>CM077586.1:14915000-24242500 GCA_039657365.1 Stephania yunnanensis | reverse complement strand
ATCCACTGATGATTAAGGGTATCCATTGTGGATGCCCTAATAGATTTAGACATACAATATATATATGTATATATATATATATACTTTTATTATGTATTTAAGTTCACCTTTGAGTAAGAATTAAATACACAAATCCATGCTATATCATTTCATAATAAGCATAATTTCATAGAAAATCACCAACTCAGGTTAATAAAGTAAGATATCTTTGGATAAAGCATACATATTTCCAAGTATGAGATAAATTTTCTAAGTTTCATTAATTATAAGCAATGGTCCACCTTTGGGTAACCTCCTAACATTATAATTAATGGTCTCAATTAAATATTTAGATATCAGTTCAAGTTAGGCAACTTATGTGACTAACAAGCTTTCCATTCAAATAAACAATTTAATGGACATACTTTAATTTGTGAACCATAGACATATCCCAATACAACATGCTTATAGTATCAATATGTACATACTTGAACTGTTATACATTTAGGCACACATTATGATATACATATGCAAATTATACATATTTATATGCATGGCAGTGAATTAAGAAATCAAGTAAGCAACTAGTAATATGTGTCACATTCTATAATATAATAGTCGTTGTCCTACGCGCTTTGTGCACAAAAGAGATCAAGTAATAGTATTAGTTCAAAATACATCAATATATAACTCAACAAAATAACTTTGATGAGAAAAGGAAAGTGAACAAATAGGTAAAGGACTTACTAAGTAGTCTTTGAAGGATTCAAAGATGAGAAGAATGACATAATTTTCCTGTAAAGAAAAACAGCGACCGATAAAAAATAATTATCTAATAGTCATAAATAAAATAAAAAAATGAGAGATCAACCATTAAAAGAGAAATTAGAATAATAACCTAAATAAAACTCAAACATTGCTTATCCAAAATAATTGTAACATCATTGTTTGCGCTTAGGAAATAGGGACATCATTTTCCTTAGATTTGACATCATTATTAAGAGTCAATTGAATAGTATAACGTTACATTTTAAATCACAATGATTACTTGATGTTGACTACATGGCAGAATAGTATTAAGAGAATGTGCCACGTGACAACTAAAAACATTATTTTATTCCCATTAGAGTTGGAGTTAATGACATGGCGGAAGCGTTGAGGATGTGGCGAAAATGAAGCTTGATATGAAACCACATGGCAACTCAAGATGTCGGCTTAATGTGTCATGTAGCAATGCAATGTTACTTTATTCCTATTAGAGTTGGAGTTGATGACGTGGCAGAAAAGTTAATGATGAGGTGAGTAGTTTCAGAACCTATTATTTTAGATTTGTAATTTATATTTCTATATTTAGTGAGGTTTAATGGGGTTTTGAATAAGGAATGACATGTGTCGAGCATGTAAAATGAGTTTCCCTATATCCTTATTATTTGTAGTAGTGGTAAGTAGGATTGTCTCGATAGGAATTTTGTAAACTTCCTAATGAAAATGTTTTTCTAAAGTTTTTATTATTTTACTTTAACTTAATTAAAACGAGAATTAAACTTATCTAATCAAACTAAAACAATTAAAGCAACTAATTAAACTAACTTAACTAATGCAATTCAAATTCACAAATACTAAATATTCTAAATTCAACTCAAATCAACATAAAACAAGCATCTAAACAAATCTCTAGAAGAATGAAACATAAATTGTTTTGAAACTGAACATATTTTGAATTGTAATCATAATCATACTATCATCATCTTATGAAGAATTCTTGAATCATTAAACCTAAATCATAAGCAAGATCGATAGCTTTTATCAAGCCATTAATTTTCTTTATATAAATGGAAAAGTCATATTCTAATCTTATTACCATTAGTTCTTTGGAAGGTCAAAGATAACTAATTGAAACAAAACAACATTACACTCTATGAAAACTTCTTACTACTAAGCCAATATTACCAAAATTAGCCATATTAATATCAAACTTAGAACACGATTCACTTAAGATATTTAAATGGTAAAATATCTTTTAAATTTATCCTAGTTACTACTTTTTATTAGATTTAGAACCTAAATATTAAAATACACATTGGCCACTATGTATTCAACACAAAGTTTCTTGATTGTTATACACAAAAACAAATCTATTGAAACCGTGAATTGAATTATACGATTAAGTTTAAAGCATTAAGCACAAATTCCCCTTTATTATGACTATATTGCAAAACATTTTAAGTTCATGTTCAGACTTTGTTTAGATTGATAAACTACTCACACATATTCAAAATAGACATTGCAATAAAATAAATAAAGTCATTAATGTAAAATACCTCTTGTTGTTGAGGCATGTGCCTTAAGTCAATTTACACATATTGTTTATCTTATAATTTTAGTTAATAAAATAGAGGTTTTTGTTTGCTCTTTTTATTATAAGTGATTGTATATTTACCTTATAATAAGATCCATGAGTATTTATTGAAATATCCTAAATGTCCTTGGTCCCTCATTATACTGGGAACTATAATGAATTAAGACTAGTATGAGTCTTGATTGATGATCATGTGATGATCATGCGTATATGGATACGAATTGAGATCATGAGTATTTATGAGGGAACATGATACTGGACTGACCCGTTATGAGAACACTACATGAATTAAGTCGTAGGTTTTACTTATGATAGGTATACCATTTCGTCATTCGAATTGAGATTACCATAAACTTCAATATTATGAGCATGATAATTTGACACAATCAAATGTTTTATTTAACCGGGTGATTATAAAGATTGTAATTAGTTGCCATGTGAATAATATGTGAAGGTGTATAATCAAGATAAAATTTGTCCATCTCATATAAGAGAGATATTAGTGGATCCCTAGATATGTTAGACTGTTAAATAGCCAAGCCCAAGTGAATCTATATGATCAATGTCACTTTGATATTTTCAGTCTACCTATTGATCGAGACTAGTACGATTGAACATTAAGGGCGACTTTCCATGTCTTATATTTAATAAAAGGATATCGGACGACAAAAGGATATAATATATGCTATTCATTATGTTGTATCGATTTTGATATTTATGCTACTTGGGTAGTCATAATACCTTGCTAGAGATCGCTTATGACTTGGGTACCAAAATGATTTTAGTTCACTACCAACGTTGCATGAACCCATTAGTTGCGCATAAAGAATAACTTTGCACAATATCAATTAGTCCATTGTAATGGATTTTATATGATAAAATTCATGATATAAAAGCCATTATGATTCATTATATTATAACTTATTAATATAGGCATTTGTGTAATTGGTTGAATTGCCTAAATAAAATAGTTGTATAACGAATAAGTTTTTTTTTTTTATGCAAGCTTATCTACACATAGAAATAGAGGATGAAACCTTACAACGAAATAAGATTTCATTTTTGCTATTCTTGGTTTCTCTAGATTTTTGGATAAGAAGAAAAATGTTTTCTATTTCTCTTGGAGCCAGCACTCCGAATTGCGGTAACTGTTCGTGTGTAGATTTCTAATAGAGTACGCATGCTTAAACGTCTTAGAGATCGAACAATCAGAGAAGGAAATCACGGATTAAGGTATGGTTTACTTTTGTAGATATAGTTTAATGGAACTTATTCTCGATCCAGTTGGAGTTTTTTTTTCAAAACCTGTTTTGAATTTTTCACTGCGTATAAACCCCAAAACCCAATAGTGGTATTAAAGCCTTAGATTTGGTTTTATTAAACGTTTACATGTTTTCTCTGATGTATATATGATATAGGTGTGAAAACATGATCTTCATTAATGTATATATGATGTACATATAGGTTATTTGATAATTGTTATCAAGAATTAGTTTTAAAGCTTGTTGTTAATTCATGTATTTGATACATACACATAATTCAATACAATGATAAACTTCATGTTTAGAATATTTCAATTAACATATGTTTTTAATATTGAACGATGCACATTTTGTATATTGACGGTAAAGTCATGTTTAGGTTAATGTGATTCTAGTGTTGAATACATAATATTCTTTTATTCAATATTATGTATGTCTCTGTGATAGAAATCATGATTAGATTAATATGATTAATTTAATATGATTCTAATGTTGAACGCATGATTAATATTTCATTTCTTGATTCAATTGCTTGTTTTGTATAAATAAGAATCGAAATTGGTTTTGATTATATATCTCATTGTGGTTATATGTTAGTATATTCCTATTAGAGAGGAGATAAAATTTTAATTAGATAAGAATTAAAAATCCTATAAGATAAGTGAGATATATGACAAATTCATAATGGATAAGCATTTAAAGTATCATAAATTCTAATTGGATTATGATAAGATAATAAGTTAGGGGTGCGCTCGAGTTAATTAAAAACATTTTAATTAACATTTTTGAAATTAAATTAAGGGGTGATTTTGGTCAATTGGATTGACTAAAATAATGAGAGGTTTTTGGTGAATTTTGATTTTTGGAACTAGAATTCGTTGTCTTAACAAAAATTGGGGCACTGACCGGCAAGTGAGACCGCCGTTAACTATTTGTAGCACAAAGAAATTTGTATAATAGTCAATATAGTAAGATTTCCTACATTGTTTAGCAATTGTACATGCATTGCAATATATGATATTTATCTCATTTAAATTATGATTACTAAAACAAATAATAAAATAATTTTAAGTCGAGTGTCATCCATTCTCAAACACTTGTCAAGGCTTCTATCATATCAATATGGGTCTGCCTCCATAGAGCGTATTGCATTATCTTGACGATGCAAGTTAAGTAATGGTTACTATATTATTTAAAATATTTAGACTTGATAAAGTTATTAAAACGGTTTTGGGCTTCAGGAGCAAGATGAGGTAAAACATGCCAAGACATAAGATGTCATAGTCTCATAAAAACAATTAAAAGTTACATATGATGTAATTGATAATATGTACCTACCTAAATAACCTTATTCAAAGTGTCATGCTTTAAATGTCTTGGAATTATTTGAAACATGGATCTAAGTCCCTTAAATTGACATAGTGTTTTTAAGAGGGTTGTTAATTTAGCGAGAGTTTATTCCTCTATACTAAAATGATAATTCTCATACTGTGGATGATATGGACAATTATGTACAGAATAAGAATAGTCTCCAAAAATTTCGCAAACCTCGACCCGTTGCATAAAAGAATTCATGTTAAAATATTGATATCTATTATGTGGCATACCTACCCCATTCACATTATAATAATGTGAGTCTTCGTATCGACCATAATTATGGGGGTAGAAGGAGTCCATCGCGGGGTTGACTTGCACTTCACCAGAGGAGAGGAGATGTTCCATCATAGAGATTATTCGGTCAAGTTTCTGGTCAGTGGAACTCGAGATATTGCCTGGATACATGTTAAGAGCAAGGGACTATATAGGCAAAATAAAAAATAAAAATAAAAATAAAAATAAAAATAAAAATAAAAATAAAAATAAAAATAAAAATAAACCAAAGAAAGAAAAATACCAATCCCCGACAACGACGCCAAAAATTAACGCGCGCCGAACATTTCAATAAAGTAAAGTTTCCTAAACCAACTATTTTGTAGAATAGTTGCAAAGGGTCGATCCCACAAAGACCTGTTGTCTTTCTTAAGTTAAAACAACAAAAAGGAAAATCGGTGATTTTAAAATATATATTAATTTAACTAACTAATCTATCTAAACTAAATAAATAAATAAATAAAACTAATTTCTAAAACAATGAATTAATAATCAATTAATACCTAAATAACACTTAAATCTCCAGTTCCACAAATCAAAATCAAGATTCAATAGCAATCATGGTCTTCAATCTTTCCCAAAAAGTTATTAATTTAAATTCTCCTAGATTAGCTATAGAAAATCGACATCCGCTAGAAATTCCTAATTCCCCTAATTTCGATAGTCAGGACGTCCGCCACTAAGTACTTCCCTAATGAATGTATAACCATAGACATCCACCAATCAGGTTTAACACATTAACCAGAATAATATTGATCTATGGGAACACTAATCCTAAATAATCGGGTCGCAATCGCTACCGATTTAACCTAGATTTAATTGTTGTACATTCGAGAACCGAAAGGGTTTTACGACAAACGGGTGAATGTTTGTTACTTTATTGGTCTAAAAGCATAATTACACGGATACTAATATTCCAAATAACAATAGATTGTCCATCTAAAAACATGCACAGGCCTCATACATACCCTAGATCTAAATCATAATCATTAAATCAACAACAATGAAATAGGAGAAATTAAATTAATTAAATAATAAAATAAAAGATCTCACATAATATGCTATGAATCCATAACTCTAACTTGCTTCCCCTTCGACTTAGGCAAGAAATTTATTAGCCGGATATCATCTTCAAAAAAGCAATACTAAAAACTAATAATAATTCTCTAAAAAATACTAATTAAATCTTCCTCTAATAATACTTAGGTTCCTAATATATAAAAATACTCCAATTTGTACTCGGATACTAATTTTAGGGGTAGGGTAGGTGACTCGTGCGTCGAAGAGCATCGTAGGGGGTGTCTTTACATTAAAAATCAGATTCTGCCACGTGTCTACACATGATTCGTTATTTTTCTATTGCCGCGCCAAGTGTCGGAACTGGATTGGACCGCCCCTGTCACCGCCGCTTACTTGTCGCCGCATCATTCGCCGAACTCCTGTGTGTTCTGTTGTGTGTGTAGTGAGTCAGCGACACGTGTCATCACGTGATTGGCCGAACCGCGTCGCTGTTACTAGCTGGATGAATGAATGAATGCCACGTGGCATCCAAGTGGCAAGGAAACGTCGCGCGACTATGTGCGAAAATCTGGGAGTTTGTATGAGCACGAATCCCGAGGCAAATCGACAGTATCTAAAACAAAGAGAAATTAAGGCGGTGCGTGACGTGTCTTCCTGGCTGACGTGGCAACGCGTGATTGGTGGCGCTGGCTTTGTGTTGACGCTATGGACCAACAGGCGCGTGACACTTGGCACCCACGGTGTTGCGAACCGTTGACGTTTCATCTTTTGATTGGTTGAAACATACTGTCGGCTATTCGACCTACCGCGCAACGCGTATTTCGAGGCAAACTGTCCGACATTCGATCACTGCAAGTGAATACTCCATTTTGAGTATTTTTCCACCACGAATTTAACCACGCACTCCATTTTACCTAAAGTTGACGAAAAATATAATTAAATATATATTTTAAATACTTTTAATAATTAAATATACTAAAATAGACTACTAAATACCTATAAATACTGACTTATCAAATACCCCCAAACTTAAGACTTTGCACGTCACGAGCAAAGGTGTAAATGACAACACAAACTGAACTAGACTCCTAATATAATAATGCACTGACCCAACTAATCCTATACCTGACCCAAATTCATGGAGTTCCTTTGGTTTACATAGTCACCAAATTAACAAGTAACTCAGAAAATTTCAGAGTTATGATATGTTAAGTCTCGCAAGTCAAACACAATTAAGATCTCACTTTCAAAACATAGACTCGGTCAAAACAAAGGCCATCAACTACTCACAAGTTTTCTTGGTCTTTACATTAAAGCACATAAGTTCAAATTTCACTTAATATAGTGAAAGCACTCAAACTAAATCTTTTATTTGAGGAGTTTCACAACTTCCGCCTTTATTCATTTTTTTCATTTTTATTTTATTTTATTTTCTTCTCCAAATCTTTTTTTTTCAATTAATACGGTCCCTGCTCCATTTCCTATGGACCGATTTTCTTACTTTTTTCCACCACAAGTTTCCCTGCTCCATTTCCTATGGAAACCTGTGGGACGCTCTACACTAAGAATACTCCTGTTAGTACTTCTCACTTTCACTATAATCAAGCAAATCCTCCAATGTGGGTTAAAATAATATAACTTGCATAAATTTGACCATTTACTCATTTTCGTTATCTAGCACTAAGTCCAACCATCATCTAAGTCTCTAATCATGAAATCATAAAAATGCTGAGCTACGAACTTGATTAAATGTTTCTCCTAATTTTCTCTAAGTTTCAAGTCAAAAAGGCAACTATAATTTACTCTTCCACAACCAAAGGCATGAACAAAGTTTCGGGTGACTCTAAAATAAATAAAACATACTAAATATATACATGAAAACGTATCAATTCCTAATGAAATGAGAAAAGAATATGAATAGAAAAGAAATGAAAGAAATGATATAAAACACCACCATTACCATCTAATATCTGCATATAACCACATAAAAAAAATTAAAAGATCTCACCTGTGGTCTTTTGCAAAAGAATCCATCGAAATCCACAATCCCTAAAGCACCTCAAACGTATTCCGAACCTTGTCCTCATGGTTCAAAACAAGTCAAGACATCCATATAACAAAAAGAAAAAGATAGTGGTGAAGAAAGACATGGATAAGAAATGATACAAATGCATGCATAACAAAAAGTCTCTAAAAACTAGTGAACGCACAAAACCTTTCATATGTGGCGACTAAGGATGCTATAAAAAACAATTATAAGAAGAGCAAGAACTAGTAAACATAAGAGTTAATTGAAAAAAATTCCAATCAAGTCTTGCGAGCCCGAAGTCTGTCAACTAAGGGTAAAATCAACAAGATGATGGAATAAAATTTAGGGTTTTGGGTCTACTAAAAAACCTACCACTAATGCTGCGACTTAAGTTTGGTATGTCCCAACCAAGTCTCAAAACACCTAAAATCCTATAAACATGTTAAGTCCTAAAAACAAATAACACTCAAATTATACTAAAGATGTAATCCAAAGTCAAACCTACAAAATTTAGTGCTCCAAACCTCCATTACCTATAAAAATAAAGAGACCAAATTAGAGTGTTATTAAAAACAATAAATAAAAAAATATAACTAAACTAAAAATAAAATAAATGCAAGAAGTGAATAAAATAAAATAAAATAAAGTTGGGCTGCCTCCCAACGAGCCGCCTTTCTTTTAAGTCTTTGGCTAGACTTAGCATGATTGGTCGTGTAATGCCCTCTTCTTTAGAGATGTCAACAACGAATGGCGCATCTACGTAATTGGGAAATGAAGCATGCACGCGCTCTTTCAGATTTAGGAGCTCATCCGGAACTTCCAACACGAAAGAATCTATCGTATCAGGTTCGTACAACACAAAGGTGTCGGCAGTGTAGAAGATCTGCAAATGCTCCCTAACTTCCACCCCTTATAAGGTGTACCAAATGTTCATGGGAGGGTGGGTGGTTGCACCAACACCAGAAGTTGGTCTTCCTCGCTCTCTATTTGCGGCTTCTCTGGCTAGTCTGAATTGACATCAATGTTCATCTCATCTTTTCCCTCATTTAGTGCAATGACAATTTCTGGCTCAATTTGAAAGATTTCACATTCTTCGAATGTTTCTATCAAATAGTCTTCCATTTGTGTATCCTCTTTCACCTCAAGATTTTTCAACGTATGAACACTCACATCCTCCTCTGGGTTAAAAGTTGGCTGTGTACTACACAACTCTACTTCATCAATTTTTCTTTGACGACTGGCAATATATTGATCTAGTCAGTTACCAAGTCCTTCGAGCCTGGACAACTAAAATCAAGTTTTGCATGTTATGACAAACTTGTTGACAGTCATGCACACTTTCTATCATTTGATATATCATTTGCATCACCATATCTTCCAAGGAAAGGCTTTGATGAAACTGTTGATTTCCTTCATGTCGAGGAACCTGTGAGTGTGACATGAATCTAGAGAAGTCGAGTTGTGGCGATGCATAATTAGAATAGTGATAATTCTCATACTGTGATGATATGGACAATTATGTACGGAATGAGAATAGTCTCCACAAATCTTTCGAACCTCGACTTGTTGCACAAAAGAATTCACGTTAAAATATTGATATCTATTATGTGGCATACTCACCCCATTCACATTATAATAATGTGAGTCTTCGTATCGACCATAATTATAGGGGTAGAAGGAGTCCATCGCGGGGTTGACTTGCACTTCACCAGAGGAGAGGAGATGTTCCATCATAGAGATTATTCGGTCAAGTTTCTGGTCAGTGGAACTCGAGATATTGCCTGGATACATGTTAAGAGCAAGGGACTAGATAGGCAAAAAAAAAAAAAAAAAAAAAAAAAAAAAAAAAAAAAAAAAAAAAAAAAAAAGAAAGAAAGAAAAATACCAATCCCCGGCGACGGCGCCAAAAATTGACGCGTGTCGAACACGTCAATAAAGTAAAGTTTCCTAAACCAACTATTTTGTAGAATAGTGGCAAAGGGTCGATCCCACGGAGACTGGTTGTCTTTCTTAAGTTAAAACAACAAAAAAGGAAATTCGGTGGTTTTAAAATATATATTAATTTAACTAACTAATCTATTTAAACTAAATAAATAAATAAATTAAACTAATTTCTAAAACAATTAATTAATAATTAATTAACACCTAAATAACATCTAAATCTCTTGTTCCACAAATCAGAATCACGATTCAATAGCAATCAGGGTCTTCAATCTTTCCCTAAAAGTTATTAATTTAAATTCTCCTAGATTAGCTATAGAAAATATACATCCGCTAGAAATTCCTGATTCCCCTAATTTCGATAGTCAGGACGTCCGCCACTAAGTACTTCCCTAATTAATGTATAACCCTAGACATCCACCAATCAGGTTTAACGCATTAACTGCAGTAATATGGATCTATGGGAACACTAATCATAAATAATCGGGTCGCGACCGCTACCGATTTAACCAAGATTCAATTATTGTACATTCAAAAATCGAAAGGGTTTTATGGCAAACGAGTGAATATTTGTTACTTTATTGGTCTAAAAGCACAATTACATGGATACTAATATTTCAAATAACAATAGATTGTCCATCTAAAAGCATGCACAGGCCTCATACATACCCTAAATCTAAATCATAATCCTTAAATCAACAACAATGAAATAGGAGAAATTAAATTAATTAAATAAAAAAATAAAAGATCTCACATAATATGCTATGAATCCATAATTCTGACTTGCTTCCCCTTCGACTTAGGTAAGAAATTGATTAGCCGTATATCATCTTCAAAAACCTATACTAAAAACTAATAATAATTCTCTAAAAAATACTAATTAAATCTTCCTCTAATAATACCTAGATTCCTAATATATAAATACTACAATTTGTACTCAGATACTAATTTAAGGGGTAGGGTAGGTGACTCGTGCGTCGAGGAGCATCGTAGGGGTGTTTTTACATAAAAAATCAGACTCTGCCACGTGTTTACACATGATTCATTATTTTTCAGTTGCCGCGCCACGTTTCGGAACTGGATTGGACCGCCCCTATCACCGCCTCTTACTTATCGCCGCATCATTCGCCGAACTCCTGTGCATTCTGTCATGTGTGTAGTGAGTCAGCGACACGTGTCATCACGTGATTGGTCAAACCACGTCGCTATTACGCTCTGGACGAATGAATGAATGCCACGTGGCATCCACGTGGCAAGGAAACTTCGTGCGACTATGTGCAAAAATCTGGGAGTTTGTGTGAGCACGAATCCCGAGGCAAATCGACGGTATCTGAAACGAAGAGAAATTAAGGCGGTGTGTGACGTGTCTTCCTGGCTGACGTGGCAACGCTTGATTGGTGGCGCTGGCTTTGTGTTGACGCTGTAGACCAACAGGCGCGTGACACTTGGCACCCACGGTGTTGCGAATCGCTGATGTGTCATCTTCTGATTGGTTGAAACATACAGTCGGCTATTCGACCTACCGCGCAATGCGTATTTCGAGGCAAATTGTCCAGCATCCGATCACTACAAGTAAATACTCCATTTTGAGTATTTTTTTGCCACGAATTCAACCGCGCACTTCGTTTTACCTAAAGTTGACCAAAAATATAATTAAATACATATTTTAAATACTTTTAATAATTTAATATACTAAAATAGACTACTAAATACCTTTAAATAGTGACTTATCAGTATCCTTGGTTAAATCTATTAGAATTCTAATTGCCATAACCATATATTATGACTATGAGATATGGCAAATGGATATCAAAACAAATTTTCTAAGTGGAAAGTTACTAGAGGACGTGCATATGGTATAGCCTGAAGGGTGTTCATCCTGAGAATTCTAGGAAGGTGTGCAAGCTTCAAAGATCTATTTATGGATTAAAGAAAGCTTCTTGGAGTTGGAATATTCATTTTGATGAAGTAATTAAGGAATTTGGTTTCATTAAAAATGAAGATGAGCCTTGTATATACAAGAAGGTCAATGGGTGTGTGGTTATTTTCCTAGTACTATATGTTGGTGATGTATTACTCATTGGAAATGACATCCTAACCTTATAGAGTGTCAAGTTTTAGTTAAGGAAGTGTTTGTCAATAAAAGACTTAGGAGATGCAGACTACATTCTTAGGATTAAGATATATAGGGATAGATCTAAAAGGCTGATCGATCTAAGTCAAAGTACTTTTATTGACGAGGTATTGAATAGGTTCAATATTCATGATTCTGAAAGAGGGTCGTTGCTAATATGTCATGGTATAAGTATTAGCAAGACTTAATGTTTGAAGACTAATGATGAGCGAGAGTGCATGAAGACGATTCAATATGCATCAGCTATTGGATCTATTATGTATGCCATGTTATGCACTCGACGTGATGTATCATATGTTTTGAGCACAACAAGCTTATATCAATCTGATCCCAGTGAGAGTCACTAGATAGCAGTAAAGAACATTCTTAACTGCTTGAGAAGGACTAAACAAGTGTTCTTAGTCTATGAAAGTTTGGAAGACGAGCTTGTTGTAAATGGTTACACAGATGCAAGCTTTCAAACTTATATAGATGACTTCAAATCACAATCTGTATATGTGTTTAATTTAAATGGAGGCGCGGTGCACTAGAAAAGTTCAAAAAAAGAAACTGTGGCCGATTCTATAACAGAAGCTGAGTATATTGCAATGTTTGATGCAACTAAAGAGCTAGTTTGGATAAAAAAGTTCATATCTGAACTTAGTGTGGTTCCGAGTATAGCTAACATCGTTTGTCTATATTGTGATAATAACGATGCGAAACACATGCCAAGGAACCAAGATCACAACGTCGATCTAAATATATACTTAGACATTTTCATCTCATTCGAGAAATTATTGAGAGGGGAGACATGAAGATTTTCAAAGTCCTTATAGAAGTCAATGTTGCAGATCCTTTGACGAAAGCTCTTTTAGAAGTGAAACTTGATGGTCATGTTAGTTCATATGTATTAGATACATTAATGATTGGCCTTAGTGCAAGTGGTATATGTTGGGGCATGTGCCCTATGTCAATTTATAAACATTATTTATCTTATAGTTTTAGTTAATAAAATAGAGGTTTTTATTTGTTGTTTTATTATAAGTGATTGCATGTTTACCTTATAATAAGATTCATGGGTATTTGTTGAAATATCCTAAACGTCCCTGGTTGGTCATTATACTAGGAACTATGGTGAATTTAGACTAGTGTGAATCTTGATTGATGGTTATGTGATGATCATGCGTATAGGGATACGAATCAAGATCATGAATACTTATTATAGAACAAGGAAATGGACCAGCCCATTGTAAGAACACCACATGGATTAAGTCATTGGTGTTGCTCATGATAGGTATATCATTTAGTCCTTTTACTTGAGATTACCATAAACTTCAATATTAGGAGCATGATAATTTGACACAATCAATTTAATCAGAAGATTTTAAAGATTGTGATTGGTTACCACGTAAATAATATGTGAAAGTGTATAATGAAGATTGAATTTGTCCATCTCATATATATAAAGATATCAATGGATCCCTAGATATGTTTAATTTTTAAATGGTCGAGTCCTAGAGAATTGATATGATCAATGTCACTTGAATGTTTTCAATCTACTTAAAGATCAAGGCTAGTACGATTGAACATTATGGGTGACTTTCCATGCTACTTGGGTAGTCATGATGCCTTGCTAGAGACTGTTTTTGATTTCTATACTAAAATGGTTTTGGTTCACTACCAATATCACATGAACCTATTGGGTTTCACATAAAGAATGACTTTGCACAATTTTAATTGGTCAAGAGTAATGAATTTTATATGATTAAATTCATAACATAAAAGCCCTAATAGTTTGTTATATGATAACTTATTAATAGGGTGTTACTGTAATTTTCTTGAATTGTCTAAATACAATAGTTGTATTACAAATAGGTTTTCTATATGAGCTTATCTACGCATATAAATAGAGGTTGAAACCCTAAAATGGAATATGATTTCGTTTTTGCTATTTTTGGGTTCTCTAGATTTTGGGAGAGAAAGAAAAATGTTTTCTATCTCTCATGTGGTCACTATTTGTGTGTGGGTTTTTGATAGAGTGTCAACTCGAATTTCTAATTCGAGATTAATTCCTTAATCAAGATTAGTGACACGTGCCGTATGATTCGCATTGAGATACGTGAATTGATTGAGGCGAGAGGACGGATGTATATGTTAGATTTGTTGTGATGTATACCTAATATATTTTATATATGTAGAATACTAAGTCACTCCTACTTATGTTTAAGTGTCGAGACATGAGTGTGGACGCGCTTTGAGATGCGCTGACATGGGACCGGGTTAGCGAGTGATGTGGTAAGTTTATTTAGGATTAGTGTAGCTTATATAGTAATATAATGTGGCTAAGGTTGGTTTTATGTTAAATGTAACCTAAGTTAGCAAGTTAAAACAATATCCATATGGTGATTCTCGATATACATGTTACCACATTAAAAGACAAATTGAGTCACAAATCGGTGTTAGTTAGAGAGAGTTAGTGGAATTGTGGCAAGGTGTAAGCTATTGGATTATTCAGGAGATATGTGTATTGAGATCAATGACTATTAATCAAACTTATCTTAATATACAAGATTGGATAAGATCAATCAAATCATTTCAATTAGGATATTAGAAGATAAAGTTGCTGGAGAAGAAAGGTCAGAGAAGATCAAGGAGAGAAATCAATGAAATTGGTGTGGAATAGATCAAGTTATTGGTATGCATAAACAAGGTAATTCTATTTACACTAGCAACTTAGTTAATTTGATGAATTTATAAAATAATTGAAGTATTGTTGTTGCTATGGTTTTGGTTGTTATTTTGGATCACTAGTAGGTGATAAAAAAAGATCCAAAGGTGTTGGGATGGTCTATTTGTGGAGATAACTCAGAATTCTAGGTGCATAATTCTAGGTTTTCTTTCACATAGCGCATAAGATGTGCTGGCTAGCACACTATCTGTGAGTAGCATGCTAACAAATCTTACTATCGCGCTAATATGGTCATTAGCGCGATAATCATGCTATCCAATGCCCTAGGTGCTATGATAGCCCAAAAACCTAAAATTCCTAATTTCAACTTAAACATTCTAATCAAGTCCAATACCTAAACTAAAGGTCTAAACACACTCAAAATGTGTTAAATGATATCAGGAACCTAGGGAAAAGGCTCAGATATGAGTTTCGAGGTGTTGTAAGGGCGGAATAGCTAGAAAATCTGGGTGGATTGTAAGTAAAATGATTGAGATATTTATTTACATTTTATTGATACTTTGTTATTCGTTTCCAGTCATTTGGTCCGATTTTCCTAATGTACTATAGATACCGTGACTTGTTCTTTCTCTCATTTCATGAGTTTTCTATCATGGTATTGATTTTTGGTTTAATAGTTTCAATGACTCCAAATCATGTGCTATGTTATTCATGATTGTTCATACTTGTAGTCAAATGAAATAGCATGCTATTAAGTAGGTGTTATGTAGTATTGTAAATATATTTTTTCTTTCTGCATCAGTATGCAATTACATTGTTGGATTCTCAAACCTTGTTAATTTCTTGGGTATGAAAGTAGTTATTGTATCTACGACCATGATATGATAGAGATAGCGTGACACACGAGGCCACTAGACCTTTGGGGTTATCGGATGTCTCCACTATCTTATGCAACACACGAGTTATGAGACCCGGGGTTGTTGGAAAACATAAATTACAAGTGTCTGGCACTTTTGAAAGATTATAAAGGTGTAGAGCTCAGCTCCGACCTTCAACAGAGATGTCGACCTTAGCTCCATCCTTATATAGTGGAAAAAGGAATTAGTGATAGGACTCACGACCGACCGCCCCTAGATCATTACTACATAGCCGATTGTAAGTTTCATTTTGTTTAACTAAAGTATCTCATAGCTTGATATATTTTTAGCATAGTTGCTATTCTTATGCTTCCAGATACTTATTATATATTTGGAAATGTAAATAAATGTCTCTCAGTGTTACTTTCTACTCTCCTATACTCAATGAACTTTTTATAACGGTAGGGTGCAGATCCATCCAGTAGCAGACCAGGTGAAAAGAAGATCGACAATTACCTCTAAGCCGGTAGAGTGCTGCTATACCGAAATTTTTTGGTTTTGGTTTTATTATTTAACTTTTATATGTCTTCCATATGTTTTTGGGGGTAGTATTTATGGGATGAGAGATAATAAACTGACCAAATACACGTTGATATATTATCGCAGTTTCATTATATATACGCATATGATCTTCGTGTCCGGGTTTCTCACATTTTTACCTATCATGTTAAAAGCTTATGTTAAATTGTTAAGACTTCCGCTTAGTAAACTTTAAATTTTTAAGTATTTGATTAACTCTAGTTTATTAGCTAACATAAGATAAGAAAATGCTTATTTGAAAAATTGACTTGTAAGTAGAATGGTTTGGAAAAGGCTGACTAATTCGTTATTAAGTTCAATGTGGTAAAATTAGGGCTTAGTGATGGGATTAGGCCGGATGGTGCCCTAATTTGAGAAGGGGTCATCACATGCGCGCTTGAGCACCTTGGAGATCGAACAATCAAAAAAGGAAATTACGGATTAAGGTATGGTTTACTTTTGTAGATCTAATTTAATGGAGTTTATTTTCATTCTTGTTAAGGTTTTTTTTCAAAAATTATTTTAAATTCTTCGCTACGTTTTAACCCAAAACCCAACAGTTGAATTTTTGAATCTCCAAAGTGTTAGGTTTTGTGGTTCATACGCAGCAGAAAGTTCAATTTTTTTTTGAAAAACCCCAAAAGGATTGAAAACAAGTTCTATTAAACTAGATCTACAAAATTAAACTATACCTTAATCCATGATTTCCTTCTCTGATTGTTTGATCTCCAAGTCGTTCAAGCGCGCGTCCTCTATCAGAAACCCACACATGAACAGTGATCACAATTTGGAGTGCTAGCTTCAAGAGTGATTAAAAATGTTTTTCTTTCTCTCACATAATCCAGAGAACTCGAAAATAGTAAAAAAGAAAATCTTATTTCGTTTCAACCTCTATTTATGTGTAGATAAACTTACTTAAGAAACCTTTCATAATACAACAATTGTATTTATGCGATTCAAGCAAATTACACAAATGCCCATATTAATAAGTTATCATTTAACAAATTGTAGATGCTTTTATGTCATAAATTTTATCATATAAAACTCATTACTCTATACCAATTGAAATTGTGTGAAGCCATTCTTTGTATGCGACCAAATAAGTTTATGCGACGTTGGCAGTGAACCAAAATCATTTTAGCACACAAGTCATAAGCGATCTCTACTAAGGCATTATGACTACCCAAGTAGCAAGAGTATCAAAATCGATACAACCTAATAAATAATATATATTATATCCTTATGTCGTGTGATATCCTTTGATTAAACATAAGGCATGAAAAGTCATCCTTAATGTTTAATCGTACTAGTCTCAATCTTATGTAGATTGAAAAATCCAAGTGACATTGATCATATCAATTCACTTAGACTTGGCCATTTAGCAGTCTAACATATTGAGGGATAAACTGATATATCTCTATATGAGTGGTCACGTTTCGTGCGTGCCGAATATAACCCACAATCGAGTTACCAACCACAAGGGTGTAGTAGTGGTAAATACGGGGTCGAATCCACATGACTTGAGTTTTACTCCAAGTTGACTAAAAATAGGGGGTTTTCAGAAAGTTCAATAAAATAATTAACTAGACTAGCACAAATAAAAAGCTCGCAAAAATTAATATCAATGATAAGAAATCACCTAAGTTTATGGTTCCACAAGCAAGAATCAAGATTCAACGACATTTAATAGTCCTCAATCATTCCAAAACGTTATTAATTCAATTTCTATTAGATTAGCTATGAGAAATCAACGTCTGCCAGAAATTTCTAGTTCCCTTAATCTCAATAGCTAGGATGTCTGCCACTAACTATTTCCCTAATCAATGTATAACCCTAGACATCCGCCAATCAGGTTTAACATACTAACCGCATAAATTTGGGTTTGTACACTAATCCTAAATAATCGGATCGCATCCACTCCCGGTTTAACCTAGATTCAATTGTTGCACACTCAAGAACCGAAAGGGTTTTACGACAAATGGGTGAGTGTTTGTCTCTTTATTGGCCCAAAAACACAACTATATGGATACTAATGGTCCAAATAACTATAGGTTGTCCCCCTAAAAACATGAACTGGCCACATACACACCTTAGATCTAAACCATATACTTTAAAATCAATAACAATGAAATAAGAGAATTTAAACTAACTTAGAATAATACATTAAAAGATCTCACATAATATTTGCCATGAATCATGAATCCCGCTTGTTTTCCTTCGACCTAGGCGAAGATTGGTATAGCTGGACATTATCTCTACAATCTCCATGTATGAAAAGTTGTGTGTGGCGGCTCCAATGTGTTCTCTCCATATGAATACCCCATTTCCTATTATGAAAAACCACTAAAAACTATTCTTTGGAAGTGAAAGAAACTAATTTTGGGGGTTGGTCTCATAACACGTGCATCGAGGAGCATCTAAGGACTATTTTTGGGCTTAAAACTGGTTCTTGCCATGTGTCTGCACTGCATTGGTCGAGAGTGTTGCCGCGCGCCACGCGTTAGCGTCTGATTGGAGAAAACCACTACTAATGACATTTCGGGTGGTTGAGAGTGTGCTACGTAGCAGCTTTAGGCGGTGTTTGGTTTATGCGAGTTCGCTCCACGCATGGGACGAGTTCGCTGTTTGTATCTCGAGGAGTATCTTTTGGCAGCTGAAGTGAGACAAAACAGTTTGCATGTGCTGTTGTGTGAAGTTGTGGACGATGAGGTGTCATACTGTGATTGGTTACTGCAAACAATTGTAACATGCTTGGAGTGTGAGAATCCGTCACTTGGTAGCTGCTATGATGAGAACCATTGACGTGGCAAGTTTCTATTGGTGGAGAGCTGCTGGTTTGTCTACTTGGTCTGCTGTCTCCTTTTCTACCTACTGTGCAGCACGTAACTCAAGGCAAATTGCTCGGCGTCTGATCATTGTGAGTAAATACTCCACTGTAAGTATTTTTCCTCCATGAATTCAACCGCGCACTTCGTTTCACCTGAAAACGACCGAAAATATAATTAAATATACATTTTAGAGACTTTACATAATTACATATATTAATATAAAGTACTAAATACATATGAATACCATCTTATCAAATACCCCCAAACTTAAGACTTTGCACATCCTGAGCAAAGGTGTAAATGACAAGTAACTCAAAAAATTCATTGAGTCCCTAACCTATGCCTATACATATACCTACACCCGATTCGAAATTCATTGAGTCCCTTTGATTTACATAGCCACCAAATTAACAAGTAACTCAAAAAATTTCGGAGTTATGATATGTCAAGACTTGCAACTCAAACACAATTAAGATCACACTTTAAAGACATAGATCCGGTCAAGACAAATGCCATTAACTACTCACGAGTTTTCTTGGTCTATACATTCAAGCACGCAAGTTTAAAATCTTACTTAATCAAGTGAAAACACTCGAGCTAAATCTTTTATTTAAGGAGTTTTCATAACTTCCACCTTTATTCATCTTATTTTCTCTATTTTTTCTCAACGTTTTCTTTCAAGTAGTACGATCCCTGCTACATTTCATGTGGACTGCTTTTCTCACTTTTTCCACCATAAGATTCCTTACTCCATTTCCTGTGGAAACTTGTGGGACTCTCTATTTTTTTTTAGAAAAACTCATGTTCGACATTCTCACTTTCACTATAATCAAGCAAATCCCATAATATGGGTCAAAATATCAATACATGCGTAAGTCTGACCGTCTACTCCCTTTCGTTATCTAGTACAAAATCCAACCATCAACTTAGTCCATAATCATGAAATCATAAAAATGCTGAGCTACAGACTCAATTGAGTGCTTCTCCTAGTTTTCTCTAAGTCTCAAGTCAAAAAGACAACTGTAATGTACTCATCCATAACTAAAGGTATGAAAAAACTTTCTGGTAGCTCTAAATAACCGATAAAAAAATAAAAAAATATACTAAATACATATATGCATGAAAGTGTATCAAATCCTAATGAAATGAGAAAGGAATATGAATGGACAAGAAATGAAAGAAATGATATAAAACACCACCATTACCATCCGATATTCGCATATAACCGCATAAAAAATAAACGATCTCACCTGCGGTATTTCGCAAGAGAATCCATTGAAAATAATCTACAATCCCTAAAACACCCCCAAACTTATTTCAAACCTTGTCCTCAAGGTTTAAAGCAAGTCGAGAGGTCCACATATAGAAAATAAATAAGATGGTGAAAGAACATGATAGATATAAGATGAAGTAAATGATACAAATTCATAAAAAATGATAAAAAATACTAAAATAAATAAACTAAATGATATTTATCAAAGTTTGGGCTGCCTCACAATAGCGCTTTTGGTTAAAGCTGTTAGCTTGACTTGGTCCGAGTCTGTCAATCAGTATAGACTGGCGTTGCAAATGAGACGACCTCCACATTATGGCTCGGGAAGTCTTCATATAAGATCTTCAATTTGTGGCCGTTCACCTTAAATGCATTACCAGTCTCCAAACTCTGAATCTCCATTGCTCCGTGATCATACACTGCAGTCAAAATATATGGTCCAGTCCACCTCAATTTTATCTTACCTGCAAAAATCTTACACTAAGAAAATAGAGATTTAGCAATAAATTAGATAAGGAATATCAACGGAATATGAACGGATTAGCAACGGAATACCAATGGAGATACTATTAGAAAAAAATAGCAATGGAATCAATTCCATTTGTAAAATCATCGTTGCTAAATATTTAGCAACGAAAATTTATTTCTGTTTCTATTTATAGATGGAACATAAACGTATTAGAGATGAAGATAATACTAAAAAAATTGTATATGATATGAATCCTGTTGCTATTTTGTTGCTAATTAGCAATGGAATAGAAATGGAACTCATGTTTTCCATTTCTATTCTGTTATTAATTAGAAACATAATAGCAATGAAACTCATGTCTTCCGTTTCTATTCCGTTTCTAATTAGCAACAGAATAGAAACAAAATTCATCTTATCAACCCATAACATGTACTACTCGTTTGAATTTCGTTTCTAATTTCTTTGCTAATTCGTTTGTAAGTCCAATTTTTTCTTAATTAGCAATTTGTTCCAGCACGGTTCTTCTAAGCAACAAGACCTACATTTGGCTTTCTCCAATGCCTTGCACCCCTTCAAATGACTCTTTGGGGGTGCTATAACATCCTCCAAAATAAGATTTCAAGACATTTCGTTCACATAAAATATTAAATATTATATACTTCATTAAACAAAAAAAAGAATTCAATCTCGATATATACAAAATGTTGTTTCGAATTTGTTAACATACCTAAAAGCTGTACAAGACTAAATAAAATACCTAACTTTTATCACCAAGGTGGTCTTCATCCACCCAATCCGAGTTGTCTCTATTGTCATCGTCCTGCTGCTGCTCTGGTGAACAAGTCGGATCCATCCCAACCTGCTGATGATACTCCTGAGGTGGTGGCGGTGGTAGTGTCCGAGAGGTGTTCGCACCAAAGTCCATGCACATTCCCAATTGACTCTGCACGAAAGCCTCAAACTGCGCAAGCCTCTGAACAACTGCGTCAAACTCTGAACGCTGCACCATTGGCTCCTGGGTTGTGCTAGCATCGGGATATGCATATCTCATCATCTTCCTGACAAGTGATCCGAGCCCATAAACATGCCCCTTTGGGCAGACCCCGCTGCATCGTAGTAGAGCTGCTTTTCATCAATTGGCTGGTCCGGTGTTGCCTGAGTGTGCTCCTCACGAGCTTTGCCTACACAAAAACAAACTCAAGAAAGGAAAACTAAAAAAATTGAAAATAAATCATTAGAGAAATAAAAAATAAAAAATGGAGTTCCCTAAAATCATTTAGTGTGCTTAAAAGTAGCAAAAGTCATGTAAGAAAAAGAGCAAGTAATAGTAAGTAGGACTAAAAATAGCAAAAGTCGTATAATCAACAACTCCAACTTAATAGTTGTTTCCAATTGGGTGTAGCGAAGAATTCCTCTAAAAATGGGACCGAAATTGGTGGATGTCCATCCAACAAAACATTTTCAAATTGTGTGCAAAACTTTCATAAGAGAAATCGATTTTCAAATTTAAGTTATAGTAAGTTTTTCCTAAAAAAGTGCAAAATTGGTTGGACTTATTTTGCAACCGACGGATGTTTACAAAACTATGCAAATCCGAAGTCTATATTAGTTTCCAAACTCTAAAGAACAATTAAGTCAAATCAATCATGACTGTAGAAGGAAACATGGAGAGAGAGATGCCATTGTGGGTACATAATTAAGAGGTGGAGGGATTAACTCATATCAAGTTTAGGTTCCTTTTGATTTAATTAGTTTAAATGTTTGAACTTATTTTGGTTTTTGTTTGATTGAAAAAACCTTATTGGTTGTCTTTATGAGAACAATATGCCATTGGTTCACTACATGTACAACATTTCAATTAAAGTATTATTTATGCACCCACTGTGGGTGTTGCTAAAAAAGTGCATATCAAAGACTTTAGCTTTTAAAAAGGCAATGCAGAATTCTTCCAAAAAAATATATAGGAAACTCCAATTAAATTTTTGTTCTTTATATGCTCACTTACTTTTTGTCTATTTTATATGCCGCATTGCTCTGGGTAATTTTTTGAGACATTTCAGTTATTTTTTATTTTTTGTGCATATATTTTCATTGAATTACTTAACCCACATTCTCAATAACTTCCTATTTACCATTTAGAGCAATGAAACCACCACATATAAAGAAGAAAATGACAATTAGATCTGAAGAGAAGAAAACAAAAGATTGAGAAACAAAGAAACTATTTAGAGCAAAATTTATCTCCATGTGGTATTTACCTAGCTCATCTATTTAGTTTGTCTATAAAGAATGAACTGACTCCTACTGTACCTAGGTTTTTTTTTACTCATGTGCATACAAGCAATGCCTAGGTTGTTATATTGTGCTCGAAATATGTTTCAAAATGTGAAAGAAAAGAGTGCATATACTTATATGAGGTTTCTTGTAACAATTAAGTCATACATATTATTCATAAATTGATAATTGATTCGTAAAATTAAGGCATGTATACATACATAGCACCAATTAATGAATTCAATAGGTTCTGCCCAGGTTACAATATTGTGCTTGCTAATTAATTTCAATTGTCCTTATCTATCTAGAAAAATAAAACAACAGTGGGAGAATGTTTGGTAAACATAGTCAATAGAAGATTTAAAACAAGCAAAAATCATGCCAAAGTGATGATGGAAGATATCTCATTATATGCATAATCATAGCGGTTTTTTTTATAGGAAATTATAAATTTTATATTAACAAGATACTTACATGAAACCGTGCTGATTTGCTATCAATGAATGTCACCCCATCATGATTTTTCGTATGGACATGAAGGAAGACATCATTAGGATTAACCTCATCGTCTTCATCCTTATCTAGAGCCTACGCACAAAAGATCAAAGTTTACAACGTATTTAGTCACGATAAACTTATAAGTTCCAAAGAAACATCAAATAACCATGACACTTACTAATATATCTTTATAGGTCCGAAAAAGACCATGTGCCACTGGTGTTCTTTGAAGGTCTTGTACCAGGGCCGCCCTTTTTGCTTTTTCTATTATGTGAATCCATCTCAGACCTGGCCCTGAAAATCGCGCTCACCCAATAGTCACGATATCTATTCCATGCCTAATCAGTGATAAAGTCCTACCTTACGCCAAGGGTGCGAAACTCATGCATCAACGATCCGTACCTAACGCATGCCTTTGCATCGTAGGCGACTCTCATAATAGCCTCATCAATAGATGTCCCATCGAAAGTATGGCTGAAAAAGATGAATATAGTTAATTATGATTTTTTAAAAGAAATAATGTATTCAATCAAAATTCTCAATCGTTTAGTGTCATGTACTTACTTTCCATCTCTCCCAATATATTTCCTTTTGATGATCAAGTACTAACTTCAAACAATACCCCTCAATAATCATCCCCTGCTTGAAGATTTTAGACATCCTCCGGGCACAGACTTTTGAAAGATGTAAAACCTAACGATTTTTCCTGTTCATTTTCAACTTGATAAACTTAGTAAAATGATCTCCTTGCTCTACTTATAGTTGGGTTACATATAATTAATTAGTCATTTGTAATGGTATGATAACTTACCCAACAAACTCAATAGTAATGAGGAATCTAACAATATGGGGCATGCCTCCTCGTCCTTACTGAGGTGCTGCTGAGGGAGCTGATGGAAGGGGGCTATTGAGGAGGCTACGGGGGAGCTCCATTACACCTTTAAGGCACTCGAGTGGGGGCTCCCATGGCCTCGTAGGACTCGCCAGATGGTGCGGGTGATGTAGAGGAAGGTGGAGCAGATATAGTAGGCGATGGAGTGCCATGTCGAGACGAACTACCAAATTTATTAGAATGCGACGATGGGGTATGATTGGATGATGACACGCCTGTCGGCAAAATAGTGGGAATATGTGTTGTCGAAGTCGGTCTCGTCGATGACAATGGTGAAATAATGTCGAGCTTCAGTCGGGCGACAGTGCACTAGAAACGATGGGTCCCGGACTCTCGTAGTGATCCTCTATCACCTGATGCAGCTCGACCCTTTCCAGATTGGCCTCGACCTCTCAATAGTCTTCTACCTTGCGCAGTGGGAGTGCGTCCTCCACCACCTCCTATGTGAGGCTGACTGTCAAGGTCACCGTCGGTCGGGATCCTGTATGGAGGTCTCCGTGCTATCCCTGTTAAACTATGTCACTTATAATTGTATAAGTAATTTGAGTTAAGAAAGGAATCAACGTAAATGCCAAAATACAAGTAAATAAACAAACATCACTATCAGCAAAATATAAGAAAATAAACATGTCACTCGCTATTGTCTGTTTCAAATTCACTTTCACTACTGGAATCTGACACCTGATCTTCCTTGTCATTGTCACTATCCTCTGGTACACTAATCATGTTGGAACTCATTGAATTAACTACCAATCTAATGTCATTTATCGGATTAGTGACAACGTCCGATTGGAATGCCGTATCTATCGAACGAACAACCTCATCATCGACAATGGTTCCCTTATCAACAAACTTTGAGTGACAAAAACAAACAACCAACCACTATTGTCGTTCATGCTTCATGGAAGGGTATTGAAGATAGAAGATCTGATAGGCTTATATTACCAAAATGAAAGGCTTGTACTTGTTATATCGTCGAGCTCGATGAACCTCGACCAACTTGAGTGAAGGGTGAGTCCTTACACCAGCAGGTTCTGTGGGGTTAAACCATTCACATTTGAATAACACAGTATGCTTAAAGCCACTGTATTAAATCTAGATAACCTCTTGTATTCTTCCATAGAAATCGTGGGACATATCAGTGTAGTTGGAGCCTTTCTCACAAACCCCGCTGTTTTGTGTAGCTTTATTATCACCATACACCACGTTGTGAAATTCGTATCCATTAACAATATATCTCAGGTAGATGACACGAGATCATAGATGATCGATTGCAAGATAACGAAGTGTCTCATCAGTGATGTTATGTCATGCCTTCTCACAAACACATAACGATTATAACAAAACATTACGAGATAAAGGAAAATATTTCTAAATAACAGAATTGACATTACATATGTTTGAAACCACTTAGCAAAACTCTGCTCTATATTATAATCAACGTCCATCTCTTCCTCGTTTTGCATATGTAAACTATAGACATAAACAACAAATTGACTTTTTAGAGTGACTTATGAGATGTATGGCGTGACTTCAGGACAATTAAGTAAGAAGTAAGTGTGAGCAGCATCATACTCTTGTTCCGCCAGGAATCTTTCTTTTCTGGTACCAACGGTACATCCTAGGTGAGTAAAGATGGAGAAGTCGCCGACGAAATGAGGATTAGGATCGACGCCATCGTCATCATTGCATTGAGCTCAGTTTTACAAGGTGGGAATGTGTTCTTCAAGATAATAAGAACAAAACGAGGTTGTTTCCTCTACCAAATAAGCATTGCACATCGATCCTTCGACTTTGTTTGTTCTGCACATTATTTTTTAAGTGCTTAAGGTACCTAAGGAATTCATGTTGATGATAAACAATAGTTTGATTATCATCGAACGACATAATCGGTTAATTTGTAATTAAGCATGAGTGAACTTACCTCTCAAACGAGTACATCCAACGAAATTGTACTGGGCCAGTAAGCCGACCCTCATAAGGCAAGTGGATTGGTAAGTGTTCCATTGAGTCAAAGAAACTTGGAGGAAATATTTTCTCTAGTTTACAAATTATTAGAGGTATTTCAAACTCTAAATGAGCCATATCCTGAACTGTTACACTTTTAGTCGCTAGTGATCGAAAGAATAGACTAAGCTCTCTAATGGCGACCCAAGCAGCGTCTGGAAGAAGTCCCCGAAGTGCAATTGGAATTAGTATTTGCATGAAAATATGAAAATCGTAGCTCTTCATCCCAAACAACTTTTGCCCCTTTTGGTCTACGCAAGCGCTCAAAATTAGAAACATATCCGTGGGGAAAAAGTAAAGATTGTATGCACTCAGATAATTTCTATTTTTAGGGTTATCAAGAACGTAACATGCTAGCAGATACTTTTTTGAAACTTCATCCATATGTAGAGAAGGTTGGTGACAAAGTTTGCGAACATCTTCTCTCGACTTCACATTGTCCTTAGTTTTCCCCGACACACTCATAATAGTATTGAATATGTTGTCGAACACATTTTTCTCTATGTGCATTACATCTAAGTTGTGTTTGATCAAGTTCTTCTTCCAATATGGAAAGTCCCAGAAGATGCTCCATTTCCTCCATCCTGAACCCTTAACAATCTCTAAATTTTTGGCATGGGCACCGATTTCCATCGCTTTCATTAATCCGAAGGCCTCAATTTCCATCAAAATTTCTTCGCCAAATCGTATCAATGGAGGTTCTTCATTTATTACCTTTTTCCCTTTCAGAAAACCTTTTTTGTCTTTCCTAAGATTATAGTTTTGAGGAAAAAATCGGTGATGATAGTCAAACCATGAAGTTTTCCTACTATGGTGAAGTTGAAATGCTTTTGTATCTTTATATAGTACAGATAAGCCATTTTGTCATGTGTGCTCCAACCTGACAACATGTTATTTGCGGGGAAGTCACTTACTGTCCATAATAGAGCTGCTTGTATCTGAAAACTCAATTTTATGGAAACATCGTACGTCATTAAATCATTGTGCCATAAATCTTGTACCTATCTCATTGAGCGGATGCAAGAAAACATCTATTTTCTAGCAGGGTTGGTTGGTCCGGGAATGATAACAGTCAAGAACATAAATTTTTCTTTTATGCATATAAACAGTGGAAGGTTGTATGAAGTCAAAATCACGAGCCACGAAGAGTAAGGCCTCCCATTTAAACGGTTGAAAACCATCTGTGCATAGCCCCAAATGAAAATCTTGAATCTCCGTGCTGAACTCTTTATTCACTTCGTTGAAATGTCACCATGCCATCGAATTTAAACAATGCTGCATAACATCATTTGGAGACAGGTGTTCGCTATGCCAGCGCATATGTCTAGCTGTTAATTTGGAAGTGAACAAACGTTGCAATCGAGGGCCTAAGGGAAATTAATACATTTTTTTGGAAGGCCGTGTTTTTGTGTTCCTAGCGCGACTATGTCGTTGTGGCAAGTATCGAGAATGGCCACAAATTTTGCGCGATGCTAACTCAGAGTCATCTCCCCTATAAATCATACACTAATTTTCACAACAATCTATCTTCTCGATAGGTAGACCCAATCCTCGCATAAGTTGTTTTGTTGAGTAGAAACTGTCAACTAATGTGTTGTTGTTAGGTAACGCTTCTTTGATGAATTGCATGAACCAATCATAACATCGTTCAGAGACGTGGTGCATCAATTTCAAAGAAAGCAATCTAGCCATGACAGACAATTTCATAATGTTCTCACAACCCGACCACAATTACTCGTTACCAGCATCAATCATGTCATATAGTTGTTGTGCTTGGGGATTGGGCTCCTCTTCCATGTGATTCCAGTTAAAACTAGGCCCCACTGCGTTGTGTAGCATCTCTTGGTAAGTCGACGTTGGTTGACCATAGTCGATGTTGATTTCGGCATCATAATTGTTTTCAAGATCTTTGAAAGTGGACGTCGTATTTTGACCTTATTTCTCACCATGTTCGTACCAATAATAGTATCCAAGAACAAGCTTGTACGTACATATGTGGTACTCAACAGTCTGAACGTCGAAGTAGGGTAGGAGGCGACATTTATTGTGATTACATGGGCACCTAATCCCACCCTCATTGTGATAAGTGGTACAATTCACCTCTACAAACTCTATGAATTCTTATACCCTTACAACAAATTCCCCTCGAATAAACCCGTTATCGAGGCGATTATACATCCACTTTCTATTCACGATCGACATTCTCTACAAAATACGATGACTTATAATTTAGATGCAAATGTCAACAATTCCATTTTTATTTCGTAATTGTTAAACTAATCAATGTCTTAGGATACATTTATAAAATGTTTATGTAAAGTTTATTGCAAAGCCTTTAGCTAGGTACCATGAATATATGTTACTTCTAAAAATTTTCGTCAGAGCTTCCTCTATAATAGAGACTTCAAAAATTTTCAGAACCTAATAAACATCAATGGGAGAATGCCTAGAAGGTGTCACATCTACCCAACATTTCATAATATCATATTAACATGAATTAAACAACTTTGTTCAATGAAGACTTTGACATTGCTAGGCTTGCATGGTGACGTGCAACTTGCAACAAGTTAATATTCTACAAATTAAATGACAGTCGATCACTAATTAGGAATAGTTGACAATGCCAACATGCATATCATTCCACATAGAATAGATAAGTAGAAGAAAAGAATTACACGTCAAAAATAATTTAATGTTAATAAATCTTAATGCACCAATTGAAGTTCAACGTAAATTGAACTCGTGCCATCCCATTCATGCATGACTTTTATAAGTAGGTAATATTGAAAGGCATGAAGCAAATCAAAATTATTGTTAGTAATCAATCCATTTTTGTTATATCCCTCAAGGTATTAAACTAGATAGCTAAAGATAATGAATCTAAAAAAGTAGGTAAACCTAGTAAAGATTGGAAAAGGTGAATTCGACCAAATTCGAGGTTTAAGGTTGTATATTTTATGTAAAGCAAACAATAATCATTAAGTTACTTTTGGTATCATCGTTGGATGTCAAACAATGTTGGTAAAGTAGTTCATAGAAAATCTTACTAGACCAAAGACGAGAGGTGAGGTTGTATATTTTTATGAATGCCATCAATATAAAATATTGTGTTTTTCATTCTACCCAAAATACAAGCATAAACCAATAATAGCTCCAATTTATTTACTTTTTTGTTACTTCCACAGCTCAGACCTTATTCTTTTATCCAATTTATGTTCTTGTTCGCTACTTCAAATCTTTTTTTTTGTCCCAATAACGTCATACCACTAGTTTTGCATATTTTCCCCAATAACATAGACTACCAATAAATTTCATAACCTAATAAACAACAGCGGGAGAATGCCTATAAAGTCTCATATCTCCCCAACATTTCACAATATCATGCAAGCATGAATTAAAAGGCTAAATTCAAGACATATTAACATTTTAGAAATTCATAAAATGACTTAAATCACAATTTCTAATCGAAATTAATGCATTGACCATTTATAAAACTTACCTAAATTTCCTCCACTATAGGGAATACGAGAGAGAAAGAACGAGGTTTGAGTCCAATTAAGATGATGAATATGGCACTCCCATTTACAAATGATTTTGAAGAGTCGGGATGATCACCTTCACTACCTAGAAAATAGCAAAACCAAGTTTAAGAATCAGATGAAAAAAAAAAACCTTTGATAGTCAAAAAAATGAGACACTACTTTTAAAATTCTCCCTTTCAATTTAAAACTAAGAAGTTATGCTCAAAGTATATTTTTGTCTTACATGCGATAGAAAATGGTTATTTCTCTCATGATATTGAGTCATTTTTCAATAATAAAGAAAGGTTCAGGTCAGTTTTAGGGCTTTGAATTAAAGTAGCTCTTATTTTTTACATTGTGTAATAATACATTCAAAAATTGGCGAGGGCTGAGATAAATATAATATCATACTAAAAGAAAAAGAGATATGTGTAAAATACAATGCATAGAATCGTTACTATGATAACGCTCTTTATTCGAATTAAAAATGTAGTCTTAAACTCAATAAAAGTTTATGTGATGCCAAATAAAAAACTCCTCTCAATTATCTCAACATTTTTATCCGTAACTTATTAAATGAGGTATCCATGGACTTATAATAGCTAAGGCAGAGTCATTGAATAATCATTAGTTTTTTCCATAATACTTAACCCAAACTTTATCACTCGATTCCCAATTTCTTATAGTGCTCCATTTATACTTATTTTTCCATATTATGATAAGAATATTGAATTAACAAAATAAAGACTTATGTACATATGCATTAACAACTCATTCACTTGTATGTATACATGCATTAACAAAATAAAAACTTATGTATATACTTATGAGTGGTAAGGACAGGAGAAGAAAAGAATAATGTATGAGGAAGTAATTCAGTTTGAACAACTCATTCACTTGTATGCATATATGCATTAACATAACAAACCAGCAAAACAACATAGATAGACATAAATATATATACATAAAGAGAAAGATGGCAGTACTAGTTATATAACAAAATCTGACTAAGTGGCTTTAACATTCTTTTTATCAAAAAGGTATTTTTATTTAACATCATGATAGTGATTCTAAAGCATACACATGAAGTTGTATAATTACACTAGTCTTTTGGATACACTTAATTTGTTATTTTTGAACACATCTCTCAAATACACATGCAGTAGTATAATAGGTGACTTTATCTAACATTTCAAATACTAATTGAATAATTCATCTTATGTATATTATTCTTTATTTATTGTTGTACCAAGTTGACAACCATAGATTTCAACATCATACATTTATTATTAATTAGCACCAATTAAATCAAAGGATTACAAATGGGACTAACCATGTGCACTATATATATATCACAAACATAAATACGTATGTAGTGTTAGAGGAAGACTAACTTAGGGAGCCATCAAACTGGGGATTCAATTGGAATCAATATCATGAAATTCTCTTAAAGAGTACTAAGAATTAAGAGGTCGACAAGTTATAGAGAAGAACACCAAATGACCAACACAACAACAAAAACAATACAAACTCAAAAATTCAAAAAATTATAACAAAATCAATACATTCAATCTTTCATTATCAAAAGATCGACAAAACCCAGATCAACAACTAAATGGGGTTCCAATGAATAGAACCAAATCACAAGAACTTGACATTGTAACAAAATCAAACAAGAAAACTCACCTCATCTTCTCTTCACCATTCAATTCAATGGAAAAAGAGAGAGGTGGTCAGTGCAGAGAGAGAGGAGGGCGACGAGGAGGGACGAAACCGGTGGAGGAGGGGAGGCGGTCGGTGTAAAGGAAAGAGACTCGGATGGAAGCAGAGAGAGGAGGGGAGGCGATCGGCGGAGAGAGAGGAAGATGGAGAAAATCTCCAACTCAGTGCTGGTAGCGAGGAATGAGTCAAAACCGATGGAGGAGGGGAGGCGGTCGGTGTAGAGGATAGAGTAGATAGATCAGGGGAGGTGGACGGTGCAGAGAGAGAGAAAGTTAGAGAAAATCTCTCTAAGTCAGCACTTGCATATGAGGAGGGAGTCAGAACCGGCAGAGGAGGTGGTCAGTGTCGAGGCGGTGGGTGGCATGCAGAGGCGGTTGGTGGGTGGGGTGCAGAGGCGTGTGAATTTGTATGTGTGTATGCAGAGGCGGAACATGTATTGATACATTTTTTCTTATCTCACTTTTCAATTTAGCAATGGAATACTAACGGATCTCATTTAGCAACGGATTAGCAATGAAATCTATTGCTAATCAGTTGGTTATCCGTTGCAATTTAGTTTAGTAACGGTTTAGCAATGGATTAGCAACGGATTAGCCAAATTCTGTTGCTAATCCGTTGGTGATTTAAAATCCATTGCTAATCTGCCGCTAAAACTAAATTGTAATGGAATAGCAAGGGAGTTTCAGACGGGAAATTTTCGCGGGTTTTATTTACCAACAGAATTAATTTCCATTGCTAAATTTCTTTGCTAATCCATTGGTAATCCGTTTCTAATTGGAAAACATTTTCCCCTCCATTTCCTGTTGCTATTCTGTTGCTAATTAGCACTGGACACTTATTCCGTTGCTAATTTTGTTTCTAATTTGTTTTTTTTCGCAGTGTTAAGACGTGAGTGAATTAAAAGAACTTTCCGACCAACACAAAAATATTTACTAGAGAGATTTCTATCATGGAGCACTTTTGTTTTTTCTTTATAAATTCGCGTATTTTCATACGTGTCGTTTCTTATTTACTCCAATTCTCGGAGAGTGAGCTTTCTCTTTTTTCTTGCTTCATCGAGCTTCTAATTAAGTTGTTTCACAGCCTAGTAGGATTTATGCTCGAGCTCGACTGCCAGGTGGCAAGCTTTACCAAACACTAGGCGATATGAGGACATCCCACTTGGCATTTTAAATGCCATTTGGTAAGGCCAAACTGCATCATCAAGACGTGAACTCCAATCTTTACGAGTAGGATTCACTGTCTTTTCCGAGATGGACTTGATCTCCCTATTAGAGAGCTCTACCTGGCCACTCATTTGGGGATGCTATGCTATAGATGTTCGATGAGTGACATTGTACCTCATCAGAAGAATTCCAACCATACGGTTGCAGAAGTGAGTGCCTCTATCATTGATTAGGGCACGTGGGGTACCAAATGTTATGAAAATCCTTGATTTGAGGAATTTACGTACCAATTTAGAGTTGTTAGTGCGTGTAGCCTTAGCTTCCACCCACTTAGATATGTAGTCCACTGCCAAGGGTATGTAAACATTACCAAATGACAATGGAAAGGGTCCCACGAAGTCAATACCCTATATGTCAAATATCTCACAAATATGAATTGGGGTAAGTGGCATTTGGTCCCGATGACTAAGGTTACAAGTTTTCTGATAGTTAGGACAAGTATTGGTAAACATGTATGAATCATGAAAAATGGTGGGCCGGTAAGATCCACTCTTAAGTACTTTCCTAGCCATCCGACCGGGATCGAAGTGGCCACCGCAAGCGTAAGTATGACAAAAACTAATAAGGAAGGACTCTCAGTCTGAGGAACACAATGCTTGATAACCTGGTCGGAGCAGAATTTCCATAAGTACGGGTTATCCCACACATAATACTTAGCATAACTCCTTACTTTATTTTTCTGAGCCTTCGAAAGGTGAAGAGATAGCTCTCCCGAGGTGATATAGTTCACCAAATCAGAGTACCAGAGGAGATCTTCCATAACGGCATAGATGTACTAGTAAGGGAAATCATCCATAAGAGGGGTAGGACTCTCACCATTCTCAATTCTATTGAGATGGTCTGCGACTAGATTCTCTGCACCACTTTTATCTATAATTGTGATGTCAAACTCCTGTAGTAGGAGTATCCATCTAATGAGCCTAGGTTTGGCATCCTTTTCACTCATCAGGTACTTCAAGGCAACATGATCAGAGTAAATGATAACCTTGGTTCCCAAGAGATAAGGTCGAAACTTCTCAAGTGCAAAGATAACAGCTAGAAGCTCCTTCTTAGTAGTGGTGTAGTTCATCTGAGTTGCATCTAGAGTATGAGAAACATAGTAAATGACATGAGAAGCTCTCCCGACTCTCTGTTCTAAGACTACAACCACTACGTAATTATTGGCATCACACATAATTTCAAATGGAAGCTCCCAATTAGGGGCCTAAATCACTTGTGTGCTAGTAAGTGAGTTTTTTAGTGCATTAAATGCACTCTTACATGACTTATCAAACTCAAAAGGTACGTCATTTTCAAGTAGATGGCATAAGGGTTGTGCGATCTTTGAAAAGTCCTTGATGAAATGACGGTAAAAACCAGCATGTCCAAGGAAAGATCTAATCTCCCGCACATTCGTAAGGTAGGGAAGTTTCTTGATAACATCAATTTCAGCTTGGTCTACCTCTACGCCCCTGGATGAGAAAGTGTTTCCCAAAACAAAACTTTGGTCCACTATAAAATGACACTTTTCAAAGTTCAGAACTAGGTTCTTCTCGATACACCTACCGAGTTACTTTGTCAGATTTATGAGACACTTATCGAATGAATCACTGTAAATAGTGATGGGGCATGTGCCCTAGGTGAATCCATTAACTTTCTTTATGAATACTTTTAGTTAATAAAATAGAGGATTTCATTTGTTGTTTATTATAATTAATTTGCATGTTTACATTATAATAAGTTCCATGGGTATTTGCAGAAATATCCTAAATGTCCTAGTCGATCATTATACTGGGAACTATAATGAATTAAGACTAGTGTGAGTCTTGATTGATGGTCATATGATGATTATACGTATAGGGATACGAATCAAGATCATGAGTACTTGTTAGGGAACAAAGTATTGGACCGACCCGCTATGAGAACATCACAAGGATTAAGTCATAGTTGTTTCTCATGATAAGTATATTTTTCAGTCCTCTGACTTGAGATTATCAGAGACTTCAACATTAGGAACATAGTGATTTGACACTATCAAACGTTGTCTTTAACCGAACGATTATAAAGGTTGTGATTGGTTACTATGTGAGCAATGTGATGATGTTGTGTAATCAAGATAGAATTTGTCCCTCTCATATAAAGAGAGATATCCAAAGGATCCCTCGATGTGTTAGGCTCATTAAAAGGCCTAGTCTAAGTGAATTGATATTGATCAATGTCACTTGGTTGTTTTCAGTCTACCTAGAGATCGAGACTAGTACGATTGAACATGTTGGATGACAATTCCATGCCTTATGTTTGATCAAAAGGATATCGTGTGACAAAAGGATGTTATATACACTATAGATTAGGTTGTATCGATTTGATATTCGTACAACTTGGGTAGTCATAATGTCTTGCTAGAGGCCGCTTATGACTTGTATACCAAAATGTGTTTTGGTACACTGCCAACGTTGTATGAGCCTATTGGGTCGCACACTAAGAATGGTTTTGCGAGATTTTAAGATGGTTCAGAAAAATGAATTTTATATGATAAAATTCACGACGAAAATGTCCTTGCGGTGTATTACACTTATACTTCTTTAAGTAGGGGTATACGTGTAATTTACTTAACCGTCTATATACAAGGGTTGTATAAATAGACGCTTTAAGTTAGAACACACGAACGAAAGATCAAAAGGCCGAAACTCTATTTTCGTTTTAGAAATGACTTAGGGTTTTTGGTATGCTCTGGATCGTTTTGGAGAGAAACAAAAGGTTTGGTATTCTCTCGAAGGTAGCACTTCGAATCTCGGCCGCCGTTCGTGTGTAGACTGCTGATAGAGGGCGTTCGTCGTTGGCAGCGCCTTAGAGATCGATTAACCTTCAGAAAGGTATATTGCGATTGAGGTATGATTAAGTTTTTCATGGTTTAAACGTTTTTAATGGAATTAGCTCTGATACCACTGTTGGGTTTTGGGGTTCATACGCAACGGAGATTACAAAATAGTTTTGACAAAAACCCAGCATAATACATGCAACATCACTAGAATCGTTGACATGCTTATTATTCGCATCCTTCACAGCTTTCGTAGCATTGGCTGGTGGGTCCTCAGGGATTGGAGCATCCAGGACATACAACTTGCGTTCATGCTTAAGAACAATTCTCAAGTTTCTGAACTTCATAAGGACATAGAACTAATGGAAGCCTACGACATGGCTTTAACGCTGAAGGAAATGTTCCAACAGCAAGCTAGGCAAGAAAGGCTCGAGACAATCAAAAACCTACATTCTTGCAAGATGACTAAGGGTGCGTCAGTTAGTCCTCATGTTCTAAAGATGAAGGGCTATGTTGACCAGCTTGATAGACTCGAATTTTCCATAAGCCAAGAGTTGGCAACGGATTTGATCATGAATTCATTACCCGATAATTACTCACAATTTGCAATGAACTACAATATGAATAATATGGATAAATCAATTTCAGAGTTGCATTTGATGCTCAAGACTGCTGAACAAAAATATCAAGAAACCCTCTAGTAATGTGTTGATGGTTCAAAAGAGAAAGGGAATGAAGAAGAAAGGAAAAGACAAGGCTAAAGTTTTCAAGGTTACTATTGCACCTGTCGCAAAGCCTGTGGAAGAAGTCAAGCCCTAGCCTGTTCCTGCTTCAAAACACCCAAAAGAAAAGGAAGAAAATTGTCATTTCTGTAATCAAACCTATCTTTGGCATTGTCGTCTCGGGCACATAAATGAGAAACGCATAACGAAGCTCCATAAAGATGGACTTCTAGATTCATTTGATTTAGAAACATATGAAACGTGCGTATCTTGTTTACTGGGCAAGATGACTAAAAGTCCCTTTACTAGACACAGTGAAAGGGCAAATGATTTATTGGGTCTAATACATACTGATGTATGCGGTCCTATAAACACAATGGCTAGAGGAGGTTATCAGTACTTCATTACATTTACTCGATGATTTCAGCGAGATATGGTTATGTACATCTTATGAAACATAAAGTGAATCATTTGAGATGTTTCGAACGTTTCAAAATGAAGTGCAGAATCAACTTGGTAAAACTATCAAAACACTTCGATCAGATCGAGGTGGCGAGTATTTAAGCCAAGAATTTGATGATCATCTTAGAAATTGTGGGATTGTCTCCCAATTGACTCCACCAGCAACTCCACAATGGAATGGAGTTTATGAAAGGAGAAATCGAACCTTATTAGATATGGTTCGATCTATGACGAGTCATGCAGATCTTCCATTATCCTTTTGGGGTACTGCAACTTTCACTCTAAATCGAGTTCCTTCTAAAGCGGTTGATTGGCCCTAGTGCAAGTGGGAGATGATGGGGCATGTGCCCTAGGTCAATCCATTAACTGTCATTATTAATACTTTTAGTTAATAAAATAGAGGATTTCATTTGTTGTTTATTATAATTAATTTGCATTTTTACATTATAATAAGTTCCATGGGTATTTACAGAAATATCCTAAATGTCCTAGTCGATCATTATACTGGGAACTATAATGAATTAAGACTAGTGTGAGTCTTGATTGATGATCATATGATGATTATTCGTATAGGGATACGAATCAAGATCACGAGTACTTGTTAGGGAACAAAGTATTGAACCGACCCGCTATGAGAACATCACATGGATTAAGTCATAGTTGTTTCTCATGATAAGTATATTTTTTAGTCCTCTGACTTGAGATTATCAGAGACTTCAACATTAGGAACATAGTGATTTGACACTATCAAACGTTGTCTTTAACCGGACGATTATAAAGGTTGTGATTGGTTACTATGTGAGCAATGTGATGATGTTGTGTAATCAAGATAGAATTTGTCCCTCTCATATAAAGAGAGATATCCAGTGGATCCCTCGATGTGTTAGACTGTTAAAAGGCCTAGTCTAAGTGAATTGATATTGATCAATGTCACTTGGAAGTTTTCAGTCTACCTAGAGATCGAGACTAGTACGATTGAACATGTTGGATGACAATTCCATGCCTTATGTTTAATCAAAAGGATATCGTGTGACAAAATGATGTTATATACACTATTGATTAGGTTGTATCGATTTGATATTCGTACAACTTGGGTAGTCGTAATGTCTTGCTAGAGGCCGCTTATGACTTGTATACCAAAATGTGTTTTGGTACACTGCCAACGTTGTATGAGCCTATTGGGTCGCACACTAAGAATGGTTTTGCGAGATTTTAAGATGGTTTAGAAAAATGAATTTTATATGATAAAATTCATGACGAAAACGTCCTCGTGGTGTATTACACTTATACTTCTTTAAGTAGGGGTATACGTGTAATTTACTTAACCGTCTATATACAAGGGTTGTATAAATAGACGCTTCGAGTTAAAACACACGGACGAAAGATCAAAAGGCCAAAACTCTATTTTCGTTTTAGAAACGACTTAGGGTTTTTGGTATGCTCTGGATCGTTTTGGAGAGAAACAAAAGGTTTGGTATTCTCTCGAAGGTAGCACTTCGAATCTCGGCGGCCGTTCGAGTGTGGACTGCTGATAGAGGGCGTTGGTCGTTGGCAGCGCCTTAGAGGTCGATTAACCTTCAGAAAGGTATATTGCGATTGAGGTATGATTAAGTTTTTCATGGTTTAAACGTTTTTAATGGAATTAGATTCAGATCCTATTGGGGTTTTTGTCAAAACTGTTTTGTAATCTCCGCTGTGTATGAACCCCAAAACCCAACAAATAGTAAAGTCATCCATGAAGATCTCAATGAAATAGTCAACAAAATTTGAGAAGATACTCACCATGCACCTTTGAAAGGTGGTAGGTGCATTGCATAACCGAAACGGCATGCGCCGATAGGCAAAAGTGCCTAACGGACAAGTGAAGGTCGTCTTTTCCAGGTCTTCAGGCGCTACCGGTATCTAATGAAAATCGGAATAACCATCAAGACAACAATAATGAGAATGATCGACTAGTCTCTCCAACATCTGATTAATAAATGATAGGGGGAAATGATACTTCCTGGTGGAAACGTTTAACTTCCGGTAGTCAATGCATACTTGCCATCCATTTTGAATGCGGGTTGGAACCAACTCACCATATGAATTAGTGACTACCGTGACTCCCATTTTTTTAGGGACCACCTAGATAGGGCTTACCTATTTACTATCAGAGATGGGGTAAATCATACCAGCATCAAGGAGCTTCAATATCTCATTCTTCCCGACATCCATCATAAGCGGATCGAGCCTCATCTGGGCTTCTCTCATAGGTTTTGACCCCGCTTCCATATATATATGATGCTTGCAAGTGGAAGGGCTCAAACCTTTGATATTCGCTATGGTCCACCTAATAGCCTATTTAAACTCTCGGAGTGCTCGAAGAAGCCTCTCTTCCACCAAATTTGTAAGTTTGGCTGAGATGATCATATGGAGTGTGTCATTCTCACCCAAGAACATATACTTTAGGTGCTCAGGTATTGGCTTCAGCTCAAATGTGGGAGCTTTAACCAAGGAGGGAGAAAGTTCGGATTCAGAAGTAGGCAACTCCAAATGATAGACTCTTAGGGGAAGGGGTTGGAATGAATCCAACTCAAAAATGACATCCTCGACATCACTATCGAAGGCCAGAACACACTTGTGGATTTGAGTAGTGTCGAGATGATTCTCTAAAACTACTTTAACTTCATCATCGCCACTTTGGAGCAAGGTCTGCTCATCGAGTGGACCCACACAGTCCATGGTACACACAACATTCGACACATCACTGGGGTATCACATCGTATCATAGATGTTGAAATTGATGACTTCACCGTCAAACTCCATGGTAAGAGATCTATCATCAACATCTATCTTCTTCTTCGCCGTTTTAAAAAATGGACGTCCAAGGAGTACTGAAAAAGCATTGGGGAATAGCTCATCCTTCGTATCTACCACGTAGAAGTTAGTAGGAAACACAAACTCATTCACTCGGACTAGAACTTCCTCAAGAACACCAACGGGTCTGATAACTGAATGGTCTGCCAACTGAATGACGATACCGGTCTTCTCTAATGGGCCTGCATGCAATGTCTCATAAATAGACAATGGCATGACATTAATGGAAGCGCCAAGGTTGCACCTAGCCCTTTGAATGCTTACATCACCTATAACACAAGGTACTAAGAACATCACAAGATCCTTGCATTTAGGAGGCAACTTCTTCTGTAGGATAGTCGTGACAGTTTCTCCCATTTGGAATTTTTTGTTGCATTAAAGTTTCCCTTTATTAGTGCATAGTTCTTTAAAAAACTTTGTATACCTAGGGACTTGCTTCAGAGCGTCGAGGAGTGGAATATTGATTTCCACTCGCCGAAAGGTCTTGAGAATTTCTTTCACTTCCTAATTTTTTCTCATGTAAGATGAGTCATTGTGGAATAGGGGGTTTGACCTTAAATGTGGGTGGTGCTTCCTTTTGAGTAGTTAACATCTATTTAGGGACAAACAAAGTCACTACTAACTCGTTTTCTTCCTCATTTGCTTGGTCTTTGGCATCAGATGACCCATTGCTCCTTTTGGGTCCCTCCAGCTGTTTATCACTTCGGAGTACAATTGCGTTAGCACTCGCGTTAAGATTCGGGTAAGGTTACGAAGGCAACTTTTCTTTATCCTCAAGAAATCCATTCTCCTATGTCATTTGTCCATTTGAACTTGAAGAGTACGGACCACCGATTTGGTTTCGCTGATGGATTTCTCGGTGGTAGCCTTGAATTGGGCCATTTCATTCATAAATTGGCTTTGTTGACCTATAAAAGCTTTCAACATATCCTCAAGTGAAGAGGAATTATTAGAGGGTGAAGGCAACGGTTGACCTCTAGGGATGAAGGTTTGATAGATATGATTTTGAGGCCCGTACCGATGCATAATTATATGTATTCCCAAATGGGACTCTAGATGGTCCCTGGAACTGATTACCCATGACATTGACCTATTGATCTTCCTCAAAGAGAGTAGGACATCCATCAGTTGCATGATTTGTGGCAGTACAGAAGACACGAGCTTTGACTTGCACTTTGCTAGAGGAGAGGAGACGTTCTATCATGGAGGTTAGTTAGTCAATTTCCTGGTCAGTGGAACTCGAGACGCTCCCTGCGGTTAGACTTCGGTAAGCAGTAGCATCAAGATCACCATAAAGTCTTGACTGTTGTGCGATGTCTTTATACAATTGCTTCATTTGGGCTGGAGTTTTTCTTGAATGTGACCCCCAGACACATTATCAATCATGCGTCGTTCTATGGGCGAAATGCAAATATAGAAGAATCGAGCTATGGCCTTCTCAGACTGGTCATGCTGTGGGCAACTACCAATCAATCATTTATAGCAATCCCAATATGCGCCAAATGATTCGCCCGACCTCATTTTGATGCTGCGTATATCCTTGATGAGTTGAGCAACTCTATCCTCAGGGAAGTATTTATTTAAAAATGCAGTTGCCATTTCATTCCAGGAGTTAATGCAGCCATGGGAAAGGTAGAAAAGCCATTCCTTGGCTTTTATCTTTAAGGCAAAATGAAAAAGATCTGAGCTTAACCATTTCCTCATCCGCATTAGAGGGTTTCACTGACTTGCAGTTAGTATGAAACTCCATCAGGAAAGTGATAGGATCTTCCTTCTCGCCACCATGGAAGGATGGTAGGAGATGAATGAACCCATGCCTCAACCAAAGTCTCCGACATTATCCGGATAGTTGATGCAGATGGGTTATCGCGCCAAAAGAGCTTGAAGCTCTTGATTGGAGTGACCCATGGTGATTTGGCGATTTGCAGCCATGTTTAGTGGATTTGGGCCTTCTCATTGCCTAAGTTGGCTTTCCCTAATCCACCTATGAAATGTTCTCTCTGGTTCAGGATCGAAAGGTAACAATGAACAAGCTGATTTTGACCGAGTAAGGCGTGATAACATAAAACTAAGAAACGAAAAGAAACCTAACCTCGGAATGAGGAGTAAGTCCCCGGCAATGACGCAAAAATTTGGCAAAGTAACGTGAGTGCCAAATATACCCGCAATTGAGTTACCAACCACAAAGGTGTAGCAGAGGTAACTACGGGGTCGAATCCATAGGACTTGAAATTTACTCCAAGTTAACTAAAAATTGGGGGTTTTCAGAAAGTTCAATGAAATAATTAACTAGATTAGAACAAATAAAACGTTTGCAAAAATTAATATTAATGTCACGACCCGAAGGTTTTATCCCGTTTTAATTCCTTAATCAGGATCATCGACCCTTGAGGTGGGACCTACACTATGATACGTGCACCGACCGAGGCATGTCACTGAGGTATATCATATTTTTGTATTAATGTGTGCCTAGTGTTATGTGTTGTGTAGACTTACTAAGTCGGTTTGTACAGTTGTAGGCGTCGAGGCGAGAGCGGGGACACGCCTCGAGTAGAGTGCGGCCGAGGAACCGGGTAGTTAGCATTTTGGTAAGTCTTATTTAATACTAATATGAAATACGGAATTAGTTATAAGCCTATGGTTGTGTTTGTTAATGTAAATCAAATTAAAGGCCTATAGTTGAGTAAATTAAATGGAAAACATAATATTGGTATAGAGATACACATTGGCACATCTAGGAACTAGGTGAGTAATGAAATGGTGTCACTTAAGGTTGAGTTAGTGAGATATATGAGAAAGGTGGACCATTATATATTCTTAGGGATACATAAATCCATGAAGATTAAGGGCTAAGAAGGAACATCACCTTAATATATATTATTAGTGATCAAATAACATGCAAACAAAATCACTCATTCATTTTTGCTGGAGAAGAAAAAGGAATTGATGGAGAGGAGTGAATCATTAAGGTGTTGAAGGAATCCATTAGAGTTGGTGAGAAATTCTTAAGCTAGGGTGCTACATCACCTAGGTACACATCTTTTTAGTTGAAATTCAAACAAGTTCTGGTTTTAGGCTAATTTCAGATAGTAGATGATTGTCTATTTATGATTAATTTATATATTTTGATTCCTCGTTTCAAGTTGATAACCTTGCTATATTGAAGTTCTTAATTTGGTTTTGAAATCATAAAGATATGAATTTTTGAAGTCGCAACACCAAAACCGGAACTCTGCATGTCGTATTAGGAATCAACCTGGGTAATTTGGTCATTATCTACGCATTTTAGATCCAAATTGATCCAAACCAGTGACATTTGAAAGCTTATTTAAAGAGGAGAAACTTTTCTTAACTGAGAGTATTTGATTGAAATGTTTCAATGTCCAAATATTCTCTACAAGTAGGTGCTGGAATTAAAAAGAAAAGCTTTGAAACTAAATCTGTTAAGGACATAACTCCCTAACTACTTATCCAAATAAGCTGATATTTTAGTATGTTGTATTTGGATATAGTCTTTACCTTGTGTCCAAAAATCACATTTTTAGAATCTATAAAGTGGGAGAAATAGATTCTCTAAATCGGCTGGTCGGATTAAATTCCAATTAGACCTATGTCTAGTAATATCATGATATCTCATTCATTCTACATCGGGATTTTGCAAACTAAACCTTTCTAAAAAGCTAAGATAGAGAACAAAAATAATTGTATTTGGTGGAGGATTTCGATATTTTGTCCATTTCAAGCCTAAAAACTGCATTAGAGTGTAGGACTGAAATTGAGACTTAATTTAGTCTTTAGGGACTGATTTAGGAAAATTGATTTAAAGTCTATTGAACCAATTTAAATACATAATAAACACCACTAAATTGAGCTTAAACCCACTATATTTGAACTAATGAGATACCAAACTCAGGAACCTAGGAAAATGGTAAGGGAGAGTGAATAAAAGATTTGAAGTATCAGGAGGCCGGTAAAACTAGGACTTTACTTTGTTGCTGTGAGTATACCCAATGACAACTTTACGTGGAATTTCATTTCTATAAATTGCTGTCCTTGCATAGTCCTTTTGACTATTTTGCCTTTGTATTCTTATATTATGTTCTCTTTGTGTCTATGCTCACTTGATGAGTCTAGTTTGCATGATATTCATTCATTTGATTTGATTCATTGATTCTATCCAATGCTATGTCTATTCTTATTGTTTTAAATATGAATTGAATGATAAATAGCATGCTATTAGGCTAGTGAATATCTTATAAATGTTTAAGAGGACTTGTATTCCTTATTTGTTTAGGTGTGTAGATGTGCCTATGCCTTGGCAATCCATACTTGGTATTTCTTGAAATTTAAAAAGTAGTTTTCACATTTAGGTCCCGTACTCGATCGAGGTGTGCACGACTTATGGGGTTAGAGTCCCTGGGGATGTCGACACTTGTTACCTAACACTGTATGACACTCGGGGTTAGAGTCCTTGAGGTGGTCTACACACCGGGGTTAGAGTCCCTGGTAACACTTGGGTTAGAGTCCCTTGTGCTATATGATTATTGAGTCGGAGAGACATGTTTCACTGCCGACCGGACCGAAACCACCACTACTTAGCCTTGTGTCAGTATCACTTGTTTAACTCAGGTATTTACTCGCATATGGTTTATTTTCCAGTTTTCCCATCTATATGCTTTTAAATACTATTTGAATATTTGAAAATGCAAATTAAACTTGTCATCGGGGATTACTGTCTTATTCTTGTACTCACCGTCCTTTTTATGACGGTGGGTGCGGAGCCGTCTACTAGCAGGCTGGGCAAGGAGAAGATCGACGATTATCCCTGAGCCTGCGGCGCGTCACTGCATCGATTGTATGTCTTTTTTTGGTATTTTGATTGTATATGTTATATATGTCTTTCAAATACTATTTGGGTCGTATATTGGGTTGAGCGTTAGTTTCCCCGACCTGACTTAGACTATTTTACTGTTTCACTCCATTTTGAGGACTTTATATATATGATGTCATTTCCTGATTTTCCATACTTAGGATTTTATAAATGGTTTCCGCATAATCTACTAATTGCTTCTGCATAGCCAATAAGACTTTTGCTAAATAATTAATTTAATAAAAGGTTTTAATTAACTCTAAATTTTATAAACTAGTAGGACTAGTGTATTACTTATCCTGAACACGAGAAAAAAGGCGTTTTGATTGTTAAGGCTGACTAATACGTAGTTGGGTCTTGCGTTTATAGGATTAGGTCTTAATTACGAAATTAGGCTGGGCGGTGCCCTAGATTAGGAGAGGGGTCGTCACAGTTGGTATCAGAGCCCTAGGTTATTAGAACGTTAATGATTAAAAAAATGAAAAAACTTAGAAGTGGAAACCGGATGATCCTTGCCTAGAAACTATTTTGTTGGGATTTGAATGAAGGTGAGCTGGGGTGTTTTCTTTACATACATGTTAATTGCTATATGTATAGGAATACATCAGTTGACGATTTTCAAAGGTTGTCTGACCGGACGACCGCTCAAGAGCGACAAATCGTCGATTTCATCGCTTACATTTTGGCACAGATGATCGCACTGGTTTCAATCACCCTCGTCACTATAGTTACTACTACAACACCCCCGACTATAAGACTCAACACTACGAGAGTTCGGCTTGCATCTAGTGGAGACATGGGGACTCTAGGTAGCGTTGTACGTAGTAGCGGAGAGTTAGGCCTAGACTAGAGGAGATACTGGTTGTTCAAGACTTCCCAAATGTTTTCCTAGAAGATTTACCTAGATTACCGCCACCGTGAGAGCTAGGGTTCATCATCGACCTAGTACCGGGTATCGAACTGATCGTGATACCGCCATACCACATGGCTCCGAGGGAGTTAGAATAGTTGAGGACTCAGCTTAAGGACTTAGGGGAGAAGGGTTTCATCGTACTTTCGATGTCACCGTGGGGAGCGCCAATTCTATTTGTGAAGAAGAAGGATGACAGTCTAAGACAATGCATCGACTACAAGTAGTGGAACAGAGTGACAGTCATAAATAAGTACCCACTTCCGTGAATAGATGATTTATTTGATTAGCTAAGAGGAGCATAATTTTTTTTCAAGATAGACCTGAGATCGGGGTATCATCAGCTCAAGATTAGGGATGAGGATAGGTACAAGATAGCATTCAGCACCAGATACGAACACTACCAGTTCACGGTCATGCTATTCGGGCTGAGCAACGCCCCCGCCATATTTATGGATTTGATGCACTGGGTACTTAGATAATATCTCCACCGCTTTGTGATAGTCTTCATTGATGACATCTTGATATACTCGAGGACACGTGAGGATCACGAGCAACACCTCAGAGAGACGTTGCAGACATTGAGGGAACATCGATTTTCACTAAGATCAACAAGTGTGAATTCTGTCTTGTAGTGGTTTAGTTCTTGGGGCACGTTGTTGGAGTAGCAGGAATTGCAATAGATACAACCAAGAGTTAGATGATCATGAATAGGTCGGCACCGACATCAGTATCGAAGATCATGAGCTTTCTAAGATTAGCTGGATATTACCGTAGATTCGTGAAGGATTTCTTGAATATCGCTTCACCGATGACGAGGCTCACATAAAGATGTTGCTTATGAGTGGACTGAGAAGTTCAAGGCTGCATTTACTCAGTTGAAGATGTCATTAACTACCGCGCAAGTGTTAGTACTGCCAGAGGCTGGACAAGGATTTTTAGTGTACACAAATGCTTCTCATACAGGTCTAAGTTGTGTCATAATGTAGGGCAGCGGTGTCGTGGCATACGCATCAAGACAGTTAAAGATACATGAGAAAAGCTACCCCATGCACGATCTAAAGTTGGCAGCGGTTATATTTGCTCTGAAGATTTGGAGACACCTTCTATATGGAGAGAGATTCACACTCTTCACTGATCACAAGAGTCTGAAATATCTTTCATACAGAAAGAGCTGAACACGAGACAACGCAGATGGTTGGAGTTCTTGAAGGTGTCGTAGATATAGATGCGTTGAGTAGGAGATCGAGTAGAGATGCTGAGGTGGTCGGATGTCACATGATGCATGAGTGTGGATTACTTGAGGTAGCGACGACAACATGTCAGAAAGAGGTTCCTACCAATACTCAGGTGATGATTTGCACATAGATGAGACAACATACCGTGTCTACACAGCGATTGTCAAAGGGTTAGAGGACCGATCGATTGTACTCGAGATTCAGCGAGTTAACACATAGTGCAAAGTGTACAGATTGGGCAGAGATGATAAATCAATGTCTGAGATATCGGGGCAGGTTGTGGATACCATAGGTGCCGGAGCTGAGATATGAGATCTTTCAGGAGTCGCACCGTTCCAAATTTACCGTACATCCAAGCAGGACTAAGATGTACCATGTCATGAGGAGACATTTCCGACTATAGATTCATCGTAATTGTGGTATCCATGTCAAGCATCGCAGAGGAGACATTTCCTATTCCTCGATGGAAATGGGAAGACATCTCTATGGATTTTCTTAGAGGACTGTCGAGGACCGCGAGGAGACATAATTCAATCTATTAGTTGATGGAGATTATCGATCACCGAGCGTACTATTTGAGAGAGAGATTATCAGGCTACATGGGGTACCATTAACGATCACGTCAGATCGAGATGCTATGTATATGTCCAAGATGTGGAGGAGTATGCAAGAATAATACGGTACGCACCTACAGTTCAATACGGCTTTCCACCCTTAGACAGACGGGCAGGCTGATAGATTGATTTAGGTCCTTGAGGACATGTTGCGGGCATGCTTGTTGGAGTTTGGCGGATCTTGGGCGGAGTACATACCGTTGTGTGAGTTCGCTTATAACAACACTTATCAGGCTAGCATTGAGATGGCGCATTTTAAGGCTTTGTATGGCAGACCGTGTCGTTCGCCATCGTGTTGGGCTGAGCTAGAGGATCGGGACATAGTGGGGCCTGAAATTGTTGTTGACCACACGAAAAAGGTCAAAATGATCAGTAAGAGACTCAAAGGAGCACATGAGAGACATAAGAGATATGCAGATAAGTATCGTGGTGATCTCGCATATTCCGAGGGAGCCTTTGTCTATTTAAAGGTTTCCCCTCGGAAGGGTATTCGGAGATTTGGGGTGAAATGCAAGCTTGCACCGAGGTACATCGGGCCTTCCTTAATTAAGAAACGGGCCGGGAAAGTGGCATATAAGCTTGAGTTGCCTCTACAGATGTCAGGGTCCATCCAATGTTCCACATTTCGATGTTTTGACTAGCCGAGTCGAAGGCAGGCGTGCGACCAACAGTTGACTTGAGTTAGATCGACCTAAGCGAGGACATCTCTTATGAGAAACAATCTATTCAGATCCAAGATCAGAAGGTATAGCAGTTGAGGAGCAAGTCCATCCCGAAGGTACTCGTCAAGTGGCAGTTCCACGATGACACGAAACTCGATCGGGAGCGGGAGGACTACATGCGAGATAGATTCCCGTACCAGTTCGAGTCAGGTAGAACCATGATTTAAACTTAATTTCGAGGATAAAATTTCAATTTGTTGGGAATATTCATCACGACCCAAATCTTTAACCCCGTTTTCATTCCTTAATCAGGATCATAGACCCTTGACGTGGGATCTACACTGTGATACGTGCACCGATCGAGGCATGTGGTCGAAGTATATCATATTTTTGTATTGATGTGTGCCTAGTGTTATGTATTGTGTAGACTTATTAAGTCGGTTTGTACAATTGTAGGCATTGACACGAGAGCGGGGACACGCCTTGAGTAGCGTGCGAGCCGAGGAACCGGGTAGCTAGCATTTTGGTAATTCTTATTTAATAATAATATGAAATAAGGAACTACTTATAAGACTATGGTTGTGTTTGTTAATGTAAATCAAATTAAAGGCCTATAGTTGAGTAAATTAAAGGCAAAACCAATCTTTTGGTCCCTGAACTTTGAAGGTTTTACACTTTTGGTCCTTCAACTTTGAAAACAACATATTTGGTCCCTTAACTTTTCATATAGTGTAAATTAAGTCCTTTTGTTAGTCCAGTCATTGTTATTGATGACGTGGCGAAAGTCAATCGCCACATGGCGCCACGTGGCAATCCTTTTCATCAAGAGTTGGTTCAATGAACCAACCGGTTCAAGTAAAAACCAAAAGAAACCGTCTCCTCTTTCTCTCTTCTCTTTCTCTCTTTCTCTCTTGCTCTCTACGTTCTCTCCTCTAGCTGTTCGCATCTCTCCCGCTATTATGTTCTGAGACTCCGAACTCGTCCACCACATCTCCACCTCCATCAAGCAGCGCCGCCGTGAGCCGGTCCGCCACGTGTTAAAACCCTTTGAATCCAAATTCAGGTCCGAACACCTAATCTGGGTACTCACGAACATCAGGAACGACTTCAATTTGGTGTTGAATTTCTTCGACTGGGCGCGGCTGCGTAAGGGGCCTTTGGTGGAAGCTCGGTGCATTGTGATCCACATCTCGGCAGCTCTCAGGCATCCCAAGACTGCTCGTGACCTAATTCGTGGCTTCTGGGCGAATGCGGGTGGTCTCTATATCGGTAATTCATTTAGGCATTTCGTCAAATAGTTGGTTTACACTTATAAGGACTGGGGTTCTGATCCCACCATCTTTGATATTGTGTTTCAGGTCCTTGTTGAGGTTGGATTGTTTGTTGAGGCGAAGAAGCTGTTTGATAAGATGTTCAATTATGGGGTTGTAATGTTTGTTGGTTCTTGTAAGTATCTTTTGTGGCGGTTGTCGAACAATGCTGATAGGATTGACATGGCTATTAAGGTTTTCGGGGAGTTTCCGCGATCGGGTGTTTGTTGGAATCAGATAAGGTTAGAGACCAAAGGTGGAAAGAATTTGTCTATTATGTTATGCACTAATGGGATTCTTCTTAAGTTACTTGTTGGAAGTTGTGCTTCCAAACTGTTGATCGGTACTTTGCAGGGAAGGCTTTGATCGGTACTTTGCTAGGGAGAACAGGAGAGATGTGAACAGCGAGATGAGAGAACGCAGAGAGAAAGAGAGAGAAAGAAAGAGAAGAGAGAAAGAGGAGACGATTTCTTTCTTTTGGTTTTTACTTGAACCGGTTGGTTCATTGAACCAATTGGTTTATTGAACCAAATCTTGATGAAAAGGATTGCCACGTGGCGCCATGTGGTGATTGACTTTCGCCACGTCATCAATAACAATGACTGGACTAACAAAAGGACTTAATTTACACTATATGAAAAGTTGAGGGACCAAATGTGTTGTTTTCAAAGTTGAGGGACCAAAAGTGTAAAACCTTAAAAGTTCAGGGACCAAAAGATTGGTTTTGCCTAAATTAAATGGAAAGCATAAGATGGGTCTAGAGATACACATTGGCACATCTAGGAACTCAGTGAGTAATGAAATGGTGTCACTTGAGGTTGAGTTAGTGGGAGTTAGTTGGATATATGACAAAGGTGGACCATTAGATATTCCTAGGGATACATAAATCCATGAAGATTAAGGGCTAGGAAGGAACATCATCTTAATATATATTATTAGTGATCAAACAACATGCAAACGAAATCACTCATTCATTTTTACTGGAGAAAAAGAAGGAATTGCTGGAGAGGAGCGAATCATCAAGGTGTTGAAGGAATCCATTAGAGTTGTTGAGAAATTCTCAAACTAGGGTGCTACATCAAATAGGTACACATCGTTTTAGTTGAAATTAGAACAAGTTCTAGTTTTAGGCTAATTTAAGATAGTATATGATTGAGTATTTGAAATTAATGTATATATTTGGATTCCTCGTTTCAATCTGATTATCTACCTATATTAAAGTTCTTAATTTGGTTTTGAAATCATAAAGATACGAATTTTTGAAGTTGCAACACCAAAACTAGAATTATGAATGTTGTATTAGGAATCAACCTGGGTAAGTTGGTCATTATCTATCCATTTTAGATCCAAATTCCAGTGACATTTGAAATCTTATTTAAAGAGGAATAACTTTGCTCAACCGAAGGTATTTTGATTCAAATGTTTCTATGTCCAAACATGCTCTACAAGTAGGTGCTGGAATTAAAAAGGAAAGTTTTGAAACTAAATCAGTTAAGGGAATAACTCCCTAACTACTTATCCAAGTGAGCTAATCTTTTAGTATGTTGTATTTGGATATAGTTTCTGCCTTGTGACCAAAAACCACATTTTTAGAAACTATAGATTGGGAGAAATAGATTCTCTAAATCGGCTGGTCGGATTAAATTCCAATTAGACCTATGTCTAGTAATATTGTGATATCTCATTCATTCTACATTGGAATTTCGCAAACTAAACCTTTCAGAAAAGCTAAGATAGAGAACAACAATAATTGTAGTGGTGGAGGATTTCGATATTTTAACCATTTCATGCACAAAAATCGCGTTGAAGTGTAGGACTGAAATTTAGACTTAATTTAGTCTTTAGGGACTGATTTAGGAAGATTGATTTAAAGTCTATTAAACCAATTTAAATACAAAATAAAAACCAATAAATTAAGCTTAAACCCAATATATTTGAACTAATGAAATACCAAACTCAGGAACCTAGGAAAATGGTACGGGAGGGCGAATACAAGATTTGGAGTATAGGGAGGCCGGTAAAGCTAGGACTTTACTTTGTTGCTGTGAGTATACCCAATGACAACTTTACTTAGCATTTCATTTCTATAAATTGCTGTCCTTGCATAGTCCTTTTGACTATGTTGCCTTTGTATTCTTATATCATGTGCTCTTTGTGTCAATGATCACTTTATGAGTCTAGTTTGCACGATATTCATTCATTTAATTTGATTCATTGATTCTATCCCATGCTATGTATATTCTTGTTGTTTAAATGTGAATTGAATGATAAATATCATGCTATTAGGCTAGTGAATATCTTATAAATGTTTAAGAGGATTTGTATTCCTCATTTGTTTAAGTGTGTAGATGTGCATATGCATTGACAATCCATACTTGGTATTTCTTGAGATTTAAATAGTAGTTTTCGCATTTAGGTCCCATATTCGATCGAAGTGTGTGCGACTCACGGGGTTAGAGTCCCTGGGGATGTCGGTACGCGTTACCTAACACTATATGACACTCGGGGTTAGAGTCCTTGAGGTGGTCTACACACCGGGGTTAGTGTCCCTGGTTACACTTGGGTTAGAGTCCCTTGTGCTATATGATTATTGAGTCGGAGTGACATGTTTCAGTGCCGACCGGACCTAAATCACTACTACTTAGCGTAGTGTCAATATCACTTGTTTAACTCAGGTATTTACTCGCATATGGTATATTTTCCAGTTTTCCCATTTATATGCTTTTAAATACTATTTGAATATTTGAAAATGCTAATTAAACTTGTCATCGGGGATTACTGTTTTTTTCTTGTACTCATTGTCCTTTTTATGACGGAGGTGCAGAGCCGTCTACCAACAGGCCGAGTAAGGACAAGATCGACGATTATCCCTGAGATCGCGTCGCGTCACTGCATCGATTGTAGGTCTTCTTTTGGTATTTTGATTGTATATGTTACATATGTCTTTCAAATACTATTTGGGTTGTATATTAGGTTGACCGTTAGTTTCCCCGACTTGACTTATACTATTTTACTATTTCACTACATTTTGAGGACTTTATATATAATGTCATTTCCTGATTTTCCACACTTAGGATTTTATAAATGGCTTCCGCATAACCAATAAGACTTCTGCTAAATAATTAATTTAATAAAAAGTTTTAATTAACTCCAAGTTTTATAAACTAGTAGGACCAGTGTATCACTTATCCTGAACACAAGAAAAGAGGCGTTCAGATTGTAAAGGCTGACTAATACATAGTTGAGTCTTGCGTGGATATGATTAGGGCTTAATTACGGGATTAGGACGGGCGATGCCCTAGATGAGGAGTGGTGCCGTACAATTAATGAGAAAAGATCAACTAAGTCTTCGATTCGACAAGCGAGAATTAAGATTCAACGACATTTAATGGTCCTCAATCATTCCAAAAAGTTATTAATTCAATTTCTCCTAGACTAGCTATGAAAAATCAATGTTCGCAAGAAATTCCTAGTTCCTCTAATCTTGATAGCTAGGACGTCTGCCACTAACTATTTCCCTAATCAATGTATAACCCTAGACATCCGCCAATCAGGTTTAACACACTAACTACTGTAATTAGGGTCAACGGGAATACTAATTCTATATAACCGGATCGCATTCGCTCCCGGTTTAACTTAGATTCAATTGTTGCACACTCAAGAACCGAAATGGTTTTACGGCAAACGGGTGAGTGTTTGTCACTTTATTGGTCCAAAAGCACAATTACACGGATACCAATGGTCCAAATAACTAAAGGTTGTCCCCCTAAAAACATGCACTGGCCACATACACACCTTAGATCTAAACCATATACTTTAAAATCAACAACAATGAAATAGGAGAATTTAAATTAAATTAGAATAATAAATTAAAAGATCTCGCATAATATTTGCCTTGAATCATGAATCCCACTTGTTTCCCCTTCGACCTAGGCGAAAATTGGTCTAGCCGGACATCATCTCTAAAATCTCCAAGTATGATAAGTTGTGTGTGGCGGCTCTAATGTGTTCTCCCCGTATGAATACTCTAGTTCATAATATAAAATACCACTAAACATTGCTCTCTGGAGGTGATAGAAACTAATTTTGGTGGTTGGTCTCGTAACACGTGCGCTAAGGAGCATATATGGACTATTTTTGGGCTGAAAACTAGTTCCTGACATGTGTCTGCACCGCATTGGTCAAGAGCGCTGCCGCGCGCCATGTGTCGATGTCTGATTGGAGAAGACCACTACTAATGACGTCTTGGTGGTTGAAAGTGCGCCACGTGGTAGCCTGAGGCGGCGTTCGCTTTACGCGAGTTCGTTCTATACATGAGACGAGTTCGTTGTTTGTGTCTTGAGGAGTATCTCTTCGAAGCTGAAGCGAGACAAAACTGTTTGCATGTGTTGTTATGTGAAGTTGTGGACGATGAGGTGTGATGCTGTGATTGGTTTCTGCAAACAATTGTGACATGCTTGGAGAGTGGGAAGCCGACACTTAGCAGCTACTGTGATGAGAACTGCTGATGTGGCAAGTTTCTATTGGTGGAGAGCTACTGGTCTGTCTACTTGGTCTACTGTTTCATTTTCTACCCACTGCTTAGCGCATAACTCGAGGCAAATTCTCTGGCATCCAATCACTGCGAGTAAATACTCTATTTTGAGTATTTTTTTGCCACGAATCCAACCGTGTACTCCGTTTCACCTAAAAATGACCAAAAAATATAATTAAATATATATTTTAGAGACTTTACACAATTAAATATATTAATATAAAGGACTAAATATATATAAGTACCATCTTATCAATGAGGAGGATAAATTCTATCTTGATCATACACCTTCATATATTATTCACATAGTAATTAATCACAATCTTTATAATTGTTCAGTTAAAGACAACGTTTGATTGTGTCAAATTACCATGTTCCTAATATTAAAGTCAATTGTAATCTCAAGTCGAAAGACTAAATGATATAACTATCACGAGTAACACCTATGACTTAATCCATGTGGTGTTCTCATAGTGGGACGATCTAGTACTTTGTTTCTTAACAAGTAATCATGATCTCGATTCGTATCCATATACGCATGATTATCAAATGACTATCAATCATGATTCACTCAAGTGTTAATTCATTATAGTTCCCAGTATAATGACTGACTAGGGACATTTATGATATTTTAACAAATACCCATGGATGTTACCATAAGATAAACATGTAATCACTTCTAATAAAACAGTAAATGAAAACCTGTATTTTATTGACTAAAATTATATGATAAACAATATTTAAAGATTGACCTAGGGCACATGCCCCAACATAAAGAGTCTTAAAAATCAAGAACAATAAAACTAAACTAAACTCAATTGAAAATAATCTAAAACTAATTAATGACATTTAATTTCAAAGCCCTAGGGTCTTATATATAATATCTTAAGGTGTACATATCCTAATCTAACTCAAATTCCATGTTGTAATTTAAAACACTCGTGGCCGACATCAATAAATCTTGATCAAATCCTCATTCCTAGCTAAATCGCAAGGAAAATCGATGGAACAATGACTCTGTGGTTCACCAATTTGTGCAATGAATCCTAGTTCATTTCTTGAATCGCTGGCAAATCGGTAGACTTTTCTACTATCGATTTATGTAGCGAATCCTAGTGTAGTTATTGAATTGCTGGCTATTTTATTCAATTGAATGAAATCTTTAATTTTCTTTCCTTTCTTCATTTTACCTTAATACACCCTAAAATCGCAAAACAAGAGAAACCTCAGCGTAATATAGCCTTTTACATCTAAAATTACACTAAACTGTATAATATGTAATGACCTGTTACCTTAAGAAGGTGATAATTGTTAATTTGAATCTTAATCAACTCGAATTAGGCTTAAGGTTAAGCTCGGGTTGTCTTGAATAATGTGTGAGTGCATTGATGTGATGTATGGTGTTTATTTAGCATGAAAATTGATTAATTGAATTATAGGCAATTGGTAATTATTAATATAAGACCTATAATGGTGAAATAAATAAATAATTAGTTGCTTGAAATCTCGTAAATCAAGTGTTAAGTATCACGTGAAGATTAAACCTCATTTTGCATGCAAGTTGGGTTCAGTGGTAGTGCACAATGAGAACAAAGTTGATGTAAAGCCTTGCCTCGAGTTTCGTATTAGTTGGCAATAGTCAAAGTTGAGATCATGCCTAATTTAGTGCAAGATTGGTTAAATATGTAAAGAGAATTGGTATGCAAAAGTTTGATATGTTATAGAAAAAATTAATATTTTTAGGGTTTTGGTGTGACCCAAAACTATTATTGGGATGTTTTATGAAGAGGGACTATTTTAACGAGAGTTTGGCTCAATTTGGTAAAAAACCGAATCGAAAACGAGCTCCGAAAATCAAAACACGTCAAAATAGGATTTTGAGAATTAATACAACAACAACAACAACAACATAGCCTCAGTCCCAAATTAACTGGGGTCGGCTACATGGATCAAACTTTTCCATAGTGCTCGATTAAGTGCAATTGATGGTGAGCTTTGCAAACCATTCAAATCCCTTTTAATTAATGCATCCCATGTTAACTTTGGTCTGCCCCTACCTCGTCGAATTTCTACAGTTTCTATTGAGTCAAGTTTTCTAGTCGGGGCATTTGTAGGTCGTATTTGTAGGTGACCAAACCATCGCAACCGCCCTTCCCTAATCTTTGTATCAATTGGTGCTAGTCCTACTTGTCTTTGAATTTCTATATATCTTATTCTATCTTTACGAGTTTTACCACACATCCACCTAAGCATCCTTATTTCTGCTACGTTCACTTAATGTAATTGTTGTTGCTTTACTGCCCAACAGTCACTTCCATAGAGCATAGCTGGCCTAATTGCGTCCTATAAAATTTTCCTTTTAACTTAGTAGGAACATGTCGATCACAAATCACCCTTGTTGCACTCCGCCATTTCTTCCATCCAGCTTGAATTCTATGTGTGACATCATTTTCAATGTTACCATCATTTTGTATGATTGATCCTAGATATCTAAAGTGGTTTACCTTAGGAACTTTTACTTCCCCTAATTTTATCACTCCGTCATCTCGATGTCTAGTGTTTCCAAACTCACAAGCATGTGTATTCGCCATCCTACTCAACTTAAAGCCTTTAGATTCTAATGTATTCCTCTAGAGTTCTAATTTCCTATTCACTCCATCTTTGGTTTCATCCACTAAGACAATATCATCTGCAAATAACATACACCATGAAATATCCTCTTGAATATGCCTAGTTAGTTCATCCATAACTAAAGTAAATAGATATGGGCTTAAAGCCGATCCTTGATATAGTCCTATCATAATGGGAAGTTATTTTGTAGCTCCTCCAAATGTCTTTATCCTCGTTACTACTCCATCATACATATCCTTAATAGTGTCTATATATCTAGCATGCACTTTTTTTCTTTCTAGAACCCACCAAAGAACTTCTCTAGGGACCCTATCATATGCTTTTTCTAAATCTACGAATACCATATGAAGATCTTTTTTCTTTTCTCTATGTTTTTTTAACAATCGTATTACAAGGAAAATCGCCTTCATAGTTGACCTCCTAGGCATGAAACCAAATTGGTTCTCTGATATTGTTGTTTCTCTCCTTAGCCTATTGTCAATTATTCTCTCCCACAATTTCATAGTGTGACTCATAAGTTTAATTCCCCGGTCGTTTGAGCAACTTTGAATGTCTCCTTTATTTTTGAAGATTGGCACAAGCGTGCTTCTTCTCCAATCCATTGCCATCTGTTTTGATTTAAAAATTTTATTGAAAAGTTTTGTTAACCAAGTCAATCCGATTTCTCCTAAGCATTTCCAAACCTCTATGGGTATTTCATCTAGGCCACATGCTTTCCCTATTTTCATTCTTTTCAATGCCTCTTTAACTTCTATAATTCTAATATTGCGTGTATAGTTTACATTTCTTTCTTGGTATGGGTTTTCATCTATTATAGTATCAACTTGGCCATCATTAAATAAACTATCGAAGTAACTTCTCCATCTCTCCTTAATATCCTCCTCACACATTAAAACATTTTGATTTTCGTCCTTAATGCATCTTACATGACTTAGGTCTTATTTCTTTTTATCTTTTAATTTGGCTAGCCAATATATATATATTTTTTGCCATCTCTATTACCTAACCTTTTATATGGATCTTCCATGAAATTTGTTTTAGCTTGACTAACTACTTTTTTAGCTTGTTTTCTAGCTTCTCTATATTGATTGTACGCATCTTCATCTTGACACTTAGGTATTTTCCTATACATCTATCTTTTAGTCTTAATTGCTCGTTGGACATCCTCGTTCCACCACCATGTTTCCTTCTTTGGAGGTCCCAAGCCCTTAGATATACCTAATATGTTTGATCCCACCCTCCTTATGCAACTACTCATTTCTAGCCACATTGTATTAGCATCTAAGTCAAGATTCCAAACATTTTCCTTTAGTAGTTTTTCTCTAAACTCTACTTGTTTACTATGTTTTAGGTTCCACCACTTTATCCTAGGGTCGCTAACTCTTTTATTCATATTATTCCGTTGTGTTAGCTTAATATCAAGTACTACTAACTTATGTTGGGTAGTAAGTGCTTCACCAGGTATTACTTTGCAGTCTCTACATAGTTTTCTATATATTTTTCTTGTTAAAAGAAAATCTATTTAACTCTTGTTATGACCACTACTAAAAGTAATTATATGCGACTCCCTCTTATTAAAACTAGTATTTGCTAAGACAAGATCTTATGTTGAAGCAAATTCTAAAATTGATTCTCCTTCTTCATTTCTATTACCGTAACCAAAACCTCTATGAACTCTCTCAAACCCATCGTTACTTACCCCCACATGCCCATTTAAATCTCCTCCAATAAAAACCTTTTCATTTAATGGTATACTCTGCATAAATCGATCCATATCATCCCAAAACTTGCGTTTGATGCTCTCGCTTAATCCCACTTGTGGTGCATATGCGCTAAGTATGTTCAATTTTTCATCTCCAATAATTAATTTAACTAGAATCAATCTATCCCCCATTCTTTTAACCTCTATGACCTTATCCTTATAATCATTATCCACCACAATTCCTACTCCATTGCATTTTCTATCTATACCAGTGTACCACAATTTAAACCCTGTGCTTCCTATTTCTCTACTCTTTTCTCCTACCCATTTTGTCTTTTGGAGGCAAGCAATATCGACTCTCCTTCTAATCATGGTATCTACTAGTTTAGGATAAATTCCACCGTCATGGATTATGATTTTTATGAGTTGAGTTGATGCGCCTTACTCGATAACTATTTTCAAGATGTTTTTATAGTTGATATTTATTTACATTGAGATTTTGGATAAATTGGATTATTGCTTTTTGTCCAAATTGACTCCACGGGTTTTGAAAATATTTGAATGTTGTATTGAGCGATTTCCTAGTATTTGGTGTTGAGTTGTTATGATATAATTGCAAAAATGTTGATTTAGAGAAGTGTTGGTTGTTCTAAATTAATGAAATTTGCCTATTCAATAGGCTATATTGGAAAATTCCTAACTTCCACGTTTGTGATTCAATTTGAGTGTTCATAGAATATCTGGAAAGTACGACATGAGTACTACAACTTTTTTTTTTTGTAATCATGACAAATATTGAGGTTTTCAAGGTTAAAAAGTTAACTCTAAATGGCTAGTTGATAGTACTTTGAAATTGTTATAAATTATCATTTTTGTAAATAGCTCTCGAGCATACTTCGGTCGTAGTTTTTGTGTGGTCTCAGGATTTCGTATTCAAATGGGATCGATTTAGGGGTTCTAATCATTGAGTATTGACTCAAATTGATGGTGATCGATCTATTTAGGTTCTTAGTCAATGAGGAAAGGTTTATGAATTTCGGGAGTTGACTATGTTAGTAAAAAATTAGGAAAGCTTGGTACAAGTAAGTGAGGCTCAATTAAATTTATTATTTGTGCTATATATCATAATATATCTAGTTCACGTAGTTATGGACTGGGAATGGGAGCATTGCACAGTGACAAACATAACACATTAAAAATAGATAAGGAAATGAGTAGACTTATGTCATCGGGTATGAGTTGACGCGATAGGTGACGCAAGATGGAACCTCTCCCTGTGATGACTAGTGGTAGCTAAGCCACGCCTTCCATGTCTCCTCGTACGACCGTCAATTGATATATAAATTACTCATTGTCCTATGAGTGTGGAGACTCAATTATTCTTGAATACACTGACGAAATCACACATTTGGCCAGTGTGTTGATTTTGGTTATGGTGTTCTTAGAAAACTTAAAAAAGACTCTTGTATATTGAAATGTAATTAAAATCACTTTTACAGGGGCTATTGAACTATGGCTTTGCATTTATTTATCTATTGTTTATATTATTTATCATGCCTTAATCGATATTATTGGATTCATGTTGTTATTCATATTCCTTGTTTATTAGATAGACTCTTGATATTGTAATTATGAATCACTTACTTAGCAAGTTGGAACCCTCACCCCTTAAACCATTTCAGGTAGTAGCTATCTAGCATCCGCTTCGGATAATAGTAAAGGGAAGATCAATTGGGTGTCTTGCGATCTCTCGATCTATTAGGACTTGCCATTTTGTATATAGTATACTTTATGCGTAACTGTTTGTATTAACACAGGGTTGGGGTTGGTTTTTGTACCAAGGTATGATATCAATTTAGTTTCATTATGTATAGTTTTGTATATCATTTACATTACCGAAAAAGTTTTAATTCCACCGTGTTTTTGTTTTTCATATTCAATATGCGATATACAGGTTTGTTATTATCAAGAACGATGGACGGCTGTACTGTTACTCTAATTAGGTCTGACTGGTGTATCGGGGCTTAATTAGGGTTTTAGGTCGGGCATTCTCTTAAATCGGGATAGGGAATTTTATAATTGGTATCAGAGGTCAGGTTTCAAATACAATTCTAATATTATGATATTAGAATCTTTGTTAACTAATTCTAAATGATATTCATGAGTTATGATTTAACTTAGTGCCTGATAATGGTTTCCATCATGGTTTTATCGTGTTTTGGGGGAGAAAAATGAAAACAAATCTAATATTATACATTATTTGTTGTGTATATCATTATCTATTCGATAGATATGCTTTCATGGTATTCTCTTGTCATTACTTAATGCTGTTATCTCACCCTTGTGATATAAAATATCATGACCAATCCAGGAGAGAGTTCTTCGAGGAAAATGAATGGAAAGCTACAATGGAAGCGAGAATGGAACAACAAATGAAGGATTTATTTGATTCTCAGGCCACGTTCATAGCCACTATAGTTGCACAGTTAGGTACGTCCGTAGCTGCTTGAGCCTGCACCTGTAGCCGGTCCCCGATGCTAGTAGGGTAGAGGGAGTTGCAGAGGCAGTTGTGGCTCCAGTCCAACAGTTGCAAATATTCCTCTTAAGAAAGTACCAACATTTCCTATGTATCCTGAGAAAGCTGCGTTTCTCCGAACTAAGAAGGACTTTACGAAATATGATATTATGCGATTTTTTGGTTCTATGGAGGAGAGTATAGCTGAGGCATGGATTCTTGAGATGGAGCAGAGATTTTTGACAGTTGAAGTAGATGACTAGTTTAAAGTTAAACTTTTAATCTTTTTGTTGATCGACTATGCAAAGAAATGGTGGAGTCCCGTTGAGCGTGAGGGAAAGACTGTGACTATTTCGTCCGACTTCAGGACTATTCTCTAAGATGAGTACTTTCCTCATTCGGTTAGGAACCAGAAAAGGCTGAGTTCATAAGCTCGAGGTAGGGGAATATGTCAGTATAGGAGTATGAGCGAAGGTTCACAGAGCTAAGTGAGTTTGCTACAGAGATGGTAGAGAGTAAGGAGAACAAGACCGACTTGTTTATTAATGGCCTAAATGATGAGATATGTGCTATTGTGTCTTCATATCCTCACACAAGTTTTGCTTTTATATTAAGGAGTGCTATGACAGTAGAGACAACATTGTAAGCTAGGCAGCTAAAAATTGCGGCTAGTCTACCGCCAACTTCGTATTATCCAGGGAGTAAGAGGACATAAGAGTTGACTTATATTCAGCTGACCGGGTCAGTGAGATCCAAGAGGGCTCAAGACTTTTATGTACTGAGGAAGCAGAAGAGAAATGCAGGGATTGGGTCTTCTTCTGGGTTCCAGTTTAGTCCACTCCATATGGGACTACTTTTGTTACCGTTGTCGTTAGTTTCATAGGCTTTGGCGGCCTAGCCACCTTTACCACCATAATAGTCATAAGGTAGAATTAAGGGGCAGAGACAATCTAGTTCTCGTTTGGCCAGTGTTGGGCAAAGTTCATAGGCCAGTGGAAGTTCTTACAGGCCCAACGTTATTTGTTATCGTTGCGGTCAGGCATGACATATTCAGCGAGATTATTCCTTACCACCAGAGGCATCGGTTGGCAGTTCTTTACCGCCAGCACCAGGGCAGACACACGCTGTGGATGAGGTAGAACTTGAGGCAATGCACAGTCTTGTGGAAGGTATACTTAATATTTGCGATTGAGATATACATGTTTTAATAGATGGTATTTTTGAGGTTTCCTTTATTTTAGGTGCTATGGTTGATGAGCTAAAAATGAAACCTGTTAGAGCTAGGAACTTGTTAATTTTGAGCACAATAGTAAGTGAGAAAATATATCTTAACCTAATTTGTGAGGCATGTGTACTCAAAATTGAGGAGAATGAGCCTCCAAATGATCTGCGGATTATGAAGTTTATGGAGTACGATGGATTGCTAGGGATGGATTGGCTAGCTGCATTTCACGTTTATACTGATTGTTTCCAAAAATGGGTTTTATTTTATATTCCCAATGTTCTTAAGATTATATTTTATGAAGGCCATAATCCATCACTATTGGCTACTCGTGGTCGATTGGCTACTTATCAAGACATTGAAAAAGCTGCAGGGTTAGTCATACTTGGTCACCTAAGTCAGGAGTTGAAGATAGCTGAGATACCTATGGTTTGTAAGTTTTAAGAAGTTTTTCCATCAGACTTGCTTGGACTACCACCAAAACGTATGATAGAATTCATTATTGAGCTAGTCCCATGCACCAAGCCTATTTCATTAGATAAGTTGAAGATTTGAATTAAAGAGTTGTTGTGTAAAGGTTTTATCCATCTTAGTATCTCTTCATAGGGCGTATCGGTTCTTTTTGTCTAGAAAATAGATGGAACTCTACATATGTGTATCTACTACAGGCACCTGAACAAGGATAATATTAAGAATAAATATCCATTGCCTAGGATTGATGACTTGTTTGACAGGCTGCAGGGTGCCAGATTCTTCTCTAAGATTGATTTGTGGTCAGGTTATCATCAGTTGAGAGTCAGGGATTAAGATATATCTAAGACTATTTTTAGGACTCGATATGACCAATTTGAGTTCTCAGTGATGCCGTTTGGGCTCACTAATGCTCTTGCTATTTTCATGGATTTCATGCATAAAGTCGTTAGACCGTATTTTGAACAGTTTATCATATCAATGATATTATGATATATTCGAAGACTCAGGAGGAACATTCGCATCAGCTCATAGTTACTTTACAGATCCGAAGGACCATCGGTTGTATTCCAAGTTTAATAAGTGTAAATTCTGGGCTTTGGAGGTCAAGTTTTTAGGGCATGTGGTTAATGCTGAGGGGATATCTGTTGATCCATCTAAGGCAAGGTAATTTAGACTTGGCTATTACTGGTGCTTCATCAAGGGATTCTCTCATATCGCTTTGCCTCTTACTTAGTTAACGCAGAAAGACGTTCCATTTGTGTTGTCTGATGCATGCAAGAAGTCCTTTACAAAGTCGAATGGCGTATTGAGCACGACAACTGTCTTGACATTACCCAAATTGGGGAAAGAGTAAGTGATCTACACTGATGCTTCTTATATGGGATTAGGTTGTGTATTGAAGCAGGAAGGGATACCTATAACATACGCTTTATGGTAACTGAAGACTTATGAAAAGACTACGCATGATCTTAAGCTAGCAGTAGTTGTTTTAGCCTTGAAGATATGAAGGAATTACTATTATGGTAAGAAGTCTATAGTGTTTTTAGACCACAAAAGTCTGAAATATTTATTCACTCAGAGTGAGTTGAATATGACGTAGCGTAGGTGGCTTAAGTTTGTCAAGGATTACGACTTTACTCTTTAGTACCATCCAGGTAAAGTGAATGTGGATGTTGATGCCTTTAGTAGAATGAGGACAAGTAGGGAGACAATAGCTATTGTCATACCTTCTCAGTTCTGGTTGCTTGAGGAAGCATCATTAATAATGATTCTTGAAAGTCAAGCTGGCACATCATCAGCCGAGATGGCTAGGGCAGTGGTTAGCGATCTATACTACTGCGTTCAGATTATAGCTAAGCCTAAAATTATATTGAGGATGGTGGACAGTCAGAGATTATTAGGACTATGCTTTACATTATAGACAAGCTAATAGTATTGATCATCCTGATTAGTCTATCTCTAATAATAATGCTTTATGCTTCTGATATAGGCTGTGGATTCTTGGTCAAGAGGAATTATGACAGGCATTTCTCAAGGATGCTCATTGATCTTTTTATTCTATTCATGTGGGTAAAACCAAGATGTATCAAGACATGAGGCATGTGTATTGGTGGTCGTGGATGAAAACTGATATTGTTGAGTTCATAAAGAGATGTGACATCTGTCAATATGCGAAGGTGTAGCATCGTAAGCTTGGAGGATTGTTACATGTTTTAGCAGTTCCTGAGTGGAAATGAGAGCATATTTCCATGGATTTTATATTTGTTCTACCTCTGAGCCTGCGTAAGCACGATGTAGATTAGGTTGTAGTTGATAGGCTGACCAAGTCTGCACACTTCTTGCTAGTGTCTATGCAGTATCTTATGGAAAGATTTTGCGAGTTATAAGTACAAGAAGTTTTGAGGCTTCATGATGTTCCAATATCAATTATGTCAGATAGAGATCAAAGATTCACATCCAGGTTCTACAGTGAATTGTAGAGACAATTGGGAACCAAGCTCAACCTCAATACGACATATCATCCTTAGACTGATGGGCGGACTGAATGAACTATCTTGATCCTTGAGGATATGCTCGAACATGTGTCTTGGAGTTTGATGGAAACTGGGAAAAGTATTTGCCATTGTGTGAGTTCTCTTACAATAATAGCTATCAGGCTACTATTGGTATGGCTCCTTTTGAAGCTCCGTATGGGTGACCTTGTCGATCACTAGCGTGTAGGGCAGAGGTTGGCGATATAGTATTGTTGGGGCCTGAGTTTTTTAGGACTACATAGAGAGGATTCAATAGATTAGGCAATGTATGACTACAACATAATCGAGACAAAAAAGATACACCAATAAGCATAATAGGTTCCTGGATTTTTTCAAAGAACAATCTTGTTCTTTTGAAAGTTTTACCTATAAAAGGCTTGTATAGATTCGGATTGAGAGGAAAGTTAGTTTTGAGGTTTATAGTTTCTTTTAGAATTTTAAAAAAAGGATCAGTCCTGTTGCTTATCGACTTGAATTACCTCCTCAACTTGTTGGTATTCATAATGTCTTCCATGTGTCTATGCTTCATAAAATGGAGACCTAATTCACTCCCAGAGTTGACTGGAATGAATTTGATCTTCGTGAAGACTTATTTTATGATGAGCAGCCGATTCAGATTATCGATCATAAGATAGAAAAGCTAAAAACCAAGGAATTTCCCTTGGTTAAGGTGAAATGGAAGTTTCACGGCGATAAGGAACTCATGTGAGATCGAGAATCTTATATGAGAGAGTAGTTCTTTTTTCTTTTCGAGATTGTAGGTAATTATATATATATAAATATTTTTTTTCTTTAATTTCAAGGATCAAATTTTCTTAAATTGGGGAGACTCTAATGACCCGTTACTTTAAGCAGGTGATTATTGTTAATCCGAATCTTAATTAACTTGAATTGGGCTTGAGGCTAAGCCCGACTTGTTTCGAATAGTGTATAAGTGCGTTGCTGTGATGTATGGTGTTTGTTTGGCGTGGAAATTGATTAATTGAATTGTATGCAATTTGTAGTTATTAATATAAGACCTTTAATAGTGATATAAATAATTAGTTACTCAAAACCTCGTAAATCAAGTGTTAAGTATCACGTGAAGATTTTGCCTCGATTTACAAGTAAGTTGGATTCAGTGGAAATGTAAAATGAGAATAAAGGTAACGTAAGACCTTTCCTCTAGTTTCATGTCAGTTGCCAGTAGTCGAGTTGAGATTTGACCTAATTTAGTGCAAGATTGGTTAAATACAACAAGGCAATTAGTATGCGAGAGTTTTATATGTTACGGATAAAGTTATTATTTTTAGGGTTTTGGCGTGATCTAAAACTATTATTATGGATGTTTTATGAAAATGGACTGTTTTGACGAGAGTTTGACTCAATTTGGTAAAAAAGGGGATTGAAAACGAGTTTCGAAAGCCAAAACACTTCAAAATCGAGATTTTGGAAATTAATAAATAAAAAGAAATTAAGCCGCTAACAAGCAACTGAGGGCTTATATATAAATATATGAAAAAAATGAAATGAAATCAATTTCATTTCAAAACGTTTTAAAAGAATGTTTGCTCGTTCGATTCCCTAACCTTCTCCATGCACTCTTTCGCTCCATAAGCTCATGACATCCGATTTTTGTCCGATTTCTTTTCGCTAAACTGTAGAGCATTGCAAGACGGTCAATTCGAGCTAAGTTTTTGCGGTGGAAATGAGGAATTCGGCTCGCAATTTTGTAAATACTCAATTCAGGGCATTTTCCTCAATTCAATTTGAATTCTCACAATTTCTCAATTTCTTTCATGGGGTTTTAATAGAAATTGGCAGAATTTGTGGTGAATTGATGTATTAGGTTGATTTACACCAGTTTGGAATAAATTCCACCATCGTGGATTGGGGTTTTTGTGAGTTAAATTAATGTGACTTAGTTGAAAACTATTTTGAAGATGTTTTTATAGTTGATATTAAGTTACATTGGGATTTTGGATAAATTGGATTATTGGTTTTTATCCAAATTGACTCCACGGGCTGTAGAAATATTTTGAATGTGGTATTGAGCGATTTCCTCGTATTTAATGTTGAGTTGTTATGATAGAATTGCAAAAATGTTGATTTAGAAAAGTTTTGGTAGTTCTAAATTAATGAAGTTTGCCTATTCGACATGTTGTATTGGAAAACTCCTAACTTATATGTTTTTGATCCAATTTTAGTATTTTTAGACTAGGAAAGTACGACATGAGTCCTAAAACTTTTTTGGTGATCATAAAAATATTAAGGTTTTCAAGGTTAAAAAGTTAACCCTAAGTGGCTTGTTGATATCACTTTGAAATTGTTATAAATTATTATTTTTGTAAATAGCTATGGAGCATACTTTGGTCACAGTTTTTGTGTGGTTTCAGGATTTCGGATTCAAATGGGATCAGTTTAGGGCTTCCAATCAATGAGTATTAGAATCAAATTGATGGTGATCAATCTATTTAGGTTTTTGGTTGACGAGGAAAAGTTTATGAATTTCGAGAGTTGAGTAAGTCAGTAAAAAATTAGGAAAACTCGGTATAGGTAAGTGAGACTCGATTATATTTATCATTTTTGCTATAATCATAGTATATCTAGTTCATGTACTTATGGACTAGGAATGGGAGCACTGCACAGTGACAAGCATAACACACTAAGAAAATGAGGAAATGAGTAGCTTATGTCTCAGGGTATGAGTTGACACGACAGGTGACTCAGGATGGAACATCTCCCCGTGATGATAGGTGGTGGCTAGGCCATTCTCTCCCTGTCTCTACACACGCCCGTCAGTCGATATATATATATATATATACTAATCATTGTCCTAAGAGTGCAGAGACTCAGTTATTCTTGAATACACTTACAAAATCACACATTTAGCCAGTGTGTAGATTTTGGTGGTGGTATTCTTGGATAACTGAGAGAAGACTCTTGTATATCAAAATGTAATTAAAGTCACTTATGCAGGGGCTATTGAACTATGGCTTTTCATATGTTTGTCTATTGTTTATATTATTTATCATGCCCTGATATATATTATTTGATTCATATTGTTATTCTTATTCCTTGATTATAAGATAAACTGTTGTTATTATAATTGTGAGTCACTTACTGAGCAAGTTGGAGTACTCACCACTTAAACCATTTCAGGTACTACGTATCAAGCATCCCCTTCGGATAAGGGCAAAGGGAAGATCGATTAGGCGTCGTGCGATCTCCCGATATATGAGGACTTGCTATTTTGTTTATATTATACTTTGAGCATAAATATTTGTATTAACACAGGGTTAAGGTTGGATTTTTGCACCGAGGTTGATATCTGCTTGGTTACATTATATATAGTTTTGTATATCGTTTACATTATTGGAAAAGTTTTAATTCTGTTGTGTTTTTGTTTTCCATATTCAATATGCAATATACAGTTTTGTGATTATAAGGTATGGTGGACGGCTTTATGTTACTCTAATTAGGTATGACTGGTGTACCAAGGCTTAATTAAGGTTTTAGGCTAGGCATTCTCTTAAATCAGGATAGGGAATGTTACACTATAAAACACTATCTAATTATTGACTTATCAAATACCCCCAAACTCAGCACTTCGTTGTTCGAGCAAAGGAATACTCTAAATTATATTGTCATTTCATTCCTTATTCTATTTTCATAATTACTTACTTTTATTGTTTCAAAGAAGTGATTATTAAATAGAAACATATTACTCTCATGTAAATAAAAATCATAATAGAATAGAAAGATCGAAAGAACAACCCCTCAATGACAACTCAACTTTCGTTATGCAATACACCTCATAACTTAAAGTTCAATCAATACCAAGGTCATACCACTATATAAGCTTTCTCAATCTCCATTGACGAGCATCAAGCTTTCAATGACTAATAATTGAATCTCACGATACAAAAACCACTAAATAAATATTAATTTCAAACAAAATTTGAAAATACCACTACAATCAAAGTCGATAGGAATTGTTAAGATACCAATAAATATCATTATCATGTTCAATTGTTGGAATATTAGAAAGATATACTTCACTCAACTTAGCTATAAATACTCGAGCTAAATCTTTTATTTTAAGAGTTTTTATAAATATTCTTCCATTTTCTATATATTTTCTCAACTTTTTTCATATATTTTTCTTTTTCATTCCTACGATTCCCTACTCCATTTCCTTTGAATACCGTTATTCTTTTTGTAATAGAATTGTTTTTCACATTTTTACTACCACTAGATTCCCTAATTCATTTCCTTTCGAACCTGTGGGACTCTCTATTTTTTCATTTAAAAAAATCCTTTTAGCACTTCTCACTTTCACTATAGTTAAGGAAATATTCTTTCCAACAGAATAAATGTTTATCGGCTAATTTCATATTTCTTCCCTGAATTGTGGCATAAGATCTTATCATTATATATAATATTTGATTAATAATCTTTGTATAGCCAGATTCTTAGAAATCTATCTTTTTTATCTCGCACTTTTGTTTTGATCTTCTACCCATTTTCATACTAACACGAAGCAATCAATCCCTCTAAATGTTTCTAGTGCATGCATAATCTGGGTAAGTCAATCAATAAGCTATATCAATTGATTCCTTTCTATAATAAAATCTCTATTTTTATGGGTGATAAAATGTCATTTCTATTTAAATCCAAATTATACTCAATTTAAATTATTTCCCAATGAAATAAAGTAAAATAAAGAAATATTACTTGTATCTTCATAAAAAACTTGAAAAACTTATGTCAACTTTGAATAAATTCTACATCTCAAATCTTCCATACTTCGCTTCTTTAAATTCACTTCACCTAAATACCCCCAAACTCATTTCAAACCTTGTCCTCAAAGTTTAAAAATCAAATCTGGCTTCCGACAAAACAAATATATATTATGAAGCATAAATGAACTTCATAAAATAATTTTTTGTCAAAATATATAAAATAAACAAACAAACAACTCATAAATAATAGCAGAACTGCAATGTAATATATCTTGCATTTCTCATTAATAACCGAATAAAGCTTCATATTCTCTCATTCGAGCAAACATTAGAAAGACTACAAATTATGACGTCTAGATGCAAATTCATTAATAGCATAATGAACTCTTTATTCATCCATCTCTGTAGGGGCTTGTGAAACATAGCTATCAGTTGGGTTACAAACTCCTGATGAAAAGTGCAATTTTAACAATGGAATATCAATGCCCCTCCTCGAATATTGCAAAAGTTTAATAAATCTCATTTCCATAGTGGAAGGTGACGTGCCAAAATTTTTCGTTCTCCTTTAACATTCCTTGATTTCTTAAAAATTTCCTTCTCAGTACACATGGAAGTTGTGTTGCCGCATTATACAACGCCAAAATAAAAATTAAACTAGCAAACCAAATGCAAAAAATTTAAAATATTTAAAACAAAAAATTGATAAATAAAGACTCTAGACCAAGGTATGAATTGAAATCCTAAGGAACTGATTCGATCATCGGTAAATCAAATACTTGTCCTATTATTGATTCTCGTAGATAGGCTTATAGTGACTCTCATCACCTCGTTTTCCTTATGTCAGTGGAGGGAACGTGCGACACAACCACATACTAACTGGACTTACAAAGCCACCAGATATGCCGTAGGTTTTCAACAAACTAGAAGCATTAGCACTCTATGAGAACACTTATCGTGAGAAGTAACTAACGTAAAATTCTCTACTTGTCACGTGAAAATTACAATGTAATCTCATATCCTAAATACACAGGGACACATCAATTGCCAATAGACAATGCCCTACTCGCCACCTAACGTAATCCCCCTTATCGAGTGGCGGTATGATAATTGGTGATAGTTTCTAACCATAATTGCCATGCACGTGCACTTGCACAACAAAAAGGAAGGAACTTAAGGTTTAAATCCATAGTTGAAAACCTCGTAATAATAATGCAAATTAGATTACGAAAACTAGTGATAAACAAGTTAAGAATCAAAGTACATAAAACTCAGGAATCTATGAATCCCTAAAATTCAAATACCTTAGCCTAAATAGTGGAACTTAGCCACTCATAATTGTAAATACGAATCAAGAATTTATAAAATATATAATTCAGAATGTAAAAACTTACAAAAAGTCTCTGCACAAAACTTCAAAAGAAAAACCTAGCACCAAAGCTTCATTTCTAAAATTCTATATGGAATTTTATATCTAGAACTCTCAGTCTCTTTATTTTTCGTTTATATATATTAGGAATAGGATATAATCGTGTCTAAACTGAAATCTTGAGAAACAATCGAATTGAAACCAATAATATTCAGATCTTCCCAGTGCGTAGGTACAAAATGCTAAATAGCTGAGAAATCTCTACGACATCGCTACATTGCTTTATTTCTACCTAGTTTTGTCCCGAATCGAGCCCAGCAATGTGCCAACACTTTACGTACAAGCCCAAATCGCTATGGAGGTGATGGGTTTTTCTTAGGTTATAAGCTTCGCCATTCTCTTGGGTTTTCAGGAGGCTTTTCCTGTAATTATTTTGGTGAGCTTCTTTCAATCCAATCACGTTTGGTCTAGTGATTTCGTGGTGATTTATCCTTATGTTGAGATCTATGCCAAGGCATTATGCCTATTTTCAGCTTTTTAACTGAATTTATGTGGAAATCACTCTTTTCAGTACAAAAGCCAATTTTGACTTGAAAACATATTAACAACAATTTAACAGTATAAATGATGACAAAAGTAATGAAATTAGTGGTAAAATTACCCTAAAATAAAGCACAAATGACGACTTATCAAGCTAAAAATAAGGGTTGAAAAAATTCACTTAAGCCATTATACTTGCCACTTTTTTTGCTTCTTTTAATGTTATGTTATGAACTTCCTGTTTACTCCTCTTTCCTTGACTCGCAATTTTCTTATTTATTGAGTTCTCTTCCATCTTTCAAATCAGTATAATCATTTACTACTTTCATTCTTTTAATGCAACATTAGTAATGGTCTTATGAGGTAATACATCGATGCAACTTTGTAGAAACCCACTTTTGCCTCATACATAGCTTTGTAATCAATTTTGAGAATGGTAGACCGTCAGGATCCATGGTCATCATTGCTTGTCTAATAGCATCATGAATTATTTTCCAACATCAATATATCCTATCTTCATGATAATGTGATAAAGTAAAGCAACACTAGGATTCTTCACTTCAAAGTGTTGTGTAGATGAACAAGCATTTGTAATATAACTCCAATATTTGAAAAAGAATTGGTTGTGTCAATAAATTTAGGATGACCTTCAGCTTCAAAAGCAAATCCCTATCCCGAAATTACCTTTAAGGCTTCTTGAATCATCGCATAAGGATGAGATTCCTTATCAACATAAATGATATTTAGGTAATCGACTACTTTTTTTTGTCTCATTTTAGGAAGTCTATATTGTCTATTCAATCTTGCAGGTGAAATATCAATCTTCTTCCTTTTAACTACTACTTCAATTGGATCATTATTCACATATCCATTCGCATAAAATTGTCTTTCCAATTCAGAACATCCTCGTTCCTTTCTCTTATGATGCTCACAATCCTATCCTTATACTAATGCATATTCTGAATTTTTAATCCCTTCTCATGTATTATAACTCTCTTTGCATATCTAAATATCTTTTTTACAATTTAGGACTGACAAATAGTGAAGCATAATAAGGTACTAATGTGCTCCGGTTTGAGTGTTCAAAATATATTTCCTCATTGGAGCTAGGTGGAGATGGTGTTCTTAACTCAGATCCCTCAGGTTTTGGTTCTCTAATTCTAACCCATGTGGGTTGGATAAATATTTACTGGCTAACATACTTCTTTTTGGGTTTTCTATGAAAATCCATTTCTTCTTATCTTGTTTATTACTCCTATCTCATCCTCCACCTCTTCCATCATAGAGAATCAATTAATTATGATGACTTGGTAAATCGAAATCCTATATTTGATATGAAAATGAATCGATATGAATCTTTCATTGAGAAGCAAATTTTATCAAAATATTTAAAACAAATTTGTAAAAGGGATTTTCATAAAAACTCACAAAATGTTTTTAGAAATTAGTAAAAAACAAATAATATGAAAGTAAATCCATCAAAACAATCCTCAAGTATTTGAAAAACACACCCCAAAATCATTTTGTAGCTCATCTTATCATTTTTATTTATAAAACCCATAAATATATTTATAATAAAATCCTTAACCTCACCTATTTAGTAATCAAAATCAAGAATCATCTTTCTTTGTGAATAAATAATACAATTTTAAATGAAAAAAAATCAACAATTTTCCTTTTTGACAATTTCCTAAATCTTTCATTAAAAATCGATTTTCAAAAAATGAAATTGAAAGAACTGATTTAGTATCAAACAATTACCTCGTACAGAGTAAACCCCTCAAGTATCAGATTGTTGACAACTCATAAATTCATTTTCTAAGTTTCTTCATCTATCCTTTTCGTTCAAGCCCTCGTTGGGCTATATAACTTCAAATTACTCTCTTCTTTTGGTTTGAACAAATCCTCTTTGAGGTGGGAATTACTTAAATAACCTATATTAAGGTTTTGGAGAGTTGAATCTAGCCAATTAATTTATTTCCTAATCCAAAAGGGTGCAAAATGTCCGGCGATTTGGGATTTTTGTTTTCAAAACACAGATTTGGGCCAAATGAATAAGGGCTTAAGTAGATTCGTTAGTAAATCGCTATGTAAATCGATGAAAATAAGGTTCTATGGACCACCGACTTACCCAGCGCATCCCAATTATGGGTTTGATTCATTTCTGAATCACTATACTTGATTTTTCACTAAAAATATATGCTCATTATTACAGATTTTTGCAGCGATTGATAGTGTAAATCCACACCACTCTAAATTCGTTGGACAATATATCTTGTTTTTTCAATTTAATTCATAATATTTATATATATATCACATATATCATATACAATGATCAGTATAAAGGTAGATTTCACAAGAAATTTGAAAATGTAAGTAGGATATGTAATTAATTACTAAATTATTTTACTAAATAATGTAAATTACTAGAAGGACATAACATATTGCAATAAGGACATAACAACTCGATCACCCCTATATTTGAAACTACTCCGGAGCTTAAGTTCCAAAAATATTTCCAAAAGAGAGTCAAAAGAAGAGAGAATAAAAACATACTAATTAATGCTAAATCTATAGTAATAATAAAGCACAAATAAATATAGAATATGGGATACCTCCCATAGAGTGCTTTTGCTTATTTTCATTGGCTCGACCGATAGAAAAATCAATCCTCGTTTACTGTGAGCGATTAAATTTTCACTTCAATTGATTCTTCAGTAACCTCATATTCCTTAGTATCGAAGTAATGTATTTCATCATTATTTTTATAATGATAATTCTCATATTCATAACCATCATAGAAATGTTCTCCTTCATAATCATCATATAGTTCAATTCCATCTTGGAGTAACATTTCATCATCACCCATTCTAAGTGTAACTAAGCGATCGTGCACACTAATAATACCTCTAGCAAGTGATAGAAAAATTCTTCCTAATAATATGATATCATCATGGACAATTGATGGCATAACAAAGAAATATGTATCAACAGTAAACTATCCAACTCTCACTGGCACATTCTTTGATAAAATCAATGGGATTGTAAAGGTACCATTTGATCTATTTACCTTGATAGGAGCCTTAATATGAATTCACTAATTGATCATAAGAAACTAGTGTTAAGGCAAAATATTCATATCAGCACCCATATCAAGTCGAGCTCCAACAAATGAAGGTACATTGATTTTTATATTTAGGAAGATATACTCCGGATCATTTTTTAAGAGTCGTGAAAGATTACTGTTTTCATCATATTCTTCATACTCATTACACATATATGGGTATTTAATAGTTTATTGTTCCTTCTATGCTTTTTTTATTCTTCTTGCATCTTGGTTTCTTAACCATCCTAACTCGGAATGTTTCACTAGAGTTTATATTCATAATGTGCTTTGTCATAACATTTAAATCTTTTAATGGCCTGTTCATTGGATCTAAAGTAACAATCTCATTGTCCTGTTGAACAAAGTTCTCAAATTATTTTTTAATCTGTGACCATTAACTTTAAATACTCTTCCTATTTCCATACTTTCTATTTTAAGAGCTCCATGAGGGAATACATTTATAATTACAAAAGGTTACATCCATCGTGAACGAAGTTTTTCAAGAAATAATTTAAGATGTGAACAAAAGAGTAACGTTTTTTGCCTTATTTTAAAGGCTTCGACATTTGATTTATTATCACAAAATGTTTTAGGTTTATCCTTATAAATAGAAGCACTCTTATAATCATCGTTTCGTATTTCTTCTAATTCTTGAATATTTAATGTACATTGTTGCCCTGCATCGTCATAATTCATATTACAGGTCTTAATTGCCCATTATGCTTTATGTTCTAATTCTACTGGCAAACAACATGCTTTTTCGAAAAGTAAAATATAATATATCATACATATAGGTGTCTTCAATGTAGTTTTATATGCCCATAGTGCATCTTCTAAATGAAAACTCCAATTTTTATGTGTTCGACATACCGTCTTTTCCATTATTGATTTGTTTTTTTTTTTTAAGTTTCAGCATGTCCACTAGTTTGAGGATGATATACAATAGATGTTTTATGTATGACGTTGTATTTTTTAAGTAGAGTAGCAATTATTCGATTGCAAAAATATGAACCTCTACTACTAATTATGATTCTAGGGGCTCCAAAAATAATAAAACCATTGATTTAAAAAATTGACCACTATTTTAGAATCATTAGTTTGAATAGCTTTAGCTTCTACCAACTTAGACACATAATCTATAGCTAGTAGAAAATAACTATTTCCATTAGACTATGAGAAAGGTCCTATAAAATCTATTCCCTATACGACAAATACTTTACAAAAAAAATACAAGAAATAAAGGCATTTGATTCTTACATCCTAAATTCTCGATTCTTTGAAGATTTGGATAAGTTCTTGTACAAACATAATGATCACGTGTCGCTTGTAAAATATAACTCGTAATATGTTACCAATCCCACTGCGATGTAGTAAAAGCAAGAATAGGGTCGAATCTACAGATTTAGTCAAACTGAGTTAAACAAACAGAAAAGTAAAGTAAATCTAGAAAAGTTTTTGAAATAGTTTTATCTAAAAGTCTACCAAACAAGAAAGTAAATAAGTTGTAAATTAGAGAATAAAAACATACCTCAGTCTAGGAAACCACAATCTAGCCCTATATTATTTCCATGCTTTTATCATAGACTTTAAACGATGTGTTTTAAAACAATTTCCCAAGATAGGGTATAGGTGTGGGTTTACCAACACCATAGTCCTCCTATTCTCGATAGATGGGGCAACCACTCTCAAAATATTTCTCTTACTCCACCATACAACCTTGGGCAACCGCTCTCAAGATTTAGCAAGTAAGCAATATTAACAACTCTGTGGAAATACCTACCCATAAATAACCTTAGGCAATTGTTCTTAAGACTTAACCTAGTTCTCGATGTTACTCTCATAGAAAAACAAGTGTGTTAGGTTTCTTGTTTAAGGTGATTGCCACTTCTCAACCAGGTTGGTATAATGGACTCAACTTTATTGATAGCTGATTAAAGGGTTTACGCTTAGATATTTCCAATGAATACATAAACTCTAAATTATTATTGAGAAATTGTTAAAAATTGCAACACAAAGATAAAGAATTGAAACCAAACACTATTATTATAGAAAACATCAACAAGACATAGAAAATAACCTACTACTAGCTAAAGAGCTTCATTACCGACCTAGTTATTAAAGAACCTAGTCGAACATGGCTACTCTACCGTGCTCTACTTTTAAATCACTCTGAATACAATGCGTTTTCGCTCATAAAGGTTCCTCCTTTATATAGGTTAGCCTAGGTATAAGAATAGGAAAGCTCGGGAAAAAGACCCTTATAAAAAATACAAAACTTATATTATGTGATTTTAGCGCCGTCAATGATGCCACCATTATGCAGGAATGGTGTCGAGTCATGGTGTGGCAATATATAAAAATTATTGGGGAACAAGTTAGTCTGAAACTTATATTTATGAGCCCGACGCCGTCATTGGCGTTGTCCCTTGTAGAGTTGACACCGTATTTGCATTTATGGTGCCTTACATTGTTCTTTTGTAACGCCTCGGTTGGCAGCGTGGGTCTTCGCTGGCGCCGTATGTCTATTTTGGGGGTGTCAAGTCTACTGGTTTTTTATTAAAGTTGGACTTCTTTCTCGGATTTGTCTAATTCATGAATAATCCCTCAAATACCCTATAAATCCTCAAAGTAAACATATAGAGGCATACAAATGACTTTGGACTTGATTTACATAGCAAAACACCTATGAAAGAGTGCATAAATAATGACTCATCAAATACTCCCAAACTTAGAACTTTGCACGTCTCGAGCAAATGTTTATCTGACTACAACAACTTAATACATTGTGACAAAATTAAGTGATGCTTTCTTAAAACTTTATGCTTACTTTGCAAAATAATGGAGTCCTTACAATTGAGACTTGGTCAATTAGTTTAAAAGGAAGCCTTGGAACTTTCAAAGGCTGGTCAAACATGGCTACCTTTCAAGGCAACACTTTTTCAAAACTCAAAGGCATTTACAAACCATAACCTTCAACTTACTTATAGGTTTTCTAGGTCTCTTCAAACAAAGCAATAGACTCTAATTGATCCTTTTATTGATTGGTTTCTTTTAAATGGACTTTATCACCACTTTTCTCTTATTTGCAAATTTTCATACCTTTAATAGTCCAAATGACTTATTTAAAGGCAGGCTATTATTTAGTTCATGGCATTAGAAGAACTTACTTAACCTAAGTACGAGCACTTGAGCTAAATCTTTATTTCTTAATAGGAGTTTGTTTTTATGAACTTTTACCTTTTATTCATATAGAAATCCTCACTTTCTCCATTTATATGGTTTTTTTATCATACTATCCCTTATCTATTTCCCATGGATATCGATTTTCCATTATTTCTCCAACCATCAAGTTCCCTGCTATATTTCCTGCTGAACTTGTGGCACTATTCATATTTATTAGAAATCTATTGTTAACACTTCTCACTCTTGCTAAAGTTAAATTAGTTTTCCAAAGTAGAATCATTAAGCAATATTTCTTTTATAGTAAATAACCTATTTCTTCTTCTTACAAGTGCTAGATCATTAACAATTATAGTACAATTGGATTAGTCCTAGTTTCAAGATCGTAGAGATTTTAGATTTTCCTACAAAGTTAATTCGACCACCTACCTACTTGCTCTCAAGTTATAACTTATTCTTACTTCAAGTTTCTATTTATGTCGTTAAGTAGGTGCAAAAGCTCTTCTACTTCTTCTATACAATGGTAAATATACTAAACTTCCTAAAATATATTTGCATTATTGTACTAATTTCTATGTAATGAAAGAAGTGGAGGATAAGAAATGGGATTAAAAGGAAAAACTACTACCACGATTCCCCTGAAGTTGCAAGTAAATTGAAAAATAAAAAATGTAAAGCTTATACTTGCGGATCTCGACCAATGATTCTGTCCAACGGTCCACTCACCTAAACACCTCAAAACTTATTTTAAACCTTATCCTTAAATTCAAAATAAGCAGGGTGTACCAAACATAAAAGAAATGATGGAAATAGATGGATAATATACATAATTTAGTATAATACTTCATGCGTGGTTAGGGAAGTAAGGAAAACAAAAATTAAAACAGATTACTAACTACAAAATTGTTCATGGGCTGCCTCACAGTAGTGCTATTGTTTAACGTCCTTAGCTCGACAAATTCACCTCCCTTAGTTAGGGACTAAATCAATGACTTCAATTACCGGTATGGAGAATCTTGCGAAGACTCATTCTATATCATGTAAGATCTCACTTCTGTCCTGAAAGAACTTTGTCCTCTTCCCTATCTGGATGCTAATGTATCGTAACTGCATATCGATTAATGCTACAATTATCGCTAAAAACAGTAATCCTATTATAATTGTTTCAGATTAGGTATTACTTCCATTAACCACATAGAGGTCCGTGAAGAACATGAAATCTCCTACATAGACGAATATATTCTCGGCCATCCTTCTAGGTTTCTCCACCGTCTTGTTTGGATATATACCATTGATCTTACAATCACTTGTGATACATAATCCGCATAGGTTTTGGATCTTAGATAAAATTACATTGACTGTAGCTGTCAGCCCCTTCGTCATTAGGATGGCTGACCGCTTAAATTATCTTAATCCCCTGATAATCTAGTAAGCCTTATCCATTCTTTTAACTTTGACCTTAATATAATTTTCATTAAGATACTTAAAAAATGCTCTAAAACTGAATTTATATCCTTAATGAAACTTAATTCGTGATTTGTTCAATTGAAAGAAATTAAGAAATAATATATGTATTTTGTCAAAATTTCGGTGACACCTTCACTAAAAGAGGACTACCTGAATACTTCCACCTAATAGACAATAGAATTGGGAAGAGATCTAGAAGGACTCACAACTCCATGCAGTTCACAATCTATATTAAATTAAAATTTGTAAACTAACTTAGATTCTTCGATAGCTTAATTTCAACTTTACAATCCCAAAGTATACCAAAATTAAAGCTAAAACCTTCTCAACTTATTTAAAACTAACTTAGGATACTTTCATAATATTTTAATGAAATTTCACGCTCTACACTCACCGCAAGGACCTCATAACAATTTATATATAAATAATTTATTAGAAGAATTTACTTTAAATTTTGAAAACCATTACCACAATCTTCTAGTCTTGTCCATTCGTCCCCTACCTTCATATATAATCTGACACCATAAAAACAACTCGAATATGTAAGGTAAGTAAACATCATACTGATATGTACTCCTACAACTGTTAGTCTGATACAAGGAGACATGTGATTGCATTTCCAAATAATCAATAAGATATATGCGTTAACTTGACATGCAATCCACTGTGTTTCCATCCCCTAACTATAATCAGATGTTGACATCCAAAAATAGTACAAATATAATATTTAGAGATCATGAAATACAGAGATAATTTGTCAGTGTTCGAATCTGGAACTAGCCTCAGTAGTCAATATTTTAGGTAGGATTGAACCTAATTTCAAGCAAAATAGACTCCGAAACAAGCTTATTTCCTTTTCCCCGTGTATGCATGACCAATAATGACAAAATGTAATGCAGACTATGATGCTAATATAGGTATAAAGATATTCAATAAATAGTAAAGATCACTGTAGGGTTTACTTACCACTAAAGCAACTCAAAATTGGTTGCGAAGCCCCACAAAACATTCTCTAGCTTTCACATACTTTGAAGAATGATGAAATGGAATGAAGACTAATTACAGGTACAAAGATATTCAATAAATAGTAAAGATCAATATAGGGTTTACTTACCACTAAACCAACTCAAAGTGGTTGTGAAGCCTCACACAACATTCCCCAGTTTTCACATACTTTGAACTTATTCTCTGAGGCTTGTTTCGAGTGGTTTCAAGATTCTCGACGTTACCTAAAACCATTGAGAAATCCAGATTCATTTCCTATTCGAGTTTCTTTAGTTTTTGACCAATTTTTGAGTTGTTTTAGTATTGACAAGTCCTAAGAACTCAGAATTACTACAAATCAACTCCTCGGATTTTTAAATCTCAATTTCAACTCCAAATTATGGTTCAACATCAAAAATTAACCTTGACAAGGCCTTAAATAGCTTTCCAAATTTTTGGAAATCTTTGGTTATCATAACACATATTACAAGGAAAACCTCGATATAAATCCTCAAGAAATTTCTAAAATCTACAGTTTAAAAAAAACCCACAATTTCAATTTATTTGACAACAAATGTAATTCTTTTTTTGATTTTTTTTCCATTTTTATGGAATTTTCCTAATTTCCAGACGTTTCATTTCTTTTTTTTTATTTTTATCTGGAGGGTTTGACCCCTAGAGTAGACCTCGTTTAGTCCGGTCTAGGGCTCTTCTTCTTCATCTCGTTCAGCTATGCAAATTTGATTTTATCTGTGATGTTATTTTTTTAATTTAGGCACTAGTTGGGTTTGGCCTAACCATGGAGCTCTCTAGCAAGGGAGACAACTTTCCTACTGTCTCCTTCCTCCATCAACCAATAACACAACAACAAAAAGCAACAACAACATTAATGACAACAATAAACAACAACAATAGTCTCACTATGGTCTCGATCTCTCCCCTCTATAGTTTCAATTCCTATTTCTAGTTTGATCTCTCTGTTTGTTGAAACAAAATTGAATAAGGCGGTGTTGTTTGTTCTGTTCATTTGATCATATATATATATAAGTTTTTTCTTGAGACTCGTGCAGACGAATCTCGAATTAGATCCAAAAAATAGAATCCAAAGTAAACCTCCTTAAAATAACATCAAACTTCATATATGTATACACATGCACATTGATTTCCTTTGAGATGTGGTTGCATGCATCTTGAGGCGCGGTTAATCCCTCCAAAATACTACGTTTAACCCATTCACTTCTTTGAGATCCGCGCTACATGTATCTCGAGGAAATCCAATGTATACTTGTATTTAATTTGAAACTATATGATTCATTTTTATATATTTTTATATATAAACTACATATATACACCTGCGTATTTTTGAGTCTATAAATTCGCCACGCGCACTAACGACCAACCTCAGGCGTGCACACTATTATACATCTCACATGTGTAATCCTCGACCGTGCATATTGCTAGGCGCCTACCAATTTATTAATTATTTCGAATATATATATATATATATATATTTATACACACAATATATAAATATATATATGCCTATATTCATGTATTTATGATTTCATCGTGCGCGCCAATGAGTACACTCAAGCTTGCATGCTACCTCATGACTCATGTATGTTACAAATTGAAAAAAGTTTCCAACGTGCTACGAAAGACTTGGACACCACAGCTACAGTTCAACTTGATCCTACTTCATGTCGAATAGAGTATGATACATCAATTAGTCACGCGACAAAAAAAAAAAAATATTTAGACTTATGATCTCCGATCTGTAATGTGTAGGTCCTACCTTAAATAGTTTAATCCCAAATTATACCCAAAAATACTTAATTAGCATCCTAATCAAGTTTATAAAATTCTTGAATTTCACAGTAGCACCCATGTCATATACCACCCTGGGGAACCTCTTATATCAGATTTTGCATGGGAGCACGATCATCCTAGGGTTTTGTCAGATTAGAAGTAGTAGTGTATGTGTCGGGTGATATAATTCTTTTCTCTTCACAATCATCCATCCTTATGCGTTTCGTCCCTCATTTAGTGAGTAGCAGATTATCTAGAGCTTTGGTACTGATACGCGGACCTCTTTGCAGAGGCTTTCCTCCTGGGACAATCTCTGGCTCGATCTCTCCCAAGCCATCCTTGATCTATGCATATATATCCATAAATGTCCTATTCAGAATAATAGTGGAAGAAGCAAATAAAGTGTTAGTCAAAGAATTCAAGATATGTGGAATTTTAAAAATGACTACTTTTATGCTTAACATACACATAACCTTTGACTAAGTGAATGTTGGCTCTACACATTCGCATAAAAGGGCCTACAAAAAAGAATCAAGAATGGCCTAGACTTCTGTGACTCTATCAGGAGATGACGTAAAAGTTTGCAGGGGATCTCAAATCCCCTACATGTACCATTAAGTCTTGGGTTACTCCTTTTGAAGAGATCTCCTTGCCATCAATGGCATGAATATGAGTCTTCGTCTCGATCAACTGAACAATCCATATAGAATTATGAAAACTTGAGGACATCACGTTAATTGATACTCCCAAATCAAGCATTACATTTTCAAATAGATTCCTCCTATTGTGCAAAAGATATCTACTACCCCTGAATTAACACATTAAATTAGGATATCATTGGGACTTCCCTAGCGTTTAGGTTAATCATCTAATTTGGTTTCTCCTAGGGTGATGGTTTTGCAGATACTATTCTCTGAGGCAGTGCTATCGTAAATAATAGAGTGCATGCACTTGACATGTTAGTACCCATATTTGGATTGGGGTAAGGTTGTGAAGGCAATTTTCACCTTTCCTCAAATCTTCCCAATTTTTGTACGATTTGGCCCAACCACCAAGTTTCAGACCGCAACATTTGTGTCATTCAGAGCTTACTTAGTATTCACCTAAAACTAGTTGATGTTTCTAGAAAATTGGCACTATTGTGCTGCTAGAGTTTTAATCATGTCCTCTAGTGAGCAATGACTAGTCACTGGTTCAGGCAACGGTTGTCTTCTGGGGATAAAAGATGAGTAGTTCTGATTTTGAGAGACATAACTAAAGTTAAGGTTATTCCTTGTCATTGCTTGATTGTAAGTATTTTCAAATTGTGCTTGGGTTTGCCTTTGGAATTGGCTACCAGGGACATCGACCTACTGACAGTCCTCAAACAGAGTAAGACATTCATCAGTTACATGGCTTATGGCTGAGAAGAATCTAAAAGCTTTAACATGCACTTGGCTATTGCTTAGAAGATGTTCCACCAGGGAAGTCAGCTGATCAATTCTCTTATCGGTACAGCTAGTAGTTGCTACAACTGATGGACTTCAACGCACATCAACACCAATATCCCCGTATAATCATGACTATTGCACTATGTCCTTGTAGAGTTACTTCATCTATGTAGGACTTTTTTCACGAATGTGATCACCATAAGTACTATAAATCATATACCTTTTTAAGGAAGACATGCTAACATAGAAGAACCGGACAATGGCCCTATCGAATTGGCCATGTTGTGGGCAATTTTCAATTATGCGCTTATAGCAGTCTCAATAGTCACTAAAAGACTCACCGGTCTTCATTTTAATGTTGCATATCTCAGAGATGAGTTAGGCTACCTTATCCTTAAGGGAATACTCCCTGGGGAACTCATCTATCGTATTGTGCCATGAGTTAATTCAGATATGGCAGACATAGAAGAACCATTGTCCGACCTTATCTTTTAAGCGGAACGGGAAAGCCCTAAACTTAATCGAACTCTCTTCTACTCGAGGAGGTTTCATAGACCGATGGCTTGTCTAAAACTTCTTTAAGAATGCCACTCTCCATGCCATGGAAGGTATATAGGAGGTGAATAAAGTTAGAATTAAGCTCGAAAGCTTTGCCATTCGGTGAAAATTTTATGCATAGAAGATACTAAGCAAGAAGGTTTTGTAAATCTTCATTGATGTACCCATTGGTAGTCCAAAAATCACTGCCAGCATGGTGATCTTTGTCAGCCACAGTAGGTTGGGGGAAGCTGGACTATTTGTTTAGAGCTTATCTAGCCAACCTTCAGTGGGTTTTGTCAATTTCTAAACCAAAAGGTAACATTAAACCAGTCGATTTAAATAGAGTTATCCTACCGTGCATAAACTAGTCGACTCAAAGAACAAAAGAAAAAAAATAAAAGTTAAACTTAATTTGGAACTAAATCCCTAGCAATGGTGCCAAAATTCGATCACTGGTTATGCGTATCAAATATGATGGGGCTAAATCCACAGGACTCAGTCAAACTAAGTTCAGCAAACAGGAAAGTAAATATGGGAGAGTTTTTGAAAGAGTTTTATCTAAAAGTCTACTAAACAAGAAAGTAAATAAGTAGTAAATCAGAGAATAATTACATACTTAAGTCTAGGAATCCACAATCTACCCTTATGCTGTTTCCATGTCTTGTATCATTGACTTTAAAAGATGGGTTTTAAAATAATTTCCCTAGATAAGCAGCAGGTGTTGGGGTTAACAACACCTTAGTCCCCTATTCTTAATAGATGATCTCTAAATATTTCTCTTACTTCACCGTACAACCTTAGGCAACCGCTCATAAGATTTAGCACATTAGCACCATTAATAGCTTTAAGGGAACAACTACCCATAGATAACCTTGGGCAACTTCTATCAAGATTTAACCTAGTTCTCGATGTTACTCACCTAGAACATCAAGTGCGTTAGGTTTCTTGCTCTAGGTGATTGCGACTTCTCCACTCGGTAGGTATTATGGACTCAACCTAATTGATAGCAGGTCAATGGGTTTACGCCTAGAGATTTGCAATGAATATACAAAATCTAAACTATCATTGAGACATCATTAAAAACAACAACATAAAAATAGAGAAATGAAACAAAAACACTATTATTATAGAAAACCTCAACAAGACATAGAAAACAACTTACTATTGGCTAGAGAGCTTATCCCCAACCTAGGTATTAAAGAACTTAGCCAGACATGGCTACTCTACCTCGCTCTACTATTAAATCACTTTAAATACATTGTGTTTTTGTTCATAAAAGTCCATCATTTATATAGGTGAGCATGGGTGCAAGAATAGGAAAGCTCGAGAAATAAGAACCTTCTAAAAGAATACAAAACTTATACTTTGTGATACGGGTGCCATTAGTGGTGCTGCCATTATGTAAGAATGGTGTCGGGTCACGACATAGTAATATATAGAAAGTCTTAGGCGGCAAGTCGGTCTGAAAGCTTCTATTTACGAACTTGGCACCGTCATTAGCACCGTCCCTATAGAGTTGACACCATCAATTCATTTTTGGCGTCGTCTATTGTTCTCACCTTCTTTGCGCCGTGGGACTACACAGATGCTGTCTATCTATTCTGCCGTCAAGCCTATTGGTTTTTGATCGAACTCAGCACGGAGGACATAGTTTCCTTAATTGTAGCAGGAGTCTTTTTTTGCTTTGATTTCTAGATTCTAGAGGGTCTAATTTCAACACTACTGGTTGTAATTGGGATACCACCATGTTGCAACAAGTACGGTGGTGATGCAACCAACTGACTTAATACTGGTAAATCATTGAAATGTGTAGAGTCTACCCTTTATATTTTGTTAGATATACCTTTGAATTTTATAGAACACCATGAATCCTGATTACCCTTTGACACTTTTTGATATCTGAGAAGTTTAGTTAGTAGACATGGAAAGAACAAGTATTCATAGGTAGACCCACATTCGAACCTTTGCAACACAACTATAAAAGTTATCTCACCAAGATCACATTGTCCCCTTACGCTATAGCATACAGAAGAATCCCTTGCTCCCTATCGAAGGTATACCCATGTCTAGTGGTAGTAGATTACTGGTAATATGGTTGTATAAGCTCAAGTAAAAGTAGTTAGGTCACTTGTTTCCCTTTTCTCCTTCTTTTGTAACCACTTGGTCTCCTTACTATGGGTAATGGTAGTGATCAAGGTAGACATGGTGTTTGACTTCCAAAAGGTTCAGGAAGTTTATGCTCTTCATTGTAGATAGAGCATTCTAGGAACCCATTCATAGTTCTAGGTGAGCACTCAATAAATCTCCCTCGAACATACACTCGTTAAAAATTAGGGGAAGTAACATCAAAGACATCCAACTTTAGATTTGTATAAAATTTATTGACCAAACTCACATTATATCTGGTTAGAAAGGAAAAGATTTTGGAGATAGATTGAGACTTTAGAAAAGTTACCAAGTTCTCTGCTTCATAGTCCTTTTTGTGAAGAAACTTCTCAGCTTGACACTTCTTGCTTTCAAGGTGCTCATATTTTCCTTTACTTCTTCATCCAACATTCGACGATATAAGCCTCTGTGATTACCCAACTTCACTCTAGGTTGTTCTGTTTCATTATCTGCATCTGGGATCTGATTACGAGGATCTTGTCCTTCTTTGCAGAATTAGAACCACTGGAACCTTCTTTAGTTTTTACTTCAGTTGGAATCGGGCTAATGGGCTCACTGGTTGGAACAGGAGCAGTAACCTTGGCCTTTTTGATCTTTTTCATTTATGCATTTTTCTTCGGTTTTGACACGTGTCGAGCGTGTACAATAATGTCTCGTATTATTGACTTGTAGTAGTAGTCTTAAAATGGGATATTGTGTCCACAAGGATTTTTCAAATCTCTTATGAATTTAAGCTAACCTAAAGTTTTATCATATTTAACTTGTTTTAATTTAATTACTTTAATTAAACAAGAAAGTAAACAATAAACAATATAAAAATTAAACTAAAAAATTAATTAAAATAACTAAACTATAAAACAATTAATCTAAATGAACTAACTTAATATACTCAAACTAATAAATAAATAATCGATAAATCAACTTAAATAAAATACCTAACAATCATCTAAACAAACCCCCACTAACCATCTTAGTATACTTAGATTGTTTTCAAACATCAAAACATATCATCACTTTATAATATAGCTATAATTAATTTATATGGAATCTTAGGATCATTAAATCATAATTCATAATAGGTTGATAGCCTTTAGCCAACCACCGATTTTCCTAAATTCAATAGAAATGCCACATTCTTATCATTGTAAGTCTACCTATTGGATAAAATGCAATACCGTAAAAATATGATAGAATTAAATTCAATGAAAATCATGCCTAATCTAAGCCAATATTACTGAAAGCATATAATAAACAACTTACAACACAATTACCTAAGACATCTATTTGGGAAAAACCTTATAGTAATAATCCTAGTTACTACTTCTATAATTGTTGTTAATAACCATAGACATAGAATTGAATACTCTATATTAAGGAACATATTGGCCACTATGCACTCAACATAAAATATTACTAGTTGTAATACAAAAAAAACTTATTTTATCAGTGATTGACGTGTATGAGTTGATCTAAATCATTAAGTATGCGACTCCATAATTATAACTACATAACAATCCAAAATATATTACATGCTGAAGTTTGGTTTAGATTATTAAACTACTCACACATGCTGGAATTAAACAATGCTAATATGTAATTAAAAGGAATAAATAAATAAATAAATACATTTAAATCAATGCTCTAATGTTACTTCACATTAAGAACTTAATGAAAGAGAAAAGAAAAATTAAAGAATAGTTAAAGAGTAATTGTAGAGAGTTATTTCTTGGCTTTATGGTCATATATATATTTCTCATAGGTATACATCTCCTAGATAAACACAAATTCCTCATATTAATCTAAAAAACCATCACCGACCTTAACAATGTCAGTGATTCCTCAAGTATACACAAATTGCTAAGCAAATCACTGAGTTCTGCTCTCAATGCTCCACCAATTTTATTTGGCGATTTATAGTTCATTCTCCAATTCACTGAGATTTGCTGGCCTTCTTACGATGTTGATTTATAGGGCAATTCCTAGTATTATTTCAAATCGCCATGGATTCGCTAGCCTATTTTTTTAGTTGATTATTTTACTTTTCTTTCTCTTTTCTTTCATTTCTTCATTTTCCTATTTAAAACCTGAAATCACAAAAATAAGAGAATACTTAGTGTAATATCATCATTTATACAAAAAATCAACCTAAATTATACTATAAAATGTGTCTAATTATTGACTTGTCAAATACTCCCGAACTCAGCACTTTGATGTCGAGCAAAATAATACTCTTAATCATATCCTTTTTTCATTTTTATATACAAATTTCAATTTAATCCATCTTAACTTTAAATAATAAAATTTTAAAATATAAGTGATTTACAATTGGAAATATAGTACCCATAAGTAAATGAAAGTGATGATAGAATATAATAATTTAGTCAAATCACAATATCCCTCAATGATAACTCGATCACTTAATGTAACACTCTTTAGAACTTGAAGTTCATTACCATGTTAGTGCATAAATAAGTTTATTCAATCTCCACTGACAAGCATCAAGCTTATGATATCTAATATAGAATCTCAAAACACAAAAAGCACTAGATTAATCTTAACTTTAGAAAATACTTAATAATAGTACCACAATCAAAGTTAATAGGAATTTTTTAAGATACCAATGAATATGTCATTTAAAACATATTATATTAAGAAATACTTCATTCGACTCTAATTTTTAGTACTTTAGGTAAATCTTTTTATTTAAAGAGTTTAAGAACATCAATCTTTTTTTTAATCTCTCATATTCTACTCCATTCTAATTGTTTCTTTTTAAAATATTTCTCTTACTTGTGCTTTTGAGTCTCTGCTTCATTTCCTTTGGACATTCTTATCTTTTTCCCACTGTAGACTCCAATATATTCCTTGCTCCGTTTTCTTTGGAATCTATAAGACTCTCTAAATATTTATTTTCATAAATCCTTATTAACACTTCTCACTATCCACCAAAATTAAAGAAGGTATTTTTTTTAATTTATAAAAATTCATCAGTTTCTAACCCATTTTGTCTTTCAATTCTGGCATAATAACTTTATATATATACACTTAATCAATAGCTTTCATATAAAAAGATTCTTAGAAACCTATCTTATCCATCTTGCACTATTGTTTTGATCTTCTACCTATTATTATAACTAATACAAGGTATTCAATTCAGTGTACACATCAACTAGTAAAGTTAATAAAAGGGTATAAAAATTGATTCCTTTTATCATAAAATTTACTTAGGTAGTAAAAATATCACTTCCATTAAAAATCTATTATATATTCATTATCATTCTTTTCCTAACTAAAAATAAAGAAAAATTAAATTCATACTTATTTGATTTCAAAAGAAATTTGAAAAATCTCATCTACTTACTTAAATATATGATTTAAAAATAATTCTGAACTTTACTTCTACCTTTATTTCCTTTCTTTACCTTCGTGTCATACTTCACCTAAAATACCCTATAACTCATTCTAAACCTTGTCCTCAAGATTTAAAATTAAGTTTGGTTCCAACTTAACAAACATACCACATGAAGCATAAATGATTCGATATGCGTAATTAAAATGTAAATAAATATGCAAATATAGAAGTTAACAATTTCAAATTAATGAAATACAAAAGGGAAACATAAATTGTCATTAATAAAAATCTCACCAAGAGTAATACATTGTATTTTCAATCATTCAAATCATACGAGAGAAAAAATATTACACGGGTGATGTCCAAAAGTGGAGCTCAGTATGAGCTTCATCATCTTCAACCATTTCTTTAAAAGGTTGATAAACATAACTATCAGCTGGGTTGTAAGTCCTAGTAGGAAATTGCAGCTGTAGAGATGGGATGTCAATGCTCCTCCTCAAAGCGTGCAAACGACTATCATTCACTCTCAGGCATAGATTGGTAGCACTGTAGAGTCCTCTCATTTACCGCTATCATTTCTTCATTGCGACAGACCATTATCTGGCTACACATTAATGACAAAAAATATAGTTAGAAAAAATCATCTTCTATGAGGCTGTGATGAAGATTGAGCTAAACTCATAGGAATATTTGGTATGTTTACTCCAACCATTAAACTTGCCGCTTTTTGTGCATTTTCTCTTGTCTTCCTACTATTTTTAGTTTTGCTTTGCCTCCTTGCTTCCTCACGCCTATTGCATTGAACGATTCATGTTCATCCTCCGTGTTATTGTATCCTACCACCATGTTCTTTTGTTGTACTCCCGCATCATTTATGATCCTATCGGGTGATACATCGAATTCGATGTCGAAACCTACCCCAACTTTCCTACACAACTCAATGATCGAAATTGAAAATGGTCATCCTTCATTCTTCGTAGTTTGCATGGCAAACTTCATATAATCATTCATAATTCTTCCAAGATAGATATAACCTTTTTTTCATCACTATATGGTATAATAAAGCGACTCTGGGGTTCTTCACTTTAAAATGTTGCTTGGTTGAGTAAAAGCACGTGTCTATTATATAACTCAAACTCTTCATAATCTTCTTAAAATAGGTGGTTTCAATCAATTTCAAGTGGCATTTGCTATCAAACATAAATCCCCTCCCGAAGGTATCTCTAAAACATCTTGAATTATTTGGAATAGGAAGGATTCCTTATCTTCATACTTGACATTCGATTTATCCTCATCCATTCTATGTCTATTATATAGAAGATCAAAAAATCCATTCAGACTTGCAAGTTAAATATCAATTCTCTTCTCTTTAATGACCACTTTATCCCATTCCCTACTAACATGTCATTTACCATAAAATCTTCAGAGAATTCTTGAACATCCCCTTTTACCTCTTCCCATATAATCTAGTAATTTTTTATCCCATCCCCTATATTATAATTCTATCATTATTCTTGTTCACATTTTAAATTTTGAACCTTCTCTTGAAAATGATGACCTTTTTATATCACTGTAATACCTCAATTGAGATCTAAGTCTCATAAATAATGAAGGGTCGTAAGGTACCAATAGGCTAGGGTCTGGGTTCTCAAAATATTCATCCTCATTAGACGACAATAGAGATTGTTCTCTAAGTTCAACCCTCCCTTGTCTAGGTTCTCTAATGCTAATCTTGGTAGGTATTATATTGTTTAGATGACCCACATACTTATACTTTTGTTTAGGTTGCACTACACTTTTCCTTTTATCTTGTTTACCACCTCTACCTCTTCCTCTACCTCGTCCCGCCATAGGATAATTCAACTAAGATCAAATAGCTAAAGTAAAATTCTATCGTTGAAATTCCACAATAATAAGGTAATGAAAATAATTTATGTAAATCTTTTAGTGTAAAATTCGAAAGAGTTAAAAATGATTCATTTTTCTTAATATTTGTATCAACATATTCCATTTATATGTATGTATGTATTGGAACAATTCATTTAAAATATTCTATATTTGAATAATTATCACATATATCAATCATAATTAAGGTAGAATGATTTGTATTCAATCGGAGGTATTGTAATAACAATATTTGAATTTTTAATTAGGGGATAAGAAATTAAATAAATACTTTATTACTTCAAATAGTTAAAAACAAATAAAATTCAAGTGAAAGATAAATATACTAACTATCCTAATTCTAGGAAATGAAAAAACATTGGCTCAATCAACCCCCTTACATGAAATTATTTTAAAATAGTAATCCTAAAATAATCACATTATAAGAGTCAAAAGTTTAGAGAATAGAAAAACAACTAACTAATCCTATTACTAAAGCTGAAAATAAAGATAGAGTATGGGTTGCTCCCATATAGCACTGTTGTTTATACTCATTGGCACAACTTAGTAGATAGATCGCTCGTTGTTCAGTTTGAGCAAGTCGAATTGACCATTAGCTAATTCTTCGTTAGTTTTGGCAACTTCTTCTTCCTTATCATTCTCATCATCTGCATAACTTTCTTCGGCGTATTCATCATGATAGGATGTTTCACCTTCATAGTCATCATCATAATCATCGTCATTGATGTAGTCGTCCATTTCGCAACCATCCTGAAGATACATGTACTCATTTCCCATCCTAATTGTACATTGTTCGATATCGAAAATAGCTCTAGTTGTTTTGAGAAAAGTCCATCCCATCAATATTACATCATTTTTCTTAATATGTGGTATTATTAGAAAATTGGTGAAATACTTGAATCGTCCAACTTGCACTAGCACATTCATCGACATTCCTAGTTGAAATATCTTGTCACCATTTGCTTTGTTGATAACCAGATGTGGTATAAAATCAATCTTCAGCCTGGCTTTTCTTTTCCATTGTTTCGGTAAGATGTTCATGTCAGCTCCTATGTCAAGTAACATTAGGAAAACTTACATCATTGATCATCACATGGAGGAAGAGTTTCCCTGCATCATTTTCGTAGATTTCAATTACATGTCCTAAATCTTAAAGCTTTAGTTGCTCATTAGTGAATTCTTCTTCCTTCGGTTACTTTCCTTTTTATTGGTGCGCTTTAGGTTGTTGCTCATTTGACTTCCTTTTTTTCTTATTGCAACGCTTCTTATACATCCATAATGTAATGGTTTCATCTTTAATGATTTCATTCGCGTACATGCAGACATTGGACTCCATTTTGTTACTTCGCAGACTTGGTCAGTGTCAAAGTTGATGATTTTCACATCATTTTCAACAAAATCTCACTAAAAGATTTTAAACTATGACCATTCACTTTAAATATTTGTCCTATTTCTAAGCTTTCTATTTCTACTATGCCACGAGGTGGTAAATTAAGAATCATATAAGGTCCTGTCCATCTCGAATGGAGTTTACCGAGAAATAATTTAAGTCTTGAAAAAAATATTAGAACTTTATCTCCTACTTGAAAGTTCTTAGCAATTAATTTTTATCATGAAATGCTTTAATTTAACCTTTATAAATTGACGCATTTTCATATACGTTATTCTTGATTTCTTCTAGTTCTTGAATACTCTACTTACGTTAGTTACCTGCTTCTTTATAATTCGCGTTGCATGTTTTTATTGCCCAATAAGCTTTATGTTTTAGTGACATGCTATTCCAAATACTAACCTATAAGGTTTCATGCTTATGGGCATCTTGAATGTTGTTCTTCATGCCTATAATGCGTCTTCCAATTTGAAACTCCAAACCGTACATGTTGGATTAACTATTTTTTCTAGTATTAACTTAGTATTAACTTAATTTCTCTAGCGATGTTTTGGCTTATCTGCTAGTTTTTGGGTAATATTCATTCGATGTTCTATGTGTGATGTTGTACTTAGCAAATGGATTTGCAACTAATTGATAACAAAAATGTGAACCTCAATCACTTATACGTGCTTTAGGTACTCCAAAAATTGTAAAGATTTTTTATATAAGGAAATCAATTACTATTTTCAAATAATTAGTTCTAGTAGCTATTCCTTTTACCTACTTAGACACACAATTTATAACAAGTAAGATATAAACATAACAATTTGAAGGTGAAAAAGATCCCGTAAAATCTATGCCTCATACATCAAACACTTCACAAAATAAGATATGGGTTAAAGACATTTGATTTATAGGTCCTAATTTTCCAGTTTGTTGGCAATTTTGACAAGATTTTATATAAAGAAAATAATCATGAAACAAAGTGGGCCAAAAGAATCTGGAATCAAAAATATTACGGGTAGTTTTACGTAGACCGAAATGACCTCCACATGCATAAATATGACAATGAGCTATAATTGATTGTACTTCTGAATGTGATACGCATTTCCTTATTATTTGGTCAATGCAAAACTTCTATAAGTAGGGTTCATCCCATGAATATTGTTTAGAATCTTTTTAATCTTATTCATTTGGTCACTTGTTAAGTAAGGTGATAACCTATTGGTGGTAAGATAATTAACTATACCACCAGCATACCAAGGGCCTTCAGTATGCATATTATATAAGTGTTCATCTGGAAAGTCATCCTTTAATGGTATATGTGAATCTCCATTCTCTAACCTACTTAAGTGGTCTGCTACTATATTTTTGGCTCCTTTCTTATCTTTTATAGTAAGGTCGAAACCTTATAGGGATAGTATCCATCTTATTAGTCTAGGTTTTGCATCTTGTTTTATCATTAAATATCACAAAGCTGCATGATCTGAATAAACTATTACTCTTGTTCCTAATAGATATGGTCTAAATTTTTTTAAGGAAAATAATACCGCTTAGATTTCTTTTTCAGTAGTGGTGTAATTTTGTTAGGCTATATCTAGTGTCTTGGAGGCATAATATAATGAAACGAACCCAATTCCCAACCTAGGGTCACTCGGCCTAAACCTCCACTTAACCCTCTCAATTACCGAGTCGAGCCAAGCAACAGCTTAGTATGCCTTAACCTATTGAATGACTTATAAACATCGACTAACTATTTTCTAGGCTAATTAAAATTTTTGCAGAATTAGTTCAAGGCCTATTAAGTCATCTCAATTGTTTCCTTTTTTTCGTTCTAACTCTACATTTGTAATGAAGTTTCGACAGAGTCTCGCTTATATTTTAAAATACCTAAAAACTCCAAAACACCTATAAATGATCTTCCAAAATCTATTCAAGGTATATCCAATAGTAACATCATCTATTCAGTCGCATACATAAATTTAAAATCTAACATCTAATTCTAAAACTAGTTTCATCACAACTAAGTACTCGAGTCAACCCATGTGTTGTACATGTTTAAATATGAAAACAATGATAAAAAACATAACCTTTTCACACGAAAATGAGAAGGCTTCATGTATCTCCTACGCCTTCCCTTTTTCAATCTTATCGCGACAGTTAAGGTACCTAGGGAGAAAAGTGGGGTGAGCAAAATATCAATGGGCTCAGTAATGCGGTAGTCCGCTCTGCCATCGATTATCTAAGTAATACCTATTTTATTCAGAACTAAATTTCCACAATTAAGTCATAAGACCCATTATCATTTTTAGGGCATTTAAGATTATTATAAACAAGCATAATAATATATACAAGGATAAAAACAACAATGCCCAACAAGATAATTCAATAAGAATCAATGATGAAAATGAATGGCTTAAAGTCAAAAGTGGTAAATGATATGTCCAATCGGTTAATAGGCAATAGCTTATCCTTCCCCCAACGTTGCGGTTTAGACAACAAGAAGTTCAAAAGTCAAATTACCTATCGTTCCATTTAGGCAACAGGAATTGCTTATCCTTCCCCCAGTACTGGGGTTTAGACAATATGAGGTTCACAAATCTGAGCACCTACTGTATTAACTTAGCTTATCCTTCCCCCAATACTGCGGGTCAGACAACATGGAGTTCACGAGTCTAAGTCAATGGCTTCGCAGAGCCGTAGTGGAGGGAGGTCACTGAATGCATCCTACCCTCTAGTCCGAGGTACGAATCTAATCATTAAACATTATGTCGGTTCTATAGGCATTCAATTGGTAGAGTAACAAAAGAGGGACACGATAAGAAATATCTCATTGAAACGATATCAAGGCAATTTCCAAGTAATTCATGAAAAATTACTGAAGTAAAATCCTAGCATATCTACTAGCATGACATGATTGATAATAGATCAAACTCCACTTTCCTCATTTGCCGCATCTACTTAAACTTTCCTATGCCGAATTTCTTACCTAAGTCATCGTCGCGTATCTACAAGCGTGAAAGTATAACAAATATTATTTAGAACCTGTTTAGGATAACTTAGACGATGAAGAGCTCATTCACATTCCTAATTTTATTAATTAAGTTTTTCTTGACTTTAATAACCATTCCTTTAAATTGAGAACAGTGATTTGAGTAAAAAAAGCATGCGATAAAGCAAAACAAGGAAAATCTCATAATCCTTGATTTTCCATCATAAGTTAAATGCGATCGACTAATCACGATCAAAGAGATATAAATCACATCATAAAATTCAAGTTTGACTTAGAATCCCCAAATCATAACATTTAGTCAAAAATCCTTAACTTAATCGAAGTAAGTTTGTTTTTCAAGAAATAAATCAAAGTCACTTAACGTCTTAACTTACTTTGAATTTCATTCAAAATGATGAATCACGATCACTTTCGATAAATGCGACTAAAACACATTCACATGATCAAAACCGATATTTAAAGAGTTGATATTACTAACATGGTTTAAAATTCGAAAGTCAAGTTAGTTTATTTGAAATAATGTTTGTCACCACTAATAAGTTTAACTCAAAAACCTTAACATCAACTTGAAATACACGAGGTTCCATCCTATTTAGTTGTTAGGAGAAAGATAGAGAGAAATAACTAAAAAGGCTCGTTTAAAATATGTAAGGCATTCTTTTTAAAACTAAATTTACCAACCATGATTTTTAAACAAAACTATAATTCATAGAACTTTATTTGAGTCATATAACTTTTTTCTTAGCTGAAGAATCCATGAAAGTCAATTAGAAACCCAAGTTCACTATTAAAATCACAATTCATCATTTCAGAATTTTGTTTGGAATGAGCAGGGTCTCTTTTGTTCATTTCAATAAACACTTCATGTGCAATAGTAAATATGTCCCTTAATTCAACCAACATTAATCTCAAGTTAGAAAAATCATTTGAGTTGTTCATAAAACCATTTCCGATGAACATCATGAATCAAACCTTCTAATTAAATCATATCAACCATCAACAACTACTATGGTTTTATAAGATGATCTTGTATTTGAATTGAATATGGTTTAGAACCTCACCATGCCTATAATGGAGTCATCAACTCCAATTCCTTTTTGAGATCAAAAGTCTCTCAATGAGTCTCTCCCTCTCTCTTTCATTTCTTTTTTCCTTTTCATTGCGAGCAATCGTTGTCGCATCGTCGTGCTACGCCATTCACTACCGTGTTGTCGCTGATCTCTACATGGCTCACTGGTCATCCGTGTTGCTGTCGCTAGTTTATCCTCATCAGCTTCGAGTTCTTCTTGTCTCACTGGCTATCTGTCGTAGCCACCTTGTAGGAGTCGTCTGCCACCATCATCCACGCCTGCTGGTCATGTGGCTCCCTCCATGGTCGCCTCTCACTCTTTCTTATGTTGTGTGTGCATTGAAGATGAATTAGGGTTTAAATCCTTTTTTTATTTTTTATGTGAGATACAATCTCATCTCTCTATCCTACCTCGATTGAAACAACACTTAAGATCAAGGGTCAACACAACTTACTTAGAAATAGATCTAAAGGTCTTTGTTTATCTCGATCACTTTGTCACCCCAAAATCTATCTGTTTAGCCCATACAACCTTGTATAGACCTTTATTTAGCCAATTTTCAAATAAATTAATAGTTTGAGGTCTCATCGTCGCACGAATTCAATATAATTCAGTTGATCTATTCACAATATATATATAACACAGTAATACACCAAATACAAATAAAAATATCTTATTTACTATTCGAGCAGGTCGTAAGTCTATGGCTCCTTGTTACAACTTAGAATCACTAAAGGTTTGAAATTCAAGTAAATTACTAATTTAAGATTTTGGGTCATTGCGATATACCTAATTTTAAGAGTCTTTTTCATCGAAACTTAAAGGAAGTACATCCTCAGTTAAGGAAGTTTTAGGATAATACTTCTTTCCACCCCAAACTTATGGTGTCCTCCATCTTTATTTTTCATGCTATTTTGTAATAGTCCACATGACCCCTTCTATTTTTTTGATGTTATTCAGCTCATTGTCTAATCTGTTTGTCCTCCCTCACGTGATTAATAAGTAGTCTACCGATCCCATCAGTTGGATGTTGTTACATTGGTTTCACCGACCAAAAAGATTTAAGCCTCTCCATCAGAGTTTCATTATGAATCATACCATTTTTGCTAAACCGCTAGCATTATATGCAATCATGCTTTAAATTTGATAATGCTTCAAAACTTACCGCTAGAGTAGTAACACAAATTTGAGCATATCCCCGAATTAAGGATCAATCGTATAACCGGAATACTAGAATGAAAAGCCATACCGAGGTGCAGCATGGTGCCCAATCAGTGTCTCTAACCTTTACCACAACTTGATAGCAAATAACCATGTCATCACATGACAACAATAGCCGAATCACAATAAAAAAAATGAACACTAGCACACCATCTGCCACCACAGCCCATGGCTACATATTTGTAAATTGCTCAATTTGTATTGCAAATCTCCCTGGCAAAGTTGAATAAAGTAAGCAAACTTACACAACCATTCTTACAACTCTATTCATCATTGGTGAATCCCTTCACCTTGCGGATCTCATTCTTGTCGTCTCAAGTTACTTGGCTCCTTTAAATCCATGTCAACCTTTAGCAATTTATGGTTCTCAACATATCTTGTACTTGTTTTTTGGTTAAACATGCAATGAGATTTCCTATGGAACTTGTGTACATGTTTCATCCCGGTAGCTTCTTGGAGTGCTCGTACCCCATTGTTGTAACAAATTCTCATTGTTTTAAGCTTCAATACGACTTTTGCTCATTTAAAGCGACATTATCGTATTCATTTCAATTATGCATTCTCATAATACATTACTTTCCCAATCCCAAAATCTTGGAATAGAAATTTTTCTAAGGTAGAACCACATAATTTACATGACCTTCTTTACACATTTGAGCTAATTCCTAGCCCTTTCTAGCTTTCTTATACCATTCAATTGGATACATGAAATTGGTGCACACATAGGTGATGGCTTTGGACGAACCTACTATGGACTTGATGTGACTAGTTAAAGGGCATAAAAGCCTTTATGTTAACTACGATTTGCATCACTTCGAGAGTGGGGAATTCTGTCATCAGATTCTTGTCAATAACTAGTATGTTTTGAATGGAACTCGACTTATTTTATTATTATTCTTTTATGTTATATTTCTTGAATACACTCTTGCATGATGATTTGATCTATAAATGCTTTTATGTTCCTTATCGATGCTTTATAAAGTTCACTAAGGATACTCGTGGATTACTTTTTTTTTTCTATCTTTATTTTCAATTCATATGATAGACTTGCATGATTAGTAGGTATTACTTGTATGTTTGATGGTCGAGCATTACTAAGATACGTCAGTTTTTCTACCTCACCTTACTTACTCTCCATGTCCGTCATCATCGATACCAGCGCGGGATAAAAGGAAAGCAATAACATAGAGTTTTTCTTTTGATGCGAGATTTGCATGCTATTTATATTATTGATATTCAAAACATCCAAACATGGGTTGTATTAAGTACTTAATGGGGTAGATTCTAATCCTCAAGACTTGTTCACTTAGTACCTTAGTAGTATAAGTTTGTAGTTACTTAGGGATACTTGAACACCATTGTTTAGAATTATTTGTTTAACATTTGAAACCTTTTAGTTTTAAATTTTGCAATTATTGTTTCATATGTATAGTTGTGTAGTTCCACCGATTGAATTAGGCATGCTAAGCCATTATTTGGGCCTGGTTCAATTATCAGGCTTGGGTAATAGTTTGGACCGATCAACCCGACCTTAGGTCGGGGGAGGCGTTGCAATATAACATGGGATTCTTTCCCTACTTTTTGATCTTAGACAGCTCTGACTACATAGTTACTTGCATCACACATAATCTCAAAAGGTAATGGCCAATCTGGTGATTTAATTATGGGTGTAGTTATTGAAGAATCTTTTAGTTTATCAAATGCTATCTTACACTTATTAGTAAATTCAAAAGAAATATCTTTTTTGTAAAAGTTTGCATAATGGTTGTGTAGTTTTTGAGAAATCTTTTACAAATCTTTTATAAAATCTTGCATGTCTGAGAAATGAACGTATCTCTCTTACTGTGGTTGGGGTAAGGTAACGTTTTGATTACTTTAATTTTGCAGGGTCTACCTCTATTCCTTTATGTGACACTATATGTCCTAATATTAATCCTTCATCTACCACGAAATGACATTTTTCATAGCTTAGTACTAAATTCTTTTCAATGCATCTTTTAAGTACTTTAGTTAAATTAATCAAGCATTCATCAAAAGAATTACCATAAACTGTGAATCATCCATAAAACCTTCAATATAAGTTTCCACATAATCAGAGAAAATACTAATCATACATCGTTGAAATGTTGCAAGTGCATTACGTAAACCAAAAGGCATACGTCTATAGGTAAACGTACCGAAGAGGCAGGTAAAATTGTTTATTTCTTGATCTTTTGGGGCTACAAGTATTTGGTGAAATCCTGAATAACCATCTAAGAAACAATAATTAGTTTTTTCAGCTAATTTTTCTAACATGTGATTTATAAACTGCGGTAGGTAGTGGTTTTCTCTGGTTAAAGCATTCAATTTTCTATAATCTATGCATACCCTCCAGTCATTTTGGATTCTAGTTATTACTAACTCTCCATATTCATTTGTTATTACTATAATTCCTATTTTCTTAAGGACTACTTGGACTGGGCATACCCAATTGCTATATGCTATTAGAAATATCATTCCTACATCTAATAGTTTTAATATTTCAGCTTTTACTATGTCCATTATACGTGGATTTAATCTACGTTGAGGTTGTCTAGAAGCTTTAGTATCCAATTCTAGGTTTATCATATGCATACACGTAGTTGTACTTATTCCTTTAATATCAACTATGGTCTATCTTATCGCTCCTTTAAATTTTTTTTAATAAATTTATCAACTTATTCTCTTCCGAACTAGTTAATTTGTTAGAAATTATTATTGGCAATTTATCATAATCCCCTAAATAAATATATTTCAAATGATCTGGTAAAGTTCTTAGATCCAATTAAGGGGCTTTAATTATAGAGGGTAGAAGTTTTAAGTGAGATCTATATAAGTCTAGGTAATAAGTAAGTTGTGATAGTTCATTATATCATTTTAGAATGCTTACCATATTTTTTGCTTCTTCATATCTATCCTCATCTTCTTCTAGATCTTCGATTGCCAGTTCTAGTTTATCTGTTCTTAAAGATTTATCTATTAAAGGATCTATCATATCTGATGTGCATATGAAAGAAATATCTATTTGGTATTTCATTGCATCATATATATATTAAGATTTATTGCATCATCTTCTATTTGCATTGTTAATATTCCATTTGAAACATTGATTTTGTTTTTGCTATTTTCAAAACTGGTCTTCCAAAGATTAGTGAAGTCCTATTAGATAAGTTATCTTCTTTCATATCTAAGACATAGAAATCTGCTATGAAGATTAAATCAATAACTTTGACTAACACATCTTCGAGTAACCCTATTGATTTAATAGTAGATCTATTATTTAGTATAGAACTATACCAGTTTCTTCTAAATGTACATTTGTCATTTGTACATAAATAGATAAAGGCATAACATTTATAGAGGCTCCCAGATCATACAATGCTTTAGAGATTCCTATGTTCTTAATCGTACATGGAACGAAAAACATTCTAGGATCAGAAACTTTGGAGGTAACTTATTTTAGATTAATGATGATACATGTTCTCCTAGACTCACTTTTTCATCAGTCCTTAATCTTATTAATGCATAAATCTTTTATAAATTTTTGGTACTTAAGTATATTTTGAATGACTTCAAACAAAGGTGTAATAATTACTACTTTCTTTCATGTATAAGATATGTGTTTTTCTTCCTGCAGCTTCTTAGCACTTTAGTTATTTTCCAAACGATAAGGGAATGGTGGTTTTATATTAATTATTCTATCTTCATTAGGTTTATTACCCTTTTCGTTGGGAGTTTTGTTACTTGTTACTTCAATTTGTTTTTCTAATTCTGTGTCTATTTCCTTTCTAGGAACTAATTTATTTGGCATTTTAGGTTCATCCATCAGCTTACCACTTCTTAATGTTATAGCTGGTGCTTTTTCATATATAGTATGGTATAGTTGAGATGATAATTTCTCTTGCTTTAAAAATTCGCTCATATGTGTTGCCATTTGATTCAATTGGTTTTTGACTTTAGTCATATCATTTTTTAATGTTTGAATTATTTTATATTATTCTCTTTTGGAGTTTTTTGAAGTTTGGTATCTTAGATAACTCTAATTGTTAATATTATTACCCACATTTTGTTGTAGGTAATTTGCATAACTATTAAAGTGGTAATTAGGATCAACAAACCCATCATATTGGTTCAGTATGAAATTATTCTATTTAGGTTTGTTGTTTCAAAGGATATTCATCATTATGATGGTTTAATTCATTGCGAGATTTTATTATGCTTAATTTATCTTTTAGTAATAATTAGACCATTGCTTTTACATCTTCTATCTTATCATCTTGTGTTTTATATGCCTTATTCATGTCACTTAGATTATCTTTGCTTTTATTGCTTAGTCATTGTATTTATAGCTTCTCTTACTAGAGTTGGTATTTTATCTAGTAAAGACCCTCCATACATACTATCTAAGAATCTTTGTTCTAAGTGATTTAATGCTTCATAAAAATATTGCGTTAGAGTTTTATTTGTAAATCCATGCATTCGACATAGTGAGATCAATCCTTTATACATATTTGAAAATTCATTAAAAGTTTCTCCAGTTTCCATCTTAGCATTACTAATTTTCTTTCTATATAGAATAATCTGTCCTGCTGGGACATATTAATCAAGATAGACTTGAAACATCTCTAACCGTTGGTTATGGAATTTTAGGAAAGGAAAAGTAATCGATCTAAAGCTTGGCCTTTTAATACGGAAAGGAAAGCTTTTAGTTTAACATAATCTATTTCTATATCTTTAGGTTTTAATGTGCTTACTTAATGTACGAACTCTCTAAAAGATTTTCGAGCATCTTTGTTATCTTCACCAAGAAACATTGTAAAGATTTTACGAGTCCTGATTTCAATTCGAATTCCAAAAACTCTATTGTTAAAGTTATGCACAAAGGTTCATAAGCTGTGACATTCCTATTAGATTGCCTAGAACTTAATTCTTCCTCGTTTTCAGCCAGTTTATATGACTTTCAATAAGAAAGATTCTCAAGAGATCATTTTTAAAATCCCTGACAATGGTGCCAAAAATTGACATATGTCGAGCGTGCACAATGATTTCCCGTATCTACTATTAACTTGTAGTAGAGGTAAAAGGGATATCGTCTCCACAAAGGTTTTTCAAATCTCTTATGAATATAATTTAACCTAATGTTTTATCAAATATAGCTTGTTTAAATTTAATTACTTTAATTAAATGAGAAAGTAAACACTAAACAATTTAAAAATTAAACTAAACAATTAATTACAATAACTAAACTTTATACAACTTAAACTAAATAAACTAACTTAGTGTACTCAAACTAATAAATAAATAATTGATAAATCAACTTAAATAAAATATCTAACAATCTTCTAAACAAACCCCCACTAAATATCATAATATACTTGTATTATTTTTTAACATCAAAACATAACATCACTTTATAATATAGTTATAATTATTTTATATGGACTCTTAGAATCATTAAATCATAATTCATAATAGGTTGATAGTCTTTAACCAACCACCGATTTTCCTAAATTTAATGGAAATGCCACATTCTTATTATTGTCAGTCTACTCATTAGATAAAACGCAACACTCTTGAATTACGATAGCATTAAGTTCAATGAAAATCATACCTAATCTAAGAAAATATTACCAAAGCCACATAATAAACAACTTAGAACACAATCACCTAAGATATCCACTCAGGAAATGCCCTGTAGATTAATCCTAGTTACTAATTCTATAATTGTTTTCAATAACTATGTACATAGAATTGAATACTCTATATTAAGGAACATATTGGCAACTATGCATTCAACATAAAGAATTACTAGTTGTAATGCACAAAACAACTTCTTTTATCCGTAATTCAGGTGTATCAATCGATCTAAAACATTAAGTATGCGATTCTATAGTTATAACTACATAACAATCCAAAGTATATTACATGCTTAGGGTTTGTTTAGATTATTATATAATGCTAATATGAATTAAAAGACATAAATAAATAAATACCTTTAAATCAGTGCTCCAATGTTGCTTCACATAAAGAACTTAATGAAAGAGAAAAGAAAAATAAAGAATAGTTAAAAAGTAATTGGAGAAAGTTATTTGATAGCTCTCTGGTCCTATATAAATTTCCCCTAGGAATACATCTCCTAGATTAATACAAATTCCTCATATTAATCTAAAAACAATCGTCTCCAACCTCAGCCATTTGACAATGATCCCTTGAGTATTCATAAATCACTAAGCAAGTCACTGAGTTAGCTCTCGATGCTCAACCGATTCCATTGGCGATTTATAGTTCATTCTCCAATTCGCTGTGGATTCGCGAGCCTATTTTTTCAGTTGTATGTTTTGCTTATCTTTCTCTTTTCTTTCATTTTTTCATTTTTCTATTTAAAACCTAAACTTACAAAATAAGAGAATACCTAGCGTAATATCATCATTTATACTAAAAATCTACCTAAATTACACTATAAAATGTGTCTAATTCTTGACTTGTCAAGTTTTTTTAGTGATGTGAGGAGATTTCCCTGTTTCAAGCCAAAACATTTAACCAAAGAGCAAGAGTACTTTTGTTGTGAAAAAAATGTTCCTTTGCTGGTTTGGTGAGCTTGTAGACCAAGGAAGTAGGTGAGCTCTCCAACCATGCTCATCTCAAATTCCATCTACATGTTGTTGGCAAATTCTTCTACCATCCCTTTTATAGTAGCCCCAAAGAATTTTTCATCAACATATATTTGTGCTATGAGGACTGATGTGGATTGTTGGTTTACAAACAATGTCTTGTCAATGCTTCCACGATTTTATCTATAATTTAGCAAAAACTTTGCAATGCAGTCATACAAAGCTCATTGAGCCAGTTTCAACCCATAAGGTACTTTTTTCAACTGATAGACGTGGTCTAGAAAGGAAGGGTTTTCGAATCCCTTAGGCTGTTCAACGTATACTTCTTCATTGATTCTCCCATTCAAAAATGCACTTTTGACGTCCATCTGATACAACTTAAAGCCAAAAGAACATGCAATGGCAAGAAGTATATGAATAGACTTTAATTGAGCTACAGGTGCAAATGTTTCATCAAAATATATTCCTTCTACCTGATTGCACCTTTGGGCCACTAGATGAACCTTGTTTGCGACCACTTATCCCTGTGCATCAGACTTGTTCTTGAAAATTTATGCTAATTACATTTGCATTTGTGGTCTCGGCACCAAGGACCAAACATCGAGTCTCTAAAATTAGTTCATCTCCTCCTGAGTTTCTATGGCCGAATACTCATCATGCAATGCATCAAACACATTTTTAGGCTTGATAGTAGAAACATAGTAGACATACCCGATGAGTCTCATTTAGTCTACTCTCACCGTGTCTCTGGTGACTATACCTTCTTCTTTCTCCCTAATGATGTTGTTTGCTGGATGGTCTTTCTGAAGTCTACTTGAGGGATATCGAATGGCAGTCAATAACTTTGATTCACTCCTCTATGAATCTTGAATATCATCAGTGCAGGTTAAGGCTTCAGTAGTGGTTGTAACTTGGTCACCAGTATAGGTTGCAACCGAAACAAGTTCATCATCACTTCTATCAACTTATGGTACTATATTTCTTTTATGAAGATTCATCAAAGGAAACATTTCTTTATTTTACAACTTTGTGAGTGCATCAATTGAGAACTTTGTATGCCTTGCTTTTCGAGGATCCTAGAAAGATTACTTCATCACTCCTTATATCAAACTTTTTTAGCACCTCCCTGTCTCTTAACACAAAACACTTACTTCCAAAGAAGTGAAAATATGCAAGGTTGGGTTTTTTACCTTTCCAAACTTCAATAGGCATTTTATGAGTAAATAAATGGAGATATGTTATGTTTATGATGTAGCAAGCAATGTTTACAGTTTCTGGCCAAAGTTTGGGGGGAATATCCTTGGAGAGCATAACTTTAGCCATTTCTTGAACATGTTTGTTCTTCTTCTCGACCACCCGATTTTGTAGAGGTGTTATGGGAGCAGAGAATTCATGACGAGTTCCTGATGTCCTATAGAATTCTTGAAAGCTTGAGTTTTCAAATTCTTTTCTGCGATCACTCATGATTCTCGCAATATGTTCACTGGTAGTTGCCTTTTCATTTATTAGCTTTAAACACAAATCATTAAAATATTCAATGGCATCTGATTTTTCTTTTAAGAATGTAACCTAAGTGAAACAAGAAAAACCATCGAACATAGCAGAATGTATCTCTTTCCCGATAAATTTTTCACTTGAGTGGCTCCATCCATATCAATATATAGGACCTCAAAAATTATTGATGTATTGCATCTGTCAAAAGGTTTGTGACTTTCTCTTCTTTGTTTCCCAAGTTGATATGGTTTACATATTTTGATTGTAGAGACATTGAGTTTTGGTACTCCACAAACCACCTCTAAGTTTGACAACTTTCGCAGGTGCTGATAATGGATGTGTCTGGCCTTTGATGCTAGACTTTAGTTATGTTTGCTATTGAGTTGTAACAAAACTTGAAAAGCTATTACAACAGGTAATAATTGTTATATAACCTTTATCTGGTCATGATACATTCTCTTTTTACATCATATAGATCACATCTATTTTTAGTAAAACTTACATAGAAATTATGATAACATAACTGACTAATATTTAGTAAATTTCCATTTAGATCTTAAACATGAAGAACTCATTCTAGGACAGGGAGACCTGAAACTTCCAAAGTTCCTTTCCCAAAAACTTGGCTTCGCTTACTATATTCAAATTTTAACACTGATCATATGCTTGGAGCAACCACTTTAGAAGTACTAGTCAGAGAATGACAAGGACTTCAGTGAGATATATGCAACATGACATACATCCTTTTTTGGGATCCAACATTTTTGATGATTGTGCTAGGGTTATCCTTGTTCTTGAGCGCTTTCTAGGTGATCTCATGCTGTCTTTGTGCCAGTTCTCAAATCATTTTGAAACACCTAAAACAAATGTGTCCTTTCATGCCATAATAGTAGCTTCTAAGTCTAAGTATTCTTCTTGGCTGCTTATTAGAACCATTTTTCTATTGTACTTTAAGAAAACTCACAAATTTAGTGAGGGTTACCTTGAAGGATGATCCTTTGAAGAAACCAAGACCCCTATGATCATCATACTCGTTTTTGTGTTGTAATAGGTCATCAAGGTTGGCTTTTCCTTTGTTTAACTTACTGATTGTACTTTTTGCTTGCTCCAACTTTTTTTTGCATTTGATCAACTCCTTTTTTCTTCGAAAAGATGTTCAAGTGATTGATTACATGCTACAACTTCCTCCTACTTTGCAATCATATTAGCACAATTTCCTTTCATTTCTATATGACTGATTTGATTAGGGAAATCATAATCATAATCATTTGAATCACTTACATCTTCCTTTGAATTTGATGAGTGTGTTGAGTAAAGTTCCTTGGATGTGGTTGCAACTACAGATTTAGGGGCGATGGTTGCAATTGAGTGTAAGGCAACAAAGGCAATGTAATGATTCATATAATATCCTTCATTCTCCGAGTTTGAATATTTTCATGTAGTGGTAAGTCATTTATCATTTGTTCTAGATGGATGTTTAGCCTAGAAATGGCCAATTCCTCTGCACTCTCTGCATGTAAGCTTGTTTTTATCTACATTATTTGTTTTGACTTCTTTCCTTATGATATATGCTCTTCCACTGGCCTTTACACCTCGAAATTTTTGAAACAATTTACTGTACTTTTTGGTTAGTAAAGCAAGACCATCTTTTTCCTAAGCAACATCTTTCTAAAGTGTGAAGTACTGGGCACCAGTTTTCAATGCCAACTCTCTAAACTTCTTTTGTTGGTTCAAATGTAGCTCATAGGTGGTAAGTGACCCTATGAGTTACTCGAACTTAAGATCTTTGAGACCTCAATTCTCTTGAATAGCACCAACCTTCACATAGTATTTTACAAGTAGGTTTTTAATTCCTTTTTAAACTAATTTCTTGTTAGAGTACTTCTTACCCAGTTGTTAAGCTTGGTCGTTGATGTCTTTGAGTTTGGTTGTATATTGAAACTAGGAAGCCAACAACACTATTTTTGACTCGCAAACATCTTTGTTACCTTGAAAGAAGTTTTCAAGAATTTGCCATACCTTTTTAACTACTTTGCGTGAGGAGATGAGCTTGAGGTGCTCTTGGTTAATAGCACCGAATATTGTGTTCAATTCTTTGGCGTTCGCTGATAGTGACTACTCCTCACCAACAGTCCGGTCATCTAGGTTCTTTGGTACTCCATCAACTTATTGTGGCTTGTATCCTTTCTCTATGGCCCTCCATACCATAATGTCGATGGACGGAATGTACCTTCCATGTGAGCTTCCTAAATATTTATAGTTTATATTGATCAACAGTGGTGGTCTTGTATTGGAGACCTCAGGCTAGTTCAATTGGTTTCCCTGAGACATTTTGGTTAGTACAGTTCTCACTTGTCTTTATAAACAAAGACTTCCCAGTGCATGCTCTAATACCAATTGAAATAACCAAAGGTAGTTACAATCGAATAAAAAAATGGTTGTAATAGGGAAATAATAATCAATGCAAGTATTAAATAAAGTACATAGAAAAATAAATTATATCAACATATCATGGACTATTGACATCTATGTTGTATAAATATTCAACTAGGAATTTATCTCTTAAAGTTATTCGGGGTTTTCCATTTTGTAGCCTTTTTAAATGGTCTACTACTATAATTTCAACATTTTTTGAAATAACCAAAGGTGGTTACAACTGAATACAAAGATGGTTGTAATAGGGAAATAATAATCAATGCAAGTACTTAAACAAAGTATGCAAAAAATAAATTAAACTAGGATACTAGATGTGTTTTCCCAGTTCGATCAAAGACCTACATCTATAGGGCTATGCCTAGATGTAAACTCCACCACGTATTAAGACAATGAACTACATGACTCTTTCTTGTGACTCCCTCACTGAACACTTCCTAGCACCTTTTCATACTTCATTATGTGGACTTTACATTCATAAGACTTTTCTTGTATGTAAGGCTCCCCTTCATCGGAGCACCCAAGTCCCCTTTGGGTTTTACAACTCGATGTAAAAATGAATAACTGGTGTACATGACTCAATTAATTTGAAAAATATATATACCAATGTAGATTACACAATCTTATCTATAATCGTAAGATCTGACTAATCTCCATCTCTAAATAAATGTGCCCTTGCATGATAAAAACGTGGTCATGATTTCTCTAAATTGCAACTCCAACCTCTTCATAATCTTAAGTTAGTCTTAAGTTGGTTGAGGATAAGACCAAATCTTTAACTTTTTGATTCAGAGACCCTATTGCAACCTCATCACATCATTAGTTGCAACCACATATCTTCAATTAATCACCAAATATATCTTTTGATTGTGAGCACTGGAACATGTTGTTAGGCGAATCATTTACCAAATTGTCGATCGAACAACTTGATGACAAAACAGTTGATAAGGTCGATCATGACCATTACATCTTTCTCATATTTTATAGTAAGGTCGAGTTCTTATAACAATAAAATCCATATTGTTAAACTTGGTTTAGAATTTTTCTTTGCCAACAGTGTCTTAATGATGCATGATCAGAGTAAACTATTACTTTTGTTCCCAGTAAATATGGTCTAAACTTTTCTAAGGCAAACATAATGACTAAAATTTATTTCCCTGGAGTGCAATAATTTTGTTGGCAGGATCCAAAGTTCTAGAGGCATAACATATAATATGAGAATCCTTTCCTACCTTTTGACCTAAACAACTCCTACTACATAATTACTTGCATCACACATTATTTTAAATTTTTATGACCAAACGGGTGATTTTATCACTTTTGTAGTAATTAAGACTTTTTTTAATCTATTAAAAGTTGTCTTGCATCTAGTTATGAATTCGAAAAGGGCATCTTTTTGGAAAAGTTTACAAAAAGGTTGTGTGATTTTAGAAAAATCTTTCACAAAATGTTTGTAAAATCCTGCATGACCAAGAAAAGATCTAAATTCCCTCAAAGTAGTAGGATAATGTAATATCTTTATAACTTGCATTTTAGCGGGATCTACTTCTATTCTTTTTGTGACACTATTTGTCCTAATATAAGTCATTGATTGACCCTAAAATGACATTTCTCATAATTTAAAGCTAAATTTTTTTCCACGCATCTTTCAAGTACTTTAGTTAAATAGAGTAAACATTTATTAAAAGAATTACCATATACAGTAAAATCATCCATAACAACTTCAATAAAATGTTCTACCTAATAAGAGAAAATACTATCCATATACATTTGGAATATAGTAGGTGCGTTATATAAACCAAAAGGCATACGTCTATAAAAAAATGTACCAAAGGGACAAGTAAAGATAGTTTTATCTTGATCTTTAGGAGTTACATGAATATGAAGAAGTCCTGAGTATCCATCTTAGCAACAATAATGAGTTCTTCCAGCTAATTTTCTAACATTTGATCTATAAATGGGAGTGGGTAATGATCTTTTCTATTTGAAGCATTTAGTTTCCTATAATCTATACACATCTTCCAACCATTTCAAATTGTAGTTAGTACTAATTCTCTATGTTCATTTGTTATTACTATAATCCCTGTCTTTTTAGGAACTATTTGTATTGGACTTACCAATTAGTATATGCTATTGGAAATATCATTCTAGCATCTAATAATTTTAGTATTTCATTCTTTACTACTTCCATCATTGGTGGATTTGATCTATGTTCATCTTGTCTAAAAGGCTTTGTATATGTTAAAAGATTAATCCTATGCATACATGTGGCTAGACTTATTCCTTTAATATCAGTTACTATCAATCTTATTGCTTTATTTAATTCCTTGAGAACATTAATTAATTTCTCTTCATTTAGATTTGATAATTTATTAGATATTATGAAATGTAAAGCATTGTTATTTCTTAAATAGGCATATTTTAAATGATCAGGTAAAATCTTTAAATATAATTCTGGTGCTTCAACTATAAAGGAGGAAAGTTTTGAATCAGTTATAGTTAGATCAATATAGTAAGAAAGTTCAAGGATTTTATTATATGATTCTAAAGTACTCCCTTCGGTCAATAATATAAGTCGTTCTTGCAAAAACTTATTCAAATTGTAAGTCATTTTCAGAATTCAATAGTGCATTTATTGGTTTTTAACCTATTTTACCCTTATACAATTCAAACATTTATAATTCTTCAATTCTTCAATATATTTAATTTCAAAATATGTATATGTAAATTACACTGGTAATTAAAGTTGCCTTAATTCTTATGTCTTTACCTTAAACGACCTACATTTTTTTACCAGAGGGAGTATTAATTATCCTTCCCATTTATTCATCTATATCATCATCCTCATTTAAATCTTCTATCACTACTTTAAGTTTTTTTGCTTAATTTTTTTAAAAAAGATTTGTCTATTAAGGGATCTAACATATCTACGGTGAACAAGAAGAAACATCTAAAGGATGTTTCATAGCGTTGTAGATGTTACGGTTCACCATTTCATCACCTACTTCCATTATTAGAGTTCCATTAGAAATATCTTTTTTCGTTTTTGCCAATTTTAGGAATGATTGTCCTAGAATAAGAGAGGATTTATGATAGAATTGGTCTTCTTTCATGTTTAAGACATAATACCATATTGGAAAACTAAATCATTAATCCCAACCAATACATCCTCTGACACTTCTACAGGTTGAATAGTAGATCTATTTGTTAACTATACTACTACACCAATTTCTTCTAAAGGTACAGTTATCATTTGCAAATAGATAGGCAAATACATAACATTAATTGATGCACCTAGATCATACAATGCTTTATAAATTCCAATATTTTCAATTATACATGGAATGAAAAACATTCTAGATCAGAACATTTAGAAGGTAATTTCTTTTAGATTAGTACTGAATTATGTTCTTCTAAAATTACTTTTTCATTGGCTTTAATCTTTTTAGTGCATAAATCTTTTATAAATTTATGATATTTGGGTTCATTTTAAATGAATTCAAATAAAAGTATATTAACTACAACTTTCCTTAATGTGTTTTAGATTTCTTTTTCTTTATGCAATTTCTTAGAATTTTTATTGTTTTCCAGCCGATGAGGGAATGGTGGCCTTACAATAGTTGGTTTATTCTTATCAGTATCACAATCGTCTTCTTTGGAAATTTTTCTATCTTTGATTTCAATTTCCATTTCCAATTAGGCTTCTATCTATTTTTGAGAAACTAATTGTTCTGGCATTTTTGGTTCCTCCATTTGTTTACAAGTTCTCAAAGTTATAGTTTTTGTATATGAACTAAGTTAAGGTTGAGATGAAAATCTTCCTTGATTAACTAACAGACTTATTTGGATCGCCATTTGACTTAATTGATTTTCTAATTCAATTATGTCATTTTGTAAAGCTTGAATTTTTTTATCTTTTTCCTTATTTAGATTTTCTAATGTAATGGCTCTTCCGATTAATATGGATGTTTTCTACCTTTGATAAGCCTAGTTGTATATACCATTACCTATATTTGGTTGTAGATAATTTTTACAGTCACTAGATATATAATTAAGTTCAATAAACCCATCATAATGACTCATTATAACATTAGCTTCTTCAATTTTATTTTGTTGCATTAGGGAACATTCATCATCTAGATGATTTGTTTTATTGCAAAAAGCACAAGATTTAACTTGAATTGATCTATATTTAAATAACAACTCAACCATGCTTTTTAACACATCAAATTTATCGTCTGATGTCTTAATTGTTACTTTATTGATTTCATAAGATTTTTTTTATGAATTAATTTTTTTAAAATATTGCTTTGATTATTTAGCCATTTTCTTAATAATGTCTTTTGCTAATGTTGGTATTATATCGAATAAAGATCCTTCACATACTGTGTCGAGGAATCTTTGTTCTAAATGGTTTAAGCCTTCATAAAAATATTCCCATGAAGCTCGTTTTGTATATCCATGTTGTGGATAAATGAAATCAATCTTTGGTATTTATGCTAAAACTCACCAACAGTCTTTTCAGTTTCCATCTTTGCATTACTCATTTGTTTTCTATCTAAACTAGTCTTGCATGCTAGAACGTATTGATCTAAAAAGTTTTATAACATTTCAGACTATGCAGTTTTGGAATTTTGTTGAAGATAGAATAGCCAATCTTAAACTTGACCTCTTAAAGAAGGAAAAGTTTTTAGCTTAACATATTCTAACTCTATATCCTTGGGTTTAATCAAACTTACTTTATGTATGTATTTCCTAATAAATTTTTAAGGATCTTCATCATCTTCAACGTGAAAGTGAGGTAAAGAATTGATAAGTTTGAATTTTAATTCAAAATTGGGAAACTCCACAGGAAAGGCAATACACATAGGTTCGTAAGCTATGATATTTTTATTGTCTTGCCTAAAAGTAAGTTCTTGCTTGCTTTTTGTCATATTATATGACAAAATACGAAAGACTCCCAAGGAATTATTTTTAAAATCTTCGGCAACGGCGCCAACAATTGACACATGTCAAGTGTGTACAATAGGTTTCCCATATATCCTTTTTATTTGTAGCAGTGATAAGTGAGATCTCCCAACATAGATTTAGCAAACTTCCTAAGAAAAGGGTTTTCTAAAGGTTGTTATTATTTTACTTTAACTTAATTAAAATGGGAATTGAAATTATCTAGTTAAGCTAAAACAATTAAAGCAACTAATAAAACTAACTTAACTAACACAATTAAAATTCACAAATACTAAAGATTCTAAATTCAATTCAAGTAAATATAAAACAAACATCTAAAAAAATATCTAGAACAATGAAACATAAAGTGTTTTGAATCCGGACATATTAATTAAAGTATAGTCATAATCATACAATCATCATCTTATGAAATATTCTTAAATCATTAAACGTAAATCGTTAGCTAGATTGATAGTCTTTATCAAGCCATCAGTTTTCCTTATATCAATAAAAAAAGTCATATTCTAATCTTACCACAATTAGTTCTTCAAAAGCACCAAGCTAACTAATAGAAACAAAACAACATTACACTTTATGAAAACTTCTTACTACTAAGTCAATATTATCAGAATTAGTCATATCAATATCAAATTTAGAACACAATTCAACTAAGACATCTAAGTGGTAAAAGACCTTATAATTTAATCCTAGTTACTACTTTTTTATTAGATTTAGAATCTAAATATTAAAATACACATTGGCCACTATGCATTCAACACAAGTTTCTTGATTATAATACGTAAAAACAAATCTATTGAAATCGTGAATTGGCGCATATGATTAAGTATAAAGCATTAAGCACAAATTCTTCTTTACTATGATTACATTGTAAAACGGTTCAAATTCATGTTCAGACTTCATTTAGATTGATTAACTACTTACATATATTCAAAATAAACATTGCAATACAATAAATAAAATACATTAATGAAAAATACCTCTTATTGAATACTTGAATCTTCAAAAAGTCTTCAAAAGCAAGAACAACAAAACTAAACTAAAGTCAATTAAAAATATACTATACCTAATCAAGAGCATTTAATTTCGAAGCCTTAGGGTCATATATAAAATATTTCAAACTGTACATATCCTAATCGAACTCAAATTCTTTGTTGTAATCCAAAATCCTAGTGGATGACAGTAGCGAATTTTAATGAATCCTCCTTCTCAGCTATATCACTGGGAAAATTGGTGGAATAATGACTTTGTGGTTCACCAATTTGTGTAGAGAATTATAGCTCATTTCCTAAATCACTAATGAATCGTTGGACTTCCCTGCTACTGATTTATGTAGCGAATCCTAGTGTAGTTCTTGAATCGTTGGCTATTTTTTTAATTGACTAAATTCTTTACTTTTCTTCCTTTTTCCATTTCTTTGTTTTACTTTAATATAACCTGAAATCACAAAATAAGACAAAACCCAGTGTAATATAGCCTTTTACGTATAAAATCACCCTAAAATATACTATAAAACAATGTCTAATTATTGACTTATCAAGGAAGTCAATGGTGTTTTGAATATGGCTACATCTTGAGCATTCTACGTGGCTCGTCGAGAAGGCTAAAAAATGTCACGTGGGACACCTGAGATGTTACCTTAATATGTATATATACTGATGACGCGACAGAAGGATATAGGCGTAATGTGCCATATGGTAACCAACATGTCACTTTATTCCCATTAGTGTTGAAGTTGATGGCATGGTGGAAGAGTTGATGATGTGGCAAGAAGGAAGCTTGATAAGAAGCCATATGATAGCTCAATATATAGGCTTAATGTGCCACATGGCAATGCAAGATGTTACTTTATTCCTATTAAAGTTTGAGTTGATGATGTGATGGAAGAGTGATGATGTGGTGAGTAGTTTTGTAACCTATTATTTTAAATTTGTAATTTAAATTTCTATATTTAGTGAGGTTTAATAGGGTTTTGAATAAGGAAGTTAATGGATTTTTGAATATGGCTACATTTTGGGCATTCCACGTAGCTCATCTAGAAGGCTAAAAAAGGCCATGTGGGACACCCTAAATGTAACTTTTATACATAGTTGGAGTTGATGACGTGGCAAGAGAGTTGATGATGTGGTGAATAGTTTTGTAACCTATTATTTTGAACTTGTAATTTAATTTTGATATTTAATGAAGTTTAATGGGGCCCAAGATGTAGCCTTAATATATATATATATATCGGTTAGAGTTAGGGTTGACAACATGGTAGACAAGTTAATGATAAGGCGAGAAATAAGCTTGATAAGAAGCCACGTTACAATTCAAGATGTAGGCTTACCATGTCATGTGGCAATGCAAGATGTTACTTTATTCCTAGTAGAGTTGGAGTTAATGACGTGGCGAAGGAGTTGATGATGCGGTGAGTAGTTTTGTAACCTATTATTTTAAGTTTGTAATTTCAATTTCTATGTTTAGTGAGGTTTAACGGGCTTTAAATAAAGAAGTTAATGAGGTTTTGAATAAGTTAATGGGAACTTGAATAAGGCTATATCTTGGGCATGCTATGTGGCTCATTGAGAAGGCTTGAAAATTCCAAGTGGGACACCTAAGATGTTCCCTTAGTATAGATATAGATTAGAGTTGAAGTTAATGACATGGCAGAGGAGTTGATTATGTGGTGAGTAGTTTTGTAAGTTATTATTCTGAATTTGTAATTTAAATTTCTATTTTTATTAAGGTTTAGTGGGATTTTGAATAATGAAGTTAATGGGGTTTTGAATAAGGCTACATCTCGGGCACGCCATGTGGCTCGTCAAGAAGGCTAATAAATGGCATGTGAGACATACGAGATGTACCTTAATATAGACATATATTAGAGCTAGAGTTGATAACGTGGCGGAAGAGTTGATGATGTGATGAGTAGTTTTGTAACCTATTGTTTTAAATTTTTGATTTAAATTTCTATATTTAATGAGGTTTAATAGGGCCTAAGATGTATCCTTAATATATACTCCCTCCGGTAATTTATATAAGTCATTTAAGCAAAAACTTCTTATTCAAAACTGTAAGTCATTTTCGGAATTCAATAATGTATTTATTGCATTTTTACCCATTTTACCCTTATACAATTCAAACATTTATGATTCTTCAATACTTTAATTCATTTAATGTCAAAGGACATATATGTAAATTACACTCATAATTAAGGCTGCCTTAATTCTTGTATTCTTACTTTAAATGAATTTAGTAAATGACAAGAGGGAGTACATAGATTAGACTTGGAGTTGATGATGAGGCGGAAGAGTTAATTATATGGCAAGAAGGAAGCTTGATAAGAAGCTACATGGAAAATCAAGATGTAGGCTTATTGTGCCACATGGCAACACAAGATGTTAATTTATTCTCATTAGAGTTGGAGATCATGACGCAGCGGAGGAGTTAATGATATGTTGAGTAGTTTTGTAACCTATTTGTTAAAGTTTTGGAAACCATATGAACTAATGAGATTAATGAATTAGTAATGAACTAATAGGCACACATCAAAACTACACAAAGAATTAATATCGCATTAAGAGTTGAATGTGTTCCTCTGCATAGGTTAAACCTAAACAATCGATTAATCAAATTGATAATGTGTACAACCACTATAATGATCTCTCATTCTTAAATAACTCAAGTAATGAACGATGATCTACACTATGGTGATCTTAAGAAATTTATAGACTTAGTCTATCTACAGTATCTAGGAATTTAGTCCTATATACACTCAGAAAATATTCTCGGTCTCCAATTGTAAATCCTATTGGAATAATCCAATTTTCAATAACTAAGTCTTCTATTCGTTCAAGAATTTTGACTCTTCATCTCCATAAAGTTCTTTACTCCTTTATGCAAATTTTTCTCAGATTTTGTATTCGTAATCCATTTTGAAGTTCTTGTAATGTCGAACTTCTTCCCTGTCGTAAACTAATAGTGACACTTACCTTGTTCGAGTATCTTTCTCGTATTCAATTCTTACTTCGACTTCAATTTTTCTTTTTGTCATTGACATTGACTTTGATACTGTGATCCTCACTAGAATTTGCATTGCAGTCTTTCTCTGAGTTGTGTCTACTCTCAAACTATCTTGCTTAGTCAGGTTTTCCATCTTGATTGTAGCATTTTCCTAACTTATGTTTTGACAATATACTACAAACAAGGATAGATCGACCCAAACTGAGTAAACTAGGGTTTAACAATCTCCCCCTTTTAGCATATATTGGTTAAAAATAGTAACTTATCAAGATAACTATATTTTTAAGTAACTTTCTAAAATGTACTATTACTGATCGATTGATGTAATGATACATAAAAGTCATATTCTCAAAAACATTATAGTCTCAACTAATAAGTACAATCATGAAATGTAGTTAACAAGTTCATGTACTTACAATACAAAACAAACAACTTATCTTTTTATTTTTCTCACTCCTTCTTTTTGATTAAACAACATTAAAGAGATCACAGCTGTGTTCTAACCAGCCATCTCAATTGGCGAAGTTTGGCATCAGCAATGTCTAACTCTTCTTGCACTAGTCGCATCTGTGCAGCTACATCTTTACTGTAAATACTAAGGTAGGCAATGTGATATGAGAAGTAGTCGAACAAAGGAAGAGTATGGTATCATCAACACTAAAGAAATTGGAGCTTGAAGTGGTTCATCTTAAGTTGGAGCAGAGTCATCTTCAACAGCACCAGTTTGCGTTATAGCAGCATCAATTGGATCTGAAGGTACAGGTTCAGTAGTAACATCAACTGTAGTTTGTGGCTCGATTGAAGTGGTATGAATGGCTTGAACATCCTCTTACTCAAGGTGAGTAGGAGGATGGACTGACATACTTTGCTTAGATTGCAAAGCTTCATTCACTCCAGTGTCAATATTATGTCATGTGGTTGCAGTAACCTACGGTAGCAGATTACCCTTAAGGTTAACATCAGTCATGTCCTCAACAAGAGGATACTCCTATAACGCTAGAGACTCTACATGTGAATTAACATTCTCACTAGGAACGTCACATGGTGTTTCAACATCTTCACCATCAATTCCATAATTCAACATAAGGGACTCAAGTGTAGTTGCCCCAACAGTAACAACGTGAGTAATAACACTCAAATCAAAGTGTAACTTAGTAATTTGCCTTGATTTACTCTAGTGTCATGAAACTTAGCAGGCGAGGGACTTCCTCCAGTCTATTAGAAAGTAGAGTAAATGAATTAGCATCGGATCGCAGTTCCATCTATCCTACAGTAGTACGAAGGGAATATTCCACTCTCACAATTTCCTCTCTCAAAGATCGTACTTCTATAGGACTTGTATCCACATTTCATTGAAATGTAACAATCTTTCGTTTCAAGATCCTTTTTGACTTCCGGATGGCTTCGTAATAGGTCAGAACAAGAGCATCGGTAGTTGGCTTGTCAGCAGTAGGAGCACTTGATGACTTCTTGTATAGATATGAGAAGTCAATGTCAACGATCTGATTATAAGAGTTCATCTAGTGAAATCTAACCTCCTTCACCACCTTTTTCAACTGGTTATTTTGCTAATTAATGACAGAGTATCTTCCAAACAGTGAAGTTAGGAAGCATGAAAAATATAACTTGTTCTGTTTATTCCCTGAGCGAACCACAGATTTATAGATCTCCTTACCAACATCGAACTTCATCCTCAGAGCCAGATCATACAATAGCAACACCCTCTCCATGAACAAATGTGTCTAATGGTCTTCGAGACCTTCCACAACATATAGGCCTTGCAAGTTAAGAACCCCTCTAGTAACCATAGAGACTGCATTATCAAGCTTCATCATTGAACTTAGATTGTTAGCAGTAGTCTCTGATCTTGAAAGTCTGAGGAGGCAGTTGATTAAAGTTGGAATGAATGGAATGTTGAAGCACTAAACAAATACCTTTTTCGTAGCTACTTCCTTAAAATTGTCCAAAAGATTACTGTATAACTCCTTCACAATGAAGTAGTTATAAAATCTACCATGAGACACTAAGTCGTAAATGCCAATCTACACTAACAATTTCTTCATGCCGTGTCATGAAAATTAGAGACTTTGATAAGTTAATCAAACCAGTATTTCCTCTTCATTATTTTTTTGTATTTCTCCATACACTTTATCGATCGAAAATGACCAACGTCAGTTTGAGCTGAGATAGCAAAGTACTGTGAAATGAAAGTGATCAGCGTCTGATCAGAGGCCTTGCTAATATCCTTAGTTTCATCTAAAATCATCTCCAATGAATCAGAGGAGACTTTCTCTTCATCGTTAATTTTCTTCTTTCCCTTAGCAGCAGTTATGAATTTCTTGGAAGAGCCTGATTGTCCAGCAAAATGTCTTTAATGGATAGTTCCTGATTTAACCCTTGTGCTCTCTACAATGATACGAGGGTCAGTTTGTGTACTGATATAGATTTTTTTCAAAGAAGGATGATAATAAATGCCCTTCGTCTCTATCATCGAAAGGTCAACCATAGCAGTAAAGTCACCATGAGAGGTTGAAAAAGATGATTGAGACATTCTTGCAATAACTCAAACCAAGAAAGTAACGAAAATGGCAGAAAGAGAAATAATTCATAGCTAGAGAGAAGTGTAAATTGAGAATAATGATTTGCATGCCCAAGATTACCTCACAACATCTTGTAAAGATAAACCCAATTCGAAATGAACACTCTCTTAAATCCCCTGAAATGTGATTTGTTGTATCTAACATAATTATAATCATTCCCTTTCACCAGGTGTATCAACTAGTTTTTTATAGCTAACTTATTTGGAGCGACACTTGTTACAATGAAAATCCTAGTGACAATTTCTTGGTCAAACATGAAAGCAAGTTTTAATAAAATATCAAACACATAAATGACTGTGTTTACACACATAACTTCTAGGTTATAGTAGGAACCCATACTAGTAAGAACAAATGCTAATTTCATGGTGCAGTTACTCAAAGGTTTGGTGTCAAGAGCCTTTGCAAAGATACTGGCTAGTTGTTTTTTGTTGGAACATGCTGAATAATAATCAAACCTATTTCCACTATATCCATAATATAGTGATGACGAACATCAATGCGTTTATCCCAGAGTGTTGAACTGGATTCTTTGAAATATTAATGGCATTTTTAATATCACAATAAACTTTTAATATTAATGGATTCTTCATCCTAGAGTGTTGAACTGAGATAACGCAATGCCATAATTTATGAGCATTTTCTGCATCCATATTGACTAAGTACAATAATCGCCAATAGCAATGTATTCGGCTTCAACAGTAGATAGAGAAATGTGATTCTATTTCTTGCTAGTCCAGGCTACAAGATTTAAACCGATGTAGTAGCATCCACCAGTAGTACTCTCTCGATCATCAATATTTCCAGTCCAATCAGCATCACTATACCCTATTAAGTCACTGGCACCACCCTTAGTAAATAAAATACCAAAGTCCGTTGTTCCATTCACATAGCGTATGATCTTTTTTGCAGCAACCAAATGAGACTCTTTTGGAAATGCCTAATATCGAGCACAAATACCAACATTGAAAGCTATATTTGGTCTGCTTGCGGTAAAATATAAAAGGCTCCCAATCATAACTCTATATAATGTAGGATTGACATCAACACCATTGTCATCCTTATGAATCTTCTCATTCGAGCTCATAGGAGTTCGAATGGACTTAGAAGTGTCTACACCAAAACATTAGACAAGAGATTTAACCTATTTTATCAGAGTTAAGAATATACTATCATTAGATTGTAAATTATATCGACCCAAAAAATAAGTAATATCCCGAACTATGCTCATCTCAAATTCTTTCTTCATCATATCAACAAATTATGAAGTGAGCTTTACATATGTAGCTCCGAATATGATATCATCAATGTAGATCTGTGTTACCAAAAATTGTTTATTTTACTTTTTGAGAAATACAGTCTTATCATTACACCTTATAGTATAACCCTTCTACAACAAATAGGTAGTCAACCGTTCATACCAAGCTTGTGTGCTTTCACACCATAAAATGCCTTTTTTTAGATGATAGACATCATTAGGTTTATCATGAACCTCTAACCTTTTAAGTTGTGCAACATATACTTTTTCTTGTAAATAACTTTTTAGAAAAGTAGTTTTGACATCCATTTTGTGTAACTTGAAACCACTATTACAAGTAATAGCTAGCATTAAATGAATAGATTCCAATCGTCCAATTGGAGCAAATGTATCATCAAAATCAATACATTCAACCTGTGTGTATCCTTGTGCAACTAATCTGGCTTTTTTTGCAAACAATAACACCATTCTCATATATCTTACTACAAAATATCCAATTAGTACTAATGATATTCATACAAGTAGGTCATGTAACAAGCTCCTATACAATCAGATTTTCTCAGATGATCTCTATCATTCAGAATGAAGTAGGTATTGCCAAAAACATGAAAATGTTTTAGAGAAGGCTTTTTGCCTTTTCGAATTTCATGAGGAGTCTTTGTAGTCAGTGGCCTAAAATAAACTTTGCTGATAATATAGCTGACGGTGTTTACTACTTCCCCTCAAAGATTCTTATGTAGATCCTTATAAGATAGCATGAATTTAGTCATATAGTGAATTGTACGATTTTTCTTAATGTAAGTTAATGTAAATTAAAATAGCTAATTCAATGTGCCTATTGTTTAATTTACATAAATGTAGTGTAGGTTAGAAAGATTAAACAAAAGCCATTGATGTACCTCCAGATATGTGCAGACATCATCACAAAACAAATTGAGTTAAAGTATGTGTTAGTAGAGATGTGTTAGTGCATTATATGACCACATTATAAGCCATAGGATGGTCATAGAGATGAGTGGTTTAAATAAGATCAAGGGCTCCAATTCAACCTCATCACCATATAAGAAGATGAAGTGGGTTTCACATGCAAATCACTTTATTTTAACTAAAAAAAGGAGAGAGTTCTTGAGAGGGAGATCCACCATTTGTGATGAAAACTCATAGAATCGGGAAGGTGATGATCAAGCTAAGAAATTCACACCACTAGGTAAACAAATCTACATAACTATATAACAAAGTTTTGGTAAAAATTAGAGTTTTAGTTTAGTTATGGTTTTTCCTTAATTTAATAGGGTAAAAGAAATCGCTTTCAAAATTGATTTATAGATTTGGATTCCTCACAAAATACTACAAGATTTGCTGTAAAGAAAATCCAAATTTCACTTTGAATTGACAAAGTTATGGAGTTTTGAAGTTGTAGGTGTTCTTGATGGATTTTTAGCAAAAGCTATGAGTTTTGGGTTTTAAATGGTTTAGGATATGAATTCTAGGTATTTGGTTATTAGGTAAGTTTAATTTGGATTTAATTAAGGTATATTAGGAGTAGAAATCATCAAAATGTGAAATTGAAACCCAATCAAGGTAGTTCAAACTTGACGTCGTGGCGATGTCGTGGCAGCAGTATGTAAGGCGCTACTACAGCATCAAGACTTGGGTAAAGTAAGGGTCAAATGAGATGGCGCAATTGTAGCGTCGTGCATCTGAACAAATGGTGCCACCATAACGATGTGCTATCTGATATGGTATAAAGGTGATGACGTGGTGGCATTGTGGCTTTTATACGCTCGGCGCCACCACAACATCAAACCCTGAAAATATGATAAATTTTGTTATAAGATCTTAGGTTTTTCTAATTAACTTTAAACGACCTTTATAAGTATATATGAGCTCCAAGACACTTTAATTGACCACATGAACTTGAAGGAGAGTTTCAGAGAGCTGTTGGCGAGTTGCGGGGTATCGAGATGCTGGGTTAGCATAAGATTGTGTATGATTATAAGTAAACATGTTGAGGCAATTCTCACCATTTCATTCCATTATCGTGTTAATATTGAGTAATTTGGATTGTTTTAATGCTAATCTTACATTGTTAATGCCATGCCTTGGATATATTTTCATGTTTATGATTTCTTAGGCAATAATCATCGTGTGATGCGTGGCATTCCTTATTTTGACTTCGTTCGATGGTTGGATTCCTTACATGTTTTTGGTATTTCGAGCTATCAAATTGTCCTTGAAATAGCATGCTATGATTTTCTCATAATCTCTTATTGGTATATGTACACACCTATGTCATTATACGTGTTGTATCACACTCCTTTGTACAATCTACGACATGAATATTACGTTAGGCATGACCTAAGGAACCCACCTTTATAAGTGCCTAAATTTATGAGATGCACAACTTATGGGGTTGGAATCCCTGGGATGTCGACACACCACACAAGTGATATAGTTCCATTTTATGAAATGCATGGCTCACAAGGTTAAAGTCCCTAGGATGTCGACATTCCTTATAGCTAATATATTTATGCAACACACGCGGTTAAAGTCCATGGGGATGTCTCTTAAAAAACCTAGATTTGCAAGTTGATCCATTTATTATTCATTGTAGAAGCTTAGAAAACTATTTGCATACTTTCCTGTGATGACCCCTCTTTCTAAACAGGGCACCGCTTAGCCTAATCTCGTAATTAAGCCCTAATTTTAGACATATAGGACTTACCTATGTATTAGTCAGCTTTTTTATCCAATTCTCCTCATTAAACATGTTCTAGATAAGTAATACACATGTCACAATATGATTGAATTTCAGAGTCAATTAAATCTTTTTATAGTTTAGAATATTAAGCGAAAGTCTTCACAATTATGCGGAAGCACTTATTAAAAATCCTAAATGTGGAAACTAGGAAACAACATCACATGCATATTAAATATCATAAGGATGATAACACAGTGATAACCAAGTCTCAAGTTTAGGAACTATACGCTCAACCCAATTGCAACCCAAAATGTATAGAAAAGACATAAAGCACATATCAAAAGTTGAGACCTACAAAAGTGGGGAGTAGAAAATCGTCGAATGCTTAAAGGTACTCGCCAATCTTCTCCTTACCTGGTTTGCAACTCGACGAATCGGCACCTACCAACATAAAAAGAACAGTGGCTACAATGTAATAAAGTAACTCCTAAAGATTCTCATGTGCATCTACAAACATAATCGACTAGTATTTAAAAGTATAAATATAGTGAAGACGTGTTGAAAAGGAAATATGCTAGGCAATACCATGGTTGAATAATATGAGACTGACACTAGCTAAGTAGTAATGATCTAGGTTCGGTCGGCCGTAAGTCCAATTCAAAAGGCCTTTCTTCTATTATCATAGGGTGGAGCTGTGCTCTACACCTCTATCGAAGGTCAGAGCTGAGCCTTATGACTCCATGATCATCTATATCCCAATCCTCAAATGCGAAGCTCAGCTCTAAGCATAAATAGATCATCTATATATATACTTGCCCTACCCTAGGTCCCATACCTCATGTGACCTGTAAGTGTAATGGTGAGTGTCGACAACCCCGGTAGTCCAGTGACCCCGTGTGTCGTACATCTCATAATCATACAATGGACCCTAAATTCTACAACTACTTTATATTTTCAAGGAAGGCTAAGATTCCAAAGCAAAGCAATATGCTCCAAAGCCAACATTCAAAGAATACATGTCCATATGCATACTCCAATCTCATTCTCTAATCCTAATAGCATGTTATTCTCGATCACACTTTTTTTCAAACGGCAAGAAAAACATGGAACAAGAGAATTGAGTCAATGATTTTCATAAGTAAATGATATCACGATAAAAACACCCATATAATGAGTGGAATATTGAACAAATTCATGACATCATAATACAAGGCATTCATAGTCAAATAGACTATAAAAGAAACAGGGGTGAGCATTGGTCTCCACAAAACCCCCCAAACCACCCAAACCATGCAAATCGCATGGTTTGGTATGGTTTTTTTAACTTGCGGTTTAGGGGCGGTTTAGAAAACTTGAAAACCGAACTTCCACAATTTGGTGGTGGTTTTCATTTATAAAAAATTGTTGTTCACCAAACCGCAAAAACCACCCCTAAACTTGGAATGAATTGAAATAAAGTTGAAGACTTTTCTTGTTGTTTTAACTTTCAAAATGATCTTAGACTTATAATTTTGACTGAGTTCATGTGTATTATTGTATTTTTGGTGGATGGTCATGTATGAAAATACATTTTGTTGATGCGATTGTATGGAATGTGTGACTTTTTTTGTTGAAAATGTGTCGCAAAAAAATCACAAAACCAAACCGACCAAACCGCGCAAACCGCGGTCGGTTTGGTTGTGGTTTTGAGGTTTCGTGGTTTGATGGTGGTTTGCAAAATGGCCAAATCGCAAAGCCTTCGATTTGCCCACCCCTAAAAAGAAAGCATAATTAGAATGAAATGTAAATAAAAACCTCAAGAATATTACTTAAAATTCATGCAATGCATTCCTAGCTTGACAGGCTTCCTGACACCCCAAAATGCGTACTTCGACTCCCGAGAATTTTCCTAGGCTCCTGATATAATTTAGTATATATTATAGTGTGTTTAAACCCTTAATTTATGTTTTAAGATAAGTTAGATGGTTTAAGTGTGTTTTCGAAAAGTATAGATTTATGGTGTTGTCAGGGTACCCAGGGCGCGTGGTAATTTACCCAGCATGCTAATGTGACCCTATTAGATCGCTAGGAGTTTTATCTAGCACGCTAGAGCTGATTAGCATGCTAAAGAATTTTATTAGCGTGCAAGGAGTATTAGAACTCAGAATTCCACAACCAAAATTCTGAGTTTTCTCTTTGGAATGGCCTCCTCCAAGCTCCGGATCCCCGTTCTCCGCCACCAAGGGTCCGTAACATCCTCCTCCATTGAACATACACTAGGCACTTCACATAATTCATCAATTACACCAAAATTTAGAGATTTACACATGCATTTTGTTGAAAGTTTCAAGAACACTTATTCAAAAACTCATTACTTTTTTTATTTCAAATCCAATTTTTCAAATTCTTGATAGCTGGAATATTAGAAAATCTCATGGGACTCAAATATGCAAATAGCTTTTGAAAATAAAATATCTTGAGCATTGATTTTTTTAGAAATTCACTTTCATTGGAATGAAACCCAATTTTGAGTAAAACTTGAAATATAACAAATTGAGCTTAAGAACTTAAACCAAAGCTTCCATTTGAACACATTTGACACATGAGATGTTTTGAAAGCTAATTAACGGAAAACTACTTTAATCTCATGCCTACAACTCGTGAAATTGAAAGTATCGGTGGATTGATACATTACCTAATAAGGTATGTTGTTATCTACACTTTAATTATCCTCTTGATGATGAATTTGATCATTTGAACCCCAATTCTAGCAACAATTCACCTCAGAACTTTCTTTCAATGAATCTAGATGGTTTTAATGTTCATTACAAGTAATCATATATATATAGGTATGTAGGATTGATTTATGGCCGTTGATCTTAATGTACATATTAATCTAGAGACTAATCTAATGGATTTCATTTGGTTTCAAATCCACTAACTCTCCATTGACTCCCCCTTCCTTTCACCAAACCATACTCCATTTGTCTCTTGATGAACCCACATAAATCTCGAGAAACATCAAATGGCTATTGTTTTATTTTTTTAACTTAGACTACATTTAATATAAATCAACTATAACCACATCAAATCTAATTAATTAAGTCACATTAATATATCTAATTCAAATAAATGACCTACCATGTCACTCTCTACCTAGTCCCACAACAGAATGCATCTCGAGGCGTATCCCTGCTCATGTATCAACACATATAAATAACATGTAGAGGTGACTTAGTATTCTACACAAGTACGATACACTAGGAAATCATCAAATAAAAGTAACATATACCTCAGCCATGTGCCTCAGTTAGTGTACATATCATGATGTGGGTCCTACATCATGAATCGGTGATCTTGTTTAAGGATTAAAATGAAATTAAAAATCTTGGGTCATGACAAATCTTACCAACTAATGGAAATTTTGTTATCGAACTGCCACTTGACGAGTCCTTATAAAATAGACTTGTTCCTCAATTGTTGTACCCTTTGATCTAGGATACGAATAGGTTGCTCCTTATAAGAAATATCCTTACTCAGGTTGATTTGACTTAAGTCAACTATCGATCGCACTCCTGCCCTTGACTTAGCTAGTCGTAGGATTGATATGTGAAAGATCGAATAATCCCTAACATCTATGGAGGCAGCTCAAGCTCGTATACAAATTTCTTGACCTATTTCTTAATCCTAAAAGGCCCGATGTATCTCAGTGCGTGCTTGCCTTTCACCCCAAATCTCTAAAGACCCTTCCAGAGAGAAACCTTCAAATAAACATAGGCTCCTTCGGTATACATGAGAGCATCATGATACTTGTAAGCATATTTTTTGTCTCTTTTGGGCACTCTTGAATCTCTAATGCATCAGTTTGACCTTCTCTGTATGTCGATAACACTTTCAGGCCCCACAAATATCTCGGTCCTCTGGCTTAGCCCAAACCATATAAAGCCTTAAATGGTGTCATCTCAATACTAGCCTGATAACTGTTATTGTAAGTAAACTCATTCAACTGTATGAATTCCTCCTAAGATTCACCAAACTCTAAAATACAAGCTTGAAACATGTCCTCGAGGATTTGAATCAATCTCTCAAAGTGCTTATCAGTCTAAGTATGAAAAGCTATAATGAACTGTAGGCGCATACCATACTACTCCTGTATACTCCTCCATATACTGGACGTATACATAGCATCTCTTTCTTACATAATCATCAATGGTACCCTATGCAACCCAATAATCTCTCTCTCAAATAGTACAATGGGCTGATTAACGGTGAAGTGTGCTGCTACTGGTAAGAAATTAGTAGACTTCGTCAGATTGTCAATTATCACCCATATCGAATCATCTTTAGGTAGACCTCATTAGTCCTTTAACACAGTCCATATAAATGTTTTCCCACTTCCATCATATAATGGGAAACGTTTGTAGCAACCCTTCCGGTCTACGATGCTCAACCTTCACCTGCTGATAGATCTTATTATTCCCGATGAACTCAAATACATCTACTTTCATCCTAGGCCAACAAAGAATGTCTCCTCATGTCATGGTACATTTAGGTCCTGCCTGGATGAACAGTGAATAAGAAACAATGTGACTCTTGAAGAATCTCATCTCTAAGCTTTATTGCTGACAATATCCATAATATGTATTTGTATCTCAAATCCTAATTAGATGTCTCCATCCAATCTATAAAACCTATACTCTACGCTAACTCACTGAACCTCGGGTATAACTTGTTGGTCCTCTAACCCTCAAACACTCTCTATGTAGACATGGTTTATACTCACATCTATGCATAAATCTCAACTTGGGTACCTCAAGGAACCTCAGGGTGACATGCTATCACCATTGCCTTGATACTCATGTGTTATATGACATTTGACAACCTCAGCATATCTAATCAGTACCCTACTTAGGGCATCCGTGACTAAGTTCATTTTTTCCTAAGTTATACTTCAAGGAAAAGTTGTAGTCCGTTAGAAACTCTGATGTCTCATATTCAACTCCTTTTATGTGAAGACATATTTTTTACTCTTATGATTTATAAATAGTATGAATCTCTCTCCATACAGATGATGTCTCCATACATTTAGTACAAAAATAATCGCTGCCAACTTAAAATCGTGTGTAGAATAGTTTTTATCATGTATTTTTAGTTGTTTGAAGGCGTATGCAACAACTCCTCTACCTGCATTAGTACACAGCTTAAACCCATATGAGAAGCATCTGTATCCACTAAAAAGCAATGTCCTTTGGTATCAATCTGCTAATTGGTGAATCAATTTTTGACAAATCCTTCACAAATAGATGATAGTACCCTGCCAAACCTAGAAAGATCCTGATCTCTGTCACTAACTGATGCTTGTCGAACGCGTCAATAAAGTAAAGTTCTTAAACCAGCTATTTTGTAGAATAGTGGCAAAGGGTCGATGCCACAGAGATTGGTAGTCTTTCTTAGGTTAAAAACAACAAAAAAGGAAAATCGGTGGTTTTAAAATAAATATTAATTTAACTAACTAATCTAACTGAAGTAATGAAATAAAATAACTAAACTAATTTTCAAAACAATTAATTAATACCTAAGTAACACCTAAGTCTACAGTTCCACAAATCATGATCAAGAATCAATGGCAGTCATGGTCTTCGATCTTTCCCAAAAAGTCATTAATTTAAATTCTTCTAGATTAGCTATAGAAAATCGACATCCGCCAGAAATTCCTCGTTCCCCTAATCTCGATAGCCAGGACGTCCGCCACTAACTACTTCCCTAATTAATGTATAATCGTAGACATCCGCCATTAGGGTTTAACACATTAACTGTAGTAATTTGGGTCTATGGGAACACTAATCCTAAATATCTGGGTCGCGTCCGCTTTTGATTTAACCTAGATTAAATTGTTGTACACTCAAGAACCGAAAGGGTTTGATGGCAAACTGGTGAGTATTTGTCACTTTATTGGTCTAAAAGCACAATTACATGGATACTAATGGTCCAAATAACTGTAGATTGTCCATCTAATAGCATGCACTAGACATATACACACCCATACACCCCTAGATCTAAACCATAATCATTAAAATCAACAACAACGAAATAGGAGAATTAAACTAAATTAAATAATAAAATAAAAGTTCTCACATAATATGGCATGAATCCATGATCCCGACTTGTTTCCCCTCCAACTTGGGCAAGGAGTTGATTATCCGATCATCATCGTCGAAGAAAGTCGATAATAAAATAATAATAGTCAGTCATTAAAAATAATAAAACCGAAGTTCCTAATATAAAAAACTACTAAAGATTTGTCTTGGGAGGTGAGAGAAACTGATTTTGGGTGTTGGGGAGGTGACTCGTGCGCCGAGAAGCATTGTAGGGTTGTTTTTGGTTAAAAATTGGTGTTCGCCACGTGTCTGAACCGCATTGGTCCAAAGTACTGTGCGCAACTGACATGGCGTTACCTGATTGGTCCAGAGCTGTTGTGATGACGTTATCGGGCGTGGAGGTTCTGACACGTGGCGCATGCTAGAGGCGGAGAAGAATCGCGCTACTCGGTTGAAGATGTGGGAGACAAAGCTGACGCGCATCCCGAGGCAAATCGAAGAGCTGCTAAACGAATGAAATGCTATTGGTTTGTGACGTGGCTGCAAATGCTGATGTGGTGTCATGGGATTGGTGGAGCTGCTGTGATGACTATAATGCGCTTGCTGATTGGATGAGAGAATAGAGACCGCTTAAGTGGTGACTGGCTATTGGTGAAGAGCATACTCTCCATGATTTTGTGCAAAGAAGTGCACCATGTGTTCTAGGTCGACAAATGGCACACTGCCATATGACATGCATTACTTGGTCTACTATCTCTTATTCTACCCACCGCGCAATGCGTAACTCGAGACAAACTGTTCGGCATTCGGTCACTGCATCTAAATACTCCATTTTAAGTATTTTTTCGCCACGAACTCAACCGCACACTCTGTTTCACATGAAAATGACAAATAAATATAATTAATATATAGTTTAATGACTTTACATAATTAAATATACTAAAATAAACTACTAAATATATATAAATACTGACTTATCACTAATATTGGTGTCAGCCAATCTATGATAGCTCGAATCTTAGCTTAATCCACTACAATCCCTATTGCTTAAATAACGTGCTCAAGAGACTTGACCTCTGAAAGCCAAAGTTCACACTTGTTGAACTTAGCTTAGAGTCTGTGCTCCCTCAAAGTCTGCAACAACTTTCTGAGGTGTTGCTCGTTATCCACCCTGGTCCTTGAATATATTAGTATATCATTAATGAAAACTATCAAGAAGCGGTCATAAAATAGTAGAAAGACTTGATGCATCAAATCTATAAATATTGTAGGGGCATTGGTCAGCCCAAATGGCATAACCGTGAACTGATATAGTTCATACCTCGTGCAAAAAGCTATTTTGGATCTATCCCCATCCTTGATTTTGAGTTGACGATACCCTGATTGTAGGTCTATCTTATAGAAATAATGAGCATCTCTGAGCTGATTAAATAAATCATCGATCAACAGTCTTAAAATACCATCCTTCTTCTTCACAAAAAGTATAGGTGCTCCCCATAGCGACATAGAATATACCATGAATCCTTAATGTCCCAAGTCCTAAAGGTAGGTTTTCAACTCCTCTAACTTTTGTGGAGCCATACGGTATGGAGGTATAGAAATAGGTTTGGTGCCTAGTAAAAACTCAATGAAGAAGTCAACCTATCTCGATGGTAGTAAACTAGGTAAGTCCTCCGAGCAAATATCGTAAAACTAGTAAACAACTGGTATGTCCTTAAGCCTGGGTATCTGACTCTCTGCCACAACATACAACGTTATCGGACTCTTTATCTCTCCACTAGTCACAAGTCGACCTCTTGTACTCTCAACTTTCAATATACTACCTCAAAAGGTAAATATCGAATGTCTTGGGATCATAAATATCACTTTCTTAGTGAAACAATCGATATGAGCACGATACGCTGCTAGCCAATCTATCCCTACTAACCCGTTGAATTTTAATACCTCGAGAACCATAAAGTCTGCAAGCAATTCTACTCCACCTACTTAGCTGAACATCTAACAACTAGGCTATTAAGGCAAACCTTATCTCCGGCTGCAATACTAAGGATCAAATGTACTTTTAAGCCTAACAAGTGTCAGTTATAGGATGCCTAACATGGGACCAACTATAAAAATATGATAGATCCTAAATAAAACAACACATAAGCATTTATATCTCAAATAGGAACCATGCTCTCGATGAGAACTAATGTAGCATCGACATCTGGCTAAGCTTCCATATGAACCGCCTCTCAGTCCTATTGTGCGTAAATTATTGCCGACTGTGGACACTCCCTAACTATATATCTGACCTATTCATATATATAGCATGTAATATGTCTGCGTGGACCCTAAATCTAAAATTGACAATGTGCTTGATACTGACCATGTCCCTACGACTGTATTAGTCCTTTTCTAGCATCTCGGCCTCTGCTTCTGCATCTGCCTTAGCCTCTACCTCAACCTCAGTTTCTACCATCTTGATGCTGCAGTCATTAAGCTTGTGTGGCCTATGGTGCGAGAAGTGTAGAAACAACAAGAGCTGGCAATGCTCGTCTGACTAGAAGTGGCAAGGGAGGTCTGCGTACTGTGCCCTATGCTGGAGCAGGGTATAATGTATATAGCACAGTCGATAGGTAATGTGTGGCTGTCCCCGATCCTTGGGAACCTCTACTCCATATCCTTGCTCCCTTACCCCTTTGTCTCCTCCTCTTACACTTTATAGCCTACTCTACCGATAAAAGTGAACCCGATATTGTCCCATTAGTGTTTATGCCCAAATAATATGTCTCGTGTGATGGGACTCGCTCAAATATCTTGATGAGTGTCCTAGCTCCTACAATGACCATATGATAATTAATGTCTGGCCTCATTCCATCAACGAAATGGTACACATCCTCAGAATCATCTATCATTAAATTCTTGGCAAACTGCCTCATATAATCATATCGATCCATGTACTGCATCACGGATTCCTCCGCACACTATTTCAGGTCCTTGAATTCCTTCCTCAACCTATTCATCACTGCAGATAGGAAGTACTACTGATAAGACTTTTGTTTTAAAGTGTCTTATGTCTCAAAATCTCCATGAGCAACTATTTTCATACACCACCAAACATCATCGTCTCTCTCTAGAGTGTATGATGAGATCTCTGCTCAAAGTCTATCCTCTATTTTTAGTATCCTATGAAGCTTCTCTTGAGATAGGACCCACTTCTCAATCTTCTAAAATTCCCTTACTCCGTTGAAGTGGGTTGGCTTGAGTCTGATAAAGTTCTTCACAAAATGGACCTCGACGATATGCTAGAAAATATGGGCGTGGGGGATGGTACTACATCAACTGTATCTACTGCAGATGTGATCACGACTAGAATAGTCTGCACTATCGATGCTATTGGGGTCGTAGTGGGAAGTTGTAGTACTGGTAGAGTGGGTGTAGTAGTCGTAAGGGTTGATATCGTTGTCAATGGGGCAATTTGGACTGTCATAAAAGTGATAAAGTCGATTAATTGTTGGCCCTGAGGTATCACTCGGTCAAACAACCTCTGAAGATCCTCAGCAATAGTAAGAGGCGGACTGTTGTTGGTCTTTACATCTCCTCCCCTTTGCGTATTAGCCATTAGAGTCTGCAAGTGGATAGCGAACGCAGTTCAGCTACTAGGCGACATAGTGCATATCTATATACATTTAGCAATGAATATGTACATAATGTAAATCCCCAGCTCGCTTTCATTCACTTCTCAACTAATAGTTTCTAGGCAAGGATCATTTGGTTTCCACGTCTAAAGTATGTGTTTTATTTAAATTTACGATATACTTATCAAGAACTTCTCTTTGATACCAACTGTGTTGGCATCATATGCCTCAAACAAAAGTGTTCTCTAAACTTATTCTCTGATACCAACTATGACACCCCATCCTTCTAAACAGGGAACCACTCGGCCTAATCCCATAATTAAGCCCAGATTTTAGCCATGTAGGACTTACCTCGTATTAGTAAACTTTTTGTCCTATTCTCCTTATTAAACATGTTCAGGATTAATAATACACATGTCACAATAATTGAATTTCAGAGTTAATTAAAACTTTTTACAGTATATAATAACTATAAGAAATCTTAATAATTATGTGAAAGCAATTATTAAAAATCTTAAGTGCGAAAATCAAGAAACAACATCGCATGCATAAAAAATATGATAAGGATGATAACATAGTGATAACCAAGTCTCAAGTTGAGGAACTATACGCTCAACCCAATATATAACCCAAAATGTATAGAATAGACAAATTAAATAATACACTAAAAATTGAGACCTAAAAAAGTGGGGAGTAAAAAATCATCGAATGCTCAAAGGTAGTCGCGATCTTCTGTTTGCTCGGCATGCTTCTCAACGGATATGCACCCACCATAAAAAAGACGGGGCGTACAATGTCATAAAGTAACTCCTCGAGATTCTCATGTACATTTCCAAACATAATCAACTAGTATTTAAAATCATAAAGTAACTCCTCGAGATTCTCATGTACATTTCCCAACACGGGCTAAGTAGTAATGATCTAGGTCTGATCGGCCATAAGTCCTATCACTAAGCCTTTATTCCACTATCTCAGGGTGGAGTTGTGCTCTACACCTCTATCGAAGGTCAGAGCTGAGCTTTATGACTCCATGATTATCTATACCCCAATCCTCAAAGGCGGAGCTGAGCTCTACGTCTAAATAGATCATCTATTTAAATAGTAAGAAAAAATGGAACACGAGAATAGAGTCAATCATTTTCATAAGCAAACGATATCATGATAAAAACACCCATATAATGACTAGAATATGAAACAAATTTAGGATATTAGAATACGAGGCATTTCATAGTCAAATAGACTGTAAAAGAAAGCATAATAGGAATAAAATGTAAATAAGAATCTCAAAAAGATTACTTACAATTCACGTAATGTATTCCTAGTTTAACCGGCCTCCCGACACCCTAAATTGCGTACTCAGACTTTTAAGACTTTTTCCTAGCCTCCTGGTGCAATTTAATATCTATTAGAGTATGTTTAGGCCCATAGTCTGGATTTTAGGCTAAGTTAGATAGGTAGGTAAAGTATGTTTTGAGAAAGTGCAAATTTTTGGTGTTGTCAGGGTACCCAGCGCGCTATGTAATTTACCAAGCATGGTAATATGACCCTATTTGCGTGCTAGAAGTTTTATCGCTAGAGCTAATTAGAATGCTGGAGAATTTTATTAGCGAGCAAGGAGTGTCGCAACTCAGAATTCTGCAACCAGAATTCTGAGTTTTCCTTCAGGAATGGCCTCTTTCAAAGCCTCGGATCCCTGTTCTTCGCCACCAGAGATCTGTAACATCCTCCTCCATCAAACAATCACTAGGCACTTCATATAATTCATCAATTATACTAAAATTTAGATATTTACACATGCATTTTGTTGAAAATTTCAAGAACACTTAAAAACTTCAAAAACTCATACCTTTTTATTTCAAATCCGAGTTTTGAAATTCTTAATAGCTGGCTTATAGGAAAACCTCAAGGAATTCAAATATGCAAATGGATTTTGCAAATAACACTTGAACACTAATTTTTTCAAAAATTCACTTTCAGAGGCATGAAACCTAATTTTGAGTGAAAATTGAAATATAACAAATTGAACTTAAAAACTTAAACCAAAATTTCTATTTGAACATATTTGATACATGAGATGTTTTAAAAGCTAATTAAGTGAGAACTCCTTTGATTTCAAGCCTACAACTCATGAAATTGAAAGTATAGGTGGGTAAATACATTACCTAAGATGGTATGTTGTTATCTACACTTGAATTCTCCTCTTGATGATGAATTTTATCTCTTGAACACTAATTCTAGAAATAATTCACCTCATAATCTTCTCTTAATGAATCTAGATGGTTTGCATGTTCATTACAAATACTATATAAGTATATATATATACGTGTGTAGGATTGATTTATGGCCATTGATCTTAATGTACACACTCATCTTGAGAATAATTTAATAGCATTCATTTACTTTCAAATCCATTAACTCCCCCTTGCTAACACCAAACCATACTCAATTGGTCTCTTGATGAGCCCATACAGATCTCAAGGAACATCAAATGGCTACTATTTTTTTTAATAACTTAGGCTACATTTATTATAAATCAACTATAACCACGTCTAATATAATCAATTAAGCAACATTAATACATCTAATTTAAATAAATGACTCACAATGTCACTCTCTATCCAATCCCACAACTGCACGCATCTATAGGCGTGTCTCCACTCACATATCAACACTTATAAATAACAAGTAGAGGTGGCTTAGTAGTCTACCCAAGTATGATACACTAGGAAGTCATCACACGAATGAACATATACCTTCGCCATGTACCTTTATTAGTGTGCTTATCATAATGTGGGTCCCACGTCATGAGTCAGTGATCCTATTTAACGATTAAAATGCAATTAGAAGCTTGTCTTTCTTCATATCTATTGTATGCGTTCAGTTACCGTTCTTTGTATATCTTATAAATATGGATGAATAGCCTTCAGGTTTTACTTTCTACTTTACTATACTCACCAACCTTTTTATGACGGTAGGTGTAGATATTTCAAGTAGCAAATCAGGGAAGGAGAATATCGATGACTAGCTCTGAGCCATTGACGAGTAGCTCTTGCTACTTTTATAGGTGATCATTTTGTGTATTTATTACTTTCATCTTTTTGTATAACTTTGGATTGTATATTGGGTTGGGAGACTAGACTTCCCAACTAATGCATGTACTATTCTGTTGTTTTCGTGAGATTGTCTATTTACCAGGTTTCTATAATAGGTTTTTTATAAATGCTTCTGCTAATCGTAATAAGGTTTCCATTGATAATATTAAAATTATTAAATAACTTCTTAGTTAACACTAAATCATAATTAACGACAAATGGATAATACCTATGTTGAACAAGTGTAACAAGGTAAATGAGGTGAAAAGGCTGACTAATACGTTATTAAATCCTACGTGGCGTGGATTAGGGCTTAATGATTGGATTAGGCCTAGCAATACCCGATTTAAAGAACCAGGCCATCATACCCACTATCTAGCTTTTAAAACTATTTAAGAAATTCATTTTAAGAGTAAAAACTCATGCTTTGAACAACTAATGACACACAAATTCAGTCCATTATGGTTTAAGATTTTGTTTTTAAAAAAAACCCCAATTATTGAACAATAGAAACCAAAATTGAAACATATAAGCGTTATGTTTCTTGACCAATTTTTGATACCATCAATTGGGTCCTTCGAGAGCTTTGCAATCATTATATTTAAGATCAAAGTTTTTACAAAAAGTAGGAAACAAAAGCCTTAAAATCTCAGCACATTCATGAACCACAGTCACTCATATTTGAGAATGAAATAAAAGAAAGTGATATGTCAATAATTAGAAATATTTTATAGTTCATTTTAGGATAATTTTAGATATAAAAGGCTATATTACATGTGGTTTTTCCTTATTTTTTATTTCATGTAATAAATAGAATATATGAAGAAATGAATGAAAAAGAAAAGATTATGAAGGAATTAATCAAGTGGAATGAGTATACAAAGAATCATCACCAAGGAACCAAGGAAAACTAGATTTTACACCCAATGATTTTTCAGCGATTCCTATAACACACATAATCGCTACTCATATCAGTGGAAACAAGGACTTTAGTCTTATGAATTTACTCAGCGATTCCACTTACACATGAATTGTTGAGGAGTTGTTGGAGTAGATTTCGAGGATTTTAGATAACAACAAATAGTTTGAGTTAGTTTGGGATGTTTACTAATTAAAATATTATAAGTATGACCTTAGGGTTACAAAATTAGTCTCCCTTGTGTACTTAGATCAATATTCTATTGCTCTAGGAGTCATTCTTCATTGTTTTAGTTTATTACTTTATTATTCATTGCTTTGGGAGAAGATTTAAAGATTTAAAATATTTATTCCAAATGTAATTTTTATGTGTTTTATTTATATTATTGCAATATTATTTATGATTATAAGTAAGTAGTTAGTTTATCTAAACAAAGTTTAAACACTAACTAGATCTTTTTTGCAATGTAGTTATGATGAGTAGATTATGTGCTTAATGTTTTAAACCAATCGTATTCTTTGATTTATTGATTTAGTAGGTTATGGCCTATTGATTTTAATCATAATATTTTATTGCATGCATAGTCTATAATATGTATTGTGATATTTAGATTTTTTATCTAATTTAAAGTAGTAACTTTGATTGTTTGAAAGGTATGATCATTTATATATCCTAGGTGAATTTAAGATCTAGATCTGATGTTGAAGTGACTTTCGGAAGATGTAAGATTTAGTAGTTTGAAGTTTTCATATACTGTAATGCGATCTTATTGCTTGAAATTAATGTCTTTGTGCATTTACAAGGGTTAGCTCAATAAAATATGAGTGTTACTTTTCCACCGGTATGAGGAGAACAAACTGTAGGCTAAAGGCTGTTTATTTATAATTAGATTTTAATGATCTATGGTACTTTATAAAGTATGTTAATAACTATATTGATTGAAGTAACATGTTTTGAATGGAAAATGGGTTTATGTTTCATTGTTTTGAATGTTTGTTTAAATATTTATTTATTATTGAATTGAATTTATTTGATTGATACTAAAATTAGAATTGTGTTAGCTAAGTTAATATAATATAATTAATTCTTCTTATATTATAGATTGAATTAGTTAATTTAATTATTGTTTTAATTAATTAAATAAATTAAAGTAAAAAATAATAAAAACCATTAAAAGTCTTTTTTCCTAGAGAAGTTTTGTAAATCCTTATGGAGACAATTGTCACTTACCACTACTACAAAATATTAAAAGTATAATATAAGTGGGGAATTTACTGTACACACCTGACACATGTCATTTTTTGGCGCCAATGCCGGGGATTTAAACATAATTTCTTAGGAGTTTTAGACATTGTATGGTCTATCCACTTCGTCGTTCTAATTCCATGGGAACTTTACATCAGTTTGATCTCGAGGTAGATAGGACATTTAATTGTAATTTAAGACAACAACAATGTATAAAACGTCAGACTACCACAATGGAAGCCAATAATAACTTTGATTTTAATAATAATAATAATAATTATAGAGGACTTACTTTTAGGCAAGCTAATCAAGATGTCACTGCTTATGAACTAATGTGTATTGCCTATCCTAAGGGATTTCTTGAATTTAAACTTAGATCTAGATTCATTATTGCTCTACCTAACTTCTATGGTAAGGACAATGAAGACCGACAAAGATTTATAATGGAATATCAACACAAAATCAATGGGATGAAACCTAAAGACCGCACGTTAGAACAAGTCAAACTTAAAGCTTTTCCTTTTGTAGTAAAAGATCAAGCGCAAGATTGCTTGTTTTATTTTCCTCAGATTCGATAACCGCATGAGCTCAAATATTAAAAGCTTTTCTAGATCAATATATGCTTGCAAGAAAAATTAATACTTATAGAAGACAAATCACAGTCATGAAAATGAAAGATGATAAAAATCTTAATGAATTTTGGGATAGTTTCAAAGACTAATTTCATCTTATCCACGACAAGGATACACCCGAAGAGCTTTATTAGAGTAATTCTATGAAGGACTAAATCATTTTGAATAAAGAATATTAGATATTGTATATGGCGGATCATTATTTGATGTTACACCAACTCTAGCAAAAGAAGCTATTAGTAAGATGGCCAAACAATCTAAACAATATGGTGAAAAGACCAACACATCAAAAAACAAAGTTTATGAAGTTAATAATAAAAAAAGTAATAAATTTGACGAAAAAGTGAAGAATTATCTAAAATGGTTAAACTATTATTAAATAATAGATCAACTCAAGTTAAACCATGTGGATTTTGCAATGAAATTACATATCCTACGAATGCGTGTCCTACTTTACAATAAGATACCAATGAAGAAGTCAACACGATTATGAACTAATATTCTAGTACTCCTAGAAACAAATATAAAATAACAATTATTACAATGGAAAATCAAAATTTAAACTTTAGTTATGGTCCACAAAATCAAAACTATACCACTTATAGACCAAGAGCACCTACACAATTAACACCAATGCAATAGCCACAAAAAACTACTCAACCTACATAACCAGATTTAGAAAGAATATTACATAACTTTATGACCTAAAGTCATAAAAACTTTACGCAAATTTCTCAAAATCAAAGTAAAACCTATACGCCAATTAACAAGCTGAAAAGTCAATTAAGTCAATTGATTCTATAAATCAACAAGTTAAGTAATCAAACTAAAATAACTACTTAAACTACAAACACTACTAATTAAGCACAAGCTAATGCTTAATTGTATAAAAATGAAAAATAAATAAACACACAAGAAAAGACACCAAAAAGAGGTAAAAAGAATATTAAAGTACCTGAAATAATAGAACTAGAAGAAGAATAGATGATGGTAAATGTTATTCCCACTGTGGAATGGATTGCAGAATAATTGAAATATACACCTTTTTCCAGAAAGGCTATACTCATGGTATTTAGCCAATGTTGAAGCCTACGCAAAATCTTTACAAAATTTTGAATTAGTTAACCAAGACAAATTAAATGATATTTATTAACCGAATGGCAATGTGCATTATGATTCTACCGTTCTGCAACGATTAGCAAATGCTAGGAAGGAAGAACCTAAAGAAAACATAACCAAGTAATTTAAGAAATTATAAATTAATGAAAACTTAGGATATAAGATATCATCCTTAAATAGAATGACTAAGAAATGTTCTGACCCAGGGATGTTTGTTAGACTCACCACTATAGGTAATTCTTCTATTGAATTTGTTATGTGTGATCTTAGAGCATCAATTAATGTTATGTAACTTAAACTTTATGAATCATTGAAAATAGGATTGTCAACTAATACACCTATTAACCTTACTTTACTAAACAATACCATTATTAAACTGTATGAATCATTAGAAGACATTTTAGTACAAATACATGATTTAGTATTTTCAGCTTATTTTTATGTCATAAAAATGGGAGATTTAACATCACCCAATCCTTTGCCTATACTATTAGGTAAACCTTTTCTAAAGACTATTAGAACGAAGTTTGATATTTTTGAAGGAACAATATCTAAGGAGTTTTTAGATAAGATTTTAAAATTCAAAATTAATAATAAACATAACTATGACACCTATGAAGAATACGATGAATTATTTGATAATGAAGTATATAATAATGAGTTTTTAGACTTAAACTATTATTATAACTTTAATGTTGAAATTTGTGCAGTTAATTCAGTAACAATGGAAAGTGATAAAGGGATTTCAAATAAAGAATCAGTTGAAGTCACTTCAAAGTAAAGAAAGTAAATAAGTTGAAGACAGTTTAAAAGTAGAGAAAGTAACTAAAGAATGGAGAATTAAGCAATCGGAGAATGGTAAAAGCATTAACAAGCCAAAAGTCTATACATCCAAGTACAATAAGAAAAAAAAATAGATTTAAGTCATGTAAAGCTTAATGATCTTGGAGGTATATATTTACATATTAAAATTAAATGGGCTCGATACTTCAGGGCTCAATGTGATACGAACTATAATACAAATCTTATGGCCATTCATTTCTTTCTACATATTCAATTGGAGTTGAATTCACTTTCTTCTAAACGATTCTCTTTACCAGATGGAGCTTCAATCCAACCAACACGAATGGTCACGACTGTGCCAGTTTAAGTTGACAAAAATACTGTACCCACAGACTTCTTGATAATGTCACACTTTATCAATAAAAACCCCATTTAATTTTAGGATGGCCTTTCTTAGCCACTAGTCAAGCTATTATGGATATTCTGAACAAAACGATTACTCTAACAATTAATGGCTGAGTACTCACTTTCTGAAATGGTACTGGAGTGAAAACCCAAAGTTCAAGTTTAAAGATCCAAACTAATTCTATAAGGGCTAAGTCAAGCCAACAATGATAAATAAAAGCACTCTATAAGAGGCAACCCATATTCTATGTTTATTTAATTTAATTTAGTTTAGTTTAGGATGTTTTTATTCTCTCACTTTTTGACTATTGTATTAGAAATATTTTTAGATTTCAACCTAAAGGTAATTTCAATTAACGGGAATGATCGAGTTGTTTTTGCTTATATGGCCTTTATGCAAGTTGCATTATTTACTTGCTTATATATACGTTTATCTATTTAACTAATTAATAAAAGTATTTAGTTAGTGATATGTCCCACTCAAACTTACAAAATCTTAGTCAATTATACCTTAACATAAGTTTTTATTAATGATATATAAGTTAATCATGAGATAAATTACAAAAAATAGTGAAATAGGCCTAGCGAGTCCCCATCATTTACAAGAACACAGGGAATCGCTAGCAAATTTGGCAGCAGAACATAAGAAAATTAGTGCAAATTTGGAGTATGGTGAATCCCCAATGATTCGCCTTATAAAGGAATCACTGGTAAAATTGGTGGGTCACAGCTTATTGACGCGCGCCGAACGCGTCAATAATATTTAAAAATACCTAAACCAACTATTTTGCAGAATAATTCAAGTGAATTGGGTTTAATGCGTTGACCGCAATGGGCTTTGTGAAGGCACTACACCTAGACAACCGGATCACTAGTGTGTCCGATTTAGCCTAGATTTCTAAGGTATTCAACCGGTCCCAAAAGGGTCTAATCAATCGGTATGGTCAAATGCCACTAGTGTGGTCTTATTGCACAAGCACGGGTGCGTACGACCTACTGGCAGGTAAATCAAGATTTAAACTAGTGTTTAATCTCGATTGTTAAAACAATACCAAAGAAAATAAAATAATAATGAAAAGACTGAAATTAAAATATATAAATCTCACAAATCCATTGATATGCGCAGTCGAACCTCCCTTGCAGTCTTGCCTAGGCTAGAGGTTTTAGCCTCGCATAATTAAAGAACACAAAGAACAAACAAAAATAGAAAATAGAAGGGGGGAGAGAGTTCGGCCAAGAGGCCGAGAAGAAGAACCGAGAGGGGAGAAGAAATTGTCTCTGGAGAGTGTGAGAGCCCCCCCTATTTATTCAAATTGCCCATGCCACGTGTCAGTGCGTGATTTGCTCATTTTATGGAGTGCCACGTGTCGGCGAGTGATTGGACCGTTTTACAATAGTGACGATGACGTGGCGCGACGTGTCGGCGTGTCATTGGACCTGCAGCTGCTTGTGTTGACCTTTGTGTCAAACTAGGACGCCACGTGTCGTAATTCCATTGACAGATGCAATTGTTGACAAATCGGACCGCCACGTGTCCGCACACCATTGGACCGCCTCGATTGTTGACAATAAAGACACCGCCACGTGGCCGTACGTGATTGGCTTAGACACCTCATCGTGACAAGCTAGACCAATAGGAGTCGACACGTGTCATGACGTGGCGGTTTATTGCTGACGTGGCATCATTTGATTGGCTGGAACACCATGTCTGTTATTCGACCCACCGCGCAACGCGTATTTCGAGGCAATTTGTCCGGCACCCGTTTATTGCAAGTAAATACTCCATTTTGAGTATTTTTCCGCCACGAATTTAACCGCGCACTCCGTTTCCCCTAGAAATGACAAAAACATATTATTTAATATAATATTTAAATATCTTCGATAAATAATATACTAAAATTGACTACTAATTACTGATAAAATACTGACTTATCAAATACCCCCAAACTTAAGACTTTGCGCGTCCCGAGCAAAGGTGTAAATGAAAACACAGACTCTACTAAACTTATACCAACTCAATTAATCCTATACCCGACCCAAATTCATGGAGTTCCCTTGATTTACATAGTTGCCAAGTTAACCAATCACTCAAGAAATTTCGGAGTTATGATATGTCAAAAACCGCAACCCAAACATAATTAAGATCACATTTTCAAGACAAAGATATGGTCAAGACAAACACCATCAACTACTTGCGTGTTTTCTTGATCTATACATTCAATCATGTAAGTTTACAATTTTACTTAATCTAGCTATAAGCACTCGAGCTAAATCTTTTTATTTGAGGAGTTTTCATACATTTTCGCCTTTACTGTATACTCTCTTTTATTTTTCTCCTTTTTTTTTTATATGATACGGTCCCTGCTCCATTTCCAATGGACCGATTTCTCACTTTTTCCCACCACAAGTTTCCCTGCTCCATTTCCTGTGGAAACCTGTGGGACTCTCTATATTAAGAAAACTCTTGTTAGCCCTTCTCACTTTCACTATAATTAAGCAAATTCCCCAAAGTCTTATTACTTGCATAATTTCAATTTTCTACCCATTTTGGTGTCTGACACAAGGCTTAACCATCATACTAAATCCCTAATCATGAAATCAAAAAAATGCTAAGCTGCGGACTCGATTGTGTATTTCTCCTACTTTTTCCTAAGTTTCAAGTCAAAAAGGCAACCATAATTACTCATCCACAACCAAAGGCATGAAACAAAGTTTCGGGTGACTCTAAACAATATAATAATAAAAACTATACTAAATACATGCATGAAAGTCTATCAACTCCTAATGAAGTGAGATAGATGAGTACGGAGGGAAAAGAAATGGAAGAAATTAGTGAGTATGACACCACCAATACTTTCCGACGATCGCATAGAATTGAAAAAATTTAAACGATCTCACCTGAAACCCATCCAGCTCAGTCTCAGTCCACGTATCCTTATGTACCCCCAAACTTATTCCGAACCTTGTCCTCAAGGTTCAAAACAAGTTAAGGGGATCCATGCAACAAAAAGACAAAGAATAGCGGTGAAAAATGAATAGGATAAGAAGATGATACAAGAGCATGCATAAAAAAAATCATCAAAAACTAATAAATAATAAAAAAAAAAATGCAATAAAATAAAGTTGGGCTGCCTCCCAACGAGCGCCTTTCTTTATAAGTCTTTGGCTAGACTCATTGTGATTCATCACGTGATGCCCTCTCCCTTGGAGATGTCCACAACAAATGGCGCATCAACGTATTTGGGCAATGCTGCATGCATGCCCTCCTTCAGAATTGGGAGCTCATTCGAGACCTCTAACATATACGAGTTTGTCATATTAAGGCTCTCCGACACAGAGGTGTCGACAGCGTAGAAATTATGCGAATGCTCCCGTACTTCCACCCCTGCATAAGATTCGACAAATATGTTAGGGAAGGTGGGTGGTGTGACCAACGCCAGAGGTTGGTCTTCCTTGTTCTCAATCTGTGGCTCCTCTGGCCTTGAAACGACTTCAATTTCTATCGCAACTTTTTCATTGTCGTTTTGTGCAATGGACATGTCTGACTCAATTTGAAGGACTTCAAGTCCTTGCGTTGTGTCGCGCCAATAATCTTCCACCGATGTATCCTCGTTTTCCTCAACATTACTAAATGTATCAACATCCACATTTTCCTCCACTAAGTAAGAAATTGGTTGTGTGTTACACAACTCTTTCTCGGCATTCATGTTCTGGAGTGTGGCATTCACCTGAATTAATTGATTTTCCAAGTTTTGCAAGCTTGGAAACTCACGCGGAAATTGTTGAAGCTCTTCGTGAAACCGCTGTTGACCATCTAGTAATTGTTTCATCATATCTTCTAAAGAGGTGCTTTGTTGAGGACTTTGTGGACTTGACATAAGGCCATAAAAATCGGGTTGCGATGCATAACTTGGACAATTATAATTCTTGTGATAGTACGGACAATCGTACATGGAATGAGAATAATCGTCACAAATTTCGCAAAACTCGACTTGTTGCACAAAAGAATACGCGTTAGAAAATTGGTTTTCATTATATAACATTCCTACCTCATTCACATTATAGTAATGTGAGTCTTCGAATTGATCATAAATGTAGGGGTAGGAGGCCATTGTGGAGTCGCCAGTGTACATGTTGAGAACAAAGGGCTATACACAAACTTAAAAAAAAAAAAAAATAATAAGTAAAGAAATAAAAAATGACCAAAGAAAGAAAGAGACCATTCCCCGGCAACGGCGCCAAAAATTGACGCGCGCCGAACGCGTCAATAAAATTATTTAAAAATATACCTAAACCAACTATTTTGTAGAATAGTGGCAAAGGGTCGATCCCACAGGGACTGGTATTCTCTCTTCGGTCAAAAATAACAAAAAAGGGAAATCGGGGTTTAATAGAGAATTGAATTAATTATCTAATCATAAAATAATGAAAGCAAAGGAAATTAAATTGGAAATCAAATAATTAATAAAAATACCTAGGTCAAGACATACAAGTTCGGTTCGGTAAAAGATTGGATTTGGTCTTCGATTTATGTAAAATATGCAAATCAAAATATTCTAGTGTAGCTATAGACCCGGTAACGTACGCGGTTCCTCGCACTTCCTAATCTCGATAGTCAAGGTACGACGGTGACTACTTCCCTAATCAAACACATAACCACAATTCAAGTGAATTGGGTTTAATGCGTTGACCGCAATGGGCTTTGTGAAGGCACTACACCTAGACAACCGGATCACTAGTGTGTCCGATTTAGCCTAGATTTCTAAGGTATTCAACCGGTCCCAAAAGGGTCTAATCAATCGGTATGGTCAAATGCCACTAGTGTGGTCTTATTGCACAAGCACGGGTGCGTACGACCTACTGGCAGGTAAATCAAGATTTAAACTAGTGTTTAATCTCGATTGTTAAAACAATACCAAAGAAAATAAAATAATAATGAAAAGACTGAAATTAAAATATATAAATCTCACAAATCCATTGATATGCGCAGTCGAACCTCCCTTACGCTTGCCTAGGCTAGAGGTTTTAGCCTCGCATAATTAAAGAACACAAAGAACAAACAAAAATAGAAAATAGAAGGGGGGGAGAGAGTTCGGCCAAGAGAGCCGAGAAGAAGAACCGAGAGGAGAAGAAATTGTCTCTGGAGAGTGTGAGAGCCCCCTATTTATTCAAATTGCCCATGCCACGTGTCGGTGCGTGATTTGCTCATTTTATGGAGTGCCACGTGTCGGCGAGTGATTGGACCGTTTTTACAATAGTGACGATGACGTGGCGCGACGTGTCGAATACTTGACTTATCACTTATCACAAAGAACTCACTTAATATTGATTCATATAGATACTCCCCACAATTCCACTTATATATGAATTGCTAGGCACAATTTTTTTGTTTTTAAAACCAAAACCCCAAATTTCCACACACCAACTCATTCACACCAACAAACCATCACACAATTTTACAAAAATCTCAATTTCTCGCATAGATTGAACCATCTTAAGCTCAATTTCATCATATTTAAGTGATTACCATCTCAACCTAGTCCCATTGAAACCAATTTTTTTTATTTTAGGGGTTTTGAGCAAAAACTAGGATCTTAAGAAATTTCGATATAGAGCTTGGAGGAACGGTCTATGGGAGTTCTAGAGCTTAAATTTTATGATATTCACTCTCTATAAGGTAACTATATCAAACCTAGCTTTTTGCTTTCTTAAATTTTTGATTAAATGGATTTTCACAAATTTTTCAATGCTTTTCGAAATTTTTTTGTTGGGATTTATTTAATCATCTTGCACAAATGGTTTTCTTGATTCCAATAGTCTAGGAATTATGATCATGTTGATCATTGATTTACAAATTCAAAATTTTTGAAATTCTTGCTTTATTTACACATATTTGCAAAATGTTTTAAATAAGTTCGAGTTTAAAATGAGTTTGGAGGTTTGGTCGTGGTTTTGTTTTACTTTAAGTTGCTATGTTTTTAAAAGAATACAGTTTTTTGCCTAATTGCTTCATGATAATTAGAAAACAAATTTAAAATTTTATATTCACGTTAACACTTTGAAGTCAATTCTATTTTAAATTTACGACGAATTTCAAACTAGCTTTCCAAATATATTTCTCCTTTTAAAATAAAGTCTAAAAGTTTACGAAATTATTTCTGACAAAGTTGTTTATATCATTTATAGGTTTATTTAGTTTTTGGACTTGTGAGTTTTGAAATTTGAGATAATGACCTGAGGAAGTTGAGGTTGAAGCTTACAAAAGGAGAAGGGAAAGACAAAAATAGTAGAGAAACCCAAGCAAAAATCTAATGCTCCACCCATACCAATTGGGCCGGTAGGGATTTCAATGAATAACCCCAGAACTAGAGCACCAAAACAACCTTCTCCACCTTTAAGTTTTAATGATGAGTCGGAGGGAGAGGAAGAGTTTTAGGAGTCACATAGAATCCAATTCTATGCCCACAACGTCATCAATGTCAAATCTCTTGCTAGAATGAATAGTGACATTAGCAATAATAGAAAAATCATACGGAAAAGGAGTTTCAATGTTAAAAATGAAGTTAAGTATTGTCCTAGGATTTTGAACATAATAAGGGAAAAGAATTGGGGGTTGTTAACTGAGAACTATTATGCTAATTATAACGTAGGGTCATCGGTTGAAATGGGTTGTGAGAATTTAGTAAGAGAATTCCATGCAAACAAGTACATAGATTAAAATAAAATAGTAGCCATAGTAAGGAAAACCAATGGACTATTCACCTAAAAGAATAAATCTGTGTTATGGCTTACTAGAATTTTATTTGAGACAGAATAACGAGTACCCAAAATCTGAATATATATATAGATACAGATTCTCCCACAAGACCATTAAAGATGGTTTAGAAGCAATTATAAGGTATGGTCTCCTTTTTGACAAAAATAGGTAATTAAAACACATTCAAGCCAAATATTTTTGGAAAACCATTAAAGCTTCGAGCTTTTTCTTAAACGCAAGCCTATAGCCTAGTTTATAAAATTATGACATAGTGAACTATATGGCAACTCTTTTATTCCACATAGTCCAAGGGATCGCCTATATTGATGTTGATAGAATAATCTATGATTCGATTAGGAATGCCATGAAAACTAAAAAATATGAAAGATAGCCTTTTCCCTTGATGAATACTTAATTTTGCAAGCAAGACCGAATTTTGAAGAGAGATTTAGAGTTAGGCATTTTCTTGGATATGACTATCACCAACGAAGTCATTGAAAGTGCCAAGAAAGTGCCTGGATATGTTGACTCGGAGGAGGAACCATAGAGATATGTAACATAAAGGAGAGTGACTAAGGGAAAAAGAAGAGTACGGGTAGAAAATTGAGGAAATTTGGAAGAAATGCGGACTGTCACATATAATGAGCAAACAAACCATAACCCAGAGCCACTGGCCAAGGACTTTACTAGCATGTATGTAGAGGAATTAGAATGGTCATGATGGGGTGAATCTTGCACAATTAGATGAGAACTCCGAGACATTAAGAGTTCATGTTCTAAAACCAATTTGAGATTGCCAGAAGCATCTATAGATTCGAGCGACACATGACCAGGAGGATGCAAGGTGGGGGAGCTAACATTCACGTTTCATCAACCTAACTAAGAATGTTCAATTAAGGAGTCTTTAATATGATAACCCAGTAGTGGGAGTGAACTACATCTTATATTATCATGTGAGGAGCTTCCAATCTCAATGCGGCCAATATTTCCTAACTACACGCGGGCCGGGCTTAGAGTGCGTGAAACTCATCACTACCTCGTAAGGACGTTGAGACCATAGCATGTTACACGAAAGCGCTGCTTTCTCTGGAGTCTTGTCATACAGCTGCCCACCAACCTGATCATGGGGATGATAGGATGATGCAACATCTAGATGGTGGCTCTAATATTTTTATTCTTCTCTGTGTCATTTTTTTGAGTGTTTTCTTAATAGGTCCATGTTTGTAATATTTTGATATGATTGGTATGGTATTTGCTACGATGATAATATTTTCTTTGGTGTGTTAACATTTTATAAAATGGTTTGATGTGCTCAATTCTATTCAATGATGCTTGAAAATGTTTAGATTTATCAAAACTGCCTTTACTTATGCAATTTATTTTTATGTTAGTTATTTATTCATATATTTTATCTGTTTATGCTTCACGATGTATTTTTATTTTGTAGGAAACCTGACTTACTTTCTAAACCTTGAGGACAAGGTATGGAATAAGTTTTAGGGTATTAGGTGAAGAAAAGTATGAAAATGCGAAGTATGGAAGGAATGAAAGGTAGAATCTAATTGAACATTGTAAAATCCTTAAAATTTTATGCAATACAAGTAATATTTTCCCATTTCATTTTACTTTATTAGTTAGGAATATGGAATTGAATATGATTTTGATAAAAATAGAAGTGATATTATTATTATTATTATTATTATTATTATTATTATTATTATTATTATTATTATTATTATTATTATTATTATTATTATTATTATTATTATTATTATTATTATTACCAATGAACATAGATATTTTATGATGGAAAGGAATTGTTCTAACCTATTTGACTCAACCTAGATTATGTATACAATAGAGGAGTTTAGAGGGGATTGAATACTTTGTGTTAGACATTATAATGGGTATAAGATCGAAATGATAGTGCAAGAAGAACAAGGCAGATTTTTAAGAATCTTGTTATACAAAGATTATTGATCAAGTATTATAAGTGTGCGTATGCGCCTTGAAAAGAGTTTATGTCACAATTGAGGAGAAAAATAAGAAATAGCCAATAAACTTTACTGAGTTAGAAAGAATGATTCATTGACTATATTGAAACTGAGAAGAACTAACAAGAGTTTTTAAATGAAAAAATAGTGAGACACCCCAAATTTCATAAAAAATGGAGCAGAGAATCTAATGGTGGGAAAATGTGAAGAGTAATTCTTATAAAAAGAATAACGGATTCCAAAGGAAATGAAGCAAGGAACTGTTGGAACATAAAAATATAAAAAAGAAAATAAAAATATAATTGAAGAAGAAAGAAAGATAGATATAAGAAAATGAAGGGAGTTTATGAAAAGATCTTCAAATAAAAGATTTAGCTCTAGTGATTATAGCTAAGTTAAGAAAAATATATCATTTTATTCCAAGAAATGAATATGAAATGATGATTATTGGTGAAAAAAGTTCTTATCAACTTGGTGATATTTTAAATATTATTTGAAAATGAGATTGATTTAGTAGTTTTTGTATCTTGAGATTCTATATTAGTTATTAGAAGCTTGATGCTTGTTAGTGGAGATTGAGAAGATCTATGTAATGCCTTGACCTTGGTAATTGGTTTAACTTTGAGTTCTAAGTCATATTGAACAATTATGGGGATGAATGATCAAACAGTTGTTCTTTAATTCTTTCTATTCTATCATAATTCTTATTTTTATGAAGGTAATATGTTTCTATTTTAAGATCATGTCTATTAAAAAATGAGAGTATATAATTATGAAATCAAAATGAGGAAAGAAAAAAGAATATGATTAAGACTATTCCTTTTCTCAGGAAAGCAAAGCGTTAAGTTTGGGGGTATTTTACAAGTCAATACTTAGACATATTTAATAGTTCATTTTGGGATGATTTTATATGTAAAAGACTATATTATATGTTGTTTTCTCTTATTTTTGTTATTTAATGTAATAAATGGAATATATGAAGAAATAAATGAAAAAGGAATATTATGAATGAATTAATTAAGTGGAAAAAGTATGCAAAGAATCATCACCAAGGAAATAAGGAAGAACATGATTTTATACCTAACGATTTTTCCGCGATTTTTAAAAGACACATAATCGCTATGCATATCGGTGGAAATAGGGACTTCGGTTTTATGGATTTACTCAACAATTCCACTTACACATGAATCGCTAATGGATTGCTGGAGCAGATTTTAAGGATTTTAGATAACAACGAATAGTTTAAGTTAATTTGGGATGTTTACTACCTAAACTACTATAAAGACGACCTTAGGGTTATGAAATCAGCTGCCTTGAGTGCTTAAATCAATATATCATTGCTCTATGCCCTATTCTTTATTGTGTTAGTTTATTGCTTTATTATTTATTGCTTTTGGAGAATATTTGAAATTTTAAAGTATTTATTCCGTAGGTATTTATCTGTCTTTTATTTATATTATTGCAATGTTATTTATGATTATGAATGAGTAATTAGTTAATCTAAACAAAGTTCGAACACGAACTAGTTCCACTTTTAAATGTATTTATGATGAGAAGATTATGTGCGCATTACTTTAACCCAATCATATTCTTTGATTCATTGATTTAATAGGTTATCATCTATTGATTTTAATCATGATCTTTGCATTGCATGCTTATTCTAGAATGTTTATTGTGATATATAGATTCACTATCTAATTTAAAGTAGTAACTATGACTGTTTGAAAGGTATGACCGTTTAGATGTCCTAGGTAAATTTAATATCTAAATTTGATGTTAAAATGCCTTTTTCTGAAGATTTTAAATTTAGCAGTTCGAAGTTTTTATAAAATGTAATGTGATTTTATTGATTGAAGTTAATGTTTTTGTGCATTCAAAAAGGTTAGGTTAATAAAATTAAAATATGGATTTTCTACTAGTATAAGGAGAGCGAATGGCTAGCTTAAGGCTGTTTACTTACTTATGTGCGACGGCCCTAAATTATGAGGCAAATCGGGCACCGCCACGTCGCCGAACATGTCATTAGGTCATGCCATGTCACTTGCACATATGTCCATGAAAACTCGTGAACTTAACATCTTGTAATTTGACTTTGTCAATTTCGTTGTCAAAAAGATTATTTTGTATAAATATAATAAGTTAAGAAGTTTTACAGCTTAATTTATTTATTTTGATTCTTTTTAGGTTATTTTAAATAGCGAAAGTCTTAATAATAAGCAATAATTAATGTAAATGAGTTTTGCAATACAGCCTATGGGGTGGAAACCCGGTAAAAGAACACCAAGTATACCGATAAAGGAGATAAAAGTTATAACATGTGTCAATATACATGTATCAGGCAATAAGTTTCCAAAAATGATCCAAAAAAGTACATATATATAAATACGAACACCTACGAGTTAGCTAATGTAGGTGCTCCGGATCAGAGGTAGTCGCCAAGCCCTGTCTTGCCCCAGCTCGTTGTACGATCTACAACTTGCCACAAAATATAATGACAAGTTCTAGTGAGTAAATCCTAGAGAGATTCAGTTAGTATTCAAAAAAAATCCAAGAAAATGGCTACAATGCAAGCATATAAAGTAAATGAACGGGAATGTAAAGCGTGAATAGAAGTCATGAGATAATCAAGAATATGGAACACGAGTGTAGTGTCTAGTTATCTAGCCCCGGGACACAAATATTAAACTGAGAAGGCCCTGGGGGCGAGGAAATCCACACCCCCTCTTCACGGTCGAAATGAGGAACTCTGTTGGTCGAAAAGTAGACTTTCGATTAATGCCTCAAAAGAGAGGAACACTGTGACAAAGGCAAGCCTCGTGCCAACTCACTATCGAGATCATCGACTCGCGAGAGAAATCTCACGTGTAGTATAAGATATGACCAACACTATAGCAACAATCGGATCGACATCGATGAGAGAGCTAGCTCCCCTTCGACCATATACACACACGTGGGAATAAAGTAAATATGCAAGCCGAATAGACGAAAAGTAATGTGAAATAAACAAATTTACGAAAGAAATAAGTAAATTCTAAATTGAATTTCTTGTTGGTTTACTTACCTCAAGCAATTGCAAATATCTCTAAAAAATTACCCGTTTATGCCTCGAGATGCGCACTTGAAACCCGACTATGATCTCCTAAGTCTCTAATGTCCAATTATAACACTTTAATTATATTACAATCACATTAAGTGAATTTATAATGTATGACCAAAATTTGAAGTTTCTATTTCGAAAAGTCTAATTTTTGGCACACTTTTTCGAGTTATACTGGGGTGCCAAACACGCGAAAAGTTCTTGAAAACTGCTTTTCTATCTTTTTCTCATTTTTTATATTTTCCTAATTTTTTAAGTTTTTCCAAAATTCTCTAACTATTTTTCCTTTTTTTTAAAAAAAAAAATTTATCGTATTTAAAATTGTATTTTATTTTATTTTAATTATGTTTATTTTTTTTAGGAGTGGGTTGGGCCCGAATCGGGCCACCTAGGTCTGGGTCACCTGGGTCCGGGCTACCCCGGCTCGATTAGGAGGGCAGTTTGGTTGGGGGTAGCTAGGCCCAGCCCACCTGGCTACCCCTATCCTTCCTTCCAAATCATTTTGTCTCTCTAGAGACCCAAAAAAAAAATTTAAACAACAACAACCATATCAACAATAACAACATCAACAAAAACAATACACCATCACCATTAAAATCTTAATTTCTCCACCAAACTTTGAAAATCAACACACTCACCTCAATTCAAAGATCGTCACGAGCGCCACTGAGAGGGGCGAGCACCCAAGAGATGTATGACCAAGTTGAGGGAGTGATGGAGAGCTTGGTGATTGGGAGTTGGAAGAGAAGAAAAAATAGGGAAGGGAAGAGGGAGCTCGGTAGAGAAAGGGAGGGTGAGGAGAGAAATTTTTTTGAATGAGAGAGGAGAGAGAAAGTAAGGTATGATGTGGGTAAGTGATTGATGGGTGATGTGATGTGATGTGATGTGATCTGTGATGTGAAAAATAAATCCCGAACTACCATATACACCCGTGTAACGCGCACACCGCGATGTCATACATTTTCGTCACTACATGCGCACAACGCGATTAAGTGTAATTCTTAACTAGCGCGATGCAAATTATTGAACAATAATAAAATAAATAAACAAGCTCCACAAAAAAATAAAAAATCTCACCTTGTTGGGCGTGCCCTAGACTTTACCGCGACATCCACGTGGGTCTGAGCTTAGGGCCTAATATGTATTTTGTCAGATAATTGGGATTAATTAAAGTGGGCCATTACAATCTTCCCAACTAAAAGGAATTTCATCCCAAAATTCAAATTTAATGAAATCTTTACCTTAAAACAAATAGGGGTATCGCTCTTGCATGGTAGACTTTCTCTCCTAAATGAGGCCCTTAATTTTTTGGTACTGCCATCGAACGAGTACAAGTGGTATTTCATTCCTTTTGAGAGTCTGTACCTTGCGATTCACTATCTCAATGGGGTGCTCCTCATATGTCACATCTTGTCTGACCTTGATCCTAGTGATATCAATCATCGATTTCGATCCCGATCTGCCCAACCTCAACACAGAAATGTGATAAATTTCATGAACACCTGCCAACTGGCTCGGTAATCTCAACTGATAAGCGACCTCCCTAACTCGTCGGACAATCGAAATGGCCCCATGAATCTCGGTGCAAGCTTCCCCTTTAAGGGTGAAACCTTCAAGTAGGCCAAGTCATCAACATCACAACTCAGCCCATCACGATACGTGTTCACTTACTTTTTCTGTCTATCTTAAGGAGCATGTAACCTCTATAGAATCAACTTGAATTTCTCTGTGTGATCTATAACAATCTCAGGCCCAACTGTAGCTACATCATCAGGCTCTGCTTAGCAAGCTAGTGATCTGCAAGATCTCCCAAATAGCGCCTCAAATGGTGGCATCCCAATACTTGCCTGATAGTTGTTGTTGTTGTAGGCAAAATCACAAGTGGATAAAACTCCTCCCATAACCCTCCAAATTGAAGCACACAAGATCTGAGCATGTCTTCAAGTATCTGAATAAGTCTCTCTGACTGTCCATCGATTCGCGATGAAAAGTCGTGCTGAACTATAATCTAGTACCATACTACTCCTGCATGGCTTGCTAAAGCTGTGAAGTAAGCCGACTGTCTTTTGTCTGACACTATAGATACTAGCATTCCCCTCGGTCTGATAATTTCTTGCTCGAATAGTACACTAAACTATGGAAAGCTATACTTCTTGAAAATTGGAATAAAGTGCGCTGATTTCGTCAGTCGATCCATAACTACCTAAATAGCATCGTGCTTGCGCAAGGTCGTTGGCAACCCTCTAACAAAGTCTACAGTAATGTGTTCCCATTTCCACTATGGGATAGGTAGTGGCTAAAATGGTCCTCCAGGCCTCTTATGCTCAGCCTTAACCTATTGACACACCTCATAACTCCTCACATACTGGCTAACATCTGTCTTCATCCCTAGCCACTAAAATAATCGTCGCATATCATAATGCATTTTGGTTCTATCGAGATGCACTGTGTACCTGGATCTGTGAGCTTCCTGAAAAACACCATCACATAACTCTTCTATTACTGAAATCCATAATCTACCTCGGTGTCTCAAACACTTATCCACAAACTCACGCCAATCTAGGTAATCTAGACTTTATGCCATATCCATGAACATGTGACACATCACATCGACTCTCTATCACATTGGTACTCATATCTGTTCATAATTATATGCCTCTACAGTATCTGGAAACTCCGATGAACTCATAGCTGTTGTCGCCTCGAATAAACCAAACTCGTGGGTCATCTGATAAATCATTGTCTTATTGTCTGGTCCTCTCCTGCTAAAAGCATCTATTATGACATTCGTTTTCTCGTGCTGATACTCGATGGCGAAGTCGTAGTCCTTCAACAACTCCAACCACCATCGATGGCTCATATTGAGGTCTTTTTAAGTGAAGAGATACTTCAAACTCTTATAATCTATATATATTATGAACCTCTCACCATAAAGGTAGTGTCTCCACACCTTCAATGAAAATATGACCTCTGCAAGCTCCAGGTCGTGCACTGGATAGTTTCTTTCATGGGTCCTCAGTTGATGCAACAAATATGCTATTACTTCTTCTTCAACTCTGTAAAGGCTGCCTCGCACTCTCTGGACCAATCGAGAACCCCCTTGATTGATGATCATATGTTGATTATACGTATAGGGATACGAATCAAGATCACGAGTACTTGTTAGGGAACAAAGTACTGGAATGACTTGCTATGAGAACATCACATGGATTAAGTCATAGTTGTTTCTCATGATAGGTATATTTTTTAGTCCTCTAACTTGAGATTACCAGAGACTTCAACATTATGAACACAGTGATTTGACACAATCAAATGTTGTCTTTAACCGGACAATTATAAAGGTTGTGATTGGTTATTGTGTGAGCAATGTGTTGAAGTTGTGTAATCGAGATAGAATTTGTCCCTCTCATATAAAGAGAGATATCCAGTGGATCCCTCGATGTGTTAGACTGTTAAAAGGCCTAGTCTAAGTGAATTGATATAGATCAATGCCACTTGGATGCTTTCAGTCTACCTAGAGATCGAGACTAGTATGATTGAACATGTTGGATGACAATTCCATGCCTTATGTTGGATCAAAAGGATATCGTGTGAAAAAATGATGTTGTATACGCTATTTATTAGGTTGTATCGATTTGATATTCGTACAACTTAGGTAGTCATAATGTCTTGCTAGAGGCCGCTTATGACTTGTAAACCAAAATGTGTTTTGGTACACTGCCAATGTTGTATGAGCCTATTGGGTCGCACACTAAGAATGGTTTTGTGAGATTTTAAGATGGTTCAGAAAAATGAATTTTATATGATAAAATTCATGACAGAAACGTCCTTGTGCTATATTACACTTATACTTCTTTAAGTAGGGGTATATGTGTAATTTACTTAACCGTCTATATACAAGGGTTGTATAAATAGACTCTTTAAGTTAGAATACACATACAAAAAGATTAAAAGGACGAAACTCTATTTTCGTTTTAGAAACGACTTAGGGTTTTTGGTATGCTCTTGATCGTTTTGGAGAGAAACAAAAGGTTTGGTATTCTCTCGAAGCTAGCAATTCAAATCTCGGTCGACGTTCGTGTGTGGACTACTAGTAGACGGCATTCGTTGTTGGCAGCGCCTTAGAGATCAATCAACCCTCATAAAGGTATATTGCGACTGAGGTATGATTAAGTTTTTCATGGTTTAAACGTTTTTAATGGGATTAGATTCGGATCCTATTGGGGTTTTTGTCGAAATTATTTTGTAATCTCCGCTGCGCATGAACCCCAAAACCCAACACTTTGCACGTCCTAAGCAAAGGGTTTTCAGACTAGAACGACTAAATACATTATGACAAAATCGAGCGATGTTTTTCTGAAGACTTTATACCTACTCTGCAAAATAATGGAGTCTTTTCTATCAAAACTTGATCAATATGTTTAACAGGATACTCAGAATTTTCAAAAGGTGGTCAAAGATTGTCACCTTTCAAGACAATAGTTTTTCAAAACTTAAATCATTTAAAAACCATTACCTTCAACTTAATTATAGATATTCTAGGTCTCTTCATCAAAGCAGTAGATCCAAAGTGATCCCTTTATTAAATGGATTCTATTAAATGGACTTTATCACCACTTTCACTTATATGCATATTTTCACACATTTAAGAGTCCATATGGCTTATTTAAAGGTAGACTATTATTTGGTTCATGGGATTGGAAGAACTTACTTATCATAGCTACAAACGCTTGAGCTAAATCTTTATTTCTTAATAGGAGTTTCTTTTTATGAACTTTTGCCTTTTATTAATCTAGAGATCCTCACATTCTCCCTTGATATGATTTTTTATCGTATGGTCATTTCTCCATTTCCTGCGAAACTTGTGAGCCCCAAATTATTTTGAACCTTGTCCTCGAGGTTCAAAATTAAGTTGAGAATATAAATAACAATAAAGGTGGAAATAGATGGATAATATATACATACATATATATGATTTAGTACAATTCTTCATGCATGGTTAGGAAAATAAGAAAAAATAAGAATTAAAACCAATTAGTAACTAAAAAATTGCTAATGGGTTGCCTCCCAATAACACTTTTGTTTAACGTCGTTGGCTCGAAAAATTTACCTCCCCCTAGTTGGGATCCAAATCAATGACCTCAGTCGGCGGTGCAGAGAATCGTGAGATGACTCGTTCTTTTTCATGTAAGATCTCACTTCCATCTTGAGAAAACTTCGTCTTTTTTCTTACCTAGATGTTAATGTATCACGTCTACACATCAATTAACGCTCTAGCTATCGCTAAGAATGGTAATATGAATAAAAGTGTTTCACATTAGCCATTACTTCCATTAACCACATAAAAGTCTATGACGAACACAAAGTCTCCTACACGAACATATACATTCTAGGCCAACTCTCTGAGTTTCTCCACTGTCCTATTTGGATGTCTCACATTGGTCTCAACATCACCGGTGATACATAGTCCACACATTTTGAAAATTCAGGATGACATTACATTGACTGTAGCTCCCGTATCACATACCACCCTGGAAACCTCTTGTATCCAATCTTCCATAGGAGCATGATCTTCCTAGATTTTTTATCAGATTAAAACTGGCAGTGCAGTATGTTAGGGGGTAGTCCTCTCCTCCTTGGTATCAACCAAACTTATACATTTTGTCCCTCGTTCGGTGAGTTCCAAATTTCGTAGAGTCCTATTACTTATTCGTGCACAATCTTCGCAAAGGCTTTTCTTTTAGGACTATCTTTGGCTTAATTTCCTTCGAAGCTTCCTCAATTCACAAATACATGTCCATCATCATCCTGTCCAAAATTATAATATAGCGAGCAAAAATGTGTCAGTTGAAGAATTTAAAATATGTGGAATTTTAAAACTGACCACTATTCCTGTATGTTTAACGGAGGCAGAGCCATTGACTAGGTCGATATTAGCTTTGGTTGTTCGCATAAAGGGCCTATTGAATAAAGCCGTAAAGGTATGGACTTATGCATCTTCGTCATGTCTATGACATGGAAGTCCATGGGGAACTTCAAATCCCGAACATGTACCATTACATCATAAATGATTCCTTTAGGCAAGATCTCTTTACCATCAACGATTAGAATCTGAATCTTCTTCTCTGTCAATTCACCGACCCTTATAGACTTATGGACGTTTGAGGACATCATGTTGATTGGTGCTACCAAATCAAGCATTATGTTCTCTAAATAAAGCTCACCTATAGTGCAAGGGATACCTACTACCCCTGAATCATCACATTTAAGCAGGATGTCGATAGGACCTCCCTGGGGTTTGGGTTGATTACCTTCTAACTCGATTTGTTTTGGGGTGATGGTCCCATAAACCTCATTTTTTAAGGTGAAGGTGTCATGAACAATAGTGTTCACTTACGTGCCTAATTTGTTAATACCCATATTCGAGTTAGGGATGGAAACTTCCTCTTTCCTCAAGTGAACCCAGTTGTTGTGCAATTCGGCCCAACTAGATGTCCAGGTTTTAGACTACACTGTTTGTATCATTAAGATCTTTCTTAGTTTTCACCTGAAACTGGTTAACATATCTAGCGAATTGGCTCTATTGAACCGCGAAAGATTTAACCTTGTCTTCTAACGAGGAGCAATTAGTCATTGGTTCAGGCAACAGTTCTACTGTGGGGATAAAGGATGAATAATTCCAGTTTTGAGGCCCATAAATGAAGTGATGATTCCATGTCATTGCTTGGTTATATGAGTTTTCGAAATTGGTTACCTATAACATTGACCTACTGATGGTCCTCAAATAGAGTGGGACATTCATCAGACGCATGGCTTATGACTGAGCATAATCAACAACCTTTAACATGCACTTTACCTTTGCTCAGGAGACGTTCCACCAGGGAAGTCATCTGATCAGTTTTCTTGTCAATGGAACTAGTAGTAGCTCCAACTGACGCACTTCGGTGCGCGTCAACACTAATATCCCCGTATAATCAGGAATGTTGTGCCATGTACTCGTAGAGTTGCTTCATTTGCATAATGTTTTTCACCAATGTGACCACCACAAGTGCTATTAATTAAACGCTTCTCTAGAGGGGACATGCCGACATAGATGAACCAGACAATGACCCTATCGAATTGGCCATATTGTGGAAAATTGGCAATTAGGCGCTTATAGCAGTCCCAATAATCACCAAAAGACTCACTGGTCATTATCTTAATATTGCATATCTCAGATATGAGTTGGGCTACCTTATTCTCAGGGAAATATTCCTTGAGGAACTCGTCTATCATGTTATGCCATGAGTTAATGCAACTAGGGCAGAGATAAAAGAATCATTATTTGGCCTTATCCTTTAAGCATAATGGGAAAGCCTTAAGATTTACCACTTTCTTTTTCACTCGAAGAGGTTCGATATACTAGCAACTCGTATGAAACTCCTTTAAGAGTGCCACCGGGTCCTCACTCTCCATGCCATAGAATGTAGGCAGAAGGTAAATAAAGCCGGACTTAAACTCGAAAGCTTTGCCATTTGGTGGGAAGTTTATGTAGAGGGGGCAATACGCAAGAAGATTTTTGAGTACTTCACTGTTGGCCCTATAGTAATTTGGTGATCACCGCCAGCATGGCGAGTGTCATCAACCATAAAAGGTTGGGAAAAACTGGACTCTCAATTTAAAGCTTCCCTAGTCAACCTTCAGTGGTATCTGTTGATTTATGAATAGAAAGGTAGCATTGAACCAATCTATTTTATCGAGTTATCCTACCATGCATAAACTAGTAGACTAAAAGAACAAAAAAAAAAAAAAAAAAAAAAAAGTAAAAGTTGAAGATCAATTTGAAATCAAATCCCTGGCAATGACGCCACAATTTGATCACGTGTCGTGTGTGTCAAATATAACCTGTAAAAGGTTACCAATCCACTTCGGTATAATAATGGTAAATACGGGGTTGAATCTCTAGGTTTTAATTAAACTAAGTTTAACAAACAGAAAGGTAAAATCTGGGGGTTTTTGAAAGAGTTTAATCCTAAAGGTTTACAAAACAAGAAAGTAAATAATTGAAAAGCAGAAATAGTAAAGCATACCTAAGTTTAGGAACCCATAATCTAGCCCTATGTTGTCTATGTCTTGTATCATCGACTTAGAAAGATGGGTTTTAAAATAATTCCCCTAGATATAGACTATAGGTGTTAGGGTTACGAAAACCCTAGCACCCCTATTCTCAATAGATAGGGCAACCCCTCTTTAAATACTTCTCTTACTCCACCGTACAACGTTGGGAAACCGCTCTCACGATTTAGTACGTAAGCATCACTAATAGCTATATAGGGATACCTACCCCTAGATATCCTTGGGCAACCGCTCTCAAGATTTAACCTAGTTCTCGATCTTACTCAGTTGGAACAATAAGTGTTTCAGGTTTCTTGCTCTAAGTGATTGCCATTTCTCAACCTGGTGACAAGTCAATAATTAAACATGTTTTACAATGTAATTTAGGTTTATTGTAGATATAAATGATAATATTACACTAGGTATTCTCTTATTTTTGTGATTTCCAGATTTAATTAAAAACTAAAAAAATGGAAGAAAAAAAGAAAGAAAAGCAAAATAGTCAATTAGAGCAGAAGTCTAGCTAATCAACAACGATTTGTATTTATAGTGAAAGTCACCACCTAAATCGACAATAGAGATTGGACAACGAATCCACTGTGAATTGAAAAATATACTAGAAATCGCCAACCGAATCAGTGGATCATAGAGAACCAAATCCTGTGATTAACTCATAGATTTATGTAGAACGTAGAAATCGCTAACAAAATGCTGAGGTCTGTGACGAGTTTTTTAGATTGGAACAAGGAATTTGTATTTATCTATACTTAGGGAACTATAAATAGGACCTTAGGGTTTCGAGATTCTTCTATTTAATACTCTTCTTTTCAACCTTTTGCCTTTAGTTGTTAGTTTTATTGAGTTTATGTTTGAGGATATGTTGGAGCTTTTGTTTATTTAAGATATATATATATTTATTTATTTATTTAATTATGTCTTTCAATTATATATTTGCATTATTTAATTTCAGCTTGAGTGAGTAGTTTGTTCATTTAAACAAACCCAAGACATGTATATATATTTTAGATTGCTATGTAGTTAGTACTAAGGAATCACATACTTAATGCTTTAGATCTATCATACACGTCAATCACGGATTAAACAAGTTGTTTTTGTGTATTAAAACTAATGATTCTTTCTATTGAGTGCATAATGGCCAATATATTCTTTAATATAAAGTATCTAAATCTATGTCTATAATTATTGAAAACAATTATAGAATTAGTAACTAGGATTACTCCATAGGGCTTTTCCTAAGTGGATGTTCAAGGTGATTGTGTTTTAAATTATTTATTAATTAACATATTCTGATTTTTTATTTGATTTAGATTAGGCTTAATTTTCATTGGGTGTTAATGCTATCGTAATTCTATGTTGTTGCGTTTTATCCAACGGGTAGATTTACAATGCTAAGAATGTGACTTTTCCTTTGAATATAGGAAAATTGATGTCTAGTTAAGGCTATCAACCTATTATGAATTATGATTTAATGATTCCAAGATTCTGTGATATAATTATAACTATGTTATGAAGTAATGTTTTGTTCTAGTGTTTGAATGCAATCCAAGTACATTACATTGTTTGGAGGGGTTTGTTCAAATATTTCATTTATATCGATTTATTTGATTGTTTGTTTAAATTGCATTAAGTTAATTTATCAAATTCAGATTTTTTATAGTTTAGTTATTTTAATTAATTTCTTATTTTGTTTTTAGATCAATAGTGTTTAATTTCTGTTTAATTAAATTAGTTAAATTAAAGCAAGTTAAATCTAATAAAAATTTAGGGTAGCCTTAATTCTTAAGAGATTTGAAAAATTCCTATGGAGACACTATCTCATTTGCCACCACTAAAAATAATTGAAAAATATAAAAAAATATTGTGCATGCTCGACACGTGTCAATTTTTGGCTTCGTTGTTGGGGATTTTAAAAATAACGTCTTAGCAACCTGCTTGTTAAAAGTCATATAATATGACTGAAGATGATGAAGAATTAACTTTTAGGTAATCTGATAGGAATGTCACGGCTTATGAACCTACGTGTATAACTATTACAACAGAATTTTTGAAATTCGAATTTATATTCAAACTTGTAAATTCTTTACTGTGTTTCTATGGTGAAGATAATGAAGATGCTCAAAAGTTTATTAGGGAGTTCATACGCAAAGTAAGCACATTAATACCTAAGGATATAGAAATAGATTATGTTAAATTAAAATCTCTTCCTTCTGTATTAAAAGACCAAACTTTGGATTTGTTATTTTACCTCCCTCAAAATTCATAACTAGTTGGTTAGAGATGCTACAAGTCTTTCTTGATCAATATATACTAGTAAGACAAATTGATTTATATAGACAATAAATTAGTAATGCCAGGATAGATATTGGAGAAACTTTTGATGAATTTTGAGATATGTATCAAAGATTGATTTCATTATGTCAAATGCTTGGATTTGCAAAAAAGAACTTTAATGTAATGTTTTTATGAAGGATTAAATCACTTAGAATGATATTCTTAGATACAGTATGTGGGGGGTCTTTGCTCGATAAAACATCAATTTTAGCAAAAGAAGCTATAAATAAAATAGCTAAGCAATCCAAGCAATATGGTGAGAAGAGTGAATTAACCAAAGAAAATCTAAGTGAATAAAAGGACATAAAATACCACACGATAAGATAGATGAGCTAAAAGCCATGGTTGAGTTATTATTAAAAGATAGATCAAGTAAAGTAAAATCTAGTAATGAATTAATTCATTCTAATGATGAATGCCCTTTGACACAACAAACCAAAATAGAAGAAGCTAATGCTATAATGAACCAATATGATGGAATTTTTTTATCCCACTTCTAACTTTAATATTTATACAAATTACTCACAGTCAAAGATAGGTAATTGTATTAACGATCAAGGTTATCAAAGTTATAAATCATCGAATAATTTAGAAAGAGAAAATACGAAATAATTCAAACATTACAAAATGACAGGAGCAAGTTGAAAAATGAATTGAGTCAAATGACAAAAAAAATGAGTGAGTTTGTAAATAAAGAAAAATTACTATCTTAACCTTATTCTACTTTATATGAAAAAGCACCAACCATAATATTAAGTAGTGGTAAGCAGATGGATGAACCTAAAATGTCAAACCAATTAATTTCTAGAAAAGAAATAGAAGCATAATTAGAGAAAAAAACTGAAGTAATAAGTCATAAGACTCCCAATGAAAAGGGTGATGAACCTGATAAAGACAGACCAATTAATATAAAACCACCATTCCCTCATCGTTTGGAATATAATAAGAATGCTAAGAAATTGTAGGAAGAAAAACAAATATCTAATACATTAAAAAAGTAGTGGTTAATATAACTTTGTTCGAAGTTATTTGAAAAGTACCTAAGTATAAAAAATTTATAGCAAATTCATGCAAAAATAAGATTAAGGCTAATGAAAAAGTGAGTAAAAAAGAACACGTGTTAGCACTAATTCAAAAGAAATTATGTTCTAAATGTTATGATTTTGAAATGTTTTTCATTCATTGTACGACTGAGAATATAAAAATCTCTAAAGCATTGTGCAATCTTGGAACTTGCATAAATGTTATGCCTTTATTTATTTATTTACAAATGATAGATGTATATTTAGAAGGAACTGGTATAGTGGTATAATTAGCAGATAGATCCACTATTAAACCGGTAGGGTTACTAGAAGCTGTATTAGTTAAGGTTAATGATTTAGTCTTCCCATTATATTTCTATGTTCTAGATGTGAAAGAAGATAATTTCTCTAATAGGACTTCTCTAATCTTAGGAAGACCATTTTTTAAATCGCAAAAAGCGAATATTGATGTTTAAAATGGAACATTAACAATGGAAGTAGATGAAAATACAATGAGTTTTAATATATATGACGCAATGAAATATCCAATGGATGTTTCTTCCATATGCACGGTAGATATGATAGATCCATTAATAGACAAATCTTTTAGAAAAGATAAAACATATAAATTGGAATTGATAATAGAAGATTTAGAAGAGGATAATGATAGAGATAAGGAAACAAAAAAGATAATAAGTACTTAGAAATCATATAAAAAACTACCATAACTTACTTATTGCCTAGATTTATCTAGATCTCATTCAAAACTTTTACCTTCTATAGTTAAAGTCATAGACTTAGACTTGAAAACCTTACCAGAGCATTTAAAATATGTTTATCTAGGGGAATACGATAAATTGCCAGTAATAATTTCTAATAAACTGACAGGTTTGAAAGAAAATAAATTAATAAATGTATTGAAAGAACTTAAAGGAGCAATAGGATGAACCATAACGGATATTAAAGGAATAAATCGAACTACGTGCATGTATAGGCTAAATCTAAAAATCGACATAAAAGCTTCTAGATTACCTCAACGCAGATTAAACCCGCCTATGATGTACATAGTAAAACCTAAAATATTAAAATTAATAGACGTAGGAATGATATTTTCAGTAGCTAATAGCAATTGGGTAAGCCTAGTACAAGTAGTTCTTAAAAAGGCAGGAATTACAGTAATAACAAATGAGCATGGAGAATTAATACCAACTAGAATCCAAAATAGTTGGAGGGTATGTATAGATTATAGGAAGCTAAATGCCACAACTAGGAAATACCACTATCCACTTTCGTTTATAGATTAGATATTATAAAGATTAGCTAGAAAAACCCATTATTGTTGTCTAGATGATTATTCAGGATTTTATAAAATACTTGTAACCCTGAAGATCGGGAAAAAATATAGCAAGTCTTGGTCTTCAAGTCAGTCTGATATTTCTATTTCCGAACTTGACACCGTGGTTGACATCATCCCTTGTGGAGTTGATGTTGTCCGTTCAATTAGGGAACCGTCGGTTGTTCTGCCGTGATGCATTGCTTGGCACTATGGGTCTTTACTAGTGTCGTCTTTCCATTTTGGGGGCACCAACCATGCTGATTTTTTTTACTTATCTTTGAATTCTTTTTCGAATTTGTCTAATTCAAGCACAAACACTGAAATACCCTGTAAATCTCCAAAGTAAACATTTAAGGCCATGAAACACGACTTTGGACTTGATTTACATAGCAAAACACTTATGGAAAAGGGCGTAAATAATGACTCATCACAAACTAATAAGTTTAATGAGACTAAGTTAGAAGGGCTTACTAACCATAGTTTGGTCATGGTCAAACTAACTTAAATTAAAGAAAACGATAAATTTAGCATAAGGTTGATAAAAATACCCATATGGTTATTTATGAGCCAAACTTACCAATTAAATGAAATGAAACATTTATGGAGATTTAAATGGAGACCATTCTTTTGGTGTATTAGATGAACCTAAAAATCTTTTTGTTGAAAAACTCTAAGAGATTAGTGTGCATCTATGTATTACATGTCCTATTAAATAAGGAGTCATAGATTTTCCTAGAGAATTATGAGATTAAGAGATACAAAGTTTTTATAGTGGTTGAATTTTAATGAAAAAATTTATAAAATGGTTTTTCTTCTCTAAATGCAATAAGAGAAGAAAGAAACTCTAGCAAGATTTTTCATGAGATTTTATGATTTGAAGCTAGAAGAACTTGTGAATCAAGAGAAGGAATTGAAATGTCAAGTGATTCAAATAATAGGTAACAAGCTTTCTGATACGTGTCGGGCATGTACACTAAATTCTCCACCTATATTATACTTTTAATATTTTATATTAGTGGTAAGTGGGAATCATCTCCACAAGGACTTATCAAACTTCTTTAGGAAAAATGACTTTTAATGGTTTTTATTTTTTATTTTAATTAAATTAATTAAAAAAATAATTAAACTAATTAATTCAATCTATTATATAATAATAATTAACTAATTATATTAACTTAATTAAAACAATTCTAATTTCAATATCAATAAAATAGATTCAATTCAATAATAAATAAATATGAAAACAAACATCCAAAACAATGAAACATAAACCCATTTTGCTTTCCAAACATGTTACTTCAATCAATATAGTTATTAAAATACTTTATAAAGTACCATAGATTGTTAAATCTAATCATAATGTAATGACCCGCTTTAATTAATCTTGATTAACTGGCAAATTACAGATTAGGACCTTAAGCTCAAACCAACTTAGATATCGCGAAAATTTTTAGGGCACGTCTAACGAGGTAAAATTTATTATTTTTGTATGACACGTGTTTATTTATTTTATTATTATTTACTAATTCACGTCGCTTTAGTTATGAATTACACTAGGTCACGTAGTGCGCGTGCAGTGACAAAAGTGTATGACGTTGCGGTGTGCATGCAATGCAAGTGTATGAGGCAGCTCGAGATTTAGTTGTCACATCAAACATCACATCACATCACCCATCAATCACTTACCCACACCATACCTTACTTTCTTTCTCCTATCTCATTTAAGAAAAATCTCTCTCATCACCCTCCCTCTTCACTCACCCATTTTCTTTTTCTCTTCCAACTCCTAATCACCAAGCTCTCCATCACTCCCTCTACTTGGTAACATATCTCTTCTAGTGCTCGCTCCTTTTGGTGGCGCTCGCGACGATCTTCGAATCGAGGTGAGTGTCTTGATTTTTAAAATTTTGGTGAAGAAAATAAGATTTTAATGGTGATGGTGTATTGTTGGTGTTGATGTTGTTGTTGTTTAAAAAATACTTTTTTGGTCTATGGAGAGACGATTTGGAGGGGGGAGATGGTAGCCAGGTGAGCTGGGCCTGGCTGCCCTCCTAGCTGTGTTGGGCTTGGTTGCCTAGGCCCAGCTCAGGACGGGTCGAACCGAGCTTGCTTGGACCCGGGTGGCCCGGTTTGGCCAAATCGAGACCGGTTCGGGCCCAACCCACTCTTAAATAAAATAAAAACAAGTAAAACTAAAATAAAATACAGTTTTAAATACAATAAATTCCAAAAAATAGGAAAAATAGCTTGAAAATTTTGGAAAAACTCGAAAAAATTAGGAAAAATATAAACAAATGAGAAAAGATAGAAAAGTAGGTTTTCAAGAATTTTTTGGGCGTATGGTCGAACAGACAGTATGAACCCTTTTTGGTTCTCTCATCGATACGATCCAATTGTTGCTACGGTGTTGGTCACACCTTAGACTACGCATGAGATTTCTCTCCGCGAGTCGATGATATTGAGAGTGAGTTGGCGTGAGGCTCGCTTCCATTACAGTGTTCCTCTCTTTTGAGGCATTGGGCAAAAGTCAACCATTCGACCAACAGAGTTCCTTATTTTGACCGTGTAGAGGGGATGTGGATTTCCTCACCTCCAAGGCCTTCTTGGTTTAGTATTTATGTTCAAAGGCTAGACATCTATACACCACACTCGCATTCCATATTCTTGATTATCTTACGAATCATATTCATGTTTTACAATCCTTTTAATTTACTTTATATGCATGAATTGTAGCATTTTTTTAGATTTCTTGTGAATACTAACTAAATTTCTCTAGGATTTACTCAATGGGACTTGTCATTGTTTTTGCTGGCAAGTTGTAGATCCTACTACAAGTTGGTGGAAGGCAGTGCTTGGCGACTACCTCTGATTCGGAGCACCTCTACTTGCTTACTCGTATATGTTAATATTTATATACATATGTTTCTTGGCATTATTTTAGGAGACTTATTACCTGATACATGTATATTGACACATGTTATACCTTTTGTTGCCTTTATCGATATACATGGTGTTCTTTTGCCGGGTCTCCACCCTAGTAGGTTGTTAATTATTGCAAAACTCGTTTACATTAATTATTGCATATTATTAAGACTTCCACTATTAAAAATAACCTAAAAAGAATCAAAATATATAAATTAAGTGGTAAAACTTCTTAACTTCGTATATTTCAACGAAATAAATTAAGTCAAATTACAAGATTGTAAGTACGCGAGCCAGCATGGATAGTTGTGCAAGTGACAAGGCATGATCGGTGACGTGATGGTGCCCGATTTGCCTCAAAATTTAGGGGCGTCATAGTTTGTATCAGAGTCTAAGTTCAGGCGAACCTTAGGAAAAGTTTAATACAACCAAATAAAACTTCACAACAAACATTCGATGTGGAAACCTAGAAATCCTGGCTTAGAACTTTAGTTGGGAACCAAAATGAGCGAGTAGTGCTAGGACTTACATGTGTATATATTGATTGTAATATTTATATACACGTATTAAGATGCTGACTTGTGGCACGTTCGCGATTTGTAGATTCAACATGGATGGGCGGCCAGTTCCTCATATGGATGATGAGGGCTTGAAGAGCAACTTGACACCCACCAACTCTGATCAGACCTTACGTGAAATGGTCACACTTCATAGTTTGCGGCTCGAGGAGATCATTCGATTGCTTCAAGCATAAGCAACGACCATATTGGCCCTTGTCACACTCGCCGCCGCCACTACTGCTGGCCTGCCAGTTGTCACCCCGAATGTTCAGGCGACCCCGCTCACGACTACTATTACTGAGATATTGCAATCAATTGTTACACCACTGACTACACCAGTCATGGAATCGAAACCAATTCTGCCCCAAAGAGATTAAACTTGAGATCTCCTTATCAATTAAGGCGAAGCTGATTAAGGATTTTATTTGTTTTCAGCCAAGCCACTATTACGGAGGTGGAGACCCATAGGTAGTTGGGAAGTGGGTCCTTTCGCATGAGAGACTTCACAGACTTTTGAGAATTCACGATAACATACGGGCTTGGATTTTCGAATTCATGCCCGAGGAGATGCTGCAGTATGATGGACTGCCTACATAACCACCTATAGAGAGCCAAGTACATTGGCAGAGCTCAAGAAGGTCTTTTATGACTAGTATATCCCGATCGAGATTTAGTTGAGACTAAGAAAAGAGTTCGCGACATTAAGTAGGGTAGCCGTATGGTGATGCAATACATGGAGAGATTCAAATACTTGCTTTAGTTTGCGATAGACGTAGCTAAGACCAAGCGATTTTCGGTCCACTACTTTATTCGAGGACTCCAACCGAAGATTGAGGGTGCGATTGTGTCGACACGAGCTAGGACACTATAGGATGTCTATGAGAGAGGATTGGCTCATGAGTCATATTTGATGTGGAGCGACACTGTCCCCACTCCGATGCATCAAGACAACCACAAGAGCCAGGGGAGGTCAGACGGGAAAGGTAAAAGGAACCGCGATCAGAGAGATCAAAGGGGATAGAGGCATATACATGACGATGGTTAGACGATCAACGTTCATGTAGTTGTACCTACATAACCACAACATGTTATGCTAGTGCCAACACTAGTAGCTCAGCCGGTATAGGCGAGGGAGAAGTGCACGCAATTTTCGCACCAGCTCGTGATGCGTCTTGGTAGCTCACTAGGAGAGTTGGGTTTGACACTTGAGAGCGTTAACACGCACCTTATCCTCAGTGCGGCCGATTGGTATAAAATATATCCTAACCATATTTGTAGAGATTGTCTAGTCGAGGTTGGTGGTCATCAATTACCTATAGATCTATGAGTATTAGAGTACCTAGAGTTTTGGTATACTCTTAGGCATGGATTGGTTGGCGGCATACCACGCTAAGTTAGACTGTTTTAGGAAGACCATCATTTTTCAAATACCAGTGATTCCCAGATTCACCTTTACTAAAGTCGCGACATCACTTTCGATCACTAAAGGTAGGTTAGCGACCACCCAGGAGATGGAGAACCTCGCAGGGATAATAGAGTTTGACGAGAGACTAGTTGCCTGACTTAAGAATGTCCCAATAGTACATGAGTTTCTAGATATTTTTTCTGGAGGATTTACCTATATTTTCCCCGCCCATACTGGTAAAGTTTATGATCGATTTGGTGTCAGGCACACAACCTATAGCGAGCAGACCTTATCGCATGTCACATCCAGAGCACGAGGAGTTGAGAGCTCAACTAGAGGATTTATTGAAGAAAGGCTTCATACACTCGAGTATGTCATCATGGGAGCACTAGTCCTATTTATGAGGAAGAAGGATGGTAGCATTGTACATAAACTATCGATAGCTAAATCAGGTGACAGTAAGGAATATGTATCTCTTGTCCAGGATCGATGACCTATTCGACTAATTGACCGGAATGTAGTTCTTCTCCAAAATTGATATGAGATCTGAATATAATCAGTTAAGAATCAGATAGGAGGGTATACCTAAGACAACGTTCAGCACGCGTTATAGGCTATTTGAGTTCACATTATGCTATTTGGATTGATAAATGCGCTGACTGTAATCATGGATTTGATGCATCGAGTTCTGAGACCATGTTTAGATTGATTTGTGATAGTCTTCATCGACGAAATATTGATTTAGTCCAAGACCTGTGAAGACCATAAGAGGCATTTTAGAGAGATGTTGAGAACTCTGAGAGAGCATATATTGTATGCCTTAATTCATTATAGTTCCCAGTATAATGATCGACTAAGGACATTTAGGATATTTCTGTAAATACCCATGGATCTTATTATAATGTAAATATGCAAATTAATTATAATAAACAACAAATGAAATCCTCTATTTTATTAACTAAAAGTATTCATAAAGACAGTTAATGGATTGACCTAGGGCACATGCCCAACACGAAGCTCTAAGTTTAAGGGTATTTGATGAGTCATTATTTATGCACTTTTTCATAGGTGTTTTGCTATGTAAATCAAGTCCAAAATGGTATTTTATGGCCGTATATGTTTACTTTGGAGATTTACATGGTATTTGAGTGTATGTGTGTAAATTAGACAAATCTGGAAAAGAAGTCAAAGATAGGTAAAAAACCAGCAGGCTTGACACCCCTAAAATGGACAGACGGCGCCAGTAAAAATCTACGATACCAAGCAAAGTGTCATGACATAACAACTAACGGCGCTAGAATTGAACGAACGATGTCAACTTGATTAGGGACAGCATCAACTACGACGCCATGTTTAGAAATAGAAATACAAGGCTGACTTGAAAACCAATACTTGCTATATTAAGTCGCGCCACCATCTGGCATCATTCCCACATAATGACAGCATTACCGACAATGCCAACTTCGCATAATAGAAATTTAGAGGTTTTTCAAAAGGCTCTTATTATTGGGAGCTGCTACTCTTATACCCAAAGCACACCTATATAAAGGAAGCACCTCTAGGGATGAAAAAAAAATATAATTGATAATGATTTAGGAGTAGAGCAAGGTAGAGTAGCCATGTCCGGCTAGGTTCTTTAATACTTAGGTTGGGAATGAAGCTCTCTAGCTAGTAGTAGGTTTATTTTTTGTCTTGTCGAGAATGTCTAATATAATAGTGTTTTGAATTGGTTCTTTATCTTTATGTTGTTATTTTTAACGATGTCTCAATGGTATTTTAGAGTTTGTATATTCATTGTAAATCTCTAGGCATAAACCCTTTGACCTGTTATCAATTGGGTTGATTCCGTGATACCAACCAGGTTGAGAAACAACAATCACTTAGAGCAAGAAACCTGACACACTTGTTGTTCTAAGTGAGTAACATCGAGGACTAGGTTAAAGCTTTAGAGTGGTTGTCCAAGGTTATCTAGGGGTAAGAGTTCCTAAAGAGCATTAATGTTGCCCCCATGCTAAATCTTAACAGCGGTTGCCCAAAGTTGTATGATGGAGTATGAGAAGTATTTAAGAAGCGGTTGCCATATCTATTGAGAATAGGGGAACTAGGGTGTCAGTGACCCCAACAACTATTGTCTATGTATGTTTTAAAACTCATCTTTCAAAGTAAATAATATAAGACATAGAAATAACATAGGACTAGATTGTTGATTCTTAGATTAAGGTATGTTTTACTACTTCTAAGTTTCAATTATTTACTTTCTTGTTTAGTTGACATTTAGGGTAAAACTCTTTCAAAAAGCCCCTAGATCTACTTTTCTAGTTGTTTAACTCAGTCTTACTGAATCCTGTGGATTCAACCCCGTATTTACCATTACTACACCCATGCAGGATTGGTAACCTTTTACAGGTTATATTTGACACACATGATATGTAATTAGTTTAGATCCATAATAAAACTTAAGTATTTATTTTTCTTCAAACTTAAACTAGTTAGATAGGTTTTATTAGAATAACTTAGGTACCCGTTTGATTTTATTAAGGTCATAAGTAACAACTAGCCCATATATTGAAATTTACAATGATGTTACTCAATTCCCTCGCGTGCACACAACTCGAAGTAAACTTTGATCCACTATAATTGAAGGATGAAATTATAAAAATTGTTTATACTATAAATAAATAGGCACAATGTATTACATGATATCAAATACCAATAAAATAATTTCATTTATTACCTTCGTGTCAACGCTTGAGTGTTGACTGAGTGCACCACGTAAAGGCTGACCGGCAAGTCGCGACCCTACAAAACATACAACTAGGATTTGGTTATTAAGTTGTAACAATTAGAGATATCCCCCATCCCTTAGGGGAGTTATCCCTTAGGAGTTTATGGACACAATTACCTTCCATTAATTACCTTTTACTACTCATATCCATCTCTTTTATTTGAAGGATATTTATGTCAATTCATATCTTTTATTATTTAAAAATCTGCAACTTCCCAGCAAGTGTAAAGTTGAACAAAACATGAAAATATAATCTTTCAATACGAATTAACTCCGCTCGCACTATAAGTTGGCAAAAACAAACCAAACGAGGCCAAAGATAAGAGTAGGAGATGATGACGCAGAGGAAGATTTGATGATGTGGTGAGAAGGAAACTGTAGAAGAAGCCACATGATAACTCAAGATATAGGCTTAATGTGCCAAGTGGCAACGCAATATGTTACTTTATTTCCATTAGAGTTAAAGTTGATGATGTGGTGAGTAGTTTTGTAACCTATTGTTTTGAATTTGTAATTTAAGTTTCTATATTTAGTGAGGTTTAATGAGGGTTTTGAGTAAGGAAGTTAACGGGGTTTTACATAAGGCTACATCTTGAGCATGTCACGTGGCTCGTCGAGAAGGCTAAAAAATGCCACGTGGAATGTAGCCTTAATCTATATAAATTAGAGCTAGGGTTGATGCCGTGGCGAAAGAGTTGATGATGCGATAAGAAGGAAACTTGATAAGAAGCCATATGAAACTCAAGATGTAGGCTTAATGTGTTACGTAGCAATGCAAGATGTTAGTTTATTCTCATTAGAGTTAGAGTTGATGACATGGCGAAGAAGTTAATGATGTGGTTAGCAGTTTTGTAACTAATTATCAGGAATTCATAATTTAAATTTTTATATTTAGTGAGGTTTAATGGAGTTTTAAATAAGTTAACGGTTTTAAATAAGGTTATAGCTTAGGCATGCCACGTGGCTTGTCGAAAAGGCTCCAAACTGCCATGAGGGACACCTAAGATGTAGCCTTAATTTATATATATATATTGGAGTTGATGACGTGGTGAAAGAGTTGATGATGTGGAGAGAAGAAAGCTTGATAAGAAGCCACATGGCAACTCAAGATATAAGCTTAGTATGTCACGTGGCAACGCAAAAATGTTACTTTATTCCCATTAGAGTTAGAGTTGATGACGTGGCGGAGGATTTGATTACGTGGTGAGTAGTTTTATGACATATTATTTTTAAATTTATAATTTAAATTTCTATATTTAGTAAGGTTTAATGGGGTTTCAAATAAGGAATTTAATAGGGCTTTGAATAAGGCTACATTTTAGGCATGTCGCATAGTTTGTTGAGAAGGCTTGAAAAATGTCACGTGGTACACCCAAGATGTAGCCTTGATTGAGGTATATATTAGAGTTGGAGTTGATGACGTGGTAGAAGAATTGATGATGTGGCGTGAAGGAAGCTTGATAAGAGCCATATGAAAACTCAAGATACAGGCTTAATGTGTTACGTGACAATGCAAGATGTTACTTTATTCCCATTAGAGCTAGAGTTGATGATGTAGTGAGTAGTTTTGTAACCTATTATTTTAAATTTGTAATTTAAGTTTCTATATTTAGTGACGTTTAATGTGGTTTTGAATAAGGAAGTTAATAGAGTTTTAAATATAGCTTCATTTTTTGGCATGCCACGTGGCTCGTCAATAGGTCAAAGATTCCACGTGGGACACCAAAGATGTAGCCTTAATATGTATATATATCTACTACACTTAATAAGCATGGATAATCACTCTTTCAGTCGTTACATGAATTTATTATTTTACTTTTGATTTAGTCTTTCAACCTTCACTTAAATCTACTTTTCTACCCTTAATTAGGGGCCTTCCCACATTAAATCTAAGTAGTTACAATTTGTTATCAAAAAAATCAAAATAAAATTAAGTAGTATATTTTTAGAATATAAAAAATAAATTATTAGATTGATTAAACTCTCACGAGTGTAGAGAACGGATCAAGCGTGTGTAGCATTCTCCAAAAGCGTGTGTATATATATATATATATATATACTTAATAAGCACGAACAATCAATCTTTCAACCATCACTTGAATTTACTATTCTACCTTTAATTAAGTTTTTCAACTGTTACTTACATTTACTATCCTACCCCTAGTTTAGAGCCTAATCAATCTTTCAACCGTCACTTGAATTTATTATTTTACTCTTTATTTAGTGTTTCAACCTTCACTCAAATTTACTATTCTACCTTTAATTAAGTGTTTTCCCGCTTTAAATCCATGTAGTTTTAATTAGTTGTCAAAAAAATCAGAATAAAATTGAAGTATTATGCTTTTCGTGATACAAAAATAGATTATTAGATTAATTAAATTCATGCGAGCCTAGCGAGCAGGTTCAAAGGTTCATAGCATACTCCAGAAACTAGTATATATAAAGAAAGAAAGAGAGAGAGAGAAAGAGAGAGAGAGGGAGATTATTATAGCATCTCCAATGGTAAATGTGGAATGTAGGTGTGAATTCTTGTCAAGTCATCAACGTGAAGAGGATGTCATCCCGTATGGCTCAAATAGACATTGGACTCCAAAACCGATCTCGAATGGTAGACGTGGATTGAACGTCAATTGATAAGGTGACATCTCTTTTTATAATTTCGTTAATTAAAATGTCTAGAGTTGACAGCCGAAATTTTTTTATCCCACATTAGCATGACATTCTAAATACGCATTCCCATTAGAGACTTTTGATTCATCTCGATGTCAATTTAATCCTAGGTGGCGCATATTGACATTCAATTAACATTCCATTGCAGATGTTCTTAGTAACGTACACTTATTAGTAAATTGGTAATATGTTCATGTTTTTGTAATTGTATACACATGTACAAATAAATATGTGATGTGCTACATTTAAATTAATCATATCCTATGTATTTGTACATGTCATGTTAAAATACGAATAAGATACTTGAATCCACATATACATGTTCAGGATATATGCATCATTGCACACATAGATTTAATTGCACATATTTCAATTTCAAAAAAAATATATAGACTTTATCTTATATATAATAAAAATACCCCTAAGATCTTCCTAAAGCCAAAATAGCCTTATTGACTAAAGTACCCTTCAATGTTAACATTTGATTGGATGAAAAAATCTTTGAAAAAATTAAAGTAGGGGCATTTAGGTAAATTCGACTAAACTAACATAAAGTAAGGATTTAAAAGTGATACTCGTGGAAAAAGTGAGATTGTGTAGAGATTTGAAAGTGATAAACTTGGAGAGAGAGAGAGAGAGAGATAACCATCTGGTAGTTATATTTTCTTTTTGTAGATATGGGTAGTTATGTAAATTAAATCTTTTGATTTAATTAGTCAAGCTGCTAGAAACATTCATGTGTGTAGGACATGCCCACCCACTAGTCAAATTAACCAATATCCCCAAAAAATGGCAGTTTTTGTTCACGTACAAGGCTCTAAATAATTTTTACTTTATCGCCAAAATCAAGAATATCGATCATTGATGTATATCCAAAACGCATATACATTCCAATACCAAGTTTCAATTAATGGCATCGCAATAGTTCTCGAAATAAAATTGTTTTCCTAATTTAAAAGGCATCAAAATAGGAAAAATGTAAAATTGACAAAATACCTTTTATATCCAAAATTGAAAATTTTAAGTAATGCGATCAAACAATATTGCGGAAAATCATAGATCGACTCAAAGAATCAAAAGTGTTTAACCATCTAGCTTTGATACCAATGTAATCTTTAATGATCTACATGGTCGCACTTTGGTCATTAAATTATATTTTGTAATTAAAAAAATCATCAAACTTTTCGGAACATTTCACTACAAAAAAATGATCTCATTAATGATGGGAAATAGCGACGGACTATTTCTCGGCACTAAATTGCGAGGGATTGGCGACGGGTCTCCATTTCGACCGGTTGACTAGATTTGTAGTGGGAATAGCGACGGCTCCCCGTCGCTAATATTTGAGCGGGAAAATACCAATTTTAAACTAATGGTATCACAATAGGTTTTGAAATAAAATTGATTTCCCAATTTAAAAGGCATCAAAATAGGAAAAACTTAAAATTGAAAAAACACCTTTTAGGTCCAAAATCGGAAATCTTAAGTAAAGCAATCAAACAATATTGCGGAAACTCTTAGATTTACTCGAAGAATAAAAAATCTTTAACCAACTAGCTGATACCAATGTAATCTTTAATGATCTACATAAATTGAATAATAAAATAAACAGGTGAATTACACACTTGGTCGCACTTTGGTCATTTAATTATATTTTGTATTAAAAAAACCGTCAAACCTTTTGAAACATTTCACTACAAAAAAAATGATGTCATTAACTACGGGAAATAGCGATGGACTATTTCCCGTCACTAAATTGTGAGGGATTGGTGACGAGTCTCCATTTTCACCGATTGACTAGATTAGCAGTGGGGATAGTGACATCTCCCCATCGCTAATATTTGAACTGGAAAATTCCCGCTCATTTGCGCCATGTGGCATTTCGCCTGCCACGTGGCCCTGGGTGACTTGGCCACATGTTAGATTAAAACCCCGTCGCTAAAAAAAAACCTTTACCTCGAGTAGGCGCCCCTTCCTCTCCTTCTCTCCATCGATCCCCATCTTTTCTCTTTCTCCAATTCCTCCCCCTAAAAACCCTAAGTTGGAGATTTGTCCATCATTGCCTCTGGCTATCACTCACGCCTCCTGCTCTCTCTTACCTACAAGCCATCTTTGTTCCATCCTTCCCGGCTGCCACCTCCCCTCCTCCATATCTCCATCCAAATTCGATGGCCATTTTCGGTGCCGCATTCCGCGGGCCGTTGGTATGAATTTTTATTTATTTTATAAATTTGTAGAATCATTTTAATTAATTTATTTTAGTTTTAGAATAAAATTTGTTGGTGAAAAATTATATGATTTAGATAAAATTGTTTAAAATGAGGTTTTTTAGAATTTATATTAATATATTTGTATGAGTTATTGTTTTCTTCTTTAATTTATAGATATTTTAAATTATTTGAGTTTTTGAATAAATATGTAGAATTATTTTAATTAATTTATTTTAAAAAATTTATGGTGATATATATTCGTAGTTTTTTAATATTTATGGTGAAAAATAATTTTTTTTTGAATAAAAATTTAGAATCATTTTTTATGGTGATATGTTTGATTTTTAGTAATATATTTGTATGAATCTTTTTTATGGTGATATGTGTGATTGTAATTTAATTTTATTGTGATTATTTAATTTGTGATGTTTGTATATCATTTTTTGTTATTGATGTGCACTCTTTTATAATGTGCTATAATTTGATTGAGAAAAAGTAAAATAATATATAAAATTAGATAGCATGTTTAGTTGAAGTAAAATTATTGTTAAAAAAGTAAAACGAAATATTAATTGTGTGCACTTTAGTAATAAAATCTTATTTAAATGATAAAAATTAATTAGACAAATTACATTTCGACAAAAAGTAAAGGACTAATATATTATATTATATATATTTTTATGTATGTATATATATATATATATATGTGTGTGTGTGTTTAAAGCACTTTAAAATTAATATGGAAATATATAATTGATTGAACAAAAAAAAATATAACAACGCTTAGTTTTATATTATATATAAATATTACTTATATGATATGTTATGGAAAAAAACTAGATTAAACCAAAAATGATAAATCAAATTGAAGCACTTAGAAACTTATATATATTATATGGATGTAAAGATTATACCATATATAGAACTTCTACTATATATTTGTAAAAGAAAATCACTTAAAGATTGGATGTACCACTGCATTGAAGGCGATTACACCATATTAGAGTTTGTGGTTGACGTGAAGGAGTTCATAAAATTTGTCATGCAACACTGCGCCACTTTCCAAAACGAAACGAAAATTCGATGTTTTTGTCGAAAATGTCAGAACGAGAAATACTAAGATGTAAACACAATAGGCTTCATCTAATGAATCGAGGATTCGTTCTCGACTATTATTGTTGGACCGAGCATGAGGAGGAAGAATTATTAAACGATGCGGACGATGAAGTTGATGATCCAATGGATGAATATCCGACGTCATATCATCATATGATACACGATTACACAGAGCCTAGTTTTGATTGGAACAGTGAGGAGGAGCCGAACCCTTAAGCAAAAATGTATTCAAAATGATTGAATCAGCAAATCAACCATTTTGGCCAGGTTGCGAGAAGATGACAAAACTCTTAGTAATGGTGCGTTTGTCGATGATAAAGTCGAATCGCCATATTTCGAAGCAAGCATTCGACGAAATCTTGCAGGTCTATAAAGACATGTTGCCTGAAGAAAACTATTTGGTAGATAGATTTTACAAATGTAAAAGTTTAATGCACTGGTTGGGTTTATCATATGAGCGAGTCAATTGTTATCCCCAATTATGAATACTTTATTAGGGCCCCGACTCCGACCTTATGTCTTGCAAGTTTTGTAGGGTACTTAGGTATAACTCCAACAAACGGTCACGCAAGAAAATGTTTTATTTTCCCTTGATGCCTCATTTGCAACATTTGTTCGTGTCGAAAGCCCCTGCGAAACACATGCGATGGCATATAGTACACATTAGAGATGATGACAATATGCAGCATTGCTCCGATTCCATTACATGGAACCACTTGCCGTATTAGAAGACAAAACTTGTCAAACACAACCTACACATAATGCACATTGAGAAAAAATGTCTTTGACAACATTTTCAACACAATTATGAATGTACCAGGGAAAATGAATGCTAACATAAAGTTTAGGGAGGACTTAAAGGAAATCGTCATTTGCTAGAGTTTCACTACGATCAAGTATCTAAGAAATACCCAAAGGCACGAAGCAGAGAAAACAAGTGTTGTGTAAGTAAATAAAGGAATTGTGTTTCCCTGATGGTTATGCATGTAACATTGGCTATTGTGTAGACTCTAAGAAGTAGAAGATGTTTAGAATGAAAAACCATGGTTGTCATGTATTCATGCAACGAATTTTGCCGATTGCATTTCAGGATCTCTTAAAGGAAGACATATGGATTATAATCGGCGAGTTAAGTATTTTCTTTAAAGATTTAACAGCTAAAAATTTAAATGTTGAGAATCTACGATTTTTGCTATGAAAACATTCCAAAGATATTATGTAAATTGGAAAAATCTTTCCGTTAAGTTTCTTTGACTCAATGGAGCATCTTCCTATCCATCTGGCGCTTAAGGCTATTCTCACTAGCCCAGTAAAATTTTGATAAATGTATCTTTTCGAGATGTAATAAATTATACTTTTTATGGACTGTTTATTTTTATCATACACAATTATAATCAATTAAAATGTACGTTTACCTAATTTACCTCTGAATGTAGGTATTTGAAATATTTGAAAAATAATTTTAGGAATAAGGCAAGGGTTGAGGGCTCAATATGCAATGTTTACTTAGTAGAATAGGCAACTGCATTTTGTTCATATTATATTGGAGAAAATGTCTCCACATTGCGTAACTTCTCGCACCGAAATTATGATGGTGGAGTCGAGCCAACTTAAGATTTTGATGGTAACTTCTCAATCTTCACCCACCCAGGTCGAGCTTTTAGCAGATCAAAGAAGCGTTATCTCAATGATGATGAGTGTAACGCCACATAAGTTTATGTATTGATAAATTGTCCCGAGTCACTCCTTTTATGATGTATACGTAAATACGTTACCTACACAATTTTCATGTCAATTATGTGCCTTATTATATTCAATCGTATTTTCAAATTTCTTTCATCTCCTTTAAGGATGTATGCATCAGAGTTGCGTTCCAAATAGCTGAATACCACACAAAGTGTAATCGATCAACATGTTGAGAAATAATTCTAAACTTGGTTCCAACATTTTGTAAGTTCATATTAACATAATTCTTCTTGTTTTGTTATTTAATTAAAAATGTAGTTTACTGTACATATTTTTTTGAATTCTAAGCGTTATTATATATTTAAGATCCAGCACTTCTAATGCTTTTGTACTACTCCATTTAAACTTGCAGCGTATATCATGCATATCTTGTTAATGGATACAAGTTTCACACAGTCTCACATAGCGCAAACCCCGCCTCACCTAGTAGCAAGGTGTGCGTTGGAGGCACAAATTACGCAAAATGTGATAATAACTTTTACGGGCAATTGTAAAAAGTGACGCAAATTGAATATAGTAATTTTTACGTACCGTATTATTCAAGTGTGAATGGTTAGATCCCATGTCAAACGTCCCAACGTTTTCACCGCTCCTTAAAACTCGTTGATGTACATCGAAGTCTGAGACTGAATAAGTACAAGTCTTTTATACTATACATACAAGCTAATCAAGTGTAATTTCTTTCTTACCTGAGTTAAGAAGTGCGGCGAGAAATTGGGAAGCCATTTCCAACTTTCAGCTAAAGTTTATCGATGAACACAACTTAGTCAAAAAAGTTGACAATGCATCTACTCAAGAAGATGTTTTTCAATAGCAGCTACCTAAGCATGATATTGAGGATGATATTGGCAACAATATTGCAATTTTTCTAGCTGATCCTAGTGGTTCACACCTGTCAGAAGTCGACGAGGAAGGTGATGAAACTGATAATCCCGAGTTGTCATCGGATGATGGGAACAGTGACAACGAACCATGATATAACTAGTCATGGAGGTAAACGAATACGTAACGTAATCTTATATTTGTTTTCTTCTTACATAATATCTAAAATGTAGAACATTTATATATAGTTGTTTCTAACTTAATTTTCATTTTTCAATAAAGTTATGTCAAGTAGACGATACAGTCTAGCACACGGTGAGAGATCTGGTAGACGTTCCAATGGACGATTCAGCGGTAGCAGAGATAGCCTATCTCGCCATTCAGATCATACACAATTAAGATCTTTTAACGATTTTGCTCCAAAGTCTAGTCAGGGGCTGCACCCTCGGCATCAGCATCCTCAACAACATCACCCTCCGCAGGCCCCCTTATATCATCCGTACCCATTTCCACCTTCTCAGTAGGTCCATCAGACACCCTCATCTTATATACATCCACCACCTCCCTCTTTAGTATACGACATGCCTTTCCCATTTGTATTTGCTGATGACCCGACCTCTATGCAGGTGTACTCCACACTCCTTTCTTTGCTACTGACACCACCCGTCACCTATCACGTCACCATGCGCCCATATTCTAGGCCTACTTTTTTATTGGGGGATCAGTCTCTCCATCGCATCAGCCCAATCATCATATGACTACACCGCAAGGCCAATCTGAGTTACATGCCTCAGAGTCGTTACATTCTATAGCACACCTTTCTAGTGACACATCCATCGGCACAAGCTCACATGGACAACGACGAAGCGCTCAGGCCACTAGAGCCCCTAGAGGAAACACTATTACGCAAGTTGAGGTGGTGAATGTTTTGGTTGTCAAGTATGTGAGATAGTAAGTATACGTAATTTAGTTACGCATATCTACATTTCTTTAATTGACCAAAATAAGGTCTAACATAAATTTTAAATTTAATGGACGAAATTTGCACCTATAACGGCCTGAAATTAATTCATCGTTATTAATGACGTGGTTGCAAATGTGGTTGATAGCTCAGATGTTCATGGGAGCCGTAGCTAGGCTAATGCATACCTAGAGCTAGGTAAATAGTTATTTTTATGTGGATTTGTCTAAGTTGCGATGTTTATGTTGAAATAGATTAAATAGCATCGTAATGTGTGTAATTATATTACATTTGATGTGCGAGACTTATTGTTAAGTATTCGTCTCGATATGCGTATCAATGCAGGTATCGGGTAGGTTAAAAGACTAAATACTGGGCTGAGGGAAATAATACACACATGAAAAGAATAAAAATGAGTTAAATAATCATATGTAATGTATATTTCGTGGTTAGGTCATGGTAGTACGCGTATTCCGCGGTTCGAGATGCGAAGCCAAGTGTTGAAACACCCGAAAGAAGACTTTTTGGGTTAAAAACAAGGGCAAGTGTGTCATTGGTGTCATATTTGGAGTCATTAGAGGTTGAGAGATGGAGCAAATAATGCTCACTAGATTGCATTGAGTTGCACAAGTGAGGAAAGGTCATATAAATGGTATAAAAGTCAATTGACTTTCATTTCTACCACCTTTTCTCTTTCCTTATCTACAATCTGAAAATAGAGAAAAAGAAATAAGGGTTTTGGAGTTGCAAAATTGATCATTAGAGGAGCTTGAAAGGGTTAATTCATCAAAGCAATGTGAGAATCAAAGTCACCTCAACTTTCTTTAACTTTTGGTATAAATTTTTGAGGTATTTGTATGAATCCAATATGGATTGTTAAGTAGTTGTTAAGTAGTTGTTTTGGTGGGTTTTAGGTGCTATGAAGTTAAATGAAATATGTTGTTGTAGTGGTTATTGGTGGTGGTGATATTTAAAACTCAAAACTTTCAACCAAACTAATGTCTAGAACCTGATTAGCGCACTAATAAGGTCATCTAGCATGCTAGAAGGAGATTAGCGCACTAGGTGAAAAATATAGCACGCTAATGTTCTTTCGACGAAGAACGTTTAGCTGCTCTGCAATCTAGCACGCTAATCCCCAGACTTAGCGCGCTAGATATTGCAAATTTTAGATTATTTTTGCTAAGTAACATAAATTACATCCAATTGACTAAAAATTAATTATAAATGGGAATAGGTCATTTCGAGCGGTAATTTAGATATTGGGGATTCGCCAAAGCCGGACTGAGGGTTATTTATCGGGACACGGAGTGCGGATTTAGATGTGTAGTATCTCAACTGAAATTTCTTTAGCAGCACTTTATTTTTTCTTTTGAATTCATATTTTGTCTTTTTATACTTAATTCTTGGTTTTGGTTTAAATAGAAGGACATTGAGGCTCTCCCTCCGTGTCATTCTTGTGTGTATGTCTACTAGGCCATAGCACGTGTGCCAGGGATCTCGGTGAATAGTTCATCCTGAGAGTCAAGTCGAGGAACATATGGGTGCGTTGTAGGTTCTACGCCGACCACCTAGCGAATCCTGATACTGGCCTTGTTTGTGTGGGACTCGCCGTTAGTAGTCTGTGGAGTGTCTGAAGTATGGCGCTAGTCTAATACTAGGCTCTATTATTTATCCACACGATGATCACGGTTGCCTGTATTTATTTCTACATGTTTATTTAATAGTATTGTTTAAATTTTAGTATTTACTTTAATTATTGCTCACTTAAGTTCCTTGGGAATACACACTCTGGACTCGTCATCAACCTTTTTGTAATGGCTTGAGTGTAGATCCTAGTACAAGTCTTGGCAAGGGAAAGCTTCTAGAGTATCTGTGATTCAAAGATATTAAGCCAGACTTGTACATTTGTATTATATATACTTTATTTTGTTTTAGGAGTTTGGGCTTGTGAGAAACTTCATAACCTTATATTTTTTTATAATTTATGGGTTTTCCACACTAGGTATCAAGTTAAATACATGACTATAATGTTCAATATTTTAATCGTCCTGATAAAGAATTTCGTTGTGGTTATTTATTATGGTTTCAAATGATAGTAACAGATGACTTGAGTTCATTAACAATTTAAACAGTAAATTGTTGTCTATTGAGGTTAATAATGATTAAATGGTGAATGAGATAGCATGTGGGACACAACTGGCGCTGGTAGGCCAGGTTGCATGCCCACATTGGCCCCCATAGTGGTCCATTTGGAAAATTGGTTGTTACATTTTGGTATCAAAGTGGTTGGTGAACCTTGAGGAATTGAAAATTAACTCTGATACAGTTACTTTTGTGATATAATTTGAGGATAAAGCTAATGAATAAACTCTAGATGTGGAAACCCCAAAGGAATGGCCTAGTGTAATGGCCTGAATTTAATTCACCATTAATAATGACGTAGTTGCAAACGTGGCTTACAACTCAAACACTCGTAGGACCCGTAGTTAGGCTTGTATGCGCCTGGAGTTAGGTAAATGATTATTTTGTTTGCTAAATTTTTAATTTGTGATGTTTATATTGAAATAGAGTAACTGGCATTGCAATGTGTGTTATTATAGTACATTTGACGTGCGAGATCGTGAGTTAATTAGTTGCCTCGATATGTGTGTCGACACGGTACGGAGTAGTTTAACCGACTTAACACTAAGTTGGGGAGAATAATACACACAAAATGAATAAAATTGGTTAAATAATTATTTTGGAATGTATATTTGGTGGTTAGGAACATAGTAGTACGCGTATGTCGCGGTTCGGGATGCGAAATCGGGTGTCGGAACACCCGAAACACCACTTTTTGAGCTAAACACAAGGGTGAGTGTGCCGAAGGTGTCCTAATTGGAGTCATAAGAGGTTGTAAACGTAGCAAATAAGGTCCATTTGATGGCATAGAGATGTGGTAGTGAGATGAGATGCAAATCAACTATAAAGTTAATCATTTGACTCATTTTCCACCACCTTTTCTCTCTCCTCGTCTTCTTATCCAAGTTTTGAGACAAGAACTAAGGGTTTTGGCGATCGAAATGGTGATTTGTGGAGCTTGGAGTGGGTCAATCAACAAATCAAGCTGAGAATCCCAACTATCTCCACTTTCTCTATCTTTTGGTCTAAATTTTTGAGGGGTTGGTGTCAATCCAATATGGATTATGTTAATGGTTGTTAAGTAATTGATTTGGTAGTGTTTTAGTGCATAAATTTCTGTGGTTGGATTTGTGGTAATAGTTGTTGTTGTGGGTGTTAGTGAAAACCAAAAGTTTCAGTAAAATTGTTTTCCAGAGCGCGATTAGCGCGCTAATGTTCTGCTAGGCGAAGAGTGTATCATTGTCTGGGAATCTAACGGGCTAATTCCCAGACATAGCAAACAAGATTCTACTATTTTGACATAATTTGTGTGAAATGACTTAAAACACATCCAAATGACTAAAAAACAACTATACATGAAACTAGGCCGTTGCGGGAGGTAATTTGGGATATCGAGGACTAGGCGGAGTCAGACCGGGGGTGATTGACGGGACACAAAGTGCAGTGTGGGGTGTGTAGTATCCCAACTAAGATTTCTTGAGCAGTACTTTATTTTGCTTTGGAATTCACATTATGTCTTTCATTACTTTATTATTGTTATGTTATAATGGACGGACGCCTAGGCTCTCCCTCCGTGCCATTTCTTTGTGTATGTCCACTAAGCCATAGAACGTGTGCCATCTCAGTAAATAGGGTTACTCGAGAGTTGTGACGGGCACGTGTGGGTGCTTCGTAGGTTCCACGCCAACCACCTAGTAGATCCAGATACTAGTCTTGCTTGAGTGCTACTCGTCGGCAGTAGTCTGTTGGAAGTCCGAAGTATGGCGCTAGTTTGACCTAGAGGTTAGGAACACACACTTTGAGCTTTCACTATTACATATGCATGCGATGAGAATAGTTGCATGTTTTTATTTTCGCATGTTTATTTAATAGTTTTGTTTAAATTCTAGTATTTTCTTTGGGTATTGCTCACTTAATTACCTTGGAAATACCCACTCTGGACTCGTTATCTATCTTTTGTGATGGCTTATGTGCAGATCCTAGTACGAGCCTTGGTAAAGGGAAGCTATCAGAATACTTGTGATTCTGAGGCATTATAGCTAAGCTTGTACAATTGTGTATAAATAGTTTGTTTTATTTTGGGATTTGGGATTGTGAGTGATACACTAGGACTCTATACTATTGATATTTTGATCCATTGAGGTACATTATTGATCTATGATGATATATGGGTTTTCCGCAGTAGCTATCAGAGTTAAATGCATGACTATAAACTTTTAATATTTTATAATTGATTGTCATGATGAAAGAATTTTGTTTTGATTTATTAAGGATTTAAATGATCTTAGCAGTTGACTTGAGTTCAATAACAATTTAAATAGTAAATTGTTGTAATTTGAGGTTAATTATGATAGTATGGTGGATAAGTTGGTGTGTGGGCCATAGCTGCCGCTGGTAGGCTAGGTTGTTGGCATGCATCGGCCCTGTGGCGATCCATTTGGAAAATGGGTCATTAAGTTTTTGGTATCAGAGCGGTTGGTGAACCTCGAGGAATTGGAAATTAACTCTGATAGGTTACATTTGTGGTATAAGTTAAAGATAAAGCTGATGAATAAACTTTTGATATGGAAACTCCAAAGGAATTGCTTAGTGTAACGGCCTGAATTTAATTCACTGTTAATAATGACGTGGTTCCAGATGTGGCTGACGGCTTAGAGGCTCGTGGGACCCGTAGTTAGGCTTGTGTGCACCTAGAGCTAGGTAAATGGTTATTTTTGTATGCTGAATTGTTTTATTTATGATGTTTATATTGCAATAGCGTAAATGGAATCCCAATGTGTGCCATTATAGTACATTTGACATGCGAGACCGTGAGTTAAGTAGTCACCTCAATATGTGTGTCGACGCAGTACCGGGTAGTTTAACCGACTTAACACTAGGCCAGGGAAAATAATACACAAAAAAGGAGTAAAATTGGTTAAATGATTATTTTGGAGTTTATATTTGGTGGTTAGGAACATGGTAGTACGCATATGTCGAGGTTCGGGACGCGAAATCGGGGTCAAAACACCACTTTTTGAGCTAAATACAAGGGTGAGTGTGTCAAAGGTGTCCCAATTGGAGTCATAAGAGGTTGTAAATGTAGCAAATAAAGTCCATTTGATGGCCTAGAGATGTGGTAGTGAGATGAGATGCAAATCAACTATAAAGTCAATCATTCGACTCATTTTCCACCACCTTTTCTCTCTCCTCATTTTCTTATCCGAGTTTGAAGACAAGAACCAAGGGTTTTGGCGATCAAAATGGTGATTTGTGGAGCTTTGTGTGGGTAAATCAACAAATTAAGGCGAGAATCCCAACTATCTCCACTTTCTCTATCTTTTGGTCTAAATTTTTTAGGGGTCGCTGTCAATCCAATATGGCTTATGTTGATGGTTGTCAAGTAGTTGATTTGATGGTGTTTAAGTGCATGAATTTCAATTGCTGGAGTTGTTGTAATGGTTGTTGTTGTAGGTGTTTGTGGGAACTAAACGTTTCAGCAAAACTGATGTCCAGAGCGCAATTAGCGTGCTAATGTTCTGCTGGGCGAAGAACATATAACTGTCTGGGAATTTAGCGCTCTAATTCTCAGGCATAGTGTGCTAGATTCTATTGTTTTGGCAAATTTGTGTGAAACGACTTAAATCACATACAAATGACTAAAAACCAACTATATAAGGAACTAGGTCATTACGAGCAGTAATTTGGGATATCGGGGACTAGGCAGAGTCGGTCCGAGGGTGATTAACGGGATACGGAGTGTTGTATGAGGTGTGTACTATCCCAACTGAAATTGCTTGAGCAGTAATTTATTTTGCTTTTAAATTCACATTTTGTCTTTCATTACTCTATTCTTGGTGTGTTATCATGGATGGACATTGAGGCTCTCCCTCTATGTCGTTTCTGTTTGTACGTCTACTAGGCCGTAGTATGTGTGCCATCTCAGTGACTAGGGCTACCCGAGAGTTATGACGGGCACGTATGGGTGCGTTGTAGGTTCCACGCCGACCACCAAACGGATCCAAATATTGGCCTTGCTTGAGTGCTACTTGCCGGCAGTAGTCTGTTGGGAGTCTGAAGTATGGTGCTAGTCTGACCCTAGGGGCTATGAACATACACTTTGAGCTTTCACTGTTACGTATGCATGCAATGAGCACAGTTGCATGTTTTTATTTTCGCATGTTTATTTAATAGTTTTGTTTAAATTTCAGTATTTACTTTCCGTATTGCTCGCTTAATTACCTAGGGAATACTCACTCTAGACTCGTTATCTATTTTTTGTGATGGCTTGAGTGCGGATCCTAGTACGAGTCGGGGCAAGGGCAAGCTACCGGAATACTTGTGATTCCGAGGCATTATAGCAAAGCTTGTACATTTGTATATACATATTTTGTTTAATTTTGGGATTTAGGATTGTAAGTGATACACTATGACTCTATATTGTTGATATTTTGGTCCATTGAGGTACATTATTGATCTATGATGATATATAGGTTTTCTGCACTATGTATCAAAGTTAAATGCATGACTATAATCTATTAATGTTTTATTATTGATTGTCATGATGAAATACTTCCGTTGTGATTTATTAAGGATTTAAATGATCATAGCCGATGACTTGATTTCAGTAACAATTTAAACAGTAAATTGTTGTAATTTGAGGTTAATAATGATAGTTTGGCTGATGAGATGGCATGCGGGACACAGCTGGCATTGGTAGGCCAGGTTGTGGGCATGCATCGGCCCCCGTGGCGGTCCATTTGGAAAACGGGTTGTTACATTGTGATATCAAAGCAAGGTTAGTGAACCTTGAGGAATTGGAAGTTAACTCTGATACGGGTACATTTGTGGTATGATTTGAGGATAAACCTGATAAATAAACTTTAAATGTGGAAACCCAAAGGCATTGCCTAGAGTTCTAGTTGGGAAGAGAGTTGAGATGGGTAGAAATCAAGGGATATGTATGTTATGTTTTGGTCGTATTATATATATATATATATATACGTCACACGTATATTGGTATTGAGGCTGATTAGGTGCATATTCTTCAATGCAAATACCGATGGATAGACAGCCATCAGATACCCCCCAACCCGAGGTTGGAGATACCAGTGATCCAACGAGACCGACCTTGACGTTGAAATTATTGGCGCAAATGGATGATAGGCTCGCGATGTGTATAGAGATGATGAGAGCTCGAGATGCTAGGGAGACTATGATAGCTCTGACTACTGTGTTGGCTGCACCAATGATGACTACTCAAGTAATCGTAGCTCCTACTTCAGTCGAGGTTCAGGTGCATAGACATTGGTAGAGAGAGCTACACCAATAGCAAGACCAGTGGAGACTTCAGTGGTGCTTACACCTGCTATGACCGAGCAGCCAGCAGTGGCATCCACCTCTGGGAACCAGATGACAGTTAAGGCTAACAAGATGAGGGACTTTCTTATGTTCTTACAAGGATATTTTTATGGGTCCGGAGACCCTAAGGTGGCCGAGACGAGGTTGTTATCACTTCAGCGGCTACATGACTTACTTCGGGTCGAGGAGATTGATCGGCTGAGGTTATCTAGTTTTTGCTTCATAGACGATGTTGCAATCTAGTGGACTACCTACACTGCGACTCATCATGTTATGACTATTTGAGCAGAGTTCTAGACGTTGTTCATGGATGAGTATATACCAATGGAGGTCAAGGTTCGCTTGAGGGATGAGTTTTTGTCCCTAGTACATGGAGATATGTCGATCACAATATACATGGAGAGGTACCGATAGTTGTTGTGTCACTCCATGGACATATCAGGTACCACCCGACTGTAGATATACTATTTTTTCTAGGGTCTGGATGAGCGAATAGCGAATACGGTTGTATCTAGCGGAGCTCCTAGTTTGACTAAGGTCCACGACAGGTGCCTCGCATATGAGACATATATGGTTCTGAGGGCAAGTCGATGACCGATTCAAGCTGCAATGTCGGCAAAGTCAGCCAGTATCAAGTTCTCAATCTGATTAGAGGCCGAAGAGATAGATGAGATACTGGATCGACCGAGACAGGGATAGAGACCTCGCCGAGGAGATTGGCAGTCTGGTAAGGGTAGCATAGGTGACAGAGATAGAGAGCTACATGATGATCGTCAAATGGCATATTCTACGTCTTCTACACTAGTGGATCAGCCTAGGCAGAACAGAGGTCCGAGAGACCAGAGTCAAGGCCAGAGTCAGACGCTGAGTCAAAGGAGTTATGGCATATGAAAGACTTGCACATGCTACCGATGTGGTCAGGTGGGGCATATTATTGCAAATTGTAACAGACCAACATCACTACCACCACAAACGGAGCAAACTAGAGATAGGGCTCATACAACAGCTTTTGGGGTTGCACAGTCAGACAGAGAGGTGACCATATAGCTTATCGAGGGTACGTTGTCTATTTGTGGTATTTCCATGCATGTTATGATGGATTCTGGTAGTAGTACTTTGTCTTTTATTTCTGGATGCATGGTAGGAAAGTTAGGGTTACCTACATAGACTTTAGATACGCATCTTGTTCTCCGCCATAAGTTGGGGATAAGATTTACCCTAATCGGATATGTTGGAATTGTATTGTTGAGATTGATGGACACAGCTACTGGTTGATTTGAGAGTGTTAGAGTACTTGGAGTTTAACGCGATGTTTGGGATGGATTGGTTGTCATCTTATCACGCACAAATCGACTATTTTAGCAAGACTGTGATGTTTAACATCGAGGGATTTTAAGGTTTACATTTGTTGGAGTTACGTCCGCATTACCCATCACTCAGGGCGGAGTAGTGACATTGTAGGAGATGGAGGCGTACGCAGCTATGGTTGAGCAAAAGTGTAAGATAGTGCTGAAGATTGAGGATGTCCCTATTGTCTACGAGTTTCCAGACATGTTCCCTGATGATTTGTCAGGTTTTCCACCACCGAGAATTGTGGAGTTTATCATTAAGCTGATTCCGGGACTCAGCCAATCTATAACATACCATATAAGATGTCGGCATCGAAGCATGAGGAGTTGAGGACCTAGATAAAGAACTTACTGCATAAGGTTTTCATTCACCCTAGCATGTCACCTTGGGGAGCTTCGGTTCTTTTTGTGAAGAAGAAGGACGGCTCGATGCGTATGTGTGTGGATTACCGAAAGTTGAATCAAGTGATGATTCGGAATAGTTACCCACTTCTGAGGATTAACGAGTTATTCGATCAGTTAGCTGGGGCCAAATTTTTCTCGAATATCGACTTACGATTGGGATTTCATCAGTTAGGGATTCGAGAGGAAGATGTGGAGAAGGCCGCGTTTAGTACGCGTTACAGCCTGTTCGGGTTCACGGTCATGTCGTTTGGACTGATTAACGCACCGGCGATCTTCATGATTTGATGCACAGGGCGCTGAGACCCTTCCTTGATTGATACATCATTGTGTTTATTAACAACATCCTGATTTAAAGTAAGACTCATGTGGAGCACAAAAGGCATCTCAGAGATGTATTGGCGATGCTGAGAGAGCACAGACTATAGGCTAAATTCAGAAAGTGTGCATTTTGGCTTAATGAGGTGAAGTTCTTGGGCCATGTCGTCAGTATTCAAGGTATATCAGTTGATGGTGACAAAATTCGGGCGATTATTTACTGGAAGACACCCGAGTCTGTATCTGACATCGGGAGTTTCTTTGGTTTGATAGGATATTACAGGCGCTTTGTGTAGGATTTCTCGATGATTGCAGCACCGTTGACGAGGCTAACCAAGAAGGATGTTAGATTTGACTGTTCATAGGAGTGTGAGGATGCTTTCTAGGAGTTAAAGAGGAAATTAACTTCGGCGCCAGTTTTGGCGTTATTAGTGGCAGGTAAAGGTTTTTCAGTTTATACCGATTCATCAGGCACTGGGTTGGGTGGCATGTTGATGCAGGATGGACACCCAATGGCATATTTATCTCGACGGCTGAGCCTCACGAAGAGAACTATCAGTGCACGACTTCGAGCTTGTGGTAGTCGTGCTTGCACTGAAGGCCTTGAGGCACTACTTGTATGGCGAGAAGTTCGTGTTGTACACAGACCACCAGAGTTTGAGGCACCCGTTCACTCATAAGGAGTTGAACATGAGACAGCGGCGATGGCTCGAGTTACTGAAGGACTATGACTTCGCAATTGAGTATCATCCGGGTAAGGCGAATGTCATAGCTGATGCGCTGAGCAGAAGCGAGATCGAGAGCCAGACAGTACCACGGCATATGACACATGAGCATGGGTTGCTTGAGGCAGCGTCGGTGTTGTGTTTGATAAAGGTTATTGTTGAGCTACAGATTTGCTATTAGATGTGAGTTCTTGCAATGTCTCTAGAGTGGGTTACTGAGTTGTAGAGAGCTAAATATTGATATTTACGGATCAGTGGCCTAGATCAGGATCTTGGGTGCACAGAGTAGTCTGAGAGGTCAGACGAGTGCTTGAGACAGAGGGGTCGATTGTGGATACTAGGGGCATAGGAGCTCAAGGACAGCATTCTCGAGGACGCACATCGTTCGTGATATACAGTTCATCCTGGTCAGACCAAGATGTCTAATGATTTGCAAAGCTTGTTCTGGGGCTAGGGATGAAGACCGACATGGGTAGATACGTCCGAAGTTGTCATATTTGCCAGCAAGTGAAGGCTGAGCACAAGAAACCAACTGGGTTACTACAGCCACTGCCCATTCCTTATTGGAAGTGGGAACACGTGACTATAAACTTCGTCAATGGCCTACCTCAGACAACAAGGAGACACGATGCGATTTGGAAGGTTATCGACAAGTTGACAAAGTTGGCACAATTTATACCGATCGCCATAAGATATTATGTTACACAGCTGAGTACTACCTTGGAGAGAGATATTATCAGATTGCACAGTGTACCGGTCTCCATCATTTCTAACAGCGATCGGCGATTTACATCGAGACTTTGGGAGAGTATGCAGGAGCAATTTGGCATTTGGTTACAGTTTGGCACCGCATACCATCCTCATACTAATGGGTAGTCAGAGCGATTGATTCAAATTCTCAAAAATATGCTCAGAGAGTGTATACTACAGTTTGGTTGATCGTGGGAGGAGTACTTACATTTGTGTAAGTTTGCCTACAACAAAAGCTATCAGGCTAGTATCATGATGCTACCGTTTAAGGCAATTTATGGTAGGCCCTACAGGTCACCAACATGTTGGGAAGTACTAGAAGATACAACGACTATAGGACCTGAGGTGGTTGTTGATCATACCGAGAGGGTAAGGCAGATCAGGCAAAGACTTCAGACAGCGCGAGATAGGTAGAAGAAATATGCGGACAAATACCTTGAGGGTATGAGCTACAAAGTTGGGGACTTGGTGTATTTGAAAGTCTCACCCTGGAAATGTCATCAGAAGTTTGGCATTAAGGGGAAACTAACACCAAGATTTACTGGGTTGTTCAGAGTTGAAGAACGTGTCGGCAAAGTAGCATACCTTCTAGAGTTCCCATCACGGTTGGCAGGGGTACACTTAGTGTTTCATATTTACATGTTGAGGCTGGCTAGGTCAGGACCGAGGCCTATGGTTGATATACGTCAGATTGAGGTACAACCTGACGTGTAATACGAGGAACAACCCGTGGAAATCATGGATAGGAGGACTCCAATTTTGAGAAATAAGGAGATCCCGAAGGTTTTGGTATGATGGCGGCATCACGGGACCGAGGGACTCGCTTGGGAGCTCGAGTCTATTATGCAACAACGGTATACCCGCTTATTTACCAGTAAGTATTTAAGTTTAATTTAGATTTCGGGACGAGATTTCATCTAGTTAGGAAGAACTATAACAGCCTGAATTTAATACACCATTAATAATGATTTGGTTGCAAACGTGGCTAACAGCTCAAACGCTCGTGGGACTCGTAGTTTAGCTTGTGCGCGCCTAGAGCTAGGCAAATGGTTATTTTTGTGTACTAAGTTGTTTAATTTGTTATGTTTACATTGAAATAGCATAAATGGAATTGTAATGTGTGTTATTATAGTACATTTGACATGCGAGATTGTGAGATAAGTAGTCGCCTCGATATGCATGTCGACTCAGGTACCAAATAGTTTAATCGACTTAACACTAGGTCGGGAAGATAATACACAAAAAATGAATAAAATTGGTCAAATAATTATTTTGGAATGTATATTTGGTGGTTAGGAACATGGTAGTACGCTATGTAGCGGTTCGAGACCCGAAATCAGGCGTCGAAACACCCGAAACACCACTTTTTGAGCTAAATACAAGGGTGAGTGTGTGAAAGGTGTCCCAATTGGAGTCATAAGAGGTTGTAAATGTAGCAAATAAGGTACATTTGATGGCCTAGAGATGTGGTAGTGAGATGATATGCAAATCAACTATAAAGTCAATCATTTGACTCATTTTCCACCACCTTTTCTCTCTCCTCATTTTCTTATCCAAGTTTGGAGACAAGAACCATGGGTTTTGGAGATCAAAGTGATGATTTATGGAGCTTGGAGTGGGTAAATCAATAAAGCAAGGTGAGAATCCCAACTATCCCCCATTTCTCTATCTTTTGGTCTAAATTTTATAGGGGTTGGTGTCAATCCGATATGGATTATGTTTGGTTGTTAAGTAGTTGATTTGGTGGTGTTTAAGTGCATAAATTTCAGTGGCTAGAGTTATGTTAATGGTTATTCTTGTGGGTGTTGGTGGAAACCAAAAGTTTCAACAAACTTATGTCTAGAACGTGATTAGCGCTCTGATGTTTTGCTAAGCGAAGAACCTATAACTGTCTGGGAATCTAGCGTGCTAATTCCCAGACATAGCGCACTAGATTCTTCTGTTTTGACATAATTTGTGTGAAATGACTTAAATCACATACAAATGACTAAAAACCAACCATACATGGAACTAGGTCATTACGGGTGGTAATTTTGGATATCAGGGACTAGGCGAAGTCAAACCGAGGGTGATTGACGGGACACGGAGTACAGTGTAAGGCGTGTAGTGTCCCAACTGAAATTTCTCGAGCAGTACTTTATTTTGCTTTTGAATTCACATTTTTTCTTTCATTACTCTATTCTTGGTGTGTTATAATGGACGGACGTTGAGGCTCTCCCTCCATGCCATTTCATTGTGTACGTCCACTAGGGCATAGCACGTATGTCATCTCGGTGAATAGGGCTACCCGAGAGTTGTGATGGACACGTGTGGTGCGTCGTAGGTTCCACGTCGAACACCTAACGGATATAAATAATGGCCTTGTTTGAGTGTTATTCGCCGACAGTAATCTATTGGGAGTCTAAAGTATGGCGCTAGTCTAACCCTAGGGGCTATGACCATACACTTTGAGCTTTCACTATTACGTATGCATGAAATGAGCACAGTTGCCTGTTTTTATTTTCGCATGTTTATTTAATAGTTTTGTTTAAATTTCAGTATTTACTTTCCGTATTGCTCACTTATTGGGAATACATACTCTAGACTCGTCATCTGTCTTTTTGTGATGGCTTAAGTGCAGATCCTAGTACGAGTCGGGGCAAGGGCAAGCTACCGGAATACCTGTGATTCAGAGGCATTATAGCTAGGCTTGTACGTTTGTATATACTTATAGTGTTTTATTTTAGAATATTTTAGGCTTTGGGATTTCACATTAATTGTCATGATGAAAGACTTTCATTGTGATTTATTAAGGATTTAAATATGATAGTATGGTGCATGAGATGGAATGTGGGACACAGTTGGTGCTGGTAGGCCAGGTCGTGGGCCCGCATCGGCCCCCGTGGTAGTCCATTTGGAAAATAGAAAACCGAAAGGCATTGCCTAGAGTTCTAGTTTGGAAGTGTGGTGAGATGGGTAGAAATCAGGGATATACGTGGTATTTTTTTATATAATACACGTATATTGGTATTAGACGGTTCTTCGATGATTAGACGTATGTACTACTCTTCGATGGAGATACCAATGATCCTGCTAGACTAACTTTGACGTTGGAGTCATTGGCGCAGACTATAGATGATAGATTTGTGTTACTAATAGACATGACGAGAGCTTGAGATACCAATGATCCATTATGGCTATGCTAGACTAACTATTCGACGTTGGAGTCATTGAGACTCGAAAGCATGACAATAGATGATAGATTTGCGCCGTGTTACTAATAGACACTGACGAGCGAGCGTCTACTTCGAGAGATGACTAAGGCTAAGAAGATGAATGACTTCATTAAGTTGTCGCCAGGTCCGATAAAAAACGAAGTTAGACATATTATAAGGCAGATTATGATTGGCCGCAAAGATCATCGTGATGACCGGATAGACGCCAAACTACCACCACTAGTTGATCGAGTGGTGCGAGAGGCCAAAATCATAGAGATAGGGCCCAAAATTTAGCTTTATAGGGTCAAACGCAGACCACTACCACCACAGATGGTGCAGGCCAAAGATAGGGCCCAAAATTTAGCTTTTGGGGTCACGCAGCCAGACAGGGAGGCAACCAGAAAACTTGTTGAGGTCATGTTGCCTGTTTGTGGTATTTCTATACATATTATGATGGATTCATGTAGCACTCCGTCTTTTAGTTCTTGACGCATGGTAGGAGAGTTAGGGTTACCTACACAGACCTCAGATATACATCTTGTTCTCCTTACTTCCACTAGGGATAAGATTTATCCTAACCGAATTTGCCGAAATTGTATTGTTGAATTGAGGGACATCAGCTACTGGCTGATTTGAAAGCATTGGAGTATCTGGAATTTGACTCGATTTTTAGTATGGATTGGTTATCATTTTATCATGCACAGATCGACTGTTTCAGCAAGACTGTGACGTTCGACATCGAGGGGATTTCAAAATTTTCATTTGTCGGAGTTGCGACTGCATTACTTATCACTCGAGGCAGATTAGATACATCGCAAGAGATGGAGGCGTACGCGGCTATTGTGGAGCCAAAACTTAGGATGGTGATTAAGGTTGAGGATGTCCCTATTGTCTGCGAGTTTTCATATGTGTTTCTTGATGATTTGCCAAAATTGCCACTATCAAGAGGCTATTGAGCTTATCATTGAGCTGATTTCAAGGACTCGGCCGATTTATAGTAGGCCATATAGGATGTCAACATTAAAGCACGAGGAGTTGAAAACCCAGTTATAGGATTCATTACAGAAATGTTTCATTTATTATAACATGTCACCCTAAGGAGCTCCAGTTATTTCTGTGAAGAAGAAGGACGGATCGATACAGATGTGTGTGGAGCATGAGAGGCATCTCAGAGATGTGTTAACTATATTGAGAGAGCACAGACTTTATGTCAAGTTCAGCAAATGTGCATTATGGTTGAGTGAGCTAAAGTTCTTGGGGCATGTCATCAGTGATCGGGGCTTATCTGTTGATGGTCACAAGATTCAAGCGATTATTGACTACAAGACACCCAAGTCTGTATCTGACATCCAGTGTTTCTAGGGTTTCGTAGGATATTACAAGCGCTTCATGTAGGGTTTCTCGATGATTGCAGCATTGATGACGAGGCTAACCAATAAATATGTTAGATTTGATTGATCACATGAATGTGAGGAAAATTTTTGGGAGCGAAAGAGGAGATTGACTTCGACGCAGTTTTGACATTACCCACTACAGATATAGGTTTTTCAGTTTATACTGATGTATCAGGCACTAGGTTGGGTTGCGTGTTGATGCAGGACAGACACACAGTGACCTATTTATCTCAACGGTTGAAACCTCACGAGGTGAACTATCCAGTGCACAACTTGGAGCTTGCGCCGATCGTGTTTGCGCCGAAGGCTTGGAGGCACTACTTATGTGGTGAGAGATTCGTATTGTTCACACACCACCAGAGTTTGAGGTACATGTTCACTCATAGGGATTTAAACATGCGATAGCGGCGATGGCTCGAGTTACTGAAGAATTATGACTTCACAATTGAGTATCATCCGGGTATGGCGAATGTTGTAGCTGATCAGGAGCGGCATCGAAAGTCCGACGGTACTGCTGCACATGACACATGAGCACGAGTTGCTTAAGGAAACGTCAGTGTTGTGTGTGACATAGGCTATTACTGAGCTACAGATTTTCTGTCAGATACAAGTTCCCACGGTGTCTCTTGAGCGGGTCCCTGAGTTACAGAGAGCTGACAGCTGGTATTTGCGGATTAGTAGCATGTCTCAGGATCCGGGGTGCACTGAGTGGTCTGAGTCAGACGGGTGCTTGAAATATGGGGATCGATTGTAGATACCAGGGGTATCAGAGCTCAGGGACAACATTCTCGAGGACTCAGACCGGTCGTGATATACAGTTCATCGTAGTCAGACCAAAATGTATAATGATTTGTGGAGGTTGTTCTGGTGGCCAAGGAAGAAGGCTGACGTAGGTATATACGTTCGAAGTTGTCATATTTGCCACCAGGTGAGGGCTGAGCACAGGAAACCAACTAGCTCGCTACCGTCGGTGCCCATTCCTTAGTGGAAGTGGGAACACGTGACCATAGACTTCGTTAGTGGTCTACCGCAGACTACGAGGAGACACGACGCAATTTGGGTAGTTATCAATAGGTTGGCGAAGTCGGCACATTTCATACCGATCTCCATGAGATATTCAGTTACGCAGTTGAGTACTATCTTCGAGAGAGAGATTGTCAGATTGCACGGTGTATCGGTCTCCATTGTTTCTGACAAAGATCCGAGATTTACTTCGAGACTTTGGGAGAGTATGCCGGAGCATTTTGACACTCCTTTACAATTTAGCACTACGTACAATCCTTAGACTGAAGGGCAGTCAGAACGTTTGATTCAGATTCTCGAAGATATGATCAGGGCGTGTATATTACAATTTGGTGGATCGTGGGAAGATTACTTACCTTTGTGTAAGTTTGCCTACAACAACAGCTATCAGGCAAGTATCGGAATGCCACCGTTTGAGGCACTTTATGGTAGGCCATGCAAGTCACCAGCATGTTGGGCGGCACCGGAGGATACAACGGCTATAGTACCTGAGGTTGTTGTTAACCATACTAAAAAGGTGAGACATATAGGCAGAGACTTCAGGTGGCGCAGAATAGATAGAAGAAATATGCAGACAAGTATCTTAAGGGTCTGAGCTACAAGGTCGGGGACTTAGTGTATTTGAAGGTTTCGCATTGGAAGGGTCATCAGAGGTTTGGCATTAAATGGAAGCTGGCACCAAGGTTCATTGGACCGTTCAGAGTTGAGGAACACGTCGATAGAGTGGCCTATCGTCTGGAATTGCCACCGCAGATAGCAAGGGTACATGCAGTGTTTCATATTTCCATGTTGAGGTTGGCTAGGTCGGGACCGAGGCCTATGGTTGATATACGTCAGATTGAGGTGCGACCTAACGTGTCATATAAGGAACAGCTATGGAAATCATGGATAAGAGGACTCAGATTTTGAGGAATAGGGAGATCCTGAAGGTTTTGATACGTTGGCAGCATCACGGAACCGAAGGGCTCACCTGGGAGCTTGAGAATACTATGTGACGACGGTATCCCCACTTATTTGCTGATAAGTGTTTAAGTTTAATTTAGATTTCGGGACGGGATCTCACCTAGTTGGGAAGAACTTTAACAACCTAAATTTAATTCACTGTTATTAATGACGTGGTTGCGGATGTGGTTGATAGCTCAAACGCTCGTGGGACCCACAGTTAAGCTAATGCGCACCTGGAGCTAGGTAAATAGTTATTTTGTATGCTGATTTATCTAATTTGTGATGTTTACATTGAAATAGATTATACGACATATTAATGTGTGTAATATATTACATTTAACGTGCGAGACTGTGTCTTAAGTATTCGCTTCGATATGCATGTCGACACGGGTACCAGGTAGGTTAAAAGACTAAATACTAGGACGGGGGAAATAATATACACATGAAATGAATAAAAATGAGTTAAATAATCATATGTAATGTATATTTGGTGGTTACGGTCATGGTAGTACGCGTATGTCACAGTTCAGGATGCGAGACCGGGGCGTCTAAACACCCGAAATAAGATTTTTTGGGTTAAGAACAAGGGAAAATGTGCCATTGGTGTGAATTTTTAGAGTCATTAGAGGTTGAAAGATGGAGCAAATAATGCTCACTAGAATGCATTGAGTGCACAATTGAGGAGAGATCATATAAATGGTATAAAAGTCAATTGACTTTCATTTCTACCACCTTTTCTCTCTCCTTATCTACAATCCGAAAATAAAGAAGAAGAAACAAGGGTTTTGGAGTTGCAAAATTGATTATTTGAGGAACTTGAAGTGGTTGATTCATCAAGGCAAGGTGTGATTCACAATCACCTCAACTTTCTTTATCTTTTGGTATAAATTTTTTAGGTGTTTGTGTGAATCCAATATGGATTGTTAGGTGGTTGTTAAGTAGTTGTTTTGGTGGTTTTAGGTGTTATGAAGTTAAATGAGATATGTTGTTGTAGTGGTTTTTGGTGGTGGTGGTGATGTTTAAAACCCATAACTTTCGACCAAACTGTTCTCCAAAACCCGATTAGCACGCTAATGAGGTCATCTAGCGCGCTAGGTGAAAAATATAGTGCGCTAATGTTCTTCCTGACGAAGAACGTTTAGCTGCTTAGCAATCTAGCGCGCTAATCCCCATAGTTAGTGCACTATATATTGCAGATTTTAGGCTATTTTTGCTACGTAACATAAATTACATCCAATTGACTAAAAATCAATTATAAATAAAAATAGGTCATTTCGAGCAGTGATTTGGATATTGGGGATTCAGTGGAGCCAGATCGATGGTTATTTACCGGGACACGGAGTGCGGATTTAGGTATGTAGTATCCCAACTGAAGTTTCTTGAGTAGTACTTTATTTTTGCTTTTGAATTCATATTATGTCTTTCTTACTCTATTCTTGGTTTTGGTTTAAATGGACGGACGATGAGGCTCTCCCTCTTTGTCATTTCTGTGTGTATGTCTACTAAGCCATAGCACGTGTGTTAGGGATCTCGGTGAATAGTTCAACCCGAGAATCGCGTCGAGGCACATGCTGGTGCATCATAGTTCTACATCGACCACCTAGCGGATCTAGATACTGGCCTTGCTTGAGTGGGACTCACCGGTAGTAGTCTGTGGAGTGTCCGAAGTATGGCTTTAGTTTGACCCTAGGCTCTAGGAATACACCTTGAGCTTGCACTATTATTTATTCATGCGATGATCGTAATTGCCTATATTTATTTCCGCATGTTTATTTAATAGTTTTGTTTAAATTTTCGGTATTTACTTTCAGTATTGCTCACTTAATTTTTTCCAGAATACTCACTCTGGACTTGTCATCTGCCTTTTTGTGATGGCTTGAGTGCAAATCCTAGTACAAGTCGTGGTAAGGGCAAGCTTCTAGAGTACTTGTGATTCAAAGATATTAAGCCAGACTTGTACTTTTATATTATATATCCTTTGTTTTTATTTTGAGAATTTATGCTTGGGGAACAATTCATGACCCTATATTTTTGATAATTTATGGGTTTTTCACACTAGGTATCAAAGTTAAATGCATGACTATAATGTTTAATATTTTAATTGTCATGATAAAAGACTTCCGTTGTGGTTATTTATTATGGTTTCAAATGATAGTAACGGATGACTTGAGTTCATTAACAATTTAAACAGTAAATTGTTGTCTATTGAGGTTAATAATGATTAAATGGTGAATGAGATACCATGTGGGACACAGCTGGCGCTGGTAGGCCAGGTTGTGTGCCCACATTGGCCTATTTCTGCTAATGATGAGCTCATTGAGCTGCTGAGGAGGAACATTAAGGAGATGCAAACAAATCTTTTACAGGATATCCAAGATAAAACCCTAGATCGTGACCAGTTGCGAGATATGAAAGGACAGTTAGGTCGCATAGAGCATGCTCTAATATAGACTTGAGATTTCATTCCCGTCTGCAAGAGATGTTGATGATGACTCAGAGACCGACCACGATCTCGACGATTGAGTTTGATGCATACACTTGTTTAGACTTCAGACGTTATACTTTTTTTTTCATATTTTGTAGTTACAAGTACATTTTATCTCACTGTACATCTTATATGTGTAGTTTGCTTTTGTTATATATATAAACATATATATATGTATATGTATATATATATATATATATATATATTTCATTTAATTTTTTATTTATTTCAATTGCTTAATTTAATTTGTTTATATTTATTTGAAAAACTGTTACTTCAAAAAAATTGTATAGAGTTTACAGTTTATTTACGCTAAAGAAAATATTTTATAGTGTTTTATAATGTTTTAAAATAAATAAATTGTTTTAGTGTTAATTTTAATAATAAAGATAATACAAAATGTTTCGTAATGTTTTCAAATAAAAAATCCAATTTAATATTTATTAAATTAAATAATTATTATTTTAGTTAAAATGGTTTATCTATACTATTATAATAGCAAATCCAAAACGGTTAACCGTGAAGCCTTTTTGGCTAAAAGTCCCGATAATGCCCCTAAGTACTTTGATCCAAATATTTAAAATTTGGGATAAATTGGTAATTTAATCGATAACTCCAAATTAATAGGCGATTTCGAATTTAAATGTGCAAACCGAAATTGAATTACTTTCTAAAAGTACCCCAATTCCTAACAAAGTGGGATTTGGAGATTTACTTATCTCTCACACACACATCCACGTTTCTCTCTCTCTCTCCCACGGTTCTCTCTCTCCCCTCCACTTCTCTCTCTCACTCTCTCTCTCTCTCCACTTTCCACGTTTGTCTCTTTCTCTCTTCCACGGTTCTCTCTCTCTCTCCACTTTCCACGTTTCTCTCTCTCTCTCTCCACTTTCCCACGTTTCTCTCTCTCCTCTTCCACGGTTCTCTCTCTCCCCTCCACTTCTCTCTCTCTCTCCACTTTCTCCTCCAGCGTTCTTTCCTTTTTCTCCATTCACGTTTTTATTTACATATGGTTTCCTAAAATAAAAAATGACGATTTTAACCATTGAGATGTCGTTTTAATGAGTTCCATTAATCGCTACCATTTTCACATCACCTTCAAGTCTATTATTCTTCACGCCTCCATGAAGACCTCTATGGAAAAAAATGGCAGACATACAAATCTTTCGATTGGAAAGTGCGCGCTCACTTTCGCCATGTTGCTCTTGAGGATCTTTGTGAAGTATTATATTTTAATTTGCTTCGGAAACTGGGAAGGTACGTAACTTCAATCTTATTGATGCAAAGTGATGTCATGCGGTGCCATTGTATTTTTCATAAATTTTATAGTAATACTTTATGTTATGAAAATATTCTTTTTCTTAATAATTAAAAAAAACTTCAACTTAATTCGTCTTCAAAGTTCAATAATAGAGTTTTCACTTTTTGCAATGCATAATTTATTGGGTTCCTACTTTGACTACCATGCATAATTTAACTTTCACAAATGTTTATTAATACATTTATTGTTTATGCCTCACGCGCATAGCGCGTGCCCATTGACTAGATAGCTATTTAGTAGCACCGTTTTTCTATTTGTATAAAGTTTTGATATAGATAGCTATTTAATAGATATTAAATTCCATCGATTCTATTTAATAGATATTTAATAGCAATATGAAACAATGTTTGTTAGGAGTTAGGACTCTATTTCTTTTTTTTAGAATCGGATTCTAATTTGATGAAAAGTTATATTTAGGTACTTAATACCACCGGATGTATTTGGAAATAATTTTATTTAGATAGCTATTCAATAGCTATTTAGTACCACAGTTTTCTCTTTGTATATAGTTTTGATTTAGATAGACACCTATTTAATAGATATTTAATTGCAACGGTTCTATTTAATAGCAATATGAAATAAGTCGATTCTTAGGACTTATCTATTTTTTTTGTTCTTTTTAGATAATATAAGAAGTTACATTCTATTTATATTTGTGACTTTTTGTCATTAAGATAATATTTTAATATTAACTTTCAGAAATATTTATTAATACATTTATTGTTTATGCCTCACGCGCATAGCGCGTACCCATTGACTAGTAATAATAATAATAATAGTAATCTATACCATTATAATAGCAAACCCAAAACGGTTAACCATGAAGCCTTTTTGGCTAAAAGTCTCGATAATGCCCCTAAGTACTTTGATCCAAATATTTAAAATTTGGGATAAATTGGTAATTTAATCGATAACTCCAAATTAATAAGCGATTTCGAATTTAAATGTGCAAATCGAAATTGAATTACTTTCTAAAAGTACCCCAATTCCTAACAAAGTGGGATTTGGAGATTTACTTCTCTTTCACACACACATCCACATTTCTCTCTCTCTCTCCCACGGTTCTCTCTCTCCCTCCACTTCTCTCTCTCTCTCTCTCTCTCTCTCTCTCTCTCTCTCTCTCTCTCCACTTTCCACGTTTCTCTCTCTCTCTCTTCCACGGTTCTCTCTCTCCCCTCCACTTCTCTCTCTCTCTCTCTCTTTCTCCTCCAAATGCGTTCTTTCCTTTTTCTCCATTCACGTTTTTATTTACATATGGTTTCCTAAAATAAAAAATGATGATTTTAACCATTGAGATGTCGTTTTCATGAGTTCCATTAATCGCTACCATTTTCACATCACCTTCAAGTCTATTATTCTTCACGCCTCCATGAAGACCTCTATGAAAAAAAATGGCAAAGATACAAATCTTTCGATTGGAGAGTGCGCACTCACTTTCGCCATGTTGCTCTTGAGGATCTTTGTGAAGTATTATATTTTAATTTGCTTCAGAAACTGGGAAGGTATGTAACTTCAATCTTATTGATGCAAAGTGATGCCATGCGGTGCCATTGTATTTTTCATAAATTTTATAGTAATACTTTATGTTATGAAAATATTCTTTTTCTTAATAATTAAAAAAAACTTCAACTTAATTCGTCTTCAAAGTTCAATAATAGAGTTTTCACTTTTTGCAATGCATAATTTATTGGGTTCCTACTTTGACTACCATGCATAATTTAACTTTCACAAATGTTTATTAATACATTTATTGTTTATGCCTCACGCGCATAGCGCGTGCCCATTGACTAGATAGCTATTTAGTAGCACCGTTTTCTATTTGTATAAAGTTTTGATTTAGATAGCTATTTAATAGATATTAAATTCCATCGATTCTATTTAATAGATATTTAATAGCAATATGAAACAATGTTTGTTAGGAGTTAGGACTCTATTTCTTTTTTTTAGAATCAGATTCTAATTTGATGAAAAGTTATATTTAGGTACTTAATACCACCGGATGTATTTGGAAATAATTTTATTTAGATAGCTATTCAATAGCTATTTAGTACCACAGTTTTCTCTTTGTATATAGTTTTGATTTAGATAGACACCTATTTAATAGATATTTAATAGCAATATGAAATCAGTCGATTCTTAGGACTTATCTATTTTTTTTGTTCTTTTTAGATAATATAAGAAGTTACATTCTATTTATATTTGTGACTTTTTGTCATTAAGATAATATTTTAATATTAACTTTCACAAATATTTATTAATACATTTATTGTTTATGCCTCACGCGCATAGCGCGTGCCCATTGACTAGTAATGTATAAAAAAAAAAAAAAAAAAAATTAATATTAATTTTAATAAAAAAAATATAAAATCTATTTATTTATAATTAAAATGTTTTAGAATTTATTAAAATTAAAACAATAAACAATAGGATAACTTTTTTTTAAATACTTTTTAAAACAAATAGCGACGGGAATGGCGATGGAATCCCGTCGCTATTTGGGTCTTACATGGCTTCCTACAAGGCCACGTGTCAACTAATGCCACTTAAGCACCACATCATGTCCAAGTAACTTTAGTAAAATGTTTCAAAATTTGATCATTTTTTTGTTACATAATAGAGTTTGATGACTACAGTGTTACAAGATGTATAATTTGGTTACCATGTGTGTAATTAACCCTAAAATAAACATATACCTCCTTCCATTGCTATCCAATTTGGAGAATGTATTTTTTCCTTCTCAGCCTTCTACTATGAGACAGATGAAGTGAGATCCATTATATTTAAACAAATCATATTAAAATAACTGTTTTTCAATTAGTAGATTCGTTTCTTTTTGAAGAGATAGGGGATGAAATTAAAACCTCATAATACAAACTACCATCAAGTTGTGGGCTCAATTAATAGAGTATGCAATAACATTATATGAGACACAATTAATAGAGATTACTTAGGAAAAATAATCTAACACGCCTTCAATTCTATTTCCATGTTTTTCTTACTGTTGCAATTTCGTGGTACAAATAAAAATTATCTCCACATTACCTCTGCCTTTAGAAACAAACTCGGTATGCCGTCGTTTGCAACAGTTTTAGGTTGTGAGAGCAAAGAGTGAGAAAAGACTAAAATGCTTCCTGAAATTAAGATTTTGAAAAAATAAATATAGTTACTATTAACATCCCTATATGTCATATCAACCCCCATTTAATTTAATGTTATTTATAGCCCCCAATAATTTAGTTCATGCTCTAAGCACCGCCCTTAATTGTTAGTAACTCAATTTTATCCCTAGTTTATATTTGCCCCCCTCATCCAAAGAAAGCTATATTTTCATCTTTGTGATCTTCAACTTCCAACCCCTTGTTGCACTTCATCTTTTTCTCCTCTTAACTTAATTTGCTTCATATGCATTCCAATATTGATTTTTTGATCTTTAAAAGCTAAGATTCAACAAAAATAAATTATTCTAACCATTCAAGAATATAAATCAAATGTCAATCAAATATTATAATTAAGATGTTGTATTTGATGGTGAATTGTTGAATGTATGAATAATAGATGAAAATGGGTGTAGAGATAACAAAGTATAAGAGAAAATAGATGAGTCTATGATTTAATTTGGGTGACATATAGAAAGTTATAATTAACTAGAAGAGGACAAGGTGAGTGTAGTAAATGAGATGAGAGTTGAAGATGACTTTAAGTTTTCATTTAGGGAGGATGTAGAAAGTGAAAAGTAAAGTTGAGGAAGGGTGTAGAGAGTGAAAAGTAGACGGGAAAAAGAAATGAAATAAGTTCGTGATTTAGAGTTAGGTTATTTATGTAATTTTACCTAAAAAAACTTTAATTTAAAAATGTGTTAAATTAAATTGGGAGCTGATATAGGGTAGTGGAGGGCTAATAGTCGCTCCCTAAATATATGACTAGAAAGATTGAATACACGATTGTCTATACAACAGAAATTGCTTTGTAGCCCTCCTTCTCAAGCTGGTCTGCAATTGAGATATCACCTGTCTTTACAATTTTGCCATCCTCCTACAAAAAGTTCAAGCAATGCGAAGAGTTTTGGTAAGAAAGATTTCAAATGCAAGGCACGGATCTAGTGAAAAATGAATTGAGCAGACAGAACACCAGCATAGGACTACAAAAATTGATGCGATGATTAGTTTTCCATCTACCGAGAAGGATTAATTTTTCAATACGGTGTGCCAAACCTACGCTACATCCCAACTATAGTTAAGAATTCCATGTTCTAAGAGCCAGTCAAAAACCACCAAATCACCAACCAACTCGTGTTCGCTTATAAGAAAATTCAAATCAGCTACCCAGTACGGTACACTTGCCAAGTTGCCATTTAGTCTTCCAGTGGGATTCTTTATCTTAGAGCAAGCATAAACCTAATAATGCAAATAGAATTAGTGTACATCCAGAAAAAAGCAATTCTCCAGTTATCAATCTTCACGAAAATCACTAATGCCATAAGTGCACCCAAATTAATTTAGGGGTTTGCTTGGGTCTCAGCAAGAGAATACAAGATCAAATCCATCTATCCATATCTCACAATGCCTCCAATACTGGCACTTTGTCCTTTGTGTTGGATTAAACATCTGGTATAAACTCATACAAACGGTACTCCCAAGTCCTACCCATAATTCAAGAATGTTGGTTGATAATATATATTCCATTGCAGATGGTTCAGATCATCACTTATATTTGATCCCTTTGAACACTATATCCGAAATTGCAATTGAATCCATTCACTTGAGAGAATGGATTCTATACGGCTTCACTCAGGAAAAATGATGCAAAAAAGTTCCAACAACTTTAAGCTAAGAAGAGATGACAACATATGCCGCAGCAGGTTCCAAAGTTACTTACCATGACGTGGACGTACATGGGCTTGATAAAGTCCAACAGGCGCCGATAATGAGTGACAAGTAGGACGGAATTGTTAGGACTCAAAAGTGCATTGACAGCTTTAGCTACGTCTTGAAATGCATCTACATCTAACCCAGAATCAATTTCGTCCAATATCGCCAAATCAGCTCCAAGGACCTACAGAAATAATAGAAATTAGAAAACACCAAAAAAAAAAAAAAAGCAATAGGAATACTCCATAAACAGAACTATACTCCATCAACAACAACATAGCCTCAGTTTCAAATTAATTGGAGGACAAAATTACATCGATCAACAGGTAACTCTGTGAGTCAATTTACTGGGTTGATCAATTAACCAAATTAACACAACAACATAGCCTCAGTCCCAAATTAATGGAAGGACAAAATTACATCGATCAAGAGGTAACTCTGTGAGTCAATTTACTGGGTTGATCAATTAACCAAATTAACAAAACAATACATGCTTCTACTAGAATTGAATTGAAGAAGGAAAACAGGAAGAGGATAAGCAAACTATATACGCCTGTTCGTATTTTTTTAAAATTAATAAATAAATAAAATCCACTCATACTCACTAGATTTGGCGGCGCATCATAACTTTTGAAAAAAAATTATAGCTATCGATCAGCACAAACTTCTTGTACTTCATAAAAACAAAACATCTTTTTATCCTAGACATGGCAATCTTCTAAAAGTGCATTGCTGCATCTGAAATGCTCTTTTGAGATCAAGCAGAAAAAATTAGTAAAAAAGTATTCCAAATACGATATCAACAAAAAAGATGTTTCCAAGAATAACCTCTAGCAAATTATAGCAAGAGTGGCAGTTTCAATTTCTGAATATCAAAAATCACGGCAACTATTCAGAAGAAAAAGTTTCTACTAAAGATACATGACGTCTTCTAATTACCATTGCAAAAGAAACTAAACTTGATTCCTACTTTATGCTGTCAAGTTTACAGCATTAATATTGGTATTTAGATGTTGAAAATATAGACTATCGATACCTATTAGGTATTAATGTTGACTAGGACCAATAGGATTACGAACTACGAAGGAATCTAAAAATGAGATAAAAGTTTATTTCCGGACATGTATTTCTTTTACAATAAAACCATCATTGCAATTAGTCATTAAATATCTACATCCTAGTCTAAAATATGTATAGTATAGACAGTTCACCTAAGCTTAACATAGATGGTCCAAAACACAGATAAAGGAAGTCCACCTTCAAGCCGACAGCTAGCGAATAACTGTCATTTTATATGAATGCTTTCATTTTTTTTCATTTACTAAAATGTTTGATCTTTAAAGAACGATGTTATGACTTATGAGAGTAGCATACTTAATAGACAGATGAGGTCGCCAATTATGCTAGAGGCATCGCACACCAATACAATTCAATTCCCTGTATAATTCAATTTGGATTCAAGCAATCTACAATGTCAGGAACAATGCAATTCTGCTTGAGGATGCCTATGTTAATAAATAAAACATCATAATGAAAATGTTGGTCAAGATAAAAAATTGAGTAAGATAGCAAGATTGAAACTAACAACAATTTTAAATTGTCTTTATGTGCTAAATTTATTTTGTATTAATAAACAAATTACGAAGGTCAGGTCACTCTTTCAGCTCATTTTTAACCCGATCACCATCAAATCAATCCCCGGACAGTGATTTCATTTGATAGACATGCACATAGTGTGTTTATGCCATATATTTTATGCCAATTCACATTGTTCAAAAACATCATCATTACTAACAATGAAAGTCAAATTGGCACAAGGAAAGTAGACCATGAATTTTCTCATAACCCAGTCAATACCGCAAGTTGCAAAATCTCATTACGCTTCCTTTCACCACCACTGAATCCTTCATTCACATTTCGATTCAAGAAGGTTGCATCCATTTTCACAGCCTCCAGCTTGGGATATAGGATGCTGTAGAACTGCATAAAACCAGGAAAAACAAGGAAAATGGCATATCAAGCCTTTGGAGATGTGTTTAGCACAATCTAGGGAGATAAGACATTTAACATTACATTATGAGAAAGAAGCACAGGATGGGTTTGCAGAAAAAATTTATAAAACATAGCACCCACAGAGAAGTAGAAACTGACTTTACAAACTCATCCAACAGCAAGAACTACAGGTAAAAATGCAATTTAAGTTCACTAGTTCTGCATCTTAGAGACACGAATCAAATGATTTGTCCTAAAAGATAATTTCAAATGTAGATATGAAGTCTACCACTTGTGAAAGAATTCAGAGATTAAAGGGGCTTTAAGGGTAAAACAGTTAAAACAATTCAATTTTACACACTACATAGAGCTGGGTTCCATGTCAATAAACCATTCACTTTTTATTTTTACAATTTCAAGTGAGTATGGAGAACAATGCCAGAATGAACATTGATCGTCCCGATATTCATGGCAAGCATGGAAGAAACAGAGGTGCTTGGATTGGTAAATTAAAGGCTTAGGAGAACATTTAATGACAAAGAGGACGTCATTCTAAAATATACTGCTTCATGTTGGTCCCAACTAAGTGATAATGCCATGTCACCGCGATGGAACTAGCCTAATTTAGAGCAGTATTTGACACAATTTGGAAGAGCCGTTTCAGCAGCAGTTAAGACTGAATGTAACAGCAATATTATGATGGTAAAGCTTAGAGGATTATGCCACAAATGGGTCATCGACCCCTCTGAAATGTCAGTAAGCATGCACCATCAGCATCCCAATGACCGAACTCAGACTCCACATTATTTATTTAGTAGTTTGTTACCTCAAACAAGCATAGGTCAACGCTCAAAGAAACAAAAGACCAGACTACGCAAAATATTAAAAATTTCACCCACCTTGGATGACCAGCATTTAGGCCCATACACCATGGCACCATCCATAAGCAACTAAACTCAGCCTTTGAATCTATTCTAACACAGTACAAATGCAACACTAAATGCCCCCATTTTCATATAATACACTACAAATTACACCTGATAAAAAGCATTAATTTAAGCCTCAGAAACCTCTGAAAAAACGTCAACAAGCAACATACAGCTTACAATAGGTTCAAGGTATGGAAGAAGTCCATCTCTTCAGAGACATCCGATAAAAAAAAAAGTATGGAGGAAGTCCATCTCTTCAGAGACATCCGATAAAAAAAAGTATGGAGGAAGTCTCACCATCGAAATTCATGGTGAATAGCCTAATTTATGCAATAGGAGTGGCAAAAATGTTTAGTTGTAGAAAAAAGTAGCGGTAACAATGTTTCTACAAGAAATTGGGCCTTCAAATCAGCCTCTACAAAAGCATGATTGCAAGGATTAATATGTAGAGAAATGGAAAATTATTGAGATGGCTCAGTTAGCAGGGGGAAAAGTTGGTTTATGGCCGATGAAGTACCTTGGCTTCACAATCCAAATGAAAGATTTTCAGACTCAATAACCCCAAGAATTCCAAAAGACAGATAGTTGAATAAAAAGATTTCCTATCTAGAAATGGTCGCTTGTCTTTTATTTGATTGGTGTTGGCTGCACCAACATCCTATCTTCTCTTTTCCATCTCAATTGGGAATTTGGAACAGTGGATGAAAAAGAGAGGTTCAAAAGGAATTGTTTTGTGGAAAGAGCTGCAATAAAGAAGACAAAGACAATTGACAATCTTCGAACAAGGATCTTAGAATGGAGAAGAAAGACGAAGCATCCATAGGGGATATGATTAGCAAAAGCTGCAAAACTAAGATCATCTCCAACCCAAGAACTCTATTTTTCCCTCTCAATTTTGCAGTTCCTTTCGAATCAAACTCTATTTCTCTCCAATCACAAACTCAATTTCTTCTTAAAACTTTATTTTCTATTTTATATTCCTTTTTATTATTTATTCATATTAATTTTAATAAATTATTTAATTAATAAAAAATTTCAAAAAAAAATACATTTTATTTTTTTATAACCTACAATAAATATAATTTTAAAGGTTAAAAAAAGTAAAAAAAAAATCAAAAACGTTATTTTATCATTTGATTTGGCATTGGGTTGGAGTGACCCAACGCCAAATTATACCAACCGAACTCTAGAGATGCTCTAAGGAAACATCTGCAAACGATTATTGAGATTTTCCCTCAAGAGATTGAGTGATCGACTATTTGAGCTCAAATAATGCAAACTGCAAAGTTTTACTAGGATCCATATTAATGGAAGGGATTAAAGCCTGGCCCTAGAAGCACCAATAGAAAGTTATACCATTTTCCAATTGTCAAAATTCCTTGCTACCAGTATGGGTGATGTACCTTATTGAGGTATCAACACGATGCACCATTATTTTATCAAATCTCAAATTTATAATGTCGCCTACTTAAATGATGTTCCTATATTGTTCGACCCTTTAGCCAACTTCCAATCTTGGAATCTATATCTTAAAAAAACTTCAAGTGATGTCACGGATCATGCCACCAACTCTCATCATTCTGGAGGTCACTAGAATCAATTGGATGATGCCAAAATACCTCTCATCTCCACATCAACATGCTTTGTGTAAGAACTTTTAGGATCAACAATCACATTTTTGTGCTATTGCAGGTACAGAAGTTGGGATTTAGTTGGAAAGCTCGCATGTGCACAAGCCAGGGTCGAGACAAGCACAAGGAGATGAGAAGTTCATATCAGAGACCTCATGTTGGAATTACATATTTGAATGTATAGATGTTTAACAGACATTCCAAGGTTGAGAAGGTTTGGAAGTCAGCTTCTCGCATTGCCTTGGCCAATTGGAGGAAAGAAGTATAATAGAGTTTTGAGGGGAAAATGATGAATAATCATCACACGTGGGTGAATTGTAAAGTTTAGAGCTTCTTTTCACCTTGTAAGGGGAGTCTTGCATTGGAATACTCTTTTTGTGACGAAATGTTGTTTGGGTTAATTTTTTTCTTTTCTTTTCAAGTTCAGGGGTTGTATATTGTTTATTTCATTGCTTTAGTTGGCCTCTTTCAGTCCCTTCATTTTTTGTATCTTTGTTCTCGCTTCAATAATGACTATCTAGTATTGTATCCCTTTAAAAAATCTTTTGATTTCGTTAATCTAAGCATGCATACAAAATTGTCGCAATGGTATCTAATGAGCTAGGAAGTAAAATTAATAATTTAGCACTCCTTGGAGCACAATACAATCCATCATAGGTTCGTAGCCATACTAAGTAATGCCATGACTCCCACGAGGAAGACAAGAAAGAACATTGCTAACTATAATGCTGAAAAGTCCAACCATGCCTTCCTTCGGGCACCATAAATAAATTGTATTTTTGAAGTCTTTTTTTATCACAACTCTTTAATGTCATAGATAATGCACAATATTTTGTAGCTTATGCATCCCCATGGATGGACAAATGAAACTCACCATTTTAATCTTCCTCTATACTGTATTCCCTAGAAACTAATGCAATTTCATAACTCTAGTTTCTTTTACCTTTTTCATAGTATAGCCGATACAATAGTAACCCTCTAACTCACGCCATAATCATATGTTACAACACAACTGATGGGACCCATGCCCAACCAACACTGAAACGACATACCAACCACTAGATGTCATGTTGTATACTTGTAACTTGTAACCAATTATCCAATACCTCGGCAGAAGCATCTTTAGAGCTATATTAACGCCATATTGACAAGCTAACCACCCTTACTTTGAAACCATATATATTGGGAACTTCACAAATCTTTCTTTTTCCTTTCGTTCTTTCTGATGCAAAATAATTTACTCCAAAAAATCAACTTAAATCAATTATGGGCTTGTTGTACTTTTACACCAAGGGGTCTGATGAACCAAGCTTGCTACACTTCAACCTACACCCCTAAGTAATTACCATCACAAAAAGAAAGGAAAATCTATATATCTACATCACCAGCATATATACAATTGAAAACCATAATATTAATATTAATACTTTTAATATGTACAATCAAAAAAATAATAATAACTTTAATATAAAACATTCTAGACTTTCCAAATGAATAGACAAATAAAAGGATATTACAACATTATAATATAGCAAAGACAAGAAGATGCGACAGTACCTCTATGGGACCAAGCTCAGGAAGACCTTGTTTTCGTCTCCGTGCATTCCAAGCCATATGTAGAAAATCAATGTTGCTTACGCCCGGGATCTCAACTGGAGCCTGGAAGGTCATAAACATCCCAGCTAGGGACCTATCCTCTGGTTCCATGTCAAGCAAATTTTCTCCCTTAAACATCATGCTGCCCCCTGTAACTTCATAATCAGGATGACCGACCAGAACCTAAAATACAAACTCAATTAGCCATATGCATTTCCCATCCAAATCAAATCGAAACCAAATCAAACGTGGCCAACATGATATCAAGATCCTAATAGATCATCAGCACAAGCTTCTATTGGCACTAAGCATTTTCGCTGTTGTATCGCTGTCTTAAACATATAAGAAAATACAGATATATGTCAGTTTCAAACTTGAATAACTTTTTAATTCAAGTGTTAATTCCCAAGACAATTTTCTATGCTACATATGATCCTAATTAGCACCTACAGTTCAATTTCATAGTCAGATGACTTGTTGGCTAAAACAAATCCGCAATAACAATTGAAACTAAATTTATGTATCACGATGTTTATTCATAATTTGTTGTCTAAATTAGATTACCTGTTGAGGCAGAGAAAACATTCTAGAAGAAAAAATAATAACAGGAAAACAAGTTGACTGTTCTCAATTATTTAAGCATATGAATTCTTACCCACCGTAATGCCACATAAACTGTTAAGCACATAGTTGTAACTTGCAACATCAGCCAAAATTCGAATGACTCACCAAGACAGGAGAGATATAAATAGTTGCCGCTCCATAAGGACATGCTACATCTATATACCCTTTTTCGATCTTCCTTGAAGCTCTTATTTTCTTTTTTCTAACCACCATCCGTTTGTAATTTTACATTTCAAAAGAACAAGGCATTGATTTGAATAACCAAAACCTTTTTTTCCAAAGAATAAGGTATTTTTTTGAATACTCAAAACCCAGGAAATTCAAAGTCTTTACAACGATAACTATTGTTCAATTTATCAAAAAGTTGTGATTAAGTGTAAAAAACTTGACTCTAACCACTTCAATTACTTATGATTCAAAACTTGGGATCATTCTAATTCAATTTAGGAATTATCAGTAAGTATTGTGAATTTCCATGTTTTTATGTCCTTTAAATATATATACTATATAATATTTAAAACTAAAATATATTATCTACATAGTATTTGGCATACATTTTGTGAGAAATAAACTACTCCTCAAATGTATATTCTTAAATTCTTAACACCTAAATTGGATCAATTTAAAAAATTATGCAACAACAACATTGCCACAATCCCAAATTACATGGGATTGACTACCCAGATTAAACCTTTCCACTCTGCTCTATCTAATGTACTTGATGTGCGCTTCCTAAATAATGCATCCCAAGTGATCTTAGTCTACCTATATACCATATAATTTCTTTACTTCTTACTGTGTCAAGTTTTCTAACTAAAGCATTTGCAAACCGTTCGCAATTGCCATTCCCTAATTTTTGTCTCGATTGGTGCTACCCTTACTTTTCCTTGAGTCTTCGTATTTCTTATTCTATTTTTATGAACTTTACCACGGATTCACCTAAGCATCCTTATTTCCACTACGCACATTTTATGATGTGTTGTTTCTTTACCGCCCAACTAACTTTCACAAAACATTATTGACCCAGTTGCGATCTTATGATGAAACTTTTTTCATAACTCAACGGGGATATTTTGATCACAAATTACACATGTTGCACTTCTCCACTTCTTCCATTTCGCATATGTTCTACATAGGTGGAGTTTACTTGAAGAAATTAAACAATTTGTAGTATTTTTAGACCTTTCAATCTAATATTAGGCTTTATCCATGCAATTTAGTCCAAAGGTTTATACCTATTAAATTTTTAGATCTTCTTTTAGCTATGCTCTTAAGGACTGAAAAAAATAAACATAATTAAGTGAATTTCTACTATTTCAATTTTTCAATGGCAGAATTATAAATTACATATAGCATTTTAGTCTAAAGGTCTTCTCGTGCAGTTTAGTCTAAAGGTTTTATACCCATTTTCAAGAGGACAAATTACAAAGCCAAATCAAATTTTCTTTATAACATGAGATTGATTTATTGTCTAGCATTGTCTAATATGTTTTCATTCTTTATGAGCATCTCAAAATAAAAATGCCATTAAATATGATTTTTTGCCTCCAATTTAGCATTCAAAAACTTCCAAAGGAATGTTTTTTGCCTAATTTCAATGAAAGTTTTGTGAAGTTTCATATACATACAAATTACAATACTCAATTTGGTGGCTAAAAAAAATTAATTAATTTGAAAATTTCTGGGTGCTCAAAAAATTAGTTTGCCATGTTTGAGAGTAAACGTCTCGAAAAGAAAAAATGATAAAAGAAAGAAGATTTTAGTCTAGAGTTTAAGACCCAAGAAATTCAAAGTCTTAATAACAGCCTTTCTTGACAGCTAAGAAAAATCAATCCACAATAACACGAGAGAACATAGCAAATTAAAAAATGAAAAAATAGGCTTTCTATTCATGCCTATGACGTTAAAACCTACAAATTCAAAGTATGTATAACAACTCTTGCCTTTTTTTAGTCAATTACTCTTGCTAATCTATCATAATTTTCACACTAAATTGTTTTTGTTTAATAGAATGTCCAACTCACACCACATGCAAATTACCACACCAACTCTTTAGAATTGAACTATTATTTATTTTTCATAAAAACAAAAAACATATCAAAAAACAAATAATTAAATTTTACAGAGAATCTGTAAGTCCACTATAAAAGGCTTACTAGATTATTTCATATTTCTACATATCATAAGTCGCTATTTTCATTATGCTTCAATGTGTATTTTGTGTTGATTAGGATTCATTAAGTCTCTAGATATGTATTAAACTCTTTTTTTTAGTATTGTAGGTAAAATGACTTGGTTCGATGAGTTTTGGAGGTTTCGAGGTGAGAAAAAAAGTTCAAGCGAAATTGGTACCAGATTAAACAAGTTCTGGCAAATCTCAAATTTGACATGACTGATTATTTTGTCCATATCTCCCTCATTTCAAGTCCAGATTTGTTGTTCTTTTCTTGGTTGGAAAGAAGACTCAAAGCTCTACAATTTCATACCTCTCAAGGATTTTGTGATTCGAACGTTTCGATGCTCGAATTCGCGTTGCAAGTTGAAGCATGTCTGCAAGTCGTTGCAGGAAGCATTCCTAATGCCACCCGACTACCAAAAAATTATAATTTCAGGGGTTTTAGACCTAGGGTATAAAAGGGATGAGATTGTACCAAAAAAGTAATGAAATTATGGTTCAAAGACTTCTTCAACACTCTTGCTCTCTCTTGGTCTCTCACTTGAGAGGCTAGGGTTTTTAGGTTTCATCCGGCAATTTTTTTATAAGAAAGAAACTTAACTTTCCCTCATTGGGACTCGAAACCCAAAACTCTTACACAAATAACCACATACCAAATACATGGTTGGTGTTCCTTTTGGCATTTTAAAGCTTGAAACTTGGGGTTTCTTCCCCATTTGCAAGAGATTCAAGGTTTGCAATGCCTTCTCTCTTTCGCGATTATTTTTATTGTGGTTATGGGGTAATCCCCTCTTTCTAGGGATCAATTGATCCCAAGACTATCTAGAACCCTTACTTTGGTTTGAATCTATTTGTTCATCCCTTTTCTTGAATGGTTTATGTTTCTCTTTGCATAATGTTGTTGGCTCCCTGGCCCAGAGTAAGTAGATGTTTAGATTTGGCAAATAACACTTGGAAGAGGGATTGTCAAATTGGAAATGAGACTCACAACTTAAAAAAAAGTTGAATCAGAAAATTGCTTAGGTTTTAAGAGACCTTGGATTTGGACCTTAATGATGTGTGAAACTTATGCCATTTTCCATCAGAAGGTGAAGCCCGTTAGGATTCTTGCTAGTCTCGGAAGAGAGGCGAGATTAATTGTACGAAATTTGACCTACCATTCTATTTGAGGAGGAATTTAGTTTCAATTAAAGTTAGACATGTTGGACCAGGTGAAATTGACTCCTAAAGCGTTGCCTTCTTGAATTTGTGTTAATTTTAGCTTCCACGGTGACATTAGTCTTAACTAGCTTCATTAATGGTAAATGTTCTTAATTTGCCTCAAAAACCACAATTTCATTACCTAAACTCTTGAATTTAGCTAAACCTAGCTGTAAACAAGACCATCAGTTAGGATTCGACAAACTCGACACCAACTCACTACGTTGTGTCGCACACTTGCAGCTACGATCAATATATGTATATTCTAAAATGTCAAAATGTTGGGTTTGACGGCAAATGCTCATTGTACTATTGCAGACACGAGTAGCAAATAGTTCTGGCTTAGAGGTTATACAGCCAGTTGATCCTCTTTTTTAATATCCGTGGGTGAATGAACCATTTCCGACCCCTCCTTACTTTGGTTTGACTAGTCCAACAGCAGTTAGTCGAGCGCGCCCCGAACCATAACAAGAGGATATAGCGTAGCTACAATGATTTGACCCCATAACTTATGTCTCAATCAAAGATGGCAGTAGAACGTTTGAGAAAGAGATTATGGTATAGAACTAGCCCATACTTTGCCCTAGAAACTTTGCAAAAATAAGATGGATTAGTAGGCAAAGCTATGTAAGGTGTGGGGGTGATGGTGGGGAACCTTGCCTAATACATGGAGAAAACGATAATGGAGACTTTACGACCAAACAAAGTTAGGAATATGTTAGGCTCCCCATCATTAAGATGTACCAACGAAAGCGGACTAGGTGTATGGGATCATCCCTGGCGGAAGTGGTTACAACTACCCCGTTAATGGGGTCTGAGCAGTCCAGCAAGGAGTGTGCAGGTGGTCAGGGTATGGTCACGCGTCGGGCACAGTAAGTGTGAGTCAATTGAGTCAGTAGGTAAAGTCATGTGATGTTTTGCATTGAAGGAGAATTAGGGGGGTAGGATAAGTAGGGTGTCACCATTCATGTATGGGTTATCTTTTCTTTTGTCATTGTGTAAGACGTCAGTCTGGGGTTGAGTAAGAGGAGTCCTCTTCTATGGGGTTTCTAGTATTCTCCTTCCATGTCTATATTTCACTCCATTTGTTAAACATCAATAAAGTTAGTTCGTTCCTTTTTTATCACCAATATATCAAGGAAGGTATCAGTGGTATTAGAGCAAACCACCTCTTATGGGTCCTAAACTTGATGTTCGCATGGATGCGATGGAGGCAGAGATGATGAAGGTCCAGGAGTTGGGCGGTGCAATCGAGGGTTTGCGATCTGAGTTCCACACTCAGATCCAAACTCAAATCCATTCTTTAGCACAACGAATGGAGGATATGTTCTTCCAACAGCAACATGGGGGATCGGGGAAATTGCCGGTGGCAGGATCGACGAGCGATGACATAGGGCCAGATCCGCCAAATCTATCCTCAGATTCAGGGTTAGCAAAAGCGGACAACGCGGATCGAAGGGTGGTTCCGTACAGATCCGGACATGAAGTAAGGAAAATTATAATGCCCACATGCGATGACGACGAACTCCTTGAGTGGCTTAACCAAGCTGAGCATTACTTTACTCTCCATGATATGTCTGAGGTTTCCAAATTAATGGCTGCCCGGATCTGCCTCGTCGGCGCTGCTCAGATATGGTTGCAAACCGAAGAGAAGATGCAACCCTTCGACAGTTAGGATGAGTTGAAAACTCAGTTGGCACTAGGTTTTACAAAGGCAGACCCCTTGCATCTATGTCAACAATTTTTCTCCATTAAGCAGGAGTCAATTGTTCGTGAATACAGGCAACGTTACGAGTTGTTACAAGATAGTCGTGTTCATCAATGGCTTAAAAGATCACCTGCGTGTCGAGATGATGGTCGACCCACCGACGACCTTAAAGGCCGTGATCGCCCGAGCAGGAAGGTTGGAGAAGAAGCTAGGGGAGAGTGAGTCTCTTAGACTCGGAGGGACCAAGGCCCAATCCGGGTCTAGTGGGCTAGGCCCAAAACCTGAGTCCAGGTCCCCCAATGGGTCACACACACCATTTCCAGCCCAACCAAAGTGAGCCCAACAAGTCATCTTAAAAGTACCTATGTTATGGGCCCAAGTGCAAAAACAAGTCCAACATCTTCTGGTTCGTTAAGTCCGAGTTTATCTAGCGCTGCCACTCCTAATGTGTCTCCACCAAAGCACAAGAGGCTCACTGAATCAGAGGCTCAGGCTCGCTGCAAATAGGGATTATGCTATTGTTGTGATGACAAGTGGTCTGTTGGCTATAGGTGTGCTCAGAAGGTGTTGAACATTTTGTTGGTTAGTGACGACCAGGGAGATGATGCTGGAGAATCTCCATCAGAGACATCTGACGAACAACCAAAGTTGGCCACAATCAAGCTCTCTACTCATGCTATTGATGGAGGCCTAGGTCCACACACTATCAAGGTCAAAGGGGAGGTGTTGGGCCGCGAAGTAGTGATCTTAATCGACTCAAGGGCGTCACATAATTTCATTTCTCCTGCCTTGGTAAACTCCCTTCACTTTCCAGTGGAGCCTACAACAAACTATGGGGTTTTTGTTGGGGGTGTTGCTCAACTACCTAGGTCGGGTATGTGCAAAGACCCAAGTGTATCATTCCAAGGGGTACAATTTGTGGCAGACTTCTTCCCATTTGGTATGAGGGGGCACGACTTGATCTTAGGAATGAAGGGGTTGTCGACCATCGGCATCACTACGATCGATTGGAAGCACCTTACCTTGTCTTTCGTGATTGACGGACATAATGTTACAGTCCAAGGTGACCTTAACCTCCATCGGGCGTTGGTTTCCTGCAAGTCCATCCATCATGATACGGTTTTAGGGTGATTCTTGGTCGAATGTTTTTGGCTTGGATTCGAGGGTGTTACCTAACCACACTGCTGGGGTAGAGCCATGTATCCAAGCAATATAAAAGGAGTTCCCTTCGTTATTTCAGCCCCCAACGGCCCTGCCACCCCACCGCGATTGTGACCAAGCCATAGTACTGAAAGAGGGTGCAGAGCCAATAAGGGTGAGACCTTATCGACACCCTCACATCCACAAAAATGAAATTGAGAAAATGGTGACTAAAATGTTGAGTGCAGGCATTATTCAACCAAGTAACAGCCCTTTCTCTAGCCCGATTTTATTGGTCAAGAAGAAGGATGGTAGCTGACGCTTTTTTGTTGATTACCGAGCCTTGAATAAGGCTACTGTACCCGATTGCTTCCCATTCCCAACATTGATGAATTGCTCGATGCACTTCATGATGCTTCATTTTTCTCCAAACTCGACCTCTGCTCCGGTTATCATTAGATTTATGTGCGCACCTCCGATGTCCACAAGACTGCATTTCGCAACCATGACGGCCATTTTGAGTTCCTTGTCATGCCTTTTGGCCTTCCCAACGCCCCAACCACTTTTCAGTCACTAATGAACTCTATCTTCAAGGGCCTCATTCGCCGCTGTGGGTTGGTTTTTTTTTGACATTTTGGTCTATAGCTCCTCCCTCGCTGACCACTGTCACCACCTTCATCAAGTCCTCTATATCCTCCATCACAATTCTCTATTTGTTAATTTAAAAAAATGTTGTTTTGCTCGGACTGATCTTGAATATCTTGCGCACATTATTTTCGGGGATGGGGTGAGGGCTGATTCGGACAAGGTGCGTGCAGTGGATGCTTGGCCTATGCCTTCGTCTCCAAAAGAATTGCAAGGTTTCTTGGGCCTCGCCGGGTATTATAGGTAGTTCGTTAAAGACTATGGCAAGATTGCGGCTCCGTTGACACTTCTACTCCGCAAAGACGCTTTTCAGCTGACAACTAAGGCCACCTTTGTCGTTCAGCTGTTGAAACAAGCGGTCAAGGCTGTCTCGGTTTTAGCTCCGCCTAACTTTGAGGCTTTGTTCGTAATGGAAACTGATGCTTCAGGGGTTGGAGTAGGGGCAGTTCTATCTCAGTTCGACAGGCCTATTGCATTTTTTAGCCAAGCCTTGTCCCCCTGGGCACACACCAAATCTGCTTATGAAAGGGAACTCGTGGCCATCGTCCTAGCTATCCAGAAATGGCATCACTACCTACTAGGTCATTATTTCTTGGTACGGACCGATCAGCGTAGCTTGAAAATTTTATTGGAACAGCGGGTTATTGCTCCAACATACCAACGCTGGCTTGTCAAGTTACTCAGTTTTCATTTCGAGATTCAATACAAGCCAGGTGTTTCCAATCAAGCAGTTGATGCTCTCACACGGCTTTCATTCGCACCTGAATTATCCTCCCTAATGGTTTCTTCTCTGCTGGATCTTGTGGAGGTATCTCGGGAGGTTTCTATTGATTCATTTTTTGCCCCGACCCAAGCTGCCTTAATATCAAATGGGCTGTCTCGACCGGGGTGGACCTTGTCTAATGGGCTATTGCTGTTTAACGGGCGAGTGGCACTGTCCGCGACCTCTAGTTTCAAGAACAAGCTTCTTGTCGAATTTCATGCTTCCCCCATGGGCAGTCATGGGAGGTTCCTCAAAACATACAAGCGTTTACTGGAGGCGTTTTATTGGGTGGGCATGAAAGGGGATGTTCAACGATATGTGGCTTCTTGCGATGTGTGTCAGCACAACAAATACGAAACCTTGTCTCCCGAGGGTCTCCTTCAACCATTACCAGTTCCGGTTGGGATATGGGAGGATATCTCCATGGATTTTACTAAGGGCCTCCCATCCTCTCGAGGTGCCAATACCATTTTTGTAGTAGTTCGATTGAGCGAGTATGCTCGTTTCTTTCCACTTTGCCACCCATACTCGGCTAAGATGGTGGCTGATACCCTTCTGCAAGGAGTGGTACTCCTACACGGGTTCCCAAATAGCATCGTATCCGATAGAGACAAGGTCTTCTTGAGCCATTTTTGGTCAGAACTGCTCAAGCTTCAGGATACCCAGTTGAATTGGAGCACGGCCTACCACCCGCAAAGTGATGGTCAAACCGAGGTGGTCAACCGGTGTTTGGAAACTTACCTAAGGTGTTTCACACATCAACGCCCCAAGGAATGGTCGGATTGGCTACATTGGGCCAAATACTTGTACAACTCTTCTTACCATTCTTTCCTATCCTGCTCTCCTTTCAAGGTTGTTTAGGGTCGAGACCCTCGCCTGCTTGTCCGCTATGGCGCGGCCCTTCTCTCCAGTAATATGGATGTTGACTCCATGTTACGTGCTCGAGACCTAGTTCTGTCCGAGCTTCGTGACCAGCTTCTATTGGTCCAACATAGGATGAAAAAACAGGCTGACAAGCACCGTCGCGATGTTTCATTTGCAGTTGGCGATTTGGCTTATCTCAAACTCTGTCCATACCGCCAACAATTCGTGGCTCGTCGTACTAACATGAAGCTCAACCCGAGTTTCTATGGGCCCTACAAGGTTCTAGCGCGAGTCGGTCCGATGGCTTATAGGCCTGACTTGCCTCTTTCCTCTTCCATTCACCCGATTTTCCATGTGTCTCAACTCCATTCTATGATGGGCAACGTTCCAGTGGTGACAGCCCTTCCACCTTTCTTACCCGACTCTCTCATGGTTCCCATGGAACCCGAATTAGTGTTGGCATAGGTGTATGGTCACAACTGCCCCGTTAGTAGGGCCTGAGCAGTCCAGCAAGGAGTGTGCACGTGGTCAGGGTATGGTCACGCGTCAAGCACAGTAAGTGTGAGTCAGTTGAGTCGGTAGGTAAAGTCAAGTGTTGTTTTGCATAGAAGGAGAATTAGGGGGCTAGGATAAGTAGGGTGTCACTATTCATGTATGGGTTATCTTTTCTTTTGTCACTGTGTAAGACGTCAATCTAGGGTTGAGTAAGAGGAGTCCTCTTCTCTAGGGTTTCTAGTCTTCTCCTTCTATGTCTGTATTTCACTCCATTTGTTAAACATCAATAAAGCTGATTTATTCCTTTTTTATCACCAATACATTAAGGAAGTTATCATAATACAAATTATTTTTCGGATTGTAGTGTTTTGAGAATTTTTAAAGATAATTTCAAATGTGAAAAGGTGGTAAACCTAAAAATATTATTTGGGAAAGACTCCAACTTGGAAAGAGAAAAGCACTCAAATGTGTTTTTCAAACAAAATTAATTGTCATGTGACAAACACAAATAATACGTGTTGGTGCTATTTTGCATATGTAAATAAAGCAACAAGTTGTGTTCAAGGGTTCAATCTACCTAAAAAACAAATCCAAAATCATATGGGTTAGGTTGAGGTCATTCTGTCTATACGAAATAAGCACTTATTAGCAATTTAAACAAAACATGATCAAATCAACCACACCCAATCATCTAAATAAACATGATGCATTCGCATTCCCCCAAGTTTGTGAGATTGCAATCCTGTTATAAATAATTTATATTATATGGAGCTTCTTTATTCTCTGTATATCCATATTGTTCGGTGGATAAAAAACATTATTTATAATGATCAAACTTAACAAAAAAAAGGAAAGAAGGAAAGAAATCAGGTACAAAAAGGAAAACATTAAAATGATCCATGTGACACAATATAAAGGAGCAAATTTGGCAGACACAGTAATATAATATAGTGATATATCACATACTATGTTGAGGAATTAACAAAAATAGAACAGCAACATAAAAGCCCCAATAGTTACAACTTCAACTTCTGAAGTTTATATAGAACATGCTCTAATGAAAACAAACTAAATATCATGGAATAAAAACAACTAACAGGCCAGAATAAAATACCATAGAGAATGTGCTCTTTCCAGAACCATTCTTCCCCATTATTGCATGGACCTACTAATCACATACAAAGCACAATTAGAAAAGAAAAAAAACTAACACACTGATATAGATATTGAATTTTTCAAACAAAACAACATTCGAAGTTCACCTTTTGATCAAGGATCGAACAGATAAAAGATATTAATCCACATGATATTCATTCTTCCCAAAATTGTTAATCAGATTCAAAATATCAATGACTTTCACAAAAGCATCAATAATTACAGCGTTAACAGTGTCTTACTCTATGACCGACGCCTTAATTGAGAAATATACCTTCATCATATAGGAAACATGGTCTCCACATGATACTTCAACTCTCAAACTATTTATTACAGACCTACTTTAGAGCCTATTCCTTAAAGGTTGCTAGAATGTGATAAACAGATATCACATGAGCCCAAAGCGGCAAATGTTGAATGCGTAATTCAATTTGGCCAAAGCATGCAAATGCAAATCAGCTGAGGGGCAGTGATTAGTTCTTCTCCACCATGTCTTCTGAAACATTTTTCCAATTGCTTCCCAAACAAATCTCACTCGGATAACTCGCCCTTGCATCTACGCTGTCATACGCCATCCCCCAAGGTTTTTATCGTGGCAATTCCCCAGCCTTACTACCTTCCATTCCTAAATTAAAAAAAAAAAAAAAAAAAAAAAAAAAAAAAAAAAAATTTTTACAAAGCAATTTTTCTTAGTTTAAAATTTTCAAATTTTTCATCTCCGGCAACCTCCATTAGTCCATCCACTAAAAGTGATGAATATACATTGAGTCAATGCCCCCGATTGAAGCATTTTCTGGGTGCATTCCCTTCAAGAAAATATTGTTAACTTAGATGGAACGGAACCTCCTATTACCTCACTAAAACAGAATCTTGCATACTTCATCCGAGATAAAGTAACAATCACCCGATCCACCTTGATAAGGTGCCACATAGCCCCTAAAAATCTTCAATGTCCAATAATATTTCACCGATGAGATCCCCAATTGACTGTCACTTTCAAGTCATCCTAATGGAGATCTTGCTTCTATTTTTCATTCAACCAGGTCATGCCTATAGTAACTTACTACTTCTCCATCGCAACTTAATTCCTTTACGCATAAATGATACAACAACCAATAGCAAGCTTAACAGTCAGTTCCAAAAAGATGCTTCATGCTATTATCTAAGTAGTATTGTGAATGGACCTTGCTCCAAGATAGTTGGTTTTTTATTATACCATCTCTTACTAGAGATGGTACTTCTTAACTTATGTTGTGAATACCTCCTTTCGCCACACAAAGCCTCAGTCTCAAATTAGTTGGGGTCGACTACATGGATCAAACTCTTCACTGTGCTCAATTTAGTTCACCATCTTTGAAGGTGTTTAAACCACCAAACCATCCTTCCGTAATCTTTCCGTCAATTGGTGCTACTCATACTTTGCTTTGGGTTTTTGTATTTCATATTTTGTCCTTCAAGTTTGACCACACATCCACTTAAGCATCATCATTTCCGTTACAATCATTCTATCTGTTGTTTTTGTACCACCCAACATTCACCTCCATAAAGCAAAGCAAGTCTAATTGCAGTTCTATAAATTTTCATTTTAGCTTGGTAGGGATATTTCAATTACATATCACACATGTTGCACTCTTCCACTTCTTCCATCTAACTTGAATTTTATGTGTAAATTTGTTCTTAATACTACCATCTTTTTGTATCATTGATATCTAAAGTGGTTCACATTATGAACTTCTACTTCCCCTAATTTTATCACTTCATCATCTTGGAGCATAGTATTTATAAACTCACAACGCATGTATTCGGTCTTCGTTCTACTAAACTTAAAGTCTTTAGATTCTAATCATATATTCCTCTAAAGATCTAATTTTCGATTCACTCCATCTCTTGCTTCGTTGACTGGAACACCATGATATATCCTCTTGAATATGTTTAGTTAGTTCATCCATAATGGTCCTACTGTAAAGGAAAATTTTTTGTGGTTCCTCTAAATGTATTTATGTTTGTTACTACTCTTTCGCACATATCTTTAATAGTGTCTATGTACTTAGCATGCACTCCTATTCTTTCAACAACCCACCAAAGAACATTTCTAGAAACCCTATCATATGCTTTTGGAAAATGATCTTATAGCCAGAAAATAAAAGAAAAACGCAACTATCACAAAAGGTTTGGTTAAAAGCTGAGATGAAACGAATAAATAAAGGAAATTGATTGGGTGACCCATTTTGGACACACCAATTTGACAAGCACTTGTTGGTATCTCTTGATTTGTTTATCAAAGTGTATCTGAAGGACGCCAATAAGTCGTGCCAAATTGGAGTGTCCAAAGTGGGTCACCCTTGGCCTAGCATCTACCTTTAAAAAAAACCACTGCTCGCATTATGCTCATAAGTCAATATCTAAGGATTCAGCCAAACCATTCACAAAAACTCAGTTACAGGACAACAAATCAACAATTAAACACTATCCAATCAACATCATAATTGAATCAATTGACTGCACAAGATAGATTACCTCTCCTTCGTGCACCACGAGGTCGATTCCCTTAAGGATCTCTTGCTTCGATTCCGCAATCACGGCCGTCAAATTCTTCACTTCGAGCAGAACATTTGGCGAACCAGGAGTACTCGTGAGGCTCGCTTTCACGGTTAGGGATTGAAGGCGCGGATTGCGAAAGCGAGGAGAAGGAGAGAGACGGAGTGAAGGATGAAGCGAAATTGGAGAGGGAGTGGACGTTGAAGTGGTGGGAGCAAATGAAGAGAAAGGATTGGGGAAGAAAGAAGCCATTGGGATGGCGTGGCGAGTCCAGATTTTGTTGCTCGAGTCGTGGCTTTTCCTAGCGCTTGGCCAAGAAAATGTAGTGCACCTCCATGGGCCCCACAAATTAATGAACGCACTTTTTTTTTTTTTTTTTTTTTTTTTTTTTTTTTTTTTTTTTTTCATTCTCCTCTCTAAATTACACTATGTAAATGACACTATTGTCCTTTTATATAAACTCTCTTCAATCTCACAACTCATTTTCAAACAAATTTTGGGCGCCTCACTACGTTGGTCTCTCATCTATAACCTAAAGCCATGTATTTATTTGTCGGGCGTATATCGATTCTTGCGTTTTCACATAATCCGATAGCGAGGTAACACTGTTTTACAATCATATCAAGATTCGAATGAACTATTTTTGTTCAAAATAGTGAAATTGATGATTTGGTTTATCATTGTAGGGTTTGGTAATTCGACCATTCCGAAGTTGTTTTAAGCTTAAAATGGACAAATGTACTGCAAAGGTGCAAGAAGATGTACAAGAATAGGTATTTGTTGATATTTATTGTGTTTTTTCTGGTTTTTCATGTTTTCAGTTGAAGTTGCACGGGCGCAATTGTTTCAACCTCGCATTACCGAGACTTATAGATAAGTGTCTGTAAAAAGACACCAAGACTTATCCGTAAGTCACGGTCATGCTGTGACCGAGACACATGGAAGAGTCTCGGTCTTTTCATACCGAGAATATTCCATAACTTTCGATTCCCAGTGAATGAAAGTTGGTTTCAAGTCACAGACCTGTACTATCGAGAACGTGGATTTTTGGATTTTTGATGAATTTGTTGTGCATTGTTGTTGAGTCATAATGTTACATTGTATGTATTGCAGGTAATGTCGATTTCAACTTTATTTCCAGATTACAAGGATGCGTTTACTCCTTGTAGGCCATTCCCATCTAGAGAATCGGCTATTTCATGGCTTCAAATGATTAGTCGTGAGAACGAGTTTGTGTTAGTAACGAAGCACTCTGATGCCGGAGGGATTAAGCGCAGGGGAATGGTCAAACTTGCATGTGAGATGTCCGGTGCATTTAGGGGAATGTCACAAAGAGTAGGGAAAACCAAAGTGGCAGAACCTACTTTGACACCAAGAACTGAAGAAGAAGAGGAAACGAGGAGGACTCAAACTAGTACAAAGAAATGTTGTTGCATTTTCTTTACTAACATCAAGGACAATGTTGATTCTTTGTGGTGTGTTACTGTCGTGTGTGGGAAGCACAATCGCGACTTCGCCAAAAACTTGGACGACCACTCATTTGCAGGAAGATTGGATAAGGGTGAGCAGGTGGTTGTGGTGCAGATGACTAAGGATAATGCGAAGCCAAAAGATGCCCTCAACACGTTGAAGCAAAGAGATGCTAAAAACGTATCGACAATACGAAAAATATATAATGCACAACAAAAACTCTGAATTGAGGATGTGGGTGGGAGGACTCAAATGCAACAACTATTGCACATATTGGAGAAGAATAGGTGGATGTCGTGGCATAGGAAGCATCTCGATACGAATATCGCCACTGATTTATTTTGGTCACATCTTGATTCAATTAAGTTGCTATGGTGTTTCCCTTCAGTTCTTTTGATGGATTGCACTTACAAAACAAATAGGTATCGAATGTCGTTATTGGAGATTGTTGGCATCACTTCGACGCATTTGACGTTCTCAGTTGGGTTTGCTTTCATATCATCGGAGACTCGTGCAAATTATGTTTGGGCACTTGAGAACTTAAGATCCATATTGGATGGGTGGCCTAAACCTGACGTGTTTGTTACGGATCGGGAGTTAGGCCTTATAGCCATCGAAGAATTATTTCCATCATCGTCTCACCTTCTTTGCTCTTAGCACATCAATAAAGTAGTATTGGCCAAGACTAAGAAGATGTTTGGGGATAACGAAGGCTTCGCTCGTTTCATGGATAGGTGGACGAGCGTGTTGTATGCTAAGTTGGAGGCCTTATTTGAACTTAGGATGAATAACTTATGTTGTGAGTTCGATCATGTGAAAAGTCTTACTGATTACTTAGATAACATATGGGTGAAGATCTTGTTGGATTTTAGGGTTCATACGCAGCGGAGATTACAAAACAATTTTAACAAAAACCCCGACAGGGTCCGAATCTAATTCCATTAAAAATGTTTAAACCAAGAAGACTTAATCATACCTCGGTTGCAAAATACATTTCTGAAGGTTGATCGATCTCTAAGGCACTGCCAACAACGAACGCCCTCTACCAGCAGTCCACACACGAACGGCGACCGAGATTCGAAGTGCTAGCTTCAAGAGAATACCAAACCTTTTTGTTTCTCTCCAAAACGATTCGGAGCGTACCAGAAAATCCTAAGTCGTTTCTAAAACGAAAATAGAGTTTCGGCCCTTAATCTTTCGTACGTGTGTTCTAACTCAAAACGTCTATTTATACAACTCTTGTATATAGACCATTAAGTAAATTACACATATACCCCTACTTAAAGAAGTATAAGCGTAATACAACATAAGGACGTTTTTGTCATGAATTTTATCATATAAAATTTATTTTTCTTAACCATCTTAAAATTTCTTAGTGTGTGACCCAATAGACTCATACAACGTTGGGAGTGTACCAAAACACATTTTGGTATACAAGTCATAAGCGGCCTCTAGCAAGACATTATGACTACCCAAGTTGTACGAATATCAAATCGATACAACCTAATCAATAGTGTATATAACATCCTTTTGTCACACGATATCCTTTTGATCAACATAAGGCATGGAATTGTCATCCAACATGTTCAATCGTACTAGTCTCGATCTCTAGGTAGACTGAAAACATCTAAGTGACATTGATAAAAATCAATTCACTTATACTAGGCCTTTTAACAGTCTAACACATCGAGGGATCCACTTGATATCTCTTTTTATATGAGAGGGAAAAATTCTATATTGATTACATAACTTCATCACATTGCTCACACAGTAACCAATCACAACCTTTATAATCGTCCGGTTAAAGAAAACGTCTGATTGTGTCAAATCACTGTGTTCCTAATGTTGAAGTCTATGGTAATCTCAAGTCAGAGGACTGAAAAATATACCTATCATGAGAAACAACTATGACTTAATCCTTGTGATGTTCTCAAAGCGGGTCGATCCAGTACTTTGTTCCCTAACAAGTACTCGTGATCTTGATTCGTATCCTTATACGTATAATCATCATATGATCATCAATCAAGACTCACACTAGTCTTAATTCATTATAGTTCCCAGTATAATGATCGACTAGGGACAATTAGGATATTTCTGTAAATACCCATGGATCTTATTATAATGTAAACATGCAAATTAATTATAATAAACAACAATTGAAATCCTCTATTTTATTAACTAAAAGTATTCATAAAGACAGTTAATGGATTGACCTAGGGAACATGCCCCAACAGATCCACAAGAAGAAATTTGTACCGACATGGATAAATCGAATTATGCACTTTGGGGAAACAACGACACAGAGGGTCGAGTCTGCGTATTCCACTTTGAAGCTACATATTGGCAACAGTCAGGCAAATTTTGAGACTTTGTGGAGTGTAGTTGATGGTCTTCTTTGGACCCAACATAACAACATCAAGGAATCATTTGAATGTGGTGCAACATGAGTATTTTGATGGTTTTTATTGCCGATTGCGTGGTTATGTCTCTCAATGGGCGTTTAAGTTAATTAGAAATGAATTGGAACGTGAAGAGGATGTTGGACATGACTCTACTCGATGTGGTTGTGATATACGTACCACACATGATCTTCCTTGTGCACACGAGCTAAACTTCCATAAATTTGTTGGTTCACCCATCCATCTTGAGGACATTCATGTATACTGGCGAAAGTTAAGTATGATAACAGAGAATCCTGTGGATCGAGTTGGGTACAATGTGAACGATGAGATTGAAAGAGTGTTGCAAAAGTTTCATGCTTGCACTGACGAGACGATCGCGTTAGGATTATTCAGCAGCTTAGAGAGATTAGTCGTCCTTCATCTACACCGGAGTTGTCACACTTACAAAAATAAAGACAAATGGAAGGACACCGGGGTCTTCAATTAGGAGTTTGCTAAATAGAGGAAAGAATATAGGGTCAAAGAGGAAACACGATGAAGACGATACTTTGACGACGTCACTCGCCATTTTCCTCGCAGACTCAAATGTACACAACTCTAGCGGGGAGTCCATCCATCGTAGTGGCGCGTCCAACGCACGCTTATTACGTTGATGAAAATAAAAAAGAAATATGTTAATGTCGAAAATTACGGGTTTTCAAGAAATGTCAAACACTTCTACATAACACTTAAAACGCATTCAATACCTCCAATAGCTCATTGTCAGCGATAGTTGTGGCAACCATGTCTTCATTTTCATGGATCGTGTTGGCGATCACTGGGTGAGACACTTTAAGGAACCAAGGTAGATAGTCTGGTGTAGCAAAAAACTCGAATTGTGCCTTCTCGTGTGAACTTCGGGGGCCAACAAATGGTTACGCCAACGTTCCCAATTGTCTTGTTAGAACCCATACTTGACAGAGTATTTGAGTGCAGATGGGCCTCGATATGCTTCTAATGTGTGGTACGTAGGATCTGATATAGATTGCACGTGGCCAAACTGTCTCAGAATCCTTTCCGGATGGTAGGGCTCCACCACATCCATGTACTTCAATGTGCCACTATAGAAGGCCATCGCGTGCACAACTCCATTATCCCTGTGATTAACATAAGGGTTTCAAATGACCGAATCAAACATAAACAACCATAATTAGTAAACATAAACTAACTTTAACATTTACCAACAAGATTGGCTAAGTAACTCACCTCGTTTGGCAGCAACCTGTCCAACGTTCTCCATATGGACCCAACCTTGTCAATATTCATCACGATCTCGTGCTTTCGAATCCATCTACGGACACGAAGTTGCACTTACTCCATGTACTTTACATTGGGTGTGGCGAGCCCGAGTTTGAAATGGTCATACACCCATCCCAGTAAAATACATACAATGTTAGTTAGTGGGAAAATGCAAAACCTGATTCTAATTATTCAGAAAACAATGTAAGTTGATTTAAAAATATACCTCAAGTAATGTGAGGTAGTCGACAATTTGAGAAACTTGTACTCTAGTGGTGACCCCAAGTGTCGGTACAAGTAAGCTAATGCAGATGCACCCCATGCATATTTTCCCATGTCATCCAAGTCTCTAGAAGCTTCAACAACGCAATAGATAATCGAGATCCACTCTTATCCACAAAAGGGTGCAAGAAAGTAGGTACAATAAGTATGTCCAGGCTGTGCATTCCACGGGGGATAAGTAGTGTCACTCGAACAAACTTTGGGGCACCATCGGCTCTTCAACCAACATTTTCGCACTGTGTTTCATCCTCATCATCTTTAATGCTAACCTCAAGTAGTTTGGACACCAGCTTAATCGCATCCGAGCGAGATTCCTCAGTGTACCTCGCAAAGTTCTCAACTGCAACCATTTTGCCTGTCACAGGAATCTTCAGGAGAATGCTCATATCCTCCAAGGAGATCGACATTTCACCGAATGGTAAGTGAAATACCGGCTGCCACCGCTCCACAAAGGCAGATATAACCTCCTTGTTAGCCTTGCAGTATGAGCAGTCTATCAGCGTATTCAACCCAGACTGCTGGACGATCCTCCGAAGGCACTCGGTGTCAGGGTGGCACGACTGTAAGTCCCATTCTTGGATATAAGCACCATGATTGATACACTTGAGTATCGGGCGATCTTATAACAACAAAAAATATTTCATCAGCTATATGAAAACCATAAGTTTTTAAGTACTCCATTCAATGAAACTTTATATACCTTATTGTTCTAAATTGCTAATGCGACATGATCTTTAAAGTTATTCAACAATGATCCATCTGAATGACCACCAGGGAAAGGAGCACACATTTCTAATTGATCTTGTGTCTCCCCTTCATTATGGTCACCTCCACCACTAGTACTCCCACCCACATTACAACCGTACTAGTGGTGTCTGCTGGTGATGATGAGTAACTACAACTAGACTCTGATGCATGAGCCTCATCTTCACCTTGGGCGACTAGAATATCTTTTTGTCGACGCGTGTCAATGTTGGAACCCTCATCGTGCAATTGAACATTCTTTGCACGATCCCCAGCAGCCTTTCCCTTTCCTTTCACATCTACCTTCTTTTTCTCTTTCCGATAAGATGCAGTCATGGGTCTCCGGCCACCTCGCCCACGGGGTCACCAGGGTTTTCGAACGAGCCATACCCGATAAGACTACAACATGTAAGCACCTGGAGCAAAAATAAAAGTAAAATTCAAAAAATAAGAACAAAATCTTCCATTTCTATAGTCTTGGTCAAGCAGGTTTGAGAAAACAATTACAATCTCGGTGACGCATGACCGAGATAAAACAACAAGTCTCGGTAATGGACAACCGAGATAATTGGTTCATTCTTGGTTGTACATCACCGAGACTAACATAACTATACACTCTGAATTACTCTCGGTATGTGGTGACCGAGAGCAATTGCAGCGTTACGTTACCTAAAACAATAATACATAAGCATAATCTCAGTTATGGATAACCGAGACAACAATGCGTCTCTCGTTACTATGTAACCGAGACTTTATGTGCAACTAACCTTAAACTTAAATCTCGGCCACGGTTAGCCAAAATTGTTAGCATATTCTCTGACCTATGTGGCTGAAAAAAACGGGTTCGCAAATTTCCTTAACCTCAGACGAACCACACAAAACAAATAAAAATTGAACTATAATCTATCAAAATCGAGTTCAAACATACTTATATGCTACCGAATAAATGCCTCCTGTGAGATTGGAACCCTAAGACCGAGCCCTACAATGTAACCAATGGAAACAACTCGAGATCTCTGAATATAGAAGAAAACCCCTACTTGAATGAGCGATAAAACAGAGGAGATGCTCAAACTGGTGATTAACAAAGATCGATGCTCAAACCCCTACTTGATTTTGGTGGTAGGGTGCACTTGGGGACAATTTCAAGATTTCATTCAAATGTTTTTGGTGCCTTTGGTAAACAACTTGGTGCCTTCAACAGTGTTGTACCTTCATTAATTGGTGGGGTGCCCATATCAGTGACCAAAATGTAAACCAAGGTTGAGGTGGCTACGAACTTCAATTAGTGAAGAGTGCGCAATAGCCCAAAGGTAACCCCACTTTGGGCACTGACTCAATCTAATGTGGTGCATTTCATCTCGAAATGCGAATGCACACATCTCAGTGTGTGTTGCACAACATCCGACCAAGTTAGTGCCCATGCGGGTTACTCTAGTAGTTCCCCGAATCGAATGACCTAAATTTCCCTTTACCTGAACTTAGCAACCCCACCTATTTAAACAACTAAATAGTCTCCTCTCCTATCTCGCCTTACTTATCTTATTCGCATACTAACCCTAGAACCATAAAAGCACCCCACAAATTCATCATTTTCTTGGTTTTTTTTTCTCGACTTATGGTTTTTTGGTGGGGTTTGTGTGTCTACACGACTTGGTCTCTTGTAGGCAATTTTGAGGTTAAGTGAAGGAGGTCTACTTTATTGCTTTGGTTTTGGCTAAACTTAAGCTTCCAATTGACTTCAACAAAACTTCAGACTCTTTTATACTAAACTTCACCAATTCATTCGATCATTCAAAGACAAGTAAGTGCCACATATCAGTCTTCTACGTTGTGAATGAATCATGATTACGATACAAAGTTTACTCGATTACATTTCATCAATCTTAACTATTCTCACATTTATCTCGTTCTTAATCCCTTTAGAAACTTGTCATGCATTCGTTCAACACTTAGTCCACTTATAGCTTCTTTTTCTCAACTTAGAAAGACAATTTTTATATATCTTCTCTTTTCGAAAATATAGCTAAGGATGATATGGCTTTTTATGATCATTCAATCAATTAAAGTCTTCCATAACTATTTTTATTCGAAACAGAGAAACTTTGCGACTCAATATGTATAACTTTTTGTTATTAGCTTAATTTGTTTCCATTAGTCCCAGATTTCCCAACTTTTCACCTTTCTCAAAAATGATTTTAGTACTTTTTTAAGAGACTATGTAAGATAACTATGCATCTTACTTTTCATCAATTCAATTTTAATGATTTCGCTTTTGCATTATTGTTCAACTTAAGAGATAGAAAAATCAGAATTTTCAATACCTTGATCAACTTAACCTCTAATCAAACTCATAAAGGATGTCATTTCAATATGCTAAGTCATATAATTCTCACTATTTAGGAGTTCATACTAACTTCCAATGAAAATCACTTATTGATTCTCAATCAATATGTCTATTTCTTCATTTGTTATATTTTTAGGTCATAGTTATAGGCATCATCATTTAATTTGGTTAGAAGTGAATATGGGTACTCAAAACTTCCTAACACAATCATTTGTGTTAATGTTTAATAGCTAATTCTAACTATTATCATATCATTTTCTCCAATCTCAACTTCTATCACATTGATCTTATCACTACACCTTTCATTTTCAAGTTAGAAATTTTGTTAATCTTTGTTTTATAACACCACCTAATCTAATGTTAACAAATATTGCTTCTAACTCATTTATTTTCATTTGTTTATATCATCACTTTGTTTTTTGTTTTGGAAATGAAACAATCCTTTACTTTACAATATTTTATTTAAGTAGAAACCAACTTAAACAACTTGACTGGTCCAATCACAATTCCATTATGATTTTTTAGTCTAGATTAGTTTGTCTAATTAATTTCAATTTTCAAAAAATCATGTCTCATTTTTCTTTCACTGAGACTATTTTTGGAAGCAACTCTCAATTGATTGTGAATTCAACCAATACTTTACAGAATAGATCTTTCCGAGTTACTAGTTCAGTCGGTACTAACTTAATTTTAAAACTCGAGATATCCATATCTTGAGCTTCCTATAAGTCTTAATTGAATGTTCATGCTTACTAAACAATTTTTAATCATTTAAAACTTAATTTGAGTCTTTTTCGACATTTCCCTAAGTATTTCAAAGTTTCAATAGTTCAATACTTTCAATTTCGAAGAAGTCCATGCTTAGTACTAACGTTCACGAATAATCTAGACTTCTTGCTGAACCAATTTCCCAATGGTTTTATAACTGACAACTTTCCTCAGTTATATTGGTATTGAACTGCTTATAACACCTTTGTGAATTCAGACTTCCTGAGTTTATTTCACTTAACGCTCATGCTCATTTATCATTTCATAAGTCTATTCTCTCTTTTAATCATATGTTCCTAACCTTACTCATCATATCTCATGAGTTAATTATCGAACAAACAAGGAGAATAAACTTCACATTGCATATATAGCGATAATACACAAATACATAACAAACATATCATAATAACAAATGTATCCTTAATTTACAATCACTTCCCAACTAATCACGCTCAATCACTATTTGGTTTTCAACCAAAGTTTATCCTTAATTGAGCCAAACCTGGGCTCTGATACCAACTTTGTCATGACTTATTTCACTAAGTCCTGACCTAGCCTAATTACCTTAATTAGGCACCTAATCCATTTAATTAATTTTAACCTCAAATTACTTTTCATTTTAGTCCTTATAGTGCTCCAAATTCAATTTAGATCCTTAATAAAACTCAATTCTAGATTTACTTAATTGGAGCAAATTAGGAAATCATACTAATTATTTTCCATATTTTATAAAAATTTGAGCAGCATATCCCTTAAAAGTGGCTTACCAAAAAAATACACCTAATAGATATCATAGTTGGGGAGAGGCCTAAAAGGACTCACAACTCCCTACAATTAACAATATATATTAAATTTAAATTGATAAACTAACTTAGAGTCTACAATAACTTCATTACAACTTACAATCACTAAATAAACCAAAATTGAACAAAAACCTCTCAACTTGGTTTTAAACAAATCAATTTAGGAGACTCTCATAACTTTTCACCGGTGTTTCATGACCTACACTCACCCTGGAACCCAAAAAATATATAACATGATTACAAAATGAAAATTTAACTTTTGACAAAACATTCATTGAAGATCTTTGAGCTTTTTTTCGTTCTTCCTTGTCTTCACAAAGAACTTGGCATCATAAAAAACAACTCAAAGATGTCAGGTAAGTAAATTCTTACATTGCTCTATACTCCTGCAAATGTTACTACAAATACATGAAGACATGTAATTGCATTTCTAATTAACAACAAATCTATATAACAACATGGATCCTTCATTTCTTGTTTTAAGCTCATAACAAGCGGGGCCAACTTACAATGAACCTCAAAAACTCTTATGACTTAAATGCATGCTACCCCAGAGTTGGCATTACCCGCCTTAGACACGTGCAGTACATCTAGTCTAAAGTGGAGCATCTCACACTCTTACGATGAAAAGTAGGGGCAACTCATCCGGATGTCATGTATGCATGACCGATCAAGAATGTGAATGCAATGTAGACTAAACATAAATGCAGGTACAAAGATAAATTCCATAAAAAGTAAAGACTACTGTAAGGTTTACTTACAACCAATCAACTTTGAGCTAAATTCTCGGATTCCCAAAGCACCATATTACCTTAAAAATGGCTCCAATAGCTTTTGTACATGCCCAATTATAATAGGGGCCAATCTTCAAGTGAAACTAAATAATGAAACCTTTGATGACCCATTACCTTAAGCTGGTGATTATTGTTAACCCGAATCATAATTAACTCGAGTTACGATTGTGGTTAAGTCCAACGTACCTCGATTGCGTGTGCGTAGGTTTGTGTGATGATTTGTGTTTTATATGGCATGTTTGATGAATTTTATAGGTTTTGGGAGTAATAGAAAATTAATATATATACAAGCCTATAATTGAAAAATAAACAATTAATTGATAAATAGCCGGTACACCAAGTGCGACGAGGGGTTGTGAAATAAATATGCACAATCGAGAATACTCGCAGGCGTATCCGGTGAATTTATTGGCGATAAAATACATGAGATATATAGATATTTATATATATAATTGGTATATAAATATATAATTAAAACTATAGGTTTGATTTGATTTATATGGATTGTTGGATCGATTCAAGATGAGCGTAAATTGAAATGGTGTTATGATATGTGTCACTTTAACACATTATTCAGTTCATCATCCTCGAGATAGCACAATACAAATCTTGAGGAAAATCTATATATTTAAATTAAAAGCTTAAAACCTATCATTAAGTCATTATTTGATCGAGTGAAAGAGAGAGAGAAAGGGTAAGTAGCTGAGGGTTTTGATCCAACGAAAGAGTTGATTAAGGGAGGTTTCTAAATGGATTGAAAGTGGTTAAACCACTATAGATTAGAAATCATCATTGTGTGTGAGTTTGAATTTAGTTTTTGAGTTGAATTCAATAGTGGGCGATGAATTCTCTATGAATTGATGTTGTTGATGGTTGGAAATGAATTTAAACCTCATTAAAGGTCTTCCCTTATGTTCTAGGGAGTGTTATAAGGCTGTTGTTATATGTTAGTGATTGAACAGAGGTTACTACCCCTGTTCACTATCGAGACAGTTAAGGGTGGAGCGCGCTCCCGGTAGTAGAGAAACACACTCCCTTCGTAAGTTATCAGGAATCCAGTTGGTGGAGCGTGCCCCCACAAAATGAGGGAACGCGTTCCCACCTCAGAAAACAACAATAGTGTTGAGTTTTTATTAGAATTTTTTTGAGGTTTTAGAGACTGACTTAGGGGTTTTAAATATAAGGCATTAAATCTATATTAACCTCAAATGGTTTGTGATGGGTTTTGGAACACCGGGAAAGGTCCTGTAACCTAAAAAAGTTATGAAATTGTAACAAAACCTAATCAAGGCAAGTGGGACTCGTGCGTACTCTTATCAATTATGCATCATAAATTAGTATATATAGTTTACAGTATTATGGATTGGGATTGGGGCAACGTACTGTGATTTAACTATTTTATATGTGGTGAATCTTGGAAATGGTTAATAAGGCAGATTAGGATTGAGGATTGAAAAGGTACACCGAGAAATGAATCATGCCATTGTCCTAATGAATGGAAAGGCTTACCTTGAAATGGATTCCACCTTTTTATCCTCAGTTAGCCGGAGATTTACCTTAGTCGTTAATGTTCAGTCAGAGTTAGTAGCTTAGATAAGTTGGAATAAACCAGCAGAATCCCTTGTCGGCCAACATATGGATTATATGGTTGTATTCTCGAGCGATTGGAGAGTATGAATCCATAATTAAATTAAAATTACGAATCACGAGTACAGTTGCATGTTACCTATCTGAATCGCATTCAGCTATTTATTGTTTATATCAATTTCATTGCCTAAATAGATATGTTTTGGATTCATATTGCTATGAATTGACTTATTAATATTAGTGATCATTGATATATTTACAAGCATCACTTACTGAGCAAGTTGGAGTGCTCACTCCCTCTAACATTTCGGGTTCATATGTCGGTACTTCAGGTAAAGGCAAGGAGAAAATTTATGAGTTTCGCAATCTTCTCTACGATGTAACAAACCTTCCTTATATATATGAATACTATTTGAGTTACATTGTTGTAATATACACATGGTGGGAGGTTTTACAAATCTATTTTGGTTTTGATAAACTCTGGATTTATGTACATCATTTTGATTATAGAAAAAGTTTTAATTTTTCGTTGCATATAATTTAATTTATATTTTGATATTGATATACAAGTTGAGTTTATCAAGTATAAAAAGATATGTTGCTAGCTATAGATAAGTCTAACTAGTGTACCAGGGCTTAATTAGGGTTTTAGGCCAGATATCGCCCTAATCAGGATAGGAGATGTCACAAAACCCTATGAAAACAATGGCCAAAGTATGCTCGATAATTGTTTCCAAAATAATTATTTATAACAACTTCAATTAGCTTTCAACTAGCTAACTTGGGGCAACTCTTTAACCTTAAAAACCTCAATATATATTTTTTGTATTGACAAAAAAAACTTGTAGAACTCATTTTGTACTTTTTATAGACTCTAAGAACACTCAAATCTGATCACAAACAGAGAAATTATGGATTTTTCAATATAACCTATTGATTATGCAAACTTTATTAATTCTGAACTAACACAACTTCTTTAAATCAATATTTATATAATTGAATCCTCAAAACTTGACATTAAACGCCAAGAAATCACTCAATACCACATTCAAAATATTTTCACAGCCCGTGTAGTCAATTTGGACAAAATCCAATGATCCATTTTGTCCACAATCCCAATATAAATTGATTTTAACTATAAAATAACTTCAAAACAGTTATCAACTAAGTTCCATCAATTCAATTCACCAAAACCCTAACCCACGTTGGTGGAATTTATTCTAAATTGGCACAAATCAATTACTCAATAATTTATACCAATTCCTATCAAAACCCCGTGAAAGAAATTGAAAAATCATAAGAATTAAAATTGAATTATGGAAAATGCCTTGAATAGAGAATTTACCAAATTTCTTGCAGAATACCTCGACTCTGTTGTGAAAGCTTTGTTTAAACTGATCGTCTCGCGATCTTCTAGAGTTTTGTTTAAAGAAACCGAATGAAAATCTGAAGTTGAGAGATCGTAGAGCAAAAGATCGAGTTGAGAGGGTCTGCACGTGAGGCAGAGAACAAAGCATTTTTCGTTCTCCACTAGAATTGAAATCGTTTGATTTTATTTTTATTTTATTTTGTTTTATATATACTAGTCAAGAAGGCATGTGCTCTGCACATGAGGCAAATATCTTTTTCACAACATATGTATTGTCATTAAAACTAAACATTTAACTTCTTTTTGTTGGGATTGGTACTAATCACAATGCATTGTCATTAAACTAAACTTTCTTGCAAAAAAGTACAAATTAAATTTTATATATGCTCTAATAAAGAAAGATTACTTTACCATCAAATATTTAGGAAGGAAGATATACATTTTTAACAACTACAAAGCACAAACTCATTATAAAATGCAAAGTTTGAATTCAAAGGAAAAAAGTCATCAAACATTTTGGACCTTGAATCTCCCAACCATACCCAAAAAGAAAAACACAACATAAATGCACCTTAAGCTGTTAATATACCTACAAATTAATTTGATCATCTTTTCGATATAAAAACTCCATATGGAACACTTGCAACCCACTCATGGATCTATCCACGAAAATCATTGATGAAGAATATCCTCTATTTAGTGCCTAAATCGTCTTAGTCGCATAGCCTCTGCTTTAGCTTCTTATCTCTTAGGTAGCACCACAAAGGCAAAAGTGGAGGGAGTTAGAAATGAGACCAAAATTATTCAGATGTATTGTAAGAGATCCATTGAGAATATTTCTATATTTAGTGTAATGAACTAAATTAAATAAACTAGAATTAATGTTAATCTTGGGGATTAATGGTCGTAATTCAGGCATTATGTAGACAACTCAGTTAGCTCGGACATGAGAAATGAGGAAATATGCTATTTATGGATGGTGGTTGTGGATATGTGGTGTTTAAATCATTATTATATTGCACCGCATGTGTGCATGTTGCAATCGGGCGAGTTTGTGATGGGCGTTCGCTTTAAAAGGCGTGTCGATGCAGGTGTTGGGTAGGCAAACTACGGGGTATGCTAGGAAACCCGACTAATCCATATCAAGATGAATAGTAAATTAATTAAATAGGTAATGTTACTATAGGCTAAGTTAATTCAAATTAAAATAATAGGCAATGGCATGCCTCGAAATGCATGTCGAAATGCGGGGCACTGGGTGCTAGGTAGTTAAAGGTTAGTAGGACCACAAGTTGGTTAATTTTGATAAATAAAACACTAGCCATATGTAAGTAAAAAGGGCCTAAGTTAGTGTGATCAAATCAAAATAAATAAATGCCTATATTTTGCACATATTTATGAGGACCATGATATGGACATATAGATGAGCATAGTTAGGGATAATAGGAAGGGAGTGTGACATTTGAGTCATCAGGTGGTGTGGGACAGCATGGTTGTGGACCACAAGATAATCATTGGGATACGTACACACATTTGATTCCAATCAAATGTATATAAACCAAAGTTAGTGGGATTTTAATTAAAAACCATGTAAAATTTCATACAAAATCATAGCAAATGAGATTTGGAGGAAAACTCAAGCTGGAATTCAACCATCTTGAAGGTCAATTAGAGGATTTAAACTAAGGTAATCATCATCTCCATCATCTACACTTTCATTTGAACCCAATTTTGTAAGATTTTGTTCAATTCGATGCAAACGGTTGTTATGAGATTGTTTTAACTGTTGTTTGGTGTTAATTGGATATGGATTGAGCGTTAGTAAGATCAGGTAGCCAAATTGGAAAAGAAAAACATAATTCTCAACTTGATAGCGTGCTACCTGGAAAGGTTAGCGCGCTAATCGTCAGGGTTTCCAACTGTTCTTCGTCCTAAAGAACAGTAATGCGCTACATACTATCCATAGTGCGCTACCATCATATTGCGCACTACACCCAGACCATAACGTACCAACTAAAGAAAAAAATTGAAATTAAAAGGTTGTTTTAGGATTTTTGACTTAATACATATCTCAAACATCTATATACATACTAAAAAGGCAAAATTGGACTCTAGGGACTTAGGGGACCATAGCTCGGGTATCTAGTCGGGTTGGATACGGGAGTATGGGAAGTCAAAGCGCAGATTGAGGTATGTAAACCCATTGAGAATGCTTCACATAATTCATGATTTTGATTTATCGATATCACATTTCATGTGTGACTACTGGTGGGAACACATGGGGGTTTCTCTCCTATTTCACTTTGCGTATATATTGGTTGTGACTAAATCATTTGCAAGGGTTACTTATGTTTAGTGCTCGTGTTAATGGCAGTATGATATACTTACGACCTTCGAGAGGGATTTAGGGTGTTCCTTTGAATTGAAATAACGTTTGGAGTGGTTCAACCGGTAACTGAAGTTAGGGTTTAGTCACTGTAAGCCTGTAAGTATATATATGATTTCTATTTAATTTACCAATTATTGGTTGGTGTAGGTCCAAGTTTTCTCATGATTATACGGATGTTTACTAATTAATGCTTTATTTCTGAGTTGGTTTAGTTGGTATGTATTGTTTATTTATTTCATGCTGCTGCTTTTGCTTGTCGTAGGTTACCTACATTCATGGGAATATAATGTACTATTGCCATAAGTTATATTTGCATGTCTCGTAGTTTATCAGTTTTATTTCATAAATATTGTGTGAACTTCTCTTGGGATTTTACTTACTTGACTCGTCACTGTATTTATTGGTTGACAGAATGCAGATCATTTGACGAGCAAATGTAAAGGGAAGGAGGTATTAGGCGACTACCTCTGAGATAGCAACGCCAGCTTATGTGTGATATCCATATGTATTTATTTTACTTTTGTTAGGTTTTGGGACCATAGAACACTGATTACATGTATATGGAACTTTTGTTATACTTATCTTGCCTTGATATATACATGGTATTTTTTGTCGGGTTTTTCATTACTTAGGATTATTAAATATTGCATAAGTTACTCATTAAAAGACTTCTGCTATAAAATTATAATATTACTTGATAAATTGAGTAACGGGCTAACTAAATCATTAATATTTGTATAAAAATAGTTAGCTAATTATGGTTAGCTAGAAAAGTGTAAGCAACTCGTTAGGTTGCGATGCGGCAAGGATAAATGGGCCATGACGTGGCAAGGCTAGGTGAAGTGGAATGCAACGTGGCAAGTAGTAAGGCGACTTAGAATTGAGGCCGTCATAGTTTGGTAACAGAGCGAGGTCGAGCCCATGGAAGGAAGCGTAGCTATCCTTAAACGGATACAAAATGTCATAGTTTGGTATCAAAGAAAGGTCGATGGTGCATAGGGGGATGAAACATAATTTAACCTGCTACTAATGCCACTGTTGGTGTTAAAGCGAGGTCGATAGTGCCTAGGATATAACTTTGAAGAAAAGAGAATAAAAGTTAACAAATAAATTTTAGATGTGGAAACCCGAATATCCTGACTCAAAATCTTAGTTGGGAAGCAACTTGAGATGGGTAGCGATAGGGTTTATATACATGTTATGTTTTTGATTGTATATATTATATACACGTATATGGAAGGTGATATGACGCATGCTTTTCGATGCAAATCACGATGGATGGCCAACAGACTCCATCGACTATAGATGTTGGTCAAACGGGCGACCCTACTAGAGATGAGGGTTTGGATTCAAGAGTAGCCACACGATTTATAGCTCATAATAGGTAGTTCGAGCTATTGATGGATATGATACGTGCACATATAACAGCGATTGCATCACTCACCACCGCCCAGGTACATAGCACGATTGAGACGACATTTGCTATGACAGTTTCATCTACTATCTAGACCATACCGACACATATAGAGGTACATGAGCCTCCGACAATCATTGCTACATCGACAGTGGCGTAGATAGAGGCACAGATAGAGGCACAGATTGCTACATCGGTACATATCGACATGTTTGAGACTTTGATAACGACATAAGTCAAGTTGATAGGGGAGTTCATCAAATTCGATCCCGAATACTTTTATGGAGGCGGAGACCCAGAGGCACTTAGGAAGTGGTTGATTGCACATTAGAGGTTACATAAGCTACTACGGATCCCAATGAGCATACAGACCAGGATATAAGGGCATATGCAGAGAGGGGATGCTGCTGTTTGGTGGACAGCGTATACAGATAAGTACCGAGAGCCGACAATATGGGAAAAGTTCAGAGAGTTATTTTATGATCAATACCTAACCATGGAGGTGAGGTTGAGGCTGAGAGATGAGGTTTTAGCATTGAGACAGGGTAATTAGTTAGTGTTATAGTGCATGGATAGATATCGATACCTGATATAGTATGCCACAAATGTCAAGGGCACCGAGAGACTGCAGATTTATTACTTCATTTGAGGGTTGATTGAGGACATAGTCAGTGCCATAATTTCCTCTAAAGCGTAGACACTGTAGGAGATGTATGATAAAACACTTACTTATAAGACACATTTGATGTAGAGGAGCAAAAACGCTCATCTACTGAGTTAGAAATACAAAATAAACAAAGTTCTAGGTAGAAGAGACTGAGAGATCGAGATGATAAAGAGGTCAGAGGGTACGATCAAGGCCGTAAGGATGATGATCGGGCAGCCATATCATACGTTATACTTACATTACTAGCACCATCGTAGAGACAGACTCAGGACCAAGGAGGCAGAGACTGAAGATCACAGGGTTAGGTCCAGTCGTAAGTTAGTCAATGAGCAAGACCGTAATGAAGGATTATATGTTGGCAATGTGGACATGAGGGTCACGTTAGGAGGGACTATTCACAGAGATTAGTGACCCCAGCAATAGTGACACTAATGCAGACTCGAAAGTTGGTGCATGTGGTGACTGAGCTAGGCCGGGAGACGTCCCAACAGTGAGTTTAGGGTACATGACATTAAATTCCTAATAATTAAAGTTCATGCATGCATAGTGTTATGATTGTAGGTTATAGTGGTATCTTGATAGATGAATGTGTTATGACATGGGATTGTCATAGGTCGTGGCATGACATGGGATTGTCATGGTGAGTGAGGATAAGTCATGGTATGACAAGGTATTGCCATGGTGAGTAAAGGTAGGTTATGGCATGGCATGAGATTGTCATGGTATGTGATTGTTGTTTAGGATTGTCATGTTGGGATACATGATAGGATATGTTTATACTTATTGGTGTTAGGTAACTAGGTTAGAGAAACTTGAACACAAAAATCGAACTAAGAGTAGGTCGCGTAGATTTTGGAAGAGAGTGGCTGATTTTGACAACCTCGAAAACATGCGCCTATGTCTCAGGGTAACACTACGTTCCCTGCGATGGGAGAAGTGGGGTGTTCAAGGGACTATAGAAGGGGACTATCAAGGTGTGAAGAGTGGTCACATGGGGATAGGATAATTACGCAAGAGTTTACTCTAGTTGGGAAGAATTGTAATGAGCCAAATTAATTAAACTAGGATTAGCGTTAATCTTAAGGATTGACGATCATAATTCGGGCGTTACATGGACAACTTGGTTGGCTCGGATAGGAGAACCGAGGAAATATGTTATTTATGAATGTTGGTAGTGTATATGTGGCGTTTAAATTATTATTATTATATTGCACCGCATGTGTGTATGTTGCTATAAGACGAGTTTGTGTGACGGGTGTTCACCTCGAAAGGAGTGTCAATGCGGGTGTCAGGTAGGTAAACTATGGGTATGCTAGGAAACCCGTCTAATCCATGTCAAGATAAATAGTGAATCAGTTAAATGGGTAATGTGACCATAGGCTAAGTTAATTCAAATTAAAATAATAGGCTATAGCGTACCTCAAAATACGTGTCGAGATGCGAGGCACTGGGTATTGGGTACAAGGTTAGTGGGACCACAAGTTGGTTAATTATGATAAATAAAACACTAGCCATATGTAAGTAAAATGGGCCTAAGTTAGTTTGATTAAGTCAAAATAAAGGCCTATAGTTTGCTCTTATTAATGAGGACCGTGAGATGGACATATAGATGAGCATAGTAAGGGGTACTAGGAAGGGAGTGTGCCATTAGAGTCATCAGGTGGTGTGGGACAGCATGGTTGTGGACCACAAAATAATACTCGGGATATGTACGCACATTTGATTCCAATCAAATGTATATAAACCGAAGTTGGTGGGGTTTTATTTAAAAACCATTTACAATTTCTTGCAAAATCAGAGCAAACGAGATTTAGAGGAGAATTAAAGCTGGAATTCAACCATCTTGGAGGTCAATTGGAGGATTTAAAATAATGTAATCATCATCTCGATCATCTACACTTTCATTTGAACCCGATTTTGTAAGATTTTGATCAATTTGATACAAATGGTTGTTTTGAGGTTGTTTTAGCTGTTGTTTGATGTTAATTTGATATAGATTGAATGTTAAGTAAGATCAAGTAGCCAAATTGAAAGAGAAAGATAGAATTCTCGACTTAAGAACTATGTCCTAGAAGACAGATAACGTGCTACATGGAACGGTTAGCGCATTAATCATTATGGGTTTCCAACTGTTCTTCGTCTTGAAGAACAATACCGCGCTACATACTATCCATAGTGCACTACCATCACATAGTGCGCTACACAAAGACCATAACGCGTTAACTTAAGACATAAATTGAAATTAAAAGGTCGTTTTATGATTTTTGACTTAATACATATCTCAAACACCTATAAACATACTAAATATGTAAAATTGGACTTCAGGGGCTTAAAGGACCGTAGCTCGGGTATCGAGGAGCTAGTCAGGTCAGATACGGGAGTCAGGGGAAGTCGGAGCACGAATTAAGGTGTGTAAACCCATTTTGAATGCTTCACAGAATTCATGGTTTTGATGTATCAATATTGCATTTCATATGTGACTGCTGGTGGGCACACATGAGGTTTCTTTGCTATTTCAGTTTGCGTATATATTGGTAGTGGCTAAATCACTTGCACGGGTTACTTTTGTTTAGTGCTCGTGTCGACGCCAGTATGATATGCTTACAACTGTCGAGAGGGATTTAAGGTGTTCTCTTGACTTGAAATAACGTCTGGAGGGGTTCATCCAATAATTGAAGTTGGGGTTTAGTCACTGTAAGCCTATAAGTATATACTTGGTTTCTATTTGATTTACCGATTACTGGCTGGTGTAGGTCTGGGTTTTCTCATGATTAGACGGATGTTTACTAATTATTGCTTTATTTCTGAGCTCGTTTAGTTGGTATGTATTGTTTATTTATTTCATGCTATTGGTTTTGCTTGTCATATATTGCCTATATTCATGGGAATATGACGTACTGTTGCCAAGAGTTATATTCGCATGTCTCGTAGTTTATCCATTTTATTTCATGAATATTATGTGAACTTCTTTTAGGGTTTTACTCACTGGACTCGTCACTGTATTTGTTGGGTGACCAAGTGCAGATCATTCGATGAGTAAGGGCAATGAGAAAGAGGTATTAGGTGACTACCTCTGAGATAGCGACGCCAGTTCGTGTGTGATATTAGTATGTATTTATTTTACTTTTGTTGGGTTTTGGGGATCACATAACACTAATTACATATATATAAAACTTTTGTTATACTTATCTCGCCTAGATTTATACATGGTATCTTTTGTCGGATTCTCCACTACTAGGGAATGTTAAATATTTCATAAGTTACTCATCAAAAGACTTCTACTATGAAATTATAATATAACTTGATAAATTGAGTAACTAGCTAATTAAATTATTAATATTTGTGTAAAAAATAGTTAGCGTAACTAGGGTAAGCTAGAAGAGTGTAAGCAACTCATTAGATCGCGAGGCGTCAAGGATAAGCGGGCCATGACATAGCAAGGTTAGTCGACATGGAATGCAACGTGGCGAGTAGTAAGGCGACTTGGAATTAGGGCCGTCACATTAAGTGTTTTGGTTAAACATAACTCATACATTGTGTTAGATCACTGCCTACCCAAAAATTGGGAACTAAACTGATTCACACGCAATACCTAAACAAACTCACATGCACAGTTTGTTTTTTGGGTATAGATACGCATGATTTTTCAAGACACATAAACAATAACACAACCTTCCATAAACAAAAAAAAAGATAGGGGAAGTAATATACATGCATGCCTTAAGAGACTAACACCCCAAACATCTTCAATGCAACGTCCACTAAAGTGAATTGTCGGGTTGCAATGCCACCTCAACACAGAGAAATTAAAATTCTTCCCTTAATCACAGCATGCCATGCCATTTAAACAAATAGTTGGAACGGCCATTGGCCTTTCTTGCTTTGATGCTATTTTGTGATTAATTGCTTATCTGCACATATGAGGAGACCAATTGAGAAATGCAACAAATTAATAAACTTACTGAATTGACACAATAAATTATGAGATTAAATATGGAAATTAATGGTGTTGAGAAGCCATGATGCATTTGAAATAGCAATTAACTCCATAATGAGGCTTTCATCAATTGATTGAAAAAAATTAGAACAAAATTGTATTACGTTTTTTTCTTGAGTTTTATTGCGGTTCAAATAAGTATTTTTTTATAGCATAAAATTTTCAGTCTCATAACTGACGTGCATTTTATTTTCAATTTCATAACCGACTTGCATTTTGCGTGAGAGAAAGATAATGAAGAGCGAGGAGATAGGGAATGGGAAGAGAAAAGTTAGGAGGGGGAACATGAGAGGGGGACACATGTGATGAGAGAGAAAGGAGTGGATAGAAAGTAGAATTAATTCGAGAGAAATGGAAAAGGATAGTTTTCTTTTTTCCTAAAGTATCCATGTTAGTTGTTTTCTTTAACCAATGAAAAAATAGAACTTGAGGGCATTTGTGGTATAAATTGCAAATTCATGTTTAATATGGTCTTTGGGAGGATTGGCATTATATATAGTATAGATATATATTTATATAACCCTCAGCTGCTTATCGACAGCTTAATTTCTTTTTATTTATTAATTCTCAAAATCTTTATTTTAACATCTTTTGACTTCTAGCGAATATTTTTGATCCAATGTTTCACTAAATTGAGCCAAACTCTCGAAAAAACAATCCATATTCATAAAACATTTATAACACTGGTTATCGTCACAGCAAAACTCTAAAAATCTTATCTTTGTCTACAACATGCTAAAATCTCCTGGATCAATTTTGTTGTCATACTTAGCCAAACTTGCACCAATTTGGACCTAATCTCAACCTCAACCTCAACCACCGCCAAATAACATGCAACTCAAGGTAAAGTCTTGTACCAACTTCATTGTCATTTTACATTACCATCAATTTCGACTTACATGCAAACTGAGGTAGAACCCTTAAATAATACTTAACACTTGATCACTAGTTTTCGAGCAACCAATGGTTTTTATTTCACTTGTGTCCTTCAGACACACACTTGCAACCTTGATTAAGACAAAAATTGAGGATACACCTCAGCACATAGACTTTGCGATGAAATATCGTATAATATACACACCAGATATTCACCAACAAAAAATAACATTTTACTTTATGATATCCAGTTTGAAACACGTGGGTCCCACCCCGCATACTTAAGTCCCAAATAAAATCAGAAAATACTTATTACTATCCTAATCAAGTTTATAAAATTCTCAGATTTCATATTCCTTTAGGTTATCACTATCCCTATGTTTTCCGTAATGTTCCCTAGTTGGGTTACACTCGTGAATGTTGGTTGTTGTGCAATAAGATCTCATTAATATGATTAATAACCAAATGAGACTCTAAGTAACCTTTAAGTCATTATTTGTAAATATCGATATATTATTTGAAGCACGACTTGAAAACTGAGTTAGACACGCTGAAAAATCATGAAACTCGATGGAAACCTTCACTACGATCCAATAACAAATTATGTAATTTTCATTTAATTTTGACATCATTCGAGGCCTAAAACACGTAAAGTAATAAATCAGCTCATTAAGTAAGTAAATTTTTCATATCTCAAAACCGATTTTGAAAAATCATTAAATTTTTTTTGAAATCACATCAAACTCTCAAGGGTCCTAACTTACAATAACTCAAGCTATTTTGGAGATTTTAATTATTTTTGGGCTAGTGGGCACCCCCAAAAGAGGTCCTGACATCCAAATACTTACAAAATGAATATCTCTACAGATAAGCACTAAATTTTAGTGTATGTTCAGCAAAGAAGATGACCCGTTTTTAAGAAATACTGGTCTTAAATTTTTTTTCTATGTGCTAAATTTCTGAAATGGTATAGTACGCTCATATCCGATAAAAATTGAGAGAGTTATGCACAAAATGCCAAAACAACTCAATTTAAGAGACTCGTGCCGGGGAAGTTGGAAGTGGTATTAGGCCCGCTATGTCGACTTCTAGGTGTGCTTTGGTCTAATGACTTGTGATTTCGACATGATTACCTATTTGCCTATCTATTTTGCTTCCTTGCCATTTGACTTTCCTTGATTTACTTGATTAGTCTGCTTATCATGCATTTCACCATTTATTTAAAACTTTATTTAAATACGTGCATGATTTAGAGATTGTTGTCATTTATTATTCAAAAATACTATTGAATCTCTTTTGGCTTTACTCATTGGAATTGTCTTCGTCACTGAAAACAACTGTAGGTTCCTTTAGTAGCATGAGTGATGAACCCGAGATCGATGACTACCTTTAAGTTTCCCTCCAAAATGGCTTACTTTTGTTACAATCATGGGTATTTTAATTGTATTTATTATATTATCGTTTATGTTTTTTAATACACATTTGGGTATGGGTTTTGACAGACACACTTAAGATACATGTATATAATACTTCTTTACATTTTCATCACCTGAGATATACATGAGATCTATATTATTGATACTGACCGCAAGTATAATAGCTCGATTATAGCAATTATGTGAGCAACTAATGTTGATTACACATATCGTCCTCGGGGCAAGGTGTATTGCATACGGTTCACTTAGTTAGAATCACTCTATTGTTAAGAAAATCTTTTTTTAGTTGGTTTTAACTAAACTACTCTATTCTAGAAAATAATGCAAATAATTTTGAACCCTTATATTAAGAAGATCTTAGTTCACTACTTCACCTAGGTAATTAATTACTAAGCTTTTATATCTCACTTCTTTCATCTTCATTATGTGTGTGCAATGCTCAATTAGAATAGACAAATTTCTTTCAAATTCATTTCAACCCACCGTCATGGTGAAAAAGATTCTAATGCGCAAACTAGAACTCTAACTATTAGTGTGAATAACGTGACATTGCCTTAAATTCCAAATCTTTAGATTCATAACCACTTAAGTTTACTATCTGTGTCTCCCTAATTAATAATTATTTATCGATGTTATTATTTTATGGTTTTATCGTCCATATCTGGCTTAAAAGCTCCAATGACCATAGTAACTCATAAAACCTCTAATCAACAAACACTTGATCAAGATGTTCATAACATTACATTTATAATTAATACAAATTTTAACCACTGCACTTTTAATCATTATAATCCATTCATACTTCTTTTAGCGTAGCATTCATACCATTGATTCTTAAGATAAACAAACTACTCACTCATTATTGATATCAACATACACATCATGGTATTCATTGCAATCAAAGATTAAATTAAATAAGTTCAATAAAATCAAGGAAACAATACCAAATAACTACTCGTGGAGTGAGAAGTGCTAAGTATTCAAGTAAGATTCATACTCATTATAGAACACTTCTTGTGGAAAAAGTTAGATCTCCAAGGAATTCTATAATAAGTATGAATTCATTAACTCTAACTTTTCATTAAACTCCATACCTATCTCTTTCTCTTTTGGTACTAAGTATTTATTTACTTTATATTCAAGTAAGATTCATCTTATTATATAATTCTTTAGATATCTAACTTTTTCCACAAGTGTTCTAGTATTCTTCTTACTTTTGTTTCAAGTTCACGGTCTTCTCTAACTGTAAGTCTCTAATAATGAAATTATACCATTGTTTGCTACATTTATTACTTTTTTCAAAAATTTTGTAACACTTTTTTGAATTTATAACAACAAGATACTTATTTTCTTACTGATCCTCAATTAAAGGCATGAACTTTGCAAATGAATTATTTATTCATTACATATTACTATGTATAACATAATCTATATTACCTAAATACATTCAAATAATAAGTAAATGAAAAAGATACGCTACCATTCTTTTCTCTTTAACTGCTTCAAAAATCAAGTTTTACGATCATGCTTGCAGTGTTTATTTTTATTTCATTCTTTCTTACTATTTCCCAAACTTTGATGCCTCTAAACTTAAACCAAACCTTGCCCTCAAGGTTTAAAAATAAGCCTGAAACATAAAAACACTAAACACACAAACATAATAATCATATTATAGAATAATTAAATATAAGAATGAATAAACATAAAATTTAACTCCTAATAAAGTGACAAAATATCTCAAATCTAAAAAATAATCAGTATAAATGTATTGCTCATCTCTCCAAGGTCTAAAGAAATCCAAAGACTATGGCTTTAGAACTATGCATCATCATCAACTCCAACATAAAATGATGTCAAAGGACGGTCCACCCTTCTGCTCTACACCACGTCAGGATCAAACATATAGTTCAGTGCTGCTAGAAAGCCAATAGATCTATCAGTAGATCTCAACTATCTTCTCCTTTCATATCTAGCTATGTCCCTTTGAAGATCTGCAAATAACATGTAGTTTTTCTATCTATTCAGTTGGTCTTGAATCATTCTCTATCTATCTTACTCATATCTCAACAAAGGTTCATGATATTGAGCCATATCCTCTTTGTATTGTCTCTTCATCTCAGTAATCCATAGCTTCTTTCGTCGTGGAGTTAAGTCCTCAAGTGGTGGTATTGGTGCATTTGGTGGTAGAAGTGGTGAAAAAACTTCAGGATCATCCAAGTCTTGCTCTCCTATAAGTGGATTTACAAACGCGTAGCCCTCGACAAATCCTTGCTCGTGATCCTCCTCCTCTCCATATAATTCATTCTGCATTCTTAGGCCAACTCTGTTGCTGCTGCTGCTGCATTGCGTGATCCTCTTGCTCCTTGGCCAACAACTCGGCCTTAAGTATGTCCCTCTCGGCTCTTTCTCGTTCTCATCATCAAAGTCTTGGTAACCAGTTAGTGATCTCAAAGTGAGCATAAACTCTTCGTCTACTATTGTTTAGGCCTAAATTTCAAATTCTTTATCTTGAATCAATTTCACTCTAGCCTTCAAGCACATTTGGGTAATTAGGATTGAAAACAACAATTTGTTTTCTCTCTCATTCATTATAAACTCCCTTAAATTCTTCTAAATAATCTCCCCTACATTGATTCTCCCATTCTTTATAATCTCATACAAACAAGCTACCTTGGGCTTGTTGATCTCACCCTGCTGAATGGTTGGGTATAACAAAGCAACTAGAAAGTGTTGGCACATTTTAAAAACTTTCCTCACGCTCCTTTTTCTTAATGTGCTTCGGCACAGTCTCAACTCCCATTATCTATCCTTGTTGTTCTCAGATAACCAATGTTCTCTTTATGCTCTAAAAGGATAAAGGTTATAGGGTCTCTCATACAAATCATTCGGGAAGGTCTGTGGTTCTCCATTCATGCTTAAATATTCTAACCAATAGATGTTGTTTATTGAATGCTCATTAAAAGGAACCATTATTCTTCTCACCTTCACTAGGTCACTTTTCTTAGTAAACTTTGCATTAGCATATAACTTGTAAACAATTTCACTCACTCCATTAACCTTGTTCTCCATATAGTCGAGTGAAATGTTCTGAACACCATTACCTAATGAAGCTGTTAACTCTCTTATCATATTTGGCCAATAGGTTTATTCCTCTTTCGCAAATGAATTTTTTGCCCTCAATGGTCTCATACCTCTCGTTAGCCTCCTTACTAATGTAAAACTTAGACTTAAAAGGCCTTAAGACATCCTCATTTGGATCTCTTGAGGATGATGCCTTACTATTATTTTCCCTAACTTCACTAATTTGACTTGTTTGCCTCTTTGTTCTTGGCATTTTCTCAAAAACCCACATACCACGACAATGCAACATGAGTCTTCAAATCACCTATAATCATAATTTTCATCAACAAGGGTCATTCACATGCCAAATAACTCGAAAGACATAGACTAATTTATCTTAAGCCACATTAATGCTCTAAATCCACACAACTTAAAATTCCTATCCAACAAATCTAATTTCCATAATTCATGCAATTTTATCAATAATATCTAAAGATTTCAAAGCATAATTAATGAAATTGTAAATTTACCTCATGTCAGACTACCTTTTGGTGTAAATTACTCCTCGACGCCTCTATTGATCAAAGCCCTTTCACGTTGCTCACAATCTAAAACCTCATTGCTCTCTTGAATCACTTCTCTAAATCAATGCCCTAGCTCTCCTCTTATGTGCAAATCCATAATGTACTCTCTCTTTTCATTCTTGATCACTAGGAACATTCTTTTCTCACTTAGTGTTGCTCAAACTTGGACTCTAGAAGGGTATATGATTGGTTGGTGATGTATGGACTAGGGTTGAAGTGTGTAAAATTTGAGATGAAATGTATTTAAAACCCCATCTTTGACCCTGATGTCATCCCTTATAGGGCATGGAGCCGTCACAATGTGGCCACAACGTCGAGACCATTGTGAAGAGTTTTTTGCTCATAGTTTGGTGTTGTATTGGTGCCGTGTATATACACACACGACATCAACCAGTCTGTCTCCATAATATTGCAAGTTTTCTTTACTCCATATTAGCCCTCTCTCGGCTTTTTGTCTCACTACACAAAGAGTCGTGATAGTGTGAAATACCCTGTATATATAACAATTCCATAAAAACTTACTCGTGGTTTATCCATGCACCTGAACTTTACCACTTTAACTCATTATCTCTTTTACACCTTTTGCTGAGTTAGTTGAGACTCATCCATTTTGATTAAAATCTCATCCTACAAATGGTCTTTTTTGCACAATTAGCACAAAACTTTTAAAAGTTAGAAAATTACTCAAGCGATTGGATTGTTCTAATTAAACTAAATAAATAACTAAAATTTAAAAATAGAAATTAAAAACTCTGGGCTGCCTCCTAGTAGCGCTTCATTTAACATCATTAGCCTGATGCATTTTGGTCATTTTGTCCAAGTCTAAATCGAGATACTTCATTTATAGGTTAGAGATAACGATATCTCTCCCGTTTGGATGTACTTCTTGCCCTTCAACAAAGACAATCTTCTCGCTATCATCATCCTCCTCGATACTCATTGTGATCATTTTTCTCCTCGTGTACAAGACCGCATTGACAGTGTTCAAGAATGGTTGCCTAAATATTATAGACACATATCAACTATATCATGATCCATAACTTCAAAATTAGTGATAAATATGAATCCATCCACTTTCAAATGCACATTCAAGACTCTCCCTATTGCTAGTACCAAATTACCATAAATTACTTGCAAATCTGTTGTATCGGGATGATCGATCTTTAAATCTAATTGTAATATGTTCTTTATAGGCATTACATTGACTGAGACTCCTGTATCGCACAAGATGTTTCTAAACTGGTGTCCGTCAATGCTCAATGATATGCATATATCTCCAGAATCTCTCTTCTCGATTGGTTGAAGTCTCGGTGTGAACTTGAATTTTGGTTTCAATTTCTTTGGAACTACATTGATGCTATTTCCTTTCGGTGCTTCTTCAGAAGGTCCTTCATTTTGTTTCTTAGCTCTCCATTTTTTTTTTCCCTTCTTGTTATTCTTTAAGGCATTGATCTTTTGGTGCTTGAATATTACAATTTCATCTTGCCTCACTTTCATTCTATTCTCATGCATCACTTCATATTTCCTTGTAGCCAAAGTGTTGACTCTTTTTGAATTATATTTCACTTGCTCTTGCATTACCTTTGATGATTCTTTATTTATGCACTTTTTTCATGGGTTTTTTTCTATGTAAATCAAGTCCAAATTCAGGCTTTATGGCTTTAGATGTTTACTTTGGAGATTTACAGGGTATTTGAGCTTTTGTGCGTGAATTGGAAAATTTTGGGAAAAAGTCAACTATTAGTTAAAGTAGTAGCTAGGTTGATGCTGTACAGAAGAATGGATGTTGCCAGCAGGGGAATAGCGGTGCCACCAAGGCATCAGGGCAGATCAATACACGTTTCCTGACTTGAATGGACGGTGCCAGGACATGAATGGACGGTGTCACCCACGACGCTATACTCAAATTTAGAAGTTTCAGATCGACTTGCTGCCTAAGGCTTTCCATATATCTCTACATCGCCACTTGGCACTGTACCCACATAAACATGATGCCAATGTAATAGAATAGAAGTTTTAGGGCTCTTAGAAAGTTCTTATTCCCAAGAGTTGCTATTCTTGTACCCAAGCACACCTATATAAATGAGGCACCTCTATGAATGAAAATATACTGTATTTAGAGTGATTTAGGAGCAGAGCAAGGTAGAGTAGTCATGTCTGGCTAGGTTCTTTAATACCTAAGTCAGGGATGAAGCTCTTTAACCAGTATTAGGTTATTTTCTCTGTCTTGTTGAGATTTTCTACAATAGTAATGTTTTCTTTCAATTTTTTATTTTTATATTGCCGTTTTAACGATGTTTCAATGATGATTTAGAGTTTGTATATTCATTACAAATTTTTAGGCGTAAAATCCATGGGCCTACTTTTAATTTGGTTGAGTCCGTGATACCAACTAGGTCGAGAAGTGGCAATCGCCTAGAGCAAGAAACTTGACACACTTGTTATTTTAAGTGAGTAACATAGAGAAATGGGATAATTCTTAAGATCGATTGCCCAAGGTTTTCTAAGGATATGTGTTCCCTCATAGCTGTTAATGCTACTCATGTGCTAAATCTTGAGAGCGGTTGCCCTATCTATCGAGAATAGGGGAACTAGGGTATTGCCGACCCCAACACATATAGCCTATCCAAGGAAAACTATTTTGAAACCTATCTTTTCAAGTCAATGATACAAGATATGGAAACAACGCAAGGCTAGATTATGGATTCCTAGACTTAGGTAAGTCTTTATTCTCTATTTTACAACTATTTTACTTTCTTGTTTAGTGGGCTTTCAGATAAAACTCTTTCAAAAACCCTTTAGATTTATTTTTTTGTTTGTTGAACTTTGTTTGACTGAATCCTGTGGATCCCATCCTTACCTCTACTACATTCCTATAGGATTTGGTTACCTATAATATGTTATATTTAACACACATGACACGTGATCAAATTTTATCACCGTTGCCAGGGATTCGGTTCCAAATTGAGTTTGATTTTTATTTTCTTTTTGTATTTGTTTTGTTCTTTGAGTCTACTAGTTTATGCACGATTAGATAACTCGATTTAAATTGACTGGTTCACTATTACCATTTGATCCATAAATTGACAGAACCCATCGAAGGTTGGCTAGGAAAGCTCTAAACGGAGAGTCTAGTTTCCCTAACCTACTATGGCTGACGACGCTCGCCATGCTGGCAGTGATCGCTAAATTACCATGGGGTGCATCAATGAATATCTCTAAAATCTTCTCGCTTGGTAGCCCTTTTGCATAAACTTCCCACCAAATGGCGAAGCTCAGGCGAAGCTTTTGAGCTTAAGTTCGAATTTATTCACCTTCTGCCCTCCTTCAATGGCATGGAGAATGAAGAGCCGATGACATTCTTGAAGGATTTTTCAGACATGTTGCTAGTCTTTGTATGACGACCATCACCTGAACTAGGGTCAGGTCGCTTGACCCAAACTATTACTCAAGCCCGATAATTGAACTAGACCCAAATAACAATTTGACATGCCTATTTCAATATGTGGAATAACATACCAACTATATAGAATAATAAACGTGAAAGTGAAATCGAAACTAAAATTTCATAAACCATAAAATAAAATGATAAGTGTTCAAAAGTCTAAGTTGGTTCAATCATTCCAAAAAGCTTTCAACACTATCATAAAGCTTCCAAATAGTTCCAAAATAGATAAGAAAGTTTTCAAACTACCCAAATGACCTACTTTAAATTACAACCCAAATTCATTGTGCTAAAAACCAAATTAGTAAATATTAAGAGCATGTTGTGCTCACAATGCAAGGAAAAACTTTTAGAAGCGAGTGCCTTTCCCTTGTCACAAATTAGTGTGGATGTGGATGCACCTAGAGAGTAAGTGGGGTTGGCTAAAAAGGACAATGGAGCTTTATAAGAGGAAAACCTCACCCAAATACTAAATACCCATATCTACTTAATACTTATACAAGATCGAACATGAAATTTAAAACAAATAATTAAGCATTAAGTTCAAGCATGAAATAAAGTCTCTTATTAATAAACAGGTAAGGATACATTATTATATGGATTAAAGCAAGGTTTATAAGTCATTGACTAATAACATAGTTGTAAGGACTTGCAAAATCACAAAATAAGAGCATAGAAAATAGTAATATGTAAAATCGGTGTTACATTCATTGCATACTAGTATTGACAAGCATCCATGACCGATTCACTTACCTTTAAAATGATGTAAACCATTAGTGAGCACATTGGTCGATATGCCCCCCAAATTGTTCCCATCAAGTCGATAGTAAGATCATCTAAAGCCGTCACCAATATATGGCCACTTTGTGAGCTCGAAATGGATGTGTAACTAGCACGACACAAACTATGAAAATAATTAATGTACACATCATGAATATATTGTGGCACATACCACTTAATCTTTATTTGGTAGCTCAAACCCACTCTTTTGATTCAAACATCACAAATGATTGCATCACAATCATACAATTATAGATATATAAGATTAAGTCAATACTTATTGCAACCCATACCCAAATCTTTGTTTTCAAATCATGAATCTTGATTTATCTAATAACATGCCATTTTTATTGCTTGAATGACGCCGACCACTTACCTCAACTCGCCACGATATCTATTCCTAGTCGTTGCGTGCACGAGTAACTATGTGAATCAGGAATCTAGACAATTTAAGACACTTCAACGATAAGTCACATTTTAAATTTCAAATCACCATTAAATCTACTTTAGGTTCCTACTAGTGTGGGCCTTGTGGGTCTCCCTGAGCCTGATGCGAGGGTTGAGGGTTGAGACCGGTCAGTCTCTCTTAAGGATGCTGTCGTGCGCCTAGTTTGATGAAAATGATTTGTTTTCAATTTATATATATGTGTTAATTATACTAAAATTATTTTATTTACTTAATTAATTTTAGGGTCCAGGGTCCATTTTCGCCCATATTGACTAGTCTAACAGCCAGTCTAGCCACTGTTGACCGGTCCAGGGCCAAACCAGCCCTTCGTTCAATCCAAGGTCCAAGTCGACCCTAGCTAAGGTTGGCTAAGGGTCAAAATGACCTCTAGTTTAAGGAGATTCGACCCCTGTTCACACTAGTGGGTGGGGGAAGAAAAGGTTCCCCCTACCAATTCTGTTGGGTGTCACCCCAACACCGCCGGCACTTGGGCGCTCCTGTCGGGGATAGCCGGAGGCAGCCAACCTCATATTGGGTGAGGTGGAAGCGATGCAATGGCCACCCCTTCTCTCAATTCCACTTTGGGGGGCCTCTAATGGAGGCCCCTTCATAGGACATCTTCATCCGGTAATAACGGTGATGATGCCGCCACCCACCTCCCACAGCATCGTAGTGGTGCCACCTTCTTGATGTGGTTTTCTATTCTTTTTGAACAAACCCACATGTGTAAACCATTGAGAAAATAAAAAAATGAGCATTATGAAGAAGATAAGGGTGAGTATTACCTTTTAGGTGGTGCCTATTTGAGTTAGCAATCCAACTAGTTCCAATTACCCATTCTCTCAAACCTTTTGTTTTTAAATAAAAATGGACTAGGGTTTACAATTTGATTTTTTTATATTAGGACCAATTTAGTGTAGGGTATGTGAAATTACTAAATCTGCCTTAGTGCAGGTCTTTTAGGTTTTGGGTTGTCATAACATCCCCAATATTAAAGAACTTTCATCCTCTATAGGAAAATAAAGTCATACCTTATGGTTAGAAAAGCAGTGGAAAGTTCTCTATCATATAGTCCTCTTGCTCCCACGTCAACTCCTGCTCTCCATGGAATCGCCACCGGACTTGCACCAACGGGATTTCTTTCTTCCAAAGCTTATGCACTTTCCCATCCATGATTTGAACTGGCTGCTCATTGTAGGACATATCCTCCCTAAAACCAACTTGCCCTTAATTAGTCATCGATGCATGTTTGTTATATGTCTTCCTCAACATAAAAACTTGAAAGACATTACGAACACCAGCTAACTGCAGTGGCCACTCAAGGTGGAAAGCTACTAGGATAATTCATTTCTTAATATCGTATTGTTCGATGAACCTAGGAGATAACTTTCCCTTAAATCCGAATCAATAATGCCCTTTCATTGGTGATACTTTCAATAATACAAATTCTTCTTCCTTGAACACAACCTCTTAATGGTTCTTGTCAACATACTTTTTATGGCAGCTTTGGGCGGTCTCTAATCATTGCCTAATCAATTTTATCCTCTCAATTTGGTCATGCACAAGTTTCAAGTTGATCAGTACAATGTTTTCTACCTCGGTCCAACAAATTGGAGATCTACACAGTTTCCCAAAAGTGCCTCGAATGGTGCCATGCCAATACTTTCTTGAAAATTGTTGTATGCAAACTCGTACAATGGAATATACTTCTCTCAACTCCCGCATAAATCCATCACACAAGCTTGGAGCATATTTTCAAGTATCTGAATTGGTTTCTTGGTTTGCCCATTTGTTTGAGGGTAAAAAAGAGTATTGCGATTGAGCGAAGTTCTTATTTAGTTCTGAAACTCACTCAAAACTGAGAGGTACACCTTAAATCGTGATCCGATATAATAGACATAGGGACTCTATATAATCTGATGATCTCATTTACGTATATGCCTCCCAACTTGTGTGTCGAATACTTTATGAAGATAGGGATGAAATTAGCTGACTTAGTCAAACGATCCATGATCACCTAAGCCGTATCGTGTCCCTTCTGAGTTGTTGGTATCCCTGAAACGAAGTCCGTAGCTATGTGTTCCTACTTCCATTGTGGTATGGGTAATGGTTGCAACAGTCCTCTAGGCTTCCGCTGATCTTCTTTTAGTTGCTGACAAATCTCATAGTCTTGAATGTAGGTAGCGACATCCACCTTCATCTCGGGCCACCAATACATCCTCTACATGTCCTGATACATCTTATTACCACACGCGGTAGAGTTGCAACTTTGGTTGAGATAGAGTCCATTGCGAGTTTGACTTCTTTGGGACATGAAAGGCATGAAGTTCTAATTGAGAAGATTCCCATGTTTATGGACTTTTTGGATGTTTTTCCTTTGTACCTAACAGGAATCCTAGCACCTTTGTTAAGTGGCACCCCAACGCTGCCAACATTTGGGCGCTCCTGCCGAGGCTGGTTAGAGGCAGTTATCATCCTCTTGGCGAGGTGGCAAAGATAGGGGTAGCCATTAGGCCACCCTTCACTCGGTTTCAATTTTGGAGGCCTTTAATGGAGGCCCTTCATGGGATAGTGGTGGTTGTTGGACTAAGTGGTTAGTCACTCACACTCCGACCGAGATTTTGATGGAAACAAACAAGGTGAAAATGTACTAATAAACATCTAGTGTATTTCAATTTTTGTTAAAGGATGCAAAACAACATATCAAGGGTACTCAAGAAATACAAGTTCAAGACTCGGCATTAATGAAGAAATGAAGATGAAAGTTCAAGCCGCAATTTGTAATTTCAATGTAAGGTATACAAATTCTTTCACGCAAGCCAAATGCATTAGTCCATGCATATCAAGTTTCTTAAACCATTTTTCAAAGTTATAAGTTTACTTCAAGTTTCAAAGTGGAATTTAAACACATAACTAGGTCTATGACTTTAAACAATGTGAAACTTTGTGTGGATGGTCATTTGCATATTAGAGATCATTATAAATGTTTTCGAAAAAGAAAAACTCGTTTTTCAAAGGTATTCAAAAAGAAAACTGCAAATTTGCAGAAAAGCCCCTAATACATTATGAAATCGTGAATTTCCATTTTCGGGATTTGTAAAAATATCCCACCACCCAATTAGGCTTAATGACTCATAATAAACGTGTATAACATGTTATATAAGGGTTGGTTAGGTCCCGGACGAGTTTAAGGGTCGCTAACACAAAGGGACAAATTAATTATTTTGAGGTCCCTGCAGTTAGCGCGCTAATGATATGCATTAGCACGCTAAGTCCAGTGTTAGCGCGCTAGGCATCAGTATTAGCGCGCTAATTTCATATCTCGACTTTTTTAAAAGCTGGAAAACACACTTTAATTTGAATTCTTGATCTATTTTGGACCCTTGGATCCCTAGAACGGTCATAAACTGTCAAGATGGAATACCTAACATTATAAAACCACCAAGAACATGGTTTTGATAAAAAGAAGGAAGAAACACACTCAAAAACTCAAAAATCTACAAAGAGAAGAACTTTGATTTTTGAAGAAGCAAAAGGAGATCTTTGTGGTCGTTCTTTAGCTCACTAATCCAAAGACATTTGAGGCTTTCAAAGGAGTTCAAGAATCACTCCAGAGCTGATCTCTTTTGTTACTCTCTTGGTTGTAAGAAAGTCCTAGATCTAAAATCTTGTTTGTGCTTAATCTACATAGTTTTGTGTATTTGATTTGAAAATCATTTTGTTGTGTGTTTGAACACCTTCTTCTTGGGTTTTGCACTTAAATTTATTTTATCAAACCCTAAGATTGATTTGAACAAAAGTTTTGCACTTAAACTTGATTTTTGTTAAACTATTGTTCTTAGACTTGAAATCGGTTTTACACTAATATATTAAGTTTTTAAAACGATTTCACATTTGGGATTTGCAACAAAATCAGTGACATATTTGCATATTCCATTTATTCTCATACTTGCATGCATAAGAGTTGTTAGGCTCTAGGAGGCTTGCTAGTGTTTGAATTTGATACCACTTTGTGTTGTAAAGTGTATCTCATTATTTTTCAGCAACTTATTGTATTTGTATGATTGTAAGACTTAGTGGAATCTAAGTCAAAGGGGAAGACCTAGTTGAGACTAGGCACAAATCCTAGTTGCGGCTAGGTGGGAAGTCCTAATTGTAATTAGGCACTCTAGGCTTGTATGCTTAGGTTGTAACACTTATTTGCAATATAAGTGGGGGTTAAAAATCCTAACCGGGAGGTTAGGTAGTGGACGTAGATCGTTGGATCGAACCACTATAAATTGTGTGTCACTTTCCATCTCTTCCATTCCATTCACTTGCATAGCATATATATATTCATTGATAGTGTATGCATTATAGTTGTAATTTGCGCATAAAGTTTTAAAAGGGCAATAACTACTCGGTAACCCAATTCACCCCCTCTTGGGTGACCTTCAATTGGTATCGTAGCGGGTTATTGCTCAAAGTATTACTAACGTATCTTTGAGTGTTCTTTTTGTGCAAGGATGCAAACCTTAGATCCGGCTCGCCTTCGGGAAGGCAACTCTTCGAGTAGGCCTCCGTATTTTGATGGAACTAACTATGCTCATTGGAAAGTGAGAATGAAATTCTACATTAGAGCACAAAATAGATTCTTATGGGATGCAATTGAAAGTGGCTACACTCCACCTGGATAAGCCCTTGAAAGAGTACACCGCCGAGGAGATAAAGATTGAGCTCTCAAATGATCAAGCCATGAATCACTTGTTTTGTGCGCTAAGTGAAAATGAATTTAACCGAGTAAGTGCTTGTCAAACGGCTAAGGAAGTATGGGAGAAGCTTGGGGTACACTATGAAGGTACCATGCAAGTGAAGAAGACCAAGTTAAGAATTCTTGAGGAGCACTATGAAACTTTCCGAGTTGGGTCCGATGAAGACATAGCCACCGCCATCACTCGATTCACTAAACTATTGAATGAGATCAAGAATCTTGGAAAGAATTATGATCAAGAAACCTCGGTGTATAAATTCCTTAGAGGCTTGCCTAAGGAATGGGATGCCAAGAAGTATGCTATCCAATCGGCACAAAATCTTGGAGATTACACATTTGATGCATTGTGTGGAGAGCTAACAGTCCATGAATTTGAACTTAAAGACCGAGCAAGATTGGAAGCATTAAGTGGAGGTACTAAGAGTTCAAGAAAAGATATCGCCTTGAAGGCAAATAGCTCCCCTAGTGCATCGGTAGAGATCATTGAAAATGAAAAATCATGTGATGACAATGATCTTGAGGAGGAAGTAGCTATGCTCTCAAGAAAGCTCAACAGGGCCATGTACAAGCGAGACAAGTATAAGAAGAAGTTTCGAAGTGGAAGCAAGGGAGGAAAATCAAATGAAACCATATGCTTCGGTTGCGGCAAACCGGGTCACATCAAGGCGGATTGCAAATCCAAGAAGGTGTTTGACAAGAAGAAAGGAAAGAAGAGTTTCAAAGCAACTTGGGATGACTCATCATCATCAAGTTCGGAATCCGAATCGGAAAGTGAGAAGGCAATACTTTGTCTCATGGCACAAGGCGAGGTAAATTCTAACTCTTTTAACTTTGATGATGTTGATGATTTGGATGATGTTCCAAATCTTGATGAGCTTAGGAAAGAGTTGGAAAAGGAGGTCAAAAAGACCAAACAACTCAAAAAGAGCTTGACCATTGCAATTAGTGAAATAGAGTCACAAAATGAGACCATTAATGATCTCCAAAGTGACTTAAATGAAGTCATAGAGGAGAGAGATGCTTTAGTCAAGGAAGTAGAGGACTTGACTAGCACGGTGCATAAGTTTACAAATGGTAAAGAAATGTTTGACATGATGTTGGGAGCACAACGACGTGCACTCAACAAAAGAGGCATAGGTTATGGAGCAAACTTGTTAAGTTACAAGAAATTGCTAAATGATGATCGTAGATGCTCTAAATGCAATAAGACTCATGTGGTCGGGAAATGTGCATTACAAAAGGCCAAAGTGGGTAGACTAGCATGGGTAGTTAAAAATGTTTACTACACTAACATTCTCGGACCCAAAGGTGTTTGGGTACCAAAATCTAGTGTGTTTCCCATTGTGTAGGATGCGAGGAAGAGCACCCCATGGTACTTGGATAGCGGGTGCTCAAGACACATGACCGGAGATGCACATCAATTTATTGAACTAAAACAGCATGATGGTGGAAAGGTTACATTTGGAGACAACAACAAAGGAAGAGTTATTGGTCTCGGAACCATCGGTAACAATTCACTTTTTATTTCTAACGTTTATCTTGTTGATGGATTGAAATATAATTTGCTTAGTATTAGTCAATTGTGTGACAAAGGATTTCATGTTATGTTTGAATCATCGAAATGCATTGTTAGGAATGAGAAGCATGAAACCTTATTTACTGCATATAGAGATAAAAATGTTTATGCCATTAACTTTGATGAGATGAATATGCAAAATGTTTCATGTTTGAGTGCACAAAGTGAATGTGATGCATGGTTGTGGCACCGTAGATTAGGACATTCTAGCATGGAGAACTTGTCAAAATTGACTAAGCATGATCTAGTTAAGGGTCTACCCAAATGCACGTTTAAGAAAGACAAGGAGTGTGAACCTTGTATCCTCGGTAAACAAGTGAAATCGTCATTTAAGACGAAAGTAACAAGTGATGTGACTCGAGCCTTAGAACTTAGAAACACAAAGTCTAGGAGGTAAATCATATTGCTTTGTCATTGTTGATGATTTTACTAGATATACATGGGTGTATTTTCTCTCTCATAAGCATGAAGTGTTTGATGCGTTCGTAAAATTTTGTGCTTTAGTTGAGAATGAAAAGGGATACAAAATCACCATCATTAGAAGTGATAGAGGTGGTGAGTTTGTAAATAGAAACTTGGAGGATTTTTGTGCTAAACAAGGTTATACACACCAATTATCCTCTCCTAGAACACCCCAACAAAATGGAGTTGTTGAAAGAAAAAACAGGACACTCCAAGAGATGTGTAGGACTATGCTAAATGAGTACAACATAGCTAAACACTTTTGGGCCGAAGCCATTAACACGACATGCTATGTTATAAATAGAGTAAATGTCCGAAAGCAAGTGAAAAAGACTCCTTATGAACTATGGAAAGGCCGAAAGCCCAACATAAGTTACTTTAAGGTGTTCGGTTGTACTTGCTATGTTCTAAATGATAAGGATCAATTAGACAAATTTGACCCAAAGTCAAAGGTATGTACTTTCCTTGGCTACTCTATGCACAAAGAAAAGCATATAGGGTGTTTAATAGATCAACCAAAACCATAGAAGAGTCTATCCATGTGAAATTTGATGAAGTGGATCCCAAAGTTAAGATGATGCAAAACTTGGAAAAATTGAGGATCGATGATGAAGATGATGGCACCCTAGGACAAACTTCAAATAGTCAAGAAATTGAGGCATGTAAAGAATCCGACACAAGTGCGCCTAAGAATTCAAGACTTCTAATTGGCCATTCATCCCAACAAATAATAGGTGATCCAAACAAAGGAGTAATCACTAGGTCCACATTACATCGAGATGAAGGACATATAGCTTTTGTATCACAAACCGAGCCCACTAAGATAGATGATGCCTTAGGAGATGAATTTTGGGTAATGGCTATGCAAGAGGAGCTAAGCCACTATGTTAGGAACAAGGTATGGACATTAGTACCTAGACCCAAGAACCACACAACCATAGGCACCAAATGGGTTTTTAGAAACAAAAAGAATGAAAAAGGTGAAATTGTAAGAAACAAGGCTAGGTTGGTTGCACAAGGCTACAATCAAGAAGAAGGAATTGATTATGAGGAAGCCTTTGCACCCGTAGCAAGACTAGAAGCAATTCGAATGTTACTTGCTTATGCTTGCTACAATGGGTTTTTACTATATCAAATGGATGTTAAAAGCGCATTCTTAAATGGCTTCATTAATGAAGAGGTATATGTAGAACAACCACCGGGCTTTGAAGATCATGAACACCCAGGTCATGTATATCATCTTCAAAAAGCCTTGTATGGACTAAGACAAGCTCCTAGAGCTTGGTATGACAGAACTTAGTGCATTCCTACTTGAAAAAGGATTCAAGAAAGGAACGCTAGATCCCACTTTGTTCATTTTGATCGAAAAACATGATATGTTACTTGTTCAAATTTATGTCGATGATATCATTTTTGGGTCATCCAACACAAGTCTATGTAATGAATTCTCATCATTAATGACAAATGAATTTGAAATGAGCATGATGGGAGAACTAACATACTTTCTAGGCTTGCAAATAAAGCAATCCAAACATGGCATTTTTATAAATCAAGAAAAGTATGTGAGGGACATGTTAAAGAAATTCAAATTCGAAAATCTGAAAGCATGTGACACTCCTAGTAGTTCCACCATCAAAATGGATAAAGACCAACTAGGAAAACCCATAGATCCTAAACTTTATCGTGGAATGATAGGTAGCCTCCTATACTTGACCGCTAGTAGACCCGACATTATGTTCAGTGTGTGCTTATGTGCTAGATTTCAATCCGATCCCAAGGAGTCCCACTTAAAATGTGTAAAGCGCATATTTCGATATCTAAGTGGAACACAAGACTTAGGATTGTGGTTCAACAAAACTAAGAGTTTCGAACTCCGCAGCTTTTGTTGACTCGATTATGCGGGAAGTCTAGTCGATAGGAAAAGTACTTCCGGATTTTGTCATTTGCTAGGAAATTCACTTATCTCATGGTTCAACAAAAAGCAAAATTCCGTTGCTTTGTCTACGGCGGAAGCCGAATATGTGTCTGCCGGGAGTTGTTGTGCTCAAGTTCTATACATGAAACAACAACTTGAGGATTATCAAATCCTAGTTGGGTGTGCTGAAATTTATTGTGATAACACAAGTGCGATAAACATATCGAAAAATCCGGTGTTACACTCAAGAACAAAACATATTGAGATTAGACACCATTTTCTTCGTGATCACGTCCAAAAGGGCGATGTTAAACTCATCCATGTGCCCACAGAGGATCAACTAGCCGATATATTCACTAAGCCTTTGCCTAGAGAACAATTTTCTAAAATTCGGCGTGAATTAGGCATGTTTCGAGAATCGGACCTTCTACATATGTTTTAGCTATTCCCAACCTTTTTATATGGTGTTAGTGAAGTGTCCATAAAGTTTGAGGAGAATCGGAGCTATATTGCAAAAACCCAAAAATTTTTTGTCAAAAAATTCCAGAGAGGAATTAGCGCGCTAATAGTGCAAATTAGCGCGCTAACAACCCTGTGACCAAAAATTTCCAGAGGGGAATTAGCGCGCTAACTACACTTATTAGCGCGCTACTGTCGTTCGGCCAGGGTTTTATAACCTAATTTTTCTTCAAAAACTCACCTCACACAGAATTTTCTCCTCTCCTCTTGCCAAATCCACTCTCCGTGTGCCATCTCTACCGTGATCTCCACTCTTATAAGGTACAAACCCTCTCGATTCTTTGTTGATTCCTTCCATTTTCTTTCCAAAATGTCAACTCGTCGCACCTCAAACCGTTCTTCTTCCCGATCGGGTGCACCAACCGCTCCCAATCCATCTCGACCTACCCAAGCCACATCCTCACGTCGACGTGTGGTTCAATCTTCATCGTCTAGTGACGACTCCGAATCCACACATCACGTCCCGATTCCGGCACATGCCCCACGACGTGAGAGTCGTGCAAAAGCTGTCCATGAATCCTCGTCCGTCCTAGAATTAGTGGCTCCACGGCTAACGGATGCCAAAATCATACGACCCGCCGTTGTCGACGTCGCCTTCTTTGATAAGGCTCATCTCCCAATTAGGGAAATTCTTGATGCGGCGGGATGGACCACTTTTTGTACGTACAGGGCTAACTACAACCCTCCTCTGGTTAGAGTTTTCTATTCAAATCTTGAAACTTCAAATCACTTTGTACTTCGATCATCAGTTGGTAGCCGATCCATCGAGATTACGCCTGAAAATCTCGCTCAACGGCTTCCATTCTTCCATTGCACCCTCCTTCGACCACGGTAGTGTGCAAATTTCTGAGTTGGCCTTTTGACCGTCTTGAAGTTCTTAACTCCTTCCTTCGGTCCAAAAGGACCTTAACTGTTTATCCGACCGGTATCACGGATACCGATTTTAAGCTAGTACCTCACCTTCTTCATAAGGTACTTCACAAAGTCATTCTTCCACGAGGTGGTAGTAAGAACTATGTCACTCTTCTTGACATGTTCATTCTTGGGCACCTACTTCTTATGCTACCCTCGCCTCGCCCCATATCATCATTGGCTATATGACTAGCACAAGTAGCTCAGTCGTCATCTTCCCTACGCTCATATTATCACATCCTACTTGGAGTCGGCCCAAGTAGATCTCGCTTTAGGCGGTCGTCCTCTCAGTATCTATGATACCATTGACATGGCTACGTTGAAAGCCATGAAATACCGCTATATTCGTGATAGGCGACAGTGGACTAGGGACGATGTTATTCCATTTAGTCAGCATCACGGCGGCTACGAGTCTCCTCTCCCTACGGACTCTCCTGCGGCTCCTTTTGATGCGCCAGACTACTTGGAGTACAGCTACCAACTTGGCGATGATGACCACGCTGATGAAGAGGGAACTGCCAGCCATGATGATCATGAAGGTGATAATGAAGGAGCTCAAGACTTTACAGTTCCGGAGAGCAAGAAGACGATGAATCAAGACACGGCCTACGCTTCCTTCTACATTCGGCGGCTTTTCACCTCCACCGAATATGTCACCTTCATCGGCATATGTATCGGCACAGCTGGGATACCTGCATGCCTATATGACTCAATCCTTCAATGCTGTCGAGACGACTCTCCGGAATCAGAATGATCGGCTTCGTCGCATTGAGAGTCAACTGCTCCCAGCTCGGCCCGCGCACGATGATCACGCTTCTAGTTCTGCCCATCCACCACCATCTTCTCGAAGGAGCGTCTAGATATACCCTAGATGAGCATTAGGCTCCCACATGTTAGTCTTAGGTGTTTTGATTCTTCAACTCATGTTAAGCCACACTTACGCTATCGCTACTTTTTGCTATTTATATCATGAATTTTTCTGCGTCTCTGAGTTTGTTTTTATGGCTATTTCTTGCTTCACTATGTTTTATAGTCTATGCATGTGTATCGGTTCCGTCTGTTATTTCTTGATATGCATAAAGTGAGGGGGAGCGTATATTTCTCTCATCTTGTTTCTATTGTGTTTATTTATGGGGATGCTTGGCCCCACTTTTTGATGGTATCAAACGGGGGAGAAAAATGTGGTTGAACTTGAAAAGGTTGATGTGTTTTGGACTTGCATATATGAAATATAAAATCATGAATGCGATATACATTTAGATTACGTTTTACACCTTTAAAGTTCACATTGTTTGTTATCATCAAAAAGGGGGAGATTGTTGGACTAAGTGGTTAGTCACTCACACTCCGACCGAGATTTTGATGGAAACAAACAAGGTGAAAATGTACTAATAAACATCTAGTGTATTTCAGTTTTTGTTAAAGGATGCAAAACAACATATCAAGGGTACTCAAGAAATACAAGTTCAAGACTCGGCATTAATGAAGAAATGAAGATGAAAGTTCAAGCCTCAATTTGTAATTTCAATGTAAGGTATACAAATTCTTTCACGCAAGCCAAATGCATTAGTCCATGCATATCAAGTTTCTTAAACCATTTTTCAAAGTTATAAGTTTACTTCAAGTTTCAAAGTGGAATTTAAACACATAACTAGGTCTATGACTTTAAACAATGTGAAACTTTGTGTGGATGGTCATTTGCATATTAGAGATCATTATAAATGTTTTCGAAAAAGAAAAACTCGTTTTTCAAAGGTATTCAAAAAGAAAACTGCAAATTTGCAGAAAAGCCCCTAATACATTATGAAATCGTGAATTTCCGTTTTCGGGATTTGTAAAAATATCCGGACCACCCAATTAGGCTTAATGACTCATAATAAACGTGTATAACATGTTATATAAGGGTTGGTTAGGTCCCGACGAGTTTAAGGGTCGCTAACACAAAGGGACAAATTAATTATTTTGAGGTCCTCAGCTTAGCGCGCTAATGATATGCATTAGCGCGCTAAGTCCAAAGGTTAGCGCGCTAGGCATCGATATTAGCGCGCTAATTTCATATCTCGACAGCCTTTTTTAAAAGTCGGAAAACACACTTTAATTTGAATTCTTGATCTATTTTGGACCCTTGGATCCCTAGAACGGTCATAAACTCGTCAAGATGGAATACCTAACATTATAAAACCACCAAGAACATGGTTTTGATAAAAAGAAGGAAGAAACACACTCAAAAACTCAAAAATCTACAAAGAGAAGAACTTTGATTTTTGAAGAAGCAAAAGGAGATCTTTGTGGTCGTTCTTTAGCTCACTAATCCAAAGACATTTGAGGCTTTCAAAGGAGTTCAAGAATCACTCCGTAGCTGATCTCTTTTGTTACTCTCTTGGTTGTAAGAAAGTCCTAGATCTAAAATCTTGTTTGTGCTTAATCTACATAGTTTTGTGTATTTGATTTGAAAATCATTTTGTTGTGTGTTTGAACACCTTCTTCTTGGGTTTTGCACTTAAATTTATTTTATCAAACCCTAAGATTGATTTGAACAAAAGTTTTGCACTTAAACTTGATTTTTGTTAAACTATTGTTCTTAGACTTGAAATCGGTTTTACACTAATATATTAAGTTTTTAAAACGATTTCACATTTGGGATTTGCAACAAAATCAAGACATATTTGCATATTCCATTTATTCTCATACTTGCATGCATAAGAGTTGTTAGGCTCTAGGAGGCTTGCTAGTGTTTGAATTTGATACCACTTTGTGTTGTAAAGTGTATCTCATTATTTTTCAGCAACTTATTGTATTTGTATGATTGTAAGACTTAGTGGAATCTAAGTCAAAGGGGAAGACCTAGTTGAGACTAGGCACAAATCCTAGTTGCGGCTAGGTGGGAAGTCCTAATTGTAATTAGGCACTCTAGGCTTGTATGCTTAGGTTGTAACACTTATTTGCAATATAAGTGGGGGTTAAAAATCCTAACCGGGGAGGTTAGGTAGTGGACGTAGATCGTTGGATCGAACCACTATAAATTGTGTGTCACTTTCCATCTCTTCCATTCCATTCAGTTGCATAGCATATATATATATATCATTGATAGTGTATGCATTATAGTTGTAATTTGCGCATAAAGTTTTAAAAGGGCAATAACTACTCGGTAACCCAATTCACCCCCCCTCTTGGGTGACCTTCAGTGGTAGTGATGCAGCTGCTCTCCTTCGGCAGCAGCGGTAATGATGCCATAGCCCACCTCCAATGGCATTGCGGTGACGCTGCCCTTAGATGGGGTTTTCTATTATTTTTCGCAAATTGACATATGTAAACTATTGAAGAAGTTCAAAAGGAGAGCATGATGAAAAAGATAAGGGTGAGTATTATCTTCTAGGTTATGTCTATTTGGGTTAGCAATCCAACTAGTTCCAATTACCCATTCTCTCAAATATGTTTTTTTTAACAAAAATGGGCTAGAGGTTACAATTTGATTTTTTATATTAGGACCAATTTATTGTAGGGTTTGTGAAATTACTAAATTGCCCATAGGGCGAGTCTTTTAGGTTTTGGGTCATCACACTATGAAACCTCATTGAGCGAAAGAGAATGAGGTAAAACTTAAGGCCCTCCAATTCTACTTAAAAGATAAAGCCACAAAATGACTATTTTATCTCCGCCCTGGCTGCATTAACTCATGAAATGTCATGATGTATGAGTTCTAAAGGAATATTTCCCATCTCTAAGATATGTAGCATTAAGATGAAGACTGGTGAGTCTTTTGGTGATTATTGTGATTGCTATAAGCGCCTAATTTCTAATTTCCCACAACATGGACAATCCAATAGGGCCATTTTACGGTTCTTCTATGTCGGCATGACCCCCCTAAAGAGGCATATGATTGATAGCGATTGTGGTAGTCACATTCGTGACAAAACCCCTGCGCAAATGAAACAACTCAACGAAGACATAACACAACAATCTCGATTATTCAAGGATATTGTTGTTGACGTGCGACAAAGTCCATTAGCTGGAGCTACTACTAGCTCCACTAACAAAAGAATTGATTAGTTGATTTCCCCGGTGGAACGTTATTTGAATAATGGCAAAGTGCATGTTAAATCTTGTGGATTATGCTCAACCATAAGCCATGCAAGTGATGAATGTCCTACACAATTTGAGGATTATTAGTAGGTCAATGTGGTGGGTAACCAATTCCAAGGGCAAACATGAACACCCTTAAAAAATGCCTATAGTTACGCAATGACGAGGAATAACCCTAACTTCACTTATGGGTCTCGAAACCAGAACTACCAATCATTTGTACCTCGCAGAAAATAGTTGCCTAAACCAGTGACTAGTCATTCCTCACCAAGGATATGATTAAAACTCTAGCGGCTCAACAGAGCCAATTTGCTAGAAACGTGAGCCACTTCCAAGCAAACACTGAAAAAGCTCTCAATGACACGAATGCCTGATAAATGATTATTTATACTTATATATAGGGTTAGTTTAGTTGTATATTTATTATAAATATTCTTAAATGAGCTCCAGATTATGGTCTTATTGCATTTTCAAGGAATTAAGGTGTAAAACAATTAAGGAGAAATGAAAAGAAATAGAGTAAAAACCTACAAAAATACATTTGGCACCATGACCATATGTGTTGATGTTGTGGGGGATACAATGATCAGCATGGGAAGGAAAGGCACGGTGTAGGAGAGAAGAGAAAGTGAAGAAAACCAACTCTAGAGGTCCGGCGTAGTGGCGGTGCAGTAGAGCACAAGGGACGGTGCTAGAGGAGTAGGTGACAGCGCCGAGACACTAAGAAGTGAAAAAACATGTATGTAGTGGCACATCTTAAGTGTGCATAATAATAATAATACCTACTTATTTTATTATACTTTAAATTATAATAGTTGTAAATGGGATCGTCTCCATAGGGATTCTACAACTCTCTTTAGTTGAAAAAAGGTTTTTGTTACTTTTTAATAATTACTGATTAACTATATTATTTAGAAAGCAATAAATAATTAAATAAACAAAATGATAATAATTAAAGAAGGCAATATGAATAATGAAAACCTAGACCAAAGGTAATTACTAACTAAGTTGGAGTCAATTAGTCGTCGATCATGAAAGATGAGTTCAAACAATTTAATAGATTGATAGCCTTTAGCGATCCATCGATTTTCCTAAATTCAATGGAAATGTCACATTCTTATAATTGAAAATCTACCCATTGGAAACACCACATTCAATTATATTCCTTATAAACCTAAAATAGATAAATATAAGCTATTAAGACCATATTTATGAGACTTTACCTTAAAAAACATACTAAAATGCACTAAATAATATGTATAATTTATGACTTATCAAATATCCCAAACTTAGAACTTTCCATGTCCCGAGCAAAAACATATATGACATTTGCAATATATTATAATGCAAACTAGACTCCTAATAATGCGATCTTAAAAACTTATAATGAAATAAAATGGACTATCTTATATTTACTAATCAATGCAAATTAAATGATCCTAAACCCATTAATAACTAGTGGTGTCTTTTAATCTTTTGATGCACCAAATCAATACAAGAACTCTTAAGCAAAGCCAAGATTTAATCTCTAAATAGAACATTGAATACTAAATAATCTACAAACATAACTTGTACAAATAATCTCCACTGACATAGTCCATGGATTATTCAGAGTTAATAGGATACTAATAAACAAGATATATTCATGAATTCAAATGTTAGAAAAGAAACTCTACTTAACTTAGCTATAAGCACTCGAGCTAAATCTTTTAGAGGAGTTTTCATAAACATCTACCTTTCTTTCTCATATATATCATTTTTTCTTCCATATATATATATATATATATATACTATTCCCAGCTCTATTTTCTTTGGATACCACAATTTTCTTTTTTATTGGAATACTTTTCTTACCTTTTTCCACCATTGGGTTCCTTGCTATGTTTCCTTTGGAAGCCTTGGGACTCTTTATTTTTTCATCGAAAAGCTCCAGTTAGCACTTCTCACTTTCGCTATAGTCAAGCAAGTATTCTTTCCAACTATGTAATTATTTTTTCTTTTCTTTTATATTTTTTCTTTTTCTTTTTGACAAGCATTGCCTACATCTTCCCCCAAACTTAGTCTAGAACTAAAATTCCATATTGAATAAGATGCAAACCTATTTGGAATCTATAGAGATTTAATTAACTTGAAATCTACCTAAGGTCTTGTATCTCAATGACAACATTTAAAATATTTATCCTCATTTGTCCACCACTATATCAGTTATCATCGGGTAATACTTTATATGCAACAAAATGATCTTAAAAAATCCAATCTAAATGCACTAAAAATTCTTAAAAATGAAAATTTTAACGCATGACAAACACAATGTAATGCATGTAACATAATGAATGCATGAAAAAATGCAAATGTAATGAATAATAATTAGATAAATAATAAAAGAACAGAATAAAGTAACACAACCTTGTTACCATAAACCATGAATAAGGAATGAAATCATCTTAATCTCTCGTGAATCATGCCATCCATCTCTAAATACCCCCAAACTTAACCTAAGCCTTATCCTCAAGGTTTAAGAACAAGTCAAGAGTAAAACAACACATAGAAAACATAGAAGTAACACATGATATAATAATATGATATATAATATATAATATAGTATAATATATAATCGTATGATATAGATGAACAAAAGTCTCCATAAACTTAATCTATTAAATAAAATAAATAATCTTCTTAGATATTTAAACGATGTAATATATTTTGCGATAAAATTGTGTGTGATGTGATTAAAAAAAATCAAACTTTAAATTTTCAAATAGTTAAGAAAACAATATCATATCATTTATTTATAAAATTATTGGAATTCAATCACGAGAAAATCCCAAACTTATTCTTGGCAATTTTACAATCATCAAAGAATATTTTTCATTCTATTACAACCTAAAAATTCCAACTTTAAACAAAAGTCACTAGTAGTCTGTCAACATAATCCAACATTCATAAAAATCTTCTCGACTTTTATTAAATAAAATAAAATCAACAAAACTTTTTAATTGATATTTCTAAACATTTTATAATTCAAGAATCAGTAAAATCTCCAAAGTTAGAAAAACCTCTAAAATATTTATAAAAATTGTAGTAGGAAAAACCAAAGTCCTGAATACAAATTAATTTTGGTTGAGTAATTATTTTCATGGAAGTAAGTCTCCTTAGTAATATGCATCACACGAATATTTCAATTTCCAAATTCATGCTCCAATCAAATGATTTATGCATTTTTTTCCCAGTGTAGCTGGGCTAAAACATATCAATGAATGTATCACTATTAATATCATTTTCATTTTCAAAACATATTGAATAATATAGTGTTTCAAAGCCAAAAACTACCTTTTGCTCTTCCATTTCCAACCATTTCAAAACAATTCAAGTAACTGACATGCTTTTTGAAAATCCTATAAAATAGATGAATAAATGATCAAAAATCTTATTTGGAAGAATAAGAATGCTAATTGTTTAGAAATCATTTCCTAAATACATTATCGGTACAAATCAATCTAATTCTTGTCAAATCTCGTAATGCTTTATCGAGTGGTAATAACTAGTTCACATCAATTTAAACTTTCAAGACCATTCCTAAAATGCTTTAAAACTCTCACTCAAACTAATTTACATAACAACATCTTGAATTGATACTTTGAATGAAAAACTATGAATTTTGTTATGTAAGCCAAGAATCATTGTAAGCGCCTCATCTCAGTTCATCGAAATTGATAAAATCATACACATTTAGAAATCAAATCAATTTCAACAAAACATTTTGAAATCAAGAACTTGTCAACTATTTCAAAAATTCATTAATAATCCTAGCTGAAAATTGAAAAATTTCAAATAAACTAGTTAAGGAAACGAATAATTACCTATTTGAAAACGAATCCCTAAAACAATTGACTCTTTAGCAATCTTAATTTCTTCTTTAAAGCTCCAGTTCAAATTCCTTTGTTCAAGCCGTAACTTGACTATAAACTCTTAAACTTAATATAATTTAGGTTCGAAATGATCAAGATTATGATGGGAATCACTTAAATACACTAAAATCAAGCTTTTGAAGGTTGAATTTAAACAAAAAATCAATTTTTAAAAAATATGTTCTTAAAAACATGGATTCGTGCAGAGCGAATTGGTATTTAAGTAGATTCACTAAGAAGTTGCCAGTTAAAGCTGAAAATTGGTCTCAATGGTCTACCGATTTGTCTAGCGATTCTTAGTATAAAACTTGAATGGCTAGACTTTACCTTATAAAAATACTAAAATACACTAAATAATGTGTATAATTTATAACTTGTCATGAAGTGGTGGCACAACTGGCTATAAGGCACATCGGCGTGCAATAAGTGCCAGTGACAGTGCCACGTGCGCAAGAAATAGAAAGTTATAGTTTTAATTTGAGTTAAATTGTAAACTAGGGGTTCTAATTGTTATTAGGAAGTATAAATAGGTATTAAGACGTGGTAAACTCACCACATACCAACTATTAGCCACCATTAGAGTAATGCAATATAAGGTTTACATTGAGTTTAAGTATTGAGGAGTTTTTATGAAGAATACATTGAAGACTTCACGTTTAGTTTTGTCGATTAAATTGAAGTTAATATTTATATCCATTTTGGATTTGCAATGATTTCCATAATGAATTGCGATATGTGTTTTTCAATAAAATGCGAGTAGTCTATTTATCTAAGGGATTAATGGATCTTACGGTATGAATGTTATGCTTTGAATAAGAATAAAAATTGATTATAAAAAGTGCAATGTTTAGAATTTGCATTGATTTTGAGCGTAATACTTTAGATATTTTAATCACGTGTTTAATGAACTTAGGCTTTATAAGTTATCATGACCATTGAAGCTTTTAATCTAGACATGAATGGTATAATCGTAAAATATACAACATTGATAGATAGTTGTTGATTAGGGAGGCGCAGATAGTAAACTTAGTTGGTTATGAATCCAAAGATTTGGGACTTAAAGCAATGTGGAGCTTACGTTATTCACACCAATAGGCGGAGCTCTAGTTTGCACATTAGAATCTTTTCCGTCTTGATAGTGGTTTGAAGTACATTTGAAGGAAATTTGTCTATTCTAATTAAGCATTGCACACAACATATTGAGATGTAAACATGAATACAAAACATAATATTAAATTACTTAGGTGAAATTGTGAACTAAGATATCCTTAATATAAGAGTTCAAATAAAGTTTACATTGATTTGTTAGAGTAGTTTAGTTTAGCATAAAACCAATTAAAAGTAAATTCCCTAGCAATAAATCAAGTTAATAAGGTAATTAACAACTAGTGGAAAAACCTTTCCTTGAGGACGATATCCGTGATCAACGTAAGTGTATTGCACTATTACTATAAGCGAGCTGTTATATTTTCAACACACACATCAATGCTATGGTCTAAAACCTATATGTTAAGGTAGGCCAAATCTCACAACAACTGGGTCGATTTTAGGAGAGGGGGAAGTTGCTTTATCCCAATCCAAATATGGGTGCTAACCTGCCAGCGTGCAAGTGAACGCTATTGTTTGTAATAGAGCGACCTTAGAGAAGGAGGTCTACAAAATCATAGCCTTAAGATAAACCGAATTAGATGACCAATCCAAACACAAGGGAAGTCCCATTGATGTCCTGCTTAAATCTACCGAATAAGGGATGCTTGATATTCATTGCACAATAGGAGGAGTCTATTTGGAAAACATAATGCTTGATTTTAGAGCATCAATTAATGTGATTTCCTCAAATTCTCATGATTCTATAAGGATTGGTGAGTTGATTGAGACGAAGACTCAAACTCATGCCATTGATAGCAAATAGATATCTTCAAAATGAGTAATCCAAGACCTAATAGTACATGTAGGGGATTTGAAATTCCCTATAGACTTCCACATCATCACCTTGACAGAGTTACCTAAGTCCAAGCCATTCTCTGGGTAAGCCTATTATTCGAACGGGTAGGAGCCAACATTAACTTAGTCAAGGGTCCTGTGTCCGTTGAGTATAAAGGAAGAGTAGTCAATTTTAAAATTTTGTATCAATTGAATTCTTCAACATAAAATTTATTTACTTGTTCCACTATTATTTTGGATATGATGTTTAGGTATATGTATTTGTGGATCAAGGAAGCTACGAAGGAGATTGAGTTGGAGATATCCTCAGAAGAAAAACCTATACAAAGATATGCACATATAAGTACCACGGCTCCACGAAATCTGTAACTTACTACGCGAGGAACTAAATGCATAAAGAAGGATGATGGCAAGGAGAAAAAATTGTACCCCCTGAAATACTGCATTACCAGTTCCAATCTGATAAGAACCCTATGAAGATCGTGCTCCCATGCAAGATCGGATACAAGTGGTTTCCTAGGGTGCTATGTGATATGGGTGCTCCAGTCAATGTCATGTTTTCCAAGATCTTCAAACTATGCAAACTATGTATCATCGGTGATGCAAAGGCCAATGCGAGATATCCAAATGGGACATTGGAGAAACCCAGAGGGATGGACAAAAATGTATCTTTCTGCATTGGAGACTTTGTGTCCGTCATAGACTTTTGTGGTCAATGGAAGTGATAGCCAATGCGAAACACTTCTATTGGGACTACCATTCTTGACAACAACTAGAGCATCGATTGACATACAATTATGATATATTTGCATCTGGATAGGGAATAAGACAAAGATTTTTTAGGACAAAAACGAGATCCTACATGCGAAGAGCGAGTCTTTGTAAGATTATCCGTACATGCAATTGATGTCATCGATTTATACCCTGACTAAGAGGAGGTAAATTCATCGAGCTAACAACGTTAAATAAAAGTGCTACTAGGAGGCAGCCTATGAATAATTTTGTAGTTAGTAATCATTTTTATTTTTATTTTTTTGCTATTTACCTAGCCATGCATTAAGTATTGTACTAAATTCTATATATATTTAGTATCCATCTATTTCCACAATTTCTTTTATGTTTGGTTTGCCCAGCTTCTTTTGAACCTTGAGGACAAGGTTCAAATAATTTTGGGGGTGTTTAGGTAAGTAGACCATTGAACGGAATCATTGGTTGGAGACTCGCATGTATAAGCATTACATTTACATTTTTTTCAATTTACTTGCGACTTTAGTGGAATCATAGGGGTATTTATCCCATTTCATCCCATTCCTTATCTCCCACTTCTTTCATCACTTAGAAATTAGTATAATAATCCATGCATGATTTAGGTAGTTTAGTCTATTTACTATTTTATAGAGTTTTACCTATGAGTGAAACTTTGCTTTCGATTCTTAGAGTAAAAACATGGTCAAACTATTTTTCTTCAGAGTTAAAAAGAAATAGAAAAGCTTTTACACATACTTGACAACATTAATTGATACTTGGAATACGGATGAGTCATGACTTGAGACCAAAGTAGGTAGGTGGTAAGATTAACTTTGCAGGAAAATTTGAGATTTTTAGGATTGTGAAACTAGGATTAATCTACTTAGAGTATAATAGCACTTGTAAGAGTAAGAAGTATACTTATTCACTATAATGTGGGTATAATATGGGCTTGATGATTCTACATTGAACTAACTTAACTCTAGCAAAATTAAGAAGTGCTAGCGGGAGATTTCTAAAAAAATAGAGAGTCCCACAAGTTCCATAAGAAATGGAGCAGTGAACATGATGGTTGGAAAAAATAATAAGAATTTCGTATCCACAGAAAATGGAGTAGGGACCGTATAATAAAAATCATATAAAATGAGAAAGTAAGGATCTCTAGTTGAATGAAAGGCAAAAGTTCATAAAAAAAGAAACTCCTATAAAGAAGTAAAAACTTAGTTTGAGGGCTTGTATGAAGGTTAATTGAGTCTTCCAATGACATGATCCAAATAATAGCCTACATCTAAATAAGTCATATAGGCTCTTAAAGGTGGGAAGGTCTGCAAATAAACAAAAAATGGTGATAAAGGTTGTTTAAAAGAATCTGTCTAATAAAGAAATCAATTTGGATTTACTATTTTAATGAAGAGATCTAGAAAACCTATATGTAAGTAGAAGGGTATAGAAATAACATTATCTTAGATAGGTGACCGTGTTTGACCAGCCTTTGAAAATCCTAAGTCTCTTGTTAAACATATCAACCAAGTTTTGATCGAAAGGACTCCATTGTTTTGCAAAGTAAGTATAAAGTCTTTAAGAAAGCATCAACTCAATTTTTCCATAATATGTTTTTATCATTGTAGTCAGATAACCTTTTCTCAAGACATGCAAAGTTCTATGTTTGGAGGTATTTGATGAGTCTTTATTTATGTACTTTTTCTTAGGTGTTTTATTATGTAAATCAAGTCCAAAGTCAGGTTTTATGGCTCTGTATGTTTAATTTGGAGATTTACAGAGTATTTGAGCTTTTGTGTATGAATTAGACAATTCAGGAAAGAAGTCAACTATTGGTCAAAGCAATAGCTGAGTTTAGAGATACAAATGGGTAGGGTAGGGGATGGGGACCTCATTCCCACACCCATACCCACTATAGAATTTATCAACCATACCCATACCCATACCCATCTGGGGATGAATTCTCATACCCATCCTGATACTCATCAAATCCCCTTGGGTATAGAGAATCCCCATAGGTAAAATGCTTTACCCATTTCATTCTCCATTGAAGATCCCCATGGAAATTTTCATGGGCATTTTTACGGGGATGCAAGGGGAATCCCCATGGAGAATTTATTTTTCCATTTCATTTTCCATTGGAGATCCCTACGGGGATTCTAAAAAAAAAAAATTGTAACAAATAAGTTATCGAATATACATACATAACAAGTAGAACTATCGATATTTTCAAATGATACTTATACATGTAACATACATATGTTAGTATAAGAATATTGTAATATGATATATAATTATATATAATATTTAGTTATAAATTTGTAATATAACTAAATATTAACAAATATTATATCTATACTATTATAATAGCAAACCAGAAACGGTTAACCGTGAAGTTTTTTGGCTAAAATCTTCAATAATGCCCCAAAGTGTTTTAATACAAATATTTAAATTCGGGACAAAGTGGTAATTTAATTGATAACTACAAATTAATAGGCGGTTTTGATTTTAGATGTGCGGATGAAAATTCAATTAGTTTTCAAAAGTTTTCAAATTAGTATTCAGATTCCTAACAAAGTGGGATTTGGATGATTTTTTTTCTCTCCTCCACCTTTTTACTCTCTCTCCTTTACCTATATCTCTTTCTCTCCGTCCTCTATGTTTCTTTCTCTCTCTCTCTCTCTCTCTCTCTCTCTCTCTCTCTCTCCCTCCCCTCCACGTTTCTCTCTCTCCCATCCACAATTCTCTCTCTCCACTCTATTCACGCTTTCTTCCTCCATTTGTTTATTTTATCGAAAGCCACTTTCTTCTTCAAAATCGCAGTGCCTCTTTTTAAAAAAAAAACAATGTCATCTATCTCCCCATTTCTCCCTCCACGTATTCGATTTAATAAAAAAATTTATGATTTGCTATTGGGTTCAGTGGTTTCCTTAAAGACAACCATTCATTTTATTTATCTTTGCAACAATGTAAATATCATAAACTCAATTTTCAATTTTTCTTTCTTATTTCTTTCCTTGGACGTGAACATACTTAGTACAACCATGGATATTTTCTTAATAGTTCTTTTCACTTTTCATGATGGGTGAATTAACTCTAATAGTAAGAAACACATCTCCTTTTCTTAATCTTATAAATTGGGTTTATTTCTACTTCAATCTTAAGTATTGCTTATATTATTTTTAGTAATAATGTTTGTGAATTAATTTTGTTTTCTATTTTATTTTCTTATACATAGAAAACTCGAAGCTTCAAATACATGCTTTGGATTAAAATCTCAAAAAATTAATTTAGTTTGTGAATTACTAGCATTAATTTGTGAATTTTGTTTTTGAATTATTTGTAAATAATGTTTATTTTCTTAGACATGGAAAATCCAAAGCTTCAAATACTAGATTTGTGAATCTTGTTTGTGAATTATTTGTATAAATTACAAAAACTTTCATTTCAGTTGTTTCATCGCACCTTTTCATGATGAGTGAATTAATTCTAATAGTGACAAATAATATTTTTTTAATCTTATCAATTGGATTGATTTTTACTTGAATCTTATGTGATTTGTATATTTTTTCTAATTAATATTTGTGAAAAATATATATTTTCTTATACATTGAGAATTCAAAGCTTCTTTTTATTGTCATAAGAAAAATTCAAAGCTTCAAATACTTGCTTTGGATTAAAATCTCAAAAAATTAATTTTGTTTGTGAATTACTTGCTTCAATTTGTGAATTTTTTTTGTTAATTATTTGTGAATAATGTTTATTTTCTTATACATGGAAAATGAAAGCTTCAAATACTTGCTTTATGATTTTCTTATAATTATTAAAAACTTTCCTTTCATTTGTTTCACCACATCTTCTCATAATTAGTGAATTAAATCCAATATTGACAAATACTTCTCTTTTTTTAATCTTATCAATTGGGTCGATTTCTACTTGAATATTGCGTATTTTTTAGTAATAATGTTTGTGAATAATGTTTATTTTCTTAGACATGGAACATTCAAAGCTTCTTTTTTGTCATAAGAAAAATTCAAAGCTTCAAATACTTGCTTTAGATTAAAACCTCAAAAAATTAATTTTGTTTGTGAATTACTTGCTTCAAGTCGTGAGTTTTATTTGTTCATTATTTGTGAATAATGTTTATTTCCTTATACATGGAAAATGAAAGCTTCAAATACTTGTTTTATGCTTTTTTTAATTATTAAAATCATTCCTTTCATTTGTTTCACCACATCTTCTCATAATTAGTGAATTAATTTTAATATTGACAAATAATTCTTTTTTTTTAATCTTATCAATTCGGTTGATTACTACTTGAATATTGCGTATTTTCTTAGTAATAATGTTTGTGAATAAAGTTTATTTTCTTAGACATGGAACATTCAAAGCTTCTTTTTTGTCATAAAAAAATTCAAAGCTTCATATATTTGCTTTGGACTCAAATCTCAAAAAAATAATTTTTGGTTGTAAATTACTTGCTTCAATTTGTGATTTTTAAGGATTTGACTCACAAACCTCATAGAGGTGAATTTGATACCTACAATTGTTTATGTCCCTTGAGTTTTGCATTGTACAAAAAAAAGTATTCATGCATGTGCATCTCAATGTTTGTAATTAAGGTGGCAAATATCATTCTTTCCTTAATCAAATGCCTTGAGTTCGATCCTAGAAATAAGAATAATTTTAAAACTCTTTGTCAAATATAGCTAGCATTAAATTAAAATGAGTCAAATTAGAGGATTTATTGCAATTCTATTAAAAATAGTCCCACTATATTACTACTTTATAGAAAAAGTTTATTCAAGGGCATGGAGACAAATTACGAAATGCATAAATTAATGAATTTAATTACAATACCAATCAATCTTATTGGCTTAAGTTTTTCAAAACTATGATAAACATTTTAATTTTTCTTAGAAACAAAACAATCCTATAACATATACGTAGGTACAATTAATATTAATTCTATATTTTTTTTCGTGAATTACAAAACTACTAATTTTAATTGAAAGCTTAAACAATTAATTTTGTTTATGACTAAAAATTCCCTACAATTATTATACTATTTTAATTTTTATTTCCATCACATCTCCTTTACAGCTTGACAACGTTGCGTGTAAAGTAAAATCTTATCAAAAACTTTGTGAGCATGAAATTTATTGATCACATCTAGGGGTGTACATGAATCCGCAAATCCAATTAGATCCAATCTATTTAACTCCAATTGGTTCATAATTTAAGTTTTTTACATTGGACTTGATTGCAAAAATTGCAATCCACATAAATTGATTAAAAACTTTTAACCTTTAATGATTTCTGACTAAGATTTTGAATAATTCCCTTAACCATTCCATCCAGATTTTTAAATTTTTCGAGTCATGTGATAATTTACAAAAAAAATCAATTTTACATTGGTGGTTTCCAGTAATTATTGATTGATTGCTCAAAATTGCTCTAATCTTACCAATTGGATTGATTTCTACTTGAATCTCATGTATTGTGCATATTTTTTTCTAATTAATAATATTTGTCAAAATTTATATTTTCTTATACATTGAAAATTCAAAGATTCTTTTTATTGTCATAAGAAAAATTCAAAGTTTCAAATACTTGCTTTGGATTAAAATCTCAAAAAATTAATTTTGTTTGTGAATTACTTGCTTCAATTTGTGAATTTTGTTTGTTAATTATTTGTGAATAATGTTTATTTCCTTATACATGGAAAATGAAAGCTTCAAATACTTTCTTTATGATTTTTTTTATAATTATTCAAAATTTCTCCTTTATTTGTTTCACCACATTTTCTCATAATTAGTGAATTAATTCCAATATTATCAAATACTTCTCTTTTTTTAATCTTATCAATTGGGTTGATTACTACTTGAATATTGCGTATTTTTTTAGTAATAATATTTGTAAATAATGTTTATTTTTTTAGACATGGAGCATTCAAAGCTTCTTTTTTGTCATAAGAGAAATTTGAAGCTTCAAATACTTGCTTTGGATTAAAATATCAAAAAATTAATTTTGTTTGTGAATTACTTGCTTCAATTTGTGAATTTTGTTTGTTCATTATTTGTGAATAATGTTTATTTCCTTATACATGGAAAATGAAAGCTTCAAATACTTACTTTATGATTTTTTTAATCATTAAAAATTTTTGTTTTACTTGTTTCACCACATCTTCTCATAATTAGTGAATTAATTCCAATATTGACAAATACTTCTCTTTTTTTAATCTTATCAATTGGGTTGATTACTACTGGAATATTGCATATTTTTTTAGTAATAATGTTTGTGAATAATGTTTATTTTCTTAGACATGGAACATTCAAAGCTTCTTTTTTGTCATAAAAAAAATTCAAAACTTCATATATTTGCTTTGGATTCAAATCTCAAAAAATTAATTTTGGTTGTAAATTACTTGCTTTAATTTGTGATTTGTAAGGATTTGACTCACAAACCCCATAGAGGTGAATTTGATACCTACAATTATTTATGTCCCTTGAGTTTTGCATTGTACAAAAAAAAAGTATGCATGCATGTGCTTCTCAATGTTTGTAATTAATGTGGCAAAGATCCTTCTTTCCTTAATCAAATGTCTTGAGTTTGATCATAGAAATAAGAAAAATTTTAAAACTCTTGTTCAAATGTAGGTAGCATTAAATTAAAATGGGTCAAAATAGATGCTTTATTACAGTTCTATTAAAAATAGTCCCACTATATTACTACTTTATAGAAAAAGTTTATTCAAGGGCATGAAGACAAATCACGAAATGCATAAATTAATGAATTTAATTGCAATACCAATCAATCTAATTGGCTTAAGTTTTTCAAAACTATGATAAACATTTTATTTTTTCTTAGAAACAAAACAATCCTACAACATATATGTAGGTACAATTAATATTAATTCTATTTTTTTTCTTTTCGTGAATTACAAAACCACTAATTTTAATTCAAAGCTTAAACAATTAATTTTGTTTCTGACTAAAAATTCTCTACAATTATTAAACTATTTTAATTCTTATTTTCTTCACATATCTTTTACAGCTTGACAACATTGTATGTAATAAAAAATTGTACCAAAAACTTTGTGAACATGAAATTTATTGATCACATCTAGGGGTGTACATGAATCCGCAAATCCAATTAGATCCAGTCTATTTAACTCCAATTGGTTCATAATTTAAGTTTTTTACATTGAACTTGATTGCGAAAACTGCAATCGACATAAATTGATTAAAAACTTTTAACCTTCAATGATTTATGACTAAGATTTTGAATAATTCCCTTAACCATTCCATCCAAATTTTTAAATTTTTTGAGTCGTGTGATAATTTACAAAAAATCAATTTTACATTGATGGTTTCCAGTAATTATTGATTGATTGCTCAAAATTGCTTTAAACCGGATTTGGGTGTTTGTTCAAAATAGCTGTTACCGTGAATGAACAATAGAATCGTCGTCGTTTATCTCAAAGGCAACGACGTCAAAATATGTGAAACTCAGCTAGGGAGGACCTACTAACAGCTCGACGAAATCAAGAGACTCCTGAGACTATTGAACAATGGAATGTTCGACATCAAAGATATTTACAATGCTACAATTCCACGGAAGGTACATACAATTATATTTTTAAATAATTCATTAATTACTTAAGTTATATGTTCTTATTAATATAATACACCATGTTAATTTTTATGTCTTTCATAGGTAAATCTACAAGTAATTTTACAAAACATAATACAACTGCTTCAAGGTTGACGCACATTCGTCAACATGATAGGTCAGGGTCTTCTGAAATTAAAGGTACCAATGAAAGTAAAGTTTTTTTTCCAAAAAAAATAGATTATTATATTTTCCTCAATTAACTTAAAGTTTTTTGTTTATAGGTACCTCTACAAGTAACATTGCCAACCATTCAAGAACCCTAAGATTAACATGTATTCCTCAACAAGCAAGGTTACTTTACAACCAAAGAAATGGTAATTAGATGTTACTGTCATTTACTATATTTTAGATTACGCTCTTTCTTTTAATATTATTAATTGTATACAAATTTTAATTTCATGTAGGTTTTATTACTACTACTACGCAAAGCAATCAAAATTTAACATCGATTAATAATTGTCAAGTACCATGTTCAAGTCCTTCTAACGTTAGACCATTTCCTAATATGCATAATAGTGGTAGAAATCTCCCCGCACATGACAACTTCCAAACTATAATACTTGAAGAACCCATAATTTGTACATATTGTGGAGCCAGATTATTTGTTCACGAGACCTTAGATTTGTGTTGCTCCAATGGAAAAATAAATTTACCAACACCCGAAAACCTACAAGAATTAATAAACATATTCCTAGATCAAATTGATGAAGATAAACATTTTAGAGAAAACATACGTTCTTATAATCATTATTTTTGCTTAACCTCTGTAGGAGTTAATATAGACGAAAACTTAGCAAGTGCCAGACAAGGAGTCTTTACTTATCGTACGCAAGGATCTATTTACCATAGAATTGGAAGTTTATTACCAATAAATGAATCAAGACCAAGATTATTACAAATGTATATATATGATACTCAAAATGAAATTGAGCACCGACATCAAGAACGAAACATAACACGACCAAGTCTAATTGCATATATTAAAATTAATATTAGATGCACACAATCCTTATGTTCAAGTATTCCGTCAATTAGGTAGATGTGAGGATGTGATGAACTATAGACTACTTATACAAGAAGTAAGGGTTAATCGACATATTCATGTTTTACCTTCAACACCACAAGTTGCGGCAATAGTAATTGGAAATGATTGTTTAGAAGATTTAAGAGAAAAAGATATCATAATAGAAACAAAAAGTGGTAGCCTTCGTAACATTGCTGACACGGCCGCATACTACGATCCCTTACAATATCGTTTTTATTGCCTTTGGGGAAACATGGTTGGCATTTGGAATTGTGTAACTCAAATAACAGAAGAATCAGCTGCAGACAATACTACTCCTACGTTCTTCAGGTATTATTATTACATTTTACTATATTGTGATATTTTAATTTTTGATAATTATATTATTACTATTACATAAACCATTTAATTTGTTTCAACAAAAACTAACTTTTGCATATTGGTTTCACCCTTTACGCATGTCAATACTTCATTACAGTGGACGTCTTTTACAACAATATGAGGTAGACATGTATGTGAAAACATAAACAATGCGGTCATGATATCTGAAGACGAATCAACATATCATTCGTTCTGAACTATATCAAGGTTTACAAGATGCAATGAATTCAAGAGAAACAACTGCAAGTCGATATGAATGTAATTTTTATATATTATGTATTCATTACAAATAAGTTTATTATCTTACTATAATTTATAATATTTTGACTTTGTTATTTTGCAAGTAATATTCGTAGAAGAATAATTCTTCCCTCATTATATACTGGCAGTCCAAGAGATATGTATAACCGCTACCAAGATGCAATGGCAATCGTTAGGAGGTATGAAAAGCTCGACCTTTTTATTACCATCTCTTGCAACACTAATTGGATGGAAATTACCCAAGAACTATTACCTGGACAAAAGGCTCAAGATAGATCTGACGTAACAACTAGAGTTTTTCGATCAAAACTAGAAGAATTGAAACATGACTTATTTGTTAGAGGTGTATTAGGTAAAGTAATAGCTCATGTACATGTTATTGTATTTCAAAAGAGGGGATTGCCCCATTCATATGTGTTACTAATTTTAGAAAAAGGTGATAAGTTAAATTGTCCTGATAATTATGACTCTTTAGTTAGAGTGGAAATTCCATATCCTGTAACCGAGTCTAGGTTGTATTCTATAGTAACAAAACATATGATGCATAACCCATGTGGACCGTTAAACACAAACACAATATGTATGAAAAATAATAAATGTACAAAATCATATCCGAAAGCTTTTGCTGCATCTACGTCACAAGGTAATGATTCATACCCTATATATAGGCGGCGTGATGATGGAAAACAAGTCACAATAGGTAATAGAACTTTAGACAATCGTTGGGTAGTTCCATATAACTCTTACTTACTTTTAAAATATAACTGTCATATAAATGTAGAAATTTGTTCAAGCATAAAATTCGTCAAATATTTGTACAAATATGTCTATAAAGGTCCAGATCGCATTGCTTTTGGAGTATCTACACATACGAGTCGAGATGACGAGATAGCTCAGTTTGTTAATGCTAGGTGGATCTGTGCTAAAAAAGCTTTGTGGAGAATATTCAAATTTCAATTGAATGGAATTTCACCTTCGGTAGTTGGACTACAAATACACTTACCTAATCATCAACAAGTCCAATTTAATATAGACGAGTCTATAGAAGACATGTAAAATAATAGTGATAGATCAAAAACTATGTTGACAGAGTTTTTTATGAAAAATGTTATTGACTCAGATGCAAAGCAATACTTATATTACGAATTTCCACAAAGATATTGGTGGAATCAAAGAGTTAAAGAGTGGACTAGAAGACAAAATATCCGTAAGGTAGTTAGTAGAATGTACACTGTTTCACCATTAGATAGAGAACTCTACTATTTAAGATTATTACTCAATCATGTTAGGGGACATATATCTTTTGAAGATTTGCGTATAGTTAATGGATTTACATATGAAACATTTAAACAATCTGCTAAAAAAAAAGGTTTACTAGAAGATGATGACAGTGTAACTAATTGCTTAAGAGAAGCTGCAAATGTACCATATGCCACGTTCTTTAAGAAGACTATTCGCTACTATTTTAGTTTTTTGCGAACCAATTAGGGTACGTGAATTATGGGATGAATTCAAGACGTATATGATTGAAGATTACAAAAATGCAAATAAAAACGACCACTCTCTAGATGAATCTTTCTTTATAAATTATTGCTTTAAAGATTTAACCAATTATCTCTCACAATATCAAAAAAATATTACTGATTACAATTTACCGCAACTAACTTCCGAATCAATAATCAACATTAACAAATTTATAGTTGAAGAAAAATCTATACAAATATCAACAGAAGATTTAGATTCAATAAGAAAATCAAACGGTCAACAACAAAATGCATTTTATAGTGTTATCCATAGTATCGATAGTCATGTACATACAATTTTTTTTATAGATGGACCTGGGTGTACAGGAAAAAATTCTTATACAAAGTAATCTTAGCATACATACGTAGTAAAGGATTAATTGCATTGGCTACAACTACATCAGGAATTGCTGCTATTTTTGGCTGTAGCTAATTGTGTTGTACCTTTGATGATGTGTGAGTAATTGATGCAACTCCAATTCTATGCACCAATTCTTTTGTACAGTAATCCTGTGTGGCTCAAATTCGGAAGAACATGCTCTCTTCCATGTACATACATTTTTTGAGTTATAATATCTTCCATGAGCACACCTACTATTCTCTAGAAAAATTTATTGTTGCATTTTTCTTTGTTGGATTATATTATACATACGATATGTTTATCTATTTTTTTCTTTCCTTTTCATTGTCAAACTATTTTAAAGCATTTTTTTTTGAAAATGGTATATGTTGATACATGTTTTGGATCATGATCATGTTTAAATTAATTTCGTAAAATTGAATTAATCAAAATGATATTTACAATATTGTCTAAACACTTATCACAATAAATATTCGTATGTATATGTCATCACATACTCTACCGTCATGAGCACTGCAAATATCTAATTTTATCTAAAAAAAGTTGTTTAGACCCAACTAAAAATTCTGAGCACTTTTATTGAAAGGTAATTTTGACACGCATTTTTCTCTCTAAATATAAATTCAATAAATTATAAAAATCATTAATATAATATTTTAATATTAACTTTCACAAATGTTTCTTGGTACATTTATTGTTTACACCTCACGCGCATAGCGCATGCCCATTGACTAGTTATATTATAAAGAGTTTGATCATATAGTTGCTCCATGTAATTTGAGAATTGAGTATTTGAGATTAAGGGTTGGAGTTTTTTTTTCTAGAAAAGAGTTGAAGTTTTGGTGTGGTTGATTATCAATGTATATTTTTTCTCTCCCAACACTCGAGAGTTAAGAAACAATAATGTCGTGATACAAAAAAATCTAATAATGTCAATAACTTATAAATTCATAACATGCATATATAAATATAAACTATAGATAAAGTCAATAACTATTAAATGTACAAAATAAATTAACCAAATAAGGTTTTGCAATTTTCTCATTTGATCCTATTTTTTTTCAATAATTTTAATCCTAAAACTCTAAAATATAAATATAGTTGGAAACAATTAAAAAAAAATATATAGTTTTTAATTAACCAAATAAATTAAAATTATAAATCTCATTAAGAGTTTTTTGTTATATGTATGATTTTTTCGGAGTTGGAACTATATAATTTTGTGTAATATTATATATCATTATCATATGGTATATATATATATATATAAATAATAAATATCATATGGTGTATAAATTGATATATGGGGATCCCCATGGGTAGATTGGTATCCCCGTGGGTATATTTTATTACCCATATCCGTGTGGGTTTGAGATTTTGTATCCATCCCCACCCCCATCCCCATTTAAAATCCTTATAATCATACCCGTTATGGTAAATCACCATCACCTGTAGGTATTCTCCTATCCATTTGCATTCCTAGCTGAGCTAATTCCGCGCACAAGAATGGAAGACGCTAGTATGGGAGCACCAAGGTGTCAGGGCGGATAAACATACTACGCCAGACTTGAACAAATGAATGGACAACGTCACCCACGATGCTAGAATCAAATTTAGAAGTTTCACATCAACTTGCTGCCCAAGACTTTCCATATATCTTCGCATCGCCACTTGGCACCGTACCCACATAACCACGACGCCTTAGATGGCACCAACATCGCAGAGTAGAAGTTTTAGGGTTTTTTAAAAGGTTTTTATTCTCAAGAGTTGCTATTCTTATACCTAAGCACACCTATATAAAGAAGGCACCTTTATGAATGAAAATATATCATATTCATAGTGATTTAGGAGTAGAGCAAGGTAGAGTAGCCATGTCTGACTAGGTTCTTTCATACTTAGGTCGGGGATGAAGCTCCTTAGCCAGTAGTTGGTTGTTTTCTATTTCTTGTTTAGATTTTCTATAAAAATAGCATTTTATTTTAGTTATTTATCTTTATGTTGTTGTTTCAATGATGTATCAATGATGGTTTAGAGTTTGTATATTCATTGCAAATTTCTAGGCATAAATTTCATAAGCTTGCTATCAATCTGGTCGGGTCCGTGATACCAACTGGGTTGAGAAGCGACAATCACCTAGAGCAAGAAACCTGTCACACTTGTTGATCTAGGTGGGTAACATTAAGAACTAGGTTAAATCTTGAGAGCGATTGCCCAAGGTTGTCTTGTTAATGCTACTACCGTGTTAAATTTCGAAAGCGGTTGTCTACAGTTGTACATTAGAGTAAGAGAAGTATTTAGAGAACGATTGCCTTATCTATTGAGAGTAGGGGATTGAGGTGTTGGTGAACCCGATAACTACAGCCTATATAGGGAAAACTATTTTGAAACCCATCTTTTAAAGTCAATGATACAAGACATGGAAAAGACGTAGGGGTAGATTATGGATTCCTAGACTTAGTTATGTCTTTATTCTCTGTTTTACAACTATTTTAGTAGGCTTTCAGATAAAACTCTTTCAAAAACCCCTACTGATTTACTTTTCTATTTGTTGAACATACTTTGATTGAATCATATGGATTCGACCCGTTATTACCTCTACTACATTTTAGTAGGATTTGGTAACCCATAATAGGTTATATTTGACATGCCCGAAATGTGATTAAGCTCATTCGTTGCCGTAGTGCTCATCATGTGAATAACACTAACACTCTCTGTCAAGACCTGAATTCCTAAATCTTAGTTTAATTCCTTAATTAGGATTAATGACCCATGACGTGAGACTCGCATCGAGGTACATACCATGACCGAGGAAATGTGGATAAGGCATATGTTATATTTGTTGTGGTGTATACCTAGTATATTGTATATGCGTAGACTATTAAGTCACTCCTACTTGTGTAAAGGTGTCGAGACATGAGTGAGGACACGCTTGGAGATGCATGCTGGCATGGAATCGGGGTAGACATTGATGTGGTAAGTTCATTATAAGTTTAGTGTAGCTTAAATAATGGTTTTAATGATGCTATAATTGATTTTAAAATAAATGTAAACTAAGTTAGCAATTTAAAATAATAGTCATTAGATATTCCTCGAGATACGTGTTGACATATCTACAAACCAATTGAGTTACAAATCGGTGTTAACTAGATTGAGATAATGGAGAGTTAGTGGGAAATGTGTCAATGTGTAGGCCATTGGATTAGTCTTAGGATATGTATGTACATTGAGATCAATGGTTATCAATCAAACTTATATTAATATATACGATTGATTGATCAACACATGCAAACAAATACTTATTTCATTTGAAAAACTTAGGAGAGAAGCAAACTTGCTAGAGAAGAAAATTTAGAAAAGAAGATCATCAACTAAAAGAGAAATCAGTGGGTTTGGTGAAGTGTTGATCAAGCTAGGAGTTTACCAACTAGTTAATTCATTTACACTAGTAATTTAACTTAATTTGATGAATTCATGAATTAGATGATATGTGGCTATTTTTATGTTGTTGTTGTTGATGTCTTGGGTTTCTTGAGGTTTTTAATGAGAGTTTCCAAGTGGTGAAGCCTATGTGTGGAAAGAACTCGAAATTCTATAAGCAAGATTTTGAGTTTTCCTGCACATAGCATGCTAGGTAGGTCAACTAGCGCGCTAACTTTGTATAGCATACCAAAGAAACTTGTAGCGCGCTAATGAGGTCACAAGCGCGCTAATCAAGTTATCCAGCACTTAGGTGCTCGACTTCATAAAAATATGCAATTTCTTAAATTTACTTAAACACTATAAACAAGTCTGATACCCTAAGTAAAGGTCCAAACACACTCAAAAACATGTTAAATAATATCAAAAAATCTTGGGAAAAGTCTTGGGGGTTTGGATACGACTTTTGAGGTTTTAATTTGCGTGGATTGTAAGTAAACTGATAAAGACATTTGTTTACATTTCATTCCTATTTTGTCATTTAGTTCTAGTCATTTGGACTGATTTGCCTATTGTAATCTAAATACCATGGCTTGTTTCCTTTCTCATATCATGAGTTTGATATCATAGTATCGATTTCGATAAAATAGCTTCATTGACTCTAATCATGTGCTATGTCATTCTTGATTGTTGATACGCTTAGTCAAATGAAATAACATGTTATTAAGTAGTGGTTTACAGTCTTGTATATTCCATTTCCATTGTGCATTAGATATGCAATTGGTTTATTGGATTCTCAAACCATGCTGTCTCTTGAAATATGAAAGTAGTTCGTATATCTAGGACCATGATATGATAAAAAGTATGAAAGTAGTTCGTATATCTAGGACCATGATATGATAGAGGTATCGCGACACAGGAGGGTCACTAGACTTTCAGGGTGATCAGGATCTCTCCACTAACATTGGTGACATCACATGGTGTGGGACCTAAGGTTGTTGGCAAGTATATATCCTAGGTGATTGACACATGGGATTAATAATAAAAGCATAGAGCACAACTTAGACCTTCATAGAGATGTAGAGCTTAGCTCCATCTTTATATAGTGGAAAAGGCATTAGTGATATGACTCTTGGTCGATTGACAATATATCATTTCTACTTAGCTGAGTGTCAGTTTCATTTTGTTTAACTATAGTCTCTTATTGATGATTCTTTTTCAGCATAGTTTCTACTATTATGTTTTTCAGATACTTCTTGTATATTTGGAAATATGAACAAATGTTTCTCAGTGTTTCTTTCTACTTTCCTGTAGTCACTATCTTTTTTATGAAGGTAGGTATAGATCCATCGAGTAGCAAACCAGGCAAAGAGTGGATTAGTGACTACATCTGAGCCAGTGGAGAGTTGCTATACAAGATTTTATAGGTTTATTGGTTTGTTGTATGACTTTTATATGTCACTCACATAATTTTGGAGTTGTATATACTATGGGTTGAGAGTTAGTACCTTGACCAAATATATGACGATATATTATCACCATTTCATTATATATGCATGTGATCTTTATTTCGTGGTTTTTCCACAATTCATAGGTATCATGTTAAAAGCTTTCGCTAAATTGTTAAGACTTCCATTGAATAAATTTAAGTTTGTAAACTTTTAATTAACTCTTATTTATGAATTGACATAAGATAAGAAAATACTTATTTGAAACATTAATTTCCAAGTAGAAAAATTTTGGAAAGTTTGACTAATTTCTTGTTAAGTCCTATGTGGTGAGATTAGGGCTTAATGACGGGATTAGGCCGGACAGTGTCCTAATTATAAGAAGAGGTCATCACAAGTGGTATCAGAGCCTTAGTTTATAGAGCTTAGGTAGTGGAATGTAGTTATTCTACGATGTGATACTAAAGCTACAATTGGTATCAAAAACCAACTTTTTAATAATAATAAATAAAATTTAAACAAGAAGATACATATTTTTGTTATGGAAACTAGGTGATCCTTGCCTAGAAACCATTAGTTGGGAAGTGAGTGAAAGTAAGATGATGATTTCTTATTTGTACATGAAATTTTCTATATGTATATACATGCGTTATCTACGTAGTAGCCGACTCGCATTTTCTATCAACTAGCAGACAACGATGGCTGATTCACACGATAGTGGGGATGCAGGTGCTAGTGGCACCTTGTCTTTAAGATTAAGGACAAACTTAGGGCTGAGATTTCATCGTACACTTTGCAAAGAGACGTCGACGTTTGGTGGCATGCGACGATAGCTACTGATGGAGATTTTAAGTCTTGGGATGCGTTTAAGAATAAGTTTTATTAGTAGTACTTCCCACCTGCAGTGATGACGAGTTTGAGGAAGGAGTTTATGAACCTGAGACAAGGAGCTGATGAGTCGGTGATGACTTACAAAGACAAATATTGTTATCCGAGATAGTTTGATAGGGATCTAATGATTCGGAGGATGTGCACCACTTTGGAGATGGATTGAGGCCATATATTAGATTTTATGTGGTCAGTTTAGGTGCTAGGACTTTGGGTGAGATCGACGAGCATGCACTTTCTTACGAGACCTATTACCTGGCTAGAGTTATCAATGGGACACCGCTAGGACTAATGTTGACACCTGAGATGACTATAGAGTTTGAGAGGAAGAGACAAAGGGGCAAAGGACCTAGGAGATGGGAAAAGGGTTCTCATAGTTGAGGCACAATCACATCACTTATACATTATGTATCACCCATATTTTGTTACTGACTATAGTTAGTAGACCTCCCTTACCAGCGCTAGTTAGACCTGCATTGCCAGCTCCTACTAATTTATCGACTCTTCTAGTACCATCAACACCAAGTTAGCAGTAGCATGGTGGTAAAAGTTGAGGCAGAAATAGAAGTAGAGGTCGAGATAGTTCTTGATAAGGATAGAGATAGGCACAATCCCATGATCAAACACAGATTCAGCCTAGGCCGATTACTTACTTCAGGTGTGGTCAGGTTGGGCATGTGATTATAGATTTTCCACAGCTAGTAGGCGCGATTCCACCATAGAGTTACAAGGGTATACACATGGTAGCACAGCCTGATGTCGATGCCACGCGAGGACTCATTAAGGGTATAATTACTATTTGTGGTAGATATTTATATGTTTTGTATGACTCAGGTTCTACAACGTCTTTCATTTTTGGTCGCATGATAGGTATCTTAGGGTTGACACCGGTTACAGTTAGCGTATATTTAATTTTGAGTACTATAGCCAGGGATGGGGTTTACCCTAGTTTTTTTTAGAAGGATGTCCAGTAGAGATAGGCGAGGTAGAGTTACATGCAGACGTTAGGGTTCTCGAGTTGTTGGACTTCAACGTGTTATTAGGAATGGATTGGCTCGCAGCATGTCACTCTTATATTGACTATTTCAGTAAGACATCGATATTTGAGATCCCATGGCATCCGATGTTCACTTATAGTGGTAGTACACCAAGAGCCGAGGGTATTAGAGGTCGACTTGCAATTAGTGGAGAGATGGAGACTCTGGTATCTTTATACACAGTAGCAGAAATTCAGGGACCTAAACATAAGGAGATTTTGTTTGTGTGTGAGTTTCCATACGTCTTTCTAGAGGAATTACCTAGTTTACCACCATCGAGAGAGATAAACTTCATTATTGAGTTGGTACCAGACACTAGAACTATTTCTTTACTGTCGTACCGCATGGCTCTGAGAGAGTTAGAGGAGTTGAGGAGTCAATTACTGGATTTGGGGCAAAAAGGATTCATCAAGCCTTCTATGTTGCCAAGGGGAGTACTAATCATGTTTGTGAAGAAGAAAGATGGTACTTTGAGAATGTGTATCAACTACAAACAGTTGAACAAGGTCACAGTCGGAAGTAAGTATCCATTACCATGGATTGATGATTTATTTGATCAGCGAAAAGGAGCGCAATTTTTCTCTAAGATAGACCTAAGATCAGGTATCATCAGTTTGGGATCAAGGATGAGGATAGGTCCAAGACATCATTCACCACGAGATATGGACACTATCGATTTACAGTCATGATGTTTGGTTTAACTAATGCTCCTGCCATGTTTGTGAATTTGATGCATTAAATGATGAGACCATTTCTTGGCCGCTTTGTAATAGTTTTCATTGATGATATATTGAAATATTTGAGGGCTTGAGATGCTCCTGACTTTTCTCTAGAGTATCCCCTAGGAAAAGCTAACATAGTTGTTGATGCACTAAGTAGGATACCTACTGGAAATGTCAATGTTATTAGATGCCATGTGACACATAAGTATAGATTACTCGAGGCAGCAACGATGATGAGTCAGTAAGATATTCCTAGCGATACTCGGGTAATGATATCTTCATAGATGAGGCTTAATACAGTGTCTACACAAAGAGTGTCGAAGCGTCAGAGAGCGACAACTTATACCCAAGATTCAGTGAGTTAGCCTAGAGTACTGATTGTACTGACTGGAAGAAGATGACAGATCAATGTCTCGGATTTAGAGGCAGATTGGTGATATGGGCAACGACAGAGCTGAGAGATGAGATTCTTTAAGATTCACACCGTTCTTGGTTCACTGTTCATCCAAGTAGGAACAAGATGTACCATGAAAAGAATAGACATTTTTAGTGGCCTGAGATGAAAGTAGACATATTAGAGTTTATCAGGAATTGTGGGATCTACCAACAGGTGAAGGCTGAGCATCGTAGACCTAGAGGATTATTACAATAGCTTCTAATTCCATAATGGAAGTGGGAAGACATAGCCATAGAATTTGTTAGAGGATTGTTGAGTACTTCCCATCGACAATATTCTATCTGGGTGATTGTGGACAAGTTGATGAAATCTTCCCATTTCTTACCAGTTGTAACTCACTACAAATTTGGCCGGTTGAGCATATTGTTCGAGATGGAGATTATTAGACTGCATGGGGCACCACTGACTATCACTTTAGACAGATATGTCATGTATACATCTAGGATATGTATAAATGAGTAATATGGTACATGCCTACAGTTTATCACAACTTTTCATCCTTAACTGATGGGCAGACTGAGAGATTGATTCAGGCTCTCGAGGATATGCTTTGGGCTTGTGTATTTGAGTTTGGAAAATCTTAGGAGGAGTACCTACCATTGTGTGAGTTTGTATACAATAATAGTTATCAAGCTAGCAATGAGATAGTGCCATTTGAGGCTTTATATGGCAGACCATGTTGTTCACCATCGTGTTGGACTGAGCCAGAGGACTGGGAGTTAATATGGCCCAAAATTGTTGTTGATCACATGGAAAAGGTATGACATATTAACTAGAGGCTTAAAGGAGCCCAGGAGAGGTAAAGGAAGTATGCAAACAAGTATCACAGGGATCTCACGTATGATGGGGGGAGCCTTTATGTATTTGAAGGTTTCTCCTTGGAAGGGACTTCCCAGATTTGGTTTGAGAAGCAAGTTAGCACTGAGATTTATTGGGCCTTTTAAGATCAAGAGACGGGTCTAGAAGGTTGCTCATAATTTTTAGTTACCTCGAAATATGTCAGGGATTCATCTTGTCATCCATATTTTTATGCTTTGACTAGCTAAGTCAAAGGCAAATGTGAGATTGACAGTTAACTTCAGCTAGATTGATTTGAGTAAGGACGTATCTTATGAGGAGCAGCCAGTACAGATCCTAGATCGAATGGTATAACAGTTAAGAGGCAAGTCTATCCTGAAGATGTTAGCCAAGCGACAATTTCATAGTGATTTGGAGCTCATTTGGGAGTGTGAATACTATATGCGAGATAGATTTCCATACCTTTTTGAGTCAGTTATAACCTTAACTTAAGTTTAGTTTTGAGGACGAGATTTTCATTAGTTGGGAAGAATTGTCACGACCTAAATTCATAAATCTTATCTAATTCCTTAATAAAGATAAGTGACCTGTGACGTGGAGCTCGCGTCGAGATACGTGCCATGATCGAGGTAATGTTGCCAAGGTATATGTTATATTTGTTGTAGTGTATGCCTAATGTATTATATATTTGTAGACTATTAAGTCACTCCTACTTGTATATAGGTGTCGAGACTTAAGTGGGGATGCACTTCGAGATATGTGCTGGCATGGAATCAGGGTAGAGAGTGATGTGGTAAGTTCGTTATAAGTTTAGTGTAGCTTAAATAATGTTTTAATGTTGCTATAGTTGATATTTATATTAGATGTAACATGGGTTAACTATTTAAAACAATATCCATTAGATAATCGTTGAGATATGTGTTAACACATCTAAAAACCAATTGAGTTACCAAATTGGTGTTAACTATATTGAGATAATGGAGAGTTAGTGGGAAATGTGTCAATGCGTATGCCATTGGATTAGAATTGGGATATATATGTACATTAAGATCAATGGCTATCAATTAAACTTATTTTAATATATAAGATTGATTGATCAACACATGCAAACCAAACTTTCATTTCATTTAGAAAACTTAAGAGAGAATCACACTTGCTGGAGAAGAAGATCAACGATTAAGAGAGAAATAAGTGGGTTTGGTGAAGCATCGACTAAGCTAGGAGTTTATCAACTAGGTAAATCACTTACTCTAGTAATTTAACTTAATTTGATGAATACATGAATTGGGTGATATGTGGCTATTTTTATGTTGTTGTTGATGTTTTGGGGGCTCTGAAGGTGTGTATGAGAGTTTCCAAGGTGTTCGTGAAGCCTATCTATGGAGAGAAATAGGAATTCTAAGTGAAAAATTCTAGGTTTTTCTGCACATAGTGCGCTAGGTAGGTCAACTAGAGAGCTAACTTTGTATAGTGCACTAGATAAATTTGATAGCACGTTAATGAGGTTACTAGCGCACTAATCAAGTTACCCAACACGCTAGGTGCTATGACAACATAAAAATATGTAATTTCTTAAATTTACTTAAACACTATAAACAAGTCTAATACCTTAAGTAAAGGTCCAAACATACTAAAAAACATGTTAAATGATATCGGGAACCTTAGGAAGAGTCTCAGGGCTTAGTATACAAGTTTTAAGGTGTCAAGAAGCTGAAATAGTTAGAAACTTTGCATAGATTGTAAGTAAACTGATTGAGATATTTATTTACATTTCATTCTTATTTTGTCATTCAATTCCAGTCATTTGGGCTTTCATTCTTATTTTTTCATTCAATTCCAGTCATTTGGGCTTATTTGGCTATTGTAATTTAAATACCATGACTTGTTTCCTTTCTCATTTCATGAGTTTGATATAATGGTATCGATTTTTGTTAATAGTTTCATTGACTCTAATCATGTGCTATGTCATTCTTGATTGTTGATACACTTAGTCAAATGAAATAGCATGCTATTAGGTAGCGGTTTATGGTATTGCATATTCCATTTCCATTGTGCATTAGATATGTAATTGCTTTGTTGGATTCAGAAACCATGTTATCTCTTGAAATATGAACGTAGTTCGTATATTTAGGACCATGATATGATAGAGGTGTTGTGACACGTGAGGTTATTAGACTTTCGAGGTGATCGGGATCTCTCCACTAACTTGGGTGACACCATGAAATATGGGACCCGAGGTTGTTGGAAAGTATATATTGCAGGTGACTAACACTTGGGATTAAGTATAAAAGCGTAAAGCGCAGCTCTGACCTTCACGGAGGTGTAGAGCTCAGCTCCATCCTTATACTGTGGAAAAGGTATTGCTCATAGGACTCCAGGTTGATCGGCCCTATATCATTTCTACTTAGCCGAGTGTCATTTTCATTTTGTTTAACTGGAGTATCATATAATATGATTCTTTTTTTAGCATAGTTTCTATTGTTATGCTTTCAAATAGTTCTGATATATTAGGAAATGTAAACAAATGTCTCTCAGTGTTACTTTTACTTTCATGTACTCACCCTCCTTTATGATGATAGGTACAAATCTATTGAGTAGTAGACCACGCAAAGGGAAGATCGGTGATTACCTCTGAGCCAGTGGAGTGTTGCTACACATGATTTTATAGGTTTACTGGTTTATTGTATGACTTTTATATGTACTCAAAAAATTTCGGGTTGTATATACTATGGGTTAAGAGTTTGTACACTGACTAGATAAATGATGATATAATATCACTGTTTAATTATATATATGCATGTGATCTTTATTTCCTGGTTTTTCCATAATTCTTAGGTATCTTGTTAAAACCTTATGCTAAATTGTTAAGACTTCTACTGAATAAAATTTTTGTTTGTAAACTTTTAATTAACTCTGATTTATGAATTGTCATGAGATAAGAAAATACTTATTTGAAACATTAATTTGTAAGTAGAAATTTTTTTAAAAGGCTGACTAAATACTTGCTAAGTTCTATTTGGTGAGATTAGGGCTTAATGACGAGATTAGGCCGGGAGGTGCTATAATTATGAGAAGGGGTCATCACACTCTCTTTGGGGTTTTTTATAGTGTTACTTAGAAATCGCCTTTCTTCCTTAAATCGAAAACAATGGCTAGCTGACCAATCCATCACTCCAAGTTATAGATGTATTGTGATCTTTCATCATCCATCCTCTTTAGAGCTTGCTTCACATATTTAATCTTTTTCTCATGCTTCTCATGGCATTCCGTATTGTTGATTTTGATGATTTGACGGCTCGGTTCCTTAAACCGGGTACCGCCCGGCCTAATCCTGACATTAAGCCCTAACTCACGCCACATAAGACTTAAAAACGTATTAGTCAGCCTTTTCGTCTTATTCACCTCCTTATACATGTTCAACATAGGTATTATTCATTTTCCATATTAATTATGATTTTTAAAGTTAATTAAAGTTTTTATCTTTTTAATATTATCAGCGGAAGATTTAATAAAATTAGCGAAAACATTTAAAAAACACATAATGTGAAAACTAGGGAAACAAATGATCACATAAAACTAACCAAAGTAATACATGCACTAGTAGAGAAGTCTAATATCTCAGCCCAATATACAACCTAAAGTTATACAAAAAGTTGTAAGCAATAAATACACAAAATGATCACCTATAAAAGTAGTAAGAACTATTCGCCAACGGCTCAAAATTAGTCTTTGATCTTCTTCATCCTTGGTCTGCTACTCAAAGTATCTGCACCTACCGTCATAAAAAGGATGGTGAGTATAGTAAAGTAGAAAGTAAAACATGTAGGCAATTCATCCACATTTCCAAGATATACAAAGAACAATAACTGAACGAATACAATAGCTATGAAGAAAGACAAGCTAAAAGAAAAAGTATGCAAACAATTATGAAGATTCTACAATAAATAAAAAAAATAGATAAAACCTGCAAATCTAGGTTTAGGTTAGCTGACATCGCAGGGACTCTAACCTCATGTACCATGCTAATAACATCAACTGTGGGAATAACGACACCATAGGGACTCAAACCCCGTGAGCCACGCATATCATAAAATGGAACTATATCAGCTGCTTGGATTGTCGACATCCCCAAGGACTCTAACCCCATGAGCCGCATATCTCATAAAATTAGGCACCTACAATGGTGATTTCCTCAGGTCATGCCTATTGTAATGCTCATTTTGTAGATTGTACAAACAAGTATCACACAATAAGTATACCGACATAGGTGTGTATGTACACCAATATGAGAGTTAAACAAGTTATAACATGCTATTTAGAAGACAAGTTGGTGGCTCGGAAATTAACAACACTAAAGGAATTGAATCATAGATCGAAAACGAAAAAAAGAATGCCATGCTATAAGTCATCACACGATAATCATCCAAAGAAATCATACACATAAAAATATATACAAGGCATGACATTAGGAATATAAGATTAACAATAAAAAATCTAAATGACTGAAAATCAACTCAATAATGGAATGAAATGGAGATAATTGTTTTAACAAGTTTACTTACCTCAAATGCATGCAATTCCTAGCCTATACCAGCTCTCGATCACTCTAAACTCGCGTTCCACATCCCTAAGTCCTCTCTAAGCTCCTGAATTGTCCTAACAAATTTAATTTAACTTGTGTTAGTTTGGTTAAGTGATTTTGACACGCACCACAAGTATAATGGCTCGTTTGTAGTAATAGTATGATCAACTTACGTTGATCATAGATATCGTTCTCAGGAAACGTTTTTTGCACCCAGTTGAATACCTATTTAACTTTATAGCTAAAGAAATATCTTTTGAAATGGTTTTATACTAAACTAGTCCATCTAACAAAACAATATAAACTTCACTTTAACTCTTATATTAAGAATATATTAGTTCACTACTTCACCTAGGTAATGAAATACTATGCTTTTCAATCACTTTTACATTTTAATATGTTGTTCGCAATGCCTAATTAAAATAGACAAATTTTCTTCAAACCCACTTTAACCCACTATTGTAACAGAAAAGGTTTTAATGTGTAAACTAGAACTCCACCTATCGAAACAGTGTATTTTATGGTTGTATCGTTCATGTCCAGCTTAAAAGCTTCAATGGCCAATAATAACTTCTAAACCATAAAATCAATAAACATTTGGCCAATATATCTATAGCATTACGCTTAGAATCAATACAAATTATAACCATTGCACTTTTTATATTCAATTTATAATTATTTTCATAGCATACCATTCATACCAAAGGATCCATTGATCCCTAAGATTAATATACTACTCACACTTCATTAAAACAACCATATTACAATTTATAATTGAAATAATTGAAATTAGAGATGAATATAAATATATTACACTTAATTAAACCAATGAAACTAAACTTGAATTGCAAAATTGGAGTCTTCAATATTTTCTCCACACAAATCTTCTTAATACTCAAAATCAATGTAAACCTATGCTAAAACACTCTAATAGCTACTCCTCTATGATATGTTATGAGTTTACCATGTCCTAACATCTATTTATACTTCCTCGTAACAATTAGAAACCCTGCTTTATAATTTTATTAGAAATAAAACACTAACTTTCTAATTTCTTCTAATAAGACGTTGTCACTTATCCCCCGGTGCTCTGTGTGTTGTGCCACGACGTCGCCACTATGCTGTCTCCTATGTGCAATTCTTCATCTCCTGTGACCTCGACGCCCTGCCTTAAGTACCTGGCGCCGTCTCTTACTCTCCACAACACCGCCACAACGCCAAGCTTACAACCTTGATTTCTTCACTTCGCCTTCTCTCCCACTCCGTGCCTAAGTCCTCCACGCCATGCCTTATACTCCCAGAATGCCACCATGTGTAACCATCATGCCAAACACTCTTAAGTGAGTTTTTGCTCTGTTTCTTCTCGTTTTTGCTCATTTCATTTCTTTACACCTCAATTACCTGCAAATGCATAAACACCATTAATTAGAGCTCATTTAGGGATATTTATACTAAATATACTACTAAAATAACAATATATTAGTCTAAATAATCACTTATCAAATAGCCATAAACTTAGGATTTGCGCGTCTCGAATATAAGTGTATTCTACTAACTCTCTTAATAACTAAATCTCGTTCATTTTATATTGCTCATGGAGTATCCTTTAATTCAATAAGTTTCAAGTTAATCATCCGCTCAAGAGTTTTTCTTTGCAAAAACTTTTATTTTAAGACATGTAACTTTAACAACACATATAACTTCACTTTCGAAACATCAAAGTAAATCACAACTAAAACCATTATTATTCACAAGTTTGTTTTACCTCGACACTCAAGTAGCAAGTGTGCAATCTCATGATTTCTAATTAAGCTTAAGAATTCACAACCAATCATAAATCATACTCATCTTTGGTAGACCGTTGCACTTCAAGATTCTATAGGACTTCGTATAGTTAGAAAGAAAACTTAACTCAATTAAACTACTTGTATTCGAGCTAAATCTTTTATTTGAAGTGTTTTATTTTACTTTCGCCTTCATTTCTTTTCTTCTTTTTCTTTTCATTTTTTATTTTTATTTTACAGTTCCTGCTCCTTATCTTTTGGACTCTGTTTTTCCTCATTTTTTCAACCATCAAGTTCTCTGCTCCATTTCCTGTAGAACTTGTGGGATTCTCTAATTTTTTATATTTCTAAAAATCTTGTAAGCACTTCTCACTTTCACTTTATTAAGTAAGTTAACTCCAAGTTCTCCTTTACAATGCCTATTTTTTCCCCTCTTTGCACTAAGTCTTTATTCACTTTTTATTATCGATAAGACTCACACTTATTATAGACTTTCTTAGAGATCTAACTTTTTCCATAAAAAAAAATTTGTTTCTTGCTTTTCTTTCAAGTTCAAGGTCTTCTCTAATTCTAAGTTTCTAATCATGAAATCATATCATTGTTTGCTACATTTTATTTTTGCCTTGTTCAAAATTTAAAACACTATGTCGAGTTTCATATCAATAAGACAATTCTAATCTACTCACCTTCAATTAAAGGCATGAACATGCAAATGAACTGCTTATTCATTATATAGTATTATATATAACCTAATATTTACTACATAAACATTCAAATAGTAAATGAATTGAAAAATTTATACACTACCATACTTTCCTCTTTAACTGCTTCAAAATATAATTTAAACAATCACACCTGGAGTGTTTATCCTTATTTCTCAGCCTATCTTACCACTTCTCATAGTTTTGTGTAGTGTTGATGCCCCCAAACTTGAACCAAACCTTATCCTCAAGGTTTGAAAGTAAGCCTGAATCATAAAAACACTAAAAGTACAAACATATAACAATAATAAAATAAATAAGCATAAAACAAACATGCAAATTTAAATAACTAAATAAATATAAAAAATATCCTAAGTGAAGCACCTTGATGTATCATGACTATTGGTACAAATCTTGAGACTTATCCATTTTGATGATTCATCACCTATCATATGGTCTTTCCTGCACATTTGACACAAAAGTTTCGAAAGTTAGAACTAAAATGTTTAAATTGTAATTACCTAAACTACATAACTAACTATTTGACTAAAGCTTTTAAAACTTAAAACTTAAAACTTAAAACCCCTGGGCTACCTCCCAGTAGCGCTTAGTTTAACGTCATTAGCCCGAAACTCTTCAGGTCTTTTAGTCTAAGTCTAAATAGAGAAACTCCATCAGCAAATTGAAAACTTGAAATAATTGCTCATCCACAAATATTTCAGTTATCGGCTTCCATGTATCACATTCTTTATGAGGTAACCGAGATAGATGGTTAGCAACAAAATCTTCACTTCTTTTCTTATCTTTGATTTCCAAGTCAAACTCTTGCTATGATAACACGTATCTAATCAAGTTTAGTTTGAAATCCTTCTTTGCAAAAAGGTAGCAAATTGTTGCATGATCAGTATACACAATGACTTTGGATCCCACTATGTAGGCTCTAAACTTGTCACAAGCAAACACCACTGCTAATATCTCCTTTTCTGTGGTAGTATGATTTTCTTATGCTCGATATAATGTTCTACTTGTGTAGTATATAGCTCTAAACATTCCATGTCTCTGTTGGCCTAACATTACTCCTACCGCGTAATCACTTGCATCACACATTATTTAAAAGCTAGATTCCTAATTTGGTACTGCTTCTATTGGTGCCTAAATTAAAGCTACTTTCAAGGTCTCAAATGCTTGTATACATGCATGATTCATTTCAAATGGAACATCTTTTTCCATGTCTCTGTTGGAAAACTGCATGCCCTAAAAACTCCTTATGTCTCTAATTTTTCTTGGTATAGAAAGTTTCTCGATTAGTACTATTTTCTCACTATCAACCTCCAATCTATGAGCATACACTCTATGTCCTAAAGCAATTCCTTCTCTAATAGTGAAATGACACTTTTCCCGATTAAGTACCAAGTTTGTGTCTTGACATTTTTTAATATCAATGCAAGATTTTCCAAGCATAGATCGAAAGAAGCCCCAAATAAAGAAAATTCATCCATAAATACCTCCTTAATATCTTGGACCATATAAAAGAAAATACCCATTATGCATCTCTAAAATGTTAGTGGCGCATTGCATAATCCAAATGGTATCCGTTTAAGTGCAAATGTTCCATAAAGGCAAGTAAAATCATGTTCTTTTGATCTTTTGGTTCTATGTCAATTTAATTATTTCCCGAGTACCCATCTAGGAAACAATAGTCATTTTATTCATCTCCTGTGACCTCGACGCCCTACTTTAAGTACTTGGCACCATCCCTACTTTCCATAATGCCGCCATAGCGCTAAGCCTATAGCCTTAATTTCTTCACTTTGTCTTCTCTACCATGTCGTGCCTAAGTCCTCCATGTTGTGCCATATACACCTACAACACCACCCTGTATAGCTAAGGCACCAACCACTTTTAAGTTGGATTTTGCTCCGTATCTTCTCGTTTCTTCTCATTTCATTCCTTTACACTTTAATTATCTGAAAATGCATAAACACAATTAATTAGAGCTCATATAAAGATATTTATACTAAATATACTACTAAACTAACCCTATATATTACTCTAAATAATTACTTATCGGTTTTAAATTCTAATGTTTCACTATCAACCCCCTTAATACTTTGTTTCTGTTGAAATCTACTTCAATAATTAAAAATAGTTTTGGTGCAAAAATTTGTAAATTGATTTGAAATAGCAAAACATTAAAATTACATATTATAGTACAAAGAAAATTTTCGAGAGCTGTCTTAGCTTTCCAAAACTATAAGGTTTGTGCAGTTTTGATAAGAATTGAATGAAATATGAAAGTTTTACCACAATGACTCTAAATCATTTTTCTTTCCGACCAGTAACTTGTAATTCTCATTTCTCCTAAACCATACCTTCAAAACTCTCGATTTTTCTACTAAAGCCTAAAAATATATTCTACAACATCATACTTAAAAATGAGCTCAATCTAATAAGAAATGAGGGAGTTATGCTCAAAATAGCAAGACATTAGCAAAACTATGAACTCAAAAATTTTAGATTCATCATTTAAGTTTTAGAGGATTTTTAGACATGAAAACACTCAAATTTCACCCTTTGAGTTAACTTTCAAATGCCACTAGAATGAATCCATTTCAATTTTAAATGAAGAAGTCATGACCAAATTACAAAGACTGGTTCTTAACACATGTATAATTTGTCCATGACGTAAAGTAAGTCATACAACAAAATATCTAAAACCTACAAAATCTGAAGTAGAAGCAAGCTGAAAGCTCAGAGGTAGTCTCCGATTTCTTTGCTTGGCCTGCTACTCCATGGATAATTCACTTAAAGTTCCTAGGCTAATCTGGCCTTTCGATACCCCGTAACTCGTCAATGACCTCCCGAGGCTCTCCTTTGAATTCCTAGTTGCGGAACTCCTCTAAACTGATCAAACACTTCCCAAATCACTGGATTTTTCTAGATATATGTTGGATAGTTACTCCAGAATTCTCTCTTCTCCCTTTGCATGCAATAAAAAATGGTTTTGGTTGAAAATCCTACTAAGATTATATGTAGTTGTATGATTTACTTATATCTCTAGATCTTGTTTAAACAACCATCCCTAGTACAATCTAATGGCTCATAACTTGGTCCTACAATCCATTAAACCATCCATGCTAACACACATATTAATTTAAATTACACAGTGAAGGTGACAACAAGCATCTCAAGGCATATAAGTGCTCATTGTTTTATTTTTCTAACTTAGGTTACATTTATGTAAGTTTAACTATAGACACATTAGATTAGTCATTCTATTCTCATTTAACTAAATAAAGACTTACCATATCACTCTCTACTCCTATCCCACACCGCCACACATCTCGAGGTACATCCCTACTTACATCTCAACGTATCTATACAAGTAAAAATGACTTAATAAGTCTATACATATAAAATGCACTATGAACACATCACAACAAAACTAAAATATACCTATGTACCTTAGTCAGTGCGCATATCATGATGCGGGTCCCACGTCACGGTTCGATGATCCTGATTATGGAACAAAATAGGATTAAAAATTTGGGCTATGCCATGTACACTATAGGATACCTTATATATGACCATGGGGCTTTGAAATTAAGTGCCTTTGATTAGTTTTAGACTATTTTCGATTGAGTTTAGTTTAATTTTACTGTTCTACTTTTGAAGACTCTTTGGAGATTCAAGTATTAAATAAGAGGTATTTTTCAATAATGTCTTTTATTATTTTATTGCAATGTTTATTTTGAATATGTGAGTAGTTCATCAATCTAAACAAATTCCAAACATGAACTTAAATTATTTTGTAATGTAGTCCTAATAAAAAAGAATTTGTACTTAACTTATTAAACTTAATCATATATTTCAATTCATGGTTTCAATAGATTTGTTTTTGCGTATTACAATCAATAAGATTTGTATTGCATAGATAGTCTAGAATGTGCATTGTGGTATTTAGGTTATAAACCTATTATAAAGTAGTAATTATGATTAATTTAAAAGTTCTTTTACCATTTAGATGTCTTAGATGAATTGTGTTCTAAGTTTGATATTGATGTGGATAATTCTGATAGTATTGGCTTATTAATAAGAAGTTTTCATGGAGTGTAATGTTGCTTTATTTCTATTAGTTGTCCTTGAGCTTTCGAAGGACTAATGGTGATAAGATTAGAATATGGTTTTCCATTGATATAAGAAAAGTTAATGGCTTGATAAAAGCTAGCAATCTTGCTTATGATTTAGGTTTAGTGATTCAAAAATAGTACGTAAGATTATGATAGTATGATTATGACTATAATTAATACGTTCAGATTCAAAACAATTTATATTTCATTATTCAGGATATTCATTTTGATTTTTTATATTGAATTAATTTGAATTGAATTTAAAATATTTAGTATTAGTGAGTTTAGATTGTTTTAGTTTAAGTGAGTTAAATTAATTTAATTGATTGTCATAGTTTAATTAATTTTAATTAATGTTTTAATTAAATTAAATAAATTAAATTAAAATAATTAAAAACCCTGTTTCTTAGGAAGTTTGCAAAATTCGTGTGGAGACGATCCCATTTACCACAACTACAAATAATAAGAATATGTGGGAAACTTATTGTATAGGCTCGACACATGTCAATTTTTGGTGACGTTTCTGGAGATTTGTACATCATTTCTTAAGAGTTTTAGAGATTGATTGGTCTACACACTTTGTTGTTCTAATTCCACATGATCTCTACATTCATTCGATCCGGGGTAGATAAAACTTTCAATCGTAATTTAAAACAACATCATAGGAAACACCAAGCTACCAAAATGGAAGCCAACAACAACAACAACAACGACAACAACAACAACAACAACAACAACAACAATAACAATAATAATAATAATAATAATAATAATAATAATAATAATAATAATAATAATAATAATAATAATAATAATAATAATAATAATAATAATAATAATAATAATAATATCATTATTAATAATGATAATAATGACAATAGAGAACTTACTTTTAGGCAAGCTAATCGAAATGTCGCAACTTACGAGCCAATGTGCATTGCCCATCCTGGATTTCTTGAATTTGAACTAGGATATGGATTTGTTAGTGCCTTACCTAACTTATATGGTAATGATAATGAAGTCTCCAAGAGATTTATAAGCGAATACCAATATAAAGTCGATGGGAGGAGACCTAAATACAGTCCTTTAGAATAAGTCAAACTTAAGTTTTTTTCTTTTCGCCTTGAAAGATCAAGCAAAAGATTGGTTGTTGTATCATCATCAAGATTCAATAACTACATATTCTCAAATGTTAGAAGCTTTACTGGAACAATACATGCATGCAAGAAAGATTAGTTCCTAAACCTACGTGGACTCTCGGTCAACTCCCACATAGTCAACACAAGCCTAGTTAGCCTCTCATCCTAGTTATTCAATCAATAGTTGCTTATTAGGCTTGTTATTTAGTTTAACAAGTATTAATGTTTACGCAACAAAATTTAAAAATATTAAAAACAACTTAAATAAGTAAAACGGTAGTCAAGACATGCCTAGATGTGGAAACCTGCAAAATTAGATGTCATGTACATATATCCAATGACAAATTGCGTGAAGAAGTGTCATATACATGTATCAAATGTCTCACAACTCAAAATGAACCCCAACGTAATCAAAACATAATTGTATATTATATGTACATTCCAAAATATTAAAAATAAACCTACTAAAGCTACAGAAAGGAGCTAACTTTAAAGGAAGCTCAAAGGATGTCACTGATCATAAGCTCCTTAGCCCTGCTACTAGAGGGACCTGCAACTGTCACCAAAACGGATACAATTGCATTGAGTGAATCCTGAATAAGTTCAACATTATTTCTTAAAATAAATAATAAACGAGTCCATAAATCATACTTGAAAGAAATAAGGTGCTAAGAAAGAACAATAATATGTATGATAAATAGACTACGATGATCAATGGTAGGGACCTAGTGACCCAGAAGCAAAAGATGGGGAGTAAGTGGTCTTAACTCTCTACATGTAGGCTCAAAGCCACTTAAAATGTGTAACAATCTAAAACTCGTGATGTAGGTCAAGCCGCTTTGACCGCACTTAATCCATTCGACACTATCAGCTCGTTTGAGCCGCATCCTAAGAAAATTCCAAAAGGAGCCACAACCTTAATTGGATGCTTAACCACAATGGAACTCGAATACTTGAGATGAGCCATGAAACATGACGAATGCTCAGTCACAAGATTCATACCTGTTGAGAAGCTACAAGAGCTAGTTGGCTGCTCAACGTGCAAGTGGACATGACTAAACCTGACCACTTAGACCTTAGGTAACATGCTATGCAATCGATCCCCCCTCTCTCTCTTTCACGAAAAAGAAATAGAGAGAGAAGGTAGTCTAAGGAAGAGCCCCCCTCCACTTTCTTCTTTTTAATCCTTTTTTTCATTTCATTTCTTTCAACCTTGGATTTTTCTTACAATGTTCAAAGCTATACATGCTTTAGATTTACAAAAATAAAACTTTACGATACATAAACTTTAGAGGTAAAATTAATGGGGTGTTAATGCATATGTTATGCCATCATATCTAGGGGTTCAACAAATTGGTCATGTGAGTGGTATACAATCTAAAATTTGAGCATATAAGTTGAGACTTTAGTGAGGGAGCTCACCCTCTCAACCATCCTCTTCTTCTCTCTTTGAAAGAAAAATGTGAGATAAAAGAAATGAACTTCAATTTTAGTCTCTACAAGTTGTTCTCTCTCTTCACATATGACAAGATCTATTAGGTAGTCCTATAAGTTCTACACATACATACCAATGAGTGGTTGTCATTCAACATAGTTTAATTATTACTTTTTAAATAAAAAATTCTTATCTTTATTTCCTCTAACCTCACCAAAATTTAGTTCAAACCTTAGAAGTACAATTAGTTTATTCCCAATTATTTAGCCAAACTTGACAATTTGTAATTATTATTACTTAGATCAAATGACTTAGGTATTTCAATTAATTAACTTTATTATAACCTATATCCCATCAATCTCGTTGACCTACTCAAAATTTCCATGTACGCACATATCTCGAGGTATCTCTCGTTCATAAAATCGCGATAAAAATGATATAAACTTGTGTCGTGGATAAAGCATATACGAGCATCACATAATAATAAAATATTATATTCACCTCGGTGTTGATACTCGAGTTCTAACCAAGTCGCCACATAGGATTTGCTACAACGTCACGGTCCTATTAGGCGAATGATTAGGATTACATTTATTAGGTTCATTACGGTCTTCCCAACTAATAAAAATTTTTTCATCGAAACTAAAATATCTAAAATGAAATTACTTATCGAAAAAAAAGAAAAGAAATGGGAAACTCCGTACATAAAGGACTCTCGCTCCCACATCAATTCTTCATTTCCGTGATGCTGCCACTTGACAAGAAATAATGGAATGTCCTAGTTCCTCTAACTTTATAACTTGTGGTCTGAAATCTTTAGAGGCTGCTCCTCATAAGTAATATCCTTGGCTAGGTCAATCTAAGTCAGGTCCACTATCGGTCTGTGTCCCTTTCTCAACCTATCCAATCTTAGCATCAATATATGGAACACTGGATGAATGCCTGCTAACTACGGTGGTAACTCAATCTTATAAGAAAACTTCCCAAATCTCTTTGTGATTCTTAAAGGACTTATAAACCTCGGTGCGAGCTTCCCTTGATTACGAACCATTTTTTAACCTTTAGTGATGAAACTTTTAGATAAACATAGTTTTCTACTTTATACTTTAACCCTTCTCGGTACTTGTCAGCATATTTCTTCTATATTTCTTGAGCTCCCCGAAAACGCTGACGTATCTATCGTATCTTCTTTGTGTGATCTACCATAATCTATGGCCCAACTGCCGCTTTATCCTCAAGCTCTGCCCAACATGATGGTGATCTACATGGCCTATCGTAGAGTACCTCAAATGGAGCCATCCCGATGCTAGCCTGGTAATTATTATTGTAAGAAAATTCACATAAAGGTAGATATTACTCTCACGACCCATTGTACTCAACCACTCAAGCTTTGAGCATGTCCTCTAACACTTAAGTTACTCTCTCTAACTGTCCATTAGTTTGTGGATGGAATGTTGTACTACGTTATAACCTCATGCCAAACTGTGCTTGCATGCTCCTTCATAATATAGGCGTGAGATGTGATCCTATGTCTGACATAAGAGATGATGGTACCACATGATATCTGGAAATCTTTCTCTCATAAAGGATGGTTAGCAACTCGAACTTATGTTTGTTAGAAATTGGTAAGAAGGGATCAAATCTAGTCAATATGTCCAGAATCACCCATATACTATCATGCTTGCATGGAGATCGAGGTAAACTACCAATCAGATCTATGGAAATATGCTACCACTTCTAATCAATAATGGGAAGTCGCAATAATAGTCCTCTTGGCCTCTGATGGTCAACCTTAATCTTTTGGAGTATCATGCAATTCCTAACGTACTCTTCTACTTCCGTTTTCATCCCCGGCAATGAAAAATAGACGTTTCATGTCCTAATATATTTTGGTCTTGCCTAGATGAATGGTATAATGTGAGCGGTGAGCTTCCCGAAGTATCTTTATATGTAATTCCACCACCTATGGAATCCATAGTTGTCCCTTATATTTCAAGCATGAGTCAGTCGATTGACTCCACTATGGATGATCGGAACATTCTGCTAACTCATAGAATCTCTAGAACTGTTCATCGGCATGCTGACCCTCTAAAATCCTTTGAATAGAGAAAAGTTGAGTCCTCATCTGTCTACAAATATGTGCCTCTATAGTAGTCGGGAGATTAACTAAACCCATCATATATGTCGTACAAACTCATATGTTATCAGAAACATAACAAACTCAACATCTTATCTTTTATGGCTTAATGCGTCTGCCATTACATTTGCATTCCTCAGATGGTGCTCCAAGGAGAAGTCATAATCCTTATGGAACTCTAGCCACCTGCGGTATCTCATATTCAGATCTTTTTACGAAAGAGGAATGCAAATGTAATGCATTGATATTCACAACCATGCCCTTTCTTTCCTTTGGTAGTACTATCAATGGAGTTGTCATAAATTTCTAGTTTATTGTCATGAAAGCCAAATCCATTACTGTTGTCGCAATCTTAGACAAATCACACTTGCTAAACTTAACATCGGTGCTCTCTCAATGTTTGTAAGACTGTCCTGAGATGATCCTTTTGATCTTCACAAGTTCTGAGTAGATCAAATATCATCTATGAATACACTCATGAAATGATCTAAGTGTTGTCTCAACATGCAGTGCATCAAGTCCATAAACATTGTCGGCATTTTTGTCAGCTTAAATGACGTGACAACAAACTCGTAATGACCATAGCGTGTATTGAATGCAGTATTTTCTCTATCCTCATCTATGATCCTAAGCTAGTGGTACCCTGACCTTAAGTCAATCTTGGAAAACCACACTGTGCCTCCCAACTGATTAAACAAATCATTTATTCAATGAAGTAGATACTTGTTCTTGATTGTAACACAGTTCAACTGCATATAATCGATGCGAAGTCTTAAATGCCCATCTTTCTTCTTCGTAAATGGTACTAGAGCCTCCCATAGAGACATGTTAGGATGAATAAATCCTAAATTTGTCAACTCCTAATGTTGGGTCTTTAACTCCTCTAACTCCTTCGGTGCCATTTTGTACGGAGACATCGAAATAAACTTCGTCCCAATGACTAGATCAATAATAAAGTCGATCTCTCGTGGTGGTGGTAATCCTAGTAAATACAGGGGAGACATATCTAGGAATTTGTAAACCATGGGCACCCCCTCAATGGTCACCATCAATTTCTCTGTTGTACTTAGAATACTGGCGAGTGTCTCCATCTCCTAACTCGTAGCCACTCTACCTCTTATACTCTGATGTTGTATCAAATTACCGTGAAAACTGAACTTTAACTACTCATGAATCTAGAATGTAACTGTCATACTGAAGTAATCCAACTAAGCATGATATCCTACCAGCAAGCCCATCCCCCAATAACGCATTGAACTTTAAAAACTCTAATACTTTGAGGTCTATATGCATCTCGTGTCTCTTTATTCTGATAATACAACCTTCACACACCATATTTGGGTAAATCTTATCCATAGTAGCCATGCTGAGGATCAAGTGCGTGTTAATCCTAATGGGTCTCAACCCTAACTTATATACTATTTGTCCACAAATAATTGACAAGGTAGATACATAATCAATCAAAGTATGCATCTTGCTAGGAAAAATATAAATCATACCCTCTATTAGAGGTCGCATCGCCTGTGGGCCTACTTGAGCCACTACGTATGCTCTCTCAGGGTCGTTGCTACACCGAGCTTTGCTATACACCAATGAGCTGTATAAAATTGGCTTTAATATGCCCATCTTATTTGCACTCAAACTCAGCCACACCACATTACAAGTTAGGCAAGGAGCAAAATATATGTATGCCTGTGTAACTTAGTGCCGCAGTAGGTGTGGCTACAAAAACTTGATATGGTGTAACAAACGTTACACTTTGCTCCCTAACAAACCTCTGATGGTTCCTCTTACTCTTCCTGTCTCTACTATAACCCTGCCCTGATCTCCGCTCTGAACTCTGACCAATCGATGTCTCTATAAGCCGTATGGCACCATCCTCAGGGTGTGTAATAAGATAACATTTCTAGTCAAACTACACTCGTAAGCCCTATCCAGGTTACTCTCCTCGGTTGTAAGAATTGTGCCCCTGATGGCAAAAAATACCCTCATTGAAGAAGTGGACTTATTACCTATCAGCTTGAACCACTCCATCAAACGACAGCAACTGCAGCGACTGCTGAAATCATCCCATTTACTGAATTACAGACTTTCCTACCCTATGTCAAATATCCATGAATTCCGACCTCTTGGTGATCATCACCAAGGGTGGAAAAAACTTTTGTTTGAACAATTTCTTGAAGTATTTCCATGTCTGCGGCTCTTTTTGGGTGACTACAAGGTTAGTGCACCAAGTGTTTGCGTCCCTTGAGAAAGAAAAAGCTTCAACCTAGGCCTCTTGCTATCATCTAACCTCAGAAGTCTCTGGATCTTCTTGTGACTTGTAATGAGTTTCTCTACCTCCAACACATCTGATTCCCCACTGAACTTCCTCATTCTGTACCTCTTATACTTCCTTGTTAGTCCGGCCTCAGGAGTTAAATTAAAGCCAATATATGTAGAGTTTTTTGGGTTAATATGCAGCAAAAAATTCAATTTTTTTTTTAAAAACCCCCACAAAATCATAAATAAGTTCCATTGAACTAGATTTACAAAAGTAAACCATACTTTAATTCATGATATCATTATCTGATTGGTCGATTCTGAAGGTCACCCAAGAGGGGGGTGAATTGGGTTACCGAGTAGTTATTGCCCTTTTTGAAATTTTATGCGCAATTTACAATTATGATGTATATATATATATAAGCGATGCAAGTAAAAGAAATGCAGGAAATATAAAATGACACGCGATTTATAGTGGTTCGATCCAACGATCTACATCCACTACCTAACCTCCTCGGTTAGGATTTCAACCCCACTTATATTACCAATAAGTGTTACAACCTAAGCATCACCTAGGATTTTCCCACCTAGCCGCAACTAGGATTTTTCCCACCTAGCCGCAACTAGGATTTTCCCCACCTAGCCTCAACTAGGATTTTTCCCACCTAGCCGCAACTAGGATTTTTCCCACCTAGCCTCAACTAGGATTTTACCCACCTAGCCGCAACTAGGATTTTTCCCACCTAGCCTCAACTAGGATTTTACCCACCTAGCCGCAACTAGGATTTTTCCCACCTAGCCTCAACTAGGATTTTACCCACCTAGACTCAACTAGGATTTTTCTCACCTAGCCGCAACTAGGATTTTCCCTTTCGACTTAGATCCCACTAAGTCTTACAATCTTTCAATTACAACAATTTTGCTGGAAAAACAGAGATACACTTTACAACAAAAGTGGTATCAAATTCAAACACAAGCAAGCCACCTAGAGCCTAACTCTTATGCATGCAAGTGTGAGCATAAATGGAATATGCAAAATATGTTACGATGTTGTTGCAAATTCCAAATCAAATCGTTTCAAAAACTTAATATATTTGTGTGAAACCGATTTCGAGTCTAAGAACAAAAGTTTAGTAAGGATCAAGTTTAAGTGCAATACTTTTGTTCAAATGAATCTCGAGTTTGATAATATGAATTTAAGTGCAAAAACTCGAGAGAATATGTTCAAACACACACAACAATGATTTTCCAATCAAATACTCAAAATATGTAGATTAAGCACAAGTAAGATTGTAGATTTAGAAATTTCTTACAACCAAGAATGACAAGAGATCACTCTCGAGTGATTCTTGAACTCCTTTTGAAAGCCTCAAATGTCTTGGATATGTGAACTAAAGAACAAAGAACTAAGATCTCTCTTGTTTCTTCACAAAAATCTGATTTCTACCTTGTAGATCTATTGATTTTGAGTGTGTTTGCTCTTCTTGTTTAAAACCAAGTTTGAGGTGGTTTTATAGTGGTAGGAATTCCAATATAGCCGTTTATGACCGTTCTAGGAATCCAGAAATCAAAAATTCAAATTTCAAGCTTGATTTCCAAAAGTCAAAAATTGCAGCGAGTGCAATTAGCGCGCTAATACTTGTGCGTTAGCGCGCTAACACTGTCTTAGCGCGCTAATGACATTATTAGCGCGCTAACTTCTAGGGGACTTCGAATAATTAATTTATCCCTTTGTGTTAGCGACCCTTAAACTTGTCCGGGACCTAACCAACCCTTATATAACATGTTATACATGTTTATTATGAGTCATTAAGCCTATTTGGGTGGTCCGGATAATTTTACAAATCCCGAAAACGGAAATTCATGATTTCATAATGTATTAGGGGCTTTTCTGCAAATTCGCAGTTTTCTTTTTGAATACCTTTGAAAAACGAGTTTTTCTTTTTCGAAAACATTTATAATGAACTCTAATATGCAAATGACCATTCACACAAAGTTTTCACATTGTTTAAACTCATAGACCTAGTTATGTGTTTAAATTCCACTTTGAAACTTTGAAGTAAACTTATAACTTTGAAAAATGATTTAGAAAACTTGATGTATGCATGAACTAATGCATTTGGCTTGCGTGAAAGAATTTGTATACCTTACATTGATATTACAAATTGCGGTTTGGACTTTTCTTCTTCATTTCTTCATTTATGCCGAGTCTTGAACTTGTATTTCTTGAGTACCCTTGAAGTGTTGTATTGCATCACTTATTCCAACAATCTCTCCATATTTCTTGAGTACTCCTGATGTGTTGCATTGCATCCTTTAACACAAACTGAAATACTTGATTAGTACATTTTCACCTTGTTTGTTTCCATCAAAATCTCGGTCGGAATGTGAATGACTAACCACTTAGTCCAACAATCTCCCCCTTTTTGATGATAACAAACAATGTGAACTTTAAAGGTGTAAAGACACAATCTAAATGTATATCACATTCAACACATCAATCTTTTCAAGTTTAACAACATTTAGCTTCAAATATGCAAGTTTAAAACCAACAACCGTTTCAAGTATACCAAGATAAAAACCTTTCAAGTTCAACATCACATTTTTCTCCCCCTTTTGATATTATCAAAAAGCGGGGTCAAGCATCCACAATTTTTCTCCCCTTTCAAGTATACCAAAAAAAAACCAACAACTTTTTCAAGTATACCAATATATGTAGGTTAAAATTATCAACTTGATATCGCTTACAAAAATCAATAATATTAACGTATCAACCTGATACCAAGAAAAATGAGAATTATTAACCCGATACCAATATATGCCAATGAAAATATCACCATTTCATATCATCCTTAAAAATATCACAATATCAAAGATATCACAATATCACATATCACCCTTTCAAGTTCAACCTTTTCTCCCCCGTTTGATATTATAAAAAAAATGGGGTCAAGTATCTGGAAAGATAGACACAATTTAAACAATATACCAAGATAAAAGCATTCTCCCCCTCACTTTATGCATAAGAATAAAATTCTCCCCCTTACTTTATGCATATCAATAAATAACACAGTATACCATGATAAAAACATTCTCCCCCTCACTTTATGCGAATCAATAAAGAACATACGGAAGCGATACACATGCATAGACTATAAAACATAGTGAAGCACAAAATAGCCATAAAGAAAACTCAGAGATACGCAAAAAAAATCATGATATGAATAGCAAAAAGTAATGAGATAGCATAATTGTGGCTTAACATGAGTTTGACACATCAAAACACCTAAGACTATCATATGGGAGCCTAATGCTCATCTAGGTGTAACTAGACGCTTCTTCTAGAAGATGGTGGTGGATGGTCAGAACTAGAAGCGTGGTCATCTCGTGCTGGCCGAGCTGGAAGCCGTTGACTCTCAATGCGACGAAGCCGATCACTGTGATTCCGAAGAGTCGTCTCGACAGCATTGAATGATTGAGTCATATAATCATGCAAGTATCCCAGTGTGCCGATACATATGCCAAAGAAGGTGACATATTAGGTGGAGGTGTAAAGCCGCCGAATGTAGAAGGAGGCGAGGTCAGTCGATGCATCCTGTCGTCGCTTGCTCCGAATCTGTAGAATCTTGAGCTCCTTCATTATCACCGTCATTATCATCGTGGCTTGCAGTTTCCTCTTCATTTGCCTGGTCATCATCACCAAGGTGATAGCTATACTCCAAATAATCTGGCGCATCAAAAGGATAGTCCGTAGAGAGAGGAGACTCGTAACCGCCGTGATGCTGACTAAATGGAATAGCCTCGTCCCTAGTCCACTGCTTCCTCTCACGAATATATCTGTATTTCATGGCTTTCAATGTGGCCATGTCAATGGAATCAAATATACTGAGAGGACGACCGCCTAACGCGAGATCTACTTGGGCAGACTCCAAGTAGGATGTGATAACATGAGCGTATGGAAGATGACGACCTGCGCTACATGTGCTAGTCATATAGCCAATGATGATATGGGGAAGACTGAGGGGTAGCATAAGAAATAGATGGCCAAGAATGAACATGTCAAGAAGAGTGACATAGTTCTTGCTACCACCTCTCGGAAGAACGACCTTATGAAGTACCTTATGAAGAAGGTGAGGTACTAGCTTAAAATCGGTATCCGTGATACCGGTCGGATAAACAGTTAAGTTCCTTTTGGACCGAAGAAAGGAATTAAGAACTTCTAAACCGTCAAAAGGCCAATTCAAGAATTTGCACATAACCGTGGTCGAAGGAGGGTGCAATGGAAGGTGAAGCCGTTGAGCGAGATTTTCAGGTGTAATCTCGATGGCTCGGCTACCAACAGATGAACGGAGTATAAATTGATTTGAGGTTTCAAGGTTGGAATAGAAAACTCTAACTAGAGGAGGGTTGTAGTTAGACCTATACGTACAAAAAGTAGTCCACCCCGCCGCATCAAGAATTTCCCGAATTGGGAGATGAGCCTTATCAAAGAAGGCGACATCGACAACGGCGGGTCGAATGATTTTGGCGTCCGTTAGCCGTGGAGCCACTGATTCTAGTACGGATGAGGACTCATGGACGGCTTTTGTACGACCCTCTCGTAGTGGGGCATTAGCCGAAGGTGAGACAATGTGAGTAGATTCGGATTCATCACTAGATGAGGAGGATTGAACCACACGTCGGCTAGAGGGACGTCGTGAGGACGTGGCTTGGGTAGGACGTGATGTGGTGGGAGCGGTTGGTGCACCCGATCGAGAAGAAGGGCGGTTTGAGGGGCGACGAGTTGACATGTTGAAACGAAAATGGAAGGAATCAACAAAGAATGGAGAAGATTTGTACCTTAGAAGAGTGGAGATCAAGGTGGAAAGTGCTCACGGAGAGTGGATTTGGAAGAGGAGACGAGATACTTGTGTGTGTGAGGTAAGTTTTTGAACAAAAGTTAGGTTATAAAAACCCTCGCCGATCGACATTAGCGCGCTAATAAGGTTTGTTAGCGCGCTAATTCCTCTCTGGAATTTTTCGGTCACAGGGCAGTTAGCGCGCTAATTCGCACTATTAGCGCGCTAATTCCTCTCTGGAATTTTTTGACACAAAATTTTGAACTTTTGCAATTTAGCTCCGATTCTTCTCAAACTTTATGGACACTTCACTAACATCATATAAAAAGGTTTGGAATATCTAGAACATATGTAGAAGGTCCAATTTTCGAGACATGCCTAACTCACGCCGAATTTTAAAAACTTGTTTTCTAGGCAAAGGCTTAGTGAATATATGGGCACATGGATGAGTTTTAACATTTCCCCTTTTGGATGTGATCATACAGAGAATGGTGTCTAATCTACGGTGCCACAATCATGCATCACATTCACTTTGTGCATTCAAACATGAACCATTTTGCATATTTATCTCATCAAAGTTAATGGCATAATCATTTTTATCTCTATATGCAATAAATAGGGTTTCATGCTTCTCATTCCTAACAATGCATTTCGATGATTCAAACATAACATGAAATCCTTTGTCACACAATTGACTAATACTAAGCAAATTATGTTTCAATCCATCAACAAGATAAACATTAGAAATAGAAAGTGATTTGTTACCGACGGTTAGAGACCAATAACTCTTCCTTTGTTGTTGTCTCCAAATGTAACCTTTCCACCATCATGCCGCTTTAGTTTAATAACTTGATGTGCATCTTCGGTCATGTGACTTGAGCACCCACTGTCCAAGTACCATGGGGTGCTTTTCCTCGCATCCTATACTATGGGAAACACACTAGATTTTGGTACCCAAACACCTTTGGGTCCGAGAGTGTTAGTGTCATAAACATTTTTAGCTACCCATGCTAGTTTACCCATTTTTACCTTTTGTAATGCACATTTCTCGACCATGTGAGTCTTGTTGCATTTATAGCATCTACGATCATCATTTAGCAATTTCTTGTAGCTTAACAAGTTTGCTCCGTAACCTATGCCTCTTTTATTAAGTGCACGTCGTTGTGCTCCTAACATCATGTCAAACATTTGTTTACCATTTGTAAACTTATGCACCGTGCTAGTCAAGTCCTCTACTTCCTTGACTAAAGCATCTCTTTCCTTTATGACTTCATTTAAGTCATTTTGGAGATCATCAATGATCTCATTTTGTGACTCTATTTCATTAATTGCAATGATCAAACTCTTTTTGAGTTGTTTGGTGTTTTTGACCTCCTTTTTCAACTCTTTTCTAAGTTCATCAATATTTGGAACATCATTCAAATCATTAACATTATCAAAATTAAAAACATTAGAGTTTACCTCGCCTTGTGCTGTGAGACAAAATATTGCCTTCTCACTTTCTGATTCGGAGTCCGAACTTGAAGATGATGAGTCATCCCAAGTTGCTTTGAAACTCTTCTTTCCTTTGTCAAATACCTTCTTGGTTTTGCACTCCGTCTTGACGTGACCCGGTTTGCCAAACCGTAGCATATTATTTCGTTTGGTTTTCCTTCCTTGCTTCCACTTCGCAACTTCTTCTTGTACTTATCTCGTTTGTACATGGCCTTATTTAGCTTTCTTGAGATCATAGCTACTTCTTTCTCAAGATCATTTTCATCATATGCACTTGGGGAGCTACTTGCTTTTAATGCGATTTCTTTTCTTGAGCTTTTAGTCCCTCCACTTAGTGCTTCCAATCTTGCTCGGTCTTTTAGTTCAAATTCATGAACTGTTAGCTCTCCGCATAATGCATCGAATGTATAATCTCCAAGATTTTGAGCTGATTGGATAGCGTATTTCTTGGCATCCCATTCCTTAGGCAAGCCTCTAAGGAATTTATATACTTGAAGTTTCTTGATCATAATTCTTGCCTAGATTCTTGATCTCATTTAATAGCTTTGTGAATCTAGTGATGGCGGTAGCTATGTCTTCATCACCCCAACTCGGAAAGTTTCATAATGTTCCTCAAGTATTCTCAACTTGGTCTTCTTTACTTGCATGGTACCTTCATAATGTACCTCAAGCTTCTCCCATACTTCCCTTGCTGTTTGACACGCACTTACTCTGTTAAATTCATTTTCACTAAGTGCACAAAATAAGTGATTTACGGCTTGATCATTTGAAAGCTCAAGCTTTATCTCCTCCTTGGTGTACTCTTTCAATGGCTTATCCGGTGGAGTGTAGCCATTTTCAATTGCGTCCCATAAAAATCTATTTTGTGCTCGAATGTAAAATTTCATTCTTACTTTCCAATGAGCATAATTGGTTCCATCAAAATATGGAGGCCTACTCGAAGTGGTGCCTTCCCGAAGGCGAGCTGGATCTAAAGTTTGCATCCTTGCACAAAAGCACTCAAAGATACGTTAGTAATACTTTGAGCAATAACCCGCTCTGATACCAATTGAAGGTCACCCAAGAGGGGGGGTGAATTGGGTTACCGAGTAGTTATTGCCCTTTTTGAAATTTTATGCGCAATTTACAATTATGATGTATATATATATATATAAGCGATGCAAGTAAAAGAAATGCAGGAAATATAAAATGACACGCGATTTATAGTGGTTCGATCCAACGATCTACATCCACTACCTAACCTCCTCGGTTAGGATTTCAACCCCACTTATATTACCAATAAGTGTTACAACCTAAGCATCACCTAGGATTTTCCCACCTAGCCGCAACTAGGATTTTTCCCACCTAGCCGCAACTAGGATTTTCCCCACCTAGCCTCAACTAGGATTTTTCCCACCTAGCCGCAACTAGGATTTTTCCCACCTAGCCTCAACTAGGATTTTACCCACCTAGCCGCAACTAGGATTTTTCCCACCTAGCCTCAACTAGGATTTTACCCACCTAGCCGCAACTAGGATTTTTCCCACCTAGCCTCAACTAGGATTTTACCCACCTAGACTCAACTAGGATTTTTCTCACCTAGCCGCAACTAGGATTTTCCCTTTCGACTTAGATCCCACTAAGTCTTACAATCTTTCAATTACAACAATTTTGTCGAAAAACAGAGATACACTTTACAACAAAAGTGGTATCAAATTCAAACACAAGCAAGCCACCTAGAGCCTAACTCTTATGCATGCAAGTGTGAGCATAAATGGAATATGCAAAATATGTTACTGATGTTGTTGCAAATTCCAAATCTGAAATCGTTTCAAAAACTTAATATATTTGTGTGAAACCGATTTCGAGTCTAAGAACAAAAGTTTAGTAAGGATCAAGTTTAAGTGCAATACTTTTGTTCAAATGAATCTCGAGTTTGATAATATGAATTTAAGTGCAAAAACTCGAGAGAATATGTTCAAACACACACAACAATGATTTTCCAATCAAATACTCAAAATATGTAGATTAAGCACAAGTAAGATTGTAGATTTAGAAATTTCTTACAACCAAAGAATGACAAGAGATCAGCTCCGGAGTGATTCTTGAACTCCTTTTGAAAGCCTCAAATGTCTTGGATATGTGAACTAAAGAACAAAGAACTAAGATCTCTCTTGTTTCTTCACAAAAATCTGATTTCTACCTTGTAGATCTATTGATTTTGAGTGTGTTTGCTCTTCTTGTTTAAAACCAAGTTTGAGGTGGTTTTATAGTGGTAGGAATTCCAATATAGCCGTTTATGACCGTTCTAGGAATCCAGGAAATCAAAAATTCAAATTTCAAGCTTGATTTCCAAAAGTCAAAAATTGCGAGCGAGTGCAATTAGCGCGCTAATACGTGTGCGTTTAGCGCGCTAACACTTGTCTTAGCGCGCTAATGACATTATTAGCGCGCTAACTTGCAGGGACTTCGAGAATAATTAATTTATCCCTTTGTGTTAGCGACCCTTAAACTTGTCCTGGGACCTAACCAACCCTTATATAACATGTTATACATGTTTATTATGAGTCATTAAGCCTATTTGGGTGGTCCTGGATAATTTTACAAATCCCGAAAACGGAAATTCATGATTTCATAATGTATTAGGGGCTTTTCTCAAAATTCGCAGCTTTCTTTTTGAATACCTTTGAAAAATGAGTTTTTCTTTTTCGAAAACATTTATAATGAACTCTAATATGCAAATGACCATTCACACAAAGTTTTCACATTGTTTAAACTCATAGACCTAGTTATGTGTTTAAATTCCACTTTGAAACTTTGAAGTAAACTTATAACTTTGAAAAATGATTTAGAAAACTTGATGTATGCATGAACTAATGCATTTGGCTTGCGTGAAAGAATTTGTATACCTTACATTGATATTACAAATTGCGGTTTGGACTTTTCTTCTTCATTTCTTCATTTATGCCGAGTCTTGAACTTGTATTTCTTGAGTACCCTTGAAGTGTTGTATTGCATCACTTATTCCAACAATCTCTCCATATTTCTTGAGTACTCCTGATGTGTTGCATTGCATCCTTTAACACAAACTGAAATACTTGATTAGTACATTTTCACCTTGTTTGTTTCCATCAAAATCTCGGTCGGAATGTGAATGACTAACCACTTAGTCCAACAGATTCCTGGGCGTTCGAGTGCGCGTCCTCTATAAGAAATCCATACACGAATAGCGACCACAATTTGAAGTGCTCCAAGAGAAATATAAAGGTTTTTTCTTCTCTCTTCTCAAATCCAGAGAACTCGAAAATAGCAAAAATAAAAATATTATTCATATTTAGGGTTTCAACCTTTATTTATATATGTAGATAAGCTATCTTAAAAAACCTATTTATCATACAACTATTGTATTCGGGCAGTTTAAGCAAATTACATATATGCCCTTATTAATAATTTATCATATATCATATCGAAAGGGCTCTTATGTCATGAATTTTATCATATAGAATTCACTACTCTTGGCAAATCAAAATTGCACTAACCCATTATTTGTGTGGGACCCTATAGGTTCATGCGACGTTAGCAGTGAACCAAAATCATATTAGTACACAAGTCATAAGTGGTCTCTAGCAAGGCATTATGACTACCCAAGGAACATGAATATCAAAATCGATACAACCTAATAAATAATAAATATCATATCCTTTTGTTGTGCGTTATCCTTTGACTAAACATAAGGCATGTAAAGTCACTCTTAATGTTCAATTGTACTATCTCGATCTTTGAGTAGACTGAAAACATCTAGTGACATTAATCATATCAATTCACATGGACTTAGCCATTATCAGTCTATCATATCAATGGATCCACTAATATCTCTATAATAAAGGTTCAAATTTTATCTTAATTACACATCTTTATATATTATTCACATGGTAACCAATTACAATCTTTATAATCTTCCAGTTAAAGACAATGTTTGATTGTGTCAAATTACTATGCTTCTAACATTGAAGTCTATGGTAACCTTAAGTCGAATGACTAAATCTTATACCTATCACGAGTAACACCTATGACTTAATCCATGTGGTATTCTCATAGCGGGTCGGTTTAGTACCTTGTTCCCTAAAAAGTACTCATGTTCTCTATTCATATCATTATACGTATGATCATCATATGACCATCAATTAAAATTCATACTAGTTTAATTCATTATAGTTCCCAGTATAATGATCGACTAGGGACATTTATGATATTTCAACAAATACCCATGGATCATATTACAAGATAAATGTGCAATCACTTATAATAAAACAACAAATGAAAACCACAATTTTATTAATTAAAGTTATAAGATAAACAATGTTTGTAGATTAACCTATGGCACATGCCCAAAATCTCCCACTTGCACTTAGGCCAATCATTCATGTATCTAATACCTAATGACCTAATACGACCAATTATTTTTTGCTTGTAGAAGAGCCTTTGTCAAAGGATCTGTAACATTATCTTCTATAGGAACTCCTCTAATCATTACGTCTCCCCTCTCAATGATTTATTGAATGAGATAAAAATGTTTAAGTATATGTTTGGATTGGTGGTGTGATCTTGATTCCTCTAACTGTGCTATCACCCTAATGTTATTACAATAAAAGCAAACGGGGTTAGCTATACTCGGAACCACACCAAGTTCAGAGATGAAATGTTTTATCCAAACTGCCTCTTTAGTTGCATCGAATCATGCAATATACTCAGCTTTTGTTGTAGAATCTACCATAGTTTCTTGCTTCAAACTTTTTTAGCTCACTTTGCCTCCATTTAAAGTAAAAACATATCTAGACCGCGATATGAAGTCATCTATATCATTTTAAAAACTTACATCTGGGTAACCATTTACAACAAGCTCATCTTCCAAACTTCCATAGACCAAAAACACTTATTTAGCCGTTCTTAAGTATTGAAGAATATTCTTTACTACTATCTAGTGATTATCGCTGAGATCAGAATGATATCGGCTTGTTGCGTTCAAAGCATATGATACATCAGGTTGGGTACATAACATGACATACATGATAGATTAAATAGCTGATGCATATGGAATCGTATTCATGCATTCTCACTCCTCATTAGTCTTCAGGTATTAAGTAACACCGGGACTTATACATAAGACATTAGCAAAGACCCTCTTTTAGGGTCTTGCATACTGAACCTATTTAGAACCTAGTTAATATAAACACTCCGACTTAGACCAATCAGCCTTTTAGACTCATTTCTATAGATCTTAACCCAAGAATGTAGGCTACATCTCCTATGACTTTCATTAAGAAACACTTCCTTAACAAAGACTTGACACTGTGCAAGGTTAGGATGTCATTACCAATGAGTAATATATTATCAACATACAGTACCAGGAAAACCACCATATTCCCACTAACCTTTTTGTATACACAAGGCTCATATTCATATTTAATGAAACCACATTCCTTATTTGCTTCATCAAAACGAAAATTCCAACTTCGAGAGGCTTGCTTTAATTCATGAATAGATCTTTGAAGCTTGCACAACTTCCTAGAATTCTTAGGATGAAAAAAACCTTTAGGCTATATAACATATATATATCCTCAAGTTACTTTCTACTTAGAAAAGCTATTTTGACATCCATTTGCCATATCTCATAGTCATAAAATGGGGTTCTAGCAATTAGAATTTTAATGGATTTAATTATGGCTACAGGTGAAAATGAATTATCATAATTAACACTTTGAGTTTGTCTAAAAACCTTTTGCTACTAGCCGTGCTTTGTAAGTATTCACATTTTTATCCGTTTCAATTTTTTTTCTTGAAAACCCATTTACATCTAAAGGTCTTACCGCCTTAAGGTAAATCAACCAAGTTCCAAACTTGGTTATCATACATGGATTGCAACTTAGAATTCGTGGCATTAAGCCATTTATCTGCTATAGAGCTAGACACAACCTCTTGATAAGTAGTAGGCTCCATTTGATCTATAAACAACACCTCACTACTATAAGTAATAAGAAATCCAAATCTCTCAGGCTGATGTTTTACCCTATCAAACCTATGTAGGCCTTGTGATACCTATAGAGGTTCAACCATTTCAAGATTTTGTTGATCTCCCACTTGTGGTTGGGTGTTTATATATGGTTCTTGAACTTCTTCAAGACTTACTTTATTCCCTTTGTTGTCTTTTAAAATAAACTCTTTTTCCATAAAGACATCAATCCGAGCATCAAACACTTTATTCTCAATGAGATTATAAAAGCAGCCTCTAGTTTCTTTAGGATAACCAACAAATACACACTTGGTAGATTTAGCTGATAATTTTTTTGAAATTTATCATCATACAAAAATCTCACAGCCCCGAATCTTAAGGAAAAATAAAGTTGGTCTTTTCCTAAACCACATCTCATTTAGTGTTTTATCAATCGCTTTAGAATGAACACAATTCAGTGTAAACACAGCAGTTTCTAAGGCATAACCCTAAAAATAAATAGGAAAATCTACATGACTCATAATACATTTAACCATATCTAATAAAGTCAGATTTCTCTTCTTAGAAAGATCATTCCATTATGGAGTTGCTGGAGGAGTTAACTGTGAGACAATCCTATAGTTTTTAAGAGGATCAATAAATTCTTGGCTTAAATATTCACCACCTCGATCTGATCGAAGTGATTTAATGGTTTTACCATGTTGATTTTGCACTTCATTCAGAAATGTACAAAACATCTCAAAAGATTCACCTTTATGTTTTATGAGATAAATGTAACCATATATGCTAAAATCATCAATGAGAGTAATGAAGTACTAATAACCACCTCTAGCCATTGTGTTTGAAAGAAAACATAAATCAGTATGTATTAGACCCAATAAATCACTTGCCATTTCACTGTGTCCAGTAAAGGGGCTCTTTATCATCTTGCCTAGTAAACAAGATACACATGTTTCAAAATCAAATGAATCTAAAAGTCCATCTTTATGGAGTTTAGAAATTCGACTTGAATCTCTTTGTATTAACATTAATAATAGGAGTATCTTTCAACTTTTCATGTTTAGAATATAAAGACGAACACATAAATCAACATTTGCATAGAAAACATCTTTAAGAGAAATGAAATAATGAAATTAAAACCATCCAAATCTAAGCATGAAACTGAAATGTTGTTTCTGCTCAAGGTAGGGACATAATAACAATTACTTAAAATTTAAACAAGCCCATAAGATAAAATTAACTCATAGCATCCTACAGCTAATGCAACAACCTTTGCTCCATTTTCAACTCGTTGGATGACTTCTTTCTTTAGCATTCTACTTTTGGTGAAACCCTGCATATAAATATAAATGTGAGATCCACATCTGGTATCCAATACCCAGGAATCACTAGTAGACAAGTTAACTTCAATAACTTAAATACCTGAAGTAGTATTTGTGCTACTCTTCTTTTTCTTTAAATCATCAAGACAGAGCTTGCTATTTCGGAACCAATGCCCAGGTGCATGGTAGAAATGACGATTTCATTCTTTTTCCTTTTCCATATGGGATTGTGAAGTAGAAGCAACCTTAGGCTTGACTTGTTCTACAGGCTTTGTGACAGTCATAATAGCCTCGAAAACTTTAGCCTTGTTTTTTTCTTTTTTCTTTAAAGCCTTTCCTTTCTGAACCGTCAACACATTAGTAATGGGTTTCTCGACATTCCGTTGAATAGTTTTAAGCATCAAATGCAACTCTAAGATAGACTTCTCCATGTTATTCATGGTATATTTCATCACAAATTATAAATAACTATCAGGCAATGAATTCAACATCAAATCAGTAACCAATTCTTGGCTTATGGGAATTCAAGTATGTCAAGATGGTCAATATAATGCTTCATTTTCAGAACATGAGGGCTAATTGAAAACCCTCAACCATTTTGCAAGAATGAAGGTTATTGGCTGTCTCAACCTTTACTGCCTAGCCTGTTGTTGGAACATTCCTTTAGCATCGTAGCCATGTCGTAAGCTTTCATGTGTTCCATATCCTTCTAAAGTTCAAGAATTGTTGTTGCCAATATAATGCATGCAACATTAGTTAAGTCATTGACATGCTTAGTACGTGCATCCTTTCGTGGCTCTTAAAGCATTAGCTGGTGGTTCCTCAGGAATATGATCATCTAGGACATACAACTTGTGCTCATGCTTAAGAATAATTCTCAAATTTCTGAACCAATCTAGAAGTTTATCCCTGATAACTTATCCATCTCAAGGATGGATCATAGTGACAAGGGATTAGTATGTTTTGAAGAGGCCATAGATCTGCAGTAAAAATTATGCAAAAGTTCATTTAAGTGTAGAGGAATAAACTCTCATTAAATTAACAACCTTCTTAAAAATACTATGTTGATTTAAAGCACTAAAATCCAAGTCTCACCTAATTCCAAGAAAATTAAGGCACGACACTTTAAATTAGGCTATTTAGGTAGGTAGGATTTATGAATTACATTATATGTAACTTTTAGTTGTTTTGATGAGATTATGACATCTTATATTTTTGCATATTTTGTCTCATCTAGTGCGTAAAGCTTAAAATCTTTTTGATAGCTTTATCAAGTCTAATCATTTCAAATATAAAGTAATTGTTACTCAACTTGCCTCACTAAGATAACACAATAAACTTTGCTGAAGCAGACCCATATTAATGTGGTTGAAGCCTTGACGAGTGTTTGAGAATGGATGACACTTGACTTAAAATTTGGAAAATGGATTTTTATTTATTTTAATGATCATAATTTAAACAAGACGAATATCATATATTAAAATTCGTGTACAATCACTAAACAAGTTAATCGATTTTACTAATATTGACTATCATACAAATTTTTTTGCACTACAAATAATTAGCAGCAGTAGACGGGGGTACAGGGGCCAGCGCTCCCTTTTTTAGACAACAAATTCCAGTTCCGAAAATTAAAAATTGCTCAAAGATTTCTCATTATTTTAGTTAATCCAATTGACCAAATGTCCCCTATTTTAATTTCAAAAAAATTAATTAAAATGTTTTTAGTTACTCGAGCCCATCTTTAACTTAATATTTTATCTTAATCCAATTAGAATTTAAGATACTTTGAATCCTTATCCAATACGAGTTTGTTATATATCTCATCTATCTTACAGGATTTGTAATTCTTATCTGATTATAAGTTTATCTCTATCCATAGGAATGTACTTACAAATAACCATAATGAGATATATGATTAAAACCAATCTTAATTCTTATTCATACAAAACAAGCAATTGAATCAAGAAAAAAAAATTAATCATCCATTAAACATAAGAATCATATTAAATTAATCATATTAACCTAATCATAATTTCTATCATGCAGACATAGATGATTACTGAATGAAAACGAAATATGTATTCAACACCAAAATCACATCTACCATGAACATACAAAATTCACATCGTTAATTATTAAAAAACATATGTTAATCGAAATATTCTAAACATGAATTTTATAATTGAATCAAATCATTCATATGTATCAAAAACATGAATTATCAACATGTTTTAAAGCCAATTCTTGATAACAATTATCACATAACCTATACGTACATCATATATACATTAATCAAGATCATGTTTTCACATATATATCATATATACATTAGAGAAAACATGCAAACATTTAATAGAACAAAGCCTAACGCTCTGATACCATTGTTGGCTTTTGGGGATTCATACATAGTTGAAAATTTAAAACCATTTTTGAAAACCCTAATAGGATCATAAATCAGTTCCATCGAACTAGATCTACAAAAGTAAACCATACCTTAATCGGTGATTTCCTTCTCTGATTATTTGATTACCAAACGTTCAATTACACATCCTCTATCATAAATCCACAATCAAACGGTGACCACAATTTGAAGTGCTAGCCCCAAGAGCGATAGAGAACATTTTGTCTTTTCCCTCCTAAAATCTAGAGAACTTGAAATTTGCAAAAATGAAATATAGTTTTTTTTAGGCTTTCAACCTCTATTTATATATGTAGATAATCTCACTTGTAAAACCCATTCGTAATACAACTATTATATTTAGGCAGTTTAAGCAAATTACACATATGCCTCTCTTAATAAGTTATCATATAACAAATTATAAGGGTTTTTATGTCATGAATTTAATCATATAAAACTTATTACTCTGGAAAAATTGAAATTGCGCTAAGCCATTCTTTCTATGCAACCCAATAGGTTGATGTGATGTTGGCAGCGAACCAAAATCATTTTGGTACACAAGTCATAAACAGTCTCTAGCAAGACATCATGACTACCTAAGTAGCATGAATATCAAAATTGATACAACCTAATGATTGACATATATCATTTCCTTTTATCATGTGATATCCTTTGATTGAACATAAGACATATAAAATTACCCTTAATGTTCAATCGTACTAGTCTCAATCTTTAGGTGGACTAAAAATATACAAATGACATTGATCATACCAATTCAGTTGGAATTATCCATTTAACAATCTAACATATCGGGGGATATCCTGATATCTCTCTCTATATGAGAGGGACAAATTCTATCTTGATTACACACCTTCACATATTATTCACATGGTAACCAATCACAATCTTTATAATTATCCGGTTAAAGACAACATTTAATTATGTCAAATTACTATGCTCCTAATATTGAAGTCTATGGTAATCTCAAGTCGAATGACTAAATGACAAACATATCATGAGTAGCACCTATGACTTAGTTTCATGTGTTATTCTTATATCAGGTCGGTCCAGTACCATGTTCCCTAACATGACTCATGATCTCAATTTGTATTCCTATACGCATGATCATCATATTACCATTAATCAAGATTCACACTAGTCTCAATTCATTAAAGTTCCCAGTATAATGACCGATTATAGACATTTAGGATATTTCAATAACATGTATTTTACTATAAGGTAAACATGCAATCACTTATAATAAAACAACAAACAAAACCTCAATTTTACTAAGTAAGATTATAAGATAAATAATGGTTGTAGAACGACCTAGGTTACGTGCCCTAACAATATCTCTTTCAGTTAGTACTGCAACTATTAGCGTTGCTATCTCGAGTTGTGCAAGGACTACGAAGGTAACTGGTGCACCATGTATCGTAGATCATGACGGAGCCGCATGAGGTGTGGGCGCACTCGTGTCCTATACGGAAGCCACCGTAGGTGTCAAGAGTGATGGAAACCGACCCTAGAGAATAATCAAAATCTCATTTAGACGTTAATCCTATGAAGCAGCCCTCTGTGTCAAGGTATGAAAGTCTCCTGGATCAATAGGTACTAAACATGTAGCTCCACTCTGATTACTGGTGTTCCGCTAATTGGCCATCCCAGTCTACAAAGTCAAATAGCGAGATTCAATCAATTTTTGTAGTTACTGGTAGTAGTATATAATACATATTAAATAATTAACATATGCACTTCAAACTTAGTATCCCCAGCTCTCCTCATTTCCTAAATAATACTCGAAGTCAGATCATAGGATTTCGACTCTAAGTTCAGCTGTGTCCTAACTTTAAATTTGCATTTTTAGCCGAGTTGTGGGTTACATAGAGTTAAGGTATAAACTTACGCTCTGATCCCAATAATGATAGCTCCAAACCCCACAAATTGGGCCTTACCCAGTCTAAACCTACGTAGACCCTCGGTCAACTCCTATAAAGTCAAAGTAAGCCTAGTCAGCCTCTCATCCAAGTTATTAAATCAATAGTTGCTTATTAGGCTTGTTATTTAATTTAACAAGTATTAATGTCTACGCATCAAAATTTAAAAATATTTAAACAGGCTTAAAAAAGTAAATTCTAGTCAGGACATGCCGAGATGTGGAAATCATTCCAAAGTAGATGTCATGTATATATATCCATTGAAAAATAGTGTGAAAAAAGTGTCATATACATGTATCAAATGTCACACAACCCAAAATGAACCCCAAGGTAATAAAAAACGTTATTATTACCAAATGTACAGTCTAAAATATCAAAAATAAATCTACTGTAATAAAAAGAGGTATAACTCTTAAAGAAGCTTAGAGGAAGTCACTGATCATAGGTTCCTTGCCCCGCCACTAGAGTGACCTAAAATTGTCACCAAAAGTGGAGACAATTCTAGTGAATAAATCCATAAGAGTTCAACATTATTTCTTAAGATAAACAATAAATGAGTTCAAAAATCATACTTGAAAGAAATAAAGTGCTAAAAAAGAACAGAATACGCATGATAGACAGACTACCATGATTAATGGTAGGGATCAACTATCCTAGAAGCAAAGGATAGGGATTAAGTCATCCTGACACTCTTCACATGAGCTCAAAGCCACTTAAAACATGCAAGTATCTAAAACTGGTGCGGTGGTCAAACCACTTTGACTGCACCTAATCCATTTAGCACTATCGGCTTGCTTCAGCCACAACCAGAGAAAATTCCAAAGGGAGCCACAGACTTAACTGGACGATTAAACATAATTGAGCTCGAATACTTAAAAGGAGCTACGATAAATGTGGATGCTCACTCAGAGGATTTAGACATGTTGAGAAGCCACGAGAGCTAGTCGGCTGCTCGACCCACAAGTGGACATGACTAGAATTCACCACTTAGACCCTAGGTCACTTATTAGAGAAGTAGAGTCCAATAATAGTAATCATTTCATCAAATATAGCAAGGAAATGAAAAAGAATTAATATTGAATTTATTACTGGTTTACTTACCTCAATAACACAAAAAATCAAGCAAACTACGGCTCCCACATGCCTCAAAATACACACCCAACACCCGACACTAGTCTCTTAGGCCCCTAGTAACAATTTACAATGAATTAGGTGTGTTCGAACCTATTTGATATAATTCTGATTTTTAAATCACAAAATAGATCAAAATAGGGAAGTAATAAAAGTGGCACTTTTTTGAAGAAAATCTTAGTGTAAAAATCCTCGAAAAATCTCTTAACTTACTTTCTTACAATTTTTCTCATTTTTCTTAATTTTCTTAAATTTTCCTTATTTTTCTTGAATTTTCTAAATTTTTCGTTATTTTTCATGATTTTTATTAATTAAAACGTATAATTTTATATATATTTTTATTAATTTTGTGGTTTAGGCCCCCTTGAACAGGACCCGGGTTCCCAGTTCAGCCCAGTTACGCGGTCCCGAGCTCGACCCATCCAATTAGGCCCGTGTTCAGCTCAACCCAATGGGCTAAGGATCGTACGCATATCATATGTGATCCCCTTTCTTTTTCTTTCGTGAAAACAAAAGAAAGAGAAAGGGGGTTGTCCAGGGGCAGAGCCCCCTCCACTTTCTTCTTTTTTTATCTTTTTTTTCCTTTCATTTCTTTCAACCTTGGATTTTTTTACAATGTCAAAAGCTATAGATGCTTAGATTTTGCAAAAATCAAACTGAGGGTACATAAACTTGAGAGGTAGCATTAGTAGGGTGTTAATGCATATGCTATGTTCGACTATGTGTTTTGTTACTTATACTACACCCGAGATTTTGATAGCAACAAAAAAAGCGAAAGGATTCTAACAAGTTTGTTAAGTGTCTTCAAAACATCATACTTTGCTAGGAATCACACGTTTAAAAAGAAAAATAAGTTTTAACAAGCTCATGTCAAACGAAGTCGGATAAGCTCTAGATTCGGCCCATACAAGGATACAAGGACCAAAAAGCTCATATTATCAAGTGTAAAACTATTGTGAGTTATTTAAGTCAAATCACACAAGCCAAATGCATTAGACTGATACATATCACGTTTTTCTAAAGTTTCAAGTTTCATTTTCTTAGATTATCTAAACATCACAACTAAAAAAATGGTTTTACATTATGAAAACAAGTTTTTTTAACATGTATTGGATTTAAAAAAAATTGTAGTGATTGATTTTGAATGCACCAAAATTAGTTTGCATGGTTTTTTGAATGATAAGTAAAATATTTGTAGATAAGCCCTTACATGTTTCGTGAAATCAAGATTTTTTATTTTGAAGATTTGTGAAATCATCCGAGCTGTCCAAACGGGTCCAATAACTCATTCTAAACATGTTAAAAGTATTCCTATAAGTTTAGTTGAGTTGTAGGTGAGTTAGGGCGTCGCTAACCTCTTCTACAAAATCTTTAATATCAGGTCCCTACCGATTAGTGCGCTAATGGGATTTATTAGCATGGTACCCGCAGTTAGCGTGTTGATGAAGTCACCAGTGTGCTAATCAATCTCCTAATGGCTTTTTAAAAAGCATACACCTTTTCCTATAATTCGAATTAATGATTGATTTTGGGCCTTTGGATTAAGATAATGGCAAAAAACTGTTAAATAGGTTTGGAAACCATTAACAAACCACTCATAACATACTATTATCCTCTCAAGCTCGAAAGCTCACTTATGTCAAAGTTTTCACATTGATTTGACTCGATTTTTGTACTTGATCAATTGGAGTCATTCGAGGCTACTGAATTATTCTCGAAACCAGTGTCACTAAGGTGTTCTAAGGCTTGCAATGATTCTCCAAAACTAATTTGAGTCACCCTCATTTGGGGTTATAAGAAAGCTTGATTTCCTAATTCACTTGTACTAAAATGACATTTTTATTGTGATTATTATGCGGGAATCATTGTTATATCTTGAACACATTTGTCTTGGTTTTTGTGCTTAAACTTTTTTTCCTAAACTTAGGATTGATTTGAACAAGAATTAAACCTTAAACTTGATTTTTATCCAACTACTTGTTCATTGGATTTGAAACCACTTTCATTCTCATCAAAATGATTTGATTGGTTTCTTGATTGATATTGGTGCACAATCAGTAGCATATTTTAATATCTCAATCATATTCATACTTTCATGCATTAGAGTTGCAAGGCTCTCAGTAGTTTGTGAGTAATTGAACTTATTACCGCTGTACTTTGTAAAGTTGACTTTCATTGTTTTCATAAATTCCTTTGTAAGTGCTATTAGAAGACTTAGTGGGATCTAAGTCAAAGGAAGGCCTAGTTGAGGCTAGGCATAAACCTTAATTGAGGCTGTAGGAAGTCCTAATTTGCGATTAGACACTCTAGGCATGTATGCTTAGGTTGTAACACTCATCATTTACGTAAGTGGGTGGTTGAAAATCCTAACCGCGAAGGTTAGGTAATGTAGATCGGTTAGATCAAACCATTATAAATCGTGTGTTGCTTTTCCATATCTTCTACCTCCTTCACCATTATATTGCTTCTATACTTGTTGATTGTTTGTGATATTAAGCATCGTTGTTCGTTGAGAATATTTAAAAAGGCGATAACCTTTAGGTACACCCAATTCACCCAACTTTTAGGTGTGATTTCATGCTATACACATCATAGCTAGGAGTTCAACAAATTGGTCAAGTGAGTGGTAAACAAGCTAAAATCTAAGCATATGAATTTAGTACAAACAACTCTTCATACCACGTTTTTGCAATTTACATATAAGAATTAAAAACTCAACTTGTAGGTCAAATAGTTATCTCCTAGCTCCACTTAGCACCTCACTCATCAACAATACCACCAATAAGGAGAGACTTTATCAGCAAAACCACTAATAGTGAGAGAGCTTACCCTCTCCACGAGGTATTCTCTCTCTCTTCACTTAGGACAAGGTTTATTATGTTGTCCGATAAGTTCCACACATATATCCCATTGAGTGGTTCTCATTCAACATAGTTTAATTATTTTTACAAAATCCAAAAATCTTATCTTTATTTCTTCTAACCTTGCCAAGACTTAATTCAAACCTTAGGAGAACAAATAGTTCATTCCCAATTAATTAGCCAAACTTAGCTAATTACAATAAATAGTATATTCCCAATTAATTAGCCAAACTTAGCTAATTTGTAACTATTATTATTTTGATCTAATCAATTAGGTATTTCAATTAATTATTATCTCGAGAAATGCCAATAAAATTAATATAAATTTGCATCGTAGATAAAGCATATACAAGCATCATGCAATAATAAAATATTATATTTACATCAGTGTCGATGCCCGAGTTCTTACCGAGTCGCCACGTAAGATTTGCTGCCATGTCATGGTCTTGTTAGGCAAATGATTAGGATTTCATTTATTAGGGTTGTTATAGCAATATGGTGAAAAGAATGAGACATCAAGGAATAAACTTTATGAAGTTAATAATAAAAGAAGTAGTATATCTGATGAAAAAGTTGATGAGTTAGCTAGTTTGGTTAAGTTGCTATTAAAAGATATATCAAACCAACTAAAATAATGTGGACTCTGCAATGAAGTTACAGATCCTACGAATACCGGCCCTACATTACATGAAGAAAATACTAAAGAATTTAATGCAGTTATGAACCAATTTTTTGGTCCTCCCAAGAATCAATATAATAATAATAATAGTTACTATGTTGGAAACCATATTCAAATTTCAGCTATAGTCCACAAAATCAAAATTATACCGCTTATAGACCAAGAGAACAGATATAATCTACACCAATTCAATAGTCTCAACAAATTGTTCAACCTGTGTAACTAGTTTTAGAGTAAATCTTGAATAATTTATGACTGAAAGTCACTAAACATTTACATAGATTTCTCAAAATCAAGTTAAAAATAATACATCTATTAAGGAGTTGAAAACTCAAATAAGTTAGATGAACTTATAAATTAATAGACTAAGTAATCAAACTAAAGCAACTACTCATACTAGTACTCCTACTAATCAAACGCATGTTAATGCTTTAGTTTGTGATTGATAATTCGCCAATTGTGCTATATTTTAGTGTTATATTACTATGGATTACAAGACTTTTACTTCCATTTATATTCTAAACCTTTGTTTTTGTACTTTTAGGGTAAACACAAAGTATTGGACAAAAAAGTGATTTCCCAAAAAAATTCAATCAAAATGTAAGAGATAGGCCAAACACCTTCATTACGCTACTAGGTGCACTCATATCGCCAAGGAATCGCTAGCCTTAACTTGATCAAATGAAATAAAATTCATTATAGATATTGCGTATGAAGACTTGCAAAGTTCCAAGAGAAAGATGAAGCTCAAATTTCAATGAGAAAACTAGAGCCTCCACAATGCCCTTAAAATGTACACACAACGCTTACAATGGATTGGACTTAGTTCACGGCAGAATCGAAGGAAAAATAGAGCATCGTAGCGGTGTCTTAACAATTTACAGTGCCTTTGAGTTTTACTCATAAAACATTGGATAGAACCGAAGATTGGTAGTTTCGTATTTTATGAATTTGCAAGATTCAAGATTAAATTATCTCTTACTACGCTTGTACTATAAATAGGTACCCTAAAATGACTTTAGCCTCTCTATTCCATTCTCTTCATTTTCACTTTTGTTTGATAACTTCAAGGAGGGTAGAAGAATTCTCATAGGTTCTATTAGTAAGTTTTTATTTATTTTTGCATTATTTTTTATGTCAATGAGTTGTTAAGTTCCACGTTCTAGACTAATGTGATTAAGTTCTAAGATTTAAGAATTCAAGAGGTTTTATACTTTTAATTATATAATTGTTTAATTCTAGTTTTTGTATTCTTGATTACATTATTTTATAAATTTCAAAAGGTTTTTTCCTTTTTCATGGTGTAAGTGACATGCACTCCGATATGGGTAAAAGCTATTGCTAGTGATCTTACTGCCTTTAGTATGGGGATCACAATAGGTGGCAAGTAGGGTCTTGTCTGTTGGCATTCCATGTGCCTTTGTATCTTTAAGATATGAGATGGTAGCAGTTCATGCTAGTTATTGGTCATGATAGAGGTTCTAATAGAGTTTAATGTGGTTCTGTCGCACATTTCCTCTATTGACATGAGGAGATTGAGGTGGCGAGAGTCACTATAAGCCTAGATATGGAAGCAAGTACCATAATTACCTTTTAAAGCCAACGAACGAATCTAATCCTTTAAATTTCAATTCGCATTGTGTTGTAGAGTTTCATAGTTATTCATCTCCATTTTTCTAAGTAATCGAGTTTATTATCTTAGCATTTAATTTCTAGTATATTTAAGTTTTGTTTTTAAGAAACCCCCATTTTTTAATCTAAAAAGGAATATCCCAATCCCTGTGGGTTCAACTTCGTATTAACCTCACTATAAATTTAAGGTAGTCAGTGAATTTGAGACTATTATTAATGCCCTCAACGGGGCATACAAGTGATAACGAAAAAGAGACACATACCAGAAAAGGTACCTATGAAGGGTATAAAGAAAAAGAAAACATAGAAAACAAAAGAAGAATAAGAAAAAGAGATGATGGCCAATGTCATTCCTACTAGAGAATGGATGGCTGATGTGACGTCCTGTCACCGTCCGGATCGCACTCAACCCAATCTGACCGGATCAAAGGCCCATACTCGGTTCGAATGAGTGACGCGGTCGTGCTCAAAGGTAATGTACCGTAAGAAATACAATAATATTTTTGGTGTGCATTTCGTATTTAATAAATAATTAAATAATTATAAATAGGTGTGCATTTTATATTTAATAAATAATTAAATAATTATAAATACACACGTGACACAAGGCAAGGCGAGGCGTGGGTTTCACCTCAAGATACGCTTTGGACGGGAAATATATAACTTAGGTTGGTATCATGATCTAATATTAACCAGATTTAATTTGGCATAAGTGGTGTATTAAATTTGATGAAAATACTTATGGTTTGATTGTAAATAAAAAGAAATTCAAAGGAAACTTTTAAATTTGTGGAATTAAGCGTGCATGTAATTAATTTAAAAGGCCATGGATAAAATGGGAAATGCCTAATGACATGTAAAGGTGGACCAATAGAAAATAAGGTGGATGTTATGTGTCATATAAAAAGGGACAAATTTTAGTTTGATTTTGACTAGTGGAATGTGATGGCTTAAATGTGAGCCTTTGATTTACCTAAATATTTATGAGTGGGATGAGATCTAAAGTCAAAGAACTACATAAGTTTCATGATTTCATTATTTAACATGCAAAATAACTCAAACACTATAAGAGAGCTCTTGAGAAAAAAATTTGGAGATGAAGAATATGTAGAAAAATCTAGCATTCGTTGTTGGGAATTTTGAAGATCGAAGAAGGTTGATGCTAGAGAGTGTGAATCTAACTTATTGGAGCTTATAGAACAAAAGGAGACAACTCTATTAAAGCTCTTAGTATGTTTTTCTTCACCAAGTCTCTACAAAAATTATGTTGCGAGTTGTTTTTATTGATGAGTTTTGGTGCATGTGGGTTCATAAGAGTATATCAACCCTAAATTAGTGAAAATCCCTTGATGGGATTGTTGTGGAGATTTTGTGATTAATAAGTTGTCTAATGTGAAAAAGATGATGAATAGTAACTTTACTTAAAGGTAATTGGATATTTATTGTATGTAAATTGAGTATTAATGATTACATGGTGATGTTGGAACTCAATGAAGTTGTTATTGAGTTGTTATTAAGCTTTAGATATGCATACTCAAAAGAGGATAAATTCCTAATATGCTTAATGATATTAAGACTATTTTAAGTTTGACCTTGCTCAATAGAAATTAAATAGTTATGTATTTTTGAGCTTGCTTATTTAGATTAAGACTATTTGACTTAATTTGAGTTTGCTTAAAGTTCAAATGTTAGTATTTTAAAGTATGTTGAACGTTATTATTTAGAGCATATTAAATGTAAGAATTGAGCTGACTCAAAGATAGCTTGAAGCAACCTTAATAAAAGTAGTTAGCTAAATTATAATTACTCACAAGTATTCAAATAAAATCTTAACACACTTAAAATAATACAAAATAATACTAGGAACTGAGAGAACTAGTGTCGGGTATTGGACGCGTAGTTTGAGGTGAGTTGCGACCTAAACACACGGTGTTGTGTAATAAAAACTTAAAAATTTAATAAAACTTTGGAGTTTTTTTTGAAACATGTGCACAAGGTTTTGGGGGGTTTTGGGACCTCGATTTATGCATTAACGTTGACTTATGTGGCTAAGGCTCGACGATGACTTGGCGAGGACATCGGCATGCACCACAAGGTACGAAATGTATGGTTGGGTTTCAACATGCCATATGCGAGGTTTGTGAACACTGGGAACTTATAAAATTTATTACTCACAAAATTATGATCGCATAAGCTAGGTGTGCATCACATCATGATTATCTATCGCCATGCATATAGACATAAAGACCTATAGGAGCCGTCTCTGAGAATTAGATGGGATAGCTTTGAGGGCAAACAATTTCCCCCTCCGGCCATTCAGGCAGCTTCGAGGGATGACTATATGATGATTTTCTACCCTCCAGCCAGTATGGTAGTTGGAGGAGGTTTTCGCCCTCTGGCCTTTCCTATGACAGAGTTAGCGTATGTCAGTGCTACTTGGGTTCACGAATTCGCGTGACTGGACCACCCCTAATTATCAATGTTGAATGTCATTGAGCCGACATGATTCAGGTTAGGTCCTTGCATATGGGGTTCATGAAAACCACCTATTCATACTAAAAATGGATTGAATAATGTTTAATTTTTGCAATTTACTTATATTATTCCTCGTCAAATTACATTATGCAGTAACTCCTATAAAACCTTGTTTTTCACTTACTGGGGGCATTTTGGAACCCAGATCCATCCTTTAGTGATCAAGGGAAGGGCAAGGTACACCAGTGAGACGATGACTTCGGATAGCCCTGATCTTCACGGTAAGATTTATCTCATTTGTGTATATATATTTTATTTTATATATCAAACTTACTTTTTTCATGTACATATTATGGGATACTTTTGGACATGTTTCTCATCTTAAATATATCGTAGTGATGATATGACAGGTGTTTTCCCACTTGGGTTCTCATTTACTTTCTAGTATTTTTTATATATTCACCAAATTCCGCACACACTTAAATTTAACTTAATGGAAAAAGAATGGAAGAGCGGGTCTAGATTTTATTTTGTGGTTGATGGTGTGACTTGACACTACAGGATACGCTTCAGGCAGGTTAGGCCACCGATTCACTATACGGGTGCTGACAACTGAACAATTGAAATATATACCTTTTTCTTGAAAGGCTATACTCATAGTATTTAGCTAGAGTTGAAGCTTGTGAAAAGTCTTTACAAACTTCCGAAATATTTAATAAAGAGAAATATGATAAGATTCCTAATAAATTAAATGAAGATATGTATTTTATTTTTTCCGTTCCTAAGCGACTAGCGAATGTTAGGAAGAAAGAAATCAATGAAGAAATTCTTGAAGCATTTAGCAAAATTGAAGTTGATAAACCTTTGACCGAATCGATTATGCAATTATTGAATTGTGATGAAGTTATGAAAGAATTTTCTGAATCTAAAGATAAATACTTAGAGAAATGTAAAGAAAATTTAAGGCAAAAGGTGACAGCTTTAATAAAAAGAAATACCTATTAAATGTCCCGATCTAGCAATGTTTGAAATACGTATCACAATAAGGAACTTCTTCTACTAAATTTTCTATGTGTGATCTTGACGTATCAATTAATATGATGTCACTTAAATTATATGAATAATTAAAAATAGGATCGTTGACTAATACACCTATCAATCTTGCTTTAGTTGATAATGTAGTTATTAAACCATATGGATTATTAGAAGACGGTTTAGTGAAAGTAAATGGATTAGTATTTTTAACTAACTTTTATGTCATCGAAATAGGAGATTCAATATCACCTAATTCTCCAACTATATTATTAAGTATACCTCTTTTTTAAATAGCTAAAACTAAATTAGATATCTTTGAAAAGATGATGTATATGGAATTTGAAGACAAAATTGTTACATTAAAATTTAATGATGATGATAATTAAAATGAATTACTTGATAAAAAAATTAATAACAAAGATTCTTTAAAATCAAATCATTATGATAATCTAAGCGTTGAATTATATGCATTTAATGCTATAAAAATGGAAAATTAAAATAATGTTTCAAAGAAAGAACAAGTTCAAAACACTTCAAATGAAAAGAAAGTAACTCATGAATGAAAAGTTAAGTAACTAGTGAATGGGAAGAGTATTTATAAATCGAAAGATTTTAAAGTTATGAAGAATATGAAGAAGAAAAAGCTGAGTTTAAGTTCTGTAAAGCCGAATGATCCTGGAGATATACATTTGAATGTAAAAATCAAATGGGCTTGGTACTTTAAAGCTCGATGTGATACAGATTCTACATACTCAATTAGAGTTGGATGAACTTGCTTCTAACGAGTTCTTTTACCAAATGGTTCTTCAATTAAACCAATATGGGTGGTTACAAATGTACCATTTCAAGTAGATATGTATATTTTACCCACATACATTTTGGTTATGCCACATTTTGTCAATAAAGATGTTCCTTTAAATTTAAGACGCCCTTTCTTAGCCACTGGTCAAACTACCTTCTAGAATGGCTCTAGAATGGAAAAATCCTAAATTCAAGTTTGTTGCTCTGGTCTAATAGTATAATGGTTCAGTCGAGCCATCAACACTAAAAAAAAACACTCTATAGGACGCAACCCATATTCTTTTTTTATTTCATGTTTATTAGTATAATATGCTTTTAATTTATCAATATTTGACTCTCATTTTAGAGTTATTTCTAGAATTTAAGCTCCTAAGTAGCTTCAAATGAGGGGGTGATCGAGTTGTTAAGTCTTTCTTGCAAATATATTATGTCCTTTTATGCAATTTATATTATTTTAGTATTTATTTAATTAATAAAGTAATAAAATTATTAGTTAATTACACATCCTACTCAAATTCTCAAATTTTTAGTGAATTCTACCTTTATATTGATTATTATAACTGATATATATTAAAATTATGAAGTTAATTAGATAAATAGTATTTACTATATTGCGAATCATGAGCGATGTGAGTTTATACTGTAAATCATTAGCCAAATCTATAACAGTGAGCAGAGATTTTAGTTGAATTCTCAAGTATATTGATTCAATACGAATCGACATTATAATTGAAAATCCCTGAGTAAATCAGTGGGGGCACAAAACCTTATTTCCATTGATTGAAATAGCAAACTACCAGTGAATCCACTTAAAACCTTGATTCAATGGACTCGAATCTAAGTTTTTAAAATAAAATCTAAATTCGCCACACATAACTCATTCCCCACACACCAACCATTGCACCTACTCGATTCAAAAACCAAATTTTTGCCTAGATTGAACCTTCTTAAGATAGTGTAATGGTCCATTTTATTAACGTCATTATTTATCTTTTAATTTCAGATTGGGACATTAGCTTAAATCCACGTGGATGCCGCGAGTAAGATAGGACACACGTCGACCTAGGTACACTAGCCATTTGTCCGATTGATTGCTTATTTTGAGATGCATATTTGTGAATATATATGATAATTCATCTCATGTTTGTATTAATATGGTTATATCGTGTGAGATTGTGTGATGGGTATTCGCTTCGTGATGCATGTCAATGCGGGTATCAGGTAAACGAACTATGGGTACACTACGAAACTCAACTAATTCTAGTTAAGAAGACTAGTTGATCGATTAAAATGGGTAATGTAACCAAAGACTAAGTAAATTAAATTATAATAATAGGTTGTGGTTCGCTTCGAGATGCATGTCGAGATGCGAGGCCTTCGGGTTCCAAGTTGCCAAGGGTTGGTGAGACATAAATTTACTAATAAAAGAGTTCAAGTATACCAACCATAATCGAGTTTTGTGGCTAAGTTAGCTATTTAAATAGTTGAGTTAAATCTTCCTATAGTTAGAAAGGGATTTTCTAAGCCATGGATAAACATGGAGATGATCCTAGTGAGTAATATTAGGCTATCAAGTGGGTTAATGGAATCACAAGTCTACGTGTTACAACAGGAATAAGGACCACGAGTTAGTCCTCAAGATTTGCATAGCACACTTGATCATAACATAACATATATAACCAAGTGAGCGGGATTTTGTCATCTCTATTAAACCCAAATGTATAAAAATTCTCTAAAATCAGAGAAGAAGAGGTGATTTAGAGCTACAATTCAACAATTTAAAGCTCAAACTTAGAGATTAAACACAAGGTATATTTGGAGTAAATTCGAATTTGAGAAATAGGTCACTGTATTTTATGAATTTTTGATGAATTGCAGGTATATTTACCGTTCAAAATGAGAATTATAAATTGATTTTGAAAAAAACTTGGGTTTTTGTGAATTTGGGAAAAACTAGTGAATGCATGAATTTGATGATTTTGATCTAATTGGGGTTGTTCTGTTGATTTTAATGATGTTTAGAAGTCGCCATTGAGTGGAGAATGAACTTACAAGTTTAGGTTAGCTAATAGGGGTGTTGGGAGCATAATTCTCGAATTGAGTATTTTGTCACCTAGTGTAGATAGCACGCAAACCAGACTGGCTAGTGTACTATCTAGTCTGAGTGTTCAACTGTTTTTCAAAACAAAGAACAGCAGTGCACTAGATTGATTCCCTAGCGCGGTAATCACACCTAGCGCGATAATGAAAATGAAAAATGAATTTAAGGACTATATTTGGGATTTTTAACTTAATACATATTTAAACACTTGTAACTAACTTAAACATAAAATTCGGACTACAGGGACTTACAGGACCATAGCTCAGTATCGGGGAGCTAGTCGAGTTAGACTCGTGAGTCTGGGGAAGTCGAAAAGCGTTTTGAGGTTTGTAAAACCCAATTGAAAAAATTAGAGTATTTGGTTTTTTTTTACTTCCATATTTATCGACCATGCTTGTTTCCATTACTCTCTTTCGTTATTTCGACGTAGGTTGAGTTTACCTTACGGATTTCCTCGTTGTGTGTTCATGATGCGCTAGATTGTAGCACGTGTAACCCGACGCACGGTGAATGGAAACCCAAGCTTGGCTTAGTGCATGGTAGGTGACTCATTGAATTTGGCCAACTTCGCGAGGGACCAGGTGAAATAGTATTGGGGCACCCAAAGAAGGAATCTTGGTGAGCTGAAGTACAGTCTAGTTCATCTGGAATGAACACACACATTTTATTTAGTTTATGTGTTATTTATTCATTCGATGACCCAATTACAGTTGCCTGTCTTTTACATTCTGCATGTCTATTTAACAGTATTTATTGAATTTCTTTTAGTTTTATCATGCAAATGCTAATAGGAGTTCCTTTGGATTTTACTTACTAGACTTATCATCTGTCTTTTATGATGTCGAGTGCAGATCTTTGTACCAGTAGAGGCAAAGGGATCCTAGGTGATTACATCTAATTGTCCACTGTTGAGCATATACTAGTACATGTTTATTTTGATATTTTGTTCTATTTTAGGTATTGGGAGACTAGAGTGACACCGTACATGTACATATATATTGTAATAACCCTAATAAATCGAATCCTAGTTAATTGCATAATAGGACCGTGATGTGGCAACTAACCCTACGTGGCAACTCGGTCAGAATTTAATCATCGACACCAAGGTAATGATTCAATAATTTTATTAGTGTGTAATGCCTTTAATATTTTTTGTTTATCTATGTGTGCATACACAACTTTATTAACGTTGTTATCGAATTAACGAGTGAGCGTAGTCCTCAAGATGTGTGGGTAGACTAGTATTTTGGTAGGTCAACGATATTAATTGAAGTTGGTCTAGTGGAACTTATTTAATTGAAATGCGTAAATTAAGTCATAAGGGGCATTTTAGTCATTTCATAAATTAGATTTTTTTTAAATAAATTAGAATTATGAGGTGTGAACTTCTTATGGTTTATGGAGAGATAATGACACATTTAATAAGAATTAAATAAAAAAAAATTTGTAGTGGTAGTTCACTCCTAATAGTGAGAGAGTATAAAATAGAGAGATAGAGATTAAGTTTTTTTTCTAAGTTAGAGGTAGTGTAGAGGTGATGGTGAGGAATAAGAGGAAAAAAATCATTTGCTATGTGGAGATTATCTTCATAAAGCAAAGTAAGTTAACACTTACTTTTCATTACCATAGACCAATTAGACCCTTGGATTATACATGTTAATCGATTGATATGTATTATACAATATTAATGGTAGTTAGTAAACTAATCAAAGCTCGCTATTCGCCTTTGCAGACCGCGATGGTCGATCAGCAGGACACCGATGATAAGAGTGGAGCTACAGGTCCAGGCTCTATTTATCCAGCAGACTTTTAGGATTTGACACAGAGGGTTACTTCACAAGAAAGACTTATGGAGGAGATTTTGACTCTTCTTAATAGATAGTTATCGTCACCATCGACACCTACAACGGCTTCCACACCAGATTCGAGTGTGCCTAAACCTCAGTCGACTCTGTCATGATCTATGGTGCATATATTACCAGTTATTGTCATAGTACCTGTACTACCCGAGATAGCAGCGCTAGTAGTTCCGACATTGACTGAAAGAAATGCTAACTTTAATTTGATGCCTATAGCCAAACTTACTAGGGAGTACGAAAGGTAGAGATCGAGGAAATTTAGTGGAGATTCAGATGTATCAGAGCAGAGAAATTCATCAGGAGTCATGAGAACATCCAAATACTTTTAAGGTTAGAGGATAGCAAAATGCAAGGGTTGGTAGCTTTTTCCTTCTCAGGGGACGCAAACTCTAGGTGAACAACCCTGGTAGCCACCAAGGGACTGTTGTAAACATGGAAGGACTTTAAGAGGTTGTTCAACCAGAAGTTCTTTCCGTCCTAAGTGAGGATCGCCAAGAGGTCAGAATTCATGCATATCCGACATAGGCTGAGAGAGTCTATGATTCAGTATATGGGGAAATTCCAATAGTTGTTGACATTTGCTATGGTGTCGCTGATAGTGATAGGGGCTAGGTCCATTTCTTATATAAGGGTTTGTTCCTTTCTATTGGGGGTACAGTTGTTACGATTGAGCCGAGTAACCTTTATCAGGCTTACGAGCACAGTTTGACTAGAAAGGTTTATCTTATCACGCACCTCCATGATATCGCCTTATGACCTGCAGAGACGCAAATTGCTCAGAGTTTAGAAATGAGATTCAAGAAGAGTCATAGTAGAGGCAGGAAGAGGAAGAGGAACCATCAAAGGTTCAATAGAGAATAGAGTGTAGGTTTTGTTGCACCACATCCAGTTTATGCAGCCGCGCCTCCTTAGACCTAAAGTTGCACAGATAAATCTCTACAAGCATTACAAGTTTCTCAGTCAGGGCACCATTTTAGGCCTATCGATGAGAGGACAGGGGGTATAGGTAGTGGCCAACAGGGCCAAAGGTTAGGATAGCAAGGCCAGAGCTCATGACAGCAGAGCAAAAGGTTCGACTAGTGGCAAAGTGGATAGTCAAGGAAGCAGGGACTGAGATTTAGTGCAAACAGGTTGGGAATATGAAGATTAATTTTTTGCAACTCGTTAGCATATAGCAGAGCTCGCAACAACAGCAATGTCGAGATAGAGCACATGTAATGGCTTAAGCAGATCTACAAGCGACGCGATAACTCATAGAGTGTATGATTTTTATTTATCGTCGCATGCATACTTTAATAGATTCTGGTTAGATCGTGTCTTTTACTTTTGGTTGGATGGTAGACAAGTTAGGGTTAAGACCCATTATGCTTAGCACACATTTGATCCTCAGCGCACATTTGATCCTCAGCACAGCTATTAAAGACAAGATTTACCCTAATATGGTATGTGAGGGTTGTACCATCATGACAGAGGGACACAAGATACCTTAGACCTAAAAGTACTAGAGTTTTTAGAGTTTGATGAATTATTGGGGATGGACTGGCTGGTAGCATATCACGCTCAATTGGATTGCTTTAGTAAGACAATCACATTCCAGATACCTGACCACTCGAAGTTCAGTTTTCGCGACGATTCGACATAGCTTCAGAGTACCAGAGGTAGAGTGGCTATGAGCCAAGAAATGGAAACATCTACAAGTATTCTGAGTACAACAGAGAAATTGGTGGCAACTATTGAGGAGGTCCCTGTGGTGTGCGAGTTCCAATATTTATTCCTCGAATAATTACCGAGATTACCACCCCCATGAGAAATCAAATTTATTATAAACCTAGTATTTAGGACAAAGTTGACTTCGATATCTCCATATAAAATGACATTAAAGGAGTTTGAGGATGTGAGGACCCAACTTAAGGAGTTGATGAATTTAGGATTCATTCATCTTGGCATGTCGCTATGGGGTGCTCAAGTACTATTTGTAAAGAAGAAAGATCAAGAAAAAGCATCCACTTCCTCGAATAAATGACTTGTTTGATCAGTTGAGAAACGCTGTATGATTTTCTAAAATTGACTTGAGGTTAAGGTACCACCAGCTCAGGATCAAGGATGAGGACAAATAGAAGACTTCCTTCAATACATGTTATAGTCATTACGAGTTTGCTATCATGCCATTTGGGCTTACGAATGCACCGACGATGTTTATAGACTTGATGCACTGTGTGTTGAGACAGTACTTGGACCGTTTCATGATTGTATTAATATATGACATTTTGATATACTCCAATACTCATATGGATCATGAAGGTCATATCAGGATGATTTTACAAACACTGAGAGAGCACATACTTTATGCTAAGTTTAACAAATGTGAGTTCTGCTTGTCAGAGGTCAGATTTTTAGGGCATGTAGTTGGAATTTGTAGACTATTAGTGGATCCTTCGAAGGTCCAAGCGGTAATGGATTGGTGTACCCCATAATTAGTGACAGATATTCATTACTTTTTAGGTCTAGCAGGGTACTACCAGAGAATCGTGTGCGATTTCTCTAAGATTGTGGCACCAATGACGAAGTTAACTCAGATAGATGTCAAGTTTAAGTGGGGTGAGAATGTGATTAGGTTTTCATGATACTGAAAGAAAAATTGACGACAACTCCAATGTTAGTACTACTAGAAGCAAGAAAGGGCGTGGTTGTGAATATCAATACGTTACAGGCTAGATTAGGGTGTGTTCTGATATAGGGGGGCAATGGAATTGCTTATGCGTCTTAACAGCTAAAGATTCATGAGAAGAATTACCAGGTCCATGACTTAAAGTTTGCGGCAGTGACATTTACTTTAAAAACTTAGCAGCACTACCTATATGTCGAAAGATTTACTTTATTCACTTACCACAAGAGTTTAAAGTATTTATTTACGCAGAAAGACCTGAATATGGGACAATGCAGAGAGGTAAAGTTCCTTAAAGATTACAACTTCTCCTTAGAGTACAATCAGGGGAAGGCGAATGTAGTAACGGACGCATTGAGCCATTAAAGATTTGATGTAGAGGTTGTTATTTGTCAGATGACACATAAGTTTGCACTCCTCACAGCGACAAATATAATTAGTTCAGTCGACATCCCGATTACTATAGAGGCACACATTTATCGACAGATGATGACTCATCTTATCTTTATTCAAAGGGTTTTAAAGAGTGAGTATGCCGATGAGCAGTTCCAGAGATTCCATGAGTTGGTAGAGAGCTCAGATCATCTAGAGTGGAGTGATGGACTCATGCTTGAAATATAAGGAACGACTATGGATTCCATTAGTAGCTAAGTTACGTATAAAGATACTTCATGAGGGTCATTGCTCAAGTCTTACCATTCATCCGAGTAAGACCAAGATGTGTCGGGATATGAAATGTCTATTTTGGTGGCCTGGGATGAAAACATACATAGTAGATTACATCAGGAGTTGCGAGGTTTTCTAGTAAGTTGAGGCTGAGCATCAGTGGCCTGAAGGATTATTACAGCCACTTTCCATTCCTGAGTGGAAATGTGAGCATATTGCCATGGATCTCATCAGTTGTTTACCTTAATCTACGTGCAAGCATGACAATATATAGGTGATTGTGGACAAACTAACCAAATCTACACACTTCTTATTGGTTTCTACCAAACACAAGTTTGATTAGCTGAGTATCATTTATGAAAGAAGGATTGTCAGACTTCATGAGGTGCCATTATCTATTATGCCAGACAGAGGATCGCGGTTCACATCCATATTATGGAAGAGCATGCAAGCACAGTTTAGCATGCGGTCACAGCATAGTACGACGTTCCACCCGTAAACTAATGGATAGTCAAAGAGCTTGTGTGTTAGAGTATAGTGGGTCGTGGAAGGAGTACCTACATTTGTGTGAATTTGCCTATAATAATAGTTACGAAGCTAGCATCGAGATGGCACCATTTTAGACACTCTACAGCTGGTTGTGTAGATTACCAACATGTTGGGCATAGCTTGAGGATATAGTGACAGTTAGGCTTGAAATTGTGGTAGGTCATACAGAAAAGATAAGAATGATACGTCAACCTCTTCGAGAAGAGCCTAAGAAAGACAGAATAAATATGCTGACACGTAGCGAGATTGGTTAGAGTATAAAGTCGAAAAATTTGTCTATTTAAAAGTTTCACCACAAAAGAGTTACAAACGGTTTGGGATCAAAGGAAAGCTTGCTCTGAGGTTTATAAATCCATTTACAAATATAAATAGAGTTGGCAACGTTTCTTGTAAGATTGAGTTACCACCACTGTTAGCAGGTGTTCATCTAGTGTTCCATATATCGATGCTAAGATTAGATAGGTCAAGAGAGGGAGACATACCGATGGTGGATCTGACTCAAATTTACCAAGCCGAGGATATTACTTACAAGGAGCAACTTGTGCAGATTTTAGACCTCAAGGTACAGAGTTTGAGGAACAAGGATATCCCGTTAGTTCTTGTTAAGTGGCAGCGCCACAGAGATAAGGAATTAACGTGGGAACGAAAATCCTATATAGGCGAGAGTTTCTCATTTCTCTTTTGATTTTCGGTAAGTAATTTCATTTTAAATATCTCAATTTTGAGGACTTAATTCTTATTAGTTGGGAAGACTAAAACGACCCAAATTAGTATAATCCTAGTCAAATGCCTAATAGGATCGTGATGTGGTGACTAACCCTACGTGGCGACTCGGTCAGAACTCGGATGCCAACACTGAAGTAACAATTCAATAATTTTATTTGTGTGCGATGCCTTGAATATTTTATGTTTATCTATGTTTGCGTGCACAACTTTATTGACATTGTTGTCGAATTAACGAGTGAGTGTAGTTTTCGAGATGTGCGCGTACGCAAGTATTAGGTAGGTCAACGATATTGATTAAAGTTGGCCCAGTGGAACTTATTTAATGGAAATGCTTAAGTTAAGTCATAAGGGGCATTTTAGTCATTTCATAAATTAGATGAAAACTCAAACATATATAAACCCACCTCAGTGCATTCTTCTCATTTTGCATGTTGGAAACAAAGGAACTAAAATACAGAGCTGCTGGAAATCTACTAATTGCTGGAAAGTTAGGAGTTTGAAGGGGTGTTCTCATCATCAAGAGTTTGAGAATTAAACACCCAACAATAACTTCAACCTAGGTAATGTGTTCTTCAATTTCATAAATCAAAATTAAGGGTTTTAGGGTTTTAAATCATAGGGTTTTCAATTATAAACTATTTCTTAGTCTATTTTTACTGATTTTAAGCATTTAACACGTTAAAATCAAATCTCAAGTCTCTTTTTTGGATTTTACAAGTTTTTGATCAAAAATAAGGTTTTCAAGGAATGAAACTTATTTTGTGAAATCAGCCACGTTAAGGTGTTTGTTTGCAAAATCTAAACCCATTTTTAAAATCCTTGTAGAAAAACACTAGGGATAACACTAGTGCCTTCGAATTTCAGTTTCAAAAATTAAAGTTATGAATTTTCCCAAGTTTGTATGTTTTTGAACAAATGCATGGCATGCATGTTGAAACCCTTTGATTTTAATGAATTGCAGTTTCACTGCAGAATTATGCCTGCAGAATTCTGGCCCACAGAATTACAAAATTTTAGCATGCATGATTGAAGAATTTTGATATTTTGAATTGTTAGGTTCACTACAGCAAAATTCAGGCCTACATAATTGCAAATTTATGGCTTGCAGAATCGCGAAATTCTTGCGAGCAGAATTGAAGAATTTTGATATTTTGAATTGTAGTTTCACTATAAAGTTTTGCCTGCAAAATTCTGGCCTGCAGAACTGCAAATTTCTGGCCTGTGGAATTACAAATTTCTGGCCTGCGAAATTGCAAAATTCTGTAATTCCAATTGCAGTTTCACTGTAAAACACATAACCTACCTTATACCCATTAACCAAGTCTAACACCCTCACTCGACCTAAACTCACAATAAACAATTTAAATAAAATCTAAGACATACGTAATCATATCAGGAACTTAAGGAAGGTTCTCGGGAGTCTGAGTGCACGAATTTGAGTGTCGAAAGGTCGGATTTAGCTAGGGGATTTGCGTGATAAGTAAGTTTACCTAATGGAAACTTTACTTGGCATTTCATTTCTATTAATTATTGTCCTTGCATAGTCCTTTTGACTATTTTGCCTTTATATTTTTATATCATGTGTTCTTTGTGTCTTTGCTCACTTGATGAGTCTAGTTTGCATGATATCCATTCATTTAATTTGATTCATTAATATCTCATGCTATGTCTATTCTTGTTGTTTTAAATGTGAATTGAATGATAAATAGCAGGCTATTAGGCTAGTTAATATCTTATAAATATTTAAGAGGACTTGTGTTCCTTATTTGTTTAGGTGTCTAGATATGCCTATGCCTTGAAAATCCATACTTGGTATTTCTTGAAATTTAAAAAATAGTTTTTGCATTTGGGTCCCGTACTAGATCGAGGTGTGCACGACTCACGGGGTTAGAGTCCCTGGGGATGTCGGCACATGTTACCTGACACTATATGAGACTCGGGGTTAGAGTCCTTTAGGTGGTCTACACACCGGGGTTAGAGTCCCTGGTAACACTTGGGTTAGAGTCCCTTGCTATATGATTATTGAGTCGGAGTGACATGTTTCACTACTGAACGGACCTAAACCACCACTACTTAGCTTGGTTTCGGTATCACTTGTTTAAATATGGTATTTTCTCGCATATGGTTTATTTCCCAATTTCCCCATTTATATGCTTTTAAATACCATTTGAATATTTGGAAATGCAAATTAAACTTTTCATCGGGGATTACTATTTTATTCTTGTACTTACCATCCTTTTTATGACGGTGAGCGCAGAGCCATCTACCAACAGGCTGGGCAAAGAGAAGATCGGCGACTATCCCTGGGCCCGCGGCACGTCACTGCATCGATCGTAGGTTTTCTTTTGGTATTTTGACTGTATATGTTATATATGTCTTTCAGATACTATTTAGGGATGTATATTGGGTTGAACGTTAGTTCCCCGACTTGACTTAGACAATTTTACTATTTCACTGCATTTTGAGGACTTTATATATGTGATGTCATTTACTGGTTTTCCACACTTAGGATTTTATAAATGGCTTCTACATAAGTTACTAATTGCTTCGGCATAATCAATAAGGTTCCATTAAATAATTAATTTAATAAAAAGTTTTAATTAACTCTAAATTTTATAAACTGGTAGGACTAGTGTATTACATATCCTGAATATGAGAAAAGAGGCATTTAGGTTGTAAAGGTTGACTAATACGTAGTTGAGTCCTGCATGAATATGATTAGGGCTTAGTTACGGGATTAAGCCGGGCGGTGCCCTAGATTAGGAGAGGGGTTGTCACAGATTAAATATAGTGCTCTTAATGAAATTGTTGCTTATGAATGAAATATGTTCTATTTGCATTTCATTCATTTGAAATTGGTTGAATCCAATATTTTCCTATTTAAGTACCATTTTTATTAGATATATTGATTCATTTATGCTTCATGAGGTATATTTATTTTGTTGGAACCCAACTTAATTTAAAACCTTGAGGAAAAGGTTTGGAATGAGTTTGGGGTATTTTAGGTGAAGTATGCAAAAGCAAGGAAAGAGAACAAAGGTAGAAGATAAGTTCAAGATTTTGATCTGATATTCAAGTGAGTTGATGAAATTTTTCAAATTTCTCCCAAATTCAAGTAAGTATGAATATTATTTTTCTTTATTTTTAGTTTGAAAAAGAATGAAAACGTGTATATATATATATACATACATAATAGGTTTTTTAATAAAAGTGGTGTTTTTATTACCTAAGTGAATTTTATGATAGAAGGAGTTAATTTGCATACCCTTTTTTATTAACTTTACTAGTTAATTATGTAATGGATTGAGTGCCTTATGTTAGTCTTGAGAATGGGTAGAAGATTGAAACAATAATGCAAGATGAACAAGAGAGACTTTCTAAGAATCTTATGATACAAAGGCTATTGATTAAGTTTTTTATAGTATGTATATATAGAAAATTATTATGTCGCAATTGAAAGAAGAAATGGGTTAGAAACCGATGAATTTTATAAGTTAGAAAAAATATTTTATTCAACTTTAGCGAATAGTGAGAAGTGTTAACAAGAGTTTGCAAATATATAGAGAGACCTATAGATTGCATAGGAAATAGAGCATGGAATCTATAGTGGGAAAAAATGTGAGAATGTCCATAGAAAATGGAGTAGGGACTCAAAAGCAAAAGAAATATAGCAAAGAAGAAAATTAAGGATCGAGTAGAAAAAAATGAGAGATGAAAAAATGGATGTTCTTAAATTATTCAAAGAAAAGATTTAACTCGAGTGCTTGAAGCTAAGGTTGAGTGAAGTATTTTTTTTCTAACACGTTTTAAACGATATATTTATTGGTATCTTGGCAAAATTCCTATTAATTTTTATTGTAGTGTTGTTATAAAGTATTTTCTAAAATTAAGATTAATCTAATAGTTTTTGTGTTTTGAGATTCTATACTAGTCATCGTAAGCTTGATGTTTGTTAGTGGAGATTGAGAACACCTACATTATGTACTAGCCATGGTAATGGACTTTAAGTTCAAAAGGGTGTTGCATTGGGTGATTGAGTCATCATTAAGGGATGTTTTGTTTTGTCTAAACCACTCTATTCTATTATAACTTCCATTTACTTGTGAGAAATATATTTCCATTTGAAAATCACTTCTATTTAAAACTTCCATTATTTAAAGATAAGATGAACTAGATTGAAATCAATATATAAAGAATGAAAAGAAAATAGGATTGAGAGTATTCATTTGTTCGGGATAGCAAAGTGTTGAGTTTAGGGCTATTTGCATGTCAATAATTAGACATATTTTATAATATAATTTAGGTTGATTTTAGATATAAATGATGATATTACGCTAAATATTCTCTTATTTTTGTGATATTAGGATTTAATTAGGAAAATATAGAAATAGAAGGAAAATGAGGAAGAATAACAAAATAATCAACTGGAGAAGAAGTCAAATGATTAGCGAGCGATTTGGACTTATAGAAGAAATCGCCAACAAAATTAGCAAAAGAGATTAGTAAGCAAATCATCGGCGAATTAGGAAATACATTAGAAATTGTCTGCCAAAATGGTTGAGTAGATATAGCTAAATCTAGTGATTAACTTTAGGATTTATGTGCAAAGGGGAATTGCTGACAAATCGGTAAGGTAGGTGATGAGTGTTTTTAGTAAGAACAAGGATTTTGTATTTATTTATGATTTGTACACTTAAGGAAACTATAAATAGGACCTTATGGCTTCGAAATTACTCTCTTATCTTAACATTTGCCCTCATAAGTTTAATTTTATTGAGTTTATGTTTGAAGCAACATTGGAGCTTTGCTTATTTCATTAAGAGGTATTTATTTAAATATGACTTTCAATTTTATTATTGTGTTATTCATTTTCGGCATGAGTGGGTTGTTTATTAATTTAAACGAACGTTAGACATGTATATAATTTTGATTGCCATATAGTTATAATTAAGTAATCATGTACATAATAGTTTAAATCTATTCATACATGTCAATCACAGATTTAATAAGTTTTTTTGTTTATTAAAACTAGTGATTCTTTATAATGAGTGCATAGTGGCCAATATGTTTCTTAGTATAAAGTATCTAAATCTATGTCTATGATTATTAACAACAATTATAGAAGTAGTAACTAGGATTAATCTATAGGGTTATATTCTCGAGTGGATGTTCTAGGTGATTGTGTTCTAAGTTATTTATTAATTAGCATATTCTGATTAATCTTTAATTAAGATTAGGCATGATTTTCATTAAGTGCTAATGTTATCGTATTTCTATTTTATTACGTTTTATCTAATAGGTAGATTTACAACGATAAGGATATGACTTATTTTCCATTGAATATAGGAAAATCAATGGTTTGCTAAAGGCTATTAACCTATTATGAATTAGGATTTAATGATTCTAAGATTCCATGTGATATAATTATAACTATGTTATGAAGTGATGTTAAGTTTTAGTGTCTGAATTCAATCCAAGAATATTACATTGTTTAATGGGGGTTTGTTTAGATGTTTGTTTAGATATTTCATTTATATTGATTTATTAATTTATTTATTTGTTTTAAATTGCATTAGATTATAGGCTTAGTAGGCAAATACATCCTAACGTTTCAAGATTTTTGCAAAAATATCCTAACGTTTCAATTTTTGCAAATATATCATAACCTTCTAGTTTCATGCAAATTGTATCCTTGTTCGTAATTATTATGTATCAAACCACAATCAAAGTGATGAATGATCACTCGATTACATACCAATTCCATTTATATGATATAATATTCTTAATTGTATGCATAATTTATTATATTTTTAAGTGTAATTCACTAAAAATAGGAAGTGAGGATATAATTTACAAGAAATCAAAAAGTTAGGATATTTTTGCCAAAATTCAAACGTTAGGATGTTTTTGCAAAAAAATTGAAACATTAGGATATATTTGCCTATTAAGCCTAGGTTATATCATTGAATTTAAATTGTTTATAATTTAATTATTTTAATAAATTGATCGCTTGTTTTTAGATTGATAGTGTTTAATTCCCATTTTAATTAGATTAGTTAAATTAAAGAAAGTTAAATCTAGTAAAAATTTAGGATAGCCTTAATTCTTAAGAGATTTGTAAAATCCCTGTGGAGATAATAACATATTTACCACTACTACAAATAATAAAAGATATGGTAAATTATTATGCACGTTCGATGAATGTCAAATTGAGTAAACTTACCTCAATAAAATGTGTTAATGATACATACATGAACCAATACTAGTGTAGACACGAGGAAAATCAAATAGGAACTTTCGAGTTAGGATTAGATAAAATAGCATTGTCAATGCTTCAAGGTAAGTAGGGTTTGCTTTATCTTCATTCATGTCATGCTATTAGTTATGCTAAGATTCATAATAATGAATGGTTGATCTCTTTCTTGGAATCAAATTGAATATATCTTATAGTTCTGCTTTATCTTGTCCCTTTGAGCTATTTATTTATGAATGCGTGTGGAACTTATATGCTTCGAATGAATAGTTGTACATGGTACCTTAAACTGAAGAGCCTACGACCACTGGTCATCTTCTTCTGCTATTAAATGATACCTTTAAAGGCCAATCTATTGCATGTAGAATCATAATGATGCTTAGACACTATTCTATAAGGCGGGGTCATGTTTGATACCTTGAAGCTAGTTGATTATGAAATCGCACAGTTTATATCTAGCTTCCACTTCGTTGACTCTATGGAATTGATGTTATCATTATTATCTTGTTGACTATCTTGTTCTTGCTTTTCTTTGTTGTATATTGCTTTATATATTACGTTTGTTATATTATCCTTTCATGCTCAGAAAGATAGTACGATTGGTCAATAACCTTATTCATGCTAGTTATTATGCATTAAGTATCCGTGGCTGATTGAGGGTAAAGCATGCTTCTGCTTTACTGAGCCCATCGGATATTTACTCACCCCACTAATTCTCCCCCTCTAAGTATCTCAACTACTGCTTAGGACAGAGAAAAAAGCAAGGTCATAACGTATAAGCTTTTTTCTCATTTGCAAGGTTGCTTAATTATATTTATTCAAATTCGGAACAATTTATGTAATAAGCACGGGATTTTATTATGGTAGACTTGTGAAACCCATAGCCTAGTTGTTTTACTTTTGTAAGACTTTCTATTGTATTTCAGCATCTAATAGAATCATAAGACTTTCATTCCTCACCTATCATATGTCTTAGTAGTCTAATTGTAAGTTTTCTTATTGTGTTTCCGCGGGTTCATGCTTAATAGATCGTCGCCCGACTCACTGGGTCATCTCGAGAGGTTTGGCTTTGGTTTAGGCCGGGCGACCCTAGTTGTAGGAATTGGGATCATCACTGTGGTTCATTTCAGCATGCATGAAACCATAGAAACTCTTATTTCTTGAATATCAAACATTAGGAGAGGCTGGAATTGAAGAGTTCATCACCTAGGTAATCAGCTCCCACCATTTGCCTATTCGTGTTCATCAGATTTGGTCTATACGTATAGGAAATATGGGTATTTAATGGTCAAAACAAGATCTTTAAGTCAATTTACTGTTTTTCCATAAAAAAAACTAATGCTTTAAAGTTAATTCAAAAAGCAAATTGAGTTTCCAAAACTGATTTTTTATAAGAATTTGGTGTTCTTGATCAAAATGAATGAATGCATGCATGAATCTCTATAAATGTATACAATCATTATTGTTCTGCTATTTGTCGTTGTTTGATTTCCCCCATAAGGCGAGGTTGGGTCGACGGTGAATGGAGACGACCATGGGAAAGAATAATTAGAATTTTTGAGTTAAAAATTCAGGGGTTTCAACCTCGTTAGGGCGCTAATGGAGCCTCATTAGTGCGCTAATGATTTTGGCAAAAATTCAGATTAAGTTGCATGGTTAGCATGTTAATGAGCAATTATTAGCATGCTAATCAGACACCAAGATTCAATAAAACTGATTTTTAACAACGTAAATAGAAAAAATCTACTTTTGACATAGCGATATTTCATTTTGTGGATTCTTATCTTATTTTAAAAGAATTTAGCCGATAAATGAATGTTTAATAATTATTGGATTTTGAAATGAGTTTTAGTTATAGAATTTAATAGAGCTAAAGTAACATCAAACCTACTGTATATGAGCTAATAGGACACCAAGAGTCTAGGGATCCGTAAACGGGTGTCGCATATGGGTTTGAGGAGTCAAGGACTTGTTAGACTGCAATTTTCACGTAGTTTAGGTAAGTAAGCCCACGAGAAACATACCTTAAGAACTTATTTTATTTTTCCTTTATCTTTTGTATTATGATTGAATACATTTTTGTTATGTCGATTCTCAGGTATTTTTTGTTTGTTATGTTGAGTGGCACGCTAGACCGTAGCATGTGCACTCATGCCCATTGCCACCCGAGCTGCTTCTTTAGTGCACATATAGTTGGGTCATGACTAGGCCGAACACCGTGAGGGCTTAAGATTAGGGGACCGATCGGCGCAGACACTATGCAAGAGTCCTAGTATACCAAATTTTGGTCTAGTCTAACTAGGATGGGTAATCACGCACTTAAGTTCATTAGTGTTATTTACGCATGCTATGGCATGTTTACAACTTTCCATTCTTTTTTCGCATGTTTATTTATCATGTGATATGGTTGACAACTAGATCATAGCACATATACTAGCACCCTCAGACGATTGAGACTTAAGGTGTTTCTTTGATGCACGTGTCGATGGGTCGTGGGGTTACACCAACTACTGTGAAGGCTTAGGATGTAGGGGCCAGTAGGCATGGACATTGTGTAAGGCTCATGGAATAGTGAAGTGTGGTCTAGTTGGGCTCGAGATTGAGTACACGCATATTTTGTTTCTCTTATATGTCTTATTTTCATGCTATGCACCTTTTTGTTTTCCTTTCATTTTTGCATGATTTGTATGCATTGTTTATTGGTTTCCTTGAATGCTTGGTGATTTTCTCTGGGATTTACTCACTGGAACCCATTTTTGTTTTGAATTCGAGTTACAGGTCTTTCTATGAGTAAAGGAAAGATGATATTTGGGAGACTATCTCTAATTGCCCGCTATCCGAGACATACTCGTATGTGTCTATTTTGTTATTTTACTTTACTTTTGGGTCTCTTTAGGGACTTGAGAGACATTTGTACATGTTTATGTTTACTTATCTATTTAGGTGTCACCTAACATACATGGTAGTCGATTTTCGAGATTTCCACTATAGGTTGAAGTTAAAATGACATGAAAACTTATATGTATATGCCATTTCTATTAACCATGAGACTTCTAATTATTTTAAATGTAAAATCACTTGTATAACTCCTATAACTTGGCTAAATGAATCAAAGTAAGGTCAACTCAAGTAAATGACTTACTTAAACTAATTAAAATGAATATTTAGTTAACTCAATAATTTAATAGGACAGGTAAGCGTAAAAAAGGCTGAGGATAGTGTTATGCCGCTGGCCATCATAGGTGAGAATGCGGATGACATGTCATGGGTTAATGACTTATTTGGTGAAGTGGCGGTGTTCGGTTGCCTTGGGATTTGGGGCCGCTCCATAAACTAGGATTCTAACAATTCATCAGCATTCAAAAAATGAACTAAGATTCGCTACACGAATCGGTGAACCACAGAGTCATTATTTCATAATAAAATCTCTATGCTTCGACTAATACCATTGGACTGTTCACATACTTGCTAATGCGTCTATAGTCTAATTAATTACATTGCATGAAATTTATTTATTAATAAATATTATTTAAATTTCTTGAATTTGTTTATGATGTTTTTTTCTTAAGTGCAATTGTTTTTTTTATTATTCTATGCTTATTGGGTATTCATCATATTCCATTATTAGAAAAGAAAAACTGATGCTATAATTAATTATTATAAAATACAAAAATCATAAATAAATTATTAAAAAAATCCCTCAATTAGAAATTTTATGTTAGTGCCACCCATTTTTAAAACACTTGTCAATTTCTCGATCACATCAATATTGGTTTGCCTCCACAAAGTGTATTATGTTATCTTGGTGAGGCAAGCCGGGTAAAAGTTTCCTGAATGTTTTAAATTGGTTTGACTTAGTAAAGCTATCAAAACGATTTTAGGCTTTAGGCATAGATGAGAAATAACATGTTGTGACATATGAAGTTTAAGTCTCAAAAAGAACCTAAAAGTTGCATGTAATGCAATTGGTAAAGGTTACGTACCTAAATAACTTGATTTTGAGTGCCATGCCCTAGTTGTCTCAGAATTAAGTGAAATATAGATTATAGACAACTAAATTAAATATTTACTATGGTTATTGATTTAGTGGGAGTTTAATAACTCAACAATAAATTTTTGTGCATAATCTTTTAAGTGTAGATATTCGAATCCTCGTAACACTAATCTAAAGTAATTGCGATCAATCCTTGAAAATGATAAAATAATATCTAAGACTAATTTCCCATATTTGATTAGAAAAATCGATGAATGTTATCAACCACAAGAATAAGAATGTATGTCTTAGATTAATGGTTTCTTTTAAACTACCATCTATTAGTACAAGAATTATATGTCATGTTAGCAAATATAAAATCAGACTTTAGGAAAGATTCGAGAACATGGAAGCTAATGACATGACAGTGACACTGAAGGAAATGTTCCAATAGTAAGTCACACAGGAAGGGTAAAAGATTACAAAATTCCTTAATTCTTGTAAAATGATTGAGAACCTATTAATATGTCTTTATGTTTGGAACATGAAAGGACTATATTAATTATCTTAAAAGGCTTGAATCTTCATGTGCCAAAAGTTGGTAGTAGATTCGATCTATAATTCATTAAAATAGTTTTGAACTATATAATATGAGTGACATGGAGAAATCTATTTACAGTTGCATATGATGTTAAAAAATGTAAGACGGAATATTAAAAAAAGCCTTTGACATATATCTGATGGTTCGTAACATGAAGGAACTTAATAAAGAAAAATAAAGGAAAGGTAAAAGCTACCAAAGGTGTTTGTGTTGAACACATAAACCTTAGTTGTGAGCTAGAATTTAGCAAATTCTAAAGATAAGCCTTAAAGAACAGATTTAGTTATTCATAGAATGGAATTGTTCATTTTATAATGAATTACAAATCTGATTTGAAAGACATAACTTTGATTTTTTACGAACATTTTAAAATTAGTATTTAAAAAAAATTACTCGGCAAACTATTAACGTACTTTGATGAGATCAAGATAGATAATATTTGAGCCAAGAGTTTAAATGACCATCTTTGAAATTGTGGATTTATCTTGCAATTAACTCTACTAGGAACGTCACTAGAGAAATGATGTTTTAAAAGGAGAAATCGAACTATATAGTATATAATTCAATTTATGATGAGTTATACATACCTTCCTATAATCTCCTATGAAAGTTGTACTTTAGAAAAATTACTGCGCTTCGCACTAAACCTTATTTTCTTTAAATTGGTTATTAAAACTCCATATACGATATGGAATAAAATACATAGTTTGTCTTTTCTTGAGATTTGAGGCGACAAGACTTGCATAAGACGCTAAGTCACGCAATGTTTGATGCCTACGTCATTTGTTATTAGAATTGTGGTTGAACATTATGATATTATTTTGTATAATTGAGAAAAAGTTGTTTGTTGCTCAAAATGATGTCTTTATAAATAAAGAGTTTATTTCAAAGACACTATTTGCAATAAAATGAATCTTGAAATGTTCAACAACTACAAATGAGAACCGAACAACTTTAGGATGCTCAATAAAGTTTTGAACTAGTTGAGTATACACAAGTAACATATATCTCTTGACAATCTAGAATAATAAGAAATTGGCCAAAAAAATTTGGAATTTATTATTATTGATAGTTGTGATATATTTTTGATACTGGATCAGAATGAGTCATTACTTATCAAGAGACATGTGTCGTCTATATTAGATGAAGAGACTAAGCATTAATGAACTCTGGATTTTAATTCATTTATGTTGTTCAAGTTTGGAACTTGATTTATTTACTTGGAAGTGGTATGATCAGCGGATGTAAATTATTTAGAACGACATGAAAAAAGTGCATACTTAAAAGCAAGGCTTATCAAAAAATTTCAATCTAAGTCAAAGTGGCGATTATGATCATATTTTTCACTTGTAGCTAAAATCAAGTTGTAGAATTCTAATTGTCATTACTTAATAGTTTAGACTATAAGATATGACAAAAGAGTGTAAAACTAGCATTGTTCTATTCTCCTTAAAGATGTCAACTTAAGGGTTTTGATTATCTTAAGAATTTTAGAAAGGTATGCAAGTTTAAAGAATCCATTTGTGGATTCTAGTAAGCTTATCAGAGTTGCAGTCTTTGTTTTGATGAAATAATAAATGAGTTACGGTCATTGAATCGAAGATCAATTATGTGTATACGCAAAGGTTAGTTGGAGCACAATTATATGAATATGTATGTTGATGATTTAATTTTCATTAGAAACTATGACCTAACCTTACAAAATGTCAAGTCTTGGTTAAGGAAAAGTTTCTTAATGAAGTTCTTAGACAATTAGGCTTATATAATTATGATATAGATCTATAGAGATATATCTAAGAGGCTAATTAGTATAAGATAGAGTACTTATATAGACAAATAACTAAAAAGGTTTCAGTGTGTGAGATTCTTAGAAGAGTTTGTACTTATATCTTATAATATAAGTCTCTACAAGACTCTAAGTTTTAGGACAAATGATGAGTGGGACGATGTGAATATGATTCCATACGCATTAGCGATCAGAATCATCATATATGTTATACTTTATATTCAAACTGATATATCATATGCTTTGGGCAAAACATACATAAAGATTCTTATGAAGGTCACTTAATATATATTGATAAAATTCTTAATTACTTCAAAAGCACTTGAGAAATGTTATTGGATTAGCAAAGGTTTGAAAGATATGAGTCTTGTAAATGGTTACAAGATAAAAAAATTTCAAGCAAATATAAAAGTTTATGATCGCAATATGGATATGTGTTGACTTCGTAGGAATGAGTTGGAAACATTCTAAACTCACTATAACAGGTTCTATAACATAAATTGAGTTTTTAGCTGCATTTGATGCAATTAAAGAAAATGTTTAGATCATAAGATTCCTGATTAAATTAGGTGTGATTCTAACTATTAATAATAGCGTCGGCTTTTATCGTAAAACTAATAGACAAATCTAGGTTATGGACTAAATCACACTATAAATCTAAACAATCACATGAGCGTTTTTGTCCTATAAAAGAAAGAATGAAAAGATTTGCAAAACATCAATATCAAACAATGTAGCAGATACATAAATAAACTTCTTCCACTAAAAATGCACTAAGTTCACTCTGTATTGGACATGTGTAGGATTTGACATAGTGCAAGTGGGAGATGTTGGGGAGCATGCTCTAGGCCGATTCTATAAACGTTGTTTAACTATTATAAGTATATGCATATTTCTTTTATAATAGTAACCATAAATAATAATTGTAATATTCTAAACAACCCCAGTCAGTTATTATTGTGGGAATAATAATAAATTAAGATTAGAATAAGCCTTTATTGATAGGCATGTGATGATTATGTGTATACCAATACAGATGAAGATCATGGGTATTTGTTAGGAATAGATGCTAGACCGATCCACTATGAGAATGATACATGGTCAATGGAATAAGTGTTTCTCATTATAGTTATATCATTTAGTCATTTGGCTTGAGATCACCAAATACTCGAACATTAGGAGCATAATGATTTAACACAATTAAACGTCATCTTTAACCTGATGATTATAAAAGTTATGATTCGTCATTGTCCGACTAATGTGTGGATGTTGTCTGACCAAGATGGAATTTTTCCCCCTTCTTAGAGAGAGATATCTATTAGGCCTCTCGATACGTTAGACTGAGAAATGGCCATGTCTTGTGAATTGATTGAATCAATATCTCTTAACAATTTTAGTCTACTTGGAGATCGAAACTAGTAGATTGACATTCCACGTCTTATGTTCAATCAAAAGGATATCATGTGACTAAGGGATATGATATACACTGTCTATTAGGTTTTATTGATTTATTGATCTCCATGCAACTTTGGTAGTCATAATGTCTTGCTAAAGGCCGCTTATGATTTGTGTGCTAAAAAAAATTTAGGTTCACTGCCAACATTGTATGAACCTATTGGGTCGCGCAGAAAGAACATATTTGCATGATTTAATATTGTCTAGGTTGATGAATTTAATTTGAAAAAAAATTCATTTCGAAGATTCTCATTAAGTATCCTAGTTTGACTAGGATTCAAAATTCTCCAACATTTCTAATGTGACTAGAGAGTTTGTCTCCTGGTAAATCTTATTTTGAATAGGACACTAATTTGAATTATAGTATGAATTTAATTCTCATTTGAGTTTTAGATAAATAACAACTCTAGTTGGATTAGTAATTGTAGAATATATATGACTCTATCCTTTTTAGAGTTGGACTTTATCTAAGACTCTATTTGGAGTGTGACTAGGAGATGGAGTTCTTTTACAACTCAACATATTGTACTATAAGTAAGACATTTGGGTCACGGTTGTAGTACAGCTTTTTCAAAGAGTTTTTTGTGAAGATTTTTTCCCTAGAATTTTGGCGCTAGCACTCTAGATCGTGATCGTCCGTTCGTATGTGAGTTTTTGATAGAGGACGTTCGTCTTTAGCAGCGTCTTGAAGGAATCGATCAACACCAAACAAAGCAGACATGGAATTATTCTTGTTAAGGTATTGTTTTTCTCTATTGGTACATCGATTTAATGGAATTTATAGGATCTTGGTTCGGGGATATTCGAAAAGGTTTCAAAAACTTTCACTGCACTTGATCCCTAAAACACAATATTATATATATAAGACCTCAAAATGAAAAGGTTTCAAAAACTTTCACTGCACTTGAAGTTTTGTGTGGAGACTTTTTATGAGTTTTATATATTTAATTAATTTTAGATTTGTATTTATAATTATGAGTGGCTAAGTTCCACCATCTAGGCTAAGGTATTTGAGTTCTAAGGATTGATAGATTCGTAAGGTTTATGTGCTTTGATTTTTAACTTGTTTATTAATGATTTTCGTATTCCTATTTAAATCTTTATTTCGAGGTTTTTAATTACGGTTTTAAACCTTGAGTTACTTCCTTTCTGTTGTGTAAGTGCAAGTGCATGGAAATTATGGTTAGAAGCTCTCGCCAGTGATCCTGCCACCGCTCCATAAAGGGGATTACGTTTGATGGCGAGTGGGGCCCTGTCTGTTAGCAACTAGTGTGTCCCTGTATATTTAGGATACGAGATGGGTAGCAGCGTTTTGTAATTTCCACTTGTGATACTTGGACAATTCGACGATAGTTACCACTAATGATAGGTGTTCTCATAGAGTGCTAATGCTACTAGCTTGTTGAAAGCCTATGGCGTATCCGGTGGCTTTGCAACTCTAGTTACTATGTGGTTATGTTGCATGTTCCCTCCATTGACATGAAGAGAACTGTGAAATCTGAAATCTTTAAATTGATAATTACGATTAATTTAGGATTATTGATTTTTCATTATGGTTTTGACTGTGAGTCGGGAATTAAACACCAATGAATTTGAGATTTATATTTAATTTTATTAATATGTGATATTTGTCTAGTGTTGTGTATTATATATTATTTTATTTTATAAAACTTATGTGATTGAATAAATCTGATATTCGTAGGGTTTTGTTTCGAGATACGTATTGTGACGGGTGGCGAGATAGTTAAAATATTGACATAAATATTACGTTCAAATGTCGCAATGAATAATTGAATTTAAATTCAAAACTCAAATTTTGGACCTTAAATGGACTTAACGAACTGGCGTGGGGATTTGCCTCGGTGTCTATGTAATTCAGTATTGAAGGTAGTGTGAAATAAGACAAAGTTGTGTAAGACCTTTTTTCGAGTTTGGTGTCGGTTGACAGTAGTCGAGGTTGAGATTTGGTCCAAACTAGTGCAAGTTTGGATAAATATGGCAAAAAGATTGGTCAATAATTGTTCCGTATGTCATTGACAAAGTCAAGATTTTTTGGGTTTTGGTGTCACCAAAATTAGTGTTATGGACATTTCTTGAAGATGGACTGTTTTGTCGAGAGTTTTGTTCAATTTGGTGAAAATTCGAAAAGAAAACGGGCGCCAAAAGTCAAAACACGTCAAAATAGGGATTTATGGAATTAATAAATAAAAAATAAAGAGACTGACAAGTAGCTGAAGGTTTATATATAAATAAAGAAGAAAAAACAAAAATCAAAAAAATCAATCGATTCCTTTTATATTCAACAAAATGTTTTCTCATAACCCTCTCAATTCAATTTTCGCTTCACGAGCTCCTGACATTCAATTTTTGCTCAGTTTCTTTCTGCAAAACGTAGAGCATCGCAAGACGGTTAGTTCGAGCTAAGTTTTTGCATTAGAAACGAGGTATTCGGCCTGCAACTTGGTAAATTATTAAGTCCATGCATTTTCCCTCAATTCAATTTGAATTCTCATGATTTTTCTATTTCTTTCGCAAGGTTTTGATAGAAATCAATTGGAATTGTTATTAATTGGTATATTGGATTGATTTGTATCAATTTGGGATAAATTCCACAGACGTGGTTTAGGGTTTTGACGAGGTGAACTAATGCAATTAAGTTAATAACTATTTTAGAGATGTTTTAATAATTAATATTGATTATTGGTTTTGATCCAATTTGATTCCATAGGCTGTGAGAATATTTTGGTGTTGGTATTGGGTGGTTTTGTGGTGTTTATTGTCGAGTTTTGAGGATTTAATTACAAAAATGTTAATTTAGAGAAGTTTTTTTAGTTCAAAGTATATAAAGTTGCCAAGTCGATAGGCCATATGGGAAAATTAATAATTTCTCCAATGGTAATCCGATTTGGGTGTTCTTAGAGTCTATAGAAAGTAGGACATGAGTACTACAAGTTCCTTAAAGGTCATCAAGACAAATATTTTAGTTTTTAAGGTTAAAAAGTTACCCCAAGTTGGCTAGTTGAAAGCTAGTTGAAATAGTTATATAAATTAATGTTTTTGGAAACTATTCTCGAACGTACTTTAATCGCGGTTTTCATTAGGCTTCGTGTTATTCTTTCACTTGGAGCTTGACCCATAATATAATTAGGTATGCAAAGAAGCTATTGGAACAATTTTCAAGGTGATCTGATGCTATAAGAACATTGAAAAATTAAGCTTGAAGTTAGTTGTTTGTAATGTTAAGTAAATCCTATGGTAACCTTTACATTTTATGATTATATTTCGTATGAACTGCATCGATCCTTGAATTGCATTTTTGTTGTACATGCATACGTGTTTTGGGAGGGTAAGGCGTTACGAGTCTCCTTATAGTGTCTATATAAGGGTTATTGAACACTATATTTTGCTTGAGGGGCTGGAGTCACTAATATTTTGCATCACGGTTATCATGAGATCATGTTAAATCAAATCATATTCCCATAGTCTAGAGGAACGTGACTCGTATGGTTATTCTCCTTGCACATGAGTCTTGATTACTGTTTACTTACCATTTTCAAAGACCGGTCGTCTGATTATGGTCGGACAACAGAAATGGGATGGATACATGATCGTATTTAAATTCTTTGGATTATTATGCATTTGATTACTACAGGTGTATTGGATAGTGTGGGATTTACTTATCTGACATTATCGAATTTTTATAATTAGATAACGACATGTTTTAGCAATGAAAAAGGAAAGGAAAAGCTTTTCGATTATTAGTGACTTGCTTTGTTTCTTTCTCTCTAAGTTTGTATTACTTTTGAATATAAAATACTATATAAATTGGTTTTCAGGTTCGTGTGAGGTTAGGATATCTTTTTAAAGTGTTGAAATGGTTTTGAGAAGGATTGAAATTTTTCAATGTTCTTAGGATAGATTGGAATGATGAGAAGTTAAGGTATTAATGATTTAATAATGTTGAAATTCTAAGATAGGTTAAAATGAATAAATAATCATTATTAATGCAATATATTTTGTTATAGGGTAGTTTGTGAGTCCTTCGGTATTTCTACAAAGCTGAGTAGGTTTGTCAAAGATTTATGAAGGCCGAGATTTCTGGTGTAGGCTTAGAAATAGCGGAGATGTTGGCGAAAAGTTTTTATAATATTTAAGGATTATAAAATTATTTTTACTAATTTTGAGGTAAAAAAATTGATTTTAGAATCCCTTTGTGGTTGATTTAGAATCATATTTGATAATTACTCTTACATATTTTTATTTATTTATTGGAGGAGAGTCTAAGGCTACTAGGTTATTAGGATATTAAGTTAATCTAGGCTGGTCAGATGCCCTAACTAGGTGGGGTCTGACAATGTTGGTATTAGAGCCAGGTTTTCTAAAACAATCTTACTGATTGAGGCTTAGTGAGTGATTAATTAGGAAGTAACGCAATGGAATGGGGTTAAAAAGTTTAAAAACTTTGTGGTTGTGTTTTGTATGTTTTTATTATTATAATATCAGTGGATATGGGCTTGTTGAACCACTTTTCTTGCAATTTTTATTGCGAAATATTATTAGTGGACAACAAGAACTGGATTAAGGATGTGATGAGGATATAGGGATCCACAATGTGTGGATTCAAACACGTTTGAGAACTTGGTTGTGAAGATGTTAAATTCGATAAATACCTAAGCTACCAACCCAGGTATTTGTGGTTGTGTGCCCTAAGAAGTTCTTAATTCCACTTCAGATACTCAGGAATAGTAAACTACCATTGTAGTTTGTCCGAGAGTGGAACCAATCATTGCAGGTTTTTGTTCAGACTGATACATTTATTGATAGTGGAATGTCACGGGAGGAAAAGTAGGAAGAGTTTGGTACCATTATATTAAGGATTAAACTGAACATTCTACTAGAGGTTCGAGATAGGTCCAATACCTATGTGACTGTATAAGTTTTTAGCATGAATCACAATGATATTAGGGTGTCGTGGAGTCAAGACAAGAATCGAGTTTTGTTGGTAAGAAAAATTTTCCTTTCAGGTTTGACCCTAAGTTCCAACAAAGAAATGAAAGATTTGAGGATTAGTTGAGATGACACAAAACATACTTTTTAGTTTTCAGGTCGAAAAGGTATACCTTAGTTGCAAAAGAATGAAGGTAAGGGTCGAGGATCTCAGAGGGTAGGCCTTGAATCAGATATCGACACCTATTCAGGAATCTTTTGTAAGTAATAAACCCGTAGTGACATGTTTTAGGTATGAAAAAGAGGGTCACATCAGTCGAGACTATTCTTGAGATCTAAGGGTGATTACTTGTTTTAGGTATGGAAAGAAAAGACATTACAAGAGACGTGACCATAACTTTTAAGAGCATCATTTTATGTGTCACAAACTCAACAACATATCAGAGAATATGTTCAGGTTGTGACAGAAGAAGATTCAAGTACAAATCATAATCTTATTAAAGGTTCCATTTTAATTTGTGTTCGTATGATGATTAAGTTAGGTTTAACTCCTGTGTGAGTCCTTACTCATCTTGTACTTAACATAATAATTGGGGATAAGGTGGATCCTCACTTGATGTATGAGAAATATGTTGTTGAGATCTCCAGACACAAGATGGTTGTTGATTTTGTGTGTTACAGTTATTGGAGTTGAAGGTGTTGTTGATAATAAATTAGCTAGTCATTAGGAAGAAATTGAAATTCTTACCTGAACTATAGTATAGAGGCAAGATTTAAAATTAAACTGGAGGAGATTCTTGTGGTTGGGGATTCGTGGACATGTATTTTAATTAATTAACTGGAGTTCCATCTCTAATAGAGATTAATTTTGTGATTGATTTGGTTTTGGAGCTAGACCAATAATTATGTTGTCCTATAAGATATCTCTGAAGGAATTACAGGCATTGCAGTATCGGTTAGAGGAGTTTATGGATGAAGTTTATTCATCGAGGTAAGTCGTCGTAGGGTGCATTAGTCCTTTTTGTGAAAAAGAAGAATGGTAATTCAAGTCTCTACATTAATTATAAATAGTGAAACAAAGTAATTGTTCGGAATAAATATTTATTGCCTCAAATTAATGATTTGTTTAATCGACTAAATAGATAAAAAATCTTTTCAAAGATTTATTTTCGTTAAGGTTACTATCAATCAAAAGTTTGGGAAGATGATGTGCAAAATCTGCATTTAGTATCATATATGGTTACTTTGAGTTTATTGTTGTCATTTAGGTTTACTAATGTTCCGGCAGGTTGTAGATTTGTTGCAGAGAGTGTTGAGGTTATGTTTGGGTCACTTTGTGATAATGTTCATTTATGATATCAAGGTATACTTTAAGACTCATGAGGATCATGAATAATATCTTAGAGTTAATCTCTAAAATTTGAGAAATCACAAGCTACATGTTAGGTTTAGCCAATGTCACTTTTGGTTGTCCGAGGTGAAGTTTTTGGGTAATGTGGTTTGTATGAAATGAGTTTTTGCGGATATAGCCAAGAATAAGGCTATTATTGGTTAGTCAGAACTTATCAAAGTGACGGCGATACGAAGTTTTCTGGTTTTAGCTTGCAATTATTGTCGATTTGTGAAAGATTTTTGAAGATAGTTACACAAGTTACTAAATTAACTCAAAAAAATGTTCCAATTATTTGATCAAACGAATATAATGTTGCATTTTGAGAAATTGAATAAGTATTTAACTTTAGCACCTGTTATTGTATTGCCTAAAGTGAGGAAAATGCTTATATTTTAGACTGATGCATCGAAAGTTTGAGTTGTGTGTTAATTCAAAATGGAAGGGTGATTGTTTAGGCTTCTTGTCAATTAAATATTCACAAGAAGAATTATTCCGTTATGATTTGAAATTAGCAGCGAATCGTGTTTGTTTTGAAACTGTGGAGATATGGGGGGAGTTTTACGTTATTTTCAAATCATAAGAGTTTGAATTATTTGTTCTCTCAAATAAAATTGAATGTAAGACAATAATAATAATTGAACGTTAGAAAGACAATAGTTTTAGTCTTAAATATCATTCTGGTGAAGTTAATGTTGTTGCTGACGCATTGAGCATGAGAAGTGTTGAAACATTGTGTGCAACTAGTCAATTGACGTACAAGTATTAGTTGCTTTCAAAAGTCATTGTTTTGATTTTGTCGGAGGTTCTTGAGGTTGATGATGAACTGACTTACGCTCAGTTTAGAGTACAACTCGTTTCTATTCAAGAAGTGATAAAGAGTCAGCAAAGTGATGTGGATTATAAAAAATTTAAACGGTTTGTTGATAATAGTAATAATCCAGATTGAGTTTAGTTTGTGGATTAAAGTTAGAGGTTTAAAGGAAAACTTTGGATTCCATTAGTGGCTGAGATTCGGGATGAGATATTGAGAGAATCTCATCGATTTAGATTTAGCATTCATTCGGGAAAAATCAGAATATGTTATGATATGGGGAAATGTAAGATTTTTCAACAGGTAAACACCGATAGGCGGAAACCTGGAGATACGTTGCAGCTACTTCATATATTATAATGAAAATGGGAATATATCGTGATAGGAATTTGTTATTCATCTACCTATTTCTTGGAAGAAACATGATGTGGTGTGAATTATTATCAATAGACTGGTGAAGTCTGTTAATGTTCTTTCTATCTACATTTCAGATACCTTTACACAACTGAGCTTTTTGTGTGAGCGAGAGGTGGCTCGCTTGTTTAGAGTGTCACTAATTATATTTTCTTATCTTAATGCTTGGTTCACATCGGGGTTGTGGAAGGGCATATACGAATTATTTCGACATTCAGGTTTATTTCAGTTCTGTATTTCATCCATAGAGTGGATGGTCAGACTGAGAGGTGGATTTATGTGATGGAGGACATGCTTAGGGCTTGTGTACTAGTATTTGGAGGTTCATGGGAAGAATACATACCTTTGTGTGAGTTCTTTTATAATAACAATTATTAATCTTGTGTTGAAATGACTCTATTTTAGGCATGGTATGGGATACCTTGTTGATCTCCTATCGGTTGGGTTGAACCGGAGGATTTGGCTGAGTTGGTGTCACAAATGGTTGGAGATCACATTGAGGTTATGTAGTAGATTCATCTAAGATTGAAAACGATTCAGAAAATATACAAAAGTTAGTAAGATCTCTTTCGCTAGTTAGTGATATATAGTGAAAGAAATTGGGTGTATCTTAAAGTTTCCCCTCGCAAAAGGCCATTACAGGTTTGGACTGAAAGGAAAACTCTCTTTTTGATTTATATGGTCGTTTGTGATTGTGAAATGGGTTGGAAAGTTTATGTATGGATTGGTAGTACTGCCTCGGTAAGCCGAAATTGATGACGTATTTCATGCATTTAAGCTTAGGCGGAAATAATCTGTTTCGCATCATATACTTGAATGGAATCAGTTTGATTTGTAGATTAATGTGTTGTATGAAGATCTAACGTGAAAATGAGAGGCGTGTATGAGATGGACTTTTCGAATCTCTTTGACTTCAGGTAGATTTGGTTAGATTTTAATTTCGATGACAAAATTCTTATTAGTTGGGAAGATTGTCAAATTCCAAAATTTTTAAATCGGTAATTAAGGTTAATTTTAGATTAAGGAAGTTTAATTATGGTGTTGTCCGCGAGTCGGGAATTAAAAACCAGCGAATTTGAGATTTATAGTTAATTTTAGTAATATGTGATGTTTGCATAATGTTGTGTATTACATATTATTTTATTTTACAAAATTCGGGTGATTGAGTAAATTCGAGATTCGCAGGGTTTTGTCTCAAGATACTTGTCGAGACAGGTGCCGAGATAGTCAAAACATTGAATAAATATTACTTTCGAATGTCGCAACAAATAATTGAATTTAAATTAAAATTTCAAAATTTGGACCTTAAATGATCTTAACGAGCTGACGTGGGGATTTGCCTTGGTGTGCAAGTAAGTCGGGATTAGAAGTAATGTGAAATGAGACGAAGTTGTGTGAAATGTTGTTTTGAGTTTAGTGTCGGTTGATAATAGTCGAGGTTGAGATTTGGTCCAAACTAGTGCAAGTTTGTATAAGTATGGTAAGAGAATTGGTCCATAAAGGTTTCGTATGTCATGGACAAAGTTAAGATTTTTTGGGTTTCTATGTAACAAAAACCAGTGTTATGGATATTTCATGAAGATGGGTTTTTTGTCGAGAGTTTTGTTCAATTTGGTGAGAAGTCAGATAGAAAACGTGAACCGAAAGTCAAACACATCAAAATGGGAATTTCAGGAATTAATAAATAAAAAGAAATTAACCTATTAACAAGCAACAGAGGGTTTATGTATAAATAAAGAAAAAAAATCAAAAATCAAAAAATCAATCGATTCCTTTTATATTCAACATAAGATTTTCTCCTAACCCTCTCAATTCGATCTTTTGCTTCACGAGCTCCCGACATCCGATTTTCGCTTGGTTTTTTTCCATAAAAATCATAGAGCATTGCGAATTGGTTAGTTCGAGCTAAGTTTCTAAGGTAGAAACGAGGTATTCGGCCTGCAATTTGGTAAACTCTAAATGCCAAGCATTTTTCCTCAATCAATTCTAATTCTCACAATTTTTCAATTTCTTTCGCAGAGTTTTTTGTAGAAATTGGCTGGAATTGTTGTGAATTGGTATATTGTATTTATTCGTGTCAATTTAGGAAAAATTCCACCGATGTGGTTATGGTTTTGAAGAGGTGAACTAATGCAATTCAATTGATAACTATTTTGAATATGTTTAAATAGTCGATATTGATTATTGGTTTTAATCCAATTTGTCTCCACGAGCTGTGAAAATATTTTGGTGTTGGTATCAGGTGGTTTCGTGGCGTTTATTGTCGAGTTTTGAGGATTTAATTGCAATAATATTAATTTGGAGAAGTTTTTCTTAGTTCAAAATATAAAGTTTCCAAGTCGACGGGCCATATGGGAAAATTCATAATTTCTACATTGATGATTCGATTTGGGTGTTCATGGAGTCTATGAAAAGTAGGACATGATTACTACAAGTTCCTTTAAGGTCATTGTGACAAATATTAAGGTTTTCAAGGTTAAAAATTTACCTCTAGTTGGCTAATTCAAATAGTTATATAAATTAATATTTTTGGAAGCTATTCTCGAGCGTACTTTTATCATTGTTTTCATTAGGCCTCGTGATATTGTTTCACTTAAAGCTTGACCCAAAGTATAATTGGGTACGTAGGAAAGCTATTGGAACCATTTTTAAGGTGATTCGTCCGAGAACCTCAAAAATTAAGCTCGAAGTTGGTTGTTTGTAAGTTTATGTAAATCCCATGGTAACCTTTACATTTTATGATTATATTTCATATAAATGGCATTTATCCTTGAATTTCATTTTTGTTGTGCATGCATACACGATTTGGGAGGGTAAGGTGTTACGAGTCTCCTTATAATGTCTATATCGGCGTTATTGAATACTATATTATGCTTGAGGAGCTGGAGTCACTAATACTTTGCATCACGTGGTTATCATGAAATCATGTTGAATCAGATCATACTCCCATAGTCTAGAGGAACGAGACTCGATTGGTTATTTTCCCTGCGCAAGAGTCCTTATTACTGTTTACTTACCACTTTTGGAGACTGATCGTTTGATTGTGGTCAGATTATAGAATTGGGACATTTGTATTTAAATTCCTTGGATTATAGTGTTCATTTTAGTTCCTTGGATTATTATGCATTTGATTACTATAGGTGTACTGGATAGTGTGGATTTACTTATCTGACATTATCGAACTTTTATAATTAGATAATGACAGGTTTTTTCGACGACAAAGGAAAGCAAAAGCTTTCCGATTATTGGTGACTTGCTCAGTTTCTTTCTCTATATATTTGTACTACTTTTAAATATAAAATATTGTATAAATGAGTTTTTGTGTTCGTGTGAGGTTAGGATATCTTTTGAAAGTGTTGATATGGTTTTGGAAGGATAGGAATTGTTTTAATGGTTTTAGGGTAGATTGAAATGCCGAGAAGTTAAGGTATTAATGATTTAATAATGTTAAAAGTCTGAGATAGGTTAGAACAAAAAAATAATCATTATTAATGTGATATATTTTTTTATGGGTTGGATTGTAAGTCCTTCCGCATTTCCACCAAGCTGAGAAGGTTTGTTGAAGATTCGTAAAGGATGGGATTTCTAGTGTAAGCTTAGAAATAGTGGAGATGCTGGCAAAAGATTTTTATGAATATTTAAGGATTATAAAATTAATCTTTATTGATTTTAAGGTATAAGATTTGTTTTAGAATCCCTTTGTGGTTTTTTTTAATCATATTTGGTAATTACTTTGATAGATTTTTATTTATTTATTGGAGGAGAGGTTAAGCTACTAGGTTATCAGGATATTAAGGTAATATAAGTCGATCAGTGCCCTAACTAGGTGGGTTCTGACAAGAACAAGGTGATGAAAGTCAGTATAAGCCTATCTCTGAGAATTAGTAATATGACAAACATTTGATAAACTGATGATCGAATTAGTTCCCTAGAATTGTGAATTCTGCCTTTGTCCAAATAATTTATTTATTGATTTTTGTTTGAAGTGTTTTAATTCTTGTGCATTTGATTTACTAGTTTATTTTAATTTTCGAAACCCTTTTTTCCTAAACCTAAAAAGAACACCTCGATCCCTGTGGGATCAACTTCGTACTTGCTTTACTACAAATTAATTGTTGTCTGTGGAAAATGAGACTATTTTGGTGTTGAACGACGCGGTATCAAGTTTTGGCGTCGTTTGCGGGGGATTGGTGCTAATTGTCTTCTTTTAGGTTTTTTGTTTTTATTATATGGTTACAGGTCATAGACGTTCACTTTTCGCTAATTCATTGGTTCCTTACAATCTAGATATTGATCGGACTTACAAGATAGGGAACATAACTAATAGAAGGAAAAGACACTCAAGGGTGATTATAGAGGACAATATGATGCATCAGAATCCTCCAATTGTGCAGTGCAGAACAACCAGCTGAATGCATGGCAAGAACCAAGGTAGGAAAGAGAGTTCACTTTTAGGGAAGTGAACCAATACCAACGAGGCTCATAACCAATACGTATTGAGGACCCAGCTGCCACTTTTTAGTTCGAGTTGAAGTCAGGGCTAATACATAAGTTGCCTGAATTTCATGGGAAAGAGAATGAGGGTCCTCAAAAGTTCCTCACAAAGTTTGAGATAGTGGTAGTAAGCATGATGTGGTGGCTCTATGGCCCAGCTACACGTGTTCGACACCTGCCCGTCCACCTCATGCCTCGATCATCATGTCCATATGTGTGTTAACCATATAGTTAGTTAATAATTCATATTTTCTTGAGTTATTTCCTTGTATTTAAAGTTCTTTAAGTTCAACTATTTGTAGTTTATTCGAGTCCGAACCATGCTAGTGGTTTGTATTTTACGAACTAACAATAAGTTAGCATGATAAACATTATCCATATGAGCATATCCTACTATAGAAAACTTAGAAAAGTACTTTGTATATAGGCGATAGTACCATAAAACAGTGTATATATACATGTACAGTGTCACTCCGGTGTCCCAATACCCAAAATAGTACAAAATATCAAAATAAGCACGTACTAGTAGGTCCTCGATGGCAGGCAATTAGATGTAGTTGCCTAGGATCCCCTTGCCCCTACTAGTACTAGGATCTGCACTCAATCGTCACACGAAGATAGATTACGAGTCCAGGTGAGTAAAATCTCATGGAACCCTTCTGAGCATTTGCATAATAAAGTAAGGAAATGTAAGAAATATTGTCAAATAAACATGCGAAATATAAAAGCCAAGCAATTGTAATTGGCTCATCGTATGAATAAATAACATATAAGCTAAACAAGTGTGTGTGCTCATTCCAGAAGGACTAGACTGTACTTCGGGCCACCATGATCCCATAAGTGGGCGCACCTAACTGACCCAATGTCGGTCCCTCACAATGTTGGCCAAATCTATTGAGTCATAGACACTTGCACCAACGGGCAAGTTTTGGTTGCCATTCACCAAAGGTCAGGTTATACGTGCTATAATCTAGTGCATCATGAACACGCAATAGAGAATTTGGGGGAGTAAACTCAACCCACGTCCAAGTAATGGAATGGAATAATAGAAACAGCAAGAAGTGATAAATATTAAATAAAAAAATAGAATCAAATACTCAGAGTTCTTCAATTGAGTTTTACAAACCATAAACTTCTATCTGACATCCCCGGACTCCCATATCTGACTCGATAAGCTCCCCAACACTGAGCTATGGTCCATTAAGTCCTTGAAGTCCAATTTTACAAATTTAGGTTTTTTAAAAGTGTTTAGAAATGTATTAAGTTGAAAATCATCAAAACAACCCTTAATGTTGAGGTTTCATCTATCATTAGTGCCCTAATGGGTCTACCTGGTGCGCAAGGTGGAGTTAGCGTGCTAGAGAATCGATCTAGCGCGTTACTGTTCATCATTTTGAAAAATAGTTGAGTGCCCAGACTATTTAGGACGCTAATTGCCCTTTGTGACAGAATTTTCAATTCGAGAATTTTGTTCTTTCCATCCCAATTACCTAACCTAACCTAGTTTACTCACTCTCCACAAAATGGTGACTCTAAAACATCATTTAAACTAATCTCAGAACATCAATTAGATCAAAATCATTCAAATCCATGCATTAACTAGTTTTTTCCCAAATTCATCAAAAATCCCAATTCACACTAAACCATTGATAAATCCTCAATAGAAATGATCATTATATATGTAATTCATCGAGTTTCCATAAAAAACTAGGGATCCAACCCTCAAACTTGAATCACACCAAAATCGCACAAAATTGGGTTCATTTAATAGAGTAGAAGATAAAGATAAAGACTACCTAAGTTTGATCCTTGGAATTGATTTCCAAGGTGTTGAATTTCTACCTTGAATCTCCTCTTAATCTCTGGTTTTTCTCTAAATTGCCTGAGTTTTGTGTCAGTGGATATGAAAACTCCCATTAAATTGCTTTATATATGTTGGCCTTGATCAAGTGTGCTATGCGTATTGTAACTGCCCGTTTTACTAATGTCATTATTCATGTTGTAATTTCAGACTTGGACGCTAGCTCAGATCTACGTGGATATTGTGGGTAGGCTAGGACACACATCGACCTAGGTACACTAGTTAATTGTGTGTTGTATTGCTTATTTTTTATGCATTTTACAAATTCACGTGCTAATACATCACATGTGTGTATGTTGTATGGGTATATTGCGTAAGGTTGTGTGATGGGTAGTTGCCTCAAAATGCATGCCAATGTGGTTATCGAAAAGGCGAATTACAGGTACACTAGAAAACTTGACTAATTCACGATAATATGACTAAGTAATCAAATGAAATGGGTAATGTAACCATAGGCCAAGCTAATTAAATTAGAACACTAGGCATAGCATGCCATGGAATGCATCTTGAGACGTGAAGCATCGAATACCAGGTAGCCGAAGGTTAATGGGACCATAAGTTGGTTAATTTTGATCAATAGAAATGTCAACCACATGTTAATGTAATGTCAATAAATCAAATAATGAAATGCCTATAGTTTGAGTTAAATAATGTGGACCCTAGATGGGGCATTGTGATGATCCTCGTGAGTGAATCTAAGATAATGAGTATATTATTAAAGTCATCAAGTGTTGTGTGAAAGCATGAATATAGTCCACAAGATAATCCTCAAGATATGCGTAGCACACTTGATCAAGACAAACATATAAAAACCAAGTGAGAGGGAGTTTCTTCTCAACTTACCCATAAATCACATGCAATCTGAGAATTTACAAAGAAAGAGAGAGAAATCAGATATGGAAATCAACACTTTGGAGATCAAATCAAGTGAATCAACTAAGGTAATCATGTTCTCCATCTATTACACTTCCTAATAAACCCAATTTTATGTGTTCTTGATATAATTCAAATTTGAGGGTTAAATCTCTCGTTTTATTATGAAAACTTGATGAATTATATTTTTAATGATCATTTTTAATGAGAATTAACAACTAGTTTTGCATGAATTTGGGTTTTGATGAATTTTGGGAAATTAGTGAATCCATGGGAATTGAATGATTTTGATCAAATTGATGTTCCGAGATTGTTTTGAACGGTGTTTTGGAGTCACCAATATGTGGAGAGTATGTAAACCAGGTTAGGATAGCTAATTGGGATAGGAATGATGGAATTCTTGACTAAAGAATTATGTCAAAGAAGGCAATTAGCGCGCTAACTCGGCTGGTTAGTGCACTAATCATTCTGGGCTCTCAACTATTTTTCAAAATAAAGAACAGTAGCGTGCTAGATTGATGCCATAATGCGCTAACTCCACCTAGCGTGTTAGGAAGACCCATTAGCGCATTAACGACAGTTGAAACTTGAACATTAAGGGTTGTTTTGATGATTTCCAACTTAATACACATCTAAACACTTGTATACAACCTAAATTCATAAAATTAGACTTCAGGGACTTAGTAGACTGTAGCTCTGTGTCGGGGAGCTTGTTAGGTTAGATACGAGAGTTCAGGGAGGTCGGAGATCGGTTTGAGGTTTGTAAAACTCAATTGAATAACTTTGAGTATTTTATTCTATTTTGATTCCATTTTTATCATTTCCTGCTATTTCTACTATTCCATTCAGTTATTTGGACGTGGGTTGAGTTTACTCTTCGATTTTGGACAACACCGAGGGACCAGATGTTAGGCCAGTTGAGCGCATCCATTGGTGGGAACCTGGTGACTCGAAGTATAGTCTAGTCCATCTGGAGTGCACATACACATTTTTTTAGCTTATATGTTAATTATTCATACGATGAACTAATTACGGTTGCCTGTTTTTACATTCTACATGTTTATTTAACAGTATTTCTTGTATTTTCTTACTTTATTAAGCGAATGCTCAGAGGGGTTCCTTGTGATTTTACTTACTGGACTCGAATAAACTACAAATAGTTGAACTTAAGTAAATCTAAAAACATAAGGAAATAACTTATGAAAATATGAATAATTGACTAACCACATTGATAGCGCACAAGTGGACACAATAATCGAGATATGAGGTGGATAGGTAAGTGTCGAACATGTGTGGGCCCATCGGGTGACTCCAAGGTGGCCTCAGGGCGTGGGGCCGTCACGGTTGGTATCAGAGTGAGAGTTTCAAGAACTTAAAAAATTTAAATGAAAGAGCATAAAATTTAATAAATAAACTTTAGATGTGGAAACTAAATGTTATGGCCTTAGAACTTTAGTGGGGAGGTGATGTAAGGCGGGTAGATTCAAGGTGATATATGTGTTATATTTTTGTTATATATATATGATATACGTATATATATTGAGGCTAATCCGGAGCATGCTTCTCAATGCAGATCATTGACCGACAATCGACTACGCCTCATGAGACTAGATGACTAGCGATGCAACTAAGGACTTCCCTGTTACTATGAGTGTGGAGGATCGAATCTCGACCCAAGACACTCAAATGGCTGAGGTATTACTGTTACTGCGGGATCAGGCCCCCGCACTTATGGCATTTGCTACAGCCGCGGTCGCGACGCCCCAAGACCCAAGGGTAGTTAAAGCCCCATAGGGGCCAACCATCACCTCGGTTGTTCCCTAGACACTAGTTGAGAAAAAAGCTACTTAGACACAAGCAGAGAGAGCTACAGTAGTTGTCTTTTCATTGGAGACGCCGACTCTACGCCTCCACCTTCCACTGCGAAACAGTTGACGACTAAAACGGCTACTGCTACTACATCAAGATTTATATTAGGCCCAGAGGCGAATATGATGAAAGAGTTCCTAATGTTTTAGCCGGCTTCTTTTACGGAGGTAGTGACCCCGAGACCGCAAGGAAGTGGATAGTGTCCCATCAGAGGTTTCATAAGCTGATGAGGAATTATGAGAGCGTTCAGGTGTGTCTTTCTAAAGCATGTTTGAGAGGCCATGTAGCAGTTTGGTGGACTACCTATCAGGACACCCACCCAATGCCGATGACATGGGATGAGTTTAAAGAGTTGTTCTATGATCAGTACATACCCATGGATATGAGGTTGCGATAGAGGGAGGAGTTTTTTACCCTGAAACAGGGTAATCAGACACTAATACAATATATGGAGCGATTTCGGTACCTACTTCTATTCTCTATAGATGTAGCATGGATAGAGCGGCTATACATATATTACTTCACATGAGGAATTGATGATAGGATTGATGCAGTAGTGGTATCATTTGGGGCACCCACTCTGTAGGATATATTTGACCGAGCTTTGGCACAAATACCTACTTGATGCATAGAGTGGCAGACATATGACTGGGACTATGGTACAGATTGGGCAGAGTTCTCAGCCGGATCAGAGGCTAAAGAGATAGATATATCATCTAGGTGGAGGTCGGAGGGATCACAGACGAGACATCGACCGCATGGATGATCACCAATACAGTCAGTTCCAATATAAGGAAAGAGAGTTGGTTCACATCATTACATCAGCAACGGTCGATCAGTGTAGGTCGCAACCACAAATGCACCGTCAAGGTAGAGATCAAGGAAGACATGATAGGGATCAAAGAGACCGGTGGGTTAGGGTCCGAGATCTAGTGATGGCGAAGCTTACAGGCAGGATAAACACGAATGTTGTAGGTGTGATTAGCAAGGAAACTTGAGCGTAAACTGTAGAGCACCACCATCGCCATTATGAGAGCCAGATCAAGCTAGTGGAAGGGCCTATGTGATAGTGCAATTGGATGGCGGAGTGACAAGACAGCTTGTCAAGGGTATGTTACATATTTTTGGTAAACCTATGCATGTTATGTTTGATTCAGGTAGTATTTTATCATTTAGCTGAGTGGATTATTGTAGAGTTAGGATTAATTGTACAGGCACTAGACACACACTGTGTTCTCAGTACGGCCGCTGGGGACAAGATATACCATAACCAGATATGTATAGATGTGATGATAGAGGTTGAGGGATATCATATACTGACAGATCTCTGAGTGTTATAATACCTAGAATTTGATGCACTTCTCGAGATGGATTGGTTACCACACTATCATGAACAAATAGATTATTTAGGTAAAAGAGTTAAGTTTTGAAATTCTTAGGATACCAGAGTTCTCACTAGTTGGATCCCTGACTGACTTACCTATCACTAGAGGCCAACTAGCTACGACATAGGAAATATAGATGTTTGAAGCGATAGTTAAGCCAAAGATTAGGACCGAGGTCAGGATTGAGGATGTTTCAGTAGTTAGAGACTTTGTGGATATACTTTTAAATGATCTACTGGGATTGCCACTACTACGAGCAATTGAGTTTACCATCGAGTTAATGCGAGGGACTCGGCCGATCGCCAATAGATCGTATAGGATGTCACCATCTAAGTAGGAGGAGGTTAGGTGACATCTGGATGATTTGTTGGAGAAGGGTTTCATCCACCCTAGTATTCCACCCTGGGGATCTCCGTGTTGTTTGTGAAGAAGAAGGATGGTTGGGTGAGGATGTGTATAGACTACATGAAACTAAATCACGTGACAGTTAGGAATTGTTACCCACTTCCTAGGATAGACGATATGTTCGACCAATTGGCAGGTGCCAAATTCTTCTCAAAGATCGACCATCATTTAGGATATCACTAGATGAGGGTTTAAGAGGTAGACATTAAGAATATCGCTTTTAGCATGAGATATTGGTTGTTCGATTTCACAATCATGCCATATGGGATGACTAATGCCCCAGCGATCTTCATAGATTTGATGTATAGTGTCTTGAGACCATATTTGGACAAATTGGTTATAGTCTTCATTGACGACAATTTGATTTACTGCAGGACTCATGAAGATCACGATAGACTTCTCAGTGCATTGTTGACGCCACTAAGAGAGTGCAGATTGTATGCCAAGTTCAGCAAATGTGACATATGGCTGAGTGCGAAGATATTTTTGGGACCCGTCATCAATGATTAGGGTATCTTTATGGATTTAGAGAAGATTTGTGCTATTATTGACTGAAAGACGCCTAAGTTTGTTGTTGATATTTAGAGTTTTTTGGGACTAGCAGGATACTATCAGCGATTTATACAAGAATCTTCCTAGATTACGACGCTGATAACTAACTGACCAAGAAAAATGTTAGATTCGATTGGTCAGAGGAATGTGAGCAGGTTTTCTGTGAGCTGAAAAAGAGGTTGACTTCTGCACCAATGTTGACTTTTTCTTAGCCGGGTAAGACTTTTTCAATTTATATAAATGCATCAAGCATTGATCTTGGATACCTATTGATGCAGAAGGGTAGACCAGTTACATATCTTTCCAGATAATTGAGACCCCATAAGGGGAACTATCTAGTGCATGACTTGGAGCTTGTAACAATCTTCTTTGCATTGAAGGCTTGGAGGTATCTCTATAGAGAGAGGTTCATGTTATACATAGGTCACCAGAGTCTTTGATATATCTTCAGTCAGAGAGATTTGAACATGTGTCAGAGGAGATGGCTTGAGCTATTGAAGGACTATGACTTCGCTATTAAATATAATCTTGGGAAAGCGAACGTCGTAGTTGTCGCATTAATTAGGAGCAGGATTGATAGCCAAACAGTTTTGCGACATACGACACACGAGCATGGCTTGTTATAGGCAGCATCCGTTATGTGCATTAAAGTTGTATCAACTACATTTCAGTAGCACATTTATGGTCAAATAGAGTTTCGACCATATCAAATGAGCGGGTTGCCGAGTGTCAAAGGGCTGATGGGCTCTATGAGGCTGAGCACAGGAGACCTAGTGGATTACTACAGTCGTTTCCGATTCCAAAGTAGATATGGGAGAACATCATTATAGATGTCGTTAGTCGACTATCGTAGACATCGATGCATCATACTAAAGTTTGGGTTGTGATTGACAGACTAATGAAATTGGCTCACTTTATTCCAATGTCGATGAGATGCACATTCCCATAGCTAGCATATTGGTTCAACGAGGGATTATTAAATTCTATAAGGCGACAATCTCTATTATGTTAGGCAGAGATCCTAGGTTGACTTTGAGACTCTTGGAGGCTATGTAGGAGCCGTTTGCCACCAGGTTGTACCTCAGTAATCTTACTATCCTTAGACAGACAGATAGTCAAAATAGTTGATACAGATTATGGAGGATATGCTCAGGGCTTGTATATTGCGGTTGGGATTTCATAGGAGGATTATCTACCTTTGTGTGAGTTTGCATATAATAACAGCTATCAAGTGAGTATCGAGATGGCATCGTTTGAGGCTCTATATAGGAGGCCCTATATATCACTTGTATGTTGGGCAAAGTAGCAAGATACAGTGACCATTGGGCTTGAGATAGTTGTTAATCACATAGAGAATATCAGGTTGATTCATCACAAACTATGAGTCGTCCGGGTTAGAGAGAAGAAATACTCAGATAGGTATCAAGAGGGTCTGAGCTATGAGGAGGGCAACATGGTATATCTAAAAGTTTCCCCATGTAAGGGTCAATAGAGATTTAGGATTAAAGGAAAATTGGCGTCGTGGTTTATTGGACCGTTTAGAGTCGCATCGCATGTTGCCAACATCGTATATTGCTTAGATTTACTTGCTAAGCTAGATATCCAAAATTTGATATCTCTATGTTGAGACTGGCTAGGTCAGGACTGAGATCGATGGTTGATTTAGGACAGATTGAGGTTCAGCCTGACATGACTCACGAGGAGTGATCGATAGAGATTCTTGACCACAGAGTTCAGGTTCTCAAGAATAGAGAGTTATTTATGGTCCTACAACGTTAGCGGCATCATGGGACAGAGGGACTTGTTTGGGAGCTCTAGTCGACTATGCGGGAACGTTACCCTTAGCTATTTCATGGTATAACGTTTAATTTATATTTAAATTTCGGGAAACAATTTCCTTAAGTTGGGAAGAATTGTAACAACCCGTTTTATTAACACCGTGATTTATGTCGTAATTTTAGACTTCAACGCCAACTCAGATCCACGTGGACGCCGCAGGTAGGCTGGGACAAACATCGATCTAGGTACACTAGTTAATTATGTGTTGTATTACTTATTTGCAATGCATTTTATGAAATTACTTGCTAATAAATCGCATCTATGTATGTGTATGGTTATATCATGCGAGGTTGTATGAAGGGTAACCGCCTCGAAATGTGTGACAACATGGGTATCGGAGGGGCTTATTACGAGTACACTAGAAAACTCATCTAGTTCAAGTTAATATGTCTATGTAATCAAATGAAATGGGTAATGTAACCATATGCTAAGCCAATTAAATTAGAACACTAGGCTATAGCGTGACTAGGAAGGCATGTTGAGATGCGAAGCACCAGGTACCAGGTAGCCAAAAGTTAGTGGGGCCGTAAATTGGTTAATTTTGGTTAATAGAAACACTAACCATATGTTAATGAAGCATGTAGTTTGAGTTAAATAATGTGGACCCTAGTTGGGCATCGTGATGATCCTAGTGAGTGAATTTAAGATATTGAGTATCTTATTAGACTCATTAAGTAGTGTGTGACGGCATGAATAGAGACCACAAGATAATCCTCGAGATACGCATAACATACTTGATCAAGACAAACATATAAAAACAAAGTGAGTGGGAGTTACATCTCTACTAACCCATAAATCACATGTAATCTAAGAATTTACAAAGAAAGAAAGAGAAATCAGAGCTGGAAATCAACACTCTAGAAATCAACACTTTGGAGATCAAATAAAGTGAATAAACTAAGGTAATCATCTTCTCCATCTATCAAACTTCCTGATGAACCCGATTTTGTGTGTTCTTCATATAATTCGAGTTTGAGGGTTAGAACTCTAGTTTTTTTATGAAAACTTGATGAATTACATGTTTAATGATCATTTATATTGAGAATTTACAACTTGTTTTGCATGAATTGGGGTTTTAATGAATTTTGGAAAAACTAGTGAATCTATGGGAATTGAATGATTTTGATCAAATTGATGTTCTGAGATTGTTTTGAATAATGTTTTGGAGTCACCAATGTGTGGAGAATATGCAAACCAGGTTAGGATAGCTAATTGGGATAGGAAAGATAGAATTCTCGACTTAAGAATTATGTTACAGATGGCAATTAGCGTTAACTATGCAAGTTAGCACGGTAATCATTATGGGCACTCAACTATTTTTCAAAACGAAGAACGGTAGCGCTCTGGATTGATTCCATAGCATGCTAACTCCACCTAGCGCGCTAGGAAGACCTATTAGCACGCTAATGACAGTTAAAACTTGAACATTAAGGGTTGTATTGATCATTTCCAGCTTAATACACATCTAAACACTTGTAAACAACCTAAACTCATAAAATCGGACTTCAAGGACTTAATGGACCGAAGCTCAGTGTCGGGGAGCTTATTAGGTTAAATACTAGAATCTATAGAGGTCAGAGAACGGTTTGAGGTTTTTAAAACCCAATTGAAGAACTTTCAGTATTTGATTATGTTTTGATTCCATTTTTATCATTTCCTAGTGTTTCTACTACTCCATTCCTTGCTTTGGCATGGGTTGAGTTTACTCCCTTGGATTCTCTATCGCATGTTCTTGATGCGCTAGATTGTAGCACATGTGACCCGGCCCTCGGTGATTGAAAACTTCAGCTTTCCCTTTATGCACATTTCGGTGACTCAGCGGATTTGGCCAGCACCGCAAGGGACTAGGTTTTGGGCCAGTTGGGTGTGTCCATTGATGGGAACCTAGTGACCCGAAGTATAGTCTAGTCCGTCTAAAGCGAACTCACACATTTGTTTAACTTATATGTTAATTATTCATGCGATGAGCCATTTACAATTGCCTATCTTTGTATTGCGCATGTTTATTTAATAGTAATTTTTGCATTTCCTTACTTTATTATGCGAATGCTTTAAGTGGTTCCTTGGGTTTTACTTACTGGACTCATCATCTGTTATTTATGATGATTGAGTGCAGATCTTTGTACTAGTAGGGGTAAGGGGATCCTAGGCAACTACAACTTATTTCCTGCCGTCGAGGACCTACTAGTACATATTTATTTTGATATTTTGTATTATTTTGGGTATTGGGAGACTGGAGTGACTGTACTTGTATATATATACACTATTTTATGGTATTGTCACCTATATATATAAGGAAATAACTCAAGGAAGTATGGATAATCAACTAACCACGTTGATAGCATACACGTGGACATCATAATTGAGACATGAGGTGGATGAGCAGGTGCCAGACACATGTAGTTGGGCCTGCTGAGAAAGGAGCACACGACACTCGGATACCCTAGGACGACCTCGAGGCGTCAGGCCATCATACTTGTGGTCTGTATTCATGTTGTAAAACATTGTTTAATGACTCCAATAGCACACTTTTATCCTAGTTCCACTCACTAGGATCATCTTGATGTCCATATAAGATCCTCATTATTTAAATCAAACCATAGGCTTATTATCATTGATTTAATTACATTACATTGAGCCTCATTAAACCATGTTGTTGTGTTTCTATTTACCATAGCTAATCCACTTGTGATCCCACTAATCTTCGACTATATGATGCCCGGTGCCTCGCGTCTCGACCTGTATTTTGAGGCACGCCATAGCTTATTCTTCTAACTTAATTGACTTAGCATTTAGTTACATTACCTATTTTATTTGATTACTTATTCCTTTTATCATGAATTTGTCGAGTTTTCTAGTGTACTCGTAATTTGCCTCTCGATACTCGTGTTGACATTCATTTTAAGGCAACTACCCATCATACAACCTCGCACGATATAACCATACAATATACACACATGCAATGTACTAACAATTAAATTCATAAAATGCATCGAAAATAAGCAATGCAACACACAATTAACTAGTGTACCTAGGTCGAGGTGTGTCCTAGCCTACCCGCGGAATCCACATGGATCTGAGTTGGTGTCCATGTCTGACATTACGAAATAAATAGCAGCATTAATAAAACGGGCCATTACACATGACGCCTGCTACAATAGATAATAATCTAGTAAGACTGAAGGCTTTTCCTTTTTGTTTCAAGGATGCTACATAAGACTTGTTATTCCACTTACCAACTGGTTCCATTAGAAAGTGGAATAAGCTACATCAGAAGTTTCGCGATGACTATATGCCAACCAAGATGAACACTCAACTTAGGAGGTAGATATCTCACATTATTATGAAAGATGATGAGTCATTGTCAAAGTACTGTGAGAGATTCGAATGATTGTGTTGGGCATGTCTTCAGCATGGTCTCCACGAGAAACCTCTGATGGTAAGATTCTACATAGGGCTCACATACAATGAGAATAGCCTTCTCGATACAGTGCGTAATGGTAGTCTATCTGATATCACACTAAGTGTGGCTAGAGGATACATAAAAAAGGTAGCCAACCAAGCTAAACAAAATGGACCAATTAGCGAGAGAGAAAGAACTACGGTATCTTCAGAGCAGAGTAGACTGGAGGATGAGTTGTCAGAACTCAAGTTTATAGTTAAACAAATGATAGTAGAGAAGGGCAAAGTGAAAGCTTGCAGGATTTGCTCCAAGCCGAGTCCCTTTACATACAAGTTTCCTCAACTCTGCGAGGATACAATGGAGGTGAACGAAGCTGGGCAGTTTTTGGGACCACTAATGGGGAAATTTGGGTAGAAAATTAACTTCTATAAATGGGGGACATAAATCCTAACTTTAACTATACTGCCAGGAATCAGAACTACCAAAACTTTGTGCCTAGAGAACAACTATTGCTAGAAGCACCATAGAGCCAACCACCTCATCCACAAGGACCCACTCAAAAGGAGATGATGAAGCAGCTGATCTTATCACAACATTAGTATGAGGCTAGGATTGATGCTTCAATCAGAGAGTTGCAGGCTAGGTTATCAAACATGTCAGCTCAGATTGGCCAAGCGAGTAACGAACGAAGTTGCCATCCTAGCCAGTATCAAATCATAATGCTCATGTGAATGTTATTTAACGTGTCAACACATCATATATAACAGTGGAAGATGATAGGAGTGCAGAGTGAGGAGGATGGATAAATCCATCTGGCAAAAGGCATGATTTCCTTAGAGATTGTACTCGGAGAGGTATCCGCTCCTTCCTAAGGATCAACCCAAGGAACGTGTGGTATCTAAAATAAAGTTAAAGAAAAAGAAAGAAATCCAGCCATAAGTTGAAGAATCTTGCAAACTATTCTGCGTCACAAAGCGTTTTAGACAATAAGGGGAGAGTGTCCTATTAGGTAATAGACACACAACAAAAATGTGGTGATCCAAGTATATTTTGTATTACTTGCATAATAGGAGGTTTGCATGTAGAAAATACAATCTTTGACTTAAGTGCATCCATAAACATTATGTCATCGTCCATTTTCTTATACGTGCTTGATCATGTTTTAAAACGTTCTGACATAACCATTCATTTAGCGAATGGATTTTCAATCTAATCGATAGGTGTGTTAGAAGACATGACTATTCACGTCAAAGACTTACTTTCCTATTGATTTCCGTGTCATTGACATGGATTACACTTCACTATCCTTGTTTACTTTGGTTGTATTAAAAGACCTTTTATGAAAATGGCCAAAGGTAAAATTAATGCATTTAGTGGTAATATTTCGCTTAAGCATGATGATAGGGTAGTTAATTTTGATGTTCCAGACTGTTTTGACTTACCCACTAATGTTTCCACTATATATGTAGTTTTGTCCCCTACTAATGATGACTCACAGGATAGCATGGAATTTTTCATAGATCATTTGAAGAAGAATGGCAAAAGAGAGCAGGATAAGAAGGGATATAGGCAGGAAAAAAGGGACAGAGTACCTTAAGATTAGGTGTTAACATAGAATTACTAACCTAAGGAGATTTACATCATAAGGTAGAAGTCAGAGCAACCAACATCCATTCATATCTCATGTATTATTAGAGAGGCAGACCTAATGGTACACTCACCAATCATTGACACCGGGAGCATTCGAGAACATCGTTTCCATGGAACTCCTATAGACGGCTGAGTTGGAAATCATTAAGCGCACCCTATACAAGTTTGTTTTTTTCTAGCAAATGGTATACCCACTAAGATCTATGGAGTTGCAAGGAAGGTACCCATGAGACTTAAAGACCTGAAGTTTCTGGTGGACTTCTTAGTCATTGATGAAGAACTTCATGAGATCAACACCGTGTTACTTGGGATGTTGTTCATCTACACAGCCAAAGCTAACATCGAAGAGGTTGTGCACGAAGGAGGAGCGGGGAATCATCAAACGTCCTAAAGTGTCTACAGCACTAGCCAAAGAAATGAAGCCACCTATTGATGTGATCGACTTGGACTCCGATTAGTTCAAGAATGTGGTAACATCGGACCATTGACGTTAAACATCAATGATTTGTGGGAGGCGGCCCACATTTAGTTATTTGAACTTGGTTTAATTAGTTTGAATTGGAATAAGCTGTGGGTTTTAATAAGTTAAATTAGGTTACTTGATTAGAAGAATAAAGTTTGATTTTGATTTTGAATTGAATAAGTTCATTTGAATAAGTTGTTATGAATCTAATACCACTAAATTTTGTAGAGACCAATTGATTGTTTGAAGATTTGTACAATTTTTTAGCGCATAGAAGTCCGATTGACTTCTAGTAAAGTAATTCAGGGTAGGTACATTTTAATTTGATGCATCATTTACATATATATAGAGGTGCACACACTAGTAATTCTTGTGGGATTTAATTTATTTTTTGAGACCAGCGATTTCATGGCACTAAATGGTTATATATAAATATTTGAGGTGGCCCTGGAGAATATCCCAATTCAGTTTATTCAGTTTTTAAAACCAGCGATTTGCTAGAGATGTTAGTATGAACATGAGACACTAGCAAGGTACTACAAATTATTTTGGGAAAATTTCGAAATCCCCAGCAATTTAGCAGTGATTTGGTAGTGCTGTCATGCATGAATGAATGATGTTGCGGTCGAATTTGAATTTTTTTTAAATGGGTAAAACCCTGTTGTCATCTTCCTCACCAAAACCCTGGTGATTTACCACCACCCCAAACCCTTACAAACTCACTTCCAACCACCAAATCCACTTATTCTAAGCCCTAATCTTACACATTTTCGATTCTCCATCAGTGGAGATCATTTTGAGCCATGAAACTGCGAATTTGGTGAGCATCGCAATGAAGCCGCAAGCTAGAAGTTCAACTCTTCGACCTCTTAAGCCATATATTATGTTGAGATAGATCTCGTGGATCTCGTGGGCTATTGGGAACTCATTCCCAAGTAAGTAATGCCCCAATTTCACTTTAATTTTTCAATTTCTTGTTGGGTGTTCTTCGACCAATTTGGGCAAAAATGTGTGTTCCAGGAGTAAACTTGGCCCCTCTAACTATAGGGCTTTTGTTTGTGAGGTGATTTGGAATGATTTGATCAGATTAATTGTGATTTTTGATCAATTTTGAAAATTAAGATTTTTTCAAAGGGAAGCCTTTTTTAAAAAAAATGTTAGATTTTGGATCCTGTTTTTTATATCAATTTTTTAATGGCTTTCAATTAATAAATATCTCATGGATTACGTTTGGGAGAAAGTGTGGTGGTGTTTACAAAAAACTGAATTTCTAATGATTGGTTCTTTTGAGAATTCGTCAACGCCGTTAACACATTTGGTTAATTCAATTTTGGGGTTTTTGGTATTGCATGTACATTGCATTGGTAAACTGATTGGAATACTAGTTGCACCTATCTATTTATTTGCGCTTATGTGTGGTTTTGAGACTTCAAAAATGGTTTTTTACCAAATTTCTTGAAATTTTATTCGCCTTGGGTTTCTAATGTTCGACAACATTTAAAGCAAACGTTTGTATTTTGAACTCCATGTTCTTTGGTTTGCCAAGTGTTATGGACTGATGTGCTCAAAATTTCATGATTGCACTTTTGTAGGGTTGTTCATTGACGCGCACCGAACACGTCAAATAAAAAAAATTCCTAAACCAACTATTTTGCTGGATAGTGGCAAAGGGTCGATCCCACAGAGATTGGTTGTCTTTCTTAGGTTAAAACAACAAAAAGAAAAATGAGGTTTTTAAAATAAATATTAATTTAACTAACTAATCTATCTAAACTAAATAAATAAATTAACTTAACTAATTTATGAAACAATTAATTAATAATTAATTAACACCTAAATAACACCTAAATCTCTAGTTCCACAAATCAGAATCAAGATTCAATAGCAATCATGGTCTTCAATCTTTCCCAAAAAGTTATTAATTTAAATTCTCCTAGATTAGCTATAGAAAATCGACATGCGCCAGAAATTCCTAATTCCCCTAATTTCGATAGCTAGGACGTCCGCCACTAACTATTTTCCTAATTAATGTATAACTCTAGACATCCGTCAATCAGGTTTAACACACTAACCGCAGTAATATAGATCTATGGGAACACTAATCCTAAATAACCGGGTCGCGTCCGCTACCGATTTAACCCAGATTCAATTATTGTACACTCAAGAACTGAAATGGTTTTACGGCAAATGGGTGAATGTTTGTTACTTTATTGGTCTAAAAGAACATTTACACGGATACTAATATTCCAAATAACAATAGATTATCCACCTAAAAGCATGCACTGGCCTCATACATACCATAGATCTAAATCATAATCATTAAATCAACAACAACGAAATAAGAGAAATTAAATTAATTAAATAATAATAAAATATCTCACATAATATGCTTTGAATCCATAATTCCGACTTGCTTCCCCTTCGACTTAGGCAAGAAATTGATTACCCGAACATCATCTTCAAAAATCTCTACTAAAAACTAATAATAGATCTCTAAAAAATACTAATTAATTATTTTCTAACAATAACTAGGTTCCTAATATATAAAAATACTCCAAATTGGTCTCGAATACTAATTTTAGGGGTTAGGGACGTGACTCGTGCGCCGAGGAGCATCGTAGGGGTGTTTTAGATCAAAAATCGAACTCTGCCACGTGTCTGCACATGATTCGTTGTTTTTCTGTTGTCGCACTGACGTGTCGAGACCTTATTGGACCGCCCCTGTCACCGCCGCTTACTTGGCGTCGCTGGATTCATTGAGAATTGTGCGTTATTTTGTGTGTGTGGTGACTCAGCGACACATAGCATCACGTGGGTGGTTGAAACACGTCAATGTGACCCGTCTGGCGAACAGGAGCGCACCACGTGGACGAAGAACCGCAAAAGAAGAATTCCCATGAATACGGCAATAATCTGGGAGTCTGTGCAGGCACAGATCTCAAGGCAGATCGGTTGATTGCTGAAGCGAGATGAAATGTCTTGCAGGTGATGTGGCCTCTCTGGCTGATGTGGCAACGCGTAATTGGAGGAGACGATGTAGACACGCTACGTGGCGGCTTGCGATTGGAGGAGAACCAATGAGTGACGTGTTGTTGGGCTACTGTTGTGACGCGTGGCGCTGACGTGTCATCACCCGATTAGTCAAACGCTGATGTGGCCGCTCCTTATTGGTTGAAATATGTTGTCTCTTATTTTACCCACAGCGCAACGCGTATTTCGAAGCAAATTGTCCGGCATCCGATCACTGCAAGTAAATACTCCATTTTGAGTATTTTTCCATCACGAATTCTGCTGCGCGCACTCTGTTTTACCTAAAAATGACCAAGAATATAATTAAATATATATTTTAAATACTTTTAATAATTAAATATACTAAAATAGACTACTAAATACCTATAAATACCGACTTATCATTCGTTTATTATGTTGTTTATTTTTTGTGCTATGGAAATAGAGAAGTGCGATGGATCTGTGGGACCTAGGAGGAAGAGAGTTAGTCAGTTACCACCTCTTATACCCAGAGCCTACCCATCTAGAGCTCCACGAACTTTTGATCGGTTTTAGTTTGTTAGCAATGTAGCCGCAAAGAGGTACGAGAGTGACCTTAACATTAAGAATAGGAATCCCTTAGCCGAGAGGGGATTTGGTATAGCGACTCCCAAATATGATTGGAGAGTTACATTTATCATTAGAGAGAGGGTTTGGGAGTTCTTTATTAGGGATTATCAAGCATTAACCAGACCACCCTATGACCCATACTTGAAACATGGATGTGAGGAGCTAGTTCGTGAGTTCTACGAGAATGGACACAATACCCATTATAGCTTGAGTGTCTGAGTCCAAGGAGTTCAGGTTGACTATAGTGCACAGGCCATTAATGCCTACTACGACCTACCTACTTTTAAAAACTTAAGGACTTTTTATGTACCTCACCTATGCTATACTCATGACTCTCACTACCATTTCATGGTTGTTAGGGCGGTTCTCACTTATTTTCCACACCATGACTAGACATGCACCTCTTCTTCATTGCAGCCTAAACATTTGGTTAATGCCTACTTTAAGAAAGCTCTTAAGGCACGGTCCTATTTTGTCAATGCATCTCTCTACCCCACCACACATAATGGTGACATGACACGACCCCGATTTGTGATGCTTTACCATATATAGGCATGTGTTGGTCGCATCAATGTAAGGAGATTCATGATCGAGGTTATTCGAGAGAGGATGGAGATGAAGAAGAATGAAAGCTTTGCATTATCTTTACTTATCAACGACTTGTACCAATGAGCTTGAGTCCCTCTCAGTGGTCTCTAATTTGTCATCACTTTTTGCCGACCATTTATGATAAGGATATATTTAGGTACAACGATCTTGAGGAGATGGATTCTGAGGATCATCAAGAGCGAGATAAGAGCATGAGCCCCGACAGCGGGAGCTTCCTTATCTGCACCACCACCACATAATGAGTACTGAGATAGATTTCCCAGGAGGAGATCATTGTCCATAACCAAAAAGAGATCGGTCATTTTTTATATCCTGATCACATGTGTCATCGACATGTACCCGATCTTCCTTTACAGATAGCTCCACCGACACTGGAAATTCCATTCATTATCATGTCGGACTACCAGGTTTATCATGCACACGAGGAGTATGGAGCCTTCTCACCCACCTATTATTCACAGAGTATGCAAACACCCTTCCAAACCCCACAGCCTAATGTGCAGTAGCAGGATAACTCCAACGAGTCTGAGAGTGGAGTTTTGTCTCTGTATGTATTTGAGATAGGGAAACATAGGAACTTTGTATTTTTTTTAATATAATCGGAGGAGCTACAATATGATCATGTTGTGTTTTGTATTATCACCACACAGCACATCATTTGCATGCATTTTCAGCTTCTCCATGTACTTTATTTCATTCCATTTTATTCCATTCCATTTCTTATCTACCATTATTAGATTTCACTTGTTCTTTTGAATGTGTATTGTTGTCCAATTTTCTTAAGCCTTGAGGCAAGGTTCAGGATAAGGTTGGGGGTTATGCAGGTATGCAAGTTGAATGGAATGCATGGATGAACCATAAGGATTTTTAGTAAATTTTCACAATTTTTCGAATTCTTTTGAGTTTTCTGGCGAAATACAGGTAATACGATTTCATTTATTTCACGGATATATGGATAGGTAGGTTGAACACAATTCCATAACTTATGAATTTTTTTTGGTTTTTCCATTTGTTTTGAGCTAAAATGAATGCCCAATTCTAGCTTGGGATAGTGGTCGACAATTTTTGGATTCGTATGTGGAATGATGTTGCCAATGATGGACAAGACCTTAGGTAAAGCATAGGTAAAACATAATGTTCCTATAATTGGCATACTGACTGAGTCTACATAAACGAGTGCTAGTATGGAGTCAATGCTCTATGCTAGATATGAAAGTGGATAGAAGCTTAGAATAGGATAAGAGTCAACTCAATCTTTACAGATTCCATAATAGTTTTGCATCAATTTGAGATTGAGTATAACTAAAGATTAAGTTTGGAGGAAGACATAGGCATTATTTGATTAGCCCTTAGCCTTAGCCCACCTATAATTTATCCCTATTTAGCTTAGTTAAGCAAACCCAACCTAATTCCTTCATTACCTATCATGAAACCCATAACTCAAAAGCCTTATAATCATTTACCTATATTGGAATATTAACTTAATTATAGCTAATAGGAGTTTTTAAATAAAAATAGAGAGTCTCACAGGTTCCATAGGAAAAGTAGCAGGGGATATAGTGATGATAAAAAATGAGAAAAGGCGAAATCAATTGGAAATGAAGCAGGGACCGCACTAAAAATATATATAAGAATAAAAATGGAGAATATATATAAGTGAAGTGAATAAAGGTGAAATTCTATAATAACTCCTAAAATGAAAAGATTTAGCTCGAGTGCTTGTAGCTAGATTAAGTAAGTCTTTTCAAAGCTTTGAATCATTTAATATCCATTGTCATCCTAGCCCAACCATAATAACCCAAAAAAGTCATATTGACCCCAAATAATGTTTTGAATGTGTCAGTGGAATGCTTATATAAGTTTCCACTTGTAGAATCTTGGTATTCAATGCTTTATTTAGAGATTATATGTTTTCGGCATGTTAGAAATTTTAAGGTAACTCGTGATTAATATATGGCTTTAGTCTTGAGAAAGCCTTGTATTTAGCGGAGTATTCCTCAAGAAAGTAGTTGAAATATCTTGACTCAAAGTAGCTGACTTTACTTGAGTGTTCTTGTTTCCATTTGGCAATTTTTTTGAAAAATTGGACGAAACCATTAAAGCTAGAGTTAATCATTATAAAAGCTAAAATGTGTGTTGTGCATGTGTTGATTAACTTATGCTCCTTTGCTCAGGACGAGCAATTGTCTAAGTTTAGGGTATTTGATAGGTCATCATTTGTGCTATATTTAAGGGTGATTTTGCCACTAATTTCATTGTTTTTATCATCATTTTTATTGTTGAATCATTAATTTTCTATTTTTAGGTCAAAATAGGCTTTTCTACAAAAAAGTGATTTCCACTTAAATTCAATCAAAAAGCTAAAAATAAGCTTAGCGCATTGGCAAAGTTCTCAACATAAAGCTAAATCGCTAAGGAATCGGTGAACCAATCACGACTAGATTGAAGGAAGCTCTTCGAAAATATTGCAGGTTAAGACTCGTGAAGAACCAGGAGAAAATTGAAGCTCGTATCTCGAGGAAAACCTTAGCGCCTTCATAGCGATTTGAGTATGTACATAGGGCACTAGCACATTGCTAGGCTCAATTCGGGACAAAACGAGACAAAAGCAAAGCAATGCAGTGATGTCGTAGAGATTTCCCATCTATTTAGCATTTTGTACATACGACGCTGGGAAGATCTGAATATTGCTTGTATTAATTCAGTTGTTTCTTAAAAACTTCATTTTAAATTTGTTTATATCATACTCCAACTATATATAGAGACCTCACAACAAAAAAAGGCTAAAGACTAAGAGTTCTAGATTTAGAATTCCATATAAAGTTTTAAAGAGGAAGCTTTGGTGCTAGGTTTTTTCTTTTGAAGTTGTGCCGAGACTCTTTGTAAGTTTTATATATTTAATAAATTTCAAATTTATATATATAATTATGAGTGGCTAAGTCCCACCATCTAGGCCAAGGTATTTGAATTCTAGGGATTCATAAATTCGTGGGGTTTATATGCTTTGATTCTTAACTTGTTTATTAACGATTTTCATATTCTTATTTGCATTGCTATTCCGAGATTTTTTATTACAATTTTAAACCTTAAGCTACTTCCTTTTTGTTGTGTAAGTGCATGAGCATGGCAATTATAGTTAGAAGTTATTGTTAGTGGTCCTACCATTGCTCGGTAAGGGGGATTAAGTTAGATGGCAAGAGGGGTTTTGTCTGTTGACAACCAGTGTGTCATTGTATATTTAGGATATGAGATGGGTAGTAGTGTATTATAATTTCCTCTCGTGACAGGTAGACGATTCGACGCTAGTTACAACTCAAGATAGGTGGCCTTATAGAATGCTAATGCTGGTAGTTTGTTGAAAGCTTACGGTACATCTGGTGGCTTTGCAAGTCTAGTTAGTATGTGGTTGTGTTGCACATTCCATCCACTGACATGAGGAGAACGAGGTGATGAAATTCACTATTAGCCTATCTATGAGAATCAGTAATAGGACAAACATTTGATAAACCGACGATCAAATCAGTTCCCTAAAATGTCAAATCTTGTATTGGCCTAGAGTCTTTATTTATTGATTTTCGTTTTAAGTGTTTTCATTCGTATGCACCCATTTTCCCTAAACCTAAAAAGAATACCCCAATCCATATGGGATTGACCTCGTACTTGCCTCACTATAAATCAATTGTAGTCGATGAAAAACAAGATTGTTTTTATGCTGAATGACGTGGCATCAGGAGCCTCAATCAATGACATGCCAATAATAGATATGTTGCACGTTGATTTAAAAATCAATTGTCCTAATACGACTAATTTGCAAGTAGTTGATAGCAAGTTGATACCAATTACAGGAAGGTTCTTGAATATGCATGTGAGAGTAGGTAGATTAACATTCATTGTGGGTTTTGAGGCTCTGGAACACAATATGGATGATGATATGTCTATGATACTTAGGAGGCCATCATTGAACACTGCCAATGCAAATTTGCACACAAAAAAGAAGAAGATCGCAATAAGTATCGACGAGGAAGATGATGAAGAGAAAATAATCTTTGTTGATAGAGAATAAGTGCATCTGAATGAGAATAACATCATAATCTTTGATTTACAATAAGAGTATCTTGATTTAGACTCAAACTAAACAAGCGAAAAAAACATCAGGCTAATGGAATTAAGCGCTACTGGGAGGCAACCCCAGGGGTTTTTAAGATTTCAAGTTTTTAAAGTTTAGTCAGTTAGTTAAACAATTATCGTAGTAAGTACAATTAACACGTTTTAACTTCCAACTTCCGAAAAAATATTTGTTAAATGTGGAGGAAAGACCATTTGCTTGGTGATGATTCATCAGAATGGAAATGTCTTGCCAAACTCATGAAAGAACGTAAATGAGCAAAAGAGTTCGAGCGACGAAGTTGAGGTACACGGGCAAATCACAGGTAAGTCTTTATGAATTTTTAAATTTACATGGATTTCATGCGGTCACGATATCTTGTGTAAGGATACACAAAGTCATGGAAGCACCAAATAGGAATTAATGGAAAATACATGCGAAACACATGGACAAACTGCTCAATGTCGTGGGTATGAGTCATGGCGCCGGCATGGCGCTAATAAGAACATATGCTGACAGCTCAACGTCATAGTGGTGTTGTTACGGCATCACCCCTATTAAGACACGGCGCTAGTGTTGTGTGGAGGTTTTAATATGTTCACCACTTCATTAACACTTGCATCTAAACCCCGCTACAACTGTAGCGGCCCCAAATATTGAAGCAACCCTAGGCATCGCCACGTCACATCACACATCACCTAGCCCTACCATGCAGTGGCCTACTATCCATGTCGCCCGACGACATAAATGGTTGTTTACACATTTTTTTCATTAAACCCTAGTTTAACTAATTAATCTTCATGAAATTATTAGTGATTTAATTAGCCCGTTAGTTAATATATCAAGTTATATTACAATTTTACAGCGAAAGTCTTTAAGTGAATAAATTATACAATATTTAACAATTCTAAGTAGTGCGAAAACCCAAAAAATAGGTGTCATATATATATATCAAAGGAAAAATAAGTACAACAAAATATCCATATACATGTATGCAATGTTATAAAATCCCCAAAACCTAACGAAAAGTAAATATATACATATTGTAATCAAATACAAGCAGATGTCACTACCTCAGGGGTAGTCATACAATACCTTCTTGCCCTTGCCCTCGTTCGTCGAAGGATCTATACTCGGTCACCCAACAAATAGAGTAATGAGTCTACTGAGTAAAATCCCCAGAGAAGTCTACACAATATTTATGAATTAAAATTGGTAAACTGCGAGACATGCGAATATAACATCTGACAACATTAAATTATATTCCCATGAATGTAGGTAGCATACGACAAGTGAAAATAGTAACAACAAATACCAATACATCAGGCTTAGAAATAAATGAACAATGAATAAATAAACAAGCAAATAATCCGAGAAAACCCTGAACTAAACCAATCGGTAATCGATAAAACAAGACAAGAACCACGTATATACTTGCAGGCTTACAGTGACTAAATCCCAATTATGGTTAACGGATGAAACCCTCCATACACTATTTCAAGTCAATGAAACATCTAACATCCCTCCAAACGGTTGTTGATACATTCTATTATCATCAACACGAGCGCTAAAAACAAGCAAACCCATGCAAGTGATTTAGCCACAAACAATATATACGTAACCGAATTAGAGTGAAACCCCATGTGTGCCCACCAGCAATCACACATGTAATCTAATATCGATAAAACAAAAAATAAATTTGTGAGGCATTCCAATAGGTTGACGCACCTTAAATACGTCGGATTTTCGATCGCAAAGCCCCCGAACCGACCCTAAAAGTATACTTGATACCTAGCTACAATTCTTTAGGTCCCTAGTATCGAATTAATCTAAATAAATTAGGTTTAGATCAGGTCAAATGGATTAAAACCTTAACATAAAATAACCCCTTAAGACTAAACAACATTCAAATTTTAGTCATGTATTGCAGCGCACTTTAAGTATGAAATTGTCTAAATCTCAAAAACTTCCCTCTACAATATATTTGGTCTTTATCTTAGCTTCTCAAAAAGGCTTAATTTATGAAATTCCGATTTAAAATGAAGGAGATATCGCAATTCCACTAAAAATAGCTCAAATTGGAACCTAATCCGACCAGCTGACTTAAAAGATTTATTTCTTCCAATTTATATATTCAAAAATCTTGATTTTTCTTCATAAGGCAGCTAACATACCCAATAACAACATACTAAAAGATAAACTCATTTGGAGAAGTAATTAGGGAGTTATGCCTTTTAAACATTGAGTTTCAAAAATCTCATAATGCATTCAATCGCCTATTTGTATAGCATTTTTAAACATGAAAACATTAAAATTACAAAATCTTTAGTAGGAAAAAGTTGTTCCCCTTTGAGTTAGCTTACGAATGTCACTAGATTGGATCCATTTAAATTTAAACTAATGATGTTATGACTAAATTACAGAGGTTGGTTCATAATACAACATGCAAAATTTAAATTTTGGTCTTACAAGTTCAGAAATTCATATCTTTTTATTTCAAAACCAAATTAAGAACTTCGTAACATCTATATTATCAGCTTGAACTGAGGAATCCAATGTATAAACCAATTTTAAAGAATCAAACATCTACCCTCTAAAAATGACTACCATAATTAATTTCAAACTCAAAATAGAGAGATGTGTACCTAGGGTTGATAATACTTTGATTTGATATCCAACTCTCCTTGATATTCCTCAATTTTTTCAGCCAAGACCCACCTCATTTCCTCTAACTTTTCAGCTCCTCTACTAAGTATAGGCCTTATATATTTATATTAGTAAGTGGATTAATTAACCAAAATTTTAATTTACTATTAGTTAATTGCTATGAGGTGTATCCTCCCTCAATGCCACTTGTCCCAAATGAAACCACTTGTCCTACATGAAGCCACTTGTTTTACATGAAAGCCATTCATTTTGCCCTGTCATATGCATTCTAGGATCATTACTAGGTTGATTAAGGGTTCAATTAATTTCTCATCCAATTATAATACTTTATTTATTTTTGATAAACTTAATTCACTTAAGCATATTAATACTTATGATTCATGTTCTTAGAAACTTTTATTGATAAATTAGTGATCCCATTAATCCCTAACTACCAGGCACCTGGTGCCCGTGCCTCGATATGCATCTCAAGGTGTGCCATATTTCACTTTGTTTAATTAACTTAGGCCATGATTTAATTGGACATCACGCTCTAGTTCCTAGCATAGTCTAGCATCGTCAGGTCACTCCTACTCGATTCTCGAATCGACACGCTTCCCAAGGTAATTTTTTGTCACACCAACTCGCCCAATAACAACGTACACATTTGTAGTGGAATACCATAATTAATAATTTTTAAACACCGCATTATAAATAACCATCATCCATAAATAAAATATTTCCTCGATTCTTGAGTCCTAGTCAATCGAGTTGTCAACGTAACACTCGAATTATGACAGTTAGTCTCTAAGATTAACTTTACTCCTAGTTAATTAATCTTGGCCACTACAATTCATCCTAACTAGGGGAGATTTTTTCCCTGAAATTTAGATCTCTAGGAACCTCTGGTTCACCTAACTTATTCAAGATTTTGAATTACATACCTTGAACTTACTACTGGGATGTCTCATGGCTTGGCTTAGTCACCACGTGCACCAACTCTTGAGTCTGCACCAGTGTCACTGTTGTTGGAGTCGTCAATCTCTGTGGACAGTACCTCCTGACATGACCCTTCTGCCCACATCTCTAACACATGGTCTTCCATCCTTGTCATGCCTGCTGACTCCCTGACCACTGAGTCGGTCTCTGCGGTGGCACTAGTAATGCTAGAATAGTATAAGCTCTAGTGGTCTGATCATCATCCCTACGACCTTAATCATAATGTTTGTAATCTATGTCATCCTGATCTCTATATCTCTTCTGCCCAAAAATCTAACTAGTATGTCTCTCTGACTCAGTATATGAATGCATGTCACCCCTCTGCATCATATATGTCTCATGTGTAAGTGTTTTATCATACATATCCTATAGTGTTTAGGCTCGAATGGAAACAGTAGCTCCAGCTATATCCTCAAACAATCCTCGGACGAAGTAATAAATCTGTAGTCTCTCAGTGCCCGCGAAGTTAGTGGCAAATAGTAATAAGTAACGTTACCTATCCATATATTGTAACACTGACCAATTCGCCCTGTCTCAAAGCTAGAAACTCATCTCTCAGCCTTAGTTGGGTCTCAATCAGAATGTACCGATCTTAGAATACCTATCAAAACTCATCCCATGTGGTCGGATATGGATGAGTGTCTGTATATGTCATTCACCAAGCGACAACATCTCTTCTCCGCATATGCCTTGATATCTTGTCATGTATGCTTCCATGAATCCACAATACCTTGTGTAGCCTTTAATGTGCAATAAACCATTTCCCAGCTGCCTTTGGGTCTCCGCCTCCATGGAAATATATGGGTTTACATTTGATGAACTCCCTCATCAACTTGACCTTTAATGTCATCAAAGTCTCAAATACCTATGTTTATGGTGGCATAGCTATCAGCATCTCATTCGTAGCCATCATTGTCTCAACCTGTACTACTGTTGATGCGATAACCGGCTATCGGAGTATCCTATACTGCATCTTGCATCATAACAACCTGAATTCTCGGTAAAACAATCTTTGGAACAACTATCGCCTCTACAGCGCTTAGTGTCCGTGCGGCGACCAGTGAAACGAGCTTCATTGTTTTTGTGCGAATCATCTCCAACAATATCTCAAACTACCTATTATGAGATGTGAATCGCATGGCTACTACAAGATCTAAACCTTCATCTCTAGTCTGATCGCTCGTCTGACCAACAATAGTAGTAGGTGGAGTCAGCTTGGGCATCTGTCATGATTTGCATTTAGAAGCGTGATCCGAATCATCTTTCATATATGCATACAAATTATATACAATAAAAAACATAACAAGTATATAAGCCATATCACTACCTGACTCAGGTTTGCTTCCCAACTAGAGTTTTCAGTTAGGATTTTCGGGTTTCCACATCTAAGGTTTGTTTATTTAAGTTTTCTCCAATTTCATTAAACCATTCCTAAGGCTCTATCGACCTCGCCCTTATATTAAACTTAGGCGACCCCAAACTTCAAGACTACCATGGGACCCACCACGTCACATCACACGTCACCTAGCCTCACTACGTAGTGGCCTGCTTATCTACGACACCTCGCAATGTAACTAATTGCTTTCACATTTTTTTACATTAAACACTAACTTATCTAATTAATCTTCATGAAATTATTAGTGATTTAATAAACTGGTTAGTCAATCTACAAATCTATATCAATTTTATAGCGCAAGTCTTTAAATGAATAAATTATGCAATATTTAACAATTCTAAGTTGTGAAAAAACCAGGCAAAAAGAAACCACGTAGATATTAAAGGCAAAATAAGTACAACAAAATATCCATATACATGTATTCATTGTTATACAATCCCCAAAACCAACAAAAAGTAAATACATACATATTGTAATCAAACACGAGCTGGCGTCACTATCTCAGAGGTAGTCGCCCAATATATTCTTGCCCTTACCCTTGCTCATCAAAGGATTTGCACTCGGTCACCCAACAAATACAGAGACAAGTCCACTATGTAAATAACCAAAAGAAATCTACACAATATCCATGAAATAAAACTAGTAAACTGCGAGACGTGCGAATATAACATCTGATAACATTAAATTATAGTCTCATGAATCTAGGCGTCATACGACAAACAAAAACAACATTGAATAAATGTAACAACATATGCCAATAAAGCAGGCTCGGAACACTACAAGAAAAATGATATTTAGAAACGGAATTAAGTTCCATTGCTAAGAAAAAATGGTTAAAAACGGAATTGAGACGGACTAATTCGAAGACGGAATAGAGAGAGATCAGAGACGAAATAGAGACGGAAATAGAGACATAATTAAATTTCGTCTCTAAATAATGGCGCCAACATTCCCACCAAAACTTTCTTTTATTGTAACCGTTCATCAAATCTCGAGATTCATGCATCCTTCGATCTCGATGATTCAAAAATAAAATGGCAAGCATAGAACTCCCTCTCTCTCTCCCGATTCTCTGTCTCTCTGAGAACCCCATCTCCCCAACGCTCCCTTTCTCTCTCCCGATTCTCTCTCTCTCTGAAAACCCTATCTCCCCAACGCTCCCTCTCTCTCTCCCGATTCTCTGTCACTTCGGAACCCCTATCTCCCCAAAAATCCCTCTCTCTCTCGACGACATATCTCTCTCTCTCTCACCGCTCTCTCTGTCACCGCTCTCTCTCAAGAACCGTCCACCGCTCTCTCTCTCTCTCACCGCTCTCTCTCACCGAAATCTCACTTACCGTCAACTCTCTCTCTCACCGAGATCTGTCGTCACTGCGATTGAGGCTGCGATGAGGCCGTTGGGTCTGCCGTCGCCGTCTGCCGTCCCCAAAAATTGAATACCGCTGGCCAAGAAACTAGCATTTGCTTTGTGTGAGTTCGAGACAATGTTCTGTTACAAATGCATAGTGAGGTAGATAGGTTGGTGTTTATCGTTCTTCACCAGTATTTAGTTGTAGGGGCAATCTTTGCATCTGAAAATTTGATTCGCGTTTGTTTAGGATTGCTGATTCTGATTCATAATGAACAAAAATCTTGTTTCCTTTCAATATAAGAAAAAAAGGATTAGCCACTGCTACAGGAATAAGAATAGGATTCTTTGTGGGATTGGGTGCTTCATCTATAGTAGATTGAGCTGTTGGTTTGCTTCCCTACCCAAAAATGGAAGTATAAAAAAATATTGAGAGACTATAATGTAAAGATGTTTTGGATTGATTTTTCCCAATTTAGTGAATATTATTCAGATAATACATGTCTTTGGTCTATTGAGAAAGCTGCAAAGGTATCAACTTAAGCTGGGATCCGTCCTCATGTGCTATTTTTTCTAGCTTTGGGGGATCCAACTAGGCAAACCTACAAAGGGCCAGGTTTTGATTGATTAAGATGGATGCTTTTCATTTTGTTTTTAAAGAGGGCCAATTTTATTTCAAACTTCTTGACAGTTTTATTGATCCATGAATTGCACAAAGATATGGTTCGTTCTACTCTTCTTTATCTAGATTCTAGTCAATTCTTTCCTTAACATTAATACAGCTCCTGTTGACATTTTCATGAATATCTCGCTTTCACCACTAACATGCCATTTTCCTGTTTAGGTACCACTCTCTTTGTTCGTACATGGGAGATGATGACATGTTCAGCTCTGATCTTAGTAATGACCAACTTCGTATGAGACTTGGGCATATGTCAAATATACCTTGCCAAGTAATTTGACTTCTTGTGGTATCTCGTTTGAAGTGAAAATGTCTAATAGCCACACGGCTCGCATATACAAGGAAAGATTGGTAAGTGTTTTTTACACTCTAGTTTATTTTTTACATTTATACACTCTAGTTATTTTAAGGAATTTATCAATAAAAGTTTCTTACATTTTTATTTGATCTTAAATATAAAAGTCTTAAAAGATGTACAAATTATCATTTGATTTTACATACCGCAATACAGAGGTAAGACAATTTAGGATGTCACATACTAACATTTTCTTTTATTACCAATGATATAGGTTGATGAAAAGTCCCTTGCAGAGGTAAAACTCATTGAGGCAGCTAAAATGAGAACAAGCAACTATAGCGGGGGAATGAAGCGTCGTCTCATCTTTGCCATAGCCCTCATTGGGGACCCAAAGCTGCACCCGACTTGATATATGGTTGTATTCCCCCTCTTTTGCTATCCCTTTTAAGTTAACTGAGTAGTTATGTACATGATCTATTTACTTATCTATGATGTTGAATTTCATGTAAACGTGCTGTCTTGGCACTGTTGCTATAGATTGTATAAGGTCTTTTTGTGCATATTTAGAGGATTTGAAGTTTTTTTTTGTGGTTGTTGAACAATAGGATTGGTGGTTTTTGTGCATACTTAGAAATTTGGAACATTTATTAAACATGACAAGCTTTTGTGGATATATAAATCTTTTTCAATGTTGAATTGTACATTTTTTTCTCGCATTTGAATATTTGTTGTTGATATATATTGTCAATGTATGTATGTCAAATTCTGCTTTTTAGGGGGATGTTAGCACCCCCAAGGAGTTGTTGGAGGGGTGCAGGCGATGGAGTAGGTCCTATGGTTTTATTTTCAGGTTTAGAGATTATGGAGAACCAATTGGATTAAGCTTAGGTTTGAAAACAAAAAAAGCGGAATTGAGACGGATTAGCAACGGAATTCAGAGATTCTGTTGCTATTCCGTCTCTAATTTTCGAGGAATAGATGCATGAATCAGCAACAGATCAGAGACGGAATTATTGTATTCCGTCTCTGATCCGTTGCTAATCAAAGACGGATCAGAGACGGAATATAATAATTTCATCTCTGATCTGTTGCCAATCAGAGACGGATTAGAGACGGAATCCAATAATTCCGTCTCTGATTCGTTGCTAATCAGAGACGGATCAGAGATGAAATTCAATAATTCCGTCTCTGATCCGTTGCTAATCAGAGACGAATCAGAAACGGAATACAATAATTCTGTATCTGATCCGTTGCTAATCAGAGAAGGATCAGAGACGGAATGCAATTACAATTGTACCCCTTAGAAGAATTTCCATTTTTGTTCCGTCTCTATTTCGTTTCTAAATTCCGTCTCTAATCCATCTCTAATCAGCAACGGAAACACATTTCCGTTGTCGATTGAATTAGCGACGATGATTTTAAAGACGGAATAGATTCCATCTCTGTTCCGTTGTGTAATTGAATTAGAGATGGAATTTATACTAATCAGAGACGGAAATTTTCGTTTCCGATCTGCCGTTTTTTGTAGTGGAAATAAAGCAACAATGAATAAATAAATAAGCAAATAATTCAGGAAAACCCTGACCTAAACCAATCGGTAATCGATAAAACAAGGCAGGAACCACATATACAATCGCAGTCTTACAGTGACTAAACCCCAACTATGGTTAACGGATGACCCCTCCATATGTTATTTCAAATCAATGGAACATCTTACATCCCTCCCAATGATCGTAGGTACATTTTACTGTCATCAACATGAGCGTAAAAAACAAGCAAACTCATGCAAATGATTTAGCCACAACCAATATATACGCCACCGAATTGGAGTGAAACCCCCTTGTGTGCCCACCAGCAGTCACACATGTAATCTGATATCGATAAAATAAAACCATGAATTATATGATGCATTCCAATAAGTTTATGCACCTCAAATACATTGAATCCTTGCCCGCGAAACCCTTAAACAAACCCCAAAAGTGTACTTGATACCCGGCTACAATTTCCTGGGTCCCTAGTATCAAGTTAATCTGAATAAATTGGTTTAGATCAGATCAATTTGGTTAAGAAACCTAAAACAACCCCTTAAGACTAAACAACATTCAAGTTTTGGTCACGTATTGCAATGCAACTTTAGGCATAAAACCGTCCAAATCTCTCAAACTCCCTTAGCAAAGTTTTTGGTCTCTATCTTAGCTTTTTGAAAATTTTTGGTTTACGAAATTTAAAATGAAACTGATATAGCAATTCTACTAAAAATAGCTCAAATTGAAACCTAATCCGATAAGTAGACTTAAAAAGTTTATATCTCCCAATATATATACATTCAAAAATCATGATTTTTGTTCACAAGGCATCTAACCTATCCAATACCAACATACTAAAAGATCAAGTCATTTGGATAAGTAATCAAGGATTTATGCCTTTTAAACATTTAGTTTCAAAAATCACATACTACATTCAATCGCTTATTTATAGAGCACTTTTGGGCATGAAAACATTCAAATTACAAAATTTTCACGAGGATAAAGTTGTTCCCCTTTAATTAGCTTTCAAATGCTACTAGATTGGGTCCATTTCGATCAAAAATGAGGAAGTTATGACTAAATAATATAGGTTGGTTCATAATACAACATGCAGAATTTAAATTTTGGTCTTACAAGTTCAAAAATTCATATCTTTTTTTATTTCAAAACCAAATTAACAACTTCATAATAGCTTGATTATCAGCTTGAAATGAGGAATCCATATATATAAACCAATTACAAATAATCGAACATCTACTTTCTGAAAATGACTAAACACCATAACTAATTTCAAACTTGAAATAGAGAAATGTGTACCTAGGGTTGATGACACTTTGATTTGATCTGCAACTCTCCTTGATCTCTTTGAGTTTTTTTGCAATGACCCTTCTCAATTCCTTTAATTTTTTAGCCCAAATGTATATGTTGGGTTCTTCCAGTAAGTATAGGCCTTATATAGTTATATTAGTAAGTGGATTAATTAGCAAAATCTTTGATTTATTATTAGTTAATTGCTAGGGCTTGTATCCTCCCTCAATGCCACTTGTCCTAAATGAAACCATTTGTCCTACATGAAGCCACTTGCCCCATAAGAAAGCCACTCATCTTTCCTTGTTATATGTATTCTAGGATCGTCACTAGGTTGATCAGGGTTCGATTAATTTCCTATCCAACTATAGGATTTTATTTATTTTTTATCAATTTGATTCACTTAGACATATTTATACATATGATCGGTGTTTTTAGAAACTTTTATTGATAAATTAGTAGCCCCATTGACCCCCGACTACTCGACACCTAGTGCCCTATGCCTCAACACGCATATCAAGGTGTGCCATATTTCACTTTATTTAATTAACTAACTGAGTCTATAGTTTAATTAGATATCACACTCCAGTTCTTAGCCTAGTCTAGCATCTATGGGTCACTACTACTCGATTCTCGCATCGACACACTTCCCAAGGTAACTCTCCATCACACCAACTCGCCCGATAATAACGTACACATATGTGATGAAATACAACAATTAATGATTTTTAAACACCACATTATAAACAACCATCATCCATAAATAAGATATTTCCTCGATAGTTGAGTTAGAGTCAACCGAGTTATCCACGTAACACCCTAATTATGATTGGTAGTCTCCAAGATTAACACTACTCCTAGTTTAATTAATTTAGGCCATTGCGACAACCACCAAGTATACTTCCCTCTAGAGCCCAAGTTTGATCATTTCTAAGTGAAGAAAAAGAGTTCCTAGTGATTGAGAGTGAAAATACAAGAGTGCACTATGGATTTACACAAGGTGAAAAACTAGGGCTTGAATTTGGGAGTTTTATTTGAAAAAGAAATGGTTCTAAATTGTTAGTGAAGTGAGAGGTCTTTGATCGATATAGACTTGGAGGAGTGTTCTACACCAGAAAATAGTCTAGAATTGAGGTAAATTTACAATTTTATTAATTATGCTTTGAGATTGTGAGAGATTTTTATGAAATTACATGAATAGCGGATTTGAGGTTATTGGATAAGGATTTTCAAGTTTTGTGAATATTGAGCATCAATGAGACTCATGAAGACCAAGTTTATGTTTTTGTATTATTTTTCATGTGAATGATCCATATGATACAAATTTTTACTTTTAGGTGATTTCAAGACCCAAATTGCATGTTGCATTTGTTATGTAGTTGTTTGAATAATAAAAATGCAGAGAACAATGAGGCAAGTCAATCAAGTGAGCACAAATGATTTCGAGGCACCAACCTCAAAAGACCACAATGAAGAGGAGCCTATGCCATTTAAGTCCAAATACTTTATTAGTAGAAAGTCCAAGGATAGATATGAGGATATTCAGCATAGGGAGTTGTTTTTTGAGAGAGTTATAATTTGCCTACCAAGTATAACAAACGAGTAAACAATTTCAATAAGCAAGAAAATTCGAAGCATCTCACTCAAGATTATAGAAGGAATGAAATTAGAAGTGAGTGAAATAGTATATGAATTTTATGCCAATGCAAAGTTCACTAGGAAGAATGAGCCAGTAAAAGTGAGATGGGTGTATATCTTCTTTAATGTGCGGAAATTAATGGCATCTATAGATTGGAGCATTTGAGTAAGGTTGGAGTCGAACCGAGTTTCTCGGGTGATTTATAGGAGAAACCATATAACCTATACCCTTTTATAGCTATAGAGAGAGCATTGGTTGTCCAAACTCTGCTAGGTAATAGGGGTTGAGAATGTGCCAAAGCACATCAAGAAGGGTAATGTTAGGAAAGTCTACTCAATGTGGCGAGATTTCCTTATTGCTTCTATACACCCCACCATTCAATATGGCGAGATCAATAAGCCAAAGGCGGCTTGTTTATATGAAAATTACAAAGAACAGGAGATTGATGTTGGCACAATCATCTACACCAATTTGAGGGAATCTATTATGTCAGAGTGAGAAAACAACTTGGTGTTTCCTATATTGAGGCCCAAGCAACCATGGATGAGGCTTTTATGCTCACACTGAAATTATTGTCTGGTTATCAAGACTCCAAGGATGAGAGAGAAAGAGTCGAAGAGCTAGACTTGAGGCCAAGTTGTTGGCTACACATCAGGATAATAATGTAGCAACAACACCAGTAGTAGTAGCAACAAAATTAGCACGGGAGATAGAAGATGAACGATATTGAGAGGAGGAACAACAACTAGGATTTACTGAGGGCTACGAATTTATAGACCAACTGATTAGAGACTAAGACTTGGATGGTCCTAAAATGTTTTCGCCACCTCCTCCACCACAGCCACCAATACCACCACCAAAGGACTTAACTCCATAGCAGCAGAGGCTATGGATTGCCAAGATGAGGCAAAACTACTAAGAGGATATGGCTTAGTATCGTAAAGCCTTAAGGAGATACGAGCAAGATCGATAGAATGGACGGTGGAACTTCATATTGTTTGTTGATCATCAGAGGGACATGGCTAGATATGAGAAAAGTAGACAGATGAGACTGACTAATAGCTCTTCTAGCTTTCCAATAGCAGTAGCTTATGTGTTCGATCTAGATATGGTGCATAGAAAAAGGGTGAAGTGTCCATTGACATCGTCCTATGCTGAAGCTGATGAGGCAAATGATGATGATGACATGCAGTTTCGATGTCAGTGTCTTAAGATTTCTTTAGGCCTAGAGAGTTGAGATATATATTGATATCATTTTATTTTGACTTTGGGATATTTTGTTAACTATTTTTTTGTTTAAATTCTATGTTTGGTTTAGTTTATGCTCCTATTATATCTTGTGTTATTATAGATGTTTATGTGTTTTAGTGTTTTCATTATTTTTGGCTCATTTTTAAACCTTGAGGACAAGATTTTTTTAATTTTGGGGGCATCAACACTACACTAAATTATGAGAAAGGGTAAGAAAAGTTGAAATAAGGATAAACATTGCAGGTAAGATCATTTAAATTTTATTTTTGAAGTAGTTATAAAGGAAGCATGGTAACGTATTATTTGTTTCATTTACTGACAATTTGAATATTTAGGTAATATAGATTAGGTTATATATAGTAATATGTAATGAATAAGTCGTTTATTTGAATGTTCATAACTTTAATTGAGGATGAGTAAAATATAAGTGTCTTGTTGATATAAGACTCAAGAGAGTGTTTTAAATTTTTGAAGAAAATAATTAAATGTAGCAGCAATGATATGATTTCATGATTAGAAACTTAGAGTTAGGGAAGACCACGAACCTAAAATAAAAGCAAGAAATTACTAGAACTAAAAAATTACCTAAACCAACTATTTTGTAGAATAGTGGCAAAGGGTCGATCCCACAGAGATTGGTAATCTTTCTAAGGTTTAAAAAATAACGAAAAGAGAAATCGGGGTTTTTGATAGAGTGAATAATAAAGCTAATCTAAATATCGACAAAATAAATAAAACAATGGAAATAAATTTGAAAACAATTAATAAAAATACCTAGGTCAAGACATACAAGTTCGGTTCGGTAAAAGATTGGATTTGGTCATCGATTTATGTAAAGTATGCAAATAAAAATATCCTAGTGTAGCTATAGACCCGGTGACGCACGCGGTTCCTCGCACTTCCTAATCTCGATAGCCAAGGTACGATGGTGACTATTTCCCTAATCAAACACATAACCACAATTCAAGTGAATTGGGTTTAATGCGTTGAACGCATTGAGCTTCCTGAAGGCACTACACCTAGACAACCGGATCACTAGTGTGTCCAATTTAGCCTAGATTTCTAAGGCATTCAACCGGTCCCAAAAGAGACTAATCAATTGGTAGGGTCAATTGACACTAGTGTGGTCTTATTGCACAAGTATGGATGCTTACGACTCACTGACAAATAAATCAAAGTTTAAACAAGTGTTTAACAAATGATTGACTAGGGACATTTAGGCCAAGTGTTTAACAAATGATCGATGGGCTTAACTTCATAAAGGTCCATGGGAATACTAATCATAAATAATCGGATCGCATCTGCTTCAAGTTTAACCTAGATTTATTTGTCACGCACTCAAGAACTGAAAGGTTTTGATGGAAAACGTGTGAGTGATTGTCACTTGTATCAGTCCAATCATACAATTAGGGATATGATTGTCCCAATTAACTATTGGTTTTTCACCTTAAAGCATGCAATGGCCATAATACATACCCTAAGCTTACATTATAATCATGAAAATGACCACTAATTAAATAAATAATTTAAATTGTAAATAAAATATCTCCCAAGTCATGCTATCAACCAAGATTTAGGACTTGCTTCACCTCCAACCTAGAAAAATAGTGCTTAGTCGGACATTGTCTTGATAAACACAATTAAATTCTAAAGAAAAGAACTAGAAAACAAGATAAAAGAACGAATTCGATTGTCTCTTTCAATTTGTTTTTGGGGTATGTGCCCTAGGCCAATTTTGTAAACGTTGTTTAAGTATTATAAGTAGATGCATGTTTATTTTATAATAGTATCCATGGATAATCATTGTATTATTCTAAATATCCCTAGTCAGTTATTATTGTGGGAACAATAATAAACTAAGACTAGTATGAGTCTTGATTGATAATCATGTGATGATTGTACGTATACGAATACGGATCATGACAATGGGTATCTTTGGGAATAGATGTTGGACCGACCCACTATGAGAACACTACTTGGTCAATGTCATAAGTGATTTTCATGAGAGTTATATCATTTAGTCCTTTAACTTGAGATCACCAGAGACTCCAACATTAGGAGCAGAATGATTTGATACAATCAAAATTTGTCTTTAACCAAATTATTATAAAGATTATGATTGGTCATTGTTCGACTAATGTATGGATGTTGTGTGATCAAGATGGAATTTGTCCCTCTCTTTTAGAGAGAGATATCTATTGGGCCCCTCGATATGTTAGACTGATAAATGGCCATGTTTAGTGAATTTATTGGATCAATGTCACTTGACAATTTCAGTCTACTCGGAGATTGAGACTAGTAGATTGAACTATAAGGGTGACATTCTATGTCTTATGTTCAATGAAAAAATATCGTGTCACAAAAGGATATGATATGCACTGTCTATTAGGTTGTATCAATTTATTGATCTTCATGCTACTAAGGTAGTCATAATGTCTTGCTAGAGACCGCTTACGACTTGTGTACCAAAATAGTTTTGGTTCACTAACAACGTTGTATGAACTTATTGGGTCGCACACAAAGAATGAATTTGCACGATTTAATGTTGTCCGGGTTAATGAATTTTACTTGATAAAATTCATTTTGAAGATTCTCATTAAATGTCCTAGTTTGACTAGGACTCAAGATTCTCATTCATTTCTAGCGTCAGTAGAAATTTTGTCTCTTAGTAAATCCTATTTTGAATAGGACTCTAATTGGAATTATAGTATGACTTTAATTCTTATTTGAGTTTTAGATAAATTACAACTATTATTGCATTAGTGTTTTTAGATTCTCTAGGACTCTATCCTTTTTAGAGTTGGACTTTATCTACGACTCTATTTGGAGTGTGACTTGGAGATAGAGTTCTCTTACAACTCGACCTAATGTACTATAAATAAGACATTAGGGTCACGGTTGTTGTAGAGAATTCCCGAGAGAGATTTTCCTTGAGAATTTTTTTGAGAGTTTTTTGTCCTAGGATTTTTGGGGTTAGCATTCTAAATCGTGATCGTCCGTTTGTGAGTGGATTTCTGATAGAGGACGTTCATCTCTCGCAACGTCTTAAAGGAATCGATCAATACCAAAAGGAAGACGTGGAGTTTTTTTTTGCTAAGCAATGATTTTTATTGGCACATCAATTTAATGGAATCAATACGATCTTGGTTTGAGGATGTTCAAAAAGGTTTCAAAACTTCCACTGCGCATGATCTCCGAAACCCAACATTTCTTTTGTTTATCATGTCTTTATCTTCCTAAGATCCCTAAAATACAATTAGAAATCCTAATTAATAACTCTAAAGGAAATATAACTCCAAAACTTTCTATTTTTCTGTCACGCCATTCGTGAGCAAAGCTTGCTCAGTGAGTGGATCCACACAATCTATGGTACAGACTATGAAAGAAACATCATCAGGGATCTCATTGCATCATAGATGTTTAACTTGATGACATCAATATTAAACTACATGGTAAGAGATCCATTATCCACATCTATCTTCATTTTTTCCGTCATCAAGAATGGGCATCCAAGTAGCATCGATGAAGCATTAAGGAATGGTTCATCCTTCGTATCCACCACATAAAAATAGAAAGGAAACACAAATTCATTCACTCGAACTAGACATCTTCAAGAACACCAACGCGTCTGACAACTGAAGGGTTTGCTAACTGAATGACAATATCGGTCTCTTCTAGTGGGCCTGCATTCAATGTCTCATAAATAGACAATGGCATGAAATTAATGGAAGTGCCAAAGTCGCACATGGCCCTCTGAATTGCATCACCTATATAACAAGGCATCGAGGATATACTAGGATCCTTGCATTTAAGGGGTAACTTCTTTTTTAGGGTGGCCTTGAAGATTTCTCCTATTTGGACTTTTTCATTACCTTTTAGTTTCCCTTTATTTGTGCATAGTTATTTAAGAAACTTAACATGCATAGCGACTAGCTTCAGAGCATCAAGGAGTGGAATATTTATTTCCACTCGCTGAAAGGTCTTAAGAATTTCTTTCTCTTCCTCATTTTTCTTATCTAAACTAAGTCATTATGGAAAAAGAGGTTTGACCTTGAAGGTAGGCGGTGTTTTTTTTTTAGTAGTTACCATTTGTTTAGAAGCAAACGGGATCACTACTAACTCATGCTCTTCCTTATTTGCCTAGTCTTTAGCATTAGATGGCCCATTATTCCTTTTGAGCCTCTTCAACTCTTTTCCACTTTATAGTGTAACTGCGTTAGCACTCACATTAAGATTCGGGTAAGTTGAGAAGACAACTTTCCCTTATCCTCGAGATGTCCCAATTGTCGTGTTATTTGGCCCATTTGAACTTCAAGGTTGCAGACCACCGCATTGGTATCATCAATGAATTTCTTAGTGTTAGCCTTGAATTAAGCAATATCTCTCAAAATTTTGCTCTGCTGAGCTACAAGAGCTTTCATTTTTCTTCAAGTGAAGAGGAATTATTAGAGATGCAGGCAATGATTGATCTCGGGGAATGAAGGTCTATTAGTTCTTGTTCTGAGGTATGTAAATGAAGTTTGAGTTGTTCCTCGCCATTGTATGATTATAGGTATTCCTAAATGGGGCCCTAGTGGTCCCTGAACTAATTACTAATAGTATTGGCCTGTTGATTGTCCTCAAAAAGAGTAGGACATTCATTAGTTGCATGATTTGTGGCTGCATAGAAGCCACAAGCCTAGACTTGCACTTTACCAAAGGTGAGGAGATGCTCCGACATGGAGGCAAGTTGGTTAATTTTTTGGTCAATAGAATTCGAAAGTGCTCCTAAAGTGAGACTTTGGTGCACAATATCATCATGATCTCCATAATGGCGTGACTGTTGTGCGATTTCCTCATATAATTGCCTCATCTGAGCTGGCTTCTTATCTTGAATGAAACCCTCACATGTGTTATCAATCATGTGTTTTTTATGGTTGTCATGCCAATATAGAAGAAACAGACTATGGCCTTCTCAGTCTAGCCATATTGTAGGCAACTAGCAATCAATCGCTTATAATGATCCCAATATGCACTAGTGATTATCCTATTTTCGTTTTAATGATGCATATGTCCTTGATAAGCTGAGCAACTCTATTATCAAGAAGATACTCTTCTAAAAACTATGTTTTCATCTAATTCTAGGAGTTAATCCAACCAGGTGAAAGACAGAAAAGCCATTCTTCGGCTTTGTCTTTAAGAAAAATGAAAAGACCTAAGATTTATTGTAACCGCTTTCGCTTATAGGGTTTCATGGCCTCCCTATTCAACCTTTGGAATATTCTATCGGGTTCAGGATCGAAAGGCAAAGATGAACTAGTCGATTTTGACCGTGTGAGTCTCATGATCATAAGACTAAGAAAAATGAAAACAAAGAAGTTAAATTCAAAATAAAAGACTAAGTCCCTGATAATGGCGCCAAAATTTATTCACATGTCTTGTGTGTCAAATATAACTCATACTTAAGTTATCAGTCTCATATAGGTGTAGTAGTGGTAAATATGGAGTCAAATCAATAGGACTTAGGTTTTACTCTAAGTTAACCAAGAATGGAAATTCATAGGTTTTTAAAAAGATTTTAAGAAAAAATTAATTAAAACTACTAGAAATCAAAGCTTGTAAAATAAATTCAATGAGAGAAAATACTTAGGTTTACGATCCCACAAGTCCAAATCAAGATTCGATAGCATGTCATGGTCTTCGATCTTTCCTAAAAGATTATTAATTCAGTTCCTCCTAGATTATCTAAAGTAAATCGACATTCGCCAGAAATCCCTAATTCCCCTAATCTCGTTAGCTAGGACGTCCGCCACTGACTACTTTCATAGTCAACACATAACCCTAGACATCCACCAATAAATTTTAACACAATAACTGCATAAAGATCTATGGGAATACTAATCCTAAATAACCAGATCGCATCCACTTCTAATTTAACCTAGATTTATTTGTCGCACACTTAAGAACTAAAAGGTTATGACGGTAAATGGGTGAGTGATTGTTACTTGTATAAGTCCAATCATATAATTGCATATATGATTGTCCCAATTAACTATTGGTCTTCCACCTTAAAACATGCAATGGCCATAATACATACCCCAAGCTTACACCATCATCATGAAAACAACAACAAATAAAATAGAAAGAATTGAAATAACTTAAATTAGAAATAAAAGATCTTACAAGTCATGTTATCAACCAAGATTTGGAACTCGATTCACCTATGACCTAGGAAAAGACTGCTTAGCCAAGCATTATCTTAATAAAACCATTAAATTATAAAGAACAAAACTAGAAAACAAGAGAGAAAAGAGAATTCAGTTGTCTTCTTCAATTCCTTCTATTTACCACATCTTAATACCTATTTATACTTATAAGACCCCTAAAAATATAATCTGAAGCCCTAATTAACAACCCCAAATGAAATAGAACTCTAAAACACTTTATTTTCTATCTCGACACTGTTTGTAAGTGATCCATGCCGCCTGTGTAAAGCGACAGTGCCTCCATAGCACCAACTTCTCATATGTATTTCCTCCTCTCATTGGACTCGGTGTTACCTGTACAACTGTGCGGTGTCGTTTATGTTAACCGACAGCACTGACACTGGATGCACAATGTCCTTTTATTTACACCTCATATGTTAACCTCCATACTTTGTCCACACCTTATGTTCATTTCCCATGACGTCAATTGTATATTCCACAGCATTACTTGTGGTTTTTGTGCTTTTTCTCCTCATTTCATAATGAAATCACTCCTTTGTCTCTTTTATAACTTGTAGACCTAAAAATATATGAATACCATGAATTAGAGCTTATTTCGGGATATTTAGACCAATTATACTACTAAACTAACCATATATATAAGTTTAATTAAGCTCTTATCTGAAACATCTCCAGTGATTTTCCTCTGATCTGGTCAAGTTATGTCTAGCAATTCTTAGGCGATTTCAGCACACTTGAAGGTGCAGGGAAGGCGCTAAGTCTTTATTCAGCTTTTTTATTAGAGTTTTATGAAAAATCAATTCTTTTGTCTAATAGCATGTATTTAGCCTAAAAATACAAAAAATATAAGTTTTAGAATATAAATAGTGATAAAAGTCTTGGAATTCATAGTAATATCACACTAAAAATATAAAAAATTGGCGACTTATCAATCACGCCTACACTACAAAGAAGATCTCGATGTGAATCTATCACGACCCAAATTTCCAATCCTAGTTTAATTCTTAATCAAGATCATTGACCCGTAACGTAGGACCAACATCAAGATACGTGCACTAACCGAGGCAATGTGGTAGTGGTATATATTAGATTTGTTATAATGTATGCCTAGTGTATTGTATATGTGTAGACTCTTAAGTCACTCCTACTTATGTATAGAGGCCAAGACGTCAGTGAGGATACGCCTCGATATATGTGTTCGAGTGGACCTAGGGTAGTTAATGGTGTGGTAGGTTTAATTTAAGTTAATGTGGCTTAAATAGCTATATGGCTATAGTTTGATTTACATAAATGTCGACTAAGTTAGGATAATAAAAAAGTAGTCCTAGATGTTCCTCGAGATACGTGTTAACAAATCACAAGGCAAATTAAGTTAAGTATGTATGTTATTAAGGATGAGTTAGTGGAGAGTTAGTGGGTTTTAAATCATAATGTGAGCCATTAGATTAGCCTCGATATGGGTATATACATTAAGATCAAGGGCTATAACTCTACCTATATTTATATATATATATATATAAATGAGATAATTTCCATCCAAATGATATTAATTCATATCTTATGACATAAGGAATCTGGAGAGAGAAATCTAGAGAGGAAGATGAATGGATTTGAAGTAAAATTCTTGTGAATTTGAAGGAGTAGATCAAAGTGAAGTGTTCTACAACTTGGTAAGTTGGCTTACACCTTTAGTTTGTGTAAATTAATGAATTGATGATTGTTTATGAAGTGTGGGCTGTTTTTATGATTATGAAGGGTATGTAAGGTCTCTAGTGGAGGAGAACAGAGATCCAAGGATTAGGAGATGACCATTTGGAAGATAAAACCCAAAAACTCAAAGTGAAGGATTCTAGGATTTCCTGTGCATAGTGAACTAGGCGTGCTTGCTAGCGCATTACCTGCGTGTAGCATGCTAGCTAACGCGTTACCTGCGTGTAACGCATTAAGGAATATGGGTAGCGCGTTAAAAGGTCTCTAGTGCGCTAGACATACTACTCAGCACGCTAGGTGCTCTGAACAGCACAATTACTGCAATTCCATAATTTAAACTTAAAAACTTTAAAAAAGCTTAACACCTTAATTGAATTTCTAAACATACTCTAAAACATATGAAGTGATACCGGGAGCCTAAGGAAGAGTCTTAGGGGGTTTGAAAACATATTTCGAGGTGTCGAGAGGCCAATTAAGCTAGGAAATTTGCGTAGATTGTAAGTAAGTTTATTGAGATATTTATTTACATTTCATTTCTATTATGTTATTCATTTATAGTCATTTGGACAGATTTTTCTACTGTACTCTAGATGCTATGACTTGTTGTTCTATCTTATTTCATGAGTTTGCTATCATGACATTGTTTGATGTTCAAATGGTTTCATTGGCTCTAAATCTCGTGCTATTTCATTCTTGGTTTTTAAAGAATTTAGGCAAAAGGAGATAGCATCCTATTAGGTAGTGATCTATGTTATTGTTCAAAATCTATTTTCCTTTATGCATTAGTTAGGCAATTACATTGTTGGATTCCTAAACTTTGTCATTTCTTGAATTATGAAAGTAGTTCTTATATTTAGGACCATGATATGATAGAAATGGGCATGACAAATGAGGTCACTAGATTTTTAGGGTTGTCTACATCTCACTACTAGCTTGTGCAGCACACGACGTATGGGACCCAGGGTTATTGACAAGTATTTTTACATGCGTGATGGGCATGTATGAGGATGTGAAGGCATTCATAAGATTGTTTACGCCCTAAATGGTGGAATAAGGCTAACGTGATGTAACTCGCGGCCGACCGTCCCTAGATTATTACTATTTAGCCATTTGTCAGTTTCATATTGTTTAACTGAAATATTTTTTAGCATGATTCTTTTAGCATAGTTGCTAATGTTATGATTTCAGACATTTGTGGTATATTTGAAAATGTGGATAAATTTCTTTTAGTGTTATTTTTTACTTTCCTGTACTCACCGTCCATTTTATGAAGGTGGGTGCAGTTCCATCGAGTAGCAGACCAAACAAGGAGAAGATCCGCGACTACTTCTGAGCCACAGAAGTGCTGCTACCTTTAATTTTGTAGGTTTTGATTTTTGTTGTGTGACTTACATATGTTTTTATATACTATTGGGTTTGTATATTATGGGTTGTAAGATAATTACCTAACTAGACACATGTTAACATATTGTTATCATCATTTTGTTATATATATGCATTTGATCTTTATTTCCTGATTTTTCACATACTTAGGATTTTATATTAATGGCTTCTATTAATTTATTAAGACTTTTGTCAAATAAGATTAAGTTATAGAAATTTTAATTAACTCCGAAATGTTTAAATAGTACAAAGATGATTTAAATGCTTATTTGAAAAGTAGCTAATTAGGATATAAGATTGGAAATGATCACTTATACGTTGCTATGTCCTATTTGGTAGAGGTTAGGGCTTAATGAAGAGATTAGGTCGGGCGATGCCCTAATTTAAGAAGGGGTCATCACAGAATTGCCTTTGAGATTTTTGAGTCTTTGAACGTATCTCGAAGCAAAGTTACAACACCTTTGATATAATTGTGTATCTCGATGCGATCTTTAATCATCTAAGTGTCAATGCATATCTTAATGCAATCCTTAGAAATTTGTCACAATAACACACATCTCGAGGCGGTAATGAAATTCCTCTAAGCATTTAACATGCATCTTGAGACATTTATTGATATTTAAAAAATTAGCATGCATTTCGAAGTAATTTTAGTATACTACAATTCTAGCACGCATTTCGATGCACACAACCACGTCTAAACCATCATTACGAATCTTAAGATGGTCCCATCTATATCTCAAAATCATGACACAAATCCTGAGGTAAAAATCTATATCCAACATCTCGGCACGGATCCCTGAACAGTCCCAAACCTACACAAATCCCGAAGCATACACGTTATGCATACACACTAAGGCGCAAGCACGCACACACACACACACTAATCTCACCTCATATACATTAAGCCAACCCTTTCTTCTTCAACAAACACATAACAACCACTTACCTTAGTTGAGGGTAAGTCGCCAGTGAGTACTGGTGCTCGGAGTTGAGAGGAACCGCGGTAACCGAGAGAGGGGCCGAAATTTGTGAGGTTGTAAGTGATATGGTGAGGCCGAGTGTGATGGGAGGGAGGCCAAGTGAGGATATGAGAATTAATGGTTTTGTTAAGTAGGGAGATAAAAGCACATGAAAGAGAAAGAAAGATGGTGGTTTTTTAGTGAGGTTTTGAGAAGAGGAGAGAGAGGGTCATCTGAAAAGTAGGTGGGGATGTGAGTGAGAGAGTTATTATATTGGGAGATGAGAGAGACAGAGAGTTTGTGTTTTGAATATGAGGGAGAAAAAGTAAGAGAGAGTGATTTGACTTGTTGTGAGATGTCAATCATGGAAAGGTTGAGTGTGGGTGTAGTGTTGACTTTCTTGTTTGGATTTTGGTGTGATGTGTCTTACCACCCATTTATTCACACCAACTTTTAAACCACACCCAACAAGATAATATCACTTACTCTTTTTACCTCATCAAGATTTACCATTTTAAACCCCAACTTATTAATTAATCAATTTCACTTGTTTAACTCTCTTTTATATTTTTTGCCCGTCTTGATACTTTTTTCAACAAAATCGCCCAGTGGTGAGATCTCAACTTACTCTCCTGGTTCAACCGAAATTTGATTGTCAACTTACATTTCCTTTCTCTTATCGATCTCAACTCTGCGCACATTCACCCTTTATCACACAACTCACATCACACTTTATGCACACTGAGGCAAAGTTGCACTTATGAAATTAACGATAAAACCAATTTAGACTACATTACCCATATAAAATTATGTTATATATAATATCACACAAACATAAAACGTGTTATTTCTTAGTTAATATTTGAGGTTTGACCAATAACACCATGTTGGACTGATCTACACGTCACGTGTAACAACTCGTTGCCTTAAGCTAATAATTAGTGTTAATTCAAATCCTAATTAACCTAAGTTATGCTCATAATTAAGTTCACAGTACCTCGATTAGAGTGTGCATAGGTTTGTGTGTTGGTTTATGTTTATTTGGAATGCTTAATGAGTTTTATACGTTATAGTATAAAAGAGAATTTATATACAAGCATATAATCGAAAAATAAATAACTAAATAATAAATTGGTAGTACATTAAGAGCGACTAGGAGGTTGTGAAATGAATGTGCGTGCTCGAGAATACTCATAGGCATGTCCGATTAATTTATTATTGAGAAAATACATAGAGTATATATATTTATATATTCGATATATAAATATATATAATAAAACTATAAGTTTTATTTGAATTATATGGATCGTTGGATCGCCTTAATATGAGCGTAAGTGTTGATGGTGTTAAATTTTGTATCATTTTAGGGTGTGTCATTTTAACACATCAATCACTTGATTAGCCTCGAAGTATCGAGCTACATATCTCGAGGAAAATCTATATATATAAATCAAAAACCTTAAGTTTATCCTCAATGTTGCAATCGATCAATCGAGAGAAAGTGAGAAAGAGAGTAGTTGAGGGTTTGATACAGTGAGGATGGATCCTGAAGTGATTTCTAATGGAGTTAAGGTAATCGAACCACTGTTAGATTAGAGATCATCACGTTGGTAAGTTTGGTTTTTGATTTTCAAGTTCAATTTGATGATTAGTGATGATTTCTCTGTGAATTGTTGTTGTAATTGATTGGAAAGTTGTTTATACCTCACTAGAGGTCCTCCCTGATATTTTGGGAGAGTTTTCGAGGTTGTTTAGAGATTGGGTAGTGAAACAGTGGCTGCTGCCCTATTTACTTTCGAGACAATGCAAGGTGGAGCGCGCTCCATCTGGTAGAGGAGCACACTCTCTTCATCAGTTGGGATGAACCAAGTTGATGGAATGCGTTCTATCAAGTGAAGGATCATGCTCTCACCCCAAAATAACAATAACTATGCTACAAAATTACTTGGAATTTCTTGAGGTCTTAGGCACTAACTTAGGGGTTTAAACATAGAGGATTAGACCTATATTAACCACAAATGGTTTATGATAGGTGTTTGATCATTGAGAAAGCGTGAGTAACCTGGAAACTTAGGAAGTTTGAAAACAGGGACTTAAACCGAGGTAAATATTGATTCGCTTATTTATCCATGTTACCTGGCTATCTTAGTATATGTAGTTCGTGTAGCATATAGACTGAATGGGGGGACTATATACATTATGGTGTTTTAAATAAATGGAAAATGGTGTTTAATGTGATTCATGAGAATAAGTTTCTGGAATTGAGACTAGGTTATATAGGATGTAGATTTGATCTCTCGGCCTATGTGAAACTTCTTATTCAATTAGATAGGTTACGTGGATTACATATTCACTAAAAGGTTTTAAATAGAGCCATTAGACATTAATGGATTGGCTAGACAGTACATCGGCCAAGGTGTTGTTCTAGCAATCGCTTTAATGGGGTCGGTAGATAATCGACCCTAGTTTTACAAACAAAATAGGAATCATAGTGTAATATTCATTGATAAATGGACTTGCATATGTTATTTATTGAAATATATGCTTTCTATAATCCTGTTAGCTAACATTGGTGCATTTTGTTATTACATAATGTTTTTTATTATTAAATGGAATGTCGGTGGCTTTATGAGTCCTTACTTACTAAGCAAGTCGAAACGCTCACCCCAATTAACATTTCAGGAAATCGACAAGCACTACAACTGCGAGATGGAGAAGATTTAGGAGTCTTAATCTTCTCTTTGATGTAATGAATCTTCCCCCGTCTTATAGATTTGCATTGAATTACATTTTTGTAATATCACAAGGGTTGGGAGGTTTATAAATGAGGCTTTGAGTTTTGATAAACTCTATATTTATGCGTATCATGTAATTATCAAGAAAATTTTTAATTTTTTGCTGCATATATTATTTATTCGATATTGATATACATGTTGAGTTTATCAATAGATAGCAAAAGAGGTTGCTGACTCTAGTTAAGTCTAGCGATATTATCGAGGCTTAATTAGGGTTTTAGGCTGGGTATCGCCCTAATCGAGTTGGTGGATGTTATAGCTCGGTATCAGAGCATACGATTTATTGCTTTCGAATTAAGTGTAACTCTGATACAGTTTGGTATCATGGACAAGACTTTGACCTCATTTTCACTTTTGAATTGTTTTTGAAATAAGTGAGGTATATTCTTCGTACTAGAACCTAAGTGTATTAACTCTGAGCGTTGTCTCAAGTTATGAATAAGTTTAGGGTATGATAAACAGTTTTTATCGTGATTTTGGGGGGTGGCCACAAGATAAAAGATTGACATATGTTATTTGTTGTATTATATTATATCCACATTGTATATATAAGAGTTATGTCTTTTTGAAATGATAATCAGATGGTTGACGTCCATCAATTTCTCATGATATGAGAAAGCATTGAAGGTAAGAGTTCAATAGAATCTTAACCTTATGGAAAGTGAAAAAAACATAAATCAAATTTATAAAGATAAAATCAAATTCTTCTTCTATTAACTATTTTCAAAGGTCTTTGTTCTCGTTGATATTAGTAGAGAAATAGTAGTTAGTGAAGAAGTATCTATTGGATTTAGATCTTGAGACGTATATTAGGATTATGGAATTTATGAAACGATGGAATACTGAATGACTTTTGATGGAAATCAAGTATGTTAAACCACTTTGAGATGTGATTTAATACTAGTGCTGAGAGTAGTAGAGAAATAATGGAAGTTATTTAGTAAATAAATTAGTAGTAAATGATAAAAGCCTATTAGAGGTTAGAAACCACTAATGTATTTATACATCATAAATTGTTATGAAGAAGAAATTTTGGATATGGTGTAAATCCATATTGAAATGACAAGCAATTTGTCGATTAACGAAAGATGAAATTGAGAATTTAAAATTGGTAAAATTGGAATATAGTTTAATCCAGGATATAGTAGTGAGTTGTATGATATCCTAGTCTGATGTTTTAGACTGGTATAGTCTAAATTGTGGATAATGAGTTATTAATGAATATGATAAATCAAAGAATAATGCGTGATAGTGGGAATAAATATTCATTGTCTAGAATTGGCAACTTATTGTTATAATAAGGTGAAATCAGTTGTTCTCAAAGGTTAGTTGAGATCTAGTTGTCACTATGGTATAATCAGAATTAAGAATATATTTAAAGATGATTTTAGGTGGTTGTTAAATCACTTTAAGTGAATGGTGGAAATCATTAGTTGAAATCTAGTTCATGAATGAAGGGTGTCGAGTTTAAAAGCTCTATTTTAATTAAGTTGTTATTGTGTTAACAATAATAACAAGATGGAATCTTTGAACACTTAGAAGGTGCACTAACATTACCATACAGAATTACAAATTATGACGGTAAATTGGTTCAGACTAAATTTTGCAAGTGCCAGTACTAAGTTTCAAAGATAAATTACTTGTATGTATATTGAACATTAACAACAAATCAAGGGATTTGACTGAGATTAAGACAATTTGGGATTGTCATATATTCAACATAAAGGTAAAAGAGAAAAGTAATCTTGAAATAATTGAATATTACCAACGATTGATCCAAGGATCTCTAGTACTGTTATGTAATTTATTCAATTACTTCAAGTATAAGGATTGTTGTAAGCTAAAAACAAATACAAGGATGCCTTAGAGGAAAGTGGAAGTATAGTTTGACTATAATGTTTGATTGATGATTCCTGAACTATAAAAGAAGTTAAAGGTTCATCCTAAGACTTCTTATTCAGGTAAGAATGTGTGTTGACACAATAAAGCAAAATTGCAGCTTATATTTCTATTTATATATAGTTCAAGATTTGTGAGAAGAACTATTAGAGATTAATAATCTCGAGATAGCCAATTGGTAATTGTACCAAATATAAAAGGCATCACTTGTAAATAAGAGGAAAAGTTGTTGAGAATCTTTTAATCATTCTCATAGATTATTGAGAATCTTAAAAGAATCATTAAAAGACAATCTAGAAGTATAAAAACCAATGAGTTGGTTCAATGTTAAAGTAGTGAGTTTCAAACTATGGAAGTTTGAAAAATGGAATTGTTAGAGTGACAGAAATGGAAGGTAAGATAGATATCTTGAATTTCCTAAATGTTAAGAATTCACTATAAAACATCACTCATTAAGGTGACTGTGTTGAAAATGCCTTAAATTGAAAATGGAAAGGGCTATAGTTAAGATAAAAGTTGCTTAGTAATATCTCTTAAATGAGATGTATACTGATGAACAACTAAAGTCCTGCATAGGCACATCATCAGCTAAATTGTCTAGATTGGTAACTGCAAGTTTGTTCTTTAGATATTAGATTGGAACTAAGCTAATAATGATTGATTGAGTGATGCATTATTGAAAAAATTGATTGGAATTATCTAGTAGGTCTAGGGTTGACTACTAGTTAATGATATTGGTATGGATAATCTTAAGAATATTAAGCATTTAAAGAAAGTTCTTTGAACTAGAATCAAAAGTGAGGCAAAAATGTTATGAGAATCTCATGGATTTCTTCAAAATATTCATTCAGTTAAAGTTCAAAATCATTGTCATAAGAATGTGTTGTTGGTGACCTAGAATGAAAATTGACGATGTCAATTTTATAAAGAAATATGAAATATATCAGTAGGTGGAAGCTAAGTGATATTGACCTAGAAGGTTATATTATTTTTGCCCTATATGAACGAAATTTCATGCTCAGAAATTCATGATTGATTAACCCAAGTTGTGATGACAACTAAAGGTTATTAATGTTGTAATTGTAGTATTGATAGAACCTGTAAATTTCTTGTCAATGTTGTAGTTTAAATTCTTGTGGAAGAGTAAGTGAGATATATGTGTGTACAAATAGTTTAAAATTATGGAGAACAAGGATTATTATTTCGGTGAGGAACCGAAAATATACCTTCCCGTAGGAAAGAGATATATAATAATTGAGATGGACCTTTCCCAATCTTAACGCAATACATATGCAGCTGACCTTAGTTCTAGAGAATATAATTTTCGAGCTTGTGACTTGGAAGATGTTAGTTACTGGAAGAAATGTTTACTGTGTGGGCTCTTTAGTATTGATATTATTAGGCTATATATGATTTTGAAGTGTTTTCCTTAAAATTTGTATGTTTTACTTCGTCGTTAATTAATTTGGGACGATAAGTAATGATACAAGTTAATTTGAGCCTGAGTAATTTAAAACTACATAGATAAATATTAATAGACTATCAGTATGCAATTACAATTCGGATAAATGGAAAGAATGTATTAACAAAGCAAATGTGGGTAAGGATGCTTTGAGAGGTGAAGAACAAACAGAGAGAATGTAGCTACTACTAGAGCTTTTCAATTTAGACTTATTGAATAAGCATCTATGGTGATGATTAGTTAAAGTTCAGCTAACACATCATTAACTGATAGAGCTAATTTCAGAGCTACTAATATGCTCTTCTAAGCTCAGATTCAGGTTGAAATGAAGATGATTCAGTGGATGATCAGGTATAGTTTTCAAGAAGCAAATCAAGATTATATAGTGCATCAAAGATTAGAGGCTAGTGTAAATCATCCTGACTAGTCAATTTCTGATAAAGGTGCGTTATGTTTCTAGATAGATTGTGGATTCCAGCTTAGGATTAGTTGAGGCAGGAATTGCTATAAGAATCTCATGGATCTTTTTACTCTATTCATCAAGGTAACAATAAGATGTATCGTGAAATGAGGCGTATTTATTAGTGGCCTAGGTTGAATTTTGATATTGCTGAGTTTGTAAAGAAATGTACGATGTGTCAACAAGTTAAGGCTGAGTATAGTAAACTTGAAGGGTTATTGCATTCACTGCATATTCTTAAGTGGAAATAGGAACATATATTGATGGATTTTGTTTTCGATCTACCTCTAAGTCAGCATAAGCACGATACAGTATGGGTTGTAGTTAACAGGTTGACAAAGTCTATTCATTTCTTACCAGTTTCCATGTGAGATCATTTTGACCGATTATGCGAGGTGTACATACTTAAGGTGTTGAGATTTTGTGGAGTTCAAGTGTTGATTACTTCAAATAGAGATATGAGATTCATGTCCAGACTGTAGAGTGAATTGTAGAGATAGTTGGGAACTATTCTTAACCTCAATATAGTATACCTGTTGGATTTTTGGGGTTCATACGCTGCGAAAATTACAAAACAATTTCGACAAAAACCCCAATAGGATCCGAATCTAATTCCATTAAAAACGTTAAATCCATGAAAACTTAATCATACCTCGGTCGCAATATACCTTTCTGAAGGTTGATCGATCTCTGAGGCGCTGCCAACAACGAACGCCCTCTACCAGCAGTCCACACGCGAACGACAGTCGAGATTCGAAGTGCTAGCTTTGAAAAAATACCGAACCTTTTTTGTTTCTCTCCAAAACGATCCAGAGTGTACCAAAAAACCCTAATTCATTTCTGAAACAAAAATAGAGTTTTGGCCCTTAATCTTTCATGCGTGTGTTCTTACTTAAAGCGTCTATTTATACAAACCTTGTATATAGACGGTTAAGTAAATTACACATATACCCCTACTTAAAGAGTATAAGTGTAATACACCACAAGGATGTTTCTGTCATGAATTTTATCATATAAAATTCATTTTTCTAAACCATCTTAAAATCTCGCAAAACCATTCTTAGTGTGCGACCCAATAGGCTCATACAATGTTGGCAATGTACCAAAACACATTTTGGTAAACAAGTCATAAGCGCCCTCTAGCAAGACATTATGACTGCCCAAATTGTACGAATATCAAATCGATACAACCTAATCAATAGTGTATATAATATCATTTTGTCACACGATATCCTTTTGATCAAACATAAGGCAAGGAATTGTCATCCAACATGTTCAATCGTACTAGTCTCGATCTCTAACTAGACTAAAAACATCCAAGTGACATTGATTAATATCAATTCACTTAGACTAGGCCTTTTAACAGTCTAATACATCGAGGGATCCACTGGATATCTCTCTTTATATGAGAGGGACAAATTCTATCTCGATTACACAACTTCATCACATTGCTCACATAGTAACCAATCACAACCTTTATAATCGTCCGATTAAAGACAATGTTTGATTGTGTCAAATCAATGTGTTCCTAATTTTGAAGTCTCTGGTAATCTCAAGTCAGAGGACTGAAAAATATACCTATCATGAGAAACAACTATGACTTAATCCATGTGATGTTCTCATAGCGGGTCGGTCCAGTACTTTGTTCCCTAACAAGTACTCATGATCTTGATTCGTATCCCTATACTTATAATCATCATATGATCATCAATCAAGACTCACACTATTTTTAATTCATTATAGATCCCAGTATAATGATCGACTAGGGACATTTATGATATTTTTGTAAATACTCATGGATCTTATTATAATGTAAACATGCAAATTAATTATAATAAACGACAAATGAAGTCCTTTATTTTATTACCTAAAAGTATTCATAAAGACAGTTAATGGATTGACTGCGGGCACATGCCCCAACAATACCATCCGCAGACTGATGAACAGCCTGAGTGGTTGATTTTGGTGCTAGAGGATATGCTGCAAGCTTGTGTTTTGGAGTTTGGTGGTAAATGGAAGAAATATATTCCTCTGTGTGAGTTATTTTGTAATAATAGTTGTCAGGCTAGTATTGGAATGCTCATTTAAAGCTCTATGTGGTCAGCCTTGTAATTCACTAAAGTGTTTAGACAAAGGTTGAGGTACAGTTTTATTGGAGCTAGAGTTGATTCAGTACTACGTAGAGAGAATTCAGCATATTCACCAGCATTTAACTACTGCACAACTAAGACGAAAGATATATGCCAATAAACATCATATGTTATTATGGTTTTCAAAGGACAACCTCTTTTTGTTGAAAGTCTCACCTATGAAAGAACCGTAAGGATTTAGGTTGCGAGGTAATCTAGTTTCAATGTATATTGGATCGTTTAGAGTACATGAAAGGATTGGTCTTGTTGCTTAGGGGTTAGAACTGCGACCTCAGCTAGATGAAGTTCATAATGTCTTCCACGTGTCAATGCTTCCCAAAATGGAGACGTAGTTCACTCCAAGGTTTGATTGGAATCAATTCGATTTTCGGGAAGACTTATCTTATGTGAGTAGTCGATTTGGATACTTGATCGTAAGATTTAGAGGCTGAGAACCAAAGAGATTCCTTTGGTTAAGGTGAAATGGTAATTTCACATAGATGAGGAACTAACCTAGGAAGGGGATTCTTATATGAATAAGTAGTTTCCATTTCTCTTCGAAACTATATGTAATTTTACGTTTACTTTAATTTCGAGGACAAAATTGCTTTAACCTAGTAATTAATATTAATCTAAATCTTAATTAACCTGAGTTATGCTCATGGTTAAGTTTGGCGCACCTTGATTAACATATGCGTAGATTTGTGTGATGATTTATATTTGTTTGGAATGCTTAATGAGTTTTATAGGTCACAATATAAAAGAGAATTTATATACAAGCCTATAATCAAAAAATAAATAACTAAATAATAAAATGTCGGTTCACCAAATGTAATGGGGGTCATGAAATGAATGTGCACGCCCGAGAATACTCATAGGCATATCTAGTTATTTTATTGGAGAGAAAATACACAAAGTGTATATATATTTATATATATTTGACATGTAAATATATAATAATAAAACTATAAGTTTGGTTTGAATTATATGGATCGTTGGATAGTCTCGAGATGAGCGTAAATGATGATGGTGTTAAAATTCATGTCATTTTAGGGAGTGTTGTTTTAACATGTCAATCACTTTATCGGCCTCAAGATAGCGCGATATATAAATCCAAAACCTTAAGTTTATCCTCATTGTTGCAATCGATCAATCGAGAGAAAATGAAAAAGAGAGCAACTGAGAGTTTAATCTTGTGAGGATGGATCCAAAAGTGATTTCCAGTGGAGTTAAGGTGATCAAACCACTGTTATATCAGAGATCATCGCGTTGGTACGTTTGGTTTTTGAGTTTCAAGTTCAAATTGATGATTGGTAATGGTTTCTTTGTGAATTGTTATTGTAACTGATTGGAAAGTGGTTTATACCTCACTTAAAGTCCTCGTTGATGTTTTGGGAGAGTTTTGGAGTTGTTTGGAGATTTGGTAATGAAACAATAGTCGTTGCCCTATTTAATGTCGAGAGAGTGTAGGGTGGAGCATAATCCATCTAGTAAAGGAGTGTGCTCCCTTCATCAGTTGGGATGCGCGCTCCATCAAGTGAGGGAGCATGCTCCCACTTCAGAAAAATAGCAATTATGTTGTAAATTACTTAGAATTTCCTGAGTTCTTAGGGACTTACTTAGAATGTTCTAAACATATGGGATTAAACCTATATTGATCACAAATGGTTTGTGATAGGTGTTAGATCACCGAGAAAGCGTGAGTAACCCGAAAACTTAGGAAGTTTGGACTGAATAGGAGGACTATATACACTATGATGTTTTAAATAAATGGAAAACAATGTTTAATTTGATTCACGAGAGTAAGTTCCTGAAACTGAGACCAGGTTAAATAAGATGCGAGATCGATCTCCCAACCTATATGTAACTTCCTACTAAGATAGGTTGCGTTAATTACGTATTCACTAGAGAGTTTCGTATAGAACCATTGGACATTAATGGATTGGCTAGACATCACATCAGCCAATATGTTGGTTTAGCAATCGCATTGATGGGGTCAATGGGTAATCGACCTTACAAACAAAATGGGAATCATAGTGTAATAGTCATTGATGGACGGACTTGCATCTGTTATTTATTAAAATATATGGTTTCCATAATCCTGCTATTTAACATTGGTGAATATTATTATTGCATAATGTTCTTTATTATTATATGAAATGTCGATGGCTTTGTGAATCCTTATTTACTGTGCAAGTTGGAGCATTCACCCCAATTAACATTTCAGGAAAACCGACGAGCGTTGCAACTAGGAGATAGAGAACGTTTAAGAGTCTTGATCTTCTCTTCGATATAATGAATTTTCTCATGTCATATATATTTCTATTGAATTATAGTTTTGTAATATCACAAAGGTTGAGAGGTTTATAAACGAGGTTTTGAGTTTTGATAAACTTTATATTTATGTATATTATCATGAAAAATTTTAATTTTTGTTGCGTATATTTTGTATTTTTTATTCGATATCGATATATAAGTTGAGTTTATCAGGGGATAGCAGAAGAGGCTGCAGGCTCTAGTTAAGTCTAGCAGGACTATCGAAGCTTAATTAGGGTTTCAGGCTCAGTATTGTTAGGGAATTTGCCCTAAGTCAATCTATAAACATTATTTATATTATAGTTTTAGTTAATAAAGTAAAGGTTTTCATTTGTTATTTTATTAGAAATGATTGTATGTTTACCTTATAGTAAGATCCATAGGTACCTGTTAAAAAATCGTTAATATCCCTAGTTGGTCATTATACATGGAACTATAATGAATTAAAGCTACTGTGAATCTTGATTTATGCTCATATGATGATCTTGAATATAAGGATACAAATTGAGATACCCTAGGTCAATCTACAAACATTGTTTATCTTATAATTTAGTTAATAAAATGAAGGTTTTCATTTGTCATTTTATTATAAGTGATTGCATGTTTACCTTATAATAAGACCCATAAGTATTTGTTGAAATATCATAAATGTCCCTAGTCGATAATTATACTGGAATTATAATAAATTAAGTGTGACGGCCCCAATTTCCGGGGCAAATCGGGCACCGCCACGTCGCCAGACACGTCACCAAGCATGTCACGTCACCACACACTTAACTTTGACTGCCTGCGACCTACACCTTTATACATACCTTATTTGCCTTAACTTAATATTTATGAAGATTTTTATGGATATTCTCATCAAATTGACTAAGTTAAGTTATTCACAACTTATTAAGTTATTAAATATCAAGCGGGAGCCTTTTAAAAACATGCAATCGCCGTATGAAAGAAAAGTTTGCATTTGTATAATTAACCCTATAGTGTGGAATCTCGGTAATGGATACAATGTATATCGAGAGCAACAAAGGTACTAAAGATGAGCATATACATGTATCAGGTATACAAGTCTTTCCCAAAAATTCATAAAACAGTAAATAATACGTACAACACCTACGCAAATGACGGGCTCTCCTAACTCAGTCGTAGACGCCTGAGACGCCCTTGCCTCGGCTCGTCGCAAGATCTGCGATTTGTCACAAAAAACAATGACAAATCCCAGGTGAGTAAATCCCAGAGAACGTTAGCTAATATTCACGAATTCTAATGAAACGGCTACAATTCATGCAATTTAAATAAAGGACAAGAATAAAAAAATTCGCATGAAAATAAGTCGTTGAGAAGTCAAATTTGGACACGAGTGTAGCGTGACAGAGAACCCTGGTCGACATCCGGGAATCTTCATAGCTAAACCGAGAGGAACCATTGACGACAACCTCGCCAAACATCTCACGGTCGAATGAGAGGAACCATTGAACGGTAGAACCCCGTCCAAACATCTCTCGAGAGGAACCATTGGCGTAGACTCAAGACTACGTCAAACATCTCTCAACCTACGGGTTTCGCGAGAATAGTCACCGCGTAGCCCTATCATGGCCAATTACTCGAAAAGCTCGGGGTAGCTAGCCCCGGGGTGTGAGTCCGTGCCATGCCGACCCCGTCGACAAACACACCTACACAGGTGAGAGTAGATGAACAATAATCGAACAATAATAAATAGCGCAATGGAATAATTTAGAATGCAAAATAAATCAAGTGCAATAAAAGAATTTTAACTAATTTTCTCGTGGGATTACTTACCTCAAACGAATCGCAAAATGCCTTCGAAGTGTCCTGCACTCGCCTCGAGATACGTACCCGACACCCGACTAATGTCTCCTAAATTTCCTGGTGTCCAATTAAAACATTTTTAATATTTTTTCTGATTTTTTTGGATTTTTTTCATAATTTTCACCTATTTTTCTTATTTTTCTGTAATGTATTTAATTTAAAACTATTTTTAAATTAAAAATTAATATTATATTATTTAATATAGGGGTGGGCCCTGGACCGGGTTTGACCTGGTCCAACCGGGTCGGCCCGACCCGGTTCGGCCCACCCGGGTCGGGTCCGGTTGGGCCCTCCCCCACCCCATCTCCTTCTTATTCCAGATTCTTTTTTTTTTTAATACTATAACAACAACAATTCCAACAACAACAACAACAACACAACCAACCTTGATCAATGGAGGTCGTCGCCGCGCTCGTCATCTGTCGCTCACTGCCTTCGCGACGCACCGCTGCCGGACAGCTACGCCGTCCGCGCCTCACCACCGCTGCGCGTCACCGGCGGAGTCGCCGCTGCTCACTAGCGTCACCGCCGCTGTCCGCAACTTCGCCTCGACCACCGCCATTCGCGGTCAGGAGCCCCTTCGCGCTGCTGGTTCGTCACCGCGCCACCTCCCGTGGCCACGCGTCGCCGCTGCTAGCCGCGCTGGGGAGCTCCGCCGCTGGGGAGCTCCGCCGCCTGCTTGGGCCGCTGCCGCACCACCATCTCCTCTCTCTCCGCCATCTCTTCCTCTCTTTCTCTTCTCTCCTCTCTCTCTTTTCTTTCTCTCCCCTCTCTCTACCCGATTTAAAGAAAAACAAATTTTATTTTATTTTATTTTTGGAGAAAAGACAAAATAGCATGATGAGGGATGGGTTGATTTGATGTGTGATTGATGTGACAACTCAATCACATACTACCCCTTCTACCCGCGTTACGCGCACTCCTCGATGTCGCAGACTCTCCTCACTACACGCGCACAACGCGACAAAGCAAAATTCTTAATTAACACGAATCGAACTATTAAAAATAGTACACATTAAACCACAAAACGCGACTATCTCGATCCCACGTTGGCACGCGACTCGAGATGCATCCCCGAATTCTCGACGTATACGCATATGTATTTCGGCAAGTGGACCTAAAATGACACGTGGCACGAGTCGAATTTTCGGGCCGTTACAGTCTTCCCAACTAAAAGAAATTTCGTCCCGAAATTCAAACTTAATCCAATCTCTACCATGAAACTAGTGGGGTATCGTATTCGCCTGGTAGACTCTCTTTCCTCAATGAGGTCCTTCAAGGGAGAAACCTTCAAATAAACCAAATCATCCACTTGTGTAAGACCTCATTGAGGAAAGAGACTCTCTTTCCTCAATGGGGTATCGTGCATCTCGAGGCACCATCCCGACTCAACTTGTCGGTATTATCGTATAAGACCTCAATCTGGTCTTTACTTGAAATCCTTAATTTAATTTTAAACCTTTAACCAATGAGCGACTTTTAAATATCATTTTAAGTGCTCACACAAATCATGTTCTTTTCACATGTCGCTTGACTACAATTGCCCGCCCTAGATAAATACGCTAACCTTTGTATCCAACTCTGGAGGTTATCGTGTTTTGTTGAGATAAAGGTGCTTATCAATCTGACATATAAATAAAACTTCCATGGCGATACCTTCGCTTTTCTGCCATTTCTGTTGGCAACCTTGCAACCTACCATCTCTAATTATGTCTTACCCAAAAACATGTCAAGTTACTCGATCATAGTGAAAATATTTTCATACATTTCTTCGTTGTTTTGTTTTGTTATGATATTTAAGGTGTTCAAAGCCTTTTTTTTGCGATGCTAAGTAAGCACAATTTCCAATTGAACTACGCTCGAAACTCCATATATTTAACTTCATATAAAGTCGTGTTTAGGTTCTCGAATGTAGTTGAAATGTGTGTCCTCATGCCTTAGTTGTAGCGTATGCCTAGCTAGGTCATACCTTTCATATACAAGGATCTAAAAAGTGCAATAACTCAAATGGTAAGGTTGACATTTGCTTCTCTTGATTCTCTAAAGAGTCGTGCATGGATAGATTTTAAATATGTATACACTGCGCCTCTTTTGTTTCCTACCAAGATGTCAGAGCTAATATTTACAACAATAGTTAATCTACTAACTCCAACTTCTCTCTTGGGTTTCCAGAGTTAAAACTTAACTCTCCATCTTTAACGCGTACTTAGAATCTTTTGTTTCCCTGTTTAAGAATCTAGTCATAATACATCACCTAAATCTTTCTTGTTTCGCCACACAACTATTTTTTTCCTCGAAACTAATGACTCACATACGCTTAGTTCGATTTAACTCACTGGGCTTTCAAGGCTTTCCATGTCCCTTTAGGGCATTATCCCTAACGTTCTGCAGGTTGGGTCGGACTAATCACAAGTGCACAATCTATTACGATTGAGTCAATTCTGGTTTCGTGAGAACTTCGGAACAACCCATTTCTTAGGTTGGCTTGAGGTCATCTTTTACCTTAAATATAGTTGCAAACTCTATTTCGGCTCACATTCCTGATTTGTTTCCAGTCCAATAAGTGGCAGTGTGGCCCCACTGACCTCATGGACCGCGAACAAGTCATGACATAATAGTGGAGTTACTCGAACTGCTATTTCTACAAAACTACTCCAGCGCTCAGGCCGAAGCTAAAAGGAGTCCGTACTTGCTTCCATGTAGTTATGAGTCATCTCAACACTATCTGCTTCCATAGAGTCTACTAAAAATCTATTTGTCCCAAGTCACATGTTCCTAATCGTCGATCTGACGATCACTAGAGTGGACTGCGTAGCATAATCTAGACTTTTTTTTAAGCTATCATAAATGATTTTCTATAAGTTATACCTCACTCGCAATATCAACTATCATACTACACAGCTTATACGTGTCAACAACAAATCTTAATCTCGACAAGACACCAATGTGTGATAATATTCGTTTCTATTAATAATTTAACTTCGCATGAGGCTGCCTTTCCTTACTTGTTGCAACATTCAAACTGGTGGCACATTGACCTAATGGCAGCTACGTTCACGGCTCTGCCCAGCAAGCTGGTACCTAAGGTGCACATACTGCGACCTCCCCACACCGGTACTGGGTCGCACATGCAGTGTGGGTGCACGAGCTGCGACCTCCCACAAATCGCGAATGTAACGTCCCAACCCTGATACATGGGGTGCACATACTGCGACCTCCCCACACCGGTACTGGGTCGTACAACCAGTGTGGGTGCACGAACTGCGACCTCCCACACCATCTATGTCCCCCCCTTATAAGCCTGACACCCCCCGTACTCGCCACGAGGCACCGGACACGTGAGTCATAGTTTTTCGCCTCCCAAGTCTCGAAACCGCACCCTGGAGGCACTGTGTACCTAGAGTTGTGAGCCTCCTGAAAAATCCGAACGTGTTACCCCGTCACTTCCAGAACCCACAATCTACTTGGGTGTATCAACCGCTCATCAACGGACTCGTGCCAATCTAGTAACCTAGACTCTGTGTCACGCCAATGAACCTTTGATAAATCACATCAGCTCTCTGACATTCCAAGAAGCCTGGAATAGATATTATTGGTCCTCGCATCTACCCGCAAATATGTGCATCTGCAGTATTTGGAACCTCTGACATACTCATAGCTGCTGCGAGCTTCAGGTTGTGCGTTGGACAGCTCCTCACGTGAGTCCCCAACTGACGCGATAAATAAGCTATCACTTGACTCCATGCATCAGTACGCATCTAAATTCGGTGTCACAAGCATCGTAAGAAAAATCAAGTCTTTGGCCGGCTCGAGCAACATCAACAATGGTGCGGAAGTCAACATCTTCGACTCGGCGAAGGTCGCTTCGCATTTATTTGACTAATGGAAGATCACAACCTTCTCAGTCAATCTAGTCATCGGCGCTGCAATTTTGGAGAAGTCCCACGAAAGGCGTCCATGATATCGTGTCAATCATAACAGCTCCAGATGTCAGTTGCGCACTCTGGTGTAGGCCAGCCAATGACAACGTGAATCTCACTCGAGTCAACTGAAGTACTTTTATCGCAAGTGTCTCAAGGGCTTCACCTCCGTATGCCAAAACTCGCACTCACTGGACTTGGCGTACAATCTGCGCTCCTTCAATCTCTAGTCAGAGTCATCGAATAAAATAATGGATCTGAAGTCGCTCGGTTCCAGCTACGTCTATCACAGGTGCGTGAATCTCTCCATGTTTTACGCCACCGTCCGGCCGTCATGCCTCAGCGTTACGAACTCATCTCTCGATCTCAGTTGAAACTCGATCGACATATACATCATCATTGAGAATTTCTTGAACTTTGCTCAAGTACTCGGCTCTCCGTGGCCGGCCGTGTTGGCGGTTCACCGTACTGCAGCCTCTTCCCCGAGCATAAATCTGAAAATCCTATCTCGCATGTTGTTGTAGATTCTCAAAAGTCCTTGGTGTTTCGCGTGTGAACGAAACCACTTCCCAGCCACCTGTGGGTCTCTTCCACTATGATAGTAGCTTGACTGAGTACGAACGAACTCTTTGATCAACATCATCTCAGCTGCTAAGAACATCGTGAATGTGATCTTCAAGTGTGGAATCAGCGTCGGTGCCACGATCGAAGTAGTCAATGGTGTAATGACTGTAGACACAATTTTGGTAGTAGTGGTCGTAAGCGAGGTCGTCGAAACAGTCGGTGCGACAACTGTCTGCTCTACAGTAGTGGTGGCGGCGAGTGTGGCAGAGGCCGGTATTGCCGCTGCCTACGCTCGAAACAATCGAACATCTCCTCGAGCTGCAAGCTATGGAGTGCAACCGTGTCGCACGACATCGAGTCCGAGTTGACAGGTGTCGAACCGCTCGACTGGCCTCTATCATCCGTGAACTGGTCGTCCATAAATGTCGAATTTGCAAATCGCGAATGTCCGTATAAGCCTCGTATACGCATATATACTATTACACATCAAAATATATAATGTATAAGCCTTGGCACTTCCCGTCCCATGTTCGCTTCCCAACTAAAGTTCTAAGTCAGGATCTTCGGGTTTCCACATCTAATGTTTGTTGTTAAGTTTTATTCGGTTGTATTAAAATTTCCCATAGGTTCGCCTAAACCTAGGCTCTGATACCAACTGTGACGGCCCCAATTTCTGAGGCAAACCCGCCACCGCCATGTCGCCAGACACGTCACCAAGCATGCCACGTCACCGCACACTTAACTTTGACTGCCTGCGACCTACACCTTTATACATACCTTATTTGCCTTAACTTAATAATTATGAAGATTTTTATGGATATTCTCATCAAATTGACTAAGTTAAGTTATTCACAACTTATTAAGTTATTAAATATCAAGCGGAAGCCTTTTAAAAACATGCAATCGCCGTATGAAAGAAAAGTTTGCATTTGTATAATTAACCCTATAGTGTGGAATCCCGGTAATAGATACCATGTATATCGAGAGCAACGAAGGTACTAAAGATGAGCATATGCATGTATCAGGTATACGAGTCTTTCCCAAAAATTCATAAAATAGTAAATAATACGTACAACACCTACGCAAATGACGGGCTCTCCTAACTCAGTCGTAGACGCTTGAGACGCCCTTGCCTCGGCTCGTCGCAAGATCTGCGATTTGTCACCAAAAACAATGACAAATCCCAGGTGAGTAAATTCCAGAGAACGTTAGCTAATATTCACGAATTCCAATGAAACGGCTAAAATTCATGCAATTTAAATAAAGGACAAGAATAAAAAAATTCGCATGAAAATAAGTCGTTGAGAAGTCAAATTTGGACACGAGTGTAGCGTGACAAAAACCCCGGCCGACATCCGGGAGTCTTCGTAGCTAAACCGAGAGGAACCATTGACGACAACCTCGCCAAACATCTCACGGTCGAATGAGAGGAACCATTGAACGGTAGAACCCCGTCCAAACATCTCTCGAGAGGAACCATTGGCGCAGACTCAGACTACGTCAAACATCTCTCAACCTACGGGTTTCGCGAGAATAGTCACTGCGTAGCCCTATCATGGCCAATTACTCGAACAGCGCGGGGTAGCTAGCCCCGGGGTGTGAGTCCGTGCCATGCCGACCCCGTCGACAAACACACCTACACGCGTGGGAGTAGATGAACGATAATCGAACAACAATAAATAGCGCAATGGAATAATTTAGAATGCAAAATAAAGCAAGTGCAATAAAAGAATTTTAACTAATTTTCTCGTGGGATTACTTACCTCAAACGAATCGCAAAACGCCTTTGAAATGTCCCGCACTCACCTCGAGATACGTACCCGACACCCGACTAAGGTCTCCTAAATTTCCTGATGTCCAATTAAAACATTTTTAATGTTTTTCTTGATTTTTTCTAGATTTTTTTTCATAATTTTCACCTATTTTTCTTATTTTTCTGTAATTTATTTAATTTAAAACTATTTTTAAATTAAAAATTAATATTATATTATTTTATACAAACAGCGTGCGTGCACCCCTCCCCCACCCCATCTCCTTCTTCTTCTAGAGACTAATGTCTCTGGTTTTTTTTTGTTTTTTTTTAATACGACAACAACAACAATTCCAACAACAACAACAACACAACCAACCTTGATCAAAGGAGGTCGCCGCCGCGCTCGTCGTCCGTCGCCTCATTTCCTTCGCGACACACCGCTACCCGGACAGCTCCGCCGTCCGCGCTCACCATCACCATGCGCTGTGTCACCGGCGGAGTCGCCGCTGCTCACCACGTCGTCACCGCGCCTGTCCGCGACTTCGCCTCGACCACCGCCATTCGCGATCAGGAGCCCCGTCGCGCCGCTTGTTCGTCATCGCGCCACCTCCCGTGGCCCCCGTCGCCGCTTGTCGCCGGCCCGCCGCTGCTAGTTGGGGGAGCTCCGCCGCTTTGCTCGGGCGCTGCCGCACCACCATTTCCTCTCTCTCCGCCATCTCTTCCTCTCTTTCTCTTCTCTCCTCTCTCTCTTTTCTTTCTCTCCCCTCTCTCTACCCGATTTAAAGAAAAACAAATTTTATTTTATTTTATTTTTGGAGAAAAGACAAAATAGCATGATGAGGGATGGGTTGATTTGATGTGTGATGTGATGTGTCATTGATGTGATAACTCAATCACATACTACCCCTTATACCCGCGTTATGCGCACTCCTCGATGTCGCGGACTCTCCTCACTACACGCGCACAACGCGACAAAGCAAAATTCTTAATTAACGCGAATCGAACTATTAAAAATAGTACACATTAAACCACATAACGCGACTATCTCGATCCCACGTTGGCACGCGACTCGAGACGCATCCCCGAATTCTCGACGTATACGCATATGTATTTCGGCAAGTGGGTCCCACATAAGACCCTAAAATGACACGTGGCACGAGTCGAATTTTCGAGCCGTTACATTAAGAATAGTGTGAATCTTGATTAATGGTCATGTGATGATCAATGAAACATGGATACAAATTGAGATCATGAGTACTTGTTATGAGAATAATGTACTGGACCGACCCTCTGTGAGAACACCACATGGATTAAGTCATAGGTGTTACTTATGATAGATATATCATTAGTCTTTCGACTTGATATTACCATAAACTTCAATATTACGAGCATGGTAATTTGACACAATCTGACATTGTCTTTTAACTGGATGATTATAAAGATTGTGATTAGTTACCATGTGAATAATATGTGAAGGCGTGTAATCAAGATAAAATTTGTCCCTCTCATATAGAGAGAGATATCAGTGGATCCCTCGATATGTTAGACTGTTAAGTGGCCAAATCTAAGTGAATTGGTATAATCAATGTCATTTCGATGTTTTCAGTTTACCTAAAGACCGAGACTAGTACAATTGAATATTAAAGGTGACTTTCCATGCCTTATGTATAATCGAAGGATATTACACGACGAAAAGATATCACATATGTTATTCATTAGGTTATATCGATTTTAATATTCATGCAACTTGGGTAGTCATAATGCGTTGTAGAGACCGTTTATGACTTGTGAACCAAAATGATTTTTGGTTCACTGCGAACGTCGCATGAACCTATTGGGTCATACATAAAGAATGACTTTGCGCAATTTTAATTGGTCCAGAGCAATGAATTTTATATGATAAAATTCATGACATAAAAGCACTTACGATTTGTTATATAGCAACTTATGAATAGGGGCGTATATGTAATTTGCTTAAATTGCCTAAATACAATAGTACTATTATGAATAAGAATTTTAAGTGAGGGCTTATCTACATATATAAATAAAAGTTGAAACTCTAAAACAAAATAAGATTTTCGTTTTGGCTATTTTCGAGATCTCTCGAATTTTGGGAGAGAAAGAAAAAATCATTTTCAATCTCTCTTGGGGCTAGCACTCCAAATTGTAGTCATCATTCATGTGTCGATTTCCTATAAAGGACACGCGCTTGAACATCTTGAAAATCGATCAATTAGAGAAGTAAATCATGGATTAAGGTATTGTTTACTTTTGTAGATCTAGTTTAATGAAACTTTTTTTTTAATCCCATTGGGTTTTTTTTTTCAAAAATTGTTTTGAGTTTTCCGCTGCATATGAACCCAAAACGCAACAGTACTTGTTATGGAAACAAGGTAGTGGACTGATCTACTATGAGAACACCATTAAGTCGTAGGTGTTACATCGTGATATGCATATCATTAATCATTCGACTTGAGATTATAAACTTCAATATTATGAGCATGGTAATTTAACACAATCGAACATTGTCTTTGATTGGATGATTATAATGATTACGATTGGTTACCATGTAAATAATATATGAAGGTGTGTAATTAAGATAAAATTTGTCCCTCTCATATAGAGGGAGTTATTACTGGATCACTCCATATGTTAGACTGTTAAATGGTCAAGTCCAAATGAATTGATATGATCAATATCATTTGGATGTTTTCAGTTTACCTAAAGTTCAAGACTAGTACGATTGAACATTAAGGGTGACTTTTCATGCCTTATGTTTAATCATATAATATCGCACAATAAAAGAATATATATATATATATACGTTATTCATTAGGTTGTATCAATTTTGATATTCATGTTACTTGGGTAGTCATAATGCCTTGCTAGAGACTGTTCATGACTTGTGTACCAAAATGATTTTGGTTCACTGCCAACGTCGCATAAACCTATTAGGTCACACAGAAAGAATGACTTTGCGTAATTTCAATTGGTCTAGAGTAATGAGTTTTATATGATAAAATTCATGGCATAAAAAGCCCTTATGATTTGTTATATAATACTTTATTAATAGGGGCGTATGCGTAATTTGCTTAAACTGCTTATATACAATAGTTGCATTATGAATATGATTTAAGTGATGGCATATCTATACTTAAATAGTGGTTGAAACCCTAAAAGAAATAAGATTTTCATTTTTTGTAAATTTCGAGTTCTCTAAATTTTGGGAGAGAGAGAAAAATGTTTTATCTCTCTTGCGGCTAACACAAATTGTGGTCACCATTCGTATGTGGATTTCCAATAGAGGACACGCGCTTGAACATCTTAGAGACCGAATAATTAGAGAAGGAAATCATGAATTAAGGTATGGTTTACTTTCGTAGATCTAGTTTAATAAAACTTATTTACAATCCTGTTGGGGTTCTTCAAAATTGTTTTGAATCTTTCGTTGCGTATAAACCCCAAAACCCAACAGGTATTGCCCTAATCGGGTTAAAGGATTCTACATCAGGATCATGTAAATGAGCGTGACTAGGAACTCAAAATTTTGGGCCTTTACAACGTATCTGCAAATGTCTAAGGTGGGTAACGTTGATTTCAGGAGCATGCAACGAACTTTAAGTACTGTTTTGAGTTCACATTTGGATTGCACAATCTATTTGTGAAATTTGAATATAAATGGAGGGATTCACGTTGTTATATATATATATATATATATGTTGATTTTATTTGGAAGTGCAATTACATGTTGCCATCTATCAGACTAACATTCACATGAGTATAAGTCAATGTAGGAATTTACTTACTTGACATCCTCGAGTTGTTTTTGATGATGTCATAAATACGATGCAAAAAAAGAACAAACTTAGAAATCTGTTGGTGTTTTTCTTTAGCTTTTTTTTCTTATCGTATATTATTTTTATTAATTATTGTGTTTATTGGACTCGGGGATGAGAGTATGTTGTAATATTGTAGAGAAACAATAACAAATGGTTTGAAAGGACTTTGAGACGACTTATAGTTAATCTGACGTAAATATGGATTATAGAGTTGATATGACTGTAAATGAGTTGTAAGCTTTAAGCTTATGGATTTGATTGCGAATTTGATCCTTTAAATCTTTTGGATATTATATTGTGAACTTTTTGTGGATATGTGAGTCATTCTAGGCCTTTGATAGATATGTGAGTCATTCTAGGCCTTCTATCAAAGTTGTTGTTTATCAGGTTTTTTATGTAGACATTCCATTTTTAGGGGATACTCCGCCGAGATTTTAATAAAATGTGAAAATCTTAATAGACTGATTTTCCTAAACTGTTTCACATTTGGAGATTAAAACCTTAAATATGACATAAAGATTGTCTTATCTCGAGGACATTAGGTAATTGAGATTGCTAATGGATCTATTTGGGATATTAAGGTAATTAGGTAACGTCAGGGACTCAATGGGTCCTGAAAGGGCAGTTACAACGAGGGCAATTTTATATAGGTAAGTCACAACATTGGTAATAAAAAAGTTAGTTCCAACCAATACGAAAATAGATGTTTTTATATAATAAAATTTATATTTTGACCTTAGATCCCAATTAATCTCTCAGAAGATGTCGTGCAACTTTCTAAACATGTGAAGAGAATATAAATATGTCCATGCGAAGAAAGCTCACATCAACATTGGTTTTCGAGAAGAACACAAGTATATATCAACGATCATGTTATGTTCTTTTTCTTGTGGGTTTTTAGTTTAGCAATTCCAACTAAGGGTGGGCAAACCGCGGTTTGGTGGTGAAAACCACCAAACCGCGACCAAACCGAGGGTCTACGGTTTGGTGATTTTCCAAACCATCACCAAACCGCGAACCACCAAAACCGCAACCAAACCGAACCGCGGTTTGCGCGACTTGATCGGTTTGGTTTCTCGATTTTGGTGCGGTGTGAGGCGGCGGTAGTGAGACGAGCGGAGCCAACAGCGTGAGGGGGCTCGCGACGGAGCTCCAGCAGCGGCGAACGAACGACGCGACACCTGCGAAGGCCGCAGACGCACGGCAGCAGCGGTGGCGACGTCTCGGAATCTACGGCGCGGCGCTGCAAACGAGTGGCGGGAGCGGAGAGCTATAGCGATGGCGGGCCGGCGACGCGTAGAGGCTGCGTGGGGTGTGTGCGGCGTGGGCGGTCGGCGCAGAACAACACCGGCGACTCCGGCGGGCCGAGAGGATAGAGGAGCCGCCGGGGGAGAGAGGAGACGAGGTGAGAAGAGAGAGGAGCCGGAGTGACGGGAGTGAGGAGCGGGAGTGAGAGGAGAGGAGAGGAGAGAGAGAGAGGGTGAGGTGCGGAGAGAGGTGAGGGAGTGAGGAGAGGAGAGAGGTGAGGGAGTGAGGTGCGGGAGTGAGGAGAGGAGAGAGGTGAGAGGAGAGGAGAGGAGAGAAGTGAGGGAGTGAGGTGCGGGAGGTGAGAGAGTGAATGAGGGTTTTTTCTTGGTTAGCTTTGGTTTGTATTTACCAAAATGCCATCGATTTGGTTAAACCGCGGTTTTTTCAAAATGAAAACCACGACCTAACCGCGATTCTGCGGTTTTTACATTTTCCAAACCGCGACCAAACATCGAGTTTTAAAAACCAGACCAAACCGCGCGGTTTGGTCGGTTTGGGCGGTTTTTCAAAAACCGCTGCCCACCCCTAGTTCCAACTGTAAATTCTTCTGAATTTATGTTTTTGTTTTCTTTATTGATTTGTAATTACCAAGACAATCTTGGGGTGAACTAGTCAGGACTTTGCATTACCAAGGGGATCTTGTAGTGAGAGTTCATTGTAGGGGGTAAACAGTAGTGTAACAAGCCTAGTGTGAGATCACCGATTGGGGTTTTGCTTAAATTTGTAACTATTTGTCTTTAGTGAATTCTTCACGTTTGAGCGTGACCTTGCAGATGTAGATCTTGGATTCAACTACGACAACATATTGTTGTGTGTTTATCTTTGCATATTTACCATTAGGAATTCAAAACTTACAAATTGGGCTTAAGAACTTATTATAATCACCGAATGGACTCCATTTTCCGGAAGAGTGTGGCCATAGTTCGCAAGGATATCGGTGCTTCCCTCACATTCTCGGTATATCGATATGATATACATGTCGAACTTGGACAGCAAGTAACTGTGGTACTTATTTTGGTGTTTTTTTTGTTTTTAAGAAAAACTTATTTTGGTGGGGTTAGCATGTAAAAGTCGTGGTGTGATTAGCAGCACCAGTTTAAAAATGAAAACAAAAAACGACCCAAAGTGGCAGAGGGCTCCAGTAGGTTGGATCGTTTCCATCTTCTCATTCCGTCTCCTCCTAATATAAAGCAAACCATCCCCTCTGCGAACGCGCACACAGCAACCGACCGAACGAGCGGACTGGACTCGCAAGCCACACAACAACGCCGCAACAACAACAACCCTAAATCTGAACAACCTCCATGGACGGCGACGCCCAAGCACCTGCCGCGCATGACGAGCCCAAGAACGAAAGCGAAGATGAAGCCTTGGTGTCGAGAGCGAACGATTTGATGGCCAAGATCACGTCTTCTCCTGCGAATCCTAGCCCCAAGGTTCTGCACACCCTGGCTTCCATTCTCGACACTCAAGAATCCAGGTCTCTCTCTCTCTCTCTCTCTCTCTCTCTCTCTCTCTCTATCTGTGATTCTTCAATCGTGTTTGTTCTTGCAAACCTAATTTCGTCAAAATCTGCGCTCGTTGTGGGATTGATGTTTCTTGTTCTAGGTCTCTTGCGATTTTGATGAAGAGGACTGTGTTATTGTGCGTGTTGTTTCCTTTAATTTCGACTCTGGGACTTGTTTGGAGTGAAATTTGTTTTCAGCGCGCACCGCATTGTTGTTAACAGTAATTTGTCTGTTCATTTAGTTCCCTCTAAATGGTTTCGCTTCGCGGTGCAAGTGAATGCGTTTATTAGAGGAATGTCACTCTGTTGAGGCAGAATTGACTAGTTTACTAGATATAATGCTCCATATGGCCTTGGGGTCGCTACGCAATTGTCGTGCTTATGTTGGAAAATTTGTAATATTTGTTGTTCAGGAATGGATTTCTTCTAGACTCCTTATTTCGCGGATTTTGAGTGCTGTCTGTATTTAATTTCAATTTCAGTTTATTCACTTTAACAATTCTTGTACTACGTGAAAAAAAAGAGGATTCGGCATTGAAGAAAGACTTCACTTTCCAAGCTAATATTGTGTTATTTCACTACTCGCTAGTCCAGCTGATCTAGAGGAGTGCCGAAATGTGTACCATTTAGACATTAATTTGTTTTGGATGATCTCTGGAGAGAACTCAGAGAAGAGAAGCAATATATATTTTTCTTCATTTCAAGATTTAACCTTTAAGCGTTGCCGGAATGATAAATAATTAATAAGTAGCAAAATGCGTACGTTTTCTTTTCATATTTATGTATTTTAAGATTTTTTTTTTAACTCATTTTATGGAACTTTTACCGGTTTTTTGAGGTGCAGTTTTGATTTTCAAGAAGAGTGGTGGTGCCGTCTTAAAATATGTATTTCTTTTTAATTACTTTCAATTTTTACAGTTGCAAGAGAAGATGAATTAAAACTTAGACATCAACAACAAAATATAATGCATACCAAAATGTTTCTAGGTGAAATCTAAATATCTGAACAAATAATTTTGTGATTTATTAGAGTACATCACTAGCTCATGTGTATTATGATGTAATTGTGTAAGTCGAGGTACATCATAAGATGGTGATGTAAGTTAGTGTACTTGTGTGTACTCTTATATCTTGTTGATCAGATGAGTATGAACATGCCACGTCATTTTGATCCAACGGTACTCATTGTATCTCATTCATTCATATAAATACCAAACTAATCTCTTGGTCAACTCGGTTGAACAGAGAGCGTTTTCAGCTCCTTCAACGTCGACTCTAGGGTTACGTTACTGGGTTTTTACATGGTATCATAGCCCTTGGCTTGCGCCGGCAAGGGTGACTCTGGAGTCGATAGGTACGGATCTTAGCATTTCTTGCAAGATTCGTGAGTTGGTGAGAGAGTTTCTCAGACGAAGCTTGGATCTTGGAAGATCACTGATCTGGAGAGGTTCTAACCAGATCTGGAGAAGAAGAGATCAGATCTGTGACGAGAAAGGTCGGAGTTAGTCTTGAATCAACTGGATTTGAGTCATGGCAATTGGATCTGGTGTATTTGAGAAGGTTCACTATCGTCTTTCGTGTCTAGTGGTGGATTTGGCTTGGGAGGTTCTCCTTATTCACCATTTGGGAGCTCTCTGAGTCAATTTGTCACAGTGAAACTATTAGAGGCAAATTACTTACTTTAGATGTCGATTATGGTTCCAGCTATACAAGGCTTTGAGTTGGATGGTTATCTGTTTGGCACAGTTGATGGTTCTCCTAATCCAGATTATCGAGTCTAGTTTAGTAGAGATAGATTCTTACTTGGTTGCTTGATTAATGCTATGGAGCCAGATTTGGCAATGAATATTATTGGAAATATTCCAAAGGAGACAGGGAATGAGTTGTTATTAGCGATCAAGAACTACTGTGGATCGAACAATCGCCTTCATATTCAAAGTCTCAAGAAGGCTCTCCATACAACCAAAAAGGGAAGTACCAAGATGAGTGAGTACTTATCCAAGATGAAAAGAATTGATGATAAAATGGCCGTAGCTGGCTCTCCAGTGAGTGTAGAGGATCTAATTTCGAGTATATCTTGATTGGATTGGATCGTGATTACTTGGCCATTGCAACGTTTTTGCATGAACAACCAGATAATTCAGTGGCAGGAGTTTCATGCATCTATGATGAGTTTTGAAACTACATTGGAACAGTATGATGTTGCTCAGGGAATCAATTCATTGAAGATTCTTGATGGTGTTCAATCAACTAACTCAGCTGAAGTGAAGTCTCATGGTTCTGGACATGGTGGTACAAAATTTTCAAACGACTGGTAATGGTGGTTCAGGCAATCGAGGAGGTTTTCATAATCGAGGCCATGGTGGTGGCAGATATAAGAACAGAGGTGGCTTTCGGTTTCAAAACAATAATCGTCCCACCTGTCAGATCCGTACTAAGGTTGGACATACTGCTGCTGTTTGTTACTATCGTGGTGACTTCAAATATATGGGTTCTACTTCTGGTGGAAATACTCAACAAGTTCGATTTACTGGTGGTCCTCCATCAAATCGGTCTCCAAATCCTTTTTCATTCTTTATAGCTACTGAGGCTCTAGTTGATACTTCTTGGTACATGGATAGTGGAGCTACTTTGCACATCACGGCTTATTAATCTCAATTGATGAATAATTCGACCTACTCAGGTAACCAAAGTTTAATGGTTGGTTATGGTCAATATTTACACATTGCTTGCACTGGTACTGCATGCATTCCATCTTCTAGTTCGAAATTATCTTTTAAAAATACGTTGTGTGTACCTGGCATTAGGAAAAACCTTTTAAGTGTCTCTCAGTTGATCTGGGATAACAGTGAACTAATTGAGTTTCATCTTAATATTTGTTTTGTGAAGGATACCTGAACCAATGAGGTTTTACTTCAAGGCACCTTCCAAAATGGTCTGTATCGCATCTCTGCACCTTCTGAGTCTACTTCTTCCTCATTTGTTGCACTCTTTGTTGCATTCTTTGTGTCAAATAAAGGTTTGTCCACACTGTGGGACTCCAAGTTGGGTCATCCTGCTCAAAAGATTCTTCAGTAGGTCTTAAATTAGTACTTGAATATTAATCCTGAGTCCGTAAATAATTCATGTGGTTCATGTCCATTGGGTAAAATTCATGCCTTTCCTTTCAAATTGTCTATGCTTAAGGCTACTCATGTTCTTGATTTGATACATATTGATTTGTGGGGCCCTGCACCGCATGCATCTCCTAATGGTTTCAACTTTACATTCATTTCATTGATGACTGTACTCGTTTTACTTGGATATATCCTATGAAATTGAAATCAGACGCTTTCAATGCTTTTCTTCATTTTAAAACATTGGTTGAGAATCAATTTTGTACTTCTATCAAGTGTGTCCAGTCTGATTGGGGTGGGGGATATCATTCTTTTCAATCTTTTCTTGATTCCCATGGGATTGTTTTTCAACACCCCTGTCATCATACCAGGAACAACATGGTAGAGCTGAAAGAAAGCATCGACAGATCATTGAAACGAGTCTAGCCTTACTTGCCCATGGGAAGTTACCTTTGAAATATTGGTGGGATGCATGTGAAATTGCGTTTTTTCTTATTAATAGACTTCCCACCAATGTTTTAAAAGGAGTCTCTCCATTTGAAAAATTGTTTGGGAATAAGCTTGATTATTCTCTTCTTCGTATTTTTGGTTGTTGTCGTTATCCTTATCTTCGTTCTTATAATCAACACAAGTTTCAATTTCGTTTTGAGAAATGTTTGTTTTTGGGGTATAGTTCGAAACACAAGGGTTATAAATACTGAGCAAATCAAGGAGAATGTATATTACACAAAATATTATTTTTCATGAACATGAGTTTCCTTATGCTGAGTTGTTTGGGTCTTCTTCAAGTAAAGATTTTTCACATTGTCCAGTCAACTCTCTTCCTTTACCTATTCCAGAGTCTTTACTTATAGTACCTTTGGTTTCCAATACATCTGCTGAGTTGGGGGTTTCTTCTGTGAGTTTTCTTCCAGTTATTAGTCCATCTTCTGGTCAGTCTTCTTCTCTTGGGGATATGTCTGTTTCATAGTCGATTCTACCTAATGTCAGTGTACCACACAACAATTATTCAATGATAACTAGACTAAGGATGGAATTTGCATGCGTAAAGTGTTTTTAGCTACTGCTGCAGATAGCACACCTCAAATTCCTAAGTTAGTGGACATAGCTCTCCAAGATCCAAAGTGGAAAGAAGCTATAGACGAGGAATATCAGGCTTTAGTATGTAGTGGTACTTGGTCTCTTGTGTCTCCAAATTTTGACTAGAACATAGTGGGTAATAAGTAGATTTTTTCCATTAAAAAGAACTCAGATGGGTCGTTAAATTGATACAAAGCTAGATTGGTGACTAAAGGGTTCAAACAAGTCCTTGGTTTTGATTTTGATGAGACCTACAGTCCGGTTGTTAAGGCATCAACCATCAGAGTTATCCTGTCTCTTGTTGTCCAGTATGGTTGGTCTCTAAGACAAATTGATATAAATAAAGCTTTTTTGAATGGTACCCTTGTCGAAGAGGTGTTTACCCGTCAACCAGTTGGTTACGTCAAGCCTGGTCATCCTGAAGTTGTTTGCAAGCTCCATAAAGCATTATATGGTCTTCGTCAAGCTCCTAGAGCTTGGTTTGATCAGCTGAAGTCTACCTTGTTGTCATGGGGTTTTATTGTAGACAATTCACTATTCATTTTACATGAAGGACAACATATGTTGTATGTTCTAGTGTATGTGGATGACATTATAGTAACTGGCTCACATTCTGCATTCATTCAATCCTTCATCGATAGGCTGAATAGGCAATTTGCATTGAAAGATATTGGAGAACTTAATATGTTTTTAGGCATGGAGGCTAGGAGAATTGATAAAGGCCTTTACTTAACTCAGTTTGCTTACATTCATCAACTACTACTGAAAGGGGGATGGCTAATGCCAAACCCATTGATACACCTTTTTCAGCTAATAAGCAATTGTATAATGATGGCAATCCATCTTTTGAAGATAAAACTTTGTATAGAAGTCTACTTGGGGGTCTCCAATATCTTGTTGATTCCAGGCCTGACATTGCATTTATTGTAAATCGATTGAGCCAATTTTAGCAACATCCGACGGTCACTCACTGGCAAGCTCTTAAGAGGGTGTTGCGGTATTTAAAGGGGATTGCTGATATGGGAATGTAGTTTTGTCCTAGTTCTTCTTTCTGTGTTACTGGGTACACAGACGCAGACTGGGTTGCCTCTCCAGATAACATGAAATTTGTTGCAGGGTTTGTTGTGTTCTTGGGGTGTAATTTTGTGGCTTGGCAATCCAAAAAGCAGCAGGTGGTTGCTCATTTTGGCATGGAATTTGAATATAGAGGTTTAGCTCACTTTCTGTTGAAATTACTTGGTTGCAATCATTGCTCTCTGAACTTCGGATTTTAGTTCCAGCTATTCCTCATGTTTGGTGTTACAACATCAGTGTTGCTGCCTTGGCGAAGAATCCTGTCTATCATGCTAGGACCAAACATATAGAGCTGGATCTTCATTATGTTAAGGATAAAGTGTTATCGGGACAATTGGATGTAAATCATGTTCCTTCAGTTGATCAAGTCGTCGATATCTTCGCGAAGGCGTTTTCAGCTTCTTGGTTTACTTATTTACGAGACAAACTTGGTCTAGTGTCACCACCTCTTCGTTGGGATGTTAGAGTAAATCATTAGCTCATGTGTATTCTGATGTAATTGTGTAAGTCGAGGTACATCGTAAGATAGTGATGTAAGTTAGTGTACTTGTGTGTACTCTTATATGTTGTTGATTAGATTACTGTGAACGTGCCACGTCATTTTATTCAACGGTACTCATTGTATCTCATTCATTCATATAAATACCAAACCAATCTCCTATTCAACTTAGTTGAACAGAGAGCATTTCCAACTCCTTCAACGTCGACTCTAGGGTTACGTTACTGGGTTTTTACATGATTCTACTTTTAAATGTTTGTTAAGCTTTAAAAGTACTCACTTGTAGTGTCATCTTTTGCTTTTCAGTTTTCATAATTATTCGTATTTAAAAAATAAAAGTTGTAAAATTTTAGTTGCTTTTGCATGTCATTGTAAATAAAGAATATGCTTACATCTTTGTTTTATTATTCATTGATTGCAAGGCCGCACCTAAGCTGACGGTGTCCTTCTAAAAAATGTTTAAAAAATCGAAGGGGCAAATTACAATTGAGTTTGGTGCAATAATACATACCAAATAAAAAAAATCTTAATGCGGTTAATTTTACTTAGGTACCTAATGGCTTATTAATATACTTGAAGTATATATTGAATGCGGATTATAGTGACTAATAAAAAAATTACTCTTAATTAAGGAGCTATAAATAAATAAAAAATAAATAATAATTTAAGGGCCTTTAAATAAATTTTTTTTGGCCGCCTAGGAATCATCTAGGCATGGCCTCGCCTAGGCCAGGGAAATTGCCTTGGCTCCTTGCTATTCTTACTATTCTTTAATTTGAACATGTGTCATTGACTCGACATCAAGCCATGTTATTGTGAAGTGCCGTTAGGGTTTCTTTGACTTGTGAGATCTTTCAACTCAAAAATTGTTTTTTTTTTTGACTTATTATCATCTTTATTTTTGTTACAATTCCAAAACCCAAATCACCATACAATTCACGGACTCTGTGTTGTTAAGAGTAGTTGTTATAATTCTGATTAGTAGCTTAAGATCATAAGGTCTTATGCGGGCTTGCTTTTCTTTGGTCAGGGTCCTAAACTGAATCTCATTGTAAAAGACTTTGATTGAAATTTTGATCCAATTCTCTAAGAATTTTGTCGCCTACAAATGCCCCAATTAGAAATATCGACTCAAAACCTCAAAAAAATAAAAAATAAATAATCGGCTCAATAGAAAATGAAGAAATTTGACGTTATAGGGGAAGAGCTAAGATAACGTGGGATGCGTTTGGTTAGGAAGGATTTAAAGGATTTTGAAAGCCCGCCATCAAGGGCATTGAATCGAGTAGAATTGAAGAGTTTTATCCATGTAGCTAACCCCATCTAATTTGGAATTGAGGGTTTGTTGTTGTTCTCTCTAGGAATTTCGTTGACTCCAAAAGCTTCCAAATAATTTCTATATTTGTTTATTTGTCAAACATCTACTTTCACCTTTGTGGTAATTCTTTTGTCTTTTTTTCCTGGAGCATCTGAATCTGAACTTTGGATTTAATTTCAGGTATATGGAAGAGGTGGGCCATTCATCTATCAGTAATGGAAGAGCTTCTCACAATATTGGGAAACTGGGTAACTTGGTTCGAGTAAGTAGTTCTACTTTTTATTTTATTTTATTTTTTATAAGAAAATTCCCTTTTCAATTGACTCAAAACAAACATTCGCATTAAGTCTGGAGATAGCAATTGTTAGGGCTCATTTGGTTCAGATGAAATCTTACTAGCCTCTTCTGCAATAAAAGTCATGTGATTCTTTTGCAGGATAATGATGAGTTCTTTGAGTTGATATCTTCTAGGTTTCTATCAGAAGCCAGATACTCTACCAGTGTTCGGGCAGCTGCAGCAAGGCTACTTCTCAGTTGTTCTACTACTTGGGTGGTGAGCTTTTTGTATGAATTGTTTCCTTCCCATTTGCAAGTTAATTATTTTTTTTTCTTTTAATTTATTTTTAAATCTCCACATGTACTGCTTTTGGTATAAATGTTCTACTATGTAGTTGAATGGGAAATTCATTCATTATTTGCAGTACCCCCATGTGTTTGAAGATGATGTCTTGGAGAATATTAAAAATTGGGCTATGGATGATAATGTGAGATATTCTGTTGAGGAGAATAGTCGGAAGCATGGCCAGAGCAAAAACAAGCCTTCAGATGCTGAAATGTTAAGAACATATACTACAGGACTTCTATCTGTATGTTTGTCTGGGTATGCAATTTTGAAAAGCTTAGCATAATATTCTAGTTTTATGTAACCTCATTTATTGCTGACATCTCTGTCCCTCTCTAAATCATGATTCCAGTGGTGGGCAAGTGGTGGAGGATGTATTGACATCTGGATTACCAACCAAACTTATGCATTATCTTCGTATACGAGTTCTTGGGGAGACTAGTACAAGTCAAAAGGATGTTACTGGTTATCCGACAGATGTTAAGGGTGCTACTGGTTCTACGTGTGCTAGAGTTCGAGAAGAGAGTAGGTCTAGGGTTCGTCAGGTTCCCGAGGCTTCGCTTATTGACATTCCCAAGTTAAGTGACGAGGGGTTGTTTGATGATCAAAACACTGATAGAGATCAGGAAACAAGGATTTGTGCCCGACAATTACATAGAGAAGAAGATTGGGGCCACGGTGGGGAACTGTGTCAAGCCCGACATTTAGACCATGAACTGGGAGAAGGGGATGGCATATTTGAGGCAGACGAGAATGGTGCTGAACAGACTGGAGAAGATGCAAGACAAAACCGGGAGTTGCGTGGCCTGAAGGCAAAATATAGTGACAGAAGCAGATCTTCCAGAGATGAAGATGCCGAGGAGAATGCTAGAGATGACTCTTCAAGGCGTAGGGCTAACCGTGCATGGTCAAGACTTAGAGGGAGAGCATGGAATGCTGAGGGTGTAGAGAATGATAGCAGGGCTATGGTCTCCCCTGGATCTGGAGTACGATCAGGACATGGCAGGAACTTTAGAGAGAAGAATGTGTCAAGAAATGCAGAGTCGAAAGGATTGTCTGATGCTAAGAAGCATTTGAACAGGACTGATAATGATGAGTTCACTGTGCACAGAGATGATACTGATGAACGCTTTCGAGATTGCAAAGTGGGTGCAAGGGATATCTTGGACCTTGTAAAGAAAGCAACCAGAGCTGCTGAAGCTGAAGCAATGGCGGCTGGTGCACCTGCTGAAGCAGTTAAAGCTGCTGGTGATGCTGCTGCAGATTTGGTTAAGGGTGCTGCTTTGGAAGTATGCATTTGATTAGATATTGTTTTTTGTTATCGTTTTTAAGTAATAGCAGTTTTTATAGCCTGACCTCTTATTTTTTAATTGTTTAGGTATTCAAATCTTCTAATGATGAAGAAGCTGCTGTATTAGCTGCTTCCACAGCTGCAAGCACTGTTGTTGATGCGGCGAATGCAACTGAGGTCTCAAGGTATGCGGATGTTTATTTTAAGATCATTTAGCATTTTGTGTGGTTTCTGTTATAACTACTGTCGGCAACAGGGTTTCCATCACCGCTGAGGAGGATACCTCAAGTTCAAGAGCCCAAGAAACTGAAGCAGAAGAGATTTTAGAAGGATACTTTATATTGGATAATGATTCTCTTGCACAGTTGAGGGAAAAGCATTGTATTCTCTGTCTTGAGATTCTTGGTGAGTATGTTGAAGTTTTAGGCCCTGTTTTGCATGAAAAAGGAGTGGATGTTTGCCTTGCCCTACTGCAAAGAAGCTCCAGAACTGTAGAAGATTCCAAGGTCATGGAACATCTGCCCGGTGTTCTGAAGCTGATTTGCGCTTTAGCGGCTCATCGAAAATTTGCTGCCCTGTTTGTGGATCGTGGGGGCATGCAGAAGCTCCTTGTGGTGCCCCGAGTTGCTCAGACTTTCTTTGGTCTTTCTTCTTGCTTATTTACTATTGGCTCTCTTCAGGTAATTAAGCAGGAACTGCACCTCGTACTAGGTGCATATACCTTTTTTCATTCTAAATTTGAGGATGCTTACATTTGTAAAGTGCTTGTAGGGTATCATGGAACGTGTTTGTGCCCTTCCTTCAGAAATTGTACATCAGGTTGTTGAATTAGCTCTTCAGCTTCTTGAATGCACCCAAGATCAAGCCAGAAAAAATGCAGCTATCTTTTTCGCGGCCGCATTTGTATTCAGAGCTGTCCTGGATGCTTTTGAAGTACAAGAGGGCTTACAGAAATTACTAAATCTTTTGCATGGTGCTGCTTCTGTGAGATCCGGAGGTAATTCTGGGGCAATTAGCATGTCTAGTCCAGGACTGCTTCGAAATGATAGATCTCCTGCAGAGGTACTGACAGCATCTGAGAAGCAGGTAGCATATCATACTTGTGTTGCTCTGCGGCAATTTTTCAGAGCCCACCTTCTCTTGCTTGTGGATTCCCTTCGTCCAAATAAAAGTCATAGAAGCGTGGCTCGAAGTCTTCCAAGTGCAAGGGCTGCCTACAAGCCTCTTGATATCAGTAACGAGGCAATGGATGCCGTATTTATTCAAATACAGCGTGACCGGAAGCTTGGCCCTGCATTTGTTAGAGCCCGGTGGCCTGCTGTAGATAAATTCTTGAACTCCAATGGACATGTTATCGTGTTGGAATTGTGTCAAGTATGAGTTTATTTTTCATTACTCCAGTCATTTTGTCTTTCGGTGCTTTCTTTAGGAAGCTGTCTTACTAACTTTGTTGTCATGGCGTTACTAACTTTGTTGTCATGGCGTTTGTTTAGGCCCCACCCGTGGAACGGTATTTGCATGACTTAGCGCAGTATGCCTTGGGTGTTCTGCACATTGTCACTTTTGTACCATACAGCCGCAAGCTGATTGTAAATGCCACATTGAGCAACGATCGCGTTGGTATGGCAGTTATTTTAGATGCAGTGAATAATGCTGGCTATGTGGATCCTGAGGTAAACATTTGCTACTTATTCAATTGGCCCGAGGGGTGAAGCTTTTGACCTAATAGCTTTTCTCCCGTGCATTAAGACTTGGGTCCAGCCTTTTTCTTTAAAAAATGAATTTACTTTTTATTCAGTTTGGATTTGATGTATTAGAATTTCAGTTACTGTTATGCGTAACATATTTGCATCTCATTTGAGTCATTTCCTTATGTTTTGGTAGGTTATCCAGCCTGCACTAAATGTCTTAGTCAATCTTGTGTGCCCCCCGCCTTCAATCAGTAACAAATCATCTCTTCTTGCACAAGGTCAACCTTCTAGTGCAGTCCAGACTTCAAATGGAATCGCAATTGAAGCCAGAGAGAAACTTGAGAAAAACACGTCTGACCGATCTGTTTCTGCAACAAGCCAAAATGAATCCAGGGAGCGGAATGTGGATTCTAGTGAACGCAGTAGTAACTCAGCGGCAGTTGGTACTTCCGCCTTGAGCAGTACTCAACAAGCAGCTGTTAGTACTATCAATTCTGGGGTTGTTGGAGACCGTAGAATATCATTAGGTGCTGGAGCTGGTTGTGCTGGCCTTGCTGCACAATTGGAGCAAGGTTATTATCAGGCAAGAGAAGCTGTTCGTGCTAACAATGGAATAAAGGTCCTTCTGCATCTACTCCATTCTCGTATAATCACACCCCCAGCAAATCTTGATTGCCTTCGAGCTCTCGCATGCCGAGTCCTTCTTGGCTTAGCTAGAGATGACACAATTGCACATATTTTAACAAAGCTTCAGGTTAGCAAGTCTAGTATATTCTTTTTATTATTTATTTTATTATTATTTTTTTATTTTGCACTTGCATTACCTATTCTCTATCCTATATTAATTGCAACAACAATAATGATAATAATAGTAATAATTGGTAATACCAAGGAAATGATAACTTGTTCTGTTCGGGATTATTGCACTGTCATACTCAAGGAAAATTGGAAATATGAGTCTTGGATTTGCCGAGTTTCTTCATTAGTAGTGTTAATGTTAGTGAAAAAAAATAATTGAAGGGGCTTGTCAATAATAAAAGAATACGTTGTAAAACAACTAGCCCACTGTGAAACTTCAAGTTGATTCCTATCAATTTAGAATCTTTTATATATTACAATGTTTTCACCTACACGTTCCCATATACAAATTTTACTTAAACCTCCATAATAAATAATTTAATTTATTTAGTGACCCCTCTACAATAAGGGTTATAGTTTTTCACCTGTACATTCTCATCTACATATTTTCACCCCTACACTTTTCCTAACATTTTGAAGTAAAAAAAATATTTTCAAACAAATAACATAATAAAATAGTAAAAAAGTTTTGAAAATTACAAAGACCTCCCTAAAAACTTTTAAAAAACATTTTTAGGTCCAATGCCTGCCTAATTAAGGACTGGGCACCCCTAAATGCCTAAGGCGGTGCCTATGTGACATCTTGAAAACATTGATATATTATTAATATTAAGGGAAATTATACAATAGGAACCATAATAAGTTTTGATGTCATGAGAATTATGTTTTTGTATTGTGCATTTAATGTTGTTGGCATTAATGATCCATGTTCAACATTAAATGTTCAAGTGTATTGAGCATTGGATCTTAATCTAACATTCTTAAAACTATCATCATGCTCATGGTAACTTTTCTTTTTTTGTTCTCATGGTAGTACTACCTTTATGTTAATACTAATGGTCTTAAAATTGTTCTCACGCTATGATAACTTTTTTTTTTTTTGGTTCTCATGGTAATACTACCATTATATTAATATTAATACTAATATTAATATTAATGATAAATAATATGTATGTGGGTGTGTCTTATGCACACATTTGAGGAATGCATGAGAGTTTATCAACCAACTTATTTATATCTTCTATTTGAGATTCGAAGACCAAATACATATGTTATGGGCAAGGAATGCAAGGCGCCAAGGTGATATCCCTGGCCTAGGCTAGGCGATGCCTAGATGACACAACATCAACAACAACAACAACAACAACAACTACAACCTTCAATCCCAAATTAATAGGGATCGGCTACATGAATCAAACTCTTCCATTGTGCTCGATTAAATCCAATTAATGGTGAGCTTTCCAAACCATTCAAATCCCTCCTAATTAATGCGTCCCATATTAACTTTAGTTTACCTTACCTCGCCGAATTTTTATAGTTTCTATTGAGTCAATTTTTCTAGTGGGGGCATTTGTAGGTCGTCTTTGCAGATGACCAAACCACTGCAACCGCCCTTCCTTAATATTTGTGTCAATTGGTGCTATTCTTACTTGTCTTTGAATTTTTATATTTTTTTTATTCTATCTTTACGAGTCTTACCACACATCCACCTAAGCATCCTTATTTTTGCTACGTTTATTTTTTGTTATTGTTGTTGCTTTACCGCCCAATATTTAGATGACAAAAGCTTTACGTTGGCTGTCAACCTATCGCAACCCTCTATTTTTTAAGAATGAAAAATGAGCTTGGGGCCTACCTCCCCCATTTTTAGGGTATGAAAAATGGATTTGGGATCTCCCTTATCGATTTTTCTGTATGAAAAATGGGCATCAGAGTCCTCCTTTATCCGGACTTGGGATCGAGTATGTAGCACACGTAATATTCAACATAGGTGGAGTTAGATGACAACAACATAGCCTCAGTCCCAAATTAACTGGGGTCGGCAAAAAAATTAACTGGGGTTAGATGACAAAAAAAAATTATTTAGAGGCCTTTGAATTGTTATTTATTTATTATAGGTCCTTAATTATCAATAACTTTTTATTAGTCACTATAATCCATATTCAATATATACTTCAAGGATACTAATAAGCCTTTAGGTCATTATATAACATGAACTATGTTAGGATTTTGTTGTTTAGTAGGTATCATAGTACCCAACTTAATTGTAATTTGCCTCTTCAATTTTTTTAAAATTATTTTGAAGGATACCGATTGCCTAGGAGACCGCGCTAGGTGATTGTGCCATAAAATGCCTAGGCGCTGTCTTGCAATCACCGATTGTAAGTTTAGAAGTACTAGACATCAAGACGATGAAGTGGTAAAATTAGGGGAAGCAGAACTTCTTAAGGCGAACCACTTTATATGTCTAGGATCAATCATACAAAATGATGGTGATATTGAGATTGATGTTACAAATAGAATTCAAGATGGATGGAAGAAATAGATGAGTGCACGTGTGATTTGTGATTGAAATATTCCAACATAGTTAAATTAAAATTTTTATAGGACCACAATTAGGCCAACTATTCTTTATGGAATGAATTTTGGGCTGTAGAGAAATAACAAACACATAAAATGAACGTAGTGGAAATGAGGATGTTGAGGTAGATGTGTGGTAGAACTTGTAAAGATAGAAAAAGAAATTCATAAATGCAAATAAAGTTAAAAGTAGCACCAGTTGATGCAAAGATTAGGGAAGGGTAGCAGCGATGGTTTGAACACCTCCAAAGATGGGCCGCAAAGGCCCAATTAAAAGTTTAACTCAATAGAAACTGAAGAAATTCAATGATTTATGGGTAAATCGAAGCTAAATTGGGACCCATTGATTAGGATGGGTTTAAAAGACTTGCAAAGCATACCATCAATTGCTTTAGAGGGCAAGGCTGCTATTTCAACCCATCCACCCTCTCTCCCTCCCAATCAACGAAAATTATTTTTTTAAACTAAAATACTCTTGCATAAAAGACTTAATTACCCTGTGCAAAACTCATCTTTCTCGACATACCATCGTCACCCTCTCCCCCTCTTGTTCACACAAACATCAGAGCCGACCGTGTCAAGAACAAAAATTAGGTTAGATATATTATTGAAGATTCTTTGATAAGGTTAAATTATTGATTTGAAAGTGTAGATTTAGGGCATATTTTCTGCAAGAGGTGCGCTCCACTCGTATTGAAACAAAGTCCAGTTTCTTCTTCAACAACAACCACTACATATCGCTTCAAAAAAAATCTTTGTACATACCACGTACATTGAGTTCATTGTTGTACAAGCAACAACTCTGCATAATCTTTATCGAAGAAAAAAACAATTATGCGTAATCTCGTTCCACGAATCCTTTTTCATAAAAATATAAGATCATCGATTTACACCAATGTTACTTTAATGAAGGACTTACTCTAATGGTCTTTCCATTAATGGCATTGAGTGTAGAGACTCTGCTATTGTTATTAAATAACAAAAACAACACGAACCCACTTATAGCTTCGAAGATAGAACACAAATGGAGATTGATTTGGGCACGCTTTGATCTCTAATAAGTTGTCTTCGCAACCCATTCCGACTCTTTCAATGTTGCTCACCAGGTCGCACAAAAGCTAAGTGGGTGCCAGAGAGATGGCAAATTGGGCTTTGTGGAAATTATCCCTAACTCTAATTTCGCTATAATGGTGTCCTTCGTGTTCCCTCATTGAGAAGATGCTCGTGATCGTGTTTTTGGTGTTGTCCCACAAGGCAATTTGGTGAAGAAACTAGATAATCAAGATCAAGGAATGAAAATTCGGTAAAAGTAGTCAAATTTTAGGCGAAGTTTATCAAGGTTAAAGGGATCGAAACGAAGTTCGCGTGTAGTTTAAAAACTACAAAATTTTGCCGAAGTTTATGTTAAAAATCGACAACTTTGATACAAATTGATATGAATCACTAATAACTAGGAGAAATTGCAAGTTTTTCGATCAAAAAATCAAATAAGTGTGTAAGGTAGTGAAAGTTTGTACTTACCTCACATTAGTGAAAAGAACCAAGTTAGATTATCCCTAAAAAGTAATCTACCATACTAATACGCATGACTAGTGTCAATAAAATTGACTTAAAACCATTAAATTGTGAATTTTTAAGGTATAGACGCATAATTGTGTTTGTTTTAACATCCCATAAAATGAGTTTTAGTTTATTAACCATTTAAATAAAAAAATTCTTAAACTTTTCTTAATCAACGAATTTTAACTCAAATTCTCCACGTCGAATTAAACTTTTTTGAATTAATTCCAATTATCAAGAGGGCAAATTATAAGGCGAAATCAAAGTTTCGATCCTTGATCAAGACTGGTGGTTCTCCAAGCTTGACACAAAAGGCACAATGGCGGGGCACGAGTTCGTTTGGTTCGATGAGTGAGTGGGAGGATATTTTAGGGACTTTAGTTTTATTGTCGGGTGGGGTTGATAAGATTTTTAAAAAATAACGAGTGGTTAATTTAGATTGGGTGGGAAGAGAAGGTGAATGTGTTGAAATAGCAGTCCTCTTGCACTAAATCGAGCGTAATGGAAGAGTTTGATCCATGTAGCTTACCCCAACTAATTTGGATTGAGGCTTTGTTGTTACATAATTTCTTGCACATCGTTAAACTTATCCATTTATTTGCTCTTTTTTTTGTTTTGACGAAAATTTCAGGTGTCATATTTCTCTTAAACATATTGTTTTTCATTTTTCAAAAGCAGTCAAGACTTTTGGTTATATGGTTGTATATGCACCTTAGTAATTGATAACAAATTATTTGTCTTGATTGCAACCTTTGTATTTATATTTTTATTTATTTATTTTTCATTTTTTAGTAGCTTAACCTTTAAGTTACTCGGACTGTATATTCTAACCCTAAGTATGATTATGGTTATTGACAATAGGCTTTAATTTTAACAAATTCTCCTTTTGCTTTCCTTGTTCTTTGTTGTCAAACTGTGGGGTAATATGCATAGTCTTTGGGGACTAATGTGATGTCTTAACTCTCGTGTACTAATGGAAATTTTACCAATTTGATAAGGCAATGCTTACACTATTTGCTGTAGTTGGGAAACGCAGTGCTATGACACTTCTTAGATGTGGCCTAGACTATTTAAAGAAAGAGTTATGACACAATTGTATATTTCGCTGAAAATAAAAGTAGAAATCATCAATACTCTGAAAGCGCCAAGGTTTTACACGCTATATTGATTTGTTAAACTTAAAGCCTATTTTCAATCAAAGTCTTCAGCCAAAGTATAATTGTGGATACTTACAATAGTCTTGAACCCTATGCTTTCCCCTCCTTTCCTCTGACCTCGGCTATCTTTTTTGTTTCCTTGTGTGGTGTGTTTTGATTGTCTCGATATTCTGAGAAGGAAATGAAGATGGTCTTTTCAAGTTTGATTTCCTTTATGTAATTGTAATCTATATCAAGAATGTCTTATAGAAATGGGTGACTTCTTGGCTGTATTGTCAAGGTGGTAGAGTGATGAATAGGTAATTGGCACTCCACTTGCAAGATGGTGGCAGTCATTTGTTGCTTAGGTTTGACAATGAGTAGGTCATTTTACAGCCTAGGTGGCCTAGGCGGCCTAGGCTGTAATAATTGAGTGAAACATGTATAATAGTTTTGCTTATAATCTTGACATTTTAACTGTGAATTTTAGAAGTTAAATAACTTAACTATTTGAGATTATATCCAGAAGAAAAGGTAAAAGAACTTCATTGAATTTATTTAGATTTATTTATGAAGTTTTAGCCTTAGATTGACTTTTACATTTTTTTTTGCATCACATTAGCCGATCCCAATTAACTCACTATCGAGGCTTTGTTATTTTTTTAATTTGCACGATTGCAAAGAGCTATTTTCACGTCCTATCCATTTAGTCAAGCATTGTAAACATTAGACATTCTTCATATATTTGTTGAATGGTTTGACAGTGACTTTTTCGTAAATCAACTTTGTGATTTCAGGTGGGGAAAAAACTCTCTGAACTTATTAGAGATTCAGGCTGCCAGACACCAGGAAGCGATCAGGGAAGATGGCAAGCAGAGCTCGCTCAAGTGGCAATTGAGTTAATTGCTGTAAGCTTCTTTGTGAACTTTTTTATGTAATCAATCTGTGTCTAAACCTAACATTACGTTTTGCTTGATGTTGGAAGTTATGTTAGATTGTGTTTCTATTGTGGAAATAAAGAAACTCACATTTATGATCTTTGTGTTTGTAGATTGTTACCAATTCTGGGCGGGCAAGTACTTTAGCTGCAACTGATGCTGCTGCCCCAACTTTAAGGCGCATTGAAAGAGCAGCTATAGCTGCAGCAACTCCAATTACTTATCATTCTAGGTATTTACATGGACTGCTTGCATTATATTTGACGGATTAACCTAATTTACTTTTACAATCTCATTTCTATTTTGTATTACTTTCAGGGAGCTACTACTACTAATACATGAACATCTTCAGGCTTCTGGTCTGACAACCTCTGCTGCTTCACTCCTAAAGGAGGCTCAGTTGATACCATTGCCATCCTTGACAGTGCCGCCTCCCCTTTTGCACCAGACCTCTTTGCAGGAAACACAATCAATACAATTCTACTGGCCATCTGGCCGCGCCCCTCGTGGATTTTTTCTAGATATTAAGTCAATAGCTCCCAATGAAGCAAATGCTTTGAAGTGCGACCAAGTCACAGGTTCTTCCAAGAAGAAACCTTTGGTTTTCTCGCCTAGCCTCAGCTTCCAGTCAAGGAATCAGTCATCTCATCTATCATCAGCCAACTGGATAACTTCTGCTTCAAAAAATGCATCTCCAGCTTCTTTAGTTCCCGAGTCTCCATTGGCATCTGTAGTTAAGTCACACTCTGATGCAGAAAGCCAATGCAAAACTCCGATAGTGTTACCAATGAAGCGGAAGCTATTGGACTCGAAGGATACTGGATTGGCTTCTCCCGGTAAACGATTGGCAACCAGTGAGCATGTTTTTCGGTCTCCATTGTGCCAAACACCTAATGCCAACCGCAAGAGCAATTCATTATCGGATGTTGGGTTGTTTGCTACACCAAGTTCCTTCCAAAGAGATCCACTTGGTCGTACAATTCCTAATGGGATTCTATCTGATAGTTTGGAGGAGTCCCAGTGTGTCAGTACCCCTGGTGGTCATATGACACATTCTGCCTCTCAACTTGGTGTTTCAGCAGATTCACAAACTAACAATCCTGAACGGGTGACATTAGATTCACTTGTTGTGCAGTATTTGAAGCATCAACATCGCCAATGCCCAGCTCCTATAACAACTTTGCCCCCCCTCTCTCTCTTACACCCTCATACATGTCCTGAGTCAAGGCACAGCTTTGATGCACCTGCAAATGTAACTGCTCGGCTGAGCACACGTGAATTCAGAAACTCATATGGTGGTATACATGGGAATCGTAGAGATCGTCAATTTGTATATAGCAGATTCAGGCCATGGCGCACTTGTCGAGATGATTCTGCACTTCTCACGTGCCTTACTTTTCTAGGTGATTCCTCTCAAATTGCTACTGGCAGCCATTCTGGGGAGCTTAAGATTTTTGATACAAATAGCGGAAACATGGTTGACAGTAACTTAAGTCACCAGTCACCGGTCATTTTAGTCCAATCTGCTCTCTGTGGTGGTACTAAGTTGGTGCTTTCATCTGGTTCATATGATGTGAAGCTATGGGATGCCTCGTCTATTACAGGTGGGCCTTTGCATTCACTTGAGGGTTGCAAAGCAGCAAGATTTAGCAACTCTGGCTTGAAATTTGCTGCTTTAGGCACTGAATCTTCAAGGCATGAAGTTCTTTTGTATGATTCACAAACCTACAATTTGGAACTGAGACTGAACGATAGCGCAGGTGCTCCTTCTGGTTCCGGCAGAGGGCATGTTCATTCCCAAATACATTTTAGCCCTTCAGACTCGTTGTTATTATATAACGGGGTGTTATGGGATCAGCGTGTTTCTGGCCCTGTTCGTCGTTTTGACCAGTTCACAGATTATGGAGGTGGTGGTTTTCATCCATCAGGGAATGAGGTAGGTTCACTTTCTAAATATTCATGATATGATTGTAGGAAATTGTATTGCTTGAACCTTTACGTTTTGCGCTATTCTTTTCTTGTTTTTGATCACCTTTTTTTCAGTGATTGATTCTGACATGTTGTCAAATAGGTAATTATTAACTCTGAAGTGTGGGATTTGCGGAAGTTTAAGCTTCTTCGCAGCGTTCCTTCTTTGGATCAAACAGTGATAACATTCAATGCGCATGGAGATATAGTATATGCTATACTGCGGAGGAATCTTGAGGACATAACTTCAGCAGTTCATACTCGACGTGTCAGGCACCCCCTGTTTCCTGCTTTCCGCACTGTTGATGCGGTTAACTATTCTGATATAGCCACAGTTACAGTTGACCGATGTGTGCTTGATTTTGCGACAGAGCCGGCGGACTCCTTTGTGGGAATGGTAACCATGGATGACCAGGAGGAGATGTTTGCTTCTGCTAGACTCTATGAAATAGGCCGGCGAAGGCCTACAGATGACGATTCTGACCCTGATGATGCTGAAAGCGACGAGGAGGAAGAAGAGGAGGACGAGTCTGAAGGTGATGAGGATCCATTGTTGGGCCCCGACTTGGATGCTGATATTGACAGTGATATAGATGACATGAGCAACGATGATGATGATGATAGTGCAGATGAGCTTGAGGACGATGACGATGAAGATGGGGATTTCACCATGGATGATGTAGACTTTGATACTGGTGGTGAGGTTTTGGAAATTGTTAGCGACGGCGAGGATGATGACAGTCAGTTGGTTGAATCTTTTAGCAGCGGAGATGAAGGGGACTTTGCAGGAAATGGCTTTGGCTTCTAGTAAGTTCATACTAAATGGTTGAATTGTTCAACAAAGAGATTACATGTAATTATTTTTTTTCTTTTTCTTCTTTCTTTGTTAGGGAAGGAAAAAATAAAAAAAACTTTGGGTCCATTAACCTAGTTTGCTTTTGTATTTCTTATCTTCGGATAAGTTTTTGTGCTTTAAATTTTGATTACTTGAGCCGTAGTGGTTTGTTCATATTTTTTGGTGATTTAATTAATTTGGTTTAATTGCACAAATTAACTAGCATGAATTGTCAAAAGTATCTCTAGTGAGATACATAGATGATGGTTGAGGCATCATTTGCCGGCAAGGTTGGAGGAGGTTGTGGGTTGCACTCATGTCGAAGTTAAGTTGGTTTTCATCATAAAAAGTAAAAATAAATAAAAACAAAAAAATTGCATGCATCAATTGTAAAATACTAAAAATGTATATATTCAGATTCTTTACTGTGATTATGTGTATGTGTTATGATTTGATTCAAACTACAGTATGTAATATTCCGTTCTTATGTGATAAGGATGTTGGTGTTTATAGAGTTTGAGCTGTAAAGCCTGTGACTGTAGGTTTTTCTTCTATTTTTTGTTTTTTGTTTTATTATGTCAAACGAGCAATTAAGACTAAATGAGAGCAATTAAGACTAAATTAGAGATGTATGGAAAAATATATAAATGTCAAGATGAAGATGTGTACAATCAATATAGAGAAGCTAAAAAAAGTTATTAGTTAAGCTAAAACAAATTTCATGGAAGATTTATATATAAGGTTAGGTGATAGAGATGGCGAATGTATGTATATATGTTCGTGTGTTTATATATATATATATTAAAGGCTAGCCAAATTAAGAGATGAAAAGAAAAAAAATTTGAGTCATGTAAGTTGTATGAAAGACGAAAATCAATATGGTTTAACGCGCGAGGGTGAAATTAAAGAGAGATGGAAAGGTTACTTAGATAATTTATTTAATGATGACCAAGTCGATATTATAGTAGATGAAAATCCACACGAAGAAAGAAATGTAAACTGTACATGCAATCTTAGAATTTTAGAAGTTAAAAAGGCTTTAAAAAGGATGAAAATAGGGAAAACGTGTGGCCTTGATGAAATATTTGTAGAGGTTTTGAAATACTTACGAGAAATTGGATTGACTTTGTTAAATAAAACTTTTCAACAAAATTTTAAAATCAAAATGAATGCCAATGGATTGGAGAAGAAGCATGCTTGTGCCAATCTTCAAAAACAAATGAGACATTCAAAGTTGCTCAAACTATCGAGAAATTGAACTTATGAGTCATACTATGAAACTTTGAGATAAGATAATTGATAATAGGCTAATGAGAGAAACAACAATATCAGAGAACCAATTCAGCTCCATGCTTGGGAGGACTATAGAGGCGATTTTCCTTGTAAGAAGATTGTTGAAAAAAATATAGAGAAAAGAAAAAAGATCTTCAAATATTTGTAGATTTAGAAAAAAAAAAAATGATAGGGTTCCTAAAGATGTTCTTTGGTGAGTTCTAGAAATAAAATGAGTGCATGCTAGATACATAAACACTATTAAGAATATGTATGATGAAGTAGTAACGAGTATAAAGACGTTTGGAGAAACTATAAAAGAATTTTTCATTATGATAAGATTACGTTAAAGATCGGCTTTAAGCCTATATCTATTTACTTTAGTTATTAACTATGCATATTCAAGAGGATATACCATAGTGTTTGTTATTTGCAGATGATATTTTCTTAGTTGATGAAACAAAAGATGGAGTGAATAGGAAATTATAATTATGGAGGAATAAATTAAAATCTAAAGGCTTTAAGTTGAGTCAGACGAAGACCGAATACAAGAATTGTGAGTTTAGAAATATTAGACATCGAGGTGATGGAGTGGTAAAAAGGAAGTAGAAGTTCTTAAGGTGAACCACTTAGATACCTAGGATCAATCATACAAAATGATGGTAACATTGAGAATGATGTCACACATAGAATTCAAGTTGGATGGAAAAAATGACGGAGTGTAACATGAGTGATTTATGATCGAAATGTTCATACTAAGTTAAAAGGAAAATTTTATAGGACCTCAATTAGGCCGCTATCACTACAAAAAAATAGCAGATCAGAAACAGAAATTTTCGTCTCTGATTGGCATAAATTCCGTCTCTAATTCAATTCTGCAACGGAACAGAGACAGAATCTATTCCGTCTCTAAAATCGTCGTCGCTGATTCAATCAGCAACGAAAATGTATTCCCGTTTCTTATTAGAGACGGATTAGAGACGGAATTTAGAAACGGAACAGAGACGGAACAGAAATGGAAATTCTTCTAAATGGTACAATTGTAATTGCATTCTGTCTCTGATCCGTTGCTAATCAGAGCGGAACAGAGACGGAATTAATGCATTCCGTCTCTGATCCGTCTCTGATTAGCAACGGATCAGAGACGGAATCCAATAATTCCGTCTCTGATCCATCTTTTAATAGCATCAGATCAAAGACGGAACACAAAAATTCCGTCTCCGATCCATCTTAATTCCGTCTCTGAATTAGTTCGTCTCAATTTCGTCTCTAACTACTTTTTTTTAGCAACTGAACTTAATTCCGTTGCTAATTTCGTTTCTAAATATCATTTTCCTTGTAGTGTATGCTCTGTGGAAGTGAATGTTGGGTGGTAAAGTAACAACAACTACATAAACTGAACACAGCAGAAATGAGGATGCTTAAATGGATATATGGTAACACTCGTAAATATAGAATAATAAATATAGAAATTTAAAGACAAATAGGAGTAGCACCAATTGATACAAAGATTATGGAATGACAGCTGCGGTGGTTTGGTCACCTGCAAAGACGGTCTACAAATACCTCCACTAAAAAACTTGACTCAATAGAAATTGTATAAATTTGACAAGGTAAGGGTATACCAAAGTTAACATGTGATGCATTAATTAAGAGGGGTTTGAATGGTTTAAAAAGTTCACCATCAATTGCACTTAATCTAGCGATGGAAAAGTTTGATCTATGTACCCGATCCTAATTAATTCGGGACTGAGGTTATGTTGTATTATTAAATTAAGTTGTAGGATACATCGAAAGTATATATTAGGTTAGATTTAGATTTATGCTTTGGGTGTAAACTTATTTTGCCTTGTGCATCATTTTTAATTTTTGTTTTTGTTTTGTTTTTGTTTTTTGTTTTCGATTTCTCACTGTTTCCGGGCTTGGGAATTGTCGAGCTCTATACGGAGGCGACCCACTCAATCTAGTTTTCTCCATCCATAAGATTCAAAATCAGGACATCACTTAAAGAGAACGAGCCCCTTACTACTCGAACCAACTGATTGTTGGTACCTTGTGCACCATATTTAGTAAAACGAATGCAAATATGAAAAGTTTGAATTGTAACATGGTAGTTTTTAATTTTCATTTAATTACCCAAATTGAACTCCTCCCATCACTAGATATTGCCTCCTAACCTCTAACCACACCCTAATTGAGCTCATTAGTATTAATATTGTTGATTGGTTTGGTTAATTAGGTAGTTAATTAAATTAAGCGTTTCAGGCAAAGAAGAATAAGCTTAATTAATGGGTACGAGTCCATTATTCATTTCCAAGAAGAGTAAAGTGGAAGCTTCACCATTTTCCTCAATGAGATGTAATTAAAGCAGAGAAATTATAAGTATTGTTATTGTCGATTCGAAAGTGCGTTGAATGCATGTGTTTACCTTTAGATTATGCGTTGAGATGTGCACAAACACATCTTTATGCGTGTCCATTGAATTGGAACACTATGCAGTTTGTACATAACAAATGACAGTATTTTTCATCCTTATTGAAAGTTTGTTTTTTTTTTTTTTTTTTTTTTTAATTTGGGTTTAAGGTTTGTAGACAAACGAATGAGGTTGCTTATGTAATGATGCGGTTTTCCCGGCATATGCTAGCTAGCCAAACAACCAATTCTATGAAATTAACTTCTTGATGAAGTAGTTATGGTTACTAAATGATCTCAGTGTGGAATGAAATATGAAGACTAACCTTTTTATTTAATAAAACACAAAGAGGGTCACTAAGGGCATCCCACCATTTCATGAAGGCACCCTGTTAATGAGGGCACTAACCAATTTACCCGGGGCACCCAAAAATTGGACCCGAAATTTCCAAAACATCCATCTTCAAAACTCTCGCACCCCACCACCGAACTCCTTAAGGAAGAACGAATTCGTTGAAGATCGGCCATTGTGAGGATTCCTGGAAATCGTGTGTTGTCGTCCGTCTTCGTGTTTCTCTTTTGTTATAGGAGGTTCTTCCAGTTTGTAGGCTCGGGGTGTTGGGCAATTTCGTCTCAAAATTAGGGCTCGATTGAAGTTCGTCGTACACACACATTTAGCACGAAATTGATCGTTTCAAGCTACGTCGATAGTCTAATTAAGTTACATTTGGTAGAGTAGTTGTAATGTATGTGTGGCGGTGTGTTCAATGGTTCCATTATTGGAAATTCGCGGTTCTCGGCCACACACTGGCCAGAGAGTGTGTTTACCGTCTCAGCTAAGCATGGCCGAGACATAAGGCAAATTTTGTGGCAACTCGTCGTCTCGGCCAGGCAGGCCGGAAGAGTTCACAGAGTCTCGGTTATGAATGGTCGAGATTACTTGTGTTATCTCGGTCGAGACATGACGAGAGCTACAATTAGTGTTAGGTAATGTTGTGTCGGTGGTATACAACCGAGAATGTACTCCATATCTCGGTTGTACAATGCCGCGAGGGTTAGAGTCGACTCGGTCGGCACAGGACGGGAGTAAGGCGAGTTGAATTGGTTATGCCATGTCGGTGGTGTACAACCAAGAATGTTTCATTGCTCTCGGTTGTACATTGCCGAGATAGTCGACCCGTTTTTCGGTCAGGAGTGAACGAGAATATGGTTTATTTCACGAACCTGCTTGACCGAGACATCAGAAAATGATGATTTTGAACCTTTTTTTTAGTAATTTTTTTTTGGTTTTGTTCTAGGTGCTTATATGTTGTACTGTTTTCAGGTATGGCTCGTTCGAAAGCACCGGTGACAAGGGAGGAGGCCGGTGTTGAGGTGTCGAGGGCCAACCGGGGGCAAGGCGGCCGGAGTCCCCCGGCAACATCTTACCGGAAAGAGAAAGAGAAGGAGAATGAAGATGTTAAGGGAAAGGCTAAGGCAGATGGAAATCGCGTAAGGTTAGAATTGCACGATGAGGGTTCGAACATCGACACTCGGCGACCTAAGGATCTTCTTGTTGCCCGAGGGGAAGAGGAGGGTCATGCATCAGAGTCTAGTAGTAGTGACTCATCAGCGGCGGGGAACATGACATAAACTGATCGTAATGTGGGCGGGAGTAGTAGTGGTGGAGCTGGCCATACTGAAGGAGAGCCAGAAGTGCCCGTTGAAATGCGTGCTCCTTTCCCCGGTGGTCCTATGGACGGTGCGTTGTTGAAAAGCTTTAAGGATCATATCGCATTAGCGATTTGGAACAATGAGGTAATTAAAATTTCATTGAACGGAGTAATTTAAAACTCAGGGTTTTCACAAATATGACGAGATGTTTTTTTTGTTGCAGGAGCGTCCGGTTCTCAAGTGTATCAACCACGGAGCTCGGATACAAGAATGAGATTTACAGTCGTGCCACCCTAACACGGAGGGACTTCAGAGGATTATTCAGCGTTTTGGGTTGAATACGCAGATAGTCTGTTCATACCGCAAGGCCGATAAGGAGGTTATCTCTGCATTAGTGGAGCGATGGCAGCCGGAGACGAACACATTTCATTTACCATTTGGTGAAATGTCTATCTCCTTAGAGGATGTGAGCTTCCTCCTGAAGATTTTGTGACGGGCAAAGTCGTGGCAGTTGAGAACTTTGCGAGGTACACGGAGGAATCTCGCTCAGACGCTATTAAGATGGTGTCGAAATTACTTGGGGTTAGCGTCGATGAGGCTGAGGAGGAGGTGAATATCAGCAAGGGGCTCACAGTGCGCAAATGTTGGTTGAAGAGTCGATGGTTCCCAAAGCTGGTTCGAGACCCACAAATTATCCTCCTGTGGAATGCACAGGCTGAGCGTACCTGTTGTATCTTTTGTCTTGCATCCTACTTGCCGATAAGAGTGGGTCTCGGGTGTCTATCGCGCTGCTGAAGCTTCTTGAAGACTTGGACAACGTGGGAAAGTACGCATGGGGTGCAGCTGCGTTGGCCTACTTGTATCGACACTTGGGGTTTGCCACCAGATTGCAAGTGTCTCAGATTGCTGGCTACCTCACATTGCTTGAGGTTTGTTATAAAATAGACTTACTTTGTTTTTGGTATAATTATTATGCCAACTTGCATTATGCCAGTACTAACTAACGTTGTATGTATTTGCAAGGATGGGTGTACGACCATTTCAAACTTGGTCTCGCCACACCCAATGCGAAATACATGGACTACGAACAACCTCGTGTGTGCAGATGGATTCAAAAGCACGAGACGATGCTGAATGTTGAGAAGCTCGGATCCATTACGAGAATGTTGGATAGGTTGCGCCTAAGTGAGGTGAGATGTTATCGAAATTATGTAATGAAAGATGTTTTTGGTTTTTTTGGTTACTAACAATGGTTGTTGCATTTTGATTAGGTCACTTGGGACCTATATGTGAATTACGGGGAAAATGGAGTTGTGCACGCGATGGCCTTTTACAGTGGGATGATTAAGTACATGAATGTGGTGGAGCCCAACCATCCGGAGAGGATTCTAAGACAGTTTGACCACGTGCAATCTATACCAGATCTTCCGTACCGTCCATTGGAAGCACATCGAGGCCCAACTGCGAACAAATACTCGGTCAAGTATGGGTTCCAACAAGACAATTGGGAGTGATGGAAGAACCATTTGTTGGCTCCCGAAGTTCGTGGTGACAAGGCAGAGTTCGAGTTTTTGGCTACATCAGACTACCTACCTTGGTTCCTCAAAGTGTTTCATCCAGTGATCACCAATCCGAGCCTTGAGGACCATGACATGGTCGCCACAACCATCGCAGAAAACGAGCTACTGGAGGTATTGAAATGGTTATATGTATTATGCATGCCCACATGTCATTTGTTTCCATCCCGATATGTTTTACATTAACACTAACCCGATTATTTGCATCAGCGTAACAGGCGTGCGTTGGACGCGGCACTATGATGGATGGACCTCCCGCCGGAGTTGTGTACGCTTGAGTCTGCGAGGACAATGGCGAGTGATATCGTCAATTTCCTTTCGGGGATGAGTATAGGTCCCACCACCACGACTACCACTCCGGCGACCGCAATCGGCACAACCGCCAGATCTGCCCCTACAGAAGCAGTCCCGAGGCAGTCCCAGCATGGTAGCACTTCTACATACTCCACCCCGGCCAATGCTCCACCCGCCACGGTCGATGCTCGCCCTCCGAAGAGAATGCTTGGGAAGGAGTACCAAAGTAAGAATTTGAAGAAACCAAAGCAATGAGCAATGAATGTTTGAGGGAACATAGAAATTTATTTTATCGTTTGGATACTTTGATGAATGTTTGATGAATGTTCGTGGAATATTTTATGACAGTTTCGATACATTTTATGTGTGTTGGAAGAATGTTTTATGACAGTTTGGTATAGTAATTGTATGTTGGCTGATGTTTTATGACAGTTTGGATAATTTGATGAATGTTCGTGGTGACAGTTTGGACATATGTTTTACATTACTTGCTGTTCTACATTTGTTATAGTTGATGTTCAGAACGTTGGCTTCTATCTTGGTCATTTTGGTTTAGTTAACATAGTTTTTTTTTGTTCAGATCGTTTCTCGGTCATTCAGGTCCACACCTCTTTTGAATTGTCGGTTTCGACCAACCGAAACGAACGCTACTTCACATGTCAAAGTCAACAATAGAACATAGAAGAGATTGTCACAAACCCGATTAGGTGGGAAACAAACCAATTAAAAAAAAAATAGAACTTACCCTAACCTAATGAATATTCTTGTCATTTGTCATGGCAATGATAATTCTGCTGTGCAACGACAACGGTGGAGCACTCCGTAGAGGTAGAAATGTTGAGGCACTCCCATGATAGAGGTTTACAAGAATGACAATGAATGTAGTGGATACTAACAATCCCATTTCTGGAAGTGTCAACCATTCTTTGAAAGATGCACCAACTTGATTATCTGGACAATGCACGCAATCTTGATAGTCTCGTAACTCATGCCGAGCACTTCCGGCCAAAGATCTTCATACCCGATAATCTCATCATACATCCTTCTACGAACAATCCTGCAACCGTCTACATCGGCAAGTCCAAGCCCAGAGGCAACACACCGATAGCCACAATTTCCATCGGCTACCACATCGATAGTGCCCTCTAAATGTGGCAACCAATCCGATTCTATGCAATGAGCATAAGCCATGTTAGATGCACTTTGCGTGCGTCGACTGGCACGACGCATTTTAGGAAAAACTTTGCTTTTCTTCTTCCTCGAACTAGAGGCCTTTTTTATGGAAAGCACGCGCTCAAATCCGCTCGGCGATCTAGTCGTGGAAGAATCGTCATTATCGTGTTTTCTCTTCGATCCTGCCTACCTCCGATTAAAGACCCCGATGTCATTTCCTTTGTCTTTATTTTCGCCGGTGGCACAACACCCGATGTAGACGAAGGTCGACTAATCTCCCTGAGCTGCTGAATAATCCTGAGGCGATCGTCCTCATCAATGCAAGCATGAAAATTTTGCAACACCCGTTCAATCTCATCGTGCACGTTGTATCCAGACCGATCCATAGGATTCTCAGGTATCATACTCAACTTTCGCCAGTAAACATGAATGTCCTCGAGAGGGATGGGCGACCCAGCAAATTTATGATGGTTTAGCTCGTGTGCACATGGAAGGCCATTAGTGATATGTATCTCGCAACCACAATGAGTGGAGTTGTGACCCATAGCCTCTCCACGTGTCAATTCATCTCTAATTAACTTAAGCACCCGATGAGAGACATAACCACGGAATCGTCGATATAACTCATCAATGTATTCATGTTGGACCACATTTAAACTGAGCTCAAATGATGCCTTGATGTTGTTGTGTTGGATCCTAAGGATGCCATCAACCACATTCCACAAAGTCTCAAAGTTGGCCTGACTGTTGCCAAGGTGTAGCTTCAGAGTGGAATGCGCAGACTCAGCCCTCTGCGTTGTGGTTTCCCCAAAGTGCGTAATTCTATTTGTCCATGCGGGGACAAATCTCTCCTTGTAGTTCTTTACCCATGTGTTGTCCAAGTACTCAGTAAGACCCTTGACATTCCCAAACTCACAATGCAAGTCATTCATCCTAACTTCGAATAAGGCCTCCGAGTTGGCATACATCACGCTCGTCCACCTATCCATGAAATGCGCAAAACCATCGTTTTCCCCAAACATCTTCTTAGTCTTGGCCAATACTACTTTGTTGATGTGCCAAGAGCAAGGGAGGTGAGACGATGACGGAAATACTTCTTCAATGGCACTAATAAGGGCTAAGTCCCTATCGGTAACAAACACGTCAGGTTTAGGCCACCCATCCAATATGGATCTCAAGTTCTCAAGTGCCCAAACATAATTCACATGACTCTCTGATGATATGAATGCAAACCCAACGGAGAACGTCAAATGCGTAGAAGTGATGCCAACAACCTCCAACAAAGGCATTCGGTACCTATTTGTTTTGTACGTGCAATCCATCAAAATTACCGATGAGAAACACCTTAACAACTTTATTGAGTCGGGATGCGGCCATAATAAATCGGTGACAACATTCGTATCGGGATGCTTCCTATGCTAGGACATCCACTTATTCTTCTCCAAGATGTGCAACATTTGTTGCATTTGAGTCCTCCCACCCGCATCCTCAATTCGGATTTTTTGTCTTGCATTATATATTGTCCACATTGTCGATACATTTCTAACATCTCTTTGCTTCAATGTATTTAGGATGTCTCTTGGCTTCACATTCCCATTTGTCATCTGCACCACAACCTCCTGCTCCTCCTTATCCAATCGTCCGACAAATGAATGGCCGTCCAAGTTTTTTGCGGGGTCGTGATTGTGCCTCCTACATATGACAGTGACATACCACAAGGAGTCAGCATTTTCCTTTTTGTTGATAAGGAAAGGGCATCCACATTTCTTCGTACCAGTTTGAGTCATCCCCTTTTCATCTTCTTCTTCATTTCTTGCTTTCAAAGAAATTTTGGCCGCTTTCCCCTTCCCTACTCTCTGAGACATTCCCCTATATGTTCCAGACCTCTCACACGCAAGTTTCACCCTTCCCCTGGGCTTAATGCCCCCGGCATCAGAGTGCTTTGTCACTAGCACAAACATGTTCTCTCGGCCTATCATTTGAAGCCATGAAATAGCCGCTTCTCTAGAGGGGAATGGCCTACAAGGTGTAAACGTGTCCTTGTAGTATGGAAATAAGGTAGAAACCGACATTACCTGCAATACAAACAATGTAACATTATAATAAACCAAAATGTACAGCACAATCACCAAAAAACCCCAAAAAATAGGTTCTCGGTTGTACAGGTCCGACGCTATAAGCAGAGTCTCGTTCACGTACAACCGAGAGTTCCTCAGTAGTCTCGGTCGGCCCATACCGAGAATGCCACTATGTAGCGTTCGCTGAATTCCGTGAACTACGTAGATATCTCGGTCCTTTCTGACCGAGACTTTGCTCTACATCTCGATCCTGCGAGGCCTAATCAATCGCGCACATCGAAAGAAAATTTGATTAACCGCATAAAAACACATTAAATTTCAAAAATTACCTCAAGTTCAACCTCCTCTTGCACCATAGCAGTACAATCTTCCATTATATAGCGCAAACAAGTTCGAATTTGTCGAATTTATCAAACCCTACGTTGACAAACAAATCATCATTTTCACAATTTTAATCAAATTAACAGTTCCATCAAAGCAACATATGGTTGTCAAACATTGTTGCCTCGTTGTCGGATGTTGTCAAGCCGCAAGAATCGATAAACGCTCGCCAAATGCAATGACGCTTTATGGTTCACGTGCTCAGATCTTGGTGGTGGGGTGCCCTTGTTTCTTTTCCAAAATGGTTTGTGGGGTTTGAATCAATATATATTAAGGGGCAAAATGGTCTTTTCCATTTTCGCTGGAATTTTTACAAAATAATTGGGTGCCTTCATGAAATGGTGGGGTGCCCTTAGCGACCCGCAACACAAATGACATATATAGTTTTTCTATTATTATATTATTTTATATATAAGATAGAAAGATGAGTTCCATTAAGCGCACTTAGTCACTTTCAGCTTTTCAGAGTCAACTAACAAATTGACACCCATTACGTACAGTTAATTATAAGTCACGTGTGTATAACACTTCCAAAAAAGCTCTAAAGTAATTGAGGCCCGCTATGGGCACCCCACCAATTCATGAAGGCAACCATATTTTTTTATTTTCCCATATAAAATATAAATGACTATTTTGCCCCTTCATATATACTCACTAAAACCTCACGAAACATTTTCAATGCAAAACTGGGGCACCCCACCACTTTAGATCACAAGTGAAACCTCAAGCCACAATTGTGTTTGCCGAGCGTGTATCGATTCTTGCGTCTTGACATCATCCGACAGCGAGATAACAATGTTTGACAACCATATGAAGCTCTAAAGGAACTATTTTTTGGATAAAAAACTGTGAAATTGATGATTTGGTTTGTCAACATAGGGTTCTCAAACTTTTGGACGTTTTTTCACGGGCGCGATTGATTCGGCCTCACAGGACCGAGAGTTATGCAAATGTCTCGGTCAACATCCACCGAGAAAGGAATAAAAGTCTCGGTAATGGACAACCGAGAGAAATGCTACGTTCTTGGTTGTACATCACCGACATGACATAAACTATACACTTCGACTTACTCTCGTGATGTGGTGATCGAGACGACAATAAAAGTCTCGGTCATGAACAACCGAGATCTATCTTACACTCTCGGTTGTACATCACCGACATAACATAAACTATACACTAATGGTTGCTCTCGTGAAGTGGTGACCGAGATAACAATATAACTCTCGGCCATTCGTTGCCGAGACTGTGTAAACTATACTGCTGTCTGGCCGAGAACCACGAGTTCCCAAAAGTTTTCCCTCAGTCTCGGGCATGCTTGGCCGAGACTGTAAACAAAATCTCTGGCCAGTGTAGCCGAGAACCATGACTTTCCAATAAATGCACCATTGAATGCACCGCCGCACAAACATAACAACTACTCTACCAAATGCAACTTAATTAGACTATCAACGTACCTTCAAACAATCGATTTCATGACTTGAGTGTGTGAACGAAAAACTTGAACCGAGCCTTAATGCGGAGACGAAATCGTCGGATCCTTCAAACTCTAAAAATGTCCTACAACAACGGAGAGAGACGGAGAGGAGCGAAGACAACCGAGATTCGGGATTGCTAGCTAGTTCGTTGACGAGAAGTAGGGCAAGTCAAGCAAGAGGACGGTGTTGGGGTGCCTCTGTTTTGCACGAGGGGTATTTTCGAGATTTTGGGCCTAATTTTTGTGTGCCCTTAGTAATTTGATTTGTGCCCTCAATAAGAGGGTGCCTTCATGAATTGGTGGGGTGCCCTTAGCGCCCCTCTAGTAATTTGAGTGTTGAATTCGGTTATTAGTTAAATAGATTAATTACGTTATCGACTAAATTCCCACTTGGCTTCCAACATCGTGTAAGCAAGGTTAGGCACGACTAATTAGAAATGGATAGTGCATGCTTACACGGTTAGCTTCACAAGCATTAAAGAATTGTGTTTCCTCAAAAAAAAAAAAAAAAAAAAAAGAAAAAAAAAACACATTTAAGAATTGTGAAGCAAATATTCTAATGGTCATACAATTATTTTTTTGTGCAATAGTACTTACTTAGTTACAAACCTACTTGGAGACCTGTAAGCATGGATTGGTGAACTCTTTGAGCCACAACTACAATTTACACTAGTACTTGTATAGATTTTCTTGGATTTTCTTGCTCTATGTAAATGTATACAATTTCGTATTGAGTTTTATGCACAAATATTGTGCATACATAGAATTAAACTATGATAAAAATAACATTATACAACAACAACAACAACAACAACAACATTGCCTTAGTTCCAAATTAGTTAGGATCGGCTATATGGATCGAACGCTTCTATTGTGCTTGATTTAGTGCAATTGATCAACAAATGCAATTGATCAACAAATGCTATTAAAAAACTTTATTTTTATTTGTACTCATAGTTCCATTGATTTTTAGTTATATATATTGTTGGGGCATGTGCCCTAGGTCAATCTATGAACATTATTTTTATTACTATTTTGGTAAATAAAATAGAGGATTTCATTTGTTATTTGTTGTAATTGGTTTGCATGCTTACATCATAATAATATCCACGGATGTTTATTGAAATATCCTAAATGTAATGATCCGCTACCTTAAGTCAGTGATTAGTGTTAATCTGAATCCTAATTAACCCGAGTTAGTCTCGTGGTTAAGTTCGATGTACCTCGATTAACGTGTCCATAGATTTGTGTACTGATTGGTGTTTGTATGGTATGTTCGATAAATTTATAGATTGTAGCATAAAAAGAGAATTTATATACAAGCCTATAATTGAAAAATAAGCAATTGAATAATAAATTGTCGGTATACCAAGTGCGATAAGAGGGTCGTGAAATGAATGGGCATACCCGAGAATACTCGTAGGCATGTTCGATGAATTTATTGGTGAGAAAATACACGAAGTATATATATTTATATATAATTGATATATAAATATATAATAATTAAAACTATAAGTTTGGTTTGAATTATATGGATCATTGGATCTCCTCGAGATGATTGTAAGTGTTGATAGTGCTAGGATGTATTTTACTTTAGGATGTGTCACATTAACACATCATTTACTTGATCCGCCTCGAGATAGCGCGATGTATATTTTGAGAAAAATCCATATATATAAATAAAAAATCTTCAAACTTATCCTCACCATTTCATTGATCGATAGAGGGAGAGTAGCTGATGGTTTGAGGTAAGTGAGGAGTTGATCAGGAGAGGATCATCAACCGAATAAGGGAAATCAAACTACTGTAAATCAGAGATCATCACTAAGGTAAGTGGATTTTAGTGTTGTGAAGCTTAATTCGTAGGTAGATGATGATTTCTCTATTATTGTTGTTGTTGATTTTGTGGAAATGGGCTGATACCTCATTAGAGGTCCTCTCTGATGTGTCGGGGGAGTGTATGAGGTTGTTTTTGTGATTTGGTAATGGAATAGTGGCTGCAACCCTGTTCACTATCAAGACAATACAGGGAGAAGCACACTCCATATAACGGAGAAGTGTGCTCCCTTCATCACTTAGGATGAACCAGTTGGTGAAGCATGCCCCACCAAGTAAAGGAGCGTGCTCCCTCCCTAAAAATAGCAACTGTGCTGTGTTTTGCTTAAAATTTTTTGAGGTCTTAGGGACTGACTTAGGGGTTCTAAATAGAAGGTATTAGGCCTATTTTAACCACGAATAATTTGTGATAGGTTTTGGAACATCAAGAAAGCTTGAGTGGCCCAAAAACTTAAGGAATTTGAAAACAAAAACCTTAATTACGGTAAGTATGGATTGGCTTATTTATCAATGTTGCCTAGATATATTAGTATACATTGTTTATATAGTTTATGGACTGCATGGGGGACTATATACACTGTAATGTGTTTATCAAATCGAAAATGGTGTTTAATGTGATAGGCAATAATCCTGAAATTGAGATTAGGTTATATATTATATGGGTTTAATTTCCCGACCTATGCGTGAAATCCTATTTTGATAAATAGGTTGCGTGGATTACATATTCACTAGAAGGTTTAGGATAGAATCATTGAACAAAAATGGATTGACTAGACGACACATCACCAATGTAATGGTCTAGTAATTGCATTAATGGTATCAGTGGGTAATCGACCATAGATTTACAAATGAAATAAGAATCACAGTGTGATAATTATTGACAGTTTGACTTGCATTCGTTACTTATTGGATTATATGCTTTTCGTAATCCATTTAGTTATCTATGGTGCATATTGTTATTGCACACTATTCTTGATTACTATAAGGAATGTTGATGGCTTCATGAATTCTTACTTACTAAGTACGTTTGGAGTGCTCACCCCAATTAACATTTTAAGAATACCGATGAGCGCTACAAATACGAGACAAATAATATTTAGTTGTTTTAATCTTCTATTCGATGTAATGAATCTTCCCTTGTCATATCTATGTGTATTGAATTATAGTTTTGAATATCAAAAGGGTAGGGAGGCTTTGTACAATCGAGGTTTATCCCGGTTTGATTTGATTTTGTATTTCGTGTTTAATATCGTGAAAACATTTTTAATATCTGCTACATTTACCATTTGTTTTACGTTGATATTCGATATACAAATGTATTTATCGGGAGATGAAAGTTATGCTGCTGGCTCTAGTCAAGTATGGTCGGGGTTACCAAGGCTTAATTATGGTTTCAGGTCGAGTATCACCCTAATCGGGATAGGGGATGTTATTGCTTGGTATTAGAGCTTAAGTTTTATCACTTTTGAATCAAGTTGTAACTCTGATATAGTTTAGTATCAGAGCCAGTTTAGAGCCTACTTCAAATCTTAAGGTGATAACTCAGATATATTTTGGTTTCAAAGTTTAAGGTTATTGGCTCTGATATACTTTTGTATCGTAACTTAAGTTTACTAACTCTGAGAGTTGTTTCGAGTTGCGAAGAAGCTTATGACATAATAAATGGTGTTATCGTGATTTTGGGAGTAACAAAAGATAAAAGACTATGTTATTTGTTGTGTTTTATTATATCTATGAGATAGATGTAAGAGTTACGTTTTTCCTAAATGATAATAAGATGGTTTATGTCCATTGATTTCTCATGATATGATAAAAATGTTAAAGGTAAGAGTTTAAGAGAATCTTAACCTCAAGGAGATTGAAAAGGAAATAAATAGTAAAAACTTACAAAGAAGAAATTAAACTATTCTCCTATTAACTGTTTTCAACGATCTTTCTTTTCGTTGACATTATTAGACAAATAATGGTAAATGAAGAAGTATCTCTCAGGTCTAGACTTTGTGATGCATATTTGGAGAATGAAATTTATGAAGCAAAAGAATACTAAATGACTTTAGGTGGTACTCAAAGATGGTAGACCAATTTGAGATATGATTTAATACTAGTATTAAGACTAGTTAAGAAATAATGAAATTTATCAGTAAAAAAATTAGTGGTTAATGATAAAAGCTTGTTTGAGGTTAGAAAACCACTAATGTATTTATACTTCATAAGTTGTTATGAAGTAGAAATTCTAGATATGGTGTTAATCCATATTGGAATGACAAGCAATTTGTTGGATAGTAAAAATGTGAAGTCGAAAATTTTAAAATTGCAAAGTTTGAAAATAGTTCAATCCAGTACATAGCATGAGTTGGTAAGATATCCTAGTATAATGTTTTAGACTAATATAGTCTAAATTGGGGAGAATGAGTTATCAATTAAAATAAGAAGTTAAAGAATTCAAAGAATAATGTACGATAGTGCGAATGAATATTCATTGTAGGACTAACAACTCATTCTGATAATAAGGTAAAATCGGTTGTTCTCAATAGTTAGTTGAGACTTGGTTTTCACCATGGTATGATCATAGTTAAGGATATATACAAGATGATTTCGGGCGATTGTTGGATCAGTTTAAATGGATGGTAGAAACCTTAAAACTTACTAGAACTCATGCTGTGTTCATGAATGAAGGATGTTGAGTTTTGAAACCCTATTTTAGTCAAGTTGTTATCGTGTTATCGATAAGAAGATGGAATCTTTAAATACTTAGAAGATGTACAAGCATTACTGTAAATAGTTACAAATCGTGATGGTAAATTAGTCTATGTCAAAATTTGCAAGTGAAAGTACTAAGTTTCAAAAGTAAATTACTTGTATGTGTGTTGAATATTAAATGCAAATCAAGGAATTTGATCGAGACTGATACAATTTGGGATTGTCTTATATTCAACACAAAGGCAAGGGAATAAATTAATCTTGAAATAATAGAATTATACAAAAGATTGATCCAGGGATCTATAGTATCGTTGTTGTAAGTCAAAATTAGATATAAGGATGCCTCACGGAAAGTTGAAGTATAGTTTGAGTACAATGTTTTCTTGATGATACCTAAATTATGGAAGAAGTTAGAGGTTCATCCTAAGACAATTTATTTAGGTAAGTATGTGTATTGACATAATAAAGTAAAATTGTAGCTTATAATTCTCTATAAATATATATCGTTTAAGACCTTTGACACGAGCTAATAATGATTGATAATCTCGAGATAGCTATTTGGTAGCTATACCAAATATGAAAAGGCACCACTTGTAAAACAAAGAGGATAATAAGGTATTTGGAACGATTGAAGTTTGAAATATAAATGTATTCAATAGGAAAGGTTTGTTAAGAGTTTTTTAATCATTCTTAGAGATTATTGAGCATCTTAAAAAAAATCATTAAAAGACAAATTGAAAGTATAAAAACCTGTAGATTGGTGAAAAGTAAAAGTAGTGAACTTCAAACTATGGAAGTTTGAATAGTGTAATTATCACAGTGACAAAAATGGAAGGTAAGATTGATACCTTGGATTTCATAAATGTTAGTAACTCACTCTGAAACATCACAGATTGTGTTGACAATCCCTTGAATAGGAAAAAGACATGGGATGTAGTTACAATAAAAGTTGCTCAGTAATCTTTTGAGTGAAATATGTAATGGTGATCAATTGAAGTCCTACGCAAGCACATCATCAATTGAGTCTTCTAGATTGGTAATTACAAGTTTGTTCTTTTGGAGCTTAGATTGAAACCCAGCTAACGATGATTGATTAAGTGGTGAATTATTGGAGAAATTGATTGAGAATATCTAGTAAGCCAAGGATTGACTACTAGCTATTGATATCCTGTTTGGATAATCTCAGACTAGAATATTGAGCATGTAAAGAAATATATTGGAAATCAAATAAAAAAGTAAGGAAAGAATGTTATGAGAATCTCATGGATTTCTTTAAAATATTCATTCAAGCAAAATCTAAAATCATTGTGATAAGAATGAGTTGCCGGTGATCTGGAATGAAAGTTGACAGTGTCGATTTTATAACGAAATATGATATATATATCAGTGTTATTAACTTGAAGGGTTATATTATTCTTGCCCTACATAAACGAGAATTCATGCTTATAATTTTATGATGGATTAACCTCTTAAGTTGTAATGACAACTGAAGGTTGTTGATGTTGTAATTGTAAGACTGATGTGGTTTAATTATTGTGGAAGAGTATGTGAGATATATATGTGTAGAAAAAATTTATAGTTTATGGAGAACAAGAATTATTATTTCAGCAAGGAATCATAAGTTTGCTTCCCAGTGGTGAAGAAATGTATAATAGCTGGGAGGGAACTTTCTCAATATTAACACAATATATCTGCAGCTAGTCTTAGTTCCAAAGAATATAATTTCTGAGCTTGTGACTTGGAAGGTGGTAGTTACTAGAAGAAATATTTTATTATGTAAGTTCTCTGGTAATGATATTATCATGCTATATAACGTTAGGGCGTTTCCCTAATGACTTGTATGCTTTACTCTGTTGTCAATCGGTGTAGGACGAGAAGTAAATATACAAGTTAATTTGAGCCTGAGTAATTTAGAACTACATGAAATGGTGTTAATCAGTATACAATTACAACTCAAATAAATGGAAAGATTGTGTTGATAAGCATGATATGATGTTGAAATATTGAAAAGATATATGAGGCAACGTAGATGGCTTGAGTTCCTCAAGGATTATGATTTCACTATGAGTATCATGTAGGCAAGGCAAATATGGTTGCCGATGCCTTGAGTAGGAGAAGAATAGGCAAAAAGAATGTAACTATTGCTAGAGCTTCTTAGTTTAGGCTTTTTGAGGAAACGTTTTTGATGATGATTCATGAAAGTCCTATTGGCACATTATCACTTAAGAGAGCTAATTTCAAAGTTACTAATATGTTCTTTTGTGTTCAAATTCGGGCTGAACCAGAAATGATTCGGTGGGTGATTTTTCGTTCGAAAGCTAATCAGGATTATATAGCATGTCAGAAGTTGGTGGCTAGTGTGGATCATCCTGATTGGTTAATTTTTTATGATGCGCATTGCATTTTAGGGATAAATTATGGATTCCAACTCAGGATCAGTTAAAGTAGGAATTGCTACGTGAATCTCATATATCTCTTTACTCTATTTATCCAAGTAACACTAATACATATCACAATAAGAAGTCTATTTATTAATGGCCTAGGATGAAAACTAATATTGCTAAGTTTAGAAAAGATGTGAGAAATGTCAGCAATTTAAGGTTGAGCAGAGTAAACCAGGAGGGTTATTACATGCACTATCGATTCCTGAGTGGAAATGGGAACATAAATTAATGGATTTTGTTTTTGGTCTACCTCCGAGTCAGCGTAATCACGATGCAATATGGGTTATAGTTGACAAGTTGACGAAGTCTGTGCATATTTTGCTAGTTCCCTTATGAGATCCTCTTGACCAATCATATGAGGTGTACGCACGAGTGTTGAGGTTTTATGGAGTTCTAGTGTCGATTACTTCAGTTAGAGATTCAAGATTCACTTCCAGGCTGTAGAGTAAATTATAGAGATAGTTGGGAAATATTCTCAACCTCAGTATGACATACCATTCGCAGACTAATGAGCACAATAAGCAGTTGATTTTGGTGTTAGAGAATATGCTTCGAGTTTATGTATTGAAGTTTATTGGTAACTGGGAGAATTGCATTCTTTTGTGTGAATTTTCTTAAAGTAATAGTTATCGGGCTAGCATTGGAATAACTCATTTTGAGACTTTGTATGGTCGGCCTTGTCATTCACCTGCGTGTTGGGCAGAGGTTCGAGATATTGTTTTGTTGGTGCCAGAGCTGATTTAGGACTGCGTAGAGAGAATTCAGCAGATTCGCCAACGTTTGACTACGGCATAGCTAAGACAAAAGAGATACACCGATAAACATCATAAGTTTTTGGAGTTTTCAAATGACGGTTATGTTTTGCTGAATGTCTCACCTATGAGAGGGCTATACAAATTTGGATTGTAAGATAAGTTATCTTCAAGGTACATTGGCCGTTCAGAGTGCAATAAAGAGTTAGTCCTGTTGCTTAAAGATTAGAGTTATCTCATCATCTAGCTAGAGTTCATAATGTCTTCCATGTGTTTATGATTGGAAAAACGGAGACTTAGTTCACTCCAAGGATTGAATGGAAAGAATTTAATATTTAGGAAGACTTATCTTACGATGAGCAGTCGATTTAGATTCTTGTGTTGGTATTCGGGGTTCATACGGAGCAAAAAATTCAAAAAACTTAAATAAACCCCGATAAGATTGAAAATGATTTCCATTAAAGTAGATTTTCCAAAGTAAACCTTACCTTAATAAGTGATTTCCTTATCTGATTGTTCGATCTCCAAGACGTAAAAGCGCACGTCCTCAATCAGAAATCCACACATGAATGGTGACCATAATTTGGAGTGCTAGCCCTAAGATAGATTGAAAACATTTTTCTTTCTCTTCTAAAATCCAGAGAACTCAAAAATAATAAAAACGAAAAATCTTATTTCATTTTAGGGTTGCACGCTCTATTTATATGTGTAGATAAACCCTCACTTAAAATCCTATTCGTAATACAACTATTGTATTAAGTTAGTTTAATCAAATTACAGATACTCCCCTATAAATAAGTTATCATATAACAAATCGTAAAGGCTTTTGTGTCATTACTTTTATCATAAAAAATTTATTATTCTGGACCAATTAAAATTGCGCAAAGCCATTTTTTGTGTGCGACCCAATAGGTTCGTGCGATGTCGGCAGTGAACAAAAACTATTTTTGTACACAAGTCGTAAGCAATCTTTAGCAAGGCATTATGACTACCCAAGCAACATGAATATCAAAATTGATACAACCTAATGGATAATATATATCATATCATTTTGTCATGCGATATCCTTTGATTAAAACATAAAGCATGAAAAGTCACCATTAATGTTTAATTGTACTAGTCTCGATCTTTAAGTAAACTGAAAAAATCCTAGTGACATTGACTATATCAATTCATATGGACTTGAGCATTATTAGTCTATCATATCGAGAGATCCACTGATATCTCTCTATATACGAGAGTGACAAATTATATCTTGGTTACACACCTTCACATATTATTCACATAGTAACCAATCACAATCTTTATAATCGTCCAATTAAAGACGAAGTTTTATTGTGTCAAATTACCATGCTCCCAATGTTGAAATCTATGGTAATCTTACATCGAAGGACTAAATGATATACCTTTCGTGAGTAACACCTATGACTTAATCCATTGTGTGCTCGCATAGTGGGTTGGTCTAGTACCTTGTTCCCTAACAAGTACTCATGATCTCTGTTCGTTTCCCCATACGCATGATCATCATATGACCATTAATCAAGATTCACACTAGTCTTGATTCATTATAGTTCTCGGTATAATGGCTGACTAAGGACATTTGGGATATTTCAACAAATACCCATGTATCTTAATATAAGGTATACATACAATCACTTATGATAAACAACAAATGAAAACTTCTATTTTATTAACTAAAATTATAAAATAAACAATGTTCGTAGATTGAAATAGGGCACATGCCACAACACCTCCCACTTGCACTAAGGCCAATCATTCATGTATCTAATACCTAATGACCTAACATGACCATCATGTTTTGCTTATGTAAGAGCTTTCGTCAAAAGATCTACAACATTGTTTTCTATAGGAACTCTGCAAATCTTCATGTCTCCCTCTTAATAATCTCTCGAATGAAATGAAAACGTTTAAGTATATATTTGGATCAGTGGTGTGATCTTGGTTCCTTGGCCTGTGTTATCGCCCTGTTGTTGTTGCAATACAAGTAAACGAGGCTAGCTATACTCGAAACCACACCAAGTTTTGATATGAACTTTTTGATCCAACTGCTTCCTTAGTTGCATCGGACGTTGCAATATACTCGACTTCTGCTGTAGAATCTGCTATAGTTTCTTGCTTCAAACTTCTCTAGCTTACTGCGCCATTCAAAATAAACACATATCCAAACCGCGATCTGAACTCATCCATATCAGTTTGAAAACTTGTATTTGTGTAACTATTTATAACAAACTCATCTTCAAAACTTCCATAGACCAAGAACACAACTTTAGTCCTTCTCAAGTACTTAAGAGTGATCTTTACTGCTATCCAATGACTCTCACTGAGATCAGATTGATATTTTCTTATTGCACTGAAAGCATATGATACATCAGGTAGAGTATATAACATGACATACATGATAGATCCGATTGCTAATGCATATGGAATCATATTCATGCGCTTTCGCTAATCATTAGTCTTAGGACATTGATTCTTGTTAAGACTTATACCACGAGACATTGGCAACGACCCTCTTTTAGAGTCTTGCATACTGAACCTATTCAATTCCTTGTCTATATAAGCACTCTAAGTTAGACCAATCAACTTTTTAGATCTATCTTTATAGATCTTAATCCTAAGGATATAGGTTGCATCTCATAGGTCCTTCATTGAGAAACACTTCCCTAATCAAGTCTTGACATTCTTCAAGGTTAGAGCATCATTTCCAATGATTAATATATCATCAACATACAGTATCAGGAAAATAACAATGCTCCCATTGACCTTCTTGTAAACACAAGGCTCATCTTCGTTTTTAATGAAACTAAATTCCTAAATTGCTTCATTAAAACAAAGATTCCAACTCCGAAAAGCTTGGTTTAATCCATAAATTGATCTTCGAAGCTTGTACACATTTCTAGAATTCTCAAGATGAACAAACCTGTAGGCTCCTTTTGTAATTTTACATTTAGAAAAGCTATTTTGACATCCACTTGCCATATCACATAATCATAATATGTCGCTCAGTCAATTAGAATTCTAATGGATTTAAATATGGCTACAGGAGAAAAGTCTCATCATAATTAACATATTAAGTCTGTCTGAAACCTTTTGCTACTAATCGTGCTTTATAAGTATGCATATTGCCATCCATGTCAATTTTCTTCTTGAAAACCCATTTACATCTAATTGTCTTACCACCTTCAGGTAAATCAATCAAGTTCCAAACATGGTTATCATACATGGATTGCATTTCAGAATTCATACCACTAAGCCATTTATCTTCATCATTTCTAGACACATCCTCCTGATAAGTAGTAGGCTCATTTTGATCCACAAGCACCGCCTAATTACTATCAGTAATAAAAAATCCAAATCTCTTAGACAAATGTCTTACCCTATCAAATCTACGTGGGCTTTGTGATACCTACGGAGGTTCAACTAGTTTAAGACTTTGTTGATCTCCCACTGGCAGTTAAGTGTATATTTGTGGTTCTTGAACTTCTTCAAAACTTAATGTATTCCCATTGTTTTCTTTTAAACTAAACTCTTTTTCCATAAAGGCACCATTCTGAGCAACAAACACTTTGTTCTCTGTGGGATTATAAAAGTAGTATCTTCTAGTTTCTTTAGAATAACAAACAACTACACACTTGATAGATTTAGCTGATAATTTTTTTAAGATTTGTCGTCATACGAAAACCTCATAGCCCTAAATCTTAAGGAAGAATAAACTTATTCTTTTTCCATACCACATCTCATAGGCTGTTTTATCAACCACTTTAGAAGGAGCACGATTCAGTGCAAACGCAATAGTTTTTAAGGTATGACCTCAAAAAGAAATAGGAATATCTACATGACTCATCATAGATCGAACCATATCCAATAAAGTCTAATTTCTCCTATCAGAAACACCATTCCATTGTGGAGTTGTTGGGGATTCAACTGCGAGACAATCCCATAGTTTTTAAGATGATTATCAAACCCCTGGCTCAAATATTCACCACCTCGATCTGATCGAAGTGCTTTGATAGTTTTAGTAAGTTGATCTTGTACTTCATTCTGAAATATTCAAAACATCTTAAAAGATTCACCTTTATGTTTCATGAGATAAAAGTAACCATATCCGATGAAATCATTAGTGAATGTAATGAAGTACCGATAGCCTCCTTTAGCCATTATGTTTATAAGACCGCATACATCAGTATGTATTAAACCCAATAAATCCCTTTCCTTTTCATTATATCTAGTAAAGGGAATCTCTATCATCTTGCCTAATAAACAAGATACACATGTTTCATATAGTTCAAAATCAATTGAGTTCAAAAGTCCATCTTTATAGAGTTTAGAAATGCATTTCTCATTTATGTGGCCAAGATGACAAAGCCAAAAGGTATGTATGATTCAAATTATTTGAATTGAATCTCTTTGTATTTACGTTGAGAACGGGAGTATCTGTGGACTTTTTCATGTTTATAATATAAAGACCTTTACACAAATCAACCTTCGCATAGAATATGTCTTAACGAGAAATGAATTATTTATTATTCACAATAATAAAATTAAAACTGTCTAAATCCAAACATGAAACTAAAATGATGCTTTTACTCGATGCATGGACATAATAACAATTATTTAAAACTGAAAGAAGGCCACAAGGTAAAATTAACTCATAGCATCCTACTCCCAACTCAACAACCTTTGCTTCATTTCCAACTCGTAGGATGACTTCTCCTTTCTTTAGCTTTCTACTTTTGGTGAAACCCTGCATATTAATACAAATGTGAGATTCGCATCCGGTATCCAATACCCAGGAATCACTAGTAGACAAGTTAACTTCAATAACATAAATACCTGAAGTAGTAGTCGAAACTACTCTTTTTTTCTTTAGATCTTCAAGATAGAGCTTGCAATTTCTGAACCGATGCTTAGGTGCAAGGCAAAAATGAAAATTCCCTTCTTCTTTTCTTTCTAGGAGTGTGAAGTCGAAGGAGCCTTAGGCTTGTGTCACGGCCCAAATTTTTAACTCCATTTTAATTCCTTAATCAAGATCATCTACCCTTGACGTGGGACCTACACTGTGATACTTGCACTAACCGAGGCACGTGGGCGTGGTCTATCGTATTTTTGTAATGATGTTGCCTATTGTTATGTATTGTGTAGACTTACTAAGTCGATTTGTATAGTTGTAAGCTTCGAGACGAGAGCGGGGACATGCCTCGAGTAGCGTACGAGCTGGGGATCAAGGTAGTTAGCAATTTGGTAATATTATTTAATACTAATATGAAATAAAGAAGTAATTATAAGCCTATGGTTGTGTTTGTTAATGTAAATCAAATTAAAGGCCTATAGTTGAGTGAATTAAATGGAAAGCATAAGATTGGTCTAGAGATACACATTGGCACATCTAGGAACTAGGTGAGTAATGAAATGGTGTCACTTGAGGTTGAGTTAATGGGATATATGAGAAAGGTGGACCATTAGATATTCCTAGGGCTACATAAATCCATGAAGATTAAGGGCTAGGAAGCATCATCGCCTTAATATATATTATTAGTGATCAAACAACATGCAAACCAAATCACTCATTCATTTTTGCTGGAGAATAAGAAGGAATTGCTGTAGAGGAGTGAATCATCAAGGTGTTGAAGGAATCCATTAGAGTTGGTGAGAAATTCTCAAGCTAGGGTGCTACATCAACTAGGTACACATCTTTTTAGTTGAAATTAGAACAAGTTCTAGTTTTAGGCTAATTTTAGATAGTAGATGATTGATATTTGCAATTAATTTATATATTTAGATTTCTCATTTCAAGCTGATAATCTAGCTATATTGAAGTTCTTAAATTGGTTTTGAAATCATAAAGATACGAATTTTTGAAGTTGCAACACCAAAACTAGAATTCTGCATGATGTATTAGGAATCAACCTGACTTTGGTCATAATCTACCCGTTTTAGATCTAACTTGATCCAAACCAGTGGCATTTGAAAGCTTATTTAAAGCGGAATAACTTTACTTAAAAGGTATTTTTATTCAAATGTTTCTATGTCCAAACATGCTCTACAAGTAGGTGCTGGAATTAAAAAGGAAAGTTTTGAAACTAAATCTATTAAGGGCATAACTCCCTAACTACTTATCTAAATGAGCTAATCTTTTAGTATGCTCTATTTGGATGTATTTTCTGCCTTGTGACTAAAAGTCACAATTTTAGGAATAATATATTGGGAGAAATAGATTTTCTAAATTCGCTGGTCAGATTAAATCCCAATTAGACATATGTCTAGTAAAATCATGATAGCTCCTTCATTCTAAATCAGAGTTTTGCAAACTAAACCTTTCTGAAAAGCTAAGAGAGAGACCAACAATATTTGTTCTGGAGGAGGATTTCAATATTTTGACCATTTCATGACTAAAAACTGCGTTAAAGTGTAGTACCGAAATTGAGACTTAATTTAGTCTTTAGGGACTGATTTATGAAGATTGATTTAAAGTCTATTGAACCAATTAAAATACACAATAAACACCACTAAATTGAACCCACTATATTTGAACTAATGAGATACCAAACTCAGGAACCTAGGAAAAGGGTACAGGAGAGCGAATACAAGATTTGGAGTATCGGGAGGTCGGTAAAGCTAGGACTTTATTTTGTTGTTGTAAGTATACCCAATGAGAACTTTACTTGGCATTTCATTTCTATTAATTGTTGTCCTTGCATAGTCATTTTGACTATTTTGCCTTTGTATTCTTATATCATGTGTTCTTTGTGTTTATGCTCACTTTATGAGTCTAGTTTGCATGATGTCGATTCATTTGATTTGATTCATTGATTCTATCCCATGCTATGTCCATTCTTGTTGTTTTAAATGTGAAATGAATGATACATCGGATGCTATTAGGCCAGTGAATATCTTATAAATGTTTAAGAGGACTTGTATTCCTTATTTGTTTTGGTGTGTAGATGTGCCTATGCCTTGACAATCCATACTTGGTATTTCTTGAAATTTAAAAAATAGTTTTCGCGTTTAGGTCCCGTACTCGATCGAGGTGTGCTCGACTCATGGGGTTAAAGTCCCTAGGGATGTTGGCACATGTTACCTGACATTGTGTGACGCTCGGGGTTAGAGTCCTTGAGGTGGTCTACACGCCGGGGTTAGAGTCCCTGGTAACACTTGGGGTTAGAGTCCCTTGTGCTATATGATTATTGAGTCGGAGTGACACGTTTCACTGCTGACCGGACCTAAATCACTATTACTTAGCCTAGTGTCAGTATCACTTGTTTAACTCTAGTATTTACTCGCATATGGTTTATTTTCCAGTTTTCCCATTTATATGCTTTTAAATACCATTTGAATATTTGGAAATGCAAATTAAACTTGTTATCGGGGATTACTATTTTATTCTTGTACTCACCATCCTTTTTATGACGGTGGGTGCAGAGCCGTCTACCAGTAGGCCTGGCAAGGAGAAGATCGGTGATTATCCTTGAGCCCGCGACATGTCACTACATTGATTGTAGATCTTCTTTTGGTGTTTTGATTGTATATGTTATATATGTCTTTCAAATACTATTTGGGTTATATATTGGGTTGAGCGTTAGTTTCCTCGACCCGACTTAGACTATTTTACTGTTTCACTGCATTTTGAAGACTTTATATATATGATGTCATTTCCTGGTTTTTCACACTTAGGATTTTATAAATGGCTTCTGCATAATCTACTAATTGCTTCTACATAATCAATAAGACTTCTGCTAAATAAGTAATTTATAAAACGTTTTAATTAACTCTAAATCTTATAAACTAGTAGGACTAGTGTATTACTTATCCTAAACACGAGAAAAGAGGCGTTTAGATTGTAAAGGCTGACTAATACGTAGTTGAGTCCTGCGTAGATAAGATTAGGGCTTAATTACGGGATTAGGCCAGGTGGTGCCCTAGATTAGGAGATGGGTCGTCACAGCTTGACTTGTTCCACAGGCTTTGTGACTGTCACAACAACCTTGGTAACTTTAACCTTATTTTGGTCTTCTTCTTTATAGCTTTTCCTACCGGCCAACGGGACTGTCGTTAACTATTCGTAGCATCCAAAACTCGTACAATAGTTAATATTTGTATGATTTCATAACCTTTTAGTGATTATTCATACATTGTAATATATAATATTTATCTTATTTAATTACGATCACTAAAACAAACAAAAATCCCTCTTTCAAATTTTAAGTCAAGTGCCATCCATTCTCAAACACTTGTCAAGGCTTTGATCACATCAATATGGGTCTGCCTCCGCAGAGTGTATTTTGTTATCTTGGTGAGGCAAGTTAGGTAACAATTACTCTATTGTTTGAAATGTTTAGACTTGATAAAGCTATCAAAACAGTTTTGGGCTTTAGGCACTAGATGAGATAAAACATGTTAAGACATAAGATGTCATAATCTCATAAAATGACTAAAAGTTACATATGATGTAATTAGTAATTGGTACCTACCTAAATAACTTAATTCAAAGTGTCATGCCTTACCTGTCTTATAAATAGGTGAAACATGGATTTTTGTCCCTTAAATTAAAATAACATTGTTAAGGAGGGTTGTTAATTTAATGGTAGTTTATTTCTCTATACTAAAATAAACTTTCGCATAATCTTTGTTGTAGATCTATGGCCTCTTCAAATGACACTAATCCCTTGTCATTGCGATCCATCCTTAAGAAGGATAAGTTGTTTAGGACAAACTTTCTTGACTGGTTCAGAAATTTGAGAATTATTTTCAAGCATGAACGCAAGTTGTATGTCCTGGATGATCCTATTCCTGAGGAACTACCATCCAATGCTTTAAGAGCCGTGAAGGATGCACATACTAAGCACGTCAATGACTCAACTGATGTTGCATGCATTATGTTGGCAACCATGGTTCCTAAACTTTAGAAGGACTTGGAACATACGAAAGCTTACGACATGCCTACTACGCTGAAGGAAATGTTCCAACAACAGGCTAGGCAAGAAAGGTTTGAGATGATCAAGGGTTCTAAAAATGAAGGGATATATTGATCATCTTAACAGACTTGGATTTCCTATAAGCCAAGAGTTGGCTACAGGTTTAATCCTGAAATCATTGCCTGATAGTTATTCACAACTTGTGATGAACTATAACATGAATAACATGGAGAAGTCTATCTCAGAGTTGCACTTGATGCTTAAAAGTGTTGAGCAGAATGTCAAGAAACCCATTGCTAGTGTGTTGATGGTTCAAAAAGGAAAGTTTTTGAAGAAAAAGGGCAAAGACAAGGCTAAAGTTACCTAGCTGATGTGACTATTACAAAGCCTATGGAACAAGTCAAGCCCCATGTTATTTCTAATTCACAGTCCTAGAAGGAAAATGACAAATAAGTAAATTGTACTTTCTGTCATGCACCTGGACAATCATTCAAAAATTGCAAGCTTTATCTTGAAGATCTAAAGAAAAAGAAATGTAGCGCAACTACTACTTCAAGTATTTATGTTATTGAAGTCAACTTGTCCACTAGTGATTCCTGGGTGTTGGATACTGGATGTGGATCTTACATTTGTATTAATGAGCAGGGTCTCACCAAAGTCCCTGAAGGAAAAGGAAAAAGAAGGAAATTGTCATTTCTGCCATGCACCTAGACATTGGTTCAGAAATTGCAAGCTCTATCTTGAAGATCTAAAGAAAAAAAGAGTAGTGCTACTACTACTTCGGGTATTTATGTAATTGAATTCGACTTGTCTACTAATGATTCATAAGTATTGGATACTAGATGTAGATCTTAAATTTGTATTAATGTGTAAGGTCTCAACAAAAGTAGAAAGCTAAAGAAAGGAGAAGTCATCCGACGAGTTGGAAATGGAGCAAAGGTTGTTGTGTTGGCTGTAAGATGTTATGAGTTAATTTTACCTAGTCGACTTGTATTAGTTTTAAATAATTGTTATTATGTCGCTGCCTTGAGCAGAAACATCATTTCAGTTTCATGTTTCGATTTGGATGGTTTTAATTTCATTATTGCGAATAATAAATGCTCCATTTCTCGTAAAGACATTTTCTAAGTGAAAGCGGATTCGTGTGATGGTTTTGATATTCTAAAGATGAAAAGGTCCACAGATACTCTCGTTTTTAAAGCAAATACAAAGAGATTCAAGTCTAATGATTCGAATCAAACCTACCTTTGGCATTGTCGTCTTGGCCACATTAATGAGAAATGCATTTCTAAACTCTATAAAGATGCATGGACTTTTAGATTCATTAGATTTTAAATCCTATGAAATATGTGTATCTTGTTTACTAGGCAAGATGCCAAAGAGTACTTTTACTGGACACAATGAAAGGGCAAGTGATTTATTGGGTCTAATAGATACTAATGTATGCGGTCCTATAAACACAATGGCTAGAGGTGGATATCAATACTTTATTACATTCACTAATGATTTTAGTAGATATGGTTATGTATATCTCATGAAACATAAAGGTGAATTTTTTGAGGTGTTTCGAACGTTTCAGAATGAAGTGCAAAATCAACTTAGTAAAACTATTAAAGCACTTAGATCAGATCGAGGTGGTGAATATTTGAACCAAAAGTTTAATGATCATCTTAAAAACTATGGGATTGTCTCATAGTTAACTCCCCAACAACTTCATAATGGAATGGTGTTTTTGAGAGGAAAAATTGGACTTTATTTAATATGGTTTGATCTATGATGAGTCATGCAGATCATCCTAATTCCTTTTGGGGTTATGCCTTAGAAACTGATATGTTTACATTAAATCATGTTCCTTTTAAAGTAGTTGATAAAACACTACATGAGATGTGGTTTGGGAAAAGACTAAGTTTGTCTTTCTTTAAGATTTGGGGCTATAAGGTTTTCGTGTGGTGATAAATCTCAGAAAAATTATCAGCAAAATCTACCAAGTGTGTATTTTTTGGGTATCCAAAAGAAACTAGAGGATACTACTTTTATAATCTCGCTGAGAAAAAAATGTTTGTTGCTCGGAATGGTGTCTTTATAGAAAAAAAAAAGTTTATCTCAAAGGACAACAGTGGGAATAAAATAAGTCTTGAAGAAATTCGAGAACCGTAAGTAAGCACTCAACCGCTAATGGAAGATCAACTAAGTTTTAAACTAATTGATCATCTATAGGTATCACAAGGCCCTCGTAGGTCTAATAGGGTAAGTAATCAGCTAGAGAAATTTGGATGACTTATCGCTAATAGTAGTGAAGTGTTGCTTATGGCTCAAAATGAACCTACCACTTAACAGGAGGCTATTTCTAGCCCTAAGGTAGATAAATGGCTTAATGTCATGAATTCTGATATGCAATCCATGTATGATAACCAATTTTGGAACCTGGTTGATTTACCTGAAGGTGGTAAGACCATTGGTTGTAAATGGGTTTTCTAGAAGAAAACGGACATGGATGGCAATGTGCGTACTCATAAAGTACGACTTGTAGCAAAAGTTTTCATACAGATTAAGGTACTGATTATGATGAAACTTTTTCTCCTGTAGCCATGCTTAAATCCATTAGGATTCTAATTACCATAGCCACATACTATGTCTATGAGATATGGCAAATGGGTGTCACAACATATTTTCTAAATGGAATATTACTTGAGGATGTGTATATGATACAACTTGAAGGGTTTATTCATCCTAAGACTTCTAGGAAGGTGTGCAAGCTTCAAATATCTATTTATGGATTAAAGCAAGCTTCTCAGAGTTGGAATCTTCATTTTGATGAAGCAATTAAGGAATTTGGTTTCATTAAAAATGAAGATGAGCTTTGTGAATACAAGAAGGTCAGTGGGAGCATGGTTGTTTTCTTGGTATTGTATGTTGATGATATATTACTCATTGGAAACGACATCCCAACCTTGCAGAGTGTCAAGCTTCGATTACTGGAAGTGTTTCTTAACGAAGGACTTAGGAGATGAGCCTACATATTTGGGATTAAGATCTATAAGAATAGATCTAAAAGGCTGATCGGTGTAAGTCAGAGTGCTTATATTGATAAGGTACTGAATAGGTTCAATATGTAAGACTCTAAAAGAGGACCTTGCCAATGTCTCATCGTATAAATCTTAGTAAGACTCAATGTCCGAAGACTAATGATAAGTGAGAGCACATGAATTCGATTCCATATGCATCAACTATCGGATCTATCATATATGTCATGTTATGTACTCGACCCGATGTATCATATGCTTTGAGCGCAACAAGCAGATATCAGTTCGATCCCGATGAGAGTCACTAGATAGCAGTAAAGAACATTCTTAAGTACTTGAGAAGGACTAAAGAAGTGTTCTTGGTCTATGGATGTTTGGAAGAAGAGCTTTTTGTAAGTGGTTACGCAAATGCAATAGAAGCTGAATATATTGCAGCATCCAATGCAGCTAATAAAGCAATTTGGATAAAAAAGTTCATCTCAGAACTTGGCGTAGTTCCGAGTATAGCTAACCCCATTTACATGTATTATGATAACAACGGGGCGATAGCACATGCCAAGGAACCAAGATCACACCACCGACCCAAACATATACTTAAATGTTTTCATCTCATTCGAGAAGTCGTTAAGAGGGGAGATATGAAGATTTGCAGAGTTCCTATAGAACACAATGTTACAAATCCTTTGACGAAGGCTTTTCCACAAGTGAAACATGATGGTCTTGTAAGGTCATTAGGTATTAGATACATAAATTGATTGGCCCTAATGCAAGTGGGAGATGTTAGGGCATGTACCCTAGGTTAATCTACAAACATTGTTTATCTTATAGTTTTAGTTAATAAAATAGAGGTTTTATTTGTGTTTTTATTATAAGTGATTTCATGTTTACCTTATAGTTAGATCCATGGGTATTTGTCGAAATATCCAAAATGTCTCTAATCGGTCATTATACTGGGAAGTATAATGAATTAAGACTAGTTTGAATCTAGATTTATGGTCATATGATGATCATGCATATAGCGATACGAATCAAGATCAAGAGTACTTATTAAGGAATAATGTATCGGACCAACCCGCTATGAGAACACCACATGGATTAAGTCATAAGTGTTACTCATGATAGGTATATCATTTAGTCTTTCGACTTGAGACTACCATAGACCTTAATATTAGGATCATGATAATTTGACACAATCAAATTTTGTCTTTAACCAGACTATTATAAAGATTGTGATTGGTTGCCGCGTGAATAATATGCGTAGGTGTGTAATCTAGATAGAATTTGTCACTTTTGTATAGAGAGAGATATCAGTGGATCCCTTGATAAGATAGACTGATGATGGCCAAGTCTATGTGAATTGATATGATCAATGTCACTTGGATATTTTTTAGTTTACCTAAAGATTGAAACTAGTACGATTAAACATTAAGGGTGGCTTCCCAAGCCTTATGTTTAATCAAAGGATATCACACGACAAAAGGATATGATATACGTTATTAATTAGGTTGTGTCGATGTTGATATTAATGCTACTTAGGTAGTCATAATGCCTAGCTAGAGACTGCTTATAACTTATGTACCAAAATGGTTATTGGTTCATTATCAACGTCGCATGAACCTATTGGATCGCACACAATGAATGGCTTTCCACAGCTTCAATTGGTCCAGAGTAATGAATTTTATAAGATAAATTTATGACATAAAAGCCCTTACGATTTATTATATGATAACTTATTAATAGTGGCTTATGTGAAATTTGTTTAAACAACCTAAATACAATGGTTGTATTACGAATATGATTTTAAGTGAGCGTTATCTACACATAAATAAAGGGTGGAACCCTAAAAACGAAATAAGATTTTCTTTTTACAATTTTCGAGTTCTTTGGATTTCGGGAGAGAAAGAAAAATCGTTTTCAATCTCTCTTGGGGCTTGCACTCCAAATTGTGGTCAGCGTTCATGTGTGGGTTTCTGATAGAGGACGCACACTTAAATATCTTGAAAATCGAACAATCAAAAGGAAATCACGGAATAATGTATGATTTACTTTCAAAGACCTAGTTTAATGGAACTCATTTTTAATCCTGATGGGGTTTTTTCAAAATTTGTTTTGAGTTTTCTGCTGCGTATGAACCCCAAATACCTAACAACTCTACCATATTTCAATACATTGGGGACCACCCATGGGCTTTTCAGACCCGCTCCACTGGGCCATCACCCAATAGCCCTTCACATAACTTTATCCTCAAGTGTTGCTTCGCACGTGATGTGCCCAACAAGACCTTTCCTACAACACTTCAAAACTTCACATAGCTATATCCTCAGGCGTTGCCCCTCACGTAACGTGCCCAGCTAAGCCTTAAATACAAACCTTCATCTCTTCATCTTCACGAGGAGCGAACTGTAGCAGAAAATAATGATAATACCATTTAGTCATGGTCTTTTGTTCATTTTTTTGTAAGAAGGAAAGTGTGGCAAGAAACATTCACAATTGCTAACTCATTCCCAAATCCAACTAGACCATACTCGGATTCCCTCTAATTCCCCACAAGTGAGCACACCTAATTGGCCCAATACCTGGTCCCCACGGTGGTCAGCATAGATCCACTACGCACCTACAAACGTACCAGCACAATAGCTCAAGTCGTTATCGACCAAGAACTCCTGATACCTATGTTATGGTCTAGTTATTACTCGTCTTTTTTCTGAAAGCGAGTCATGCCATGAATATAGTTAACGATGTTCATGCTCATTATCATACTTTGAATACTGACTGTTTCACTCGTGCTTTCATTAACTTCACCTGTGTCCATACCATCATAACCATGGTATTATTGTAGTGCTTCCTAGACCACAAGACTCTAACTTCGGCGATGAAATATGATCTCATGACGCTGTAACTATGGCCATCATGAGTAACTCCCGCTCATGTATAAGTCACGTATTGTCTCGTCCTAACTTTTTATAACATATAATTAATAAGGTCGCACACCATGTATACAGTACCTAATGCAAAGTACCACTTATCCATTAATGAGAATTTTCACTCTTTTTATTCTCATGTCTTCTACAAGCTTTGTGTCTTCATATCCTTAAATCTGCAAATCGTATGGCCCTTCAATCTTTCTATAATGATGCCCATCCATTTTGTCACATTAATCTCTATCGCCCCTGGTCCTAGTTGTCCATCTTTGTTGAACTCGATTTAAATCTTGGTGTCAATGATTTGTTAGATGTTTTCTTGTATAATTGTAAGCTTTTTCTCGGCTTGCACTCGTTGAATTGTCCTTTTTTAGATGAGGTTGCGGTGTGGGCCAATACCAGCCTCACTATCTAAGGGAAATCATAAAATTTCTATGGAGTTACTCAAATTGTCATGATTGCGAGACTAACTCTACTGCTCTGTCTGGAACTCAAGGTGTCTGTCATCACTTTCATGTATATCCCGAGTCATCTTAATGCTATCAGGTTGGCCATAGGTCTTCTAGCTACTCCTCTATCTCTCGTCTTCTATCTATATTAATAAGACTCTATCTACTATATCCTAACCACCTTCCCGTAAGTCTTGTCATTATTATCTTTCTATAGATCTTCAAATCAAAAGCACCCTTAACTTATAACTAGTGGCTTGTATGAATTCGCCATCATACCTCATATGTTCTGTCTAGATCTAAGCTAGGTGTCCCATATCGACTAGGTTGAGAGCTTTCACATCCTCGAAAATCGGGTCGTGTTTTGTAATATGCATAAACTACGTAGTCTCTAACTCAAATCATCATTTTCCTCTTGAGCATGAAATAACCACATATAATCATTTGCATTCACCATTATCTTCTTAAACATGAGGTTTACACATATAATGTAGCAAAAACATCAGGTTCTCATTAACTATACAAAATGACCTGACATTCAAAATCTTCATCTCTACATACTACATATCAATCTCTTAAACTGGGGCTCTAATCGTAATGGTATCGCTGGTATCAACAACATAAAGATCCCATGGCAATTGAAATAATGATTCCCCTCCGCTCCACAATGAGAACATATCGGAGGGCACTCCTGTCCCAATGATGTAGGCTCGTCACCCTACAAATCTGGCTGTGGTGCAGGTGGCACTGTTGTAACTGACACTGGTCTCCAAGGACAATCTTTTTTATCAAGTCCACGCTAGTCACATCAAAAACACCTACATCGTCATTTTGCTTTTCCCCGTCTCCTTGAACTTTGGCTCAAAATCCTCTCATACTATGTTCGAGGTGTATGTGCTCAATCATGCTCTCTATCTGCATGAGGACCGACCAATGTTAGCATGTACCCCTCTTGTGTCCTATGTCTAGTTCTCCTTTGTTCATCACTAGTGCTATGCTCAATCGACACTGGCTCTGGTTGGGTTGCGATGACTACTATTAGGTTTTGAGATGTTGTACCCACAGCTGTAGCGAGTGTCATAGTGTAGCAGCCTGATCCTGTAATAGTCAGAGTACCTCGACCATCTGAGCCTCCTAGGTTGTAAGTCAATCCTCTTTACTCGCTGTAATAGGGAAATCCCTAACTGTAACACTAGTCTTTTCGATAACTTGAGGTGTTTTTTATCGTTCGTCCATGATCTGCATCGAGACACATCCTCTGCATTAGCCTCAATATATATCATGTATAGTGTGTAACATACAGTAAAAACATAACATGCATATAACCTTAACTCTACCAGCCACACGTTAATTCCCAACAAAAGTTTTTAAGCCACAATATCGGGTTTCCACATCTAAGATTTTTTTGTTAGTTAAGTTTATCAAATTTCTTTTAACTTTTCCCAAGGCTTCATTGACCTCTCTCTAATACCAACTAAGGCGTTGATATAAGGTTACAGAACAAACTAAATTTCATCCCTTAGGATCCATCAACCTCGATTCGATACCATCTGCAACGGCCTTACCGCCTCGGGTTGATATGTCTCCATGTACTCTTTTCCCAATGGGCCTAAATACACATGTCCGGTACCTGTCGTCCTCCTATTAGCTCGAAGTTTGCGTCCATGTGTGTTTCATTAAATTTGTTAGTAGATTATCCATATTTTCTTAAATGATCCTCTTTAAATATTTAAATATTTTTAAGTTCAATAATTTGTGGTTTATTCAAATCCTAACCATATTGGTAAGTTATATTTTACAAGTTAACATAAATTAGCGAAAGCCTTAATTGATACAATTAGGTAAGGTAATTTACAATGGTAAACATTATTCATAAGAGCAAATCCTACAATGGGAAACCTGAAAAAGTACTCTATATATAAGCAACAGCACCATAAAACATGGTATATACATGTACACATCATCTCAAATATGCCAATACCCAAAATAATACCAGAATATCAAAATAATATAAACACTAGCGAGTATGTCCAAAACCATAAGCAAAAAGAGATAGTCACCTACGATTGTCCTTTGGCGCTACTCGTAGAAAGATCAGCACTCAGTCAACCAACAAATACAATGACGAGTCCAGTGTGTAAATTCCTAAGAGAAGTCCACACAATATTTTGCAAGAAAACAAATAAAACTACAAGACATGCAAGTATGCTATCTGGCAATAGAAATACATACTTCCATGAATGTAGGGCAATACAAAATATTCAAGTAGCTTATAATAATAGTAATACAACACAACAGAGAATAATCAAACATAGTAGCAGTTAATGAGGTAAACGAGAAAGTAAACATACAACAGCTAAGTCAATATGAACATAACTTTATTTGATGAAAACCCAAAGATGTATCGCGTGTAGCAGACTATACCATAATTCGAAACTAAGGGTATCTTTTGTGGGTTTCTCCGATAACCTCAATAGTCCCGTTTCCTTAGTCCTCGCGGCGCTGGCCATATCTGCTAAGTCACCGACATGTGCATCTGAGTGCATCTCGGGTCGCAATTCACCGAGGGCATGATCACACGTGCTATGTTATAGTGTACCCAATTTTGTCCATACATCCCAGTGTAAGAACCTGATAAAGCAATCAATTAGTTACACAAAACAATAAAATAAACAGTTCGACACCCAGCACAAGCATAAGAAAAATGAACGAAATTTTGTGAAGCATTCTCAAGGAGTTTACGTACCTCAATCTATGCCGTGACTTCCCCGGACTCCCTTATTCGACCTGACTAGCTCCCCGATACCTGAGCTACGGTCCTCTAAGTCCCTGAAGTCCAATTTTACATGTTTGGTTTCTTTATAGATGTTTGAGATATGTATTAAGTCGAAACATTCCAAAACAACCTTTTAATTTCAGTTTTTGTCTGTTGTTAACGCGCTATAGGAATTGCGTAGTGCACTATGTCGTAGTAGCGTGCTAAGTAATTGATGTAGCATGCTAATGTTCTTCAAGACGAAGAACAGTTGCAAATCCGAAACAATGAGCGCTAACAGTTCCAGGTAGCGCGCTATCCGTCCTCTGGGACAGAATTCTCAAGTCAAGAATTATGTCATTTCTCTTCCAATTGGCTACCTTACTGGTTTAAACATGATTTACATATAATATTAAATTCAAGAAAAATTTAGCACACTTTAGAACATCAATTTTAACTCAAATTCCTACATAATCTCGTGCATTTACCAACTTTCTAATTCATGAAAAATACAAAATTCCAATTAAACCATTTGGCAATTCTCTATGAAAATGATCTAATAACATGTAATTCATCACATTTTAACCCAAGATTAAAGGTTTAACCATCAAACTCAAATTCACCCAATTCAAACAAAAATAGGTTAATTAGAGAGTGAAGAAGATGAAGATGATGATTACCTTAGTTTGAGCTCTTGAATTGGTCTCTAAGGTGTTGAATCTTAGCTTGAAATCCTTATTCTTCTATGGTTTTACTAGTTTTTGCGTGTAAATCACCGTTAGTGGAGATGAAAATCCTACTCACTTGTTATATAGTTTGAGCTTGATCAAGTGTGCGTACGTATCCCGAGAATTATCTTGTGGTCTTTATTCATGATGTCCCACACCACTGTATGACTCCAATAGTACACTCATATCCTAGATTTTTCTCATTATGATCATCTTGAGTTTTATCTAGTGTCCACATTATTTACCTCAAACTATAGGCTTTCATTTATTTAATTTATGAAGCTTACTTAAAGCCTTATCAAACCATATGGTTAGTGTTTTACTTATCAAAACAAACCAACTTGTGGTCCCACTAACCTTCGGCTACTCGATATCCATTGCCCTGCGTATCGACACGCACTCCGAGGCAAGCCATAGCCTATTGTTCAAATTTTACAATTTAATTAGCCTATGGTTACATTACCCATTTTAGTTTATTAATTAGTGATCTTAACATGAATTAATCAATTTTCCTAGTGTACCCGTAGTTTGCCTACTTGATACCCGAGTTGACATGTCGTTCGAGGTAAATACCCATATCACAAACTAGCCCGATAACAATGTACACACATGTAATGCAATATAATAATAACATCTTAAAAAATCGAATACAAACAACCATCATCCATAAATAACATATTCCATCAGTTCTCATGTCCGAGTCAACCGAGTTGTCCACGTAATGCCTGAATTATGACCGTTAATCCCTAAGATTAACCCTAATCTTAGTTTTAATTAATTTGGACCATTACATATGATGAATCATGCAGATCTTCCTATATCATTTTGGGGCTATGCCTTAGAAATTGATGCATTCATATTAAATTGAGTTCATTCTAAAGTGGTTGATAGAACATCATATGAGATATAGTATGGGAAGATACATAGCTTGTATTTCCTTAAGATTTAGGGTTTTGAGGCTTACATTAAATGTTACGTTGTTGATAAATCTAAAAAGTGTAAATTTGTAAGCTATTGTGAAGAAACCAATGGATACTACTTTTACCATCTTGCTGAGAATAAAATATTTGTTGCTCGTATGGTACTTGATGTGCGTGGCCGCAAGTATAACGGCTCGCTTGTAGAAATAGTGTAACCAATTTGTGTTGATTATGGTGTTGATTATGGATATTGTCCTCAGGGAAAGGTGTATGCTCTCAATACGTACACTAATATGTACTAACAAATCAATACAAATTACTTTTACACTTACAATTAAGACTATCTTAGTTCGAAAATTCACCTTACTAATGGAATAATATACGTTTCAACCCGCTTTATCATCTTGAATATGTCTATGTAATGCCTAATTAGAATAGATGGATTTCTTTCAAATCTACTTCAACCCACCGTCATAACAGAAATACTCTAACGTGCAAACTAGAACTCTACCTATCGGTGTGAGTAACGTAAGCTTCACATTGCTTTAATGTTCTAAATCTTTAGATTCATAACCAATTAAGTTTATCCATGCCTCCCCAATCAATAACTATTACTCGATGTTGTGTATTTTACGGTTGTAGTGTCTATACCTGACTTAAAATCTTCCATGGCTATGATAACTTCTAAAACCAAATATCAACAAACACGTGATCAAAATGTTCATAGCATTACGCTGAGAGTGAATACAAATTCCGCCCTTTGCGTTTTCTATCTTTCTAATCTATTCATGTTTATAGCATAATATTCATACCATAGGATCCATTGATCCCTAAGATTAATAAACTACTTACACTTCGTTGAAACAAACATGCACATAGTGGTATTCATTGAAATCAGAGATATAATGAAATAACTTTCTATTAAATCAATAAAAAATACCTGAATCATTACAAGTCAGTCTTCATTGTTTTTTCTCCACAAATCTTTTTAATACTTAAGAATAAAGTAAACTTATGCTAAACTATGTTAATGGTGGGTAATTGGAGAGTTTACTATTTTGTCCTATCTATTTATACTCCCTAAGAACATTTTAAAACAATTAGAAACCCTACTTAAGAATTTAACATGAAATAGAACTCTATCTTCTATTTTCTTCTCTTTTGGGCATTGTTACTTAACTCTTAGCACTGTGTGTACAATCCCACGACGCTGCCACCGCGCCAAGTACTTTGCGTGTCAATTCTTCCATTAGTGGTCCTAAAACTGTCCTTATGTTTCCCTGGCATCGCCCTAAAGATTCACAGCGCCGCCACTGCGCTAACCATCCATTCTCAATTCTTTTATATGCCCGCTCTCCCACACCGTTCCTTCTTATCCCACACTGTACCTTGAACTCCCACAACGTCAAAAATATGTCCCACAACGTTAAACCTTCTTTGGTGTGTTTTAGCTTTGTTTCTTCTAAAAAACTTTTTCTGCGTTTACGCTTTGTGTACCTAAAAACGCATAAACACCATCAATGTGAGCTCATTTTAGGGTATTTATACTAAATATACTACTAAACTAACCCTATATATAAGTCTAAATAATCATTTATCAAATAGCCCCAAACTTAGAGTTTTGCACGTCCCGAGCAAAAGTGTATTTGACTAAGTATCCTAACTACTTATGTTACTCTAATTCTTATTCATTTTACATTGTTCATGAAGTATCCTCTAATTCACTAAGTTTCAAGTAAATAATTGATGGGGCATGTGCTCTAGGTCAATCCATTAACTGTCTTTATGAATACTTTTAGTTAATAAAATAGAGGATTTTAATTGCTGTTTATTATAATTAATTTGCATGTTTACATTATAATAAGATCCATGGGTATTTTTCATAAATATCTTAAGTGTCCCTGGTCGATCATTATACTGGGAACTATAATGAATTAAGACTAGTGTGAGTCTTGATTGATGATTATATGATGATTATACGTATAGGGATACGAATCAAGATCACGAGTACTCATTAGGGAACAAAGTACTGGACCGACCCGCTATGAGAACATCACATGGATTAAGTCATAGTTGTTTGTCATGATAGGTATATTTTTCAGTCCTCTGACTTGAGATTGCCGAGACTTCAACATTAGGAACACAAAATTTGACACAATCAAACGTTGTCTTTAACCTGAAGATTATAAAGGTTGTGATTGGTTACTGTGTGAGCAATGTGATGAAGTTGCGTAATCGAGATAGAATTCGTCCCACTCATATAAAGAGAGATATCTAGTGGATCCCTCGATGTGTTAGACTGTTAAAAGGCCTAGTCTAAGTGAATTGATATTGATCAATGACACTTGGATGTTTTCAGTCTACCTAGAGATCGAGACTAGTACGATTGAATATGTTGGATGACAATTCCATGCCTTATGTTTGATCAAAAGGATATCGTGTGACAAAAGGATGTTATATACACTATTGATTAGGTTGTATCGATTCGATATTCGTACAACTTGGGTAGTCATAATGTCTTGCTAGAGACTGCTTATGACTTGTATACCAAAATGTGTTTTGGTACACTGCCAACGTTGTATGAGCCTATTGGGTCGCACACTAAGAATTGTTTTTGCGAGATTTTAAGATGATTCAAAAAAATGAGTTTTATGTGATAAAATTCATGACAGAAATGTCCTTGTGGTGTATTACACTTATAGTTCTTTAAGTAAGGGTATATGTGTAATTTACTTAACCGTCTATATACAAGGGTTGTATAAATAGACGCTTTAAGTTAGAACACAGGTACAAAAGAAAAAGGCCAAAACTCTATTTTCGTTTTAGAAACGACTTAGGGTTTTTGGTATGCTCTGGATCGTTTTGGAGAGAAACAAAAAGGTTTGGTATTCTCTCGAAGCTAGCACTTCAAATCTCGGCCGCCGTTCGTTCGTCGTTGGCAGCGCCTTATAGATCGATCAACCTTCAGAAAGGTATATTGCGATTGAGGTATGATTAAGTTTTTCATGGTTTAAACATTTTTAATGGAATTAGATTCGGATCCTGTTCGGGTTTTTGTCAAAACTGTTTTATAATCTCCGCCGCGTCTGAACCCCAAAACCCAACAGTGGTATCAGAGCCTTCGAGTTTGATTCCATTAAATTCATTGCATGTTTTCTTCTAATATATACATGATATATGATTGAAAGCATGTTAATAGTTGATGTATATGTGATATACATAAGTTTCCTGTGAGATTTATTATCACGTTTTGTGTATATGATACATATGTTCGTGATTTAATTAAAATCAGTTTCTTACATGCTAGTAACCATGTTAGGTTAATTGAAATAATTTCAATGAATTGAATTTCGTGTTCAGTGATCCATGACACCATTAGGTATAATCTTTATTTTTCGTGTATTGATGCATGGATGAAATCTCTGTAATTCAGTATGCATATTTAGGTTACATTGTCTTACGTTTCTTGAATTGTATAAGGCTGAATGCTAATTCGAAACTAATATGATTAGGTTCGATTGGGATAGTAGTTCATGATTCAATGACATATTTGTGATTATCTGGATAAGGACCGAAATTACAAATAATTAATTTTCAAAATTGTTTATTTATCTCGTTATATCTATTTTGTTATGAACTTTCTATTTGATAAAGATAGATAACAAATTAGATTAGGAGATATAATCAAAATCGGTTTCGTTATCCCTATTGGATAGGAGATAAATATCAAGAATTTTGTTATTGGTGATATGCTAGGATTCAAATATCTAAAGTCCTAATTGGATTAGGATAAGATGATTAGTTAGATGTGGGCCTGGTTTAATTAAAAATGTTTTAATTGACTCAATTTTGGATAAATTAAGGGGTAAATTTAGTATAGTAAAATCAACGAAAAAATATGATTTTCTATAGCGAATCTCAATTTTCGGAATTGAGATTCGTCTTCTAAAAAAAAAAAAAACGGCCAGCGGGACCGCTGTCTAACTAATCCTAGCGCGCGGAAATTCTTTTATTAGTTAATAGTATAAAAATTTTCAAATTGTTTAGTGATTGAACAAATCAATAGAATATATGATATTTCATTGTTTACATAAAAATCACTAAAACTGAATAAAATCCCTCTATTAAATTTTAAGTCTCATGTCATCCATTTTAAACACTTGTCAAAGGCCTTCATCACACCAATATTGTTTCAGCCATAGCTGGGTGTATTGTGTTATCTTGGTGAGACAAGTTGGGTAAGAGTTACCTAAATGTTTAAAATGGTCCGACTTAATAAAGCCATCAAAATAGTTTTGAGCTTTAGGCAAATGATGAGATAAAAACATGCTAAGACATAAGATGTCCCGTATCTCATAAAAGGATCTAAAAATTACATAAGATGTAATTGGTAACTGTTACCTACCTAAATAATCTAGGTCTGTGTTTCATGCCATAACTGTCATAGAATTAGGTGAAATATGGATTTTAGTCCCCTAAATAAACAGTATGTTTTAGGAGGGTTGTTAATTTAGTGGGAGTCTATTCCTCTATACTAAAATAAACTTTGCTTAATCTTTATTGTAGATCAATGGCCTCTTCAAGTAACAATAATCCCCTGTCATCGCGATCCATCCTTGAGAAGGATAAGCTATCTCGGGACTAACTTTCTTGATCGGTTCGAAACTTGAGAATTGTTCTTAAGCATGAACGCAAGTTGTATGTCCTGGATACTCCAATCTCTCGAGGACCTACCACCAATGCTACGAAAGTCGTGAAGGATGCGCATAGTAAGCATGTCAACGATTCTACTGATGTTGCATGTATTATGCTGGTAACTATGGTACCCGAACTTCAGAAGGACATGGAACTAATGGAAGCCTACGACATGGCTATAGCGCTGAAGGAAATGTTCCGACAGCAAGCTAGGCAAGAAAGGTTTGAGACAGTAAAAATCCTACATTCTTGCAAGATGACTGAGGGTGCGTCAGTTAGTCCTCATGTTCTGAAGATGAAGGGTTATGTCGACCAGCTTGATAGACTCGGATTCCCCATAAGCCAAAAGTTGGCTACGGATTTGATCTTAAATTCATTACCAGAGAGTTACTCACAATTTGTGATAAACTACAATATGAATAATATGGAGAAATCAATTTTAGAGTTGCATTTGATGCTCAAAACTGCAGAGCAAAATATCGAGAAACCCTCTAGTAATGTGTTGATGGTCCAAAAGGGAAAAGGAATGAAGAAGAAAGGCAAAGGCAAGGCTAGAGTTGCCAAGGCTGTTGCTGCACCTGTCGCAAAGCCTGTGGAACAAGTCAAGCCCCAGCCTGTTCCTGCTTCAAAACACCCAAAAGAAAAAGAAGGAAATTGTCATTTTTTTCATGCACCCGGACATTGGTTTAGAAATTGCAAACTCTATCTGGAAGATCTAAGGAAGAAAAATGGTAGTGTGACTACCACTACAGGTATTTATGTTATTGAAATTAATTTATCTACTAGTGATTCCTGGGTATTAGATACCGGGATGTGGATCTCGCATTTATATAAATGTGCAGGGACTCACCAAAAGTAGAAAGTTGAAGAAAGGAGAAGTCATCCTCCGCGTAGGGAATGGAGCAAGAGTTTCTGCCCTTGCTGTTGGATCATATGACTTAGTTTTATCTAATGGACTTATTTTAACTTTAAATAATTGTTATTTTGTGCCTGCCTTGAGCAGAAACATCATTTATGTTTCATGTTTGGATATGGATGGTTTTGATTGATGGGGGATGTGCCCTAGGTCAATCCATTAACTATATTTATGAATACTTTTAGTTAATAAAATAGAGGATTTTGATTGTTGTTTATTATAATTAATTTGCATGTTTACATTATAATAAGATCCATGGATATTTACATAAATATCCTAAATGTCCCTAGTCGATCATTATACTGGGAACTATAATGAATTAAAACTAGTGTGAGTCTTGATTGATGATTATATGATGATTATACGTATAGGGATACGAATCAAGATCATGAGTACTTGTTAGGGAACAAAGTACTGGACCAACCCGCTATGAGAACATCACATGGATTAAGTCATAGTTGTTTGTAATGATAGGTATATTTTTCACTCCTCTCACTTGAGATTGCCAGAGACTTCAACATTAGGAACACAGTGATTTGACACAATCAAACGTTGTCTTTAATCGGACGATTATAAAGGTTGTGATTGGTTACTGTGTGAGCAATGTGATGAAGTTGTGTAATCAAGATAGAATTTGTCCCTCTCATATCAAGAGAGATATCCAAGTGGATCCTCGATGTGTTAGGGATCGTTAAAAGGCCTAGTTTAAGTGAATTGATATTGATCAATGTCACTCGGATGTTTTCAGTCTACCTAGAGATCGAGACTAGTACGATTGAACACGTTGGATGACAATTCCATGCCTTATGTTTGATCAAAAGGATATCGTGTGACAAAAGGATGTTATATACACTATTGATTAGGTTGTATCGATTTGATATTCGTACAACTTGGGTAGTCATAATGTCTTGCTAGAGACTGCTTATGACTTGTATACCAAAATGTGTTTTGGTACACTGCCAACGTTGTATGAGCCTATTGGGTCGCACGCTAAGAATGGTTTTGCGAGATTTTAAGATGATTTAGAAAAATGAATTTTATGTGATAAAATTCATGACAGAAACGTCCTTGTGGTGTATTACACTTATACTTCATTAAGTAAGGGTATATGTGTAATTTACTTAACCGTATATATACAAGGGTTGTATAAATAGACGCTTTAAGTTAGAACACACACACAAAAGATTAAAAAGGTCGAAACTCTATTTTTTTTTAGAAACGACTTAGGGTTTTTGGTATGCTCCGGATCATTTCGGAGAGAAACAAAAGGTTTGGTATTCTCTCGAAGCTAGCACTTCGAATCTCGACCGTCGCTCGTGTGTGGACTGCTGATAGAGGGCGTTCGTCGTTGGCAGCGCCTTAGAGATCGATCAACCTTCAGAAAGGTATATTGCGACTGAGGTAAGATTAAGTTTTCATGGTTTAAACGTTTTTAATGGAATTAGATTCGATCCTGTTGGGGTTTTTGTCAAAATTGTTTTGTAATCTCCGCTGCGTATGAACCCCAAAACCCAACATTGATTTTATTATTGCAAATAATAGATGTTCCATTTCTCGTAAAGGCATATTTTATGCAAATGTTAATTTGTATGATGGTATTTATATTCTAAGCATGAAAAAGTCCACTGATACTCTAGTCTTTAACATAAAAACAAAGAGATTCAAGTCAAATGATTTGAATCAAACCTATCTTTGGCGTTGTCGTCTCGGGCACATAAATGGGAAATGCGTAACGAAGCTCCATAAAGATGGACTTCTAGATTCATTTGATTTAGAAACATATGAGACGTGCGTATCTTATTTACTGGGCAAGATGACTAAAAGTCCCTTTACCGGACACAGTGAAAGGGCAAGTGATTTATTGGGTCTAATACATACTGATGTATGCGGTCCTATAAACACAATGGCTAGAGGAGGTTATCAGTACTTCATTACATTTACTGATGATTTCGGCAGATATGGTTACGTATATCTTATGAAACATAAAGCTAAATCATTTGAGATGTTTCGAATGTTTCAAAATGAAGTGCATAATCGACTTGGTAAAACTATCAAAACACTTCGATCAGATCGAGGTGGTGAGTATTTAAGCCAAGAATTTGATGATCATTTTAGAAATTGTGGGATTGTCTCCCAATTGACTCCACCAGCAACTCCACAATGGAATGGAGTTTCTGAAAGGAGAAATCGAACCTTATTAGATATGGTTCGATCTATGATGAGTCATGGAGATCTTCCATTATCCTTTTGGGGTTATGCATTACAAACTGTAGCTTTCGCTCTAAATCGAGTTCCTTCTAAAGCGGTTGATAAAACACCATATGAGATATGTTACGGGAAGAGACCTAGTTTGTCTTTTCTTAAGATTTGGGGTTGTGAGGCTTACGTAAAGCGACAAGTCTCAGAAAAACTAGCACCTAAATCTGACAAGTGTTTATTTGTGGGGTATCCTAAGGAAACAAAAACATATTACTTTTATAATCCCGCTGAGAACAAAGTGTTTTTTGCTCGGTATGGTGCCTTTATGGAAAAACAGTTTGTTTCAAAAGACACTAGTGGGAGAGAAATAAATCTTGAAGAAGTTCAAGAATCACAGGTAAACAATAAACCGCTACTGGAAGTTCAACAACGTTCCGAACCAGTTGAACCTCCACAAGTGACACAAGGCCCATGCAAATCTAGTAGGGTACGACATGAGCCAGAGAGATTTGGATTTCTCATTACTGATAGTCGTGATGTGTTGCTTATAGACCAAAATGAGCCCACCACTTATCAGGAGGCTATGTCTGGACCAGACTCAGATAAATGGCTAAGTGCCATGAACTCTGAGATGCAATCCATGTATGATAACCAAGTTTCGGACTTGGTTGATTTACTTGAAGGTGGTAAGACCATTGGATGTAAATTGGTTTTCAAGAAGAAAACTGACATGGATGGCAAAGTGAATACTTTTAAAGCAAGACTTGTAGCAAAAGGTTTCAGGCAGACTCAAGGTGTTGATTATGATGAAACTTTTTCGCCAGTAGCCATGCTTAAATCCATAAGAATTTTAAATGCCATTGCTGCATATTATGACTATGAAATATGGCAAATGGATGTAAAAACAACATTTCTTAATGGAAAGCCGCTTGAGGATGTGTATATGACACAACCTGAACGTTTCGTACATCTTGAGAATTCTAGGAAGGTATGCGAGCTTCAAAGATCCATTTATGGATTAAAGCAAGCTTCTCGGAGTTGGAATCTTCGTTTTGATGAAGCAATCAAGGATTTTGGTTTTATTAAGAACGAAGATGAGCCTTGTGTATACAAGAAGGTCAGTGGGAGTGTAGTTATTTTTTTGGTACTGTATGTTGATGATATATTACTCATTGGAAATGACATCCCAACATTGCAGAATGTCAAGTCTTAGTTAGGGAAGTGTTTCTCAATGAAAGACTTAGGAGATGCATCCTATATCCTAGGGATAAAGATCTATAGGGATAGATCTAAGTGGCTAATCGATCTAAGTCGAGTGCTTACATAGACAAGGTGCCGAATAGGTTCGGTTTGCAAGACTCTAAAAGAGGATTGTTGCCAATGTCTCATGGCATAAGTCTCAAGAAGACTCAATGTCCTAAGACAAATGATGAGCGAGACCGTATGAATAAGATTCCATATGCATCGCCTATTGGATCTATCATGTATGCCATGTTATGCACTCGACCCGATGTATCATATGCTATGAGCACTACAAGCGAGATATCGATCGGACCCGGTGAGAGTCACTGGATAGCAAGAAAGAACATCTTAAGTACTTAAGAAGGACTAAGGAAGTGTTCTTGGTCTATGGAGGTTTTGAAAATGATCTAGTTGTAAATGGTTACACGAGATGCGAGTTTTCAAACCGATATAAATGATTTTAGATCGCAGATCTAGATATGTGTTTACTTTGAATAGGGGTGCGGTAAGTGGAAAAGTTCGAAGCAAGACAACGTGGCATTCTATAACGAGTTTGCGAGTATATCGCGCGTCCGATGAAGCAAAGGAGGCGCTTTGGATGAAAAAGTTCATTTCGAACTAGGTGTGGTTCTAAGTATTGCTAACCCTGTTTGTTTGTATTGTGACAATAACGGGGCAATAGCACAAAGCCAAGGAACCTAGATCACACCACATATCCAAACATATACTCAGCGTTTTCATCTCATCGAGAAATTATTGAGAGGGGAGACGTAAAGATTTGCGAGTACCTCATCAAGATAGCGTTGCGGATCCATTGACAAAAGCTCTTCCACAAGCCAAACATGATGGTCATGTTAGATCATTAGGCATTAGATGCATGTATGATTGGCCCTAGTGCAAGCGGGAGATGATGGGGCATGTGCCCTAGGTCAATCCATTAACCGTCTTTATGAATACTTTTAGTTAATAAAATAGAGGATTTCATTTGTTCTTTATTATAATTAATTTGCATGTTTACATTATAATAAGATCCATGGGTATTTACATAAATATCCTAAATGTCCCTAGTCGATCATTATATTGGGAACTATAATGAATTAAGACTTGTGTGAGTCTTGATCGATGATTATATGTTGATTATACGTATAGGGATACGAATCAAGATCACGAGTACTTGTTAGGGAACAAAGTACTGGACCGACCCGCTATGAGAACATCACATGGATTAAGTCATAGTTGTTTGTCATGATAGGTATATTTTTCATCCTCTAACTTGAGATTGCCAGAGACTTCAACATTAGGAACACGATAATTTGACACAATCAAACGTTGTCTTTAACCGGACGATTATAAAGGTTGTGATTGGTTACTGTGTGAGAAATGTGATGAAGTTGTGTAATCGAGATAGAATTTGTCCCTCTCATATAAAAAGAGATATCTAGTGGATCCCTCGATGTGTTAGACTATGAAAAGGCCTAGTCCAAGTGAATTGATATTGATCAATATCACTTGGATGTTTTCGGTCTACCTAGAGATCGAGACTAGTACGATTGAACATGTTGGATGACAATTTCATGCCATATGTTTGATCAAAAGGATATCGTGTGACAAAAGGATGTTATATACACTATTGATTATGTCGTATCGATTTGATATTCGTTCAACTTGGGTAGTCATAATGTCTTGCTAGAGACTGCTTATGACTTGTATACCAAAATGTGTTTTGGTACACTGCCAACGTTGTACGAGCCTATTTGGTCGCACACTAAGAATGGTTTTGCAAGATTTTAAGATGATTCAGAAAAACGAGTTTTATGTGATAAAATTCATGACAGAAATGTCCTTGTGGTGTATTTCACTTATACTTCTTTAAGTAAGGGTATATGTGTAATTTACTTGACCGTCTATATACAAGGGTTGTATAAATAGACGCTTTAAGTTAGAACACGGGTACAAAAGAAAAAGGCCGAAACTCTATTTTCGTTTTAGAAACGACTTAGGGTTTTTGGTATGCTCTAGATCGTTTTGGAGAGAAACAAAAAGGTTTGGTATTCTCTCGAAGCTAGCACTTCAAATCTCTGCCGCCATTCGTGTGTGGACTGCCGATAGAGGGCGTTCGTCGTTGCCAGCGCCTTAGAGATCGATCAACCTTCAGAAAGGTATATTGCGATTGAGGTATGATTAAGTTTTTCATGGTTTAAACGTTTTTAATGGAATTAGATTCGGATCCTGTTGGGGTTTTTGTCAAAACTGTTTTGTAATCTCCGCTGCGTATGAACCCTAAAACCCAACAATAATCTATTCAAGAGTATTTCTTTTCAAAAAACTTGCAATTTTCAAGATACGTAGCTTTAACAACATATACAACTCTCTTTAGAAACACTAAAGTATATCACAGTCAAAATCATTATCATTACTCACAAGTTTGTTTCACCTCAACACTTAAGTAGCAAGTGTACAATCTCATGACTGCTCATTAAACTCAGGAATTCACAAATAAGCATAAATCAAACTAATTTTAGTAGACTTTAGCACTTCAAGATTCTAGAGGACTTCACATAATTGGAAAGAAAACTTAACTCAATTAAACTACTAGTACTCGAGCTAAATCTTTTATTTGAAGAGTTTTAATTTAACTTATGCCTTCTTTTCTTTATTTTGATTTCTTTTTTCTTTTCTTCTTCCACTTTTACATTATAATTTTTAATTTCACGATTTCTGCTCCTTTTTACCGTAGACTATTTTTTTCATTTCTTTTTCCAACCATCAAGTTCTCTTCTCTATTTTTTGTAGAACTTGTGGAACTCTCTATTGTTTTTATTTCTAAACTTGTTAGCACTTCTTACTTTCACTTTATTAAGCAAGCTAACTCTAACATTTAATTCAAAATGCCTATTTCTTCCCCTATTTGCACTAAGTCTTTATTTACTTTTTATTCAAGTAAGATTCATAATTATTATAGAATTTCTTAGAGTTATAACTTTTTTCACAAAAAATATTCTAGTATTATTCTTGCTTTTGTTTTCAAGTCATGGTCTTCCCTAATTCTTGGTTTCTAATCGTGAAATCATTCTGTTGTTTACTACAGTTCACATTTTCTTCAAATATTTATAAAAATCTCTCGAATTTCATATCAACGAGACACTTTTATTTTACCCATCCTTAATTAAAGCATGAACATGCAAATGAATTAATTATTCATTACATATTAGTATATATAACCTAATCTACACAACTTTAACATGTTCAAATAGTAAGTAAATGAAATAATAATACACTACCATGATGTACTCTTTAACTGCTTTAAAAATAAAATTTAAACGATCATACTAATAGTGTTTATCTTTATTTCATCATTTCTTACTGCTTCCCATAGTATAGTGTAGTGTTAAAAATAAGCTTGAAACATGAAAACACTAAAACACGCAAATAATAATAATAATAATAATAATAATAATAATAATAATAATAATAATAATAATAAATAATAATAATAATAATAACAAATCATGATATAATATGATAAACTAAACATCAAAGTTAAACTACTAAATAAATAACAATATATCCCAAATTTATAGTGAAATTGTATTAACGTATCTTTCATCTCCCCAAGTCTAAAGAAATCTTAAGACACAGACATCTGGAATGTACATCATCATCATCTACATCATTAGCTCCATCATAGGATAGTGTCAATAGATGCTCTAATCTCCTATTTTACACCACGTTTGGATCATATACAAAAGCTGGTGATGCTGGAAAGCCAAAAGACCTATCAGTCAGTCTCATCCATCTACTCCTCTCATATCTAGCTATGTCCTTGTGATGATCGGCAAACAACATGAAGTTCCACAACCCATTCATTCTATCTTGCTCATATCTCATCAAGGCTTCATAATAATAAGCCATGTCCTCTTGGTACTGTCTCCTTATTTCAGCAATCACAACCTCTACTGCCGTGGAGTCAAGTCATCTGGTGGTGGTACTGGTGGTTGTGTTGGAAGAGATGGTGGAAAAAATTCAAGACAATCCAAGTCTTTCTATATAATAAGTGGGTCTACGACCTCATAGCCCACTATAAATCCTTGCTATAGTTCCTCCTCTTCTCCATATTCTTCATTTTCCAACTTCTGGGCTAACTCTGATGTTGTTGTTGTTACTACATGATTCTCTTGTTGTTTGGCCAACAACTCGACCTCAAGTCTATCGCCCTCGGCTCTTTCCCTCTCATCTTCATAGTCTTGATAACCAGGTGGTGATTTCAATATGAGCATAAGGGCCTCATCCACGGTGGCTTGGGTCGCAATATCAAATTATTTATCTCTAATCAATCTCACTGCGGCCTTCGAGCACATTTGAATGATCAAAATTGGAAATAAAAACTTGTTGTCTCGCTCTAACATAATGGACTCCATCATATTGTTGTAGATGATCTCGTTGACACTGATCTCCGCGTTCTACGTAATCTCATATAAACAAGCCACTTTTGGCTCGTTGATCTCACCCTACTGAGTGGTGGGGTATAGAGAAGCAACAAAGAAATGTTGCCACATTTGATAGAATTTCTTAGCACTCTCATTCTTAATGTGTTTTGGCACATTCTCAGCTCCCATTACCCAGCCTTGTTGTCCTTAGACAACTAATGCTCTCTCTATGGCTCTAAAAGGGATAAGTTATAGGGTTTCTCATATAAGTTATCCAAAAAACTTGGGTTAGCTTTAGCTCCACTTAAGTGTTCCAATCTATAGATGCTATTAATTTCATGCTCATTAAAGGGTACAAACACCCCTCTCACCTTCACCAGCTCATTCTTCCTAGTAAACTTTGCATTGGCATAAAATTCGTATACAATTTCACTCACTTCTCTAACTTCATTTTTTCTATAGTCTTAAGTGAAATGCTCCCAATTTTATTTCCTAATAAAGCTTTTCATTTATTTATCATATTAGACTAGTAGATTAACACCTTTCTCGCATATGAACTCCATATGCTCAATATCTTTATATTTATCCTTGCATCTTTAGTAACGAATTACTTGGACTTAAAAAGCCTAGGTTCCTCTTCGTTGAGATCTTTTGAGGTTGATGCCTCAAAATATTTTGCTCTCACTTCATTCCTTTAACTTGTTTGCCTCCTTGTTCCCAATATTTTCTCAAATTCACACTGCTCAATAACAATGCAACTAGCAATTTAGGTCGTAAAATCATCTAAAATCAAAATTTAAAGTACACAAATCATTAACATGCCAAATAATGCAAAACGAATCATAAACTGGGTCCCCATGAGTCTTATTTATGCTTAATATTCACACAACTTGAAAATCCTATCCAACAACCACATATCAACTATTCATGCAATTTCATCAAAATTTCTCAAAGTTTTAAAGCATAACAAATGAAATTACAAATTTACCTCAATGTCAGACTACTTTCCAGTATAAGATACTCCTTCAAGCCTTTATCAATGAAAGTCCTCTCACTTTGCTCACAAGCTAAAACCCTAGTGCTTCTTGAAATCAAATTTCTAGAGCAAAGCCTTAGCTTTCCAATTTGTGCAATTCCACAATGAACTCTCTCATTTCACCTTCTATCACTAGGAACTCTCCTTCCTTACTTAGAAATTATCAATCTTATGTTCAAGAGGGACGTATGCTTGGTTGGTTATAGTTAGGTTTGGATGCAAGTGCGAATGACATTGTGAAAATGGGGTTTAAATCACATTCCATAAAAGGCACGGTGCTGAGATAGCACCACGATGGCATCGAAACTACTATAAGGTGCTTCGTGTATACTACTTGGCGACATGTTTAATACCCACGGCGTCGTATGCTAAAACACATGTAATCGACCTCTCTCTCCATGTTTTTCACATATATTCTTCATTTATTCCTATTTGGTGCTTCCTCGACTTTGTGCATTACAACACAAAATGTCGTGACTGCATGAAATCCATGTATACCTAAAAATTTCATAAAATCTTACCTTTGATTTGCCCATGTACCTCACTTTTGCCGCTTGAACTCCTTTACTTTTTTTCCTTTTTAATAAGCTTGTCGAGACATTCCCATTCCAATACATAATCACTCGACAAATGGCCTTACTTGCACATTTAACAAAAATTCTCAAAAGTTAGAAAATTAAACTATGTGAATTTCCTCAACTAAAGTAACTAACTACTTGACTAAATAACTAAAATTGAAAACTTGAAATTTAAAAACCCCTAGATCGCCTCCTAGTAGCACTTAGTTTAACGTCATTAGTTTGATGCCTTTTTGCTCATTTAATCTGAGTCTAAATTGAAATACTCTAATTGTAGATCAAAGATAAATGTATTGTTCCTATTTGTATGTACTTCTTCCCCATTAACAAAGACTATATTCTCTGCATCATCATACTTGTCGATACTCATTTTGCTCTTTTCTTCTTTGTGTACAAGTTTGCATTGACAATGTTCAAGAACGACATCCCAAATATCATAGACACATCATCATTCATATTGTGATCCATAACCTCAAAACCTACGATGAATGTGAATCTACCACCTTCACATGCACATTCAAGACTTTTCCTATAGTTGGTATCAACTTGCCATTAACTACTTGCAAGTTTGTCGTATCGAGATAATTGATCTTCAAATCGTTGTGCAACATGTCCATTATTGGCATGACATTGACTGAAGCTCCAGTATCACATAAGAAATCTCTAAACCGATGCCTATCAAAGCTTATTGGTATGCATATTTCTCCAGGATCTCTCTATTTTATTGGTTGAAGTATCGGTATGACATTGAACTTTGCTTCCGACTTGTTTGGAACTACTTTGATGCTTTTCCTTTTGGTGCTTCTTCAGAAGGTCCTTTATCTTTTTCTTAGCTTTCCATTATTTCTTCACCTTCTAGTTATGCTTCAATGCATTGACTCTTTGTTGCCTGAATCCTTTAAGTTCATCTTGCCTTATTTTTATTTTGTTCTCATGCATCTCTTCATGCTTCCTCATAGCCAAAATGTTGACTTTTCTGGCTTGTGCATCACTTTCTCTTGTCTTGGCTTATTCATTATCGTAGTGCTCATCATGTGAAAAACATTAATGTTCTCCTTAGAATTTATGATTATGTTACTCAGAAACAGTTATTCCATCCTTAAATTCAAGGTAACGACTAACTTACCAATCTATCTTTCTAAATTCTTGATGGATTGTGATCTCTGTCCATTCTCTTCATAGCTTGCTTCACATTTTCACCTCATGGCATCCCTTATTGCTCATATTTATGGCGTGCAAAAGTTTCTTAATTAACTCTAATGAAGTTATCTTTTCGCTCTGCCCTAGCTTCCCTTCTTGGATTTCTTGTTCGAAGTTTGGAGGTAACTTCAATGCATTATCAGGATTTTCATATGAGAAGTTTAGGTTGCCACTGTTGTATCCTTGATAAAACTATGTGGAGTCATTCCTCTCGGCATAAAGTTGTTTCCATAGCCTTGGTTGTTCATAAAGTTTATGTCTGCATATCCCATTCCTTGTTGCATATCTATTTGATTAACCACCACAACTTGGTGATTATTGGGTTTTTGTGTTGCCCGTACTTGCAAACCTCGTTGTTTCACTTAAAATCTCACCATTTGATTGCTCAGGTTGGATCGTTCTGCCTTAATCATAGCTTGTGAATAAATCTCATATACACCCGATGGTTTTTATTATGGAATGGGCACCGGCAGTAGAATTTTTAGACATAAGATCTAAGAGATCCAATGCTCCATCCTTATCCTTGGTTAGTAGAAAACCACTTGCTGCAGCATCTACTAATGTTCTCGTGCTATGGTTCATCCCATAGTAAAAAAAATCAAGAATTATACCCATTTCACATAACCATGCCCTAGACTTCTCCTTAGCATCTTCTTGAATCTTTCACATGCCTCGCCAAGAGACTCGACATCTTCTTACTTTAACTCATTGATTTCCAGCTTCTTTTTACTAACATTCACAGAGGGAAAAAACCTATCTAGATATCTTTTATTGATTTTCGCTCATGGGGTCATACTCCCTGCATTTAATCCTTAGAATTGAGATTTGGCTTTTCCACCCAATGAGATGAGAATGGGAAAAGTCTCATCTTGATCTCCTCCTTTGTAACTCTGGTAATGTAAATAATGTTACACTTCGCAACAAACTTGGGGTCATTCCCATTCCGCATAGTTTAGGGGAACGTAAGATTAAATCATTGATCAGGTACTCTCATTTATATGATAGTAGTGTATTTAGGTTGTGGTGTATGAAATCACTTATCAACTGATCTCTCATGTATGATAGTATTGTATTCTAGAGAGGAGGCCCTCACTTGGGCTTAACATACAACTTCCAAATATAGATTTATTGTAATTATTCTGAATTCTTATTGCTTGCGAGTATGGAAGGAGTCAGTGAGCTAGAATGATGATTGGTTGTGACCGGACTGGGAACTATAGTTGTAAACAAGCAAATAGAAGGAAAAAGAAGGATAATTTAGGTTGATTTTTGGTATAAATGAAAATATTGCACTAGGTATTCTCTTATTCTTGTGATTTCAAGTTTTAAATAAGAAAATGAAGAAATGGAAAAAAAGAAAAAAAAAAACCAAAATAGATAACTGGAAAAAGTAGGCGAGCGAATCCATAGTGATTTGGAATAAAACTAGGAATCGCCATATAAATCAGCAACAAAAGAAGGCCAGCGAATCCACGATGAATTGGATAATGAACTATAAATCGTCAGCTGGATCGGTGGAGAATTAAGAGCTAAACTCCGTGATTTGCTCAGCAATTCGTGTATACTTGAAGAATCATTAACAAATCGCCGAGGTTGATGATGGTATTTTTAGATTAATATGAGAAATTTGTATTTATCTAGTAGTTGTATTCCTGGGGAAAATATATATAGGACCAGAGAGCTACAAAATAACTCACTTCAATTACTTTTTAACTATTCTTTACTTTTTCTTTTCTCTTTCATTAAGTTCTTTATGTGAAGCAACACTAGAGCATTTATTTAATGGTATTTATTTATTTAATTATGTATTTTAATTACGTATTAGCATTGTTTAATTTCAGCATGTGTGAGTAGTTTAATAATCTAAACAAACCCTAAGCATGTAATATACTTTAGATTGTTATGTAGTTATAATTATGGAATCACGTAATTAATGTGTTAGATCGATTCATACACGTTAATCACGGAAAAAAAGACAAGCATTTTTGTATATTACAATTAGTAATTCTTTATGTTGAGTGCATAGCGGCTAATATGTTCCTTAATATAGAGTATTCAATTATATGTTTATAGTTATTGACAACAATTATAGAAATAACATCTAAGATTAATCTGTATGGTATTTTTTGAGTGGATGTCTTCGGTGATTGTGTTGTAAGTTGTTTATTTTGCGGCTTAGGTAATAGCGACTTAGATTAGGTATAATTTTCATTGAACATAATGCTATCATATTTCTATGGCTTTGCATTTTATCCAAAGGGTAGACTTACAATGATAAGAATCTAGCATTTCCATTGAAGTTAGGAAAATCGATGGCTAGCTAAAGGCTATCAACCTATTATAATTAGTATTTAATGATTTTAAGATTATATATTAAAAAATCATGGCTATATTATAAAGTGATGTTATGTTTTGATGTTTGAAAAAAATCCAAGAATGTTATGATGTATAGTGGGGGTTTGTTTACATGATTGTTAGATATTTTATTCAAGTTGATTTATCAATTATTTATTTATTAGTTTGAGTATATTAAGTTAATTTATTTAGTTTAAGTTGTTTAAAGTTTTGTTAGTTTAATTAATTGTTTAGTTTAATTTTTATATTGTTTAACGTTTAATTTCTCATTTAATTAAAATAATTAAATTAAAACAAGTTAAACCTGATAAAAATTTAGGTTATATTAAATTTATAAGAGATTTGAAAAATCTCTATGTAGACCATATCTCATTCACCACTATTACAGGTTAATAGTAATATATGGGAAATTATTGTGCACGCTCGACACGTGTCAAATTTTGGCACCGTCGCCGAAGATTTTAAAAATAATCTCTAAAGAATCCTTCTAGTTGGAAGTCATATAAAATGGCTAAAAACAAGGAAGAATTAAATTCTACGCAATCTAATAGGAATGTCATGGCTCATGAACCTACGTGCATAACTTTCATAATAAAATTTTCGAAATTCGAATTGAAATCGAGATTCATAAATTCTTTATCGTGTTCTATGGTGAAGATAATGAAAATGCTCAAAAATTTATTAGGGCGTTTGTACATAAAGTAAGCACCTTAAAATTTTAAGATATAGAAATAGATTATGTTAAACTAAAATCTTTCCCTTCCGTATTGAAAAGCCAAGCTTCAGATTGGTTATTTTACCTTCCTTAAAATTTCAGAACCAACTGGTCAAAGATGTTACAAGTCTTTCTTGATCAATATGTCCCAGCAAGATAGATTAGCCTATATAGAAAAAAAATTAGTCACGCTAATATAGAAACTGGAGAAACTTTTGATGAATTTCGAGATAGGTATAAAAAATTGATCTTACTATGTCCAGTGCATGGATTTATTGATAAAACTCTAATATAATATTTTTATGAAAGATTAAATCACTTAGAATGTTGATTCATGGATAGTATGTGTGGAGGATCTTTGCTTGATAAAACACCAACTTTGACAAGAAAATTTGTAAATGAAATGGCTAAACAATCCAAGCAATATGAAGGAAAGAGTGAACCGACCAAAGACAATATAAGTGACATGAATATGGTATATAAAACACAAGATGATAAGATAGACGAACTAAAAGCCATGGTTGAATAATTACTAAAAGAAAAACTAAGCATAGTAAAATCTTGCAATAAATTAAACCATTCTAATTATGAATATCCTTTGAAAAAACAAACCAAAATAGAAGAAGCTAATGCTATAATAAACCAAAATGATGGGTTTATTGATATAAATTACAATTTTAATCGTTATGCAAATTACATACAGCTAAATGTAGGTGATAATATATGAAAAAACTCTAAAAGAGGACAATATCAAAAAATTCAAACATTACAAAATGATATGACTAAATTTAAAAACCAATTGAGTTAAATGGCAACACAGATAAGTGAATTTGTAAATCAAGGAAAATTACTATCTCAACCATACCCTACTATATATGAAAAAGCATAAGCCATAACATTATGAAGTGGTAAGCAGATGGATAAACCTAAAATGCCAAACAAATTAATTCCTAGGAATGAAATATAATCGAAAATAGAATAAGAGATTGAAGTAACAAGTAACAAAACTCCTAATGAAAAAGGTAATAAACCTAACGAAGATGGACCAATTAATATAAAATTACCATTCCCTTATCATTTGGAAAATAACAAAATTCTAAGAAATTACAGGAGGAAAAATAAATATCTGATACAGTAAAGAAAGTAGTAGTTAATATACCTTTGTTTGAAGTCATTCAAAATGTACCTAAGTACCAAAAATTTATAAGAGATTTATGCACTAATAAGATTAAGGCTAATGAAAAACTGAGTCTAGGATAACACATATTAGCATTAATCTAAAAGAAGTTACCTCATAAATGTTCTGATCCTGGAATGTTTTTCATTCCATGTACGATTGAGAATAGAGGAATTTCTAAAGCATTGTGTGATCTTGGAGCCTCTATAATTGTTATGCCTTTATTTATTTACTTATAAATGACAAATGTACATTTAGAAGAAAATGGTAAAGTCATGAACTAGCCGATAGATCTACAATTAAACCAGTTGGGTTACTTGAAGAAGTGTTAGTCAAAGTTAATGATTTAATCTTCTCTGCAAATCTCTATGTCTTAGATATGAAAGAAAATAACTTCTCTAATAGGACTTCTCTAATCTTAGGAAAACCATTTTTAAAAATGGCAAAAGCAAATATCGATGTTTAAAAGGGGAAATTAACAATGCAAATAGATGATGACGTAGTAAATTTTAATATATACAATGCAGTGAAGTACCCAATGGATGTTTCTTCCATATGCATATTCGATATGATAGATCCATTAATAGATAAATCTTTAAGAATAAATAAAGTAGATAAACTAGGACTGGCAATCAAAGATTTAGCAGAAGATGAAAATATAGAAGAAGAAGCAAAAGAGATGATAAGCATTTTACAATCATATTATGAACTACCGAAACTTACTTATTGCCTAGACTTATCTAAATCTTATTCAAAACTTTTACCCTCTATAATTAAAGCCCATGAAGTGGATCTAAAAATTTGACCATGTCATTTGAAATATGTTTATTTGGGGGATTGTGATAAACTACCAGTAATAATTTCTAACGTATTAACTAGTCTAGAAGAAAATAAGATGATAAATGTATTGAAAGAATTTAAAGGAACAATCGGATGGACCATAGCCGATATCAAAAGATTAAGTCCAGCTACGTGTATGCATAGGATAAATTTAGAAATGGATACTAAAGCTTCAAGATATTATCAACATAGATTAAAACCACATACGATGGATGTGGTAAAAGCAGAAATATTAAAACTAAAAGATGCGGGAATGATATTTCAACTAGCCGATTGCAATTGGGTAAGCCCAGTCTAAGTAGTCCCTAAAAAAACAAGAATTACAGTAATAACAAATGACTATGGAGAGTTAGTACCAATTAGAATCCAAAATGGTTAGAGGGTATGTATAGATTATAAAAAGCCTAATGCCTCAACCAGAAAAGGCAACTACCTAGTCCCGTTTATAGATAAGATGTTAGAAAGATTAGTTGGAAAAAACTTATTACTATTGTCCGTATGGTTATTCAGGATCTCACCGAATACCCGTAGCCCCAGAAGATCAAGAAAAAACTACGTTTACCTACCCCTTCAATGCGTTTGCCTATAGACGTATGCCTTTTGGTTTATGCAACACACCTGCAACGTTTCAAAGATGTATGGTTATTATTTTCTCTGATTATGTAAAAAATTTCATTGAAGTTTTTATAGATGATTTCATAGTTTATAGTAATTCTTTGGTTGAATGCTTAGTTAATTTAAGTAAAGTACTTAGAAGATGCGTAAAAAGAATTTAGTACTAAACTATGAAAAATTTCATTTCATGGCAGACCAAGGATTAATTTAGGACATATACTTTCACATAAAGGAATAGAGGTAGACCCTGCAAAAATCAAAGTAATCAAAACATTACCTTACCCCATCACCGTAAGTTAGATACATTCATTTCTTAGATATGCAGGATTTTATAGGAGATTTGTAAAAGATTTCTCAAAAATTGCACAACCATTATGCAAAACTTTATAAAAAGACGTTCCTTTTGAATTTACTAATGAGCGCATGATAGCATTTGATAATCTAAAAGATTCTTTAACAACTACACCCATGATTAAATCACCAGATTGGTTGTAACGACCTATTTTAATTGATCCCGATTAACTGATAAATTATGGGTTAATATCATAAGCTCAGACCCACGAGGACGTCACGGAAAAGTCTATGGCACGTCTCATTGGGAAATATGTTATTTTTGTGTGGCAAGTATTTAATTACTTTATTATTATTTAATAACTCGTGCCGCGTTAATCAAGAATTTTGCTTGGTCGTGTCGTGCGCGGGTAGTGACGAGAGTGTGCACGTCGCGGTGTGCGCGTAACGCGAGTGTACGGGGTAGTATGAGGTTGAGTGACACATCACATCACACATCGCGTCACACATCAAATCAACCTATCCCTCATCATGCTATTTTGTCTTTTTCTCCAAAATAAATATTTTTTTTTCTTTTTGTTGAAAACGGACAGAGAGAGAGAGAAAGAGAGGAAAGAAAGGAGAGAGAGAGACAGCAAGGGAGGAGAAAGAGAGGGACGGTGGCGGTGGCGGAGAGAGCAGGAGGCTCCGGCGAAGAGCACCGCGGCACCGACAGCAAGCAACGTGGACGACGGAGCCACCAGCAGCGGGAACGAGCGGCGCGACATCGACAGCTCTCGGCTACGCACGGACGCAACGCTGGGCGGTGCGTCGCGGAGCCAGACGGCAGCTTCAGTGAGGTGGAAAGGTAGCGAATGCGCGCAAGCGAGAGGCGGCGGCGGCGCTCGCGGACCAGCGACAACACACGGCGGAGGAGGAAAAGAAAGGAAAGAAGAAGAGAGAAGCGGCGAAAGAGGCGCGGCGGCAAAGGCTTGCGCTATGACGCCGGCGCCACGCAGCGAGCGCGGCGAATGCGGTCGCGTCGGTGAGAGAGCGGCACGGCGCAGCGGCGCGAGCGATTACTACGCGCGCGCGCTTACGCGGCGAGAAAAAAGGCGGCGGCGGCGGCGACGCGATAGCGGCTGTGGCGCGGTAGTGGTGGCAGCGGCGGTGGTGACCAGTGTGGAGCAACAGTGCGGTGGCGCGTTGTCGACCGATCGGAGGTGTGACTTCGACAAAATTCGACGACGCGATCGAGGTGAGGTTACTTCACCTAAATTAATGGTGATTTGAATGATTTAAGTGACAAAGCCCAAAATGATAAAAATTGTATAATTGGACACCAAGGATTTAGGAGACCATAGTTGGGTGTCAGGTACGTATCTCGAGGCGAGTGCGGGACATTTCGAAGGCGTTTTGCAATTCTTTTAAGGTAAGTAAACCCACGAGAAAGTCAGTTTAGAATTTACTTATTTTCCTTGTAAATTATTTATTTCACATTACTTTTCGTCAGTTCAGTTTTCGTGTTTACTCTATTCCCGCGTGTGTCTGTGTATGGTCGAAGGGACGGTGTGACCCCTTTCCGCTCTCTCGTTGATGATGATTCGATTGTTGCTACGGTGTTGGTCATACCCAATACTACCCGTGATATTTCTCTCAGCTATTCGATGATCTCGAGAGCGAGTTGACGTGAGGCCCACCTCCGTCACAGATTTCCTCTCCTTTGAGGCGTTGGGCGGAAGTCTAACTTCCGACCAACAGAGTTCCTCATTTCGACAGTGAAGAGGGGGTGTGGATTTCCTCACGTCCAAGGCCTTCTCGATTTAGTATTTATGTCCTAGGGCTCAACAGTTGTACACCACACTCGCGTTCTGTATTCTTGATTTTCTCACGACTTATATTCATGCTTTACATTTCCGTTCATTTATTTTATATGCATGAATTGTAGCCGTTTTCTTGGATTTCTTGTGAATACTAACTGAATTTCTTTGTGATTTACTCACCTGGAACTTGTCATTGTTTTTGGTGGCAAGTTTTAGTTCCTACGACGAGCTGGGGAAAGACGGTGATTGGCGACTACCTCTCGATTTGGAGCGCCTCCACTTGCTTACTCGTAGGTGTTTGTATTTACGTATATATATTTTCTTGGGATCTTTTTGAGAGAATTTTACCTGATACATGTATATCGACACTTATTATGCATCTTGTCGCCTTAAATGATATACATGGTATCATTTTGCTGGGTTTCCTCCCCATAGGTTGTTAATTAATGCATAACTTATTTACATTAATTATACGCATATCATTAAGACTTCCGCTATTAAAAATAACATGAAGAGAATCAAAATAATTAAATTAAGTTATAAAACTTTATAACTCGGTATATTTTGCTAAAATAATCATTTAACCATCAAAATTTACTAAGTCGGAGTATTAGGTGGTAAGATCGCGGGTCGTCATAGACAGGCATGCAGGCGACGTGGCATGGCTTTGTGACGTGTCCAGCAACATGGCAGTGCCTGGTTTGTCTCGAAATTTGGGGCCGTCACAGTTGGTATAAAATCGAGAGTTCGAGGAACCTTGGGAAATTAATTGAAAGAGCATAAGACTTAAAAAAAAATTTAGATGTGGAAACCCGATGTACTTGCCTTAGAACTTTAGTTGGGAAGCGAACATGGGACCGGAAGTGCCAAGCCTTATACGTTATATATTTTGATGTGTAATAGTATTTATGCGTATACGAGGCCGATACGGACGTTCACGATTTGCAAATTCAACATGGATGGACGACCAGTTCTTCATACCGACGATGGAGGCTAGCCGAGCGGCTCTACACCTGCCGACTCAGATCAGACCTTGCGCGACACGGTCACACTTCATAGTTTGCAGCTCGAGGAGATGTTCGATTGCTTCGAGCGTAGGCGGCAACAATACCGGCCCCTGCTATACTCGCCACCACCACTACTGTAGAGCGACAGTTGTCCCATCCGACTATTCCGGCGACCTCGCTCATGACCACTACTACCGAGATACTGCCAGCAGTCACTACACAACTGACTATGCCGACCGTGACACCTACACTGATTCCACCCTTGAAGGTCACATTCGAGACATTCTTATCAGCTGAGATGAAGTTGATCAAGGAGTTCGTTCGTGTTCAGTCAGGCTACTATCATAAAGGCAGAGACCTAGATGTGGCATGGAAGTGGATCCGTTCACACGAGAAACGTCAAGGGCTTTTAGGATTCACAACAACATACGACATAGAAATTCTGGATTCATGCTTAGGGGGGATGCTACAGTATGATAAATCGCTCACACAGCCACCCACGGAGAGTCGAGTACTTGGGCTAAGTTCAAGAAATTCTTCAATGATCTGTATATGCCGATCGAGATTCAACTGAGATCGAGAAATGAGTTCTTGACGTTGAGGCATGGTGGCCGGACGGTGGCGCAAAAGATGGAGAGATTCACACACTCGCGTACATTGCGATGGACGTAACTGGAATCGAGCGATTTCAGGTCCATTATTTTATTGAGGACTCCGACTAGAGATTGAGGGAGCACAAATTATACGCCAAGTCCAGTGAGTGCGACTTTTGGCGTACGGAGGTGAAGCCCTTGGGACACCCACGATAGAACTACGTCAGTGGACCTATTAAGATTCACGCTATCATCGATTGGCCTACACCAGAGTACGTGACAGACATCAGGAGCTTTTAGGATTGGCAGAATCTTATCGAAGCTTTGTATGGGACTTCTCCAAAATTGCAGCACCGATGACCGATTGACCAAGAAGGTTGTGATTTCCTATTAGTCTAGTGAATACGAAGCGGCCTTTACCGAGTTGAAGAAGAAGTTGACTTCTGCACCGTTGTTGATGCTGCTCGAGTCGGCCAAGGACTTGACTATTCTTACGATGCTTGTGACACCGGATTTGAGATGTGTACTGATGCTGGGAGACAAGTGATAACTCATTTATCGCGTTAGTCTGGGACTGTGGATGGTGTGGGAGGTGCACTAGCGCCCACACTGCTGGAGGTCCCAGCGACCTGCGAGGTCGGATTGAGACCGGCGAGGTGGGATTAGGCCTACGAGGTCGGAGACCGGCGAGGTAGGACTGGGCCTTCACAAAAAGGCGCATTTGTTGTGAGGGTCCAACACCTGGGTCCCCTAGTCACCGGCAGGACCAAAATGTACCAGGATATGTGATAGTTATTTTGGTGGCGAAGGATGGGGGCAGATGTCAGCCGGTATGTAAGGAGTTGTGAGGTGTGTCAGTCGATTAAGGCTGAGCAGAGGAAGCCTGGAGGACTATTCTGGCCATTGCCTATCCCACAGTGGAAATGGGAACACATCATTACGGACTTCGTCAGTGGGTTGTCGACGACTTTGCGCAAGCACGATGCCATTTGGGTAGTCGTGGATCGACTGACGAAATTAGTGCATTTTTATCCCAACCTCCATGAAATGTAGTTTTCCACCACTGAGCATGCTCTTCGGGCGAGCAACCATCAGACTGCACGGAGTGCCGGTATCTATAGTGTCAGACAGAGACAGTCGACTTATTTCGCAACTTTGGAAAGCATTGCAGGAACAGTATGGTACCAGATTGTGGTTCGGCGCGGCTTTTCATTCACAGACTGACGGACAGTCTGAGAGACTTATTCAAATCCTTGAGGACATGCTCAGAGCCTGTGTGCAGTTTGGAGGATCATGGAATAAGTTTTTTTCACTTGGCGAGTTTACCTACAGCAATAGCTATCAAGCGAGTATTGAGATGCCACCATTCGAGACGCTATACGGGAGACCATGCAGATCACCAAATTGCTGGGCAAAGCCTGATGACGTAGCTACCGTTAGGCCTGAGATTGTTGTAAATCACACATAAAATTTGGCTGATTCGTCAGAAGTTACAAGCCGCTCGTGATAGACAAAAGAAGTACGCGAATAAGTACCGCGATGGTCTTGAGTTATGAAGTGGATGATTTAGTATACTTGAAGGTTTCTCCTTTGAAGGACCTCATTTGGGAGAAAGTCTACTGTGCGAATGCGATACTCCACTTGTTTCAAGGTAGAAATTGGATTAAATCTAAATTTCGGGACGAAATTCCTTTTAGTTGGGAAGATTGTAAGCTCGGACCCACATGGACGTCGTGGAAAAGTATATGGCGCGTCTAATCGGGAAATATGTTATTTTTGTGTGGCAAGTATTTAATTACTTTGTTATTATTTAATAACTCGTGTCGCGTTAATCGAGAATTTCGCTTGGTCGCGTTGTGCGCGAATAGCGACGAGAGTGTGCACGTCGCGGTGTGCGCGTAACGAGGGTGTAAGGGGTAGTATTGAGTGACACATCACATCACACATCACGTCACACATCAAATCAACCCATCCCTCATCATGTTATTATGTCATTTTCTCCAAAATAAATAAATAAATAATTTATTTTTGTTGAAAACGGACAGAGAGAGAGAAAGAGAGGAAAGAAATGAGAGAGAGAGAGAGACAACAAAGGAGGAGAAAGAGAGGGACGGTGGCGGTGGCGGAGATAGCAGGAGGCTCCGGCGAGGAGCACCAGTGGCGCCGGCAGCGAGGTAACGGCTAGCAACGCGGACGGCAGAGCCACCGGCGGCGGGAACGAGCGGCGCGACATCGGCAGCGTACGGACGCGACGCTGGACGGCGCGTCGCGGAGGTAGACGTTGTTTCCAGCGAGGTGGAACGGCAGCGAGCAGTGGCGGAAAGCAGCGACGGCGAGCGGCGGCAGCACCTCGCAGACCGGCGACGACACCAACGGCGGAGGAGAAAGGAAATGAAGAGAAGGGAGAAGAAAGAGGTAGCGGCCGTCAGATTCTACTACCTCTTACCGGTTTACTGATCACGCTGGCGGCGCCGGCAGCCGCGCAAGTGAGGCGGCAGCGGCGGTCGCATCGGCGAGACGGCAGCAGCAGCGAGCTACGGCGCGGCGCGGCAGCGCGCCAAAGCGTCGCCAGCGAGACAGTGGCGGCGGCGCCGACGCGGTAGCGGCAGTGGCGCAGTAGTGGAGGCAGCGGCGGTGGTGAACGGTGTGGAGCAACAGTGCGGTAACGTGTTGTCGACCGATCGGAGGCGTGACTTCGACAAAATTCGACGACGCGATCGAGGTGAGGTTACTTCACCTAAATTAATGGTGAGTTGAATGATTTAATTGACAAAGCCCAAAATGATAAAAGTTGTATAATTGAACACCAGGGATTTTCGAGACCATAGTCGGATGTCAGGTACATATCTCGAGGCGAGTGCGGGACATTTCGAAGGCGTTTCGCAATTCGTTTGATGTAAGTAAACCCATGAGAAAGTCAGTTTAGAATTTACTTATTTTCCTTGTAAATTATTTATTTCACATTACTTTTCATCAGTTCAGTTTTCATGTTTACTCTATTCCCGCGTGTGTCTGTGTATGGTCGAAGGGACGGTGTGCCCCTTTCCGGCTCTCTCGTTGATGATGATTCGATTGTTGCTACGGTGTTGGTCATACCCAATACTACCCGTGATATTTCTCTCAGCGATTCGATGATCTCGAGAGCGAGTTGACGTGAGGCCCACCTCCGTCACAGATTTTCTCTCCTTTGAGGCGTTGGACGGAAGTCTAACTTCCGACCAACAGAGTTCCTCATTTCGACAGTGAAGAGGGGGTGTGGATTTCCTCACCTCCAAGGCCTTCTCGGTTTAGTATTTATGTCCCAAGGTTCGATAGTTGTACACCATACTCGTGTTCCGTATTCTTGATTTTCTCACGACTTATATTCATGCTTTACATTTCTGTTCGTTTATTTTATATGCATGAATTGTAGTCATTTTCTTGGATTTCTCGTGAATACTAACTGAATTTCTTTAGGATTTACTCACCTGGAACTTGTCATTGTTTTTTGTGGCAATTTGCAGTTCATACGACGAACCGGGGAAAGACGGTGATTGGCGACTACCTCTGATTTGGAGCGCCTCCACTAGCTTACTCGTAGGTGTTTGTATTTACGTATATATATTTCCTTGGGATCTTTTTGAGATACTTTTACCTGATACATGTATATCGACACTTATTATAAAACTTGTCACCTTAATGATATACATGGTATCATTTTGCTGGGTTTTCACCCCAAAGGTTGTTAATTAATGCATAACTTATTTACATTAATGATATGCATATCATTAAAATTTCGCTATTAAAAATAACATGAAGAGAATTAAAATAATTAAATTAAGTTATAAAACTTTATAACTTGGTATATTTTGCTAAAATAATCAGTTAAGCATCAAAATTTACTAAGTTGGAGTATTAGGTGGTAAGTTCGCGGGCCGTCATAGACAGGCGTGCAGGCGACATGGCATGGCTTTGTGACGTGTCCAGCAACATGGCGGTGCCCGGTTTGTCTCTGAATTTGGGGCCGTCACATTGGTCATTACCCTTTGAAATTACGTGTAATGTACCTAACTATGCAATTGGAGCTGTTTTAGGTCAAAAAGAAAGGAAAAAATCTCATGTTATATACTATGCCTCCAAGACATTAGATACAACTCAACGAAATTACACTACTGCTGAAAAAACTCTTTGCAGTAGTATTTTCCTTAAAACAATTTAGACTATATCTATTTGGAACAAAAGTAATAGTTTATCCAGATCACGTAGCTTTATGATATTTAATGAAAAAACAACATGCAATACCTATACTAACAAGATGGATATTACTCCTACAAGAATTTGACCTTACTATAAAAGAAAAAAAAAGAGCTAAAAGTCTAGTAGCAGATGACTTAAGTAGGTTAGAGAATAGAGAACCACCTATACCATTAAAGGATGACTTTCTAGATGAATACTTATATAATATGCATATTTAAGGCCCTTGGTATGCCGATACAGTTAATTATCTTACAACCAATAGGTTATCACCTTACTTAACAAGAGCCCAAAAGTAAAAGATTAAAAAGGATTCTAAATTATATTCGTGGTATGAACCGTACTTATGGAAGTTCTGCATTAACCAAATAATAAGGAGATGCATATCACATTCATAAGTACAATCAATTATAGCTTATCGTCATACTTATGCATGTGGAGGTCATTTCAATCCACGTAGAACTGCTTGTAAAAGTTTGGATTCAGGATTTTTTTGGCCTACTTTGTTTCATGATTGTTTTCTATGTATGAAATCATGTCCAAATTACCAACGAACTGGAAACATAGGATGTAGAAATAAAATGCCTTTGAACTCATATCCTATTTTGTGAACTGTATGATGTATGAGGCATTGATTTCATGGGACCTTTTTCACCCTCAAATGGTTATGTTTATACCTTACTTGATGTAGTTTAGATGTTTAAGTGGGTAAAAGCAAAAGCTACTAGAACTAATGATTCAAAAATAGTAATTGATTTCCTTAGATCAAAAATCTTTACAATTTTTGGAGCACCTAAATCACTTATAAGCGATAAAGGTTCACATTTTTGTAATCGATTAGTTTCTAATCTACTTGCTAAGTAGAGCATCACACATAGTACATCTACTGCATATCATCCACAAACTAATGGACAAGCAGAAACATCAAATAGAGAGATTAAGTTAATACTAGAAAAAAAATAGTTAGTCCAACATGTAAGGGCTGGAGTTTCAGACTAAAAGATGCATTATGGTCATATAAAACAACATTTAAAACACCCATAAGCATGACACCTTATAGGTTAGTTTTTGGAAAAATATGTCAGTTACCAGTCGAAATGTTGAGTTTTTTAGGTTCAAATGCAGTGAAAAATTCAAAATAAAATTCGAAAAATCCCAAAGGATCGAAAATAAGTTCCATTAAACTAAATTTACGAAAGTAAATCATACCTTATTTCGTGATTTCCTTTTCTGATTGTTTGATTTCTAAGACATTCAAGTGCATGTCCTCTATCAGAAATCCACACATGAACGGTGACCAAGATTTGGAGTGCTAGTCTCAAGAGAGATTAAAAACGATTTTTCTTTCTCTCTATAAGTCTGGAGAACTCGAAAATTACAAAACGAGAATCTTAATTCATTTTTAGGGTTTCACCCTTTATTTATGTGTAGATAAGCCCTCACTTAAAATTCTATTTGTAATACAACTATTGTATTTAAGCAGTTTAAGCAAAATGCACATACGCCCCTATTAATAAGTTATCATATAATAAATCATAAGGTCTTTTTTGTCTTGATTTTTATCATATAAAACTCATTACTCTAAATCAATTGAAATTGTGCAAAGCCATTCTTTACGTGCGACCTAATAGGTTCATGCGGCATTGGCAGTGAACCAGAAACCATTTTGGTACATAAGTCATAAGCGGTCACTAGCAAGACATTATGACTACCCATGTAGCATGAATATCAACATCGATACAACCTAATTAATAACTTATATCATATCCTTTTGTCACGTGATATCCTTTGATTAAACATAAGGCATGGAAACTCACCCTTAATGTTCAATCGTACTAGTCTCGATTTTTAGGTAAACCGAAAAACATCTAAGTGATATTGATTATATCAATTCACACGGACTTGGCCATTATCAATCTATCTTATCGAGGGATTCACTGATATATCTCTCTATACAAGAGAAACAAATTTTATCTTGATTACACACCTTCACATATTCTTCACATGGTAACCAATCACAATCTTTATAATTGTCCGGTTAAAAACAACATTCGATTGTGTCAAATTATCATGCTCCTAATATTGAAGTATATGGTAATCTCAAGTCGAATGACTAAGTGATATACCTATCATGAGTAACACCTATGACTTAATCCATGTGGTGTTCTCATTGCGGCTTGGTCCAGTAGCTTATTCCCTAACAAGTACCCATGATCTTGATTCGTATCCCTATACGTATGATCATCACATAACCATCAATCAAGACTCACACTAGTCTTAATTCATTATAGTTCTCAATATAATGACCGACCAGGGACATTTAGGATATTTCAACAAATACCCATGATCTTACTATAAGGTAAACATGCAATTACTTATAATAAAGCAACAAATAAAACTTCTATTTTATTAACTAAAATTATAAGATAAACAGTGTTTATAGATTAACTTATGGCACATGCCCAAACATGAACTAGAATATAAAGCTGATTGGTCAACAAAAATATGCAACATGAATTATAAAGAAACAGGTAAACAACGTAAGTTGAGTCTTCAAGAACTAGAAGAGATAAGGAATAATGCATATGAAAATGCATCAATTTATAAAGATAAAATTAAATCATTTCATGATAAGAAATTAATTCCTAAAAACTTTCAAGTAGGAGACAAAAGTTCTACCATTTTGCTCAAGACTTAAGTTATTTCCTGATAAACTCCGTTCAAGAAGGACAAGACCTTATCTAATTCTTGATTTACACCTCATGGTGCAATAGAAATATAAAGCTTAGAAACATGACAAATATTTAAAGTAAATGGTCATTGGTTAAAAACTTTTTATGAAAATTTTGTTGAACAGGATATGAAAATCATCAACTTTAAGACAAATCAACAAAGTCCGCAAATTAACAAATTCGAGTCCAGTGTCCGCATCCACGTGAATGAAGTCGTTAAGAACAAAACAATTACATTATGGATTTATAAGAAGCCTCACATTAAGAAAAAATAAAAGAATTCAAAGGAGCACCATCTTGAAGCATACCAACAAAAAGGAAAGCAACCGACAGAAGAAGAATTCACTATTAAGTAGCTAAAGCTTTAAGATTTAAGACATGCAATCGAAATCTTTAAAGTTGATCCAGGGAAACTATTCCTCCAAGTGATGATCAATAATATCAGTTTTCCTAATGTTTTACTTAATATAGGAGCTGACATAAACATCTTACCAGAACAATGGAAGATAAAAGATTGGTTGAATATCTATTTTACACCGCCTCTGGCTGTCAACAAAGTAAATGGTGACAAACTCTCTTCCACTAGGAATGGTAATGAATGTGCCAGTGCAAGTTGGATGATTCAAGTATTTTACCAATTTCTTGATAATACCACAAATCGAAAAAATGATGTGATGTTAATGGGACAAACTTTTCTCAAAACAGCTAGAGCTATTCTCGATATCGAATAACGTATATTTACAATTAGGATGGGAAATGAGTATATGTATCTTCAGGATGGTTACGAAGTGGATGACTACATCAATGAAGATGATTACGATGATGGCTTTGAAGGTGAAACATCCTATCGTGATGAATACGCTGAAGAACCTTATGCTGATGCTGAGAATGATAAGAAGTTGAAGTTGCCAAAACTAATGAAGAATCAACTAATGTTCAATTTAACTCACTCAAACTAAACGACGAATGATATTATCTACTAAGTTGAACCAATGACTATAAACAACAATGCTATATTTGAGGCAGCCCATACTCTATTTTTATTTTCACTTTTAATAGTAGGATTAGTTAATCGTTTTCTATTCTCTTAACTTTTGACTCTTATAATGGGAGTATTTTAGGATTACTATTCTAAAATAATTTCATGTAAGGGGGTTGATCGAGCCAATGTCTTTTCATTTCCTATAATTAGGATAGTTAGTATATTTATATTTTACTTGAATTTTATTTGTTATTAACTATGTCAAGGAATAAAGCATTTGATTAGTTTATTATCCCCTAATTAAAGTCTAAATATTTTTATTACAATACCTCTTATTAAATACAGATCATTCTACCTTAATTGTAACTGATATGTGTGCAAATTATTTAAATGCAGAATATATTAGAAAAATAGCATAATTGACTCAGATTTCCCAGCGACACCAATTAACACTGGAAATCATTGAGTAAATCGCCAGCAGTTTGCAGGTTTTAATGTGAAAAATTGACTCAGCGATTTTGATTTTATACTAAGATTCTCTGAACTAATCATTGACCACTAAGAATAATTTTCACTAATTTCACTAGCGATTCGTCAGCGATTTCAATTAAACCTCAAATCGCTGAGCACATATCCGTGTTTTTAAAAACGGAACCCCAAATCGCCATCATTGAAACCTTTCACACCTAAAACCCTTGCACCCATTTGTTTGATATATTGATTTTTGCCTAGATTCAACCTTTCAAAGCTTGAATTAAAGTCTTTCAATTGCATCCCATTTAGATTAATATCACTTCAACCCTATATATTTCAAACCCTAGTACATACACCCCACTTAAGGCTTGGAGAGTGTTGACCAAATTTAGTCTTAAATAGGAGATATAAGGAGCTAGTAAAGCATTATACTTTAGAGATTCACTCTAAAGAAGGTAATAAGTAAGTACTCTACTACCCTTTTTTTTCAATACCTTGAACAAAACTTGATTTTTGATTAATTTTCATACTTATGTACCTTTAGGGTTTTTTTCACAAAATATTTTTGGGAATGGTTTTTATGCACACTTTCAACTTTAATATGGTTTTTCGAATGAGTTTGGAGGTTTCTATGAATTTTCCTAATATATACATACATACAAATGGGATATTTTGATACAAATATTTTAAACGAATCATTTTCAACTCTTTTGAATTTTAGACTAAAACTTTTACATAAATTGTTTTCCCCACCTTATTATTATGAAAGTTTAATGATAGAATCTTACTTTACCTATTTCATCTTAGTATAATTATCCTATGGTGGGATGAGGTAGAGGAAGAAGTAGAGATGGTAAACAAGACAAAAGGAAAGGTGTAGTGCAACCCAAATAAAAATAGAAGTATGCTGGCCATCTAAAGAATATAATACCTACTGAAATTAGCATTAGAGAACCTAGACCTATGAGAGCTAAACTTAGATAATAATCTACATTATCGTTTAATAAGGAAGAATATTTTGAGAACCATGACCCTAGTCACTTGGTACCTTATGAGCCTTCATTACTTGTGAGACCTAGAGCTCAAATGAAGTATTACAATGATAAAAAGAGAGTCATTTGTAGGACAGGGTTAAAAATTCAAAATGTGAATAAGTATGAGGATATAATTGTGAGCATCATCAGAGATTGGGTCGCGATCAACTACTGTGAGATTATACGGGAGAGAAGAAAGGGATGTAGGGGATGTTTTGAAATTGTACGATAATTTTATGCTAATGAACACGTTAGTAGGGAATGGTACAAAGTGGTCATTAAAGGGAAGAGAATTGATATTTCACCTGTGAGGTTGAATAGATTTTTTGGTCTTCTACATAACAGACATAAAATGGATGAGGATTACCTGAATGTCGAGTATGAAGATACGGAATCCTACCCATTACAAATAATCCAAAATATGTTAGAGATACCTCTAGGGAAGGGATTAGCGCTTGATAGCGAAGGCCACCTGGAATTTATTGAAACCACCTATTTTAAGAAGATTATGAAGAGTTAGAGTTTTATAATAAATGTGTGCTTTTACCAAACCAAGCAACACTTCAAAGTAAAAAACCCCAGAGTTGCTTTATTGTACCATATAGTGATGAAAAAAGGTTATATCGATGTTGGAAGAATTATACATGATTTTATAAATTTTACCATGCAGACTATAAAGAATGAAAGATTACCATTCCCAGTTTTGATTAGGAAGTTGTATAGGAAAGTCGGGGTGGGTTTTGATACTAAATTTGATGTATCGCCTAATAAGACCATAAATGATGGGGGAGTACAATGAATGGAGAAGGTGATAGTATACAATAATTCAGAGGATGAACAAGATGTGTCCAATGTAATAAATATGAGGGAATCAAGGAAGTGAAGCATAATTGAAAATAGAAGGAAGACAAGAGAATACACAAAGATAGCAGCAAGTTTAATGGCTAGAGTAAACATTCCAAATATTCCTACAAGTTCGACTTCATATTTATCACATCCTCGTAGAAGAGGGTTTTTTTTTAACTACATTTTCTCCATTAATGTGTAGCTAGACAACGATCCATCGCAATGAAAAAATGATAGCGACAAATGAGAGGACTTTATAGCGCTACCATTCTATGTTTGAGAGAAGACATGATAGTCACTTAAAGGATTCGAGGAGGAGCATTGACATCCCATCTCTATAGTTGCAATTTCTCACTTGGACTTACAACACAGTTGATAGCTATGTTTCTCAACCTTTTGTAGATATGGTTGAAGATGATGAAGCTGATACTGAGCTCACTTCTAGACATCACCTTGTGTAATATTTTTTTTCTTATATGCTTTGAACGATTGAAAATATAATATATTACTCTTAACGACATTTTTGTTAGTTTAGGTTTCCCTTTTGCATTCCATTAATTTGAAACTATTAACTTCTATATTTGCATATTTAATTACATTTTAATTACACATATCGAATCATTTATGCTTCACGTGGTATGTTTGTTATGTTGGAACCCAACTTAATTTAAACTTTGAGGACAAGGTTTAGAATGAATCTTGGGGTATTTTTGGTAAAGTATGACACGAAGGAAATGAAAAAAATGTAGGAGTAAAGTTTAGAATTATTTTTAAATCTAATACTAAAGTAAGTTGATGAAGTTTTTCAAATTTCTTGCGAAATCAAGTAAGTATGAATTTTTTTTCTTTATTTTTAGTTAGGAAAAGAACGATAATGAATATATAATAGATTTTAAATGGAAGAGATATTTGTATCACCAAGTAAATTTTAAAATAAAAGGAATCAATTTTTATACCTTTTTTATTAACTCTACTAGTCGATGTATACACTAAAATGAATATCTTGTGTTAGTCATAATAATAGGTAGAAGATCGAAATAATAGTGCAAGATGAACAAGATAGATTTCTAAGAATCTTATGATACAAAAGCTATTGATTAAGTATTTATATATATAAAGTTATTATGTCACAATTGAAAGAAGAAATGGTTAGAAACCGATGAATTTTTATAAGTTAGAAAGAATACCTTCTTCAATTTTGGTGGATAATGAGAAGTGTTAATAAGAGTTTATAAAAATAAGTGTTTGGAGACTCCTATATATTTCAAAAGAAATGGAGTAGGGAATCTATAGTTGGAAAAAGATAAGAATGTCCACAGGAAATGAAGCAGGGACTCAAAAGCAAAAGTAAAAGAAATATATTAAAAAGAAACAATTAGAATGTAGTAGAAAAAAATATGAGAGACAAAAAAATGGATGTTCATAAACTCTTGAAATAAAAAGATTTAACTCGAGAACATGAAACTAGAGTTGAATGAAGTATTTCTTAATTTAAAATTTTTAAATGACATATTCATTGATATCTTGAAAACATTTCTATCGACTTTGATTATGGTATGATTATAAAGTATTTTCTAAAGTTAAAAATTAGACACATTTTAAAGTATAATTTAGGTTGATTTTTTGTATAAATGATGATATAACACTAGGTATTATCTTATTTTTGTGATTTCAAGTTTTAAATAGGAAAATGAAGAAATGGAAGAAAATAAAAAGAAAAACAAAAGAGTCAACTGGAAAAATAGACCAGCGAAGACACAACAATTTGGAATAAAACTAGAAATCACCATTAAATCAGCTACAGAAGTGAATCCACAACAAATTGAAGAATGAACTATAAATCGCCATCTGAATCAGCAGAGCACTGAGAGTTAAACTCAGTGATTTGATAAGCGATTTGTGTATACTTAAAGAATGAACGACAAATCATTGAGGTCTGTGAAAAATTTTTAGATTAATATTAAGAATTTGTATTTATTTAGGAGATGTATTCCTAGGGGAAATATATAGGACCAGAGAGCTATGAAATAGCTCTCTCCAATTACTCTTTATCTATTCCTTACTTTTTCTTTTCTCTTTCATTAAGTTATTTATGTGAAGCAACATTGGAGCATTGATTTAAAGATATTTATTTAAAATGGCCAATTTTATTAACATCATTATTTATTTTGTAATTTCATGTTAGGACGCCAGTTAGATCCGCGTGGACGCTGCAGATAGATTAGGACACATGTCAACCTAGGTACACTAGCTATTTGTCTGTTGATTGCTTATTTGCGATGCATATTTATGAGTTTATTTGTTAATACATGTATTTTTTATGTTTGTGTTGTTATATTATACGAGATTGTGTGACGGATATTTTCTTCATAATGCATTTCAATAAGAGTATCGGGTAGGCTAACTACAAATACACTAGAAAACAAGACTAATTCACGTTAAGATGACTAGTTGATCAACTAAAATGGGTAATATAATAAAAAAACTAAGTCAATTTAATCGAAACAATAGGCTATGGCATGCCTCGGGATGCCTGCCAAGACGCGGAGCACTAGGTGCCGAGGAAGACGGGTACTAATGTGTGTGCAAGACATTGATAAGAGGCACATATTTTAGATTATTCAAATACATTAATGTGATCAAAATATGAGACCTAGGTTAAGTTAAATTAGAAAGCCTATAGTTAAGTTAATTAAATCAAGGACCCTTGATAGCCCTAGTGATGATTCTAAATGAGAGTGCTTAAGATAAGTGGAAAATTTGTGTTATTGAAGACTTGGCCATTTGAGTTATGAACCATTAGATGGTTTAAAGATGGAGAAAGTCAACAAGATGTTTAGATAAAAAGGATAGTGCTCAATTTATTCATGTAACAAGTTTAGGGAGTTGTTTCTAGTGAAGGTAGTTGAAGAACAAGGAAAGGCTAGGAAGTCATCAAACTCAAAGAGAGGATTATCATTTATAGAGATTCTCAAGCTAGGTAATCACTTCTTTCTCTTTGTTCGTATTATTCATAAAAAATGGTGCTCTCGTACCTAGTCAAATTTGGGAATCTAATGGCTAAAACGAATTTCCATGTAATTCACTATTTTAATTGAGGATTTTGTGAATATGAGGTCTAGTTTACCCATGAATTATGGTTTCAAAATTGATTTTTTAAAGATATTTGTGTTCTTGAGGTTTCTTAGTGAATGCATGTTAGTTATGTCAATTTATGCAAATTTTTTATTTAAATCAACTTAAATAGGCTATATTTATGATGGTTCGTGATTATTAATCAAGTTGTGAGGTTCTGGTATGATTTGAGATCATTTAGGGATGATTTGTGGTGGTTGTGGGGTGTAGAACTACATTTTTGAAGTTTTGTTCGAGCGTGGAGCGCGCTCCCTAATTGAGGGAGCACACTCCCTTCCTTAGGCACCTTCAATTTAAATGACTTTCGTAATGACCATATCTCCCTCGTTTTAAGTCAAACTTTAACGTTTTACCTATCGTTGGAAAGTTAAGAGAGAACATAACCATCTAGAAGCATTACTTTTTAAAAATAAAGCCATCATATATATATATATATATATATATATCTAAAATGGGTCAAAAGTCAAAGGTTGTTTATGTGGATGGTTCGATTGTGAGTTTGGGGATGAACTTAATTTAGAGTTCTAGACCTTATCTTTTGACTAAAACACACCTAAAAAACTAAAATTTACATCAGGGTTAAGGGTACCATGGCTCTAGTACGGGGGAGCTAGGCGGGGTCAAATTCAGGAGACCGGGGAAGCCCGAGCGCGTGTTCGAGGTTTGTAAAACCCATAGGAACATCACTTAAGTATTTAATTGTTGTTTTTATATTGCTTCTGTCGATTCTGGCATATCATTCTATTCCACACTATTTGGACTGTTGGTTGAGTTTACTCCCGCCGAGTATTCCGTTGTGTGTCTATGGCACGCTATACCACAGCATGTGTATCAAAAGTCCTCGGTGAATAACAACCTAAGCTACTTTGTCAGTACACATGTCAATGCATCATGGGTCTACGCCGACCACCAAGAGGACCAGGTGATAGGCCAATTGGGTGCATCCACTGATGGGATCCTAGGGAGCGAGTCCGAAGTATGGTCTAGTCTAACCGAGATGGCAAATATGTTTTCACTTTATTGTTATTTATGCATGCGATGATCCATTTTACAGTTGCATGTTTACATTTCGCATATTTTTTTAACAATATTTATTGGATTTCCTTTTCTTTATCATTTGAATGCTCGATGAATGTCTTTAGGATTTTACTCACTGGACTCATCATTTGCCTTTTGTGATGTCTAGTGCAGATCCTAGTACCAGCAGGGGCAAGTGGATCCAAGGCGACTACATCTGATTGCCCGCCATTAAGGACATACTAGTACATGTTTATTTTGATATTTCGCTATATTTAGGGTATTTGGGAGACAAGAGTGACACTGTAAATGCATATACATTGCCTTATGGTACTTTCGCCTATATACAAGTACTTTTCAAGTTTTCTGTAGTAGGACATGCTCATAAGAATGATGTTATATATTGTGATGAACTTTATGCTTTACTTACTCTAATTAAGACTTTCACTAGTTTATAATTAAATGTGATTAACTGTTAACTTGTAACACACAAACCACTAGCACGGGTAAGTCCTAAATAAGCTATAAAGAGTTGAACTTAAGGAATTGAAAGACTTAAGGAAATAAATTAAGATAAATATGAATAACTGATTAGCTACACTAATAATACACAAATGGACACGAATATCGAGACATGAGATGGACGGGCAGGTATCGGATAAGTGTAGTTGGGCCCACTAGGTGAGGAGCACATGAAATGACGCCACCAGGGGTTGCTTCAAAGTACAAGGCCACCATATGTAGTATCAGAGCTGAATTCTAGGAATTTAGGAAACTTAAATGAAAGAGCATAAAAATTTAGTAAACAAACCTTAGATGTGGAAACCCGATGATATTGCCTTAGAACCTTAATTGGGAAGTGAAGTGGGGCGGGTATAGTTAAGGTTTATAAACGTGTCATATTTTCATTATATAAATATGATATACACATTTATATATAAAGGCTAATCTGGCTCGCGCTTCTCAATGCAGATCATGGACGAAGAGTCGACTACGCATTAGGAGACTAGACTATCGATGTAGCTAAGGATCCTCCATCATAGTGAGTGTGGAGGACCGACTCGCAGCCAGGAGACTCAGATGGACGAGGTACCCCGATTGTTAAAGGATCATGTCATCACACTTACTACACTCGCTAAAGCTACGGCTTCAGCACCTTGAGACCTAGTGGTAGTCAAAACACCTGCAGGGGACAACCGTCGCCCCGGTTGTCCAACAGACACCAATTGATGGATCAGCTGCGAAGACATGGCAGAAAGAGATACACCAATTGTCATTCCACTAGAGACCCCGACTTCTATGCCCCCCCCATGACTACAGAGCAATTGATTACCACTATTGTTACTGCTACATTATGGTTCATCTTGACCCCTAGAGGCGAAGCTTTTGAGAGAGTTTATGAAGTTTCAACCCAGTTTTTCTATAGAGGTGTTGACCCTGAGACAGTAGGGAAACAGATAGTTTCTCATCAGTGGTTCCATAAGCTGATGATGAACGACAAGAGAGTGCAAGCATGTCTATTTAGAGCATGTTTAAGAGGTCATGTAGTAGTCTGGTGGACCACGTGTTAGGGGTGCCCTAGGTCAATTTACAAACATTGTTTATCTTATAATTTTAGTTAATAAAATAGAGGTTTTATTGATGTTTTATTATAAGTGATTGCATGTTTACCTTATAGTAAGATCCGTGAGTGTTTTTTTAAAATATCTTAAATGTCTTTGGTTGATCATTATACTAGGAACTATAATGAATTAAGACTAATGTGAATCTTGATTAATGGTCACGTGATGATCATGAGTACAGGGATACGAATCAAGATCATGAATAATTGTTAGGGAGTAATTTATTAGACCAACCCGCTATGAGAACAACAATGGATTAAGTCACAGGTGTTACTCATGATAGGTATATCATTTAGTCCTTCGAATTAAGATTACCATAGACTTCACTATTAGGAGCATGATAATTTGATACAATCAAATATTGTCTTTAACCGAACAAACATAAAGATTGTGATTGGTTACCATGTGAATAATATGTGAAGGTGTGTAATCAAAATAGAATTTGTCACTCTTGTATAGATAGAAATATCAGTGGATCCCTAGATAAGATAGACTGATAATGGAAAAGTCCATGTGAATTTACCTAAAGATCGAGACTAGTACGATTGAACATTAAGGGTAACTTTCCATACCTTATGTTTAATCAAAGGACATCGCACGACAATATGATATGATATATGTTATTAATTAGGTTGTATCGATGTTGATATTCATGCTACTTTGGTAGTCATAATGCCTTGCTAGATACCGCTTATGACTTTTGTACTAAAATGATTTTTCGTTCACTGTCAATGTCACATGAACCTATTTGGTCGCACAAAAAGAATAGCTTTGCGCAATTTCAATTGGTCCGGAGTAATGAATTTTATATGATAAGATTCACAAGATAAAAACTCTTACGATTTGTTATATGGTAACTTATTAATAAAGGCATATGTGTAGTTTGCTTAAACTGCCTAAATACAATAGTTGTATTACGAATAGGATTTTAAGTGAGGGCTTATCTATACATATAAATAAAATGTGAAATGCTAAAAATGAAATAAGGTTTTTTTTTTACAATTTTTTCGAGTTCTCTGGATTAGGGAGAGAAAGAAAAATTATTTTCAATCTTTCTTGGGACTAGCACTCTAAATTTTGGTAACCATTCGTGTATGGATTTCTGATAAAGGATACACTCTTGAATGACTTGGAAATCGAGCAATTAAAAAAGGAAATCACGAAAAAATGTATGATTACTTTCATAGATTTAGTTTAATGGAACTTATTTTCGATCCTATAAGGGTTTTTCAAATTTTGTTTTGAGTTTTTCGCTGCGTATATACCCCAAAAACCTAGCACCACATATCAGGATACATACCAAAAGTTGACGATATGAACTGAGTACAGAGAGTTATTTTATGATCAGTATATTCCCATGGTAGTGAGGTTAAGGTTGATAGAGGAATTTTTAGCTTTGCGACATTGTAACCGCTCATTGATGCAATACATAGAGCGTTATTGATACTTAATATAGTTCTTGATGGATGTGGCAGGACCGAATGACTATAAATATATTACTTCACCCGAGGTGTAGATGAGAGGATTGCTGCAGTAGTAGTGTCATCTGGGGATCCCACTCTGTAAGAAGTCAATGACAAAGTGTGAGCGCACGAGATAATTTGGGACCGAGGTATAAATGTGCAGAGTTCTTCGCCAGACCATAGGTTGAAGAGATAAAGGGATCATTTGCAGAGGTCGGAGGGATGATAGATGGGACAGGGATCGCTAGAATGAACATAAGGATAGTCAATTTCAATATGAGGATAGGCAGCAGGTTCACTCTATGGCAACGACACAGATTGAGCTGCTTAGGCACCAGCCAAAGTAGTACTGTCAAGGTAGATATTAAGGAATACATGGCAGGGGTTAGAGAAATCGAGTTAAAGGTCAGAGATTTGGAGATAAATAGGCTGATAGGTAGAAGAGGCATAGATGTCATAGGTGTGGTCAGAGGGGATGTTTGAGCTGCTCATGCAGTAGCGAAGTCCGACGATGGAGCGACTGATAGCTCATCAAAGGTACGTTACTTATCCATGGTTGACCTATGCATATTATGTTTGATTCTGGTAGTACTTTATCATTGATTACTGGATGGATTATTGGAGAGTTATGGTTAGTTGTACGAACACTAGACTCATACCTTGTTCTCAATACTGCCGCTAGGAATAAGATAAACCCTGACCAGATAAGTAGAGACGTGATGATAAAGGTTGAGGGACATCAGTTGCTGACGAATCTTCGAATATTAGAGCACCTAAATTTTGATGCGCTTATCTGAATGGATTGGTTATCACCTTAACATGCACGAATAAAGGTAAGAGAGTTGAGTTTTACATTCTTAGGATACCATAATTATCAATAATTGGATCCTTGACATACTTACCTATAACTAGGGGCTAACTAGCTACAAAAGAGGAGATGGAGGCATTTGCAGCGATAGTTGAGCCAAAGGTTAGAACCGAGGTCACGATCGATGATGTTTCGATAGTTAGATATTTCATTGATGTATTCCCTAATTATTTTCCATGAATGCTACCACCAAGAGCAATTGAGTCTATCATCGAGCTGATACTAAGGATTCAACCGATTGCCAGCAAACTTTTTAAGATATCACCGTCTGAGCAAGAAGAGGTTAGGAAAAGGCTTGATGATTTATTGGATAAGGGTTTCATTCACTAAAGTATGTAACCTTGGGGAGCTCCCGAGATGTTTGTGAAGTAGAAAGATGGTTCAATAAGGATGTGCATATACTATAGGAAAGTTGAATCAAGTGACAGTTAGGAATTGTTGCCCACTTCCTATGATGTACGATATGTTCGACCAGTTAGCACGCGTCAGGTTCTTCTCAAAAATCGATCTTCACTCGAGTTATCATCAGTTGCGGATTCGAGGGGAGGACATAAAGAAGATCACCTTAAGCATGAGATATAGGTTGTTCGAGTTCATAGTCATATCGTTTGGGGTTACTAACGCCCCAACAATCTTAATGGATCTTATGCATAGGGTCTTGAGACCATAATAGGACAAATTTTTCATAGTTTTCATTGACGATATCTTGATCTACAGCAAGACTCTTAAGGAGCACAAGAGACATCTCAAGGCGGCTTTGACAACATTAAGAGAGCATAGGTTGTATGCTAAGTTCAGTAAGCCTAACTTCTAACTGAGTGTAGTGAGATTTCTTGGACATGTCATCTGCGATCAGGGTATCTCTGTGGATTCAAATAAGATTAGAGCTATCATTGACTGAAGGACGTTATAGTCTATTACCAATATTTGGAGTTTTCTAAAAGTGGCAGGATACTACCTGCGATTCGTATAGGGCTTTTCTTCGATTGCACCTCCAATAATTAGATTGGTCAAGAAAGATGTTAGATTTGATTAGTCAGAGGAGTGTGAGAAGGCTTTTTGAGAGTTGAAGAGGAGAGTGAATTTCACAGCAGTGTTGACACTGTCAAAACGGGTGTTACAGCCCATATTTTGAATCTCATTTATTATTCGCAATTAGGATCATCGACCCATCATGTAGGACCCACACTGTGATATGTGCATTGACCGCGACAAGATGGGCAATGCACATGTTAGATTTGTTATGGCGTATGCCTAGTGTATTGTATATGTGTAGACTACTAAGTCACTCCTACTCGTGTATAGGTGTCGAGACGTAAATGGAGACATGCCATAAGTTGCGTGCTAACGTGAATCGGGGTAGAGTGTTATGGCAAGTCTATTTTGAGTTAGTAGATTTTTAATTATATGTAACCCAAGTTAGCATTTTAAAATGATAGCCATGTGATTTTAAGGTGTAGTGCTTAATCGAGATAGGGTGGTACATTAACTAGGTACATATCTCTCTATATTAAGTTGAAGTCAGTTTTTGTTTTCGGCCAATTTCAGAGGGTAGATGATTATGTCTTTGTAATTGGTTTATATATTTGGATTCGTCATTTCAAGCTGGTAATCCAGCTATTAAGAATTTTTTTAATTTGGTTCTGAAATCAAAAACATATGAATTTTTGAAATTGCAAGACCAAAACCGAGTTTTAACATGTTCTATTATGAACCAACCAATGTAATTTAGTCATAACTTGATCATTTTAAATCAAAATGAATCCAATCAGGTGGCATTTGAAAGACAACTCAAAGGGGAACAACTTTATCCTACTAAGATTTTATATTTCAAATATTTTATGTCCAAAAGTACTATATAATTAGGTGATTAAATGCATTACGAGGTTTTAGAAACTAAACTTGTAAATGGCATAACTCCCAATTACTCATCCAAATGAGCAGATCTTTTAATATGTTTTTATTTGATATGTTAGCTACCTTATGACTAAAAATCACAAATTTTGAAACTATAGATTAGGAGAAATGAATTTCCTAAATTTGTTGGTCAGATTAGGTTCCAATTTGAGTTATGTTTAGTAAAATTGTGATATCTTTTCATTTTAAATCAGCATTATGCAAACAATACCTTTTTGAAAAGCTAAGTTAAAGAACAAAAGTTTTGTATAGGAAAGATGTTGAGATTTGGACAATTTCATGCCTAAACGTGCACACCATATAGGACTAAAATTTTAATATTGTTTAGTCTTAAGGGTTGTTTGGGTTAAGGTTCCTAATTCCATTTGACCTAATCTAAACCCAGTTTATTTGGATTAGTTTGATATCAAGAACCTAAGGAAAAGGTTTCAAGGTTGCGAATACGAGATCTTAGGTTTCGGAAGACCGGTAAAGCTAGGTCTCTACGTTACTTGATGTGAGTATACCCACTGATTGTTTATTTACATTTCATTTCTAGTTTTAACTTATTTGTTGTAGTCTATGTTGACTATGTCTAGCTTTGTACTCGATATCATGGACTTATTTGTCATTCCTCACTTGTTGAGCTTGGTTTCAAATATATATTGATAAATTGAATTCTTTTGAATCTATCCAAGTGCCATATATCATTTCTCGCTATTTTACGGTATATGTAGTACAAATAGCATGCTATTAGGAATTGTGTTATGATTGGTTTTATGAACTTATATTCTTTGGGAAATTCGCACTTTGTACTATATCCAATTCTTGGAATCTTAAATGAGTTAATTTCTTGGAATTATAAAATAGTTATAGAATCTAGAGTCCATTGCACTACGAGTCAATCGGTATATAGGGTTTGAGTACTTGGGGATGTCGGCATTCACCACTATGATGAGGCACACGAGGTTAGAGTCCTTAGGGTTGCCAATATACGGGGTTAGAGTCCCTGAAGATTCCAAGGTTAAAATCCCTGTTGACACTGGGTTAGAGTCTCTAATGATATTAGACTATACGACGCCACAGACTTCCTATACTATTTAAGGCTTCACTAACGTCAGTTACACCCGACCAGATCTAAATATTAACTATTTAGCCTTGTGTCAGTTTCACTTTTTAACTATGGTATTTCTTGGCATGATTGTGGTACTAGTATTTCTTTATTGAATTTATGCTTTAAAACATCATTTAGTTTATTTTAGAAATGTGAATGAATTTGTCGACAGGGATTGCTGTTACTTTTTGTACTCACCATCCTTTTTATGACAATGGGTGTAGAGGCGTCAACAAGTAGGTCAGGCAAGGATAAGATTGGCGACAACCTTTGAGCCAGCAGTGTACATCTGCATCGACATTTTATAGGTTTTGATATTTTATGTAATATATAGTTCTATTTTTATACAATTTGGGGTTGTATATTGGGTTAAGCATTTAATTCCATGAGTTATGATGACATCGCACTGTTTATATTTACTACTTTGTTATATATGCATGTGATCGTTGTTTTCCTGGTTTCCACATACTTAAGATTTTTAATAATTTCTTTTGCATAATTTGTTAAGATTTTCGCTAAATTTATAACTTTTAATAAGTTTTAATTAAATCTAAAATTCAATTTAAAAGTGACAGTTTTATTTATCCTAAACACTAGTATGAGGAAATTTGGATAGAAAGGCCTATTGATACATAGTTAAGTCCTTTATGGCTAGGATTTGGGTTTGATTACGGGATTAGGCCAAGCGGTGCCCTAGATTAGAGAATAGGTCATCACAGTTGGTATTAGAGCCAAGTTTTGATAAATAAAATACAAATCGTAGATGTGGAAACCAGATGGTCCTTGCATAGTAACTATTAGTTGGGAAGTGAGTGAAAGTGAGCTGGGGAAGTATTTTATGTATATGTTACATTCTATATGTACATAAATACGAGTCACATCAAGTAATAGTGGATTCGCATTCGATATCTACCTGCAGACATCAATGGCAGATACACGCAATGGAGGAGACACTGGAGCTAATGGTAATCAGCCTCCTAAAACCTGAGTGGACAACTATCAGAGGTTGTTTGACCTTGTAGTGGCTCAGGGCAGCAGCTAGCCGATTTCATGGACTTTATGAGGTAGCACATGACGACTATCCCATTAGCCCTACCCTCTACTCATATCACTACGATGACACCTCAAACCACCAGTACTGAGACTGCATCAGGCGCCACTGTTACAGGACTTCAAGCACCCGCGCCACCAGTGCCACATCTACGTGTAGACCTCATATCACCTCATCAATCAGAGTTACCAATATTGATTGTACATGAGGCAACTACAGATGGGTAAACGTCTACTCTTACACATATGCCTTTTGAGATAGCAGGCTTATCGAGGGACGCCAAGTTGGTGAAGGAGTTCATCAGGCTTAGGCTAATGTTCATTGCTGAAGAGCGAGATTATGAGAAGATCGAGCATTAAGTTCTCTCACATGAAAAGTTACATCTTCTATTAGGCGTTGAGGACAGATTACAACCCATTCTCTCTTACTACACCCTAAAGAAGGGTGCGGATGTCTTGTGGAGGACCATAGTGGCGAGTAGAGGCAGTTTTACATCATGGGATGATTTCATGAAAAAATTTTGTGGTAGTACTTTTCGGCCATTGTGGTGAAGAGAATGAAGAAGAGGCTTATGGCGTTAAGACAAGGTGAGGGTGAGACAATAATGACTTATATAGATAGATATGGTTACTTTAAACGGTTTATCGGGGACTTAGTTATAGATGATACTGATGACGTTTTCTATTTTGGGGAAGTCTTATATGTACATGTTAGTTTCTATATGCATATATCTATATATGCACTATTTACGTAGCTGTTGGTGTCGCGAACGTCGTCAATGTACAGAGCATGATTACATATCAACATAAGATCGAAGATTGCAGCAGCACAGATAGAGCTGACTCTTCCAGTCAAGATAATATCATGAGAAACAATTGAGATTGTACAATCCCCCACGTCCACATCTTTTAACACATCAATTGAGGTCCAACTTATGAAGGACTTCAACCGACTCAAGCTAGCCTATTCAACAGAGTGAGGAACTTTGAGAAGATCGAGAAGTAGGTACGATCTCACAATAAGCTTTATAAGATATCAAATATCAAGGTATTAAAGTTTGACACGTCATTACGGATATATCAATTATCACCATACTACGCTCATATCGACTATTTCAGTAAGGCAATCATATTTGAGATACCAAAGCATCCGATATTCACCTAGAGATAGTCCAGCGAGGATAGTAGGCACGACAGGTCGACCAGCGACTAGAGAGGAGATGGAGGCATTTGTTACATTATACATAGTAGCAGAGAGTCGGGGAACTAGACTTGAAGATATATCGATTGTTAGAGAGTTTTCAGATATGTTTCTGGAGGATTTACCTTGTCTAATGCCACCACGAGAGGTTGATTTTATTATTGAGTTGGTACTGGGAACCATACCGCCGTATCATATGGCACCTCAAGAGTCAGAGGATTTGAAGACTCAGCTTCAGGACTTGGGACGGAAGGGATTCATCACACCTGTGTCTCCATGAGGGGCACCCGTCCTTTTTTAAAGAAGAAGGATGGTATTTTGAGCCTTTGTATCAGCTATGGATAGTGGAAAAAAGTCACAATTAGGAACAAGTATCCACTACCGAGGATCAACGATTTTTTTGATAAGTTGAGAGGAACACAATTTTTCTCCAAGGTAGACCTGCGATTAGGGTATCATCAGTTTAGGATCAGGGATAAGGATAGGTCCAAGATTGTTTTTAGCATGAGATATGGACATTTTTAGTTTACGATCATGCCATTTGGGCTGACCGGTGCCCCTATAATGTTTATGGGTTTGATGCATCGAGTTTTTAGACCATTTCTTGACCGCTTTATGATAGCCTTCATTAATGATATACTAATATATTCAAGGACTAGAAAGGATCACGAGCAACACCTTCGAAAGACATTGCAGAGTTTGAGGGAGCACATACTTTATGTCAAGTTCAGCAAATGTGAATTTTAACTTTCAGAGGTCAAGTTTCTAAGACATGTTGTTGGAGCAATAGGGATGGCATTAGATTAGGCCATGATTCATTTAATTATGAATTGGCCAACACCGACATCCATCATAAAGATCATGAGTTTTTTGGGTTTGGTAAGATAATATTGATGGTTTGTGAAGGATTTCTTGAAGATCGCTTCATCGATTACTAGGTTGAGCTAGAAAAATGTCAGATTTGATTGATCTAAGGAATGTGAGGAGGCATTTGCTCAGCTGAAGAGATTGTTGATTACTGAAATAGTTTTAGTATTGCTAGAGGCTAGACAGGGATTTTATTGTGCATAAATGCTTCTCATATGAGTATGGGTTGCGTGTTGATATAGGGTAGTGGTACAGTAGCTTACGCCTCCAAACAATTGAAAGTACATGAGAAAAATTGCCCTATACACAATTTGGAGTTAGCGACAATAGTGTTTGCACTGAAGGTGTGGAGACATTATTTGTATGAAGAGAAATTCATGCTCTTTACTGATCACAAGAGTTTGAAATATCTCTTCACATAGAATGAGTTGAACATGAGACAGTGCATATGATTAGAGTTTCCAAAGGATTAAGAATTTTCTATAGAGTATCATACAAGAAACGCCAACATAATCGCAGATGCACTAAGTAGGATACCAATTAGAGATGCTAATTTTGTCAGTTGCCATGCGATGCATGAGTATAGGTTACTTGAGGCAGCAGCAACAACATGTTCATCAGAGGTTTCTGCGGGCACTCGAGTGATGATTTGTGCACGGATGAGACTTAAGATCGTGCTTACAGAAAGAGTGTCAAAGGGTCATAGAAGCGACGTTCTATACCCGAGATTCAGTGAATTAGCCTAAAAAACTTATTATACTGACAGGACGAAGACAATGGATAAGTGTATGAGATTTAGAGGCAGACTATGGATTCCATCAATGTTAGAGCTGAGAGATGAGATTCTTCAAGATTTACACCATTCTTGATTCAACGTTCATCCAGGTAGGACTAAAATATACCATGACATGAAAAGACATTTTTGGTGGTATGGGATGAAGGCAAATGTGTTGGAGTTCATTAGGAACTATGGATCTATCAGTAAGTAAAAGTTGAGTATCGCAGACTTGGAGGGTTGCTACAACATATTCCCATTCTACGATGGAAATGGGAAAATATCTATATGGGTTTTATGAGGGGATTGCCAAAGCCGTCATGAGACATGATTCTATATGGGCGATCGTAGATAAACTTACGAATTCTGCTCATTTTCTATTGGTAGTCGCGCATTACATGTTCGATTAACTGAGTATAATGTTCGAGCAAGAGATTATCAGACTGCATGGAGTACCATTGACTATTACGTTAGCTTGGGATGTTATGTATATGTCCGAGTTGTTGCAGAGTATGGAGGAGCAATATGGTATGCATCTACAGTTCAGTATGGTTTTCATCCTCTGAGTGATAGGTAGACTTAGAAATTGATCCAGGTTCTCTAGGATATGTTACGGGCTTATGTGTTGGAGTTTAGTGAATCTTGGGAGGAGTACCTGCCATTATGCGAGTTTTCTTAAAACAGCGATTATCAGGCTCTTATTGAAAATGGTTCCATTTGAGGCTTTATATAGCAGACTGTGTCGCTCGCCATAGTGTTAGGCTGAGCTAAAGGACCGGGAGATTATAGGACCTGATATTGTTGTCGATCACATGGGGAATGTCAAACTGATCCGTAAGGGACTTAAGGGAGCCCAAGATAGAAAAAGAATATGCAGATAGATATTGTAGTGATCTTACATACACCGATGGAACCTTTGTATATTTAGATGTTTCCCTATGGAAGGTTCTTTAGAGGTTTGGAGTAAAAGGTATGCTTGCATCGAGGTTCATCAAACCTTTAATGATTAAGAAAAGGGTTGGGAAAGTTGTATATGAGCTTGAGCTACCTCTATAGATGTCAGGGATTCATTCAGTCTTTCATATTTTAATGCTTCAATTAGCTGAGTTGAGAGCAGGTGATCGACTGACTATGGATTTAAGTTAGATAGTCCTAAGCGATGATATTACTTATGAGGAGTAGTCTATTCAAATCCTAAATCGAAGGATACACTAGTTGAGGAACAAGTCTATCCCAAAGGTTCTTGTCAAGTGATAGTTCCATAATGATACGAAACTCACTTGGGAGCGGGAAGACTATATGATGGATGGGTTTATGTACCTCTTCGAGTGAAGTATTAATCCTAGCCTAAATTCTAAATTTGAGGACAAAATTTTCATTAGTTAGGAAGATTTTTCATGACCTTAATTTTTAATCTCGTTTATTATTCATAATTAAGATCATCGAACTATGATGTGGGATTCACACTGTGATATTTGCATTGACCGTGGCGAGATGGCCGAGGTACATGTTAGATTTGTTGTGGTGCATGCCTATTGTATGGTATATGTGTAGACTAATAAGCCATTCCTACTCGTGTATAAGTGTCAAGACGTAAGTGGAGACACACCTTAAATTGCGTGCCAACGTGGGACTGGGTAGAGAGTGTTGCGGTAAGTCTATTTTGAGTTAGTATAGCTTATATAGTGGTTTTAATGTGGCTATACTTGATTTTTAATAAAATGTAACCTAATTTAGCATTTTAAAATAATAGCCATGTGATTTGCATCGAGACATGTATTAGCACATCTAGGAACAAATTAAGTCACACATTGGAGTTAGTTGGCATGAATTAGTTGAGGTATGTGGGACATGTGTTAAGAGGTGTATCCATTAGATTGGTCTTGAGATACGTATGTGTAATTAGATCAATGGTTATCATTCAACCATATCCATTTCATATATAGTGAGAGATCAATTAATGCATACCACATATTTTCATTCTCATAAGCTTAGGAGCTAAGAAACTTGTTGGAGAGTTTGTGGAAGAAGAAAATGAGTTTGGATTGGTGGTTCGAAGGTGTAGTGCTTGATCAAACTAGGGTGGTATATCAACTAGTACATATCCCTCTATTTTAACTTGAAGTCAGTTCAGTTTTTTGCCAATTTCAGAGGGTATATAATTAAGTTTTTTTAATTGATTTGTATAATTGGTTCCTCATTTCAAGCCGATAATCCAGCTATTAAGAAGTTCTTAATTTGGTTTTGAAATTAAAAATATATGAATTTTTTAAGTTGTAAGACCAAAACTGAATTTATGCATGTTGTATTATGAACCAATGTATTTAATTTTGTCATAACTTACTCATTTTAAATCGAAATGAATCCAATCTAGTGGCATTTTAGTTCTAACTCAAAGGGAAACAACTTTATTTGACTAGAATTTTGTAGTTCAAATGTTTTCTTGTCCAAAAGTGTTCAACAAATAGGTCATTAAATGCATTATGAGATTTTTGAAACTAAACTTGTAAATAACATACCTCCTAATTAATCATCCAAATGAGCTGATCTTTCAATATGTTTTTTTTGTATGTTAACTACATCACGACCAGAAATCATGAATTTGAGACTATAGATTGGGATAAACGAGTTTTCTAAATTTGCAGGTCGGATTAGGTTCCAATTCGAGCTGTGTTTAATAAAATTGTGATCTCTTTCATTTTAAATTGAAATTACATAAACCAAACCTTTTCAAAAAGCTAAGTTAGAGAACAAAACTTTGTACAAGGGATGATGTTGAGATTTGGACAATTTCACGCCTAAAAGTGTATTGCAATACAGGACAAAAATTTTAATATTGTTTAGTCTTAAGAGGTTGTTTGGGTTAAGGTTCCTTAACTCATTTGACCTGACCTAAACCCGATTTATTAGGACTAGTTTGATATCAAGAACCTAAGGAAAGTGTTTCGGGGTTTTGAATACATGATTTGAAGTGTCGGGAAACCGATAAAGCTAGGACTTTACATTGATTGATGTAAGTATACTCGTTGATTGTTTTTTTACATTTCATTTCCAGTTTTAACTTGTATGTTATAGTCTATATTGACTATGTCTAGCTTTGTACTCTCATATCATGGACTTATGTGTTATTCATTACTTATTGAGCTTAGTTTCCCATGATATTTTGATAAATTGAATTCTTTTGAGTCCATCCATGTGCTGTGTCATTTCTTGATGTTTTACGATATATATGTAGTACAAATAGCATGCTATTAGGAATTGTGGAGTTATGATTGGTTTTATGGACTTGTATTCTGTAGGGAATTAGTTCTTCGTAGCATAGCCAATTCTTGGAATCCTTAATGAGTCAATTTCTTAGATTTATGAATTAGTTATACAATCTATAGTCCATTGCACTATGAGTCAATCGGCACACGGTGGTCAATTCCTTGGGTATCTTGATACTCGCCACTTTGATGAGGCACATAAAGTTGGAGTCTTTTGGGTTGCCCATATACGGGATTGGAGTCCTTGATGATACTAGGGTTAGAGTCCCTGATGACACCGGGGTTAAAGTCCCTAGTGATATAAGACTATGCGACACCATGCATGTCCTACTGTGGTTAAGGGTTCACTGACGTAGGTCACAGTCAATCGGATATAGATCATAACTATTTTGCCTTGTGTCAGTTTCACTTGTTTAACTATGATATTTTTTGGCATAATTGTGTTCCTAGTCTTTCTTTATTGAATTTATGCTTTTAAATACCCTTAAGTTTGTTTTGGAAATGTGAATGAGTTTTTCAACAAGGATTATTGTTACTTTTGTACTCATTGTCCTTTTTACGAGGGTGGGTGCAAAGCCGTCGACAAGTAGGCTGGGCAAGGAGAAGATTGGAGACTACCCCTAAGCTTGCAGTGTACCTCTACATCGACATTTTGTAGGTTTTTAATATTTTGTGTAATATACATTTTTATTTTGATTCAATTTGAGGTTGTATATTGGATTGAAAGTTTAGTTCCCTGACTTATAATGACATCATCTATTTATATTCACCATTTTGTTATATATTCATGCGATTGTTGTTTTCCTGGTTTCCACACATTTAGGATTTTTAATAATTGCTTCCACATAATTTGTTAAGACTTCTGCTAAATTTTATAACCTTTAATAAGTTTTAATTAACTCTAAAATTCAATTTAAAAGTGACTTGTGTTTTATTTATCCTAAACACTAGTATGAGGAAATCTAGATAGGAAGGATGACTAAAACATAGTTAAGTCTTGTGTTGCTAGGATTTGGGCTTAATTACAGGATTAGGCCAAGCGGTGCTTTAAATTAAAGAAGGGGTCGTCACAGTTAGGCAAGAGTTTCTCAGTTTACATAGATGCATCAAGCATTGGTCTTGGATGTGTATTGATGCAGGAAGGTAGACCAGTTGCTTATCTCTCTATATGGTTCAGACCACAAGAGGATAATTATCTTGTGCACGACTTGGAGCTTGTAGCAATCATCTTTACATTGAAAGCCTGAAGGCATTATCTCTACGGAGAAAGATTCACTTTGTACATAGATCACTAGAGTTTGTGTTATATCTTCACTTAGAGAGATATGAAAATGCATCAGAGGATACATCTTGAGCTGCTGAAGGACTACAACTTCACTATTGAATATCACCCTAGGAAAGCGAGCATCGTATCTGACGCATTGAGTAGGATCTGGATTGATTGTCAGATAGTTTATGACATATGACACTCGAGTATGGCTTACTACAAGCGGCATTAGTTATGTGCATTATAGATGTATTTACTATGGCTAAGCTGCATATTTGTTATCAGATAAGAGTTCCAATTGTGGTTATTGAGCGGGTTGCCGAGTGTTAAAGAGCCGATGGGCTCTATGAGCGGTTTAGTGGTTTGGCTCGAAATTTAGGGTATACTGATTAGGCAGAGTTTACAGATCAGTGTTTTGAGACACCGAGGGAGGTTGTAGATACCTGCGAATTAGGAGCTATAGGACAAGATTCATAAGGATGCCCATAAGTCTCGCTACACAGTTCATCTGGTCGGACTATGATGTATCATTACTTGAGGCGATTATTCTGGTGGCCAGGGATGAAGGCTAATGTAGGAGCATATGTCATGAGTTGTCACATCTGTTAGCAGGTGAAAATCGATCACAAGAGACTAGGTGGACTACTACAGTCGCCACCCATTCCACAACAGAAATAGGAGCACATCATTATAAATTTTACAAGTGGACTACCACAGACCTCGAGGCAACATGATGTCATTTTTCTTGTGATCCGTAGGCTGACAAAATTTGCTCATTTTATTCTTGTTTCGATGAGATACCCATTCTCGCAATTGAGCATATTGTTTGAATGGGAGATTATTAGATTGCATGTGGTCTATTCTCTATTATATCAAACAGAGTTCTGAGGTTGACATCAAGATTCTGGCAGGCTATACAGTAGTTTGGAACTAGGATGTAGTTTAGTACAGCTTACCATCCTTAAACAGACGAACAGTCAGAGAGAATGATACAAATTTTGAAGGATATGCCTAGGGCTTGTATCTTGCAATTTAGAGGTTTGTGATAGGACTATTTATCATTATGTGAGTTTACAGACAACAACAGCTATTAGGCTAGTATCAAGATGACACCTTTAAGGCCTTGTATAGGAGGCCATATAGATCACCTGCATGTTAGGTAGAGCCAGAGGATACAATTATTGTTGGGACAAATATAATTGTTAATCATATGGAGAAGATTAGACAAATTTGGTAGAGACTTCGAACATCACAGAATAGACATAAAAAATGTGCGGATAATTATGGTGAGGGTCTAGCTTTGAGGAGGGCGACATGGTTTACCTAAAAGATTCCCCTTGGAAAGGTTAAAGAGATTTGGGATTATGGGGAGACTGGCGCCAAGATTTATTGGACTGTTTAGAGTCACAGCACGAGTTGGAAACATTGCGTATCATTTAGATTTACCTGCTGAGTTAGTTGGGGTTCATCCGATATTTCATATCTCTATGTTGAGACTGGCTAGTTCAAGACCGAGAATGATGGTTAACCGGAGACAGATTGAGGTTCAACCTGACGTGACTTACAAGGAGCGATCGATAGCGATCATTGACTGCAGGACTCGAGTTCCCATGAGTAGGAGTTCCATAAGGTTCTAGTTCATTTATAGCATAATAGGATAGAGGGACTCACTTAGGAGCTCGAGTCGACTATGCGAGAGCGATACCCTCAGCTATTTCACGGTACAACGATTAGTTTTACTTAAATTTCGAGATAAGATTTTTCCTAGTTGGAAGAATTTTAACAGCCCATTTTATTAACACCGTTATTTATTTGGTAATTTCAGGTTAGGACGCCAACTTAAATGCATATAGACGCTATGGATAGGCTAGGACACGCAACGACCTAGGTACAATGGTTAATTGTCTATTGATTACTTATTTATGATGCATATTTATTAGTTTATTCATTAATACATCACATGTTTATGTTTTTGTTGTTATATTGTGCGAGATTGTGTGATGGACATTCGCTCGTAATGCGTGTCAGCGCAGTTATCTGGTAGGCTAACTACGGATACACTATAGAACACGATTAATTCACGTTCAGATGACTAGTTGATCAATTAAAATAGGTAATATAATCATAAAATAAGTCAATTTAATCATAACAATAGGCTATTGCATGCCTTAGGATGCGTGCCGAGACGCGGAGCACTGGGTACCGAGGAAGATGGATACTAGTGTATGTGCAACACATTGATAAGAGGCACATATTTTAGATTATTCAAATACATTAATTTGGTCAATATATAAGTCCTAGGCTAAGTTAGATTAGAAAGGCTATAGTTAAGTTAATTATGTCAAGAACCCTTGATAGTTCTAGTGATGATTCTAAATTAGAGTGCCTAGGCAAGATAAGTGGGAAATTTGCGTCATAGAAGACTTGGCCATTTGAGCTATGAACCATTATTAACAACCCTTAATTTAAGTGACTTTCGTAGAACAACCATATCTCCCTCGTTTTGAGTCGGGTTTTGACATTCTACCTATCGTTGGAAAGCTAAGAGAGAACATAACTACTAGAAGCATTATTTTTAAAAAAGAAAGCCATTATAAATATCAAAAAATGGGTCAAAAGTCAAGGGTTATTGATATGGATGGTTCGATTGTGAGTTTGGGGCTGAAATTAATTCAGAGTTCTAAACCTTAACTTGGTGACTGAAATACACCTAACAAAACTTGAATTGATATCAGGGACTAAGGCTACTATAGCTTTGGTACCAGGGAGCTAGGCGAGGTTAGATTCAGGAGTCTGGGGAAGTCGAAGCGAGCGTTTGAGGTTTGTAAAACTTATTAGGACATCACTTGAGTATTTAATTGTTGTTTTTATATTGCTTCTATCCATTCTTGCATATCATCTATTCCACACTATTTGGACGATTGGGTGAGTTTACTTCAGTCAAGTATTCCATTATATGTCCATGGCACGCTAGACTATAGCATGTGTATAAGGAGTCCTCGGTGAATAACGAGCCGAGCTACTTTGTCGGTACACGTGTCAGTGCGTCGTGGATCTACGTGGACCACCAAGAGGACCAAGTAATGGGCCGATTGGGCACGCCCACTGGCGGGATCCTAGGGGAGAATCCAAAGTATGGTCTAGTCTGATCGGGATGGCACATATATTTGCGCATTATTGTTATTTATACATGCGATTATCCATTTATAGTTGCATGTTTACATTCCACATGTTTATTTAACAGTATTTATTGGATTTCCTTTACTTTATCATATGAATGCTCAATGAATTTCTTTAGAGTTTTACTAACTGGACTCACTATCTACCTTTTGTGATGTCGAGTGCAGATCCTAGTACCAATTAAAGCAATGAGATCTTAGGCGACTATATTTGATAGCTCGCCATCGAGGACCTACTAGTACATGTTTATTTTGATATTTTCTTTATTTTGGGTATTTGGGAGACTGGAGTGACATTGTATATTTATATGTACATATATACTACCTTATGGTACTGTCATACTGATTACTTTTTGGGTTTTCCGCATTAGGACAAGCTCATATAAATGATGCTATATATTGTAATGAACTTTATGCTTTATTTACTCTAATTAAGACTTTCGTTGGTTTATAGTTAAATGCGATTAACTGTTAACTTGTAAAACATAAACCACTAGCACGACTACGACCTAAATAAGCTTCAAACAGTTGAACTTAAGGAATTGAAAGATCTAAGAAAACAACTTAAGAAAAATATGATTAACTTATTAACTTAACTAATAATACGCAAGTAGACACCAATATTGAGACATGAGATGGACTGGCAGGTGCCAGACACGTATAGCTGGGCCTACCAAGCGATGAACACACATCAAGACGACGCCTCGGAGCGGCCTCGGGGCGCTAGGCCGCCACATTATCTATTTAATTATGTCTTTTAATTACATATTAGCATTATTTAATTCCCGCATGTGTGGGTAGTTTAATATTATAAACAAACCTTAAACATGTAACATACTTTAGATTGTTATGTAGTTATAATTATGGAATTATGTACTTAATGCTTTATATCGATTCATACACATCAATTACAGATAAAACAAGTTGGTTTTGTATATTACAACTGGTAATTATTTATGATAAGTGCATAGTGGCCAATATGATCCTTAATATATAGTATTCAATTATACGTCTATAGTTATTAACAACAATTATAAAAGTAGTAACTAAGATTAATCTATAGGGCATTTTCCGAGTGGATGTCCTAGGTGATTGTGTTCTAAGTTGTTCATTACGCAGCTTCGGTAATATTGGCTTAGAGTATGCATGATTTTCATTGAACTTAATGCTATCGTATTTCTACGGTGTTGCATTTTATCCAATGGGTAGACTTACAATAATAAGAATGTGGCATTTTCGTTGAATTTAGGAAAATCGATGGTTGGCTAAAGGCTATCAACTTATTATGAATTAGTATTTAATGATTCTAAGATTCTATATAAAATAATTATAGTTATATTATAAAGTGATGTTATGTTTTGATGTTTGAAAATAATCCAAGTATATTATGATGTTTAGTGGGGGTTTGTTTAGATGATTGATACATATGTTATTTAAGATGATTTATCAATTATTTAATATTAGTTTGAGTATTAAGTTAGTCTATTTAGTTTAAGTTGTTTAAAGTTTAGTTATTTTAATTAATTGTTTAGTTTAATTTTTATATTGTTTAGTGTTAAATTTTTCGTTTAATTAAAATAAGTTAAATCTGATAAAACTTTAGGTTATATTAAATTCATAAGAGATTTGAGAAAATCCATGTGGAGACAGTATCTCATTCACCTCTGCTACAAGTTAATAGTAAGATGCGAGAAATTATTGTGCACGCTCGACACGTGTTAAATGAGAGTACGAAAAATGGGGAAGATGAAGAGAATAAAAAGCTGACTTGCACCAAGAAGTGCGGTTGTGAGTTTAAGTGTAATGACACGCTCTAATTAATCCTAACTAATTAATAAATTACATATTAAGACATTAGCTCAGACCCACGTGGACGTCGCGAAAATCTAGGGCATGCCAAATAAGATGAATTATAATTATTTTTGTGTATGCGTGTTAGTTTACTGTATTATAATTAGAATCGTCACTGACCAATTTATGCGTGTTTAGTGACGAGAGCATAGGACGCTGAAAGGTCCAAGTATTGTGGGTGTATGGGTAGTCAAGGGTTTAGAGGCCACATTACTCATCACATTAACCGTCACATCACATCATATCACATCACCGTCACATCACTATCCCTCATGTATAAATAAAAATTAAAAATAATTAAATAATTAAAATTTTATTAAATATAATTTTAAATAAAACAAATTACAAAAAATAGGAAAAATAGGTAGAAAATTACAAAAGAATTCAGAAGAATTAGAGAAAACATGAAAAATTGGAAAAAGATAGAAAAGTAGGTTTCAAGAATTTTTCGGGCGTTTAGCACCCCGATGCAACTCAAAAAACGTGCCACAACTAAAGTTTGAAATAAAATTCTAATTTTTGGATTTACATTGTAAAATCATTAAATGTGACACTAAAACATTTTAAAATGACAAAATTGGACACTAGGAAATTAGGAAACTAGTTGGTGTCAGGTGCGCAGTTCAAGGTGCTAGCGGGTCATTCTAGAGTGATCCCACAAGCGTCAAGGTAAGTAAACCTATGAGAAAGTCGACTTAAAATTTACTTATTTCCTTTGTAATTCACTTATTTCACTATTACGTTTCATTAGTTTAGCTTACATACTTAATATATTCATGTTTGTGTGTGTATTGTTGAATGGACGGTATGCCCCTTTCCGACACTTTCGTAAATGTTGATCTGATTTGTTGATATGGTGTTGGACATACCTTAGACTACGTATGAGATTACTCTCCACCCATCGATAATCTCTAGAGTGGGTTGATGTGAGGCTTGCCTCCATCATAGAGTTCCTCTCCTTTGAGGCGTTGGGCAGAAGTCTACATTTTGACCAATGGAGTTCCTCGTTTTGAACGTGAAAAGGTGGCAGGGACTACCTCGCAATCAGGGCCTTGTCAGTTTGGTATTTACGTCCCAGGACTTGACAACTATACACCATACTCACGTTCCATATTCTTAGTTATCGATCTCAGCGACTTATATTCATGTTTTACATTTTCGCTTTTTTACTTTATCTGCAGGAATTGTAGTCCATTTTCTTGGATTTCCTACGAGTAGTAACTAAATCTCACTGGGATTTACTCACGAAAACTTGTCATTATTTTTGGTGGCAAGTTGTAGATCATACGAAAAGTCAGATCTAAAGAGCCACAGTAGCTTCACTTTGTAGGCGTTTGTATTCGTGTATGCAATACTATTTTGGGATCATTTTGGGAGACTTATTACATACTACATGTATATTGACACTTGTTATACATTTTTATTGACTTTATTGATATACATGGTATCCTTTTGTCGGGTTTCCACCCAATAAGTTTGTTAATCAATGCAAGATTTGTTTACATTACTTATTTGAATATTATTAAGACTTCCACTATTAAAATAAATTAAATGAATAAAAAACCAAATTAAGTTTTAAAACTTCATAACCTAGTATATTTCGACAAAATAATCTTTTAAACATCAAAATTAACTAAGTCGAATTATTTGATGATCAGTTCGTGGCCCGTCATAGATAAGTGTGCAAGTGATGTGACATGACCTGGTGACGTGTCAGGCGATGTAGCGGTACCTCATTTTCCTCAGAAATTAAGGCGTCATAGTTGGTATCAGAGCATTGGTTCGGGCTAACCTAAGGGAAAGTTTAAATATAAGCAAATAAAACTTAACGAACAAACATTGGATGTGGAAACCCGAATATCCTGATTTAGAACCTTTAGTTGGGAAGTGTAGTGTTATAGATTATATGTGTTATGTCCCGATTGTATTATATATTTACATGTACTACGAGTCTGATTTGACAACACGTAAATGTAGTTGCATACACTAACGGGCATCAACTGATCGTAGCTGGCTTTGAAGCCATGAAGAGTGATACAACACTTGCAAAAATTTCTGATCTGAATTTTTGTAAGTTCATTATTGGATATGATCAAAAGTTGGCAAAGCTACACACATTACTTAGGGCTTAGGAGACTAGTCGATGCGACTAAGGATACACACCATGATTGGCGCAGACGTAACAAAGTAGAAAACACATACGACGACATTCGTACCTCTGCCTGAGATAGTACCAACCAAACATAGTGTTAAGGTGGTGAAGACGGGTAGGTGGAGACGATGCTAGACTATAAGATAGAGAATAGTCAACTAGTTTCATGAAAAATACACTGTAGTTTCTAGTGTGACCATAAAAGACATAAAATGAAATAGTGTAGTATAGGCCAACGACTTTGAAATTAATACCACCAATAAGTAGTCGGATGATATCACTAGGGGGGGAACAACCAATTACTTGCTTCAGATGTGAGCAACAGAGACGTTACAAGAATAATGTCCGTAGAAGCTCAGTGGTATCAGTTTCAACATCGATGATATTAGCGTTGCTATTGTAGGCTAAAGCTACAACTCAAAAGACATATGAATAGTACGCTAAGGACAATATTTAACGACTATTTCAGTCCCTACTTATTTAGAAAATGGTGTCGCTTTCATACCAAGCAGCATTGATAGGTGAGTTAAGATTCGACGATATGTAGAGTCAACATATACCTTCTTCTTGGTACGACAATTGAAAGTAAGGTGTTACCATAACAAATTGGTATAGGATGCATATTTTAAGTTGGTAGATGATCATTGTCAGGAATGTTTTCGTAAGCCAGGACTTCCCAGCTCAATGCGCTACTAGTTAGATTACTGCAACAAGTAAGAAAGGGTCATATAAAAACATTGTTCAAAAGAGTCTATGGAATTAGAGACTATCACACTTAAAGATCGCGAAGAGACTAAGACGTATGGTAATTATTTCATACATATCCCAGGTTGTGAGTCGAGGAATTCTATTGGCTTGAACGCCATTTAGGGAAGGACATATGTAAGACGAGAAGAAACTTTGCGTTGGCTGACACGTACAGGATGTATAGTACAACAACTGGCATTTGCGAGCGAGATCTACTTTATAAAAAGTTATAAAGAATAGCTAGAAAGAATATGCAACGTCTTGTTTAGACAACATTGTAGACTCTAGAGATTGTTAACTCGACGATCAAGAAAATGTAAAGGACGTGAGACAAAAAGGTTTTCAGTAAACTATGGAAGTAGATAGTGTTGAGATGACTCAGAACTACGGGAAAGCAAGTACGGACTCTTTTAGCTCTGACTAGAGCTCTGGAGTAGTTTAGAAGGAATAGAAACCCTAGTAACTCCACTACTAGGCCATGACTTATTTGTGGTACGTAAGGTCAGTGCGGCTCCACTACAATTTCTTAGATAGAGAACAAATCAGGAAAACGAATCAGGAGTGTGAGCCAAGATAAAGTCTGCGAATATATTTGAGGTCGACAACAACCTCAAGCCAACCTAAGGAACATGTTGTTTCAAATTTCTCATGAATTTATAAATGACTCGGTCGCAAGAAGTTTTATACTTGAGGTCAGTCCGACCCAACTGAGAACTTGTAGAAATTTTGGGACAATGTCTCAAATAGACGTGGAAGAGAGCTTAAACTAAGCGCGTGCAAGTCACTCGTTCTAATGGTCATAAGGTTTAAGTTGCCTGGCAGAGCAGGAAGATTTTTAGGGGATGTATTAAGATTACGGTCTTAAACAACTAGTTTAAACTCATCACGACAACGAATGATTCTTTAAGTTTTTAGTTGATCATGTTTTTCGACTAGTCTACAGGTGAAGCTTAGAAGATATGAGCAAGACCCACTGAAAGAGTTAGACTCCGTTGAATCCAGCCAGATAGAGGGATGTCCACACCTAGAGAATAATGCAAAACTTAACTCTAAGTAAAAATCCATTGCGGTTAAAAATTAAAGATTTAATCATTTCGTTGTTAAGTTTAAAACTCTAAGTACACGTTAAAGATAGAGAGTTGGGTTTTTTATTTAGGAGGTCCAGAAGAAAACGTTAAGAGGTAAAATTGGAGTTAGTAAGATGACTTTTGTTGTAAGTATTAGGTCTAGCATCCTGATAGGAAACGGAAGAGGCGTATTGTGTATAGATCTAGAATCTATACATGCATAACTCTTCAGAGAATCAAGGGAAGTAAGGGTCAATCTTATCGTATGAGTATTTACTCTTTTTAGGTTCTGGTACACATGAGATAAGACCTAGTTAGGTATAGGCCACAAAGAGGCATGATGAGACAATATATGACTTATACATGAGAGTGTGTTACTCAAGACGGATGTAGTCACATAATTATTAGGATATTTTTATTGCCTAATCATACACATGTGCTAAGAGAATAACACAGTTATGTTTATATCTTATGCATAAGTTGGAGTCAGTGACGGACACTTGACAGCGATGCGGTTAGTTGACTCGAAATTCATATCGCAAGAGTTTAAGCATCCAAACAGATTTAATTCGATGTCAATTACTAATCTCATTTGAGACTACGTATGCGATGAAACATTTTAGAAACAACATGGTCATATTGTGCTATAGACTGAGGCATAAGTTTTGCAAGTACGACAAGAGATGTCAACGTTAAAAGTAAGGCATGAGGACGCGCATTTTTAACCATGCATGAGTTAAACATATTAGTTTTAGGTGTAGTTTGATAGGTAATCGTGCTTGTTTAGCACCAAAAAAAATGTTTTAGATACCTTAAAATTGATAATGAAGCAAAATGACAAAGAAGTGTCTGATAATATTTTCATTATGATCGAGTAACTTGACAAGTTTTTAGGTAGGACATGATTGCAGATAGCAAGTTATGGTTACCTCTAGATTTGGATATAAAGGCTAGTGTATATGTCCGGGGTGCCCAAATGTAGTCAAGTGACATGTGAAGATAATTTGATGTGTAAGTGCTTAAAATTAGATTTACCAATGACTAATTGGTTAAAGAATTTAAGGCTTGTAGTAAGGACCAAATCGAGGTCCCATACAATATTAGATAATGTCAAAAAGTTGAGCCGGGAGAGTGCCTCATGATGCGCGGGTCACATAGGTAGATCAGACACATATTTCAGCATTATATACTATTGAGCAAGCAGAAAAGTAATATGCGAATATGTATCGTGATGGGCTGAGCTACGAGGTAGATGATTGGGTCTACTTGAAGGTTCCTCTCTTGAAGGGTCATCAGAGGTTTGGGATCAATGAAAACTTGCATCAAGACTCATAAGGTCATTTCAAATAGTTCGACAAGTTGAGGAGGTTGTTTATCAATTGAGGTTACCGAGCTAGTTAGCAAAGGTTCATGACATTTTTCACATTTCTATATTGAGGTTGGCCAGATCATTACCAATACCAATGATTCATATGACTAGGATCGAGGTCACATCAAATGTGATTTATGAGAAACGTTTCATTGCTATAATGGATCACAAGGTACAAACTTGTAGAAGAAAGGAAATCAGCCAGTACTCGTTCGGTGGTAGTACCATAAGAATGAAGGTCTCATTCGTGAGATAGAGTTTGCCTTACTGGACTGATACCCCTAGCTATTCTAAGGAAAGGTCTAACTTAAGTTCAAGTTTTGGGACGAAATTTCTTTTAGTTGGGAAGATTGTAACGGCCCGCCCTAATTAATCCTGATTAATTAGTAAATTATAGATTAGGACCCCTAACTTGGACCCACGTGCACGTCGTGAAAAAAGTTCAGGGCATGCTAGGCAAGGTGAATTACAATTATTTTTGTGTGATGCGCTTTAGTTTACTTTATTATTATTAAATATTTGTATCGCACTAGCGTTATGATTTTCATTGGTCGCGTTATACGCGTGTAATGACAAGAGCGTAAGACGCTATGGGGTATGTGTAACGCGAGTGTATGGTAGTTAGGGGTTTAGAGGTAGCATCACCTATCACATTACCCATCACATCACCTCACATCACATCACCATCCCTCATACACAAATAAAAAATAATAATAATTAAAAACTCATTATATATAATTTTAAATAAAATAGATTATAAAAAATAGGAAAAATAGGTAGAAATTTACAAAAAAATCAAAAAATAAGATAAAATATGAAAATTTTGAAAAAGATAGAAAAGTAGGTTTTGAAACTTTTTCGGGGGTTTAGCACCCGGTGTAACTAAAGAACATGCCACAACTAAAATTTGGAGTGAAATTCTAATTTTTGGTTTTATATTATAAAATCATTAAACGTGACACTAAAACATTTTAAAATGATAAAATTGTACACTAGGGAATTAGAAAACTAATCGATGTCAGGTGCGCAGTTTGAGGCGCAATGAGGTCATTCCATAGCAACTCCACAAGTGTCAAGTTAAGTAAACCTATGAGAAAGTCATCTTAAAATTTACTTATTTCCCTTGTATTTCATTTATTTCACTATTATTTTTTGCCAATTTAGCTTTCATACTTACTATATTCCCACTTTTGTCTGTGTATGATCGAAGAGATGGTATGACCCCTTTCCGGCACTCTCATAATTGATATAACGGCCTATTTTATAAATTCCACTATTTATTTCATAATTTCATATGTGGACACCAGCTCAGATCCACATGAATGTCTCATTAGGCTAGGATACACGTCGACCTAAATACACTAGTAAATTGGGTATTGTATTGCTTATTTGCGATGCATTTTATGAATTTTGATTGTTGTTACATCGCATGTGTGTGTTTTGTATGGTTATAACATGTGAGGTTGTGCGACAGGTAACTGTCTCAAAATACGTGTCAATGCGGGTATCGAGAAGTGAGTTACAGGTACACTAAAAAACTTGACTAATTCATATTATTATGACTAAGTAATAAAATAAAATGGGTAATGTAACCATAGGCTAAGCCAATTAAATTAGAACACTAGGTTATAGCGTGCCTCGAAATACATGTCTGGATACGAGGCAGCGGATATCAAATAGCCGAAGGTTAGTGGGATCACAAGTGGGCTAACTTTAGTAAATAGAAACACTAACTATATAGTTTAAGGAGACTTAATGTAATGTAATTAAATCAATGATAATAAGCATATAGTTTGATTTAAATAATGTGGACCTTCGATGGACATCTAAATGAACCTAGTAAGTGAAACTAGGAAAGTAGTGGGCTATTGGAGTCATTAAGTTGTGGTGATAGCATGAATAGAGACCACAAAATTATCCTTGAGATAAGCATAGCGCATTTGATCCTAACCAAACATATATAAACCAATTGAGTGGGATTTACTCATCACCACTAGCTTCATTACATGGAATCCTTAGAAAAACCAGAGAAGAAGAGGGGATTCAAGTTGGAATTCAACCATTTTGGAGGATAATTCAAGTGATTACATTAAAGTTATCCTCATCTTCACCTTCTATTCTGTCGAATTAATCGAATTTTGTGTATTTTAGGTGAAACCCAAGTTTAAGTGTTAGATCCCTGGTTTTTATGAAAATTTGATGAATTATATGTATGATGATCATTTCTATTAAGGATATATCACTGGTTTTACATGAATTGGAATTTTTTTGATGAATTTAGAAAAAGAAAACTAGTGAATGCAAGGAACTGAATGATTTTGATCTAATTGATGTTGTTTATTCAGTTTAAATGATTTTTTAAGGTAATTATTGTGTGGAGAGTGTCTAAACCAAGTTAGGTTAGCTAATTGGGATGGGAATGACATAATTCTCGACTTGAGAATTTTGTCACGATGGGTAATTAGCGCGCTAACTAGGCTGGTTAGCACGCTAATCATTTTAGGCTCTCAACTATTTTTTAAAATGAAGAATAATAGCAAGTTAGATTGATTCCCTAGTGCGCTAACTCCACCTAGCACTCTAGGTAGAACCATTAGTGTGTTAATGACAGATGAAACCTGAACATTAAGGGTTGTTTTGATGATTTCCAACTTAATACATTTCTAAACACTTGTAAATAACTTAAACTTATAAAATTAGACTTCAGGGACTTAGTGGGCTATAGCTCGGTGTCAGGGAACTTGTTGGGTCAGATACAGGAGTTCGGGGACGTTAAAGAGCGATTTGAGGTTTGTAAAAGCTAATTGAAAAACTATGAGTATTTGATTATGTTTTTAATTCCATTTTTATCATTTCCTGTTAGTTCTACTATTCCATTCCACTACTTAGACGTGGGTTGAATTTAGTCCCTCGAATTCTTTATTGTTTGTTCATGATGTGCTAGATTGTGACTCGGCTTTTGGTGAATGGTAAGCCGAGCTTACCCTTGTGCACTTTTCAGTGACTCGGAGAATTTGGCCAACATCGCGAGGGACTAGGTGTTGGGCTAGTTGGGCACTTCCACTATCGAGAACCTAAAGTACAGCCTAGTCCATCTGGAGTGAACACACATATTTGTTTAGCTTATATGTTAATTATTCATGTGATGAGCCGATTACAGTTGCATGTCTTTACATTCTGCTTGTTTACTTAATAGTATCTCTTGCAACTCTTAATTTGTCATGCATATGCTCAGAGGGGTTCATTGGGATTTTACTTACTAGACTCATCATCTATCTTTTGTGATGATTGAGTGCATATCCTAATACCAGTAGGGGCAAGGGGATCACAAGAAACTACTTCTGATTACCCACAATCAAGGACCTACTAGTACATGTTTATTTTGATATTGTATTATTTTGGGTATTAGGAGACTCGAGTAACACTATACTTGTATATATACACTGTGTTATGGTATTGTCGTCTATATACAGAGTATTTTTCTGGATTTTCCACAGTGAAACATGCTCTTATGCATAATGTTTATCATGTTAATTTACTATACTTTACTTGCATCAAATTAAGATTTTCGTTGACTTAATGTTAACTTGTGAAATACAAACCACTAGTATGGCTAAGACCCGAATAAACTACGAATAGTTAAACTTAATAAACTTTAAATACTTAAGGAAATAGCTAATGAAAACATGAAACTATTAACTAACTACATGGATAACACACATGTGAACTTGATAATCGAGACATGAAGTGGACAGGTAGGTGTCGGACATATCTAGCTGAGTCTAGCGAGCCAGGAACGTGTGACATAACGACACCCAGGGCAGCCTCAGGGCATGCGGCCACCACAGTTGTTATCAGAGCAAGATAGTTCTAGGAACTCGGGGAATTTAAATGAAAGAGAATAAAATTTAAATAAATAAAATTTAGAAGGGGAAACCCGATGATATTGTCTTAGAACTTTAGTTAGGAAGTGATGTGAGCCAGGTAGAGTTACAGATTATATACTTGTTATATTTTGTTATATATATGACATACGTATATACCGAGGCTGATCCGGAGCACGCTTCTCGATGCAGATCATGGACGAACAGTTAACTATGCCTTATTAGACTAGATAGACAAGCGATGATGTTAGGGATCCCTCTAGTATAGCGAGTATGAAAGATCGACTCTCAGCCTATGAGACTCGGATGGCCTTGGTAATGCGGCTACTGCAGGATCAGACTATTGCACTAACGGCATTTGTTACAACAGTCACATCACCCTGAGACCTAATAGTAGTTACAGCACCCACGGGGACAACCGTCGGCCCAGTTGTTCCTTATACACCAATTGAGAGAGTAGCTACTGAGATACAGGAAGAGTGAGCTATAGTGGTTGTCATTCCATTAGAGATGTCGACTCCTACGCCTCTACCTTCGACTATGAAGCAATTGACAACTACCACGCATACTATTACTACATCAGGATTTGTTTTGGCCCCAAAGGAAAAAATGTTAAGACAGTTCCTGAAGTTCTGGCCGGGCTTCTTTTACAGAGGTGGTGACCCTGAGGTGGCAAAGAAGTGGATGGTGTCCCATCAGCAGTTCCATAAGCTAAAAAGGAGCAATGAAAGCGTTGAAGCACGTCTTTATAGAGCATATTTGAGAAATCATGCAGCAGTTTGGTAGACTAGCTATTAAGACACCTACCCAGAGCCGACGACATGGGTTGAGTTTTGAGAGTTGTTTTATGATCAGTACATACCCATGAAGGTGAGGTTGTGACTAAGGAAGGAGTTTCTGACAAGGTAACTGGACACTAATATAATATACGGAGCGATTCCGATACATACTTCGATTTTTTATGGATGTAGTAGGGACAGAATGGCTGCAAATATATTATTTCACCTGAGGAGTTGATGATAGGATTGTTGCGGTAATGGTATCATCTAGGGCACCTGTTCTATAGGATATATTTACCCGAGCTTTGGCACACGAGACCTACTTGATGTAGAGAAATAGTAGACGTGTGATATGAATTGTGGTATAGACTAGGCAGATTTCTTGACCAGATATAAGGTCGAATAGATAGAAGGATCATCTGGATAGAGGTCGGACGAATGACAGACGAGACAGGGACAGCAGGGATGATCACAAAGACAATCAGTTTTGGTATGAGGATGGGCAGGCAGTACATGTCATCGCACCAGCACCCGTTGATCAGAGTAGGTCGTAGACGCGGATGTGCCATCAGGGTCGAGATCAAGGGGAACATCACAAATGTAAGAGAAACTTAAGTTAGGGTTTGAGATCTGGAGATGGCCAGGCTGACAGGCTGAATAGACGTATATGTTATAAGTGTGGTCAGCAAGGACACTTGAGGGTAGATTGTAGAGCACCACCGTCGCCATAACGAGAGATAAAGAAAGCCAGAGAGATGGCCCATGCGGTAGTGCAGTCGGATGATGGAGTGACTAGATAGCTCATCGAGGGTACATTACATATTTATGGTAGACCTATGAATGCTCTATTTGACTCTGGTACTACATTATCATTTATTGTTGGGTGGATTGTTAGAGAGTTAAGGTTAGTTGCATAGACTCTAGACACGTACATTGTTCTCAATACCTCCGCAGGGGACAAGATACACGCTAACTAGATATTTAGAGACGTGATGATAGAAGTTGAGGGACATCATTTATCGATAGATTTCCGAGTGTTAGAGTACCTAGAGTTTGGCACTTTTCTCGAAATGGATTGATTGTCACCATATCATGCACAGATAGATTATTTTGGTAAGAGAGTTCAATTTCACATTCCTGGGATACTGGAGTTCTCGCTAGTTGGATCCATAAATTATTTACCTATCTTTAAGGGTGGACTAGCTACAGTATAGGAGAATGGAGGCATTTGCAGCCATAGTTGAGCCGGAGGTTAGGACTGAGGTCAGAATTGAAGATGTTCCGATAGTTAGAGATTTCATCGATGTATTACTTAATGATTTACAAGGAGTGCTACCACCACGAGCGATTGAGTTTATCATCGATAATTGGATGATTTGTTGGAGAAGGGTTTCATCCACCCTTGTATGTCACCCTAGGGAGCTCTAGTGTTGTTTGTGAAGAAGAAGGATGGCTCGATAAGGATGTGAATCAACTATAGGAAGTTGAATCAGGTGATTGTTAGGAACTGTTAGCTACTTTGTAAGATAGACGATCTATTCGACCAGTTGGCAAGTGCCAGATTTTTCTCGTAGATCGACCTTCATTCAGGATATCACCAGTTGAGTTTTTAAGATGAGGACATCCAAAACACCGCTTTAGCATGAAATATGGGTTGTTCTAGTTCACGGTCATGCCATTTAGGCTTACTAATGCCCCAACAATCTTTGTGGATTTGATGCATAGGGTCTTGAGACCATATTTCAATAGGTTTATTATAGTCTTCATCGACAATATTTTGATCTACAGTAGGACTCGTGAGGAGCACGAGAGGCATCTCAAAGCAGTTTTGACAACACTGAAAGAACATAGATTGTTTGCTAAGTTCAGCAACTATGACTTCTGGTTGAGTGCAGTGAGATTTTTGGGACACGTAATTAGCTTTCAGGGTATCTATGTAGATTGAAAGAAGATTCAGGCCATTATCGACTGGAGGACACTTGAGTATATTGCCGATATTCAGAGTTTTTGAATACTGGCAGGATACTTCCGGCGATTCGTACAGGACTTTTCCTCGATTGTAGCGCCAATGACGAGTCTAGTTAAGAAAGATGCTAGATTTGATTGTTAGATGAGTGTGGGCAGGCTTTCTATTTGCTGAAGAGGATATTGACTTTCCGCGCTAGTGTCGTCATTGTCGGAATCGAGCAAGACATTATTAGTTTGCACAAACTCATCAGGCACGGGTTTTGGATGCATGTTGATGCAAGAGGGTAAACTAGTTGTGTACCTGTCTAGATGGTTAAGATCCTATTAGGAGAACTATCCAGTGCATGACTTGGGGTTGGCAACAGTCGTTGTTGCACTTAAGGCCTAAAGGCATTTTCTCTATAAAGAGATATTCATGTTATACACATATCACCATAGTCTACACCACATTTTCATTCAAAGAAATCTAAACATGCGTTAGAGGATATGGTTTGAGTTGTTGAAGGACTCCGACTTCCCTATTGAGTATCAACCTAATAAAGCAAACATCGTAGTTGACTCATTGAGTAGGGGCAGGATTGATAATCAAATCGTTTTGCGACGTATGACACGGGAGCATGGCTTATTGCAGGCGGCATCAGTTATGTGCATGATAGACGTGTTTATTATGGTTGAGTAGCACATTTATTGTCAGATGAGGGTTTTGATCATATCGATTGAGCGGGTTACTAAGTGTTAGAGGGTTGATGGGCTCCAAGAGCGGTTCAGTAGTTTGGCTCGGGGTCTGAAGTGTATTGATTGGGCAAAGACGATGGGTCGGTGCTTAAGACACCGAGGGAGGTTGTGGATACCTACGGATCAGGAGATACGGGATGAGATTCCGGAGGATGCACGCCAGTATCGCTGCACAGTTCATCCCAGTCATACCAAAATGTATCATGACTTGAGGTGATTGTTTTGGTGGCCAGGGATGAAGGCTAACGTAGGAGCATATGTCAAAAGTTGTCAAGTTTTCCAACAGGAGAAGGATGAGCACAGGAGACCTGGTGGATTACTACAGCCATTGCCCATTCCGTTGTGGAAATGGTAGCATATCACCATAGATTTCATCAGTGGACTACCGCAGAGATTGAGGCATCACGATGTAGTTTAGGTTGTGATTGACAGGCTGACGAAATCGACTCACTTCATTCTAATGTCGATGAGATACACATTCCCACAGTTGAGCATATGTTTTGAGTGGGAGATTATTAGATTGCATAGGTGCTAGTATCTATTGTGTCAAACAAAGATCCCAGGTTGACTTTGAGACTCTAGAAGGCTATGCAGGAGCAGTTTGGCACTAGGTCGCAATTTAGTATGGCTTACCATTCTCAGACTAACGGACAATCAGATCGATTGATACAGATTCTGTAAGATATGCTCAGATCTTATATATTATAGTTGGGAGGATTATATACTTTTGAATGAGTTTGCATATAACAATAGCTACGTAATGAGTATCAGGATGCCACCATTTGAGGCATCGTATGGGAGGCCCTGTAGATTACATACTTGTTGGACAAAGTCGAAAGATACAGTGACCGTTGAGCCTGAGATAGTTTTTGATCACACATAGAAGATTAGGCAAATTCGTTAGAGACTACAAGCCGCACATGATAGACTGAAGAAATACGTGGATAGGTATCACGAAGGTCTGAGCTCTGAGGAAGGCGACATGGTATATCTGAAGGTTTCCCCTTGGAAAGGTTAGCAGAGATTTGGGATTAAGAAAAAACTGGCGCCAAGGTTTATTGGACCACTCAAAGTCGTATTATGGGTTGGCAGTGTCGCATATCGCTTAGATTTACCAGCCAAGTTAGCTGGTGTTCATCCGACATTTCACATTACTATATGGAGACTGGTTTGGTTAGGACCGAAACCGATGGTTCACTTGGGACAGATTAAGGTTCAGCTTGACATGACTTACGAGGAGCGGCCGAAAGCAATTCTTGAACTCAGAGTTCAAGTTCTCAGGAATAGGGAGTTCTCTAAGGTCCTAGTTCGTTGGCAGCATCACGGGACAGAGGGACTCACCTAGAAGCTCGAGTCGATTATGTGAGAGCGTTACCCTTAGCTATTTCATGGTATGACTTTTAATTTATATTTAAATTTTGGGATGAAGTTTCCCTTAGTTAGGAAGAACTGAGCCAGCTCGTTTTATTAGCAACATTATTTATTTCATAATTTTAGACATGGACGCCAGCTCAGATCTATATTGACACCGTGGGTAGGCTAGGACACACGTCTACCTAGGTACACTAGTAAATTATGTTATATTGCTTATTTGTGAAGCATTTTATGAATTTAATTGTTGGTACATCGCATGTGTGTATGTTGTATGGTTATATCGTGCGAAGTTGTGTGACGGATATTCACCTCGAAATGCGTGTCAATGCGGGTATCAAGAGGTGAACTACAAATACACTAGAAAACTCGACTAATTCACGTTAATATGACTAAGTAATCAAATGAAATGGGAGTTTAACCATAGGATAAGCCAATTAAATCAAAACACTAATATGTTGCATGCCTCGAAATGCGGGTCGAGATCTGAGGCACTTGGTATCGGATAGTCGAAGGTTAGTGGGATCATAAGTGGGTTAACTTTAGTAAATAGAAGCACTAACCATATGGTTTAATGAGACTTAGTGTGATGTAATTAAATTAATGATAATAAGCCTATAGTTTGATTTAAATAATATGGACCTTAAATGGACATCTAGATGAACCTAGTGAGTGAAACTACGAAAGTAGTGAGCTATTTAAGTTATTAAGTTGTGGCACAACATGAATAGTGAATACAAGATAATCCTCAAGATACACATAGCACACTTGATCCTAACAAAACATATATATACCAAGTGAGTGGGATTTACTCATCACCACTAACTCCATCACATGCAATCCTAAGGAAAACCAGAGAGGAAAGGGGGATTCAAGCTGGAATTCAACCATTTTGGAGGATAATTCAAGCGATTAAAATTTGAGGGTTAGATCCTTGGTTTTTTATGAAAAATTTATCGAATTATATATGTAATGATCATTTCTATTAAGGATTTATCACTGGTTTTGAATGAATTAGAATTTTTGATGAATTTGGAAAAAGAAACTAGTGAATATGTGGGATTGAATGATTTTGATCTAAGTAATGTAGTTTATTCAATTTAAATGATGTTTTGAGGTCGCTATTGTATGGAGAGTGTGTAAACCAAGTTAGGTTAGCTAATTGGGATAGGAAGGACAAAAATCTCCACTTGAGAATTCTGTTACAGAGGGCAATTAGCGTGCTAACTAGGTTGGTTAGCATGCTAATCATTTTTGGCTCTCTACTATTTGTTAAAAATGAATAACAGTAGCGCACTAAATCGATTCCCTAGGGTACTAACTATACCTAGCACAGTGGGTAGGCCTATTAGCAGGCTAATGATGGATGAAACCTGAATATTTAAGGTTATTTAGAAGATTTCCAACTTAATACATTTCTAAACACTTGCAAACAACCTGAACTTATAAAATTGGACTTTGTGGACTTAGTAGACCGTAGCGCAGTGTCAGGGAGCTTATCAGGCCGGATATGGCATTTCGGGGAAGTCGAATAGCGGTTTGAGGTTTGTAAAACCCAATTGAAAAACTATAAGTATTTGATTATGTTTTTAATTCCATTTTTATTATTTCCTTCTGTTTATACTATTCCATTCCGTTACTTGGACGTGGGTTGAGTTTACTCCCCTGAATTCTCTGTTTTGTGTTCATTATGTGATAAATTGTATGACCCTCAATAAATGGCAACCTAAGTTTGCCCTAGGTGCATGTGTTGGTGAGTCAGCAGATTTGGTCAGCATCGCAAGGGGACTAGGTGTTGGGCTAGTTGGGAGCGTCTATTGATGGGAACCTGGTGACTCAAAGTATAGTTTAGCCCATCTGGAATGAACACACACATTTGTTTAGCTAAAATGTTAATTGTTCATGCGATGAGCCAATTACAATTGCCTGTCTTTACATTTTGTGTGTTTACTTCAAAGTATTTCTTGTAATTCCTTACTTTATTATGTGAATGCTCAGAGGGGTTCCTTGGTATTTTACTTACTGGACTCGTCATCTGTATTTTCGTGATGATTGAGTGCATATCCTAATACCAGTAAGGGCAAGGGGATCCTAGGCGACTACTTTTGATTGCCCGCAGTCAATGACCTACTAGTACGTGTTTATTTTGATATTGTATTATTTTGGGTATTAGGAGACTAGAGTAACACTATTCTTGTATATAAACATTGTGTTATGGTATTGGCGTCTATATACATAATACTTTTCTGGGTTTTCCATAGTGAGACATGCTCTTATGGATAATGTTTATCATGTTAATTTACTATACTTGCATCAAATTAATGCTTCCGCTGACTTAATGTTGACTTGTAAAATACAAACCACAAACATGGGTAGGACCCGAATAAACTACAAATAGTTGAACTTATGGAGCTTTCAATACTCAAAGAAATAACTCAAGAAAACATGAAACTATTAACTAACTACATAGATAACACACACGTGGAAATAATAATCGAGACATGAGGTGGATGGGTAGGTGTTGGATACGTGCAGCTAGGCCCACCAGGTGAGAAGCGCACGACACGACGACACCCTGGGGCGGCCTCGGGGCCTGGGGCCACTACTGATGACGATCTGGTTTTTGCTATGGTGTTGGACCTTTGACTACGCGTAAGATTACTCTCCACGAGTCGATGATCTCGAGAGCGGGTTGATGTGAGGCTCACCTTCGTCACAAGGTTCCTCTCCTTCGAGGCGTTGAGCGGAAGTCTACCTTTTGACTAATAGAGTTCCTCATTTCGACCGTAAGAGGAAAAGGGGATTACCTCGCCACCAGTGCCTTCTCGATTTAGCATTTGCGTCCCAAGCCTCAACAGCTATACTACACACTCGCCTTCCATATTCTTGATTATCTCAGCAACTTATATTCATGTTTTACATTTCTGTTTATTTATTTTATCTGCATGAATTGTAGCCCTTTTCTTGGATGTTCAGTGAATACTAATAGAATTTCTATGGGATTTACTCATTAGAACTTGTCGTTGTTTTTTGTGGCAAGTTGCAAAGATCATACGACGAGCCGGATCTAAAAAGCCAAATTAGATCCACTTTGTAGGTGTTTGTATTTGTGTATATAATACTATTTTGGGATCTTTTTAGAAAACTTATTACCTAATACAAGTATTTTGACACTTGTTATACCTTTTATTGTCTTTATTGATATACATGGTATCCTTTTGTCGGGTCTCCACCCCATAAGTTTGTGAATCAATGCAAAATTTGTTTACATTACTTATTTGAATATTATTAAAACTTTTGCTTTTAAAATAACTTAAGCGACTCAAAACAACCAAATTAAGTTGTAAAACATCATAACTTAGTATATTTCGACAAAATAATCTTGTAAACATCAAAATTGACTAAGTTGGTTTATTAGATGTTTAATTCATGGGACGTCATGGACATGTGTGCAAGTGACATGGCATGACCTGGTGACATGTACGACGATGTGGCAGTGCCCATTTTGCTTTGGAATTTGGGGTCACTGCATTAAGATATTTTTCAAGCACGATGTAAACGACTACTGGCATGTTAGAGTTGTGTGTGGGTCCACAACCATAGACTCACAAATAGTTTGGTGGGCCTTGCATGTACTAGGAGGCTCAATGAAACTGAGAAAATGATTGTAGAAGATATGAGCAAAACCTCCGCTCGCCCCAAGGATATTCTTTCAGCCATCTGATTGAATAACCCTAAAAAGTCCACTATAATGAAGACTATCTACAATGCGAGAGCAAAGTTGAAAAGTGTCGAGGAGGACGGGAAGACAAAAATGTCACTTGTGACAGCCCCAGTTCTCGCCGACCTAAACTTACGTGGACCCCGAGTTAATCCTCGTGACGACGACACAAGCCTAGTCAACCTTCCTAACCATTTTCATTACAAGGCAGCATAATTTAGCATTTATAATGAGTTATTCAAATTCGTAAGTTATTAAAGTTTATGCGGAATCGAATTCAACTTAAACAAATCTAAACAACTCTACACAAATCAGTTAGGACAACCTAGTGCGTGGAAACCCCGCATATAATCCAAATCCTTAAATATAATACAGAACCCATGTACCCATGTGACAAGAACAATATCCATAAATAATATAAAACCTACAAAAATGGGAGAGAGAAAGCCGCTCCAAAGTCCTTACAATAAATCACCTAGCACTGGCTCATTTCCCTTACTCGATTGCGGATCTACACTCAGTTAAACACGAAAATAACAAGTCCAGGTAAGTAACGCCAATAAGATACCAAACAGTATTTCAAAATAAATAAATCAGTCCATATTCACGCAGATAAAAAGAAAGGTATAAGAAAACATGAATAAATAAAAGACTATAAATAAATTAAAAGCAATCGATACGTGAGTGTCCAGGAATGCAAATAGAGAGGTGCGAGTAGTCCCGACCAATAGGTCATTGAGTTTTGGCAAAACATCAAGACTCGGGTTCTAGGACTTGGTACACTCATAAGCCTTAAACCCACGAGATAGTGAGACTTCCTGGAACAACCACGCTAAGAACTCTCACCCCGTCAAAACCAGTATCCAATGCAGTGCATCCCGAGATCATGACTCTGGTATGTTACCTCAGCTAGCCACTCCTTCCAAGGATCACCATTGACTCACTTGCCTAAGGACAACTTAATTAGAATGGAATTCTAAGGATAGATAACAAGCAATGAACAACAACATTCAATAGCTTAAAATGAAATAGTGTGCACTTCCTAGCTAGTCTACTTACCTCAAATCCACCAATTTATTCTTAGCCTATCCGGCCTCCCGATACTCCTAAACGCGCTTTTGAATCCCCGTAGCTCTTCCTTATGTTCCTGATATCATATTATAGGTTTTTTAGTGTATTGGAACCTTTACTTGGGATATTACACCAATTTAGAATGTTTAAGGAACTTTTGAAAATTGCATATTTTTGTACTGTCAGGGTAATTAGCGCGCTAATTCTAATATTAACGTGCTAATTTTTCAATTTTAGCGTGCTACCTTATACCTCTAGCGCACTAATCTTAATTAGCGAGCTAGTTCTTGACATTAGCACGCTAATTTTAACATTAGTGTGCGACTTCAAACATCTACCATGCTAATTGATATTAGCGCTCAAGATTATCTTCCTGGCGCTATATGCAGCAGAACCTAGAATTATGCACTTCCAATTATGGGTTTCCACTACACATAGGCCTTGTTAAGGCCTTGGGACCCCTCATACACCCTACTAGAGGTCCCTAACATCACCCCGACATAAAAAACAACAACAACAACAATATCAAGTTCAAGAATCTGACCTAGCTATTTTAATGGAGTTACCTAACTTGATGTCTTGATCTTTTCTTCAATACACCATCAATGAATTGCTCACTTCCACTTCACCAAGATCACTCCAGCAGCTCATCTCTTTCTCTCCTTCCTTGCCAACAATTTTGAGGATGAAATGAGGATCAAAATGTTGAGTTATATATATATATATATATTAGATATGTTTAAGCCATAGTCATTAATCTTGTGTGCACACGTATCCCGAGGCTTGTCTAGTGGTCCACTTTCATTCAATCATGTACCCAAGTCATGCATAAATGACACCACAAGTTGACTCCATTGACCTCTTGATTTGTTGATACTTAACGCAATGCACATCATGTGACAATTGAATAATTTCAATACCTTAGCTCCACTTAATTTCACATTAAATATGGCCACATTAAAGCTAGTATAAAACCTTAATTAACTCACATAAAACTTACCTCATAAGCCACTACCTCGGTCTTACGTCGACATGCAACTCAAGGTACGTCTCCGCTCATCTCGATACCGATACGTCCGCATGTACCTTTCTCGTACATTTCCAAAATTAATTAGTTTCTATTGTTCAACTTTTCAATATTTTATATATACATAATATAAACATCAAACAAAAATAGCATACCTCGGTGTCGACTCCTAAGGTTTTGGACATACGTATCACGACAAGTGGACGTACGACCCTGAAATGACACATGTCACGAGTTAGATTTTGGGGTCTTTACATCGCTTTTCATGCAAAAGTTGGATGAACATAACTATATCGAGCAATACTCATTTTGGGAGGGAACGTATTGTGTCAGAGACCTATTTTTTGCACACCCTATGTTCATTGAGATGCTCTGATGTTTCTCTTATGTCTTGATTATGTATTATACCTATAAGACTAATCGGTTTAGATTTACGTTGCTAGAGATCATGGGGTCACTTTTACGCACTTGACTTTCACGGTGGCTCATGTTTTACTAGTGAAGGAGGCACGGGCTAACTACATGTGGGCGTTAGGCCAGTTGAAGGATTTATTAGATGGATGGGAACTCCTTGGGGTTATATTGACAGATAAGGAGTTAGGGCTGATTTCGATTGTATATGATGTATTCCCTACCACCACCCACTTACTTTGTGGGTGGCATGTCAACAAGAATGTAGTCAGTAAGACGAGAAGACTCTTCTCTAAGAAAAAGATTGGGAGGGATGGTTTTAGATGTGGAATGACTTAATACACTCCTAGTCCAAGGAATCATACTTTGGTCGACTGAAGGAACTTCAAGAGGGTTCTGGTAGTGTGAGAGTTTGGCTGACTATATGTCGAAGAAGTGGCTGGTTTACAAGGTAAAGTTTATGCGTGTTTGGACTAATAAGGTTTTGCACTTTGGCACTGCCACTACATCTCGCGCTGAGAGTGCACACGGTATGTTGAAAAGCGAGATGGGACCTTACAGGGTCATTTTGTAGACTTATGGAATAACATCGATAATGTCTTAAGTCATCAACACTATAATCTTACGGCTTCGTTCCACAGAATTATGCATCTAGTGGCATATCACTTTCAAGTCCACATCTACAGTAACATCATTGGTTTTGTTAGAAGGAAGGTTGTAAATAAGATCGAGAAGGAAACGAAGAAAGCTGGCAATATTGTTGGCCTTAAACGTTGGCGACATTGTTGTATATGTACCACCACCCGAGTCTTCTGCACCATTTAAGTCGTGTGCAGAATCACATGATGGGGTACGGCTCACTTAAGTCTGCACCCGAACCTCTTAACTGTCATCCAGATGTCTAACTCATCGCTTTTTAGGTTTATGGTTATTCTCATTCAGTTTCTTCCGATACAAGGTAGTCATGTGTTTCCTTTCGAACTGTGGCGGAGCCTTTGGTTGGGACCTTGCGGTGCTACTGGCAGTAGCAGTTGCAGCTGTTACTCTTCGCAGTGTCGAATGATGGTTTCGCGCAGTCATCTTCTATTTGGCCAAACCTAAACACAAAAGAAATGGTAGAATTAGTCCCATAACAACAAAATTAGGTAAACAGTTTCAATAAACGTAACAAACAATTCATTTTCCCTAATTGTCGATTTAACAAAGTCAAGACCAATATTTAGGGTATCGGTCAAAAATGATCGATAGGTCTCAATGGGTATCAGTTTTTATCGACTGCTACCTTTAAACACATGTCGGTTAAATAGTGCCACCAACAAATAAACCTAACTGCCATATGTGACCATCATCATTGAGACCATGACTTGAAACAAACCCTAAACTATATACCCTGAGCAAATGGAACAAAACAATGAGAAAACAATTGCAAACTCATAGGGAGCAAAATCCATAAAAAAAATTAGGGTAAAAAACTTACCTAATACACCAATAGCAGACGAGGAATGGGCGATGCTCATTCACTCCGCCGACCACTGCCGCCCGCGGAACTAATGAGAATCCACTCACAACAGACTCGAAATGCATTGGAGAGTTCAATTGAGGGTTCAGTAAGGCCGGAAAATTGAAGAAAGGGTGATGGTGACGAATTTAGTTGTGGGGTACGTGGGTAGGAGTGGGAGTTAGAGTTAGAGTTGTTGAAGGCTAGGGGTAGTTTTGGAATAATTTACAAAAATATGTAGTAAACCCAGTAAAGAAAATTCAAAACTGGGGTAAAAAGAAGTAATGGGGTAAAGGGATCAAAAAGTGGGGTCCGAATAGGCGCACGGAACCAAAGGCATATTTAATACGAATTAAGGTTTGTGGCTGAAATTGTCCGGTGATGTTGATTGGATACATTAATTCAAAAAGTAACCCTGATTGGCTGAATTAAATTATTAAACAGCCGATCAATTAACACAACTTGATCTGTCGTTAATTATGAACATTTCACTGTAAGGAATTGCTGATCGTTGAGTTATTAATTAATGTGCTTCAAACTTGAAACAACGACTTCCAAAATAAAAATACCGTAGATAGATATGCACAATGTACATTCACGAGGGAAACGCTAGAAAAACCTTTATCCTTTATTCAATTAAATAAAAAAATTGATTAATTGGTTTAGGCACAGCCCATAGATTAATTATTTAATATCTGTGTACATCTTATTTGATGACTTTATCTTAAGTTCATAATTATAATCAAGGTTTAAGTGCTGTATGACGCAAAAGCATTGTCGGTTAATATTAATCAGTCTAGTTTAAATTAATAAGCAAAGAATCTTATCTCAAAAAATAAAAATAATCCACTTGCCATTTGCCAATATATATAAGTGGAATATAGAAATTTCCCTTGTTAAATATGTGTAATAATAAACTCAACGTTGATGCATTAATGCATCAAATAAATAATCTCATCATGTCAACTAATTAACGAGAACAAAACAAGGATTAATAAGTTTCGAGAGGGTATACATGAAAAATATAACATGGATAACTTGAGTAGGTTAGTTTGGAAGTGTTGGTCCCCTTCTCCTTAATCTGAAGCAACTTTTATAGGAAAAACTGAACGTTTTATATAGTTGTAATTATTAACACCCATGTTGAGACTTGATAGTTCACCATGCATATAACAAATTGTAGAGGCATCACTTGACAAAAGTTAAGGTTAGCTAGAGAGGCCGTGAGTCTGACTCTTAGTTAAGTAAAAAAAAGAATTGGTTTTGATGCACTTAATGGGTGTGGCGTAATGGCAACAGAACGAGAGCTATGACCTCAAGGAAGTTTGAGGCTAGCTTTTGCCAAAAGTATGAATATACTATTTCGAGTTATCAACTAAATTGAAATGTGCTTTACTAATTAACTCTTGATACTTTGATAACTATATATGTAGGGGGTTTTAAGAAGAGGATGTATTATAGTAGTTTTGATTTATTAGAGGTATATAGCCGGTATGGGTTTTATATTAATTAAGAACAGGAGGTATCTGTTGCTATATTAGTTTTGATCTTCCCCATTGTCTTTTTTTTTTTTGATCTCATCTTCCCCATTGTCATTCTAATATTTTCTTTAGTTTTGATCTTCCCTATTGTCATTCTGGTATTTTCCATATATATTCACACACTAGTGAGAGGGCACATGCTATGCACGTTAATGTTTCTAGCAACTTGGCTAATTAAACCAAAAGATTCAATTAAGATAACTACCCATATCCCCAAAAAAATATAACTACTATACAGTTGTCTCTCTTTTTCTCCAAGTTTATCATTTTCAAATCCCCTCTCTCTCCACTTTTAAGTCGTCACTTTTATATTAGTTAAATCAAATTTACCCAAACACCCCTAGTTTTATTTTTTCAAAAAAAGATTCATCCAATCAAATGTTAACATTGATGAGTACTTTTGTCAATAAAGCTATTTTGACTTCAAGAAGATCCAAAGGGTGTTGTCAATATATATATATGGGTAGTGCTATTCGGACTCGTGAGTCTGGACTCAAAACTTTTTTTAATTTCAAATACATATTCGAGCAATTAATTAAACAACCATAATCACTTGTAAAATTCTTATTATACCCCTTAAATATTTACAAAAATTTTTAAAACCTCCATGTAAGTCCGGACTCATGAGTCCAAGTAGATATTATATATGGGTGCTTCTACCATGGAACCCAATTACATAGCATTTATTGTAGATTTAATGTATTTTGCATTAAATGCACTACATCAATCACCATTAGATTAAAATTTCATATTAATCCAATGGTGTGAGTTGTAGTACCCATGACATGGGTATATATTTGAGCTCTATTGTAGAAGCACCATATATATATATATATATAACAAAGAGTTGTGTCTCCAATCATATATATAATATTAAGTTAGCTATGAATTATAATTTAGCAATTCTACTCGGATCTGCATATATTTGTTTTTCTATATGTCTATATATAAACCAATGATCATGCCAAGCTTAGGTTTTCTAGCAAGGATTGAATTTGTGACCTAACCAATTATAACAAGCAAGTTGCTTATATCTAGGTCTAGACTGCATATATATTGAAACAATATGTACACAGGACGCTACACAATTAGCTAGGTGGTTGCTAATGAGATCAAATTCACATTAAGTTTTTTTGCAATATTTCTTAGCCCTAACCTGGCTTACAAATTGCTACGTTATATATAAACACTCTTTAATTAGTAATCATTACGTGATCATCAAACATATAGTGAGCCTGGATTATTTAATTATGAAATAAATAGAAAAGGAAAGACAAAAATGGGAACCCTCAACTTTCTTCACAATTTTCAACCCCTCTACTTTACAAGGTACACTCTAAAGGGGAGTATTTTGGGGTACTAGAAGGGATTTTTTCCTTGATTAGTACAATTAGGTGTAAAATTTATCAACTAAACACACCCACCAAAATATTTCCATAACTAACACACTTTTAGCCACGTCGCTGCCACATCACGTAGGAGGTGGTGGGGTGTAAGGAAAATGTGATTTAAGGTCACGTTTTATTTTTGTATTTTTTATGGAGCGAAGTCGTGACCTCGGGTCACGATTTCACTTGAAAAGAAATCGTGACCCGAGATCACGATTTCTACTAAACATTACACCAGATCCAAATCAACTCACTCTTCCTTCAACTCCCCCAACGAAGAGCAACTCAACTCTTCCTTCCTTCAACTCCCCGGACTGAACAAACTCCACTCTTCCTATCCGTCCACCGAACCCGAGGTCACGACCCCAGATTGGCTCCATTGATGCAGATCTTCTCTCCATCTTCAACTCCAGATCCGCACTGCAACCCACCCCCAACTCAATCTGTGTATACAACTCTGTAAGATCAACATGTTTGGGGATTTTCGTTTGTTTATCCTTCTAGTGTTCATGTAATGTTGGTTGTTATGTTTTTTTTTTTTTTTATCCGGCTGAATTTTTTTTTTTTTTGCCAATTAGTTGATGTGATTTATACAACTCTGTAAGATCAACATGTTTGGGGATTTCGTTTGTTTAGGCTTCTTGTGTTCATGTAATGTTGATTGTTATGTTGTTTTTTTTTTTTTTTTTTTTTTTTTTTTTTTTGTATCGGTTGTTTTTTTTCTAGCCGACGCTTTATTTTTTTTTTTTAATCCGGTTGAATTTTTTGTTTTTTTATGCTTCTTGTTCATGTAATGTTGGTTGTTATGTTTTTTTTTTTTTTTTTTTTTATCCGGTGAATTTTTTTTTTTTTTTTTGCCAATTAGTTGATGTGATTTATACAACTCTGTAAGATCAACATGTTTGGGGATTTCGTTTGTTTAGGCTTCTTGTGTTCATGTAATGTTGATTGTTATGTTTTTTTTTTTTTTTTTTTTTTTTGTATCCTATTGTTTTTTTCTAGCCGACAGCTTTTTTTTTTTTTTTTTTTTTAATCCGGCTTGAATTTTTTGTTTTTTGCCAATTAGTTGATGTGATTTATACAACTCGTCGGATCAACATGTTTGGGGATTTTCGTTTGTTTATGCTTCTTGTGTTCATGTAATGTTGGTCGTTATGTTTTTTTTTTTTTTTTTTTTTTTATCCGAAATTTGAATTTTTTTTTTTTTTTTGCCAATTAGTTGATGTGATTTATACAACTCGTAAGATCAACATGTTTGGGGATTTCGTTTGTTTAGGCTTCTTGTGTTCATGTAATGTTGATTGTTATGTTTTTTTTTTTTTTTTTTTGTATCCTAGTTGTTTTTTTCTAGCCGACGCTTTTTTTTTTTTTTTTTTAATCCTAGGTTGAATTTTTTGTTTTTTGCCAATTAGTTGATGTGATTTATACAACTCGTCGGATCAACATGTTTGGGGATTTTCGTTTGTTTATGCTTCTTGTGTTCATGTAATGTTGGTCGTTATGTTTTTTTTTTTTTTTTTTTATCCTACTGAATTTTTTTTTTTTTTTTTTGCCAATTAGTTGATGTGATTTATACAACTCGTAAGATCAACATGTTTGGGGATTTCGTTTGTTTAGGCTTCTTGTGTTCATGTAATGTTGATTGTTATGTTTTTTTTTTTTTTTTGTATCCTAGGTTGTTTTTTTCTAGCCGACGCTTTATTTTTTTTTTAATCCTATGAATTTTTTGTTTTTTGCCAATTAGTTGATGTGATTTATACAACTCGTCGGATCAACATGTTCGGGGATTTTTTTGTATCCGTAGTTTATTTGTGGTTCTACTTTGCATGATTTTTTCTCCCAAACGGTAAAAACTCCGTTATTTTGTGATTTCAGCCTATGACGTGTTATGATGTTTGAAAATTAATGCTGCTATGGTAAAGCAAGGCCACGACGTTGCCTATCTTTTTTTTTACATGTAGTGCCTGTTGTAAATTGAGTTGAAACTTGCTAAGAACTAGAAAAGAAAAATAGAAGACTAAGAACTTTTATTACTAAAAACTACTACTACAAATGAGAAGAGAAGAAATGAGATATTTGGAATGAGAAATTTTCATTCAACTTGGTGTGCTTTTACAATGAGGTTGGCACCCTTTATATAGGTCATTTGGTGATGATGATAAATGTACTTTATACAATGTGTACAAGTAACACATACACCCCATGTCATACAACACATTACAAGTAATTTGACAATATATAGAAGAGTTGGTGTACATTGGAAATGGTTACAAGTAACATGACAATACATAGACAAGTGGAGATGCTATTAAGTGAGAAATACAAGTTACATGACTACACAATATGTTGGTGTACATGCATGGTCATCCATATTCCACAACACTCCCCCTTGGATGACACTTGCTTAGAGATTGTGCCTCATTAAAACTTCTACTAAGAAAAACCCTGTGGGAAAAAAATATAGTAAAAGAAAAAGAGTGCACTATTCTCATAAATATTAAGATGGGTATAATATTGTTAAGATTGTCTCATTAAAAACCTTGCTAGGAAAACCCAATGGGATAAAACCATAGCTAAGGGAAAAAGAGTGCAATACACTAATCAATAACTCCCCCTCATGTGAACATGGGTGAAACTTGTTCAGTTTCTTTACTTGCAATGTCTTTAAGTTTACGCAAGATGTAAGCCTTTTAAATGTCGTAGTTGGTAAGGCTTTTGTGAATAAATCAGCAAGATTATCACTCGAGCAGATTTGCTTGACATCAATTTCATCATTCTTCTGAAGCTCGTGCGCATAAAAGAATTTTGGTGAAATATGTTTTGTTCCGTCCCCTTTTGTGAATCATTCACTTAATTGTGCAATACATGCTGCATTATCTTCATATAATATAGTTGGAGAATTTTTTATTGAAGGCAATCCACATGATTCTTGAATATGTTCAATCATGTTTCTCAACCATACACATTCACGACTTGCTTCACGAATTGCAAGTACTTCAGAATGATTGGAAGAAGTAGCAACCATAGTTTGTTTTACTGACTTCCATGATACAACAGTATTACCACAGGTGAATACATATCCCGTTTGAGAACGGGCCTTGTGGGGGTCAGATAAAAATTCAGCATCAGCATAACCTTGGAGATTCAATTTTACCTATCTCGAGTAAAATAAACACATGTCGCTTGTTCCTTGAAGATATCGAAAAACATGTTTAACAGCATTCCAATGTCTTCGAGTTGGTGAAGAACTGTATCTTGCAAATAGGTTGACAGCAAAAGCAATGTCAGGTCTTGTACAATTTGCAAGATACATAAGTGCACCAATCGCACTTAAATATGGTACCTCCGGACCAATTAGCTCTTCATCACTTTCATGAGGTCGAAATGGATCCGTATCCACTTCAAGTGATCTGACAACCATTGGAGAGCTCAATGGATGTGCCTTGTCCATATAAAATCTTTTTAATATTTTTTCAATATAATTTGATTGATGGACAAGTACTCCACTTGAGAAATGTTCGATTTGCAAACCAAGACAAAATCTTATTTTTCCAAGTTCTTTCATCTCGAATTCCTTTTTCAAGTATTCGGATGTTCTAATGATGTCGTCGTGGTTTCCCACTATATTTAAATCATCAACATATACAACAATAATCACAAATCCTATTGATGATCTTTTAATGAAGACACATGGGCAAAGCGGATTATTTACATATCCTTCTTTCAGTAAATAATCACTAAGACGTTTGTACCACATTCGTCCGGATTGTTTCAATCCGTACAAAGACCTTTGTAATTTTATAGAATGCATGTTATGAGGTTTTGATTTTATTTCTTCGGATATTACAAATCCTTCAAGGATTTTCATATATATCTCACTGTCTAGGGATCCGTACAGATATGTTGTAACGACATCCATTAAATGCATATCAAGCCCTTCAGAAACTGCAAGGCTTATCAATAATCGAAATGTGATTACATCTATAACGGGAGAATATGTTTCCTCATAATCGATGTCAAGTCTTTGTGAGAAACCTTGAGCTACAAGTCTTGATTTGTACCTTGTAGCTTCATTTTTTTCGTTTCTCTTTCGTACAAATACTCATTTATATCCAACATGTTTTACGCCATCTGACATTTGAACAATCGGTCCAAAAATCTCTCGTTTCCTTAACGAGTTTAGCTCTGTTTGGATAGCCTTTTGCCATTTTTGCCAATCAGATCTTTTTCGACATTCGTCCACTGATCGTGGTTCTGGATCATCATCATTTTCACATATTTCAAAGGACACATTGAAAGCAAATATATCATTAGGAATAATTTTATTTCGATCCCAAATCTTACCAGAGTTTAAATAATTTATTGAGATTTCATTATTTTCATCTTTTTCCACTTTTTCTAGAGGCAGTTGTTCCTCGTCAGAATCAACTTTATCTGACAAACCCTTATCAAAGGATTCTTGTGCTTTCTCATAAGTATTTTGATTTGTATTTATTTTTACTCCCGTTTTCCTCTTTTGAGAAATTGTATCCTTTGAACCAACTTGTATTCCACGTTTTAAGCATTTCGTTGGTTCTTGTGCATTTTGTTGCACAGAGACATCAATTCTTGCAGGAGCATTTACAGCTGGAATATGTGATTTTGTCACTTGTTTTGCATCATTAAATGCATCAGGTAATTGATTTGCAATTTGTTGCAAATGAATGATCTTTTAAACTTCAAGTTCACACTGATTTGTGTATGGATCATAATGTGATAACGTTGATGCATTCCAAGCAATTTCGCGTCATTCCTTTTGAATTGGCTTCTTATGTCCCCCTAATGGTGGGAAACTTGCTTCATCAAAATGACAATCAGCAAAACGTGTAGTAAATAAATCCCCTATTAAGGGCTCAAGGTATCTCATAATGGACGATGAGTTAAATCCAACATAAATCCCAACTTTTCATTGTGGACTCATCTTAGTTCTATTGGGAGGTGGTATAAGAACATACACTGCATAACCAAAAATTCTCAAGTGTGAGATATTTGATTATTGACCTAAAACGAGTTGCATGGGGGAATGTTCATGGTATGCAGTAGGCCTATAATGAATGATAGATGCTGCATGAAGGACTGCATGTCAGCAAACTGAAGTTGATAACTTAGTTCTCATGATTAAAGGTCTAGCAATTAGTTGAATGCGTTTGATCAGAGATTCTCGCTAAACCATTCTGGGTATTCACGTGTGGAACAGAATGTTCAATTGTAATTCCTATAGACATGCGATGATTTTTAAATGCTTGATATTGAAATTCCCCGGCATTATCAAGACGGATGGTCTTGATTGGGTTGTCAGGGAATTGTGCTCTTAACTTAATGATTTGTGTTAAAAGTCTAGCAAATGCAACATTGCGGGTTGAAAGCAAACAAACATGTGATCACCTAGTTGATGCATCTATCAAAACCATGAAATATCTAAATGGTCCACAGTGGGGATGAATAGGTCCACATATGTCTCCTTGAATGCGTTCTAAGAAAATTAGGGATTCCACAACAATTTTACTTGGGGATGGTTTAACTATCAATTTACCTTGAGAACAACTAGCACAATTATAATCACCAGCTGAAAATATTTTGTGACTCCTTAAAGGATGTCCATGCGAATTATTAATTATTCTTCGCATCATTGATGATCCTGGATGACCAAGCCGACATGTCATAAAATGAATGTCTTTGGATCATTAATTTTCTTATTTAAGACGACATTCGTTTCGACATGCCTTATATGAGTAAAATATAATCCAGAGGATAAAGTTGGGAATTTTTCTAACACTTCTTTTTCCCCATTTGAAACCAATGTGACATAGAGAGATTATCTATTATTTTCGTTCATGGTTTCAATGTAATATCCATTTTGTCGAATATCTTTAAAGCTGAGTAAATTTATTATGGATTTTTCAGAGTATAAGGCATTGTCAACATGAATTGTTGTTTCCCCAAGAAACATAATATTTGCTCTTCCAGAGCCATTAATCAAATTGGAGATGCCAGATATTGTTAGAACATTAACCTCAGCTAAGTTCAAATTAGAGAAATATTCTTTGTTTTTAAGGATTGTGTGCGTTGTAGCACAATCAGCAAGACATATATCGCTCTTATTTGATTCATGATTTGAACACATGATTTGTTTATCCATCTGGACAAATAATGTTTGGCAAATTAGAAAAAGAGTCATATTTCATTGATAAAATTCATAATATTTTGCCTTCGATTTTGAAGGCAAAGTAAAGGTCACAAAAATATTCGAGTATATATATGACAATATTTAGGCAAAATAGCCCTTCATATATGACCAAAAAAATGTCACAATTATGAGTGCTCATTGTCATTAATTATTTGCCCTTTGTAGTGGTGCACCACTTTTGTTCCAATTTTTGGAATTGTCAATACGACCTTTACCTGATATTTTCACCTTTTCCACGTCCATAAATTTATTATTGCGATCATTATCATGATATGCAACATATGCTTCTTAATTTGAAGCTGATCTATTTGGACGGGAGCGATATTATATTTATAATATCTTATTATTTTACTCAGCTACCACGAGACAACAAATCAATCATTAATATTTATTGGATTGATGTGCGCACTCGATATTTGTTGCGGCAATAAATCGATGTGGGCCACGTGACCTTATTTTTATTGTCTCATCAGTCATATTTTCACGTAGCCTCAACATAGAGGTAACTAAAATTGTGGAATTAATATTTGACTGATTAAATCTTGTAGCTTGAGACTCAACCGCTCATTTTGAGCTTTTGGAGTATTACCTTTTTTGGTATTTATATATTTATAACTCCATAAGGTGAAAAGATATATGAAATATTCACTTTTCAAATCTCTAAAGAGATATTGGCAAATGATTGTGTACAACATACAGCCTTGCATAGATGCAAGCTTTATTCATAATTTGTAATATCTAATTATCATGACAAGAATTATAATAAGGTAACAAATTCAACTACGGTTGATTAGTATTTTGAAAGTAAATATAATATAAAATAATTTTCTCTTTTCTTTTATGTAAAAAAATATAACATATGATTAAGTATATGTTCACAACTTGATTCATTAATAATCAAATATATTATTCGTATGAGTTGGTGGGACAACCTCCAGGTTGGGTGGCAAGATAAAGTTTGCTTAATATCATGCCTCCTCGAACGGGATAACCCGTCTCCCTTTCAATGTTTAGCTTTACCGAGGACAAGGCTTACCAACTATCAACTAAAACTTATAGCATTATTTGTATTATAAAATCAAGAATAGAACAATAACTAATCGTTTGTAGTTTTAAGAGAAAACAAGTTTTGTAACATATTGACTTTTGATTTCTGATGTAGAAGATCGTACAAGACGCAACTACAGAGCATACTTTCGCAATCGGTGACGTTATAATGTATAGTATATGAATAAATTATGCATATAGAAGTGATGCATATAATAAAAGGAAGCAACCATGATAATATATAAATAAATTGAACTTATTTAAATAACAAAAGTTATACCTTCCTAGCTTTGTCTCCTTAACAAGCCATCTTGAACTTCAATATTTCCTCTTGTAGAGCAACTTCGTGCTGATAACGTGTTGTAAATTGAGTTGAAACTTGCTAAGAACTAGAGAAGGAAAATATATGACTAAGAACTTCTACTACTAAAAACTACTACTACAAAAGAGAATAGAAGAAATGAGATAGTTAGAATGAGAAGTTTTCATTTAACTTGGTGTATTTTTACAATGAGGTTGGCACCCTTAATATAGGCTATTTGGTGATGATGATAAATGTACTTTATACAATGTGTACAAGTAACACATACACCCCATGTCATACAACACATTACAAGTAATTTCACAATACATCGAAGAGTTGGTGTACATTGGAAATGGTTACAAGTAACATGACAATACATAGACAAGTGGAGATACTATTAAGTGAGAAATACAAGTTACATGACTACACAATATGTTGGTGTACATGCATGGTCATCCATATTCCACAACAATGCTAAACTTGTCTAAAACGTGCGTAAAGGCGTGTTGGTTTTTAAATTAACTATATTGAACAATTGACGTAACTTATTACTCACTTCCATTAATCAATCTAGTCAGCCCTGGCTAGTTTTAGGGTCGTCGGACCAGGGGCGAGGCCTGTTGAAACAGTATACAAAGCAAAATGCTATAATTAATGACACTCCAAAGTTACAGTCAAAATTACATGCACCGTGTGATGTGGCGTAAGGACTCGTGTCCTTGAGATCTGTCCATATGCACTTCGAGATATACACCTAGTGTGTTATGCACCAAAAAAAATTTTACCCGCACCTAATTTTATGTGAGGTCTACATGCACATCACGTCTCCTCGGTGTGACTTTGAAGTATCATTGTATAGCATCTTCTATATATAAACTAGTCGTTTCTCTGCACTTCGCGCATGTGTAATAATAATAGTAATAATAATAATAATAATAATAATAATAATAATAATAATAATAATAATAATAATAATAATAATAATAATAATAATAAAACACTATATTCATAGTTATTCTCATCGAGTCAAACGAAAGGTTCATAAAAGAACAATAATAATAAGAAATAGCAAAACCCTATATTGCATTCTTTAGCTTTTGTAGCATTCTATGGACTGAACAACATCTTTAAGCAATGGTAATCCCATGCAGTAGTGTATATTGGTCCACTATAACCATTAAATATAAATTCTTCCATATCGTATGTTCACTCCAATTGAAGAATCTAAACCAACAGACAATATAACAAAGGCAGCATAAAGGTCATGTGATTATTGATTTGTGTTATAGATATAATGATTCACTTCAGTCTTGAACTTATGGAAAACGTACCAAACTATTAGATACAATATATAGCAAACGTACCTAAAGGAGGGCGATCAAAAGTGGTTTAGCTTATAAGCGTTGTGAATGGTTGTTATATCATTAGATGCATGAAGCTATGGGTAAGTAAAACATCTTTTGAATGTACAGGGGATGTTGAAATCCATCGATCATATCTTGAATTTATTGGGTGATAATTGGTTGAGAACTGGAGGAATCTAAGGTTAGGTATAATAAAATTGGTTTTTTTGTGATTTTTTGAATGATGAAGGAAAAAAAACCAAGTCGATTGCAAGAAGAATGGATGAGAGTTGAAATTTATAAAGGGAATGTAACTTGCGCTACACTCAATTCCTTGTATTTACCCATGATTTCAAGTTCACCGTACTCCATCTATTAATGATAAGATAACCACTATTAATTATTAATAAATGTACACATACTGTATAATTATATCTCTTGAAATAATGAATAAATAAATAACAAAAATAACTCGATTCCTTGTATTTACCCATGATTTCAAGTTCAACGTACGCAATCTATTAATGATAAGATAACCAGTATTAATTATTAATAAATGTACACATAATGTATAATTATATCTCTTGAAATAATAAAGAAAATAAATAACAAAAAATAAGAAAATTGAGAAAAATAGAAAAATAGAATGGTGCGATGAGGTAACTTTTAAACTTTCTCTCTCCTCCGACTTATATATATATATATACAACAACAACAACAACAACAACAACAACAACAACAACATAGCCTCAGTCCCAAATTAACCGGGGTCGGCTACATGGATCAAACTTTTCCATTGTGCTCGATTAAGTGCAATTGATGGTGAGCTTTGCAAACCATTCAAATCCCTTTTAATTAATGCATCCCATGTTAACTTTGGTCTGCCCCTACCTCGTCGAATTTCCACAGTTTCTATTGAGTCAAGTTTTCTAGTTGGAGCATTTGTAGGCCGTCTTTGCAGGTGACCAAACCATCGCAACCGCCCTTCCCTAATCTTCGTATCAATTGGTGCTACTCCTACTTGTCTTTGAATTTCTATATTTCTTATTCTATCTTTACGAGTTTTACCACACATCCACCTAAGCATCCTCATTTCTGCTACGTTCACTTTATGTAATTGTTGTTGCTTTACCGCCCAACATTCACTTCCATAGAGCATTGCTGGCCTAATTGCGGTCCTATAAAATTTTCCTTTTAAGTTAGTAGGAACATGTCGATCACAAATCACCCCTGTTGCACTCCGCCATTTCTTCCATCCAGCTTGAATTCTATGTGTGACATCATTTTCAATGTTACCATCATTTTGTATGATTGATCCTAGGTATCTAAAGTGGTTTACCTTAGGAACTTCTACTTCCCCTAATTTTACCACTCCGTCATCTCGATGTCTAGTGTTTCCAAACTCACAGTGCATGTATTCAGTTTTCGTTCTACTCAACTTAAAGCCTTTAGATTCTAATGTATTCCTCCAGAGTTCTAATTTTCTATTCACTCCATCTTTGGTTTCATCCACTAAGACAATATCTGCAAATAACATACACCATGGTATATCCTATTGAATATGTCTAGTTAGTTCATCCATAACTAAATTAAATAGATATGGGCTTAAAGCCGATCCTTGATGTAGTCCTATCGTAATGGAAAATTCTTTTGTAGCTCCTCCAAATGTCTTTATACTCGTTACTACTCCATCATACATATCCTTAATAGTGTATATGTATCTAGCATGCACTCTTTTTCTTTCTAGAACCCACCAAAGAACATCTCTAGGGACCCTATCATATGCTTTTTCTAAATCTACGAATACTATATGAAGATCTTTTTTCTTTTCTCTATATTTTTCTAACAATCTTCTTACAAGGAAAATCGCCTCCATAGTTGACCTCCTAGGCATGAAACCAAATTGGTTCTCTGATATTGTTGTTTCTCTCCAGCCTATTGTCAATTATTCTCTCCCACAGTTTCATGGTGTGACTCATAAGTTTAATTCCCCGGTAGTTTGAGCAACTTTGAATGTCTCCTTTGTTTTTGAAGATTGGCACAAGCGTGCTTCTTCTCCAATCTATTGGCATCCGTTTTGATTTTAAAATTTTATTGAAAAGTTTTGTTAACCAAGTCAATCTGATTTCTCCTAAGCATTTCCAAACCTCTATGGGTATTTCATCTGGGCCACATGCTTTCCCTATTTTCATTATTTTCAATGCCTCTTTAACTTCTACAATTCTAATATTGCGTGTATAGTTTACATTTCTTTCATGGTGTGGGTTTTCATCTATTATAGTATCAACACTTATATATATATATATATATATGATGCTCCATGTCCTTAAAATTATATGTTTTTTTGACTAAATCACATTAATTAAGGCGACCTTAATTATAAAATTAAAGGTACTCCCTCCAGTTACAAATATAAGTCGTTTAAGGTAAGGGCACAAGAATTAAAGCAATCTTAATTACAAGTGTAATTTACATATACGTTCTTTGACATTAAACGAAATGAGAAATTGAAGAATCATAAATATTTTGAATTATATAAGGGTATAATTAGTAAAAAAAAATAATAAATACACTCTCGAATTCCGTAAACGACTTATAAATTTGATCAAGTTTTAGCTAAATAGACTTATATTTTTTACCGAATGAAGTATATATATATATGTGTGTGTGTGTCATTTGACATAAATGAGTACTTGAAGCATTGAAGAATTTTAGTTGTAATAAATATATATTTGCGTAGTATAATAAGGTAAGAAATAGTGATAAATATTTTTTTAAATTACCAAAACAACTTATAATAGCTTTTTAATTAATATAGGGAGTAAAAAGGGCCCAAGAATTAATTACAAAGCAATTATTCTAGGAAATGCTACACCTCTAGCATTCTCTTAAAGAATAGCGAACAGACCAGGCGGACAAAGATCATCATAGGCGCCAATGGCGTGATCAGAAGCTGCATAAATTGCCACATCTAGTTTATAGCGCGGTTGCCTCATTATTTTAAAGGACAAATTTTTTTCTAAGGCTACTTAAAATTTTGGCGGGAGGACGCGTAAATAGGATAATTCTACAATGGAACCAATAAAACCTCCATACGTGCACCGCGACTAATTAAGTTTATTACCGTTCTTGAATCTCCAATAGTTGAAATGTAATGCGTTTAATGTTATGTATGCATTATGTATGCGTGCAGTAATAAATGCACTCTAGCATATTGACATTTGGATTAAGATCCAATGGCCATGCTAAGTGTTGGCATTGAGACTTCTACTTACTCTAATATATCCATCGGTTGGGAGGAATAAATTAAACGATTCATCTTATAAACAGTAACAAATATTTTATGCTGATTTAACTTACATGCTGCAATATTTTTTCACCTTTATTCGAATAATATTGGACCAGCAAATTCTACAAAGCATAAGAGTATTTCCTATGTTCTACATAATTAATGAGGAAAATTTTATAATTACGCTGGACCCAAATTCCATGGTTACAGCAGATCGATGGTTCATGCTTGTAGTTTTAGAGGAGGCACATGTAGGGTATTAGCAAACAAAGAAATAATATGAAAAGCAAGTACTAAATTAATGTTAAAAATAAAAAATAAAAATAAAAAACAGTAATGATGTTAACATATCAAAAAACCATTTTGCTTTGATGGATTGCATTGCTTCCTTGATTGATTAATGTTTACACCCATCAAACATATATTTATAGATAATGCTATACATGTATGGACTTGGTTAACATGACCGGATGACGTACCCATTCACACCACTACATACATGCACTACTTCACTAACTAGTAACTACATATTACATGGTAACTTCTCATAACTAATACCAACCCTCGATCTATGCATGCTACATATGTACATGCATTTAATTTGATTTAACTATGGAGGCACGTTGTATATGCTCCATACACATTAAATTTAAATCACAAATTCCAACGTTCTCTCTTGATTTAAATTTTCTAAAAAATAAAAAAGGCATATCAAACTTTGAACATTGCAAAGCATTCATCTTTGCCAAAAATCAAATCATTAGTTTTTGAAGCACTTGTCTTCAAAACGATGCACTTTGTCATCATCCTTCTTGTTTTTGGATCACTATCGGTCCAAACATCACGTTTGATGCCCTTGTCATCACATTCCTAAAACAGTTTCTTCGGTGGTCACTTCCATGCACCTTCATCGTGTCATAGACGATCAACAATCACTTCATCATCAATGGTGCCGGAGTTATTTGTACTCTCACGTTGGAGCTTCTCGGATACCGCCATTTTCTTCACTTTTTCGCAACACCTCTCTATCTTCGTAACAATTTCTTGAATCAAACACGCCTCGGGATTGAACCGTCTGCTTTGATACCATGTTAAAAACATAAAACAAAAATAAAAAAGGTAATGATATTAACATATCAAAAAAATCATTCTGCTTTGATGGATTACATTGCTTCCTTGATTGATTGGTATTTACACCCATCACACACATATTTATAGACAATGCTACACATGTATGAAATTGGTCAACATGACCAGATGATCCATTCACACAACTACATACGTGCACCACTTCACTAACTAGTAACTGCCAATTACATGGTAACTTCTCATAACTAACACCAACCTTCTATACATGCCACATATGCACATGCATTTAATTTGATCTAACTATAGAGGCATGCTCTATATGCTCCATACACATTAAATTTAAATCATAAATTCCAACAATTAATACCAATGGTGATGGGGTATACGTTAGCAACAACGGTGGCACTAAGTTTGGACTCGTGAATGCCCTTTAAGAGCCTGTATGTACGTAGTTGGATTGGTTTCAAGAAAAATTTAAAGTCTCTGTGGCGGCACAAAGCACTCTAGATAGCTAGCCTGCACAATTAATGAAACCCACTCATGTTTCCCTCTTAAAAGAAAAAACATTTTTGGATGTGGATCTAAACCATCCTCGACAAAACAAAAAAACTGTTTGGATCCAAAAAGTCCAGACTCAAAGGACTTTTTTTATAATTTTTAACATTCTTGAAGACTTCAAAATATTTAGACCTAACTATTCTATGGGTGTTTAATTAATAAAGATGAAAATAAAAGGGTGATTTACAAATATACAAAAATTAAAAGTCTGGACTCAAAGAGTTCATCTAGCACTACCCAGAAAAAAAAGCTCTCTTTCCACGTCTTTAATTCCACCACTCACTTTTCACACACAATTAATATATATAAGCCCATCACTACTTATCTTTTAAATTGAAGTCTCATTGAAGAGTGTTGAACATTTTCAAAATAAATGTTTAGTCCCACATTAGTTAGGAACTTCAAGTTTAAAGTGTATATATGTACTCATGCACCATAGTGTGTGTAAAATAAAATACAAGTGTTATGCAAGGTGAGCCACACGCGGCGCTTTTATAGGCGCACTTAGCACTTGGCACGAGGCACGTACGTGTGCGTGTGCGTGCATATGTGTGTTAGGTAACCATGGGTAAAACTTTTTACCATTAATTTTTACCACTTTTGAGATTAAATGGGTAGTTAGTAGAGTGGTTGAGTGGGTGCAGTTGAAACTGCTCTCCATTAAGGAATTACTACTCCACTACTCCATTGCATCAATGCTTGACTGCTCCATTATTCCATTGCATCAATGCTTGACTGTTCCACTACTCCACTACCCCATTTTCACTCTAACTGGTCATGACCAGTGCTCTATAAAAGCGGAGGTTTAAGGAGGATGAAATCATCTCGAAATTCACCAGCAATTACTCTTGTTTTCATCTTTCACTACTGCAAAGTGTAAGGTGGGTTACTTCATCGTATTCTTTAGGATATTTGTCGACTCTTGCAGTGTAGAGAGCAAAATTTCCTTTAGGAAAGTGGCAATGTTACACGCTTTGAAGTCATTGCAAGTCCCTCTGGTCTAACAATCTAAAGGAATTTTTTTGCTGTCGTTGCAATGGCTTCAATCAAATAACTGTCGGCTAACAATTTGAAGTTGGATCGCTTTGATGGAGGCGATTTTCTGAGGTGGCAGAAACTAGTGCATTTCCTGCTGGTGGCACTTCATCTGGTGTATGTTTTGGATACACCAAAACCTATGGAGTCCGATGATGAAACTATCGAGCGGATCAGGAAGAGGCAGAAATGGGAGACAGATGACCACACCTGCAGAGGTCATATTCTGAACGCCATGAAGGACTCACTGTTCGACCTATACCATGATGTTCCCTCTGCCAAGGAGCTATGGGAGAAACTGGAGGCAAGGTACCTTAAGGAGGATGCGACAAGTAAGAAATTCCTCATATCAAAGTTTATTAATTTTAAAATGCTTGATGATAGGTCTGTCATGGAACAATTTCGTGAAATTGAGAGGATTAGAAATAAATTATCTCAACACAATCTTGTCATGGATGAAACAATTGTTGTGTCTTCTATTATTGATAAACTGCCCCCATCCTGGAAGGAGTTCAAACGAACTCTTAAGCATAAAAAAGAGGACATAACTCTTGATGAACTTGCTAACCATCTTCGTGTAGAAGAGGAATGTCGCATGCAGGAAAATGAAAAAGAGCAGAATGCTCAGGAGATTTCAAAGGTGCATGTGATGGAAGCGGCTAAGTTTAAAAAGCCCCTGCAGAACAGGCCTAACAAGCCTGGTGGTTTCAAAAAGCCTAATTGTTCGAAAAAATCGAACAACCAAAACCAGAATCAAAGGAAGCAGAAAGTCACTTGTTGGTTCTCCGGGAAAGATGGCCACCTCAAGTCCGAATGTTATCATTGGAAGAGGAAGCAAGGAAAAAATCATGCTTCCTCTAGCGCTGTCAAAGGTGCAGGTAACGACAATGATGATCTCATTGCTAAGATATCTGAAATCAACGTCGTTGAAAATGATATGGCTTGGTGGGTTGATTCTGGTGCTACTCGACATGTCTGCAAGAACAAGCGGTTATTCAAGACCATGGAGGCGGTAGATGAAAATATTGTCTTGTACATGGGAAATGATGCTACTGTCCCTATTAAAGGCATAGGTAGTGTTGATCTGAAGTTTACTTCTGGCAAAATTGTAACACTCACTAACGTGTATTATGCACTAGAAGTGAGGAAGAATCTTGTATCGGGTGGTCTTTTGAATAAGTTTGGATTTAGACTTGTCTTTGAGGCTGACAAGTTTGTACTCTCCACGGGAGGGGTATATGTAGGGAAGGGGTATGCTTATGAGGGCATGTTTAAGCTCGATGTAATCGTTTTATCTAATAAGAATGTTGTTTCTGCGTATCTTGTTGAGTCTCCTTCATTTTTATAGCATCATAGATTAGGACATGTTCATTTCAGAAAATTATATGATATGGTAAATGCTGAATTACTGGCCTTATTTTGATAAATATGAAGGAAATTGCAATACATGCATGAAAACAAAAATAACTAGAAATCCATTTCCTAATGTTGAAAGAAATTCAAAGTTGCTAGACTTGATACATTCTGATGTATGTGACATACATAGTACACCCTCAATAGGAGGCAATAAATATTTTATAACATTTATTGATGATTATAGCAAATTTTGTTATGTTTATTTGTTGCATTTCAAAGATGAGGCAATGGTTAAGTTTCGGGCCTATAAGGCAGAAACTGAATTGCAATGTGAGACCTTTATAAAATGTTTAAGGTCTGATAAGGGAGGAGAGTATTATGATCCAAAGTACTTTAAATCCACTGGAATAGTCCATGAGACTACTGCCCCTTATACACCACAACAAAATGGTGTGGCTGAGCGTAAAAATCGTGTTTTGACCGAAATGGTTAATGCTATGCTATCAAACTCTGGTTTGAGTAGTGGTTTTTGGGGTGAGGCATTGCTGACTGCATGCCATATTTTGAACAGAATTCCACGAAAGAGGAATAAAGTCACCCCATATGAGCTTTGGAATAAGGGAAAACCAAATCTTAATTATTTAAGAGTGTGGGGCTATAGAGTCGTAGTAAAAGTACCCGAACCCAAAAAGAGGAAATTTGGTGAAAGGGGAGTGGAGTGCATATTTATTGGATATGCACAACACAGTAAGGCATATAGGTTCATGGTAATTGAGCCTAATAATTCAATTTCAGTAAACACTGTAATTGAATCAAGGGATGCAATCTTTGACGAGACAAGATTTAAATCTGTCACCAAAAGTATTCCTGAAGAAAACCAAAAAGGGAAGGAAGTCATAGAAATTGAAAATGACAAAGAATTAGTAGAAGTTCCTGAACTTCGAAGGAGCGAACGAGCTCGGAAAATTAAGTTATTTGGTTCTCGATTTCTATACATTCCTAGTGAAGGAAGTAGAGAAACAAGAACTAGATAAATTCCGTATTGTTTTAATACGTGTTCGATCCTCAAACAAGAGAGGAGGCAATGAAAGAAAGAGATGCAAATTTTCTCGGAAAGAGGCATTAAATGATGAGATGGATTCAATAATGGGAAATAACACTTGGGAGCTAGTTGATCTACCTCCTGGGTGTAAACCAATTAAATGCAAATTTCTCTTCAAAAGGAAAAGAAGAGTTGATGGATCCATTGAAAAGCACAAAGTGAGAATGGTTGCTAAGGGTTTCATCCAAAAGCATGGAATAGACTATTTTGATACCTATTCACCAGTAGCTAGAATTGCTACTATCGGATTGCTTATTGCAATTACAGCCATAAACAAGCTGGTCATCCCCCAAATGGACGTTAAAACAACGTTCCTAAATGGAGAGTTGGATGAGGAAATATACATGGAACAACCTGAAGGGTTTATTATGCCCGGTCATGAGAATAAAGTGTGCAGATTGTGAAAATCATTGTATGGTTTAAAGCAAGCACCAAAACGGTGGCACCAAAAATTTGACCAGGTTGTACTTGCTTTTTGATTCAAAATAAATGAATCTGATAAATGCGCATATAGCAAGTTTGATGGAAAAGGCAATGGTGTCATTATCTGTCTTTACGTAGATGACATGCTTGATTTTTGGAACCGACTTGGAACAAGTTCAATTGACCAAAAGGTTTCTTTCAAGCCGCTTTGAAATGAAAGATATGAGGCAAGCTGATGTCATACTCGGAATTCAGATTGTAAGAGATGAGGGGAGTATTACTCTAACTCAATCTCATTATATTGAGAAAGTTCTCAATAGATTCAATCACTTGAATTGTGCCCTTGTTTCTACCCCACTAGATTCAAGTATTGAGCTAGTGAAAAATACAGGCAATCCAGTTTCACAACTGGACCAGTTTCACAACTGGAGTATTCTAGATTAATTGGATGCTTAATGTATGCAATGACATGCACTAGGTCGGATATTGCCTTGGCAGTAGGCAAGTTGAGTAGATTTACAATTAATCCAAGCAAGTTGCATTGGTTTGCAATTCGAAGAGTTTTGAAATATCTGAATAAAATAATTAACTATGGTTTATGCTATAGTGGATATCCTTCGGTCTTAGAAGGATTTTCATATGCAAGTTGGATTGTGAAAGATCAAAATCATGCATCCACAAGTGGGTGGATTTTCACGCTTGCTGGAGGTGCAATCTCGTGGGCTTCAAAGAAGCAAACTTTAATGGCTGGTTCTACCATGGAGTCAGAGTTTATTGCATTGGCCTCAGCTTCAAAAGAAGTTAAATGGCTACGTGAATTATTACAAGAGATACCATTGTGGCCTAAACCGGTAGCTCCAATCTCTATCCATTGTGATAGTCAGGCCACATTGGCAACGGCTTATAGCCAAATGTACAACGGTAAGTCCAGACATATTGGACTGAGACATAGTTGTGTCAGAGAATTGATAACAAGAGTAGTTATCACGATTGACTATGTGAAATCTAGTCAAAACTTGCCAGATCCCCTTACTAAAGGATTGCCAAGAGACTTGGTGAATAAAACATCAAGAGGGATGGGTCTCAAGCCCATAAATTACAGGTCACCAATAGTGGAAACTCAACTCGACGCCTAACATTACGTTAAGTCTTGAGTTCAATGCAGTCAATTTCATTATAAGAGTGACTGTGAGCACTAAATTTTTATAACCATCCCAAGGTTGTTAGTCCTCGGTACCTGCATGTAAAGAGAGGAGGTTGAGATGATCTCTTAATAGTCTTCTAAAAGTACTTAAATTGCGGGGTACTAGAATGGAGACTACCTATGTGGATGTGAAGTGCGGCCGCTTCAAGGAGTTTAAGGGCTTGGCTCCAAAGACATTCACGAGAAGATACGGGACACAAGGCCAATGTTGAATGTGTTAGGATATTTATGGCTATTTACTGGTGTAAGTTATATGCGTGATATGTTTATGCTACATATCGAATAGAATCATTGGTTCAAAGTGTATCTACCATGTAATTCTGATATGATGTAATGAACTTTTCACAAATTAGTGGTTCAAATCGCAAGATACCATTATTTATGCATATAATGTTTGAGATTTCGTGGATTGAATGATCTGATTATTTTGAAAATTGCGGGGGATTGTTGAACATTTTCAAAATAAATGTTTAGTCTCACATTGGTTAGGAACTTCAAGTTTAAAGTGTATATATGTACTCTTGCACCATAGTGTGTGTAAAATAAAATACAAGTGTTATGCAAGGTGAGCCACGCCCGCGCGCGCTCGGCTCGGAGCATATGGCGCATTTTAGGTGCTTTTATAGGCGCACTTAGCACTTGGCACGTGCGTGTGCGTGCGCGTGCATATGTGTGTTAGCTAACCATGGGTAAAACTTTTTACCATTATTTTTTACCATTTTTGAGATTAAATGGGTAGTTAGTAGAGTGGCTGAGTGGGTGCAATTGAAACTGCTCTCCATTAAGGAATTACTGCTCCACTACTCCATTGCATCAATGCTTGACTGCTCCATTATTCCATTGCATCAATGCTTGACTGTTCCACTACTCCACTACCCTATTTTCACTCTAACTGGTCATGACCAGTGCTCTATAAAATGGGAGGTTTGGGGAGGAAGAAATCATCTCGAAATTCACCAGCAATTGCTCTTGTTTTCATCTTTCACTACTGCAAAGTGTAAAGTGTGTTACTTCATCGTATCCTTTAGGATATTTGTTGACTCTTGCAGTGTAGAGAGCAAAATTTCCTTTAGGAAAATGGCAGTGTTACACGCTTTGAAGTCATCGCAAGTCCCTCTGGTCTAACAAAGAGTACCTAGCTAATTAATTTCACTGTTTGTGCTTCTAATTGTTTCATCATTTATTCTCTTGTTGAAGCATTTATCAGTAACTATACAACAAATACATACGCAACGTTGTGTTATACATTGTTTAGGGAAAATTAATTATCATGTCGAAAGTACATCCGGCCTTCGAAAATAAGCGCCACGAACAAGTAGCGAAGAAAGAAGGAATAATAAGTACTGATGATGGCGGCACAGGGGCGCCGTGTGTTCTGACGGTGTGGAAGAGATCGAGCATGTCGTTCCAGGGAACGGATGGATTTACAGTGTTTAATGACAAGGGAAGACTGGCTTTTAGAGTTGATAACTACTCCAGGAAGACTCGGCGACTGCTTCTCATGGATGGAGCAGGAAGAGCTCTACTCACTCTTAGGCCCCAGGTAATTAATTTAATCTTAATTACTTTTGCTGGCTTACTTATTTAGTCATTAGTTTTCTCTTAAATCAAACTAATTGGTAATACTTAGCCCAAGTCACACTTGAACTCACATCAGGCACATGTGCACCTCAAGATACAAGCATTCACAAATCACGATGCATTACACGTAAATCGAGGTCACATGTGTGGCTCATGTACTCCGATGTGACTTGGCGTTGTCATTCTAGCATTTTTCTTTTATTAATTAGCATTTCAAGGGCATATAACTTTTTTTAATTATTGACCTTTTTTTTCTTCAAAAAAAGTTATTAGGCTTTTTTTTTTCTTCTATTATATATAAAAAGATTATATGTACACCAAAAAAAAAAAGCATAGTCCATGCACGTGATCAAGAAGTTCATTCATTGAAATAAACCAGGTAGCTAGTTCAGTGAGTACTCTTTTAATAAGGTATTCTGGTATAATAATGAGTTGTGTTTAACAATTGATCATTTTCTTCATTTATAATTGGCAGATTCTGAGCTTGCAATATCAGTGGAACGAATTTGAAGGGGAGGAGGTCTGTGGAAAAAGATCATCAAGATATACTACTACTCCAGTGTTCTCAATGAGAAGAAAATCGATGATCGGAAACAAGACGGAATCCAAAGACTTCATCGGAGGCTGCACAAGGCATTCCAATAAAGCACCGGACTTTCGAATAGAAGGTTCATTTAGGAGACGAAGTTGCAGCATTAGAGGCCCCAATGGAGAGTTGGTGGCAGAAATGTCTAGGAAGAAAGTCATCAACAAAAGAACAGTGTGAGCGACGATGCGTTCAGTCTCATTGTACATCAAAGCTTCGATCGCAATTTAGCAATGGCTTTCATTATCGTCATGGATCGTATATGTCTCAAGCCTTTCACTCCCGTCTTGTGCTCATGATTTTGCCAAGTAGAGATACTAGCGAATGAGTGTTAACTTGCTGGCTAGTATTGTACTTGGTTCCCTGTGACCTCCTTTGACGACCAAGTTATAACAATAATAATTGACACTCATTTGGATTTCATTGATTGTTATGTAAATATCAAACGGGAATACTGTTCACAATTAATGATGTATAACAAGTATCCAAGAAATCCTTTAAACTGTTCGAATTTATTGGAAATTGCACATCAACAACAACAATTTCGATTCATTTTATGTACAAAATAGTAAATATTTTACGCCGGTTGCAGTTAGTTGCAATCATCCTACTTTATCCAGATTTAAGATCCGCTATGTTTATCGTAGAAACGAACTCGTGTCAATAAGTGGAGTTTAATCACGTGCAAAGTGCAAATGCACTACATCAAATGTGCATAAAGAAATAAGGAATTACTGTAAGAGTTGTGCAACAATCACCTCAATTGGGCATAGATTGAACTTTGCAAGGCTACTTTCATGCACAAAAGTGCCTTCTACGTGGTTGGCGTCTCAGTTGATCTAATGCAAATATTCCCTGTTTGTAGTATTCAATCCCTCCCCGTAGGCAACATATTGAAGGGGATTTTGATGTACCGTAATAAAATTCAGTATGAAGAAAAGTAAATGTGATGAAGACTTCAAAGAAATATGTTGATCTGCGCAGAAGATGAGTAAAAAGAAACTGGATCCCCGATCGGAAAACTCAAGTACAGCTCAACTTAATAACCATTTCGCACCAATCGGTTTAGATATTCCTTGGAGAAAAGCTTTTGGTATTCTGCTGCTTCTTGTTCTATCTCTTCTGGACTCCTGTCCTTTCTCTCCTTGTCCAACTCAAGCTTCTGCTTTAGTTCTGCCTCTTTCTCATCTAACTGAAACAGCAGCATCAACATAAAGGATGAGAAATATTTCATTAAAATCAGATATTTGGAACAATATATGACACTAAAAAACTGCACCAAAGTAAAAAAGGACAACTTACAGCATCATAAATTTCATCATTTTTCTCAAAATCGCCGACTTTTCGGGGGAGGATATGGATGTGCACATGAGGAACTGTCTGTCCAGCCTGCGGTCCATCCTGATGTGCACATTAAGACATAACGTCACTACTAACAAAAACATATTAGGTAAATATGTTATGAAACAATCGAAAAATTAACTTGTAGTGGTAAAAAGGTTGAGAGGGTTCATGCACGTTTTACTTGACAGAGGGGGAATGATATCAACAATTTACCATACAATCATATTCGAGCATAGCTGTCTATGTTGATTCTTTTCGATTTACTGACATTTTCAATTTTTTCCCTCTATTTCTTGGTCCTCTTCTCAACTATGTTTTTGAAATTTTGCATATGTTGCTAAAATCAAATTATTAATTCTTATTCGCAATAATAAATTACTGTTGGAAGATTAGTGTGTCTTAAGTTGATAAGTGCAATGGCCTTTACCATTTACCAGTTGTTGATGGTTCCTCAGTTTCATTAAAACTTTAATAGATAGTAGTCAGTTTTTGAAGACGATTGTAAGATCGTATTAATATCTATAGCAACCGCCTTTTCAATTCTTGAAATTCCTTTTCACATTTCACATCCCAAGTAAAGTTGATGCCTTCCCTGGTCAATTTAGCTATTGGCTCAGCTAACTAGAGAAGCTCTCTGTGAACCTTCCATAGTACCCTGCCAATCCAAGAAAACTTTTCCTTTCTGATAATTCATGAGAAACAAAAATGTTGTTGGTGTACTAGTCAACCCAAATGATATGACAGTGAACACTAAGAGTCTGTATCGAGTTCTAAGAGTTGTTATAAGAAAATCTGACCTGCTAATCCTTTGTTGGCGATACCTTGACCTCATATATTTTTTGGAAAAGTAAACTGCCCCTTTTGATCAAATACACCATCAATCCTCGGAAGTGTGCACTTGTTTTGGACCGTTACATGACTAATTTTCTTATAATCAATGCAAAGTCTCATGGAACTATCCTTCTTTTCACAAACAACACCAGTACACCCCAAGGCAACTCATTTGGGCCAATAAAGGCTTTTTCCCAAAGTTCATCTAGCCGAGTCCATAGCTCCACGATCTCAGCAGGTACTATTTGATACGGAGGAATAACAATAGGATCTATTCCAGGGTCACGTTCAATCTTAAACTCCATTTCCCTTTGAGGTATTCCTAACAAATCCTCTGAAAATACTTTCAGATATTTCTTGACCACAGGAATACTTGGGTATTAGGATCATCATCACCATTCATCAGTCTCAGAACGTTCTTTTTGGACCTTTAAGTGTCTTCATCATATTTCTAGGCACACCCTACGTAGATCATTGTTTTCTCCATTTTGCGATGTTAGAATTGTGCAAATATCCTAACAATCAAGTCTCCCTCAGTCCCACCATGCCTAACCATCTCAAAACAGCTACACATTGAGCTACTGATTCTTTCATGATCACTAGTCATTCACCGAACATGGCTCATCATTCACTAAAATTAAAATTCCTTTATGCGCACATTCATATGCGTCCCACAAAACATAGAAATCAGAAACATAAAGTCCTCTCAATCTTAGATCAGAACCAAACAATGCCTCAAACACTAAGACTTATGTCCTAAAGTATCATGAATGATCCACAATTTTTACACTCATAATCCCAAATTGAGGATTTGTTTTGCGCCCTGACTTAAGTCCACCACTTTTGGAGTTACTCAACACCAACCACACCATAGATTCCTTCCCATATAAGGTTGGTTTACTTTGGTCAAATACCTACAATTAAGCAATACCTAGGACTCAATGCCTAGATTAGGACCATGGAATCATCACCTAAGGCACATCTTCGTAAGACTAATCCGCCAAGGAATTCTCGATAACCACCTAGAATCTATTATCTAGGATTTCCAACATGAATAAAATCTAAAGTCTGGGGATCTTATACCAATTCTGTAACACTCGAATTCCATAAGTCCATTCAATAACCAACAATGCTATTGCACATCATTTTGTTATTTCTAACAACCCAAAGTGAGGTCGTTACCTGTGACTACTTGTCACCCATTTTCTACACCTGCTATGACATGTATATTAATTTTTGGCCATAATCCAACACTTGGCAATCACCTATACATAGTCCACCAACATATCCGATAAGTATATGCTATAGACAATGAAATGAGAGATTATAACTCAATCCATAAATCTACAATAGCAAAATATGTTTGATGTCATGCAAAAATAACCATATACCACATAGAATAGCTCTTACTATATAAGAAATTCAATGAAACATGTCCATGTCTTATGTATTTAACCCTTTACCTGAAGGCTTAACAAATTTAATAATTAAACAACTAGCAAAACGAGCAAAGGGTTCTCTAACTAATTACGAAAAAAGGTGGACTTAGAACTTGATCGCTTCCAGTTGTTGGACCTCCATTGCCTAGTCACTGGCCACCCACATTACCTGCAGCTATAAAATATAAGGGGTTGACTCTACAAGTTCACTCAATCAACCAGTTCAAATCACATCACTCAAGTAAATATCAAAGCTTGCCACATAAGCTTGTTAAGTCATTTGTTCATAGAAAGCTTTTTTGTTGAATCTTTCCTAGTCGGACCCATTCTCGGATGGCCTAATTAGTTAGTAGGGTGAATTCGAAGATCTCGAATGTCCTCTAGGACTGGGCACCACCCAAAACCATGGGACAAAGTCCAAGCACCACCCCGAAGGGATAAATCAACTAACCTAAATTGGTGAAACTCCAAGTTTTCAAGACCATCGACGGATGAAAGAACGTACCGCCTGAAAAGGATAAAGCTAAGCACCAAAGTCGTCCTAGGATAAAGCGTAGTATTTTGTTAGTAACCACTTTCTTGTATTAAGTTGGACAAACCATCGCATATTGCATCATGCTACATAGTTATGTAAAACTAGATAGAATAGTGAATTTGTAAGGAAGTTCTTAAGCATGTATGCATGAATCATGGGTCTTGCAAATGTTAATGATCCTCGTGGCTAACAACAATATGTGTATCATATTATTATCATTGATCGAGGCTTGATAGAAGAACTTTATAAGTTTCCAAAACTGAAGATACAGATCAAGAAATGGAATTTCAATTATTTGTGGACACATATAAATTCGTAGAACCTTTGATAAAAGAACAAGATGCTTTGCATGAATCATTGACATATTCTTCTGAATTATATTACCCGCGGGATTGATTGGATAAGCGGTAGGGATATACAACAACAAACTATATTTATTAAAAACATTTCTCTTATGAATTCCCTAGGAACCTTTATAGTAAATGGAATATACAGAATTGTGATCAATCAAATACTGCAAAGCCTAGAAATTTATTATCATTTCGAATTGGACCATAATGAGAATTTTGATCTATGTAGGTACCGTAATATCGGATTGGGGAGGAAGATTAGATTTAGAGATTGATACAAAAGCAAGGATATGGGCACCTGTGCGTAGAAAACAAAATATATATTCTACTTCTATCATCAAATATGGATTTGAAACTAGAGAAATAATAAATAATGTTTGCTACCGTAAAAAAATTTTGTCTTTGTCAAATGGGAATGAAAATTCTCTGAAGTTCAAATACATTAGCTTAATTAATTAGATTTTTGGATCATCGAATTAAGAATTAGATGTAGACGAATTTTTTTAAAACTTTATTTGAAGTTTAAGAGTAATGATAAGATATAAGTTTTAATGCTAATTGTAGGAAAAGTGAAATGCTCTTAAAGAATGAAGACATTTTAGAAGATAAAACTCAATCTAATTTGTTAGAAAAGGATTCTTAAAAATTGTGTTGAGAGAAATGATATTCATAATGATCAGACCTATCGAAATTGAGGTTTAAAAAACTTAAGCTCAAGCATAAATAGAGAAAAACCATAGAATATTATAAAAAAAAAATTACTTTTCTAATGTGTTTAGATAAATTTGAATTTTCTCTAACACTTCGATGAAGTTATTTATACATTTTTATTATGTCGAAATCTTACAAACTTCCCAACGTCGAATTGCACTTTCATGAATTAATTCCATATTTTATGTGAGCGAAGGCTTAGGTGGAGTCGAATTTTCAATCCTTATAAAATTACCATTACATGTGCAACACACTTAAATGTTCCTAACAATACAAAGCAAAGAAGCAATTGACACATCTAGTCCAATTAAAAGAGGAGTGGACGAGTTCTTCACTCGAACTCGTTGAATTGCGCCTTTGCACATGTATTCAATTTCTTGTTGTCATAGGATAACCTAAGAACTTTTTGAACCTCTAGTCGAACATTTTCTGGCAAGAGAGCAACCCGAAGAAGGTAAGACGTGAAACTTGGTTTAGTTCAATTTTTTTAATCAACTCTATGGTTTTAAAGGTTGTTAAGGTAGACTTTCTGGTTGTCATCACTTGTACTCCATTGGTAATGTAAGAAAAGGATATGGTACGATCACATATATCTTGTGGTAATTTGTAGAACTGTATTTCAGTTTTGTGACCACAAGACATTGTCTGTAGGCACATATCTTTGACAGATATACAAAATATTCTTCAAGGAATAAAATATCTACAACCATATTTGAATTGTTTTCCAATGCAATCCGACAAGAATATTCAATGCCAACCCACAAGATGTATTCTCTTTGGCATTTCTTTCCTTGTGCAAGAAAGAAGAATGAATCAAGGAAGATTTGCCAATTGATAATTGAAGACATACATGGAATGTAATTTGAATTTTGAATTGTATGTTTTCTTTATGTATTTTGTAATCACATCAAAACTTTCATCTATTCTTTGACTAGATTGAAATTCTAATCTTTGAGATAGACGAACACTAGTTCGGTCTTCTTTTGCTTTCGCAACTTGTCAAGCGAACTTAAATTGTAAATCGCCAAGGGGATCTTTGGTTATTGTTTGAGTTTATTGTAAGGGAAGTGAGGAGTGTGTCAAGGCTTGGTGAGGGATCACTAGTTAGGAGCCTTAAGTAAATCTGTAATCATTCTCTAAGTGAATCTCACACCTGGGCATGGCCCCATAGATGTAGGACGAGAGATATGAACTGCGTAAACAAGATCGTTTGTGTTGAGATTTGTTTGCATTTTCTTTAATTCGTTTATTACTTGCAGTGCATTGATTTCATCAAGTGGTATCAGAGCCTACACCTAGACTCTTAGTTGTGTCAAAGAAGGTGCGATCCGAGAAGAATCAATGTCTCAAGTATTGCAATCAGATCAATCGGAAGGTGTTTCCACCACGAAGCCACCATTGCTCATTAGTACCAATTACACGTATTGGAAATCTCGCATAGAAGGATTCATTCTTGCGCTCGATGTGAAAGCATGGAGGGCCATCGAAAAAGGCTACACTGCTCCTATGCTTGATGGTAACCTGATGCAAATCAGAGTTTGTGTCGGATTAGGATTTCTTATTTATTAGATAAGATTGTTAGAATTTGTGTCAAAGTTGAAGTCATAGTTAGATTAACTTGGATTTGTCTTTAGTATAGGAGTTTATGTTGGAGTCTATGTTAGTCTTAATAAAGCCTATATATAAAGGTTGATCGTATTTTTAGGGTGGATGATTATTTGATGAATAAAATTGGGTTTTGAGACAAAGAGTTCTTTATTGAATGTTTTGGTATTTTGAACCTTGTGTGTTCGATCACAAGTTAGTAACGGGCTTCTTCAATTCAGTACTTGTGGAATCAACAAATTAGAACAAAATTTATCTTTTTCTTTGTAGCGAGCACTTTGTCAATTCCTTGCTGCATCAAGTGTATGGACAGAAGACAAAGAAAGATTGCTTCTTGCAAATGCAAAAGTCTTGAACGCCATCTTCAGTGCGGTAAATCAAAAGCATCTCAAATTGATTTCGACATGCAAAATGGCACGAGCGACATGGTTGATTCACCAAAATGTCTTTGAAGGGAACTAGGGTGTTCGAGATTCAAAGAAAGTACTTCTAGCCTCACAATTTGAAGCATTACGAATGACTAAGGATGAGACGATAGCGCAGTAGACGGCCAAACTAAAAGATATTGCAAATCAGGCTAAGCAACTCGGGAAGACATATTCAAACTGAAAAATGGTCGAAAAAACTATTAGAACTCTTCCATCAAAATTTGATGTTAAAGTTGCTGCCATTCAAGAAACGAAGGTTTGAAGAATTTGCAATTTGATGAGCTGATGAGATCCCTTCAACATATGAAATGCATCTAAATCAAAATAACAAGCAAAGGGAAATGGCACTCAAGGCTTATGTTCAGTACATGAAAGAAGATCAAGTTGAAACCATCGAAATGGTTACACTCACTAAATGCTGTAACGAGCTATACAAGAAAGTTCATGGGAGCCGACCAGGGAACAAATTTGATGGTTCAAAGAACACTGCAACTAATGGAAAATCAAAGGAATGAAGAAATAGCATATGTCCAATGCTGGGAATGCAGCAGGTTCTGCCACTATCGAATGTCTGAACTTCCTAAAGGAAAAAAGGGGGAAAATGTACACTACAACATGGAGTGATTCAGAATCTGATAGTGAAAGTGATGGTGGACATCCTAATCATTATGTTGCATTCGCCTCAATTGTCTTGAATAAATAAAGTGAACTTGCTGAGGTGACCACAACCAGTCAACCTACTTATGTGCCCATAGTTAGTCAACCTGTCCCTTTGGCTACATCTACATTTGTTCCCACAGCCTCCAATCCAACAACACAAGTAACTTTTCATGACTCTGATTCTGATTCTGATTCTACTAACTCTGCTGATGATCCAGATATACGTGAGGCTTACGCATATATGTTTGAAAAATGGTTTGACGTTGTTAACAAGAATATCGTACTTTCCAAAGAAATTACCATTCTTCAACATCAACTTCGTCAGAAAGAACAAGAGCTAGCTACTAGCAAAAAGGCACTTGAAAAATCTGAGACCACATTCAAACACTTGAACAAAGGAAAAGCAAAGCTAGGTGATATCTTGAAAATGGGGAAAGACTCATGTGATCACAAAGGTTTTAGCTACAAGAATGAGAGCTCAACGTCAACAAGCGAAAGTAGACCGACCACTTTTGTTAAAGGCATCGAAGATAGAGTTGTAAGGAATGACCCACGCTTCAGACCTATTTGCTACTATTGTGGAATCAAGGGACATATCAAGCCTCAATGCTTCAAAATGTACCGAGACTTGGCACAAAGACAAAGAAAAATCACACATAAGAATAATTCCCTACAAAGAAAGCGAGCAAGCCCCAACAACTTAAATGGGTTCTTAAGGCACCACTTCAATGCAATGGCACGACTGCCCATTGAATTCGTGCTTATCTTTGTCCACACCTTAGGACGACACAATATGAACTATGGAAAGGTATAATGCTAAATCTTTGTTATTTCCTTTTTTGCAACATTTTTTTTTTTGTGTGTTGAATGACGAACAGGTTAGGAAGTTCAACGAAAAATGAAGATGATGACGAGCTTCCTCGGAATGTTAGAGCTCATGCGCTCACAGAGCCACTCCTGTAACCACAACTCCTGTGCTCACAGAAGCATTGCCTGTGAGCACAACAACTTTTGTTGACACCGTATTAGGATGATTATTATTCAACATAGTGTTATAGGTAATAAAGGACACAGTGGAAGTGAGTGTAAGTACAAGAGATCATATGCATACTCCCTTATTGCTTCAGTAATATCTCATGTTACAACTCTTTTCTAGTATTTATATTTTCGTTGATCTTACTACTGATGTGAGGTTTGTAGCTTTTGATATGATAGTTGCCAAAGTGTGGGTTGTTCTTGCTCGTCAGTTTGCACCGATATATTAGTTAATTAACTTTCCTCGTTTAGAGTTTTAGTTAGTTGTTGGTGTTTCCTCCTTTGTGTAGTCACTTTTATCACAAAGGGGGGGATATGTTGCTTTAATGTCTCCCGCCGGCTGGTTTGTCACTTTTTTGTTACAAAAGGGGAGATAATTCAAGGATGAAGGGGGAGTTTCCATTTCCTGCTTAATTCATAGATGGTACCTCCCCACAGTTTTTTCGTCATTTTTTTGTCACAAAAGGGGAGAGTAGCTTAGTTTTAGGGGGAGTATTTACTTGGGCATACTCAATTTATTGCTTTTGTTTATTCATTTCTGTTGTTTTGTTTGTGATGATACTTATCTCTCTTTGCCAAACTCTAGTAGTTTAATATGCATGCCTTATGATTATTCATCTTAATTTTTTTTGTTGATATGCATGCCTTATGTTTATATTTTGTGATCATATTTTCTTAATCATTATCTTTTTCTCGGTTGTGACAAATAAATGACAAATGGGGAGATTGTTAAGGTAGATTTTCTAGTTGTCATTACTTGTACACCTTTGGTAATGTAAGAAATGGATATGGTATGATCGCATATATCTTGTGGTAATTTGTAGAACAGTATTTCAGTTATGTGCCCACAAGACATTGTCCATAGGCACAAATCCTCGACAGATATGCAGAATATTCTTCAAGGAATAAAATATCTACAACCATATTTGAATTGCTTTCCATTGTAGCCCGGCAAGAACATTCAACGCCAACCCACAAGATGTATTCTCTTTGGCATATCTTTCCTTATGCGAAAAAGAAGAAAGAATCAAGGAAGTTTTGCCAACCGATAATTGAAGACATACATGGAATGTAATTCGAATTTTGAATTTGTATGTTTTCTTTATATATTTTGTAATCACACCAAAACTTTCATCTATTCTTTGACTAGACTAAAATTCTGATTTTTGAGATTGACGAACACTAGTTCAATCTTCTTTTGTTTTTTGCACAAACCTGTCAAGGGGATTTGACTTATAAATCGCGAAGGGGATCTTGGCACCAAGGGGATCTTTGGTTATTGTGTGAGTTCATTGTAAGGGAAGTGAGGAGTGTGTCAAGGCTTGGTGAGGGATCATTAGCTAAATGAGGGATCACTAGCTAGGAGCCTTGTGTAAAACTTTAATTCATTCTCTTAGTGAAACTTACACCTAGGCGTAGCCCTGCAGATATAGGACGGGAGGTCTAAACTGCATAAACAAAGTCGTTGTGTTGTGGTTTGTTTGCATTTTCTTTATTTCGTTTATTACTAAAGAAGTATAAGAGTATTTATATTATTTTTGTTACGCTTACTAACCATTGCGAGACTAAACATTTTATTTTGAAAATGTCTAACAATCCCCCGCCATTTTCAAAATATATTAATACAATACAGATCATTGATCCAAGAACGTTCAATCATTATATGTGTAATGGTATCTTGCGATTTGAACCACTAAATAGTGAAAAGTTCATTACATCATATCAAAATTACATGATAGAGATAGGTTGAAACCAATGATTCCATTCGATATGTAACATAAACAAATCACGCATATAATCAAATTGCCCTAAATATCCTGACAAATTCAAAATTGGCCTTGTGCCCCGTATCTTCCCATGAATGTTATCAACGCTAAGCCCTTTAATTCCTTGAAACGATCACATTTCACATCCCTTGGCAACCAATCTTTGTGTATTTCAGTACATCCTTCAACTCTTTTTTTAATGAAGAGAAATTTGCATTTAATGGGTTTGCGCCTAGAAGGTAGATCAACTAGCTCTGAAGTATTATTTCTCAATATTGAATCCATCTCATCATTCAATGCCTCTTTCCAGAAAGTTGCATCTCTTTCTTTCATCGCTTCCTCTACCGTTTAAGGATCAACTTTCATATTAAAAGTACGAAATTTGTCTAGTTATTGTTTCTCTATTTCCTTCAACTAGGAATGTAAAGAAATCATAACCGAGTAATTTAGTTTTCTAAGCTTTTTTGCTCCTTCAAAGTTATGGAACTTCTATTATCTCATTGTCATTGTCATTTTCAATGACCTTCTTCCTTTTTTGGTTTTATTCAAGAATATTTTTGGGAACATATTGAATCTAATCTCATCAAAATTTGCGTTCCTTGATTCAGTCACTGTATCTTACTGAAATTGAATTATTAAGCTCGATTACCATGAATTTATATACCTTATTGTGTTGTGCATATCCAGAGAATCAATTTGGCTTCATACTTGGCAGGTCAACTAATGAGGTGATTTTCCCTGTAAGAAAATTGTTGAAAAAATATAGAGAAAATATGGTATTTGTAGATTTAGAAAAGGCATATGATAAGGTTTCTAGAGATGTTCTTTGGTGGGTTCTAGAAAGAAAAGGAGTGCATACCAACTAGATACATAGACATTATTAAGGATATAACGAGGGAGTAGTAACGAGTACAAAGACATTTGGAAGAACTACGAGAGAATTTTCCATTATAATAGGATTACATCAAAGATCGACATTAAGCCCATGTCTTTTTAGGCTAGTTATGGATGAACTAACTAGGCATATTCAAGAGATATACCATGGTGTACGTTATTTGCAGATGATATTGTCTTAGTGGACAAAATAAGAGATGAAGTGAATAGGAAATTAGAATTTGGAGTAATACATTAGAATCTAAAAGCTTTAATTTGAGTAGGATGAAGACCCATGCACTGTGAGTTTAGAAATAATACACATCGAGATGATAGAGTGGTAAAATTCGGGAAGTAGAAGACCACTTTAGGTATGTAGGATCAATCATACAAAATGATAGCAACATCGAGAATGATGTCACACATAGAATTCAAGCTGGATGGAAGAAATGGAGGAGTGCAGCAGGTATGATTTGTGATCGAAATGTTTCTACTAAGTTAAAAGGAAAATTTTATAAGACTGTGTTAGCATCAAAGGTCGTCCACCTGTCTGTTTTGTCTATGAGAGAAAGAAACACGAAAGAGTAGGGGATCAACGCTGGGTAGTCCTGAATCAGTTCCAAGTGGGCCCAACAAGCAGTGCGTGAGTTTTTCAAGACCACGTGGGTGATTAGGTGTCGTGTATGCGACTCATGTGCTCAAAGAGAGTAGTTGGGTAAAGTATGAATAGGGTACTGTTATTTGCGTAGCTTTTCATTTGATGAAGTTGTTAATTGGGAAATTGGGTTGAGAGTGGTAGTACTCCTCTTTGAGTTTTATCTCCTAATTGTTCTTGGTTTCTATCAATAAAATCATCTGAGGCGACCCCCTCCCTCTTTCCATTTGATTGACATCCTTATCATTGGTATTAGAGCGTCTCCATGGCACCAAAGACCTACTCTCGGATCGACGCACTAGAGGAGCAGATGAAAAATGATTCCAACAGAGGTACATAAGATTTGGGGCATAGGAAAGCTCATTTGGCAAACTACATTCGGAGGTACAAGACCTGATGCAATAGATCTGATCAATGCATGTCAGGTCCAGACTCTTAGTCAAGCTGGAGAAGCTAGTGCTCAAACGCACTAGATCTACACGCACTAGATCTACAAAGATCGACCAGATTCAGGCCATTTGAGGGAGGTCGGAGTGGGGTGGAGACCAGATTGAGTCTCGCTGACGTATAGATGGGGCTCGGAAGTAGGAAAAATTAAGATGTTGTGTAACTGAGCAAATCTTCTGGTATGGCTCAACCAAGCAGAGCACTTTTTTTCCCTGCATGGGATGGTAGAGATTTTGAAGTTGCGAGCAGCTCGGATTTGCTTGATAGGTCTTGCCCAGATTTAGTTGCAGACGGAAGAAAAAATGAAGCCATTTGAGAGTTGGACAGAGCTGAAGGTGCAGCTTATTTGACAATTCATGTAGGCCTGCCCTCTAAGTTTGTATCAACAACTTTTTCTCACACAAGTAGGAGACAACAATGGTTGAATATAGGGAGCGATTTGAGCTCCTGTTGTTACAACTCGAAGATCTTACTGAGACACAAGCCATCGACGTTTTCATCAATGGATTGGTTGATCGAGTGCGACTCGAAGTGAAGGTGGATCCGCCGGTGGAGCGCGCGACATGGGTAGTGCGGAAGCATCGAGATGGTGATGCTTTTGGGCTTGGGACTGTTCCAGGCCTAAAAGCACAATCTGGTGGGGGGGTCTGCGTCCAAATCTGAGTCCCGAGCTTCTAAGTGGATGACCCATACAATTGCTAGCCCAACTCGTGAAAATGGGCCGGGTCCACTCAAAAGTTCAAGCCCAAGTGTGACTTCTCCAAGGACCAGCCCATCTTCTTCGGGTTCCACTAAGCCAGCGTCTTCTAAAGCAATAACTCCACAAGTTTCTCCACCGAAAATCAAACGTTTGACAGACGCTGAGCAGAAGTGCACCGCACACAGGGCCTCTGCTACCGATGCGATGCCAAATGGTTCGCTGGGCATCGTTGCCTACGGCAGGAATAGCAAGTCATTCTCGTTGACGATGATGATGATGTAGGTGTTGAGTCTTCTCACGAGGGTCCTAGGGATCAACCTGTGCTTGCCACATTCGAGTTGTCGGCGCATGATGTAGAAGGGAGTCCAGCCCCTCGAACAATCAAGGTTAAGGGGAAGGTTGGGGAAGTCGAGGTGGTTATAATGATTGACAGTGGAGCTTCACACAATTTCATTTCACCAGAGCTGGTGAATTCTCTCCAGCTGCCTGTGTCGGCCACATCTGATTACGGTATCATCATAGGTAGGGCATCACACATCCCCGACTCCAAAGTTTGCAAAAATGTCGAGTTATCCTTCAAGGGCTTAAAAGTAGAAGCTGATTTTTACCCGATTACGATGCTTAACTCCGATCTGATCTTGGGTATGCAATGGTTGATGTCTATAGGCATGATGACGGACGATTGGTTGAATCTCACTATGTACTTCTATCATGATGGCAAGTGGGTTTCGGTTATTAGGGATCCTACCTTGCACTGCGCTTTTGTATCATATACGTCCATTCGACGTTCTTTTGACTCATTTTTGGGTTGTTTCTTGGTGGAGTGTCTAAAAAGTGGATTCCTCTGTTTCTGAAATGTGGACGTGGAACCATGCGTTCGCAAGATTCTGGCCTCCTTTGAGCCGTTGTTTGCACTGCTCACTTCCTTGTCGCCATCTCGTCCGTGCGATCACGCCATCATTCATAAGGAGGGCACTGAACCTGTACGGGTAAGACCATACAAATCCAAAAATTTGAGATAGAGAAGATGGTGAGTGAGATGTTGACTTATAGCATCATCCAACCGAGCAACAGTCTGTTCTCCAGTCTTGTGTCGTTGGTTAAGAAAAAGGACGAGAGTTGGAGATTTTGTGTGGACTACCGAGCGCTTTACGAGACTACCATTCCTGATCATTCATGGTTTAAAAAATCGACAAACTTCGCCGAAGTTCGGGAAAAGTTTGGCGATGTTGAGGTGAGCGAAGCGAAGTTCAAGGGCAGTTGAAAAATTGTAAAACTTCAACTCAACTTCGGCTAACTTTGACTGAACTTCGAAAACATCGATGGAAGTTCATAAAACATGAAGTAAAATTGTTATGTTTTGTAGAAGTTGAACAAACTTCGACTGAAACTTTGGCTATGCTAAAAATATACTTAAAAGTCGGATATGCTCCGCTAACAGTTTTATGCATTATTGTTGTATGATTAAGTATATTCCTAGCATCTCTACAAAGAAACTTGAGTTTTCTAACTATAAAGTGAAATTTCGTAAACTACACTGGCGAATTTTTGTCAAACTTCAATCGTCAAAGTTAACTTCCTCGAATTAATTCCGAATTTTAAGTAAGCGAAGTCATAGGCGAAGTCGAAATTTCAAACCTTGGGATCATTTTCCTATTCCGAACTTCGACGAGCTCTTGGACGAATTACATGGGACTTGTTTCTTCTCCAAATTGGATATGTGTTCAGGGTATCATAAGATCCGAGTTAAGCCTAAGGATGTTCCCAAGACCACCTTCTGAACACATAAGGGCCAATACGAGTTCTTAGTAATGCCTTTTGGGCTTTCCAATGATCCGACTACATTTCAATGTCTCATGAACTCCATCTTTGAAAGGCTGATCCGGATTTGTGTCCTTGTTTTCTTCGATGACATCCTTATCTACAACCGGTCTATGTCTGATCATTGCTCCCATCTCGCTCAAGTGTTGTCGATTCTCCATTCCAATTCCCTCTATGTGAATCTGAAGAAATGTTGCTTCACCAAGTCTAGTCTGAACTACTTGGGCCACATTAAATCTAAAGAGGGGGCTGATCGTTGATCCGGATAAAGTGCAAGCCATGGACGTATGGCCTCTGCCCTCCTCTCCAAAAGATCTTCGTAGGTTCCTTAGTTTAACCGAGTAGTATAGGCGTTTCGTCCGTGATTACGAAATGATTGCCGCCCCTCTCACCAACTAATTGCGCAAGGAGGCATTTTCATGGACATGTGAGGCTACCTTTGAGTTCAATCAGCTGAAATTGGCTATGAATGAGGTACCAATTCTGGCCTTGCCCAACTTTGATGGCATGTTCGTTATTGAGACTTATGCTTCTGGTATGAGAGTCGGTGTTGTACTTTCGCAGTTGGATTGCTCAATTGCATTTTTCAGTCAGGCTTTGACTTTGCGTGCTCGAGCCAAATCTGCCTACGAACGCGAACTCATGGCCATAGTTCTCGCCGCCCAAAAGTGGCGGCACTATTTTTTAGGACGTCGTTTCTTGGTTAGAACCGACCAGCAAAGCCTGAAGTTCTTCTTGGAGCAGCGCGTCGTTGCCCCTGAATACCAGCTTTGGTTAATCAAACTCCTTGGGTTTCATTTTGACATTTAATACAACCCAGGTACTTACAATATTGTGGTTAATGCTCCGTCGAATTACCCCTTTCCGACTGACCTTCATTCTCTATCTATTCTCACACATTCTGATGATGTTGCATTGACTGTCTAAGTGTTGGATCATCCTTAATTATCTACGATTCAGGCTGCCATTTTGTCCGATGCTGCCTGCATGTCGAGCTGGTCCTTTACACACAATCAGTTGCTCTATCGAAATCGCTTGGCCATTCCTGCAACCTCAGCCCTTAAACCTAAGATTCTTGCTAAATTTCATTCAAGTCCAGTGGGGTCCACGGGGGCTTCTTGAAAACCTAAATGCATATCGCAAAGGAACTGTTTGGGCTGGCATGAGGAAAGACATTAAGGATTTTGTAGCTTCTTACGATGTCTATCAAAGGAATAAATACAAAACACTCGCTCCAGGGGAGCTTCTTCAACCGCTGCCTATCCAGTTGTTGTTTGTGAGGACATCTCCTTCGACTTTTTCAAAGGCTTGCCTATCTCTATTAGGTTCAATTTTATTCTCATCGTGGTGGATCGTCTAAGTAAGTACGCTTCATTCCTCTAAGCATCGTCTCCGACCGTGATAAGGTCTTTTTGAGCCATTTTTTGGCCGAACTCTTCCGCCTACACCACACTCAACTAAACCGTAGTTCCGCTTACCACCCTCAGAGCGACGGCCAAACTGAAGTGGTGAATCAATATCTTGAAACTTATCTTCGGTGTTTCATCGGCCAGCGCACCAATTTATGGTCCGAGTGGATCCATTGGGCAACGTATTGGTACAATACTTCATTCCACTCCTTTCTGCAGTGCTCCCCATTCAAAGTTGTCTATGGATGAGATCCACCACCACTCATCCGTTATGGAATTCTTCCTTCTCCAGGGCAGTCCGACTTCACATCGATGTTATTAGCTATGGATCAAGCCCTATGTGAATTACATGATCAGTTACTTCTCGCTCAGAATCGCATGAAGCAACAATCTGACTTTCACATGTGCGAGGTTGTTTATGCCGTAGGAGACTTCGTATATCTCAAGTTGAGGCCTTATCAGCAGTCAACCGTCGCCCGCCGCACTAACATGAAACTCAACCCCAAGTACTTTGGCCCGTTCAAAAGTGTTGATAGAATCGACGAAATGGCTTATAGCCTTGACGTTCCCCCCTTCTTCATCGGTACATCCGGTTTTTCATGTCTCGTAGCTTAAGAAGGCAGTAGGTACTTCTCCTGTATCTCTATACCTTCCTTCCTTTTCGCCGGAATCCATGATTGTACCAATCGAACCAAAAGTTGTCCTTGCATATCGATCCCTGTTGGCTGGTCTTGAAGTCTTCATCAAGTGGACCTTGCTGCCAACATCGGAGGCCGCGGGAATTGATAAAGCATGTTTGAAAGTCCTTTCCAGCGTTTCACCTTGAGGACAAGGTGGCTCTTCAAGTAGGAGGATTGTTAGCATTAAGGGTCGTCGACTTGTTCGTTTTGTCTATGAGAGTAAGAAACACGAGAATGGGCCTAACGAGCAGTGCGTGAGTTTGTTAGCACCAAGTGTGTGAGCAGGCGTCGCGTATGCATCTAATGTGCTCAGAAAGAGTAGTTGGGTATAGTATAAATAGGGTACTGTAATTTGCTTAGCTTTTCATCTGATAAAGTTGTTAATAGGGAAATTGGGTAGAGAGGAGTAGTACTCCTTCTCTTGGTAGGGATCCTCATTCTGAGTCGTATATCCTAATTGTTCTTGGTTTCTATTAGTAAAACCATCTAAGGAGAACCCCTCATGCTTTCCATTTGATCGACATCCTTATCATACCGCAATTAGGTCAGCTATGCTCTATGGAAATGAATGTTGGTGGTAAAGCAACAACTTCATAAAATGAACGTAAAAAAAATGAGGATGCTTAAGTGGATGTGTGGTAAAACTAGTAAAGATAGAATAAAAAATATATAAATTCGAAGACAAGTAGGAGTAGCACCAATTGACACAAAGATTAGGGAATGGCGGTTGTGGTGATTTGGTCGCCTGCAAAGACGGCCTACAAATGCCCTCACTAGAAAACTTTACTCAATAGAAACTGAATAAATTCGATGAGGTAAGGGTAGACCAACGTTAACTTGGGATGCATTAATTAGGAGGGATTTGAATGGTTTGGAAAGCTCACCATTAATTGCACTTAATCGAGCACAAAGGAAGAGTTTGATCCATGTAGTCGACCCTAATTAATTTGGGACTAAGGCTATGTTGTTGTTGTTGTTGTTGTTGTTGTTGTTGTATTGTGTTGTGCATATCCAATAAATATACACTCCACTCCCCTTCGCCCAATTTCCTCTTTTTTGGTTTAGGCAATTTTACTACTGCTCTACATCCCCAAACTCCTAAATAATTAAGGTTTGGTTTTCACTTATTCCAAAGCTCACATGGGATGATCTTGTTCCTCTTTTGTTGAATTCAATTCAAAATGTGGCATGCGGTCAGCAACACCTCCCACTAAAATCCATTACTCAATCATGAGTTTGATAGCATAAAATTAACCATTTCAGTCAGAACATGATTTTTGCGTCCGTCAACACCGTTTTGTCGTGGCGCATAGGGAGCTATAGTCTCATGGACTATTCCAATAAATTCAAAGTACTTAGGATTATGATACTCTCCTCTATCAAACTTTAAGCATTTTATAAAGGTCTCACGTTGCAATTCGATTTATGCCTTGTAGGCCTAAAACTTTACCATTACGTCATCTTTGGAATGCAACAAGTACAATGTTCGAATATTGATATTGACCGATTGATTTGAGAAGAATAACAATGATTACAAGAACACAAAGTAACCCCAGAGAAAGGATTCCCCAATGTAATGCCCCTAAATTCCAAGTCTAGCAATTAGTCCTAACATTTGAGGTATTGTCATAATTTTCGTGTCATGAATGAATGGTATGCTTAATTCGGGGTATTATGTATATACTTAATACTCTGATATATAAATTAGAGTTAAGTGGATGAATTAAACCTATTCTAATGTAAATAAGAGACCAAAGGATGAAAAATGACACTTTAGTTATTAATGGTCTTGGAATAAACAATTTATTTAAAGAATAAAATGAGGCTATTTGATATACCTCGAGATGGGATATGGTAATTACTAGGCAAGAAGTTGATGGGGATGAATAGATAAGAACAAGAAGTGCTTGTTTGATGTGGATGAGAGGATAAGATTTGAAATACTTTATTTCCTTAAAAGGATGAACATTAACTAATTAAAAATGAAACTTTCCATTTTAGTGGAAAGTGACACATTTGAAATTTATAGAGATTCATACGGACCATACATCTACCCCGAAATATGAAAAGGGAAATCTCTAAAACAAAAAGGTGAGTTAGTATGAAATGAGTTGGCATTACAACAACGAAGGATGAGCCTCGAGATACGAGATTGAGCATGATGGCTTATGGATGAACAAAATAAAGAAGGATAGAATGAATGCTCTTAGATGGGCCTAAATCTAAGGCTAGATTAAAGAGATAGAGGGTGGAGATTGAAGCTCCTAAGAGCCCTATATCTAACTTAAAGTTTAAATAGGATATTTCTCTTGATGAACTTGCTAACCATCTTTGAATAGAAGATGAACGTTGTATGACGAAAAATGAAAAAGAGCACAATGCTCAAAAAATTTCAAAGGTGCATCTGATGGAGGATGAACAGTTTGAAAAGCTCTCGCACATGAGGCCCAACAAGCTTGGTGGTTTTAACAAGCCCAATGATTTGAGAAACCAAAAATCCAAAATATCAAAATCAAAGGAAGCTGAAAGTCAATTTTTACGAAAAATATGTTCACTATAAGTCTGATCGTCACTTCTTGAATAGGAAGAAAAGAAAGCATACTTCTTTCCAAAGTGCTGCAAATAATGTAGGAAATGACAATGCTAATCTCATTGTCATGATTTTTGAAATCAACATGATTGAAAACGACATGGTTTAGTGGATTGATTTGGGCGTCACCCAAAATGTTTGCAAGAATTAGAGGTTCTTCAAGACCATGGAGGCAATCGACAAAAACACTTTCTTGTACATGGGAAATGCTACTATTGTTCTTCTCAAAAGGATAGGTAGCATAGAAATGAAATTCACTTCTGGAAAAACTGTAACACTTACAAACGTTATGCACCAGAAGTGAGGAAGAATTTAGTGTTGGTAGTTTGTCGAACAAGTTTAGCTTTAGCCTTGTGTTTGAGGCTGATATATTTGTACTTCCAACTTTCAAGGGTGGTATGTTTGTGGGAAGGGGCTATGCTTATGAGAGAATGTTCAAGCTGAATGTAATTGCATTTTCTAATAAGGCCTCGTTTCGTTTGTTTTTGCTAAATTGCAGTGTTCGTTGGGAGTTAACTCCTTATGGCCTGTTTGGTTCACATTTTAGTGAATCCTAATACATGAGATTAATTAGTGATGGGACTAACACATGAGTTTAGATAGTTTAGTCTCATTTGTGTATCTTGTTTGGTTGGTAGTTTTAAGGTTGGGATTAAGTGAGGTTGTACATGTACATTTACCAAAATACCCTTACATAAATTTGACCTCATTTTCACATCTTCATCCCCTTCGTTGTGAATCGCCCGACGCCGCCTGCCCAAAACAATGAAAACTCCACAAAAATTCAAACCCCCCCTTCAAGTTCATCACACAAATCACCATATTATATTTCAAGAAACCCTAAAACCCCAAAACCCCAAAACCAAAAACAAACCAGAAAACCCTTCAAGTTCCTTCTTTTACAAGAAAACAAAGAATCGAACCTCTTCGACTTTGGACAGATTGAGATGAATAGTGGAGTTGATCCAGGCCAAGATCTCTGTTCTTCCCACGAAGTATGCCGCATCCATCATTCCTATGCTCGTCACCATCTTTCCGATTCGGATTTCTCGATATCGATCGATCTATGCAACTCTTTCGTTTTCGATTTCTCTGTTTCTCTGTAACGTTCGAATGCAAGATGAGTGATTCGAGTGTATTGAAGACACACAGATGAGGGTTCGATTGACGAAGAGAGCGAAGAGAAGAACAAAAAAAAAAAAAAAAACCAGGTCGCGAGAAGGAAGAAGAAGAGCAAAACATGGAGGGAGGTCGAGAGTTTTGAAGAGTTGTGATTTGGTTAATGTGAGGGGTAAAGTGGTAATCTCCTCTTTCAGTTACAATGGATTAGCTAATCCCACCAAAAATGGTGGTATTGTTTAATCCACTACCATGCCTCTTAACTAATCCGCTGGCCTAATTAATCCTCCAAGCAAACAGCGGATTAACTAGTCCAGTGTGGCTAATCCAGGCTAATCCCACGAACCAAACAGGCCATTAGAGTTAACTCCTTGGAGTTAATATTTTCATGTTTGGTCAACTTTAAACTTGCATGGAAGTTTCAAATTTTTTAACAATAAAAAATATGAATTGACGTAAATAGCTTTCAAACGACAGAGAGATGAATAATAAAAGGGTCATTAATAAGGGGTAATTGTGTCCACAACTCCAGGGGAATAACTCCCTAAGGGGGGGGGGGTGGGAAGATATCTCACATCCTAGGGTGGTTAGGAGACAACTTGCAGACAAGTTGGGTAACCAAACAAGATTAGTTTCCAACTTCCTGTAAGTTATTTCCTTTGAGATATCTCCACCTCATACCAAACAAGGCCTGAGAATATTGTTTCTGCTATATTCTTAAGTCTCCTTCATTTTTATGGCACCATAGATTAGGAAATGTTAATTTTTGAAAGTTATATGATATGATGAATTTGTAATGGCTGCTTTATTTTGATACAAGTCAAGCATCGCAATACATGCATGAAAATGAAAATAACAAGAAATCATTTTCTTAATGTTGAAAAAACATCTAAATTGCTTGATTTAATACATTCTAATGTATGCGACATGCATAGAACACTATTAGGAGGCAATAATTATTTTATATCATTTACAATGACTATAGCAAATTTTGTTATGTGTACTTGTTGCATTCCAAAGAAGACACAAAGGTAAAGATTCGAGCCTATAAGGTAGAAACCGAGTTGCAATGTGAGACCATTATAAAATGTTTAAGGTCTGATAAGGAGGACAGTACTATGGCATACTCTTGAGTACTTTGAATCCACTTGAATAGTCAATGAGGCCACAACGTGTCGTGACCCGTTTACGACACAACATGTTTACAACTCACCGACACGAATTGCCACCCTTAATCACATGTGTTAATTTTCTTAAAAATACAAGTAAAGCACTTACATCAATTTTACAAGATATAGGTGCTTTCCATATGCTCCTAATAGGGAATGTATGGATGACCATGTTTATTGGAGATTAGGTGGTTAAACATGGACTTCGTGTCTATCACTCACTCTTATCAAGCAACCAACTTTCTTATGTCATAAATCAAGGGGAAAATGTGGTCAATAAACCCAATTTGGTAAAGGTCTAGAAAAAAAGTTCCAATTAGTTGGCTAAAATTAGCCATAGTTGCTGGAATCATGAATATAACGAATCATTGAGAACTTAACCAAAATTCAATCAAGATTCGAACCGTTGAATTATGGAATTCAAAATACCATAGTGAATTTAAAAAAAATTATAATACTTATTATTCTATTATCAATCATAAATCAAGGTCGCTATGAAAAAAAGAATTCATATAAAAATAATGAAAGAGAAATTTAGAGGGGATAGAGGAAAGGAATTGAGCATATGATCAGTAGAACTATTGCAGGTTTCAGTCAAGTGTTGAGCCGGCGCACCACAATAAAACGAAGACCATGGATTGTTGTGAATCGTTGTATTGTGGGGTCCCGCAAATACTAGGATTTAGAAGGACTAAAAATGACCTGAGAAGAATTACCTAATACTTGGATTTGGTATAAGGATCAAAATAGTAGACATGGGATTCGAATCCCAAATCTTGGGACTTGGGGACTTGAATCCCCATTTTGACCATCATGATGATAGCTACAAAAATGGAGTGATGATTTTGTGATATATGAAAAGCCTTGGGAAAATACAAGCTATAGGTTGGATGTAACGCCAAAGATCTTCCAAAAAACCATCAATCCCATCACCAACTCCTTCAATCCTGGTGCTTCAACCCAACAATTTCAAGATGGAAAGGGTACAAGCCGTCTCATAGAATTCATCTTGACAAGAATAGGACAATTTTCCATAACGACTTTGCCAACCTACAACAAATTGGTTGATGCTCAAATAACTCAAGGTGTATCTTTTGTAAGGGATCGCCACCAAAAGATCATGGAGTTAAGTTCATTGATGAGAGCAAAGGGCAAAGGCATCAAATTTTGCATCAGTTAAACCTTCATTACAGGATATACATACAACATATATATGGAGAGGCTTGAGAAGAGATCATCACTTTAGACATTGAAGATAATTGAAATCCATATAATTAGCAAGGAAACAATAACATTAGTTTTTTATACTAAATTGAGCGCAATGGAGTTTGATCCATGTAGCCAACCCAACTAATTTGGGATTAAAGCTTTGTTGTTGCTTCAAAAGCTAGGAAAAATGGAAGCTAAGTTAATGGAAAAACAAACTTACTTGGATTGTAATCGTAAGTGATGATGCATCATGATAGTGCTCAATCTTACTCCCAACTTTTTGTGCTGTAAGCCATAAATCACTTGTCTCGTCGGCAGTGAGATCAACAAAGCGCTTCACTTCGCGCCTTGGGCAAACAAGCACGTGTAATTCACGTCAAGTTGATCAAGAGAATCCTCAAACAGTGCCAATAAGTGCATGAAAATATACAAAACTAAATTGAAAGCTTACAACAACCTAGATAGTCCAAAGTATTTTGTGCTCATGTGTGTTAAGCCTACATCCATAAAGCATTGGCATGGATACTTCACCAGGAAAAAGGGTTAGGGTATAAAAATGATTTTTAAATAAATGAATACATTTTTTATGATTTAATTGTCATTGCACACGTGAGCAGAATTGTCCAAGAATGAATACATGAACTCTTAAAAAATAGGTCATTTTTCAAAAAGGAGGGAAAAAGGTAAAATAAAGTAAGCAGCCTAGGAGATGAACATACTTTAATCAGCAAGCATTACACCAAGAATACTACACAAAATCCAGAATAAAGGATATGACCTGCAAAGGGTAAATTAAAGGGAAAAGTCAGAGAATAAAACTTCAAAGAAGAAAATACATAAACATTCAGCAACAAGAAGAAAGATATATAGACTTGCATAGCATATTAATCAGTGTTTTTAAGGTGGTAAGTAGGCACAACATGGACTTAACGGGCTTGGGTTCAGAATAAATGAGTTTAGGCCAAAAAAAGTCAAACATGGTTATCAACTAAATTTCAGGTCATAAACAGGTTAACCTGCTAAATCCAAAAATGACAGTTTTAACACAATTAAAGTTGCTACTTGTATTTTCCTCAAAAAAAAAAAATGTCACTACTTGTATTATGTTAATTGTTGTGTATGGGTGACTCTATAATTATGGGTTTATTCTTCAGACTTGATACTATAACTCCATAAAATTTAATGTTGTTTTGATGATATTATGTTATGACTTACTCCCTCTATCCAAAAATATAAGGCATTTTACCAACAGCACCTATCAATTGACTTAATCGAGCACAATGGAAGAGTTTGATACATGTAGCCGCCCCAATTAATTTGGGACTGAGGCCAAGGTTTAAAAAATCGACAAACCTCGCTGAAGTTCGAGCGAAGTTTTTTGATTTTGAGATGAGCGAAGCGAAGTTCAAAGGCAATAGAAAAATTGCAAAAACTCGACTCAACTTCGACTAAACTTTGAAAACATCGATGGAAGTTAATCAAACATGAAGTAAAATTATTATGTTTCATGGAAGTTGAGCAAACTTTGACTAAAACTTCGACTATGCTAGAAATATACTTAAAATTCAAAATATCCTCCGGTGACATGAGTTTTACGCATTGTTGTATGATAAAGTATGTTTCTAGCATCTCCAAGAAGGAAATTGAGTTTTCTGGCATTTAAAGTAAAATTTTGTAAACTTCAGTACACCGACGAATTTTTGTCAAACTTTCATCGTCGAAGTTAACTTCCTCGAATTAATTTCGAATTTTAAGTGAGCAAAGTCATAGGTAAAGTTGAAGTTTCGAACCTTAACTGAGGCTATGTTGTTGTTGTTGTTGTTGTTGTTGTTGTTGTTGTTACCAACAGCACTACAACAACAACAACAACAACATAGCCTCAGTCCCAAATTAACTGGGGTCGGCTACATGGATCAAACTTTTCCATTGTGCTCGATTCAGTGCAATTGATGGTGAGCTTTGCAAACCATTCAAATAGAATAAAACAGAGGACTAATGATACATTTTTTTGTTTTTCAGAAGAACTAATGACACATAATTAATGCACTTCTTTTTTTGTGTAAATGGCAGAAATGTAATTTAAACCCGTAATTAAAGTTATCTTTCATATGTGTGTTTTTGGTCCAACAACATAGCCTCAATCCCAAATTAATTGGAGCCAGCTACACGGATCAAGCTCTTTCATTGTGCTCGATTTAGTGCAATTGATGGTGAGCTTTCCAAACCATTCAAATCCCTCCTAATTAATGCGTCCCAATATAACTTTGGTCTACCCCTACCTCGTTGAATTTCTTCGATTTCTATTGAGTCAAGTTTTTGGTCAAACAACTTATATTTTTGGATGGAGGGAGTATTGTATTAATTTAGATTTATGTTTATTACATATATAAATAGACACAATTAAAGATATGTAACAAGGAAAGGTAACAAGTATAAAAACAATTGCAAAAGGTACAAAAAAAGATTCTCATTACAATCAAATTGCATCAAGAATCCACTTTAAGCCTACGTTTTTTTACTTTAGATTAGTTATATATGAACTATCTAGGTATATACTCAAGAGGATATATCATGGTGCATCTTATTTGCAAACAATATTGTTTTAGTGGACAAAACAAAAGATGGAGTAAATAGGAATTACAACTTTGGAGAAATGCATAAAACTCTAAAGGCCTTGAGTCGAGTAGAAGTAGAACCGAGGATCAAAATTTCGATTTCGCCTTATAATTCGCCCTCTTGATAATTAGAATTAATTCGAAGAAATTTAATTCGACGTGGATAATTTTGGTAAAAAATCGCTAATTCAGAGAAGTTTGACAATTCTTTATTTAAATGGTTAATAAACTAAAACTCATTTTATAAGATGTCAAAACAAGCACAATTATGCATTTATACCTTAAAAACTCACAATTTAATGGTTTAAGTCAATTTTATGGACACTAGACATGCATATTATGCATGGTAGATAATTTTTTAGGGATAATTTAACTTCATTCTTCTCACTAATGTGAGGTAAGTACAAACCTTCACAGCCCGACAAACTTATTCAATTTTTTGACCGAAGAATTTCCAATTTCTCCTTGTTTTTAGCGATCTATATCAATTTGTATGAAAGTTGTCGATTTTTAACATAAACTTTGGCGAAATTTTATACTTTTTAAACTACATGTTAACTTTGTTTTGATCCCTTCAACCTCGATAAACTTTGCCTAGAATTCAGCTAATTTTATCAAATTTTCATTCCTTGAGTACAACTACGATTGAATATATGCATTTTGAATTTATCAAAAGTAGAAATAAAGATAATGAAGTAGTAAAATTGGGGAGTAAAAGTTCATAAGGTGAACCATTTTAGATATCTAGGATCAATTATATAGAAAAATGGTCATATTGAGAATGATGTTACACATGAAATCAAAGCTAGATGGGAGAAGAGGAGAAGTGCAATGAGTGTGATATGTGATCTAAATATCCTTGTTATGCTAAAAGAAAAACTCTATAAGACCGTACCTGGCAAGCTATCAAATAGAAACATGGCTATATTGAGGATGATGTCACACATGGAATTCAAGCTGGATTAGAGAAGCGGAGGAGTGAAACGAGTGCTATATGGGATGTAAATATCCTTGTTATGCTAAAATAAAAATTCTATAAGACAGTATCTGGCGAGCTATGCTTTACTGAAGTGAGAATTGGCGGTAAAGAAACAAAAAATATACAAAATGAACGTAGCAAAACTGAAGATGCTTCGTTGTGAGGTAAAACACGTAAAAATAAAATAAGAAATAAGGAGATTCAAAGAAAAGTAGCACTAATCGATGCAAAAACTAGGGAAGAATAGTTGCAGTGGTCAGACAAATCCAAAAACGGTCTGTAAATGCCCAACTAAAAATCTTGACTCAATTAAAAATGAGAAGAAATTTGACGACCTAAGGGTAGCCCCAAGATAACTCGGGACACATTGAACTAGAAAAAATTTAGAGGATTTTGAAAGCACGTCGTAAAGTGCATTAAATCGAGAGAAATGAAAGGGTTTGATTTGTGTAGTCCACTCTAATTAATTTGGGATTTGGGTTTCGTTGTTGCATATAGATAGAAAATAAGTTATAAGCATTTCATAATACGTTAAACATGTCAAAACTGGGTGAATTAGGTGTATTAATAAACATGTCATGTTAAATTAAACATGAACCGAATATGACTTGTAACTTGTTTAATAAATGTGATAAAGTGTCATGTTCGGATCACCCGTTTATTTATTGTGTCGTTTTTGTGCTTGCAAATCATGACATGATTAATAAATGGGTTATATTGGTGTGCGGTGTTTCATGTCATGACATATTTCAACACAACTCGTTATGACCCACCAACACGAATTGTCATCCCTAGCAATAAACATGTCCATAAGCCATACACCCCGCCTAAACAAGGCAGTGCCTAGTCGGACATTAAAGTAATTATGCATAAGCCCCTAAAGAATACAACAACAACATAGCCTTAGTCCCAAATTATTTGGGGTCAGCTACATGGATCAAACTCTTCCATTGTGCTCGATTAAATGCAATTGATGGTTAGCTTTTCAAACCATTCAGATCCCTCGTAAGTAATGCGTCCTAAGTTAACTTTGCTCTACCCCTACCTTATCGAATTTCTTCAGTTTCTATTTTGTCAAGTTTTCTAGTGGGGGGCATTTGTAGGTCGTCTTTGCACGTGACTAAACTACTGCAACCGCCCTTATATAATATTTGTGTCGATTGGTGTTATTCCTACTTGTCTTTGAATTTCTATATTTCTTATTCTATCTTTACGAGTCTTACTACACATCCACATAAGCATCCTCATTTATACTACATTCATTTTATGTAGTTATTGTTGTTTTACCGCCCAACATTAATTTCCATAGAGTATAGCTGTTCTAATTCCGGTCCTATAAAATTTTCCTTCTAACTTAGAAGGCAAATTTTATAGGATCGCAATTAGGTCACCTATGTTGTCCTATAAAGAATAATGTAATTTATTTAAAGGGCCTTTAATAGTAAGTCAAATATTCCATACATATTGCATAACATATTTCTTGAATACACAAACACTTGCACCTATATATCTTTCTAAATAGAAATTAAATTCGCAATTGAATACAACAACAACATAGCCGCACTCTCAAATTAATTGGGGTCGGCTACATGGATCAATCTTTTCCATTGTGCTCGATTAAGTGCAATTGATGGTGAGCTTTCCAAATCATTCAAATCCCTCCTAATTAATACGTCCCACGTTAACTTTGGTCTACCCCTACCTCGTCGATTTTATTCAGTTTCTATTAAGTTAAGTTTTCTAGTGGGGGCATTCGTAGGTCGTCTTTGTAGGTGACCAAAACCACCGCAACCGCCCTTCCATAATCTTTGTGTCAATCAGTGCTACTCCTACTCGTTTTTGAATTTATATATTTCTTATTCTATCTTTACGAGTATTATCATATATCCACCTAAGCATTCTCATTTCTGCTACGTTAATTTTATGTAATTGTTGTTGCTTTACCGCTCAACATTCACTTCCGTAGAGCATAGATAGTCTAATTGCGGTCCTATAAAATTTTCCTTTTAATTTAGTAGGGACATTTCAATCACAAATCAGCCATGTTGCACTCCGCCATTTATTCCATCTAGCTTGAATTCTATGTGGGACGTCATTATCAATATTACCATCATTTTGTATGATTGATCCTAAGATTTTATAGGAAATTAGAACTTTGGAGGAATACATTAGAAACAAGCCTTTAGATTCTAATGTATTCCTCCAGTTTTACCACTCCATCTCAATGTCTAGTATTTTTCTAAACTCACAGTGCATGTATTCGGTCTTCGTCCTACTCAACTTAAAGCCTTCAGATTCTAATGTATTCCTCCAAAGTTCTAATTTCATATTCACTCCATCTTTTGTTTCGTCCACTAAGACAATATCATCTGCAAATAACATACATCATAGTATATCCTATTGAATATCCTTAGTTAGTTCATCGATAACTAAAGCAAAGAGATATGGGCTTAAAGTCGATCCTTGATGTAGTCCTATCGTAATAAAAAATTCTTTTGTAGCTCCTCCAAATGTCTTTATACTCGTTACTACTCCCTAATACATATCCTTAATAGTGTCTATGTATCTAGCATGCACTCATTTTCTTTCTATAACCCACCAAAGAACATCTCTATGAACCTTATCGTATGTTTTTTCTAAATCTAGAAATATCATATGAAGATCTTTTTTCTTTTCTTTATATTTTTCCAACAATCTTCTTACAAGGAAAATCGTCTCCATAGTTGACCTCCCACGCATGAAGCCAAATTGGTTCTCTGATATTGTTGTTTCTCTTCTTAGCTTATTGTCAATTATCCTCTTCTAAAGTTTCATAGTACGACTCATAAGTTTAATTTCCCGGTAGTTTGAACAACTTTGAATATCTCCTTTGTTTTTGAAGATTGGTACAAGTGCCTCTTCTCCAATCCATTGGCATCCGTTTTGATTTTAAAATTTTGTTAAAAAGTTTTGTTAACCAAGTCAATCCAATTTCTCCTAAGCATTTCCAAACCACTATGGGTATTTCATATGCGCCACATGATTGAGGCATGATGGAGCCAGAGTGTTTATCGTTGGACTTAGGATTTAAAGATTTGGCTTGCATATTGACTTTCCTTAATTCTTGATATTTATGAAAGCCTTCCTAAACTTATCATTATATATTTGTAGGGTCAGTAGACTAATCTATACCAAACTTTGGCTAAAGTTTCAAATCTATCCCAAACAAAACTTGTTTTGTCAAATTTATCCCAAACAAATACATTTGGATCTTAATTATAATCTATCAAGATTTGGGTGAGAATTTTGGTTCATACAACAACAACAACAACAACAACAACAACATAGCCTCAGTCCCAAAATTTTATTTTATTTTTTTGGTTCATGTGGCAAAAAAAAAAAATGGTAAAAAGGTGCTCAAAATTGTCGAGTCACCAAAATAGGAAATTACGAGAGAGTCGAGAGAAGCAATCGTGTTTGGGTCGATAGAGATAGTGAAGAGGTGCGTGTGTTTGCAAAGGCTAGGGCTAATAGTTGGGGATTTCTTTCAAGAAAGTAAGATTTTGAAAAATTACTCTCATTCCACAATTTTGAACACCTTTTCTACATAAGCCAAGACTTTCACCTCGAATCTTGATGAATCAAGAAAAATAAGAAAGAAGTTACAAGCTATCTCTTCCTCACTAACTAGCTCCAATTTGGCTTTACTATGTTAATGTTGTTATAATCTATAACTCCACCTATGTAGAACATTATATGCGTTATGATGTAGTAGCCATTTGAGGCTAGTATAGTAACTAGATTTTGTTGTATGTGTAGGATAAAATGCTTTGATGTACTTGGGTTTTGATGTCTTAGTATAAAAGATTGTAAAGACACCAAAATAGTGAGCTTTTTGTCATAATGGATTAAAGAATTGAGTTGTGAAACCCTAGATTGGGCGTTTATGTGTTTATATTCTTCGTTGGTTTATTCTTTTCTTCTCCTCATTTGATCCTCTCTACATCATGATACATAGTCGGTCTCATGGTTTGAAAAATCGACAAAATTTCACGAACTTCCCTAAATTATGTAGATTCTCAAAAGAGGGGAAACAAAACTCATGTGCAATATCAAAATTCCCCAAAAAAACCAATATAATTCGCGGAAGTTCGACATAATTCAAGGAAGTTCTACTAAACAGTACCAAAAAACTACAAAACTTTCCATGACTACGTAGAATTTCGGGGAAGTTTATGGAAGTTTTAGGAAAGTTTCAAAGAAATTTCCCATGATGTATCAAAACCAATCTAACATGAAAGCTTCATACCTCCAAAGGGAAGTTGGTGAATTGCATGTTATATTGTGAAACAATGATATGTAATTCCATATTGCATGTTGTATTGAAAAATTACACACTTTAAACAATTGTATTGTGACTCTTATCCATTACAAATGTGTAACTAAGTCTATTTTAACATATTATATAGTAATTTGAGTTTTTAGCATTTAGAATGAGATTTTATGAACTTCTATGCATCGACGAGTTTTCGCACAACTTCCCCTCGTCAAATTAAACTTCCCCAAATTATTTTCCAATCTTAAGTGGGCGCATTACAAAGCGAAGTCGAAGTTTCAAACCTTGGTCGGTACCAATTCATATAAAGGAGAAGGACTCCAAAGCCCATTTTTCATACTAAAAAATGGGGGGAGGGAGGTCCAAGCTCATTTCCATTCATGAGGGAGGGTTGCGATAGGTTGGCAACTAGCAGAAAACTTTTGTCACTCTATCTGAATGTTGTTGTAATGTTGTAATAATCTTACCAACCCTTCTTCAAATAAAGCAATAAAACAACAAAATGCAAAATACTATTTCTTTCTTATCAAAAAAAAAAAAAAGAAAAAACAGCAACTTCTACTACAGATCAACAGCGCAAATCAGCAGTGACCAATGGCATCAATTGAACGAAAACTCAACCACCAAAACCAACATTGTCAATGTGAGTCGCGACGTACCAGGTACAAGAGGCCTGAGATTGACCATCGCGTAGGAGAGGCCCGTGGTGTAGAACACTTCCTTTTCGCTTATTTTGTAGGGACCGAAAGCGAAGAACTGCGGCGGTGATGTCGCCATGTTCAACTGAGATTGCACAAAAATTGAAGTCATTAGGGTTGAGGAATAGATGATTATCTAGCAAGGAAACGTGGCTGATTTACTTTTTGGTTGATGATAGAGGTTGGTCTGAAAGAAGAATCGAAAACAATCGGGTTAGCAATTCGAAGCAAGTTTGATCCAACGCGGGTTTTGGAACAGAGCAGCTGCTTTACCATGCCCCAGTTGCCAGAGTAATATGGAGCTCGCTCTTTCCCTAAGATTTTGTAAACCTCTTAGTTAAATGAGAGGGCCGCTATGGGACCCCACCAATTCATGAAGGCACCCATGTTTTGAGGGCCGCTAAGGGCACCCCCACCATTTAATGAAGGCACCCAAAGTTTTTGTAAAAAATTCTGCAAAAGGGGAAAAGACTATTTTGCCCTTGTATATATAATGATTCAAACCCCACAAATCATTTTGACAAAGAAAAAAAGGCACCCCGCCACAAGGTTGAACCCCAAAGCCACATTGAATTTGGCGAGCGTTGATCGATTATTGCGGATTGTCATCATCTGACAGCGAGGTAACAATGTTCGACAACCATATTCGTGCTTTTTAGAACTGTTGAGTTGTGTATAACTGTGAAAATGATGATTTGTTTGTCAACGTAGGTTTTGGTAATTTCTTCAAATCCGAACTTGCCTCCGCTATATAATGGAGGATTGTACTGCTTCGGTGGCAGAGGAGGTCGTACTTGAGGTAATTTTGCAAATTTATTGTGTATTTGTTGCGGTTATCCGAAGTTTCTGTCTGGGTGCGCGATTGTTTCGGCCTCGCAGGACCGAGATGTATTGTACTGTCTCGGTCGTAGAGGACCGAATGGTCTCCGTATCTCACGGAAGGGTGAAATCGAGAGTATTCATGAACTCTCGGTCGTTCGTGAACGAGACTATGAAGCAAGTTGCTGACCTGTACTACCGATAACCAATTTTTTTGGATGTTATTGTGATTGTGTTGTACATTTCTGTTGTTTATAATGTTACACTGTTTGTATTGCGGTGTAATAATGCTTTACGCCTCTATTTCCAGACTACACGGACACGTTTACACCTTGTAGGCCATTCCCAACTAGAGAAGCAGCAGTTTCATGGCTTCAAATGATAGGCCGTGAGAACATGTTCGTGCTAGTGACAAAGCACTCTGACGCCGGGGGCATTAAGCGCAGGGGAAGGGTGAAAATTACCTGTGAGAGGTCAGGGACTTATAGGGGAATGTCACAAAGAGTTGGGATAGGTAAAGCAGCAAAAATTGCTTTGAAACCAAGAAATGAGACTCAAGAAGAGGAAACGGCGAGGACTCAAACTGGTACCAAGAAATGTGGATGCCCTTTCCTTATCAACGTAAAGGAAAATGCTGACTCGTTGTGGTATATCACTGTTATATGTGGGAGGCACAATCACGAGCCCGCAAAAAACTTGGACGGCCATTCTTTTGTCGGGAGATTGGATAAGGCGGAGCAGGAAGTTGTAGTGCAAATGACAAAGGGGAATGTGAAGCCAAGAGACATCCTAAATACGTTGAAGCAAAGAGACATTAGTAACGTATCGACAATAAGGACTATATATAATGCAAGACAAAAAGCCCGAAATTAGGATGCGAGTAGGAGGACTCAAATGCAACAACTGTTGCACATATTGGAGAAGAATAAGTGGCTGTCATGGCATAGGAAGGATCCCGTTACGAATGTTGTCACGGAGTTATTTTGGTCACATCCCGACTCGATAAAGTTGGTCAGGTGTTTTCCATCGGTTATTTTGATGGATTGCACGTACAAGACAAATAGGTACCGAATGCCTTTGTTGGAGATTGTTGGCATCACTTGTACGCACTTGACGTTCTCCGTTGGGTTCGCATTCTTATCATCGGAGAATCATGGGCATTATGTTTGGACACTTGAGAAGTTGAGATCCATATTGGATAGGTGGCCTAAGCCTGACGTGTTTGTTACCGATAGGGACTTAGCCCTTATTAGTGCCATAGAAGAAGTTTTTCCGGCCTCGTCTCACCTCCTTTGCTCTTGGCGCATCAACAAAGTAGTATTGTCCAAGACTAAGAAGATGTTTGGGGAGAACGATGGTTTTGCGCGTTTTATGGATAGGTGGACGAGCGTGATGTATGCCAACTCGGAGGCCTTATTCGAAGTTAGGGCGAATGACCTGCGTTGTGAGTTTGGGCATGTAAAGGGTCTTACGGAGTACTTGGACAACACATGGTTAAAGAACTACAAAGAGAAATTTGTCTCGGCTTGGACAAATAGACTTATGCATTTGGGGAAACAACAACGCAGAGGGTGGAGTCTCAACGCATTCTACTCAAGGTACACCTTGGGAACAATCAGCCAATTTTGAGACTCTATGGCATGTGATTGATGGACTCCTTAGAATCCAACACAACAATATCAAGGCATCGTTTGAGCTAAGTTTGAATGTCGTCCAACATGAGTACGTTGCTGAGTTGTATCGACGATTGCACGGTTATGTCTCTCAACGGGCGCTTAGGCTAATTAGAGATGAATTGACACGTGGAGAGGATGTTGGTCACGATTTCACTCGTTGTGGTTGCGCGATACGCACCACACATGGCCTTCGTGCACATGAGCCGAACCATCATATATTTGCTGGGTCGCCCATCCCTCTCGAGGACATTCATGTTTACTGGCGAAAGTTGAGTATGATACCTGAGAGTCCGGTGGACTCGTCTGGGTACAACGTGCACGATGAGATTGAAAGGGTGTTGGAAAAGTTTCATGCTTGTAGTAATGAGGACGATCGACTCAGGATAATTCAGCAGCTCAGGGAGATTAGTCGACCTTCGTCTACTCCAGGTGTCGTGCCGCCGGCAAAAATTAAGACAAAAGGGAGGACACCGGGGTCTTCGAAGAGAAAACACGACTGTGACAATTCATCTACGAGACGGTTGCCGAGTCAGTTTGAGTACGTGCTATCGACTCAGGAGGCCTCAAGTTCTAGGAAGAAGAAAAGTAAAGTTGTTCCTAAACTGCGTCGTGGTAGTCGACGCAAGCAAAGTGCAACTAACATGGCTTACGGTCATTGCGTAGAACCGGATTGGTTGCTACATGTTGAGGGGATCATCGATGTGCTTGCCGATGAGAATTGTGGATATAGGCGTGTTGCGTCTGGGCTTGGACTAGCCAATGTCGACGGGTGGAGGATCGTCCGTAGAAGGATGTACGATGAGATTATCGAGCATGAAAACCTTTGGCGCGAAGTGCTAGGCTCGGGTTACGAGAGTGTCAAGATTGCGGTGCATTGCCGAGAGAATCAAGTAGGTGCAACTTTCAGAGAATGGTTGACACTTCCAGACATGGGATTGTTGGTAGCCACTGCAGTCAATGTGGTTCTCGTCAACCTTTCGCGCGGGAGTGCCTCCATATTTTTACCTCTACGTAGTGCTCCACCATCCACCGGGCACAACAGACATGTCATTGCCATGATTAATGACAGGAATATACATTGGCTTAGGGTAAGTGATGTGAATTTGGTTGAATTGTTTTGTTGTTTCTCGACAATATGGTCATGTCATACTGTTCAAATTGACAGGTGTTGCTGAGCACGAATGCACCATTGCCATCCTTATACCCGTCATGGGTACGGTATGTTCAGGATAGTGCGAAAGGTTGGCGAGATATATTCGTATTCCGAGACATTGCGCCCATTGCAACTCTACTTGATGTCACCATATCCGTTGTAGATTTAAGTACACCGTAGTGTTACAACTGGTACCTCTAAATTTGGGCGGTTGTACATTTAGTTATTTCGAAAGTTAGCTTTCAACTTGCGTGGATATAGAATGAATGAATTTACCCTATCTTTCGGGTATTGTTGTGCAGTTTCATTCGTTTCGGTCATGCATTAAAGTTATTTGTATTTGCAGTTGGAACTGGTTACTGGAACATTCGTTTCGGTCATGCATGACCGAGACGAATGGCGAAGTGTCGGTCGTACGCCCTCGAGACTTGACGCCAAAGCTCCGACACGCAATACCGATAAAGCCACTTATCGTCTCCGCCGATCATTACCGAAAATTATAAATGGGTGTCGGCCCTGCTTGACCGAGATATCAGATGGATACAAACACAAATTCCAACAAAAAAAATGGGCACTGAAACATTATAAACTGTCATGCAAATGTATTCAACGGGCAACGGGAACACATCAACCATTCAAAAATGTCATAAAAATGTAGTACAAATGTCTATCCCTCCGTTATCGGCTGATCATTGCTTGGGTTTTTTCATATTCTTCCTTCGATACTCCTTCCCATGCATTCTCTTCTGAGGCCCAACATCGGCCTCGGCAGGCTGAGCTGTGGCCTGGGTTGAGGGTGTGGAAGTGCTACTATGCTGGGAGTGCCTCGGGCCTTGTTCAGTAGGGTCGGTTGTCGTGGTTGTGCCGGTTGCGGTCGCGGGAAATGTACTCGTGGGGGTGGGACCAAAAGTCATTCCCGAAAGGAGGTTGACCATGTCAGTCAGAGTGGTCCTCGCCGAGTCAAACGTAGACATCTCTGGGGGGAGGTCCATCCATCGCAACGCCGCGTCCAACGCTCGCCTATTACGCTGATGAAAAATATTGAGTTACTGTCTTTCAACCACATTTCGGAATTACTTATAAATGCATAATACGTATAACCATTCCAATACCTCAAGGATCTCGTTGTCTGCGATGGTTGAGGCCACCATTACAAGGTCCTCAAAGCTCGGATTCGTGATAACAGGATGAGACACTTTGACGAACCAAGGGAGGTACTCTGGTGTAGCCAAAAACTCAAATACTGCCTTCTCGCCCCGAACTTCAGGAGCCAGCACATGGTTCCTCCATCGCTCCCAATTGTCTTGTTCGAACCCATACTTGAATGAGTACTTGTTCGCAGATGGGCCTCTGTGTGCTTCCAATGGACGGTACGGAGGATCTGGTATAGATTGCACATGGCCAAACTGTCTCGGTATCCTCTCCGGGTGGTAGGGCTCCACCACATCCATGTACTTGATCTTCCCACTGTAAAAGGCCATCGCTTGCACAACGCCATTTTCCCTTAAATTCACATATGGGTCCCAAGTGACCTAAAAATAATTCAACAACAAGTGTGTGTAAAATAAATTACCAAACAAAATCATTCATCAGAGGACATGGATAAGCAGCTCACCTCACTTGGTCGCAACCTATCCAAGGTTCTCCTAATGGCCCCGAGCTTGTCAACATTCTCAACCGTCTCGTGCTTTTGAATCCATCTGGAGACACGAGGGTGCACGTAGTCCAAGTACTTCGCATTGGGCGTGGCCAGACCAAGTTTGAAATGGTCGTACACTCATCCCTGCAAATACGTACAATGTTAGTTAGTCCACAATTGCAAGTTGGCCTCATCGAAAAACAGAATGATAATTAATTCTATTTTGTAACAAACCTCAAGCAATGTCAGATAGCCAGCAATTTGATACACTAGCACTCTCGTGGCGGACCCCAAGTGTCGATACAAGTAGGCCAACGCAGCCGCTCCCCATGCGTAGTTCCCTACGTCGTCCGAGTCCTCAAGTAGCTTCAGCTGCGCGATAGACACCCGAGACCCACTCTTATCGGCAAAAAGAGTGCACGACAACAAGTACAGCAGGTACGCTCGGGCGGTGCATTCCACAGGAGGATAATTTCTGGGTCTTGAACCAGCTTTGGGGCACCATCGACTCTTCAACCAATGTTTGCGCACTGTGAGCCCCTTGCTGATATTCACCTCCTCCTCGGCCTCCTCTACGCTAACCCCAAGTAGGTTCGAAACCATCTTGATAGCGTCCGAGCGAGATTCCTCCGTGTACCTAGCAAAGTTCTCCACTTCAACAACTTTGCCCGTCACAGGGATCTTCAGGAGGAAGCTGACATCCTCTAATGAGATAGACATTTCACCAAAAGATAGGTGAAATGTGTTCGTCTCCGGCTGCCACCGCTCCACAAATGCAGAGATTAGCTCCTTGTTGGCCTTCCGGTATGAGCGGTCTATCAGCGTATTCAACCCTGAACGCTGAATAATCCTCCGAAGTCCCGCCGTGTCCGGGTGACACGATTGTAAATCCCATTCCGCTATTTGAGCTTCGTGATTGATACACTTAAGAACGGGCCGCTCCTGCAAATGTAAAAACATCTCATCATTATGTGAAGACCATGAGTGTTAAGTTTATCATTTCAATGAAATTGAATTTACCTCATTCCTCCAAATCGATAAAGCCACATGATCCTTGAAGCTCTTCAGCAACGCCCCGTCTATAGGACCACCGGGGAATGGAGCACGCGCTTCAACACATACTTCCGGCTCTCCTTCATCATGGCCAGCTCCACCTCTACTGCTCCCCCCCACATTACGATCTGTTTCTATCATGTTCCCCGCCTCTGAAGAGTCACTGCTACTGGACTCCGATGCATGCCCCTCCTCTTTTCCTCCGAACAACATCCTCGGTCGCGCCCAAGCATTGAGGGTCGAACCCTCATCGTGCAAATGTAACCTTCCACGAGTGCCATCTACCTTCGCCTTACCCTTACCATCCTCATTATCCTTCTCTTTCTTTTTCCGGTACGATGCTGTCTGGGGTCTCCGGCCACCTCGCCCCCGGTTAGGCCTCGGGACCTCAGCTCCAGCCTCTTCCCTAGTCACCGGTAGCTTCGGACGAGCCATACCTGAATAAATTACAACATACAAGCGCATGGAACAGATCCCAAATTAAATTTACAAAACAAAAATGTCCAAATCATCCATTTCTTATGTCTCGGTCAAGCAGGTTTGTGAAACAATACATATTCTCGGTCACCCATGACCGACAATTCCTCTAATATATCGTCAGTGTACAACCGAGTCCAATGAAAAGGTCTCGGTTGTCCGCCACCGAGATGTGTTGACCATTTCAATTCGCCTCGCTCTCGGCCGATCACGACCGAGCCTACTCTAACACTCACGCCATGGTACAATCTAGACTTTGACCAAATTCTCGATTGTACACCACCGCCACCACATTACCTAGCAATAATTCTATCTCTCGTCATGTCTCGGCCGCGAGACCTAGAGTCCTCTCGGCCTTGCGTAGCCGAGACTCTGTGATATTTGTCGGCCTTTGTGGCCGAGAGTTCGACTTCCCCAAAATGTAGCTTCTCTCTGGACATGCTTGTCCGAGAGAGTAAGCACATTCTCTTTCCTGTGTGGCCGAGAACCGCGAATTCCCAGTTCTTACACTAATGAACAAACCACCACTCTAAATCACAACTACTCTACCAAATGTAACTTAATTACACTAAAAACGTACCTTCAAACGACCGATTTCGCGCAAATACTGTGTGTTCGAAGATGTTCAGCGGAACCCTAACTTTGAGATGAAATCGGCTCATACCACGACCCTACGAACTGCAAAAAAACCGTCAAACGGAGGAGAAACACAAGGCGAGACACGGGAGACACGATTTCAGAGATTCCTCCCACTGGACGGTTCACACAAAACGGGTTCTTGGAGTCCAGGCGGTGAAGATGGTGCTTTGGGGGTGGTGGGGTGCGGATGGATTTCCACGAGGGGTAGTTTAGGTATTTCGGGTCTAATTTTTGGGTGCCCCAGGTAAATCGGTTTGTGCCCACATTAACTGGGTGCCTTCATTAAATGGTGGGGTGCCCTTAGCGGCCCTCCATGTTTTTTGTAATTCTCTCAGTTAAAATGAAAATGACTATTTTGCCCCTTAATATATAGTGACTCAAACCCCACAAACCATTTTGCAAGTAAAACTGGGGCACCCCACCACAACGTTGATCACAAGTGAAACCTAAAGTCACATTGTGTTTGCCGAGCGTGTATCGATTGTTGCGGCTTGACATCATCCGACAGCGAGGTAACAACGTTTGTCAACCTAATGATGCTTTGTAGGAACTATGATTTCGGTCAAAAACTGAGAAAATGATGGTTTGGTTTGTCAACGTAGGGTTTGGTAAATTCGAGCAATTCGAGTTTGTTTGCACTATAAAATGGAAGATTGTACTGCATTAGTGCAAGAGGAGGTAGACCAATAGGTAATTGTTGAAATTTGATGTGTTATATATGCGGTTTCTCAAATTTTCAGTCGATTTTTGCACGGGCGCGAATGATTCGGCCTCGCATGACCGAGAGTTGTAGAAACGTCTCGGTCGACATCAACCGAGACTTCTTCGTAGTTCACGTCATGCGACGTGAACGAAACAAAGGCATAATCTCGGTATGGAATGACAGAGACAATGTTGTAGGTCTCGGTTGTACATGAACGAAACTATGCATAGATTCGCGGACTTGTACAACCGAAAATGTGTTTTTTTTTTGTTTTTTGGTGAATTTACTGTGCATTTCGGTTGATCATAATGTTACAATGTTTGTATTGCAGGTAATGTCGGTCTCTACTTTATTTCAAAACTACAAGGATACGTTTACTCCTTGTAGGTCATTCCCCTATAGAGAAGTGACAATTTCATGGCTTCAAATGATAGGCCGGGAGAACATATTTGTGTTAGTGACGAAGCACTTTGATGCCGGGGGCATTAAGCGCAGGGGAAGGGTGAAACTTGCGTGTGAGAGGTATGATACATATAGGGGAATATCACAAAGAGTTGGGAAGGGGAAAACGACAAAAATTGATTTGAAACCATGAAATGAAGAAGAAGAGGAAACGGGGAGGACTCAAACCGGTACGAAGAAATGTGGATGCCATTTCTTTATTAACATCAAAGAAAATGCTGACTCTTTTTGGTATGTCACTGTCATATGTGGGAGGCACAATCACGAGCCCGCGAAAAACTTGGACGGCCACTCATATGCCTGAATATTGGATAAGGGGGAGCAGGAGGTTGTGGTGCAGATGACAAAGGGTAATGTGAAGCCAAGAGACATCCTCAATACGTTGAAGCAAAGAGATGTTACAAACGTATCGACAATGCGGACAATATATAATGTAAGACAAAAAGTCTGAATTGAGGATGCGGGTGGGAGGACTCAAATGCAACAACTATTGCACATATTGGAGAAGAATAAGTGGATGTCGTGTCATAGGAATCATCCCGATACGAATATCGTCACTGATTTGTTTTGGTCACATCCTGATTCAATCAAGTTGTTAAGGTGTTTCTCAGTGGTCATTTTGATGGATTGCACTTACAAAACAAATAGGTATCGAATGCCTTTGTTGGAGATAGTTGGCATCACTTCAGCGCATTTGACGTTCTTCGTTGGGTTTGGTTTCATATCCTCATAGAGTCATGCAAATTATGTTTGGGCACTTAAGAACTTGAGATCCATATTGGATGGGTGGCCTAAACCTGACGTGTTTGTTACGGATCGGGACTTAGGCCTTATTAGTGCCATCAATGTAGTATTCCCATCATCATCTCACGTTCTTTGCTCTTGGTACATCAACAAAGTAGTATTGGCCAAGACTAAGAAGATGTTTGGAAATAACAAAGGCTTCGCTCGTTTCATGGATAGGTGGACGAGTGTGATGTATGCTAAGTCTGAGGACTTATTTGAAGTTAGGATGAATGACTTGCGTTATGAGTTCGGGAATGTGAAGGGTCTTTTTGATTACTTGGAGAACACATGGTTAAAGACGTACAAGGAACAATTCGTACCGGCTTGGACAAATCGAATTATGCATTTTGGGGAAACAACAATACAGAGGGTGGAGTCTGCGCATTCAACTCTGAAGCTACATCTTGACAACAGTCAGACGAATTTTGAGACTTTGTGGAATGTGGTTGATGACATCCTTAGGATTCAACACAACAACATCAAGGCTTCATTTGATCTCGGTTTGAATGTGGTCCAACATGAATATTTTGATGAGTTATATCGTCGATTGCGTGGTTATGTCTCTCAACGGGGGCTTAAGTTAATTCGAGATGAATTGGAACGTGGAGAGGATGTTGGACACGACTCAACTCGTTGTGGTTGCGAGATATGTACCACACACGGCCTTCCTTGTGCCCACAAGCTAAATTTCCATAAATTTGCTGGGACACCCATCCCTCTCGAGGACATTCATGTGTACTGGCGAAAGTTGAGTATGATACCTGAGAATCCTATAGATCGATCTGGGTACAATGTGCACGATGAGATTGAATGAGTCATGCAAAAGTTCCATGCTTGCACTGAAGATGACGATCGCATCAGGATTATTCAGCAACTCAGGGAGATTAGTCGACCTTCATCCACACCGGGAGTGATGCCACCCACGAAGATAAAGACAAAGGGTAGGATATTTGGGTCTTCAATCGGGTGTAGGTTGAAAAGGGAAAGTAAGACAGGATCAAAGAGAAAACACAATGAAGAGGAATTTTCGACGACAAGATTGCCTAGAGGATTCGAGTACGTTCTATCAACAGAAGAGGCTTCTAGTTCGAGGAACAAAAAAAGTAAAGTAGGGCCTAAAATGTGTCGTACAAGTCGACGCACCCAAAGTGCATCTAACATGGCTTACTCTCATTGCATAGAACTGGATTGGTTGCCATTTGTTGACACCACTATCGATATGCTAGGCGATGGAAATTGTGGATATCGGTGTGTTGCATATGGGCTAGGTCTTCCCGATATAGACGGTTGGAGGAAAGTTCGTAGAAGAATGTATGACGAGTTAATCGGGTATGAAAGCCTTTAGTGGGAAGTGCTTGGAACAAGTTACGAAAATGTCAAGACTACAGTGCATTGTCCAGATAATCATGTTGGTGCCTCATTCGAAGAATGGTTGACACTTCCGGACATGAGATTGCTAATATCAACGGCCTTTAATGTCGTTCTAGTCAACCTCTCGCATGGTAGTGCTTCGACATTTCTTCCTCTACATAGTGCTCCACCGGCGTCGTTACATAGTAGACTTATCATTGCCATGATTAATGAAAAGAATATCCATTGGGTTAGAGTAAGTGTGTAGATTTTTTGTGAATTGGTTTTTTCTCATCCTTAATCGGGTATGTGACAATGGGCCATTTTTTGTACTTCTAACTTTGACAGGTGAAGTTGACTGTTAATGCACCGCTGCCATCCTTATATCCCGCGTGGGATCGATATGTTGAGGAGTACGCTAAAGGATGGCGTGATGGATTTGTCGTTCGTGAAATCGTGCCAGTCGTACCTTTTGAAGAAGGAGCTTTATCCGTGGTAGATTTAGATTCTCCATAGTTTGACATTCATGTTTGCCGAACCACCAATTTTTTATAAATATTATTAACTCTAACAATGTAAAGTGATGTAAAGTTATGTTGTCAATAGTATAAAGTGAGGTTATATGGACTCTTCGTTGTTAATATGTTATGATATCTAAATTGATGTTGGTACTATGTTATGGTTTGTAGAGTGAGGTGGGTGCAATGTTATAGTTGTCATTCGTGATGTTGTTACGGTGTTTTCGTTTGTACACTGATGTTGTTATTGTGTTTTGCTTGGTTATTGCTCCGAATAACCAATCTCGGCAATGACAGTCCGTCAGCCACGCACACCTCTCAGCCGAAATCAACCAAAAAGCAAGACAATTCTCGATATGCTAAGACCGAAAAACATTTAAACATTTCGGTATGACAAAGCCGAAAGTACTATCTGTTTGGGTCTACATCACTCTCGGCATGTCCCAACCGAAATACAACAATTAATCTCGGTATTCTGAGATCGAAAACCATGAAAACTCCTCTGTATGAAAAGCCGAAACAAGTGGAGGTTTCAGTGAGTAGATCACTCTCGGTTATAAGTTAATTAGTACCAGGTGAATAAGCTCGGAGGGCCATGGCCGAGACGTATCAGGATATCGCGGCTGTGCGGTTCCGAGAACTGTAACTTGGTTTCGGTTCTGAACGACCGAAACCAATTTCATGGCACATTTCCCACAATTCAAATGCACAAACATAACAAACATAGTTTAATAACTCAATAGTTCATTGTTTGTAAGTAAACGTATTGTACCTTATTAACACCAAATCATGAAAACCAAAAAAGGGACATGGAACATGATTAAGTATTCAATCCAAAAAACCAGGCAACTATAGAAACATAACAAGTATAGTTTGATAACACCAATGAACAGTAAAACAGTGCCAAATATTCCATACAAGTTTCATGCCACATGACCCGAACAAGAACCATTCAACGAAACATAAAGTAATTGTTACTCAATTCAAGAAAAAATCATGCAACTATAGAAATGTCGATGTCGATGTGCCTTCATTCCTTTGGCTTGACATTCTTTCGTTGGTATTCCTTGCCATGCATTCTCTTTGGGGGGCGAGCAGCGACCGACCTGAGTGGTACATTAGCCGGGGTGGAGTGTGTAGAAGTGCTATCGTGCTGGGACTGTCTACGGGCTGCTTCGGTAGGAACTGATGTGTCGGTTGCGCCGGTGGCGATGGTGGGCGTCGTAGTGGAGGTGGTGGGACCGAAACTCCTCCCCGAAAGGAAATTGACGACGTCACTCGCCATTTGCCTTGCAGACTCCAACGTACACAACTCCAGCGGCAATAATTTTCACCTTAACGCCGCGTCCAACGCCCGCCTATTACGTTGATCAGAAGAAAGTTAAATTCGTTAATGTAATACATATCGGCATTTAAAAGTAACATGGCTAACACTTCTACATAATATTTATACCACATTCAATACCTCAAGTAGCTCATTGTCAGCGATAGTCGTCGCAAGCACGTCGTCATCGAAGTACCTCGGGTTGGTGAGCAATGGGTGAGAGATTTTCAGGAACCAAGGTAGATAGTCCGGTGTAGCCAGAAACTCGAATTCTGCCTTGTCATCGTGCACTTCGGGGGCCAACAAATGGTTACGCCAACGTTCCCAATTGTCTGCTTGGAAACCATACTTGACCGAGTATTTTAGTGTAGAAGGGCCTCGATGTGCTTCCAATGGCATGTACGAAGGATCTGGTATAGATTGCACGTGCCCACACTGCCTCATAATCCTCTCCGGATGGTAGGGCTCCAACACATCCATGTACTTCAGTGTGCCACTGTAGAAGGCCATCGCGTGCACAACGCCATTCTCCCGGTGATTAACATATGGGTCCCAAGTAACCTAATGAAACATATACAAACATAATTAATAACCATAAACTAAATGTAACATTTAGTTTCAAGAAGGGCGTAAAATCTCACCTCACTTGGGCACAACCCGTCCAACGTTTGCCTAATAGACCCAACCTTGTCTTGATTCATCACGGTCCCATGCCTTCGAACCCATCTGCAGGCACGAAGTTGCACATAGTCCATGTATTTTGCATTAAGTGTGGCGAGCCCAAGCTTGAAATGCTCATACACCCATCCCGGCGAATAGATACAATGCTAGTTAGAGAAAAAATGAATAGTAATCACAAAGGCAATAAATAAAGTCGATTTAGTATAAAACCTCAAGTAATGTGAGGTATCCGCCAATTTGGGAAACTTGTACTCTGGTGGCCGACCCAAGTGTCGGTACAAGTAGGCTAATGCAACTGCACCCCATGCATACTTTCCCACGTCGTCCAAATCTTCTAGAAGCTTTAACAACGCGATAGATACCCGAGATCCACTCTTATCCATAAACAGGGTGCAAGATAGTAGGTACAACAAGTACGCCCGGGCAGTGCATTCTATAGGAGGATAAGTTGTGTTCCTTGCACCAGCTTTGGGGCACCTTCGACTCTTCAACCAACATTTTCGGACTGTGAGCCCCTTGTTGATGTTCACTTCCTCCTTAGCATCTTCAATGCTAACCCCAAGTAGTTTCGACACCAGCTTAATTGCATCCGAGCGAGATTCGTCGGTGTACCTCGCAAAGTTCTCAACTGCCACCACCTTCCCGTTGACAGGAACGTTCAACAGCATGCTCACATCCTCCAAGGAGATCGACATTTCACCAAATGGTAGGCGAAATGTGTTCGTCTCCGGCCGCCACAGCTCCACAAAGGCAGTGATAACCTCCTTGTTAGTCTTGCGGTATGAGCAGTCTATTAGCGTATTCAACCCAGAGCACTGAATAATCCTCTGAAGGCCCACGGTGTCAGGGCGGCACGACTGTAAGTCCCATTCTTGGATCTAAGCACCGTGATTGATACACTTGAGTGTCGGTCGATCCTGCAACGACAAAAAACATTCCGTCAACTAATTGAACACCAAAAATTTTAAGATGTATGTACCTAATTGCTCCAAATCGCTAAGGCGACATGATCTTTAAAGCTCTTCAACAGTGATCCATTTTCGGGACCACCGGGGAAAGGAGCACACATTTCCCCCTTGTGACTCTCCCTCATTATGGGCACCTCCACCACTAGTATTCCCACCCACATTACGATCACTACTTGTGGTGTTCGCTGATGTTGATGAGTCACTACTACTAGACTCAGATGCGTGTGCCTCATCTTCGCCTCGGGCGACGACAAGATCTGAGTGTCGCTGTGCGTCAATGTTTGAACCCTCATCGTGCAATTCTAATTTCTTCGCACGTCCTCCACCAATCTAACCCTTTCCCTTCAAATCCACCTTCTCTTGCTCTTTCTCTTTTTGATAAGATGACGTCGAGGTTTTCCGTCCGCCTTGCCCACGGTTACCCCTCGACACCTCAATACCAACCTCCTCCCTAGTCACCGGGGCTTTCGAACGAGCCATACTTGAGAAGACTACAACATGTAAGCATCTTCCGCACAAACATAAAAGGAATATAAAAAAAATCACGTCTCAATCAAGCAGTACCGAGAAACAAATATCATTCTCGGTGACTTATGACCGAGACCTCAATATCAGTCTCGGTCATGCACAACTGAGAAAATTTATAATGTCTCGGTTGTACATCACCGACATGACATCTACTATACACTTCGAATTACTCTCGTGCGATGGTACCCGAGAGCACTCGCCGCGTTACGTTATCTAACATAGTAACATAATTATAATTTCGGCGACACGTGACCGATAAACCAGACTCAGTCTCGGCCACTCATTGCCGAGACTATAATGTCTCGTCTCTGGCCGAGAACCACGATTCCACAAAAATTTCCCCTAGGTTTCGGCCATGCTTGGCCAAGACTAAGCTAGTTTTTCCTGGCCTATGTGGCCGACAACCACGAGTTCCCGTTGCACCTTACCATTGAATGCAACGCAACATAAACTTAACAAATAATCGACCAAATGCAACTTAATTAGACTATCAACGTACCTCCATCGATCTATTCCACGCCTTCAGCCCGAGAACGACGACGAATTCGAGCCCTGATGTTGACACCAACTCTATCAATTCGGTGAACCTCCAAACTCAAATGACACAACCAAAATCTGCCTACAACAGAGGAGATAAGAGAGGAACGAAGATAAATCCGGGGTTCGCAGGTTGCAGGGAATGGATTGATCTCAGTTTATATGGTTCATATGCACGATGGTGGGCTGGTGGTGTGGTGGGGTGCCTCCATTTTGGTGGCATGGGTATTTTCGAGATTTTGGCCCTGAAATTTGGGTGCCCTTCGAAATCTCGTTTGTGCCCTTATTACATGGGTGCCTTCATGAATTGGTGGGGTGCCCATAGCGACCCTCTTAAATGAATGTAGTGCAAAGCTCGGATCGTCCCAATTGGTACATGTCTTGATTTCAAATATCGTAAATTGAGTTGGGAGTATCACCCCTATATAGGTGTGATATCTTTGAATTAATTGATGTGGTTATCATCGAACACTACGTAAGTAAAGATTTCAAAGAAAGATAATAGGTTTCAATGATATATATATTAGTTTCAGGACATGCTATGCACAATTGACCATTTCTAGTTAATCAACCAAAATTGAAAAGAACCACTATAATTAATAGAAAACATGAAAAACAATAAATAGAATGCGACTAACACTTGAAACTAATTGAACAACACGATCTTATAAATCTTCCTTATTTTGTAAAATGTGGAAAAAACTTGCATATGGATTTTTCGCAAGCATACTAATTAACCTTGCCAAAATTGTCTTTTTCATCCTATCAGAGCAATGCATTCGGTTTTGCACTTCATGATCAGTATCACAAAAATATAGTTGTAAAAAAGAAGGATGCTCCTTGTCATGAAGTAAATAATTTATAAAATGATGAATTTGGCCCTGCACTCTAAATGTATATACATCCATATTACTTTTGGCATACTCTCCTCGCACTTTACATAAAAAATGTAAAACCAAAATTGGTGTTATAAGTACAGATGTACATCAAAAACTCACGCATCTCTTCAGTGTTTGAAGTGAATAGGTTGAATATTTCTTCAAGGACAACATTAAGAACGAGGGTTACTTGACCGTTTGAACAACATAAACTATTAGATTCATGATAAATCTCTTTGCACTACAATTTCGACAAGAGTTTACAAATGGTAATACATCTGCAGAACTTGCAACGTGCTCAAAACCCATAGCGACATAATATGGTTTTGCATTACGGGGATCTATACATAAAAAAGAAATAAAGGCAACTTACTTTCTAAATTATTAATTGAAATCTTTCATTTTGCTTCATAGCATTTACCCTACTTAATATTTCATAGAACATTTTGTGAAGTTTCAAATCCATACTGTGATCATTCAACTCTTTCTTTTCACTCCTTAGTTGTCTTTGGCGAGCCCGTTTCATTTCTTTTTCTTCATTCATTGCAAATTTACGTTTCAAAATATCCACCTCTATACGATTAGTATTTATTGCTTTTCTTACACTGTATTCACTATTGTTGATAACTCCTAAGTTTTTAACCATGGTAACTCGCTAATGCAAGGTAAAATGGTTATACTTAATGAATTTTTAGATGAGATTGTTAAACCACAATCCAATGAAACAAAAATTATAGTAGTAATTAAAAAATAAATAATGTTAATTTAATATGCAACTAAATATAAAATTTAAATTTAAACAATATGTATGAGTTTGAACAAACTATGTAATATAAAATCCAAATGTACATAATTTGAATACGTAATAAGTAAAAATGCAATTCAAGAATCATTTAGCAAAGAAAAAAAAATTAGAAAAAAAAGGATCCATAGGAACGAAATATCAAAGCAAAAGACGTGGCAAAATTGAATTCACAATTGTGGACACATATACTATAAACATTGTTAAACATTACATGAAATATACTGACGACATGAACCGCTCATCTAAATACTATCTTTTTTGAAAAAAAAAATAGAACTATACATCAATATTTAGCTATAAGATAAATGACTTTTGGCTGTTAGTCCTCCCTAGTCTTCCAATAGATTAGCACACAACTCGCAAATATCTTCTTTTGAAAAAAAATATAACTATACAATAGAGTTTTGATCAACTCGCAAATATGTCTTGTTAAGTTTTTTAGTGTTAAATTATTTGTTGTAGAAAATAAAAAGAAACAGCAGCCTAAAATTTGAAAGATGACCAACTTTACAAATTGGATTTGTTTGATGAATGAAGTGGAAAACAAGAAGGAAAGATTAGAGAGTTATGCCAAAGCATCTATAATTAGATAAATTAATATTAAGGCGGATGTCGAAGGAAAGGTTGGGGCTTGACTCATTTTGGAGACAAGTATGATGTATCTAATGAAGTTGGCTTCTTATCAAAACAAAAGATTATGGAGTTATTGTTTATGAGTTAACTCAGTCTAGAAGAAACTCTTTCAATTTTCTGATGTTAAGTTATAACTATCGCCACCAAATGCAAGTAGTTCAAGCCACCTATTAGAGGATTGAACTTCTTATGTGTAACTTTACCTTAATTAGACCTTTAAAACTTATATACATTAAATACATTAAAACTTAATTAGATTTTTAAAACCTCACTAAATGGAAGTAGGTCTATATAAAGAGCAAATTACAAGTTCAAGTTTATATTACCTATTAAAAAGGATTTATCACGAGTTTTTCGAAGTCAGATTACTAAGAAGAATTGCTTACGAATAAATTTTCAATATAAATCGGGTGAAAAAATGGATGAGAACTCTAGGAATGAAAAAGCTTTAAAACTCTTGCAAATTAATGTAGTCCTACATTCCTCAAGTCCAAAATTGGCTGGGGCAAATCCCATGATACCTTGAGAATAATCTAGAAAAAATGGAAAGATGGATGACAAGTGCCTCAATAAGGGACTCTCTCATTATACTTCAATTGATGTTACATATTTTTCTTATTTTCTTATTCCTTTATTCTCTTTATTGTCGAAACCTACTTTGAGGAAATTAAGTGAAACAGAAAACCACAGAAGAACGTATCAGTCATAATTGTAAAACTAAGATGGTAGACAAGTATAATTGTAAAACTAAGATGGTCCATCATTTCATCTTAACTATGAATTAAGATGGTATTTCTGCACATATGGAAATTAACTGATCGGTTGAAAACTATAATCAAATAGTGCATACATACGAGAGTGTCAAACATACATCATAATGTTTCATAATTGAGCAAATGCAATACGCTTTACTCCTCGATATCAAATTATAATATGATAAAACACAAGTATTGAAAATATAATTCGGAGATAGTTTGTATTTTTAGTTCCACTTCAGTTCCAAGTTATAATAAGATTAGCATGTATTGTGGTTGTGACCTCTCAAATGAATTCTGCACCATGAATTATGTATCACAAAGATTACTTCGAAGAACTTGTTCAACAAGACATAAAAGACATAATTTAGCAGAAAAATTAAAAAATATCGGCCGCCAGTTCGATATAGATAAAAAAACACAATAATTTAATTGCTTACTTTCCATCTCCTACATGCTTTTATTGGAGGCTTTCATTTATCTCAAATGTGCACAAAAACTTTACATTCAGTTGTGTAGGAATTAGTGAACCAAGATATTAGTTCATCACTAACAACACAACATGTTCAACAAACAAAGATTCAAATCATTTCATGTCCTTTTTTTCAAGTATGCTAATATAAAATATGCAATTTTTTAATTCCAACTTGTAAAAAGACAGACAAATCAAACATCTATATATTTCTTATATAAAGGAAGAAGATGGAAATTATTTTGGCATTTCAACAAACACCTAGTATTCAAGATCTTAAAACCCAATTCAATTTAGGCTTATTGTCTTCAAGAAATCACTCACTACAAATTGCCAAACATATATGTATCCCATGAATTCTAATAACTATACAATGAAAGAGGGGTTGATCATATTAGCTTCTAAGGTATTGTTTCAAAAATTATGAATCAAATTTAACCATATAGACCAAATGAAAGAGGGCTTTTTGTGTAAAATTCAACATTGAATCAAGGGTGGATTAGACCCAAATTTCTTTCAAAACCATGAATCAAATTGAACCATATATACCAGATAATTAACTCACCTTTAAATCGAACCTCTCCGAAAAAAAATGGAGAAGAAATGTGGATTAACTCACCTTTGAATCAAATAGTAAAGGAAAGCAACGAATGAGTCGATAAAGGAAAACATGGAATGAATGATTTGAAGAGGAAGGAGAGTCATTGATCAGTTGAGTTGTTGATCGATTTGAAGAGGTAGGAGAGTCGTTGAGTTGTTGATCGATTTGAAAAGGTAGTGTTCAAGACGTTGAAGTGGTAGTGTATATAGATAGATATATATGATAGATATATAGTTGCTTCTATATATATGAGGAAAGAAGTAAATATGATAGATATATATCGGCAAATAAGTAAATTTCATTACCACTCAAAAATTTGTTATTCGTGCTTTTATATATATGATATATATATATATTTATATATACATGGACATGATACTAACACTACTATTTTGAACTTTTTCAAATACAAAATGAAAGGCAATAACGATCTATTTCATGTGAGAATGGAACACTAGGTTGGCACAAATATAAGTAGTCCCAACATTGTCACAATAAATGGTAGGTCTTTCCTGCAATGTAACACCAAGCTCTTGGAGAAGTAATTGAAGCCAAGCAATTTCTGATGTAGTGGAGGCAACAACACTGTACTCAGCTTTAGCGGTAGAGTGAGCAATAGATTTTTGTTTCTTTGAACTTCGTGAAATAGCATGAGAACCCAAGAAAATTACATAAGCATTAGTTGCAATTCTATCATCAATATTTCTAACCCAATCGACATCTGAAAATGAGTGTAGCGATAATGCATAACTTTTATTGAAATAAAGCCTATAATGGATCGTCCGGTGTAGGCAGTGTAATAGACTTTTCGTTGCATCCAATGATCTGTGGTAGGACAGTGCATGAATTGGGACAACTTGTGGAAAATAAATGATATATCGAGACAAGTAAATGATAAGTATTGCAAACTACCGATAATAGATCTGTACTCGGTGGCATCTATGAGAGCAGTACTATCATATAGTGTAATAACTTGACTAGACAAGATTGGAGTCGTGACAGCTTTAGCATGAGCCACGTTGCCTTTACTAAGAGGTCTTGAATATATTAATGTTGTCTGAGAAAAATACCATCTGCTGTGGGAATGGCTTCTTGTGACATCCTTCATTTCAATAAACCAGTATTTATATTTAATTACGAGATTAGTGGGTCCTAATCATGACACATATAACTTGGATCAGTGAAAAAAGGGAATCATTAGGTTAATATTTTTAGCGAAAGCCTAATATATGTGTGTTATATGATATTTCGTTGCAATGTCAGAATGTGTTGAGGTGTGTCCTCAATCTATCATAATTGGGGTTGTAAGTGCATGTCTGAAGAGCACGGGTGAAAAAATAATTAGTTGGTTGAAAATTCATAAATCAAATGTCAAGTATCATGTGAAGGATTTTGCATTGGTTTACGAGCAAGTTAGGATCGATGGCAGTGTAAAATGAGAACGAAATCGGTGCAAGATATTATATTGAGTTTCTTGCCGATTGGTGGTATTTGAGGTTGGGATTAGGTCCAAATCGATGCACATTTGGTTAAGTATGACAAGAAAATTGGTCCATAAGAATTTGGTGTGTCGTGGACAAAGTTAAGATTTTTGAGGTTTTTGTATGACTAAAACCACTGTTATGGAAGATATATGGAGTTGGACTATTTGTCGAGTGGGTGGCACAATTTGGCGAAAAATCATATCTAAAATGAGCGTCGGAAGTCAAAACACGTCAAAATATGGATTTTGGAAACTAATAAATAAAAAGAAATTAAGTTGTTGGCAAACAACTTAAGGTTTATATATAAATATAAAAAAAACCAAATCAAACTTCATTTGATAGTTCAACAAAAAGTTTTATGCTATGGTTCCGAAAACCTCTATGTGGACATTTTCATTTCGTGATATCCATATGTCCAATTTTCATCAAATTTCTATCCACAAAACTGTAGAGCATCGCGAGACGGTCAGTTGGAGCTAAGTTTATGTGGTGGAAATGAGGTATTCGGCCCACAATTCGATAAATTCTCAATTCATGGCATTTTCCTCAATTCAATTTGAGTTTTTCGCAATTTCTCAATTTTTTTGCAGGGATTTGATAGAAATTGGAAGAGATTGTTGTCAATTGATATATTGGATTGATTTGCGCCAATCTAGAATAAATTCCACCATTGTAGGTTAGACTTTTAGTGAATTGAATTGATGAAATTCTGTTGATAACCGTTTTAAAATATATTTATAGTTAAAATTTATTTAGATTGAGACTGTAGATGAATTGGATTATTAGTTTTGCCTAAATTGACTCTATAGGCTGTGAAAATATTTTGAATTTGGTTTGGTATGGTTTTTAGGTGTTCAGTGTCAAGTTTCTAGGATTTAATTGCAAAAGTATTGATTTGGAGATGTTTCATTAGTTCTAAATAAATAAAGTTTGCCTAATCAATAGTCCATATTAGAAAATTCATAACTTCTCCATTTGTGATCCAATTTGAGTATTTGTGGAGTCTATGAAAAGTATGAAGTGAGCTCTACAAGTTCGTTTTTGGTCAATATGAAAAATATGGAGGTTTTCAAGGTTAAAAAGTTACCCCAAGTACGTTAGTTGAAAGCAAGTTGAAGTTGTTATAAATTATTGTTTTTTGTGAATAGTTATCGAGCATACTTTGACTGTTGTTTTGTGGGGTTTCATTATTTGGTTTCACTTGAAGCTTGACCGTTATTATAACCGAGTATGTGAGGAACTTCAAAGTGATCTACCATTCCAGGAACCTCAAATATTTAGCTCAAAGTTGGTTGTATGTAAATCCTATAGTGATCACTTTATCATTATTTATCATATTATAATGCATTTAACTCCTTGTTTATGCATCACATTTGTTGATCTTGCGCTTATACATCTAGAGTAATGTAGGTCAAGCGTCTAAGTCTTAAGACTTCAATAGTTAGCTATTCAAAGAGTATGTTTCCTGTAGGATCCTGAAGAAGTTACCAGAAACCGAAACAACTCTTGTGGGCTAAGTTAACACAGCTTGATAATTATCCTCATATAATGCATTAGAATTTTTTTTCTAGTACTATTTTTATTTCACTCAGGTATTGATCATACCTTAGCGACATGTTAACAAAAAGGCTGTGACCATATGTTGATATTTACCCGTTGATTCTCATTAAAATTTATTTATATTTATTATTATCTTACATTTGGCTATTTAGGTAATTTGGACAGTGTAGGATTTACTTATCTGAAATCATTTTACTATTTGTTGGCGATTTCAGGTTGTGAAGTTTATGAAAGGATAACGAGAGCTCATTAGGGTGTTGAAATGTTGCTTAAATTTCTATTTCTTATTGAATAATTTTTTTAAAATAACATTATGTTTTCTTGATTAGGAGGAAGAGTGATAGGCTGTATAACAGTGGTAATAGCACAATGACCCAAGTATATCCTGTTACTTTGGCGTGATTTTTAAGGATTTGATAATATTTGAAGTTCGAAGTTATAAGTAAGGATTATTGAGCTGATACAAATGTAAATAAACTTTAAATTTAAAAGTTGTTGACTTGATATAAGTTTGATATTTTGATTCATTTTGATATTATATTTTGAACTCTTGTGGATATGCGAGTCCTTCTAGGCCTTCTCCCGAAGCTGTTTATCAGGTTTTTTAGTTTTCAATAGTCTAGTTTATAGAGGAAATGCTGCCAAATTTTTATTTTAACAAAGAATCTTATGATAACCAAGACTTTGAATTGATAATTGAGGATTAATATGTATCTCGACATTTTAGAGAATTGGTATCATGAAAGGAATTAATGAAATATTCTAAAGGCTTACTAGATTATCAGAGGACTTGAATAATCTAGGCCAGTCATATGCCCTAATGATGAGGGGTCTGAAAAAGTTGGTATCAGAGCTTAGATTTGGCTCAATTTGAGGATAAATTTTGGTTGAGAAACAAAGAACGATTGAGTATGATTAGTTAGGAAGTGATTATGACTCGGGGTTAATTTGATTATTATGTTATGTTTGGTATGTATTTATGTATTATTGTCAGATATGCGATATAATGTTTATTCTCCTTGTCTATTTAATACTTAACTCTTGATATAAAAGAGTCAGAATAGCAATAAATAATAAAAAAGATAATAGACTTATGAAATGATAACTGAGCATGATGAAACGTGAAATATACTTGAGAAGTCTAGAATTCACAAAGGTATTGTAAGTAGTTCGGTACCAATATAACATATATAAATTATCAGTTACAAAACCAATGGGAAATTGGTTAAGAAAGAAATCTAAATAATTTAGAAACATAAATTCTGAACATAGGCTCCTTTGAAATTGAAAGTATTGAATATTACAACTTTGAAACGCTTCGAAAAATGTCAGAACTGACTTTAATTAAGTCTCGAATGATTGAGAATCGTTAGGTAATTAGAAAACAAAATTGGGACTTATGGGAAGCTCAAGACACATATATTTTGTAGTTTAGAATGGGGTTAGTACTAGTTACGATGGTAACTAGCGAAGACCTATTCTATGAAGTATTGGTTTAATTTATAACCAATTGAGAATTGCTTCCAAAAATAGTCTCAATGACAATAAAAGGAGACCTGTGGTTTGAAAATGGAAATTGATTAGACAAACAATGCTTTAACTGGAAAATTACAATAGAATTGTGATTAGATTAGTTAAGTTGTCTAAGTTGGTTTCTATGAAAATAAAATACTTTGAAGCAAAGTATTATCTCCTTTCCAAAAAAAAAACACAAAGTGAAATATGGAATAGAACCATGGTTTAAAACAATCAAATGACTTCTAAGAAGAAGTATGAATTTTTCTTTATTGATTCTTACTCAAGTTGCTTAACCTTAAACAACGTCGAGTATAGTGTTTTATGAGTTAACCAAAGTGATAATAAAATGAATGAAAATACTTAAGCTAGAAGTGATCTTTGCTAACACTTGATTAGGTGTTGTTTAGATACAAAGATGGACAAAATTTCTAACTTAAAAATGAAAGGTGTAGTACTAAGATCAACATGTTAGAAGTTAAGGTATTGTGAAAATGATATGATAATAGCTAGGATTATCTATTAAATAAAAACATAAGTATTTGTGTTGTAAAATTTTGAGTACCCAATAATTTTTTTAACCAAATTAAAGTTATGATGCTTATCATTACAATTTAAAATATAACAAATGAAACATGAAGAGATAGGGCGTATTGATTGAGTATCAGTGGTGATATATGTATAGGAAGTCGATTAGAACTCCTATATAGCAAGAATTTCCATTGATAAGACTTAAATGGTTGAAATAATATCCTTTAAGAGTTTGATTAGACGTTAATGTCAAATCCAAAAATCTTTAAACTGGTAATTACGGTTAATAAGGGATTAACAAAGACTAATTATGATTTTGGCTGCAAGTAGGGAGCTAAGGACCGGTGAATTGAGATTTACGGGTATTTTTACTTTTCTGTTATGTGTCCCTAGTGTTGTGTACTATATATTATGGTATTTTATGAAATTCAAGTTAATCGAATAAATTCAAGATTTTAAAGGGTTTTATCTCGAGAAACATTTCGAAATGAGTCTCCGTAGAGTTAAAATATCGACTCAAACTATTTTTTCGAATTTTACAAAAAAAAGTAAAATTAAGTTTAAAAATTCAAATTTGAAGTTTAAATTGACTTAATGAGTCGATGTGGGGATTTTGCATCAATTTGCATGCAACTTGGGATCGGAGGTAGTGTGAAATAAGGACGAAGTTTGTATGAGATCTTATTTCGAGTTTTGTGTCAGTTGACGGTGATCGAGGTTGAGATTGAGTCCAAACTAGCACAAGTTTGGTTAAATATGACAAGAAGATTGGTCTAAAAGATTTTAGTATGTCATGGACGAAGTTAAGATTTTCGAGGTTTTGATATGACTACAACTATTGTTATGGAAGTTTCATGGAATTGGACTATTTCATTGAGGGTTTAGCTCGATTTAGTGAAAAATTGAATTGAAAACGAGCACCAGAAGTCGAAACATGTCAAAATAGAGATTTTATAAATTAATAAATAAAAAAAAATTAAGTTGTTGATAAGCAGCGGAGGGTTTATATATAAATAGGTTTTAAAAAAAACAAATCAAACGATTCATTTAGATGTCAATAGTACGTTCGATCCTTAAACTTTTCTGTCGATTCTTTCACTCGCGGAGCTCCTTACGTCTAATTTTCGGCATGTTTCTTTCCGTAACACTGCAAAGCATCGCGAGACGATTAGTTCAAACTAAGTTTTCATGGTGGAAATGAAGTATTTGACTCGTAATTTGGTAAATTTTCAAAACTGGGCATTTTCCCATAATTCAATTTGAATTCGCGCGATTTTTCGATTTATTTCGCACATTTTCGATAGAAATTGGTAGGAACTATTATTAATTGGTATTAAATTCATTTGCATCAATTTAGGATAAATTCCATAAATGTGGGTTAGGGTTTTGATGAGGTGAACTAATGCAATTCAGTTGATAACTATTTTGGAGATGTTTTAATTGTTGATATTGATTTATATTAGGTTTCTGGATGAATCGATTATTGATTTTAATCTAATTTGACTCCATAGGCTGTGAAAATATTTAGGTGTTGGTATCGAGTGGTTTCGTGGCATTTATTGTCAAGTTTTGAGGATATAATTGCGAAAATATTGATTTGGAGAAGTTTTTTAATTCAAAATAAATAAAGTTTGCCTAATTGACAGGTCATATTGGAAAATTCATAAGTTTTCTGTCAGTGATCCAATTTGGTTGTTCTTGGAGTCTATGGAAAGTAGGATATGAGTACTACAAGTTTCTTTCAGGTCATCGTGATAAATATTGAGGTTTTCAAGGTTAAAGGGTTACCCCAAGTTGGCTAGTTGAGAGCTAATTGAAATTGTTATATAAATTAATATTTTGAAAACTGTTCTCCAGTGTACTTTGTTCGTAGTTTTCATTGGATTTTGTGATATGATTTCACTTGAAGCTTGACCCATAATATAATTAGGTATGAAGGGAAGTTATTGGCACCATTTTTAAGGTGATCTAATGCTCAGAAACCCCGAAAATTAAGCTCGAAACTAGATGTTCGTAAGGCTAAGTAAATCCCACGGTAACCTTTAAATTGTATGATTACAATTTCGTATACATTACATTGATCCTTGATATTGCAATTTTGTTAAACATGCATACACGGGTTGGGAGGATAAGGCGATTCGAGTCTCTTTATAGTGTAGACTATAACATGGTTATAGAACACTATATTATGCTTGAGGGGCTGGAGTCACTGATACTTCGAATCGCATAGTTATCTTGAGATCATGTTGAACCAGATCATACTCCTGTAGTTTAGAGGAATGAGACACATTTGATTATTCTCCCCTAGCATGAGTCCTTATTACTGTTTACTTACCACTTTTGGAGGACGTCATCTAATTGTGGTCGGATAACAAAAAATAGATGTATTCACGGTTGTATTTGAATTTTCTGGATTATATTCTTCGTTCGATTCTTAGATTATTATGCATTTGATTATTACAGGTGTACTGGATAGTGTAGGATTTACATATCTGACATTATCAGATTCTTATAATTGGGTATTGACAAGTTTTAGCGACGACAAGAAAAAAGGGAAAGGATTTTGATCATTTGTGACTTCTTTAGTTCTTTTCTTTTTATGCATGTATTGTTTTTTTATATAATATATTGTATAAATGGGTTTTTGGGTCCGTGTGTGGTTAGGGTCTTCTTTGGAACGGTTATAGCAGTTTTAGGAAATGCTGTGGAGCTATGGTAATAATTGTTTAAGGATTTTGAAAACTTGAAACATGTCGAAATGAATAAATAGATTATGTAATGCAATTTACATTATTTTAGGTGAATTGTGAGTCCTTCAACATTTCCACCAAGTTGAGCAGGTTTTGTTAAAGATTTTTGAAGATTGGATTTTTTCGGTGTATGCTTAAAAATAAAAGAGGTGCTGTCAAAATTTTTACATAATTTTGAGGATTATTTAACTGATAAAAATGAACTTTGAGGTTAAAAAATTACTTTTAGAATCCTTTGTGGTTGATAAAGAATTACATTTGATAATTAAGACAATGGGTTGTTAATTATTTATTGATGGTGAGAGTAAGGCTACTAGATTATCAGGGGATTAAGGTAATCTAGGCCGGTCAGATGTCCTAATTAGATAGTGTCTGAACATGTTGGTATCGGAGCTTAGAATTTTAAAATATTCTTATTGATTGAGGATAAATTGAGGATAAGTGAGTGATTAGTTGTGAAGTAATGTGGCGGAACATATTTAAGAAGTTTAAAAACATTGTGATTATGTTATGTGTGTTTTATATTATTGAGATATCGATGGATATGGGCTTGCTGAACCACTTTTCTTGCAAATTTTGTTACAAAAACTTATAAGTGGGTCGCAAGAGCTGGGTTAGGGATCTGCAGAGGATAATTGGGATCCGCAATGTGTGGATTCAAATATGTTTCAGAACATGGCGGGGCAGATGGTAGATTCAATAAATACCTTACGAGCACATGTGGCAGCTTGGGTATTTGTGGTTCGTGTGGCCTAGGAAGTTCCTACAATTACTTTAGCTGCTCATAAAGAACATGCTACCTCTGTAGTTCATCCAAGAGTTAAATTGGTTGTTATAGTTCCTGTTCAGGCTGATCCAACTTTGGTTAGTGGAATGTCATAAGAGGAAAGGCATGAAGAGCTTGACACCATTATATCGACGACTAAGCAAAACACACTGTAAGAGGTTTGAGATAGAGCTTGAACTTATATGACTATACAAGCTCTTTAGAGTGAATCCCGATGATATCAGGGCATTGTGCAGTCAGGACTTGGCTTAGGTTCTGAGAGTTAGAAAAAGTTTCCATCTAGGTTTCACCTAAAATCTCAAAAGAAAAGGAAAGAGTGGAGGACCACCGTTCACATCTATGACACTTGTTATCCCATCATACATATATCATAATCCTTTTCCAAGCACAACTAACAAATCATTTGGGTTGACATCAATAGGCTAAAGACAGACTCGATCAGAGTTTTTTCTGCCTTCAGGTCATAGAGTTATACTTCAGTTGCAAAGGAGAGGCAACGAGTTAGAGATTAACACCTAGTTAGGAATCTTTTGTAGGTAGTAAACCTAAAGTTATACATTTTGGGTATAGTAAGAAGGGTCACATTAGCCGAGATTATCCTCAAAACTCGAGTGTAGTTACGTGTTTTTGGTATGGAGGAAAGGAAATTATAATATTGCATGTTCATGACTCTTAGGAGCGTCCTTTTGTGTGTCACAACCTCGATAACATATCTAGGAAAATGTTTAAGTGGTGACTGAATGAGATTCAGATGTAAATCATAATCTTATCGAAGGTACGATTTCAGTTTGTGGTTGTGTGGTAATTTAGTTAGGGTTCACTATGATGCCAGACCTTATTTATCTTTTCCTCAACATAGTAATTGAGGATAAGGTGTATCTTTACTTTATGTGTGAGAAATGTGTTGTTGAGATCTCCATACATGAGATGGCTATTGATATTCATGTGTTACAGTTTCTAGAGTTTGATGTGTTATTGGGAATGGATTGGCTAGCGGCTTATAATGCACATTTGGATTATTTCCATAATATTGTGTTCTTTTATATTCTAGGTTGTACAATTATTACATACACTGAAACATCGCCTAGATTGCCTTTGACTAGAGGCAGGCTAGATGCTGGTGAAGAAATGAAAAATTTTGCTGGAACTCTTATTACAGAGGAAAAACCTGAAATTACGTTGGAAGAGTTGATGGATGAATGAGTTTATTCACCGAAATATGTTGTTGTGGAGTGCACCGGTACTTTTGTGAAAAAAAAGGATGGTAGTTTGAAGCTTTGCATTAATTATAGACAGTTGAACATGGTCACTGTTAGGAACAAATATCTATTTCCTTGAATTTATAATTTGTTTTATCAACATAATAGTGTCAACTTCTTTTCTAAGATTGATCTTTCTTCTGGTAACCATCGGTTGAGAGTTCGAGAAGATGAAGTACATAAGATAACGTTCAGTATCAAATATGGTCATTTTGAGTTTTTCATTAGGCTATTCGGGTTTACTAAGGCTTAAATAGGCATTGTAAATGAGAAGTTGGAATTAACTTGATTAGTTAAGTGAAAGTGAAAAGTGCTAACAAAAATTCTAGAAATAGAAAAAATGAGAGTCCCATAAGATCTACAGGAAATAGAGAAGAGAACTTGATGGTTGGAAAAAGTGAAGAAAAATAAAGTCCATATAAAAAAGAGTAAGACTGTAAAATAAAAGTAAAAAGGAGAGAAAATAAAGAAAAGAATGAGGAAGTAAAATAAAACTCCTCAAATAAAAGATTTAACTCGAGTGCGAGTAACTTGATTGAGTTATGTTTTTGCTCCAACTATGTTAAGTCCTATAGACTCTAGAAATGTCAAAATTTACCAGAATTAGTTTGATCTATCATTATTTATGAATTCTTAATGCTTAATGAGAAATCATGAGCTTGTACACTTGCTACTCGAGTGTCAAAGTGAAGCAAACTTGTGAGTAGTGATGGTTTTGGTTGTAATCTACTTTGGTGTTTTGAACGTGAGTTGTATACGTTGTTTAATCTACATATTTTGAAAAATATAAGTTTTTGCAAAGAAGAACTCTTGAGTGGATTATTAAATTGAAACTTGGTGATTAAAAGGATACTCCATGAATAATGTATAATGAATGAGAACTAGGTACTATCTGACTTTGCTTGAGTGGATTATTAAATCCTAAGTTTGGGGGTATTTGATCAGTGTTTATTTACACTTATATATAGGTTTAGTATAGTAATATATTTAGTATAAATATCCCTAAATGAGCTCTAATTAATAGTATTTATGCATTTTCAGGTAATTAAAGCGTAAAAGAAGGAAACGAGCAAAAACAATAAAAAACAGAGCTAAAACCCACTTAAGAGTGGTTGGCAGCGTGACATGTGCAAGGGTGGCGCTATGAAGAGTATGAGGGATAGCGTGGAGGACCTAAGCGAGAATACAAGTGAAGAAAATTAAGGTAGTAGGCTTGGTGCCGTGGCATAATGGTTTGGCACCAGGGATGTAAGGCAAGGCGCCGAGGGTACTAAGGCAAGGAAGGATGCACATAGGAGGCGCTGCAGTGGCGGCACTGTAGTTCCAATACACACGACACCAGGGTTTATGTGATAGTGCCGAATTAAAAGAAATTAAAAAGTTAGAGTTCTATTTCAAGTTAAATTGTAAAGAATGTTTTCTAATTATTATTAGGAAATACGAATAAATGTTAGAATGTGGTAAACTCATAGTATATAAACCAGCCACCATTTGAGTATTTTAGCATAGGTCTTACTTATTTTTTTATTAATAAGATGGTTTGTGGAGTGAAGACATTAAAGACTCGCGTGTAGTAATTCGAGTATTGTGTTATTAATATTATTTGAAGTATCTCAATTTATCTCTGATTTCATTGAATACCATTATGTACATATTTGTTTCAATGATGTATGAGTAGTCTATTAATCTTGGGGATCAATGGATCCTACGGTATGAATGTTATGCTATGAACATAAATAGAAATTGAATATAAAAAGTGCAATGGTTAGAATCTGTATTAATTTCGAGCCTAATGCTATAGATATCTTGATCACAAGTTTATCGATATTAGGTTTTAGAAGTTATCATGGTCATTGAAGCTTTTAAGGCAAACATGAATGGTACAACTGTAAAATACATAACAGTAAATGATAGTTGTTAATTAGAGAAACACGGATAGTAAACTTAATTTGTTATGAATCTATAGATTTGGAACATTAAATCAATATGGAGCTTACGTTATTCACATCGATAGGCTTAGTTCTAGTTTGCACATTAGAATCTTTTCCGTCACAACAGTTGGTTAAAATAGATTTGATGAAAATCTGTCTATTCTAATTAGGAGTTGCACACAACATATAAAAATGATAAAGTGGTTGAAAAGTATAGTATTTCATTACCTAGGTGAAGTTGTGAACTAAGATAGTTTTAATATGAGAATTTAAGTAAATTGCATTGAATTGTTAGATTAGTTAGTTTAGTTATAAAATCATTTAAAAAGGATTTCCTTAACAATATATTCATTGTAGCTAAGTATGTAGTGAGTGCATACACCTTTCCTTAAGGATGATATCGTAGTCAACGTAAGTTGACTACACTATTATTAAATCTAACCGTTATACTTGTGACCGAAGTCAAAACCCCATCATAGTCATATCATAAACTACCATTTCAATGAAACCTAGAGTACTCATATCATAAAAAATAATTTCCAATGATTTTTTAGCAACAACATGAAATTGATATGAACTTCACACATCCTAAAATAGATTATTTTGTACCTCCAATAAGTACTTACACAAATGGTTTAAAACTTAACAACAATGTATTTTGAGTGCACAAAATCGAACTCTTGTTTTTCTTCTACTTATGACTCTGATATGTATTGTCTTGCATGCGCTTGGTCTTGGGAAGCTGTGAAGCACTTGGAATAGACACAGTTTAGGAATTATCATGCTGGAAATCTCTTGTAGGTGCAGTTGGGGACATCATGGTGGTGTTTATAGTGCTGGTAGTCGTACCAGTGCCAAGACCACAACCTGTCAAAAATTCCACCACATCATTTACCATTTTCCTTGCAGCCCCCATTTTGGTCGTACCCTTCAAAAAGTCTATCTATGCTAACACGATGTCCAAGGCTCATTATTTAGTTGTTTAAAAAAAATAATATAACTTCAATCTCCTATAGAAGCTACACAAAATTTACCTCCAACAGCTTATAGTCCATAACAGCATCAGCCATGCCTTCGTTGTGCGCTGGGTTTTCGATGGTACGATCTAGAACTCGTAAAAACCAGGGTAGGTATTCTGGTGAAGCCACGAACTTGAACCACACCTTATTGTCATGGATTTCAGTGGAGACTAAATGGTTACACCACCTTTCCTAATTCTCCGATTTGAAGGCATACTTAACCAGATATTTCAATGTAGAAGGGTCGTGGACTTCTTTTCAATGACAGTAAGGAGGGTTGGGTATCCTTGAACATGGCCAAGTTTTCACATGAACCTTTTTGGATGGTACGGCTCCACAATCTCCATGTGCTTCAAGGCACCAGAGTAGAAGGCCACCGACTGAATGTTACTGTCGAGTCTGATCTTATGGTATGAATCCAAAGTCACCTACACCAACCAAAGAATAAGTTATAAATAGGACGAAAATGTGGTAAAGTGCTGACACAATCAAACAATAAAAGCAACACACCTCACAAGGCCATAACTTATCTAGAGTTCCTTCGAATATAATCTAGCTTGTCAATGTTCACGATAGTCTCATGCGTCGGTATCCACTTAGAAACATGGGGTTGAATGTAGTAGATCTATTTTGCATTCGACGCGGTGAGCTGGAGTTTCAAGTGCTTGTACACCCATCCGTAGATAGGAAAAGACGAAAATAACAAGAAGTAATTAAAGTATACAAGTAAAATAGCCACATTGAGAAACAAGTAAAGAATACCAATTTCGTACCTCAAGAAAAGTCAGATAGCCTGCAATCTGTGATACCGACGCTCCAGTTGCCGACTTTAGGGGACGATAAAAGTAAGCCAAAACAATTGCACCCTATGCATATGTTCCCACCTCATCCAAATTCTCAAAAACCTTGAGCAACGTGATGGAGACTCATGATCCACTCTTATCGGCCAATAAAGTGCATTATAACAGGTACAATAAATATGCTTGTGCAGTGCATTCCACATTTGGATAAGTAGACGGCTTGGCTTTAAAGCACCATTTACTATTTAGCCAACACTTTATCACTGTGAAACCTCTGCTGATGTTAACCTCTTCCTCAACGTCTTCAATGCTAATCTCGAGCAGCTTGGTAACTATATTTATCGCCTCTATGTGAGACTCCTCAGTGTACCTTGTAAAATTGTTCACCGCTACCACCTTGCCAGTAACCAGGATGTTCAATAGAATACTCACATTCTCAAAGGTGATAGACATTTCACCAAACGATAAGTGAAATGTATTTGTCTCTTATTTCCATTTCTTAACGAAAGTTCATATAAGCTCCTTTTTGCCTTTCGATACAAACAGTCTATGAGTGGCATCAACCCGGACCTCTGAATGATCCTCTGCAGGCCCTTGGTGTCAGGTTGTATTAGGGCCCGTCTCACTAGGCCATGACTTAACCTATTTCCCTTAATCAATCATCTAATCCATTTAATTAAATTTTTCCTCAACTTAGTTTTCATTTCAATTCTACGAGTGCTCCAAAACTAGATTAATATCCTCAATAGACCTCGTTTCATTATTTGTTGAGCAAGTTAAGAATTCATATGGATTGTTCTTCGTATTTTCTAAAAACTTTGGCAGCGTCTCCCCTAAAAGTGGCCTACCGAAAAATTCACCTAATAGAAAGCAGAATGAGGAGAAGCCTAGTGAGGATTTTTAGGGTTCATACGTTGCGAAAATTATAAAACGGTTTTGACAAAACCCCAACAGGATCCGAATCTAATTCCATTAAAAACGTTTAAACCATGAAAACTTAATCATACCTCAATCGCAATATACTTTTCTGAAGGTTGATCGATCTCTAAGGCGTTGCCAACGACTAACGCCCTATACCTACAGTCCACACACGAACGACGTCCGAGATTCGAAGTGCTAGCTTTGAAAGAATACCAAACCTTTTTTGTTTATCTCCAAAACGATCCAGAGCGTACCAAAAAACCTTAATTCGTTTCTGAAACGAAAATAGAGTTTCGACCCTTAATCTTTCATATGTGTGTTCTAACTTAAAGCGTCTATTTATACAACCCTTGTATATAGACGGTTAAGTAAATTACACATATACCCCTACTTAAAGAAGTATAAGTGTAATACACCACAAGGACGTTTCTGTCATGAATTTTATCATATAAAATTCGTTTTTCTGAACCATCTTAAAATCTCGCAAAACCATTCTTAGTGTGCGACCCAATATGCTCATACAATGTTGGCAGTGTACCAAAACACATTTTGGTATACAAGTCATAAGCGGCCTATAGCAAGACATTATGACTGCCCAAGTTGTATGAATATCTAATCGATACAACCTAATCAATAGTGTATATAACATCCTTTTGTCACACGATATCCTTTTGATCAAACATAAGGCACGGAATCGTCATCCGACATGTTCAATCGTACTAGTCTCGATTTCTAGGTAGACTTAAAACATCTAAGTGACATTAATCAATATCAATTCACTTAGACTAGACCTTTTAACAGTCTAACACATCGAGGGATCCACTGGATATCTCTTTATATGAGAGGGACAAATTCTATCTCGATTACACAACTTCATCACATTGCTTAGACAGTAACCAATCACAACCTTTATAATCGTCCGGTTAAAGACAACATTTGATTGTGTCAAATCACTGTGTTCCTAATGTTGAAGTCTCTGGTAATCTCAAGTCAGATGACTGAAAAATATACCTATCATGAGAAACAACTATGACTTAACCTATGTGATGTTCTCATAGCGGGTCGGTCCAGTACTTTGTTCCCTAACAAGTACTCGTGATCTTGATTCGTCTCCTTATACGTATAATCATCATATGATCATCAATCAAAACTCACGCTACTCTTAATTCATTATAGTTCCCATTATAATGATCGATTAGGGACATTTAGGATATTTCTGTAAATACCCATGAATCTTATTATAATATAAACATGCAAATTAATTATAATAAAAAACAAATGAAATCCTCTATTTTATTAACTAAAATTATTCATAAAGACAGTTAATGGATTGACCTAGGGCATATGCCCCAACATCTCCCATTTGCACTAGGGTCAATTATACATGCATCTAATGCCTAATGATCTAACATGACCATCATGTTTTGCTTGTGGAAGAGCTTTTGTCAATGGATCTGCAGCGTTGTCTTCAGTAGGTACTCTGCAAATCTTTACGTCTCCCCTCTCAATAATTTCTCTGATGAGATGAAAACGCCTGAGTATATATTTGGATTTGCGGTGTGATCTAGGTTACTTGGCCTGTGCTATTTCCCCGTTATTGTCACAATACAAACAAACGGGGTTAGCAGTACTTGGAACCACACCTAGTTCGAAATGAACTTTTTGATCCAAAGCGCCTCATATCTTTGCATCGGACGCTTTGCAATATACTCACTTTGTTGTAGAATCTGCCATAGTCACTTGCTTAGAACTTTTCCAGTTTACTGCACCCCCATTCAAAGTAAATACATATCCAGACTGCGATCTAAAATCATCTATATCAGTTTGAAAACTTGCATCTGGTAACCATTTACAACTAAATCATTTTCAAAACCTCTATAGACCAAGAACACTTCATTAGTCCTTCTTAAGTACTAAAGAATGCTCTTTACTGCTATTTAGTGACTCTGACCAGGATCTGACTGATATCTGCTTGTAGTGCTCGAAGCATATGATACATTAGGTCGAGTGCATAACATGATATACATGATAGATCCAATAGCTGATGCATATGGAATCTTATTCATAATGTCCCGCTCATCATTTGTCTTAGGACATTGAATCTTGATGAGACTTATGCTATGAGACATTGACAATAATCTTCTTTTAGAGTCTTGCAAACCGAACCTATTCAGCACCTTGTCTATGTAAGCACTCTGACTTAGACCGATAAGCCTCTTAGATCTATCCCTATAGATCCTTATCCCTAGGATATAGGCTGCATCTCCTAAGTCTTTCATTGAGAAACACTTCCCTAACCAAGACTTGACATTCTGCAATGTTGGGATGTCTTCCAGTGAGTAATATATCATCAACATAAAGTACCAGAAAACAACTACACTCACACTGACCTTCTTGTATACATAAGGCTCATCTTCATTCTTAATAAAACAAAAATCCTTGATTACTTCATCAAAACGAAGATTCCAACTCCGAGAAGCTTGCTTTAATCCATAAATGGATCTTTGAAGCTTGCATACCTTCCTAGAATTCTCAAGATGTACAAAACCTTCAGGTTGTTTCATATACACGTCCTCAAGCAGCTTTCCATTAAGAAATGCTATTTTTACATCCATTTTCCATATTTCATAGTCATAATATGCATAAATGACAATTAAGATTCTTTTGGGTTTAAGCATGGCTACTGGCGAAAAAGTTTCATCATAATCAACACCTTGAGTCTTCTTGAAACCTTTTGCTACAAGTATTGCTTTAAAAGTATGCACTTTGACATTTATGTCAGTTTTCTTCTTGAAAACCCATTTGTATCCAACGGTGTTACCATCTTCAGGTAAATCAACCAAGTTTGAAACTTGGTTATCATACATGGATTGCATCTCAGAGTCATGACATTTAGCCATTTATCTGAGTCGTGTCCATACATAGCCTCTTGATAAGTGGTGGGCTTATTTTGATCCATAAGCTACACATCACGACTATCGGTAATGAGAAATCCGAATCTCTCTGGCTCAAGTCTTACCCCACCAGATCTACGTGGGCCTTGTGTCATTTGTGGAGGTTTAACCGATTCAGAACATTGTTGAACTTCCAGTAGCGGTTCAATGTTTATCTGTGATTCTTGAACTTCTTCAAGATTTATTTCTCTCCCACCAATGTCTTTTGAAATAAACTGTTTTTCCATAAAGGCACCATACCGAGCAACAAACACTTTGTTCTCAGCGGGATTATAAAAGTAATATCCTTTTATTTCTTTAGGATACCCCATATATAAATACTTTTCAGATTTAGGTGCTAGTTTTTTTGAGACATGTCGCTTTACGTAAGCCTCACAACCCCAAATCTTAAGGAAAGACAAGCTAAGTCTCTTCCCGTACCATATCTCATATGGTGTTTTATCAACCGCTTTAGAAGGAACTCGATTTAGAGTGAAAGCTGCAGTTTGTAATGCATAACCCCAAAAGTATAATGGAAGATCTGCATGACTCATCATAGATTGAACCATACCTAATAAAGTTCGATTTGGCCTTTCAGAAACTACATTCCATTGCGGAGTTGCTAGTGGAGTCAATTGGGAGACAATCCCATAATTTCTAAGATGATAATCAAATTCTTAGCTCAAATATTCACCACCTCGATTTGATCGAAATGTTTTGATAGTCTTACCAAGTTGATTATGCATTTCATTTTGAAATGTTCGAAACATCTCAAATGATTCAGCTTTATGTTTCATAAGATATACATAACCATATTTGCCGAAATCATTAGTAAATGTAATGAAGTACTGATAACCTCCTCTAGCTATTATGTTTATAGGATCGCATACATCAGTATGTATTAGACCCAACAAATCACTTGCCCTTTCATTGTGTCCAGTAAAGGGACTCTTAATCATCTTGCCTAGTAAACAAGATACGCACGTTTCATATGTTTCTAAATCAAATGAATTTAGAAGTCCATCTTTATGGAGCTTCGTTATGCGTTTCTCATTTACGTGCTCGAGACGACAATGCCAAAGATAGGTTTGATTCAAATCATTTGACTTGAATCTCTTTGTATTTATGTTAAAGACTGGAGTATGAGTGGACCTTTCATGCTTATAATATAAAGACCATCACACAAATCGACATTTGCATAAAATATACCTTTACGAGAAATGGAACATCTATTATTCGCAATAATAAAATCAAAACCATCCATATCCAAACATGAAACAGAAATAATGTTTCTACTTAAGCTAGACACAAAATAACAATTATTTAAAGTTAAAATAAGTCTACTAGGTAAGACTAAGTCATATGATCCAATAGTCAGGGCAACAACTCTTGCTCCATTTGCTATGTGGATGATGACTTCTTTTTTCTTCAACTTTCTACTTCTGGTGAGTCCCCGCACATTTATAGAAATGTGAGATCCACATCACTAGTAGATAAATTAATTTCAGTAACATAAATTCATGTAGTGGTAGTTGCACTACCTTTTTCTTCTTTAGATCTTCCAGATAGAGTTTGCAATTTCTGAACCAATGTCCAGGTGCATGGCAGAAATGACAATTTCCTTCATTTTCTTTTGGGTGTTTTGAAGCAGGAACAGGCTGGGGCTTGACTTGTTCCACAGGCTTTGCGATAGGTGCATCAGCAACCTTGGCAACTTTAGCCTTGCCATTGCCTTTCTTCTTCATTCCCTTTCCATTTTGGACCATCAACACATTACTAGAGGGTTTCTTGATATTTTGTTCAACAGTTTTGAGCATCAAATGCAACTCTGAAACTGATTTCTCCATATTATTCATATTGTAGTTCATCGCAAATTATGGGCAACTCTCCGGTAATGAATTTAGGATCAAATCCATAGCCGACTCTTAGCTTATGGGAAATCCAAGTCTATCAAGCTGGTCAACATAACCCTTCATCATCAGAACATGAGGACTAATTGACGCACCCTCAGTCATCTTGCAAGAATGTAGGTTCTTAACTGTCTCAAACCTTTCTTACCTAGCTTGCCGTTGGAACATTTCCTTCAGCGTTACAACCATGTCGTAGGCTTCCATTAGTTCCATGTCCTTCTGAAGTTCAGGAACCATAGTTGCCAGCATAATACATGCAACATCAGCAGAATCGTTGACATGCTTATTATGCGCATCCTTCACAGCTTTCGTAGCATTGGCTGGTGGGTCCTCAAGAATTGGAGTATCCAGGTCATACAACTTGCGTTCATGCTTGAGAACGATTCTCAAGTTTCTTAACCAGTCAAGAAAGTTAGTCCCAAATAGCTTATCCTTCTCAAGGATGGATCGCAGTGACAGATGATTATTGTTACTTGAAGAGGCCATTGATCTACTATAAAGATTATGCAAAGTTTATTTTAGTATAGAGGAATAGACTCCCACTAAATTAATATCCCTCCTAAAACATACTGTTTATTTAGGGGACTGAAATTTATATTTCACCTAATTCTATGACAGCTATGACATGAAACACTGAACTATATTATTTAGGTAGGTAACAGTTACCAATTACATCTTATGTAATTTTAGATACTTTTATGAGATACGGGACATCTTATGTCTTAGCATATTTTTTATCTCATCATGTGCCTAAAGCTCAAAACTATTTTGATAGCTTTATTAAGTCAGATCATTTTAAACATTTAGGTAACTCTTACCCAACTTGTCTCACCAAGATAACACAATGCACCCGGTTATGGCTGAAACTATATTAGTGTGATCGAGGCCTTGACAAGTGTTTAAAATGGATGACACGAGACTTAAAATTTAATAGAGGGATTTTATTCAGTTTTAGTGATTTTGTGTAAACAATGAAACATCATATATTTTATTGATTTATTCAATCACTAAACAATTTGAAAATTTTTATACTGTTCTTTAATAAAAGAATTTCCGTGCGCTAGGATTTTTGGATGGCGGTCCCGCTGGCCGGTCAGCAGACGGGGGAACAGGGGGTAGCGCCCCCATTTTCTTTAGGAGACGAATTCCAATCCCAGAAATTAAAATTCGCTATAGAAAATCATATTTTTCGCTGAGTTTATTATCCTAAATTAACCCCTTAATTTATCCAAAATTAAGTCAATTAAAACATTTTAATTTACTTGGACCCACATCTAACTAATCATCTTATCCTAATCCAATTAGGACTTAAGATATTTGAATCCTAGCATATCACCAATAACAAAATTCTCGATATTTATGTCCTATCCAATAGGGATAACGAAATTGATTTTGCTAATATCTCATAATCTAATTTGTTATCTATCTCTTATCAAATAGAAATTTCATAACAGAATGGATATAACGAGATAAATAAATAATTTTGAAAAATAATTACTTGCAATTTCAGTCCTCATCCAAATAATCACAAACATGTAATTGAATCATGAACTACTATCCCAATCGAACCTAATGATACTAGTTTCAAATTATTATTAATACTTATACAATTTAAGAAACTTAAAACAATATAACCTAAATATGCATATTGAATTACAGAGATTTCATCCATGCATCAATAACGAAAAATAAAGATTATACGTAATGTTGTCACGGATCACAGAACACGAAATTCAATTCATAAAAATTATTTGAATTAACCTAACATGGTTACTAGCATGTACGAAACTGATTTCAATTAAATCATGAATATATGTATCATATACACAAAACATGATAATAACTCTCACAGAAAACTTATGTATATCACTTATACATAAACTATTAACATGCTTTCAATCATATATCATGTATATATGAAAAGAAAACATGCAATGAATTTAATGGAATCGAACTCGAAGGCTCTAATACCACTATAGGATTTTTTGGGGTTCATACGCAGCGGAAATTACAAAACAATTTTGACAAAACCCTAACAGGATCCGAATTTAATTCCATTAAAAATGTTTAAACCATGAAAACTTAATCATACATCGGTTGCAAAATACCTTTCTGAAGGTTAATCGATCTCTAAGGCGCTGCCAACGACGAACGCCCCTACCAGCAGTCCACACACAAACGACGATCGAGATTCGAAGCGCTAGCTTCGAGAGAATACCAAACCTTTTTTGTTTATCTCCAAAATGATCCATAGCGTACCAAAAAACTCTAATTCGTTTCTGAAACGAAAATAGAGTTTCAGCCCTTAATCTTTCATACATGTGTTCTAACTTAAAGCGTCGATTTATACAACCCTTGTATATAGACGGTTAAGTAAATTACACATATACCCCTACTTAAAGAAGTATAAGTGTAATACACCACAAGGACGTCTCTATCATGAATTTTATCATATTAAATTTTTCTTTTCTGAACGATCTTAAAATCTCGCAAAACCATTCTTAGTGTGTGACCCAATATGCTCATACAATGTTGGCAGTGTACCAAAACACATTTTGGTATATAAGTCATAAGCGGCCTCTAACAAGCCATTATGACTACCCAAGTTGTACGAATATCAAGTCAATACAATCTAATCAATAGTGTATATAACATCCTTTTGTCGCACGATATCCTTTTGATCAAACATAAGACATAGAATCGTCATCCAACATGTTCAATCGTAGAATCTCGATCTCTAGGTAGACGAAAAATATCCAAGTGACATTGATCAATATCAATTCACTTAGACTAGGCCTTTTAACAGTCTAACACATCGAGGGATCCACTGGATATCTCTCTTTATATGAGAGGGACAAATTCTATCTCGATTACACAACTGCATCACATTGCTTGCACAGTAACCAATCATAACCTTTATAATCGTCCGGTTAAAGATAACATTTGATTGTGTCAAATCACTATGTCCCTAATGTTGAAGTCTCTGGTAATCTCAAGTTAGAGGACTGAAAAATATACCTATTATGAGAAACAACTATGACTTAATCCATGTGATATTCTCATAGCGGGTCGATCCGGTACTTTGTTCCCTAACAAGTACTCGTGATCTTGATTCGAATCTCTATACGTATAATCATCATATGATCATCAATCAAGTCTCGCACTAGTTTTAATTCATTATAGTTCCCAGTATAATGATCGACTAGGGACATTTATGATATTTCTGTAAATACCCATATATCTTATTATAATGTAAACATGCAAATTAATTATAATAAAGAACAAATGAAATCCTCTATTTTATTAACTAAAAGTATTCGTAAAAACAGTTAATGGATTGACCTAGGGCACATGCCCCAATACCTAGAAGGACTCACAACTCCCCACAGTTCACAATATATATATCAATTTAAAACATTTAAACTAAAGGTCTCCAATACCTAATTTACAACTTTACAACAAAAAAATATACTGAAACTTAATAAAAAACCTCTCAATCTTCTTTCAACTAATTTAGGAGACCCTTATAACCAATTTGAGAGTATTTCACGACCTACGCTCACCCCTAAACCCACAACAATATATATAAAATGATTACAACCAGAAAATTAAACTCTAACAATTTCAAACATTCATCAAGGTCTTCGAGTCTTGTTCATTCTTCCATGTTCTCTCACAAAACCTGACACCATAAAAAAACAACTCGAAAATGTCACTTAAGTAAACTTCTTCACTACTCTGTAGTCCTGCAAATGTTAGTCTAAATACATGGTGACATGTAATTACATTTCCTATATAATAAGAAATTTATATAAAAACATGAAACCCTTTCATTACTATTTAAGGTTCACAAGCATGTTGGCCTACCTAAGAATGAACCTAAAACAGTAATGGAAATCCAATGCATGCTACCGCAGAGTCGACATTACTCGCCTTAGACCCCTACAATACGTCTAGTCTAAAGTGGAGCATTTTACACTCTTACGACCCATAGCATGGGCAACTCTATCCGGATGTCATCTATGCGTGACCAAGAATGATGCAAAATGCAATGCATACTAAACACGAACGAAGATACAAAGATAATTCCATAAATAGTAAAGATTACTGTAGTGTTTACATATAGTCTAACCTACTCAAAGTTGATTACGAAGCCTTACACAACATTTTCCAGCTTCCACGTACTTCCATAAGTCCTATTAAATCATAAATTCACATTTTAAGTGTTACAACTCTATTTGATCATCAATCAATACCATTCGTATCATTAACTAATTTAGTTCATTGGTTTTATCCATTTTCATGACTATGTTTCAGCAACTTAAAAGTTGTATCAAAGTCTAAGCTTTAATGCTACTCAAAGTAGGATATAGGGATTTAAAAAGTCCAACCTTAGTTAATTTGGATAACGAATACATATTTAAATCATTACCCAAAGTCGCTAAGTCGCAACTGTTATAATTGGACAGTTTTGGACTATATCAACATGTTGTGTTCTACCTTGTTTTTCATTGATTAAACAAATTCCAATAGCCACAACCTTTATTGATCATCAAAGTAGGTTACACTAAGACTCAAACAAACTTATTCGCAAGTCAATTGGACCCTATTTGATGTCTCAAATCAATTCACCAACATGCCAACTCAAAACAGTAAAAACAAAAAGTGCAGTCCCAATTTTTGGCCTCCTTTTCGGCCTTCAAAACGGTACCAAACCTTTTCCAAATCAAAATCTGATTTTCATGGGTTAACTTTGATATATGAACACGAAAACCCATAAAAGGTTTTGCACAAAAACATTTGTTTCATTGGCCGGAACATCACCTCAATGTAGCCCAAAAACTGAACTGCAATACTAATTCTACAAAACTAGTTTTTAAGCCACTAATTCGACTTCGATAGACCGACGAAACCATCTTAAAAACTCAAGCTGATTCTAATGGACCTAATTTGATATATAAACATCACAACCAATGTGTAAGTTAGACAAAAACTGAACGTTTGATCCCTCAAAACCATATCCCAACATGACGTGAAAATAAGACTGCACTTACTTGAAAAACTATATTTCTTAACAAGAATTCATCGAACATTAATTAAACCACTGTAATTCGATTTCAAGTCTTCAAAACTGATCTACATATATTGAAACCAACTTAAAACCCATTAAGTCCCTACTAGAATTACCTAATTCAATAAACTATTTAATCAAAATTCATTTATCTCCAACAACTTCAATTTCCTGCAAAACTCCATTCTCTTCATTTTTTTTTACTTGATGATCAAACCAAAGATGAGAAAAGAAAAAGAAAACTCAAGTGGAAGAAAGACATTACTGAGAGAGAGAGAGAGAGAGAGAGAGAGAGAGAGAGAGAGAGAGAGAGAGAGAGAGAGAGAGAACTACTCATCAGTCATCGCCATCAATCGAACCCATGACTTTTCAACAAACAAATGCTATCCCCAAGTTTAAATCCATCAACCCACACAAAGCGATAAGAACACCACTGCTCTTCTCTTCTTTAATGGCAGAAGTGAGAGGGTGAGGGAAAGCTTTATGAAAGAGGAAAAAAAAAACAAAGCATAGCAACCATCAAGAGTGTAAAGATTCACGATGAGAGGGAGAGACAGAGCCGAGAGTTGGTGTTGCGAGTTGGAGGATAATTGGAGATGAATGATGGAAATGGGGTTTGAGTTTCAAAACCCATTTTCATTCTCAAATCAAAAGGGGTTTGGTTTAATAAAATACCATTTCGCCCTTTATATTTTATCCTTCTAACAAAGTCCACTGCCCTTTTGGTCATTTCACCTTTTTCATTTAAATTTCATGTATATCTCTTTATTTTAGTCTAATTTAAACCCTGGCAAATGCCCCGATTTTGTTAAAAATTTTAAAAATCCCCGATGCGCTCCGAAACTCACGAACATTGCATCTACACCACAACTTGACCATATTTCGCATAGAATAGAATATAATACATCAATTAGTCATACGGTTTACAAAATTATATTTAGACCAATGATCCCCGATCCATAATAGGTAGGTTCCACCTCCAATATCCAAATTCCAATTATAATCCAAAAATCCGTATTAGACTGCTAATCAAGTTTACGAAATTCTCAGATTTCATAATTCTTCCCAACTAATTAAGAATTTCGTCCTCGAAATTTAAACTAACAGGCTACTGAACCGAAAGAGATATGAGAATATGATCATTCATATACAACTCTCTTAATCCAAGACCTATAAAAATATTTTGAAGGTGAAACCGTTAACTAGACCCAATCACCTTTGTTGGATACAACAACTCGGTGGTAAAGATCATAAACACTCATTTTTGAATCCTTTGTTTAATGAAAAGTTAACTGTGTAACTTTTTCAATCTTGACAATTTATGAATTTCTGACGAGTTAAACAATCAATTTTGTGGAATATATAAGAACCTTACTTTTCTTTACTACTCATTTCATGTCCTGAATCCCATTCAAGCATTAATATGTAGCAAGATCTACACTATCTTACTTTTCAATTAAACCATTTTCATTTTTAACTGAATATTATTCGACAAACCATTGATGATTCTTTCCCTATCCACCGAACTCGAGTATACCTCTCAGTTTGTTTTCTCATCACTGATCATCTTTTTATTTGAATTGTCGGCCGATCAATTTTTAGACTATCATCAGTCTAAAATGACATTCTGATGCAATAATATTTGAGCATAACATTATATACTAAGTAGAATTCCGTGTCCATTTGATTCATCATCTTTCCAGCGTTTCTCAACAGAAACCTGGAGTTACACAAATCATCCCATGACTATAGATATCTAATTATATCTGTCATCCCATGACAAGAAATCTCAAATGACAGTTTAATCAGAAAATGAAACCTGTTCTCACTTATTTTCTAAATGTCTACTCAAAATATTATTTATGATGCGGTTTAGAAAGAAATTACCAATTCCAACTCGTCGGCCAATTCACTTAACTTTTTCTTTGATTGATTAGAAAATCAACGACTTTTCTAACTTAGTCAATTCATTTTTTATCCATGAACTCACAATAAATTGATAGCACCCCAAACGTCCCCCAATTACTCGTGTTTAGAAACGGAAGAGGTTGAGGAACATCGAATCATCTACAACTCCTACCAGTCAAACTAATGGACACAAAAGGGCCCACCAAGGCGAATGATGAAAAGGCAGCAGGTACGGTCAGTGGCAACATGCGTGTGTGTGTCGTGGTGTGCATTGTTGGGGCTCAGTATAGAGATGTAGTTGGGGGTAGAAATAGATGGGTAGTATAGTCAGTATGATCATCTATTTTGATTTGATTGTTGTGGGCTTGGGCAGAAGGAAAATAGTCTCTTCCTCTCTAAGTGTGTAACTTCTCTTTTGATCATCAATAAAGTCTACGAGGCGACCCCCTCTTTGTTTCTTATCATTGGTATCAGATCGAGACGACGTCCTAAAGTCGATGGCCAAAGTGAATCTCGCACTGAGGCATTTGAGGAGCAGATGAAAGGGATTCCGTTAGAGATTCAACAAAACTCGCAGCGTTTGGCAGCGATAGAGAGATCGCTCGGTGATTTGAGATTTGAAGTCTAGGGGCTTATACAACAGCTCAAGGAAATGCGTCTTCCTCAGAGTTCACTAGCCTCGAAAGTAAGCCAGATCGGTGAGAGTAGCAGCCAAATCCAACAGATCTAGCCGGATCTACCAGATTTGGGGATTCAGATGGAAGAACATTGGTCCAGTCACTCAGATTCCACGACACCGTACAGATCGGGATAGGAGGTGCGCAAGATCAGAATGCCAACATGTGATGGCTCAGATCTCTTGGTGTGGTTCTGTTGAACTTTGGAGTTCAGATTTCGTATTGCAAAGTAACTAAATTTTGTCTTAGGTCATTGCACTGCAAGCCTTCGGTACACTTTGTTTATTAATCTTCTTAATTGTTAAATCAACATGTTTAGTTGCTTGTGATAAAAATGCCATGTTCAGATTTATGCTTAATTAGATTGCTCGTTCCAACAGATTCAACTAAGCAGAACACTATTTTGATCTTCACGAGATGCCTGAGATCTCCAAGTTGAGTGCTGTTCAGATTTGCCTAGTGGGTTCTGCATAGATATGGCTTCAAGTGAATGAGAAATCCAAGCTGTGTGGGAGTTGGGGAGAGCAAAATACCCAATTGACTCGACAATTCCTAAATACTGATCCTTTGAGCCTTTCACAACAGTTCCTTTTCATCAAATAGGAAACAACAGTGGTGGAGTACAGGGAACGATTCGAAATGTTACAGTTGCAAGTGACGGGGCTGACTGCGAGGTATGCAATCGTCGTCTTCATCAACGGGTTAAGCAATAGAGTCTGGTTGGAGGTGATGGTGGAGCCGCCGATGGGTTTACAGGCAGTGATCGAGCGTGCCGCCCAGCTGGAATAGAAACATCGAGAAGGGGATGTACTTGGGTCGGGGGTATTTACGGGTCTAAGGGGGGCTGTAGAATGTAGAGTTATGTAATGTAAAGGCACTATAATGTATTGTATCATAAACTGGTGTATATTGTATCATAGGCACATGTTAGTTTACTTCAGTTGGTTATGACAAGGGTGTGTAATGTACACCTTCTTTGTATGTATATAATTCATGTACTCTGTATTCTTGTTAAGATTTAATAACAGATTGTATGTTGTTCATGTTTGTCTTCTTCGTTTGATTTGCTAGACTGTTTCATTGTTGATCAACTGATCATTTGATCTTTTGGTCTACTAGTCTGGTTTATTGATTGTTCATGGTATCAGAGCAGGTCTTCACTGTTCTTTGATCTGTGTTGAGTTTAGTTGCTTGAGTATATGATCATGGTGTCTGTTCATGGTTCTTCAAGTTCTTCAATTTGTAATGGAGCAGGAAGAGCTAATGATTCAGGAGATCTTGGTGTAGAAAGTCCTTATTTCCTTCAAAGATCTAATCATCTTGGTATGGTACTGGTTTCTAACTCTCTCACTGGTTCCAATTATCTTTCTTGGAGTAGAGCTATGTTGATTGCTTTGGGTGCGAAAACAAAGACTGGTTTCATTGATGGAAGATGTATGAAACCAGATTCAACTGATTCCACTTTGGATCGGTGGATCTAAGTGGATTATATGGTAACTTCTTGGATCTTGAATTCTATTTCAAAAGATATTGTTGAAGCCTTTCTCTATACTACTTCTTCTTTTGATCTATGGAATGAATTGAAAGAAAGGTTTGGAAAATGTAATGGACCTCTCTTATATCAACTAAAACGAGATATTTCTTCTATAAGTCAAGGAGATCTCTCTGTTTCACAATATTACACAAAACTTAAGAAGTTATGGGATGAATTGAGTTGTTTGGTCCATTTACCTGCTTGTGAGTGTGGAGCTTCAGCGGCAATGGCTGTTTTGGAATCTAATGACAGATTGATGCAATTTGTGATGGGTTTAGGTGATATGTATGATCACATTCGTAATCAAATCTTGGTAATGGATCCCTTACCAAATATAAACAAGGCTTACTCTATGATTCTTAGAGTTGAAAAGCAAAAGGAAGTTCATGTTAGTTATTCACCTGTAATGGATACAGCCATGATGATGAAAACTAACAAGATGTATTCTGGTCCATCTGGTTCAGCTAGTGGTCCTAAATATACTGGCAAAAGAAGTCATAAGAAATTTGTTAATAAAGATGAACTGTTATGTGATCATTGTAAGGCAAAAAGGCACACCAAAGAGACTTGTTTCAAGCTCCATGGAGTTTCAGATTGGTATAAGAAAGAGCTTGACAAGAAACAGTTGAATAATGGTTCTAAATCTTTTGTAAACATGATGGAATCACCTTTGGATGTATCGGATGCAGGAACATTTCAGTTTGAAGATTCTCAAACTAATATTGCAGCAATGATACATCAAGGCATTGAAAATTTCATGAAAGGAAAATGTCTTTCAGCTGAAGGTGTTCCTGCTCATGTGAATTCAGTTGTTTCTGACTTCACAGGTAGTTCACAAAAAAAGCTTTCTAGCATTCATTCCTCTTTTAGTTCAGATGCTTAGATTGTGGATAGTGGTGCAACAAATCATATGTGTATTAACTATGATTTGCTTGTTAACATCACTACTTTGGTTAAACCTGTTTTGGTTTGTTTGCCTGATGGACATACTAAAAAGTTAATTGCATAGGAGATGTGCAACTTGGTTCAGACATAGTTCTATCTTCCTTCTTACATATAAACTCATTCAAGTATAATCTTTTCTCAGTTAGTAAGCTACTTTCTTCTACTAAACTGACAATTGAGTTTTATCCATCTTTTGTGCTATACAGAACATTGAGCAATCTCAAGTTCTACCTGTGGGAAGGATGATTGGACGTCTCTACATACTAGATTCCAGTTCTTTTAATAAAGATGTCATTGCTTCATTTGTGTCTCCTATAGAATTATCATTAGCTTACTGTAATAATGCTAATGTTAATTTTTCATGGCATCATCGTTTGGGACACCCTTCTGTTAGTGTAACAAAGCAGCTTAATTTGTTACTTAACAGTTCTTCAACTGGAGAACACAATGTACCTTCTGATGTTTCTCAAATGTCCAAACAATGCAGAATTATTTTTCCATCGAGTTCTATTCAAACTTCTTGTCCTTTTCAATTGTTGCATATGGATGTTTGGGGACCATATAAGCAATCTTCTATTCAAGAGCTCATTTTTTCTTGACAATTGTGGATGATTACAGTCGATTTACATGGACGTTTTTGATGAAATATAAGTCCTTGACAGGCAATCTCATCAGACACTTTCTAGCTTTTATTCACAATCATTTTAAAGCATCTGTCCAAACCATTAGGACTGATAATGGTACTGAATTTTGTAATCAAGAATGTCAAGCTTTGTTCTCTGGTTTGGGGATTCTACATCAAAGATCTACACCTTATACTCCTCAACAAAATGGTGTGGTTGAAAGAAAGCATCGCCATCTGTTACAAGTTACAAGAGCCTTCATTTTTCAGTCTGGTTTGTCAAATTTTTTTTGGGGTGATGCAGTTCTTACTGCTACTTATCTTATTAATCGACTGCCTTCTCAGTTGCTTTGCAATAGAAGTCTCCTTATCATCTCTTATTTGGAAGATTACCAAATTATCTCTCCTTGAAGACATTTGGTTGTTTGTGCTTTGCTACCAATGTTTCACCAAGTAAAACCAAGTTAGATACACGAGCAATTCAATGTATCTTTCTAGGATATTCCCCTGGACAAAAGGCTTACAGATTATACAATATGAAAACACATGCCTGTTTTGTTTCAAGGGATGTGATTTTCTTTGAAAATCAATTTCCATTTCACAGTGTTTCTTCAAGTTCAGAGTGTCGATTGCCTATTCCTTGTAATGACACATTTAATTCCTTGAGAGCTGTCCCTGCTTCTACTGTTGTACCTTCTTCGAGTACTGTACCTACTTCTGCTGCTATGCCTCATTCTAGGGAGTTACTTGTTGAGGTTTTTAATCCTAATGAAGCACCTTCTGATGCTACTTTGCCTGTCTCCTCTGTGCCTGTTACTGATACATTATTGCCTCATACTAATGTTGTCATGCCTCCTGTTGCAATTGTTCCTTGCAAGAGTCATCGTGCTGTTCACAAGCCTCTTTGGATGAATGATTTTGTATTGAATAATGGTCATACCTCTGTATTCACTCCAGCACAGTCTGTTCTTTCTGCTGGTGCCCCTCCTACATTTCCTTTCATTCATTCTTCTCACGTTATCTTGATTACAACTGTTATTTGGCTGCTGTTTCAAACATAAAAGAGCCTACTTGTTATGCTCAAGCTCAACATGATCCTGTTTGGGTCGAAGCAATGAATAATGATTTACAAGCTTTGGAGGAAAATGGTACTTGGAGTCTCACTGATCTACCACCTGATAAAAAGACCATTGGTTCTAAGTGGGTTTACAAGGTTAAACTTAATCCCGATGGATCATTGGATAGATGTAAAACTCGTTTGGTTGCAAAGGGATTTAATCAAATTGAAGGTGTTGATTACACTGATTCTTTCTCTCCTGTTGCAAAAAATGTCACGGTTAGGATTGTTTTATCCTTGGCAGCTGCTCGAGATTGGCCTTTACATTAATCGGATGTTAACAATGCCTTCTTACATGGTTATCTTGATGAAGATGTTTATATGAAACCTCTTGATGGTTACACTTTGGCTTCTCCTACTCAAGTTTGCAAACTTCGGCGATCCTTATATGGTTTAAAGCAAGCCTCAAAATAATGGAACCATGAGTTTACTTCTAAACTTCAATTTTTTGGTTTCATTCAATCTGTCCATGATCCTTGTTTGTTTACTTACAACATCAATAGTCAGTTTTTGGTATTGCTAGTATATGTTGATGATGTTCTTATTACTGGTACTTCTCTTGAGTTAATTAACAAAGTCAAGGACTTCCTGCACAACTTGTTCACCAACAAAGATCCCTGCCAAACACGCTATTTTTTGGGCTTAGAGTTGGTTCGATCTTCATCAGGACTTTATGTTCATCAACGCAAGTATGTTCTTGATTTACTTACTGATGCTGGTCTTACCATGGCTAAACCAGCAGCTACTCATCTTCCTCGTGACTGTAAATTTGATGATGTTGATTCACCTTTGTTACTTGAAACTGATCAATATAGACGACTAATTGGTCGTCTTCTTTACTTGGGTTTCACTCATCCTGACATCACTTATGCCATACGACAGTTGAGTCAATTTGTTCAAGCTCCTACTAAACAACATTGGTCTGGTGCTCTTCATGTTTTGAGGTATCTCCTTCTCAGGGTTTATTTTTCCCTGTTCGGTTGGATTTTCCCATTTGTTGCTTATTGTGATTCTGATTGGGCTGCTTGCCCTCTTTAACGGAAGTCTATTACTGGTTATTGTGTATTCATGGGCTCCTCTTTAATCTCATGAAAAACTAAGAAACAAGCTACTATTTCCAAATCCTCTGCTTAAGCTGAGTATAGGAGTATGTCTTCCACAGTTTATGAATTGTTATGGATTTCTTATATCCTTAAGGACTTAGGTGTTCCTACTCCTCTTCCTATACCTCTTTGGTGTGATAATCAAACTGCAATTCACCTTTCTGCCAATCCTGTTTTCCATGAACGTACCAAAATTTGGAGATTGATTGTCATCTAGTTCATCATCAGTTCAAATGTGGTTTTGTTCTTCCACAATATGTTCCTACTAGATTACAGTTAGCTGATTTGTTTACCAAATCTTTACCAGCTCCTTTGTTTTCTGATTTATTGTTCAAGATGGGTCTATGTGACTGACATAGACTTCCATTTTGAGGGGGGATGTAGAATGTAGAGTTATGTAATGTAAAGGCACTGTAATGTATTGTATCATAAGCTGGTGTATATTGTATCATAGGCACATGTTAGTTTACTTCAGTTGGTTATGACAAGGGTGTGTAATGTACACCTTCTTTGTATGTATATAAGTCATGTACTCTGAATTCTTGTTAAGATTCAATAACAGATTGTATGTTGTTCATGTTTGTCTTCTTCATTTGATTTGCTAGACTGTTTCATTGTTGATCAACTGATCATTTGATCTTTTGGTCTACTAGTCGGGTTTATTGATTGTTCAGGGGCGTAGGCCCAACTCTATATTTCCAAGCTCGATTCTAGGGCCCATGGATGGGTCACGCATACTATTGACAGCCTAACTCGTGACTTTTGACCTGGATTACCAAAAAGCCCATCATTTGGGACTTCCATAAAAGCCAGCCCAGTGCCTTCAAGTTCCTCTCGTGCTTCCAGTTCGTTTGCTTCTAAGGCAGCCATTCTTCAGGTCACTCCTTCAAAGTTTAGACGTTTAACAGATGTCGAGGCGGAAGTTCGCCAAAAGCAAGGGTTGTGTTATCGGTGCGATGCGAAATGGTTCGTCGAGCATCGATGTCAAAGGCGAGAACTCCAGGTGATGTTAGTTGATGATGAAGATGTTGAGAGCCCAGCCTCCCAACCAGATGATGCGAGTGAACCGGCCAAGTTGACGATGATGGATCCGTCATCGCTTACTATGGAAGGACATCCAACTCCCAGTTCCATCAAGGTTCAAGGACAAGCAGGGGGTGTACAGGCAGTAATCTTGATCGACAGTGGCGCCACCCATAATTTTATTTCCCCTGCACTAGTAAGTTCTTTCCAACTTAGGTTCTTTCTGTTGGGTTTTGGGGTTCATACGCAGCGGAGATTACAAAACAATTTTGACAAAAACCCCATCAGGATCCGAATCTAATTCCATTAAAACGTTTAAACCATGAAAAACTTAATCATACATCAGTCGCAATATACCTTTCTGAAGGTTGATCGATCTCTAAGGCGCTGCCAACGACGAACGCCCTCTACCAGTAGTCCACACACGAACGGCGGCTGAGATTCGAAGTGCTAGCTTCGAGAGAATACCAAACCTTTTGTTTCTCTCCAAAACGATCCAGAGCATACCAAAAACCCTAAGTCGTTTCTAAAACGAAAATAGAGTTTCGGCCTTTTGATCTTTTGTACGTGTATTCTAACTTAAAGCGTCTATTTATACAACCATTGTATATAGACGGTTAAGTAAATTACACATATACCCCTACTTAAAGAAGTACAAGCGTAATACACAACAAGGACATTTTCGTCATGAATTTTATCATATAAAATTCATTTTTCTAAACCATCTTAAAATCTCGCAAAACCATTCTTAGTGTGCGACCCAATAGGCTCATACAACGTTGGCAGTGTACCAAAACACATTTTGGTATACAAGTCATAAGCGGCCTCTAGCAAGACATTATGACTACCCAAGTTGTACGAATATCAAATCGATACAACCTAATTAATAGTGTATACAACATCCTTTTGTCACACGATATCCTTTTGATCAAACATAAGGCATGGAATTGTCATCCAACATGTTCAATCGTACTAGTCTCGATCTCTAGGTAGACTGAAAACATCCAAGTGACATTGATCAATATCAATTCACTTAGGCTAGGCCTTTTAACAGTCTAACAAATCAAGGGATCCACTGGATATCTCTCTTTATATGAGAGGAACAAATTCTATCTTGATTACACAACTTCATCACATTGCTCACATAGTAACCAATCACAACCTTTATAATCGTCCGGTTAAAGACAACGTTTGATAATGTCAAATCACTATGTTCCTAATGTTGAAGTCTCTGATAATCTCAAGTCAGAGGTCTGAAAAATATACCTATCATGAGAAACAACTATGACTTAATCCATGTGATGTTCTCATAGCTGGTTGGTCCAGTACTTTGTTCCCTAACAAGTACTCGTGATCTTGATTCGTATCCCTATACGTATAATCATCATATGATCATCAATCAAGACTTATACTAGTCTTAATTCATTATAGTTCCTAGTATAATGATCGACTAGGGACATTTAGGATATTTCTGTAAATACCCATGGATCTTATTATAATGTAAACATGCAAATTAATTATAATAAACAGCAAATGAAATCCTTTATTTTATTAACTAAAAGTATTCATAAAGACAGTTAATGGATTAACCTAGGGCACATGCCCCAACACTTTCCCACTTCCTGTCACTAAAACTTTGGATTATGGTATATTCGTGCGGGGCGGTGCCACACTTCCAGGTTCGGGGGTCTGCAATGGAGTTTAACTCCAGCTTCAAGGCTTATCGGTGGTGGCAGATTTTCAACCGTTTCCACTACCGAGCTTTGATCTTATCCTGGGAATGGAATGGTTGATGTCCATAGGAGCAACAATTGATGATTTGCAGAATCTCACGATGTACTTCCATCATGATGTGAAGTGGGTCTCGGTGGTTAGTGATCCGTTACCGCACAGAGCCTTAGTATCTTGCAAGGCTATTCAAAAATCCTTAGACACGGTTGAGGAATACTTTTTGGTGGAATGCTTAAGCAGACACAATGAAGGGGTGGTAATGCCGGATGTGGCATTCGATCCTTGTATCTAGGATATCTTGGCTTTTTTCTCATCCCTTTTTGATGTGCATGCTACCCTGCCCCCTTCCCGTGTTTGCGATCACGCCATTGTTCTCAAAGAGGGCAGTGAGCTCGTACGTGCCTGTCCATACAGATACCCACAACTCCAGAAGACGAAGATAAAAGAAATGGTGACCAAAATGCTCTAATCCGGCATAATTCAACCTAGTAATAGTGCTTTTTCAAGCCCAGTTCTGTTGGTGAGAAAGAAGGATGGCAAGTGGAGTTTCTATGTTGATTATAGGGCACTAAACAATGCTTCTGTACTTGATCATTTCTCCATCCCGAACATTGATGAATTATTGAATAAGCTCCACAACGCTTATTTTATTCCCAAACTGGATCTCCGATCGGGCTACCATCAGATTTGGGTCAAACCTTCTAATGTTCACAAAACCGCCTTTCGCACACACGATGGGTACTTCGAATTCTTGGTGATGTCGTTTGGCCTTTCAAATGCTCCCGCGACTTTTCAATCGTTGATGAATTCAATCTGTAAAGGGCCGATTCATCCTTGTATACAACAACAACAACAAAAACAACAACAACAACAACAACAACATAGCCTCAGTCCCAAATTAACAGGGGTCGGCTACATGGATCAAACTTTTCCATTGTGCTCGATTAAGTGCAATTGATGGTGAGCTTTGCAAACCATTCAAATTCCTCCTAATTAATGCATCCCATGTTAATTTTGGTATGCCCCTATCTCGTCGAATTTCTACAGTTTCTATTGAGTCAAGTTTTCTAGTTGGAGCGTCCGCAGGCCGTCTTTGCGAGTGACCAAACCATCGCAACCGCCCTTCCCTAATATTTGTATCAATTGGTGCTACTCCTACTTGTCTTTGAATTTCTATATTCTTATTCTTTTTTTTTACGAGTTTTACCACACATCTACCTAAGCATATTCATTTCTTCTACGTTAATTTAATGTAATTGTTGTTGCTTTACCGCCTAACATTCACTTCCATAGAGCATAGCTGGCCTAATTGCGGTCCTATAAAATTTTCCTTTTAATTTAGTAGGAACATTTCGATCAGAATCACCCCTGTTGCACTCCGCCATTTTTTCCATCCAGCTTGAATTCTATGTATGACATCATTCTCAATGTTACCATCATTTTGTATGATTGATCCTAGGTATCTAAAGTGGTTTACCTTAGGAACTTTTATTTCCCTTAATTTTACCACTCCATCATCTTGATGTCTAGTGTTTCTAAACTCATAGTGCATGTATTCGGTTTTCATCCTACTCAACTTAAAGCGTTTAGATTCTAATGTATTCCTCCAGAGTTCTAATTTTCTATGCACTCCATCTTTAGTTTCATCTACTAAGACAATATCATCTGCAAATAGCATACACCATGGTATATCCTCTTGAATACGTCTAGTTAGTTCATCCATAACTAAAGTAAATAGATATGGGCTTAAAGCCGATCCTTGATGTAGTCCAATTGTAATGGAAAATTCTTTTGTAGCTCCTCCAAATGTCTTTATACTCGTTACTACTCCATCATACATATCCTTTATAGTGTCTATATATCTAGCACGAACTCTTTTTCTTTCTAGAACCCACCAAAGAATATCTTTAGGGACCCTATCATATGCTTTTTCTAAATCTACGAATACCATATGAAGATCTTTTTTCTTTTCTCTATAGTTTTCTAACAATCATCTTACAAGGAAAATCGCCTCCATAGTTGACCTCCCAGGCGTGAAACCAAATTGGTTCTCTGATATTGTTGTTTCTCTCCTTAGCCTATTGTCGATTATTCTCTCCTAGAGTTTCATAGTGTGACTCATAAGTTTAATTCCCCGGTAGTTTGAGCAACTTTGAATGTCTCCTTTGTTTTTGAAGATTGGCACAAGCGTGCTTCTTCTCCAATCCATTGGCATACGCTTTGATTTTAAAATTTTATTGAAAAGTTTTGTTAACCAAGTCAATCAAATTTCTCCTAAGCATTTCCAAACCTCTATGGGTATTTCATCTGGGCCACATGCTTTCCCTATTTTCATTCTTTTCAATGCCTCTTTAACTTCTACAATTCTAATATTGCGTGTATAGTTTATATTTCTTTCTTAGCGTGAGTTTTCATCTATTATAGTATCGACTTGGCCATCATTAAATAAACTATCGAAGTAACTTCTCATTCTCTCTTTAATATCCTCTTCGCGCGTTAAAACATTTTGATTTTTGTCATTAATACATCTTACATGACTTAGGTCTTATTTTTTTATCTCTTAATTTGGCTAGCCCATATATATATATATATATATATATATATATATATATATATATTTTCGCCATCTCTATTACCTAACCTTGTGTATAGATCTTTCATGAAATTTGTTTTAGCTTGACTAACTACGTTTTTAGCTTCTTTTCTAGCTTCTCTATATTGATTGTACGCATCTTCATCTTGACACTTAGGTATTTTCCCATACATTTTTTTTAGCTGATTCATCATTGTATATTGGTTTTTTATGATATCCTTATCTATCGCAAGTCAATGTCGGATCATTGTGCTAACTTACAACATGTTCTCTCTATCCTATAATTCTATTCACTTTTTGTTAACTTCAAAAAATATTGTTGTGCTAGGTCCCGTTTGGAGTACTTAGGTCACGTTATCTCCAATGAGGGGGTTTCAGCTGATCCCGGGAAGGTGCAATCTATGGATCAGTGGCTTCTACGCTTTTCTCCGAAAGACCTCCATGGGTTCTTGGGTCTAACTGGGTCCTATCTACGGTTTGTCCGAGACTACGAGAAGATCGCAACGCCATTAACTCAGGTCTTACGCAAGGATTCTTTTGAATGGGGTGATGAGGCATCCTTTACTTTCCACTAGTTCAAAAATGCTATGAAGGAAGTTCCCGTGTTATCCCTGCCAGATTTCAACGCCTTTTTTGTCATTGAGACTGATACATCTGGTGTCGAGGTGGGAGCTGTCTTATCCAAAAAAGAACGCCATATCGCCTTCTTCAGGTCTGGCCTTATCTTCGAGAGCGAGAGCAAAATCAACCTTTGAAAGGGAACTTATGGAAATTGTGTTAGCAGTGCAAAAGTGGAGACACTACTTGTTAGGACGACGTTTTTTAGTGTGCACTGACCAGAGGAGCCTAAAATATCTATTGGAGCAGCGTGTGATAGCCCCGGAGTACCAAATGTGGTTGATTAAACTACTTGGGTTCAATTTTGATATCCAGTACAAGCTGGGTTCGACAAACGTGGTGGCCTTTGCCCTTTCACGTTATTCCGTCCAACCAGAGCTTTTTTCCATCTCCATTCTCTCGGTCGTTGATGACGTGACGTTGGCTAAAGAGGTCTTGAACGACCTCACCTTAATTACTATCCGTGAGGCGCTATGGACTGATGCTACTTCACATCCTAGGTGGTCTGTCCACCGAGGTCAGTTGTTACATAATAGGACGGTTATTTCGGTTACCTCCAGCCTCAAACAAAAACTCCTTGCCGAGTTCCATGCAGGTCCTGTTAGGGCCATGGAGGATTCCTCAAGACATATAGACGCATTTTTGCGGAGTTATATTGGATTGGAATGATGGTCGACATCAAGGATTTTGTAGCCTCTTACGATATCTGCCAAAAGAACAAATACGAGACACTCGCTCCAAGTGGCCCGCCATAACCCCTTCCTATTCCCTCTGCTATTTGGGATGATATCTCTCTCAATTTCATTGAAAGCCTCCATACATCTCACAGCTTCAACTCAATTTTGGTTGTAGTAGATTGCTTGAGCAAATATGCCTGTCTCTTTCACCTCAAACACCTATTTTCCGCCAAGTCAGTGGCCGAGGTCTTCCTCAAGGGTGTTGTGCGCCTTCACGGGTTTCCCAAGGGCATGGTGTACGACCATGACAAGATATTTCTCAGTCATTTCTGGACTAAACTCTTCCTTCTTCATCACACGTAGTTGAATCGCAGCTTCACCTACCGCCTACAATCCGACGACCAGATGAAAGTGGTCAATCGACGCCTTGAAACTTAACTCCGCTGCTTTATCAATCAACATCCGAAATAGTGGAAAGACTGGCTTCACTGGGCTAAGTATTGGTATAATACTTCGTTCCATTATTCTCATCGTTGCTCCCCTATCAAAGTAGTTTATGGCCGAGAACACCCTCCTCTGTTTCGCTATGGCACCTCACATAATTCAACCCCAACAGACTTGGATTCCCTCTTGCTCTCGCGGGACCAAGCCCTCAACGAGCTTCATGAACATTTGCTTGTGGCTCAAAATTGGATGAATCAGTAGGCTGATCGCAGTAGACGTGAGACCGCGTTCGTAGTGGGTGACACAGTCTACCTTAAGCTTTGTCCCTACTGACAATGCACTATTGCTCGACGTTCTTCCACGAAGCTCAGTCCACATTTTTATGGACCTTTCAAAATCTTGGCCCGTATTGGTGAGGTTGTTTACAAGCTGGAGCTTCCTACGGACTCGGGTGTCAACCCGGTATTCCACGTCTCCTAACTCAAAGCTGAAATTAGGTTTTCACTCGTTGCCACTGCCCTTCCCCCTTTCCTTACTAATTCCATGGTTCCATCCACCAAACTTGAAGTAGTGTTAGCTTATCGATGCCTCATATTCGGGCCCGAAGTCCTAATCAAATGGACCACTATCCCCTATTCGCAGGCCTCTTAGGAATTAGTCTGCCATGTGCAAAAGTCATTCCCTGCTTTCCACCTTGAGGATAAGGTGGTTGCCCAGAGGGGGAGTAATGATAACACCCCAAAATATTTCCCCAATCACTCATGTTTACATACGGAAGGGCTGAGAAACACCGGATCATCTACAACTCCTACCAGCACAACTGATGGACACGAGGGACCCACTAAGGCGAATGATGAAAAGGCAGTAGGTACGGTCAGTGGGAAAATGCGTATGTAGTGGTGTGCGTTGTTGGGGCTAAGTATAGAGAGGTAGTTCGGGGTAGAAATAGATGAGTAGTATAATCGGTAGGATCATCAAATGGATGAGTAGTATAATCAGTAGGATCATCTCTTACGTTTTGATTGTTGTGGGCTTAAGATCATCTCTCATGTTTTGATTGTTGTGGGCTTGGGCAGAATGAAGAGAGTCTCTTCCTTTCTTGGTTTAGGTTCTCTCTCTCTGAGTGTGTAACTTCTCTTTTGATCATCAATAAAGTCTATGGGGCGACCTCCTTTTTTGTTCTTATCATAAACCTCATTTTTTCACATTACCAACGTACTCATATTGTTTTTTTTTATCATTTTTCAAATTATGAGATTTTCTATCATCTCAATCTCAATCACTAACTGATCGCTAGACTTCTTTCCTTACTTGAATAAAAACATTTAATTTGTATTTCATACAAGTTATAAATATGATCTCGTATTCATCTCTACTCAATTACAGTGGAAGAATATTCAATTCTTCAAACATACCCAGTCATATATATTGTCCTCTATTCAATATTTCCAACCAATACAGATAATACTTACTAACTGAGTTGTACGTATCTCTTTTAATTTCATTTGTGTTTTCACCATTTTACATGTACTTTTTATCAATTTCAATTTAAAATAACCTAGTGCTTCAAATTTCACCACTGACTAATCACGTGGTGTAACACAACATTTGAACCAATATACAACATATTCATTGATATCAGTTGTATATTACTTTGGTTCAACACTTTTTAACTTTTGAAATTTGATTCATAGTAAGATGCTTGTAAAGATACAATAGGTTTCATCAAACTCATAGTTTGATATTGTAAGTCTTATCGGGACTCGTTTGTCCGAAACTACCATTTTCCATACTCATGTGAGAATTTATTGACCATTTGTTAACCTATACTTAAGCTTCCAGTTGACTTCGACGAAAACTTATAGACTTGTTATACCAAGCCTCATAATTCATTCGTTTATTCAGAGATGGGTGGGGCCCTCACACTAGTCTTCTACGATGTGAATAAATCGTAATTACGATACAGAGTCTACTCGATTTCATTTTTACCGATCTTAGCTATTCTCACATTTATCTCGTCCTTAGTCCCTTTACAAACTTACCACGATTTACGATCAATACTTAAACCACTTACGGCTCCTTAATATTGACTTAGAAAGCAATTTATATCTTTTCTCTACTCAAAATTTTAGTTAAGGACTATACGACTTTTTATGATCATTCAATCAACTGAAGCCTTCCTTAACTAATCTTTGTTCGATATCGAGAAACTTTTTGTCACTCAAACAATTAAACTGTTTATTATTGCCTTATTTTATTTCCATTAGTCTCATATTTCTTTATTTTTTTTTCTCAAAAAGAAATTCAGTACTCTTTAATAGACTGTGTAAGAAAACTTTGTGTCTTACTATTCATCAAATTACTTTTGATGAATTCACCCTTCCATTATTATTAAACAGAAGAGAGCAAAGAATTTGAATTTTCAATGCCATGATTAACTTAACAACTAATCAAACTCTTACGTGATATTATTTAAATCCTTTAATTCATATAAATGAAAATTCTCATAATATAGAAACTTATTCTAATGTCTTATATATCACTTACTGATTCTCAATCATTACGTCTATCTCTTCATTTATTATATTTTAAGTTGTACTGATAAACATCATAACTCAATGTCGTTAGAAGTAATTATTGGGTACTTTGAATCTCAAAACCCAATACTTGTGTTGATTTAATAGCTAATCCAAGCTATTGTTAGACCACTTCCCCAACACCTTAACTTCTAACACGTAGATCTTATCATTACATCTATTATTCTCAAGTTAGAAACTTTATTGATCTTTGTTTCGTAACAACACCTAATCCGGTATTAACAAAGATTACTTCTAACTTGTATACTTCTACTTCCCTTCATTTTAGTTCTTTATTTGATACATAGAACTACTATACTCAACGTCGCTTAATATTAAGCAACTTGAGTAATAAACAATAGAAAACAATCAACTCATTGGTTGGTTTAACTCGTGGTTTCATTCCAGTTTTCACTTTGTGGTTTGTTTTGAAAATGAGACAATACCTCATTTCAAATTATTTCATTTTTAGTAAAAACTGACTTAGACAACTTAACTAGTCGTATCACAATCTCATTGTGATTTTCCAGTCACAATTAAGTTTGTCTAATTAATTTTTAATTTCAAAACCACGTGTCTCATTTTTCTTTTTATTGAGACTGCTTAGGAAGCAACTCTCAATTGCTTATAAATTCAACCAATACTTCATAGAATAGGTCTTCCAGAGTTACCAACTCAACTAGTACTAACCCCATTATATAATCCAAGATTTTCACACCTTGTGATTCCCAAAAGTCCCAATTTTTTATGTTTACAAATGATTCTTAATCATTTGAGACTTATTTTAAGTCTATTTTGGTTCTTTCCTGAGTGTTTTATAATTGTAATATTTCAATACTTTCGATTTCCAAGAAATTCATACTCAGTACTTATGTTCCTAAAATATTTGAACTTACTTTTCAACTGATTTCGCATTGGTTTTGTAATTTATAACTCCCTTCAGTTATATCAGTACCGACCTACTTACAATACCCATGTAAATTTAGACTTCCTGAGTCTATTTCACGTCTCATCACGCTTAGTTTTCGTTGACAAGTCTATTCTCTTTTTAATTGTCTGTTCCTAATCTCACTCGTCATATCTCGTGAGTTAATTATCGAACAGATCATGAGAATAAACTTCTTATCACATATCTAATGATAATTACATATTATATAACAAACATATCACATTAATTCAAAAACCCAGCTTACAGTCACTTCCCAACTAATCACGATCTAATTACTGAGCCTTGTTCCTTAAGACCATCATTTGAGTTCATGTAACTTAATGTAATCCAAGAGCCTTAACCCAAACTTCCTAATCGACTCAATCGATCCTAAACTCATCATCATTTTCATTTCTTACATTTCCTTGATTGAGCTTAACCATAGCTCTGATACCAACTCTGTTATGGCCCATCTCACTAAGCCTTGACTTAGCCTATTTCCAATAATTAAGCATCTAATCCATTTAATTAACTTTGTCCACAACTTAGTTTTCATTTCAATCCTTAGAGTGATCCTAAACTAAATTCATATCCTCAATAGACCTCGATTCATTATTTGTTCAATCAGAGCAAATTCAGAATTCGTATGGATTATTTGTTCAAGTGGAAGAGAGACATTACCGAGAGAGAGAGAGAGAGCTCGTTCAATCGAACTACTCATCATTCATCACTATCAATCGAACCCATGACTTTTCAACAAAATAAATGCCATCCCCAAGTTTGAATCCATTAACCAATACAAAGCAATAAGAACACCACCGTTTTCTCTTCTTTAATGGCGGAAGTGAGAGGGTGATGGAGAGCTTCATGAAAGAGAAAAAAAATAGAGCAGAGCAACTATCAAGAGTGTAAAGATTCACGATGAGAGCAAGAGATAGAGTCGAGATTTGGTGTTGTGAGCTTAGAGGATCAATGGAGATGATCGATGGAAATGGGGTTTTAGTCTGAAGCCCCATTTTCGTTCTAACTTAAATCAAAAGGAGTTCAGTTTAACAAAGTTCCATTTTGCCCTTTATATCTTATCTTTTCTTAACAAAGTCCACTGCCTTTTTAGTCATTTCATTTTTTTTCATTTAAATTTCATGTATTTCTCTTATTTAAGTCTAATTTAAACCTTGGTAAATACCCCAATTTTGTTAACAACTTAGAAAATCCTTGACGCGCTCCAAAACTCGCGGACATTGCATTTACCACTCAACTTGGTCCTATTTTACGTCAAATAGAATATAATACATCAATTAGTCATGCAGCACACAAAATAATATTTAAACCTATGATCTCCGATCCGTAATTTTTGTATCTCGCCTCGAATATCCAAATTTCAATTATTATCTGAAAATCCATATTAGACTGCTAATCAAGTTTATAAAATTCTCAGATTTCACTGGTTGGCAAGATTGCAAGTCTTACTCAATCAATAAAGCCTTATGGTTTATGGACTTAAGCAATGAGCAATGCCTCAAGAAGAAAATAAATGTCAGAATACATTGTCACAACTTGGAATAATGTGTAGCAAAACCAAACCGAGTTTGCGAAAAAAGTCATACCTTATTGTATCAAATCGCCATCGTAATATGATTTCAGAAACTCTTTAGCAACGAGCGGTCGATAGGACCACCGGGGAAATGAGCAGATGGGTTATCTTTAGTCGCCTCTACATTCCCACCAGCTACGCTACTACTACTCCCAGTCACGCAGTGCTAGGCAGTGGTAGTTTTTTTTTTCACTTGGGGCCTCGTCACTAGACTCAGATGATTCTGATGTCGCGCCCTAACTCTCAACATGACCAATATGTAGGTCCCATTCCTGAACATGTGATGCATCATCCTATACATTATCTCTTTCAGAGGAGCGTGCACGTGCACCATTTTTTTCCTATAGTCTTTTGTTTCTCCTTTCGACACGAGGCTGTTTATGGTTTCCTCCCACCATGAGGATCAAAAGTGCCCTCCAGTCGTTTGGTTCTCGAGGCCTCATCGTAAACCTTTTGCCGAAAAAAAATAATGTTATTCTAGGTCATATTTGTTAAGTAAAATTCCAAAAGTGTGCATTGGGAACATGTCCAGAAACCCAAAAAATATGACAAATTATTAAGTTTTGGGCCCATAGGATCGATAAATTCCTATTTGTCTCGAGGATACAACATCAAAACCTTTGGGAATATCTTGGATACTAACCTCCAAGCCATTTCATGAGGTCTTGGACACTAACCACCATGCCACCACCCAAAAATATCCATATACTATACTCGGTTAGCTCATACTAAGATAACACTTAATATCTCGGTATCTTGGAACCAAGACTAAAGGGGTTATCTTTGTTATATACGACCGCCTGGATTTGGGGTCCCTTAATAATAACTTTCGGTGGGGTTTGCTCAATAATTCTTGTATCGTCATGTCAATGCTAGAATGAGACAAATACCACATATCACTAACATGTGTGATCAACCCTTATGGGTTTGGAAAACTAACCCTAAATTTGTACATCAATGTGAATGGCAATGAAAATCAATCAAATGAGCCGCAGATTCATGAAAAATACAAATTAACATTTTTACGAAATCTAAAACGACAACACTAATATACTCAACGACCTTTTCCAACAAATTTCGCACCATGAACCCTCTTTCTCGGCAACAAATCACTTGAACAAATAAGAGGAACAAGCTAGACAACAAATTCAATCTATAAACTGAGGGGAATGGGTAGATTCATAGCTATGTAGACGTGAGAAGGCCTAGGGGCAAGATTTTGAATTGTTTTTATGTGTTTTGATGGTGGAGTGCTTGTGTTTGAACCAAGGAGTAATTTGGGAAACTTGATGGGGTACCCTAAAAATTGCTTAAGTGTCTATATAATTGGGGTGCCCTAAGAGTCGGTCAGGGTGCACATAGACGCACTCGTTCTTTTATATATTAATTCCAAAAAATCTCTATTTTAATATGTTTTGACTTCTGACGCTCATTTCGGATTTACGTTTTCACCAAATGAAGCAAAACTCATAACAAAAATAGTCTAACTCTATAAAATGTCCATAATATTGATTATGGTCATATCAAAATCCCTAAAATCTTAACTTTATTTATGACACATCAAAATTTCACGGAATAATTCTCTTGCTATACTTAACCAAACTTGCACCAATTTCGATCCAATCTCAACCTTTACCACTGTCAACCGAATGTACATCGATGTCAGATCTTGCACTGACTTTGTTCTCATTTTATACTAACACCAATATCGACTTGCATACAAACCGAGGAAGAAAGCTTTACATGATACCTAACACTTATTTACTAGTTTTCGAACATCTAATAATTTTATTTTTCACGCGTGCCTTTCAGACACGCATTTGTAACCCTTATTATGAAAAAAAATCGAGGATACATCTTAACACATTTCGACTTCATGGCAAATACTACATAATACACATACTAGGCATTCACTAACGATAAACAACATACGAATCTTTATCCACAACATATATTGTGATTAAGATCTATTAATCTTAGAATAAAATCCTAATACAAGTTTATTGAAATCAAGGATTTTAAAATTTTCCCAACTTATTTAAAATTTAGTCCTCAATATTTGATTGAATGAAAGATTTCTTGTTTGTAAACTAATAAGAAAGTAATTCTTAATATGCAGTCACCTGTAAGAAAACTTTTCTTATTCACATAAAATTGTTATAACTTTATGAGTAAAGATCTAGAAAAGTTTATTTCTTAATCTTTTATTCTTTATCCGGTGAAAAAGTTATAATAACTTATGAGGCCATCTGGAAATTTCGAATTTATTGACAAATCATATATTCAGTCTTGTGGAACGTCTCTACAATTTTTCTTCATTTCTCATCTCATGCCTTTAAATCTCATTTAATAGTCAATACCTAGCAAGATATATCCTATCTTGGTTTTCATAAAGTACTACTTATCCTTATCAGGATAATTGTTCTACAACCAGTTAATAATTGTTTCCCTATTTGTCAAACTCCGTTACACATGTCCAAGTATGTTTCTCCATCACCAATTTTTTTGTTAGAATATTTGTCTAGTCAATTCTTAGACTATCATCAATCTAAAGATATAAAATGATGTAAACAAAATCTAAGCTCAACATTAGATGCTAAAGTAGAGTCGCATGTCTATCTAATCCATCACCATTCCAGCATTTCTCAACAAAAACATGGAATTATATAAGTCATCTCATGACTAGAGTTCTCGAATTACATTTGTCATTCCATGAAAAGAGATCTCAAATTTCAACCCGATCAAAAAATAAAACCAGACACATCATACAATTCTCACTCATTTTCTAAATGTCTGCTCACAATATCATTTAGATTTGTGGATTAGAAAGAAATTATTAACGCTAAATCGTTAGGCAAGTCAATTACTTTCACAGTTTGTTAGAGAATCGATATTTCTTTAGTAGTTATAATAACATTTTCTATAAGAAAACATTTTCAACGATCTTTTCCTAATACTTCTGTCTTTTCAAGAAATCAATTCAGTTCTCGAATTTCACAAAAGTAAAACTATCAATTGAAAACTATTCTTTATTTGACTAGTTGGAGAGATCACAACGTCTCTACCAATTTTCAAATCATATCTATTCATGAGTTCAGAGAAAACTTATTTTTTGTAGCTACCAACATATCCTTTAAATTGCCCTTTTAATTTCTTTGATTTGGGCCCCTCGATATGTTAGACTGATAAATGGTCATGTCTAATGAAATGATTAGATCAATGTCACTTGATAATTTCAGTTTAAGTGGAGATCGAGACTAATAGATTAAACTATAAGGGTTACATTCCATGTCTCATGTTCAATCAAAAGATACCGTGTGATGAAAGAATATGATATACACTGTCCATTAGGTTTATTGATTCATTGACCTTTTTGCAACTTCGGTAGTCATAATGTCTTGCTAGATGCCGCTTGTGACTTGTGTGCTGAAAAACATTTTGGTTAACTGCCAATGTTATACGAACAATTGGGTCTAACACAAAGAACGAACCTGCATGATTTCCAATAGTCCAAATTTATACATTTTATACAATAAAATCCATAACAAAAAACCCTTATAATGTGTTATATTTTTGTTTCTTTAATCAGGGGTATATCTATAATTCACTTGACTGCCTAATTACAATTGTAATATAAATAAGTATTAAGTGGGAATCAAAGATTCATAGAAATTTAGAGAGAAACCCAAAAAGGTTTTTGGTTTTCTCTAGAGGCATTGGACTAGGTGAGAGATTGGAAAAGGTTTCTTAACTCTCTCAGATCTAGCACTTTGAATTGCGGTCATTCGTTCATTTATGGATATTGGTAGAGGACGTTCATTTTTGGCAGCATCTTGATGACCGATCAACCAACAATAAAAGACATGGAGTTCTCATTTAAAATGGTATGATTTTTGTTTCATCAGTTTAATGGAATCGATAGAATCTTGGTTTGGGGATGTTCGAAAAAATCTCAAAAACTTTCACTACGTTTGATCCCCAAAATCCAACATTGATTAGATATTGTTTGGATTCATATTGTTATTCATTGTTCCTTATTTTTTTATAAACTTTTGACATGTAATTGTAAGGTCACTTATTGGCAAGTTAGACTGCTCACCCACATTAACATTTCAGGTTCTCAGCTGAGTGTTTTGGGTAAAGGGAAAAGGAAGGCCTATGAGTCTTATAGTTTTATAATGAAGTAATGAACCATCTTTCGTGTAATATATATTGTTTGTGATATAGTTTTATAATACAACAAGAGTTGGGATGTGTTTTAATAATCAAGGTTTACGCTGGTTTACTATGATTTTGTATATCGTGTAATATATAGAAAAAGTTTTAAATTTTTCATTGCATTTATCTTGTTATTTATTTCGATATTTAACACGTGTCGAGCGTGCACAATAATTTTTCTATATATCCTTATTATTTATAGTAGTGATAAGTGAGATCCTCTCCATATGGATTTTGCAAGTTTCTTAAGAAAATGTTAACTTAAATTATATTCACTAAATTCAAATTCAAATCAAATCAATTCAATAGAAAATAAACATCTAAACAAACATCCTAAACAATGAAACATTAATATGTCTTGTATCCAAATATATTACTCAAATCATAGTCTTAATCAATCTTTAATCCTTTTATAAAGTGTTTTTAGATCATTAAACTCAAATCAATGATAAAAAACAAAGTTCACATTCTATTCATAGAAGCAAACATTAGAAAGATTACAAGTTATGATGTCCAAAAGTATATTCATCATCAACATCTTCAACTCCATTTTCATTAAGCTCTGTAGTAGTTTGGGAAATATAGGGTTATAAACTCTCGATGGAAATTACAACTCCAACGAAGGAATATCAATGCTCCTCCTCAGATTTTGTAAAATTTCAACAAATATCCTTTCCATTATGAAATGGTGACGTGCCAAAATTCTCTCATTCTTTTCTAACTTCCCCTGATTCTTCAAAATCTGCTTCAAAATACGCATAAAAGTTGAAAGCAAGGATTGAAAACCCCTTTTTTTTCTTTTTTCGATCTTACTGGAGATGTAAAACTACCTTCTATCCTTGAAACATTCACTTAAATCATCATATTTATTGCTCGTCTCATCTTCTAATGTTCTACTATGAGATCTTTCATCTTCTGAATCATTATACTCATTAACTGCTCTCATCCTTTTGACTATAGCGTCCTCTGGGGTAATATATCATATTCAACATCGTGAAACCCACCTTGACTTTTGTACAGAGCTTAATAATCAATATTGGAAATGGTAGCCCTTTACACTTCATAGTCATCATCTCTTGTATCATAGCATCATGGATTACGTATCCAACATCAATATATCTTTTTCTCATAACAATGTGATGAAGTAAAGCAACTCTAGGATTCTTTACTTCAAAATGTTGTGTAGTGTGATATAAACAAGCATCTATAATGTACCTCTAACATTTGGTCATTTTTCTAAAATGAGTGATTTCAATGAATTTAGGATGACCTTAGGCATAGAGAGCATACCCTTATCCCAAAATTACATCCAAGGCTTCTTGAATCATCGCGAAAGGATAAGATTCCTTATGGACATATATGATACTTGGGTAATCAAATTTTTGTCTAACTCTAGAATCAGGAAGTCTGTAATGTTTATTTAATGTAGTAGCTGAAATGTTGATCTTCTACTTTTGAACTATTACTTTATTAGGATTGTCACTCGCATATCCATTTGCATAAAATTATTGTACTAATTCGAAACATCCTCTCTTTGATTTGCCTTCATAATCCCTAAGAAAGTTTCCCAATTTCTGACTCTTATGATGCTCACAATTTTATCTTCATATTTGTACACATTTTGAATTTGCAATCCTTTCTCTAGTATTATAACTCTTTTTGCATTTCTAAAGTATTTATTTTGTGCCTTAAAACCAACAAATCTCATGGGGTCTTAAAGAACTAGTGTACTCAGGTTTGAGTGGCCAAGATCCTCGTCAAAACTAGGTGGGGATGGTGTTCTCAACTCAGCTCTTCCAGATCTTGCTTCTCTAATACTAACCCCTGAGGGTTAGATAGACATTTGTTGGCCCGTATAGTTCTTCTTATGTTTTTCTATCAAAATCCATTTTCCTTTTTTGTGCACTACTACCTCGTCCTTTACCTCTTCCCATCATATCTAATAAATCAATGGCGATAAATCGCTAAATTGAAATCTTATATTCGATATGAAAATGAATTCAAAATGAGTCATTCATTGAAAACCAAATAGTTATTGAGAAATTTGAAGTAAGATTGCGAAATGATTTTTGTCATAAAATTCACAAAACTTTTTTTAAAAATTAGTAAAGACAAATAATATGAAAGAAAAATTATCAAAATAGTTTTTTTCAAATGTTTGAGAAACACACCCTCAAACTCGTTTTATAGCTCATCTGAGATTTTCGTACATGCATGTAACAAAACCTATGACTTCATCTATTTCATATTATAAATCATTTTTCTTCGTTAATAGATGATACAATTGTTGTTTAAAATGAAATCATCAAATTCATAAAAATTTCATCCAAAAATCAAATTTCAAGATTTTGAAATCGAAAGAATTGATAGTGTATCAAATGATTACCTCCTTGACAGTAAATCCCTTAAGTATTAGGGTCTCAAGAACTACTAGCATCGCTTCTAAACTCTTCACATAGCCCTCTTGTCCATGCCCTAAATTGGTTATATACCTTCAAATGACTTTTGTTAGGTTTGCATTAATCCTATTAAGGTGGGATTACTTAAATAAGTTGTAGATAGGCTATGGATGGTTGAATTTGGACAACAAATTGACTTCTTAATCAAAGGGTTACAAAGGTTTGTAATAGGAATGCAAATATTAACATCAATTTAAGGTTTGTGTTTTCAAAACTCTAAATTGGCCTCAGCGATTCATGGCCTTAAGTGGATTTGCCGAGGAATCATTACTAAAATTGGTGGCATTTAAGTTATATAACTCACCTATTTAGCCAGTGATTTACATTATAGGGCTGAATCATTACTGATTCACCATACTTAAGTTTTCACTCAAAATTCCTAGTTACTATCATCATTCTGGCCAGCAATTCCTAGTATTAGTCCAAATCGCTCAGGACTTGCTAGCCTTAATTTATTATTTTTCTAAATTATTTCACAATTATCATATATACCATTGATAATAATTAATATAAAGGTAGAATTGACTAGAAACTCAAAAGTTTGATTAGGATATGTAACTAAATAATATTTTTTATTTTATTAATTAGATAAAATAAGTAAACAAGTAAATAATGTAAACTTGCATAAAGGCCATAAAAACAAAACAACTCGATCATCTCCCCCTCTTATTGAAGCTACTCCAAAGCTTGAGTTATAAGGATATTTCCAAAAGAGAGTCAAAAGGAGAGAGAGAGAGAGAATAAAAGCAAACTATACTAATGCTAGATTTCCTTCGAAAATAAAATCAGATTAATTAAAGAAATAAAGAATATGGGCTGCTTCCCATAGAGCGTTGCATTTGTAGTTGTTAACTCGACTTATAGAAAAATAAGTCTTCGTATAGTGTGAGTGCTTCAATCTCCACTCCAATTGATTCTTCTTTAAAAGTATCTTCCTTAGTGTTGGAGAAACCTCTTTCATCATTGTTTTCATAATTGTCACTGAATTTCTCTCCTTCGATATCATCGCAAAGTTCTATCACATTTTGTAGTGTCATTTCATCATCACCCATCCTAAGCGTAACTAGGTGATCACGTATGTCGATGATAACTCTAGCAATTGATAAGAATGGTCTTCCTAATAATAGTACATCGTTTTGGGTAACTGACATCATGACTAAAAAATTTGTAGTGAAAGTAAACCTTCCCACTCGCATTGACACATTCTTTGATATACCTAAAGGAACAGTAAAAGTACCATTTGGCTTGTATACCTTGATAGGAGTCTTGCTATGAATCTGCAAATTTGTCAAAATAGACCAACGTGCAAGCATAAGATTCATATCGTCTCCCGTATCAAGTTAAACTCCATAAAAAGACATTTCATTGATTTGTATGTTGAGGAAGATTTTCCTTGGATCATCTTCCAAGATTTTGGAAAGATCATTATTTTCATAATATTCCCCATAGTCCGAGTCATCCTCATTACACATGAATGGGTCTCTGGCGATTTGTTGTTCCTTTTATGATTTTTTATTCTTTTTTACTTCTTATTGTCTTGACTATCCAAAGTTTGAATGTTTCATTAAAGTTTATGGTCACAATATGCTCCTCTACAGTGTTCAAATCTGTTGATAGATTGTTGAGTGGGTCTAAGCTAAAGATTTTCATGTCCTATGAAACAAAATTTTCATGATAAGGTTTTAATCTAAGACCATTAACTTTAAATATTCTCCCTATTTCTGTACTTTCTATCGCAATATCACCACGGGAGAATATATTTGTAATTACAAAAGGCCGCACCCATCATGAACGAAGTCTTCCAAGGAATAATTTAAGACGTGAACAAAAGAGTAACACTTTTTGACATACTTTAAAAGTTTTATCATTTAATTCATTACCATGAAATACTTAAGTTTAATCTTGATAATAGAAGAACTTTGATAAGCATCATTTCTTAATTCTTCTAACTCTTGAATATTTAATTTACTTTGTTGTATACATTATCATAATTCATATTACATCTTTTAATTGCCCAATGTGTTTTATGTTCTAATTCTACTAGTAATAACATGCGTTTCCGAAAACTAACCTATAAGGCGTCATACCTATAGGTGTTTTAAATGCAATTCTATATGCTCACAGTGCATCTTTAAAATGAAGACTCCAATCTGTATGTATTGGACATACAATCTTTTCTAAAATTGACTCTATTTCTCTGTTTGAGGTTTCGGCTTGCCCACTAGTTTGATGATGATATGTTGTAGATGTTTTATGTGTAATAGTATAAATGTGAAGTAGAGTTGCAGCAATTCTATTGCAAAAAGAGTGTACCTCTATCGCTAATTAATGCTTTAGGGGCTCCAAAAATAGTAAAGATCCTTGATTTGAGGAAATTTACTACTATTATAGAATCATTAGTTTTAGTAGCTGTAGCTCTACCTACTTGGACACATAATCTATAGTTAGTAAAAAGTAAAATATAAATATTACCATTAGATGGTGGAAAAAGGTCCCACAAAATTGATTCCCCAAACATCAAATAACTCATAAAATTGTATAGGACTTAAGGGCATCTGGTTCTTATGTCCTAAGTTTTTGATTTTTTGACAGTTTCGACAAGTATTTTTAAAAATATAATAATCATAGAATAATGTACGCTAAAAGAATCTTGAGTCTAATATCTTACAGGTTATATAATGTGGACCAAAATGTCCTCCATGAGCATAAGTATGGGTAAGACCCATGATGGATTGTATTTATGTTTATGGAATACATCTTCGAATGGTTTGTGACAAGTCAATAATTAAACATGTTTTATAATTCATTTTAGGATGATTTTAGATGTAAAAGACTATATTACACGGGGTTTACTCTTGTTTTTGTTATTTCATGTAATAAATAGAATATATGAAGAAATGAACGAAAAAAAGATTATGAAGGAATTAATCAAGTCGAAAGAGTATGCAAAGAATCATCACCAAGGAATCAAGGAAGAACTGGTTCACAAGCCCAATGATTTTCCAACGACTCCTAAGGATAAAGAATTGGTACTCATATTGGTGGAAATATGGACTTTAATTTTACGGATGTACCTAGCGATTCTACTTACACATGAATTGTTGAGGAGTCGCTGGAGCATATTTTGAGGACATAAGATAATAACGATTAGTTTGAGTTAGTTTCATATGTTTACTACCTAAAATACTATAAATAAGACCCTAGGGTTACGAAATAGTTGCCCTTGAGTATTTAGATCGATATTTCATTGCACTAGGAGTCATTCTTTATTGTTTTAGTTATTGCTTTATTATTCATCGCTTTTGGAGAAGATTCGAAGATTTAAAGTTTTTATTCCAGAGGTATTTATCTATTTTTTAATTTTATTATTGCAATGTTATTTATAATCATAAGTAAGTAGTTAGTTGATCTAAACAAAGTCCGAACATAAAATAGATATATTTTGCAATATAGTTATGATGAGAAGATTATGTGTTTAATGCTTTAAACCAATCGTATTCTTTGATTCACTGATTTAATAGGTTATTATCTATTGATTTTAATCATGATATTTGTGGTGCATGCATAGCCTAGAATGTGTATTGTGATATTTGGACTCAATATCTATTTAAAGTATTAACTAAGAATGTTTTAAAGGTATGATCATTTAGATATCCTAGGTGAATTTGAGATCTAAATTTGATGTTGAAGTGACATTTTGAAAACGTTAGATTTATTAGTTCAAAGTTTTCATAAAATGTAATGGGGTTTTATTGCGTGAAGTTATGTCTTTGTGTATTTAAAGGGGTTAGCTCAATAAAGTTAGAGTATGGTTTTTTCACCCGTATAAGGAGAACAAATGACTGACCAAGGGTTGTTTACTTACTAATGATTAGAGTTTAATGATATATGATACTTAATAAAGTATGTTCATAATTGTATTGATTGAAGCAACATATTTAGAATGCAAAACGTGTTTATGTTTCGTTGTTTTGGATGCTTGTTTAGATATTTAATTATTATTGAATTGAATTTATTTGATTGATATTGAATTTAGAATTATGTTAGTTAAGTTAATATAATTAGTTAATTATTATTATATTATAGATTGAATTAGTTAGTTTAATTACTATTTTAATTAATTAATTAAAGTAAAGTAAAAATAATAAAAACCATTAAAGTCCTTTTTCCTATAAAAGTTTAATAAATCCCTGTAGATAGAATTCTCACTTACCACTACTACAAAATATTAAAAGTATAATATATAAGGGAAGTTTATTGCACACGCTAACACGTGTCAATTTCTAGCATCGTTGCCGGGATTTAAATATAATTTCTTAGGAGTTTTAGATATTGTATGGTCTATCCACATCGTCATTCTAATTCCATGGGATCCTTACATCCATTTGATCCTAAGGTAGATATGACCTTTAATCGTAATTTAACACAACAACGTAGAAAATACCAACCTACCACTATGGAAGCCAATAATAAGTTTACTAATAACAATAATGATAATAGAGAACTTAATTTTAGGCAAGCTAATCAAAATATAACTGCTTTATGAACCAATGTATACTGCCTTTCTTCAGGGATTTCCAAAATTAGAACTTAGATTTGGATTCATTAGACCTCTACCTAACTTCTATTATAAGGATAATGAAGACTCAAAAACTCTTCTAAGGGAATATCTACACAAAGTCAATGGGATGAAACTTAAAATTGCACGTTATAACAAGTCAAAATTAAAAGCTTTTTCTTTTGTATTGAAAGGTCAAGCACAAGATTGGTTGTTTTATCTTCCGCAAGATTCGATAAATTCAAGAGCTTTAATGTCAGAAGTTTTCCTAGATCAATATATGCCTGCAAGAAAAATCAGTACTTATAGAAGACAAATCACAGTCGTGAAAATGAAAGATGATGAGAATTTTAATGAAATTTGGGGTATATTTCAAAGATTAATTTCATCTTGTCCAATATATGGATACACCCTGTTAGAGATCAAGATTCAGTTGATGACAGAGCAACAAAATGTGGATTGTCTGATCATGGTTAGCAGTTGGTGTTCATGAGTTCTGATTGTCAAGCCTTGTAACAAACTGTTAGTTAGTTTGTTGTAGTTCTGTTAGGTCTGTTGTAATTCTGTTAGTTCAATTAGGTAGTTGTTGATTACTGTTAGTTAGTTAGATGACTGACGTGCTGTCATTTGAGTGTATATATATAACACTTACTGAGTTGTACAATTTTTTTTTTTCAATTAATACGAATCTGTTTCTTCTTGTTTTCATAGCAACAGAGCATTCTCTCATTAAAGAATTCTCACATGGTATCAGAGCTTCCTACAATGGCAGAAGCTAGTTCTTATGAAGGTGATTCTGGTGGTTTCAGCACATTTGCTGATGTATCTGCAATTGCAAAGTCTCTCAACTTCAATCTACCTACAAAGCTCGATGAAGGTAACTACATCTCTTGGAAGGTTCAAGTAAAAGCTGCAATTCGAGCTTTAGGTTTGGATTTTTTCATTGAAAATAAGAGGTCCTCAGTAACATCAGATTCAGCTGTAAGTGATGAAGTTTTGAGCAGATATGATAACTCGCTTATGGTATGGTTATTTTCCAATATAAGCAAAGATGTCATTGGACATGCAATTGAATGTGAGTCCTCTTTTGAGATATGGAAAACATTGGAGAGCTTGTTTGCTCAGTCATCCATGGCACGAGTTTTGCACCTCAAGAAAAAGTTAAACAACATCAAGAAAGGTTCATCTTCAATTTCTGAATTTGTTCTCATAGTTGAGACAATAGCTGCTGAACTAAGGTCAGTAAGTCAAGTAGTTACTGAATCTGATATGATTCAATCAATACTGAATGGTCTTGGTCATGAATTTGATCATGTTGTGGTTTTAATTTCTTCTCCAAAAGCAAATATATCATTGCAAGATGCACAATATATGTTGATGATGCATGAACAGAGAATTGAAGATCTTAATCAAGATTCACAAATAAACATGAATAATGTTTCAGCAAATTTTATTGAAAACAGTGACAAGAAGTCACAAGGTATGAAAATCAGTTCTGCACCATTTCAAAATCGATCTAACAATGGTTTTCGTGGTGGATTCAAGAATCGTGGAGGAATGTATGGTAATAGAGGAAATGTGGTTTATTAATTGTACTATCGTCATGGACATATGGCTCTTCAATGTTATCATAGATTTGATCAATCTTTTTATGGTCCTCAAAATCAGTCCTTAGGTTCTATGAGTCATGTTAATCAGAATAGACGACCTCTTGCACAAATTCATCACCCAATGTCTCATAATGTTCAACCAACTGCACCTCATGCTACGTTCAATCATTTTCAAGGCATGGTGGTGACTCCTGAAATTGTTATTGATCCAAATTGGTACATGGACAGTGGAGCATCCAATCACATGACCTCTGATGGATTTGCTCTACTCAACAAAACTGAATACAAAGGTAATCAGTAGTGACAGTTGGTAATGGTAATGGTGAGTTGTTAAAAATCTCATACTGGTAATGCTTTGATTAAATCTAATTCAGCTATTTCTCACTCTCTTCAATTACATAATGTTCTTCGTGTTCCAAAGATTGCTAAGAACCTTATACGTATTTCAAAGCTTACTCGTGACAACAATGTCATTACTGAGTTTACTCCTTCTTCTTTCTCTATCAAGGACAAGGATTCGAAGACAATCTTGCTTCAGGGAGTGCTCCATAATGGCTTATATTGTCTTCCAAAAGCTGATCCACCTACATCTGGTTTAGTTTTCTCTGTTTCAACTGTTTTTTCTTCAACTAATTCTTGTAATGCTTCACTGCTTAGTTCTACAAATAATGATGTATGACATGCTCGGCTAGGACATCAATCTACTTCTGTGTTGCAAAAAGCTTTATCTTCATTGAACACATCTATTAATAAATCTTGCATATCTTTTTGTAACTCTTGTAAAGTAGCTAAGATGCACAAACTTCCTTATACTTCCTGCAATATAACTGCTACTAAACCTTTGGAATTAGTTTATTCTGATCTTTGGGGTCCATCTCCATTGTTGTCTTCTCAAGGTTCAAGATATTACATTGTGTTTGTTGATGCATTCAGTCGGTTTACTTGGTTTTATCCTCTTAAATTGAAATCAGATGCCTATGCTGCTTTTATTCATTTTGTTAAACAGGTTGAACTTCAACTTAACTCTAAGTTGAAAGTTTTTCAATCTGATACGGGACTTGAGCGTAAACCTATTGAAAAACTCTGTAATGCATATGGTATTGTTCATCGTTATTCTTGTCCATATACTCATCACCAGAATGGTGTTCCCGAAAGAAAGCATCGTTCCATTGTCGAAATGGGTCTCACTCTTCTTGCTCATTCTAAACTACCTTTCTCTTTTTGGGAGGAAGCATTCTTAACAGCTTTTTTTCTTCTTAACAGCTTACCATCTGTTGTTCTTGCTTTTAAATATCCATATAAGGTATGTTTTCGTAAACTACCTGATTATTCTTATTTCAAAACTTTTGGATGTGCTTGTTATCCAAATCTTACTGCTTATTCTCAACACAAATTCAATTTTTGATCTTCCAAATGTGTCTTTATTGGTTATAGTTCTAGGCATCATGGTTATAAGTGTTTACATAAAAATGGCAAGATTTATATTTTGATCTAATCATACTTCTTCTTATGCTATTTCTTCTTCTTTTAGTCTTCATTTATCTATTTTTCAGTTCTGTCTTGTTTCTTCTTCTCCTAATTCATCTATTTTTGTTCCTTCTCCATCTGATTCTTCTAGTTCTCTTCCTACTGAATTACCATTACCTCCTTTAACTACTGAATTACCACTACCTTCTTTAACTACTGAATTACCACAACCTATCATTACCAGTTCTCATATTAACACTCACCTTACGCAGACTAGAAGTAAGAGTGGTGTTTTCAAACCAAAAGCATTGGTTGTTACTTCTCCATATGCTTTGGTGCATTCTCTTACTGAACCTACTTTTGTTAAAGATGCTCTTGCTGATACAAATTGGAATATTGCCATGAATGATGAAATTCAAGCATTGGACAAAAACAACACTTGGACTTTGGTTCCTCCTACTCCTGATATGAGAGTTGTTGGTTGTAAATGGGTTTTTAGAGTTAAAACTAGTCCTACTGGTGCTATTCAGAGGTATAAGGCAAGACTTGTGGCTAAGGGGTTTCATCAAATTCCTGGTCTTGATTTTGGGGATACTTTCTCACCTGTTATTAATCTGTCTTCTCTTCGTATCATGTTCACTCTTGTTGTTACTTATCAGTGGCCTATTAAACAACTTGATGTGAACAATGCTTTTCTAAATGGTGAACTCTCTGAAGATGTGTTTATGAGCCAACCTGAAGGTTTCATTCGTAAGAAATATCCTAAGTATGTGTGTAAACTGAACAAAAACTTGTATGGTTTAAAGCAAGCTCCTCGAGCTTGGTTTTCTAAGCTCAAAACATCTTTGCTCACTTGGGGATTCACTAACAGTTCAGCTGATGTTAGTTTTTTTTTTTAGCGATCTGGCTCTTCTGTTTTGCTTCTTCTTGTGTATGTTGATGATATTCTCATCACATGTTCTGATTCTTCTTTGATTCAGAAACTCATTACTTGGTTAAATTCCAAGTTTTCTCTCAAAACATTGGGTGATGTTAATTATTTTCTTGGTTTTGAAGTTTATCATGACTCTTCAGGATTGTATTTATCTCAACATAAATACATTCTTGATCTACTTAAGAAGACAAACTTATTGGATTCTAAGCCTCTGTCTTCTCCATATTGAGTTGGTGTTCATCTCAGTGCTACTGATGGAAAATTATTCTTTGATCATACTTTGTATCGAAGTACTTTGGGTGCTCTGCAGTATCTCACATACACTCGTCCAGATATCAGTTTCATTGTAAACGAACTTAGACAATTTCAGCAGTATCCTACTGATCTTCATTGGGCAGCTGTCAAAAGAGTTCTTCGTTTTTTGAAATCCTCTCTTACTACTGGCATTGTGTTTCGCCCTGCTACCTCACTTTCTCTTGAAGTCTTTATTGATTCTGATTGGGCTGGTGATATTGATGATCGTCGTTCTACTAGTGGTGTATGTGTTCTTCTTGGTGGCAATCTTATTACTTGGTATTCCAAGAAACAATCAGTTGTAGCACGCTCTAGTACTGAAGCTGAGTATCGAGCATTGGCTTTGGGAGTTACTTACATCTTATGGACTTCTTCTTTACTTCGTGAACTTGGTTTTGCTAGTTCTTCCAAGCCTATACTGTGGTGTGATAATACTAGTGCTCGTGCTTTAGCTTTAAATCCTGTCTTTCATGCTCGGGCTAAACATATTGAAGTTGATGTTCATTTATTAAGGGAAAAACTTGCTGCTGGAGTTTTTGATCTTCGTTATGTTCCTACTGAACATCAATCTGCTGATCTTTTCACCAATGTTCTTCCTACTCCTCGGTTTCTTTTCTTATATTCCAAACTGAATCTATTTTGTTCACCTAGATTCAGTTTGAGGGGGCATGTTAGAGATCAAGATTCAATTGATGACAAAGCAACAAAATATGGATTGTTTGATCATGGTTAGCAGTTGGTGTTCATGAGTTCTAATTGTCAAGCCTTGTAACAAACTGTTAGTTAGTTTGTTGAAGTTTTGTTAGGTCTGTTGTAATTATGTTAGTTCAGTTAGGTAGTTGTTGATTACTGTTAGTTAGTTAGATGACTAACGTGCTGTCATTTGAGTGTATATGTATAACACTTACTGAGTTGTACAAATTAATTTTTTCAATCAATACAAATCGGTTTCTTCTTGTTTTCATAACAACAGATCATTCTCTCATTAGAGAATTCTCACACACCCAAAGAGCTTTATTAGAATACTATATGTGGCGGATCACTATTCGATGTTACACCAACTTTTGCAAATGAAGTTGTTAATGAGATGACCAAACAATCTAAACAATATGGTGAAAATATCGACACATCAAAAAATAAAGTTTATGAGGTTAATAATAAACCAAGTAATAAATTTGATGAAAAAGTTGAAGAATTATCTAATATAGTTAAACTACGTGCATTGTTTTGCCTTGAATCCCTGTTGGCATTGTAGGTCTTCCATGGTGCCGTTAGTTCATTTTGTGGGCTTCACATATACTGTCCTTTGACCGAACTTTGACCTCTTTCTTAGATTTATCTAATTCCCATACAAACACTCAAAGACCCTGTAAATCTTTAATGTAAACATACAGAGCCATAAAACACAACTTTGGATTTGATTTACATACCAAAATACCTATAAACGAATGCATAAATAATGACTTGTCAGACGCCAAGTACTAAGTTAGATATTTCTGAAAGAACATTGTCTATGGAGTTTTAAGATAAGATTGCTAAATTCAAAATTTATAACGAACACAATTCTGACACTTATGAAGAATACGATGAACTATTTGATAATCAAATAGATTGTAATGAATTTTTAGAATTAAACTATTATAATAACTTTAACGCTGAAACTTATAAAATTAATGTAGTAACAATGAAAATTGATAAATGGATTCAAAAGAAAGCACAAGTTTAATGCACCTAAAAAGTAAAGAAAGTAACTCAAAAATGAAGAGTTAAGCAGCCAGGGAATGATAAAAGCATTAACAAGACATAAGTTTCTAGTTCCAAGTATAATAGGAAAATGAAAAAATCAGACTTGAGTCATGTGAAGCTTAAAGATCCTAGAGGCATACATTTGCACATTAAAATCAGATGGGCTTGGTACTTCAGAGCTCAGTGTGATACGAACTCTAATGCAAATTTTACGCCCATACATTTCTTTTTACATACTCAATTGGAGTTGGATTCACTTGTTTCTGAACGATTGTTTTATTGGATGGAACTTTAATCCAACCAATAGAAGTGGTCATGGATATGCTAGTTCAAATGGACAACAACAACTCTAAGATTTTTTTGATTTGAGGGATTTTTGCAAATTTTTCAATCATTTTCGAAAATGTTTTTTTGGAATTTATTCAATTGTCTTGCATAAATGGTCTTATTGATTCTAATAGAATAGGAATGGTGATTGCATTGACTGTTGATTTAGAAATTCAACAATTTTGAGATTTTTGCTATATTTACATATATTTGCAAATGGTTTACAACACAAATTTAAAAAAGTTTAAAGGGTTTAGTCATGGTTTTGTGTCACTTGAAATTGTTATATTTTTTTAAAGAATACAATTTTTCACCTAATTGCTTCACGATATTTAGAAAATCGATTTAAAAGTTTATATTTACGTTAACACTTCAATGCCAATTTTATTTTAAATTTATGACAAATTTCAAGTTAGCTTTCCAAATAGATTTCTCCTTTTAAAATAAAGTCTTGAATTTTACCGAATTATTTTCAACAACGTTGTTTCAATCATTTACAAGTTTATTTAGTTTTGGAGTTGTGAGTTTTAGAATCTAAGACAATGGTCGGAGTAGGTTAAGGTAGAAGCTCTCTAGAGGATAAGGGGGAGGTACAATTAGTAGAGAAACACAAGCAAAAACCCAAAGCTCCACCTACACCAATTAAGCCAACGGGGATTTTAATGAATAAACCCCGAATCGTAGTACCTATAAAACCTTCTCCACCCTTAAGTTTTATCGATAATTCAGAGGGAGAGGAAGAGATTGAGGAAACACCTACTTTTTGTTTCCATGCCTATAACCTAATGAATGCCAAAGCTATTGCTAGGATGAATACCGACATTTGCAAGAATAGAAAAATTGTACTGCAGAGGTTTCAAGGTGAGAAATGAAGTTAAGTATGGGCATAAGATCTTGAACATAATATGGGAAATGAACTGGGGGTTGTTAACTACGGACTACTAGGCTGATAATGAAGCAGGGTAATTGGTTAAAATGGGGTGTGAAATACTAGTATGAGAGTTCTATGCAAATGGGCACGGGGATGATAATAAGACGGTAGCCAAGGTCCGTAGAAGACTAATGGACTACTCACCTGCTAGAATAAATCAATATTATAATTTATGAGTCATTATTTGTGTACTCTTTCACTGGTGTTTTGCTATGTAAATCAAGTCTAAAGTCATGTTTTATGGCTCTATATGTTTACTTTAGAGATTTACGGAGTATTTGATTATTTGTGTGTGAATTATAAAAAATCTAGATAAGAAGTCAAAGTTCGGTAAGAAAACCAGCAGGGTTGACGCCCCTAAAATGGACAGACAACGCCAGTAGAGAACAATAGATGGTGCCATAAATGAACTGATGACGTTAACTCTACAAGGGACGACGCCAGGTTCAGAAATAGATGTTTCAAACTAACTTACTGCCCAATACTTTACATATATTACCACGCCATGACTCGACACTGTCCCCACATAATGGCGGTGCCACTGACAATGCCTGAATCGCATAATATAAGTTTTTTTCTTATTTTTTAGAAGGTTCTTATTTCATGGGCTTTCATATTCTTGTACCCTAGGCTCACTTATATAAAGGAGGAATATCTATGAACAAAAACGTATTGTATTCATAGTGATTTAAGAGTAGAGCAAGGTAGCGTAGCCATGTCTAGTTAGGTTCTTTAATACCTAGGTCGAGGATGAAGCTCTCTAACTAGCAGTGGTTGTTTTATATATCTTGTTGAGGTTTTCTATAATAATATTGTTTGGCTTCAATTATATACCTTTTTTTTGTTATTTTTAACGATGTCTCAATGGTAGTTTAGAGTTTGTATATTCATTGCAAATCTCTAGTCATAAACCTATTGACCCATTATCAATCAGGTTAAGTTTGTGATACCAACCGGGTTGAGAAGTGGCAATCACCTAAAGCAAGAAACCTGACACCCTTCATGTTCTAGGTGAGTAACATCAAAAACTAAGTTAAATCTTAATAGCGGTTGCCCAAGGTTATTTAGGTGTAGGTGTTCTCATAGAGCTTTTAATATTGCTTACGTGCTAAATCTTAAGAGTAGTTGCCTAATGTTGTACGGTGGAGTAAGAGAAGTATTTAGAGAGAAGTTGCCCTATCAATCAAAAATAGGGGACTAAGGTATTGGTGACCCCAACACCTATAACCTATTTAGGGAAAATGTTTTAAAACCCATTTTTGAAAGTCAATGATACAAGACATGGAAACAACATAGGGCTAGATTGTGATTTCTAGACTTAGGTGTGTTTTTATTCTCTAATTTACAACTTATTTAATTTCTTGTTTACTATAATTTTAGATAAAACTCTTTCAAACCTTCCCTCCGATTTACTTTTCTATTTGTTGAACTCAATTTGACTGAATCCTCTACTACATTTTAGTAGGATTGGTTGCATATTACGGGTTATATTTGACATACACGACACATGATCAGTTTATTGAAATTCCATTTAAGACAGAATAACGAGTACCCAAAATCTGAATATATGTAAAGACATTGATTTCTCTACAAAACCATTAGGAACGATTTAGAAGCTATTCTGAGGGATGGTTTCCTTTTTGATTAAGATGGGTACCCAAAACACATCCAAGCTAAATATTTTAGAAAAACCACTAAAACATTGAGTTGTTTCTTAAACGCGAGCCTACAACCAAATTTACAACACTGTGATATAGTAAACTATAGAGCAACTTTTTTAGACTACATAGCCCACGGGATCTGTTATATTGATGTTGGCAAAATAATCTAAAACTCGATTAGGAACGCATTGACCATTAAGCAAAATGAAGGAATGCCTTTTCCCTTAATGGTTATTGAGTTTTATAAGCAAGATAGAGTTTTGATGAAAGGAATAGAGTTAGATGTTTTCCCAAATAGGACCATCACAAACGAAGTCATTGAAAAAACCAAGAAGGTGTCTGGATATGTTGATTCAGAGGAAGAACATGAAAGAAATGCCATAAAAAGAGAGTGAACACAAATAGAAGAAGAGTACAGGTAGAAAATCATAAAAATCTTGAAAATGCAGATTGTAGCGTATAATGAGCAAGCAAACTAGAGCCTAAAAAGCCAAGAGCAAAGGAATTTAATAGCAAGTATGCGGAGGAAACAAAAATGGCCATGATAGGGTTAATTTTGCTCAATCATATGAGAGTTTTGAGACATCAAGAGGTCAAGTTACAAAACTAACGTGAGATTCACAAAAACATCTATGGATCCGAGCCACGCATGACCAAGAGGATGCAAGGCGGGGAATCTCATATTCAAGTTCCATCACCCCAAATGAGAATGTCAAGCCAGGGAATCTTTACAGAAGATAACCAGTAATAGGAGCAGACTACACCTTATCTGATCGAGAAAAGAACTTCTAGTCTCAACAGCCTGATCATAGGGATAATGGCGATGTTGCTACATTTAGACAACGACTTTGATATTTTTATTCTTCACCGTATAATCATTTTTAGTGTTATGTTGATAGGTCTATGTTTGTAATATTTTGATTTGAATGATGTGGTATGTGCTACTATGTTACTAATGCTTTAGTGTGTTAAAATTTGATACAATGGTTTGGTTTGATGTGCTGAATTTAAATTTATCAAAAATTGTCTTTACTTATGCAATTCATTCTTAACTTAGTTATTTATATATTTATGCTTTATGAGGTGTTTTTATTTTTTATTTTTTGGAAATCCACTTAATTTTAAACTTTGAGGACAAGGTTTGGAATGCGTTTTAGGGTATTAGATGAAGTGAAGTATGAATATGCGAAGTATGAAAAAAAGGAGAGGTAGAATCTAGTTGAACATTGTGAGTTTTTGCAAAATTTTCCACCATACAGATAATGTTTTCTCATTTCATTTTATTTTATTTAGTTAAGAATATAAGAAATACGAATATAATTTGGATTTGAATAGAAATGAAAGTGATATATTATTATTAAGCAGCTAAACGAACCCCATTTTTCGCTAAACGTTCCTCATTACTCAAGCATACCCCGATTTTGCTAAACGTACCCCACCTTTATTTTCATAAATTTCAAAAATACCCTTGCTTACCTTATGACCCTCACCTTCACCATCACCCCACAGTCCTCTCAGTATTTTGGTTATTTTCCATTGTAAAACATTTGTATCTAGTCTCCTCGGTACCGTAGAAGTGAGAAGTGTCACCCGCGGGTTTCGATCACGCATGGCCGACACCTATTTAAAGGTCTTAATTGGCTTACATAATGATATCTTTAGAGGTCTCGGCCAGCTCCAACCGAAACCCTTAAAGAGGTATCTTTATTGGTGTTGGTCTCAACGGGAGCTGACCAAAACCTCGAAAGAGGTCTCAAACTTGTGTGACCAAGACTTCCAAAACGATCCCAGCCTTATGTGTCTGAAACCCACGGGCGACAAAGACCAACAAAAAAATTTCAAAACTCCATAAAAATACATGAAATCGACCAAAAACTTAGTGGGTTTTGCTCGAAATGCTAGATATTCTCGATTCAATTGATATCTTGTGCCAAAAATGCAAAATTCAATCTCCAAATCAAAGCCTTAAACCAACAACAAAATAACACACACCACTACCAACTCAAAAAACGCAAAACAAATCCAAGAAAACCCAGAAATCAACATGAAAATAGGTGGTGATAATTTAAATATTATTTAAAAATAAGAGTGATTTAGTGATTCTTGTATCTTGAGATTTTATATTAATTATCGTAAGCTTGATGCTTGTCAATAGAAATTGAGAAACCTATATAGTTCCTTAACCTTGATGATTGGTTTGACTTTGAATTTTGATGTGTATTGCATAATTAGGAGGTTGAAATGTCAAATAAAAGGGTTGTTCTTTAAATTTTTATTATTATATCATGATTCCTAATTTTATAAAGGCAAAATGTTTCTATTTTTTAAGATCATTTTAGTTTAAGAATAATAGTATATAATTATGAAACTAGAATGAGGGAAGAAAAGATAAAATGATTGAAAGTATTCGTTTACTCGGAACAACAAAATATTGAGTTTGGAAGTATTTGACACTGGGTTTTCTCTTGTTTTCGTTATTTCAGGTAATAAATAGAATATATTAAGAAATAAATGAAAAACGGAAGATTATGAAGGAATTAATTAAGTGGAAAGAGTATGGAAAGAATCATCACTAAAGAATAAAAAGAACTAGTTCATAAGCCCAATGATTTTTCAGCGATTCCTTGGGAGACAGAATCACTATTTATATTAGTGGAACAGGGACTTTAGTTTTACGAATGTACCCAACGATTCTACTCACACATGAATCGCTGAGGAGTTATTGGAGTAGATTTTTAACATTTAAGATAACGGTGATTAGTTTGAGTTACTTTGAGATGTTTACTACCTAAAATACTTTAAAAACGACCCTAGGGTTACGAAATTAGTTGCCATTGAGTATTTAGATCAATATTTCATTGGTTTAGGAGCCATTCGTAATTGATTTAGTTATTGCTTTATTATTCATTGCTTTTGTAAAAGATTTATAGATTCAAAGTATTTATTCTAGAGGTATTTATCTGTCTTTTATTTATATTATTGCAATGTTATTTATGATTATGAGTGAGTAGTTAGTTCATCTAAGCAAATTTCGTATATGAACTAGATCAGTTTTGCAATGTAGTTATGATGAGAAGATTATTTATTTATTACTTTAAATCAATCTTATTCTTTAATTCACTAATTTAATATGTTATTATTTATTAATTTTAATCATGATCTTTGTATTGCATGCATAGTCTAGAATGTGTGTTGTGATATTTGAATTCATTATCTATTTAAAGATGTAACTAGGATTATTTTAAAGTTATGACCACTTAGATGTCCAAGGTGAATTTGAGATCTAAATCTGATGTAGAAGTGGCTTTTCGAGAATGTTAGATTTAGTAGTTCAAAGTTATCATAGTTCAAAGTTATCATAAAGTGTAATAGGGTTTTATTGCGTGAAGTTTATATCTTTGTGTATTAAAAAAGATTAACTCAATAAAATTGGAACGTGGATTTTTTACCAGTATAAAGAGAACCAAAGGCTAGCTAAAGACACTTTACTTACTTATGAATAAAGTTTAATGATCTATGGCACTTTATAAATTATGCTCATAACTATATTGATTGACGCAACATGTTTGAAATGCAAAACGGGCTTATGTTTCATTGTTCTAAATGTTTGTTTAAATATTTATTTATTATTGAATTGAATCTATTTGATTGATATTGAATTTAGAATTATGTTAGTTAAGTTAATATAATTAGTTAATTATTATTATATATATATATTTAATTAGTTAGTTTATTTATTATTTTAATTAATTAATTAAAGTAAATTAAAATAATAAAACCATTAAAAGTCTTTTTTCCTAGAGAGTTTTTATAAATCCATGGAGGCGATTCCTAGTTACCACTACTACAAAATATTAAAAGTATAATATAGGACGAAAATTTATTGTACATGCCTGACACATGTCAGTTTGGTCAGAACAGAATCTTCATAGATAAGGTTCATCCCATAAATAATGTTTAGAATCATGTTTTATCTTATTCTTTTGGGCTCTTATTAAATGGGGTGATAACCTATTAATAGTAAGATAATTGACTATATAAGCATACCATGGACTATTAGTAACTATTTTCTATAAGTGTTCATCTGGAAATTCATCTATTGGGGGTTCTCAATTTTCTAATCTACTTAGATGGTCTGCTACCAAGTTTTCAACACATTTCTTGTCTTTTATAGTAAGATAAAATTATTGGAACAATAAAATCCATCCTATTAATCTTAGTTTAGCGCCTTTCTTTTCCATCAAATATCTTAATGTGGCATGATCTGAGTAAAATATTAATTTTGTTCTTAATAAATATGGTCTAAAATTTTTTAATGTAATATAACTGCTAAGAGTTCTTTTTCTGTGTTGATATAGTTTTGTTGGGTAGGATCCAAATTTTTTGATGCGTAATATATGACATGAGAATGATTTCTTATCTTTTGACCTAAAACAACTCATACTGCATAATTACTTGCATCGCACATTATTTCCAAAGGTTGTGACTAATCTAGTGACTTTATTACAAGTGTGGTGATCAAGGATTCTTTTAATTTATAAACATTGTCTTACATTCAGTTGTGAATTCAATGGCAACATCTTTTTACAAAAGCTTGCATAAATGTTGCGTTATTTTGAAAACTTCTTTCAAAAAATGTCTATAAAATCCTGCACGACTAAGAAATTATCTTACTTCGCTCACAGTAATGAGGTAAGCTAATGTCTAAAAGACACTTCATAACATCGTAGGTGTTAAAGTTTACCATTTCATCATCTACTTTTATTGTTAGAGTTTCATTAGAAACATCTATTTTGGCTTTTTCCATTTTTAAGAATGGGCGTCCTAGGATAAGAGGGGTTTTATTAGAGAATTGGTCTTCTTTCATATCTATGACATAAAAGTCGTCTGGAAAAACTAAATTGTTGACCCTATTCAATACATCCTCTAATACTCCTACAAGTTGAATGATAGATCTATCTACTAACTGTACTAATATACCAGTTTCTTGTAAAGGTACGGTTGTCATTTGCAAATATATTGATAAAGGCATAACATTAATTGAGGCGCCTAGATCATACAATGCTTTAGAAATCCCTATATTTTCTATTGTACATGGAATGAAAAACATTCAAGGATAAGAACATTTATGGGGTAATTTCTTTTGGATTAGTAATGAAACATGCTCTCCTCGACTTACTTTTTCATTGGATTTGATTTTGTTAGTGCATAAGTCTTTTATAAGTTTTTTTTTTTGGTACGTTTTGTATGACTTCAAATAGAGGTATATTTACTACCATCTTCCTTAAAGTGTTTGAAATTTCTTTTTCTTCTTGCAATTTCTTAGCGTTTTTATTGTTTTCTAGATGGTGGGGGAATGGTGGTTTTACTATATTCGGTTTCTTCTCATCCAATACAGAACTGTCTTTGTGAATTTTATTATCTTTGATTTCAATTTCCCTTTCTAATTCAACTTCCAAGTCTTTTTGGGGAACTAGTTGTTCTGGCATTTTTGGTTCTTCCATTCGTTTACCACTTCTCAAAGTTATTGCTTTTGCATATGAACTAGAGTAAGGTTGAGATGGTAACTTTTCTTGGTAAACAAATGGACACAGTTGCATTGCCATTTGACATAATTGATTTTTTAATTCAATCATATCATGTAAAGCTTGAATTTTCTTGATCTTTTAATTTATTTGTATTTTCTAATGCAATGGTTCTATTAGTTAATGCTGGCGTTCTAAATCTCTGAAAAATTTGATTTTCTATACCATTACCTATGTTTGGTCGTAGATAATTCGTATAGTTACTAAAAATGTAAGTAGGTTGAATAGGCTTATCGTAATGATTCATCACGATCCTAGCCTCTTTAATTTACTTAGTTGCGTTAACAGACAGACATTCATCATATAGATTATTAGTCTCATTGCAAAAAGCACATATTTCACTTTGAATTGATCTATCTTTTAATAATAACGTAACCATGCTTTTTAATTCATCAGATTTATCATCAAATGTCTTAATTTTTTTCTATTAATTTCATAAGAATGGTTTCTCATAAATGATTTTTCTCACCATATTGTTTTGATTGCTTAACCATTTTATTAATAGCATCTTTTGCTAATGTTGGTGTTATTTCAAATAAAGATCCTTTACATATCATGCTTGGGAATCTTTGTTCTAAATTGTTTAATACTTCATAAAAATATTCTAATAAAGTTTTTTCTGTAAGTCTGTGTTATGGACATAATGATATCAATCTTTGATATATATCTTAAAACTCGCTGAAAGTTTCTTCATTTTTCATCCTAACATGACTAATTCGTTTTCTATTCAAACTAATTTTACATGCTAGGACGTATTGACCTAAAAATGATTCTAACATTTCAGACCATGTGGTTATGGAATTTTGAGGAAGGTAGAATAGCCAATCTTAAGCTTTACATCTTAAAGAAGAACGAAAGCTTTTAGCTTGACATATTCTAGCTCCATATTCTTGAGTTTTATCACACTTACTTTATGTGTGTACTTCCTAACAATTTGTTGAGGACCATCATTACCTTCAACTTGAAAGTGAGGCAAAGAGTTGGTAAATCCTGATTTTAGTTCAAAATCAGGAAATTTCATAGAAAAAGCAATACATATATGTTCATAAGCTGTGACATTTTGATTGGCTTGCCAAAAGAAAAAGTTCTTGCTCGATACTCACCATATCATATGACATGCAACAAAAAAGATTCTTAAGAGATTATTTTAAAATCATCGAAAACAGTGCCAAAAATTGACATGTGTCGAGCGTGTACAATAAATTTTTCGTGTATCCTTGTTATTTGTAGTAGTGATAAGTGGGATCGTTTCTACATAGATTTTGTAAATTTTTTTAAGAAAAAGAGTTTCTAATGGTTTTATTATTTTTTACTTTAATTTAATTAATTTTAATTAAAATAGGAATCAAAATGACTAATTCAAACTATTATAATCAATTAGACAAATTAAACTAATTTAATTAACACAAATCAAATTCACCAAGTTTAAATTCAAATCAATTCAATTCGATAGAAAATAAACATTTAAACAAACATCCTGAACAATAAAACATTAATCCGTCTTGTATCCAAACATATTAGTTAAAAATCATAGTCATAATCATAATTTAATCCTTTTATAAAGTGTTTTTAGATCATTAAACTCAAGTCATAAGTAAGTAGATAGTCATTTTCAAACCATCAGTTCTCCTTATATCAATGGAAAAGCCACATCCTAATTTTATTGAATTAATCCTTCGAAGCTCAAAAAAATTAATCGGATAGTAAAACAACATTAAGTTCCGTGAAAACTTCGAACTACTAAGCCTAATATCTTCAAAAAGTCACTTCAATATTAAACTTAGATCTCAATCCACTTAGGACATTTAAACAGTAGAAATCCTCTTTAAACAATCCTAACTACTACTTAAAATTAGATATTGCATCAAAATACCACAATGCACATTGGCCATTATGCATGCAATTCCAAACTTCATGATTGCAATCTACAAATAACAATCTATTAAATCAGTGAATTAAATAATATAATTGATTTAAAGCATTAAGTACAAATCACTTTCTATTATAACTACATCACAAAATAGATCAAGTTCATGTTCGAACTTTGTTTCAATTAATAAACTACTCACTAATAATCATAATAAACATCATAATAAAGTAAATAAAAGACATAAATAAAAATATCTCTTTATTGAATACTTGAATCATCAAATCTTCTCCAAAAGCAATAAAATAATTGATAATGGCCTCCAAACTAATTAAAGAGTTTTATATTATCACAAGGTGACTTATTTTGAAGTCTGTGGTTCATATATAAAGTATTCCAATAATACATATTCCAATCAAATTGAAATTCCTTGTAATAATCCAAAGTTCCTTAAACTGACTCTAGCGATTCGTCACTAATTCAAATTTAGTCTTGATTTTCTGGGCAAATCGATGGAAATGTGTATTTGTGCTTCACTGATTTGTTTGGCGATTTGTATATAAACTATGAATCATTGGGGAGTTACCAGCAATGATTTCAAGTTCACTTCCTAATTCATTGGTGATTCGTTGTGCACTTTCTTTACTTGATTAAATCCTCCATTTTCTCCAATTTTCATCCATTCTTTTACATATTCTAATTACAACCTGAAATCACAAAAATGAGAGAAAAACTAGTGTAATATAGTTTTTTACATCAAAAATTACCCTAAATTAAACTATGAAACAATGTCTAATTATTGACTTATCAATATTCAATTTATAGGTTATGTTTATTAGGTATTAAAGATATGAGATGCTACATACGGTGCCACCGACATAATTAGGGTTTCAGGTTGGGTATCATCCTAATCAAGATATGGGATGCTACACACGGAACCACCGATAACACTAAATACAATTTTTTATTCCAATTTTCTTACTTTTGCCCAGGACTTTTTGGACCTTCTTTGAGGTTCCAAATAGGACCAAATTACCTATAATACTTGTTAATATGATTAATTTGATGTCCTATAAGTCTCATGCCATTCCAAGACTTCAAATCGGGGTTTTCACTCGAGTTTCAAAACATGAACTTGAAAGTCTCTAAATAAGTTTATTTTCATTTTTGGTCATTCTGAAGGTCAAACGATTTAAAAACTTCACCAAAATCTCCAAATTTAAAGATTATAACATATTTTCATTATTAGGGATCTCCATATCATTCCGAGAAGTCTATCATGGTTTTCGAGACATATTTGGTTTTTACAGATGTGTGCATTTCGCGAAGAGTTCATAAATGATCTAACTTTTGAGAAGTGAGCTTTAATTCAACTAAAAGCGTTTTTAATGATATTTTGTCACTTGGTCACACTAAAGAACATTGTGGTTACAACCTGAACCTGCACGGAGCTTTTTTGGTTGTTTTTAACCCCTTTTTTAGGTCATTTTGGGAAACTTTAACTTAAATTTAAACAAGAGAAACTATAATAGGAGTTAATTTCTTAAATGAACCCAAAGTAAGTTATTAAGACTCTAACACACCTAAAAATGATCCTAAATGATACTAGGAACGTAGTTTACTAGTGTCAGAGGTCCTTCGGTAGGCATGTCAGAGCCGCGAGAGCGGAACTTTGCGTTGATCCAAGGTAAGTAAACCAATAAGAAAATACATAGTAGTTATTATATTCATAATTATTCTTGTTGTCATATTAGCCATTTTATGGACTTCCTCTCCTCATTCAAGTGTTCGAGGGCTAAGTGAGTTGAAAAGGTGACTCCTAGATATGGTGGTCGACTAGCAATCAAAACCAGACCCTAAGTCAATAGATTGGTATGTTGTAGAAGGAAGGTGAGTATCTAGGGCACCATTCATACCTTACATTCGAGATAATATTAAGATTCAACAAGGTGATGTCGCATTCCAAGACTTGAGTCTGCATGGCGCTGCCACAACTTTAAGGTCCTGAGCTGTGGCACCCCTACTTGATGGATTTGGACCACTTGTGCCCATCTCTTTTGATTTTTTGGACATTCATATCTTTTGTTTCTATTTCACAGTTTTATTTCCATGCACTTAATCTACTTTATAGTTTTATTTACTTCTCGCATGATATTTATACTGTTCTACTTATTCTTGAAGTACTGTTTATACCCTTCTAACTTTACTCATTACAATTATATCCCTTAGTGAAAATTGCATATCCACGGTCGAGCAAGGGTAAGGCGTCTGTGATAGGTGACTTACTCTAAGGACATCAGAGCGACCTCCTTTCACCACTTTTATAGGTATTATTATGTTGTACACATACTTTTCACCAGATACGCATGATATATATACTTATGTATAAAATCAATGTATATGAATCCATGTTAGTCAAAACCAAAATAACCCTAAGTTTATCAAAAATAACATAGATAAGTTAATATAAAACCTATAAAAGTGGCAAGAGAAGGGTCGTTTTGATGTCCACAAAGTAAGTCACCAATCAATGATGCCTCGCCCTTGCTCAACTACAAATTTGCAATTATCACTGAATGAGACAATTCTAGTGAGTAAAATGAAAGGATATAAATAATACTTCAATGATAAGTAAAGTAGTCTGAAGATCATCCGAAAAGTAAATAAAATTGAAAAGTAGAGTAAGTGTATGAAAATAAGACTGTGAAATAGAAACAAAAGATATGAATGTCTACAGAATTGAAATAGAGTTGCACAAGTGGTCTAGATCCACTAAGTGCGGATGCGACAACTCGAGACCTTAGAGTCGCAACAATGCCATGCAGACTCAAGTCTCAGAAATGCGGCAACGCATGCTGAATCTTAAGACTGTTTAAACATAGGGTATCAAAGATGCCGAAAATACTTACCTCTCATCTACGACTTACCAATCCAGTGACTCAAGGTGTGGTTCCAATTGCGAGTCGGCCACCACACCTAGGACTCACCTTCCCTACTCTATTTTACCTCGTGTACTCGAATGAGGAATGGAAGTCCATAAACATGGATAATACAACAACAAAAAAAATATGAATATAAGAACTAATATGTATTTCCTTATTGGTTTGCTTACCTCAAATCAACGCAAAGTTACACTCTTGTGGTTCCAACGCGCCTCCCGAATGACCTTCGACACCTGACACTAGTCAATTACATTCTTGGTATCATTTAGGATCAATTTTAGGTATGTTAGACTCTTAATAAATTACTTTAGACTCTTTTATGCAATTTAGTCCTCTAATAGTTTTACTTGTTCAATTCTAAGCTAAAGTCTCCAAAAATGACCCAAAATGGGATTAAAAACACCCGAGAAGGCTCTGTGCGGGTCCAAGTTGTAACCTTGATGTTATTTAGTGTAACCATGCATCAAAGACTCATTAGAGACTCATTTAGTTGAATTAAAGATCACTTTTCAAGACTTAGTTCGTTTATAAACTCTTCATAAAATACATAAGTCCTTAAAATCTAGCATGTCTCAAAAATCATGATAGACGTCTCGAAATGACACAATAATATTCAGGCAATGAAAACATGTTATAAACTTGCGATTTGGAAAGTTTGATTAAGTTTCAAGATCGTTTGACCATTGGAATGACCTAAAATGAAAATTAGCTCATTTAAGGACTTTCAAGTTCATGTTTCGCAACTTGAGTGAAAAACCTGGTTGGAAGTCTTAAAATGGCACGAAACTTATTAAACATCAAATTTATCAAATAAAAAAATATTTTAGAAAATTTATCCTATTTGGAACCCCAAAAATGGTCAGAAGAGTCCCGGGCAAAAGTAAGAAAATTAGAAACAAAAAAAATGTGTTTGGCATCATTGGTGGCGTCATTCGCGATAGAGACATGAAAAGGGGTTTTGAACCCTTTTCTTCCTTATCGACTCTGAAGCCCGTTTCCACCTATATATGGCTTTAAATCCTACTAGATAAGGCCCCTCTATAGGGGTCTTACCTCAATTATGAACCATTCATTATCAATTTATATCAATTCAAATCATCAATTTAAATATTCATGAACTCAAAATCCCAAATGCATGAAGTATAAAATTCCAATTTCAATAAGATTGGAGGTGGAAATGATACCTAGGCTAGGAGTTTTCTTCTCTATCTTGAAGCCTTTATTTGGATCGCTTCAACTCTCCCTTGAATCTATAAGTCAATAATATCATAATTTCATTTAGAAGGGAGACTATTAGATTGCTTGGTGAAACATCAATTGATAAATGAGAGGAGGGATTTATTATCTAAGGTTTGAGTCTTTCAACTAATTTACAACCTTTGCACTTTTGAGTCTCTTAGGCTCAAGAATTCTAGCAAGATCTCCCACCTTGAACCCTTCTTGCACCTTTTTCTCTAAGTTATGATTCTTGGAGTGTTTTGAGGAGTCAACAACTAAGTGCCCTTTTTATACTAGTGTCACATTTGATCCTAGTTTTTAATCTAGTAAGTGTGTCCATCTCTCGACAGATCCATAGTTTGTAGGTTAAGTAACTTTTGTGTGTCACTAACCTAGTATTGATCATATTAGGTATATTAATGATTAGATTTAAGACCTAAGCTGTTTGGCTAACTCGCCATTATGTTCGTTTACCTATCCAACATATTCGTCGCATGTAACATGTGTACATCTCAATAAATCCTCACTTGCGACTTTGGCAATTTAAATATATTAATTGGTGCATTTATAGGTATAAATAAAAAATGTGAGCATCATAGAAAACAAAATACCTCGGTGTCGACTTTCGAGAGTTGACCGAGTATGCCACATCAGGTCCAAGTTATGGTCCCGTGTTAAAATTTTAGGGTCATTACAGTTGATCTTATCTGCTAATTTTCATTTTCAGCAACACTTATCTTTTTTTCACTGTATTGAGACCATTTCGAAAAAAACTTCCTAATTAGTTGTTGACTTCAACCAATATTTCATAGGATAGATCTTCTCATATTATTAATGTAAATGGTACTAATCAAGTTTTATAGACCTAAGATATTCACATCTCCTGCTTTAATAAAAACCCAATTCCATTTCATGTTTATCAAACAATTCTCAATCATTTGTGTAACAACTTGTTATCTTAAGCTGGGGATTAGTACTAATATAAATCCTAATTAACCCAAGTTAGGCTCGTGGTTAAGTCCGGCATACCTCAATTAATGTGTACATGTATTTGCATGATGATTTATGTTTGTTTAGATTGTTTAAATAAATTTTACAGGTTGTAGTATAAATAAAGGATTTATATAAAAGCCTATAAATGGGAAAATATATAATAAACAATGAATTACCAATGCACCAAGTGCGACAATGAATTACCAGTGCACCAAGTGCGACGAGGGGGTTAAGGAATGAATGTGCACACCCGAGAATTCTCGTAGGCATGTACAGTGAATTTATTGGCAAGAAAATACATGAGATATATATATATATATTGGATATATAAATATATATATATATATTAGAAAATAAAGATTGGTTTGAGTTATATGGATCATTGGATCGCCTCAAGTGAAGCGTAAGTGTTTGATGGTGTTTAAGTTTGTGTCACTTTAATAAGTGTCACTTTAACACATCACTTACTTGATAGGTCTTGAGATAGTGCAATGCGTATCCCGAAAAAAATTTATACATTTAAACAAAAAACTCATGTATATCTTCTTATTCAAATCGATCAAAACAGCGAGAGATAGGGGTTAGGGTTGATTTCTGATTGAACGAGATCATTCAGGGAGTGAATGTAGTGTAGATTGAGGAGCTTAAATGGATCAAAAACCAAAGAACATCACTTTGGTATATATTTTTTTTGTTAGTTGAAGTTTAATTTGACGGTGATGATAGAATCTTTGTGAATTATGATATTTGATGATTGGAAATGGTTTATTACCTCACTAAAGGTCTTCCCTAATGAATTTTGGGAGTATATATTGTTGTTTTGTAGATTTGGGAGTGGAATAGTGGCTGCTACCCTGTGTTATGTTAAGTCAGTACAGGGTGGAGCAAGCTCCACCTAGCAGAGGAGTGCACTCCCTTCATCAATTAGGATGAACCCAATTGGTGGAGGGCACCCTACCCACTGAGGGAGCACACTCCTACCTTAAAAAATAGCAGTATCGCTGTAAATCGATGAGGATTTCTAGAGGACTTAAGGACTGAACTTGGGGTTCTAATTATAGGGTATTATACCTACATTGATTACAAGTGGTTTATGAAAGGTGTTGCATCCCCGATAAAGCTTGAGTGCCCGAAAATGTTGGGGATTGGGAATGGAAACTGAGACCAATGTAAGTACAAATTTGCTTATTTATCAATGTTGCCTGGTTATTTTAGTATATATAGTTCATGTAGTTTATGGACTGAAATGGGGGGACTATGTACACTGTGATGTTTTAAATTAAACAAAATATAATGTCTAATGTGATCCACCATAGTAACTCCTAAGGATTGAGACCAGGTTGTATAGGACACGGGGATGATCTCCCGGTCTATACTTAACTCCTATTGAGTTATATAGGTTTCCTAGGTTACATATTCACTAGTGGGTTTCGGATAGAACCCGTAGGCATTAATAGATTGACTAGACAGCACATCGGCTAATTTGTTGGTCTAGCAATCGTAATAATGACATCAGTGGGTAATTGACCTAAGTTTTATAAATAAAATGGGGATCATAATGTAACAGTCAATGATAAATTGATTTGTATCCATTATGTATTGATTTATATGTTTTCCATATTCTTGTTAGTTAACATTGGTGCATATTGTTATTGCATAATATTCTTGATTATTATATGGAATGTTGATGGCTTTATAAATCCTTACTTATTGAGCAAGTAGGAGTGCTCGCTAAAATTTAATATTTCAAGATCGTAACTCGACTCTTTAACTAAGGGAAATGAGAAGATTTAGTTGTCTTGTATCTTCTCTACGATGTAATGAACTTTCTTGTACTTATATACACTTTTTGATATATTTTGATGTATATAAAAAGGTTTGCGAGGTTTATAATCATGGTTTTGGATTTTGATAAACTTCATATTACCGTATATTTTTTATATATCGAACAAGTTTTAATTTTTCGTTGTGTATACTTTGTTTTATTTATCTGATATTAATATACATGTTAAGTTTATCGAGTATTGACGGAGAGGTTGCTGGCTCTAGTTAAGTCTTGCTAGGTAACCTGGGCTTAATTAAGGTTTAAGGCTGAGTATTGCCCTAATCAGGATAGGGATGTTATAGCTCAGTATCAAAGCCTAAGATTTATCACTTTTGAATAAAGTGGTAATATTGATACAATTTGGTATCATAGACAAGGCTCTGACCCTAATTTGCTTTCGAATTGTTTTCAAAGAAAATGATAACATATTTCTTTGTACCAAAATCTAAATTCATTGACTTTGAGAGTTGTCTCGAGTATAAAAAGCTTAGGGTTTGATGAATGGTCTTTATCATGTTTAAGGGGGAAAATGAAAATGAAAATACTATTATATGTTATTTGTTGCACATATTGTTATTTACTGTATAGATATGGTTTCCTTGTATTATATGAATGTTACCTAATGATCTTATCTCTCCTTTGACTTCAAAATCTAATGGGGGATAAAAGAGAAGGTTCACGGAGACCTAAACCTCAAAGTAACAGGGAAACAAAGGATCAATGGAAATCTAGAATGGAGCATCAAATAAGGGAACTAATAGATTCTCAAGCGAAAGTAATGGCTATGTTGATGGCTCAGATGGGACCACTAGTACAGTGACCTAAGGCACGACTTGTAACCAGTCCTAAGGTTAACAGAGTTGAGGGAGGAGCTAAGACAGTAGTAACTCCAACCCAACTAGTAGTACCTTATATTCACGTGTCGGACACAGTTGCTAAGGTGCTCGTGGATTTTGAGAATGTTGCATTTCTTAAAACCCATAAGGAATTCATGAAATACAACATTATAAGATTTGATGGCACAATGGAGGAAGGGGTAGCTGAGACTTGGATATTGGAGATGGAGCAAGGTTCATTGCTATATATGTTGAGGATCAGTTTAAGGTTAAACTAGTCATATTTTTAGTAATAGATTCTGCACAAAAGTGGTGGAGTTCCTTTGAGAGAGAAGGGAAGATTGTCACCACTTAGCCACGGTTTAGGATTGTATTCTATAAGTAGTATTTCCCAAAGTCAATCATGAACATGAAGAAGACTGAGTTTGTTTTACAGAAATAGGGGTTTTGCCTATACGGGAGTATGAGAGGAAGTTCACTGAATTGAGTGAATTTGCTCTTGAGATGGTAGAGATGGAGGAGAACAAAATTGATTTGTTTCTTGGTGGGCTGAACTATTAGATCAGAGTTATGGTTTCCTTTCATCCTTGCTCTAGCTATGCTTTTATATTTAAGAGTTCGATAGAGGTGGAAGTAGCCATTCTAGCTATACCTTCTGGAACAGTACTTACACCACCAGTAGCACCACAGTATCATGGAAGTTAGAGAATCCAGGAATTTTCTTCTTTTATCCCAAAGAAGAGGCAAAAAAGTGTAGCTAGCTAAGTTGCACGGTCAAGGTCTACAAAGATGAATTATGTTAGTGCACTAGTTCTACCTATTTTTCTGGCTTCAATAGCCAAAGCACCTTTTCCACAATCTCAGTCTAGAGGTAGGGGTAAGAGAAGAGCATAGTCATCACAGAAACAGAGTGGATCAGGGAAAGTTTCTCAGGCTAGTAGTTTTCCTCAGAGGGTTTCGACGATATGTTATTGGTGTTGGTAGATGAGGCATATTAGTGTTCCATCTTGGCAGCCATATCAATAGGTAGTATAGTACCACCGATACGAGGGCAGACTTATGCATTGGATGAGGCAGACTCATAGGCCAACTGGAGGCTTGATGAAGGTATATTTAACATTTATGGTTGAGATATGCATGTTTTGATTGATGTGGGTTCTACAGTTTCCTTTATTGCAATTGCAATGGTTGATGAGTTGAAATTGAAACCTATTAGAGCTAGAACATTGTTGATTCCGAGCACATCAGTAAGTGAAAAGGTTTATCCTAACCTAATCTGCGAAGGATGTGTAGTCAAAACTGGGGAGAATGAGATTCCAATTGATTCGAGGGTAATGGAGTTCTTAGAATTTGATGGATTACTAGGGATGGATTGGTTGTCATCATACCATGCCAGTATTGACTATTTCCATAGGATGGTAATCTTTCAAATTCCTAACATGTCTAAAATTATATTCTATAAAGGTTATAATCCTTCATGGCTTGCAACTCGTGTAAAGGAAGCTACTCCTCGAGATTTAGAAGTTATGGGGGGAGTTGTCACATTTGGAGAGCATGGATATTAACTTTAGGTTAATGAGATCCCCGTAGTTTGTAAATTTTAGAAAGTATTTCCATCTGACTTGCTTGGACTTCCACCGTTGTGTATCATTGGCTTCATCATTGATCATATTCTTGGTACCAAACCTATATCTATTCCTCCCTACCGTATGACACTGAAGGACTTACGTGAGTTGCAGACTCAACTTGAGGAGTTGCTACAGAGGGGGTTTATCCATCCTAGTATGTCACCATGGGGAGCACCGATTCTTTTTGTAAAGAAGAAGAAGGACGAAACCCTACAGATGTGCATTGATTATAAACAACTTAATCAAGTGACTATCAGGAACCAATATCCATTGCCTAGGATCAATGATTCATTTAATCGATTATAGGGTGTTAGATATTTTTTGAAGATTGATTTGAAGTCTAGTTATCATTAACTGAAAATCATGGATAGGGATATCTCGAAGAAAACTTTCAATACTCGCTTATGGATAATTCTAGTTTACAGTGATGACTTTTGTGCTCGCTAATGCTCCTGCTATGTTCATGGATTTGATGCATAGGATGTTTTAATCCTATATTGACCAGTTTATCATCATGTTAATTGATGATATTTTAATCTATTCAAAAACTAAGAAAGAGCATTTGCAGGACCTTAGAGTTACATTGCAGACTCTGAAGGATAATAAGTTGTATGTCAAGTTTAGTAAGTGCAAATTCTGGTCTTCAGAGGTCAAATTTCTTAAACATGTAGTTAATGCTAAGGGTATATCTATAGATCCATCGAAGGTTGAGGTAATCAAGGATTGGCATACTCCTACCAAAGTGTAAGAGATTTGGAGTTTTCTGGGGTTAGTGGGTTATTACAGACAACTTGTTGATGGATTCTCTCGTATTGCTTTACTAATGACCCAACTAACAAAGAAAAATGTTGACTTTATATGGTCAGATGAGTGCAAGACTGTCTTCAAAGATTTGAAAAATAGCTTGACTACTGCACTTATTCTTACATTAACTAAATCGAGGAAGGAGTTAGTGATTTATACTAATGTTTCTCATTCAAGCATAGGTTGTATGCTAATGCAAGAGGGCAATGTTGAAGCTTATGCTTCAAGGCAACTCAAAGTTCATGAAAAAATTATCCAGTTCATGATCATGATCTTGAGTTTGCTGCAGTTATTTTTTCCTTAAAGATTTAGAGCCACTACTTGTATGGCGAGAAGCTTATAGTATTTTCAAATCATAAGAGTCTGAAATACTTGTTTACTTAGAGTGAGCTAAACATGAGGCGGTGTAGATGTCTTGAGTTCCTCAAGGATTATGATTTCACTTTAGAGCACCATCTAGATAAAGCAAATGTGGTTGCTAATGCCTTGAGTAGGACAAGAACAAGCAGAGAGAACGTCGCTACTACTAGAGCATTTTAGTTTAGACTTATTGAGGAAGCTTCAGTGATGATGATTCATGAAAGTCCAGCTGACACATCATTAACTGAGAGAGCTAGTTTTAGAGCTACTAATTTGTTTTTTTTGTGCTCAGATTTGAGCTGAACCAGAGATGATTCAGTGAGTGATTGTTTGTTAGAAAGTTGGTCAGGATTATATAGCATGTCAGAGTTTAATGACTAATGTAGATCATCCTAATTGTTCAGTTTCTAATGATGAGTAAGGTTCAGGGATACATTGTGGATTTCAACTCAGGATTAGTTGAGGCAGGAATTGCTACCGGATCTCATAGATCTTTCTCTATTCATCAACATAATTATGAGATGTATCGCGATATGAGACATATTTATTGGTGGCCTGGGATAAAGACTGCTATTGCAAAGTTTGTAAAGAGATGTAAGATATGTCAATAAGTTAAAGCTGAGCATAGGAAACCTAAGGGGTTAATACATTCGCTGCCTATTCTTAAGTGGAAATGTGAACACATGTCGATGGATTTTGTTTTTGGTCTACCTCTAAGTTAGCGTAAACATGATGAGGTATGGGTTGTAGTTGACAGATTGACGAAGTCTATGCATTTCTTGTCAGTTTCCATTCGAGATCCTCTTAATCGATTACATGAAATGTACATACGGGAGGTGTTGAGATTTCATGGAGTTCTAGTGTTGATTACTTTGGATAGAGATCCAAGATTCACGTCCAAACTGTGGAGTGAAATGTAGAGGAAACTAGGAACTATTCTTAACCTCAATACGGCATACCATCCTCAGGCTGATGGACAGATTGATATTAGTGCTATAGGATATGCTTCGAGCTTGTGTCTTGGAGTTTAGGGTAATTAAGAGAAATACATTCCTCTGTGTGAATTCTCTTATAATAATAACAATTAGGCTAGCATTTGAATGGCTCATTTTCAAGCTCTGTATGTTTGGCCTTATCGTTCACCTGCGTGTTGGGCAGAGGTCAGATATACAATATTGTTGGGGCCGGAGTTGATTCAGAACTACACAAAGAATTCAGCAGATTCGCCAGCATTTGACTACCGTACAACTGACACGTAAGAGATACACCGATAAATATCATAGGTTTTTTTAGTTTTCAAATGACGATCTTATCCTGTTGAAAGTCTCGCCTATGAAGGGCTTATATAGATTTGGGTTGCGAGGTAAGCTAACTCTGAGGTGCATTAGGCCGTTCAGGGTACAGGAAAGGATTGGTCATATTTCTTACAAGTTAGAGTTACCTCCTCAGCTTGTCGGAGTTCATAATGTCTTATATGAGTCTTTGCTTCGCAAGACGAAGACTCGATTCACTCCAAGGATTGATTAGAATGAATTTGATTTTTGGGAAGACTTATCATACGACGAGCAGCCGATTTAGATACTTCATTGTAAGATTTAGAGGTTGAGTACCATAGTGATTCCTTTGGTTAAGGTGAAATGACAATTTCACAGAGATTAGGAACTAACCTAGGAGTGAGAGCCCTATACGAAGGATCAGTTTCCATTTCTCTTTGAAACTACAGGTAATTTACATTTATTTTAATTTTGAGGATGAAGTCGCTTTAAAGTGGGGAGACTGTAACGACCTATTACCTTAAACTAGTGATTAGTACTAATCTAAATCCTAATTAACCCGAGTTAGGCTCGTAGTTAAGTCCGACGTACCTCGATTAGCATGTGCGTGTGTTTGCGTGATGATTTATGTTTGTTTGGATTGTTTAAATAAAATTTATAGGTTGTAGTATAAATAAAGGATTTATATACAAGCCTATAAATGGGAAAATATATAATAAACAATAATTACCAGTACACCAAGTGCGACAAGGGGGTCATGGAATGAATGTGCACATCCAAAAATACTCGTAGGCATGTCCGGTGAATTTATTGGCGAGAAAATACATGGGATATATATATTGGATATATATAAACCTATATATATATATATATATATATATATATATATATATATATATATAGATACATTAGAAAATAAAGATTGGTTTGAATTGTATGGATCATTGGATCGCCTGGAGTGAAACGTAAGTGTTTGTTGGTGTTTAAGTTTGTGTCACTTTAACACATCACTCACTTGATTGGTCTAAAGATAGTGCGATGTGTATCATAAGGAAAATCCATAGATTTAAACTTAAAACTCATGCTTATCTTCTCATTCAAACCAATCAAAACATCGAGAGAGAGAGAGGGTTTAGGGTTGATTTCTAATTGAATGAGATCAATCAAGGAGTGAATTCAGTGTAGATCGAGGAGCTTAAACGGATCAAAATCCAGAGATCATCACTTTGGTTTATTACCTTATTAGATGTCTTCCTTGATGAATTCTGGGAGTATATATTATTGTTTTGTAGATACGTGAGTGGAATACTGGCTGTTGCCCTGCGTTATGTTAAGTCAGTACAGGGTGGAGGGCGCTCTACATAGAAGAGGAGCATACACCCTTCATCGATTGGGATGAACCAAGTTGGTGGAGCGCGCCCCACCCACTGAGGGAGGACTGAACTAGGGGTTCTAATTATAAGGTATTGGACCTATATTGATTACAAGTGGTTTATGATAGGTGTTTGGTCCCTGAGAAAGCTTGAGTGCCCAAAAAGATAGTAATTGGGAACGAAAACCTACATCGAGATAAGTACAGATTCACTTATTTATCAATGTTGCCTAGTTATTTTAGTATATATAATTCATGTAGTTTATGGACTAAAATGAGGGACTATGTACACTGGGATGTTTTAAATTAAACTAAAAATGGTGTCTAATGTGATCTATGAAAGTAACTCTTGAGGACTGAGACCAGGTTGTATAGGACTCGGGGATGATCTCCCGGTCAATATGTAACTCATACTCAATTAGATAGGTTGCGTAGGTTACATATTCACTAAAGGATTTCGGATAGAACCATTGGGCATAAATGGATTGACTAAACAGCACATCAACCAAAGTGTTGGTCTATCAATCACATTAATGACATCAGTGGGTAATCGACCCTAGTTTTATAAATAAAATGGGGATCATAGAGTAATATTCAATAATAAATTGATTTTCATATTCCTGTTAGCTAATATTGATGCATATTGTTATTGCATAATGTTCTTGATTATTATATGTTTTGTTGATGGTTTGGTGAATCTTTATTTACTGAGCAAGTTGAAGCACTTACATTAAGCTAAGTCATAGCTTTGATACCAACTCCTTCATGACCCATTTCATCAAGTCCCTGAGATTTCCTAATTATCTTAATCTCTTGAGCAGATCCATTAATGAGTTTTCTTTTCTAAAATCCTTGAGATACATGACAATCCTCAAGTCATATTCAAGGTCCTACGCTCTAAATGTATAACAATTTAGGTAATCAATATATTATGATTTTCGTATTTTATAAAAAAAATTGGCAGAGACTTCCCCTAAAAAGGGCTACCGACAACGAAAACGTGATAAAACCAGCTTAGGGAGAAGACCTAGTGATAAGTCAATAATTAGATATGTTTTACAGTACATTTTAGGATAGTTTTACATGTAAAAGACTATATTACATAAATTGTTCTCTTGTTTTTGTTATTTTAGGTAATAAATGGTATATATGAATATATGGAGTAAAAAAGGAAGATTATGAATGAATTGATCAATTGGAAAGATTATTCAAAGAATCCTCAACAAGTAAAGAAAAAAAAAACTCGATTTCATAGCCAGTGATTCTTGACTGATTCATCATACATAATAAATAGGTACTCAGATCGGTGGAGCACTGAGACCACTTTTCCAAGGATTCTCCTAAAAATTCCACTTAAGGCAGAATTAGTGAGGAATCGCTAGGTCTAATTTTGATAATTTTAGATAACCACGAGATGTTTGAGTTAGTTTGGGATGTTTACTACCTAGTATACTATAAATACGACCATAGGGGTACGAAATCAGTTGCCCTTGAGTACTTGGATCAATATTTCATTGCTTTAGGAGCCATTGTTTATTGTTTTATTATTCATTATTTTTGGAGAAGATTTGAAGATTCAAAGTATTTATTCCAGATGTATTTATCTATGTCTTTTATTTACATTATTGTGATGTTATTTATGATTATGAGTGAGTAGTTTATCAATCTCAACAAAGATTGAACATTAAATAGATCTATTTTGCAATTTAGTTATGATGAGAAGATTATGTGCTTAATGTTTTAAACCAATTGTATTCTTTGATTCATCGATTTAATAGGTTATTATGTACTAATTTTAATCACGAACTTTGTATTGCATGCATAGTTTAGAATGTGTATTGTGATATTTGGATTCATTATCTAGTTTATAGTAGTAATAGGATTGTTTGAAAGGTGTTACCATTTAGATGTCCTAAGTGAATTTGAGATCCTAATCTAATGTTGAAGTGGCTTTCCAAAGGTGTTAGATTTAGTAGTTCAAAGTTTTCATGAAGTATAATGCGGTTTCATTGCGTGAAGTTTATGTCGTTGTGCATTCAAAGGGTTATCTCAATAAAATTAGAACGTAACTTTTTCACTGGTATAAAGAGAACTAATGGCTAGCTAAATGCAATTTACTTACTTATTATTAGAGTTTAATGATCTATGATACTTTGTAAAATATGCTCATAATTATATGATTGAAGTAACATGTTTAGATCCAAAACAGATTGAAGTTTCATTGTTTTGGATGTTTGTTTAGATATTTATTTATTATTGTATTGAATTTATATGAATACTAGTGAATTTGAATTGTGATAATTAAGTTAGCTTAATTAGTGTACTTAATTATTATATCATATTATAGATTGGATTAATGATTTTTAATTCTCATTTAATTAAATTAATTAAAGTAAAGTAAAAAATGATTAAACCATTAAAAGATTTTTTCCTAGAGAAGTTTGATAAATCCCTGTGGAGACAATCCCACTTATCACTACTATAAATAATAAGGATATAAGGGAAACTTATTATACATGCTCGACATGTGTCTATTTGTGGTGTCGTTGTCGGAGATTTAAACATAATTTCCTAGGAGTTTAGGCATTGTATGATCCATCCAATTTGTCTTTCCAATTCCACATTTACATCCATTTAATACTGAGGTAGATAGGATTTTTAATCGTAATTTAAGACAATAATAACAATAATGTAGAGAACGCCAACCTACCGCAATGGAAGCCAATATAACCTTGATATCAATAATAATAATAATAAAGAACTTGTTTTTAGGCATGCTAATCAAAATATCACTATTTATGAACCAATGTGTATTGTCTATCCTGAGGGATTTCCCAACTTTGAACTTAGATCTGGATTCATCAGTGCTATACCTAATTTCTACGGTAAGGACAATGAAGACCCACAAAGATTTATCAAAGAATACTAACACAAAGTCAATGAGATCATACTTAAAGACTACTTAGAACAAATCAAACTTAAAAGTTTTTCCTTTGTATTGAAATATCAAGCAGAAGATTGGTTGTTTTATCTTCCTCAAGATTTGAGAACCATATGGACTCAAATGTTAGAAGCTTTCCTAGATCAATATATGCCTGCAAGAAAATTTAGTACTTATAGAAGACAAATTACAATCGTGAAAATGAAAGATGATGAGAATTTTAATGAATATCGGGATATATTTCAAAGATTAATTTCATCTTGTCCACGACATCAAAGATTGATTTCATCTTATCCACAACATGGATACACCCAAAGAGTTTTATTAAAATAATTCTATGAAGGACAAAATCATTTTGAACAAAGACTATTAGATACCGTATGTGGTGGATCATTATTCGATGTTACACCAACTCTAAATAATCTAAATTATATTGTGAAAAAATGGATACATAAACAAAGAGAATTTATAAAGTTAATAATAAAAAAGAAACAAATTTGATGAGAAAACTGATGAGTTATCTAGCATGGTTAAACTACTACTAAAAGATAGATCAAATTAAGTGAAATCATGTGGATTTTGTAATGAAGTTACACATCATATGGATGTGTGTCCTACTTTACAAAAGGATTACACCGAAGAAGTCAATGTAGTAACGAATCAATATTCTGTTACTCCAAGAAACCAATATAATAACAACAATTACTACAATGGAAAACCAAATTCAAATCTTAGCTACAATCTATAAAATTAAAACCATACAACTTATAGATCGAGAGCACTTATACAATCTATGCCAATTCAACAACCTCAACAAAATATTCAACCTACGCAACCAAATTTAGAACAAATATTACACAACTTTATGAGTCAAATTCATCAAAACTTTACACAAATTTCTCAAAATCAAATCAAAACTTATACTTTTATTAACAAGTTGAAAAACCAATTAAATCAAATGACTCTACAAATTAACAAGTTAAGTAATAAAACTAAAGTATCTACTCAAACTACAAACACTAATAATCAAACCCAAGTTAACGCTTTGTTTTTCGATACATAAAAAAGAAATAAATACACAAGAAAAGATACCAAAAACAGGTAAAACGTAAATCAAAACATCTAAAATAATAGAACAAGAAGAAAAATAGATGATGGCTAATGTTATTCCCACTAGAGAATTGATGTTTGAACAACTGAAATACACATCTTTTTTCAAAAGGTTATACTCATGGTATTTAGCCAAAGTTGAAACATATGAAAATCATTACCAAATTTTGAATTAGTTAACCAAGATAAAGTAAACAATATTTATGAATCAAATAAAGATATGCATTCTAATTCTACCGTTCCACAACGATTAGCAAATGCTAGAGAGGAAGAAACTAAAGAAGAAATATTTGAGCCTTTTAATAAATTAGAAATTAATGATAATTTTAGACAAAATTTCATCCTTAAAGAGAATGCATGAGAAATGCTCTGACCCATGAATGTTTATCATACTTGTCACAATAGGAAATTTTTCTATCGAGTTTACTATGTGTGGTCTCGGGGCATCAATTAGTGTTATGTCACTTAAACGAATCATTGAAAATAAGATCGTTAACTAATACACCTAATAATCTTACTTTAGCAGACAATACCATTATTAAACTGTATGAATTATTAGAATGCATTTTAGTATAAGTACATGACTTAGTATTTCCAACTGACTTTTATGTCATGGAAATAGGATATCCAACATCACCCAATCCTTTTCCTATAGTATAAGGTATACTTTTTCTTAAGATAACTAGAACTAAGTTAGACATTTATGGAGGAACAATGCCTATGGAATTTGAAGATAGAATTGTGAAATTCAAAATTAATGACGAACACAACTATGACACATATGAAGAATATGATGAATTATTCTATAATGAAATTGATAATAATGATTTTTTAGACTTAAACTATTATGATAACTTTAATGGTTAAATTTTTACAATTAATACTGTAATAATGGAAACTGCAAAAGAGATTCCAAAGAAAGAACAAGTTGAAGACACTTCAAAAGAAAAGAAAGTAACTCAATAATGAAAAAATCATTAACAAGATTGAAGCTTCTAGATCCAAGTACAATAAAAACAGAAAAAAGCCATATTTGAGTCTTGTAAAGCTTAATGATCTAGAGGTATACATTTACACATCAAAATTAAATGGGCTTGGTTCATCAGAGCTCAATGTGATACGAACTTTTATGCAAATCTCATGCCCATACATTTCTTTCTACACACTCAATTAGAGTTAAATTAACTTTCTTCTGAACAATTCTCTTTACTGGATGGTGCTTCAATTCAACCGATAGGAGTGGTCATTGATGTGCTAGTTCAAGTAAACAAAAACACCGTAGCCAAAGACTTTTTAGTCATACCATATTTTATTAATGAAGATCCTCATTTAATTTTAGGATAACCTTTCTTAGCCACAACGCAAGCTGGATATTTTGAACAAAATAATCACTCTGATGATTAATGGAGGAGCACTCACTTTCAGGAATGGTACTAGAGTGGATAATCCTAAATTCAAGTTCAGAGACCCAACCTAATTCTAAAAAGGTTAAATCGAGCCAACGGCAGTAAATAAAAGTGTTTTATGGGAGGTAGCCCATATTCCATGTTTATTTACATTTTATTAGGAATTTAGTTTAGTTTAGTTTAGTATGTTTTTATTCTCTCACTTTTTGACTTTTGTATTGGAAATATTTTTGAAATTTAAACTTTAATGTAATTTCAATTAAGGGGGAGTGATCGACTTATTTTAACTTATAAGCCTTTATGCAAGTTTCATTATTCACTTGCTTATTTGTATGTTTATTTATTTATTTATTTATTTATTTAAATTATTTAGTTGATTACACATCCCACTCAAACTTTCAAGATTTCAGTCAATTATACCTTAATATGAGTTTTACTGAATGAAATATAAGTTAATTATGAAATAAATTGCAAAAAATAGTGAATTAGGGATAGCGATTTCCTAGCGATTTGGAATAACACTAGGAATCGCTGGCAAAATCGATAGCAGTATATAAAAAATTTAGTGAAAATTGGAGTCTGGCAATTCACCTTGCAAAAGAATCATTGCTCAGATCGGTTGGTCACTAAACCTTGCAACCCCACCGATTCACCTAGCGATTTTTCAACGATTCCACTTAGCACAGGAATCAGTGGACACGATTTCTAGTTTTTAAAAATAGAACCTCAAATCAACACAAACACAAACCCATTCATACTACAAAATCGTAGCCTCTCTTCACAAACATCTCAATTTATTACTTAAATTCAACCATAATAAGCTCAATCCTTTATTATTTAAGTGATTCTCACCTTAACCTAGTCCCATTGAACCCATAATTTTCAATTTTGGAAGTGTTGAGCGAAACTAAGGTTGTAGGGAATTTGATCTAGAGCTTGGAGGGACGGTTTAAAGGAGTTCAAGGGATTAAGTTTTGAGAGATTCACTCTCAAGAAGGTAATTACATTAACCATAGCTATTTACTTTACCGAGGATACACCTCGACACACTTTGACTATACGATGAAATACCATATAATACCCACACTGGGCATTCACCAACAAAAAATGACATTGACTTAGTAGTTTCCATTTTCACTGATTTGATTCTTAATCTACTACATATGCCATGATTAAGACTCATTTATATCGTAATTAGATCACAATACAAGTTTATTGAAATCAATGATCTCACAAAATGCATTTATTTAATGTGGTTCATGATGATGGAATAGGGAAAATCAAATCATGCACTTCAAACATTGGAATTTAAGAATGCGAAAGACTAAAGTTTCATTCGTTACTTTTCAACGTCGAAGTCACTATATTTCATTGAACATAACATAAACATTGATCACAATAGGTCGAGTCAAACTTATCAAACTTCATAATACATAACTTAGAAATGGTAAACACAATATAATGAGTCAATTTTTTGGCTTGATAAATCTAATTGTTACTGTCGACTTCATTTATGATGCTTCTCCATGTAGATGGTAGATGTACATTGACTCGTCAAATAGTTGCCCTAATGGAAAAACTTCACTTTATTCTATCCCTTTCTCTTTTAAGCTTGCAACACTCATGAAATTGATCAGTGATCAGAGTATAAGTTAATTAACAAAACAATTCATTATTTTGTTGCAATGAGTTCAAATCAATTGCTAGTCTTTCAAGATAAAGGGACAATTAGCCAACTGTCCACTTTCCTAGCCAAACCAATAAGTCATTACCCATATTTGCCTACTCAAGAATGATGGGGACAAATAATTACCTTACCTAATTTGAGTGCCAAAACTCAATCCTAAACTCAAAGGACAAGATCCACCAACTGTAGATTGTAAAGGATAAGGAGAAAATAGCATTACCCATTTAAGATATGACCATGATTGTTTGCACCACCACCCATTCCTTATGGCTCTTGACACTTGACTTAATCTCTGCCTTAACCTAACATCTACCTACAAAAATTGGAAAAAGAAGCTTAAAATAAAAAGAAAACAATATACCTCAAAATTGCGAGAACATGAAGAACATCGTGACTCTTCCCTGTACACACACTAGTTGCATAGTCATATGATGTGATTGTAAATGCAGATCCACAAACTTGGAGCCCTAGCTTTGGGATTCTCTTCTTAAACATTTGAGTAAATCAAAATAGGAGATCTCCACTGAAAGCGAGTGATTCGCTGAGAGCAATAAATTGAAGAGAAATAAAGAGATCAATATTTGATTGATGATGGAGAAATCAATCGAATAGCATGAACTCATAAATCCATCGGCGCGAGAGGTGATAATCTGATTTAAAAAAAAAATTTAGAAAAGAGGATCTCGCGAAGCTCGTACACAACTCTATTATGAAGTTGCTAAACTCAGTTTTCGCCTATCATGTTGATGGATTTGCAAGTTCGTGCTATTCGATTGATATCTACATCATCGATCGAACATCGATCTCTTTCTTTCTCTTCGATCAATTGCTCTCAGCGAATCACTCACTTTTAGTGGAGATAACCTGTTTTGATTCACTCGAATGTTCAAGAAGAGAACCCCAAAGCTAGGGTTCCAAGTTTGTGGATTACACCTTATTGATACTTCCTTTAACTATAAAACTTGTAATCGCATGTTGTCCGACATCATCTCAAGCTCACAATAAAAACCTTAAACCTCAAAGAAGGTGAAACATGAATACAACAAGAGCCTCTGAAATTGAATAGAATGTGCATTACTTACAAATTTCCATCATTTTATCTTTACTTTGCTAGAAGGTCGTAGTCATCCATACAACAAGTTGTGACTTCACACAATAACTTACAACTCCACATAATAGCATATGACTCCGCACAACAAACTAGAACTCTCTTTTTCGGTATTTGGTTTGATTGAGGGACGAAGTCAACCACCTAGCAAGCTATGATGTCATTCTATTCATCCTTGCTTCGATAAAAAATTGCACTTTTAGGAGATTTGAGGATTGCTAGAAAATAGTTAAGGCATGGTGACAGAGGTTCAAAGAAGAGAAAAATGGGGTTTGAAGGAATGTGAGTCTCGATTTGAAGGCTCTCCTACAAAAAATTTCAAGATTTTCTCCAAAAGAGCATTAAATGCCTTTTGACATGCCTAAGTGTTTGTTGTCAGTCTCTTAACATCCATACGTTGCCTCACCCGCGTCGCAGCAGTCACATACGACTAAGGTAACAATTTTGAAAATCGAAAAATAAGTAAAGGTTAAATGAGGGAGAGGTCTTGAATGTGAGACTCGCGCTTGCCACATGGGCCAGTGCCTATTTTTTGGTGTCTATTTGGGGTCGTCCTACCATTCTCCTTTAAGTAATGGTCTTGAGTCACCATTTTGACTCCTATAATTAGAGTCATTTCCTTAAAAAATTAAGACCTTTTATGGGCTAACTTTTAACAAACTAAAACTCAAAATACCCACATTGTGGGTATATTTGTAATTTCACAATTTTTGTTTTTGTTTGGCATGATTAGTGTGTGTATTATAATTATTAGGAATTTATGAAATTACAAACTTTAGAGTGATTTTCTAAAGTTATTGGAAATTGAATAAAAACTTAGATTTATTAAATCATAATTAAAAACATTAAGTTAGATGGGCCTCACATAGCACAAATCTCGAGGCACATCAAGGGGTGGAGAGGCATGCTCCCAAGGAAACCCTAATTAAGTATAAAATCTTAAGTTGCAACCCTAGCCTCACTTGGGTCAAAATACAAATTGAATGGAGGAAAGTTTAGGAGAGTTGAAGGTGGTAATTTGGATTGAACTTAGTGATCAAGACAATGAAGGCTTTGATTTTGGTAAGCACACACTTTCCTTCATCTCTAATCTTCTCTCTCTTTAAGTGTTTTGATTAAATTAAACCTTTTGGACTTTTTAATGGTGGCTAGTGGTGAGAAAAAGTTACAATCACCAAATGATGGTGTTTTGATGCCCTAATAGCCCTAATTTGAATGCAAAATCTTTTTTTAGGTTGGAGAAAAATCGAAGTCAATGGTCGATTTCAACAAGGAAGAACACCTAAAAGGGGATGCGGTGTCGTTACATCATTATAGAAGAGGGGCGGCAACAACCCGCCAAAGAGGGGCAGTGGGTCGGTGATAAGTGATTATTAATTTAGACTTATATAAATGGTTAGTGTAGTAGTATATTTAGTGTAAATATCCCTAAATGAACTTTAATTGATGTTGTTTAAGCATTTTCAGGTAAATAAGACATAAAGGAAGGAATCGAGCAAATTTGAGGAGAATGAAGACAAAAAACCACTAAGGAGGTTTGGTGCCATGGCTACATAGGTTGGCATTGTGCGGCTTCAAGGCATAACATTGAGATCAAGGGATGATGTTAGGGAGTCTAAGGGATAACACCGAGGCCATTAAAGAGAGGAAATGCATATAGATTGATTGGCACAGTGTTAGCACCGAGGAAATGAACACACGACGCAGGGACTTGGGTGACAGTGCCAAACAACAACAACAACAACAACGACATAGCCTCAGTCCCAAATTAACTGGGGTCGGCTACATGGATCAAGCTTTTCCATTGTGCTCGATTAAGTGCAATTGATGGTGAGCTTTGCAAACCATTCAAGTCCCTCTTAATTAATGCATCCCATGTTAATTTTGGTCTGCCCCTGCCTCGTCGAATTTCTACAGTTTCTATTGAGTCAAGTTTTCTAGTTGGGGCATTTGTAGGCCGTCTTTGCAGGTGACCAAATCATCGCAACCGCCCTTCCCTAATCTTTGTATCAATTGGTGCTACTTCTACTTGTCTTTGAATTTCTATATTTCTTATTCTATCTTTACGAGTTTTACCACACATCCACCTAAGCATCCTCATTTCTGATATGTTCACTTTATGTAATTATTGTTGCTTTACCGCCCAACATTCACTTCCATAGAGCATAGCTGGTCTAATTGCGGTCCTATAAAATTTTCCTTTTAACTTAGTAGGAACATGTCGATCACAAATCACCCCTGTTGCATTCCGCCATTTCTTCCATCCAGCTTGAATTCTATGTGTGACATCATTTTCAATGTTACCATCATTTTGTATGATTGATCCTAGGTATCTAAAGTGGTTTACCTTAGGAACTTCTACTTCCCTTAATTTTACCACTCCGTCATCTCGATGTCTAGTGTTTCTAAACTCACAGTGCATGTATTCAGTTTTCTTCCTACTCAACTTAAAGCCTTTAGATTCTAATGTATTCCTCCAGAGTTCTAATTTCCTATTCACTCCATCTTTAGTTTCATCCACTAAGAAAATATCATCTGCAAATAGCATACACCATGGTATATCCTCTTGAATATGTCTAGTTAGTTCATCCATAACTAAAGTAAATAGATATGGGCTTAAAGCCGATCCTTGATGTAGTCCTATCGTAATGGGAAATTCTTTTGTAGCTCCTCCAAATGTCTTTATACTCATTACTACTCCATCATACGTATCCTTAATAGTGTCTATGTATCTAGCATGCACTTTTTTTCTTTCTAGAACCCACCAAAGAACATCTCTAGGGACCTTAACATATGCTTTTTTTAAATCTACGAATACCATATGAAGATCTTTTTTCTTTTCTCTATTATTTTCTAACAATCGTTTTACAAGGAAAATCGCCTCCATAGTTGACATCCCAGGCATGAAACCAAATTGGTTATCTGATATTATTGTTTCTCTCATTAGCCTATTGTCAATTATCCTCTCCCACAGTTTCATAGTGTGACTCATGTGTTTAATTCCCCGGTAGTTTGAGCAACTTTGAATGTCTCCTTTATTTTTGAAGATTAGCACAAGCGTGCTTCTTCTCCAATCCATTGGCATTCGTTTTGATTTTAAAATTTTATTTAAAAGTTTTGTTAACCAAGTCAATCCGATTTCTCCTAAGCATTTCCAAACCTCTATGGGTATTTCATCTGGGCCGCATGCTTTCCCTATTTTCATTCTTTTCAATGCCTCTTTAACTTCTACAATTCTAATATTGCGTGTATAGTTTACATTTCTTTCTTGGTGTGGGTTTGCATCTATTATAGTATCAACTTGGCCATCATTAAATAAACTATCGAAGTAACTTCTCCATCTCTCCTTAATATCCTCCTCGCGCGTTAGAACATTTTGATTTTCGTCCTTAATACATCTTACATGACTTAGGTCTTGTTTCTTTTTATCTCTTAATTTGGCTAGCCTATATATATTTTTCGCCATCTCTATTACCTAACTTTGTATATAGATCTTCCATGAAATTTGTTTTAGCTTGACTAACTACTTTTTTAGCTTGTTTTCTAGCTTCTCTATATTGATTGTACGCATCTTCATCTTGACACTTAGGTATTTTCCTATACATCTCTTTTAGTCTTAATTGCTCGTTGGACATCCTCGTCCCACCACCATGTTTCTTTCTTTGGAGGTCCCAATCCCTTAGATATACCTAATATGTTTGATCCCACCCTCCTTATGCAACTACTCATTTCTAGCCATATTGTATTAGCATCTAAGTCAAGATTCCAAACATTTTCCTTTAGTAGTTTTTCTCTAAACTCTACTTGTTTACTATGTTTTAGGTTCCACCACTTTATTCTAAGGTCGCTAACTCTTTTATTCATATTATTCCGTTGTGTTAGCTTAATATCAAGTACTACTAACTTATGTTGGGTAGTAAGTGCTTCACCGGTATTACTTTGCAGTCTCTACATAGTTTTCTATCTATTTTTCTTGTTAAAAGAAAATCTATTTGACTCTTGTTATGACCACTACTAAAAGTAATTATATGCGACTCCCTCTTCATAAAACTAGTATTTGCTAAGACAAGATCGTATGCTGAAGCAAATTCTAAAATTGATTCTCCTTCTTCATTTCTATTACCGTAACCAAAACCTCCATGAACTCTCTCAAACCCATCGTTACTTACCCCGACATGCCCATTTAAATCTCCTCCAATAAAAACCTTTTCATCTAATGATATACTCTGCATAAATCCATCCATATCATCCCAAAACTTGCGTTTGATGATCTCGCTTAATCCTACTTGTGGTGCATATGCGCTAAGTATGTTAATTTTTTCGTCTCCAATAATTAATTTAACTAGAATCAATCTATCCCCCATGTTAAATCGTTAAGTAGGGTTTCAAATTATTTGGAAATGTGATTAGGGAGTATAAATAGATAGGAAAATGTGGTAAATATAGGGCATACAAGATATTAGCCACCATTAATATAGTTCAGCATAAGTTTACTTTATTCTTGAGTATTAAAACAATTTATGGAGAGAAGACATTGAAGACTCACGTATGGTGATTCGAATATTGTGTTATTTTATTTAATTGAATTTGTTTCATTATATCTATAAGTATAGTGAATACCACTATGTAGATGTTTGTTTCAATGAAGTGTGAGCAGTTTATAATCTTATAGATCAATGGATCCTATGATATGAATGTTATGCTATAAACATGAATAAAGTGTAATGAATAAAAAGTGCAATGGTTAGAGTTTATATTGATTATGAGAATAATGTTATGAACAACTTGATCACATGTTCGTTGATATTAGGTTTTAGGAGTTATCTAGGCCATTGAAGCTTTTAAGCTGGATATAGATGATACAATTGTAAAATACACGATATCGAACGACAGTTGTTGAATTAATAGGGAGGCACGAATATTAAACGTAATTGGTTATGAATATAAAGATTTGGGACATTAGAGCAATGTGGAGCTTGCATTCTTCATACCGATGGTGGAGTTCTAGTTTGCATATTAGAGTCTTTTTTGTCATGGCAGTGGGGTTAAAGTGGATTTGAAGGAAATATGTATATTCTTATTAGGCATTGCACTTGCACACACATAATAAAGGTGATAATTAGTGCATGCGTAGCAAAAGAGAGAAGGACATAGTGATTTACAACCCTGAGATTGATAAAACCAATAAAAGAAAGAAAAAGAAAAGAATCATGATGGTTGAGGATCAAACAAGAAACCAAGAATAGGGCTGAGAGAATAACCAACCTAAAGGTGGTCTTGTAGCACAGGATATAGTGCGAGGACAAAGATGCCTTCATGACTACTTCAAGCCAGAAGTTCAAGAGACTTACAAGGACTGATGAGGCTTTCAGTCAATACCACCGAGTTTAAACTGAGACCATTTTTTATCAACAAGGTATAAAATAGCTTATTCAATGGGCTAGCGAATGAAGATCTAGTTGCACATATAGATAGTTTCTTGGAGAAATGTGACACCGTACATATTACCGAAGTTAAAAAGGAGGTTATCAGGATAAGACTTTTACCTTTCTCATTGGGTGGAAAAGCTGAATCTTGGTTCCAAGGACTGAATGCAGGGAGTATGACCTCATGGGCAGAAATTAATGAAAGATTTCTAGACAAGTTCTTTCCCCTAGTGAAGGTCAATAAAATGAAGCTAGAAATCAATCAATTCAAACAAAATAATGCCGAGTCTCTTGGCGAGGGTTAGGAAAGATTCAAGGAGATACTGAGGAGATGTCCAGGATATGGATACGTGAAACGGGAATAACTCTAAATTTTCCACTGTGGGATGAACCACAACATGAGAACACTGGTAGAAGCTGCAGCAGGTGGTTCTTTACTAACGAATGATGAGGATGGAGCCTTGGATCTCTTATATATTATGTCTTAAACTCTATAGTCGGTACTCATTCCACAGTAAGGAAAATAACGGGTGTATATAATATTGATTCGCGAGCTGCGATTATAGCACAACCATCCAACCTGAGCAATCAAATGGCAAAACTTCAAATGGGACAAAAAATTCCACAAGTGCAGGCGATACAACAACCTTTTAATCACCAAGCCATGGTTATTAAGCAAATGGACATGCAGTAAGGAATGGAGTATGAAGAAGTAAACTTTATGAACAACCAAAGCTATAGGATCAACTTCAAGCCAAGAAGAATGACCCCTCAAAGGTTTTATCAAGGATACAACAACAATAACAACTCGAGCTTCTTGTATGGAAATCCTGACAATGCACTAAAGTTACCTCCAAGCTTTGAACAACAAGTTCAACAAGGGAAACTAAGGCAGAGTGAGGAGATGACTTTATTGAAGTCAATTGAGAAACTATCGCACGCCATGAGAAGTATGAAAAAGATATGGAAAATGTGAACTAAGCCATGAAGAGGATGGATGATGAGAAATCACAATCCATTAAGAACTTAGAGAGACATATTGGTCGGTTAGCCATTACCTTGAATTCAAGGAAGGAACGACAGCTTTCGAGCAACACAATCATAAATCTTAATGAGAACGTTAGTGATATTCACATGATGAGCACTACGATAATGAATGAGCCAAGACAAGAGCAAGTAATGTACAAGCAAGAAAAACTCAACACTTTGGCTATGAAGAAGCATGGAGAAATGCATGAGAACGGAATAAAAGTAAGGCAAAATGAACTCAAAGGATTTAAGCAACAAATAATCAATGCCTTAAATAATAACAAGAAGTTGAAGAAAAATGGAAATCTTAGCAAAAAGATGAAGAAGCTTCTAACGAAGCACCGAAAAGGCAATAGTATTAAGGTATTTCTAAGGAAGTTGGAACCAAAGTTCAAGTTCATGCCAAGACTTCAACCAATCAAAAGGAGAGATGTTTGGGAAATATGCATACTAATAAGCATTGATGGGCACTAGTTTAGAAATGTCTTATGTGATATGGGAGCCTCATTCAATGTCATGCCAATAATAGATATGTTTCACATTGATTCGAAGATCATTTTTCTCGATAAGACAAATTTGCAAGTAGTTGATGGCATGTTGATACCTACTATAGGAAGAGTCTTGAATATTCATATGAAAGTGGGTAAATTCATATTCATCACAGATTTTGAGGTTATGGATCACAACATAGATGATAATGTGTCTAAGATACATAGGAAGCCATTATTAAACACTACTAATGCAAATTTGTACACAAAGAAGAAAAAAATCACAATGAGTATTAACAAGGATGATGATGTATAGAAGTTAGTCTTTGTTGATGGAGAAGAAGTACATCCCAATAGGAATGACATAATTATCTCGATTTAAAATTGGACTAAATGAGTAAAGGGCATCAAACTAATGGCGTTAAACTAAGCGCTACTGGGAGGCAGCCTAGGGTTTTAAATCTCAAATTTCTAAATTTCAGTCAAATAGTTAGTTTAATAACTACAATTCACAAATAATAGTTTTCTAGCTTTTAGAAATTTGTGTTAAATGTGCAAGTAAGGCTATTTACTGAGTGATAATTCATTAGGATAGAAAATGTCTCGCAAAACTCATGGTAGAGCATAAAAGAGCGAAGGAATTCAAGCAATAAAGGTAAGATACATGGGCAAATCATAGGTAAGTTTTTATGTATTCTTTATGTTTACATGGATTTTTACGCGATCACGACATCTTATGTTTTAATACACAAAGTCGAGGAATAGCCAAATAGGAATAAATGAAAAATTTAGGCGAAGAATGTAAAATGAGAGGTCGATGCCATGTGTAACATACATGGCGCCATAGGTAGTGAACATGGCGCTAGCATGGCACCACCAATACACACAAAAAATATATGCAAAAGTGTCAACGTCGTCGTGGCGCAGTCATGGTGTCATGCCTATTAAGGCACGTCGCCAATGTCGTGATGAGTGTTTTAAACCCTATTTTCACCACTTCTTTCACACTTGCATCCAAACCCAACTACAACCAACCAAGCATGCATCCATCTAGAGCCTAAAATTGATCATTTCTAAGTGAGGAAAGATTTTTTAGTGATTGAGAGTGAAAGAAGAAATTGCATTGTGGATTTGCATAAGGTGGAAAGCTAAGGCTTGAATTTGAGAATTTCATTTCAAGAAGTACTAGACTCGGAGGAGTGTTCTACACTAAAAAATAGTCTGACATTGAGGTAAATTTACAATTTCATTAGTTATGCTTTGAAGCTTTGAGAAATTTTGATGAAATTGCATGAATAGTTGATTTAAGCTTGTTGGATAAGGATTTCAAGTTGTGTGATTATTGAGCATAAATAAGACTCATGGAGACTTAGTTTATATTTTTTGCATCATTTGGCATGTCAATGATTGGTGTGATATAAATTTTGATTTGAGGTGATTTCAATACTTGAATTGTGAGTTACATTTGTTGTGTTATAGTTTGAATTTGGAAAATGCCGAGAACAAGGAGGTAAGTTAGTCTAAGTGAGCAAAAATGATTTTGAGGCATCAACCTTACGAAATCCCAATGAAGAGGAGCTTAGGCCATTAAAGTCCAAATACTTTATTAGTAGAGAGGACAATGATAGATAAGAGGATATTCAGCATATGGAGTTCATTTGTGAGAGAGGTAAAAATTCGTCGACTAAGTATGACAAATGTATGACCAATTTCATTAGGTGACAAAATTGGGAGCATTTCACTCAAGATTATCGAAAGAATAAAATTAAAAGAGTGAGTGAGACGATATATGAATTTTACGTCAATGCAAAGTTCATTGGAACAATGAGCCGATGAAAGTAAAAAGGGTGTTTGTCCTATTTAATGTGCTTGAAATAAACAACATCTATGGATTAGAGCATTTGAGTATGGTTGGAGATAAACCAAGTTTCCTGGACAATCTATATGAGAAACCATAAAACCCTTTTAGAGCCATAGAGAGAGCATTGGCTGTCAAAGGAAAACTCGGCTGGGTAATGGGAGCTGAGAATGTGCGAAAGCACATTAAGAAGGGGAGTGTTAGGAAAGTCTATCGAATGTGGAAACATTTCCATGTTACTTCTCTATACCCCACCACTCAGCAGGGAGAGGTCAACAAGCCAAATGCGGCATGCTTATATGAGATTACAAAGAACGAATAGATAAATGTCGGTGAGATCACTACAACAATCTGAAGGATTCTATTGTGTCAGAGAGAGAAACAATTGTTGTTTCCTATATTAATCACTCAGTTATGCTTGAAGGTTAAAGTTAGATTGTTTAGAGATGAGAAATTTGATAATGAGGCCCAAGCAACCATTGATGATGCTTTTATTCTCACACCGAAAATCACCGCTTGGTTATCAAGACCCCGAGGATGAGAGGAAAAGAGCCGAGTGAGCTACACTTGAGGCCGAGTTGTTAGCCAAACAATAAGAAAGAAACACAACAACAATAGCAGCATCAGTAGAGTTAGCCCAGGAATTGGAAGATAAAGGATATAGAAAGGAGAAGCAACAACAAGGATTCACTGAGGGGCTACGAGTTTGTAAACTTACTGATTATAGAGTAGGATTGGAATGGTCCTAAATTTTTTCCACCACCACATCCACCAGTACCATCAACAAAGGACTTGACTCCAATGCAGGTGAGGCTGTAGATTGCCGAGATGAGATAGCAGTACCAAGAGGACATGGCTTAGCATCATGAAGCCTTGAGGAAATATGAGCAATACATGCAAAATAGGTAGTGAAATTTCATGTTGTTTGTCGATCATCAGATGGACATAGCTATATGTGAGAAGCTGACCGATGAGACCTACTGATAGGTCTTTTGGCTTTCCGGCAGCACTAGCGTATGTATTTGATCTAGATGTGGTGTAGAGCAGGAGGATTGAGCCTCCATTGACACCATCTTATGCTGAAGTTGATGATATGGATGATGATGATGACGCACAATCCTGATGTCAGTGTCTTAGGATTTCTTTATACTTGGGGAGATGAAAGATACATTTATACCATTTCATTTTAAATTTGGGATATGTTTTTACTTATTTAGTTGTTTAAATTTGATGTTTAATTTATTGTTATTATATATTGTATTAGTATATATGTTTGTGTGTTTTAGTGTTTTCATGATTTCAGACTTATTTTTAAACCTTGAGGACAAGTTTTCGTTCGAGTTTGGAAGTATCAATGCTACACTACACTATAGGAAGTGGTAAGAAGGTTGAAATAAGAATAAATACTGCATGTATGATCATTTTAAATTTTATTTTTGAAGCAGTTGAATAGGAAAGCATGTTAGTGTATTCTATTTCATTTACTTACTATTTGAATATGTTTAAGTAGTATAGATTAAGTTATATATAGTAATATATAATGAATACGTAATTCATCTGTATGTTCATGCCTTTAATTAAGGATGGGTAAAATACAAGTGTTTTGTTGATATGAAACTCGAGATAATGTTTTTAAGTTTTTGAAGAAAATAATGAAATGTAGCAACAACGGTATAATTTTATGATTAGAAACCTAGAGTTAGGGAATATCATGAACTTGAAACAAAAGCAAGAAAATACTAGAACACTTCTTGTGAAAAAATTTCGATCTATATGGAATTTTATAATAAATGTGAATCTTACTCGAATATATAAAGTAAATAAAGACATAGTGCAAAAAATGGAAGAAATTGGCATTTTAAATGAAAAGTTGAAGTTAGACTGCTTGATAAAGTGAAAGTGAGAAGTGCTAACAAGAGTTTTAGAATAGAAAAATAGAGTCCCGAAAATTCTACAGGAAATGGAGTAGAGAACTTGATGGTTGGGAAAAAATAAGGAAAAATGGAGTCCATAGGAAAAGGAGTAGGAATCGTGAAATAAGAATAAAAAGGAGAAAAAGAAAAGAGAGATAAAAATAAAGAAAAGAAGGCAAAAGTTAAAATAAGACTTTTCAAATAAAAGATTTAGCTCAAGTGTTTATCGAGTTAAATTTTCTTTACAACTATGCTAAGTCCTATAGACTCTTGAAGTGATAAAGTCTACCAAAATTAGTTTGATCATTTAGGGAGCTTAATTAGAAATCATGAGATTGTACTTGCTACTTAAGTGTCAAGGTGAAACAAGCTTATGAGTAGTGAAGGTTTTGGTTGTGATCTATTTTGGTGTTTTGAAGGTGAGTTATATATTGTTAAAGCTAAATTGTTTGAAAAATATAATTTTTTGCAAAGAAAAACTCTTGAGTGGATTATTAATTTGAAACTTAGTGAATTAAAAGATACTCCATGAACAATATAAAATGAATGAGAACTAGAGTAATAGGAGTAGTTAGGAGACTTAGTAAAATACATTTTTTGCTCAGGACGTGCAAAATCGTAAATTTGGGGGTATTTGATAAGTGATTATTTAGACTTATATATAGGGTTAGTTTAGTAGTATATTTAGTATAAATATCCCTAAATGAGCTTTAATTGATGGTATTTATGCATTTTTAGGTAAACAATGCATAAAGGAAGGAAACAAGCAAATTCAAGAAAAAATAGAGCAAAAATGCCACTAAAGAGGCTTGGTGACGTAGATATATATAGGTTGGCACTGTGGGGCTTCACGGCATAGCGTGGAGATCAAGGGACAGTGTCGAGGAGTCTAAGGGACAATAACGAGGCCACTAAAGAGAGGAAATGCACACAGATTGACCGGCGCAATGGTGGCGCCGTAGGAATGAACACGGTGTCGGGACTTAAGTGACAACGTAGAAGAGAAAAAATAGAAATTAGAGATCTATTTTGTGTTAAATTGTTAATTATGGTTTCTAATTGTTTGGAAACGTGATTAGGGAGTATAAATAGATAGAAAAACATGGTAAACGCGTAGCATACAAGATATTAGCCACCATTAACATAGTTTAGCATAAGTTTACTTTATTCTTGAGTACTAAGACAATTTGTGCAGAGAAGACATTGAAGACTCACTTGTGGTGATTTAAGTATTGTGTTATTTGATTTAATTGAAGTTATTTCATTATATCTCTGATTGCAATGAATGTCACTATGTACATGTTTGTTTCAATAAAGTGTGAGTAGTCTATTAATCTTAGGGATCAATGGATCCTATGATATGAATACTATGCTATAAACATGAATAGAGTGTAATGAGTAAAAAGTGCAATGGTTAGAATTTGTATTGATTTTGAACATAATTCTATGAACATCTTGATCACATGTTTGTTGATATTAGGTTTTATGAGTTACCATAGCCATTGAGCAATGTGGAGCTTATGTTATTTACTCCAATAGGCGGAGTTCTAGTTTGTACATTTGAAACTTTTTCGTCATGACAGTGGGTTAAAGTGGATTTGAAGGAAATATGTCTATTCTAATTAGGCATTGCATACATATAATAAAGATTATAAAATATGTTGAGAAGCATAGTATTTCATTATCTAGGTGAAGTTGTGAACTAAGATAGTTTTAATATAAGAATTTAAGTAATTTTCGTTGATTAATTATTATAGATTCGTTTAGTTTAATTATAAAACCAATTAAAAGAATTTCCTTAGCAATAGAGTAATTGTAGCTAAGTACATAGTTAGTGTATGCACCTTTCCCTGAGGACGATATTCATAGTCAACGTAAGTTGGTTACACTATTACTAAAAGTGAGCTGTTATACTTGCGGAATGCACATCAGTCGACACCGCCACCACGAAAAAGTGGAGGGGCCTCCATTAGGAGTCCCCCTCCCCTTTTAAAAAAACCCAAGAGAGGGGGTAGCTCCTTAGCCATCCCCACCTCAACGTCATTGCCATAGATGGCAGGGGTCCTGGTGCGCCCCTAACCATTCCTAACAAGGGCGTCCTAATGCCAAGTGGGCGTTGGGACAACCTTGGGCATAGTAGGGGGAGCATCACTCCCCTTCCTAGTGTTTGGACGTTAGGGGCCTGATTGGCCCATGGACTACCAAATGGGGCCATTTTGTCCCCTAAAACTTAAAATAAAAACAAAATAAAATAAAATAAAATAAAAATTGAAAATAAAAATGAGCCTTTTTAGCCTTGACTATGTGACGAAGGCGCACTCCCGTGCTCTGGAGGAATAATTAGGTGGGCCCCATCCCTCGACCAGGTGAAGAGGGACCCGCGAGATCGACATCAGTGGGCCCCCTAAAGTAATAAATTCTAGAATTTAATTAGCATAATCAATTGAGCATGTGTGTCGATGTGATGTATATGGGTTATCTACATTCACGAGAGAGTTCCTAATGAACTTCAAGCGCGGGAAATTGGATTATTGTTTGTGCGGTGAATCCAGGTAAATGGAGAGCTTGCTCAATTATCAAACATGACATGCTATTAGATATGTTGTTCCTCATGATTTTAATTTGAGACTTGGGGAATGGGTTGCGACTTATTATCGACTTGAATCTGACTATTTATGGGTTGTGAGTGTAATGCACTTTGCTCGTGTTGTCTTTACCCCAATCAAGAGCCTTGGTATTGACTCTAACACAATTGTGTGGTCATCACCACCACTTGAGTATTGTATGGTCGATGCCATTATTTAAATCATACAATGAGATCGATATATGAGATTGGTGCACACATCAATGATGGCTTTGGATGAACATACTATGGAATTGATATGACTAGTTAGGGGGTATAAAGGCCTTTATGTCAACTAATGGTTTACATCACCACGAGAGTAAGGGAATCGGTCACGTATTCTTATCAATAATTAGTACGCATTAGATGGAAACCAACTTATAATATTATTATGTTTTTATGATATCTGTCTAGAATCACCCATTGCATGATGATTTGATTTACAAAGACATTATGTTCCATATGCAATGCATATGAATCTTAACTAATGTTATTCGTGAAATGCTCTCTCACTACAAAAAAACAGGTGATCAGAAATGGAATTAGTAACGGAATTTAGTTTCGTTGCTACGGATAAATGGTTAGAGACGGAATTGAGACGGAATCATTCATAGATGTAATAGAGAGAGATCAGAGACGGAATAGAGACGGAATTAAATTCCGTCTCTAAGTAATGGCGACAACATTCCCACTAAAAATTTAATTTTTTGTAACTGTTCGTTACGTCTCGAGATTCGTGCATGCGTCGATGCGAAGAATTGAAAAATGAGACGGATGTTTATTTCAACCCCCCTTTCTCTCTCAACCCCTTCTTTCTCCTCCATGAGACCCTCTCTCCCTCCTCAAATCTCTCTCTTAAAACCTCACTGATTTCACTCTGTCTCTCTCGTGACCACTTTCTCTATTTTTCTCTCTTTGTATCTCTTTCTAGAACCACCCGACCGTCAACTCTCTTCGACCTCTGTCGCCGCTGCCGAAAACTCTCTCTAGAACCCATAAATCGCTGCACTGTCTGTCGTCGCTGCAAGTCGTCATCTCGTCCGCCGGAGGTGGTGTCGTCTGCCCTCGTCGCCTCTGAAGCCGTCGTCGCCGACTGTCGCCACTGCCTCTGAAGCCATCGCCATCTACATCGCCCTCTGCCGTCGCTGCTTGTGCAGGCACCGCCGCTGGTCGCGGCTGTTCGTCGCTGCGTCGAAAACCCTTGCCGCTGGATGGCCCCTCTGCCACCGCTGCCTGTGCAGTCCCTACCGCTGGTCGCTGCTCTTCATCGCTGGCTCGGCAACCATCGCCCCGCGCTAGCTGGTCACCGTGTTCGTTGTTGACCGCCGCTGGGTTGGCCCTCTGCCGCTGCTGCCTGTGAAGCTCGCGCCATTAGTCGTCGTTGTTCGTCGCTGCATTGGAAACCATCGACGTCTACCTTCGCCCTTTGCCGCCGCTGGCTGTGCAGCCTCCGCGATGTTCGCCGCTCTTCGTCGCAGTTCGTTGCTGCCAGGTGAGGTAATCTCTCCATTATTATACCCTTTTCGATCGGTTTCGCAAATAATAGAACCAAAATCTTTTGTTCATATATTTTGGCTAAACTATAGAATTTCCGATACCCTTATGCCCCTTTGTCAATCATGTTAGGAGAAAGCAACCGAATAAGATCAAAGAAGAAAAGGAAATGATGATAAGTTCTTTACAATTTTAAGCCTACTTTTGGTGTACACATTAGTTTTGGAGTCATTAACAATGGCTTTAAATGTATAATTATTTTGTAATGAAGATTGGTTCATTTTAAGCAAACACTTGCGTAAGTTTTTGTAATTAGATCCCTTAAGAATTCTAAATACACTTATATCTTGAAATATAGGAGGATAACATTTTAAGAAACAACTGAACATTTGGTTAAACTTAATCAATCATTGTAATATCTGGTAAACTATTCAATCTCCTAAACTAAACCTCATTCCAAAATCATGGTTAGCGCAACAAGCCCTTAAAAAAATGAGTCTAGCGTTTATATTAATTATTCTAATAAATTTATACAATTAAACTTGACAATCAACAAAAGCATTTTAACCACAAATAGCAAACCACTGCCTTTCGGTTGAACTATAATGCAGTTGTCAAAAGTAAATAGATTACCCTGAGCATTTACTATATGTCGAATTATATACTAAGTCTTTCCATTGCATAATATTTTAGTTCATCAAAATCTCAAGTACACTCTAAGGCCTAGTTGTCATTTTCTATAAATTAAGGTTCAATTAGCACACATAGACAACCGCTCATGTTTGTACTCATTCACACATCACTTTGTAAATTCAACAAAAAAGAGATTTGATGAGAAAGTCAACAACTTGTTGAAGGAAATATTTTTAGGCTTTGGTTAGAAAATCATGAGTTTTAAAGCTAAGATTTAGTATTGAAAACCACATGACTAACCTAAAAACAAAGTTACAATTAATTTTGTTAGGACATTGTTGGAGTTTGAAGAGGACTTACAAGGTGTGGAACGCGAGTTTGGAGTGGCCGAGAGCGGGTATAGGTTACGAATTGCGTGCATTTAAGGTAAGTAAACCCTTTGAGGCAATCCTCTTTATTTCATTTCCATTTCTGAGTTGACATTAAATCATTTGGATTGTTTTACTACCGATCTTATGTTGGTAATGTCATGCATTGTGTATTACTATCTACGATTTCTTTGGCTAAAATAATCGTGTAAAAACTACCGCATAGCACTCTTTGTCTTGACTTCGTTCTATGATTAAATTCCTTTAATGTCGTTGATCTATGAGATATCGAATTTCTTTCTATATAACATACTATGATTTGTGTTACTGTATTTATTGGTGAATGTACACACATATGTCAATATGTTTATGGTGTGATGCTTGTTTGTAAATTCCAAAACATGAAGTCTTCGATGGGAATGATTTAAGGAGCCGACTTTTGTACTTGCCCTTACTTAATTAGTTGCAGTGTGTTATGGCTTATAGTAATGTAGGTACATCTATTCATTATTTGTTGGAAATGAAATACTAGGTGCTGGGCCTTAAGGAAGTTGAAATCAACAAAAGGAACATAAGCCAGAAACATACTCGAAGTTAGACAATTTTTTCCTGAGATTACGAGTGCTACATTCAATCCAAAAACAAACATGAAGTTGGAACTCGACAAAAGTAAAGTTTGTTTTGTTTTATGTTATTTGTATCAAACCATATGTATTCAATGCATACAAATAAAGTTTTTTGTTCATATGGTTATGGAGGTTCTCAGATTCCCCCTTCTTATAAATTGTGTAAGTTGGACACACAAGTAGACCTAATGGTCGGAACTAATTAAACTAGTTGACTAATTTAATTGCACAATTACAATAGGAATGTCTTCTACAAGTCGAGACTGGATGTACAACCGTCTCGACAATGGCTTCGTTCGAATTGAGTTCGCGGCGAGCGTTAAAGAATTCATAGCATTTGCTCAGCAACAATGCCCTACCTAACAAAGTAAAAGGAAGATTAGATGTCCGTGCAATTATAAGAAATGTCGACTTGTATTGTACCTGGACGTCGAAACGGTTGAATACCATATATGTAGGTACGGATTTTTTTCGGGATATCAATGTTGGTACGAACACGGTGAGCATGGGGATGAAGACCCGCAAAACTTCTACCAATTCGATAACCATATTGATCATGCTGATGTGGGAGGTTTTGATACGACAACTTACCACGAGATGGTACACAACGTGGCAGGTCCAAGTTTCAATTGGAATCACGTGGAAGAATCACCAAACCCCCAAGCATGTCAACTATTTGACATGATTGAGGCTAATAGCGAACGATTGTGGCCGGGGTGCGAAACCATGACAACGTTGTCTGCAATGGCAAGATTACTTGCGATCAAGTCAGAACATCATATCTCTGAACGAGGGTATAATGAAATCATAAAATTCATGAAGGATTCTTTGCCAACTGACAATTCATTGGTTGGAAATTTTTATGCCACTAAAAGACTAATGCGAGGTCTAGGTCTACCTGTTGAGAAAATAGATTGTTGTGAGGACCAATATATGATTTATTGGGGAATGGACTCTGAATTGACATCATGTAAATTATGTGGGAAATCACGCTACATTGCACAGCGATGTGGTCGTGGAAGGAACACCAAAAAATGCCCTTGCAAAAAAATGTACTACTTCCCTTTCGGCCCTCGATTGCAACGATTCTATGAGTCTGAGTCAACAGCAAAATATATGCGATGGCATGGAGAACATTCCTCTCCAGAAGATGTTATGCAACAATGTATTGATTTGATAGCATGGAGGCATTTTAATGATGTCAATCGAGACTTCACCGCCGAGGTTCGGAATGTTCGTTTAGGATTGTGCACTGATGTCTTTCAAGTATTTGGGATTTCAAGAAAATCATACTCTTTATGGCCCGTAATTTTGACTTCGTACAATCTTCAACCGTCGATGTGCATGAAATCTGAGTTTATGTTCTTAACGGTTATCGTTCCTAGTCCGACCAACCCAAAACAGCAAATCGACGTGTTCCTTCAACCGCTTGTGAAAGGGTTGCAAGGTTTATGGAACAACGGGGTGATTAATTACGATGTGTCCACAAAGACAAATTTTCTAATGCCAGTGGCCTTTTTATGGACTATTAGTGATTTCCCTGCATATAGCATGTTGTTCGGTTGGAGCACACATGGTAAGATGGCTTGTCCATATTGTATGGAGGATACAAATGCATTTCAATTGTGAAGTGGTGGAAAGACATCGTGGTTCAACTGTCACCATCATTTCTTGTCGAAGGCCTCACCATTCAGGAAAGATAAAAAAAAATTCTTAGAGGCAAAATGGTACTAAATGATGAACCGCCCGCTTTGCAATCTGGTGAAGAAATTTTGGCAGAAATTGAATAGTTAGGCTTGATGAAGGTGACCGAAATCGGAGCTGATTCTGTGAATGGGCGGATAGCTAAGAATTCGGGATGGAGAAAAAAAAGCATTTTCCGGGACTTGCTGTATTGGAAGACAAACTTGATCCGACACAACTTAGATTTCATGCACATCGAGAAAAATGTTTTTGAAAACATATTCAACACTATTATGAGTGTACCGGCAAGAGTAAGGACAATGCGAAAGAGAGACAAGATATTCGTGAATATTGTCACCGACCTTCTCTACATATTGATTCGGTGACAAATACTTACATCCTTGGATGATATGCTCTTGATACATCAAAAAAAACAAAAATTGTGCGAGTGGGTTGAAAAGTTATGTTTTCCTGATGGTTATGTTTCGAATCTTGGTCGATGTGTGGATCCAAAGAAATTGCGAATAATTGGCATGAAGAGTCATGATTGTCATATTTTCATGCAACGGTTAATACCAATTGCATTCAAAAAACTCCTCCCAAACCCGGTTTGGGTTGCAATTAGCGAACTAAGCCTTTTTTCGATCCTTAATTGCGAAAAGTGTCAGTCTCAAAGATATGGAGTTCTTAGAGTCTGAAATGGCAAAAATCATTTGCAAGTTGGAGAAGATATTCCCTCCAAGCTTTTTCGACTCTATGGAACACCTACCAATCCACTTGGCCTACGAGGCCCGTCTGGTCGGTCCAGTTCAATTTTGAATTTTCGATGGATATATCCATTTGAGAGGTAATATCTTGACTTCCATAAAATTGTTTTCCCATTCAATAAGTTTTAATTTAAATGAAACTATACTTCAATAGGTACCTTAAACATTTGAAAAACAATGTTCAGAACAAAGCAAAGGTTGAGGGCTCGATGTGTAATGCTTATTTGGTCGAAGAAGTCATATCGTTTTGTTCTTACTACTTTGAAGATTATGTCTTTACGTTGCATGACAAAGTGCAACGAAACGACGATGGCGGTGTCAAGCCCACACCGCATTTTGTGGGCAATTTCTTAATTTTCACTTATCCTGGTGGATCCATGGGCAAGTCAAAGGAGCGGTACTTAATAGAGCATGAGTATAATGCCGCTCATTCGTACATACTACTCAATTGTCCAGAGATCGCTCCTTACATCCAGTATTTTCGTTACTTTCATTCAATAATGCAGTACATTCATTATTCATCTTTTACTAAGACATGATATTTACATGTTTGTTTCTTCTAGGATCTTCATCGATGAAATCACTCAAGCAATGGGGGAGTCGAAAGTCGATACTAGTCTAGAGCGCAACTTCCTCATATGGTTTCAAACATATGTAATGTTATTACTATTGTAGGTTATCGCTTCTTTAATTTCTTTCATACCTAATGTGTCTTACATTTCTAAATTTTCGTAAATAGGCTTGGAATTCTATCGTAGATGAGACGTTTGTTGATATTTCGATTGGTCCTAGTCTATCTTGTAATGTGTACCCTAGTTACCTAGTGAACGGGTATAAGTTCCACTCCGCAACATATGGCGTTAATAGATCGACGCAGAACGGCGGTGTTTTGGTGAAGGGTTCTAACTACACAGATGTTTCCCATTACTATTATGGAGTACTGCAAGAGGTTGTAGACATTGAATATATCGGCCTCAAGTGTATGGTCTTGTTTAAGTGTGAATGGTATGACCCTACACCGAATCATGGTATGAGGACTCACCCAACACTTCAATTGGTAAAGGTTCATCGAAGTCGACGATATAACAACTACGAGCCATTTTTCCTTGTAATGCAAGCCACTCAAGTGACTACCTTTCATACCCTTCTTTAAGGAACGAAGACAAGAATGGCTGGCAGTTTGTTGCTGTCAACCAAAATTCGCCGACGAGCAAACAAGCAAAGACGATAATGACCAAGGCTCGGCCGAGATTGCATTCCAAGACGGCGAACCCACCACGTGCGTAGTCGACAATGCAATTCATGATTTCAACAATCTGGATGATCCGAATGGGACCCACGTCATTGTCGAAGCGGGTCCAAGTCAAGAAGACAATGACTTCAATGTCGATAGTGGAGATGATTCAGAAGAAGAATCATCAACTTCTAGTCATGAGAGTGAATTTGAAACGGATGACAACGAGTAATGTATGTCTATGGTTATGACAATGTTTGATCGACGTTACATGAATTTTCTAAACCTTTCTCACAATTTTTTAATATTAGTGTTTTTTAAGGTTTCATGGCTCGCAGTGATCACCCCCCACTTCGAGGTAGCATATTACCTCAGGCCAGTCGAGGGATACTTTTAGGGGGACATCGTCCAGTCAGAAGAGGTGCAGCACAAACCTCTAAAACTGATATGCAGATCGAGCTTCATGGTCCGGCCATACGAGGGGGTCAAAGAGGTCGTGGCGGCCGAGGTCGTGGGTCGATTCCTATCTTATCGATTCCGACTTCTCGTTCACTTGATCATGAGTTACAGTCAGCGTCACCTTCGCCTTCCATACTGTCCGTGGCGCCTGTACCATCGACATCGTCATCTAGAACTATAGCAAATCGCCCGTTGCAGTCACCATCGCCGACATCGAGACATGACACTCGTGTATCGACGAGGCCTGCGCCTCCAGCCACCGCATCACCAGCCGCATCCCCATCTTATAACGACAAAGCAGGCTTGCAGATTACAGGCCCTCTGCGAGCACTTCAGAGGACAAGGACCGAGCCCCCTTGCGTGCATAAGATCCTGATCACACTGATTGCCAATAATACGTAAGTTTGTATTAGATTTGTATATGTATTTCTAATTATCGTTTTGTAAATTATTGAATAAGATTTTAAGATGACATGCATTTTTATGAAACACAGGGAATTGCATCCTTCTCATTCTTGTGCATGGAGGATGACAAACGTTTTCAAGAGATGGATGATTCCAGAAGGGTTTTGTTGGAAGTCGGTACCGAATCATCATAAATGCCACTACTGGCGCCAATGGAAGGTATGTTGGACTAATAAATGTCTTAAGGATTTATACTAGTTTTTCAATGTCTCCTAACAATTGCACTCGAAATTTTATAGGTATATTTTATATGGGATGACACGATTCACGAGGATCTCATTCGTATGATGTATGATACACACGCAGGCATAAGGTACACCGCATTGATGCACAAGTTAAAGAAAAATCATGTGTAGCCAAACTTTATTACAGATGAGGCGCGGAGGAGATACTTGGAGTACTGGGAGAGCGAGGACTTTTTTGCCAGGTCTAGGCAAGCGTCTACGAATAGGAACACTGAGGTCGAAGGACCTGGGACTGGACCCTCGAAGCACGGTGGTGGCTCGGTGTCTTTTGTGACTACCAATGAAATATTGGTAAGTGTTTTTTGCACTCTTGTTGATTTTTTTTCATTTCTACACTTGTTCAATATGCTTGTGTTTGCTTTTAATCTATTTTTTTTCAAAAAAATTCTTACTACTAATTGACATATTTAACGTTTTTATAAATTTTGTATGCAGACTAATACATCTGAGACGTCACCTACGGTGAATGAAGTGTATTTGCATCTCCACAACGTAAATCACGACGGGGTGACATTTATCGATACTAGATCAGAGCGATTCTATGTAAGTATAGAAATACGAGTGAAATAGTATTAAGTTTACTTTAAAGCATATAATTTAAGTTGTTTATTATTGATCCATACAGGCTAAGCTCCAGAGGGGACGTTTGGAGCTGACCCAGGCTACACCAGACCAGCCAGTAGATGATGAGGCAATGTACTTAAATGTGGCGGCTGAGTGTCCCAAAGGACGTGTCTACGATCTCGGGTCTTTAGGGAGAAAAAAGAGGAGATATGCAGATCCTGGTGCTAGCACATCTCAGATGACGGAGATGGTGTCACGTTCAGAGTTCGATAATGTTGCCGAGCAATTACGACAAGTTGTGGCGTTTATGCAGAGGCAATTCAGGATGACCATGGATGGAGCAGGCCTATCTCAACCACAACCACCACCACCACCTCATGAGCATCAGCAACCGCCGCAAGTAGATCCCGCTGATCCACTACAGCAACAGGACAATGTTGAGCGAGAGATGCAAGATTGGCTTACGAGAAATAAGCAGCTTTGGTGATATTTAGGTATTTTCCTTATTGTTTGTATAACTTTTGAGATTATAATTTTGCTTTTGTAAATAACTTTTATAGTTGTTTACATAAATTTTAGATTTATAGTTCTTTTTTTGCTTATTTAGAGGATTGAAAGTTTTTGTTGGTGGTTGTTTAACAATATGATTGGTGGTTTTGTGAATACTTCAAAATTTGGAACAATTATTATACTTGACAAGCTTTCGTGGATATATAAATCTTTTTGGGGGATGAATTGTACATTTTTTCCCTCATTTGAATCTTTGTTGTTGATATATGTTGTTGATGTATGTATGTCAAATTCTATTTTTTGGGGGATGTTAGCACCCCCAAGCAGTTATTGGAAGGTGCAGGCGATGGAGCAGGTCCTATGATTGTATTTTCAGGTTTAGAGGTTATGGAGAACCAATTAGATTGATCTTAGATGTGAAAAGTAAACAAAGCATACAAACGGAATTGAGAAGGATTAGCAATGGAATTCAGAGATTCCATTGCTATTTTGTCTCTAATTGCAGAGGAAATAGTCGTGCCAAACTGGGTAAGACTAAACTTCTCGTTCAAAATATAGATGGATCAGAGACAGAATTAAGAATTTCGTCTCTAATCCGTTGCTAATCTGAGACGGATCAAAGACAAAATTCTTTACTTACGTCTCTGATCCGTTGCTAATCAAAGAAGGATCAGAGACGAAACTAAAGAATTCCGTCTCTGATCCATTGCTAACCAGAGACAGATCAGAGGCGTAATTCTTTACTTTCGTCTATGATCCGTCTCAGATTAGCATCAGATCAGAGATGGAATTTTTTAGTTCCGTCTCTTATCCATCTCTTATTAGTAACGGATCAGAGACAGAATGCAATTAGAATTGTCCCTTTAGGAATAAATTTCATTCATGTTCTATTTTTGTTCCGTTTCTAATTTCGTCTCAAATTCGTCCCTATTTAATCTTTAATCAGCAACGGAACACATTTCCATTGCTGATTTAATTGGCGTTGACAGATTTAGAGACGTAATTAATTCCGTCTCTGTTCTGTTGCAGAACACAGTTAGAAACGGAACTTATGCAAATCAGCAACATAAATTTTCATTTCTGATCGCCTGTTTTTTTGTAGTGTCTTTCTCTTTACTTATTTTTTATTCATGTTAGAATTGCATGATTAATAAGTATTACTTCTATGTTTGATGGTTAAGTGATTTTTTTGCATTATTGAGCTACGTTGATTCTTTTAGCTCACCTAACTTATTCCTCAAGTCCATCTTCATCGACACCAGCGCTCAATAGAGAAAAGACAATAGCATAGAGCATATCCTTGGACGTGAGCTTTGCATATTTTTTTATATTGTTGGTATTTAAAGACATCTAAACAGGGGTTGTAGTTAAGTATTTAATGAGGTATATTCTAATCCCCGAACTTGTTTTAGTACTTTTGTAGTTTGAAGATGTATTTACCTTGGGATATGTCAACACCTTATTTAAAGTTATTATTTAACATATGTAATCTTTTAGTTTTAAATTTCGCAATTATTGTTCCATATGTACAGTTAATTCATTCTACATAGTCGTTTAAGTGAGCCAGACCTTTTGATCAGGCCTTGTTTAGTTAGTGGGCTTGGGTGGCAATATGGACTGGGTATTCCAGCCTTAGCTAAAGAGAGGGTCATCACATAACTACTGCTCGAGTTTCGAAGTAATTGGTTAAGTTTGTAGGTGAAAGAAATCATTAGTACTTTCATTATAGGATTTTTTCTTGATTGATTCAAGTTGTAATGGATTTAATGTATTGGGTATACATTAGAGCAATGTTTCGAGTTTGAATCTCGTATATATAATAAGTTGGGTTGGGAGGGTTGTCTCTATATAGGGCTCGATGAAACCACACCCAAAGGGAAGTGAATTGGGCGTATCGAGAGATTATCACCTTTTAAAAAAAATTTAGCGAATAACAATGTTCAATACACACAAAAGCAATAAATAGCTATGTAATGCAATAGTGAAGGTTGTAGAGGATATAGAAATGAGACACGAGATTTATAGTAGTTCGTTCCAACTGATCTACATCCACTACATAATCTCCTCAGTTAGGATTTTCAACCCTACTTATATCACTAATAAGTGTTACAACCTAAGCTTGCAAGCCTAGAATGCCTAAGTACAAATTAGATCTTCCTACCTAGCTTCAATTAGGGTTTTCGCCTAGATTCAACTAGGTCTGTGCTTGACTTAGATCTCACGAAGTCTTACAATCAACAACTTACAACGATAATTGGTGAATACAATGAAAGTTGGCTTTACAAGATAAAGCGGTTATAAGTCCAATTGCTTACAAGCCTCCTATAGCCTAACCACTCTTATGCATGCAAGTGTGAACATGACTAAGATGATAAATTATTGATTAAGCACCAATCTTAGTCTAGAAACTGACAAATCAAAATAGATTTTGCGGTTTCAATGCAAATGAACAAGTAGTTTTGTAGAAAATCAAGATTAAGACCAAACTTATTCAAATCAATCTTAATTCAAGTTTAAGTGCAAAACCTAAGACAAATGTGTTCAAGAACACTATAAGTGATTTTCGCACAACAATCTAACCAAAAGATATAATTTAAGCACAAATAAAGTAGGAAATTAAAGTTTCTTACAACCGCAAGTGAGAGTCACCAAAATTAGTTTTAGAGTGCGAGTTGCAAGCCTCAGATCACTTATTCTATAGCTCCAACTTCAAGAGCAAATTAGTGGTCTCAAAAGACAACAAGTGATTGTGAATGCAAACTTATCAAATTTAATTGAAAACTTGGGTTTTTAGGAGTATTTGAGTTTGAGATGTCAAATTTGTGTTTTAAGTGGTTTAAGTGTGTTCTCCAATCCTTTTTGACTATTTTTTGCCATTGTGGGGATCCAAGGGTCCAAAACAATCCACAAATTCAAAATAAAAAGGTGGAGATGTAAGCTTTTAAAAAAGTTTTCAGAAGCCTGGTTAGCGCGCTAACGGGCTTTATTAGCGGGCTAACTAGTAGAAGCATGTAAATAAGTATTTTCTAATTTTGTGCAACGACTCCCTAACTGATCTACGACTTTACTAAACCTCTGAAAACACATTAAGTATGTTTAGTAGGACTCATAAAACACGTTTGAACATCCCGAATGATTTCATAAACCCTAAAAATCAAAAAAATCGATTTCATGAAACACATAGGGGCTTTTCTCTAAATATTTTTGATAATGATTCAAAAACCATCCAAGCTAATATCGGTGCATTCAAAATTAGTTCCAACAATTATTACACCTCAAATATATGTTGTAAAACATATTTGCATGGATTAAAACATTTTTAAAACTCAAGGAATTGAAAGTCTTGAAATTCATGACTTGAAGTACTTGAAAACTCGAAATTCATAAATACATGAATATAATGCATTTGGCTTGTAAAATTGAACTTATATACCTTACATAGGTTGTACAAATGATAGTAGTGGTTTTCTAGTGCCATTCCTTGTCCTTATCAATTCTTGAGCTTTTTCGATCTCATTTTTCCATTCAACTTGAGCTTGTAAAGTTTAGCTTCCTTTGAACTTACAAATACTTGACAAACTTGTTAATACCATTTCATATTGTTTGTTGACATCAAGATCTTGGCGAAGTCTAAGTGATAGAGCACTTAGTCCAACACCCATTTGGTGCCAAATGCCACATGGAAACCATTGTTCGATGTTTTAAATGCACATTAAGATGTCAAATGATGCATCTGAATACTCAATTTAAAACATAATGGGTGTGCCAAATGTGTGCATAAACTATCAACACTAGTGATGCAAGTGGGGCGGGGAATCCCCACGGAGGATGGGGATTTCCCGCAACGGAAATGTGGATAGGGGATTTAAATGGGGATGGAAGTAGGGATGAGAATAAAATCTTATACCCGCACGGTTTTGGGTACGAGGATAGAAAAAAATTCATTCGCTGAGATCCCCGCGAGCAATTCATATTAGTAATATTCGCGGGGATCCCTGTGTGGATTACCCATGGGGATCCTCGTGGAGATCCCTGCATATATCAAATACATCTATACACATTGTATATATCAATTTTATATGACATTACAAGGCTTTTACCCAAAACACTAGTGATAACAAACTCTAATGTGATTTATAATTTTAACTTGTTTGGTTAATTATATGTTTTATATTTGTTTTAAATGATTATATTTTTTGTTTTGAATTGTTTACAACTATATTTATATGTTATACTTTATTTAGTTAGGATTTTCAACGATTGTGATTCTATTTATGTATACCATACTTTTTATAATTTTTTTTCAAAAAATTAAGTGGTAAAAAATATTTTCTTGCGGAAATTCCTTGGGATATTTAATAGGGAATGAAATTGAGAAAAAAATTTCTTCATGAAGATTCCCCATCCCCACGGGATTAGGCAAGGATGGAGCATGGGAATGGGTATGGCCCGAGTGGAGATGAGGGGATGAGGGAAAAAATTACAAAAGTACTAATGTTTTTAGTTTAAATCCGAAAAATAAGGTTGTGTTTTTTTTTTTCTCCAGAATAGGCAATAACGCCTTTTCAAAAGGCGCTATCAAAGTGGGTGGATTTTTTGCTGACGTGCAAAAGGCGCAATCTGTGTAAGGGCAGTCCTACGTGGACATGGGCCAACTGAATATCGCCTATGGGTTGTACGGGTTGTCCGCCTCGCAATACGTGACACGGTCCACCTAAGATGATCACGTGGACATGGGCCGACCGAATAGCGCCTATGGGTTGTACGGGTTGTCTGCCTCGCAATACATGCTAACGTTTACATGAGGTATATGGTTTGTAGTGGATATGCATGAGTTGCCCCCTCGAGATATGTGCATGACGTTTGCACGAATTGCCCACCTCGGGATATGTGCATGACGTTTGCATGGATTGTCAATCAGGAGATACGCGTGTGACGTTGGCATTGGCTTTACCACCTCGAGACACGTGTGTGACGTTTGCATGAGTTGCATGAGGTTGCATGGGTCGCCCACCTCGACAGACGTGTCTGACATTTGCATGAAATCTGCACACCGGCATACATGGGTGACGTTTGCATGGGTTGTCCACTTCGATATGCGCTTCCGTCACCGCCACCTCAACGCCACCTCACCAACTGCAAAAATAGGCGATAACGCCTTTTGAAAATGCGTTATTGGAAGTTGGTGAGGTGGTGATGAGGTGGCGGGGCAATTGTATGGATAGCGCCTTTTCAAAAGGCGCTATCCATACAATTGTCCCGCCACCTCACCAACCTCAAAGGCAATAACGCCTTTTCAAAAGGCGTTATTGCCTATTTTTGTGAATTCAAAGTACACCACCCTATTTTGTGAAATAAATTGTAAATGTGCCTTACATTTGGGAAAACACCGCTATGGGGATGAGGTCCTCATCCCTTACCTTTGCATCCCTCATCAACACACTACTGGCCTGTTTGGTTCGTGGGATTAGCTCGGATTAGCTACATTGGACTAGTTAATCCGCTGTTTGGTTGGAGGATTAACTAGGCCAACGGACTAGTTAAGAGGCATGGTAGTGGATTAAATAATACCACCATTTTTTGTGGGATTAGCTAATCCATAGTGGGTGGTGGAGGAGATTACCACTTTACCCCTCCCATTAACACAAACACCAAACAACAATTGTCACTGATTTGAATCAATCGACTTCGTTTCCCTGTTTTGGTCATCTTCTTCGCGAGACCTGGACCTCCGTTTCCATGTTTTGGCCAGCGACGTCTTCTTCGTTCTCCCTCCCTGTTTTGCATCGACGGCCGGAGAGGAAGCGAGGAGGAGGAAGGCTGCGAACCGCAAGGCGCCGGTTTGTGCGAGAAGGAGAGGAGAAACCCTAAGCCGCTTTCGAACAGGCTCGACAGCTTTCGGCCGAAATTGAACCAGCAGCAGCAGCGGATTCCATACACAGCCGCGTCGTCTTCTTCTTGAGCATGTCTTCTTCTTGAGCAAAGAGTGAGAAATGTGTGAAATGGGGGGTTTTGGTGTTATTTATGTAAGGGTATTTTGGTAAATGTACATGCACAACCTCATTTAATCCCAACCTTAAAACTCCCAACCAAACAAGATACACAAATGAGACTAAACTATCTAAACCCATGCGTTAGTCTCATCACTAATTAATCTCATGTGTTAGGATTCACTAATATTTGAACCAAACAGGCCATACTATGTCACCCAAACGGTCCGAAACGATCAAGCGACTAGGGTCTTTAGATTCCCACTTTCCTTTCTCTCTCTCTATGCCACCTGTGGAATGTGGAGGAGACCTTCATCTCACACAAACCTTCCTCTCCTCATCAATGGCGATCTACTCAATCAAACATCTCTCAATCTTTGCAAGTTTCACACGATTTCTTCAAAACCCATCCCTCAAGCCAGAAAACTCTCCAAAATTCTCAAACATTACAATTGGAAAATCATCATTAAGTCTTCATCAGACACACTCTCCATCTTAAACCAACAAGTAATCCAATCGCTACTTCGTCGCAACCAGGTAAGCAGAACTGTTGATGATCCCAAACGCCTCTTAGCTTTCTTCTACTGGTCTAAAAACGAAATGGGTATCTCCCAATCCTTGCATTCTTTCTCAATCATGGCTGTTATTCTCTGTAACGCGAGTTTGTTTCACCTCGCCCGCAATTTGTTTGAAGAATTGATAAGAACCCATGATTCTGTTTCACCATTAGTTGTAATGGATTCAATTCTTTATAGTTATGGAGACTTTGAAGGGTCTAAGTTTCCTGTGGTGTTTGATGTTGTAATTGAAAGTTATAAAAAGTTGGGTAGGTTGGGAGATGCTGCTCAAGTGTTTTTGGGTTGTGAAATTGGTAAATTTGTTCCTAGTATTAGGTGTTGTAATTCTATGTTGAAGGACCTGTTGAAGGCAAATATGATGGAGATGTTTTGGGAGGTTTACGATAAAATGTTGGAGGTGAAGCTATCTCCTAATGTGTATACATATTCGATTGTGATTGTTGCTTTGTGTAATGTTAGTGATTTTCGATGCGCTAATGCGATGCTAGAGGAAATGGTTTGTAATGGTTTGAAGCCTAATGTAGTAATATACACAAATATAATTACGGGTTATTGTCAGGAAGGTAAACTTGATGAGGCGAGGGCTCTCTTTGTTGAAATGAGGGAGAAGGGGGCAATTCCAAATACTTTCACATATGGAGCTCTTGTACATGGTCATACTAAGGCGGGGAAAATGATTGATGCTGAAAAATATTTGACTGATATGCTTGTTCATGGATTGATGCCAAATGTTGTTATCTATACGACCATGATTGATGGGCACTTTAAAGCAGGGGATGTAACAAAAGCTATGTCTCTTTTTTGGGGTATGCTAGAAAGAGGTTTCCTCCCGGACTCTCGAACTTACAATGTGCTCATTCATGGTCTCACAGCGAATGAGATACTTAATGATGCTATAGGAGTCTTTGCACAACTAAAGGAGAGGGGTTTGGTGGTAAATGACTCTCCTTTCAATACTCTTATATCTGAGTTTTGTAAGAGAGGAGAGATAGCCAAAGCTTTTAGTCTTTTTTGTGATATGTGCAAAAGAGGTATTTGCCCTACCATCTTTACATACACTGCCTTGATAAATGGCTTATTCAAGTCAGGTGACAGTGGAAGAGCTAGAGAATTGTTTGACACCATCTCAAATAAGGGTCCGTTTCCAGACAGTGTGACATGTGCTACAGTGATAGATGGATTCTGCAAATCTGGAAATATAAATGAAGCGTTTGATTTGTTTGTTGAGATGCCCTCAAGGAAGGTTCCACAAGATGGATTTGTCTACAGTGCTCTCATAGATGGTTGCTGCAAGGAAGGGAACATGGATAAGGCTTTGTACATATTTCATGAACAGTTGCTGAAGGGGCTTGCTACAACAATCTCTTTTAACACTTTGATTAATGGATTTTGCAAGTTTGAGAAGTTCGAAGAAGCCGGAAAGCTACTAAATGAGATGATAATGAGAGGAGTTATGCCTGACCTTGTGACCTACAATACTATAATTAGCTTGCACTGCAAGGTAGGGCACATGGGTGAGGCAAACCGACTCTTTTTCATTATGCAGGAACATAAGCTAATGCCAGACACTATAACGTACAACTCACTTATTCAAGGTTACTTTAGAAAAGGAAATACATTTAAAACATTTGCATTGTTTGATGAAATGGTGGAAAGAGGAATCAAGCCAGATGAAATTACCTATGGTCTGATTGTTGATGCTTATTGTAAAGAAGGGGGCTTGAAAGATGGATTTGAGGTCCGTGATGATATTGTTGAAGAGGAGGCTCAAGAGCAATGCCTTCTATGAAGTACTAGTAGATTCTCTTTGCAAGAAGGGAAAATTTGATGAAGCATTCAAGCTGATTTATGAGATGAAAGTGAATGAATTATGCTTTGCTGTGTATAAAAAGATGATTGTAGTTGTCATGCAACAGGCAATACTGAGGAGACATTGCAGGTTTTTAAGTCAATTATAAGATTTGGGTGGTTACCAAACTCTATTTCCATAATTGACTTTGTTAATGAGTAGCACGATGAAGGGGATTATTAGGATTTTAGAAATGAGGCAAACCACATAAAGGTGGTTGATTCATTGAAGTTTGAAATATGGGAAGTCATTACCCTTATCTATGGTATGTTCCTAGAAAGAAAAACACAGTGCGCTAAGGTCAGAAATAGTTGAGGTTTTTGATGATGGTGGTGGTAGATTCTATTCAACTCCTTTGAAAGGTGATTTGAGGTACTTTTATTATGTTTTAGTGGATACGTGAAATGCACCCTTTGGGTTTTATTTAGATAGACTATTTCTTAGTTTTTTCTTGTCACAGTGTTTGTATATTTCGATAGCTTCAATTATTGTTGGCATGAATAATGACATGGGTGCCCCCATCTAATAAAGTTATTACATGGTGATTTAAAGTATTTCGTTATTGTACTGAATTTGTTACATGTAAGATATATCTCATTTTGGTTTAGATTTAATACATCACTGAAATTCTATGGTTAGAACTTTTTGGAGTATAAATGTTCAAATGAATTATATCATAACAATGACAAAAAGGAAAAATATAAAAATTTAGTTTCCATTGCTTATTAGTTTTATTCTTATGCTTACTTCTTTTTTTTTATCAATCAAAAGACACTTGGGGCCTTCTCTGTTTTCGGTATGTTTGGAAAGTTATTGCATTGAAATAAGTTCGTTATTGCAATTTAGTGATTTATAAATATACAATTAGATGCATGCTTCTTTCTTCATTTTATTTATTTAGCAGATCATTCTAAACTAAACATGTGGTATTCTTATACTTAATTAATTGGCTTGCATTCTTGAGTTAATGTGTGCCTTGATTTATGTAGTGTAGTTTCCATCTTTTGATAAAGAATTAACTTTCATTAACACACTTCATTTAATCTTCCCAATAAATAAAATTAGTGTGCATATTCATTTTGTACCTCTAATATACATACCCTATATATATGTAATGTCTAACTTGTGAAAAAAGAGGTGAAGGCTTAGCAATCCTCCTAGAGAAGACATGAGAAAGAACAGCACCCAATCTTCATCTTTTACTTGGCGACGTAATAAAAGATCATCAAATAGCTAAGTATTTAGAGATAGTTAAGGAACATTGGTGGAGGAGGTTAATCTACTGATCCATCACCTCCTGCCTAGGGTGTGAAGGAATGTAGTTCTTCCCTTAACTTGTGGTTCATTTCATACCTCAAACAAATCTCTTCACCTAAACACTCTAAACTAGACTGAACTCCTTGACAATAATGCTTGGCTGAACCCTGAAGTTTCATTTTCACCAAACAAACTAGTTGAGCATTGTTCTTATCATACCAATTGAAGTGATCTCAAGGGTAGCTAGCTAATCTAAGGAAGGATCGGGGTCAGGTTTGCAATCAAAACTAGGGGCTTTGACTATTTTGGTAATATCATAATTATGATCATAATAAGGCCTAAACAATGGGTTCGATTGTTTGGGTGGCCTATCACTCGTTCATTATGTTTATCTTCGGGTATAGGAAATGATCGGTATTCCTCATAGTCACCCTCAAAGATTGGGTTACCCTCATGGACTTGAAAAGTGTAGGGGTCTTGAACATTTTTCCCATTTGAAAGTCTAGTTTTAAAGGAGAAAGTCTTCAATGGAAATATGGGCTCAATCAGAGTAGGTAAAATGCAAGAGGTAAGAATTGGACCACTAGGAGGGATATGTGCTTTTTTTTTTTTTTGGGTGGTTGCAAAAAGGGGATATGGGCTGGACTCAAAGATCACATTTAAGTTAAGTGACAACAAAAGTAAATAAATATTGAAAACAGTTGCACAAAAACTCAAGTAAAATAGAAACTCCTAATCACACAAGGACTCTAAGAAAATAAAAACCTAATCTAAAATCAAGTTTTAATCCTATGCTTGAAGTATTTAGGAAAAGGCTCATGCGTCCTAGATTATGATGTTTGTAGCAAGTGATTTGATAATCTATGTTTTACAGTTTCTCCATGTTCTATGATGGACTTCTGACATTTGAGCCTTCCTACTTTGTAATTCTACTCCAAATTTCAAAGGATTTCTGAGCAATTGAATTTTATCTGAATATGTCAACTAATACTCTTTCCTTGAACCTCCTGTCAAGTCTTACATATTTATGTTTCTTTACTTTTCTTCTAATTTAGATTAAACGATCTGGTTGCTGCAACTGTTGGAATGCTCCATGAATCAATTGTAATGCATGTCAAATCTAGCATGGACACTACTAACCAAATTAACTGTTGTTACGTGTAATAATTATCATAAACTCTTGCTTACATATGTTAGGAGGAAGAAAAGGCAAGAGAAGACTAGAGAAGGAATCATTGCTTGGTAATTGTTAGTAGTCATTGTTGGAGAGTTGCAAAATGCTTCAACTTTGGAAACTCAAGATTGATGAAAACATGTTTGATCACTATTGCTGGGATTAGCCAAGCTCTTACCTTGCTCTGAATGCTGAATTTCAGCTCTCAGCTTTTTCAGCATTCAACTGCCTGAAAGAAACTTTGGACAATGGCCTGCAGATATAGGACTGCATGAAGTTGCTCAATTTCAGTCATATGTCAGGTTGGTATATTTGGCTTTAAGATTTTACGGTCGATTTAAACTTATAAAATTCTTCTCGGCAGACTGAAACAGACTAGGAGTTGGTTTCTTTCTACAGAAAAGAATGAAGTTGCTCTTTTTTTTAGCAAGCTACAAGTATCTTAGGAATCCCATAGTCTCATACGAGGCTGTAGATCAAGGTGTAAATGTGGCAGTTAAAGGTCCAAAAATTTATCCTTGTTACGCATTGCAGCATCAGTCCAGTCCTGTTTCAGGTTTGTGTACTTTCAATTATCAATATATTAGATTCTGAATTTCCCATTTGTACAAGTTGCCATCTAGATCCTATACTGCTGCTATGAGCTTACAGTTTTCTTAATTTGAAGAAAAATCTTACTCCTGTCTCTCTGTTTACCTACTCTGTGACAGTGGAGTAGTTCAAAATGTTGAAGAGTTCCTAATAAAGAAAAAAAGAAAAAAAATTGCTGAAGAAATATGTCTGCAAAAGAACTGCCGAACTCCTTGAATCAGCTGATTCTTTTAACTTCATTAGTGGAATATTTACAAATATTAATTTTAGTTTGCATCAGTTTTTTTTTTTTTTTTCCACGATTCTGGCTATAATACCATTGAAATAAAAGGTAGATTTGTGAGGATCCTTTTTTCTAACTTTGCAATTAAATCTTGGAATGTAGAAAAATGTGGTTAGCTAGAGGCGAAATCACGGTATTTGTAAGATTTTAATAATTTGCATCTTATCATTTTTTTAGTAATTTTTTGAATGAAGATATTTTATGGAAAACTAAAGGAATGAAGATGCAACTAAAGGAATGAAGTTTATGAACTGGTAAATGCAAAACTCAATTGGTAATCTTACACTGTCATCTTGGTTTTTGTTTTGTTCTTTTTTCCTTAGTCCTTATTGTATGCGTTCGCGTTGTTTAAAGGTAGTTTAGTTTTTGCAATACAAGTAAAGCTCTGGCTTCACGTAGAAGAATGTGCAAACAATTCTAAATTGGGTTTTGAGAAAAAATCATGAAGTGCAAACAATAGGAAAATCTTGTTGTCTATAAATTTCTAAAACAAATGGCATTGAATATACTTATCTTTGTTAGCAACAAAGACATGACATGCATTTCATTTAATTAATGCTTTAATGTTGTGCATCTCGCTTATTTTTGGAATTGTCCTGCTCCAACCGGAATTATAACAAACCTGATATTTTGGGAGCTTGTACCGAGAGGGAAATTTTCTTAGTCTTTGGCCTCCTCACTTATTTGCCACCCTATGGGATTATTTATATTTATTATAGAAAAAAAGTGAAAATCAGAAATTATGGGTTAATTGTTTCTGTTTCAGTTTCACTTTATGTGCTGCCTCAATCCTCACTTGCAATCTGATTATTTTTTATTTCCTTTTTCTCCGAACATGGGAAAGAAACAGAAGGAAAATAGTCTGAAAGAACAAATTTGGAATGAAAAGCGTCTTTTATATCGGTTCAAATCCCATTGGACACATTATTTTTTACGTTTATTGTTTAGATTTCTATGTCAAGAAAGATACTCTGTTTGAATGATTTGAGTTTGAGGCATTTATCAGCTATGGCTATTGGAATTGAAAGTGGAATGAAAGGTACAATTTAGGCATATTGATATGCACATTCCATAAAACCCAACTTCCCAACTTTTTTAATCCTTTATTTTTACTCGTAAATTGTTTCCAGCCAATAATGCAATTTTATTTCCCCACCTAACATTAGCTTGGTTATTTGCATTGTGTTAGGTTCCTGGTACTGAATAAAGGGATGATGTGTGTTTAAAACTTAGTTTTCCAATGAGAATATTGATTCTTTTTTTTTTTTTTTTAAATTGTACATCTGTGTTCTCTTGAACAATTTCAGCTTTATGTATAGCTTTTGATGTGCCATCTTGCAGAAGCTGCAGGTACCGAGTTGGGAAAAAATGAAGGTGAAGGTTGATCTGCAATGAATGTAAGTTGTAAGGTTGAATTTGGTTGGCTGTTTTGGTTTTGAATGTTGAGATTTAAGAGGACCTTGCTGATTCAGATCAATAACCATATCTTCCTTTGCGATAGTAAGTTTGTCATGCCTTCTATGCCTATGCTATTCTTTTGTTATTGATCTGAAGACTCCAAAATGAGTCAAACCTAGGACTTCCCCGAACTTTGTCTTTTGGGATTGATGATGCATCATCCATCTCACTAGAGATGTTTTGGCTCTAAGTCAAACTATTAAAGTTTTTTTAATGTAAATAATTCTTTTTTATAAGGTAGTATTTGTTTATTTATTTATATGTTTATTTATTTTTCTTTTCTGATTGCTTTGCTTTTGGACTCGGAACCTTTCCATAGTCTCTCCATTTAGTGTCAGCGATTCAACAAGGAATTGAGGGAACACGAGCATAACTTCCTATGCTCTCTATTATTTTCTTATGTTGAGCCCTCCTGCACACAGGCGCGAGCTCATGGATCTCCGCAAGTACAAATATTGTCTCAACTTAACCACCTCCAACTCATAGGTGTATAGCTTTAACTCAAAAGGCCTAAGTACTATTAGAGGAGAGATCGACACTTATATATTTCATGAAATTTTACTTAACCAACTTTGGATTGAAATCGACTACATACACAAGCACGAGCCCGTAGATCTTCGCTAGTTTCGACATTGTCTCTAATTTAACCACCTTCAACTCATAGGTGTGGAGTTTTACTACAAAAGACATCGTACTATTTGAGGGAAGATCCTCACGTATGTACTTAATTATGAAGTTTTACTCAATCGATGCAGACTATTATTTTAGTCCATATGTCTCCAACACTCCAACTCTGTTTGGATTTTTTTTCCTTTTTTTTTTTTTTGGAAGAAAAACTAGAAATTTCATTAATCATTCATTGCTCGATACAAGATCAAACATAGAATCAACCGTCTTAATAAAAGTACATTGATTCGCTTAATCTTATTTGTTCAAAAGAGTTGTCATTAATTTGGTTGTGAATGCGATTGTGAAATTGAAACAATGTGACATTAGGGATTGCTTTCTACAATGTTGAAGCACATGATAATACACAATTACCACTATAACCACTTAACGAATATCAAAACTTTCAATAAGGGAAGTAGAACTAAAGACTTTCAACAAGGGAAGACAAATCAAAAACTTTCAATTATGGAAGACAAAATAACTGGAAAATGAAAAAACTAAAGAAATGATCAACTCAGTAGTTGTACAAATCACGCGCAACCGTTGAGGAGATGCACTGTAACAAAATGAAACCAATATGCACAAATCTAAGTAGATCGACAGTTTATTGGATAACTAAAGTGCAAAAAGATGTGATTGGAACCACCTTTGATCATTCTTTTCGATCGGCGGTGGTTCCAAATAAAAAATCACTGAGGACAATCAAGAAATTTTTTTAGGGTTTTGGAGGAAGAAAGAGAAGCGACTCTTCATTTTTATTTGGCTTATGTAATGTGAAACATTTGATTTATATACCGTAAAGTTTCAATGAGGAGAGGTACATTCTGTTAATAAAAAAATAAGGAAAGGTATTATGGGACAGTTTTTTTTTTTTTTTTTTTTCTTCACATTATTCCCAAGTAGAGTTTTACTTTTGTAATTTGTAATTCTCATTGCTATACAGAAGTTATTTTTGATAAACAAAATTGTGTACAGATTGCCTTGTAGAATAGCTCGATGTTGCAAGTTAATTTTGAGGACCGCTAAGGGCACCCCACCAATTAATGAAGGCACCCAGTTAATGTGGGCACAAACCGATTTACCTTGGGCACCCAAAAATTAGACCCGAAATACCTAAACTACCCCTCGTGGAAATCCATCTGCACCCCACCACCTCCAGCACCATCTTCACCGCCTGGACTCCAAGAACACGTTTTGTGTGAACCGCGCAGTGGGGGGAATCTCCGAAAACGTGTCTCGCCTTGTGTTTCTCCTCCGTTTGACGATTTTTTTGCAGTTCGTAGGGTCGTGGTGTGAGCCGATTTCGTCTCGAAGTTAGGGTTCCGCTGAACATCTTCGAACACACGGTATTTGCGGGAAATCGGTCGGTTGAATGTACGTTTTTAGTGTAATTAAGTTACATTTGGAAGAGTAGTTGTGATTTACCGCAATGGTTTGTTCATTAGTGTAAGAACTGGGAATTCGCGGTTCTCGGCCACACAGGCAAGAGAATGTGGTTACGCTCTCGGACAACGATGACCGATAGAGTAGCCAAATTTTGGGGAGATCGAACTGTCGGCTACAAAGGCCGACAAAGATCACACAGTCTCGCCTACTGACCACCGAGATGACTCTAGGTCTCTCGGTCGAGATGTGACGAGAGATGGAAGTACTTCTAGGTAATGTGGTGGCGGTGGTGTACAACCGATAATTTGGGCGTAATATTGGTTGTACATGCCGTGAGTGTAAAGGTAGGCTCGGTCGTGAGTGGTCGAGAGCTTGTTGAATTGGAATGGTCAATACATCTCGGTGGCGCAAAATCGAGACCGTTTCATTAGAATCGGTTGTTCAATGTCGATATATTGGAGGAATTGTCGGTCATGGGTGATCGAAAATATATGTCATTTCACAAACCTGCTTAACCGAGACATAAGAAATGGATGATTTGGAATTTTTTTTTTTGTAAATTTAAGTTGGGATCTGTTCCATGCGCTTATATGTTGTAATTTATGCAGGTATGGCTCGTCCGAAGCAACCGGTGACTAGGGAAGAGGCTGGAGCTGAGGTCCCGAGGCCGAACCGGGGCGAGGTGGCCGGAGACCCCGAACGAAGATCGTCTGGAAAGAGAAAGAGAAGGAGAATGAGGATGGTAAGGGCAAGGCGAAGGTAGATGGCAATCGTGGAAGGTTACATTTGCACGATGAGGGTTCGACCCTCAATGCCGGGCGACACGAGGATCTTGTTGTTGCGGAGGAGGAGAGAGAGAGGGGCATGCATCGGAGTCAAGTAGCGGTGACTCTTCGGATGCGATGGCTACCATGATAGAAACGAGATCGTAATGTGGGGGGAGCGGAAGAGGTGGAGTCGGCCATGATGAAGGAGAGCCAGAAGTGGCTTTTGAGGCGCGTGCTCCATTCCCCGGTGGTCCTATAGACGGGGCGTTGTTGAAGAGCTTCAAGGATCATGTGGCTTTATCGATATGGAGGAATGAGGTAATTTCAATTTCATTGAAATTATTAACTTAACACTCACGGGCTTCACATAATGACGAAATGTTTTTACATTTGCAGGAGCGGCCCGTTCTTAAGTGTATCAATCACGGAGCTCAAATAGCGGAATGGGATTTACAGTCGTGTCACCCGGACACGGCGGGACTTCAGAGGATTATTCAGCGTTCCGGGTTGAATGCGCTGATAGACTGCTCATACCGCAAGGCCAACAAGGAGTTGATCTCTGCATTTGTGGAGCGGTGGCGGCGGAGAGACGAACACATTTCACCTACCTTTTGGTGAAATGTCTATCTCATTAGAGGATGTCAGCTTCCTCCTGAAGATCCCTGTGACGGGCAAAGTTGTAGAAGTGGACAACTTTGCTAGGTACACGGAGGAATCTCGCTCCGACGCTATCAAGATGGTTTCCAACCTTCTTGGGGTTAGCGCCGAGGAGGCGGAGGAGGAGGTGAATATCACCAAGGGGCTCACAATGCGCAAACATTGGTTGAAGAGTCGATGGTGCCCCAAAGCTGGTTCGATACCCAGAAATTATCCTCCTGTGGAATGCACCGCCCGAGCGTACCTGTTGTACTTGTTGTCGTGCACTCTTTTTGCCGATAAGAGTGGGTCTCGGGTGTCGATCGCGCTGCTGAAGCTACTTGAGGACTTGGACGACGTAGGGAACTACGCATGGGGAGCGGCTGCGTTGGCCTACTTGTATCGACACTTGGGGTCCGCCACGAGAGTCCTAGTGTCCCAGATTGCTGGCTACCTCACATTGCTTGAGGTTTGTTTTAAAATAGACCGAATAGGCATTCATTGTTCGCTTGCTTGCCCAAATTGCAATTGTGGACTAACTAACATTGTAACGTTATATGCAGGGATGGGTGTATGACCATTTCAAACTTGGTCTGACCACGCCCAATGCGAAGTACGTGGACTACGTGCACCCTCGTGTCTCCAGATGGATTCAAAAGCACGAGACGGTTGCGAATGTTGACAAGCTCGGGGCCATTAGGAGAACCTTGGATAGGTTGCGACCAAGTGAGGTGAGCTGCCTATCCATGACCTCTGATGTCCTCTTAAGCACGTACTCAAATTTGGTAATTTAGTTTACACCCACTACCTGTTGAATTTTTTGTAGGTCACTTGGGACCCATATGTGAATTTAAGGGAAAATGGCGTTGTGCAAGCGATGGCCTTTTACAGTGGGAAGATCAAGTACATGGATGTGGTGGAGCCCTACCACCCGGAGAGGATTCTAAGACAGTTTAGCCATGTGCAGTCGATACCAGATCCTCCTTACCGTCCATTGGAAGCACACAGAGGCCCCTTTGCAAACAAGTACTCCGTCAAGTATGGGTTCGAGCACGACTATTGGGAGCGATGGAGGAACCATGTGTTGGCTGCTGAAGTTAGGGGCGAGAAGGCAGTATTTGAGTTTCTGGCTACACCGGACTACCTCCATTGGTTCGTCAAAGTGTCTCATCCTGTTATCACGAACCCGGTCTTTGAGGACCGTGTAATGGTCGCCTCAACCATAGCAGACAACGAGATACTTGAGGTATTGGAATGGTTATACGTATTATGGCATTTATAATTATTTCCGCAATGTTGAGTATTTGATAGTAACCCGATATTTTTCACCAGCGTAATAGGCGAGCCTTGGACGCGGCGTTGCGATGGATGGACCTCCCCCCAGAGATGTCTACTTTTGACTCGGCGAGGACCACTCTGACTGACATGGTCAACCTCCTTTCGGGAAGGACTTTAAGTCCAACCCCCACGAGTTCATTTCCCGCGACCGCAACCGGCACAACCGCGACAACCGGCCCTACCGAACCAGGCCCGAGGCACTCCCATCATGGTAGCACTTCCACACCCTCAGCCCAGGCGACATCTCAGCCTGCCGCGACCGATGGTGGCCCCCAGAAGAGAATGCATGGGAAGGAGTATCGAAGGAAGAACGTGAAAAAACCCAAGCAATGACCAACCCTCAATGCCGGAGGGATAGACATTTGTATTACATTTTACTTACATTGTTAAATGGTTTATATGTCTCCTTTGCCTGTTGAGTACATTATCATGACAATTTATGATGTTTGATTGTCCATTTTTCTGGTTGGAATTCGAAGCAATTTTTTCATGTTGTGTCGGTCACCCAGCGACGAATGTCAGGTGCAACTTTCGGTACAGATCAGCCGAGACGATAAGGTCAGTTTCGGTCTCGCATGGCCGAGCTTACGCGTAAAGTTACGGTGGCGAAGGACCGTTACTGGAACATTCGTTTCGGTCATGCATGACCGAAACGAATGTTCCAGTAACCATTTCGAACAACAAATGCAACTAACTTTCAATCATTTTATATCCTAACTTTGAAAATTACAAACTGTACAACCAAACTAATTGCATTGTTCCAGTTGTAACACTATGGTGTACCCAAATCTACAACAGATATGGTGGCATCAAGTAGAGTTGCAACGGGCGCGATGTCTCGGAATACGAATCTATCTCGCCAACCTTTCGCACTATCCTGAGCATATCGTACCCACGACGGGTATAAGGATGGCAATGGTGCATTCGTGCTCAGCAACACCTGTCAATGTCAACAGTACACCATTACCATATTGTCGGGAAACAACATAACAATTCAACCAAATTCGCATCACATACCCTAAGCCAATGTATATTCCTGTCATTAATCATGGCAATGACAGATCTGCTGCGTATGGCCGGTGGATGGTGGAGCACTACGTACGGGTAGAAATGTGGAGGCACTCCCACGCGATAGGTTGACGAGAACCACATTGACTGCAGTGGCTACCAACAATCCCATGTCTGGAAGTGTGAACCATTCTTGGAAAGTTGCACCAACTTGATTCTCTACGCAATGCACCGCAATCTTCACACTCTCGTAACCCGAACCTAGCACTTCGCGCCAATGGTTTTCATGCCCGATAAGCTCATCGTACATCCTTCTACGGACGATCCGCCACCCGTCGTCATCTGCTAGTCCAAGCCCATGCGCAACACACCTATATCCACAATTCTCATCGGCTAGCACATCGATGATGCCCTCAACATGTAGCAACCAATCTGGTTCTACGCAATGACCGTAAGCCATGTTAGTTGCACTTTGCTTGCGTCGACTACCACGATGCAGTTTAGGAACAACTTTACTTCTCTTCTGCCTAGAACTTGAGGCCTCCAGATTCGATAGCACGTACTCAAACTCACTCGGCAACCGTCTCGTTGAAGAATCGGGACAGTCGTGTTTTCTCTTCAACGACCCCGGTGTCCTCCCTTTTGTCTTAATTTTTGCCGGCGGCACGACACCTGGAGTAGACGACGGTCGGCTAATCTCCCTGAGCTGCTGAATAATCTTGAGTCGATCGTCCTCATTACTGCATGCATTAAACTTTGCCAACACCCTTTCAATCTCATCGTGCAAGTTGTACCCAGACGAGTCCACCGGACTCTCAAGTATCATACTCAACTTTCGCCAGTAAACATGAATGTCCTGGAGAGGGATGGGCGTCCCAGCAAATATATGATGGTTAAGCTCATGTGCACAAGGAAGGCCATGTGTGGTGCGTATCGCGCAACCACAACGAGTGGAATCGTGACCAACATCCTCTCCCCGGGCCAATTCATCTCTAATTAGCCTAAGCGCCCGTTGAGACACATAACCGCGCAATCGTCGATACAACTCATCAACGTACTCATGTTGGACGACATTCAAACTTAGCTCAAACGATGCCTTGATATCGTTGTGTTGGATTCTAAGGAGTCCATCAACCACATGCCATAGAGTCTCAAAATTAGCCTGACTGTTCCCAAGGTGTACCTTCAGAGTAGAATGTGCAGACTCCACCCTCTGCGTTGTCGTTTCCCCAAAGTGCATAAGTCTATTTGTCCAAGCCGAGACAAATTTCTCCTTGTAGTTCTTTAACCATGTGTTGTCCAAGTACTCCATAAGACCCTGTACATGCCCAAACTCACAACGGAGGTCATTCACCCTAACTTCGAATAACGCCTCCGAGTTGGCATACATCACGCTCGTCCAACTACCCATAAAACGTGCAAAACCATCGTTCTCCCCAAACATCTTCTTAGTCTTAGACAAAACTACTTTGTTGATGTGCCAAGAGCAAAGGAGGTGAGACGAGGCCGGAAAAACTTCTTCTATTGCACTAATAAGGCCTAAGTCCCTATCGGTAACAAGCACGTCAGGCTTAGGCCACCCATCCAATATGGATCTCAACTTATCAAGTGTCCAAACATAATGCCCATGACTCTCTGATGATAAGAATGCGAACCCAACGGAGAACGTCAAGTGCGTAGAAGTGATGCCAACAATCTCCAACAAAGGCATTCGGTACCTATTTGTCTTGTACGTGCAATCCATCAAAATAACCGATGGAAAACACCTGACCAACTTTATTGAGTCGGGATGTGACCAAAATAACTCCGTGACAACATTCGTATCGGGATCCTTCCTATGCCATGACAACCACTTATTCTTCTCCAAAATGTGCAAGAGTTGTTGCATTTGAGTCCTCCCACCCGCATCCTCCTTTCGGACTTTTTGTCTTGCATTATATATAGTCCTCATTGTCGATACGTTACCAACGTCTCTTTGCTTCAACGTATTTAGGATGTCTCTTGGCTTCACATTCCCCTTTGTCATTTGCACCACAACTTCGTGCTCCGCCTTATCCAATCTCCCGGCAAAAGAATGGCCGTCCAAGTGTTTTGCGGGCTCGTGATTGTGCCTCCCACATATAACAATGATATACCACAACGAGTCAGCATTTTCCTTTACGTTGATAAGGAAAGGGCATCCACATTTCTTCGTACCTGTTTGAGTCCTCCCCGTTTCGTCTTCTTCTTCATTTCTTGGTTTCGAAGCAATTTTTTCCGCTTTACCCTTACCAACTCTTTGTGACATTCCCCTATAAGTCCCTGACCTCTCACAGGCAATTTTCACCCTACCCCTTCGCTTAATGCCCCCGGCGTCAGAGTGTTTTGTCACTAGCACGAACATGTTCTCACGGCCTATCATTTGAAGCCATGAAACTGCTGCTTCTCTACTTGGAAATGGCCTACAAGGTGTAAACGTGTCCGTGTAGTCTGGAAATAAGGCAGAAACCGGCATTACCTGCAATACAAACAGTGTAACATTATAATCAACCGAAATGTACAGCACAATCACAATAACATCCAAAAAAACATGTTATCGGTAGTACAAGTCCGCAACTAGCTTTGTGGTCTCGCTCACGTACGACCGAGAGTTAACGAATACTCTCGATTTAACAGTTCCGTCAGATACGCGAACCATTCGGTCCTCTACGACCGAGACATTACATTACATCTCGGTCCCCGCGAGGCCGAAACAATCGCGCACCACCCGACGAAACTTCGGTTAACCGCAACGAATACACAAAACATTTTCAAAATTACCTCAAGTACGACCTCCTCTCGCACCGGCGTACAATCCTCCATTATATACTGGGAGTCAAGTTCGGATTTGAATAAATTACCAAACCCTACGTTGACAAACAAATCATCATTTTCACAGTTATACACAACTCAACTTTTCTAAAAAACACGAATATGGTGGTCAAACATTGTTACCTCGCTGTCGAATGATGACAATCCGCAATAATCGATCAATGCCGACAAACGCAGTGTGGATTTGTGGTTCAACCTTGTGGTGGGGTGCCTTTTTTTCTTTGTCAAAATGATTTGTGAGGTTGGAATCACTATATATACAAGGGCAAAATAGTCTTTTCCACTTTTGGTGAAATTTTTACAAAAACTTTGGGTGCCTTCATTAATTGGTGGGGTGCCCTTAGCGGTCCTCTTAATTTTTTGTGGCAGATGTTGTATTTTTATTATTTAATAAAAAATAGTGGCAATCAGTCATCGGTTGTCCGTTTCTCTCTTGCTGAATTCTTTTCATAAATGACTCAATTTTATTCCTACACATTTATTTTATACACTAGTCGGCATCTCCCGCTTAGCGCACGGGCAAGACTTTATATCAATAATATTAGATAAAAATAAATTTGATAAAGATAAACCTCTAAATCCAATTTCCTATTTAAAAGTGCCTAATTACTTCGATCATCTCCAAAAACCACAAAAATAACCATTAATAACACATGATTAGAATAAAAGCGCGTAAAATTTTTTTGTGAAAACATAGTATGAAACTCGACTCAACAATTTACGTTTAAAGTAGTTTATTGTTGGAACTCTTAGTTTGATCCTTTAAGTTTATTAATCTATCATCATCAGGTATCTAATACTAATAAACCTACATTGCATATATTCAGTATTAGTCATACTCAACTTTTTAATGCATTTAGATTCTAATGTGTTCAGTTTAGTTATTAAACTAGCAATTCGTAATTTTTTTTTATTGAATTCCAAGTACTTGAAAACAACATTTCTTGTAAAATGCAGGGATGCTATTTTATTAGTAATATCCCCATATGTATTTTTCGATCTATACACTATTTTCATTGGCACTAAATGAATTTGCGCATGTTGAGCTTCAAAAAGAAATTACAAGTATCGAAATATGTGATTGGAATAAGAAAGCAATACCCTCGTGTTTGAGAGTTGATTGTGTTACAATCATAAATTCCTTATGCAACATAACTGCATGAGGACTTAAGCAACAGTTACAATCTTATACAACAAATATCAAATTGCAACCCGACATACTTATATTACAACAAAAATATCATGTTAAATATACAATAATTGATGTGACATAAGCGATTACAAATATTAAATTATTACAATCATTAAAAAAATTATAATTAGGGTATTGCTGAATCTGAATTATGGGTATATCACTGTAATTACTCGAATTAATTAAATTGAGGTTACACTCTAAATAGGGATTGGCAACACATAATTCGAGCTAACGTGTGAAGTTTGGTCAACACCTTGAGGTCGAAAGCCGAGGTAACTTAGTATTTATAGCGTGATGAATGCATATTTCATGTTAATATTTAAATCAATAAATCTACTTGGACTCATGAGTCCGGACTCATAGGGAGGTTTTGTAAATTTTTGTAAATATTTAAGGGGTATGAAAAGAATTTTACAAGTGATTATGGTTGCTTCATTAATTGTTCGAGGATGTATTTAAAATTTTTAAAAAATTTGAGTCCGGACTCACGAGTCCAAATAGCACTATCCTATTTAAATATATATATCACGCGTTTGTTCGAGACTTATGTCGAGGGAATTGCGTGAGTTTTTGCAAGTGAGAATGTTAACTCGAGGAGCACGTTAGCGCGAGGCATTGGGTAGTCGAGGTTAATTAATATTTATGTCGCTTAGTTGTGTTAAATAAGTGGAGAAAATAAACTTTCCAAATCTATATAAATGAGATTAAGTAATTTAAACTAGTTAAATTAATAAATAAGTCTAAGTTATTATAAAAATAAATAATTTGATGTCAATTAAATAAGTCTAAGCTAGGTACGTGGATTAAATGGATTTTTAATTAAGTCAACACACTTGTGACACACATGTGTGTGTTGTGTGTGTTAGGGGGGTGTGTGTATGGAGAGAATTAGAGCTCCTTAATAAACTATGGGAAAAGTAACTACAAATCTCGAGAAGAAGTTATAGATGCAAGTATAAAAGAGATCGAGAGAGAGAGAGATCTCATGTTCTCAGTTGAGTGTTGCAAGTGAGTTCAAAAAAATTGGAGAGAAAAGTGGGGAGATTGTGAAGATTTGGAGAGATTTCTTGAGAATTTTAATAGAGATTGATAGATCAACATGTGAAGAAGATAAATTCACCAATTTAGAGTAGGATTGGTGGATGATTTTAGTTTTGAGAGAAACTCTAAGTGAGTTATCAACCCTCGATTTTTTTATTTTAAATTTTCATGAAACTTTTTAAAAAAATTTTAAATTTTACATTTGCTTCGTACCAAGTTTTGTTAAAATAAAAATAAAAAATCGTTGCCAAATGAAGGCAGCAAAACACTGCCATTAATGAAAAGCGTTTGCTGCCAATTAATGGCAACACGCTGCCTTCAAGGGTCGCGTCGTTGCGGCGCTACGCACACCAGTGTCTAGACGCGGCACGCGCCTGTGTCAGGACGCGACAAACACGACGCGTGCCTGTGTTGGGACACGACACACTACCTTGCCCGGGCGACACGTGCATTTAGGCTGCGACATGCGCCCATTTAGTTCACATATATCATGAAAATTATCAAAGTTTTAAAACAGTTGTTTTCGTGCACAAGAGAAGATCACTATTAAAATAGGGTAGTGCTAGATGGACTCAAAAAGTCCGGACTCAAACAATCAAAAAGACATAAAAATTCTTAATTTAAATTTATTATTAGTGTTTGGGGGTGGAGGGTAATTTGGTCTTTTACTTAGGTAGATATCTTAAATTGTTAACAAAAAAATCTTTGAGTCCGAACTCAAAGAGTCCAAACATATTTTTTGATTAAAATAATGAATAATGTATGTATATATATAACATAATATACATCATGTATATCTACATATTGTGTATATATAATAAAAAAACTAATTAATTGGTTTCGAAAAAGAATGAGAATGAAGACCAATTCAAGAAAATTGGTCGAGGTAAGACTTGTCTAAACCGGTTGGATTGAGACGCGATCAACGATGCAACTGAGAAAATCTCGTATTTTTCATATTGAGAGTTTGATTTTGAACGCGTTCTAACACATATAAAACACGCTAAAATTTACATTGTTAGGACACCAAAGACTTGAGAATTCATAGGTAGGTGTCGAACACGGGTTTCGAGACATGTGAGGTTTGTTATTAAGTGAAAATTTGCATTGCTTGAGGTAAGTAAAACCAATAGGAAACCATGCATGAATTCATGTTTTATTCTTGACTTAAATTCCAGTATTACATATTATATTCCGTAAATGAATGTCACGGGCTAAGCACGTCGATTTCCTCTCGGAGGTGAGTCGGAAACGACAGAAACCTACCACACCGAGCAGAACTGCCCTACTCATTACGAGTCGAAAAATGACCAGAGGACTACCAAGTGAGGTGTGAAAGCTATCATGATGACTTGGAAACGTCTAAGGATCTACCTAGTGAGTAATGTGGTAAGTAGGACTAGTCAGTGGCCATCGACTCGACAGTGTCGCTGACCCTCAGCCTTGCGAGAGAGACATACTTAGTGGCCATTCGTTTTTATTATTCTGGCATTCATTATTTATCTTTGTTTCAAGTCTTAACTTATTTCCATACAGTTGATGTTTTCCTTTCTTATTTATTTCATGTATGGTCTTAAGTTATTATTGTTGATGTCATATGAATGTATCATGGGCTCCTATGGATTTTACTCACTGGAATTTGTTACTATTTGGTAATATGTTGCAGATCCTACGACGAGCCGCTAGGAGGTGCTAGGTTAATATCTCTAGAACTACCTCGACTGCTTCTCTCGAAGGTGTTTGTTATATATTATATTTATTTTTATGAGTTTTGGGAGAGATAAGGGACGCACTTGATATATGTATCACTTTTATACATATTATTTTATGCATGATATCTATACATATATTTTGCTGAGTTTCCACCCCTTAGAATAAACTTTTGATTAGTGAAAACACACTATATTTACATCTCATTGTTATTTCTATTTAAGACTTTCGCACTTATAATTGCTTAATTTTATTAAGTTAATTAACTCAATCATAAATGCTAAGTCAATTACTAACGAAACTTAAAACTTTCCTTAAAAAGTTGAATAATTGGCTAAGAATTGGAAAACGTGTAAGTAATAGAAATTTGGGCCGTCCTCAAGATGCGTGTGATGACGTAGTGGTCTTGATGACGTGTTCGGGCAATGTGGCGGTACCCGATTTGTATTGGGATTCGGGGCTATCACAGTTGGTATCAGAGCCTAGGTTTGAGAAAACCTAAAGCTAAGGAAACTGAGATAAAAACATAACAAACAAACTCTAGAATGAAAACCCGAAGATCCTGACTTAGAACTTTAGTTGGGAAGTGAATGTGAGACGAGTAGAACTAGGGATTATACGTGATATAATTTAATTGTAAAAAGTTTGATCCATGTAGCCAACCTCAGTTAATTTGGGACACGATAATCGTTGTCGAGATGATCCGAAAACACGTTCGTAATTGCATATTCGATATGGACAGACAACCGACTCCACCTACGATTGATGGGAGTCAGATCGATGAGCGACACGATAAGCGTTGTCGAGATGGATCAGAGTATAACGGATAGATTCGCGGCACATGATCGGCAGTTGGAGTATATGATGACATTGATTCGCGCTTAATCTGCGACCATTGTGACACTTACGACCGCTTTTACCCTGAGTATCCCTAAGATGACCATAACCCTAATTGTGTAGGGTACACCAGTGACTGTAGTGATGGCACATAACCACCTCCGGCCTCAGATACAGTGACTACCCTTGTCGCAACACCTACGCAGATGCCTGTTCAGGCGCTCACTTTTAAGACTTCTTTGTCGGGCGAGGTTAATTTAAACAAGGAATTTGTACGTTTCCAGCCTAGTTACTTTTGTAGAGGAGACTAGAATATGACTGTAAAGTGGTTGTTAGCGCACGAGAAACTTCATAAGCTATTGAAGATCCACGAGAGTATTCAGGTTAGGTTGTCTGGGTACATGCTTAGAGGAGAGGTCGGAGTATGGTGGACTGCTTACACTGCGACACACTTAGAGCCGAGCACCTGGACAGAGTTTCGAGAACTATTCTACAAGCAGTACATTCCAAAAGAGTTTAAGTTGAGGTTTAGACAAGAGTTTTTGAGTTTGAAGCAGGGCGCTAGGACAATAATACAATACATAGAGCGATATCATTACGTATTATAGTTCGTCGGAGACTTAGCACGCACCGAGAGAGACCAGGTGCACTACTTTGGGATTGGGTCGATAGATGAGATCGCCGGATCTGTTGTGTCGACTCGAGCTTAGATTCTACATCGGATATACCAGAGGGCTTTAGCATACGAGACGTGCTCATTATCTCGAGCCATGACACCCACGCTCTTGACCACTTTGATGCCAGTTGAGCATAGCACATGGTCAGATGGTAGCGGAAAGAAGAGGAAGGGAATTAAGAGAGAGCAAATGAAATAAAGGTCGGGGTAGGAGGACTATCAGGAGTTTAGTGCTTACGCCGTGGTGCCCGCTTCACCAGGACCCAGCTTAGCAAACCGATCAACACCTCAGTCGACACAGACTAGGCATGCCTAGAATAAAAGGGTAGAGACAGAGGCCAACATGGTTAGGGTCAGAGATCGACACCTAGTTAGGCAGCATCGACATAATCAAAATGAATGTTGATCTGTTACAAGTGTGAACAGGAGGGGCACATTCAAAGAAAATACCCCCCACAACATTACATTGCCGACATCCGTTCCAGGATAGACTAGAGATTGCATTCACGCAGTAGCAGAGCCAGCTTGCGGGGCGACCATACAACCTAATCTGGGTATGATTTACTTTTCGATGGCCAAATCATGCAAGTTAAGGAATTTAGAATACATGATTGTGTCATACCTAGATGCATGACTAAGAGAGTTAAGGTTTGCCGGTAGTTAAAGTTAGCAAAAACATACATCTCAATATTGCATTGTGCCTCTATACCAATAAATACTCCAAGTATAGTTGTTAGTGGTTATATTAGGGTACTTGTGACATGGCTTCAACAATTCAAGAAAAGATTGACGTCGTCGTGTAAGTACTTGCAATCGGACTTACCAATTGAAATTGGTGGAATGTTATCAGAGGCTTTATAAAGGAGACTAAGTATTGTATCTCCTAAAATATTAGATGATACAAAGAGTTGGAGTGTCTCCCTCATGATGTGTTGAAAATGGTTTAAAGCCTATTAAGTGAGCGCGTTTATCCACTTTGTATATGTCAGGATGGAGCCTCAGAACATGCAATGTCACATGATGAATTCAGATCGGTTTGCCAGCGTTTTCCCAACTACTATAACAGGAGATAAGGAAAACAAGGATTTGCACCGAGTAAAGCCGAGTTATAAAGTCGTAAAACCATTTGTACAGAATCGTTTCGCCTAATTAGAGTCAAATGGTTTAACTTTTAGGAAAACTCGTAAAACGAGAACTAGTCAATTGTTAGGTCAAGTTAGGATGCCTTGGATGTAAGAAAATTTGTCATGACGTTATTTTCTTAAAATTAAATTTCGGGACGAAATTCCTTTTAGTTGGAAAGATTGTAACGGCATGAATTAATTAAACCGGGGCTACGCTCTAATTTGGGATTAACAACACATAATTCGAGCTGACGTGTTTAACTCAGTCAACACCTCGAGCTCGAAAGCCGAGGTAACTTGTTATTTATGGTGAGATGAATGTATATTTCATGTGAGAATTTAAATATCGCGCATTTGTTCGAGACTTATGTCGAGGGAATTGCGTGAGTTTTTGCAAGTGAGAGTGTTAACTCGAGGTGCACGTTAGCGCAAGGCATCAGGTAGTCGAGGGTAATAAATATTTAGGCAGCTTAGTGGTATTAAGTAAGTCGAGAAAATAAGCTTACCTTAAACTATATAAATGAGATTAAGTAATTTAAACATGTTAAATTAATGTATAAGTCTAATTTATTATGAAAATAAATAATTCGATGTCAATTAAATAAGTTTAAGTTAGGTGGATTAAATAGATTTTTAATTAAGCCAACACACTTGGGACACACATATGTGTGTTGTGTGTGTTAGGTAGGTGAGTGTATGGAGAGAATTAGAGTCTCTTGATAAACTATGGAATGAGTCACTACAAATCTCGAGGAGAAGTTTTAGATACAAGTATAAAAGAGAGAGAGAGAGAGAGAGAGAGAGAGAGAGAGAGAGAGAGAGAAAGAGAAAGAGAGAGAGATCATGCTCTTAGTTGAGTGTTGCATGGTGAGTGAAAAAAATTGGAGAGAAAAGTGAGGAGATTGTGAAGATTTGGAGAGATTTATGTAGAATTTTTAATAGAGATTGATAGATCAAAACGTGAAGAAGACAAATCCATCTATTTGGAGAAAGATTGATAGATGATTCTAGCTTCAAGAGAAGCTCTAGGTGAGTTATCAACCCCCAACTTCTTTATTTTAAATTTTCATGGGACTTAAAAGGGAATTTTTATTATTTTAATTATTTTAAAGTTATAGAGAAATTTTAAATTTATTTAGTAAAAAGTTTGATTTTAGAAAAAAAAAAAATCGTTGCAAAATAGTGGAAGCAAAACGCTGCCATTAATGACAAGCATTTGCTGCCAATTAACGGTAGCACATTGCCGTTAATGGTGACGTCCTCGCAGAGGGACATACACCCGTGTCGCGGCGCAACATACACCGATGTCAAAATGCTACACGTGCCCATGTCTAGATGCGACACGTGCCCGTACGGGGGCACTACAAGCGCTTGTGTTGGGACGTGACGCACTCACTTGCCAGACATGCACTCATTTGAGGTGGGACGCGAGCCCATTTTGTTCACACTTATCATGTAAATTATTAGAGTTTTTAAACAGTTCTTTTTGAGGACCGCTAAGGGCACCCCACCAATTAATGAAGGCACCCAAAGTTTTTGTAAAAATTTCAACAAAACTGGAAAAGACTATTTTGCCCTTGTATATATAGTGATTCCAACCTCACAAATCATTTTGACAAAGAAAAAAAGGCACCCCACCACAAGGTTGAACCACAAATCCACACTGCGTTTGCTCTGCTGCGTGATCGATTATTGCGGATTGTCATCATTCGACAAATGAGGTAACAATGTTTGACAACCATATTCGTGTTTTTTAGAAAAGTTGAGTTGTGTATAACGTGAAAATGATGATTTGTTTGTCAACGTAGGGTTTGGTAATTTATTCAAATCCGAACTTGACTCAAAGATATAATGGAGGATTGTACCGCTTTCTGGTGCCGAGAGGAGGTCGTACTTGAGGTAATTTTGAAAATGTTTTGTGTATTCGTTGCGGCGTTAACCGAAGTTTCGTCTCGGGTGGTGCGCGAATGTTTCGGCTCGCAGACCGAGATGTAATGTAATGTCTCTGGTCTTAGAGGACCGAATGGTTCTCGTATCTGACGGAACTGTTAAACCGAGAGTATTCGTTAACTCTCGGTCGTACGTGAGCGAGACCACAAAGCTAGTTGCGGACCTGTACTACCGATAACATGTTTTTTTGGATGTTATTGTGATTGTGTCAGTACATTTCGGTTGATTATAATGTTACACTCGTTTGTATTGCAGTGTAATGCCTGCCGCCTTATTTCCGTACTACACGGACACGTTTACACCTTGTAGGCCATTTCCAAGTAGAGAAGCAGCAGTTTCATGGCTTCAAATGATAGGTCGTGAGAACATGTTCGTGCTAGTGACAAAGCACTCTGACGCCGGGGGCATTAAGCGAAGGGGTAGGGTGAAAATTGCCTGTGAGAGGTCAGGGACTTATAGGGGAATGTCACAAAGAGTTGGCATAGGTAAAGCAACAAAAATTGCTTTGAAACCAAGAAATGAGACCGAAGAAGAGGAAACGGCGAGGACTCAAACAGGTACGAAGAAATGTGGATGCCCTTTCCTTATCAACGTAAAGGAAAATGCTGACTCGTTGTGGTATATCACTGTTATATGTGGGAGGCACAATCACGAGCCCGCAAAACACTTGGACGGCCATTCTTTTGCCGGAGATTGGATAAGGCGAGCAGAAGTTGTGGTGCAAATGACAAAGGGCAATGTGAAGCCAAGAGACATCCTAAATACGTTGAAGCAAAGAGACGTTGGTAACGTATCGACAATGAGGACTATATATAATGCAAGACAAAAAGCCCGAAAGGAGGATGCGGGTGGGGAGGACTCAAATGCAACAACTCTTGCACATTTTGGAGAAGAATAAGTGGTTGTCATGGCATAGGAAGGATCCCGATACGAATGTTGTCACGGAGTTATTTTGGTCACATCCCGACTCAATAAAGTTGGTCGTGTGTTTTCCATCGGTTATTTTGATGGATTGCACGTACAAGACAAATAGGTACCGAATGCCTTTGTTGGAGATTGTTGGCATCACTTCTACGCACTTGACGTTCTCCGTTGGGTTCGCATTCTTATCATCGTAGAGTCATGGGCATTATGTTTGGACACTTGAGAAGTTGAGATCCATATTGATGGGTGGCCTAAGCTCGACGTGCTTGTTACCGATAGGGACTTAGCCCTTATTAGTGCAATAGAAGAAGTTTTTCCGGCCTCGTCTCACCTCCTTTGCTCTTGGCACATCAACAAAGTAGTTTTGTCTAAGACTAAGAAGATGTTTGGGGAGAACGATGGTTTTGCGCGCGTTTATGGGTAGTTGGACGAGCGTGATGTATGCCAACTCCGAGGCGTTATTCGGTTAGGGTGAATGACCTCCGTTGTGAGTTTGGGCATGTGTTCGGTCTTATGGAGTACTTGGACAACACATGGTTAAAGAACTACAAGGAGAAATTTGTCTCGGCTTGGACAGATAGACTTATGCACTTTGGGGAAACGACAACGCAGAGGGTGGAGTCTGCACATTCTACTCTGAAGGTACACCTTGGGAACAAATGCTAATTTTGAGACTCTATGGCATGTGGTTGATGGACTCCTTAGAATCCAACACAACAATATCAAGGCATCGTTTGAGCTAAGTTTGAATGTCGTCCAACATGAGTACGTTGATGAGTTGTATCGACGATTGCGCGGTTATGTGTCTCAACGGGCGCTTAGGCTAATTAGAGATGAATTGGCCCGGGGAGAGGATGTTGGTCACGATTCCACTCGTTGTGGTTGCGCGATACGCACCACACATGGCCTTCCTTGTGCACATGAGCTTAACCATCATATATTTGCTGCGACGCCCATCCCTCTCCAGGACATTCATGTTTACTGGCGAAAGTTGAGTATGATACCTGAGAGTCCGGTGGACTCGTCTGGGTACAACGTGCACGATGAGATTGAAAGGGTGTTGGCAAAGTTTAATGCATGCAGTAATGAGGACGATCGCCTCAAGATTATTCAAGAAATCTGGGAGATTAGTCGACCGTCGTCTACTACTGTGTGTGTGCCGCCGGCAAAAATTAAGACAAAAGGGAGGACACCGGGGTCGTTGAAGAGAAAACACGACTGTCCCGATTCTTCAACGAGACGGTTGCCGAGTGAGTTTGAGTACGTGCTATCGAATCTGGAGGCCTCAAGTTCTAGGCAGAAGAGAAGTAAAGTTGTTCCTAAACTCGCGTCGTGGTAGTCGACGCAAGCAAAGTGCAACTAACATGGCTTACTTGGTCATTGCGTAGAACCGATTGGTTGCTACATGTCGAGGGCATCATCGATGTGCTAGCCGATGGGAATTGTGGATATAGGTGTGTTGCGCATGGGCTTGACTAGCAGATGACGACGACGGGTGGCGGATCGTCCGTAGTAGAAGGATGTACGATGAGCTTATCGGGCATGAAAACCATTGGCGCGAAGTGCTAGGTTCGGTTACGAGAGTGTGAAGATTGCGGTGCATTGCGTAGAGAATCAAGTTGGTGCAACTTTCCAAGAATGGTTCACACTTCCGCACATGGGATTGTTGGTAGCCACCGCAATAATGTGGTTCTCGTCAACCTATCGCGCGGGAGTGCCTCCACATTTCTACCTCGTACGTAGTGCTCCACCATCCACCTATCACGGCAGAGATCTGTCATTGTCATGATTAATGACAGAATATACATTGGCTTAGGGTATGTGAAGCGAATTTGGTTGAATTGTTTTGTTGTTTCCCGACAATATGGTAATGGTTTACTCGTGACATTGACAGTGTGTTGCTTGAGCACGAATGCACCATTGCCATCCTTATACCCGTCGTGGGTACGGTATGCTCAGATAGTGCGAAAGGTTGGCGAGATAGATTCGTATTCGAGACATCGCGCCCGTTGCAACTCTACTTGATGCCACCATATCCGTTGTAGATTTGGGTACACCTTAGTGTTACATTGGAACAATGCAATCTAGTTTGGTTGTACAGCTTTGTAAATTTCAAAGTTAGATATAAAATGATTGAAAGTTAGTTGCATTTGTTGTTCGAAATGGTTACGGAACATTCGTTTTGGCCATGCATGACCGAAACGAATGTTCCATCACTGACGTCCTTCGCCACCGTAATTTAACGCATAAGATCGGCCATGCGAGACCGAAACCGACCTTATCGTCTAGCCGATCTCAGACCGAAAGTTGCACCGACATTCGTGTCAAGTGACCGACACAACATGAAAAAATTGCTTCCAATTCCAACCAGAAAAATGGACAATCAAACATCATAAACTGTCATGATAATGTACTCAACAGGCAAAGGAGACATATAAACCATTTAACAATGTAAGTAAAATGTAATACAAATGTCTATCCCTCCGGCATTGAGGGTTGGTCATTGCTTGGGTTTTTTGACGTTCTTCCTTCGATACTCCTTCCCATGCATTCTCTTCTGGGGGCCACCATCGGTCGCGGCAGGCTGAGATGTCGCCTGGGCTGAGGGTGTGGAAGTGCTACCATGATGGGAGTGCCTCGGGCCTGGTTCGCTAGGGCCGGCTTGTCGCGGTGTGCCAGGCTTGCTAAGGTCGCGGTAAATGTACTCGCGGGGGGTGGGACTTAAAGTCCTTCCGGAAAGGAGGTTGACCATGTCGGTCAGAGTGGTCCTCGCCGAGTCAAAAGTAGACATCTCTGGGGGGAGGTCCATCCATCGCAACGCCGCGTCCAAGGCTCGCCTATTACGCTGGTGAAAAAAATCGGTTATCACAAATACTCAACATTGCGGAAATAATTATAAATGCAATAATACGTATAACCATTCCAATACCTCAAGTATCTCGTTGTCCGCTATGGTTGAGGCGACCATTACACGGTCCTCAAAGACCGGATTCGTGATAACAGATGAGACACTTTGACGAACCAAGGGAGGTAGTCCGGTGTAGCCGTAAACTCAAATACGCCTTCTCGCCCCTAACTTCAAGCAGCCAACACATGGTTCCTCCATCGCTCCCAATAGTCGTGTTCGAACCCATACTTGACGGAGTACTTGTTTGCAAAGGGGCCTCTGTGTGCTTCCAATGGACGGTAAGGAGGATCTCGGTATCGACCGCACATGGCCAAACTGTCTTAGAATCCTCTCCGGTGGTAGGGCTCCACCACATCCATGTACTTGATCTTCCCATCGTAAAAGGCCGTCGCGTGCACAACGCCATTTTCCCTTAAATTCACATATGGGTCCCAAGTGACCTACAAAAATTCAACAGTGGTAGTGGGTGTAAACTAAATTACCAAATTTGAGTACGTGCGTAAGAGGACATCGAGGTCATGGATAGGCACTCACCTCACTTGGTCGCAACCTATCCAAGGTTCTCCTAATGGCCCCGAGCTTGTCAACATTCGCAACCGTCTCGTGCTTTTGAATCCATCCGGAGACACGAGGGTGCACGTAGTCCACGTACTTCGCATTGGGCGTGGCTGCACCAAGTTTGAAATGGTCATACACCCATCCCCGCATATAACGTTACAATGTTAGTTAGTCCACAATTGCAATTTGGGCCAATCGAACAACGTAATGCCTATTCGGTCTATTTTAAAACAAACCTCAAGCAATGCGAGGTAGCCAAAGAATCTGGGACACTAGACTCTCGTGGCGGACCCCAAGTGTCGATACAAGTAGGCCAACGCAGCCGCTCCCCATGCGTAGTTCCCTACGTCCTCCAAGTCCTCAAGTAGCTTCAAGCAGCCGCGATCGACACCCGATACCCACTCTTATCGGCAAAAAGAGTGCACGACAACAAGTACAAAGCAGTACGCTCGGGGCGTGCACTCCACAGGAGGATAATTTCTGGGTATCGAACCAGCTTTGGGGCACCATCGACTTTTCAACCAATGTTTGCGCACTGTGAGCCCCTTGGTGATATTCACCTCCTCCTCCGCCTCCTCGGCGCTAACCCCAAGAAGGTTGGAAACCATTTTGATAGCGTCGGCGCGAGATTCCTCCGTGTACCTAGCAAAGTTGTCCACTTCTACAACTTTGCCCGTCACAGGGATCTTCAGGAGGAAGCTGACATCCTCTAATGAGATAGACATTTCACCAAAAGGTAGGTGAAATGTGTTCGTCTCCGGCTGCCACCGCTCCACAAATGCAGAGATCAACTCCTTGTTGGCCTTGCGGTATGAGCAGTCTATCAGCGCATTCAACCCGGAACGCTGAATAATCCTCTCAAGTCCCGCCGTGTCCGGTGACACGATCAGAAATCCCATTCCGCTATTTGAGCTCCGTGATTGATACACTTAAGAACGGGCCGCTCCTGCAAATGTAAAAACATTTCGTCATTATGTGAAGACCGTGAGTGTTAAGTTAATAATTTCAATGAAATTGAAATTACCTCATTCCTCCATATCGATAAAGCCACATGATCCTTGAAGCTCTTCAAAGAACGCCCGTCTATAGGACCACCGGGGAATGGAGCACGCGCCTCAAAAGCCACTTCGCTCTCCTTCATCATGGCCACTCCACCTCTTCCGCTCCCCCCACATTACGATCTCGTTTCTATCATGGTAGCCACGCATCCGAAGAGTCACCGCTACTTGACTCCGATGCATGCCCCTCCTCTTCTCCTCCCAAGAACAACAAGATCCTCGTGTCGCCCGATTGAGGGTCGAACCCTCATCGTGCAAATGTAACCTTCCACGATTGCCATCTACCTTCGCCTTGCCCTTACCATCCTCATTCTCCTTCTCTTTCTCTTTCCTAGACGATGTCGTTCTGGGTCTCCGCCACCTCGCCCCCGGTTCGCCTCGGACCTCGGCTCCAAATTCTTCCCTAGTCACCGGCTGCTTCTGACGAGCCATACCCGCATAAATTACAACATATAAGCGCATGGAACAGATCCCAACTTAAATTTAAAAAAAAAAAAGTCCAAATCATCCATTTCTTATGTCTCGGTCAAGCATGTTAGTGAAACGACACATATTTTCGGTCACACATGACCGACAATTCCTCCAATATATCGGCATTGAACAACCGAGTCTAATGAAACGGTCTCGGTTTTGCGCCACCGAGATGTATTGACCATTCCAATTCTACAAGCTCTCGGCCACTCACGACCGAGCCTACCTTTACACTCACGCATGGTACAACCAATAGTACGCCAAAATTCTCGGTTGTACACCACCGCCACCACATTACCTAGAAGTACTTCCATCTCTCGACACATCTCGACCGAGAGACCTAGAGTCATCTCGGTGGTCAGTAGGCGAGACTGTGTGATCTTTGTCGCCTTTGTAGCCGACAGCCCGATTTCCCCAAAATTTGGCTACTCTCTCATTCATCGTTGTCCGAGAGCATAAACACATTCTCTTGCTCGTGGCCGAGAACCGCGAATTCCCGCTTCTTACACTAATGAACAAACCACCACTGTAAATCACAACTACTCTTCCAAATGTAACTTAATTACACTAAAAACGTACCTTCAATCGACCGATTTCCCGCAAATACTGTGTTCGAAGATGTTCAGCGGAACCCTAACTTCGAGACGAAATCGGCTCACACCACGACCCTACGAACTGCAAAAAAACCGTCAAACGGAGGAGAAACACAAGGCGAGACACGTTTTCGGAGATTCCCCCCACTGCACGGTTCACACGAAACGTGTTCTTGGAGTCCAGGCGGTGAAGATGGTGCTGGGGGTGGTGGGGTGCAGATGGATTTCCACGAGGGGTAGTTTAGGTATTTCGGGTCTAATTTTTGGGTGCCCAAGGTAAATCGGTTTGTGCCCACATTAACTGGGTGCCTTCATTAACTGGTGGGGTGCCCTTAGCGGCCCTCTTCTTTTTTAGGTTTTCATGGACAAGAGAAGACCATTAAAATAATAAATAATATATATGTATATATAACATAATATACATTATATTATGTATATCTACATAATGTGTATATACAATAAAAAACTAAGACTTAGTTGTCTCCCGGAGTGGTTGTTTTCTAGATGAAGATGGTGTCTTCCATGTGAAGCTGGTGTTCTTGTTCGGTCTATTGCCAGAGTTTTAAAGGGTACAAGTCAGGAGGGGTACTGCCCTGGACAATCTCGCATGAGAATAAAGGAACAAAAGCATTCGGCAGCTTTTCAGCAGGTTAAAAAGTATCTTTTGCTTGAGCTTTTGAGGACCCTGGTCTTGAGTTACCATTTATGAGGGGTTTTTATTTTAGGAACTGTTAATGTCTCTCTTGGGTAGCAAGTTGGTATATGGGGTGGGTAATTAATGCGTTGTAGGTCGGGGAAGTTGTTAGTGTGGATCCCACATATTGATTTTTGGGTAGTTGTTTACTCATTAGGGTGGGTGGGAGCACTTATATCTTTAGCTTCCTGCTAAGGATTTGGGTGTTAGTGGTATTGACGGTGTAGTACCTTGTAATGTAGTGAATCTGTCTCTTTTGTTTCACTAATTTTTGTTTGGCAGTAGTGGTTTTCTTGTTTATCTCTTAGTGTCAGGTATCAAAAATTTCACTGGTAAAATGGCTTATGTGGATAATATCTCTGGACTTATGCATGGTTGTTCCTTAAACAAGGAGGAGGGTGACGAAGCTGATTTAAATGGTGTGTAGTGTGAGGAAACACCAGAGTAAAACCAGCTTTGTTTGATTAGGCGAGTAGCATCCGTTCAAAATATTAACAGAGGTGGGCTTAGAGATGCTTTGTTCAAAGCCTAGAATATCAAGGAGAAGGAAGCACAGTTCATTGAGCTCTCGACCAATTTATTTCAGATAGATTTCATGCTCCCGCATATGCGAAAGTTTGCCCTGGATTGTGGACCCTGGCTGTTTGATGAACACATTTTCCTGACCATTCCATGGAGTGATGATATTTATTTTCCCACACTTCACATTCACAAATGTAAAGTGTGGATTCAATTGCATGGGCTGCCAATCGACTCTAGAAACGAAGGACATATCTGGAAAGTTGTCAAACATGCTACTTGAGTGGTTTTAATGTCTTGCCAGAGACCACTTACGACTTGTGTACCAAAATAGTTTTGGTTCGCTACCAACATTGCATGAACCTATTGAGTCGCACATTAAGAATGATTTTGCACAATTTCAATTGGTCCATAGTAATGAATTTTATATGATAACATAAAAATCTTTACGATTTGTAATATGATAACTTATTAATATGGGTGTTTGTGTAATTTGCTTAAATTGCTTAAATATAATAGTTCCATTATGAATAGAAGAATTTTAAGTAAAGGCTTATCTACACATATAAATAGAGGTTGAAACTTTAAATGAAATAAGAATTTCGTTTTTATTATTTTTGAGTATTTTGAATTTTGGGGGAGAGAGAAAAATATTTTCTATCTCTCTTGTGGTTAGCATTTCAAATTGTGGTCACCATTCAAATGTGAGTTTCTGATAGAAAACGAGCACTTAAACGTCTTGGAGATCGAACAATTAGAGAAGGAAATCATGAATTAAGTTGAAGTTTACTTTTGTAGATCTAGTTTAATGGAACTTATTTGCGATCTCGTTGGGGTTTTTCAAAGCTGTTTTAAATTTTTCACTGCATATGAACCCCAAAACTCAACAATGTTGTACTTAGCAATTATATTAGAAACTAATCGATTACAAAAAAAAGTGAATCTCTATCACTTATAAGTGCTCCAAAAATTGTAAAAAAAAAAAATTATCTAAGGAAATCGTTCACTATTTTTGAATCATTAGTTTTATTAGCTTTTGTTTCTACTCACTTAGACACATAATCCATAACAAATAAAATATAAAAATAGCCATTTGATGGTGGAAAAGGTCCCATGAAATGTATATCCCATACATCAAACATTTCAAAAAATAGAACATAAGTTCAGGCATTTGATTTCTACGTCTTAAGTTTTCATTTGTTGGTAATTTAGACAAGATTTTATGTAAGGAAAACAATCATGAAATAAAGTAGTTTTTCCCAAATTATCAATCTAAATTGTCCTATAGGGTATAAACCTATTCTCATCTTCACCATTGATAAACCTAATGACCTACTCACAAAACTAACTAGCCCTACCTATTAGTTATTCCACTACAAAAAAACAGCAGATCAGAAACGGAAATTTCCGTCTTTGATTTGCATAAATTTCGTCTCTAATTGAAATCTGCAACTGAATAGAGACGGAATTTATTTCGTCTCTAAAATCGTTGTCGCTGATTCAATCAGAAACGGAAATGTGATTCCGTTTCTGATTTAGAGACGGATCAGAGACGGAATTTATTCCGTCTCTAATTCCGTTTCTGATTAGAGACGGAATTTATTCCGTTTCTGATTATTTTCGTCTCTGATCCGTTGCTAATCAGAGACGGAATTTGATCCGTTTCTGATTCATGTGTCTATTCGGAATCTCTGGATTCCGTTGCTATTTCCGTCTCTAATTTTCGTTTTTGTTTAGTTTTTAAAGTCTCTAATTAGCAACGGATTATATATATATAGGTCTCAATCCAAGCACATTTAACCTGCCAATATATAATAAAAATCATAGCTAAATAATATATTGATATTACACATTTATATAAACTTAACATATCCTTAACATTATCTTTTCTCAATGTACTGTACACGAAACAACAAAAACAATCTAAAAAGTTTCTATATCGTATCTTTCTACAAAAGTAAAAGCAAAAATTGTTCTAAATGAAAAAAAAAAAAAATGAATTGTTCCGAGATTATATAAAGTTGATTGTGCTTCAAATAATACTTGACTTCGTACAAAACACCTGAAAAAAGATCAAAAAGAAAAAAATCACTAAATTATACAAACAATAATAGGAATATAAACAATATTATGGGATAACTACGTATCATCGCAAGCACAAGTGTATGAGCCAAACACAACATAAATAAAGTAATAAAGAAAAAAAAATTCATCATTATGGGAGAACTACGTATCATCGCAAGCAAAAGTGCTTGAGTGGTATTGAACCATTGGAACCATGCTTCAAGACGAATAAATGCTCTATCCAAGAATTATAAGATTTCGCTACTTTCACTAGCTGAAAACTCATTCCGTTTGGTTCTACGAACAAGATCTAAGAATATAGGTAGATAAACGCAATTCTTTGGTCCAAGTCAAAAAAGAGAATGAAGGAACTCAATACAAAGAAAAACTTTACCATGTAAAATTAGAAACAAAGTTGGTGGGTTTCCATTTGAGGGGTGCTGAGGAACAAATTCTAACTAAAATAGCAAAAATTGGTGTTTGTTATCAAAAATTTGAGAACCTACAAAATATGAATGACTTTCATTAACCTATTTTAAACACACAGATATGCACACAACAAAAATATGTTCTTCAACTTTTTTAAGTTTGAAAAATTTACATTGCAGGCTGTGAAAAAAAGCTTAGAAGGTCCGATTTGGTTCCTTCTCATATCAAACAACTAGAATCATCACACAAAACCTAGGAAAATAATATCTCTATTAGAGTCCAAATTTAATAATTAAAATCTTCCTAGTATCTTACTCTATCAATGAACATGATTCCGCATCATTATTCCTAATTCAAATAACTTGATTTCAAGAGTAAGCATAATGTCACATCGAATAGAATGAAAATGAGTCTTCCACAATCAAATATCACATGTAAAAAGAAACAATAATCCTCAATCAGCTTTCCACCAACAAATCGTCATTAAAGAGAACGTTAGAAATTAAGAAATCGTTTTGCGCGGTGTTTGGTTCAATCAGCTGAAGTTTTGTTAAGTCAGTAGTTTAGAATGGTCGAGGTTTTTGTTTCCTTTTTTTGGTGAATGGTTGAGTTTAAACTAAATATGGACGAATTCGCCATTTAATCTATATAATCTGTTTGAGAATTTAAATTAGATTTATTATTACAAGAAAGAGATCTAGCTTGTGGTTAAGAGTTAAATCTTGATTCATAAAATGAATGTATGAAATGAATATGATGGGTCAGATATTGATAGGCATGCCCATGTTGTGAAACCTTAGAACAGCCAAGCAGGAATTGAAAAACATAAACAAGCTTTAAGAAGAAGGTGCAGCCTAATCGCTTGTAGAAAACTTGACTTGCATAAGGTATACAAGTTTGGACTGAGAACTAACGTTTCAACAGAAATATTTTTTTCTCTTACCATTTTTGTTCAGTAAATGAGATTGGCATTGGGCAATAAGAGAGGAAACTGAGACTCAATTTAATAAAGAAATATAGCTAGTTGAGGCTCGGCGAATGTGAGCTCCTGAGAGGATAAATGAGTTTATTTCAAGTCTCCAAAAGCACATATATATTTTGAGCTTAAATTCATTTTCGTCGATGAAAAGTCGCAACAAGAACAAAGATTATTAAAAGAGAATTTCAAAAATGCCACTGGAGCGCATATAACAATTTCCGCCATCCCGTGTTATTCAAAGTGCTCCTGGTCACAGCATACAAAACTCTCTAACACACTATATTATCATTCCGCATTTTGTGAGAAGTGCAATCATATAGATGCTATTAGAAAGTTAATTTCTAGCAGTGAGTCATCCATGCAAACTAAAGGGTGAAATCGAAATTAATAAAACCATAAAAATGCGAGGAGAAGGAAACGAACAGAAAGAATCAGTGTTAAACTTACTCAATGAATGGTACCCAATCATTACTATGTTTGGGAATGGTTCAATGTATCGAGTCTTGTTCCACTGTTGAGAGGCTGCTTCTAGATATGAACGCATACCTACAAGCCATGAACCTGGATCCCAACAACTGCAAAAAGAATGAAAAGGAAAAACAGTGAGAAAAGTGCAGTAAATAGAACCATTTTCAAGTCCCTAAAATTTCTTAATATTCCGCTGCAAAAGGGTACTTGGAAAGTTGAAGCTCAGTTCAACAAGTCCTTTCAAAATCCTTCAAGTATCCAAAAATCAGGATTGTACTTGAAGAAGTACAATAGGATAGCTAAGTACTAAAACAAGAAAGGAAAGAAATAAACCTTCGAATCCACAAGAAAGAACTTTCGCATGAACACCAACCGCATAGTTTGAGGCCATTGGGCTCCCAGGCAGAACTTACTCGTACAAATTAACATGGTTCAACTGAAATAAGAAACTCAATTTCCAGGCAAAGAAAAAGATATGAATTTCGTATAAGAAGTATTACATTACATGAATTGCTTCTGAAATTGCCACAAGCTCCGTCCTTTAGTCTTCACTTTTTCTTTGAAATGGCTAATTAGTTTCCTTATTAAATTGATAAATGAAACAATCATTAAATACCATACAGTGACAATAACTCCTCAATAAAACCTTAATCAACCCATCAACAAACCCGAGCCATTTCCGCATTACGTAAATTAACAACGACAAACAAAAAAATTATTAAGTTGGCAAAATTTTGAAGTTAATAATAGGAGGTGGAGGTCAAATGTATACCTAGAGATAGTGATTAATTCTCAGATGTATGTTAGGCAATTACTTGATTGTAGGATTTATACAAAAAAATTAGTGGCGTGCTTATGTTATTTTAGCTTAGCATCGACAGTTGCAATTCTTTAGCAAAGCTTAAGATCAACTTCATTAGCATGTGCATGATTGTGATTGCAATTCTCAAGGGGTTATTATTCCAAGAGTTTCTACGCCCTTTCTAAGAAAAAATAAAAGTAAAAAACGGTCGGTTAGGAAAAAAATTGTTACCAATTGGCAAGCATCGTATCACGTTCATATCGATTGCTTCAGTAAGACAGTGATATTTGAGATCCCAAGGCATTTGAGGTTTATATATAATGGTAGTATACATTTGAGGTTTATATATAATGGTAGTATACCGAGAGTTGAGGGCACTAGAGGTCGACTTGCGACTAGTGGAGAGATGGAGACTTTGGTATCATTATATACCGTAATAAAGAGTTAGAGACCCAGACTTGAGGAGATTCCAGTTATGTGTGAGTTGTTAGACGTGTTTTTCAAGGACTTACCTGGCATACATCCATCGAGAGAGATAGACTTCATCATTGAGTTGGTATCAGGCATCAAACCTATTTCTATACCACCGTACTGCATGGCTCCAAGAGAATGGAGGAGTTAAGGAGTCAGCTATAAGATTTGGGACATAAGAGACTCATTACACCTTCTATGTCGCCATAGGGATCACCCGTCCTATTTATGAAGAAAAAGGACGACACTTTAAGACTGTGTATTGACTACAAACAATTGAATAAATTAACAGTTGGGAAAAAGTATCCATTAATACAAATTGATGACTTGTTTAATCAGCTGAGAGGAGTGCCACTTTTCTCCAAGATAGATATAAGATTAAGGTATCATCAGCTTAGGATTAGGGATGAGAATAGGTCTAAGATAATGTTTCGCACGAAATATAAACACTATCAATTTATAGTCATGCCATCTGGTTGGACTAATGCTCCTACCATGTTTATGGATTTGATGCATCGGGTGATGAGATCGTTTTTGACCGCTTCGTAATAGTTTTCATCGATGATATATTGAGATACTCGAGAACTAGAGAGGATTATGAGCAACACCTCAAGGAAACATTGTAGACTTTGAATGAGCACAGACTCCATGCCAAGTTCAGCAAGTATGAGTTTTGGCCATCAGAGGTCAAGTTTTAGGGACATGTTGTTGGAACGACATGTATTACTGTCGATCCAGCCAAGATCTATACTATTATGGATTGGTCGACATTGACGTCAGTTACGAAGATCGGGAGTTTTTAGGGGTTAGCAAAATATTAGCGTAGATTCGTGAAGAATTTCTTGAAAATCGCTTCACAGATTACTAGATTGACCTAAAAGGACGTCAGATTTGATTGGTTTGAGGAATGCGATGAGGAATTTGCTCAGTTTAAGAGGTTGTTGACCACTGCATCAATGCTAATATTATCATAGCTTGGATAGGGGTTCCTGGTATATATAGAATGTTTCTCATAGGGGTCTAAGTTGTGTGTTGATGCATGACAGAAACACAGCATGAGAAGAATTATCCCACTTATGACTTAGAGTTGGCAGCAGTGGTGTTTGCTCTGGAAATATGGAGACATCATCTATATGAAGAGTGGTTCAAACTTTACACTAATCATAAGAGTTTGAAATACCTCTTCACAAAGAAAGAGCTGAACATGAGACAACAGAGATGGTTGGAGTTTTTAAAGGACTACGATTTTTCTCTCGAGTATCACCTAGGAAAAGCTAATGTAGTTGCTGATGCACTGAGTAGGATACCGACTAGAGATGTCGAGGTTGTTAGATGTCATATGACATATGAGTATGGATTACTCGAGGCAGTGGTAATGATGAGTCAGTCATATGCTCCTACCGACATCTAAGAGATTATATGTGCATAGATGAGGCTACAGTTAGTGTCTACACAGAGAGTGTTAGAGGGTCAGAAAGCTGCAATCTTATTCCTGAGATTGAATAAGTTAGCCTAGAGTACTGATGGTACTGACTGAACGGAGATGATAGATCAATGTCAGAGATTCAGAGGAAGATTGTGGATATATATAGTGGCAGAGCTGAAAGATGAGATTTTTCAGGATTCACACCGTTCTCGGTTCAGTGTTCCTCTAGGCAGGACTAAGATATATCATGATATGAGGAGACATTTTTTGTGGGTTGGGATGAAAGCTGACATATCGAAGTTCATCAAGAATTGTAGGATTTGCTAGCAACTGATGGTTGAGCATCATAGACTTAGAGGATTATTACAGCTTCTTCCTATTCCATGATGGAACACTAAAAAAAAAGCAAATCAGAAACGGAATTTTCCGTTTCTGATTTGCAAAAATTCCGTCTCTGATTGGATTCAGAAACGGAACAGAGACGGAATGCGTTCCGTCTCTGAAAACGTCGTCGCTGATTGGATCAGAAACGGAAAATGGATTCCGTTTCTGATTTAGAGACGGATCGAAACGAATAAATTCGTTTCGATTAGAAACGAATTTATTCCGTCTCTAATTCGTTTCGATTAGAGACGGAATAAATTCGTTTCGATTATTTCCGTCTCGATCCGTTGCTAATCGAGACGGATCGAGACGGAATTTAATCCGTTTCGATTTATGTATCTTACAAAAAATTAAATTAGAGACGGAAATAGCAACGGAATCCAAAGATTCGTTGCTATTTCCGTCTCTAATTTTCATTTTTGTTTAGTTTTTAAAGTCTTACATATATAGGTCTCAATCCAAGCACATTTAACTCGCCAATATATAATAAATTGACATTCATACATCGACAATATATATCAACAAATATTCAATTGAGAGAACAAAAATGTAAAAATCAAAAATTGAAAAAGATATATATCCAAAAAAATTGTATAGTATTACAAATGCTCCAAATTTCTAAGTATTCACAAAACCACCAATCCTATTGTTCAACAACCACAAAAAAAAAAAAAAAAAAACTTACAATCCTATAAATATGCACAAAAAGAATTATCAATCGAAAAGTCTTGAGATGTTCTTCAACACCACCGCACAAATGCAAGGGACATTTGAAACAACTTAATAATTGAATAGTTGAACTTAAATTTTTCAGGGACATAAGCATCATAGGAGATAGAGCTAAGGTAGAAGAGCAATGACTCACATCGAACTTATAGTGACGATCCCCGCACTCGACCATCAAAGTCTACAAACAAGCAAAAAGATTAACATTAATTCATTTGAGATTTAAGAATCCACAAACGATGATAAACACCGCATATACCGATTTAAGTAAATTAAATTCTTACCAATCCAAAGAGGAGGAAGATAGCAATGTTTGTCATTTTCACTTTTATCTTCATTTTCTAAAAACATATAAGAAAACAAAAATATGCTACCTCATAGATAGACAAAAACTCATAAGACTATTTTCAATCAATCCACTTTCACAAGCTACAAAATTTATCATAAGCTCACTCATCTCATTTCAAACCGAGCTTTTTTAACTTTCAAGAACCAAACAATAAACCTGTTTAATCCATTTCATAAAGATCGATTTACATTGGCTTTCACCTATTGCAACCCACCCCTTATTTTTCAAGCGTGATTTGACTCCTTTACCTTTATCTAGAGCACACAATATTCTACATAGGTTGAGTTTGACAATATCAACTTGATGAGGAACTAGGATACCTTTTAAGTTGTGAAGTATGAACTTAATGAGTATCAAACTATTGATCACACCAAAAAAAATGATATGGACTTGTTATTGCCTAAATTTAAAGAAGACATATCCTTATTCAAACAACAATGCAAATTATAGATCATATTCAAGTAAAATTTATGCATTAAACCACTTAATCGAATATTTCAATCAAAAAATGAATGAACCAAAACCAATTTTAAATATGTTTTTCATGGATTCTTAAAGTAGTATTTACTCGAATTTATTTAGACTAACTTAAATCATTTAAGGACTCAAACCTCATTCCTAGTTATCCGACTTAAGTCATTCCCGACTTTTAAACCATTCTTTCAAATCAAAATCGACGATTCGAGTAAAACAAGTATGCGGTGAAGCAAAACAAGAAAAATCTCATAAACTTAGTTATCCAATATAAATTGAATGCGATCGACTAATCACAACTAAAAAGATTCAAATCAACTCATTAGAGTCAAGTTCGACTTAAAATTCTCAAATCATAGCATTTAGTCGAAAATCCATGATTTAATCGAAGTCTTTTTTCAATGGATAAAACAAAGTCTCTTCCGCATCTCAACTTAGCTTCAAGTCTCACCCAAAATGATGATTACTAACTACATTCAATAAAGTTGGATTGAACATATTTCAAGACTTGGGAAAAAAATGAATGAGCTCTCCTTGAAGCGTTTTAAAAGGATTTTACCCAAATCAATGCAAATTAGCTACAATCCTTTCGAGACATGAAAAATCATACTAATGATTGCTCGATTAAATCATATCATAGAAACAAAGCTCAATAAAGAATCCATGAGACTTTAGAATCATGCTTTTCCATGCACTTCGTTAAAAGAACAAGTTAAGGTCTCTTTTGACAATTTCATCAAACAAAAGAGCACATTATCCACCAATACCTTTTACAAGGCATGATCACTTTTGAATACTAGCCCAAATCATCAATATCATATAAATTTTTTTTCATGGAATGCAACTAACCATAACAACTTAATCAACTTGTCCATAAAACTCATTATATTTGAATCGACCAATAAAAATCCATTTTTAAAGTTAAACTAAGGATCATTAAAAAAACTTGATGAGCCAATCGGCCCTTATCGACAAGTCCATGTTTTAATAAACTAATTGAGGGAGTTAGATTCTCACCATGCCTTCAATAGAGGGCTTCAACTCCAATTTTTCTTTGAAATAACATGTCTAGCAAAGGATCTCTCTTTTAGTTGTTATTTTGGGAAGAACAAACTTACCTCGACTTTTAGCATTTCCTTCTCAATCACTTGTCTAAGCCTATCAGCTTCCTACAAAGTTCCAAAAAGAATACATTGTAAGCAAGTAGCAAATTTCTAATAAAATTCTAATAAATTGTTTGGCACATTGAGCTGAAACTATAAAAGATAAAATCCGAATAAATAGTTTCTAATTACTACTCATTAGCTAATTATGTCATAAATCTATGAAGTCCGCCATCGCAAAACCTTGACGATTTTGATTCTTCATTTAGTTGCTAAACTTTTCCAATTGGGGCAAGTTGAAACACTAACAAAAATATAGGCCACGAATCAAGGTATTTTCTAACTTGAATGTAATCGAAATAGGAAATTTCAAAGAAATTTAGTTCCATATTTGCAAACCACATCCATAAACAAAATAAAACAATTGGAAACTATAAAACAACCCGATTTCGCTTATGAATCCACAAACTACAGAGAAAATTTTAAAATAATTACACAACAACAACAACAACAACAACATAGCCTCAATTGGATGAAGTAGTAAACACCTTTTTTCTCAAGCCCTAAGCGAAGAGAGTGATGACTTACAGCGGCAGATGCGAGGGCTCCGGCGTCGGCAAGGACAAATGCAAGGCGTGCGACGGAGGCGAGAGGGGACAACGGCGTTGACGGAGGCGAGAGGGGACAGCGGCGTTGACGGAGGCAAGAGGGGACGCGAGGGTTAGGGCTCAGACAGAAGAGAGCAGAGAGAGAACGCACTAAGAGCGGTGACCGGAGAGAGAAGGGAGAGCCGTGACCGACTAAGAGACGGAGAGACCACAGAGAGAGAGACGGAGAGACGAGACGATCGACGGATCGAAGAGCAGAGACGACTTACGGAGACAGACGAGAGAGAGAGAGAGAGAGCCGAGACGATTTGGGATTTAGGGCTTTTGGTTTGTGGGTGTGTTTGGGGGGGGTTAACATCGAGATGTGATGCACAAATCCCAAGATTTGATGAACGGTCATAAAAAATGAAATTTTTGGTGGGAATGTTGGCGCCATTTTTTAGAGACGGAATTTAATTCCGTCTCTGATTCCGTCTCTAATTCGTCTCTGATCCGTCTCAAATCCGTCTCTGAATGTTTCCGTCTCAATTCCGTCGCTAACGTTTTAATTTAGGAACGGAACTTATTCCGTTTCTAATTCCGTTTCTGATTTAGAAACGGAACTTATTTCCGTTTCTAATTCCGTTTCTGATTTGCTGTTTTTTGTAGTGGAAGTGGGAAGAAATAGCTATGAACTTTGTCAAGTGATTGCTAAGGACTGCTAGACGACACAATTCGATTTGGGTGATTATGGACAAATTGATGAAATCTGCTCATTTCTTACTAGTTGCAGCTCTCTACACATTTAACTAGTTTAGCATATTATTCAAGAGGGATATTATCAACCTTTCACCCTCAGAGTGATCGACAGACTAAGAGGTTGATTCAGGTTCTTGAGGATATGTTGGGCTTGTGTACTTTAGTTTGGTGGATCTTAGGAGGAGTACCTACCATTGTGTGAGATTGCATGAAATAACAATTATCAGGCTAGTATTGAAATGACGTCATTTGAGGATTTATACGGCAGACTGTGCACTCGCCATCACGTTAGGCTGAGCCTGAGGACCGAGAATTAATGGGGCTTGAAATTTTTGTTGATCACATAGAGAAGGTACAACATATTTTCCAGAGGCTTAAATGGGACCAAAAGAGGCAAAAGAAGTATGCGGATACGTATCGAAAGCTATCTCATATACACTAAGGGAGCCTTGTATTAAAAGGTTTCTCCTCAGAAAGATCTTCACAGATTTGGTCTGAAGGGCAATTGATACTGAGATTTATCGAGTCTTTTAAGATCAGAAGGATCTTCACAAATCTGATATGAGCTTAAGTTTCCTCCACAGATGCCGGAAATTCATCCAGTTTTCCATATTTCTATGCTTCGATTAGCTAAGTAGCAGGCAAGAGTGAGATCGACAGTTGACTTGACTCTGATTAATTTGATTCAGCATGTATCTTATAAGGAGCATCCATTACATATCCTAGATTGAAAGGCACAACAGTTGATAGGCAAGTTTATCTTGAAGGTGTTAGTCAAGTGGTTGTTCCATAGAAACTCAAAACTCACTTGGGAATAGGAAGACTATATTCAAGATAGATTTTTGTAACTTTTCAAGTTAGGTATAACTTTAATTTATGTTTGATTTCGAGGACGAGATTTTCATTAGTTGGGAAGATTTGTCATGGCCCAAATTTCTAAATCCTAGTTTTATTGCTTGACCAGGATCATTAATTTGTGACGTGTGACCTACATGGAGATACGTGCACTGATCGAACTAAGGTGGCCAAAGTATATGCTAGATTTGTTATGGTGTATGTCTAGTATATTGTGTATTTGTAGAATACAAAGTCGCTCCTACTTGTGTTTAGGTGTCGAAATGCGAGTAGGGACGCACCTCGAGATAAGTGTCGACGTGGGATCGGGATAGAAGTGATGTGGTATTTATTTAGGCATAATGTAGCTTTATAGTAGCATTAATGTTGCTATGGTCGGTTTTATATTAAATTTACCTAAGTTAGCAATTTAAAACAATAGTCATTTGATGATTCTCGAGATACATGTTAGCACATCAAGAGACCAATTTTAGTTTGAATAGGTGTTAGTTGGGAAGATATAGTGGAGAGTTAATGAAAAATGTGTTACTATGTAGGCCATTAGATTAGTCTCGAGATACGTGTATACATTAAGATCAATGACCATTAATGAATCATATCCTTTACATATATATAAAGCATAAGATCGACCAAACCATTTCATTTTCAAAACTTCGAAGCTAGGGAAGTTGTTGGAGAGGTTGGAGAAAGAAGATTAGAGAAGATCAACAAGGGAGTTGAAGGAAATCTTGTGGATTTGAAAGGGAGTTGATCAAACTAGGTATGGTATACTACTATTTAACGTTACTTACATTAGCAACTTAGTTTAATTTGAAGAATTTGATGATATAATTGAAATATGGTTGTTTTTATGTTGTTGATGATGTCTTGGGTTTAGAGGTGTAATAGAGAGATCTCAAAGTGTTAGAGCTGCCCAAGTGTAAAGAAAACTCAAAATTCAAAGTGCAGAATTTTGGGTTTTCCTAGATATAGCGCGTTAAACATGTTAGCTAGCGCGCTCCCTGTGAATAGCGCGCTGATAAAATTGCCTAGACCTTATTAGCGCGATAGACAAAACACCTAGCTCGCTAAGTGCTATAACAGTGCAAAATCAACAATTTCTTAATTCAACTTAATACTTTAAACAACTCTAATATCCTAATTAAAGGTTTAAACACACTCTAAGACATATGAAATGATATTAGGTACATAAGGAAGAGTCTCGGGATTTCAAATACGTGATACAAGGTGTTGGGAGGTCAAATTAGCATAGGACATTGAGTGGATTGTAAGTAAACTAATTAAGATATTTATTTATATTTCATTCCTATTTTATTATTTATTTATAGTCATTTGGTCTGATTTGCCTTCCGTACTTTATATGCCATGAATTATTGATTCATTTCATTATGCGAGTTTGTTATCATGGCATCGATTATTGATTAATGGTTTCATTAACACTATATCATGTGCTATGTCATTTTGATTGTTGAGATGTTTAGTCAAATGAAATAGCATGCTATTTTTCTCTGTGCATTAGATATGCAATCCTATTATTGGATTCTGGAACTGTGTCATTCATTGAAATATAAAAGTAGTTCTTTTATCTAGGACATAAGATGATAGAGATGGGAGCGACACTCATGGGTCACTAGATTTTTAGGGATGTTGGGATCTCACCATTGACGTGTTCGACACACAAGGTATGGGACCTGGGGTTGTTAGCAAGTATACATCACAAGTGACTGGCATTTATGATTGATTATGGAGGCGTAGAGCTCAGCTTCGATATTCAATAGAGATGTAGAGCTTAGCTCCATCCTGAGATAGTGGAATAAAATTATTAGTGATAGGACTCATGGTTGACGGGCTCTAGATCATTACTACTTAGTCACGTGTCAGTTTAATATTTACTAACCGAAAAGTCTATTAGCATGATCTTATTTTCAACATGGTTTCTATTATTATGCTTTTAGATTTTTTTGTATATTTGGAAATGTGACAAATGACTCTCGCTTTTCTTTTTTATTTTCTTGTACTCACTGTCCTTTTTATGATGGTAGGTGTAAATCCATCAAGTAGCAGACCAGGCAAAGAGAAGGCCAGACCAAGCAAGGAAAAGATCTACGACTACTTGTGAGCCAGTGGAGCACTGCTACACCAAATTTTGTAGGTTTTTGGTTTATTATATGACTTATATATATGTCTTCCATATACTTTTGGGGTTGTATATATTATGGGTTGAGAGATAGTACCCTGACCAGATACGTAATGATATATTATCGTTGTTTCATTATATATGCATGTCATCTTTATTTCCTGGTTTTCCACAACTCTTAGGTATTACATTAAAAACTTATGCTAAATTGTTAAGACTTCGGCTAAATAAATGTTAAATTGTATAACTTTTAAATAACTCTGATTTATTAATTGACATAATATAAGAAAATACTTATTTGAAAAATTGACTTGCAAGTAGAATGGTTTGGAAAAAGGCTTACTAATTTTTCGTTAAGTCCTACGTGGAAAGATTAGGGCTTAATGATGGGATTAGGCTAGGCGGTGCCCTAATTTGAGAATGGGTCATGACATTTATGCTCAATATAGCTTGACATTAGCAAAACTGTGAACCCTGAAATTCCATATTCGTTGTCAAAGTTGCAGAGGATTTTTAGACATGAAAACACTCTAGTTTCAAAATATTTATGCTGGCAGAAATTGTTCCCATTTGAGTTAGCTTTCACATGCCATTAGAATGGGTCCATTTCAATTTAAAATGAGGAAGTTATAACTAAACTACAAAAGGTGGTTCATAACAACAACTTGTAGAATTTCTAATTTTTGTTTTACAACTTCATGAACTTCAAAAATTCATAAGTTAATGAAAACAAATCAAAATTCAGAACTTATTTATAGTAGAATTAGTCAAATTTCACGAGGAGTCCAAATTTAGAATTAGATTTTGAAAACAAAGTAATCCGCCTACTGAAATTGCTAAAAAAACTAAAATTGAATCAAAACTTACAATTTTTGTTTGAATTTAACAAAGTGGTGATGTAGATTGGTTTACATAAATGTAGAGCTTCTCTAACTTGATCTATCTCTTCCCAATTTCACAAAATTTCCTCAGGAAAAGATGTTGAACTTCACTTCAGATCTCCTTCTCCCTTTTGCATGCAAGTAGTTAAGATGATTTGCATGAAAATCCCACCAATTCAATTTATATGGTGATGTGCTTCACTTGTAGCCCTTGATCTTATGTGAAACACCCATCTCTAGACATATCCAATAACTCACATTTTGGTCCTACATAACATCCATGCTAACACCCATTCATACATCAAGTTACCTAGTGATGGTGATAACATGCATCCTGAGACATATCAAGTTAACTTAGGCCATATTTATATAAATTAAACCATAAGTACATTAAATTAGTTATTTTAATCTCATATAACTAATTTAGGACTTAGTAAGTTTACGTATATACAAGTAGAAGTGACTTAGCAAGTAGAAGTGACTTAGTAAGTTTACATATATATAATGCGCTAGGCATCCATCATGCTAAAAATAATATATTACTTGGTCTTTTTAGCGAGTGTTGGGACCGTGTACCAGCTCTCGGACCACGTCATGGGTCGACTACCCTTAATTACGAACTAATCCACTATTAGCATTTTGGGGCGCTATACGGGCTTAACCACAATTCTAAATCAGATTAATTAGAATTCAAACTAATGCTTATCACCTACTTAAAGTAATTAGTTGTTACACTATCTCTATCCGGTGAATAATAAGTTAGATACGATTGAATTAATTATATAGTATCATGGTCCTTTTTCTAAACTCCTTAAACACATGATATTTGTGTTCAACACAAAATAATCAATATACTTCTTAACATAATGTTGTAGCTGAACGACGTAGCCAAACATTGATGGAAATAGTTAGGAGTATACTAAGTAATTATATATTAAATAGCTCATTGTACAAATGAATGTCTTCAAAACTACAACACATTTATGCGCTAAAAGGAAGCCTAGCTTAAGACATCTTAATATATGAGGTTGTTTAATAAAGGCTAGAATTTATAATGCACAAGAAATAAATTGAATTTTAAAACAATAATTGGTTACTTTATAGTCATAACCATTCCACGAAAATTGTCGAAACTAGAAAATAAAGATTAGTCGTAAATGTTGAAATCAGTGAGAGTGACAATCCATGAAATGTAAAAAATAAAAGAATTAAGTTGCATAACATGTCCCAACACCTATGACTTTTAATGAAGTAGTAGTTTCCCTACTATTATTTCTCATAAATAAAATATTAAGATCATTATCAATACACCCACTAATAAATCAAGGGAACTAATATTTCAAAAACCTCATAGTAGGGAATCTATTATACCTGATGATCTTGTGGTGTAATTATAGGAATCCATATAAAACATATATTAAAGATCCAATTCCTCATGATGAAGCCGTCAAAGTGATGGTTATACGAAATGGATTGATGGCATGCACAATGATATTTAATTAGTGGCTCAAAATAAAGTCTATAATCTCGTTCAATTGCCTCAGAGTTTTGAACTCATTGAATATTAATGAGTTTTCAAGATTAAACATAATTTTAAAGGCATTATCAAATGATCGAAAGTTATGCTTGTAAATTTAGAATTACACCAAATGAATGTAAAGACTAATTTTGAGTGAGAGTTTAGATGGAGAAGTCTATATGAATCAATATAGAGGAATTTATAGAAGAAGGAATACATTTAGTCTGCAAACTTAAGAAGTCATATATGAATTAAAACAAAATGTTATATTAAGTTAACAATACCATAACATCCTTCGGACTTAAGAAAAATGTCATTAATCGATGCATATATTTAAAGGTAAGTGGGAGCAAGTTCATCATATTTTAATTTTATACACTAATGATATTTTTTTTAACAAAAGCAGTCTTGGTATGCTCTATGAGGTCAAAGAGTTTTTCTTTCAGAACTTTGAAATGAATAATATACTAAACCGAATTTCAGTTTTGTTGTTGGCGTGTTGGAGTGTTACCAAAGTACGCTTTTCATAGACCATTAATGATCTGGAAAAAAAGGTTTTACAAGTATTTATAATGAAAAAAAAATACATACTCACTTATAAAATGTCTGATAACTCTAAAAGTTAATAGTTATTCAGATACAAACTTTGATAAGTGTCTTGACACTACTATCAGACCCCGTCTAATTAGGAAACCTAACCAGCTTAGATTACCTTAAACCCTTAATAATCTAGTATCCTTAACCTATCCATAAATAAATAATTAAAAATATATCTTCTTAATTATCAAATATAATTCTTTATCAACTACAAAGGATTTTAAAAGTAAATCACAAACCTCAAAGTTTCGTAATACTGATTAAATAATCCTAAAAATTACGTAAAAAAATTTTAACGGCACCTCCTCTGTTTTTAAGCATACAGCGGAATACCTAGCATTCAAAAAAAATCTTCAACAAAACCTGCTCAGCTAGGTGGAAATGTCGAATGACTCATAATCCACCACATAACAATATATATTGCATTAACAAAATTATTTATTCATTGAAACCAATCTCGGGTTTTCACAATATTTAAACCATCATTACCTTAGCTCCACAGTATTTCAATCTATCCCAAAAACAATTTCAACAATTCTTAAAGAGATCTTAACCGCACACAAACCCAAAAAACCCATTTATATAATACATTATATTAAAAAATAATACATATAGAGAGAAACAAATTGAGTAAGTCAAAAATAGTCGGAAAGCTTTCTCTTTCTCTTATCGTTGCTAAAACTTGTCATTACCCAATTATAAAAATTTGATAATGCCGGATAAGTAAGTCCCACACAATCCAGTACTTAAGTAATAATAAAATGCATAAAAATCTAAGCGATTAAATGTAACGGCCTATTTTCTGAATGGACCGCCATAGGGCCAATACAGTCCCACAACCCGGCCTATAAGTGCCAGTTGTGTCCCACATATTATCTCATCTATCATTAAATCATTATTAACCTCAATAGACAACAATTTACTGTTTAAATTATTACTGAACTCTAGTCATCATCTAAAATCATTTTAAACAATAATAAATCACAACGAAAGTCTTTTATCATGACAATCAAAATACTAAACATTATAGTCATGCATTTAACTCTGATTCCTAGTGTGGAAAACCCATATATCATCATATATCAAAAAAATATACCTAAATGTATCAAAATATCAAAAAATATAGTTCAGAAGTATCTCTCAATCCCAAATCCCAAAAATAAAAGACAAAGTATATATAATACAAACTTACAAGCCTGGCTCAATATCTCTGAATCACAAGTATTTTAGTAACTTGCCCTTGCCATGAATTGTGCTAGGATCTGCACTCAAGCCATCATAAAAAGGCAGATGACAAGTGCAGAGTGAGTATTTCTAAGGAAATTGAGTGAGCAATACGGAAAGTAAATGCTCGAATTTAAATAAAACTATTAAACAAACATGCAAAAATAAATACAGGCAACTGTTCTCATCGCATGGATAAACAATAATGCAAGCTCAAAGTGTATTCCTAGAGCCTAGGGTCAGACTAGCGTTATACTTCGGACTTCCAACAGACTACCATCGGCGAATAGCGCTCAAGTAAAGCCAGTATCCTAGATCTGCTAGGTGGTCAGTATGGAACCTACGACGCGCCCACACGTACCCCGACATGACTCTCGAGTAGACCTAGTCACCGTATCCTTGGCACATGTGTTATGGCCTAGAGGACATACACACAGAAATGGCATGAAGGGAAAGCCTCAATGTCCATCCATTTAAGTCAAACCAAGAATAGAGTATTGAAAGACAGAATATGAATTCAAAAGCAAAAAATTAAAGTACTGCTAAAAAAATCTCAGTTGGGATACTACTCATTTCAAACCGCACTCCGTGTCCTGAGAAATAATCCCTCGGTCCGGCTCCGCCTAAAACCAGATATCCAAATTACCACCCAAAATGACATATTTCTATTTATAATTGATTTTTAATCAATTGGATGTGTTTTATTTAACTTAGCAAAAATAATGTCAAAACTACAATATTTAGCGCGTTGGATCTGGGAAATAGTGCACTAGATTCCCAAGCAGTTATACGTTCTTTGTCAAGAAGAACATTAGCGCGCTATTGTCATCTAGCGTGCTAGATGATGTCATTACCGTGCTAATCGTGTTCCGAACAGCAGTTTTGCTAAAAATCCTGGATTTTAAACCCCTCCACTAACAACAACAACAACAACCACAACACCAACCACTGAACCTCATAATACTTAAAACCTACCAAAACAACTACTCAACAACAACTTAACAATCCCTATTGGATTTACACCAACACCTCAAAAATTGAGATCAAAAGATAAAGAAAGTTTAGGTGTTTGTGAATCTCACCTTGCTTTGATGATTCCACCACTCCAAGCTCCTCAAATCACCAAGTTGGAACTTCAAAACCCTTATTTCTTCTCTTTCGTTTTCGGATTTGAAGATAAGGAGAGAGAAAAGGTGGTGAAAATTAAAGTCAATTGACTTTTTATAGTCGATTTGGCATCTCTCCTCACTTGTGCATCTCAAGGCAGTCCAATGATCTCCATTTGCTCTATTTTCAACCTCTAATGACTCCGAAAATGACACAAATGGCACATTTGCCTTTTTCTTTAACCCAAAAAGTGGCATTTCGAATGTTCCGACGCTCGATTTTGCATCCCAAAATGCGACATACACGTACTACCATGTCCCTAACCACCATATATGCATTACATATTATTATTTAACCCATTTTTTTCATTTCATATGTGTGCTATTTCCCGGCCAAGTATTAAGTCTTTTAGACTACCCGATACCTATGTTAACATGTATATCGAGGCAAATACTTATCACACAGTCTCACACGTCATATGTTATATAATTACACACATTGAGATGTTGTTTAATCTATTTCAACATAAACATCATAAATTAGAAAAATCGGCACACAAAATAGTTATTTACCTAGCTCAAAGCACGCATTAGCCTAGCTATGGGTCCTTCGAGCGTCTGAGCTGTCAGCCGCGTTTGCAATCACATCATAAATAACGGTGAATTACATTCAGCCCATTACAGTTCTTCCCAACTAGGTGAAATTTCATCTTGAGATTTAAATTAAGCTTAAATACTTACTGGCAAATAAGTGGGGATACCATCGTCGCGGAGTAGACTCAAGCTTCTAGGTGAGTGCCTCGGTCTAGTGATGCTACCATCGTACCAAAACCTTCGGGATATCCTTATTCCTCAAAATTTGAGTCCTCCTACCCTTAATTTCCACAAGTTGTTCTTCATAGGACACGTCAAGTCGCCCATCAATCTGATGTATATCAACCATAGGCCTCACTCCCGACCTAGCTAGTCTCAACATGGGAATATGAAACATTGGATGTACCCCTGCTAATTGTAGTGGCAACTCCATACGATATGCCACTTTACTGATTGCGTTCCTTAACTCTGAACGGTCCAATGAACCTTGTTGCTAGTTTCTCCTTAATGTCAAACCTCTGATGACCTTTCTAAGGCAAAACCTTCAAATACACCAAGTCCCTAACCACATAGCTCAGACCTTCAAGATACTTGTCAACATATTTCTTCTACCTATCCTATGTCGCTTGAAGTCTTTGCTTGATCTTTTTTACTTTTTCAGTATGGTCAACAACAACATTAGGTCTTATAGTCGTTGTATCCTTCGGTGTTGCCCAACATGCTAGTGACCTGCAAAGCCTACCTTAAAGTGCCTCAAACGGTGGCATCCCGATACTCGCTTGATATTTGTTATTGTAGGCAAACTCACACAAAGGCAGGGAATCCTCCCACGATCCACCAAACTGTAATATGCACTCTTTGAGCATATCCTTAAGAATCTGAATCAATTGCTCTGACTGCCTATCAGTCTGAGGATGGTATGCAGAGGTAAACTTTAAACGAGTGCCAAACTGCTCCTACATACTCTCCTAAAGTCTCGATGTAAACCTCGGATCTTTGTAAAAAATAATAAAGACTGGTACACCATGCAATCTGACAATCTCTCTCTTGAAGATAGTGTTAAACTGTGTAACTGAATATCTCATGGCAATCGGTATGAAATATATCGACTTCGTCAACTTGTCAATAACAGCCCAAATCGCATCATGTCTCCTCGTAGTCATAAGTAGGCCACTAACGAAGTTCATGGTCACATGTTCCCACTTCCACTGAGGAATGGGCAGCGAGTGTAGCACACTCAGTTAGTCTCACGTGCTTAGCCTTCACCTACTGGCATATATGACAACTCAAAATGCATCTACCAACATCAGCCTTCATCCCTAACCACCAAAAAAATCTTCGTAGATTGTAATACATCTTGGTCCTACCAAGATGAAATGTATACTGCGATCAGTGTGCGTCCTCGAGAATGTTGTCCTTGAGCTTTGATACCCCTAGTATACACAAACAACCCCTATGTCTCAAGCACCCGTCTGAACCTCAGACCACTCAGTGCACCTAGGATCCTGAGTCAGGCTACTGATCCGCAAATACTGGTCGTCATCTTTCTGCAACTCAGCAACCCGCTTAAGAGACACTATGGAAACTCGCTTCAGACAACAAATATGTAGCTCAGCAATAGCCTCTCTTACACACAACGCCAATGCTACCTCAAGTAATCTGTGCTCATGTGTCATATGTCTAGTACCATCTGGCTCTCGATGTCGCTCCTCAATGCATCAGCTACGACATTCGCCTTGCCCAAATAATACTCAATTGTGAAGTCATAGTCCTTCAGTAATTTGAGCCATCGCCGCTGTCGTATGTTCAACTCCCTTTGAGTGAACAAATATCTCAAACTATGGTGGTCTGTGAACAACACAAACCTTTCACGATACAAATAATGCCTCCAGGCCTTTAGTGTAAACATGATCACCGCAATCTCCAAGTCGTGACCGGATAGTTTTCCTCATAAAGTCTCAGCTGTCGAGATAAATATGCCAATGGGTGTCCATCCTGCATCAACACGCCACCCAACCGAGTGCCCGATGCATCAATATAAACCAAAAATCCTTTATCTGTAGCTGGTAATGCCAAAACTGGTGCCGAAGTCAACCTCCTCTTTAGCTCTCAAAAAGCATCATCATACTCTTGTGACCATTCAAATCCAACATCCTTCTTGTTTTGCCTCGCCAACAACACTGCAATCATTAAGAAATCTTGTACGAAACGCTTGTAATATCCCGCTGACCCATGAAACTCTGGATGTCAGATACAAACTCAGGTGTCTTCCAATCAATAAGTGCTTAAATCTTGTCACCATCAACAGATATGCCCTGATCACTGATGACATGGCCCAAGAATTTCACCTCACTCAGTCAGAATGAGCATTTGTTGAACTTGGCATAAAGTCGGTGCTCTCTCAGGGTCGCCAACACATCTATGATATGCCTCTCATTCTCTACACGAGTCTTACTGTATATCAAGATGTCATTAATAAACAAAATGATGTATTGATCAAGAAATGGCATCGGTACCCTGTGCAACAAATCCATGAAGAACGTTAGTGCGTTAGTTAGCCCAAATGGCATGACTGTAAACTCGAATAATCCGTACCACGTACTAAAAGTGGTCTTCTCCACATTCTCCTCTCGAATCCTCAATTGATGGTATCCTGAATGTAAATCGATCTTTGAGAAGAATTTGGCCCCAGCCAATCGATCGAATAAGTCATCAATCCTCGGAAGTGGGCAACGATTCTGAATCATCACCTGATTGCTTCCGATAATCCACACACATCCGTATAGAGCCATTTTTCTTTTTCCCAAAACGAATTAAAGTTCCCTAAGGTGACATGCTAGGATGAATGAAACCCTTCTACAGTAAGTCCTCTAACTGGGTCCTCAACTCCTCGTGCTCCGATGCTGACATCCTATACGGTCTGCTGTAAAATTGGCTGAGTCCCTGAAATCAGCTCAATTATAAACTCAATAACTCTTGGTGGTGCCATCCTAGAAAATCATCAGGTAACACGTCTGGGAACTTGCAGACAATAGGGACATCCTCAACCGTAATCATCGTCTTACACTCCGGCCCAACCATAACCATGAACACCTTCATCTCTTGAGACATAGCTAATCTGCCTTGAGTAATAGGTAATACAGTCGTAACTCCGGCAAATGTAAACTTTTGAATCCCCTCGATGTCAAACGTTATAATCTTAATGAAACAGTCGATCTTTGCGTGATAAGATGATAACCAATCCATACCGAACATCGTATCAAATTCTAGATACTCTAACACTATGAGATCAGCCAGTAGCTAATGCCCTCAATCTCAATAGTACAATTTTGGCATATCCGTTTAAGGTAAATCTTATCCCCATTTGTCATACTAAGAACAAGATGTGTATCTAAGGTCTGTGCAGGTAACCCTAACTCTCCTACTATGCATCCAGAAATAAAAGATAGCGTGCAACAAAAATCCATCGTAATATGCATGGAAATTCCATAAGAATACAACGTACCCTTAACAAGCTATTCGATCGCCTCTCTGTTCGGATAAGCGACCCCAAAAGCTGTAGTTTGGGCCCTATCTTTGGCCTGCTCCATTTGTTGTAGTAATGGTACTGGTCTAGAATAATCTGCCACAATATGTCCCACCTGACAACATCGTTAGCATGTACAAGTCTCTGATCTGCCAGAACTCCTCTGACTCTTTGTATGACCCTGGCCTTAGCTCTAGCCTCTTTGACCTCTATCTTGCCTATACTGCTATCTAGGCTGTTCAAATGGTGCAGAAGTCGTGGAATATGCCGCCTGGCAATCATCACATCTATCGTGATCGTCATGACGATCTCTATAGCCTCTACAACTCTGATCAAACTGCCAATCACCTCGGCGAGGTCTCTGGCCCTGTTTCTGTCGATCCTGGTCTCTCATCTGTCTTTTCGGTTTCTGATCAGACCGAGAACCTTATGTTGGCCGACTCTATTTACCCTATAGCGTAGCCTGAATCGCTAATTGACCGACCCTCTGAACCAGGTATGTCTCGTATGTGAGGGACCTATTGTAAATCTCTGCTAGTGTACGAGATCCACTAGATACAACCATGCTCGCAATCCTCTCATTTAGGCCTCGGACAAAATAATAGATTTATAGTTGATCGGTACCTCCTATGTCCATGAAGTACGATAATAGATATCGGTACCTCTCTATGTACACCGCGACAGAATATCACCATGAACTAATGACAAAAACTCATCCCTCAATCGAACCTTGACCTCTATAAGTACGTACTCATCCATACAACGCTTGGAACTATGCCCAAGTTGTCACAGTAGGATGAGTCACGATGTAGGTAGTCCACCAAATCGCACCATCGGCTCTCAAGCAAAAACTTGACAATCTCAGCTGATCGATCTCCTTAACCCGAAGTAACTCATGTAGCCGCTCACGAGATAACAACCACCTCCCGGCTATCTTAGGGTCCTCGGCTCCATAGAAATATCCTGACAAGAACTTAATGAAGTGCTTTATCTTTTTAGCCTCAGCTGTCATTAGGCTCGTAGAAGTAGACGCCACTGATGGCTGCTCAGTAGTCACACGTATAAGAACCACTGCAGTATCCACTAGTACTGCTACTGGTGCAACTCTCTCAGCTAATGTCTCAGATACTGCTGCATGCACCTGAGTCTCAGCTGTAGTTGGAGCTACAACTGCCTGAGTAGTAGTCATCGGTGCAACCAACGAAGTAGTACGAGCTGTAGTCATCTCTCGAGCATCCCGAGCTCTCAACATGTCTATCAATAATGCGAATCTATCATCCATAGTCTGCACCAAGGACTCCAACGTCAACGTCGGCCTAGTTGGATCATTGGTATCACTGACCTCAGGCTGAGTAAGGTCAAAAGGTCATCCGTCCATCGGTAACTACATCGAAGAACGTGTGTCTAATCAGCCTTCGTACATAAATACGTATATTGTATGTATTATACAACCAAAAATATAACACGTATATCCCTTATTTCTACCCATATTATCTCACTTCCCAACTAGGACTCTAGGCAATTCCTTTGGGTTTCCACATCTAAAGTTTATTCATCAGGTTTATCCAAAAATTATACCACGAATGTAATCGTATCAGAGTTAACTTTCAATTCCTCGACCTACACCAAACTTGTTCTGATACCAAAATGTAACGACCCATTTTCTGAATGGACCGCCACGGGGGCTAACGGGGGCCCACAACCTGGTCTACCAGCACCTGCTGTGTCCACATGCTATCTCATCCATCATTAAATCATTATTAACCTCAATAGATAACAGCTTACTATTTAAATTGTTACTGAACTCTAGTCATATGCGAAAATCATTTTAAACCATAATAAATCACAACAGAAGTCTTTTATTATGACAATCAAAATACTAAACATCATAGTCATGCATTTAACTCTGATACCTAGTGTGGAAAACCCATATATCATCATAGATTAAAACTATAACTCAATGTATCAAAATATCAAAAAATATAGTCCTAAAGTATCTCTCAATCCCAAATCCAAAAAATAAAATACAAAGTATATATAATACAAATGTACATGCCTGCTCAATATCTCTAAATCATACGTATTTCGATAACTTGCCCTTGCCATGACTTGTATCAGGATCTGCACTCAAGCCATCACAAAAAGGCAAATGATGAGTCCAAAGTGAGTATTCCCAAGGAAATTAAGTAAGCAATACGAAAATTAAATGCTGAAATTTGAAAAAAACTATTAAATAAACATGCAAAAATAAATACAGGCAACTGTGCTCATCGTATGGATAAATAATAGTGCAAGCTTTAAGTGTGTTCATAGAGTCTACGGTCAGACTAACGCCATACTTCGGACTCCCAACAAACTATTGCCAGTGAGTAGCACTAAAGCAAGGCCAGTATCTGGATCCGCTAGGTGGTCGGCATGGAACCTATGGCACACCCACACGTGCCTTGACGCGACTCTCAGTTTGACCTATTCATCGAGATCCTTGGCACATTTGCTATGGCCTAGTGGACATACACATAGAAATGGCTCGATGGGAGAGCCTCAACGTCCATCCATTTAAGTCAAACCAAGAATAGAGTATTGAAAGACAGAATATGAATTTAAAAGCAAAAATTAAAGTACTACTTAAGAAATTTCAATTGGGACATTACACATCTCAAACCGCACTCTGTGTCCCGATAAATAATCCCTGATCTGGCTCCGCCTAAACCTAGATATCCAAATTACCGCTTGAAATGACCTATTTCCATTTATAATTGATTTTTAGTCAATTGGATGTGTTTTATGTCGCTTCGCAAAAATAATGTCAAAGCTGCAATATATAGTACGTTGGGTCTGGAAATTAGCGCGCTTGATTCCTAGGCAGTTATATGTTCTTCGTCAAGAAGAACATTAGCGCACTATATTTCTTGCCTAGTGAGCTAATTTTCATCTAGTGCGCTAGATGACGTAATGAGCGGTAATCGTGTTCTGGACAACAATTTTGCTGAAAATTCTAAGTTTTAAACCCATCCACCAACAACAACAACAACCATAACACCAACCACTAAACCACATAGCACTTAAAATCTACCAAAACAACTACTCAATAACCACTTATCAATCCCTATTGGATTCACACCAACACCTCAAAAATCGAGATCAAAAGATAAAGAAAGTTGAGGTGTTTGTGAATCTCGCCTTGCTTTGATGATTCCACCACTCCAAGCTCCTTAAATCACCTAGTTGGGACTTCACGATCTTTGTTTCTTCTCTTCAATTTTCGGATTTGATGATAAGGAAAGAGAAAAGGTGGTGAAAATTAAAGTCAATTGACTTTTTATAGTTGATTTGGCATCTTTCCTCACTTGTGCATCTCAAGGCAATCCAATGATCTCCATTTGCTCTATTTCCAACCTTTAATGACTTTAAAAATGACACAAATGACGCACTTTCCCTTGTCTTTAACCCAAAAAGTGGCATTTCGGTTATTCCGATTCTCGGTTTCGCATCTTGAAACACGACATACGCTTACTACCATGTCCCTAACCGCCATATATGCATTACATATTATTATTTAACCCATTTTATCCATTTCATGTGTGTATTATTTCCTCGGCCTAGTATTAAGTCTTTTAGACTACCCAGTACCCGCGTCGACATGTATATCAAAGAGAATACTTATCATACAGACTCGCATATCAAATGTGATATAATTACAAACACTACGATGTTGTTTAATCTATTTTAATGTAAACATCGTAAATTAGACAAATTAGCGCACAAAATAGCTATTTACGTAGCTATAGGCGTGTACTAGCCTAGCTGCGGGTGTCAACCACGTTTGCAACCACGTCATAAATAATGGTGAATTATATTCAGGTCGCTACATTCAACGATGAATATAATCCAAGGAATTTAAATACAATCGCGAATTCATCACGTTTTCTTCTAGACTTTGGGAGTATGATCTGGTTCAACGTGATCTCATGATAACCACTTGATGCAAATAATCTGTGACTCCAGCCCCTCAAGCATAATATAGTGTTTTCTAACTACGGTAAAGTATATACACTATAGTGATACACAAATTGCCCTTACCCTCCCTACCCGTGTCTGTATGTATAACAAAAATACAGTATTAAGGATCAATCCAATTTATATAAAATTATAATCATACAAAGCAAAAGATACTGTAGGATTTACTTTACTTTATAAACAACCAACTTTGAGCTTAACTTTTAGGGATCCTAGAGCACCGAATCACCGTAAAAATGCTTCTAATAGCTTACCTGCATACCCAATAATATTATGTGTCAAACTTCAAGCGAAATCATATCACAAAACCCAATGAAAACTACGATCAAATTACGCATGAGAACAGTTTCCAAAAATATTCATTTATATAACTGTTTCAACTGCTTTCAACTAGCCAACTTGGAGTAACTTTTTAACCTTAAAAACCTTAACATTTGTTATGGTGACCTAAAAGAAACTTGTAATACTCATATCCTACTTTCCATAGAGTCTAAGAACACCCAAATCAGATCATCGATGGAGAAGTTATGAATTTTCAAATATGGCATGTCTACTAGGCAAACTTTATTTATTTTGAACCAAGGAACTTCTCCAAATCAGTATTTTCGCAATTAAATCCTCAAAACTCGACAACAAGCGCCGCGAAACCACTCGATACTAACATTAAAATATTTTCACAACTTGTGGAGTCAAATTGGATTAAAACCAATAATCAATTCATACATAAACCCTATATAAATCAATATCAACTACAAAAATATTTTCAAAATAGTTATCAATTGACTCTTCAATTCACCTAAACCCTAACACACGTCGGTGGAATGTATCCCAAATTGACACAAATCCAATATACCAATTAACAAAGAATCCATACCACTTTTTATCAAAACTCGGCGAAAGAAATATAAAAATCGTGAGAATACAAATTAAATTGGGAAATGCTTTGAATTGAGAATTTATCAAATTACGAGCCAAATACCTTATTTCCACCATAAAAATTTAGTTCGATATGACCGTCTCGCGATGCTCTACAATGTTGTGGAAAGAAACGAGCGAAAAAGGGATGCGGGGAGATCGCAGAGCGAAAATTTGAGTTCAGGGGGTTAGGGATGAATATAAAACAAACATTCTATTTGCTTTGAAATGAAATGTTGTTTCATTTCTTTCTTTTTTCTATATATAAACCTTTAGTTGCTTATCAGCAGCTTAATTTCTGTTTATTTATTAATTCTCAAAATCCTTATTTTACGTGCTTTCACTTTTGACACTCATTTTCAATCCAATTTTTCACCAAATTGAACCAAACTCTCAACAAAATAGTCCATCTTTGTGAAACATTCATAACACTGGTTTTAATCATAAAAAAACCCCAAAAATCTTAACTTTATCTACGACATACTAAAATCTTTCAGACTAATCCTCTTATCATACTTAACCAAACAGGCATCAATTTGAACTCAATCTCAACCTCGACTACCATCAGCTGACACGAAACTCGAAACAAGACCTCACACAAACTTTGTCTCATTTCACACTACCTTCGATCTCGACTTACATGCAAATAGAGGTAAAATCCTCACGTTTACTCTTTAAATTCATTTAAACTTCAAATTCAAATTTTTAAGCTTAATTTCACTTATTTTTTGCAAAACTCCAAATAATAGTTTGAGTCAATATTTTAACTCTACCAGGATTCATTTCGACACATATCTCGAGATAAAACCTCGTAAAATCTCAAATTTACTCATTTAACTTGAGTTTTACAAAATAAGATAATATAATACACAACACTAGGAAAACATCATACAAAAGTAAAATTGCTCATAAATCTCATTTAACTTGATTAGCCTTAACTATTAGTTTAAAGGTTTTGGGCTTTGACACTACAAAGTCTACTTTTTGGTATCTTTATTTTTCCATTAACAGAGAAATCTCTAAAGAATGATAATCAAACAATTATGATTATTTCTACTATAAAAGTTGAGTTGGTAGTTTAACGCTACAAATCATGAATTATGGTTAAAGAACTTCATTTAAGGGCTTGATATTATTAACTCAAATTTCAAGTCGTTAATGATTCAATATGACAATTTTGCAGTTATATTTTTCTCCAAAAATGATTGGTTTTAAACTGGTATAAAGTGTGCGGAGTAAAACACTTTGCAATTAAAGAAGAAGTTCAATAGAAAAAGTGTTAATTCTTAATGATTTATAATTTGGGATTTGATTATTTTTATGTTTATTCAATAAGATCTAATTTAGTGTGCTTATTCTACTAATGTAAGTGCACACTTAAACTATATGATAATTGCAAGTGAATTTAGTCTTTGTCACTTGCATTATATTTTATGAATCGTATAAAATGAATTAGTGTATCAACACAATTTTATCAATGTCATTATTATCAACAATTTTTAGAGTAGGACGTCAGCTCAGACCCCGTAGATGCCACGAATATATTAGGGGCACGCCTGGCTAGGTACAATTAGTAAATTTTATGTTGGTTACCTTTTGTGGTGTATTTATTTAGTTATTTCATGTTGCATTGCCTGTGTGAGTTTACATTGTTATATTATGTGAGATTGTGTGTCGCGCATTGGCCTCGGGAAGCATGTCGATGCGGGCCTCGGGTAAGCAAAGTACATGTACACTACTTTAACATTATCAAATAAATATGAATTATCGAGTTAAGGCCAATGTGAAATTTGTGTATGTGTAGACCTATTTAGTCATGTCTACTTGTTTATAAGCGTCGAGACGAGAGTGGGGAGGCGTCTCAAGATACGTGCCAATGTGGGACGAGGTAGAGAGTGACATGATAAGTTTAAATGTAGCCTTACAAGTTAATGTTACGAATATATATTTTTTAATTAGTCTATGGTTGAAAGAAATTCAAATAAAATGACGTAAGTTAGGCCAAATAATTGATAGACCATTAGATGTCCATGGAGATTCACACACTAGCATGATCCTAGGATGGTGTAGTACATATTTAGTGTTAGAGTGAGAAAGTTAATGGAAGTAGAAGAGAATGGAGACCACTTGATTTACATGGAGATTGGGATGGGCGTAGGAGATGTAGGGACTTAAATGGATCTATCCATAAACATATAAAAGTACTACAATTTGTTCTTAAACCTCATTCATGCAAGTTTAAGCACTTTTGATAGGAGAAATTCTAGTGTAAGCTCTTGCTTAAAGTATTGATTTTGAAGGCTCAATTCGAAGAAGATGAAGTCATACTTGTGAGGATCAAGTGCTAGGATTGATCTACAACCTTATGTAATCAAAGTTTCATTCTTTTATGCTTTAAATTGATGCAATTGGGGTATCTAATCATATGATTTTTATTCTAAATGAATTTGAAATGTCGTTGATTATTGTTTTGATAAATTATGAGATGTTCCCCAAACTCAATTTCTCAATTACTTGTTTTTGGCCATATTTGAAGTTCATTTTCAACTCTGATTTTTATGTAATTTCAAAGTGTAAAAGAAGTTGTTTTCAAATCTTATTTTTAAATTTGGGTTTCTCGTCGAGAAATACTCGATTTACTAAAAATAAGTTTTGAATTTGGATTTGAATCAACAAAGTTACGATCAATTGAAGTTTGCATGTTTTTGTCAATGATTCTCATTCATCAAATTTTGATCTATAAAAAGAGCTTGTTTTTTTTTAAAAATGGGATATTTGGATTCTTTGTGTTTTTTTACTCAGTCTACTATAGTGGATTTTTATTTTTTTAGTAAGAAATGAAGAATTTTTCAAGTTCATGAAGTTTGTAAAACAAAACTGAAAATTCTGCATGTTGTTATGAACCAGTCTTTGTAATTTAGTCATAAGTTCCTCATTTTAAATCAAAATGGACTCATTCTGGTGGCAGTTCTAAGCTAATTTAAAGGGAAATAATTTTTTCCTACTAAAAGTTTTTTAAATTTGAATGTTTTCATGTCTAAAAATCATCTGCAACTTTGATGTTGAATCTAAAGTTTTTGGGCTTCACAATTTAAATAATGTCTTGATATTTTGAGAATAACTTAATCATTTCTTATCAAATTGAGCTCATAATTTTACTATAATGTTCTTGGGTATGTGTTTAGTCTTCACTAAACAAATCATGATTTTTTAAGCTACAGTTTATGAGAAATGGAATTTTGTTTTAAGATTTAATACACACTAAAGTAACCTCGAACCAACTATATTGGCGTAATAGGACACTAGGGACTAGGGAGTTCATAGTTGGGGTTTAGTGTTGGGTATGAGGTATGTGAGGCGTTAGAGCAGTGTCATGTGTGCAGTCAAGTGCATAAAACTCAATTGAAAATCACTTTGAGTATTTACTATTTTCATTTTTTTTACCTTATTCAGTCAGTTTATCAATCTTTTTATTGTTGGCCTAAATGGTCGGTTGAGTTTACTCCTACAGGGTATTCAGTTGTGTGTTCATGGTACGCTAGACCATAGGCCTTCAGTATATGGCGACCCGAGCTGTTGTATCGGTATACATGTCGATGCGTCACGGGTTTACACAAGCCAACGAGAGGACTAGGCGATGGAACAGTAGGTGCACTTACTAGAGGAATCCTAGGGACCCGAAGTATAGTCTAGTCTGACCGGGACGCTCACACACATTTGCACTTTATTATTACTAACGCATGTGATGATCCATTGGCAATAGCCTATTTAATTTTCACAAGTTTATTTAACAATATTATTGGTTTTTCTACTAATTGAATGCTCAATGAATTTCCTTGGGATTTTACTCACTAGACTCGTCATCCGTTTTGTTATGATGATCGAGTGTAGATCTTAGTACTAGTAAGGGCAAGGAGATCCTAGGCGACTATCTCTGATTGCTTGTGTCCATGACCTACTAGTACATGTTTACTTTTGGTATTTTGCTTATTTTAGGTATTAGAGGACTCGAGACACTTGTGCATGTATATATATAATTTTGTCATCTTATATACAATGTGTTTATTTACCGGGTTTTCCACACTATGATGTGATATGCTTGACATGAACTTTATATATCCACTATATTAATGTTATTTAAGTCTTCAGCTAAATTTTATTGTTTAACATTGTAAACTCCTGTAAAATACTCGCCATGTTCAAGAACTGATAACAAGATGGATGATAATGCTAACTTAGCATAATGAATAGTAAATAAATAATCGAATGATTGAATAACTTAATAGCTTATTAATGAGTTAGCATGCACATCAAGGAGCACTAACGTGGCAATGGACGATAACGGCGAGTGGGACCCAACGGGTCAGAGACGCGGTAGGGTTACGAGGATGACAATGGGACCCACACTCCATACGAATGGCGGCTTCAGTTAGTAATGCACGTAGTACATGGAAGGGAATATATCCTATTTTGATGTACAACCGCTATGCCTCTCATTGCTAATTTATTTTATAATCATTAAATGATGCCAAACATATATGTGTGCTAATATACAAATTATGTTAAGTTTGGTCGTAATGCGGGTCAAGTAAGAGAAGCACTAAATAATATGTGACCCACATAATTGAAATATGAGACATGTGGGAGAATGTTAAACCATTATATGTCTCATAATTTTAGTTTATGATTACATATTAACCAAAATATGTAACTTATGGTTTAATCAACATTATGTCCACTAAGCTTCTTTGACGTTACAAATTTGATGAGGATTTGTACTTATTATGGAAGTTGAATGGTTCTCCCTTAAACCTATAAAATAGAACTCGTATCATCAAACATTGTGTCGAAAGTTTTAAGACTAATGGGGGCGATAAGTTTTTGGTGGTTTTATGAGACCAAAAGCTTCCACGAGTAATTTTCTAACTCGTATGTGTTTTTTATGTTAAAAGAATGCTCACAGTTTTCCAAAATCACTATCCTGTTTGAACTATTTAGGCCTTGTTAGGTTCGACTTCACAAGAAATTATATTTAAAAATATTAAATTGCAAATGATTTACTATAATATTCTTTTAAAAACTCTAATTTTGATTTCCATGGAAGACATATTTGTTAAATGAATGCTCTTATTAGGAAGTTACGCTTCTTTATCTCCTTGAGGGCACTTCGTCTTGGGGATAAGTTGGCATCTCCACTTCTTAGGAACTTGACTCAAATACTTATCATTACGCTCATTATCCACGAAGTGCACTTCTTCCCTCACTTCCCCAACCAAACGAGACCTTAATCCATTACGCTTAGTATACACGATTTGGATTTGGGCGGGGACGATGCTAAATGTATGGTGAGGGGGGCCATGGAACCCCTCAATCCCTGGCCCACCCCATACATATATACATATATACATTATGGCAATGTTATACATTATTTTTAGAAAATTGTGTTACACAAATAATTAGTCTAATTTTTTTATTTTTTATTTATGGCATTGGTTTGTTTAAAAAATAAATTATGCAATTGAATATATAGTTTAATTGTTTTTACACTGCTCCAACATGCAAGTGTGAAATTATAAGTCCAAATCAAATACATTTATTTCCTATCTATGATTAAACAGCTTATGCATTTTGTTTCAAAAAATTTTATACATATTTTACAAAAAGGATGTATTTTTCATTACTTACTAGACCATAGGATTGATAATAATTTCGGTTAATTGAAAAAGGAATATTGAGAGATTTTTTTATTTTTGTTTTTTGAGAAAAAAGATTAATTATTAAAACTAAAATGAAATTTGACTATGAAAAAATCACTGCTTAAGAAGAACACATATATAAAACTCGTTTGAGTTGGCCTAGCAGTAAGGGCATACTCGGGATTGTGTGGGTTAGGCGCACGGTCTCGGGTTTGATTCCCCACTTGTGCCAAGCTTCGACAAGCCACTGGCCAAACTACCTTGGGTGGAGGCTACAACGACCCCTTAGAGGATTAGTCAGGCGAAGCTTGGACACCCCCTGTATCATCAAAAAAAAGAACACGTATACAAGGGTGAGAAAAGTCATATAACTATGTGATATTCATAAGATTTCACTACATATGATTATTATCACTATGTATATATACATTTTTTTCAGGGAAATCACTATGTCACCGCCTGAATTTCTAATCTCGTTTATTTTCTGTAATCAAGATTACCGACCCATGACGTGGACCCACACCATGATATGTGCATTGACCGCAGAGAGATGGTTGAGATACATATTAGATTTGTTGTTGTGTATGCCCAGTGTATTGTATATGTGTTGACTATTAAATCACTCCTACTCATGTATATGTGTCGTGACGTGAGTGGAGACGTGCCTCGAGTTGTATGCTGACGTAGGACCAGGGTAGATAGTGATGTGGTAAGTTTATTTTGAGTTTAGTATAGCTTATATAGTGGCTGTAATGTGGTTAGAGTAGAATTTGAATTAAATGTAACCTAAGTTTCCATTTTAAAACAATAACCATGTGATTTATATCAAGACACATATTAGCACATCTAGAAACTAATTGAGTTACTTGTTGGTGTTACTTAGGCTTCGTTGGTGGAGGTTAATGGGAAATACGTCAACATGTGTATCATAGGATAGGTCTCGAGATACGTGTATGCAATTAGATAAATGGCTATTATTCAACCATATACATTCATATATATAGTTAGAGATCAAGACATGCAAATCAAATTTTTCATTCTCAACAACTTAGAAGCTAAGGAAACTCTTGCTGGAAAGGAAAAAAAAGAATAAATCAGTTTGAATTAGTGAAATTAATGTGTAGGAGTTGAAACTAGCTAATGTACATCAACTAGGTAATCTATTTACACTAGTTTGTTTAGTTTAATTTAATGAATTCATGAATTTGTTAGTATGTGTGGTTGTTTTTATGTTGTTGATGATGCTTGAGGTTTTTGAGGTGTTTGTAAAGGTCCCCAATGCATTGGTGAAGCTTATGTATTGTGTAAACTTATAATTCTGGTTGCAGAATTCTAGGTTTTCCTGCACATAGCGTGCTAGGAAAATCAATTAGCACGCTAGAGACTGTTTGTTAGCACGTTAATGAGACTACTAGCGCATTAATGAAGGTACCCAGCGAGCTAATTGCCATGACAATATAAAAATTTGCAATTTTTCAAATTTTCCAAAATAATATAACTAAGCCTAAAACCCTGAGTAAAGGTCTTAACACATCCAAAAACATGTTATATGATATCAGGAACCTAAAAGAATGTTATGGGGGTCAAATACAAGATTTGTAGTGATGAGAGGCCGGTAAAGCTAGGACTTTACGTTGTTGTATGTAAGTATACCCATTGACTGTTTATTTACATTTCATTTCCAATTTTAACTTATTTGTTGTAGTCTATATTGACTATGTCTAGCTTTGTACTCTCATATCATGGACTTAATATTTATTCTTCACTTATTGAGCTTGGTTTCCATGATATTTTGATAACTCGAGATTTTTGAATCCATTTGTCATTTCTTGTTATTTTAGAGTAAATGTAGTATAAATAGCATGCTATTAGGGATTTGTGAGTTGTGAATGACTTTGTGGACTTGTAGTTTTGGAGAATTTGTGTTTTATTGCATAGCCGATTCTTGGAATCGTTAATGAGTCAGTTACTTGAAATTATAAAATAGGTATAGTATCTAGAGTTCATAGCACTATGAGTGGATCGACACACGGGGTTAGAGTCCCTGGGGATGTCGACACTCGACACTATGATATGGCACGCGAGTTTAGATTCCTTAGAGGTTACCAAGACACGAGGTTAGATTCCCTGTGATACTAGGGTTAGAGTCCCTAATGATATTAGACTAGGCGACACCACGCACATCTTTTAGTGGTTAAGGCTTCATTGACGTAGGCAACATCCGACCAGATCTAGATCATAACTATTTAGCCTTGTGTCGGTTTCACTTGCTTAACTATGGTATTTCTTGGCACATTTGTGGTACTAGTCTTTCTTTATTGAACTTATGCATTTAAATACCATTTAGTTTGTTTTGGAAATGTTAATGAATTTGTCAACAGGGATTATTGTTACTTTTTGTAGTCACTGTCCTTTTTATGACGGTGGGTGCGGAGCCGTCGACTAGCAAGCCAGGCAAGGAGAAGATTGGCGACTACCTATGAGCCAGCAGCATACTTCTGCATTGACATTTGTAGGTTTTGATATTTTATGTATTATATAGTTATGTTTTTTATACATTTTAACGTTGTATATTAGGATGAGTGTTCAGTTTCCCCGACTTATGATAACCATCACACTGTTTATATTTGCCATGTTATTATATATGCATGAGATTGTTATTTCCTGGTTTCCATATACTTAGGATTTATAATAATTGTTTCCACATAATATGTTAAGTTTTCTACTAAAATTTCATAACTATTAATTTTTTTTTAATTAACTATAAAATTCAATTGTAAAGTGACAAGTTATTTATTTATCCTAAACATTAGTATAAAGTAGATTTTGATAGAAAGGCTGACTAATAAGTAGTTATCTCCTGTATGGCTACGATTTAGACTTAATTACGGGATTAGGCCGGGCGGTGCCCTAGATTAATTAGAGAAGGGACCGTCATAGTTAGTATTAGAGCCAAGGTTCTCGATGAATGCACAACTAAAACTTGAATAAAACATAATTCTTAGATATGGAAACCAGATTATCCTTGCCTAGAAACTATTAGTTGGGAAGTAAAATAAGTGAGCTAGAGGGGTATTTTATTTATATGTTACATTTTATATGTACATAAATACAAGTTACGCCACGTAGTAGCTAATTCACGCTCGTTTTATACCTATAGACATCAATAGCAGATACACATGATGGCGGAGACACTGGAGCTAGTGGTAGTCGGCATCCTACTACTGTAACGAACAATTATCATAGGTTGTCTGACTGTGTAGCGGCTCACGAGCAGCAGCTTGCTAACTTCATCACCTTCAAGAGGGACAGCACGGCGGTTATCACACCAGCCCTCCTCGCCACTCGTACTACTACTGTGACACCCTAGACCGTCAGGACTAAGACTACAACAGACACTATTACTTCATGACCTCGAATACCTACACCACCAATTCCACAACCACATATAGACCCTACAACACCACATCCACATGAAGTACTGATATTGACTATATAAGAGATAGCTACAAATGAGGACAGATCCACTCCTACACCTACGCCTTCTGAGGTAGTAGGATTATTGAGGTATGCCAAGCTGGTGAAGGACTTAATCAGGCTTAGGCCAGTATTCTTTGCTGGAGAACAAGACTATGAGGAAATTGAGCAATGAATTCTTTTACAGGAGATGTTACATGTACTATAGGGCATTGAGGACAGATTATAGCTCATTCTCTCTTACTACACCCTAGAGAAGGATGTAGATGTATGGTAGATGATCATAGTAGCGATCAGAGGCAGTTTTACCCCGTAGGATGATTCAAGAAAGAGTTTTTCAAGAAATACTTTTTAGCCTCTATGGTGAAGAGGATGAAGAAAAGGTTTATGGCGCCGAGACATGTTAAGGGTGAGACAATGATGAGTTACGGAGATAAATATGGAAACCTCAGACAGTTTGGCGAGGACTTAGTTACAGATGATGCTGATGATGTTTTCTATTATTGTGATGGTGTGAGATGAGATATTGTACGATCTGTAGCCACATCTCTTCTAGAGAGGGCCCTCTCCCATGAGATATATGAGTTGGGTAGAGGCAGATTAATGCACTAAGTTATCGGATGGAGCAAATGATTATGAGTAGTGAAGACAGGGGGGAAAAATAGAGGAGAAGAGATAGACGGTTCTAGATGGGCAAAGCACAGGCATGTACGTACGTCTAGTGGCACATGCACTGCCACCAGCCCCTAACACATGACACGTATGGCATAACTCCATTACCCCTCCCACTAGGCAGGGATTACCATCACCACCAGCACCCCGATAAAGTAGCAAGGAAGAGGCAGAGATAAAAGTCGAGATTTTCAGATAGGGACCGAGGCGGGCATCACGATAAGTAATGCATGATCAGGGTCAGAGATAGCAGTTTAGCCAGTGTGGACCCATTACATTTTAGAGATGCGATTAGGTGGGGCATATAGCTCGAGAGTGCACACAGCCAGCAACAACTTATCCACAGTGGGGCCAAGAGGGAGCCCACGTGGTAGCACAGCTAGATCCCAGATCGACACCACATCTCATTGAGGGTACGATTTCCATTTCCAATATATATATATATATTTTATGTTCTGTTTGATTATGGTTCTACTATTTTTTCATTGTTGGTTGTATGGTAACATCCTAGGGTTGAGACCTGTTAGGCTTAGTGTACACATGATTTTGAGTACTGTAGCTGGGGATAGAGTTTACCCTAATAGTTTTATTAAGGTATGTCTGGTAGAGATAGGTGGGGTAGAGTTACTTGTTGACTTCACAATCCTCAAGTTTTTAGAGTATGAAATGATTTTAGGGATGGACCGGTTATCAGCATACCATGCACATATCAACTGTTTTAGTAAGACAGTGATATTTGAAATCCTAGAGCATCCGATATTCAGTTATAAGGGTAGTTCAACGAGGACAATAGGCATGAGAGGTCGACCTACGACTAGAGAGGAAATGGAGGCATTGATTGCACTATATACAGTGGCAAAGAGTCGGGGACCTAAACTTGAGGATATACCAGTTATTAGAGAGTTTCGAATGTGTTTCTAGAGTATTTACCTGGTCTACCATCACCGCGAGAGGTTGATTTTATTATTGAGTTAGAATTGAGCACCAGACCGATTTCCATACCGTCGTACCGTATGGCACTACGAGAGTTAGAGGAGTTGAAAAGTCAGATTAGAACTTGGGACATAAGGTATTCATCACACCTCTATGTTCCCATGGGGAGCTCCTGTCCTTTTGTGATGAAAAATGATAGTACTTTGAAACTTTGTATCAACTACAAACAGTTGAACAAAGCTACAATTAGAAATAATATCCACTACTGAGGATCGACGATTCAGGTAATTATGGATTGGCCAGCATCGACGTCAATCACAAAGATCAGAAGTTTTCCAAGTTTGACAATGTATTATTGCCTATTTATAAAGGATTTCTCGAAGATCGCTTCACCGATTACTAGGTTGACCCAGAAGGACGTCAGATTTGAGTGGTATGAGAAATAAGAGAAGACATTCGCTCAGTTGAAGAGATTGTTGACTACTGCGCCAATATTAATATTGCCAGAGGCTGGATAGTACATAGATGCTTCTCATATGGGTTTGGGTCGCGCGTTGATATAGGATAGTGCTACGGTAGCTTACACCTCCAAACAGTCGAAAGTACTTGAGAAGAATTACCCCACACATGATTTGGAGTTAGCAGCAGTAGTGTTTGCATTGAAGGTGTGGAGATATTATTTGTATGGAGAGAAATTCACACTCTTCACTGATCACAAGAGTCTGAAATATATCTTCACACAAAAGAACTTGAATATGAGAGTGCATAAGTGGTTAGAGTTTCTGCAGGATTGTGACTTTTCTGTGGACTATCACCCAGAAAAAGCCAACGTAATTGCAAATGTGTTGAGTAGGCTACCAGGTAAAGATGTCGAGATTGTCAAATGTCACACGATGCAAGAGTATAGGTTACTTGAGGCAACGATGACAACATGTTCATTAGAGGTTCCTATAAGTACTCAGATTGAGATTTGCGAACATATGAGAGTACAGATTGTGTTTACATAGAGAGTGACATAGGGTTAGAGGATCGAGAAATTGTACCCGAGGTTTAATGAGTTAGCGTATAGTACAGATTATGTTGATTGGACGGAGACGTTTGATCAGTGTTTGAGGTTTATAGACGGACTGTGGATGCCATCCGTGCTAGACCTGAGGGATGAGATTTTTTAGGAGTCATACCATTCATCCGGGTGGGACCAAAATGTACCATGACATGAAGAAACATTTCTGGTGGCCTGGGATGAAGGCAGATGTTTCTAACTTCATAAGGAATTATGGGATCTATCAACAAGTGAGGCTGAACATGGCAGACCTGAAGGATTGCCACAGCTTCTTCCCATTCCACGATGGAAATGGGAGGATATCTTCATAGATTTTGGGAGGGGATTGCCGAGGATCACCAATAGACATGATTCTATTTGGGTGATCGTTGACAGACTGATGAAGTTTGCTCATTTTCTACCATTAACCGCGCATTACATGTTTGATCAGCTGATAATACTATTCGAGTGAGAGGCTATCATATTGCACGAAGTTTCATTAACTATCACATCCGACAGAGATGTTATGTATATGTCCGAAATATAGCGGAGTATGCAGGAGCAATATGGTACGCGCCTACAGTTCAGCATGCTTTTCATCCTCAAAATGATGGGTAGACTAAGGGTGTGTTTGATAGCAAAAAAAATGAAACAACTTATGGAAAATTATGAGGTTTTTTAATATAACCGTTTTATTCGGTGTTTAATAGACTAATAACCGGATAAGAAAAAAAAACCTACGCTCCTTTTTTTCCTCAATTCTTTTCTCTTATTTCGGCATGGAAATTCGAGATTTTCTCGCTGGGAATCCGTTTTCGACTCAAACTCGGATCTTGTTCTAACGATCTCCTCTCAAATCTCTTCCTTTATAAACTCCAACGATCTCCTCTCAATTCTCACTTTCGCCTCTACGATCTCTTCCCATATTGTTGTTCAATGATCTCCCTTGATATTCTCAGTTTTGCCCTCTATGATCTCTTCTTATCTTGCTTCTCAACGATCTCCCAACTCAAGAACTTTATATTTTCATCAGTTTTGCCTTGTAGCTGCTCAAGTCTCTTCCTTTATAAACTCAAGCTAATGATCTCCTCTCAGTTCTCATTATTTCCTTTACGATCTCTTCCCATCTTGGTTCTCAATGATCTCCCAACTGAAGAACTTGATATTCTAAGTTTTGCCTTGTCGTTGCTGCCGCAGCTAGCGGCTTATTGGAGTTGAGAATTTTTGAAAAATTTTGAATGCACCTAGAGGTATGTTACATAACTAATCTCAGTTTCAATGTGGTTTCTCACTCAACATCTGTATTTTTTCTTTTGTTTATAAGATGCATATCAAAACTCATTTTACTTTGTGGCTTTGTTTGATGTAGTAAAGTCTTGCTTAGAAAATGTTTGATTATATGCCTATATAAGATTGTAGTCTATAAAGTGTTTGATTAAATGCCTTGTTGATTTCATCTCAACTAGTATTCAATGCTAGAAAATTGTATATACTAATAAGAACAAGTAAATTTAAAGGAATGACAAAGTAATTCATCTTAAATGGTAAATCAACAACTAATCAGTCCAAATTAAGTGGGAAGAACTGAACAAATCTTTTCTTCTCGTGTTGATATCTTTCTCTGGTCTCTGAGGTACTCGCCTTTATGTTCTATATGCAATAATACACTTTTAAGTATAGGGACTCTCAGTAGAAGGAAGTTGAAGGTTTCATCTTCTCTTCATTTTCACATTAGATACGTTCTCTTTTTTTCCTACATATTGGTGTGGAACCATTTTCACATTAGATACGTTTTTTTTTTCGAGTTGAAGATTTTAATAGCTTGTGTGGATTCATGTGACGTGCAGGTGATTGTTGTTTTATCACATTTATGGATTAGATGGTGTAGGACAAATACAATGAGAACCGAAGCTTTCATCATCAATTAGTCGGGATTTAAATCTGAAAAGCTCTAATGACTGTTTTAGTTTGTTCATCTATATATTTTTTTAAAACTTTCAACTTGATGTTATACAACTGAGTTTTCAATTTGGATGTTGTGTTTTTCTTTTCTTTTTTTCATTTGGACGTTAACTAATATGGGAAGAACTGAACAAATCTTTTCTTCTCGTGTTGATATCTTTCTCTGGTCTTTGAGTTACTCGCATTTATATTCTATATGCAATAATACACTCTTAAGTATAAGGACTCTCAGTAGAAGGAAGTTAAAGATTTCATCTTCTCTTCATTTTCACATTGGATACGTTTTGACATGGAAAAATTGATTTGGATATAGTTTCTTAAATGAATGTAGACCCTGGATTGCCATAGATGTGCATTCCACATACTTGCATTCATTACTTTCTTGTTGTTTAAGTTTAACAGTTTTTATCAACTTTTAAGTATGTATTTGTTTTATAAAAATTGATTTACTATCATTCACTCATTCATTAAGTTTACATGCATTTACTTAGATGCCTACTGAAGAAGATAGAAAAAAAAAAAGCAACTATAATGATGATGATGTTATTGCTCGATTACGTACAACGTCGTAACTCGTTGAACATACAACCTTGAGTTAATAGAAATGAAGAAAGGAAACTAATATTAAAGCATTTTTACAAAGAATCTGACAAAAACTGTAAGGAACAGTTACGATTGAAACGAGGTCCATTCAAAGAGCTTTGCAGAATTCTTCGTACGCATGGGCTAGTTGACGGGCGCGGTGTAAAAGTAAAAGAACAAGTAGTTATGTTTTTGCTGATAGTTGGACACGATAATCGAAATAGACGAACGAATTTTGAATTTATTCGTTCCGGTGAGATAGTTAGCCGCTACTTCCACGTTGTTACAAGAGCTCTAATCAGTATGTACAAAGGCGTAGTCAAGCCTGCAAATATAAATAATTCTCCACAAGACAAAGAATCGAACCTAAGTGTTTGGTATCACTATTTTGAGGTAATGGATTTATTTAAGATATTTTTAAAGTTTGTCCAGTAAATAGCATAATAATATATTATAATAATTTGTGGATATAAACTAAATAAATATTAAATACTAGGATGCGGTCGGAGCATTAGATGGAACTCATTTCTCATGCACGGTACCGATTGAAGAGTAGCGAAAGTACCGCAATAGAAAAGGTTTTACTGTTGGGTTTTGGGGTTCATACGCAGCGGAGATTACAAAACAATTTTGACAAAAACCCCAACAGGATCCGAATCTAATTCCATTAAAAACGTTTAAACCATGAAAAACTTAATCATACCTCGATCGCAATATACCTTTACGAAGGTTAATCGATCTTTAAGGCGCGCGCAACGACGAACGCCCTCTATCGGCGATCCACGCACGAACGGCGTAGAGATTCGAAGTGCTAGCTTCAGAGAATACCAAACCTTTTTGTTTCTCTCAAAAAACGATCCAGAGCATACCAAAAACCCTAAGTCGTTTCTTAAACGAAAAAGGAGTTTTGGCCTTTTGATCTTTCGTTTTTGTGTTCTAACTTAAAGCGTCTATTTATACAACCCTTGTATATAGACGGTTAAGTAAATTACAAATACACCCCTACTTAAAGAAGTATAAGTGTAATACACCACAAGGACGTTTACATCATGAATTTTATCATATAAAATTCATTTTTCGAACCATCTTAAAATCTCGCAAAACCATTCTTAGTGTGCGACCCAATAGGCTCATACAACGTTGGCGGTGTACCAAAACACATTTTGGTATACAAGTCATAAGCGACCTCTAGCAAGACATTATGACTACCCAAGTTGTACGAATATCGAATCGAAACAACCTAATCAATAGTGTATATAACATCCTTTTGTCACACGATATCCTTTTGATCAAACATAAGGCATGGAATTGTCATCCACATGTTCAATCGTACTAGTCTCGATCTCTAGGTAGGCCCGAAAACATCCAAGTGACATTGATCAATATCAATTCACTTAGACTAGGCCTTTTAACGAGTCTAACACATCGAGGGATCCACTAGATATCTCTCTTTATATGAGAGGGACAAATTCTATCTCGATTACACAACTTCATCACATTGCTCACATTAACCAATCACAACCTTTATAATCGTCCGGTTAAAGACAACGTTTGATTGTGTCAAATCACTTGTGTTCCTAATGTTGAAGTCTCTGGTAATCTCAAGTCGGAAGGACTGGAATATATACCTATCATGAGAAACAACTATGACTTAATCCATGTGATGTTCTCATAGCGGGTCGGTCCGATACTTTGTTCCCTAACAAGTACTCGTGATCTTGATTCGTATCCTATAGGTATAATCATCATATGATCATCAATCAAGACTCACACTAGTCTTAATTCATTATAGTTCCCGTATAATGATCGACTAGGGACATTTAAGATATTTATGTAAATACCCATGGATCTTATTATAATGTAAACATGCAAATTAATTATAATAAACAACAAATGAAATCCTCTATTTTATTAACTAAAAGTATTCATAAAGACATTTATGGATTGACCTAGGGCACATGCCCCAACATCTCCCACTTGCACTTTAGGGCCAATCATATATGCATCTAATGCCTAATGATCTAACATGACCATCATGTTTTGCTTGTGGAAGAGTTTTTGTCAATGGATCCACAACGTTGTCTTCGGTAGGTACTCTGCAAATCTTTACGTCTCCCCTCTCAATAATTTATCTAATGAGATGAAAACGCCTGAGTATATGTTTGGATCTGTGATGTGATCTAGGTTCCTTGGCTTTGTGCTATTGCCCGTTATTGTCACAATACAAACAAGCGGGGTTAGCAATACTTGGAACCACACCTAGTTCATAAATGAACTTTTTGATCCAAAGCCCTCCTTTCTTTGCATCGGACGCTACAATATACTCGAAACTTCTGTTGTAGAATCTGCACGATCTCTTGCTTCGACTTTTCCACTTACTTCACCCCCATTCAAAGTAAACACATATCCAGTTCGCGATCTAAAATCATCTATATCGGTTTGAAAACTTGCATCACGTGTAACCATTTACAACTAGATCATTTTCAAAACCTCCATAGACCAAGAACACTTCCTTAGTCCTTCTTAAGTACTTAAGGATGTTCTTTCTTGCTATCCGGTGACTCTCACTTTGGATCGGCGATATCTCTGCTTGTAGTGCTCAAAGCATATGATACATCGAGTCGAGTGCATAACATGGCATACATGATAGATCCAATAGGCGATGCATATGGAATCTTATTCATACGGTCTCGCTCATCATTTGTCTTAGGACATTGAGTCTTCTTGAGACTTATCCCATGAGACATTGGCAACAATCCTCTTTTAGAGTCTTGCAAATTGAACCTATTCGGCACCTTGTCTATGTAAGCACTCGACTTAGGCCAGATTAGCCTTTTAGATCTATCCCTATAGATCTTTATCCTAGGATATAAGTTTGCATCTCCTAAGTCTTTCATTGAGAAACACTTCCCTAACCAAGACTTGACATTACGCAATGTTGGGATGTCATTTCCAATGAGTAATATATCATCAACATACGATACCGAGAAAAATAACTACACTCCCACTTGACCTTCTTGTATACACAAGGCTCATCTTCATTCTTAATAAAACCAAAATCCTTGATTGCTTCATCAAAACGAAGATTCCAACTCAGAAAGCTTGCTTTAATCCATAAATGGATCTTTGAAGCTTGCATACCTTCCTAGAATTCTCGGGATGTACAAAACCTTCGAGTTGTGTCATATACACGTCCTCAAGCACTTTCCATTAAGAAATGTTGTTTTTACATCCATTTGCCATATTTCATAGTCATAATATGCGGCAATGGCAATTAAAATTCTTATGGATTTAAGCATGGCTACTTGGCGAAAAAGTTTCATCATAATCAACACCTTGAGTCTGCTGAAACCTTTTGCTACAAGTCTTGCTTTAAAAGTATGCACTTTGCCATCCATGTCGGTTTTCTTCTTGAAAACCCATTTACATCCATGGTCTTACCACCTTGGGTAAATCAACCAAGTTCCAAACTTGGTTATCATACATGGATTGCATCTCGAGTTCATGGCACTTAGCCATTTATCTGAGTCTGGTCCAGACATAGCCTCGATAAGTGGTGGGCTCATTTTGGTCTATAAGCAACACATCACGACTATCGGTAATGAGAAATCCGAATCTCTCTGGCTCATGTCTTACCTACTAGATTTACGTGGGCCTTGTGTCACTTGTGGAGGTTCAAGCTGGTTGAACGTTGTTGAACTTCCGATGCGATTCGAGTGTTTACTGTGATTCTTGAACTTCTTCAAGATTTATTTCTTTCCCACTAGTGTCTTTTGAAATAAACTGTTTTTCCATAAAGGCACCATACAGAGCAACAAACACTTTGTTCTCGGCGGGATTATAAAAGTAATATCCTTTTGTTTCCTTAGGATACCCCACAAATAAACACTTGTCGATTTAGGTGCTAGTTTTTACGAGACTTGTCGCTTTACGTAAGCCTCACAACCCCAAATCTTAAGAAAAGACAAACTAGGTCTCTTCCCAGAACCATATCTCATATGGTGTTTTATCAACCGCTTTAGAAGGAACTCGATTTAGAGTGAAAGGCTGCAGTTTGTAATGCATAACCCCAAAAGGATAATGGAAGATCTGCATGACTCATCATAGATCGAACCATATCTAATAAGGTTCGATTTCTCCTTTCGAAACTCCATTCCATTGTGGAGTTGTTTGGTGGAGTCAATTGGGAGACAATCCCACAATTTCTAAGATGATCATCAAATTCTTGGCTTAAATATTCACCACCTCGATCGATCGAAGTGTTTTGATAGTTTTACCAAGTTGATTACGCACTTCATTTTGAAACGTTCGAAACATCTCAAATGATTCACTTTATGTTTCATAAGATATACATAACCATATCTGCTTTGAAATCATCGATAAATGTAATGAAATCTTGATAACCTCCTATCTAGCCATTGTGTTTATAGGACCGCATACATCGGTATGTATTAGATCCAATAAATCACTTGCCCTTTCAACGTGTCCGATAAAGGGACTTTTAGTCATCTTGCCTAGTAAACAAGATACGCACGTTTCATATGTTTCTAAATCAAATGAATCTAGAAGTCCATCTTTATGGAGCTTCGTTATGCGTTTCTCATTTATGTGCCGAGAGACGACAATGCCAAAGATAGGTTTGATTACATAAATGACAATTTTCTTCCTTTTCTTTTGGGTGTTTTGAAGCGAGGAGCAGTTTGGGGCTTGACTTGTTTCATAGGCTTTGCTTGGAGTGCAACAACGGCCTTGGCAACTCTAGCCTTGCCTTTGCCTTTCTTCTTCATTCCATTTCCCTTTTAGACCATCAACATATTACTAGAGGGTTTCTTGATATTTTGTTCAGCAGTTTTGAGCATCAAATGCAACTCTGAAATTGATTTCTCCATATTATTCATATTGTAGTTCATCACAAATTGTGAGTAACTTTATGGTAATGAATTCAGGATCGAATCCGTAGCCAACTCTTGGCTTATGGGAAATCCGAGTCTATCAAGATGGTCAACATAGCCCTTCATCTTGAACATGAGGACTAAGCGATACACCCTCGGTCATCTTGCAAGAATGTAGGTTTTTGATTGTCTCTCGAACCTTTCTTGCCTAGCTTCTTTGTTGGAACATTTCCTTGAGCGTTATAGCCATGTCGTAGGCTTCCATTAGTTCCATGTCCTTCGAAGTTCGGGAACCATAGTTGCCGGCATAATACATGCAACATCGGTAGAATCGTTGACATGCTTACTATGCGCATCCTTCACGACTTTCGTAGCATTGGTGGTGGGTCCTCGGGGATTGGAGCATCTAGGACATACAACTTGCGTTCATGCTTAAGAACAATTCTCAAGTTTACGAACCGATCAAGAAAGTTAGTCCCAGATAGCTTATCCTTCTCAAGGATGGATCGCGATGACAGGGGATTATTGTTACTTGAATAGGCCATTGATCTACAATAAAGATTATGCAAAGTTTATTTTAGTATAGAGGAATAGACTCCCACTAAATTAACAACCCTCCTAAAACACGTATTGTTTATTTAGGGGACTAAAATCCATATTTCACCTAATTCTATGACAACTATGGCATGAAACATAGAACTAGATTATTTAGGTAGGTAACGATTACCAATTACATCTTATGTAATTTTTAGATCTTTTTATGAGATACGAGACATCTTATGTCTTAGCATGTTTTTATCTCATCATTTGCCTAAAGCTCAAAACTATTTTGATGGCTTTATTAAGTCGGACCATTTTAAACATTTAGGTAACTCTTACCCAACTTGTCTCACCAAGATAACACAATACACCCACTATGGTTTGAAACTATATTAGTGTGATCGAGGCCTTGACAAGTGTTTAAAATGGATGGCACGAGACTTAAAATTTAATAGAGGGATTTTATTCGATTTTAGTGATTTTATGTAAACAATGAAATATCATATATTTTATTGATTTGTTCAATCACTAAACAATTTGGGAATTTTTATACTTTTCACTAATAAAAGAATTCCGTGCGCTAGGATTAGTTAGGCGGTGCAGAGGCGGCGCTTTTTTTTTTTTTTTTTTAGAAGACGAATCTCAATTAGAAAATTAAAATTAAGCTATAGAAAATCTTAATTTTTGCTGATTTTATTATCATAAATTAACCCCTTAATTTATTCGAAATTAAGTCAATTAAAACGTTTTAATTAACCCGGGCCCACATCTAACTAATCATCTTATCCTAATCCAATTAGGACTAATCATATCCTAATCCAATTAGGACTTATCTTATCCTAATCCAATTAGGACTAATCTTATCCTAATCCTATTAGGACTAATCTTATCTAATCCAATTAGGACTTATCTTATCTAATCCAATTAGGACTTATCTTATCCTAATCCAATTAGGACTAATCTTATCCTAATCCAATTAGGACTAATCTTATCCTAATCCAATTAGGACTTGAGATATTTGAATCCTAGTATATCACCAATAACAAGATTCTTGATATTTATCTCATATTCTAATTTGTTATCTATCTTTATAAAATAGAAACTTCATAACAAAATATATATAACAAGATAAATAAATAATTTCGAAAATTAATTAATTAATTATAAATAATTTCGAAAATTAATTATTTATAAATAAATAATTCCGAAAATTAATTATTTATAAATAAAAAATTCCGAAAATTAATTATTTGCAATTTCGGTCTTCATCCAAATAATCACAAACATGTAATTGAATCATGAACTACTATCCCAATTGAACCTAATGGTGTCATGGATCAAAGAACACGAAATTCAATTCATTAAAATTATTTGAATTAACCTAACATGGTTACTAGCATGTAAGAAACTAATTTTAATTAAATCACGAATGTATGTATCATATACATAAAACATGATAATAAATCTCACGAAACTTATGTATATCACATATACATCAACTATCAACATGCTTTCGATCATATATCATGTATATATCGAAGAAAACATGCAATGAATTTAATGGAATCAAACTCGAAGGCTCGATACCCTTTGTTGGGTTTTGGGGTTCATACGCGGCGGAGATTACAAAACAATTTTGACAAAAACCCCAACGGGATCCGAATCTAATTCCATTAAAAACGTTTAAACCATGAAAAACTTAATCATACCTCAATCGCAATATACCTTTACGAAGGTTAATCGATCTTTAAAGCGCACTTAGCAATGAACGAGCATCCTCTATCAATGATCCACACACGAACGGCGTAGAGATTCGAAGTGCTAGCTTCAAGAGAATACCAAACCTTTTTGTTTCTCTCAAAAACGATCGAGCATACCAAAAACCCTAAGTCGTTTCTCAAACGAAAAAGAGTTTTGGCCTTTTGATCTTTCGTTTTTGTGTATTCTAACTTAAAGCGTCTATTTATACAACCCTTGTATATAGACGGTTAAGTAAATTACAAATACACCCTACTTAAAGAAGTATAAGTGTAATACACCACAAGGACGTTTACTAAAGTCATGAATTTTATCATATAAAATTCATTTTTACGAATCCATCTTAAAATCTCGCAAAACCATTCTTAGTGTGCGACCCAATAGGCTCATACAACGTTGGCGGTGTACCAAAACACATTTTGGTATACAAGTCATAAGCGGCCTCTAGCAAGACATTATGACTACCCAAGTTGTACGAATATCAATCGAAACAACCTAATCAATAGTGTATATAACATCCTTTTGTCACACGATATCCTTTTGATCAAACATAAGGCATGGAATTGTCATCCACATGTTCAATCGTACTAGTCTCGATCTCTAGGTAGACTGAAAACATCCAAGTGACATTGATCAATATCAATTCACTTAGACTAGGCCTTTTAACGATCTAACACATCGAGGGATCCACTAGATATCTCTCTTTATATGAGAGGGACAAATTCTATCTCGATTACACAACTTCATCACATTGCTCACACGATAACCAATCACAACCTTTATAATCGTCCGGTTAAAGACAACGTTTGATTGTGTCAAATCACTGTGTTCCTAATGTTGAAGTCTCTGGTAATCTCAAGTCAGAGGGCTGGAATATATACCTATCATGAGAAACAACTATGACTTAATCCATGTGATGTTCTCATAGCGGGTCGGTCCAGTACTTTGTTCCCTAACAAGTACTCGTGATCTTGATTCGTATCCCTATAGGTATAATCATCATATGATCATCAATCAAGACTCACACTAGTCTTAATTCATTATAGTTCCCAGTATAATGACCGACTAGGGACATTTAAGATATTTATGTAAATACCCATGGATCTTATTATAATGTAAACATGCAAATTAATTATAATAAACAGCAAATGAAATCCTCTATTTTATTAACTAAAAGTATTCATAAAGACATTTATGGATTGACCTAGGGCACATGCCCCAACATTTACTTCCCAAAATTTCTTAGTGGCATGTACATTTGATATGAGATTTACATACGTACTTGTTGGTTGGGAGGGCTCGGTTCTCGATGGTCGTATATTAAGAGATGTCGTTAGGCCAAATCGAGTGGATAGACTAACTATACCACCAGGTTAGATACATTTTGTGTAACATTTGTATAAGTACTATTGTTATTTTTTTGTTGTGATTATTTCAACTAATCGCAACTACTATGATATCATTTTAATGTATGAAAGTATTATTTGGTTGATGCTAGGTTCCCTAATGTTCCTGGATTTTTAGCACCTTATCGCGGTACAAAGTATCACTTAAAAGATCAAGTTGGTCGTACACCTAGAAATGGAAGAGTTGTTCAACTTTCGACATTTGTCCTTGCGTAACGTAGTAGAAAAAATAATAGGGCTTCTAAAGAAACGATTTGCATTTTTGTGGAACGAACCATTTTATGACGTTAAAACTCAATCAAATGTCATTTTAGCATGTTGTGTGATACACAATTTTTTGAGAGAAGAAGATCCCGAAGATCTATGCGAAAATGATGAAGATATTTATGAAGACGAAGAAGATGATGATAGCCCACAAGAAGATAATGTTTCCATAAATCAATCTCCAATTTGATAGCTAAACGAGATGCATTGGCCGAGTTAATGTGGAATGATTACAACTAGCCTAGACAAGCTTACTTACTAGTTTTAGATGAAATGTTCCATAATGTTGAGTATATGAATTGGTACCTAGTTTGTATGAATTTTTTATCACTTTAAATTTGATTTCTTTGAAATTTTTCTTAATTAGTGCATTGTCGCATGTAGTCTTATGTTATATCATAATATATAGTTTTTCATTTTTTCGTTAAAAATATATACAACTTTAGTATCATGTACAAACAGAGATGGAAGAATCAATTGGGAGCGTGAAAGTAGTGTCAAAGGGGCAATTGAGATGGAATGACCGCATGGATAAGATCATGCTTGAAATTATTTTGGAAGAGTACGGATTTGGCAATGCTTCAGGTAATTCATGGAAACCTGAGGTGTATACTTGAGTTTGCCTAAAGCTGCTAAAGCAATTAAAATAACAAGTACACCCAGCTAATATGAAGGCTAGAATCAAAACATTGAAAGCCAATTACTTCTCTGCAAGGGAGGTAATATCTCAAAGTGGGTTCGGATGGGATCCAGATACACAGCTTGCCACGGCAAAAGTTTTGACATGGAAAGAATATCTTCAGGTACATTTTAGGTTTTGTTGGAATATACAATTGTATTAGTGATGTATATTAACTAACTATATCTCTTTGTGTGTTGGTGTGTATCTTTATTATATGTAACAGAAACATCCAAAAAAGGAATCATATCGTAGGAAGTGTGTGCCATACTACGATGAGCTATGTGTCATATTTGGAGATGATCGATCTACTAGAGGGAATGCAATTACTGGTAACGAGGCAAACATAGAATTACCTTCTTTGGAATAAATGTGTGAGTAAATTTTGTAGAATAAGTAATTGATTATTTAATTTTACACATTTTTTGTACATTTTTTTTCATTGACTTTGAATGATCAATTCTTTTGTAGAGTCTGATGTAAACAATTAGGTCCAATTTGAAAGAAATGCAATATTAGAAACTCGACTGATCTGCTCTTGAATTATGGTTACTATCATGCCCAATTTGCGAAATTCTAGTAGAAATAATCTATGTCTTATAAGTAATGTTATTATTTTTTGTAGGCAATGCAGAGAAGTCACTCCCAACTAAAGAAGAAAAAGATGAGGTCAATCACTCATCATCTAGTGCAACTCGTACAGGATCAAATGGCTAGAGAACTAAAAGGTAAAAGAGTAGTAACACTCATGCTATCGAGCGAGGACTAACTGCAGCTGCCAATAGACTAGCAGATGCATTTGTGCATACGGACTGTGCACGTCTTCAGAAAGAGCTTCATAATATTCTTGAACTAAGTCAAGAAGATGTAATCCGTGCCATGCTTTTATTAGGAGGTGAAGTTAAGGATGCGAATGTGTTTTTTCACTTGGATGAAGACTTGAAGAAATATTGGGTGATTTTATATTTGCAGAGGAAATTTTAGATTACTTTTAAAAGTTAAACCATAAGTTTTTTTTTAAGAGTTTTTAGTACATTGTTTATTTTCTTTCATTTATGTAACTTATCAATTAATTATTAAATGATTTTTTTGAGTTCATTAATGGTTGTGAAGATAGTTGTTGTCGATTCAATTTCATGCGTAACCTTGATTAATTGTCCACTTGATTTAATTTTAGTATGAATTCGTGGTACTGCAGAAAAATGAAAAAAATAATTACATTAGTTATAAAACAACAGAAAATTGAAAAAAAAAATAATTCTCACGTGCAATCAAACAACAATGAGAAAATTCTTTTAAAAAAATTCTCTACAGAAAATTTGCCAAAGTAAATACTTTTTTCTCATTGAAAATTCTCTTTGCTATCAAACACACCCTAAGAGACTGATTTAGGTTCTCGATGATATGTTACGGGCTTATGTGTTGGAGTTTAGTAGAGCTTGGGTGGAGTACATGCCATTGACAGACATATGAAGTTTGCTCATTCTCTACCATTAACCACGCATTACATGTTTGATCAGCTGATTATACTGTTTGAGTGAGAGACTATCATATTGCAGAAAGTTTCATTAACTATTACATCTGACAGAGATGCTATGTATATGTCTGGGATATAGTGGAGTATGCAGGAGCAATATGGTACGCGCCTACAGTTCAGCATGCTTTTCATCCTCGAAATGATGGGTAGACTAAGAGACTGATTTAGGTTCTCGATGATATGTTACGGGCTTATGTATTGGAGTTTAGTAGAGCTTGGGAGGAGTACCCGCCATTATGTGAGTTTGCTTACAACAACGGTTATCATGCCAGTATTGAAGTGGCGCCTTTTGAGGCTTTATATGGAATATCGTCTCGCTCGCCATCGTGTTGGGTTGAGCTGGAGAATCGGGAGATTGTGGGGCCTGATATTGTTGTTGATCATATGGAGAAGGTCAAACTGATCCTTCAGAGGCTCAAGGGAGCTCGGGATAGAAATAAGAAGCATGCAGATAGATATTGCGGTTGTATATTTAAAGGTCTCCCCTTGGAACGGTCTTTAGAGGTTTGGAGTGAAAGGTAAACTTACACTAAGGTTTGTTAGGTCTTTCATGATTAAGAGATTGATTGGGAAAGTTGTGTATGAACTTTAGCTTCCTCCACAAATGTCAGAGATTCATTCGGTATTTTATATTTTGATGTTTTCATAAGACAAATCGATAGCATGTATTCGACTGACTATGGAATTGAGTAAGATAGACCTGAGTGATGATATTACTTATGAGGAGCAACTTATCTAAATCTTAGATCGAAAGGTACAATAGTTGAGAACAAGTATGTCCCGAAGGTTCTCGTCAAGTGGCAATTCCATACGGAACTTGATTAGGAATGGGAAGACTATATGATGGATATATTTATGTACATCTTTGAGTCAAGTATTAATTATAACCTAAATCTTAATTTCGAGGAAGAAATTTCCATTAGTTGAGAAGATTTGTCACGGCTTGAATTTCTAATCTCGTTTATTTTCCATAATCAAGATTACCGACCTGTGACATAAGACCTGCATCGTGATATGTGCTTTGACCATGGCAAGATGGTTGAGGTAATATTAGATTATTATGGTTTATGTCTAGTGTATTATATATGTGTAGACTATTAAGTCGCTCCTACTCATGTATAGGTGTCGAGACGTGAGTGGAGACATGCCTCGAGTTACGTGCTGACGTGGGATCGGTGTAGAGAGTGGTGAGGTAAGTCTATTTTAAGTTTAGTATAGCATATAATGGCTTTTAATGTGGCTATGGTAATTTGAATTAAACGTAACCTAAGTTTGCATTTAAAACAATAGCCATGTGATTTGTATCGAGACACATATTAGCACATCTAGAAACTAATTGAATTACTTATTGGTGTTACTTAACTTTAGTTAGTAGAGGTTAATGTGAAATATGTCAAAATGTGTGTCATAGGATATGTCTCGAGATACGTGTGTGTAATTAGATCAATGACTATTATTCAACCATATCCATTCATATATATAGTTAGAGATCAAGACATGCAAATTAAATTTTTAATTCTCAACAACTTATAAGCTAAGGAAACTCTTTCTGGAGTGGAAAAAGAAGAAATCAGTTTGAGTTGGTGACATTAAAGTGTAGGAGTTGAGCTAGCTAGTATACATCAACTAGGTAATCTATTTACACTAGTTTGTTTAGTTTAATTTGATGAATTCATGAATTTGTTAGTATGTGTAGCTATCTTTATGTTGTTGAAGATATCTTGGGGGTTTTGAGGTGTTTGTGGATGTCCTCAAGGCATTGGTGAAGCCTATATGTGGTGTAAACTCAAAATTCTGGCTACAGAATTATGAATTTTCCTGCACATAGCATGCTAGGTAGATCAGCTAGCGCGTTAATTTTGGTTCGTGCACTAGAGATAGTTTCTTAATGTGTTAATGAGACCACTAGCATGCTAATCAAGGTACCCAGTATGCCAATTGTCATGACGGCATAAAAATCTGCAATTTTCCAAATTTGCCAAAACACTATAACTAAGCCTAAAACCCTAAGTAACAGGTCAAAACAGATCCAAATACATGTTATATGATATCAGGAACCTAAGAGAGTATTACATGGGTTCAAATACAAAATTTGGAGTGTCGGGGGATCGGTAAAGCTAGGACTTTACATTGTTTGATGTGACTATACCCGTTGATTATTTATTTACATTTCATTTCCAGTTTTAACTTGTTTGTTGTAGTCTATTTTAACTATGTCTAGCTTTGTACTCTCATATCATGGACTTAATATTTATTCCTCACTTGTTGAGCATGGTTTCCATGATATTTTGATAACTCGAAATATTTTTAATCCATTCACGTGCTATATGTCATTTCTTTATGTTTTACATTTATTATGTAGTATAAATAGCGTGCTATTATGGATTTGTGAGTTGTGAATGACTTTGTGGACTTGTAATCGTTGGAGAATTTGTGATTTGTAGCATTGCTAATTCTTGGAATCCTTAATGAGTCAATTTCTTGAAATTATAAAGTATATATAGAATCTAGAGTCCATTACACTATGAGTCGATCAGCACGCGGGGTTAAAGTCCCTGGGGACGTCGACACTCGACACTATGATATGGCATGCAAGTTTAGGTTCCTTGGGGGTTACCAAGATACGAGGTTAGAATCCCTGTGATACTGGGGTTAGAGTCCTTAGTGATATTAGACTAGGCGACACCATGCACATCTTTTAGTGGTTAAGGCTTCATTGACGTAGGCAACAACCGACCAGATCTAGATCATAACTATTTAGCCTTGTGTCAGTTTCACTTGCTTAACTGTGATATTTCTTAGTATATTTGTGGTACTTATCTTTCTTTATTAAACTTATACTTCTAAATACCATTTAGTTTATTTTGGAAATGTGAATGAATTTGTCAACGGGGATTACTATTACTTTTTTGTACTCATTGTCCTTTTTATGACGGTGGGTGCAGAGCCGTCGATGAGCAGGTGGGGCAAGGAGAAAATTGACAAGTACCTTTTAGCCAGCAGCATACTTCTGCATCGACATTTTGTAGGTTTTGATATTTTGTGTATTATATCGTTATGCCTTTTATACATTTTGGGGTTTTATATTAGGATGAGTATTTAGTTTCCCCAACTTATGATGATCATCACATTGTTTATATTTGCCATGTTAATATATATGCATGTGATTGTTGTTTCCTGAATTCCACACACTTATGATTTATAATAATTGTTTCCGCATAATATGTTAAGTTTTTGGCTAAAATTGTACAACTCTAAAAAAGTTTTTAATTAACTCTGAAATTCAATTGTAAAGTTTCAAGTGTTTTATTTATCCTAAACACTAGTATGGAAAATATTTGAATATAAAGGCTGACTAATACGTAGTTAAGTTCTGTGTGGCTAAGATTTGGACTTATTAGGTCGGGTGGCGCCCTAGATTAGAGAAAGGGCCATAACACACTATGCGTACATATTTTTGTTTTAAAGATGCATGTGTAAAGCTTGGCCCCCCTCCACCTTAATGTTGGCTTCGTCCCTGGATTTGGGGTATGCCAATTCAATCTTGGGTCTACTTAGTTAAATTTCTCTAGAAGTATAGTTCCTAAAATGTTAAATTTCATTACTTTATTGGAAGTTAATCTGTTTCGTAGAATTTGTACTTGTTGGAAAGTTGAATATTTAAAAATGATAAATTGTGGTGATAGACTATTATAATCATAAAATGCTAGAATAACACCCCAAATGACACCTGAAGTGACACCCTTGTGACGTGGCGCATGGCCCGCATCTATTGAAGCAATCGTTCAGGATTTTTATGCACTAAAATTATTTTGTGAATACTCATTTATGGTGGGGCCTACGCGCCATGTCACAAGGGTGTCAATTAGGGTGTCATTCTAATATTTTTCACGCTTCGAGATACACAGCATGCATTTTATACACCAAAAAAACTATTTTGTGCACATTCATTTTTACAAGGGGCCCGCGTGTCATATTATAGGAGTTTCAATCATTCTAGCATTTTCCATAATAAAACACAAAAAGATTCAAAAAAAAATTAATTCACATCGAGAAATACTTATAGAAATAGGTGCAACTTACTAAGTGCACTTTCTTAATTACCCCAAATAAGAGAAATTCCTATCTAAAAAGGAAAGCTGACAACTCAACTTCACGGGAAGTTGACCCGAATATTTAACAAAAAAAAGGTTGACCAGAATTGTTTCCTAAACAAGACACGGTCATTTTTTTTTTTTGGTGTCAACCTAGAGAGGATGTGAAAATATGTGGGTTAAATTTTTCATCAAAAAAATGTGGCTTGAATAGATATTGACTTTTGAAATGAATTTCCAACGATAGTTGTGGATTGCACCTCCATTGATGAAGTGGCATTTATTTTTTTGATTTAGTTAATTAAAAGTTGAAAATAAAATCTAATAAAGAATAAATAAATAAGTTAGATTTTTATTTTCATATCTAAAATGGTTGTCAATTGCACGCTCCACAAATCCACATCCAAAGTAGACAGTGTTTATTTTTTGTCAACCACGTCACCTCCACATCCTGAATAGACATTTGCATTGAATAATGTTTTTTCGTTTCAATGTCTATGTTGTCCTACATATCACACATTCTACCCCAATCCACATTCTCATTGAAGATGCTCTCAGTTTCATGTATCAGCTTTCAGCTTCCCGCTACTTTTTAAATTCACCTAATTTATCAACTGTCACCTAAATTATAATCTATTTGACTTTACCTAACAAAATGGTAATCAAATAAAGTTAAAAAAGCCTAAGAATCTAAAATTCCAAAAACAAAAATATAGAGAAAAATGCCTTCTTATTTTTGGCATGCCATTTGGTACACATTTGATTGTCACCTTTAATTGTTGCACTGATATGCGTCTAACGACGCCCAATGCAGGTCGCTTTCATTGTCCTCTTAGTTGAGTTTGTTGACTTCTGAGTTGAGGATTCCGTCTTCTCTAGTGACTGTTGTACTCGACTTCCCCTTCACCTTCGAGCGCCAAAGCTAGAGTAACGAATGACATCTATAACATGGAGCGTTCGACAGATTTTTTTCGGGTTTGAAGTATCTTGGTAGGAGTCAGAGGAAAATGTTGTTTAAGGTCTTCTCTCTTCCCCACGTTTTTATGTTCTATTTAAATGTGGTACAAAGGGGTATAATATATGTCTTATAGGGTGGGTGGGAGTCTTTATTGTTTTTTACTGCCATTCATTACTTCAGATTATGGGATAGAAGTCAAGTAGGGGGTAGAAATGAGTTTGTAGGAAGAACCGATGGGTATTGTTTCTCAGTTTAATTTTCTCGCAAAATAGTATGTACCAATCCTTTCTCACTTTCTAATTACCAATCTAAGCTTATCATTCTCTAATTGGGGTGTTATTGCCTTGCGTTACTTTTATTTGTGCAGCTAGGTGTGTTCCGGGCTGGAAATGGCATTAGAGGAGGATATTTTCGGACTCTTGAATCAGTGTTCCTTGAATAGAGATAATGAAGAGGAGGTTGAGATCACCGAGAACTTAAAAGATGAACAAGCAAATCTATACAAGAGAAGTATATTTGGAAGTTTGACTTCTCACCAGAGTTTTAACATAGGAGGCTAGAAATGGGTCATACTAAAAACCTGGAAATTAAAAGAAAGGGATGCCACATTTTTGGAGGTTGCAAATAATTTGTACCAGATTGTGTTTGGGTCTCTTAATGTTATGAACTATGCTCTAGATTTTGGCCCTTAGCTTTTTGAGGAACACATCCTACTCACGACCCTCTGGTCCCCATCTATCCATCTACCATCTTTGAGGATCCACCATTGCAAAGTTTGGGTCCAATTGCACGACTTGCCAGTAGACTGCCATAGTGTGGAGATAGTAAAGGAGGTGGTAAAGTATGCTAGAAAGTTTATACGGTTGGATGAAGACTTGAAGGTCGACGGGGTGTTTTTGAATAAATTTAAGTGTGTCCGAATTGAAGTCGATGTCGATAAGTCGTTGCTCCGTGGAAGGAAGATCAAAAGTAGAAATGAGGCTTACTAGATCAGTTTTATCTTTGAGGGGTTTAAATTTGTATGTGGATATTGCGGGAAGGTGAACCACAAATCTCGATTCTGTTATCATTATATGGAGAGGACCAGTTGGAGATCTAGTATAGCAGTGCAATGATAGTAGATTCCCATGGACGGAGAAGGAATAAGAGTGTTGGTTCGTAGGACATCTCGGCGTAAGGAGCTGAGACTTCTAGGAATGATTTGGATGGGTCCGAAACTACACCCCTATCTCGAGGAGTGAAAATTATATATGTGGCTCATAGCTCAGAGAAGTTAATATAAAGAGAAGAAGATCATACAAAAGAGCCAGATTCACGGGCTGATAGGAAATCTGGACTAGAAAAGGAACAATTAATAGAGCATTTAATGGAGACAACAACAAACTCACCAAACTAGATGGAAATGATTATAGAGGTACAGAGAGGAAGTTTGAGTTTGAGTCTTTCACGCCACATCTATTCACCCCACGAAAACTTATAAGTGAGAAATGTTTTGTGGGTTATACCACCTCAGGCCCAGTCCATCCTCCTCCTAAAAGCCCACATAACCCTTCACTTAAAAGCCCATTGATAAATTGGTTTTTACATGTTTTTATTAGTCTATTATAGCATATTTAATATGGAAAGTTTCCAAAATATATATTCAATTATATTTATTGGTCATTTTCAGGTGAAACAGAGTGAGTGGTTGAATTCATGGCAAAAAAATACTTAAAATGGAGTATTTATATGCAGTGATCGGACATCGAAAAATCAGCCTCGAGTTACGCATTACACGGTGGGTAAAATAGGTGATCGGCATACTAATGAACACATGGCAGCATATCATTGGCCCAACTTGCTTCAACGTGCCACGTGTCAGCCTTCTATTTGTCCAGCTAACCAAGCCAATCCAACTATTTCCTTGCACGCGGACACGTTGCTCGTTCTCACCACACAAGCACTGATATCAACTAATCAGGCGCTTCTACGTCAACCATTCCCCAGCAGCACAACAGCACATCCTCCATCTCTCACGCACAACAGCTTCTCAATCGTCCTCAAGATCTCCACATCACATTCGTCTCATGAAGTCTTTCGTTCGACCAAACCAAATTGCTTCCCCTTGTTGCTACGTGTTATCACCTGATTTGTCCATCAATGTCACACAGCCGTCTCCAACCAACCAGTGGCTACCACATGGAAATCTTCAGCTCAAACGTCCAATCGCGTACTGCCATGAGTACGAGACCCATTTTTACCCTAAAAATAGTCCCTATATGCTCCTCGGTGCACGTACTACGAGATTAACCCCCAAAATTAGTTTCTCTCACTTCTAGAGAGCAATTTTGAGTGGTTTTTCATATTAGGAACTAGGGCATTCATACGGGGAGTCTACATTAGAGCCGCCACACATAATTTCTCATACTTGGAGATTGTAAAGAAGATGTTTGGTTAGACCAATCTTCCCCTAGGTCGAAAGAGAAACAAGTGGGATTCATGATTCGTAGCATATACTATGTGAGATCTATGATTTTTATTTAGTTTAATTCAATTTCTTCTATTTCATTGTTGTTGTTTTTAAAGTATATGGTTTAGATCTAGCGTATGTATGTGGTCAGTGCATGCTTTTGGGGGACAACATGTAGTTATTTAGAACGATAGTATCTATGTAATTGCACTTTTGGACCAATAAAGTGGCGAACATTCACCCGTTTTCCGTAAAAACTTTTCGATTCTTGAGTGCGCAATAATTGAATATAGGTTAAATTGGAAGCAGACGCAATTCGGTTACCTAGGATTAGTATTCCTACTGATCCTTATTATTGCTGTTAGTGTGTTAAACTCGATTGGCGGATGTTTAGGGTTATACATTAATTAGAGAAGTAGTTAGTGGCGGACGTTTTGACTATCGAGATTAGGGGAATTAGGAATTTCTGGTGGACGTCGATTTTCCATAGCTAATCTAGGAGAAATTGAATTAATAACATTTTGGAATGATTAATGACCATTAAATGCCATTGAATCTTGATTCTTGCTTGTGGAACTATAGACTTAGGTGATTTCTCTCATTAATATTATATTTTTTGTGAACATTTTATTTTTGCTAGTTTAGTTAATTGTTTCCTTAAGCTTTCTAAAACCCCCCTATTTTTAGTTAACTTAGAGTAAAACTCAAACCCTGTGGATTCAACCTCGTATTTACCACTACTATACCCTTGTGGTTGGTAACTCGATTTTGGGTTATATTTGGCATGCACGACACGTAACCACCTACATACACCCATCTGCCAAGCAGGCCTCAAAAATATAAATCCAAGCTTCATGCTCCTAACTTAGCCCAAATTCACATAAACCTCTCTGACCCAGGAGACCGCATTATAGCCGAGAAACTCTTAAAGGCCCCTTTACCCGCTTCCCAACCTAATAAACCGACCCCCATTCTCATCCAAACCGTACTTAAGTTGAAGGACTGTCTCACTGAACCTGCTAGCCCGAATTATTCCTTTCTCTGATTGATAACTTCACCAGAAGATACTTCATTCCTCACTGAATCCCCTATGTGCACCCAGCCTGAGCCCCCCAATACGAAAAAACGCTCACCTTCCTTCTCGAGTCAAAACCCACTAGGGCAGAATTCTCAAAGCAAATGCCAGAGAGGGAGAGGGAAGGGCCTTAAAGACTCATTCGAATGGGGATTTTTCCTCTTTGGGGCTCCCATCAAGGAGAAAGCACCCAGATGGCAAGGAGAATAGGATCCCAAATGTCGGAACGAATAAGCTCAAATTATCACAATCAGAGGCGGAGGCATCTAGACAAAATGGGGCCCAAGGTTATCAATCATGACGAAGATACTTGTGCGAAACTGTAAAGGAATCGAGGGGCCCCTAACAATGGCTGGTCTCAATGAGACAATGAAGAGACACCCCATATAAATTATAATTCTAAATGAAACAAAGAATCAAGAAAGAATGGTGGAATAAGCTCGTAGGAGGTTGAAGTTCGATTTTATACTTATGGTGAATCCTCATGGTTTGGCAGGGGGTATAGCAATACTTTGGAATAGTAAGGAATGTGTCCAAATTGTTAAGTATGGTTCGTTCTTTATAAAAGTATAGCTAGAGACAAGTCAGGGGAACAAATGTCGGAGATTGTTTGGAGTCTATTTGAGTACTAATCAAATGAAAAGGTATGGACAGTTGAGAATTTTGGAGGATATGATTTCTAGATGTGGAGAATCGGGTGTTACCTTAAGAAATTTCAACGTTATCCTATCATAAAGGGAGAAGAAGGGTGGGCTTCACTGGAATGTTGAGGATAATAAATAATTACTGCAATTCATAGAAGGTATTCAAGGTATTGATCTAGGCTATGTAGGCCCCAAATACACTTGGTCTAACAGAATGAGAGGGGACAAGCATATTATGGAGCGGTTGGATAGGGGAATTGCAAACCAATTATGGGTAGATCAGTTTCTAAAGGCGATAGTCACCCACCTATTTCTACCAGGCTCCGATTATGATGCACTTCTTTTATAACCAAGCAGGGAGCGCTACAAGGTGAAAGGCAAAAAATTTAGGTTCGACAACAAGTGGTTTGACAACAAGGAATGTTCTGATACAATTGATAAGGCTTGGAAGAAAAATAGCTACAGACATCGTATGTTATTAGGAGAGAAATTCAAGAAGTTGAAGCCAGCTATTTTACAATGGAGGAAAAGAACTCCTCAAGCACTCTAAAAAGCTGATGAAAGTTCTACAAAATGAGCTCAATGGACTATATGATGCACAAGGAAGCAACACGGGCAAGGTTAAAGAATTGGGACTCAACCTCAGGGAAGCAAGAAGAAGTGAATACTGGCAGACAAGATCTCGCATTAAATGGCTTAAAGGGGATACAAAAACATGACTTATTTCCACTCAGTGATGAAGGGCAGAAGAAAAACTAAATGGATTAGCGAGCTTTTGAGTGAAGATGGTGGGATGATTCAGGGACGAATTGGCTTGTTGAAGAAAAGGATGACTATTTTACTCAGGTGTTTACCTTTAACCTTGATATCTTTGACTTCTCAACACTGGAAGGTATGAATAAGAGAATATCATTTGAGGAGTGCCAAAAATTAGATGAGTCATTTACTAAAGAGAAAGTGTTCTCAGCCCTTAGAGATATGCACACCAACATATCCTTAGGACCTCATGACATCACAAACAAGTTGCTTCAACAAAAATGGAGTGTGATAAATGAGGACATCATGCAAGTGTTTCCGAGATTTCACTCCTCTGGCCATTTCGAGCATGGACTCAATAAAGCACATATAGTCTTAATTCCCAAAAAGCGTTTTCCCCAATCACTCCTGAATTATAGGCCTATTAGTCTATTTAACTCCTCTTACAAGCTCTTTGCTAAGGTATTTTCCAACAAGTTAAAACCTATTTTAAATCAACTAATATCTCCATTTCAGAACGCCTTTATTGCAGGTAGACAAATCACGAACAACATTATCCTATCTCACAAGGTAATTCACTCAATGAGTAATGCAAGTGGGAGGTCGCAGGACGTGATCATAAAACTAGACATCACTAAAGCTTATGATAAGTTTAGATGGCAGCTGGTGATGGTAATGTTGAACAAGTCGGGATTTTTTAGTAGGTGGTGCAAATGGGTTATGCGTTGGGGCATGTGCCCTAGGTCAATCCATTAACTGTCTTTACAAATACTTTTAGTTAATAAAATAGAGGATTTCATTTGTTGTTTATTATAATTAATTTGCATGTTTACATTATAATAAGATCCATGGATATTTACAAAAATATCGTAAATGTCCCTAGTCGATCATTATACCGGGAACTATAATGAATTAAGACTAGTGTGAGTCTTGATTAATGATCATATGATGATTGTACGTATAGGGATACGAATCAAGATCATGAGTACTTGTTAGGGAACAAAGTACTAGACCGACCCGCTATGAGAACATCACATGGATTAAGTCATAGTTGTTTTTCATGATAGGTATATTTTTCAGTCCTCTGACTTGAGATTACCAGAGACTTCAACATTAGGAACACAGTGATTTGACACAATCAAACGTTGTCTTTAACCGGATGATTATAAAGGTTGTGATTGGTTAATGTGTGAGCAATGTGATGAAGTTGTGTAATCGAGATAGAATTTGTCCCTCTCATATAAAGAGAGATATCCAGTGGATCCCTCGATATGTTAGACTGTTAAAAGGCCTAGTCTAAATGAATTGATATTGATCAATGTCACTTGGATGTTTTCAGTCTACCTAGAGATCGAGACTAGTACGATTGAACATGTTGGATGACAATTCCATGTTCTATGTTTGATCAAAAGGATATCGTGTGACAAAAGGATATAGTATACACTATTGATTACGTTGTATCGATTTGATATTCGTACAACTTGGGTAGTCATAATGTCCTTCTAGAGGCCGCTTATGACTTGTATACCAAAATGTGTTTTGGTACATTGTCGACGTTATATTAGCATATTGGGTCTTACACTAATAATAATGGTTTTGCGAGATTTTAAGATGGTTCAGAAAAATGAATTTTATATGATAAAGTTCATGACAGAAACGTCCTTGTGGTGTATTACACTTATACTTCTTTAAGTATAGGTATATGTGCAATTTACTTAACCGTCTATATACAAGGGTTATATAAATAGATGTTTTAAGTTTGAACACACGGATGAAAGATTAAGGGCCAAAACTCTATTTTAGTTTCAGAAACGAATTAAGGTTTTCTCGTATTCTCTGAATTGTTTTGGAGAGAAACAAAAAGGTTTGGTATTCTCTCAAAGCTAGCACTTCGAATCTCGGACGTCGTTCGTGTGTGAACTGCTGGTAGAGGGCGTTCGTCGTTAGCAGCGCCTTAGAGATCGATCAACCTTCAGAAAGGTATATTTTGACCGAGGTATGATTAAGTTTTCATGGTTTAAACATTTTTAATGGAATTAGATTCAGATCCTGTTGGGGTTTTTGACAAAATTGTTTTGTAATTTCCACTGCGTATCCCCGAAACCCAATAGTGGTATCAGAGCCTTCAAGTTCGATTCCATTAAATTCATTGCGCGTTTTCTTCTGATATATACATGATATATGATTGAAAGCATGTTCATAGTTGATGTATATGTGATATACATAAGTTTTCTGTGAGATTTATTATCATGTTTTGTGTATATAATACATATATTCGTGATTTAATTGAAATCATTTTCGTACATGCTAGTAACCATGTTAGGATAATTTGAATAATTTTAATGAATTGAATTTCGTGTTCTGTGATCCATGACACCATTAGGTATAATCTTTATTTTTCGTGTATTGATGTAAAGATGAAATCTCTGTAATTCGGTATGCATATTTAGGTTACATTATTTTAAGTTTCTTAAATTGTATAAATCTTAATATTAATTCGAAACTAATATGATTAGGTTCGATTGGGATAGTAGTTCATGATTCAATTACATGTTTGTGATTATTTAGATGAGGATCGAAATTGCAAATAATTATTTTTTGAAATTATTTATTTATCTCGTTATATCTATTCTGTTATGAAATTTCTATTTGATAAGAGATAGATAACAAATTAGATTAGGAGATATTAGCAAAATCGGTTTCGTTGTCCCTATTGGATTTGAGATAAATATCGAGAATTTTGTTATTGGTGATAAGCTAGGATTAAAATATCTTAAGTCCTAATTGGATTAGGATAATATGATTAGTTAGATGTGGGTCCGGGTTAATTAAAATGTTTTGACTACCTTAATTTCAGATAAATTAAGGGGTTAATTTAGGATAATAAAATCAGCGAAAAATATGATTTTCTATAGTGAATTTTGATTTTAAGAATTGAAATTTGTCTCCCAAAAAAATGGGAGCGCTGCCCCTGTTCCCTAGTCCTCTGACCAGCCAGCGGGACCGCCGTCTAACTAATCCTAGCGCACGAAATTTTTTTTATTAGTGAACAGTATAAAAATTTCCAAATTGTTTAGTGATTGAACAAATCAATAAAATATATGATATTTCATTGTTTACGCAAAATTACTAAAACTGAATAAAATCCCTCTATTAAATTTTAAGTCTCGTGTCATCCATTTTAAACACTTGTCAAGGCCTCGATCACGCTAATATAGTTTCAGCCATAGCTGGGTGTATTGTGTTATATTGGTTAGACAAGTTAGGTAAGAGTCGTCTAAATGTTTAAAATGGTCCGACTTAATTAAGCTATCAAAATAGTTTTGAGCTTTAGACACATGATGAGATAAAAAAACATGCTAAGACATAAGATGTCTCGTATCTGATAAAAGTATCTAAAATTACATAAGACGTAATTGGTAAATGTTACCTACCTAAATAATCTAGTTCTATGTTTTATGTCATAGCTATCATAGAATTAGATGAAATTTGGATTTTAGTCCCCAAAATAAATAGTACATTTTAGGAGGGATGTTAATTTAGTGAGAGTCTATTCCTCTATACTAAAATAAACTTTGCATAATCTTTATTGTAGATCAATGGCATCTTCAAGTAACAATAATCCCCTGTCACTGTGATCCATCCTTGAGAACGATAAGCTATTTGGGACTAACTTTCTTGAATGGTTCAGAAACTTGAGAATCGTTCTCAATCATGAACGCAAGTTGTATGTCCTGGATGCTCCAATCCCTGAGGACCCATCAGTCGATGCTACGAAAGCTGTGAAGGATACATGTAATAAGCATGTCAACGATTCTACTGATGTTGCATATATTATTCTGGCAACTATGGTTCCTGAACTTCAGAAGGACATGGAACTAATGGAAGCCTACGACATGGTTGTAACGCTGAAGGAAATGTTCCAACTGCAAGCTAGGCAAGAACAGTTCGAGACAGTCAAGAACCTACATTCTTGCAAGATGATCGAGGGTGCGTCAGTTAGTCCTCATGTTCTGAAGATAAAGGGCTATGTTGATCAGCTTGATAGACTCGGATTTCCCATAAGCCAAGAGTTGGCTACAGATTTGATCCTAAATTAATTACCAAAGAGTTACTCACAATTTGTGATGAACTACAATATATGTATATGGAGAAATCAATTTCAGAGTTGCATTTGATGCTCAAAACTGCTAAACAAAATATCAAGAAACTCTCTAGTAATGTGTTGATGGTCCAAAAGGGAAAGGGAATGAAAAAGAAAGGCAAAGGCAAGGCTAAAGTTGCCAAGGCTGCTGCTGCATCTGTCGCAAAGCCTGTGGAACAAGTCAAGCCCAAGCCTGTTCCTGCTTCAAAACACCCAAAAGAAAAGGAAGGAAATTGTCAATTCTACCATGCACCTGGACATTGGTTCAGAAATTGCAAACTCTATCCGGAAGATCTAAAGAAGAAAAAGGGTAGTGCGACTACCACTACAGGTATTTATGTTATTGAAATTAATTTATCTACTAGTGATTCCTGGGTATTAGATACCGGATGTGGATCTCACATTTGTATAAATGTGCATGGACTCACCAGAAGTAGAAAGTTGAATAAAGGAGAATCCATCCTCCGTGTAGGGAATGGAGGAAGAGTTGCTGCCCTGGCTGTTGGATCATATGACTTAGTCTTACCTAGTGGACTTATTTTAACTTTAAATAATTGTTATTTTGTGCCTACCTTGAGCAGAAACATCATTTCTGTTTCATGTTTGGATATGGATGGTTTTGATTTTATTATTGCGAATAATAGATGTTTCATTTCTCGTAAAGGCATATTTTATGCAAATGCTGATTTATGTGATGGTCTTTATATTCTAAGTATGAAAAGGTCCACTGATACTCTAGTCTTTAACATAAATACAAAGAGATTCAAGTCAAATGATTTGAATCAAACCTATTTTTGGCATTGTTGTCTTGGGCGCATAAATGAGAAACACATAACGAAGCTCCGTAAAGATGGACTTCTAGATTCATTTGATTTAGAAACATACGAAACGTGCGTATCTTGTTTACTTGGCAAGATGACTAAAAGTCCCTTTACTGGACACAGTGAAAGGGCAAGTGATTTATTGGGTCTAATACATACTGATGTATGTGGTCTTATAAACACAATGGCTAGAGGAGGTTATCAGTACTTCATTACATTTACTAATGATTTCGGTAGATATGGTTATGTATATCTTATGAAACATAAAGCTGAGTCATTTGAGATGTTTCGAACGTTTCATAATGAAGTGCAGAATCAACTTGGTAAAACTATCAAAACACTTCGGTCAGATCGAGGTGGTGAATATTTGAGCCAAGAATTTAATGATCATCTTAGAAATTATGGGATTGTCTCCCAATTGACTCCACCAGCAACTCCACAATGGAATGGAGTTTCTAAAAAGAGAAATCGAACCTTATTATATATGGTTCGATCTATGATGAGTCATGCAGATCTTCCATTATCCTTTTGGGGTTATGCATTACAAACTGCAGCTTTCACTCTAAATCGAGTTCCTTCTAAAGCGGTTGATAAAACATTATATGAGATATGGTACGAGAAGAGACCTAGTTTGTCTTTCCTTAAGATTTGGGGTTGTGAGGCTTACGTAAAGCCACAAGTCTCAGAAAAACTAGCACCTAAATCCGACAAGTGTTTATTTGCGGGGTATCCTAAGGAAAAAAAAATATTACTTTTATAATCCCGCTGAGAACGAAGTGTTTGTTGCTCGGTATGGTGCTTTTATTGAAAAATAGTTTATTTCAAAATACATTATGGGAGAAAAGTAAATCCTTAAGAAGTTCAAGTATCACAGATAAACACTGAACTGCTACGGGAAGTTCAATAATGTTCTGAACCAGTTGAACCTCCACAAGTGACACAAGGCCCACGTAGATTTGGTAGGGTAAGACATGAACCAGTGAGATTCGGATTTCTCATTACTAATAGTCGTGATGTGTTGCTTATGGATCAAAATGAGCCCACCACTTATCAAGAGGCTATGTCTGGACCAGACTCAGATAAATGGCTAAGTGCCATGAACTCTGAGATGCAATCCATGTATGATAACCAAGTTTGTAACTTGGTTGACTTACCTAAAGGTTGTAAGACCATTGGATGTAAATGAGTTTTCAAGAAGAAAACTGACATGAATGGCAAAGTGCATACTTCTAAAGCAAGACTTGTAGCAAAAGGTTTCAGGCAGACTCAAGGTGTTGATTATGATGAAACTTTTTCGCCAGCAGCCATGCTTAAATCTATAAGAACTTTAATTGTCATTGTTGCATATTATGACTATGAGATATGGCAAATGGAAGTAAAAACAACATTTCTTAATGGAAAGCTACTTGAGGACGTGTATATGACACAACTTAAAGGTTTTGTACATCCTAAGAATTCTAGGAAGGTATGCAAGCTTCAAAGATCCATTTATGGATTAAAGCAAGCTTCTCGAAGTTGGAATCTTCGTTTTGATGAAGCAATCAAGGATTTTGGTTTTATTAAGAACGAAGATGAGCCTTGTGTATACAAGAATATCAGTGGGAGTGTAGTTATTTTTCTTGTACTGTATGTTGATGATATATTACTCATTGGAAATGACATCCCAACATTGCGGAATGTCAAGTCTTGGTTAGGGAAGTGTTTCTCAATGAAAGACTTATGAGATGCCGCCTATATCCTAGGGATAAGGATCTATAGGGATAGATCTAAGAGGCTAATCGGTCTAAGTCAGAGTGCTTACATAGGCAAGGTGCTGAATAGGTTCAGTTTGCAAGACTTTAAAAGAGGATTGTTGTCAATGTCTCATGGCATAAGTCTCAGCGAGATTCAATGTCCTAAGACAAATGATGAGCGAGACCGTATGAATAAGATTCCATATGCATCAGCTATTGGATATATCATGTACTCCATGCCAAGCACACGACCTGATGTATCATATGCTTTGAGCACTACAAGTAGATATCAGTCAAATCCTGGTGAGAGTCACTGGATAGCAGTAAAGGACATTCTTAAATACTTAAGAACGACTAAGGAAGTGTTCTTGGTTTATAGAGGTTTTGAATATGATCTAGTTGTAAATGGTTACACAGATGCAAGTTTTCAAACTGATATAGATGATTTTATATCACAATTTGATATGTGTTTACTTTGAATAGGGGTGCGATGAAGTTGGAAAAGTTCGAAGCAAGAGATCGTGGTAGATTCTACAACAGAAGCTGAGTATATTGCAGCGTCCAATGCAACAAAAGAGGCAGTTCGGATCAACAAGTTCATTTCTGAACTAGGTGTGGTTCCAAGTATTGCTAACCCCGTTCGTTTGTATTATGACAATAACGGGGCAATAGCACAGGCCAAGGAACCTAGATCACACCACAGATTCAAACATATATTCAGGCGTTTTCATCTCATTAGAGAAATTATTGAGAGGGGAGACGTGAAGATTTGCAGAATACCTACTGAAGACAACGTTGCGGATCCATTGACAAAAGCTCCTCCACAAGCAAAACATGATGGTCATGTTAGATCATTAGCCATTAGATGCATGTATGATTGGCCCTAGTGCAAGTATGAGATGTTGGGGGCATGTGCCCTAAGTCAATCCATTAACTGTCTTTATGAATACTTTTAGTTAATAAAATAAAGGATTTCATTTGTTGTTTATTATAATTAATTTGCATGTTTACATTATAATAAGATCCATGGGTATTTATAGAAATATCCTAAATGTCCCTAGTCGATCATTATACTGGGAACTATAATGAATTAAGACTGGTGTGAGTCTTGATTGATGATCATATGATGATTGTACGTATAGGGATACGAATCAAGATCATGAGTACTTGTTAGGGAACAAAGTACTAGACCGACCCGCTATGAGAACATCACATGGATTAAGCCATAGTTGTTTTTCATTATAGGTATATTTTTCAGTCCTCTGAGTTGAGATTACCAGAGACTTCAACATTAGGAACACGGTGATTTGACACAATCAAACGTTGTCTTTAATTGGATGATTATAAAGGTTGTGATTGGTTAGTGTGTGAGCAATGTGATGAAGTTGTGTAATCGAGATATAATTTGTCCCTCTCATATAAAGAGAGATATCCAGTGGATCCCTCGATGTGTTAGACTGTTAAAAGGCCTAGTCTAAGTGAATTGATATTGATCAATGTCACTTGGATGTTTTCAGTCTATCAAGAGATCGAGACTAGTACGATTGAACATGTTGGATGACAATTCCATGTTTTATGTTTGATCAAAAGGATATCGTGTGACAAAAGGATATTATATACGCTATTGATTACGTTGTATCGATTTGATATTCGTACAACTTGGGTAGTCATAATGTCATTCTAGAGGCCGCTTATGACTCGTATACCAAAATGTGTTTTGGTATACTGCCAACGTTGTATGAGCCTATTTCGTCTCACACTAAGAATGATTTTGCGAGATTTTAAGATGGTTCAGAAAAATGAATTTTATATGATAAAATTCATGACAGAAATGTCCTTGTGGTGTATTACACTTATACTTCTTTAAGTATAGGTATATGTGTAATTTGCTTAACCGTCTATATACAAGGGTTATATAAATAGACGTTTTAAGTTGGAACACACGGATGAAAGATTAAAGGCAGAAACTCTATTTTCGTTTTAGAAACGAATTATGGTTTTCTGGTACGCTCTGGATCATTTTGGAGAGAAACAAAAAAGGTTTGGTATTCTCTCGAAGCTAGCACTTCAAATTTTGGCCGTTGTACGTGTGTAGACTGCTTGTAGAGGGCGTTCGTCGTTGGCAGCGCCTTAGAGATCGATCGACCTTCAGAAAGGTATATCGCGACCGAGGTCCGATTACGTTTTCATGGTTTAAACGTTTTTAACGGAATTAGATTCAGATCATTTTGGGGTTTTGTCAAAATTATTTTGTAATTTTCGCTGCGTATGAACCCCAAAACCCAACATTATGAACTGCATTTCGACAGTCTCCTACAAAGTGGTGGTGAATGCTGAGCTTTCGAAGACTATCATCCATTCACGTGGAATTCATCAGGGGGATCCGCTCTCTCCCTTCCTTTTTGTGATATGTTTAGAAGCCTTATCTTTTTTTTTTTTTTAAGGGCGAAAGAGAAAATAGATTTCAAGGATTTGGGTTGAACAAGTTCTCCCCAACATTATCACGCTAAATGTTTGCAGATGATACTATCCTCTTTTGTCAAGCAAATTTGCATAACCTAAGGTCAATTAAGGACATATTGAAGGAGTATGAAAGCATATCGGGACAAAAAGTTAATGAAAAAAAAGTTATATTCACTTCAACAAAAACACCTCAAGCATCCTGCAAAGACACCTTACAAACATCATTAAGTATCAGAACACCAAGGGGTTAGGGAGATACTTGGGCATTCAACTAGTAAAGGGACAAAGAAGGAAGCAACAGTTTAGTGGAGTTATCAAAATGCTGCAACAAAAGGTCCTTACATGGAGAGAAAAGTTACTCTCGTCAACAGGAAAGGAAGTTGTGCTAAAGGATGTTGCCCAAGCCATTCCCAATTATCATATGTCGATATTTTTACTGCCAAATGGGGTGGTCCAAGCTATTACTCAAATAATGGTACGATTTTGGTGAAGCAATGCCTTGAAAGACAAAGGGGTACACCGGTGTAAATGGAAAAAATTGGCGAAAGCGAAAACTGTAGGAAGAATAGGATTACGTGGCATATAACTATTTAATTATAGTCTTATGGCTAAGCAAGCATGGTGAGTATGGAAGGGTATTTGCCCTCTTTTATGTTAGTTTTCGAAGAGCAAATATTTTGTAGACGGAGAATTTCTCACGGCAGAAATTGGGAATAAACCTTATTGGGTATGGAGAAGTTTACTTAAGGGAAGGGAAGTACTTCGATAGGGCATACGATGGATAGTAGGGGACAGCAGAAACACAAGAATTTGGGAGGATTTCTAGAATGTTAATCTAGATAAAATGAAACTATATTCCCCTATGGTGGATGGCTTACACCGGGTAGCTGATCTAATCTCCCAACAAACACAAGCATGGAACAAGGATCTAATTTACCAAAATTTCTCCAGGTCAGAACCTGAAAGTATACTAGGTACCCCGTTGAGTAGCTCAGGGGGCACTGATCGACAAGTTTGGCATTACGAGAAGTCGGGGATCCTCACAGTTAAATCGACATATATGGTAGCCAAGAAGATGGACAACGAAGACTATTAGGGAAGAGGTATGGTTGGAGAATCAAGTGCAAATTGCCAAAGTAAGTCCTTTTGGGCCAAGGTCTAGAAGATCAATGCTCCTGACAAGATGAAGTTATTTCTCTGGAAATGCCTAAACAAATTGCTCCCTACAAAGAAGCCTTGTGGAAAAGGAAACTCATCCCAGACTCACTGTGCTCATTGTGTGGAAAAGGCGCTGAAAATATTAGCCACTTCTTGTTCTTCTATGATCTACCAAAGGCCTTTTGGTTTTCATCGCTGATAGGACTGAAAGTCTCAGAGTTATGAGAGTTAGAGTTTAGGGACATATGGGATTTGATATTTGCAAAGGCAAGTAAGGAGTCTCTTGGAGAGGATCTTCTTTAGTGGTGCGTTTTAGGAATTTGGTTCTTATGGAAGTCCAGAAACGAAGTGATTTTCCAAGGAAAAGAAGACAATCCGGCTGGCATTTTCGAACGAATAGCAAAGCAACTAGAGCTACTGAAAGCTTCATGAGGAAGTGAATGTCGATCCCCTCAAGAGTTTCAAGCTGAAGAGATTGATAATGAATGACTTGAGTTATTTGTCGACGCAGCAAGGGGCCCAATGTCTACACACACAGGTCTAGGATGGGCTTTATTCTCTAGGAAGGATTCCAAAATCATCCGAACAGGGGCATTGTCTTTTGGGCCAACAGCATTAGTGTCCATAGCGGAGAGTTGGGCAATTCTGAATGGCATTCAAAATTGTAAGGATTGTAGGAATGTAAGGAAGGTGAACTCAGATGCGAAGAAGGAAATCAAAGCACTTAACAATGTTGGTACGGGGAATTGTGATCTAGAACCTATTATTGTTGATGTTAGAAAAATTGTTAGCGAGTGGAACCCTATGAAATTTTGTTTTGTGCCAAGGAATTGCAACAAGGTTGCTTACATCTTAGCAAATATTGCTCTTCGAGAGCGTAAGACATGTATTTGGAACTATTCCCACCCGGATTTTTTTGAGGGCCGCTAAGGGCACACCACCGATTCATGAAGGCACCCTCTTATTGAGGGCACGAATCAAATTACCAAGGGCACCCAAAAATTAGGCCCGAAATTTCGAGAATACCACTCGTGCAAAACAGAGGCACCCCACCACCCCACCACCGTCCTCTTGCTTGACTTGCCCTACTTCTCGTCAACGAACCAACTAGCAATCTCGAATCTCAGTTGTCTTCGTTCCTCTCTGTTTCTCTCTGCTGTTGTAGGACATTTTTCGAGTTTGAAGGCTCCAAGTTTTGGTCGATTTCGTCTCCACATTAGGGCTCGGTTCAAGTTTTTTGTTCACACACTTAAGTCGTGAAATCGATCGTTTGAATGTACGTTGATAGTCTAATTAAATTGCATTTGGTAGAGTAGTTATTATGTTTGTGTAGCGGTGCATTCAATGGTGCATTTATTGGAAAGTCGTGGTTCTCGGCCACACAAGCCATATATTTTGTTTACAGTCTCGGCCAAGCATGGCCGCGACTAAGGGGAAACTTTTGGGAACTCGTGGTTCTCGGCCAGACAGGCCAGTATAGTTTACACAGTCTCGGCAACGAATGGCCGAGAGTTATATTGTTATCTCGGTCACCACTTCATGAGAGCAACCATTAGTGTATAGTTTATGTTATGTCGGTGATGTACAATCGAGAGTGTAAGATAGATCTTGGTTGTCCATGACCGAGACTTTTACTGTCGTCTCGGTCACCACATCACGAGAGTAAGTCGAAGTGTATAGTTTATGTCCTGTCGGTGATGTACAACTAAGAACGTAACATTTCCCTCGGTTGTCCATTACCGAGACTTTTATTCCTTTCTCGGTGAAGTTTATGTCCTGTCGGTGATGTACAACTGAGAACGTAGCATTTCTCTCGGTTGTCCATTACCGAGACTTTTATTCCTTTCTCGGTGGATGTTGACTGAGACGTTTCCATAACTCTCGGTCCTACGAGGCCGAATCAATCGTGCCCGTGAAAAAACGTATAAAAATTTGAGAAACCCTATGTTGACAAACCAAATCATCAATTTCACAGTTTTTGATCCAAAAAATAGTTCCTTCAAAGCTTCATATGATTGTCAAACATTGTTACCTCGCTGTCGGATGATGTCAAGACGCAAGAATCGATACACGCTCGGCAAACATAATTGTGGTTTTAGGTTTCACTTGTGATCCAAGGTGATGGGGTGCCCCAGTTTTGCATTGAAAATAATTTGTGGGGTTTGAGTGAGTATATATGAAGGGGCAAAATAGACATTTATGTTTTAGATGGAAAAATGAGAAAAAATATGGGTGTCTTTATCAATTGGTCATTTTTTTTAAAGGACTCCTAATGTGTACTTGTGAAAGTAGCCGGGCTCATCCTTAGAAATGAGAATTTTGAATGACGCGAATCTCGATGTCCCTCCCATCTCAACCCACCCACTGCCTATCCAAACCCAATCCCAACCAAAGCAGAAAGCAGTGGAGCCGAAATCCAGAGCTCATCGTCTCCAATGGCGATCGCTGCCACTTCTTCTTCTTCAGCAACAACATGGTCCATGGCCTCTCTCGCCTCCGCCCTTCCCACCCCGTCTCTTCGCTGTTCAAAGCTCAGAATCTCCTCCACTTTTCAATCCCCCAAACCCCTCTTCCAGACCTTCATCGGCCTCACCCCAATCTCCAATCCCCTCCTCTTCCCCGACCCGGGTCTAGCTCTATTCCCCCTCATCGACAACGGCGGCCGTGTCTCCGCAATGCGCCACGGCCGCCGCGTCCCAAAGCTCAACCGCCCGCCCGACCAGCGCCGCGCCCTTCTCAGAGGCCTCACCACCCAGCTGCTCAAGCACGGGCGGATTCTGACCACCAGGGCGCGGGCGAGGGCGGTCAGGAAGTACGTCGACAAGATGATTACGCTGGCGAAGGAGGGGTCGCTGCACAAGCGGCGCCAGGCGCTGGGGTTTATTTATGAGAAGCAGATTGTTCATGCCTTGTTCGCGGAGGTGCCGAACCGGTATGGGGAGAGGGAAGGAGGGTACACGAGGATTATTAGGACTCTGCCTCGGCGTGGCGATAATGCGTCAATGGCGTACATTGAGCTTGTATAGGTACTGTTACTACTGTGCTTGCTTCTTTGGAAGTTGATTAGTCTGTTATTGCTGTTGTTGTTGTAGTGTTTTGTAATCTTTCGTCCTCTTTGAGATGCTACGAGAAGGAAAAAAAAATTCATTTTGAAGTGTCTCCTTTTGTTAATGCTGCTATGAGATTGTCTGAGAAATGAACAATTGCTGATTTCGAAAAAAATTTACAAAAATTTAAGGGTTCCCTAGTCTGTGGATCTCCGTCAGGACCGATATTCTCTCCAACTTAACCACCTTCAACTCATAGGTGTGGGGTTTTAACTCAAAAGGCATTGGTAGTAGTTGGGAGGAGATAATCAATTATATATTTTTTTATGAAGTTTTATTTAATCAATGCGGAACTAACTTTTCGATCCACATATTTCAACAAAAATCACTGAATGACTTTCCTTTGAAAAATAACTCTGCTTTGTTGCAAACGATGACGCCGTTGAATTTACAATCAGACTTACTTCTTTTGCAAGCGTGGAATGCTTACTTTAAGTATTAGCTGTATTGGGTAGCACTACATTTTTGGACTACTGATAGGTATTTCTCGACTTGCTCTTGCCATTTCCTTCTATTCGAAAGTTGTGCGTAGCTTCAACATTATCTCTTCAGTTGAACATCAGGTGGCTGGCCATCTCAATGATATTTGGGCAATGCTACGTTGACACTTCAAGTCACACACTAAGTCACTCACCCATTTGATAACTAAGCGATATACTTAAGAAATTCCGTGCGATACACTTTAATATCACACGGCTTTCAAAGAGGTGTGTGACTTTAAGTGTGTCAAAATATAATCCCATAATATTAATCTCCAGAACTTTTACGTTTGTGTTTTATTGCTTAGTGGATGTTGTGATAATCAGGCGTTGTGGTTGGCGCTTTGATTCTCTTGAGTAATTTTCAAGTTTGACAATTATGACAATTATATTAGATCTGTGAAAGGGATTTAAGTTTTGTAGCCGAGTGAGAATTTGAACATTTTTTTTTCTATCTAAAAGTAAGACCACTTTTCATAAAAGTTTTGTGGATTTGCATAGCTTTCTTAGCACGCTCAACAATGTCTTGAGTAAGTTCTCATAATTTTGCTATGTTCTACCCAATTATCATTTATTCAGTATTTTACTATGTAGGACTATAGGAGAGATGACATTGTTTTTGAGCAAGAAAGAATGCTTTACAATTAGTAGATATGGCTTATAGAAATTGAATCTTTTACATTTATGATGCTAGCAGCAAGTGTACGACTTTCGTTGCTAGTAATAGCGACCCAAACTAGTGTTCGAGTCGCGAATATCAAACCACAAGGATGGTTTAATGCTAATTTGTAATCTAACTAGGAAATAAAACTAAGCAACTTGGCTTCGATTTTGAAGTGGAGATTAAACAACTAAATTACTCTATCTAATGGCAAGGAAATTAAAGTTAATTTTTTTTTTACTTTGGAGAAGATTTCGAGGGAGTCAATTTCACCAAGGTTGTAGCCTTTTATTCCAAATTCCTTTGAAAGACCCTTAATTCATGCAAAGATAGGCGAATTTCCCTAATTATCACTCACCCTGAAGTCTCGGTGCTGAATAACGTAAGTGTGGCACCGCATTAAGCATCAAATTCATATACCTCCCTTGTCAACAACCATTGGTCGATGTGTCGTGTGTTCAAGAGTTGTGTTTTACTAATTCCGAGTTGAAAACGCTAATGGTCATGGGTGAATTCAAATCCCTAATTTCTTACATCTACGTGATCATGGAAAATGTAGCATTACGTTCACGTAAACACAAATCCAAGTAAGAATTGAAGAAATCAAACAAATTCACATTGAAACTGCAAAGGCATTCAACCCGGGATCCATTAATCCCCGAGAAATAGTTGATTACCCTTTATTGGGGTTGATTACAACATATAACATCAAGAAAACTAAAGTAAACATGGATTCAAACCTCACAATCTAAGATGAATCACAAAGTTTGCTCCACAAAAACCTAGCCTCCAAGTCCTTCTCTAAGTGTTCTCCAAAGCGAAAGCTCTCTCTAACCCTAATTTTAAGTCATATTTATAACCCCAAAGCAATTTAGTCCAAAAATTGCACAAAAACCCTTAAAAAAACCCCTTTTTGCACTTTTCCCACAACGAGCGTTGGCCTGGCTCCAGTTTCTATGTTTTTCCTAACTTGGGTGCTAAGTTGTGGCGCCTAGTCGCCACCTTAGCGCCAAAAATAGCAAGCTCCTAATAAAAACTTCAACTTCTACCCGGTTTGCACACATACTCCGAATTGCAATGCAATTTTGGACCTCTTAGAGTCCGAATTTGAGGAACCTTGTGAGAGATGGAGATGGAAATGTTTCTCTTTGAGTCTACTTTCCAACGCAAAAAACCTCAGGTCATTTGGATTTTAAACAAGAGAGATATGACCAAAACACTAAAGCTTGTTTGAAATGGACTTCGTTGAAACTTAGCCAATTTGATATCGTTCCTGCCCAAACCTTGTATTCTCTTTTCAAAATATCTTCAAAACACATCAAACCATGTGAAATATTGTCATTCAATCACTTGCCTCTGGTCTAGCTTTCCTCCACCTCCTGATTCGCGTAAGCGCTCTTTTTGAGGTAAATCTCCTCGGATATTCAATATAAGCTCCTAAAGCTCCCACTTCGATTTCTTCACCTAAAAACAAAAAAAAAAAATATCGGACTAGCACGAATTCGCTTATTAATGGCCAAAATATTAACAAAATACTAATTAGAGAAGTGCTAAAATAATCATCGCATCGGTTTACAAACATGTTCTTGTTAATGCTTGAAAAAGCATTGAGAATGGGGACTAGACTATTGGGTTTTTCAAGAATTAACGTAATTCGCAGGGTGAAGTAGATGATGCTGCCATTTTGAGCAATCATCTCAAGAATATTTAGAATCTTTGAGAGCAGTGGTGAATGCAGTAAAGTCCTAGGATTGACGATAAAAAAGCGGAAGCTAAAGCGTAAACATATATTGGGAGATATCTCAAGAATATTTAGAATCTTTTGAACCATTATTCCTATCTCATTGAGGGAATTTAGATGATCACTTTCAAGATAACAAAATGAGTTGTTGATATTTATCGATGAGTTTGTTTAAATGAATGTCAGCAGGTTCATAGTTTGCATGAATGAAAGAGGTCATATCAAGGTACACTCACAAGAAACAAGTTAATGGTTTGGAAGAAGTACTCAAGTTGTGGATATGGTTATTTCTAGAATATTTAGTTGTTCGTGGCTTGAGTAAATCCTATTTAGGTGGGATATCTTGATGCACCTAGGTATTGGAGTGTTCGTTGGTAAACATTGGTAAAGAAACATGGTTTATTCTTCAATTTGTTTATTTGAAGACTCGACTAATTGAGGAGAATTTGTTTTTCTTTGTAGCGAGAAAACTGGGAATTCTTTGCAACAATAGAACAAAACAAATTATCCTCAATTCATTGAATCTTCGAATGCCCAATTTGAAGAAGAAACCTTGTTTCTTTGCTTGTGGTTACTCCAAACACTCCAAAACAAGAAATCCAATAACAAAAATCAATTCTTGAACATAAATTTTTATTAATAAAAAATCCAACCACCTAAAGCCGTTAAATAGGTTTTAAATGACATTGTTAAACTCGTATTACAAATAAAACTCCAAAAAAGGCTCATCAAGGCTCATAATATGAGTCAAATTCTAACAATGACAACTATATATAATCTATTGCATAAATCTTGTACGACTCTCCTTGCCAATTCAAGACACTAATTATTGACCCTATTAACACAAAAGCCAACTAATAAACTCAAGCATGCTAGAATAAGATAAATTATAACTCTCAACCATATTCCTTCAATTTCTATTTTGTTGAGTTTTCTAATTGGGATATTTGTAGGCTGTCTTTGGATGTGCCTAAACCACTGCAACTACCCTTACCTAACTCTTGCATCTTTTTGTGTTGCTTTTCCTTGCTTCTCCATATTTCCTATTCTATCTTTAGGAGTTTTACTACACAGCTATCTAAGCATTTGCATCTTCGATTTATTTTTTCTAGTTATATATTTTTAAAATAGGGTCATCTGCTATATTTGCATTTTCGTATTGGATAATTGCTAGATTGGTACTATATAGACTTTTGGCTAGTTATGTGTTGTTTGGTTGTTCTTTGTTTGACAGCCTTTTTGGCCTGATCTGACACCCAAGGATTGCAAAGTTGTGAGGCGATGCATGGTCAATTTAATTAGATTTCTTGAACCATTGAATTAAGAATTAATTCAATACATAATCACACAAATATTCCTAATCAAAAGTTACGTAAATTATGCAATAGTAAAGGATGCTCTATAGAACTATAGGTTGTTTGCAAGATTGCGAGATTGATTATGTACTTGTTGACTGCATTTCTTGCTTCAAAAAAAAGGAAAACATAATAGTCTTGATATTAAAAGATTAATATGTACCATTGTTGTTACAGTTTGACAAAAGTTGTAGTAATTAGTGTCTCGAAAGGAATAGGTTAATCTCGTAGGGGGGAGGGTGCATCCTAGTGATCTGCCATTAAATTCTTGCTATCTATATTACATCTCAAAGAAAAGAGTTCTACAGTCCTTTCTTGCGCAAGTCGCTTTTACATCAAAGTTAATCTAATTTGTCATCCAATATGTTATAATTAGTGTGACATTTTCAAAAGTGGACCAATGAAAAAATATATATGTTGGTTGAAGAGATTCTTTTTTTTTTTTGTTGCTTTCTTACAGCTGCCCTGTTATATTTTATCTTGTCAATTTTCTTTGGTGAAATAAAAGGGTAACGTGGAGTTGATATTTTGACAAAAAATAAAATAAAAATGGAGTTGCTGTTCTTCCTATTGAAGCATTTGCTTTTCTTTGTTGCCATGTTTTTTATATTGCAATGAATAAGTTCTAATTACCTTTTTCTTGTGCTCCTTAACTTGACATTTTGATAGTGGTGGTTTTTGGATGTGGGAAGGCTTCACTTCCTTGTTTGGTTGTTCGTCACTTTCTTTCTAACGGTGGTAAGGATGGATCTGTTAGCTAAATAGGTTATGGTGTAGGACAGGAGATACACTCGAAGAGTTCCTACTCTTTTGATGGCTGTTTGGATCTCTTTCTCTCCCTTCGTCCACCCTCATCATGATTTACACTGGTTTTAGAGTGACTCCGTTGATGTTTGTATTAAAGTCAAAGAGATGTAAAATGACTGGTCCTTTTTTGGTAATTTAATTGGAAAATCTTAGTTCACAGTAAAAAGTGATTTGGAGGTGCAGCTAGTGCTCACTTCTATCCATTTATGGTTATTTCTTGAGATAGTTTGCTCATTATCAATTTTGTGAGCTTAATATATTTTCAACATACATAAAATGAGTGTAGCGGAGATGAAGATGCTTAGGTGGATGTGTGATAAAATTCGTAAAGACATAAAAAGAAATACAAAGACCCAAGGAAAAGTAGTAGCACAAAACCAATAGATGCAGAAATTAGGGAATGTGTTTGCAGTGGTTTGTTTAGTTAGAAAACTCAACAAGATAGAAACTAAAGGTTTTGACGGAGTACGATAGATCTAAGATTACTTGGAATGCAATAATTATGATGGATTTAAAGGATTATGAAAGCACATAATCAACTGCTTTGAATCAAGTGAGTGGAACCATTTGATTCGTGTAGCCGATCCTAACTAATTTAGGAGTGAAGCTTGGTTGTTGTTTTGTAATATATTTTCAACATTTTCGGGTTTTTTTGTGCCAGCTTATCATTGCATGGTTCTAAGATCTGACTTTGAAGCACGATCAAAAGTGAGGTTTATTAGTATTCTCATAGTCATGGAGTGTAGATAGTGAAAACATCTAAGGCGTCCTTGTCAACATATATTATAGTATATCTTATAGTGTGAAATGTAAGAACTCTTGATTTAGGATATTTATCTCTAACTGATCACGATTCGTACGTGCAAAATATAACCCGCAATCGATATACCAACCACAAGGGTGTGTACACTACAAAAAAACAGCAAATCAGAAACGGAATTTTCCTTTTCTGATTTGCAAAAATTCCGTCTCTGATTGCAATCAGAAACGGAACAGAGACGGAATGCGTTCCGTCTCTGAAAACGTCGTCGCTGATACGATCAGAAACGGAAAATGGATTCCGTTTCTGATTAGAGACGGAAAATATCCGTTTCTGATTAGAGACGGATTTAGAGATGAAAATTAGAAACGGAACAGAGACGGAACAGAAATGGAATTTATTTCGAAATGGTACATTTGTAAGTGCATTCCGTCTCTGATTCCGTTGCTAATTAGCAACGGAATCAGAGACGGAATTAATAAATTTATGAATTTCGTCTCTGATTCCGTTTCTAATCAGCAACGGAATCAGAGACGGAATCAGAGACGGAATGCAAATGGTCCGTCTCTGATTCCGTCTCTAATTAGAAACGGAATCGAGACGGATTATTCCGTTTCGATTCCGTCTCTGTATCCGTGTCTAATTAGCGACGGAATCAGAGACGAAATTCTTATTTCCGTCTCTGATCCGTTTGTGATTGATACAAATATTTCTGGAAAATTAGAGACGGAATAGCAACGGAATATTTGAATTCCGTTGCTAATCCGTCTCTAATTTTCTGTTTTGTTTAATTATGACACATAAACATAATCCAATTGGTTCTCCAACCTAAAAATTCAAATTACAACCCGATATGACCTACTCCATCGCCGCACCCCTCCAACAACTCCTTGGGGGTGCTAACATCCCACAAAAAAGCCAAATTGCACATCCATACATCGACAATATATATCAACAAAAATTCAAAAGAGAAAGAAAAAATGTGAAACTCAAAATTAGCCAAAAAATTTATATATCCACGGAAAATTGTCATGTATTACAAAAGCTCCAAAATTTGGAAGTATACACAAAAACCACCAATCCTATCGTTCAACAACCAAAAAAAAAAGAACACTAACAAAAGCTCCAAAATTTGGAAGTATACACAAAAAGGACTTCATATAATAACTATAACGCAGCTTTGAAGCATTTCTGATTCTCCATCTGAGGGCAACAACCAGTGAGTATGCACCTGAAAGTAGGCAAAGGAGAGATTATTGAACTAAGGATGTACATTGGAAGCGAATGAGAAAAATGGTGGATTTGAAGAAACATAGAAATTAATAATAATCATACATAAAAAGTCGGCTTCGAACCTAATTTTTAATTTCTTTACGATTGAGTTTGCTTTGGTCTTTTGTCAATTCAACACATATGTAGGTAGAAAGGAGTACTAGAGCTAATAAGGAACAAGAAAGAGGATAATGGTGAAGTGCAAGAATGGTAAAAGGAAAAAACTAAAAGTTAAGCACAAACTCCCATCAATGCAACATTCACATGCATCAAATTTGATCCTAAACTCAGATTTCATCCCATCTAAAAATGTTGTGTGCTCCAAAACAAACCAGCCATGTGTTCCTACTAAAAAAAAATAAAAATCCAGCTGACATTCAAGAAATGCAGTGAAGAAAAGAAATAAACCATACAATGAGGAATAAGAAAGCTTCCAAAAAATACATGAACATCAAGCAAATGCAGTCAAGGACTGAAGTTTTGTTGTTGTTGTGAGTTTGGGGTGTCAATGTTGCTATTTTCCTACGCATAGGAGATGGCGAACAATGTATCTATAAGATGGACCTATCATGTAAGTTGAGTTGGATTATTTATCAAGCTTTGAAAGGCTTGCATTTCAACATGCATATGATAAGTAATGGTGAAGTGCAATAATGCTAAAAGGGAAAAACTAAAAGTTAAGCACAAACCTATCATGTAAGTATGATCCTAGAACTCATCCTCTCACCCCATCTAAAACTGTTGTGTGCTCCAAAGGTGACCAGCCATGTGTTCCTACTCAAAAAAAAAAAAAAAAAAAAAAAAAAAAAACCAAAGGGATTCAAGAAAAGCAATGAAGAAAAGAAAAAAACCATACAATGTTGAATAAGAAAGCTTCCAAAAAAAAACATGAACATCAAGCAAATGAAGTGGACTGAAGTTTTGTTTTTGTTGTGAGTTTGGGGTGTCACTGTTGCTATTTTCCTACGCATAGGAGATGGCGAACAATGTATCTATAAGATGGACCTATCATGTAAGTTGAGTTGGATTATTTATCAAGCTTTGAAAGGCTTGCATTTCAACATGCATATGATAAGTAATGGTGAAGTGCAAGAATGCTAAAAGGGAAAAACTAAAAGTTAAGCACAAACCTATCATGTAAGTATGATCCTAGAACTCATCCTCTCACCCCATCTAAAACTGCTGTGTGCTCCAAAGGTGACCAGCCATGTGTTCCTACTCAAAAAAAAAAAAAAAAAAAAAAAAAAAAAGGCTCAGTCATGGGATTCAAGAAAAGCAAGAAGAAAAGAAAAAAACCATACAATGTTGAATAAAAAGCTTCCAAAAAAAAACATGAACATCAAGCAAATGCGGTGGGACTCAAGTTTTGTTGTTGTTGTGAGTTTGGGGTGTCACTGTGTTGCTATTTTCCTACGCATAGGAGATGGCGAACAATGTATCTATAAGATGGACCTATCATGTAAGTTGAGTTGGATTATTTATCAAGCTTTGAAAGGCTTGCATTTCAACATGCATATGATAAGTAATGGTGAAGTGCAAGAATGCTAAAAGGGAAAAACTAAAAGTTAAGCACAAACCTATCATGTAAGTATGATCCTAGAACTCATCCTCTCACCCCATCTAAAATTGTTGTGTGCTCCAAAGGTGACCAGCCATGTGTTCCTACTCCAAAAAAAAAAAAAAAAAAAACCAGCTGGGATTCAAGAAAAGCAATGAAGAAAAGAAATAAACCATACAATGAAGAATAAGAAAGCTTCCAAAAAATACATGAACATCAAGCAAATGCAGTCAAGGACTGAAGTTTTGTTGTTGTTGTGAGTTTGGGGTGTCAAAGTTGCTATTTTCCTACGCATAGGAGATGGCGAACAATGCAAAAAGAACATATCTTCTGAAGTTGGAAAATGTGAGTGGAAATCAGTAGAACTGTTATGGTTTTGATTATAGGTAATGCAACAGCAGCAGTAGAACTGTTTGCTAATGGATTTTGGTCAAAAATGACTGGATATATATATTACCATGAGAGAGAAATAATAAAGGGCTTGTTCTAAAAGCTTAGAAGAAAAGAAGGCAAAAGGGTGAAGAAAAGGATGGCTTTGGGACATTGTGGAAGTTTACTTCACATGCTACCTCCAACAACGTACACTTCATGCAATAGTGAGATTTCTTTTTTGCATTCTTGGTCTTTCAAACGGTATATACTACTAATTATGCACCTTAATCGGGTTATGAAAAGAACACTTGCACGCATGTTCGCTACTCAGGTATATACTACTAATTATGCACCTTAATCGGGTTATGAAGTCATCATCTCATCCCCCAACACTGCTGTGTGCTCCAATAACAAACCAGCCATGTGTTCCTACTCAAAAAAAAAAAAAAAAAAAAAAAAAAAAACCAGCTGGGATTCAAGAAAAGCAATGAAGAAAAGAAAAAAACGAGACAATGTTGAATATAAGAAGTCATCATCTCATCCACCAATCTCTCTATTTTCCCAGCCTCTCTATTTTCCCATCAATCTTGATAGGAAGTCATCATCTCATCCCCCAACACTGCTGTGTGCTCCAATAACAAACCAGCCATGTGTTCCTACTCCCAAAAAAAAAAAAAAAAAAAAACCAGCTGAGGTCCTCTCTTGCAGTGAAGAAAAAGAAAAAAACTCACAAAAACCAAGAGAAAACTTCAAAAAAAAAGCTCACCAGCAGCAAGCAGAACTGAGATAGGAATGAAGTTTTGTTGTTGTTGTGACGTTGTGGTGTTACTGTAGCCATTTTTCCACCATCCTACCATTTAAGCAAAGAACACCAAAAGCAAATAAGAGTGTTAAAATTAGTGCTTTAGCCTACATAGTTTCTATTTATGTTAATTATTTAATTATGATGTGTGCAGTTCAAGATTTAGAAACTTCCAATTTTTTTTTAAATTGGGGAAGCTCATACTTCTTAGGAAAGATAAAAGATTTGTGAGTTTATGTAATTTAGGAGTTACTATTTTGGTTTAGTTTTCTAAACTATTTATTACGTGCAACTATTTTTCATGAAATGAAGAGACCAAAATTACTTTTCAAGTTGTGTGTGCAACAGTTTTTAAGTAGAACGAAAACAATGTATTTTTGACTCCTTTGTTCATTCTCTCCTATGCTCAGAATACAAGTCAATTGTAATTTCTATCTTTCATTGTCTTTAAAACCAAGAATAATTACCAACTTAAAGTTTGTCTTTGAGTTTCAAATTATTTTTTTAAACATATCCATTAGATTTTATCACTCAACAACCTCAGTTTAAAGTTAATAGACAGTGAAGAAAAGAAAAATGTCGAGAATTTTGTAAACTTCTATGATTGTTATGACGCAATTCAAGTTTCACAAAAACCTCTATATTTAAGAAATTAATTTTCATAAGGGATTGTCTTACAAAGCCTTGCCTTAAACTAACTTGAAATGTCTTCAAATGGACTTTGATTATTCAATAATACTTTAAAACAATAGGGAAAGTGTCTACAAACTTGTAACACCAAGTTTGGACATTTGTGCTAAGTTAAGTAGCAATAGGAGATTTAAAATGAGTAAACGACGCCTCTCGGGTTTATTCCTTCGCATCAAGCCTTCGTATTTTGGACTAACAATGAGCAATTTGGGACTATGTGGACTTAGTATAAACTTGTTTAGGACACATTAAAGTTGAGATTGGATCTATGCTATATAGAAAATACTTAGATTGGTCTTCGCATCACATGGGCCAGCTTCCTCAATCAAGCCACAATCACTATATTTTGGGATCAGGAAGGGCATTTCTTTTAGTTGAAATATTTGCATAGACAAAACCCAATGAAATCCAAAGTAAAAGCGGCATAAATGAAGGTCCTTGCATCGGAATAAAAGCCACCACTGCTAATCTCTGAACTGGTTTGTTTGACACAACTGAGATTCAAGAAATCTCCTATATCTACTTGGCTAGTAAAAAAAGCAATTAAGACTAAATGGAAATGTCCTAATTAGTACGCGAGTTCGAATCTCCCATGGCATTGCAATCATATTATATCATAACATATATTCTTAATCATAGAACCCCAAAGACTCTATTTGCGGTAATCTGAGTTTTAAAATAGGCATCTTTGTGAATGAGTTGGGTTTTTGAATTACATTTTCTTGAATGGGGTTTAGCCCAATAACAAAACAATGAGCACAAAAACCAAACAAATTAAAACACAACGATGATTGAAAACATTAACTTTCTAGAAACCTAATATACTTTAGCCGAGTAAGATGAGGTGCGAAAAAAGCCATTCAACTATCACTAATGAAAAACGAAATGAAGAAGAAGGCAAAGATAAAGAAAAAATGTTCAATACCTAATGTTGGTTTGAGTCAAATATGAAAGGTCCATCTTAGCTTTGTCATCAATCCCAATAAGGCGCCAAGTCCTTGATTGTCTTTCAAATGATCAATGCCATCGTCTCTCTTGCTTGTCTCAAGTGAGGTCCCAGCAAGGCAATCTCCAAACTCTCTGTTACAACAAGTGTATAAGTACTTCAACAACTAACAAATAGCCACATGTTGAAAACTGCAAAAAAATGAAATAAGGAACTTCATCATCAGTACCCTCCACTACATCAGGCTTCAACAAACCACCATGAATTGCAGGTACATTCATTGTTCATTTATCCTCTGTATATCTTAGTTGCCTTGGAAGCCCATTTCATCTATATTTTATCATGAATTTTATTTTTTATACATTATCCTCCCCTAAAATTTTTTTTTTTACCTCGGTTTAAGTAAAATATACTATAAGTACAGATTGTTTGCAGAATTAATCCATGGGAGAAGAAAACATGCTGGCCGTTGTGTGCAAATCTTATGCCGTTGCAGGTTCTCTCGAGTGCTATGATGAAGAAAGTGGTAGAATTGACAGGGAGCAACATATTCATGCCATAGCAAATGAATTTGGGAAATCGATAAAGGGTCGTTTTCCGGTCATCTGTGTTGAGAACATGTAGGCTATTCTTCTTCTAGGGACATGCGATAATAGAAGAACAAGAGCCTACATGGGATACTGACACATTTCGCAGTTAGGGACCTGAAAAAAAGGCTTAATTCGCTAATTGCAACCCAAACCGGGTTTGGGAGAAGTTCTCTGAATGCAATTGGTATCAACCGTTGCATGAATATATGACAATCATGGCTCTTCATGCCGAACATTCGCAGTTTCTTTGGATCTACACATCGACCAAGATTCGATGCGTAACCATCAGGAAAACGCAACTTTTCAACCCACTCGCACAATTTTTGTTTTTTTGATGTATCAAGAGCATAACACCCAAGAACGTAAGTATTTGTCGCCGAATCAATGTGTAGAGAAGGTCGGTGACAATATTCACGAATATCTTGCCTCGATTTTGCATTGTCCTTACTCTTGCCCGGTACACACATAATAGTGTTGAATATGTTGTCAAAAACATTTTTTTCAATGTGCATGACATCTAAGTTGTGGCGGATCAAGTTCGTCTTCCAATACGGCAAGTCCCAGAATATGCTTTTCTTCCTCCATCCCGAATTCTTAGCTATCCGCCCATTCACGATTCGACTCGATTTCGTCACCTTCATTAAGCCAAACGATTCAATTTCGCCAAAATTTCTTCACCAAGACGCAAAGCGGGCGGATCATCATTTATGACCATTTTGCCTCTAATGAAATTTTTTTGTCTTTCCTTAATGGTGATGACTTCTCCAAGAAACGACGATGACAAATCGAACCACGATGTCTTACCACCATTTCGCAATTGAAATGCATTTGTATCCTCCATACAATATGGACAAGCGTACTTACCGTGTGTGCTCCAACCGGACAACATGCTATATGCAGGGAAATCACTAACGAGTCCATAAAAGGGCAACTCGCATGAGAAAATTTGTCTTGGTGGAAACGTCGTATGTAATCACCCCATTGTTCCATAAATCTTGCAACTCTTTCACAAGCGTGAAGGAACACGTCGATTTTCTCGCTTTGGGCCGGTCGGTCCCAGAACGATAACCGTTAAGAACATAAACTCGATTTCATGCACATCGACGGTGGAAGGTTGTAAGGAGTCAAAATCACGGGCCACGAAGAGTACGATTTCCCGGAAAGCCCAAATACTTGAAAACCATCAGTGCACAATCCTAAACGAACATTCCGAACCTCGGCGGCGAAGTCTCTATTGACGTCATTAAAATGTCTCCAAGCAATCGAATCAGAACAGTGTTGCATAACATCTTCAGGCGATGAATGATCTCCATGCCATCGCATATGTTTTGCGGTTGACTCAGACGCATACAATCGTTGCAACCGAGGGCCCAAAGGGAAGTAGTACATTCTTTTGCAAGGGCGATTTTTTGTGTTCCGACCACGACCTCGTCGATGTGCAACGTATCGTGATTTCCCACAAAATTTACATGACGTCAACTCAGAGTCCACTCCCCCAATAAATCATACATTGGTCCTCACAACAATCTATTTTCTCAACAGTAGACCTAGACCTCGCATTAGTCTTTTAGTGGCATAAAAATTTTCAACCATTGAGTTGTCATTTGGCAAACAATCCTTCATGAGTTTAATGATTTCATTATACCCTCGTTCAGATATATGATGTTCAGACTTGATCGCAAGTAATCTTGCCATTGCGGACAACGTTGTCATGGTTTCGCAACCAGGCCACAATTGTTCCCTACTTGCATCAATCATGTCATATAGTTGGCGTGCTTGGGGTTTGGTGATTCTTCCACGGCATTCCAATTGAAACTTGGACCCTACGCCACGTTGTGTAGCATCTCGCGGTAAGGTGTCGGATCGTATCCTCCCACATCAGCATCATCAATATGGCTATCCATTTCGTGAAAATTTTGCGGGCCTTCATCTCCGTTCTCACCATGTTCGTACCAACTGTGATATCCCGGGACAAATCCATACCTACATATGTGGTACTCAACCGTTTCGACGTCCAGGTACGGTACAAGTCGACATTTCTTAAAATTGCACGGACATCTAATCTTCCTTTCACTTAGGTATGTAGGACAATGTTGTTTTGCAAATGATATGAATTCTTTAACCTTCGCCGCGAATTCAATTCGAATGTAACCGTTGTCGAGCCGGTTGTACATCCAGTCTCTACTTGTAGACGACATTCCTAGTCGAACGTAACCGTTGTCGAGCCGGTTGTCTATTCAAGTAATGAAATAATAATGATTAAGATGACAAGAAATCTCACTAATTGGAGAATATTGTAAATCGGAATAGCGATCAAGACCATTTAGAAGAAATTGATAGCTAAGTGAAAGAACGAGGTTCTTGTTGAACTCATGAATAGAGAATAAATTGACAAAGTTAGGAAGTCATTAATTTTCTAACTAGTCAGCGTTACACGATGTCTCAGGTTTCATTTATGATCGTATTGTAATGTAATGTCTTTTTTCATATGATGATAGATGTAATTTGATCACTCTATTCAACGGAAATTATTCCGTTTCTAATTCTGTTTCTGATTTAGAAACGAAACTTATTTCCGTCTCTAATTCCGTTTCTGATTTGCTGTTTTTTTGTAGTGCATACAAATACCACATAGTATCAACGCGTCTACTACTTGTTCACTCATACCTCCTTAAGGTTATAGGTTTATTCCATTCTCTAGAAATTTTATGTGAAATAGCAACATTAACTAAAAGAGTAATCCTAGTGTTTCTAATCCTAACTAGTAGTAGAAATTATATAATTATAGGTACTATTCAATCGTAACCAACAACATCTAACTAATCAATCATCCATAGCAAGTGCATGAATATGAAATTACTAACAACTATAACATCAAACGACGAAGTAATTACCTCAATACATGATTCTAATGTATTATAATGTTGATCATGACATGCTTTACCGATAAAATAAACATGGAATAACAACCAAATACGGAATCAATATAAATCTTGAATTGCTCAATTAAAAGGTTGAAATGAAATATTACATATTAATAAACCTAAAAATAGAACAAGCATAACCACAAAACACTATGCATGTAAGAGAAGAAGCGAGAACAAAAACTTCTAAACCAAACAAAAGACACAACATTAACTTAATAGATCAAGTGAAGAACACCAACTAATGCACATGAAAGCCAATCCGGGGGAAAATGTGAGCAGATACAATGTGAAGAGAATTCGGATGTTAAATTTTTTTTTTTTTGTTACCTTAACGTGCAGAGAGCGGAGCGGTAAGCACAGAGCGACTAGAGAGCAGAGAGCAATGAAAGAGACGAAGATTCAAGATCGAAAATCAAAAAGAATCAGAACGATGTGCACTCATTCACTGCACAATCAACCACGTAACAAATCAAATCACTCAAGAACAGTTAAAATAAAACCTCAAAAAGTAATAACAATTAAAATAACTGAACTCTTTAAATATGTCACCTGATCAAGAGTTTGTTCCTTCACAGTTCATAGACAATAAGGTAGTACTATAACACCGCCCATTGCCAAGACGAATTTAAAAAATAAATAAAGGATTCCATGAGCAGAATAGCTAAGACCTTTCAAGAAATAATTTTTTTTTTTATCTATTTAGTAGACTAGTATAGTGAGCGAAAACTAAGAAAACCTAGTATACACAATGGTCACCACATTATGTTCATTTCATATGTTTGAACATCAAGGCATATATATGATCGCCTTGCCTAGCGAAATAGCTTCGAGTTCAAGTGAAAAACTATAACATATTTCATTCATGAGCATAATATTTGCAATGCTAACAAGTATTAGGACTTTAATATTTCGGATGCCGCAGAGATAAGGTACGTAGGAACACCGGACACCCCGAATATTTATTGATAGATGGAAATTTATGAAGTCTGCACGCTTAATTTAAATTGGAAAATCTTTCAAGATAAAAAAAGCTTCTTGCCTTCAACTCCGATCTTTACTAGAAGATCGAACTATCAAATGAACCATAGCAGAAACTTAAATAATTCTCATGTCACCATTTGTTTTCCATAAATTTTTTAAAATAGATAAACAAGGGGACTAGAATGCCAACCTGACAGACGCACATTTTGAGCAATTTGTTTGTAACAGTTCAGTACTTCCTCAAAACCGTCACAAGGTGAATGATCTCTATGAAAGCTGAAGACCTCTTGATCATGAGTGTTGGCTGCATTATAAAGAAAAAACAAAAAGAAAGAGATTATATCAGAATGTAGTAAGACTCCAAAACTACAAATGCCATTACAAACAGAATCAGAGACCAGAGAGAGCGAGAGTTGAGGGCCGATGACGGAGACCAGCGCGACGATACGGAGAGACCAGAGAGACGGCGAGACCAGAGACAAAGCGAGAGACCAATAGCACGACCAGACGGAGAGAGAGACGGAGACCAGCGACGAGACGGAGAGACCGAGAGACAGAGAGAGACCAGCTAGCACGACCGAGACGGAGAGACAAGACGATCGAACGGGATGGACGTTTGGGGACGAGACGATCGAATGATTTTGGACGAGACGGAGAGACAGATTTAGGTATTTGGGGTTTTTTCGTGAGACGATTTAGGGATTTCGGGTGTTTTGTTGGGGGGGGGTGGGTGGGGGAAAGAGGAGGGGGTGCCATACAAATCTCGAGGAATGATGAACGGTCATAAGAAATGAAAAATTTGGTGGGAATGTTGGTGCCATTTTTCAGAGACAGAATTAAATTCTGTCTCTAATTCCGTCTCTAATTCCGTCTCTGATCCGTCTCAAATCCGTCTCTGAATGTTTCCGTTTCAATTCCGTCGCTAACTTTTTAATTTAGAAACGGAACTTATTCCGTTTCTAATTCCGTTTCTGATTTAGAAACAGAACTTATTTCCGTTTCTAATTCCGTTTCTGATTTGCTGTTTTTTTGTAGTGGTAGTGGTAAATACGGGGTCGAATCCACGAGACTAGAGTTTTACTACAAATTAACTAAAAATCGAGGGTTTTCAAAAAGTTCAATGAAATAATTAACTAAACTAGCACAAATGAAAAGTTTGCAAAAATAATATCAATGAGAAGAAATTATCTTAGTCTATTAATTCAATTTCTCCTAGATTAGCTATGGAAAATCGACATCCGCCAGAAATTTCTAATTCCTCTAATCTCGATAGTCAGGACGTTCGCCACTAACTATTTCCCTAATTAATGTATAACATTAGACATCCGCCAATCAAGTTTAACACACTAACTGCATTAATATGGATCTGTGGAAACACTAATCCTAAATAACCGGATCGCATCTGCTCCAGATTTAACCTAGATTCAATTGTTGCACACCCGAGAACTGAAAGGGTTTGACGCTAAACGGGTGAGTGTTTGTCACTTTATTGGTCCAAAAGTACAATTACACGGATACTAATAGTCCAAATAACTGTAGATTGTCCACCTAAAAGCATGCACTGGCCACATACATACCCTAGATCTAAATCATAATCATTAAAATCAACAACAATGACATAGGAGAATTTATATTAAATTAAATAATAATAATAGATCTCACATAATATGTCATGAATCCATCATCCCAACTTGCTTCCCCTTCGACTTGGGTAAAGAGTTGATTAGCCGATCATCGTCGTCGAAGAAAATCGATACTAAAAAATAATAGTCGGTGTTCTTAATAATGAAACCTAAGTTCCTAATATATAAAACTACTAAATATTGTTCTCGGAAGGTGAGATAAGCTAATTTTTGGGGTTGGGGAGGTGACTCGTGCGCCGAGGAGCGTCGTATGGTTGTTTTTGGCTTGAAAATAGGTGTCCGCCACGTGTCCGCATATTATTGGTTCGTTCCTGCCTGTCGCGCTGACGTGTCGCATTCTGATTTGCCGAATGATGTGTTTGTGACGCGCTGGTGTGCTGTGGAGTGCCACTTGGCATCATCTGATTGGAGGACGCCCCTGCGATGACGCGCTGGTTTGCTTTGTATCGCCACGTGTCGCCACCTGATTGGCTGAATACCCCTTCTATGACGCCTTGCATGGGCGAGAACGCGCCATGTGGCGCGCATAACGCGGAAGGAAGAGTCACGCGTTCATGCGAAAAGTGGGAGTTTGTGAGGACGCGCATCTTGAGGCAAATTGAAGAGCAGCTGAAGCGAGGAAAAATGTGCGGGCGTGACGTGGTCTTGTGATGCTGACGCGGCGGCCTGTGATTGGCTGAACCGGTTTGTTGCGCTATGTGGTGCTTGCTAATTGGAGGAGACAACAATGAATGACGTGTTGTTGTGTTGTTGGGTGACGCGTGGCGCTGATGTGTCGTCACCTGATTGGTTGAATGCTGATGTGGCAGCTCCCAACTGGTTGAAATATGATGTCTCCAATTTTACCCACTGCTCAACGCGTAATTCGAGGTAAACTGTCCGACATTCGATCATCGCGTGTAAATACTTTATTGTAAGTATTTTTTCGCCACGAATTCAATCGAGCACTCCGTTTCATGTAAAAACAACCAAAAAATATAATTAAATATATATTTTAGAGACTTTTCATATTTAAATATACTAAAATAAACTACTAAATATATATAAATACTGACTTATCAAATACCCCCAAACTTAAGACTTTGCATGTCCCGATCAAAGGTGTAAATGATAACACAAACTAAATTAGACTCATAACATAATAATGCACTGACTCAACTAATCCTATACCCGACCCAAATTCACGGAGTTTCTATGGTTTATAAAGTCACCAAATTAACAAGTAATTTAGAAAATTTCAAAGTTATGATATGTCAAGACTCGCAACGCAAACACAATTAAGATCTCACTTTCAAGACAAAGGCTCAGTCAAAACACAGGACGTCAACTACTCACGAGTTTTCTTGGTTTATACATTCAATCACGCAAGTTCAAATTTCACTTAATATAGTGAAAGGACTCAAACTAAATCTTTTATTTGATGAGTTTTACAACTTACGCCTTTATTCAAATTATTTTTTATTATTTTTTCACTTTTTTCTCCAAATTTTTTTTTTCAATTAATACGGGCCCTGTTCCATTTCTTGTGGACCGATTTTCTCACTTTTTCCCACCTCAAGTTTCCCTGCTTCATTTCCTGTGGAAACCTGTGGAACTTTCTTTTTTTCTTTTTAGAAAAACTCTTGTTAGTCATTCTCAATTTCATTATAATTAAGCAAATCCCCCAAATGTGGGTTAAAATAATATCACTTGCACAAATTTGACTGCCTATTCATTTTCGTTATCTAGCACAAAGTCCAACCAACAACTAAGTCTCTAATAATGAAATCATAAAAATGCAGAGCTACGAACTCAACTGAGTGTTTTTCTTAATTTTCTATAAGTTTCAAGTCAAAAAGGCAACTGTAATTTATTCATCCTCAACCAAAGGCATGAACAAAGTTTCGGGTGACTCTAAATAGCTAAAATAAAAAAATACTAAATATTATCATCATTACCATCCGATATCCTAATTAAATGAGAAAAGAATATGAATGGACAAGAAATGATATAAAACACCACCATTACCATCATTACCATCCGATATCCTCATATAACCACATAAAAAAAAAAACGATTACACTTGCGGTCTTTCGCAAAAGAATCCATCCAAAACAATCCACAATCCCTAAAACACCCCCAAACTTATTCTAAACCTTGTCCTTAAGGTTCAAAACAAGTCGAGAGGTCCGCAAATAAAAAACAAACAAGATGGTGAAAGAACATGATAAATATAAGATGAAGGAAACGATACAAATTCATGCAAAATGATAAAAAATACGAAAATAAATAAACTAAATGATACTCACCAAAATTTGGGCTGCCTCCCAATAGAGCTTTTGGTTAAAGTCGCTGGCTCGACTTTGTCTGAGTCTTTCAACCAGTATAGACTAGCGTTCCAAGTGAGACAACCTCTACATTATGGCTCGGGAAGTCTTCATTGAAGATCTTCAATCTGTGGCCATTCACTTTAAACGCATTACCGGTCTCCAAACTCTGAATCTCCATTGATCCGTGATCATACACCGCAGTCACAACATATGGTCATGTCCACCTCGATATCAGCTTACATGCAAAAATCTTAAGACTTGACTGAAATAAAAGCATTTTCTGACCAACACGAAAAGATTTCTTAGAGAGATTGCTATCATGGAACGCTTTTGGTTTTTTTTATAAATCAACCAAGTTGGATTTATGCTCGAGCTCGACTGGCAGGTGGCAAGCTTTACCAAGCACAAGGCGATATAAGGATATCCCAATTGGCGTTTTAAACGCCGTACGGTAAGCCCAAACCACATCATCGAGACGTAAACTTCAATCTTTACAAGTAAGATTCACCGTCTTTTCTAAGATGGATTTGATCTCCCTATTAGAGACCTCTGTCAGACCACTCGTTTGGGGATGATACGTTGTAGACGTTTGATGAGTGACATTATACCTCCTCGAAAGACTTTCAACTGTACGGTTACAGAAGTGAGTACTTCTATCACCGATCAGGGCACGTGGAGTACCAAATGTTGTGAAAATCCTCGATTAAGGAATTCACATACCACTTTAGAGTCGTTAGTGCGTGTAGCCTTAGCTTCCACCCACTTAGACACGTAGTCCATTACCAAAAGTATGTAAACATTACCAAATGACACTGGAAACGGTCCCATAAAGTATATACCCCAAACGTCAAATAACTCACAAATATAAGTCGGGGTAAGTGGCATTTGGTCCCGATGACTAAGGTTACCAGTTTTCTGGCAGTTCGGACAAGTCTTGGTAAACATGTATGAATCATGAAAAATGGTGAGCTAGTAAAACCTACTCTCAAGAACTTTCCTAGCTGTCCGACGGGGACCGAAGTGGCCACCGCAGGCGTAAGTATGACAAAAAGCCAATATGGAGTGACTCTCATTCTGAGGAACACAACGCCTAATAATCTGGTCGGAGCAAAATTTCCATAAGTACGGGTTATCCCATACATAGTATTTAACATCGCTCCTTATTTTATTTTTTTGAGCCTTCGAAAGGTGAGGAGATAGCTCGCCTGAGGTGATATAGGTCACCAAATTGGCGTACCATGGGAGATCTTCCATAACGGCATAGATGTACTCGTCAGGGAAATCATCCTTAAGAAAAGTAGGACTCTCACCATTTTCAATTCTGCTGAGATGGTTTGCGACTAGATTTTCTGCACCACTTTTATCTTTGATTGTGATGTCGAACTCCCGTAGTAGGAGTATCCATCAAATGAGCCTAGGTTTGACATCTTTTTTACTCATCAGGTACTTCAACCCAGCATGATCAGAGTAAATGATAACCTTGGTTCCCAAAAGATAAGGCCGAAACTTCTCAAATGCGAAAATAACGGTAAGGAGCTCATTCTCAGTAGTGGTGTAGTTCATCTGAGCCGCATCTAGAGTACAAGAAGCATAATAAATGACATGTGAAGCTCTCTTGACTCTTTGTCCTAAGACTGCACCCACTGCATAATTACTAGCATCACACTTAATTTCAAATGGAAGCTCCCAATTAGGGGCCTGAATCACTGGTGTGCTAGTAAGTGAGTCTTTTAGTGCATCAAATGCACTTTTACATGCCTCATCAAGTTCAAAAGGTACGTCCTTTTGAAGTAGATGACTTAGGGGTTGTGCGATTTTTGAAAAGTCCTTGATGAAACGACGATAAAAACCGGTGTGTCCAAGGAAAGATCTAATCTCCCGCACATTCGTAGGGTAGGGAAGTTTCTTAATAACATCAATTTTAGTTTGGTCTACCTCTACGCCCCTGGCTGAGACAATTTGTCCTAAAATAAAACCTTAGTCCACTATAAAATGACATTTTTCATAGTTCAGAACCAGGTTCTTCTCGATTTACCTGCGAAGTACCTTTACCAGATTGTTGAGACAACTAACGAATGAATCACCGTAAACAATAAAGTCGTCCATGAAGACCTCAATGAAATGCCCAACAAAATCTGAAAAGATACTCGCCATGCACCTTTGAAAGGTGGCAGGTGCATTGCATAACCCAAATGGCATGCGCCGATAGGCAAAAGTGCCAAACGGACAGGTGAAGGTCTTCTTTTCCTGGTCTTCAGGCGGTACCGGTATCTGATGAAAATCGGAATAATCGTCAAGACAACAATAATGAGAACGACCAGCTAGTCTCTCCAACATCTGATCAATAAATGGTAGGGGGAAGTGATCCTTCCTGGTGGAAGCGTTTAACTTCCTATAGTCAATGCATACCCGCCATCCATTTTGAATGCGTGTTGGAACCAACTCACCATGTGAATTAGTGACTCCAATTTTCTTAAGGACCATCTGGATATGGCTTACCCATTTACTATCAGAGATGGGGTAAATCATGCCAGCATCAAGGAACTTCAGTATCTCATTCTTCACGACATCCATCATGAGCGAATTAAGCCTCCTCTGAGCTTCTCTCTTAGGTTTTGACCATTCTTCCATATGTATATGATGCATGCAAGTGGAAGGGCTCAAACCTTTGATATCCGCTATGGTCCGCTCAATAGCCTGTTTAAACTCCCAAAGTACTCGAAGTAGCCTTTCTTCCTCCAAATGCGTAAGTTTAGCCGAGATGATCACAGGGGGTGTCATCTCACCCAAAAACATATACTTAAGGTGCTCAAGTAATTACTTCAGCTCAAGTATGGGAGCTTTAACCAAGGAGGGAGAATGTTTGGAGTCAGAAGCAGGCAAACTCCAAATGATAGACACTTGGGGGCGGGGGTTGGAATGAGTCCAACTCGAAAACAACATCCTCAACATCAGTATCGAAGGTCAGATCACTCTAGTGGATTTGCGTAGTGTCGAGATGATGCTCTAACACTACTTTAACTTCATCATCGCCACTTGCGAGCAAGGTTTGCTCAACGAGTGGATTCACACAATTCATGGTACACACCACAGACGACACATCATTGGGGTATCGCATCGCGTCATAGATGTTAAACTTGATGACTTTACTGTCAAACGCCATGGTAAGAGATCCATCATCAACATCTATCTTCGTCTTCGCCGTTTTCAAAAACGAACCGCCAAGGAGTATTAACGAAGCATTGGGGAATGGCTCCTCCTTCGTATCTACTACGTAGAAGTCAGCAGGAAACACAAACTCATTCACTCGGACTAAAACGTCCTCAAGAACACCAACAGGTCTGACAACATAACGGTTTTCCAAGTGAATGACAATACCAGTCTCCTCAAATGGGCCTGCATGCAATGTCTCATAAATAGACAATGACATGACATTAATGGAAGCGCCAAGGTTGTACATAGCCCTCTGAATGCTTACATCACTTATAACACAAGATACTAAGAACATCCTAGGATCCTTGCATTTAGGAGGCAACTTCTTCTGTAGGACAGCCGTGATGGTTTCTCCTATTTGGGTTTTTTCGTTGCCTTTCAGATTCCCTTTGTTAGTGCATAGTTTCTTAAGAAACTTTGCGTACTTAGGGAATTTCTTCAGAGCGTCGAGGAGTGGAATATTGATTTCCACTCGCCGAAAGGTCTCGAGAATTTTTTTATCTTCCTCTTTTTTCTTATCTAGGATAGTCGTTGTGGAAGAGGTTTGACCTTAAATGTGGGTGGTGCTCCATTTTGAGTAGTTACCATCTGTTTATGAGTCACTACTACCTCGTGTTCGTCCTAATTTGTCTGGCCTTTGGCATCAGATGACCTATTGTTCTTTTTGGGTCCCTCCAGCTCTTTAGCACTTCGCAGCGTAACTGTGTTAGCACTCACGTTAGGATTCAGGTAAGGTTGCGAAGGCAACTCTTCTTTATCGTCGAGACGTCCATTCTGATGTATCATTTGGTCCATTCGAGCTTGAAGAGTTCGGACCGAAGAATTGGTTTCGATGATGGATTTCTCGGTGGTAGCCCTAAATCGAGTCATTTCACTCATAAATTGGCTTTGTTGATCCATAAAGGCTTTCATCATATCCTCAAGTGAAGATGAATTATTGGAAGGTGTAGGCAACAATTGACTTTTAGGGATGAAGGTCTGATAGTTTTGGTTTTGAGGCCCGTAACTTAAGTTCGGGTTGTTCATCGCCGTTGCATGATTATATGTATTCCTAAATGGGACTCTAGATGGTCCTTAGAACTGATTACCCATGGCATTGGCATGTCGATTGTCCTCAAAGAGAGTAAGACATTCATTAGTTGCATGATTTGTGGCAGAACAGAAGCCACAAGCTTTGACTTGCACTTTGCCAGAGGAGAGGAGACGTTCCATCAAGGATGTTAGTTGGTCAATTTTCTGGTCAATGAAACTCGGGACACTCCCTGCAGTCAGACTTCGGTAAGCAAGCATCAAGATCACCATAAAGGCATGACTATTGTGCAATGTCCTCATACAATTGCTTCATTTGGGCTGGAGTTTTGTCTCTAATGTGACTCCCACACACATTATCAATCATGCGTCGTTCTATGGGTGACATGCCAACATAGAAGAATCGAATTATGGCCTTCTCAGACTGGCCATGTTGCGAGGAACTAGCGATCCCAATATGCGCCAAATGATTCGCCCGACCTCATTTTAATGCTGCATATTTCCTTGATGAGTTGAGCAATTGTATCCTCAGGGAAGTATTCATTCAAAAATGCGGTTGCCATTTCATTCCACGAGTTAATGCAGCCATGCGGAAGGTAGAAAAGCCATTCTTGGCTTTGTCTTTAAGGCGAAATGGAAAAGATCTAAGCTTGACCATTTCCTCGTCAGCATTGGAGGGTTTCATTGACTTACAGGTATTATGAAACTCCTTCAGAAAAGTGATAGGATCTTCATTCTCGCCACCATGGAAGGATGGTAGGAGATTAATGAACTCAGACCTCAACTCAAAGTCTCCAGCATTATCCGGATAGTTGATGCAGAGGGGTTGTTGTGCCAAAAGAGCTTGAAGCTCTTGATTGGCGTGACCCATGGTGATTTGGCGATTTGCAGCAATATTCAGAGGATTTTGGTCTTCTTGTTGCCTAAGTTGGGTCTCTTTAATTGTAACGGCCCGCTCTAATTAATCACAAATTAATTGCGAATTTCGGATTAAGACCTTAAGCTCAGACCCACGTGGACGTCGCAGAAAAACTCAGGGCACGCTTAACGAGGTAAAAACTTGTTATTCTTGTGTGTAAGTGTTTACTTAAGTTATTAATATTAAATAATTAGCGTCGCATCGTTTAATATTTTATTGGTCGCGTTGTGCACTTGTAGTGACGAGAGTGTGCGACGTCGCAGTGTGCGCGTAACGCGGGCGTACGGGGTAGTATGGGATTTAACTGTCACATCACACATCACATCACATCACACATCACATCAAATGTCACATCACACATCACATCAAATGTCCTTTTTGTCCTTTCTCACCAAATAACAAAGAAAAAAAGTTTTTGTTTAAAAACGGGAGAAAAGAGAGAGCGAGGAGAGAAAGAGAAGGAAGGGAGAGAAGAGAGAAAGAGAAGGAAGGGAGAGAAGAGAGGGAGAGTGACTGCCGAAGGGGAAGCTCCGGCGTGGAGCTTGGCGGTCGGCAGCGGCGACGATGGGGCAGCGGCGGCGAGCTCGGCGGGGCAAGCGGCAATGGCGGCGCGTGAGCTCGGACCTCCATTAATCAAGTGAGTGGTTAATGTCGTTGTTGTTGATGGGGTTGTGTTGTTGTTGATGTTGACATTATTGTTGTTGTTGTTGTCTTAACAAAAAAAAAAAAAAAAAAAAAAAAAGGAGGAGATCCAGGCGAAGTCGGGAGGAAGAAGAAGAAGGAGGTGGGGTAGGGGAGGGGAGCACGCGCGCTGTGCGTGCGTGCATCCCTGGACCGGTTGGGTCGGTCCGGGCCCAACTCGGTTGGGCCGGTCGGGCCAAAACTGACCCGACCCGGGTGGACCCGAACCGGGTCGGGCCGACCCGGTTCAGGGGCCCACCCCTATATTAAAATAATATAATATTAATTTTTAATTTAAAAACGGTTTTAAATTAAAATAAATTACAGAAAAATAAGAAAAATAGGTGGAAAATTATGGGAAAAATCAAGAAAAATCAGGAAAAATACTTAAAATGTTTTAATTGGCACCAGGAATTTAGGAGATCATACTCGGGTGTCGGGTACGTATCTCGAGGCGAGTGCGAGACATTTCAAAGGCGTTTTGCGATTCGTTGGAGGTAAGTGATCCCACGAGAAAATTAGTTAAAATTCTTTTATTGCATTTATTTTATTGTGCATTCTAAATTATTCCATTGCTCTATTTATTGTTCATCCACTCCCACGTGTGTATGTGTGTTTGTCGACGGGGTCGGCATGGCACAGACTCACACCCCGGGGCTAGCTACCCTGCGTTGTTCGAGTAATTGGCCATGGTAGGGCTACGCGGTGACTATTCTCGCGAAAACCCGTAGGTTGAGAGATGTTTGACGTAGTCTTAAGTCTACGTCAATGGTTTCTCTCGAGAGATGTTTGGACGGGGTTTTCCGTTCAATGGTTCCTCTAATTCGACCGTTGAGATGTTTGACGAGGTTGTCGTCAATGGTTCCTCTCGGTTTAGCTACGAAGATTCCCGGATGTCGACCAGGGTTCTCTGTCACGCTACACTCGTGTCCGAAAATTTGACTTCTCAACGACTTATTTTCATGCGAATTTCTTTATTGTTGTCATTTATTTAAATTGCATGAATTGTAGCCGTTTCATTGGAATTCGTGAATATTAGCTAAAGTTCTCTGGGATTTACTCACCTGGGATTTGTCATTATTTTTGGTGACAAATCGCAGATCCTACGACGAGCCGCGACAAAGGAGTCTTAGGCGACTACGTCTAAGTAGAGAGAGGCCGCCACTTTTTGCGTAGGTAGTTGTATGTATCTATTAGCTACTTTTTGATATTTTGGGATGACTTGTATACCCGATACATGTATATGCTCGTTTTTGTACTTTTGTCGCTTTTGATATACATGGTATCTAATGCCGGGTTTCCACACTGTAGGGTTGTTCATAAAAATGCAAACTTTTCACTTTTACGGTATAGCATGCCTTAAGACTTCCGCAACAATGTATGATTTATATTAAATTACTAAATCATGAATAACTTAAAATTCATAAAATACACATAATTACTAAGTTAAAGGCGAATAAGTTATGTACAAGGGTTCGGTCATGGACAAATCAAAATAAGTGTGTGGTGACGTGGCATGCTTGGTGACGTGTCTCGGCGATGTGGCGGTACCGGTTTGCCTTGGAATTTGGGGCCGTCACAGGTTGGTATCGAGCTTAGGTTCAAAGCGAACCTAGGGAAAAATGTAATACAACCGAATAAAACTTAACAACAAACATTAGATGTGGAAACCCGAAGATCCTGACTTAGAACTTTAGTTGGGAAGAGAACATGGGACGGGTAATGTCAAGGCTTATATGTTATATATTTTGATTTGTAATAGTATATATGCGTATACGAGGCTGATACAAGCCTTCGCTGTTGCGAGATACGACATGGACGGACAATGACTCCACCTTCGGAGGATGGTGGACAGACGAGTGGTACTACGCCTATCGCGACTGATCAGAGTGTACTTGATCGGATTGCGGCACACGATCGAAAGTTCGAGCAGATGATGGCCTTGCTCCGTGCTCAGACAGCGGCTATCGCGACGCTTACTGCCACCATCACACCGAGCGCCACTGAGGCGGCAGCCGCGCCGATTGTTCAGGGTACGCCAGTGACACTGACACATGCTCCACAAGAAATCACATTTGAGGCTTCCTTGTCAGCTGAAGCTAAGCTGACGAAGGAATTTGTGAGATTTCAGCCGGGATATTTCACTGGAGGCGGAGACCCGGAGGCAACTGTGAGATGGCTTCTCGCACACGAGAAATCGCATAATCTTCCGAGGATTCACGATAGTATTCGTGCTAGGATATCTGGATATATGCTCCGAGGAGAGGCCGGAGTTTGGTGGACCGCTCATACCGAGACTCATGGAGAGCCGACTACTTGGGCCAGTTCGAGACAGCCTTTTATGACCGATATACCGAGAGAGATACGGTTACGTCTGCGACAGGAATTTTTGTGTCTTAGGCAGGGTAATCGTACCGTGGTCCAGTACATGGAGAGGTTTCGCTACTTATTACAGTTCGCTAGGGATTTGGCTTCTACAGATCGCGATCAGGTTCACTACTTTGGAGTCGGGCTCAGAGATGAGATTGCGAGTGCAGTAGTATCAAGCGGAGCTCGTACACTGCAAGAGATCTACGAGAGGGCCTTAGCACATGAGACATATCTTATCTTTCGTGCCGCGATGCCCATGCCACAGTTAGCATCGGGGTCGTCCCAGCAAGGCACCAGGTATGACAGGAAAGGGAAAAGGATCATCGATCACAGAGATAGGAAAGGACAGAGGCCCAGACATGAGGATCGTCAGGCGGTCACTTCTCATGCGATAGTACCTGCGCAGTCAGCACAGTTGTCAAGTGGTGGTTATGCACCGCGATCGGGCAGGCAGACCCAGGATCGGGGAGGCGGGGACCGAGGACGGTATGGTCGAGTCAGGGCCAGAGGTCAGACAGAGGTCAGGGCCAGGGGTCAGGACACCAGCATTTTATTTGTTTCAAGTGCAGACAGCCTGGACATATTAGGAAAGAATGTCCGATGGCTTCAGTAGCCCCGATTGCGGCACCACCGATTCGAGCCGGGAGCGGGTGCATCTTTGTCAGCGCAACCGATCAGCGAGGCCACCGACAAATCGTCGAGGGTATGATTTCGATTTGCAATCGTTTTATGCATACACTTATTGATTCTCGTTCCACAGTTTCATTTATTTATGGATGTATGGTTGATGAATTAGGGTTAACACCGATTACAGTTAGTACACTCCTGATTCTCAGCACAGCAGCTGGGGAGAAGGTTTACCCTAACATGATTTGTGAGGGTTGCACGATAGAGATCTCCGACACCAACTCCCTATCGACTTACTCGTCTTGGAGTTTTTAGAGTTCGATGCACTTTTGGGTATGGATTGGCTAGCGTCATATCACGCCCAGGTGGATTGTTTCCGTAAGGCAGTGACTTTTCAGATCCCCAACATACCCAAGTTCACTTTCACGGGTGATGCAAGTAGACTACCGACCACTAGGGGTAGATTAGCTACGACCTTAGAGATGGAAGTATTTGCAGGAATAGTAGAGTCAACCGAGACCTCAGAGGTTAGACTGGAGGAGGTCCCAATTGTCAGTGAATTTCTCGACGTCTTCCCGGAGGATCTACCAGGATTGCCCCCACACAGAGAGATTGAGTTCGTTATTGAGTTAGTACCAGGCACACAACTGATAGCTAGCAGACCGTACCGGATGTCACGAAAGGAGCAAGAGGAGTTGAAGACTCAACTGGAAGATTTAGAGAAGAAGGGGTTTATACACCCGAGCGCATCACCATGGGGAGCACCGGTTCTGTTCGTTAAGAAGAAGGACAGTAGCTTGAGGATGTGTATTGACTACAGGAAGTTGAACTAAGTGACAATACGAAATCATTACCCTTTGCCAAGGATCGACGATTTGTTTGACCAGTTGGCCGGAGCACGTGTCTTCTCCAAGATCGACTTAAGATCGGGTTATCATCAGCACAGGATTCGGGATGAAGACATACCTAAGACTGCATTCAGCACCAGATATGGGTTATTTGAGTTTACAGTGATGCCATTCGGACTAACGAATGCACCGGCCATGTTCATGGACTTGATGCACAGAGTACTGAAGCCGTACTTGGATAAATTCGTCATTGTCTTCATTGATGACATATTGATCTACGGCAAGACTCGCGAAGATCATGGACAACATCTCATGCAGATATTGATGACGCTGAGGGAGCACAAACTTTATGCTAAATTCAGTAAGTGCGAGTTTTGGCTGTCAGAAGTCAAATTTTTGGGACACGTGATCAGCGACAAAGGTATATCAGTGGACCCGAGTAAAATTCATGCTGTCATAGATTGGCCGACACCGGAGACAGTGACAAATATCAGAAGCTTCCTTGGGTTAGCAGGATACTACCGGCGATTTGTGAAGGACTTCTCGAAGATTGCCACGCCAATGACTAAATTGACAAAGAAGGATGTACCTTTCAATTGGTCAAAGGAGTGCGAGGATGCATTTACACTGTTGAAGATGAGATTGACTCACGCACCAAGATTAGTGTTGTCGAGCCGTGGTAAGGGATTGACGGTTCATACGCGATGCTTGCGGCACGGGGCTAGGTTGTGTGCTGATGTAGGGAGACAGCGTAATCGCCTATCTATCTCGACAGTTACGGACCCATTAGAGGAATTATCCAGTGCATGACTTTGAGCTTGCAGCAGTCGTATTTGCATTGAAGGTATGGAGACATTACCTCTACGGTGAGAGGTTCACATTATATACAGATCATAAGAGTTTGACATACTTATTCACTCAGAAAGATCTGAACATGAGACAGCGACGTTGGCTAGAGTTGCTGAAGGATTACGACTTCTCTATCGAATATCAGCCTGGGAAGGCAAATGTCGTAGCAGATGCATTGAGCAGGAGAGGACCGATTCTCGAGACGCTATCTGTCATATGATGCACGAGTATGGTTTACTTGAAGCCGCGACAACACTGAGTTTGACAGAGGTTCCTGCTACAGCGGACGCACAGATTCGTGGACAGATTGGCGTACCGTCTATTTCTATTCCACGAGTGTTGGAGTGTCAGAGGACTGACGAGATGTACTCGAGATTCAGTGAGATGGCACGTAATCCCGATCACCCGGATTGGAGCGAGTCTGTGGATCAGTGTTTGAGGCACCGAGGGAGGTTATGGATTCCAAAGAAGGCGCGAGATACGCGATGGGATACTCCATGAGGCTCACAGGTCCCGGTATACAGTGCATCATGGCAGGACCAAAATGTATAACGATATGCAACGATTATTTTGGTGGCCAGGGATGAAGGCGGACGTTGGCGCCTACGTTAGGGGTTGTGAGGTGTGCCAGCAGGTTAAGGCTGAGCACAGGAGGCCTGGAGGGTTATTGCAGCCACTGCCCATCCCTCAGTGGAAATGGGAACACATTACGATGGATTTCGTTTACGGATTACCGCAGACTTCGCGGAAACACGATGCGATATGGGTGATTGTGGACAGGTTGACGAAATTAGCTCATTTCCTACCAATCTCTATGAAATATAATTTCACACAGTTGAGCATATTATTTGAAAAAGAGATTGTACGACTGCACGGAGTACCAATTTCGATTGTTTCAGACCGAGACAATCGTCTTACATCATCATTGTGGTAAGCTATGCAGGAACAGTTTGGTACTAAGTTACAGTTTAGCACTGCATTCCATCCTCAGATGGACGGACAGTTAGAGAGATTAATACAAATACTGGAGGATATGCTCAAGGCATGTGTGTTGCAGTTTGGTGGGTCTTGGGAGGAGTACTTGCCGCTCTGTGAATTTGCTTACAACAACAGCTATCAGGACAGTATTGAAATGCCACCATTTGAAGCCCTGTACGGTAGACCGTGTAGATCACCGGCTTGTTGGGCAGAGCCAGAGGATACAAAGCGGTTGTGGGGCTGAGATTGTTGTGGACCATACGAGAGAAGGTGAGATTGATTCGTCAACGGTTATTGGGCTCGCCCAACACAGACAAAAGAAGTATGCGGATAGGTACCGCGATGGGCTGAGCTACGAGGTAGACGATTGGGTCTATTTGAAAGTTTCTCCGTTGAAAGGTCATCAGAGATTTGGGATCAAGGGGAAATTAGCACCAAGATTTATTGGGCCGTTTCAGATTGAGAAACGAGTTGGGAAAGTCGCTTATCAGTTGAAATTGCCAAGTCGATTGGCAGGGGTTCATAATGTTTTTCATATTTCGATGTTACGGTTGGCTAGATCGGGACCGAGACCGATGATTGATATGGCAAAGATCGAGGTTCGACCAGAGGTGACGTACGAGGAACACCCCATTGAGATAGTGGATCGCAAGGTACAGACCTTTAGAAGGAAAGAAATACCACTTGTACTCGTTCGATGGCAGTATCATAAGAACGAGGGCCTCACTTGGGAGAGAGAGTCTACCTTGCGAGAGCGATACCCCTACTTGTTCCAAGGTAAGGATTTTATTAAATTTGAATTTCGGGACGAAATTCCTCTTAGTTGGGAAGATTGTAACGACCCGCTCTAATTAATCATAAATTAATTGCAAATTTCAGATTAAGACCTTAAGCTCAGACCCACGTGGACGTCGCAGAAAAACTCAGGGCACGCCTAACGATGTAAAAACTTGTTATTCTTGTGTGTAAGTGTTTACTTAAGTTATTAATATTAAATAATTAGCGTCGCATCGTTTAATATTTTATTGGTCGCGTTGTGCACGTGTAGTGACGAGAGTGTGCGACGTCGCAGTGTGCGCGTAACGCGGGCGTACGGGGTAGTATGGGATTTAACTGTCACATCACACATCACATCACATCACATCACACATCACATCAAATGTCACATCAACCATCCCTCATCATTTCCTTTTTGTCCTTTCTCACCAAATAACAAAAAAAAAATGTTTTTGTTTAAAAACGGGAGAAAAGAGAGAGCGAGGAGAGAAAGAGAAGGAAGGGAGAGAAGAGAGAAAGAGAAGGAAGGAGAGAAGAGAGGGAGAGTGATCTGCGGGAGGAAGCTCCGGCGTGGAGCTTGGCGGTCGGCAGCGGCGACGAGCTCGAGCGGCGGCGGCGCGAGCGAGGCGGGCGGCGGCGAGCTCGGCGGCGGCGCGGCAGGCAGCAATGAGCTCGTGAGCTCGGACCTCCATTAATCAAGTGAGTGGTTAATGTTGTTGTTGTTGATGGGGTTGTGTTGTTGTTGATGTTGGCATTATTGTTGTTGTTGTTGTCTTAACAAAAAAAAAAAAAAAAAAAAAAAAAAAAAAAAGAGAGAGAACCAGGCGAAGTCGGGAGGAAGAAGAAGAAGGAGGTGGGGTGGGGGAGGGTGCACGCGCGCGGTGCGTGCGTGCATCCCTGGACCGGTTGGGCCGGTCCGGGCCCAACCGGACCCGACCCGGGTGGACCCGAACCAACCGGGTCAAACCCGGTCCAGGGGCCCACCCCTATATTAAAATAATATAATATTAATTTTTAATTTAAAAACAGTTTTAAATTAAAATAAATTACAGAAAAATAAGAAAAATAGGTGGAAAATTATGGGAAAAATCAAGAAAAATTAGAAAAAATACTTAAAATGTTTTAATTGGCACCAGGAATTTAGGAGATCATAGTCGGGTGTCGGGTACGTATCTCGAGGCGAGTGCGGGACATTTCAAAGGCGTTTTGCGATTCGTTGGAGGTAAGTGATCCCACGAGAAAATTAGTTAAAATTCTTTTATTGCATTTGTTTTATTGTGCATTCTAAATTATTCCATTGCGTTATTTATCGTTGTTCAATTATTGTTCATCCACTCCCACGCGTGTATGTGTGTTTGTCGACGGGGTCGGCATGGCACAGACTCACACCCCGGGGCTAGCTACCCCGCGTTGTTCGAGTAATTGGCCATGGTAGGGCTGCGCGGTGACTATTCTCGCGAAAACCCGTAGGTTGAGAGATGTTTGACGTAGTTTTAAGTCTACGTCAATGGTTCCTCTCGAGAGATGTTTGGACGGGGTCTTTCGTTCAATGGTTCCTCTAATTCGACCGTTGAGATGTTTGACGAGGTTGTCGTCAATGGTTCCTCTCGGTTTAGCTACGAAGATTCCCGGATGTCGACCAGGGTTCTCTGTCACGCTACACTCGTGTCCGAAAATTTGACTTCTCAACGACTTATTTTCATGCGAATTTCTTTATTGTTGTCATTTGTTTAAATTGCATGAATTGTAGCCGTTTCATTGGAATTCGTGAATATTAGCTAAAGTTCTCTGGGATTTACTCACCTGGGATTTGTCATTGTTTTTGGTGACAAATCGCAGATCCTACGACGAGCCGCGACAAAGGAGTCTTAGGCGACTACGTCTAAGTAGAGAGAGGCCGCCACTTTTTTGCGTAGGTAGTTGTATGTATCTATTAGCTACTTTTTGATATTTTGGGATGACTTGTATACCCGATACATGTATATGCTCGTTTTTGTACTTTTGTCGCTTTTGATATACATGGTATCTAATGTCGGGTTTCCACATTGTAGGGTTGTTCGTAAAAATGCAAACTTTTCACTTTTACGGTATATGCATGCCTTAAGACTTCCGCAACAATGTGTGATTTATATTAAATTACTAAATCATGAATAACTTAAAATTCATAAAATACACATAATTACTAAGTTAAAGGCGAATAAGTTATGTACAAGGGTTCAGGTCGCGGACAGTCAAAATAAGTGTGCGGTGACGTGGCATGCTTGGTGACGTGTCTGGCGACGTGGCGGTACCCGGTTTGCCTTGGAATTTGGGGCCGTCACATTAATCCACCTATGAAATGTTCTCTCCAGTTCAGGATCAAAAGGTAAAAATGAACCAGCCGATTTTGACCGAGTGAGGTGTGGTAGCATAAAAAAAAAGAAACCTAAACACAGAGTAAAGACTAAGTCCCCGACAACGGCGCCAAAATTTGATCACGTGTCGTACGTGCCAAATATAACCCGCAATCGAGTTACCAACCACAAGGGTGTAGTAGTGGTAAATACGAGGTCGAATCCACATGACTTGAGTTTTACTCCAAGTTAATTAAAAATGGGGGGTTTTCAGAAAGTTCAATGAAATAATTAACTAAACTAGCACAAATAAAAAGTTTGCAAAAATAATATCAATGAGAAGAAATTGCCTAAGTCTACAGTTCCACAAGCAAGAATCAAGATTCAATGACTTTTGGTGGTCCTTAATCATCCCAAAAAGTTATTAATTCAATTTCTCCTAGACTAGCTATGAAAATCGACATCCACCAGAAATTCCTAATTCCCATAATCTCAATAGTCAGGACGTCTGCTACTAATTATTTCCTAATTAATGTATAACCCTAGACTTCCACCAATCAGGTTTAACACAATAACCGCATTAATATGGATCCGTGGGAACACTAATCCTAAATAACTGGATTGCATCCGCTCCCGATTTAACCTAGATTCAATTGTTGCACACTCAAGAACCGAAAGGGTTTGACGACAAACGGGTGAGTATTTGTCACTTTATTGGTCAAAAAGTACAATTACACGGATACTAATAGTCCAAATAAATGTAGATTGTTCACCTAAAAGCATGCACTGACCACATACATACCCTAAATCTAAATCATAATCACTTAAATCAACAACAATGAAATATGAGAATTTAAATTAAATTAAATAATGTTAATAGATCTCACATAATATGTCATGAATTCATCATCCCGACTTGCTTCCCCTTCGACTTAGGCAAATAGTTGATTAGCCGATTATCGTCGTCGAAGAAAGTCGATACTAAAAAATAATAGTCGGTGTTCTTAATAATGAAACCTAAGTTCTTAATATATAAAACTACTAAAAATTGTTCTCGAGAGGTGAGAGAAACTAATTTTTGGGGTTGGGGAGGTGACTCGTGCGCCGAGGAGTGTCGTACGGCTTTTTTGGCTTAAAAATAGGTATCTGCCACGTGTCCACACACTGTTGGTCCGTTCCTGCCACCGCGCTTACGTGTCGCATTCTGATTGGCCGAATGATGTGTTTGTGATGTGCTGGTGTGCTGTGGAGTGTCACATGGCACCGTCTGATTGGAGGAGGCCTTGCAATGACGCGTTTGTTTGCTTTGTATCCCCACATGTCGCCGCCTGATTGGCTGAAGACCCCTTCGATGACGCGCTGCATGGGTGAGAACGCGCCACGTGGCGCGCATAACGCGGAAGGATGAGTCGCGCGTTCGTGCGAAAAAGTGGGAGTCTGTGCGGACGCCCATCCTGAGGCAGATCGAAGAGCCTAAAGCAAGGAAAAATGTGCCGGCGTAACGTGGCCTATGTGATGCTGACGCGGCGGCCTGTGATTGGCTGAACCGGTTTGTTTCGCTATGTGGCGCTTGCTGATTGGAGGAGACAACGATGAATGACGTGTTGTTGTGCTGCTGGGTGACGCATGGTGCTGACGTGTCGTCACCTGATTGGTTGAACGCTGACGTGGCAGCTCCAATTGGTTGAAATATGTTGTCTCATATTCTACCCATCGCGAAACACGTAATTCGAGAAAATTTTTTCGGCATTCGATCACTGAATGTAAATATTTTAATTTGAGTATTTTTCTGCTACGAATTCAACCGCGCGCTTTGTTTCACCTAAAAACAACCAAAAAATATAATTATATATATTTTAGAGACTTTTCATATTTAAATATACTAAAATAAACTACTAAATATATATAAATACTGACTTATCACTAACTCACCTGATGTGATTAAATAATGACTGGTTAAATGCACCTTGCGTAATTGTTGGGTCCCTCTTAAGTATGCCTCAACTTGATTCTTCTTTCTTTCGCTCCAGCCTTCGTCTCAAATGATCTTTCTTACAATCGTATCGTTCTCTTGAATTGCTTAACTTGTACTAAACACTTCTTCGGAGTTCTTCTGTTGTGTTGAGTTGGCTTCTTCTTGCTAGGAAGTAGTGTCATATCATTCGAACTTTGAACTAAGGACCTCAATTTTGCATGCCTTTTGTCCCTTGAAGCAAGAGGTATACCATCTTCGGGATAGACTTGGTGGAACATGATATATGACTACTTGATCTTGTATCATAATTTAGCTTCTATTCTATGGTAAAAAAGGTGATATCATTTGACTATTTGTGGGCCAGGCAAGGTAGTATTGGAGCAGTAAAGAAATTCTTCAATCTATTGGATAGATCATATGTTTTCATGTCTTGTTGAGCCAGTTTTCTTTTAATTTTTTATTTATTTATTTAGTTCTTGATACTTCAATCTTTTAAGATTTGAAGTATTTATTTTCAGTCTTGCCAACTATTTAAGATTCATTATGAACGTGGGGGAGTCACTTGCCACATTAGACATTGAGTGATCTTTGTGACCCATGTCATTCAAGAAGATAAATGAAATGAAGTAAACAAGTAAAGTATGAGACCTGATAAAATAGAAGGGAAGATAGACTCGCTTAGAAGCTTTGGCTATTGGTGGAGATATTGAAAGAACACGGTCCCGCAGCAGTGAGTGGTAGGAGAAGATGAGCTATATGGAATCTTCTAGGACAAAGACTGTTGAGATACTTTTGATGCTTGCGTTTTGCTACATAGCTGTGAGAAATCTTTAGATTGTAATTGTGTACTTTATCAGAAAAGGATAGCAGGATTCTTGGAGAACCCTAAGTTACAAGGAATGCAGGTTCAGTAGTCATCTTGGAGCCTCGTCGGCCGATCGATTGGCTTTAAGGGTGTAAACATTGTTGATGGAAGGTTGTGTGAAACATGATTTTATTCTAAGATTTCATTAAAGAATGTTATTAGTTCTAGTGCGGAGAAGTCTATTGTATAATTCGTATTCCTATATATAAAAAAAAAAAGAAGTCTTTTGTATTATTAATAGTAAATTTCATTCTTGAGGATCCCCATTATTAATGTAGAATGGTGTCTATTGTTTTATTGGGCTTATTCTAAAACTTATGCTCTTCATTTATAAGTATAGCACGTACTTTACTAATTGCTTGCTGTTTGATGGGAAAAATAACCCTTCCGTACGTGGTCTTGCTTGTTTGTAGTGAACTAGGTATATCTGATACAGAAAGTCAATATATATAACGATCTTTGGATTGCTCAGTTGTTTGATTGGAAAAATGGAATACTTCTAGGAATGACTGCCTGGGTTACATGAGTTACAGTAAGCATTTCTCTTAAAATATTTCGACTTGAAATGACTCCCAAGCCTCATTTTCTCAACGTTAATCAACTTATTTTATCAGTATGTGTAGATCGCAAAAAATTGTTGGTTAGACCTACACATGAAATTAAGAGGCCCTCTTCCAATTGGATGTGAAGAGTTCTCAACCCGTTGGATGTAGAAGTTTGAAAAATGCTGAACTACTTGTTTCATGGACCATTAGTATTTAGTGTGCATATGAGTATGTGATTCTCATTAATTCACCCGCCCCATTGAATCATGACTCGTGATAAATTTTCACCCGCTCGTCGCGAGTGCTCGTGAATTTTTATCAATACTGGTATTGTCCTTAACTTAATCACATTCAACTCATAGTCGTGGAGTTTTAATTCCAATTAAAGACTCGCTTGGATCTCTGTTAGTATCGATATTGTCTCCAACTTATTCAGTATTGTAAGAAAAATTATAACACGGGAAACACATACTCGGAAGCGAAGCGGAAGCAGAAGCGAGCGGATCAATTGCTTGTTCACTAGTCACATCAAGATTACCAAAATCGAGAAGTTGCCAAATTAATATCACAGCTTAGATACTCTCGTGCAAAGATTTAAAAAAAAAAGAAGAAAACTTTCTGTGTTGGTTTACACCCTTGTGTTTGTAATAAGAGATAAACTTGATTTTACCCACTAAAATAACTACTTTGAAGTTATATCTTTTAGTTACTAAAACTACCAAAACACCCACGTGGTGAAACCACTCAACACCAAAGTGGGAGGTTTTTTTCAACATCTCTCGCTCGCACATAACTAGTATAATTTATCATAATTAAACACTTATGTGCATACACGCTTGTTGAACACAACATCTACCACTTGCACAAATGGACTTAACTTTGTATAAGTTTCTTCTTTAGAGAACATCTCTTATCTTTTCATCAACAACGTATTCATAGAAGTAAATAGACCGTGCGACCAACATACTTATAAGAGCTCGTTGCTATACAACTTTTTAGTATATATAGTAGTTCAAATTACAAGTAGAGTAAGTATCACTACAAAAAAACAGCAAATCAGAAACGAAATTAGAAACGGAAATAAGTTCCGTTTCTAAATCAGAAACGGAATTAGAAACGGAATAAGTTCCGTTTCTAAATTTAACAGTTAGCGACGGAATTGACACGGAAAAAATCAGAGACGGATTTGAGACGGATCAGAGACGGAATTAGAGACGGAATTAGAGACGGAATTTAATTCCGTCTCTGAAATTTGGCGCCACCATTCCCGCCAAGATCTTCATTTCTTATGACCGTTCATCATTCCTCGAGATTTGTATTTTCTTGGATCATGGCACCCCCTCCTCTTTCCCGCACCCCACCCCCTCCCAATAAAACAATGAGAATCCCTAAATCATTCTCACGAAAAAACCCCAAAACCTAAATCGCTCTCTCTCCGTCTCGTCCAAATTCATTCGATTGTCTCGTCCCCAAACGTCCATCCCGTTTGATCGTCTCGTCTCTCCGTCCGGTCGTGCTAGCTGGTCTCTCTCTTGTCTCTGTATGTCCGTCTCGTCGCGGTGGTCTCCGTTTCTCCGTCTGGTCGTGCTACCCGGGTCTCTCTTCTTGTCTCTGGTCTCGCCGTCTCTCTGGTCTCTCCGTCTCGTCTCGCGCCGGTCTCCGTCATCGCCGATATCTCTCGCTCTCTCTGGTCTCTGATTCCGGTTAGCAAGGCATTTGTAGTTTTGGAGTCTTACTACATTCTGATATAATCTCTTTGTTTTTGATTGTTCTTCATAATGCAGGCAACACTCATGATCAAGAGCTGATCATTCACCTTGTTACGGTTTTGAGGAAGTACTGAACTGCTACAATGTTTTCGCTCAACTTTTGCGTCTGTCAGGTTGGCATTCTAGTCCCCTCGTTTATCTATGGTTCATTTGATAGTTCGATCTTCTAGTAAAGATCGGAGTTGAAGGCAAGAAGCTTTTTTATCTTGAAAGATTTTCCAATTTAAATTAAGCATGCAGACTTCATAAATTTCCATCTATCAATAAATATTCGGGGTGTCCGGTGTTCCTACGTAATTGTTCTGCGACATCCAGGAATATTAAAGTCGTAATACTTGTTAGCATTGCAAATATTATGCTCATGAATGAAATATGTTATAGATTTTCACTTGAACTGAAGCTATATCTGCTAGGCAAGGCAGTCATATATATGCCTTGATGTTCAAACATAGGAAATGAACATAATGTGGCTGACCATTGTGTATACTAGGTTTTCTTAGCGGCTCAACTATAGTAGTCTAATAAATGGATTTAAAAAAAAAAATTATTTTCTTGAAAGGTCTTAGCTATTATGGTCATGGAATTCTTTTTATTTTTGTAAATTCGTCTTGGCAATTGGCCGTGTTATAGTACTACCTTATTGTTTATGAACTGTGAAGGAACAAACTCTTGATCAGGTGACATATTTAAAGAGTTCAGTTCTTTTAATTGTTATTACTTTATGAGGTTTTATTTTAACTGTTCTTGAGTGATTTGATTTGTTCCTTGGTTGATTGTGCAGTGAATGAGTGCACATCGTTCTGATTCTTTTTGAATTTCGATCTTGAATCTCCGTCTCTTTCATTGCTCTCTGCTCTCTGGTCGCTCTGTGCTTACCGCTCCGCTCTCCGCTCGTCAAGGTAACACAAAAATAATTTTTAACACCCGAATTCTCATCACATTGTATCTGCTCACATTTTCCCCCGGATTGGCTTTCATGTGCATTAGTTGGTGTTCTTCACTTGATCTATTAAGTTAATGTTGTGTCTTTTGTTTGGTTTAGAAGTTTTTGTTCTGCTCTTCTCTTACATGCATAGTTTTTGTGGTTATGCTTGTTCTATTTTTAGGTTTATTAATATGTACTATTTCATTTCAACCTTTTAAGTGAGCAATTCAAGATTTATATTGATTCCGTATTTGGTTGTTATTCCATGTTTATTTTATCGGTAAAGCATGTCATCCGTATTTGGTTGTTATTCCATGTTTATTTTATCGGTAAAGCATGTCATGATCAACATTATAATACATTAGAATCATGTACTGAGGTAATTACTTTGTCGTTTGATGTTATAGTTGTTAGTAATTTCATATTCATGCACTTGCTATGGATGATTGATTAGTTAGGTGTTGTTGGTTACGATTGAATAGTACCTATAATTACTTAATTTCTACTACTAGTTAGGATTAGAAACACTAGGATTACTCTTTTAGTGAATGTTGCTATTTCACATTACATTTCTAGAGAATGGAATAAACCTATAACCTAGACGCGTTGATACTATGTGGTATTTGTATGCCTCTTATATCGATATAGGTTAGGCGCACGACCTCAACTTCGATTCCCCACACAACTAAATGTCGGGCTACTGGTGGTCTCTTTTTGCAATCCTAAGGCATGTGGGACGAGTAAGACAAAGTGTTTGGATACCACGCTTACTCAAAAACGTTTTTTGAGAGAAAATGCTTAGTGTCAAATAAATGACCAAAATCATTTATGGCAATCATAATATCATCAACATATAATATCAAAAATATGAACTTACTCCCACTAACATTAAGATATATTTCTTGATCAATGATGTTTTCCTTAGAAACAAAACATGTTATTGTATCATTAAACTTAAGATACCACTGTCGAGAAGTTTGCTTAAGTCCATATATTGATTTCTTAAGTTTACATACAATATGTTCAAGTACCAACATTCTTAAATTCTTCAGGCAAACCGATGTAAACTTCTTCATCGAAACTCTCATTTAGGAAAGCTGTCTGTACATCAATTTGGTACAACTCTAAGTCAATATGAGCTACTAATGCCATAATTATTATGACAAAGTATTTCTTAGAAACCGGAGATAAAGTTTCTGTATAATCAATACAATATTTCTGAGTAAAATATTTGGCTATAAGTCTAGCTTTATATCTCTCGATATTACCACTAGAGTCACGTTTATTCCGCAATTCAACGAGATCCGTAACTTCATTTTGAGCCATCGAGTTCAACCCATCTTTCATAGCATCGATCCATTTGTCATAATCAACGTGATTTAGGATTTTTTTGTAATATATTGGATCATTAGTAATGATTATATCATAATCATTTTCTTGCATATATACCTCATAATCATTTAGAATAGCTAATTTTTTCGATCTTTCACACCTTCTTTATGATATTTCTTTTAGTTTGCCTACAACTGTCTTATTGGTGTGAGTTATATCAGAGGAATTGCCATTGTTCTTATAAGTAATGGGCATAAGGATGTGATCCCTTACTTCTCAAATATTTACATTTTATGGCGTAATACTCTCATTGACTTCACCATTCTCAATAAAATATGTATTTCTAGTTTCTACAATTTTTGTACTATGATTAGGACGATAGATTCTATAGCCTTTGGATTTTGTAAGGTAACCAATAAAGAACTCGTTGATCGTTCAAAAACCCAATTTACATTATTGTGCCTTATGATTTATACTATTTTCTCAAATAAGTGCTAACAATAGCAATCGCCAATTTGTAGATATTTTTTAGATGGGATGATGCGCTTCCCGAGGATCTCGTGCGAGCGGCGTACAACAGGCTTGCAGGCACAAGGTACACCGCGTTGATGCACAAGTTGAAGAAGAATCGGGTGCAGCCAGTTTATGTTACAGATGAGGCATGGAGGAGATACTTGCAGTACTGGGAGAGCGAGGACTTCCAGGCTAGGTCTAGGCAAGCGACGGAGAATAGGAACACTGAGGTCGAAGGCCCTGGGACTGGACCCTCGAAGCACGGTGGTGGTTCCGTGTCATTTGTGACTACCCAAGAAAGATTGGTAAGTTTTTTGTAACATCTAGGATATTTTGTACATTTATACACTTGTTCACTATGCATGGTCCTGCACGCAGGCTGATTCATCCGAGACGCCACCGACTGTGAATGACTTGTATTTGCATCTCCACACCGTTAATCACGACAGGATGACATTCATCGATACTAGATCAGAGCGGTTCTATGTAAGTATAGAAATGATATGTAAAATATTATTAAGTCTTTCACTTACCCCATATCATGTATTTTGTTTGTTGTGCATATATGCAGGATAGGCTGCAGAGCAGACGTCAGGAGGTGACCCAGGCTACACCGGAGCAATCGATGGATGATGAGGCAGTGTACCTCAATGTGGCGGGTGAGTCTTCCAAAGGACGTGTCTACGGACTCAGGTCCGTACTACGGACTCGGGTCCGTAGGGAGAAAGAAGAGGAGATACGGAGCTCCTGGTGCTAGCACGTCGCAGACGCCGGATGTGGTGCCGCGGGCAGAGTTCGATGTCGTTGCGGAGTAACTACGAAAGGTTATGGAGTTCATGCATCAGCGTCTTGGGATGGACATGGACGAAATAGGCCTAGCTCAGCAACAACCACCACCACCGCCACCACCACCGCCACCTCATGACCAGCAACAGCCGCCGCAAATAGATCCAGTCGATCCACCCCAACAAGGGGACAATGTTTGGCGTGAGACGTAAGCGTGGCTCTCGAGAGATGAGCAGGTTGGTGATACATAGGTACTTCACTTGTTGTTTGTGTAAATTCTTAGATTAAACGTTTTATAATGTAGACAACTTTAGAAATTCTTTGAATTACTTTATGATTGACACTACTTTTTGTGCATTTTTAGGTCGATGTTCCATATTTTATCGTGGATTTTAATAGTTTTCCCTTTTGCTCCCCCAAATTTTTTTTTGTTTTTAAGTAAAATATATTATAAGTACCGAATGTTTGCATAATCCATGGGAGAAGAAAACATGCTGGCTGTTGTGTGCAAATCTTATGCCGTTGCAGGTTCTCTCGAGTGCTATGATGAAGAAAGTGGTAGAATCGACAGGGAGCGACATCTTCATGCAATAGCAAATGAATTTGGGAAGTCGATAAAGGCTCATTTTTCGGTCATCTGTGTTCTGCACATGTAGGCTCTTCTTCTTCTATTATGGCATGTCCCTAGAAGAAGAATAGCCTACATGTTCTCAACACAGATGACCGGAAAACGACCCTTTATCGATTTCCCAAATTCATTTGCTATGGCATGAAGATGTTGCTCCCTGTCGATTCTACCACTTTCTTCATCATAGCACTCGAGAGAACCTGCAACGGCATAAGATTTGCACACAACAGCCAGCATGTTTTCTTCTCCCATGGATTAATTATGCAAACATTCGGTACTTATAGTATATTTTACTTAAACTTAGGTTAAAAAATTTATTTTGGGGAGGATAATGTATTAAAAATAAAATCCATGATAACTTATGCATGAACTGGGCGTCCAAGCCAACTAAGATATACAGAGGATAAATGGACAATGAATGTACCTGCGGTGGATGGTGGTTTGTTGAAGCCTGATGTAGTGGAGGGTACTGATGATGAAGTTCCTTATTTTTTTTTTTTTTTTGCAGTTTTCGGATAGGCGGGGTTTAGTTTTTCCTATCGTTCTCGAGGGTTTGGGTTCATTGCTTTTGACGATGAGCATGTTGTAGACGATTTGTTTCATTTGCATGTTAAACTCAATTTTTTTTTTGATGGTGGTGATTTTGGTCCTTATAGGACTCCAGGTCTCGGAGGTAGGCTTGGTGGGTATAGTGGAGGCAGTGAGCTTGGTGGGGGTTATGGAGGCTTTGGCGGCAGTGGCTTAGGTGCTTATCGAGGTGAATCTTCTCTTGGCTATTATATATTTAGCGATTGAATCACTTCCTTTCAATAGTTTGTCGTGTAGACTTTTTAAGTTACTTGATTTACATATTGCTGGTGGTTTAGTTTGTTTCAAACATTAGTTTATTATAGTCAGATACCGTAGATGATTTGAGGGAAAAGATGGCAGATATAGATAATCATGTGGGTGAAGAGACTGGACCAAAAGAAGGTGATGATTGATGGCACTTATTGTTCTCTTTATCTAATCAATACATGGTTTCTTAGAGTTCCAAGTGCATTACTTAGAGAAGGCAGTGTCTTTTCATGGTCAAACCTCCAGAAGAAAAGTTTAAACTAGTTGCATTATTTGAAGAAATTTGGTGGTATACGATTAGTCCTAAGATAGCTTCGATGCATTGACTAGAAAAATATTTTTAAGGATTTTGAAAGAACACTATCAAGCACAATGAATCAATCTATTTCGTTGGTGTCGAGTTTGATCTATGCAGCCCACCCATCTTTGATGTTGTAATTATGCGATTCGTCTTATAACACCTTATAATGAATAATATTGATTGTTTAAAGACTCTTATAAATGTTGTTCTCGTTGCGTAGGCATCGCCTAGGTAATTTGCCTAGGATCGAAATGATGCCTTGCCATTCTTTTTTTTTGAGGCAACAACAAGGTGTTCAAGTTTCAACCTGATTTTGTTTCGGTTCATGTGTGGAAGTCTTAAGAACTGTAAGCATGAGTCATTGACAGAGATAGTGTAATGTTAGTGTACAATGTAATGTCTTTGTGAGTATGTTTGATCTTGTGTAAATGAGAGTTAGTTAGGATCAGTTGGAGTGAATGTTCTAGACTCTAAGTTCAATGAGACGGTACAATCGAGGTACATCACCGATTGTTATCATCTATAAATATAGCATTCTCTCGTCTCTCACATCATTGATAGAAGATGAGTAAAGTAAGGTCATTTCTTGAATGCTAAGAAGAACTAATAAAATAGAATAGACAAGCACAATAGAAGTAATTGAAACTTAAATTTTTTTCTTATAGGACGTCTGTTGATTTGGTATCTTGTGCCAACCAACCCGTACTAATTTGGGCCAACCTAATATCGATTAAACTTGCAATCTCTAGTTAACAACCACTAGGTTCCATTCTATCAAAACTAGGAGCACATACATACACTCCAAGATATTGGAGAGCCTAGAATTTGGACCAACCTATTACCTTACTTTTTATTTTAAAAGAAAGAAACTAACTTTTCTTGCCTCTATGGGACTCAAACTTTCACCCTCTTCCAACAATGCCACATACCAAACCATTGGGCCACCCGCTTGGTTGGTGTGTAATAACCTTACTAAATGTTCATTGCTCAAATAAGTGCACATTATAATTCAAGTAGTTTGCTTTGGTATGTCATTTAATCAATAAACAAAGTGATAGACAACTGAACATGGCACAATTATCACTACTCCTCGTTGCCTTCCAGTTACTTTGTATTGTGTAAATTTGTAGGTAGGACACCATAAATCTTTGCTATTCATGTCAGTATTTACAAGTAGCTGCTGTTTTGTATTAAATTTTCCTGGATATAAGGTACTTGAGAGATTGAAGAACCTTGGGGTTGAACAGATTGAGGAGATTTACTTACCCGAAATAATGGTTCCTCTTGTTGGAACACCTCAAGCAAGAGCTTTTTTCCTTCATCTTAATCTATCTATTCTACGCGCATACATACTTCCATATATAGATATATATTTGTTAACAAGGTTGCATCGTTTCCTCTAAATGAATTTTATCACTTAAGAAGAAGCACATCAGTTTCTTCTTGGATTAGTACTTATGGAATGAATCTTTTATCTAACAGGAACTGGAACATCAAGTGAGTTTGATACGTGATGTCTCAAAAATACTCTTTTCTGAGATGGGCACCTCCATAGGATACAAAATTGGCACCATGATTGAGATCCCTAGAGCATCACTTGTTGCGAACGAGGTGTGTATCTCTCAATATGTTCATCAAGAAGATGTTAAGCTCAAGTTACTATTAATTATTAAAGGTCATCAATTTGCATTATTTTTTTATTACCATGTAAAATTGATTCCCTTCCTTTTTTTTTAGATTGCGGAACAAGTGGAGTTCTTCTAATTTGGGACCAACGACCTCACACAAATGACATTCGGATACAGTAGAGATGATGTTGGAAAGTTTCTTCCTATATACCTATCCAAAGGAATTCTGCAAGATGATCCCTTCGAGGTTAGTATGCTCAATAAACACTCCCTTGTGATAACTCTTCCTTTAACAGCGAGGGATCACTTCAGCAGTCATGGTACATCAACAGATTGGAGCAATTGGCAGCACAAAAGCATCAGATTTGCTAGTTCTAAGCTTATCTGAGGAGTTGTCGACTGTTCATGAACCAAAACCATCATATATGTTCGTTCCACACTCCCAGAGCGATTCGATATGAGGTAAGCAATTAGCAGGATCGGTGTCCTCTTTAGCAGCGAAGGAAATTCAATTGCAACAAAGTCTTCCGTGTTGATTCCAACAACAATTGCATTGATGATCAGCTCTACAGACAAGATGTGGCTTCTTATCCACCAGTTCGTTCCCTTACAGATAGTGAGTGATTCTTCTCTTGTCATTTCATATATATATAGAATGGCTAAAACACTAATTTTAAGTGACATTACCAGCAAACCCAGCTTTGGTTTTTTTTTCATGGAAGAGTAGGAACACATGGCCCAAAGCACTAATTTTAACACTCTTATTTGCTTTTGGTGTTCTTTGGTGAAATGGTTGGATGGTGGAAGTGATCTGGTCAGCTTTTGGTGTTCTTTGGTGATGAAATGTTTCTTTCGGATGTGCTTTAATGAGGCTGAATGATTGTGAGGTTTTGTCCATAAGGTTTAGTCTAACTTGAAATCTCTTGTGATTCTTTTTTAGTAGTTTGTCTACTTAACAACTCTATATATATATCAAATGCTTGTTGACATGTTAATCTTTTGCAATGGTAGGTAAAGTGATTTAGTAAGCTAATTAATCAAACTTGTCATCCATGAAGAGAAGGAAATCTAATCTGGTTTTCTTTTGTGTTTAAATTATAGACAATGAACATCTTCAATCAGCAACTTCCTCTTCCTTTAACCAAACAAGCGAAGCAAGCGCAAGCGAGTTCCTACAAAGAGTTCTAAGTATCACAGCACTTCCTACAGTAACACCACAAAGTCACAACAACAACATAACTTCATTCCTATCTCGCTTTGCTTGTCTTGCTGGGTGAGCTTTTCTTTTAAAGCTTTCTTATTCTATTTGTGAGTGTTTTTCTTTTTCTTCACCGCAAGAGAGGACATCACTGGTTTTTTTTTTTTTTTTTTTTTTTTGGAGTAGGAACACATGGTGATTTGTTTTGGAGCACGCAACAGTGTTGGTGGATGAGATGATGACTTCCTAGCAAGATTGATGGGAAAATAGAGAGGCTGGGAAAATAGAGAGGTTGGTGGATGAGATGATGACTTCTAATAGATACATTGTTCTCTTTTTTTCTTTTATTCTCTCGCATTTATTGAATCCCAAATTGGTTTGTTTTTTTTTTTTTTGAGTAGGAACACATGGTGGTCACCTTTGGAGCACATAGCGCTTTAGAAGGGATGAGAGGATGAGTTCTAGAATCATACTTACATGATAGGTTTGTGCTTAACTTTTAGTTTTTCCCTTTTAGCATTCTTGCACTTCACCATTACTTATCATATGCATGTTGAAATGCAAGCCTTTCAAAGCTTCATAAATAATCCAACTCAACTTACATGATAGGTCCATCATATAGAAACATTGTTCGCCATACATGATAGGTCCATCATATAGAAACATTGTTCGCCATCTCCTATGCGTAGGAAAATAGCAACATTGACACCAAACTTCAGTCCTTGACTGCATTTGCTTGATGTTCATGTTTTTTTTTGGAAGCTTTCTTATTCAACATTGTATGGTTTTTTTCTTTTCTTCACTGCTTTTCTTGAATCCCAGCGGGTTTTTTTTTTTTTTGAGTAGGAACACATGGCTTGTCACCTTTGGAGCACACAACTGTTTTAGATGGGGTGAGAGGATGAGTTCTAGAATCATACTTACATGATAGGATTGTGCTTAAATTTTAGTTTAGTTCTTTTAGCATTCTTGCACTCCACCATTACTTATCATATGCATGTTGAAATGCAAGCCTTTCAAAGCTTGATAAATAATCCAACTCAACTTACATGATAGGTGCATCTTATAGATACATTGTTCGCCATCTCCGATGCGTAGGAAAATATCAACATTGACCCCCAAACTCACAACAACAACAAAACTTCGGTCCTTGACTGCATTTGCTTGATGTTCATGTATTTTTTGGAAGCTTTCTTATTCCTCATTGTATGGTTTATTTCTTTTCTTCACTGCATTTCTTGAATGTCAGCTGGAATTTTTTTTTTTAAAGTAGGAACACATGGCTGGTTTGTTTTCGAGCACACATCATTTTTAGATGGGATGAAATTTGAGTTTAGGATCAAATTTGAACTATGAATGTTGCATTGATGGGAGTTTGGGGGTCAATGTTGTTATTTTCCTACGCATTGATGGGAGTTCGGGGATCAAATTTGAGTTTAGTTTTTTCCTTTTAGCATTCTTGCACTTCACCATTATCCTCTTTCATGTTCCTTATTACCTCTAGTACTCCTCTCTACCTTTTAATGTGCATAATGGACAAAAGACCAAAGCAAACTCAATCGTAAATAAATTATAAATTAGGTTCGGAGCCGACTTGTTATGTATGATTATTAGTAATTTCTATGTTTCTTGAAATCCACCATTTTTCTCATTCGCTTCCAATGTACATCCTTAGTTCAATAATCTCTCCTTTGCCTACTTCTTTCAGGTGCATACTCACTGGTTGTTGCCCTCAGATGGAGATTCAGAAATGCTTCAAAGCTGCGTTTTAGTTATTAGATGAAGTCCTTTTTGTGTATACTTCCAAATTTTGGACCTTTTGTGAGTGTTCTTTTTTTTTTTAGCTTGTTGAACGATAGGATTGGTGGTTTTTGTGTATACTTCCAAATTTTGGAGCTTTTGTAATACATGACAACTTTCCGTGGATATATAAATTTTTGGGCTAATTTTGAGTTTCACATTTTTTCTTTCTCTTTTGAATTTTTGTTGATATATATTTTCGATGTATGGATGCGCAATTTGGCTTCTTTGGGGGATGTTAGCACCCCCAAGGAGTTGTTGGAGGGGGTGCAGGCGATAGAGTATGTCATATCGGGTTGTATTTTGATTTTTTAGGGTGGAGAATCAATTGGATTATGTATCTGTGCCATATTTAAACAAAACAAAAATTAGAGACGGATTAGCAACGAATTCAAATTTTCCGTTGCTATTCCGTCTCTAATTTTCCGAAATATTTCTATCAATCACAAACGGATCAGAGACGGAAATAAGAATTCCGTCTCTGATTCCGTCGCTAATTAGCAACGGAATCAGAGACGGAATCAGAAACGGAATAATCCGTCTCTGATTCCGTTTCTAATTAGAGACGGAATCAGAGACGGACTCTTTGGATTCCGTCTCTGCTTCCGTTTCTGATTAGAAACGGAATCAGAGACGAAATTCATAAATTTATTAATTCCGTCTCTGATTCCGTTGCTAATCAGCAACGGAATCAGAGACGGAATGCAATTACAAATGTACCATTTCGAAATAAATTTCATTTCTGTTCCGTCTCTGTTCCGTTTCTAATTTCCGTCTTTAAATCCGTCTCTAATCAGAAACGGATATTTTCCGTCTCTATTCCGTCTCTAATCAGAAACGGAATCCGTTTTCCGTTTCGATCGTATCGCGACGACGTTTTTCGAGAGACGAACGCGTTCGTCTCTCGTTCGTTTCGATTCCAATCGAGACGGAATTTTATAATCGAAACGGAAAATTCCGTTTCTGATTTGTTGTTTTTTTGTAGTGTATGCAACACCTAGATACATCGGTCAAATTTGAATATATATATATATATATATATATATATATATATATATATATATATATATCAAGATCTCGTTTTATTCCTTATTTCAAATTCTCATGCATTCACAATTATATTTAACAAATAAATATAATTGGTCGACCGGTGGATACAAATCAAACAAATGAGACACTTCGACAATCTTCCTTTTCTCCTTATCTCTTAACATTTTAAACCAACTGTTATCCAGAGATGCATCGTTAGATTGAATGATTCATGATCATCGGTAACACCCCAAGATAACTATAATTGAGATAAAACTTCAAGATTAGTAAAAAAGTCTTAAAGATACTTAAATGAGATTCCATAATCTCAAAGGCTCACACAACTTAGAAGTAGAGATCAAAAACTTATGTTACATGTATTGGTCGCTAAAGGCACATGTGGTTTGAAACACATGCTACAATATTATTCTCCTTTTTCTATGGAGCTTATGTCACAAACAAATATTGTATGTGTGATAGTTCATATATACTTAATATCTAACTTGAGTCCATGACTCTACTTTAACATCTCAAATTATAATCATAGGACTTCCACCAGGTATATAAAGATAACTAAGGTGAACTAGTGGGAGGTTTCACCTTGCGATCATAAATAACCTCATATTGATTCACTATCAAGACGATTATTTGTTTTAAGCCCGAGCTCTCCAAATTTATCTCAAAAAGTTTAAAACTAATCTCATTTTTATGCATCACTAAGTCATAGAAGCGATTGCCTGTGTGAGAAGGCCAATATGTTTTCTGACATACCTTTTAATTTTATTTTATGTACAAAACATAAATGTGCGTGTTTGCATCAATCATCATAAAACAGTGTACGAAACTTTGAAAGACATTAATATATAATCAAATAGTATGTCATCAACAAAAAATGAAAGAATCACAAGTTCTTTTTTGACATACACGCAGTAGTATTCATCAATCACAAAATTATATGGAATAATTGCTTGATGAAATTATATATACCACTCCCTAGAAGATCCGTTGAAATAAATTCAACATCTTATGTCTTGCTCCCACTGGAAAGATACTATTAATTTTTGTTCAAATATATGAACCAAAAGACTCATTGAAATAGAATCATCAAGATCTTGTATCTCATAAAAGAATAAAGACCAACTTATCTCACCCTTCGTAGGACCTTTCGTAGGAAAATCATTTTCTATAAACGTAGCATCCCGAGATCCAAATACACTTATGCTCCCACTCAAATATTCATGAATGAACGCATAACCCTTTGAATGTTCAGAGTATCTTATAAACATACTCTTCCTTTTGGACCTAATGTTTTATATTAATTACATAAATCATTAACATAGGCACTAAAACATAAGGTCTCATACTACATAAATCTGATTCTCATTTAGTCTATAATTTGTAATGTGTAGAAGCCACTAATTTAGAGGGTACTTAATTAAATATTCGAGTAATTGCAATGGAAAGACATCTTTTGTTTCTTTGCCAAATGGTTTTATTGTCATTTTCCCTACTAGATAACTTTGACATATTGGTAGATTAACCTTTTCGAGGTGCCCCGATATGCACTACTTTGTTAATCTATCTATTCTTTGTTAACAAATATGACCAAGTTTAGCATACCAAACATTCACTTCAACATTTGAATCAATAGAAGATGTAACAATGGAAAAAAGTACGATTCATATTACTATTTGAAACATAGTCAATATCTAATACAATAATACTATACGAAATATAGCCACAACCATAATAGGTTTGTCCAAGAAACAAATTCACACTAGTACAACATAAGTTCATAACAAATTCACACTTTAGAAAAACACTAACATAAACTAAGTTCCTTCTAATCTCTTGAGCATATAATATATCATGTAGGATCAGAGATCTTCCACTACACATGCTCAACTTGCAAGTGTCAATCCCTTTTACTTCAACATGAGAGTTGTTTACTATGTAGATCCATTTTGTTCGATAAGGAATTTGACGAAACTCCACGAATACATCGCGTCTATTGGCTACATGGCATGTTGCTCCTATGTCTACAGTCCACAAAGGATTAGATTCAGTTAAATAAACATAAGTAGAAACGTAAATTATACTATTTAAAACAGATTTAGAAAAATGTATTAATGGTTTGTACCCTCATTAGCTCGCTGTAATCACGAGCAAAGTTATCCTTTTTCACAACTGTAGCACTTGACGTTAACTTTGTTCTTCTTCTGATGAATCATAAAAGCTTTGCCTTTTCCATGATGATCATACTTAACATGATGATGGTCACCTTTAACTCTCTTTGACCCTTCCCCTTTGAAGCCACCAAAAGACTTACGCTTATAGCCATCATGACCATTTCTGTAAGTACTTGAGGAAGCCATATACACATAAGTATCAGGCCTTTGAAGCCTTAATTCGGTCTTCCTCAAGCTCTAAATGATTCCCAACATCATTTAGAATCTCGATGATTTCATAATGGGTCAAGTTAACCTTCATATGCTCCCAATTATGAGGTAAGGGTCGAATAACAACCTGAACTTGTTGTTCATTAGTGAGAATGTGCCCAGCCTCCCTTAGCTTACTTATCATGTTTGACATCTCCCTTAAATGTTGCCTCATATTATGATTAGGGTGCTTTTTATATGTGTAAAACTTTATAGTGAGCTTGCAAAGCTTGGTGACAGAAGTTCCACCAAACTTTTTTTCAAAGCCTCCTACATTACTTTGGCAACCTCGAAACCCTTGAACTCTCGCATAATATCATTTTTCATGCTAATGATCAAGGTAATGCGAGCAGTTGAGTTTTTCTTCTTTTAGGCCTTGAATGCCTCGGGAAACCTTTCGGTGTCGGACTGTGTTGCTATCTTCTGATTCAGTCAGGACATAGTTAAGAACCTCATGTGCCTCTTGCTCTTCTAGGACATAATGGATTTTCAAACTTCATATTTGATTGTTGTCTCTATTCAATTTCTCGCCCTTATTAAGCTATGCTAGTACTTGTCATTTTTCACACAGAAAAATCTACATAAAGACATGCATATCAATTAATGCCTGCACACCACACTAATTTTGTCACAATTCTAAATAGATAATTCGTAATTATTCACACAGTATAGGATAAAAAATGTACAATTAAGTGTCACAATCTTCGCCCATATTTATGTGTCTAATTACTACTAATCTATTAAATTGTACAAAACCTCATTAACAAAAATTATATTCCCACAAATTTGTACATGCATGTAATCGACATAGAGATGTATTCTGTCATGCAAAGACATATACATATAATTAATAGTCAACATCGTTGTCATTGTCTAATTGCATGTATTCTATAAAAAAACTTGTAAGGCCCTTTTTTTAAAAAATAAAATAAAATTGTGTAGTCCTCATGTATATGTTTGCATAAATTATTATATATATATCACCGTAAAAACTTATTATGTACGTGGCTTTTATAATTTTGTAGCCCAAAAGTTGCCTACAAGTCATTAATCCTACAAAATATATCAAATTTAAATTAATTTCATGAGTCGGTTACCATTTATGGATGAGAAATCTCTACAACCAATCATTCATTATTTAAAAAATAAATATATAACGGTAAAAAAGGTGTTTTAAAATTCGATTGTAAATCCCCTCTTAATATAAAAATCAATGTAATAAATATAAAATCTCAATTGTTCACCAAAAACTATGCCATGAGTTATATGAATAGATTATAAGCAAAACCAATCTTTTGGTCCCCGAACTTTGAAGGCTTTACACTTTTGGTCACTCAACTTTAAAAACAACACATTTGGTCCCTCAACTTTTCATATAGTGTAAATTAAGTTATTTCGTTAGTCCAATCATCGTTATTGATGACGTGACGAAAGTCAATCGCCACATGGCGCCACGTGGCAAGCAATTTCATCTGAACACTTGGTTCAATGAACCAACCGGTTCAATGTACCAACCGATTCAATGAGAAAATCAAGTGAATCCCTAATTACTCATTAATCTCTCACTCTTTGCGTTCTCTCTTCTTCACTTTCTCTCTGCGTTCTCTCTTTTCTCCCTTCTTTCTTCTCTCTTCTCTCTCTCTCTGCGTTTTCTCTCCTCCTCTCTGTGCACATCTCTCTCGCTCTCCATCGCGCCTCGCTCATGCCTTCTGCCTTGCTCCCGCTCACGCCCTTACTCACGGTCACACTCACGCCTCACTCATGCCATTTGCCTCGCTCGCACTCGCACACTCGTGTCGCGCTCACGCCCTCTGCCTCGCTCGCCCTCTCGCCTCGCTCACGCCCTCTGCCTCACTCGCGCTCACGCCCTTGCGCCTCACTGTACGCATCTCATTCGCTCGCAGTTCTCTCACGATTGTGGTCGGGGTTATTTTTCGAGGTTCTCTCCCCATCATCCTTGGCTTTGTTTGAGTACATTTTTAATTCTCATCACAATTTCAGCTAATTAAGTCAAGTTTAGTTGGCATTTTAAATTAGCATCACCACATGATGCTTTCCCAATACTTTTGTCTTCGTGCTTTAACGGGAGCTTATATTAATGCATCATGTACATATTAATTTATACAATTGTACAGGTGGTTCACGGTTCCATATTTTTTAGTTTCATTGGGTTCTCATGCCTTGAAAGCAACAATTCAATGTAAGTATATAAGTACCATTTAAACGTTATACTGAGTCAAATAATGATAATTAATCAACCACCTTATAAGAACCAAATCAATAATAGTATATATTAGGGCCATGATCAATGTAATAAGCAAAAATTTACATGATCAATGTATTAGGGCCATGATTAATGTAATAAGCCTATGTGAATATATTAGTTAATACCAAAACATTTTAATATATCCACTAATCATAACACGTGCTACAATCCACATGTGTGAACTACTAATTTACATAGTTAATCAAAGCTTATATGTGTTAATAAGACAAAGAAACCAATAAACCTTTGAAGTATCATTAATTCTTGCTTTTTGACTAAATAAGGTAAGGGTATAACCATAAAGAACAATATCGGTTAGGTTTTATTAAAGTGGAGGATCTTAATTGTTGTGAGGGAGTATTTTAAAATAGAGAAGTGCAGAGCCTCCACAATACATGTTCATGCATGAATTTATGACCCCAAGAAATAAAAAAAACATGAAGTCAGTTTTTTGTTTGGTTAGAAAAAAATAAAAGAATCTTACATAGAGAGGCCTTTTATATCTAACAAGATAACATTTTTCAATGCTAGTCTTATATGGATGGATGACACCACAACTATTGTCTCGCCTACAAAGTTAGCTTTTTGTTTGTTCATTTTTTTCTTAGTCAAATTCACATGAATGAGTGAGACCCCTACTCCATATTGATATGACATTGTAAATAGTAAGTGGTTCTATAAGTTGAACTCCTCGTATTAAAGCTTGTACCTCATATATTAATAATAGAAGTTGACATTTATTGTTTCCATTATTCTAGAATGTGCGATTCAATTAGTTTTAACGGAGGCAGAGCGTAGGAGGCGTGCGAGGCACGTCTATGCTAATTGGGCAAAGTAATGGCGAGGTGAAGAAAGAAAGATTGCATTTCGAACTTTGCACGAGCTACAACTGTTCCAGAACTAAAGGTACTCTGTGTGTCTCACTCGCTTAATTATCTTGTATCGACATCTTATTCTATTTATCTTATTATAATTATATTTTATATCATGACGACATGATAAAATGAGTATGTTGGCAGATTTAGGCAGCGGTTGCGAGAAAGATGCAATGGGGTACAAAGTTGAGAAATAGTCAAAGGCATATTCCAATGAAAAGGTGATGTAATGGTTGTATTATTTATTTATGAAAACTATCATATTAATTTGAATAATTATGTATTTGAAGACTTTGTATGTAATCATAGGTTAATTGTGATGTTGTTGATAACAACTTGGCTGAGACATTCAATGGATGGATTTTAGAGGCAAAATGCAAGTCCATAATATCAATGTTGGAGGACATAAGGCGTAAGATAATGAAAAGGTTGGTGAAGAAGAAACAAGAATCAACAAGTGGCATTGTGATGTCTCTCCTTGGGTTTTGTCAAAGTTAGAGAAAAATAAGGAAACATCTTTCGATTGGAGGGTAGAATGGAACGGACACAACGAATATGAAGTGTCTAGTGTGTACAATGGAGTTGACAAACACAAGGTGGACATGGAAGCAAGAACATGTTCATGCAGAGAATGGAACTTGACTGAAGTTCCATGCTCTCATAGTATTTGTACTATATACCATCAGTCTAAGACACCCGAGGATTTTGTGGCTCATTGGTATCACAAAGAAACATACTTAAAGGCATACAAGCACATAATGGATGTAGTTCCAGTGAAGAATTTTTGGCCTGAGACAGATGGTATTAGAGTTAAGCCACCTATGTTCAAGAAAATGTCAGGGAGACCAAAAAAGAATCGACGCAAAGAGAAGGACGAGAACCGGATGGTTAAGGACAACAAATTGTCAAGGGAAGGAAGGATCATGACATGTCGAATATGTTACTCAAAAGGGCATAACAAACGGGCGTGCCCCTTTAGAGCTAATAATGTTGAGGTTAGTTGATGCCAGTTCTTGTTAGCTTATTTCCTATATGACTTATGTCTTGTTCCATGTCTTATGGCACCCAAATTTATTTTGCAGAATGTACAACATAAGAAAAATGGCAACAAAGAAAATAGGCAAATGAAGAACAAAAGCAAGAAAGAAATTCAATAAAAGAAGAACAATTGAGATAATTCTCAAGGAAATACTCAAGGAAATGCTGAGTTCTTTAAAAGGAAGCACAATGAAGATGTTCAAGTGCCAAAGAAAAAAAAACAACTCCACATTCTGGCTGTAAGGGATTTGGAGTATGTTACTCCAAGAATGGAGTCGTTACATGGCAGGTTAATGCTAATTCCAATCTTGTGTAGTTCAATGTTTCATTTATAGCGAAAATTTTTTATGTGTTCTATATGTCCTATTTATTTTGTTCAAATAGTGGTTAATATTTCTTACATGCTGAGAGATATTTTTTACTTGTTTGCAGACTTTTGGCAAGAGACCAAGATATTTGTATGGAGGAGTATGGAAGCAAGTCAACATTGTGCCCCCAACTGAAACTTCTACACCCACCGGAGCACCGACGCAAAGTTTATACACTCACTCCAAAACCAAAGATCTTTAGGCTCTTCACAATGTTCAAGTGTTAACTCAAAGATCTTTCACATTTTCGTTAATTTTTAATATTATTTTGAAGATACAACTTGTAAGTGAAGGTGGAGAAGACATTGATGGAAAATTTTTGTTACACTACTTGTAAGTAAGGTAGGGAAGAGGTAGGTTTCAAAACCTGAAGCAAAATACAAGAACATTCATATAGCAAGAACAATTGCAATAAACAAGAGAGAAATATTTATTTCATAAACATTAATGATGAACCTTTACAGTAGACTGTGATCCATCTGAATTCGATGCTCATATTTACTTTGCGAATAATCACGCTTACCACTACTTTGTCTTCAATGCTACATTTTAGAGGAGTATACCATCGAGCAAAAAAAAAAAAAAAAAATTCTACATTACATATATGATACTACAATGTAATAGAAAATAAAATTAGAGAGTTGGCTTGAATAGCGGTCTCAAGTCTGAATAAAGAAGGAAGGCTCTCAAGCCTATTTTTCATAATAAAAAATAGGGAAAAGTTGCGATAAATAGACAGCTAACATAAGAGTTTGATGGGTGTTCCCGACCTCAATTAATTTGGGATTCGATCTTTGTATAGTTGAGTTTGCATGGAAAAGGAAAGACACAAGTACAATGTTCTTGTATTGCTACAACAGAGAGCACGACCTATATATATCAGACAAACAAAAGCTTCCCCAAGAATTCAAACTTTGCTTCCCAAATACAAAGAAATGTAGTGAATTTCCTTGAGATACTACCTACATTTACATACACATATAGAAAGCCAAACATCAACATTTATAAATTAAATATATGATAAATAATAGGAAAAATTGCAATTTAACCTACTTCATAAATACAAAATATAAGTGAGATTTAGAAGAAAATACATGTTGCAGTCAAGGGAGTAAAGTTGAAGGAAACATTTTTTAGATACCAAACAAGATACACGAATAAACAGCACAAAAAAGATTGCGAAGAGAGTGAAATTGGATGGGGAGAGAACCTCGAAAAAGAACCCCGACCACGATTGCGAGAGATATGCGAGAGAATGAGATGCATACAGTGAGGCACGAGGGCGTGAACGCGACCGAGAGCGAGGGCATGAGCGCGAGTGAGGCAGAGGGCGAGCGAGGGCGAGTGCGTGAGTGCGGCGTGAGTGCGTGAGCGCGAGCGAGGCAGAGGGCATGAGCGAGGCGTAATGGCATGAGCGCGACCGTGAGTGAGGGCGTGAGCGCGAGCGAGGCAGAGGGTGTGAGCGAGGCACGACGAAGAGCGGGAGAGATGTGCATAGAAAGGAGGAGAGAAAATGCAGAGAGAGAGAAAAAAAAGAAGAGAGAAGAGAGAGAACGCATAGAGAAAGTGAAGAACAGAGAACGCGGAGAGTGAGAGAAGAGTGAGTAATTAGGGATTCATTTGGTTTTTTAATTGAACCGGTTGGTTCATTGAACCAACTGTTCAGATGAAATTGTTTGCCATGTGGCGCCATGTGGCGATTGACTTTCGCCACGTCATCAATAACGATGACTGGACTAACAAAATGACTTAATTTACATTATATGAAAAGTTGAGGGACCAAATGCGTTGTTTTCAAAATTGATGGACCAAAAGTGTAAAACCTTTAAAGTTCAGGGAACAAAAGATTGGTTTTGTCTAGATTCTATAAACTTGTAAAAATCGGGCATCTATAGCACATGTGGATGCTTATTGAAGTGGTTAGTTAGGTTTCATGTACTAACGTCATGAGGGCACCCCTAAATGCATCTAAATTGGTATACTTTTGGGGTGTCCTCATAAACAATTGGGGTGCATATAGCACCGCTCAAGCTTTATCATATGATCCATTCAAGATCCAAAAAAAAAAAAAAAACAAAAGGAAAATCCACTACCCGATCATCCTCGTTTTTTAAAAAATGGCTGGTGACACATAAATCACATCCTTTAAAAAACTGATTACATATTGTATATACGTATATGTAATCGATCTCCCTTTTTTTTGTAAAGATTAATTAATAAATCTATGCAACATATCATCGTAATTCTCTACTTAAAAAAATGTGGTAACTTATACCCAGAATTTAATAACCACAGTGCATTGTTAGAAAATTATAATGAATCTATAGTAACGTCAAACTCTAATAAAAATAATAATCAGACTTTTATAGAGAAACGTCTGACTCGAAAAAACATCCAAGAATCGATTATTGATTTTCATAAAAATCGAACAAAAAATTCATCAAAAACTTCAATTACGCATGACATGAATTGAAGATGCTATTTGATCGAAAAAAATTTGATAATAGGTACGAATTCTATGCATACACCAAAAAATAGCCCCAAATTGAAGTCTCATTCGAATTAATTAAAAAATTGGCCTTATCGAAATAGGCCGGATCTGTAAGGAAAACAAATATCCGCAAACATAAATTCAAAGTGAAGAAAATTAGAAACAAGCAAATTTTGCTATGATACCAATGATGAAAAATTATAACATGAGAAACACATACTCGGAAGCGAAGTGGAAGCGGAAGCGATTGCTTGTCCACTAATCACGGCAAGATCACCAAAATTGGAAGTTGTCAAATATTACGGCCTAGGTACTCTAGCTCAAAGATTCACAAAGGAATAAGAAAACTCTCTACATTGGTTCACACCCTTGTGTTTTGAGTATGAGATAAATTTTATTTTATCCCACTAAAATAATTACTTTATAGTTATCTAACTTTTTATGATAAAGAAATTAAATATTGTATCTAACTGTTAAGAAACTAAATATTGTATCTAGCAGTTAAAAGAAATTAGTATCTCGTATATTTTGTAAGTGCTTTTTGTAGTTATATTTTTCTTTTTCGTACTCTAGACATGTGTTTATATAAGGTATTGTATATACGAGAAGAAAACACAATAAAATCATCATTTCTTTTATCAGTTGATATGGTATACAAGCTCTAATCGTGGGTCTTCTTCCGTTGTGCTCTCTAATTGTGTGCAACACAACTTTGTAACTGATATCATTGGTCTTTTTCGGTTTTGCTATCTGATTTTATGGAACACAACTCCTTTAATTGATCTGTTGCCCGCCCACTGCCGTCTCGACTGCCGCGCCGCTGACTTCAGCCACCCATTTGCAGGGGTTTTTCCAAAACTAGGCTATCTTTACAATTTAATTCACAAAATAGGGAGTATTTTTTTTTTTATTACGGGAGTAGGCAATAACGCCTTGTGGGAAGGCGTTATTGGGTGTAGTATGATTTGGTTGGAGGTGACGTGGCGTCCACGTGGCTTGGGTTTATACATATAGCGCCTTTTCAAAAGGCGCTATCTGTACATGAGGCAGACACGTGGACGACGCGTTGCCTCCAACTCACATTTAACGATAACGCACATTTAACTGATAACGCCTTTTGAAAAGGCGTTATCAGTTAAATGTGTATTTGACGAGGCGTTGACGAGGCGTTGACGTGGCGTCCACGTGGCAGACCAACTGGACTTAATTAAACTAGGCTTAACAAACTTTCCGCAACCGCCACGTCAATGCCACATCACCGCCCCGTCACTGCCACGTCACCAAATGGACTTAATAAATTGTCCGCCACCGCCGCTTCCGTCATCGCGAGTCGCTGGACATTGTCTCTCGGCCGCTCCCGTCCATCACATAGCGTCGTCGTCGTAATCGAGCGATATCGACGATTACAACCAAATTTGAATATGCATATGAGGAGTTTATATTTGTATAAAAATGAAACCAATTATGAATAAGCATATATATACATTGGTTTCAACCTTCAACTCTATTTTCTAAACTAACTAACATTAACTAACCTAACCAATTAACCTAATAAGTAACTAACTAACTAACTAACTAACTAACTAAACTAAACTAAACTAAACTAAACTAAACTAAACTAAACTAAACTAACAAACCTTAACTAATCAAACCAAAGTAAACTAAACTAAATAACTAACTAACTCCGAACTAAGTAAATAACTAAGTAACTAACTTAACTTAAGTAAGTAAGTAACTAACTAACTAAGTAACTAACTAACCAAAGTAAACTAAACTAACTAATATTAACTAACCTAACCAAACTAAACTTATTAACAAACTAAAATAACTAACATTAACTAACCTTAACTAACTAACCTTAACTAAGCAAACTAAACTAATCTAACTAACCTTAAGTAACCTAACCAAACTAAACTAACTAACTAACTAACTAACTAACTAACTAACTAACTAACTAACTAACTAACTAAACTAAACTAAGTAACCTTAAGTAACCTAACCAAACCAAACTAAACTAAGTAAATAACTAAACTAAACTAAACTAACTAACCTAACTAAACTAACCTAACCAAACCAAACTAAACTAAATAACTAACCTTAACCAAAGTAAACTAACTAACCTTAACTAACATAACCAAACTAAAGTAACTAACAAACTAAAGTAAGTAACCTTAACTAACTAAACTAACTAACTAACAAAGTAACTAACTAACAAACTAACTAAAATAACCAAAACTAAGTAACCAAAACTAACCTAACAAAACCAAACTAAACTAAGTAACTAACTAACCTCAACTAAACTAACTAACTAACCAACATAACGAAACTAAACTAACTAACAAACTAAACTAACTAACCCTAACTAACCAAACCACCTAACAATACAAACTAAGTAAACTAAAATAACTAACTTAACTAGCTTTATTGCAAACTAAACCTACTAACTAAATGGAACTAACCAAACTAAACTAACTAACATGAACTAACATAACTAACCTTAACTAACATAACCACCTAAACAATACATACTTAGTAAAGTAAAATAACTAACTTAACTAACTAAACAAACAACCAAAAAATTATCCACGTTAACCACCAAACGAAACTAAACAAACATAACCGCAACACCTAAACTAAACTACATTAAGTAAGTAACCTAATTAACCTAACCAAACTAAACTAATATAACCTAACCACCGACACCTAACTAACTAAGCTAACCACTTAAGTTAAATTATACATATAACCTAAACTAACTTAACAAACTAAACTAACTATTGAAGAGTAATCAAATCTACGACATTATAATAATATGGAAAACATGAGAAATAAGATTATTCAATGAGAAGGTTGAATATACGTACTTCATGAACCCAAAATATAAGTTATTTACAAATCACCATGACATCAAGTAAACTCATCATGCAGGTCTATTTCGGCGGTTCCGTTGACGTTGTTCCTCGGTGAAGCAAACCGGACGTATTCTTCGTCTAGTTGGACGATGTGTTTGTACATCCGGTTGAGGTTGTTGACTTCGCTGGTCTTGCGATGAATCACGTCGAGTAGATTGATGCGTTTCCTCTGGTTCTTGACTCGACTCACCTCTGCTACTGATGCTACCAAAAATAAGAGGTGGAACCATCCCGAAATAGTGGCTTCCTGCATGGGGTTGGGGGAATGGAACATGAGACTGCGACATGGTCAATAAGTTCATGAATGAAGGGTCTCCACTATACGCCATATTGTAATTGTACGGAGAAGGAGTATATGGACTAGGCATGTATGGAGGCAGTGATGGATACGTTTGATGATGAGGCATTCCATGGTCCACATATGAAGACGAAGGCCCAGGTGCGTAAGGATCAAAATGGTAAGGAGGAAGATTCACGCTCGGCGGCCTTGGTACAAACATTTGAGGTTCTGGTTGGGCTGTGGAAGATGCAGGAATGTACCCATGAGAAGAATGACTACTCTCGCCAACATTCTCTGTTCTACTCACTCTCGAACGAGATGAACGTGCTGGAGGAGAACGTCTGCTACTCTCTCGCAAAGCAATCTCGGTCGAGTAGATGGACGTGGTGGGCGAGGACGTCTGGTGCGTTCCCGCACAGTCTCTGGTCGTGTTCGTCTTCTTCTCACCTCTATGTTTGGTTCGCCCTGATCGTCTTCTTCATCTTCTTGTTCATTATCCTCATCAATGTCTTGTTGGACGTCAATTCCGTCATGCGAAAGATTAGACCTTTGTCTTTCATCTTCGTCCAAAATTTTAATCCCTTCATCATGGGCAGCAAGACCTTGCTCGTACCCATCCTCAACAAACACACGCCTAAGTCGATGCACCAAGTTACGCTGATATACAAAAAATAAGATCTCAAAAAACGATCAGATATAAAATATTAAATGTTTGAGGAAAAGTAAGAGTTAGAAGATTACCGAGTAGTCACGTAACGCCCCGTTGTGTCCTATGAATCTCCTAGTGACCGATCGATACCACGTCATGTAGTCTTGATGGTCATGCCCTTCATTCAGTGCGTCTGTTGCAATGGTGTCCCCACGATTTTCCCACATGTTTATGTAGCTTGCGTGAAAAGTCGCCCAATTTTCATGATGATGTCCACGCAATTCGATGTGGTGCAGTTGGGCGTCGTAAGCACAATTAGGTGGCACTACTTGTACCATGCCGAATTGTCTCATGTCTGGTCGATGCCACTCCACAATGTGGAAACAAATAAGGGGACACGTCGAGAGCCAACTTCCGTGGCCATTTGTACAGTAATCGGGAACGGACCCCATGAGTTCTGCATAAGGTTGCCAGACCACATCATCCTCATGCCTCTGCGAGTCGAGTGCATCACGGTAAGCCAAAACGACGTGCGTCGCACTTTGAGATACCGAAAATGCATCGAGCCATCTGTGTAGAATACAATAAGTTAGGATAAATGAAATAGGATAAGATTGTTATGCAAAGTAATGATAAATCGACTTTCATACCTATGTCCGAGTGGAACGTCCATAAGCATATTTTGGCCATCCACAGTTCGCTGCTGAGCTCTAGAAACACACAGGCGCCGTGGTGCTATGAATGGAAATCTGTCCCATGCCCAAAGTTGTAACAGAATTGACGCGCTAGCAACCTCATGTGCCCCTGCGCGAGATCCGCGACACAACTCCCTGTACAAATAAGCCAAACAAGCACTCCCCCAACTATATTGTCTAGCTAGTTGGAAATCCTCCAGCAAAGGTAGGAACATCAAATGTACGAATAGATTGGACTTGTCGGCGAAAAGACATCTGCCGATGAGTTGTAGTATGTACGAGCGAACGTACCGTTGGACCGACTCCTCATCGCTATTATCATCTATTGCTGGTACGTGACGCTCGAGCCAATCGACCTTAAGTTTACAACCAACGACGTCATCTCCACCAGGAGTTTGTCCAAGTAGCCTCTCGCAGACATCAGCATAGTCTACGTCTGTCGTTCCCGTCACGGGCATACCTTTGATAGGCAATCCAAGCTGTACCTGCACGTCTTGGAGTGTAATAGTGCACTCCCCACAATGCATATGAAATGTATGCGTCTCGGGGCGCCATCTCTCTACAAACTCAGTAATCAAAGCCCAATCAAGGCTGAAAAATGCTACCCGAGATATCCCATAAAACCCACTAGAACGAAGATATGGGATCATCCTAGAATGATACTGCATCGTTCGATCAACAACCCCACGTCTTCGACGTACGCGCATTGTTTCGTACACCTTGAAATGGAAAATGTATTAAAATATGTTTTTGATACAGTATAGGTGTAAATTTGACGTATTGAGGAAAAACATGTTACCTCGCCCCTCCAGGTTCGTGTTGATCTGTGTGTAGATTGGAGTTGCAACAGCGATGGATCTGAAGGTCCTGGATCCATTGCAGTACAACTAAAAAGAAGGTTAGAAAAAGAAAATGAGTATAATAAATCGACTATAAGTAAACATGTACCCAAATAATAAGTGAAAACTAACATCAAGTAAGTTAATTAACTAACATAACCTAATCTAAAATAAATTGACCAAACTATGTGAACCAAACGCAACCTAAAATAACCTAATAAAACGTAAACATATCCAAAAAAAAAAAACCAAAAAAATTATAGATGTGTTCATGAAAGTTTAGTGGATCGCAACGAATTCAAAGTCTAAACAACGAATTCAAAGTCTAAACTAGGCTACCCAAACTTAAACTACCCAAACTAGGCTACTCTCTGCAACATATCTTGAAACGTGCGCATATAACTAAACAAACTACATTAAGTAAATACCTCAACTACCTAAACTAGGCTAACCAAACTAATATATAAACTTAAACTAACCTAAACAAACTAACTAAACTAACTTAAACAAAGTAACTAAACTAACTTAGACATACCTATGTAACTTAAACAAACTAATACATAAACTTAAACTAACCTAAATACCTCAACTACCTAAGTAACATTAACTAACCTAAATACCTAAACTAATCAAACTAACTAAATTAAACAAACATAACTAACTAAACAAACTTAGCTAAAAACAATTAATAAACAAACGAACCTCAACAAACTTAACCATCTTAATAAACTAAACAAAATACTTTAATTAACTAACTTAAAGACCAAATATAAACTAACTTAATTGACCGAACTCACTAAACAAACAAACTAAACTAAACTAACCAAACTAACCAAACTAAATTACCGAACCTTAACTAACCTACATACCTAAACTAAACAAACTAACTACACTAACCTAACTTAAGCTAACTAAACAAACTAACAAAACTAAACTAACTTAACTAACTACCTAAAAACGATTAATAACATACCTAAACCAAATTAGAAATACCACCTCCTCCTTCACCGGACCTCCCTTCTCCTCCGCTGAGACTTCTGGTGCCCCCCGCCGCTGCTCCTCGCTCCCATGCTACAGTAACGCCTCCTCCCTGATCAGCTGTCACACCTCCGTGCTCCCCTGCCGCGGACCTCCCAGCTCTGCTCCGCGCTCCCCCGCCGCAGGTCCGCTCTCCTCCCTGCTCAGCTGCTTGTCCTCCTTCCTCCGCCGCTGCTACCTCCTCCGCGTTCCCGCGTCTGGTGCCGCCGCGGCTGGGGTGTGGTCGTCACTCCTTCCTCCCGTTCTGGTCTCTCTCCACCGAGCTCCTCCCCCACCCCTCCTTATATACACCAACCTCCTTACCTCCTTGGTCACGGGATTACTATCCCGTGACCCCTACCGCCCCTACCCCTGCATCCCTACCGAAACCGACGCGGAGAATATTCTCTATGTCGATTTCGGGAAAGAGATGATGGGGATGCGCTGATAGCGCCTTCTCAAAAGGCGCTATCAGCGCATCCCCCCACGTCCCCAAACCTGTCCACGTTGGATCCACGTGGATCCACGTGGACAGCTTCCAAATGCAATAGCGCCTTCTCCGAAAGCGCTATTGCATTTGGTCCTCCACGTGGACTTGTCAGATTAGGCATGTCCACGTGGACACCAATAGCGCCTTCTCCGAAGGCGCTATTGGTGTTTTTCAGCCACGTAGCACGTGGCCACGTCATCATCTAAATGTACCCATAGTGATAGCGCCTTCTCATTAGGCGTTATTGCCTAGATTGAGAAAAAAAAACCGGCCCTCATTTTGGGAAAAAAAAGTAAAATCTGTTGTACTTTTGGAAAAAAACGTCTGCCACTTGTCGCCTGCACGTCCGTAGCGCCTGCAGCCACGTGTTTGCCATTCGCCGCCCGCGCTGCATGCACGCCAACCGAGACTACATGTGCTGTTAACCGCCGCACGCCTTTGCGCGCGCTGCGCCACCACTACTTGCGTGTTAACCGAGACTTGCCACGTGTTCGCCAAGCGGCGCCTACACGACTGAAGCGCCGCATGCGCTGCCCATAGCGGGGTTTTTCGAAAACTAGGGTATTTTTACAATTTTATTCACAAAATAGGGAGGGTTTTTTTTTATTACGGGAATAGGCAATAACGCCCTTTGGGAAGGCGTTATTGGGTGTAGATGATTTACTTCGAGGTGACGTGGCGTCCACGTGGATTGGATTTGTACAGATAGCGCCTTTTGAGAAGGCGCTATCTGTACATGTGGCAGCTACGTGGACGTTGCGTCACCTCCAACCCACATTTAACTGATAACGCCTTTTGAAAAGTCGTTATCAGGTAAATGTGAGTTGAGGTGGCGCTGACGAGGCGCCCACGTGGCAGACCAATTGGAGTTAATTAAACTGGGCTTAACAAATCGTCCGCCACCGCCATGTCAATGCAACGTCACCGCCCGTCATCGCCACGTCACCAATCAGTATCGAATAAATCGCCCGCCACCGCCGCTGCACACCGTGAGCTGCTGACCGCGTCGTTCTCGGCCGCTCCGTTAAATCGCCGATAGCGTGTCGTCGTAGTCGAGCGATATCGACAGTTACTACCAAATTTGAATATGCATATGAGGAGTTTATATTTGTATAAAAATGAAACCAATTATGAATAGGCATATATATACATTGGTTTCAACCTTCAACTCTCTTTTCTAAACTAACTAACATTAACTAACCTAACCAATTAACCTAATAAGTAACTAAGTAACTAACTAACTTACTAAAGTAAACTAAACTAAACTAAACTAACGAACCTTAACTAATCAAACCAAAGTAAACAAAACTAAATAACTAACTAACTTGAACTAACTAAATAACTAAGTAACTAACTTAACTTAACTAACTAAGTAACTAACTAACTAAGTAACCACATAAAACTAAACTAACTAATATTAACAAACGTAACCAAACTAAACTTACTAACAAACTAAACTAACTAACCTTAACTAACTAACCTTAAACGAACCTTAACTAACCTTAACTAAATAACCTAAAGTAAGCAAACTAAACTAATCAAACTAACCTTAACTAACCTAACCAAACTAAACTAACTAACTAACTAACTAACTAACTAAATAACTAAACTAAAGTAAACTAAGTAACCTTAAGTAACCTAACAAAACCAAACTAAACTAAGTAACTAACAAACCTCAACTAAACTAACCTAAACAAACTAAACTAACCAAACCAAACTAAACTAAATAACTAACCTTAACCAAAGTAAACTAACTAACCTTAACTAACATAACCAAACTAAAGGTAATAACAAACTAAAGTAAGTAACCTTAACTTACTAAACTAACTAACTAACTAACAAAGTAACTAAGTAAATAACTAACTAAAATAAAGTAAACTAAGTAACCAAAACTAACCTAACAAAACCAAACTAAACTAAGTAAGTAACAAACCTCAACTAACTAACCTAACTAACTAACCAACATAACCAAACTAAACTAACCGACAAACTAAACTAACTAACCTTAACTAACCAAACCACCTAACAATACAAACTAAGTAAACTAAAATAACTAACTGAACTAGCTTAATTGCAAACTAAACATACTAACAAAATGGAACTAACCAAACTAAACTAACTAACATGAACTAACCTAAGTAACCTTAACTCACCTTAACCGACATAACCACCTAAACAATACATACTTAGTGAAGTAAAATAACTAACTTAACTAACTAAACAAACAACCAAAAAATGATCCACGTTAACCACCAAACGAAACTAAACCAACATAACCTCAACACCTAAACTAAACTACATTAAGTAACTAACCTAATTAACCTAACCAAACTACACTAATATAACCTAACCACCGACACCTAACTAACTAAGCTAACCACTTAAGTTAAATTATACATATAACCTAAACTAACCTTAACAAACTAAACTAACTATTGAAGATTAATCAAATCTACGACATTATAATAATATGGAAAACATGAGAAATAAGTTAATTCAATGAGAAGGTCGAATACACGTACTTCGTGAACCCAAAATATAAGGTATTTACAAATCACCATGACATCAAGTAAACTCATCATGCAGGTCTATTTCGGCGGTTCCGTTGACGTTGTTCCTCGGTGAAGCAAACCGGACGTACTCTTTGTCTAGTTGGACGATGTGTTTGTACATCCGGTTGAGCTCGTTGAGGTAGCTGGTCTTGCGATGAATCACGTCGAGTAGATTGTTGCGTTTCCTGTGGTTCTTGACTCGACTCACCTCTGCTACTCATGCTACCAAAAATAGGAGGTGGAACCATCCCGAAATAGTGGCTTCCTGCATGGGGTTGGGGGAATGGAACATGAGGCTGCGGCATGGTCAACAAGTTCATGAACGAAGGGTCTCCACTATACGCCATATTGTAATTATACGGAGTAGGAGTATATGGACTAGGCATGTATGGAGGCAGTGATGGATACGTTTAATGATGAGGCATTCCATGGTCAACATATGAAGACGAAGGCCCAGGTGCGTAAGGATCAAAATGGTAAGGAGGAAGATTCACGCTTGGCGGCCTGGGTACAAACATTTGAGGTTCTGGTTGGGGTGTGGAAGATGCAGGAATGTACCCATGAGAAGAATGACTACTCTCGCCAACATTCTCTCTTCTACTCACTCTTGAACGAGATGAACGTGCTGGAGGAGAAGGTATACTACCCTCTGCAGCAATCTCAGTCTGAGTAGATGGACGTGGCGGTCGAGGACGTCTGGTGCGTTCCCGCACAGTCTCTGGTCGTGTTCGTCTTCTTCTCACCTCTATGTTTGGTTCGCCCTGATCGTCTTCTTCATCTTCTTGTTCATTATCCTCATCTATGTCTTGTTGGACGTCAATTCCGTCATGCGAAAGATTTGACCTTTGTCTTTCATCTTCGTCCAAAATTTTAATCCCTTCCTCAAGGGCAGCAAGACCTTGCTCGTACCCATCCTCAATAAACATACGCCTAAGTTGATGCACCAAGTTACGCTGATATAAACAAAATAAGAGCTCAAATCACGCAATATAAAATATTAAATGTTCGAGAAAAAGTAAGAGTTAAAATAATACCGAGTAGTCACGTAACGCCCCGTCGTGTCCTATGAATCTCCTAGTGACCGATCGATACCACGTCATGTAGTCTTGATGGTCATGCCCTTCATTCAATGCCGCCGTCGCGATGGTGTCCCCATGATTTTCCCACATGTTTTTGTAGCTTGCGTGGAAAGTAACCCAATTTTCATGATGATGTCCACGCAATTTGATGCGGTGCAGTTGGGCGTCGTAAGCACAATTAGGTGGCACTACTTGTACCATGCCGAATCGTCTCATGACCCTTTCTGGTCGATGCCACTCCACAATGTGGAAACAAATAAGGGGATACGTCGATAGCCAACTGCCTTGACCATTTGTACAATACTCGGGAAGAGACCCCATGAGTTCATTATATGGTTGCCACACCACATCATCCTCATGCCTCTGAGAGTCGAGTGCATCACGGTATGCCGATACGACGTGGGTTGCATTTTGTGAAACCGAAAATGCATCGAGCCATCTGTGTAGGAAACAATAAGTTATGATAAATGAAGATGGACAAGAATTATTTGCATAGTAATGAAAAATCGACTTTAATACCTGTGTCCGAGTGGAACGTCCATAAGCATATTTTGGCCATCCACCATTCGCTGTTGTGCTCTAGATACATGCAGACGCCGCGGTGCTATGAATGGAAATCTGTCCCATGCCCATAGTTGTACAAGAATGGAGGCGCCAGCAACCTCATGTGCCCCTGCGCGAGACCCGCGACACAATTCCCTTTACAAATATGCCAAACATGCACTACTCCAACTATATTGGCCTGCTACTTGGAAATCCTCCAGCAAAGGTAGAAACATCAAATGTACGAATCGATTGGACTTGTCGGCGAAAAGACAACCACCGATGAGTTGTAGTATGTACGATCGAACGTAACGTTGGACCAACTCCTCATCGCTTTGATCATCTATTGCTGGAACGTTGCGCTCAAGCCAATCGACCTTAAGTTTACAACCAACGATGTCATCTCCACCAGGATTTCGTCCAAGTAGCCTCTCGCAGACATCAACATAGTCTGTGTCTGTCGTTCCCGTCACAGGCATACCTTCAATAGGTAATCTAAGCTGCACCTACACGTCTTGGAGTGTAATTGTGCACTCCCCACAATGCATGTGAAATGTATGCGTCTCAGGGCGCCATCTCTCTACAGACGCAGTAATCAAAGCCCAATCAAGGCTGAAAAATGCTAACCGAGATATCCCATAGAACCCGCTGGAACGAAGATATGGGATCATCCTAGAATGATACTGCATCGTTCGATCAACGACCCCACGTCTTCGACGTACGCGCATTGTTTCGTACATCTTGTCATTGAAAATGTATTAAAGTATGTTCGAGTAGATTATTGCTGTAAATATGATGCAATGATGTCAATTGGCCTTACCTCTCCAGGTTCGCGTCGATCTGTGAGTAGATTGGAGTTGCAACAGTGATGGATCTGAAGGACCTGGATCCATTGCAGTACAACTATATAGAAGGTTAGAAAAAACAATCATGTCGTTATATAGCGCAATCGAACTTTCTAATGTAGAAGATCGCAATAATAGCGCAACTACAGAGCATACTCATTCTTTCACACTGACATTTTCTATGTAATAATGTTCAATAAATAAACATATGAACCGCTGTGCATAAACAAAATACGAATGTCCCTATATATCATGCAAACCCAAACCATAACCCAAATATATTAATATGAAAATACTAAATTAATGAACTTACTTGTTTCCTCTCGTTTTCCGACGCAACGTAATATTCCTGCAATACCTTGTATTTTCATTATTGTAGACCACAACGAGTGTAATAAATCGGCTAACAAAAGTTGTAGATGTGTTCATGAAACTTACGTGGATCTGAACGAATTCAAAGTCCAAATGAGCTTAGTATACTATATATAAGGTTTAATAAATTTTTGGGCTTTAACTAACCTTAACTAAAATATAACATATATGGTTGGCCGTTGTTAATAATGGCGTCTCTCTATTACTTTCACATCATATAGTAATTATAGTATTTTATTAGCATGCATGTGTTTGGTGTAATTGCGATTCAATATTGATTTGCGAATTATGAGTGTAATGTCACTATCTATTAACAACCTAAACAAACTATGTGAACCATCTAATGACCTAAAAGTACCAAATTTTTCGTAAACATATCCAACATAATAAAATCGCAGAATTGTAGATATGTTCAAGTGCTCTAAAGTGCATCACGATATATTTGTGCAGTTTTGTGTATTGGCGGTAGGGCCATCATGGGGGGAATCATGCGTTGAAACATATATGCATATGGTTGGCCATGTTCAAATTGGCGCCTCTCTATTACTTTCAAGTCATATACTAATTCTAGCTTCTTATTAGCTTGCATGCAGGTAGGTGTTAATTCGCAATTCAACATTGTTATGGTTTACTAAATTTATGAAATTCATAAATTTAAGGAACTTAATTAACTAAAATACGCCAAACGAACTTAATTAACTAAACGTAATTAACTAAACCTACTTAACTAAACTAAATTAAGTAAACTAACTTAAACAAACATAATTACGTAAACTAACTTAAACTAACTTCATAAATGACTAACCTAACTTAAACATAAGAAATAAAGTTAAACATACGTAATTAACTTATTAACAAACTTAAACGAACTTAGAACAAGTAAATTACCTTTACTCACTTAACCAAACTTATAACGAACTTAACAAACTAACTTATACAAACTTAATTAAGTAAGTACACAAAAACAAACTACCTAAACTAACTTATACTAACTTAATCAAATTAACTTAATCAAACTTAATTAACTAACAAACATCACCTAACTAACTAAACTTATTAACCAAACTTAAACCAAACTACACAAAGCTAAACTAAACAAACTAAAAACACATACTTTAACAACAAAAATTTATGGTTTCCTCCCGTGCATACCTCCTCCTCCTTCACTGGACCTCCTCTTTCTCCTCCGATGACACGACTGGTGCACCGCCGCTGCCGCTCCGCGCTCCCACGTCTCTCGCTCGCGCTCCGCGCAACAGTGATTGATCAGCTGCCTGTTCTTCTCGCCTCACCTATGCCGCGGACCTCCCCGCTCCCCTTACACTCGTGTCCGCTCTCCGGCCTGCTCAGCTCGCGTCAACCTTCCTCCGCCGCTGCTACGTCCTCTGCTCTGTCCCTCCGTCCTCGTTCACACTCCTCCGCGGTTTCTCTCCACCGAGCTCCCAGTCCCTCCTTATGTAGGGGGGCTCCAATGATCATGCGGGGTCACGGGATTACTAGTAATCCCGTGACCCCTACGTCCCTTACCCCTGTCCCCTCCCCCTGCATCCCTAGCGAAATCGACGCAGAGATTCTCTGCGTCGGTTTCGTCTCGGGAAGACGAAGACTGGTGCGCTGATAGCGCCTTTTGAGAAGGCGCTATCAGCGCACCCCAATAAATATGTCCAACTGTGTCTACGTGGATCCACGTGGACACACGTGGACACATTCATATAAATAGCGCCTTAGGAGAAGGCGCTATTGGTTATGGCAGTCCATGTGGCGCCACGGTGATCCACGTGGACATACCAATACCCGATAGCGCCTTCTCTGAAGGCGCTATCCCTGTGTCGGACGCCACGTGGATCCACGTGGCGTCCCGAATGACGTGGACAACGATAGCGCCTTCTCCGAAGGCGCTATCTTTGCCCACGTGGCTTTTCTTCGCAATAAAAAAAAACCCAAAAAATTCCACATCAGCAATAACGCCTTTTGAGAATGCGTTATTGCCTAGTGTTGGAAAAAAAGAAAACCCACCTATTTACCTCTTTTAAAGTAAAATGTATTGTACTTTTGGAAAAAAATCGCCCATAGCTGCCTGCACGCCAGCCGAGACACCGCTGACTCCAGCTGCCCAATCTGCACTTTTGTTGCCCACTTGTTACTCTGCACGCATCACATCGCTGTGCAACTCCGGACACCGCCTGTCTGCACGTCCAGACACGGCACCGCAGCAGTCGCCGACACTTCAACTAATCAACCACCAATCTCACTAGTTCACTATACAATCGAGAAAAGTAAAGTCTCGCCACTTATTTTCATAATTCTTGATGGTACAAATTATTCATTTTGGTCTCAAAGGATTAAAAGTTTTTTAATTGATCAAAAATTTTGGCGAATTATTACGGGAGACAACTATAAATCAAAAAAGGAGGATATGAAGATACAAGCTAAATTTTTTGACCTACTTGATGACTGAGACAGTAAGAATCATCAGATCATCACCAAGTTTTGTAACACATCTACTCCCTCTATTCATATTCAGTTTGTTGATTTTGGGACGGCTAAAGAAATTTGGGATTTTTTGTCTGTTAGATACAAAACCTCTGGTTTGACACAGCATTATCAATTGTTCACCACATTGAACAATTTGAAACAAGAAGCTGGTCAATTCATTAATGAATTCTTAGCACTCATTCAACCAATTTGGAACCAGCTACAACAGGCCGAAATTAGCAAATACCACCTTCATCTCATCCAAGTTTTCATGGCTCTTCACCCTAAATATGAATCAGTCCATGTGGCCCTCCTCCATCGCGATCCACTACCTTTTCTAGACGCCACTATAAAAGAAATTTTGTTTGAGGAAACTTGTCTTGGCTTGGTCAACTCTACCTCTTCATCAGAAGTAGCCCTCGCAACTACTCAATCATGGCCTAAATCCGTCCCCACCCTTGTAAGAAATGTAGAAAAACGGGTCATTCGTTTGCTAATTGTCCTACAATTGAGTGCTGATACTGTCATGAATGTGGTTACATAGTGCATAACTACCCAAATAAACAATTTCATCCCAAAGGTATACATAAGTCTGCATCTATCTTTAACACTGGTTGTTCTATTGTAGTTGCTACCTCTGATTGGTCACACCCCTCTCCGATGTTTTCTATGAGTGATTTGGAAGCAATCATCAAACATGTGATATCTTCCCAACCCACTGCCCTATTTGTCGCCTCAGGTAACCATTGATTCTTTGATTCGGGGTGTTGCAATCACATGACACCAAATTTGTCTATTCTTTCTAATAGTAGCCCCTCGTTTCATTCTTCGAACATTCGAACCGCAAATGGTAGCTACATATCTATCCCATTCGGGAACAACATCCAACCCCAGTTTAACTCTCCTTGACATCCACTGTGTTCCTAATCTTACTCTAAATTTGATTTTCGTTGGTCAATTATGTAAGGAAGGCTTGACTATTTTATTTTCTCATACTGGTTGTCAGGTATAGGACATTCAGACGGGTCAGATTCTGGTAACAGAGATCAAAGTAGGACGATTATTTGAGCTTAAGTCACTTCACATGCCTGTCGTCAAACAGATTTCTACTGCAGTTTCCAACCCCTCAGTCTATCAGTGACACCTTGTCTTGGCCATATATCAGCTAGTAAAATCCATACTCTTGTTTCCAGCAGGTCATTGGTATTTCTAAATTTGAGTCTTTTGATTGTGTGCATTGTTAGTTAGCAAAACAATCTGCTTCTTCCTTCAGTCTTAGCGAGTTCATCAACAATACTACATTTGAGTTAGTTCATTCTGATGTTTGGGGTGTCCTGCACCTATTTCCACTATGAATGGTTATCGATATTTTGTATTGTTCGTTGATGATTATTCCAGATTCTCTTGGATATATTTTCTAAAACATCGATATGAAATATCTCAAACATATAACGATTTTGCTAACATGATCAAAACTCAATTTGCACGTACAATCAAAATTCTTCTTATTGACAATGCTTTAGAATACCGTGATTCTGTTCTTCTTCAGTTTCTTAAACCGTACATTATCACTGTTCAATGTTCATGTGAAGGCCCAGGGTACCCCGAAGAACGATGTATCGACCCAGCAGAGCCCTTGGCACCCCCAAGGCAGTGGGAGCATTCTAAGGCCTCCCGCCATCCACGTTCCTCCCATTTATGCTTTCTAAGGCCATAAATGGGTGTGATTTTTCGCCCTCCAAGTCTCGAAACCACACCCTTGAGGCTTAAGTATGCGATTTTAGCGAGACTTGTACCATTGGGCTACAATCCACGCCCATTTATGGCCTTAAAAAGCATAAATGAGGGGCGTGGATGGTGGGAGGCCTTAGAAAGCTCCCACTGCCTTAGGGGTGTCAGGGGCTCTGCTTACTTGTACCATTAGGCCATTGTAGCCCAATGGTACAAGTCTCACTAAAATCTAAGGGGTGGCCAAACCGCGGTTTGGTGGTGAAAACCACAAAACCGCGACCAAATCGAGGGTCTACGATTTGGAGATTTTTCAAACTACCACCAAACCGAGAACTACCAAAACCGCAACCAAACCAAACCGCGGTTTGCGCGGTTTGATCGGTTTGATTTCGCGATTTTGGTCCAGTGAGGTGACGAGAGAGTGAGCGGCGGGAGGCGGGAGGGAGGAGAGAGATCTAGAGAGGTGAGATCCAGAGAGGCGACGAGAGAGTGGGCGGAGGGAGGCGGGAGGGAGGAGAGAGATCCAGAGAGGTGACGAGAGTGTGAGCGACGGGAAGCGGGAGGGAGGAGAGAGATCCAGAGAGATGAGATCTAGAGAGGTGACGAGAGAGTGAGCGGCGGGAGGCGGGAGGGATGAGACAGATCCAGAGAGGTGACGAGAGAGTGAGCGGCGGGAGGCAAGAGGGAGGAGAGAGATCCGAAAGGTGACTCTCGTCAGTGTGAGCGGCGGGAGGCGGGAGGGAGGAGAGAGATCCAGAGAGGTGACGAGAGACGGAGAGAGTGAGCGGCGAGAGGGAGGAGAGGGAATGAGAGATTTTTTGTTTTTTTTTTTTTTTTGTTTGAGCCTTTTAGGGTTTTTGGTGGTTATTTACTAAAACAGCCTCTGTTTTGTGAAACCGCGGTTTTTCCAAATTGAAAACCGCGACCTAACCACAACTCCGCGATTTTTACATTTTTCAAACCGCGAGTTTTAAAAACCAGACCAAACCATGCGGTTTGGGCGGTTTTTTGAAAACCGCGGCCCACCCCTACTAAAATCGCATACTTAAGCCTCTAGGGTGCGGTTACGAGACTTGGGGGGTGAAAAATCACACCTATTTATGACCTTAGAAAGCATTAATGGGGAGGGGGTGGAGGGGACGTGGATGGTGGGAGGCCTTAGAAAGCTCCAACTGCCTTGGGGGTGCTAAGGGCTCTGCTGGGTCGATACGTCGTTCTCCGGGGTGCCCTGGGCTTTAACAAAAAAGCGACTTTTTTGTGAAGGCCCAGGGCACCCCGGAGAACGACGTATCAACCCGGCAGAGCCCTTAGCACCCCCGTGGCAGTTAGAGCTTTCTATTGCCTCCCACCATCCACGTCCCCCCATTTACGCTTTCTAAGGCCATAAATGGGCATGGTTTTTCGCCCCCCAAGTCTCGAAACCGCACCTTGGTGGCTTAAGTATGCGATTTTAGCGAGACTTGTACCTTGTTGTTTCGAGACTTGGAGGCGAAAAACCACACCCATTTATGGCCTTAGAAAGCATAAATGGGGGGCGTGGATGGTGGGAGGCCTTAGAAAGCTCCCGCTGCCTTAGGGGTGTCAAGGGCTCTGCTGGGTCGATACGTCGTTCTCCGGGGTGCTCTGGGCCTTCACAGAATGGCCCAAAGGTACAAGTCTAGCTAAAATCACATACTTAAGCGTCCAGGGTGCGGTTTCAAGACTTGGGGGCAAAAAACCACGCCCATTTATGGCCTTAAAAAATGTAAATGAGGGGGGGACGTGGATGGTGGGAGCTTTAGAAAACTCTCACTGCCTTGGGGGTGCTAGGGGCTCTGTTAGGTCGATACGTCGTTCTCCGGGGTGCCCTGGGCCTTCACAGTTCATGCCCATATACCTCTCAACACAATGGTCGAGCTGAAAGAAAACATCGACATATCCTAGATTTTGTACGAGCCCAACTTCTCTCTGCATTTTGTCCTTAAACGTTTTGGGGTGAAGCTGCTTTAAATTGTGTCTTTACAATTAATCGACTTCCTACACAAGTGTTAAAGAACATCTCTCCTTTTGAACGATTGTATGGTACACCACCAAACTATTCTCTTCTTTGGGTATTTGGTTGTGCATGTCTCGTTTTTCTTAACCCCCTGAACATACCAAACTTGAACCGCGTGCTTGTCTGTGTTGTTTCCTCGGGTATAGAATTGAACATAAGGGCTATAGGTGTTGGAATCTTTTTTTTAGGAGATTACACATCTCCACACATGTCACTTTTGGGAAAAATACCATGTTTCTACCCTATCCAAGTTTGACAGTTCACTATCTTGTCCTCAAACCATTTTTCACTAACTCCTCTATCGAGCTTTTCATATCTCCTGTTGCAGGTACGCCAAATGAGCTCAATGATCGTGATCTCATTCGAGCACCCATCGTCGATGAATTTGTCCCCTATAATATTCCTGTTCCTGCTCTTATCCCACCTCTTCGGTCTGAATGGGTAACTGAACCTCCCCCTTACCTCAAAGATTATCATCTCTGCTATTTCTTATTTACATGAACCATCCTCCTACCGAGAGGCTAGTTCTGACCCCTTATGGCAGCAAGCAATGTCAGAAGAACTGTATGCATTGGAGAAGACTCATACTTGGGACTTAGTGGAGCTACCATCTGGTAAGACTCCGATTGGATGTAAGTGGATTTACAAGATAAAAACTCACTCTGATGACTCTATTGAGTGGTATAAGGCTTATTTGGTTGCTAAAGGCTACACACAGGAATATGGCATTGACTGTGAAGAAACTTTTGTCCATGTAGCCCGCCCGACCTCTGTTCGAAGTTTGCTTGCTATAGCAGTTGTTAGACATTGGCCTTTGTTTCAAATGGATGTTAAAAATGTCTTTTTGAATGGCGATCTTGCAGAAGAAGTTTATATGTCTCCACCTCTTGACTATTCTCATTTTCCAAAACAAGTTTGCCTTCTCCGTCGTGCTTTATATGGGCTTAAACAGGCTCCCCGTGCCTATTTTGCCAAGTTCAGTTCCACTATTACACAATTTTGCTTTTAATCGAGTCCTCACGATTCTGCCTTGTTTACTCAACGAACTGACAGGGGCATGTTTCTTCTCCTACTTTATGTTGATGACATGATCATCACCGGGGACGACTCAATTGAGATTTTTGATTTACAACAATATTTTAAAAGTCACTTTTAAATGAAGGACTTCGGTAACTTGAGCTACTTTCTTGGTCTTGAAGTTACTTCTACTTCTGATGGATATTATCAATCACAAGGGAAATGTGCTTCTGATTTGATCTCTCGCTCTGTGATCACTGATACTGATATTGCATCTACTCCATTAGACACGAATGTCAAGCTGACTCCATCAGATGGTACACTTATTTCAGATCTTACTATATATCGTCAACTTGTGGGGAGTTTGGTTTATCTTACTGTTAGTCGTCTGGACATTGCTTACGCTGTTCATGTTGTCAGTCAGTTCATGTTGGCTCCCCGTACTGCTCACTTTACTGTTGTTCTCTACATCATTCTATACGTGAAAGGTAGTCTATTTCATGGCCTCCACTTCTCTGAAAACTCTCCATTAGTATTATCGAGTTACTTTGATGCAGATTGGACTGGTGATCCTACCGACAGACGTTCTACTACTGGTTACTGTTTCTTCTTGGGTAACTCGTTAATATCTTGGCGAAGCAAGAAACAAATAGTAACATCTCGCTCTAGCACAAAATCTGAGTATCGAGCTCTTGCTGATGCTACCTCTGAATTACTTTGGCTCCGATGGTTACTTGATACACATGTTTCTGCTACCATTCTGCATTGTGACAATCAAAGTGCGATCCAAATTGCACACAATGATGTTTTTCACGAGAGAACAAAACATATTGAGAATGATTGTCACTTTGTCCGTCATCATCTGGTTTGGGGCACTCTTCAGCTCTCTTCTGTTTCCTCCTCCAACCAGACGACTGATATCTTCACTAAAGCTCATCTTCCGGGTCGTTTTCATGCTTTGGTTACAAACTCAAGTTGATTTTTACGAACCATCTTGAGTTTGAGGGAGGGTGTTAAGGAAACTAAATTTGAGGGAGAGTGTTAATGAAACTAAATATTGTATCTAGCTATTAAGGAAACTAAATATTGTATCTAACAGTTAAGGAAACTAGTATCCTGTGTATCTCGTAGGTTCCTTTTGTAGTTATATTTTCCTTTCTTGTACTCTAGACATGCATATATATAAGGTACTGCGTATATAAGAAGAACACACAAGAAAACCATCATTTCTTTTATTAGTTAACATTTTAGTTATAGATACTACTAAAACACCCACGTGGTGAAACAATCCAACACCGGTTTTTCCAACATATGCATGCCATGAATTGAAAACTATAATTCTTCGGTCCACACTTATATACTTTATTATGAAATTTTTATTTATCAAATGTGAGACTGAAATTTTTCGATCCATCTAATGTTATTTAAGCTGACCACTGTGCGGGAAGCGAAAAGTGTCGTTACAGTCTATAATGATCTTTCCGATTAATTTTGGCTAGCGGATCAATTTGAGCCCTTGGAATGTTACTGAGAGTAATTGTTAGGTGAAGTTAGATTAAATGAATCAGTAAAATCGCAATATGATCGATCTCGATATTTGAATATGTATATCAATTAAAAAAAAGAAAAAGAAAAAGTTTTCAGATTGATGACAATCTGCCTTGGTCATGCCTTGCGTTGTGAATCTTGTTGTGGTAAAAGGTGTATCAAATAAAGGGGCCTGACACGTGTGGGTTCCCTTGCACGTTAAAATTGGAGGGCCGTTAAGGGCACCCCACCTTTTAATGAAGGAATCCAGTTAATGTGGGCACAAACCGATTTACCTGGGGCACCCAAAAATTAGACCCGAAATACCGAAAATACCCCTCGTGAAAATTCCTGAGCACCCCACCACCCCCACCACCACCTTCACCGAACTGTTGTGCAAGAACCCATTTGGTTTGAACCGACCATTGAGAGGAATCCCCGAAATCGTGTTTCCCGTGTCTCGCCTTGTGTTTCTCCTTCGGTTTACGGCTTTTTTGCAGTTCGTAGGTCGTGGTGTGAGCCAATTTCGTCTCCAAGTTAGGGTTCGGTTGAAGATCATCGAACACACATTTTTTACGCAAATCGCTCGTTTGAAGGTACGTTTTTAGTGTAATTAAGTTACATTTGGTAGAGTAGTTGTAATGTGTATGTGGTGGTTTGTTCAATAGTTAAAGAAATGGGAATTCGCGGTTCTCGGCCACACAGGCCAGAGACTGTGCTAACTGTCTCGGCCAAGTATGGCCGAGACAGAAGCTACATTTTTGGGAACTCGAAGTCTCGGCCACAAAGGCCGGAAGAGTTCACAGTATCTCGATTACGCATGGCCGAGAGTACTCTAGTTCTCTTGGCCGAGACATGACGAGAGCTAGAATTAGTGGTAGGTAATGTGGTGTCGGTGGTGTACAACCGAGAATGTGCTCATACTCTCGGTTGTACACTAGCGAGAGTGTTAGAGTAGGCTCGGGCGTGATCGGCCGAGATCAAGGAGAATTGAAATGGTTAACCCATCTCGGTGGTGCACAACCGAGACATTTCTATTGGACTCGGTTGTACACTGTCGATATATTGGAGGCATTGTCGGTCATGGGTGACCGAAAATATGGGTTGTTTCACGAACCTTCTTGACCGAGACATCAGAAATGGATGAATCTGAACATTTTTTTTTTGTAAATCTTTTTTGGGTTCTGTTCCATGCGCTTATATGTTGTAATTTTTCCAGGTATGGCTCGTCCGAAGGTACCGGTGACTAGGGAGGAGGCTGGTATTGAGGTGTCGAGGCCTAACCGGGGGCGAGGTGGCCGGAGACCCTCGACAGCATCGTACCGAAAAGAGAAAGAGAAGGAGAATGAGGATGTTAAGGGAAAGGCGAAGGTAGATGGTAATCGTGGAAGGTTACAATTGCACGATGAGGGTTCGAACATCGATGTTGGGCGACATGAGGATCTTGTTGTTGCCCGAGGGGGAGAGGAGGGGAATGCATCGGAGTCGAGTAGCAGTGACTCTTCAGAGGCGGGGAACACCACAGAAACTGATCGTAATGTGGGCGGGAGTAGTACTAGTGGAGCCAGCCATAATGAAGGAGAGCCAGAAGTGCCCGTTGAAGCGCGTGCTCCATTCCCCGGTGGTCCTATAGACGGGGCGTTGTTGAAGAGATTCAAGGATCATGTCGCGTTAGCGATTTGGAGGAATGAGGTAATTTCAATTTCATTGAACGGAGTAACTTAATACTCATGGTTTTCACAAAATGACGAGATGTATTTATTTGTTGCAGGAGTGTCCAGTTCTCAAGTGTATCAATCACGGAGCTCGGATGCAAGAATGAGATTTACAATCGTGCCACCCGTACACGACGGGACTTCAGAGGATTATTCAGCGTTCCGGGTTGAATACGCTGATAGAGTGCTCATACCGCAAGGCCAACAAGGAGGTGATCTCTGCATTTGTGGAGCGGTGGCAGCCGGAGACGAACACATTTCACCTACCTTTTGATGAAATGTCTATCTCATTCCCGAGAAGCCATTTGTATGGTCGCGCATAGGTCGACGAGAAGAGGCAATTTCGACATTGTGCGACCGAGACTTAACGTTATTTCTCGGTGGTGTATGGCCGAGACTATTTCGTATGTCTCGGTCATTCAGGGCCGACACGTCTGTTTCAGCGAACATTTCCAACTAACTGTACAACTAACTTTCCAAACAACCTTACACGAATGAAAATGTTGTCACGACAGTATGAACCAAAACGTAATTAAGTATATATCAACATAACATTCGAAGTCACTATACAAGAATCAAAATGTACAACAATACCCCAAAGCTGGTACGATATTTTAAGTATATATCAATATGACATTCAAAGTTAATTTCGAAATTGCTTAATGTACAGCCATCAAGAGTTCTTGGAACAATTTTAACACTATGGTGTACCTAAATCTACAACGGATATGGTGGCTTCATCAACAGTCGCAATGGACGCGATGTCTCGAAATACAAATCCATCTCGCCAACCTTTCGCGCAGTCCTCAACATACCGGTCCCACGAATAACAGTGACATACCACAACGAGTCAGCATTTTCCTTTACATTGATAAGGAAATGGCATCCACATTTCTTCGTACCAGTTAGAGTCCTCGCCTTTTCCTCTTCTTCATCATTTCTTGATTTCAAATAAATTTTGGCCGCTTTCCCCTTCCCTACTCTCTGAGACATTCCCCTATATGTCCCAGACCTCTCACAGGCAAGTTTCACCCTTCCCCTGCGCTTAATGCCCCCGGCATCAAAGTGCTTTGTCACTAGCACAAACATGTTCTCACGGCCTATCATTTGAAGCCATGAAACAGCCGCTTCTCTAGAGGGGAATGACCTACAAGGTGTAAACGTGTCCTTGTAGTCTGGAAATAGGGTAGAAACCGGCATTACCTGCGATACAAACAGTGTAACATTATAATCAACCAAAATGTACGGCACAATCATAAAAAAATCCAAAAAAATAGGTTCTCTATTGTACAGGTCCGACACTTTCTTCCGAGTATCGCTCACGTACGATCGAGAGTTACGAATTACTCTCGGTCGTACCATACCGTGACCTAAGTACACCTCTCGGTCCTCTAGGACCGAGACATCACCTTACGTCTCGGTCCTGCGAGGCCGATACAATCGCGCACATCGACAGAAACTTCGGATAACTGCAAAAAAAACACAATAAATTTGCAAAATTACCTCAACTTCGACCTCCTCTTGCACCGTAGCAGTACAATCCTCCATTATATAGTGGAAACAAGTTCGGATTTGAGCAAATTACCAAACCCTACGTTGACAAACAAATCATCATTTTCACAGTTTTTCATAACTAAACAGTTCTAATAAACCATCATATGGTTGTCAAACATTGTTACCTCGCTGTCGGATGATGTCAATCCGCAAGAATCGATAAAAACGCGACAAACGCAATGTGGCTTTGTGGTTCAACCTTGTGGTGGGGTGCCCTTTTTCTTTGTCAAAATGATTTGTGGAGTTTGAATCATTATATATACAGGGGCAAAAGGGTCTTTTTCAGTTTTGCTGGAATTTTTACAAATAATTTGGGTGCCTTCATTAATAGGTGGGGTGACCTTAGCGGCCCTCTAAAATTGGCCAGCAACGTAGGATTCAAGTCTCCAACAATTTTCCTACCCAAAAAAAAAAAAAAGTCTCCAACAATTTGTCTTTTATCCCGTAGCACGTGTTGGTCTACTTGTATATTGTAATATTCTTGGAAAACCGACAATACCCGTATAGTATATCACTGATTGAGTACCCCTTGTTCATTGATGCCCAGCGCCCTTTATTTGCACTTGCGTTCTCACCATGTTAATTTGTGTGGAGCAACAACTGATTCATTAATTGTGACAACGAAATTGTGGTCACGATATTACACTTTGCTAAGATACAGTAGTATGTATTCAAAAGTTCGATTAATTGTTTATTAACACCGATCGAGTATACATTAATATATTAATTGTATAGTAACTCCAATCAAAAAATTTCACCATGTTAATTTGTACTTACAAGGCATTCCATTATTGTCAGATGCGCATCGAGTCATTGTTGGTGCTTGACTCGATGGCATTACTTTGCAAATACGATCAATATTTGCAAATAATATATATATATTGAAATAAACCGAATGCGGTTATAACCGAATACAAAGGTGGTTGTAACTGGAAACTGAAAGTAATGCAAATACTTAAATATAAAGTATGCAGAAAAGTAAATCAAACTAGGACACCAAATGTGTTATCACAATTCGGTCGTCTACGGGATCATGCCCAGATGTAAACTCCACTAGTATGAAGATAAACGAACTACATGACTCCTTCTCGTGACTCCTTCATTGAGCTCTTCCTAGCACTTTCTCATACATCACTCTGTGGACCTTACATACACAAGACTCCTCTTGTATGTGAGGCTCCCCTTCACTGGAACACCCAAGTCCCCTTAAGGTTTTTACTACTCGATAATAAAGTGAACAAAACATGTTCACAATACAAAGTAAACTGAATAACTAGTGTACATGACTCAAATACTTTGACAAATATATCGACCAATGTAGATTACACAATCTTAACTATTAACTGTAAGATCTGTCTAATCTCCATCTCTAAACAACCACATTTCTGCATGATAAAAACTTGGTGATCATTCTTCTAAATCACAATCTCCGACCTCTTCATAATCTTAGCTAACCTTCAGTTGGTTAAGGATAAGATCAAATCTTCAACAGTCTGATTCAGAAATCCTGTTGCAATTGCTTCGTGCCATCGGTTGCAACCACATATCTTTATCCAATCTGCAACTGTTACGGATATGATTTTGAGCATATATTTAATGTGTTTGATGACTCATTTACTGATAACGTCAATGGTAAAAACTATAATGACAAATCAAAACTGTCGATATGATCATAACACACACACACATAAATATAAAATGTAGTTCTACTACGGTGATTTTAAATTTTGACCATTGAATTTAGATCCAATGGTGAATATGTATTCTTGGAACTTGTGCACACATTTAAGAGTCATTAATGTAGCTTTCATATTCACCATTATATTTAAATCTTATTGTGAGAATTTTAAATCACCATTTATGATGATTTTAAAAAGTCACAATTGTAGAATTTCCTATATACATATTCATTTAATTTTTTTTAGATAAGAAATAAACAACTTGTTCCCACTAGGTTCAAACCCATGTCCTTTTTGTACCATTCCCTAATCTGATTAGGGCAATATCCTACCTAAAACCCTAATTAAGCCAAAATTACTCTTACTAGACTTAACTAGAGCCAACCCAGCCTTACCACCTACACCTAATAACCAATACTGTATATCGATTATCAAAATAAAACGAATCATATACGCAATGAAAATTTAAAATCTTTTCGATAATCAAAATAAGATGTACAATATTAAAAACAAATCAGAATAAACCTCAGTTATATAGTCACCCATCCCATGTGATATTAGAAAACTGTAATTCAACACTAATATATAAGACCAGATGAAGTCATTACATCGAAGAGAAGTTCAAGACTTCTATAACTTCTCCATCCCATAGTCGTAGCACTCGTCAGATCTACCTATAATGTTAATTGGGGTAAGCGCTCCAACTTGCTCAGTAAGTAGGGATTCGCACTAATCATCAACCTTCCATATAATATTCAACGATATCATGCAATAATAACATGCACCAATGATATCTAGCAAGAATACGAAAATCGTATAAATTCAATACATGAATGGATGCAAAGCAAATGTCTTTGGAATATTACACTGTAACCCCTATTTTATTTATAAAACTAGGGCCGATTACCCACCGACGCCATTAATACGAGTGCTAAACCAACACACCGCGCATATGTGATGTTTAGCCAATCGATTAATGCCCAATGATTATATCCTAAACCCTCTAGTTAATATGTAACCCACGCAACCTATAAACATAGTATGAGTTACGTATAGACCAGGAGATTAACCCCAAGTACTTTACAACTTGGTCTCAGCCCTGAGGAGTTACTCTCGTAGATCACATTAGACACCGTTTTCTGTTCATTAGAAAACCATCATAGTGTACATAATCCATCATTTCAATCCAACAACTACATGAGCTATACATACTAAATAGCCAAACAATATTGACAAATAAGCGAATCCATACTTACCTCGGGTTTAAGTCTTCATATCCCAAACTCCCTAACTTTCCGGTCATCTCACTCTTTTTCAGTGTTCCTCAACTTATCACCAATCATTTGGGATCAATATAGGTTCATTATACTATGTTTAGAACCCCTAGACCAATCCCTAAGTCCCCTGAAAATTATTTATAAAATATAGCATAGTTGCTGGTTTCAGGGGTTTGGTAGCGCGCTACATGACATGGATAGCACGTCATCCATAAGTAAGTCATCTTCCCTAGTACATGTAGCGTGCTATGGCCAAAGCCTAACGCGCTATGCGCACCAGACCTGCAACAACACCATTCTGCTCATCCAATCTTGACACAAAACTCGTCTAAACTCAACAATTACACACCCAAAAGAACAGGGAGGACCTCTAATGAGGTTATAAACCAATTCAAATCAACAACAACCTCAATTTATAGAGGTTTAATCATCACAAGATAATTGAATATTAACAAACTCGAAAATCAAACTTACCAAAGTAATGATCACTAGCTTCTAATCCGTTTAAGCTCTTCAACTTCGTTGAATTTGGTTTCCAGAAAAATCTCCCTTCGATCCAAATTGAAACCGAACCTCCCAAACCCTTGATTGATCGAAAAAAATTGATAAGACTGAATTTGTGTTTTTATATATGTAACGACCCATTTTATTAAATTTATAGACGTGGACGCCAACTTAGATCTATATGGACACCGTGGTATGCTAGGACGCATGGGGACCTAGGTACGCTATTTATTATGTGTTGGTTGCTTATTTGCGGTGTAATTTATTGAAATACATCGAATGTGTGTATGTTGCATAACAATACGTGCGAGATTGTGTGAATTGTATTCGCATCGATATGCGTGTCGACGCGGGTACGGGATAGTTGACGGGACCGAATATTAGGTCGAGGAAACTAAAACACATAAATTACATAAAAATTAGCCAAGTAACTAATATGGAATGGGTATTAGGTGGCTAGTGACGCAGTGGTACGCATATATCGCGTCGAAACGCTAAAAAACACGGGCGAGTGTCCCAACTGTGTCACACTTTGAAGTCAAAGAAAGAAGTCAACATCACTTATCCATACTCCATCACTTTTTCTCTCACCTACACCTCACACACACACATACACAACCCATTTTGTGAGGTCGAGAATGAGAGAAAAAGAAACAGAGAGGAAGAGGAGAGGAAGGCGGAGAGGAGAGAGAGTGTGGAAACAACGCGATCGAGGTGAGTCCTAATGGTTTTTGGTAGTGGGTCTTGGCGATTTGGCCATGGGGGCCGAGAGTGGAGTTCGGCTATGGAGGCCTAATCGAGTCGCGGTGGTGATGGCAGGGGTGTCTCCCTTGCCATCGATGCCACTGGGGTTGGGGTGGAGAGCAACCCCAATCCAACAGCAAGAAGGAAGGAGAAATAAAAAAAATAAAAATTTCCCGATCGAACCAGAGAGTTTCGATCAGTTGGGGAAGAAGGTGCGATGGACCGGACGGTTTAGCCCATGGGCCGAGCCTGGACCGATTCTGGCCCAGGGCCGACCCGACCTAAACCAAATTCTTAAAAACAAAAAAAAAAAAAAAGAGAAGAAAAAGGAAATAAAATTTTGGAAAAATTCCAAAAAAGTTGGAAAAATTCTGAAAAATTATATTTCAATAAAATAAATAGAAATTGATAAATTTCTTTGAAAAAAATATGTGGGAATGTCAGACGCGACTTTCGCGGGGTTTTTTTACCTCGAAAAGCGCAAAATGAGCAATTTGGCATAAAATTTTAGAAACTTGTCGTCAATTGTCAAACTTAATCAGAATTATTGATAAATGGACATAGGTGGACACGAGTGATCAATTGGCGACCAAGGACCCAGTGGACTTGGACTCGGGGATTGATTACGGGTATTGAAATGCATTGTGAGGTTTGTAAAACCCAATTAAAAAACTCTGAGTATTTATTTCGCTTTGTATTTCCATTCAATTCCAATATTTCTTGTGGTTTTTTTACATCTAAATCTTGCCGTTGTTTGGACGGTTGGTTGAATTACTCCCAACGGATTTTCGGTTTATGTCTAAGCATTCTAGATCATAGCATGTGTATCAAGATTTCTCGGTGGATAGCGGCCCGAGCTAATGAATTCGTACATTTTTCGCTGCGACGTAGGTCTACGCCGGCCACCGAGAGGGACCAGGTGATTGCTAGTTTTGTACGCCCATTAGTGGGATTATGGAATTTCGAAGTATGGTTTAGTTTGACCAAAACATGCACATACATTTGCATTTTATTGTTATCTATACATGCGATTCCCCTAATAACAGTTGTTTATTTACATTCCGCATGTTTATTTAACACTATTTATAGAATTCCACTTATTTATTTGAATGCTTGGAGGAGTTCCTTGGGATTTTACCGACTAGACTAGTCATCCATCTTCTTTTGTGATGATTGAGTGTATATCCTAGTACAAGTAAAGGCAAGGGAATCTTAGGCGACTACCTCTGATTGCTTACCAACGCGGACTACTTGTACGTGTGTTTTGTTTTGGTATATTAATTCTTTTGGGAACTAGGGAGTATCATGACATAGTACATAGATACTTTATATGGTACAATCGTTTACCTCTATACAGAGTGCTTTTTAGGGTTTTTCCACAATAGGACTTGTTTAATTGATTATTAATATTTCTTGCATTTAAGTATGACTTCTGCTAAATATGTCATTTATACGCTGTACACACGAATGGATACGAATTTCGAGACAAAAATAGGTTGGACAGGTGTCGTACACGTGCAGTAGGGCTAGTTGGTAAGGAATACACGGAGACACATCACCCCGGGGCGGTGAGGGCCACCACAGTTGGTATTAGATAAGTTAGAAGTCCTAAGACACATAGATATGGAACCCTAAAGTTATGGCCTTATAACTTTAGTTGGGAAAGTGATGTGAGGCTGGTAGAGTTGGAACTTATATGTGTGTTATATTTTCGTTTTAATATATGATATACGTATATACCTCGAGAATAATCTGAAGCACATTCTTGAAGTAGATTATGGACAAACAGTCTAGTACACCTTTTGAGACTGGACAGACTAGCGATACTGCTAGGGATGTCCTGACTATGACGAGTGTGGAAGATAGACTCTAAGCCTAGGAGACACAGATGGCCGAGGTATTGCAGTTACTACGAGAGCAGACCGCGGTACTGGCGGTATTCACTTCAGCTAGAGAGCCAATAGTTGTGACCGTAATGGCAGAGACAACTGTTGTTCAGGTGGTACCCCAGACCCCAGTTCTGGGGGTAGCGGCAGAGGCACCCATAGAGACAGCTGCCGCAATCGTCATTCCTTTGGAGACGTCAACTATTATGCCTCCACTCACGACGACGGACCAGGCTATTACCACCCCCATTGCTGATACGACTATTACATCGACATTTGTCCTGATACCATAGGCGAAGTTATTGAGGGAGTTTTTGAAGTTTTAGCCTGGGTTCCTTTACGGAGGCGGTGACCACGAGGCTGCATGGAGATGGATAGTGTCCCATCAGCGTTTCCATAAGCTGATCAGGAACGATGAGACTATAGAGGCACGAATTTTTGGAGCCTGTTTGAGAGGGCATGCGACAATCTAGTGGACGACATATACGGATACTCATCCGGAATCAACGACATGGGCTGAGTTTAGGGAGCTATTCTACGATCGGTACATACCTATGGAGGTTAGGTTGAGACCGAGGGAGGAGCTCCTAGTATTGAGACAGGGTAGTCGGACCTTGATGCAGTATATAGAGAGGTTCTGACATTTGCTTCAGTTCTCCCTCGATGTTGTCGGGACAGAGCGCTTACAAATTTATTATTTCACCTGAGGGGTTGATGACAGGATTGTGTCAGCAGTTGTCTCGACCGTAGCCACAACTCTGTAAGAGATCTTTGACAGAGCGTTGGCACATGAGACCTATATCCTGTAGAAGGGTGGTAGACGTGTGACTGGTAGGGAGGTACAGTCAGGGCAGAGTTCTTGGTTGAATCAGGGGTAGAAGAGATCGATGGATCATCCGGATAGAGGCCGGAGAGATGATTGATGGGAGAGGGGCCACCAGGATGATTTTCAGGGCAATCAGTTCAAATATTAGGAGCTACAACCAGTTCAAGCTATCACCTCAGCACCAATGGATCAGTAGAGGTTATAGCCATACGTGTACCATCAGGGTCGAGATTAGGGAGCCATGATAGGGGTAGACCAGGTCAGGGTTCGAGATTTGGAGACGGATAGACGGGTAGACTGGAGAGCCGTAGATGTCATCGGTGTGGGCATAAAGGACACTTAAGGGCTGATTGTCGGACACCACCATCACCACGGTGAGAGTCGGACAAGGCCAGAGATAAAGCGCATGCATTAGCAAAGCCAGACAACTGGACGACTAGGCAGCTCATTGAAGGTACATTACTTATATTTGGTCGCCCTATGCATGTTATGTTTGATTCTGGTAGCATTTTATCATTTATTATTGAACGTATTGTTTGATTGTTAGGGTTAGTTACATAGACACTAGACCCATATCTTAACCTCAGTACGACTGTTGGGGATAAGATATACCCTAACCGACTATATCGAGATGTGATGATAGAGGTGGAGGGACATCAGCTACCAGTCGATCTTCGAGTATTGGAGTACTTAGAGTTTGACACACTACTCGGGATGGATTGGGTAGCATCCTATCATGCACGGATAGACTGTAACGACAAGAGGATAATGTTTCGTATTCTTGGAATACCAGAGTTTGTATTACTAGGATCGACAACTGACCTACCTATTACGAGAGGCCGACTAGCTACAGTGTAGGAGATGGAGGCATTTGCGATGATAGTTGAGCCGGAGGTTCAGAAAGAGGTTTGGATTGAGGACGTTCCTTTGGTGAGGTATTTTGTCAATGTATTTCTAGAAAATTTACCCGGATTGCCACCGCTACGAGCTGTTAAGTTCATAATTGAGCTGATACTAAGGACGCAATCGATTGCTAGTCGACCTTACTGGATGGCACTAGTAGAGCAGGAGGAGGTGAGAAGACAATTGGATGACCTATTGAAGAAGGGTTTCATTCACCCTAGTATGTCACCTTAGGGAGCTCCAGTACTATTTGTGAAGAAGAAAGATGGTACGATGAGGATGTGCATTAACTATAGAAAGTTGAATCAAGTAATTGTGAGGAACCGTTACCCACTTCTTAGGATTGACGATCTGTTTGATCAGCTGACGGGTGCCGGATTCTTCTCGAAGATTGACCTTCGCTCAGGTTATCACTACTCGAGGATTCGAGAAGAGGATATCCAGAAAATCACTTTCAACACCGGATACGGGTTATTTGAGTTTACAATCATGTCGTTTGGGCTGACGAATGCTCCAACGATTTTCATGGATCTGATGCACAGGGTCATGAGGCCGTATTTGGATATATTCATCATCGTATTCATCGATTATATCTTGATCTACAGCAGGACTCGTGAGGATTACTAGGGACATCTCAGGACAGTTTTGACGACACTAAGAGAGCACCGACTGTACGCCAAGTTCAACGAGTGTGACTTTTGGCTAAGTGGGGTAAGATTCTTAGGCCATGTTATCAATGAGCAGGATATCTCAGTGGATTCAAAAAAGATTTGGGAGTTCATTGATTGGAAGACGCCTGAGTATGTGGCTGATATACGGAGTTTCCTTGAACTGGCCGAATACTACCAGCGATTTGAGCAATATTTTTCCTTGATTGCAGCACCGATGATGAGACTGACTAAGAAAGATGTCAGATTTATCTAGTTAGATGAATGTGAGGATGGCTTTTGTGAATTGAAGCGGAGATTGACATTTGCACCAGCATTGACATTGTGGAGCCGGGCGAGATCTTGACAGTATATACAGATGCATCAGCATTGGTCTTGGATATGTGTTAAGGCACGATGGTAGACGAGTTGTCGATATTTCAAAGCGGTTAAGACTCCACGGAGGGAACTATCTAGTTCATGACCCGGAACTTGCAGCGGTCATCTTTGCCCTAAAGGCTTGGAGGCACTATCTCTATGGAGAGTGATTCGTGTTGTATACGGATCACAAGAGTTTACGTTACATCTTTACGCAAAGGGATTTGAATATGCGCCAACGGAGATGGCTGGAGTTGCTGAAGGACTACGACTTCGCTATTGAGTATCACCCTGACAAAGTGAACGTCGTAGCGAACGCATTGATCAGGAGTGGACTCGATAGTCAAACTGTTATGCAGCGGATGACACATGAACATAGCTTATTACACGTAGCATCAGTTATGGGCATGGCCGAGTTGTCGACTACGGCGGAACAACACATTCGTTGTCAGATAAGGATACCGATCATATCGATTGAACGGGTTGCCGAGTGTCAAAGGTCTGATGGGCTTTATGAGCGGGTCAGTAGTCTGTCTCGGAATCTGAAATGCATTAATTAGATAGAAACCACATATCGATTTTTGAGATATCGAGGGAGATTGTGGCTACCTGTGGATCAGGAGATACGGGACGGGATTTCGGAAGGGGCATACCGGTCTCGTTACATAGTTCATCCTGGTCGAACCAAGATGTACCATGATTTGGGATGACTATTTTGGCGGACAGGGATGAAGGCTGACGTAGGTGCGTACGTTAGGAATTGTCACATTTGCCAGCAGGTGAAAGCAGAGCATATGAGACCCGGTGGATTATTGCAGTTGTTGCCCATTCCACAGTGGAAATGGGAAAATGTGACTATGAATTTTATTAGTAGGCTGCTGCAGACATCGAGGCGTCACGATGTAGATTAATTAGTGATTGATAGACGGAAGAAGTCACTTTTTCATTCCGATCTCAATGAAATGCACATTTCCCCAGCTGAGCATATTGTTTGAGCAGAAGATAATTGGATTCCATGGGGGTGTCAGTGTCCATTGTGTCAGACTGAGAGCCTAGATTTACCTCAAAACTATGGGAAGCAATGTAGGAACAATTTAGTATGGCTTATCATCCTCAGATCGATGGACAGTCAGAACGACTGATCCAAATTTTAGAGGTTATGCTCAGGGCTTGTATACTACATTTTGGGGGTTCGTGGGAGGATTATCTGCTTTTTTGTAAGTTTACATACACTAACAGCTATCAAGCGAGCATTGACATGCCGCCATTTGAGGCACTGTATGGGAGGCCCTGTAGATCGCCTGCGTGTTGGGCAGAGCCGGAAGATACAGTGACGGTAGGGCCTAAGATAGTTGTTGATCACATAGACAAATTTGACAAATTCGTCAAAAGTTGCGAGCTACACATGATAGACAGAAGAAATACGCGGATAGGTATCGTGAGGGTTTGAGCTATGATGAGGGCGATATGGTGTATTTGAAGGTTTCTCCTTGGAAAGGTCAACAGAGATTCGACATTAAGGGGAAATTGACGCTAATATACATAAGGCCATACCGAATTGCATAGAGAGTAGGCACTGTTGCATATCGGTTGAAGTTACCTGCCGAGTTAGCTGGGGTTCATCCGATATTTCACATTTCCATGTTAAGACTCGCTAAGTCAGGGCCGAGACCGACGATTGAGTTGGGACAGGTGGAGGCACAACCTGATGTGACCTATGAGGAGAGACCGATAGAGATCGTTGACCGTCGAGTACAGATTCTTCGAAACAGGGAACTCACGAAGGCCCTAGTTCGTTGGCAGCATCAAAGGACGGAGGGACTCACCTAGGAGCTCGAGTCGACGATGAGGACACGATACCCTAAGCTATTCTTTGGTATGGGGCTTTAGTTACAATTAAATCTCAGGGCAAAATTTTATTTAGCTGGGAAAAAAATGTGACGATCCATTTTATTAAATTTACAATCATGGACGCCAGCTCAGATCTACATGGACGCCGCGGTAGGCTAGGACATACAGGGACCTAGGTACACTTTTTGTTGTGTGTTGGTTGCTTATTTGCTGTTCGATTTATTGAAATACATCGCATGTGTGTATGTTGCATAAAAATATGTGCGACATTATGTGAACTATATTCACCTCGATATGCGTGTTGACGCGGGTATCGGGTAGTTGAGGGGGCCGAATATTAGGTCGGGGAAACTAAAATACACAAATTACATAAAAATTGGCCAAGTAACTAATATGGAATGGTTATTAGGTGGCTAGTGACGCGGTGGTATGCGTATATCATGGTTCGAACGTGAAACCGAACGTTGAAACGCCCGAAAACACGGGCGGGCGGGTGTCACACTTTGGAGTCAAAGAAAAATGTAAACATCACTTATCCATACTCCATCACCTTTTCTCTCACGTACACCTCACTCACACACACACACACACACACACACACACACCCTATTTTGTGAGGCCGAGAAGGAGAGAAGAAGAAACGGAGAGGAAGAGGAGGAGGAGAGGAAGTCGGAGTGGAAAGAGTGAGTGGAAATGACAAGATGGAGGTGAGTCCTAGTGGTTTTTGGTTGTGGGTCTTGGTGGTTTGGCCATGGGGACCGAGAGTGGAGTTCGGCCATGAAGGCCGAACCGGATCGCGGTGGTGATGGCAGGGGTGTCTCCCTTTCCATCGATGCTACTGGGGTTGGGGTGGATAGCCAACTAACCCAACGGCATGAAGGAAGGAGAAATAAAAAAAAATTTCCCGATTGAACCAGAGAGGTTCGATCGGTCGGGGAAGATGGTGCACGCGCGTGTGCGCATGTTTAAGTGTGCATCCTCCCCTCATGGGCTGAGCCTGGACCGCTTCTGGCCTAAGGTCGGGTTCGACCCGACACGACCGAAACCAAAATTTTAAAAACAAAAAAAAAGAAAAAGAGAAGAAAAAGGAAAGAAAAATTTGGAAAAATCTCGAAAAAATTGGGAAAATCCCTAAAAAATATGTTTCGATAAAATAAATAGAATTTGATAATTTGACATGAAAAGAAAATATGTGGGAATGTCGGATGCGACTTTTGCGGGGTTTTTGCCTCGAAAAATGTAAAATGGGCAATTTGGCCTAAAATTTTTGGAATTTGTCATAAATTGTCAAACTAAATCGAAATTACTGAGAAATAGACATAGGTGGACACAGTTGATCAATTGGCGACCAAGGACCCAATGGACTTGGACTCGGAGATTGATTACGGGGTATTGGAGTGGGTTGCGAGGTTTGTAAAACCCAATTGAAAACTTTGAGTATTTATTTCGCTTTGTATTTCCATTCAATTCCAATATTTCTTCTGGTCTTTTTACATCTTTATCTTGTCGTTGTTTGGATGGTTGGTTAAGTTACTCCCACCGAATTTTTCGTTGTGTGTCTATGCATTCTACACCATAGCATGTGTATCAAGAGTTCTCGGTGGATAATGACCCGAGCTAATGAACTGGTACATGTGTCGGTGCGTCGCAGGTCTACGCTGGCCACGGAGAGGGACCAAGTAATAGCTAGTTGGGTGCGCCCACTAGTGAAATCCTAGAAGGGTATTCCGAAGTATGGTTTAGTCTGACTGGAACAAGCACATACAATTGCACTTTATTGTTATCTATGCATGTGATACCCTACTTACAGTTGTCTGTTTACATTCCGTATGTTTATTTAACAGTATTTATTGAATTCCACTTATTTATTTGAATGCTCGGAGGTGTTCCTTAGGATTTTACTGACTGGACACATCATCCATCTTCTTCTGTGATGATTGAGTGCAGATCATAGTACAAGTAAGGGCAAAAGAATCTTAGGCGACTACCTCTGATTGCCTACCATCGCGGACTAGTTGTACGTGTGTTTTGTTTTGATATTTTGATTCTTTTTGGAATTGGGGTGTATCATGACATTGTACATAAATACCTTATATGGTACAGTTGTTTACCTCTATACAGAGTGTTTTTCAGGGTTTTTCCACAATAGAATTTGTTTAATTGATTATTAATATTTCTTGCGTTTGAGTACGACTTCTCCTGAATATGTCATTTATACGCTGTACACACAAGCAGATACGAATCTCGAGACAGAAATAGAACGGGCAGGTGTCGTACATGTGTAGTAGGGTCGGTTGGCAAAGAGTATATGAAGTCACTTCACCCCGGGGCGACGAAGGCCGCCACATATATGGATTTTTCTCGAGATATGCATCGCGCTATCTCGAGACCGATCATGCGGTTGATGAGTTAAAGTGATATTCCTTAAAGTGACAAAAATTTTAAGACGTCAAGCACTTACATTTCATTCGAGATGATTTGATAATCTATATCCTTATAATATTCTTTTATTTTCCAATATATATATATATATTTATATATTTAAAAACATATAAATATATATATATATATATCACGTATTATTCTCCAATAAACTTACCGGACGTGTCTACAAGTGTCCTTAAGCGTGCACACTCTTGCCACGATTCCCTCGTCACATTTGGTGTCCTAGTAAACCTTTGTTTATTGAGTACTTTCTGTTTTATAGGCTTGTGTATAATTTTCGTTTTATACGATAAACTATATATAAATTGATTTAACAATTCAAACAAACACCATACGTCATGCAAATACAAACACACGCTAATCGAGGTACGCTGAACTTAATCACGAGCCTAACTCATATTAATTAGGATTTAGATTAGTACTAATTACCGGCTTAAAGTAACGGGCCGTTACGCTTTTATTCCCAAATCTTGTACCATATCATTGGGTCGCCTAATTGGTTGGTCTTCCTACATATATTAATTTTGTGCGTTTGTGCATAAGTTTCACGTTCTTGTATATTGCATGTTTTTTTCTTTTTCAAGAGAGAGATTGAACATTTTTGTTCTGTTCCAATTTAAATCCCCACCATTAAAGTTTTTTCTTAGATAAAGATATATAAGTTTTCAACAATCACAAGACAATATGATGTACCTCATACACTTTGTGTTTGGGTAGGTCCGAACAAATCCATATGAATTAGTTCTAAGGCTTTAGTCACATAACTAGTTATTTTCGTCTTGAACTACGATTTCACTTTTTTGCCAAGGATGCAAGGTTCACATTTTGTCTTTCTTATATGTGCACTTTGGAAGACCATTAACCAAGTCATGCTTGGTCACTTTTGACAAATTCTCCATGCTAGCATGTCATAGTCTATAGTGTCACAATCTTGCATCACATTCATTTTCATCAATTAAACATGAAATATTTTGCATTTATATATTTCATCAAATTTAATGACATAAACATTCTTATCTCTATATGTTATTAACAAGGTTTCATGCTTTTCATTACTAACTATATATTTGGATGATTCAAACATCACATGAAATCCTTTATCACATAATTAGCTAATGCTAAGCAAGTTATGTTTCAAGCCATCGACAAAGGTAAAAACATAAAATAGATAAGGAATCGTGAACCCCGGTGCTGATGCCAATGAATATACCCTTGTTGTCATATCAAAATATAACTTTTCAACCATCATGTCGTTTTAGCTCTATGAATTGACTTGCATATTTGGCCATGTGTCTTGAGCACCTACTATCCAAGTGCCATGGGGTGCTCCTCTTCCTATGCTACATAAAATGAAAGACATTAGATTTTGGTACCAAAAACCTCTTGGGTCATTGAAATGTAGTAAAAAACATCCTTAACTTTCCATGTTAATGTTGGGTTTTAGGATTCATCCATAGCCGAAAATTCAAAATAATTTTTGAAAAACCCCTAACAGGATCGAAGATAGGTTTCATACAAGATCTACAAAAGTAAATCATACCTTAATCTATGATTTCCTTCTCTATTGTTTGATCTCCAAGTCGTTCAAGTTCCCGTCCTCTATAAAAATTCACACATGAATGGTGACTATAATTTGGAGTGCTAGCCCTAAGAGAGATAGAAAATATTTTTCTTTCTCTCCCAAAATCTAGAGAACTCAAAAATAGGAAAAAAACTAAAAAACTTATTTCGTTTTAGGGTTTTACCCTTTATTTTTTTAGTATATAAGCCCTCGCTTAAAATAATATTCATAATACAACCATTATATTTAGACAGCTTGAACAAATAACACATTTACACCTATTAATAAGTTATCATATAACAAATCGTAAGGGCTTTTATGTCAAGAATTTTATCATATAAAATTCATAACTCTGGAGTAGTCAAAATTATGCAAAGCCATTCTTTATGTGCGATCCAATAGGTTAAAGCAACTTTGGCATGCAGCGAACCAAAACTATTTTGGTACACAAGTCATAAATGGTCTGTAGCAAGGCATTATGACTACCTAAGTAGCATGAATATTGAGATTGATACAACCTAATGAATAACATATATCATTTCCTTTTATGGTGCGATATCTTTTGATTAAACATAAGGCATGGAAAGTCACCCTTAATGTTCAATCATACTAGTCTCGATCTTTAGGTAAACTGAAAACATTTAAATGACATTGATCATATCAATGCACATGGACTTGGCCATTATAAGTCTATCATATCGAGGGATCCACTAAAATCTCTATCTCTATATGAGAATAAAAATCTCTATCTTGATTACACACCTTGACATATATTCATATGGTAACCAATCGCAATCTTTATAATTGTCCAGTTAAAGAAAACACTTGATTTTGTCAAATTACCACACTCATAATATTAAAGTCTATTGTAATCTCTAGTCGAAAGACTAAATGATATGCCTATCATGAGTAACACTTATGACTTAATCCATATGGTGTTCTCATAGTTGGTGGGTCCAGTACCTTGTTCCTTAACAAGTACTCATGATTTCAATTCGTATCTCTATATACATAATCATCACATGAACATAAATCAAGATTCAAGCTAGTCATAATTCATTATAGTTCCTAGTATAATGATCGACTAGGAACATTTAAGATATTTCATCAAATACCCATGGATCTTACTATAAGGTAAACATGCAATCACTTATAATAAAACGACAAATGAAAACCTCAATCTTATTAAAAATTATAAGATAAACAATGTTTGAAGATTGACCTATGACACATGCCCCAACATCTCCCACTTATACTAGTTCTAATCATTCATGTATCTTATATTTAATGACCTAACATGACCATCATGTTTTGTTTGTGGAAGAGCATTCGTCAAAGGATTTGCGGCATTATCTTCTGTAAGAACTTTACAAATATTCGCGTCTCCCCTCTCAATGATTTCTCGAATGAGATGAAAACCTCTAAGTATATGTTTGGAGAGGTGGTGTTATCTCCTTAGGCTGTGTTATCGCACCATTGTTGTCGCTATACAAGCAAATGAGGTTAGCAATAATATGAACTACACCAAGTTCAGAAATGAGATTTTTTATCCAAACTGCCTCCTTAACTACATCGAACGCTGCAATATACTGAGCTTCTATTATAGAATCTACTATAGTTGCTTGCTTTGAGCTTTTCCAGCTTACTGTGCCTTCATTCAAATCAAACACATATCCAGACTGCGATTTGAAGTCCTCCATATCAGTTTGAAAACTTGCATCAGTGTAACCATTTACAACAACCTCGTCTTCCAAACTTTCATATTCCAAGAACACTTGTTTAGTCTTTCTCAAGTACTTAATAATGTTTTACTACTATATAGTGACTCACACGGGGATCAGACTGAAATCTGCTTATTGTGCTTAAAGCTTATGATTCATCAAATTGCGTGCATAACATGACATACATGATAAATCTAATAGCATATGCATATGGAATGTATTCATGCACTCTCGCTCATCATTAGTCTTCTGAAAATGAGTCTTGCCGAGACTTATACCATGAGACATTAGCAACGATCCTCTTTTAGAATCTTGCATATTGAACCTATTCAGTACCTTGTCAATATTAACACACCGACTTAGACTAATTAACCTTTCAGGTCTATCCCTATAGATCTTATTCCCAATTATGTAGTCTGCATCGCATAAGTTCTTTATTAAGAAATACTTGCCTAATCAAGATTTGACACTCTGCAAGGTTGGGATGTCATTTCCAATGAGTAATATATTATCAACATACGGTACCAAGAAAACAACCAAACTTCCATTTACCTTCTTGTATACACAAGGCTCATCTTCATTTTAATGAAACTAAGTTCCTTAATTGTTTCATCAAAACGAAGATTCTATCTTCAAGAAGCTTGTTTTAATCGATAAATAGATATTTGAAGTTTGCACACCTTCCTAGAATTCTTGGGATGAACAAACCCTGCAGGTTGTATCATGTACATGTCCTTAAGTAGCTTTCCGTTTAGAAAAGCTATTTTGGCATCCATTTGCCATATCTCATAGTCGTAATATGTGGCTACGACAATTATAATTCTAATGGATTTAAACATGATTATAGGAGAAAAAGTCTCATCATAATCAACACCTGGAGTCTACTTGAAACCTTTTGCTACTAGCTATGCTTTTATAAGCGTGCACATTTCCATCTATGTCAGTTTTCTTCTTGAAAATCCATTTACGTCTAATGGTCTTACCACCTTCGGGTAAATCAACCATGTTCCAAACTTGGTTATCATTTATGGATTACATCTCACAATTCGTTACACTAAGCCATTTATCTGCCTCAAGGCTAAACACAACCTCTTGATAAGTAGTAGGTTCATCTTGATCCATAAGCAATACCTCACTACTATCAGTAATAAAAAATTCAAACGTCTTAGGTTGATGTATTACCCTATCAGACCAACATGGACTTTGTGATACCTGTAGAGGTTCAACTAGTTTAAGATTTGTTTGATCTTCTACTGGCGGTCGATTGTTTATTTGTGGTTCTTAAACTTCTTCAAGACTTACTTTAATCCCATTATTGTCTTTTGAAAAAAAAAACTCTTTTTCCAAAAAGTCAAAATTCCAAGCAACAAATATTTTGTTCTCAGTAGGATTATAAAAGTACTATCTTTTAGATTCTTTAGGATAACCAACAATTACACATTTGGTAGATTTGGCTAATAATTTTTTTTTCAGATTTGTCATCATACGAGAACCTTACAGCCCCTAATTTTAAATAAAGACAAACTTTGTCTTTTCCCAAAACACATTTTATGTGGTGTTTTATCAACCGCTTTAGAAGGAATATGATTCAATGTAAATGCAGCAGTTTCTAAAGCATAATCCCAAAAGGACATATGAAATATGCATAACTCATTATAGATAGAACCATATCCAATAACATCTGATTTTTCATCTAAAAAACATCATTCCATTGTGGAGGTTTAGGGGAAGTTAACTGTGAGACAATGCCACAGTTTCTAAGATGATCATCAAACTCTTGGCTCCAATATTCACCACATTGATCTGATAAAAGTGCTTTAATAGTTTTACTAAGTTGATTTCGCGCTTCATTTTGAAATGTTCAAAACATCTAAAAAAATTCACCTTTATGTTTCATGAGATACACGTAATTATATATGGTAAAATCATAAATGAATATAATAAAAAACTGATAACCATCTCTAGCCATTCTGTTTATAGGACTGCATACATCAATATATATTAGACCTAATAAATCATTTGCCCTTTCACCGTGTCCAATAAAGGGATTATTTGTCATTTTTCCTAGTAAATAAGATACACATATTTTATATGATTCAAAATCAAATGAATCTAAAAGTCCATCTTTATGGAGATTAGAAATGCATTTCTTATTTATGTGGCCAAGAAGATAGTGCCAAAGGTAGGTTTGATTCAAATCATTTGACATGAATCTCTTTGTATTTGCATTAAGAATAAGAGTATCCATGGACCTTTTCATGTTTAGAATATAAATACCATCACATAAATCAATATTTGCATCGAAGACGTCTTTACAAGAAATAGATCATTTATTATTCGCAATAATGAAATTAAAACCATCAAAATCCAAACATGAAACTGAAATGATGTTTTTGCTTAAGGCATGGACATAATAACATTTATTTAAAACTAAAAAAGTCCTCTAGGTAAAATTAACTCATAGCTTCTTACAACCAATGTAGCAACCTTTGCTCCATTTTCAACTCGTATGATGACTTCTCATTTCTTTAGCTTTCTACTTTTGGTGAGGCCCTGCACATTAATACAAATGTAAGATCCACATTCGAAATCTAATAGCCAGGAATCACTAGTAGAAAAGTCAACTTCAATAATGTAAATACCTGAAGTAGTAGTCGCATAACTTTTTTGTTTTTTTAGATATTCAAGATAGAGCTTGCAATTTTTTAACCAATGCCCAGGTGCATGGCAGAAATGACAATTTCCTTCATTTTCTTTTTCCTTTTGGGACTGTGAAGTAGAAGTAGTATGAGGCTTTACTTGTTCCATAAGCTTTGTGATAATCACTACAACCTTAGCAACTTTAGTCTTGTCTTTGCCCTTTTTTCTTCGGAGCCTTTCTTTTCTGAACTATCAACAAATTAGCAATGAGTTTCTTGACATTCTGCTTAGCAGTTTTAAGTATCAAATGCAACTCTGAAATAGACTTCTCCATATTATTCATGTTATAGCTCATCACAAATTATGAATAACTATCAGGCAATGAATTCAGGATTAAATCCGTAGCTAACTCTTGGCTTATATGAAATCCAAGTATGTTAAGATGGTCCATATATTACTTCATTTTCAGAACATAAGGATTAATTTAGCCATTTTGCAAGAATGAAGGTTTATGACTGTCTCGAACATTTCTTGCTTAGCTTGCTATTGGAACATTTCCTTCAACATCGTAGCCATGTCGTAAGCTTCTAAGTGTTCCATGTCCTTCTGAAGTTCAGGAACCATGGTTGCCAACATAATGCATGCAACATCATTTGAGTCTTGACATGCTTAGTATGGTATCCTTCACGGCTCTTAAAGAATTGGTTGATGGTTCCTCAGGAATAGGATTATCCAGGACATACAACTTGTGTTTATGCTTATGAAAAATTCTTAAGTTTCTGAATTAGTCAAGAAAGTTTGTCTCGGACAACTTCTCCTTCAAAAGGATGGATCAGGTGACAAAGGATTAGTGTGATTTGAAGAGGTCGTAGATCTACAACAAAGATTATGCAAAAATTCAACTTAGTATAGAGGAATAGACTCCCACTAAATTAACAATCTTCCTCAAAATTGCTAAGTTAATTTAAGGGACTAAAATCCTTGTTTCACCTGATTCCAAGACAGCTAAGGCATAACACATTGAATTAGGTTATTTAGGTAGGTACCAATTATCAATTACATCATATGTAACTTTTAGTTGTTTTTATAAGATTATGACTTCTTATGTCTTAGCATGTTTTATCTCATCTAGTACCTAGAGCCCAAAATTATTTTGATAGCTTTATCAAGTCTAATCATTTCAAACAATAGAGTAGCCATTACTTGCCTCACCAAGATAACACGATACACTCTGCGGTAGCAGACCCATATTAATGTGATTGAAACCTAGACAAGTGTTTGAGAATGGATAGCACTTGACTTAAAATTTGGAAGATGGATTTTTATTTATTTTAGTGATCATAATTAAATAAGATAAATATCACATATTACAATACATGGACAATCACCAAACAAGTTAGGAAATTTTACTAATATCGACTATTATATGAATTTCCTTGAGCTACGAACAATTAACGGCGTTCTTGCTGGCCTCGGAAGGGGGCACGGGGAGCAACGACCTATTTTATTTTTTATTTTTTTAGACAACGAATTTCAATTCAAAAATTGAGATTCACCTAAGATTTTCCAATATTTTAGTCAATCCAATTGACAAAAACTGCCCCATATTTTAATTCCAAAATATATTAATTAAAATATTTTTAATTAACTCAAGTCCACCTTCAACTTAATATCTAATCTAATTAGAACTTAAGATACTTTGAATCCTTATCCAATTAGAATTTGTTATATATCTTACCAGTGACGGCCCTAGTTCCACAACCCAAACTGGGACCCGCCCAGCTTAGACTTATGCCGACATTGAGTCAATCCTCAAGATGTCAATGCAAGCCTAGTCAACCTTCCTAACCATATTTCATTATTTATAGTGAGTTATTCAAATTTATAAGTTATCAAAGATTATACGGAAGCGATTTCAACTTAAACAAATCTAAATAACTTTACATAAATCAGTTAGGACAGCCTAGAGTGCGGAAATCTCGTATATACTCCATATAAATATCTCACAAAACCCATATGTCCCATGTGTCAAAAATAATATACATAAGTAATACAAAACCTACAAGAAATGTAAGAGGGAAGGTCGCTCCATAGTCTTCACGGTAAATCTCCTACTATTGGCCATTTCCTCATACTCAATTGCAGATCTGCACTCAATTAAACACAAGAATAACGAGCCCATGTAAGTAATGCCGGTAGGATACTAAACAAAATCTCGAAATAAATAAATCAGTCTATATTCATGCAGATAGAAAGAAGGATATAAGGACGCATGAATAAATAAAAGACTGTAAATAAATTTAAAGTAATCAATACATGAGTTTTCAAATATGCAAACAGAGAGGCGCAAGTAGTCCCGACTAATAGGTCGTTGGGTCTTGGCAAAACATCAAGACTCGGGTTCTAGGACTCGGTGCACTCACATGTCCTAAACCCACGAGATAGTGAGACTTCTTGGAATAACCAGGCTAAGAACTCACGCCCCGTCAAAATCAGTATCTCGTGCAGTGCATCCCGATGTCATGATTCTGGTATGTTACCTCAGCCAGCCACTCCTTATAAGGATCACCGTTAACTCACTTGCCCTCGGACAACTCAATTACAATTACAATGGAATCTCCAAGAATATATATCAAAGCAATGAACAAAAATATTCAATAGTTTAAAATGAAAATATTGTACAATTTCCTAGCTGGTTTACTTACCTCGATCCATACGCTTATTCCTAGCCTATTCGGCCTCTCGACATTCCAAAACGCATTCTTAAACCTCTGTATCTCTTCTTTAGATTTCTGATATCATTTAGTATCAATTCAAGTCCAATATCCTTGGTTTAAATCTCTTAAACCATATAAATACTGCGACCAAAGTACGCTCAAGAGCTATTCCTAAAAAAATACTTTATAATAACTTCAAAGTATTATCAGCTAAGCCGCTAGAGTCATGTTTTTAACTCTAAAAACCTCATGATTTGTCATGACAACCAAAAAAGAACTTGTAGTACTCATGATGTACTTTTCATAGACTCAAAGAATACTCAAATCGGATCATAAACAGAGAAGTTATGAAGTTTCTAATACGGCATGTCAACTTGACAAACTTTATTTATTTTCAACTAGAAAATGCCTCCAAATCAATATTTTCACAATTAAATCCTCAAAAACCAATAATATAAGCCATGAAACCACTCGATACCTACAATAAAATATTTCCACAGTTCGTGGAGTCAAATCGTATCAAAATCAATAATCAATTCATCCAAAAACCCAATATAAACCAATTTGAAGTATAAAACATCCCCAAAATAGTTATCAACTGATTTGCATTAATTTAAATCATCAAAACCCTAACCCACGTCAGTGAAGTTTATCCCAAATTTACACAAATCAATCCAATTCAGTAATTAACGATAATTCATACCAATTTCTATTGAAACCCCGCGAAAGAAATTGAAAAATCATGATAAATCAAATTGAATTGAGGAAAAAAGCATGACATCGAGAATTTACCAAATTACGGGTTGAATTCCTTGTCTCCACCATGGAAACTTAGCTCGAATTGATCTTCTTGCAATCATCTACGATTTTACGGAAAGAAACTGGGCGAAAATCTGATGCCGGGAGATTTGCAAGTGAAAACACAAATCGAGGGGTTTAGGAACGAACGAACTGATCATCCGTTTAAGTGAAACAAAATGAGTTTTTCTTTATTTTCATTCCATGTTTTATATATATATATATATATAAACCCTAATAATTTCTTTTTATTTATTAATTCCTGAAGTTCTTATTTTGACGTGTTTCGACTTTCGGTGCTCTTTTTCGATCCCATTTTCTACCAAAATGAACCAAACTCTCAACAAAATAGTCGAGCTTCATAAAATGTCCAAAATACTGATTTCGATCACGCCAAAACCCTAAAAATCTTAACTTCGTCCATGACATAACCAACTCTCACAAACCAATTATCTTTCCATATTTAACTAATCTTACACCAAATTAAACCCAATCTCAACCTGGGTTATTGTCAATTGACACGAAAATCGAGGTAAGATCTTACCTACACATTTTTGAAATTAATTATTTTAAATTGTTTAATCTTTTATATAATAAATAATACAAGCATCACATAAAAATAGCATACCTTAGTGTCTACACCCAGATTTGGACATATGGATCACGATGAGTGGATCGCATGTACGACCCTGACATGACACGTGCCATGAGTTAGATTTTTAGGGTCATTACAGTCTTCCCAACTAATTAAAATTTCGGCCATGAAATTGAAGCACTTCCCAAAAGAAGAATATTTTTTTTTTTTTTTTTTTTTTTTGTGAAGGCCCGAGGCTTTACCCTACTCTGGGCTGGGCTCCTTCGAGACGAGCTGGGCTCCTCCAAGACCTCCAGGTAGTATGGGACTAAACTACCCACACCTTCTATGTCCTCCCCCCAATATATGTCAGGGCAACATTCTCGAAACATATATTAGGAACAATATTTCTCCTCTAGACTTGAACACACACCCTGGGGGTTTCGATACACATGTTTGGCGAGTTTGGGACTATTAACCTGGTCCACCGTCTCTAACACACACATCCTCAGTATATCCGTAAGAATGTGAATCAGCCTCTTTGACTTTCTCTTAGTCTCTCTAGTCTAGTGGGTTTCAAACCCAACTCATCCACTGACCGACCGGAAATAAAATATATCGTTGCACCAAAATCTACATGGTGTACGTAAAACAACTGCAAATATAGATCATACCCTCAATCAGGTTACGGGTAGCATCCGGATCATGCGCAACAATAGCATGAACCTGTTCCTAGCTCTATTGTGGCTGCCCTTTGATCAGTCATAGACACGAACTGATGAAATGACCTGGTTGTCCACACTCCCAACACGTACACTGAGATCCTAATCCTGATCCAGATGGCACATTCTATCCCCATCCATACCTCTACCCCTGACCACTACCTCTGGCCCTACCACTGCCACCACCACTGTCTTTAATCCTTTGAGACTGCCGTCGCTGAGAAATTTATGATGTCGACAGCTGTGGTGTGCTAATATAACTCTGAACTGGAGCAGATGGTATTGGCGCAATTCTCGCTATATATGGCGGAGATGTAACAAATCCTACACTCTGAGTTCGATTTCTCCATTGTCTAGGTCTCTTCCTTCTCCCGTCATCTCCAGTTCTGGCTTCTAACTGTAGTGGTGGTTAGGCCACGACAATTGCACCAGTGTGCAAGCTAAAAAAATGTCTCACTGGCCATACTCCTCTCGTAGGCCTCCTGTAAAGTCCTTGGAGTTGTGGTCACCGCCATAGACCAATTGTCATTCAACAAGCCATTCTTGAAGTAATAGGCTCGGTTAGCGTCCGTATCAATGATGCCTCTGGCGTAGTCCATCAACCGCAAATATCGGCCCATATACTACATCACTCTCTCATTCGCCGCCTATCGGATGTTCTGAAACTCGATCCTCTTCATGTTCCTGACTACAAGAGGGAAATACTTTGGGTTAAACCTTTACTTGAACTTAGCCCAGTCCTTGGGATTCCCCTTCGTAGACACCATGCTACACCACCATATATCAGCCTCCCCGAATAACGAAGCTGATGTGATGATCGGCCTCATATGCTCTAGTGTGGCCAAGACGTCATGAATCTTCCCGTGACTCCTCATAAACTTCTCTGTTGCTCTGAGATCTGTACCACCGCGAAAATTCTCTGGGTGATGCCTCTAAAACTCGCGAGACTGCCTCGACTCAGCCATCGCCCGAGTACTCGCATCATTGGGCGTACTTAGCATACCCTCTGTCGGTGTATCAGGTGTAGGTGGTACTCTCTCAAACTGAGCCTGAACTCCCTCATCTGTCACATGTCTAGTTGATGTTGTAGGAGTCGTAATAGTGGCCTATACTATCAATGCATTCCCGCCCTGAGTGACTAGTGCTGCAGATGTCGAAGGTGATGGTGTAGCCTATGCCCTCAACAGTCGGAGAATGTCCCGAAGTTGCTCGCCATGTAAGGTGACCAGTTGGGACATCTTATCTAACCTCTCCTGAAAGTCACCCGGACCGGTATCGGTGATCTCAGGCTGATTGGCCATCGCAATCTGCAAAGAATGCGACTTCTTGATCATGATATAGCTATCGATAGTAATAATATACAACAAATCAAATAGCTCTTATAGTCCAATTGCAATTTCCCTAACTTTCATCACTTCCTAACTAAGACTTAGGTCAAGATCATAGGGTTCCACTCTAAGTTCCAACCTTATCATAACTCTATTATTGATTTGCGTCTTATGTTAGTTGTGGGTTGTTCTTGAGTTAGGCGTAAACTGTGCTCTGATACCAACTGTGATGGCACCAGTTCCAAAACCTAAACTGGGCCCTACCGGAACTAGACTTACGTGGACCTCGATTCAATCCTCATGACGTTAACGTAAGCCCAGTCAGCCTTCCTTACTATATTTCATTATTTATAGTGAGTTATTCAGATTCGTAAGTTATTAAAGTTTATGCGGAAATGATTTCAACTTAAACAAATTCAAACAAATTTAAACAAATCAGTTAGGATAGCCTAGAGTGTGGAAACCCCGTATATACTCCATGTAAATATCTCACAAAACTCATATATCCCATGTGTTGAAAATAATATACATAAGTAATACAAACCTACAAAAAATGTGAGAGGGAAGGCCGCTCCAAATTTCTCAAAGTAATCTCCTACTACTGGCCCTTTTCCCTTACTAGATTGCGGATCTGCACTTAGTTAAACACAAGAATAAGGAGCCCAGGTAAGTAACACCAGTAGAATACTAAACGAGATTTCGAAATAACTAAATCGTCTATATTCATGCAGATAGAAAGAAAGATATAAGGATGCAAGAATAATAAAAAAATTGTAAATAAGTTTAAAGCAATCGATATATGAGTGTCCAAAGATGCAAACAAAGAGGCGCAAATAATCCCGACTAATAAGTCGTTGAGCATTGGCAAAACATCAATACTCGGGTTCTAGGACTCGGTACATTCACAAGTCCTAAACCCGCGAGATAGTGAGACTTCTTGGAATAACCATGCTAAGAACTCATACCCTGTCAAAATCAACATCCAGTGTAGTGCATCCCAAGTTCATGACTCTGGTATGTTACCTCAGCCAGCCACTCCTTCCGAGGATCACCGTTGACTCACTTGCCCTCGGATAACTCAATTACAATTACAATGGAATTTCCAAGGATAGATATCAAAGCAATGAACAAAAATATCCAATAGATTAAAATGAAATTACTGTATAATTTCCTAGCTGGTTTACTTAACTTGATCCACATGCTTATTCCTAGCTTATCCGGCTTCTCGACACTCCAAAATGCGTTCTCAAACTTCCATATCTCTTTAGATTCTTGATATTATTTAGTATCAATTCAAGTCCAATATCCTTGGTTTAAAACCATACAAATACTGCGATCAAAGTACGCTCGAGAGCTATTCCTAAAAATAATACTTTATAATAACTTCAAAGTATTATCAGCTAAGCCACTAGAGTCATGTTTTTAACTCTGAAAACCTCATAATTTGTCATGACAACCAAAAAGAAACTTGTAGTAATCATTACATACTTTCCATAGACTCCAAGAATACTCAAATCGGATCATAAACAGAGAAGTTATAAAGTTTCTAATACGACATGTAAACTTGACAAACTTTATTTATTTTCAACTAGAAAATGCCTCCGAATCAATATTTTCGCAATTAAATCCTCAAAAATCAATAATAAAAGCCACAAAACCACTTGATACCTACAACAAAATATTTCCACAACTCGTGGAGCCAAATTGTATCAAAATCAATAATCAATTCATCCGAAAACCCAATATAAACCAATATCAAGTATAAAACATCTCCAAAATAGTTATCAACTGAATTTCATTAATTCAAATTATCAAAACCCTAACCCACGTCGGTGAAATTTATTCCAAATTTACAGAAATCAATCCAATTCACCAATTAACGATAATTCATACTAATTTCTATCGAAACCCCGCAAAAGAAATTGAAAAATCATGATAATTCAAATTGAATTGAGGAAAAATGCACGTCATTGAGAATTTACCAAATTACGGGTCGAATTCCTCGTCTTCACCGTGGAAACTTAGCTCGAATTGATTGTCTTGCGATCCTCTACGATTTTGCGGAAAAAAACTGGGCGAAAATCAGATGTCAGGAGCTCTACGATCGAAAACCCTAATCGAGGGGTTAACGAACGAACTGATCATTCGTTCAATTGAAACCAAATAAGTTTTTTATTGTCATTTCATTATATATATATATATATATATATTTATATATAAACCCTCATAATTTCGTTTTATTTATTAATCCTAAAATTCCTATTTTGGCGTGTTTTGACTTCTGGTGCTCGTTTTCGATCACGATTTCCACCAAATTGAACCAAACTCTCGACAAAATAGTCAATCTTCATAAAATGTCCAAAATACTGGTTGAGATCACGTTAAAACCCTAAAAATTTTAACTTCTTCCATGACATACCAAACTTTCACAAACCAATTCTCTTGCCATATTTAACTAATCTTACACCAAATTAAATCCAATCTCAACCTCGACTATTCCCAACTGACATGAAACTCAAGGTAAAATCTTACCTACACATTTTCAAAATTAATTATTATAAATTGTTCAATCTTTTGTATAGTAAATAAAACAAGCATTACACAAAAATAACATACCTTGGTGTCTACACTCGAGATTTGGACATACAGATCACGACGAGTGGATCCCATATACGACTCTGACATGGCACATTGCACGAGTTGGATTTTTAGGGTCGTTACGTAAGCTATCTTATAGGATTTGTAATTCTTATCCTATTACAAGTTTATTTCCTATGAAATATGAATATACTAAGGATAACCACAATGAGATATATGATTAAAATCAATTTCGAAATATTAATCTCGCATTCAACACCAAAATCATATTAAATTGATCATATTAACCTAATCATTATTTCTATAATGTAGACATGCATAATTATTGAACAAAAATGAAATATGTATTCAACAGCAGAAACAACAGAATCACATTAACCTAAACATGACTTCTAACATGAACATACAAAATTCGCACTGTGCAATATTAAAAACATACGTTAATCAAAATATTCAAAACATGAATTCTATCATAGAATCAAATCATGCGTATGTATCAATATACATGAATTAACAACATGCTTTAAAACCAATTCTTGATAATAATTATCACAGAACCTATATGTATACCATATATATACAGTAATCAAAATCATGTTTTCAATCAAATCATGCGTATGTATCAATATATATGAATTAACAACATGCTTTAAAATCAATTCTTGATAATAATTATCACAGAACCTATATGTATACCATATATACTGTAATCAAAATAATGTTTTCACACTTATATTATGTATAAATAAGAAAAAAATAATGCAAACGTTTAATTGAACCAAGCCTATGCAATGAAAAATTCGAAACAATTTTTGAAAAACCCCTAACAGGATCGAAGATAGGTTTCATTAAATTAGATCTACAAAAGTAAACTATAACTTAAACCGTGATTTCCTTCTTTGATTGTTCAATCTCCAAGTCGTTCAAGCGCCCGTCCTCTATTAGAAATTCACACACGAATGACGACCACAATTTGAAAGGCAAGAGAAATAGAAAACATTTTTCTTTCTCTCCGAAAATCCAGAGAACTCAAAAATAGCAAAAAAATTCGTTTTAGGGTTTTAACCTCTATTTATATGTGTAAATAAGTCCTCATTCAAAATCCTATTCGTAATACAATTATTGTATTCAGGCAGTTTAAGTAAATTACACATACGCTCCTATTAATAAGTTATCATATAACGAATCGTAAGGGCTTTTATGTCGTAAATTTTATCATATAAAATTCATTACTCTTGACTAATTAAAGTTCCGCAAATCCATTCTTTGTGTGCGAACCAATAGTTTCATACAATGTTGGCATGTAGTAAACTAAAACCATTATGGTACATAAGTTATAAGCGGTCTCTAGCAAGGCACTATGACTACCCAAGTAGCATGAATGTCAAAATCAATACAAACTAATGAATAACATATATCATATCCTTTTGTCGTGCGATACCCTTTAATTAGACATAAGGCATAGAAAGTCACCTTTAATGCTCAATCATACTACTCTCGATCTTTATGTAAACTGAAAACATCCAAGTGACGTTGATCATATCAATTCACATGGACTTGGCCACTATCAGTCTATCATATCGAAGGATCCACAGATATCTCTCTATATGAGAGTGACAAATTCTATCATGATTACAAACTTTCACATATTATTTACATGTTAACCAATCATAATCCTTATAATTGTCCGGCTAAAGACAACGTTTGATAGTGTAAAATTACCATGCTCCTAAGATTGAAGTCTATGGTAATCTTAAGTTGTAGGACTAAATGATATACCTGTCATGAGTAACACTTATGACTTAATCCATGTGGTATTCTCATAGCATGTGGATCTAGTACCTTATTCCTTAATAAGTACTCATGATCTTGATTCGTATCCATATATGCATGATCATCACATGAATATTAATCAAGATTCACACTAGTCTTAATTCATTATAGTTCCTAATATAATGATTGAATAGGAACATTAAGGATATTTCATCAAATACCCAAGGATCTTACTAGAAGGTAAACATATAATCACTTATAATAAAACGGTAAATGAAAACCTCAATTTTATTAACTAAAATTTTAAGATAAACAATGTTTGTTGATTAACTTATGACACATGCCCCAACGACTAATTTGACCATATTGACTTTATTAAGTACACATTTTCCCGCACAAAGGGATTTATTACACTTAGAGCATCTATAAGCATCATTAAACCATATCTTATTGCTCATTAGATTAGCTCCATAGTCTATGCCTCTTTTGTTGAGTGCACGTCGTTACGCTCCCAACATCATGTCGAACATGTCCCTACCATTAGTCAACTTAGTCACCGTGGTAGTTAAGTCATCTACTTCTTTTATTAGGACATCTATTTCTTTCATGACCTCTTCCGAATCATATTGGAGATCATTAATGGTCTCATTTTGGGACTCAATCTCACAAATAGCTATGGTCAAACTCTTTTTGAGTTATTTGCTCTTTTTGACTTTTTTTCCAACTTTTTCTTGATTTCATTTATGCTAGGCAAATCATCTGAGTCATCAACATCATCAAAATTTAAAGTACCATAATCATTTACCCCACTTAGTGCGATAAGACAAAGTATAGCTTTCCATTTTTCGACACGAAGTTGGAGCTAGATGAAAATGAGTTATCCCATGTTCCCTTGAAGCTTTTTTTATTTTTTGCACTTCCTCTTGTCTCCAACCGTCTTGGATCAACAATCAGTTTTAATTTGATCTTATTTGCCATAATTGAAAGAAACTACTTTACTTAATTTTCCTCATTTGCCTCCACCCTTGTACTTTTTATTGTACTTGTCACACTTTTACATAGCCTTGTGAAGCTTTCTTAAAAGCATAGTCATTTCCTCGTCAAGTTAATTATAATCATAAGACTTCTCATCATCAAAAATCTCAATCAGTGGAATATGGGCTTTCAACTTTGCTAGTGGGCTATCTGCCTTCAATGATATCTCATTTTTGACTCTTTCTTTGGTGCACTCCAAATGATTTCAATCTTGCCTGGTCCTTTAGCTCAAATTCACGAACAGTCAATTCTCCATAAAGAGCATCAAAGGTATAGTCACCAACATTTTGCTTCGACTAAATAACATATTTCTTGGCATCTCATTCCTTAGGTAAGCCTCTTAGGAACTTGTGCACTGAAGTCTCTTGATCATAGTTCTTTCCAATGTTCTTGATCTCATTCAAAAGCTTTATGAAGCGAGTAATTGCAGTAGCAATATCTTCATCGGATCCAACTCAAAAACTTTCAAGTGTTCCTCAAAGATCCTCAACTAGGTTTTCTTCACTTGAATGATACCTTCATAGTGCACTTTAAGTTTCTCATATACTTCCTTAGTCGTTTCACATGTACTTACTCGGTTGAATTCATTCTCACTTAGTGCACAAAATGAATGATTCATTGCTTGATCATTTGATAGCTCAATCGTTATCTCTTTGGGGGTATAATTCGTTCCAAGCTTGTTCGGTGGAACATAACCATTCTTAGTTGATTCCCATAGGTGTCTACCTTTGTGATTTTATGTAGAACTTCATCTTTAATTTCCAATTAGCATAGTTTTTCCCATCAAAATATGGAGGCCTACTAGATGAGTTGCCATCTCTAAGGCGAGCGAGATCTAATGTTTGCATTCTTGTAAGAAGACACTCAAAGACACACTGGTTACACTTTGAGAAATAATCCATTCTAATACCAATTGAAACCATACCCAATTGGAGGTGAATTAGGTGTACTAAGAGGTTATCCCCTTTTCAAAACCTTTCAATTAATAACGATGCTCAACACACACAAGTAATAAAATATAAATATAATACAATGGTGAAAGATATAGGGGATATGAAAATGAGAAACAAGATTTATAGTGGTTCAATCTAACTAATTTACATTCACTACCTAACCTCCCCAGTTAGAACTTTCAACCCTACTTATATTACCAACTAGTGTTAAAGCCTAAGTTTACAAGCCTAGAATTCCTAATTGCAATTTAGAACTTCCCACCTAGCCTCAACTAGGGACTTTGCCTAGCTCAATTAGGCCTTCCCTTGACTGAGATCTCACTAAGTCTTACAATCAACAACTTATAATAATGATTGATAAATATAAAGAAAATTAGTTTTATAAAGTAAAACGACATGGCAATAAGTCCAATTACTCATAAATCTCCTAGAGCCTCAAAACTATTATGCACACAAGTGCGATTAATGAGATAATGAATATGCCTCTAGTTTTTGAAAAAATCTCAATCATTAAACTGACCAAATAAATTTGATCAAAATGAGTATGATTTCAAAGATAAAGAACAAGTGGTTTTGTAGGAAAGCAATATTAAGACCAAAAACTTGATCAAATTAGTATTGGGGCTTGGAAAATGAAGTTTAAGCACAAAACCCAAAAGAAATATCTTCAAGAACACAATAAATGATTTCCACATAATAATATCACTAAAAGTCACAATTTAAGCACAATTAAAGTAGGAAATCAAAGTTTCTTACAACCCAAAGGGAGAGGAATTAAAATTAGTTTAGAAATATGAGCTGCAAGGCTTAAAACACCTCTATGACACCAACTTCAAGATTAATTCTATTGCCTCAAAAGATGCCAAGTGATTATACGTGCAAAACTAGTCAAATTGATGTGAAAACTTGGACAATTGAGAATCTTTTAGCTTGATACGATAATTGTATGTTCTAAGTAGTTTGTGAGTGTTATGCAACCCTTTTATACTGTTTGTGGTTGTTATCTCGATCCAAGGGCCCCGAACCATTCCTATATTCAAATAAAAGAAAAATGTGAAAGCTTTTTAAAAAGTTGTCAAGAGACTGATTAGCGCACTATCGGGATCATTAGCACGTTAACCAACATGGACTAGAGAGTAAATACTTTCTTATTATGCTTAGTGACTCTCTAATTGACCTAAGACTCGACTAAACCTCTGAAAACACATCAAACATGTTTAGTAGGAGTTCTTGAACACGTTTGGACATCCCCCGAATGATTTCACAAACCTCAGAAATTGAAAATCTTGTTTTGATGAAACATATAGGGGCTTATCTAAAAATATTTTGATGGTGATTCAAAAACGTTCAGATTAGTATCGATGCATTCAAAATCAATTGCAATTTTTTTTACATATCAAACGCATGTTGAAAACATGTTTCCATGATTTAAAAACTTTTTTTAGTCATGAGATTTAAATATTTGAAAATCGAAAGTTGATGTTACTTTAAAACTTAAAGTTCATGATATGCACGAGTCTAATGCATTTGGCTTGTGTAATTGAACTTATATATATGTTACATTGGTTGTATAAATAGTGGTAATGACTTTTCGATGTCTTTCCTTGTCTTGATACATTCTTGAGCTTTTCAATCTCATTTCTTTCAATTTCATTTGAGCTTGTAAAGTTATGCTTCCTTGATCTTGCACATACTTGACAAACTTGTCAGTACCAATTCACATTATTTGTTGACATCAAAATCTCTGGTAGAATCTAAATGATAGAACACTTAGTCCAACATGTGCTTCTTCTACGCAATAGTGATTGGTGATGAGATGATGACGAATAAGGGTGGTGGGCATTGGCGTCTATGTGTGAGGTGAGGGTAAGTTAGTCATTTCCTTCTCTTAATAAAAACAAAAGACAACGGCTATTCAGACCTCACGTTTTGCTCCTTTTACCCCATTTTGAATTTTTTTAGCCCCTACTGAAATGACCCAACTACCTTTCCATATAAAAGAGTTTTTACTTACTCACCCTTCTCGTGTATACTTCAATCACCCCTATCTCAAATCGCATTCTCACCACCAACCTAAATCCGATGAAATTCGAGCAAAACCATATCGATTCAACGTCATGGGTGTATTCATCATCTCTTTTAGTTTCAATTTGGAGGTTCTTTAGAGTTTATTTTATCTTTTTGAGTCGGTATTGTTTATGGTTTTATTGTTGAGTTAAGGGCTTCAATTTGGAGGTTAAATCATGTATTTTTGGTGCAAAGTCTCGATGGAATCGAAAATATCAAGCAATTTCGAGAAAAACCTACTATTTTATTAGTCAATATCATGTATTTTCTCAAGAGGTTTGAAATATTTTTCTTCGTTTTACCTATGGTGTCAGTCACACAAGGCCGACAACTCTGAAGAGGTGTCAGACACACATGGCAAACACTTCTAAAGAGGTCTCAAATACATAAGGTCGACACCTCTAAAGAGGTCTCAAATATGCATAACTGACACTTTTAAAGAGGTCTCGGAATCCTTCCGTCACCCATTAAAATCGAGTTCTCTTTGCATTCTCATTCAGAGTCGACCGATAGCACTTTAGAGGTGTCGGCACTATGCGGCTGAAATCTGCAGGCGATACTTCTTCATTTCTAAGACACGACGCGACCGCATCTGACCTTATTCAATAAAAAAGACTCATATGAGACCTGGTGACCAAGTACAAGTGTTCCACAATAACTAAAATCGAGAAATAGAGATGATTAAGGGGTGTTGGGATGAGGAGATGAGGCAAACATTCGTTGAGGGTGAAAGGTAGTTTCAAAATAATTTAGAAAAATGTAAGGTAAACGGAGTAAAACAATTCAAAAATAGGGTACAACAAAGTAATGGGGTAAAGGTAGCAAAACGTGGGTTCGAATAGCCGCGCAAAAAAAAAAGACAAAATAAGGGCAAACTTAGTAGTTTTTGTAGTCTGCGGGACCCACTCCCTATACACGTCTATCAAATGGGTGTATGAAAAAGTTGTTAACAAATCAGTTTCCTTTAGATAATTGTTGTAGTATTTATGACTATAATTATAGGTTTAGGGATCAAGCAAAAATAAAGTCAGAATCGTTCTCAAAGAATATCTAAAGGATGATTTCCATGATTATAACTTTAAGTTTTGATATTTGATGATGATTTACAAAGTAAAAGATAGAAATATTATTGAAACTCTTCTTCTTTTTATAGGGAAATTCTGAGTTAGTAGGTTCTTACATAGTCGTAAGTTTTTTCCCATTTGTTTTTCTTATTAAATTTATTTTTATCTAACATATTGAAACTCGATTTATGCCAATGCACGAAGTGCAGAATGTCGATTAGTTAATGGTATTTGGATATTTGCTCAACTGATACACTTACTACTTATTAGATTGAAAAGCACTAGAAACTAGCCCCCAGTAAATCTTTCAACATGTTCTAATCCGGCTTATCCGTTCTCCTCTTGTTAAAAAAATAATTTTTCGTTATTACTCACTCCGGTCAAAAATATAAAACATTTTACGAAATCACTCCTTCAAAAAATATAAGATGTTTTTTTGGAATACGAGAAAACTTTGTACGTTTTATACCTATTTTACCCTTCTTTTAATTCAAACATTTTTTTGAGATCAATTCAAACATTTAATTATAATTAAACACTTGTTCTTCTTTTATTGGATGAAATAAAGAACTAAATGTTGGCAAGAATATAACTTAAACACTCAGTTAATGCTTTCTTAATATGTGTGTTTCGAACGCTAGGCCTTATATTTTCGACGCTAGTATCTTTTATAGCCGACCTCAATCAATTTTTGTTAACGTAACTCAATCAACTTAGTTAGAATTAATTATATTTTGTTGTTGTATTATACATATTTTGCTACCTTTACATGAAAAATCAAATTAATCGATCCACACCTCGAAGTTACAAATGTTTTGGGAGCAATTTGTGTGTGCCTCAAGATGCTTGCAGATACGGTTCTCAATGCATAAATTATGGGGGTGTATGATGAGTCGCGCATGGACCATTCTCATAGACTATCGAAGTGACTTAGGGTATGTCAAAAAATCATTTCGTTATAATATATGCGGATAAAATATCTGATGTTGTTATCCATTTTGGTCGAGCAAATTAACTAATGTGAGCTGTTTTCCAATTTATAGATTTTGGTATCAAGTCGCATGATCACTACTCACTACACTACAAAACATGGTGTGTTTAGCGACATTAATTTAGTCATTTAATGACATTAATTAGTGTCTTTAAAAATTTTACCCACGCATCATATAGTGTTGCCACTTGTGTTGGTAAAAGTGATGTCGCCCTATTTTTTGCGATGCAAAATGTATGTGTTAGTAATTTTTATTTAAGATACTTTTGAAATAAGCGTCCTGAACGTGGGGACATTTTTTTATTTATGTGTCTTTAATTTTAGGACATTTATTTATTATGCGTCTCCAATTTGAATACACTATTTATTTATGCATCTCTAAATTAGGAACATTTGTAAGCTTAGCGTCCTTAAATTGACAACACTTGTTCACTTAATGTCTCCAATTAGCAACCCTTACACACTTAATGTCCTTATATTAACAACACTTGTGCACTTAATGTCTCCAAATTAGCAACCCTTAAACACTTAGTGTCCTTAAATTTACAACACTTGTTCACTTAATGTCTCCAATTAACAACCCTTATACACTTAGTGTCTTTAAATTGACAATATTTGTGCACTTAATGTCTCCAAATTAGCAACCTTTACACACTTATTGTCTTTAAATTGACAACATTTGTGCACTTAATATCTCCAAATTAGCAACTTTTATACACTTAATGTCCTTAAATAGACAACACTTGTGCACTTAATGTCTCTAAATTAACAACCTTTATACACTTAATGTCCTTAAATTGACAACACTTGTGCACTTAATGTCTCCAAATTAACAACATTTACACACTTAATGTCCTTAAATTGACAACACTTGTGTACTTAATGTCTCCAAATTAACAATCTTAATTATTATTATTATTATTATTATTATTATTATTATTAACAAACATAAAGAAAGACAAATGAAAACAATTTATATATTTTCAATTATTTTTCAATTCAAAAGAGAACTACAATATATTCTCAAAAATATATTTTTACTTACAATGATATCAACATATATACTAAAAAGATAGAAACTGCCAACTATGCAAAGCAAAAGTATAAGATGATATTTTTGAATTGATATGCTCATCTTTCTCAACATTACCACCGCACCAAAAACATCATGTTCAACACTTTTCTACAACTGCAAAACAAACAAAATCAACTCAAACACAATTAAATCAAGATATACATGAGTCAAAATCATGAGCTAGTCAATATCATCATAAACCACTTTTTCAATATACATAATGAATTGGGCAAACAAACATACATAAACACACATATGTAATTTTCATGAACATCTCTCCACTTAACAATGAGCAATTGTAATACCAAACAAGCCTCGAGTCGAATTGTAAACTCTCAAAACCAATAAAAATGATATATTAATTACTAGACATACATATATGGCTAAAATCTCTATAACTTGAAAATGTTAACTATACATGCAAACTTGTCTTAGTCCTTCAATTTAAATATACATTCATCATTGCATTTTTTTTTTATTTAGTACTTGCATGCTTTCAAAGTAATTAGAGGGAAAAGTCTAATACACATGCTTTCAAAGTAATTAACAATTGGCCTAATCAAATAGTTAATTAGGACATGATTTAAAAATCAACTAATTACAATAAGGCATCACCAATCAAGATCGACATATTATTAATTTGCTTGACATGAAACTGATTATTTTAGATTAACAATTTGTTCAAGTCAATTGCAGGAGATAAAAAGAAACTACTGGCTATTTTAATAAGCATGAAAGTTTAATAAGAAAAATTAAGAAATTTAAGAAACTCACAAACCTGTCATCAATAGAAATGACATTGTTTTCAGGTGTTGGAGAAAGATCACCCAGAAACCCACAAATAGTTCACAAAAGAGAGTTAAGATGGAATTTAAGAAATGCACAAACATCATTGGAAAGTGAAAGAATGGTTGAAATGAACATCCAACTTGTGAAAATAGATTTTGAAAGAGTTCCATACTGGTGTGAAACTCATCCATATCCCTTGTGACATTGCTCGACCTTCTTTCATGTTCATTTGTGACATCGTTTAACCTTTCTTCATGGGCTTTAGTCACACTGTTCAACTTTTTGTCATAGTCCATCTTCATTGCAGTTGATTTTCTCTTGTAGTCCTCTTTTATACTCTCTATCTTTGCCTCATAAAGGGAATGCATATTCTCCATTTGGTGTTGAAGCCTATCTACTTCAAATTGAGATGCCCTTCTTTTTGGTTGCAGTGCACCAGAAAGTTGTGTAGGTGCGACCCCCAATCCATAGCCTCTTACCCTCCCATACTTGTCTTCTTTGAAAACCGAGGAAAATACAACTTTTTCTATATCGTAAGCACAATGATTTTCCACTGTTGCAACATGTTCTTCAACAAGACTTATCGCTTTCTCCGCTAATTCTTGTGCCTCTCTATTGATGAAATTCCCATCTTTTCGTTTATGGGTGACAAGAAAAAACTCAACTCTCTCTGGCCTTTTCCTTTGGGTCATCTCCTATGGCAACATGGAATAAAAAGATTAATTAATTTCAAGACGAATATATATTAAGTAGAAAGTAGTAGAGAACTCACATAATCGTGTTTAACTCTAGCTAAACTTTTGGATCCAACCGTATGTGGCATCTTATAGTATGTTCGTGCCGCTCCCTTTCAAAAAGATGCTTTAAAAAATATATAAAAGTTGATGTATCACATTTATGATCCAATTCCATCAAAACACATATTTGAAAAATGTGAGTGATTTCATTAGTAAATAAATCTAAAAGGATAAAACAGAACAACAGATATCAACATCCAACATTCGAGTGATTTAAGCCATAAATAAATATGAAGACCAACAAAGTTACCAACCAAAGAAAATATAGAAAAAATATATCACATGTGTTTTTCAAAAATTTGAAGACGAACAAAGTTACAGACCAAATCTAAGAGGATAAAACAGAACAATTGATATACAACATCCTAGTGATTTAAGCCATATATAAATCTGGCAGAAGAAAAGTGAAAAAGGGTGAATAAAAAAGCTCAAACAAATCCATATCTATATAAAAATAGAAAGCTTAAATCACTAGGAAGTTGGATGTTGGATATCAATATCAATATAAAGACAAGAAGGCAAGAATCAATGATTAGCGACATCAACATCAATATAAAAATAGAAATTTGACTATTAATACTAATCATTCTCTTATAAGGAATGAAAAAAAAAACTCATCACCTTTATATATATTATCAAGAGTACTTAATTTGTAATTAAGCTCTGTAACACTACCTATGACTACCATTAAGGGGATATCTAGTTGGAAATTGAAAACTAATTAAAAGAAAGAAAACTTATCTCTCAAATTTAAATGCATAATTGTTACCTTTGATTTTCAGAAAACCAATAGTGTACCATAGTTTTCCACTGGTTTGGAAAGAATCCAATCAGAATTGATTTTTCAATCTCTTCTCTAGTCTTGTTAGCCTTAAAATACTTAGACTTAGGCATCAACCTCCAATCCGTCCATTCAACGGAACAATGTTCCTTTTTCCTTACAATTGTTCCCAACCATCCACCTAAAATCCCTCCTCATCTTTTAATTGGTTGGCCATACTGATTAAACTCAACCATAATTCTTTGGCCTTCGGGCAAACTAGAGACGTCCTTAGCGCGTGTGAGTCCTCACTTTTTTCGCACAATCCCTTGATTATCTATAAAAATTTCCAATCAATTATAAAAAGGAAAGGAATCATATAATATTTACTAACATTGGCATAGCAAATATCATAGTGTCATAAACAACAACAAGACAACGAACAATTGATATTTACCTCTTACTTCTACATCATCATATAAGTCATTTTCAACAACAAACAAAGTAGGCATACTACATATATCACTCTATAAAATAAAAGCAACAAACAAGAGACATGGCCATGAACTCTAGCATAGATATCAGACCATTCTCTTCAAGATCCGGGCAAAATTAGTACTAGATTTTAAGCTTCATACTAAGATAAATTTATAGAGATCAATTGTAATAAATTTTCCTACTATAAAGCGATTCTGAAGGGAAGTTTACTTCCAACAACAAATAAGATTTTCAAAGCTTTTGGAGTATGCCTGTGATAAATAATACTACAATATTTATCATCCTTAAAATGGTGCATAACCGTTTGAAAGCTTTTGGAGTATACCTATGATTACAGCATTTGACGAGCTCCACAGGAAACGTCTTTCGCGTGCTTATTTTCCAAGCTTGGGGCTTCCAACAACCTATGTAGAGTCTGAAACACATACATTACATACTCCTTATAAGCGTACACAACAAATTTAGGCATTGAAAATCCTAAAGCCTCAAAACAAACAAATAGATAATTAGTTTCCTCTGCATAACCATTACCAGATACAAATGTAAGCATAAAAGCACATAAATAAGCTCTTTAATTGTCAATGCCAAATAAGTCAACATCTTAACTTAATCATTACCACAGGTAGATCATAGCATGCAAACATATGTAACTATGTATTAGCAACATCCCTTACTTAAACCTAATCACCACAACAAGTCCGCACCACTTTTTTAAGGTTATTAATATCCTAGACCACTCGACAAATAATAATGTAAAATAATATAAGTCCACATCAATGCCAAAGAAAAATGAGAGCAAATCTAACAAGACAAATCCTCTGTGATTCATAGTGATCATGGACTGTTCACTCCAATTTGTTGTAACCTTTTGAATCATAAGTAGGATCACTATCAAAAGTTGCCAAAATAAACTGGTCATCATACCAGCAACGCCATGAATGGATTAGCTCCAAAGGTGACATTTCATTTTTGACATGTCATCATAAACTCAAAATCTAAAACAGTTAACCAAACTAGTCTTAGTTATAATAGTCAAGCATACAATAGTAGTACATGGATCATCAGATGATAATTTTAATGCACATCAATTGTCAAAGTAGAAGCTATATTCTTTTTATCAGAAAGTAGAAGCTATATTCCTAATAATTTAAGTTTCTCATTTAGTAAATTAATAAGATTGACGATGGAACTATTAGTAGACAGTGTGAGCTTTAGAGAAGCAGGAGAGTACAGAGGGAATATAAGGAATTTGAAATTTTAGATGGATTCTTGTAATTTCAGTTATACGAAAGCTCAAACCTTCAACATGTAAAGCTCGACTTAGCTATATAAAGACTATCCAAAACAAGATGGGCTACTTTCTTTCTTGCAATGTGAAAATAGGATAAAAATTACACAATACTTCATAGGATAAAAATTACATAATACTTCATGACAACAATTTTGTCACTGGTTTTCCCTTCTAAAATTATTAGCCAAACGTATTTCGACAATGTCAACCAATTGGCTATTCTCTTAGTAGCTTAACGGCAAAAAAAACTAAATCATAATTCAATGGTAAGTAATGGGTCTTGAAACCCTAATAAAAATGGTATAACCAAAGAAAACATACTTGCGATTTTAAGGGAAAACCCTTCTAGAGCATGAAGCTTGGCTAACGACGATATTGCTTTTTCTATAAGGTCAACTGGTTTCTAATAAATCTTCTGTAAAATAGTTGTATGTTTTGCCAGCAACAACTATTTTACAAACTTTTCAACTTCTAATGCATAAGTCTCTTTGTGCATTGACTTCTTTATATATGCTTTCATGATTCATGACAAACACTATTGTCTTTTGCACACATTTTCAAGAGTTTTAACAAAACAACAAATTCACCATGGTCATTGAGAATGCAAAAGCACCAAAATAATAGATAAATGAAAGAAACAATGATAACAAAACAATGAATTCATTATGGCCATTGAGAATCTGTAAATGCTCCAACCTTGTCACCAACATAGGGCAACTAATGAGCTTCCACTACTTGGATATCAGACTGTTATTGCATGATGTCAGTCCTTGATATTAGCCCAATCGTCGATCATCAGCAATCGATTGGAATCAGTAATATCCTGCTCCTCCTAGGCTACTTTTTGCTTCGGATTCTACATCGTTTCACGTAAAGAATACGCCACCGCTATCGATTCTACTATAATAAAGAATGTACTTCACTTACTCTTGATCTATCAAAAACTTAATTAACAAAAAAATCCACCAAAATAAAACCTAATAAGCTCAAGATCATAGCGAAGAACCTGAATGAAACACAAATCTGCACCAAAAATCTCGATGGCTACTCAGGAAGATCAACTAGAAAGCTTGATTTAAAAGCAGAGATAGCTGCAAAGATAAGATATGTACCTTTAACGAGAATTCAAATGTGGAATTGATTGTGAATCGCTGGGGTTCTTCTCCAATCGACTCTCGAGTGCGTCACAGAGAGTTCGAATGTCACTAAGACTTGGAAATAGTTTCAACGGTAACATCCGTAAGCCGGATGAATCCTCCCTATACCAAAACAACAAACTTCATAATCCAATCCACCAATACAATTAATGAAACAAAAACCAAACCCAAAATCACCTTTCGATGATTCACCTATGGTGAGCTAGTGAACTCATTGGTCAACAGATTGATCATCGCCGTTATCTTGTCATGATCACTAGCCATGGCGAGTTGCTTGATGATTTCTTCAATCTACACAACGAAACCCCACGATTCGATTCATGAACAGTTTAAAATCCTCAGACCTATCAAAACTCTTTGAAACCACATCAAAATCTGAATTTTCAGCCGAAAATGGAGACAAACTTACTTCGTGCGCCGCATTCTTCCGCTTTTTGTACAGCTTGTCTGATAGACTCCTCAGTACGACCGTGGGGATCACCGAGAGCGCATTCGCCATGAGAATCGCAAAATCTCGAACGCTCCTCAGCTTGGTTTCTGAGCATCCCAAGACATGTTAGGGAACCAGATCGAGTGAGTCCAGAAATTGAAGAATTGGTTGCCCTAATTCGTGATTCTGCGAGAGAGATAGATGGGCAATCGAGCGACTGAAATAGAGAGGAACGATCAAGCGAGTGAGAGAGAGAGAGAAATAGGAATGATTAAACGAGAGAGAGAGAGAGAGATCAGAACGAACCAACGAGAATAGGTGAGAGAGATTTCTATTTAATAAACCCTAGATTTATCTATTTGAAGCTTCCGCGGAGTCGTGAAGTCGCGATAGGTTAATAACAATTGACATCCAACTAAAGACGAAATGGACCAAACAAATAATAACAGTTGAAGAGTTTGATCCGTATACCCTAATTAATATGAGGATTTAGGCTTTGTTGTTAATGTAAGCTAAATCTCCATTAACAACTATAACTTCTTTACAATCAATATAATATTTATATATGATGAGCAGAGCTGTAAATTTCTTGTGTTTCCACAGGAATGACTAATGGGTTATATTTAGGAATCACATATGGACTAATAGTTTTTTTTAAGAAGTTAATCTAATTGTTTTAGTTATACATTTAACATTTAATTAACTTTTTTTTTGTTTTCGTGGTGTCCCGCACCAACTGCATCGACTAATCCATGCTCAGGCGATGTCGAGTTATGTATGAGAGGCAACCCTCTCAATTTTTTTTTTTTTCATTCACGAAACTTGAACTTGAGTCATGTTTAACCTAACTTTAACGACAAATCTTGATTTAGAATTTACCAACACTTGTAAATTATGTGTCATTAGATTTGAGATTTAACAACACTTATAAATTGAGTCTTTATATTTGAAATTTAACAACACTTGTAAATTATGTGTCTTTAGAATTAAAATCTAATAACACTTCAAAATTATGTGTCTTTAGATATGAAATCTAACAACACTTGTAAATTATGTGTCTTGAGACTTAAATGTGTCTTATATTTGAAATTTAACAACACTTGTAAATTATTAGTCTTGAGATTTAAAATTTAACAACACTTTTAGATTACGTGTCTTTAGATGTGAAATCTAATAACATTCGTAAATTATGTATCTTGAGATTTAAAACTTAACAACACTTGTAAATTATGTGTCTTGAGATTTAAAACTTAACAACACTTGTAAATTATTTGTCTTTAGATTTAAAATTTAACAACACTTGTAAATTATGTGTCCTTTAATTTCAAATCTAACAACATTTGTAAATTATGTGTCTGTAGATTTAAAATCTAGCAACACTTGTAAATTATGTGTCTTTAAATTTGAAATCTAACAACACTTGTAAATTATGTGTCTTTAAATTTGAAATCTAACAACGCTTATAAATTATATGTCTTCAGATTTGAAATTAATTAACACTTGTAAATTATGTGTCTTTAGATTTGAGATTTAACAAAACTTGTAAATTATGTGTCATCAAATTTCAAATCTAATAACATTTGTAAATTATGTGTCTTTAGAATTAAAATCTAATAACACTTATAAATTATGTGACCTTAGATTTAAATTTTGACAACATAAATAAATTAGGGTCTCCAAATTTCAAATTTGACATCACTAGTTTACCAAGTGTCTCTAATATAAAAGACACTTATAAATTATGCGTCTCTAAATATTGAGATTGACAAGACTTGTTGTTTGCGTCCTCAATTTTAACTTTAGCGACACTTATAAACTATGTGTCCTTATATTTGAAATTTTACAACACTTATAAATTAGTGTCTTCAAATTTTAAATTTGATGACAAGTGTCCTTAAGTTTGAAACACTTGTAGATCATGTGTCTCGAGATTTTAAATTTAGCGATATTTTAATATCAAGTGTCCTTAATTTGGAGACACTCATATGTTATGTGTGGTGGCCCTCGCCACCCCAGGGTGACGTGTCTCCATCTACTCCTTGCCTGCTGGCCTAACTACAAGTGTACAACACCTGCCCGTCCTTACTCTGTCTCGAAATGTATCCACTTGTGTGTACAAAGTGTAAATAACATATTCAGCGGAAGACGTATTTAAATGCAAAAATTCTCATAAATCAATTAAACAAATCCTAGTGTGGAAAAACCCCGAAGAGTACGAGGTAAATAACCGTACCATATAAAACTAAGCATGTACAAGGTCATGTCACTCCCCAGTTCCCAAAAGAATCAAAATATCAAAATAATCACACGTACAAGTACTCCTCAAAGGTAGTCAATCAGAGGTAGTTGCCTAAAGTCTTGCCTTTACTTGTACTTGGATCTGCACTCAATCATCATAGAAGAAAATGGATGACGAGTCCAGTCAGTAAAATCCCGAGGAACTCCTCCGAGCATTCATATAAACAAGTGGAAGTCAATAAATACTGTTAAATAAACATGCGGAATGTAAACAGGCAACTGTAAGTAGGGCATCGCATGCATAAATAACAATAAAACTCAAATATGTATGCCTGTTCTAGTCAGACTAAACCATACTTCGGGATTTCCTTCCAGGATTCCACTAGTAGGCGCACCCAACTAGCTATCGCCTAATCCCTCTCTGTGGCCGGCGTAGACCTACGACGCACCGACACATGTATCAGTTCCATAGCTCGGGTCGTTATCCACCGAGAACTCCTAATACACATGATATGGTCTAGAATGCATATACATACAACAGAACATCCGGTGGGAGTAACTAAACCAACCGTCCAAAAGATGACAAAATATGAATGTAATTAAAAGCACAAGGAATATTGGAAACGAATGGAAATATGAAACAAAATAAATACTCGAGAGTTTTCCCTTTGGGTTTTACAAACCTCACAACGCGCTCCACTACCCCATAATCAATCTCCGGGTCTAAGTCCACTAAGTTCTTGGTCGCCAATTGATCACCGTATCAACCTATGTCCATTTATTAATAATTTAAGTTAACACGACAATTTACAATAATTTTTTAAAAATTTTAGGCCAAATTGCTCATTTCAAGTTTTTCGAGGCAAAACCCCACAAAAAGTCGCGTTCGACATGCCCACATATTTTCATTTCATTGAAATTTAGCAATTTCTATTTATTTTGTCTTCCAATTTTTTCGGAATTTTTTTCAAATTTTCTTGCATTTTTCTTTTCCTTTTCTTTTTTTTTTTTTTTTTATTTTATTGTTTTTACTGTTTGGGTCTGGGTGGGTCGACCCAAACGGGTAGGACCCGACCCGGCCCTGGACCAGAATGGTCCAGGCTCGACCCAGTTGGGGTGCACACGTGCCTGTGCACCATCTTCTTCCTCACATCATTGGTTTGTTCGAACCAGTTTTTTTTTCCCGTGATGCATCTTCTTCTTCTTCTTTCCCGTGATGGATTGGGGTGGCTCTCCACCCCAACCCCGGTGGAGCCGATGGCAGGGGAGGCACCCCTGCCATCACCACCGCGACCATGGGGTTCGACCTCCATGGCCGAACCCCCACTATCGGCCACCCAACAACAACAACAGTAACAACTCACCTCAATAGTGATCTCTTCACTCTCCTTCCCGGCGCGTCACTCCTCCTCCTCCCCTTTCTTTCCTTCTTCTTCCTCGGTTTGATCGGTTGTGTGTCTGTTGTGTGTGTGTATGTGTGTGTGTGGTGTGTGGTGGTTTAGGTGTAGATGGGGTTGACACGTGGCCTGGATCTTGCCAAGTGTTTATGTAGCTTGATAAGTGGTGATGTCGTTAGGTATGTTGACACCTACTTGTGACACTGCTAAGACACTCGCCCGTGTTTTCGGGCGTTTCGACGCCCGATTTCGCTCCGAACCGTGATATCCACGCACCGCCACGTCATTCGTAACCCAAATTATATATTCCATATTCGTTACGTAACAAATTTTTATTTAATTTGTATGTTTTCGTTTTCCCGATCCAATAGTCGATCCCGTCGACTACCCGATACCCGTGTTGACACGCATATCAAGGCGACTACAGTTCACACCCTCACACGTATTATTTTGCAACATACACACATGCGATGTATTTAAATAAATTACACCGAAAATAAGCAACCAACACACCATAAAACGTCCCTACCTAAGTTCTCGTGTGTCCTAGCCTACCGCGGCGTCCACGTGGGTCTGAGCTAGCGTCAACGTTTGTAAATTTATTATGGACAGTTACATTTCTTCCCAACTAAATAAGGTTTCGTTTCGAAATTTAACTGTAACTAAAGTTCCATACCAGAGAATAGTTGAGGGTATCGCGTTTTCATAGTCGACTCGAGCTCCCAGGTAAGTCACTCTCTGTCTTATGATACTGCCAATGAACTAGGACCTTCGCGAGTTCCTTGTTTCAGAGAATTTGTACTCGAAGGTCAATGATCTCTATCGGTCTCTCCTTATAAGTCATGTCGGATTGTATCTCCACCTGTCCTAACTCAATCGTCGGTCTCGGCCCTGACCTAGCGAGTCTCAACATGAAAATGTGAAAGATCAGATGAACCCCAGCTAACTCGGCAAGTAACTCTAATCGATATGCAATAGTGCATACTCTCGGTGCAATCCAGTATAGCCCGATGTATATCGGCGCTAACTTCCTCTTAATGTCAAATCTCTGTTGACATTTCCGACGAGAAACCTTCAATTACACTATATCGCCCTCGTCATAGCTCAGACCATCGCGATACCTATCCGCGTATTTCTTTCGTATATCATATGCAACTCGCAGTTTCTGATGAGTTTGTCGAATTTTCTCTGTGTGATCAACAACTATCTAAGGCCCTACGCGTATATTGAGACCGGTGTGCATCTTCCAAAATCTTATCCCGTATCTCCTGATCCGCAGGTATCCACAATCTCCATCGGTATCTCAAACACCGATCTGTGGTTTATGCCCCATCAGTGCGTTTCAGATTTCGTGACATATCACTGACCCGCTCATAGAGCCCATCAGCCCTCTGACACTCGGCAACCCGTTCAATCGATATAGTCGGTGTCCTTGTTTGACAACAAATGTGAAGTTCCGCCGTAGTCGACAACTCGGCCATACACATAACTGACGCTGCCTGTAATAAACTACGCTCATGTGTCATCTGCTGCAAAATAGTCTGAATGTCGAGTCCACTCCCGCTCAATGCATCTCCTACGATGTTCGATTTGCTAGAGTGATACTCAATAACGGCGTCGTAGTCTTTCAGCAACTCCAGCCATCTCCGTTGGAGCATATTCAGATCCTTTTGAGTGAAAACGTATCGTAAACTCTGGTGATATGTATACGACACGAATCACTTTCCATAGAGATGGTGCCTAAACGCCTTCAGTGCAAAGACGACCGCTGCAAGCTCCAGGTTGTGCACTGGATAAATAAATCGACAAAATCTCGAACCACCAGAACGTCTTCAATCCGGACATCCGTTCAAACTTCCGGCTCAACTATCGCCACAAACGCCTCCATCTATTGCGCTGTAGCTAGCCGGCCTCTCGTGATGGGTAAGTCAGTTGCCGATATAAATAATACGAACTTCGGTATTCCAGGAATATGAAACTCTATCGTCTTACTGTAACAATCTCTCCGTGCATGATAGGATGCTACCTAATCCATCCCGAGCAGTGTGTCAAACTTTAAATACTCTAATACTCGAAGATCCGCTAGTAGCTGATGTCCATCCCCCTCTATCATCACTTCTCGACATATTCGGTTAGGGTATATTTTATCCCCAGTAATTGTACTGAGAACAAGATGTGGCTCTAGTGTCTGTGTAACTAACCCTAACAATCCAACAATACGTCCAGCAAGAAACAATAAAGTACTACCAAAATCAAACATAGCATGTATACGGCGACCAAATATAAGTAATGTACCTTCAACCAGTTGCCTAGTCGCCCTGCTATCAAGCTGTGCTAACACATGTACTCTATCTCTGGCCTGGTCTGATGCTCGTCGTGGCGATAGTGGTGTCGACAGTCAACCCTCAAGTGTCTCCTCTGCCACACTAGTGGCTTCTACGGCTCTCCAGTCTACCCGTCTGTCCGTCTCCAGATCTCGGACCCTGACCCTGGTCTTCTCGACCCTGTCATGTCCCCTCTGATCTCGACCCTAACGGTACTCTTGTGGTTGTGCCCTCTGTCGATCCACTGATGCTGAGGTGATAGCATGAACTGGTTGTGGCTCCTCAAATCGGAACTGACTGTCTTGAAAATCGTCCCGGCTGCCCCTCTCCCATCTATTATCTCTCCAGCCTCTATCAGGACGCTCCATCGGTCTTTTCTGCCTCTGAGTCAACCCAAAACTATGCCTTGACCGTACCTCCCTACCAATGAAACGTCTTCCAGCCCTCTGCAGTATATACGTCTCATGAGCTAATGCACTATCAAAGATCTCCTAGAATGTCGTGGCTCCGGTCGAGACAACTACTGACGCAATCCTGTCATCAACCCCTCCGGTGAAATAATAAATCTGCAAGCGCTCTGTCTCGGCAACATCTAGAGATAACTGCAACGGATGTCTGAACCTCTCCATGTACTGCGTCAAAGTCCGACTTCCCTATCGTAGGGCCAACAACTCCTCCCTCAGTCTCAACCTAACCTCCATCGGTATGTATTGATCGTAGAATAGCTCCTTAAACTCAACCCATGTTGTCAGTTCCGGATGAGTATCCGTATATGTCGTCCACCAGACTGTCGCATTCCCTCTCAAATAAGCTCCCGAAAGTCGCGTTTGTACTATCTCATTGTTCCTCATCAGCTTATGGAAACGATGATGAGATGATATCTACCTCCCTGCAGCCTCGGGATCACCGTTGTCGTAAAAGAATCCAGACCGAAACTTCAAAAACTCTCTCAATAATTTCGCCTCTGGTGCCAGAACAAATGTCGATGTCGAAAGAGTGTCAACAGCGAGGGTTGTAGTAACCTGGTTCGTCGTCGTGTGTCGAGGCGCAAGAGTTGAAGTCCTCAAAGGAATAACTGCGGTAGGTGTATCTGTGGGTGCCTCTGTCGTTACCCCCTGAACCTGTGTCTATGGTATCGCTTGAATATCAGCTGTCTCCTGAGCCGAGAGTCTATCCTCCACACTCTCCCTAATCGGGACATCCCCAGTCGCATCGCTAGTCCGTACAGTCTCAAACGGCGTACCAGACTGTCCGTCCATAATCTCCATCGAGAATATGTTATGGATCAAATGTATATCATATAGTAACATGAAAATGTACACACATATATAAGTTCGAACTCTACCCACCTCACATCACTTCCCAACTAAAGTTCTAAGGCAATTACTTCGGGTTTCCACATCTAAATTCATTAATTAAGTTTTATTGTCTTATGACTTCTTCTTTACTCTAATACCAACTATGGCGTTGGTGTCACAATATCTTAAGCCAACCTGGTCTTTGATACCAATTATGGCGGCCCTCGCTGCCCCGGCGTGACGTGTCTCCATGTATTCTTTGCCTGCTAGCCCAACTACACATGTACGGCACCTGCCCGTCCTTACTCCATCTCGAAATGTATCCACTTGTGTGTACAATGTGTAAATAACATATTCAGCGGAAGACGTATTTAAATGAAAAAATTTTCATAAATCAATTAAACAAATCCTAGTGTGAAAAAACCCCGAAAAGTACGAGGTAAATAACTGTACCATATAAAACTAAGCATGTACAAGGTCATGTCACTCCCCAGTTTCCAAAAGAATCAAAATATTAAAATAATCACACGTACAAGTACTCCTCAAAGGTAGGCAATCAGAGGTAGTTGCCTAAAGTCTTGCCTTTACTTGTACTCGGATCTGCACTAAATCATCACAAAAGAAAATGGATGACGTGTCCAGTTAGTAAAATCCCAAGGAATTCCTTCGAGCATTCATATAAACAAGTGGAAGTCAATAAATATTGTTAAATAAACATGCAGAATGTAAACAGTCAACTGTAAGTTGGGCATCGCATGCATAAATAACAATAAAGCTCAAATATGTGTGTCTGTTCCAGTCAGATTAAGCCATACTTCGGGATTTCCTTCTAGGATCCCACTAGTAGGCGCACCCAACTAGTTATCACCTAATCTCTCTCGGTGGCCGGCGTAGACCTACGACACATCGACATATGTATCGGTTCCATAGCTCGGGCCGTTATCCAACGAGAACTCCTGATACACATGCTACGGTCTAGAATGCATAGACACACAACAAAACATCCGGTGGGAGTAACTCAACCAACCGTCCAAAAGATGACAAGATATGAATGTAATTAAAAGCACAAGGAATACTGGAAACGAATGGAAATACGAAACAAAATAAATACTCGAGAGTTTTTCCTTTGGGTTTTACAAACCTCACAACGCGCTCCACTACCCCGTAATCAATCCCCGGGTCCAAGTACACTGAGTCCTTGGTCACCAATTGATCACCGTATCAACCTATGTCCATTTATTGATAATTTAAGTTAGCATGACAATTCACAATAATTTTCTAAAATTTTTAGGCCAAAATGCTCATTTCATACTTTTTTAGGCAAAACCCCGCGAAAAGTCGCGTCCGACATGCCCACATATTTTCATTTCATAGAAATTTAGAATTTCTATTTATTTTGTCGAAATATATTTTTTTCGGATTTTTTCCAATTTTTTTGGAATTTTTTTCCAATTTTCTTTTATTTTTCTTTTAATTTTATTTTTTTTACTGTATTTACTGTTTGGGTCTGGGTCAGGTCGACCCAAACGGGTCGGACCCGACCCGGCCCTGGACCAGAATGGTCCAGGCTCGGCCCATGGGCTGCGCTTGGCCCATTTTGGGCCCGACCTAGTAGGGGTCGCGTGTGCACCATCTTCTTCCTCACATCACTAGTTTGTTCGAACCTGTTTTTTTTTTTCCTTGATGCATCTTCTTCTTCTTTCTCGTGATGGGTTGGGGTGGCTCTCCACCCCAACGTCGTTGGAGCCGATGGCAGGGGAGGCACCCCTGCCATCACCACCACGGCCATGGGGTTCGGCCTCCAATGCCGAACCCCCACTCTCGGCCACCAAACAACAACAACAGTAACGACTCACCTCAATTGTGATCTCTTCACTCTTCTTCCCGGCGCGTCACTCCTCCTCCTCCCCTTTCCTTCCTTCTTTTTCCTCGGTTTGATCGGCTGTGTGTCTGTGTATGTGTGCGTGTGGTGGTGGTGGTTTAAGTGTAGATGGGGTTGACGCATGTCCTGGAATTTGCCAAGTGTTTATGTAGCTTGACAAATGGTGATGTTGTTAGGTGTGTTGACACCTACTTGAGCTATGACACTCGCCCGTGTTTTCGAGCGTTTCGACGCCCGGTTTCGCGTCTGAACCGTGATATTCAAGCACCGCCGCGTCGTTCGTAACCCAATATCTATTCAATATTCGTTACGTGACAAATTTTTATTTAATTTGTGTGTTTTTGTTTTTCCGATCCTATAGTCGATCTCGTCAACTACCCAATACCCGTGTTGACACGCATATCGAGGCGACTACAGTTCACACCCTCACACGTATTATTTTGCAACATACACACATTAGACGGAAAAGGATTGGAGTGCAGAACATAGTGCTTATGTTTGCTTGTGGAACGAACGTGCCTCCAACATAGCAACTGATGAAATATTAGACGAGCCATTGGACTTTTACGACCTGTATATGCTATGGTATCGTCGCATTACACGACGATTCATGTCTCGTCGTGGAGCTATTGTTGAGGCATTGGTAAGTGCAATTTTATTTTTTCCAGTCATGAAGTTTCATATAGTTGTTTTTATTTTACTTTCGCATACAATTTCTTAGGAGTAGTTCTTACATATTTTATATGTAGGCACATGGAATGACATCGATCCATCAGTTGACATTGGGTGACGACGCGTCGATTGCACGTATTAGAGATGTAGCTGCATCGACTTTGACTGCAGTACGAGCAGATTATCGCATGCATAATGTGCCAACATCATTTGAAGCTTCTCATCATACTTCTCATGATGATACGCGTTCGAGGCATGGCACTCCAGTGTATACGTCATCAGTACCTCTCAATGAGTTTGAGACTCCACATACTCCATCAGTTCCTCCCTACATGGCATTCGAGGCTACGGAAGTCTTTCCATCTTCGCGCCATTTCAATGCAACTCCAGTCATGATGAATTTCTCTGAGAGTACAAGTACGCATGAAGGTGGAATGCGTGATATCGATGATATTCAGAGAGAAGATGCTCAAAATCCTATTGATATGGGGCAATTGAATGTCCCATTAGCGTTAAATCGTAATGTCCGAGTCGTAAAGAGAACACGTTGTGGGACTGGAAGTCATTATTTGGGGTCGGAATAAGACTTCTTTTATTATTGCTTTGTACTCAATCAACTTGCAATTTTATGTATGTACGTACGTACGTATGTATGTATGTATGTATGTATGTATGTACTCATGCTTAGAAACGTCATTTACAATTATTGGATTTTTGAGACATTTATTACAATAAATTTTCCTAACACTCTACTTTCCTCGTGATATATTTGCTGTTTATTTGTTGCATTCATGTTTCATTCACAATGAGTTCAACTCTTGAATGCATACTTAATTCCTGTGTTTCTAGCGAAAAATTATATTGCCTTTCTGCTTTTGCAGGGATTGTTCTTTAAGAGAAGTTGCTTCAACAGCTTATGCACAAGTTCGTGCACCATTTCATTCATGGGCAGTTAGAACTTCAGCATATGCAGGAATGTATGTCCTGCCAACAAGGGAAGAATTGCTTCAAAAGCTAAATGAGATTGGTAATTACCTAGCCTAACTATCTCCACCTCTTTTTATCCTTGGAACTTGGATTCTATCCTTGGAACTTAGATTCTGGTCTTTCTTTCTTTGTTTATAGGAATGGTTATTAATAATTGCAGCAAAATTTAGTCATCAAAAGATCAAAAAAAATGTTACATTATCAACTTGGATTCTATCTTTGCCACTATTTTTTTCTATCCTTGCGACTGTTTTTTTTTTCCTGGGCTAAAGGAAATCGTGACTTGCAGTCACGATTTCCTGTGAAGGGAAGTCGTGACTGCAAGTCACGACTTCCACTATATGCAAAACGTGAGTGTAAATCACGACTTGCACAAAACGTGATTTCCATTCACGTTTTCCACCTTCTCAGTCACTTGGTCTCCACATGGCGCGTGATGATGGCGCTACGTGGCACTAAGTGTGTTATGGGAGTTTTTGCCTGATTAATAGAATTTAGAGAAAAAATTCCCAAAAAAACACATCTGCTTAAATAATTCCCAATATAACACACTTAGTGCCACGTAGGATGCCACATGGGACTGAGCGAGTGACTGGGTGTGGGGAAAACGTGAGTGGAAATCACGTTTTAAGGGAAGTCGTGATTTCCACTCACGATTTCCCAGTGTGAAGTCGTGATTCGCAAGTCGCGCAAGTCACGACTTGTACTCTGAGGGTTAAAAAAAAACAGAGGCCTCCTCTATACACCAGAAAACCCGAAAAGAGTTGGACATAATCCATTCAAAGAATGATAATGGCTATTTAAAATGACTTAACATCATAAAAATCAAAGGCCAAGTTAATAACTAAACAATTAATGAAATGTTAATTGGAAAAATAAGTTTGGAGTGTTTAAACCGAAGGAAAAAAAAAGTTATTTCAAACAATGCAACAAAGGAAAAAAAAACAATTCATCAAAATAGAAGTACTAAAACAAGCATGAGTACATACATACATCCAAACATAACATACATACATAAAATTGCAAAGTGATTGAGTACAAAGCAATAATAAAAGAAGTCTTGTTATTGTTACACACAAGTCCTACTCCGACCCCAAATAATGACTTCCGAGTCCACAACGTGTTCTCTTTACAACTCGAACATTACGATTCAACGCTAATGGGACATTCGACTGGCCCATATCACTAGGATTTTGAGCATCTTCTCTCTGAATATCATCGATATCACGTATTCCACCTTCATGTGTACTTGTACTCTCGAGAAAATTCATCATTATTGGAGTTGTATTGAAATGGCGCGAAGATGGAACGACTTCCGAGCTCGAATGCCATGTAGGGAGGAACGGATGGAGTATGTGGAGTGTCACGCTCATTGAGAGGTGCGAAGACGTATACACTTTGGAGTGCCATGCCTCGAACGCGTATCATCGTGAGAAGTATGATGAGAGGCTTCAAATGATGTGGGCACATTATGCATGCGATAATCTGCTCAAATGCTGCGATCAAAGTCGATGCGACTACATCTCTAATGCGTGCAATCGACACGTCATCACCCAATGTCAACGATGGATCGATGTCATTCCATGTGCCTACATATAAACTATGTAAGAACTTGTATGTGAAAGTAAAATGAAAACAACAATATGAAACTTCATGGAGGAAAAAATGAAATTGCACTTACCAATGCCTCAGCAATAGCTCCACGACGAGACATGAATCGACGTGTAATGCGACGATACCATTGCATATACGGGTCGTAAAAGTCCAAAGGCTCGTCTAATATTTCATCAGTTGCTAAGTTGGAAGCACGTTCGTTCCACAAGCAAACATAAGCACTATGTTCTGCACTCCAATCCTTTTCTGTTTTCCCTCTCAAGTCAATCTTATGTAGTTCCATACTTGTGCTATGTAAATTAGGTATCCTTTGTTTCATACCGAATTGTCGCATTACTCTATCCGGATTGTACGAGTTCGACAACGCGAGAAGAAAAGCAAAGGTGCCCTCGTTCGCCAAATTGCTCGACCACTTTGCTACAATATCTTTGGCGGTCACTTATCAATGTTTCCTGGATACGGTTCCCAAACAACTTAGCATGGAAAATAACATTAATTGAATAAAACGGTGTCATCAACAAGATGTCGACATAAGTGCTTGTTGGAGAGAATGATTAAGTATATTTATTACTTCATCCGGTCCTTGCATGTCAATCATTTCTCTCGTATTTCGTCGGCACGTGCATCGATGTTCTGTGGTCTCCAACGCATGCCTCCACCTTTCCAAATGAAACAAACAAAACAGAGCATACATGAAAAATGGGTTGTACATATACTCAAATTGAAATTGTAATGTTTAAAAATAATCATTACCTATGACCAAATGGAGGAGGTGGAAATAATTCTTCATTGTCTATCATGTCATCTCTAATGTGGTTTCCCATAATTGGTGCGAGAAAAGGCAACCTATCCCATGCCCACAATTGCAATAAAATGACCGGTCCTATCTATCTCTGCTCCATCAATGTCAAATTGCAAGACATAATCTGTCTATATAGGTGAGCCGAGTTGCACTACCCCAACTTATCTTGTCCCCGTGCTTTGAAAAAGTCTTCCAAAAATTGCAAATACGTGATGTGCACGAGGTTGTTAGACTTGTCGGCAAATAAAGTTCCGCCAAGAAGTTGTAGGATGTACGCTCTTGCGTAGCGTTGCACGTCCTCATCATCGGCATCCGTGGAAGGTTTGGAAACCATCGTGACGGTTGGCGAATTTGAATCCGACCACCGGTCTGTTATTTTCGGGGAATGGAAATCCTAGTTGTGTCAAGCATAAGGCATTGTAATCTTGCTCAACACGACCAGTGATAGGGAATCCATCCACGGGCAACCCTAAGATAATTTGTACATCTTGAAGGGTAATAGTCATCTCGCCAACAGGAAAATGGAACGTGTGAGTTTACGGTCTCCACCTCTCTACAAGAGCGGTGATTAGATGCCAATCAATTGAGATGAAACCTACTCGCGCCGTCCGTAAAAGCGGATGCGTGGAGATGCTCGACGATTCGTTCATCCATTGGACCAACCGATGTAGTGCGGCCGAATTCGTCGATAGTCAATATACCAGGCTCCTATGAAAATACGAGTTATAAGGTACATTGTTTAGAATATATAGACGCTGATATAACGGTGTAGTGCAAATCGGCAAGAAGTCATACCGGTCCGTGCCATACTCGGGTAGATCTATGGAGAGCTTGCGAACTCAAAACCGAATCATCTATAGGCCCAGGCTCCATATCGCGCTTCAGGGGACATCATTACAAATTAAGGAACATGAAAAGTCCAAACCGCAATTTGTAAAATCAATGTAAGGTAAACAAATTCTTTCACGCAAGCCAAATGCATTAGTTCGTGCATACATCAATTATGTGTGAATGGTCATTTACATATTAGAAGATCATTATAAATGTTTTTGAAAAAGGAAAACTCGTTTTTGAAATGTATTTAAAAAGAAAACTGAAAATTTGCAGGAAAGCCCCTAATAAGTTGTGAAACTTTGAATTTCCGTTTTCGGGGTTTATAAAATTATCCGGGCCACCCAAATAAGGTTAATGACTCATAATAAACATGTATAACATGTTATATAAGGGTTGGTTAGGTCCCGGACAATTTTAAGGGTCGCTAACACAAAGGGACAAAAAAAAATTCTGAGGTCCCTGCAGTTAGCGCGCTAATACTGTCATTAGCGCGCTAAGAGTAGTGTTAGCGCGCTAAGCCACAGTATTAGCGCGCTAATTGCTCTCTGCCTGCAATTTCTGACTTTTGGAAAACAAGCTTGAAATTTGAATTTTTGATTTCCTGGATTCCTTGAACGGTCATAAACGGCTATATTGGAATTCCTACCACTATAAAACCACCACAAACTTGGTTTTAAACAAGAAGATCAAACACACTCAAAATGAATAAGTAGGAAAGGGTTAACAAAACTATGGAGATAGTTCAACATGAATAAAGTAAATGGAACTCATGAAAATATATAAGATTTAAGTTACAATCATGACCCTCAACAGACAAGAGGCATAGCTAGCTTAAGTAAATGTTCATTGCTTGAATGAGACACTATGAAGCACTCGGTGGTTGTTGTTGCTGACGACGAGAGCAAGTGCGTCTATTGTGTCAAGTCCTGCTTACACAAACTACATCGCAGCGTGGTTGGGGTCTCTCTCCATTCAGTTTCACGCTGCATATGACGTGGCTGTTTCTGGTTGCTTCTCCAATCCATCTCTGTGCGGAGACGTCGTTGTTGAGGGCGACCTTTTTTAACTCGCTTTCGAGATGGATCAGCCAGTAACGAGTATGGAAGTCTGGCGTTTGGCCAATAATCTTCGTGCGGAATGGGATGGAAATTCGCAGCATAACATTGACTGTACACAGCCAATCTGTAGTAATCCTCAATGTATTGATGAGCATCCATGGCAACACTGGCGCAGACTGCTTGAACATGAGAACAAGGAATGCCATAACACTTGCCATTTCATACAAGTGCATCTACGAGCACTGCAATTTAACTATTTGCTTGTTAGACCCTTTCCGCAAATGATGGCCACGTGGCGCGATGACGACTTCAAATGTACCATTATCGCGATTCACTAATGTCACATTGTGCCTTGAAAGACTTTGCCCAATCGACAACTTCTTCAACGCGTAACTTGTGTACACTTCGCCCCTACCTAAGGCTGCACACCTATTTCGTCTCGCCTTTTGTTGAAGAACTCCAAGACACGATAAAATGTCACTTGCACTAATGCGGTGATGGGATAGAATCGCGCGCCTTTAAGGACCCCGTTAAAGCATTCTACGGTAGGAACAAAATATGCATATGTGTATAAGCATCTAAACGTAACAAATCAAATGTAGTAAATAAACAATGGTACCAAATTATGGACACGATAAACCATACCAGCTAGATTGGTAGTCATCCATCCGTATCGATATCCTTTGTCGTATGCGTTCGTCAATTGTGCTCGATCAAGGTCATTAAACCACGCAATACATTCCGCATTAATTTCTTGAAGTTCTGTCATGACTGCCTTGAATTTTCGGGGTTGATGTTGTGCACCAGCTAAGTACACCATATCTTTTAATTCTTTGCTCCCGAACCTCATGTTAAAATTACTGCAAATGTGACGGAGACAAAATCTGTGGTGAGCCCTTTCAGGAGTCCATCCATTTTGCGGATTGTTCATAGCCAACAATATACCGGGGTGTCGATCAGAAATGACACATATACCATCCCTATCAGTCACGTGATGTCGCAAGCAAGCCATAAACCATCCCCAGCTGTGTTGACTTTCCTCATCAACGATGGCAAATGCTAAAGGAAATACATGACTTTTACTATCAACAACAGTGGCTATTAGGAGTTTGTGTTTGTATTTTCCATACAAGAATGTGCCATCAATCTGTATCATTGGTCTGCAATGTCTGAAGCCCGCAATAAAAGGTTCAAATGCCCAAAAAATCCATTTGAATATAACCTCATTGTTCGCGTTAGGCTCCCCATGCCGCCATTCCACACGTGTCCCTGGATTGGTTTCTTGAAGAGCAGCCATCCACCGCGGTAACATTTTATACGATTCTTCCCGGTCTCCATACACTTTAGCAATTGCCTTCTTCTTCCCCACCCACTTTCTTGTAACGAACGTCATAACCGTATTTGTCCTTGATCATCGATGCGGCAAGACTTTGGGCCCGAAATGGACGGATCTCTTCTCACCACATTTTCAACTTCACGACATATAACGGTGGAGTCCAAATGCGCATGATCTTTGGACAAATTGGCGTAGATGCATGTATGTGGTCCCGCATATTTACTAATCTCAAACATTCCATGCGATTTTCTTCTCGAACAACGCAACCTCCAAGTGCATCCATCTACATATTTCTTACATCGAACAATCCATACATTACGTGTAGAATGAGTCACCACAAATCGCTTTGTGTTCTTTTATGCTATACAACTTCACGGCATCTTTGGATATCTACTTTATACATGAACCGCATGCCCTTTTGAAATTCTGCTCCCTCATTCCATATAGACCTTAAAGGGATCATAGCATTCTCATTGAGGGGTTGCAATGCCTCACTACTCAATTCCATAAATGCAGGAGAAGGTACGACAAATTCACGTACACCAACGGCGCACCATCAATTCCAGGCGACCTCTTCGTCGAAAAAATCATCGTTCCCAAGCTCGCTCGGAATTGGAGGACAAGATAATGAGCCATCATCGGCAATGACTCGATTTAATGTGTAGCGAATCATGGCATCATCAACATGATGTGCATCAACCCCTTCATCATCTGTATCATCATCGCTACTCTCTTCACTAGTACCTTCGTCACTACCGCAATAGTCTCCGTCTTCACTAGTGTTCAACTCATCACAGGAACAAGGATCCTCGTTCATCTCGGGATTTCCAGTCATGAAGGGCGATGCACAATGACTCTGCTCCATATTTGGTTGAGTGCTAGGTCCAGCCACAAATCTAACGCCATATTACAGTTTGTACTATTATACGAATCTCTCGTTCTCAAATCGATATAAAACTCCATGCATTTTGGTGGTGGTAATTCTGCCACAATCTCCCAAACATCTTTGAGACTCACCTCATCATCTATTCGCACAGGGACGTAGTTGGCAGTACCACTACCGATGTACGCTTTGGATATCGATATGTGATGGTCGATATCATCTTTTCATTGTCTATCTCCAAAGAATTATAGACAAAACTCATAAATTCCTCGTACCACTAAACCCATGTTCGCTCTAAGATGTCGAACGGGCGGTTTAGTGTATGAAATTCTGATGGTCCATCGACCATGTCCCCATTCATATAGCACAACAAACTTACTCTTCGATCAGTCATTATTGAATCTATATATGTAGAATATAAAACATGATCAAAAGAAGTGAATGCAACAATATCAATCAATACCATATCAATCAATACCATATCAAAAGTACAATTCTAAAACCTAGATGGAACAATTCGAACATATTACCATAATGGAACAATTACGAACAGTACACGGTTTGATCACTAGACTAGTTGTTGTTGTTTTTTTTCCAAAAATAAAAAACAAAAAAGTCACTAGACTAGCTTTGTTTGGAAACAAAGCTATGTAACTACTATAAATGTCTTATAGAGATTTCAAAGTCAATTGAAGATGTTCAAGGGGTTCATTTCTAGATGAGCTAAATAGGAAATGGCCTTATCACGACAATGCATTGCAAATGATTCAAGACACGACAATGCATCTCTAATGATTCAATTGAAGATGTTCAAGGGGATTTGGTTTAGTATTTGTCAAAAGCATCTTTGGATTTGGTAAATAGCTTCTTCACATTTAATGAATATAATTTGTAATTAATCCCAAATATGAACATGAAATTAACAAAAGAATATACCTACGGGAAAGCGATCGAAGGCCGCGAAGGACCGGCGAGGACCAGCGAGCGAGAGACAAGAGGGCTCGGCGTGTGACCTTTGAGGGCTCTTCGAGGGACAATGGAGGCGCGACGGTGGAGGCGATACGACGGCGAGAGACGAGACAAAATCACGTGGTGGCGGGGATGGCGGCGGGGGACGGTGAAAGCGGCGTTGGTGGCGGCGAGGGGACGGTGAAAGCGGCGTTGGTGGAGCGAGGACGGTCGAGGACGGTGGAGGCGGCGACGGTGGCGGCGAGGGATGGTCTATGGACGGTGGAGGGAGGGACGGCGGCGGCAGGACGGTGGAGCCGGAGAGAAGGCGATCAACGAGACGGGGACGGTGGATGCGGGACGGTGGAGACGGGGACGGTGGTCGCGAGGACGATCTCGATGAGCGAGAGGTGAGCAAAGAAGAGGAGAGATCTCGGTGGCGAGGGGAAGAAAACGGGGACGAGAGGGACGAGAGAGAGGCCTCTGTGCTCTTTTTTCTACCCTAGTGCAAGTCGTGACTTGCGGACTTCCATTAGACGACCACGACTCCACTGGGAAATCGTGAGTGGAAATCACGACTTCCCTTAAAACGTGATTTCCACTCACGTTTTCCCACACCCGATCACTCGCTCAAGTCCATGTGGCATCCTACGTGGCACTAAGTGTGTTATATTGGGAATTATTTAAGCAGATGTGTTTTTTTAGGAATTTTTTCTCTAAATTCTATTAATCCCCCGGACTAAGTGCGGCCAAAAGGGACACAAATGTCCACTTTTCATCGACAAACACATTAATTTGATGTCGTTTTGTAACTGAGTAGTCCTTTACATGTGCGTACGCGGAATTAATGTTCTATGCTTTACGGGGCCAGCATTAATAATGTGGTCGTGTTTTATTGCTCGTGCGATGTGTGCCCTTCGCAGTGCAACTACGTACTGATCGATATCAGTCTACCGCTGTTGGATGGTCAAATTAACAATCCATGTGGTCCTCTCGAACGTTATAACATTAATGGCCATTCAAGCATCGAATGTCACTGTATATCCAGCTAGCTTTGTGATTCCTGCTTGGTCGGATGATCGGGCGAGGCGCACAAGTCGTGCATGTACGCGTGGTCTCGCAGTTCTAGTTCACTCACGTTTGCCATGCAGCGAACTAAATATGTGTATTATTATCTGTGGTGATTTGGTTACTTACAAATACAACTTACAAATGTATTTACTAAAAAATTTGACTGAAAAAAAATTAAAAAAATTCGACAAGGTAAAAATAAACCAAAATTAGCTTGAAACACATTATTAGAATGAATTTAAATAATTTGGAAAGCTCACCATCGATTGTATGTACTCTAAATTAAGTACAATAGAAAAATTTTATTTATGAACTATCTTAATTAATTTGAAACTAAAGCTATGTTGTTGTTTGTTATTACTAGAGATATAATCGTACCATTTCTTTGCACGTAGTTTGTAAAGTGTAGTCTGTTGTACTCCTAATTTTTATTTTAGTGTGCCATTGATTAAAAAGTCTAGTGTGTTACGAGGTTCCTAATTGTGTTTTGTGTTTAAGAAAGCTTTTAATTTGTTTCGAGTTTGTCTTTTTTTTTTTGATAAAAAAGAGGTATTATTCATTACTATGTCAAAAGAATGGGATTGGGATTTTTAATTCCTCAACCCTGAACAAAGTGAGTAATTATCTACACTACAAAAAAACAGCAAATCAGAAACTGAATTAGAAACGGAAATAAATTCCGTTTCTAAATCAGAAACGGAATTAGAAACGGAATAAGTTCCGTTTCTAAATTAAAAAGTTAGCGACGGAATTGAGACGGAAACATTCAGAGACGGATTTGAGACGGATCAGAGACGGAATTAGAGACGGAATTAGAGACGGAATTAAATTCGTCTCTCGAAAAATGGTGTCACTATTCCCGCCAAAAATTGCATTTCTTATGACCGTTCATCAAATCTCGGATTTGTGTACACTTGGACCAAGGCCGCCCAAAAATTGATTGTCCAAATAAAAAAAAAAAAAAACCGTCTCTCACAACTCTCTTTCTCTCCTCTCGCTTGCGCTCTTCTCTCTCTCTCAACGTCGACCTCTCCATCCCCTGCGTCGCCTCTCCGATGGACACCGTCTCGGAGTCCTCCATGGCCGCATCGGCCTCGGAGGCATCGCCATCGTCCACTACAACAACACCCCGTTCGACCGCACTCCATTATCCGCTCCGCCAAGTCCCGCCGCATCCCCTTCGCATCCGACACCATCTTCAAATCTCCTCGGATTTCGTCGATTCCGGTGACGATTTCGCCTCCTCCCCTGCGTTTCGTCACCCGTAACGGGGACTCCAAGTCCGAGCTTCTAGGGCTTGTTTCGAGGTCGTATGGGGTTAGGGTCGGGGATTGTATGGAGGCGGCGGCGGCGGGGGTCTTCGCGGTACGATTTTGATAAAGCGGCGAGCTTTCGGCGCGAAACGTGGTGGATTAGGCGCCGTTGGTGAGCGGGGAGGATGGGGAGGTGGTGGATGTGTTCAAGGCGAAAGATGTGGAGAGGATTCGGGGTTTCCGGCTCGGGGCCGCCGTCGTTGGGGGCCGATGGGGATTTCATGGTGGGCGCGGCGATGGGGACGAGGTTCGTCTTGGCCTTCTTCGAAAGCGAGGTAATCAATTTCATCTGTTTCGATCTCGATTTTGATTTATGGTAGTTATTGCTAAGGATGCAATTTTGTTGTTTCGATCCGAATTGTGAGGGTCCGAGTTGATAAACTATTGATTTTGATGTTGTTCTTGTCTTGATTGGAGAAATTCATCGCAGAATTAGTTTGGTTTGATCCGGAGATGGACAATTTTGTTGTATTTTTTCTAATGTGGATTTGGATGTGGTTGTTGCATTGTGTGCGCTCGTTTGATTTTTAGCTTGTTGATTGACTAGTGTTTGTTTGAAGAATTGTTTGTGATTCCAAACCTTTAATATGAAAACCTACTGGTAGGCTTTCTTACTTACAAAGTAATTGGTGATTAATCTTATGGGATATATGGTTGTGAATCTAAATTTCTTATGGATCTTGCTACACATGCATGTGAGGTTATATTAATTGAATATCTTGAACTTGTAGTCTTTAGGTATATGTCCTATTATTTCTCAATTTGTGTAAGTTTGTATTTGAGGTTTTTTTTTTTTCAACCCTTCTTTGCTTCGTAGTAGGTCATTCATTTACCTTCGAAAGGCCTTGTGAGGTCATTTAGACATCCAATTTTAGTTTGCTTATATTCTATGGTTCTACCTCAATGTTCATTGAGTCTTTTGTTTTCCTCATGTGGCGGACTTTATTCAAATTGATAAATGTATACTTTGGTTTTAAGAAAATTAGTAGGTTATTGAATAAATTTATGGATGCTTGATACATCTTGACTTTGGTAGATCTTGTGTTGAGTTTTTCGAATGTTGTGTAAGTTTAGCTGATCGCTACGCAATGAACAGATCCTATTAGATGAGTATCGTATATACCTTGACTTTAGAAGTTTCCAATGCAAGTGGTGCATAATAAGTGATGACCATTATTGTGATGAGACAATCTACTCCAATGAGGGTAAAGTTTTATTCAAGTTGTTGCATGTTTGTGCGAGGATCACTACGCCCGATGCCAAGTAAATTTTCTTTCATTTTCTTTCTTTCGTTTTTGCAAATTAGTAACACTTCTCCAAATATTGTGCTCTAAACCATGTTTTGAGCTCATGTCTATGTCAATCCTTTAATTTTTAATGCCATTTGAAATTGTTGTCCTTCAAGTGGGAAACTATATTCCAATTTCGCCGATGCAGACGGGATGATGTAGCGGCCGATACAAGAAGGGAATGGAATGGAAAGCCAAAAATGCTTCTCCCATACAAGCAACTTTGTAGTGAGAAAAAGGTAAAGTTTTCTATGTTAACCTTCAAGCCTATAAAAACAAGCATATTAGAGAATTCAAAGGGCAATGGTATGTTAGATGTTTCTCTTTAGTTGTTTTTTAGACTAACTATTGATGTGAATTTGAATCATTCTTTTTCCTTTTAGGGACTTGAAAATGGTTCTCTTTAGTTGTTTGATGCATAATGGATTTATGACATAATGCATAATGGATTTATAACAAGTCCATATCATTTTTTTTGGTGTGATCAATAGTTTGATACTCATTAAGTTCATACTTCACAACTTAAAAGGTATCCTAGTTCCTCATCAAGTTGATATTGTCAAACTCAACCTATGTAGAATATTGTGTGCTCTAGATAAAGGTAAAGGAGTCACCGTCACGCTTGGAAAATAAGGGGTGGGTTGCAATAGGTCAAAGCCAATGTAAATCGATCTTTATGAAATGGATTAAACAGGTTTATTGTTTGGTTCTTAAAAGTTAAAAAAGCTCGGCTTTGAAATGAGATGAGTGAGCTTATGATAAATTTTGTAGCTTGTGAAAGTGGATTGATTGAAAATAGTCTTATGAGTTTTTTGGTCTATCTATGAGGTAGCATATTTTTGTTTTCTTATATGTTTTTAGAAAATGAAGATAAAAGTGAAAATGACAAACATTGTTATCTTCCTCCTACTTGAATTGGCAAGAATTTAATTTACTTAAATCAAGATATGCGCAAGTGTTTATCATCGTTTGTGGATTCTTAAATCTCAAATGAATTAATGTTAATCTTTTTGCTTGTTTGTAGACTTTGATGGTCGAGTGCGTGGATCGTCACTATAAGTTCGATGTGAGTCATTGCTCTTCTACCTTAGCTCTATCTCCTATGATGCTTATGTCCCTGAAAAATTTAAGTTCAACTATTCAATTATTAAGTTGTTTCAAATGTCCCTTGGTCATGCGGGTGGTGTTGAAGAACATCTCAAGACTTTTCGATTGATAATTCTTTTTGTACATGTTTGGGATTGTAAGTTTTTTTTTTTGTGGTTGTTGAACAATAGGATTGGTGGTTTTGTGAATACTTAGAAATTTGGAGCATTTGTAATACTATACAATTTTTTTTGGATATATATCTTTTTCAATTTTTGATTTTTACATTTTTGTTCTCTCAATTGAATATTTGTTGATATATATTGTCGATGTATGAATGTCAATTTATTATATATTGGCAGGTTAAATGTGTTTGGATTGGGACCTATATATGTAAGACTTTAAAAACTAAACAAAAATGAAAATTAGAGACGGAAATAGCAACGGAATCTTTGGATTCCGCTTGCTATTCCGCCTCTAATTTTTTTTTTTTTTTTTTTAGATATGAATCGAAACGGATCAAATTCGTCTTCTGATCCGCTCTCGATTAGCAACGGATCGTAGACTAAATAATCGAAACGAATTTATTCCGCTCTAATCGTAAACGGAATTGTAGATTAGAGACTAATAAATTCGCTTTCTAATCAAACGAATTTATTCCGCTTCGATCCGTTTTCTAAATCGAAACTAATCCATTTTCCGCTTCGATCCAATCACGACGACGCTTTTCGAGAGATCTTTAACGCATTCGTCTCTCGTTCGCTTCAATCCAATCGTAGAGATCGAATTTTTTGTAAATCGAAACGGAAAATTCCGTTTCTGATTTGCTTTTTTTTTGTAGTGCTACAAAAAGGTGACATACTCTCTTTCTTTCAAGAAAATAAAAAATAAAAAATGAAGCACTAAATAGGAAACAAGCTCTCCGAAGATCTCTCACTAGTTCTCATCAATCGCGCCCACAAAAAATAAAAAAATCGCTCCATCGTCTCCCCTATGAAATTGGTTATCGGAAGCTGAAGCCGCGTTGGTTGGTTGCACTACCCTGTCGAAATTGACGAGGGCAATTCCCAGGAACCCCTGCACTTCCCCAACTGCGAGCCATCCAAAATATCTCTTTCTCCCACAAAGATAACAACAGAAAGTGATTTTTCACTTAGGACAAGAGAAGGAGAAAAATATAAACAGATAAATCATAGCCACAAAAAACCAAATACCTGAAGTAAAAGCACACGGCAGAATAAATACCCAAGCTTCCTCAATTAAACGCCCATTGCCAAATTATATTCCAATGTCCCGCAAATCCACCACTTTCATTTCTTAAATTGTTTTGAGTCCATAAGAACTAACGCAGTACTTCTCTCGACCTTCTCCCAAATGTCCACCCGTCCATGATCGCTCCTTTTAAAGATCCTACTATTTCGTTCCTTCCACAGTGCCCAAATCGATGCCAACTAAGAGAATATGTAACTTGATTATGAAGATGACGAACATATGAAAATATCACTTTGTATCTTCGATAAGGATCACATTGCTTTACTGTTTTTATTTATAACACATCTTGTAACTAAATAAAAAACTTTATATAGCACATGATATCTCACGTGACATCTTCCCTTTCTCTCACACTTGCTTTTCTCACTCATATATACATGTAACAAAATGTATTTAGTGTTACTCTCACATCCCCTCAAGTTGGCGGGTAAATCAATTACTCTCACATGTAGCCGACCCCAGTTAATTTGGGACTGAGACTATGTTGTTGTTGTTGTTGGACTTAAAAAGGGAAAATCGTTGTTGAGCAAGTGGCTTAGTAAGGCAATCAACAATTTGGTCTATTGTGGGAATATAACCAACCGCCAGAGAACTATTCAAGACCTTATCTCTAATAAAGTGCACATCAATCTCTATATGCTTGGTTCTAGAATGAAAAATAGGATTAGAGGCCAGTGCTCCAGCTCCCATATTGTCAGACCAAATAATAGGAACAATGGAAAGAGCGAACTGCAACTCGCCAAGAAAAGACTATAGCCAGGACACTTCAGCAGCTGCTTGAGCTAGAGCTCTATATTCTGCCTCATTAGAGGAACGAGCAATAACTTGTTGTTTCTTCAACTGCCAAGACGCCAAAGACCCTTCAAAGAAGATGCTATATCTAGCTATAGAACGACGATCGTAAGGAGAGGAAGCCCAATCTGCATAAGCAAAACCAGTGATACCCAACGTCTTGGAGGCTCGAATGTGTAAGGATGAGAAAGCAGTATCCTAAAGAAAACGCAAGATCGTTTGAGAGCTTGCCAATGAGCCATGGTATGAGATTGTTGGTACTGACTCAGCTTGTTCACTATAAAGGCAATAACTGGTCTTGTGTGAACTAGAAATTGTAAGACCCCCCAAAATACTTGAGGGCCACTAAGGGCACCCCACCATTTAATGAGGGCACCCAGTTAATTTGTAAAAATTCCAGCAAAAATGGAAAAGACCATTTTGCCCCGTATATATATAATGGTTCAAACCCCACAAACCATTTCGACAAGGAGTTAGGGCACCCCACCAAAGAAGCTTCAACCACAAAGCCACAAACCACATTGCGTTTGGCGAAGAGCCGATCGATTCTTGCTCGTCCGACAATGAGGTAACAATGTTTGACAACCATTTTCGGGTTTTTGTGAACTCGTTTAGTTGCGTATAACAAAGTGAAAATGATGATTTGTTCGTCAACGTAGGGTTTGGTAATTTCTTCAAATCCGAAGTTGTTTCCACCGTATAATGGAGGATCGTAATGCTTCGGTGCCGAGAGGAGGTCGTCCTTGAGGTAATGTTGCAAATGTTTTTGTGTTTTTTTTGCGGTTATCCGAAGTATCGTCTGGGTGCGCGATTCTTTCGGCCTCGCAGACCGAGATGTATAGTTACGTCTCGGTCTCGATGACCGAGATGTTTAGGGTAGGTCACGGTCTGGAACGACCGAGGGTACTGGTAACTCTCTGGTCTCACGTAAACGAGACTATGAAGAAAGTTTCAAAGACCTTTGTACAACCGAGAACCGATTTTTTTGGGTTTTTTTGTGATTGTGCTGTACATTTTGGTTGATTATAATGTTACACTGTTCGTATTGCAGGTAATGCCGTTATCTTGTAATTTTCCAGACTACAAGGACACTTTTACACCTTCTAAGCCATTCCCTCTCGAGAAGCGGCAATTTCATGGCTTCAACTGATTGGTGGCGAGAACAAGTTTGTGTTAGTAACGAAGCGCTCGGATGCGGGGCGTTAAGCGAAGGGGGAAGGGTGAAAATTGCCTGTGACAGGTCTGGGACATATAGGGGACCGGCTCGAGAGAGTTGGGAAGGGGAAAGCGGCAAAATTTTTAAAGAAATCAAGGAATGATGAAAAGGCGAAGACTCACATTAGTACGAAGAAATGTGGATGCCCTTTCCAAATTAACGTCAAGGAGAATGCCGACTCCTTATGGTATGTCACTGTGATTTGTGGGAGGCACAATCACGACACCGCGGGAAGATTGGATAAGAGGGAGGAGGAAGTTGAGGATGCGGGGGGGATGAGTGAAAGTGAGCAGCTCAGGGAGATTAGTCCACCTTCGTCTTTTGTGGAGTGCGAGCGGGAAGTTGAGGATGCGGGTGTGAGGACACCGGGTCTCCAACCGGAGGCACCCCAACATGGGAGGCACCCCAATCTCCAATCGGATTTGAGTCCTCCCACTCCACAAAAGCTTCTAGGCAGAAGAAATGCAAGGTTCCACAAATGCGTTGTGCCAGTCGACGCATGCAAAGTGGATCTAACATGGCTTATAGTCATTGCTTAGAACCGGATTGGTTGCCACATGTTGATGCCATTATCGATGTGGTTTCCGATGGGAACTGTGGATATAGGTGTATAGCCTCTGGGCTTGGACTCGCGGACGTGGACGGGTGGAGGATTGTGCGTAGACGGATGTACGATGAGATTATCGGGTATGAATACCTATGGCGGGAAGTGCTTGGCTCGAGTTTCGAGCCTGTCAAGAATGCGGTGCATTGCCCGGAGAATCAAGAGGGGGCATATATCTTTCAAAGAATGGTTGACACTTCCAGACATGGGATTGTTGGTATCCACCGCATTCAATGTCATTCTCGTCAACCTCTCGCATGGGAGTGCCTCCACATTCCTACCTCTACGTAGTACTCCAACGTCGTCATTGCACAACAGACTTATCATTGCAATGGCGAATGAAAGGAATATCCATTGGGTTAGGGTAAGTTCTATGACTTTTTTGTGAATTGGTTTGTTTCCCCCTTAATCGGGTTTGTGACAATATCTTCTAAGTTCTACTGTTCACTTTGACAGGTGCAGTTGCGTGTGAATGCACCGCTGCCATCCTTATATCCATCGTGGGATCGGTACGTTGAGGCTTGCGCCAAAGGTTGGCGAGATGGATTCGTTTTTCGAGACATCGCGCCCATTGCAACTGCTGATCATGAAGCCACCATACCTGTTGTAGACTTAGATACACCGTAGGTGTAAGCTTGTACCTAGACGGCTAAACATTTAGAAATTTTGCCAATTCGTCCGAATGTTCTATGTATATGCAAATGTTGTGTTGTGTTTTAATTGTTGTTTACTTATGGATGGACCCTTTTTATAGTCATTTTGAATGTTACGGAGATTTATAATTAATTAAGGTTCGGTGCAAATTGTCGTGCTGGATTTTCAATCTTGTATTGTTAGTTTGACTACTACGGAGATTTTTTTGAAACTGTAATGTTCAAATTCATCCATTTCTGATGTCTCGGTCAAGCAGGTTCGTGAAACGAACCATATTTTCGGTCACCAATGACCGACAAGTATTTCAATATATCGGTCATGTATAACCGAGTCCCATTTAATTGTCTCGGTTGAACACCACCGAGATGAATTGACCATTTCGATTCGCCTGACTCTCGTCCTATGACGACCGAGCCTACGGAGACCCTCTCGGAAGTGGACAACCGATACGTGGTTAACTCTTCCGGTCTACGTGGCCGAGACTGCGAGTTCCGAAAAATATTAGCTTATGTCTCGGCCAAGGCCGAGACGGTTGATCTCTGGCCTGTGTGGCCGAGAACCACGATTTCCCAATTTTTTTACATTTTAACAAACCGCCACACACACATTACATCTACTCTACCACACATTACATCTACTCTACCAAATGTAACTTAATTCGTCGATCTTCAACCGAGCCCTAATTTGGAGACGAAATCGACTCACACAACGGACCCTACAAAATGCAGAAACCTAGAAGAACGAAGGAGAAACACACGGCGAGGGACGGAGAACACGATTTCGGGGATTCCTCTCACTGCTCGGTTCAAAACAAATGAATTCTTCCACCAGGAATTCGGTGAACGAGGGTGGTGGTGGTGGTGGTGGTGGTGGGGGGTGCCCAGGGGTTTGCAAGAGGGTGGGTGAGAGGGTTTTTTGCACGAGGGGCATTTTCGGTATTTTGGGTTTAATTTTTGGGTGCCCCAGGTAAATCGATTTGTGCCCACATTAACTGGGTGCCCTCATTAAATGGTGGGGTGCCCTTAGCGGCCCTCAAATACTTTGATACTGAGTGACATTAGAAAATAAGGGGCTATCATCCTTGTATAATTGCTTGGTGATAACTGCAGGGGTGGAAGCTGGCTTGAGATTTATGAAACTAGCCTTGTGAATAAGATGTTTAACATATGATGCTTGATTCAAGTAAAAACCAAAAGAATCACGGGCAACTTCAATGCGTAAGAAGAGACTTAATTCACCTAAATCGTTAAGGGCAAAAACACTGTTTAACTGATTTATGAATTGCTGAACAAGTATAAGAGAGTTTCATGTAATGAGAATGTCATCCACATAGATAAGGATATAAACCAAGGACTAGCCTTGTTTGTAAATGAACAAGGAAGTGTCAGCCTTGGAGTTGATAAAATGCCATTGAAGCAATGTCGACTTCAGTCTATCAAACCAAGCTCGAGGAGACTATCTTAAACCATAAATGGCTTTCACCGACTTGCACATATGATGAGGTTTGTGAATATCTACAAAACCCTTTAGTTGAGGCATGTATATAGTCTCAGTAAGCTGACCATGAAGAAACGCATTATTGATATCCAACTGCTTGACACTCCATTAAAACGAAGCTGCCAATGTAAGCACAACCATGGTAGAAGATTTGATTACTAGATTGTATGTGGTATTGCCTCCAAGTATTTGTATGAATCTTTTAGCTACCAAATGAGCTTTATGTCCATTCACAATTCTATCAGTGTTCTTCTTGACCTTGAATAACCACTTATTGCCTACCAGAGTCTAGTCTTTGGAAGGGGGAACTAAATCCCCAGTGTGATTTTTCTATATTGTTGCAAACTCTGCCTCCATAGCTTTCAACCAGTGAGGACTTTGTAAAGGTTCTTTAGGGTTCATAGGTTCAGAATTAGTGTTATCAACAACAACTGTCAAAACTTTTAGCTTGAAAATACCATGCTTCGACCTAGTAACCATAGGGTGTATAGATTGAGTGACAGGTGTTGGTGCAGGTACAACAGCAGGTGGTGTAGGTACTGAAGATGATGTGGAGGAAATAACAGGAGACAAAGTCCCTTGATGCTGAACACTAGGCACTGGAAGACTTATAGCTTCATTCAGAGGTCGATAGTGAGGACTAGAAGTATGAAAATTGACATTAGAAGATACAGTCGTATATGAGGCAATATGCACAAGAGTAGAACAGTCTTTTCAGCTGTCTCTTTAGTTACTGTAATAGTAAGATGAGACTTTAGCTGAGAGTTATCTTGTAAAGTAGACCGTTTGTACTTAAGAAATAATTCATGATAAGGGAAGTCTACTTCATTGAACAAGACATTACTGGAAATGTAAAGTCTTCCACTGGAACTTGAACATTTGTAACCATTATGGCTAGGATTGTAACCAATGAAAAAGCATTTTTCTGATCTGAATTGAAACTTATGATTGTTATAAAGCCTCAAATAAAGGAAACAAGCACAACCAAATAGTCTGAGAATGTTTTACTTTAGAGGAGACTACCATAAAACTTGATAAGGTAACAAACTAGATAACACCGAAGTTGGTAATTGATTAATTACAAAGGCAGCTGATGTACAAGCATCCCACCAAAATGAATATGGCAAATGAGCTTGAGCTAGAAGAGTAAGTGTAGTTTCAACTAAATGTCTATGCTTATGCTCAGCTCTGCCATTTTGCTGGTGTGTATATGGGCAAGGATGTTGAAACTGAATGCCACTATCAACTGAATATTTCTTAAAATTTCTATACTCTCCTCCACAATCTGATTGTACACATTTGATCTTAGTAGAAAACTAATTTTCAATAAGATTTCTGAACTTAAAAAATATTGACAATGCCTCACTCTTTACTTTCATAGGATAAACCCAAGTAAATCTTGAATAGTCATCAATAAAATATATATAGTAGATGAAACCATCATTTGATTTTATTGGTGTAGGGCCTTAAACATCAATGTGTACAAGTGATAAAGGGCTAGCAGTATGAGACAATGATCTAGAAAATGGTAAAGAGTGAATTTTACGAAGCTTACATGCTTCACAAAAACTTGACAGTTGATCTTTGAGTATAAGTACACTACAACTTCTCAACACTTGGCTTAACATTTGAGCTGAAGGGTGTGCCAATCTAGCATGCCAAACAGAAGATGAAAATGCCTTCACAGTAGACATCAGTTTTTCAGGATTGAAAGAGGAGTAACTGAAATTGATTCCATCTTCGAGTTGAACTTGTACAATCCATTCTTAAGTGTCCCTTTGAGTATAATCTCCTTGTACTGAAGATCCTTTATAAAGCAATATTTGTAGTGAAATTCCACAAATACACGATTATCATTTGTAATTTGAGATACACTAATAAGATTTTTGGCTACATGAGGCATATATAGAGTATTATTCAAATGTAGATGAGGAGATAATTTGTCAAATTTAATAGTACCAACTGAATCAACATGAAGCAAGTTACCATTCCCTACAGTAAGAGAATTAGTACCTGCATATGAAGATCTATCGTACAGTTGATTCACATCATTTGTCACATGGGATGAAGCTATCAGCATACCAAGCTTGATCTGTAACATATTCAGGTGATGCAAAACCCTGATTGGTATTTGTTGTTGTATAAAACACGTTAGGAGTAGGAGGAGGTGGTGGCCTGAACTGAGAGACAAATTGATTTGGGAACTACTGATTGACATTATGAGAAGTAGTAGAATCATGATGAGTTCCTAAACTATATGAAAGATCAACCCTATAATTGCAAATCGTTGCCTCATGTCCTGTTTTCTTGCAGATTTGACACAGGCCTATTTCCACCATTATATCGACCTCTTCCACATCCTTTGTGTCCTCTACCACCATCGAATCCTCTTCTGTATCCATTTCCTCTTCCTTGAGTATTAAACTATATAGATTTTTCTTGTGATCTACTACAATTTTGGCCATTTTGAGGTCTAATAAAAGTAGCATTTGCTGAAGGTGTCACACTCATGTTTCTAAGATTAACAGTAACACTGAACTTGTTGAAGTCTTGCTTCAAAGCTTAGTAGTGATGCATACATCTCAGGCCATGTTAATGATGTTCTTTCTTGTAAAATTGCTGCATAGGTCATGTACTTAGTGTCTAGACCAACAATAGCACTTGCAATCAAGTATGATTCATTCATCGATGCACCAGCTGAGGCTAGATTATCCGTATTCTATTTCAAACCTAGTAAATACTGAATCATAGTTTTTGATCATTTTCTTGTTATCAATAGATTGTTTCTGCATACTCGAATTCGTGATTTATTTTGAGCTCCATACAGGTCAGCTATTGCTTGCCAAACCTTATGAGTAGAAGAAGTTGCAACTTTCAAGATTTGAGATGTAATGGATGGTGAAATAAAACTCAAGATAATATGTAGCAGTAATTGATCTTTAGAGTTCCAATCTTGATAACTTGGATTGAATACTCTAGTATTTGGATCAAATTTAGGTGGACAAGGTATCTCCCCCAATAAGATTCCATCTAGGTTATAACCTCTAATTGCAGGAATCAACAAACATCAAGTAATTTGATTCATCTAACTTGACAGACATAGATTGACTTAAAGAATGACCAAAGGGAGCAATTACAGTAGACAGACTTATCATTCCCAGAACATTGATGTGTTGAGATGCCATTATAGCTCCAGAACCCCCAATTTCAGCACCTTGAGCTCCAGAAACTGTAATAGGTGTTGCTCCAGTAGATCCAGAGTTTGCAGTCACTCCTGTAAAATACTTTTATCATTGTTTAATTCACATTAACTAGAGAAGGATTGTTTTCCATGACAATCGAAGCTTCTCGGGCTCTAATACCATGAGAGACTATGTAACTTGATCATGAAGATGAAGAATAAACGAAAATATCTCTCTGTATTTTTGATAAGGATCACATTGCTTTATTGTGTTTATTTATAGTACATCTTGTAACTGAATAACAAACTTTACATAGCACATTATATCTCACGTGACATCTTCCCTTTCTCACACACTTGCTATTCTCACTTACATATACATGTAACAAAATGTATTTAGTGTGTTACTCTCATACCAACATTCCTACACGCCACAAAATCCCTCACTTACAATTTAGAAGATGTGTTTCATCGTCCTCCAAACAATCATATAGTCTATGGGGCGCAATCCATATACAACTTAATCCGACTGACATTTCCATCCAAATACGATGAGAGAGTTGAATGTAGCATCCCTAATCCTGATTAGGTGAAAGTCTGACTTGAAACTCTAATTAAACTCCAATAAACCAACCGATCTTAACTTAGACCAAAAGACTATCTCCAAGACCATATAAACACGAGCTGTATATTTCTAAACATCAAATAATAAATAATAAATGTAGAAGGAATTAAAACCTTTTAATGATAAAAAAGATGTACAATGAAGTTCGAATTAACCATAGGGTTACAAAATCACTCCCAAACTAGTTATTACAAACAATAGGTCATATAATATAGTTTAATAAGATTAAGTCAATTATATCGTCCGAGTACTCTAAACTCCTAGATTTTCACCTATTTTTTGTTGGAACACTGAACGTAATACTTGAAATGCTAATTAGGATGAGCGCTCCAACTTTCTCAATAAGTGACACTCGTGTACATATCAATTATCTACTACTAATCAATGAACCAATGAGATAATAATATGATTCAATTACATATCTAACATGATAAATAATATAAATAACGAACAAAAGAATGCAAGTCATTCGACATTAGGAAGCAGCTGCATTTGTGACTTTTCATTTTCATTTAAAAAGATTTCTGAAGAAACAAAAGTTGATCACTCTATTCCGCTCAAGTATACCACTTATGAAACCTTCACAATGGCCTATCATTTAGCTTTACTAGGTGTATTTGAGTGTACTCAAACATCAAACTCTAAATTGATAGTAACTTGGTCCAATCAATGAGTTCTACTGTAAGAGAGTAAGGACTTCCCTTTGGCGATATCATAATCAATTTCCCCAGTTAATTCACTTCCAAATTTATCAACCAAATACATTAGTCACAAATACATTGCTTCTATACATAACTCAGTCCATAAACTAGACGAACAGATTATACTAAGTTGTAAAGCATAATCGATAAAATAAATGAGTCTCACTTACCTCGACCGTGTTTCTTTAATTCTCCTATTTAAGTTTTTCGACCTTTCTCAAAATTTTGCGACATAGGTCTACAAAATTTAGTTGGAAGGGATCAATTTCAGTCTTATACTAGTCCCACTACATTCCAAAAACCCTAGTCCGATTCTCGAACAAATTCGATATAGTTTCCTTGACATTTCCGTATTTTTCTCAATTTTAACATCTCACAAGTCACGCCTTGTTGCGACAACAATAATTGCAACAATAGCTATTGAAACAACAACTTTTATTGCAACAACACCAAATGCAACTATATATAATAGTTGCAACTAGAACAATAGCATCAAATATAGTTGCAAGTGCAAGAGTAGCATCAAATACAATTACAAATGCAAACAAAAATGTGAAAACGAATTTCACCTCCTTGGGTTGCAATGCAACTTTTTCCTTGAGTTTTTCAAAAATTTGTAGATGGCGTCGTAGGTGGCAACCCGTATTGTATCGAACATGGAACTCCTCGATATAGACTCGGACTAGTAATCAAGTAGGTCTAGTCAGGCCAACCACATCAAACATATGCATTTTATGGGAGGCAACCCATGTTCTATCTTTACAATGTTTTTAGTCTTAAATTCTAGGATTAATGTTAGCATCTTTATTTATATTTTCTCTCATTTTTTACTCTCCCGTTGAAAGTGGTTTCATACTCTTAAAGCTCCAGAGTAGCTTCAATTAGAGAGGGGATAATAGAATAGGCAAATTTATCATTTTAATGAAATTTAATAGTTATTTATTATTTTATTGAATTTATTTAACATATGTCAAACTCAAGTTCAAACCCCTTATATCATACAAGTAAATTCAATGGCTTAATACATATTTTCTAGCTAATTCTCAATCAAATTACACTTTAAAATGAAATATTTGAAAAAAAATTCTTCAATAATAGTTAGTAATGTAACAGCCATAATGTACATAAATCATTGGCTAAATTGTTGACAATTTCCAGTAAAATCTACAATATTCAGACCTAGTGATGTGCCATCGATTTACTATGACGACCTTAATTTTTAAACTAGTAACATATACACTATGTGTGTATGGTATGTTAGATATGTATAGTAAACCCTAGAATCTATTCTCACATGTGTGGGGTTCGTAACGTGCACACACAATTTAGAAAAGTCGAAATAAAGAAAGTGTGGCAGTTAAGGTTTCCAAGTAGTCTCACTCTCATTTATGCTTTGAAATGGTTAAGGAAAGGAATTTGATTTGCATCCTAATTGATTAAGATTTGGAGGACTATAAGGATCTTGATTGATACCCTACCAAAACAAGAAACATGGTGTGTGAAAGAGTTCACACAAGACCGAGTGAAAAAGACAGGACATAAATAAAGGAGAGAGTCAGGATGGAAGAAAAGTGAAATGTGGACTTGGCGATCCTTGCGTTGACTCGAGGTAATTTATTTTTATGCAATTTTTTAAAGTTGATCTAATCTTTTGTTGATTTAAAAGGGAGTTAAATTGCTTATTTTTAGAGCAAATTGGGAGTTACGATTGAATGTATCTTTAAATGAAGATTTGGTATACAAGTTGATGGTCAGCTAATTCTATAGTACTAGATTTCAATCAAATAAAGTTTTCATTATGTTCAAGTTGATCTAAATCAAGTACAACTCTCCGTTAATGTTTAAGTTGATTTACATTGGTTTTAAAGTACTTTTTGATCTACTGCCAAGCTAATAGAGGAAATTGAGAAAGATAACAAATTGCGCACAACACAATTTGTGAAAGAGGAGGGGGAGAAGAGCACACACATTGGTGTGCGCATGCGTTACGCCATCAGGGCTAGGTTGGATAGGCCCAAGCCATAAAGTTTGGCCGGTCAGGCCCAACTGAAAACGAACTGTGCAAAAGTGTAGTTCGTGTTCGGGGGGAGCGCACGCACTTCTGTACGTATGCTCTCCTCCTGGAATTTTTTACAAAAGTACTAATGTTTTTAGTTTAAATCCGAAAAATAGGGTAATATTTTTTTTTCCAGAATAGACAATAACGCATTTTCAAAAGGCGCTATTAAAGTGGGTGGATTTTGTTACTGACGTGGACGGTCCACGTATGACTGCCGTTACACAGATAATGCCTTTTGAAAAGGCGCTATCTGTGTAAGGCCGTCCACGTGGACCAGGTTACACGAATAGCGCCTTTTCATCCTACGTGGACATCGACCGACCGAATAGCGCCTATAGGTTGTACGGGTTGTCCGCCTCGCAATACGCATTATCCGTGTAACCCGATCCACGTGGTCATCCTACGTGGACATCGACCGACCGAAAAGCGCCTATGGGTTGTACGGGTTGTCCGCCTCGAAATACGCGCTATCCACGTAATCCGGTCCACGCGGTCATCCTACGTGGACATCGGCCGACCGAATAGCGCCTATGGGTTGTATATGATACGTGCATGACGTTTGCACGTATTGCGAGGCGGACAACCCGTACAACCCATAGGCGCTATACGGTCGGTCAATGTCCACGTAGGATGACCACGTGGACCAGGTTACACGGATAGCACGTATTGCGAGGCGGACAACCCGTACAACCCGTAGGCGCTATTCGGTCGGCCGATGTCCATGTAGGATGACCAAGTGGATCGGGTTACACGGATAGCGCGTATTGCGAGGCGGACAACCCGTACAACCTATAGGCGCTATCTGGTCGGCCGATGTCCACGTAGGATGACCACGAGGACCGGGTTACACAGATATCGCCTCTTCAAAATTAACCAATAGCGTTTTTGAAAAGGCGTTATTAGAAGGTGGTGAGGTGGCGGTGACGTGGCGGGTGACGTGGCGACACTTTGTATAGATAACGCCTTACCTCACCACCTTTAAAACCAATATCGCCTTTTCAAAATGCGCTATTGGTTATTTTTGTGATTTCAAAGTACACCACCCTATTTTGTGAAATAAATTGTAAAACCCCATTACTTTTGGAAAAACCCCCTCCTCCTGAACTTGGGTCTGGGTTGAACCCAAGCCTAGCCAAGGCAGTTTGGTTGGTCCAAGCCCACTAGATTGGCTAGGCTCGGCCAGGGAAGTTGGGTCGGTCTAGGTCCGTTAGATCAGCCTAACTACCAAAAAACCATATTTAAAAAAATAAAAAAGAAATAAATTAATAAAAAATAATATAAAATAAAATAAATAGAAATAAAATCAGAAATAAAATAAACAAAATTTAATTTTCAAGCACTATGTTAAGGAGACATTTTGGTGTATTTAAATGATTAACTCAGGGTTTTCAAAATCGGGTTTAATGATCAAAATTCAAATTAGTATATGTAATTAATCAATACCTAACTTATTTAGATTGACGCAATTTTGGTGTACGCTCGTGAATGCTAATGGTAAAAATTGGAGACTAGTGTACCATGTAAATTGAATTTTAAGTTGTTGCTATTATGTTTATCTACCTTTCTACTAACTTATATAGATATGATTCATGTAACTAGTGACATCGAATACTTAGGATGCATTGTTAGGCATTGTGTGTAGACAACTTAGTGGAGTTTGCTATGATTCCTTGCACCAAAACTAGTAGTTCGACAAGAAGTTTGGGAAAATTGGATCGTACTCGGAAGAACAACATAAGGTAGTCACCCTGACTTAATTTAATAATTAAGAATACAATTAAGTCTTGTTTTCAACAAATGCTTAGTAGTAGGTGCTTGGTTCAGATGAACAAGATTATTGAGTTAGTGATAGGTTAAACTTTCACAATGTAAGTGAAAAAAATGTTGACACTGTTATGACTATAGTAAGGTCAACCTTCATGAAATTCAATGTGGTTAAGTAGTTTGTCACAGTAGCTCATGTATTTCACGTATTTGCACATTTTAATGCATTGATAAATATTTCGTTTAAATATTTCTTTGCTTATTTCCCTCAGTCATATTAAATATTTTGCAGGTCATTCATCTTTAGTTAATTCTGAACCTAATAAATGGAAGATTCATAATGGTTGTAACTAAACCTGACTTATTGAACACCGTTGATTAGTTTATGCTCACCTAACATTTTTCCTTATAGGTTTTTCGTTAAGTGTTGACAAGGGGAAAGGAAAGGCTCTACTTTTCCAGAGAAGTTTTTCGGTTGCTGATTTGATATGGTTTTAGATCGAATCATGACTATGATTTTATCTATATTTATTATCATAGGATTGAGTGTGAATAAATTGAACTAGAGAAGTTTTATTCCAGTTAAGAGCTCAGAAACGAAATGATTAGCCTTTATATTGAATCTTTAATTAAGTTTTAGTTAATATTATTCTGCTTCAAGTATGATACATTTTCTAAGTTTCAATTATTGATAAATAAATAGTGTATGATGATAACTTGTTAGTTTTGAAAAAAGGCTCACTAGTTCGGTTCCTAACTCGACTGAGCTGGTTGGTGAGTTATGGATCTGGCTAGACCAGTCAGAATTCATTTTGGAAATGGATATTTACCTCTACAAATAAGATCGTTGGTTAAAATATTGACCTTATATCTAGCAAACTGCAGGCAATGTGCATAAAATGGAAAACGCCGACCAAATTGATGTTAAACTAAGCCATATTTTTACCATACCTCAACGATTTTTCTAGTAATGTACCATAGATCTAACCAAAACTCAAACGATTGGCTAAAACCCTAAAATGCAACAAAATCAAAACACACCTATTCACCAAACTATTATACCCTTTTAATTAAAAGTCATATTCAAGACTAACTTCAACCATTCTTAGCTCAATCCTAACTTATATAAGTATTTTCCACTTCAATCTCATCACATTAACTTAAAAAAGAAAGAATTTAAGAGATTGTAGAGCTCACTAGGGTTTGAGTGGAAAACTTCCTTTGTAGCTTGAAAGAAGAGAATTACCATTTCAATTTCATTTCATAAACCTCCAATTAGGGCACCGACCGCCTTAATCTTGTCGATAAGCTATAATCCCAGCCACGTAGGACTTAACAACGCATTACTTAGCCATTTGTCTTATTTTTTCTCGTAACTGGTGTTCAGGATAACTATATTTTTTTCTCGTCATTTGTGATTTTCAAAGTCAATTAAAACTCCTAAAATCTTATTTAAAATTTAGTGGAAGTTTTAATATTATTGCGAAAGCAATCATAAAACACTTATATATAGAAAATAGGAAATAGGTCACATGTATATATATATATATATATATATATCAAAATGACGATAAGTTATATAATAACATGCATCAGTTGGGGAGTCTAGTCTCTTAACCCAAAATGCAACCTAAAATATATAAAAGTCATATATAACAAATAAATACGTGACACTTACAAAAAGGGTATCAAATAGTTTGTAAGGGCTTAGAGGTAGTCGCTGATCTTCTCCTTCACTAGTCTGCTAATTAATAGATCTGCAATTATCACTAAATATGATAATTTTACTGAGTAAATCCTACGGCCATCCATTCACATTTTCCAATATACAAAGAACGATAATTGAAAGCATATGATAGCTAAAAAAGAAAAACTGAAAGAAATATATGCAAAGAGGTACCAAGTACACAAAAAATGTTAGAGAAAGTAATCATGCAAATCTAGGCTCGGTTAGCCGTGAGCTTCATCTCATAAGCTTATATAAATTGGTCGTAACCTACGTCACATCAGTAAATAAGAATCTCCATCAACAAGCCGTGAGCTACGTCACATCAACTTTGTGGAGTGCCGACACCCCCAAGGAATCTAACCCCGTATGCCGCATAAAACTCATAAAATCAATGAGCCTAGACTTGTGGATTACACAATGGGAAATATGAACAATTATATATATATATATATATATATATATATATATATATATATATCATGAACTCGAATAAGACCAACACACACCGACATAAATGAAGGTGAAAATCCATAACTGAGATAGATAAACACTAGCATGCTATTTCGCATCGCATAAAATAGAAGAACCAATAGTAACAAGAGTCCAACACAAGATAAGAAATTAAGTATAAAGAATGTCATGAATCAAATTAAACCATGATTTTATTAACCTATATCAAACATATATACCACACACATACTTTTCATGGCATTTGGGAATTTCAAACTAGTAAAATAGTCTAAATGACTATATTTTAGTGATAAAATAGAAACAAAATAGAATTGAATGCCCGACAAGTTTACTCACCTCAAATGCATGCAATTCCTAGCCTATACTGGCTTTTAAGTACTCTAAACTTGTTTCCTACACCGCGATGTCAACTCTCTAGGTTCTTGAGGTGTTTAGGAACCATTTAAAGTGTATTTGAATACTCTAATATGGGTTTAGATTAAATTTCTGAGTTTTAGATACTTCGGAAAATTGTAGATTTTTTGTTATTTAGTTTCATTAATGTACTAAATGGGCTTTATTAGTGTGCTAGTGACCCTTACCCGTCTAGGCTGATTCATTAGCATGCTACCTGCTGGTAGCACGCTAATGCTCATCATTAACGCTCTAGTAATGCTTGAACCCATAATTATACAAACAAAATTTTGGATTCTCGCCATATGAATCCAATAATTTCAATCTCTAGGACCCTTGTTCCCTTCCCTAAGGGTCCCAAAAACCTTTTTCATATCAAACATACATCTCACTTCAATAATTACTAAACTAAGAAAGTCATTTGATTCAAAAATCCAGTTTTTGTTAAAAAAATGCATAAAACTTTGATTGCTAATGACTTTGTCAAAACAAAACCAAATCCATAACTTCTTTATAGTAAATTAGGTAAAATTTCACAAGGAATCCAATATTAATATCATATTTTTAAAACAAGTTCATTTGTACACTAAAACTCAATAAAAACCAAAATAGTGACAAACTTGAATTTAGCCAAAACTTTAAATTTTGAAATTTGGGACTTAGGAGCTTAATTAAACCTTTAAAACTTGATAGATTCTTTGATGAATGGGAATGATATTGTGTTTTCAAATGAGTGGTTCAATATTATTTTTTATCGAATTTGGAAACTTGGGGGTCGGCGTGTGTTGTTGGAGAATTTAAAAATTGGATTTCAGGTATGGGATTCCGAATTCTTGCGAAGCTTAGCGCTAGCGCCTCGCTCACATGCGGTACGACATTGGCCACAACTCTACTTGGGTATTCAGAGAAGTCGATCCAATAACTCACCACCTTTGTAGCTTGTAATGATGCTAGCAAATTGTTGGGATCAGTTTTGAGTTGTCGATTCGAAGCCAACGATTTCGCCCCAATGCTTTGTTGGTAAAGCCACCACGCTGTACATTTTTCAAAAATTAAAATGGATTTTGTTTTTTTCAAAAATTACTGAGTTTTATCAAGATATATCTCCGAGACAAAGGTTAAAGTAGCGGTAACCAACCCTGAAAACCTTTGTCGCTGTGACAACGCCGCGACGAAGGCATGACATTGATTTGAAAAAGGATTTTTTTGTATCATTTTCAAGATATTAATATGAATCGAGTAAACTTACCTTAAATAGAACATGTTAATATTACATACATGAACCTAAGCCAATGTAGACATGAGGAAAACCAGATAGGAACTTCCAAGTTAGGATATGATAGGATAGCAACATTTCAAGTTAACTGGGTTTTGCCTTATCTTCAATCATTCCATGCTATTAGTTATACTAGGATTCATAGGGGTGAATGGTTATTCTCTTGCTTGTAATCAAATTGAATATATCTTATTATTCCACTTTATCTTTTCTTTTTGTTCTCTATATTTATGAATGCAAGTGGAACTATTACGTTCGAAATTAATAATTGTAAATGGTACCTCTGATTGGAGAGCTGACAGTCACTAGTCATCTCCTTTCGCTAGTAAATGATACATTTGAAGGCCAATCTATAGTAGGCAGGATCATAATGATATTTAGACACCAATCTATGAGGCATGATCATCTTTGATACCTTGAAGCTAGTTGGTTGTCATACCACGTAGTTTATATATGGTTTCACTTCCTTAAATTTTAGGCATTCCTATTATCATTGTTTTCTTGTTGACTATCTTGTTCAGTCTTTGCTTTGTTATATCTTGCATTATATATTACGCTTATTTATCTTATCCTTTCATGCCAGGAATGATAATAGGATTGGTCAATAACCTTGTTCATGCAAGTTATTACTTATTAGGTATTACTTAGATGATTAAGGGTAAAGCATGCTTCTGATTTACGAGCGTGTTGAAATATTGCTCACCCACTACTTTTCCCTTTATAGGTATGTCAGCTATTACCGAGGATAGAGAAAGGAGCAAGTTCAAAGCTTATAAGAATTTTTCTTGTTTGATAGTTCATTTATTTATATTTATTTGATTTTGGGACATTTTATATAATAAGCAGGGGATTCTATTATGGGTAGAATTGTGAAACCCATAGCTTAGTTGTTTAGTTTTTGTAAGGCTTCTATTTTATTTCTGCACCTAATAGACTTAGAAGACTTTTATTCTGCACCTCTTATATGTTTTAGTAGTCTGTTTGTAGATTGTCTTATTATATTTTCACATGTTAAGGCTTACAAGATCATGACCTAACTCATTGGGTCATCTTGAAAGGTTTTGCGATGGTTTGGTCGGTCGGCCCTTATTGTAGGAATTGGAGTCGTCACAGTCACCACTTGGCCATAGTTCAGGAATATCTTTTTTATGTGTGTGCCGCAAGTATAACAACTCGCTTATAGTCATAGTGCAGTCAACTTACGTTGATAACAGGTATCGCCCTCAGAGAAAGGTTTTTGCACTAGTTGTTAATTACCTATTTAACTTGAACTATTGCTAAGGGATTCACTTTTAAATTGGTTTTTATACTAAACTAAAATATTCTAACAAATCAAATTACCTTTACTTGAACTCTCATATTAAGGACATCTTAGTTCACAACTTCATCTAGGTAATTTAATAATATGCTTTGTATCTATGTTTACATTTTCATATTTTGTGTGCAATGCCTATTTAGAATAGACGAATTTCCTTCAAATCCACTTCACCCCACTGTCGTGACGGAGAAGATTCTAATGTGCAAACTATAACTCCACCTACTAGTGTGAATAATGTAAGCTCCACATTGCTTTAAGTCTCAAATTATTAGATTCATATCCAACTAAGTTTACTATCCGTGCCTCCCTAATCACCAACTATATCTCGATGTTGTATTTTTTATGGTTGTACCGTTCATATCCTGATTAAAAGCTTCAATGGCCATGATAACTTCTACGTGATCAAGATGTCTAAAGCATTACGCTCAGAATCAATACAAGTTCTAGCATTTGCACCTTTTATAATCACTTTTTATTCATATTCAAAGCATATTATTCGTACCATATTATCCATTGAACCCTAAGATAAATAGACTACTCACACTTAATTATAACACACATATTACAATTCATTATAGAAAATATTGCAAGTCAGAGATGAATATAAATATTACCTTGAATTTAATCAACAAAACCAAACTTGAATTGCAAACATGAAGTCTTCAATATTTTTCTTCACATAAACTTGTTAATACTCGAATTCAATGTAAAACCTATGGTAAATTACTCTAATGGTGGCTAATAGTTGGTGTGTGGTGAGTTTACCACATTCTAATACCTATTTATACTCCTTAATAACAATTAGAAATCTTACTTTACAATTTAACTCGAATTTAAACTCCACTTTCTATTTCCTGTGTGTCTGGCACCGTCACTTACTAGCCCGACTCCGTGCCTTATAAGCCGCCATTGCGCTAACACTGGATATGCCTTTCTTTCACTCTTTGTTGTCTCGGCATCATACCCTGCTCCTCTGGCGTCGTCTCCTATACTCCACAGCGCCGCAACCATGTCGGATCTCTAAAGTTGATTTGCTTACTTTTTCTTCTCACTCCCGCTGTGCATTATGTTTGCACGCTCTTCCCTTTCTTCCAACAGTGCCACTTTGTGTTATCACGTCACCAAGTGTGTTTTTGTGGGTTTTTTCTTTGTTTCTTCCTTTTTTTTTCTCAATTCCTTCTTTTATACCTTAACTCGCAGAAAGTGCAATAATATCATGATTTAGAGCTCATTTAAGGATATTTATACCCAATATATGACTAAACTATCCTTATATATACATTTAAATATTCACTTATCACTTTTACAGGTAGTACGTTTCGAGATCAGTTAGGAACAGGAAGAAGACCTAGTTTATATAATTGAAACATGGAGAGATGTCTGTACAGGATTATGAGCGGAGGTTAACAAAGTTGAACGAGTTCGCTCTTTAGATGGTAGAAGTGGATGAGAATAAGATATACATGTTTCTTGGTGGGCTTTAGTACGAGATACGTGTTGAGTTTCATGTCATCGTCGCCCTAACTATGCAATTACCTTTGAGAGTGCGATGTAACTGGAAGCAGATACAATATCCGGACCACCAGGGACATTAATAGTCACACCACCAGCTCCTTATTATCCGAGTTGTTAGAGAGCTCGGGAGTTAGTCCATGATAAGTTGTTAATTATGTAGTTATATATTGGATATTTATATATATTTTATTGTTAAGTCTCCAAAATATTAGCCTAATTGTCCTCGTTTATTATTTTTAGGGTTATAGGAGTGCGTTGTTGAATCTAGGGCAAAAACTACACGAAATAGAGTGTTTGCATGTAGTGTGAATAGTTAGCAAAGGATTTGCCTCGAGACACATGCTGTAGAGATGATGAAGAGATAAGGTGCAATGAGGAGAAGCCAAACTGGATATACTTTATCACATAGTGCTTCAGAGCCTTCAATCAAATCTTGAGATCCGCGTGAACGTGATCAAATTAGATGAGAAATAACTGCTGATGTGCCTCGAAATGTGTGCCGTATGCTCTCCCAGAATTTCAATCTTCTATTGGAAGTCTTCTCTCAAACTAGCATCCCTATGATGATCCTCATGATTCGTGTGTTGGGTTTTTGGGGTTCATATGCAGAGAAAAATCAAAATGAATTCTGTAAAACTCTAACATGATTGAAAATAACTTCCATTAAACTAAATCTACGAAGTGAATAATACTTTATTTCATTGTTTGATTTTCAGGACGTTCAAGTGCACGTCCTCTATCAGAAATTTACACACAAACGGTTACCACAATTTGGAGTGGTAGCCCCAAAAGAGATAGAAAATGATTTTTTTCTCTCCTAAAATTCGGAGAACTCAAAAATAGCAAAAATGAAAAAAATTCTTTCATTTTAGGGTTTCATCCTTTTATTTATATGCGTAGATAAGCCCTTACTAAAAATCCTATTCATAATACAACTATTGCATTTAGGCAGTTTAAACAAATTACATGTACACCCATATTAATAAGTTATAATATAAAAAATTGTAAGGCTTTTTGTCATGTATTTTATCATATAAAATTCATTACTTGAAATTGCATAAAGCCATTCTTTGTGTGCGACCCAATAGGTTCATGCGACGTTGGCAGTTAACCAAAATCATTTTGGTACACGAGTCATAAGCGATCATTAGTAAGGCATTATAACTACCCAAGTAGCATAAATATCAAAATCGATACAACCTAATGATAAACATATATCATATCCTTTTGTCGTTTGATATCCCTTGATTAAACAAAAGGCATAAAAAGTCACCCTTAATGTTCAATCGCACTAGTCTCGATTTTTTGGTAAACTAAAAACATCAAAGTGGCATTGATCATATCAATTCACGTGGACTTAAGCCATTATTAGTCTATTATATCGAGGGATCTACTGATATCTTTCTTTATACGACAGTGAAAAACTCTATCTTGATTACACACCTTTACATATTACTCACATGGAAACCAATCATAATCTTTATAATCGTCTATTTAAAGATAATGTTTGATTGTGTCAAATTACCATGCTCCTATTATTGAAGTCTATAGTAATTTCAAGTTAAATGACTAAATGATATACCTATCATGAGTAATACCTTTGACTTAACCCATGTGGTGTTCTTATAGTAGGTCAGTCTAATACCTTGTTCCCTAACAAGTACTCATGATCTCAATTAGTATCCCTATACACGTGATCATCACATGACCATCAATCAAGATTCGCACTAGTCTTAATTCATTATAGTTCCTAGTATAATGACCGTCTAGGGACATTTAGGATATTTCAACAAATACCTTTGGATCTTATATAAGGTAAACACGCAATCACTTGTAATAAAACAACAAATGAAAACCTCTATTTTATTAACTAAAATTATAAAATAAATAATGTTCATAGATTGACCCAGGGCACATGTCCCAACATCTCCCACTTACATTAAGGCCAATCATCCATATATCTAATACCTAATGACCTAACATGACCATTATTTTTCGCTTTTGGAAGAGGCTTCATCAAAGGATCTGTAACATTGCCTTTTGTAGGAACTCCGCAAATCTTCACGTTTTCTCTCTTAATGATTTTCCAAATGAAATGAAAACGTCTAAGTATATGTTTTGATTAGTCGCGTGACCTTGGTTCCTTGGCCTGTGCTATGGCCCTATTGTTGTCATAATACGAGCAAATGGGGTTAGCAATACTCAGAACCACACCTAGTTCAAAGATGAACTTTTTTATCCAAACATCCTCCTTAGCTATATCGGACGCTGCAACATACTTAGCTTATGTTGTAGAATCTACCACAGTTTCTTGCTTTGAACTTTTCTAGCTCACTGCGACTCCATTCAAAGTAAACATATATCCAAACTGCGATCTGAAGTCATCTATATCAGTTTGAAAGCTTGCTTATATGTGACCATTTACAACAAACTCGTATTCTAAACTTCTATAGACCAAGAGCACTTCTTTAGTCCTTCTCAAGTACTTAAGAATGTTCTTTACTACTATCCAGTGACTCTCACCGGGATCAGACTGATATCTGCGTGTTGCGCTCAAAGCGTATGATACATCAAATCGGGTGCATAACATGGCATATGCGATAGATCTAATAGTTGATGCATATGGAATTGTATTCATGCGCTCTTGCCCATCATTAAATTTGGACATTAAGTTTTGCTAAACCTTATACCATGAGGCATTGGCAATGACCTTCTTTTGGAGTCTTACTTACTGAACCTATTCAGTACCTTATCTATGTAAGCACTCTAACTTAAACCGATCAGCTTTTTAGACTTATCCCTATATATCTCAATCCCAAGGATGTAGGATGCATCTATTAAGTCCTTCATTGAGAAACACTTCCCTAACCAAGATTTGACACTCTGCAAGGTTGGGATGTCATTTCCAATAAGTATTACATTATCAACATACAATACCAAAAAAACAACCACGCTCCTACTTACCTTCTTGTATACATAAAACTCATCTTCATTTTTAATGAAACTAATTTCTTTAATTGCTTCATCAAAATGAAGATTCCAACTTTGAGAAGCTTATTTTAATCCATAAATAGATTTTGAAGCTTGCATACCTTTCGAGAATTCTCAGGATGAACAAATCCTTCAAGTTGTATCATATACACCGCCCCAAGTAACTTTCCATTTAGAAATGCTATTTTGACATCCATTTACCATATCTCATAGTCATAATATGCTGCTATGGCAATTATAATTCTAATGGATTTAAGCATGGCTGCAAGAGAAAAAGTTTCATCATAATCAACACCTTGAATTTGTACCAGCCATGCTTCATAAGTATGCACATTGCCATCCATGTTAGTTTTCTTCTTGAAAACCCATTTATACCCAATGGTCTTATCACCTTTAGGTAAATCAACCATGTTTCAAACTTGGTTATCATATATGGATTGCATCTCATAATTCATGGCATTAAGCCATTTATCCGACTCAAGACTAGACACAACCTTCTGATAAGTAGTGGGTTCATTTTGATCCATAAGAAATACCTCAATATTATCAGTAAAAAGAAATCCAACTCTCTCAGGCTAATGTCTTACCCTATCTGACCTACGTGGGCCTTGGATTCCTGTGGAGGTTCAACTAGTTCAAGACTTTATTGATCTCCCACTGGCAGTTGAGTGTTTATTTGTGGTTTTTGAACTTCTTCAAGATTTACTTTATTCCCATTGTTGTCTTTTAAAATAAACTCTTTTTTCATAAAGACATCATTTCAAGCAACAAACATTTTGTTCTCAGTGGGATTACAAAAGTAGTATCCTCTAATTTCTTTAGGATAACTAACAAATACACACTTGGTAGATTTGGCTGCTAACGTTTCTGAGATTTGTCGTTGTATAAAAACCTAACAACCCTAAAACTTTAGAAAATACAAACTTAGTCTTTTCCTAAACCACATCTTTTGTGATGTTTTATCAATCTTTCGAAAGAACATGATTCAGTGTAAACGCAACAGTTTCTAAGGAATAACCTTAAAAGGAAGTAGGAAGATCTGCATGACTCATCATAGATCGAACCATATCCAATAATGTCTGATTTCTCCTCTTAGAAACACCATTCCATTGTGGAGTTGCTGAGGAAGTTAACTGTGAAACAATCCCACAATTTCTAAGATTATCATCAAACTTTTGGCTAAAATATTCACCACCTCGATCTGATCGAAGTGTTTTAATAGTTTTACCAAGTTGATTTTGCACTTACTTCTAAAATGTTCAAAACATCTTAAAAGTTTATGAGATACAAGTAACCATGTCTACTGAAATCACCAATGAATGTAATAAAGTACTTATAACCACATCTAGCCATTTTTTAAAAGACTGCATACATCTGTAAGTATTAGACCCAATAAATCACTTGCCCTTTCACTCTGTGTGGTAAATGGGCTTTTTGTCATCTTTCCTAGTGAACAAGATACACATGTTTTATATAATTCAAAATCAAATGAATCTAAAAATCTATCTTTATGGATTTTACAAATGCGTTTCTCATTTACGTGGCCAATACGACAATTCTAAAGGTAAGTTTGGCTCTAATCATTTGACTTGAATCTTATTGTATTTACGTTAAGAATATGAGTATCTGTTGGTTTTTTCTTGTTTAGAATATAAAGACCATCACACAAATTAGAATTCACATAGAAAATGTTTTTACGAGAAATTGAATATTTATTATTCGCAATAATGAAATTAAAACCATCCATATCAAAACATGAAACTGAAATGATGTTTCTACTTAAGGCATTGACATAATAACTATTATTTAAAACTAAAACAAGTCTACTAACTAAAATTAACTCATAGCATCCTATAGCCAACGCAGTAACCTTTGCTCCATTTTCAACTCACAAGATGACTTTTCCTTTCTTTAACTTTCTACTTTCACTAAGACCCTGCACATTAATACAAGGAGACCCACATATAATATCTAATACCTAGGAATCACTATTAGACAAATTGACTTGAATCTTTTTGTATTTACGTTAAGAATATGAGTATCTGTTGGTTTTTTCTTATTTAGAATATAAAGACCATCACACAAATTAGCATTCACATAGAAAACATTTTTACGAGAAATGGAATATTTATTATTCGCAATAATGAAATTAAAACCATCCATATCAAAACATGAAACTGAAATGATGTTTCTACTTAAGACATGGACATAATAACTATTATTTAAAACTAAAACAAGTCTACTAAGTAAAATTAACTCATATCATCCTACAGCCAACGCAGTAACCTTTGCTCCATTTTCAACTCATAGGATGACTTTTCCTTTCTTTAACTTTCTACTTTCGCTAAGACCCACTTTCGCTAAGACCCACTTTCACATTAATACAAATGTGAGACCCACATATAATATCTAATACCTAGGAATCACTATTAGACAAATTAACTTCAATAATGTAAATACCTCAAGAGGTAGTCACTTTACTCTTCTTTTTCTTTAGATCTTCTAGATAGAGATTGCAATTTATAAACCAATGACCAAGTGCATGACATAATTGACAATTTCCTTCTTTTCATTTTTCTTCTGGGACTATGAAATAGAAGTAGCGTTAGCCTTGAATTGTTACACATGCTTTGTGACAGTCACAACAACCTTATAAACTTTAGCTTTGCCTTTGGCCTTCTTCTTCGTAGCCTCTCATTTTTGAACCATCAACATATTAGCAATAAGTTTCTTAACATTCTGCTCAGCAGTTTTAAGCATCAAATGCAGCTCTGAGATAGACTTATCCATATTATTTATGTTATAGTTCATCACGAATTATGATAACTATCAAGCAATGAATTCAACATCAAATCCGTAGCCAATTCTTGGCTTATGGGAAACCCAAGTCTATCAAGATGGTTAATATAGCCCTTCATTTTTGAGACATGAGGACCAACTGATCCACCCTCAACCATTTTGCAAGAATGAAGGTTCTTGACAATCTCAAACCTTTCTTACCTAGCTTTTTGTTGGAACATTTCCTTTAGCATCATAGCCATGTCGTAAGCTTCCATGTGTTCCATATCCTTCTGAAGTTCAGGAACCATGGTTGCCAACATAATGCATTCAACATCAGTTGAATCGTTGACATGCTTACTATGTGCATCCTTTGCGGTTCTTCAAGCACTGGCTGGTGGTTCCTTAGGAATAGGGTTATCCGGGACATACAACTTGCGTTCATGCTTAAGAACAATTCTCAAGTTTCTAAACGAGTCAATAAATTTTCTTCCATATAACTTATCCTTCTCAAGGATGGATTGCAATGATAAAGGATTAATATGATTTGAAGAGGCCATAGATCTACAACAAAGATTACGCAAAAGTTCATTTTTATATATATGAATAGACTCCCACTAAATTAACAACCCTCTTAAAAACATTATGTTAATTTAAGGGACTAAAATTCATGTTTCACCTAATTCCAAGATAGCTATGGCATGACACTTAGAATTAGGTTATTTAGGCAGGTACGAATTACCTATTACATCATATGTAAATTTTAGTTGTTTCTATAAGATTACGACATCTTATGTCTTAGCATGTTTTCTCATCTAGTGCCTAAAGTACAAAACCATTTTGATAGCTTTATCAAGTATAACCATTTCAAACAATAAAATAACCATTACTCAACTGGTATCACCAAGAAAACACAATACACTCTATGGAGGCAGACCCATATTGATGTGATCGAAGCCTTGACAAGTGTTTGAGAATGGATGACACTTGAATTAAAATTTGAAACAAGGATTTTATTTGTTTTAGTAATCATAATTTAAACAAGAAAATTTAATATATTACAATGCATAAACAATCACTAAACAAGGTATCAGATTTTACTAATACTGTCTATTGTACGAATTCCTTGTGCTACGAATAGTTAGACAACAAACTTCATTTCCAAAAATTAAAAATCGCCTCAAATTTCTCATCATTTTAGTCAATACAATAAACTAAAACTACCCCTTATTTTAATTTTGAGAATATTAATTAAAACATTTTTAATTAAGTCGGGCCTACCTTTACCTTATTATCTTATCCTAATCCAATTAGAATTTAAGATACTTTGAATACTTATCCAATTAACATTTGTTATACATCTCACATATCTTATAGGATTTGTAATTCTAATCCGATTACAAGTCTATCTCATATCTTATAGGAATATACTAAAGGATTACTACAATCAATGAGATATATGATCAAAACTAATATTAAAATATTAATCATGCATTCAACACCAGAATCATATTAACCGAATCATGATTTTTATCATGGAGACATACAATATTTATTGAACAAAACAAAATACGTGTTCAATATCATAATCATATTAACCTAAACATGAATCCTACCATGAACATACAAAATTTGTATCGTTCAATATTAAAATATATGTTAATCAAAATATTCTAAAAATGACTACTATCATTAAATGAAATCTTCCGTATGTATCAATATACATGAATTAACCACAACATGTTTTAAACCAATTCTTGATAACTGTTATCACATAACCTATATGCATATCATATATAGATTAATCAACATTATATTTTCACAATATATCATATATACATCAGAGAAAATATGCAAACGTTTAATAGAACCAAGCCTAATGCTCTGATACCACTATTGGGTTTTCAGGGTTCATACGCAACAAAAAATTGAAAATGAGTTTTGTAAAACCTCTTCAGGATCGAAAATAAGTTCAATTAAACTAAAATCTATGAATGTGAATAATACATAATTGCGTGATTTACTTCTTTGATTGTTCGATTTTTAAGACGTTCAAGTGTGCGTCCTCTATTAAAAATCCACACACGAACGGTGACCACAATTTTAAGTGCTAGCCACAAAAGAGATAAAAAACGATTTTCTTTCTCTCCTAAAATCCAAAGAAATCGAAAATAGAAAAAAAAAAAACTTCTTTCATTTTAGGGTTGCACCTTTGATGTGTAGATAAACCCTCATTTAAAATACTATTCATAACATAACCATTGTATTTAAGTAGTTTAAGCAAATTATACATACACCCCTATTAATAAGTTATCATACAACAAATCGTAAGGGCTTTTATGTCATGAATTTTATCATACAAAATTCATTACTTTGGACCAATTGAAATTGTTCAAAGCCATTCTTTGTGTGCGACCCAATAGGTTCATGCAAAGTGAACCAAAACTATTTTGATACACGAGTCATAAGCGGTCTCTAGCAAGGCATTATGACTACCCCAAGTAGCATGAATATCAAAAATTGATACAAATTAATAAATAACTTATATCATATCCCTTTGTTTTGTGATATCCTTTGATTAAACATAAGGCATGGAAAGTCACCCTTAATGTTTAATCACACTAGTCTCGATTTTTAGGTAAAATAAAAACATTCAAGTGACATTGATCATATCAATTCACATGGACTTGGCCATTATCAATATATTATATCGAGTGATCTACTGATATCTCTCCTTACGAGAGTGATAAATTCTATCTTGATTACACACACCTTTACATATTATTCACATGGAAACCAATCACAATCTTTATAATCGTGTAACGGCCCGGACCTCTTAGAGGAAACCCCGTGCACGTCGAAGCTACTCAGCTGTGGCCCTCTTAGAGATTTGGAATAAATCCCTCCACAGTAACCCTGGGCATTCTCCCCTCCCACAACTCGAACTCGAGCCCCTAGAGACACAAGTACTTAGGCTCATGGAGTTGTGTACCACTGAGCCAAGACAGCTCAGTGGTACACAACTCCATGAGCCTAAGTACTTGTGTCTCTAGGGGCTCGGGTTCGAGTTGTGGGAGGGGAGAATGCCCAGGGTTACTGTGGAGGGATTTATTCCAAATCTCTAAGAGGGCCATAGCTGAGTAGGTTCGACGTGCACGGGGTTTCCTCTAAGAGGTCCGGGCCGTTACAAATCGTCTATTTAAATATAACGTTTGATTGTGTCAAATCACCATGCTCCTATTATTCAAGTCTATAGTAATCTCAAGTCTAAGGGCTAAACGATATACCTATGGTGAGTAACACTTTTGAATTAACCCATGTGGTGTACACATAGTGGGTTGATCTAGAACCTTGTTCCCTCACAAGTACTCATGATTTCAATTAATATCCCTATACGCACGATAATCACATGTCCATCAATCAAGATTCACACTAGTCTTAATTCATTATAATTCCTAATATAATGATCGACAAGGGACATTTAGGATACTTCAACAAATACCCATAGGTCTTACTATAAGGTAAACATGCAATCACTCATAACAAAACAACAAATGAAAACCTCTATTTTATTAGTTAAAATTATAAAATAAATAATGCTCATTGATTGACCTAGGGCACATGTCCCAACATCGTGCAATGCGTTCTCCCATTGCTATTCCACGAGTTCTCTCCATTTGCATCAGCTGTAGATGGTCCTCGGGATCTATGTTGGTGGTGTCTCCCAGATTGACGCTAAAGCCTATCGCACGTCTCACCCACCTGCTATGCGCCAAGTGTCGACGCCTCACAATAGCCAACACGTCTTCAATATGTCTTTTCACTCAATCATCTCTCGTTACGTCAATTGGACCAACAGCTTCAACCAATCACCATACGACACGTGTCCTGACCCAGCAGTAAACACACAACAACCACTAAATCTATTTCGGTGCAAGTGTTACTAAGTTACCCCCAAGATCAAATTCTCTCTCTTCTAGAAAGCAAATTAGAAGTGGTTTTTATAATTAGGACTTAGGGTTTTATAGGAGAACACACTTTTACTCTATCTCTTTCTTTCTTGACTTATATTCTTTTTTATTTTTTTGTTGTTTATACCAAGAGACAATAATATCATGGCCTAAGCAAGACTACGAGGGAGGTTCGATTACTTTTATTTATGGGTTTGTGATATTTATTTATTTCAATTTCATTGCTTTACATTGGTGTTTTAGTCCCTTTGTTGTTGATTGATTAATTAGGGTTAAATTTAGATTTTAACCCTTACTCTTTTGACTGCGATTCGTTAGCATCCGTCTTTATGCAATAAGACCACACAAATGGCAATTGACCATACCAATTGATTCACCCCTTTTAGGATCGGTTAAGTACCTTTGAGATCTAGGCTAAATCAGACAAACTAGTGATCTTATTGTCTAGGTGTAGTGCCTTCACAAACACATTGTGGTCACCGTGTTAAACCCAATTTGCTTGAGTATAGGGTTATAAGATTGGCTAGAAAGTAGTAATTATCATACTTTAGCTATTGAGCATAGGAAGTGCGAGGAACCGCATATGTTGTTAGGTCTATAGGTACACTAGGATACTTTTGATTTGCATACTTCACATAGATTAATGACCAAATCAAATTTTTTATCGAACCAAACTTGTATGTCTTGACCTAGGTACTTTTTATTAATTGATTTCAAAAAAAATTCCATTGCTTTATTTATTTTATTGTTATTTAGATTAGTTAATTTGTTCATTATCTCAAGACCCTTATTTTTTTTCTTTCTTTTAGAACCTTAGAAAGAATAACAGTCTATGTGGGGGTCGACCTTTTACCACTATCTACAAAATATATGGTTTAGGAATTATATTTTATTGACGCGTCTGGAGAGTATTAGTCCATATTCAATCAACTCAATCATCAGAGAGTAAAAGGAGTTAGGACTTTATGCATTAGCCGAGGAAAAGGAGTACAATAAACTATTCATTTTTTTTTCTTCTTTGGCTTAAGTTCTTTTAGTTCCATAGGGAACTGTTTATGTTAGCGCATCGATTGCTACACCATTTATTTCATAGCCTTTTGATAGCAAAACCACAATTACAACCAACTCACTCAGGATGTATAATCAAAGGTAGGGGTCGGGCTGGTCTCAAACTTAGCAATTCTGAATAGGTTTCTTAGGCCAATGGTGGATTTCACAAACCTAATGTGATTTGTTATCAGTGTTGTTAGCCAAGCAACATTCAGGGGAGCTGTACTGCACCTCCAGCTTCTTCATTAGACAAATTGTTAATCGATCTTACGCAATGGTAGAAGCAGAGCCTTAGTCTATGATGAGGCTTAAGGAAGATATTTTCATCATTTGTGATCGAGAAATGCATGTGTTAATTAAAGCTGGTTCTATAATCTACTTTATTGCTAGTGCAATGGTTGATGAGTTGAAGTTGAAATGTCACAACCCAAAATTTCTAAATTTTAGTTAATTCCTAAATTATTATCATTAAATTGTGACGTGGGACCCCCATCGAGATACGTGCATTGACTGAAGCGAGGTGGCTGAGGTATATATTAGATTTTTTATGATATATGCCTCGTGTATTGTATATGTGTAGGCTATGAAGTCACTCCTACTTGTGTTTAGTTGTCGAGAAATATGTAGGGATACGCTTCGAGATGCGTGCCGATGTGGGACCGGAGTGGAGAGTGATGTGGTAAGTTAGTTTGTGTTAACGTGACTTAAATAGTTAAATTAGATGTGGCTAAAGTTGATTTACAATAAATGAAATTTAGTAAGTTAAAATAATAACCATTTGATGATTCTCGAGATATGTGTTGGCTTATCAAGACACCAATTTAGTCTTTAATTGGTGTTAGGTAGAGGAAGTTAGTGGATAGTTAATGGAATTATGTCAAGATGTAGGCCATTAGATTCTTCTCTAGTTAGGTGTGTTCATAAAGATCAATGACTCTCAATCAATCTTATCTTAATATATAAGATTGGATAGATCAACCCATATCATTCATTTCATTTCAAAACTTAGAAGTTAAGTAAAGTTGGAGAAGAAGAACCAGAGGAGATCAACAAGAATTGTTGAGGATATTTTATGGATTTGAAGAAGGAGTTGATCAATCTAGGTGTGGTTTACTACTTGGTAATTTTATTTACATTAGTAACTTAGTTTAATTTAATGAATTTGAGATAAATTTGAAGTATGGCTGTTGTAATGGTTTTAGTTGTTGTTTCAAGTATATGGTAGGTTAGAAAAGAGATCCCAAAGTGTTGGAGTTAGCTATTTGTAGAGAGAGCTATGAATTCTAAGTGTAGAATTCTAGATTTTCTTGCACATAGTGCGGTAGATGAGCTAGCTAGCATGCTAATGAAGTCACTAGTGCGCTAGACAAGTCACCTAGCGCGCTTGGTGCTCTGACAGCACAAAATTTGCATTTTTCTAATTGAAACTTAAACACTTTAAACAAGTAAAATACCTTAATTAAAGGTTTAAACATACTTATAAACATGTTAAATAATATTAGGAACCTAGGGATAAGTCTCGACATTTTGAGTATGAATTTTGAGGTGTCGGGAGCCTGAATTAGCTAAAAAACTTACTTGGATTGTAAGTAAACTGATTGACATATTTATTTACATTTCATTCCTATTTATTATTCATTTCCATTCATTTGGACTGATTTGCTTATTGTACTCTAAATATCATGACTTGTTTCTCTCGCATTTCATGAGTTTGCTATCTTGGTATTGATTGATGGTTAAATAGTTTCATTGACATTAAATCATATGCTATGTCATTTTTTATTGTTGAGGCACTTAGTCAAATAAAATAGCATGTTATTAAGTAGATGATTGATGGTATTATGAATCTATTTTTCATTGGTGCATTAATTATGCAATTGTATTATTGGATTCCTAAAACCATGTTATTTCTTGAAATATGAAAGTATTTCCTGTATCTAGGACCATGATGAGACATAAATGGGCAGCATACGGGGTCAATAGATTATCGGGGTTGTCGACATCTCATAACTAGCTTGTGAAGCACACGGGGTATGGGACCCAGGGTTGTTGACAAGTATATATGCTCGTGTGATGGGCATTTAGGAAGATGTGAAGGCATCTATATGATTATGGGCATTTGTAAGGATGTGAAGGCATCTATGAGAATTTTTACGCCCTAAATAGTGGAATAAGGTTAATGTGATGTAATTTTCACGGTCGACCGACCCAATATCATTACTATTTAACTGAGTGTCAATCTCATTTTGTTTAACTAAAGTTTCTTATAACATGACTCTTTTTCACCATAGTTGCTATTATTATGCTTTCGTATACTTGTTGTATATTTGAAAATGTGAACAAATGTCTCTAAGTGTTACTTTCTATTTTCTCGTACTCACAATCCTTTTTATGACGGTGGGCGCAGATCGATTGAGTAACTAGCAAGGTAAAGAGAAGATCAACGACTACCTCTGAATCTGTGGAGTGCTGCTATAGAAAATTTTGTAGGTTTTTGGTTTTGTTGTATGACGTCTATTGATGTCTTTTATAAACCTTTGGGGTTGTATGTATGAGATGAGAGATAGTACCCTGACCAGATACATGTTGATATGTTATCGTTGTTTTCTCATATATATATGCATGTGATCTTTGTTTCCATGTTTTTTCCATATTCGTAGGAATTATATTAAAATCTTTTGCTAATTTGTTAAGACTTCAGCTGAATAATCGTCAAGTTTTAAAAATTTAAATTACTCTTATTTATTAATTGACATAAGATAAGAAATGCTTATTCGAAAAACAATAGTTTGTGTTAGAAAGGTTTTGGAAAAAAACGCTGACTAATTCATTGTTAAGTCCTATGTGGTGAGGTTACGGCTTAGTGACGGGATTAGGCCGGGCGGTTTTACAAATAATATTCAATTTATAAATTTCCATAAAATACAAATTTTAGTTGTGGAAAAATAGAATATCCTTATCTAGAAACCATTAGTTGAGAAATGAGTGAAGGGGAGATAGGGATATTTTATATGTACATGTTACTTTCTATATGCATATATATGCATTATTTACATAATAGTTTATTCGTATTCGCTATTAGCTTGCAGATAATGATGGCTGATGGACAAGATACTGGGGATACAGGTGCTAGTGGCAGCCAACTTCCTATTTGAGCCGCTGATGATTTTTAGAAATTAGCTGACCGAGTATCAACTCAGGGACAACAATTAGCTTACTTTACAACTATGATGACAACACATTTTGCTCCACTAGTACAAACACCGACCCCTACTACTACTACTACTACTACTACTATCTCTGCTCAATCGCTATCAAGCTCTTCTCGCTATCAAGTATCACTATCAAGTATCGTCTTCAAGTATCACTTCTATCTTTGCTCTCTCAAGTATCTGCTCTCAAGCTATCTCCTAAGCTCTCTCTGCTGCTCTATCTGCTACTACTACTACTACTACTACTACTACTACTACTACTACTACTACTACTACTACTACTACTACTACTACTACTACTACTACTACTACTACTACTCCTACTCCTACTCCTACTCCTACTCCTACTCCTACTCCTACTACTACTACTACTACTACTACTACTACTACTACTACTACTACTACTACTACTACTACTACTACTACTACTACTACTACTACTACTACTACTACTACTACTACTACTACTACTACTACTACCACCACCACCACCAATACTCCCACATTATCTACACCAGCTGCTCTGGTAGTATAGACTGTACCGGTAGTGACAACACCAGCCATAAAGACAATTGATACGCCGTCTTCCACTCCCACATCTTCTAGCTCGATAGTAGAGGTTCAGTTGGTGAAAAATCTCATTAAACTAAATCTAGTTTACTTTGATGGTTAGTGAGACTTTGAGAGGATTGAGAAGTACGTTTTGTCTGAGGAGAAGCTATATAGAGTCTTGAGGATAGAGGACAGACTTCAGGAGATTTCGTCGCATACACTGTATAGAGACAGTGATGTTTAGTGGCGTGCAATGATAGCTTCGGATGATGATTTTGAGTCTTGGGATGCATTCAAGTAGAAGTTTTATTAATAGTACTTCCCACATACAGTGATGAAAAGGTTGAACAAGGAGTTCATGAATCTAAGATATGGAGCTGATGAGTCGGTGATGAGCTACAAAGACAAACATGGGTATCAGAGACCGTTTGCAAGAGATCTAGTGAGAGATGATTTTGAGGATGTATACCATTTTGGAGATGGACTGAGACCAAATATAAGATTTTATGTGATGGTTCAGGTGTCAGGACTTTAGGTGAGATTTATCAGCGTGCACTTTCTCACTAGACCTATTACTTGAGTATAGTTGTGGATGGGATACTGTTGGGACCAACATTGACACTTAATCAGGTTGCAGAGTTTTAAAGGAGGTGATATAGGGGCAAGGGAGCGAGGAGATGGGAGAGAGGTTCTCAGTGATCAGGGATAGCTACCTCATTTGTACCCTATGTATCATCCCCTACGCCATTGCAGAGTATAGTTGGTAGACCACCCTTGCCACCATCAGTCAGACCTGCTTTGCCAGCTCCTCCAGCACCACTTCAACATCAGTAGGGTGGTAAAGGTTAAGGCAAAGGTAAAGGTAAAAGGCGAGAATACTTTTGACAGGGACAAAGATAGGCACAGGACCAAAATCAAGCACAGCTTTAACATAGGTCGATTACTTATTTCAGGTGTGGTCAGGTTGGGTGTATGATTAGAAATTGTCCACATTCAACAGCAACTCCATTGTAGAGTCATTGGAGGGTACAAATGATAGTACAACCTGATGCTAACGCCACACAAGAACTCAATGAGGGTATGATTTTTATTTATGGTAGAAATTTTTTTTTTTAATTTAGGTTCTACAGTATCTTTCATTTCTGGTCACATGATAGGCATTTTAGGTTTGACACTAGTTAGAGTTAGCCTACATTTAACTACAGTTGGGGATAGGGTTTACTCTAATTATCTTGTTTCTGGATGTTCAGTAGAGATAGGCGGGGTAGAGTTACCTGCAGACTTTAGGGCTCTTAAGTTCTTAGACTTCAACGCATTGTTAGGGATGGATCGGTTAGCAGCATATCACACTCATATTAACTATTTCAGTAAGACAGTGATATTTGAGATTTCAGGGCATATGATGTTCACATATAGTTGTAATAGACCTAGAGTTGAGGGAACTAGAGGTCGACTTGCGACTAGTAGAGAGATGAAGACTTTGCTATTGTTATACACATAGTAAAGAGTCAGGGACCCATACTTAAGGAGATTTCGGTTGTGTGCAATTTTCTAGACGTGTTTTCGAAGGACTTACCTGGATTACCACTATCGAGAGATAGACTTCATTATTGAGCTCGTACTAGGCACCAAACCTATTTCTATACCACCATACCGCATGGCTCTGAGAGAGTTAGAGGAGTTGAGGAACTAGTTACAGGATTTGGGGCTGAAGGGATTCATTACACCTTTTATATCGCCATAGGGAGCACATATCCTGTTTATGAAGAAGAATGATGATACTTTGAGGTTGTGTATCGATTATAGATAGTTGACTAAAGTTATAGTTCAAAATAAGTGTCCATTACTGCGAATTAATGTCTTATTTGATCAGCTTAAAGGAATACGAATTTTCTATAAGATAGACCTACGATCGAGGTATCATCAACTTAAGATCAGGGATGAGGATAGGTTCAAGAAATCATTCAACATGAGATATAGACACTATCGGTTTACTAGTCATGCCTTTTAGTTTGACCAATGCTCCTACAATGTTTATGAATTTGATGCATCAGGTGATGAGACCATTTCTTAAATGCTTCATAATAGTTTTCACTAATGATATATTGATATACTTGAGGACTAGAGAAGATAATGAGCATCGCCTCAGGGAAACATTGCAAACTTTGAGGGAGCACAGACTATACACCAAGTTCAGCAAGGTGAATTTTCGCCGTCACAAGTCAAGTTTTTAGGACATGTTGGAGCGGAAGATATTGCAGTAGATCCAACCAAGATTCAGGCTGTTATGGATTAGCCATAATCGACGTTAGTCACGAAGATCAAAAGCTTTCTAGGGTTAGCATGATATTATTATAGGTTTGTGAAAGATTTCTCGAATATCACTTCACCAATTACTAGATTTACCCAAAAGGACATTAGATTTGATTGGTCTAAAGAGTGCAATGAGGCATTAGCTCGATTGAAGAAGTTTTAACTACCACACCAATGTTGTTTTTTCCATAGCGTAGACATGGATTCTTGGTATACACAGATGCTTCTCATACAGGTATAGGCTGTGTGTTGATGCGGGATAGAGGCACGATGGCTTATGCATCCAGATAGCTGAAAGTAGATGAGAAAAATTATCCTACTCGTGACTTAGAGTTGGCAGCGGTGGTATGTGCTCTGAAGATATGTAGACCATCTGTATGGAGGGAGGTTCACACTCTACATTGATCATAAGAGTCTGAAATACCTTTTTGCACATAAAGAGTTGAACATGAGACATTGCAGATGGTTGGAGTTTATGAAGGACTACGACTTTTCTCCAGAGTATCATCTAAGAAAAACTAACATAGTTATTGATGCATTGAGTAGGATACCTACTGGAGATGCCGAGGTTGTTAGATGTCATATGACATTTGAGTATGGATTACTCAAGGTAGCAGCGATGATGAGTCAGTGAGATATTCCTACTGACACTCTGGTGATGATTTGCGCACATATGAGGCTACCAAAAATTTCTACTAAAAAAGTGTTTGAAGGTACAAAAGCCAACATTCTATACTCAATGTACAGGGAGTTAGCCCAAAGCAGTGATTGTGTTGATTGAAGATAGATGAATGATCAATGTTTGAGATTCAGAGGCAGATTGTGGATACCATCAGTGGGAAAGCTGAAAGATGAGATTTTTTAGGATTTACACTGTTCCCGGTTCACTGTTCATCCAGATAGAACCAAAATGTACCATGTCATGAGGAGACATTTTTGGTGGCCTGGGATGAAAGCGAACATATAAGATTTCATTAGGAATTATGGGATTTGCTAGCAGGTGAAGGCTGAGCATCATAGACATGGTAGATTATTATAGTCGCTTCCCTTTCTACGATGGAAGTGGGAAAACATAGCCATGGGTTTTGTCAAAGGAACACTAACGACTACCTGATGACATGATTCTATTTAAGCGATTATAGACATAATGATGAAATCTGTCTATTTCTTACCAGTTGCAGCTCATTACACATTTGACTAGTTGAGCATATTGTTTGAGAGGGAGATTATTAGGCTGCATAGGTATGTAACGACCCAAAATCCTAAACTAATAATTTACTTAAATTCTGAACTTTCAGTGATCCTAAGTCGCACTAAAGATTCGTGGATTGGCGACATGCTTGAGGAGTAAGTAAAATAATCTTATTTGTGTTTGGTTTGTTACTGTGTTATATATATTATCGCGAATAGATCAATTGAATAATATCTAGTTCGTGCGATGAAGAGACCTTAAACTATTAATTTATTTAAAAATTGGCTAAATAAAGGTATAACCAAGGTTGTAGAGGCTAAACGTGTAGATTTTTGGGTCACAAAGTGACCAAGATGAAGAAAGACATTTAGATTTACTTTTAAGTGAGTTGCGTTGACCCTTGATCTTAAGTGTCGCTTCAATTGAGGTAGGATGGGGAGATGAGATTGTATCTCACATAAAAAATAAAAAAGGGATTTGAAACCTATTTCATTTTTAACACACACACTACGCTAGAAAGAGTGAGAGACAGCCATGGAGGGGAAAAAATACAAAAGTACATACTAAATTACTTTAAATGAGGGAAATGGGGGTGAAAATGCATTTTTTTTCGAAAATAGGCAATAACGCCTAATCAAAAGGTGCTATCAAATTGGCGCACATGTGTTGATGACGTTGACACATGGATAGCGCCTTTTGAAAAGGCACTATCCATGTGTCCTGGCGAGGTGGCAATATGCACTGATAGCGCCTTCGCAGAAGGCGCTATCATTGTACATGTCCACGTCGGCATGTCCACGTGGGCCGACGTGGACCAGTTTAAACTGATAGCGCCTTCTGAGAAGGCGCTATCAGTGTAGCGCACGCTTGAAACGTGGATCCACATGGACGTCCATCCACGTGGATCCACATTTCAAGCGTATGTTGCACTGATAGCGCCTTCTCAGAAGGCGGGGTTGCGCACCCCACCGTCGTCTTCCCGAAACCAACGCAGAGAATATATTCTCCGCGTCGGTTTTGGAAAGAGGAGGGTAGGGGTACGGGGTAGGGTTGGTAGGGGTCACGGGTAGTGCGGGAAGAAGGGGGGCATCCGATATTTAAGGAGGGGAGGGGGAACACGCGGGGAAATAGACGTCGCAACGGGAGGAAGAGTGAGAGGACGGCTGTGCGAGAGCGATTGGAGGCGGGATTCACGGCAGTGGTACGTGGAGGAACCGGAGGAAGGAGTGGCGGCAGCGGAGGAGATAAGCAGCTGCAGAGGCAGCGGAGGAAGGTGGAATTGACGAGAGTGGTACATGGAGGCGAAATGCCCAGCAAAGAGAAGGGATCTCTGTGGTGGCGGCGGAGGAAAAGAGCAGAGAGGCGATCGCATCCTTAGGCCATCGTAGCCGTGGAGTGGAATGAGGAGAAGGAGGAGGTATGTGTAGTTGAGTTATATGAGGTAGTTAGTTTAGTTAGTTAAGTTAGTTTAGGTTAGATGTTTAGTTTAGGTATTGGTGGTTAGTTTAGTTAGTTAGGTGTATGTAGTTAGGTTAAGTTAGTTTAGTTTGGTTATGTTAGTTAGTTTAGTCGGTAAAGTTATTTTAGTTTAGGTGTACCGGTTTGGTTAGGTTAGTATAGTTGAGTTTTGTTAGGTTAGTTATTTTAGTTGAGTAGAGTTTAGTTACGTTAATGAATTTTACTTTGTTAGGTCAAGTTAACTTACTTGAGGGTAGTTCACAAAGTTAGGGTAGTTATGTTTGTTTAGTTAGGGTAGTTATGTTTGATTAGTGTACTTGATGTCTGTTGTTACGGTTACTTAATTAACTTACTTGAGGTTAGTTTTCATTTATTATTTGGGTACATCTTAGATCACAAACTTAGGTTAGTTAATTGTGATTAGTGTACTTAAGTTCTATTGTTGGGCAATTTTAGGTTGGTACTGCTCCTTGATTAGGTTCGTTAGTTGAGTTAGGCTAGGTTAGGATATGACTCATTATTTGGGTAAAGGTTTATTTTTATTACATTTATTAAATATTTATCGTTTGGTTTCGTACAACACTCATATTCTTTTTGTAACATTCATTTGTAGTTGCTCGGCAATGGACCTGTAGTTGCTCAGCAATGGATCCAGGTCCTTCAGATCCATCACTTTTGCAACTCCAATCTACACACAGATCAACGCGAACCTGGAGGGGTGAGGTAAACTATTTTACATGAATACGTCTAATTTACAGCAATAATGTATCAAAAACATACATTAATACATTAACAATTATAAGGTGTACGAAACAATGCGCGTAAGTCGAAGATATGGGGTCGTTGATCGAACGATGCAGTATCATTCTAGGATGATCCCATATCTTCGTTCCAGTGGGTTTTATGGGATTTCCCGAGTAGCATTTTTCAGCCTTGATTGTGCTTTAATAACTGCATTCGTAGAGAGATGGCGCCCTGAGATGCATACATATCACATGCATTGTGGGGAGTGCACAATTACACTCCAGGACGTGCAGATACAGCTTGGATTACCTATCGAAGGTATGCCTGTGACGGGAACGACTGATACAAACTATGCTGATGTCTGCGAGAGGCTACTTAGACGAACTCCTGTTGGAGATGACCTGGTTGGTTGTAAACTTAAAGTCGATTGGCTTGAGCGTAACGTACCAGCGATAGATGATGATAGCGATGAGGAGTCGGTGCAACGTTATGTTCGATCCTACATACTATAACTTATTGGTGGTTGTATTTTTGCCGATAAGTCCAATCGTTTCGTACATTTGATGTTCCTACCATTGTTGGAGGATTTCCAAGTAGCTGGCCAGTATAGTTGGGGGAGTCCATGTTTGGTTTATTTGTACAGGGAGTTGTGTCTCGGATCTCGCGCAGGGGCACATGAGGTTGCAGGCGCGTCAATTCTTGTACAACTGTGGGCATGGGACAAATTTCCATTCATAGCACCGCAGCGCCTCCGTGTTTCTAGAGTTCAACCGCGAACGGTGGATGGAGAACATATGCTTATGGACGTCCAACTGGGACACATGTAATACATATATCTTTCTTAAATTTGCTAAAATATCTTGTCCAATTTCATTTATCGTAACTTATTTTTTGCTACACAGATGGCTCGATGCATTTTTGGTTTCACAAACTGCGACGCACGTCGTATCGGCCTACCGTGATGCACTCGACTCACAAAGGCATGAGGATGATGTAGTATGACAACCATATACGGAAGTCATGGGGTCTCTTCCCGATTACTGTACTAACGGTCAAGGTAGTTGGTTTTCTACGCGTCCCCTTATTTGTTTCCACATAGTCGAGTGGCATCGACCTGAAAGGGTTATGAGACAATTCGACATGGTATAAGTGGTGCCACCAAATTGTGCTTATGACGCCCAACTGCACCGCCTCGAATTGCATGGACATCATCATGAGAATTGGGTGACTTTCACGCGAGCTATATACACATGTGGGAAAATCGTGGGGACACCACTGCACACGCGGCACATAATGAAGGGCACGATCATCAAGACTACATGACGTGGTATCGTTCGGTGACTAGGAGATTCATTAGACACGACGGGGCTTTACGTGACTACTCGGTAATCTTCTAACTCTTACTTTTCCTCTAACAACTAATATCTTATATTGCGTGCTTTGAGCTCATGTTTTTATATCAGCGTAACTTGGTGCATCGACTGAGGCGAGTGTTTATTGAGGATGGGTATGAGCAAGGTCTTGCTGCGCTTGATGAAGGGATTAAAATCTTAGACGAAGATGAAAGGCAAATGTCTACTCTTTCGCATGACGAAATTGACGTCGAACAAGACATAAATGAGGATAATGAATAGGAAGATGAAGAAGAAGATCAGGGCAAAGCAAACATAGAGGTGAGAAGAAGACGAACACTACCAGAGACTGTGTGGGAACGCACCAGACGTCCTCGTCCTCCACGTCCATCTACTCAGACTGAGATTGCTGCAGAGAGTAGCCGACGTTCTCTTCCAGCACATTCATCTTGTTCGAGATCGAGTAGAACAAAGACTATAGGCGAGAGTAGCCAACGATCTTCTCCACCGACTCATTATTCTCATGTGTACATTCCTAAATCGTCCTCAATGCAACCAGGACCTCCAACGTTTGTACCCAGGCTACCGATCGTTAATCTTCCTTATTACCAATTTGATCTTAAGCACCCGGGCCGTCGTCGTCATATGTGGACCATAGAATGTCTACACATCAAATGTACCCGTCATTGCCTCAATACATGCCGAGTCCATATACTCCACCCCCTTGTAATTACAATATGCCTTATAGTGGAGATGGCTCATTCATTAACTTGTTGACCATGCCGCAGCCTCAAGTGCCTTTCCCCAGCCACATTCAGGAAGCCAGTATTTTAGGATGGTTCCGCCTCCTATTTTTGGGAGCATCAGTAGCAGAGGTGAGTCGAGTGAAGCACCACAGGAAGAGCATCAATCTACGTGACGACATTCAATGCAAGACCATCAACCTCAACAACCTCAACCGGATGTACAAACACATCGTCCAACTAGACATAGAGTACATCCGGTTTGCATCACCGAGCAACAATGTCAACGTAACCGTCGTAATAGACCTGCGTGATGAGTTTTCTTGGTTTCATGGTCATTTGTTTCATCTTATATTTTGGGTGAACGAAGTTGATGTATACAACCTTCTCATGGATAAATCTTATTTCTCATGTTTTCTATATTATTATGATGTGGTATTTGTGATTACTCTATAATATTCTATAACAGAAACTCATCACTGTGAAAGATATATATATCTCAAAAATTTAGAAGATTCGAACTTATAACCTTAATGAACTTCAATTAATTAAACAACTAGTAGCTAGCTAGGTCCTAACCAATGCATGAAACCCTGGGTTGGTTCATTTACCTCCAAGTTGGTTGGTGCTTTACTTTTTATTTTTGGTGAGTTTTAAGTAGTAATTTTAATAGTCTAGGGTACGGTATCCAAGTTCTTTAAGTGATTGACTTAAAGTTCAGTGCTTAATCGATAAATTTAATCAATCTTATTGATATTATAATCAATTAATTAAAGAAAAATCTCAAGCCGAATCATATGAAAATATATAAAGAGAGGGACTTCAATGTGAGTATGGCTAGGGCAGAGGTTTACCAAGTTAGGTGTTTTGCTAATTTGTTTATACACCTTAATGTACTGCAGCTTATTGAGGTTAAAAGTAATTTGTTTTCTACAGGATCCTTTGGAGTTTTGGCCTTTTTAATCTATAATTTTGATTTAATTGCCCCAAGGCCTATATAGAACTATAATATATGGTTATTTGTTTTATTTTACATTTTAGCAGTAACTATTTGGGTGTACTGCAACTACTTGTGTGCAAATTTACTTTTCGTAGCTTGGAAGTGCCATCTTCAAATTTTTGATATTTTGTCACTAATTTTTGAGAAAAAATTACAAACTTCCTTTACTTTTTACTTTAAACCCCGCAAAAATAAGTGTGGTTCTTTTTTTTTTTTCTAAACCTGGGCCATGTCGCATTTCCAACAGGCTTTATTGGCTATTTTTGAAGTTTATCCGGTGGCGGGGAGGTGGCGGGGCAATTGTATAGATAGCTCATTTTCAAAGGAGCTATCTATACAAACCTTTACAAATTATGTCCCCTTATGCCCCGCCACCTCACTAACTTCAAACATAGCAATAACGCTTTTCAAAAGGCGTTATTGGCTATTGGTGAGGTGGCGGGGCAAATGTATAGATAACGCCTTTTCAAAAGACGCTATCTATACATTTGCCCCGCCATGTCACCGCCACGTCACCGCCACCTCACCAACAACAAAAGCAATAACACCTTTTCAAAAGGCGTTATTAGCTACTTTTGTAAAATCAAAGTACACCACCCTATTTTGTGAAATAAATTGTAAATGTGCCTTATTTTTGGAAAAACACCTATGGAGGGAGCCATATGGCCAGCAGGCGCAGAAGACTGTGGCAGAAGACTCCGACAAGGTGGCTAGGGCGGATGGTCCACAAGACACGAATGACTCAACGCCGACGAGGACGAAACCAGCGGCAATAGCGTGGATGACGATGGCAGACGACTTCGGCAAGGCGGCTAGGGCGAATGGCCTATGAGATGCAAAAGACTCGACGCCGACGAGGATGAACCAGTAGCAGTGGCGTAGACGACTAGTGAGCCATGGAGAGATCAACGGCAGTGGTGCGGTGAACGGCGTGGCACGACGACGGTTGCTCAAAATGAAAAGGAAAAGGAGAAAGGAAACAGAGAGGGAGAAACTCCTTCCAAGACTTTTGATCTCAAAAAAGAATTGGAGTTGATGACTCTATTGAAGGTATGGTGGGGTTCTAAACCACATTCAATTCAAATACAAGCTCAATCTATAAATCCATAGTAGTTGTTGATGGTTGATATGATTTAATTAGAAGGTTTGATTCATGGTTTTCATCGGAAATGGTTTTATGAACAACTCAAGTGATTTTGCTAACTCGAGATTAATGTAGGTTGAATTAAGGGAAACCTTTACTATTGTAGACCAAATGTTTGTTAAAATGCACAAAGAGACCCTACACATTCCAAACAAGTCTTGAAATGAGGAATTGTGAATTTAATAGTAAATTTGGATTTCTAATTGACTTCCATGGATTATTTGGCTAAGAAAAGAGTTGTAGGACTCAAATAGAGTTCTATAAACTCTAGTTTTGTTTAAAACTCATGGTTGGCCAATTTAGTTTTCAAAAGAATGTTTGACATGTTTTAAACGAGCCTTTTTGGGTATTTCGCTTTATCTTTATTCTAATAACTAAATAGGATGGAACCTTGTGTATTTTAAGTCGATGTTAAGGCTGTTTAGTTGTACTTATTCATAGTGAGATACACTATTTTAAATAAGCTTGACTTGACTTTTGGATTTTTAAGCCATGTTAGTAATAGCGACTCTTTAAAAGATCGGTTTTGATCGTTTAAAATGTGTTTTAGTCGCATTTATCAAAAGTGGTGGTGATTCATCTTTTTGAATGAAATTCAAAGCTAAGAAGAGACGTGAAAAAAACTTTGATTTATTTCTTGAAAAACAAAATTACTTTGATTAACTCATAGGTTTTTACTAAATGTCGTGATTTGGTAATTCTAAGTCAAACTTGAATTTTATGAGGTGATTTATATCTCTTTGGTCGTGAATAGTTGATCGCAGTCGATTTATGTTGGAAAATCAAGGTTTACGAAAATTTCCTTGTTTTGCTTCACCGCATGCTTGTTTTACTCGAATCGTTGCTCGATTTAAATGAATGGTTGTTGAAGTCAATAAAGACTTAATTGAAAAAATTGGGAATGTGAATGAGTTCCTCATCATCTAAGTTATCCTAAACATGTTCTAAATAAGTTTAAACAATATTTATTATACTTACACGCTTGTAGATACACGACGAGGATGTAGCTAAGAAATTCGACGTAGGAATTAGTTTAAGTAGACGCGGCAAGCGAGGTAAGTGAGGTTTGCTTTATTATCAATCATGTCATGCTAGTACATATGCTACGATTTTATTTCAGTAATTAGTATATGAATTACTTTGAATATGCTTGATATCTTTCATTAATATGTTGCTTATCATGTCCCTTTTTGTTACTATATCTCTTAGATGCATTTGAAATTGATACACGTCAAATGAATATACCACGGTTGGAGGCATCCGGTCCCTCCGATGATATGAGTCTATATAGTTTTGCTAGACTTATGAACCCCAGGCAGTCTAATCCGCGGTGTAAGGGGAATGATAATCTACACAAGGTCAATGGTCTTTAGACTTGTAAACCTCGTGTTGCTTAAACCGCACCATTAGAGGAAAGATAAGCTAAGACCTACTGCGTGATAGGACTATTGGCATTTAGACTTGTGAACCTCTTGTTGCCTAAACCACAAAATTGGGGGAAAGATTAACTATTGCCCATTGGCCAATATTATATATCAGTTGCCACTTCTTCTGACTTTAAAGGCATTTGGTATCATTGTTATCCTTGTTGAAGTATCGATTGGGCATTGTTGTTCTTTTATCTCGCTATATTATTATGCTTGATTATGTATGTCTTCAATGCCCGAAAAATGATAATGGATCTTACTATTTAAACTGTTGAAATTTTGTTTGATTCTATTACTAGGTATTATTTGGATGACTGTTGCTTTACCGAGGCCATTGACATATTTTGCTCACCCACTACTTTTTCCCCTAGGTACCTCAGCTGCTACTCGGAACAAAGGAAAGGATAAGGCCTTAGCATAGAAGCTCTTTTTTGTTTGCGAGGTTTAATAATAATTATCTATTTACTTTCAGATTTTATGTAATAAATAAGAGATTTATTTGGGTAGATGTTTGAACCCATAGTACCGGATTCAGTTTATGTTTAATTTGGCATCCAAGACTTCTACATTTAGTTCCGCATTTTATTATACAATAAAGGCTTTGTTATATTCTACACCTTTTAGCCTGGTTTAGTCGATTTTGTAGAATGTCATGGTTTATTTCTGCAAGTTAAGGTTGACTTATTCGACATCATTGGGTTATCTCGAGGGGTTTGCTGATGGTTTAGGGCGGGCGGTCCAGGCCCATCGAGGTTTGGGCCGTCTTAAGGTACCATTGAATATCACATGAAATAGAGATTGTGTGTATACGTCTAGGATGTGGCAGAGTATGCAGGAGCAGTATGGTACACGCCTATAGTTCATCACAACCTTTCACCCTCAGACTAATTAGAAGACTGAGAGGATGATTAAGGTCCTCTAGGATATCCTCAGTGCTTGTCTAATTACGTTTAGTGGGAGAAGTACCTACTATTGTGTGAATTTGCATACAACAACAGTTATGAGGCTAACATTGAGATGGCGCCATTTGAGGCTTTATATGGCATACCATGTCGCTCGCTATCGTATTGGGCTAAACCAAAGGACCAAGAGTTAGTAAGGCTTGAAATTGATGTTGATCACATAGAGAAGGTACAACAGATTCGCCAAAGGCTTAAAAGGGCCCAGACGCAAAAGAAGTACGCTGACATGTATCCCACCGATCTCACGTATTCTAAGGGAAACTTTATGTATGTAAAGGTTTCTCATCGGAAGGCTCTTCACAAATTTGGTTTGAAAGACAAGTTAACACTGAGATTCAATAGGCCTTTCAAGTTTAAGAGACGGGTCAAAAAAGCTGCATATAAGCTTGAGTTACCTTCCCAGATGTCAAGGATTCATCTAGTTTTTAATATTTTTATGCTTCAACTAGCTAAGTCGAAAACAGATGTGAGATTGACAATTGACTTGAGTCAAATTGACCTGAGTGAGGATGTGTCTCATGAAAAGAAATCTCTACAGATCCTAGAACAAAAGGTACAATAGTATAGAGGCAAGTCTATCCCTATGTTCACTCAAGTGGCAATTCCATGGTGACTAATAACTAACTTGGGAGCAGGAAAACTATGATAGATTTTCATACTTTTTGTTGGGTTTTGGGGTTCATACGTAGTAGAAAATTCAAAATAATTTTGAAAAAACCCCACAGGATCAAAAATAAGTTCTATTAAACTATATCTAAAAAAGTAAACCTTGCCTTAATTCGTGATTTCCTTTTTTGATTGTTCGATTTCCAAGACATTCAAGTGTACATCCTCTATCAGAAATCCACACACTTATATTGAGCACAATTTGGAATGCTAGCCCCAAAACAGATAGAAGATGTTTTTCTTTCTTTCTCAAAGCCTAAATAACTTGAAAATAGTAAAAACAAAAATCTTATTTCGTTTTAAGGTCTCACCCTCTATTTATATGTATAGATAAGTCCCAACTTAAAATCTTATTCAAAGTACAACTATTGTATTTAGGCTTTTTAAGCAAATTACACATATGCATTTATTAATAATTTATCACATAACAAATCATTAAGGCTTTTATGTCATGAATTTTATCACATAAAACTCATTAATATGGACCAATTGAAATTGCGGAAAACCATTCTTTGTGTGCAACCCAATAGGTTCATGTGACGTTTGTAGTAAACAAAAGCCATTTTGGTACACAAGTCATAAGTGGTCTCTAGCAAGGTATTATGACTACTCGAGCAACATGAATGTCAAAATCGATACAATCTAATGAACAAAATATATCATATCCTTTTGTCATGCGATATCCTTTAATTAAACATAAGGCATGGAAAATCACCTTTAATGTTCGATCATACTAGTCTTGATCTTTAAGTTAATTGAATTCATCCAAGCGAAATTGATCATATCAATACACATGGACTTGACCATTATTTGTCTATCATTTCAAGGGATCCATTGATATCTCGCTCAATACGAGAGTGAAAATTATATCTTGATTACGCACCTTCACATATTATTCACATGGTAACTAATCACAATCTTTATAATCGTCCATTTAAAGACAACATTTGATTGAGTCAAATTATCATGCTCATAATATTGAAATCTATGGTAATCTCAAGTCAAAAGACTAAATGATATACTTATTATGAGTAACACCAATGAATTAATCCATGTGGTGTTCAAAAAGCGGGTCGGTCTAATACCTTGTTCCCTAACAAGTACTCATGATCTCAATTCGTATCCCTATACGCATGGTCATCACATGACCATCAATCAAGATTCACACTAGTCTTAATTTATTATAGTCCCCACTATAATGGCTGACTGTGGACATTTAGGATATTTCAACAAATATCAATGGATTTTATTATAAGGTAACATGCAATCACTTATAATAAAACATCAAATGAAAACCTCTATTTTATTAACTAAAATTATAAAACAAACAATGTTCGTAGATTGACCTAGGGCACATGTCCCAACATCTCTCACTTGCACTAAAGCCAATCATTCATGTATCTAATAGCTAATTACCTGACATGACCATCATGTTTCATTTGTGGAAAAGCTTTCATCAAAGGATTTGCAACATTGTCTTCTGTAGGAACTCTGCAAATCTTCACGTCTCCCTTATCAATTATTTCTCGAATGAGATGAAAACGTCTAAGTGTATGTTTGGATTAGTGGTGTGATCTTGGTTCCTTGGCTTGTGCTTTGGCCCCGTTATTGTCATAATACGAGCAAACGAGGTTAGAAAATACACGGAACACAACAAGTTCATAAATGAACTTTTTGATCCAAACTACCTCGTTAGCTGAATCAGACGCTGCAATATACTCAGCTTCTATTGTAGAATCTACCACAATTTCTTGCTTTGAATATTTCCAGCTCACTGCCCCTCTACTCAAAGTAAACACATATCCAGACTGCGATTTGAAGTCATCTATATCAGTTTGAAAACTTGTATCTGTTTAACCATTTACAACAAGCTTGTGTTCCAAAATTCTATAGACCGAAAACACTTCTTTAGTCCTTCTCAAGTACTTAAAAATGTTATTTACTTCTATGTACTGACTCTCACCAGGATCAGATTGATATCTGCTTGTTGTGCTCAAAGCATATGATACATCAAGTCGGGTACATAACATGACGTACATGATAGATCCAATAGCTTTTGCATATGGAATCGTATTTATGCGCTATCGCTCATCATTAGTCTTTGGACATTGAGTCTAGCTAAAACTTATACAATGAGATATTGACAACGATCCTCTTTTAGAGTTTTGCATACTAAACCTATCCCTGTATATATTAATCCCAATTATGTAGGCTGCATCTCATAAGTCCTTCATTGAGAAACACTTTCCTAATGAAGACTTGACACTCTATAAAGGTTGGTATGTCATTTCCAATGAGTAATATATAATCAACATATAGTACCAGGAAAGCAACCACGCTTCAATTGACCTTCTTGTATACACAAGGCTTATCTTCATTTCTAATGAAATTGAATTCCTTAATTGCTTCATTAAAACGAAGATTCCATCTACGAGTAGTTTGCTTTAATCCATAAATGGATCTTTGAAGGTTCACACCTTCCTAGAATTCGTAGGATGAACAAACCCTTCAGGCTATATCATATACACGTCCTCAAGTGACTTTCCATTTAGAAAAGTTATTTTGACATCCATTTGCCATATCTCATAGTCGTAATATGTAGTTATGGAAATTAGAGTTTTAATGGATTTAAGCATGGCTACAAAAGTAAAAGTCTCATAATCATCAGTACCGATAGTCTTAACCCCTTCAGGTAAATTAATCAGCTTGCAAACTTGGTTATCATACATGGATTACATCTCAGAATTTATGACACCAAGCTATTTATATGCCTTAGTGCTAGACATAGACTTTTGATAAGTAGTAGGTTCATTTTGATCTATAAGCAACACCTCACTATTATCAGTAATATAAAAGCTAAATCTCTCCAGTTTTTGTCTTACCTTATCGGATTTACCTAGGCCTTGTGATACTTATAGAGGTTCAACTTATTCAAGACTTTGTTGATCTCCCGCTGACGATTGATTTTTATTTGTTGTTCTTGAACTTCTTCAAGATTTACTTTATTCTCATTGTTGTCTTTTGAAATAAACTTTTTTCCATAAAGACACCATTCTGAGCAACAAACACTTTGTTCTTAGTAGGATTATAAAAGTAGGATCCACTAGTTTCTTCAGGATAACCAATAAACACACACTTGGTAAATTTAGCTGATAATTTTTTAGAGATTTTTTGTCATACGAAAACCTCATAGCTCAAAATCTTAAGGAAAGAAAAACTTGGTCTTTTCCTAAACCACATCTCATGTTGTGTTTTATCAACGACTTTAGAAGGAACACAATTTAGTGGAAACACAACAATTTCAAAGGCATAACCATATAAGGAAATATGAAGATTTGCATGACTCATTATAGATCCAATCATATCTAATACAGTTCGATTTCTCCCCTGAGAAACACCATTCAATTGTGGAGTTGCCGGGGAGTTAACTGTGAGACAATCCCATAATTTCTAAGATGATCATCGAACTCTTGGCTAAAATATTCACCACCTCGATCTGATCAAAGTGCTTTAATAGTTTTACTAAGCTGATTTTGCACTTTATTTTGAAATGTTCGAAATATCTCAAAAGACTCACCTTTATATTTTATGAGATATACATAACCATATCTGCTGAGATCATCAGTGATAGTAATGAAGTACTGATAACCACCTCTAGCCATTATGTTTATAGGACCACATACATCAATTTGTATTAGACCCAATAAATCACTTGTCATTTCTCTATGTCTAGTAAAGGGACTCTTTGTCATCTTACCTAGTAAATAAGATACAAATGTTTCATATGATTCAAAAAATGAATCTAAAATTCCATCTTTATGGAGCTTAGAAATGCATTTCTCGTTTATGTGGCCAAGAGGATAATGCCAAAGGTAGGTTTGATTCAAATCAATTGACTTGAATCTTTTTGTATTTATATTAAGAATAGGAGTATCTATGGACCTTTTCATGTGTAGAATATAAAGACTACCACAAAAATCAGTATTCGTATAGAAAACACCATTATGAGAAATGTAGCATTTATTATTTGGAATAATGAAATTTAAACCATCCAAATCCAAACATGAAACTGAAATGATGTTTCTACTCAAGGTAGGGACATAATAACAATTATTTAAAAATAAAACAAATTCACTAGATAAAAGTAACTCATAGCATCCTACAACTAACACAATAACCTTTACTCTATTTCTAACTCGTAGGATGACTTATCCTTTTTTGTCTTTCGACTTTTGGTAAGGCCTTCACATTAATACAAATGCGAGACCCATATCCAATATCCAATAACCAAGAATCAATAGTTTACAAGTTAACTTCAATAACGTAAATACCTAAAAAACACTAGTCGCACTACTCTTCTTTTTCTTTAGATTTTCAAGATAGAGTTTGCAATTTCAAAATCAATGCCTAGGTGCATGGCAGAAAAGACAATTTTCTTCTATTTCCTTTTCCTTTTGGAACTATGAAGTAGAAACAACCTTAGGTTTGACTTGTTACACAGTCTTTGTGACATTCATAGTAGCCTTGGTGACTTTAGCATTGCTTTTGCCCTTTTTCTTCATAGACTTTCCTTTATAAACCATCAACACATTAGTAATGAGTTTCTTAACATTATGCTCAATATCTTTAAGCATCAAATGCAACTTTAAGATAAACTTCTCCATATTATTCACGTTATAGTTCATCACAAATTGTGAATAACTATTAGACAATGAATTTAGGATCAAATAAGAAATTTAAGTCTATCAAGATGGTCAATATAGCCATTCATTTTCAAAACATGAGGATTAATTGATGCGCCCTTAGCCATTTTGCAAGAATGGAGATTTTTGACTATCTCGAACCTTTCTTGCCTAGCTTGCTATTGGAACATTGCCTTCATAATCGTAGCCCTGTCGTAAGTTTCTATGTGTTCCATGTCCTTTAGAAGTTCAGGAACCATGGTTACCAATAAATTCATGTAATATTAGTTGAGTTGTTGACTTGCTTAGTATATGCATCCTTCACGGCTCTTAAAGCATTTTCTATCCAGGACATACAACTTGCGTTCATGCTTAAGAATAATTCTCAAGTTTCTGAACCAGTTAAGAAAGTTTTTTTCGGACAACTTATCCTTATCAAGGATTGATCATAGTGAAAAAGGATTAATGTGATTTAAAGAAGCCATGGATTTACAATGAAGATTATGCAAAAGTTCATTTTAGTATAGAGGAATAAACTCCCACTAATTTAACAACCCTCCATAAACGTCAAGTTAATTTAAGGGATTAAAACTCATGTTTCACCTAATTCCAAGACAGTTATGGCATGAAACTTTGAATTAGGTTATTTAGATAGGTACCAATTACCAATTACCAATTACATCATATGTAATTTTTAGTTGTTTTTATAAGATTATGCATCTTATGTCTTAGCATGTTTTATCTCATCTAATGCCTAAAGCCCAAAACTTTTTTGATAGCTTTATCACGTCTAACCTTTTTAAACAATAGAGCAACCATTACTCAGTTTGCCTCACTAAGATAAACAATACACTATGCGGAGCAGACCCATATTGATGTGATCGAAGCCTTGACGAGTGTTTGAGATTGTATGACACTTGACTTAAAATTTGAAAGAGATATTTTTTTTTAAGTAATCATAATTTAAACAAGATAAATATCATATATTACAATGCATAAAAAATCGCCGAATAAGTTAGGAGATTTTACTAATATTGAATACTATACAAATTTCCTCGCACTACGAACAGTTAACAACAGTCCCACCGATCAGCGGGCGGTGGTACCGGTTGGGGGTACTGGGGGCAGCGCCCTTTATTTTAGTCAACGAATCTCAATTCCAAAAATTAAAAATAGCCTAAAATTTCTCAATACTTTAGTCAATCTAGTTAACTAAAACGGCCCTTATTTTAATTTTGAAAATGCTAATTAAAATATTTTTATTTAACTCAGACCCACCTTTAACTTAATAAATTACCCTAATCTAATTAGAATTTAAGATACATTGAATCCTTATCAAATTAGAATTTTTCATATATCTCACCTATTTTATTAGATTTGTAGTTCTTATTAGATTACAAGTTTATTTCCTATCTAATAGGACTATAATAACAGATAACCACAATGAGATATATGATCAAAATCAATTTCGATTCCTATTCATACAAAACAAGTAATTGAATCAAGAAACAAAATATTCATCATGCATTAAACATTAGAATCATATTAAATTAATCATATTAACCTAAACATGACTTCTACCATGAACATACAAAATTCACATCGTTCAATATTAAAGCGAGATTTTATCAAAATATTCTAAACTTGAATTCTATCATTGAATCAAATCATGCGTATATATCGAATACACGAATTAACAACATGCTTTAAACCCAATTCTCAATAACAATTGTCACAGAACCTATATTTACATTAGATATACATAAATCAAGTTTATGTTTTCATATATATATATATATATATATATATATATATATATCAATCAAAGAAAACATGCAAACATTTAATAGAAACGAGCCTATGGCTCTTTACCACTGTTAGGTTTTAGGGTTCATACTTAGCGGGAAATTCAAAACAATTTAAAAAAAAACCATAATAGGATCGAAAATAAGTTCTATTAAACTAGATCCACAAAAATAAACCTTACCTTAATTCATGATTTCCTTATCTGATTGTTCAATTTCTAAGACGTTTAAGTGTGCATCCTCTATAAGCAATCCACACACAAATAGTGACCACAATTTGAAATGTTAGCCCTAAAAGAAATATAACACATTTTTCTCTCCCTAAGTACAAAGAACTCGAAAATAGTAAAAACAAAAATCTTATTTCATTTTAGGATTTCGCCTTCTATTTATATGTGAAGATAAGTCCTCACTTAAAATCCTATTCGTAATACAACTATTGTATTTAGGCAATTCAAGCAAATTGTACATACGCACCTATTAATAAGTTATCATATAATAAATCGTAAGGGCTTTTATGTAATGAGTTTTAGCATATAAAATTCATTACTCTGGACCAATTAAAATTGCGTAAAGTCATTCTTTGTGTGTAACCTAATTGGTTCATGCGACGTCAGCAGCGAACCAAAACCATTTTGATATACAACTCGTAAGCGGTCTCTAGCAGGTCTTATAACTACCTAAGTAGCATGAATATCAAAATTGACGCAACTAAACGAATAACATATATCATATCCTTTTGTCATGCGATATCCTTTGATTAAACAATAAGGCATGGAAAGTCACCCTTAATGTTTGATCGTACTAGTCTCAATCTTTAGAAAAATTGAAAAAATCCAAGTGACATTGATAAAATCAATTCATATGGACTTGGCCATTGTCAGTCTATCATGTTGAGGGATCTACTGATACTTTTTTTTATACGAGAGTGACAAATTCTATCTTGATTACACACCTTCACATATTATTCATTCGATAACCAATCACAATCTTTATAATTATCTGGTTAAAGACAATGTTACAATATTTGATTATGTGAAATTATCATGCTCCTAATATTGACGTCTATGACTAAATGATAATCTCAAGTCAAAGGATTAAATGATATACCTATCACAAGTAACACCCATGAATCAATCCATGTGGTATTCTCATTGCGGGTTGATCAAGTACTTTGTTCCCTAACAAGTACTCATGATCTCGATTCATATCGCTATACGCATGATCATTGCATGACCATCAATCAAGATTCATACTAGTCTTAATATATTATAGTTCCTAGTATAATGACTTACTAAGGACATTTAGGATATTTCACCCAATACCCATAGGTCTTACTACAAAGTAAACATGCAATCACTTATAATAAAACATCAAAAGAAAACTTTCATTTTATTAACTAACATTATAAGATAAAAAATGTTTGCAAATTGACCCAGGGTACATGCCCCAACATTTTTCTAGTCTGGTATAACTTCAACTTGAACTTTAATTACAAGGACAAATTTTTCATTAGTTAGGAAGATTTTTCACGGTCGAGAATTTCTAAATCTTAGTTGATTCTTTAATCAGGATCATTGACCCATGACATGGGACCTACATTGAGAAACGTGCATTGACTGAGACTAGGTGATGATGTATATGTTAGATTTATTGTGATGTATGCGTAGTGCATTGTATATGTGTAGGCTATTAAGTCACTCCTAGTTGTTTTTAGTTGTCGAGATGTGAGTGGGGACACACCTTGAAATGCATGCCATGTGGGATCGGGGTAGAAAACGATGTGGTAAGTTAGTTTGACGTTAATATGGCTTAAATAGTTAAATTAGGTATGGCTAAAGTTATTTACATTAAATGAAACCTAAGTTAGCAAATTAAAATAATAATTATTTGATGATTATTGATATACGTGTTGGCACATCAGGAGACCAATTTAGTCTTTGATTGGTGTTAGGTAAAGGAAGTTAGTGGAGAGTTAGTGGTATTGTGTCAAGATGTAGGCCATTTGATTAGTCTCGAGAGATGTGTGTATAAAAAGATAAATGACTATTCATCAAACTTCTTTTAATATATAAGATTGGATAGATCAACTAATGCAATTCATTTTATTTCAAAACTTAGAAGTTATGTAAAGTTGGAGAAAAAGAACCAAAGGAGATCGACAAGAATTGTTGAGGAGATTTTGTGGATTTGAAGCAGTTAATCAAGTTAGGTGTGGTTTACTACAAGGTGATTTTATTTACATTAGTAACTTAGTTTAATTTGATGAATTTGTGATAAATAAGAAGTATGGCTATTGTAATGGTTTTAGTTGTTGTTTTGAGTCTGTAGTAGGTTAGAAAAGAGATCCCAAAGTGTTGTAGTTGGCTATATGTGGAGAAAAATCAGAATTTTAAGTGTATAATTTTGGGTTTTCCTGCATATAGCACGTTGATGAGCTAGCTAGTGCGCTACCTGTGTGTTGCATGCTTGGTGCTTTGACAGCACAAAATTCGTAATTTTCTAATTTAATCTTAAAAACTTTAAACAAGTCCAATACCTTAATTAAAAGTCTAAACATACTCAAAAAAATGTTAAATGGTATCAAGAACCTAGGGAAATGTCTCGGGGGTTTGGGAATAAATTTCGAGGTGTTGGGAGACTACATAGCTAGAAAATTTGCATGGATTGTAAGTAAACTGATTGAGATATTTATTTACATTTCATTCTTGTTTATTATTCATTTTTAGTCATTTGGACTGATTTGCGTATTGTACTTCAAATACCATGACTTGTTTCTCTCTCATTTCATAAGTTTGTTGTTATGGTATTGATTGATGGTTAAATAGTTTTGTTGACTCTAAATCATGTGCTATGTCATTTTTTTATTGTTAAGGGACTTAGTCAAATGAAATAGTATGCTATTAAGTAGATGGTTGATGGTACTTAGCATTAGTTATGCAGTTGTACTATTGGTTTCCTAAAACCGTGTTGTTTCTTGAAATACAAAAGAAGTTCTTATATCTAGCACCATGATGAGACAAAAATGGATGACACACGAGGTCAATAGATTATCGGGGTTGTCGTCATCTCACAACTAGCTTGTACATCACACGGGGTATAGGACCCGAGGTTGTTGATAAGTATATACGCTTATGTGATAGGCATTTAGGAAGATGTGAAGGCATCTATTAGATTATGGGTCGTTCTAAGGATGTGAAGACATCTATTAGATTGTTCACGCCCTAAATAGTGGAATAAGATTGATGTGATCTAACTCACGGTCGATCGGCCCCAGATTATTACTACTTAACTGAGTGTCACTTTCATTTTGTTTAACCAAAGTATCTTTTAACATGATTCTTTTTCAGCATAGTTGCTATTATTATGCTTTTTAATACTTGTTGTTTATTTGGAATATGAGCAAATGTCTCTCAATGTTACTTTCTATTTTTCTATACTCACTGTCTTTTTTATGACGGTGGGTGCAGATCCATCAAGTAGCAGATCAGAAAAGAGAAGATGAGCGACTACTTCTAAGTCAGTGGAGTGCTGCTATACCAAATTTTGTAGGTTTTTTGTTTTGTTGTACGACATTTGTATATGTCTTTTATATACCTTTGAGGTTGTATGTATAGAAGAAAAGATAATGCCTTGACCAAATACATATTGATATATTATTGTCTTTTTGTTAAATATATATATATATGTGCATGTGATCTTTATTTCCTATTTTTTCATATTCTTAGGAATTATATTAAAAGTCTCCCTAATTTGTTGAGACTTTTGCTAAATAATCGTTAAGTTTTTAAAATTTTAATTTACTCTTATTTATTAATTGACATAAGATAAGAAATGCTTATTTGAAAAATAACAGTTAGTGTTAGGAAAGTTTTGGAAAAGGCTGACTAATTTGTTGTTAAGTCTTATATGGTGAGTTTAGGCCCTAATTTGAGAAGGGGTCGTCGCATGAAACCTATTAGAGCTAATACTTTGTTTTTCTTGAGCACAACAAGAAGTGAGAAAGTTTATCCTAACCTGATCTATGAGAGCTGTGTTGTCAAAATTGGGGAGAGTGAGCTCCCAAATGATCTAAAATTTTTGAAGTTCCCGGAGTATGATGCACTACTAGGAATAAATTGGTTAGCAACATACTATGCCAGTATCGAATGTTTCCATAAATGGTTAGATTCCTTATTTTTCTGAAATTATTATCTTTAAAGGCTATAATCCTCCATGACTTGCATCTCATGGAAAGGAAGCTACTACTTGAGATTTAGAGGTTATTGTAGGGGTTGTTATTTTTAGTGAACTTAGTGAAAAACTTACAGTTAGTGCGATACCAGTTGTTTGTGAGTTTTCAGAAGTCTTTCCATCTGACTTTCCTAGACTTCCACCACCAAGTGTCGTTTACTTCATCATTGATTTTATTCATGGGACTAAACCTATATCTATTCCTCAATACCATATAGCAGGAAAGGAATTGCGTGAGTTGCACATTCAACTTGAAGAGTTGTTGCATAAAGGATTTATCGAACCTAGTATATCACTGTGGGGATCACCAATTCTTTTATGAAAAAAGGGTGAAAACTTACATATGTTCATCGATTATAGATAACTTAATCGAATGACTATTAGGAATCAATATCCATTGTGCAAGATCAATGACAAGTTCGATTAATTGAAAAGTGCTAACTATTTCTTGAAGCTTGATTTGAGGTCTAGTTATCATTAACTGAGGATTAGAAATGAAGACATCTTAAAGACACTTTTCAGTATTAGGTACGACACTTCGAGTTTACAGTGATGCCATTTAGGCTCACTAATGCTCTTGCTATGTTCATGGACTTGATGCATTGGGTGTTTAAACCCTACCTTGACCAGTTCATCATAATTTTTATTGATGATATTTTAGTCTATTTGAATACTCAGGAAAAGCATTCACACCACCACAGGGTTACTCTACAGACCCTGAAGGATAATCGGCTGAATGCCAAGTTTAGTAAGTGTGAATTTTAATCTTCGAAGGTCAAATTTCTCGGTCATGTGGTTAAGGATGAGGGCATATTTGTAGATCTAGTGAAGGTTGAGGCAATCCAGGATTGGTCTACTCCTACCACATTATCAGAGATTCAGAGTTTTCTAGGGTTAGTCTATTATTACAGAGGATTATTTGAAGGTTTCTCCCGTATCACTTTGCTATTAACTTGGCTAACATATAAATATGCTGAGTTTATTTGGTCTGATGAGTTCAAGACTGCCTTTAAGGAATTCAAACATTGTTTGACTATAACACTTATTCTTATATTACCTAAATCAGGGGAAGAGTTAGTAGTTTAAACAGATGCTTCTCACTCAGGTTTGTGTTTTGTGTTGATGCAGGAAGGTAGGGTTGTAGCTTATACTTCACAACTCGAGATTCATGAAATATATTATCTAGTTCATGATTTTAAGCTAGCAGCATTGTGTTTTCCTTAAATATTTGGAGGCATTACTTGTAAGACGAGAAATTTATTGTATTCTTAGACCATAAGAGTTTGACATACTTGTTTATTCATAGTGAATTGATCATGAGGGAACGTAAATGGCTTAAGTTTCTCAAGGACTGTGATTTCACTCTAGAGTACCACCTAGGCAAGGCAAATGTAGTTGTTGATGCCTTGAGTAAGAGAAAAACATGAAGAGAGAATGTAGCTAGTTTTAGAGCTTTTTAATTTAGACTTCTTAAGGAAGCTTCTATAATGATGATTCATGAGAGTCCAATTAGCACATCATCAACTAAGAGAGCTAGGTCCAAAACCACTATTATGTTATTGTATGCTCAGATCTGATTTGAACTAGAGATTATTCAACAAGTGGTTGATCGTCATAAAGCTGATCAGGACTACTTAGCGCATCCGAGATTAGCGACTAGTATGGATCATCCTGATTGGTTAGTTTATGATGATGGTGCCTTACGTTTTAGGGATATATTGTGGATTCCAGCTCAGGATCAATTGAAGTAGGAGTTGCTACAAGAATCTCATAGATCTTTGTACTTTATTCATCCACGTAACACTAAGATTTATCTTGATATGTGGCATATTTATTGGTGGCCTTGAATGAAGACTGATATTGATAAGTTTGTAAAGAGATGTGATATATGTTAGTAAGTTAAGGTTGATCGTAGGAAACCTGGAGAGTTATTGCATTATTTACCAATTCCCAAGTGGAAATGGGAGCATATATTAATGGATTTTGTTTTCGTTCTACCTTTGAATCAATATAAGCACGATGTTTTTTGGGGTGTAGTTGATAGGTTGATGAAGTATGCGCATTTCTTGCAAGTTTCCATGTAAAATCCTCTTGACAGTTATGTAAGATATATGTATGTGAGGTGTTTAGACTTCATGGAGATTCAGTGTCAATTACTTTAGATGTAGATATGAGATTTACATCCAAGTTGTGAGTGAATTGTAGACAAAACCAGGAACTGTTCTTAACCTAAATAAGACATATCATCCTCAGACTAATGGGTAGATTGAGCGTCAAATCATACTGCTAAAGAATATGCTATGAGCTTGTGTCTTGGAGTTTGGCGGCAATTGGGAGAAATACATTCCTCTATATGAGTTCCTTTAAAATAATAGCTATCGGCCTAACATTAGAATAGCTCATTATAAAACTTTATATGTAGGCCTTGTCATCCACCAGCATGTTAGGTAGAGGTTGGATTTACGATTTTGCTGGGGCCATAATTAATTCAAGACTATACAAGGAGAATTCAATAGATTTGTCAGCGTTTGACTATAACACAACTAAGATAGAAAAGATACGCTATTAAGCATAATAATTTTTTGGAATTTTCAAAGAAAGATTATGTTTTGTTGAAAGTCTCACTGATGAAAGAGTTGTATAGATTTAGATTGCGGGTAAGCAGCACCAAGGTATATTTGGTCAATCAAATTGAAAAAGGAAGGTCTCGTTGCTTACAGGTTGGAGCTACCTCCTCAGCTAGTTAGAGTTCATGATGTCTTCCACATACATATATGCATTGCAAAATGGAGACTTAACTCACTCAAAAGATTGATTGGAATGAGTTTGATCTTCGGGAAGACTTATCTGACGACAAGAAGTCGATTCAGATTTTTTATCGTAAGATTAAGAAGCTGAGGACCAAAGAGATTCCTTTAGTTAAGTGAAATAGTGATTTCATGGAGATTATGAGCTAACGTAGGAGCAAGAATCTTATATAAATTAGTAGTTTCCTTTTCTTTTCAAAACTACAAGTAACGATTTTGTTTACTTTAATTTCAATGACGAAATTTCCTTAAATTCGAGAGACTGTAATGACTCATTACCTTAAGCTAGTTATTAGTTTTTACTCAAACACTAACTTACTCGAGTTAAAATAGTGGTTAAGTCTAACGTGCCTCAATTATCGTGTGCATGGGTTTGTATGTTATTTGGTATTTATGTGATATGTTTGTTGGGTTTTTTTATTTCATTGATCAATTGAGAGAGAATCATGTGAGGGTTTGATTTAACAGTTTGTGTGATCCAGGGAGATCAAATTTGAGTTTTAGAGAGATCAAGGAGGGATTAAACCACCGTTGACCCGAGATTCATTACGATTGGTAAGTTTAAGTTTTGTTCTTAAGTTGAATTCGTAAGTTAGGGATGAATCTTTCTTAATTATAGTTGTTATGGCCTAGAAATAGTTTAAAAACTCATTAGAGGCCTTCCTTGATGTTGTAGGGAGGTGTTAGATGTTGATGTGATGAATTTGTAATCGAACAGGGATTGTTGCCCTGTTCTTTATTGAGATGCTCGATGATGGAGCATGCTCCCTGTAGCCGGGAAACACCCCTTGATCAGTCAATAATTACATATGATTTATTGTGTAATTTATGTTGATTTTAGATATAAACAATGATATTACACTAATTATTCTCTTCTTTTTTGTGATTTCGATGTTTAAATAGGAAAATAAAGAAATGGAAGAAAAAGAAGAAGAAAAGCAAAACAGTCGACTAGAAAAGAAATCCAATGATTATCCATGAATTTGAATTTACACTAGGAATCGCCATTTAAATCGGCACCAGAAAAGTACCAGCGAATCCTCAACGAATGGAAGAATATACTAGAAATCGCCAGCTAAATCGGTGGAGCCCAGAGAACCAAATTCAGTAATTTGCCCAACGATTTATATACAACATAGGAATCCCAAACAAATCGCTAAACTCAGTTATGAGTTTTTTACATTAATATAAAGAATTTGAGTTTATTTAGGATATGTATACTTAGGGAGACTATAAATAAGAACACAGAGCTTCGAAATAACTCTCTCTAACTGCTCTATTCAACCTTTTTTACAAATTTAATAATTCTTTTATTAGTTTTAGTTGATGTTTGAAGCTACATTAGAGCTTTGGTTTATTTTAAGAGGTATTTATTTATTTATTCATTACCTCTTTTAATTATATATTTGCAGTGTTTATTTCCAGCATGAGTGAGTAGTTTATCAATCTAACAAGCCTTAGACATGTATATACTTTTTATTGTTAGATAGTTATAATTAAGGAAACACGAACTTGATGCTTTAAATCTATTCATACATGTCGATAACATATTTATTAAGTTGTTTTTGTGAATTATAACTAATGAAGATCAATATTGCTTGCATAGTTGCAAATAAGTATTGTGGTATTTCGATTCTAAATCTATGTCTATAATTATTGACAACAATTATAGAAATAGTAATTAGGATTAATTTATCGCGCTTTCCTGAGTGGAAGTTCTAGGTGATTTTGTTCTAAGTTGTTTATTAATTAGCATGCTTAGATTAGGCATGATTTTCATTGAGTGTTAATGCTATCATATCTCTATGGTGTTACATTTTATCCAATGGGTAGATTTACAATGACAAGCATGTAGTTTTTTCATTAAATTTAGGAAAATCGATGACTGACTAAAGGCTATCAACCTATTATGAATTAGGATTTAATGATTTCAAGATTCTATGTGTTAGGATTATAACTATATTATATAGTGACGTTATGTTCTAGTGTTTAAATGCAATCCAAATATATTACATTATTTAGTAGGGGTTTGTTTAGACGTTTGTTAAGATATTTATATTATATTAAATTCGAATATTGTTTAATTTAGTTTGCATTGGGTTGTTTGAATTAAGTTAATTAATTTGGTTAATTAAATTAGTAGTTATAGATTTTAGTAATTTGGTATTTTAATTCTCATTTAACTAGATTAACTACATCAATAAAAACATGAAAAAACACTTTTCTTTGAAGTTTACAAAATCCATGTGGAGACGATATCCCATTTACCTTGCTACAAATAATAAAAAAAAATACAGGAAACTATTGTGCACACTCGACACGTGTCAATTTTTGGCGTTGTTGTCGGGGATTTTCAAATAATTTCTTAAGATTTTAGATGTTGTATGGTCTACATACTTTGTCATGTTAATTTTATAGGATCTTTATATGTGTTTGATCCTGAAATTGATAGAACTTTTAACCGAAATTTAAGACAACAACAACTTATGGAGAACTCAGCTAATAGGATGGAGGATAATAACTGTGATATTAATGATAATGCCATTAATAATAATAATGATAATAAAGTTAATAATTATAATAACAATAATAATAGAGAACTTACATTTATACAAGTAAACCAAAATTTTACAACATATGAGCCTATATCTTAACATAACCCAATGGATTTCCAAAATTTGAAATTAGATTTAGATTTATTAGTGTCTTTCCTAACTTCTATGGTAAAAACAATAAATACCCACATAAATAAAGTTAATGGGATGAAATCGAAAGAAGGCATCCTAGAACAAGTCAAACTTAAAGCTTTTTCTTTTACATAGAAAGATCACGCACAAGATCGGGTGTTCTATCTCCTACAAAATTTAATAACTACATGGACTCAAGTGTTAGAAGCTTTCTTAGATGAATATATGCCTGCTAGAAAAATCAGTTCCTATAGAAAACAAATCACAGTTGCAAAGATGAAAGATGATGAAAACTTTAATAAATCTTGAGATAGATTACAAAGATTAATTTCTTCTTATCCCCAACAAGGATTTACTCAAAGAGTTTTATTAGAATATTTTTATGAAGGACTTAATTACTTTGAACAAAGGTTATTAGAGACCGTATGTGGTAGATCTTTATTTGAAAAAACACCTACTTTAGCAAAAGAAGCAATTAATAAAATTGCAAAACAATCTAAGCAATATGGTGAAAATGTTGAGTCATTGAGAAATAAACTTTATGAAGTTGATAATAGAAAAAAATGATGCGTCTGATAATAAAATTGATGATTTATCTAAGATGGTTAAGCTAGTAATTAATGATAGATCTAATCAAGTTAAAGCTTGTAGATTCTATAATGAGGTTGCATATCCTACAGATGCATGTCCTACTCTACACGAAGAAAATACTTAAGAGGTTAATGCATTAATGAACCAATTTCTTGTCCCCCAAGAAATCAATATAATAATAATACTTATTATCTTGGAAGACCAAATCCAAATCTTAGTTATGGTCCTCAAAATATAAATTATAATACTTATAGACCAAAAGCACCAATGCAATTTGTACCTAATTAGCAACTTCAACAAAATACTCAACCTATGAATCCAGATTTAGAGCAAATCTCGCATAATTTTATGAAACAAAGTCATCAAAACCTTACAAAGATTTTTCAAAATCAGATTAAGACTGATACTACTATTAATGAACTGAAAAGTCTGATACTACTATTAATGAACTGAAAAGTCAGTTAAGTCAAGTCAAATGAATTTACAAATAAATAGGTTATGTACTCAACAGAGTAATCAAGCTAAAGCAGGCTCAAGGTACTATTGCCCCTACTAATCAAACATAAGTTAATGATTTATTCAATGATAAGAAAGACACACCTATAACTGGAAATACACTTAAACAGAATAATAAAAAAACACATAAAACCATTAAAGAAGAAGAATAAAAAGAAGAAATGATGACTAATATAATTTCTACTAGAGAATGGATGACTGAACAATTGAAATATACACCTTTTCCTAGAAGGCTAAACCCATGGTATTTAGCTAGAGTTGAAGCATATAAAAAATCTTCACAAAAGTTTGAGATAATTGTTAAAGACAAAAATTATAAGATTTCATATCATTTGAATGAAGATATGTGTTCATTTTCTACCGTTCCACAACAATTAGCTAATGCTAGGGAATAAGATAACAATGAAGACATTCTTGAAGCGTTTAGGAAAATAGAAATTAATAAACCACTAATGGAATAAATTATTGAATACTCTAATTATGATGAAGTCTTGAAAGAATTCTCTAAATCGAAGGATAAATTTCTTAGAAGAATCTAAAGAAAAGTTAAGACAAAAGGTGTCTGCTTTAATTAAAAAGAAAATACTCGAGAAATTTTTCAATTCAGGAATGGTTGGAAGTCCTATTATAGTAGGGACTTGTTTACAGATTTTGCTATGTGACCTTGGAGCATCAATAATTGTTTTGTCACTTAAACTATATGAGTCATTGAAAATAGGTTCGTTGACTAATACACCTTTTAATCTTACCTTAGCTGACAACACATCTATTAAACCCTATGGTTTACTAGAATATGTATTAGTAAAAGTAAATGACTTAGTATTTCTAGCTGACTTCTATGTCATGAAAATGAGAGACTTAATATCATCTTAGTCTTTGAATGTACTTTCGGAAGGTCATTTTCTTAAAACAACTAAAAAATTTAGATATCTTTGAAGGAATAATGTCTATAGAATTTGAAAACAAGATTCTCTTTCCATTTCAATGATGAAGATATCTGTGAAAGTTTTGATGAATTTAATAATGAACAAACTAAAAATAATGAGTCTTTATAATTAAATCATCATAAAGTTGAAGTATATGTGATTAATGTAGTAACAATGGAAGATGAAAATGTTATGATCAAGAATTTGCAAGTTGAAGACGCTTCAAATTAAAAGACAATAACTTGAGAATGAAGGGTTTAACAAACTAACAATTTTGAGAAGGATATGAAAGTGGAGGAAATTAAATCTACAAATAATAAGAAAAAGAAGAATCTAGCGATTGTCAAGCTCGATGTTCTAGGAGATATATAAAAAAACATAAAATTCAAATGAGATTGGTTTTTTAAAGCTATTTATGATACATGTTCTAGAGCAAACTACACGCCAATTCGCTTCTTTTTTCATACTCAATTAGAATTGGTTGAACTTGCTTATGAGAAAGTTACTCTACCAAACGATTATTCAATGAAACCAATTGGAGTGGTAACTAATATACCAGTTCAAATTGACAAGTACATTATTCCCATAGACTTTTTAGTTATGCCACACTTAATCAACGAAGATCCTCCATTAATCTTAGGACGACCTTTCTTAGCTACTTAGCAAGTTGTCATGGATACTCTAAACAAGACAATAACTTTTTGGGTGCATGGCCGAGCAATCACTTTCTAGAATGGCACTAGAGTGGACAATCCTACACTTAAGTTTATAGAACCCGTTTAGAACAGCGTAGTTCAGTCGAGCCAATGACAGTAAACAAAAATGCTCTATGGGAGGCAACCCATAATCTATCTTTACTTTTAATTTTAGTATTATGATTAGTTAGTTGTTTTTTTTATATTCTCTCAACTTTTAACTTTTAAAATGGAGATATTTTAGGAATTTAATTCTGGAATAATTTCATGTAAGGGGGGTTGATTGAGCCAATTTATTTTCGTTTAATATTAGTTTTATGCATTAGTTTTCTGACAATTAGCTATTTATAGTACTAAAATTATCATTTAGTACTAATCATAGTTAAATTCTAATATTTTGAAATAATTCTATTTTTATTAGATATATATGTGATAAATATATGTAAAATCAATTAAATTCGAAAAATAGTAAAAATAGGCTGACGATTTTCCATCGATTTCAGTCTTTGAGAAAATCGGCACTAGTGTGCATAATTTTCAATGAAATTTTAAGTTAGCGATTTGTCATCAATTTGAACTTATAACTAGAAGTTACTGGACAAATCGCTGAGCCATTGAAGTTCATTTTTTAGCAATTTTGTTAGGAATTTCTCAGTGAATCTACTTAAACCCTTATTTGCTAAGAACAAATTTGAGTTTTTTAAAAACATAAACCCAAATCGCCACATTTATCCATTTCATACTAAAAAATCATTGCTACCTTTCGATCAAAAGACTGGTTTTTGACAAAATCCAACCTTTCAAAGTTTAATTTAAGTGTATTTAAGTGATTCCTACTTTAATCTCCACACATTCAACCCAAAAATTTGGTGAGTTTTAAAAGTGTAAACCTTGGGCTTAAGCAAGGGGAATTTGAATTGGAGCTCGGAGGAGTGTTCTAGAGAGTCTTAGTATTCCAATTTTGAAAGAATCAATTTGAAGAAAGTAATCAATGAAACCTAACCTTTTATTGATTAAAATGTTAGTTTTTCATCGATTTTTTATTGTTGGTAGGTTATAAGATAAATTTTGAAATTTTTACTCTAAAAATGGTTTTGATATCGAATGTTTTCTACAAAAATACTAGTACAAGTGGGGCGTGATGATTTGTTTATTGCTATCAAAGTTTTGAACTATTCTTTATATATGGAGAATGGTTCGAAGTTTATACACAAACTAATTTGATATCGAGTTTCAAATGTGCTTGGGGTTTTTCGTGTATGCCTATCGAATGATTTGAATTACTTATGAACTATTGTTTTTCTCAATTATGTTTTATCGATAACTTTCATATAAATCTCAAACTCTCAATTTATAAACGACTTTTCTAATGAATTTCTCATTTTAGATTGATGAGTTGAATTTCATTGATCACTTCTCTGACAATTTTGGTTTTAAATGATTTTACATATTCATTCTTTTAGTTATAATTATCCAAATGGCCAGAGGTGGAAAGGGTAAAGATTCGAGAGAGGAGAGAAGAAAAGGGAAGTTAGTCGAGAAAACAAAGACTAAATCCAAAGTTTCCTAAATCCAACCTACGTCAAACTTTTTTGATGCATCTAAGATTAGACCACAATGATATCCTACTCCACCTTCATCATTCAGTTTTAATACAAAGGATGATTATGTAGAAGATGAGGATGAAGTAGATGAGGTTGAACAAAAGATACTGAAGGGGGCGAGAAATTAGGTACTTAGGAATGAAAACTTTGTCAATGATAAGGCCTACAAAAAAATTAAAAACGACATAATAAAGGATAAGAAGTTGATCCAGGATATGGGATTTAATGTCAAGAACGAATCGAAATACATGCCTCGAACCCTAGATATCATTGAGGCTTGGAACTAGGGATTGTCGGATAGGGACTATAACCACTCAGACCTCAAGGATTCTCCCTGTGATAGGTGCGATAGTTTTATGCATATGCATAAAGAAGTAAGAGTAAAACTGAGTCATGAGTTTGTGGAAGGATAGTAGATTATTTTGCTGCAAGAATAAATTGATATTTTAGTTTACTCGAATTACACCAAAAAAAATGATAAGTACCTAAACCTCGAATACACCATTAAATACCACTACCCCACTGAGATAATTAGAGGAGGTTTAGAGGCAATCTATAGTGATGAATTCATTTATGATATTGAGGGGGTACCCAAACCACATAACTACCAAATGATTTAAGAAAAATATGAAAGCTTGGCGTTATTTCATCAACGTCGGCTTACAACCGAGCTTGTAATATTATGAGATAGTGAACTACAAAGCTACCCTACTTTACCATATTGTCATGAAAATAGGATGCTTGGATGTTAGAAAAATTATTTATGAGTTGATTAGGGGTGCCATCATAATGAAGAAGAACGATGGACTACCTATCCCTTTGATGATCACAACTTTTTATAAAGCAGACCAAGTGACTATTGCAAGGCTTGATTTAGATGTTCTATCGGAGAAGACCATTACATATGATGTTATAGATAGATTTGGAAGAGTAAATGGTTATGAAGACAATGAGGAGAAAAAAGAGAAGGCTGAGATAACCAGAAGATAGAAAAGCCAATAAAGAAAAATCATAGATTATACGAGGAGAATTTTAGAGGAAATGTAGGAAGCTAGACATGATCCAAATGTGGAGTAGACTGCTAGGGATTATGATGGACTATACATGGAAGGCGCGGAGTTGGCCTTCATAGGTGCAATTTTGGGCAATCATATGACAACTTTGAGAAATCAAGAACTGGTATTCAAGAACTAAAGGGTCTTAGCAAGGAATATCCACAGGATAGAGCAAACAATGTCTAGAAGACATAGATATCAAGGAGGCGCAAATGTCCCTCTACCATCTACACAAATAAGGCTACCACTTAGCAGTAGTCTTAATGTTCCAACACTACCAGGTCAAGACTAACATCTCCATGACCCCATGCGAGTTACCAGTCATAAAAGATTGATCCAGTGGTGAACAATGGTGATGCAACTTTCAGATGATGACATTTATTTCCTTATTCTGTTATCATCTTTGTCTCTGAATAATATTGTGTGAGCTATTTAATGAAACGTTGGTAATGGTGATATACTTTTTGTTTGTGGTTGCGCTATAGTTTATGCCGTATGATTGGTAATTTGATACAGTTGGTCTAAAATGGTGATGTTTTATTCTACTTTTTATGGACTTTGTCTTATGCCAATTCTAAATTGAGTTTATTTTTATATTGATCTATAGTGGGAAAATGTGAGAATGTCCATAGAAAATAGAGCAGGGACTCAAAAGCAAAAGCAAAAGCAAAAGAAATATATGATAAAGAAATAATTAGGATTAAACAGAAAAGAATGAGAGATGAAAAAGATGAGTTTTCTTAAACTCTTCAAAGAAAAAAATTTGGTTCGAGTGCTTGAAATTAGAGTTGAATGAAGTATTTCTTTATCTAACATGTATTAAATAATATATTTATTTTATCTTGGAAAAATTCCTATTGATTTTGATTGTGGTGTTATTATAAAGTATTTTCTAAAATTAAAACTAATGTAGTATGATTTTTGTATTTTGAGATTCCATATTGGTCATCGTAACGTTGATGCTTGTTGGTGGAGATTGAGAAAATCTATATTATGTACCGGCCTTGGTAATAAACTCTAAGTTTTCAAAGGTGTTGCATTGGCTGGTTAAGTTAATATTAAGGGATGTTTCGTTTTGTGTAAATTATTTTATTCTATCATAACTTCCATTTACGTGTGGATAATGTGTTTCCATTTGAAAATCACTTCTACTTAAAATTTCTATTATTTAAAGTTAAGATGAATTAGATTTAAATTAGTTTATAAAGAATGACAAGAGAATATGATTTGGAGTAGTCATTTGCTCCGGACAACAAATTGTTGTATTGACAAGTCATTAATTAGACATATTTTATAATGTAATTTAGGTTGATTTTAGATATAAATGATGATATTACACTCGGTATTCTTAAGTTTTCGTGATTTCAAGATTTAAATAAGAAAATGAAGAAATGGAAGAAAAAGAAGAAGAAGAGCAAAGTGGTCAACAAGATAAGAAGTCCAGCGATTAGCCTGCGATTTGCACTTACACAAGGAATCACCGCTTAAATCAGTAGTAGAAAAGTACTAACGAATTGAAGAATATACTAAAAATCATCAGCTAAATCAGTGAAGCACAGAGAACCAAATCTAATCATTTACCCAATGATTCATGGGCAACCTATGAATCATTAACAAATTGCTAAGGTCGGTTATAGGTTTTTTACATTAATATAAAGAATTCAAATTTATCTAGGATATGTATGCTTAGAAAGACTATAAATAAGATAATAGAGCTTCGAAATAACTCTATCCAACTGCTCTCTTTAACCTATTTTACATATTTAATAAGTATTTTATTAGTTTTAGTTGATATTAGAAGCTATATTGGAGCTTTGATTTATTTTAAGAGGTATTTATTTATTAATTGATTATGTCTTTTAATTATATATTTGCATTGTTTATTTCCAAGAGGAGTGAGTAGTTTATCAATCTAAACAAACCCTAGACATGTATATACTTTGGATTGCTAGATAGTTATAATTTAGGAACCACGTACTTAATGCTTTAAATCTAGTCATACACGTCAATAACATATTTACTAAGTTGTTTTTGCGAATTACAACTAATGAAAAGTAATATTGCATGCATAGTTGCAAATGTGTATTGTGGTATTTTGATTCTAAATCTATGTCTATAATTATTGACAACAATTATAGAAGTAGTAACTATGATTAATTTATAGGGTTTTTTCCGAGTGGATGATGTTCTAGGTGATTGTGTTCTAATTTGTACATTAATTAGCATATTATGATTTTTATTGGCTTACATTATGCATGATTTTCATTAAGTGTTAGTGCTATCGTATCTCTATGGGTTGCATTTTATCCAATGAGTAGATTTACAATGATATGAATGTGGTTTTTCCATTAAATTTAGGAAAATCGATGGTCGGCTAAAGGCTATCAACCTATTATGAATTATGATTTAATAATTCCAAGATTGATGTTATGTTCTAGTGTTTGAATGCAATCTAAGTAAATTACATTATTTAGTGGGGGTTCGTTTAGACGTATGTTAAGATATTTATATTATATTGAATTTGAATATTGTTTAATTTAGTTTGCATTGAATTGTTTGAATTAAGTTAGTAGTTATAGATTTTAGTTATTTCGTATTTTAATTCCCAATTAGTTAAATTAACTAAATTAAGAAAAAAAAAATACTTTCCTCTGAAGTTTGCAAAATCCATGTGGAGTTGATATCTCATTTACTACTACTACAAATTATAGGAAAATAGGAGAAACTATTGTGCACGCCCGACACATGTCACGCCCTACCAAAGTAGGGAGTGCGCTCCCACCTTAAAAAACAACAACAATACTGCTTTTTACTAGGAAATTCTAAGGGTTTAGGGAATGGTTTAAGGGTTTTGAACTCGGGATATTAGATATGTGATTACATGTTCTGCGTATCAACTGAATCCCGTAATAGGTTACCAATGCCATTGGAATGTAGTAGAGGTAAGAAGGGGTTTGAATCTATAAGATTAAGTCAAACTGAAGCTTTAGAAAGAGTTTTATAAAAATGCCTACTAAGAAAGATATTAAAAGAATTAAACAAAGACATACCTAAATCTAGGAACCACAATCTAGCCCTATGTTGTTTCTATATCTTGTATCATTGACTTTGAAAGATGATTTTTAAAATAGTTTTCCCTGGATAGGATATAGGTGTTGGGATCGACAACACCCTAGTCCCCCTATTTTTGATAGATAGGGTGACCGCTCTCTAAATACTTATCTTATTCCACAGTACAACCTTGGGCAACTGCTCTCAAGATTTAGCACGTAAGCAGCATTAACAAGTATATGGGAACACCCACCCCTAGACAACCATGGCCAACCACTCTCAAGATTTAACCTAGTTCTCGATGTTACTCTCCTAGAACAACAAGTGTGTCAAGTTTCTTGGTCTAGGTGATTGCCACTTCTCAACTCGCTTGGTATCACGGACTTAACCTGATTGATAGCAGGTCAATGGATTTACGCAAAAAGATTTGCAATGAATATAAAATCTCTAAACTAACATTAAGACATTATTAAAAATAGTAACATAAAGATAGAGAACTGAAACAAAACACTAATATTATAGAAAATCTCAATAAGTAATAGAAAATAACCTTCTACTGGCTAGAGAGCTTCATCCTCGACCTAGGTATTAAAAACCTAGTTGGACATGGCTACTCTACCTTGCTCTACTGCTAAATCACTCTGAATACAATGTGTTTTCGTTCATAGAGATCCCTCTTTTATGTAATTAAGCATGGGTACAAGAAAAGGATAGCCCATGAAAAATTAGCCTTCTAAAAATATGAAAATTCTATTTTGCAATTCTGGGTAGGCCATTAAGTAGGAGCAGCGCCAAGTCATGACGTGGCAATATATAGAAAGTCTAGGTCTCGAAGTCAGTCTGAAACTTCTAATTCTGAACTTGGCGCCTTCGTTGGCGTCGTCCATTGTAGAGTTGATGTTGTCAGTTCATTTTGGGCACTATTTATTTTCTTCTGTGACGCGTTGCTTGGGGCGCAGTGGGTCTTCACTGACACCATCTATCCATTCTAGGGGCGTCAAGCTTCCTTGCTTTTAACTGAACTTTGACTTCATTTTTGGATTTGGCTAATTCACATACAAACACTCAAATACTCTATATATCTTCAAAGTAAACATATAGAGCGATAAAACACAACTTTGGACTTGATTTCATAGCAAAACACCTACGAAAAAGTGCACAAATAATGACTCATCAAATACCCCAAACTTAGAAACTTGCACATTCCGAGCAAAAGTTATCTAACTACAACGACCATATACACTATGAAAAAATTCAGTGATGCTTTCCTAAAGATTTTATACATACTTTGCAAAATAATGGAGTCCTTACAATTGAGAACTAGTCAATCTGTTTAACAAGAGACTCAAGATTTTCGAAGGCTGGTCAAACATGGTCACCTTTCAAGACAAGACTTTTTCAAGACTTGAAGCATTTCTAAACCATAACCTTCAACTTACTTGTAGGTTTTCTAGGTCTCTTTGTCAAAGCAGTAGATCCAACTTTATCTCGTTATTAGACGAATTCTTTTAAATAAACTTTATCACTACTTTCTGTTTATTTGCATATCTTCCCACCTTAAAGAGTCCATATGGCTTATTTGAAAGTAGACTATTATTTGGTTCATAGCATTGGAAAAACTCATATACCCTATCTACAAGCACTTGAACTAAATCCCTTTTTGTAGGAGTTCCCTTTATTGGTTTCGGGGATCAAGCACAATGGAAGTTTTCAAAATCTTTTTGAATATTCCCAAACCAAGATCATATTGATTCCATTAAACTAATGCACCAATAGAAAAGAAAGACATACTTTAACACGAACAACTCCATATCTGCCTTGTTTGGTGATGATCGATTCAAGACGCTACTAGAGACAAATGTCCTCTATCAAAGACTCACACACGAATAGACGATCACGATCCGAGTTCTAGCCCTAAAGATTCTACGACAAAAGTCGTCACGAAATCTCTCTAGAAAAATCTCTACAACTACTGTGACCCTAATGTCTTATTTATAGTACAATATGTTAAGGTGTAAAAGAACTTCATCTCCTAGTCACACTCACAAATAGAGTATTAGATAAAGTAGAACTCTAAAAAGGAAAGTAATAGATCATCAACGATTACTAATCCAACAAGAGTTTTAATTTATCTAAAACTCAAATAAGAATTAAAGTCATATAATATTTCCAATTTGAGTCTTATTCAATATAGGATTTACTAAGAGATAAAATTTATAATCACACTAAAAATGTAGGTGAGATTTAAATCCTAGTTAAACTAAGACACTTGATGAGAATATTCAAAATGAATTATATAAAATAAAATTCATCAACCTAGAAAATATTAAATCATGTAAATCAGTTCTTCATGGGCGATCTAATAGGTTCATATAAGCGGCCTCTAGCGAGGCATTATGACTACCCAAGTTTCATGAAGATCAATAAATTGATAAAAACTAATGACAATGTATATCATATCCTTTTGACATACAATATCTTTTTATTGAACATATGTCTTATAGTTCAATCTACTAGTCTCGATCTCTGAGTAGAAAGAAATTGTCAAATGACATTGATTCAATCAATTCATTAGACATGACCATTTATAAGTCTAACTTATCGAGGGGCCCAATAGATGTTTCTCTCTAAAAGAGATGGACAAATTTCCATCTTGATCACATAACATCCACATAGTAGTCAGACAATGACCAAGCAAAACTTTTATAATCCTCCATTTGAATACGATGTTTAGTTATCTTAAATCATTGTGCTCTTTATATTGAAGTCTCTGGTGATCTCAAGTCGAAGGACTAAATGATATAACTATCATGAGAAGCACTTATGACATCTACCACGTAGCGTTCTCATAACGAGTCGGTCAAGTAACTGTTCCCAACAGATACCAATGATCTTGATTTATATCCGTATATACATAATCATCACATGACTATCAATTAAGACTAATACTAGTCTTAATTTATTATTGTTCCGATAATAATACCTGAATAGGGACATTTAGAATAATACAATTATTATTTATATATAGTATTATTAGAGAAATTTCCATCTACTTATAATAGTTAAACAACGTTTACAAATTTCACCTAGGGCATATTCCCTAACATATCCCATTTGCATTAGGTCTAATTCTACACGTATCCAATACTGATTGACCTTAATATGCTCATAGTGGAAGGAATTTATTTATGTATCTGCTACATTATTTGATATTGATGTTCTGTAAATCTTCGCATTCTTTCTCTAATAAGAAAAAAACTGTTGGACATCACCTAATTAAGGGATCTAACCGGCCTAGATTCACCGTAATCTCTTAATAATCTAGTAGTCTTAACCTCTCTATCAATAAACATTTAAGAATATGATCTTGTAATCTTCAGTTATAAAAATTTATTAACCACAAAGGACTCTAAAGTGAATCTTAAACCTTAAAGTTTCGTAAAAATTTATTATATAATCCTCAAAGTTCATTTCGACTAATTATATTATCCTCAAAATTTTGTAAAAAATTTTCAACAGCATCTCCTCTGTTTCTAAGCCTACACCTAAAATCTCGGCCTTCAAAAATCTTGAACAAAACCTGCTCAACTTTGGTGGAAATGTCGAAGGACTCACAATCCCCTCATAACAATAAATATTTCATCAACTAAATTATATATTCATTTTAACTTGATTTAAGGTATCAAAATTAGAAATTCAAAGACAAGTAGGAGTAGCACCAATTGATACAAAGATTAAGGAAGGGCGGTTGCGATGGTTTGGTCACCTGAAAAGACGGCCTACAAATGCCCCAACTAGAAAACTTGACTCAATAGAAACTGTATAAATTCGACGAGGTAGGGGCAGACCAAAGTTAACATGGGATGCATTAATTAAAAGGGATTTGAATGGTTTGCAAAGCTCACCATCAATTGCACTTAATCGAGCACAATGGAAAAGTTTGATCCATGTAGCCGACCCCAGTTAATTTGGGACTGAGGCTATGTTGTTGTTGTTGTTATTGTTAAGGTATCAAAATTCTTAAACTAGCATTACCTTAATTCAAAAATTATTTCAATTCATTCTAAAACCGTTTCAGCCATTTCAAAGGAGATCCTAATCACATTTGAACCCCTAAATCATTTAAACAATATAATGTATTCAAAAATAGTACATATAGAGAGAAAAGAACTAAGCAAGTCACATAGAGTCGGAAAGCTTTCCTTTTCCCTTGTCGTCGCTAGAACTTGTCATTATCCAATTATAAAAATCTATATTGTCATATAAATATATCTCATACAAACCGGTACACCTGTAATAATCAAATGCATAATAATCCAAGAGATTAATGTAGAATATAATCCAAATAATTTAAATACAACCGTGAATCTATCCTTTTTTTGTTATCCAACCACAATTAGATAAAATTATCGAAAAGTGGTAAGTAAACGATAATAAAGACTCATACGCAGGGAGAACAATTAAACGAGTCTCAGTCCTCTAAACGATGGGAGTATGATTGGGTTCAACGTGATCTCATGATAACCACGTGACTAAAAGTATCAGCAACTCCAACCCCTCAAGCATAATATAGTGTTCCATGACCACGTTATAATCTACATTATAAGGAGACTCCAATCGCCTTATCTTCCTAAACCATGTATGCATGTACAACAAAAATGCAATATCAATGATTAATGCAATTCTTACAAAATTATAATCATACAATGTAAAGGTTACTATGGGATTTACTTAACCTTACAAAGGCGATATCGCAACTCCCTTACACTCCGAGTCGATAAACTACTCTACACACGGCTCCAATTGTACTCCTACATTATAAGTTCAATAAGCCTCCATAACAACTTCACCTTTTTTTCAATTATTTGCAATTTAATTGACCCTATCACGTCCCAAAACCCCTAAAATACTTTTAAAATAAATTATCTGATGCTCGAATTTCATTTTTTATCCTAAAATCATTGTCCGGCATCAAAAATTACATTTTTAAGCTTAAATATTAATTTTCCAATTTTTATATATTAATCGGTCCTACTCGACTCAAAATGTAGCGGCCCTAAATCCCAAGGTCGCCACGTGGGGAGGCGCTGCCCCAGCTGTCCCGTCCGATCCTTGACCCACTGGGTCCCACTCGCCACTGACGCCATTTTCCACAACACGTCTCCTCGATACGCGTGTTAACTCCATTCGTTAAGCAATTTAGTTCGATAGTTTAATCATTAAAACAACAGCGGAGGTCTTAAATTTAAGGCAAGTAAACAATTTAAATTTATTTTCATATAAACATCGTTTAATAGAGCAACACCTATTGTGGAAAACCCGGGGAAAGTACTCTGTATATATGCGACAATAGTTAACAGTAATATATACAAGTACAATGTCTATTCAGTCTCCCATTTCCCAAAAATAAGCAAAATATCAAAATTCGCACGTACTAGTAGGTCCTTGACCGCGGGCAGTCCGATAAAGTCGCCCAAAATGTCCTTGCCCCTACTAGCGGGGTCTGCACTCGACCATCACCAAAAAATACGATGGAGAGTACAGTTAGTAAGATTCCAACAAAGTACACCGAACATTTATAGGAGCATAAACAGATATCAATAACCGTGTCAAGTACTCATGTGGAAACTAAACAGTCAACTGTACTAAGATCATCACATAAATAAATAACACAAGAGAAACAAACCGTGTACTCCTCCCGGTCACACTAAACTGTACGTCAAACCCCCAGGATCCTTTCAGTGAGTGCCCCACTTCCTTTCACCTGGTTTCCATACCCCTAGGATCCTTTCAGTGGAAGCCCCCACTTCCTTTCACCTTGTTACCCGCGTACAGCCTAGTGTGCCATAAGTACAACACGAATAGTAAAAGTCTCGACCCCCAACCCAAATGCGTCACGGAAATCAATAACAAGGAATGGGGGGAATAGCATCCAACAACCACAAATAGGCAATCAATGATAGAAAAGTAAACCCTCTGTGACTTTCAGAAGGAATCTTACGTACCTCAAAAATGCACTCGCACGCATCTCGATATGCGCACCCGACACCTGACTATAGCATCATATGTCCCTAGTGTCCATTTGTACCATTTAGCTAGTAAATCATGCAAGTCACAAATAAAAATAGGTAAAATACACCTCACCTCAATCGTGTCGTTGACATTCGTCGATTCACGCCTCCGATCGGTCCGACAACGGCATCGTGTCGTTCACCGCACCGTTGCCGCTGCTGAAGCCGACGTCATTGTCGCGCGCCGCCGCTTTTCATTCGCTGCCGCCACGCTTCGCCACTCGGCGCGCTCTTTCCACGCGCGCGCTCTTTGCCATCATCACTTTGCCATGCTTGTTGTCCTGCGCCTTCGCTTCTGTATGTCCCCGGTGCTTACGGCCGCGCTACCGTCTCCTCCACCGCGCGATCGCGCAGAATGAGCCCCACCGCACGCCCGCGCCACCACCGCCACGCGCTGCTGGTCCGCCTCTCGCGCGGCGCCGATCGGCCGTCTTCGTCGCGGATCCGGTCACGCCGCGCCGCCACCTCCTCCCGCTTCGTGTCGCTGGAGCCGCGACGCTGCCGACCGCTCCCCTGCCCTTGCCACCCGCTGCATTGTTGTCCGCGCATGCGCGTTGTCTTGTCGACGGTGGCCGTCACCCCCGTCCGATCACCACCGCTCGCGCGCAGCTGCGTCGACATCTCGCTCCCCGCGGCCACCGTGCTCGGCCTCGCAGCCGCGTCGCGACCTCCCTGCGCCGCCGCCAGCCGCCGTCTGCGGTGCCTATGTCGCCGCGCCGCGCCGATCTCGTCCACCACCGCGCCGTGCATCTCCTCTCGATCTCTTCCTTCTTCCTCTCGTCGTCCCTCCTCTCTCTAGTTCTTCTCTCTCTCTCTCTCTCTCACTTTTTTCCATTTCTCTCTACTGATCTTTTTCTTTCTCTTCCTTTTCTTTTATATATATATATATATATATTTACATATATATATATATACATTTTCTTTTTGATTTCAAATCAAAAGTGTCCTCGAAAATCGGGCAGTGCGTATCTCGAAGCACCAACCCGCCTCACTTTCAAAATTTTAACACTCACGCTACACGCATCACGAGGCATATCCACTGTATATGATTTTAACGTGACCACCATAAAACCACATAAACCCACTATAGCCACATATCTCGATCCCACGTCGGCACGAGATTCGAGGCTCCTCCCCGTTCGTGATTCGGCTCCCCGAATTCTCGGCACATACGCATACGTATTTCGGCAAGTGGGTCCCACATACGACCCTAAAATGACACGTGGCACGAGTTGAATTTTCGGGCCGTTACAGTCCTCCCAACTAAAAGAAATTTCGTCCCGAAATTTAACTGAACCCCAAATCTCATACTAAATAATAGCTGAGGGTAACGTGTTGTTATCGTCGACTCGAACTCCCAGGTGAGTCCCTTCGTCCTATGAGACTGCCAATGAACTAAGACCTTGGCGAGTTCCTTGTTCCAAAGATTCTGTACTCGAAGGTCGACAATCTTTATCAGTCTCTCCTCATAGGTCACGTCAGACTGTATCTTCACTTGTCACAACTCAATCGTCGATCTCGGCCTTGACATAACGAATGTCAAAGTTGAAATGTGAAATGTCGGGTGAACCCCAGCAACCTCTTTTCTGGCAAGTCCAATCTGTACGCCACACCGCCAACTCGTGCTGCGACTCTGAACGGTCTCATATATCTCAACGCCAATTTGAAAAATCTAAACTTCGTGTCATGTCTTTCAACCTCTGATACATCACATCAGCTCTCCGACACTCCAACACGCGCGGAATGGATATGTGCCTTTGCAGCATCTGGAACCTCTAACGAACTCGTAGTTGTTGCCGCCTCGAGTAAACAAAACTCGTATGTCACCTGACGAAACTATTGTCTCACTGTCCAGTCCCTCTCACGTGTCCTCAACTGACGCGATAAATAAGCTATCACTCTGTCTCCTTGCATCAATACGCATTCCAATCTAGTGCCACAAGCATCCGTAATGAACAGTCAACTCTTGGTCCAGCTCTGACAACACTAATAACGGTGCAGAAGTCAACTTCTTCTTCAACTCCGTGAAGGTCACATCGCATTCACTGGACCAAATGAAAAACAAATCATATCCTTCTTGGTCAATCTAATCATCGGCGTTGCAATTTTGGAGAAGTAATGTACAAGCGTCGATAATATCCTGCCAATCCTAACAGCTCTTGATGTCTGTCATGCACTCTGGTGTAGGTCAGTCGATGACAACGTAAATCTTACTCGGGTCCATTGAAGACCTTTGTCACTGATCACGTGTCCTAATAATTTCACCTCGGCAAGCCAAAACTCGCACTCACTGGACTTGACGTACAATATGTGCTCCATCAATCTCTGGTCGGAATCCTCGAATAAAATAATGGATCTGAAGTCGCTCGGTTCCAGCTACGTCCATCTCAAGGTACGCGAGTGTGTGAATCTCTCCATGTTTTGCGTCACCATGCCTCAACATCAAAAACTCATCTCTTAGTCTCAATTGAATCTCGATCGGGGTATACTTCCTTGAATTCTGCCTAAGTACTCGACTCTCCGTGGGCAACTGTATGGGTGGTCCACCATACTGCACTGCTCTTCTAGCCCCATTATCTGCATGAAGAACTGGTCGTCCATCCATGTTGAATGAGAAAATCGCGAACGCATCGCATGTCAGCATCGTACTACGTGTATATAAGTAATACAATCACATCTACACATTATGTCTTAGTACTACCCACTCATTTTGCTTCCCAACTGAAAGTTCTAAGGCAAGTACATCGGGTTTCCACATCTAAAATTTTAAAATTTTAAGTCTTATGCTCTTTCAGTTAATTTCCCGAGGTTCCTCGAACTCTTGCTCTGATACCACTCGTGACGTGGTATCAGTTTAAGGACACAAACGCTTCCTCCAACGGAGTCGACCATGCTCTTATACCATTTGTAGCGTGGTATCACAATGTCTTAAGCCATTAAACTTTCCCCTAGGTTCGCTTGAACCTAAGCTCTGATCCCAACTGTGACGACCCCAAATTCTAAGGCAAATCGGGTACCGCCACGTCGCCAGACACGTCACCAAGCATATCACATCACCACACACTTATTTTGACTATCCGCGACCTAAACCCTTGCACGTAACTTATTCGTCTTTAACTTAGTAATTATGGATATTTTATGAATTATTAAGTTATTCATGATTTAGTAATTTAATATAAGTCATACATTGATGCGGAAGTCTTAAGGCATGCATATATTGTAAAAGTGAAAAAGTTTACATTTTTATGAACAACCTTACAGTGTGGAAACCCGGCATTAGATACCATGTATATCAAAAGCGACAAAAGTACAAAAAGTGAGCATATACATGTATCGGGTATACAAGTCCTCCCAAAATATCATAAAGTAGTTAATAGATACATACAACTACCTACGCAAAAGTGGCGGCCTCTCCCTACTTAGACGTAGTCGCCTAAGACTCCTTTGCCGTGGCTCGTCGCAGGATCTGCGATTTCTCACCAAAAATAATGACAAATCCCAGGTAAGTAATCCCACAAGAAAATTAGTTAAAATTCTTTTATGGCATTTACTTTATTTCGCGTCTCAATTATTCCATTGCGCTATTTATTACGTTCAATTATTGTTCATCCTATCCCACGTGTGTATGTGTGTTTGTCGACGAGGTCGTCATGGCGCGGACTCACACCCCAGGCAGTCGTCATTGCCGCGCCACCGCCGGCCGCTCGCCGGCGCCGCCTTTTCCGCCGCCGACCGCCACTAGCGCGCGCCCGTTGCCTGTCATCCGCCTGCCATGCGCTGTCGTCCATCTCGCCTGCAGCTGTCCCCGGCGCTCGCAGGCCACGCTACCGTCTCCTCCACCGCGCAGTCGCGCAATGAGCCCCACTGCACAGCCGCGCAGCGACCGCTACGCGCCTGCTGGTCCGCCTCCTCGCCGGTGCCGATGGGCCGCCGCTGGTCGTCGTCGTCGCGGATCCGGTCACGCCGTTGCCAGCCACCTCCGCCGCTGGAGCCACGACGCTGCCGACCAGTCCCGCCGTCCGCGCCACCCGATGCAGCTACTGTCCGCGTCTGCGCGTCGTGCTGTCCACGGGCTGGCCGTCGCCCCCGTCCGATCGCCGCCGCTCATCGCGCTGCTGCGTCGACCTCTGCTCCCCGCCGGCCACCGTCCTCAGCCTCGCAGGTCGCGTCGCGACCTCCCTGCGCCGCCGCTCATCCGCCGTCCGCGGTGCCGGTGTCGCTGCGCCACTGCGCCGCGCCGCGCCGATCTGTCCACCACAGCCGCTGCATCTCCTCCGATCTTTTCCTTCTTCCTCTGTCGTCCCTCCTCTCTCTCTGGTTCTTCTCTCTCTCTCTCTCACTTTTTTCCATTTCTCTCTTCTAATCTTTTTCTTCCTTTTCTTTTTTATATATATATATATATACTAGTTCTCTTAAGTCTCTTTTCTCTGAGTATAATAATATTTTTTATATATTAAACACTAACACAAACTTTCAATCCATTGGTCTAATGGGCTATTTAATAGGAAATCATTTATTTAATAGGTAATTAATTAAGTTAAACGTAAAAAAATATTAAAAAAATCGATTATATTAGTAATAAGTAATTAAAGTTTAATCCATTGGTCTCATGGGCTATTTAATAGGAAATCATTTATTTAAATGTAAAAGAAATCGGAATATGAGCTATTTAATAGGAAATCATTTATTTAATTGGTAAAAGAAATCGGGATATGAGCTATTTATTAGGAAATCATATATTTAATAGGTAATTAACTAAGTTAAACGTAAAATATATATATTAAAAAATAGATTATATTAGTAGTAGCAATGAACAAACAAATCGAAGTGATCGGTGAGAGAGAGAAGTGAGAGAAGAGAAAATAGTAAAATGGAAAGATAAGGGACGCAAGAGAAAAAAAAGGAGTAAAAGGAAAAGATAAGGAACGCACAAAAAAAATATGTGTAGGGGAGGGACAAAAAGGTAAATTTGATTACGACTCAAAAATTTGTGATTCGTGCTTTTATATATATGATAGATATATACATTTTCTTTTTTATTTCTAATCAAAAGGGTCCTCGAAAACCGAGCAGCGCGCATCTCGAGGCACCAACCCGCCTCATTTTCAAAATTTCAACACTCACGCTACACGCATCACAAGGCATATCCACTGTATATGATTTTGACGTGACCACCTTAAAACCACATAAACCCACTATAACCACATATCTCAGTCCCACGTCGGCACGCGATTCGAGGCACGTCCCTGTTCGTGTTTCGGCTCCTCGAATTCTCGGTGCATACGCATACGTATTCCGGCAAGTGGGTCCCACATACGACCCTAAAATGACACGTGGTACGAGTTGAATTTTCGGGCCGTTACACAGAAACAACAAATTCCCTCCAAATCAACTCATCGAATGTCTGGGTCCTAATTATGACTGCGAATTGTGCTCCGAAATTGAAAATTATCTTTAATTGGACTTTAAAACAATTTTTCATATTTTTGATATTTTTGAGTATTGTAGCACACTTTACGAGACAAACCCCCGTTATAACTCCTCAAGAAAATTTCAAAATTCTCGTTTATCATAAAATCTACTATTTTTACCAATTTATCTAAAAACCCCATTTTCCATAATTTTTCTAATTTTTAGGGATGTTATTTGATTTTTCCTGTTTTAAAAATACATTTGTTTTTATGGGGAGGGGTTTCTGGTTCACTCAAACCGGATCTGATTCGGCCCCCTTCCTATCATCTTCTTCCTCATCCACCCTCTGCTCTATTTTAATGGAATTGTTTTATTTTTCTAATTCAGTGGGGCTGGGTTTGGCTCTAAACCCAAGCACTTTTGGGAGGGGAGACGACCGTCTCCTTCCTCGGATCAAACTCCCCTTTCAATCTCCATTAACACACACCATTAAACGAAAACATCAACAACCACCAACAACAAAGCCACAATAACAAAGACACCAATTATCTCACCTTGGTCGACTCCTCTCCTTAGATCTCTCTTTCTCTTGGTTTCGATCCATTCTCTCTCTCACATTCCCTCTAGTTCTCTCTTCTCTCTCTGTTTTTTTTCTTTCAATTTCGAAATCGAAATCTACACAGAGGAAGTGATATGTTTTGAAACCATATATATTGGATTTCCTTAAGATTCGCATTACGTGAATCTCAAAAAAATATAGTAATTGTCATTTTATAATATAAATTTTCTTTTCCTCCAACTGCATATCTTGAGGCCAAATTTTTCGGTTTAAACAAAATGAATGAGGCTGTGTTGATGTTAGAGATAAATATTAAGATTTTCTCGAGATTCGCATCACTCGAATCACGAGGCAAATCCAATAATTCACTTATTTTATTTTATTGTTCTTCCTCGAGATTGGACAATACATATCTCGTCGCAAGTAACACCTCACCAACAACTACCGAATCATCCAACCATTTCAACTCCTCGATGATCATGCTACATGTATCTCGAGGTGTATCTAATGTATATTTTTATTTAATTCAAACTATATGATTAATTTATGTATTTATATTTATAAACTATAATATATATATATATATATAAATATATATACACCTATGTGTTCGCTGCTATAAATTTGCTACGCGCACCAATGACCATTTTTGGCGTGCATACTATGGTTCATCCCGCGCGTGTCACCTGTCCACCAATTTATTAATTATTTTATTTAATTGCGTGATTATATCCATACTAAGTTCCAAGAAATACCCAAAAATTACCAAAAATTGGAGAAACTTCCTCAACATGCTCCAAAACTCGCGGACACCTCATATACATTCCACTTGACTCTATTTCATGTCAAAATAGTATGTAATACATCAAATAAGCATACGACACACAAAAATTATATTAATTTTATGATATCTAATCTGTAATACGTGGGTTCCACCTCGAATATCTAATTCTCAAATTAATTTTGCAAATACTTAATTAGCCACTTAATCAAGTTTATAAAATTCTCGGATGTCACAATTTTCCCCACAAATAAAATTTTCAACCTCAAAAGTTGAACTTTCAGGTTACTGAACAAAAAGATATATGAGAAAATTATTCTACATATATAACTCTTTGAGTCAAACCTGTAAAACCATTTCCTAGGTGAACTGTTCATTGGACCAATCACTTTCGTTGTGTTTAACAACTCAAAGGTAGAGATCATAACCATTTTAACTTTAAATTTTCCAACATTTTTAGTTTGATGAAATGTTCAGTTACTTTGCCAATCCTGGCAATTTATGAACTTTTGACGACTTAAACAATCAAATTTGTAGAATATCCGATAATTTTATTTCATTTCTCATCTTAGACCATAAAGTTTATTCAAGTATCAATGCATAGCAAGACCTACCATATCTTGCTTTTCATAACACAATTCTCATTCTAATCTGAATACTATTCCATAAAATATCGATAATTCTTTCCATATCCACCCAAACTCTTATACACATCCCTATTTACTTTCTCATTACTAACTATCCCTTTTTATTTCAATTATCAGCCGATTAATTTTTATACTATCATCAGTCTAAAATTACATATTGATGGAAATAATATTTGAGCAGAACATTCGATACTAAGTAGAGTTATGTGTCTATCTGATCTATCACCATTCCAGCAATCCCCATAAGAAACTTAGAATTACACAAGTCATCCCATGACTATAGATCTCATAATACATATGTCACCCCATGACAAGAGATCTCAAATTTCAACCCAATCAGAAATGGAAACCCGACACCTCGTGTAACTCTCGCCAATTCTTTAATTATCTACTCACTTTATTATTTAGATTATGAACTAGAACAATTACCAATTAAAACTCATCAGCCAATTTACTTGACTTCTTCTTTGACTGATTAAAAAAATTATCGATTTTTCTAACTTTGTTAAATCATTCTCTAACTATAAGTTCATTAAGAACTTCATTCCTTTCACTTTGATGAAATCTCCTACAAACTCACCTCTTAATCACTGGTTGTTCACCAACTTCTCCATTATTTAAATAGAGACAATTATTCTTAACAAGAGTAGACATATGTTTCTAAACAAAGATATCAACATATTCGATGATTATACTATCATAATATGACTTTTAACTTGAATCTCATACAAGTTGTGAATATGTTATTTCTTTTTTCCTTCACTCAATGCGATCGGAAAATACTTAATTCTTCAAACACACAAAGTCAGATACATTGTCCTCTATTCAACATTTTCAATGAATACAAAGATAGTGCTTACTAACTGAGCTGTAAATCACATATTTCTCTCATTTTATTAACATCTTCACCAATATACAAGTGTCTTACATTATCCCCTATTTACAATAACTATTTCTTTAAACTTCACCACCGACTGATCAAGTGGTGTAGCACTACAATTGAACCAATGTACAACATATTCACTAATATTAGTTGTACCATTCATTAGTTCAAGACTTTCAACATTTGGAGTTTGACTCCTTGTAAGATTCTTGTGAAGATATATTAAGTTTCATCAAACTTATAGTTTGATATTCTAATTTGATTGGGACTTGTTAACTTGAAGTTCTCATTTTCATGCTAAAGTGAGAATATATTGATCATTTAATTGTCGGTACGTCAGCCTCCAATTGACTCCAAAAAAACTCCATAGACTTTTTTATACCACCTATTAGTAATTCATTCGATTATTTAAAGATGGTTGGATGCATCACTCCGATTTCCTACGCTGTGAATGAATCATGATTATGAAATGGAGTTACTTAGACTTTTGGTCATGCACAACTATTCAAGTGCCTTACCTTGACTAAAGGAGTTCGTTCATGTTTCTCCCAGCAGTCACAATTCATCTTAACATCTCATTAAATTTCATACATTAAGTTTATTCCGTTTTATTTTTTTCAATCTTAGCTACTCTCACATTGATCTCAATTTTTTATCCCTTTACAAACTTACCATGACTTTTGCTCAACAACTAGGCCACTTACAACTCCTTAATTTTTACTTAGAAAAACAATGTATATGTCTTTTTTTTGAAAATCTCATTAAGGATGGCGCGACTTCTTATTATCATTTAATGAATCGAAGTTTTCCTTTGCTAATCTTGATTTGAAACATAGAAATTTTGCGACTCAAATAGTTAAATTGTTTGTTACCTCACGTTGTTTCCATTGATCTCAAATATTCCAACTTTTCTTTTTCTCAAAAAGAAATTTGGAACCTTTCAAGAGATTTTGTATAATAACTTTGTATCTAACTATTCATTAAACTACTTTTGATGAATTCACCTTTCCATTATTATTCAACCGAAGAGATATTGGAATTTGAATTTCTAAACTTCAATTAGCTACGAAATTCTTAAAGGATTGTATTTCAATCCTTTAAGTCTTATGAATAGAAATTCTTGCAATTAAGAGTTCATACTGATTTCCTATATCACTCACTTACTGATACTCAATTAGTACATATATCTCTTCATTGGCTATATCTTAAGTTGTAGTGATAGACATCGTTACTTACCTTAATTAGAAGTGGGTACTTTGCATCTCAAAACACAATCATTTGTGTTGATGTTTAATAACTAATCCAAGTTATTATTAGACCACTTTCCCCAACACCTTAACGTCTAACATGTTGACCTTATCACTACATTTTTTTTCATTTTCAAGTTAGAATTTTTGCTTATCTTTGTTTTATAACAACACTAAATTTAATGTTAACAAAGATTATTTCTAACTCGTGTATTTCTATCCATTTTATCAATTATTTATTCGATTAATATAACCATTATACTCAACGTCACTTATAGATAAGTAACTTGAGTAATAAACAATCAAAGTTTTCATTACTTCTATATAGAAGTCATTTGATTATTTTAAAATATGGTTCTATTTCATTTTTCAGTTGACATTTTGTTTCAAAAAGAAGACAATATTTTACTTCAAAGTATTTTATTTTCTTAAAAATCGACTTAGACAACTTGACTGTTCCAATCACAATCTCACTGTAATTTTTTAATCAAAACTAAATTTATCTACTCAATTTCCATTTTTGAGAATTCATGTCTCCTTTTTCTTTTTATTTGAGACTCGTTTGAATAGGTTTTCCCGAGTTAACCGTGCAACCGGTACTAACCTTCTTTTAAAACTCAAGATAATCCATATCTTGTGTTTCCTATAAGTCCCAATTTCATATTGCGTTTTCCAAACGATTCTCAATCACTTGAGACTTAATTTAAGTCTATTTTAATATTTTCCTTAGTGTTTTAAATTATAATAGTTCGATACTTTTGATTTCCTAGAAATCCATGTTCAGTATTTATATACATGAATCGTTTGGACTTCCCTTTCAACCAATTTCTTATTAGTTTCAGAACAGATAGTTTAATCAGTTATTTCAGTACCGAACTACTTACAACACCTTTATGAATTCAGACTTCACAAGTCTATTTTACATCCATTTATGCTCAGTTTCATTTCATAAGTCTATTCTCTCTTTTAATTATCCGTTTCAAAACTTACTCGTTATATCTCACAAGTTACGTTTCTAATGGACAAGAAGAATAAACTTCTAATCGCATATCTAGTGATAATACATACATACAACACAAATATAACACAATAATAAAAACTTTAAACTTCTTAACTTCGTTCCGTCGCGTTACTTCCAAACTAATCTCTTACTCAATCACCCTTTGCTTCTCAACTAAAATTTTATTCTCAATTGAGCCAGACTTAGGCTCTACTACCAATATTGTCAGACCCCACCTAATTAGAACATCTGACCAGCATTACCTTAATCCCTTGATAATCTAGCAGCCTTAACATTTCCATCAATAAACAATTAAGAATAAGATCTTGTAATCTTCTGTCATAAAACTTTATTAAACACAAAGGATTCTAAAGTAATCTTAAACCTTAAAGTTCCGTAAGAATTTATTATATAATCCTCAAAGTTCATTTCGATTGACTACATTATCCTCAAAATTTCGTAAATATTTCTCGAAAACATTTCCTCTATTTCGAAGCCTACACCGAAAATCTCGGCCTTCAAAAGTCTTCAACAAAACCTGCTCAGATTTAGTGGAAATGTCGAAGAACTCACAACCCACCCATAACAATATATTGCATCAACTAAATTATATATTCATTTTAACTTGATTTAAAGTATCAAAATTATTAAACTAGCATTACCTTAATTTCAAAATTATTTGAAGGCATCCTAAAACCGTTCTAGCCATTTTAAAAGGAGATCCTAATCATACTCGAACTCATAACCTATTTATACAATATAACATATTCAAAAATAGTACATATAAAGGGAAAAGAACTAAGCAAGTCACATATTGTCAGAAAGCTTTCACTTTCCCTTATCGTTGCTAGAACCTATCATTATCCAATTATTAAAATTTGATAATGTCAGATAAGTAATCCCACACTATCCAGTACACCTGTAATAATCAAATGTAGAATAATCCAAGAGATTAAATAAAGAATATAATCCAAGGAATTTAAGTACAACTGTAAATACATCCCATTTTTGTTATCCGAACACAATTGAATAACGTTCTCCAAAAGTGTAAAGTAAATAATAATAAGGACTCATGCGCGAGGAGAAAATCAATATACTATAGTAATATGATCTGGTTCAACACGATCTCATGATAACCAAATGATGCAAAGTATCAGTGACTCTAGCCCTTCAAGCATAATATAGTTATATAACCACGGTATATTCTACACTATAAAAAGACTCGAATCGCCTTATCCTCACATACCATGTGTGCTTATACAACAAAAATGCAATATCAAGGATTAATGCTATTTATAAGAAAGTATAATCATACATCGTAGATGTTACTATGGGATTTACTTAACCTTACAAATATGATATAACAACTCCCTTGTGCTACAAGTCGGTAAACTAGTCTACATGGGGCTTCAATTGCAGTCCTACAATTCATTTATAAGTCCAATAAGCCTCTATAACAACTTCAACATTTTTTCAAATCATTTGCAATTTAATCAACTCAATCGCAAGCTGAAACCCCTAAAATACTTTCATAATAAACTATTTGATGCCCGAGTTTCATTTTTAACTCAAAATTATTGTTCGGCATCAAAAGTTACTTTGTCTATGCTTAAATATTATTTTTCTAAGTTTTTAATATTTATCGGTCTTATTCTACTCAAAAACCCCGAAATCCCTTCAAATCAACTCTTTGGATGTCCAAATCCTAATTTTGACTCCAAATTGTGGCCCGTAAATTAAAAACTACTCTTGTCTAAACTTTAAAGCAATTTTCTAAATTTCGGGCATTTTCGAGTATCGTAGCACGCTTTAAGAGACAAAACCCAGATAAAACTCGTCGAGAAAATCTTAAAATTTTCATTTTTTATAAAAACCCACTATTTTTATTAATTTACCTTAAAACACCATTTCTATAATTTCCTTAATTTCCAGGGTTTTTATTTGATTTTTTCTATTTCAAAACTACATTTTTTTAATGGGGAGGGGTTTAACCCCTAAACCAGACTCGGTTTGGTCCCCCTTCCCATCATCTTCTTCCTCACTAACCCTCTACTCTGTTTCAATGGATTTTTTTTTTTAATTTACTGGGGTTGGGTTTGGCCCCTAACCCCCTGCACTTTTGGGAGGGGAGACGGCATCCAAGCCACTCCTTGCTCAAATCAAACTCCCATCTCAATCTCCATTAACACACATCGTTAAAACAACAACATCAACAACAAACAACAACAACGCCACAATAATAATGACACCAATCTTCTCACCTCGATCGACTCATTTCCTTCGATCTCTACTTCTCCCGTTTTCTATCAACTCTCTCTCTCTTAATCTCGATTTTTCTCTTCTCTCGCTCTCTCTATTTTTTATTTTTCTTTCAATTTCGAAATAAAAATCAACATAGAGGATGTGATCTATTTTGAAGCTATATATATTCAATTTCCTCAAGATTCGCATCACATGAATCTCGAGAAAAATCTAATGATTTCCATTCCATAATACAAATTTGCTATTCCTCGAGATACATACTATATATCGAGGTCAATCTTTGGTTTGAAACAAAATGAATGAGGTGGTGTTAATGTTGGAGATAAATATTAGGATTTTCTCGAGAATCACATCACACGAATCTCGAGACAAATCTAATAATTCACTTATTTTATTTTATTATTCTTCCTCGAGATTGGACAACACGCATCTTCTGGCATGTAACACCTCACCAACAACCACTGACTCGTCCAACCATTTCTACTCCTCGATGATCACGCTACGTGTATCTCAAAGTGCATCCAATGTATATTTTTATTTAATTCAAACTATAGGATTGATTTATATATATATATATATATATATATATACATATCTATATTTATAAACTATATTATACATATAAATACATATACACCTATGTATTTGCGGATATAAATTTGCTACTCACGCCAATGACCATTCTTGGGCGTGCACACTTTGGTTGATCCCACTCGAGTCATCCTCGACACCGGGTGTCACTCGGCACCCACCGGTTTATTAATTATTTTATTTAATTTTGTGATTATTTCTACAATTTATTTCCAAACTAAATTCCGAAACTATCTAAAAAATACCAAAAATTAGAGAAAATCCCCCAATGCGCTCAAGAACATGCAGACACCGTGTATATAATCCACTTGACTCTATTTCGCATAAAAATAGTATATAATATATCAAATAGGCAAGAGACACAAAAACATAATTTTAAATTTATGATCTCTGATCCTTAACACGTGGATCCCACCTCGAATACTTAATGCTCAAATTAAATCAAAAAATACTTAATTAGCCGCCTAATCAAGTTTATAAAATTCTCGGATGTCACGAAAGTCCTCAAGTAATTGTTTACATATATAGTGTGATTTAGGTTCCATAACCTAAATTTGTCCATTGGTTTTACAATAAAAGCCAACATTGTTTCCAATACTTAGAATCACACCTTATTCAATCGAGAACTTTATGATTTAAACATTTTCTTTGGATGCATCAAATGCTGCTACAAAAACACTTTTTGGTGTAGGACTTTTCAGAGTGAATTTAGTGTGTTTCTAACTCATTCCTACAAAGTTAACACATATTCATATTATGATCATTAATCTTTTTTATTAGTTTGAAAGTTTGCATATTGTAACCATTTACTAGAATCATATCTTTCAAACCTCCGCAAATCCAACAACATTTCTCAAGTGCTTCTGAAGTACTTCTGAATGTTATCAATAAATATCCAGTGACCTTAACTAGAATCTATGAGATATATGTATGTTTTGCCTAAAGCATATGACATATCAAGTTGAATGCAAAGTATAACATATGTGACGATTATTATAGCTAATGCGAATGGAATAATATTCATATTGTCTCGCCCATCCTTTATCCTAAGGTTTTGAGTCTTGTAGAGACTTATGTTATAATACATAAGTACAAATTCTTTTAAGAATCTCACACATTGAAACCTTTTCAGTTATTTCTCTTTATAAGCAATCTAATTTAGACCAATTATCTTCTTAGTTCTATGTCTATGGATATATATCATAAGGATATAGGCCTAATGGCCTAATTGGTTCACATTTTAGTGAATCCTAACATATGGGATTAATTAGTGATGGGACTAACACATGAGTTTAGATAGTTTAGTCCCATTTGTGTATCTTGTTTGGTTGGGAGTTTTAAGGTTGGGATTAAATGAGGTTGTACATGTACATTTACCAAAATACCCTTAGATAAATAACACCAAAAGTCCCCCGTTTCACACATTTCTCATCTCCTGCTGCTTGAATCGGCCTGCGTCCATGAATCGCACCTCACCTTCGTCCAATTCAAGAGTGACCTTCGACTCTGGATTTGATTCGACTGCGAGCCCACGCTTCCTCCGCTGGTAGAGATGGAGTGACCGGACTCTATAGACCCAGCAGCAGCAGCAGCCCTAGAAAATCTGGGCGGTTTTTTCTCATCATCTTGGTTTTTGCCCCCACTTATCATTCCTATTTCGAAATCGGCACCAAACGCGCCCTAGGTTTTGAGATTTGGACGAACCCAGAAAGGATGAAAACTTGGAATTCATAGAGGTGATTGTTTACAGGCAATATGGAGGTGATTGTTTACAGGCAACATATAGGTGATTGTTTACAGGCAATATGGAAATCAGTTCCGATTACGGAATTAGAGAATTCTCTATTTTTTTTCTTGGTGGGTAGTTTCTGGGGTTAACGTCGGACTGGAATCGGAACGGAACTGATTTCCATATTGCCAAACCGGAATCCTAATGAACTGATAAACTGATAAACTAAAAAAAAAAAAAAAAAAAAAAAAAAGGTCGCAAGAAGGAAGAAGAAGAGCAAAACAGGGACGTGGAGAGTTTTGGAGAATTGTGATTTGGTTAATGTGAGGGCTAAAGTGGTAATCTCCACTTTCAGTTACAATGGATTAGTTAATCCCACCAAAAATGGTGGTATTGTTTAATCCGCTACCATGCCTCTTAACTAATCCGCTGGCCTAGTTAATCCTCCAAGCAAACAGCGGATTAACTAATCCGGTGTGGCTAATTCAGGCTAATCCCACGAACCAAACAAGCCATAATTGTCTAAGAGTTTTATTGAGAAAAATTTCCTTAACCAAGACTTGACATTCTGCAAGGTTAGGACATTGTTTCTATTGAACATTATATCATCAACGTACAGATTCAGATAATTGTTCTCCTACTAACCTTTATGTATACACAAGGTTTATTTTTATTCAATGAACGTAATTCATTATTTATTTCATCAAAATAAAGACCACAACTCTCATAAGTTTACTATAATTTTCAAATGGACTCTTTAAGCTTGCATAACTCTCCAAAATTCTTAAGATAATCAAGACCTTAAAGTAGTTTCATACACTTCTTTAGGGAGCATAGAGCAATACTATTTTAACACTCATTTGACATATCTTATAGTCAAACTATGAAGTGATGACAATTATAATTCTAGAGCTTGAGCTTAGCTACTAGTGAAAAATGTTATCAAAATCAACACCTTAATTTAGATTGAAATTTTTGATAAGCTGTGCTATTAAGTATGCCCATGTCGTTTTAAATCATTTACATCCAATGATCATACAAATTTCAAGTAAATAAATCAAGTTCCAAACTTGATTAACTTACATGAATTAAAATTTAGAGTTCCCTAACACTTATTCTTTTCATCCAATATAGACAAGTCATGTCTATTGATTAGTGATTCATTCTAATCATGTATCAAAAATATATCACAACTATCAATGATAAGAAATTTCAGATTTCTCGGGCCAGTTTTTTATTATTCTAGATTTTCAAGAGATATATGTTACTTGTATATACTCAACTAGTTCAAAACTTTGTTGAATATCCTAAAGTGGTTAAGTTCTCATTTGTGGCTCTTGATCATTTCTAGAGTTATTTTATTCAGTAGTGTCTTTGAAGTAAACTTTTTATTTAGAAAGACATCATTTTCAGCAACAAACAATTTGTTCTCAACTGTATAAAATAGTACCATCAATTAAAACTATACTCGTGACACGTATGAATATATTTTATTTCTTTTGCATTCAAAACAAGAGTTCTAGACTCCCGCTACCCTGATTTATGTTCCACAGAAGCTCACGCGTTGGCTGACGTGTGATTTCTGTAGTGTATCCAAGCATAGCGTAGCTACCCACTCTTAAATGGAAAATAGCAATCAGTTAGCGTCACGAATCTGAATGAGAGGTATTGGTTTGCTTCTCAATTACTCGATCGTCAACCTCAGTCAGATTCCCTCGTCACATCCCTCTCTGAATTCACTTTTTGATATTAGACAATAGGAAAGCAACAATCAAGTACCTCAAGGTAGCTGAAGGGAAGGTGTCGGTAGCTTACTAATCACTTTCATCATCACTCCAGTCTGATTCACTCGTCGTACCTATTTTTGGATAATTTCTTATAAAAACCAATTCAAATCACAGTACATTGCTCGATTCCCAATCCATAATGCTATATGAACTAATTATACTAATTGCATTGAATAATTGATAAAAATACAAGTCTCACTTACCTGTACCAAGTTTTTCTAAGTTTTACTGATTTATACGACTTCTGAGATTCGTCAATCTTTCCCCATCATCTAAGAACTTAAAATAGATTAATTGTCATAAATTTAGGTCTAATACTCATTAATTAGAACCCCTAAAATGGTCTAAATCGAATTCAGAACCAATTTATGAAATTTTAGGCCTATGTGACCATTTCACATTTTTTGAGGTAAAAACCTGGTATAAAGTCTCGCCCGAAATCTCAAATTCTTTATTCATACAAATTCAACAATTTTAATTTATTTAATCGAAATATTATTTTTTAAAATGTTTCTCATTTTTCTAGACTTTTCTCCATTTCTTTCCAGCTTGTTTCCTTATTTTTAATTTTATTTTAATTTTGGAAAAAACGTTTGGGCTGAAACGAGCCGAACCAGGTTCTACTCAATCGAGCATAACCGACCCGGTTCACCCAACCTTTTCTTCCTCCTTATCTATCTGCATTAAACACAACAAACAAATCTTTTTTTTTCTTGTTTCTTTTGTGGGGTTAGGTTTAACCTAACTTTAGAGCAATCTTAGGGAGGAGAGACGGCTCCCATGTCGTCTCTTTCCCCGGACGAACTGCTATACATATCACCCAAGCCTCCCCTCTCCAACAACCATAACAAAAACTTACCCACCTCATCGATTTCTCCATGGTTCAATCCCTCTACTTCGTCTCTCGGTCACTCTCTTTCTTTTCTCTAGTTGATTTCTATCTTACATTTTTGTTCTTCTCCACTGATGAAATCGAGTTGAATGAGGTGGTTAAGTTGTTTTGGGATAAATACGACTTTTCCTCGAGATTCGCATGCACAAATCTCGAGGCAAATCTAAAAGCTATGAATTAATGTGTCACTGGTTAAAGTGAAACTATTTTTGACACATGCACCATGTCCATTGATCATTCTTTAGATGTTGTTACACATATCTTGAAGTGTGAATAATTCCTCCAAATCAAACGTACGTTCAACACATTCATTTCCTTGACTCAAACGTAACGCATCTCAAGATGAATCCAAGCTTAACATTTAATTTGATTTAAGCTTTTGGATTTATTTATACATAAAAATTATATATAAATATATATACATCTACGTATTTTTGCGCCAATAAATTCGTTAAGCGCGTCAACGAGCACTTTCGAGATTGCACACTATTGTACTTCCCACATGTGTCACCCTTGATCCCACATATCTCTAGGCGCCCACCATTTATTAATTACTTATTTATTTCCAATATATATTTATATATCGAATATATAAATGCCTATAAATTCATGTGTTTATAATTTCACCGTACGCACCAACAAATTCACTTGAGCGTGCACGCTACCCCACGACACATGTGCGTCACCCTTGAACCACACACGATATTAGACATCCCATAATTTTTCAATTAATCAATTATACGCCAATTAATCTAATTAATTTCATATAAATACTAGAATCCATACAAACACTAAATATCATGCAAATCTACACACACGCTAATCTAGATAACCCGAGTTTAACCACGAGCCTAACTCGGGTTAATGAAAATCTGGATTAACACTAATCAGCTACTTAAGATAACGGGTTGTTACAAATTGTCTCTGCATAAACCCCATGACGTATCTTAATTGCTCAACAAAATTATCGAAGTCCGTGAGTGGCACCATTGGCTGCACATGGGACGTGCTAACACAAGGATCTACATATCTTCTCTTCTTTCTACCTAGCAACCCAAGACCATAGATAGTCACCCATTACCTCATAGTATACTGCCTTATCATCCACCGGCTGGTCTGGTGTAGCATGTGTTAGCTCTTGACGTCTGATCTCGAGTTGAGCCTGCATGGACTAGTAATAAGCAGTTAAAATGGCATTCTTTTAAGTAAATTTACTAAAATTTAGCTCATACTTTTGTACTAACATGGAATCGCTCCGATCTTGTATATATGAATGTCACCTCGTCATGATTTACGGTGTGGAAATGCAAATGCAAGTCATTCATGATAGGAGTCGTCTTAGATGTACGAGTCTGCACACCAAACTTATAAAATGTTAAACGTGATATCAAATAAAAGCTTGATTATTAATCGTATTTTACTATAAAAACACTAATCAATCTTTCATTAGTAAGGTGAACTTTTAATTTCATCCGTAGACATAGATGTTTCTCCTCACTTTAAGGCCATTGAGGCCATTTATGAAAACTAATCTCGTAAAGCAATATAGATGATATCTTTAGAATGATAAAGAATGGCACTATTCTAGTTATCTAATCTCTCTTTATATGATAAAAAAATATGATGCCTTTTTAATTTGAAGTATCTTTATATAGCTAAGCTACTTTTAGAGTCATTCTTTGTTAAGTAGAGCATTCTTTACATGAAAGAAAGGAAGATCAATTTCTTTGTTCATTGACATTATAAGTATGGCTATGCCCTAACATTGTATATATATTCTTTGTGTAATATTATGCATTGTAAAGATTTTTGTTACCAACATTTAAAAAATAAAAAATCAAGGCCTTTTAATTGGTTCAACACTAACCAAACCAATTTACCTACTCTTCTCATTATAATAACTTATATACCATGAGAGTGAACATAGTCAATTATAGTATGAGTGAAAATAGTTGCTCCATCGCACTATATATCATAACATGTAAATTGCGATATCAAATTAAAGTTTGATTATTAATCAAATTTCACAATAAAAAAACCTTACAAATCTTTCATTAGTTATCACAAAAGACATGGAGCCACCACCTTGCTTAGAGACTTTAGTCCCATGTCTTTCCACCTAAGTGTTCCTATTCAAAGACATCTGCCTAAACCTGGCAAGAAAGTCCTCGCTCTCAGTCTTCCGAGTATCTCCTTCACGCCTCATCTGTAACAAAGTCTGGGCTAGAAACGATTTTTCTTCAACTTATGCATTAATGCGGTGTACATGGCGCATGCATGTGTGTCATACACTACACAAATGAGATCCTCATGAATCGCATCATCCCATCGAAAATATACTTGAAAATGGTGAGTGCAATTATTATGAGAATAAAAAACTTGTATTACAATAAATCCTAAGACATTATTTTCCTACTTACCTGCCATTGGCGCCTGTAGTGGTCCTTATGATGATTTGGTACTGACTTCCAACAGTATCATTCTAAAATCACCCACCGCATGAAAACTTTTGTCATCCTCTGTGCACAATCATAAGAAGGATGTAATTCGTTATGTATCAATAAAATGTGAAAGTAAGAACAAAGTTTATCATTTGTAAAGATAATTGGAAATAATTTAATTAGTCAAATTCAAAGTTATGTATTATTCGCGATCAGTGTGATCATGATCCTATGCACGGGAGGGGGTCAACCCCTCTCCCTTGAAGGGCTCGCGGGGTACCTGCAACCTATAAGCTTGTTTTGCCCTCACGGGATATTGTTGGTGATGTAGTGGCTGGATGTGCATGCATCGTTGGTGTAGGAGTGCCATGTCTCAACTACATTGCCGATGTTGACTACAATAGGCAGTTTGGTATGGTTCTTGACGATGATGTGGATGGTACAGGTGACACCGATGGTATGGAACGTGAAGGTGTCGCTGAGTATAACTGATGATTGGGTGAATGAGAACCTGAGATCGATAGGACATGAATCTTCCCACGACCTCGACTGCCACAACCTCATCAACCCCCTCGTGTTGCTAGTCCATGAGCTTTATTCGGTATAACTGGTTCCTGTGGTCTATGCTTCACCTTCTCCAATTAGACGAGAATGCCTTTAAGGTATCTCGTGACTGCCCCGAGGTACTATGTGACCTTGTGGTAGGGTCTGATTGTGACGGCCCCAAATTCCCAATGCATTTGGGTACGCCCGGCCTAGACCCGTGCAGGTCCCGAGTCAGTTTCTCAGCGAACTGGACGAGCCTAGTCAGCCTCAACTTATCAAAATTTTAAGGTTTTTAAGGTTTATGAAAGAGTTATCGCAATTATAATACAACGGAAGCAAAAATCATATTCTAATCAAATAATGGGAAATAACTCAATCAAGGGAAATTAGGAATCTATATAAATGCGGAAACCCCCAAGATAGTCATATCCAAGTCAACAAAATGAAATTATGGGAATCACCTCAAACCTAGTTCCCGGTTCCAAAACAACCATATATGTATATACATAAACGTCATACAAAAAGGATAGGTACGAGCCTACATCTCGGTACCTCACGTCCAGCAAGCTCACAAAAAGTCTCCTAGACACGGTCCCTTGCCCCTACTGCTCTCCGTCTTATCTGCACCCACCGTCACAAACTAGACGGTGAGCAACTGAGAGAATTTGAAAGTAAAGCCAGAAGAATATAACGGTAATTCATGAAACGACAAACAAGACAGCCTAAATATCATGCGGTATGCTTGAAATGCAGGAATATAAATAAGCAAATGCATGATAGACAGATTTGGAAATGATAGCAATCGAAACATGCGTGTTCTACGAGTCAAGAGAGGCAATAAGTAGTCCATATTCCACAACAATACCACAACAATCCACAACCATCCACAACAATCCAAGACATGGTATCACACAATCACTAGGGGTGGTCAAACACTCGTGCGCTCGAGTGCCCGCGTTTTATCCCTTCTAGTGCAGCCGCATGTACCTTCGAGACGTACTTATGCCAAGAACACACATACAAAAACATAGAATGGAATGCCAATGATGGGATAATAACGAACACAAGAAAAGTGAAAATGAATCACATGATATCTTCTTAGTGGCTTACTAACGTACAAATGCTTTTTAAGGCAAGTGTACTTACCTGAGATTATCGTAATCCACGTAAAACTCCCGCGACTCCTAACGCGTATCCTCAAGTTTCCCGTTACCTGACAAGGTCGGAAACTCGTGTTATTAGGTCGAGTCATTCACTAACACTTAGGTTTAAACTTATCATTATTTCCAATGTTTTGAATGGCTCGGACGGTCGTACATTTTAATAAATAAAAGAAGACACTCTCTCTCGGGTTTTGAAGACAAACTACGTATTCGCTTCATCGTGAGTCATAGGCACGGCTCAGTCGTATGCGGGTCACGTCATGGTCTCGCGGACCGGCAACATGATCACGACGTCCTAGCCATTCATCGCCACGCGACGTTTGAATAGCAACTATATATTTTTTTCGACTCGACGATGGCATCACACGAACTAATTCCAAAAGCCTTACGTACGTTTGTTTCGGACTTAGCAGAGGATTGCTAGACGTCAACTAATATTAAGTGAGACCTCGACAACCTTTAATGATCGTGGTTCGACCGGTAGGACCGCCGGCGATGGTGGTTTCCGGCGAGCCTCCAACGTACACATCACATGAAATATTGATTCCTTTGCACCTATAAAACTGTTTTTGGCCACTTTTAGGGTTGTGGGATCCACATACGAGTTTTGGTGGGGTCCCCGACACGTTTCGGTCCTGGTGGTCCGGCGGTGGGGCCGCCAGTGAGGGCCTTTTCCGGCGAGAGGGTCAACACCTAGCAAAAACCGAGTTTGTTGTATGTATACAACAAGTACTTTGCATGGGCCATGCGGGGGGGTGGTTCCGAGACGTCTTGGACTCCGGTGGGTCTCCGGAGGTCGCCCACGGCCGGTCCTCGTCACGGCAACCACGTGCACACGTAACAAGTGTGACGAACAACAACAAAGACAAAGAGAAATGAAGAGAAACGTGAGCCGAGAGGGAGAGCAAACCGTAAGGAGAGGGAGAGTGGTCGAGTGCTCACGGGAGAGAGAGAGAGAGTGTGAGACCTCCGGCGACCTTCCTCGCCACCACGGGACCTCCGACGACGGCTTGGTCTCGGCCAACCGAATGGTGAGCGAACCTAGAGAGAGAGAGCCCGTGAGAGAAGTGAAACGCGAGAGAGAGAGAGAAAACCGAGGTGAGAGTGTTACCTCCGGTTGGCGGCCTCCTCCGCGTCCCTGGTCCGGCCACCGGCGAGAGCAGAGGCGGCGGTGAGCTGAGGGAGAGAGAGGCCGTGAGTGAGAGAGGTTTGAAGCCGAGAGGAGTGGGAGTGTGGTTTGAAGACCGAAATGAGTGGGAGAGAGTTGAAACCGTGAGTGAGTGTGAGAGTGATTGAAAGATCGGGAGGAGAGAGAGAGAGATGGGAGTGTGACGTGAATGAGTGGGAGTGTGAGGTGTGAGTGATGGGAGTGGGTGGGGTGGTTGGTCTTTTGTTTGAAATTCAAACCAATATGGTGAGGTGTGTCCTAGGTGTGCTTTACCCACCCACAAGTCCCCAACCTTAACCCCTGGGTTCCCGGACTCACCTTACCTCATCGACCCGTATTTTTCTCCGTCACGTGCACACTTTTACTGTATTTCCTCCCCCGGTTACCTAGGCGAGAACTCACGCATAAACAAAAAGGAAATCGCTCGAGTGGTTCGTGACACGCATTTAATCCATAATGCTATTACACATATCAAAAAAATCGTAAAATTACCTCGGTGTCGACTCCCAATGTTCGAAATACCGTCCAGTATCGCGTGGCCGGGTCACGATCCTGACACGTGTCACATAAGTCGTGTTAGAAATCGAGAGATGTTACACTGATCATCACTACGAGCCTTGAAGCCTAAAGAACACCAATCGTAAACAATTATAAGTAAAGGTTTAGAAAAGTAACGTAACGTCGATCAAACACCGACATAAAATAGACATACATCACTCACTGTCATATGTTTCAAATTCACTCTTATGCTTAGAAATTGATGTTTCTTCTTCTAAATCTTCCCCATTTAACAATGAATTCATTGTCTTCTTGACTTAGACCCATTTCAGTAATGATGTGGGTCCCATTTGGATCGCTCAAGAAGTTGACATCGTGAATTGCATTATCGACTACGCACGTAGTGGTTCACCATCTTGGAATGCAATCTCTGTTGAGACTTAGTCATTATCATTTTTACTTTTTTCCTCGTTAGTGAATTTTGGTTGACAACAACAAACTGCTAGCCATTCTTGTCGCTCGTTCCTCAAAGAAGGGAACGAAAGGTAGTACACCTGAGTGGCTAGGATAGCAAGGACAAAGGACTCATCGTTGTTATATCGTCGACTTTGGTGAACCTTTACCAATTTAAGTGTTAGGCGAGTCCTCACACCATGATTCGGTGTAGGTCGAACTGTAACGCCCTTAAATTCTATTTCAGTAAATTGTCCTGACATCGAGGTTATTTTAGTAAATATTCATAATATTTGTGAAATGGAGTGATAACATGTGTAGTACATAATATTAGTTGATTTATGAGTGAAACTTAGCCTAAGTAAAGGAGAACAAGCTTAAATGACTTGTTAGATGATTTAAACAAAGCATAATGGTAAAAATTGTAAATATTATGATGGTACTTTTGTAAAACAAAATAATGGATGGATTAAGTGAGAGCTCTAAGATCATCCTAGAACTTAAACCCATTAAGATGAGATATAGGGTTGTGATTGGTTAACATAACCCTAATTGTGTTAACTAAGTATTTAAACTAGAATTTGGGCTTAAAACCAATTTTCTTTATTTCACTACGGAGAGATTTTGGAGAGAACCATAAGAGGCCTTCTTTGTGGATTTGGTGGACGAGAGGGAACTCAATCAAGTTAGCACCAAGTTTAGATAAATCACTCCTCTTCTTCTCTATTAATCCACTATTTCGATTCATATAGTTGTTTCAGATTTTGGGTATGATATGAATCATGTTATTTAGAGTTTGATTTGATTAATCTCTTCCCCATCTTTGCTGATTTTTCCTATTAATTTGGGGATTCAAATTTTATACCTAGGTTATGATTAAAAAGAATATACAAATTGATGATTTAATGGTTGATTGGATTTGGATCTTGAATGTGATTAATGAAAGTGTTTTATGCCTTTAATACATGTGTTTTACCGCTATTTTGATCGGGTATAGACCCTTGGTGGTCGGCATGTGTCGCTGGAGAATTCATATTCCTATTTTGAATTCATAAACTATGAATTTGAGCCTAACGCTGTCCCAGTGCCTCACTTATAGGAGGTACGCCATTGACTGGAAATGACGATACGCCCAGTAATCTCTCAATGGCGTGACGTACAACATACAATGGTGGCAAATAACTGGGTCGTAGTTTTGGTTTATCAATTCAAAGCATATCGATTTCGCCCAGCCCCTATGGGTAAACCCACGGTGCTAGGACGACGCTAGTTAACTTCGACAATTAAATATTTCGTTGTTTTTCAAATTAGTCGTGTTTTATTCGAAAGGGGTTTTACATCATTTTCAAGATATTAATACAAATTTAAGTAAACTTACCTCAAACAAGTATATTTATAACACGAACGTGAACCTATACCAATTTAGACACGAGGAGAACGCGGATAGGAACTTCTTAGCTAGGATTAGATAGGATAACAGCGTTTTGAGGTAAGTGAGGTTTGTTTTATCTTCAATCATGCCATGATATTAGTTATACTAGGATTCATGATAGTGAATGGTTGATATCTTATTGGAATCAAGTTGAATATATCTTGTCTTTATGTTTCTTCTTATCCTTTGAGCTCTCTATTTATGAATGCTTGTGGAATTAATGTGCTTGGAATGAATATTGTAACGATATCTCAAACTCGAGAGCTGGCACACACCGGTCATGTCCTTCCCTAATGCTTGAACACCAATCTGTTGAGGTTGGGTCCTATTGGATACTATTGAAGCTAGTTGGTTGTTTATGCACTAATCTGTTGAAGCCAGTTGGTTGTCACATCACACACTTGTATTGGTTTCCACTTCGTTGACTCTATGTTATTCATATTATCATTGTTATCTTATCGACTATCTTGTTCGGGCTTTGTTTCATTTTATTTTGTATTATATAGTATGCTTGTGTAAGTCATCATTTTATGCCCAGAATGATGGTAGGAATTGATGAATAACCTTGTTCATGCCAGTTATTACGCATTAGGTATTACTTGGATGGTTGAGGGTAAAATAGGATTTTGCTTTATTGAGCACGTTGAAATATTGCTCACCCCACTACTTCCCCCTCCAGGTACTTCAATTGCTGCTTAGGATAAAGGAAAGGGTAAAGTCGTAGCGTAGAAGCTCTTTTCATGTTTGCAAGGTTGTTCTATTTATACTTTATTGATTTTGAGATGTTATGTAATAAGCAGGGGATCTTACCATGGATAGACTTTGTGAAACCCATAGGTTAGTTGTTGAACTTTGTAAGACTTTCTACTTTATTTTCGCACCTAATAAACTTAGAAGACTTTTATCTCGCATTATTTATATGTCTTAGTAGCCTTTGGTAGATTATCTTGTGTTATTTCTGCAGGTTAAAGCTTACTAGATTATCACCTGACTCACTAGGTTATCTTGAGGGGTTTGGAGATGGTTTAGGTCTGGCGGCTGTGGTTAAAGGAATTGGGATCGTCACACAAACCATTCACGCTTAAACAATACCAAGTGCTTGAGGCCAGCGAATTCAATATCTACAACCTCTTTTAGTTGTTCATCGTAGTCATGGGAAAAATCAGCGTAGTTAGAGCTCTTCACCACGACAAAACTATTTTGCATCGATCTATTAGCACCGTATGTTTCAATGTGGAACTTATACCCATTCACTAGGTAACCAGGGTACACATTACAAGATCAACTAGGACTAACCAAAAGATCAACAAGTTTCTCATCTATGATGGAATTCCAAGCCTATTCATGAAAACTTAGAAAGTGAAGACACATTATTTATGAAAAAAAAAAAACAAAGTCATAAACTATAATCATAATAATATTACACATGTTTGAAACCAAATGGGGAAGTTGCGCTCTAGACTAGTATCAACGTTCGACGCCCCCATTCCTTGAGTGATTTCATCGATAAAGATCCTACAAGAAACGAACACGTAAATATCATTTCTTGGAAAAAGATAAATCATGAATGTACAAAACTCTAGAATGAGAATGGCATACTGGATGTAGAGGCGATCTCTGGACAATTGAGCAATACGTAGGAATGGACAGCATTATACTCCAACTCTGTTAGATACCACTCTTTTGACTTACCAAAGTCCACGATAAGTAAAAATTGAGAAGTTGTCCATAAAATCCAGTGTGGGTCCCACACCACCATTGTCATTGCGTTGCACTTTGACGTGCAATGTAAAGACGTGATCTTCAAAGTAGTAACAACAAAACGATGGGACTTTTCCAACCAGATAAGCATTATACATCGAGCCCTCAACCTTTGCTTTATTCCGAACTTTGTTTTTCAAATGTTTAAGTTGCCTATTGAAGTTTAGTTGATGTTAAGTTAAAATTTATCGGATGGAAAAACAACTTCAGGAACTTGAGATATTACCTCTCAAAAAAATATATCCACCGAAATTGAATTGGGCTGGCAAGACGGGCCTTGAGCGCTAAGTAGGTTTGTAGGTGTTCCATAAAGTCAAATAAGCTTGGAGGAAATATTTTCTCCAACTTGCAAATGACTCTAGGTATATTAGACTCTAAAACATCCATATCTTTGGGATTGACACTTTTCGCAATTAGGGATCTAGGAAAAAGGTTCGGCTAGCTAATTGCAACCCAAACTATGTTTGGGAGGAGTTCTCTGAATGCAATTGGTATCAATTGTTGCATGAAAACATAACAATCGTGACTTTTCATGCTGAACATTCGCAAGTTTTTTGGATCCACACATCACCCATGACTCGAAGCATAACCATCAAGAAAACACAAATTTTCAACCCACTCTCACAATTTTTGCTTTTTTAAGTTATCAAGGCGTAGCATCCAAGGACATAAGTATTTTTCACTAGATCATTGTATGGAGAAGGTCGATGACAATATTCATGAATATCTTGCCTTAATTTTGCATTGTCCTTACTTTTTCCTAGTACACTCATAACAGTGTTGAATATGTTGTCAAAAACACTTTTCTCGATGAGCATGACGTGTAAGTTATGTACGATCAAGTTTTTCTTCTAATACGACAAGTTCCAAAAAATGTTTCTTTTTCTCCATCCTGAAGTTTTAGCTATCTTCTTATTCACGGAATTAGCTTCGATTTATGTCACCTTCATCAAGCCTAATGATTCAATTTCTGTCAATGTTTCTTCACTAGATAGCAAGCTAGCGGTTCATCGTTTGGAATGGATTTGCCTCCAAGAAACTTTTTCCTGTCTTTCTTGAATGGTGAGTTCTCGGCAAGAAACGACGGTGGCAGTCGAAAAATGATTTCTTTCCACCGCTTCACAATTAAATGGCATTTGTACTTTTCATATAATTAGACAAGCTATCTTACCATGTATGCTCAAATCGGACAACATGTTATTCGCAAGGAAATCACTTACTGTCCATAGAAGGGTGACTCGCATCAGGAAATTCGACTTTGTGAAAATGTCGTAAGTAATCACCCTGTTATTCCATAAATCTTGCAACTCTTTCACAAGTGACTGAAGGAACACATCGATTTTTTGTTGTGGGTTGGTCAGTACAGGAAAGATAACCATCAAGAACATGAACTCTTATTTCAGGCACATCGAAGGTGGAAGGCTTAATGGAGTGAGAATTATGGGCCACGAATAGTATGGTTTACTTGAAATCCTAAAAACTTGAAAGCTATCGGCGTACAACCCTAAAGGAACATTCCGAACCTCGACGACGAAACCCCCGTTGATCTCATCGAAACGCCTCCATACAATCAAATTAGAAAACTGTTGCATAACATCTTCCGGCAAGGAATGCTCTCCATGCCACCATATATGTTTTTTGTTGATTTAAATGCGTACAAGCGTTGCAATCAAGGGCCCAAAGGGAAGTAATACATTTTTTGCAAGGCGATTTTTTGTGTTCCTTCCACGTCCTCGTCATTGTGCAATGTAGCATAATTTCCCACCTAATTTGCATGTTGCCAATTCTGAGTCCTCTCCCTAATAAATCATACATTGGTCCTCGCAACAATATATTTTCTCAATTGGAAAACCTAGGCTGCATTAGTCTTTTGGTGGAGTAAAAGTTTTCAACCAATGAATTGTCAGTTGGTAAGCAATCTTTTATGAATTGTAGGATTTCATTATGCCCTTGCTCTGAGATGTGGTGTTCTGATTTGATCGCAAGTAACATGGCCATTGCAGACAACTTTGTTATGGTTTTGCATCTTGGCCACAATTATTCGCTACTAGCCTCAATCATGTCATATAGTTAGCGTGCTTGGGGGTTTGGTGACTTTTCCAAGTGATTTCAATTAAAACTTGGGCCTGCCATTTTTTATAACATCTCATGGTAAGTTTTCGTCTCAAAACCTCCCACATCAAAATATGGTTCTCGGATTCGTAGATGTTTGGCAGCTCCTGGCCTCAATTCTCTATGTGTTCGTCCAACAGTGATATCCCAGAATGAAATCATACCTATATATATGGTGCTCAACCGTGTTAACGTACAGGTATGGTACAAGTCTAAATTTGTTATAATTGCATGGACATCTAACCTTCCTTTCACTTTGGTAGGTGAGACAGTGTTGCTTGAAAATGCTACGAATTCTTTAACTCACCATGAGCTCCATTCGAACGAAGTCGTTCCTGAGACGTTTGTACATCCAGTCCCGACTTGTAGACAACATTCCTACTATAATTGTGTGTTGGGCCATATGCCCTAGGTCAATCCATTAACTGTCTTTATGAATACTTTTAGTTAATAAAATAGAAGATTTCATTTGCTGTTTATTATAATTAATTTGCATGTTTAGATTATAATAAAATCTATGGGTATTTACAGAAATATCATAAATGTCCCTAGTCGATCATTATACTGGGAACTATAATGAATTAAGACTAGTGTGAGTCTTGATTGATGATCATATGATGATTATACGTATAGGGATACAAATCAAGATCACGAGTACTTGTTAGGGAACAAAGTACTAGACCGACCCGCTATGAGAACATCAAATGGATTAAGTCATAGTTATTTTTCATGATAGGTATATTTTTCAGTCCTCTGACTTGAGATTACCAGAGACTTCAACATTAGGAACACAATGATTTGACTCAATCAAACGTTTTCTTTAACCGCACGATTATAAAGGTTGTGATTGGTTATTGTGTGAGCAATGTGATGAAGTTGTATAATCGAGATAGAATTTGTCCCTCTCATATAAAGAGAGATATTCAGTGGATCCATCGATGTGTTAGACTGTTAAAAGACCTAGTCTAAATGAATTAATATTGATCAATGTCAATTGGAGGCTTTCAGTCTACCTAGAGATCGAGACTAGTATGATTGAACATGTTGGATGACACTGCCATGCCTTATGTTTGATCAAAAGGATATCGTGTGACAAAAGGTTGTTATATACACTATTGATTAGGTTGTATCGATTTGATATTTGTACAACTCGGGTAGTCATAAAGTCTTCCTAGAGGCCGCTTATGACTTGTATACCAAAATGTGTTTTGGTACACTACCAACGTTATATGAGCCTATTGGGTCGCACACTAAGAATGGTTTTGCGAGATTTTAAGATGGTTCGGAAAATCAAATTTCACATGATAAAATTCATGACAGAAACGTTCTTGTGGTGTATTACACTTATACTTCTTTAAGTAGGGGTATATGTGTAATTTACTTAACCATCTATATACAAGGGTTGTATAAATAAACGCTTTAAGTTAGAACACATGTACAAAAGATTAAGGGTCGAAACTCTATTTTCGTTTAGAAACGAATTAGGGTTTTCTGGTACGCTCTGGATCATTTTGGAGAGAAACAAAAAGGTTTGGTATTCTCTCGAAGCTAGCACTTTGAATCTCGGTCGTCATTGGCAGCGCTTTAGAGATCGATCAACCTTCAGAAAGGAATATTGTGACCGAGGTATGATTAAGTTTTCATGGTTTAAACGTTTTTAATGGAATTAGATTCGGATCCTGTTGGGGTTTTTGTCAAAGTTGTTTTGTAATTTCCTCTACATATGAAGCCCAAAACCCAACATTGTGAAATTTAATTAGGTAACAAATTTAATAATTTTTTGGCATAATGTCTACTTGTGTGTCGAGATTGGTTGCTTGTGCGTTATGGTCGATTTTTGGTATAACATCTACTTTTTTGTCATTTGGAATTGCAAGAGATAGTAATTGTGAGAAAAGGCAACAACACCACCAAAGCCTTGGCCCTAAATTAATTGAGAAGCTTCCTAATTTAGATCTTAGGTTGGAGTGTTTGACGAACTCTCATAAAATTAGTCACGCTTAAGTAGAAGTATTTTTTATTGTTTTATATCTATCATTGTAATCTATTTTTATTGTTTTATATCTATCATTGTAATCTATTTGAGCTTTTCTTTAAGAATATTTGAGCTTATTAAAGTAATAGTGTGAGTGTGTGTGTGTGTGTGTGTGTGTGTGTGTGGGGTGGGGGGGGGGGGGGGGGGGGGGGGGGGTGGAGTTAATGGACTTTAGTTTGTCCAAACAACAAAATTTAATTTACAAAGTTGGCTATTTGAGAATATTTGACCCAAATTGATGCCTAATTATTATGGACGCATCTTCATAATATACAAAGTCAACTGCAATAAGTGGGGATGGAGTAGTAAGAATTTCATGTTCTTGAGCACGTAGAGTTTTGTCGAAATCTTGATTACTTGTTATTTAAAAAAAACATTTATAATGAAAGGTACAATCCTTCATTTAAGGATTGGTTCTTCATCATCAAGTCATGTTGATGGCAAGCTTAAAATATTGTTATTATAATTCTAATACACAACTCTCACTATTGGAGTTGAAACCTAAAGGGCAATGATATTACTCAACATGGGATTGCCGAAAAGTACTTTCGTTACAATGAGGTCCATTCTTAACCAACTAGATAATAAACAAGAACAATAGCCACTAAATACCATTATCAACAACAATTAGATGTTAATCCATCAAGAGATTATCATAGAAAAATTCTCAACACAAAAATTTAAAAGATTATATAAAAAGTTTTTCACAGAGTACCAAATGCGTGGGAATCAGAACAAGGGTATGATTCAAAAATTCCCTTTACATAAACAACAAATTAAACACAAACGGTTTAAAAAAACCAACCAAATTTTAGATAAGAAAAAGTGAAAACAAACAAAAATCAAATATATAATCAACAACATCGCCTGAACAAAAAGTAAAAAAAAAATGTTTAAATCAAAAGTTTTGCTTATTGGGTTATGAGCTTGTATGCGAAATAAGGCCGCACTCTAGTCATCATATTGGAAAAAAATAGAATTTGTGTTGGCAACGTAAGGTTATGTTTCTAAAACTTGTCTCTTTTTTGTAGATCTCTATGTTTTCATCCTCGCTAGTTCAATCACCATGTTTCTTCCTTTTTTGTTGAATGATCATTGATTGTACAGATCATTAATTAACACCTTTAATGACACTTGTTAATTTTGTTTGACATGATGATAATCTAATTTTTTATTTGTTTATGGTATTATACATTAAAGTGGACACTTCAAATGAATATTATAGAGCACATATTTTAGTCACAAGCACATATATGTTGTTTGATGTTTGTTTGATACTAGTGAGATAGATGAAACAAACAAACAAAAAAAGTAAAGAAAACTTTGCAGATTTGAACATTTCCAATGATTGGTACTTAATTTATGATATTATTAGCTTCATATCTAATGCATCAAAATTTAGAAAAGTTGCATATTTTGCATATCTTCTATCTCAGATACCTACTTAGCGAATAATCATGTCAGCCCCTTTTTCTTTTGACTTTTTGTCTTTTAGTTGAAAAAATTTATAGAATTTTTTCTTAATGGAAAATTTAGCTCTTCATGTAACTGTTTATGGCAGGTGAAACATCTTGCAGTGTTAGTTTTGTCTATTTTCTTATCTTCTCTGCCACGTATGTGGCCTCAGTCTTATTTGATTTATTTTTGATAACTTATAGTGTTAATTGAGAGTTATTTTTTTTTAGTTCAACTTTAAACCTGCAGAGAAGTTTCATGTTTTTAAACAATAAAAATATGAATTGACAAAAATAACTTGCAAGTGAGAGAGAGAGAGATGAGTAATAAAAAGGTCATTAATGAAGAGATAATTTTGTCCATAACTCATGGGAGATAACTCCCTGGGGGAAGTGGTGGAGATATATCTCATACCCTAGGGTGTAAGTTGAAATATAACTTGCAGGTAAGTTAGGCAACCAAACAAGATTAGTTTCCAAAAAATCTCTACCTCATACCAAACAAGACCTAGGGCCTTGTTTGGTATGGGGGTGAGATATCTCCCAACTTACAGGGGAGGGGGTGAGTTATCTCCCCCACCCCCTATAGGGAGATATCTCTCATGAGTTTAATGGACAAAAATATCCTTTACAAATCATCTTTTTTCTAAGTCCCTCACAAATCATTTTTTTTTATTTTAAAAATATGTTTGAAGGACATTTATAACAATTCCCACATTTTACTATTTTTAAAAATTTGCAACTTCCCTACAAGTTTAAAGTTCAACCAACCATGAAGTATGAACTTATACTGTAAGTTAACTTCATGGAGTTAACTTCACTCGCACTGTAAATTGACAAAAAACGAATCAAACGAGGCCCAAGTCTCTTACGGAGAAAACACTTCCACACTTGGCAAGGGCTTCACATGGGGCTTGTTAGACTAGTTGTGCAAGTAAAATAGTAAACGCGGTTTTTTAAGGGCATGCTTTTTTATTAATTATTAGATGCCTTTTCATAATTATGGTTTTAGTGCTACTAATATTTTTTTCGAGGGGGGTCCATTTTCTGATCCTCTTTACTTCGGTTCAAACAACAGCTATGGCATATACAATAAAATAGCTCGAGCAACTAATAATCATTAACTTGAATCCATCACAATTTTTGGCAGATTAAATTTTAGATTACAAAACACATACCAACAAACCAAACATTTCAATAAAAGTGAGAACGCGAAATCAAGAGAGAAACTAATATATTTCAGTGGTTTTTTATTTGTTATTGTGTCAAGTTTTATTAAGTTTTCACAAGCACAACAAATCAAGATAAAACATGGGCAATAGAAACCTTAAGAAACTAACAGCAAGTTGAAGCTTTTGCAATTTTGATTTTGATTGACAAAAGGTATATAAAATGATTAACAGAGGAGAGTCCATTCAAGTGATTATGTCACAAGAAATAAGTGAACAAATTGCATCCTCTCCAATCAAACCAACCGGATTCAATTTAAAACGAACCAAATCATCTAAACCAAAATCAATTTTATATCTTCTCCACTCTCCTTTGGCTATGATTCTGGCTTGAAACTCCTCTCGGATTGTTCTGCTCTCGATCAGAACGCACAACAATGGAAGCATTTCTCAAGGAAGGTAGACCAATACGACAACATAAGAAGCAAAACCACGATCAAGCCCAAAACTCACTAAAGGCATCTACAATGGTTAAACTCCCACATTGGTTAGTGGAGTTTCACGTCATCATTTCATTACACGCTTCTCTATTACATTTACTCGCACAATAGTTAAACCATTTATGACACTTTATGAGACCCACAATCACATCATACCATTTTTTTCAAAAAATTCAACACATTTTAAAAAATTCACATCACATATTCTAAAATTAACCAATAAAATAACTATTATTCTTACATACCTAAATATATATATTTTCGATTTTTTTTAATATTTATTTTTGAAATAATAAAAATAATTTCTTAATTAATTTTAGATAAAAACTAATCAAATGAATAGAATAAATCAATCGAAAGTACAACAACACAAAAAAGAATCGACACTCCTAAATATATTAAAATATTGATTAATTAATTGACGTAAAAAGACATTCATAATATAAGAAAATATAGAAAATTTGCTTTACTACATACGAAAAATAATAAAATAAAAGACAATACTAATTGTCACCGTCAACATTTTCAACATGGTTCCATATATGCTCGACCATGTCTGCTCGAAGATGTTGGTGTACTTCTCGATCACGTAATGATGCATTTCTTTGAAGATATTGATTAAAATCTTGAGTGGACCCTTGAGTTGAGACAACCAAAGGCTCCCCTTCATCGTTATCCCAATTGTCAATTGTGTGGCCTTCGTCTGCAACAATCATGTTATGCAGTATTATGCATGCATACATTATATCTTTTAAATGTTCTTTATACCATAATCGGGCAGGCCCACATACACTTGTCCAACGAGATTGAAGCACACCAAATGCTCATTCGACGTCCTTCCTAGCAGCTTCTTGCATTTTCTCGAGTTCAATTTGCTTTGAATCTTCGGGATATGAAAAACGTTTTACGAATGTTGCCCACTCCGGATATATGTCATCTGCAAGATAATATCCTTATGTGTATGTTGTGTCATTCACGATGAACGTAATTGTCGGAGCATGTCCTTGCAAAATGTCATTAAATAAAGGAGATTGATTTAACACATTTCTGTCATTGTTAGACCCTGCAACTCTGAAAAATGCATGCCATATCCATAAGTCAGCTGAAGCAACAACTTATGGCATAATTGTTGGAACCCCTTCATCACCTCGAGTGAATTGCCCTTTCCACGCTACCGGACAATTTTTCCATTGCCAATGCATACAATCAATGCTTCCAAGTATGTCGAGGAAGCCATGACGCTTAGAATGCAAACAAAGTAAACGTTGAATATCTTCGACCCTTAGTCTTCTTAAATACTCATGTGAAAATATCTCGATAACACATATGCAAAAATTAAATAAGCAATCAAGTGCAGTACGCTCACCAAGCCTTACATATTCATCGAATTGGTCAGCCGGTCCTCCATATGCTAATTGACGAATGACAACTGTGCATTTTTGAAGTGGAGATAGTCCTCGTCTACCAATTGCATCAACTCTCCATTGAAAATATTCAGAATGATTTTCAAGGGCTTCGACAATTTGCATAAACAACTTCCTCCTCATCCGAAATCTCCGTCGAAATATATTAGCAGGATAAATTGGCTCGTCCGCAAAATAGTCTTTGATAAGTTGTTCATGCCCACGTTCATGATCTTGATTCAAGAATCTTCTAGTCCTCCTAGGAGGATTAGACGTTTCACCAAGTAAACCTATTGTAGTTTGTTGCAACAACATGAACGCTTGTACATCTGAGTCGTCCATCAACTCTTTTGCTAAGTATTCTTCCATTTGCTCCAGCATCTTGTCAATGTCATCCATCTTCGTAGGTTGCAAATGGTGTAGATTGCAAGAATATGAACGATGGATAGGCTGGGTAGTGTGAGTTTCGATGAGTGAGCTTTGCCTAAAATCTTATGAAATATATAAACTTTTCAACAGCTAGTTTCTAACGGTTACTTTCCAACAACTACTTTTTAACAGCTAGTTTCTAATGGCTTTCCAGCTGCTACTTTTTAACATGTAGTTTGTATCAGGTACTTTGTACATTACACGATTAATTAATACTTTTGAATTTTGAATATCATTAAAAATAACAAGTACTACTAGAACACAAAATCATGAAATAGCAACTACTACAACAATTTGAAAATGACAAGTACTTCTACTACATTGTGAAAACAATAAAAGCATTTGAACAACTAAAACAAACTCCTACAATAACAACTACATTTATGAAAAGCAACAATGATACTAAATACTACTTCTTATATTCTCCCTTATAAGTTCGCAAAACCTATAATGACGTTGGCGTACTTCCTCGCTCATGCCGCTAGTTTCTCTAATAAATATTTTGTATTCCAAACCAACACTTAAACGCTCATTCATTTGTTTCATATAAGTCGTTCTTTCCTCTTATTGTTTCTCGAATCGATCCCATTTTTTGAGCAGATCAGAAACCATTTCATTCTCCTTCAACTTTGCTTTCCCTTTTCACTTCGCTTTCGCCTTTGCTGCTTACTGGCCAATAGGTCGACTTCCGAGTTCACTTGCGCCTGTGTCGGGTGTTGCATTACAAAAAATAAACAAAATTTGATTTAAGCTGCATTGGCACTCCACTCCTCCCATGAGTGTTGCATTACACACCCAATGCTGATGCTACGAGGAGAAGTCCCCATCAACAAGTGCACCAAGTCACCAACGAACTAAAATTCCCCAAAATGTAATTGCTGAAAGCGGCACCATCAACATTCAACACATGGAGTGCAAAATTTGGGTCTCTGAGGGAGAAATTCCCATGGCAAGTGCAGGTGCATAAAGGGCGAAGAACACTGCGAAGAATGCGAAGAAGAAAAGGGTGTTATGGCAGTTGATTCTCGTGTTGTTTCTGCTCCATGGATTCCTAGAAGTAAATTTAGTAAACCCCATTTGAGTTCTTAATCTGAAACTACCCAAAATGCTGAACAAATTAAAATTGAAATTCCAAGGGTAGCTAATAATGTTGTTGAATTTGAGAATGAAAAGCAAATCGAGGGGTTTCCAAGTGTGGTCGAAATCGATAATAGTTCATCCCTAATTGATAATGCAGGGGGGAGTGAAAAGAGGTTTAGTGTTGGTGGTAAATCTTGCAGATCAACATATGGAAACCCTAAAAAACTTGCATTATCAAATGGAATCCTAAAAAACAAGTACCTGGAAATTTGTAGAACTTGATAGAGTGATCTATCGAACCCGACGCTAGACACGTTGAATTAGGGCTCAGATCAGAGCTAATGCAGTAACAACATCTCTGTGATGTTGACGCCCCTCAGGTGGAGTTGATTGAAGAAACACAAAGCCGATGAAGTGAAGATATGCTGAAACAGGAAGATTGCGATGAGGATAAGTACCGCCGATTCGTACGAGAATCGAATAAAACCAACAGCAGCAAAACAGGCACAGCTTTTAAAAACAAATCAAAATTCAAATATGCGTCCTCGACCACTGACCCGAACGAGAAGGACCACGAGATGCCCAAAAACACAAAGGTCACGATGAAGACGATGGCACCGGATTGAGAGCCATAAAATTAAGGAAATTAGAAGTTCTCAAGGGAATCACTTTATATACATAAGTTCAATCATACAAAATGAAAATATTAAGAATGATGTCACACTTTAAATCCAAGCTGGATGGTGACATGTGTTAGCGTATACTATAAGTTCTTAAGGGAATCACTTTATTCTACGTAAGTACGATCGTCTCCACATGTATTTTGCAAATTCCTTATGAAAAAGCGTTTTTTATTTTTTATTTTTTATTTAATTAAAACCAAAATTTAAATTGATAATCTCTAAATAGAGAAATCAACTAAACTAACTATATTAACTTAATTGAAATAAATCAAAGTTACTAAATTTAAAGCAATTCAATTCAATTAAAATCAATATAAAATAAACATCTAAACAAACTTCCTAAACAATGAAACATTAATCCGTTTTGCATCCAAACATGTTACTTCAATCATATGGTCATGAACGTACTTTATAAAGTATCCTAGATCATTAAACACTAATTATAAGTAAGTAGACGACCTTTAACAAGCCATCAGTTCATTTTTATATCGGTGAAAAGCCACGTTCAAATTTTATTAAGCTAACCCTTTGAATACACAAAGAAATTAACATTACTAAATAAAATTGCATTACACTTTGTGAAAACTTCAAACGATTAAATCTAACATCTTTAGAAAGTCACTTCAACATTAGACTTAGATCTCAAATTCACCTAGGACATATAAACAATAACACATTTCAAAAATCCTAGTTACTACTTAAAACTAGACAATGAATCAAAACATCACAATGCACATTGGTCACTATGCACATGACATTGAGATTCATAGTTGCAATCTGTAAATAATAACCTATTAAATCAGTGAATTAAAGAATATAATTGATTTAAAGCATTAAGCACACAATCATCATATCATGACTGCATTACAAAACGGATCTAGTTCATGTTAAGAGTTTGTTTAAATTAACAAACTACTCACTTATAATCATAAATAACATCATAACATAATAATTGTAAGACATAATTAAAGACACCTTAGTGTTCCACCGATCTGGTAGTGATTCTTGTGTAAAGGTCAAATTGCTCAGGAATCACTAGATGTGAAATCCAATTCTTCTTTGATCCTTTGGTGAATCATTGTGCAATCTTTTCAATCGGTTAAATCCTTCATTTCCTTCCCTTTTTCATTCATTTCTTCAAATATTTCAATTATCACCTGAAATATCAAAAACAAGAGAAAACCACATATAATATAGTCTTTTACATCTAAAATCATCTTAAAATGTATAATAAAATATGTCTAATTATTGACTTATCAAATACCCCCAAACTCAGAACTTTGTTGTCCCGAGCAAAGCAATACTCTTAATCATATTCTATTTTCTTCCCTTGTTTTGATTTCATAATTATATACTCTTATTCAAAAGTGACAATGGAATAAATACATATTACCTTCATAAAATAAAAAGATTTAAGGAACAACCCCTTTTATTTGACAACTTAACCTATAATTATGCAACATATCTCAGAATTCAAAGTTAAATCAATAACCAAGGTCAAGCCACTATAAAGGTTTCTCAATCTCCAATGACAAGCATCAAGCTTACGATAACTAACACGGAATCTCGAGATACAAAAATCATTGAATCAATTTCATTTCAAATAATATTTAAAAATATCACAACAGTCAAAGTCGATAGAAATTTTTAATCAACAATAATTTTTTTTTTTTCATTTGTTGGAATGTTGGAATAAGAGATACTCCACTCAAGTTAGCTATTAGCACTCAAGCTTAATCTTTTATTTAGAGAGTTTTTCACAAACCTCCTTCCATTTCTTTTCTATATCGCTCTTTCTATCTCGTTTAATTATATATTCATTTTTCTTTTTTATATTGTATTCCTATGGTCTCCTGCTCCATTTTTTTAGAATCCGTTATTCTTTTTATAGCAATTCTTCTTCTCATTTTTCCCACCATTAGATTCCATGTTCTATTTCCTTTGGAATATGTAGGTCTTTCTATTTTTTTTTTTAAAGCTCTTGTTAGTCCTTCTCACTTTCACTATGTCAAAAAAATATTCTTTCTAACTAAGTAAAGTTTATTAACTAGTTTCCTATTTAACCTTCAATTGTGGCATAAGTTCTTTTCATTATTTGTATAATACTTGGTCAATATCCTTTGTATAATAAGATTCTTAGAAATTCATCTTGTTTATCTTGTACTTTTTTTTATCTTCTACCCATTATAATGTTTAACATAAAGCAATCAATCCCTTCTAAATTCCTCAAGTGCATATGCAATATAGGCAAAGTCAAATATGGTATAACAATTCTTTTCCATCATAAGATTTCTATTTTCATAGGTAATAAAAATAAATTAATTCTATTAAAATTCAAGTTATATTCAATTCATACTTCTAACCAAATTAAGTAAAATGAAGAAATATTACTTGAATTATGGAAAATATTTAATTCATATTTCTAACTAAATAAAGTAAAATGAATAAAAATAAATTACTTGAATTTAAGGCTTCGAAATTACTCTCTCTCTCTCTCTCTCTCTCTAAATCTCTCTAAGTATTCTTTTAGCCTTAGGTTAGTTTTTATCGAGTTTATGTGAAGCTACATTGGAGCTTTGATTTACTTCATTAAGAGGTATTTATTTAATTAAGTTTTTCAATTATATTATTGTGTTATTTATTTCTAGCATGAGTTAATAGTTTATTATTATAAGCAAACCCTAGACATGTATATACTTTGGATTGCTATATAGTTATAATTAAGGAATCATGAACTTAATTCTTTAAATTTAATCATACACAACAATCATGATTTTAATAAGTTGTTTTTGCTTATTACAACAAAAGATGATTGATATTGTATGCATAGTTCCAAATATGTATTATGATATTTTAATTCTGATTCTATGTCTATGATTATTGACAACAATTATAAAAGTAGTAACTAGGATTAATCTATAGGGCCATATTACCTAAGTGGATGTTCTAGGTGATTGTGTTCTAAGTTATTTATTAATTAGCATATTCTGATTAGTATTTGATTTAGATTAGGTATGATTTTTCATTGAGTGTTAATGTTATCGTAATTTTTATTTTATTGTGTTTTATCCTATAGATAGATTTACAATGATAAGAATATGACTTAATTTCCATTGAATATAGGAAATTGATGGTTTGTTAAATGCTATCAACTTACTATGAATTAGGATTTAATGATTCCAAGATTTGATGTGATACAATTATAGCTACGTTATGAAATAACGTTATGTTCTAGTGTTTGAATGCAATCCAAGTATATTACATTGTTTAGTGAGGGTCTGTTTAGATGTTTGTTTAGATATTTATTTACATATTTATATTATATTGAATTTGAATATTGTTTAATTAAGTTTGTGTTAAATTGTTTAAATTAGTTTAGTTAGTTTGGTTAATTAAGTTAGTAGTTATAGTTTTTAGTTATTTAGTATTTTAATTCCCATTTAATTAGAATAACTAAATTAAGAAAAACAAGAAAAAATACTTTCCTGAAAAGTTTGAAAATCCCATTTGGAGACGATATCTCATTTACTGCTACTACGAGTTACAAATATATAGGAAACTATTGTGCACGTTCGACACATGTCACACGGCACATGGACAATACACACAAGGTGTCGAGCCTACTGTGAGGAGAAAATACACACACGAAGGTTGAAACTGTGGCGGCCTGTGAATTTACACACATGACGTAGATCACTTACATACAACGCTGGGAAATAAAAATAGAAAGTTTGAGAGTTCTAGTTCGTTTGGAATTGTTAATTAGGGTTTCTAATTGTATTCTTTCGAGTCTTAGGAGTATAAATATGTATTATAATATCTTAAACACACCAACTATCACCCCCACCATAGATTACCATAGTATAAATAGGTATTATAATGTGTTTGGAGGAGAAGACATTGAAGATTCCACTTATGGTTATTCGATATTATCTCTATGATTTAATTAAATTTATTTGATTTAATCTTCGATTACAATGAATACCATGATGTGTATGTTGATTTTAATAATGAGCGAGTAGTTTTTTTATCTTAGGGATCAATGGATTCTATGATAGAATGCTTTGTTAATGGAAATATGAATGGGTTATAATGTTAAAAATTGCAATTGTTAGAATTTGTATTGATTCTACACGTAATGCTATGAACATCTTGATTATGTGTTTGTTAATTAGAGGTTGTAGGAGTTACTATGGCCATTAGAGCTTTTAAGCTCTATATAGACAATACAACTGTAAGATATATAACATTGATAAATAGTTATTGATTAGGAAGACATGTATAATAAAGATTCCACTTATGGTTATTCAATATTATCTCTGTGATTTAATTAAATTTATTTGATTTAATCTTCGATTACAATGAATACCATGATGTGTATGTTGATTTTAATAATGAGCGAGTAGTTTTTTTATCTTAGGGATCAATAGATTCTATGATAGAATGCTTTGTTAATGGAAATATGAATGGGTTATAATGTTAAAAATTGCAATTGTTAGAATTTGTATTGATTCTACACGTAATGCTATGAACATCTTGATTATGTGTTTGTTGATTAGAGGTTGTAGGAGTTACTATGGCCATTAGAGCTTTTAAGCTATATATAGACAATACAACTGTAAGATATATAACATTGATAAATAGTTATTGATTAGGAAGACATGTATAATAAATTTAAGCGGTTATGAGTCTAAAGATTTGAAACTTAATACAATGTGAAACTTACGTTATTCACACTGATAGATGGAGTTCTAGTTTGCATATTAGGATCTTTTCCACCACGACAATGGTTTAAAGTCAATACGCTGTCTATTCTAATTGAGCATTGCACACACATAATGAAAATGAAGGAAGAGAGATATGAAAACATAGTAATGCATTACCTAGGTGAAGTTGTGAACTAAGAGCCTTCTCAATATATGAGTACAAGTTAATTTACATTGTTGTATAGAATAGAGTATTTAGTAAAACCAATTAAAATAGATTTTCTTAACAATATAGTGAACTTAACTAAGTGAATTGTGTCCATATAAACCTTTTCCAGTGGATGATATTTGTAATCGACCTTCGTTGATCACATTATTACTACAATTGAACCGTTATACTTGCAGTTTCGAGGTCAAGTCTTTGGCGTCGTTGCCCAGGATAGGAAGCCACACAGTAGTTTAGTTAGTTTACAAAATTGTTAAGATTTGTTTTTCAATGATTTTCTTTCAAGTTTATAAAAAAAATAAAAATAAAAAATAAAAAAAGAGTTTTAGTTTTAAGTTTGACAATCTACACTTGATCTTTTGTGTTTTCTTTCTTAGGAAACAATTAGCGCATGCATAGTACGATCTGGAGATTTATAGAACCACCAAGGGAAAAAAGAAGAAAAGAACCGGGATGACGGATAATCAAGCGAGGAACTGAAACCAAATCAAAGCTGAGGGAATAATTGTGATGGCCCCGAGCCTCGAGGCAACCCTGGGCACCACCATGTCACATCATAAGTTACCAAGTCCTGCCTCATCCTAGCCTGCTTGTCTATAACACCTTGCTGGTTGTTTACACATTTCTAACTATCACTAGCTTAGCCAATTATTCTTCATATAATTACTAATAAATCGATTTAGCTAGTTAGTCAATATATCATGTTTTATTATCATTTTACAACACAAGTCTTCAAATATATGAGTATTTTATGCATATTATCAAAATTCCTAAGTAGTGAAAAACACAAAAATAAAGTACCATGTATATAGGCAACAAGATAAACAAAAGTAGGTATATACATGTACAATGTCTCTTATAGTCCCCTGATACCGATAACAAAGCAACAAAATATAAGCACCTACGAGTATGTCCAAGACTGCCAACATAAAGAGTAGTCGCCCAAGATTTCCCTTTACCACTACTCATAGAAGGATATGCACGCAATCACCCAAAATATTGCAGTGACGAGTCCAGTGAGTGAAATTCTAAGAGAAGTCTACACAATATTTAACAAGAAATCAAATAAAACTAGCACATGCAAGTATACTATCTGGTAACAGAAAGACATGCACCCATGAATTTAGAGCAATACAAAACCCAAAGCAACAAATAAATATTCAAAAAACATAACAACAATTATATAAGTAAGTAGAAATGTAAACATAGATAGCCTTGGTGAACCATTCAATCAATAAATCAATCACTCGTATACCACATCTTCTAAAGCCCTAGCGAACAACTAAACTGGTAAATCATTTTGTCACAAAACAACAACACAACATAACCCCATTGAACTAGCTCAACCAGTCTTCAAATAATCCTGAAATGCACTCATCAAGCACGGTTATTTAACATGAACGAACAACAATTAATCATGATAATAGCGAAGTAAAACACATTTCGGCAACTAGAAAACAAATGTTAGAAGAGAAATAAATTTTGTGAAGCTTTCTCATGGGTTTTACGCACTCGCATTTCCTCAAACTCCCGAATCCGACCCTAACTCGCTCCTGGTACTCAAGTTATGGTCCACGAGTTCGATGTCTTATCATTTCAAATATCGTAGGTTTAAGGTCAATTTAGTGTCTATTAACTCCTAAAATCAACATTCATTACAAAGCCTAAAAATTATTAAATATTCATATATCAGTTTTATACCTTCAAAATAAGGTAAGAACTCGTAAATCGAAGAATCAGTGTGTCAAAAGTAGGTTTTAGCTAACTACATTATTAAAACTTTTTTTTATTTAATTTATGGTGTCTAAATAGTGCGTTATAGGGACTTTATAACGTCATATGAAGGTAGGAACCCATATCTTTTTTTCAACTAAGGAATTTTGGTTTTTTGACCTCGTGACTGTCTCCAATACTATCGATCCTATCCTCTCCTTGTAGGGGAATTAGAAACACCAAAACACTGTAGAGACATCATCCATTCATAAGATCTACATTAAATCATATGGATTATCATGCATTGTTTCAAAAACTTCGATAACATAAATTTATAACAAAAATCATTTTATATACTCCAATTTATTGTTGCAATTGACTTAAAACACATTCATTTCATAGGAAAACAGTGAGCAATCACAATTGAATTCGTTTTTTGTTGAGACCCAATAGAAATTGCATTCTAGCTATGATTATGAAGAAAAATGAGGAGAAATTGAAGGATTACCTAAGAATTAAGGATGAGAACTCAATTTCCTAAGCCCTAATGACTTCAATTACTTTTTTGAATTTACAATTCCAGCAGCTCTCTTTGTCCCAAACTCTTGAATTTTCTTGTGTGTATGGATGTTGAAAAAAGTTAGTAAGTGTTGGGTTTTATAGTGTTGGTTTTGATCAAGTGTGTGTACGTATCTCGAGGACCATCTAATGGAATATATTTATGCTATCCAACACCAACTTATGACTCCAGTATGATACTGAAATCGGTTTTGTTAGTACAACTTAACACCTAAGTACTCAGTGTCCGACGTCTTGGGCCTTAGTATGCATTTCAAGGTGCGACATAGCTCGCTTATCTGATACATTCAACTTAGCCTATAGTTTTATTAATCATTTACTTGACTAAATGAGCATTTTAAGTGAGTTAATCACTTGTGCCTAGTGTCCTCATACTTCACCTACCCGATTACATACGTCGACACATTTTATGAGGCGAACACTTGTCTCACAATTTCACTCGATTACAACATTCTAGTACACACTTGCGATGAAATATGATAATCAAACAACCTAAACACCATAATGGAATAACCATCACGCGAAAATAGCTATTATTTCTTGTTAGATGTGTCCCAACCCTATATACGGTGTCCACGTAGATCTCATCTGGTGTCCTAGTTCGAAATCTCTAAATAAACACGATTAATAAATATTGCGTTGTTACAATAATCAACCCGATGGTGATCTAGTAGTGCAAGACAGAGTACAAGGAGAAAGATGTCTTCGAGACTACTTTAAAGTGGAAGTTCAAGAGATATACAATGGAGTGATGAGGCTTCTAGCCAACACCATCGAGTTCGAGTTGAGACCGTCTCTCATTAACATAGTATATAATAGCCTATTTAGTGGGCCAGCAAATGACGATCCAATTACACATGTAGAGGATTTTCTAGAGAAGTGTGATATTGTTCACATTACTGGAGTTACAAAGGAGGTAATCAGGATGAGACTTTTTCCATTCTCATTGGGTTGAAAAGCCAAATCTTTGTTCCATGGACTGAATGCAGTGAGTATGACTTCATGGGCAGATATCGATGAAAGATTAGTAGACTAGTTTTTTTCCCTTAGTGAAAGTTAGTGAAACGAAATTAAAAATCAACCAATTCAAGCAAGAGGATACTGAGTCTCTTGGTGAGGTTTGGGAAAGATTCATAGAGATGTTGTGGAGATGTCTAGGACATGGATATGTCAAGTAGGCAAAACTACAAATCTTATACTGTGGAATGAATCACAATAGGAGAACATTAATGAATGCCACAACAGGTGGTTCTCTACTAATAAAGGATGAAGATGGTTCTCTATAAATTCTTGATCTTATGTCTCAAAATTCTACAACAAGAACTCGTTCCATAGTAAGAAAGCTAGCGAGAGTATATGAGATTGATTCACAAGCAACGACCATGGTACGGATATCAAACTTGAGTAGTTAGATGGAGAAGCTATAAATGGGACAATCAAATCCACAAGTGCAAGCAATTCAGCAACGCGTTAATCACCAAGCAATGGTGGTTAATCCATTAGACATGCAAAAAAATGAAGTTTGAAGATTTCAACTTCATGAACAACCAGAACTATAGAAACAACTATAGGCCGATATGAATGGTCCTCAAAGATATTATCAAGGATACAATAACTCAAACTTCTCATATGGGAACCCTGATAATGCATTAGAGCTACCTTCAGGATTTGATCAACAAGTTCAACAAGGGAAGCTAGGCCAAAGTGAAGAAATGACTTTATTGAAGTCAATTGGAAGATTCTTGCACGCTATTGACATCAATAATAGGGAATGTAATAAAAGCCATGAGAAAAAGATGAAAAATGTGAAGCAAACTCTAAAGAGGATGGATAATAAGAGAATATAATCCATCGAGAACCTAGAGAGACGGATTGGTCAGCTAGCAATTGCTTTGAATTCAAGGAAGTAATGGCAATTTCGAGTAACATTATCACCAATCCCAAGGAGAATGTTAGTGCCATTCACATGATGAGCACTACGACAATGAATAAGCTACTGCAAAAGCAATTGATGTACAATCCAGAAAGATTCAATATGTTAGCCATGAGAAAATTGAGAAAATTTGAAGTTATGCATGAGAACAGAAAGGAAGTGAGGCATAATGAACTTGAAGGATTCAAGTAATAAAGGACAAATGCTTGAAGAATAACAAGAAGGGAAGAAACAATGGAAAGTTAAGAAATAAAATGTAGAACTTTCTGATGAAACACAAAAAGGAAATTAACATCAAGGTATTCCTAAGAAGTCGAAACCATCAAGTTCATATCAAGACTTTAACCAATTAAAAGGAGAGATCCTAGAGATATATGCATATCATTATGCATTGATGGACACCGATTTAGAAACATCTTGTGTGACACGCAAGCCTCAGTCAATGTAATGCTTATAAATTACAAGCATATTGGAAAATCAATTATCCTGATACAACAAATTTGCAAATGGTAGATGGTAACTTGGTACCAATAATAGGAAGAGTCTTGAATGTGCATGTGAAAGTGGGTAGATTCACATTTATCAATGATTTTGAGATTACGGATCATGATATAGATGATGATGTTTTTATGATAAACTGTCGTATTACTTCCCTCATAAGGAAATTGGCTGATGAGCTGCTCCCTCCCCCAGTTAACTACCACTACCCTATCAAAGATTTTCTTCTCGTTGTGAAGAATAGAAAAGCCTAATCAAGTACCTTATACATCCACAATTACAAATATATCCTAACACCCGGGATGGTGCTATCCTTCGTCGTAACGTAATCGTGATTTGATTGAAGACGCAACCTCTACATAATCTCGAATGTTATCAGTTCCGGTACGTAGACCAAATGAGACAATGCAAGCCAGAAATCGTTCCGACAATTTGAGTCGCGACGCGAAAGGGTCGCTTAAGGTAGGGGAAGAAAGGGTCATCTCAGGATGGACGAAATATCTATTATCTTGCCACTTCCCTTTCTCCGAACCTTCAGCATGCGCAAACCTGTTTGCACGCCTCTTGCAGAATGAGATCTAGATGCTAGGATAAGTCTCTGGTTGGGTCAATTCCCTACTGATCAGAAGATAGCTCTCACCTCGTAAATCTAGAAAAAAACTAGGAAATACTTCGATGCATTTCAAAATCGAGAAATCACAGCTGAACTTCTATGATCTTAGGAGCACTACCCGCCATGGCGGATCAAAATGTCGCGGTGAATATGTACCCGAGCCCTGCAGTTCTGCCTATGAACTAGGCCAAAAGGGTTGCGACTGTTAAGGCCAAGAAACACTGCACTGCTTTGAGCCCAGGAAACGAAGGGAATGAGCACGATTGTTTCTCCTCCACACTGATTTTTCTCCGTGCCACTCCATGGGTTGGCTGATTGGAAGGGTTGCTTTCTATCATCTGTATTCCTACACTAGAAGCGACATCCGAAGGGTGAGCTTATGTTGTATCCCCTTACCTACATAACAATTCTAGTGGATTCGAGTCTCGCAGACGGGAAGACATACCAGCTCAGGCTCAAGCTCTATCTGGTCTTCCTTCCCTTGAAACGAGGTCCAAGAATTTGGAAAGGATAGAATTACTGAATGAATACGAGTTGTGGCTAAGGTGATTTCTCTTTCCCCTTCCAGTTTACTTACTCTGGTGATATGCTACTTCCACTCGACCAATCAGTCCTGGCTCCTTTGGCCATACGTCCTACTTCTAATTACAAATCACTGTAAGAATTGGGTTCAAGCTTTCCCCAGCCCCACTACTTCACCTCTTTGTTGGACCGCCGACGCGAAAGTGGAGAGTGAGATGCGATAAAAAGTCAATTTGCGCGAACGATGGGAAGAAAGATCATTGAGACCGACGAAGGAAGGGAGATGCGGCAAGAGAAAGGAAATGATTTAGGGGCACTAGAAGAGGAACTCCTTTTATGTTCCCCTTGATCTAGCTTTTTCTCCTTCTCTGCGGAGAATTCGAGCAAGCTGTCGAATAACCGCTTTATGCTAATTGCAAACACTAAACCAATCCTGTCAGTACTAAGGAGAAGGCCGAAAGGCTGGGAGACGAGGACAATATCTCAAATACACATGTTGATTTATTAGAGGCTTGAAGAGTTCGCCTGAATCATGTGAGTGTCAAAACGAATATAAGATAAATCAAATTAGGCTTTTAGGCCGGGCCTCGATTTAGAAAGATGAAGGGACATAGACTTATAAGTATTCCTTGACATGGCTTTAGCTGTCAAATTTGGAAGGCGGGGTAAACGAAATGAAGTATGGAAAGTGGACCCTCTTCCACACATTACCGGTGGATGGGAGGAGGGACCTTTTGGCACGACACTGATACAAGCGACTAGTCGCTTCTGGCGAAGCTTCTAGAAGGCCATTTTTGTCGTATAGCATAGCATTCTCTCTGCAAGCTTTTTCCCGTAGAGACATTGTTTTACCTCATTGGTTGTCCGCGGATCCCATTATTACGAAGTATGAGGACCTACGGACTGGACCTGTGCCTTTCTTATGCGGCCATTTTCTTGAACATTGCCAATACAGTCTTGTACACAAAGAAGAAGATGATCACAATGAGTATCCATGAGGATGACGGTAGCGAGAAGATTGTCTTTGTTGAAGGGCAAGAAGTACGTCCAAATGGGAGAGATATCATTATATTCGACCTACAAATGAAGTATTTCGATTTAAACTCAGACTAAATGAGTGAAAACACGTTGGGCTAGTGACATAAAATGAAGTGCTACTAGAACATAGGTTTTTAATTTTTATTTTTTAATTTTGTTTGGATAAAACAATCTAAAAGTTTTGATAATTTCCTAATTTTGAAAATTCTTATGCTACACGTGTAGGAAAAACCATTTACCGGGTGAATGTTCATTGGAATGGAGGAGTCTTAACATACTCAACAAAGAGCGTGAAAAAGCAAAGGGTTAGAGTGGTAAAGTTCAGGTAAATAGAAAAATCACGAGTAAGGTTTTATAGAATATTTTATATATACAAGGTATTTCACGATGTTACAACTCCTTGTGTAGTAATACACAGAGCCGGGAGAGTGCCAATAAGGAGTTAATGAGAAAATTTAAAAAATATGGAAACATACTAGTTGAAGCCAGGAATGCGGCAAGCTTTAATCAAATATTAATTAGAATATGCTAATTAATAAATATCTTATAACACAATCACCTAGAATATCCATTCGGGTAGTATTGCCCTGTAGAATAATCTTAGTTACTACTTCCATAATTCTTATGAATAATCATAGACATAGAATTAGAATCACAATACCACAATACATATTTGCAACTATGCATGCAATATCGATCTTCATTAGTCGTATTACGCAAATATATATATATATATATATATATTAAAATCGCGATTGTTGTGTATGAATATATTTAAAGTATTAAGTTCATGATTCTTTAATTATAACTATATAGCAATCCAAAGTATATACATGTCTAGGGTTTGTTTAGATTAATAAACTACTCACTCATGCTGGAAATAAACATCACAATAACATAATTGAAAGACATAATTAAATAAATCAAAGCTCAAATGTAGCTTCAAACATAAACTCAATAAAACTAAACTTACGAGGGCAGAGTGCTAAGAGAGAGATCTCAGTTACGAAGCCCATAGGTCATATTTATAATTTCCTGATTAATACATATCATAGATAAACTCAAACCATTCATATTAATAAAAAAAACCCTTACCTAACCACATCAATTTGTCAGCGATTCCATTATGTTCACGAATCGTTGAGTTAATCATTGGAAATGGGTCTCAGTACTCCACCAATTTGGCTAGCGATTTCTAATGTATTTCCCAATTCGCTGATGATTCACTTGCTAATCTTTGTTGTCAATTTAGATGGCAATTACTAGTGTAATCATGTATCACTCGCTAATCGTTGGACCTCTTCTACAGTTGTCTATTTTGCTCTTCTTCATTTTTTTTCTTTCATTTCTTCATTTTCATAACTAAACCCTAAAACCATAAAAACAAGAGAATACCTAGTGTAATATCATCATTTATATCTAAAATCAACTAAAATTACACTATAAAACATGTCTAACCCCAAACTCAGCACTTTGCTATCCCTAGTAAAGGATTACTCTTAATCTTGTTTTTTTTTCATTCTTCATATACTGATTTCAATCTAATTTATCTTAACTTTAAATAATAAAAATTTTAAAATAGAAGTGATTTTCAAATGGGAACATATTACCCATAAGTAAACAGAAGTTATGATAGAATAGAATGATTTAAGACAAAATGAAACATCTCTTAATGATAACTCAACCACCTGATGCAATAAAACTTAAACTTCAATACCAAAGTCAGTACATGATATAGGTTTTCTCAATCTCTACTAACAAGCATCAAGCTTATGATTAGTAGTATAGAATCTTAAAATGAAAAAACCACTAGATTAATCGTGATTTTTAAAAATATTTTATAATAACACCACAATCAAAATCAATAAGAATTTTTCTAAGATACCAATTAACATATCATTTAAAACAAGTTGGATTAAGAAATATTTCACTCAACCTTAGCTTCAAGCATTCGAGCTAAATCTTTTCCTTGAAGAGTTTAAGAAAATTCACCTTTTCATTTCTCATTTTTTCTAATTTATCATAATTATTTCTTCTTTATTATATTAATTTTTTCATTTGACTTTTGAGTCCCTGTTCCATTTCATATGGTCATTCTCACATTGTTTCCATTATGGATTATTGCTCCATTTCTTATGGAATCTATAGGACTCTTTATATATTTGTAAACTCTAGTTAACACTTCTTAGTATCCACTAAAGTGGAAGAAAGTATTCTTTCTAACTTATAGAATTCTTTGGTTTTTAATTCATTTCTTCTTTCAATTATGGCATAATAACTTTATATAAATATTTATATATTATAAAAATAATTGATCGATAGCTTTTATATCACAAGATTCTTAAAAATTTGTTTTATTCATCTTACACTATTGTTTCGATCTTCTATCCATTTTAATCTAGTGTATACATCGACTAGTAAAGTTAATAAAAAAAGGTATCAAAATTGATTCATTCTATCATAAAATTCACTTTGTTAATAAAAATATCACTTTCATTTAAAACTATTATATATTCACTTTCATTATCATTCTTTTCCTAAAAATAAAGTAAAATGAAATTCATACTTGAATTCAGAAGAAATTTGAGAAATTTCATCAACTTACTTGAATGTCAAAGCTTTTTGGATAAATTCTTGAAAATATTTTCTTCCTTTCTTTCATTTCCTTGTTATTTTTGCTATCATTATCATACTTTACCTAAAATATCCCTAAACGCATCCCAAACCTTGTCCTCAACGTTTAAAAGTGAAGTCAGGTTGTCAACATAACAAATGTACTATATGAATTTCAAATAAATTAATATAATCATAAATTGAATAATCAATATATAAAATTAAACTTAATATATAAATTTCATCAAACAGAGTGCATAAAAACTAGAATAAGCATCACTAAAAATATAGCATCAAATGTAACACCAAATCACTTTATAAAATGTAGCACATCACCAATCACAGATCACATAAAGTATATCACCACAGATCACAAAGTATATCACCAGAGTTACAAGTAAAACCTCACACATCATTACACAGAGACAAAGAAGATAAATAGAGTAAAGAAATCAATGTTATCGTCGAAAGTCGCATAATCATCATCTTCTATTAGATCAGTCCTCTGGGACTGGTTACTCACCATATAGTTGGTAGTCCTAACCTAGCAGTATTGAAACATTAAGACTACTGCTAAGCGGTATCCTCATTTGTGTAGACGGTACAAGAACCTTTGCGCCTCCTTATCTTCTATGTCTTTTAGACATTGTTCTCCACATCCCGTGAATGATCCTTACCGTAGCCATCTGGTTCTCGAACACCAATTCTTGATTTCTCAGAGTTATCATTTGATTGCATAAAATTGTACCCATAAAAGCTAACTCTTACTATTCCATGTATAGTCCATCATAGTCGATAACAGTTTGATCAACATTTGGATCATTTCTGGCTCTCGACATTTTTTTCAAAAATCTCCTCGTGTCATCTTTGGTTTTTTTCTCTGCTCTATCTTTCTTCTAGACATCTTAACCTTCTCTCTTTCATCCTTAGAATTTTCATAACCATCAGTTTTTCCATATCTCTCTGTAACTTCATCTGTGATGGTTTTCTCTAGTAAAACATCCTTTTAATTCATGTTATGTTTACTTGATCTGCTCTACAAAAAGTCGTGATAATTAGAAGAAAAAGTAATATTTCATCCTTCTTTATCGTAATGGCACTCCTTATCGACTCATAAATAATCTTTCCAACATCTAAATATCCCAATCCCATGACAATGTGGTAAAGTAAGGCGGCTTTGTAATTCACGATGTCATATTATTGCAGACTCGACTATAAGCTGACGCTGATGAAATAACACCATGCTTTTGTGATCTTCCTAAACAAATTGTCGATATATGCTTTGGGTACCCCTCAATATCAAAATGAATGCATCACTATGGATTGCCTCTAAACCCGTAATTGTCTCGGTGGGGTAGTGGTACTTAATCGTGTATTCGAGCTTCATGTACTCGTCATTTCCTCTTTGGTGAGATTCCGATAAACCAAAATATCAGGCTATTATTGCAACGGAATAATTTACTATTTATCCTATAACTCGTGACTCTGTCTTACTGTCACTTCCATATGCATTCGCATAAAACTCTCGCACCAAAAATATCACATCATTTTCTCACTAGGAACATCATTTAGGTCTAAGTGGTTATACTCCCTAGCCAATACTCCTCAACTTCTGGCCTCAATGATCTCTAAGATCCTTGGCCTATATTTCAAATCATTCTTCACATTGAATCCCATCTCCGGGATCAACTTTCTTTCTGTTCACTAAATTAATCCTAGGTGTGCTAAAAGAAATTAATATGGGTCTAATTAGGCTAACTTTGGATTTATCCTTGGGTTTCTCTACTATCTTCCCACCTCCTATCTCCTCCCTCGTATTTCTACCCTTTCCACTTCTAGCCATTTAAATAAATACAAGTAAAAGAGCGAACCTGTAAAACCATTTAAACTGAATTATTAAAAAAGTGTTTGGTAAAATTCAACTTATCTCTAGCATCCCCTAACCCGATTAAGGTGATACTAGGCCTGAAACCCTAATTAAGCTCTGATAATCCTGTTAAACTTAACTAGAATCAGCATCTTCTCCCTCTATCTCCTGATAAACACAATTGTATATTGAATGTCTATGTAAAACAAATATTAAATACCGTGAAAATTAAAACTTTTTTGATATTTAAATACGATATACAAAACCAAATCTAACCTGAATAAACCTTGGTTATACCAAAACCTCCCATCCGTTGTGATATTACAAAACTATAATTTAATACACATATATAAGACAAGGGAAGATTCAATATATCAAAAAGAAGATTAAAACTCCTAAATCTACTCTCTCTCATAGTTGTAGCACTCATCGGTATTCTTGAAATATTAATTGGGGTGAGCACTCCAACTTCCTTAGTAAGTAGGGATTCACTAAGTCATTAACATTTTATATAATAATCAAGAACAATATGCAATAACAATATGCACCATAGATAGCTAACGTGATTATGAACAACACATAATCCAATAAATAACGGATGCAGGTCAAACTGTAAATGATTGTTGAACTGTGACTCCCATTTTTATTTATAAAGATGATCCACTAACACCATAAGTGTGATTGCTAGACCACCTATTAGTCGATGTGCTGTATAGCCAATCCATTGATGTCTAATGGTTATATCCTAAACCCTTTAGTGAATATGTAACCCACACAACCTAATCAACTGAGTAGGAGTTACATATAAGCCTGGAGATCAACCCCGCATCCTATACAACCTGTTCTCCGTTCCAAGAGTTACCCTCGTAGACCACATTAGACATAGTTTTCCATTTAGTAAATACATTACAGTACACATAGTCCCCCACTTAGTCTATAAGCTATATGAACTATATATACTAACATATCAAGGCAATATTGATAAATAAGCGAATCCATACTTACCTCGGTTCAAGTTTCCATTTCCAAACTCCCTAAGTTTCCGGGTCACTCACACTTTCCCGGTGTTCCAACACCTGACATAAACCTTTTGTGGTTAATATGAGCCTAATACTCCATGTTTAGAATCCCTAAGTCAGTCCCCAAGACCTCAAGAAACTTTATGTAAAACACAACACAATTGTTGTTTTTAGGGTGGGAACATGCTTCCTCACTTGATGGAGCGCGTTCCACCAACTAGGTTCATCCCAACTGATGAAGGGAGCGCGCTCGACCCTGCACTGTTTTGACAATGGGCAGGGAGCCGCCACTATCCAACTACAAACCATCAGAACAACAATCAACGCTCTCCAAATACATTAGGGAGGACCTCTAGTGAGGTATAAATTCATTTCCAATCAATAACGAGAACAATTCACAAAGAAATCATCACTAACTATCGAATTCAACTTAAACCTAAAAAATCAAACTTACTAATAGTAATGATCTTTCATCTACAGTTGTTTGATCTCCTCAATTCATAATGAATTCCACTCTTGAGTTGATTCCTACATATCAAACCCTCAATTGATTAGTTTCTCTCACTATCTCAATTGATCGAATTGAAGCTATGAGGATAAGTTTGATAGTTTTAGATTTATATATATAGATTTTTATTGAGATATGCATCACTCTATCTCGAGGCTGATCAAGTGATTGATGTGTTAAAGTGATACATCTTAAAGTGACATACAACTTAACAACATCAACACTTATGCTCTTCTCGAGGAGATCCAACGATCAATATAATTCAAACCAAACTTATAGTTTTTTTATATATATTTATATATCAAATATATATAAATATATATGTACTTCGTGTATTTTATCACCAATAAATTCAACGGACACACCTACGATTTTTCTTGGGTGTGCACATTTATTTCACAACCCACTCGTCACACCTGGTGTACCGACTATTTATTGTTTAATATATTTATTTTTGATTATAGGCTTGTATATAAATTCTCTTTTTATACTACAACCTACAAATTCAACAAACATTTCAAACAAACACAAATCATCACACAAACGTGCGCATAGGCTAATTGAGTGCGTAGAACTTAACTACGAACCTAACTCAAGTTGATTAGGATTTGAATTAACACTAATCACTAGCTTAAGGTAACAGTACATTACATTCTGCCAATTTAAAACAATTTTACCCTCAAAATTAAAGTAAACATAAAATTATCTATAGTTTCGAATAGAAATGGAAATTGCTCATTCATATAAGACTCTCGCTCCTAGTTTAGTTCCTTATCTCCAAGAAACTGTCATTTCACTTTAACCAAAAGAATTTCTTTGGTTCTCAGCCTTTGAATCTAATGATCAAATATTTGAATTAGTTGTTCATAGTAAGATAAGTATTCTCGAATATTAAGTTCATTCCAATCAATCCTTGGAGTAAACCGAGTCTCTATTTTATGAAGTATAAACACGTGGAAGACATTATGAACTCCAGCTAGCTGAGGAGGTAACTCTAACTTGTAACTAACAGGATCAACCATTTCTTGCACTTTGAACGGCCTAATATACCTTAGAGCTAGCTAACCTCGCAATCTAAACATGTACAATCCTTTCATAGGTGATACTTTCAACGGAACGAGATCATCCTATGAAAACTCCAAAAAATTATGACGCTTATCGTTGTATGTCTTCTATCTTAGCTGTGTCGTAGTCAAACGCTGGCGAATCTGCTGAATTCTTTCTATGTAGTCGTAAATCAGCTCTGGCCCTAACAAAATTGTATCTCCAAGCTTTGCCCAACACGCAGGTGAATGACAAGGCCGACCATACAAAGCTTCAAAAGGAGTCATTCCAATGCTAGGCTAATAACTATTATTATAAAAGAACTCACACAGAGGATTGTATTTTTTCTAGTTACCACCAAATTCCAAGACACAAGCTCGAAGCATATCCTCTAGTACCAATATCAACTACTCAGTCTATCCGTCAGTCTAACAATGATATGTCGTACTAAGGTTTAGAACAGTTACAGCTATCTCTACAATTCACTCCATAATCTAGACATGAGTCTCGAATCTCTATCAGAAGTAATTGACACTAAAACTTAATGAAACCTCAACACCGGACGTATGTACACTTCACATAATTGGTCAAGACGATCTCACATGTAAACTAGCAAGAAATTTGCAGACTTCGTTAACCTGTCAACTACAACCCATATTGCATTATTCTTATGTTGACTCAGAGGTAGACTGAAAATAAATTCATCGATATATGTTCCCATTTCCATTCAAGAATAGGTGGAGAATGCAATAACCCTCCCAATTTCCTATGTTTAGCCTTAACTTGCTGACATATCTCAACATCTCTTTACAAATTCAACAATATTGGTCTTCATCCTAGGCCACTAATAGATACGCCTCGTATTGCGATACATCTTAGTGTTACCCGGATAAATATAGTAAAGATATCTATGTTATTCCCGTAGAAATTCTTGCCTAAACTAATCCCAATTTAAAATCCATAATCTAATCCTGAGTCGTAATGCACCATCACAAGAAATTGACCAATCAGGATGATCCACACTAGTCGCTAACCTTAAACGCGCTATATTATTCCGATCAACTTCCTAATAATTAATCACCGGCTGAATCATCTCTGATTCACCCTGAATCTGAGCATAGAAGAACATATTAGTAGCTCTGAAAGTAGCCCTCTCAATTGATGATGTGTCAGTTGAACATACATGAATCATTATCATAGATGTTTCCTCAAGAAATCTAAACTGAGAAGCTCTGGTAGTAGCTAGATTTTTTATGCTTGTTCTTTTCCTACTCAAGGCATCCCCAACTCCATATTTTAATATCTTACGATGCTTGTCAACATATTCCTTCCATTTATCTGAGTTGTAATTGCATACTAATAGTGTCTTAACACTCTTATGTGTAGTTCTAAATTACTCAGACTTCAATTCACTTGTTTCTTTACTTCCCATCCTATACCAATTGACAACAAAATAAAACATACAAGTTTTTAAAGGAAACACCTATAACGTCGTATATATAGCCTAATAATATCAAAACTAGAGAACTCACACAGTAAAATATTTCTTCCGGTAACTACCACTTCCCGAGTCACAAGCTCGGAAATTACATTCTTTAGAAGCGAGATTAGCAGCAGATATATTGTGTTAAGATTGAGAAAAGTCCCTCCTAACTATTATACATTGCTTCCCTGTTGAGAAGCAAACTTACGGTTCCTTACCGAAATAATAATCATGGTTCTCCATTAACTCTCAACTCTTTCTACGCATATATATATCTCGCTTATTTTTCCACAAGAATTAAACTACAATACTAGCAAGAAATTTACGGACACTATCAATCCCACAATTACGATCAATAACCTTCAATTGTCATTACAACTTAAGTTAATCTACTATGGTTTTATGAGCATGAAATTTCATTCATATAGGGCAAGAATAATATAACCCTCCAGATTATTAACATTCATATTCCTCTTGCTGATATATCTCATATTTCTTCATACAATTAACACCATCAATTTTCATTCCAAGTCACCAATAACTCATTCTTATCACAATGACTTTGGATTATGTCAAACCCCATCTAATTAGGGCATCCGATCGACCTAGATTACCTTAATTCCCTAATGATCTAGCAGTTTTAATCTCATCGTTAATAAGTAATTAAAATCAATTCAAAGTAATCATCAATTATAATATTTTATCAACTCTAAAAGATTCTCACTATAAATCTCAAACCTCTAAGTTCTATAAAATTGATTAAATAATCTATAAAACTTTGTAAAAATTTCTCAACAGTACCTCCTTTATTTATAAGTCTACACCAGAAAACGCAGCCTTCAAAATTCTTTAACAAAACCTGCTCAGCTTGGTGGGAATGCTGAAGGACTCACAATCCACCCATAAAAATATATATTGCATTAAAAAGAATTATTTATTCAATCTCGCCTATTTCAAGCTTTCAAAATCCTTAAACCTTTTTTTGCCTTAGCCCTACAGCATTTTAATCCATCCCAAAACTATTTCAACAATTCTGAAATAGATCCTAACCACGCGCAAACCCAAAAAACCAATTTATACAATATATTATATTAAAAAATAAAATATACATAGAGTGAAAGGAACTAAGCAAGTCACAAACAACTAAAAAGCTCTGCATTTCCCTTGTCACTGCTAAAACTGGTTATTACCCAATTAAAAAAATTCGATAATTTCAGATAAGTAAATTCCACACTATCTAGTACACCTGTCATAATCAAATGCATAATAATTCAAGAGATTGAATAGACAATATAATCCAAAGAATTCAAATACAATCGTGAACCCATCCTATTTATGTTATCCAACCACAATCAGATGATGTCCTCCAAAAATGGTAAGTAAACAGTAATAATGACTCGTGGCCAGAGAGGATAACCAAACGAGTCATGTTCTTTGAGTCTATCAGAGTATGATTTGTTCAACGTGATCTCATGATGACTACATGATGCGAAGTATCAGTGAATCTAGCCCCTCAAGCATAATATAGTTCTACCTTATACAGACACTTAGGTAGACACTGTTGGGTTTTTGGGGTTCATACGCAGTGAAAATTCAAAAATAAATTTTAAAAAACCCTAACATGATAAAAAATAAGTTCTATTGAACTAAATCTACAAAAGTAAATCATACCTTATTCCGTTATTTTCTTTTAATTATTCGATTTTCAAGACGTTCAAGTGCGCGTCCTCTATCAGAAATCCACACGAACGGTGACCATAATTTGGAGTGCTAGCCCCAAGAGAGATTGAAAAATGATTTTTCTTTCTCTTCCTAAATCCAGAGAACTCGAGAAATTATAAAATGAAATCCTATTTCATTTTTAGGGATCTACCCTTTATTTATATGTGTAGATAAATCCTCACTTAAAATCCTATTTGTAATACAACTATTGTATTTACGTAGTTTAAACAAATTACACATATGTCCCTATTAATAAGTTATTATATAACAAATCGTAAGGGCTTTTATGTCATGAATTTTATCCTATATAAAATTCATTTCTCTGGACCAATTGAAATTGTGCAAAGTCATTCTTCGTGGGCGACACAATTGGTTCATGCGACGTTGGAAGTGAACCAAAAACTATTTTGGTACACAAGTCATAAGCGGTCTCAAGAAAAGCACGATGACTACCCAAGTAGCATGAATATCAACATCGATACAACTTAATTAATAACGTATATCATATCCTTTTGTCGTGCGATATCATTTGATTAAACATAAGACATGGAAAGTCACCCTTAATGTTCAATCATACTAGTCTCAATCTTTAGGTAAACTGAAAAACATCCAAGTGATATTGATCATATCAATTCACATGGACTTGGCCATTATCAGTCTTTCTTATCGAGGGATCCACTGATATCTCTCTCTATACGAGAGTGACAAATTTTATCTTGATTACACACCTTTACATATTATTCATATAGTAACCAATTACAATCTTTATAATCGTCTAGTTAAAGACAACATTTGATTGTGTCAAATTATCATGCTTCTAATATTGAAGTCTATGGTAATCTTAAGTCGAAATACTAAATGATATACCTATCGGGAGTAACACCTATGACTTAATCCATGTGGTGTACGCATAGCGGGTCAGTCCAGTATCTTATTCCGTAATAAGTACTTATGATCTTGATTCGTATCCCTATATGCATGATCATCACATGACCATCAATCAAGATTCACACTAGTCTTAATTCATTAGAGTTCCCAGTATAATGACCGACTAGGGACATTTAGGATATTTCAACAAATACCCATGGATCTTACTATAAGGTAAACATGCAATCGCTTATAATAAAACAACAAATAAAACCTCTATTTTATTAACTAAAATTATAAGATAAACAATGTTTGTAAATTGACCTAGGGCACATGTAATAACAAACACTATATAGTTATACCCTATTCACACAATCAGGCATACACTATATAATTCTACCCTGTACACACAGTCAAGTAAACACTATAAAGAGACTCTAATCAACCTCATCCTTGTATAATAAAAATGCAATATCAACGATCAATGCAATTTATATGAAATTTATAATCATATAATGTAAAGGTTGCTATGGGATTTACTTAACCTTACAAATGGGATACCAAAATTCCTTTATGCTCCAAGTCAGTAAGCTAGTCCACACAAGATTCCAATTGTGGTCCTACAATTAATTTGTAAGTCCGGTAAGTTTCTAATATAGTTTTATAATTTTTTCGATTAGTTGTAGTTTAATTGACCTAACCGTGTCCTGAAACCCCTAAAATACTCCCAAAGTAAATTTTCTAATGCCCGGATCTTATTTTGACTCAAAATTATTGTTTAGCATCCAAAATTTCGTTGTCTAGGCTTAACTTATTCATCTTGCCACAACCCAAAAACCTTGTAATCTCTCCAAATCAACTCCTCGGATGTCTAAATCCCAATTTTGAATTTAGACTAGGCTTTAAAATAATTTTCATAAGTTCGGGCATTTTCGACATCATAACACGTATTACGAGACATAATCCCCAATATAAATCTTTGAGAAAATTTCAAAATCCTTGTTTCTTCTAAAAATCTCCAATTTCCAATAAATTTTCCAAAAATTCCATTTCATAATTTTCCTTATTTCTAGGAATTTTTGTTTATTTATTTTCTTTTTTCAATTTTCAAAACATATATATATATATATATATATATATATATATTTTTTTAATGAAGGGTTTGATCCCTAAACCGGACCCGATTCGATCTTATTCGGGGATTAAGCCCCTTTCTTTTTTGTTGAGATGCCCTCTGTTTCGTCCATTCTCTTCTTTTTTTTCTCTGGATTTTGGGTGCCCAACTGGACAGGGGAGCTCTTGGCTCCCCCCAAACCGTCTTCCCTTTCATCTTTCTTCTTTTTATCCTACCTTTTTCTTCCTCCCTCTCGATTTTTTTATAGTATCTCATTGTTTTCTCGTTGTTTTGTTTTTTTATAGATCAAAACTATCATCTCTCTTTTCTCCATTAATTAATAAACAACCCCTCAACAACGATTTCAAATTCACAACCATAATCCCTATTTCATCCCCACAATTCAAGAATTGAAACTCAATTTGCACCAAAATCATTAAACTTACCTTAAACTGTTACCAACAACAACAGTAACACCAACCATAACTCCTCTAACACCACAAGAAAAATGATATATGACAACATCATAAGAACAACGTCCATATGTAAAGGTTGATGAATGACCTTTGTAACAATAGTTTATGTTGGCACGTTGTTGTAAGTTGTGAGATATAAACTTTCACGAGGGCGAATAGTTGTTATAATAATATATGACAACTGGAGATAAACGTTGTAAAATAATTCAACGAAAGGTTTTTTTTTACAACCTTAGCTTACCCATTTCAACATCGTGCATTACTTTTTTTTAATCTAAAAAAAACGTGCATTGTTTTTTTTTGTGCATTTTTTTGTTGTTTTAGAAGTTCCCGCCCTAAAAAACCATTCCCCGCCAAACTTTATTACCACTTATTTCTGGGGTTAATTTCACAGATGGTCACTTAAGATTACAGTTCGTAACACTTTGGTCACTAAACTTACATTTGTCCCAAATATATCACTCAACTTTACAAAACGTTTCAACAAAATAACTTTGACCACTCTCCGGTAAAAAACTCAACGGCGCTGCTGACGTGGCGCCACTGGGATTTCATGGGAGGTCACTTAAGTTGTTAAGTGATGACATGACATGCAACACACACACACCCCACCCCTCTTAGTTCACCCCACACTTATTAGGGCTCGAGCTCTCCCCCCTCCCCCCACCCCCACTGGTCGTCTTCTTCATCGCTTCATCGCGCTCTCTCTCTGTCGCGGTCGCGCTCTCTCTCTCGAAGCTTCGATCTCGCGTAACCAATTGGCCTCGACAGCATAGGGCAAGGTCCCAATCGTGTCTCCCCTCCCCCCACTGGTCGTCTTCTTCCACTCTCTCTCTGTCGCAGCACCTCTATCTCGCGTAGCTTCGATCTTGCGCACCTAATCGACTTCATGGGGCATGGTCTCGATTGTGCTCCCCCTCACATCCACTAGTGGTCTTCTTCCTCACGTTCTCTCTATCGCGGCACCTCTACCTCACGAAGTTTCGATCCTGCGCACCCAATCGGCCTATAAGTACAATGTCCGGCATACTTAGATCCCTGGGTTGTTATTGTCTTTAACTGGCTTAACTGATTCTGCACTGATTGATGGATTGGATGATGATACATGTGATTGAATCGGTTGAAGTCAATTGAATCCGTTTTTAGGGTACTTTGTTATCAAGATTTATGTGATCTTACTGAGATTGAATCTTGGGCATGGTTGAGATGAAGAAAGTAGTTGTAATGGATTTATTCGTGTTCAAGTGCTTGTTCGTTTCATTATTTCGTCAATGTGGAAGGGCCTCATATATATGTTCTACAATTAGACCATATAGGGGAAAGAAATTTCAAGGCAATGATCTAACATTAATCTTTTTAAAGGGCTAAGGTTTATATATGTTCAAATACTCATTCCTGATAAACATCTATCGTTCTTGACGATACTCTTTCTTTTTAAAGGGCAATGAAACACATATATACATGCATTTTGTTAGTTGTTGTTGATACTTTTCAGCAACACGAAATGCACAACACAGCAGCTAGTAACATTGGTACTATACCTGCATAATGATTTGCACATATGACTTAGCAAATAGTAAGGTTAAGGCACTTTAACCAACCATATATTGCTTTGAGTCTTCTAACTTTCTGAGACATCTCTTGGCGAGCGAGTCTTTCGTATGGTGGAAAGTGTCTCATGTAGAATAATCAGGGGTAGTTTTGGACACCGTAGTATCAAAAAAAAGGTCAGTGCGATTACATTCGGAGGCAACCAATGGATCACAATGACAAAGTGTGGGATGGAGAACGATCACACCATTTTAGTAAAAAATAATGTCTTGCAATGTATTCTAAAATGATCTCATTGATCTCTATCACACAATTGCCTCCAGATATCTTAATTTGTTCGAGCAGTAGAATTATGGTTTAGATCCAAGACAGGAGTGGATGCATGGCGGTGTAGTAGTTTAATATATATGGTATGATTAATTGAATCCATGTGAGCTATTAGAAAATTTGTTTTTGGTGAACAATAGACTGCACTGCAGTAGTATGTTTTTGATCTTGTACTCAACTGTAGGACAGGTTTTCTTTATTTATTTTTGGATGAACAATAGACTACACTGCAGTATTATGTTGTTGATCTTGTACTCAACTGCAGTATAGGTTTTTTTTCTTTATTTTTGGATGAACAATAGACTGCACTGCAGTATTTGCAATATATGTAGAGAGAGATGTACTGATCATAGTCTCTTATTTTTTCATAATCAATTTATCTCTCGCTTCTCACTTCTTTCTTCTTTACTTAATTAGTACTTCGTACTTTCAAGAAACCTCACCTTGATATTCTGATTGCATTGGCAGAAAATGTTGATGTGTGGAAAATATGGTACAAGCATGGTCCTCTTTTGAATGGAAATGCAAATTAGCGTATTTATTTCGCAAAGCCTGACCTGAACAATTGAATTACCCATTGATATTCTGATTGCATTGCATATTGATATTCTGATTGCATTGCATGAGCATTGCATTGCATATTGATATTCTTAGTTGAAGCTTTGTTTGTTGTTTTTCTCGATATCATGAATGTAGTTTTACTGACAAGAGTTTGTTTGTTTGTAGCTACATTTTTATATTTGTGTCTTGGCCAGAAATCATGGAGTTCGTCAAAGGACATGAGTATTCTTATTGCGGCGTGCCAACATTGGTGTTCACCTCGTGGACGGGTACAAATCCAGGACGACGATTTTATAGATGCAGGAAATACACGGTTTGTACGAAAATGTGTATATTCTATGAAAGTGTTAAATTTTATTCATATGAAGGAAATTAAATGAAAATTTTTGTTGTTCTGCAGCATAGATGCGGATGAGAATACTTTAACCGGCTTGATCCTGAAATGACTGACCGGCAACGATTGTTATAAATGGGTTGTTGAGGAAGTTAGACTGAATGGAAAGCGAGAAGAGATTGCAAGACGAGTATAATGGGCGAAGGAAACTCAGTGGTTGTGCAATTGCATGTTGGTTATGCTTGGTGGTCATTGTATTGTTGTTTGGCTTCATTGTATACAAGTAAACACAACAGTTAGAGGAGAAGCGAAATAATGTCATTTTGTGTAAAACTTATGCCAAACCTTGTATTGTGGTTTTGTAGCTTATGAATGAAAAAAAAAACTATGTGTTGAATTCATTTATATGGTTGAAGCAATGGCAACGTACAATCATTTACAATGTTATGCTCTAAATAGATAGAGATGTATCCTCAACATACATTGATTTTAAATAAAAAGATATCAACTCCATTTCTGTAGTTCTGATTAATTGGGGAAAAATGTGCAAATATTAATACCGAAACTGCTGATTCTCACAAAAAATAGATTGTCATTACAAAAAATGGGTTTCCATTACACAGGCACCAAAAAATATTTCTACCAACTACCAAAAAACATGTTCCATAATACATTTCATTTCATCCAATATGGAAATTTCACCTATATATCCAAAAAATAATCCCATCATTTGTCTTCACGAAGAAAACGTAGTCTCCACGTTCATACATCATCCACCTCTTCCAATTATTCCACCTCTTCCAATTACTCCACCTCTTCCACCGCCATGACATCGAACAACTGGAATCTTCGCTCTCGATTTTGGAGAAATCCTTGGAATAGGTTGTGAAAAATCCATCATACTTGGCATTGCAGGAAGGGGTTGGGAAGCACTCGCATTTGTAGCATTAGTTGTAAAAAAGTTATGCTGTTAAAATTTGAAATACATTATTAATACTAAGAAACTAAAACCACGCATACATACCAAAATCCAACAATAATTATGGAATTCAATTCCAAACTATTCCAATCCACTTGAACTCCTTCACTTGGCCCTTTCTTACTTTAAATATTATATAAATGCGAAGTCACATCACACAAAATATAACAAGTGTTTTAATAACATATACACTTTTATAATCAATAAAGATATACCTTGTTTTGACCCTTAGTATGATGGCATTTATTATGACCTTCAACATGGCAAGTTCGACAAGTCATACGTACTGTGCCCTTCTTAGACATCTTTTTTTGCGCAGCCGCAATCTCTAATTCCTCAGGCTCCTTTCTCCTTGCTGTTACTTTTCTTCCTCTCCTTTTTTGGACTTATGCTGGTGGTTTGATTGGTCTGACATCTTCCGCTGGTTTAGGCCATAGTTCCTCACGTTCTGTTGGGTCGATGTAGTGTGAGTACACATTCATGTAAGTGCTTATATAGCAACATTCATTGATGTAATCCACTGGGTCCCCATTATTTCCCAAAATAGCTGCCACCGCATGCTCGTATGGGATGCCCGTAAGCTGCCATTTCCCATAATCACAACACAAGTCCACCATGTTTACCACATGTCTTACCGTTTCCATGACATGACACAGAAGGGCCACCCGAGTACTCAACAACATAGAAAATAGACTCATCTTTAAGTTTCTCAAGCTTTTTTAGAATCATAGAACATATTCGCTCTCTCCCCTTAGCAATGATTCTCTGCATATTCTTTTTTTTGCATCTGAGCCTCCGCATTAACATTACCTTTAACATCTCTAGCATGTCAATCATTTATCTGTCCCTGACATCTAAAATGTTTCGATCGAAGCACTCATACAAATTATTAAGCAATATATCACACTTAGGGCATGTTTGGAAATTAGCCCTACACCAAGATTCGATGGGAACCTCATTCAACCACAATCTAGCATCTCTATTAACCTTCTCCAACTCATCTAACCAAAAGATCATTCTCTCACAATATGTGGCCCTGACCGCACTCCACAACATTTGCTTAAGTTCCATTCCCTTAAACCTTATTCTGAAATTTGTGTACAAGTGCCTCACACAATGTCTATGTTCTGAATTAAGGAAAACAGATTCAACAACGCTAACAAGTCCCTGCAGGGAGAGTGAACTTCAAGGATTAAATAATGAAATCAAACATGCTTTATGAAAAATAAACAAGAAAAGAAATTGTACATTTCGCCTATCCGACATGAAAACAACGTTATAGATGTTGACAATGTTTAAGTCATCCTTAAGTAATTCTAAAAACCATTGCCATGTGCCTTTACTCTCAACTTGAGCCATTGCATAAGATATGGGAAATATACAATCATTTAGGTATATCCCTACTATAGCAAGTAATTGTCTCTTATATTGACCCTTTAACCAACAACCATAAAAAAAAATCAAAGGCCTACATCCTGAGTCGAAAGCATTTTTCAATGGAGCAAGGCATATATATATATGCCTTGAAATACCCCTGCGTCATTTTGACTATTTTGCCCTGATTTGTTTTTTGCAGCTCAAGTGCATACGAATTAAGTTTCAGGTATTGGCTCTCCTCGTCTCCATTCATCATCTCCATTGCTTTCTTCTTTGCTTTCCAAGCTTTCATTCGACTTATTTCGGACTTCAAGTCATCCTTCACTCTTTGAATAATACCCGATACAGACCAATTTGGGTCCACTCAAAATCGTTTAATATACTTTTCTACAAGCCAGTCAGAAGTCACGTGATAATTCTTATTCACTTTGGTACATAAGTGGGTCAAGTTGATTGACTTGATTTGAACCGTCGAGTCATCTTTACCCACGTGAGAAGCAAAAATTCGAAACTCACAATTGCTAGACTTGAAGTGCTGGCATTTACATATGCATTGTTTCTTATCATTCGTAGTAAAGCGTTTTGTCGCTTATTCTGAATACCACAATTCCTGCATGCCAACTTAAATATCTTGAAAGAAGAGAATTTCATGCCTAATTCGAGCTGTGGGTCTGCCATGTCTTTAAACTCATCAAACTCTAGATAACTCATCTTCTCAGATCCATCGGACTTATCATTTGTGTGGAGCTCATCTGATGCTGCATAGTCTGAGTCTTGGTCATGCACATCAACAATCGCAAGTGCACTACTACGAGGTGGAGCAATAACCTTAGGCCTTCCTCTTTTTCTACTGTGTAGCTGTTCGTCAACAACTTCTTGATAGTCATCATCGTCCTCAACATCATTGTCACTCTCGAAAAATTCATTATCTTCATCCGCTTCTAGTTCTTCATGTTGAATTGTTCCATTGTCTTGTTCTTATGGAGGTTCCACTTCTTCTTGCTGACTAACCTCTAAGTCCATTAATTCTTTCTCTCTAATATCTGGGGACCCAAAATATCTTTGTTCTAAGTCGGGCTCCACTTCTTCTTGACCATCATCTCCATTGTGAAAATGATTCCTGCAATGATAAGGATGTTAAAAATGTCCTTTGACATGTACAAAACCATAAAAATCAAACAATTAAATATATTCAAAAGGTCACACCCCAAAGTTGACAAACATAACCCTAAAAACCATGTAAAACCAAAAATATAAACCAGACAGAACAATTTAAGCTGGTAGTTATGTGCAATAGAAGAATTCTAATTCTTGTGATTAAGATAGAGAACGAATGAACTCCTTCAGTATAGCTTCACCAAGCTCTTTCGATTAAAGAGCTGACATAACAAACCCTAATCAAGCAAAAATAACAAGTTACAACAACATCACAACGATCCCAATTAACCATACACATTAATCGATCAATCTCTCAATACAAATCAATTGAGATTCTCAAACCATGTCGTAACATCACCAATCTATGCGGCATTAACCCGAAACTAAAACAAAAATTATAAATACTCTGTTGATGAAGTTGCATATCTAACCAACAAAATTTGCCTATTAAACTCCCTGTTTGATCTATCTTCAGTCCAAAAAAACCAATGCAATCAAGAACCATTAACATTTACATGAAGAATAAATCTCTTACATTGAAACCTTGCCCCATAAAGTCGAGGCCGAATGGGTGCGCTGGATCAAAGCTCTGCGAGAGAGAGGTGTCGTGACAGAGAGAGAACGCGAGGAAGAAGACGACCAGTGGGGGGGAGGGGGAGCACGACTGAGACTTTGCCCTGTAAAGTCGAAGCCAATTGGGTGCGCAGGTTCGAAACTCTGCGAGAGAGAGGTGTCGCGACAGAGAGAGCATGAGGAAGAAGACGATCAATGGGGGGAGGGGAGAGCACGACTGAGACCTTGCCCCATGCTATCGAGGCCAATTGGTTGTGCGAGATCGAAGCTCCGAGAGAGAGAGCGCGAACTAAGAGGGGTGGGGTGGGTGTGTGTTGCATGCCATGTCATCACTTAACAACTTAAGTGACCTCCCATGAAGTCTCACGTGGTGCCACGTCAGCAGCGCCTGTAGGTTTTTGATCGGAGAGTGATCAAAGTTATTTTGTTGAAACATTTTGTAAAGTCGAGTAATATATTTGGGACAAATGTAAGTTTAGTGACCAAGGTGTTACTAACTGTAATCTTGAGTGACCATCTTTGAAATTAACCCCTTATTTCTGCATGGAGATTTGTATGTTTGTATCTTCAAAGTGTGTATGAATATTAACCTAATTCTTTTAAGAGAGAACAAATTTGGGGTTTTTTTTGCTTGTGGTCTAAAACTCTCACGTTGTCTCGCGAGTGAAAAAGTGGGAGAGACGTTGCGAATCGAGGAGAGCACGGGAGAGGCCACATGGCTCCATGTGTTCCAAGCTACGGAGTAATATCTCTTACTGCATTTGAGGTCTTCGAAGTTGTTGCTCGTGTTGGTGCTCGGCATTGTGCTTTTTCCAATCACCCACCAACGCCATTGAGGTTCGCTTCTATTTTAGTTTTGATTCCTATCTTTTTTCTGACATTTTTTGTTTAATCGAGAGGTTCCTCTTCTATTTTAGTTGATTTCATCCAAGCATCTCTTATTTTGGGGATTTTATATGGGTGTTCATGAAATCTTGAGATTTGGTGGATTTTGATGCTATTGGGGTGTTGGGAAGGCTTTTGATAAGTCGGTATTTTATAGGAAATTAGTAGTCCATTTTAGTATATTATTTATTGAAAATATTTAAATATTATATTAAATAATATGTTTTTGTCATTTTTAGGTGAAACAGAGCGCGCGATTGAATTCGTGGCAGAATAATACTCAAAATAGAGTATTTACTTGCAATAATCGGATGTCGGACAGTTTGCCTCGAAATACGCATTACGCGATGCGTCGAATAGCGAATAGAATGTTTCAACCAATCAGAAGATGCCACGTCAGCGTGAAAAGCCACTCTGAACTAATCAATCGTTGTGCGCCAGGTGGCTTATACACGTCGTCCCCACTAATCACAGGCCGACGCGTCAGCATGCCACAGGCCACATCACACCGCCTTATCTTCTCTTCTTTCAGTCTTCGTCGATCTGCCTCGAGATGCGTGCCCGCACAAACTCCCAGTATTTCGGTCGAGTTGCATGATTTCCTCCGAGCCACGTGTATGCCACGAGGCGCTCTCCTATTTGTCCAAACGCATCACCACCACTCGCCCGACCAATCACGCGCCAACACGTTGCGCTGACTCAGCCACACACAACTGTGGCGGTCTAACCACAACATGCCACGTCATTTCCACGTTTGACCGTCCAATCACATTGCGACACGTGTCAGTCTCTTGTGACACAGTGGCGTCACCAGCAGCCATTCCTCCAATCGCGTGCACATGCAATTTTTATAAATAGGGGATCGACAGATAGGGTCGGCAGTCGATTTGAGAGTGAATTTCGAAGGAGTTTTAGGCAGTTTTGGGCGGTGTGCTCCTCTCGGACTCTCTGGTCGAGCCCTCTACCACTCCCTCATTCTGTATTTTTACTCGTTCTTTGTGTTCTTTGATGCGAGGCTAAAAACCTCTAGCTTAGGCAAGACTGCGAGGGAGATTCGATTGCGCATATCAATGGATTTGTAAGATTTATGTATTTTAATTTCAGTCTTTTCATTATTATTTTATTTTCTTTGGTATTATTTGAACAATTAAGGTTAAACACTTGTTTAAACCTTCATTTATTTGTTAGTGAGTCGTAAGCATTCGTACTTGTGCAATAAGACCACACTAATGGCAATTGACCTTACCAATTGATTAGTCTCTTTTGGGACTGGTTGAATACCTTAGAAATCTATGTTAAATCGGACACACGAGTGATTCGGTTGTCTAGGTGTAGTGCCTTCACGAAGTTCATTGCGATCAACGTGTTAAACCCAATACGCTTTAGTATAGGGTTATACGTTTGACTAGAGAAATAGTCACCGTCGTACCTCGGCTATCGAGATTAGGAAGTGCGAGGAACCGCGTACGTTACCGGTTCTATAGCTACACTATGATATTTTGATTTGCATATTTTACATAAATTGACGACCAAATCCAATATTTTATCGCACTGAACTTGTATGTCTTGACCTAGGTATTTTTAATTGATTATTTTCAAATTATTTTCATTGTTTTGTTTATTTATTTTAAACATTAGTTAATTTATTCATTCTCTAAAACCCTCGATTTCCCTTTTTGTTATTTTTGACCTTAGAAAGATTACCAATCACTGTGGGATCGACCATTTGCTACTATTCTACAAAATAGTTAGTTTAGGTATTTTAATTTTATTGACGCGTTCGGCGGGCGTCAGCTTTCAAGAAATGGAATCAATAGTTGTTATTGTGGTTTGGTTAATGGAACTCAAAAATTTTGTGCTTACAACGTGTTCATTGATATCTGATGCTAAATTTGGTTTCAACTTTGTCTTACCAGGGTGTATTCAATTGAGATTTTAATAGACTTTTAGTTACTTTTAATTACTAAAAAAGATTAGGTGTATTCAATTAAAACTTTTAGAGAGTTTTTAAAAGTAAGGTGTATTCAATGTGAACTTCTATAGACTTTTTAAAAGTTTATAAAATTTTTGGGGTATTCAATTTAAACTTTTAGAGAGTTTTTAAAAGTAAGGTGTATTCAATGTGAACTTTATATTTTTTAAAAGTTTATAAAAATTTTGGGGTATTCAATTTAAACTTTTAGAGAGTTTTTAAAAGTAAGATGTATTTAATTTTTTGATGATTTTTGTAGTTTGGTTACAAATCTCGACTTTTATAGAATTTTTGTATAAAAATACACATAAACAAATCTCCAACTTCTCCTCACCTCAACCAAAAAACTTTTAGAAACTTCTAATTTTTGTTGGTTCCCTTATTCAATAAGGACATCATTGTTCATAATGTCTTTTCTTATCAATTATTTTTATCAACTTCTCCAATCACTCAACAACTCGTGAATTTCATTGCTCACTCATTATATTCTAATGTTTATGTTGATGAAAATGAAAATGATGTCATTATTAACAAGATCTCACTTTGACATCATTGTAAATTTTATAGGATTTTTTTACAAAGAAGTTTTGTTTATTAAGTGTATAATTATAATATCAAAAATGTGATATTATTATTTTTGGATAAAATAATCGTGTATTTTTTTTTTCGAATGCAAGAAGTGCATTTTAAAAATTTTAAACTATCATTCTTAAAGAAAAAGATATAATTTTTTTTTACTTAAGTCATAAAAAGTGCAAAGTTTTTACACAATGATATTACTTGATTCTTTTTTGCCATTAAAAGATTATTCATTTACGTATTTGTTTTGTTGATATTTATTTATTTATTTATTATGTTACTATATTGATAGTCGTAATTCATTACTATGTCTATATGATTTTTTATTAAAATATAAAAATACTTTAAAAAATTAATAATAGTTCTTAAGAAAAATAAATATAATTATTCGTCTTTTTTATAATAAAGTGAAAAATATTTGTTTCAATATTAAAATCACAAAAAATTACTAGTATCAATCAAAATCATGTTTAAGAAGTTTACAAAAGTCACTAAAAATCTTAAATGTTGATAAAAGTCATAAAAAGAAAGTTTACTTAAAAGTTTATCAAAGTCTTTAAAAATCTACGAAAATCTACAAACTTTAGAAAAGTCATCAACTTATAAAAGTAACCAAAAGTCTATTAAAATCTCAATTGAATACACCCCTATTAGATTCTTCTGTTTGAAACCTTTAAAGTTAGGGCTTAGTCTATTCCATAAAGATTTGATTGGAGTTTTTTTTTTTCTTTTTTTACTGCTATTGTTTAGGGACTTGAAAGTGGTCTATCTCATAAGATTCGAGATTTTTTTGGTTTTGTTTATAGCTAGTTGGGAGTTCTTTTTAGTTGTTTAGAGGCTTGAAAAGTGGTCTCTTCCATACGATGTGAGATTTTTTGAATGAAAAATACACGTAGTGATGAAGCCACGTTGTCAAATATACTAGGTGCATGTATGTATTATTACGTATATAACTAGAACTTTAGGCACATTGGCCCCTCTCAGTTTCTCCAGCACATTTAACTCTCTCTCTCTACTAGTTTTTTTGTCACTCTCTGATTTTAACACATTATTTTAAACTTTACATGGGTATTAATTAAAAATTTTCATCTTCTTAGACAAAATATTTCATATGATTTGGGTTCTTTTAATTTTAGACTGTGTACTTATCTTTTTTTTTTCTTTTTTATGAAAACTTATTGATCATATTATTTATTTATGCTAAGAGAAAGTTATTAATTAGTTTAACACTCAATAAAAAAAAACTCAAAATATATTATGCTAGAGTTCCCCCCCCCCCCCTTCGTCGGTGGTCAAGCTTCATCCTTGAACACACACCCTTAAAGTCAATCGTAATGTAGACCCACCCCCCTATCCAACCATGTTTTCAATCTTGAGATGTGTAGCACATCTTGAGGTGAATACGAACGGTTAGATAAGGGGTGTGCATTATGGTGTGAGTATTAGGAGTGTCATTCTAGCAAAGTCCTTTTGAATTTCCTTACTGCTAGTTGTTTAAAAACTTGAAAATGGTCTATTCTATAAATATTTGGGCTTCTTTCTTTTTTTTTTCTTTATTGCTAGTCGTTTGGAGACTTGAAAGAACTTTGAGAGATTTTTTTCCTTAGTTCATTCTAATGATTCATATGTAAGTTTCTATGAATTAATTTCATTGCATGAGTCAAGCATCGACACTTAACATAACGTACCTCGAGGTTGCCCTACAAAGTTATTTGACTAAATGCCTCATAGATATTTTGTGTTTTTGAAGGGACTCAAAGAAAAGTGTTATTTTGTTGTTTTTTTTTGTAACTAAATGATATATATATACACCATATGTCTTGAAAACTATATTTTTCACCATTGGATTACTATGAAATTTTAATTTAATGGTGAATGATGTAGTGCATTTAATGCATAACACATTAAATGTGCAATAAATGTTATATAATTGGATTCCATGGTAGAATCACCCACATATATATTTATATTAAAAAAAAGTCTCTTTTAGCAACAACACGCGACGCAACGCTCCGACTTATTACACAACTCCAAACAGTTCAAGATCATTGAAGGTCATATGTTGATGCACAAAAAAACAATTCCAACCATGATTCCATTATATAAATAACAACATAGCCTCAGTCTCAAATTAGACAGTCCCAAATTAATTGGGGTCGGCTACTTGGATCAAACTCTTCCATTGTGCTCGGTTAGTGTAATTGATGGTGAGCATTCCAAACCATTTAAGTCCCTCTTAATTAATGCATCCCAGTTAACTTCGGTCTACCCCCACCTCATTGAATTTCTTCAATTTCTATTGAGTCAAATTTTCGAGTGGCTGCATTTATAGGCCATCCTTGCAGGTGTCTAACCACCGAACTGCCCTTCCCTAATCTTTGTGTCAATTTGTGCAACTCCTACTTTTCATTGATATGTATACTAGTAAGTTCGACAAGTGCTTCGCGCGTGATGTTTAGTTTTGATCTCAATTTTTATTTGTATGTTATAGATTGATACAATTAACATGGTTCTTTAGTGTCAAAATTATTGATAGTACTGCCTTAAAAACTACATATTAGTAATACATTTCAACGGGAGAGTCCCTAACTACAATATCAAAATTAATAATCAATCGAAGAAAATGTCCCACTCAATCAAATATAGCAGGAATTGTAAATATATTTTTGAGCGGTAAATAGAGCAACAAAATAATAGTTGCATCTACTAATTCATCGTCTAAGTGTTGGCTTAGTTTCAACAAACTCTATTAGATGATGCCATGAGAGTGGCTCTTTTCAAGATGTGTTTGATAAGAGCAAATAAATCATTTTCCTTCATCTTTGGAAAAAGTCCAAACCTAATTGGGCATAAGTGAACACACTGGATAGTTCACTTGGTCTTGATCGTACCATTTGGATTTTGTCGGGATGAACCTCATTAAGAAACTCATATGTAATTGATGAATTTTTTTGAGACTCAAATTAATATGAGCAAACCACATAGTATTTTATTGTCACTATTCTTTTTTGGAAAATTGATATTCATACGTACACACTTAAACTGCGTTTGAATTACCTATTAGATGACGCCATGACAGTGGCTCTCTTCAAGATGTGTTTGATATGAGCAAATAACTCATTTTCCTCCATCTTTGGAAAAAGTCGAAACCCAATTGGACATCAGTTAACACATTGAATAGTTCACTTAGTCTTGATCGAACCATCCGAATTTTGCCGAGATGAACTTCATTGAGCAACTCATATGTGATTAATGAATTTTTCGAAGACTCAAATATGAGCAAACCACATAGTATTTCATTGTTACTATTTTATTTTATTTTTGAAAAATTGATATTCATACGTACACACTTAAACTACATTTGGAGTCATACACCTATCTAGTCATAAATTTGTGGTATGCATTTAAACGTATCCATCTATAAAAGCTTCAACTACATAATTGTTGTCACTTATCCTTGGCTGAAATGAAAAATAATTTAATTGTAAAAATAATTCTTATGTAGGTATGCAAGAGAAAAGAGATATCCATACTCAAGAGATCTAATACGACCGACTTCAATAACCTTACTTGGGGTATTGTTGCATTCTCTATATTTGAAGAATTTGGGTATAAACTCTCACTAAATCTCTTTTCATCTTTTATTTCGTTTATGTTGATAATTTAATATTCAAATTTCATATAATACCATAATTTATGCTTAACTCATCAGTATTAGCTTTAAGAGCTTTGAACTAGTTCTCCTAAGCAATGGTGGAGCTATGTATAGCCATGGCAAGTTTAAAGTCTGCATTATATATACATTAATAACCTGAATCTTATTAAAAATTAACTTGATTATGAAAAGATAGTTAGCTCATACATAGTTGTATTGATACTAAACAATTATATATTATTATTGGATTGTTAAATGATTAATGTCATATTTTTATTAGGTTGTTGGACCTTGAATGGATAAAGGTTGGGTTCATTTTTCAAGGTTAGCTTCATCTCTTTATTAATTACTATATCATGATTAATCGCGAAATGAATGTGTTTGTGTGCGTGCCTCTAACCTTTAAGCTTAAATAATTCAATAGATTTTCTGAAGAATTTAAAGGAGCACGCAATTTTGTAAACAATGCTCATGCAATGCAAAATAATGATGTAATTATGTGCCCATACAAGATATGTATGAATTTGGATTATCATCCCTCCGATGTTGTCTATGAGCATTTAGTAATAAAAGGCATGGACCTCGCCTTTATATCCCAGTTGCTCACAATATACTACAATTTCAGTGACTGTTACCTTATTCAATTGAAAGCCACATATGGTTGGTTTGATAACACCTTTTATGAGCTTCTTAAGGTTGTACGTGCAATGCTTCCTTCTGAAAATACAATTCCTGATTCTTTCTATTCGACTGAGAGATTGTTAAAGACTTTTGATCTTGGATATGAAAAGATAAATGCTTATATCAAGGATTGTTGTTTGTATAGGAAAGATTTAGAATTTTCTGAGTCATGTCCCAAGTGTGGTTCATCGAGATGGAAAGTTAACAGTCGCTCAGGAAAAATTAAATATGGAATTCCTGCTGAAGTGTTGCGCTATTTTCCTGTAATTCCAAGACATCTTGTTGATTCTATAGCATGGGAAACCATAAATAGAAATTATCCATCTTTTGCTTTAGAGCCTAGGAATATCAGATTTGGGTTGGCGGCTGATGGTTTCTATTCTTTTCAAGATTTAAATGCGAGACATAGTTGTTGGACAGTCATTCTATTCACATATAACTTACCTTTATGGTTATGTATGTCTAAGGAGAACTTGATGTTAAGTTAACTTATACTCGGTCGAAGGCAACCGAGCAACAACATTGATGTATTTTTGGAGCCTTTGATTTAAGACTTGAAAGAATTATGGATAAATGGAGTAGAGATTTATGATGCATTCAAAGAAGCTAATTTCAACTTGAAAGCCATTTTAATGTCGACCATAAATGACTTTCCTGCATATGGAAATCTTTCTGGGTGGCCTACTAGTGGGACGTTTACATGTCATGTTTGTATGCGTGATACGTGCTCTCAATATTTATCACATAGTAGAAAAATAATTTATATATGTCATAGGCGTTTTCTCGCTCGTTCACATCCATATTGGTCTAAGCGCAAATGGTTCAATGGACAAGTTGAAAATCGTGGAAAGCCAAAGATTTGTTCATGTAATAATATTTATGAGGAAGCAAGTAATATTGTGAATGAATGGGAAAAGGTGCGAAAAAAAAAGGTGAAAAGCAACAAGTAGATGGACAACTGTGGAAGAAATGATCAATTTTTTTTTTTAATTACCTTATTGGAAGGCATGTGAATCAATTCAGTTGAATTATGTCTATTTTGTAGTAATGCTTGTTTATTATCATGATATCCTACTTTTTTTATGTAACCAGTCACTATTGTTGCGTCATAATCTTGATGTGATGCATATTGAGAAAAACATATGCGACTGTTTTATTAGAACTTTTTTGGATATCAAAGGGAAGTCAAAGGATGGTTTTAATTCTTGGATGGACTTAAAGAGATGAAGATTAGAAAGGAATTACATCCTGTGAAAAAAAGAAGTCGATTTTACTTGCCAGCTCCATCACAACACTCTCGAAAGAAGAAAAGCAAATCTTTTGCCAAAGACTTGCTAAGATGAAGCTACCTGATGGATGTGGTTCAAATATTAGTAATTGTGTATTGCAAGATGAGTGTAAGATTGTTGGCTTAAAACCTCATGATTGTCACATGTTGATGCAACAATTACTACCTGTAGCTTTAAGAGGGCTTTTGCTTGACGGACCAAGAAATGCAATCGAGCGATTATGCTTCTTTTTTAGTCGATTGTGCAATAAAGTTGCTGACAAAAATCAGATTGAACAATTAGAAGAAGTGGCTGAAACTTTATGCATGTTGGAAAGGTTTTTCCCGCATTCCTTTTTTGACATAATGGTACACCTACCAGTTCATCTTGGACGTGAAGTGTGACTAGGTAGACCAGTACATTTTCAATGGATGTACCCTATTGAGAGGTTCATTCTCTCATATGGTAATTCTTTTTATAATTTAGTGTAACTTCTAACCTTTAATTAATGATAGTTGTTTATCAATTTAGGTTTATAAAAGTGCGTAAAGGATATGTTAATAATCGAGCTAGACCAGAAGGGTGTATAGCTGAACGGTATCTTGCTGAAGAAATCACTTCATTCTATAGTAAATACCTACAACAAGCAAAGCATATTGGAACACAATCTACACAAAATGAGGTAGTAAAAAGTGCTTCAGAACTTGATGGTCAAGTCATATCTCATGGAAAGAAAATTATTATTTCAGATGATATGCTAAAAAGATGCCCATAAATATGTACTGCTGAATTTGGAAGAGTTTCGGCCTTACATGTAGTTAAGTATTGTTATATTACTGGTTGACTTGCACACTTATGTATTTATATATACATGCTTGATACTTTATGTTCTTATGAATTAGAGAACACATGGATGAACTTGTGATGCTAGATGAATGCCTATCAACGGATGAAGACTTTTTATATAAAAGTCACATGGAACGTTTCCCTACTTGGATTCGAGAAAAGGTTGTATAAAATTGAATTTGTAAGATGCACAATTTATTGATAGTTTATTAGATGTTATAAAATACTTAATTCTACCACATAGGTCTTTGGGATGGAGAGCAGTGATAGTCTTCCAAAATATCTAAGGTGGCTTGTGCGAGAACCTCGAGAGTTAGCAATGTCATATACAGGTTACTTTATTAATGGGTGGAGGTTTCATTAAAGTAAGCTGAAAATTCGAGGCAAAATAATGGCATTGCTATGAAAGCAACGACTTTATGTAGAACTTGTAGAAGTGAAAATTCTCCAATTGGTGACGATGTTGCTTATTATGGAGTCTTAAAGGACATTATTGTGTTTGATTGCCACATAAAAAAGGTCACTGTCTTTTTGTGTGATTGTGCAAATATTAAGAATGGAATCAAGGTTGAAAAAAGGTTTACATTAGTTAACCTTTATGGCGGACTATCTCAATTTACGGGAGATCCATTCATTTTAGCAAATTAAGCTAAGCAAGTTTTTTATTCAAGAGAAAGTGATACATCAAATCGATACATTGTATTGCATGCGCCATCTAGAGATTGTTATGAATTAGAAGAGGATTACGAAGAAGTTGTTCATGATAGTTCTAATATATATTTTTATGAAATTGAAAGAGAAGAACCATGTGTGCGAGTAGATGTTGAAGGCAATGTGTGTGATGCCTAAACAAGTGGTTTGTTAAATCATTACTATCTGTGAATTCCTTTTTTTGTTTATTATAATTAAGTAGTAGGATAACCATGGTGGGAAAGCCACATACTTAACATTTTTAAAATTGATGCAGGTATATTTAAAGTTTCATAGAAGACTTAGTCGGTAAGTGCACACTTTCAATATGGTTGTTGAGGTAAAAAAACCATAATCTATGCCATTCATTTGATTGTAAGTATAATTTGTGAATTTAAAATATTATTTATATAATAATTGTGCTTGCAGTCCTCTAAGATGGCGAAGAAGAGGAGAAAAATGGCAAATCAAGCAATATTTATTGCATTAAGATGATCATCCAATATTAGAATTGCCATTAATGAAGGTTCTACAGTTTCAAGCTTTGAAATAAGACAAATGGATGAAGAAAGAGACACAACAAACAAGAAAGCTAAGGGAAAGGGTAAAATGATTGAAAAACAACAAAAATGAATAGGAAAAACCAAATCATCATTAGGGGAAAAGATGACACATGTTGGTGCTACAAGTGATGATAGCTCAAGTGATTCGGATTTCGAAAAAATGAACTTGATCTTTCTTCTCCCATTAATGAGGCTAGGAAGCAATCAAAAGGAAAGGAAAAGTAAAGTTCAAATAAAGAAGAGAAAAAAAGGGTAAGAGGTCCTACCCGAATGTGAATGATGGTAGATGCGCCACGTTTGCCAATCACTTTCAATGAGAGAGGCCAAGACATTGGCCCCAATTCTGATAAACTTGCATCTTCTATTGGTGTCATTGTAAGAGCGCATGTCCCCGTTACTTTTGAAGATTGGCGTAAGGTTCATCATATGCTTAAAGAGGAGCTTTGGGATTTACTAGAGGTTTGCACACCTAATTTTAGTTTATACTTGACTAATATTACCTTACTAGTTGCAACTAACTACTCATTTTACGTTTATCTCACAGGAAAGGTTTGTCATTGATGTTGGTCAACAACGAATAATCTTTCAAAGGATGGGAAAGTGTTGGAGGCATCACAAATGCTAAATTGCAAAGAGCTTAAAGGAGGCTAATAAGAGAAAACGTAAAGGTCTTGTATTTAAAATGCTAAAAAAACCAAAATATATATTATCAACTGATGATTGGAACAAGTTTGTCAAAGAGAGATTGTCGACAAAATTTGAGGTTACTTTGTGGTTAAATTTAGTTAATATATAGTTAAAGAAAGTTATTTTATGTTCACTAATATTCTCATAAGTAATTGTGTTTTTTTATCCATTGCGTGAATATAGGAGAAGGTAAAGAAATATAGAGAATTGCGAAAAAGACACAAACTTGTGCATACCATAAGTCGTAAAGGTTACACTAGACTACAAAATGAAATGGTAAAATGCTTTTCATTACTAGTAATTTTTAGTTTTTTTTCACTTCATATAATGTTTTTCTTGGCACATTCTGATTTGGGTTCGTCTTCATATAATATTTTTCGTGGAACATTTTGATTTTGATTTGGATTTGTCTTCAAATAAAATAAGCACATCTAGGAAAGGATGGGACTCCACACAATGAGGCTATTGCAAAAACATTGGTAACTATGAATTTTACTTTAGTCATGGATATGTACATAATATGATGTTTTGTATAAAATATTTTGTTTGGTGATCCATCGTGTAACTTTAGATTCATATTTAACTTGTTGCTATTTTTTTTTCTTTTGAAAATTTATAGGAAGAAATTAAAGTAGCACAATCATCAATTGTTGATGTAAAGGAATTGAATGACATCAATCGTGATCCTATTACAAAAGTATGAGGTCCTGAGCGTCGTGGTCGTGTTAGAGGATTTGGATTTGGTGCCACATTTTATTCACTTGATGTAATCTCGCTATCAAGTGGAAGAATGGAAGAGTTGGAAGAATTGTTTGAAAGCCAAGCTATGTTGTTGAATTCACAAAATCAAAGGCAAGAAGCAACTGATGTTGAGTTGGCCGAGCTTAAGGCAAAGGTCGCAAAATTGACAAATACATTTCTGAGTAAAGTTCGTAAGGTACAATAGGTTATGTTACAAATTATATGTATATAAAGCACAAAGATTCATTTATGATAGTTTTAGGTGAACATTTCTTTCTTTCTTTTTTTGATATAGTCTGTTTATATTTATCAATGTTTTTATGTGGTTGTAGAGCAATCAACATAATAAGGTTACTCAAAGAAAAGCACCAAATGATCATGGAAATGGACCACCCACTCCAAATACTCGTTGTCAATTATTGCATTGGTATGAAGAGGCACCACCTGAAGTTCAAGCTGAAGGGAGGATCAAGGCAACAAATACTAATGTCAATGTGCATAATGTGCCTTTAGGTGAAGGATTTTGGGAAATTTGGGTTGAAGTTGCATTAAGCCCAAATGTGCCTCTTTGTAGACTAAATGACGAAATCAAGGTGATTAATGATGCAATAGCGAATTGGGTAGCTTGGCCAAGTTATGCAGTAAAGTTACTTGTTGATACATTTAATTAAGTAGAAATAAACCTTTAATTTATACTTCCGTGAAAAAAAATTTATTCTTAACTCTAGATATAATGATTAAATTATTCTAAACTCATAGTTAGTGCTTATCTCCTTTATTGTCAATTCTTAATATCTTCAAAGTACTTATATTACAGTTTTCGTTCATATAGAATTTTTTTTTACTTGATGCAATGTTCCTAATATGAGAAATAATGAAAAATCAATGAACTACTAATAAATAGTACTAATCTCAATAATTACTAAGTTTATAAGAGTATTATTCCACACTTCAAGTTGTTATAATTGTTTGTTTTGTGTATGTATATATCATTGAGAAATGTTAATAAGTAGAATCCACATTCCTACCAAAACAAAGTAGAACTTATATGTCTTGTTTGGATCGAGTGTGTTTGTTTGGTTGTTTGGGTGCATTTTACCATTTTCATGTATTTTCTTCAGTTAATGATATGCAGTTTTAATTTGATTCTTACTTCTCATTTCTCATAAATCGTCCATATATACTTCATTAATTCAAACTCTAGTGGCTAAATAAATTTGAATAATGTATACTTCATTCAATCTTTTATTGTAATGTGGAGTATAATATTTCTCAATTATGAACTTTAATGCGTAATATTAAAATTTACAGGATGTTATCAAAGGTCTGACTTATTTGGTTGTCCATCACAGGTTACTTTTGAAGGTACTGTAGCACTTGTACTAGTATTTATTGTTTTTCTTTCATAAAAATCCTTTAATACTTTATCCTTAATTATTTCTTTTTTTAACTATACATGAACAGGATATGATACAAGACATTGCTTAATTATTTCTTTTGAAGGTTGTATTTGACAAGTCTGCAATGTTCGAATGACTTAGGTCTCATTTGGTTCATTTTTGCTAACTTACAGTGTTAGTTGGGAGTTATCTCTTTGGAGTTAATATTTTCATGTTTGGTTCAACTTTAAACTTGCAGGGATCTTTTAAATTTTTAAACAATAAAAATTATGAATTGACATGAATAGCCTTCAAACAAGAGAGAGATGGGTATTAAAAAGGCTAGTAATGAGTGGTATTTGTGTCCACAACTCCAAGGAGATAACTCCTTAGAGGGGGTGAGGAGATATCTCACACCCTAAGGTGTAAGTTGGGAGATAACTTGTAGGCAAGTTAGACAATTATACAAGATTAGTTCGAAACTCCCTGTGAATTATCTCCTTGGAGATATCTTCACCTCATACTAAACAAGGCCTTACACTTAACTTTTTGGTATTAATAGACTTTCTTTAAAATAGCTATTACTTGATCGTGTAATGCTACTTTTGCTTATGCATGTTAAGGTTGATGTAAAGCTTCTTTTAAGATGTGATGACAACGTGAACCTTAATTATTTTGGTTATGTAAAGGTTTATTTTTAGTATCAATGAAAATATTTGAAATATTTTAAGTCATCTTGTTATATATAATATAACAAGTCTGGATATCTAGCAACCAATTGAATGGATATTGAAATGGATGCTCAGGGAATAATTAAAAGTCCCCTCACTATTTGTAAAAATAGTCAAAATGAAAAGAGCACAAATTACAACATTCATGATTTTTTAATTACATACAACAAAGCTCATCGAGTGTTCTTGAACGCTTGTATGATAACCCTTGGTACCATTGTTAAAAGTTTTTACAACAACAGTCATTATTGTTGTTGATAGTCGATACGAAAAGTAGTTAATTCTTATCAAACATGTTTTTACAACGAAGATGATTACTTTCAACAATACATATGATTGTTGTTAATAATAGGGTAATAACAACAACTTACAGTGTAGGTGAATGTAAATTTGGCATTGGTTAAAACTTCAAACACATACATTCATCAACACTTTCAGATCCTTTTAAGAACATTAATTGTATGTTGTTGAATGTGTCAAACTTTTTACCACACCTTGATTGACGACATTTTCTTGGGTGTCGTTAATTGTCTTTGACAATAATAATCGATCATTGTCATATCACTATTTTCTTATAGTGTGAATCGATCAACAACAGTGAGAAAATCGATAGAGAGAGAGAAACTGTGAGAGAGCATGACATAGTGAGGACGAAGAGACGATGAAGGCTTGAACGAAAATGAAGATAGTGGAGTTTTCTTGATTTGATCCCCAGTTTTGATTTGGATTAAAAGGGGTCAACGAAATGACCAAAATGCCCCTCTGATTTTATCATTTACAATACAAAATCATTACCCTTTTAGGTTTTTTAGCATTTTTCTATTATCTTTGTATTTATTTCTTCAATTTTGAGTCCAAATTAAACTTCGAAAAATACTTCAATTTTGCCAAAAATTGAGAATTTTACCAATGTACTTCAAAACTCCCAAACAACCCATCTCGTGGGCAAATCGAGGTGTGGAACCTACGTCTGCTCGTTAAACCCATTTAAAGTCTAAAATTTGAATTTTCAAACTTCATTGGAAATATTTTTTGCGAAACTCGAAACAATAGCTCGGCTCAACATTTTAACTCTCACTGAACTCATTTTGATACGTATCTCAAGATAAAACCTTGCGAAATATCGAATTTACTCGGTCAACTTGAATTTCTCAAAGTAAAATAATACATAGTACACAATACTAGACACACACCACGCAATAATAAAATTAATTAAAAATCTCAATTTCATCAGTTTTTAACTCTCGAGTCGCGACCAAAACCATAATTAGTCTTTGTTAATCCATGATTAATTGTGATTAGGTCACGACCTAAATTTCAAATATGAGTTTAATTCCTAATCAGGATTAGCGATGCGTGACGTGGGACCCGCATCGAGATACTTGCATTGATTGATGCAAGGTGGTCGAGGTATATGTTAAATTTATTGTGATGTATGCCTAATATATTGTATATGTGTAGACCACTAAGTCACTCCTACTTGTGTATAAGTATCGAGATGTGTGTGAAGATGTGCCTCGAGATGCGTGCTAGTGTGGGACTGGGGTAGAGAGCGATGTAGTAAGTTGATTTAAGCTTAATGTCTCTTAAATAGTAGTATTAATGTGGCTATAGTTGGTTTTATATTAAATGTAATCTAAGTTAGCAAGTTAAAACAATAGCCATATGATGATTCTCGAGATACATGTTGACACATCATGAGACTAATTGAGTTTGATATTGGTGTTACTTGGAAGGAGTTAGTGGAGAGTTAGTGAAAATGTGTCAAATTTTAGGCCATTAAATTAGTCTCGAGATACGTATGTACATAAAGATAAATGGCTATTAAACAATCTTATCACAATTTATAAGATTGAATGGATCAACTTATTCAAACCAATTCATTTCATTTCAAAAACTTAGGAGCTAAGTAAAGTGCTAGAGAAGCAAAGTTAGAGAAGAAGATCAATAAGAATTTAAGTGAATTTAGTGATTTGGAGGTGTTGATTAAGCTAAGTGTGGTGTACAACAACTAGGTAATTCTACTTGCACCACTAGCTTAGTTTATTTTGATGAAATTGTGATAAATATGAGGTGTGGCTAATCTTGTGGTGTTAATGGGTATCTTGGGGTCTTTGGTAGGTGAGGAAAGGCATCTCAAAGTGTTGGAGTGGTCTATTTGTGGAGAGAACTCAAAATTCTAAGTGATGAATTCTGGGTTTTCCTGTACATAGCCGCTATCTATGTGTAGTGCGTTAATGATGTCACTAGCACGCTAGACATAACACCCAACGTGCTTGGTGCTTTAACAACACAAAATCTGCAATTTCTTAATTGAAACTTAAACATTTTAAACATGTCCAATATCCTAAATTAAGGTTTAAACACACCCAAAAATATGTTTAATGATATTAGGAACCTAAGAAAGAGTCTCCGGGGCGGATACGAGTTTTGATGTGTCGGGAGGCTAGATTAGCTAAAATATTTGCGTGGATTGTAAGTAAACTGATTAAGATATTTATTTACATTTCATTCTTGTTTATTATTCATTTTCATTCATTTGGACTGATTTTCTTATTATACTCTAACTACCATGACTTATTTCCTCTCTCATTTCATGAGTTTGCTATCATGATACAAATTGTTGGTTACTTAGTTTCATTGACTCCATATCATATGATATGTCATTTTTTTATTGTTGAGACATTTAGTCAAATGAAATAGCATGCTATTAGGTAGGTGTTTGATGATGTTCTAAATATATTTTCCTTTGTGCATTAGATATGCAATTACTTTGTTGGGTTCCCAAACCATGTCATTTCTTGGGTTATGAAAGTAGTTCTTCTATTTGAGACCATGATATGATAGAGATAGTGCGGCACACGTGGTCAGTAAACTTCGGGGTTGTCGGGATCTTGCCACTATCTTGGGCAGTATATGGTGTATTTGGGACCGGGGTTATTGGTAAGTATACATCATTTATAAAGGGCACTTATCAGTATTATATATGAAATGAGCATTTGTGAGGATGTGAAGGCATTCGTGATATAGTTTACACCCTAAATAGTGGAAAAAGGTTGACGTAATGTAACTCACAGCTGACCGACCCTAGATCATTACTAGTTAGCCAAGTGACAATTTCATTTTATTTAACCGGAGTAACTTATAGTATGATTTCACTTCAGCATAGTTATTATTCTTATACTTTCAGATACTTGTTGTATATTTTGGAATGTGAACAAATGTCTTTTAGTGTTACTTTCTACTTTCCTGTACTCACCGTCATTTTTATGACGGTGGGTGCAGATCCATCGAGTGGCAGACTAGGCAAAGAAAAGATCGGCGACTACCTCTGAGCTAGTAGAGTGTTGCTACACCGAATTTTATAGGTTTTTGATTTTGTTGCATAACATATATATGTCTTTATATACTTTCGAGGTTGTATATATGGGATGATAGATATTACCCTGACCAGATACATGATGATTTATTATCACCATTTTGTTATATATATGCATGCGATCTTTGTTCTTAGTTTTTCCACATTCTTAGGTATCATATTAAAAGCTAAATCGTTAAGACTTCTGCTGAAAACAATTTTAAGTTTGTAAAATTTTAATTAGCTTTGATTTATCAATTGACAAAAGATAAGAAAATGCTTATTTGAGAATTTAACTTATAAGTAGGAAAGTTTTGGAAAAATGCTGACTAATTCATTGTTAAGTCCTACGTAGTGAGATTAAGGTTTGATGACGGGATTAGCCGGGGCGGTGCCTTAATTTGAGAAGGGTCGTCATAGGTGGTATCAGAGCCTAAGTTTAGAGAGCTTAAGCAGTGGAATGTAGTTATTCTACAACGTGATACCAAAGTTACAGTTGGTATCAGAGACCAACTTTTCTAATAAGTAACAAATAAAATTTAAACAAGAAAATATAAATTTTTGCTATGAAAAACCAAATGATCCTTGCCTAGAAACCATTAGTTGGGAAGTGAGTGATAGTGTGGTGGGGATATCTTATATGTACATGTTAATTTATATATGTATATATATGTGTTAATTTCTATATGTATATATATATATATATATGTTATCTACATAGTAGCTAATTCGCATTCGATATCAACTTGCGGACACTGATGGTTGATTCACGCGATAGGGGAGATGTAGGTGCTAGTGGTAGCTAGCCTCCTATTCCATTTGCTGATGATTTTCAGAGGTAATCTAGCTGAGTATCAGCTCATGGAAGTAGTTGGCAGATTTCATAGCTATGATGATAACATATTTTCCTCCACCAGCACAAACACCGACCCCTACTACTAAACTCCCACATTACCAACATCAGCAGCTCTAATAGTATAAATCGTACCAGTAGTGACAACAACAACCATAGAGACAGTTCATACATCGTCTCCCACTCCTACATCATCTAGCTCGATAGTAGAAGTTCAGTTGGTAAAGGATTTTGTCAGAATGAAGCCAGTTTACTTTGATGGTCAGCAAGATTTTGAGAATATTGAGAAGAAGGTATTATCTCAGGAGAATCAGCATAGAGTTTGAGGATTCAGGACCAAATCAGGAATGAGATTTCATTTTATACTTTGCAGAGAGAAGCTGATGTTTTGTGGCATGTGATGATACCTTCTTATGGTGATTTCGAGTCTTGGGATGCTTTCAAGAAGAAGTTCTACCAACACTACTTCCTACCTGTAGTGATGAAGAAGATAAGGACGGAGTTCATGAATATGAGACGGGAAGCTGATGAGTTGGTGATCAGCCACAGAGACAGATATGGCTATTTCAGGCAGATTGCTAGGGATTTAGTGACAAGTGATTCATAAGATGTATATCATTTTAGAGATGGACTGAGGCCAGATTTAGGGTTTAATGTGGTAAGGTCAGGTGCCATGACTTTGGGTGATATTTATGAGCGTGCACTTTCTCATGAGACCTATTACCTGAGTAGATAGGAGACCAAGGGACAAGGGACCGAGAGGATGGGAAAGATGTTCTCAGGGATTAGGGACGGTCATATTAGTTGTACCATATGTATCGTCCCCTGTGCTATTGCAGACTATAGTTGGTAGACCTCCCTTGCCACCACTAGTAAGACCTGCCTTGCCAGATCCTACTACTTTGCCAGCTCTTCCAACACCACTAGCACTGTGTCAGCAACAGCAGGGTGGTAGAGGTAGAGTTACTAGTCGAGATGTTTCCTGACTGGAACATAAATAGATGCAGGCCTAAGATCAGACACTGAGTCAGTATAGACCGATTACTTAATATAGGTGTGTCAGGTTGGATATATGATTAGAGATTGTCCACAACCGACAGCCGTGATTCAACCGTAGAGTCGAGAGGGTGTACACATGGTAGTATAATCAGATGTCGACGCCACACAATGACTTATTGAGGGTACGATTTTTATTTGTGGTTGAGATTTATATGTCTTGTTTGATTGAGGTTCTGCATAATCTTTCATTTATAGTCGTATGATAGGCATCTTAAGGTTGACATCGGCTAGAGTTAACGTACATTTGATTTTGACTACCTTAGTCGGGGATAAGGTTTACTCTAATTGTCTTATTGAGGGATGTCCAATATAGATAGGCGAGGTAAAGCTACTTATAGTAATATTTGAGATTCCAAGACGTTTGATATTCATATATAATGGTATTACTCCGAGAGCCAAGGGCACTAGAGGTCGACTTGCAACTAGTAGAGAGATGGAAACTCTCATATCTGTATATACAGTAGTAGAGAGCCATTGATTTAGGCTCAAGGAGATTTCGATTGTGTGCGAGTTTTCAGATGTATTTCTGTATGATTTACTTGGACTACCATCAGTGAGAGAGATAGACTTCATCATTGAGTAGGTACCAGGCGTCAGACCTATTTCTATATCACTATACCGCATGACTCTTAAAGAGTCGGAGAAGTTGATGAGTCAGTTACACGATTTGGGACATAAGGGATTTATTACACCTTCTATGTTACCATGGGGGCACATGTCCTATTTGTGAAGAATAATGACAATACTTTGAGCCTGCGTATTAACTACAGACAATTAAACAAGGTCACAGTTAGGAATAAGTATCCATTACTGAGGATTAATGATTTATTTGATTAGATAAGAGGAGCACAATTTTTCTCCAAGATATACCTGAGATCAGGTTATCATCAACTTAGGATTAGGGATGAAGATAGGTCTAAAACATCATTCAGCATGAGATACGGACATTATAAGTTTATAGTCATGCCATTTGGTTTTATCAATGTTCCTGCTATATTTATGGATTTGACGCATCGGGTGATGAGACAATTTCTTGACAGCTTGGTGATAGTTTTCATCGATGACATACTGATATAATTGGGGACTCGAGAAGATCACAAGCAGCACCTCAAGGAGACGTTGCAGACTTTGAGAGAGCACATACTCTACGCCAAGTTCAACAAATGTAAATTTTGGCTATCGGAGGTCAAGTTTTTCGGACATGTTGTTAGAGCAGTAGGTATTGATGTAGATCCGGCTAATATTCAGGCTATTATGGATTAGCTGACACTAACGTTAGCTACGTAGACCTGAAGTTTTCTAGGGTTATCAGGATATTATCGTTGGTTCATAAAGGATTTCTTTAAGATCACTTCACTAATTACCTAATTAACCCAGAAGGACGTTAGATTTGATTGGTTTGAGGAATGCGAGGAGGCATTCGCTCAATTGAAGCGGTTGTTGACTATCTCAACAGTGATCATATTGCCAGAGGTTGGACAAGGATTCCTAGTATATATAAATATTTCTCATACAAGCTTAGGTTGTGTGTTGATGCAGGTTAAAAGCACGATGGCTAATGCATCCAGACAGCTAAAGGTACATGAGAAGAATTATCCCACTTATGACTTAGAGTTGGCAATGGTGGTGTTTACTCTGAAGATGTGGATACATCATCTATATGGAGAGAGGTTCACACTCTACACCGATCATAAGAGTCTAAAATACCTCTTCACAGGGAAAGAGCTGAATATGAGACGACGAAGATAGTTAGAGTTGTTGAAAGTCTACGAATTTTCTCCGGAGTATCACCCAAGAAAAGCTAACATAGTTGTCGATGCGCTGAGTAGAATACCAACTAGAGATGCTAAGATTGTTAGATGTCATATGACGTACGAGTATGGATTACTCGAGGCAGCAGCGATGATGGGTCAGTTGGACATTCCTAGTGACACTCGGGCGATGATTTGTGCACAAATGAGGCTACAAATAATGTCTACATAGATATGTCAAAAGATTAGAGAGCCGACATTCTATACTTAAGGTTCAATGAGTTAGCCCAGAGTACTAATCATACTGACTGGACGGAGACAAACTGATCAGTGTTTGAGATTCAAAGGCATCGATACCGATAGTGGCAGAGCTGAGAGATGAGATTCTTTAGGATTCACACCGTTTTCGACTCACTGTTCATCTAGGCAGAACCAAGATGTACCATGACGTGAGGAGACATATTTGGTGGTTGAATTATGGGATTTTCCAACAGGTGAAGGCTGAGCATCATAGACTTAGAGGATTATTACACCCACTTCCCATTTCACGATGGAAGTAAGAAGACATAGCCAAGGACTTTGTCAAAGGATTGCCGAGGACTGCCATCGACACAATTCTATATGGGTGATTGTGGACATATTGACAAAATCTACCCATTTTTTACCAGTTGCAGCTCACTACACATTTGACTAGTTGACCATATGTTTGAAAGGGAGATTATTAGGTTGCATGGGGTACCATTGACTATCACGTCAGACAAAGATGTCATGTATATGTCTAGGATGTGGTGGAGTATGTAGAAGCATTATAGTACATGTCTAAAATTTAGCACAGTCTTTCATCCTCAGATTGATGGGCAGACTGAGAGGTTTATTAAGGTCGTCGAAGATATGTTAAGGGCTTATGTACTTGAGTTTGGTGGATCATGGGAGGAGTAACTACCGTTGCGTGACTTTGCATACAACAACAGTTATTAGGCTAACATTAAGATGACGTCATTTGAGGCTTTATATTGTGTTGCTTGCCATCTTGTTCGGCTAAGCCAGAGGACTGAGAGTTTGTAGGGCCTAAAATTGATGTTGATCGCACGGATAAGGTATGACAAACTCGCTAGAGGCTTAAAGAGGTCCAAAAAGTCAAATGAAGTATGCCGACACGTATCGCAATGATCTAACGTGGACTAATGGAGCTTTGTGTATTTAAAAGTTTTTCTTTGGAAGGTTTTTCATAGGTTTGGTTTGAAAGGCAAGTAAGCACCGAGATTTATCTGGCCTTTCAAGATTAGGAGACGGATTGGAAAGGTTGTGTATGAGCTTGAGTTACCTCCTCAAATGTCAAGAATTCATCCAGTTTTCCATATTTCTATGCTTTAATTAGCCATGTCAAAAGGCAGGTGTAACACCATCGATTGACTTGAGTCAGATTGACTTAAGCGAGGATGTATCGAGGCCCGTCTTTGATATCCTCAATCCTTACCTTCACTCCTCCGCAACGGAGGTGTACCTCTACGAGTTAAAGGCTGAAAAGTTTGTGATTCAGTCTGTCCTGAGCCTATTGATATCAACTCAAATAATTTACTAGTTATGCTTGGAAAAAGATTACGATGTACGTATGATAGGACAACAGGTGCCATAGATGTGAACAGTGGTTCTCCACTTTTTCCTTTATTCTAAAACTTTGGCAAACCTAAACGAAAATCTTTTCTTTCCCTTAAAACTAAAGCCTTGTCCTGATTTCATGATATCCTGATATCTTCATGATTCGCACTGAAAGTTTTTGTAGTCAAATAGGCTCAAGCTATATCTCAAACCTCTTATAGAGTATTCGATTTAGTCATCATAATTATACCAAACTCTTCATGCCTTTCCTCCCATGCAATTCTACTAACCACGGCTGGATCAACCTAAATCAAAACTGTAAAAACGGTTTCAACTCCGAGACGAATTGCAGAGGTAGTCTGCTCCTCTTGCCAGATAGAATGAAATTAAGAACATCTAGAGCATTATAAACCACATGTGCTTGAGCTGCATACTGTGCTTCTAAGATATTTAATAATTCTTACCTATACCCAGCCAAGTTCAAAAATCTATTTGAATTCGCACATCGTGGATCCCTAACTCGGCTCTTACTGTCCTCTCATAAGGTTATGCAATACAAATTGCAAGACAAATGGTTTAGCATAACTATATCCATTGATATCTTGATAATATAAAACACACATAACACAGTCATAAAGTTTATAAACTTTTAACCCCGTTCCATCGCGTTACTTCCCAACGAATCACTCAATCAACAAGGTTCTTTTAGAATCCTAGGCTCTAATACCAACATTGTCAGGCCCCGCCTAATTAAGGTATATGACCGGCCTAGATTACCGTAATCCTTTGGTAATCTAGCAGCATTAATCTCACCATCATTAAGTAATTAAAATCAATTCAAAGTAATCATCAATTATAATACTTTATCAACTTTAAAGGATTCTAAAAGTAAATCTTAAATCTCAAAGTTCCGTAAGATTGATTAAATAATCTCTAAAATTCTGTAAAAAGTATTCGACAGTACCTCCTCAATTTTTAAGTCTACATCGGAATACTCTGCCTTGAGAGATGTCAACAAAACCTACTCCGCTTGGTGGAAATGCTGAATGACTTACAATCCGTCCATAATAATATATATTGCGTTAACAAAAATTATTTATTCATTCTCACCTTTTTTAGGTTTTCAAAATCCTTAAACCATTTTTTACCTTAGCTCCAAAGCATTCCAATCCATCCCAAAATAGATCCTGACCACATACGAACTCAAAAACTCATTTATACAATATATTATATTAAAAAATAACATATACATAGAGAGAAAGGAACTAAGCAAGTCACAAACAGTTAGAAAGCTTTCCCTTTGCTTTATCGCCGCTAAAACTTGTCATTGCCCAATTATAAAAATTTGATAACGTCAGATAAGTAAATCCACACAATCTAGTATAACTGTAATTATCAAATACACAATAATCCAATAAATTAAACGAACAATATAATCCAAAGAATTTAAATACAACCATGAGTCTATCCCATTTCTGTTATCCGACCAAAATCTGATGATGACCTCCAAAAGTTGTAAGTAAACAATAATAAAAACTCATGCCTAGAGAGGATAACCAAACGAGTCTCGTTCCTCCAGTCAATCAAAGTATGATCTAGTTGAACATGATCTCATGATTACCACGAGATGTAAAGTATCGGTGACTCTAGCCCCTCAAGATTAATATAGTTTTACCTTGTACACACAGTCAGGTAGACACTATATAGTCTTATCTTCTACATACAAACAGGTAGATATTATAAGGAGACTCAAATCAACCTTATCCTCCCACCCGTGTATGCATGTACAATAAAATGCAATATCAAGGATTAAGGCAATTCATACGAAATTTATAATCAAATAATGTAAATGTTACATTGGGATTTACTTATCCTTACAAACGAGATACCAAAATTCCCTTGTGGTCCAAGTCGGTAAGCTAGTCTACACAGAACTTCAATTGCGGTACTACAATTAATTTGTATGTCCGATAAGTTTCCAATACAATTTTATAATTTTTCCAATTAGTAGTTATTTAATTGACCCAATTGCATCCCGAAACCCCTAAAATAATCCCAAAATAAATTCTCTGATGCTCAAATCTCATTTTTGACCCAAAATTATTGTTCGGCATCGAAAAATTTGTTGTCTAGCTTAAATATAATTTTTCCAATTTATTTATATTTATTTATCTTGTCGCAACCTAAAACCTTGTAATCCCTCCAAATCAACTCCTTGGATGTCTGAATCTCATTTTTACTTCAAATTGTGGTTCGAAATCGAAAATTAACCTAGACTAGACTTTAAAATAGTTTTCACAATTTTGGGCATTTTCGGTGTCATAATTATGAAATAGAATCCCCGATATAAATCCTCAAGAAAATCTCAAAATCCTCATTTCTCCTAAAAACCCCTAATTTCCAAAAATTTGTCCAAAAATTTCATTTTCATAATTTTCCTTATTTCCAGGAATTTTTGTTTATTTTTTTAATTTTCAAAACACACATATATTTTTAAAAATGAGGGATTTGATCCTTGAATTAGACCCGGTTAGTATGGGGATCAAACCCCTTTCTTCTTCATTTTAAATGCTCCTGTTTTTTCCGTTTTCATTTTTTTTTCTCTGGTTTGGGTGCCTAACTAGGCAGGGGAACTTATGGCTTCCCTCCCCTTCAAAACATCTTCCCCCTCATCTTTCTTCTTTCACTCCTACCTTCTTTTTCCCTTTCGGTTTTTTTACAGTATCTCACTGTTTGGTTGTTGTTTTTTTATAGATAAAAACTCTCCTCTTTTTCTCCATTAATTAACAAACAACCCATCAACAATGATTTCAAATTCACAACCACAGTCCCTATTTGATCACAACAGTGCAAGAATCGAAACTCATTTTGCACCAAAACCATTAAACTTACCTTAAACTGTTACCAACAACAACAATAACACCAACCATAACTTCTCTGAATCGATAAACAATAGTGAGAGAGAGTGAGAAAGATCGAGAGGGAGAGAGACTGTGAGAGAGTGTGACATAATGATGACGAAGGGCCAATGAAGGCTTGAACGAAGATGAAGACAGTAGAGTATTCCCTATTCGATCCCCTGTTTCGATTTAGATTAAAAAAGGTCAACGAAATGACAAAACTGCCCCTCCGATTTTGTCCATTACAATACAAAATCACTACCCTTTTGGGTCTTTTGGTATTTTTCTATTATTTTCATATTTATCTCTTCAATTTTGAGTCCAAATTAAACTCCAAAAAATACCTCAATTTTGCTAGAAAATTAAAAAATTTACCAATGCGCTCCAAAACTCTCGTACAACCCATCTTTTACGCAAATCGAGGTGTGGAACCCATGTCTGCTCGTTAAACCCATTTAAAGTCCAAAATTCAAATTTTCAAACTTCATTACAAAAATATTTTTTGCGAAACTCAAAACAATAGCTCGGATCAACATTTTAACTCTTACATAACCAATTTCGATACGTTTCTCGAGCCAAAACCCCATGAAATATTGAATTTACGTGGTCAACTTAGATTTTGCAAAATAAAATAATATATAGTATACAACACTAGGCACACATCACACAATAATAAAATTAATTAAAAATCTCAATTTCACTGATCTTTAATTCCCGACTCGCAGCCAAAACCATAATTACTCTTCGTTAATCCTTGATTAATCGTAATTACCAGTTTACATATTTAAGGATTTGATAAATTTCGCCTGGGTGAATATTTTAAAGAAATTCATGATATTTTAATAACATTCTTGCCTCACTTTTTTTTATTCGAGTTCCAAGAATTTTCTTTACATGCTCAATATTCTGATATGAGATTATTCATACAAAATATCTATAACTAATAGTCAAACCTTGACCTACTAGATAATCTCAATTAATTTCTCTAATAATTCACCACTCAATCAATCATCATTAACTCAGCTCCAATCTAAGCTCCAAAGAACAAACTTGTAATTATCAATCCGGACAACTCAACTAATGATGTGCATGTGCAGGACTTCAATTGTTTATCATTACACATCTCACTTAAGAGATATTACTAAGCAGCTTTTATTGTAACTATAGCCCCTGTCTTTTTCTTATTCAAGGCATTCTCAACACAATCACCTTTAAAGAGTGATGTTTCAAATTGCACTTCTAAAATTTGAGAAATTCAAGGTATCAATGTCACCTTCCATTCAGTCACCCAGACAATTACATTTTTCAAACTTTCACAGTTTGAAACTCACTGCTTTGACCTTACACCAATCCACTAGTTTTACAAGTGATGCCTTTTCTTATTTGGTACAACTACCAAAATAGCTAACTCAAGATTATCAATCCCCAATAGTTCTTCTCAAATGTCTTAAACTACATATATAGATAGAAGTATAAGCTACAATTTTGCTTTACTGTGTCAACACACATTTTTACCTAAATAAGAATTCTTAGGATAAACCTCTAACTTCTTCCATAATTTAGGTATCATCAAGCAAACAGTATATTCAAACTATACTTCAACTTCGTCCAAGACATCCTTGTATCTAATTTTAACCTACAACAATCCTCTTACTTAAGTTAACTGAATAAATTACAAAAAAATACTAGAGATCCATGTATCAATCGTTTGTCATATTCAATTATTTTAAGATAACTTTTCTCTTTAACCTTTGTGTTCAATATAGGACAATCACATAGTGTCTCAATCCCAGTCAAATCTCTTGGTTTTCTATTAATATTCAACACTTATACAAGTGATTTACCTTTGAAACTTAGTACTTGCACTTGCAAAATCTGGCACGACCCTTTTACCGCCATGAATTGTAATTATTTATGGTAATGCTCCTGCATCTTCTAAGTCTTCAAAGATTTCATGTTATTATTGATAATAGATGCGCGTCGAATGCATCAATAAAATAAAGTTCATAAACCAACTATTTTGTAGAATAATGGCAAATGGTTGATCCCACATAAATTGGTAGTCTTTTTTAAGGTTAAAAACAATAAAAAAAAAGAAAAATCGGGGGTTTTAAATAAATTAATTTAACTAACTAAACTAAAATAAACTAAATAAATAAAATAATGAAAGTAACTTTCAAAACAATTAATGAGCACCTAACTAACACTTAGGTCTACGGTTCCACAAGTTAGACTCAAGATTCAATGACACATCATGTTCTTCAATCCTTCCTAATAAGTTATTAATTTAAATTCTCATAAATTATCTATAGAAAATCGATATTCGCCACTAATTCCTAATTCCCTTAATCTTGATAGCCAGGACGTCCGCCACTACCTACTTCTCTAATTAATCCATAACCCTAGACATCTGCTAAACGGGTTTAACATACTAACTGCAATAATAAGGATTCATGGGAATACTAATCATAAATAATTGATCGTGTCCGCTTCCGATTTAACCTTTATTCAATTGTTGCACACTCAAGAACAGAAAGGTTCTTACGGCAAACGGGTGAGTATTTGTCACTTTATTGGTCCAAAAGTACAATTAAGAATACAATCGGTCCAAATAGCTATAGATTGTCCACCTAAAAACATGCACTAGCCAGATACATACTCTAGATCTAAACTATGTTATTTAAAATCAACAATAATGAAATAGGAGAAACTAAATTAAATTAAATAATAAAATAATAGATCTCATAAGTTATGCCATAGATCAATGATCCCGACTTGTTTTCCCTCCAAACTAAGCAAGGATTTATTTATCTGGGCATAGTGTCGAGAGCCTCTAGCATCCCCAACACTACAAAAAAACAACAGATCAGAAACGAAAATTTCCGTCTCTGATTTGCATAAATTCCGTCTCTAATCGAAATCTGCAACAGAACAGAGACGGAATAAATTCGTCTCTGAAATAGTCGTCGCTGATTCTATCAGAAACGGAAATGTGATTCCGTTTCTGATTTAGAGACGGATTAGAGACGGAATAAATTCCGTTTGATTCTGTCTCTGATTCCGTTGCTAATCAGCAACGGATCAGAGACGAAATTCATTATTTCCGTCTCTAATTCCGTTTCTGATTAGCAACGAAATCAGAGACGAAATTTGATTCCGTTTCTGTTTCATGCATATATTCCTCGAAAATTTGAGACGGAATAGCAACTGAATCTCTGAATTTCGTTGCTAATTCCGTCTCTGAATTCAAATCCATCTGCATTATATATAGGTCTCAATCCAAGCACATTTAACCTGCCAATATATAATAAAAATCATAGCTAAATAATATATTGATATTGCACAGTTTATATAAACTTAACGTATCCTTAACATTAACTTTTCTCAATGTACTGTACATGAAACAACAAAAACAATCTACAAAGTTTCTATACCGTATCTTTCTACAAAAGTAAAAGCAAAAATTGATCTAAACGAAAAAAAAAAAAAAAGTGTTCCGAGATTATATAAAGTTGATTGTGCTTCAAATAATACTTGCCTTCGTACAAAACACTTGAAAAAAGATCAAAAAGAAAAAAATCACTAAATTATACAAACAATTATAGGAATATAAACAATATTATGGGAGAACTACGTATCATCACAAGCACAAATGTATGAGCCAAACACAGCATAAATAAAGTAATAAAGAAAAAGAAATTCATCATTATCCAGAAGGAATATGGTGTTAATTAGCAAATTATCTCTCGCTCCAAACAATGACATGAAATTTAGTTCTGGATTAACACAAACAAGAGTCAATTGTCCTCGATGCTCCAAAAAATTAAGAAGACACTATACAAAATGAAATTAAAGTAAACTGAAACAATTGATAGAACACAAATTAAAAGTAAAGAAAACTAAAATAAAAGACTCAATAAGATAAACAATGTGTAATGGAAGTGTTATAAAAAGACTTGATGCAAACAACAAAAAACTTAAACTACCGTAACATAACATCCTTTGGTGCGACTTGCCTTCTTGAAATGCACTGAGGGTTCCACTAAGTTGTAAAGTGTTAGGAGTAGCAAACATAAGGAACTTCTATACATGGACAATGTCATGTTAACATGGCCAAGTTGTAAAGTGTTAGGATTAGCAAACATAAGAAAGATAAGAAAGTCTGGAGCTTGGACAAATCAGGATGTTTCCCAAGCAAGTCTTTCACAACTTTCCTACGTTCATCATTTGATGTACAAACATGTCCCCCTTTTTCCTTCACTTGGAAGCACTTCTGTTTCCCATAAAATTAAGGAGTTCTCATGGTTACTTGCATTGGAAAAGCTAAAAACAAATGATCGCCTCCAAAAAAGATTACCTTTTCAAAGTCTTTCTCTAAACTGGTGTGGTCTTTGTCAAGTTGATAATGAATCAATAGATCATATGTTCCCCCAAATTTTATGGATTAGGTTCGGAAGAAGTTTCTGGAGATGTTTGGACTACGGAGTCAACTATTATGTAAAGGTGTGAAGATCAAATTCAGAATCTTCAAGAAGGCATGGAATGCAACAGTGACTGCAACATGTTGGCATATCAGGAGGGAGAGAAATAGATATATTTTTGAGAACAAAATGAAATCCCTGTTCCCGATTTGGAAACTGGCCAGGGATAGCACAACATTATGGGTAGTGGCGATGGGTATTATGAAAGAAAGTCTTTCGGTTTTTCATGTGATGAGTGGATGAGTATATTGAAGATGGTTTCTGTAGTATATAGGGTTTAGGTTTGAAGTACCTGTAAAATCTCTTTAGATATGCAAAAGTGGGTTTATTATATAAGAAAAGAACTAAACAAACTAATGGAAAAAGGAAAATGGCATTCTCATCATCTCAAACTAAGTCTACGTCCCCGATATATCTTTAGAAATGCTTCATATGACTATGCTCAGAAATGCCATCCTGTTCATTACTTAGTTGATGCACTACTATTGATTAGCAAAACTCAGTTAAGAAGAAAAAATCTATAAGCACCAATCATTAGCATTTTCAATTGCTACTAAAAAGAAAGGCAACTTTAAACATGAACGAGCATTTTGCATTCTCATCTAGATAGTACTTGTTATATTGAGCAATGCCAGAACAAAAGATATGCAATAACAAGAATCAAATACATATAACCAAATATTGAATCCCCACCTTAGTGCACAAAACATCAGTTATGCAAGAAAAAGCGAAATCGCATCTCACAAGCAACCTTCGCAAATATGCGAAAGAAATTAACAAGAATACATCGGTCAAGGCACTCAATTGAATCCTGAAGTAAAAGAAATACTTACACTCAATCCCTCAGCATAACTTTTTTTTTTTTTTTTTTTTTTTTTTTTTAGCAAACCTCAGCATAACTAATGCATCGAAAAATGTTGACTCACATCCAAGTATGCAACAACTAGTTCCATCAAAGTTACTGCAAGAAGTACAAACAAAAATATTCTAATATAGAAACGCAAAGAAAAATGTCTTTGAGTAAGCATTTACAGTAAGTAGTAAAGGATTATGATAAGAAAAAAGTTTACGAAGAAGCGACATAGTTTTGTTTATTTATTTATTTATTTTTATGAGAGTTTGTTTTTAATTTCTACTTTACTGGATTGCCAAACAACTGAATCAAGAATCTAAACAGACAAATTATCATCCTATGAATGTTTACTATCTTCATCAAACACGATGATATCCCATGATATGTAGAATAGCTACTCCCACGTGTGACTAAATCATACCTAATTATTTAAGTTACAAGCCTATAGGCCGAGCATTGATAAATGAGCAAAAAAATGCAGAAGAAAATAGAGTAAACCAAAGAAAGAAAATGCGGGAAAAAGAAAAAGGAAAAAGAAACGTGGGCAATGGCAATAATTCGTACAAACGCAAAGAAAATGCAGGAAAAAGAAAAAAGGAAACAAAAGTGACCTGGGAAGGATGATAAGGAACAATGCATAATTGAGAAGAACCTTCTATATTTCACTCGTCTCATTTCACTCGTCTCCGAACTTCACTGAATTACCAGACCTCCATACAAACTAAAAAAAGCGCAAACAAAACAGCCTACATTACTTAAGCAAAGAAAAATGAAGAAGAAAATAGAGTAAACCAGCTGCACATTTGAAGTACCTGTTCACATTTTTTTACAGCAAATCCACCTTCTCTTAGTCTTAGGGAACCTTTCTAGCTAAAATCACCTTATGTTACTAGAAAGAGTTAAAGAAAAGTTGCAAACAGGCATTTTTCGACATTGAAAAATAACTTCATAAAAGTAAGATTAAAATCTAACTCCTGATTCACAATGACGGCAAGATTACAATCGAAATAAAGATAAAGATGCCTAGTTCAAACAACAATTACTAAACCAAGTTCACCATATTTATATATGATGTTGATATATAATTAAAATATACATGTATAAGAGAGTAATATGCACATCTTCAGCTGCGAAGAAATAAAAGGCGCATCAATAGTCCAATAGCAGGAAAAATCACAGTCAAGTCTGCACTTATACTTACAAGTCATGCAAACAAATCATTTATTAAAATGAATTTGTAGATCGTCAGAGAATCGTCTCATGTTATCACGGAAATACCGTCATTCCCTTTACTTCTATTGTCCTGTGTTTCTCCTATATCAACTGTATAAATCTTCCAGAGAACTAATAAGATTGAATCCACAACTAGAACATGAAGATACTTCGCAAATATCCTTCTTTTCGCGTCAATTTCACTTCTCATTTAATACTTCGACTAGAGAGAAAAAAATACTTTTAAAAATGAGAAATTCAAGCAGTGATTCTTAAAAAGACACACGCAATCATGAGATTAATCAACCGAAACGTAGAACGGATTCAATTAACAACAATTGTAGAAAAACAACAAACATGATCAACTCGACGTGAGCATCGCAATCATTCTATACCGAAAACAAATCCAAACAGAAATGTAGTATTGTTCCTGCACTAGAAACAAATCAAATGCAAGTAAGAATAAACCCTAAAACCCTAAACAAGTCCACAATCGATCCCAAAATTAGTTGAGGTCTCGACGAAGCCTAAATCAGAAATGCAAGCAAGAGTAATCGAAGAAAACACGATACCTCAACAACGAGATCGAGAGAGTTCGAAAGACAGAGATGAAGGTTTAATCAATACATAACTGCAAAGGTTCATCATTCCTCAAATGAGGAGGGAGATCACCTGTTCATACACACATACTCTCATCAATACATAACTGCAAAGGTTCATCATTCCTAAGATGAATGTGTCCAATAGAATGTAAGTAGAGGGTATGTGAAAGTTCTGTGCTTTTTCTAGGCAAGTTATGTATAAAATGAGTTGACTTCTCTAAAATTTTGTTTCTACCAAATGCCACTTGTGGATTAGTTATTATTTGGACCATTTTGAAAGGGACAAGCAAGAGAATGCATTAGCAATATAAATGACTAATTCAAAGATAAGGGAAGGGTTCCTTCAAAGAAAACTAATAACTCTTGTCTCTTCCATTGACTTACTCATTCAATCAAATTTCAAATAAGTCTTATTTTGCGGAAACCAATAAGAAAAACAGAATGATTAAAATAAATAAATAAACAGAAGAGAAGTTATAGTTGAAGTCGTTAATTAGTAGAAAATCGAAATAACTAGTTTGTTAGTAGGTGGTGACCAGATCAACACGTTATTGCATCAAGAGAAGTTCCACTTGAAGTTCAATATATATAAATCCTTGTGTACACATCATACATACATACCTCAATCAGCAAAGCAGATTCAGCACCTTCACTAACTTTCTTCATAGGTGAATGAAATTGGAGAGTCTTCCCCATGAAATCCTTATAGACATCGTAACAAGGCTACCAATCACTTCTCTCATGCAATTCAAGTGTGTTTCCAAGGCTTGGTACTCACTAGCACAAGACCACTACCTCCTTCACATGTATGCAACACAGAACAATCCGTGTATCATCCTCCAAAGCGAGCACTCCCTTGATGATCAACTCCATGTCATTGGCACCGATCATCACCAATACGAAAACTTGACGAGGAAACTAGCTCCACCGTTCAAGTTTTCGATGCACAAGTTCAACATTGCAGGTTCATGTAATGGCATCCATCTTTGCTCATCTGTTTCACAAGAATCGGATACCATTTTCATTTACAACCCTTTCACCAATGAATCCAAACAACTACCCCCAACAAATACAAGCTTCTCTAATCAGAAAGTAGTACCTGTTCATACACACATACTCTCATCAGATTCACAACTGTCCAATCTCCGTCAGACGGCGAACAGCGGCGACGGCTTAGGGCTTCCGAGGCTCCAATCTCCGGCAGACAGCGGCGGCAGACCCGACGGCCTCATTCGGCAAAGATTTAGGGTTTGGGAGAGAGATTTCATGAGAGAGAAGCGATGAGATTTCTGAGAGAGAGCGGTGAGAGAGAGAGAGCAGAGAAGCGGTGAGGAGAGGGTGAGAGAATGAGAGAGAGAGAGCTGAGAGAGAGAGAGAGAGAGAGAGAGCGGACGGTGAGAGAGAGAGAGAGCGGTGACGGTGAGAGAGAGAGAGAGAGAGGCGGTGACGGTGAGAGAGAGCGGCGGTGACGGTGAGAGAGAGCGGTGAGGAGAGAGAGGTTTTGTTGAGTGAGAGAGCGGTGAGGGTGAGGGAGAGAGGTTTCGTTGTGAGAGAGAGAGAGAGCGGTGAGGGAGAGAGATTTTAGGGAGAGAGAGAGTTTTGGTCCCCATTTTTGAATCATCGAGATCGAAGTACGCACGAATCTCGAGACGTAACGGACGGTTGTAATAAATAAAAATTTTGGTGGGAATGTTGGCGCCATTTTTTAGAGACGGAATTAATTTCGTCTCTATTTTCGTCTCTATTTCCGTCTCTGATTCGTCTCAATTCTATCTCTGAATTAGTCCGTTCAATTCCGTCTCCAACTAATTTTTTTAGCAACTGAACTTATTTTCGTTGCTAATTCCATTTCTAAATTTTATTTTTCTTGTAGTGCAAAATAATAAAAGTCGATGATAAAATATGAAAGTCGGTGTTAAATAATAGAACTTAAGCTCCTAATACATAAAACCATTAAAAATTGGTCATGAGAAGTGAGAGAAACTAATTTTGGGGGTTGGTAAAAATGACACGTCCGCCGAGAAGCATCCAAGGTTGCTGGGTGTACAAATTTGGAGTCTATCACTGCTTGATTGGTTGAATTTGATTCAGGGGTTGACGTGTCGCTTGCAGATTAGAGGAGCAATATTGCATGGCGTTCTTGAGTGCTGGAAGACCGCCATGTGTCACGCGGTGGTTGAAGGACAGGGTGTGGTAACGTTGATTAAAAGCTTGAGGTTCGCCACGTGTCCGCGTCTGATTGGTAATGAACTGCAGAATGACGTGCTGGTCGCTTGAGGGATCGACACGTGGAGCTGGAAGCAATGAGAAGACTCACTCAAACTCGTTCAAAAAAGTGGGAAACGGTGTTGGACGCATCCCCAGGCGCGTCTGATGGCAGCCGTGCGTGATGAATCTACTGGTGAGCTAGACGCTGACGACATGGTGTGGCGAGGTGGCCGCGTCTGACTGGCGAGTTGCGGGCTGGCGTTTGTGCGGGACCAGTGGAGGGTCGACAAGTGGCGGAGAGAACAAAACGCACAATTCGTGCATACTTGTGGAGTAAATGGCACACTTATCGAGGCAATCCAACAGCAGCTAGTGCATGAGTGGTGTAACTGTATTACTCCTATCTATTACTTGATCGGTTGTCTCCTACTCTACCTTGTGCGTAACACGTAACTCAAAGCAAATCGTCTTGCATCTGATCCCTCCATGTAAATACTTCATTTTGAGTATTTTTTTGCTCAGAATTCAACTACACACTCTGTTTCACCTGAAAATAACCAATAAATATAATTAAATATATATTATAGACTTTTTATTTAAATATACTAAAATAAATTACTAAAAACCTATAAATATCGATTTATTAATAACATAATAATAACTTGATTAAAGTAGGGTGTCAAAACTTGACACCCTTCATTCATGAATATGACATGAGTTCGAGTAAGTTCTAATAGTTTCCACCATCCACTTAAACTGATTCAAGCCTCCTGAATCATTTTAATTATATCATTAACTCTCATTATACTATTGTGACAACCACATCTCAACTAACTCTTGAGAACAACTAATTTCACCATATTATAAGAATGAGTTGTAAATCATGGGCAATGAATATTCATTCCCACTATCATACAATTCTTTGAATTATTATATTCATTGATAACTCATTCTCCCTAATTTAGACTATACCCGTCTAAAACATCAGACTAGTATATCTTACCAACTTACCGCTATGTTTTGGATTAAACTATTTTCCAGTTTCACCAATTTAAATTCGTAATTTTGCATTTCATTATCCAACAAATTGCTTGTCATTCCAATATGGATTCTCACCATATCTGGAATTTCTACTTCATAACTACTTAAGAAGTATATAAATACATTAGTGGTTCTCTAACATCAAATAGGCTTTTATTATTAACCAATAATTTATTTACTGAATAATTTCAATTATTTCTCAACTAGTCTCAATACTAGTATTAAATCATATCTCAAAGCGGTCTTCCATCCTTGAGTTCCACCTAAAGTCATTCAATATTCCATTGCTCCATAAATTTCATTTTCCTAATACACGTCTCAAGATCTAGATCCAATCGACACCTCTTCACTAACTTTTATTCGTCAAATAATATCAGCACAAATAAAATCCAATGACAACAATAAATAAGAGAAGAGTTTAATTTCATCTTTGTAAATTTTCCTTATGTCTTTCCTTTTCAATCTCCTCGAGGTTAAGATTTTCTTGAACTATTACCTTCGATGCTTTCTCATATCACGAGAAATCGATGGACTTCAACTGTCTTATCATTATTTTGAAAAAACATAACTCTTATATCTACCACATAGATCGATATACTAAAACACAATCAATAATATATCTCATTCTTTTATCTTTTCATTACCCCAAAAATCATAATAAAACCATTTATTACGTCTTAAATTTCTTTGTAACTCGTGACAACTCTCAGAGTTTGTAAACTTAAGATATGGTACCAAGGTGTGGCAACCCAAAACCCAAAACCTGCATAGGGGCAAATTAGTAATTAGGTAAACCCTAATATAAATAAGATTAAAAGAAAAACCATAGTCACCATTATGGTTTTTACAAAACCCTAAGTTAAAAAAAAGGAGGAAGAGCAAGAAGGGGGAAAGCTGGGAGGGTTAGTTGAGGCAAAACTAAAGAGATCCACAAAGAAGGTATCATCCATCTCCCTTATTTTTGTTTTGTTTTTGAAAAAAAAATAAAAAAAGGAGTTGAATGACGAAGAAGACGAGGGGTGGCTGCCAGAGCCACGACTAGCTAGGGCACCCCTGCGCCCTCGGCCAGTTGTGACGACCGTCCCAGTGCCACCACACAACGCTGGGACGTTCCTGGCCACGACTTAGGGGAGTAGTTGCTCCCCCCTTCCTCATGGTTGACAAACCAGGAGCATGACCCTTGGTTCGGTTAACCCCAAGGGTGTTTGACCCCTTTTAGGGTAGGGTTGACAAAAGTTGTCCAAACTCATTTGTTCGGTTTTGTCCGGACCCACTATAAACGAGTTTGGGCAATATTTTTGTAAAAACATACGAGTTTGGACAATTTTTTGTGTCCGTTTAAAAATACGGGACCGGGTCTGAGCAACAATTTCAAAAAAATAGGTACCCGTTTAGCGATTAATTTGGACTATTGATATGATCTCTCTTTTTTTGAAACTTTTGTGATGTAGGCATACGATTTTAAAACTTAGACAATAGTGATGTGATGCTTTGCATTACATTCCGTGAAGATTTTTTTTTATCTATGTTTTTTAATTGGAAATTAAAAAATTGTGATGTTATGTCTTTATTTTTTGGTAATTGAATGTTAGGTTACATGTAGTTGATGTTTTTTTTTTTAAATAATTGATAAATAAGATATTTAATCATATTTAAAAATAAAAATCGGACAAAACGAGAGCCATATATTTTACAAAACTACGGGTCTGGATAAAAAAAAAGTGTCCGTTTTAAAAAGAAGAACGGGTTCGGACACTAATTTTAATCATGATAAGGAAGGATATCCGGTCCCGTTTATGTCTGGTCCCGTTTATGTTCGGTTCCTTTTTTTGCCAACCCTACTTTACAGGTCAGATTTCCCTCTGAACTATTCCAGGGGCCAATTTTCACTAGGGCAGTTGACAGGGTCCAATTTGACCCCTTAGGGGCCAGTTGCTGAGTCCATTTGACCCCTAAGGGCCATATTGCAACCTGAACTATTCCGTTGGTAATCCGTTGCAAATTTAAATTACCAATGGATTATCAATGAAATTGATTATTCCGTTGTTAATGCACTGCTAAATTTAGCTACAAAATTAATCCAAAATAAAAACCCCCCAAAAACTCATCTCCTTCCTCATTTTCTCAACCATCGAACCAACTTTCCTCCGCGCTACCGCTCTTGGCAGTCATCCGTGTCCACATCGGCGTCGTCATCGGCAATCTCTCGGGTGGCGTCTCTCTCTCTCTCTTTCTCTCCCCGGTGCACTACCCCTCCCCGGTGCACTCCCTCGGGACTATCCCCCGTCTCCTCCTCTCGGCCCATTCCCCCCACCACGGTGACGTCTCCGCCCTCCCCTGTTTACGTGCTTCCCCTCTCCCGTGACGTTCTTGACTCCCCTGGCCCCGGCGACGTGCTTTCCCCTACCCTCGCTGACGTGACTCTCCCCTTCTTTTTGACGTGCTTCCCCCCGACGTGGTTGGCCCCCGTAACATGCTTCTTCTCTCTCTCTGTCTCTCTGTTACGCCGCCTTTGCCGCTACCGCCGTCGCGCTGTCGTCACCACCGCTGCCATCACCCCTGCCAGGCTGCCACCGCCGCCGCTGTCGCCGAGTGTGAGCTTTGGGTAGTATTTGTAAGATTTAATTTTAATATTATTTATTGTTTTTAGTTATTTTTATTATATTTATTGTTATTATTTATTTATTTATATATGTTATTTATTGTTTGTTATTTGATTATTTGTATTATTAGGATGATTTGTGGGCATTAATGATTGATTAATTAATATTATTATTTGTGAAATTTTATTGATAGAACTGTGTCGCCGCCACCACGCGTTGAGGAGTAGTTGTAATTTGCGGTTAGAGGTATTTATATTATTTTATAAATTATTTTTTGAATTATATTTTTTTGAAATATATTTTTTTGAATTATATATATTTTGGCAGGAGGGCAACATTTCCTTCGCTGCTCTAAAATAAACACACTAAATAATGATTAACTCTCAGTAAAAATTTAAATAATTACAACATGCATGATTGTATGAATTTTTTAATTTTTTTGTTTGAATTTCTCCATAAATGATATCCAACAATAATTTAATCATTAAAGTTTTTTAGGGTGATCCTCCTAGCTCAATTTGCTCTATAGATATTTGAAAAATGCATATATTTCTTTGGGAAAAATGTATTTAATGTGTACTAAGCTAATTATTAATGTTTTGTTATTTAGTCGACAATTTATGCATGTTAACTTTTCACTATGACAATTTATGTTATTAAGTTTAAATTCAATTGAACATTGTTAATACTTGTACTTAAATGATAATTAATTAGTAAGCAATTAACTTTTTAATATCTTGTGTAGTTAAACGGAAATAACATTTTGTAAGTTTAAAAAATGTGATTTCTCTAAAAACTCAACATTGTTGAACTTGGGTGACGAAAACTCTACTAGCTATTGAAAGTCGAGTTATAAAACAATCGACAACAAATGATAAACATTTGGGACTTTGTAGATATGATGACAATCTCAATATTTAGTGCAACTATCTTTGACTTTAATTAAAAACGAATTTGATTTTCGTAGGACATGGCTAACCCAAATAAGGAATAGATGTACAATCATGTCCAAAATGGGTTTATACGCCGTGAGCTTGTGGTCAAAGTTAAAGAGTTCATAGAGTTTGCGAAAAGTCATTGTTACAACCATAGCAAGAAAATGATAAAACGTCCATGCGACCACACCAAATGCCGTCTTCGTAATTATTGCGATGTGGACACTGTTAAGTACCACATTTGTAAGCACGGTTTTGTTCACGACTACTACTGTTGGTACGAGCACAAAGAGTGTAGAGATGATGTGCCCAAGCCGTCGACATTAAATGATCGATCGCACAAAATTTTCTTACAAATGAGAGACTCAAGACATTAGAGTTTCGATGACGTGTTACCATGAGATGATGCACAATGCGGTAGGGCCGAGTTTCGAGTGGACGCACATAGAAGATTTGTCGAATCATGAAACACAACAAATTTACGATATGTTTGATGCAGGATATGAACCATTGTGGGTTGGGCGCAAGAAAATGACTAAGTTGTCTGCTGTGACAAGATTAATGGTTTTGAAAGCGAAATCTCATTTTTCTGAACGAGCTTGCAACTGTATCTTACGGTATTATCATGATATGTTGCCAGAAAAAAAAACTCGCTTGTCGGAAGTTTCTACGATACCAAAAGACTGATGCGAGGATTGAGTTTGCTGGTCGAGCAGATAGATTGTTGTGAAGACAATTGCATGATTTCTTGGGGCGTAGACTCCGAGTTAGAGTTGTGCAAGTTTTGTGGGAAGTTCAGGTACGATCAACAATATTCAACAAGGTTGAAGAATCGAAAAGTGCGTAAATAAGTTTATTACTTTCCATTAACTCCACGACTATAACGTCTATATGCGTCAAAAGCAACTGTAAGGCATATGTGGTGGCACGGGGAGCACCACTCGCCGAAAGATGTCAGGTAGCATTGCTCTACTTCGATCGCATTAAAACATTTCAATGAGGTGAATGAAAAGTTGGCGCGGAGGTGTGAAATGTTCGTTTTGGGATTGTGCACCAATGGTTTTCAAATTTTTAGTGTTTCTTGGAAGCAATACTTGTCATGGCCTTTCATATTGACTCCGTACAACCTTCCACCTTCCATGTGCATGAAAAAGAGTTCATGTTTCTTACAGTGATTGTTCCCAGACCATCACATCCAAGTCAACAAATTGATGTTTTCCTAAAACCCCTAGTGAAGGAAGTACAAGACTTGTGGCAAAACTTCGTGGTTACATACGGCGTATTTACAAAGTCTAGTTTTTTTATGCAAGTTGCCCTCATGTGGATTGTAAGCGATTTTCCCGCCGACATGCTGTCATGGTGGAGCACGCATAGTAAGATGGTGTGTCCATATTGTATGGAAGATACGTTAGTGTTCTAGTTGAAACACAGTGGGAAGACTTCTTGGTTTGACTGTCATCGTCAATTTTTGCCATCTGATTCAAGTCGTAAGAGGGACAAAGAAAGTTTTCGTAGAGGAAGAAATTTGTTACACGAAGGAACGCCGTTGTTGAAATTTGGCGAACACTTGATGGAAATTGAGTGTTTGGGGTCGATGAAGGTGACTGAAGTTGGGGCGGAAGCATCAAATGCAATACATGTTAAAACTACGGGATAATGAAAAAGAAGCATCATTTGGGACTTGCCTTACCGGAAAAGTAATCTCATAAGGCACAATCTAGATGTCATGCATATTGAGAAAACGTTTTTGATAACTTCTTCAACACGGTGATGGATGTTTCAGGAAAAATCAAAGACAATGCAAAATCTAGACAAGATGTGTGCGAGCTTTGCCACCGCCCTTCCTTGCATATAGAGGCTGCATCGAAGAAATATCCGAAAGAAATTTTTACACTTGACAAACCAAGAAAGCAAATACTTTGCGAAAGGGTGGGACACATACGTTTATCAATGGGTACGTTTCAAATCTCAGTCGTTGTGTAGATGAAAGGTGACTGTAGTTGTTTGAAACGAAGAGTTATGATTGTCATGTCTTTATGAAAAGATTTCTTCCAATTGCCTTTTGATAACTCCTTGAAAATAATGTTTGGGTTGCTATTAGCGAGTTGAGTTTTTTTAAGTACCCTAGCAGCCCAAAGTATAAAACTTAATGATATTACTACATTCTTATGCAAGTTGGAGAAAATTTTTCCTCCTAGTTTTTTCAACTCGATGTAGCATCTTCCCATGCACTTGGCCCATATGGCTCGTTTAGTCAGAACGGTATAATTTCGATGGATATATCTGTTTGAAAGGTAAATCCAATATTTTTCTTTACGTTTCACCAAGGCAATTTAACTTACTTGCATCCTTTAACACATGTTTTGTAACATAAAATATGGTAACTAGGTACTTTCAACATCTTAAGAAAAATGTTCAAAACAAAGCAAAAATTGAGGCCTCTATATGTAATGCCTACCTTTTGAAAGAAACAACTTCGTTTTGTTCTTACTTCTTTGAGGAACATGTCATGACGATGCATGACCGGGTACCTCGTAATGATGATGGCAACATTGGCCCTACCCAAATTTTTCAGTCAGTTTTTCCATTTACATATCCAGGTCGAATATCGGGTAAATGTACCACTCGATACCTCGAGGAGAAAAAGTACATCGCTGCTCGCAATTATGTCTTACTTAATTGTCTGAAAATTGAACCTTACGTCTCATAAGTATAATTATTTTTATATGCTTAAATCGCTTATTTCAATAACTATACAACAACCAAATACATACACTCATTTTCTTATACTCATGTAACTCCTTATTGGTTGTATATAAATTATTAGCATGCACGGATTGCGAACATTACAGACTCCGCTATTGACGAGAGCCTTGAGCAATACTTTGCTCATTGGTTCGAAGAATATGTAACGTTCATACTCTTTTTTAATTCACTATACATAGTAAAGCCAATAATCTATTCATGGCCCATTGGTAATTATTTTGTGTAGGCACATCATAATATAGACGAAGAGACAATCATCTATATTTCTCATGGCCTTAGTCATTTATGTTCCATTTATCATGATTATATTTTCAATAGGTACAGGTTTAACACCGTTAACCACTGATCAAGTAGCAAATCGATCGACAACATTAGGGTTTGGGTATAAGGCTCCAACTACGCTGACAACGACTTCGACTACTATGATCGACTTTAAGAAGTCATTGAGCTTGAATATGCTAGTTGTTATCGTACATTTTTGTTCAAGCGTGAATGGTTCGATCTAACTCCGGGCACTGGTAAATGAGTTCATCGTTCACTCAAGTTGGTTGATGTACACGACAATTAGCGATATAACAACTAAGAGCCCTTCATATTGGCAATGCAAGGACACCAAATATATTTCCTTCCCTATCCATCTTTGCGGCGGGATCGTCACGAATGGCTAGCTGTTTTTATGCTTCAACTTGAGTTTATCGATGAGGAAAACATCACTACACACGTGGAAGAAATTGATCCCGTTGCTGATTTTGCATTCTAGGATGATGAACCTAATCATTGCCTTGTTGAAGAAGACCTCGACATGAGTGACACCAACCTGGCTGATCCATCCGGTTCGTACATGTCGGATGTAGAAGAAGAATACGATGAATAATCATTATCGAATAGTGACAGTTAAAGTAGAATTGAGAATGATTGAGTAAGATAGTTCTTTTAATTGATATATTTCTGTAGTTTGCGATGAAATTATATAATATACCAGACTTTGACCCGATCTTATTATATTATTTTTGTTCCTTAGACATGTTTGGAACTCGCCATGGACAATCACAGCCGACACCCCCCGTGGGTGATCAGTCTCAGACATCTCTAGATCTTGAGATCTCGACACTGGCTCCTTTCACCATAGTCGATCCTTCTGACGCGGGTCCCACCAAACCCCTTCCTATGGTGACCATAAGACCTCATAGAACCATTACTAGCCACAAACCGTTATCACAACCGTCTACGCAGCCACCGATGCCGACGCCAACAGAACCGCCGATGTAGACGTTAACTCATTGGGAAGGAAAACCACCTCGAGGTTGACTTATTCATATTGATGGTCGGCCTGCAGTCGATCGACCATCGTCTTCATACGATCGTTGCCAGCCTGACCCACTCACCCCATCATCGAGTAGTTGTTCGCCTTAGCGGAGGATTCCCGAACTTGGTGCATTGACACCATCATCGAGTAGAGTAGAGTGTCGTCTACTCGACCAACATCTCAGTCAATGACTACTTTATCCCCTTCTTACTTTTCATCAAGGAACACTCCTACCGCCACAGTACTCGGTCCTGCCATTGGATTGCCGACAATAGATGACCATGATGGTTATGATGATGATAATGCCCCGATAGAGCCGCCTAAGGATAGGAATGGACAAGTCATAAAGATCCCCTTGATCTTAGATAAAAATCACAAGTGTTTCTACAAACTCATCTCTTTCAAATAATTTGTTTGCCTTATATGTATAATACTAATACTATAAACGATTCAACAGTTTGCATCCTTCTAATATCGCTTCGAAGTACATCGATGCAGCATTCAGACAAAAAATGCACCCGGATGGAATGTATGGGAGAAGGTTCCCCAACACATGAAATATCTATTGGAATGACTGGAAAGTGAGTTAATTTATGATTAGTGACTATCTTGAGTTTAAAATATGTTTTGTAGTATCGTAACTGATCCATCATCCTTTCTATTTGTAGCGCTTCTTCATATGGGATCCCGGTGTAAATGGTGAGATCTATCATGTTTGGTCGCATATAGCGGGAACTAGATATTCAATGTTGGTGAGATTATCGCAAAATATAGATGAAAGGCCAGGTTTCTTGACATAGGAGATTTAGGAAAGATGTCTAGCTAATTGGAGTATGCCAAAGTATTTGGTCAAGTCAGAGCAAGCGTCCAAGAACAGGAAAAGTGAGAAAAAGGGACCTGGAACCGGTATATTAAAACATACCAATGGTACGAAGTCATTTGCTAGTCATAAGGAAACGTTGGTAAGTATCAATTACTATTTAATTACCATCGTAGATATATCTCTTCTTATTATAGTAAAAAATCTCCTAATATTATTTTTAATTTAATTTTTGTATAATGAAAAGGCGGGGAAGCCTTTGAGTGAATAAGTGTTGTTCAATTACACCCACACAAAAAGTCATGACAATGTTACAATCATCGATGAGAGGTCTTGTAAGCTGAATATAAATAATCATTTCTTATGATAATTGTTATATATAGATTGATGTGGTTGTACAAGTTTGTAATTGAATTCTCATTTTATTTTGCAGGAAGACTATGAGAGAAGGTTAGAGGAGATGACGCATGCATCTCCGAACGTGCCCGTGGATGAAGATGAACTTTTCTATGATATTTCTCAAAGGGATCCAAAAGGGCGTATTTGTGGCTTAGGATCATATGTGAGACCAACTCATGACGGAGGAGGTACTAGCTCATCACAGTGGGGAGATATTGAGGATGACCGAGGAAGTCACATATCTTCGTGAGGGGCAGTGGAGGAGCGATGAGAGGCAATAGAGGACCGATGAGACGATGAACCACCTCTTGTCATTTTTGAGGCAGCAAAACCCTGGAGTAGATTTCGGCGATCTCGAGGCTAGCACCTATTAGGCCTCACCTCATCAGATCCCACCTGCTGATATCTCGCCTTCTTAGGCCTCGCCACGAGGTACGACAAATCACGACGATTATGGAGGGGACGAGCATATTCAAGACTTCTTTGCACTGAACGACAACGATTTAGATCATTCGTAGTCATTATGTAGCTAGATAGAAATCTTTTTGAGGAATGTTATTGTGAATATTGTAAACTTTTATCGTTTATCATGAAATCTCTACTTTTGAATTTTTTTTTTGAAATTTTGTATTATTTTCCTAATAATTTTAAAAAATTACTTTATTATTTAATATTATTTGTTGCTAAGTAGCAATGGACTAGCAATGAAAATTATTAAATTAATAATTTATTTTTAAAATTTAAATGGTGCCCCGTTGTTAATTAATTGGTAGCTAACTAGTAACGGAACACGAAATTCCATTGCTAGTTAGCAATAGATTAGCAACGAAAGTTATGAAAGAAATATATATTTTCATTAAATATAATTATTTGTCCGTTGCTAATTCGTTGCTAAATAACAATGGATTAGCAAAAAAATATTAGTAAACAATATCGAATATATTATTTTTCTGTTGCTAATATGTTACTATTTAGCTTGGAATTAGCAACAAAGCATTTGTTGTCGTTGCTATCTAGCAACATAGTACCTACAAAATTTGATGTTCTGTTGCTAATGCGTTGCTAAATAGCAACGGATTAGCAACGAAAATTTTCAGTCACAATCAAACGACGAGGGTTTTAGCAATGGACTATATTCTGTAGCTAATCCGCTGCTAAATAGATTAGCAACGAAAAATAGGGCTTTAGCAACAAAAAACTATGTTGCTTAATTGGTTATTTTTTGAAGTATATCTTCATTTTAAATGAATACTAGTTTTGTTTCGCTTTATAGGTATTACATACATGTTTAATATTCAAGGATAGTTCTTCTCTTATTGGGTTATGTTGGTTCTATAGCTCACCCCACTTACACTACATATCTATTTTCGAGTGCGATAGATCGTGGCAAGGGGAAGGCCATCGCTTGAAGTCTCCTTGCAGCATGTGCCTTGCATAATATATCTACTATTTGTTTTGAAAACTATTAATAAGGGTTGCAACTTAGGCAAGTCTATTGGGTAGTTAAATCTTTCTTTAGTTAGTTGGATACATTTATAAGTATTTGAAGGTTTTTGAAATCTTATATTGTTTTGATTTGATTAGGTGAATTTGAGATATCTGATGGTTTGGTTTATGATGACATATGGTATTTATTGAAATTCAAATTCTGAATTCTTTTGTCATATTGTATATATGTTATTACACAGGTTTTTGAGGCGTGCCAGATCGTTATTTAGGCATGGTTCAGGTATTAGGCCTAAGTGACGGTTCAGGCCGGGCAACTAGACCCTAGGTTAGGGAATTTCGGTTTATCAAAGTCAATAACCTAAACTTCGAGACCTAACTATATTCAAATTATCACTTGTTTCCAAGTAATAAGGTTATACTGTGAAGTAAACTCAATGCTACATTGCATCAGAAATCATCGCCTTAAGCTTTGGAGTAGGCATTGATCAGTCTCCGATGCCAAACTATATCAGAGTTATTAAATGTAATAAAGCCCTTAAACCTAGGCTCTGATTTCAAGTTGTAACATCCTCTAACATGATTAAGGTGATACTCAACCGAAAACCCAAATTAAGCCCCGATAATCCCGCTAAACATAACTAGTGCCAGCAGCCTATCATTCTATCTCATGATAAACATAATAGTATATCGAATATCGACTTAAAAAAATATTAAACTTAGCGGAAACAATTTTTTTTTTGATATTTAAATATGATATACAAAACCAAATCCTACCCGAATAAACCTTGGCTATACCAAAACCTTCCATCCGTTGTGATATTACAAAACTCCAATTCAATACAAATATATAAGACAAGGGAAGATTCAATACATCGAAAAGAAGATCAAGACTCCCAAATCTTCTCTGTCCCATAGTAGTAGCGATTCTTGATATTCTTGAAATATTAATTGGGGTGAGCGCTCCAAATTGCTCAGTAAGTAAGGATTCACAAATTCATCAACATTTCATATAATAATCAAGAATAATATGGAATAACAATATGCACCATAAATAGTAATAGGATTATGAAGAACATATAATCCAATAAATAATGGATGCATGTCAAACCGTTAATGACTTTTATAATGTGATTCTCATTTTTATTTGTATAACTAGGTCACTGACACCATTAATGTCATTGCTAGACCAACCCATTGGCCGATGTGCTATTTCACGAATCCATTAATGTCTAATGGTTCTATCCCGAACCTTCTAGTAAATATGTAACCCGCGCAACCTATCTAATTGAGTAGGAGTTACATATAGGCCGAGAAATTAACCTCGCATCCTATATAACCTGGTCTTAGTTTCAGGAGTTACTCTCGCAGATCATATTAGACACCGTTTTTGGTTTAATAAAAACATCACAATGTACATAGTCCCCCATTTAGTCCATAAACTATATGAACTATATATATTAACATATCAAGGAAATATTGATAAATAAGCAAATCCATACTTACCTTTGTTTAGGTTTTCGTTTCCAAATTTCCTAAGTTCTCAAGTCACTTACGACTTCCTAGTATTCCAACACCTAACATAAACCATTTGTGGTTAATATAAGCCTAATACTCCATGTTTATAACCCCTAAATCAATCTTTAATACCTCAGGAAAATATAACTAAAACATAGCACGGTTGTTTTTTGGGTTGGGAACGTGCTTGTTCATGTGATGGAGTACGCTCCACCAACTACGTTCATCCCAACTGATAAAGGGAGCGCGCTCCTTTAATACATGAAGCGTGCTCCACTTTACACTGTCTTGATAGTGAGCAAGGCAACAAGCAATGTCCGATTCATAAACCATCTAAACAACAACCAACACTCCCCAAATACATTAGGGAGGACTTCTAGTGAGGTATAAATTCATTTCCAATTAATAACAACGACAATTCGCATAGAAACTATCACTAACTATCAAACTCAAATTAAACCTCAAAAACCAAACACACTAACAGTGATGATCTTTGATCCACAGTTCTTTGATCTCCTCAATTCATATTGAACTCCATTCCATGAATTGATTCCTCTAAATCAAACCCTCAGCTGCTTGGTTTCTTTCATTCTCTCGATCAATCAAATTGAAACTGTGAGGATAAGTTTGGCGGTTTTAAATTTATATATTCAGATATTCCTTGAGATATGCATCGTGCTATCTCGAGGTTGATCAAGTGATTGATGTGTTAAAGCGACACATCTTAAAATGATACATAATTTAACACCATCAACACTTATGCTCATCTTGAGACGATCCAACTATCCATATAATTCAAACCAAACTTATAGTTTAATTATATATTTATATCTCAAATATATATAAATATATATACTTCATGTATTTTCTTACCAATAAATTCACTGGACATGCCTATGAATGTTCTCAGGTGTACACATTCGTTTCACAACCCCCTCATCGCACTTGGTGTGCCGGTTATTTATTGTTTAGCTACTTATTTTCTGATAGACATGTATATAAATTCTCTTTTTATACTAAAACCTATAAACTCAACAAACATTCCAAATAAAGACAAATCATACACAAATCCATATACACGCTAATCAAGGTGCATCGAACTTAACTACATGCCTAAGTCAAGTTAATTAGGATTCAGATTAACACTAATCACCAGCTTAAGGTAATGGGTAATTACATTACCTATCTAATAAGGATAAATTCATCGAGAAAGTCATTTATAAATTGAGAGTTTAAGATTCATATGAAATTTATTGATAAAACTTCATTGATAAAAAAAATCATTCATAAGTAATTCAAATAATGAAACAGACAAACACAAAACCCCCAAACTCATTTGAAACTCAATCTTGAATTAGTTTGCGTATAAAATTCAATTAATTTGCAATGTACTAAAAATAGTTCAAAATTTTGATATCAATGAACAAATCATCACACAACTCCCATACTAGTCTTCTAATTAAAAATATTCGACATCAAAACCAATTTAGAGTAAGAATTTTGAAATCTAGCTTCTAAAAAATACTCAATAAAAGGTTAGGTTTTTCATTGATTACCTTTTGAAAGGAAGTTTTTTAAGTTTGGAATTCAAAACTCCTCTCAAACACTCCCCCAAGCTCAAACTCGAATTCCCCATGTTCAAGCCCTAGTTAGCTTTACATATTCAAAACTTTTCAAATCTTAGGTTGAATGTATGAAGACTGAGGTAGGAATCACGTAAATACACTAAAATCTAGCTTTGGAAGGTTGAATCTAGTCGAGAATTTGGCCTCTTGATCAAAAAGTTGCAATAGTTTCTAAGTGCAAAGTGAATAAAGGTGGTGATTATGATTTTTGTTTTTAAAAGCTCATATTTGTTCTCAGCGAATCAAGGTTTAAGGGGATTCAATAGCAAATCGTTGCCTAAATCGTTGAAAATGAGCCTCGGTGGTTCAACGATTAGTTCAATAAATCCTAGTTATAAGTTCAAATATGTGACAAATTGCTGACCTAAAATTTTACACTGAAATTTTTGCATTCTACTGCCGATTTTCTTGGCAAATTCTAGTACGAACTAGAATCGCGGGAAATTGCCAGCCTAATTTATCCTTTTTTTTCAATTTAATTGATTTTCCCATATATTTATCACATATTTATCTAAAAAAAAGTTGAATTATTCAAAATTATCAAAATTTGATTATGATTTGTGCAAAACAATAATTTCATTACTATAAATAATCGATTAATATAAATACTAATGCATAAATATAATAAATTACGTAAAGAAATTGGCTCGATTAAACCTCCTTACATGAAATTATTCCAAAATCAAATTTCTAAAATATCCCCATTATAGGAGTTAAAAGTTAAGAGAATATAAAAAAAACAACTAACTAGTCATAATACTAAAACTGAAAGTAAAGATATAGTATGGGCCACCTCCCATAGAGTGCTTTTATTTACTGTCGTTGGCTTGACTCAACCACGCAGTTCTAAACTTGTTCTATAAACTTAAGTGCAGGATTGTCCACTCTAGTGCCATTCAAAAAAATGATTGCTTGGCCATGCACCTTAAAAGTGATTTTCTTGTTTTGAGTATCCATGATAGCTTACGAAGTGGCTAAGAAAAGTCTTCCTAAGGTTAATAGAGGATCTTCATTGATGTAGTATGGCATAACTAGAAATTTTTTGGGAACAATGTACTTGTCAATTTGAAATGGTATATTAGTAATCACTCCTATTGGTTTCACTGAATAACCGTTTAGTAGAATAACTTTTCAGAAGCAAGTACATTCAACTCCAGTTGAGTATGAAGAAAGAAGTGAATTGACATGTAGTTTGCTCTAAAACCTGTATCACAACTAGCTTTAAAATACCAAGCCCATTTGACTTTTATGTTTATGTATATATCTCTTGGATCATCAAGCTTGACAATTGCTAGATTTTTCTTTTTCTTTTTCTACTTCTTTGTAACATTAAATTCGTCCATGTTAAGATCATTCTCAACATTGTTCGATTGATTAATTCTCTATTTTTGGGTTATTGTCTTTTAATTTGAAGTATCTTAAATGCGCTTATTCTTTATTATAATATTTTCATCTTCCATTGTTATAGCATTAATAACATACACTTCAACTTTTAAATTATTATGATTCAATTCTAAAGATTCATTATAATTAGTTTGTTCCTTATTAGGTTCATCGGAATTTTCATAGACATCTTCATCATTATAATGAAAAGTAACAATCTTGTTTTCAAATTTTATAGATATTGTTCCTTCAAAGATATCTAACTTTGTTTTAGTTGTTTTAATAAATGGTCTTTTAAAAAGTATAGGTGGAGATTTAGTTGATACTGAGTCTCCCATTTTCATAACATAGATGGCAACTAGAAATACTAAATTATTTACTTTTACTAAGACAACTTCTAGTAAACCATAAGGTTTAATAACTGTGTTGTCAGGTAACGTAAGATTAATGGTTCATTGTTCAATGAACCTATTTTCAATGACTCGTGTAGTTTAAGTGACATAACGTTAATTGATGCTCCAACGTCACACATAGAAAAATCTATAAAAGAAGTTCCTAATGTAATAGGAATTCCAAACATTCCTTGACTGGAATATTTCTCAGGTATTTTCTTTATAATTAAAGCAGACACCTTTTGTCTTAAGTTTTCTTTAGATTCTTCTAAAGATTTATCCTTTGATTACGAGAATTCTCTAAAAACTTCATCATAATTAGAAAATTTCATAATTGATTTCGTCAATGGTTTATTGATTTCTATTTTTCTAAATACTTCAAGAATGTCTTCATTGTTCATCTGCCAATCGTTGTGGAACAGTAGAATATGAATACATATTTTCATTGAAATTATCAAAAATCTGATCATTTTCTTCCTTATCAATTAATTCAAACTTTTGTACAGGTTTTTCATATGCTTCAACGCAAGCTAAATACCATGGGTATAGTTTTTCAAGAAAATATGTATATCTCATTTGCTCAGCCATCCATTCTCTAGTAGGAATGAAATTAGCTATCACTTCTTCTTCTTCTTCATAGTCTTATGTGCTTTTTTATTACCTTGTTTAAATATCTTTCCAATTATAGGTGTGTCTTTTTCATCACTGAATAAAGCATTGACTCTGTTGAGTACTTAACCTATTTATTTAGAAAATCCATTTGACTTAATTGATTTTTCAGTTCATTAATAGTAGCATCAATCTTATTCTGGTTTTAAGAAATCTATGTAAAGTTTTAAAGACTTTGGTTTATAAAATTATGCAACATTTACTCTAAATTTGGATTCATAGATTAAGCATTTTGTTGAGGTTGCTGATTAGGTACATATTGTAGCTAAGCACTTGGTCTATAAGTATTATAATTTTGATTTTGAGGATCATAACTAAGATTTGGGTGTGGTCTTCCAGGATAATAGGTATTGTTATTATATTGACTTCTTGGGGGACTAGAAAATTGGTTCATAATTGCATTAATATCTTCAGAATTTTCTTCATATAGAGTAGGACACACATATGTATTACGTGTAACCACATTAAAGAATCCACAAGCTTTAACTTGATTAGATCTATCATTAATTAACAGCTTAAACATTTTAAATAATTAATCTATTTTATCATCAGACGTATTATTTCTTCTACTATTAACTTCATAAAGTTTCTTTCTTGAGGATTCAATCTTTTCTCTATATTACTTAGATTGTTTGACCATTTTATTAATTTCTTCTTTTGCTAAAGTATGTGTTGTTTCAAATAAAGACTCAACACATACTGTATCTAATAACTTTTGTTTAAAGTAATTGAGTCATTCATAAAAATATTCTAGTAAAGTTCTTTGAGTATATTCATGTTGTGAACAGGAAGAAATTAGCCTTTGGAATCTATCCTAGAATTCATTAAAATTCTCATCATCTTTCATTTTTGCAACTATGATTTACTTTCTGTAGGAACTAAATTTTTTAGCAGGCGTATATTTATCTAGGAAAGCTTCTAACATTTTAGTCCATGTATTTATTGAATCTTGGAGGAGATAGAACAACCAATCTTGTGCTTGATTGTTCAACGCAAAAGGAAAAGCTTTAAGTTTAACTTGTTCTAAACTACCTTCTTTCAGTTTCATCCCATTAACTATATGCTAATACTCCCTTTTGAATTTATATGGGTCTTCATTGTCTTTATCATAAAAGTTAGGTAATGCACTAATAAATCCATATCTAATTTCAAATTCAGGAAATCCATTAGGGTATACTATGCACATAGACTTATGTGGTAACATTTTGATTTGCTTGTCTAAAATTGAGTTCACTATTATTTTTGTTATTATATTGATAACTATATTATCATCATTATTATTATTATTATTATTATTATTATTATTATTATTATTATTATTATTATTATTATTATTATTACTATTATTATTAATGACATTGTCATTATTATTATTGTTGCCATCCTCCATCCTATTAACTAAATTTTTTCTAAGTTATTGTTGTCTTAAACCTCGATTAAAAGTTCAATCTATTTCAGGATCAAATGGATGTAAAGATCCTGCATAATTGGCATGACAAAGTGTGTAGATCATACAACGTCTAAAATCCTAAGCAATTATTTTAAAATCCCCGGTAATAGCGCAAAAAACTAACACATGTCAAGCGCGCACAATAGTTTCTCATATTTTCTTATTATTTGTAGTAGTAAATATGATATCGTCTCCATAGGGATTTTGCAAACTTCTAAGGAAAATATATTTTTTGTTTGCCTTAATTTAGTTAATCTAATTAGATGAGAATTAAAACACCAAACAACTAAAAACTATAACTACTAAATTAATTAATCAAACTAACTAAACTAATTCAAACAATTCAATGTAAACTTAATTAAATAAAACTCAAATTCAATTAAATATAAATATCTAAACAAATACCTAAACAAACCTCTACTAAACAATGTAATATACTTGGATTACATTCAAACACTAGAACATAACATCACTTTATAACCTAGTTATAATCATATCACATGGAATCTTGGAATCATTAAATCCTAATTCATAATAGGTTAATAGCCTTTACCAAACCATCAATTTTCTTATATTCAGTGGAAAATAAGTCATATTCTTATCATTGTAAATCTACCTATTAGATAAAATGAAATAAAATAGAAATATGAAAGCGTTAACACTCAATAAAAATCATGCTTAATCTAAATCAAATATTAATTAGAATATGCTAATTAATAAATAACTTATAGCACAAGTACCCAGAACATCCACTCGGGTAGCATTGCCCTATAGAGTAATCTTAGTTACTACTTCCATAATTGTTGCCAATAATCATAGACATAGAATCAGAATCACAATAACATAATACACATTAAAACTGTAATTGTTGTGTATTAGTAGATTTAAAGCATTAAGATCATGATTCCTTAATTGTAACTATATAGTAATTTAAAGTATATACATGTCTAGGGTTTGTTTCTATTAATAAGCTACTCACTCATGATGGAAATAAACCTCACAATAATATAATTGAAAGACATTATTAAATAAATACATTTTAATGAAATAAATCAAAACTCCAATGTAGCTTCAAACATAAACTCAATAAAACTAAACTTGTGAGGGCTAAAGGCTAAAAGAGAGATCTCAATTTTGAAGCCCTGAGGTCCTATTTATAATTTCCTTACTATACATATCATAAATAAACTCTAATCCTTCGTATTAATCTAAAAAACATGTAACCGACCTTAGCGATTTGTCAGCGATTCCATTATATTTACAAATTGCATAGTTAATCACTGAAAATGGGTATCTGTACTCCACCGATTCAGTCGGCAATTTCTAGTAGATTTTTCAATTCGATGATGATTCACTGGCTAATCTCTACTGCTGATTTAGATGACAATTCCTAATGTAATCTTGTATTGCTAGCTAATCGCTAAACCTCTTCTATAGTTGATTATTTTGCTCTTCATCCTTTTTTTCTTCCATTTCTTCATTTTCCTAATTAAATCCTGAAATCATAAAAACAAAAGAATACCTAGTATAATATAATCATTTATATTTAAAATCAATCTAAATTACATCGTAAAACGTGTCTAATTATTGACTTATCATGAAGTTAGCTCAAGAGTTGCAGAATGAAGGATACAGAGAAGTGGAGGATCACCACCAAGGATTTGTCGAGGACTACGAGTTTGTAGATCCACTAATAGAAGATCAAGACTTGAATGATCCTAAAGTTTTTCCACCACCTCCACCACCACAGGCACCGATACCATGACTTGAGGACTTGACTCTACGACATCAGAGGCTGTAGATTGATGAAATGAGAGGGCTCAGTATCATGAAGCCTTATTGAAATATGAGTAAGACTAACTGAATGGATAGAGAAACTTCATGTTTTTTTGTAGATATATGAACAACATAGCTAGATATGAGAGGAGCATAAGGTTGAAACTTAGTGTTAGATCTATTGGCTTTCCAACAACACTGAACTACATGTTTGATCCTGACGTGGCGCGTAGCAGAAGGGTGGAACATCCTTTAACACCATATTTTGTTGGAGCTGATGATGATGATGATGATGATGATGTTGCTAATGATGATGATCCATAGTCCTAGAGTCTGTGTCTCAAGATTTCTCCAAACCTTAGGGAGATGAGATATACATTCATACTAATTATTTTTACATTCGGGATATTTGGTTACTTTAATAGTTGTTTAAATCTTAAATTTTACGCATTTTATGTTTAGTTTTTAAATTATATTATATATGTTTGTGTTTAGTGTTTTTATGTTTTAGGCTTATTTTTAAACCTTGAGAACAAAGTTTGGTTTAAGTTTAGGGGCATCAACACTATGGAAAGTGGTAAAAAGGATGAAATAAGGATAAATACTACAATTATGATCATACAATTTTATTTTTTAATCAGTTAAAGAGGAAAGAATGGTAGTGCATCTATTTCATTTACTTATTATTTAAATGTGTATGGTAGTATATATTAGGTTATATATAATACTATAGTAATGAATGAAAAACTTGTTTGCAAAGTTCATGCCTTTAATTGAGGATGAGTATGAATACAAGTATCTTGTTAATATGAAACTCAAGATAGTGTTATCAAAGTTTTGAAGAAAATAACAAATGTAGCAAACAACGGTATAATTTCGTGATTTGAAACTTAGAGTTAGGGAAGATCATTAACTTGAAAGAAAAGCAAGTAGAATATTATAACACTTCTTGTGCAAAAGGTTAGATTGCTAAGAAATTCTATAATAATTATGAATCTTGCTTTAATGCAAATTGAATAAAGAATTAGTATCAAGATGGGAAGAGATAGGCATGATTTTTAATAAGAAGTTGGAGTTAAGACTTACTTGATAGCGTGAAAGTGAGAAGTGCTAACAAGAGTTTTAAAATTAAAAAAATAGAGAGTCCTACAAGTTCTATAGGAAAAGGAACAAAGAACTTGATGGTTGGAAAATGTAAGAAAAAATAGAATCCAAAGGAAAAGGAGTTAGGACCGTACAACTAGAAAAACATAAGGAGAAAAGATATATCCATCATATATATAAAAGCACGAATCACAAATTTTTGAGTGGTAATGAAATTTACCTATTTGCCCATACTTTTTTTTTTTCATCTTCAAATCAACCTTCTCTTTTGTATCCAAATCAAACTCTAACTCCTTATCAATCCACTACACGTTTTTTTTTCTTTATCTCCAAAGCAATCAAAAACTCATTCTCATAAATCTAATACACTTTTTTTAAAGAAGTAATGTCCTAGCATGATTAGCTTGTTTTTTCATTCACATCTTATCTCAATCACATTATAGAATATTGATAAGCTAAAAAAAGCACTTATATTTTCTAATTTTTAAATTTTAATTACAATTTTGAATTTCGGATTATATATATATATATATATATATAAAAACACGAATCACAAGTTTTTGAGTGGTAATGAAATTTACCTTTTTGCCCATACTTTATTTGAGTGCTAATAAAATTTACCTCTTTGCCCATACTTCTCGTGCATTCCCTTAAAATTAATAAATTAATTCAACCTAATCCAAATTGGATGATGATAGAGGAGTCTGACTTAAATTAAAGATCAATAACTTAACGAATTGAGAGAACGCTACCTCTTCAACGTTTTAAATACTACATCTTCAAATCGATCAACAACTCACTGATCAACAACTCTCCTTCCTCTTCAAATCATTCAATCCATGTTTTCCTTTGAGGAAGTAATGTCCTAACATGACTAGCTTATTTTTTCATTCACATCTTATCTCAATCACATTAGAGAATATTGATAAGCTAAAAAATGTACTTGTATTTCTAATTTTTAAATTTTAATTACAATTTTAAATTTTGTTAATAAATTCTTAGAAATTAATTCCCGCGAGCGAAGCGAGCGGGGAATCGTGCATAGCACATCTTGAAACTAGTATATATATATATATATATAAAGAAAGAAAGAAAGAAAGGTGGAGGTCATATTAAAACTTTTCAAATAAAAGATTTAGCTTGAGTACAAATAACTTAGTTAAGTTAAGTTTTCTTTCCAACTATACGAAGTCCTATGGACTCTTGAAGTACTAAAGTCTATGAAAAAAAAGTATGATCTATGCTTATTTAGGAATTCTTGAGCCTAACGGGAAATCTCGAAATTGTACACTTGTTACTTGAGTGTTAAAGGGAAATAAACTTGTGAATAGTGACAGTTTTGGTTGTGAACTAATTTTGACTTTCAAAAGTGAATTATATATGTTGTTAAAGGTATGAGTTTTAAAAATATTAGTTTTTGTAAAGAAAAACTCTTGAGTGGATTATTAACGTGAACTTATGTGAATCAAAAGATACTCTATGAACTATATAAATTGAGTAAGGAATATAAGCCGTAGTAGTAATAGTACTAAGTATAATACACTTTGGCTCTGGATGTGCAAAATACTAACTTAGGGGGTATTTGATAAGTGTTTAATTAAACTTATATTTAAGGTTAGTTTAGTAGTATAATTGGACTAAATATCCCAGAATGAACTCTAATTGATGGTATTTATGTGTTTTAAGGCATACAAGGTATAAAGGAGACAAACGAGTGATTTGATTATGAAATGATAAGAAAAAGCACAAAAGTATACTTGACACCTTAGCATAGAGGCTTGATTCCTTGGGAAGAGTTCACAAGGCTTGGGCAAGGCGTGGAAAACAAGGAAGTGAAGCTGAACAGTTGATGCAGTGGCGATGCTGTGGGAATGTACATACGAATCGAGACAAAACATAAAGGGCGTCGAGCCGACTGTGAGAAGAAAACACATACACAAAGGTTGAAACTGTGGCGGTGCTGTGGGTTTAGACACACGGCGTGGATTACTTATAGATAACATCGAGAAATAAAATAGAAAGTTTAAGAGTTCTAGTTCGCATGGAATAGTTAATTAGGGTTTCCCATTGTGTTCTTTTGAGTTTGAGAAGTATAAATTTGTATTAGAACGTGGTAAATACACCAATTATCATCCACAATCTTAGAATAGCATAATTTACATTGTTATTGAGTATCGAGAAGAGTTTTGGAGGAGAAAACATTGAAGACTTCGCTTGTGGTTATCAGATATTATTTCTTTGATTTAATCAAAGTTATTTGATTTAATCTTTGATTGCAATAAATACCATGATGTGTATGTTGGTTTCAATGATGAGTGAATAATTTGTTTATCTTAGCGATCAATGGATCTTATGGTACGAATGCTATGCTAAAAGAAGTATGAGTGGATTAAGTGTAATAGTAAGAATTTGTGTTGATTCTATAAGTAATGCTATATACATCTTGATTACATGTTCGTTAATTAGAGATTTTAGGATTTACCTTGGCAATTGGATCTTTTAAGCCAGATATGGACAATACAACCTTAAGATTTATAACATTGATAAATAGTAATTTATTAGGGTGGCACGGATAGTAAACTTAAGTGGTTATGAATATAAAGAATTGAAACTTAATGCTATGTGGAACTTATGTTATTCACACTAATAAGTGCAGTTCTGGTTTGCACATTAGGATCTTTTCCACCAGGACAGTGGGTTCAAGTGGATACAACGAAAATTTGTATATTCTAATTGAGCATTGCACATACATAATGAAAATGGAGGAAGTGAGATATGAAAGCATATTAATTCATTACCTAGGTAAAGTTGTGAACTAAGAGTCTTCTCAATATAAAAGTACAAGTAAATTTACATTGTTTTATAGAATAGAGTAGTTTAGTAAAACCAATTAAAAGATATCTTCTTAACAATAAAGTGTACTTAACAAATAGTGAACGATCTCCAGATAAAACTTTCCCAGAGGACGATATTTATAATCAACCTTCGTTGATCACATTATTGCTACAATTGAGCCATTATACTTGCTTTTTCATGGTCACACCGTCGTCATTCCTCGCTTTAGTAGTTTATGAAGTGTAGCTACCAACGGAGTTATAAACTCATGATTAGAATCTCAATTGCATCGAATAATGTCAATGCTCTTCCTTAGAACTAGTGAAAGTTCGATCTTTCTCTTTTTCGACATGGAATGGTGATGTGCCAAAGTTCTCTCATTTTCATCTATCATCTAATGACTCCTCAAAATTTGCTTTTCATTACGCCTAAAAGCTTAAAAATAAGGATTTGAAAAATATTTTCCCTTAGCCTTTACTGGAGATATAGAGCTACCTTCTGTCTCTGGAACATGTACTTAAGCTATCAAACTTATTGATTGCCTCACTTCTTCTTGTGTGCTTGTGTAGATTCTCTACCTAATAGTCATATCGTTGATTCTGGATCTTCTTATCTCATTGAGCTCCTTCTCTTCTTCTAAATCTTTATTCCCATCGATTGCTCTCATCCTCTTGGCTGTAGCATCTGTGATGGTTGTTTGGAGTAGCACATCGAATTCGATCTCATGGAAGGAAAAACTGACCTTCATGCATAGCTGAGTAATCAAAATCGGGAATGATATGTCATCATGTTTCATAGTCATTATTGCCTGTCTCATCATATCGTGAATTGCATATCCAATGTTGATATACCTATCCAATGTCGATATACCTAGTCTTCGCAACAATGTGATAGAGTAGAGCGGCTCTATGGTTTTTCACCTCAAAATGTTGTGTAGTAGGGTATAAGCGGACATCTATGATGTAGCTCCAATATTTGGTAATTTTCTTAAAATTAGTGGTTTTGATGAACTTTAGATGACCATATATATCAAGAGAAAATCCTCATTCGAGAATTACCTCTAAGGCTTCTTGAATTCTCGTGGATGGATAAGTTTCCTTATTGACATAAATGATGTCGGGGGTAGTCAGATTGCTTTCTAACTCATACATTTGAAAGCTTATAATGTATGTTCAGGGCATTGGGTGAAATATCGATCCACTTCTCCAGAACTATTACTTTGTTAGGATTTGTACTCACATATCCGTTGGCATAGAATTGGTGGACTAATTATGAGCATCCCCATTCTAAATTACCTTTGAATCCTTAAGAAGGTGTTCCCACTACCTTTCTCGTATGATGCTCTATTTTGTCTTCATATTTATGCACATTTTGAATTTGGAATCCTTTCTCGGGTATGATAATTAACTCATTTAGCATATCAAAAGTATCTATTTTTTGCTTTGGGACTGAAAATTTTATGGGATTATGGGGGAATTATATGTTCAGGTCTAGGTAGCCAAAATCCTCAACAGAGATAGGTAGGATAGGTGTTCTCAACTCAGCCGTCTCGGTTCTTGATTCTCTGATACTAATCCCCGTTGGTTGAAAGAACATTTGTTGGCTCGAGTAGTTTTTTTTTGGGTTTTTCTATCATAACCCCTTTTTCTTTTTCTTGTGCACTACTCCTACCTTTTCCTCTACCTCAACTCGTCATAATGATCAAATCACTACTATAAACTTCTAAAACAAAATCAAGTATTTAATACAAAAATTGACTTAAGGTGGGGAGTTTATTGAAAATCAAATTGCTATCAAGAAATTTGAAAGGATTATGCATCAAAGATAGATTTTGCAAAACTTATTTAAAAATTAAGGGAGTCAAGAATGCAAGAACAAATTTATCAAAATGGTTTTTCAAATCGATATGTTGAAACTCAATTTCAAACTCATTGTGGACACTTTTCTAAAAATTCTATAAATTTTAGAAATATGCAATTTGTAAACTAATGGTCATTGCCCTTATGATACTAAATCGATTAAAACCATTTAACCAATAAAATGATTCATTTAATGTACCGAAATGGAATTCGACAAAAAATCTGAAATCAATTGAAGTTTCAAAAATTGAACAAAAATCTTAATTTTATCAAAATAAAGGGCTAAGATTGTGGTGGTCGCCTTCTTGAGAGTGAATCTCTTAAGATATGTGCTCTTGAACTCCTCTAAACCAGTATTCCACAAAATAAAGGGCTAAAACTATGGTAATTACCTTTGTGAGTGTGAATCTCTCATAATATGTGCTATTGAGCTCCTCTAAACTAGTATTCCCATCTCCAAGTCGAAACTCTTTAAACCCTAGCTTAGCTATACTCTTTCAAACTCGAAGATTGTAGGGTTGAATTAAGCTAGGTTGAGGTGGGAATCACTTATATACACTAAGATTGAGCTTAGGAAGGTTGAATTTGGGCAAAAAATTGATTGTGAGAAGAGGGAGTGTGACATTTTGAGTATGGAAATGAACTTGTGTGTGGTGATTTAGGTTCTATTTTTTAAATACCCAAAATCATGACCAGCGATTCCTGTGTAAATGGAATCATTAGGAAATCGCTAGGCAAATCAGTGGGTTGTAAAGTACAGTAGACCACCGATCTTAGCAATAATTCTTATAGAAGTGGAATTACTTAAGAATTGCTAGATACAAATTTGCCCTTAGTTTGCTATTTTTTATCACAGATTTTCCAATAATTCCTAGTGTTATTTGGAATCGTAGGGGATTTTCTAGGCTTGATGTATTGTTTTGTAGTTTTTATTTCATAAGTAACTTATATACCTTTCATAATAATGAATATAAAAGTAAAATTGACAAAAAATGAAGAATTTGATCAGGATATGTACCTAACTAATACTTAACTAAAAACCTTATTAATTAAATAAATAAATAAGCAAGTGTATAATGTAAACTTGTATAATGGCCATAAAACAAAAATACAACTCATTCATCCCCACTCTATTCGAAGCTACTCCAGAGCGCGAGTCCTAAAAAAATTCCAAAAAAGAGTCAAAAGAGGAAAGAATAAAAACATACTATACTAATGCTAGATTTCCTACTAAAAACTAAAATAACTTAAAGAAATAAGGAATATGGGCTACCTCCCATAGAGCGTTGTTGTTTGTTTTCGTTTACTCGATGGCTAGATTAATCAATCTTTGTTAAGTGTGAGTGAATCGATATTCACTTCAACCGATTCCTCATTGAGAATATCATTATTAGGAATGTCCTTCGTCATTGCTCTCATCAACGTCACTGAATTACCCTTTTCGATATCGTCGCAAAGTTTTCACCCGTTTGGAATGATACTTCATCATTACCAGTCCTAAATGTAACTATGTGATGATGTTCGTCAAAGATAACTCCAACAATTGATAAGAATGGTTTGGCCAATAATATCTGATCATGTGGGGGTAGTTTTCGGCATGACTAAGGAATTTGTAGTGAAGTTGAGCCTACCCACTCATATGGAAGCATTCTTTGATACTCATAATGGGACTGTGATACTCCTAATGGGATTGTGAAACTGCCATTTGGCTTGTATACCATAATAGGAGGCTTGTAATGAATCATCATATTTGTTAGAAGAAACCAATGTGTTGGTATAATATTAATATCGAGTCACTTATGAAGTTGCAATCCGTAAAAAGACATTACATTGATTTGTGTCTTAAGGAAGGTGTGTCTTGGTTCAGTTCTAAAAGTTTTGAAGGATCGTCATTTTCACTAAATTCCTCGTAATATGGTTTGTCTTTGTCACCCTCGAATAGGTCTCTAGCGGATAGTTGTTCCTTTTATGATTTCTTATTCTTTTTTCTTCTTGGTTTAGTAACCATCAATAGCTTGATTGTTTCATTAGAGTTTATGGTTACAATATGCTCCTTCATAGTGTTTAATTCATCTACAGGATTGTCAACTGGGTCAAACTGAATGATATCCATATCCTATGAAAATTTTCAAGATAAGATTTTAGTCTATGACCATTAAATTTAAATATTCTCCTCTGTTTCTTTACTTTCTATCTCTTTAGCACTGTGGAGAAATATGCGTGTAATTACAAAAGGTATATTCCATCGTGAACAAAGTTTCCAAGAAATAATTTCAGACATGAACAAAACAACAACACTTTTTGTCCTATTTTTAAATTCTTAATATTTAACTTATTATCATGAAATGCTTTAGTTTTATTTCTATAAATAGAAGGCCTTTCATACGCATTATTTATCAGTTCTTCCAATTCTTGGACACTAAGTTTATGTTGTTTTCATCCATTATCATAATTTTACATGTTTTGACTGCCCAATATACCTTATATTCTAATTCAACTGGTAAATGACATGTTTTACCGAAAACCAACCTATAAGAAGTCATACTTATGGGTGTCTTAAATGTAGTTCTATATGCCCATAATGCATCTTCTAAATGAAGACTCCAGTCCTTACGTATTAGACATACTGTCTTTTCTAAAATTGATTTAATTTCTTTGTTTGAGGTTTTGGCTTGTCTACTAGTTTGTGGGTGATATGTGGTAGATGTTCTATGTGTAACATTATATTTATGAGGTAGAGTGGGGACAATTCTATTGCAAAAGTGTGACATTCTATCGCTAATTAACGCTCTAGGTGCTCCAAAAAGTTAAAGATCCTTGATTTTAGGAAGTTAACTACTATTTTAGAATCATTTGGTTTCATGGCTATAGCTTCTACCCCTTTGGACACAGTCTACGACTAACAAAATGTAAATATTTCCATCAGATGGTAGAAAAGTCCCATAAAGTCTATTCCACAAACATCAAATATGTGACATCCGCTATCTCGATTAGGGGAGCCCGATCTAAAACCTTAATTAAGCCCCTTAACCTCGTAGACTTAACTAAAGCCAACAACCTCTCCATTCATACCTAATAAACCCAACTTGTATATTCATATCGAATTTAAATATCAAAGTAATATGCAGCAGAAATACAAATTTATTTGATATAATTAAATATAAGGAAATACGAGTTTACCAAAACTTCCAAACCATTTATAAAATCACCCCAACCCTGTTTATATACATCAAAATAAATTAACAGAGTTATATAGATACAAATAGGTCATTACATCTTAGAGAAGACTTGGGACTCCTAAATCTTCTCTTTCCCTTTAGCTGAAGTGCTGGGTTGCGCACCTAAAATATTTTAAAGGGATGAGCACTCCAACTAGCTCAGTAAATACATATTCACTGTATGCATCAATATTTCATATATCATTCAAGGAAAACATGCAATAACAAAATGATCCAATAATATCTAACAAGGATATGTAAAGCATATAGAATCAATACATATTCGAATGCAAAACAAATATTTTAAATTGTGATACTGTGATTCCCATTTATTTCATAAAACTAGCGTCGATTACCCATCGATGCCATTAATGCGATTGCTAGACCAGTATGTTGGCCTTCATACTCTCTAGCACGTCCATTAATGTCCAATGGTTCTATTCCAAACCCTCTAATGTGCATGTAATTCATACAACTTATCGAATTGAGCAAAAGTTATATATAGGCCGGGAAGGAACCCATCTCCTATAAACCTATTCTCAAAACTAGGAGTTATAGTATGGTCACATCACACATTGTTTTTCCATTTATCAAAAACCATAACAGTATAATCAATTCCCCATTCCATGCCAACAACAAAATGAAATATATATATTAAATAACCAGGCAACATTGATAAATAAGTGAATAAGTACTAACCTTGTCTAAGTCCGATCCAAATTTCCTAACTTTCCGAGTCCTTAACTTTCCCCCGGTAAATCCACTCCCATCAAAGACCAATCACATTAAATTTAGGTCTAATATAGTTTATTCTAACTATTTGGAACTCCTAAATCAATCCTTAAGCCCATCATTCAAGATTCACAAGAAAAATAGCATAGTTGCTGTTCTGGGCATGGATTAGCGCACTAATTCCTGCCTGCCCTTCTTGATCATCAATTCCTGAGCACCTAGTGCAGTAATTCACTGTTCTATCATGCTAAATCAGCAACAGTAGTGTACTGCTGTCCCCCAAATCTCTAAAATCATCACCAAAACTGATCTAAACAATCATAAATCCATTCCTCAAAGCTTAGAAACATTAAATATGGGGTGAGGAACTAAATTGAATCAACAACAACTTAATTAACAATGATTTCCCACAATCACCTCCATTTCAAACTTTTCTAAGCACAAACACTAAACATACCTACGTGTTCCTCGTGAGATGTTCTACCAGTTAAGCTTCTCAACTTGGCTCGAATCGTCATCTAAGATAACTTTGTCATGGTCAGAAGCAAACCCTCGGCTTCCATTTTTTGTTTGATAAAAAAAACTTGATATATATCAACTATGAAGTTGATATTTATATAGATTCCTTGAGGTATGTGTCGTGTCATCTCCGGATCGATCAAACAGTTGATGCTTTAAAGTGACTTGAGCTAACATGACACTAAATTTGACACATCTTAACTTACGTTCTGTTCGAGACGATCAAATGATATATATATATATTTTTATTTTCTTAATTTCCATTATATATATATCCTGTTGGGGCATATGCCCTAGGTTAATCCATTAACTGTCTTTATGAATACTTTTAGTTAATAAAATAGGGGATTTCTTTTGCTGTTTATTATAATTAATTTGCATGTTTACATTATAATAAGATCCATGGGTATTTACAGAAATATCATAAATGTCCCTAGTCGATCATTACACGGGGAACTATAATGAGTTAAGACTAGTGTGAGTCTTTATCGATGATCATATGATGATTATACGTATAGGGACATGAATCAAGATCACGAGTACTTATTAGGGAAGAAAGTACTGGACCGACCAGCTATGAGAACATCACATGGATTAAGTCATAGTTGTTTCTCATGATAGGTATATTTTTCAGTCATCTGACTTGAGATTACCAGAGACTTCAACATTAAGAACACTGTGATTCGACATAATCAAACGTTATCTTTAACAAGACGATTATAAAGGTTGTGATTGGTTACTGTGTGAGCAATGTGATGAAGTTGTGTAATCGAGATAGAATTTATCCCTCTCATATAAAAAGAGATATACAGTGGATCCCTCGATGTGTTAGACTGTTAAAAGGCCTAGTCTAAGTGAATTGATATTGATCAATGTCACTTGAATGTTTTCAGTCTACCTAGAGATCGAGACTAGTACGATTGAAGATGTTGGATGACAATTCCATGCCTTATCTTTGATCGAAAGGATATCGTGTGACAAAAGGATGTTATATACACTATCGATTAGGTTGTATCGATTTGATATTCGTACAACTTGGGTAGTCATAATGTCTTGCTAGAGGCCACTTATGACTTGTATACCAAAATGTGTTTTGGTACACTTCCAAGCCTATTGGGTATCATACTAAGAATGGTTTTGCGAGATTTTAAGATGGTTCAGAAAAAAGAAATTTATACGATAAAACTCAGGAAAAAAATGTCCTTGTGGTGTATTACACTTATACTTCTTTAAGTTGGGGTATATGTGTAATTTACTTAACCGTCTATATACATGGGTTGTATAAATAGACGCTTGAAGTTAGAACACACGCATGAAAGATTAAGGGCCGAAACTCTATTTTCGTTTTAGAAATGAATTAGGACTTTTTGGTACGCTCTGGATCGTTTTGGAGAGAAACAAAAAAGGGTTTAGTATTCTCTCGAAGCTACCACTTTGAATCTCGGCCGTCGTCCGTGTGTGGACTGCTGGTAAAGGGTGTTCGTCGTTGGCAGCGCCTTAGAGATCGATCAACCTTCATAAAGGTATATTGCGACCGAGGTATAATTAAGTTTTCATGGTTTAAACATTTTTAATGGAATTAGATTCGGATCCTGTTGGGGTTTTTGTCAAATTTATTTTGTAATTTTCGCTGCGTATGAACCCCAAAAATCAAACATATCCTTATATATAAATATATATATTTCATGTTTATGACTTTCGATAAATCTGCTGGTCACGTCCACGTGTACGCACGTGCGTGCACATCCTTCCCACGTCTCCCTTCTCACTCGCAGTGTACTGGTATTTTGTAATTGAGTGTAGTTTACCTATATATGACATTAATATACACAACCTATTTATATTTAAGTTTTGCAAACCAAACAAACACAAAAACATCACGCCAACTCACTCCCTCACTAATTGAGGTACGCCGATCTTAACCCTAAGACCAACGAGGGTTAATTATCATTTGGGTTAGCACTTATCACCAGCTTAATGTAACGGGTCGTTACAGTCTCCCCAATTTAAGAAACTTTCATCCTCGAAATTAAAGTAACCTATTACCTGTAATCTTGAAGAGGAATAGGAACTACTCCTTCATATAAGACTCCCGCTCATAGGTTAGCTCCTTATCATCGTGATATTGCCATTTCACTTTAACCAAAGGAATCTCTTCGGTTCTCAACCGCTGAATCTTATGATCAAGGATCTGAATCGCCTGCTCATTGTAAGATAAGTCTTCCCGAAGATCAAATTCATTCCAATCAATTCTTGGAGTGAATTGAGTTTCCATCTTGCTTAACATAGATATATGTAAGACATTATGAACTCCGGCAAGCTGAGGAGGCAATGCTAACCTGTAAGCTATAGGACCAATCCTTTCTTGTATTCTGAATGGCCCGATACACCTTGGAGCTAGCTAACCTCGCAACACAAATCTATACAACCCTTTCATAGGCGAGACTTTCAACATGACATAATATCGATTGAAAATTCCAAAAACCTATGATGCTTATCGCCATATCTCTTCTGTCTAAGTTGAGCCGTAGTTAACCGCTGGTGAATCTGCTATATCCTCTCTGTGTAGTCCTACATCAGCTATGGCCCTAACAAAAGTGTATCTCCGATCACTGCCCAACACGCTAGTGATCGACAAGGAAGACCATATAGTGGCTCAAATGGAGCCATTCTTATACTAGCATGATAACTATTATTATAAGAGAACTTACACAGAGGAATATATTTCTCCCAGTTACCTCCAAACTCCAAAATACAAGCTCCAAGCATGTCCTTAAGCACCAATATCAACTGCTCCTTCTGTCCATCAGTTTGAGGATGGTATGTTGTATTGAGGTTAAACACAGTTCCCATCTGCCTTAGTAATTCACTCCACAACCTGGATGTGAATCTTGGATCCTTATCCGAAGTAATAGACACTGGAATCCTATGAAACCTCAATACCTCCCATACGTACACCTCACATAAACAGTCAAAAGGATTTCTTATAGAAACTTGTAAGAAATGTGCATACTTCGTCAACCTGTCAACTATAACCTTGACTGCATCATGTTTGCACTGACTCAAAGGTAGACCGAAAATAAAATCCATCGATATGTGCTCCTATTTCCATTTAGGATTAGGCTGCAAATGCAATAACCCTCCAGGTTTCCTATGTTTAGCCTTAACTTATTGACATATCTCATATCTCCTTACAAATTCAGCAATATCAGTTTTCATCCTAAGCCACCAATAAATACGTCTCATATTACGATGCATATTGGTTTTACCCGGATGAATAGAGTAAAAAGATCGATGAGATTCCCATAGTAAATCCTACCTCAACTGATCCTGAATTGGAATCCATGATCTATCTTTGAGTCGCAATGTCCCATCATAAAAAAATGACCAATCGGCGTGATCTATACGATTTGCTAACTTATGTCGTGCAACATACTCCTGATAAGCTTTCTGACTATCAACCACTCATTGAATCATCTCTGGTTTTGCTCTAATATGAGCATAGAAAAATAAATTAGTAGCACTGGAACTAGCTCTCTTAGTTGATGATATGCCAGTTGGACTTTCCTGAATCATCATTACCGAAGTTTCTTCTAGAAGTCTAAACTGAGAAGCTCTTGAAGTCACTACATTCTTTCTGCTTGTTCTTGTCCTACTCAAGGCATCAACAACTACGTTTGCTTTGCTTGGGTGGTACTCCAGAGTGAAATCATAATCGTTGAGAAACTCAAGAAACCTATGCTGTCACATGTTCAATTCACTTTGAGTAAAAAAATATTTCAGACTCTTATGATTTGAAAATACTGTAAATCTCTCGCCATACAAATAGTGCCTCCAAATCGTCAAGGCAAAAACTACTACTGCTAGCTTAAGATCATGAACTGGATAATTTCTTTCATGAACCTTGAGTTGTCTCGAAGCATACACTACAACCCTGCCTTCCTACATCAGCACATAGCCCAAGCTTGAATGAGAAGCATCAATATAAATCATCAATTCTTTATCCGATTTAGGTAATGTAAGAACAAGTGTTGTAGTCAATCTGTCTTTCAACTCCATAAAAGCAGATTTGCATGCATTTGACCACATAAAATCAACATCTTTTTATGTTAACCGAGTCATTAGCAGAGCAATACGAGAAACTCCTTCAACAAATCATCCGTAATAACCCGCTAACCACCGAAAACTTCAAACCTTTGACACCGTGGTAAGAGTAGGCCTATCCCTGATTGCCTCAACCTTAGCTGGATCAACAGATATCCCTTTAGCATTAACTACATGTCCTAAGAATTTAACCTCCGAAGACAAAAATTCGCACTTACTAAACTTAGCATACAACCTATTATCCTTCAGAGTCTGCAATGTAACTCTGAGTGGTGCGAATGTTCTTCCTCAGTCTTCGAATAAATCAAAATATCATCGATGAATAGGATGATAAACTGGTCAAGAAAAGGTTTAAACACCCTATGCATTAAATCCATGAACATAGCAGGAGCATTAGTGAGCCCGAACGACATAACTGTAAATTCGAAGTGCCCGTAGCGAGTACTGAACACTGTCTTCGAGATATCCTCATTCTTGAACCTTAGTTGGTGATAACTAGACCTCAAAGAAATCTTTGAGAAATATCTTACACCCTTCAACTGATCAAACAAATCGTCAATCCTAAGTAATAGATATTTGTTCCGGATAGTCACCCGATTCAGCTGTCTATAATCAATGCACATTCGTAGGGTTCCGTCATTTTTCACAAAAAGAACAGATGTTCCCCACGGTGACATACTATGATGAATAAACCCTTTCTGAAGCAAGAAACTCCTCAAGCTGAGTTTGTAACTCCCGTAATTCCTTCGGTGCCATACGGTACAAAGGAATAGATATAGGTTTAGTTCCAGAAATATGATCAATGATGAAGTCAATGATTTGTAGAGGTGGTAATCCAAGCAAGTCTGATGGAAAGACTTCCGGGAACTCACAAACCATTGGTATCTCATTAACCTTAAGTTCCTGCCTAGGCTCTCCAAAAGAAACAATTCTTTCCAATACCTCTAACTCCTGAGGTGTAGCTTCCCTTCCATGAGTTGCAATTCATGAAGGATTATAGCCCTTATAGACTATAATTTCAGAAAGGTTAGGAATATGGAATATCACCGTCTTATGGAAACAATTAATACTAGCATGATATGCTAATAACTAATCCATCCCCAATAATGCATCGAGCTCCAGGAACACCATTACCCTCAGATCAATGGGAAACTCATTCTCCCCAATTTTAACTATATATATCTTACAGATCAGGTTAGGATAAACCATCTCACTCACTATTATGCTCAAAATAAAAAAAATGTATCAGCTCTAACAAGTTTCAATCTTAATTTATCAACGATTGCTCCAGCAATAAATGAGACTATAGAACCAGCGTCAATTAATGTATGCACATCTCGACCGGGAATATTTAATATACCTTCTACAAGTCTCCAATTGGCCTTCGGATTTGCCCCCGCCACTGCACGAGCTATCCTCGTGCAGGTGGAATATTACTACCTATAGAGGTGGCTGGCAACATATAATATTTCTCCGCAATATGTCCTGTCTGCCCACATCCGTAACATATCACTAGTTCCCTCTGTGGTAGACTACTGGCCCACGAAGCCTGTTTCGATCCACTCGATCTCTGTAAAGACTTTGACCTACCCCTGCCTCTACCTCCAGACTGTAAAAGCAGGAAAGTGGCTTAGTTACTGAAACTTGAGAGACTGGTGCAACTGGTGTACTGAAAAATGTCTTCCCCGCATAAGCTATTAGTGTAGAAGTGCCTACTAAACTCCTAAACTTCTTCCTTGCCCAAACATAAGTAGATCCCTATACTTTTTGACTTGTTGAGAATTGTGGAACTGGTGGTGGCGTTGCACCAACTGTACTAGAAGGTCTGGCTAGCATAGCTGCCTCTACCTCTATCGCACTCTCAAATATGAAAGCATAACTAGTGCGAGGATGAAAAGAAACCACAACTCCAATCTCATACTCAGCCCACTAAGGAACAAGTCAATCTTGTTATCCTCTAGCTCAAACATTTCCAGAGCAAATTCACTTAACATAGTGAACCTCCGCTCATACTCCCTGACATAAATCATTCCCTACTTTAATTGAATAAATTCAGTCTTCTTCCTGTTCCTGACTGATTTGGGAAAAATACTGCATGTAAAAGACTGTTCAAAATTGGGGCCATGTGGTGACCGTCTTTCCTTCTCTCTCCAACGAATTCCACCATTTTCGTGGGGAATCAATCAGCAAAAAGGTAAACAATCTCACTTTAAACTAGTCATCTACATCCATAGCAATAAAACGTTGCTCTATCTCTGGAATCTTGGTCTTAGCTACCCTTTCATCCATAGTACCATCGAATCTCATGATATAATACTTCATGAATTCCTTACGAGTTCTTAGAAATGCAGCCTTCTCAGAATCCTCTGGCACCTTGGCAACTCTCTCCGTACTTGAACATGTGGAACAACTGGCTGTATTATAACTGTTACTATCTCAGTTGTTCCCTTAGCTTTGCTAACCTCGGGACTGGTTGCAGGCTGTGCCTCAGGTCTCTGTACTGGTGGTCTAATCTGAGCCATCAACATTATCGTTATCTTAGCATGAGATTCCATTAACTGTTGTAGTTGCTACTCCATTCTAGATTTCCATTGATCCTATGTTTCCCTGTTACCCTGAGGTTCTGACCTCTATGATCTTTTCCCTTGATATGCCATTAAATTCTATGGTCAAGAAAAAAAAGATCATCAAGTAATCGTTAACCAATTCAAGGAAATTATATCTATATAATATAGATCAATATATGCAGCAATTAACATATAATACAATTTTCATTTTGCCCCCCAAAACACGATAAGAACTGTTTATCAAACCATAAGTTTATTTGTAACTCGAGTCAAATCTCAAATTCAATAAACTTAGGTTTTAGTATGACAGTATATGTTATCATTCACTTTCAAAACCATTCAAAGTGAAAGAGGATCAAAGCCTTCCTTTTGATATCATACTGTATCACATTACAACTTTTTCCTAAAAGTGATAAAACCTAGGCTCTGATACCAAGGTGTGACACCCCTATCCCGATTAGGGAAAATGCCTGGCCTAAAACCTAATTAAGACCATCAACCTCGTAGACTTAACTAGAGCCAACAACCTCTCTGTTCATACCTGATTAACTTATCCTGTATATTCATATTGAATTTAAATATCAAAGTAATACGCAGCGGAAATACAAATTTATTCGAAATAGTTAAATATAAGGAAATACGGAGTTTACCAAAACTCCCAAACCATTTATAAAATCACCCCAACCCTGCTTATATACATCAAAATAAATCAACATAGTTATATAGATACATACATGTCATTACATTGTAGAGAAGACTCGAGACTCCTCAATCTTCTCTTTCCCTTTAGCTGAAGTGCTGGGTTCCGCACCTAAAATGTTTAAAAGGGATGAGCACTCCAACTAGCTCAGTAAATACAGATTCACGGCATGCATTAATATTCCATTTGGTATTCAAGGAAAATATGCAATAACAACATGATCTAATAATATCTAACAAGGATATGGAAAATATATAGACTCAATACATATTCAGATGCAAAATAAATATTTTGAATTGTGATACTGTGATTCCCATTTATTTTATCAAAGTAGTGTCGATTACCCATCGACGCCATTAATGCGATTGCTAGACTAGTATGTTAGCCTTCATACTCTCTAGCCCATCCAATAATGTCTAATGGTTCTATTCCAAACCCTATAATGTGCATGTAATTCATACAACCTATCAAATTGAGCAGGAGTTATATATAGGTCGGGAAGGAAACCCATCTCCTATAAACCTATTCTCAAAACTAGAAGTTATAGCATGGTCACACCACACACCATTTTTCCATTTATCAAAAACGATAACAGTATAATCAATTCCTTATTCCATGCCAACAACTAAATGAACTATATATACTAAATAACTAGGCAACATTGATAAATAAGTGAATCCGTACTTACCTTGTCTAAGTCCGCTTCGAATTTCCTAACTTTTCTCCCGGTCAATCCACACCCATCATAGACCAATCATAGTAAATATAGGTCTAATATAGTCTATTCTAACTATTTGGAACTCCTAAATCAGTCCCCAAGGCCATCATTCAAGATTCACAAAAAATAACACTGTTGCTAGTCTGGGCATGGATTAGCGCGCTAATAGGTAGGATTAGCTCTCTAATTCCTGCTTGCCCTTCCTGATCATCAATTCATGCACACTTAGCACGCTAATTCACTGATCTAGCGCGCTATATTAGCAAGAGTAGCATACTGCTGTCCACCCAAATCTCAAAAATCATCACTAAAATCGATCCAAATAATCATAAATCCATTCCCAACAGCTTAGAAACATCAAATATGGGGTGAGGGACTAAATTGAATCAACAACGACTCAATTAATAATGATTTCCCACAATCGCCTCCATTTCAAACTTTTCTAAACTTGAAAACTAAACATACCTACGTGTTCCTCGCGCAATGTTCTACCCGTTAAGCTCCTCAACTTAGCTCGAATCGTCATCTCGAATAACTTGTCACGGTCGGAATCAAACCCACAGCTTCCATTTTTCATTCGATCGAAATAATTTGATATATATATATATATATATTAGCTATGAAGTTGATATATATAAATTCCTCGAGATATGTGTCGTGTCATCTCAAGATTGATCAAACCGTTGATGTGCTAAAGTGACACGCGCTAACGTGACACTAAATTTGACACATCTTAACTTATGTTCTGTTCGAGACGATCAAATAATATGTATATTTTCTATTTTCTTAATTTCTATTATATATATTTTTACATATATATATATATATATATATATATATAAATATATATATATATCTCATGTTTATTATTTCTGATAAATACGCTAGTCACATCCACTTGTAGCCACATATGTGCACATCCTTGCCACGTCTCCCTCGTCGCTCACAGTGTACCGATATTTCGTGATTGAGTGTAGTTTATCTATATACCACATTAATATACATAACTTATTTATATTTAAACTCCACAAACCAAACAAACACAAAAACATCATGCCAACTCACTTCTTAACTAATCGAGGTACGCCGATCTTAAACCTAAGCCTAACGCGGGTTAATTACCATTTGGGTTAGTACAAATCACCAACTTAAGGTAAGGGTCGTTACAAAATACGTCGCAAAAAAAAAAGGATATTGGGGCATTTGATTCCTACGTCCAAATTTTGGATTCTTTGACAATTTGTACAACCTTTCATGTAAACATAACAATTGTGGAATAAAATAGGCCAAAAGAATCTTGAGTCTAATTTCTTATGGGCTATACGATGTGGACCAAAATGTCCTCCATAACCATAAGTATGGCAATGAAACATGACAGATTGTATTTCTATTTTTGGGATACAACTTTGAATGGTTTAGTCGTAACAAATTTTCCATAAGTAAGGATCATCCTATATGCAATGTTTAGCATCGTGTTTTATCTTATTCTTTTGGGCTCTTGTTAAATGGTACGATAGCTTATAATTAGTGAGATAGTTAACTATAACAGCATATCATAGGCTAGTTATAGCTATTTTATATTAATATTCATCTGAAAATTCATCCTTTATTACATGGTAATGGGGGTTCTCCATTTTCTAGTCTACTTAGATAGTCTGCTACTAAGTTTTCGACACCTTTCTTGTCTTTTATAGTAAGATCGAATTCTATAATAATAATATCCATCTTATTAATCTTGATTTGACATCTTTCATTTCCATCAAATATCTTAATGTAGCACGATTTGAGTAGACTATTTGTTACGACCTAAAATTTACTAATAGTAAATTGGTCCCTAATCAGCCGACTCGTGACGTGACCTGAAAGCGGGTACGCGGTCCCAATACTTAGCGTGAGAATTGAGAAATATAGTACTTTTGAGTGATGGATGCCTAGTGTGATATATGTGTATACACTATATTGGGGAATATTTATTTAGTGTTGTATTTTGTAACTTTGGCGCGCGAGCAAAGACACACCTTGAGATGCATGTTGGCGTGGGACCGAGGTAGAGAGTATTATGGTAGGTCATAATTTAGTCGATTATGATTAATATAACTAATCTAATGTGCCTATAGTTGAATGTATATAAATGTAGCCCAATATAAGAAATAAGACGACAAACATTGATATGCCTTGGGATGCGCCATCACTATGTAACTTGGTGTATGAATGGGTGTTAATATGACTAAGTTAGTGGATTGTAATTTGTTGAACTTTAACTCTAGGTCTCTCTATTCTCTCATCTTGCATGAAATGCAAATTAATTTTGCATGAAAATCTCACTAACTTGTTTATATAGTGGTGTGATTAAGTTGTGACCTTTGATCTTGTGTAAACACCCATCACTAGAATAATCTAATAACTCATAATTGGTTCTACAATTCACTAACTTAGTCATGTTAATACTCATTCATACACCAAGTTACATAGTGATGGTGACAACATGTTAGCCCCCTTGTCATTAAGATGACTAACCGACCTAGATTATCTAAATCCTCTGATAATCTAGTCAGCCTAATCTATTCTTTCAACTTTGGCATCAAAACAATAATTGCTTCAATCCTTAATAAAACTCCAAACTACATTTACATCCTAGACGAAACTCAATTTATGATTTATTCAATTGGAGCAAATTAAGAAATAATACGAATTACTCTCCATATTCTTATAAAAATTTTGACAGCACCTCCACTAAATATGGCCTGTCGGAAAACTTCCATCTAATAGATAGCAAAATTGGGGAATATGGCCAAAAGGACTCACAACTCCCAGCAGTTCACAATATATATCAAATTCAAATATGCAACTACCTTAGAGTCTCCGTAAGTTTAATTACAACTTTACAATTTAATAGTATACTAAAACTCAAAATGTAAACCTCTTAGTTAATCTTAAACTAACTTAGGAGACTCTCATAACTATTCAACCACATTTAACATCCTAAACTCACCTAAGAATTTCAAAACAATATATATAAACACTTTAAAAGAAGAATGTACTTTAAAATTGTAAAACCATCACTAAAATCTTTGAGTCTATCTATTCTTCCCTTGTATTCATATAGAATCTGACATCATAAAAAACAACTCAAAGATGTCTGGTAAGTAAATTCCTACATTGATTTGTACTGCTGCAATTATTAGTCTGATACATAGAGACATGTAATTGCATTTCCAAATAAACAATAAGATACATGCGTCAATAAGAAATGCAATCCACTTTGTCATTGTATCCTTACTATAATTAGACATCGACTTCCAAAAATAGTATAGAGACAATATTAAGAGATCATGAAATGTAGAAATAACTTGTCGGCGTTAGACTCCTCTAGTCTCACTAGACGACTTAGAGGCAGGACAAAAACTTAGTTTCAATCAAACCAGGCTCTGAGATAAGCTTATCCTCTTCATTCACTCTATATATGCATAACCAAGAATGATAAAATGCAATGCAGACTATGATACAATTACAAGTGCAAATATATTCAATAAATAGTAAAGATCACTGTAGGTTTTACTTACAACTAATCCAACTTAGATCTTAATTTTTGAGGTTCTCAGAGCATCAGATCACCTTGAAAATAGATCCAATAGCTTCTTTGCATACCCAATTATATTATGGGTTGAGTTTTAAATGAAACCAAATCACGAAACCCAACGAAAACTATGGCCAGAGTACGCTTGAGAACAGTTTCTAAAAACATTAATTTATATAACTGTTTCAACTTGCTTTTCAACTAGCCAATTTAGGGTAACTTCTTAATCTTGAAAACCTCAATATTTTTCATGATGACCTAAAAAGAACTTGTATTGCTCATGTCAGACTTTCCATAGACTCCAAGAACACTAAAATCAGATCACCGACAGAGAAGTTATAAATTTTCCAATATGGCATGCCAACTACGCAAACTTTATTTTATTTTTAACTAAAAAACTTCTCCAAATCAATATTTTCTCAATTAAAACTTCAAAAGTTGACAACAAACACCACGAAACCACTCGATTCCAACATCAAAATATTTTCATAGCTCGTGAAGTCAATTTGGACAAAAAACCCAATGTAAATCAATATCAACCATAAAAAAATCTTCAAAATAGTTATCAACTGAATTATATTAGTTCAATTCATCAAAACCTTAACCCTCATCGGTGGGATTTATTCTAAATCGACGTGCATAAACCTAATACATCAATTTTCAACAATTTCTACTAATTTCTATTAAAATCCTGGAAAAGAAATCAAGAAATCTTGATAATTCTAATTGAATTGTGGAAAATGCACTGTATTTAGTATTTACCAAACTACGGGCCAAATACCTCGTTCCCACTGCAGCGTAGCTCAAACTGATCGTCTCGCGATGATTTTTGATTTTGCAGAAAGAAACCGAGTGAAAATAGAACATCGGGAGCATGCTAAGCGAAAGTAGGAACGGAGAGATTTAAGGAACGAACCTTCGTTCTCTCTATGAAATCAAAATGTATTGTTTTGATTTTGATTTGCTTTGTGTATATATATTCATATATAAACCCTCGCCTGCTTGTCAGCAGCTTAATTTTTTTTATTTATTAATTCAAAAAATCCCTATTTTGATGTGTTTTGTCTTTCGGTGCTCCTTTTTTTTATCCGATTTTCACTCGATTGAACCAAACTATTGACAAAATAGTCCATCTTCATAAAACGTTCATAACATTAGTTTTGGTCATGCCAAAACCATAAAAATCTTAACTTTGTCTATGAAGTACTAAAACTTTTTTAGACAAATTCTCTTGCCATATTTGGCCAAACATGCCTTGATTTAGACCCAATCTCAACCACAACCACCACCAAGTGATACGAAACTCAAGGCAAAGTCTTGTACCAAGTTCTTTCCTACATTATATTACCACTAATCCTAACTTACACACAAACCGAGACGAAATCTTCATGTAAGGATTAACACTTGGTTAATTAGTTTTCAAACAACTAATAATATTTTCACTCGTGCCCTTCAAACACGCACTTATATCCCCGAGTATTACCAATAGAAGATACACCTCAACACACCTTAACTTCACGATAAAATAACGTATATTACATCCACTAGGTATGCAACACGCAAAAATAATATTTAAACATATGATCACCAATCCGTAATACGTGAGTCCCACCTTGGATACTTAAATCGCAAATTAAATCCGACAATACTTATTTAGCATCCTAATCAAGTTTACGAAAATCTCAGATGTCACACTACATGCATCCCAAGGTATATCAATGCTCGTTCTTTTATTTTCTTACGTAGGCAACATTTATATACATTCAACTATAGGCACAATCGATTACTTGTATTAATCATAATTACTAGATTATTACCTACCATAATACTCTCTACCACAGTCCCACACTGACGTGCATCTCGAGGCATGTCTCTGCTAGTGCGCTAAACTTACAAAATACAACACTAAGTAAATATTCTCTTGTATTGTGTACACATAAATCACACTAGACATCCATCACTCAAAGTAATATATTTTTCAGTCCTCACGTCGAGTATTGGGATCGTGTACCCGCTCTCGGGTCACGTTACAGCCGGTAACCCTGATTAGGGACTAATTTACTATTAGTAAAATTTTGGCTATTACAATCTTCCCAACTAATAAAAATCTAGTCATCGAAATTAAAATTGGCTTAATTATATGTTCAACCTCATAATTTAATCTTATCCCTAAAAGTGAAGTCGCTCACCAGTCGACACTTAGTTTTTCATTATTTAAAGAATATAGGATAATTTATTCCAATTTCATTCTCATTAAAATCACCCAAGCCAGAATTTCAAATGATATTAGCCCCAAAGCTCGTACTTCTCAACTACTGTAGGTGGATCCACTGATAATTTAACTTGGGTTCGGATATTAAGGTGGACGAGTCCATGCTCAGCTACCACATATGCATTATCACAATTTACAGCACTTTTATCATATTACTCAACATAAATCTTACTAGGAATAATTATTTTGTAAAAGTTTTGAATGTGCTTATTAGGTAACATTACTTCCATTATCCCAATAATCTAATTCATGAAATATGGACTATGTTAGGTCACTCTCAACTATTTGCTCTAAATTTGGATTCATAGATTGGGCATTTTGTTGAGGTTGTTGATTAGGTGTAGGTTGCAGCTGAGCTTTTGGTCTATAAGTATTGTAATTTTGATTTTGACGACCATAACTAAGAATTAGGTGTGGTCTTCAAGAATAATAGCTAGGTTTTGTTATTATATTGACTTCTTAGGGGACCAAAAAATTGGTTCATAAATGCATTAACCTCTTCAGTATTTTCTTCATCTAGAGTAAGATACGTATATGTAGAATGGGTAACCTCATTACGAAATCCACAAGCATTAACTTGATTAGATCTATCATTAATAAACAACTTAACCATTTTAGATAATTCATCTATTTTATCATCAGACGTATTCTTTCTTCCATTATTAACTTCATAAAGTTTCTTTTTGAGGGTTCAATTTTTCACCATATTGCTTATATTGTTTGGTCATTTTATTAATAGCTTCTTTTGCTAAAGTAGGTGTTGTTTCAAATAAAGATCCACCACATTCTGTATTATAATAACCTTTGTTCAAACTGATTTAGTCCTTCATAAAAATATTCTACTAATGCTCTTTAAGTATATTCATGTTGTTAATAAGAAGAAATTAGTTTTTAGAATCTATTCCATAATTCATTAACACTTTTATATTCTTTCATCTTTGCAACTGTGATTTGCTTTCTATAGGAACTAATTTTTCTAACACGCATATATTAATCTAAGAAAGCTTCAACATTTGAGTCTATGCATTTATTGAATCTTGGGGGGAGATAAAACAACCAATCTGCTTCATCATTCAATGCAAAAGGAAAATCTTTAAGTTTGGCTTGTTCTAAAGTACCTTCTTCCGGTTTCATCCCGTTAACTATATGTTGCTACTCCCTTCTGAATTTTTGTAGGTCTTCATTGTCTATACCATAGAAGTTTGGTAAGACACTAATAAATTCATATCTAAGTTCAAATTCAGGAGATCTATCGGGGTATGCTATGCACATAGACTCATATGTGGTAATATTTTGACTTGCTTATCTGAAAGTGAATTCTATATTATTGTTGTTATTATATTAATAACTTTATTATCATTATTATTATTAATGACATTTTCATTATTATTATTGTTGTCGTCCTCTATCCTATTAACTAAATTTTCTAAGTTGTTGTCTTAAACCTCGATTAAAAGTTCTATCTATTTTAGGATCAGACGGATGTAAGGATCCCGTAGAATTAACACGACAAAGTGTGTAGACAATACAACGTCTAAAATCTTAAGAAATTACTTAAAAACCTTCAACAACGTTGCCAAAAATTAACACGTGTCGAGCATACATAACATCTTTTCATATTTTTATATTATTTGTAGTAGTGGTAAATGAAATATTGTCTCCACATAGATTTTGCAAACTTCTAAGGAAAGTATTTTTATTTTTTTCTCAATTTAGTTAATCTAATCAAATAGGAATTAAAATACCAAACAACTAAAAACTATAAATACTGAATTAATTAATCAGACTAACTAAACTAATTCAAACAATTCAATGCAAACTTAATTAAATAAAATTCAAATTTAATTTGATATAAATATCTACACAAACATCTAAACAAAACCCCCACTAAACAATGTAATATACTTGGATTGCATTCAAACACTAGAACATAATATCACTTTATAACCTAGTTATAATCATATTAATTGGAATCTTGAAATAATTAAATCTTAATTCATAATAGGTTGATAGCCTTTGCTAAACCATCGATTTTCATATATTCAATGGAAAATAAGTCATATTCTTATCATTGTAAATCTACATATTGGATAAAACACAATAAGATATAAATATGATAGCATTAACACTCAATGAAAATCATGCTTAATCTAAATCAAATATTAATCAGAATATGTTAATTAATAAATAACTTAGAACACAATCACCTAGAACATCTACTCGGGTAATATTGCCTTATAGATTAATCCTAATTACTACTTCCATAATTGTTGTCAGTAATCATAGACAAAGAAATAGAATCACAATACTAGAATACATATCTACATGTGCTATATCAATCTTCATTAGTTGTAATACACAAAAAAAGCTTATTAAAATTGTGATTGTTATGTATTAATAGATTTAAAGCATTAAGTCCATGATTCCTTAATTGTAACTATATAGCAATCCAAAGTATATACATGTCTAGGGTTTGTTTAGATTAATAAACTACTCACTCACGCTAGAAATAAACCTTGCAATAATATAATTGAAGGACATTATGAAATAAATACCTTTTAATGAAATAAATCAAAACTCCAATATAGCTTCAAATATAAACTCATTAAAACTAAACTTGCAAGGGCATAGGGCTAAGAGAGAGATCTCAATTTTGAAGCCCCGAGGTCCTATTTATACTTTCCTAACTATACATATCATAGATAAACTCAAATCCTTTATATTAATCTAAAAAACACGTAACCGACCTCAGTCATTTGTTGGCGATTCTATTATGTTCACAAATCGCATATTTAATCACTAGAAATGGGTCTCTGTACTCCACCGATTCAATTAGCAATTTTTAGTTTATTTCCCAATTCGCTGATGATTCACTGGCTAATCTCTACTGCCGATTTAGATGGTGATTCCTAGTGTAATCCTATATCGCTAGAAAATTGCTAGAACTCTTATACGGTTGATTGTTTTGCTCTTTTTCCTATTTTTCTTCCATTTCTTTATTTTCCTAATAAATTCCTAAAATTACAAAAATAAGAGATTATCTACTATAATATCATTGCTTATATCTAAAATAAACCTAAATTACATAATAAAATATGTCTAATTATTGACTTATCAAGGAGTTGGCCTAAAAGTTGCAGAATAAAAATATGGAGAGGAGGACGATCACTGACAAGGATTTGTAGAGGGCTACAAGTTTGTGGATCCATTGATATGAGAGCAAGACTTGAATGGTCCTAAAGTTTTTCCACCACCTCTACCACCACAGGCACTGGTACCACGACCGGAGGACTCGACTCCACGACAACGGAGGCTATAGATTGCTGAGATGAGATAAGGCTCAGTATCGTGAAGCCTTGTTTAGATATGAGTAAGACCTACTGAATGGATAGAGAAACTTCATGTTTTTTGTAGATCAATAGAAGGATATAGCTAGATAAGAGGGGAGCATAAGGTTGAGACCTACTATTAGGTCAAATGGCTTTTCCAGCAGCACTGAACTACATGTTTAATTATGATGTAGTATGGAACAGAAGGGTGGAACATCCTTTAACACCATATTTTACTAGAGCTGATGATGATGATGCATAGTCTAGAGTCTAAGTCTTAAGATTTCTCCAAACCTTGGAGAGATGAGAGATACATTCATACTGATTTTTTCACATTTGGGATATTTGATAACTTTAATAGTTGTTTAAATTTTAAATTTTATTCATTTTTATGTTTAGTTCTTAGATTATATTATATATGTTTGTTTTTAGTGTTTTTATATTTTAGGTTTATTTTTAAACCTTGAGGATAAGGTTTGGTTTAAGTTTGGGGCATCAACATTATGAAAAGTGGTAAGAAATGATGAAATAAGGATAAACACTGCAGTTATGATCATACAATTTCTTTTTTAAGCAGTTAAAGAGGAAAGCATAGTAGTGAATCTATTTCGTTTACTTATTATTTAAATGTGTATGGTAGTATAGATTAGGTTATATATAATACTATAGTAATGAATGAATAATTCATTTGCAAAGTTCATGCCTTTAATTAAGGATGAGTAAGAACACACGTATCTTATTGATATGAAACTCAAGATAGTGTTATCAAATTTTTGAAGAAAATAAGAAATAAAGCAAACAATGGAATAATTTCGTAATTAGAAACTTATAGTTAAGGAAGACCATTAACTTGAAACAAAAGCAAGTTGAATACTAGAACTTTTTTTGTGGAAAGATTCAGATCTCTAAGGAAATCTATAGTAAGTATGAATCTTGCTTTAGTACAAAGTAAATAAAGACTTAGTACCAAGATGGGAAGCGATAGGTATGATTTTTAATGAGAAGTTGGAATTAAAACTTACTTGATAGAGTGAAAGTGAGAAGTGTGAAAAAGAGTTTTAAAATTTTAAAATAAAGAGTTCCACAAGTTCTATAGGAAAATAAGCAAAGAACTTGATGGTTGGAAAATGTAAGGAAAAACAAAATCCATAGGAAAAGGAGTAGGAACTGTACAACTAGAAAAATATAAGGAGAAAAGATCTATATATATATATATAAAAGAAAGAAAGAAAGGTGAAAGTCATATTAAAACTCTTCAAATAAAAGATTTAGCTCGAGTACAAATAACTTAGTTAAGTTAAGTTTTCTTTCCAACTGTATGAAGTCCTATGGACTTTTGAAGTATTAAAGTCTACAAAAAAGTACGATCTATGCTTATTTGGGAATTCTTGAGCTTAACGAGAAATCCTGAGATTGTACACTTGCTACTTTAGTGTCGAGGTGAAATAAACTTGTGAGCACTTATGGTTTTATTGTGAACTAATTTAGAGCTTCGAAAGTAAATTATATCTGTTGTTAAAGTTACGTGTTTTGAAAATATTAATTTTTGTAAAGAAAAACTCTTGAGTGGATTATTAACTTGGACTTATGTGAATTAAAGAATATTCTATGAACTATATAAATTGAGAAAGGAATCTAAGTCATAATAGTAATAGTACTCAGTAGAATACACTTTTGCTCGAGATGTGCAAAATTCTGAATTTGGAGCATTTGATAAGTATTTAATTAGACTTATATAGGGTTAGTTTAGTATTATAATTAGACTAAATATCTTGAAATAAGCTCTAATTAATGGTATTTATGTGTTTTAAGGCATACAAGGTATAAAGGAGATAAAGGAGTGATTTAGTTTTGAAATGAGAAGAAAAAGCACAAAAGTATACTTGACGCTGTGGCATAGAGGCTTGACGTCATGAGAAGAGTTTGCAAGGTGTGGGAATATGTACGCAACGTTGGGATGAAACATATAGGTTGTCGAGCCTACTGTGTTGAGAAAATACACACATAAATGTCAAAACTATGGCGGCGATACAGGTTTACACACACGGTGTAGATCACTTACAAATTGCTCCGGGAAATAAAAATAGAAAGTTTAAGAGTTCTAGTTCTTTAGAATTGTTAATTAGGGTTTCTCATTGTATTCTTAGGAGTTTAGATGTATAAATAGGTATTAGAACGTGGTAAACACACCAATTATCACCCACCATCATAAAATAGCAAGATTTACATTATTCTTGAGTACTGAGAAAAGTTTTGGAGGAGAAAACATTGAAGACTCCACTTGTGGTTATTCAATATTTTCTCTTTGATTCAATTGAAGTTATTTGATTCAATCTTTGATTGTAATGAATACCATGATGTGTTTGTTCATTTGAATGATGAGCGAATTGTTTGTTTATCTTAGCAATTTTAATGGATCCTATAGTATGAATGCTATGCAAAAAGAAGTATGCATGGATTATAATGTAAAAAAAGTGTAATAGTAAGAATTTGTATCGATTCTATTTGTAATGCTATAAACATCTTGATTACGTGTTTGTTAATTAGAGATTTTAGGAGTTACCATGGCCATTAAAGCTTTTAAGCAGGATATAGACGATACAACCATTAGATTTATAGCATCGATAGATAGTTATTGATTAGGGTGGCATAGATAGTAAACTTAATTGGTTACGAATCCAAAGATTTATAACTTAATTTTTTGTGGAACTTACGCTATTCACACTGATAAATGGAGTTATAATTTGCATATTAGGATCTTTTCCACCACAATAGTGGGTTGAAGTGAACACGAAGGAAATCTGTATATTCTAATTAAGCGTTGCACATAAATAATGAATATGAAGGAAGTGAGGTATGAAAGCATACTAATTCATTACCTAGGTGAAGTTGTGAACTAAGAATCTTCTCTATACATGAGTCAAAGTTAATTTACATTGTTTTTTTGTAGAGTAGAGTAGTTTAGTAAAACCAATTAAAAAGAGATATTCTTAATAATACAGTGAACTTAACTAAGTGAACCGTATCAAGATAAACCTTTCCCAGATGACAATATCTATAATCAACCTTCATTGATCACATTATTACTATAATTTGACCATTATACTTGTGGTTTCGAGGTTACACCATCGTCATTCCTCGCTGTAGTAGGTTGTGAATTGTAGTTATCAACGAAGTTTTAAACTCCTGATAAGAATCTCAATTGCATCAAATGAATGTCAATGCTCCTCCTTGGATCTAGTTAACATTCGATCTTCGTCCTTTTTTATCTTTCGTTCTCATGTATAATATAATGATTCCTTAAAATCTTCTTTTCATTACGCCTAAAAGCTAAAAGTAAGAAATTGAAAAATATTTTCCATTAGCCTTTGCTGGAGATGTAGAGTTGCCTTATATCCTTGGAACATGTACTTGAACTATCAGACTTGTTGCTCCCCTTGCTTCTTCTTATGTGCTTGTGTCGATTCTCTACCTAGTAGTCTTGTCACCGATTCTAGATCTTCTTATCTCATTGAGCTCCCTCTCTCCTTTTGAATCTTTATTCCCATTGACCGCTCTCATCCTATTGGCTGTAGCATTTATGATGGTCGTCTGGAGCGGCACATCGAATTCGATCTCATGGAAGCTAACATTGGCCTTCATACATAGCTGGGTAATCAAAATTGAGAACGATATGTCTTCATGTTTCATAGTCACCATTGCCATCTCATCGCATCATGAATTGCATATCTAACGTGGATACACCTAGTACTCTCACCAATATGGTACAATAAAGTGACTCTGTGGTTTTTCACCTTAAAATGTTTGTGTAGCCATAGGTAGGAATCTATGATGTAGCCCTAACATTTGATAATTTTTAATGAACTTTGGATGACAATATATATCAAGAGCAAGTTCCTATTCAGGAATTACCTATAAGGATTCTTGAATTCTTGAACGTATCTATTTTATGCTTTGGGACTGAAAAATCTCATGGGATCATATAGGACTTGTGCGTTCGGGTCTAGGTAGTCAGAATCTTAGTTAGAACTAGGTGGGGTAGGTTTTCTCAACTCAGCCCTCCCTATTCTTGATTCTCTATTACTAATCCTCGTGGGTTGAATGAACATTTATTAGCTCAAGTGGTTCTTTTTGGGTTTTTTCTATCGTAACCATTTTTTTTTCTTGTGCACTACTCCTACGTTTTCCTCTACCTCGACCCTGTTAGGGCATGCGCCCTAGGTCAATCTAGAAACATTGTTTATCTTATAATTTTAGTTAATAAAATAGAGGTTTTATTTGCTCTTTTTTATAAGTGATTGCATATTTACCTTATAATAAGATCCATAGGTATTTGTTGAAATATCTTAAATGTCCCTAGTTGGTCATTATATTAGAAACTATAATAAATTAAGACTAGTGTGAGTCTTGATTGATGGAAGTGTGATGATCATGTTTATAGGGATACGAATCAAGATCATGAGTACTTGTTAAGGAATAAGGTACTGGACCGACCCGCTGTGAGAACACCACATGGATTAAGTCATAGGTGTTACTCATGATAGGTATATCATTTAGTCATTCGACTTGAGATTACCATAGACTTCAATATTAGGAGCATGATAATTTGACACAATCAAATATTGTCTTTAAACAGACAATTATAAAGATTGTGATTAGTTACCGTGTGAATAATATGTGAATATATGTAATTAAGATAAAATTAGTCATTCTCGTATAGAGAGATACCAGTAGATCCCTCTATAAGATAGACTGATAATGGCTAAGTCCATGTGAATTGATATGATCAATGTCACTTGGATGTTTTTCAAATTCACGTAAAGAACGAGAGTAGTTTGATTGAACATTAAGGGTGACTTTCCATGCCTTATGTTTAATCAAAGGATATATGTTATTAATAAGGTAGTATCGATATTGATATTCATGCTACTTGGGTAGTCATAATGCCTTGCTAGAGACCGCTTATGACTTGGTTACCAAAATGGTTTTTGGTTCACTGCCAACGTCACACAAACCTATTAGGTGGCCCTGTTGGGGCATGTGCCCTAGGTCAATCCATTAACTGTCTTTATGAATACTTTTAGTTAATAAAATAGAGGATTTCATTTGCTGTTTATTATAATTAATTTGCATGTTTACATTATAATAAGATCCATAATTACAGAAATATCCTAAATGTCCCTAGTCGATCATTATATTGGGAACTATAATGAATTAAGATAATTGTGAGTCTTGATTGATGATCATATGATGACTATACGTATAGGGATACGAATCAAGATCACGAGTACTTGTTAGGGAACAAAGTACTAGACCGACCCGCTATGAGAACATCACATGGATTAAGTCATAGTTGTTTCTCGTGATAGGTATATTTTTCGGTCCTCTGACTTGAGATTACCAAAGACTTCAACATTAGGAACATAGTGATTTGACACTATCAAACGTTGTCTTTAACCGAACGATTATAAAGGTTGTGATTGGTTACTGTGTGAGCAATGTGATGAAGTTGTGTAATCGAGATAGAATTTGTCCCTCTCATATAAAGAGAGATATCTAGTGGATCCCTCGATGTGTTAGACTGTTAAAAGGCCTAGTCTAAGTGAATTGATATTTATCAATGTCACTTGGATGTTTTCAGTCTACCTAGAGATCGAGACTAGTACGATTGAAGATGTTGGATGACAATTCCATGCCTTATGTTAAATCAAAAGGATATCGTGTGACAAAAGGATGTTATATACAGTATCGATTAGGTTGTATCGATTTGATATTCGTATGACTTGGGTAGTCATAATGTCTTGCTAGAGGCCGCTTATGACTTGTATACCAAAATGTGTTTTGGTACACTGCCAATGTTGTATCAGCCTATTGGGTCGCACACTAAGAATGGTTTTGCGAGATTTTAAGATGGTTCAGAAAAATGAATTTTATATGATAAAATTCATGACATAAATGTCCTTGTGGTGTATTACACTTATATTTCTTTAAGTAGGGGTATATGTGTAATTTACTTAACCGTCTATATACAAGGGTTGTATAAATAGACGCTTTAAGTTAGAATACACGTACAAAAGATTAAAAAGGACGAAGCTCTATTTTTGTTTTAGAAATGACTTAGGGTTTTTGGTATGCTCTGGATCATTTTGGAGAGAAGCAAAAGGTTTGGTATTCTCTCGAAGCTAGCACTTCGAATCTCGGCCGCCGTTCGTGTATGGACTACTGGTAGAGGGCATTCGTTGTTTGCAACGCCTTAGAGATCGATCAACCTTCAGAAAGGTATATTGCAACTGAGGTATGATTAAGTTTTTCATGGTTTAAACGTTTTTAATAGAATTAGATTCGGATCCTGTTGGGGTTTTTGTCAAAATTGTTTTGTAATCTCAGCAGCGCATGAACCCCAAAACCCAACAGTGGTATCAGAGCCATCGAGTTCGATTCCATTAAAAACATTGCATGTTTTCTTCTGATATATACATGATATATGATTGAAAGCATGTTAATAGTTGATGTATATGTGATATACATAAGTTTTATGTGAGATTTTGTATCGTGTTTTGTGTATATGATACATTTATTCATGATTTAATTGAAATCAGTTTCACACATCCTAGTAACCATGTTAGGTTAATTCAAATAATTTTAATGAATCGAATTTCGTGTTCTGTAATCCATGACACCATTAGGTATATTCTTTATTTTTCGTGTATTGATGCATGAATGAAATCTCCGTAATTCAGTATGCATATTTAGGTAACATTGTCTTACGTTTCTTGAATTGTATAAGGCTAAATATTAATTCAAAACTAATATGATTAGGTTCGATTGGGATAGTAGTTCGTGATTCAATTACATGTTTGTGATTATTTGGATGAGGACTGAAATTGCAAATAATTAATTTTTGAAATTGTTTATTTATCTTGTTATATCTATTCTGTTATTAAGTTTCTATTTGATAAAGATAGATAACAAATTAGATTAAGAGATATAAGCAAAATCGGTTTCGTTATCCCTATTGGATAGGAGATAAATATGGAGAAGTTTGTTATTGGTGATATGCTAGGATTCAAATATCTTAAGTCCTAATTGGATTAGGATAAGATGATTAGTTAGATGCGGGCCCGGGTTAATTAAAAATGTTTTAATTGACTTAATTTTGGACAAATTAAGGGGTAACTTTAGGAGAATAAAATCAGAGAAAAATATGATTTTCTATAGCGAATTTCAATTTTCGGAATTGAGATTCGTCTTCTCAAAAAAAAAAAAAACAAAAAATGGGGCTCTGACTGGCCAGCAGAACCGCCGTCTAACTAATCCTAGCGCATGAAAATTCTTTTATTAGTGAACAGTATAAAAATCCCCAAATTGTTTAGTGATTTAACAAATCAATAAAAATATATGATATTTCATTGTTTATATAAAATCACTAAAACTGAATAACATCCCTCTATTAAATTTGAAGTCTCACGCCATCCATTTTAAACACTTGTCAAAGCCTCGATAACACTAATACAGTTTCAGCCATAGCCGGGTGTATTGTGTTTAAAATGGTTCGACTTAATAAAGCTATCGAAATAGTTTTGAGCTTTAGGCACATGATAAGATAAAAACATGATAAGACATAAGATGTCCCGTATCTTATAAAAGTATCTAAAAATTACATAAGATGTAATTGATAACTGTTACCTATCTAAATAATCTAGTTTTTTGTTTCATGCCATAACTATCATAGAATTAGGTGAAATATGGATTTTAGTCCCCTAAATAAACAATGTGTTTTAGGAGGGATGTTAATTTAGTGGGAGTCTATTCCTCTATACTAAAATAAACTTTGCATAATCTTTATTGTAGATCAATGGCCTCTCCAAGTAACAATAATCCCCTGTCACTGCGATCCATCCTTGAGAAGGATAAGCTATATGGGACTAACTTTCTTGACTGGTTCAGAAACTTGAGAATTGTTCTTAAGCATGAACGCAAGTTGTATGTCCTGGATGCTCCAATTCCCGAAGACCCACCAGCCGATGCTACGAAAGCTGTGAAGGATGCGCATAGTAAGAATGTCAACGATTCTACTGATGTTGAATGTATTATGCTAGCAACTATGGTTCCTGAACTTCAGAAGGACATGGAACTAATAGAAGCCTACGGCATGACTATAACGCTGAAGGAAATGTTCCAACAGCAAGCTAGGCAAGAAAAGTTTGAGACAGTCAAAAATCTACATTCTTGCGAGATGACTGAGGGTGCGTCAATTAGTCCTCATGTTCTAAAGATGAAGGGCTATGTTGACCAGCTTGATAGACTCGAATTTTCTATAAGCCAAGAGTTGGCTACAGATTTGATCCTGAATTCATTACCAGAAAGTTACTCACAATTTGTGATGAACTACAATATGAATAATATGGAGAAATCAATTTTAGAGTTGCATTTGATGCTCAAAACTGCTAAACAAAATATCAAAAAACCCTCTAGTAATGTGTTGATGGTCCAAAAGGGAAAGGGAATGAAGAAGAAAGGCAAAGGCAAGACTAAAGTTGTCAAAGCTGCTGCTGCAGCTGTCGCAAAGCCTGTGGAACAAGTCAAGCCCGGCTGCTCCCGCTTCAAAACATCCAAAAGAAAAGGAATGAAATTGTCATTTCTGTCTTGCACCTGGACATTGGTTCAGAAATTGCAAACTCTATCTGGAAGATCTAAAGAAGAAAAAGGGTAGTGTGACTACCACTACATTTATTTATGTTATTGAAATTAATTTATCTACTATTGATTCCTGGGTATTAGATGCCGGATGTGGATCTCACATTTGTATAAATGTGCAGGGACTCGCTAGAAGTACAAAGTTGAAGAAAGGAGAAGTCATCCTCCGCGTAGGGAATGGAGCAAGAGTTGCTGCCCTGGCTGTTGGATCATATGACTTAGTCTTACCTAGTGGACTTATCTTAACTTTAAATATTTATGTTTCATGCTTGGATATGGATGGTTTTGATTTTATTATTGCAAATAATAGATGTTCAATTTCTCGTAAAGGAATATTTTATGCAAATGCTGATTTGTGTGATGGTCTTTATATTCTAAGCATGAAAAGGTCCACTGATACTCAATTCTTTAACATAAATACAAAAAGATTTAAGTCAAATGATTTTAATCAAACCTATCTTTGGCTTTGTCGTCTCGGACACATAAAGGAGAAACGCATAATGAAGCTCCATAAAGATGGACTTCTAGATTCATTTGATTTAGAAACATATGAAACATGCGTATCTTGTTTACAAGGCAAGATGACTAAAAGTCCCTTTACTGGACATCGTGAAAGGGCAAGTGATTTATTGGGTCTAATACATACCGATGTATGCGGTCCTATAAACACAATGGCTAGAGGAAGTTATCAGTACTTCATTACATTTACTGATGATTTCAGCATATATGGTTCTGTATATCTAATGGAACATAAAGCTGAAACATTTGAGATGTTTCGAACGTTTCAAAATGAAGTGCAGAATCAACTTGGTAAAACTATCAAAACACTTCGGTCAGATCGAGGTGGTGAATATTTGAGCCAATAATTTGATGACCATCTTAGAAATTGTGGGATTGTCTCCCTATTGACTCCACCAGCAACTCCACAGTGGAATGGAGTTTCGGAAAGGAGAAATTGAACCTTATTAGATATGGTTCAATCTATGATGACTCATGCAGATCTTCCATTATCTTTTTGGGGTTATGCATTACAAACTGCAGCTTTCACTCTAAATCGAGTTCCTTTTAAAGCAGTTGATAAAACACCATATGCGATATGGCACGGGAAGAGACCTCTTTTGTCCTTCCTTAAGATTTGGGGTTGTGAGGCTTACGTAAAACGATAAGTCTCAGAAAAACTATCACCTAAATCTGACAAGTGTTTATTCGTGGGGTATCTTAAGGAAATAAAAGGATATTACTTTTATAATCCCGCTGAGAACAAAGTGTTTGTTGCTCGGTATGGTGCCTTTATGGAAAAACAATTTATTTCAAAAGACATTAGCGGGAGAGAAATAAATCTTGAAGAAGTTCAATAATCACAGATAAACCCTGAACCGCTACTGGAAGTTTAACAAGGTTCTGAACTAATTGAACCTTTGCAAGTGACACAAGGCCACGTAAATCTGGTAGGGTAAGGCAAGAGCCAGAGAGATTCGGATTTCTCATTACCGATAGTCGTGATGTGTTGCTTATGGATCAAAATGAGCCCACCACTTATCAGGAGGCTATGTTTGGACCAGACTCAAATAAATGGCTAAGTGCCATGAACTCTGAGATGCAATCCATGTATGATAACCAAGTTTGGCACTTGGTTGATTTACCTGAAGGCGGTAAGAGCATTAGATGTAAATGGGTTTTCAAGAAGAAAACTGACATGGATGGCAATGTGCATACTTTTAAAGCAAGACTTGTAGCAAAAGGTTTCAGGCACACTCAAGGTATCGATTATGATGAAACTTTTTCGCCGAGCCATGCTTAAATCCATAAGAATTTTAATTGCCATTCTGCATATTATGACTATGAAATATGGCAAATTGATGTAAAAATAACATTTCTTAATGGAAAGCTGCTTGAGGACGTGTGTATGACACAACTTGAAGGTTTTGTACATCCTGAGAATTCTAGGAAGGTATGCAAGCTTCAAAGATCCATTTATGAATTAAAGCAAGCTTCTCGGAGTTGGAATCTTCGTTTTGATGAAGCAATCAAGGATTTTGGTTTTATTAAGAACGAAGATGAGCCTTTTGTATACAAGAAGGTCAGTGGGAGTGTAGTTATTTTTCTGGTACTGTATGTTGATGATATATTACTTATCGGAAATGTTATCCCAACATTGCAGAATGTCAAGTCTTGGTTAGGGAAGTGTTTCTCAATGAAAGACTTAGGAGATGCAGCCTATATCCTAAGGATAAGAATCTATAGGGATTGATCGTAGAGGCTAATCGGTCTAAGTCAGAGTGCTTACATAGACAAGGTGCTGAATAGGTTCTGTTCGCAAGACTCTAAAGGAGGATTGTTGCCAATGTCTCATGGCATAAGTCTCAGCAAGAATCAATGTCCTAGGACAAATGATGAGCGAAACCATATGAATGAGATTCCATATGCATCAGCTATTGGATCTATCATGTATGCCATGCTATGCACTCGACCTGATGTATCATATGCTTTGAGCACTACAAGCAGATATCATTCAGATCCTGGTGAGAGTCACTGGATAGCAGTAAAGAACATCCTCTAATACTTAAGAAGGACTAAGGAAATGTTCTTGGTCTATGGAGGTTTTGAAAATGATCTAGTCGTAAATGGTTACGCAGATGCAAGTTTTCAAACTGATTTAGATGATTTTAGATCGCAATCTGAATATGTGTTTACTTTGAATGGGGGTGCAATAAATTGGAAAAGTTCGAAACAAGAGACCGTGACAGATTCTATAACAGAAGCTGACTATATTGCAGCGTTCGAAGCAGCAAAGGAGGCAGTTTGGATCAAAAAGTTCATTTTTGAACTAGGTGTGGTTCCAAGTATTGCTAACCCTGTTTGTTTGTATTGAGCCTATTGGGTCGCACACTAAGAATGGTTTTTCGAGATTTTAAGATGGTTCAGAAAAATGAATTTTATAAGATAATATTCATGACGGAAACGTCGTTGTGGTGTATTACACTTATACATCTTTAAGTAGGGGTATATGTGTAATTTACTTAACCGTCTATATACAAGGGTTGTATAAATAGATGCTTTAAGTTAGAATACACGTATAAAAGATTATAAAGGCCGAAACTCTATTTTCGTTTTAGAAACGACTTAGGGTTTTTGGTATGCTCTGGATCATTTTGGAGAGAAACAAAAGGTTTGGTATTCTCTCGAAGCTAGCACTTCGAATCTTTGCCGTCGTTCGTGTGTGGACTACTGGTAGAAGGCGTTTGTCGTTGGCTGCGCCTTAGAGATCGATCAACCTTTAGAAAAGTATATTGCGACTGAGGTATGATTAAGTTTTTCATGGTTTAAACGTTTTTAATGGAATTAGATTCGGATCCTGTTGGGGTTTTTGTCAAAATTGTTTTGTAATCTCCGCTGCACATGAACCCCAAAACCCAACACGCACATAAAGAATGGCTTTGCACAATTTCAATTGGTCAAGAGTAATGAATTTTATTAGATAAAGTTCATGACATAAAAGCTTTTACAATTTGTTATATGATAACTTATTAATAGGGGCATATGTGTAATTTGCTTAAACTGCCTAAATACAATAGTTGTATTATAAATAAGATTTTAAGTGAGGGCTTATCTACAAATGTAAATAAAAGGTGAAACCCTAAAAATGAAATGATAATTATATTTTACAATTTTTGAGTTCTCTAGATTTTGGGAGAGAAAGAAAAATTGTTTTCAATTTCTCTTGGGGCTAGCACTCCAAATTGTGGTCATCGTTCGTGTGTAGATTTTTGATAGAGGACACACATTTCAGCGTCTAGAAAATTGAACAATCAGAAAAGGAAATCATGAAATAAGGTATGATTTACTTTTATAGATTTGGTTTAATGGAACTTATTTTCAATCATGTTAGGGTTTTCTAAAATTTGTTTTGAATTTTTCTCTGCGTATGAACCCCAAAAACTCAACAGACCCGTCATAATGATCAAATCACTACTGAACCAGTAAAGCAAAATCATGTATTCGATTCAAAAATTAACTTGAGGTTGGTAGTTTATTGAAAATCAAAGTGCTATAGAGAAATTTGAAATGATTATGCAAAAAATGGTAGATTTTACAAAAGTTATTTAAGAATTATGGGAATCATGCATGTGAGATCAAATTTATCGAAATGGTTTTTCAAAATGATTTGTTGAAATTCAACTTCAAACTCATTGCGAACACTTATCTAAAAATTCCATAAATTTTGAAAATATACATTTGTAAACCAATGATCGTTGCCCTTATGCTACTGAATCAATTAAATTTAATAAAATAATTCATTTAATATACCGAAATGGAACTCAACAAAAAAACTTGAAATCAATTGAAGACTTTACAAAAATTGAACAAAAATCTAAATTTTTTCAAAATAAATGGCTAAGATTGTGGTGATTACTTTCTTGAGAGTGAATCTCTCAAGCTATTTGCTATTGGACCCATATAATCCAGTACTCCAAGATCCAAGCTGAAATTCCTCAAACCCTAGCCTGGCTTTACTCTCTCAAACTCAAAGATTGTAGGGTTGAATGAAGCTAGGTTGAGGGGAGAATCACTTAAATACACTAAGATTGAGCTTAAGAAGGTTGAATTTGGGAAAAAAACTGATTGTGAGAAAAAAAGGGTGCAATGGTTTGAGTGTGGAAATGAACTAGTGTGTATGGCGATTTATGTTCTATTTTTTAAATTCCCAAAATCGTGCACAGCGATTCCGGAGTAAACGGACAATCTTTAGTAAATCGTTAGATGAATCGGTGCGGTGCAATGGAGCACCGATCCTAGCAGCGATTCTTATACTAGTGGAATCGCCGAGGAATTGCTAGACACAAATTTTTCCTTAGTTTGCAGGTTTTTGTCACGGATTTTTCCAATGATTCCTAGTGTTATTTGGAATCGATGGGGATTCGCTAGGCTTGATGTATTGTTTTGCAGTTTTTATTTCATAAGTAACTGGTAAACTTTTCATAAAAATGAATATAAAGGTAAAATTGACAAAAATAAAGAATTTGATCGGGATATGTACCTAAGTAATACTTAACTAATAATTTAATTAATTAATTTAATAAGCTGATAAATAAATAAGCAAATGTATCATGCAAACTTACATAATGGCCATAAAAATACAAATACAACTCAATCATCCCCACTCTATTTGAAGCTACTTTAGTCTCAAACATAATTCCAAAAGAGAGATTAAAGGGGAAAGATTAAAGGGGAAAGAATAAAAGCAAACTATACAAATAATATATTTCCTACTAAAAACTAAAATAACTTAAAGAAATAAAGAATATGGGTTGCCTCCCAGAGAGCACTATTGTTTGTTTTCGTTTGCTCGACTGATAGATTAATCAATATTCGTTGAGCGTGAGTGAATCGATCTTCAAGTGATTCCTCGTTGAGAATATCATCATTATGGTTTGAAAAATGCCTTCGTCGTTCCTCTCATTAGAGTCTCTGAATTGCCCTTCTTCGATATTGTCACAAAGTTCTCACCCGTTTTGGACTGATATTTCTTCATTACCAGTCGTAAGTGTAACTATATGATAATGTTCATCAATGATAGCTCCGAGAATCAATAAGAATAGTCTACCCAATAATATCTGATCATATGGTGTAGTTGTTAGCACGACTGGGGAATTTGTAGTGAAGGTGAGCCTACCCACTCATATGAACACATTCTTTGATACTCCAAATGGGACTGTGATACCTCTAATGGGACTGTGAAACTGCCATTTGGCTTGTATACCTTAATAGGAGGCTTGCAATGAATCCTCAAATTTGTTATAAGAAACCAATGTGCAGGCATAGTATTAATATCAGATCACTTATGAAGTTAAAATCCATAAAAAGACATTTCATTGATTTGTGTTTTAAAAAAGGTGTGTCCTAGGTTCACTTCTAAAAGTTTTGAAGGATTGTCGTTTTCACCGAATTCCTCATAATATAGGTCGTCTTTGTCACAATTAATGGGTCTCTGGCTGGAAGTTGTTCCTTTTGTGATTTCTTATTCTTTTTCTCTTTGGTTTAAAAACCATTAATAGCTTGATTGTTTCATTGGCGTTTATGGTTACAATAAGCTTCTCCATAATGTTCAATTCATCTATAAGATTATCAACTAGGTCAAAGTGAATGATCTCCATATCCCGTGACATAAATTTTTCATGATAAGGTTTTGGTCTATGACCATTAAATTTAAAGATTCTTCCTATTTCTTTAATTTCTATCTCTATAGCACTGTGGAGAAATACGTGTGTAATTACAAAAGGTCTCGTCCATCGCGAACAAATTTTCCTAGGAAATAATTGAAGACGTGAAAAATAGCAACATTTTTTGTCGTATTTTAAATTTCTTAATATTTAATTTATTATCCTGAAATGCTTTATTTTTATTTTTATAAATAGAAGGCCTTTCATGCGCATTATTTCTCAATTCTTTCAATTTTTGGATACTAAGTTTACATTGCTTTCCTCCATTTTCATAATTTTACATGTTTTGATTGCCCCGTATGGCCTATGTTCTAATTCGACTGGTAAGTGACATGCTTTACCAAAAACTAGCTTATAAGGAGTCATACCTATGGGTGTCTTAAATGCAGTTCTATTTGGCCATAATGCATATTCTAAATGAAGACTCCAGTCTTTACGTGTTGGAGATACTATTTTTTTTCTAAAATTGATTTAATTTATATGTTTGAGGTTTTGGCTTGACTACTAGTTTGTGGGTGATATACGATAGATGTTTTATGTGTAACATTAAATTTGTGAAGTTGAGTGGTGACAATTATATTGCAAAAGTGTAACCTTCTATCACTAATTAACACTCTAAGTGCTCCAAAAAGGTAAAGATCCTTGATTTTAGGAAGTTAACTACTATTTTTGAATCATTTGGTTTCATAGCTATAGCTTCTACCCACTTGGACATAGTCTATGACTAATAAAATGTAAATATTTCCATTAGATATTGGAAAGATCTGATAAAGTCTATTCCCTAAACATCGAATATGTCGCAAAAAAGAATAGGACATTGGGGCATTTGATTCCTACGTCCTAAATTCTTTATTCTTTAAAAATTTGGACAAGCTTTTGTGTAAACATAACAATTATGGAATAAAGTAGGCAAAAGAATCTTGAGTCTAATATCTTATGGGTTGTATGACGTGGACCAAAATGTTCTCCAAAAGCATAAGTATGGCGATGAACCATAATGGATTGTATTTCTATTTGTGGAATACATCTTTGAATGGTTTGGTCCTAACATAATCTCCTTAAGTAAGGATCATCCCATATACAATGTTTAGCATCGTGTTTTATCTTATTCTTTTAGGCACTTGTCAAATGGTGTGATAGCCTATTAGTAGTGAGATAGTTGACTATAATGGCGTACCGTGGCTAGTTATAGCTATCTTATATGAATATTCATATGAAAATTCATCCCTTAATGCATGGTATTGGGGGTTCTCCGGTTTTTAGTCTACTTAGATGGTCGGCGACTAAGTTTTCGACAACTTTCTTATCTTTTATAGGAAGATCAAGTTCTTATAACAATAATATCCATATTATTAATCTTGGTTTGACATCTTTCTTTGCCATCAAATATCTTAATGAAGCATGATCTTAGTAGACTATTGTAACGACCCAAAATTTACTAATAGTAAATTAGTCCCTAATCAGGGTTATCGACCCGTGATGTGACCTAAGAGTGGGCACGTAGTCCCAATACATGGCATGAGGACTGAGAGATATATTATTATTGAGTGATGGATGCCTAGTGTGATGTATGTGTATATACTATACCCGAAAACATTTATTTAGTGTTGTATTTTGTAACTTTGGCGTGAGAGTAGAGACACGCCTCAAGATGCATGTTGGTGTGAGATCGGGGTAAAGAGTATTATGGTAGGTCATAATTTAGTTAATTATGATTAATATAACTAATCTAATGTGTATATAGTTGAATGTATATAAATGTGGCCCAATATAAGAAGTTAAAACAACAAGCATTGATATGTCTCGGGATGCGTGTTGTCATCATCACTATGTAACTTGGTGTATGAATGGGTGTTAAGATGACTAAGTTAGTCGATTGTAATTTGCTAAACATTCACTCCAGGCCTCTCTCTTCTCGCCTCTTGCATGAAATGCAAGTGGATTTTGCATGAAAATCTCATTAACTTGTTTATATAGTGGTGTGATTAAGTTGTGACCCTTGATCTAGTGTAAACACCATCACTAGAACAATCTAATGACTCATACTTGGCCTTACAATCCACTAACTTAATCATGTTAACACCCATTCTTACACCAAGTTACATAGTGATTGTGAAAACACGCATCTCGAGACTTATCAATGCTTGTTGTTTTATTTTCTTACATAAGGCCACATTTATATACATTCAACTATAGGCACATTCGACTAGTTATATTAATCATAATTAACTAGATTATGACCTACCATAATACTCTCTACCACAGTCCCATATTGACACGCATTTCGAGACATGTCTTTGTTCGCAGACGAAACTTACAAAATACAACACTAAATACTCTTGGGTATAGTGTACACCATACATCACACTAGGCATCCATCATTCAAAATTAATATATTTCTCAATGCTCACGCCGAGTATTAGGACCATGTACCTGCTCTTAGGTTACGTCACGAGTCTGTAACCCTGATTAGGGACTAATTACTATTAGTAAGTTTTGGGCCATTATAATCTTCCTAACATATAGAAATTTCGTCATCAAAATTAAACTTGACTTAATTATATGTTTAATCTCATAATTCATTCTTATCCTTAAAAGTGGAGTCACTCACCAGTCGACACTTAGTTCTACATCATTTAGAGAATATAGGATAATTTATTTCAATTTCGTTCTCATTATAATTACCCTGGCCAAGACTTCAAATGATATAGGCCAAAAGCTCATACTTCTCAATTACAACGGGTGGATCCACTGACCACCACTTAACCTGGGTTCAAATATCAAGGTGGACAAGTCCATACTGAGCTACCACATACACATCATCACAATATACAACACCCGGATCATATTACTCAAGAGAAATCTTACTAGGCATAATTTTCTTTTAAGAGTTTTGCGTGTGCTTATTAGGCCACACTGTTTCCATCATCCCAATAATCTAACTCTTGAAACATGAATTATGTTAGGTAACTCTCAACCATTTAATCATCAACTCTGCTGCAAATCATCTTGAGCAAGCTATTGTTGTGTTCAGGCATGACAATACGTGCGTAATGCAGAAATAGATAGAAACTTACCCTCGATATGGTACCATTCCTCCTCTTGGCCTTTTGTTGCCAATGCGTGGGCTCTTCTTTATTGTATAATTTTCCAAGCTCGGGAGTTGTGGACATTTTTTGACATGATGTAGAATCTATCCACAACTGTAACAAGTTGGTGGTCTACTTGGTACTGTCGAGATCACTTGACTATGCATCGACCTCTATCACTATGGTGACACGTATAGTTCTCCACTTTCCCTCAATCCCTGTGGACCAAAGTTGCTACCTCCAATTATGCTCTTAGTCCCTTCCATAAAATAATCTGCGAGTTATGGACACTGCCTACTAATGTGCCCAATCTGACAGGATCTAAAACAAGTTAGTTGCTTCCTCCGTACTATAACCATAGTCTGGATCTGTTTTGGGCTCAGCCCTAGTTTGGCGCATCTTGGCCTCTATTCCATGATGTCTATGGATCCACAACGGTGACTGTGCATGTTTTGCCAGAGTCAGCAAAGAAAACCAATTCACTGACTATGGGTAGTTATATATGTTATGTTGCTTTTGATAACCTTTTAAATATGTTGTATGCTTCATCTGCTCTATCATGGTGGCTAGTATCACCAATCTAGATCCATTGGGTACCTTATTCATTCTATTTGGTCCCTTGGCTCTTTTTCGTTTCCTATTGTCTTTATCGAGGCTGGTGAAACCAAGTGTGCTCGTATCATCGTGAGGAACTCCATTAACTATTGTCCCCATGTAATGACTGTGTTAATCCAACGCTGCATGTCGTCAGTAGTAATAATAGAAGTCTCGAGCACTAGAAGTACAACACTCAAAATAGTAGCAGTGGTGGCAGCCTATGTAAGTGCGATAATACGTGCTATCATAAATGCCATGATGTTAACCAACTACTGGCCTGTGCCACAACTCTATTAGACAACCTCAAAAAACCCTTAACCGATATCATGTTGTGACTATTGCTGGCGCTACCATCTCCACCCTCACACTAATCTGCCATCGTAGTCTGCATGTTGATAACAATCGCGACATTAGCTACTACGTAAATATCATGTATATATACATACATAACATACTATATACACATAGCCCAACTCACATTTGCTCACTTCTCAACTAATAGTTTCTATGCAAGAACCGTCTAGTTTCCAGATCTAAGATTTATGTTTTATCCAATCTTCAGTTTGTACTTATCCAGAACATGGAATCTATTATCAACTATGATGTTAGAATCAAATTATAAAATAAACTATACTCAATTGCCTAGGCTTTACAAACCTAGTCTCTGATACCAACTGTGTTGGTATCATAACTTCTTTGACCATAATGTTTGTAGAATCTATGCTCCGACACCAACTGTGACGGACCGTTTCCCCAAATAGGATACCGCCCAACTTAATCCCTAATCCACGCCATGTAGGACTATATATTAGTCAATTTTTTGTCCCATTCACCATGTTAAATGTGTTCAGAATAATTATTATTCATTTATCCTTATTCATGACTTCAAATTTAATTAAGAACTTGTTATCATTATCTTAATTATTAACAGAAGGCTTAGTTTATAAAAATGTCTACTGTGGAAATCAGGTAAATAGACGATTACATGATCTTAAACAAAATAATACATGTATTAGTTAGTAATCTATTTTCTTAACCCTTTATACAACCCAAAATTATTCCAAAAAGATGTAGGTAAAAATACACAAAATGATCACCTAGAAAAGTAGCAAAACTACATGTTGAGGGCTTAGAGGTAGTCTTCAATCTCTCATTGTTGGGGCATGTGCCCTAGGTCCAACTTTGTTTCTATTATTATTTAAGTTAATGAGATAAAGGATTCATTTGTTGTTTATTATAATTGGTTTGCATGTTTACATTACAATAAGATCCATATATATTTTCTAAAATATCCTAAATGTCTTTAGTCGGTCATTATACTGGGAACTATAATGAATTAAGACCGAGTCTTGATTGATGGCCATATGATGATCATACACATATAAGGATACGAATCAAGATCATGAGAACACATGGATTAAGTCATAGGTGTTACTCATGATAGGTATATCATTTAGTCATCTAACTTGAGATTAACAGAGACTTCAGTATTACGATCATAGTGATTTGACATAATCAAATGTTGTTATTAACCAAATGATTATAAGATTGTGATCAGTTACTGTATGAATAATGTGTGAAGGTGTGTAATGGATACAAAACATGTCCCTCTCATATAGAGAGATATCAGTGGATCCCTCGATATGATAGATTGATAATGGCCAAGTCCATGTGAATTGATATGATCAATGTCACTTGGATATTTCCAATCTACCAAGAGACCGAGACTAGTATTATAAAACATCAAGGGTGACTTTTCCATGCCTCATTTTTATTTAAGGATAGTATATGACAAAAGGATATGATATACACTATTGATTGAAGTAGTATCGATTTTTATCTTCGTGCAACTTTGGTAGACATAATATCTTGTTAGACATCGTTTATGACTTGTGTGCCAAAATCATTTTTGGTTCACTGCCAACGTTGCATGAACCTATTGGGTCGTACAAAAAGAATGATTCTGCGAAATTTTAAATGACATCAAACAATGAATTTTATAAGTAAAATTCAACATATAAAATTCAATATTAGCAGATTTTATACAAGGGTTGTATAAATAGATGTGTTAAGTGAATTCATAGTATGTGTGAAATTATGGTTGAAATCTAATTTTCATTTATTGAGAAAAAAGTTAGGTTATCAGCTGTTCTTAAGTTTTAGGGAGAATAGAAAATTGTTTTCGTATTCTATCTCGGGCTAGCAAACAGAATATCGTCCCCATTCTTATGTAGATTTCTAATAAAGGACATTCGTCTTTGGTAATGTCTTTACAAATCGATCAACGGAGTTAATGAAACTTGCAATTAAGGTACTATTTAGTTTCAATTAATCAATTTGATGGAACTAGGATTTTATCTTGTTAGGGTTTTTGAAATAAAACTTAAATTCTCGTTGCATTTTGAACCCCAGAACCCAACACTCCTTCCCAAGTATGCTACTCGATAGATCTGCACCCATCGTTAGAAAAATGACGGTGCATACAGTAATGTAGAAAGTAAAAACTGAAGGCAATTCATCCATATTTCTAGAATATAGAAAGAATGGTAACTCAAAGCGAGTAATAGCTATGAATAAGAAGAAGCTGAACTTAAAGTATGCAAACAATTGCCAAACTTCTACAAGGAATGATAGACAAAATGATCATGCAAATCTAAGTTTGATAAGTTGACATCCACAGGGACTCTAACCCTGTGTGTTGCACTAGTAACATCAGCTGTATGGAGTGACGACATCCTCAGGGACTCTAACATCGTGAGCCGTGCTACTCATTAATTGAGTAAAACATCAGCAGTATGGACTGTTGACATCTCTAAGGACTCTAACTCCAGGTATCGTGCAACTCATAAGTTTAGGGCACCTGCAAAAGTGGTCTGCTCAAGTCATGCCTATTGAAGAGTTCATGTTGAAGATTGTACAAACAACATGGTTGTGTACATACACCAACAAGAGAGTAAAAAAATTCGTAACATGCTATCAAGAAAACATTTCAATTGCTCTTAGATCAACAATAATATAAGAATCCAATCATAGAACGAAGCTAAAAAAAGGAATGTCATGCGACAAGTCATTACAATATGATCGGGCTAAAGAAATCATAGACACGAAAATATATACGAGTCATGGCACTAGGAATATAAGATCTATAGGGTTTTGGGCTTCAAATGCAATGGGAAATTTAAAACAATTTTGAAAAGTCCCAACAAAATTGAGAATAAGTTCCATTAAACTAGATCTACAAAAGTAAACTATACCATAATCTGTGATTTCCTTATTAGATTATTTGATCTCTAAAACATTCAAGTGTTCACCCTCTATCAGAAATCCATACACGAATGGTGACCACAATTTAGAGTGCTAGCCTTAATAGAGATAGAAAATGTTTTTCTTTCTCTACCAAAATCCAGAGAACTCGAAATTTGCAAAAATAAGAATCTTATGTCGTTTTAGGGTTTCAACTTCTATTTATGTATATAGATAAGCTCTTACTTAAACTCATATTCGTAATATAACTATTGCATTTAGGTAGTTTAAGCAAATTAAACATATGCCCCTATTAATAAGTTATCATATAACGAATCATAAATGCTTTTACGTCATGAATTTTATCATATAAAATTCATTACTCTGGACCATTTGAAATTGCGCAAGGCCATTCTTTTTCTGCGACCTAATAGGTTTATGCGATGTTGGCAATCAATCAAAACCATTTTGGTACATAAATCATAAGCGCTCTCTAGCAAAGCATTATGGCTACCCAAGTAGCACGAATATTAAAACCCATACAACCTAATGAATAACATATATCATATCCTTTTGTCATATCATATCCTTTGATTAAATATAATGCATGGAAAGTCACCCTTAATGTTCAATCGTATTGGTCTCGATCTTTAGGTAAACTGAAAACTCCCAAGTGATATTGATCATATCAATTCACATAGACTTGGCCATTATCAGTCTATCATATCGAGGGATCTATTGATATCTCTCTCTATATGAGAGGAACAAATTCTATCTTTTTTAGACACATTCACATATTATTCACATGGAAACCAATAACAATATTGAAAACAACGTTTGATTGTGTCAAATTACCATGCTCCTAATATTGAAGTGTATGGTAATTTTAATTCTAAGGAATAAATGATATACATATCATGATAACACCTATGATTTAATCCATGTGGTGTTCTCATAGAGAGTCGTTCCAGTACCTTGTTCCCTAACAAGTACTGATTATCTCGATTCATATCTTTATACAAATGATCATAAAATAACCATCAATCAAGATTCAAACTAGTGTTAATTCATTATAGTTCTCGGTATAATGATCGACTAGAGGCATTTAAGATATTTCAACAAATACCTATGGATCTTACTATAAGGTAAACATGCAATCACTTATAATAAAACAACAAATAAAACTTCTATTTTATTAACTAAAATTTTAAGATAAACTATGTTTATAGATTGACCTAAGGCACAAGCCCCTAACAAGATTAGCTTTAAAACAGTCTAAATGATTGTATATTAACTCAATAATGAAATGCAATGGAGAGAATTGCCTCTATATGTTTATACTTACCTCAAATGCATGCAATTTCTAGCCTATACTGGCTCTCGACCACTCCAAACTTATTTTCCACAAACCGTAAGTCCTCTTTAATCTCTTGAGGTGTCCTAAAAATCTTAATCTAACTTTTTTTAGGTTGGTTAATGTTGGGGCATGTGCCCTAGGTCAATCCATTAACTGTATTTATAAATACTTTTAGTTAATAAAATAGAGGATTTCATTTGCTGTTTATTATAATTAATTTGCATGTTTACATTATTATAAGATCCATGGGTATTTACAAAAATATCCTAAATGTCCCTATTAGATCATTATACTGGGAACTATAATGAATTAAGACAAGTGTGAGTCTTGATTGATGATCATATGATGATTATACGTATAGGGATACGAATCAAGATCACGAGTACTTGTTAGGGAACAAGGTACTGGACCGACCCGCTATGAGAACATCACATGGATTAAGTCATAGTTGTTTCTCATGATAGGTATATTTTTCAGTCCTCTGACTTGAGATTACCAGAGACTTCAACATTAGGAACATAGTGATTTGACAATATCAAACATTGTCATTAACCGAACGATTATAAAGGTTGTGATTGGCTACTGTATGAGCAATGTGATGAAGTTGTGTAATCTAGATAGAATTTGTCCTTCTCATATAAAGAGAGTTATCTAGTGGATCCCTCGATGTGTTAGACTCTTAAAAGGCCTAGTCTAAGTGAATTGATATCGATCAATGTCACTTGGATGTTTTCAGTCTACCTAGAGATCGAGACTAGAACGATTGAACATGTTGGATGACAATTCCATGCCATATTTTTGATCGAAAGGATATCGTGTGACAAAAGGATATTATATACACTATTGATTAGGTTGTATCGATTTGATATTCGTACAACTTGGGTAGTCATAATGTCTTGCTAGAGGCCGCTTAGACTTGTATACTAAAATGTGTTTTGCTACACTGCCAACGTTGTATGAGCTCATTGGGTCGCACACTAAGAATGGTTCTGCGAGATTTTAAGATGGTTTAGAAAAATGAATTTTATATGATAAGATTCATGACAGAAACGTCCTTGTGGTGTATTACACTTATACTTCTTTAATTAGGGGTATATGTGTAATTTACTTAACCGTTTATATACAAGGGTTGTATAAATAGACGCTTTAAGTTAGAATACACGTACAAAAGATTAAAAAGGCCGAAACTATATTTTCGTTTTAGAAACCACTTAGGGTTTTTGGTATGCTCTGGACCATTTCGGAGAGAAACAAAAGGTTTGGTATTCTCTCGAAGCTAGCACTTCGAATCTCCACCGCCGTTCGTGTGTGGACTACTAGTAGAGGGCGTTCGTCGTTGGCAGCGCCTTCGAGATCGATCAACCTTTAGAAAGGAATATTGCGACTGAGGTACGATTAAGATTTTCATGGTTTAAATGTTTTTAATGGAATTAGATTCGGATCCTGTCGGGGGTTTTGTCAAAATTGTTTTGTAATCTCAGCTGCGCATGAACCCCAAAACCTAACAGTGGTATCAAAGCCTTCTAGTTCGATTCCATTAAATTCATTGCATGTTTTCTTCTGATATATACATGATATATGATTGAAAGCATGTTAATAGTTGATGTATATGTGATATACATAAGTTTTCTGTGAGATTTATTATCATGTTTTGTGTATATGATACATATATTCATGATTTAATTAAAATTAGTTTCGTACATGCTAGTAACCATGTTAGGTTAATTCGAATAATTTTAATGAATTGAGTTTCGTGTTCAGTGAACCATGACACCATTAGGTTCGATTGGGATAGTAGTTCATGATTCAATTACATGTTTATGATTATTTGGATGAGGACTGAAATTGCAAATAATTAATTTTCAAAATTATTTATTTATCTTGTTATATCTATTCTGTTATGAAGTTTCTATTTGATAAGGATAGATAACAAATTAGATTAAGAGATACAAGCAAAATCGGTTTCGTTATCCCTATTGGATAAGAGATAAATATGGAGAAGTTTGTTATTGGTGACATGTTAGGATTCAAATATCTTAAGTCCTAATTGGATTAGGATAAGATGATTAGTTAGATGTGGGCCCGGGTTAATTAAAAATGTTTTAATTGACTTAATTTTGGCTAAATTAAGGGGTAAATTTAGGATAATAAAATCAGCAAAAAATATGATTTTCTATAGCGAATTTCAATTTTCGGAATTGAGATTCGTTTTCTAAAAAAAAAAAATGGGGGCGCTGACTGGCCAGCGGGACCGCCGTCTAACTAATCCTAGGGCACGAAAATTCTTTTATTAGTGAACAGTATAAAAATCTCCAAATTGTTTAGTGATTTAACAAATCAATAAAAATATATGATATTTCATTGTTTACATAAAATCACTAAAACTGAATAAAATCCTTCTATTAAATTTTAAGTCTCACGCAATCCATTTTAAACACTTTTCAAGGCCTCGATCACACTAATACAGTTTCAGCCATAGCCGCGTGTATTGTGTTATCTTGGTGAGACAAGTTGGATAAGAGTTACCTAAATGTTTAAAATGGTCCGACTGAATAAAGCTATCAAAATAGTTTTGAGCTTTAGGCACATGATGAGATAAAAACATGATAAGACATAAGATGTCCCGTATCTCATAAAAGTATCTAAAAATTACATAAGATGTAATTGGTAACTGTTACCTACCTAAATAATCTAGTTATGTGTTTCATGCCATAGTCATCATAGAATTAGGTGAAATATGGATTTTAGTCCCCTAAATAAACAGTGTGTTTTAGGAGGGATGTTAATTTAGTGGGAGTTTATTCCTCTATACTAAAATAAACTTTGCATAATCTTTATTGTAGATCAATGGCCTCTTCAAGTAACAATAATCCCCTGTCCGTGCGATCCATCCTTGAGAAGGATAAGCTATCTGGGACTAACTTTCTTGACTGGTTCAGAAACTTGAGAATTGTTCTTAAGCATGAAAGCAACTTGTATGTCTGGATGCTCCAATTCCTAAAGACCCACCAGCCAATGCTACGAAAGCTGTGAAGGATGCGCATAATAAGAATGTCAACGATTCTACTGATGTTGCTGTATTATGCTGGCAACTATGGTTCCTGAACTTCAGAAGGACATGGAACTAATGGAAGCCTACGACATGACTATAACGCTGAAGGAAATGTTCCAACAGCAAGCTAGGTAAGAAAAGTTTGAGACAGTCAAAAACCTACATTCTTGCGAGATGACTGAGGGTGCGTCAATTAGTCCTCATGTTCTAAAGATGAAGGGCTATGTTGACCAGCTTGATAGACTCGGATTTCCCATAAGCCAAGAGTTGGCTACGGATTTGATCCTGAATTCATTACCAGAAAGTTACTCACAATTCGTGATGAACTACAATATGAATAATATGGAGAAATCAATTTCAGAGTTGCATTTGATGCTCAAAACTGCTGAACAAAATATAAAGAAACCATCTAGTAATGTGTTGATGGTCCAAAAGGGAAACAGAATGAAGAAAAAAGGCAAAGGCAAGGCTAAAGTTGTCAAGGCTGTTATTGTACCTGTCGCAAAGCCTGTGGAACAAGTCAAGCCCTAGCCTGTTCCTGCTTCAAAACACCCAAAAGAAAAGAAGGAAATTATCATTTCTGTCATGCACCTGGACATTGGTTCAAAAATTGCAAACTCTATCTGGAAGATCTAAAGAAGAAAAAGGGTAGTGCGACTACCACTACAGGTATTTATGTTATTGAAATTAATTTATCTACTAGTGATTCCTAGGTATTAGATACCGGATGTGGATCTCATATTTGTATAAATGTGCAGAGACTCACCAGAAGTAGAAAGTTGAAGAAATGAGAAGTCATCCTACGCGTAGGAATGGAGCAAGAGTTGCTGCCCTTGCTGTTGGATAATATGACTTAGTCTTACCTAGTGGACTTATCTTAACTTTAAATAATTGTTATTTTGTGCCTGCCTTGAGCGAAAACATCATTTTTGTTTCATGCTTGGATATGGATGGTTTTTATTTTATTATTGCGAATAATAGATGTTCCATTTCTCGCAAAGGAATATTTTATACAAGTGTTGATTTGCGTGATGGTCTTTATATTCTAAGCATGAAAAGGTCCACTGATACTCTAGTCTTTAACATAAATACAAAAAGATTTAAGTCAAATGATTTGAATCAAACCTATCTTAGGCATTGTCGTCTCGGGCACAAAAACGAGAAACGCATCACGAAGCTCCATAAAGATGGATTTCTAGATTCATTTGATTTGGAAACATATGAAACGTGCGTATCTTGTTTACGAGGCAAGATGACTAAAGGTCCCTTTACTGGACACAGTGAAAGGGCAAGTGATTTATTAGGTCTAATACATACTGATGTATGCGGTCCTATAAACGCAATGGCTAGAGGAGGTTATCAGTACTTCATTACATTTACTGATGATTTCAACAGATATGGTTATGTATATCTAATGAAACATAAAGCTGAATCATTTGAGATGTTTCGAACATTTCAAAATGAAGTGCAAAATCAAGTTGGTAAAACTATCAAAACACTTCGGTCAGATCGAGGTGGTGAATATTTGAGCCAAGAATTTGATGATCATCTTAGAAATTGTGGGATATTCTCCCAATTGACTCCAACAGCAGCTCCACAGTGGAATGGAGTTTCTGAAAGGAGAAATCGAACCTTATTAGATATGGTTCGATCTATGATGAGTCATGCAGATCTTCCATTATCCTTTTGGGGTTATGCATTACAAACTACAGCTTTCACTCTAAATCGAGTTCCTTTTAAAGCGGTTGATAAAAAACCATATGAGATATGGTACGGGAAGAGACCTATTTTGTCTTTCCTTAAGATTTGGGGTTGTGAGGCTTACGTAAAACGACAAGTCTCAGAAAAAATAGCACCTAAATCTGACAAGTGTTTATTTGTGGGGTATCTTAAGGAAACAAAAGGATATTACTTTTATAATCCCGCCGAGAACAAAGTGTTTGTTGCTCGGTATGGTGCCTTTATGGAAAAACAATTTCTTTCAAAAGACAAACTAGTGGGAGAGAAATAAATCTTGAAGAAGTTCAAGAATCACAGATAAACCATGATCCGCTACTGGAAGTTTAACAACGTTCTGAACCAGTTGAACCCCCGCAAGTGAGACAAGACCCACGTTAATCCGGTAGGGTAAGACATGAGCCAGAGAGATTCGAATTTCTCATTACTGATAGTCGTGATGTGTTGCTTATGGATCAAAATGAGCCCACCACTTATTAGGAGGCTATGTCTGGACATGACTCAAATAAATGGATAAGTGCCTCGAACTCTAAGATACAATCCATGTATGATAACCGAGTTTGGAACTTGGTTGATTTACCTGAAGGTGGTAAGACCATTGGATTTAAATGGGTTTTCAACAAGAAAAAAACTGACATGGATGGCAATGTGCATACTTTTAAAGCAAGACTTGTAGCGAAAGGTTTCAGGCAGACTCAAGGTATTGATTATGATGAAACTTTTTCGCCAGTAGCCATGCTTAAATCCATTAGAATTTTAATTGCCATTGCTGCATATTATGAATATGCGATATGGAAAATCGATGTAAAAACAACATTTCTTAATGGAAAGATGCTTTAGGACGTGTATATGACAGAACCTGAAGGTTTTGTACATCCTGAGAATTCTAGGAAGGTATGCAACCTTCGAAGATCCATTTATGGATTAAATCAAGCTTCTCGGAGTTGGAATCTTCGTTTTGATGAAACAATCAAGGATTTTGGTTTTATTAAGAACGAAGATGAGCCTTTTGTACACAAGAAGGTCAGTGGGAGTGTAGTTATTTTTCTGGTACTGTATGTTGATGATATATTACTCATTGGAAATGTTATCCCAACATTGTAGAATGTCGAGTCTTAGTTTGGGAAGTGTTTCTCAATGAAAGACTTAGGAGATGCAGCCTATATCCTAGGGATAAGAATCTATAGGGATAGATCTAAGAGGCTAATCGATATAAGTCAGAGTGCTTACATAGACAAGGTGCTAAATAGGTTCAGTTTGCAAGACTCTAAAAGAGGATTGTTGCCAATGTCTCTTGGCATAAGTCTTAGCAAGAATCAATGTCCTAGGACACATGATGAGCGAGACCGTATGAATAAGATTCCATATGAATCGGCTATTGGATCTATCATGTACGCCATGCTATGCACTCGACCTGATGTATCATATGCTTTGAGAACTACAAGCAGATATCGGTCAGATCCTGATGAGAGTCACTGGATAGTAGTAAAGAACATCCTTAAATACTTAAGAAGGATTAAGGAAATGTTCTTGGTCTTTGGAAGTTTTGAAAATGATCTAGTTGTAAATGGTTACACAGATGCAAGTTTTCAAACTGATTTAGATGATTTTAGATCGCAATCAGGATATGTGTTTACTTTGAATGGGGGTGCAGTAGGCTGGAAAAGTTCAAAGCAAGAGACCGTGGCAGATTCTATAATAGAAGCTGAGTATATTGCAGCGTCCGATGTAGCAAAGGAGGCAGTTTGGATCAAAAAGTTCATTTTTGAACTTGGTGTGGTTCCAAGTATTGCTAACCCTGTTTGTTTGTATTGTGACAATAACGGGGCAATAGCACAGGTCAAGGAACCTAGATCACACCACATATCCAAACATATACTCAGGCGTTTTCATCTCATCAGAGAAATTATTGAGAGGGGAGACGTAAAGATTTGCAGAGTACCTACTGAAGACAACGTTGTAGATCCATTGACGAAAGCTCTTCCACAAGCAAAACATGATGGTCATGTTAGATCATTAGGCATTAGATGCATTTATGATTGGCCCTAGTGCAAGTGGGAGATGTTGGGGCATGTGCCCTAGGTCAATCCATTAACTGTCTTTATGAATACTTTTAGTTAATAAAATAGAGGATTTCATTTGCTGTTTATTATAATTAATTTGCATGTTTACATTATAATAAGATCCATGGGTATTTACAGAAATATCCTAAATGTCCCTAGTCGATCATTATAATGGGAACTATAATGAATTAAGACAAGTGTGAGTCTTGATTGATGATAATATGATGATTATACGTATAGGAATACGAAACAAGATCACGAGTACTTGTTAGGGAACAAAGTACTGGACCGACCCACTATGAGAACATCACATGGATTAAGTCATAGTTGTTTCTCATGATAGGTATATTTTTTAGTCATCTGACTTTAGATTACCAGAGACTTCAACATTAGGAACATAGTGATTTGACACTATCAAACGTTGTCTTTAACCAAACGATTATAAAGGTTGTGATTGGTTACTGTGTGAGCAATGTGATGAAGTTGTGTAATCAAGATAGAATTTGTCCCTCTCATATAAAGAGAGATATCTAGTGGATCCCTCGATGTGTTGACTGTTAAAAGGCCTAGTCTAAGTGAATTGATATTGATCAATGTCACTCGGATGTTTTCAGTCTACCTAGAGATCGAGACTAGAACGATTGAACATGTTGGATGACAATTCCATGCCATATTTTGGATCAAAAGTATATCGTGTGACAAAAGGATGTTATATACACTATTTATTAGGTTGTATCGATTTGATATTCGTACAACTTGGGTAGTCGTAATGTCTTTCTAGAAGCCGCTTATGACTTGTATGGCAAAATGTGTTTTGGAACACTGCCAACGTTATATGAGCCTATTAGGTCGCACACTAAGAATGGTTTTGCGAGATTTTAAGATGGTTCAGAAAATTGAATTTTAGATGATAAGATTCATGACAGAAACGTTCTTGTGGTGTATTACACTTATACTTCTTTAAGTAGGGGTATATGTGTAATTTACTTAACCGTCTATATACAAGGGTTGTATAAATAGACGCTTTAAGTTAGAATACACGTACAAAAGATTAAAAAGGCCGAAACTATATTTTCGTTTTAGAAACGACTTAGGGTTTTTAGCATGCTCTGGATCATTTTGGAGAGAAACAAAAGGTTTGGTATTCTCTCGAAGCTAGCACTTTGAATCTCTGCCGCCGTTCGTGTGTGGACTACTGGTAGAGGGCGGTCGTCGTTGCCAGCGCTTTAGAGATCGATAAACCTTCAGAAAGGTATATTGTGACCGAGGTATGATTAAGTTTTTCATGGTTTAAACGTTTTTAATGGAATTAGATTTGGATCCTGTTGGGGTTTTTGTCAAAATTGTTTTGTAATCTCCGCTGCACATGAACCCCAAAACCCAACACGCACAGAAAGAATGGCTTTGCACAATTTCAATTGGTCAAGAGTAATGAATTTTATTAAATAAAGTTCATGACATAAAAGCTTTTACAATTTGTTATATGATAACCTATTAATAGGGGCATATGTGTAATTTGCTTAAACTGCCTAAATACAATAGTTGTATTATAAATAAGATTTTAAGTGAGGGCTTATCTACAAATGTAAATAAAAGGTGAAACCCTAAAAATGAAATAATATTTTTATTTTACAATTTTTGAGTTCTCTAGATTTTGGGAGAGAAAGAAAAATCGTTTTCAATTTCTCTTGGGGCTAGCACTCTAAATTGTGGTCATTGTTCGTGTGTAGATTTCTGATAGAGGACGTATATTTGAACGTCTAGGAAATCGAACAATCAGAAAAGGAAATCACGAAATAAGGTATGATTTACTTTTATAGATTTGGTTTAATGGAACTTATTTTCAATCATGTTAGGGTTTTCTAAAATTTGTTTTGAATTTTTCGCTCCGTATGAACCCCAAAAACTCAACAGACCCGTCATAATGATCAAATTACTACTGAACCAGTAAAGCAAAATCATGTATTTGATTCAAAAAATTAACTTGAGGCTGGTAGCTTATTGAAAATCAAAGTGCTATAGAGAAATTTGAAATGATTATGCAAAATATGGAAGATTTTACAAAACTTATTTAAGAATTATGGGAATCATGAATGTGAGATCAAATTTATCGAAATGGTTTTTCAAAATGATTTGTCGAAATTCAACTTCAAACTCATTGCGAACACTTATCTAAAAATTCCATAAATTTTGAAAATATACATTTGTAAACCAGTGATCACTGCCTTTATGCTACTGAATCAATTAAATTTAATAAAATAATTCATTTAATATACCGAAATGGAACTCAACAAAAAAACTTGAAATCAATTGAAGACTTTACAAAAATTGAACAAAAATCTAATTTTTTTTCAAAATAAAGGGCTAAGATTGTGGTGATTACTTTCTCGAGAGTGAATCTCTCAAGCTATGTGCTATTGGACCCATATAATCCAGTACTCCAAGCTCCAAGCTGAAATTCCTAAAACCCTAGCTTGGCTTTACTCTCTCAAACTCAAAGATTGTAGGGTTGAATGAAGCTAGGTTGAGGCGAGAATCACTTAAATACACTAAGATTGAGGGAAAGAAACTGATTGTGAGAAAAAAGGGTGCGATGGTTTGAGTGTGGAAAAGAACTAGTGTGTGTGGCGATTTATGTTCTATTTTTTAAATTCCTAAAATCGTGCACAGCGATTTCGGTGTAAATGGTCAATCTTTAGTAAATTGCTAGGTGAGTCAGTGCGCTACAGTGGACCACCGATCCTAGCAGCGATTCTTATACTAGTTGATTCGTTGAGGAATTGCTAGACACAAACTTTGCCTTAGTTTGTAGGTTTTTGTCACAGATTTTTCCAATGATTCCTAGTGTTATTTGGAATCGATGGGGATTAGGCTTGATGTATTGTTTTGCAGTTTTTATTTCATAAGTAACTGGTAAACTTTTCATAAAAATGAATATAAAGGTAAAATTGACAAAAAATAAAGAATTTGATCAGGATATGTACCTAAGTAATACTTAACTAATAATTTAATTAATTAATTTAATAAGCCGATAAATAAATAAGCAAATGTATCGTGCAAACTTACATAGGGCCATAAAAATACACATACAACTCAATCATCCCCACTCTATTTGAAGCTACTTTAGAGCGTGAGTCTCAAACATAATTCCAAAAGAGAGATTAAAGGGGAAAGATTAAAGGGGAAAGAATAAAAGCAAACTATACAAATAATATATTTCCTACTAAAAACTAAAATAACTTAAAGAAATAAAGAATATGGGCTGCCTCCCATAGAGCACTATTGTTTGTTTTCGTTTGCTCGACTGATAGATTAATCAATATTCGTCGAGCGTGAGTGAATCGATCTTCAAGTGATTCCTCATTGAGAATATCATCATTATGGTCTGAAAAATGCCTTCGTCGTTCCTCTCATTAGAGTCTCTGATTTGCCCTTCTTCGATATTGTCACAAAGTTCTCACCCGTTTTGGACTGATATTTCTTCATTACCCGTCGTAAGTGTAACTATATGATAATGTTCATCAATGATAGCTCCGAGAATCAATAAGAATAGTCTACCCAATAATATCTGATCATATGGGATAGTTGTTAGCATGACTGGGGAATTTGTAGTGAAGGTGAGCCTACCCACTCATATGAACACACTCTTTGATACTCCTAATGGGACTGTGATACCTCTAATGGGACTGTGAAACTACCATTTGGCTTATATACCTTAATAGGAGGCTTGCAATGAATCCTCAAATTTGTTATAAGAAACCAATGTGCGGGCATAGTATTAATATCATATCACTTATGAAGTTGAAATCCATAAAAAGACATTTCATTGATTTGTGTTTTAAGGAAGGTGTGTCCTAGGTCCACTTCTAAAAGTTTTGAAGGATTGTAATTTTCACCGAATTTCTCGTAATATAGGTCGTCTTTGTCACAATTAATGGGTCTCTGGCTGGAAGTTGTTCCTTTTGTGATTTCTTATTCTTTTTCTCTTTGGTTTAAAAACCATTAATAGCTTGATTGTTTCATTGGCGTTTATGGTTACAATAAGCTTCTCCATAATGTTCAATTCATCTATAAGATTATCAACTAGGTCAAAGTGAATGATCTCCATATCCCGTGACATAAATTTTTCATGATAAGGTTTTAGTCTATGACCATTAAATTTAAAGATTCTTCCTATTTCTTTAATTTCTATCTCTACAACACTTTGGAGAAATACATGTGTAATTACAAAAGGTTCGTCCATCGCGAACAAATTTTCCTAGGAAATAATTTAAGACGTGAAAAATAGCAACATTTTTTGTCGTATTTTAAATTTCTTAATATTTAATTTATTATCCTAAAATGCTTTATTTTTATTTTTATAAATAGAAGGCCTTTCATACACATAATTTTTCAATTCTTTCAATTTTTGGATAGTAAGTTTACATTGTTTTCCTCCATTATCATAATTTTACATGTTTTGATTGCCCCGTATGGCCTATGTTCTAATTTGACTGGTAAATGACATGCTTTACAAACTAGCTTATAAGGAGTCATACCTATGGGTGTCTTAAATGCAGTTCTATTTGGCCATAATGCATATTCTAAATGAAAACTCCAGTCTTTACGTGTTGGACATACTATTTTTTCTAAAATTGATTTATTTTATATGTTTGAGGTTTTGGCTTGACTACTAGTTTGTGGGTGATATACGGTAGATGTTTTATGTGTAACATTAAATTTGTGAAGTTGAGTGGTGACAATTATATTGCAAAAGTGTCTCTATCACTAATTAACACTCTAAGTGCTCCAAAAAAGTAAAGATCCTTGATTTTAGGAAGTTAACTACTATTTTTGAATCATTTGTTTTCATAGCTATAGCTTCTACCCACTTGGACATAGTCTATGACTAATAAAATGTAAATATTTCCATTAGATATTGGAAAGATTTGATAAAGTCTATTCCCTAAACATCAAATGTGTCGCAAAAAAGAATAGGACATTGGGGCATTTGATTCCTACGTCCTAAATTCTTTATTCTTTAAAAATTTGGACAAGCTTTCGTGTAAACATAAAAATTATGGAATAAAGTAGGCAAAAAGAATCTTGAGTCTAATATCTTATGGGTTGTATGACGTGGACCAAAATGTTCTCCAAAATCATAAGTATGGCAATGAACCATAACGGGTTGTATTTCAGTTTGTGGAATACATCTTTGAATGGTTTGGTCCTAACAGAATCTCCTTAAGTAAGGATCATCCCATATAGAATGTTTAGCATCGTGTTTTATCTTATTCTTTTAGGCACTTGTCAAATGGTGTGATAGCCTATTAGTAGTGAGATAGTTGACTATAATGGCGTACCGTGGCTAGTTATAGCTATCTTATATGAATATTCATATAGAAATTCATCCCTTAATGCATGGTATTGGGGATTCTCCGATTTTTAGTCTACTTAGATGGTCTGCTACTAAGTTTTCGACTCTAGTTGAGAAGAAGCAAAAGTAGCTGGATTGACCGAGTCCTTAACTTTGTGCATGACATTGTGGTGTTTTTTGTGTTGAAGTTCAATGAAGGCCGTGACGAATCTCACAACAACAAAAAATACACTAACTTCATTGCAAACTAAACATACTAACTAAATGGAACTAACCAAACTATACTAACTAACCTTAACTAACCTAACCACCTAAACAATACAAACTAATTAAACTAAAATAACTAACTTAACTAACTAAACAAACAACCAAAAAATGATTACCTAAACTACCAAACGAAACTAAAATAACAACCAAGTTGCTCGAGAGTTACTTGTTAACAACCTAACCTAACGTAACTATGTGAACTAAACTCGACTAACCAAACGTAACCTAAGTATGTAAACTAAATTAACTACACTAAACTCTCCTAAACTACACTAACGAACATACCCTAACTTAAATTCGTGAAATAAAACTAACCTCAACACCTAAACTAAACTACCTTAACTAACTAAGCTAATTAACCTAACCAAACCAAACTAATGTGAACAAACCTCCTACACCTAACTAACTAAGCTAACCACTTAAGTTAAATTAAACATATAACCTAAACTCACTTAACAAACTAAACAAATTACTTGGTAAAGCTCTGCCCTAGCCATACTCACATTGAAGTCCCTCTATTTATATTCTTTCATATGATTCGGCTTGAGAGTTATCTTCAATTAAATGATTATAATATCAATAAGATTGTTTAACTTTAATGATAAAGCATCGAACTTTAAGTTGATCACTTCAAGAACTTGGGTACCGTACTGTAGACTCTTCGAGATGTGCATGATACGTATCGTGAAGTACATCGCACGCATATCAAAACACGATTTATGCCAGTTACTGATATACGTGTAGGACTCCTCCTTGAATGTGAGCTTAACAAAATGGACATAAAAATACACAAATCCTACCTATACGAAAGCACATGAGCGAAGCTAGCCGCATCCCACCTTTTACTTAAAACGCTATAACAGAAAAGTCAATCTTAAAAAAAATTCAATTCTACTGCAAAATAACTCTTGTACCTTTACTGCGATTAGTGCACCTCACAATCCGCTTTTCTCTCATTTAATGCACCTGACCATCCTTTTTCTACTGCAAAATTACTCTTCTAAGTTCGAATCTTCTAATGTTTCGAGATACATATATCTTTCACAGCGATGAATTTCTATTATGGAATATTGAAGAGTAGTCACAGATACGACATTATACTAATATGGAAAACATGAGAAATAAGTTTATTTAATTAGAAGGTTGTATACATGTACTTCGTGAACCCAAAATATAAGCTATCTACAAATCAACATGACATCAAGAAAACTCATCATGCAGGTCTATTCCGACGGTTACGTTGACGTTGTTGCTCGGTGATGCAAACCGGACGTACTCTTTGTCTAATTGGACGATGTGTTTGTACATCCGATTGAGGTTGTTGAGGTAGTTGGTCTTGCATTGAATCACGTCGAGTAGATTGATGCGTTTCCTCCGGTGTTTCACTCGACTCACCTTTGCTACTGATGCTCCCAAAAATAGGAGGTGGAACCATCCCAAAATACTGGTTTCCTGTATGGGATTGGGGGAAAGGAACATGAGGCTACGGTATGGTCAACAAGTTCATGAATTAGGCATTTCCACTATATGGCATATTGAAATAGTAAGGAGTAGGCATATATGGACTAGGCACGTATTGAGGCAGTGACGGATACATTTGACGATGAGGCATTCTATGGTCCACATATGAAGACAATGACCCAGGTGCGTAAGGATCAAAATGGTACGGAAGAAGATTCACGTGAGCCGGCCTGGGGATAAACATTTGTGGTTTTGCTTGGGGTGTATGTCCTACAGGAATGTCCCCATGAGAAGAATCAGTTGGTGGGGATGATCGTTGTCTGCTCTCGCCAACAGTCTCTGTTCTACTCGCTTTCGAATAAGATGAACGTGCTGGAGGAGAACGTCTGCTACTCTCTCCAGCAATCTCATTCTGAATAGATGGATATGGTGGACGAGGACATTTGGTGCGTTCCCGCACAGTCTCTTGTCATGTTCGTCTTCTTCTCACCTCTATGTTTGCTTCGCCCTGATCGTATTCTTCATCTTTCGGTTCATTATCCTCATTTATGTCATGTTCGACGTCTATTCCGTCACGCGAGAGAGTAGACATTTGCCTTTCATCTTCGTCTAAAATTTTAATCCCTTCATCAAGCACAGCAAGACCTTGCTCGTACCCATCCTCAATAAACACTCGCCTCAGTCGATGCACCAAGTTACGCTGATATACAAAGAATAAGAGCTCAAAGCACGCAATATAAGCTATTACATGTTCGTGGAAAAGTAAGAGTTAGAAGATTACCGAGTAGTCACGTAACGTCCCGTCGTATCTAATGAATCTCCTAGTGACCGATCGATACCACGTCATGTAGTCTTCATGATCGTGCCCTTCATTAAGTGTCGCTGTCACAATGGTGTCCCCACGATTTTCCCACATGTGTATTTAGCTTGCGTGAAAAGTCACCCAATTTTCATGATGATGTCCACGCAATTCGATGCGGTGCAGTTGGGCGTCGTAAGCACAATTTGGTGGCACCACTTGTACCATGCCGAATTGTCGCATAACCCTTTCTGGTCGATGCCACTCGACTATGTGAAAACAAATAAAGGGACACGTCGAAAGCCAACTACCTTCACCGTTAGTATAGTAATCGGGAAGAGACCCCATGAGTTCAGTATATGGTTGCCATACCACATCATCCTCATGCCTTTGCGAGTCGAGTGCATCATGGTCAGCCGATACGATGTGCGTCGCACTTTATGAAACCGAAAATGCATCGAGCCATCTATGTAGAAAACAATAAGTTAAGTTAAATGAAATTGGACAAGATTTTTAAGCAAATTAATGACAAATCGACTTTAATACCTGTGTCCCAGTGGAACGTCCATAAGCATATTTTGGCCATCCACCGTTCGTGGTTGAGCTCTAGAAATACGCAGGCGTCGTGGTGCTATGAATGGAAATCTGTCCCATGCCCACAGTTGTACAAGAATTGATGCGCTAGCAACCTCATGTGCCCTTGCGCGAGATCCGCGACACAACTCCCTGTACAAATAAGCCAAACATGCACTCCCCCAACTATATTGTCCAGCTACTTGGAAATCATCCAACAATTGTAGGAACATCAAATGTACGAATCTATTGGACTTGTCGGCGAAAAGACATCCACCGATAAGTTGTAGTATGTACGATCTTACATATGCAGCCTTTCCATCATGAAGGATGCGTCTTGCGTGCCGTCATGTTCATTAACAACTTACGAATGAATCGTACGATTGTGAAATGAGTCGACTGACTCAAATGTCAAATAGATATCAATCATTGCAGTTATAAGTAAATTGGCCACCGCCTCCCACATCAAGTCGAAGTGTGTCGTATCATGCAACAACACAGGAACGAAATAATGTGAGCCTCCGGGGAGGATTATCATGTGGCGATAAGTCATCTAAACTATAGTCTCCGTAGATGAGATAGTGAACGCGTTACACACCGCATTCATCCTTTCACGGTCACTCGACCCAAACTTAACCATCAACACTTGTGATGGGGTGAGCTATACGCGATGCCATGTAACCTATTAACAATTTCACCGTTCGCATAAAATAGAAAAGGGATGTTTCTTTGTGACATGACCTACATAAGTTTGCGAACTTTGATGTAAAAGGAATGCACAGAAATGCAAGAATATATTAAATGCAATAGTTCATAAAGAGCACGGTATTCGATTACAAATTTATGCCAGAATTTATATTCTTCCATTCAGCACTTTAAACACAAATGGGACTTTCTGATGTAGAATATCGCATCAATAGCGCAACCACAGAGCATACTCGTTCAATTGAGTTTGAGTTACCGAATGTTTGAAGCTCTGCCCATACCATTAAATAAACATACCAACCATTCTGAAAAACCACAACACCTATGTCACTATCATGTAAAGCATAACAAACAATTATTAGAAATAATGGAAAAAACCAAATTCGCGAACTTACTATTTTTCTCCGCTTGTTGTCTTCAACGTAAGAATCCTGTAGTGACATTTTATTTGCGTTAGTCCCATGTCAACAAATGATATTCTGATAGAATTACACTTGAAGTACTAGTACTACAATAATGCTAACAAACATAAAAAGTAAACACTGCATTTGTCAAACAAAAGTGAAAGTGGAAACTGGTTCGCGAAACTGTTCCATTGTTAATTTCAACTAAAATGCACTTCTAACGAAAATTAAGAAAAAAATATTTACATAACTAAGCAAGCTAAATAACCTAACCTAACATAACCTAACTATGTGAACTAAACTAATGAACCCAACCTAACTATGTGAACTAAACTAACGAACCCAATAAACCTAAATTATAGTTAACGCAAATTGTCGAACAACAAAACAAAAGTAATGTACTGAAACATTAATAACCTAACTAACGAAATTAACTAAACAAACTAACTAAACTAAACTAACTAAACTAACCTAAACTAACCAAACTAAACTACCTAACCTTAACAAACCTAAATACCTCTACTATACTAAACACTTACCGCAAATTGTCGAACAACAAAACAAAAGTAAAGTAATCTAACATTAATAACCTAACTAACAAAATTAACTAAAGAAACAACCTAAAATTTAAACTAACTAACTAAAGTAATCTAACCAAACTAAACTAACTAACCTTAACTAACCTAAATACCTATTCTAAACTAAACGAAACTAAACAAAACAAACTTAACTAACTAAACAAACTACCTAAAGACGATTAACTACACTACTAAACGAAACTAAACTAACTTACCGGTCTTAATAAAGTAAACAAACTACTTTAACTATACTAACTAACCTAAATACCAAATATAAACTTACTTAATTGACTTAACTCACTCAACAAATTGTCTAAACTAATTGTCAAATTCGTTAGCGCACGAAGAGATGATATTTTTTTACTACATACATTTTGTTACGAAAAATTTACAAAAGTACAAGTGTATTTACTGTAAAAAAGGGAAATGAGGGGAAATTTTATTTATTATCACACTACGAAATAACGCCTAATCTAAAGGCGCTATCACAATGGACAACAAATTGTCACTGAACTAACTATACTAACCTAAAATTGCCGAACAACAGAACTCAAGTAAACTAATCACAGTTAACTAACCTAAGTAACCGTAGCAAAATTTACTCAAATAATGAGTCTTAACTAACTTAACTCAATTACCTTAACTACGTAATTTAACCTAATCTAAAATAACCTAACCAAGCTTTGTGAATCAAACGTAACGTAACGTAACCTAACCTAACTCAACACCGTTACCTAACTCAACTATACTAACCTAAAATTGCCGAACAATGCAAACGTCAAGTACACTAATCAAACATAACTAAGCAAACATAACTACCCTAACTTAACTGACTAAACTAACTAATGTAACCAACCTAAACTAACTTAACCTAACTACATACACCTAACTAACCAAACTAACCACCAATACCTAAAATAAACATCTAAACTAACCTACCTTAACTAACTAAACTAACTACCTCGAATAACTCAACTACACTTACCAACTCCTTCCACTCCACTGCTGCGCTGGCCATCCCTCCTCCGCTGCCAGGACTCCTCCTTCCTCCGCTGCCGACGCCGGAGATCCCTCCTCCGCTGCCTGGGCTGTTGTTCTTCCTCCACGTACCACTGCCACACAAGTCGCCTCCACGTACCACTGCCGCTGCTGCTGGTGAGAGCCGCCACTCCTTGCTCCGGTGCCCCGCCGCAGGTCCTCTCCTCCTTCTCCGCCGCGCGTGTGCACCGCCGCCTGGCTCTCCTGCACTTAATCGTCCCCTCATTCTTCCACCCTCCTCGGTCTCTCTCTCCACGAAGCGCTCCCCCTACCCTCCTTAAATAACTGACCCACCCCACTCGCCACAGTGATCCCGTGACCTACCACCCCTACCCCTAAACCCTATCCTCACAAGAAAGTTGAAAGCGACGCAGAGAATATTCTCTGCGGCGGTTTCAGGAAGACGAACATAGAGGCGCAGATAGCGCCTTCTCCAAAGGCGCTATCTGCGCCCCTATGTCACGGGTATTCCAGGTCCACGTGGACTGGGAATTACTTATCACAGCCACGTGGCCATTGATAGCGCCTTCGCAGAAGGCGCTATCAATGAAATTGATCCACGTCGGTCCACGTGGACATGTCGACGTGGACATGAGTACACTGATAGCGCCTTTTCAAAAGGCGTTATCTGTGTATTTGACGCCAGGTTGCCCGGACACATGGATATTTCCTTTTCAAAAGGTGCTATCCATGTGTCCACATTAGAAAAAAAAAGTCCACCTAGATCACGCCTTTACTATAGGCGTTATTGCCTACTTCCTAGAAATTTTTTTTTTCACCCCTATTTTCCTCTTTAAAACTATAAACATGTGTACTTTAGTGATTTTTTCAGTTTGAAGACAGCAAAAGAATCATAAGGGTACGATCACTCGCTTTTGGAGTTCTTTAGTCAAACTCAGCACGGAATGACTTTTTTTTATCCTAGGGTCAACACTTGCTAGGGTTTCACTTCTTCAACCCCGCCTCCTCAGGGCTTGCCTTAGCCATGCCTACAACATCATATTCTGGATGTCGAGCGTGATGTGCAAGACGTCGACGAATTTTACGACTTTATTATGGCCTCGATGACCTTTAAGAGCTTGTAGATTGTTGTTTTGCATTATTTCACATTTGACTATCACACTTTTGGTATAAAAGTATCAATTTAGTTGGTTTCCTACGTATTTTTTGCGTATGGTTTATTGGTGTTTTAGATAATTTTTTTCAAAAATAAAAATAGAAAACTCACAGAAAGATTAGCGATGAAAATTCTCTAGTCCGTCACTAATCCGTTGATAATTGGCGACTACTTCACGATAGATCACAAGCTACTAGCTTGTTATTCATCGTTGATTAGCGACGGGCTGTAGGTGAAGAAATTTTTTTATGTTGCTACTCTATCACTGATCTGTGAAATCCGAGAATTTCTTCAACTAGATTAGACAACTAATTAATGATTTTTGGATTTGAATTAATTTTTAGGCATCCGAACGAGTAATGGACTAGAGATGATTAGGTAAAAAATATATTTTTGGTTGTTGTGTGCCAATTGTATATGTTATACTTTATTCATCGTGAAATAAGTTTAATTGGTGTTTAGACGCGTTTTCCATGTGTTTCGAAGTGCGTTGGCACTTTCTCCATTTTTTAGCAAAATTAGGGTATATTTTCAAGAAATAAAATAAAAATAGCAAGTTACATGAATGGGCAACTGGTTAACATACTTGAGAATAATAAGAGAAAGGTAAAACTGTCATTTGGCTACCTTTTTTCCTTTTCAAATGAAACAAAAACAAGGGTTTGTTTCATTGGCTTCATTCATCGTATTCATCAACTGTGAAATCATTTTTCTCCCCATCTTTCTGCATTTTGTTTTAATTAGCTCTTCATCGTTTCTCGTCCTCATTGTCATATCTTAGATTGGAATTAAGGAAAGGGAGAACTGTGACTATTTTGGATTGAAAATCAAGGTGAGCATCGGATTTGTATATTCAATTTAGTTGTGAAATTGAAATAGGAAATGTAATATTGTTTCGGACTGTTTTGTTGATTGTTGATTCGAAAATAAGAGAGAAGTGAAGGTTTCATTGATCGATTTAAACAAACATACAACAACAAACACACACACAACAACAACAACAAATGACTGAATAGTGAAATAAAACAATGGATAGAGAGAGTTGAGTTGATGGACAGTAGACACGAGGAGGAAGACGATAGAGGGAGGGGTCAAGAAAATGATGGTGAAGTGAGGAAGTTGACCAAGGAAAAAGACCACTACCCAGAGAGAATGGTGAAGTGAGGAAGTTGACCAAGGAAAGAGACCCCTACTCGAAGAGACGAGTAGTGACTATAACGAGTAGCCATCAAAAAGAAAACAATGGATGTTTAGTTTCGATGGGTGAGCGGAATGAGATGATCCCCTGAATCGGACCGAACCGGGTTCGACTCAATTTAGCCGAACTGGGTTCGATTCAAAAGATCAAATACTTTTCATTCAAAAAAAAACTCTAGCTTACAAAGTAAAACGAAAATCTCTAGAAAATAGGAAAGATTTAGAAAAATGAAATATTGGCCAAATAAATAGAACGTTTGGATTTCTATTGAAAATATGGAAAAGTTTGGGTTTTCTTAAAACTTTTACCCAGGGTTTTGCCTTGTAAAACGTAATGATGGCTGATCGAGCCTAAAATACTAAATTGAATTCCAATAACCATATGAATTGGTTTTTTAGGTAAATTAGTGATAAAATATTGTAATTGGGAATCAAATTATGGAAATTAATGTCTTAAGAAGTATTTCAAGTATTTTAAAGAGTTGTCAGGATTTTAAATAGATTAAACACCCACATTACTCATAAATTATAATAAATTGTTGAAAAATAGTACAATTGAGCTGAGACTCAATTTATGGATTTTTATAATTTAATAGAATTTTCAAAACAAGATAAGCAGGGGAACATACGACCAAGGACTCTTTATGAATTTGCTTTGGTTTGATAGTAGTAGACTGTCACGGCCCGAATTTCTAATCTCGTTTGTTATATGTAATCAGGATCACTAACCCATACTATGGGACCCACACCGTGATATGTCCATTGACTGAGCCAAGGTCGAGGTATAGGTTAGATTTTTTGTGATGTATGCCTAATGCATTGTATATGTGTAGACTATTTAGTCATTCCTACTTGTATATAGGTGTCGAGACGTGAGTGGAGATGTATATCGAGTTGTGTGACAACGTGGGATTAAGGTAGAGATTTAAGGGGTAAGTTTTATTTGAGTTAAATATAGTTTTATAGTAGCTTTGATGTGGTTATGTGACGGCCCTAACTTCTAAACAAGGCACCGCCTGGCCTAATCCCGTAATTAAGCCTTAATCCTGACCACATAAGACTTAATTACATATTAGTCAGCCTTTCGTCCCTATATTCCTCCAAATCCATGTACTGATATATTATTCAACTTAAAGTAAATTCAAATTCCATTATTATTGTCATGTGATTTCATATTAATATGTAATTGAAAGATTATGCGGGTACTGTTATGATTCAAAATTCCTAAGTGTGGAAAACCAAGAAAATATAGGATCACATGCACGTATATATATGAAACTATTCACTCAGCCAAAAATGCACAATAAAGACATAAATAATATAATACAATAAAAGTCGAGTCGCACAAAATGAGTGAGGAGAGTCGCCGAACTGCTCAGAGGAAGTCACCAATCTTCTCCTTCCCCGGTCTGCTGCTGCTCGATGGACCTGCACCTATAGTCATAAACTAGACAGTGAGTATAGTGATATTTAAGTAATAACTGAAGAATTCTATGCCACATTTCCAAAATAAACGAATGGTATTTAAAAGCATAAAGTAGCAAATAAATTGTCGAAACAAGTAATGTAAGTAAATACCACAGTTAAAGATGTAGAGACAGACACAGGCTAAGTTGAGATGATCTACGTCCGCTCGACAGTGAGAACTATCACCTAACATTTCTCACTACTATATGGAGCTGCGCTCAACATATCTCACACAAATAGCGGAGCTACGCTCTACGCTTATAAAACATCAATCTCATGCTTGCTGACCATCCCAGTCTCAAAACTCATGTGTCTCGCGCAAGTGTAGTGGTCAGTGTCGAAACCGTGGTAGCCCATGCCCCAGTGAACCGCGCATCTCTCGTGCAATGGACACTAGATGATCCCTACTTCAATTTCAAAAATAAATAATGCCAATGTTCTAGGAATCCAAAACAAGTTAGGCTATAAAGCCCAAAGGAAATCAAATACAACTCTAAGTAAATCATAATTATCCCATTAGCATGTTTTTCATCAATTCTTTTAAAAAATGACATCAAGAGTAGGAATCAGAGTTAATGAAACAATTCACAAGACATCATGTCATAATATTCACTCATAAATAAATACAAGAAAAACATGATGTGAGATCTCAAGTAGCAATGTCTACCAATAAATCAATAAAGGTGAATGAAATGAAATATAAAATTCTCACAGTTGTACTTACAATTCACACGCTTGTCCTAGTCTATTCGATCCCTTGACACTTCGAAATGTGTGCCCAAACTCCTGAGTTCTCCCCTTAGTTCCCAAACATTTGATAAGTGATCAATTTAGAGCAAATCGAATTTGAGATCAATTTCATAATTTTTAGGCCAATCCGCCCATTTCTCGCATTTTGAAGTAATACCCCATAAAAGTCTCGTCCGAAATTCCAAAGAATTTATTTTTCATAGAAACTCATTACTTCCTCTTTATTTTGTTCAAATATAATTTTTTGAAATTTTTCCCAAATTTTCTGGAATTTTTTTCCAGTTTTTTTCTCCCTTTTCTTTTTTTCTTTTTTCTTTTTTATTTATTTATTTGGGTCGGGGCGACCAAAACAGGTCGAACCCGACCCTGGCCAGGGCACTGGGCCTGGCTCGCCCCATGGGCCGGGCTTGGCCAAGGCCCCTTGTCCGGCCAAAACAAAGGTAAGTGGTGCACATGCACGGCCCGTGCCCCCTTTATTCCTCAACAAACCAGGGATTTCCCAGGTTCGTTGATGAAATTTTATTTTTTTTCTTCATGACCTGGGGTCGGAGATCCAACCCCAACTCATTTGGGGAGGGGAGACGACTCTTTCGAGTCGTCTCCTTCCTTGGACGAACCGCATTCGCAATTTGTCCGAGCTCCCACCTCCCTCCTTCACCAATAATAAACCACAAATCAACATCAAATTAACAACAACACACTCACCTTGATTTTCTTTGGTTTCTCTCATTTTCCTCCTCTCCTACACCAACAACTATCTCTTCTCTCTTCTCCTCCTAGCAACGATTTTGATGAGATAAGAATATGAAATTCGTTGACTAATGTTCAATTTGACCATATATAGTGCTAAGTTTAAACCATAACCATAGATCATTATGTGCACACGTGTCTCGAGGCTCATCTCATTGATCACCTTGTCCCACTTGTCCCTCAAGTCATTTTTGAGTGACTCAACATTTGGAGACCTTGCCTCATGACGGGTTAACGCGTGTCTTGATGCACACCTTGTGCATATGGTTTTATTTCATTAACTAGAGGCCATTTAATGCTTAACTAAATGTGGCCACATTAAAGCCAGTTATTAACCCAACATAAATTTAATTTTATTCAAATAAATTAAAATTACCCCAATATGTTGCTACCTCGATCACACGTCGACATGTGACTCGTGGTACATCCCCACTCGTCTTGAAACTTAGACACCTATATAAGTGACTTAATTGTCTACACATGTACCATACACTAGGCATACATCATAAAAATTATAAACCATACCTTGACCTTTGCCTTGGTAAATGGATATATCACGGTGTAGGTCCCATAGTATGGGTCACTGAGCCTGTTTAAGGAAGTAAACACGGTTAGCCCATTTTGGCCGTTACAATTGTTCCCAACTAATGAAAATTCCATCCTCGAAATTTAAAAGTCATACTACCATGTATACCTTACTCGAATAGGTACGAAAACTTATCTCGCATATAGTTCTCCCTTCCCTAATGAGTTTCGTATCATCATGAAACTGTCACTTGATGAGTATTTTTGGGATAGACTTATTCCTCAACTGTTGTACCCTTCAATCTAGGATCTAAACAGGCTGCTCCTCGTACGAAATATCTTCACTCAGGTCTATCTGGCTCAAATCTACAATCGGATGATCACCTGCTCTCGACTCAGCTAATTGAAGCATGGATATATGAAAAACTGGATGAAATTTTGACATCTGTGGAGGTAGCTCAAGATCATACGCAACCTTTCTGACCCATTTCTTAATTTTGAAAGGTTCAATAAATCTCGGTACAAGTTTACCTTTCACTTCAAACCTCTGAAGACCCTTTTGAGCAGAAACCCTTAAATAGATAAAGGATCCCTCAGTGTATGTGAGATCACCGAGATATCCATCTGCGTACTTCTTTTGTCGATCCTGGGCTCCATTGAGTCTCTGACGAATCAGTCGTACCTTCTCTGTTTGATCGACAACAATCTCGGACCCCACGGTCTCCCGGTCTTCTAGCTCAGCCCAACACGATAGCGAGGGGCACGGTCTACCATACAAAGCCTCAAACGGTGCCATCTTAATATTGGCCCGATAACTGTTGTTATATGCAAACTCACACAATGGTAGGTAGTTCTCCTATGATCTGTCAAACTCCAAGATGCACGCCCGTAACATATCCTCAAGAACCTGTATCAATCTCTCAGTTTGTCCTTCAGTATGAGGATGAAAAGCCATACTAAACTATAGGTGCGTACCATACTGCCCCTATATACTCCACTATATCCTGGACGTATACAGAACATATCTTTCAAACATAATAGTCACTAGTACCCCATGTAGTCTAATTGTCTCTTGCTCGAACAATATACTCAACTGATCAAATGTATAATTTGCGGCAACTGGTAGAAAATGAGCAGACTTTGTCAGTCTATCAACAATAACCCAGATGGAATCATGTCTCCAAGCTGTTCTCAACAATCCTCTCACAAAATTCGTAGCAATTTTTTTCCACTTCCACCGTGGGATGGGAATAGGCTGTAGCAATCCTCCAGGTCTACGATGTTTAGCCTTCACTTGCTGATAGGTCCCAGAATCCTAACAAAATCTGACACATCCAATTTCATCCCAGGCCACCAAAAATGGCTTTGCATGTTGTGGTACATCTTGGTCCAGCCTGGATGAATGGTGAATCAGGAACGGTATGATTCCCGAAGAATCTCCTCTCGCAGCTCTGGTAATGATGGTATCCACAGTCTGCCCCTAAATTGAAAACATTGGTCAGATGTTTACGTTCAATCAACACAATCTGCACTCTGCCCTGACTCACTAAACCTGGAGTATAACCTGTCGGTCCTCTAACCCTTTGACACTCTCTATGTAGATACGGTAAGTACTCACATCTCTGCGCAAATCTTAACTCAAGTTTCAGTAGGAACCTCCACATCTCCAATAGGTATCCTAGTAAGCAGATCAACGACTACATTCGCTTTTCCCGAATGATATTCCAAGGAAAAGTCATAATCTTTCATAAATTCTAACCATCTGCGTTATCTCATATTCAGATATTTCTGTGCGAAGAGATACTTCAGACTCTTATGATTAGTAAAGAGTGTAAATGTCTCTCCATACAGATAATGTCTTCATATCTTCAATGCAAACACTACTACTGCCAGCTCTAAATCACGCGTTGGATAATTCTTCTCATCTACCTTTAACTGTTTGTATGCATAAGCTACTCTACCAACACCGTACATCAATACACATCCCATACCTCGATGAGATGCATCAGTATAGATTGAGAATCCCTGTCCAACCTCCGATAACACTAATATTGGTGCAGTAGTCAATAATCTCTTCAACTAAGTGAATGCCTCCTCATAGTCCATAGACTAGTGAAATCTAACATCTGTTTTAGTTAATTGAGTAACCGGTGAAGTGATTTTTTAAAAATCCTTTACGAATCGGCGATAATACCTCGCTAAACCCCATAAATCTTTTGATCTCAATCACTAAAGTCGGTGCTGGCCAATCTATCTCGCCTAAATCTTAGTTGGATCCATTGATATCCTCGCTGCTTCGATAAAATGTCCAAAAGATTTGACCTCTGATAGCAAGAATCCATGTTTACTAAATCTAGCGTACTGTCTTTGCTCCCTCAAAGTCTACGATGTCTCTCCTAGGTGCTATTCGTGATCGTCTCTCATCTTTGAGTATACTAGTATATCATCGATGTAAACTATTTCAAATCGGTCAAGAAACGGTTTGAAAACATGATGTATTAGATCCATAAACACTGTTGGAGCATTGGTCAGCCCAAACGACATGATCGTGAACTGAAAATGTCCGAACCTCATGTTGAAAGCTGTAATGGACCTATCCTCATCCCTTATCGTAAGCAGATGATACCCTGATCGCAAGTCTATTTTGAAGAAAAACTGTGCTCCTCTCAACTAGTAAAATAAATCATCTACCATCGGGAGTGGATATTTGTTCCTAATTGTGACTTTGTTCAACTGTTGGTAGTTGATTCAAAACCTCGAAGTACCATCATTTTTCTTTACAAAAAGGATGGGTGCTCCCCATAGCGACATAGATGGTGTGATGAATCCCTTCTGTCACAAATCCTGAAGCTGAGTCTTCAACTCTTCTAGCTCTCGTGGTACCATCCGGTATGGTGGTATGAAAATTGGTTTCGAATATGGTACCAACTCGATAATGAAATAGATCTCTCGCAGCAGTGATAAACTAGGTAAATCCTCTTGAAAAACATCAGGAAACTCTCTAACAACCGGTATATCTTCCAACCTAGGTCCGCGACTATTTGGTACAGTGTACATCAAAATTAGTGCTTCCATCTCCTCACAAGTCGGAGGTCGACATCTCGTTCCTACAATCCTCGCTGAACTTTCTCTATAAGTGAATGATAGACACCCTGGGATCTCAAATATCACTGTCTTGCTAAAATAATCATTATGAATGTGGTGTGCAACTAACCAGTCAATCTCTAAAATTGCGTCAAACTCCATTAAATCGAGGACTCTAAAGTTAGCGGGTAGCTCTACTCCATCTATCCTGATGAGACATCTCTCAACAATACTATTAGTGTAAACTCTATTCCCGGTTGTAGTACTCAAGATCAAATGTACACTAAGCCTAACAGGTTTCAACCCTAGGATGTATACCATGCGACTAACAATAAAATATATGGTAGATCCAGAATCAAATAAAACATATAAGTCTTGATCGCAAATAGAAGTCGTACCCTTAATAAGACCCCGTGTAGTGTCGGCGTCTGGCTGGGCTACCATGTGAATCAACTCTTGGGCTTGCTGTGCGTACACTGCTACAGGATGTGGGCACTCTTTCAAGATGTGTATGACTTATCCACATCTCTAGCATGTCAACTGTCTACGCTGACCCTAAGTCTGAGACTGGCCCTGTGCCTAATGTTGACCTTGTTTAGGCGGCTGTTCCAATCTCTATTTAGGATCCCAGCTTTTGCCTCTTCTTCGGCCTCTACCGCCCTGCGGCTGCTGCCGTGAAGTATGTGGGCGAGAATACAAGAACAACAGGAACTAGTAAAGCTGGTCTGATGGGAGGTAGCAAGGGAGGTTTACCAACAGTTCCTTGTGATGGAGCAATGAACGATACATGGGCATAACCAGTGGGTGAGTGGCTGTCCCCGAACCCCGAGAACCTCGGTTCCATCCCCATGCTCTCTTACCTCTATGTCTCATCCTCTCATACTCCTGCTCTATAGAAAAACTGGACCAAGTGCTCTGCCATCAACAACTCTGCCCAAACAGTATGTCGCATGCGGTAGGGCTCATTCATAAATCTTAGTGAGTGTCCTCACGCCTGAACTAATGATGTAATACCTAATATCGGGTCTGAGTCCATTACCGAAGTGATATACATCCTCAGACTCATCTCTTACCAAGTCCCCAACAAACTGGCACAGATAATCGTATCGATCCATGTACTGCATCATAGGCTCCTCTGGCCCCTGTCTTAAATTCATAAACTTTCTCCTTAATCTCTTCATGACTGAAGGCAAAAAATACTGCAGATAGAACTTCTACTTAAATGAATCTTGTGTCTCGAACTCTCCGTGAGTGGCCACTGTCATATGCCACCACACGTTGGCATCTGTATCGAGAGTATATGACGAGATCTCTGCGCGAAATCTATTATTAGTCCCCAGTACCCGATGAAGCTTCTCCTAAGACAGGATCCATTTTTCAATCTTCTGAAAATCACTGAATCCAACGAAATAGGCTGGCTTGAGTCTGATGAAGTCCTTCACCAGCTGAAGTTCCACTGAAGTGCTGGAAGATGCTGGTGTGGGAGCCGATACTACATCAGCTATCTTCACCTCTGGTGCAGTCATGGCTATCAGCGATGCTAAAGCTGTAGTAGGAAGTGCTGGTACCTGTATAGTCGGTGTAGCAGTTGTAGGAGTCGATGTCAATACGGGTGGAGCAAAACGAGTGGTCATCATAGAGATGAAATCAGTCAAACGTTGTCCCTGAGCTGTTGATTATTCAGACAGTCGCTGTAAATCCTCTGCAAGAGTTTAGACACTGACTGCCACTAGGATCTGAACCTCCTCCCCCACGTGTACCAGCCATCGGGTGTGCAATGGATAGCAAACGCGAATCGGCTTCTACGTGATATAGTGCAGAAGTATATCTATACTTCTAACAAGTAACAAATACATAAAAGAACTCCCCCATCTTACTGTCATTCATTTCCCAACTAATGGGTTCTAGGCAAAGGCCATCTGATTTCCACAGTTACAATTTGTATTTTATTCAACTTGTCCTCTAAACCTAGGGCTCTGATTCCAACTGTGATGGCCCCAACTTCTAAACAAGTCACCACCTAGCCTAATCCCGTAATTAAGCCTAAATCCTAACCACATAAGACTTAATTACGTATTAGACAGTGAGTATAGTGATATTTAAGTAATAACTGGAGAATTATATGCCACATTTCCAAAATAAACGAATGGTATTTAGAAGCATAAAGTAGTGAATAAGTTGCCGAAACAAGTAATGCATGTAAATACCACGGTTAAAGATGTAGAGATAGACAAAGGCTAAGTCGAGATGATCTACGCTCGGTCGGCAGTGAGAACTATCACCTAACCTTTCCCACTACTATATGGAGCTTTGCTCAACATATCTCACACAAATAGCGGAGTTGCGCTCTACGCTTATACAACATCAATCTCATGCTTGCCGACCACCCCGAGTCCCATAACTCGTGTGTCGCGCGCAAGTGTAGAGGTGAGTGTCGGAACCCCGGTAGACCTATGTCCTCGTGAAATGCGCATCTCTCGTGTAATAGACACTAGATAATCCCTACTTTAATTTCAAAAACAAATACCAATGTTCTAGAAGTCCAAAACAAGTTAGGCTACAAAGCCCAAAGGAAATCAAATACAAGTCTAAGTAAATCCTAATTATCCCATAATCATGCTTTTTATCAATGCTTTTAAAAAATGACATCAAGAGTAGGAATAAGAGTCAATGAAACAATTCACAAGGCATCATGCCACAATATTTACTCATGAATAGATACAAGAACAACATGATGTGAGATTTCAAGTAGCAATGTCTACCAATAGACCAATAAATCAATAAAGGTGAATGAAATGAAATAGAAATTCTCACAATTGTAGTTACAATTCATACCTTGTCATAGTCTATTTGATCCCTCGACACTTTAAAATGTGTGCCTAAACTCCTAAGTTCTCCCATTAGTTCCCTAACATTTGATATGTAATCAATTTAGGCCAAATCGACTTTGAGACCAATTTCTAAATTTTTAGGCCAATCCACCTATTTCGCACTTTTCGAGGTAAAAACCTCGTAAAAGTTTCGTTCAAAGTTCCTAATATTTTACTTTCCATAGAAATTCATTACTTTCTTTTATTTTGTCGAAATATAATTTTTTGAAATTTTTCCTAAATGTTTTGGAATTGTTTTCCAATTTTTTCTCCCTTTGGTCGAACCTAACCTTGGCTAGGGCATTTGGTCTGGCTCGCCCCATGGGTTGAGCATGGCCAAGGCCCTTGGTCCAGCCCAAACAAAGGAAATGGGTGCACACACACGACCCGTACATGTGCCCCCTTTCTTCCTCAACTAACCAGGGACTTCCCTGGTTCGTTGATGAAATTTTTTTTTTCCTTCACGACCCGGGGTCGGAGATCTAACACCAGCTTCTTTAGGGAGGGGAGACGACTCTACCGAGTCATAGTTCGTCCGAGCTCCCACGTCCCTCCTTCGCCAACAAAAAACCACAAATCGACATCAAATTAACAACAACACACTCTCCTTGATCTTCTCTGGTTTCTCTCATTTTCCTCCTCTCTTACACGAGCAACTTTTTTTTCTCTCTTCTCCTAGCAAAGATTTGATAAGAAGATGAGATTTGTTGACTAGTATTCAATTTTACCATATATAGTGCTAAGTTTAAACCATAACCATGGATCATTGTGTGCACACGTGTCTCGAGGCTCATCTCATGGATCACCATGTCCTGCTTGTCCTTCAAGTCATTTTTGAATGACTCAACATTTGGACACATTGTCTCATGATGGGTTAACACGTGTCTCGATGCACATCTAATGCATATGGTTTTATTTCATTAACTATAGGCCATTTTATACTTAGCTAAATGTGGCCACATTAAAGCCACTTATTAACCCCACATAAATTCACATTTTACTCAAAAATAATTAACTTACCCAATATGCCGTTACCTCAGTCCCACGTTGACACGCGACTCGAGGTACGTCCCCGCTCATCTCGATACCTAGACACCTATATAAAGTGACTTAATAGTCTACACATATATAATACACTAGGCATACATCACATCAAATATAAACTATACCTCGACCTATGCCTCGATAAATGGACATGTCATGGTGTGAGTCCTACAGTATAGGTCGTTGACCCTGTTTAAGGAAGTAAACAAAGTTAGCACATTTCGACCATTACAGGTTATGTTTAATATACAATTAATGAGCCCAAGTTAATGTAGTTAAATTAAATAGCCACATGATGTGCATCGAGACACGTATTGACCAATCCAGAAACAAACGAAGTTAACTTTTAGCGTCAATTAGAATTGGTTGGTAGAGGTGAGTGGGACATGTGTTTCAACATACACCATTTGACATGTCTTGGGATATGTATATGAAAATGGATGTGTGGCTATGGTTCAACCATATACATTCACATATATAAAACACAAATCAAACTTATGAGCTAAGTTTTTTCATGTCATCGAGTTGGCAAGGAAGAGAAAAAATTTGCTATAGTGATTAAGGAATAACAAAACTAGGAGGAATTAGAAGCTTTGGTGAGCAAGCTTAGTGTGTGCATTAACTAGGTAATCTTATACACTAGTTCATTTAATTCAACTTGATGAAGTCATGAATTTGGTGTTGTTGATTGGAACTTTGTTATGGAGAGCGAGGGATTCGGGGTGTTGGAGGAGGCCTAAATGTTGAGGAAACAAGAATTCTGCACTTGCAGAATTCTGGGTTCAGCAACGTCTAACGTGCTATACCGTAGTGCGCTACACATTTTGGGCAGCTCAGTGTTTTCGACAAGGAAGAACACTATAACGCTATATGTTTTCAACTAGAGCGCTAAAGTTACGTAGCGCACTATGTGACTTCCTTAGCGTGCTACCGACACTCTGGACACAAGTTTTTGAAATTTTTGAAAACTCATGAAACCCGATTAAACCAGTTTAAAGACGAACTAGCAACTCTAACCCACTCTAAAACATATCAAACAACTTTAGAAAACTAATAGGAGGTCTCGGGAGCTCAGGAGCACATTTTTGGGGTGAGAGGGGGCCAAATAAGCTAGGATAAGCTTTGTGACTTGTAAGTAAAGTAGCGAGAATTCTTTATTTCATTTCATTTACTCTTATCGATTTATAGTATATTTGTAGACATTGCTACTTGTAATCTCACATCATGTTATTCTTGTTTCTATTCATTATTGAATATTGTCAACATGATGCCTTATAAAGTATTTCATTGATTCATTTTCCTAAGTTTGATAACATTATTGATATATAGTTAAGCTAAAGCATGCTATTAGGATATGTTGTAATGGATTAGACTTGTTCTTTATTTCCTTAGGCTTTGTAGCTTAACTAGTCATGGGATCCTAGAGACTTAGGACTATTGATCATTGAAAACTAAAGTTGGGATTATGTAGTGTCCATTGCGCAAAAGATGCATGGTTCACTGGGACTCAGATCTTTCGATTCTAGCACTTACCACTACACTTGCGCATCACACGAGGTATGAGACTTTTGGTTGTCGGCAAAAATGTGATAGATGATTTAAACGCGTACAGCACAGCTCCACCATTTGAGGATTAATAGAATTTATGAAATATGTAGAGCACATCTCCATATAGTAGTGGAAAAGGCTAGGTGATACTTCTCACCACCGACCAAACATAGATCATCTCGACTTAGCCCGTGTCAGTCTATATACTTTTAACTGTGGTATTACTTGCATTTCTTGATTTAGCAACTATTCTATTACTTTATGCTTTTAAATACCTTTCTTTCGCTTTGGGAATGTGGTATAGAATTCTCTAGTTATTACTTAAATATCATTATACTCATCATCTAGTTTGTGACCGTGGGTGTCTGTCCGTCGAGCAGTAGCAGCCCGGGAAAAGTGAAGATCGAAGACTTTCCTTGAGCATTTTGGCAACTCTCCTACCTCATTTTGTATATAACTCAACTTTTGTTGTATTACTTATATTTATGTCTTTCTAGTACATATTAGCATTTTGTATATTGGGTTGAGAGAATAGACTCCCCGACTTATCACTTAACTGTCCTTTTATTTATTATCTTTTGATGTTTATATCTATGTGATTGTTTATACCTGGTTTTCCACACTAAGGTTTGATTATATTGCTTTCGCATAATGGTTAGGATTTCAGCTGAAATAATTTAAAGATGCTAAAGCAAAATTTTAATTCACTATGAAACTCAATAATGATGTGACATATGTATTACTTATCATGAATGCATTTAACGAAGAGAATAGGATAAAAAGGCAGACTAATACGTAGTTGAGTCCTACGTGGCTAAGATTAAGGCTTAATTACGGGATTAGGCAGAGCGGTGCCAAGTTTAGGAAAATGGGTCATCACATAAACATTATTTCTTGTTTTTTACAAAAACATGGCTTATATTTTTCATAGTGAAGGAGTGAAGCTCTTGCTCATGCATTCATGACATCCAGATAGAGTTGCCCTTGCATCGGTCGTAAGAGTGTGAGGTGTTCCACTCTAAACTAGACATATCTACCGGTGTCCAAGGCGGGTAATGTTAACTGCGGGATAGCATGCATTTAACTCATAGTATTGTTCTAGGTTCATTATGAGAGGGCCTGCTCTTTATGAGCTTAGAACATGAAATGGAGATTCATGTTGTATATTTATTTCAATATTTTGTTTATGGTGCAATATTCATATTAACTCTTGTTATTACATGTTGTACGAAGCAAGGTAGATGTTTACTTATCTGATACTTTTTATTTTGTGCACACTATTGTTTGGTGTTCTTAAAATGGCTTTGTCAGGTTTTGAGGCTAAGGAGGACCGGAAGGGAAAAAGGAAGGTAGAGGACTTTTGTTGAGAAGCTCTTTTTCCTTTGCATGTAATTATTTTTATATTATTTTGTTTTAGGTTTCCAGAGTGAGCGTAGGATATGAATCATTTGAGAAACAAGTTTTAAAGCTTAAATGGTTTAGTTTTGTATATTTGAGGTTAAGAAACATGTTTTAGTTTCAGTTTGAGGTTGAGAGTTGTAATTATGGTTTATAAGTTTGCAGTTCAATTTATAATTTAAATTTGATATCATATTATGAACTGCAATGAATTATGAGTCCTTTTAGGCCTCTTCCAATTCTATTATCGATTAGGTTTTGGGTGTCGACAGCCTATAATTAGAAGAGGTGCTACTGATATTATTATAAAAATATGAAAAACATTTCGTATGATTTCTTAGTTTGCTTCAATTGAATAAGTCGAGAATTGGGGTTTAAATAACGATTCCAATTTAGATTTGGAGTAATTTAAGGATTAAATTAAGAGTCATTTCAAGGTTTAAAGTTAATTGTATGGTTTAGATGCCTAATTAGGGTAATTAGGTTAAGTATGGCTTAGTGAGACTGGTCTAGACAGAGTTGGTATCAGAACTAACGTTTAGCTAAATTAACGATAAATATTGATTGAGAATCAAAGGGTGATAGAGCATTGATTTTGCTTAACATGGGGATAAACTTTGGTTAAAAAATAAAGCATGATTAAGAGCGATTAGTATATTTACATTATGTTTGGTATTTGTATACCGTTATGTTGATTGATATGCAATGACTAATTCATGATTATATGCAAATTGTTTTGTAGAATCATGAGTGGACAGGGTGGAGACCCTATGGATCCTCAGTATATGGATTCTTAGTCATTGCATAAGTGGACAGTGATGGTCACTACTCAGCATCAACAGATTGTCCATGCACTATCACATATGAGGGCTCAGGGTGCTATGTAAGTAGCTCCATTAGCTCATATTAATCCAGGTGTTTAGGCAGAGTAGGCTACCTAGATAGCTCAGGTGAGGTTAGAGTCAAGGATTGCACCACCAGTTATTCTTGTGGATAGGCTAGCAGTTGTCAAACAAATTAGGGAAGAAAAGTTACATGGTGAATTCAAAAAGAACAACCCATAGAGATTTTATGGTGGATTTGACTTGAAAAAGGCTAATGAGTTAATTTCAAATCACGGGAATATCCAAAGTTCTCTAAATACTATAGAGAACTTGAAATTTAGTTTATCAACTCACTATCTTGAGTCAAATGCCTCAACATGGAGGAAAATTGTACTCGAGATACGACTAGCCTACGAGATGTGGTTCTAGTTTCTTAAGGCATTCATGCAATAATATTTTACTAAGACCATGGTTTTAGAGAATAAACTTGAGTTTCATTACATTGAGCAGGAAAATATGTCAGTAAATGAATAAGCAGCAATGTTTAATAACTTGTTGATGATAACTGGGTAGACATACATGCAAAAGGTCAGTAAAATAAAAAAAAATTGGTTTGAGAGAAAGTATTTTTATTGTTGTGTCAACGATGAGGCTAGGGACATTCACAAAGCTTATGATGAAGCTAAGGGTTTCAAAATAACTAAATTCTTTAAAAGAGATAAGGAAAGTTGAAGGAGAGGTACTGTGGAAATAGGTCGAGGTTCTGATAGTGGTCTAAAATAGCAAAGTAGGAAAGATAAAAGGAAGTAAAATAAAGGTAGGTATGGTGATTCTTTGTCTATATCATCTACCCCAGGTCCTACACGAGCTACTACTTTTCCTCCACCTGTTTCGAGGTTCCCTAAGAGATATTTTCATCATTTAGCCATGACTTCTACTCTGCAAGTACGTTTGCAATCTCAATCGCAATGTCTTAATACTCGACAGTTCCATCGACCTTTCAACGTACACGGATGTCATCTCAATCACAATCGCAGTCATGGGGACAGGGTGGCAGAGGTAGAGGTTAAGTTAGTCAGGGTTATACACCAAGGCCTTCCAGTACACAGGCTTTGTCAATGGGTAGTAGATCAATTGGACGGTGTTTTGAGGGTGGATTTATGGGGAATCTTAAGAAGGATTATCCAAAATTGAATTAGGGATGGACTTCTTCATCATTAGTTCAGTCTAGACCTCAAGTTAGGGAACGTGTTCTGGTCATTGTTGAGCCTGATGTGGATACCAACAAAAATTTGATAGAAGGTATAATTTCTATTTGTGGTCTCCTTCAGAAAGTTGTAATTGATTCTAGTTATACTATTTCATTTATTTATGGCCTATTGGTTAATGTGTTGGATTTGACTCCGGTGATAGTCAACATACATTTAGTTCTCAATACTGCAGCTGGAGACAAGGTATATTCGCATTTTATATGCGAGGGGTGTCTAGTGGAGATGGAAAGACATGAAATGGTTGCAGGTTTTTGTGTTTTAAAGTTCCTAGAGTTTGATGCTCTCTTGGAATGGATTGCCTTATTGCATATTATGCAAGCCTGATTGTTTCCATAAGATGATAGATTTCTACATTCCTAGTTGTCTGATTTTTACCTACACAGGGGGCTATGACTGATTTTTCTACGATTAGAGATAAGGTTACCACTATTTGAGAAATGGAGATTCTTGCCGGAATGGTTAGTACAGAGGTAAGAGATCAATTGAAGTTGGAAGATATTCCTGTAGTGTGTGAATTTGCAGATGTCTTCCTTGATGATTTATTTGGCTTACCACCACCACAAGATATTGATTTTATTATTATTTTAATTCTTAGAAATAAACCCATTTCCATTCTTCCGTATAGGATGGCTAAGCTTGAGCTTGCAGAGTTGCAGAATCGATTGCAAAAACTTATCGATAAAGGATTCATACATCATAGTAAGTCTATGCACCAGTTCTTTTTATGAAAAAAGAAAAAGGACGAGAGCTTCAGAATGTGTATAGATTAGAAATAGTTGAATCGAGTGATAATCAGAAACAAGTATCCTTTGCCGCGTATTAATGACTTATTTTATCAACTAACTGGAGCTGAGTTATTTTCAAAGATTGATCTTCGATCTGGCTATCATCAGTTAAGGGTTAGGGTGGAGTATATAGATAAGACTGCTTTTAGTATGAGGTATGGTCATTACGAGCTCACTATAATGCCATTTGGTTTGACTAATGCACCAGCTATACTTATGGGTTTAATTTAGTGGATATTAAAGCCGTATTTATACCACTTTGTGGTTGTGTTTTTTGATGGTATTCCGATACATTCTAAGACTCGTAAAAAGCATGAAGAATATCTCAGAGTGATTCTTCAAACTTTGAGAAGTCATCGATTGTATGCCAAATTTAGTAAATGCAAGTTTTGGATTTCAAAAGTTAAGTTTTTAGGATATGTACTTAGAGCTGATGGAATTGCGGTAAATCCTGCGAAGATTGAGGCAATTATGAATTAGCCCAAACCGACCACTGTGATAGAAATAAGGAGTTTTCTGAGTTTAGCTAGTTATTATCACATATTTATGTAGGATTTCTCCAAAAATAGCTTCGTCTATCACAAGGATGGCCTAGAAGAATGTAGAGTTTATGTGGTCAAAAGCTTGTGAAAAAGCTTTTACTGAGCTTAAGAGCCGATTAATTATGGCTTCAGTGTTGGTGTTGTATGATCCAGATAAAAGGTTTTTAGTTAATGCTGAAGCATATCAAGTTAGTCTATGTTGTGTATTGATGCAGGATAATAGAGTTATAGCTTATGCTTCTCGACAGTTAAGAACTCATAAGAAGAATTATCATGTTTGCGATATCGAGCCATTAGTGATTGTATTTGCTTTGAAGCTCGAAAGACATTATTTTAATGGGGAAATATTTACTTTGTTTTTAGATCACAAGAGTCTCAAGTACCTATTCTCGTAAAAAACATTGAATATGAGACAGAGACGATGGTTTGAGCATTTGAAAGATATTGATTTCAATCATGAGTATCATCCAGGAAACGTTAATGTTGTAGTTGATGCACTGAGTATGAAATGGGAAGAGGCATTAAAGGCGGCTTGTTATATGGCCTAGAGTATGAGTTACTCGAGGAAGTCGCATCTATGTCTTTATTGGAGCTTCCAAAATCCCATGACTTTCCTATTGTTGCTCAACTCAAAATGCAGACTATCTCCATTCAGTGAATCATCGAGAGCAAATTTAATGATTTTGATGGTGAAAAGTTCAGGGAATCGGTGAGGAGCAGTGATAACTCACAGTGGACATAATCTAATGATCAGAGTCTGAGATTAAAAGGTAGGTTATGGATTTTGTTGGTGGCTGAGACCCGAGATGAGATACTTGGGGAGTCCCACAAGTCTAGGTATTATATTCATCCTAGCAGGACCAAGATGTACTACGACATATGTCATTTGTATTGATGGCAAGGGATGAAGTTAGATGTTGCTGATTATGTTAGACACTGTGAGACTTGCTAGCAAGTCAAAGCTGAAAGGCGAAGACAATAAGGAACATCATAGCCAATACTTATTCCTAATTTGAAGTGGGAGCATATTGCTATGGATTTCGTGACTCATCTACCTAAAACTTAGAGGAAACACGATAGTATCTGAGTTAACATTGACAAGTTGATGAAATCTGCACTTTTCTCCGAATAGCTCTTAATTATGATTTTCAAGTTTAATGTCATCTAATAGAGTGAGATTCTTCGTTTTCATGCAATACTACTTTCGATTATCTCTGATAGAGGTACTCAATTCACCTTTGGCTTATAGGAGAGTAAACATGAACATTTTGGCATTTAATTGCAATTCATTACTGCATTTCATCCATAGACTATTGGTCAATCGGAGCGGTTGATTCAGATAATAGAACATATGTTAAGATCATGTGTTCTTGAATATGAAGGCTATTGGGAGGAATAAATTCAATTATGTGAGTTTTCGTACAGTAATAGTTATCAAGTAAGTATTTGGATGGCACATTTCAAAATATTATATGGTTGACCGTGGAGAGCATCGTCGTGTTGAGTTGAACCAGAGGTTTTAGCTGAGTTAGTGCCACAAATTGTACGAGATCACACAAATGTTAAGTAGATTCATCAAAGGCTTAAAGCTACTCTGGAAAGGCATAAAAGTTATTATGATCTCAACCATCAAGTCGTTGAATACAACGTTGCCAATTAGGGCTATCTGAAGGTGTCACCTCAAAAAGGATTTTACAGGATTGGATCGAAAGAAGACTCCCTCCTAAGTTTATTGGTCCATTTGAGATTGTTCAGAAAGTTGGGAAGGTTGCTTACAGGATTGCCTTGTCGTCTCATATGTTAGGGCATATGCCATAGGTAAATCTACAAATATCTTATCTTATAATTTTAGTTAATAAATTGAGGTTTTCATTTGTTATTTTATTATGAGTGATTGCATGTTTACCTTATAGTAAGATCCATGAGTATTTTTTGAAATATTATAATTTTTCCTAGTCGATCATTATACTAGGAACTATAATGAATTTAGACTACTATGAATCTTGATTGATGGTCATGCGATGATCATACGTATAGGGATACGAATCGAGATTATGAGTACTTGTTAGGGAACTTGGTACTGGGTCGACCCCTTATAAGAACGCCAAATGGATTAAGTCATAGGTGTTACTCAGGATAGGTATGTCATTTAGTCCATCGACTTAAGATTACCAAAGACTTTAATATTAGGAGCATGGTGATTTGACATAATCAAACATTATCTTTAACCGGACGATTCTAAAGATTGTGATTGGTTACCATGAGAATAATATGTGAAGGTGTATAATTAAGATAGAATTCATCACTCTCGTATAGAGAGATATCAATGGATCCTTCGATAAGATAGACCGAAAATGGCCAAGTGTACGTAAATTGATATGATCAATGTCACTTGGGTATTTTCAATTTACCTAAATATCAAAATTAGTACGATTGAACATTGAGGGTGACTTTTCATGCCTTATGGTTAGTCATAGGATATCGCATGACAAAAGGATATGATATATTTCATTCATTACGTTGTATCGATTTTGATATTTATGTCATTTAGGTAGTCATAATGTCTTGCTAGAGACCGGTTAAGATTTGTGTAACAAAATGATTTTGGTTCATTGCCAACGTCGCATGAACCTATTAGGTCGCACACAAAGAATGGCTTTGCACAATTTCAATTGGTCAAGAGTAATGAATTTTATATGATAAAATTCAAGATATAAAATCCTTTACGATTTATTATATGATAACTACTAATAGGGGCGTATGTGTAATTTACTTAAACTGCCTAAATACAATAGTTGTATTACGAATATGATTTTAAGTGAGGGCTTATCTACACATATAAATAAAGGAAGAAACCCTAAAATGAAATAAGATTTTTTGTTTACTTAAATTTTGACTTCTCTGGATTTTGGGAGAATGAAAAATGTTTTCAATCTCTCTTAGGGCTAGCACTCCAAATTGTGGTCATCAATCATTTGTGAATTTTCGATAGAGGACGCGTGCTTGAATGTCTTAGAGATCGAACAATCACAAAAGAAAAACATGGATTAAGGTATAGTATACTTTTTAGATCTTGTTTAATGGAACCTATTTTCCATGCTGTTGGGGTTTTTCAAAAATCATTTGAATTTTTTGCTGCGTATGAACCCCATAAATTTAATAGTGGTATCAGAGCTATAGGCTCGATTCGATTAAACATTTGCATGTTTTCTCTTATGTATATATCACATATTTATGAAAACATGATCTTGATTTATGTACATGTATGATGTACATAATTGGTATCAATAATTAATTTTAAAGCATGTTGTTATTTTGATGTATATTGATACATATGCATGATTTGATTCAATGATAGTATTCATGTTTTGAATATTTCGATTAACATATGTTTTTAATAATGAACAATACGAATTTTATATGTTCATGGTAGATGTAAAGTTTAGTTTAATGTAATTCTAGTGTTGAATAAATGTTTCATTTTTTGATCAATAATTATGTATGTCTCTATCATAGAAATCATGATTAGGTTAATATGATTAATTTAATATGATTTTGGTGTTGAATGCATGATTAATACTTCGAAATTGATTTTGATCATATATCTCATTGTGGTTATCCTTAGTGTATTCCTATTAGATATGAGATAAAGTTGTGATTGGATAAGAATTGCAAATCTTATAAGACATCTGAGATATATGTAACAAATTATAATTGGATAACGATTCAAATGATCTTAAATTCTAATTGGATTAAGATAAGATATTAAGTTAAAGGTGGGTCCGAGTTAATTAAAAATGTTTTAATTAATATTTTTGGAATTAAAATAAGGGGCAGTTTTGGTTAATTGGATTGACTAAAATATTGAAAAAGTTTAGGCAATTTTCAATTTTCAAAATTGAAATTCATTGTCTAAAAAAGTGGCGTGCCAGCTTGATTTTGATCAGTTGCCATTGATCAAGCTAGCATGACCAACGTTAACTGTTCATAGCGCAAGGAAATTCATATAATAGTCAATATTAGTAAAATTTCCTAACTTGTTTAGTGATTGTTCATGCATTGTAATATATGATATTTATCTTGTTTAATTATGATTACTAAAACAAATAAAAATCCCTATTCTAAATTTTAAATCAAGTTTCATCCATTCTCAAACACTTGTCAAGGTTTCGATCACATCGATATGGGTCTGCCTCCGCAGAGTGTATTGTATTATATTGGTGAGACAAGTTGAGTAATGGTTACTCTATAATTTGAAATAGTTAAACTTTATAAAGCAATCAAAACGATTTTAGGCTTTAGGCACTAGATGAAATAAAACATGCTAAGACATAAGATATTTGATATTTGATATCATAAACTCATAAAAATAACTAAAAGTTACATATGATGTAATTGGTAATTGGTACCTACCTAAATAACCTAACTTAAAGTGACATGTCTTAGTTGTCTTAGAATTAGTTGAAGCATTGATTTTAGTCCAATAAATTAACGTAACGTTTTAAAGGAGGATTGTTAATTTATTAGGAGTATATTCTTCTATATTAAAATGGACTTTTGCATAATCTTTTTTGTAGATCTATGGCCTTTTCAAATCACACTAATCCTTTGTCACTGCAATCTATCCGTGAGAATGTCAAGAAACCAATTACTAATGTGTCGATGGTTCGAAAAGGAAAAGCTCTGAAGAAAAAGGGCAAAGGTAAGGTTAATGTTGCCAAGGCTGTTGTGACTATCACAAAGCATATGGAACAAGTCAAGCCTCATGCTACTTTTACTTCATAGTCCCATAATGAAAAAGAAAAGGAAGTAAATTATCATTTATGCCATGCACCTAGGCATTGGTTCTAAATTGTAAGCTCTATCTCGAAGATCTACAGAAAAAGAAGAGTAGTGTGACTACTACTTCAAGTATTTATGTTATTGAAGTTAATTTTTCTACTAGTGATTCATGGGTATTGTATACATGAAGTAGGTCTTACATTTGTATTAATGTGTAGGGTCTCAACAAAATTAGAAAACTAAAGAAAGGAGAAGTCATCCTACGAGTTGAAAATTGGGTAAAGGTTGTTGTGTTGGCTGTAGGATGCTATGAGTTAATTTTACCTAATTGACTTATGTTGGTTTTAAATAATTGTTATTATGCCCATGCATTGAGCAGAAACATCACTTCAATCTCATGTTTGGATTTGGACGGTTTTAATTTCATTATTGCAAATAATAAATACCCAATTTCTCGTAAAGACATTTTCCATGTAAATGTTGATTTGTGTTATGGTCTTTATATTCTAAACATGGAAACGTCCATAGATACTTCTTTTCCTAACTTAAATACAAAGAGATTCAAGTTGAATAATTTGAGTCAAACCTACCTTTGGCATTGTCGTCTTTGCCACATAAATGAGAAATGCATTTCTAAACTCTATAAAGATGAACTTTTAGATTCATTTGATTTTGAATCATATGAAACATGTGTATCTTGTTTACAAGACAAGATGATAAAAAGACCCTTTACTAGACACAATGAAAGGGCAAGTGATTTATTGGGTCTAATATATACTGATGTATGTGGTCCTATAAACATAATGGCTAGTGGTGGTTATCAGTACTTCATTACATTCACTGATGATTACAGCATATATGGTTACGTGTATCTCATAAAAAATAAAGGTGAATCTTTTGAGATGTTTCGAACATTTCAAAACGAATTGCAAAATTAACTTCGTAAAACTATTAATGCATTTCGATTAGATAGAGATGGTGAATATTTGAGTTAAGTGTTTGATGATCATCTTAGAAACTGTAGGATTGTCTCACAGTTAACTCCCCTAACAACTCCACAATGGAATGTTGTTTCAGAGAGGAGAAATCAAACTTTATTAGATATGGTTTGATCTATGACGAGTTCTTCAGATTTTCCTATTTCCTTTTAAGGTTACCCTTAGAAACTGCTGCGTTTACGCTGAATCGTGCTCCTTCTAAAATGGTTCTTATGAGATGTGGTTTGAGAAAAGACCAAGTTTGCCTTACCTTAAGATTTGGGATTGTGAGGTTTTTGTACGATGAAAAATCTTAGAAAAATTATCAGCCAAATCTACCAAGTGTGTATTTGTTGGTTATCCTAAAGAAACTAGATGATACTACTTTTATAATCCCACTGAGAACAAAGTGTTTATTACTTGGAATAGCGCCTTTATGGAAAAACATTATTTCAAAAAACAACAATGGGAATAAAGTAAGTCATGATGAAGTTCAAAAACAATAAATAAACACTCAATCGCCAGTGGGAGATCAACAAAATCTTTAACTAGTTGAACCTCCACAAGCATCCTAAGCGTAGGTCTAATAGGGTAAGACATCAACTTGAGAGATTTGGATTTTTTTATTAGTAATAGAAGTGAGGTATTGCTTATGGATTAAAATGAAACTATTACTTAATAGGAGGCTGTGTTTAGCCTAGATGCAGATAAATGTCTTAGTGTCATGAATTCTAAGATGCAATCCATGCATGATAACCAAGTTTGGTACTTGGTTGATTTACCTGAAGGTAGTAAGACCATTGAATAGGTTTTCAAGAAGAAAAGTAACATGGATGGTAATGCATATACTTATAAAGTACGACTAGTAGCAAAAGGTTTTAAACTAACTCAAGGTGTCGATTATGATGAGACTTTTTCTCTTGTAGCCATGCTTAAATTCATTAAAATTCTAATTGCCATGGCCACATATTATGACTATGAGATATGGAAAATGGATGCCAAAATGACTTTTCTATATGAAAAGTTACTTGAGGACGTGTATATGATACAACCTGAAGGATTTGTTCACTTTGAGAGTTCTAGGAAGGTGTGCAAGCTTCAAAGATTCATTTATAGATTAAAGCAAGCTTCTAGAAGTTGGAATCTTCGTTTTGATGTAGCAATTAAGGAACTTGGTTTTCGTAAAAATAAAGATGAGCCCTGTGCATACAAGAGGGTTAGTGGGAGCGTAGTTGTTTTCTTGGTACTGTAAGTTGATGATATATTACTCATTGGTGACTGTCAAGTTTTAGTTAGGGAAGTGTTTCTTAATGAAGGATTTAGGAGATGCAACCTACATCCTTGGGATAAAGATCTATAGGGATAGATTTAAAAGGCTGATCAATCTATGTTAGGGTTCTTACATAGAAAATGTACTGAATAGGTTCAGTATGAAAGACTCTTACTTGCAATGTCTCATGGTATAAGTCTCAGCAAGACTCAATATATAAAGACTAATGATGAGTGAGAGCGCATGAATATGATTCCATATGCATTAGCTATTAGATCTATCATGTATGTCATGTTATGCAACCGACCATATGTATCATATGCTTTAAGCGAAACTAGCAGATATCAGTTTGATCCCAATGAGAGTTACTGGATAGAAGTAAAGAACATTCTTAAGTACTTGAGAAAGATTAAAGAAGTGTTATTGGTCTATGGAAGTTTGAAAGATGAGCTTGTTGCAAATGGTTACACAGATGCAAGTTTTCAAAATGATATAGATGATTTCAGATCGCAGTCTGGATGTGTGTTTACTTTGAATAGAGGTGCAATGAGCTAGAAAAGTTCGAATCAAGAAACCATGGGAGATTCTATAATAGAAGTTGAGTGTATTGCAGCGTCCGTTGTAGCTAAGGAGGCAATTTGGATCAAAAAGTTCATATTTGAACTTAGTGTAGTTTCTAGTATAACTAACCCCATTTGCTCGTATTGTAACAGCAACGGGGTGATAGCACAGGCCAAGGAACCAAGATCAAACCATTGATCCAAACATATACTTGGACATTTTCATCTCATTCGAGAAATCATTGAAAGAGGAAACGTGGAGATTTGCAGAGTTCCTACAGAAGATAATGTTGCAGATCCTTTGACAAAGGCTCTTCCATAAGCGAAACTTGATTGTCATGTTAGGTCATTAGTTATTAGATACACGAATGATTGACCCTAGTGCAAGTGGGTGATGTTGGGGCATGTGCCCTAGGTTAATCTACAAACATTGTTTATCATATAATTTTAGTTAATAAATTGAGGTTTTATTATAAGTGATTGCATGTTTACCTTATATTAAGATAAATGGGTATTTGTAGAAATACCCTAAATGTCCCCAGTTGATAATCATACTGGGCACTATAATGAATTAAGACTAGCGCGAGTCTTGATTGATGATCATGCATATAGGGATATGAATCAAGATCTTGAGTACTTGTTAGTGAACAAGGTACTGGACCATATGGATTAAGTCATAGGTGTTACTCATGATAGGTAAATCATTTAGTCTTTCGACTTGAGATTACCAAAGACTTTAATATTAGGAGCGTGGTAATTTGACACAATCAAACATTATCTTTAACCGGACGATTATTAAGATTGTGATTGGTTATCATGTGAATAATATGTGAAGGTGTGTAATTAAGATATAATTTGCAGCTTTCTTATAGAGAGAGATATCAATGGATCCCTCCATATGATAGACCGATAATGGCCAAGTCCATGTGAATTGATATGATCAATGTCACTTGGATATTTTCGGTTTACCTAAAGATCGAGGCTAGTATAATTAAACATTAAGGGTGTATTCATGCCTAATGTTTAGTCAAAGGATATCGCATGACAAAAGGATATGATATATGTTATTCATTAGGTTGTATCGATTTTAATATTCATGCTATTTGGGTAGTCATAATGTCTTGGTAGAGATCGCTTATGACTTGTATACCAAAATGGTTTTGATTCATTGCCAACATCGGATGAACTTATTAATTTCAATTAGTCCAGAGTAATGAATTTTAAATGATAAAATTAATGACATAAAAGCCCTTATAATTTTTATATGATAACTATTAATAGGGGTGTATATGTAATTTGCTTAAACTGCCTAAACACAATAGTTTTATTATAACTAGGACTTTAAGTGGGAGCTTATCTACACATATAAATAAAAGGTGAAACCCTAAAACGAAATAAGATTTTTGTTTTCGCAAATTTTGACTTCTCCGGATTTTGGGAGGGAAAGAAAAACATTTTAATCTCTCTTGGGAGTAGCATTCCGAATTTTGGTTAACATTCTGTATGGGATTCTGATAGAGGACGCGCGCTCGAATAGCTTGGAAACCAAAAAATCACAAAAGAAAAATACAGATTATGGTATGGTTTTCTTTTTCGATCTAGTTTAATGAAACCTATTTCGATCCTACTGAGGTTTTTCAAAAATCATTTTGAATTTCTTACTGCGTATGAAACCCAAAAAACCCAACATCTTCTTACTGGAGATCATGATGTATTCCATGTTTTTATGTTTCATAAGAAGGAGCCGGATTCACATCAAATAATAGAGTGGAAATAGTTGGATTTGAGGGAAGATATTACTTATGAAGAGCAACCTATTCGGATCATGGATTGAAAGATTCAAAAGCTGAGGACCAAGGAAATCCCACTTGTACTTGTTAAGTGGCAATTTCATGGAGATTCAAAGTTAACCTTGAAGCGAAATTCTTATATGAAAGATCATTTTCCATATCTCTTTTTATCCAGGTAATCTGTAAGTTTAAGTTTCGAGGATGAAATTTTTACTTAATTGGGAAGAATTGTGAAATCTGAGAATTTATTTAATTAGAATAGACAACTAATTAATATTTTTTGTATTTTAATTAAATTGTTTGGTATTCGAGGTGGGACCCACACGTTATGGACTGGAGATCAAAGAGTAAAAATTGTATTTTTGATTGTTGTGTGCCTATTGTATGTATTATACTTTATTCATCACGAAATAAGGTTCAATTCGTGTTTAGACACGTTGTCCTTGTGTTTCAGAGTGCATTGGAATGTTCTCATATTTTTAGTGAAATTGGAGTATTTTTCTAGGTACAATTTAGACTAATAAATAAGAGATAAACATGAAATAAAATAAAAATGGAAAATTACATGAATGGGCAACTAGTTTATATACTTAAGGATAATAAGAGAAAGGTAAAACTATCATTTGGCTACCCTTTTTCCTTTTCAAATGAAACAAAAACAAGGGTTTATTCATTGTTCTCATTGGCTTTGTTCATCATTTTCATCATCTATGAATTCGTTTTTCTCCTCATCTCGCTGTGTTTTTTTATCAATTGGTTCTTTATTGTTTCTCATCCTCACACTGATATCCTGGATTGGAATCGAGGAAAAAGAGAAATGTGATTGTTTTCAATAGAAAATAAAGGTAAGCAATGAATTTTTTATATTCGATTCAGCTGTGAACTCCATATAGAAATTGTGATATTGTTAGGGACTATTTTGTTGATTGTTATTTCAAAAATAAGAGAGAAGTGAAAGTTTCATTGATCAATTTAAATAAACAATATACACCAACAAACACACACACATACACACAACAAATGAATCAATAGTGAAATAAAATAATAGATAGAGAGATAGTGGAGTCGATAGACAGTGAACATGAGGAGGAAGACAATAGAGGGAGGGGTCAAGAAAATGATGGTGAGGTGAGGAAGTTGGCCAAGGAAAAAGGCCCCTACCTAGATAGACCAGTAGTGACGATGGTGAGTAGCCATCAAAAAGAAAACATTGGATGTTTCATTTCAATGTGTGAGAGGAAAGGAAATCCCCTGAACCAGGCCGAACCGGGTCCTGTTTAAGGGATCAAAACCCCTTCATTCAAAATAAAAATAGTTTAATTTACTAAATAAAGCAAAAATCCATGGAAACGGGTTTTTATGAATAAAAATATATTAAAATTCGTAAAAATGGGATTATTCGGGTTTTCTCAAAACTTTTACCTGGTGTTTTGCCTTGTAAAACCTAATAACGGGTGATCGAGCCTATAATACAAAATTGAATTCCAATAACCATATAAATTGGTTTTTGAGGTAAATTAGTGCTAAAATATTGTAATTGGAAATAGAATTATAAAAATCTAGGTCTCAAGAAATATTTGGAGTATTTAAAAGAGTTGTCGGGATTTTAAGGGATTAAACACCGACATTATTTAGAAATTATAAGAAATTATTGCAAAATAGTACCATTGAGGCGACACTCATAAATTATGGGTTTTTATGATTTAATAGGGTTTTCGGAATAACGGAATCCGGGGAACATGCGAGCGAGGACTCGTTTAATCAACTTGTGTTGGTTTGATAGTAAGCAAATACTATTTCTTATTTTTTAGAGTAATATAGTTTATATTTTGAACAGTGAGGGAGTGAAACTCTTGATCATGTATTAATGGAAGCTGTATAGAGTTGCCCCTGATTCGGTCATAAGAGTGTGTGGTGCTCCATTCTAAACTAGACATATCCGCAGGCATCTAAGGCAGGTAATGTGATTTTGAGACAGTAACGTTCTAGGTTCATCACGAAAGGGCCCGCTCGTTATGAGCTTAGAACATGAAATGGGGATTCATGTTGTATATTTATTTCAATATTTCATTTATGGTGCAATATTCATATTATTTCTTGTTATTACTTATTGTACGAAGTAAGGTAGATGTTTATTTATCTGAAACTGTTTATTTTGTGCACATTGTTGTTTAATGTTCTTGAAATGGCTTTGTAATGTTCTGAGGCTCAAAAGGACCAAAATGGAAAGAGGAAGCTAAAGGACTTCTGTTGAGAATCGTTTTTTCCTTTTGCATGTAATTATTGTTTATATTACTTTATTTTTGGTTTTCAAGGTGAGTGTAAGACATGAATCATTTGAGAAACGGCTTGAGAAGTTAATGAATTGAGTTAAACTAGGTTTGAAACTTAAATGGTTTAGTTTTGTATATTTAAGGTTAGGAAATAGGTTTTAGTTTTTGTTTTAGGTTGAAAGTATTAATTATAATTTATAAGTTTGCATTTTAGTTTATAATTTAAATTCGATATCATATTGTGAACTACAGGGAGTTGTGAGTCTTTTTAGGTCTCTCCCCATTTTGTTGTCTATTACGTTTTAAGTGTTGGCAGTCAATAATTAGCGGAGCTGCAACCGAAATTGTTATAAAAATACGCTATAATTTCTGTATGATTTCATAGTTTGCTCAAATTGATATGTCAAGAACTGAGGTTTAAATAACAATTCCAATTTAGATTTGGAGCAGTTTAAGGATTGAACTAAGAGTCATTTTAAGGTTTGAGTTTATCTATATGGTTTAAGTGCCTAATTATGGTAATTAGATGAAATCAGGCTTATTGAGATGGGTCTTGGCATGATCAGTGACGGATATCTTTTACTAAGTCGCTGATCAACGACGAAATAGCAACAACCACATAGTCGTCACTAAGTGGCAACAACTTAGTCCATAGTGTTAGTGACAGCAAGCGAGGATCACTACAAAAACTAGCCAATTTAGCAATGAAATATTTCGTCGATAAACCCTCCATATTTCATCGCTAATCCAGTTAGCGACAGATATATAGTCATCGCAAAAACCCTTGTTGCTAAGAGTTTAGCGACAAAAACACATGTATATCACTAATTTAGCGACATAAATATTCGTCTCTACATGTCGCTAAAACTGTTGGCAAGGTAATTCTTAGCGATAAAAACATCTATATCGCTAGTTCATTGGTAGTTAATGATGGACTAGCAACGGAACTCATGAACTCTATCGCTAGTTTGTGGCTAGTTTGCGACGAAATAGTGACGAAGTTTAATATCTCTATCCTATTCTTCGTCGCTTGTTAAAGACAGACTAGTGACAACTCTTTATCGCACCATTTAATACAATGTGCTAATCCAGTGTTGTTCAGTTGCTATTAAGCAACGGACAAGAACTGCAATTTTTTTTTAAAATAAATGTTATTTTACCTTTAATATGAAAAATAAATTAAAATACCAAGAATTTGAGATATATATAATTCAATATATTACAAAAAGTGTTTACAAATACAAAACATCAATAAATAGGCCGATAGAGGGAGCAAAATCCTACAGACAGTCCTAGTCATCTTCCCCATCATCTTCAAAGTAGCCGGCAATGTCATCATCGTCATCCTTGCGCTAATGATTTGTCATATCCTAATGATAGTCTCAACTGGGTAGGTCCGGATTATGAGGAGGGGCAGCTTGAAATAATTGGGGCCTGATGAGACAAAGCCTTAAAGGTGTTTACCTCAGGGTCGCCAAAGAATGTTGATCCATGTTGCATCACCCTCACAAATGCCCAGAGCTGAGCAATCATCTCCTCGAGCTTCCTAGTGGTTGCATGAAGCAAGGTAACCTCCTCGGTTAACCTTAACACCTCTCCTAACATGCTAAGGTTTGCGACATAAGTAGGTCTCGCTTGTGGTCCTAAACCATAAATATGTCCCTTATCTCTTTGAGAAATCTCATAGAATAACTCATCCTGATCTACATGCACATTCAAATATGCTTACGTCATCTCATCAAGCCTCCTCTGGAACTCCTCCTGTGAAATAATGAAAATGAGAATCCACTTAGTCATTTATGCACGTACCGCAAATTGATTCTCATGTAAGACTTTATTATTGAATATGAACAGTGACTCACATTCAATCTGTGAAACCCCTCATTGACGAACGTGGACTTGTCGTGTTGATAGTATAGATATAGTGGAACAAGTCATTCACAACCACGGAGCCTCCGCGTATTTGTCCTACAAAATTTAAATTAAAAACATTAGTATCGATTTTTTTATTATAAAACAAGATATATGAGTGAGATGATAATACCAAAAAAAAATGATACTTACCGATTTCTCATTATGACAAATGAAAGAACGAGTAACATCGCTATATTTGGACATACCGGTTCCAAGTCCGTTCTTCTTGCTCTTCGTGTTCTCGAACGCTTGCTTTGACTTGGCTTTATACAAGAGCATATCCCAGTGGGCCAAGTATCCTTCCCAAATCTCTTGTATTAGGAAACATGGCCTCTCTCGATCTCTATGACACGTGTTGAACGTGTACAATAAGTCTTTTGAATATCCTTAACTATGATAATTAATCACAATTCAAATTGACCAGTATTCAAATCAATTTAATTCAATATTAAATAAATATCTAAATAAACATCCAAAACAATGAAACATTAATTCATTTTTCATCCAAGCACATTACTCAAGTCATAGTCATAAGCATATTTTAATCTCTTCATAAAGTATCCTAGGTCATCAAACTCTAATCAAAAGTAAGAAGATAGCCCTTATCAAGCCGTCAGTTCTCGCTATACATTCTAATTTTATTGAATTAATCCTTTGAAAACTCAAAAAAAAAACTAACTTTATGCAATAAAACTACATTACATTGCATGAAAACTTTAAACCACTAATTCTAATACCTTCAGAAATCCACTTCAATATTAAACATAGACCTCAATCTACTTAGGATATCTAAACAGTGAAAGACCTTTTAAACAATCCTAGTTACCACTTTAAACTATATACTAAATCCAAATATCATAATACACATTCTAGATTGTGCATGAAATGCAAAGTTTCATGATTATAATCCGCTAATAATTATCTATTAAATCTGTGAATTAAAGAATACTATTAGTTTAAAACATTAAGTACAAAATCATCTCGTTATGATTACATCACAAAACGGATCAAGTTCATGTTCGGACCTTTTTAAAGTAATTAACCACTCACTCATATTCATAATTAACATCACAATAAATTTAAAAAATATATAAATACCTTTGAGTAAATACTTCAAATCTTCAAATCGTCTCCAAAAGCAATGAACAATAAACATAAAAACTAAAACAATAAACTACGCCTCAAAGAGCAATGCAATATTGATCTAACCACTTAAGGGCAATTGATTTCGAAGACGTAGGGTTATATATAGTATTCTAGGTAGTACATATCCTAAACTAACTCAACATCTCATGGTTATCTAAAATTCTCAAAATCGAACCCAACAATCCATCACCGATTTAACTTATAACTTAAATCGTTGGTTAAATCTTAGGAAAAATGTCTCTGTGCTCCATTGATTTGTCTGGCGATTTACATCTAAATCTCAAATCATTGTTAAATTGCCAATTGTGATTTCAAATTCTCTTGATTCACTCATTAATCGTTGTGCAATAATTCCAGTTGGTCAAATCTTTCATTTTCTTCCTTTTTCATCCATGTCTTTAAATATTTCAATAATTACCTTAAATAACAAAAAGAAGAGAAAATATAATGTAATATAGCCTTTTACATCCAAAATTATCCTAGAATACACTATAAAACACTATATATTGACTTATCACTCTATGAAGCACAATCATCAACCCCGCATATATGATCCCCACTCTATAAAAAAATGGTTTGGTAGATCTACCCATCGATAGAGGGATCCCATACAAACAAGCATTGCAAATAAAATAGAGGATTTGTAACAACACTACACAAAATGTGTCATCAGCTAAAAATAGTCACAAATCAATGTCTCTCACCCTCCAATCAGTATAATATATATTTTAAATGTGTTGCGAGACTTTCCTCCATACCCATCTGTCGAGATGCATCATATGCTTAAAAGTCGCACTGTTGTATTTGGAGGCGATAGTGGAAAGATGTAATCTGTTGGATTGATTTACGCATAAGTATCATGAATTGTCATACAAAAGGAGAAATAAATTAGTTGAATGAAAACTTTATCTCTCATTTCTATCTAAGCCAATCAAAATCTAAATCGATTGCCAATCTGTCTTTTAGGCAGCTCAGTCATGACATCATCATTATTTACAACATCATAGTAAACCTCCTCCTCTAATGCTGACGATCTAGTGATGAGTGGGATAAGTATTATATCGGGAGGCATAGTCCCCTATTGATGGTGTAGAGTGAGATGAAGGACTGTGACGCTGCGAGGAAAAATGAGATAAGCTAGACGACGGCCTACTAGAAGACGACCGAGATGTCAGACTAGTAAACGATGGAGTACTCAAAGCTTTAAGTTATAGAGTCCTTAAGGGTGGTGGAAAACTACTAGATGATGAGGCAAGTGGATCGGGCTGGCGACGATCATACATCTATAGTCGATCTTCTATTGGGCGATCATTAATATGCGCAAGTGGACCTCAAGCCAAATGTCCATTCTGACAAGTCTGTATTTGGGCTACTGGCTATTAGCCAGTTCGAGGGGCCTAAAAGCTATAGTGGGAGGTTCGATGTAGTTAAAAAGAGGTGGCAGCATATGATCAGGATCAATAAAATCCTAAGCCACACGGGGAGGATGCTCATGCTCCTCTCATAAAGGAGTCTAAGCTCGAGCACTAGTGGGTGTTGGCAGTGGTCATTCGCGGCGCAATGTCATGGCTAGACCTGATCATTAAGATGGTACCCGCCCGGCTAGGCCCAAACCCGTTCAACATGGACTGGGCTTGAGTCTTGAAAACTTCAATAGGGCCCGGTTTGGCTCAAGCCCGTGAAGGCCCACTATTTTGTGGGCCGGGTTTGGGTTTTCACTTATCAACCCAAGTCCGGCCCGGCCCGACCGTATATACTTGTTTCCAAAATATATATACATATCTTTAAAAAGTTGGGATGTAAGGTTTGAACCCAAGTTGCTCAAATGCTACACTGGAGTCTTAACCAATGTATTAATACTTCGTTCTTGTCATCTAATTGCAGAAGTATGTATTTTATTATAATATGTTTTGGTTCACTATAATCAATTTTCAAAACTTTTTTGGTTAATACTTTTTAAAGGCCCATTTAGGCCCGGGCCATGATGGGCTTGGGCTCGCAATACTTAGAAGTAGGCCTGGGCGGGCCTGGACATGGCTTTCAAAAAAAAACCCGCCTAGGCCTGGCCCAAAACTGCACAAGGCTGCTCGATGATCAGGTATAGTCATGGATAAATAACGAAATTAATATTACAAGATAAGGATCAAGTTCGTTACAATGGTCTGCAACCTAATTAACTAACTATCAATCAAGTTTACGACATTATCTTACTCAGTCATCCTCAATTATAGTTTAACTTTCATTATTCAACAACAATTCATTACCATATTATTCATATACATCTCACATGTGGGAACCAAAAGGATCAGCAAGGTCCACATCATTCATGTCAAGGTCTTTATCGACAAGGTAATGATTGGGTTCATCATCTTAGAATATCACATCAGTAGAGGGCACGACTTGTTCGATGTTGCAGAAATTGTGTTCCTCATCGACAAACTTAAGTTGAAGCTTAAAAACAACTAACCATTCATGTCGATCTCCCTACAAAAATAGGTAGGAAAGAAAATACAGTTGACGTATTAGCCAATATGAAGGGCTCATAGTTGTTGTATTAGCAGTTTTTGTGTACATCAACCAACTCGAGTGAACAATGAACCCATGTACCAGTGCTCGGTGTCGGATTTAACCATTAGCACTTGAACTAAATGATCTGATAGCTACCATCATATTCAAGCATGATAACTTCTTGGAATTGGCCATAGTAGTCGAAGCTGTCGTCGGCATAGTTTGAGCCTTGAACCCAAACTCCACTATTCTCGGTCGATCCGGTGCTTGAACTGTGGTGCTCGGTATTAAACTTGTACCCATTCATAATATAACCATTATAACGGGAGTATTGACCACGAGAAATATAAATTATTTTATCATCTTCAATATTATGACCTATGCAAAACATATATAAATATGCCATTATAGAATATTTGTATTATAATGTATAATACAATAGATCCAATATGGACATTATGTATTCTTCGAACCAATTAGTGAAATGATGTTCTAGGCTCTCGCAATAGCAGAGTCCGTAATGTTCGGCAGATGTGCATGGAGACCATTGATATAGGTCATAAAACATGTTGGATAATTAAAGTATGAGATGATGATAGTCCGTATTTGAATATTGTAGAATTATAAAATATACGATATCTTTAAAAACACTTACGAAATGTAACGTTCGATTTTAGGGCAATTATGTAAGATGTAATTGTTAGCAGCAGAGTATTCTTTTTCCTAGAGATAGTGAATTGCATGTTTACCCGAGCTTCGACCTGGATGCGTAAAAAAGGAAGTTTTGCTCAAAAAATGTGGTGTTAGTCCTACGTCACTATCATTAATATGAGGCACCCGATCATCCATCGTGAAAACGTGCTCCTCGACAAAGCATGAACAAAATGAAGATTTTTTTTTCCAATAGGTAAGCATTACATATTGATGCATCAACCTTCCTTTTGTTTCGAACATTTTTTAATATGTTGAAGATACCTAAATGACTAAATATTTAACAAAACATATATAAAAGTGATAATCGATGAAGTAAAGAAAGGATTGATTTTAAACGTTAAGAATACTATTTAAATCACCTCTCAAACGAATACATCCACTAAAATTGTACCACTTCAAGCAGACAAGCCTCGTGGGCCAAGTGTATGGGCAGATGCTCCATCGAGTCAAAAAACTAGGAGGGAATATTTTCACTAACTTGCATGGAGTTTTGAATATCTCACGGTCTAACGCAATGACATAATTAAGTTTTATACTTCGGGCTGCTAAGATACTAAAAAATAGTTCAAATCATTAATAGCTAGCCAAATGTTTTCATCAAGGAGTTCTTGAAAGACAATACGAAGTAGTCTTTGCATGAAAACATAACAATTGTAAATTTCAATCCGAACAACATAAAGTTCCTTTCATCTACACAACGACTGAGATTAAAGCGTACCCAATGGAAAAACGTATGGGCCCTAACCATTCACAAAGTATTATTTTTCTTCGTTTGTCAAGTGCGAAAGTTGCCTTCAAATATTTCTTTGACGTAGGGTTCAAGTGCAAGGCATGATGGATGCAAAGTTCATGGACATCCTGTCTCAACTTGGCGTTGCTTTTTATTTTTCTTGAAACACCCATCACCGTGTTGAACACATATTCGAAGACATTATTGTCGATATGGATGACATCTAAGTTGTGCCTTATGAGATTTGTCTTATAATAAGGGAAGTTCCAAAAGATGTTCTTTTTTCACCATCATTCGGATTTTACATTTCTTGCATTCGGCACTTGCGCACCTAGCTCAGTCACCCTCGTTAAGCCAAAATGTTTGATTTCCATTATTAATTATTTACCAAATTTCAGTAATAGCGGTCCTTCATGTAACATACTTATTCCTCTAAGGAAACTTTTTCTGTCTTTCCTAGCACTCGAGACCTCCGGAAAAAAAAGAAGATAATAATCAAACTAAGAAGTCTTCCTACCATACTTCAACTAGAACGTAGATGTATCATCCTTACGATATGGATAAGGTCATCTTACTGTGCGTGCTCTACAAGGCCAAGGTGTTGTAGGTGGAAACATTGCTTACGATCCACATTAGGCCAACTCGCATAAAGAAATTAGACTTTTTTGATACGTCCTATGTAATCACGTCGTCTTCCCACAAGTCTTTCAATTTCTTCACCAGCAATTGTAGAAAAATGTCAATTTTTTGATCGAGGTGTGATAGACCGTGAACGATTATGGTAAGGAACATGAACTCTTTTTCATGCACATTGAAGGTAGAAGGTTGTACGACGTCCGTAACGACTTGTTATCTTAAGCTAGTGATTAGTGTTAATCTAGATCCTAATTTACTCAAGTTAGGCTCATGGTTAAGTTCAGCGTACCTCAATTAGCATGTGTGTGTGATTGTGTGATGATTTATGTTTGTTTGGAATGCTAAATGAACTTTATAGTTTGTGGGATGAATAGGAGATTAATACAAACCTATAATTGGAAAATAAGTAATTAAACAATAATTTGCCGATACACCAAGTGCAATGAGGGGATCGTGAAATGATGCGCATACCCAAGAGTACTCGTAGGCATGTTCGGTGAATTTATTGGCAAGAAAATATACGATATATATATGTTTTTATATATTAGATATATAAATATTAAAGTTATAAAGTTGGTTTGAAAAATATGGATTGTTTGATTAACCTCGATATGAGCGTAAGTGCTTAATGTGTTAAGATCTGTGTCACTTTAACACATCAATCACTAGATCAATTTTGAGATAGCGCGATGAGTATCTCGAGAAAATTCATATATAAAAAACAAAACTCAAGTTTATCCTCACAGTTCGATCATTCATGAAAGGGTTTATGTTTGTTCTGATCGAATGAACTGATCAGGGGAGTTGAATTGGTGTGGATTGAAGAGATTAAACAAATTAAAAGCTAGAGATCATCACTTTGGTATGTTTTATTTTTGCCTTAGTTGAAGTTCAGTTTCATAGTGATGATAGAATCTATGTGAATTATGCTATTTAATGAGTGGAGATGGTTTGTAACCTCGCTAGAGGTACTCCTGGATAATTTAGGAGTTTATTTAAGGTTGTAATAGTGATTTGGTGATGAAATAGTGGTTGCGGCCCTTTGTTCTATCGAGATATCACAAGGTGAAGCATGATCCACCTAGCAGAGGAATGTGCTCCCTTAATCAATAAGGATGAACCCCGTTAGTGGAGCGCTAGCGCACCCCACCCCTAAAAATAATAATTGTGATGTATGTTATGAAGAATTTCCTGAGGTCTTAGGGACTGACTTAGAGGTTCTAAACATAGGGTAATAGACCTATACTGATCACAAATTAATTATGATAGGTTATGGAACATAAGGAAAATGTGAGAGGCCCGAAAAGTTAGAAAGTTTGGAAATAGAGACTTAACCTGAGCTAAGTACGGATTGCTTATTTATCAACGTTGTATGACTATCTTAGTATATATAGTTCATGTAGTTTATGGATTGAATGGGGAGCTATGTACATTGTGATGTTTTTCTAATGAACAAAAAATGGTGCCTAATGTAATCCACGAAAGTAACTCCTGAGGACTGAGATCAAGTTGTATAGGACGCGAGGCTGATCTCTCGATCTATACATAACTCCTACTAAGTTAGATAGGTTGCATAGATTACATATTTACTAAAGGGTTACAAATAGAACCATTGGGCATTAATGGATTGGCTAGTCATCACAATGGCGAATATGTTGGTCTAGCATTCGCACTAATGGCGTCGGTGGGTAATTGACCCTACTTTTATAAATAAAATGGGGACCACAGTGTAATAGTCCATGATAACTTGCTTTTCATCTATTATTTATTAATTTATATACTTTCCATATTCTTGTTAGTTAACAATAGTGCATATTGTTATTGCATAATGTTCTTTATTAATATATGGAATGTTGATGGCTATGTGAGTCCCTACATACTGAGCAAGTTGGAGCGCTCACACCAAATAACTTTTTAGGAATGCCGACGAGCGCTACGACTATAGGATTGAGAAGATATAGGAGTCTTGATCTTCTCTTCAATGTAATGAGTTTTCCCTTGTCTTATATACTTGTATTGAATTACAGTTTTGTAATATCACAAAAGATGGGAAGTTTTATATAACTTAGGTTTATTCTGGTTTGATTTGGTACTGTATATCATTTTTTAATTATCAAAAAAGTTTTAAATTTTTGTTGCGTTTATTATTTGTTTTATATCGATAATCAATATAGATTGGTGTCTATCAGGTGAAGAAGGAAACGTTGCCAGCTTTTGTTAAGTTAGGTTAAGTAATCTTAATTAGGGTTTCAAGTTGGGTATCACCCTAATTAGGTTAGGGAATGCTACTGTTTTAGTATCAGAGCCTAAGTTTAAGAGCTTTGTTATATTTAATAACTCTGTTATAGTTTAGTAACGGAGATTGGTCAGAGCCTACTTCAGATTCTAAGGAGCTAAGGTTTATTATTTTTGAGTTAAGTGGTAATGTCGATACAGTTTGGTATCATGGAAAGTCTCTGATTTTATTTTCACTTTCGAATTGTTTTCAAAGTAACCACATAATCCTTTGTATCAGAACCTAAGTTTATTGACTCTGAGTGTTGTTTCAAGTTATAAATAAGCTTAGGGTTTGATAAACGATTTTTATCATGATTTTGGAGGGTAAACCAAAGATAAAAGATTGAGACATGTTATTTGTTGTGTTATACTATATCAACGTGGTAGATATGAGAGTTATGTTTTTCCTGAACGATTATAAGATGGTTGAAGTCCGTCTATTTCTCATGATATGAGAAAGTATTGGAGGTAAAAGCTAAATAAGTCTTAACCTCGAGGAAGATTAAAAAGGAAAGACATAAGAAAAACTTACAAAGATGAAATTTAAACTTTTCTCCTATGAATTGTTGTCAATGGTCTTTGTTCTTGCTGATATTATTAGACAAATAATAGTCAGTGAAGAAATAATTATTGGATCTAAACCTTAAGACGTGTGTTAGGAGAATGGGATTTTTGAAGTAATGGAATACTGAATGACTTTAGATGAAACTCAAATATGATAAACCACCTTGAGATAAGATTTAATACTAGTATTGAGACTAGTAGGAATTTAATGAAAGTTATCCAGTAAATAAATTAGTGGTTAATGATAAAAGCCTAATTGAGGTTAGCAAACCACTAATGTATTTATACTTCATAAGTTGTTATGAAGTAACAATATTAGTTATGGTACGAATCCATATTGGAATGATAAGCAATTTGTTGAGTAATGAAAGACACAATTGAAGAAAATTGAACGGGTTAAATTAAAGAATAGTTTAATCCAGAATATAGCAGTGGGTTGGTAAGATATCTTAGTCTAATCTATTAGACTGGTATAATCTAAATTAGGGGGAATGAGCGGTTAATGAATTTGAGGATTTAGGGAATCCAAAGAATAATATGTGGTAATGGGAATGAGTATTCATTGCCCAGGATTGACAACTCATTTTGATAATAAAGTGAATTCAGTTGTTCTAAAAAATTAGTTGACATCTAGTTGTCACAGTGATATGATCAGAGTTCAGGATATATTTACAAGTTGATTTTAAGCAATTGCTGAATCATTTTATGTGGATGGTGGAAACCACTAAAACTTATTAGAACTCATACTATATTCATGAATGAAGGGTATTAAGCTATAAAATCCTACTTTTAGAGGATGCACAAGCATTACCGTACAGAATTGTAAATTGTAATGGTAAATTGGTTCAGAATAGATTTCGCAAGTACAAGTACTAAGTTTCAAAGTTCAATTAATTATAAGAATGTTGAATATTAACAACAAATTAGGGGATTTGACTGTGATTAAGATAATATGACATTGTTATATATTCAACACAGAGGTAAAAGAAGAAAGTAAGCTTGAAATGATTGAATATTACAAACGATTGATCTGGGGATCTGTGATATCGTTGTGTAGTTCATTTGGTTAACTCAAGTATGAGAACTGTTATAAATTAAAATCAAATACAAGGATCCATAGAGAAAAATGGAAGTATAGTTTAACTACAATGTTTACTTGATGATACCTAAACTATGGAAGAAGTTAGAGTTTCATCTTAAAACTCCTTATTTAGGTAAGAATGTGTGTTGACAAAATAAAGTGAAATTGTTGCTTATATTTCTAGCTATATATAGTTCCAAATTTGAGAGGAGAACTATTGGAGATTGATATCTTGAAATAGCTCTTTTGGTAGCTGTACCAAATATGGAAAGGCATCACTTGTAAATAAGAATGAATAGTTGGTGATCTAGAATGAAAATTGATGGTGTCAATTTTATAAAGAAATATGAGATATATCAACAGGTGGAAGTTGAGTGATATTATCCTAGAGGGTTATATTATTCTTTCCCTATATGAATGACAATTCATGCTCATAAATTTATGATGAATTAACCTAAGTTGTGATGACAATTGAAGGTTGTTAATGGTCTAATAGTAGGACTGATAGAGTCTAAAAATCTCTTGCCAGTATTATGGTTTAAATTATCAAAGAAGAGTAGGTAAGATATATGTGTATAGAAAGAGATAAGAGTTATGGAGAACTAGGCCTATTATTTTAGTAAGGAACCGAAAGTTTGCTTTCCAGAGGAGAAAAGATGTATAATAGATGGGATGGACCTTTTTTAATCATAACACAATAAATCTCCAACTGATCTTAGTTCCAAAGAATATAATTTATGAGCTTGTGACTTGGAAAATGTTAAATGTTGGAAGAAATACTTTATTATGTGAATTCTCTGGTATTGTTGTTATCAGGCTATATGTTATGTTGAGGTGTTTACCTTAAAAGTTTATATGCTTTACTTCATCGTCAATTAGTGTAGGACGAGAAGATGAGATACAAGTTTATTTGGGCTTGAGTAATTTAGAATTATACAGAAAGGTGTTAACAAACTGTTAGTATGCAATTTCAACTCAATTGTATGGAAAAAAATGTAGCTATTGCTAGAGCTTCTTAGTTTAGACTTCACGAGGAAGTGTTGATGATGATGATTTATGTAAATTTAGTTGACACATCATCAAGTTAAAGAACTAATCTTAAAGGCTACTAATCTGATCTTCTATATTTAGATTCGAACTAAATTGGAAATGATTCAATGGTGTTTGGTTATCAGAAAGCTAATCAGGATTATATAGTGCGCTAAAGGAGAGCGCCTAGTACAGATTATCCTGATTGTGTAGTTTTTTTATGATGATGCATTACGGTTCAAAGATAGATTATGGAATACCAGCTTAAGATCAGATGAGGCATGAATTGCTATGTGAATCTCATAGATTTCTTCACTCTATTCATCCAGGTAACACTAAGATATATTGCAATATGAGGTGGGTTTGTTGGTGGCCCAGGATGAAGAATGACATTGCTGAGTTCGTAAAGAGATATGAGATAAGTCAGTAAGTTAAGGCTAAGAATAGGAAACCTAAAGGGTTATTGCATTTGCTACCTATTCCCGAGTGGAAATGGGAATATATATATCGATGATTTTTTTTTTTTGCCAACCTCTGAGTTAGCGTAAGCACGATGCAGTATGGGTTGTAGTTGATAGGTTGACGAAGTCTGCGCATTTCTTGCCAGTTTCCATGCGAGATTCGCTTGACCATTTATGTTAGGTGTACGTATGGGAGGTATCAAATTTCATAGAGTTCCAGTGTCGATTACTTCTGATAGAGATCCGAGACTCACATCCAGATTGTAGAGTGAAATGCAGAGACAGCTGGGAACTATTCTTAACCACAATATGGCGTACCATCCTAACACTAACTGACAGACTGAGCGATTAATATTCATGCTAGAGGATATGCTTCAATCTTATGTCTTATAGTTTGGTGCCAACTGGAATGAATATATTCCTCTATGTGAGTTCTCTTATAATAATAGCTATCAGGCTAGTATTAGAATGTCCATTTAAAGCTCAGTACAGTCAACCTTGCCATTCACCAAAGTGACTAGGTAGGGGTGGAGATACAGGTTTATTGGAACTGGTACTGATTTAGAACTACATAAAGGGAATGCAGCAGATTCGCCAGCATTTAACTACAGCACAGCTAAAATAAAATAGATACGCTGATAAATATCATAGGTTGTTGAAGTTTTTTAAAGGAAGATCTTGTTTTGTTGAAAGTCTCACCTATGAAAGGATTTTATAGGTTTGGATTGTGATGTAAAATAGATCTAAGGTAAATTAGGTCATTCCGAGTACATAAAAGGATTAGTCTTATTACTTATAGGTTAGAGTTGCCTCCTCAACTTGTCGGAGTTCGTAATGCCCTCCATATGTCAATGTTTCGTAAAACGGAGACTCGATTCACTCCAAATACTGATTGGAATGAATTTGATCTTCACAAAAACTTATCTTATGAGCAGACGATTTAATTACTTGATCGTAAGATTGAAAGGCTAAAAACTAAGGATATTTCTTTAGTTAAGGTGAAATGGCAATTTCACAGAGAATATTAACTAATCTAGAAATGGGAATCCTATATGAAGAAGTAGTTTTCATTTCTCTTCGAAATTATAGGTAATTTCAGGTTTACTTTTATTTCGAGGACGAAATTGCATAAATTGGAGAGACTGTAACGACATGTTATCCTAAGCTAGTAATTAGTGTTAATTCAAATCCTAATTTACTCGAGTTAAGCTCGTGGTTAAGTCTAGCGTACCTCTATTGGCTTGTGTGTGTGATTGTGTGATGATTTGTGTTTGTTTGAAATGTTAAATTAACTTTACAGGTTATGGGATTAATAAGAGATTAATATAAAATTATAATTGAGAAATAAGTAACTAAACAATAAGTTGTCAGTACACCAAGTGCGACGAGAGGATTATGAAATGAATGTCATACCCGAGAATACTCGTAGGCATGTTCGGTGAATTTATTGGCGAGAAAATACATGAGATATATATGTCTATATATATTGGATATATATATATATATATATTCAAAGTTATAAAGTTGGTTTGGAAAATATAGATTGTTTAATTAACCTTGATATTAGTCTAAGTGCTTGATGTGTCTAAATTTGTGTCACTTTAAGGAGTGTCAATTTAACACATCAATCACTAGATCGGCCTCGAGATAGCGTGATGCATATCTTGAGGAAAATCCATATATAAATCAAAAACTCAAGTTTCTCCTCACAATTCGTTCATTCAAGAGACAGAGAGGGTTTCGATTTAATTATGATCGAAGGAATCGATCAGGGGAGCTGAATTAGTGTGGATTGGGGAGCTTAAACGAATCAAAAGCCAAATATCAGCACTTTGGTAAAAAAAATTTCTATGTTAGTTGAAGTTCAATTGGATAGTTATGATACAATCTCTGTGAATTATGTTATTTGATGATTGGAAATGATTTGTAACCTCAATAGAAGTTCTCACGGATAATTTGGGAGTTTATTGGAGGTTGTAATAATGATTTGATAATGAAACAATGGCTAATGCCATGTTGTTGAGACATCATAGAGTGGAGCGCTTTACCTAGCAGATGAGTGCGCTCCCTTCATCAATAGGAATGAACCCAGTTGGTGGAGTGCGCCCCACCCACTGAAAGAGCGCGCTCCAACCCATGAAAATATCAACTGTGTTGTATATTATGAAAAATTTCTTGAGATCTTAGGGACTGGCTTGAGGGTTTTAAACATAATGTAATAGACCTATATTGATCACAAATGAATTGTGATAGGTAGTGGAACAGAAGTAAAGCGTGAGTGGCCCGAAAAGTTAGAAAGTTTGGAAACAGAGACTTAACCCGAGGTAAGTACGGATTCGTTTATTTATTAATGTTGATTCGCTATCTTAGTATATATAGTTCATGTAGTTAATAGACTGAATGGGGCTATGTACACAGTGATGTTTTTTTAAGGAACAGAAAACGGTGTCTGATGTGATCCACAAAAGTAACTCCTTAGAACTGAGACCAGGTTGTATAGGACGTAGGGCTGATATCCCGATCTATACATAACTCCTACTCAATTAGATATATTGTGTAGGTTACATATTCACTATAGGGTTTCAGATAGAACCATTGGGCATGAATAGATTGGCTAGACATCACATAGGCCAATGTGTTGGTCTAGCATTCGCATTAATGGCACCGCTGGGTAATCGACTCTAGTTTTATAAATAAAATGGGGACCACAGTGTAATCGTCCATGATAACTTGCTTTTCATCTATTATTTATTGATATCTATACTTTCCATATTCTTGTTAGTTAACAATCGTGCATATTGTTATTGCATAATGTTCTTTATTATTATATGGAATGTTGATGGCTATGTGAGTCCCTACATACTGAGCAAGTTGGAGCGCTCACACCAAATAACTTTTTAGGAATGTCGACGAGCGCTACGACTATAGGATTGAGAAGATATAGGAGTCTTGATCTTCTCTTTGATGTAATGAGTTTTCCCTTGTCTTATATACTTGTATTGAATTATAATTTTGTAATATAATAAGGGATGGGAGGTTTTATATAATCGAGGTTTATTACGGTTTGACTTGGTACTGAATATCGTATTCTAATTATCGAAAAAGTTTTAAACTTCTGTTGCGTTTATTATTTGTATTATATCGATATTCGATATACAGTGGTGTTTATCAAGTGAAGGAGGAAAGGTTGACGGCTCTAGTTAAGTCGGGTTAGGTAATCTGGGCTTAATTAAGGTTTCAGGCTGGGTATCGCCCTAATCGGATTAAGGGATGCTACACTGTCAATATCGCTGGCCATAATGAATATTGCTTCCCCGAGACATCGAAAACTTGGAAACCATTGGTGCATAATCCTAAGCAGACATTTTGTACCTTTGTGCCAAACTCTTCATTCACCTTGTTGAAATGCACCCATGTAATTAAATCTGAGCAACGCTGCATAACATCTAACGATGAGTGGTGCTCGCCATGCTATCACATATGGCTTATTGTTGCTTTAGACGTATATAAATATAGCAATCAAGGAGTTAATGGAAAGTAATACATTTGTTTACACGCCAACCTGACCGATCTTGATCATATCTGGACTTCCCATAAAACTTACACCACTCCAACTCAGAGTCAAAAAAGCATGCAATTGTCCTCACAACAATCAATATACTTGACAGGCAAACTCATGCCTTGCATCAGACTTTTTGTGCCGTAAAAGCGTTCGACAAGTGTGTTTTTTCTGCCAACATGAAATGTCAATACTGTAAGATGTCGTTGTAAGCTTTTTTAGAAAGATGATGTTCCGCTTTCAAAGTCATTAATCTCATGACCGCCGATAACTTAGTCGTTTTCGTTTACCCTGACCACAATTGTTCATTTCCCGCATTGGTCATATTGTAAATTTTTTGTGCTGTAGGATTCAACGACTTTTCCATTCAATTTTAGTCGAAGCTAGGCCCCATCACGTTCCTCAACATCTCATGGTACAATGTCAAACCTTTAGTGTCTTTCATCCCTTCTTCAAGAAAAGTTTTGTGCAACCCCTCCTGAAATGTAGGTGGCTCAAGGACCTCACCTCTGCTCTCTTCATGTTCGTACAAAGGGTAGTAGTCATAGACGAGCCCATGCTTACAAATGTGGTACCTAATGGTCTCCACGTCGTGATAATTACGTTGATAACATTTGGCGTGGGCACATGAGCATTTAATCAATTTCTAGTTGTGGTAAGTGTAATAGTGACTTTTCACGAACTTTGTGAACTGTTTAACCTTCACCAAAAACTCTTGCCGAATGAAGCCATTGTGGACACAATTGTACATCTAATCCTTATTTGGGGTAGACATCTCCTCTAGAAATTTTTGATTTTTACAATTGTACATCCAATCCTCTAGAGCTTAAATCGTGGAGTTTGTTCACTGACTATCGATTATCGAATATACGCGAATTTGCTACACCATGACTAATATAACCAAATTCGTGACATTTATCTCAACGATCATCACTTCGAATTTTAATTTTACATCGTATTTAAAAAGTAACAAATGCGATTCATTTGTCATTTTTAAGATACGATAGGAGATTAAAATTAAATTTGACATAATTGATATGAATGCCAAAGAAATTGGTTTTAATTCATTGTAATGGACCAAAGACTATGTTGAATGTTGGATCGATTTTCATATCGAATTTTTTGTTCAAAGCTCAAATCATGGAGTTTGTTTGCATATTGTCGTAGATTGTGCTTTATAAGTCGAGTTTGGAAAGTTAGTTGACTTTTTGTTTCATGTGTTTCATTGATGATCGAATTTTATATATTAAAAAAAAACTATAAATGTCATTTTCAACAATTCAATATGGTTAATTTCAAATAATGGGTTGAACATGATTTTTGATAATCTCCTGCCTCTGTGCATAAAATCCTTACATTTTTTTATAAGAACCAATTCAATAATATAAATGTCATTTTCAACAATTCAATCTGATGAAATTAATGAAAACATGATGTAAACCAACAAAAGTTTTAATGGTTGTTACAACATTTGTGATTACATCACTTATTTTTAATTACTTATATTAAAATAATTTTTTTATGATTGTTACAAAATTAATTTCAAAATTTCTCATTCTAATAGTGTTTAAAATTTATAAACAATAAATCACAATTTTTATAGTACTTTTGAATGCTTTGTTTGAATATAATGGGGTTTCAACCATAAATTTAGAACATATAGAATTCAAAAAAAAAAAATTAAAACATAAATTAAAAATTAAAAATTAAAAATACCTCCACATGCAATTTTTCGATCCCTTAACGCGATGGAGGCAACCACGACGCTATAATAACATTATAGAATAGTAAATTAATAGAAAATATAATAAATTAACTAAAAATGTTAAGTTTATTTCAAAACCACTATGGGCACCCCACCAATTAATGAAGCCACCCATTTTTTGTCATTCTCCCCTCCAAATTACACTTTGATGTAAATGACACTATTGCCTCTTCATATAAACTCTCTCCAATCTCACAACTCATTTTCAAAAAAATTTGAGGCACCCCGTTACATTGGTCTCTCATCTTTAACCTAAAGCTACGTATTTGTTTATAGGGCGTGTTTCGATTCTTGCGTTCTCACATCATCTGATAGCGAGGTAACGTTTTACAACCATATGAAGATTCGAATGAACTATTTTTTTTGTTTAAAACAGTGAAATAGATGATTTGGTTTGTCATTGTAAGGTTTGGTAAATTCGACCATTCCGAACTTGTTTCCAACTTAAAATGGACGAATGTACTGCAATAGTGCAAGAGGAGTTACAAGAAGAAGTATTTGTTGAAATTTATTGTGTTTTTTTTTTCTGATTTTTCATATTTTCAGTCGAAGTTGCACGGGCACGATTGTTTCGCCCTCGCAATACCGAAACTTATAGATAAGTGTCAATATACGGACACCGTTACTTATCCGTAAGTCACAGTCATGCTGCAACCGAAACAAATTGTATGGTCTCGGTATAACGAGACCGAGATTTTTCCATAACTCTCGATTCCCAGTAAACAAAATTTGGTTTCGAGTCGCGGACCTGTATTATAGAAAATTTGGATTTTTGGGTTTTTTGGTGAATTTGCTGTGCATTTTGGTTGAGTCGTAATATTACAATGCATGTATTGCAGGTAATGCCGATTTCAACTTTATTTCCAGACTACAAGGATGCGTTTACTCCTTGTAGGCCATTCCCATCTAGAGAATCGACTATTTCAAGGCTTCAAATGATTGGTCGTGAGAAAAAGTTTGTGTTAGTAACGAAACACTCTGATGCCGGAGGGATTAAACGCAGGGGAAGGTTCAAACTTATGTGTGAGAGGTCCGGTACATATAGGGGAATGTCACAAAGAGTAGGGAAAGCTAAAGCGGCAAAACTTGCTTTGACACCAAGAACTGAAGAAGAAGAGGAAATGGGGAGGACTCAAACTGGTACAAAGAAATGTGGATGCCCTTTCCTTATTAACATCAAGGAAAATGTTGATTCTTTATGGTATGTCACTGCCATCTGTGGGAGGCACAATTGCGACCCCGCCAAAAAGCTTGGTCAGCCACTCATTTGCAAGAATATTGGATAAGGGTGAGCAGGTGGTTGTAGTGCAGATGACTAAGGGTAATGTGAGGCCAAGAGATATCTTCAACACGTTGAAGCAAAGAGATGTTAAAAATGTATTGACAATACGAAAAATATATAATGCATGACAGAAATTCCGAAATGAGGATGCGGGCGGGAGGACTCAAATGCAACAACTATTGCACATATTGGAGTAATAAGTGGATGTCGTGGCATAGGAAGCATCTCGATACGAATATCGTCACTGATTTATTTTGGTCACATCCTGATTCAATTAAGTTACTACGGTGTTTCTCAGCGGTTCTTTTGATGGATTGCACTTACAAAAAAATAGGTATCAAATGCCTTTATTGGAGATTGTTGGCATCACTTCAACGCATTTGACGTTCTCGGGTGGGTTTGCTTTCATATCATCGGAGACTCATCCAAATTACGTTTGGGCACTTGAGAACTTGATATCCATACTGGATGGGTGGCCTAAACCTGACGTGTTTGTCACGGATTAGGATTTAGGCCTCATTAGTGCCATCGAAGAAGTATTTCCATCATCGTCTCACCTTTTTTGCTCTTGGCACATCAATAAAGTAGTATTGGCCAAGACTAAGAAGATGTTTGGGGATAACGAAGGCTTCGCTTGTTTAATGGATAGGTGGACGAGCGTGTTGTATGCTAAGTCGGAGGCCTTATTTGAACTTAGGACGAATGACTTGTGTTGTGAGTTTGGTCATGTGAAGGGTCTTACTTATTACTTGGATAACACATTGGTGGATATCAACAAGGAGAAATTTGTACCGGCATGGACATATCGAATTATACACTTTAGGAAAACAACGACGCAGAGGGTTGAGTCTGTGCATTCTACTTTGAAGCTACATCTTGGCAACAGTCAGACAAATTTTAGGACTTTGTGGAGAGTGGTTGATGGTCTTCTTAGGATCCAACATAACAACATCAAGGCATCATTTGAACTCAGTTTGAATATGGTCCAACGTGAATATTTTGAAGGGTTTTATCGTCGATTGCATGGTTATGTATCTCAAATTGCGCTTAAGTTAATTAGAGATGAATTGGAACGTGGAGAGGATGTTGGACATGAATCTACTCATTGTGGTTGTGAGATACATACCACGCATGGTCTTCCATGTGCATACGAGCTAAACTTTCATAAATTTTTTGGTTCACCCATCCCTCTCGAGGACATTCATGTGTACTTGCGAAAGTTGAGTATGATACCAGAGAATCCTGTGGATCAGTCTGGGTACAACGTGAACGATGAGATTGAAAGAGTTTTGCAAAAGTTTCATGCTTGCACTGACGAGGACGATCGCATCAGGATTATTCAGCAGCTTAGGGAGATTAGTCGTCCTTCATCTACACCGAGAGTTGTCCCACTTACAAAAATAAAGACAAAAGGAATGACACCAAGGTCTTCAATTGGAAGTTTGTTGAATATAGGAAAGAAGATAGGATCAAAGAAGAAACACGATGAAGACGATAATTCGACGACAAGATTGCCAAGCGGGTTTGAGTACGTACTATCGACAGAGGAGGCTTCTAGCTCGAGAAAGAGGAAAAATAAAGTGGGGCCTAAAATACGTCGTACATGTCGGCAGACCCAAAGTGTATCTAAGATTGGTTATTCTCACAGCAAATAACCGGATTGGTTTCCATATGTTGATAGCACTATTGATGTGATAGGCGATGGTAATCATGGATATTTGTGTTTCCTCCGGGTTTGGACTTCCCGATGTCGATGGTTGGAAGATAGTACGTAGAAGGATGTTTGATGAGATAATCTGGTATGAAAACCTTTGGCGTGAAGTGCTTGGAACGAGTTATGAGAAGGTCAAGATTGTCATGCATTGTCCGGATAATCATGTTCGTGCCTCTTTTGACGAATGCTCGACATTTCTTCCTCTACATAATGTCCCACCATCATCGTTCCATAGTCGAATTATCATTGTCATGATTAATGATAGGAATATCCATTGGGTTAGGGTAAGTTTGTACAATTTTTGTGAAATGTGATTTTTCATCTTCTGATCATATGATAATAGATTATTGTTCTACTTTGTGTTTGACAGGTGAAGTTGATTGTGAATACACCACTGCCATCATTATATCCATCGTGGGAAATGTATGCTGAGGAGTGCACTAAAGGTTGGCGTGATGGATTCATAATTCGAGAAATCGTGTCAGTTGAAATTTCTCAAGAAGGCACGCTTTCCGTAGTAGATTTAGCTTCACCTTAGTTATCAATAATCGTGTTTAGCGTTTTAAGTTTTGATGTGTATACTTCAATGTGCTTAGAATCTTTGTGTTCAATAAATATGTATCAAAGTTAATTGTTTTATAAGTTTTTAAGCGAATGCTTCTCGGTTAGCTAATATTGATATGTTATGGTCTGTAATTGTGAAAAAATTAACTCTCGGCTAAGCCTGTTCGTGACTCGCACATATATTTCGGCATTCAATTAGCAAAAATTAGCCAACCTTCTCGGTATGACACTCTCGACAGAAGTGTTTCAACTAGAGAATTCTCTAATCCTCTATGGTGAAACTAAACATTTAGTTTCATTCATGCATAAGCGAGACAATATTGAGTTTATTAGCATAGTTACGGTGGATTATGGTCCATACCTTACTAAGACTACTAGGTTACAACATGATATAGCTGAGAATTTCAACATGGTCTCGGTTCCTACATACCGAGAATATAATAATTCATGCAATTAGGTCACCTCACGGTACGTTGTACCCGATATTATGAAATTGTTTTCGTCACCAACTAACCGATCTGTGATAGATATTTTCGTTCGCATCTAACCAAGACATTACCGAATTTCATTGTCTACATAATTTTTGGTTAGTAGTCACAGAGGCTCATGCAAAGCTCTCGGAGGTACATACCGGAGAGTTTATGGAACGTTTCGGTTGTATGGCAACGATAATTTCACCCTGATCTCGTCCTTGAAGATCCGAGACTCTTTTCTTGATCACAAAATGAACATGTTTATAAACTAGAATTATTAAAAATAAATCTCAATACTAAGATTAACACTAAAACGTAGACAACAGTCAAATATTTAATATAAAACCTTATAAGTTCCATAATCCGTCATTCAATATTCAAACAACATTATACAAGTTCATTAATCCAACAAAAACTAAAACAGTAAAAGTTCCATAATCCAACATTCAACAAGTCCCCCGTTGCTTTGGCTTCTTCAAATTCTTTCTACTCTATTCCTTGTCATGCATTCTCTTTGGGGGAGAGCATCGACCGTTGGCAGTGGAGCATTAGCCGGAGTGGAATGTGTTGGGGCATGTGCCCTAGGTCAATCCATAAATGTCTTTATGAATACTTTTAGTTAATAAAATGAAGGATTTCATTTGCTGTTTATTATAATTAATTTGCATGTTTACATTATAATAAGATCCATGAGTATTTACAGAAATATCTTAAATGTCTCTAGTCGATCATTATACCGGGAGCTATAATGAGTTAAGACTAGTGTGAGTCTTGATTGATGATCATATGATGATTATACGTATAGGGATACGAATCAAGATCACGAGTACTTGTTACGGAACAAAGTACTGGACCGACCCGCTATGAGAACATCACATGGATTAAGTCATAGTTGTTTCTCGCGATAGGTATATTTTTCAATCCTCTGACTTGAGATTACCAGAGACTTCAACATTAGGAACATAGTGATTTGACACTATCAAACGTTGTCTTTAACCGGACGATTATAAAGGTTGTGATTGGTTACTGTGTGAGCAATGTGATGAAGTTGTGCAATCAAGATAGAATTTGTCCCTCTCATATAAAGAGAGATATCCAGTGGATCCCTCATGTGTTAGACTGTTAAAAGGCTTAGTCTAAGTGAATTGATCTTGATCAATGTCACTTGAATGTTTTCAGTCTACCTAGAGATCGAGACTAGTACGATTGAACATGTTGGATGACAATTCCATGCCTTATGTTTGATCAAAAGGATATCGTGTGACAAAAGGATGTTATATACACTATTGATTAGGCTGTATCGATTTGATATTCGTACAACTTGGGTAGTCATAATGTCTTGCTAGAGGCCGCTTAAGACTTGTATACCAAAATGTGTTTTGGTACAATGTCAACGTTGTATGAGCCTATTGGGTCACACACTAAGAATGATTTTGCGAGATTTTAAGATGGTTCAGAAAAACGAATTTTATATGATAAAATTTATGATAGAAACGTCATTGTGGTGTATTACACTTATACTTCTTTAAGTTGGGGCATATGTGTAATTTACTTAGCCATCTATATACAAAGTTGTATAAATAGACGCTTTAAGTTAGAACACTCGTGCGAAAGATCAAAAGGCCGAAACTCTATTTTCGTTTTAGAAACGACTTAGGGTTTTTGGTATGCTCCGGATCATTTTGGAGAGAAACAAAAAGATTTGTTATTCTCTTGAAGCTAGCACTTCGAATCTCGGCCGTCGTTCGTGTGTGGACTACTAGTAGAGAGCGTTCATCGTTGGCAGCGCCTTAGAGATCGATCAACCTTCAGAAAGGTATATTACGACTGAGCTATGATTACGTTTTTCATGGTTTAAACGTTTTTAATGGAATTAGATTCGGATCCTGTTGGGGTTTTTGTCAAAATTGTTTTCTAATTTTCGCTGCGTAAGAACCCCAAAACCCAACAGTGGTATCAGAGCCTTCGAGTTCGATTCCATTAAATTCATTGCATGTTTTCTTCTTATATATACATGATATATGATTGAAAGCATGTTAATAGTCGATGTATATGTGATATACATAAAGTTTTCTGTGAGATTTATTATCATGTTTTGTGTATATGATACACATATTCGTGATTTAATTAAAATCAGTTTCGTACATGCTAGTAACCATGTTAGGTTAATTCAAATAATTTTAATGAATTGAATTTCGTGTCCTGTGACCCATGACACCATTAGGTTCGATTGGGATAGTAGTTCATGATTCAATTACATGTTTGTAATTATTTGGATGAGGACTGAAATTGCAAATAATTAATTTTCGAAATTATTTATAAATAATTAATTTTTGAAATTATTTATTTATCTTGTTATATCTATTTTGTTATGAAGTTTCTATTTGATAAAGATAGATAACAAATTAGAATAGGAGATAAATATCAAGAATCTTGTTATTGGTGATATACTAAGATTCAAATATCTTAAATCCAAAATAATTAATTAATTTTCGAAATTATTTATTTATCTTGTTATATCTATTTTGTTATGAAGTTTCTATTTGATAAAGGTAGATAACAAATTAGAATAAAAGATAAATATCAAGAATCTTGTTATTGGTGATATACTAGGATTCAAATATCTTAAATCCAAAATAAATAATTAATTTTCGAAATTAACTATTTATCTTGTTATATCTATTTTGTTATAAAGTTTCTATTTGATAAAAATTGATAACAAATTAGATTAGGAGATATAAGCAAAATCGGTTTCGTTATCCATATTGGATAGGAGATAAATATCAAGAATCTTGTTATTGGTGATATACTAGGCCAGCGGGACCGCCGTCTAACGAATCCTAGCGTACGAAAATTCTTTTGTTAGTGAAAAGTATATAAAAAAAAATTTCCAAATTGTTTAGTGATTGAACAAATCAATAAAATATATGATATTTCATTGTTTACATAAAATCACTAAAACCGAATAAAATTCCTCTATTAAATTTTAAGTCTCGTGCCATCCATTTTAAACACTTGTCAAGGCCTCGATCACACTAATATAGTTCCAGCCATAGTTGGGTGTATTGTGTTATCTTGGTGAGACAAGTTGGGTAAGAGTTACCTTAATGTTTAAAATGGTTCGACTTAAAAAAGCCATCAAAAATAGTTTTGAGCTTTAAGCAAATGATGAGATAAAAACATGCTAAGACATAAGATTTCCCATATCTCATAAAAGGATCTAAGAATTACATAAGATGTAATTGGTAATTGTTACCTACCTAAATAATCTAGTTCTGTGATTCATGCCATAGCTGTCATAGAATTAGGAGAAATATGGATTTTAGTCCCCTAAATAAACAGTATGTTTTAGGAAGGTTGTTAATTTAGTGGTAGTCTATTCCTCTATACTAAAATAAACTTTGCATAATCTTTATTGTAGATCAATGACCTCTTCAAGTAACAATAGTCCTCTGTCACTGCGATCCATCCTTGAGAAGGATAAGCTATCTGAGACTAACTTTCTCGATTGGTTCGGAAACTTGAGAATTGTTCTTAAGCATGAACGCAAGTTGTATGTCCTGGATGCTCCAATCCCTGAGGACCCAACAACCAATGCTACGAAAGATGTGAATGATGCACATAATAAGCATGTCAACGATTCTACTGATGTTGCATGTATTATGCTGGCAACTATGGTTCCTGAACTTCAGAAGGACATGGAACTAATGGAAGCCTACGACATGGCTATAACGCTGAAGGAAATGTTCCAACTGCAAGCTAGGCAAGAAAGGTTCGAGACAGTCAAGAACCTACATTCTTGCAAGATGATTGAGGGTGCATCAGTTAGTCCTCATGTTTTGAAGATGAAGGGCTATCTTGACCAGCTTGATAGACTCGAATTTCCCATAAGCCAAGAGTTGGCTACTGATTTGATCCTGAATTCATTAACTACAATATGAATAATATGGAGAAATCAATTTCAGAGTTGCATTTGATGCTCAAAACTGCTGAACAAAATATCAAGAAACCCTATAGTAATCTGTTGATGGTCTAAATGGGAAAGGGAATGAAGAAGAAAGGCAAAGGCAAGGCTAGAGTTGCCAAGGCTGTTGTTGCACCTGTCGCAAAGCCTATGGAACAAGTCAAGACCCGGCCTGTTCCTGCTTCAAGACACCAAAAAGAAAAGGAAGAAAATTGTCATTTCTGTAATCAAACCTATCTTTGGCATTGTCGTCTTGGACACATAAACGAGAAACCCATAACGAAGCTCCATAAAGATGGGCTTCTAGATTCATTTGATTTAGAAACATATGAAACATGCGTATCTTGTTTACTAGACAAGATGACTAAAAGTCCCTTTACTGGACACAATGAAAGGGCAAGTGATTTATTGGGTCTAATACATACTGATGTATGCGGTCCTATAAACACAATGGCTAGAGGAGGTTATCAGTACTTCATTACATTTATTGATGATTTCAGCAGATATGGTTATGTATATCTTATGAAACATAAAGCTGAATCATTTAAGATGTTTTGAACGTTTCAAAATGAAGTGCATAATCAACTTGGTAAAACTATCAAAACACTTCGATCAGATTGAGGTGGTGAATATTTAAGCTAAGAATTTGATAATCATCTTAGAAATTGTGAGATTGTCTCCCAATTGACTCCACCAGCAACTCCACAAAGGAATGGAGTTTTTGAAATGAGAAATCAAACCTTACTAGATATGGTTCGATCTATGATGAGTCATGCAGATCTTCCATTATCCTTTTGGCGTTATGAATTACAAACTACAGCTTTCACTTTAAATCGAGTTCCTTCTAAAGCGGTTGATAAAACACCATATGAGATATGGTACGGGAAGAGACCTAGTTTGTCTTTTCTTAAGATTTGGGGTTGTGAGGCTTACGTAAAATGATAAGTCTCATAAAAACTAGCACCTAAATTTGACAAGTGTTTATTTGTGGGGTATCCTAAGGAAACAAAATGATATTACTTTTATAATCCCGCTGAGAACAAAGTGTTTGTTGCTCGATATGGTGCCTTTATGGAAAAAAAATTTATTTCAAAAGACACTAGTGGGAGAGAAATAAATCTTGAAGAAGATCAAGAATCACAGATAAACCCTGAATCCAGCTCTTTGGAAGTTCAACAACGTTCTGAACCAGTTGAACCTCAGCAAGTGACACAAGGCCCATGTAAATCTGGTAGGGTAACACATGAGCTGGAGAGATTAAGATTTCTCATTACTGATAATTGTGATGTGTTGCTTATGGATCAAAATGAGCCCACCACTTATCAGGAGGTTATGTCTGGACCAGACTCAGATAAATGGCTAAGTGCCATGAATTCTGAGATGCAATCCATGTATGATAACCAAGTTTGGTACTTGGTTGATTTACCTAAAGGTGTTAAGACCATTGGATGTGAACGGGTTTTCAAGAAGAAAACTGACACGGATGGCAATATGCATACTTTTAAAGCAAGACTTGTAGCAAAAGGTTTCGAGCAGAGTCAAGGTGTTGATTATGATGAAACTTTTTCGCCAGTAGTCATGGTTAAATCCATAAGAATTTTAATTTCCATTGCTGCATATTATGACCACGAGATATGGCAAATTGATGTAAAAATAGCATTTCATAATGAAAAGTTTTTTGAGGACGCGTATATGACACAACCTGAAGGTTTTGTACATCCTGAGAATTCTATGAAGGTATGCAAGCTTCAAAGATCCATTTATGGATTAAAGCAAGCTTCTCGGAGTTGGAATCTTCATTTTTATGAAGCAATCAAGGATTTTTGTTTTATTAAGAACGAAGATGAGCCTTGTGTATACAAGAAGGTCAGTGGGAGTGTAGTTATTTTTCTGGTACTGTATGTTGATGATATATTACTCATTGGAAATGACATCCCAACATTGCAGAATGTCAAGTCTTGGTTAGGGAAGTGTTTCTCAATGAAAGACTTAGGAGATGCAGCCTATATCCTAGGGATAAGGATCTATAGGGATGGATCTAAGAGGCTAATCGGTTTAAGTCAAAGTGCTTAACATAGACAAGGTGCATAATAGGTTCAGTTTGCAAGACTCTAAAAGGGGATTGTTGCCAATGTCTCATAGCATAAGTCTCAGCAAGAATCAATGTCCTAGTACAAATGATGAACGAGACGGTATGAATAAGATTCCATATGCATCGACTATTGGATCTATCATGTATGTCATGTTATGCACTCGACCTGATGTATCATATGCTTTGAGCACTACAAGCAGATATTAGTCGGATCCGGTGAGAGTAACTGATAGCAAAAGAACATCCTTAAGTACTTAAGAAGGACTAAGGAAGTGTTCTTGGTCTATGGGGGTTTTGAAAATGATCTAGTTGTAAATGGTTACACAGATGCAAGTTTTCAAAGTGATATAGATGATTTTAGATCGCGGTCTGGATATGTGTTTACTTTGAATGAGGGTGCGGTAAGAAGTGGAAAAGTTCGAAGCGGAGAGCATGTGGCGATTCTACAACGAAGTTTGAGTATATTGCGGCGTCCGTCTGCAAAGAAAGGAGGCGATTTGGATCAAAAAGTTCATTTCGAATTAGGTGTGGTTCTAAGTATTGCTAACCCTGTTTGTTTGTATTGTGACAATAACGGGGCAATAGCACAGCCAAGGAACCTAGATCACACCACGAGATCCAAACATATACTCGAGCATTTTCATCTCATCGAGAGAAATTATTGAGAGGGAGACGTAAAGATTTGAAGAGTACCTACTGAAGACAACGTTGCGGATCCATTGACAAAAGCTCTTCCACAAGCAAAACATGATGGTCATGTTAGATCATTAGGAATTAGATGCATGTATGATTGGCCCTAGTGCAAGTGGGAGATGATGGGGCATGTGCCCTAGGTCAATCCATTAACTGTCTTTATGAATACTTTTAGTTAATAAAATAGAGGATTTCTTTTGTTGTTTATTATAATTAATTTGCATGTTTACATTATAATAAGATCCATGGGTATTTATAGAAATATCTTAAATGTCTCTAGTCGATCATTATACTGGGAACAATAATGAGTTAAGACTAGTGTGAGTCTTGACAGATGATCATATGATGATTATACGTATAGGGATACGAATCAAGATCACGAGTACTTGTTAGGGAACAAAGTACTGGACCGACCCACTATGAGAACATCACATGGATTAAGTCATACTTGTTTCTCATGATAGGTATATTTTTCAGTCCTCTGACTTGAGATTACCAGAGACTTCAACATTAGGAACATAGTGATTTGACACTATCAAATGTTGTCTTTAACCGGACGATTATAAAGGTTGTGATTGGTTACTGTGTGAGCAATGTGATGAAGTTGTGCAATCAACATAGAATTTGTCCCTCTCATATAAAGAGAGATATCCAGTGGATCCCTCGATGTGTTAGACTGTTAAAAGGCATAGTCTAAGTAAATTGATATTAATCAATGTCACTTGAATGTTTTCAGTCTACCTGGAGATCGAGACTAGTACGATTGAACATGTTGGATGACAATTCCATGCCTTATGTTTGATCAAAAGGATATCGTATGACAAAAGGATGTTATATACACTATTGATTAGGCTGTATCGATTTGATATTCGTACAACTTGGGTAGTCATAATGTCTTGCTAGAGGCCGATTATGACTTGTATACCAAAATGTGTTTTGGTACACTGCCAACGTTGTATGAGCCTATTGGGTCGCACACTAACAATGGTTTTGCGAGATTTTAAGATGGTTCAGAAAAACGAATTTTATATGATAAAATTTATGATAGAAACGTCATTGTGGTGTATTACACTTATACTTCTATAAGTAGGGGCATACGTGTAATTTACTTAACCGTATATGTACAAGAGTTGTATAAATAGACGCTTCAAGTTAAAACACACGTACGAAAGATCATAAGGTCGAAACTCTATTTTCGTTTTAGAAACGACTTAGGGTTTTTGGTATGCTCTGGATCGTTTTGGAGAGAAACAAAAAGATTTGGTATTCTCTTGAAGCTAGCACTTCGAATCTCGGCCGCCGTTTGTGTGTGGACTACTGGTAGGGAGCGTTCATCATTGGCAGCGCCTTATAGATCGATCAACCTTTAGAACGGTATATTGCGACCGAGGTATGATTAAGTTTTTCATGGTTTAAACGTTTTTAATGGAATTAAATTCGGATCCTGTTGGGGTTTTTGTCAAAATTATTTTTTAATTTTCGCTGCGTATGAACCCCAAAACCCAACAGAATGTATAGAAGTGCTATCGTGCGGGGACTGCCTAGAGCCTGCTTGGGTACGGGCTGATGTGTCGGTGGCGATGGCGGTGGCGGTGCCAGTTGCGGTAGTGGTAGTGGTAGTGGTGGTGTTAGGACCGAAACTCCTCCCCGAAAGGAAATTGATGACGTCACTCGTCATTTTCCTCGCAGACTCTAACATACGCAATTATGGCGAGGAGTCCATTCATCGTAATGTCGCATCCAACGCACGCCTTTTACGCTGTTGAAAACAAAAAGCAATATGTTAATGTAAAAAATTACAGGTTTTCAAGAAATGTCAAACACTTCTACATAATGCTTATAACACATTCAATACCTCAAATAGCTCACTGTCAGCGATGGTTGTAGCAACTATGTCTGTTGGGTTTTGGGGTTCATACGCAGTGGAAATTACAAAACAATTTTGACAAAAACCCCAACAGGATCCAAATCTAATTCCATTAAAAATGTTTAAACCATGAAAAACTTAATCATACCTCAGTCGCAATATACATTTATGAAGGTTGATCGATCTCTAAGGCGCTGCCAACGACGAACGCCCTCTACCAGTAGTCCACACACGAACGGCGGCCGAGATTCGAAGTGCTAGCTTCGAGAGAATACCAAATCCCTTTGTTTCTCTCCAAAACGATCTAGAGCATACCAAAAACCCTAAGTCGTTTCTAAAACGAAAATAAAGTTTCGGCCTATTAATCTTTTCGTACGTGCATTCTAACTTAAAGCGTCTATTTATACAACCCTTCTATATAGACGGTTAAGTAAATTACACATATACCCTTACTTAAAGAAGTATAAGTGTAATACACCACAAGGACGTTTCTGTTATAAATTTTATCACATAAAATTCGTTTTTCCGAATTATCTTAAAATCTCGCAAAACCATTCTTAGTGTGCGACCCAATAGGCTCATACAACGTTGGAAGTGTACCAAAACACATATTTGTATACAAGTCATAAGCAGTCTCTAGCAAGACATTATGACTACCCAATTTGTACGAATATCAAATCGATACAACCTAATCAATAGTGTATATAGCATCCTTTTGTCACACGATATCCTTTTGATCAAACATAAGGCATGAAATTGTCATCCAACATGTTCAATCGTACTAGTCTCGATTTCTAAGTAGACTGAAAAAATCCAAGTGACATTGATCAATATCAATCCACTTAAACTAGGCCTTTTAACAGTCTAACACATCGAGGGATCCACTGGATATCTCTCTTTATATGAGATGCACAAATTATATCTTGATTACACAACTTCATCACATTGCTCACACAGTAACTAATCACAACCTTTATAATCGTCCGGTTAAAGACAACGTTTGATTGTGTCAAATCACTGTGTTCCTAATGTTGAAGTCTCTGGCAATCTCAAGTCAAAGGACTGGAATATATACCTATCATGAGAAACAACAATGACTTAATCCATGTGATGTTCTCATAAGCGGGTCGGTCCAGTACTTTGTTCCCTAACAAGTACTCGTGATCTTGATTTATATCCATATACGCATAATCATCATATGATCATCAATCAAGACTCACACTTGTCTTAATTCATTATAGTTCCCAGTATAATGATCGATTAGGGACATTTAGGATTTTTCTCTGAATACCCATGGATCTTATTATAATGTAAACATGCAAATTAATTATAATAAACAAAGAAATGAAATCCTCTATTTTATTAACTAAAAGTATTCATAAAGACAGTTAATGGATTGACCTAGGGCACATGCCCCATCATCTCCCACTTGCACTAGGGCCAATCATACATGCATCTAATTCCTAATGATCTAACATGACCATCATGTTTTGCTTGTGGAAGAGCTTTTGTCAATGGATCCGCAACGTTGTCTTTAGTAGGTACTCTTCAAATCTTTACGTCTCCCCTCTCAATAATTTCTCTGATGAGATGAAAATGCCTGAGTATATGTTTGGATCTGTGGTGTGATCTAGGTTCCTTGGCTTGTGCTATTGCCCCGTTATTGTCACAATACAAACAAACAGGGTTAGCAATACTTAGAACCACACCTAATTCGAAATGAACTTTTTGATCCAAATCGCCTCCTTTCTTTGCATCGGACGCCGCAATATACTCGCTTCATTTGTAGAATCTCGCCACGCCTCCGTTTCAACTTTTCTAGCTTACCGCACCCTCATTCAAAGTAAACACATATCCAGATCGCGATCTAAAATCATCTATATCACTTTGAAAACTTGCATCTGTGTAACCATTTACAACTAGATCATTTTCAAAACCCCCATAGACCAAGAACACTTCCTTAGTCCTTCTTAAGTACTTAAGGATGTTCTTTATCGCTATCCATTACTCTCACCTGGATCTCGATCGATATCTCGCTTGTAGTGCTAAAGCATATGATACATCGTGTCGAGTGCATAACATGGCATACATGATAGATCCAATAGTCGATGCATATGGAATCTTATTCATACCGTCTCGCTCATCATTTGTCTTAGGACATTGATTCTTCTTGAGAGACTTATGCCATGAGACATTGGCAACAATCCTCTTTTAGAGTCTTGCAAAGCGAACCTATTCAAAGCACCTTGTCTATGTAAGCACTCTGACTTAGACCGATTAGCCTCTTAGATCTATCCCTATAGATCTTTATCCCTAGGATATAGACCGCATCTCCTAAGTCTTTCATTAAGAAACATTTCCCTAACCAAGACTTGACATTCTACAATGTTGGGATGTTATTTCCAATAAGTAATATATCATCAACATACAGTACCAAAAAAACAACTACACTCCCACTGACCTTCTTGTATACACAAGGCTCATCTTCGTTCTTAATAAAACCGAAATCCTTGATTGCTTCATCAAAACGAAGATTCCAACTCCGAGAAGCTTGCTTTAATCCATAAATGGATCTTTGAAGCTTGCATACCTTCCTTGAATTCTCAGGATGTACAAAACCTTCAGTTTGTGTCATATACACGTCCTCAAGCAGCTTTCCATTAAGAAATGTTGTTTTTACATCCATTTGCCATATCTCATAGTCATAATATGCAGCAATGGCAATTAAAATTCTCATGGATATAAGCATGGCTACTGGCAAAAAAGTTTCATCATAATCAACACCTTGAGTCTGAAACTTTTTGCTACAAGTCTTGCTTTAAAAGTATGCACTTTGCCATCCATGTCAGTTTTCTTCTTGAAAACCCATTTACATCCAATGGTCTTACCACCTTCGGGTAAATCAACCAAGTTCCAAACTTGGTTATCATACATGGATTGCATATCAGAGTTCAAGGCACTTAGCCATTTATCTGAGTTTGGTCCAGACATAGCCTCCTGATAAGTGGTGGGCTCATTTTGATCTATAAGCAACACATCACGACTATCAGTAATGAGAAATCTGAATCTCTCTGGCTCATGTCTTACCCTATTAGATTTACGTGGGCCTTGTGTCACTTGTGGAGGTTCAACTGGTTAGAAACGTTGTTGAACTTCCAATAGCGGTTCAGTGTTTACTTGTGATTCTTGAACTTCTTCAAGATTTATTTCTCTCCCACTAGTGTCTTTCGAAATAAATTGTTTTTCCATAAAGGCACCAAACCGAGCAACAAACACTTTGTTCTCAGCGGGATTATAAAAGTAATATCCTTTTGTTTCCTTAGGATACCCCACAAATAAACACTTGTCAGATTTAGGTGCTAGTTTTTTCTAAGACTTGTCACTTTACGTAAGCCTCACAACCCCAAATCTTAAGAAAAGACAAACTAGGTCTCTTCCCGTACCATATCTCATATGGTGTTTTATCAACCGCTTTAGAAGGAACTCGATTTAGAGTGAAAGCTGCAGTTTGTAATGCATAACCCCAAAAGGATAATGGAAGATCTGCATGACTCATTATAGATCGAACCATATCTAATAAGGTTCGATTTCTCTTTTCAGGAACTCCATTCCATTGTAGAGTTGCTGGTGGAGTCAATTGGGAGACAATCCCACAATTTCTAAGATGATCATCAAATTCTTGGCTTAAATACTCACCACCTCGATCTGATCGAAGTGTTTTGATAGTTTTATCAAGTAGATTCTGCACTTCATTTTGAAACGTTCGAAACATCTCAAATGATTCACTTTATGTTTCATAAGATATACATAACTATATCTGCTGAAATCATCAATAAATGTAATGAAGTACTGATAACCTCCTCACTACAAAAAAACAGCAAATCAGAAACAAAATTTTCGTCTCTGATTTGTTAAAATTACGTCTCTAATTGCGGCCAGAAACTGAACAGAAATGGAACTAATTCCATCTCTAAAAACGTCGTCGCTAATTCAATCAGAAACGGATTTCGATTCCGTTTCTGATTTAGAGACGGATCAGAAACGGAATAAATTCCGTTTCTGATCAGAAACGGAATTTATTCCGTCTCTAATTCCGTTTCTGATTAGAGACGGAATAAATTCCGTTTCTGATTATTTCCGTCTCTGATCCGTTGCTAATCAGAGACGGATCAGAGACGGAATTTGATCCGTTTCTGATTTATGGATCTTACATTAACGAAAATTAGAGACGGAAATAGCAACGGAATCTTTTTTGTTTAGTTTTTAATGTCTTACATATATAGGTCTCAATCCAAGCACATTTAACCTGCCAATATATAATAAAAATCATAGCTAAATAATATATTGATATTACACAATTTATATAAACTTATCATATCCTTAACATTATCTTTTCTCAATGTACTGTACACGAAACAACAAAAACAATCTAAAAAGTTTCTATATCGTATCTTTCTACAAAAGTAAAAGCAAAAATTGTTCTAAATAAAAAAAAAAAAAAAATGAAGTGTTCCGAGATTATATAAAGTTGATTGTGCTTCAAATAATACTTGACTTCGTACAAAACGCCTGAAAAAGATCAAAAAGAAAAAAATCACTAAATTATACAAACAATAATAGGAATATAAACAATATTATGGAATATAAACACGGCATAAATAAAGTAATAAAGAAAAAGAAATTCATCATTATCCAAAAGGAACATGGTGTTATTTAGCAAATTATCTCTCGCTCCAAACTATAACATAGCAATGGTTCGTGATGCTTATATATATAGTCTTGATGTTTCATGATCAATATTTAAGACTGCAACATACACAAGCTATCATGCATGATTACGTTTAAGAATTAAAATTAAAAGAAAAATATTTATGCTCGACAACAAAGAAAATAAAACCTACATTGCAAATTAATTAATTAGAGTCGACTAGTTTGTTCTTATAAAAATAAAATAAAATTAAGACTTGTTTACAACTTTTAGAAATCACAGCCAAAACCATGGATGTCGATGTATCACTAGAGACCTTGTTTTCACAAGATGTGGTTTAAAACCTCAAATAGAACTAGGAACAATTGGAAACAAGCTTTCATTAACCTATTTTAAACACACAGATATGCACACAACAAAAATATGTTCTACAACTTTTTTAAGTTTGAAAACTTTACATTGCAGGCTGTGAAAAAAAGCTTAGAAGGTCCGATTTATCAAACAACTAGAATCATTCCGCATAAAGTTAATTTCTAGCAAGTGAGAGTGCAATCATATAGATGCTATTAGAAAGTTAATTTCTAGCAATGAGTCATCCATGCAAACTAAAGGGTGAAACCGAAATTAATAAAACCATAAAAATGCAAGGAGAAGGAAACAAACAGAAAGAATCAGTGTTAAACTTACTCAATGAATGGTACCCAATCATTACTATGTTTGGGAATGGTTCAATGTATCGAGTCTTGTTTCATTGTTGAGAGGTCGCTTCTAGATATGAACGCATACCTACAAGCCATGAACCTGGATCCCAACAACCGCAAAAAAAATGAGAAGGAAAAACAAGTGAGAAAAGTGCGAAGAAATAGAACCATTTTCAAGTCCCTAAAAGGAAAAAGAATGATTCAAATTCACATCAATAGTTAGTCTAAAAAACAACCAAAGAGAAACATCTAACATACCATTGCCACCGAATTCTCTAAACCTAAGGCACTAATACCAAAATCAGATCTTCTAATGTGGATATTTAAGAGAATAGGAATGTGGGCTCATAAACTATGAAAATCCATTATGCATCAAACAAAGAATCCATAAAATGATCAATTTGGGTCATAAGAAGATTCAATTAAAAATTAAAAAAAAGTCACCTGATGATCAATGTGGGCTCCTAGTGGACAAATCCCATAAGGAGAGATAACCACTTTAACCTCTTTTGCACATTTGCCACTCATTTCGGCCACCTTATTCATTATTTAATTACCTCAATACATGATTCTAATGTATTATAATGTTGATCATGACATGCTTTACCGATAAAATAAACATGGAATAACTAATCAATCATCCATAGCAAGTGCATGAATATGAAATTACTAACAACACATGTCCCTCCTCAATCTAAGAAGAAATAAACAGCAATGTATTAAACTAAAGGAAACTTAAACACAAACATGCACAATTATGAGAAGAAATAAACAACAATGTATTATCTATAATATGGGGAAGAAACACACATGACACAAACCTTTGATCAATTGGCGTGCTTCCTCTTTGCTGGAAGGTTTTTCTCTGATTTTCCCTTCATAAACGACCACCTAAAAACAAATAATTAAGCGAGAAAGTTATAAATTCAACTAAGTTACAAAAGGTTACATCTCGATTCAAGCATGATGATTCAAACAAGAAAATGGAGAGGAAGGAGAATTCGACAAGTTCTACCGCATGGAAAGAAGTAACGCTTCCAAGTATTACCATACTTACTTGGAATGAAGATAATTCATCCCGCAACATGCCATATTTTCCCGCAACATTGCGAGGCTCTCTATCATTACGACTTTTCTTGTTCAAGATGTTCAAGGCTTGCTTGTATGAATCGCTATCTCGCCGAAGTTTGCTATTGTATTGTTGTAAACCGTGTTGTAATCTTGCGAATTTTTATATGAAGCATTAAGTGACTCAAATATGTAAAGCAATTTTGAAAATACCTTCATTTACCCTATAAGTCAAAGAAAAACAAAAAACTCGAACCTCTAATTTTAAACAAAACTTTGCAAACTAATTGTGTAGATCTACTTACCAACTTGTACACCACCCCTAGCTTGATCATCTCCTTAAAAATTCTCCAAAATCTCTCTACCTCTAATATATAAATATGTATGTCATACTTACATGCGCCTGCGCTTGTCCATAAAACTTTCCGGGCGATCCGAATAAGCGCAAGTTCATATTTCCTAGTTCCAATTGCAAAATTTCACAAGCCATGTTGAGAGCACAGTTGCTAACTAGCAAGGCAACATAAGCAATGGTAGAAATAAAATTGTCGAAAAAGAACATACAGAACTAACATTATGCGTCCACTCAAAACATACATAAATGCAATGTCTTCTACAAACATTCGGTAAGTACCTACAAGAAAATTGTTTAACAAAGAAAATGGGAGGGAAGAAAATTGAACAAATTGAAACAAAAACTGAAAAACACAAAACCAAACACGAAAGATCGAAGCTTTCAAGACCAAACAAAACTCTACCAAAACCCCATTACCGAAAACACAAAAACAAACCCTAGACACCACAAAACCCCAAGAAACTCACATGCAATCTTCGAGAAACCAAATAATAAAAAAAAATCTAAAATCGAAACCCTAGAAACCAAAAACAGAACTCACATCGAGAATCCCCAGCAAGTCGTCGACCTAGCTGGGGGTCGCCGAGGCGCGTCCGGCTTCGTTGAGCTCGAGCTCCAGTTCCTGGTCCGTCATTTCTCCGAATCTCCGCAGACCCTTCAAAACCCTATCGATCATGAACTCGATTTTAGACTCCACGCCTCATCAAAAAAACCCTAGAACGAACCCTAGAAACCAAGACGAAATCGGAGGGGACTAAATCTAGGGTTTTGTACGCGAAATCGATTCAGACGAACAACATGGCTATTGGTGAGAGTGAGAGTAGAGAGGTGCGAGAGAGAGAGAGCAGAGAGCGGCAGAGAGAGATAGTGCGGTGACGGTGAGAAAGAGAGCAGAGAGCGGTGACGGTGAGAGAGAGAGAGAGAGAGAGAGAGCGGTGACGGTGAGAGAGAGCGGTGAGAGCGGTGAGGGAGAGAGGTTTGTTGAGAGAGAGAGAGAGCGGTGAGGGAGAGGTTTGTTGAGACAGAGGTTTTGAGAGGTTTTGATCGAGAGACAGAGAGACAGAGAGAGGTTTTGAGAGACAGAGAGAGAGCCGAGTGATTTTAGGGAGAGACGGACTGTTGTGGGTATTTAGATCAAGCATGCACGAATCTCGAGACATAATGAACGGTTGAAAAAAAATAAAGTTTTGGTGGGAATGTTGGCGCCATTTTTTAGAGACGGAATTTAATTCCGTCTCTAATTCCGTCTCTAATTCCGTCTCTAATTCCGTCTCTAATTCCGTCTCTAATTCCGTCTCTGATCCGTCTCAAATCCGTCTCTGAATATTTCCGTCTCAATTCCGTCGCTAACTTTTTAATTTAGAGACGGAACTTATTCCGTTTCTAATTCCGTTTCTGATTTAGAAACGGAACTTATTTCCGTTTCTAATTTCGTTTCTGATTTGCTGTTTTTTTGTAGTGCCTCTAGCCATTGTGTTTATAGGACTGCATATATCAGTATGTATTAGACCCAATAAATCACTTACCCTTTCACTGTGTCCAGTAAAGGGACTTTTAGTCATCTTGCCCAGTAAACAAGATACGCACGTTTCATATGTTTCTAAATCAAATGAATCTAGAAGTCCATCTTTATGGAGCTTTGTTATGCGTTTCTCATTTATGTGCCCGAGACGACAATGCCAAAGATAGGTTTGATTCAAATCATTTGACTTGAATCTCTTAGTATTTATGTTAAAGACTGGAGTATCAGTGGACCTTTTCATGCTTAGAATATAAAGTCCATCATACAAATCAGCATTTGCATAAAATATGCCTTTACGAGAAATGGAACATCTATTATTTGCAATAATAAAATCAAAACCATCCATATCCAAACATGAAACAGAAATGATGTTTCTGCTCAAGGCAGGTACAAATAACAATTATTTAAAGTTAAAATAAGTCCACTAGATAAAATTAAGTCATATGATCCAACAAACCTGTAAAAGAACTCTTGCTCCATTCCCTACGCGGAGGATGACTTCTCCTTTCTTCAACTTTCTACTTCTTGTGAGTCCCTACACATTTATACAAATGTGAGATCCACATCCGGTATCTAATACCCAGAAATCACTAGTAGATAAATTAATTTCAATAACATAAATACCTGTAGTGGTAGTCGCACTACCCTTTTTCTTCCTTAGATCTTCTAGATAGAGTTTGCAATTTCTGAACCAATGTCCAGGTGCATGACAGAAATGACAATTAACTTTCTTCCTTTTCTTTTGGGTGTTTTGAAGCAGGAATAGGCCGGGGCTTGACTTGTTCCATAGGCTTTGCGACAGTGCAGCAACAGCCTTGGCAACCTAGCCTTGCCTTTGCCTTTCTTCTTTATTCCCTTTCCCTTTTGGACCATCAACACATTACTAGAGGGTTTCTTGATATTTTGTTCTGCAGTTTTGAACATCAAATGCAACTCTGAAATTGATTTCTCCATATTATTCATACTGTAGTTCATCACAAATTGTTAGTAACTCTCCGGTAATGAATTTATGGTCAAATCCGTAGCCAACTCTTGGCTTATGGGAAATCCGAGTCTATCAAGCAGGTCAACATAGCCTTTCATTTTCAGAACATGAAGACTAACTGACGCACCCTCAGTCATCTTGCAAGAATGTTGGTTTTTGACTGTCTCGAACCTTTCTTGCCTAGCTTGCTGTTGGAACATTTCCTTCAGCGTTATAGACATGTCGTAGGCTTCCATTAGTTCCATATCTTTCTGAAGTTCGGGAACCATAGTTGCTAGCATAATACATGCAACATCAGTAGAATCGTTGACATGTTTATTATGCACATCCTTCACAGCTTTCGTAGCATTGGCTGGTAGGTCCTCAGGGATTGGAGCATCCAGGACATACAACTTGCGTTCATGCTTGAGAACGATTCTCAAGTTTCTGAACCAGTCAAGAAAGTTAGTCCCAGATAACTTATCCTTCTCAAGGATCGATCGCAGTGACAGGGGATTATTGTTACTTGAAGAGGCCATTGATCTACAATAAAGATTATGCAAAGTTTATTTTAGTATAGAGGAATAGACTCCCACTAAATTAACAACTCTCCTAAAACGTATTGTTTATTTAGGGGACTAAAATCCATATTTCATCTAATTCTATTATAGCTATGGCATGAAACATAGAACTAGATTATTTGGGTAGGTAATAGTTACCAATTACATCTTATGTAATTTTTAGATCCTTTTATGACATATGGGAGATTTTATGTCTTAGCATGCTTTTATCTCATCATTTGCCTAAAGCTCAAAACTATTTTGATGGCTTTATTAAGTCGGACCATTTTAAACATTAAGGTAACTCTTACCCAACTTGTCTCACCAAGATAACACAATACACCCAACTATGACTGAAACTCTATTAGTGTGATCGAGGCCTTGACAAGTGTTTAAAATGGATGGCACGAGACTTAAAATTTAATAGAGGGATTTTATTCAGTTTTAGTGATTTTATGTAAACAATGAAATATCATATACTTTATTGATTTGTTCAATCACTAAACAATTTGGAATTTTTTTTTTCATACTTTTCACTAACAAAAGAATTTCCGTACGCTAGGATTAGTTAGACGGCGGTCCCGCTAACTAATTCGCTATAGAAAATCATAATTTTCGCTGATTTTATTATCATAAATTAACCCCTTAATTTATCTGAAATTAAGTCAATTAAAACATTTTAATTAACCCGGGCCCACATCTAACTAATCATCTTATCCTAATCCAATTAGGATTTAAGATATTTGAATCCTAGTATATCACCAATAACAAGATTCTTGATATTTATCTCATATTCTAATTTGTTATCTATCTTTATCAAATAGAAACTTCATAACAAAATAGATATAACAAGATAAATAAATAATTTCGAAAATTATTTATTTATTTTGGATTTAAGAAATTTGAATCCTAGTATATCACCAATAACAAGATTCTTGATATTTATCTCATATTCTAATTTGTTATCTATCTTTATCAAATAGAAACTTCATAACAAAATAGATATAACAAGATAAATAAATAATTTTGAAAATTAATTAATTATAAATAAATAATTTCGAAAATTAATTATTTATAAATAAATAATTTCGAAAATTAATTATTTATAAATAAATAATTTCAAAAATTAACTATTTGCAATTTCGGTCCTCGTCAAAACAATCAAAACATGTAATTGAATCATAAACTACTATCCCAATCGAACCTAATGGTGTCATGGATCACAAAACACGAAATTCAATTCATTAAAATTATTTGAATTAACCTAACATGGTTACTAGCATGTACGAAACTGATTTTAATTAAATCATGAATATGTGTATCATATACACAAAACATGATAATAAATCTCAAAGACAACTTATGTATATCACATATACATCAACTATTAACATACTTTCAATCATATATCATGTATATATAAGAAGAAAACATGCAATGAATTTAATGGTATCGAACTTGATGGCTCTGATACCACTGTTGGGTTTTGGGGTTCATACGCAGCGGAAATTACAAAACAATTTTGACAAAAACCCCAACAGATCCGAATCTAATTCCATTAAAAACGTTTAAACCATGAAAAACTTAATCATACCTCGATCGCAATATACCTTTCGAAGGTTGATCAATCTCTAAGGCGCTGCAACGACGAACGCCCTCTACCAGTAGTCAACACACGAACGGCGGCCGAGATTCGAAGTGCTAGCTTCGAGAGAATACCAAATCCGTTTGTTTCTCTCCAAAATGATCTAGAACATACCAAAAACCTAAGTCGTTTCTAAAACGAAAATAGTGTTTCGGCCTATTAATCTTTTCGTACTTGTGTTCTAACTTAAAGCGTCTATTTATACAACCCTTGTATATAGATGGTTAAGTAAATTACACATATACCCTTACTTAAATAAGTATAAGTGTAATACACCACAATGACGTTTTTGTTATGAATTTTATCACATAAAATTCATTTTTTTGAATCATCTTAAAATCTCGCAAAACCATTCTTAGTGTGTGACCTAATAGGCTCATACAACGTTGGCAGTGTACCAAAACACATTTTGGTATACAAGTCATAAGCAGTCTCTAGCAAGACATTATGACTACCCAAGTTGTACGAATATCAAATGGATACAACCTAATCAATAGTGTATATAACATCCTTTTGTCACACGATATCCTTTTGATCAAACATAAGGCATGAAATTGTCATCCAACATGTTCAATCGTACTAGTCTCGATCTCTAGGTAGACTGAAAACATCCAAGTGACATTGATCAATATCAATTCACTTAAACTAGGCCTTTTAACGGTCCAACACATCGAGGGATCCACTAGATATCTCTCTTTATATAAGAGGGACAAATTCTATCTTGATTACACAACTTCATCACATTGTTCACACAGTAACCAATCACAACCTTTATAATCGTCCGGTTAAAGACAACGTTTGATTGTGTCAAATCACTGTGTTCCTAATGTTGAAGTCTCTGGCAATCTCAAGTCAGAGGACTGGAATATATACATATCATGAGAAACAACAATGACTTAATCCATGTGAAGTTCTCATAGCGGGTTGGTCAAGTACTTTGTTCCCTAACAAGTACTCGTGATCTTGAATTGTATCCATATACGTATAATCATCATATGATCATCAATCAAGATTCACACTAGTTTTAATTCATTATAGTTCCCAGTATAATGATCGACTAGGGACATTTAGGATATTTCTGTAAATACCCATGGATCTTATTATAATGTAAACATGCAAATTAATTATAATAAACGGCAAATGAAATCCTCTATTTTATTAACTAAAAGTATTCGTAAAGACAGTTAATGGATTGACCTAGGGCACATGCCCCATCAATGTCTTCATCTTCATAGCTCGGGTTGGCGATCACTAGGTGAGACACTTGAAGGAACCAAGGTAGATAGTCCAATGTAGCCAAAAACTCAAACTATGCCTTGTCACCGCGAACTTCGGGGGCCAACAAACGGTTACGCCAACGTTCCCAATTGTCTTGTTGGAACCCATACTTGACAGAGTATTTGAGTACATACGAGCCTCAATGTGCTTCCAATGGGCGGTACGGAGGATCTGGTATAGATTTCATGTCGCCAAACTGTCTCAAAATCATTTCCGGATGGTACGGCTCCACCACATCCGTATACTTCAATGTGCCACTATAGAAGATCATCGCGTGCACAACTCCATTCTCTTTGTAATTAACATAAAGGTCTTAAGTGACTTAATCAAACATAAACAACTATAGTTAGTAACCATAAACTAAATTTAACATTTACCAACAAGATTGGCTAAGTAACTCACCGCGCTTGGCCGAAACCTGTCCAACGTTCTCATATTGGACCCAACCTTGTCAATATTCATCACGGTCTCATGCTTTTGAATCCATCTACAGACACGAGGTTGCATGTAGTACATGTATTTTGCATTGACGCTTGAAATGGTCATACACCCATCCCTGCAAATACATACAACGTTAGTTAGTGGGAAAATGCAAAACGTAATTCTAATTATTCAGAAAACAATGTAAGTTGATTTAAAAATATACCTCAAGTAATGTGAGGTAGCTGACAATCTGAGATATTTGTACTCTAGTGGTAGACTCCAAGTGTTGGTACAAGTAGGCTAATGCAGCTGCACCCCACGCATATTTTCCCACGTCATCCAAATCTTTTAGAAGCTTCAACAACGCAATAGATACCCAAGATCTACTCTTATCTGGAAAAAGGGTGCAAAAAAATAGGTACAACAAGTACGCCCGGGCTGTGCATTCTACAGGGGGATAAGTTGTGTTCCTCGAACCAGCTTTGGAGCACCATCGACTCTTCTACCAACATTTTCACACTGTGAGCCCTTGCTGATGTTCACTTCATCCTCGGCATCTTAAATGCTAACCCCAAGTAGTTTGGACATCGGCTTAATCACATTCGAGCGAGATTCCTCGGTGTACCTCGCGAAGTTCTCAACTGAAACCACTTTGCCCGTCACAGGAATCTTTAGGAAAATGCTCACATATTCCAAGAAGATCGACATTTCACCGAATGGTAAGTGAAATGTGTTCATTTCTGGCTGCCACCGCTCCACAAATGCGGATATAACCTCATTGTTAGCCTTACTGTATGAGCAGTCTATCAGCGTATTCAACCCAGACCGCCGGATGATCCTCTGAAGGCCCTCGATGTCTGGATGTCACGACTGTAAATCTCATTCTTGGATCTGAGCACCGTGATTAATACACTTGAGTATCTGGCGATCCTACAACAACAAAAAGCATTCCATCAGCTATATGAAAACCACAAGTTTTTAAGTACTTCATTTAATGAAACTTTATATACCAAATCGCTAATACGACATGATCTTTAAAGCTTTTTAGCAATGATCCATCTAAATGACCACTATGAAAATGAGCACACATTTCCAAATGCCCTTGTGACTTTCCTTCATTATGGCCACCTCGAGCACTAGAACTCCCACCCACATTATGATCGGTACTAGTGGTGTATGCCTGTGCTGATGAGTCACTACTACTAGACTCTGATGCATGAGCCTCATCTTCGCCTCAAGTAACTACAAGATCTTTTTGTCGACGCGTATCAATGTTGGAAACCTCATATTGCAATTGAACATTCTTTGTACGATTCCCAGCAATATTTCCCTTTCCCTTCACATCTACCTTCTCTTTCTCTTTTCGATAAGATGCAGTCGGGGGTCTCCAGCCGCGTCGCCCACGGTTACCCCTCGACACCTCAACACCAGCCTCCTCCCTAGTCACCGGGGTTTTCGAACGAGCCATACCTGATAAGACTACAACATGTAAGCGCCTAGAGCAGAAACATAAGTAAAATTCAAAAAAATAAGAACAAAATCTTCAATTTCTATAGTCTCGGTCAAGCAGGTTTGAAAAAACAATTAGAATTTCGGTGACGCGTGCCCGAGATAAAAGGATTAGTCTCGATAATGGACAATCGAGCAAATTTTCTCAGTCTCGGTCGTACATCACCGAAAGGAAATCAATTACATACTCTAAATTACTCTCGTGATGTGGTGACCAAGAGCAATTGCAGCGTTACACTTCTTAAAACATTAATACATCAGCATAATATCGGTTATGGATAACCGAGGCAACAATGTGTCTCTGTTACTATATAATTGAGAGTTTAAGCACGACTAACCTTAAATTTAAATCTCAGCTACCAATGGCCGAGATTGTTACATCTTCTCTAACCCATGTGGCCGAAAAAATGGGTTCGCAAATTTGCCAAGCATAATCTCGGTTATGGTTAACCGAGACAACAATGTGTCTTTCGTTACTGTGTAACCGAGACTTTAGGTGCAACTAATCTTAAACTTAAATCTCGGCCATGGTTAGGCGAGATTGTTACCATCTTCTCTGCCTTATGTAGCCAAGAAAAATGGATCGAACCATACACAAAACAAACAAAAATCGAACTATAATCTATCATAATCAAGTTCAGACATACCTATAAGCTGCCAAAAAACGCCTCATATGAAAAACATAGATTGAGCCCTATGCTAAAACAACTCGAGCTCTCCGAATATGGAGATGCTTAAATTGATGCTCAAACCGAGAGAGATGCTCAAACCCTTCTTGAATTTGATGGTGGGGTGCACTTGGAGGCAATTTCGAAATTTCATTCAAAATTTTTGGGTGCCTTTGGTAAAAACTTGGTGCCTTCAACAGTGGTGTGCATTCACTAATTGGTGGGGTGCACATAGCACTTTTTCAATAACACTAAGTTAACTAAAAAATAGTAAATTGACCTATAAAACATTAATTTTATCTAAAAACTGTAATTTATTCAAAAAATTTAATTTATTAAAAATCAAAAATTAGGTAATTTTCATTTAAAATATCAAATAAAATTAAAGCGATAAATAACAACAACAAATAGTAAAAATACAAAAAAAAGATAAATACTAAAAAACACAGTAAAAACTTAAAATTTACAGTGGGAGTGTTGCGCGGTGGGGCGGTGGCACGGTGGCGGCGACGTAGTGGGGCAGTGGCGCGGTGGTGACCGGAGAGAGGGAGACAGGTAGTGGGGCGATGGGGAAGCTGAGAGACAAAGAGAGAGAGAAAGAGAGTGAGTGAGTGAACAATTTACTCACTAAAACAGTGGATCAACAATCAAATGATCAATTGATCATCAATGTAACAATGAATCAAATGAAGAAGAAAACAAAACAATCTTCCATCTGTTATTCCATAAACTCGAAAATACAGTGTACATGATTTATATACTAAACAAGAAGGTGTACAAGACACACTCCCCGTCACAACTAACTAAAGTAAGCTAACATGTACCTATGATACAATACACACCAAATCATGATTCAATACATTACATACCACTTACATAACCAGCTTCATAATACATTACATAACTCTACATCCCCCCTCAAGATGGAAGTCTATGCCAGTCACATAGACCCATCTTGGACAATAAATCAGAGAACAAAGGAGCTGGTAATGATTTGGTAAACAAATCAGCAAGTTGTAACCGAGTAGGAACATATTGTGGAAGAACAAAACCACACTTGAACTGATGTCGAACTAGATGACAATCAATTTCCAAATGCTTGGTACGTTCATGAAAAATAGGGTTGGCAGAGAGATGAATTGCAGCTTGATTATCACACCAAAGAGGTATAGGAAGAGGAGTAGGAACACCTAAGTCCTTAAGAATATTAGAGATCCATAACAATTCACAAACTGTGGAGGATAAACTCCTATATTCAGCTTCAGCATAGGACTTAGAAACAGTAGCTTGTTTCTTAGTTTTCCATGAGATCAAAGAGGATCCCATGAACACACAATAACCAGTGAGAGACTTCTGAGAAAGAGGACAAGCAGCCCAATCAGAATCACAGTAAGCAACAACAGATAAATCCATCTAAACAGGGAAAAACAAGCCCTGTGAAGGAGTACCCTTAAGATACCGTAAAACATGAAGTGCACCAGACCAATGTTATTCTGTAGGAGCTTGGACAAACTGACTCAACTGCTGTGTGGCATAGGTGATGTCAGGACGAGTGAAACCCAAGTAAAGAAGACGACCAATGAGTATTCGATATCGATCAGCTTCAAGGAACAAAGGAGAATCACCATCATTAAACTTGCAGTCACGAGGAAGTGGAGTAGCTGCTGGTTTGGCCATGGTAAGACCAGCATCAGTAAGCAAATCAAGAACATACTTGCGTTGATGAACATAAAGGCCTGCTGAAGATCGAACCAACTCCAGACCCAAAAAAATAACGGGCTTGTACAAGATCCTTGATGGCGAACAAGTTGTGTAAGAATGTCTTAACTTGGTTAATCAATTCAAGAGAAGTACCAGTAAAGAGAACATCATCAACGTATACCAGCAACACCAAAAATTGACCATCAATGTTGTAAGTAAACAAACAAGGATCATGGACAGACTGAATGAAACCAAAAGATTGAAGTTTAGAAGTAAACTCATGGTTCCATTGTCTGGAAGCTTGTTGTAAACCATACAAGGATCGATGAAGTTTACAAACTTGATTAGGAGAAGCCAAATTGTAACCATCAGGCGGTTCATATAAACATCTTCATCAATATAACCATGTAAGAAGGCATTATTAACATCCAATTGATGTAAAGGCCAATTTCGAGCAGCTTCTAAGGATAAAACGATCCTAACAGTGACATTCTTGGCAATAAGAGAGAAGGAATCAATATAATCAACACCTTCAATTTGATTAAATCCCTTTGCAACCAAATGAGCCTTACACATATCCAAGGAACCATCAGGATTAAGTTTAACCTTGTAAACCCACTTAGAACCAATGGCCTTTTTATCGGATGGTAGAGTAGTAAGACTCCAAGTACCATTGTCCTCCAAAGCTTGTAACTCCTTATTCATTGTTTCGACCCAAACAGGATCATGTTGAGCTTGAGCATAACAAGTAGGCTCCTTTATGTTTGAGACAGCAGCCAAGAAGCATTTGTAATCAGCAGTATTGTGAGAAGAATGAATGAAAGGAAATGTAGGAGGGTACTAGCGAGAAGAGGAATCTCTACTGGAGTGAAAGCAGATGTATGAACATTGTTCAAAACAAAATCATTCATCCAAAGAGGCTTGTGAACAGCAAGATGACTCTTGCGAGGAACAACTGCAGTAGAAGGCATGACAACTTCAGGTAAGACAACATCAGTATGAGATACTAATGTATCATCGATAGGCATAGAGGAGACAGCTTTAGAAACAGCAGAAGGTGCTTCATTATGAGGAGAAACTGCAACAGGTAACTCCTTAGAGTGAGGCATAGCAGCAGAAATAGGAACATTAGTTGGAGAAGATACACAAGAATGTGTTCGGAACATCTCTTAAGTAATCAGAGTGATCTTCACAGGAAATAGGCAATGGACACTCTGAACTTGAAGTAACCTTGTGAAATGGAAACTGATTTTCAAAGAAAATCACATCCCTTGAAACAAAACAGGTATGTGTGACCATATTGTATAATCTATAGGCCTTTTGTCCAGGGGAATAACCAAGGAAGATATACTTAATTGCTCGTGAATCTAACTAGGTTTTGCTTGGTGAAACATTAGTAGCAAAACACAAACAGCCAAAAGTCTTCAAGGAGAAATAATTTGGTAGCCTTCCAAATAAGAGATGGTAAGGAGACTTCCATTGCAGCAATTGAGAAGGCAGTCGATTAATGATATAAGTAGCGGTAAGAACTGCATCACCCCAAAATTTTATGGACAAACCAGACTGAAAAATTAAAGCTATTGTAACTTGTAACAAATGACGATGCTTTCTTTCAACCACACCATTTTGCCGAGGTGTATAAGGTGTTGATCTTTGATGAACAATTCTTAAACCAGAGAATAAAGCATGACAATCTTTATTACAAAACTCAGTACCATTATCAGTCCTAATGGTTTGAACTGAGGCTTTGAAATGATTGTGAATAAATGCTAGAAACTGCTTGATGAGAGTGCCTGTCAAGGACTTATGTTTCATCAAAAAAGTCCATGTAAATCGACTATAATCATCCACAATTGTCAAGAAAAAATGAGCTCCTTGAAGAGAAGATTGCTTATATGGTCCCCAAACATCCATATGCAACAACTGAAAAGGACAAGAAGTTTGAATAGAACTCAATGGAAAAACCATTCTGCATTGTTTGGACATTTGACAAACATCACAAGGTACATTGTGTCCTCCATTTGAAGAACTGTTAAGTAACAAATCAAGTTGTTTTGTTACATTAACAGAAGGGTGCCCCAAACGACAGTGCCATAAGAAATTATCAATAGCATTATTACAGTAAGCTAGTGATAATTTTGTAGGAGACACAAATGAAGCAATGACAGCTTTATCAAAAGAATTGGAATCCAGTATGTAGAGACCTCCAATCATCCTTCCCACAGCTAGAACTTGAGAGTGCTCAATGTTTTGTATAGTACAAAATGATGGATAAAACTCAACTGTCAGTTTAGTAGAGGAGAGTAGCTTACTAACTGACAAGAGATTATACTTGAATGAATTTATATGTAAGCAGGAAGATAGTACTAAGTCCGAACTCAATTGCACATCTCCCATGTAATTAACTTCTTTAGTATGTTCATCAGGCAAACAAACCGAAACAGGTTTAGCCAAAATAGTGATATTAGCAAGCAAATCATAGTTAATACAAATATGATTTATTGCTCCACTATCCACAATCCAAGCATCTGAACTAAAAGAGGAATGAAAGCTAGAAAGCTTTTTGTGTGAACTACCTGTAAAATCAGACATAACTGAATTCACATGAGCATAAACACCTTCAACTAAAACAGATTTTCCTTTCATGAAATTCTCAATGCCTTGCTGTATCATTGCTGCAATATTAGTTTGAAAATCTTCAAACTGAAAAGGTCCTGTATCTTGTATATCCAGAGGTGATTCCGTCAGATTTACAAAAGATTTTGAACTATTATTCAGCTGCTTCTTGTCAAGCTCTTTCTTATACCAATCTGGGATTCCATGAAGCTTGAAACAAGTCTCTTTTGTGTGCCTCTTTGCCTTACAATGATCACTGAACAATTCATTTTTATTAACAAATTTCTTATGATTTCCCTTTCCAGCAAATCTATGACCACTGGTTGAACCGGATGAGCCAGAATTCATCTTGGTAGTTTTCATCATCATGGCTGTATCCATTACGGGGGAATAACCAACATGTACCTTCTTTTGCTTTTCAACTCTAGGAATCATAGAGTAAGCTTTGTTTATATTTGGTAATGGATCCATCACCAAGATTTGATTACGAATGTGATAATACATATCACCTAATCCCATCAGAAATTGCATCAATCTATCATTAGATTCCAGAACTGCCATTGTTGCTGAAGCTCCACACTCACAAATAGGTAAAGGAACTAAACAGTTTAGTTCATCCCATAACTTTTTAAGTTTTATGTAATACTGTGAAACTGACAGATCTCCTTGACTTATAGAAGAGATATCTCGTTTTAATTGATACAAGAGAGGTCCATTACATTCTCCAAACCTTTCTTTCAATTCATTCCATAGATCAAAAGATGAAGTTGTATAAAGAAATGCTTCAACAATATCTTTTGAAATAGAATTCAAAATTCAAGAAGTTACCATATAATCCACTTTGATCCATCGATCCAAGTTGGAATACGTGGAATCTGGCTTCATACATCTTCCATCAATGAAACCAATCTTTGTTTTCGCACCTAAAGCAATCAACATAGCTCGACTCCAAGAAAGGTAATTTGAACCAGTGAGAGTAATAGAAACAAGTACCATACCAGGATGATCAGATCCTTGAAGGAAATAAGGACTTTCGACACCAAGATCGCCTACATCAGGAGCTCTTCCTGCTCCATTTCGAATCGATGAACTTGAAGAACCATGAATGGAAGCCATGATCAGACACTCAATCAATTAAGCTCAACACATATCAAGAACAGTGAAAAACCTGCTCTGATACCATGAACAATTTACACACTAAAACAGTGGATCAACAATCAAATGATCAATTGATCATCAATGTAACAGTGAATCAAATGAAGAAGAAAACAAAACAATCTTCTATCTGTTATTCCATAAACTCAAAAATACAGTGTACATGATTTATATACTAAACAAGAAGGTGTATAGTACACACTCCTGTCACAACTAACTAAAGTAAGCTAACATGTACTTATGATACAATACACACCAGCCTTATGATTCAATACATTACATACCAGCTTACATAACCAGCTTCACAATACATTACATAACTCTACAGTGAGAATGAAAGAAAAAAAAGGGCGGCAGAGGAGGGCAGGGGGAAGAGGCCGACGAGGCGGTGATGATGGGAGGCCGAGGCGGCGATGGTGGGAGGGCGACGAGGGAGCCGAGAGAGAGGGAGAGATTGATCTAGAGAGAGATGACGGTGGCATTGACCGGAGCTTTAGCTGCCAGATGAAGGACACGGTGGCGGTGGCGGTGGCGGTGGCGGTGGCGGTGGCGGTGGCGGGGAGTGGGATGGTTGGGACAATAGAGAGGGATAAAGAAGAGTAAACGACGATCTAGTTTGGTTTGAGTGAGCTTTTTGGGTCGCACGTAGTGACGGATTAGTGACTAAACGTTTGGGAGAAATTTTGGCGGCAAATTCAACAACGGATTAGTGAGATTTTTTGTTGGGAAATTTAGGCGCGAAAGTTAGCGATAGATTAGCAAGAAAATGTTTCTAGAAAAATTTTGGTGACGTATTCAGTTACGGAATGGGAGTCAAATCACTAAATAGCAACATATTCTCATCCATCGCTAAATTCCAACTTTAATTTAACAAATTTTTGTAGTGGATATATGTCGTGGCTAATCGGTTGATTTTCGTAGTGAAAAAAAGAATCTAAAGTTTTTTTTTTTTTTTTAACCTCCTTAAACTTTATTTTTTGGTAAGTGATGTCTTTACCATCTCACAAGAGTTGTTTCGACAAAACATTTTGGGTCACAAGCGTTGGGGTTTTACTCCAAAAAGTCGGGGTATTGTTTGGAAAGAGATAACCAATTAGGTAATTATTTATTAAGTCACACTCAATTGATGTGGGGCTATATTTTAGTCTACACATCCCAACAATCTCTACCTCAAACCGAAATCTCAAGTGTCTCGAATCCACCTTAGATCGACTTCCTTATAAGATGCATCTCCGCATTTTCTGTCATCGCTCATCTTGAGGAGAGACGACTCGAGGAACCCACAATTACCAAAAGATATGTCTTGTCCCAATTAAACCATGGGCTATATCTATATATACCGTGTAAAATTATCTCTTATATATAATTCAAAAGTTAAACAAACTCGATCAAGCTTTATACCTCCACTCAACTAGATTGAATTGTACACTCCTAATTAAGATTGGCATATCTATTTCATTGTGACGTAAGATAATTAAAAAATGTCAACCAAACTCTAGATATCTAACTAAACCCTGGGGAAATTGGGACCCAACTAATATGAGAATTTCATCATACACGTAAAGTACTCAAAAGAAAGAAAGCCTTACGCCAATGAGTCTTGTTAACTTTGCCAGTCAAATGTTTATGCTCGTTGGTCAAAAATATCTTCATTACCTAAATAATTAGTTGCTATACTACAAGAAAAACTACATTTAAGGACGAGAATTCCCGTGGTTGAATATCATTATCCCATCATTAAAAGGTTTTAGTGACGACAAACATTACGTCATGACGTGTCCCTAAAAGCTCCGAGACTAAAAGTATATAATGATAAGTTAGAGTCCCATGATTAAAATTTATTAGTGACCGCACCATTCACGTCTCTAAATTACCCTTATAACAACAAAAATTCCCCTCACCACATAAAATTTCCCGTCACTAAAAGCGAATAGTCAAAAACAAATTTTTTTACAGTTGCATTGTTTTCCCTTCCTTATAAGATATTTTTGGTGACATTTGAATTTTACGTGACATCTTTTAAAGCTCCAACAAAAAACATCGAGTTCTCGTAAAAATCAAACAAAGATTTATTCTATATAATTAAATTATTATTCTTACATGTACAAGCCAATTGAAGAAAGGAAATCCAAACACAAATATAGCTTCGTGTTCTTTAACCTCAAACAATACTTTGATGTTTGTAATAGGTTGTAACTAAAAACATTACATATTTAATTTAGACAATATCTAACTATTGTTGGTAGGCTTTCCATTTCAACATGTAAAGCTCTGCAAAGTCCTCATCCTTATTAAATGTTTTGGAGGTAATTGTGAAGTTGGTGTCGATACTTGTAAGGACTTTCAAAAGGCTTTAGACGACATCAAATTGACGAGCTGAAACACCTCCAATGACTCTGAACTGTTTATTTATCCACCATTTTTCAATTTCAACTCCACTCCATCAAATCTCGAATTTGACAGTAGCAAATATGGAAATGAAAAGTGATATAAACCATATACTAGCAATATTACTGATCTGCAAAAAAAGATTGGGCAAAAAAACTCATAAGTTCATGATCTTTAATCTAATATCAACTAAATAATTTATTAATTTGTTGTTTGAATAGTCTAAAGGACAAATGCAGAATATAAAGTCATTCACATAAAGAGGTCCCAATTCTAAAAGTGGGTTAAATGAATCCTAATATTTACTGCATCCAAAATTCATATCAGATTTTTAATTTGCAAAAAGTGTTCAAGAAAATCATGTAGATAGCATAATTAGAATAATTTAATTCATATTTTGGTAGCCTGGCGAGGAACTACTTTTATCACTTTTCACGGTAGAATGTATTCTTCTAGTAGTAGTTACCATAGAATAATGAAGTGCAAATACGATAATAAAAATGTTTTGAGGGTGTTTCATGCCATTGCAGAAAAGGAATTGCAGATGATATAGTGGACTAGTCACGTCATGATTTATATGGACAAAAGTGTGGAGTGATTAAATATATATAGTATCAAGAGACATAGCTAAATTATTGCAAAAATCAATGCGAAAAAAAAAACTTATTAAAACTATTACTAGAACAAGAAGATAGATCCAAACCATAACTCATAAAAAGAAACTTTTTGCCCAATGGATCTCTTCACAATTACTTCAAATCGAACCTGAAAACAAGAGAATATGAGAAAAAGAAAATCAATCCCGAATCTCTCAAACTCACTGATGGTAGCATTAGCTAATTTAGCCCAAGTGAAAAATAATACATCCTAAAAAGTTTCATCACATCTATAAATCCTAGAGCACCACTAATTAAGTAACCAACTAATTAATATTCTAAAAATCTTCAAGTTAATCATTTGATTCTAATATTCTTCGATATTCAACCTACACTTATTATATATTTTTTTCCAGACCGCACCTTTTACCAAATTAGTTAAGGAGAAAGATTCAAGCATAAATAATTAATGCCTTGAATAAAGTAAAAGTAGAATTGGAAACAAACCATAATATTATCAATGGAAGTTATTAGAAGAGATAAGCATTATCCTATTGAATTGGTAGTAATTTTGTTCAGATATATGTACAAATAGGATAATGAATTTTAGAAACAAGTAAACCAAAACGAGAACATAAAAAAAGAAAGAAAAAGAAACAACACTTTCCAATATAAAAATCACCTTAATAGATTAAAAGACAAAATGTTGATACATTTTTGCAAGACTTTCCATTTGACTAGTACATTATCACGCACTGGTATAAGAAAGGAATTTATAACATATTGTTTCTAACAATGATCAAATTTCAAATTAGCATATAAATGGTATTGTGATTCTTTTGCTATGAATAGTATTAATGCAATAAAATGATCAATAACCTGCAAATTGCTCCAAGGACTCACACTTTCTCCTTGAAAACTAATAGAAATAATAAGATTTCAAAAACTCCACTTTAAGCATCGCCACAAAATTTCAAAATCTATACAAAAAACCTTCCATTTTAGTTACGCCAATGTGGATTCGCATTAATTAAGCTCCATCATTCTCTCTTTATTGATTACAATCAACAAAATTGTCATTGCTTCCACTAAGAATTACCAAAGAAGTCAATGGAATCTACAGCTCAACCTAAAATGCACTAGTGATGTCTCAACTAAATCACTCTCTTTACTTATCAATCTATCTATCAAGCTTTCAATATGTTAATACCTTTAAACAACGATTCATCTAAGAAAACCAATTCGATCTCAAAAATGAAGTTCGAGTGTTACTAAGATTTCAACAACAATAACAAGCATGATTGAACGATTAAGAAAAACAAAAGAAGATGAAAACTCGACTCACCATGGTTACGATGCGTAGTGCTTCTTCTATGTGTCCAAATCCTTCCCACCACAACCAAATCGCCACCCTTGGACTCCTCCACCTCTTTAACAAACACATCACCCCTGCCATGATGACAGCATCAAATAAACTAAACCCATTTTTTCCACTTTCTTCCTCCTCTTCAAATCCATGGATGCGATGCGTAGTGCTTTTTCTGGGCATTCGAAAATCATCACAAAGTAAAAAGAAACCACCTGAAAATGTCTCAATTGTTTCCTTTTTATTTATGTGCTCAAACCTACGGGTACGAAGGTGAAGTCTGCAATGGAAAGTCAATAAATTAATGCAAATATGCGTTATTGATAGTGACTACTTGATCTTAAATCAAGCTAAAGAGAACAGAATAGAATATGTAATGAAAAAAGAAAAAATACTTGTGATTAGGTTATGTGAGATAAAACTAAGGGTTGCATTAGTAAGGCTGGTGCAACATGTGTATAGTACCAATTATAGGTTCCTATAATTGCAAAAGAAAAAAAGAATGTCTTAAACTCAAAAAAGAAACTCGGAGTCGAAGGAACAGAGTAAGAGAAAAAAAACTAACCATTCCCAAGAGGTGCAAGATTTCCTTAGAGGTTTGTAAGAAACTTCACATCTTCTTCAATCTCTTGAATACGAGCATTTTCAAGCAAATAAAGAAAAGATCAACAATCTTAAGAACAATGATTAAAAAGCGTATAGAATGAACTACTTATGATCAAGCAATGATAGTCAATAACATTCATGTGAATAACTAATTACAATAAAAGAAAAGCCAAGTACAAAATTAATACTATCTCTCAATTTTAAGTAATTTTTCTAGTAGAAGTGATTGTCAAATGACTACTTTGGCAACCTAAAACAAGAACATGTCAATTGATTAAGTTGTACAATACTACTATCACTCTATCAAATGACTATTGCATAGGGAGAAAACAAATAAAATGGAAAAAATAGTAGAATAACCCAATGCTCTTCAAGATGTTCTCCTAGTTGAAGTGATTGCCCAAAAAGTAAAAAAAGAAAAAATAGAGTTCCACCTCCAAATCTACTAACAACCAAAGAGTCTAACATTAATTCACTCGATATTTGAGAAATTCAAATAATAATAAACACTGCATACTGATTTAAGTTACTTAAATTTTTACCAAGCCAATAGGAGGAATATAGCAATGTTTGTCATTATCTTCTATCTTCATTTTCTAAAAACATATCAGAAAACAAACATGGTATGTGCAAAAAACACAAACATAGAAAAATCAAAAAATAATATTTAATCATCAAAAGATAGTTCTAATCGATATGAAGATCATGAGGATGTACGAGACTGAAAAAGTTTCACGAAACAATCAATCTACTCAAATATGCTAATTAAACTATTGAAAACATAATATATCAACAAAATATTATTTGCCTAAATGTGATCTCATGTTGTTTCCTCTGCAATCTTGTTCAAAACAACCTATAAAATACAAAATCTTAATAAAAAGCTATTTGATAAGTAACTTTTTGTACACAAAAAACTTAATGTAGAAATTGCTCAATAATATAACAATACTTAGAATTGTACCTAAATTAAGTAGAAGAAAAATAATCCATCAATAACTATCAATTGATGTTAAGCATCAACCTACAACAAATAGCAATCACACAAATTTTAGTAATAGCGAATGAATTGCAAATACAACTACTAATTGTAAAGACACGATACTTGGTTAGACTCTTCATTAGAAGTTGAAGGAGCAACAGATGATGGTTTCCCCCTTTCCTTCTCAATATCATCCAACCTATTATTAGTACTTTCGATGCTTTTCTGAAGCTTACAATTCTCTTCATCTTTCTTAATAAGCCTAGCCTCAAGCTCTTTTACATAAAAAGAATTAGATTCCTCCAAATGCTTTCTTTTTATTTCATCCCCATAACCAAACATGTGGCCATGACGTTGTGGTCCAAAACACTTCTCAACGATCTCAATATCTGTAAGTGATGGATTAGACTGTATAGTCTTACGAATTTCATCCTATTAAATAACAAAGGAAGATTTAATTTATAATAAAGAACATATAAGTAACAACTAGGTTAATGAATCTAAGTTATCTATCAATCTCAATTACATATTTGTCTTTTGCCGCTTGTTCAACCAAGTGCCCTCCTTTCTGTCTAGTAAGAAAGAACATTTCATCTTGAGTAGGTAAACGTCCATCTTTTTCTTCCTGAAAAGCTCATCCAAGTTACAAAAATATCTAGCGCACCAACTACAACATACAAAATACAATAAGCTTATCAAAATACCTTTTAACGTTTTACTTCTCTATGAGGTTTGCTTCCAGTGTGATGAGGCATTTTAATTGCTTTGCTCCTATTGATGGAGTTGCGATCACTAGCTACCTATTAAAATCAAACTCCATATTACCATGAAATCATAAATAAATCTAAAAAAAAAGTTTGATTAAAAATATTCATACCTTAAATATAGTAGTTAAGTACTTGTTATTTACGAGCCATGTAGCAACCCATTTTAGTAATTGTTATCAAATTTACAGATGTGGACGCCAGCTCGGACCCACATGGTTGTCGCGGTAGGCTTGGACACACAATACTTTGGTATGAATGTTTATGGTGTGTTAGTTGCTTATTTGCGGTGTAATTTATTTAAATACATCGCATGTGTGTATGTTGAAAAATATTACGTGTGAGGGTGTGAACGGTATTCCCTCGATATGCGTGTCGACACGAATGTCGGGTAGTTGACGGGACCGAATATTAAGACAAGGAAACTAACACTCAATGAGATTGTGTGAACCGTAGTCGCCTCGATATCGTGTCGACACAGGTTTCGGATAGTCGACGGGACCGACTATTGGGTCGGGAAAACGAAAACACATAAATTAAATAAAAATCTTGTTACATAACGAATTTGGAATATATATTGGGTTACGAATGATGCGGCGGTATGCGGATATCACGTTTCGGATGCGAAACCGGGCGTCGAAACTCCCGAAAACACGAGCGAGTGTCGTAGCGGTGTCACGATTTGGTGTCACACTCATACAACCTCAAGCAACATTTGTCACACACTCCCGCCACTTGTCTACCACCTACCTACCTACATATACTACACCACGCACACTCATGCACATTGTTCACGCACACACAGAGAACCTGGAGGCTGGGAGTGAGGAAGAAGGAAGAGAATGAGAGGAGGAGGAATAGCAGCAGGGACGCGTGAGGTGAGTTTGGGGGGTGGTTGTTGTTGTTTCGGGTGGTTGACGGTGGGGTGGAGAGTGGGGTTCAGCCATGGAGGCCGAACCCCATGGCCACGGTGGTGATAGCAGGGGTGCCTCCCCTGCCATCGGCTCCACCGGGGTTGGGGTTGCTCTACCCTTGCCATCAGCTCCACCGGGGTTGGGGTGGAGGGCCACCCCAACCCATAACCAGAGAAGAGGAGATGAATCACCGGAAAAGAGGAGATGGAAAAAAAAATGCATTGGGCGCTAGTTCGAAAACCAGTTGGAGGAAGAAAGTGCACACGGGCGCGTATGCACCCCCTATTAGACTGGGCCAGGCCCAGGATGGGCCAAGCTCGGCCCATGGGTCGAGCTTGGACCATTCTGGTCTAGGGCCGGACCGGGTCCGACCCATTTGGGTCAACCCGACCCAAACCAAACTCGGGCCAGGTTGGGTGTGACCCATTTGTGTCGACTCGGGCCGGGTCGGGTTTGACCCATTTGGGTTAACCCGGCCCAAACAGTAAAACCAGGGAAAAAAAGAAGAAAAATGGAAGAAAATTTGGAAAAAGGTTCGGAAAAATTGGAACAATTCCGAAAAAATATATAATTTGATCAAATAAATAGAAATTGATAAAATTTCCTATCGTCACAGACTATTATACGTGTGATTATTTTGGTATTTTGATTATTTTAGAAATTGGGGAGTGATATGACCTTGTACATGCTTACGTATATATGGTACAACTGTTTACTTCGACATTTGCAGGGTTTTTCCACATTAGGTTTGTTTAATTATTTCATAAACATTTTTTCTCATTTAAAACACAACTTCCGCTGAATATATTAAGTGGATCTAAATTCCGGGACATAGTAGGAAGGGTAGGTTTCGTACATGTGTAGTTGGGCCAGCTGGCGAGGAGTACACGGAGACACGTCACCCCAAGGCGGCGAGGGCCGCCGCAAGCCATACCCAATCATGAAGATCCATGTCTTCGAGAACATTTCTTACAGCTTCCTCACAACTCTTACATGGTCTCGCATAATCCACATTCAATTTTAACCGCCACATTTCCCATAAAGATCCCACGTGCTTTATTGTGGCATCTTTGTATGCTTCTATGTCAGAATTATAGAAACATTCCTGAAATAAGTAATGATTAATATACTAATATTTTAGTATAAAATTATAAGTTTAATAAATAAATGAATAATGAAAATCAAAACACATAATCATTTACCCTGATGTTCTTTTCAACTTTACTTACATCCTTCCATGTTTTTTTCGAACATAATATACGGTGGGATCACGCGCAACTTTCCCTATGTGCCTTGACCAATATTGTTGATTGGGCATAACTCTATAACCACCTTTAAATTGTATCGGATACTTCTCTCCAGGATCAAGTTTGGCAATTGCTTTGTTAACATTTTTACCCCACACATTTCTTGGTTCAGAATCTGTGATGTAAAAGAAATAATTAAGTACCTACAAGACAAAGAAACTTACATTATAAATCAAATAATTTTTCAAAAAAATGCACTTACGTTCAACATAACTGTCATATATGACATACACCGAAACACCAATTTTACCATCTGCAGTTACAAGTGTATATTTTGCAACAAGGTAATAGCCAATAGCTTTTTTTGATATTTGAAGCTCCTAAAGAAATTCAATATTGAACATAACAAAAGTAAATAAACTGCCACTTAATATTTTGTAAATATAATGACGTATCTTTGCTAACCTTTTAGTCGATTTGTGATTCGTTAATGGGTTACAAGTCATCTTCATTGTCAAATTCTTTTGAAATAAGTATGAACAATTGAACAATACTATCCTTCTCACTCCCATCAATAACATCACCTTTCACAATAACCTTTTTGTTGTGTTTCAAGTCACCTGAGATCTTAACATTTATTACTTTGGGTATGATTGGAATGTAGGAACCTATAAATAAATAATTTAAAAGAAGTAAGTTAATGAAACTAAGTGATACAAGCAACCACAAAGTTAACATGAACGTAAGATAATCCTAGTTACCGAGATTCGGGTTGTCTTGAGCTATCTTAAAGGGTAAAGGCTGAGAAGTTTCATCTTTATCTAGATAAATGTCAATATTTTTGACACTTTTGTGTTCCTCTATCATGAACAAGAAATCTTGACCATCCTTCAATGTCACCGTCAGTGATTTTGGATCAATAAGTTTTTTGCATATCGCTAGTTTATCCATGAAAGAACTATCTTCACTAAAATTCTTCTCATGATACTCAGCCTCATCAAAGTGAACAATTAAATTGTTGGTCGTGAATATACCTTAAATATAGCAATAATCACTTGTTAGATTAAAAAAAAGTATAAACATGAAGTTGTAAATCAGTTCACATAAATATAAGATAATAAAGCAAACTAAATTTGCAATGGTAATACCGTTTGAAGACCCAATAAAATTAGATGATCAATATACTGCCATAACTTCTCCCCGCAATATTATCTGTTTTGTTAACATTTTTACCTCGCACATTTCTTGGTTCAAAACTATGATGTAAAAGAAATAATTACGTTCAAATTATATAATTTCTCAACATAATGCACTTACATAGTATAATCCAATTTACCAAAACTCGGGTTGTCTTTAGGCATCTTAAAGGGTAAAGGCTGAGAAGTTTCATCTTTATCCAGATAAATATGAATATATTTGACTCTTTTATGTTCCTCTATCATAAACAAGACATATTGATCATCCTTCAATGGTCTCCCATTACTGTGATTTTGAATCCAACTGAGTAGATATCAATAAATGTTTTGCATATCGCTAGTATATCCATAAAACAACTGTATTCGCTAAAATTCTTCTCATGATACTCAGCCTCATCAAAGTGAAGAATTAAATTGTGGGTCGTGAATATACCTTAAATACAACAATAACCACTTGTTAGATTAAATAATTAAACATGAAGTAGTAAAATAGTTCACATAAATGTAAGATAATAAAACAAACTAAATTTGTAGTGGTAATACCATTTGAAGACTCAATATAATTAGACGATTTTAATATATTGCCACGACTTCTTTCCAACATACCAAGAGCAATGTATCTTTCCCTGTGGGTTACACCCTTACCAACTTTTGTCTTCTTTATATGAGCCATGGTTGTCTGAATCTATATTGGAGCAAGAAATCTTATTAGAATCATAATTAACAAAATTTCAATGCATTAAACAACATAAAGTAAAAAAAGACATAATTCATAAATATAAAAATTACACCAATTACAAATTAAGTAAGAAATTTACTTTAGATGTCAACATACAAATTGTAATCTTCGTTTCCTTTTTACAGCAAGTGCTTCAACTACCAACGAATCCAAATAGGTTATAATATACTTATTTCGTTCATCAACATTCATTGAAGTAGAATTGTTACCCTCCAAAATAAATGACTCTTTACGTTGTTACGTTTCGCTTAAATCGTCGTTATTGTCACCTTCATCTCCATTATTAGAAGGCATCTAATTTAAATCATGGGACAACATTCCAACCTTTATTTATGTTATCAATGGCCAAAAATACTTGTGATGCTTGATTTGCCAAGATAAATGGTTCATTGGTTTTCAAGAAACATTATGGATTAATGCTTGTAAACCTAAATGAATCTATTGTTACTCCTTTCACTCTATCATAAATGTCAAACCATTTGCATCGAAATAACACCACTCGTCATGCACCGAGATATTGTAGCTCAAGAATCTCGTTCAAGACTCCATAATAATCAACGTACTTTGTGCCAACACCAATATCACCACGCATACACACTTCATAATTTTGTGTTTCACGCCTTTGATCACAATCTTCCGTTCAAGAACTATATCCAATTACTATATAACCTTTATAAGATGTACCATATTTGAAAGAACCGCGAGACAACGACAATATGGATTCAAAATTTCTTCCTTCTTCTTGCATTTGAAGTTCTGCAACCTAAAACAAATTGAGACTTTTAATATTTTAAGCTAAAAATATATTTTTCACATACAACAACAACAACAACAACATAGCCTCAGTCCCAAATTAACTGGGGTCGGCTACATTGCACATGCAACCTTTATATTTTTCAGATATAAATAAAAAATATGCACTCACTTTAGCTTTGAACCATGTACAAAATGACTGATTGCACTCATCGTTCACTGTATTTGAGGTACTACTTCCAAGAGTTTTTAAGTAATCTCTACGTTGCAAGAATAAAACAAATTACAAATATTTTAGTTAAACATATTTCTAACGAGGAAAAAAATGAAATCTTAAATGACCACTTACTCAAAATAAGGTTGTTAAATTTTCTCTCAATGCCATTTAAGTACCTTGAGCAAAGAGTCATGCACTCATTTGCAATGTAGCCCTCTGCAATTGAACCTTCTGGACGAGCCATATTTCGGACATATTGCTTTAACTCATACAATGACCGCTCAATAGGATACATCCATCGAAATTGTACAGGCCCACCAATCTTAGCCTCATTCGCTAAATGAATATGCAAGTGCACTATTACATCAAAAAATGGAGGAAATACTTGCTCCAACCTGCATAATGTGAGGGGAACTTGAGTTTCGATTTTATCCAATTCCTCTACTTCTAATCCTTTAGTACCCAAACTTGTAAAGAATAATGATAGCTCTGTAAGAGGTTCACACACGTGTTTTGGGAGGAGGCCACGAATTGCAAGAGAAAGTAGATGTTGCAATAAAACATGATGGTCGTGACTTTTTAAGCCAAAAATTTGTGTTCTTTCATGTTCACGCATTGAGAAATATTAAATGAAATCCATCTGAAACTTTTGGTTGCTTTAGAAATAAGCAAAACAAGTGCTTCCCTAATCGAGATAATGTGAATGATGCTGCAGGCAACTCTAGTTTATCCTATTTGCTAATCAGATGCAATTCTAGTCTTATGTCCATGAGCTTCAAATCAAGGCGAGACTGGACTGTGTCTTTAGACTTTCTTTTCATATTTAATATTTTCTCAATAACATTATCAGATATATTTTTCTCGATGTGCATAACATCCAAATTACGTCGCAACAAAATAGAGCTCTAATAGGGAAGTTAAAAAAAAATGCTATTCTTATTCCAATTTTCACCTCTTTTGTCATGTGATATCTTTATTTTTTTTATTTTGTCTTTAGTCAGAGTAATTCTTTCAAGGTCCTTCACTTACGCAAGAACATCACTTCCACAAAGAAACTTTGGTGTTGGCAATCTCGACTCTTTAGTTTCGTCAAAATTAATTGTATCACTTCGCCATTTGTGATTTTTTAGGAGATAATGACGGTGAGACATATAACACTGCTTATTGCCATGAGACAACCGCATTGAACAAGTTTTTTAATTACAAACAAGACATGCTAATTTTCCTTTTGTACTCTAACCAGACAAGTTACCATATGCGGGAAAATCGTTAATCGTCCATAGCAAAGCTGCATTTTATATTAAATTTTAAAGAATTGAGGCATTGAATGTTTCAATAGCTTCTTCCCACGAGTCTTTCAATTCTTCTATTAGAGGCCTATGATATACATCAATTGCATCTCTAAGACTATCAGGACCTGGTATAAGGGTTGAAAGAATAAAATTGCATCCTTTCATGCACATCCATGGAGGCAAGTTATAAGGAATTAGAATTACGGGCTAAATGCTATATGAAACTCTAGACTGGTTGAAAGGTTGGAAACCATCACTAGCAAGAGCTAGCCTTACATTTCGTGGCTTAGATAAAAATTGTTTGTGAAGCCCATTAAAAGTCTTCTAAGCCGAAGAATCAGCTGGATGCCTCATTACCCCATTATCTTCTCTTTTCCAATACCATGCCATCAAAGAAGCTATCTTTCTGAACATAAACAACCTTTTAAGTCTTCGTTTCATTGAAAATAACGCATTGATTTCAAAGATAGTTTATTTCCATTACTCACAATTTTAACTTCTTTTGTGCAACCATATACTTTCCATCTAGAAGCACCACGTATGTTGCATGTGTCCTTTTTCTTCTTTCCAAAACAACATACAATCGTTAACATATGCATCGATCTTTTTATAAGAGAGACCTAGATTTTTTGTAATTTTTTTGCCTCATAATATGATTCTCGCAATGTCGAATCGATTGGAAGTATTTATTTGCACCACTGAAGTAACATGTCAAATGATTTATTACTCCATCGACCTAAGCTTTTGATATGTAATAACTTTACAACCGTAGCTAATTTTGAACCAGGATAAACAGGTAGATCTAAATCACTTAGCAACCTATAAAATTTATTTGCTTCATCATTAGGTTCCTCTTCATGAATTACAGGATATGATGAATGAAATGCAAAATCATTTTCACCAACAACAGGAAATAAATCTTGTAACATCTCATGAACCTCATCATCACCTACAAATCCATCCATATCTTCACTATCAGAGTTAGATTCACCTATACGTTCACCATGATGATACCAAAAACTATAATTTTCTAATATCCCATGCACTTTTAGATGTGAACAAACTTCTTCATGAGTTTTAGACTAAGTGTTCGTACATTTAGAGCATTGGCGATGAATTTTACTTCTTTGACCAATCTTGCTAAAAGCGTAATCTAAAAATTGTTCTACACCCACGTTATTTGTATCACTAAGTCGATCAGTATCAACAAGCTTCATCCATTGTTTGTTAAGAGCCATTCTATTAAAAACAGTTGCAAAATTTATAATTTAGATGAATTAGCAAAAAAAATTATATGATGTTCATCTGCAATTAAAATATAAAATATATGAATCATATGCATCTAATGAACAATAATTCATTATTAATGAGTTCATGTAGTAATGAAATGCTCCACATAGAGTTTTCAATCTATCTAATAAAATAATGCATCTAAACACAATATTTAGACAAAACTATCTAATTCAAAACACAATCTATCTAATAACATGAGATATGTTAGCATTTGCAAAATGCAATCAAATCAATATCCTAACGTTTTTCAAATGCTACGAAAGATGTTTTTCTAGTTGTGAACTCTAATTAAATAGTTGTATATGAAGTATTATAAAGTTGCTTGTCGAGGGCAATTAAAGTAGTCCATATGAAAAAAAAAACTTTGGGAATAAAAGTAGTAGAAATATACAAAAAAAGCAGTCTGAGTTTGGGAATTTATGGCAGCCCTCTCTCAAAATACTTTTATAGTTTTGTGTCATTATGTTGGTTCTCCAAAGATTTTCATCAAATCTAATAGAAAATAATAGTAAAAAAATATGCTAAGAAGTAAGTATAGACAACATATCTAAAAATTCACTATGCTCTCTATGTATTACTACCATATTAGTTTGAGCCTTAGTATAGATCTAATAGAAAAAAATAATTATCAAATCTTTCTATAGAGTTGGTTAATTGACAAATAATCAAGTTTTTAGACAAGAAAGATAACCAAACCATTAAGTTGAAAGATTTTTAAACAAGAAAGAAACCAGTCCTCAAACTTGCACATGGGAAGAATGATCGACATACCAAACTATAAAGATGAAAGATTTCTTTGATAAGAAAAAAACCAACTTATATATCACCGCTTAAATTTGCACATGGGAAGACTTAAACACACAACTCCTTATAGAAACAGAAAACATACTGCAATATACCAATTAAAAATAAGAATGTTCGGTATGCCCTAGAAATAAGTATATGCACGCACTGCGTGCACATTTACAATGTGACGGCCCTTCTCCTAATATGGGGCACCGCCCGGCCTAATTTCATAATTAAGCCCTAATCATATCTACGAATGACTTAACTACATATTAGTCAGCCTTTACAACCTAGACGTTTCTTTTCTCGCGTTCAGGATAAGTAATACACCAGTCCCACCAGTTTATAAAATTTAGAGTTAATTAAAATACTAAAATAGTATATGAAAGACATATATAACATATACAATCAAAATACTAAAAGAATACCTACAATTGATGCAATGACGCGTCGCGGGCTCAGGGATGATCGCCAATCTTCTCCTCGCCCGGCCTCCTGATAGATGGCTCTACACCCACCCTCATAAAAAGAGCGGTGAGTACAAGACCTAAGTCATGTAAGATGTATTAAGGATGAAAATCAAAACGTTTTAACGTGCGAGGAAGATATTAAGAAGAGATGGAGAAGTTATTTTGATAGTTTATTTAATGATGGCCAAGTTGATACTATAATAGATGAAAACCCACACCAAGAAAGAAATGTAAACTATATACGCAATATTAGAATTGTAGAAGTTAAAGAGGCATTGAAAATAATGAAAATAGGGAAAGCATATGGCCCATATGAAATACCCATAGATTTTTGGAAATGCTTAGGAGAAATTGGATTGACTTGGTCAACAAAGCTTTTCAATAAAATTTTAAAATCAAAAACGGTGTCAATGAATTGAGAAAAAACACGCTTGTGTCAATTTTCAAAAACAAAGGAGACATTCAAAGTTGCTCAAACTACAGGGGAATTAAACTTATGAGTCACACAATGAAACTTTGGGAGAGGATAATTGACAATAGGCTAAGGAGAGAAACAACGATAATAAAGAACCAATTTGGTTTCATGTCTGGGAGGTCAACTATAGAGGTGATTTTCCTTGTAAGACGATTGTTAGAAAAATATAGAGAAAATAAAAAAATCTTCATATGGTATTCGTAGATTTAGAAAAAGCATATGATAGGGTCCCTAGAGATGTTCTTTGGTTGGTTCTAGAAAGAAAAAGAGTGCATGCTAGATACATAGACACTATTAAGGATATGTATGATAGAGTAGTAACGAGTATAAATACATTTGGAGGAGCTACAAAAGAATTTCCCATTACGATAGGACTACATCAAGGATCGACTTTAAGCCCATATATATTTACTTTAGCTATGGATGAACTAACTAGACATATTTAAGAGGATATACCATGTTGTATGCTATTTGCAGATGATATTGTCTTAGTGGATGAAACTAAAGATGGAGTGAATAGGAAATTAGAACTCTGGAGGAATACATTAGAATCTAAAGGCTTTAAGTTGAGTAGGGCAAAAATCGAATACATGCACTGTTAGTTTGGAAACACTAGACATCGAGATGAAGGTGTGGTAAAATTAGGGGAAGTAGAAGTTCTTAAGGTAAACCACTTTAGATACCTAGGATCAATTATACAAAATGATGGTAACATTGAGAATGATGTCACACATAGAATTCAAGCTGGATGGAAGAAATGGCGGAATGCAACAGGGGTGATTTCTGATCAAAATGTTCCTACTAAGTTAAAAGAAAAATTTTATAGAACCGCAATTAGGCCAGCTATGCTCTATGGAAGTGAATGTTGGGCGATAAAGCAACAACAATTACATAAAGTGAACGCAGCAGAAATGAGGATGCTTAGGTCAATATGTGGTAAAACTCATAAAGATAGAATAAGAAATATAGAAATTTAAAGAAAAGTAAGAGTAGCACCAATTGATACAAAGATTAGGGAATGGCGGTTGCGAAGGTTTGGTCACCTGCAAACACGGCCTACAAATGCCCCAACTAGAAAACTTGACTCAATAGAAACTGTAGAAATTCGACGAGGTAGGGGCAGACCTAAGTTAACGTGGGATGCATTAATTAAGAGGGATTTGAATGGTTTGTAAAGCTCACCATCAATTGCACTTAATCGAGCACAATGGAAAAGTTTGATCCCAGTTAATTTGGGACTGAGGCTATGTTGTTGTTGTTGTTGTTGTTGTTGTTGTTTGTTGTTGTTGTTGTTATTGTTGTTGTTGTTGTTGTATATATGGGAAAACTAGAAAACAAACCATATGCGAGTAAATACTGGAGTTCAACAAGTAATACTAACACTAGGCTAAGTAGTGGTGATTTAGGTCCGGTCGGCAATGAAACATGTCACTCCGACTCAATAATCATATAGCACAAGGGACTCTAACCCAAGTGTTACAAGGGACTCTAACCCCCGTGTGTAGACCACCTCAGGGACTCTAACCCCGATTGTAATACAGTGTCAGGTAACAGGTGCCGACTTCCCCAGGGACTCTAACCCCGTGAGTCGCGCACACCTCGATCGAGTACGGGACCTAAACGCGAAAACTATTTTTAAAAAATTTAAGAAATACCAAGTATGGATTGTCAAGGCATAGGCACATCTACACACCTAAAAAAATAAGGAATACAAGTCCTCTTAAACATTTATAAGATATTCACTAGCCTAATAGCATACTATTTATCATTCAATTCACAATTAAAACAACAAGAATAGGCATAGCATGGGGTAGAATCAATGAATCAAATCAAATGAATGGCTATCATGCAAACTAGACTCATCAAGTGAGCATAGACACAAAGAATACATGATATACGAATACAAAGGCAAAATAGTCAAAAGGACTATGCAAGGACAACAATTCATAGAAATGAAACGCCAAGCAAAGTTGTCATTGGGTATATTCACAACAACAAAGTAAATTCCTAGCTTTACTCGCCTCCCGATACTCCAAATCTTGTATTCGCTCTCCCGTACCCTTTTCCTAGGTTCCTGAGTTTGGTATCTCATTAGTTCAAATATAATGGGTTTAAGTTCAATTTAGTGGTGTTTATTGTGTATTCAAATTTGTTCAATAGACTTTAAATCAATATTCCTAAATCGGCCCCTAAAAACTAAATTAAGTTTCAATTTCAGTCCTACATTTTAACGCAGTTTTAGGCATGAAACAGTCAAAATATCAAAATCATCCATCAATACAATTATTGTTGGTCTCTCTCTTAGCTTTCCATAAAGGTTTAGTTTTCAAAATCCTTATTTAAAATGAAAGAGAGATATCGTGATTTTACTAAACATGGGTCTAATTGGAATTTAATCCGACCGGCGGATTTAGAGACTCTATTTCTCCTAATCTATAGTTCCTAAAAATGTGATTTTTGGTCACAAGTCAGACAATATATCTAAATAGAACATACTAAAAGATCAGCTCATTTGGATGAGTAGTTAGGGCGTTATGCCTTTAAAAGATTTAGTTTCAAAACTTTCCTTTTTAATTCAATCACCTACTTGTAGAGCATGTTTGGACATAAAAAACATTTGAATCAAAATACCTTCAGCTAAGAAAAATTACTTCCCTTTAAATAAGCTTTCAAATGCCACTAGTTTGGATCAATTTGGATATAAAATGGGCAGATTATGACCAAATTACCCAGGTTGATTCCTAATACAACATGCAGAATTGTAGTTTTGGTGTTGCAAATTCAAAAATTCATATCTTCATGATTTCAAAACCAGATTGAGAACTTCAATATATCTGGATTATCAGCGTGAAATGAAGAATCCAAATATATAAATTAATTGCAAATACTCAATCATCTACCATCTAAAATTAGCCTAAAACCAGAACTTGTTCTAATTTCAACTAAAAAGATGTGTACCTAGTTGATGTAGCACCCTAGCTTGATAATTTCTCGCCAACTCTCACGGATTCCTTCAACACCTTGATGATTCACTCCTCTCAAGTAATTCCTTCTTCTTCTCCAGCAAAAATGAATGAGTGATTTAGTTTGCATGTTGTTTGATCACTAATATTATATATTAAGGTGATGTTCCTTCCTAGTACTTAATGTCCATAGATTTATGTATCCCTGGAATATCTAATGGTCCACCTCTTGTCATATATCCCACTAACTCAACCTCAAGTTACACCATTTTATTGCTCACTAGTTCCTAGATGTGTCAATATATATCTCTAGTCCAATCTTATGCGTTCCATTTAATTTACTCAATTATAGGCCTGTAATTTTATTTACATTAACCAACACAACCATAGGCTTACAAGTAATTCCTTATTTCATATCAGTATTCAATAAGACTTACCAAAATGCTAACTACCCAGCTCTCCGGCTCGCGCGCTACTTGAGGCGTATCCTCACTCTCGTCTCAACGCTTACAACTGTACAAACTGACTTAGTAAGTCTACACAATACATAACACTAGGCATACATCAATACAAAAATATAGTATAACTAGGCTATGTGCCTCAGTCGGTACACGTATCACGATGTAGGTCCCACATCAGTGGTCGGTTATCCTAATTAAGGAATTAAAATGGAGGTTAGAGATTTGGACCGTGACGTACAAACACATACATGCTTATGGATGCTTTGTTTACTCGCTAGCATTTGACGTTACTATTAATTAACATCCATGTGAAAAGCATTCGAGACTTTTTTGGCCAGTCTCTCAAGGATATGGAGACAAAAGGCATTTATAAAAGTTGTATGGAAGTATGGACGTAAAGAGTTGATCATGTCGGTGAGAAGGATAGTTAGTTATTACAATTTAAATCTCCACTGCAGACACTATTTCCAATGTTAGTGAATAGACAATATTAACGCTTCCAATCAAACATATATATCATAGAGAACTTAATTTTTTGAGAGTTAATTACTATAGGAAGAACTAAATCAAATATCACAAGACATATATTAGGGGAACTGGCATAGTCATCTAATTGAGAAATCTTCATATATTATTCACAATTATAACGTCAATCAACAGTCCTTGATTAAAATTTGAATACAAAGGCATAACATGCATTTGAATACAAAGACAAACTTGATTGAGAAGGAGCTAATGTGATCTTATTAATTAATTGTTCTAGAACAATAATTAATGTAATGTTTTTCCTACAGCTAAACATAATACATACAAGGCCGATGGAGGGAAAGACATGAAAGTTGTAATCAAACATATAAGTTTTAATTAATATGCAAAACCGTGCAACAATTACTTTTCATAAAAAAAATTTGCAGAAATAAATATATGATTAGTTTAATATTATCAAAGAAGTGTTAATTAAGTAATCAATTTATATATTCATGAGTTTAATAAATATTTTCTAGTTATTCCCAAAACTGAAAACCAACCACAAGCTCCTATATTTACATCACATCTATATTAGCAAAGCAATATATGGAGAGGACCATATACATAAGTTTAATCAATTTATATATATATATATATATATATACTTGTTTCAGGACGTGCTACGCACGATTGACCCGCTCGCTTCGCTCGCGATAATTAATTTCTAAGAATTTATTAATAAAATTTAAAATTGTAATTAAAATTTAAATATTAGAAATACAAGCACATTTTTTAGTTCATCAATATTCTCTAATGTAATTGAGATAAGATGTGAATGAAAAAATAAACTAGTCAAGCTAGGCCATTACTTCCTAAAAAAATGGGAAAAAAGGAAAAAAAACACAAGTGGTTTGACCCATTAATTTATGAACACTTGCTTGTGGAGATTGCGTAAAATTGTACATAAAGTTCAATCTTTACCTCAAACTCTATAGATAGAAAGGATAACTTTGAAATTATGAATGTAAATAATCGAATTAGTTGAGAGTAAAGCTTTAGACACCTTGACCAAGAAAAAAAAAGAAATATTAAAAGAAAGGTTGTCAAATTTCTAGATTGATCAAAGAAGACTTGAAGAGTAGAAGAAAACATTAAAAATAAACTCAATTCATCAACTGATTTGGATTCAATTCCAAGAAATGCTAAACCTTTTTGTCAAATTTCTCAATTTTAACAAGATCCATATGGAAAACATCAATAAACCATTAAAACTAAGGTCACCCAAATCTCTAAATGCAACGATGGAAGGCACCGGTTTAGGTCCTACTTATGTTCTTGGTAATTTCATGTAAGCCATTTGAGACCTGATGATGATCAAATTGAGTTTTGCACATAAAGGAGGGAGAATGATCAAAATTTTGAAGAACAAGTAGTATATATAACAAAAGGATGTCAATGTTCATGAGAAGGCTTACTTAGTAGATTTTATGTAAGAGAGCACTTTGAACATATATCATGTATGCAACATACAATAGAGTTGAGATTAGCTCACCTTCCCAAGTAAGATCCAACTAACTCAAAATGTGAATTTGTTGCTCTATTAAACTCAAGTACACCACATAAGATTGTACAAGAGACCAAATAATCACATATAGAGAAATGTTTAGAAATTTAAAGTCCAAAAGTTTTTCTATGTTTAATCAAGACACTAAAGGAATACAAAAAAGTTCATACCATATTGAGTGCAAGTGCAGGACTAAAACAAAGAGAAAATAATATGAACGAAACAAGAATTATGAATCCCATTAAGAATTCATGGTTTCAATCACTTTTTTGTCTACTAATGAAGGTGAGAGGTAACTATATTATATAAGAATACAATAACTTGGTTATATCAAATAAAGAAACAAATAAAAAACAAAGAAGAAGAACTTAAAATAAGAAAAAAAAACTCAGAATCACAAAACCTAATACAAAACTTTCATCGATGCCCATGAAACTAAAGGGATGATAAATTGATGTTTTAAGAGGTCATTTATGTTCAAGAAAATGGAGTGGACGTAATATAAATAATGGTGAACAAGAAATGGCATCAATATATTGTCATAAACCAATAAAAAATCAATAAAAAAATACAAGTGGAGTTTCCATGCTTAACAGAGATGTCAATCTTGTGAGTATGTATGGAACAAGGCATCAATAAATTGTCATTTTTCATAGAAACAACCAATGCAAGAATTCTTAGATACGATCTAAAAAGATGAGAATCATACCAAACAAAATCCTAATCATGATATAGAAGAACATCGAATTTAGTAATTGCAGACAACTTAAGTTTCCCTACAGTCTAATTAATGATAGATAGATTGATATATAACTTGAAAAAAAGATTCTAATAGGATATGAGTCATGCATTATAGTTAAAACAATGTAAATTTAATAAGCAATTGAATGTATAATAAAAATGAAAATAATATTTATGAGTTTGAACAAACTATATAATATAAATAGTAAATATTAAATTTAATATACAATGCTAAATAAATTAAAAATATGATAATGAAAATATAAAATGTCTACTGCTAAAAATCAAATATAAAAAGTCTTTTGTATTTTGTAGCATGTTCATGATGATGTTGACTATACTTCATCTTCGTCATCATTGCATAAGAAATGCATTATATTAGTTTATTTATAAATATATAAGTAACTAATTAATAATATGTAACTTCAAATAACTTACTCAACATAACAATATTTTCTTGGACGTTTATTTATTCCCAATTCATTATCAATACTTTTTCTCCTCATGTTGACTTCTTTGTTGTTGTCGACTTCGTATTTATGTGTTGAAATATCATTTGACAACTTCCCCTATTATTTTCGCCAAACATTAACTTTATGGTTTAGACAATTCATCGAATACATAGAAGGCATAAACACTGAAACTCAAAACAATCAAACACATAAAATGCATAAAAACTTAAATTGAAAACAAACCAAAACAGATGAAAGAATTATGTATAGAAATTTATAGACAATTGATCAAACACATATAAAATTCATAGAAAATTCATCAAACATATAGAATGCATAAACAATGAAATTCGAAACAAACCAAAAAGATCAAAAAATTAAGCATAGAAATTGAAATCTAAAACCAACATCAGATTTCAGACCTAACCTAACAATTGAAGTCCCAATTAGTTGGCAAGAGAGAAGGTTGGGTGAGCAATTGAGATTGCACGGCAAACTGTGTGAAGGAAAGGAGAGAGAGCGAGAGATGTGAGTGATGGAAGTTGAGAATCGATCGAAAGCGAGGAAGGCCAAACACATTTTTATATTTGTACTATTTAGTAGTGTCGGTTGTATTTGGATATAGTTTTGATTTAAATAGCTATTTAATAAGACTTTAGTTGCATTGTTTGTATTTAATAGTTATTTAGAAGCCTAGTACGATTGTATTTTGAGGGAAAAAATTATTACCTTTTTGTACTTATCCTCCTATTTGTTAGCAATAGAAGCCGGCTATAAATTTATGCTCCTATTTGTTAGCAATAGATAGTTATTTAATATCTAGCCAATTTAATACAGTTTCTCTGTTTAATAGATAGCCTAGTACGATTGTATTTAATAGCTATTTAATAACTATTTCATACACTTATTCTACTTTTAATTGAGAAAATTTTGCATTTTTTGCGCAAATCGGGTGATTCCCCAACCTTCGACCCAATACTGTTGTTAATGGTACTCTACAAATGGTTCGGCTAGCATTTCTCCTATGATTTGTGTACTTGCGTGATAGGAAGTTGTATTGGATATCTGCGTTGTGTGTTTTTGTGGCAGTTGGCAGTGTAGAGTATGCTTGTTTGATGGGGAATTTACATATGGGAGAGGAGTGATGCTGGTTTCGATTTTGAAATTTAATTGGCTGTGGAGCGTTTCTGTGGGTGGGGTAAGTGTGCTGGCTAGTGGTGGATATATGAGTTGTGTGTTTTCTATTTGTTTTGGGGAAGTACACCTAGGAGGTGAATTCGTCTGTTTTGGCCTGGGTCATGTGCAACCCATGGAATTCTTGGTGTACTGGTCTGTCAATAGCAAACGAATTCTTAGTAGGTTATTTATGAGATAGGGAACTCTGCTAGTTTTTCTTGTTTACCCTTGTATTCCATATACTTATAATACTTATTTTTTATGTATATATATACACACACGCACTAATACAATAATACAAGGAGCTCTGAATCCATTTATCAAAATAAAAACAAAAATAAAAATAAATAGGGAGATTCAAAGAAAAATAATGGTAGCCTCAATTGCTGTAAAACAACAACAATTAGGGGAAAACTTGACGTTGTTGAAATTAAAGATTTGACAATGTAGGGGTTGATCCAAGTTAACTTGTAAGACGGATTTACAGGATTTTGAAAACACACCGTCAACTCAGCAGTGTGCAAGACTTTGATTCATGTAACTGACCTAAATTGCCTAACTAATTTGGGACTAATCAGAACATGTTTAGATACAATCTGCTTGATTTCTTAAGCAAACAAACATGTAAGGAACATATATTGTGTTTTTCCCCAACCTCCCTATGCATTGTAGATTATTAATAGGTTATGCACTTACTATTTTATAGTTTTGATGTTCATTAGTCATTCATTTCTCTTTCCCCTTTTTTTGAAAATATTGCCTCATATTACGATGATCTCTCGAAGTTGATATATATATTTTTTAGAATTTAAAATTTAGTTACTGTCTATTAAGTTCCGAGTTTTAGCGAAGCACTTCATAATAGGCATACTGAAGCATATTAAGAAAAACGTAACTATGCACTTAGTTGAATTTATTAAATTCTATTGTTTTTTGTTCTTGAGAGATTATATTGGCCATTTTTTAAATTCCTTCCATGTTTTGTTACCTAGGTTGATTTTTTTGTGGGAGTCATTCGCCTGATTTATTATACAGTTAAACTTGTGATCATTGTTTATATTTCATGAAGTATTTATACATGTGAATGATGAATTTGCAGTACTATAAGGTTTGAACCGACCAAAAAAACGTAAAGAAGGTTGCAATCTATGAATTGTTCTTCGTATGTTGGCAGGGACGGATCATTATTTTCAACATCTTTGTTAAGGTACCTTTTGTTGCCCTTTTCTTTGATACACCGCCACTATCAGTAAAGTCATCATCCTTTTTCAACATCTTTTTTAAGGCTACCTTTTGTTGCCCTTGTCTTTGATACACCGCCACTATCAGTAAAGTCATCATTCTCATTAGGATTCACATCCATGGTACCAGATGAATCTCTCCTCCTCTTGATCATTTCACTGGTGTTACGCACACCACTGTGATTTCCAACCACTTTATAGTGCTCCTTAATTGTGGATTCAATGGTCACCAATAACTGAACTCCATATTCGATTATCTTTGCCCTGAAGAAGTAATCTTGTTAAACATAAAGCCTGTTGAATACGCATGTCGAACTCCAAACTAGAAACGTACTTGCCAATGCCATTGATTTCAAGGAGTTCTTTAGTTGTTCTTGGAATTCGCTTGCTGATTTGCTGTAGCGTCAGCGTTTCAATAATAGAAAACAATTTCTCAAGTTGAGAATCTTTCCAAGAGTTTGTAAAAAAGCATAGGGGAGAAACTAAAAAAAGCTGGAGCTCACCCAAATACGTGATATGCCATGACACCATCTCCTGCTTCTTTCACAAGAGCAGTTCGAAGCATTCGCAAAAGATACACGAACTTGGCGACATTCGGAATCAAATGGAGCAAATTTCATAAATATATATAAGTCAAATTCAAGTATGGCAATGAAATTTTATTTGAAAGTTAAGGTTAAGTTTTTCGTTACCATATCTGCTTCAGATTGAGGTTGAGCAAGACCAGCACTCTGTGGGAAGCCCATCTTTGTAGACAATACTGGGCACTTTGCTGCTGATGATTTTCCCTGCTTGGCCACCATTGTCGACCTACGAAACCTTGAAATACATCAGAGATTATTACCAACGCCCATCATGAGCACTGTCTTTTTCACTTAACAATTAAGCATGTTTGTGTTCACAATAAAATAAAATGAATAATGTTAAGGCAAACAAATCAACTCACAATGAATATGTTCGTGAGTTGAGATTAACTTTCTAAGTTCTAAGTCCATCAATTGGAATTTCATTGATAAAAAATGGAGTGTTGTTTTTGTTTTTGTTTTTGTTTTTGTTATTTTTCTTGTTTTTCCTATTGTTTTTATTATTCAGGGTTTCCTTATTCATCTTGTCGTAGATAATCACAAAAAGGATAAAAAAGAAATTAACAGATGTAAGGCATGTGCATTCCCTTAACAGTTTCTAAGAGAAGGAATTTGACAAACCTAGGAGACTGATGTTCCTTGACACTGCCAGTTTGATAGTGCAAAGTAGCCTCCGACGTTGATTGTGTGATGATCAACCTCTCCTCCATTTGAACAATTGAAGCCATAGTATCGTCATATTTCTCCTGCACATCCAGAAATTAGAGTGCATTAGTAGGCAACTGAGAGAATGTGTGCAAACAACAATTGAAGCCATAGTATCTTCATATTTCTCCTGCACATCCAGAAATTAGAGTGCATTAGTAGGCAAATAAAAGAGTATGTGCAAAAATATTTCAGGTCTTTCGTATCCGGTGAAAGAACTTTGCAACATCACAGAGGTGTTTGGTGAAATTTGATTATGTTCCTAATAAAACAATTTGAAAGACCTTTCCGTCAGCAATAATTTTAATTGTATATTTGATATCTGCTTTAGAAGATTTACAAGGTGACAAGTGTGGTGGAATAATTGGTTCAGGTAGCCAACCATTTTATTACTTGTTCATTTTTTAAGAGTTATAATGTTACTTCAGTTCTAACTTAGACAAGAAAAACTCATCAAAATTCTTGTTATAAGTGACCATTATGTACAACTATGTGAATTATGAATTTGATCAATACAATGCTTTATTTTTATAATTAATTTTGGAATGATGATGTAACTCATCTTTAGAAACTCATCAGTCAGAGGTCAGCCATGAGCTATCCCTAAATTTGAGAAGATTCAAAGATATTAAAAGTCCATCAAATGATGTTATTTCTTTATATATCAATTTGCCTAAAACAATCATCGCATGCTTTACTAATATGAGAAGAGCAATAGCAAACCTGAAGCATAATAGCATCAGGTTTTTGAGCAGCTACATTTTGCTCAGCAGATATACTAGCATCCTTTGTTATCCTTTGTTCTTTTTCCACTCGCATGAGAACCTGTAATAACATAACCAAAACACATGGGTTGATAAACAAAGTTGAAGAAGCAAGAAAATATCATGATCCTTGCAAAACAAAACCTGGTAATGCATATGGGAAAAAGACCTGAGCATCGTGTGTTCTTGTCCCTGCTTATTTGTGAGTGCCTGTTGCAATTCATTTGCCTCTTCCTCTAAAACCTGAACTTGTTTGCCAAAAACAACCAAGAAAAAATGGGAAACTGGACATATATTTTCATGCAAACACCACAAAAAAGGAAAAAAAAGTGGGGGAAGGGACAGTAGCTTTGGACTTGCCCTTTAACTCAATTGATGTAAGTTATCCTATTTCACCATCTCCATCAATGTTGCCTCTAGTTCTTCAGATCTAACAAAAAATAAATAAATATTAAAACTCAACACCACAAGTAGAAAGGACAAGAATTTGCTATGGTAACCAAAGATTTACTTCATAATAAAATTTTAATATTGTCAGTAGAAGCTGGATATGCAATGTTGAACTACACAGATTCTTAAAATCTTTAGTTTGTGCATTAATGAGTGTCCTTTTCATATCTCCGAAGTTTGGACTACACACAAGGAGTATTATTGCTTGAGGCGAAATTTGAATAAAATAATAAATGGGTATTGGATCAATCCTAGAAGGTTATGTTTGAGGAAGCATATAAAAGATTATTTTTCTTGGATTTACTCCAAAGCTAGACAATTATGTAGATAAAAGTGAGGTGTTTAAAGTATATCTTTATTGTTCTCTAAATCTTCTTAGAATTAACAAAAATAAATCTTCCTCAATCAATCCCTTTGCCCCTTATGCATGCACGCGATTGTTCAATTCTCCCATCATCGTGTGTATGTTTATATTTTCCTTACACATTTCATCGTCATGTAACCATCTTAGCCTATCAATTGTTATTTTGTGCTAAATGAAATCACATTCTCATGCATATAAATAAAAAGCAAGTGTCCCAAAGTAGGAAAGAGAATTTCATAGATCAAACGAAGTGTTCACTTGTTCTTTAAGATCAGCGACTAAATCTGCAATCAAATCCCCCTTAATGACTCCAAATAACTCCAGATCAACACATTCAGACTTCAAAAGATGTGCATCTCCAATTCTTTGCATGCCAAAAAGTTCAGTTGTACTTGATTCAGACTTCACTGTACCATGATCTTGCTTGACAGCATATACAAGCATTGAGGCCTTTGGATCACTCCTCGATGACAGATCTTAGCAGTGGCCTATGTTTATGTCTTGACTCTCTCAACCTGGCTTTAGTTACGGCCTGGTAACCCATGCAACAATTAACACAAGTTGACTGTTGTCAAATGTTGAGCCAGCAAGTGACTGAAGTAAAGTGACTGCATTTTTAGCATCCATTGTTGTAATTAATGTAGGGCCTATTAGGTGTTAACAAAATAAAGTCTTAAGGTTTTAAAAGATGTCAAATATGGAAATCAGACTTCAATGTGGGATAAGTAACCATGATACCTAGATTTTAAAGAAAATGGATATCATTAGGAATAGGGAAATATCAAATAGTATTTGAGTAGAATAATAACTTCTGAGCCAAGAAAATAGTATTCAGTATTCCATACCAGGGCAGGTCTATGAAATGGTAAAAGCAAGCTGACATTGTGGAATATATAATTATTGTAGAACATAGCCCCCAGGTATTGTGAAAGAAATATGAAAACTATATGAGAAGCGGCTTTGCAATCTCCTTATAATGTAAGACAGGTAAATTTATATGAGGAGGTGCATTATGTTATGAAATAGAGAGAATAAACAAATCTGCCATACGATATACCATTTTCATTGGTTGACAAATCAGGTATGGATTCAAAACTGCCAGCATAGTCTCCATGCGATTTTCCTAGTATAATAGTGTTAGAAAATTTATAAAACATATTAATTATAAAATGGTTGAAAACTTACATTTCAATTAAAGTGATTCTGCAAGAAAAGCATCCACGAGTGACAACAACTCTTTGTAAACAATGTTCTTTGTTGTGTTTGGTTTATTATTGTAATTAGAAGGTTTAATAAGAACTTTGATGCAAGTCGCAGTGGTAGCACGTGAAAGCGCAACATAAAGTTGACCATGAGACAAAGCTGGTTCTCTCAAATAAACCCCAACGAAGTTTAATGTTTGCCCTTGAGTCTTATTAATAGCCATTGCAAAACACAATCGAATAGGGAATTGTCTCCTTTTGAATTTGAATGGCATTTTATCTTCTTCATTTGGAATGGAAGGTATTCTAGGCAGAAAAACTCTTTTCCATTTGTAATGACCTGTAGCTATCTCTGCATCATTGATGTTTTTTCTCAAATCTTCGGCAAATTAATCGAGATCCATTACATAATCCCTCATATGGATTAATGTTGCGCAGGAGAATAACTGGATAATCTTTCTTTAACATCAAATCATGTGGAGGAAAACCACTCAAGGATAAACTATTCAAGAATTCGAGATTTACCAAACTCGTGTTTTCATTAAGAGTTTCATCAAAGCTGTAGTACCTAACAACTTCACCAGGAAATCGATGAATAAGTAGAGAATTAACTTCATCTACAAATTCATTCTTTGTCGTTAATATAGCACGACTTGACATTGCATCTATTTCTGCAGTATACTTATTCAAATTTGGGTACACTGCTATAATTACTTTTTTCAAAGAATCTTGTTCATCAACATATAGCAAGGTGATATTGGAAGGTATAGAAATGATATTTCCTGAAAGTTCATCTTTTGTACCATTACCAACTCGAAGTATAAACTTTGAAAACTTTAGATCAAGTCTTGCTCTCATATTTTCGACTATCTTGATTTTTTCCAACAAATGCCAAATATATGATGTTGCCAGCGTCGACTTCATTACATCTTGTCTATTACCTTTAGGAACTACAGGAAGTACTTGTCTAAAGTTACCACTAAAAACTATCACTTTTTTGCTAAATGGAATGTCTTTATCGGTTCCATCCCTAAGCATCAAATCTAATGCTTCAATATGTTTTTTATTTGAAATCGGTGCTTCATCCCAAATGACCAAATGTGTTTTCAATAATAATTTTGCCAACATTGATTGTTTGCCAACGTTACATGTCCTGATGCCATCAAGATTTATCGACGATTTGAACCTCTAATGCGTTGTTCGACCTCCAGGTAATAATGAAGCTGCAACACCTGATGATGCAGTTGCCAATGCAATCATTCCTTCATATGTAACCTTTGCCAATATTGCTCTATATAAAAAGGTTTTCCCTTTACCACCTGGACCATCTATAAAAAATAAAGCTGATACATTTTTTAACACTTTATCAAGGATAGAATCATATGCATTTTTTTGGCAAGATTCAACTTCGATGTGGCTTCTAAATCATTAATATCAATAGTCAAGCTCAACTCTTCATCTATTTCTCTATTGCATTGATAAGCATCATCAAAAGTAATTGGATAATCGACTAAAAAGAAATCAGTAATATTATTTCCTTTTGATTCTAGAATTGTGTTAATATGTTGCAGAGCTCTTAAGTTTGTTTCAATTATGGATAGTTGTAGACGTTCAAAATCTAGACATAATTCACTTCTGAATTTCTCCAATAAATGACGAGGGTTCTCAGGATCGCAGTGTAATAATGTTGTAGCAAACAATCGACGTAAAGTAAACGACATCTCAAACGCCGATGCTTCTTCCAAGCACAAATCTAAATTGTTGTCGGCATCAAGTAACATGTGCAAAATAGCTGCTTTTTTATATGAGGATGCATGAACACCATTGACAACTTTAAGTTCATGGAAAGATGAGTAACCTTTAATATGATTTAATAGCAAACAAAGGTAATATCTTTCACCTTCCATTGGATTTGCCGCAACAACTCTGCCAATAACTTGACGCTTTTGCCTTCGTGTCCATCTTCTTACTTGTTGATTCCATACAAAATACTCGGGAAATTCCATATATAAGATGGTACGTGCTAAATTATCATTCTGGTTCATGTTAAAGTATTTCGTCAACATGGAACGAGATGAAAATCCACATCAACCAAGTTTTGCAAAATTGTTTTCCCTCCAAATGTAGTTGCAGCGTGATGACTGGGGGATATATTTCATTCGAAGGAACGCCATATACGCCACATTGCCTCTGGTGCTACTACCCAACGTAATGATTTAATCTTTTGATCTCATCAATGTCACCATTGTCATTATTCTCTGTGCATCGAATCGCAATGCGATCATGACCTTTATATATGTACTTGTACATGTATTTAACTGTCTTGATAGTAGAACAAACCTCAACATTTAGATGACAATCAAATTTAGCAAGTAATTAACGATTGTATGGAACCACCCAACGATTGTCCAAATTGTGTTTCCTAACAAGTACAGTATTTCCATCATTACGTCTTCGATATTTTGGATACGAACCTTAGCCATGTGAAGTACAATCACGAAAGGGCTTTGGAAAGTTATTCTTGCATTTACCATCTGAATCCAAGCACACATTATTTGGGTTCAAAATACTGCATGGACCATGCATCATATGTTTCACAACAGCGGTATACAAGTGGGGGGTGAACTGAGTTGTAGGGAAGCTCCGCACATACGAACGAATCAAAAGTTACAGGTTCTATTAATTTTGTCGTTGGTTGTAAAACAATAAGAAAATGTGCATGGGGAAGACCTCGTTCTTTAAATTCAATGACAAAAACATATGCTGCAACTGGACCAAAAACCTTCTTTTTCATTATTTCATTTTTCAAGCACTCCAACTTTGATTTAAAAACACGAGCAACAAGATCAAGTCTATTTTGCACATCATCATTAAATCGAATCTTTTGTTGTATTTCTAGCTAATAAGAATTGCAAGTGATAGTGAGGAAGATGTCAGGTTTGCCAAAACATTGAACCAATGCCATAGGATCCATATACCTCTTACGCATGTCTCTTGGCCCGCCTATAAAAGATGTTGGAAGAACAATCCTACGTCCAATATTTGAACCAACGCTTTCACCCATATCAATAGAATCCATAATCTCTTGGTACAACTCTGAACGTATCTCATCTTGTCTATGATGAATAAAATCTAACCTAGATGTCTCTAACTTGACACACATGTCAATAACGTATTGCTTCAAAAGTCTACCAGAATGTAATATAATAGAATTCCTTACATCCTTAATCTAAAGTTTATAGCAATAATACTCGCGGAAAGACACACAATTCCTCTTCCGTCTAGAATATACTGTGAAAATAGAACAAAATATTTAAGTTCAATATGAAAAGAACAAACATAAACAAAGTAAATTATTTAACGAATGAAACGAAAACATTTACCTTCATTTTCATTATCAAGTAACTCTTCAGTAGAGTTGACTAAATGAGGATCAAGAATGGCCTCTGTGTTGTAATTTATATGTGATTCAGTGGTAAATTTTCTTTGAATTCCATCGTGCCAGCCTATGTCTCCATACGGGAATAATAAAGGGTATTGTAAAGGATCATAACAACCGTAGTAGTAATTGATTCTATGGCTACTTCCGAAGTGATTATAGACAAGATATCCCTTTTAGTTGGTTGAGCACATGTATTATCATCTATCCAAATAGCAGTAACTTGAGAAGTAGTGGACATATTAAATACTCTCTGATCAAGACTAACACTTGAAACTAATTGAACAACGTGATCTTCTAAATTTTCCTTATTTTGTAAAGTGAGAAAAAAACTTGCATATGGATTTTTCGCAAGAATACTAATTGACCTTGCCAAAATTGTCTCTTTCATCCTATCAGAACAATGCATTCGGTTTTGCACTTCATGATCGGTATCATAAAAGTACAGTTGTAAAAAAGAAGGATGCTCCTTATCAGGAAGTAAATTATTTGTAAAATGATGAATTTTGCCCTGCACTCGAAATGTATATACACCCGTATTATTTTTGGCATACTCTCTCTTGCACTTTACACCAAAAGATGTAAAACCAAAATTGGTGTTATAAGTACGGATGTACATCAAAAACTCACGTGTCTCTTCAACGTTTGAAGTGAATAGGTCGAACATTTCTTCGGGGATAACATTAGGAACGAGGGTTACTTGACCGTTTGAACAACAGAAACTATTAGATTTATTAAAAAACTTCATCGCACTGCAATTTCGACAAGAGTTTACTAATGGTAACACATCTGCTGAACTTGCAACGTGCTTAAAACCCATAGCGACATAACGTGGTTTTGCATTCCGGAGACCTATAAATAAAAAATAAAAAATAAAGGTAACTTAATTTCTAAATTATTAATTAAATTCATTCATTTTGCTTCATAGCATTTACCAAAATCAATATTTCATAGAATATTTTGTGAAGTTTTAAATCCATACCTTGATCATTCAACTCTTTCTTTTCGCTCCTTAGTTGTCTTTGGCAAGCCCGCTTCATTTCTTTTTCTTCCTCTTTGCAAATTTACGTTTCAAACTATCCTCCTCCCTACAAAGCTCGCACTATTATTGATAACTCTTAAGTTTCTAACCATGGTAACTCGCTAATGCAAGGTAACATGGTTATACTTAATGAGTTTTCAGATGAGATTGTTAAACTACAATCCAATGAAACAAACATTAGAGTAGTAATTAAAAAAATAAATAATGTTAATTTAATATTCAAAAGGAGATGGAAAGTGAGTAATGAAATTCTTGTGTCTTTTAAACACAAACATACAACTAATTTAGATTATAACTCTAACATAATGCTCATTATCTACAATTCATCTAAGGCCACTATTGGATCCAAAATAATAATCACACGGGGGTTCATTTAATCCAATTATTCAAACATTTATATATTTCAAATGTGAACCAAATCTATTAATCTCAAACAAGTTAATCACAAATATTAATCTCAAACTTATTAATTAATATATTAATCTCAAACTTGTTAATCTCAAATGTGACACATATTTATAGACTCGCATTAAAAAAGATTGATTCCAAATCAAATTAAAAAACATAAACAAAATCAAAGTCTGCCTCAAACACAAACATACAACTAATTTAGATTACAACTCTAACATAATGCTCATTATCTACAATTCATCTAAGGCCACACCATTGGATCCAAAATAATAATCACATGGGGGTTCATTTAATTCAATTATTCAAACATCTATATATTTCTTATATAAAGGAAGAAGATGGAGATTTTTTTGGCATTTCAACAAACACAAAGTATTCAAGATCTTAAAGCACAATTAAGTTTCGACTTTTTTGTTCAAGAACCATAAAATGAAATAGGGGTTGATCGAATAGTGTTGTTCTTAAAGAAGTTTAGCTTTGTTTCTTCACAAAATCGATTGCAACATTGACTTTCCTTTCACCTTGCTCTACTTCTATTCTTACAAAGCTCATCTCAGTCCTCTCACTATCTTGCACATATTTGTATCACACCAATAATCATACTCGCATCGCCGAAGATAATCAACTACAATTTCCATTACTCCACTACTTTCCAACTGAACCAAACTCAATTCCTTATGCACATTGGCAGCGGTGAATCTGGTGATCAAACAATTGCAATCACAAATTCCACCGCCTTCGACATTTTCGAAGTTACTATTGCAATCGCAACTACTAAATGATTCAAACAATCTAAGACTGACTAATTTAATCAACAACAACCTAACATCGAGATTAATGACGAATCCAAGTCAATACATAAAAATCCAAACAAAATTCATCAAAAAAAAAATGAAAACGCATCAGATCCATGAATCGAGCACGAAATCAACAGTAGAACCGGAGAAATTGAGATTCTAACATCGAAACAACAACAACCTAACATCGAGATTAACGACAAATCCAAGTCAATGCACAAAATCCAAACAAAATTCATCAAAAAAAATGAAAACGCATCAAATCCATGAATCGAGCAGGAAATCAACAGTAGAACAAGATAAATTGAGATTCTAACATCGAAACCACAACGTAGAAGCAGAAAATGAGATCCAGACCTTGTGAGTGGATGAACTTGGTGAATTATAGAAACGTGCGAGAGAGACATGAGAGAAGGGGAATGAAGGAGTAGAAATCGCGAAAGAATGAGATAGAGTTTAGAGTTGACGTGGAGATTAAACAAAAAAAAAAGATATGGGACACACGAGAAGTGTGGGCGATGGAAAAAAAAAAAGTAAATTTGATTACAACTCAAACATTTGTGATTTGTCTTTATATATATATGCTCATGTAACATAGAAAAGAAGCAGCTAAGGAGACAACTATATATATATATATATATATATATATATATATATATATATATATATGTTCATATAACATTATATGCTAGTTGCATAATATATATCTAATGTTTCAGTTTCAATCTTAAAATTAAATATGAAAACAATACACATATAGATCACATATTCAATTACATATATAATTGAAGTGTCAATTAAATAGAAACATAGATATATAGATATATAGAATCCATATATATATAAATATTTGTTTTGTTGTTGTATGTGATAATATATACAAGTTTTTAGCCACCAATTAATTAATTCGTTACCTACCTAGTAACTAATATATGTATATTTATAGTGTGCTAAATAGTACTTCTATTTTTATAAGAAAGAGATCATTTACGTATTCATGTGTCAAAAGAATAGGGTTAGGTATTTTTGTTCCACAACCAATAGCAAAGATTACATATCTATGTAGAAAAACAATATGATCGTACACTCTTTTTTCATAAAACTCGTATCGCTCCTTCTCCCAAATTCCCTCAAAATTGCATTTGATCCCCTACTGACTCCAGCGTCTGCCATTATCGCTTTACGAAGGTCGCGTTGGGGGCACTATCATTACCAAAACTTGGCAAGTGCAATGCTCAGTCAATGATATATATATATATATATATAATGCTATAAATATGCCTAATATGCATTAAAATTTAGGGGAGGGGTCCTTACTAACAATATGGCTTCGTCCTTATGTGGATCCCAAGTAATTTAGTTATCCCAGATTTTAACCAAAATGAATGCATAGCTAATGATTCCGTATCAAATAATACCACTCTTCTAAAGTTTTTATGAGTTTAATATCCTTAAATGTGTATGTACTTGACGTACCATTCAATAGGGAACAAATTTTTTGTTTATGGTACACATTGTTCTAGAATTGTTGATAATAATTTAACTCTTGCATATGTCTCTAACCATTGCAGATAATCACCAAGATGTAGGGACGAAGCCAGAGTAAAATTTAAGTTTTCTTATATTAAGTGTTAAACTAGTTAATGAATACAAATGCACTTAATTCTTGAGTTTAATATATCGATTTTACATATAAACATGCTATACACATAAACAGGACACGGAGTAATAAAAAACATAAGACATAGAATGTTATAACATATATATGGTCTTTCCAAAGTGATAAGAAAATTAAAAAGGAGCCAAATGTGATTAAAATGAAAACTCCCCTCAATAATATATAATGTTATATATATATATATATATGTATAAAAATCTTGAAAATGTGACTTAATCCCTGCCAAGATGTTTCGACCCAAGTGATTTTACTTATATTACTACACTATATGTAAATAAATAAAATTTAGTGGCTGAAACAATTAATTCTTCATTTCTTTCTTCAAAACTATAGTCACAAAGAAAAAGAAAAAATAGAGTAAAGTGAATGAAGTATTAACCTCACAAAGAAGTAAAGGCTAAACTGGAATCTCAATATTAAAAACCCTAACGAGGGAACGGTTGAGGCGATGCTTGAGCGTGAAGAGAAGCTAATCGATGGAGAGATGAGACGCAGAACACCGTTAATGAAGGTTTCAAAAAGCAAACCTCCCCTATCCTTTTGCCTTTACCGAACTCCTCGGAGCAAGTAAATTGAGAGATGGCAGAAGCAAGTCGATGGGCAGGGAAGTAAGATGATCGATGGAGAGATGATCCAAAGAAGTAAGACGTGGATCAATGGGAGATGGATTTGGCAGAGAAATCAAAGAAGGGATCGGTTTGGTAGAGAAGATCGAATGATGGATCCGTTTTGTCGAATCTTAAAGATTAAATAGGAAAAAAAAAAACATACCCGAAGCGGAAGCAAAAGATAGCCTTTACTTATTCACTGGTCACAGGCAAAATCACCAAGAGGGAAAAATGTCCAATAATCACATCCTAAGTACTCTTGCAGAGATTAGAGAGAAAAATAAGAAAGTTTGTGCGTGAGTTTCTTGTTAGGAGATTAACACAATCTCCTTATTTATCTCTAATATAGATAACTACTAAGTAGTTATTTAATCACTTACAAAAACTACCCAAACCACTTTATGTGCGTACGTGTATTCCAACATCTCCCACTCGTACATAATATGCTTAATTTCTCATAAGTTCCATCTATAGAGAACAATGTTTCTTATCTCTACAAAAACATATTCATACAAGTAAATAGGCCGTGCGACCAACATACAATTAATATCTGAGAGTTCATAGCTATATAACTGTTGGGTATATACGGCTACTCAACTTGTAAGTAGATTATGTATGCAATATCTTAGATACATCAGTCACATTTGAATATCTTAAGATCTCTTTTATATGGTTATTTCAAATTCTCATGCACCCACAATCATATTTAACAAATAAATATGATTGGTCGACCAGTGGATACAACTTAAGCAAATGAGACACTTCGATGATCTTCATTTTCAACTTATATCTTTCCATTTTAAATCAACTGTTATCTGAATATGGCCCGTTAGATCGAATGATTCTTAATCATTGGTGACATTTCAAGATAACTAACATTGAGATAAAACTTCAAGATTAGTCAAAAAGTATTGAGGGTACTTAAATGAGATTCCTTAATCTCTAAGGCTCACACAACTTAGAAGTAGAGATCAAAAACTTATGTTACCTTTATTGGTCGAAAAATGCACATGTAGTATGAAACACATGCTACAATATTATTCTCCTTTTGCAATAGAGCGTATGTCAAACTGATATTGTACAGGTGATAGTTCAGATATACTTAATATCTAACTTGAGTCCACAACTCTACTTTAAATTCTCAATTTATAATCACAAGACTCTCACCTGGCATATAAAGACAGTTAAGGTAAACTTGTGGGAGGTTTTACCTTTCGATCACAATGTAATTTAGTGACATCGTCACATCGTCTTGATTCACTATCAAGGCAATTTTCCGTTTTAAGCTTGAGCTCTCCAAATTTATATCACAAAAGCTTAAAACCAATCTCATTTCTATGCACTACTACGTCATAGAAGCGATTGCCTGTGTGAGAAGGCCAATCTACTGTCCGACATACCTTTACTTTTATGTACATAACATAGATGTATGTGTATGCATTATAAGACAAAGCATAAAACTTTGATACGCATTAATATATAGTAAATAGTATATTACAAACATAAAGGAAGAATAACAACAAATTATTTTTCATTAAATACAATACATACATGTTAAACTCTACGCAATCCTAGAGATTTCATATGACCATTGAATACATCTCTAGGTATAGGTTTTGTAAAAGGATCAGCAATCATCTTCTGCGTAGATATGTACTACACTTTCACTTCCTTTTGTGCAATCATGTCTCTGACAAAATTATACTTGGTATCGATGTGTTTGGTCTTCGAGTGGTACTTGGGATTTCTTGATAATGCAATTGCAGCCTGACTATCGCAATTCAACAAAACTGGACTTGATGCATCTCTGTCAAAACCCAAGTGACTCAAGAATCTCTTAAGCCAAACCACTTCTTGCACTGCTACTGAACATGCTACAAATTCAGCTTCCGTTGTTGACAAGGCTATACATGATTGTTTCTTACTACTCCATGAAATCACTCCATTGTTCAGTATGAGAAAGCATAACCTGATGTAGATTTTATTTCTTCTAAATCTCCTCCCCAATCAACATCTGTATAACCAACTACATGCAAATTATTGCTTTGATAACACAATGAATAATGAACAGTGCATTTGAGATACCTAAGTATCCTTTTGACAGCTCTCTAATGGGTCTGTCCTTGGATTGCCTGATATCTACTTGCCATGCCAACAGCAAAGCAAATATCAAGTCTTGTACACATCATTGCATAAATGAGGCTTCTAACAGCACGAGTGTAAGAAACGTTTTCCATTTGTTCTCTTTCATGTGGAGTCGTAGGACACATTCTTTGATTTAGACCTCGGTCTTTTGTAATAGGAGTATCAATGGGTTTGCAATATTGCATATGGAATCTCTCGAGAATTCTCTTGATGTATGGCTCTTGTGAAAGAGCTAGCCTCTTCTTTGATCGATCCCTTTCAATTTTTACACCGAGTATATATGTTGCTTCACCCATGTCCTTCATCTCGAAATTGGAGGAAAACCATTGCTTAATGGTTATTAAGTACTCCTCATTATTTCCAGCCAATAGTATGTCATCCACATAAAGTGAAAGAATCACAAATTTACTATTAGATCTCTTGGCATAAACACAGTGGTCTTCATCAATCATCACAAAATCATAAGAAATAATTTCTAGATGAAATCTTATGTACCACCGCGTGGAAGATTATTTAAGACCATAAATAGATCTTAATAGTCTGCACACTTTGTGCTCTTGACCTTCAACTATGAAACCTATAGGTTGTTCCATATAGATTTCCTCTTCCAGTTCTCCATTTAGAAATGCAATTTTTACATCCATTTGAAGTAACTCCAAATCTAAATTTGCAACTATGGTTATAATTAACCTTATAGAGGCAAATCTCACAACCGGGGAAAAGGTTTCTTCATAATCAATTCCCTCTTGTTATCTATACCCTTTGGCTACAAGTCATGCCTTGTACCTTTCAATAGAACCATCAGTCTTTCGTTTAATTTTGAGAACCTATTTGTTCCCGATAGCTTTACGTCCTTCAGGGAGGTCAACTAATTTCCAAACATTATTTGATCTCATGGACTCCATTTCCTTTTCCATTGCAATTTTCCATTTCTCTTTAGCAGGACAAGTAAGATCCTCTTGAACAGTTTCAGGCTCATCCTCATCTTGAGGTGCAATCATATAAACCTCATTTTCAATAGGAAAATGGCGTTTGGGGATATTGTCACGATTGCTACGCCTTATTTGTGATTTAGTTGAAACAGATTCAACATATTTTATCTTGCTCCCACTTGGATGAGATCTTATTGGCATTTGTTTAGACACATGAACCAAACGATTCATCAAAGTAGAATCATCTTGATCTTGCATTTCATAGAGAGATAAAGATTGATTTATCTCACCCTTTGTTGGAAAATCATTTTCCATAAAAGTAGAATCCCGAGACTCAAATTCAGTTATGCTCCCACTCGAATGTTCCCCAATGAACACATAACCTTTTGAATGTTTAGAGTATCTTATAAATATACTCTTTTTTCCTCTTGGACCTAATTTTCCATGTTGATGATGTAAATCATGAACATAGGCACCACAACCCCAAGGTCTTAGATTATATAAATCTAGTTTTCTATTAGTCCATAACTCGTAAGGAGTGGATGAAACTGATTTGGAGGGTACTCGATTGAGAATATAGTGGCAGTTAACAAAGCATCACCCCAAAAGGTGATTGGTAAATTGGCTTGGGCCATCATAGACCTAACCATTTCAAGAAAGAGTTCTATTTTTTCTTTCAGCTACTCCATTTTGTTGTGGAGTGTATGGAATAGTTAACTACCTATCTATTCTCTTTTCATCACATAATTGTTTGAACTGATCAAACAAATATTCACGTCCTCGGTCCGTTCTCAACATTTATATTTTTCTATCTAATTGATTCTCAACAAGATTAATGTATTTCTCGAAGCACTCTAAAGCTTCAGATTTATGAGAAATCAAATAAACATAACCAAAACGTGTGTAGTCATCAATAAAAGTGATGAAATAAACACCTCCATGCCGGGATCTCACATTCATCAGACCACAAATATCCAAATGAATCAATTGCAATGGAAATTCAGCTCCTATTCCTTTGCCAAATGGTTTTCTTGCCATTTTTCCCGCTAGGCAATTTTCACACATTGGTAAATTAACATTTTCAATGTGCCCCAATATGCCCTCTTTTGCTAATCTATCCATTCTTTGTTGACCTATATGGCCAAGTCTAGCATGCCAAATATTCACATCAGCATTTGAATCAATAGAAGATGTAACAAGGGAAAAACAAGCACGATACATATTACTATTCGAAACATAGTCAATATCCAATACAATAAAACCATCTGACACATAGCCACAACCATAATAAGTTTGTTCTAGAAACAAATTCACACTAGTACCATAGAAGTTCATAACAAATCCACACTGTAGAAGAACAATAACAGAAACTAAATTTCGTCGAATCTTTGGAGCATATAACACATCATATAGGATAAGAGGTAGTCCACCACGCATGCTCAACTTGCAGGTGTCAATCCCTTTTACTTCAACACGTGAGTTGTTTCCTACATATATCCATTTTGTTCCACGAGGAACTCGACGAAACTCTACGAACACATCACGATCATTAGCTACATGGTCTGTTGCTCATGAGTCTACAGTCCACAAAGGATGAGATTCAGTCAAATAAACAGAACTAGAAACAAAAATTGCACTTCCAAAAACATTATTTATAGAAAATGCATAAAAGGTTTGTACCTTCTTTGGTTCGTTGCACTCATTAGCAAAGTGACCCTTTTTCCACAATTGTAGCGCTTGAGTTTAGCCTTGTTCTTCTTCTGATGAGCCATAGGAGCTTTACCCTTTCCATGATGATCATATTTTACACAATGATGATCACCTTTAGCTCTCTTTGATCCTTGCCTTTGTAGCCACTATGAGGCTTGCATTTATAGCCACTATGACCATTTTTATTACTTGAGCTAGCCATATACACATCAGTATCAGGCCTTAAAGCCTTAATGCGTTCTTCCGTAAGTTCCAAATGATGCCCAGAATCATTGAGGGTTTTGATGTTCTCATTATGGGTTAAATTAACCTTCATATGCTCCCAGTTGTGAGGTAAGGATAGTATAAAAGCCTAAACCTGTTGTTCATCAGTCAGAATGTGCCCGCCTCCCTTAACTCACTGATCATGTTTGATATCTCCCTTAAGTGTTGCCTCATGTTATGGTTAGGGTGTTTCTTGTATGTGTCGAACTTAATAGTGAGCTGTCGAAGCTTGGTGACAGAGGTTCCACCAAACTTCTTCTTCAAGGCCTCCCACATTACTTTGGCAACATCATAACTCTTGAGCTCTCGCATTATATCATTTTCCATGCTACTAAGCAATGTAATGCGAGCCGTTGAGTTTTTCTTTTTCCGGGCCTCAAATGCCTCACGATCCCTTCCATGTTGAATTGTATTGTCATCTTCAGGCTCAGTCAGGATATTGTTCGGAACTTCAAGAGTTTTTTGCTCTTCCAGGAAATACTGGATTTTCAAACTCCAGATTTCGTAACTGTCCCCGTTCAATGTTTCACCCTTATTGAGCTCAGCAATAATGTTCTTGCTAGCTTTTGTCATTTTCACAAAGAAATATGTATCTGAATAAAGACATATATACACATATCAATTAATGTCTAGCATAACACGCTTGGTTATTTTGTCACAATTCAAATAGATAATTTATAATTATTCACATAGTATAGAGTCAAAAGTGCACAAATTAAGTGTCACAATCATCATCTATATTTATGTGTGTAATTATTATTAGTCTATCGAAATGTACAAAATTTTATCATATCATTTTCCCACGAACATATAAATGTTATATGTGTGCAATCATGTAAACATGTCATAAGCATGAAAGAAAAAAGGAAAAAAAAAAATATATATATATATATATATATATACTATGTTATGCATATACATGCAATTAAAAAAAATAACGGATGCATACATATGATTATGATTGGGGTGACATACTTTGATACATAAATTTGCATACAAACAGAATCTTATATCATAATAAATTATCAGAGTTCCTTTTGATCTAATTTCATGTTTATCCAACATCAAATTTCACATGCTCTTAAACATGACTCATTGATATCAAGAACTCTATTTTGCTCTGTTTTTGTTGCTCTGTTTTGAGTTTTAGACGAAAATATCGAGCAATTAAGAAACGATCAGTAGTCCAAGCAAGATCAGAACAGTATCCCACAATTGAATTCGTAAGGCCCAAGCCTTCTCAAGGCTTCTTAAGGCCCAGAAAACAAAGCATTTCTTACAAAAAAACAAGGAAAACAAAGCAAGGCCCAAACCTTCTTAAGGCCCAGAAAACAAAGCAAAGTTGCATTTCTTACAAAAAAAAATTAATCGATCCATACAAAGTTCAAAAACAATTTTTTTTTTTTACACTTAACTAATCTTTGGATCTATGATAGGTATAAATCCTAATATTATTATATCCCCAAATAGCCACAGCAATTTGATCTGTAATAAAATCAAGTTTTGATATTATACGAAACAAAAAAAAAACGATAATCAAAATTTTTTTTTTTTTACTTGGATCAATTCATGGCATCATACCCATTAAAATTAAACCACTATGATAACAGACAAGGAACAAGTAAATCATGCTCTGATACCAATGTCGAATCTTAAAGACCAAATATGAAAAAAATACATACCCGAAGTGGAAGCAAAAGATAGCCTTTACTTGTTCACTGGTCCCAGGCAAAATCACCAAGAGGGAAAAATGTCCAATAATCACAGCCTAAGTACTCTTGCAGAGATTAGAGAGAAAAACAAGATAGTTTGTGCTTGAATTTCTTGTTAGGAGATTAACACAATGTCCTTATTTATCTCTAATATAGATAACTACTAAGTAGTTATTTAATCAGTTACAAATACTACCCAAACCACTTTATGTGCGTAAGTGTATTCCAACAAGTTTGGCAGAGAAGATCGATGGAGAGATCGATTTACAGAGAAGCTCGATAGAGAGATTGATATGGCAGAGAAGCGGGAGGCAAGACATCAATCGATGGAGAGATGAGGAAGACAAACAATAATCTCGCCACCAAAATCTTGCTAACCAAGTCTATCTCCTAATCGATCTCCTAACAAATCCCATTTCCCTAGTTTTTCCCACCTTATAGAAGAAAAAGGGAAAATGAGAATTTTGGTTTTGGTTTCGTAATTATTATGCAGACATTGGTTTTAAAAAATATGAAACAAACTTTAAAACAAGGCAATTCACAAGTTTTTCCCCTCCCTAAATAAGCCAAAATCGATTTGGTGATGGGAGTTATCCTCATTAGCCTTGAAATATAAATCCCCTCCTTAATTATCATACTTTTTAATGATCAAAAGATATTCCCATCCCTAAATAATGCTTTTATAGTGCAAAATAATGATAAGAACAAGATTTCTATCACACAAATATAAGGTATTAACCTTCACGGACCACACGGCTGTCAATATTGATATCCATGAAAACTTTTGTTTCCTACTTTAAACTATATAGAATTATATTGAAAGTTGACAACTTGTTTACCAATATTGAGGCACAAATAAGTGTACAAGAGAAAAGATTGTCTCGTTTATCTCTACGTAGGGAAAAATTCATATCGTTTTACATGGATTCTCACTATTTCATCATTCAATGATTAGGCAACATTTTCTAGCTAGCTACTTTAAAATGGTTTAAACTTTATATTTGTTAGAAGAACCAACCACATTGATTCCCTATATTATTTTTGTGAGTTTGCTTTGCCATGGCAAGCACCTACTAAAACAAAATTCAACAATCAACGACGGTATCAACATCAATTTAAATGGTATCAAGGCTAAGCTATTTGAAATTAATCCCTCAAAGACTATTCTTACATTCCTCAAACACAAAATCAAAAATAGTGCATTAAGTTTTCAAAAAAAAAAATATGGTTAACAAAACCGTTCAAAACAAATTGAAAAATTGTAAATACAAATATTTGGGATGGAAAACGATTGAGAATACAGAGCCTTGGGAGAAAGCAGAGAGAGGGCTTTTGTGTATGAGAGAAATAGGGAGATAGATAGCAGAGAACAATTTATAGAAGAATGAGATAATGAAGAGTCTTGCATGAAACAAAACAAGAGTCCTGCGTAGGATAAAACGGAGAAGAAGAAATTGAGAACGAGTTGGAAGATAAGCTGGAGACCGAGTTGATTCTCAAATTTCAAATAAGAGCATCCAGATAGATTAACAATCGGCCATAAAAGATGTACCATAAAAAATAATCTAGAAGAGATCACGTGTAAAGTCTGAAATCAATAGACATTGGTACTTCGGGAGAAATCGATAGACATTGGTACTTCGGGAGAAATTGATAGACAAGTTGGAAACAGAAACAAATTCTAAGAAGACAATGTAAAAGCCGAAAGAAAATTGAGCAAAAGGGTAGAAATGGTGTTTTCTCACGGTCCATATTCGCTCTTTTATATATACTAGTTTCAAGACGTGCTACGCACGATTCCCCCGCTTGCTTCGCTCGCGGGAATTAATTTCTAAGAATTTATTAACAAAATTTAAAATTATAATTAAAATTTAAAAATTAGAAATACAAGTACATATTTTAGCTTATCAATATTCTCTAATGTGATTGAGATAAAATGTGAATGAAAAAATAAGCTAGTCATGCTAGAACATTACTTCCTCAAAAAAAGGAAACAAGGAAAAAAAAACACAAATGGTTTGACCCGTCAATTTGTGAACACTTGCTTGTGGAGATTCCATAGAATTGTACATAAAGTTCAATCTTTACCTCAAACTCTATAGATAGAAAAGATAACTTTAAAATTATGAATGTAAATAATCGAATTAGTTGAGATTAATGCTTTAGACACCTTCTTTTTTTTACATGATTAATTAGAATTTTTTGCATTCAAATTTCTTTTGGGTCTTGGGTTTGTTCCCTCCCCCAACACCTTCTTCAAACCACCTTCTTCTTCAACCCCCACCTTCTTCTTCTCTTCTCTTCTCTCTTCATTGTTATATATATATATATATATATATATATATATATATATATATATATATATATATGTATGTATATATAAAATGAACCTCCTCCTCTCTTCATCACACAATCAACAACAACCCCTCCCAATTTCAATTTCGAATTCATAGACAAAACCAGTCCCACAGTCACTAAAATCAAAAATTGAAATATTATCTCACATTCAACTGTTCTTCAACAATGCCACCAACACTCACAAGTCTCCTTGAATTTGATCTCCAACCGAGAGAGATAGAGAGAAAAAGATATATATATATATATATATATATATATATATATATATATATATATATATATATATATAAGGAAGAACAATGAGGGTTTGGGTGAGAATGATGAAGACGATGACCAGTGGTATGCACCCCCTTAAAACGTATCAAATGGTAGCATGCAATTCAAGCTTTCAACAGATACAATATTCATATAAACCGATTTGCCCCAGAAAAAAGTGCACGCTCCAATTTAGAAGTCTTCATCAATTTATCAACCTCTCCGTCTCCGTGTGTTGGATTGATGAGAAGGAGTTTGTGTATTGGATTGATGAGAAGGAGTTCGTCTAGAGCATGAGCGAGTGATCGATTGAAGATTGAGAGAAAGAGAAAACAGTGTATTGGATTGATGAGAATGAGTTTGTGTATTGGTTTGATGAGAAGGAGTTTGTCCAGAGCACGAGCGAGTGATCGATTGAAGACTGAAAGAAAGAGAAAATCGTGTATTGGATTGATGAGAAGGAGTTCGGGATTGATTTGGAGATAAAGAAAAAAAATGCGCGTGGATTGATAAGGAGTTAGAGTTTTATTTAGAGACAAAAGAAAAGGTTGATTTGGAGATGAAAAAAAGTATGGGCAAATAGGTAAATTTCATTACCAATCAAAAATTTGAGATTCGTGATTATATATAAAAAAACAACCAAACATTGACTTTATGGTTTAGATAATTCATCAAACACATAGAATGCATAGATCAAAGAATTACAGAGTTCTATAAAAAGTCTCGATCATGGGTATCTAAGAATTTTCAATACCAAATCTAATCAACACAGCAAAAAAAAAAGAATTGGAGAAAAAAATGTGGATTACCTCACCTTTGAATCGAACAGCAAAGGAAAGCAGCGACTTTGAATCGACGAATAAAGGAAAGCAGCGAATGAATCGATGAAGGAAAGCATCGAATGAATGATTTGAAGAAGAAGGAGAGTCGTTGATCAATGAGTTGTTGATCGATTTGAAGAGGTAGTGTTCAAAACGTTGAAGAGGTAACGCGTTCTCCCAAGTCGTTGAGTTGTTGATCTTTAATTTAAGTCGGATTCCTCCGTCATCATCCAATTTGCATTAGGTTGAATTAATTTATTAATTTTGAGGGAAGGCGCCAAAAATATGGGCAAAAAGGTAAATTTCGTTAGCACTCAAATAAAGTATATATATATATATATATATAATGCCAAAATACGATGGAATGCCCGCTTGTACTCATATAAGCTTTGTTTTTCTCTTATAACTAGTCATCTCCAACACTGTCAAATTAATAGATACTAATTGAATGTGACTCTTGAGCCACAAAAACAAGTACTGTTTACACATTCTTGTTAAAAAAATTCAAAGGAAAGTACTGTTCCAGTGAGTGGAATTTATCAACTTTGATCAACAAGTGCCGCTTATGTGTTTAAGTATGACCGACCTTACTATTTATACTAATTAATTTCTCGGTTATCTAATTAAGCACAGTATTAAATATTATCGTGACCTCTATAAAGTTGAACGGAGAATTTTCCCTTTTGTTGATCCCGATGGCTTCTTCTTATTGGATGGAATTTCTCAACTTTGATTAACATGTGCTAATGCCAACATCAGTGACCTCGTGGCTGCTTATAATAACGAGGTCTCAAATTGGTGTCTTTTATTGGATGGATTGGAAATTAATTTAATATAAATGCAACCAATAGCCTTTAAGCTTTAGATATCATCGACCCCAGTTTAACATATTTTAGTCTGGTTAGAGGGGGTTTATGTTTAATAATATATATATGTATATATGAATGGCCCTAATCTGCCGAGCCAAATTATATATTTACTTATTAAATAAACACTACAAAAAAAAAGCAAATCAGAAACGGAATTTTCCGTTTCTGATTTGCAAAAATTCCGTCTCTGATTGATTGAAAGCGAACGAGATGAATTAATTCCGTCTCTCAAAACGTCGTCGTTGATTGGATCAAACGAAATGCGATTCCGTTTGATTTAGAAACGGATCAAAACGGAATAAATTCGTTTACGATCGAAACGAATTTATTCCGTCTCTAATTCCGTTTACGATTAGAGACGGAATATATTCCGTTTCGATTATTTCCGTCTCACGATCCGTTGCTAATCGAGAGATTTGGATCAGAGACGGAATTTGATCCGTTTGATTCATATCTAAAAAAAAAAAAAATTAGAGGCGGAAATAGCAACGGAATCCAAAGATTCCGTTGCTATTTCCGTCTCTAATTTTCATTTTTGTTTAGTTTTTAAAGTCTTACATATATAGGTCTCAATCCAAGCACATTTAACTTTGCCAATATATAATAAATTGACATTCATACATCGACAATATATATCAACAAATATTCAATTGAGAGAACAAAAATGTAAAAATCAAAAATTGAAAAAGATATATATCCAAAAAAATTGTATAGTATTACAAATGCTCCAAATTTCTAAGTATTCACAAAACCACCAATCCTATTGTTCAACAACCACAAAAAAAAAAAAAAAAAAAAAACTTACAATCCTATAAATATGCACAAAAAGAATTATCAATCGAAAAGTCTTGAGATGTTCTTCAACACCACCTGCACACCAGGGACATTTGAAACAACTTAATAATTGAATAGTTGAACTTAAATTTTTCGGGGACATAAGCATCATAGGAGATAGAGCTAAGGTAGAAGAGCAATGACTCACATCGAACTTATAGTGACGATCCTGCACTCGACCATCAAAGTCTACAAACAAGCAAAAAGATTAACATTAATTCATTTGAGATTTAAGAATCCACAAACGATGATAAACACTTGCATATATTGATTTAAGTAAATTAAATTCTTACCAATCCAGTAGGAGGAAGATAGCAATGTTTGTCATTTTCACTTTTATCTTCATTTTCTAAAAACATATAAGAAAACAAAAATATGCTACCTCATAGATAGACCAAAAAACTCATAAGACTATTTTCAATCAATCCACTTTCACAAGCTACAAAATTTATCATAAGCTCACTCATCTCATTTCAAACTGAGCTTTTTTAACTTTCAAGAACCAAACAATAAACCTGTTTAATCCATTTCATAAAGATCGAACTTAATGAGTATCAAACTATTGATCACACCAAAAAAAATGATATGGACTTGTTATTGCCTAAATTTAAAGAAGACATATCCTTATTCAAACAACAATGCAAATTATAGATCATATTCAAGTAAAATTTATGCATTAAACCACTTAATCGAATATTTCAATCAAAAAATGAATGAACCAAAACCAATTTTAAATATGTTTTTCATGGATTCTTAAAGTAGTATTTACTTGAATTTATTTAGACTAACTTAAATCATTTAAGGACTCAAACCTCATTCCTAGTTATCGACTTAAGTCATTCCCGACTTTTAAACCATTCTTTCAAATCAAAATCGACGATTCGAGTAAAACAAGTATGCGGTGAAGCAAAACAAGAAAAATCTCATAAACTTAGTTATCCAATATAAATTGAATGCGATCGACTAATCACAACTAAAAAGATTCAAATCAACTCATTAGAGTCAAGTTCGACTTAAAATTCTCAAATCATAGCATTTAGTCGAAAATCCATGATTTAATCGAAGTCTTTTTTTCAATGGATAAAACAAAGTCTCTTCCGCATCTCAACTTAGCTTCAAGTCTCACCCAAAATGATGATTACTAACTACATTCAATAAAGTTGGATTGAACATATTTCAAGACTTGGGAAAAAAATGAATGAGCTCTCCTTGAAGCGTTTTAAAAGGATTTTACCCAAATCAATGCAAATTAGCTACAATCCTTTCGAGACATGAAAAATCATACTAATGATTGCTCGATTAAATCATATCATAGAAACAAAGCTCAATAAAGAATCCATGAGACTTTAGAATCATGCTTTTCCATGCGCTTCGTTAAAAGAACAAGTTAAGGTCTCTTTTGACAATTTCATCAAACAAAAGAGCACATTATCCACCAATACCTTTTACAAGGCATGATCACTTTTGAATACTAGCCCAAATCATCAATATCATATAAATTTTTTTTCATGGAATGCAACTAACCATAACAAAATCCCAAACTTGCCCTAGACATTCAAATTTCCAAGACAAATAGAATCACAAAAAAAACAGAAAAAAAAGAGCTAAAAAGGTAGAGATTGAAATTCAATAGACAACCAAAAATCGGAAATACCTCGGCGGCCAAGTATTCAAGCACGGCTGCCAAGTAAACAGGAGCGCCAGCATCGCCCTCGCAGCGAAGAAACCCGTCGTCGTCAGACTTGGTGAAGCAGTGGTGGAATTTGTTTGCGGTGGTGGCGGTGGCGGCGGTGGCGGCGGCGACGGGCTTGTCGGACAGAACTGCCCTTAGTTTTAGGGTTTTGGAGTGAGGTTTGAAGAGGGGGGAGGGTTTGAGAGGGAGAGAGCGGTCGACGGTCCGTGAGAGAGAGCGGTGACAGAGAGAGCGGTGAGAGAGAGAGAGAGAGATCTGCCGTAGATAGGGTTTTCCGGAGACGAGAGAATCGGGAGAGAGAGCGGTGAGAGACAGAGAGAGAGAGATCTGCCGTCGAGAGAGAGAGAGAGAGATCTGCCGTTGCCGTCGAGAGAGAGAGAGAGAGATCTGCCGTTGCCGTCGAGAGAGAGAGAGAGAGAGATCTCGCCGTCGAGAGAGGGGGTTTTTGGGGAGAGAGACAGAGAATCGGGAGAGAGAGCGGTGAGAGACGAGAGAGAGAGATCTGCGCGTCGAGAGAGAGAGAGAGAGATCTGGGAGAGAGAGAGAGAGAGAGATCTGCTGCCGTTCTTGGGAGAGAGAGAGAGAGAGAGATCTGCCGTCGAGAGAGAGAGGGGTTTTTGGGGAGAGAGAGAGAATCGGGAGAGAGAGGTCGAAGGGTTTTGGGAGAGAGAGAATCGGGAGAGAGAGAGGGAGTTTTATTTTTGAATCATCGAGATCGAAAGATGCACAAATCTCGAGATTTGATGAACGGGTATAACAAAATAAAGTTTTGGCGGGAATGGTGGCGCCAATTTTCAGAGACGGAATTTAATTCCGTCTCTAATTCCGTCTCTAATTCCGTCTCTGATCTGTCTCTAATCCGTCTCTGAATGTTTCCGTCTCAATTCCGTCGCTAACTTTTTAATTTAGAAACGGAAATTATTCCGTTTCTAATTCCGTTTCTGATTTAGAAACGGAACTTATTTCCGTTTCTAATTCCGTTTCTGATTTGCTGTTTTTTTGTAGTGAAATGACGATATTGTTACCTTATAAAAATGATGATATTGTTAATATATATAAGGGTTTCCAACTTAATAAAATAATGAAGTGGTGCCGACCTTCTAGTGAGTGGTGGCTTTTGATGCTAATCTTCAATTTGAAGGCGTAGATAGTTTAACAATAACTCAACAAAGTGCGGTAAGTATTGTTTAATGATATGAGCGTCAGGAGCAACAAAGTCACAATCGCAAGTTTGTTTCCGCATGGATTAAACTTTTTTCCTTATTTTGATTTAATACAAATTATGATGTGCTTTTATTTAGTTATATTTTCCATAAGAATTTATTTATATTTTTTAGAGAATGACGCATGTTTTAACGCCCAATAAACCATTATGTAACTAAATAACGTTGGCCTTCGAAAAAAAATCAACAAAATTTAATTTGTTTCATGAGATTAAAAATTAATTCAAATTTGAGTATTTTTATTATTATTGTTGTTAGGAAATTCAACGCATAGTCTTGACTAATTCTGGACTCGGGGAACACATGACCAAGCCACAAGGCGACGCCTCTAGCTAGACAAGAGTTTTAAAGAAGATTAATTTAAGTATTTCTAGCTCCATTTATAATTAATAATTGTCAACCAATTCGGATTTCAATCTTTTGTTCGATAAGCCTTAAATAATTATTATTTTCAATCTTCAAACAGTATAAGTTAAGATATATATTATGTCCAATTAACTTGTTTGACTCATATGATCAGGTATTGTAAAAAATTATACGTCAAGATATACATGTAAACGAATGTACATTTTTATTCATAGTTGACTCATACAATCAAGTTGTATGTTATATTGTGGTTGTTACTTTTATTAAGAACTAATCAAATTACCATTATTTAGATTTTTTTTATAGAAACTTACATAATACATAATTTAATTATAAGAATTAATATCACTTTCAGATGAGAAATTAACGAACCGACTATGTTATTGTTTTATCACTTCCCTTTTAAATTAAAATAGAATCATATGATTGCGTATAGTTGATCTTGAGAAGTTTCTCGAATTCCATTTAATTAAAATCCTCACTTAATTAGCACAACCTAATTAAACTTTGACTTGTGTGTCTATCGGAAATGTTTCTTCAAAAGATTTACATTTTTGTATTAATACAAAGACTTTCGCTTTTTTTAAGTAAAAAATTTCATTAATCACTAATTAATAACTCGATACATGACCAGACATAAAATCAATTGTTGTTAAGTTTTCTATATGCGGTACGTTATCCGCAAGTGGCCTGCCCACGTCATTTCTCCACGAGCCTATGATCTCTGCCAATACCGATATTGTCTCCAACTTAACTACATTTTCAACTCATATGTGCAAAAGGCCTCGGTCTATAAACTAGTTGAGGCTTGAGGGGAGATCATCACTTATATACTTCATTTCAAATTTTCACTTATCCGATGTGGGGACCATTATTTCGGTCCACACATCTCATCACTCTACTTTGTACTAAAATCCATCAAAGATGTCTTTCTCGACAGGTCTCAATCAAACTGTAACGGGCCAAAAATTTGACTTGTGCCACGTATCAGGTCAGGGTCGTTTGTGGGATCCACTTGTCAAAATGCGTATGTCTGAATCTCGAGTGGAGATGCAAATTGGCGAGAAATGAATATGCAGGGAATGCGGTGAGCCGAAACACGAACGGGGACGTGTCTCGAGTCGCGTGCCGATGTGAGATACGCCTCGTGATGCATGTAGCACAAGTATCAAGATTTTGAAATTATGCGGGTTGATGCCTCGAGATGCGCGCTGCTCGGTAGTTGAGTTGCCTCGAGATTCGTGTTGCACGAATCTTGATGACACTTTTGATTTGAAATCAAAAAGAAAATAAAAAGGAAATGTATATAGATATGTATATATAAAAGGAAATGTATATATATATAAGAAAAAAAAAAGATTGAGATAAGAATCGGGAGGTGAGAATGAGGAGAGAGAAAGAGAGAGAAAGCTAGAGAGAGAGAGAAGATCCGGCAAGCAATGAGCGCGCCGGAGCTCGCAGAGGGCGAGGAGCGGCGATCGGACGGCGATTCCGTGCCCGGAGGTGGCACGGTGCGGAGCGGCGACCTGCAGCAGTGCGGGGTGGCGGTGATCGCGCAAGGCAGCAGCAGGGTCGCGGCAGCAAGCGGTCGCTGCGCAGTAGGAGGCGGCGACGGCAGCGGCAGCGCAGCACCAAGCACCAACACGGCGTAGCGCGAGACGGCCAGCGTCCCAAGAGCAGCGGCGGTGGTGGCGGCGCGAGCTGCGGCTCATGCGACGAGCGGATCAACCGCGGATGAAACAATGCGCGCGGGGATCCAAAGAAATCAAAAGCCTGCGAGGACGCGGCGGCGGCACAACCGGCAACAGTGGCGGTGTAGGCGACTAGCGGCGACGCGCGCGGCGAAGGCTTCGCGGCAGCGACAGCAGCTGCTGCGACACGGTGAACGGTGCGGTGGCGCGTTGTTGACTGGTCGGATCCGCGATTTCGACGAAATCGCAACGACGCGATGGAGGTGAGGTTTCTTTCACTTGATAATGGTCGGACCTGACGTGGCGGTAGCATGAATTTGTTTCTGGTTGTCCACACGCCCATACAGGTACGTTGAAATCCCGCTCCAACTGGAACATGTCCACATCCTTGCCCCCCCGTGCTTGACTAGATCGCTGTCCCTGTCTATGCACTCGACTGGATCTCTAACCCTGTCTCTGGCCACTACCTCTGCCATCAACCCTCTGATGGTACTTATGCTAAGGATCTGACGGCGCTAGCTGCTGTAATCCACTAGCGTAACTCCGCGCTGGACCACCTAACACTGGCGCCATATACGCCACATATGGTGGAAACGCAATACGTTATGAGGTTGCTCTCTTCGTCACAGCCGTCTAACCCTCGTTATACTCTGATCATCTCCAGACCCTAGTACTAAATTTAACGATGCCGAGAATGCGACTGGTACTCCGACGCGTGTGCTCCCACGCTCTCACTCACCATAACACCGTCTGCACTCCAGAGCGTCCACATCGATGCCACCGTAGTGCGCAACCAAACATCAGCCTCGCCGAACAACAAAATTGACACTATGCTCGACCTCATATGATCTGGTGTGGCCAAGACGTCATGAATATTTGCTGCTCCGAGATTCGTACCACCGTGAAACTTTTCCGAGTGATACTGCTAAAACTCGTGAGACTGCCACGCCTGAGTCGTCACGCTATTCCCGTATCAGTTGGCGCGCTCAACAGCTCCTCATGTAATTACGAGTTCAACACGTTCACTCGAACACGTTCACTGTTTGACTTTCAAAGTAAATGTGTCCTCGAGATTCATGCGACATGAATCTCGAGGCACCACCTATCTTGAATCTTGCAAATTACGCATCTCGAGGTCGCGCGATCATCAGCACTCGCAAACCGCGAACCTGCAGCCTCACGATCATTCATAGAACCGGTCTGCAACGTCATCGCATTATTTTATACCTACGATTCCTCGAATCGACGTATATTTACCGCTATCGTATATAGTATATTACCACACCACAAATATACCATATAGAATCAAGTGCTACTCTTTTCTTAGCAACTTAAAACTCACTTTCGTTTTTCTTTTTTTTTCTTATTTTTATAGGTGAATTGCAAGTCTTAGCAACTTTACAAAGTCTCATTACTTTTTCACTCTATTCAAAGGTGTTCGTTCTTTTCAACATGCACTACTCGCACGAGAATTCCCTTAAGTACGCTTACTAATGCATATGAACGAATTTTACCATATGAGGATTCTTGAGATATACAATCTCGTAGGGATTATACTTAGGTGCTCACTAAATGTTAGAATGATCCGCGAACTCTACCTTAGCTTGTAACGCTTAATTCAATTATAAGTCCCTAAAGGTGTTGGTCGACTTCACCAACCCCGAGACTATAAATGCTTAGCGTCACTAAAGTGGAGTTACTTGGGCTTCTGATCCAACACTACTACTCCAAAACTTTCATCAAAGCTAAGGAGTCGGTACACGATGTAATCGTTAGCTCTCAAGTCATCTCAACACTCAGCTCCCTTAAAGTCTGCATATTACCCAATTTTGGTCGCGGAGGAGCCCAGCTCGTCACGGAGGAGCCCAGCATGTCGCGAAGGAGCCCAGCATGTCGCGGAGGAGCCCAGCCCTAAAGAGTAAAATGGGGGTCTGGCTTTGGGCGAGTATGGCCTTGGGCGGGTATGACCTTGGGTCTTCATTCATAAAACACTATTTTCCTGTGAGACTTGCTTCAATTTCGAGGACGAAATTCTAATTCGTCGGGAAGACTGTAATGGCCCGAAAATTTGACTTGTGCCACGTATAAGGTCAGGGTCGTTTGTGGAATCCCCTTGTCAAAATGCGTATGTCTGAATCTCGAGGGGAGATGCACATTGGTGAGAAATGAATATACGGGGAATGCGGTGAGCCGAAACACGAACGGGGACGCGCCTCGAGTCGCGTGCCGATGTGAGATACTCCTTATGCTGCATGTAGCGCAAGTATCAAGATTTTGAAATGAGGCGGGTTGATGCCTCGAGATGCGCGCTGCTCGGTTGTTGAGTTGCCTCGAGTTTCGTGTTGCACGAATCTCAATGACACTTTTAATATGAAATCAAAAAGAAAATAAAAAGGAAATATATATATATAAAAAAAAAGAAAAAAGAGATTGAGATAAGAATCGGGAGGTGAAAATGAGGAGAGAGAAAGAGAGAGAAAGCTAGAGAGAGAGAGAGAAGATCCGGCGAGCAATGAGCGCGCCGGAGCTCCCGGAGGGCGAAGAGCGGCAATCGGATGGCGGTTCCGCGCCTGGAGGTGGCGCGGTGCTGAACGGCGACCGGCAGCAGTGCAGGGTAGCGGTGATCGCGTAAGGCGAATCGTGGTCGCGCAGCGCGGTGGGTGCGCGCAGGGACGGCGCGGCACGGTGGCAGCAGCAATGTAGCACCAACACGGCGCGCGCGCGACGGCCAGTTGTCCCAGCAGAAGCAGCGGCGGTGTGGCGGCGCAAGCGGCGATGTGGCATCGCGAGCTGCGGTGTGGCGGCGCGAGTTGCGGCTCGCGGACTAGCGGATCATCCGCGGATCAAGCAGCAGCTCCGGGGGATCAAGCAGCGCAATGCCGGCGGTGAGCAGCACCGCGCCGGCGAAGGCTGCGCTATAGCGACAGCGGCGGCTGCGACGCACTGAACGGCGCGTTGTCGACCAGTCGGATGCGCGATTTCGACGAAATCGCGACGACGTGATGGAGGTGAGGTTTATTTCACCTAATTTTAGTATAATTTGAATGATTTGTAGTAAAATAGGCTTAAAATGTCTAAATGGACACCAGAGACTTAGCAGTCGGGTGTCGGGTGCGCAAATCGAGACGCGAGCGAGATGTTTTGAGGTTCGCAATTTCTCGAGGTAAGTAAACCAGCTAGCAACTTATATAGTATTTCATTTCTCTCCATTGGCTGTTGTTGTTTACTATTTTGTGATAGCTTTATTGTTGTTCACTGCTTTGTGATGATAGCTATCGTTGAAATTGTTGTCGATTGAGTGAGTCCATTGGCAAGTGAGTCACGCATCGTTTATCCGCGATATATGAGAGGGTTAGGGCTGGAGGCAGGGGTTTCGTCCTAAACCCGAGGTTTTTCCTGGTCGTCCATCGATATTATCCGGGCCAATGGATGTTTCATAGTCGTACGGACTAGGGCTGGGAGGCAGGGGTCTCATCCTAGATTCGGGTCTATGGATGTCTCATAGTCGTAAGGGTTAGGGCTGGGAGGTTGGGGTCTCGTCCTAAACCCGAGTCATCTGGGCTTTTGCTGTGACTCAACGACCTTTTGGTTGGGACTCCTTGTTATTTGGCCTCACTCATTGATGGATTGTTTACAGTCTTGTATATTCATGCGTTCTTGATTCCTTTTGTTCTATTTGCATGAATTCGATTGCTTTGGATATTGTGAAATGTTGCTTTAGATATTGTGAAATGTTGTGTATATGTCCTACTGGATTTACTTACCTGAGCTCATCGTTCTTATGTTTGACTGAGTGCAGAGCCGCGGACGAGTAGCAGAAGGAAGGCTTCATAGCTAGGTGACTTTTTGTATATTTTGTATTTACTCTCCTTTAATGATATTTACTGGGTTCCACAATTAGGTTGCCTAACTCCCTGATATTTTTGTTGAGTTATTTCATGTATTAGTCGCTTCCGCTAAATTTTTAAATCATGCAAAAAATTAATAACTCAATTGTAAAATGTTGAATGTACTGATAATGATGGATTTGAAGGCTGACTAGGCTCTCGTTGCCCTTGCGAGACTGGCTCGGGGGTTCACGTGGGCTTAGGCCGGGCGGTGCCCAGTTCGTGGAAAATTGGGGCCGTCACACAAACCGTCAGCTCTGATACCATGTTAATTTTCCACGAGTATCGATAATATAGGTTTTTAACTCAAAAGGCTTTGGTACTAGTTGAGGGGAGATCATCGCTTATATATTTCATTACGAAGTCTAATTTAATCGATGTGGACTAACTTTCAGTCCACACATCTCCAACAATTTCCCTAATAAAAAAGTGCATTGATTTACTAATTCTAGTTGTTCAAAAGAAAGTATAACTATCATGAGTTTGGATTTGAATATGACTGTAATATTGAAATAGTGTAAAAATTAAAGATTGTTCTCTACAAACATCTAAAACACATGTTAGTACGTACTTGTTGGGGCATGTGCCCTAGGTCAATCCATTAACTGTCTTTATGAATACTTTTAGTTAATAAAATAGAGGATTTCATTTGTTGTTTATTATAATTAATTTGCATGTTTACATTATAATAAGATCCATGAGTATTTACAGAAATATCCTAAATGTCCCTAATCGATCATTATACTGGGAACTATAATGAATTAAGACTAGTGTGAGTCTTGATTGATGATCATATGATGATTATACGTATAGGGATACGAATCAAGATCACGAGTACTTGTTAGGGAACAAAGTACTGGACCGACCCGCTATGAGAACATCACATGGATTAAGTCATAGTTGTTTCTCATGATAGGTATATTTTTCAGTCCTCTGACTTGAGATTATCAGAGACTTCAACATTAGGAACATTGTGATTTGACACTATCAAATGTTGTCTTTAACCGGACGATTATAAAGGTCTTGATTGGTTACTATGTGAGCAATGTGATGAAGTTGTGTAATCAAGATAGAATTTGTCCCTCTCATATAAAGAGAGATATCCAGTGGATCCCTCGATGTGTTAGACTGTTAAAAGGCCTAGTCTAAGTGAATTGATATTGATCAATGTCACTTGGATGTTTTCAGTCTACGTAGAGATCGAGACTAGTACGATTGAACATGTCGGATGACAATTCCATGCCTTATGTTTGATCAAAAGGATATCGTGCGACAAAAGGATGTTATATACACTATTGATGAGGTTGTATCGATTTGATATTCGTATAACTTGGGTAGTCATAATGTCTTGCTAGAGGCCGCTTATGACTGTATACCAAAATGTGTTTTGGTACACTGCCAACGTTGTATGAGCCTATTGGGTTGCACACTAAGAATGGTTTTGCGAGATTTTAAGATGGTTCAAAAAAATAAATTTTATATATCAAAATTCATGACGGAAACGTCCTTGTGGTGTATTACACTTATACTTCTTTAAGTATGGGTATATGTGTAATTTACTTAACCGTCTATATACAAGGGTTGTATAAATAGACGCTTTAAGTTAGAATACACGGACGAAAGATCAAAAGGCCGAAACTCTATTTTCGTTTCAGAAACGACTTAGGGTTTTTGGTATGCTCTGGATCGTTTTGGAGAGAAAAATGAAAGGTTTGGTATTCTCTCGAAACTAGCACTTTGAATCTCGGTCGTCGTTCGTGTGTGGACTACCGGTAGAGGGCGTTCGTCATTGGCAGCGCCTTAGAGATCGATTAACCTTCAGAAAGGTACATTGCAACTGAGGTATGATTAGGTTTTCGTGGTTTAAACGTTTTTAATGGAATTAGATTCGGATCCTGTTGGGGTTTTTGTCAAAGTTGTTTTGTAATTTCCTGCGTATAAACCCCAAAACCCAACACGTACACCACTAGAACCACATAATAGAAAACAAAAATATTTCTAACAAGGGAAGAAAACATAAAACTTTTAATAAAAGAAGACAATTTATCTTCTAACAAGCGAAGACACTATTTATTAAATGAAAAAAAAAACCTTAACAAAAAGTACTAATCAAGTAGCTGCACAAATAATCAAATATCAACAAACAATCATTTAGAAAATATGTACCACAACAAGAATGAAACTAATCTTCACAAATACATTTATAGTTATTAAATAATTAAAATACAAAAAGATATGATTGGAACCACCATGACCAAGAAAGAAGATCAACAACGGTTCAAGATCGATAATTAATCATAAGAAATGAACAAAAATAAAATTTAGAGTTATGGAACCGCCCTAATTTTCTTCATCATAAGTCAACTCAATACCAAAACTTTCGCGTAAGTTGCCTGTTTTATCGACATTTTAAGTATTTTTTTATCTAATATATATATAAAGGAATTGTTTATTTGAAAAGCTCTCAAAACGCGATATGTGGAATGTGAGAAGCTCTCACAATGTGACATGTGGTATTATGATATCATAATTGATATTTTATAAGAAAAACAAAAAAACACAAGCCATTGATATTTCTCGCACTTAAGTGATTGAGGGGTAGGATGGTAAAATTTAATTTATTTTTTAATTTTTTAATAGTTTTTGTTTTTTATTATTTTTTTAGGGAGTTTTTTTAACTTTTTTAAGGAGTTTCTATTTTTGGTTTCGGTTTTTCTAATGATTTTTGTTTTTTTTTTCTTTTTTTTGGGAGTTTCTAATTATAACACAAATTGTTTGAAAAAAAATTGTAACATAATGTGATGGCCCAAAAAACTCGAGACAACCCTGCGCACTGCCATGTCACATCACACACGTCACCAAGCTTGCCACGTCATGGCATACTTATATATGAGGTCCTGCGACCTAACTGGTTGTTTACACGTTCCCTACTAACACTAGTTTGGTCAATTAGTCTTCATATTATTACTAATGAATTTGTTTAGCTAGTTAGTTAACCTATTAGGTTTCATTATCATTTTACAGTGGAAGAGTTTAAAATATATGAGTATTTTATGCATATTATCAAAATTTCTAAGTAGTGAAAAACCCGAAAATAAAGTACCATATATATAAGCAACAAGATAAACAAAAGCAGGTATGTAAAGGTAAAATGTCTCTCATAATCCCTTGATACCCATAACGAAGCAAAATATTTCAAAATATAAAGACCTACAAGTACGTATAAGATCGTCTACAGAAAAAAAATAGTCGCCAAAGATTCCCCTTTGCCGCTACTCGTAGAATGATCTGCACTCGCTCTCCCAACAAATAGAGTGACGAGTCAATTGAACAAAATCCCAAGAGAAGTCAACACAATATTCAGCAAGAAATCAAATAAAACTACGAGGCATGCAAGTATGCTATCTGACAACAGAAACACATACTCTCATGAATGTAGTGGAATGCAAAACCAAAGCAACAAATAAATAATCAAAAAATAGAACAAAAATTATTTAAGTAAACAAATATGTAAGCACAGATAACCCCGATGAACCACTCAATCGTTTAAGTAATCATTCATATGCCACGTCTTATAAAGCCCCAATGAACCACTCAATTGGTAAATCATTTTATCACACACAACAACACCACATAACCCGGTGAACCAACTCAATCGGTATTCATAGCAAACCTCGGTGAACCAACTTAACGGGTCTTTAATAATCCCAAGAGGCACGCATAAAGTATGGTTATTCAATATGGACAAAACAATAATAAATCATGATAGCAAGGTATAGTTTGCAGTTAAATAAAACCATAAAAATAAAAAGCCAAAACTCATAATGTTAGGGCATATACCCTAGTTCAATCTACAAACATTGTTTATTTTATAATTTTAGTTAATAAAATAGATATTTTATTTGTTGTTTTATTATAAATGATTGCATGTTTACCTCATAGTAAGATCCATATGTATTTGTTGAAATATCATAAATTCCCCTAGTCGGTCATTATACTAGGAACTATAATGAATTAAAACTAGTGTGAATCTTGATTGATGGTCATGTGATGATCATGCATATAAGGATACAAATCAAGTTCATGAGTACTTATTATGGAATACGATACTGGACCAACCCGGTATGAGAACACCACATGAATTAAGTCATAGGTGTTACTCATGATAGGTATATCATTTAGTCATTCGACTTGAGATTACTATAGACTTCAATATTAGGAGCATGATAATTTGACACAATCAAATGTTATCTTTAACCGGACGATTATAAAGATTGTGATTAGTTACCGTGTGAATAACATGTGAAGGGATGTAATCAAGATAGAATTTTTCACTTTCATATAGAGAGAGATATCAGTGGATCCCTCGATAAGATAGACTGATGATGGCCAACTCCATGTGAATTGATGTGATCAATGTCACTTGGATGTTTTTCAGTTTACCTTAATATCGAGACTAGCATGATTGAACATTGAGGGCGACTTTCCATGTCTTATGTTTAATCAAAGAATATCACACGGCAAAATGATATGATATACGTTATTAGTTAGGTTGTATCAATGTTGATATTCATGCTACTTGGGTAGTCATAATGTCTTGCTAGAGACTGCTTATAACTTATGTAGTAAAATGGTTCTTGGTTCACTGCTAACGTCGCATGAACCTATTGGGTCTCACACAAAGAATGGTTTTGCGCAATTTCAATTGATCTAGAGTAATGAATTTTATATGATAAAATTCATGACATAAAACCCTTACGATTTGTTATATGATAACTTATTAATAGGGGCGTGCGTGTAATTTGCTTAAACTGAGTAAATATAATAGTTGTATTACGAATAAGATTTTAAGTGAGGGTTTATCTACACATAAATAAAGGGTGGATCCCTAAAAATGATATAAGATTTCGTTTTACAATTTTTTTAATTCTCCGGATTTAGGGAGAGAAAGAAAATTCATTTTTCAATCTCTCTTGGGGCACTCCAAATTGTGGTCACCGTTCATGTGTGGATTTCTAATAGAAAACGCGCACTAGAACGTCTTAAATTGAACAATCAAAAGGAAATCACGGAATAAGGTATGATTTACTTTTATAGATTTAGTTTAATGGAACTTATTTTCGATCCTGTTGGGGTTTTTCAAATTTTGTTTTGAATTTCTCGCTACGTATGAACCCTAAAACCCAACAGATAAAATAGTAAGATAAGGAAATTGAATTATGTGAAGCATTCTTGTGGGTTTTACGCACCTCAATACGCTCTTTGACCTCACCAAACTCTCGTATCCAACTCGATAAGCTCCCTGACACCAAGCTATGGTCCCTTAAGTCCCTAAAATCCAATTTTATAAGTTTAAGTTGTTTACAAGTGTTTAGATATGTATTAAGTTGGAAAACACCAAAACAACCCTTAATATTCAAGTTTCATATGTCATTAGTGCGCTAGATATGATTAGTGCATGAGGGAACTAGTCTAGCGCGCTACAGTTCTTCATTTTGAAAATAGTTGAAGGCTCACACTGTTTAGCACGCTAACCATGCTCTGTGACAGAACTCTCTAGTCGAGAATTCTTTCCTCCACGTCCTAATTAGCTAACCTAACTAGGTTTAAACACACTTCACACAATAATGACTCCAAAACTATGACGGCCCCAACTACTAAATAGGGCACCGCCCGGCCTAATCTTTGTAATTAAGCCTTAATCCAAATCGCCTAAGACTTAATTACGTATTAGTCAGCCTTTCGTCCCTATATTCTTCCAAATCCATGTAGTGATATATTATCAAATTTAAAGGTAATTTAGATTCCATTATCATGTTAAACGGAAGCGTTCATTCCTTACAAAGCCTAAGTGTGGAAAACCAGAAAAAATACAGCATCGAGATGCATGTATATATATGAAACTATTCACTTAACCCAACGTACAACCCAAAATGACATAAACAATAATAATAATACACCAAAAGTTGAGACATACAAAATGAGTGAGGAGAGTCGCCAAACTGCTCAGAGGAAGTCGCCGATCTTCTCATTCCTGGTCTGCTGCTGTTCAACGGACCTACACCCGCCGTTACAAACTAGACGGTGAGTATAGTGATATTTATGTACTAACTGGTGAACTCTATGTCACATTTCTGAAATAAATGAGAGTTATTTAAAAGCATAAATTTGACGACCCCTACTTCTAAACAGGGCACCGCCCGGCCTAATCCCGTACTCAAGCCTTACTCCACATGATCTAAAACGTAAGTACGTTTTAGTCAGCCTATCGTCCATATTTCCTCCAAATCCACGTGTATTGTTATATTATCAAATTGACATGTAATTCAAATGTTAAGCGGAAGCATTAATTCTCCAAAAATTCCCTAAGTGTGGAAACCAAGAAAAACCACAGCATCACATGCATGTATAGATATGAAACTATTCACTCAACCCATTGTACAACCCAAAATGACATAATTAATCATAATACAATGAAAGTCGCGAAGTACAAAATGAGTGAGGAGAGTCGTCGAACTGCTCAGAGAAAGTCGTCGATCTTCTCCTTCCCCGGTCTACTGCTGCCCGACGGACCTACACCCACCTTCACAAACTAGATGGTAGGTATAGTGATAAGTAAGTACAACTGTGAGTATTTTATATTTCGTTCCATTCACCCTTATTCATTTATTGGTCTATTAGTGGACATTACTACTTGTCATCTCACGTCATGTTGTTCTTGTATCTATCCATGGATGAATATTGTAACATGATGCCTTGTGAATTATTTAATTGCCTCAAATTCCTACACTTGATGTCGTTCTTGAATACAATTGATGAAAAGCATGCTAATGGACTACTTTGAATTTAACTAGTCTTGTATTCGATTTCTTTTGGGCTTTGTAGCCTAACTCGTCTTGGAATTCTAGAATTTTAGAATTATTTATTTTTGAAATTAAAGTTGGGATTATCTAGTGTCCATTGCATGAGATGCGCAGTTCACGAGGACATGGGTCTATCGGGGTTCCTGCACTCACCACTACACTTGCGCGACACACGAGTTATGGGGATCAGGGTGGTCTACAAGCATGAGATTTATGTTCTAAAACGTAGAGCGCAGCTCCACTATATATATGACATATGTTTAGCGCGGCTCCATATCGTAGTGGGAAAAGGTAGGTGATAGGTCTCACCGCCGACCGGACGTAGATCATCTCGACTTAGCCTGGGTCTGTCTCTACATCTTTAATTGTGGTATTTACTTACATTACTTGTTTCCGCATTTTATTTCGCTACTTTTAAACAGGGCACCTTCTGGCCTAATCCCGTACTCAAGCCTTACTCCACATGATCTAAGACGTAAGTACGTATTAGTCAGCCTATCGTCCATATTTCCTCCAAATCCACGTGTATTGTTATATTATCACATTGACATATAATTCAAATGTTAAGCGGAAGCATTAATTCTCCAAAAATTCTCTAAGTGTGGAAACTTAGAAAAACTACAGCATCACATGCTTGTATAGATATGAAACTATTCACTCAACCCATTGTACAACCCAAAATGACATAATTAATCATAATATAACAAAAGTCGCGACGTACAAAATGAGTGAGAAGAGTCGTCGAACTGCTCAGAGAAAGTCGTCGATCTTCTCCTTCTCCGGTCTACTGCTGCTCGACGGACCTACACCCACTGTCACAAACTAGACGGTGAGTATAATGATATTTAAGTACTAACTGGAGAATTTCATGTCACATTTCCAAAAAAAATGAATGGTATTTAAAAGCATAAATGAGCAAAATAAATTGTTGAAATAAGTAATGCAAGTAAATACCACAGTTAAAGATATAGAGATAGACACAGGCTAAGTCGAGATGATCTACGTCCGGTCGGGGGTTAGACCTATCACCTGCCTTTTCCCACTGCGATATGGAGCTGCGCTCAACATATCTCACATACATAGCGGAGCTGCGCTCTACGCTTTAGAACATCAATCTCATGCTTGTCGACCACCTTGAGTCTTATAACTCGTGTGTCGCGCATGTGTAGTGGTGAGTGCCAAAACCCCGGTAGACACATGTCTTCGTGAACCGCGCATCTCTCGTGCAATGGACACTAGATAATCCCAACTTTAATTTCAAAAATAAATAATTCCAAAATTCTAGAATTCCAAGACGAGTTAGGCTACAAAGCCCAAAAGAAATCGAATACAAGACTAGTTAAATTCAAAGTAGTCCATTAGCATGTTTTTCATCAATTGTATTCAAGAACGACATCAAGTGTAGGAATTTGAGGCAATGAAATAATTCAAAAGGCATCATGTTACAATATTCATCCATGAATAGATATAAGAACAACATGATGTGAGATGACAAGTAGTAATGTCTACCAATAGACCAATAAATGAATAAGGGTGAATGAAATGAAATATAAAATTCTCACAGTTGTACTTATAAGTCACACGCTTGTCTTAGTTTAGCCGATTCCTCGACGAATCGAAGTGCGTGCCCAAATGCCTGAGTTCCCCCGTAATTCTCCAACGTTCAATAATGTCTCACTAAGGCCAAATCGAAGTCAAGAAAATTTTTGAAACACTTTTCTTATTTATTTTCGACCATTCGACCCATTTCGCATTTTTCGAGGTAAAACCCCATATAACGTCTCGACGGACTTTCGAATTCTTCACTTTTTATGAAAATCTCGAATTTCTATTAATTTGGGTCACAAATATAATTTTTTCTTTTTTTTTGGAATTTTCCTAAGTTTTTTTCAGTATTTTTCTCTATTTTCTAGGATTTATTTATTAAAAATCAGTTTAACTAATTTAACTAATTAAATATATATTTTATTTTATTATTATATTTTATTGTAGTGGGTCCGGGTCAACCCGACTCGGTCCTGCCGGATCCGGGTCGGTATGACCCGACCCGCCGGGTCAGGGTCTGACATGGCCCCGCCCACCCAGGCCCGGGTCGGCCCGACCCGATTCCTTCATCTTCCTCACAAAGAAACAAAGCGTATGCTCTATTTCTGATTTTTTTTTTCTGCTGGGGTTGGGCCTTCATCCCCAACTCCAGGTGGAGTTCACATGTAGGGGAGACTAATCCCCGGCCTTCCTCGAGCTCTGACCAACTGCCATGGCAGTTCGTCCGAGTTCGCCACCCAAACACCAACAACAACCGACACAACAACAACAAACGACACAATAACAAGGGAAATTTACTCACCTCGTGTTTACGTCGAGCTCGGTCTCTTTCCTTTTCTCTCCCGGACTCTCTCTATCTCTTTTTTTCTTTTTCCTCTCGATCGTTTGTGTTTCCTTTCTCTCTCTCTAGTTCACTGTTTTTGTTTTGTATGTTGAGGAGATAAGATCAATTAACCCATATATATAGGTGCTTGAATGTGAGCCACTCATTTTTATTTTATCATTATTTTTAAATTTGATTTAACTAATTACATTATCCCACAGGCGCTGCATCGGGCCCATGTCGGCACGCAACACGAGGCGCGTCCCCGCTCGTCTCGGTATCTGCATATCCATAAATGACTTAGTAGTCTACACATGTACAGTACGCTAATCAAACGACACAACAAATATAAAATGTACCTAGGCCCTTGCCTTGGTAAACAGACCTATCACGAGCCACAGTACGGGTCGTTGAGCCTGTGTAAAGCCCATAACACAGTTAAGAATTTTGGGATGTGACAACTCTTCCCAACTAATTAAAATCTCTTCCTCGAAATTTAAACGTCGACCTACTCGAAAAAAAACGAAAAGGTTCGATCAATATCGATGCAAGTTTACCTTTCACTTCAAATCTCGCTTTTGCGTATACTAGTGTCTCATCGATGATGACTATCACGAATTGGTCAAGAAGCCCTTTTATGTGAAGGCCCAGGGCACTGCCAGTACGCAGAATCGCAACTCGTAACACCCCCTGGCATCTCCAAGGCAGTATGGGTGCACTCACCCACACCATCTACTTACCCCCACTAGTACCAGTGTGCACACCCACAACTCGTAATACTAGTGGGCGTAGTCTTTCGCCTCCCTCGGTTCGAACACACGACCTAGAGGCTTAAGTACGCGTGTTTAGCGAACCGAGTACCATTGGGCTACTAACCTGACAACACGATGTATCGAATCCATATTTTGTGCTCAAAGCTATAATGAATATATTTTCATCCCTGATCCTAAGCTGATGATACCTTGAGCACAGGTCTATCTTGGAGAAAAATTGTGCTCCTTTCATGTACCATCCTTTTTCTTTACAAAAAGGACGGGTGTTCCCCATGACGACATAGAAGGTGTGATGAAGCCCTTCTAGACCAAATGCTGAAGCTGAGTCTTAAACTCTTCTAGCTCTCGTTCGGTATGGTGGTATAGAAACGATTTCATACTCGGTACTAACTCAATAATGAAATTGATCTCTCGCGGCGGTGGTAAGCCAGGTAAATCCTCTGGAAAGACATTAGGAAATTCTCTAACAATCGGTATATCTTCCGCCCTAAGTCCCTTACTCTCTGGTACAGTGAAATCAGCGTTTCCATCACTTCATTAGCTGCAGGTCGACCTCTCGCTCCTACACTCATCGCTGCTCCACCTTTATAAATGAATGGCGACGCACTGAGATCTCAAATATCACAGTCTTGCAGAAACAATCGATATGGGCGTGATATGAAGCTAACCAGTTGATTCCTAAAATCGCGTCGAACGCCAAACATTCGAGGACTCTAACATCAGCAGGTTGCGTTATGCTAGTTATCTTGACGAGACATTTCGCAATAATACTATGAGGGTAAACTCTATCCCCGGCTGCAGTACTTAAGATCAAATATAAGTTAAGCCTAACAGGTTTCAACCTTAAAATGACTATCATGCGACCAGCAACAAACGATACGATAGATCCAGAATCAAATAAAACATAGAAAGCGTGATCGCAAATAGAAACCATACCCTCGATAAGACCTCGTGTAGCGTCGGCGTCGGGCAGGGCTACCACATGAACCTCCTCTCGGGCCTGTTGTGTGTACACTACTGCAGGATGCGGGCACTCTCTCACGATATGTCCGATCCGTCCACATCTATAGCATGTCAACTGTCTGCGCTGACCCCGAGTCTGAGACTGGCCCTGTGCCTGATACGGACCATGTCTCTGCACCTGTTCTGATCTCTGTCTTGTATCTTGGCCTCTACCTCTGCCTTGACCTCTGTCATCCTGCGGCTACTGCTGTGAATGCTGTAGGGCGGGAAGTGCGGAACTATCGAAGCTGGTAAGGCTGGTCTGATGGGAGGTGGCAAGGGAAGTCTGCTCACAGAGCTCTGTGCTGAAGAAGTGGATGATACATGAGGCAAAGCCAGCGCACACATAGCTGTTCTCGAACCCTGAGATCCTCGGTTCCATCCCCTTGCTCTTTTACTCCTATGTCTCATCTTCTCATACTCTATTGCCTACTCTCCAGAGAGAACTAGGCCCGGTGCTCTGCCATCAGCAACTCGGCCCAAATAGTAGGTCTTATGCGCTAGGGCTCTCTCAAGTGTATATGATGAGATCTCTGCCCGAAGTTTATCCTCAATCCTCAAGACCCGATGAAGCTTCTCCCGAGACAGGATCCATTTCTCAATCTTCTGAAAATCCCCGACTCCATCAAAATAAGCTGGTTTGAGTCTGATGAAGTCCTTCGCCAGCTGAACTTCCACTGAAGTGTTAGAAGATGCGGGCGTGGGAGACGGTACTGTGTGAGCTGTCTCTACAACTGGTGCGGTCACTGCTATCGGCGCTGATAATGCTGCATTAGAAAGTATTGGCGCCTAAACAGTCAGTGTAGCAGTCGTTGGAGTCGATGTCGATGTCGATGCTGGTGCATTAAAACGTGCGGTCATCATCTCGATGAAATTAGCCAATTGCTGGCCCCGAGCGGTCACTCGCTCAGATAGTCGCTGCAAATCCTCCGCTATCGTAGGAGGCTAACTATCGTTAGGCTCTGCATCTCCTCCCACGCGTGTATCAGCCATCGGGGTCCGCAATGGATAGCGAACGCGAATCAGCTTCTACGTAACTGCACATAAGTAGATAGATACATATAGCAAGTAACAATTATATAGACCCCCATCTCACTGTCACTCACTCCCCAACTAATGGTGTCTAGGTAATGAGTATCTGGTTTCCACAACTAAGGTTTGTATTTTATGCAATTTGGGCTCTAACACTAGGCTTTGATACCAACTGTGTTGGTATCATATTGCCTTAAGCCATATAGTTCGCTAAAGCTGGCTCTGATACCAACTGTCACGGCCCCTACTTCTAAATAGGGCACCGCCCGGCCTAATCCCGTACTCAAGCCTTACTCCACACGATTTAAGACGTAAGTACGTATTAGTCAGCCTATCATACCTATTTCCTCCAAATCCACGTGTATTGTTATATTATCACATTGACATGTAATTCAAATGTTAAGCGGAAGCATTAATTCTCCAAAAATTCCCTAGTGTGGAAACCAAGAAAAACTACAACATCACATGCATGTATAGATATTAAACTATTCACTCAACCCATCATACAACCCAAAATGACATAACTAATCATAATACAACAAAATCCGCGACGTACAAAATGAGTGAGGAGAGTCGTCTAACTGCTCAGAGAAAGTCGCCGATCTTCTCCTTCCCCGGTCTACTGCTGCTCGACGGACCTACACCCACCGTCGCAAACTAGACGGTGAGTATAGTGATAGGTAAGTACAACTGTGAGAATTTTATATTTCATTTCATTCACCCTTATTCATTTATTGGTCTATTGGTAGACATTACTACTTGTCATCTCACGTCATGTTGTTCTTGTATCTATTCATGGATGAATATTGTAACATGATGCCTTGTGAATTATTTCATTTCCTCAAATTCCTACGCTTGATGTCGTTCTTGAATACAATTGATGAAAAGCATGCTAATGGACTACTTTGAATTTAACTAGTCTTGTATTCGATTTCTTTTGGGCTTTGTAGCTTAACTTGTCTTGGAATTCTAGGATTTTGGAATTATTTATTTTTGAAATTAAAGTTGGGATTATCTAGTGTCCATTGCACAAGAGATGCGCGGTTCACGGGGACATGGGTCTACCGAGATTCCAGCACTCACCACTACACTTGCATGGCACACGAGTTATGGGGCTCGTGGTGGTCGGCAAGCATGAGATTGATGTTCTAAAGCGTAGAGTGCAACTCCGCTATATATGTGAGATATGTTAAGCGCAGCTCCATATCGTAGTGGGAAAAGGTAGGTGATAGGCCTCACTGCCGACCGGACGTAGATCATCCCGACTTAGCCTTTGTTTGTCTCTATATCTTTAATTGTGGTATTTACTTGCATTACTTATTTCAGCAATTTATTTCGCTCATTTATGCTTTTAAATACCATTCGTTTCTTTTGGAAATGTGACATGAAATTCTCCAGTTAGTACTTAAATATCACTATACTCACCGTCTAGTTTGTGACAGTGGGTGTAGGTCCGTCAAGCAGCAGTAGACCGGGGAAGGAGAAGATCGGCGACTTTCTCTGAGACGTTCGACAACTCTCCTCACTTATTTTGTACGTCGCGACTTTTGTTGTATTATGATTAATTATGTCATTTTGGATTGTACAATGGGTTGAGTGAATAGTTTCATATCTATACATGCATGTGATGCTGTAGTTTTTTTTTGTTTCCACACTTAGGGAATTTTTGGAGAATTAATGCTTCCGCTTAGCATTTGAATTATATGTCAATGTGATAATATAACAATACACGTGGATTTGGAGGAAATAGGGACGATAGGCCGACTAATACGTACTTACGTATTAGATCATGTGGAGTAAGGCTTAAGTACGGGATTAGGTCGGGCGGTGCCCTATTTAGAAGTAGGGGTCGTCACAATAAAGTAACGAAATAAAATGCGAAAATATGTAATGTAAGTAAATACCACAGTTAAAGATGTAGAGATAGACACAGGCTAAGTGGAGATGATCTACGTCCGATCGGCGGTGAGACCTATCACCTACCCTTCTACGATATAGAGCTGTGCTCGAAGCTGTGCTCTACGCGTTACAACATCAATCTCATGCATGCCAACCACCCCGAGTCCCATAACTTGTGTGCTGCGCAAGTGTAGTAGTGAGTGCCAGAACCCCGGTAGAATGTCCCCGTGAACCGCGCATCTCTCGTGCAATGGACACTAGATAATACCTAATTTAATTTCAAAGACAAATAATTTTGAAATTCTAGGATACCAAGATAAGTTAGGCTACGACTTCAAAAGAAGTCGAATACAAGTCCACTTAAATCCACCTTATTCCATTAGCATGTTTTTTTATCAATTTTGTTCAAGAATGGCATCAAGTGTAGGAATCAGAGGCAATGAAATAATTCACAAGGCATTATGTCACAATATTCATTCAAGAATAGATACAAGAACAACATAATGTTAGATATCAAGTATCAATATCTACCAATAGACCAATAAATCAATAAAGGTGAATGAAATGAAATATAAAATTCTCACAGTTGTACTTACAGTTCACATGTTTGTCTTAGTCAATCCGGTCCCTCGACACTTCGAAATGCGTGTCCAAACGCCTGAGTTCTCCCCTCAGTTCCCTAACATTTAATAATATAACACATTGAGATTCACTATTTCTTATTTAAAACTCCTAAATTTGTCGAAATCGGTCGAAATCGAATTCGAGACCAATTTGCTAATTTTGCGCTTTTCGAAGTAAAACCCTGTAAAAGTCTCGCCCGAAATTAATAATAGTTTAGCTTTCATAGAAATTTATCGATTTCTATTTATTTTGTCGAAATATAATTTTTCAGAGTTTTTTCTAATTCTTTTGGAATTTCCCCAATTTCCAGCATTTTTCTCTTTTTTTTTCTTTTATGGGTTTGGGTTGAACTGGTTTCGAACCGGATCGGTCCGCCCAACCCATATCTTTCTATTCTCTTTGTTTTTTTCTTTTTTTTGTTTGTTGGAGTCGAATCTGGTCGAACTGGTTCGCTCACCTGAGCCGAACCGACCCGGTTCACCCACTCTTTTTTTTTACTTTGTTTTGGCCTGAACCCGACTGAACTGGGTTCGGCTCACTCGAGGCGAACCGGCCCGGTTCGGGGTCGTCTTCTTCTTCTCAATAGAGCATTGGCTTTATTTTATTTTTCTTTTTTTTCACTGCAGGGATTGGGCTTCCATCCCCAACCCTAGGTTGGGTTTGGTATACTAGGGAGACTACTCCCCTGTCGCCTCAATCTGGGACGAACTGCCATGGCAGTTCGTTCGAGCTCCCCAACTCACACCAACAACAACCGACAACGCAAACAACAACAACAAACCACACAACAACAACGGAAATCAACTCACCTTAGGGGTCACTTCTTCGAGCTCTCTCTCTCTCTCTCCTTCCTCTCTCCTCGATTTTCTTCTTCTTCTCTGTTTTGTTCTTTTTTTTTTCTTTGTTGTTTCACCGACTTTGAAAAGATAAAATGGAGAGATAACTTAGACATTAATTCATTTGACCCACATATATATGATTTGGGTTGGCTTAAATGTGAGCCACACATCTCAACCCACACACGTATCTCAAGGCGTATCATGTGGTTCTTGCTTACACCGCTTGTCCCTTGTGTTGAGATGTGTGTGTGTGTGAATCTAGATGTACATCTAGTGATGTACATATTTTCTTCTTAACTTAGGCCTATGTTATATATATATATTAATAGATGTGGCCACATAAAAACCACATATTACCAAATAATTGCCCATTTAATGTAAATAATTGAATCTTACCCCAATATGTCGCTACTTTAGTCCCACGCCGACACGCGACTCGAGGCACACCCCTGCTCGTCTCGATATCCGCATACCCGTAAATGACTTAGTAGTCTACACACGTACAGTACACTAGGCAAACAACACAACAAATATACATATATCTCGGCCACCATGCATCGGTATTGACATGTATCTCGCTGCGGGTCCCACGTCACGGGTCATTTTGTCATAATTAACAAATTATGCTCGTATTAATTATTTGGGCCGTGACAAAAACATCATTTAAACCAATATTAGAACATCAATTAGATCAAAATCATTAAATTCCATACATTCACAAGTTTTTTTCCCAAATCCACCAAAACCTCAATTCCTTTCAAAATCAGTTGTAAATTCTCATTTGAATTGTAAATATATTTGTAATTCATCACAACAACATCAGAAATCAGTTACTAACTTTTCAAATTTGAATTTCACCAACACACTCAAAATTGAGTTCCTTTGAAAGTATAGAAGATGGGGAAGGAGATTACCTTAAGTTTAATCACTTAATTTGCACTCTAAAAAGCTGGATTTCAGTTCCTAAATCTCCTATCCTCCTATGGTTTTCGTTGGACTTGCATGAAATGGTTTAGCGGTTTGATCTAGAATTCCACTAACTTTCTATTTATATGTTTGGTTATGATCAAATGTGCTAAGCGTATCTCGAGGACTATCTGTGGTCCTTAAACATGTTGTCCACACCTTGTCGACACCATTACAAGGCTTCATCTATTCTAGTTCTACTTAACTAGGATCATTTGGATGCCCATCTATGGTCCGCATTAATTTAATCAAACTATAGGCTTATTATCATTTGATTTTAATTACATTTCCTTAGGCTCATTTAGTCATATGGTTAGTGTTTTATTCACCAAAATTGATCAATTTGTGATCCCACTAACTTTCTACCCGGTACCCGGTGCCTGCATCTCGACATGCATTCCGAGGCATGTCATAGCCTATTATTCTAATTTAATCAATATTAGCATATTGTTACTCTACTCATTTATTTGATTACTTGGTCATCTTAACATGAATTAGTCAAATTGTCTACTTTTGCACTATCAGGCCTTAGTGTTCACGTGCTTTGCCTACCCGATACCCGCGTCGACAAGTTTTTTGAGGTAAACTCTCGGCACACAATCTCACTCGATTATAACATTCTAGTGCACACATGCGATGCAATATAAAAATTAACAATTTAAACATTGCAGTATAAAAACCGCAAGAATAACTTTTTTTTAGCCCGAGGTGTCCTAACCCTATCAACAGTGTCCACGTGGACCTGGGCTGGCGTCCTAGTCCGAAATTTGCGAATAAATGCGATTAATAAAATATATTGGGTTGTTACACATGAGCATCACGCGTTTTTTTTTCTTTTATATATTACAACACAAATTCAATTAATATTTATTATAAAAGATACTACTTTGTTTTTAGTGCGGTTAGAACGAAAATGAAGCAATTAATGCTTAATTTTTTTATTTTCTAAAGTCAGAGTTGAAACAGAAAATTTTCAAAACGTGACAAATATTTAAGAATGGAGGGAGAACATCATAAAAAAAAAATTTTCACTTTTTTCTTCATCAAAATTATTTTATCTAATATATACATATTTATTCTTACCCACGCGCGAATCTCGGGATGCCGACTAATTATCGGTATTATTATTGTTATTTGTTGACTTGACAGTGCATCCAGCGACATACTTGTCTTGCAAAATAAGGTGTTAAAACTTGTTAAACATCTTCACCTAACGCACCCGCCACCCTTCCTTTAAAAAGGTCCCCAACTCCCATTCTAAAGGTACCATTGCATCAACAAATAGAATTCCAAAAACAAAAAAAAAAAAAAAAAAAAAACTATATAATTCTACTCACTATTCAACCAAATTTTTTTTATATATTAGTAAACAGAAAATATCTTTTCCAAGCTCCTCCTTACGTGTCCCCTCTCTCCACCAAGCGTTACTCCCTCCACTCTTTTTATTATTCTTTTATTTTTATATACAACTCTGATCTCTACACAAAATGATAAATATTTCTCTTTATACCGCCCCTCCCCACCTGGTGTTAGCGTCACCCCCTGCCCCCACTAAAGTCCACACGCTCCGCACCACCCAATCGTGTCACTGACACCAGGAGCATTTTTGACCTCCCTCGTATAAATACACCTCTTGCCTTTCTCCTCTCTCACTCACCCAATTCCCAAACAACGCTCTCAACGAGCACACCTCTCTCAAAACTCAACTCCTTGGAACTCAGTTCTTTGGATTGAGATGCCGAAGGTTCATCCAAACACGTCATCATCATCCTTGGCTACAAAAACTCAGCCCCCCGACGTGCCGATGTCCGGCGCCGAGGTCCTGACGGTGTGGAACAAATCCCTCCTCTTCAACGGCAAAGGGTTCACCGTGTTTGACTCCAAGGGCAATCTCGTCTTTCGCGTCGACAGCTACGCCTCCGTCACCAAGTCCTCCGACATCGTCCTCATGGACGCCACCGGATCCCCCCTCCTCACTATCCGTCGCAAGGTACGTATTTACATCGAGATCCGCGTCACTTGGATTTTTTTTTAATTATTTTTATAGATAAACAATGTAACTAACTGATTCATATAAAAACTGCAGCAGAGGCTGGGGTTGGGGGACACGTGGGGGGTGTACGAGGGGGAGGAGACGCGGACGACGCGGTTCGTAGTGAAGAAGCACGTGAGCTTCATGAACGCAAAGTCTCTGGCGCACGTGGCTTGCAGCAGCGGCGCCGACGCGGCGTACGAGATCGAGGGGTCGTACGCGCGGCGGTGCTGCGCGGTGTACGATGGGGAGAGGCGGTGCGTGGCGGAGATCAAGCGGAAGGAAGCGGCGGTGGGAGGAGTGTCGCTCGGGGTCGACGTTTTCCGCCTCGTGGTGCAGCCGGAGATCGAGTGCTCGGTAGCAATGGCGCTCGTCGTCCTTCTTGAGCAGATGTTCGGGTCCAGATGATGATGAGATCTAGGCCGTTGGATCGATCCATGTCTCATAATTGATTTTGATTCGGTAGATTGTATGTAGTCGAAAATTGTGGATATATACGCGTGACCCATCAGCTTTTCGGCAGATGATCTGATTAATTTGCTGAATCAGTGGTTGACGACGATGTGTTGGTGGACTCTTCTCCGAGGCTGAGAGAGGAGGAGACGAGAGTTAACTCAGTAAAATACGTACTATTATAACACAGCTGCTGCTGTCCGTTGGATGTCACTTCGAGATGTGAAGTTTGTGTCTCGATGTGTGTCGTACGGACTATGTGATTCTAGGATTTCTTCACTGTAGCTTTTTTAATTTTTTTTATTTATTTTGCCGAAGCTTGGTTTTTCGTTTTAAATAAAAACCAGGCTTGAATGGTTATAGAACTGTATAAAATTTGGAAAAAAAAAAAAGGAAAAGTTATTGTAGCTTTGAGGTCAAGCAAAAGTAAACTAACAATCATAATAAAAATAATACAATAATAATAAGTGTGTTTGATTTGGGCTTGCTCGGAGTTTTAATTAATTATACACCCTATAGTCACATTTTTCTAGCTTCAATTCTCATTTCACTCCTATCTTTATTAACAATTTTTTTGGAGTGTTTGAACCTCAGTCTCACCTAATTTCCATCAGCTTAATCTTGTTGGTGTTAATTACTTATACTATTTCTTCATGAGAGAATTTGTAGCAACTAGCTGCTTGTTGTTTAAAATTATGGATACTTATCGTGTTGTGGTTGCAATACGCCTTAGCGGTTTATATTAACAGTTTTTACCAGTAATAATGTATTTTATAAATATGATCAAGTGGTAAATCTAGACTATCGAGCAAGGAAAATCTATAGTATAATTTAATTAGGTTTATTAATGGTGGGTAGTTGCGGCCAGCCATGTCTGATGGTATTTATGGTGTGAATGGTAATACAACCAACGATCGATGATGGTGACTCTTAAGTAATGGGTGATGACTTACGAGTATGTTGTCGCGGCGGCAATAACAACAATTATTCATTGTGCTGGTGGTATTAGTGCTGGTTGTCGCTGCTGTGCTATTAATGGCAGTGGCCCTAACTGGCATAAGCGGTACAACTTCGAAATAAAATAAAGGGTAGCGCTAGGTGGACTCATTGCGTCCGGACCTAAATAACAAGAAAGACATGAATACCCTTTATATGGTGGAATAGGAAAATGTGTTATTGGTGTTAGAGTGAGGATAATTATGTCTTTTCATTATTAGGTAAATTAAATTATTAGTAAGAGTTGTTAAAGTCTGGACTCAAAGAGTCCAAATAGGTTTTTTGTAAAATAAATTCAAAGAATATCATCTAACAAGAGCCCCAGCACCCCATTGTTTGTTCCGTGAGGGCACTCCAACGAAAAAGTTACCTACTTTAAATAACATCATTTCTGTTGTGGAATATGGATGACCATACATGTACACCAACATATTGTGTAGTCATGTAACTTGTATTTTTTACTTAATAGTACCTCCACTTGTCTATGTATTGTTATGTTACTCGTAACCATTTCCAATGTACACCAACTCTTTCATGTATTGTCAAATTACTTGTAATGTGTTGTATGACATAGGGTGTATGTGTTACTTGTACACATTGTATAAAGTACATTTATTATCATCACCAAATGGCATATATAAAGGGTTTCAACCTCATTGTAAAGACACACCAAGTTGAATGAAAACTTTTCATTTCAACTATATCATTTCTTCTCTTCTCCTTTGTAGTAGTAGTTTGTAGTAGTAGAAGTTCTTAGTCTTCCATTTCCTTCTCTAGTTCTTAGCAAGTTCCAACTCGATTTACAACACGTTATTATCACGAGCTTGCTCTAGCATTAAGGAGATCTTGAAGTTCAGGAAGGCTTGTTAAGGAGACAAAGCTAGGAAGGTATAACTTTTGTTATTTAAATAAGTTCGATTTATTTATATTTTATCATGGTTGCTTCCTTTTATTACATGCATCACTTCTATATGCATACTTTATTCGTATATATACTATACATTATAACGTCACCGATTGCGAAAGTATGCTCTGTAGTTGCGTCTTGTACGATCTTCTACATCAGAAATCAAAAGTCAATATATGACATAACTAGTTCTCTCTTAAAACTACAAACGATTAGTTATTTTTTCTATTCTTGATTTTATAATACAAATAATGGTATAAGTTTGAGTTGATAGTGGGTAAGCCTTGTCCCCGGTAAAGCTAAACATTGAAAGGGAGACGGGTTATCCCGTTCGATGAGGCATGGTATTAAGCAGACTTTGTCTCGCTACCCAACCTAGAGGTTGTCCCACCAACTCATATGAATAGTACATTTGATTATTAATGAATCAGGTTGTGAACATATACTTAATCATATGTTATATTTTTTTTTACATAAAAGAAAAGAGAAAATTATTTTATATTATGTTTACTTTCAAAATATTAATCAACCATAGTAGAATTTGTTACCTTATTATAATTCTTGTCATGTAATTAGGTATTACAAATTATGAATAAAGCTTGCATTTATGCAAGGCTGTAAGTTGTACACAATCATTTGTCAATATCTCTTTAGAGATTTGAAAAGTGAATATTTCATATATCTTTTCACCCTATGGAGTTATAAATATATAAATACCAAAAAAGGTAATACTCCAAAAGCTCAAATGAGCGGTTGAGTCTCAAACTACAAAATTTAATCACTCAAATATTAATTATAATTCCACAATTTTAATTATCTCTATGTTGAGGCTACGTGAAAATATGACTGATGAGACAATAAAAATAAGGTCACGTGGCCCGCCTCGATTTATTGCTGCAACAAATATCGAGTGCGCTCATCAATCCAATAAATATTAAGGATTGATTTCTTGTCTCATGGTAGTTGAGTAAAATAATGAGATATCATAAATATAATATCGCTCCCGTCCAATTAGTTCGGCTTCAAATTGAGAAGCATATGTTGCATATAATGATCATGATCACAATAATAAATTTATGGACGTGGAAAAAGGTGAAAATATCAGGTAAAGGTCGTATTGACAATTCCACCAAAAATTGGAACAAAAGTGGTGCACCACTACAAATGGTAAATAAGTATTGACAATGAACACTCATAATTGTGACATTTTTTTGGTTATATATGAAAGGCTATTTTGCCTAAATATTGTCATATATATACCCGAATATTTTTGTGACATTTACCATGCCTTCAAAATCAAAGGCAAAATATTATGAATTTTATCAATGAAATATGACTCTTTTCTAATTTGTCAAACATTATTTATCCATATGGATAAACAAATCATGTATTTAAATCATGAATCAAATAAGAGCGATATATGTCTGATTGATTGTGCTACAACGCACACAATCCTTAAAAACAGAGAATATTTCTCTAATTTGAACTTAGCTGAGGCTAATGTTCAAACAATATCTGACATCTCCAATTTGATTAATGGCTCTGGAAGAGCAAATATTATGTTGCCTGAGGGAACAACAATTCATGTTGACAATGTCTTATATTCTGAAAAATCCAGAAGAAATTTACTCAGCTTTAAAGATATTTGACAAAATGGATATCACATTGAAACCATGAACGAAAATAATAGACAATTTCTCTATGTCACATTGGTTTCAAATGGGAAAAAAGAAGTGTTAGAAAAATTCTCAGCTTTATCCTCCGGATTATAGTTTACTCATATAAGGCATGTCGAAACGAATGTCGTCTTAAATACGAAAATTAATGATCCAAAGACATTCATTTTATGGCATGACCGACTTGGTCATCCAGGATCATTAATGATGCGAAGAATAATTAATAATTCGCATGGACATCCTTTAAGGAGTCACAAAATATTCTTAGCTGGTGATTATAATTGTGTTAGTTGTTCTCGAGGTAAATTGATAGTTAAACCATCCCCAAGTAAAATTGTTGTGGAATCCCCAGTTTTCTTAGAACGCATTCAGGGATACATATATGGACCTATTCATCCTCACTGTAGACCATTTATATATTTCATGATTTTGATAGATGCATCAACTAGGTGGTTACATGTTTGTTTGCTTTCAACCCGCAATGTTGCATTTGCTAGACTTTTAGCACAAATCATTAAGTTAATAGCACAATTCCCTAACAACCCAATCAAGACCATCCGTCTTGATAATGCCGAAGAATTTCAATCTCAAGCATTTAAAAATTATTGCATGTCTATAAGAATTACCATTGAACATTATGTTCCACACGTGCATACCCATAATGGTTTGGCAGAATCTCTAATCAAACGCATTCAATTAATTGCCATACCTTTAATCATGAGAACTAAGTTATCAACTTCAGTTTGGGGACATGCAGTCCTTCATGCAACATCTATCATTCGTTATAGGCCTACTGCATACCATGAACATTCCCCCATGCAACTCATTTTAGGTCAACAACCAAATATTTCACACTAGATAATTTTTGGTTTTGCAGTGTATGTTCCTATACCACCTCCCAAAAGAACTAAGATGGGTCCAAAATGAAGACTTGGGATTTATGTTGGATTTAACTCATCGTCCATTATAAGATACCTTGAGCCCTTAACAGAGGATTTATTTACTCCACGTACAAATCAGTGTGAACTTGAAGTTCAAAAATCATTCGTTTGCAACAAATCGCAAATCAATGACCTGATGGATTTAATGATGCAAAACAAGTGACAAAATCACATATTCCAGCTTGTAAATGCTCCTGCAAGAATTGATGTCTATGTGCAACAAAATGCACAAGAACCAACGAAACGCTTAAAGCGTGGAAGACCGGTTGGTTCAAATGATACAATTCCTCGGAAGAGGAAACGGGAGTAAAAATAAATACAAATCAAAATACTCCTAAGAAAGCACAAGAATCCTTTGATAAGGGTTTGTCAGAACAAGTTGATTCTGACGAGAAACAACTTCCTCTAGAAAAAGAGGAAAAAGATGAAAATAATGAGATCTCAATAAATTATTTAAACTCTAGTAAGATCTGGGATCGAAATGAAATTGTTCCTGATGATATATTTGCTTTCAATGTGTCCTTTGAAATATGTGAAAATGATAATGATTCAGAACCACGATCAGTGGACGAATGTCGAAAAGACCTGATTGGCAAAAATGGCAATATGATATCCAAGCAGAGCTAAACTCGTTAAGGAAACGAGAGATTTTTGGACCGATTGTCCAAACGCCAGATGGTGTAAAACCTGTTGGATATAAATGAGTATTTGTACGAAAGAGAAACGAAAAAAATGAAATTACAAGGTACAAAGCAATACTTGTAGCTCAAGGTTTCTCACAAAGATCTGACATCGATTACGATGAAACATATTCTCATGTTATAGATGCAATCACATTTCGGTTCTTGATAAGCCTCGCAGTTTCTGAAAGGCTTGATATGCATTTAATGGATGTCGTTACAACATATCTGTACGGATCCCTAGACAGTGAGATATATATGAAAATCCCGGATGGATTTGTAATATCCGATGAAATAAAATCAAAACCTCATAACATGCATTCTATAAAATTACAAAGGTCTTTGGACGGATTGAAATAATCCGACGAATGTGGTACAAACATCTTAGTGATTATTTACCGAAAGACGGATATGTAAATAATCCGCTTTGCCCATATGTCTTCATTAAAAGATCATCAACAGGATTTGTGATTATTGTTGTATATGTTGATGATTTAAATATAGTGGGAAACTACGACGACATCGTTAAAACATCCAAGTACTTGAAAAAGGAATTCGAGATGAAAGAACTTAGAAAAACAAGACTTTGTCTTGATTTGCAAATTGAACATTTTTCAAGTGGATTACTTGTCCATCAATCAAATTATATTGAAGAAATATTAAAAAGATTTTATATGGACAAGGCACATCCATTGAGCTCTCCAATGGTTGTCAGATCACTTGAAGTGGATAAGGATCCATTTCGACCTCATGAAAGTGATGAAGAGCTAATTGGTCCGGATGTACCATATTTAAGTGCAATTGGTGCACTTATGTATCTTGCAAATTATACAAGACCTGACATTTCTTTTGCTGTCAACCTACTTGCAAGATACAACTCTTCACCAACTCGAAGACGTTGGAATGGTGTTAAACATATTTTTTGATATCTTCGAGGAATAACTGACATGGGTTTATTTTACTCGAGAGAGGTAAAATTGAATCTCCAAGGTTATGCTGATGCTAGATTTTTATCTGATCCCCATAAGACACGTTCTCAAACGGGATATGTATTCACATATGGTAATACTATTCTATCATGGAAGTCGGTAAAGCAAACTATGGTTGCTACTTCTTCCGATAATTCTGAAGTACTTGCAATTCATGAAGCAAGTCGTGAATATGTTGGTTGAGAAACATGATTGAACATATTCAAGAATCATGTGGATTGCCTTCAATAAAAGATTCTCCAACCATATTATAAGAAGATAATGCATCATGTATTGCACAATTAAGTGAATAGATTTGGTCAATTTTCTGGTCTGTGGAACTCGAGATATCGCTTGTAGTCAAACTTCGATAAGCAGTAGCATCGAGATCACCATAAAGGCGTGACTATTGTGCGATGTCCTCATACAGTTTCTTCATTTGGGCTGAGTTTTGTCTCGAATGTGACCACCACGCGCATTATCGATCACGCGTCGTTCCATGGGCGACATGCCAAAATAAAGAATCGAGCTATGGCCTTCTCAAGAAAGGTCATGTTGCGGGCAATTAGCAATCAATAGCTTATAGCGATCCCAATATGCGCCGAATGATTCGTCTGGCCTCATTTTGATGCTGCAAATCTCCTTGATGAGTTGAGCAACTCTATCCTCAGGGAAATATTCATTCAAAAATGCGGTTGCCATATCATTCTAGGAATTAATGCAGTCATGCGGAAGGTAGAAAAGCCATTCCTTGGTTTTTTTCTTTAAGGCAGAACGGAAAATATCTGAGCTTAACCGTTTCCTCGTCCGCATTGGAAGGTTTCATTAACTTGCAGATAATATGAAAGTCCTTCAGGAAAGTGATAGGGTCTTCATTCTCACCACCATGGAAGGATGGTAGGAGATGAATGAACCCAGACCTCAACTCAAAGTCTCCAGCATCAACCGGATAGTTGATGCAGAGGGGTTGTTGCGCCAAAAGAGCTTGAAGCTCATTATCGGCGTGACCCATGATGATTTGGCGATTTGCAGCCATGTCCGAAGGATTTTGGCTTTCCTATTGCCTAAGTTGGGTCTCTCTAATGCACCTATGAAAAGTTATCTCTGGTTCAGGGTTGAAAAGTAATAATGAACCGGCCGATTTTAACTGAGTGAGGTATGGTAGCATAAAACTAAAATAAATAAATAAATAAATAAAATAATAAAAAGAAAAAAAAAGAAAAGAAACAAAACTCAAAGTAAATAAAAATTAATTAACTAAACTAAACTAATAATAATAAAAAAAAACAATTAATTACTAATCTAACTAACAAAAAAAATAAATTAACTAAACTAATGTTAAAGATAATTAATATAACTCACTAACGCCTAAACTCAGAGTAAAGACTAAGTCCCCGGCAACGGCGCCAAAATCTGATCACGTGTCATGCGTGCCAAATATAACCAGCAATCGAATTACCAACCACAATGGTGTAGTAGTAGTTAATACCGGGTCGAATCCATTGGACTTGAGTTTACTCCAAGTTAACTAAAAATGAGGGGTTTAAAGAAAATTCAACAAAATAATTAATTAAACTAACCAAAATAAAAATCCTCAGAAATAATATCAATGATGAAAAATCACATAAATCTCCAGCTCCACAAATCAAAATCAAGATTCAACAGCATTCAATGGTCCTCAATCTTTCCCAAAATATTATTAATTTAATTCTCCTAGGTCTAAAAGCACAATCCACCACTATAATGTATAACCCTAGATATCCGTCAATCGATACTAATATTCCAAATAACAATATTGATTTTACATAGATTCAATTGTTGCATCTGGTTTTAAAAGGGTGAATGTTTGTTACTTTATGCATTATACGGATACTAATATTCCAAATAACAATAGATTGTCCATCTAAAAGCATGCATCAGCCGCATACATACCACAGATCTAAATCGTAATAATTAAATCAACAACAATGAAATATGAGAAATTAAATTAATTAAATAATAAAATAAAAGATCTCACATAATATGCTATGAATCCATGATTCCGACTTGCTTCCCCTTTGACTTAGGCAAGAAATTGATTAGCCGGACATCATCTTCAAAAATCACTACTAAAAATAATAATGATCTCTAAAAAAAATACTAATTTATTGTTCTCTAATAATAACTAGGTTCCTAATATATAAAAATACTCCAATTCGTAATCTCGGATACTAATTTTAAGGGTTAAGGAGGCGACTCGTGAGCTGAGGAGCATCGTAGGGGTGTTTTTAGATCAAAATTCCGACTCTGCCACATGTTAATAGCCGATTCGCTGATTTTTAACTGTCCGCGCCACGTGTCAAAAGCCGATTGGACCGCCGCTGCCGACTCGTTGATTTGTCACCGCCTCATTAGCCGAGCTCCTGTGCGTTCCGTTATGTGTGGTGACTCATCGCCACGTGTCATCACGTGATTGGCCGAACCCCGTCAATTTGACACGCTAGACCAGTAAGATAGTGCTACGTGTACGTGCGTTGGCGGAGAAAAATCGCACGAACATTGAGAGAAACTCTGGGAGTTTGTGCCGGCACGGATCTCGAGGCATATCGACGGTATCTGAAACGAAGAGAAATTAAGGCGGTGTATGACGTGTCTTCCTGGCTGACGTGGCAACGTGTGATTGGTGGCGCTGGCTTTATGTTGACGCTTGTGGACCAACAGGCGCGTGACACTTGGCACCCACGGTGTTCGAATCGCTGACGTGTCATCTTCTGATTGGTTGAAACATATTGTCGGCTATTCGACCTACCATGCAATGTGTATTTCGAGGCAAACTGTCCGGCATCCGATTACTGCAAGTAAATACTCCATTTTGAGTATTTCTCCACCACGAATTCAACCGCGCACTCCGTTTCACCCAAAAATGACCAAGAAATATAATTAAATATACATTTTAAATACTTTTAATAATTAAATATACTAAAATAGACTGTTAAAAACCTATAAATACTGACTTATCAAATACAAAATTTGATCACGTGTCGTGCGTGTCAAATATAACTCGCAATCGAGTTACCAACCACAAGGGTGTAGTAGTAGTAAATACGGGGTCGAAATCACAGGACTTGAGTTTACTCCAAGTTAACTAAAAATGGGGGTTTTCAGAAAATTCAATAAAATTATTAATTAAATTAACAAAAATAAAAATTCTCAGAAATAATATCGATGATGAAAAATCACCTAAATCTCCAGTTCCACAAATCACAATCAAGATTCAATAGCATTCAATGGTCCTCAATCTTTCCCAAAAAATTATTAATTTAATTCTCCTAGATTAGCCAAGGAAAATCGACATCCGCCATAAATTCTGAATTCCCCTAATTCTGATAGTCAGGACATCCGCCACTAACTATTTTCCTAATTAATGTATAACCCTAGATATCCGCCAATCAAGTTTAACACATTAACCACAGTAATATAGATCTATGGGAACACTAATCCTAGATAACCGGGTCGCAACCGCTACCGATTTAACCTAGATTCAATTGTTGCACATTCAAGAACTGAAATGGTTTTAGGGCAAACGGGTGAATGTTTGTTACTTTATTGATCTAAAAGCACAATTACACGGACATTAATATTCCAAATAACAATAGATTGTCCATCTAAAAGCATGCATCGACCACATACATAACATAGATCTAAATCGTAATAATTAAATCAACAACAATGAAATAGGAGAAATTAAAATAATTAATTAATAAAATAAAAGATCTGACATAATATGCTATGAATCCATGATTCCGACTTGCTTCCTCTTCGACTTAGGCAAGAAATTGATTAGCCGAAAATCATCTTCAAAATCACTACTAAAAATAATTATTGATCTCTAAAAAAAACACTAATTTGTTTTCCTCTAATAATAACTAGGTTCATAATATATAAAAATACTCCAATTTGTACTCGGATACTAATTTTAGGGGTTAAGGAGGTGACTCGTACGCCGAGGAGCATCGTAGGGGTGTTTTTAGATCAAAATTCCGACTCTGCCACGTGTTAATAGCCGATTCGCTGATTTTTAACTGTCCGCGCCACGTGTTTAAAGCCCATTGGACCGCCGATGCCGACTCGCTGATTTGTCGCCGCCTCATTAGCCGAGCTCCTGTGCGTTCCGTTATGTGTGGTGACTCATCGCCACTTGTCATCAAGTGATTGGCCGAACCGCGTCAATTTGACGCGCTGGACCAGTAAGATAGCGCCACGTGTACGTGCGCTGGCGGAGAAAAATCGCACGAACATTGAGTGAAAATCTAGGAGTTTGTGCTGGCACGGATCTAGAGGCATATCGACGGTATCTGAAACGAAGAGAAATTAAGGCGGTGTGTGACGTGTCTTCCCGGCTGACGTGGCAACGCGTGATTGGTGGTGCTGGCTTTGTGTTGACGCTGTGGACCAACAGGCGCGTGACACTTGGCACCCACGGTGTTCGAAACGCTAACATGTCATCTTCTGATTGGTTGAAACATATTGTCGGCTATTCGACCTACCATGCAATGTGTATTTCGAGGCAAACTGTTCAGCATCCGATTACTGCAAGTAAATACTCCATTTTGAGTATTTCTCCACCACGAATTCAACCGCGCACTCCGTTTCACCCAAAAATGACCAAGAAATATAATTAAATATACATTTTAAATACTTTTAATAATTAAATATACTAAAATAGACTGTTAAAAACCTATAAATACTGACTTATCAAATACCCCCAAACTTAAGACTTTGCACGTCCCGAGCAAAGGTGTAAATGATAACACATACTAAACTAAACTCCTAATATAATAATGCACTGACTGAATTAATCATATACCTGACCCAAATTCATGGAGTTCCTTTGGTTTACATAGTCACCAAATTAACAAGTAACTCAGAAAATTTCAGAGTTATGATATGTCAAGTCTCATCGCAAGCCAAACACAATTAAGATCTCACTTTCGAAACATAAACTCGGTCAATACAAAGGCCATCAACTAATCACGAGTTTTATTGGTCTATACAATTAAACCACACAAGTTCAAAATCTTACTTAATATAGTGAAAGCACTCGAACTAAATCTTTTATTTGATGAGTTTTACAACTTCCACCTTTATTCAATATTATTTTCTCTATTTTTCATCAACCTTTTTTTTTAAGTAGTACGATCCTTGCTACATTTTATGTGGATCATTTTTCTCACTTTTTCCCACCACGAGATTCCCTACTCCATTTCCCTGCGAAGCCTGTGAGACTCTCTATTCTTTATTTTATTTTTATGAAAAACTCATGTTAGTACTTCTCACTTTCACTATGATCAAGCAAATCTCCCAATATGGGTATAACTTGCATAAATTTGACCGTTTACTCATTTTCGTTATCTAACACTAAGTTTAACCATCATCTAAGTCTCTAATCATGAAATCATAAAAAATGTTGAGCTACGAACTTGATTAAGTGTTTCTCCTAATTTTCTCTAAGTTTCAAGTCAAAAAGGCAACTGTAATTAACTCATCCACAACCAAAGGCATGAACAAAGTTTCGGGTGACTCTAAAATAAATAAAACATACTAAATATATAGATGAAAGTGTATCCATTCTTAATGAAATGAGAAAGGAATATAAATAGAAAAGAAAGGAAAGAAATGGAAGAAATGATATAAAACACCACCATTACCATCCAATATCCACATATAACCGCATAAAAAAATTAAACGATCTCACCGGCGGTCTTTCGCAAAAAATCCATCCAAAACAATCCATAATCCCCAAAACACCCCCAAACTTATTCCAAACCTTGTCCTCAAGGTTCAAAACAAGTCAAGAGGTTCACACGTATAAAACAAACAAGATGGTGAAAGAATACGATAAAAATAAAAGGAATGAAATGATACAAATTCATGCAAAATAATAAAAAATATGAAAATAAATCATCTAAATAATACTTATCAAAGTTTGGGCTGCCTCCCAATAGCGCTTTTGGTTAAAGTCGTTGGCTCGACTTGGTCGGAGTTAGTCAATCAATATAGACTGGCGTTGCCAGTGAGACGACCTCCACATCATGGCTCAAGAAGTCTTCATAGAAGATCTTCAATTTGTGGTTGTTCACCTTAAACACATTACCAGTCTTTATACTCTGAATCTCCACTGCTCCGTGATCATACACTGCAGTCACAATATATGGTCATGTCCACCTCTATCTCAGCTTACCTTCAAAAATCTTAAGACGTGACTGAAATAAAAGCACTTTCTGACCAACACGGAAAGATTTCCTAGAGAGATCGCTATCATGGAACGCTTTAGTTTTTTTTTTTATAAATCCGCGCATTTTCATACGCGTCATTCCTGATTTCCTCCGACTCTTGGAGAGTGAGCTTTCTCTATTTTCCTGCTTCATCGAGCTTCATATTAAACTTTTTCACTGCCTAATAGAATTTATGCTCAAGCTCGATTAGCAGGTGGCAAGATTTACGAAACACAATGCGATATGAGTACATCCCAATTGGCATTTTAAACACCATTCGGTAAGCCCAAACTGCATCATCAAGACGTGTACTCCAATCTTTACGAGTAGGATTCACCGTCTTTTCCAAGATGGATTTGATCTCTCTATTAGAGACCTCTTCCTGGCCACTCGTTTGGGGATGATATGCTGTAGACGTTCGATGAGTGACATTATACCTCCTCAGAAGACTTTCAACCATACGGTTACAGAAGTGAGTGCCTCTATCACTAATCAGGGCTCATAGGGTACCAAATATTGTGAAAATCCTCGATTTAAGGAATTCACATACCATTTGGAGTCATTAGTGCGCGTAGCCTTAGCTTCCACCCACTTAGACATGTAGTCCACTGCCAAGAGTATGTAAACATTACCAAATGACACTGAAAACGGTCCCATAAAGTCTATACCCCAAACGTCAAATATCTCGCAAATATGAATCGGGGTAAGTGGCATTTGGTCTCGATGACTAAGATTACCAGATTTCCGACAGTTAGGACAAGTCTTGGTAAACATGTATGAATCATGGAAAATGGTGGGCCAGTAAAACCCACTCTCAAGAACTTTCCTACCTGTCCGACGGGGACCGAAGCGGCCGCCGCAGGCATAAGTATGACAAAAACCAATATGGAATGACTCTCGGTCTGAGGAACACAATGCCTGATAACCTAGTCGGATCGAAAATTCCATAAGTACCGGTCATCCCATACATAGTACTTAGCATCACTCTTTACTTTATTCTTCTTAGCATACGAAAGGTGAGGAGATAGCTCACCCAAAGTGATATAGTTCACCAAATCGGCGTACTAGGGGAGATCGTCCATAACAGCATATATGTGCTCGTCAGGGAAATCATCCATAAGAGGGGTAGGACTCTCACCAGTTTTAATTCTGCTGAGATGATCTGCGACTAGATTTTCTGCACCGCTTTCATCTTTGATCGTGATGTCAAACTCCTGAAGTAGTAGTATCCATCTAATGAGTCCAGGTTTGGCATCCTTTTTACTCATCGGGTACTTCCAGGCAGCGTGATCAGAGTAAATGATAACCATGGTTCCCAAAAGGTAAGGCCGAAACTTCTCTAGTGCGAAGATAACAGCAAGGAGCTCCTTCTCAGTAGTGGTGTACTTCATCTGAGTCGCGTCTAGAGTACGAGAAGCATAGTAGATGACATGTGAAGCTTTCCTAACTCTCTGTCCTAAGACAGCTGTAACGGCCCGAAAACTTGACTTGTGCCACGTGTTAGGTCAGGGTCGTTTGTTGGATCCACTCGTTGAAATGCGTATGTCCGAATCTTGAGTGGAGATGATAATTGTTGAGAAACATATACGTGGAGAATTCGTGGAGCCGAAACACGAACGAAAATACGCCTCGAGTTGCGTGACAACATGGGATCGAGATAGTCACTTTATGTGGTTTTAAAATGTACATTGGATACGCCTCGTAATTCATGTAGCGTGAATATCGAGATAATTTTGGTCAGGCATAGAGGTGGTGGATAAATAGGTGAAATTATTGAGTATGTCTCGAGATTCGTGTTACGCAAATCTCGAGGACACTATAGATTTGAAATTAAAAGAGAGAAATAAATATATATATATATATACATAAATCAAATAAAAGAAAGAAAAAGAGAAAAGAAGATCCGAGAGAGAATAAGAGAGAGAGAGAACAGGAGATCGGGGAAGAAAAAGAAAAAGGGGCGGCGGACGGCGACGACGGCGAAGGCAAGATCGGAGCCAGAGGCGGCTAGGCGACGTCCCAACATCGAAGGTCGCGGACGAACCAGCAGCGCGGCGAATCGGGAGGCGGCGCGGCTGCGGCCAGTAGCGCCACGGCTGGACGGCTATGCGACGGCACCAGCGACTCCGGCGACGACGGCGTGGTGTAGGCGGCGGCTGCAGCGACGAACTAGCTACGCGACTTAGTGAGTAGCTCGCGGACGGCGGCCATCGGCGGGCGAGATGCAGCAACAGCAGGCGCTATGGCGCGGCTGCCACCTGGGACGCCAGCGAGGAGACGACAGCGCAGCGGCAACGCTGGCGAGTGACAGCTGTGACGCCGGCGAGGGACAGCGGCGGCTCCGGCGAGGCAGCGATAGCGGCGTCGTTGCGATTGCGATCTCGGCGCGACAGCTACGCGACCGCTGCATCGACAATGGCGCAGTGGCGCGTTGTCGACCGATCGGAGGCGTGATTTCAACGACGTGCGACGACGGGATGGAGGTGAGGTGTACTTCGCCTAATCTCAGTGCGATTTGAATGATTTTAGTAAATTAGCCCTAAAATGTCTAAATGGACACCGGGGACTTAGGAGTCGGGTGTTGGGTGCGTAAATAAAGACGCGAGGGAGACGTTTTGAGGTTCCCAATTTCTCGAGGTAAGTAAACCAGTTAGGACTTGTACAGTGGTTTCTTTTCATTCTATTGGCTATTGTTCACTGCTTTGTGATAGCTTCCTTTCATTCTTGTTGATTGTTGCTTGGTGATAGCTATCTTTGTAATTGTTGTTGGTTGAGTGGTCCATTGGCAAGTGAGTCATGGTTAGTGTTATCTGCGATGTGAGAGTGTCAGGGCTGGGAGGCAGGGGTCCCATCCTAAACACGAGGTTTGTAGATGTTTCATAGTCGTACGGGCTAGGGCTGGGAGGCAGGGGTCTCATCCTAGATCCGAGTCTGTTAATGTCTCATAGTCGCAAGGGTTTGGGCTGGGAGGCTGGGGTCTCGTCCTAAACCCGAGTCTGCTGGGCGTTTTCTGCGACTCAACGACCTTTTGGTCGGGACTCCTTGTTGTTTGATTTGTTTGTATTTCGGGACCTTCATTTATCGATTGACTTGTTGATGGATTGTTTACAGTCTTTTGTATTCATGCGTTACCTGTTCATTTCTTTCTAATTGAATGAATTTGACTGTTTTAGTGGGTTTGAAACGTTGTATATGTCCTACTGGATTTGCTTATCTGGGCTCGTCATTCTCGTGTTTGACTGAGTGCAGAGCCGCAGACGAGTAGCAGAGGGAAAGCTCCATAGCTAGGTGGTTTTTATATATCTTTTATCTACTCTCCTTCGATGCGATACATTTATGCCGGGTTCCACATTTAGGTTGCCTAACTTTTTACATTATCGTTGAGTTATTTAATTTGTAGAAATTGCTTCCGCTAAATTGTAAAACTCGACAAATATTAATAACTCAACGAAACATTTAAAATGTGCTTGAAAGGATGGAAGGTTGACTAGGTCTGCGTTGACTTTGCGAGACTGGCTCGGGGGTCCATTTGGACTTAGGCCGGGCGAGGCCCAATTTGTAGGAAATTGGGGTCGTCACATTTAGTATCAGAGCTAAGGTTTTTCATTTAGCTCTTAATTAACCCACAACCAGCATAAGACATAAACCGACGGAAGTTAGGAACATTGAACTTAGAGTTGAACTCTGTAATCCCGACTTAAGTCTTCATCGGGAAGTGAGGAGAGTTGAGGATATATGACCTATTTTATGTGTTGTATTATATTATTAACGATAGATGTACGATATTTACTCTTGTGAATCGCGTGAGACGCGATGAGTAAAAAAACAAAAAAAAAGTAAAATTGAAAAAGATTAATGAGAAATTTATCGGATTCGGGGGAAATTATATTAATAGTAATGATTAATTTTTGGATAGAATTAGAGCGAGTAGATATCAAAGTGCGAAAAAAAAATGGCAACGAAATGTAAAACTAGAATTTAGTTAGTTCACCAAGGACTTTTAAGGTTTTCAATTCGAAACTTTGAGTATTACAAAGGATATGGTTTCCAATTGAAACTTAATATGCCATTTAGGACTCGAACAAACTTGTGAATTGGTTTTCAAGCCATTTAAAGTTATTCGTTTCGAGTTGTTTAATTATTACTGAAATTGAGGATTTCCTATAGTATTGAGACTTGAAATGGAAGTTTAAGTCTCTAAATGATTTTAAATGGGTAATATGGAGACAATTGAATAAAGGGAAAAAAGGACGAAGAGCAGACTCTAAGGGAGCAGAGGGTTAAGATGACTTGAGAGCTAACGATTACATCATGTACGAACTCCTTAGCTTTGACGAAAGTTTTGGAGTAGTAGTGTTGGATCAGAAGCCCAAGTAACTCCACTTTAGTGACACTAAGCATTTATAGTCTCGGGGTTGGTGAAGTCGACCACCACCTTTAAGGACTTGTAAATGAATTACGTGTTGAGGTAGAGTCTGCAAATCGTTCTAAAAGTTAGTTGTCGCCTAAGTATAAATCCTACGAGATGGTACATCTCGAGAGTTCTCACTAGCTAAAACGTACAAAAGGGGTACATGTTGTAAGAATAATAAAAACAAATTCATGACAGAAAAGGACAAACAATTATGAATTGAATGAACGGGTTACTCGAGAGAGAACTTGAAGATTGATAAGGCTAGGTTTCTTCAAGATTTTAAAGGACACCTATCATGTTTCAACAGCCCTAATTATTCAAGCTATTTATGTGTTTTTATAATTCACGACAGTTCACAACCCACCTGAAACATCTCCAGTTTAGGCAGGGCCTACAATGGTCGAGGAGGAGTAGGTTCAGATTGAACTCGTACTTCCTACATATCAGACACTACATGAGGAGATGCTGAGCGCGCTGACTGATACGTGAATTAGAAGGACGACTAAAGTGAGGCAGTCTCGCGAGTTTCAACGACATCACTCGAAAAAGTTCACAGTGGTACGAATCTCGGAGCAGCAAAGGTTCATGACGTCTTGGCCACACCAGATCATTTGAGGTCGAGCATCGTATCAGCTTCGTTGTTCAGCGAGGCCGATGTCTAGTTACACACTACGGTGGCGTCGATGGGGACACTCAAGGATTGGGCTGAGTTCAAGAATGGTGATGCATTATATGGATCAGTATTTGCGCTTGATAGAGTAGGCTAGAGTGTAGTCGATACTGACGCCGATCATGCTTACTACTTTGTACACGGTCTACTGGACTCGATTGGGTCTGGGGTAGTGACGACGACTCAAACACATGATTAGAGTAAAACGAGGGTTAGACAGTCGTGGCAAAAAGATCAACCTCAGAGCGTATCGCGTTTCCACCATGTGCGGCGTGTATGGTGCCAGTGTTAGATGGACCAGCGCAGAGTTTCGCTAGTGTAGGACAACAGCTGGCACCGTCAGATCCTTAGCATAAGGAGACAGTAGCGAGAGACAGGGGCAGAGATTCAGTCGAGCGCACTGATAAGGACAGCTATCTAGTCATGCACAGGGATAAGGACATGGGCATGGTCCATTTGGATCGGGATTTCAACATATCTGCATGGGCGTATGGAAAGCCAGGTACAGCAGAGCCAAAAACATATGCATGTTATTGCCACGTCAGATCCGACTATTATCCATCGTAACGTGATAGAGGATACGAGTTGGGTTGAGACTCGCTCGATTAGAGAGACTGATTTATATTATCGCTGACATACAACAGATATACGTATGTTAGTGACGGTGGATCATAAAATTTAAATGTTCATTTGTATTCAGTTGTATTCCAATATATGTTGCGATGATGTTGCCCTGACATAAATTGATGGGAGGAGACAGATGGTGTGTTCTTTGCTTGGAGGTTTCGGAGAGCCCAGCCCGTCGCGAGGAGCCCAGCCCTACAAAGTAAGATGGGGGTATGGCCTTGGGAGAGTATGGCCTTGGGCAGGTATGGCCTTGGGTCTTCATTCATAAAACACCATTGTCCTTTGAGACTTGCTTCAATTTCGAGGACGAAATTCTAATTCGCTGGGAAGACTATAACGGCCCGAAAATTTTATTTGTGCCACGTTTCAGGTTAGGGTCGTTTGTGGGATCCACTCGTCGAAATGCGTATGTCCGAATCTCGAGTGGAGATGATAATTGTTAAGAAACGTATACGTGGAGAATTCAAGAAACCGTAACATGAACGGGAATGTGCCTGGAGTCGCTTGCCAACGTGGGACGAAATAGTCACTTTATGTGATTTTAATATGTACATTGGATACGCCTCGTGATGCGTGTAGCGCGAGTATCGAGATAATTTTGGTCAGGCAAGAGGCGGTGGATAAAGAGGTAAATTATTGAGTTCGCTTCGATATTCGTGATGCGGTGTAGGCGGCGGCCGCAGCGACGAACTAGCAGCGCGACTTGGCGACCAGCTCGCGGACGCGGACGGCGGCGTAATCGCGCGCGGGCGGCGGTAACGGCGGCGCGTGGCGGCGGTAACACCGCAGACGCATGCGCGGCTGCGAGGCGCGGCAGAGGACGGCGGCGGCAATGGCGGACGAGTTGCAGCAACAGCAGCAGCGCGATGCGCGCGCGCGCCACGTGGGACGCCAGCAAGGAGACGGCAGCAGCGGCTCCGGCGAGGCAGCGACAGCGGCGTCGCGCGATAGCGATCTCGGCGCAACGGCTACGCGACCGAGGCATCGACAACGGCGCAGTGGCGCGTTGTCGACCGATCGGAGGCGTGATTTTGACGACATGCGACGACGCGATGGAGGTGAGGTGTACTTCGGCTAATCTCAGTGTGATTTGAATGATTTTAGTAAATTAGCCCTAAAATATCTAAATGGACACTAGGGACTTAGGAGTCGGGTGTCGGGTGCGCAAATCGAGATGCGAGCGAGACGTTTTGAGGTTCCCAATTTCTCGAGGTAAGTAAACCAGTTAGGATTTGTACAATGGTTTCCTTTCATTCTATTGGCTATTGTTCACTGCTTTGTGATAGCTTCCTTTCATTCTTGTTGATTGTTGTTTGGTGATAGCTATCTTTGCAATTGTTAATGGTTGAGTGGTCTATTGGCAAGTGAGTCATAGTTACTGTTATCTACAATATGAGAGTGTTAGGGCTGGGAGGCAGGGGTCTCATCCTAAACACGAGGTTCGTGGATGCTTCATAGTCGTACGGGCTAGGGCTGGGAGGCAGAGGTCCCATCCTAGATCCGGGTCTGTGAATGTCTCATAGTCGCAACGGTTAGGGCTGGGAGGCTGGGGTATCGTCCTAAACCCGAGTCTGTTGGGCTTTTGTCGTGACTCAACGACCTTTTGGTCGAGACTCCTTGTTGTTTATTTTGTTTGTATTTCTCATTTATCGATTGACTTGTTGATGGATTGTTTACAGTCTTTTATATTCATGTGTTACATGTTCATTTCTTTCTAGTTGCATGAATTCGACTATTTTAATTGGTTTGAAATGCTGTATATGTCCTACTGGATTTACTTACTTGGGCTCGTCATTCTCGTGTTTGATCGAGTGCAGAGCCGCGGACGAGTAGAAAAGGGAAAGCTCCATAGCTAGGTGATTTTTGTATATCTTTTATTTACTCTCCTCCGATGTGATACATTTATGTTGGGTTCCACATTTAGGTTATCTAACTTTTTACATTATTGTCGAGTTATTTAATTTTTAGAAATTTCTTCCGCTAAATTATAAAACTTGACAAATATTAATAACTCAACGAAACATTTTAAATGTGCTTGAAAGGATGGAAAGCTGATTAGGACTGCGTTGACCTTGCGAGACTGGCTTGGGGGTCCACTTGGGCTTAGGCGGGGCGGGGCCCAATTTGTAGAAAATTAGGGTCGTCACTACTGCACCTACTGCATAATCACTAGCATCACACATAATTTCAAATGGAAGCTCCCGATTAGGGGCATGAATCACTGGTGTGCTAGTAAGTGAGTCTTTCAGTGCATCAAATGCACTCGTACATACTTTATCAAACTCAAAAGGTTTGTCCTTTTGAAGTAGACGGCATAGAGGTTGTGCGATTTTTGAAAAGTCATTTATGAAACGACGGTAAAAACCAGTGTGCCCAAGGAAAGATCTAATCTGCAGCACCTTCATAGGGTAGGGAAGTTTCTTGATAACATCAATTTTAGCTTGGTCTACCTCTACGCCTCTAGCTGAGACAACGTGTCCCAAAATAAGACTTTGGCCCACCATAAAATGACACTTTTCATAGTTCAGAACCAACTTCTTCTCGATACACTTGGTGAGAACCTTTGTCAGATTGCAGAGACAGCTATCAAATGAATCACCGTAAACCGTAAAGTCATTCATGAAGACCTTAATGAAATGCTCAACAAAATCTGAAAAGATACTCACCATGCACCTTCGAAAGGTGGTAGGGGCATTGCATAACCCAAAGGGCATGCGCCGATAGGCAAAAGTCCCAAACGGACAGGTGAAAATCGTTTTTTCCTGGTTTTCATGTTCTACCTGTATCTGATGAAAACAGGAATAACCGTAAAGACATCAGTAATGAGAACGACCAGCGAGTCTCTCCAACATCTTATCAATGAATGGTAGGGGAAGTGATCCTTCCTGGTGGAAGCATTTAATTTCCTGTAGTCAATGCATACTCGCCATCCATTTTGAATACGGGTTGGAACCAACTCAGCATGTGAATTGGTGACTACTGTGACTCCCATTTTCTTAGGAACCGCCTGTATAGGGCTTACCCATTTGCTATTAGAGATGGGGTAAATTACACCAGCATCAAGGAGCTTCAGTATCTCATTCTTCACTACATCCATCATTAGCGGATTGAGCCTCCCTTGGGCTTCTCTCGTAGGTTTCGACCCTTCTTCCATATATATATGATGCATGCAAGTGGAAGGGCTCAAACCTTTGATATCCGCTATGGACCACCCAATAGCCTATTTAAACTCCTGGAGTACTCGAAGGAGTCTCTCTTCCTCCAAATGTGTAAGTTTGGCTAAGATAATCACAGGGAGTGTGTCATTCTCACCCAAAAACATGTACTTTAAGTGCTCTGGTAATGATTTCAGCTCAAGTGTGGGAGCTTTAACCAATGAGGGAGAAAGTTCAGAGTTAAAAGTATGTAGCTCCAAATAATGGACGCTTGGGGGCAGGGGTTGGATTGAATCCAACTCGAAAACAACATTTTCGACATCAGTATCAAAGGTCATATCACTCTCGTGGATTTGAGTAGTGTCGAGATGATGCTTTAACACTACTCTAACTTCATCATCGCCGCTCGTGAGCAAGGTCTGCTCTACGAGCGGATCCACACAGTCCATGGTACACACCACAGAAGACACATCGCTGGGGTATCGCATCACATCGTAGATGTTAAACTTGATGACTTCACCATCGAACTCCATTGTAAGAGATCCATCATCAACATCTATCTTCGTCTTCGCCGTTTTCAAAAACGAACGTCGAAGGAGTAGCGATGAAGCATTAGGGAATGGCTCCTATTTCATATCGACCACATAGAAGTCAGCAGGAAACACGAACTCGTTCACTCGAACTAGAACGTCCTCGAGAACACCGACAGGTCTGATAACGGAACGGTCTGCTAACTGAATGATAATGCCAGTCTCCTCCAATGGGCCTGCATGCAAGATCTCGTAAATAGAAAATGGCATAACATTAATGGAAACGTCAAGGTCGCACATAGCTCTCTGAATGCTTACATCACCTATAACACAATGTACTGAGAACATCCCAGGATCCTTACATTTATGGGGAAACTTCTTTTGTACGATAGCCGTGATAGTTTCTCCCATTTGGACTTTTTCGTTGCCTTTCAATTTCCCTTTGTTAGTGCATAGTTCCTTAAGAAACTTTGCGTACCTAGGGACTTACTTCAGAGAGTCGAGGAGTGGAATATTGATTTCCAAATATTCCACTCGCCGAAAGGTCTCGGGAATTTCTTTCTCTTCCTCATTTTTCTTATCTAGGATGAGTCGTTGTGGGAAAGGAAGTTTGACCTTAAATGTGGGTGGTACTTCTTTTTTAGTAGTTACCATCTGTTTAGGGGCAGACGGAGTCACTACAACCTCGTGTTCTTCCTCATTTGCCTGGTCTTGAGCATTAGATGACCTATTGTCCCTTTTGGATCTCTCCGGCTCTATACCACTACAGAGTGTAACCGCGTTAGCACTCGCGTTAGGATTCGGGTACCGTTGAAATGCAACTTTCCCTTATCTTCGAGACGTCCAATCTGCTGTGCCTATTGGTCCACTTGAACTTGAATAGTTCGGACCGTCGATTTGAGTTCGGTGAAAGATTTCTCGGTGTTAGCTCTGAATTGGTTCAGTTCATTCATAATTTGGCTTCGTTGGCTCATTAGGGCTTTAATCATATCCTCAAGTGAAGAGGAATTATTGGAGGGTGCAGGCAACGGTTGACCTCTAGGGATGAAGGTATGATAATTCTGATTCTGAGGCCCATAACTGAAGTTAGGGTTGTTCCTGGCCGTGGCATGATTATAGCTATTCCCGAATGGGACTCTAGATGGCCCTTGGAACTGATTACCCATGACATTGGCCTATTGATCATAATCAGAGAGTGTAGGACATTTATCAGTTGCATAATTTGTGGCGGCAAAGAAGCCACAAGCTTTGGCCTCCACTTTACCGGATGAAAGGAGACGTTCCATCATATATGCTATTTGGTCAATTTTCTGGTCAATGGAACTCGAGATATTGCCTGTAGTCAGACTTCGGTAAGCAGTAGCATCGAGATCACCATAAAGGCGTGACTGTTGTGCGATGTCCTCATACAGTTGCTTCATTTAGGCTGGAGTTTTGTCTCGAATGTAACCCCTACACGCATTATCGATCATTCGTCGTTCCATGGGCGACATGCCAACATAGAAGAATCGAGCTATGGCCTTCTCAGATTGGCCATGTTGTGGGAAACTAGCAATCAATCGCTTATAGCGATCCCAATATGCATCAAATGATTCTCCCGGCCTCATTTTGATGCTGCAAATCTCCTTGATGAGCTGAACAACTCTATCCTCAGGGAAATATTCATTCAAAAACGCGTTCGCCATATCATTCCAGGAGTTAATGCAGCCATGCAGTAGGTAGAAAAGTCATTTCTTGGCTTTTTCTTTAAGGCAGAACGGAAAAGATATGAGCTTAATCGTTTCCTCGTCCGCATTGGAGGGTTTCATTGACTCGCAGATAGTATGAAACTCCTTCGGGAAAGTGATAGGGTCTTCATTCTCGCCACCATGGAAGGATGGTAGGAGATGAATGAACCTAGACCTCAACTCAAAGTCTCCAACATTAAGTGGATAGTTGATGCAGAGGGGTTGTTATGCCAAAAGAGCTTGAAGCTCATTATTGGCGTGACCCGTGGTGATTTGGCGATTTGCAGCCATGTCCAATGGATTTTGGCCTTCCTTTTGCCTAAGTTGGGTCTCTCTAATCCACCTATGAAAAGTTCTCTCTGATTCAGGGTCGAAAAGTAATAATGAACCGGCCGATTTTGACCGAGTGAGGTGTGGTAGCACAAAACTAAAATAAAAAATAAATAAATAAAATAATAATAAAAAGAAGAAAAAAAAAACCCTAAACTCAAAATAAATAAATATAAAAATAAATTAACTAAACTAAACTAATAAAAAAATTAATTATTAATCTAACTAACAAAATAAATAAATTAACTAAACTAATGTTAAAAATAATTAAAATAACTAACTAACGCCTAAACTCAGAGTAAAGACTAAGTCCCCGGCAACGGCGCCAAAATTTGGTCACATGTCATGCGTACCAAATATAACCCGCTATCGAGTTACCAACCACAAGGGTGTAGTAGTGGTAAATACGGGGTCGAATCTACAAGACTTGAGTTTACTCCAAGTTAACTAAAAATGGGGGTTTTTAGAAAATTCAATAAAATAATTAATTAAACTAACAAAATAAAAATTCTCATAAATAATATCAATGATGAAAAATCACCTAAATCTCCAGTTCCACAAATCAGAATCAAGATTCAATAGCATTCAATGGTCCTCAATCTTTCCCAAATAAATTATTAATTTAATTTTCCTAGATTAGCCATGGAAAATCGACATCCGCCAGAAATTCTTAATTCCCCTAATTCTGATAGTCAGGACATCCGCCACTAACTATTTTCCTAATTAATGTATAACCCTAGAAATCCGCCAATCAGGTTTAACACACTAACCACAGTAATATAGATCTATAGGAACATTAATCCTAGATAACCGAATCGCAATCGTTATCGATTTAACCTAGATTCAATTGTTGCACAATCAAGAACCGAAAGGGTTTTACGGCAAATGGGTGAATGTTTGTTACTTTATTGGTCTAAAAGCACAATTACACGGATACTAATATTCCAAATAACAATAGATTGTCCATCTAAAAGCACTCATCGGCCGCATACGTACCATAGATCTAAATCATAATAATTAAAATCAACAACAATGAAATAGGAGAAATTAAATTAATTAAATAATAAAATAAAAGATCTCACATAATATGCTTTGAATCCATAATTCCGACTTGTTTCCCCTTCGACTTAGGCAAGAAATTGATTAGCCGGACATCATCTCCAAAAATCTATACTAAAAATAATAATTGATCTAAAAAAAAAAAACCTTTTAATTCTTCTCTAATAATAACTAGATTCCTAATATATAAAAATACTCCAATTTGTACTCGGATACTAATTTTAGGGGTTAAGGAGGTGACTCGTGCGTCGAGGAGCATCGTAGGGGTGTTTTTAGATCAAAATTCCAACTTTGCCACGTGTCTCAGCGTGATTCGCTGTATTTTAACTGTCGAGCCAAGTGTCTGCACGCCATTAGTTCATCCTCGGCACCGCCGCTTACTTGTCGCCGCCCAATTCGCCGAGAATCTATGCATTCTGTTGTGTGTCAGGTGAGTCAGCGTCGCGTGTTCGCGTGTGATTGGTCGAACCACTTGTTGTGACGTGTCTGGACAAATGAGTGAATGCCACATGGCATGACGTGGCACGGTAGAAAATCGTGTGACTGGCGCGAATTACTAGGAGTTTGTGTGGGCACGAATCTCGAGGCAAATCGATGAAGGATGTGCGAGAAGAAAATGAGGCGGAGTGTGACGTGTCTTCCTTGCTGACGTGGCAACGCGTGATTGGTAGCGCTAGCTTTGTGTTGACGCTATGGACCAACAGGCGCGTGACACTTGGAACCCACAGTGTTGCGAACCGCTGACGTGTCATCTTCTGATTGGTTGAAACATATTGTCGGCTATTCGACCTACCATGCAATGCGTATTTCGAGGTAAATTGTCTGGCATCCGATCACTACAAGTAAATACTCCATTTGAAGTATTTTTCCGTCACGAATTTAACCGCGCACTCTGTTTGACCTAAAAATGACCAAAAATATAATTAAATATATATTTTAAATACTTTTAATAATTAAATATAGTAAAATAGACAATTAAATACCTATAAATACCAACTTATCAATGATTCATAAAAGGGGATAGAACAAAAACATATTTCACCAAAATTCTTTTATGCGGATGAGCTTCAGAAAACTGGTAAAATTGATTTCAAACAAATCCGATTAGAGTGATAATCTTGCTGATTTATTCATAAAAGCCTTACCAACTACGACATTTAAAAGGCTTACATATGGTATTGGCTTGCGTAAACTTAAAGACATTGCAAGTAAAGAAACTGAACAAGTTTCACCCATGTTCACATGAGGGGGAGTTATTGATTCGTGTATTGCACTCTTTTTCCCTTAGCTATGATTTTATCCCATTGGGTTTTCTTAGCAAGGTTTTTAATGAGGCAATCTTAATAATATTATACCCATCTTAATATTTATGAGAATAGTGTACTCTTTTTCTTTTAGTATATTTTTCCCATATGGTTTTTCTTAGTAGAAGTTTTAACGAGGCACAATCTCTAAGCAAGTGTCATTCAAGGGGGAGTGTTGTGGAATACGGATGACCATACCTATACACCAACATATTGTGTAGTCATGTAACTTGTATTTCTCACTTAATAGTACCTCCACTTGTCCATGTATTGTCATGTTACTTGTAACCATTTCCAATGTACACCAACTTTTCCATGTATTGTCAAATTACTTGTAATGTGTTGTATGACATGGGGTGTATGTGTTACTTGTACACATTGTATAAAGTACATTTATCATCATCGCCAAATGGCCTATATAAAGGGTGTCAACCTCATTGTAAAGACACACCAAGTTGAATGAAAACTTCTCATTCCAACTATCTCATTTCTTCTCTTCTCCTTTGTAGTAGTAGTTTGTAATAGTAGAAGTTCTTAGTCTTCTATTTTCTTCAATAGTTCTTAACAAGTTCATAATCAATTTACAACAATTTCTAGTGCAAAATAACTCGTGTCCCTCTCGGCAATTAGTGCATCATCCCACCTTTTCCTCTTGTTTTGTGCACCTCACCATTATCCATCTACACATCTCTTCTTATGATCTGTAGAACATCATCGAGTGGCACGGCTTCGCAGATCCGAATCTCTAGTTAGTTGAAGAGTTGGTCAGAGCCCACCGAGCCTCTAATTGGAGACTTGGTTAAAGTCCACCAAATTTTTAATTGGATAGTCGGTTGGAACCTACAAAATCTTTAAGTCGGCAGTTAATCAAATCTCACCAAAGAAGTTCGGTTGGACAAAATCGAACTTAAAAAATAAGTTTCAGACATGTGTTGTTGAACCTAAAATAGAAGTATGTATCAACCCAAGTTTTCGAGTTGGGCGCTTCGGTTGGGATGAATGAGTATTTTGATAAAAATGCTGGGGTGCCCTCATAAATAATTGAAATTTGAATTTGGGATGCACTCAAAATTGGGGTGCTCTTATCGAACACTGATGTGCATATAGTTGGGCTCTATAACATTGTGATCAATAGAGAACAAGTGAACAACAAAACACTTACAATTCAAAAAAAAAAATGAAACGATTAAAGAACATTAAGATCGACAAATTAAGCTTGGCATCTTTCATGAAAATTAAATTAATTACATCAGGGTTTTTTTAAAAAAATATTGTGTACTCGCGTAATAATTTAGTATGATTTTCAATTGCCCATACTTCAAAATGAGGAGTTTAGGGGTAAGCATTGTGTGCCACACCGAGCTGTCTATCGTTAGTTACTTGTAAGGCTAGAATCACTCTGTGAGTTCTTCATATTGCTAATTGTTGGCCCTTTTAGACCTTGTCTTAAAAAAAGAGAATCATGTATCAATTAAAATAATATATATATATATATATATATATATTGTTGTAAATTGAATTGGAACTTGCTAAGAACTAGAGAAGGAAATAGAAGACTAAGAACTTCTACTACTACAAACTACTACTACAAAGGAGAAGAGAAGAAATGAGATAGTTGGAATGAGAAGTTTTCATTCAACTTGGTGTGTTTTTACATTGAGGTTGACACCCTTTATATAGGCCATTTGGTGATGATGATAAATGTACTTCATATAATGTGTACAAGCAATACATACACCCCATGTCATACAACACATCACAAGCAACATAGACAATACATGGAAGAGTTGGTGTACATTGGAGAGGATTACATGACAATACATAGAAGAGTTGGTGTACATTGGAGAGGATTACAAGTTACATGCCAACACAATATATTGGTGTACATGCATGGTCATCCACACTTCACAACGTTCCCCCTTGGATGACACTTGCTTAGAGATTGTGCCTCGTTAAAACTTTTACTAAGAAAAACCCTGTGGGAAAAATATAGTAAAAGAAAAAGAGTACACTATTCTCATAAATATTAAGACGGGTATAATATTGTTAAGATTGCCTCATTAACTACCTTGCTAGGAAAACCCAATGGGATAAAACCATAGCTAAGGGAAAAAGAGTGCAATACATTAATCAATAACTCCCCCTCATGTGAACATGGGTGAAACTTGTTCAGTTTCTTTACTTGCAATATCTTTAAGTTTACGCAAGCCAATACCATATGAAAGCCTTTTAAATGTCGTGGTTGGTAAGGCTTTGTGAATAGATCAGCAAGATTATCACTCGATCGGATTTGCTTGACATCAATTTCACCATTCTTCCTCAAGCTCATGCGCATAAAAGAATTTTGGTGAAATATGTTTTGTTCTCGTCCCCTTTTATGAATCCTTCACTTAATTGTGCAATACATGCTTTGCGTTATCTTCATATAATATGGTTGGAGAATCTTTTATTGAAGGCAATCCACATGATTCTTGAATATGTTCAATCATATTTCTCAACCATACACATTCACGACTTGCTTCATGAATTGCAAGTACTTCAGAATGGTTGGAAGAAGTAGCAACCATAGTTTGCTTTACTGACTTCCATGATACAAAGAAGATATTGCCACATGTGAACACATATCCCGTTTGAGAACGGGCCATGTGGGGATCAGATAAAAATCCAAAGATCGCATAACCTTGGAGATTCAATTTTACCCTCTCGAGTAGAATAAACCCATGTCATTTGTTCCTCGAAGATATCGAAAAATATGTTTAACACCATTCCAATGTCTTCGAGTTGGTGATGAGCCGTATCTTGCAAGTAGGTTGACAAAAAAAGCAATGTCGGTCTTGTACAATTTGCAAGATACATAAGTGCACCGATTGCACTTAAATATGGTACCTCTGGACCAAGTAGCTCTTCATCACTTTCATGAGGTCGAAATGGATCCTTATCCACTTCAAGTGATCTGACAACCATTGGATAGCTCAATGGATGCGCCTTGTCCATATAAAATCTTTTTAATAATTTTTCAATATAATTTGATTGATGGACAAATACTCCACTCGAAAAATGTTCAATTTGCAAACCAAGACAAAGTCTTGTTTTTCCAAGTTCTTTCATCTCGAATTCCTTTTTCAAGTATTCGGATGTTCTAACTATATTTAAATCATCAACATATACAACAATAATTACAAATCCTGTTGATGATCTTTTAATAAAGACACATGGGCAAAGCGGATTATTTACATATCCTTCTTTCAGTAAATAATCACTGAGGCGTTTGTACCACATTCGTCCGGATTGTTTCAATCCGTACAAAGACCTTTGTAATTTTATAGAATGCATGTTATGAGGTTTTGATTTTATTTCATCGGATGTTACAAATCCATCAGGGATTTTCATATATATCTCACTGTCTAGGGATCCGTACAGAAATGCTGTAACGACATCCATTAAATGCATATCAAGCTCTTCAAAGACTGCAAGGCTTATCAAGAACCGAAATGTGATTGCATCTATAACAGAAAATATGTTTCCTCATAATCTATGTCAGGTCTTTGTGAGAAACCTTGAGCTACAAGTCTTGCTTTGTACCTTGTAACTTTATTTTTTTCGTTTCTCTTTCGTACAAATACCCATTTATATCCAACAGGTTTTACGCCATCTGGCGTTTGGACAATTGGTCCAAAAACCTCTCGTTTCTTTAACGAGTTTAGCTCTGCTTGGATAGCCTCTTGCCATTTTTGCCAATCAGGACTTTTTCGACATTCGTCCACTGATCGTGGTTCTGGATCATCATCATTTTCACATATTTCAAAGGACACATTGAAAGCAAATATATCATCAGGAACAATTTCATTTCGATCCCAAATCGTACCAGAGTTTAAATAATTTATTGAGATCTCATTATTTTCATCTTTTTCCTCTTTTTCTAGAGGAAGTTGTTCCTCATCAGAATCAACTTGTTCTGACAAACCCTTATCAAATGATTCTTGTGCTTTCTCAGGAGTATTTTGATTTGTATTTATTTTTACTCCCGTTTTCCTCTTTCGAGGAATTGTATCTTTTGAACCAACTGGTCTTCCACGCTTTAAGCGTTTCGTTGGTTCTTGTGCATTTTGTTGCACAGAGACATCAATTCTTGCAGGAGCATTTACAGCTGGAATGTGTGATTTTGTCACTTGTTTTGCATCATTAAATGCATCAGGTAATTGATTTGCAATTTGTTGCAAATGAATGATCTTTTGAACTTCAAGTTCAAACTGATTTGTGCGTGGATCATAATGTGATAAAGTTGATGCATTCCAAGCAATTTCGCGCCATTCCTTTTGAATTGGCTTTTATCTCCCCTAATGGTGGGAAAATTGCTTCATCAAAGTGACAATCAAGCAAAACGTGCGATAAATAAATCCCCTGTTAAGGGCTCAAGATATCTTATAATGGACGATGAGTTAAATCCAACATAAATCCCAAGTTTTCGTTGTGGACCCATCTTAGTTCTATTGGGAGGTGGTATAGGAATATACACTGCACTACCAAAAATTCTCAAGTGTGAAATATTTGGTTGTTGACCTAAAATGAGTTGCATGGGGGAATGTTCATGGTATGCGAGGGCCTATAACGAATGATAGATGCTTTGCATGAAGGATCGCATGTCCCCAAACCGAAGTTGATAACTTAGTTCTCATGATTAAAGGTATGGCAATTAATTGAATGCGTTTGATAAGAGATTCTCGCCAAACCATTCTGGTATGCACATGTGGAACAGAATGTTCAATGGTAATTCCTATAGACATGCAATAATTTCTAAATGCTTGAGATTGAAATTCCCTCGGCATTATCAAGACTAATGGTCTTGATTGGGTTGTCGTGGAATTGTGCTCTTAACTTAATGATTTGTGCTAAAAGTCTAGCAAATGCAACATTGCGGGTTGAAAGCAAACAAACATGTGACCACCTAGTTGATGCATCTATCAAAACCATGAAATATTTGAATGGTCCACAAGTGAGGATGAATAGGACCACATATGTCTCCCGAATGCGTTCTAAGAAAACTGGGGATTCCACAACAATTTTACTTGGGGATGGTTTAACTATCAATTTACCTTGAGAACAACTAGCACAATTATAATCACCAGCCGAAAATATTTTGTGACTCCTTAAAGGATGTCCATGCGAATTATTAATTATTCTTCGCATCATTGATGATCCTGGATGACCAAGCGGTCATGCCATAAAATGAATGTCTTTGGATCATTAATTTTCTTATTCAAGACGACATTCGTTTCGACATGCCTTATATGAGTAAAATATAATCCGATGATAAAGCTGAGAATTTTTCTAACACTTTTTTTTCCCATTTGAAACCAATGTGACATAGAGAAATTCTCTATTATTTTCATTCACGGTTTCAATGTGATATCCATTTTGTCGAATATCTTTAAAGCTCAGTAAATTTCTTCTGGATTTTTCAGAGTATAAGGCATTGTCAACATGAATTGTTGTTCCCCCAGGCAACATAATATTTGCTCTTCCAGAGCCATTAATCAAATTAGAGGTGCCAGATATTGTTTGAACATTAGCCTCAGCTAAATTAATATTGGAGAAATATTCTCTGTTTTTAAGGATTGTATGCGTTGTAGCACAATCAGCAAGGCATATATCGCTCTTATTTGATTCATGACTTGAACACATGATTTGTTGATCCATCTGGACAAATAATGTTTGGCAAATCAGAAAAAGAGTCATATTTCAATGATAAAATTCATAATATTTTGCCTTTGATTTTGAAGGCATGGTAAAGGTCACAAAAATATTCGGGCATATATATATGACAATATTTAGGCAAAATAGCCTTTCATATATGACTAAAAAAAAATGTCACAATTATGAGCGCTCATTGTCAATAATTTTTTTTTTGCCCTTTGTAGTGGTGCACCACTTTTATTCCAATTTTTGGTGGAATTGTCAATACGACCTTTACCAGATATTTTCACCTTTTCCACGTCCATAAATTTATTATTGCGATCATGATCATTATATGCAACATATGCTTCTTAATTTGAAGCTGAACTAATTGGACGGGAGCGATATTATATTTATAATATCTCATTATTTTACTCAGCTACCATGAGACAAGAAATCAATCCTTAATATTTAGTGGATTGACGTGCGCACTCGATATTTGTTGCAAAGAATTAATCGAGGCGGGCCACGTGACCTCTTTATTGTCTCATCATCATATTTCCACATAGCCTCAACATAGAGGTAATTAAAATTGTGGAATTATAATTAATATTTGACTCGATTAAATTTTGTAGCATGAGACCCAAATTACTCATTTTGAGCTTTTTGGAGCATTACCCTTTTGGTATGTATATATATAACTCCATGAGGTGAAAATATATATAAAGTGAAATATTCACTTTTCAAATCTCTAAAGAGAAATTGATGAATGATTGTGTACAACATACAACCTTGCATAGATACAAGCTTTATTCATAATTTGTAATATCTAACTATCATGACAAGAATTATAATAAGGTAACAAATTCAACTATGGTTGATTAATATTTTGAAAGTAAATATAATCTAAAATAATTTTCTCTTTTCTTTTTATGTAAATAAAAAAAACATAATATATGATTAAGTATATGTTCACAACTTGATTTATTAATAATCAAATGTACTATTCGTATGAGTTGGTGGGACAACCTCCAGGTTGGGTGGCGAGACAAAGTCTGCTTAATGTCATGCCTCCTCGAACGGGATAACCCGTCTCCCTTTCAATGTTTAGCTTTACCGGGGACAAGGCTTACCCACTATCAACTCAAACTTATAGCATGATTTGTATTATAAAATCAAGAATAGAACAATAACTAATCGTTTGTAGTTTTAAGAGAAAACTAGTTATGTCACATATTGACTTTTGATTTCTGATGTAGAAGATCGTACAAGACTCAACTACAGAGCATACTTTCGCAATCGGTGACATTTTAATGTATAGTATATGAATAAAGTATGCATATAGAAGTGATGCGTGTAATAAAAGGAACCAACCATGATAATATATAAATAAATTGAACTTAAATAACAAAAGTTATACCTTCCTAGCTTTGTCTCCTTAACAAGCCTTCTTGAACTTCAAGATCTCCTTAATGCTAGAGCAAGCTCGTGCTGATAACGTGTTGTAAATTGAATTGGAACTTGCTAAGAACTAGAGAAGGAAATAGAAGACTAAGAACTTCTACTACTACAAACTACTACTACAAAGGAGAAGAGAAGAAATGAGATAGTTGGAATGAGAAGTTTTCATTCAACTTGGTGTGTTTTTACATTGAGGTTGGCACCCTTTATATAGGCCATTTGGTGATAATGATAAATGTACTTCATACAATGTGTACAAGCAATACATACACCCCATGTCATACAACACATCACAAGCAACATAGACAATACATGGAAGAGTTGGTGTACATTGGAGAGGATTACAAGTTACATGACAATACATAAAAGAGTTGGTGTACATTGGAGAGGATTACAAGTTACATGCCAACACAATATGTTGGTGTACATGCATGGTCATCCACACTTCACAACATATATATATATATATATATATATAAGGGACTTGTTCAAAAGTGATTTTACTGGGGGTTTTCCCTAAAAAAAAAGTGATATTACATAAAAATGAAAATGTCGAAGCATTTGCACTTTTTTTTTTGTGCGCAAGGTACAATCGAAGAAATTTTTATCATGCTCATGGCTAAGGTTGTTACGTTAAGTAATTAATATATGCAATTAATATAAGGGATTGGAAGTAAAATTTTCCTTCTTTTTAAACAAAAAATCTTCTGTCGTAATTCTGTTATGAAATAAATTAAAAAATGACATCTAAGGGTGAGCGGTCAAAAGACATGTTTTGTTTGGCATGACTATTTATCAATGGTGCAGAACATAGCATCAATTGAATGAGACATTTGGTTCATACAAGACAAGCTCTACCACTCATATTTTTAGTAGAACCGGCCACTTCATTTGAATACCGATTTAAGTGACACCATTCTTTTGTCCATTGATATGCATATTCCGTTATTCACCATTTTCGTTAATTGAAATATTCCCATTCCACAATAAGTGACTGTTCAATGTCGCTAAAGGCAAATATTTATTTATTTATTTTATGAGTATATATCAAAGGCTAGTATAGATACTGAAAGTTTATCAAGAGAATAAAGTATATTGTGTATCTTTCTTGTGTACATGGTCATCTATATATACGCATAGATCTAGAATATAAAAGGAAAGTACAACCACAAAAGAAAGCTACTAAATACACGAGATGTTAATTTCTTAAGTGTTAAATACAATATTTAGTTTCTTTAATACCCTCCCTCAAACTCAAGATAAGTTCGTAGAAATCAACTTGACTTGAGTTTGTCAACCAAAATATGAAAGCAACTCGAAAAATGAGATTTAGTGAAAATATCAGCCGTCTTTATTGGAGGATGAAACAAAAGAAAGCTGAAGAGTACCCCGAACCAGGTGCTGACGAACGAAGTGAAAATCATTCTCGATATGTTTTGTTCTTTCATGAAAAACATCATTGTGCGTAATCTGGATCACACTTTGAATATCACAATGCAGAATGGTAGTAGAAGTATGTGTAACCCCTATATCTTCGAGTAACCAATGAACCCAAATTGGTTCAGAGGTAGCATCAGCAAGAGCCCGATACTTAGATTTTGTGCTAGAGCGAGATGTAACTGTTTGTTTCTTGCTTCGCCAAGAAATTAATAAGTTGCCAAAAAAGAAACAATAACTAGTAGTAGAACGTGGGTCGATAGGATCACTAGTCCAATCTGCATCCGAGTAACCAGATAATACTAATGGAGAGTTGACAAAGAAGTGGAGACCATGAAACAAAGTGTCTTTCACTTATCAAAGGATGCAGAGAACAACAGTGAAGTGAACAGTATGAGGAGCTGACATGAACTGAATGACGACATGAACATCGTAAGCAATATATGGATGGCTAACAGTAAGATAAACCAAACTACCCACAAGTTGGCGATATAAGGTAGGATCTGAAAGAAATGTACCATCTGATGGAGTCAGCTTAACATACGTGTCCAATAGAGTAGATGCAATAGTAGTATCGGTAATCACAGAGTGAGAGATCAGATCAGAGGCATATTTCGCTTGTGAAAGATAATATCCGCCATCAGAAGTATAAGTAACTTCAAGACCGTGAAAATAGCTCGAGTTACCCAAGTCATTCATCTCAAAGTGACTTTTGAGATATTGATGTAAGTCAGATATCACAGTCGTGTCATCTCCGATGATGATTATATTATCAACATAAAACATGATAAGAACTATGCTCTTGTCTGTTCGTTGAGTAAACAAGGCAGAATCGTGTGAACTTGACTAAAAATCAAACTGAGTAATAGTGGGACTGAACTTGGCAAACCAAGCACGGGGAGCTTGTTTAAGCCCATATAAAGCATGATAGAGGAGACAAACTTGCTTTGAAGAATGAGAATATCCAGGGGCGGGCGCGTACAAACTTCCTATGCAAGATCACCATTAATAAAAACATTTTTAACAGCCATTTGGAACAAAGGCCAATGTCGGACAGCTGCCACAGCAAGCAAACTTCAAATAGAGGTCAAGCGTGCTACAGGTGCAAATGTCTCTTCATAGTCAATGTTGTATTCCTGTGCGAAACCTTTTGCAACGAGACGGGCTTTATACCGCTCAATAGAGCCATCGGAGCGAGTTTTTGTCTTATAAATCCATTTGCATCCAATCAGAGTCTTGCCGTATAGTAGATCCACTAAGTCCCAAGTATGAGTCTTCTTTAATGCACATAGTTCTTCGAACATTGCTTGCTGCCAAAGGGGGTCAGAACAAGCCTCTCTATATGAGCAAGGCTCATGTAAAGAAGAAACAACAAAAAAATAATGATAATCTTTGATGTAAGGGGGAGGTTCAGTTACCTGTTTAGAGCGATAAGGGGGAACATGAACAAGAATAGGAATATCAGAGGGGACAAATTCTTCAACGACGAGTGCTGAAATGGGATCTCGATTATTGAGCTCATATGGAGTACTTGCAGCAGGAAATGGGAAAAGCTCAATATATGAGTTAGTGAAAAATGGTTGGGTATAGGATAAAGAACTGTCGAACTTAGATAGAGTAGAAAACATGGTATGTTCCTAAAAGGTGACATGTTTTGAAATGCGTAATCTCCGAGAAAGAGGGCCCCAACACCGATAACCTTTATGTTCAATTTCGTACCCGAGAAAACAACAGAAGCAAGCACGCGGTTCAAGTTTGGTATGCTCATGTGAGTTAAGAAGAATGAAACATGCACTACCAAAAATTCGATGGTTAGAATAGTCCGGTGGTGTACCGTATAATCGTTCAAAATGAGAGGTGTTCTTTAGCACTAGTGTGGAAAGTCGATTAATGGTGTAGACACAATTTAAAATTTCACCCTAAAACTTTTCAGGACAAGATGCAAAGAGAAGTTAGACACGTACATAATCTAGGATGTGTCGATGTTTTCTTTCAGCTCAACCATTTTGTTGAAATATATATGGGCAAGAATGTTGAACAATGGTACCCTGCAACTTAAGAAATTGAAAAAGGACAAACTCACGGTATTCTAAAGCATTGCCTGTACGAAGAACTTTGATTGTGCATGCGAACTGATTTTTGATCGTGTTAGCAAAATCAATGTAAGTTTGAGATATTTCATATCGATGCTTTGGAAAATATATATAGGTGAACCTGAAATAATCATCAATGAACAGAACAAAATAACCATTCATATTTGAAGTAGGTGTCGGACCCCAAACATCAGAATGAACTAATCCAAATGGAATATTGCCGATGGACTTGCTAAGATTAAAAGAAAAAGTAGGTTGTTTACCTAACTGACAATGCACACAATCAAAAGACTCGAATTTAAAAATACCCAATGACCTACTGGAAAGAAGAGTATGGAGTTTATTAGTAGATGTATGGCCAAGGCGAAGGTGCCACCGATAGACTTAGTGGGTATAAACTACAGCAGAAATTTGTTTGACAGTAGGCATGTGAAGTGATGTGAGCTTAAAAAATTGTCCCACTTTGATCCATGTTCCCAAAACTTGACCCATTTGAATGTCCTATACCTGACAACCAGTAGGAGAAAATAAAATAGTGAAGCCTTGATCACATAACTAACCAACAAAAATTAAGTTTAGAGTAAGATCAGGAACACAATGAGTGTCAGGAAGATTTAAACTGGGGTTGGAGACGGTTCCTAAATGGGTAACGGACATAAAGCCACCGTTTGTAGTGTGAATGCTCAAAAAATGAGGTGAAAGAATATTGTTAGAAAGGAGAGATAAATTTGGTGTTATGTGATTACAACACCTAAAATTAAAGAACCAATAATTATTCGAGGTTATAGATAGGGCAGTGAATTGGAGAGATATTACTTGGTTGACGATAACTACCAAATCATTCATAGAAAATATGAGAGGGGAACGCGACCCATCAAAGGCAGCAATAACAACCGAATGGCTGAATTTAGAGACTTCGTTTTTCTCCATCCATTAGTTTACGAAGTGTATGTTCAGGCGCAACATGTGTACAGATGAAGTACACGTTTCAGATGTGACACTTGGCAAATGTGCAGATGGACGATTGGAGTCAGCGGGCTTCTCGGTTGGCGTGCAGGCGGTGGCGGGCAGCAGGTCACGCATGCGGCGCATCATGCGATAGAGCAGCAAGCGTGTAGGAAGCGGCTTGGCGGACACGTGGCAGGCAGCTAGCAGATGAGGCAGACGCTTGCGCAGGTGGGTGCTGAGCAGACAGGCGGTTGGGCGTTCGTCAAGTGGTCAGTGCGTGTCAGGTGATCAGCTCGTTTGATGAGGCAAGGTTTGGGCAGAATGGCTGGTTGACGGAAAAATTTACCAAAATACACATGTTTTTAGTTTTAATAAAAAAAATAGGGGTGAAATGTAGTTATTTTTCGGAAGTAGGCAATAATGCCTAATGGAAAAGCGCTATCTATGTGACTTTTTTTTTGATGTGGACACATGGATAGTGCTTTTTGAAAATGCGCTATCCATGTGTCCGGGCAACTGACAGAAGGTGCTATCAGTGTACATGTCCACGTCGACATGTCCGCGTGGACCCACGTCGACAGATTACACTGATAGCGCCTTCTGAGAAGGTGCTATCAGTGTCCACGTGGACAAAATAGGGTTTTCTCGATCCACGTGGATCGAAAAAACTCGTGACATGGGGGCGCAGATAGCGCCTTCTCAAAAGGCGCTATCTGCACCCCACGGTCATCTTTCCAAAATCGACGCAGAGAATATATTCTCTGCGTCGGTTTCGTCTTTACAGTGAGATGGTAGGGATAGGGGGTAGGGGGTGGTAGGTCACGGGTTTATCGTGGCGAGTGGGGTAGGTCGGTATTTTAAGGAGGGGAGGGGGAGCGATCCGTGGAAAGAGACAAGCTTTAGGCAGAGGAAGAAGGAGGGGCGGCTTGCGAGAGAGACAGGCGGCGGGTGTGTCGCGCGGCGGAGACGGAGGAGAGGAGTATTGGCGGTGGCGCCAGAGCAAGGAGCGGTGTCTCTCAGCAGCAGCAGCGGCAGTGAGACGCGGAGGAATTCGCGTGGCAGTGGTACGTGGAGGAAGAACATCGGCTCGAATGGAGGAGGGATCTCAGCGGCGCGGCAATGGAGGAGGAGGAGGAGCGGCGACGCGGCCATATATCTGGCAACAAGAATGAAAGGAGTGGAAGGAAGAGGTAAGTTTAGTTGAGTTAGTTGAGGTAGTTATATTAGTTAGTTAAAGTAGTTTAGGTTAGATGTTTAGTTAGTTAGGTGTATGTCGTTAGGTTAAGTTAGTTTAGGTTAGAACGGGTACTTGTGTTCGTGAAGAAAAAAATATCCGTTCTTATTATAATACTCCAATACTTAGATATAGCGTGTTTGCACAACTAGCTAAAACAAGTAGAAGTTTGAAAAACAAATGATGATGATAATCATGCATGTATCTTGTATGTGTTTTGTTTGATATTGTTTGTAGTAATTAGTGTATAGGAGAAGATGTTGTTTATGATAAAAAAATGAAGATAATGATAGACAATTTTAAAAACAGTCCAGAATAGACCTCACATTCCTGATATCATCGGGAGATAAAAAGTACCGAACAATTGCAAGTTTCTTAAAATCATCAAACCCCAAACAAAATATCAAATAATTATATGATCATAAAATATTAGTTATGTCTGATAAAATGACAAGGTAATTAATCTAGGCGAAAAAGTTTTTTCATATTAGAAGAAAATTTAGCTTAAAGTTGATAATCTAATTAATTAGATTACCGAAAAGCAAGTATTATCGATAATTATACATTTGAGTTAGTTACGGTAGTTATGTTTGATTAGTACTTGAGGTTGCATTGTTCGGCAATTTTAGGTTAGTATAGTTGAGTTAGGTAACGGTGTTGATAAATGTTACGTTAGGTTACGTTTGGCTATGTTGGGTTCACATAGTTAGGTTAGGTTATGTTAGATTAGGTTAAGTTAGTTAGTTAAGTTACATGAGTTTAGTTTAAGACTTATTATTTGGGTAAATGATAGCTACGGTTACCTATGTTAGTTAACTGTGATTAGTGTCCTTGAGGTATGTTGTTAGGCAATTTTAGGTTAGTATAGTTGAGTTAGGTAATGGTGTTGAGTTAGGTTAGGTTACGTTACGTTACGTTTGGTTCACATAGCTTGGTTAGGTTATGTTAATTTAGGTTAAGTTACTTAGTTAAGTTACTTGAGTTTAGTTTAAGACTCATTATTTGGGTAAATGTTTTCTACGGTTACTTAGGTTAGTTAACCGTGATTGCGTGGCATGAGTTCTGTTGTTCGATAATTTTAGGTTAGTATAGTTAGTTAGGTTAGGTTCGTTAATTGAGTTAGGTTAGGTTAGGTTTTGACTCGTTATTAGGGTAAAAGTTTACTTTAATTATAATGTTTGGTTTTACGGTTACTTAGGTTAGTTAACGGTGATTAGTTGGCTTGAGTTTTGTTGTTAGGCAATTTTAGGTTAGTATAGTTAGTTAGGTTAGGTTCGTTAGTTAAGTTAGGTTAGGTTAGGTTTTGACTCGATATTTGGGTAAATGTTTACTTTTATTAGTGTAGTTTAGTCTACTGAAGTTGATTTATTATACTCCTTGTGTTCTAAACTAACGAAAATAAAATGTTATTGCAGGAATATTACGTGGTAGAGGAAAAGCGGAGGAAAAAAGTAAGTTCACAATTTTAGTAATTTCATAATTATTTATGTAGGTTCGTTACGATTTACATGATATATCGTGAAAAAGGTATTGTGTTTATCAAGAATGGTTGATATGTTTATTTAATGAAAAGTGTGTTTAAACCATTAAGAAACTCTCACACAGAGGAATGAGTAGGCTTAGTAGTTGCGCCATTAAGGCGATCCTCTACATCCGAAAGTTCCTCTTGTGTGTAAATCACCCCTATATACCGAAAAATGCTTGAATTACAGGTTGAATTGAATACCGTGCTCGATGTGCAATGGTTCAGTAACTCAAACTCAAATGAACGAGTATGCTCCGTAGTTGCGTTATTGCTGCGATCTTCTACATCAGAAAGTTCCATGTGTGTTTAAAGTGCTGAATGGAAGAATATAATTTATGACATAAATTTGTAAATGAAAACCGTGCTCCTTATGAACAAGTTCAGTAGGATATGTAGTGAAAACAGTAAGTATCCAAATATAATATTTTTATCATTACATATTTGGATTTGTCATAACTCGCATGATATGTAGTGACATAGGTGTTTTGTTTTTTCAAAATGGTTAATATGTTTATTTAATGGTATGTCTGCTTAAAACATTCAATAACTCAAACTCAAATGAACGACTATGCTCTGTAGTTGCTCTATTGATGCGATCTTCTACATCAGAAAGTTCCATTTGTGTTTAAAGTGCCGAATGGAAGAATATAATTTATGTCATAAATTTGTAAACGAAAATCATGCTCCTTATGAACTAGTTCGGTAGGTTTGATCGTTTGACATATAAGCATGACTTAGTAGGTGATTGGGAGTGCAAAGAAATGAGTATGCTCTGTAGTTGCGCTGTTATGACATCTTCTACATCAGAAAGTTTGCTTGCGCGTTAACTCCATTATTAAACAACTATTGCACTTAATATATTTGTGGAATTGTGTGTATTCCTTTTACATGATTGTTCAATAACGCATGTAGGTCATGTCCCAAAGAAACATCCATTTTCTATTCTATGCGTACGACTCTATTGTTAATGGGTCAATGGCATCGCGTACAGCTCACCCCCCACATCAGCAGCGTTGATGGTTAAGTTTGGGTCGAGTGGCCGTGAAATGATGGATGACGTGTGTAACGCGTTCACTATCTCATCAACGGATACTATAGTTCAGATGACTTATCGCCACATGGTAATTCTCCCTGGAGGCTCACATTATTTCGTTCCTGTGTTGTTGAATGATACGACACACTTCGACTTGATGTGGGAGACGGTGGCCAATTTACCAATAACTGCAACGATTGATATCTATTTGACATTTGAGTCAGTCGACTCAATTCAAAATCGTTCGATTCATTCGCAAGTTCTTGACGAACGTGCCGACACGACAGACGCAGCCTTAATGATGGAAATGCTGCATATGCAATCCCCACAGGCCGAGGTCGTGCGAGAGGGGTTCGTTGCTCCATTACATGAATATATTAATGCCTATAATGACGATTACGATAACGACGACAAAATAATGAAGCTTATGAGAACATACGTCTCAACGAAAAAACTCCATCAGTTGTCGTTTGGGATGACGTTAATGTTTGCACGGATGATCCAAGATATGAACCTCCGGGTGCGGAGAATGTCGAAGATGATGAGAAATTTGCTATCGATGAAGAGATTTTGTTGGAGGAAGCTAGTGACGATGAAGTTCACCAACCAATACCGAGATATAACGAAATCGATTGGGAGGTGGCTAATTCAACTGTGACCCAACATTCCCATAAGCAAACTTGGGGGGACATGTCTAACTTCGATTTGGAGATAGAGATGTGTTTCGACAATAAAAATGACTTACAACATGCCGTTAAAGTGTGGCATGTTAATAGACATTGTCGATACCATGCGATGGAATCGACTACAACTACGTGGGCGATTAAGTGCATATTTCCACAATACGGGTGTATGTGGCGTCTTCGCGCTTGTTTGCGAAAAAAAAACACTATTATGGGAGATAATACAGTTAGACGTACCGCACACGTGTATTAATCTCGACGTAAAACGCGGTCATGCCCAACTTGACGCCAACATGATTGCTCGAGAGATCCAAAGCGTCGTCAAGAGCGATCAAGGTATCACGATCAAAGCATTAGTAGAAATACTTAAGGGAAAATACGGACACGAAGTCAGCTACAAGCGAATGTGAGATGCCAAAAGGAAAGCAATTGCATGGGCTTTTGGAGATTGGGATGAGTCGTACGCTCAATTAACAAGATGGTTGGCGGCTGTGAGGAGTAAGAGTCCGGGGACAAGGATCGAGTGGTCACACAGACAATGGCATGCTGATGAAATAAGAACCGCGTCTCCTCAATTTCGTCGTGTGTTTTTTGCATTTGAAGCTTCAATACACGCTTTCAAGTTTTGCGGTCCTCTGCTTCAGATTGACGCGACATTTCTATATGACAAATACAGTGGGAAGCTAATGATTGCGATCTCTGTTGATGAAATGGACACATATTACCAGTTGCATTTGCCGTTGCAGAAACCGAATCAACTGATTCGTAGGGGTGGTTTTTGCGGATGTTGCGCAAACACGTGACAGCTAGAGAAGGCGTTCGCGTTATTTCTGATCGTCGCCCTGGCATTTTGGAGGCGGTCAACACCCCAATCAACGGTTTTTGTCCCCCTCAAGGGCCTCAAGGGTACCACCGTTATTGCTTGCGACACTTGCTTAGTAATTTCGGCACCCACTTAAAAAACGACCCCTTGAAAGTACTCCTTGGTCGAGCAGCTATTCAACATCAAGAATGAAAAATTAAAGCGTGCATGGAGCGTTTCACATACTCATACGCCTCAATGCCTGTAATATGTCAATGCCATCCCCGAAGAACTTTGGACTCAATCGCAAGACGGAGGCATGCGGTACGGATGGATGAATTCTAATGGTGTTGGTATGCACGAAATACAATTTATGTTTTGCACTCAAATACAATAAATATTCGACGAACCAATATTACTTACTCGAGTTTCATCAGCAATTGCAGAGTGTTTTAACGGAGTATTGAAGGGGGCTCGATTCTTGCCAAGTACGGCGTTAACTCAGATGATATACTACAGATTGGTGACGTACCATGATCAACGTAACTAGGAAATCAACAAAGCAATCTCAAACGGACAAGCGTACACGAAATATGTCATGGAGGCACTCACGAAAAATGAGAAATCTGCAAGGAGGCATCACGTCACGTTGATCAATCGAGACATTGGTGAGTTCGAAGTGCAGACTAGAAGACATGGAGATCGCATGCATAAAGGCAACAACACGCATGTCGTCATCTTAAAGGACCGGGTGTGCAGTTGTAATAAATGGCAATCGTTTGGTTTCCCTTGCTCACACGTGTTAGCAGCATGTGCGTTTATTCGAGTGAGCTACACGCGGTTCATCGAGCCATACTATAGGATAGATGTGTACGCACAATGCTACTCCTACAAATTAAAGGCCATCCCAGATGAGAAGTATTGGCCGACTTTTGGGACGAAGATCATACCCGACCCTAGATGCAGATGTGGCCGAGGGAGGCCTAAGGGATCGCGAAGACATACCGAGATGGATCTTCCTAATGTCCAAAGACCTATGCAATGTGGGATATGTCATCAAGAAGGACATAGAAGAACAACATGTCCAAATAAAAGACCGTCAACGAGTCCCAACTAGGAAGAAACGATGTGGTATTTGTCGTTCAGAGGGACATAACAAAAAAAATTGTCCAATCAGACCTCAACCATCCAATGAAAACCTATAGTCGATTTTGTATAATGTGTGAAGTAACTTAAGTTCGTACATATTTTGCTTTTGAGCATTTACACAGTTGTTTTAGTGTGAACATTTATTAAATACCTATCGTTTGGTTTCGTACAACACTCATTTTCTTTTTCTAACATTCATTTGTAGTTGTACTGCAATGGACCTAAGACATTCAGATCCATCACTATTGCAACTTCAATCTACTCACAGATCAACGCGAACCTGGAGGGGCGACGTAAACTATTTTACATGAATACGTCAAATTTACAGCAATAATGTATCAAAAACATACATTAATACATTATCAATTACAAGGTGTACGAAACAACGCGCGTACGTCGAAGACGTGGGGTCGTTAATCGAACAATGCAGTATCATTATAGGATGATCCCATATCTTCGTTCCAGTGGGTTCTATGAGATATCCCAAGTAGCATTTTTTAGCCTTGATTGGGCTTTGATTATTGCGTTTGTAGAGAGATGGCGCCCTGAGACGCATACATTTCACATGCATTGTGGGGAGTGCACAATTACATTCCAAGACGTGCAAGTTTAGCTTGGATTACCTATCGAAGGTATGCCTGTGACGGGAACGACAGACGCGACTATGTTGATGTCTACGAAAGGCTACTTGGACGAACTCCTTGTGGAGATGACGTCGTTGGGTGTAAACTTAAGGTCGATTGGCTTGAGCGTAACGTACCAGCAATAGATGATGATAGCGATGAGGAGTCGATCCAACGTTACGTTCGATCGTACATACTACAACTCATCGGTGGTTGTCTTTTCGCCGACGAGTCCAATCGATTCGTACATTTGATGTTCCTACCATTGCTGGAGGATTTCCAAGTAGCTGAACAATATAGTTGGAGGAGTGCATGTTTGGCTTATTTGTACAGGGAGTTGTGTCGCGGATCTCGCGCAGGGGCACATAAGATTGCAGGCGCGTCAATTCTTGTACAACTGTAGGCATGAAACAGATTTCCATTCATAGCACCGCGACGCCTGCGTGTTTCAAGAGCTCAACCGCAAACGGTGGATGGCCGAAATATGCTTATTGTCGTTCCACTGGGACACATGTATTAAAGTCGATTTGTCATTAATTTGCTAACAAATCTCGTCCACTTTCGTTTATCTTAACTCATTGTTTTCTACACAGATGGCTCGATGCATTTTCGGTTTCACAAAGTGCGACGCACGCCGTATCGGCTTACCGTGATGCACTCGACTCGCAAAGGCATGAGGATGATGTGGTATGGCAACCATATACTAAACTCACGGGGTCTCTTCCTAAGTACTGTACTAATGGTCACGGTAGTTGGCTTTTGACGTGTCCCCTTATTTATTTCCACATAGTCGAGTGGCATAAACCGGAAAGGGTTATGAGACAATTCGGCATGGTCCAAGTGGTGCCACCAAATTATGCTTATGACGCCCAACTGCACCGCCTCGAATTGCGTGGACATCATCATGAAAATTGGGTGGCTTTTCACGCAAGCTACATACACATGTGGGAAAATCGTGGGGACGCCATTGCGACAGAGTCACTTAATGAAGGACACGATCATCAAGACTACATGACGTGGTATCGCTCGGTCACTAAGAGATTCATTGGACACGACGGGGTGTTACGTGACTACTCGGTAAGCTTCTAACACTTATTTTTCCTTGAACATCTAATATCTTATATTGCGTGCTTTGACCTCTTAATTTTTGTATATCAGCGTAACTTGGTGCATCGACTGAGGCGAGTGTTTATTGAGGATGGGTACGAGCAAGGTCTTGCTGCGCTCGATGAAGGGATTAAAATTTTAGACGAAGATGAAAGGGAAAGGTCTACTCTTTCGCATGACGGAATTGATGACGAACAAGTATAAATGAGGATAATGAACAGGAAGATGAAGAAGACGATCAGGGCGAACCAAACATAGAGGTGAGAAGAAGACGAACACGACCAGAGACTGTGCGGGAATGCACCAGACGTCCTCGTCAACCACGTCCATCTACTCAGACTAAGATTGCTGCAGAGAGTAGCAGAAGTTCTCCTCCAGCACGTTCATTTCGTTCAAGAGCGAGTAGAACAGAGACAGTTGGCGAGAGTACCCAACGATCATCCCCACCAACTCGGTCTTCTCATGGGTACATTCCTGCATCGTCCGCACCCCAACAAGAACCTCAAATGTCTGTAGCCAGGCCGCCTAGTTTGAATCATATTCCTTACCATTTTAATCCATACGCACTTGGGCCGTCGTCTTCATATGTGGTCCATGGAATGCCTCATCCTCAAATGTATCCGTCACTGCCTCAATACATGCCTAGTCCATATACTCGTACTCCTTATAATTACAATATGCCATATATTGGAGATCCCTCATTCATGAACTTGTTGACCATGCCGCAGCCTCATGTTCCTTTCCCCCAACCCCATACAGGAAGCCAGTATTTTAGGATGGTTTCACCTCCTATTCTTGGGAGCATCAGTAGCAGAGGTGAGTCGAGTGAAGCACCAGAGGAAACACATCAATCTACTCGACGTGATTCAATGCAAGACCAGCTACCTTAACAACCTCATCTGGATGTACAAACGTATCATCCAATTAGACAAATAGTACGTCCGGTTTGCATCACCGAGCAACAACGTCAACGTAACCGTCGAATAGACCTGCATGATGAGTTCTCTTGATGTCATGGTGATTTGTAGATAGCTTATATTTTGGGTTCACGAAGTACGTGTATACAACCTTCTCATCGAATAAACTTATTTCTCATGTTTTCCATATTATTATAATGTCGTATCTGTAATTACTCTTCAATATTCCATAATAGAAATTCATCACTGTGAAAGATATATATATCTCGAAACATTAGAAGATTCGAACTTATAAGAGTAATTTTGCAATAGAAAAAGGATGATGAGGTGCATTAAATGAGAGAAAGCGGATGGTGTGAGGTGCACTAATCGCAGTAAAGGTATAAGAGTTATTTTGCAGTAGAATTGATTTTTTTTAAGATCGACTTTTTCGTTAGAGCGCCTTAAGTAAAAGGTGTGGTGCGTCTAGCTCCGAGTCATGTGCTTTCATATAGGTAGGATTTGTGTATTTTTATGTTGTTTTTGTTAAGCTCACATTCAAGGAGGAGTCCTACACGTATATCAGTAACTGACGTAAATCGTGTTTTGGTATGCGTGCGATGTACTTCACGATACGTATCATGCACATCTCAAAGACTCTAGGGTACGGTATCCAAGTTCTTGAAGTGATTGACTTAAAGTTCGGTGCTTAATCAATAAATTTAATCAATCTTATAGATATTATAATCATTTAATTGAAGAAGACTCTCAAGCCGAATCATATGAAAGAATATAAATAGAGGGACTTCAATGTGAGTATGGCTAGGGCAGAGCTTTACCAAGTAATTTGTTTAGTTTGTTAAGTGAGTTTATTTTATATGTTTAATTTAACTTAAGTGGTTAGCTTAGTTAGGTGTAGGAGGTTTGTTCACATTAGTTTAGGTTGGTTAGGTTAATTAGCTTAGTTAGTTAAGTTAGTTTAGTTTAGGTGTTGAGGTTAGTTTAATTTCATGAATTTGAGTTAGGGTATGTTCGTTAGTGTAGTTTAGTAGAGTTTAGTTTACTTAATTTAATTTACATAGTTAGGTTAGGTTAGGTTAGTCGAGTTTAGTTCACATAGTTACGTTAGGTTAGCTACTTGGTTGTGAGTTTAGTATCGTTTGGTAGTTTAGGTAATTTTTTTTGGTTGTTTGTTTAGTTAGTTAAGGTAGTTATTTTAGTTTAGTTACTTTGTATTGTTTAGGTGGTTAGGTTAGTTAAGGTTAGTTAGTTTAGTTTGGTTAGTTCCATTTAGTTAGTATGTTTAGTTTGCGATTAAGTTAGTTTAATTTTTTGTTGTTTGTGTGAGATTCGTCACTTCCTTCATTGAACTTCGACACAAAAAACACCACAATGTCATGCACAAAGTTAAGGACTCGGTCAATGCAGCTACTTTTGATTCTTTTCAACTAGAGTCAAACCCAAGACTTTTCCAAAACTTCTAATCTATGTTTATTTGGTTCATGCTGATAACTGAGCTTTTATATATACATATATATATGCAACTCCGAGTTGTCAATTATATCCTTTATGGAAATGCAAGACAATTCGAGGAATTTGTCATAAAAATATTAAATTGGACCATACCAAAAATCTAGTCAGGTTCTCATTGTTCTTGTTTGCTTTTTAGTAATAAGATTCGCTAAGCCGTCTTTGGCAACTCAATGAGCTACTGTACATGGCCATTATGGGGAAATCCTTTACGAAGGAGATACATTAGTTACATTTATATATGAAAAATTTAGAACTGGGGATATAACGCAAGGCCTTCAAAAAGTATAACAAGTGTTAGAAGTGCGTTCGAGTGATTCAATATCAATGAATTTAGAAAAAAATAGTTGAAGGTTGGAACGAATGTATATATATATATCATGACAAAACTTTTGTCATGTATTTGAAAATAAAACAAAACTTTTGTTTTATTTTACATTTTAGCAGTAAATATTTGGTTTAACTTAGTTGCGTAGATTTTTTCCGTTGACGTGGGCGCTATCCGTGAAACACAGTCCACGTATGATGCGTGAACATGAGCCGCCCGAAGGTTGGTTTAACTTATTGGTTAATTTGCTATGAACACTTATGTAAAAAGCATAAAATTCGAGTCATTATGGGTAAGTTTGTTTCTTTCTAACCCTGAAGAGTTGATCAATGGTAAGGTGAACGTAGGACTATGTGGGTTAGGTCCACGATCTTAAGTTCGATTCCCCACGGCTGCCAATTGTTGGGCCTGATGGTCTATTTCGGCAATCTCAGGGTAAATAAAACTATTTAAATCTAGATACACATGGTTAATCAAAAAAAAAAAATTGGTTTCTTTTTTATACAAAAATAAACTCCTCCTATGCATATTCAAAATTGGTTGTCATTGTCGAGATCGCTCAACCACCCCAATCGACGACGACGACAGCCATCGGCGAGGGACGGAGCGGCCGAGGACGACGCGGTCCAAGCGGCTAATCGATAATGGCCACAAGAATGCGCAAGAACCAAATAGATGCGCGTGCACAAGGAAATCGCGAACCAGCGGCAGACCGGCGAGTCCCGTTGGTGAGGTGGCGGTGAGGTGGCGGCACAATTGTATAGATAGCGCATTTTCAAAAGATATTATCTATACATTCGCATCGTCACCTCACCGTCACCTCACAAATTACAAAAATGACAATAACACATTTTCAAAAGGTATTATTGCCTACTTTTATTAATTCATATAACACCACCTTATTTTATGAATTAAATTATAAATGTGCTTTACTTTTGAAAAACACCTGGTGGACGCAAGTAAGACAGATGCGGGCAAGTGCGGCTGTGGCACATGGCCTAGAGTTGACCGCAAGCAAGATCGGTTGCGGGTAGATGCGGTGGACAGAGACACGTGTTAACGTGCAAACGACAGATGGAAGTGGGCAGCTGACAATGTAGATGACAACAGGGCAGCAAGGGCGGCAATCTAGCGCAAGTGATGGCAGGGCAGCAGTGCGGCAGTCGGAATGGAAATGAGGCGGATGAGTGCTCGACACGGATAAGACATACGAGACAAACATATGTGACACATAGCGCAGATGAGAAAGGCAAAGGCATAACTGTTGTGGAACAACGTTCACATAAACCCGAGAATTGAACGGACAGGAAAAAAGACCCGCGATCAAGACTTTGATATCATAAATTTTTTTTTAAGAGAATAAAGTTTATTGTGTATCTTTCTTATGTATGTGGTCACCTATATATACACATAGATCTAGAATACAAAATGAAAGTACAACCATAAAAAGAAGCTACTAAATGCATGAGATACTAATTTTTTAAATGTTAAATATAATATTTAGTTTCCTTAACAATACACGTAGATCTAAAATACAAAAGGAAAGTACAACCACAAAAAGAAGCTATTAAATACACGAGATACTAATTTTCTTAACTGCTAAATACAATATTTAGTTTCATTAACAGCTAAATACAATTTTAGTTTTGTTAAAAGATATGTTTTTTTTTTAGAACATATATATTTTTTTGAGAACTTTTGAAAACATATATATGATTGCTAAAATATGTAATTAATAAACACAGTTAACACTTTTCTCACTACAAAAAACAGCCGATCATAAAAGAAACTTCCGTTGTTGATTAACATAAATTTTGTCTCTAATTCAATTCTGCAACTGAACAGAGACGAAATCTATTCCGTCTCTAAAATTGTCGTCGCTAATATAGTTAGCAACGAAAATGTGTTTCCGTTGCTGATTAGAGACGGATTAGAGATGGAACAAAAATGCACATTCTTCCAAAGTGAATGGTTTTACTTGCATTCCGTTGCTAATCCGTTGCTAATTAGATATGGATTAGCAACGGACTTTACGAATTCCGTTGCTAATCCGTCTCTATTCCATTTCTAAACTTTGTTTACCCAATTCTTTCATTCTATTTCTTCACAAATTACAGACGGATTAGCAATGGAATTTATAAATTTCGTTGCTAATCCGTCTCTATTCCGTTTTTATGCCCAATTTTTTTTTTTAAAAATATTCACAAGAATCGGATTAATTCTCCGAAACTTCTAAAACTAAAAATAACAACGGGATTTGCTCCATCGCCTGCACCCTCTCCAACAACTCCTTGGGGGTGCTAACATCCCCAAAAAAGTAAATTCTCACATACATACACTAATCAACAATATATATCAACAACAAAGACTCAAATGAGAAAAAACATACAATTCGATATTAAAAAAGATTTATATATTCATGAAACGTAGTCAAGTATAATAAATGTCTAAGATACCAAAGTATCCACAAAAAAATACAATTCTCATTGTTCTACAACAACCATAAAAATACCTAAGTATCATAAAGTTGCTCATCCCTCGTTGTGCTAGCACCTGGGATGTGCTAGCATCAGCATCTACGTATATTCTCTTCTTTCTCCCTAACCACCCGAGACCGTAGACACATCCTTTGAGACACTCACCCGCCACCTTGTAGTACACCGCCTCATCATCCACTGGCTGGTTCGGTGTAGTCTGGGCCAGCTCCTGACGTCTCCCTTGGAGCTTAGCCTGCATGAATCAACAATAGGCAACTAAAATGATATGCTCGTAAGATCAAACAATGGCGGCTACCACAGATTTCACAATTTACACAAGTTGAAACAATTCTCTCCTACACACATCTACGAGCCCTAAAAAACATTCAAATCAGTTATAGCTTAAATTACATCTATTCACATTATTTAAGTCTTTTTTCCACTATTGTTACCATGAATTGATGGTATTTGTTGTCTTTTACATTAATTCACTACCAATATTGAAAAGAAAAGAAAAACACACAAACACACATAATGGTAACAATATAATAGTAGCACTAAATTTGTTTTCTTAAGTAGGGGTACCTTAAGCTTTACTGCTCATTTTCGTGATTTCAATTACTCTACTTTTGATATACGTCTTCCTGCATAGAAAGATCAAAGGTATAAGTAATTACTTACAAAAAAAATCATAAAAGCAAAAGGAAAAAGAAATAAAAATTGGAGGAATGCTCGCGTGACCCTTAGAGAGGCATTGCATTACAAACATTCCAAAATAATTAAGTTACTAGATAGCAACTCGAGTGGCTGTTGACACGTCTAGCTTACAAATGATTAATAGCATCATTCAGTTAAACAATTCCATTATAGTTTTCTACCATAGGCAACCCTTGGCCAAAGCCCAATCTACACGGCCACCTAAACGACATAATATAGGTATTTAACTAGTTATGAAACATGAAACTAAATCATACTATAAAACATAACCAATAGATAAGACAACCAACATAATCAAGAGACATGGGATAATAGAAATGCATTTTGACTAAAATGATCGCACCCAAACAATAAAATACAGATGTTCACAATCTCAATTTGTTGCAAGAATTTCACCATTTATACAAATATGGATCATATAGATTGGTTCATGCACAGTAAAGAATGAAACATCCAACAAATAGCATGAGACATATCAATTACGAGTTTTTTTTCCTTTTCATCAATGTGCGGTAGATTAAGGTTAGAAAGTTGGTGTTCAGCAAAATCACGCCCATCCTCTTTGTCTTTGATAAGCTTTAAAAACTCTACTAAACAAAAGCTCTTTTTGATATACGTCTTCATGCATAGAAAGATCAAAGATATAAGCAATTACTTGCAAAGTGGATTAGTAGGTAGGTAAGATGCAAGGACACTCTCTCAGGGTGAGGAATTATAACTAATAAATGGGAAGCTTAAAGGCTTTAGTCCAACATAAATCTTTAGAGACAAATCAAGCCGTTTGGTATTAGTAGTTGTTGTTGTTTGTTCATTTTCTTAATTATTAGCCTATAATTATAAGAACTTTTAAAGTAAGGCAACACACTGCAACTCATTAAGTAAGGCTAAGCACCCGATATTTCATTTCCAACAAATCATGAATCGATGTACCTACATTACTATCAGCCATAACACACTACAATTCATTAAGTAAGGGCAAGTACAAAGGTTGGCTCCTTAAATCATTCCTATCGAAGACTTTATGTTTTAGAATTTACAAACAAACATCACACCATAAACATATAGACATATGTGTGTACATTCACCAATAAATACAGTAATACAAATCATAGTATGTTATTTAGAAAGAAATTCGATATCTCATAGATCAACGACATTAAAGGAATGCGAGCCATAGAATGAAGTCAAGACAAATAATGCTATGCGACAATTTTTAACACGATTATTTTAGCCAAAGAAATCATAGATAGTAATACACAATGCATGACATTACCAATATAAGATCGGTAGTCAAAAAAACAAACGATTTAATGTCAACTCAGAAATGGAAATGAAATAAAGAGAATTGCCTCAAAGGGTTTACTTACCTCAAATGCACGCAATTCGTAGCCTATACCGGCTCTCGGTCACTCCAAACTCGCGTTCCACACCTTGTAAGTCCTCTTCAAGCTCCAACAGTGTCTTAACAAATTTAATTTTAACTTTTTTTTAGGTTGGTCAAGTGGTTTTCAATACTAAATCTTAGCTCCAAACATGTAGTATCTTTATAGTTCATTTCATGATTCAAAATCCACTTCTTTAAGGCATTGAAGGTTTATGCTGGAACTTCAAATTGGAAAAATTGATCTTATTTTGGTTCTATTATTTGCGAAATTGATCGAAAATGGTATATCAATGGAGAGATTACCTCACCTGGCAGCGACGAACCACGACGAACAGCTGCAACCATAAACCAAAACAAACTTTACATTTGTTGAGTTCTAACTTCATGTCTGTTTGTGGATTGAATGTACTACTCATTGCAAGGAAAAATATGTCTAACTTCATGTATGTTTGTGGCTTTTGTTCCTTTTGTTGATTTCAACTTTTTTAAGACCTAGCTCAATACGTGACTGATACCAAACATAGTAGGATACTTGGTAGTAAAAATAAAAGCAACAAGGAGTTCAAAAAATATCATAAATTATAAGTTATAAGCAGCATACAAATACAACATAGTATCAGAGCTCCTAGTAATTGTTCACTCGTATCTTTAAGGTTGGAGGTTAATTCAAATCTCTTGACGTTTTATGTGAAATAACAACATTAACTCAAAGAGTAATCATAGTTTTTAGAACCCTACCTAGTAGTAGAAAATATATAATTATATGTACTATTCATTTATACCAAATATAGTAGGAAATACATGAAAAAATGTGGCATGAAGATATTAAAGAATGTAAATTAAAAATAAAATATAGCACAAAACCTTACCTCTCAAGAGCAATTAGAGCAGTTTAATGCAATTAAGGCAAAACACATTGCACTTCGACTACGAAGGATTTCTCGCTTCCGTATAGCTCAGCCACTTCCCTAACGCCACTCTGCATCAAAACCAAAACCAAAACAATTCAACGTCCTTGGCGCAGTAGAAATAACATGCCATGTGCCCATTGTTGCACTAAAATTAAATTCCAAGAACATACAGCCAGAAAAAAATATATATGCATTTCAGGAAGCATATAATATCAAAAGCATAGAAGAAATGATTCAAAAAGACTAGTGCAACAATCGATCTAATAACAAAACTTAGTGCAAGTGAATCCTTAAGGCGAGGTACAGCGACGAACAGCGGCGACAGCTTAGGGTGCGGCGAACAGTAGCGACGGCTTGGGGTGCGGCGAACAACGACGATGACTTAGGGTACGGCGAACATTGGCGACGGCTTACGACGACGGCTAAGAGTGCGGTGAACAGTGGCGACGACTTAGGGTTTCGGAGGCTCTAATATCCGGCGGACGACGACGACAGACCCGACAACCTCATCGTAGCCTCAATCGCAGCGACGACATAGATTCAGGGTTTAGGAGAGAGATTTTGGTGAGAGAGAGAGAGAGTTGACGGCGAGTAAGATCCGGTGAGAGTGAGTGGCGAGATTTCAGTGAGAGAGCGGTGAGAGAGAGAGAGAAGCGGTGAGAGAGAGAGAGAGAGAGAGAGAGAGAGAGAGAGAGAGAGAGAGAGAGAGAGCGGTGACGGTGAGAGAGAGAGAGAGAGAGAGCAGAGAGCGGTGAGAGAGAGAGAGGAGATATTGGTGAGTGAGTGAGAGAGAGAGAGAGATTTCGGTGAGAGAGAAAGAGAGTTGGTGGTGATAATCGGTAGAGAGAGAGAGTTCTATTGTGGTTGGTCCCCATTTTTTGGGCGTCTAGATCGAACTGCGCACGAATCTCGAGACGTAATGGACGGTTATAAAAAATTAAAGTTTTGGTGGGAATGTTGGCGCCATTTATTTGAGATGGAATTTAATTTCGTCTCAATTTCGTCTCTATTTTCGTCTTTGATCTCTCTCTATTCCGTCTCTGAATTATTCCGTCTCAATTCTGTCTCAAACCATTTTTCTTAGCAACAGAACTAAATTCCGTTGCTAATTCTGTTTCTAAATATTCATTTTTTTGTAGTGTTTTTATAACTATGATTGTGCAAACCTTTTTTTAGCCCCTTATTACTTTGGTCCGATTAATCCCATGAAAATTAGCCAGACACCTCAATCTCATAACCTGAGAGAAGCCAAAGAAATATCATGTTGCTGCTAAGAATACACTTTTGAAGTAAGAAAAAGAAAATACTAACAATTTTTTAATTCGTAAGCGCAAAGGCATTTATAGATCATTACGAGGATAATTAAATAAAGTGCATTGTTAATTTTATATTATCTTATAATAGTAGTATACAAATTCATGGTTTTTAAAGTTTACGATGTATTAATTAAATCAATTAATTTTTAACAACATAATTTCAACAACATACCTTCAATATATTAGAAGATATTTTTTGATGAAATTAAAATATATTTCTTATTATAGTGCAAATTGCGTCCTTCACTTCTTAATAGTTCTTAGTTCTTATTGTTCAACAACTAAGTACATTAACCCGACTAATAATCAAAGCCAAGCTAAAAAAACACTATTCTTCTAGGTTGGAGCGAGGATTTTATCTTTCCCTAGGCTAGGCCATGACCAAACATGGGTTGATGATGATTGATTCATGTTTAAGATATATTTTTCCTACTATATATGGAAGCAAAAAAACCTTGAAAGAAAGCACACATTTTTTAGACTAACTGTGGCAACATGTAAAAGGGTAGAGACAATTTCGATAGAGAAATAGTCATTGATAAGAATGACTTGTGTTCAACAGACTACACAACCTAGCTAACTGAAAAATATTGTAAAATTATCAGAGTAAAATACTTATTTCACTCCGCATACAAGGGTTGTTGTACACATCACATATATACAAAACTAATACAAAAACTGATTTCTACACTTTTTACAAAAATAAATTATTATTTATGTTGGGTAGTTTCCTAAATTAATAAAAAAAACATGAAAAACAAATAAGTCCATTTGTTTATTGATACACTAACACTAACACTAACATATATATATTAAGTAAAATAAAAATAAAAACATACATAAGGGGTCATGTACATAGCTCCGCCATTGTATTCTTCAACTAATTGTCACTTAATGTGAAACTACTAAAATAAAAATAAAAATAAAAATAAAATAGAGGCAAGGAACTCAATTCATTGAAGGGTCTGGCTATGTGCACCCCACAAAACATTAAGGGCAAGCTATGCACACTGATTGCAATAATCTGTGGATCCAATCCAACTTGAACCAATTATCTCTAATTAGATCAATTTTTTGATCTCTTGGACTGGATCGGATTGAAAAATTACTAATCCGCATGGATTTGATCGGATTACGGATCCTATAAAAAAAATCGCGGATCTACTCTGATCCAATCCGTTTATAACATAAGCACATATACACATGATTATATGTACTTGTATCTTGAAGAGCATCAACCACAACTATCAACTCTAAATTAAAACCTTGACTTACTTAACCATAACAACCGACATTCCCCTCCCCCTATTTTGTCCGCGGGACAGCTCCCCCATCTCGTTTTAGAGTCTGTCAACCCTTTCTCCTTCCTTTTCATTCAAGAGCTCCGACGACCCCTTTTCTCCCATTTTAGTACACTTTATATGGCTCCAATTGTTTTTCCAAATCCACTCAATATTCACAATCAACGACAACAATCGCATCGAAAAGTGATACTTTTTTTAGTTACGAGCCAATTTTCATATTTACGTTGATCCTCGAGTTTAATTTATTATCATCGTTTTTTGATCACTATTGTTCTCCTTTTGAGTTTTATAATTTGGTTTGATTTATTGGAAATATGGTATAGATTTGTGAGATGTATTTTATAAATTTGAAATTTATGAGATGTATGCGTGGTACAAATTTGTGGGGGTTCATTTAATTAATTTTAGTTTCACGAACCTTTCGATAGAAAAAGTCTTTCCTTGGAACTTGATCCGATTCTGTTCGCATTATATGCAAATTGTATTGAGTTGGATTGATGAATTATTTGGACTTGACCGGACTGTAATTTTTCAATCCACAATAATTAGATTTGATTGCGGATTGACCCTAATTGGACTGGATCCAATCTGTATGCACCACTAAGATAAGCCACAAATATTTGCACCCCTTCCATATTTGCTTTCAAATGTAATGACATTTTTACCCATCTCAACTCCCACGATGACTCACATGCCCTTTTATCTCTCTCACCTTAATTTGTGCACCCAACAAGAATCGACTTTTCATCTTCGACGATTCCTTCCGACCACCTAGAGCTCGTGCTCTCGCGTAGAGGATGACTTCGAAAAATAGTTTTTTCAAATAAAGAGTTGTGGGATACCATTCTAACACAAGGACATTTTAGGGAAAAAGGATTTTTGGGGGAGGGGGTGTTCTTATCAGTCGATGGAGTGCACTCATCATGTGACTTTCCCTTAATTTTTTGTGGGGTATACATAGCCGGACCCTTCATTGAATGACAGCTGGAGATCAATCTCTCTCCCTATGGAATCATGAATGACTGTTGATTGGGCAGCCAGACGCTGACCTAGTTAGGTCGGGCCTAATGGGGTCGAGCAACGCTCTATCCAGATTTGTTCTATTCTTTGATTTAAGCTAAACCAATCTCTATCACGGGCTATTGGGCTGGGCCTTAATTATATAATACACACTTTTAATATTTATGATTAATTTTAGTGGACTAGGTGTTTTTTTTTTTTTTTTTTTTTTTTTTTTTTTTTTTTTTTGTTATAGGCTTACAGCTGAGACTAAGGTTTTAACCATGCGGTACCTGCATTTCTCTCTATTTTCTTACAAAAACAATTTCTCTTATTTGTAATTGTCGATTTGGTAGTTTTGTAACGAAAGTATAAATAGAGATTGAGTTATTCTATGGAGTCACATGGGGGGGGCTGTAATTAGGCATTACTCCGTGTAGATTGTTATAGCATTTTCATCTAAGGTTTCTGATTATCAATTGTCAATGCCGACCATTTGGACCACACACTTTAGTCCCAAAGAAGCTTAGTCTTTGTAGCAGAGTGTGTGCCATTATTAATGTAGCGAAGGTTCAAAGCAGTAGCAAATTTGTCCATTTAGTTCACGACCTAAAATGATGAAAAGAAGCTTCTAAAATAAATCATTAGTAGTAGAAGATATTTATCTATTCTTCTTGATCTTACATTCATACCCAAAATCTATGTTGCATGTTCAAATGGTGGATATTCTCCAAAAGGCACTAACTAATAAAGGACAATTTTTTGGAAGAAAAGGTCATTTTTAAGGGATCAAATTTATATAGGGAGCGGCTAAACGGAAACTAATTTTTGTTTAGAGGACCTCATTTTTTAATTTTTGCTTCATCATACCTCACCTTTTACTTAGTTTACCCCATTTTTTTCTCAAAATCCCAAAATACCCTTGCCCACCTCATTACCATCACCGTCACCCCAAAACACTAAATCCTTTCTATTTCTTGATTTGTAATTGTAGAACCCTTGAATTAGGTTACCAATTGGCGTAGCTAGGAGTGTTTTTTCGTTGAACAAGGTTGGGTGTGGTCGCGTCGAGTCCTAGAAGTGAAGAAGTGTTACCTGCGGGTATCAGACACATAGAGCCGACACCTCTAAAGAGGTAACGACTAACTCCGACCGAAACATCTTTAGAGATCTCAGCCGACTCTGAGCGAGATTGCAAGGGATCCAGCCGAGACCTCTTTAAAGGTGTCTGCCAGGTGTGTCTGAGACCTCTTTAGACGAGTCGACCCTGTGTGTCTGACACCTCTTCAGAGATATCAACTCTGTGTGTCCGACACTCACGGGGCAAAAAAACGAACATACAAAATCTCAAAACTCCTAAAAATACATGAAAATGACAAAAAATAGTGAGTTTTTGGAATTGCTTAATATTTTAGATTCCATCAAAACTTTACTCCCAAAATGCAAGATTCAACTCCCAAAACTCAACAACAATCCCACAAAATAATAACGACTCAAAAAGTATAAAAAAATCCAAAAAAACCTCGAAACCAATATTAAAAGAGATAAGAAAAGCACAAACGACATCGTGTCGAGATGGTTTTACTTGGATTTCGTTAGATTTGGGTTGGTGGTGAATACGATTTGAGAGAGGGGTGACTATGGTTTATGCGAGTAAACACCCTTTTAGATGGAAGGGTAGTTGAGTTATTTCACTAGAGTGGGGTCCTCTAAGCAAAAATTGGAGTTCGTTTAGCCGTTCCCTTTATATAAGGTCATACTTTGTGACAAGTCAATAATTAGACATGTTTTATAGTGTAATTTATGTTGATTTTAGATATAAATGATAATATTACATTGGGTATTCTCTTATTTTTGTAATTTCATGATTTAATTAGGAAAAATGAAGAAATAAAAGAAAAAGAGGAAGAAAGTAAAAAAAGTCAACTGACAAAAAGGTTTAGCGATTTCCCAACGATATGAGATTACACAGGAATCGTTGCCAAAATCAGAAGCAGTGAAACTCAACAATTTTTGAACAATTTAGGATTCTCTTACAAATCGTTGCGGAAGTTTTTTTAGATTACTATAAGGAATTTAAGTCTATCTATGATTTATACACTTGGGGAAAATATAAATAAGACTATAGGGCTTCGAGATAAAGAGCCATCGATTAGCTATTATTAGTTTTGAAGTCTTTTCAATTAGATTTTAGTTTAGTTCATTGTTCATTACTTTTATAGACTCTTTGGAAATTCAAGACTTATTTAACGAAGGTATTTTACATTAATGTCTTTTAATCATTTGTTTATTGCGATGTTTCTTATTAATATAAATGAGTAATTTATTATTCTAAACAACAAACTGGACGTGATTGTAAACCGTTTATCAATTTAGACATAATGCATAATTTATATGTTTAATGCGTTAAATCAATTGCGCACGTTAGTCACGATTTTAATAAGGTGTTTTTTGCATATTACGACCAATGATTCTTTGTATTGAGTGCATAGTGGCTAATATGCTTCTTAGTATAGGGTATCTAAATCTATGTCTATGATTATTAGTAACAATTATAGAAGTAGTAAAGAGGATTAGTCTATAGGGCAAAAATTACCTGAGTAGATGTTTTAGGTGATTGTGTTCTAGGTTATTTAATGACTAGCATAATTTTGATTTTGATTTAGTTTGGATTAGGTATGATTTTATTGAGTGTTAATGCTTTCGTAATTTTTAGTTTATTGCGTTTTATCTAATAAGTAGAGTTACAAGGGTAAGGATATGAATTATTTCAATTGAATATAAGAAAGTCGATAGTTTGCTAAAGCCTATCAACCTATTGTGCTAGAGTTTAATAATTTAGATTCACTATATAAATATGATGATTTGATATGACTATGCATTAATGAAAATGTTTAGATATGATGGTTTATATATCATTATCTAAGATGTATTGCAACGACCCCAAATTTCGAGGCGAATCGGGTACTGCCGCGTTGCCAAACACATCACCAAGCATGCCACGTCAACATACACTTATCCTTGACGGTCTACGACCTAACCTTCGTACGTATCTTATTCGGATTAATTTAATATTTATAAATGTTAAATTAAGTTAACTAATTAGTTAAGTTGTTCACAAATTATTAAATTATTATAAGTTATATACCTTAGCGGAAGTCTTTAAAGCATGCAGCTGTTGTAAAAATGAAAAGTTTGTATTTAATAAACAATCCTATAGTGTGGAAACCTGTCACGAGATACCATGTATATAAAAAGCGACAAAAGTGCAAAAAATGGTCATATACATGTATCATGTACACAAGTCCTCCAAAATCTCATAAAAGTAGTAATTAAGTACATACAAACACCTACGCAAAAAGTTGATGGGGCTTTCTTAGCTTTGAGGTAGTAGTCTAAAACCCCCTTGCCTTGGCTCATCATTGGATCTGCGATTTGTCACAAAAATAATGATAGATCTCAGTGAGTAAATCCTGGAGAACATTAGCTAATACTCACAAAATCCAATAAAGCGGCGACAGTTCATGCGATTTAAATAAGAAACATAAAATAAGGTAATTGCATGAAAATAAGTTGCAGAGAAGTCGAAACTAGACACGAGTATAGCGTGACAAAAAATCGTGGTTGACATCCGAGAATCAGCTTAGCTAAATCGAGAGGAGCTCATGACGATCACCTTGCCAAACATCTCACGGTCGAATGAGAGGAACCTATAAACTGTAAAACTCCGTCTAAACATCTCTCGAGAGGAACCCATGACGGAGACTTAAGTCTTTGTCAAACATCTCACAACTTAATGGGTTTCGCGAGAAATAGTCACCGCGTAGCCCCAACATGGTCAATTACTTGAACATCGTGGGGTAGCTAGCCCCGGGGTGTGAGTCTTGCTATGCCCGACCCCGTCGACAAATACACATACACACTTGGAAGTGGATGAATAGTAAGTGAATATCAATAAATAGTACGATGGAATAATTGAGACTCAAAATAAAGCAAGTTCTATAAATGAATTTTAACTAATTTTCTTATGGGTTTACTTACCTCAAACAATGACAAATCGCCCTCAAAACGTCCCACTCACACCTCGATATATGCACCCAATACCCGACTATAGTCTCTTAGGTCCTTGGTGTCCGATTATACCACTTTAATTGTTTTAGAGTCATATTAAGTAAGTTTATAGTGTGGGACCAAAAACTTGAAATTTTACTTCCCAAAAGTTTAATTTATGGCACATTTTTCGAGTTATACCGGAATACTAAACGCTAAAAAAAGCCTCGGTACTCATTTTCCTAGCTTATTCTAATTTTTCATATTTTTTTGAGAATCTTATGAGATTCTCCATAATTATCATCTATTTTTCATGTTTTTTTCGTGATTTATTTTCAATCGAAATCATTTTATTTAATTTTTTGATGGGTTGGGCCCGGTTCGGCCCAACCGCCTGGACTAGGGTTGGTCTGACCTGGCCCATCTAGGCCTAGTCGACCAGACCCGATGGGCTTGGGGTAGCCAAGCTCGGGTCACCTGGCTAACCCTCTCATCCCAATTCGTTTATGGATCTAGAAACCCTTTTTTAATGTAATACAACAACAATAACAACAACACTACAACGATGCTAACAACAAGAACAACCCAACCATTATTAATAGCTCCTAATTTTTTTTTAACCAAATCAACAACCAAAGTGACCATTCACATCGGTATAGGAAGGTCACTAGCGAAGCCGCCAAGAGGGAGAGACTTTGCGAGAGAGGCGACGAAATTGTGGAGGTTTGAGGAGAGCTTGGTGAGGGAAAACTTGGTGATGGAGGAAAATGAGAGGGGTGTGAGGAGGAAGAAGATGAAAATTGTTGGAGAGAGAAAGAGAAATTGTAGGTTTTGTTTGAATAGGAGAGAGAAATAAGAGAGAGAAAAAGTGAGGTCTGGGGTGATGTGATGGTACGTGTGATGTGATAGGTACGTGTGGCCTATAAACCCCTATTATCCCATACACTCGCATCACACATACCTCGCAACGTCATACACTCTCATCACTACACGCGCACAACGCGACCAATAAAATATTAACTAGTGCAACACGAATTAATTAATAATACAACAATTTAACACGCATCTCAAGAAAATAACTATTTATACTTTGGTTGGCGTAGCCTAGACTTGTCGGCGGTGTCCACATGGGTCCAAGCTATGGATCCTAATATGTAATTAATAAATTAATTAAGATAAATAATGTGGGCCGTTACAATTTTTCCAATTAAAAAGAATTTCGTCCCGAAACTCAAACTTAAGTAAAAATCTTACCTTGAAACAATTGAGGGTATCGCTCCTGCATGGTAGACTCTCACTCCCAAGTAAGTTTTATCGTTCTTATGATATTGCCATCGAATGAGCACTAGTGGTATTTCCTTCCTCTTGAGAGTCTGTATCCTGCGATCCACTATCTCAATAGGGTATTCCTCGTACGTTACATCTAGTCGAACCTCGATCCTACTATTCATATCAACCATCGATCTTAGTCCTGATTTGGCCAACCGTAACATCGAAATATAAAAAACATTATGAACCCCTGCTAGCTGACTCGACAATCTCAACTGATAGGCAACCTTCCCAACTCGTTTCTCAATTTGAAATGGCCCAATAAGACTTGGTGCTAGTTTCCCCTTGATACCAAATCTTTTTAACGGGGAAACCTTCAAATAGATCTAATCATCTACGTTGTAGCTTAGTCCATCGCGGTACTTATCCGCATATTTCTTATGTCTGTGTTGGGTCACCTATAACCGTTGACAAATCATCTTCGCCTTCTCTCTTTGATCTACAACAACCTCAGGTCCTGCAGCTATTGTATCTTTGGGCTCTGCCTAAGAAGTCGGTGATCTACATGGTCTACCGTACAATGCCTCAAATGGTGGCATCGCAATACTTGTCTGATAGCTGTTGTTGTAAGTAAACTCACCAAGCAGCAAGTACTCTTCCTAAGACCCACCAAACAATAACATACAAGCCTAAGCATATCCTCGAGAATCTGTATCAATCTCTCTAACTGTCCCGGTCTAAATAATCGAAATTGGTACTTTACGCAACTGTACAACCTCACTCTCGAATAATGCGCTCAGCTGTATGAATGTATATCTCATAGAAACTTGTAGGAAATGGAATGATTTCGTCAACCTGTTCACAATCACGCATATCGCATCGTGTTCCGAGAAGTCTCCGGTAATCCATAAATAAAATCCATCGTAATGTGTTCCCATTTCCACTAAGGGATGGGCAGCAGTTGCAATAACCCTTCGGGCCTCTTGTGCTCAGTCTTAATCTGCTGGCACACCTTACATCCCCTAACATAGGCGCCAATGTCTGCTTTCATCCCTGACAACCAAAATAATAGTCACATATCGTGATGCATTTTGGTCCTGCTGGGATGCACTGTATACCGGGACCTAGCCTCGTAGATTATCCCATCGCCTATCTCTAACACTGTTGGAATCCAAACCTCCCTCGGTGCCTCAAACACTTATCTACATACTTGATCCAATCTGGATGATCGGAACTGCGTGCCATCTCACTAAACCTCGAGTACATCTAAGTCCTTTGACACTCCAACACTAGCAGATTGGAAACAAACATTACCCCAATCTGCCCATAAATTTGTGCGTCCGTTGTAGTAGGAACCTATGTCAAACTCATTATTGCCGCCGCCTCAAATAAACCATACCATGCATCATATGACAGTCAACTATCTCAGAATCCGATCATCTCCTGCTTGATGCATCTTATATGAAACTTGCTTTCCTAGGCCGAGATTCAATGGAGTGGTCGTAGTCCTTAAGCAACTCTAGTCAACGTTGCTGTCTCATGTTCAGATCTTTCTGAGCGAATAAATATTTCAAACTCTTATGATCTATAAATAATGTGCACCTCTTACTATAGAGGCAATGTCTCCATACCTTCAGTGCAAATACGACTGCTGCAAGTTCCAAGTCATGTATTGGATAATTCCTTTCATGGGTCCTCAACTTGGGATAGGAAGGAGATAACGCTGTATCCCAGCATTAGTACACAACCCATACATGTGCCATAAGCATCAATATAAACTGTCAATCCCTTATCTGGCTCCGATAATACTAGTAATGGTGCGATAGTTAGCTTCATCTTCAACCGTGCAAATGCGTCCCCGCACTCCCTTGACCAATCAAAAGGTACGTCCTTCTTGGTCAATTTAGTCATCGACACAATGATCTATGATAAGTATTTCACAAGTCGCCGGTAGCGTCTTGCTAACCCAAGAAAACTTCTTATATCTGTGACTATCTCGGGTGTCGGCCAATTGATGACTGCATGAATCTTACTCGGGTCAACTGATATACCTCTGTCACTAATCATGTATCCTAAGAACTTGACCTCTAACAGTCAAAACTTGCACTTACTGAACTTAATATACAATCTATGCTATCTCAATGTCATTAATATCTGCTTAGATGTTGCCCATGATCTTCCTGAGTCTTGCTGTAGATCAATATGTCGTCAATGAAGACTATGACGAATCTATCCAAGTATGGCTTCAATACTCTGTGCATCAAGTTCATAAACATGGTAGACGCATTTGTAAGTTCGAACGACATCACTGTAAACTCAAATAACCCATTTCTGGTGTTGAATGTAGTATTAGGTATGTCTCAATCTCGAGTCCTGAGTTGATGATAACTCGATCTCAAGTCGATTTTAGGTAAGAAATGGGCTCCGACCAATTGGTAAAACAAATTGTCATCCTGGGTAATGGGTAACAACTCCATACTGTCGCATGGTTCAACTTCTATAGTCAATGGACATCCTCAAGCTACCATCCTTCTTCTTAACGAATAGCGCCAATGCTCCCCATGGAGATGTGCTCGAGTGTGTAAAACCATTCTTCTCAAAGTCTTCCAATTGAGTCTTCAACTTATGCTGTTCCTTCTGTGCCATCCGTTACGGTCTACTAACTATCGGTTGTGTGCCCAACACTAACTCAATAAGGAACTCAATTTTCTTGTATGGGGGCAAACCTGGTAAATCCTCTTGAAAGACATTGGGAAACTCAATGACAGCTGGGACATCCTCAAGTCTAACCTCTAGTGTCTCGACCGACTCTACTACCCCCACAAACACCTCTATCTATAGGGTCGTATGCAATCTACCCCTAGTGGTAGATAATATACTCGCATCAATGGTGAAACTGAACCCTGGTATGTCGGGGATCTGAAAATTCACTGTCTTGCGGAAACAATCCTCCTGGACGTGATAAGACGCTAGCCAATCCATGCCTAAAAGTGCATCAAACTTTAAGAACTCTAGAACGCATAGGTCAATAGGGAGCTGGTGTCCGCAGATCCTTATCGTGCAATCCTCACAAATCATGTTAGGGTAAACCTTCTCCCCAGCTGTCGTGCTAAAAATCAGGAGTGTTCTAACTCTGAACGGTGTTAACTTTAACTCATCAACTATACGTCTAGAAATAAATGATACGGTGGAACCAGAGTCAATAAGTGTACGCATAAAATGACCATAAATTGAAATCATACCTTTGACGAGATGTCTGGTGGCCTCATGGTCTAGCTATGACGTCTGCTCGCTCCCTAGCCTGAACTAGCGGTGCTACTAAAGCTCTTAGATAGTCTTTTTTAATGTGTCTAAGCTGTCTGCATTTGAAACAAGTAACTTGCCTGTATCCTGACCCCTGACCTTGACTAGTGCTTAACCTCTAACCATGACCCCAAACCTGACCATACTGTCTTCGCTCCCTACCTCCTTGGTCTTGGGTCAGTATGTGTCCTTGCTGTTATACATAACCACCATCTAACGTCTGTGCTAGGCTGTGTAGGTACTATTGCACGAGCAATGACTGCTTGGTGGCTATCATGTCTAGGCCTCTGTCTCCATCTATTTTTTTGATTTATAATCCCCTTCCTTTTCTTGTCATACATGGTGTCGCGCAAGAACAACCCTGAAGCTAGCTGTGGTATGGGCATCACGACGCGACAGAGAAGATATGTCTTATGGGCTAGGGCCCTTTTATAGTTCTCCTACAGTGTACGAGTTCTGCCTGACACTACTACACTCGCTATCTCATCTATAAGCCCCGCTTCAAAATGAACCTGATCGTGATCCGTAGAAGCTAAGTCCCTAGCAAAGTGTAGCAGGTAATGAAACCTTTCCATATACTGAACAACTATATGACTACCCTGTCTAAAACATAAAAACTTATGTCTTAGATGTAACTGTATCTCCCTCGGTATGAACTGATTACAGAAGACCAGTCTGAAACTGGCCCAAGTAGTCAGCTCTCCGTGGGTCTCGGTATGAGCCGTTCACCAAACTTTGGCCTCTCCTTGGAGAATATATCTAGATATCCTGGCTCGAATGCTGTCGTGAATCCTCAGAAAGTTATGAAACTTATCATTTGCGAGAACCTATCTTGTGGCTGCTTCTGGGTCTCCGCTTTTATTAAAATATCCCGATTGAAATCTCGCAAACTCTTTTGTTAGCTTAGCCTCATCTGATAAGGAGGCCTTGAATGTGATCTCATGTAGGTTCAGTGTCAGTATCGCTACAGACATAGATGCCAATGTAGTAACCTCAGTCTGAAATAAAAGTTGACATGGTAGTCTCTGCCATAACTATAGTCGCTGGCATACTTTATACAATCAGAGCAACTACCATCTCAATGACGCTCGTTGTAATGGTAGTGGTAAGTGTCATGATAATCGCTATTTGGGCATAGAGCAAGGCCATCATTTCTCAAACTACCGATCGTGTGCCGCTATCCGATCAAGTACACTCTAATAAGTCGCAACAGGTATGGTACTGCTCGTCTATCCACCATCCTTCGCAGGTGGAGTCGGCTACCCATTCATATCATGTCTGCAATAACAAAGATGTGTTTGTATCAGCCTCGTATATGCGTATATACTATTATAAATCAAAATATATAACGTATAAGTCTTGGTAGTACCCGCTTCACGTTCATTTCCCAACTAAATTTCTAAGTTTGGATTTTCAGTTTTCACGTCTAAGTTTGTTTTGTTAAGCCTTATTCAATTTCATTAAACTTTTCCCTAGCTTCGCTTCAACTTAGACTCTGATACCAACTGTGACGGCCCCAAATTTTGAGGCAAACCGAGTACCGCCACGTTGCCAGATTCGTCACTAAGCATGCCACATCAACGCACACTTATCCTTGACAGACCGCGACCTAACCTTTGTACATATTTTATTCGCATTAACTTAGTATTTATGAATGTTTACGATAAGTTAACTAAGTTAAGTTGTTCATGAATTATTAAATTATTATAAGTTATGTATCTTAGCGGAAGTCTTTCAAGCATGCAACTGTTGTAAAAATGAAAAGTTTGCATTTTATAAACAATCCTATAACGTGGAAACCTAGCATGAGACATCATGTATGTCAAAAGCGACAAAAGTGCAAAATGTGGTCATATACATGTGTCAGGTACACAAGTCCTCCTAAAATCTCGTAAAAGTAGTAAATAAGTATATACAAACACCTACACTAAAAGCTAATGAGGCTCTCCTGGCTCAGAGGTGGTCATCTAAGACCCACTTGCCCCGGCTCGTCGCATGGTCCGCGATTTGTCACAAAAAATAATGACAAATCCTAGTGAGTAAATACCAAAAAATGTTAGCTAATATTCATGAAATCCAATAAAACGCCTACAATTCATGCAATTTAAATAATGAACATAAAATAAGGTAATCGCATGAAAATAAGTCATAGAGAAGTCAAAAATTGGACACGAGTATATCGTGACAAAAAAACCTAATCGACATCCGGGAACTAGCATAATTAAACCGAGAGGAACCCATAATTATCACCTCGCCAAACATCTCGCGGTAGAATGAGAGGAACCTATGAGAGGTAAAATCCCGCCCAAACATCTCTCAAGAGCAAATCATGATGGAGACTTAAGCCTCCGTCAAACATATCTCAACTTAACGGGTTTCACGAGAAATAATCGCCGCGTAGCCCCAACATGGCCAATTACTCAAACAACACGGGGTAGCTAGCTTCGAGGTGTAAGTCTTTCCATGCTCAACCACATCGACAAACACACATACAAACGTGGGAGTGGATGAATAGTAAGTGAATATCAATAAATAGCACGATGAAATAATTGAAATTCAAAATAAAGCAAGTGCTATATATTAATTTTAACTATTTTTTTCGTGGGTTTACTTACCTCAAGCAATCACAAATCGTTCTCAAAACGCCCCGCTCACGCCTCGAGATGCGTACCCAACATCTGACTATAGTCTCATAAGTCGTTGTTGTCCAAATATACTACTTTAATTATTTTAGAGTCATATTAAGTGAGTTTATAATGCAAAACCAAAAACTTGAAATTTTATTTTCAAAAAGTTTGGTTTTTGACACACTTTTCGAGTTATACGGGGTGCCAAACGCCTGAAAAAGCCTTGGGACTCATTTTCTTAGTTTACTTTATTTTTTCATATTTTTTTTGAATTTTTTGGGATTTCTCATAATTTTTAGCTATTTTTTATAATTCTATGTAATTTCTTTTAATTTAAAATCATTTTCTGTAATTTTTAATTAGTTTTTTTTTAAAATTTTTTAATAGATCGTGCTCGAACCGGGCCTGGTTCGGGTTGGGATCGATTCAACCCTATTGTCTGGACTAGGGTTGATTCGATTCGATCCAACCGGGATAGAGACAGTTTGATCCAGCCCACTTGGGCTTGGGTTGACCCAACCCAGAGGGCTTGGGGTAGCTAGGCCCGACCCATCTAGCTACCCTTTGTTTCCTCTAGAGACCTTTTTTTTATTGCAATATAACAATAATAACAATAACACTACAACAATTCTAACAACAAGAACAACTCGACCACCATTAATAGCTCCCAATTTTTTCCACCAAATCAACAACCAAAGTCACCACTCACCTCGGTCTAGGAAGGTCACTGTCGGAGCCGCTGAGAGGGAGAGACTTCGCGAGAGAGGCGATGAAATCATGAAGGTTCGAAGAGAGCTTTGTGAAGGAAAGCTTGGTGATGGAGGAAAAAGATAGGGGTGTGAGGAGGAAGAAGATGAAAATCGTTGGAGAGAGAGAGAAATTGTAGGTTTTTTGGAGAGGAGAGAGAAAATAGGAGAGAGAGAGAAAAAGTGAGGTATGGGATGATGTGATGGGTATGCGTGATGTGACCAATAAACCCCTGACTATCCCATACACCTACGCTATGAGCACCTCGCGATGTCGTACATTCTCGTCACTACACGCTCACAACGCGACCAATAAAATATTAACTAGTGTGATGCGAACTAATTAATAATACAACAATTTAATATGCATCACACGAAAATAACTATTTATACCTTAGTTGGCATGCCCTAGACTTGTCGGCGGTGTCCATGTGGGTCATAATCTATAATTAATAAATTAATTAAGATTAAATAATGAGGGCCGTTATATGTATTGTTTAGATATTTAATTTATATTGATTTCTTGATTATTTGTTTGAGTTACATTAGATTGGTTTATTGAATTAAAGCTGCTTATAGTTTAATTATTTTAATTAATTAATTGTTTCATTTTTAATTTGATATTGTTTAATTTTCGTTTTAATAAAATTAGTTAAATTAAATTAAATTAAATCCAATAAAACTTTAGAGTAGCCTTAGTTCTAAAGAGATTTGTAAAATCCATGTGAAGACGATATCTCATTTACCACTATTACAAATAATAGAAAAATACGAGAAACTATTGTGCGCATTCGACACGTGTCAATTTTTGGCACCGTGGCCGGGTAGTTCTAAAATAATCTCTTGGAAACTTTCTTGTTAAATGTCATATAAAATAGCTGAAGACAAGAAAGAACTAACTTTTCGGCAATCTGATAGGAATGTCACGACTTATAAACATATGTGCATAACTTTTATAACATAATTTTTGAAATTCGAATTGAAGTTTGGATTCATAAGTTCTTTACCGTGTTTCTATGATGAGGATAACGAAGATGCTCAAAAGTTTATTAGGGAGTTTGCACTCGAAGTAAAAACGTTGAAACCTAAGGATATAGAAATAGATTACGTTAAATTAAAAATTTCTCCTTCTGCATTAAAAGGCCAAACTTTAGATTTGTTATTTTACCTCTTTTAAAATCCCATAACCAATTGGTTATAGATGCTGTATGTTTTTCTTGATCAATATGTCCCAGCATGAGAAAAATAGTTTATATAGGCAAGAAATGTATAATGCTAGGATGAAAATTGGAGAAACTTTTGATGAATTTTAAGATATGTATCAAAGATTAATTTCATTATGCCCGATGCATGGATTTATAGAAAAACTTTAATGCAATATTTTTATGAAGGATTAAATCACTTAGAACGAAGATTCTTAGACATAGTATGTGGAGAGTCTTTGCTCGACATAACACCAACTTTAGCAAGAGAAGCTATAAATAAAATGGCTAAACAATCTAAGTAATATGGTGAAAAGAGTGAATTAATTAAGAAAAACCTAAGTGAAATGAATTGAATGACATATAAGACATCAAACGATAAGATAGATGAGCTAAAAAATATGGTTGAATTATTACTAAAGGATAGATCAAGCAAGGTAAGACCTTGTGTTTTCTATAATGAATGAAGTCATTATAATGATGAATGTCCTTTGAGACAACAAACTAAATAGAAGAAACTAATACTATAATGAATCAGTATGATAGATTCGTTGATCTCATTTATAACTTTAATAGTTATACAAATTACTCAGAGCCAAATGTAGGTAATTATATTAACAACCATGATTATTAAAAGTATAAATCATCGAAAAATCCAGAAAGAGAAAAGATCAAATAATTCAAACATTACAAAATGATATGACTAAATTGAAAAAGCAATTGAGTCAGATGACAACACAAATGAGTAAATTTGTAAATCAAGGAAAATTACCATCTCAACCTTATCTTACTTTATACGAAAAGACACCATCCGTAACATTAAGAAGTGGTAAGCAGATGGATGAAGCTAAAATGCAAGACCAATTAGTTTCTAAAAAAGAAATAGAAGCTTGATTAGAAAAAGAAATTGAAGTAACAAGTAATCAGATTTCCAATAAAAAAGGTGACGAGCCTGATAAAGACATATCAATTAATATCAAAAAACAATTCTCTAATCATTTAAAGATAATAAAAATGCTAAGAAATTGCAGGAAAAAAATAAATCTCTGATACATTAAAGAAAGCAGTAGTCAATATACTTCTGTTTGAAGTCATTCAAAATGCACTAAGTATCAAAAACTTATAAAAAATTTATACACTAATAAGATTAAGTGTAATGAAAAGGTGAGTCTAGGAGAACAAGTATCAACACTAATTCAAAAGAAATTACTTTCTAAATATTCTGACCCTAGAATGTTTTTCATTCCATGTTCGATTGAAAATATATGAATTTTTAAAGCATTGTGTGATCTGGGAACCTCTATAAATGTTATGCATTTATCTATTTATTTGCAAATGATGAATGTACATTTAGAAGAAACTAGTATAGTAGTACAATTAGCAGATATATCCACTATTAAATCGATATGGTTACTAGAAGATGTACTGATCAGGGTTAATGATTAAGTCTTCTCAGCTGATTTCTATGTTTTAAACATGAAAAAAGAAAATTTCTCTAATAGAACTCCTCTAATTTTAAGAAGACCATTTTTGAAATCACCAAAAGCAAAGATTGACGTTTCAAATGGAACATTAACAAGGGAAGTAGATGACGATAAAGTGAATTTTGATATATACGATGAATGAAATATCCAATGGATGTCTATTCCTTATGCACAATAGATATGATAGACCCATTAATCTTTTAGAAAAGATAAAACTGATAAACTGGAATTTGTAATATAAGATTTAGAAGAAGATGATGACAGAGACGAATAAACAAAAGAGATAATAAATACTTTGGAATCATATAATAATGTACAAAAAATTACTTATTACCTAAATTTATCTAAATCTCATTCAAAAATCTTACCTTCTGTAGTTAAAGCCCAATAATCAAATCTAAAAACTTTACCGAATCATTTGAAATATGTTTATCTAGGGGACTATGATAAGTTACTAGTCATAATTTCTAATAAATTGACAAGTTTAGAAGAAGATAAATTAAAAAATGCACTGAAAGAATTTAAATGAGCAATATGATGGACAACAACTGATATTAAAGGAATAAGTCTAGCTACGGTATGCATGAGATAAATCTAGAAACTGACACAATAGCTCTAGACAAACTCAATGTAGATTAAACCCGCCTATGATTGACGTAGTAAAAAACTACGATATTAAAATTATTAGATGCAAGAATAATATTTCTAATAGCTGATAGCAATTGGGTAAGCCCAGTCCAAGTAGTTCCTAAAAAGACAAGAATTACGGTAATAACAAGTGAGCATGGAAAGTTAGTACTAACTAGAATTTAAAATTATTGGAGGGTATGTATAGATTATAGGAAGTTGAATTGTAACGGCCCGCTCTAATTAATCCCGATTAATTGTCAAATTACAGGCTAAGACCCTAAGGTCAGACCAACGTGGACGTCGCAGATAGGTCAGGGAACGCTGACTAGGCAAATAGTAGTTTTGTGTGATTGTTTGCTTATTTGCGATGTTGTATATCAAGTTAATTACTTAGCATCGCATGTGTGTAATTTTTATCGTTGAATCGAGCGAGATAGTGTAACGGGTGTTCGCCTCGATAAACGTGCTTGAGACGATTCTGAAGAGCGAACTTTGGGTACACTAGGTCGGGAAATTAAAACACATAAATTAAATGAATAAATGATAATGGTCATATAGTTATTGTGAAAAATATATTAAGTGGCTAGTGACGCAGCGGTACTCGCAAGTCGCGATTTCGACGCGAAATTCGGGCGTCGAAGCGGCCGGAAACACGAGCGAAAGTCCAAGCGGTGCCACACTTTGGTGTTAAATACACAAAGTCAACTAACTTTCCCCATTAACACTCCACCTCACTCCACCATCATTATATCATCTCCTCACGTCACTTTCTTTCTCTCACCTCTCCCTCACGTCACTCATTTCCTCCCTCCTCACAAGATTTCTCTCACACTCCCACCCCCACACACCGATCAAAAAAAAAAAAAAAGACCGAGAGGAGAGGAAGGAGGAGCCGAGAGGAGGAGGAGGAAGAGGAGCGGGAAGGAGAGCAAGAGGTGGAGACGCCAAAGACGAGGTGAGTCGTTGTTTTTGGTTGATGTTGAGCGTCGGCCATGGAGGCGAGAAGAGGTTCGGCCATGGAGGCCGAATCGGTTAGGTGGAGATGGCGGGGGTGTCTCCCCGCCATCGAGTCACGGGTTGGGGTGGAGAGCCACCCCAACCAAAACCAAACCAAGAAGAAAAAAAAAAAAAAAGTTTCTCTCCATCCGATCGAACCGGTCGATCGGATGGAGAAGATGCGCATGCGCGCATGTGCGCGCTGGGCATCTCTCTACCGGGCCGGGCTGTCTGGGCCTGTCCCAGTGGGGCCAGCCGGACCGGGCCCGACCCGGGTGGGCGGGACCGGTCACTGACCAGTTGGACCGGGTCAAACCCGGTCCAGTGGGGCCCACCCCTATATTAAAAATAAAATAAATATTAAAATATAATTTAAATACATTTTTAAATCAAATAAATATCAAAAAAATTAAGAAAAATATAAGAAAGTGTGAAAAATATAAAAAGGGTAGTTTTGAAGACTTTTGGGGCATCGGCACCCCGGCACAACTCAAAAAATGTGCTAAAAAAGTAAACTTTTTGGAAACGAAAACTTAAATTTTTAGTCACACACATTATAAATTCTTTTAATCCGACTTTAAAGTAACAAAAGTGGTATAATTGGATACCAGGAATTTATGGGACTATAGTCGGGTATCGGGCGCGTATCTCGAGGCGTGCGCGGGACGTTCGAAAGCGTTCGAGGTAAGTAAACCCACGAGAAAGTCAGTTTAGAATTTACTTATTTTTCCTGTAAATTATTTATTTCACATTACTTTACGTCAGTTCAATTTGCATGTTTACTCTATTCCAGCGTGTGTCTGTGTATGGTCGAAGGGACGGTGTGACCTCGATCCAATTGTTGCTACGGTGTTGGTCAAACCTTAGACTACGTGTGAGATTTTTCTCAGCGAGTCGATGATCTCGAGAGCGAGTTGACATGAGGTCCACCTCTGTCACAGATTTCCTCTCTTTTAAGGCGTTGGGCGGAAGTCTACCTTCCGACCAACAGAGTTCCTCGTTTCGATCGTGAAGAGGGGGTGTAGATTTCCTCACCTTCAGGGCCTTCTCGGTTTAGTATTTATGTCCCAGGGCTCGACAGTTGTACACCACACTCGCGTTCCGTATTCTTGATTATCTCACGACTTATATTCATGCTTTACATTTCTGTTCATTTATTTTATATGCATGAATTGTAGCCCTTTTTCTTGGATTTCTTGTGAATACTAACTGAATTTCTCTGGGATTTACTTATCTGGGATTTGTCATTGTTTTTGGTGACAAATCGCAGATCCTGCGACGAGCCGCGACAAAGGAGTCTTAGGCGACTACTTCTAAGTAGGGAGAGGCCGCCACTTTTTGCATAGGTAGTTGTATGTATCTATTAACTACTTTATGACATTTTGGGATGACTTGTATACCCGATGCATGTATATGCTCACCGTTGTACTTTTGTCGCTTTTGATATACATGGTATCTATTACCGGGATTCCACACTATAGGGTTAATTATACAAATGCAAACTTTTCCTTCATACGGCGTTTGCATGTTTTTTTAAAAGGCTTCCGTTTGATATTTAATAACTTAATAAGTTGTGAATAACTTAACTTAGTCAATTTGATGAGAATATCCATAAAAATCTTCATAAATATTAAGTTAAGGCAAATAAGGTATGTATAAAGGTGTAGGTCGCAGGCAGTCAAAGTTAAGTGTGCGGTGACGTGGCATGCTTGGTGACGTGTCTGGCGACGTGGCGGTGCCCGATTTGCCTTGAAATTCGGGGCCGTCATATGAATGCCTCAACTAGGAAAGACCATTATTCACTCCCATTTATAGATCAGATGTTAGAAAGAATAATTGAAAAAATACATTAATACCGTTTAGATGGTTATTCAGGATTTCATCAAATACTTGTAGCTCCAAAAGATCGAAAAAAACTTTTACATGCCCCTTTGGTATATTTGCTTATAGACGTATGCCTTTTGGTTTATGTAATTGTCATCCTACTCGTCAATAAGATGACTGATTGGCTTAGATTACCTTAATCTTATGATAATCTAGTCAGCCTAATTCGTTCTTTCGACTTTGACCTCAAAATAATAATTATTTCAATCCTTTACAAGCTGCAAAACTAAATTTTTATCCTTAATGCAACTCAATTCATGATTTGTTTAATTGGAGCAAATTAAAAAATCATGTCCATATTTAATAAAAATCTCAGCGGCAACTCCCTCAAAAGTGGCTTACCAAGAAATTCACCTAATAGACAAAAAAATTAGGGAGAGGCATATAAGGACTTATAACTCCTCACAGTTCACAATATGTATCAAATTTAAATTAATAAACTGACTTAGAGTCTTCGATAACTTAATTTCAACTTTACAATCCCAAATAGACCTAAATTGAATATAAACCTTCTCAACATATTTAAACTTCTAATTTAGGAGACTCTCATAACCATTCAAAGTAACTTCACGTCCTATGCTCACCCCAAAAGTCCTAAAACAATTTGTATAGACTATTTACTACAAGAATTAAACTTTTAAAACTTAAAACATATCACCAAAAGTCTTCGAGTCTTGCTCATTCTTTTTTTATTCACATAGAACCTGACATCATAAAAAAAAACTCGTAGATGTCAGGTAAGTAAATTCCTACAATGATCTGTACTCCTGCAATTGTTAGTTTGATACATGGAGACATGTAATTTCATTTCCAAATAAACAATAAGATATATGCATCAACATGACATGCAATCCACTCCGTCACTGTCTCTTAACTATAATCAAACATCGACTTCCGAAAATAGTACAGAGACAATATTAAGAGAACATGAAATATATAGATAACTTATTGGCGTTAGACTCTACTAGTCTCAATAGACAGCGTAGAGGCAGGATTGAAATTAAGTTTCAAGCAAACCAGACTCCGAAACAAGCTTATCCCCCTTACTCGCTCTATGTATGCATGGCCAAGAATGATAAAATGCAATGCAGACTATGGTACAATTATAGGAACAAATATATATTCCTTAAATAGTAAAGATTACTGTAGGGTTTACTTACAACCAAACCAACTTTTAGTGTAATTCTTAGGGTCCCCAGAATGTCGGATTACCTTGAAGATAGATCCAATAACTTTCATGTGTACTAATTATATTATGGGTCAAGTTTCAAGTGAAATCAAATCACGAAACCTAATGAGAACTTCTGCCAAAACACGTTTGAGAATATTTTCTAAAAACATTAATTTATATAATTGTTTCAACTAGCTTTAAACTAGCCAGTTTGGGGTAGCTTTTTAACATTAAAGCCTTAATATTTGTCATGATGACCTGAAAGGAACTTGTAGTAATCTTGTCATACTTTCCATAAACTCCAAGAACACTCAAATTGAATAATCGATGGAGAAGTTATGAATTTTTCAATATGGCTCGTCAACTAGGCAAACTTTATTTATTTTGAATTGAAAAACTTCTCTAAATATATATTCTCGCAATTAACTCTTCAAAACTTGACAACAAACACGACGAAACCACTCAATACCAACATCAAAATATTTTCACATCCCATGGAGTCGAATCGGATCAAAACTAATAATCCATTTATCCTGAAACCCAATTTAAATCAATATCAACTATAAAACATCTCTAAAATAGTTATCAACTGAATCACATTAGTTCAATTCATTAAAACCCTAACCCACGCAAATGAGATTTATTCCAAATCATTGCGCATCAACCTAATACATCAATTCACAATGGTTTCTACCAATTTCTATCAAAACCTCGCAAAACAAAATTGAGAAATCTCGAGAATTCAAATTGAATTGAGGAAAATGCCCAACATTGAATATTTACCAAATTGCAGCCCGACTACCTTGTTTCCGCCATGAAAACTTAGCTCGAATTGACCGTCTCACTATGCTCTATAATGTTGCAAAAAGAAATCGGACGAAAATCAAACGTAAGGAGGTCGCTGAGCGAAAGAATGATAGACACCAAAACAAAAACGTGTTCTATTGAAATAAAAATTGTAAACGTTTTGATTTTTTTTACTATATATATATATATATATTTATATATTAATCCTTTGCTGCTTGTCAGCAGTTTATTTTCTTTTTATTTATTAATTCATGAATCCCGATTTCGACGTGCTTTAACACCCGACGCTTATTTTTGGTTTGATTTTTCACCAAATTGAACCAAACTCTTGAAAAAATAGTCAATCTTCATAAAATGTGCATAACACTAGTTGTTTTGGTCACACCAAATATTTATAAATCTTAATTTCGTCTACGACATACTGAACCATTATGGACCAATTATCTTGCTATACTTAGCGAAACTTGGACCAATTTAGACTTAATCTCAACCTCAACCACCTCTAATCGACTTATAGCTCGACACAAAACTTGACGCCAATTTCGTTCGTATATTATATTACCACAAATCCTAACTTGCACATAAATCGAGACAAAATCTTCACGTGAGGATTAAAACTTGCTAATTAGTTTTCGAGCAACTAATGATTTATTTTCACTCGCGCCCTTCAGACACACACTTGTAACTACGAGTATGAAAAACTGATATACACTTTAACACAACCCAAGTTTGTGACGAAATATCATATAATACACCAAATAAGCATTCATCATACAAAATTAAAATATATCTTATGATCTCTGGCCCATAATGCGTAGGTCCCCCTTCGGATACTTATACTCCAAATAGAAATCGAAAATACTTAATTAGCCACCTAATCAAGTTTATGGAATTCTCTGATGTCACAGTAATGCACCTGCAACTTTCTAAAGGGGTATGGTTATTATTTTCTCTGATTATGTGAAAAACTTTATTGAAGTCTTCATGGATGATGACTGTTTATGGTAATTCTTTCAATGAATATTTAGTTAATTTAACTAAAGTGCATAAGGGATGCATAAAAAAGAATTTAGTATTAAATTATGAAAACTCCATTTCATTGTAGATTAAGGACTCATATTAGGACATATAGTGTCACATAAAGGAATAGAGGTAGATCTGGCCAAGATTCAAGTAATCAAAATGTTACCTTACCCACTACGGTGAGAGAAATACATTCATTTATTAGCTATGTATGATTTTATAGAAGATTTGTGAAAGATTTTTCTAAAATAACACAACCTTTATGCAAACTTGTACAAAAATACATTCTTTTTGAATTTACTAATGATTGCAAGATAACATTTAATAAATTAAAGGAATCCTTAACAACTACACTTATGATCAAATCACCAGTCATTACCTTTTGAAATAATGTGTGATGCAAAGAACTATGCGGGTGGAGCCGTTTTAAGTCAAAAAGTAGGAAACTATTCTCGAGTTGTATATTATGCTTGTAGGAAACTAGATCCAGCCCAACAAAAATATACCACTACCGAAAATGAACTTTTAACGATAGCATTTGCCTTAGAAATGTTTTTAACTTATTTATTAGGAACAAAGGTGATAGTTTATTCAGATCATGCAACGTTGTGATACTTAATGACAAAACAAGATTCTACACTAAGACTAATTAGATGGATATTACTTATACATGAATTTGACCTTACTATAAAAGATAAGAGAGGAGCCGAAAAGTCTAGTAGCAGATCATTTAAATAGGTTAGAAAATGAAGAACCACCTATACCATTAAAGGATAAATCTTGGATGAACATTTGTATAGTATAAAGACTGATGGCCCATGGTATGCTGATATAGTTAATTATCTTATCACCAACAGGTTATCACTTTATTTGACGAGAGCTTAAAAGAATAAAATTAAAAAGGATTATATGCATTATTTATGGGATGATCCATATTTATGAAAATCTTGTACTGACCAAATGATTAGGAGATGTATACCATAGTCGAAGTATAATCAGTTGTATCTCATTGTAGTACTCATGCATGTGGAGGACATTTTGGTCACGTATAAATACTTGTAAAATTTTAGATTGTGAATTCATTTGGCCCACTCTATTTCATGGTTGTTTTCTTTAGACAAAATCTTGGCCAAATTGCCAACAAACTAGAAACTTAGGATGTAGAAATCAAATGCATTTTCTTCCTATTTTTTGTAAAATGTTTGATGTATGAGGTATAGATTTCATGAGACCTTTTCTACCATCATATGATTATGCTTATATTTTACTTGCTGTAAATTATGTGTCTAAGTGGGTAGAAGCAAAAGCTACTAAAACTAATGATTCAAAAATAGTGGTTAATTTCATTAGAAAAAAGATTTTAATAGTTTTTGGAGCATCTAGAGCACTTAATAGTGATAGAGGTTCACATTTTTTAATTGATTAGTTGCTAATCTACTCGCTGAGTACAACATCACACATAAGACATCTACTGCATATCACCCACAAACTAGTGGACAAGCTGAAACTTCAAATAGAAATATTAAGTAAATACTAGAAAAATAGTTAATTCAACAATTAAGGATTTGAGTCTTAGATTAAAAGATTCGTTATGGGCATATAAAACAATATTTAAGACGTTCATAGTTATGCTACCTTATAGTTTAGTATTTGGGACGACATGTCATTTACCAGTAGAACTAGAACCTAAAGCCTATAGGGCAATAAAAGCATGTAACATGAGTTATAATGAATCAGAAAATCAATGTAAAGTTGGGTCTTCAAGAATTAGAAGAACTTAGGAATGACGCTTTATGAAAATACATAAATTTATAAAGATAAAACCAAAACATTTCATGACAAGAAATTAGTTCCTAACAATTTTCGAGAAGAGAAAGTTCTACTTTTTTGTTCAAAAATTTAATTATTTCTTAGAAAACTCCGTTCAAGGTGATAAGGCCTTTTATGGTTATGAATTTATTGCCTTATGGCGCAGTAGAAATATAAAGCTTTGAAATAGGAAAAATGTTTAAATTAAACAGTCATAGGTTAAAACCTTATTTTGAAAATTTTGTTGAACAAGATATGGAGATCATCAATCTCGTGCTTGGAAACAAAGGCTGAAACATAATGAAAAGAAGTTCAATGTTTACATCAATGCGAGCGAAACCGTATTTATTAAACAATTAAACTCTAGCCGTATACAAAGCTGCATAATAAGAAAAATAAATCGAAGAAGCATCAACCTGAAGAGCCATAACCTGAAGTGCAACAATAAGTAGAGAAGCAACCGACGGAAGAAAAAAATTACTAATGAGCAACTAAACCTTCAAGATCAAGGATGTATGATCGAAATTCTCAAAGATGATCCAAGGAAACTCTTTCTCCATGTACTGATCCATGACATCAGTCTTCCTAGTGTTCTACTTGACACATGAGTCGATATGAATATTTTACCGAAATAATGGTTTGAAAGGTCAAGTTGAAGATTGATTTTATACCGCCTTTGGTTGTCGATAAACCAAATAATGATAAGTTCTTTCCACTAGAAATGTCGATGAATTTGTCTGTGCAAGTGGGATGGTTCAAGCATCTCACCAACTTCTTGGAGGTACCAAAGATTGAAAAGGATGACATGATATTGATGGAAGGAACTTTTCTTAAGAAGCCTGGAACTGTTCTTAATGTAGATAAATGTGTATTTACACTTAAGATGAGAAATAATTATATGTGACTTTAGGATGGTTACGAGATGACGATTACATCAAAGAAAATAATTTTAACGAAGGCTACGAAGGGAAGAATTTCTTCCATGATGATTACCCTGAAGAAGACAACTACTACGAGTTTAGCATACTATTGAAGGACGTTATGTAGATGTTGAGAATGATAACGAAGCTGAAGATGTCAAGAATGATGAAGAATAAATTGATGGTTAGTTTGACTTGCTCAAACCAAATGACGAGTGATCTTATCAATCAATTCAAGCCAATAACTCTAAACAAAAGTGCTCTATGAGAGGCATTCCATACTTTACCTTTACTTTCAATTTTATTATTAGGATAGTTAGAATATTTATTTACTTTCTCATTTTAACTTTCTTTTGGGGTATTTTCAATTGAAAGGGGATTGTCAGTCCCCTCTTCATTAAGACGACTGACTGGCCTAAATTATCATAATCCCTTGATAATCTAGTAAGCCTAATCTATTCTTCTAACTTTGAAATTCAAATAATATGCATTTCAATCCTTAATAATGCTCCAAAATATAATTTAAATCTTCAACTGATTCAGTTCTTAACTTATTTTATTAGAGCAAATAAGAAAATTAGGAAATCATACGGATCATTCTCCGTATTTTGTAAAAATTTTGGCAGCACCACTACAAAAAATGGCCTACCAAAAATTTCTCTAATGGAAAACATAATTTAGGAGAGGCCTAGAAGGACTCATAACTCCCTTCAATTCATAATATATAACTTAGAGTCTCTGATAGCTTAATTATAATTATATAATTCTAAATAGACCAAAATTGAAACATGAACTTCTTAACGTACTTTAAACTAGCTTAGGAGACTTTCATAACCATTCAATAAATCTCACGTCCTACACTTACCCCAAGAAACCCAAAACAATGTATATAAATAGTTTAAAACAAAAATTTACTTTAAATTTAAAAAGAATCACCACAATTTTCGAGTCTTGGCCATTCATCCCTCATCTTCATATAGAATCTGAAACCTTAAAAAAACAATATAAAGATGTCAGGAAAGTAAATTTCTAAATTGATTCATACTCCTGCAATTATTAGTTTGATACATGGAGACATGTAATTGTATTTCCAAATAAAAAATAAAATATATGCGTCAACATAATATGCAATCCACTCTGTCGCAGTCTCCTAACACTATAATCAATTGTTGACTTCCAAAATAGTATAGAGATATTATTAAGAGATCATGAAATGCAGAGATAACTTGTCAGCGTTAGAGTCCGCTAGTCTCACTAGACGGCGCAGAGGCTGGACTAAAACCTAGTGTCGATCAAATCAGACTCCGAAATAAGCTTATCCCCCTCACTCACTCTATGTATGAATGACCAAAAATAATAAAATGCAATGCAGACTATGATACAATTACAGGTACAAAGAAAAATTCCTTAGATAGTAAATATCACTATAGGTTTTACTTATCACCAAACCAACTCAAAGTTGGTTGCGAAGCCTCATGCAATGTTTCCTCTGTTTTCACGTACTTTGAACCTATTCATCAAGCTTCATTTCGAGTAGTCACGGAATCATCGACGTTACCTAAAATCATTGAGAAATTCGGATAAATTCCATATTCGAGTTTCTAACGACTTTGACCAATTTCTCCTAGTTATTTTGATATTTATAAGTCTTAAAACCCCGAAATCACTCCAAATCCACTGCTAGGATGTCCGGATCTCAATTTTGACTGTAAATTATGGTTTGAAATCAAAAATTAACCTTGACTAGGCTTTCAATTTTTTTTTTAAATTTCAGACATTTTCGAGTTTCGTAGCATGTATTACGAGGAGAACCCCGAATAAATCCTCGAGAAAATCATGAAATCTTTTATTTCTTATAGAATAATATGATTTTTCTTGAGATACGTGTTGCATATCTTAAGGTCTATCTTATAGCTATTAATAAGATAATCACCCTTTTGACTGACTTAAACAAGATCAATTATATTGATCTCCTCAAGATACATATCACATATCTCGAGGTATATCTTATGATTTTATAACCATACACCACTTGATTCTTCTTGAGATATGGTTGCACACATCTCGAGACATGTACACATCTCCAATAACTACCAATCGTTCAACCATTTCCTTCCTCGATGCTCACGCTATGCGTATCTTAAGGCGAAACCAATGTATACTTTTTAATTTAAATTGAACTATAGGATTCATTTTTACATATTCATACATATAAACTATATTATATATAAATATATGTACACCTATGTATTTTCGCGGCTATAAATTCGTCATGTGCGCCAACGGCCACCTTCAGGTGTGCACACTACTGTACATCCCACGCATGTCACCCTCGAATTCGTGTGTACTAGGCGCCCACAAATTTATTAATTATTTTATTTAATTTCATGGTTATCTCTTCAATTTATGTCAAAATTAAATTTCAAAAAAACCCCAATTTCGCTAAAAATTGAAAAATACTCCCATCACGCTCCGAAACTCGTGGACATTGCATTTAAGCCTTAACTTGACTCTATTTCTCATCGAAATAATGTATAATACACCAATTATTCATGTAGTACACAAACATAATATTTAGACTTATGATCTCCAGTCCGTAACGCAAGGGTCCCAACTCGGATACTTAAATTCGAAATTAAATCCGAAAATACTTGATTAGTTTACGAATATATTTGTCTTTAATAGATTCAATAAATAAAGTAGCTATTTAGTAGTATAATGTTTCCTAATTACAAATCAAAATCTCATTTTAGAATATTTCTTGTTGATTACGTATCAATTCTACCATAAGTATGACAAAGATGTGCGAAAAATTAGTTAAATATCTGATATATTGAAAAACAATAGAAATTGGTCGGGGATACCAAATATCACTATTAGTCGCTGGAAAAAATGATATCAATTTGCAAAATCTTTAATCTAAAAATAAGTCAGCTTTTTGTTAGCGATTCATATTTACATTAGGAATTGCTGAGCTAGTCGGTGGACCACTGAGGCTTATTTTCGGCGATTTAGGCACTGATTTCCTAGTGAATCTATTTAAACTTTGATTCGTTGAACACGAATCCGTACTTTTAAAAATAGAGCCCCAAATTACCAAATCATAAACCCTTTCACACCTAAAATCCTTGCACCCATTAGATTGTTAATGGATTTTTGTCTAGATTCAACCCTAGAAATCTCGAAATTGAGGTTCATACGTAGAAAAAAATTCAAAGCAATTTAAAAAAAACCATAACAGGATCGTAAATATGTTCGATTCAACTAGATCTATAAAAATAAACCATACCGTAATCTATGATTTCCTTATCTAATTGTTTGATCTCCAAGACGTTCAAATGCGTGTCCTTTATTGGAAATCCACATAGGAACAATGACCACGATTTGGAGTACTTGCCCCAATAGAGAGAAAACAATTTTCTTTCTCTCCCAAAATTTAGAGAACTTGAAAATAGCAAAAACGAAAAAAATCTTATTTTGTTTTAGGTTTTACCCTATATTTATATGTGTAGATAAGCCATTAGTTAATATCCTATTTGTAAAAGAACTACTGTATTTAGACAATTTAAGCAAATTACATATATGTTCCTATTAATAAGTTATCATATAACAAATCGAATGTGCTTTTATGTCATGAATTTCATCATATAAAATCCATTATTCTAGACCAATTAAAATTGCATAAAGCCATTCTTTATATGCGACGCATTAAGTTCATGCGACGTTGGCAGTGAACCAAAAATCATTTTGGTACACAAGTCATAAGCGGTCTTTAGCAATACATTATGACTACCTAAGTAGCATGAATATCAAAATCGATACAACCTAATGAATAACATATATCATACCTTTTCGTGCGATATCATTTGATTAAATATAAGGCATAGAATGTCACCTTTAATATTTAATCGTACAAGTCTTGATCTTTAAGTAAACTGAAAATATCCAAATGAAATTGATCATATCAATTCACATGGACTTGGCTATTATCAATTTGTCATATCGAGGGATCCACTGATATCTCTCTCTATATGAGAGTGACAAATTCTATCTTGATTACACATCTTCACATATTATTTACATGATAACCAACCACAATCTTTATAATCTTTCGGTTAAAGACAACATTTAATTGTGTCCAATTACTATGCTCATAATATTGAAGTCTATGGTAATCTCAAGTCGAAGGACTAAATGATATACCTATCTAGAGTAACTTTTATGGCTTAATCCATGTGGTGTTCTCATAGCTGGCCGGTCTACTACCTTGTTTTCTAACATGTACTCATGATCTCCATTCGTATCCTTATACACGTGATCATCACACGACCATCAATCAAGATTCACACTAGTCATAATTCATCATAGTTTCTTGTATAATGACCGACTATGGACATTTAGGATATTTCAACAAATTACCATGGATTTCATTATAAGGTAAACATGCAACCACTAATAACAAAACATCAAATAAAAATCTCTATTTTATTAACTAAAATCATTAGATAAATAATGTTCGTAGATTGACCTAGGGCACCATTCATGTATCTAATACCTAATAACCTAATATGACCATCATGTTTCGCTTGTGAAAAAACCTTTGTCAAAGGATTTGCAACATTGTCTTCTATAAGAGCTCTACAAATCTTCACGTCTCTTCACTTAATGATTTCTCAAATGAGATGAAAACGACTAAGTATATGTTTGGATTAGTGGTGTGATCGTGGTTCCTTTGCCTATGCTATCGCCCCATTTTAGTAGGAACCACACCAAGTTGAGAGATGAGCTTTTTGATCCAAACTGCCCACTTAGCTGTATTAAACGCTTTAATATACTCAGCTTGTGTTATAGAATCTGCCACAATTTCTTGCTTTGAACTTTTTCAGCTCACTGCGCCACATTCAAAGTAAACACATATCCAGACTACGATTTGAAGTCATCTGTATTAGTTTGAAAACTTACATTTGTGTAACCATTTACAATAAGCTCGTCTTCCAAATTCTCTTAGAACAAGAACACTTCTTTAGTCCTTTTCAAGTACTTAAGAATATTTTTTATTGCTATCCAGTGACTGTCACTGGAATCAGACTGATATCTGCTTCTTGCACTCAAAGCATATGATACATAAGGTCGGGTACATAACATGGCATATATGATAGATTCAATAGATGATGTATATGGAATCGTATTCATTTACTCTAGTTCATCATAAATCTTTGAACATTGAGTCTTGCTGAAACTTATATTATGAGGCATTGGCAATAACCCTTTTTTAAAGTCTTGCATACTAAACCGATTTAGTACCTTGTCAATATAAACACTTTGACTTAGATCGATCAGTTTTTTAGATCTATCCCTATATATCTTAATCTAAATGATGTAGGCTGTATTTCTTAAGTCTTTCATTGAGAAACATTTCCCTAACCAAGAATTGACACTTTGCAAGGTTGGATGTCATTTATAATGAGTAATATATCATGAACATACAATAGCACAAAAATGACCACACTTCAATTGACCTTCTTGTATACATAAGGCTCCTCTTTATTTTTAAAGAAACCAATTTCCTTAATTGCTTCATCAAAATGAAGATCCTAACTCTGAGAAGTTTGCTTTAATCTATAAATGGATATTTGAAGCTTGCACACCTTCCAAGAATTCTCAAAATGAATAAACCTTTCAGGTCGTATCATATGCATGTCCTCAAGTAACTTTCTATTTAGAAAAGCTTTTTTGACATCCATTTGACATATCTCATTGTCATAATATGTGGTTATAGCAATTAGAATTCTAGTGGATTTAAGCATGGCTACTTGAGAAAAAGTCTCATTGTAATCAACACCTTGAGTTTGTCTGAAACCTTTTGCTACTAGCCGTGCTTTATAAGTATGCACATTGCCATCTATGTTAGTTTTCTTCTTGAAAACCCATTTACATCCAATGGTCTTACCACATTCAGGTAAATCAACTAGGTTCCAAACATGACTATTATACATGGATTGCATCTCAGAATTCATGGCACAAAGCCATTTATCAGAATCAGGGCTATACAAAGCTTCCCTGATAAGTAGTAGGCGTATTTTGGTCCATAAGCAACACCTCACTATTATGACTAATAAGAAATCCAAATCTCTTAGGCTAATATCTTACCCTATCAGACCTGCGCGAGCATTGTGATACCCGTGGAGGTTCAACTAGTTTAAGACTTTATTGATCTCCCACTAGTGGTTAAGTATTTATTTGTGGTTCTTGAACTTCTTCAAGACTTATTTTATTCCCATTGTTGTCTTTTGAAATAAACTCTTTTTCCACAAAAGCACCATTCCAAGCAACAAATACTTTGTTCTCAGTGGGATCATAGAGTAGTACCCTTTAGTTTTATTAAGATACTAAATAAATACACACTAAGTAGATTTGACTGACAAATTTTATGAGATTTGTCATTGTACGAAAACCTCACAGCCCTAAATCTTAAAGAAAGACAAACTTGGTATTTTTCCAAACCACATCTCTTATGGTGTTTTATTAACCGCTTTAGAAGGAACATGATTCGGTGTAAATGCTGCAATTTCTAAGGCATGACCTCAAAAGGAAATAGGAAGATCTGAATGACTCATCATAAATTGAACCAAATCCAATGAAGTCCGATTTCTCATGTCAGAAATACCATTCTATTATGGAGTTTCTGGAGGAGTTAATTGTGAGACAATCCCACCATTTCTAAGATGATCATCAAACTCTTGGCTCAAATATTCACCACCTCGATCTGATCGAAGTGCTTCAATATTTTACTAAATTGATTTTGCACTTCATTATGAAATATTCGAAATATCCCAAAAGATTCACCTTTATTTTTCATGAGATACACGTAACCATATCTTTTAGAATCATCAATGAAAGTACCAAAGAACTGATAACCACCTTTAGCCATTGTGTTTATAGGACTGCATACATCAATATGTATTAAAACTAATAAATTACGTGCCCTTTCACTGTGCCCAGTAAATGGACTCTTTCTCGTTTTGCCTAATAAACAAGATACACATGTTTTATATGATTCGAAATCAAATGAATCTAAAAGTCAATCTTTATAGAGTTTAGAAATGCATTTCTCATTTATGTGGCTAAGACGACAATGTTAAAGGTAGGTTTGACTCAAATCATGACTTGAGTCTCTTTGTATTTACATTAAGAATAGGAGTATCTTTTGACCTTTTCATGTTTAGAATATAAAGACCATCACACAAACCAGCATTCGCATAAAAATATATGTACGAGAAATGAAGCATTTATTATTCGTAATAATGAAATTAAAACATCCAAATCCAAACATGAAATTGAAATGATGTTTTTGCTTAAAGTATGGACATAATAACAATTATTTAAAACTAAAACAAGTCCACTAGGTAAAATTAACTCAGTATCCTACCGCCAGCACAACAATCTTTGCTTTATTTCCCACTCTTAGGATAACTTCTCCTTTTTTAACTTTCTACTTTTGGTGAGACCCTACACATTAATACAAATGTGAGATCCACATCCGGTGTCCAACACCCAAGAATCACTAGTAGACAAGTTAACTTCAATAACTTAAATACCTGAAGTAGTAGTCACTTTTCTTTTTCTTTAGATCTCAAGATAGAGTTTGCAATTTCCAAACAAATGCCCAGGTGCATGGCAGAAATGACAATTTTCTTTGCATGGCAGAAACGACAATTTCCTTATTTTTCCTTTTCCTTTTGGGACCGTGAAATAGAAACAGCCTTAGGCTTGACTTGTTCCACAGGTTTTGTGACAGTCACAACAGCCTTAGAAACTTTAGCCTTGCCTTTGACCTTCTTCTTCATAACATTTGCTTTATGAACCATCAACACATTAGCAATGAGTTTTTTGACATTCTGCTCAACAGTTTTAAGCATCATATGCAACTCTGAGATGGACTTCTCCATATTATTTATTTTTATAGTTCATTACAAATTGTGAATAGCTATTAGATAATGAATCCAATATCAAATCCGTAGCCAACTCTTAGCTTATGAGAAATCTAAGTCTATCAAGATGGTTAATACAACCCTTTATTTTTAGAACATGAGGACTAACTGACGCACCATCAACTATTTTACAAAAATGAAGGTTCTTGACTGTCTCGAACCTTTCTTGCCTAGCTTGCTGTTGTAACAATTCCTTCAGCATCGTAGCCATGTCGTAAGCGTTTATGTATTCCATGTCCTTCTGAAGTTTAGTAACCATGGTTTCCAATATAATGCATGCAATATCAGTTAAGTCATTGAAATGCTTAGTATGTGTATCCTTCACAGCTCTTAAAGTATTGGCTAGTAGTTCCTTAGGAATATGACCATCCAAGACATACAACTTGCGTTCATGCTTAAAACTAATTCTCAAGTTTCTGAACCAGTTAAGAAAGTTTGTCCCGGACAACTTATCATTCTTAAAGATGGATCCTAGTGACAAGGGATTAGTATGATTTGAAGAGCTTAATGATTTGCAACAAAGATTATGCAAAAGTTCATTTTAGTATAGAGGACTATACTCCCACTAAATTAACAACCTCCCAATAAATGCTATGTTAATCTAAGGGACTAAAATCCATGTTTCACCTAATTCCAAGACAACTAAGGCATGATATTCTGAATTAGATTATTTAGGTAGGTACCAATTCCTAATTACATCATATGTAACTTTTAGTTGTTTTTATGAGATTATGACATCTTATGTCTGAGCTTACCATGTTCTTAGCTTTCCAAATAATGGATATTGTTGATCTCCAACTTTAATCGTCCCATGGCTTTCTAAAAAATCTAGCACTTCGAGTTAATTTAGTGTGTGTTTTGCATGAAAGCTTTGGAGAAGAAACCTATTTATATGGTTGTTCATTAATGCTTTATCTCATTCATTTATCTATTCTCAATCTCATGTTTCTAAAATGATCAAATGGTCTTTTTTGTCTAACCCCATTAACTTCTATCTTGTTGACACAAATTCCCAACTTAATTCTTCTAGGATTCCCTTCTAGTTCGAATCTCGAGGAAAATCTATGACTTATTAATTTTTTCGTCCAACTATAGACATTTGTAATTAATTGATTCAATTAATTTAACTTAGACACTTTTATACATATGGTTAGTGTAATTAGTCACATAATCCACACATTGTGGTCCCTGCTAACTCCCGACTACCCCAACATCTAGTGTCCCGACCTTTGCACGGATCCCATGGCATATGCATGTGTGCAATATTTTATTTAAATTTTAAGCCTTGTAATTGATTTGATCTTGATATGTTTCGAGCGTGGACAATAATTTATCATATTTTTCTATTATTTGTTGTAGTAGTAAATGAGATATCGTCTCCACAATGAATTTACAAATCTCTTAATAATTAAGGTTACCTTGAAGTTTTACAGGATTTAACTTGCTTTAATTTAACTAATCTAATTAAAATGGGAATCAAATACTATAAATTTATAAACAAGCAATCAATTAATTAAAATAATTAAACTATATACAATTTGAATTCAAAAAACTAATCTAATGCAATTTTAAAAAAATTATGAAATAAATCAATGTAAATTAAATTTCAAAACAAACCGCCTCTAAACAATGTAGTATACTTGGATTGCATTCACACACTAGAGCATAATATTACTTCGTAACATAGTTATAATTATACCACATGGAATCTTGGAATCATTAAATCCTAATTCATAATAGATTGATAGTCTTAAGCAAGCCATCAATTCTCCTATATTCAATAGAATAACCATATTCTTATCGTTGCAAATCTACCTATAGGATAAAATGCAATAACACAAAAATACGATAGCATTAACACTCATTGAAAATCATGTCTAATCTAAATCAAATATAAATAAGAATAAACTAATTAATAAATAACTTAGAACACAATCACCTAGAACATCCACTCGGAAAAATAGCCATATAGATTAATTCTAGTTACGACTTTTATAATTGTTATCAATAATCATAGACATATATTTAGATACTTTATACTAAGAAACATACTGGCCACTATGCACTTAAGACAAAGAATCATTAGTTGCAATACGCAAAAACAACTTATTAAATCTATGATTGACGTGTGTGAATAGATATAAAGCATTTATTACATTTAATCGTAACTATATAACAATCCAAAGTATATACATGTCTAAGGTTTTTTAGACTAATAAACTACTCACTCATACTAGAAATAAATAACATAATAACATAATTGAAAGACATAATAAATAAATACCTCTTAACGAAATCAAAGCTCCAACGTTGCTTCAAACAGATACTCAATAAAATGAAACTTAGGAAGGCAAATGCTAAAAGAAAAAAGTAACTTCGAAGCCCTATGGTCTTATTTATAGTTTCCTTAATTGTAGAAATCATAGATAAATATAAATTCCTTGCGCTTATTTAAAAAACTCATCACCAACCTTAGTGATTTGTCAGTGATTCCACTTTGTACGTAAATAACTGAGTTTAGCTATTTGTACTCCACTGATTTAGCTGTCCATTCTATGTGTATTTCTTAATTTGCTGCTAATTCACTATCATTTCTCTGGTGCTGATTTAGGTGGCAATTTTTAGTGCATTCATGTATCGCTAAGCATTTGTTGGACTTCTTCTCTAGGTGATTATTTACTTTTTCTTCAATTTCTTCATTTTTCTTATTTATAATCTGAAATCACAAAAACAAGAGATTGTCTGGTGTAATATCATCATTTATATCTAAACTCAACCTAAATTACATTATAAAATGTCTTATTATTGACTTGTCAAATACCCTCAAACTAGCACTTTGCTGTCCTGATCAAAGGAATACTCTTTATCGTATTCTCTTTTCATTCTTTATAAACTGATTTCAATCTACTTCATCTTATCTTTAAATAATAAAATTTTAAAGTAGAAGTGATTTTCAAATGGAAACATGTTGCCCACAAATAAATGAAATTTATGATATAATAGAATGAATTATATAAAATGAAACATCCCTTAATGATAACTTAACCATCTAATGCAATACCCTTTAGAACCTAAAGTTCATTACTAAGGCCAACACATAATATAGGTTTTCTCCATCAAGCTTACGAAGAATCTCAAAACAAAAAAAACCACTAAATTAATCTTAATTTTAGAAAATACTTTATAGTAGCACCACAAATCAATAGGAATTTTGTCAAGATACCAATGAATATATCATTTAAAAGAAATACTTCACTCAACCCTAACTTCAAGCACTCGAGTTAAATCTTTTCTTTGAAGTGTATATGAACATCAATCTTTTTCGTCTCTTGTTTTTTTACTCCATCCTAATTATTTCTTTTTTATTATACTTCTTTTGCCTTTGCTTTTGAATTTGTGCTCCATTTCCTATGAATATTCTCACATTTTTTTCACTATAGATTCCTTGCTCCATTTCATATGGAGTCTATAGGAATCTCTATATTTGTGAATTCTTGTTAAAACTTCTCATTATCTACTAAAGTTGAAGAAAATATTCTTTCTAACTTATAAAACCATCAACTTTCAACCTATTTCTTCTTTCAGTTGTGGCATAATAAATTTCTATATACATATTATAAAAATTCTTAATCAATAGCTTTTTATCGCAAGATTCTTAAAAATCTGTCTTATTAGTCTTGCACTATTGTTTCGATATTCTACCATTCTCATGACTAATACAAGACATTCAATTTAGTGTATACATCAACTAGTAAAATTAATCAAAAAATGTTTAAAAATTAATTCCTTCCATAATAAAATTCACTTGGGTAATAAAAATGTCACTTCCATCCAAAAATCTAATATATATATATATATATATTTTTTCAAAGTTTTTCGAACTAAAAATGAAGAAAAAATAAAATTCACACTTACGTGAATTTGGAGGAAATTTGAAAATTTTCATCAACTTATTTGAATATCAGATCTAAGTTTTAAACTTATCTTCTACCTTTGTTTTCTTTCCTTGCTTTTGCTATTGCTATGTTATCCTTACCTGAAATACCCCCAAATGCTTTTCAAACCTTTTCCTTAAGGTTTTAAAATTAAGTTGGTTCCAATAAAGCAAATATACCTCGTAAAGCACAACTGATTCAATATATGTAATAATAAAAAATGTAATTAAATAGAAAAATTCTAAATTCAACAAACTTCAAATGAATGGAATGCAAATGGAACATATTTCATTCATATGCAAAAAGTAATGCATGAGTAATACATTTAATCATTCATTCATTCGTTTATTGTGTACAAAAGAAAATAAACTACACATGGCGGTATCTAGAAGTAAATTCATTGTTTTCTTCATCATCTTCATCCATTCCTACAAAAGGTTGGGAAACATAACTATCTGTTGGGTTGTAAGTCCCAATTGGAAATTGCACTTTCAAAGATGGAATGTCGATGCTTCTCCTTAAGTCTTGCAAACGACTATCATGCATTTTCTCATACATAGAATGATAACATTGTAAAGTCCTCTCGTTTGTTGCTATCAACTCTTCATTCCAGTGAATTCTCTTTTGCCCATACATAAGCGAAGAAAATACGGTCCAAAAAAGCCTCCCGTCTTGGCTGTGAAGAAAATGGTCCCAAACTCGTATAAACACCCGATACATTAACTCTAGCCAACAATCTTGCCACTTTCGATGCATTTTATCTTGTCTTCCTCCTATTTTTAGTTGTGCTCCGCCTTCTTATTTCTCTCGCTTTAATCATACTAAATTGATTCTCGTTCATCCTCCGAGTCATTGTATGTTACCACCTTTTTCATTTTCTGTACTCCTGCATCATTTATTGTCTCTTCGAGCAATACATCAAACTTATTATCAAGACTTACCTCAACTTATTGACACATTTGAGTGTCAAAATTATGAATGGTAGTCTTTCATTCTTATTAGTCTCCATCGCAAGCTTCATAAAATCGTGTATAATCTTCCCATAATCAATATAACCCTTCTTCATAACAATATGGTAAAGTGGAACAATTCTAGGGTTCTTCACTTCGAAGTGTTGCTTGGTTGGGTAAAAACATGCATCTATAGTATAAATCCAATTCTTCATAATTTTTCAAAAATAGATGGTTTCAATAAATTTCGGGTGCCCATCACTATGAAACGCAAATCCCTTACCCGGAGGTATCTCTAACGCGTCTGGGATTATCTCATAATGATATGATTTATTAGTGAAATAAATATCATTCGGGTAATCCTCTTCTATCCACTCTTTGTTTTATGGTAGAACAAAAAATCTATTCAACCTTGTGGGTTAAATATCAATTTTCTTCCCTTTTACTACTACTTTATCCCATTCTTTATTAATATACCCATTCGCATAAAATTCTTATACAATTTTTGAACAACCTTTTTCTTCTCTACCAGCATAGTCTCTCAAAAGACTCTCATTTCCTTTATCTTCGATGATGCTCATAATCTTATCCTCATACTTGCTCACATTTTGAATACTCAACCCAATCTCAGGAATTATGACCCTTTTCTTATCACTATAGTACCGCTTTTGAGTTCTTAGTATCACAAACAAAAAAATGGCATAAGGCACCTAGATTCTCAAAATATTCTTCCTTACCAGATCACAATGGAGATTGTTCTCTAGGTTGCCTAATATTATCCGTAGTAGGTGTAATATTCATTAGGTGGCCTGCTTACTTATGCTTAGGTTTTGCTTGCACTACTCCCTTCCATTTATCTTTCTTACTACTCCTACCTCTTCATTTACTTCCTCTCGCTATAGAAACATTCAACTATGATGAAATAGGTAACTTGAAATGTTGTATTCGTAAATCTTAAACTATCAATGTAAGGAAAACAAGTTTTTGGAAAGATTTTTATCCTTGCGTCTTGAAAGCGTTGAAAATAGTACGTTAGAAAATATTTATCGACATATTCTTATCATAAATATGTGTATATTAGAAAAATTTGTAGAAACCCCCAAACTCATTTGAAAACCCATATTCAAATTGAAGATTTGTATTTAAACCCATTTTTCAAAATAATTTTGTAATAAAAGTTTAAAAGCTATATTCGTTAAAAATATCATCAAAACTAATTTTGTTCAAAACATCGAAATAAAAAAGATGCTAAACATCGATTTATTCTTAAGAGTCAATCTCACTCTTAAGTAATATGCTCTATTAGCTCCTTAGACTCCTCTCCAAGCTTCAATTTGAAAACACCCACCTAAGCCCTGACTTAGTGTTATGAACTTGTATTCGAAATTTATAAGATTGAATCTCTCCTAAAAAAGGTGAAATGCAGTTAAATAAGCTATAACTCTAGCTTTGAAGGGTTAAATCTAGATAAAAATCAATTAATCAATTGAATATGTGTAAGGGTTTTAGGTGTTAAAGGGTTTACTATTTGGCAATTTGGGGTTCTGATTTAAAAAACACAGATTCATGCTCAGGAATTTGGTGTTTTCATGAATTCGCTAACAAATTTCCAGTTAAATCGTTGAAAATTTGTCTCAGTGGTCCATCTATTAGCTCATCAATTCCTAATATAAACCTAAATCGCAGACAAATCGCTAAGTCTTTTACACTAAAAATTCTAAAAACTGCTACTGATTTGCCCAACAACCCCCAATGTTATTTGGTATTGCTAGGAAATCGCTAACATATTCCTGCTATTTTTTAAACACATCAAATATTTTATAAACTTTTCGCACATATTCATCGTATTTAAGGTAAAACTGATCAGTATTCAACAAGAAATATTTTAAAATAATATTTTGATTTGTAATTAGGAAACATTATACTACTAAATAACTACTTTATTACTTGAAATAATTAAAGGTGGTATAGGTCAAATTAAAAACAACTTGATCATCCCCTATCAATTGAAAATATGAAAAAAAAATAAAAATAACTATCCTAAATCTATTAATAAGGGAAGACATTGGCTTGACCAACCCCTTTATATGATATTATTTTATAATTATATTCCTAAATTACCTCCATTATAAAAGTAAAAAGTTGAGACAATATAAAAACAACTAACTAATCCTAATATTAAAACAGAAAGTAAAGATATAGTTTGGGCTGCCTTTCATAAAGCGCTTTTGTTTATAGTTTGTTAGCTTGACTTGATAGATGAGATCACTCGTCATTCAACTTGAGCAAGTCAAACTGACCATTAGTCAATTCTTTATAATTATTCACATTTTCATTTTTTTTTATAATTCTCAGCATCCGCAAAACATCCGTCAGGGCAATCATCACGATAGGAGTTCTCCCCTTTGTAGCCATTATCATAATTATCGTCATTGATGTGTTCGTCTATCTCGTGACCATCTTGAAGACACATATAATTATTTCCCTTCCTAAGCGTAACTATACATTGTTCTACATCGAGAATAGCTCCAATCTTCTAGAGAAAAGTTTGTCCCATCAATATCATGTCATTCTTTTCAATCTGTGGTACCACCAAGAAGTTCGTAAGATACTCGAACCATCCCACTTGCACTGGCACATTCATCGACACTCCTAGTGGAAAGACCTTTTCATTATTTGCTTTATTGATAATAAAATGTGGTATAAAATAAATCCTCGACTTGACCTTTTTGCACCATTATTTTGGTAAGATATTCATATTAGCCTCTTTGTAAAGTAAAACTCTAAGGACACTAACATCATCGATCATCACGTGGAGGAAGCGTTTCCTCGGATCATCTTTGTAAAGTTTAAACAGATGTCCTAGATCTTGAAGCTTTAGTTTCTCATCGATAAATTCTTCTTCCGATAGTTGCTTCTCTGATTGATGTTGCACTTTAGGCAGTTACTTATTAGGTTTCTAGTTCTTTGATTTCTTCTTCTTATTGGGCGGCTTTTAATATATCCAAAGTTTAATGGATTCATTCTTAATGGTTTCACTCGCGTTAATATAAACATTGAACTTATTTTCATTACTTTTTGCAAACTTTGTTTCTCAGTGTCGAGATTGATGATCTCCATATCCTGTTCAATAAAGTTTTCATAATAAGGTTTTAACCTATGAGACAGTAAATTCACAACCATGAAAGGTCATATCCATATTGAACGGAGTTCAAACACTAGAACATAACATTACTTCGTAGCATAGTTATAATGACACCATATAGAATCTTGGAATCATTAAATCCTAATTCATAATAGGTTGATAGCCTTTAGCAAGCCATCGATTCTCTTATATTCAATGAAAAAACTATATTTTTATCATTGTAAATGTACTTATTGGATAAAATGCAATAACATAGAAATACGATAGTATTAACACTTAAAGAAAATCATGCCTAATTTAAATCAAAGATAAATCATCATACTCTAATTAATAAATAACTTAGAACACAATCACCTTGAACATCCATTCGAGAAAATAGCCCTATAAATTAATCCTAGTTACTACTTTTATAATTGTTGTAAATAATCATAGACTTAGATTAATATGCTCTATACTAAGAAACATACTGGTCACTATGCATTTAAGACAAGGAATCATTAGTTGCAATACACAAAAACAACTTATTAAATCTATGATTGACATGTATGAATAGATTTAAAGCATTAAGTACATAATTCCTTAATCATAACTATATAACAATTTAAAGTATATACATGTTTAGGGTTTGTTTAGACTAATAAAATACTCGCTCATACTAGAAATAAATAACATGATAATATAATTGAAAGATATAATAAATAAATAGCTCTTGAATAAATTAAAGCTCCAATGTTGCTTCAAACATAGACTCAATAAAACTAAACTTATAAAGGCAAAATGTTAAAAGAAGAGAATAGTTTCGAAGGCCTAAGGTCCTATTTATAGTTTGCTTGAGTGTATAAATCATAGATAAATACAAATTATTTGTTCTTATCTAAAAATGTCATCACTGACCTCAGGGATTTGTTAGAGATTCCACTTTGTAAACAAATCGTTGCGTTAATCACTGAGTTTAGCTCTCTATACTCCACCGATTTAGATATCGATTATGTATGTATTTCTTAATTCGATGTTAATTCGCTAGCATTTCTCTCATACTAATTTAGTTGGCGATCTCTAGTGCATTCTTGTATTGCCGAGCATTCCCTGGACTTCTTCTCCAGTTGACTGTTCGTTTTTTCTTTCATTTCTTAATTTATTCATATTTAAAACATGAAATCAGAAAAATAAGAGAATACTTAGTGTAATATTATTATTTATATATAAAATCAACCTAAATTACTCTATAAAACATGTCTCATTATTGACTTGTCATATCTCAACCATAGGATAAGTAAATAAGTTATTTGACGACATTAATATTTAATGTCAAATCAGAGACTAACCATATCATTCTCTACATAGTCTTATACTCGCACGCATCTTGAGGCACTAGTCTACTCGTGCGTCAAATTTATGAATATATAGGCTAAATAAATATCTGAGTATGATAGACACACATACATTACACTAGGCGTGCATCAGTAGAAAACATCATATATTTCGATATCAAAGTCGAGTGTTAGAATCATGTACCCGCTTTCGGGCCACATCACAGGTCAGTGATTATTATTGTCTCAAAACATAAAAATACTAAATTAATCTTATTTTTATAAATACTTTATAATAGCATCAATCACAATCAAAATCAATAGGGATTTTTTCGAGATACCAATGAATATAATATTTAAAATGTGCTAGATTAAGAAATACTTTACTCAACCCTAGATTCAAGAACTTGAGCTAAATCTTATCTTTGAAGTGTTTAAGAACATTCATCTTTTCCATCTCTTATTTTCTTTTCTACTCCATTCTAATTATTTCTTTGTTATAGATTTCTTTTGCTTTTAAGTCCCTGCTCCATTTCCTACGGACAGCTTCTCATTTTTTCCACTATAGATCCCTTATTCTATTTCCCATGGAATCTATAAGAGTCTCTATACAATTGTAAACTCTTGTTAGCACTTCTCAATTTCCACTAATATTGAATAAAGTCTTCTTTCTAACTTATAGAAATTCATCGATTTCTAAACCATTTCTTCTTTTAATTGTATCATAATAGCTTTCTATATATATACTTCTAAAATACTTAATTAATAGCTTTTGTATTACAAGATTCTTAGAAATCTGTCTTGTTCATTTTGCACTATTATTTAAAACTCCTACATATTCTCATGACTAACACAAGGCATTCAATTTAGTTTATAAATCTACTAATAAAGTCAATAAAAAAGGGTATAAAAATTGATTCCTTCTGTCATAGAATTCACTTGGGTAATAAAAATATCACTTCAATTCAAAACCTATTGTATGTTCATTTTCATTATTATTCTTTTCCTAACTAAAATAAAATGAAATTTATACTTACTTGAATTTGGAAGAAATTTAAAAAAATTGCATCACTCACTTGAATATCGGATCAAAAGTTTAAACTTTGTTGATATTCTTGACTTATCTTCTACTTTTATTTTATTTATTTGCTTTCTTTGTCATACTTCACCTAAAACACCCCCAAACTCATTCCAAACCTTGTCCTCAAGATTTTAAAATTAAGTTGGATTTTCAGTAAAATAAATATACCACGTGAAGCATAAACAAATTAATATAAAAACTAAAATAAGTAGACAAATATTGAATTCAACTAACTTCAAATGAATGGAATGCAAAGGGAACATATATCATTAATAAGCAAAAATCTCGTCAAGAGCAATACATTTAATCATTCATTCATTCATTGCATGCCCTTAATCTTGCTGCTCTCTGTGCGCCTTCTCTTATCTTCCTCCTATTTTCATTTGTGCTCCACGTCATTGGTCTTCTCGCATGTGTCACATTAAATGATTCTTGTTCATCTTTTAAGTCATTGTATCCTACCACCTTCTTCACTCTTTAAAGTCCCACATCATTTATTATTTTCTCAGGCAATGCATCGAATAAAGTATTGAAACCCACTCCAGCTTTCCCACACAATTAAATTATCAAAACTAGAAGCGATAGTCCTTCGTTCTTTGTAGTCTGTATTGCAACTTCATAGAATCATATATATTTTCCCAACTTCATTGTAACACTACTTCATAACTATATGATAAAGTAGAGTAGCCTTAGGGTTCTTCGCTTTAAAGTTTTGCTTGGTTGGATATAAACATGCATCTATAATATAACTCCAAATCTTCGTACTCTTCCTAAATTAGGTGATTTCAATAAATTTCGTGTGTCCGTCGCTATCAAGCACAAGTCTTCTCCCCGAAGGTATCTCTAATGCGTCTTGGATTATCTTAAAAGGGACAAAATTCTTTATCTACATAAATGAAATTTAGGTAATCATTTACTGTCCTTTTTATATTACATGTTAGACTGAAAAATCTATTCAACCTCGCAGGTGATATATCAATCTTCTTCCTTTTTACTACTACTTTGTCCAATTCCTTAAAAACATGCCCCTTCGCATAAAATTGTCGTACAATTTCTAAACATCCTCTTTCTCCTCAACCTGCATAGTCTCTCAAAAGTCGCTCCCATCCTCTATCTCTAATGTTGCTCACAATCTTATCCTTATATGTAGCATCGCCTATCCTAATTAGGACAATAACTAGCTTGACACCTTAATTAAGAATCAGTATATCAGTCAAACTCAATTAGAATATTAGTAAAGCCGTCATTCATACCTAATAATCACAATATAGTATATCTTATATCAAATAAATGATTGAAAAAGCAGCGAAATTAAAACTTTTTTGATAAAATATAAGATATACCAAAAACCGGCATAAACCTCAATCGTAAAATTATATCATAACCCTATTTACAAAATATTAATTCAGTACAATATATAAATAATAGGGAAATTACTTCACCGAAAAGAAGACTATAAACTCCTAATATTCTCTATTTCTGAGTCGAAGAGCACGTTGACAACCTGAAATGTTAATTGGGGAATGAGCGCTCCAACTTGCTTAGTAAGTGATGCTCGTACACGTATCAATTATCAACTAATATCAATGAATAAATGAATGGCAACATGAACCTAAAACATATCTATTTAGGCATTAAAAATGAAATAACAATAGATAACAGAATGCAAGTTTAAAGGTCAATTGCAACTATACTCATAACTTGTATTTTCCCTTTTAAAACTTAGATGTAAACTCATGGTACCCTGAATTACGGTCAACAAAAACTCACACGTTGAATGAAGTGTGGTGTATCTAGGCAGTGTAGGTACCAACTCGCAAAATAATAATTGGGTACCTCATGTTTATTGAAAGGGAAGGTGTCGGTAGTCAACCAATCACTTTCACCATGTCTCCAATCTGATTCGCCCATCGTACCTCTTTATGGATAATTTCTTATAAAAACCAGTTCAAGTCACGACACATTGTCTCATTCCTACTCCATGATGCTATATGAACTAATTATAATAATTACATTAAATAATTGATAAGAATACAAGTCCCACTTGCCTTTGCAGACCTTTCCTAATTTTTTACTGATTTATATGACTCACGAGATCCATAAACTTTTCCTTGTCAACCAAGAACCTAAATTAAACCAATTGCCATCAATTTAGGTCTAATACTCATTTATTAGAACCTATAAATTGGTCCTAGTTGCATCCGGAACTAATTTATAATATTTTAGGCCAATGTGACTATTTATTATTTTTCGAGGTAAACTGATATAAAGTCTTGTGCAAATCTTGAATTTTACATTTTTCATAAAACTTCATCAATTTCTATTTATATGGTCAAAATATTATTTTTTTGAGATTTTTCTTTATTTTTTTGGATTTTCTTCTCCATTTTCTAGCTTTATTTTTCTTTTTTTTTTTTTAATTGGATGGTTTGACCTTGAACCGGAAAAGTCTGGTTCAGTCGGGTTCAGGTTAAACCCCTTTCTTCTTTCTCATTGTCTCCCTCCTCAGACGAACCAAGTCTACCTCCTACCTTCCTCCATAAGAAACAACACGACTAACAAATAACAACATCAACGCCATCAACAACCCATAACGCAATAACACGACATCAACGACACCATGACCTTAACACAAACTTACCTTCAACTTTGTCGATCTCTCATCCTTCCCTAGTCTCGTTCTCTCTGTCTCAATTTTCAATTTTTCTTTTCTTCTTCGGTCGAATGAAATAGTTTGTGTTTTGATTTGAATAAAATTATGAGATTTTCTCGAGATTCGCATCGCATGAATCTCGAGGCCAATCTAATGGGTCATTTCTTTTTCATTTATATGTTTATCCATCCCGAGATACTTGTTGCATTTCTCGAGGCCGATCATGTGACTATTCATAAATCCAACACCTCTAACCGACTTATATAAGATCAAACAAAAAGTTTCTTGAGATTCGTACATGAATCTTGAAAATGATCCCAGGAGAAGAAATAAACTCACATTCTTTAATGTGACACCAATTGAGGCACATATACAAAAATATTTCTTGTAATGTGGTTGCACATATCTCGAGGCATGAAAAACCTCTCCAACAACCGACATACAACATATTCACCTCTTTAACTCTCACGCTACATGTATCTCGAGGCAAATCCAATGTATACTTTTATTTGATCTAAACTTTAGGATTCCTTTATATATATATATATATTTATATATCTATATATATATATATACAACTTTGTATTTCCGCTCCTATAAACTCGATGTATGTGCAAACGACCACCCTCAGGCGTGCACAATATTGCACGTCCCATGCATGTCACCCTCGTCCCCGGGTATCCCTAGGTTCCCTTCAATTATTAATTATTTATTTATTTTTAATATATATTTATATATCTAATATACATATATAAATATATACACCTATAAATTCATGCATTTATAATTTAGCCATGAGCGCCAATAAGTTCGCTCGTGTGTGCACGCCACCTTACGACTCGTATGCGTCATCTTTAACCCACAAATGGTATTAGGAATCCCATAATTTATCAATTATTCAATTATAGGCCAATTAACCCAATTAACTTCAATAAATACTAATACACATGATACAAATGCCAAACCTCATGTAAATCCAAACACATGGCAATCGAGATAAGTAGGGGTTAACTGTGGGCCTAACTCAGGTTAATTCAAATTCGGATTAACCCTAATCAACTGCTTAAAGTAACAAGTTGTTACATCATACTTGCTCACATTCTGAATGTTAAACCTTTTTTTTGAAGTCATGACCATCTTTTTATCAATATAGTATCTCTTTTGAGCTATAGGTCTGATAAATAAAAAAAAATCATATGGTACCAAATGACTAGGTTTGGCTTCGCAAAATATTCTTCCTCATCATATGAAAATGGTGATTGTACTCTAAGCTCAACCTTCCCAAGTCTAGGCTCTTTAATACTAATCCTGGTAGGTATAGTAGTCAATAGTTGGCCCACATATTTCTATTTTAGTTTTGCTTTCACTACCCTTCCCTTTGTCTTGCTTACTACTCCTACCTATTCCCCTACATCCTCTCGCCATTGAATAACTCAACTATGATAAAATAGGTAAATTAAAATTCAGTAGTTGAAAATTCAAACTATGAAGGTAAGGAAAATAGGTTTGTGAAAAGGCTTTAGCATAGAGTCTCAAAAGAGTTGAAATTAGTACGTAAAAATAGTTTTATTGACATATAATCATTTGAAAAACGATATTCAAATTGAAAACTTGTATAGAAACTCATTTTCAAAAACAATTTGCAATAAAAACTTGAAAACTACATTAGTTGAAAATATCATCAAAAATAAATTTTGTGCAAGACATCAACATCAAAAGGATTCTAGAGTATCGATTTGTTACTTTCTTGAGATTGAATCTCTCAAGTAATATGCCCTATTAGCTCATTAGACTCCCTCTCCAAGTCTTAATGTGAAAAAACACTCACGAAGCCCTAACTAGGTTATATGAACTTGTATTCAAAATTTATAGGATTGAATCTCTCCTAACAAGGTAGGATACATTTAATAAGCTATAACTCAAGCTTGGAAGGGCTGAATCTACTCAAAAAATAATTAATTAGTCAAATGGGTGCAAGGGTTTTAGGTGCGAAAATCTTTATCGTTTACAATTTAGGGTTCTATTTTTTAAAACATGGATTCTTGCCTAACGAATCAGGGTGTAAGTGGATTTGCTGACAAATCACTAAAAACCTGTCTTAGTGGTCTAGTGACTAGCTCAATAAATCTAAGAATAAAACTTGAATCTATGACAAATCATTGAGCCATTTTTCACTTAAAAACCTGCAAATTGCCGGCGATTTACCCAACAATTCCTAGTGTTATTTGTTATAGCTGGGAAATCACTGACCAATTCCCGTTGTTTTCCAATATATCAAATATTTTATTAAGTATCACACATAACAATCATAATTAAGGTAGAATTGATCAACATTCAACCAGGAATGTAATAAAATTAAATTTGGATTTGTAATTAGGGAATATTATACTACTAATAACTACTTTGTTACTTGAAATAATTAATAAAAAATGTGATTCAACTGAAAAACAACTCAATCATCCCCCTCTCGATTGGAAATATCCCAAAAGAGAGTTAAAAGGACAAAGAAAATAATATTCTAACTATCCTAAATCTATTAATGCAAAAAGACATTGGCTTGATCAACCCCATAGGCATTATGTTCTTATTCTACTGGTAAATGACATGCTTTACCAAATACAAACCTATAAGGTGTCATGCCTAATTGTTTCTTAAATGTTCTTTTATATGCCCATAATGTGTCTTCTAATCTAAGACTCCAATCCTTACGTGTTTGATTAACTTTTTTTTTTTTTTTTTTTCCAATATTGACTTAATTTCTATATACGACGTTTCAGCTTGTCTACCACTTTGTGGGTGAAATGCATTAGTTGTCCTATGTGTGATGTTGTGCTTAGCAAGTAGATTAGTACTCAATCAATTACAAAAATGTGGACCTCTTTCACTAATCAGTGCTCTAGGTGCTCCAAAAACTATAAAAAATCTTTATCCAAGGAAATCGACCACTATTTTTGAATCATTAGTTTTAATAGCTTTTGCTTCTACCCACTTAAACACATAATCTACTACAAGTAAAATATAAATATAATTATTTGATGGTGCAAAAGGTTTCATGAAATCTCTGCCCCATACATCAAACACTTCATAAAAAAGAACAAGAATTAAAGGAATTTTATTTCTACGTCATAAGTTTCCAGTTCGTTGGCAATTTGGATAAGATTTTATATAAAGAAAACAATCATGAAATAGAGTAGGCCAAAAAAAATCCAGAATCTAAAATTTTACGAGCAGTTCTAGGTGGACCAAAATGTCCTCCACATGCATAGGAATGACAATGAGGTATAATTGATTATACTTCTAAATGTGGTATGCATCTCTTGATTATTTAGCTGGTGCAAATATCCATAAATATGGATCATCCCATAGATAATGTTTAGAATTCTTTTTAATGTTATTTTTTTGAGCTCTCGTCAAGTTAGGTGATAACTTATTTATGGTAAGATAATTGACTATATCTGAATACAATTGGCCATCAGTTTTTATATTATATACATATTTATTTGAAAACTCATCCCTTAATGGTATTGATGGTTCTCCATTTTCTAACCTACTTAAGTGATCTGCTTCTAGATTTTTGGCTTCTTTCCTATTTTTTATAGTAATGTCTAATTCCTATAGAAGTAGTATCCATCTTATTAGTCAAGGTTTTGCATCTTGTTTTGTCATTAAGTATCGTAATGCTGCATGATCTGAATAAAATATTACTTTTGTTCCTAATTAATAAGGTCTAAATTTTTTTTCAGTCAAACACTACCACTAAAAGTTCCTTTTTAAGTAGTGGTGTAGTTTTGTTAGGCTGGATCTAGTGTCCTAGAAGCATAATATATAACGCAATATTCTTTTCCTACTTTTCTTACCTAAAAAAAATGCCAATTGCATAGTTACTTGTATCACACATTATTTCAAAGTGTAGCGACCAAACTAGTGATTTAGTCACAGTTGTGGCTGTTAAAGAATCCTTTAATTTATCAAATGCTATCTTGCAATTATTGGTAAATTAAAAATGAACGTCTTTTTGTAAAAGTTTTCATAAAGGTTATGTAATTTTAAAAAAAACCTTTTACAAATCTTCTATAGCCAGCATGGCCAAGAAATGAACGTATTTCTCTCACAGTGGTGAGGTAAGGTAACATTTTGATTACTTGAGTTTTCACTGGATCGACCGCTATTCCTTTACGTGACACTATATGCCCTAATATAATTCCTTGATCTACCATGAAATGACATTTTTTTATAATTTAATGCTAAATTCTTTTTTATGCATCTCTTAAGTACTTTAGGTAAATTAACTAAACATTCATTGAAAAAATTACCATAAACCATAAAATTATCCAGAGAACCTTAAATAAAGTTTTCCACATAATCAGCGAAAATACTAATCATACACTTTTGGAACATTGTAGGTGCATAACATAAACAAAATGGCATATGTCTATAAGCAAATGTATTAAAGGTGCAAGTAAAAGTTGTTTTTTTTAATCTTCTGAGGCTATAGGTATTTAATGAAATCCTGACTAACCTTCTAGACATCAATAATGGGTTTTTCTAGCTAATCTTTCTAACGTCAGATCTATAAACTAGAGTAAAAAGTGATCTTTCCTAGTTGTGGCATTCAACTTTCTATAATGTATACATACCCTCCAATTGTTTTTTATTCTAGTTGGTACTAATTATACAACTCATTTGTTATTATTGCAATTCCAGTCTTTGTAGGAACTTCTTATACTAGGCTTACCCAATTGCTATAAGCTATTGGAAATATCATTCCTGCATTCACTAATTTTAATATTACATCTTTTACTACGTCCATCAATGGCGGGTTTAATCTATTTTGAGGTTGTCTAGAAGCTTTTGTATCAGTTTATAGATTTATCCTATGCATGCCATAGCTAGACTTATTCCTTTAATATCAGCAAAGGTCCATCCTATTGCTCCTTTAGATTCTTTCAATACATTTATTAATTTATTTTCTTCTAGAATTATCAATTTCTTAGAAATTATTACTTGAAATTTATCATAGTACCCTAGATAAAATTATTTCAAATGATATAGTAAAGTTTTTAGATCTAATCTTGGGGCTTTAACTAAAAGTTTTGAATGAGATCTAGATAAGTCTAGCCAATAAGTAAGTTGTGGTAGTTCTTTATATGATTCCAAAGTCCTTTTAATCTCTTTTGTTTCCTCATCTTTATCATAATCTTTTTTTTTTAAATCTTCTATTACTAATTTCAATTTATTTATTTTATCTTTTTCTAAAAGATTTATCTATAAATGGATCTATCATATCTACTGTGACTATTGAAGAAATATCCATTGTGTATTTCATAGCCTTATACATATTAAAATTTACTGTATCGTCATATACTTCTATTCTTAATGTTTCATTTGAAACATCAATTTTGCTTTCACTATTTTCAAAAGTGGTCTTCCTAAGATTAGAGAAGTCATACTAAAGAAATTATCTTCTTTCATAAAGCATAGAAATCAGTTGGGAAGACTAATTCTTTAACCCTGACTAGCACATCTTCTAGTAACCCTACCGGTTTTACAGTGGATTTATTTGCTAATTATATAACTATACCAGTTTCTTTTAAATGTAAATCTATCATTTGTAAATACAAAGGCAAAGGCATAACTTTTATGGAAGCTCCCAGGTCACACGATGCTTTAGAAATTCCTATATTTTCAATCGTACGTGGAACAAAAAAAATTTCAGAGTCAAAATATTTAGGAGGTAATTTCTTTTGAATTAGTGATGATGCGTGTTCTCTTAAACTTACTTTTTCATTAGCCTTAATCTTATTAATTCATAAATCTTTTATAAATCTCTGATACTCATGTACCTTTCGAATGACTTTAAACAGAGGTATATTAAATTACAATTTTGTTAATCTATAAGATATTTATTTTTCTTCCTATAATTTTTTAGCACTTTTATTATCTTCCAAACAATGAGGGAATGATGGTTTTATATTAATTGGTATGTCTTTATCAGGTTCATCACCCTTTTAGTTGGGAATCTTATTACTTATTACTTCGATTTCTTTCTTTAGTTATGCTTTTATTTCTTTTCAAGAAACTAATTGGTCCGACACTTTAGGTTCATCCATATGCTTACCACTTCTTAATGTTATGGCTGGTGCATTTTCATATAAAGTAAAATAAGATTAAGATAGTAATTTCCCTTGAATTATAAACTCACTCATTTGTGTTATCATTTAACTCAGTTGGTTTTTCAACTTGTTCATATCATTTTGTAATGTTCGAATTAATTGATCTTTTTCTCTTTCTGAATTATTTGATATTTTATAACTTTAATAAACCTGACTATTAGTACGATTACCTACATTCGATTGTGATTAATTTGCATAACTATTAAAGTTATAAGTGGGATCAATAAACCCATCATATTGGTTTATTATAGCACTAGCTTCTTTTATTTTAGTTTGTTGTGTCAAAGGGCATTCATCATTAGAATGACTTAATTCATTATAAGATTTTACTTTGGTTGATCTATTTTTTGTAATAATTCAACCATTTCTTTTGCTCAACTATCTTACCGTGTAATGTCTTATAAGTCCTTATATTCATTTCACTTATATTTTCTTTGATTAATTCACTATTCTCACCATTTGCTTAGATTTTTAGCAATTTTATTTATAGCTTGTCTTGTAAAAGTTGGTGTTTTGTTGAGCAAAGAGCCTCCACATATTGTATTTAAGAATCTTCATTCAAAGTTATTTACTTCTTCATAAAAATATTGCATTAAAGTTTTTTATGTAAATCCATGCATTGGACATAATGAAATCAATCTTTGATACCTATCCCAAAATCCATCAAATGTTTCTCCAATCTCCATCCTAGCATTACTAATTTTTTGTTTCTATAAACTAATTTGTTTTGCTGGGATGTATCGATCAAAAAAGATTTGTAGCATCTTTGACCAATTTTTATGGGTTTTTAAGGAAGGTAAAATAACCAAAATAAAGCTTGAAATTTTAATACAGAAGAAAAAGCTTTTAATTTAACATAATGTATTTCTATATCCTTAGGTTTTAATGTACTAACTTTATGTAAGAAATCCCTAATAAACTTTTAGGAATCTTCATTATCTTCACCATAGAAACATATTAAAGAATTTATGAATCCAAACATCAATTCGAATTTCAGAAATTCTATTGTAAAAGTTACACACATAGTTTCATAAGTTGCGATATTTCTATCAGATTGCCTAAAAGTTAATTCTTCCTGTCTTCAATCATTTTATATGACTTTCAACAAGAAGGTTTCCAGGAGATTAATTTTAAAATTGTCGGCAACAACACCAAAAATTGACATGTGTCAAGCGTGCACAATAATTTCTCGTATTTTACTATTATTTGTAATACTGGTAAACTAGATATCGTTTCCATAGGCATTTTTCAAATCTCTTCAAGAATTAAGGCAACCCTAAAGTTTTACTGAATTTAACTAGCTTTAATTTAATTAATTTAATTAAACCGGAATTAGACACTATGAATCTCAAAATAAAATAAACAATTAATTAAAATACCTAAACTATAAAAAATTTAAATTCGATAAGCTATCCTAATACAATTTAAACTAACAATCAAATAAGTCAATAAATTCATATGAATGAAATATCTTAACAAACCCCCACTAAACAATGCAATATACTTAGATTGCATTCAAACACTAGAACATAACATTACTTCATAATATAGTTATAATTATATCACATGGAATCTTTGAATCATTAAATCCTAATTTCTAATAGGTTGATAGCCTTTAGCCGGTCACCAATTTTCCTAAATTCAATAAAAAAGCCACATTTTTATCATTGTAAATCTATCCATCAGATAAAATGCAACACTATAGAAATATGATAGCATTAACACTAAATGAAAATTATGCCTAATCTAAGCCACTAAAAACTAAAATATGCTAATAAATAAACAACTTAGAACAAAATTGCCTAGAATATCCACTCGGGAAAAGGCCTATAGATTAATCCTAGCTACAACTTCTATAATTGTTATCAATAATTATAGACATATATTTATATACCCTATATTAAGGAACATATTGGACACTATGCACTCAATACAAAGAATCACAAATTGTAATACGCAAAAACAACTTGTTTAATCCGTGATTGACGTGTATGAATTGATTTACAACATTAAGTATGTGATTCCATAATTATAACTACATTGCAATCCAAAGTATATACATGTCTAGGGTTTGTTTAGATTAACAAACTACTCACTCATGCTAGAAATAAACAATGCAAATATATAATTAAAAGACATAATTAAATAAATAAATACCTCTTAAATGAATCAAAGCTATAATGTATCTTCACATATATGCTAACTTATAAAGGCAAAAGGTTTAAAAGAAGAGTAGTGGAGACTGTAATTTTGAAGCCTTAAAGCCCTATTTATAGTTTCCCTAAGTGCACATATCGTAGATAAATATAAATTACTGGTTCTTATTTGAAATCACTAGTCACCGACCTCAGCGATATGTCAGCGATTCTAGTTTGAACACAAATCTCTAAGTTAATCACTAGATTTGAATCTTCGTGCTCCACCGAGTCAGCTAGTGATTTCTATTATATTTTCTAATTCATTATGGATTCGTTGTCCAATCTCTACTACTAATTTAGGTGTCGATTTTCAGTGTAAATATAAATCGTTGTTGATTCGCTGGATATCTTCTCTAATTGACTATTTTTCTATTCTTCCTTTTTTTCTTCCACTTTTTTTATTTTTCTAATTAAATCCTTAAATCACAAAGAACAAGAGAATACCTAGTGTAATATCGTCATTTATATCTAAAATCAACTTAGATTACATTATAAAATATGTCTAATTATTGACTTGTCAGTCCACGCATGGTTATACTCAAAAAGCTTTGTTAGAATACTTCTTCGAAGGAATAAATCTTTTTGAACAAAGACTATTAGACATCGTATGAGGTGGATCATTATTCGATGTTATACCAACTCTAGCAAAAGAAGTTATTAATAAGATGGCTAAACAATCTAAAAATATGGTGAAAAGATAAATATATTAAGAAAGAAAGCTTTGAGGTAAATAACAAAACAAGTAATAAATTTGATGAAAAACTTGAAAAGTTATCTTACATGTTTAAACTACTATTAAATGATAGATCAAATCAAGTTAAACCATATGGATTTTATAATGAAGTTAGAAATCGTACGGATTTGTGTCCTACTTTATAAAAAGAAAACAGTGAAGAAGTCAACGCGGTTATGTACTAATATTCTAATCCGCCTAGAAACCAATACAATAATAACAATTATGACAATGAAAAACCAAATCCAAGTCTTAGCTACGATCCACAAAATCAAAACTATACCATTGTGAGATCGAGAACACCAACACAATCAACACCAATGCAATAACCTCAACAAACTATACAACCTACACAACCTATGCAACTAAATCTAGAACAAATATTACACAACTTTATGACCTAAAGTCATAAAAATTTGAGCAAATTTTGCAAAATCAAACTAAAATTAATACATCTATTAACAAGTTGAAAAATCAATTAAGTCAAATGACTCTGCAAATCAACAAGCTAAGCAATCAAACTAAAGCAACTACTCAACCTACTAATGCTAGCACCAGTTAATGTTTTTTTATAAAAACAAAAGAAACGAAGACAAACCAAAAGACACCAAAAGGTAAAAAGAAAACTAATATACCTAAAATAATAGAACAAGTAAAAGTGGAGATGATGGCAAATGTCACTCCCATTAAAGAATGGATGGCCGAAAAATCAAAATATACACTTTTTCCCAAGAGGCCATACTCATGTTTTTTAGTCGAAGTAGAAGCATACGCATATGAAGAATATTTACAAAACTCTAAGTTTATTAACCCAGACAAAGTAAACAACAATTATAAGTCAAATGAAGATATGCTTTCTAATTATACTGTTCCATAACGATTAGCACATGCCAGGGAGGAAGAACCTAAATAAGACATATCTGAATCATTTAGGAAATTAAAAGTTAAAGAAAACTTAGAACAAAAGATTTTATCTTTAACAAGAATTCTTTAGAAATGTTTCGACCCAGGAATTTATATCATAACAATCACCATAAGCAATTCTTCTATTGAATTTGATATGTGTGATCTTGGGGCATAAATTAATGTTGTCATTTAAAATTTATGAATTGTTGAAAATAGGACCATTAATTAATATGCTTACTAACCTTACTTTAGCAAACAAAACCATTAGTAAATCGTCTAGATTATTAGAAAACATCATAATACAAGTACATGATCTAGTATTTTCATGTGATTTTCATGTCATGGAAATGGGAGATTTACATCACCCAATCCTTTGCCTATACTATTAGCTTGACCTTTTTTAAGATAGCTAGGACTAAGTTGGATACTTTTAAAAGTATAATGACTATGTAGTTTGAACATAAGATTGCCAAATTCAAGATTTATAATAAACTTAACTATGCCACTTATGATGAGTTATTTTGATGATGACATAGATGATAATGAAAATTTAGATTGAGACTACTTAATAACTTTAATGCTGAAACTTATGCAATCAATGTAGTACTAAAGGAAACCGATAAAAGGATTTAAAAGAAAGAAATAGTTGAAGACATTTTATAAGAAAAGAAAGTAACTCAAGAATGGATAGTTAAGCAACCGGAGAAAGGGAAAATCAGTAATAAGCCGGTAGTTTCAAGATCCAAGTACAATAAGAAAACAAAAAATCTGGACTATAAAGCTTAATAATCATTGAGGCATACACTTGCACATTAAAATCAAATGGGCTTGGTGCTATTGAGCTCAATGGGATACAAACTCTAATGCAAATCACATGCCCATACATTTCGTTCTACACACTCAATTGGAGTTGAATTCAATTGCTTCTAAACGACTCTCTTTACCAGATGGAAATTGAATTCAACCTAAGGGTGTGGTCACGGATGTGCTAGTTCAAGTGGACAACTACACCGTACCCACATACTTCTTGGTAATGCCACACTTTATCAATAAAGATCCTCCTTTAATATTAGGACAACCTTTCTTAGCCATTAGTCATGCTATCATGGATATTCTAAATAAAACAATTGCTCTAACAATCAATGGTTGAGCACTTACTTTTTGGAATAACATTAGAGTGGAAAACCCTAAATTCAAGTTTAGAGAGCCAAACTATTTCTGTAAAGGTTAAGTCAAGCCAACGATGATAAACGAAAATGCTCTATGGGAGGAGCCCATATTCTATGTTCATTCGAGTTTATTTAATCTTAATAGAAATTTAGTTCGGTATATTTTCGTTCACTCACTTTTTGACTCTTGTATTGTAAGTATTTTCGAAATTAAACTCCTAGGTGATTTCAATTAAGGGCGAGTGATCGAGTCGTTTTGCTTCGATGGCCTTTATGCAAGTCATACTATTCACTTGCTTATATGTTAATTTATTTATTTAATTAATAGAAATATTTATTTAGTTATCTTTCCTACTCAAACTTTTGAATTCTCAGTCAATTCAACCTTCATATGAATTATTATGAATAAGGAATAAGTTAATTATAAGATGAAATGAAAAAACAAAAAAAATAAGGACTAGTGATTCCTAGTGATTCAAATTAACACTAAGAATCACTGGCTAAATCAATAGCAGTACACAGGAAAATCAATTCAAAATTTGGAGTTTGACAATTCTTGATGATTCTAAGTCGCAAGTTAAATCAAGAGTTTGACAATTCTTGATGATTCTAAGTCGCTACACACTTTAAAACCAAAAACCCCCATCGCCATACACTTTACACCTTTCACACTTGCAAACTGTTACACCTCTTCACCAAAATTCGAACTTCTAGCCTAGATCCAACCATTCTAAGCTCAATACCATGGTATTTAAGTGAACCCCACCTAAACCAAATCTCATTCAAACCAAAAATCTTTATTTTGGGTTTTTTTAGCAAACTAGGGTTTAAGAAAATTTTCACCTAGAGCTTGAAGGGACTCTCAAGAAGGTAACTACATTAACCCTAGCTTTTTACTTCATCGAATTTTTGAATAAGGGAGTTTAGTAAATTTTTCAATATTTTTCCAAAATTGTTTTGTTGGAATTTATTCAAACACATTGCAATAATGGTTTTATTGAATCCAAAAGACATAGAAATAGTGTACATTGATAAGTTTTTATTTATGCACTTTTTATAGGTGTTTTGCTATTTAAATCAAGTTCAAAGTCGGGTTTTATGGTTCTATATGTTTAATTTGAAGATTTACAAGGTACTTGAGCATTTTTGCGTGATTCAAATAAATTAGGATAGAAATTAAACATCAGTCAAAGTACAATAGGATTTACACCGCCAGAGTTGTAGATGGTGCCAGTGAAAAACCACGGTGCCGAGGAAGGCGTCACGACAGGTCAACATAAGATGCTAGATTTGAATGGACGACATCACCCTCGGTGCTAAACCCAAATTTAAAAGTTTTAAATTGACTTACTGCCCAAGACTTTCCATACACCTGTACATCGCCACCAGGCATCGTACCCACATAACCACGGCACTGTGGACAACGCCAACATTACATAATAGAAGTTTTTTGACTTTTTAGAAGGTTCTTATTATGGGGAGTTGCTATTCTTATACCCAAGCACACCTATATAAATGAGGCACCTCTATGAACAAAAACATATTGTATTCAGAGTGATTTAGGAGTAGAGCAAGGTAGAGTAGCTATGTCTCGCTAAGTTCTTTAACACATAGGTCAGGGATGAAGCTCTCTAGCCGGTAGTAGGTTGCTTTCTGTCTTGTTGTGATTTTCTACAATAATAGTGTTTCATTTCAATTCTTTATCTTTATGCTGTAATTTTAAATGATATCTCAAGGGTAGCTTACAGTTCGAATATTCATCGAAAGTCCCTAGGTGTAAATCCCATTGACATGTTATCAATCGAGTTGAGTCTATGATACCAACCAGGTTGAGAACTTGCAATCACTTAGAGCAAGAAACCAAACACACTTATTGCTCTAGGTGAGTAACATTGAGAACTAGGTTAAATCGTGAGAGTGGTTCCCCAAAGTTGACTAGGAGTAGGTGTTCCTACAAAGCTATTAATGTCGCTGACATGCTATATCTAAAAAGCGGTTGGCCAAGTTTGTACGGCTTAGTAAGAGAAGTATTTAAAGAGCAATTGCCTTATCTATCGAGAATAGGGGACTAGGGTGTTGGTAACCCTAACACCTATAGCCTATCTAAGGAAAACTATTTTGAAACCCATCTTTTAAAATCAATGATAGAAGAAATGAAAACATGGGGCTAGATTATGGATTCCTAGACTTAGGTATGATTTCATTCTCCGATTTACAACTTCTTTATTTTCTTATTATTAGACTTTTTAACAAAACTATTTTGAAAACCTCAAGATTTACTCTTCTATTTATTGAACTCAGTTTGACTGAATCCTGTGGATTCAACCTTATTCTTACCTATATTACATTCTGATAGGCTTTGGTAACCTATTACAGGTTATATTTATCATGCACGATATGTGATCAAATTTCGGCATCGTTCCCGAGGATTTGGTTCCAAATTAAGTTTGACTTTTTTCTTTTTGTTTTGTTCTTTGAGTCTACTAGTTTATGCATGGTTAGATAACTCGATCTAAATCGACTAGTTAACTATTACCTTTTGATTAAGAAATTTAAAGAACCTATCGGAGGTTGGTTCGAGAATCTCTAAATAGAGAGTCCAGTTTCCCACAACCTACTATGGCCGACGACGCTTGCCACATTGGTAATGATTACTAGATTACCATTAGGCCAAAAAATAAAGATCTCCTAAATCTTCTTGCTTGGCAACTGCTCTACATAAACTTCACCACCAAACTGCAAAACGTTTGAGCTTGAGTTCGGTTTTACTCAACCCATGGCCACCTTTATGCCATGGAGAATGGAGACCAGATGGCATTCTTGAAAGATTTTTAGATGATTTTTCTGTCTATAAGACCTCATAAAATGGAAGAGAATGATTTAAAGCTTAAGGCTTTCCTATTATGCTTAAAGGATAAATATAAATAATGGCTCTTTTATCTCTACCCTAGCTGCATTAAATCATGGAATGACATCATAGATGAGTTCCTCAGGCAATATTTCAATGAGAATATGGTAGCCAAGCTCATCTCTAAGATATGCAGTATTAAGATGAAAATTAGTTAGTCTTTTGGTGATTATTGGAACCCCTATAAGCTCCTAATTGTCATTTGCCCACAGTATGGCCAATCTTATAGGGCCATTATTCGGTTCTTCTATGCCGATATGTCCCCCTAAAGAGGCGTATGATTGATAGCGATTATGGCGGTCACATTCACGATAAAATCCCAGCGCAAATGAAGCAACTTTACAAGGATGTATCCCAACAGTCCTTATTATATGGGGATATTGGTGTTGATGTGCGTAAAGTCTTTCATTTGAAGCTACTACTTGCTCTACATACAAGAAAATTGATCAATTGACCTCCATAGTGGAACGTCTTCTAAATAATGGCCAAGCACATGTTAAAGCTTATGGATTCTACTCAACTGCAAGCCATGCGACTAATAAATGTCCTACTTTGTTTGAGGACCATCGGCAGGTCAATATGGTAGGTAACAATTCTATTCTAAGGGTAAACATGAGTGCCCTTAAAAAATACCTACAATCAAAGACGACGAGGAAAACCCTTCAGTTATGGGCCTCGAAACCTGAACAATTAATCCTTTGTCCTTCGAGGACAATCGTTGCTTAAACTAGTGACTAAGCAGTCCTCACTAGATAATATGATTAAAACTCTAGCGGTCCAACATAACTAATTTGTTAAAAATGTGAGTTTGTTCAAGGCAATCACTAAGAAAGCTCTCAAGAAATGAATACAATTGTCTGAAACTTGAAAATCTAGGTAGGCCAAATTACACAAAAAATGGGTCGATTTGATTAGAGGGAGAAGTTGTATCCGCAACCTACCCCAATCTGAATATGGTTATTAACCCGCCAGGCGTGCAAGAGAACGTTATTGTTTGTGATAGCGTCGCCTCAAAGAATAAGGTCAACAAAACCATTGCCCTAGGAGGAACTGAATTAGATGACCAACCCATAACCTAGGGAAGTCTTAATGACATCTAGCTTAAATGTGTCGATTCTGGGTAGTAGGTGTTCTTTACACAATAGGTGGAATCTATATGGAAAATGTAATGCTTTATTTGGGAGAATGAATTAACGTGATGTCCTTAAATTTTCATAATTCTCTAGGGATTGGCGAGTTGATCGAGATGAAGAATCACATTCATGCCATTGCAGGCAAGAAGATATTTTCCAAGTGACTTATCTAAGACCTAATGGTATATGTAGGGGATTTGAAATTCCTTATAAACCTTCATGTCATTGACATGAAAGAGTCACACAAGTCTAGGCCATTATCAATTCTTTTTGGGAAGGGTTTCCTTTATGCGAACATACATATCCAACACTGACATAGGCAAGGGTTCTATGTTCATTGAGCATAAAAGAAGAGTAGTCAATTTTAACATTCAAGATATCTTAAGTTCTTCGACTAACAATTTATTTGCTTGCTCCACTATTATGCTAAACAAGATGTTTAGATATGCGTATGCATGGAGCAAGGAGGCCCCAAGAGAGATTGAGCTACAAATACTCCCAAGAGGAAGGCCTCCACATAGAGGTGCACATATAAGTGCCAGGCCTCCATAGAACCTACAACGAGCCTAATGAGGTACAAAACGTGCAAGGATGGACGACAACAAAGAAAAAAGGACCGTACTCCCTAACTTATTGCACTAGCAGCTCCAGTTTGACAAAAACCCCAAGAAGATCGTGCTCTCACGCAAGATTAGATACAAGAGGTTTCCTAGGGTGCTATGTGACACGGGTGCTATAGTCAATGGCATGTCTTTCAAGATCTTCAATCTATGTAGACTATGTATTATCGGCGATGCAGAAACCAATGTGAGATACATAAACTGGATGATGGAGAAACCCAGAGAGGGATGACTAAGAATGTATCTGTTCACATTGGAGACTTCATGTTTGTCATGAAATTTTATGTGGTCAATAGAAGTAATAGCTAATGCAAAACACTTCGGTTGAGACTACCATTCTCGGCGACAACTGGTGCATTGATCAATGTGCAGTTGCGGTACATTAAGATCCGAGTAGGAAATAAGATGAAGTTCTTTCAAGATGGGAGTGAGATCATACCTGAAAAAGTGCGAGTCTTTGCATGATTCTCTATATAAAAAATCGAGGTTATTGATTTGGACCTTGATTAGGGGGGAGGTAAATTCATCGAGCCAACAACGTGAAACAAAAGAGCTACTGGGAGACAGCCTATGAACAATTTTGTAATTAGTAATCAGTTTTAATTTTTGTTTTGCTATTTTTCCCAACCAGTCATGAGGTATTATACTAAATTCTATATATGTATATTATCCATCTATTTCCACCATTTCGTTTTGGTTCTCCCATCTTGTTTTGAACCTTGGGGACAAGGTTTAGAATAAGTTTGAGGGTGTTTAAGTAAGTGGATCATTGGACGAAGTAATTGGTTAAAGACCCGCAAGTATAAGCGTTACATTTTTTCAATTTACTTGCGACTTTAGTGGAACCATGGTGGTATTTCTCCCCTTTCATCCCATTTCTTACCTCCTACTTTTTTCATCACTTAGAAATAGTACAATAATGCATGCATGTATTAGGTAGTTAAGTGTATTTGTTGTTTTATAGAGTCTTACCTGCCACTAAAACTTTCGTTTCAATTGTTGGAGTAAGAACTTGGTCAAACTTTTTGCTTTCAAAATTAGAAAAAGTAGAAGTGCTTTTAAAACTACTTGACAACATTAATAGACACTAGGAGTATGGATGAGTCATGACTTGAGGCCAAATTAGGTTGGTGTTCAAATCAACTTTGCGGAAAAATTTGAAATCTCTAGGATTGTGAAACTAGGACTAATCCACTTAGATTGTAATTGTTAAAGATCTAGCACTTATAAAAGGAAATAGGCTTATTCACTATAATAAGGGTTTGATTATTCTATATTAGAGAACTAAATTAACTTTAGCAAAAGCAAGAAGTGCTAATATGAGATTTCTTAAAAATTAGATAGTCCTACAAGTTCCGTAGGAAATGGAGCAGGGAACTTGATGGTTGAAAAAATAATGAAAATTCAGTATCCATAGAAATTAGAGTAGGGGCCATATAATTAAAAACCATATAAAGGGAAAAGTTCAGGATCTCTTATTGAATAAAAGGTGAATGTTCATTGAAAACAAACTCCTATAAGAAGTAAAGATTTAGCTAGAGTGCTTATAGTTAGGTTAAGTGAGTCTTTCCAATGCCATGAATCGAATAATAGCCTACTTCCGAATAAGCCACATGGACTCTTAAAGGTGTGAAAATATGCAAATAAGTAAAATGTGGTGATAAAGTCCATTTAAAAGAATCCGTCTAATAAAAAAAATCGATTTGGATCCACTGCTTCGATGAAAAGACCTAGAAAACCTTTACGTAAGTTGAAGGTTATGGTTTTTAATACTTCGAGTGTCGAAAGAATGTTCTCTTGGAAAGGTGACCATGTTTAACGAGCCTTTAAAAATTCTAAGTCTTTTGTTAATTATATTGAACAAGTTTCGATTGAAATGACTCCATTGTTTTACAAAGTTGGTAGAAGGTCTTTAGGAAAGTGTCACTCAAGCCTGTCACAATATGTCTCATTGTTGTCGTTAAATAACCTTTTTCTCAGGATGTGGAAAGTTCTAAGTTTAGGAGTATTTGATTAGACTTTATTTATGGACTTTTCATAGTTGTTTTGCTATATAAATCAAGTCCGAAGTTGGGTTTTACGGTTCTATATGTTTACTTTGGAGATTTTCAGGGTACTTGAGCATTTGTGTGTGATTCAGGAAATATTAGGAAAGAAGTCAAATATTGGTCAAAATCCAGTAAGCTAAACACTGCTACGGTGGAAAAATGATGCCAGTTAAGGCCCATTATGCCAAAGAAGGCATCACGACGGGTCAACATATGGCGCCAGATTTAAACAAATGACGTCACTCATGGCTCCAAATTCAAATTTAGAAGTTTCAAACCAACTTTTTACCTAAGACTTTCTATATATCTCTACATTTCCACCTAGCACCGTACCCATATAACCACTGGAACGTGGACGATGCCAACATCACATAATAGAAGTTTTAGAAACTTTTAGAAGGTTTTTAGTATCAGGAGTTGCTATTCTTATACCCAAGCACACTTATATATAGAGGCACATCTATGAAAAAAATATAAAAAAATATATTGTACTCAGAAGGATATAAGGGTAGAGTAAGGTAGAGTAGCCATATTTGGCTAGGTTCTTTAATACCTAGGTCGAGGATGAAGCCCTCTAGCCAATAGTAGGTTATTTCCTATGTCTTATTGAGATTTACTATAATGATAGTGTTTTATTTTGGTTCTTTATCTTTGTGTTGCTATTTTTTACAATGTATTAATGGTAGTTTATAGTATGTATATTTATTGCGAATTTCTAGGTGTAAATCCCATTAACTTGCTATCAATTAAGTTGAGTCCGTGATACTAACCAGGTTGAGAAGTGGCAATCACTTAGAGCAAGAAACTTTGAAACAATTGTTGCTCTAAGTGAGTAACATCGAGAACTAGGCTTTATCTTGATAGCAGTTTCCTAAAGTTGTCTAGGGGTAGGTGTTCCCACATAGCTATCAATGTTGCTCACGTGCTAAATCTAGAGAGCAATTACTCAAGGTTTCTAAGCGGAGTAAGAGAAGTATTTAGAGAATGGTTGCCCTATCTATCAAGAATAGGGGGACTATGGTGTTTGTTACTCTGACACCTATAGCCTATCCAGGGAAAACTTTTTTGAAATCCATATTTTTAAGTCAATGATGCAAGGCATGGAAATAACACGAGGCTAGATTATGCATTCCTAAACTTAAATATGAATTTAGTCTTTGATTTACAATTTCTTTATTTTCTTATTTAGTAGACTTTTTGACGAAACTTCTTCGAAAACCCCCATATTTACTTTTTTGTTTGTTGAACTCAGTTTAACTAAATCTTGTGGATTTAACCCTGCTCTTACCTCTACTAGATTCTAGTAGAATTTTGTAAGTTGTCGTGGGTTATACTTGACACACACGACATGTGATCAATGATATTGATCTTTTGTTTACAAATTCAACAATTTTGAATTTCTTGCTATAATTACTCATATTTGCAAATGGTTTACAAATGCGAGACATAAATGAGTTTGGGGGCTTGTTTATGATTTTATTTCGAATTTAAGTTACTATTGCCTAAAAAAGACTAGGAATTTTCACCAAGTTGCTTTAATATATTTAGGAAATTGATTTTCAAGTTTACATTTTACTTATTATTCTGATGCTAGGTATATTTTACATTTACGACAAATTTCCGACAAACTGTTCAAATTGATTTCTCCTTTTTAAAATTAAGTCTTGGATTTTACCAAACTATTCCCAACAACATTATTTCCATCATTTATAGGTTTCTTAAGTTTTCTTAAACTTTGGACTTTTCGAAATTCGAAACAATGGTCGGAGGAGAAAATGTAGAAGTTCTTGAGAAGAGAAAGGGAAAACACTAATAGTAAAAAACCCAAACAAAAATTCAAAGCTCCACCAAAACCTATTAGGCCAATAGTAATTTCATTGAATAACCCCCGAACTAGAGCATTAGGGGAGCCTTCTCCGCCCTTAAGTTTTAAATATGATTCGGAGGGAGAGGAAGAGATTGAGGAGACACCCACCATTTCTTTCCATGTTCATAACCATATCAACGCTAAAGCCATTGCTAGGATGGAAAACAAAATTAGTAAGAATTGGAAGATTATATTGGAGAGAGGTCTCAACATTAAAAATGTTGTCAAGTATGGGCTAGGATCCTAAATATAATAAGGGAAAGGAACTGGGGATAATTGACTAGGGATAACTACGCCAATATCGATGCGAGGTCTTCAATTGAAAAAGGGTGTGAAATCTTAGTAAGAGAACTCTATGTGAATGGACATGAATATGATAGTAAAACAATAGCCATAATCCGAGGAAGACCAGTGGGCTACTCACCCAAAAGAATAACCGATATTATTATTTACTGAAATCTCAGTGAGACTATAAAATGAGTACCGTTAAACTTGAATACATGTATTGACATGGATTTCCCCAACGGGACCATTAGGAGCAGTTTAGAAGCTATTCCAGGGGATTATTACCTATGATGGCCCATCCCTTAATCCATGGCACCGCTCGGCCTAATGTTATCACTAAGCCCTAACCTTAGTCATGCAGAATAAACAACATATTAGTCAGCCTTTTCTTCCTATTTTCCTTGTTAACTATGTTCTAAATAAACATTGCACAACACACATTATTATTATTATTTTAGAGTTAATGAAAACTTATCATTTTAATATCATCACCGGAACACTTAACAAAATCTGCGGAAGTATTATAAAACACCTACTATGGAAAGCAAGAAACAACAACCACATGTATATAACCATTATAATAGCGATAATCAGTGTACTACATGTGTCTAGTCGGGTACTATCACTCAACTCAAATATATACAAACCAAAATTATGTAAAGACATAAATAAGTCAAACAACTAAACATTAATAACCTACAAAATCTGATATAGCAGCACTCTAATGGCTCTGAGGTTATCACTGATCCTCTCCTTGCCTGGTCTATTGCCTAATGGGTCAACATCTACCATAAAAAAAGGACGTTGAGTATAGTAATGTAAAAAGTAACACTAAGAGACATTTATCCACATTTCCAAACACAACAAGAATACATGCAAAAGCATATACACACCACATAACAATATAGAAAACATGAAAATGTACACAACATCATAGCTAAACCAAGTGATATCAATACAAATATTATCAAAGAACTAAATTCAGTCTACCGTATATCTAACACATTAAGCCAAATATTACCCTTTTGGTTACATAAACCTCAGTTAAAAACTTATTTAATAGTGTACGTAGGCACTATCCTTATTAGTTCTAAAACGCGGCACATCAACCTCCTGTAATAGGTCAGCACACACAACGCTTCGGTATTACCCTATTTGGTTGTCTCTTAATCATTTCGCCAACCTCATATATTAGATCAGTTTCACATGATAGTTGGAATATCGGCATCCTTGGGCCTCATACTACCTGTTCAGCGTACGCCCTAAATCAAACCATGAAACGTAAACACATGTTTTAATTTAACCACAATTATATAATGAGATAACACACAGATCAGGGCACCAAGAATCTAACAAGTCTAGCAGCACAAACAACTATAAACACGAAGTAATAACTAGAAATGAAATAAAGAGAAATATATAAATCAATTTACTTACGAATATGCTTAGCATAAACTGGCTCTCGACTAATCCAAACTCATACCTAAACTTTTGAATTCGACCCTGAATCGCTCCCAAACTTACCTATGTATTCCTAAGCTTAATTAGGGTGCTTTAGGACTTGTAGAAACTACAAAAAATTAGTTTAAGTGATTTTAAATTCTAATTTCAAAATCAGCCCATTAATAATTTGTTTATGTCCAAATCTACTTTATTAAAATAAAAACAATTTGGATGTAACAACTTGTGAGTTGATTACCATTACTAAAACGTTAAAATTATGTATCGCAATACAAACATAACTTTTTATAGCTATTTCTTAACTTTCTAAAACTATGAGGTTTGAGCAATTTCGATATGAATTAAGAGAGATATAGAAATTTTACAATAATGACTCAAAATAGCTTTATACCCCAACCAAGAACTTTGTAAAACTCATTTCTCCTAAACCATAGATTCAAAAAACATGTTTTTTTACTGGAGCATAAAAACGTATCCTAGAACATCATAGTAAGAGATGAACTTAATCCAATAAGAAATGAGGGACTTATACTCAAGACAGTAGGACATTAGAAAAACTTGAACCTGAATTCTAGATTCGTCATATAAAGTTGGTGAGGATTTTTAGTCACAAAAAATTAGAATTTCAAAATATTTTAGTAGGAAAAAGTTGTTCTCCTTCGAGTTAACTTTCAAATTTGATCGCATGTCGTGCATGTCAAATATAGCTTGTAATAGGTTACCAATCCTATTGTAATGTAGTAGAGGGAAGAATAGTGCCAAATCCACATAATGAAGTTAAACTGAGTTCAACAAATAGAAAAGTAAATATGTAGGATTTTTGAAAGAGTTTTATTTAAAAGCTACTAAACCAGAAAGTAAATAATTTGCTGATTATAGAATAAAAACATACCTAAGTCTAGGAATCCACAATCTTGCCCAGTGTTGTTTTCATGTCTCGTATCATTGACTTTGAAATATGAGTTTTAAAATAGTTTTCTCGAGATAGGCTATAGGTGTTACGGTCACCAACACCCTAGTCCCCCTATTCTCGATAGATAGAGCAGCTGTTGTCTAAATACTTCTCTTACTCCACCGTACAACCCTTGGCAAATGCTGTTAAGATTTAGCAAGCAAGCAACATTAACAACTCTGTGGGAACACTTACCCAAAAATAACATTGGGCAACCGCTTTCAAGATTTAACCTTGTTCTTGATGTTATTCATCTTGAACAAAAAATGTATTAGGCTTCTTGCTTTAGATGATTGCTACTTCTCAACCTAGTTAGTATCACGAACTTAACCTGATTGATAGTTATGAAATTCGAGAATTTCATAAACTTGATTAGTGACTAATTAAGTGTTTTCGGATTTTATTTAAAATTTAAGTATCTGAGGTAGGATCCATGCATTATGAGCTAGAGATTATAAGTTATATTTTATTTTTGTGTATAATGTGATTAGTGTGTATATTATAAGGTATCGCATCGCGATGTCAGGGTGTGTTGAGGTGTATCCTTAGTTCTTCATACTCGGGGTCATGTCTGTAGGGCACGACTGAAAATATTTTTATAGTTGCTCGAAAACTAATTAACCAAGTGTTAATCCTTATGTGAAGATTTTGCCTAGGATTGCATGCAAGTCGGGATCAGTAATATTGTAAAATGACAACAAAGTTAAAGAAAAACTTTACCTCAAGCTTTATGTTGGTTGCCTATAGTCGAGGTTGAGATTAAATCCAAACTGGAGTAAGTCTGGTTTAGTATGGCTAGAGAATTCGTCTATAGGGGTTTGGTATGTCATAGAAAAAGATAAGATTTCTGGAGTTTTGGTATGACCAAAACAAGTATTATGAAAATTTTATGGAGTTGGACTATTTTGTTGAGAGGTTGGCTCAATTTGGCGAAAACTCATATCCAAAACAAGCACCGAAAGTAAAAGCACGTAAAAATAGAACTTTTGGGAATTTGTAAATAAAAAGAAATCAAGGTGCTGACAAATAGCCGAGGGTTTTATATAAATAAAAAATTAAACAAATGATTCATTTTAAGTTGTTTTAACATAACATTTATAAATTCGTTTTTCGTAACCCTCTCCACAAGTTCTTTCGTTCGCGGATCTTCAGACATCCATTTTTATCCTGGTTTCTTTCTACAAAATAATACTGTATCGCAATATAGTAAATTCAAGCCAAGTTTTCATGGTGGAGATGCAGTATTTGACTTGAGATTTGGTAATTTCTCAATTCATAGAATTTTTCGTAATTCAATTTGAATTCTCATGGTGTTTTGATTTCTTTCGCGAGGTTTTGATGAGAATTGGTAGGGATTATTAATAATGATGTATTAGGTTGATGTATGAAAGTTTGGAATAAATCCCACTGACATGGGTTAAGGTTTTGGTGAAGTGAATTGATGCAATTCAATTGATAACTGTTTTGAAGATGTTTTGTAGTTAAAAATTGATTTATATTATGATTATAGACAAATTGGATTATTGGTTTTTGTCCGAATTGACTTTACGGACTGTGTGAATATTTTAAATGTGGTATTAAGTGACTTCGCTATTTTGTTGTCTAGTTTTGAGGATTTAATTGTGAAAATATCAATTTAAAGAAGTTTTTTTGTTCAAAATAAATAAATCTTGCCTAGTTGATGGGCTATATTGGAAAATTTGTAACTTTTCTGTTAGTGATCCAATTTGAGTGTTCATAGAGTCTATAGGAAGTAGGGCATGAGTACTACAAGTTCTTTTTAGGTCATCATGAAAAAATTAAGGTTTTTAAGGTTAAAAAGTTACCCCAAGTTTGTAAGTTGAAAGCCAACAGAAATAGTTATTTCAATTAATATTTTTGGAAATTGCTCTCTAACGTACTTTTGCCACAGTTTTCATTAGGTTTGTGATTTGGTTTCACTTGAAGCTTGACCTATAATATAATTAAGTACGCATGAAAGCTATTGGAACCATTTTCAAGGTGATTAAACGCTTCGGGAACTCTAAAAAATTAAGCTCAAAGTTGGTTGGTTGTAAGTAAACTCTATAGTGGTCTTTACTGTTATGGAATTTGTCTTTGTACTTGTATTTATGTTTAGTCCGCATTGCATTTCGCATATTCTTTAGTCATGTATTCCAGTCATTCTGGATGAAGGTTTGTTAGTGCTATGGCTCACGAGTGGGAACTAGAGCTAAGTTTCTTAACCAGATAGACCGAATACGGAAGTACAAGGCACACAAGTTTTTCGGCGAGCATGCATTGAACTCGTTGTACGGTTTTAGGTTCACTTTTAGGGCGACCAACCTATTTGTGAGCTTTGAACTAGAAATGAGGGGTTCATGTTGTTATATAAACTTATTGTTATTTGGAAATGCAATTACATGTCTCCATGTAGTCGGACTAACATTTGCAGGAGTATAATGCAGTATAGGAGTTTACTTACCTAACATCTTCGAGTTTTTTTTATGATGTCAGTTTCTTTAAGAAGACAATGAAGAACAGACGAGACTCGAAAACCTTTGATGATTACTTTTAAGTTTAAAGTTTAATTTTCTTGTGGTAATTGTTTTATATATATTGTTTTGGGCTTTGGGGTGAGTGTAAGGTGTGAAACATTAGTGACAGATTAGTAGAGTCTTCTAAATTAGTTCAAATAGTGTTTGTAACCCTAATTGTTTAATTTTGGTTTATTTTTTATTAGTAAAGTTCTAAATAAGGTATTAGAAACTTTAAGTTAGTTTAAATGTTTTAAATTGATATATATATATATATATTGTGAATTGCAGGGAGTAGTGAGTCTTTCTATGCTTCTCTTTATTCTGTTGTCTATTAGGTGGATTTCCCAGCAGACCACTTCTATGGGAGGTGTTGCCAAGATTTTAAAAAAATATGAAGAATAACTCGTATGATTTCGTAATTTACTCCAATTAATAAAATCATGAATTGAATTTAATTTAAGATATAAATTTAGTGTTAGTGGTTTATTGAGGATTGATTTAAAAAATATTTTGCGGTTAAGTTAATTTAATTAAGTAGGTGCCTAATTAGGAGAAATTAGGTTAAGTCAGGACTTAGTGAGATAGGCCTTGACAAACTTGGTATCAGTGCCTAGGTTTGGCTCAATTGAGGATAAGTTTGGTTGATAACCAAATAGTGATTGAGTGCGATTAGTTTGAAAGTGACTGTAAGTTGAGGATACTTTGCTATTGTGATATGTTTGTTTTATATTATTATATCATTGCTAGATATGGGATAGGAATTGTATTCTCTGTGTGTTCAATATTTATCTCATGAGATATGATGAGTAAGACTAGGAACAAATAATAAAGAGGGAATAGACTTATGAAATGAAACTGAGCGTAAATGAAGTTGAAATAGACTTGTGAAGTCTAAAATTCGCAAAGAATGTATTGTAAGTAATTCGATATAAACATAATTGAGGGAAATACTCAATTATAAAACCAATAGGAAATTGATTTAGCAAGAAGTCTAAATGATTCAATAATGTAAGTACTGAACATGAAATCATTTGAAATTGAGAATATCAAACTGCTATGATTGTGAAACACTTAGGAAAGTGCGAAAATAAGCTTAAATTAAGTCTCACATGATTGAGAATCATTTAGAAAATATGAAATGAAATTGAGCTTTGTGGAAGCACGAGATAAAAATATTTTGGATTTTATAATGAGGTTAGTATCGGTTGGCGCGGTAACTTGGCAAAACCTATTCAATGAAGTATTGGTTGAATTCACAATCAATTGAGAGTTGCTTCCAAAAATAGTCTCAATGGAAGAAAAATGAGACACGAGTTTTTAAAAATAGAAATTGATTATTCACACTGAATTTGGCTAAAAATTCGCAATGGGATTGTGATAGAATCAAATAAAGTTGTCTAAGTTGATTTCTAGTAAAATGAAAATACTTTGAAACAAAATATTGTCTCTTTTTAAAAAGACACAATGAAATTGGGAATGGAACCATGATTTAAAACAATCAAATGACTTTCAAAAGAAATTTTGAATATTTTTATCTTTTATTACTTAAGTTACTGATTCATAAGTGACTTTGAGTATAGTAGTTCTATAAATAAACCAAAGTAGTGATAAAATGAATGGAAATACACAAGTTAGGAGTAATTTTTGTTAACATCGCATAAGGTATTATTTCGAAACAAAGATCAATGAGATATCTAACTTGAAAATGAAATATGTAGTAATAAGATCAACATGTTAGAAGTCGAGATTAGGAAATCGTATGATAATAGCTCGGATTTGCTTTTAAAAAAATTGACACAAGTGTTTGCGTTAGGAAATTTAAAGTACATAATAGTCTATTCTAATCAAATTAATTTTTGATGTCTATCGCTACAATCGAAAATATAACAAATGAAGAAATAGACATATTGATCTAGAATCAGTAAGTGATTTGTATAAAAAGTTGTTATGATCTCCTGTATTGCAAGAATTTCCATTTACATGACTTGAAGGATTGAAATAGCTCCCATTAAGAGTTAGATTAGTCATTAAGTTGATCAATAGTGTGAAAATTTTAATTCTTATATCTCTTCAGTTAAATAATAACAAAAAGTTGAATTCATCAAAAATTGAATTGATAATTAGTAAAATGTTTTGTTATCTTACGTTGTCTTTTAAAAAGTATCGAGTTTCATTTTGAGAGAAATAAAAGTATGAAAATTTTGGGACTAATGGAAATAACTAATGCAATAACAAACAATAGCTTGTTTAAGTTAGGAATTTCTTTGTTTCGAATAAAAGTTAGGAAAGGAAGACTTTGACTCATTAAATGCTCATAAGAAGTCACACCGTCCCTAGCTATATTTTTGAAAGGAGAAGATATGAAAAGAATTGCATTTGTCAATCAAGATAAAGGAGCTGTAAGTGGTGTAGGTGTTGATCGAAAGTCATAATAAGTTTGAAAAAGGGGCCAATAAGTGAGATCAATATGAGAATAGCTAAGATCGACAAAGATGGAACAAAATATACTCTATATATAAAATAAAATGAGACGTATAGATGACTTTTAACTCCTGGAGGTGACACAAAGGAACTTCTTTAGTCGAGGTAAGGAATTGGAGTAGTTGTGCATGACCAAGAGTCTAAGTAACTCCGTATCATAGTCACGATTCATTCACAACGTAAAAGACTAGTGAATTGCGACACTAATCTTTGAGTAATTGAATGAGTTGTAAGGTTCATTATAAAAGAGTCTATGAAATCACATTGGAGTCAATTGAAAGGTTAAGTTTAAATAAAATAAATGATCAAGAAATTCTAACATATGCATAAAAAAGGAAATTTTGGGTGAACGAGTCCCAATAAGACTTAGGCTGTCAAACTATAAGTTTGATGAAACTTAATATATCTTCACCAGAATCTTAATATGAGTCAAAATCCAAAAGTAGAAAATCTTGAACCAAAGTAGCATACAACTAATTTCAGTAAATACGTGGTATAGTGTTCAAATGTTATTCTACACCACATGATCAGTTAGTGAAAAAGTTTGAAGCACTAGGTTATTTTAAATTGGTGTTCACATAAGATACATGTATGACGGTGAAGATATAGATCAATTGAAAAGAGATGTACGACTTACAACTCAGTTAGTAAGTATTATCCCTATTGGTTGAAAAATATTGAATAGAGTATAGTGTATTTGACTTGATATTTGAAAAATTGAATGTTCTTCCATTATAAATTGAGAAAAGTTAGAAGTATGTGCTGAGTAGAAATGTGAAAAAATACTATATTTATAACCTTGTATGAAATACGAGTTAAAGTTTATACTGTGAGAGTATAATCATGAAATATGTCAGTATCTATGTATTAAAGCTTATATTTACTCAAGGGAAGGATAATTGTCTCTATTCATGTAATGAGGAAAGTATGGTGAATAGTAAGTGATTGCGATCGAGATGATAGAAATTTGAGTAATTGAGAAAAAGTAGAAACCAATTTGAGTAAGTTGGTAATGTGGAAACCGGAGTAGTATTGAAGAAGACAATCTTAAATAGATTAGCTGTTAAGTGAATAAAATGAGGTTCTTGGCTAACTCATGAATAGATAATGGTTTTACAAAGTTAGAAAAATTGTTAATTATTTAACCACTCAAAGGAAATGTTAAGTGAATGGGATGATGAGTTGGAATTGATAGCTGATTTTTAATCCACAAATCTAAATGATATTATGAGTAGACATTTAGAGAATGAGTGGGAGTTGCACGATGTGTCCGATTTCATTTTTTGATCGGATTGAAATTCGATATCTCTTGTCATGGGATGACATAAGTAATTAAAGATCTATATTCATGAGATAAATTGTGTATTCTTGGTTTCTATTGAGAAATGCTGGAATGGTGATGGATTAGATAGACTAATGATAAGAATTGATTAGCCAATTACTCTAATTAGAAATGATAAGTGATGAGAAAGAAAACTGGAATGTGTATACCAAAGTTCGGTAGATAGGGAAAGAATTATCAAAGGTTTGTGGAATAGTATTCAGTTAAAATGAAAATGTTTTAATTGAAAAGCAAGATAGGCTAGATCTTGCCAAATATTAAGGTTTGAATGAGATTCAAGGCATGAAATGAGTAGTGAAAAATAGTAATGTTATTGAATAGTCAACAAAGTTGATCGTTTAACTCGACAAAAATCACAAAAACCAGGATTGGCAGAGAAATTGTTATGAATTATCATTAAACTAAGAAGTTGGAAATGAAAAGTTTAAATGTTTATGATCTTTACCTCTGAGTTGATGATTACAATGAAAATGATTAGGTTCTCTTAACAGTTTCACCTTGGAAATAATCTTCACAAGCTCAGATTGAAAGAGTTGTATATGAAGGATCATATTTTCATATATCTTTTGATTCGATAACCTATAAGTTTAAATTTTAAGGATAAAATTTTTAATTAGTTGGGAAAAATTGTGAAATCCGAGAACTTCATAAACTTGATTAGGTAACTAATTAAATATTTTCGAATTTTATTTGTAGTTTAAATATCCGAGGCGAGACCAATGTATTATTGACCAAAGATCATAAGGTATATTTTATTTTTATGTGTTGTGTGCTTAGTGTGTGTATTATATGGTATATTGTAGTGATGTCAGGGTGTGTTGAGATGTATCCTCAATTTGTTATACTCGGGGTCGCAAGTATGTGTCTGAAGGGCTCGAATGAAAATAAATTATTAGTTGCTCGAAAACTAATAAACCAAGTGTTAATTCTCACGTGAAGGTTTTGCCTTAATTTGCATGAAGTTTAGGATCAGTAGCATTGTAAAATAAGAAAGAAGTTAGTGCATGAACTTACCTCGAGCTTTATGTTGGTTTGCAATGGTCGAGGTTTAGATTAGGTCCAAATTGATATAAGTTTGGTTTAGTATGGCAACAAAATTGGTCCATAAGGTTTGATATGTGGTGGACAAAGTTAAGATTTTTCGAGTTTTTGGTGTAACCAAAATCAGTGTTATGGACATTTTATGCAGTTGGACTATTTTGTTGAGAGGTTGGCTCAATTTGGTCGAAACTCATATCCAAAACAAGCACTGAAAATTGAATCACGCCAAAATAAAGATTTCGGGAATTAATAAATAAAAAAAATTCAAGCTCCTGACATTAGCTGAGAGTTTTATATAAATAAAAAAAATTAAACAAACGATTCATTTTAAATAGTTTTAACATAACGTTTACACGTTCATTTTTCCTAACCCCTCTCCGATGGTCATTTCACTCGTGGATCTTCTAACATCTGATTATTACTTGATTTCTTTCATCAAAACATTAGAGCATCGCGAGACAGTAAACTTAAGCCAAGTTTCCTTGGCGAAGATAAGGTATCGACTCAAAATTTGGTAAATTCTCAATTAAGGGCATTTTTCACAATTCAATTTGAATTCTCTCAATTTTTTATTTCTTTCATAGGGTTTTGATAGGAATTGATAGGGATTATTGATAATGATGTATTGGGTAGATATGCGCAAATTTGGAATAAATCCCACCAACGTGGTTTAGGGTTTTGGTGAAGTGAATTGATGCAATTTAGTTGATAATTGTTATGAAGACGTTTTCGTAGTTAAAACTTGTTTACATTATGATTCTAGACAAATAGGATTACTGGTTTAATCCAAATTGACTCAACTGGCTACGAGAATATTTTAAATATGGTATTAAGAACTTCGTGGTGTATTTTGTCTAGTTTTAAGAATTTAATTGCGAAAATATTGATTCAGAGAAGTTTCACAGTCCAAAATAAATAAAGTTTAACTAGTTGACATCCCATATTCAAAAATTCATGACTTCTCCATTGGTGGTCTGATTTGAGTATTCTTAGAGTATATGGAAAGTAGTACATGAGTACTACAAGTTCCTTTTCGGTCATCGTGAAAAATATTGTGGTTTTCAAGATCGAAAAGTTACCCCAAGGTGGTTAGTTGAAAGTCAGTTAAAATAGTTATATGATTTAATATTTTTGGAAATTGTTATCAACCATAATTTGGCCGCGATTTTCATTGGATTTTGTGATTTGGTTTCACTTGAAGTTTGCCCATAATATATTTAGGTATGCAGGGAAGTTATTGGAATAATTTTCAAGGTGATTTGATGCTCAGGGAACCCCGAAATATTAATCTCAAAGTTGGTTGGTTGTAAGTAAACCCTACAGTGGTCTTTACTACTATGGAGTTTATCTTTGTACCTAATAAGTGACTATTTAGACTTATATATAGGATTAGTTTATTAATATATTTGGTATAAATATCTTGGAATAAGCTTTAATTGAAGGTATGTATGTATTTTCAGGTTGACTAGGTATAAAGGAGACGAAGGAGTGATTTCATTATGAAACGAGGATAAAATGCACAAAAGTACATTTGACGTCATGGCTAGTATGCTTGATGCCGTGGGAAATGACGATATAGTGTGGGCAAGATATGGAGAATGAGAGAAGAGAAGAAAAGTGGGACAGTATAGTTGGCGTAGCGGGGACGCAGTGGTGTTGTACCCACGGTGTCGGAATAGACAGTGCAGGGCGCCGAGCCAAATGTGAAGTGAAAACACACATAAATTGGTAGAAGTTATGGCGGCACTGGGATTCACACACAACGTTGAATCACATATGGATAGTGCCGAGACGTAGAAAATAGAAATTTTAGAGTTCAAGTTAGTTTGGAATTGTTTATTGGGGTTTCTAATTGTATTCTAAAATATCTTAGGGAAATAAATAGGTATTAGAACATGGTAAACTTACCCATTATCACACATTACTACCAATTATCATAGAATATCCTAGTTTACATTGTTATTGAGTATCAAGAAAAGTTTAGAAGGAGAATATTGTTGGGTTTTTAAGTTCATACGCTGCGGATAATTCAAAACAAATTTTAAAAAACCCTAATCAATCAAAAATAATTTCCATTAAACTATATATACGAAAGTAAACCTTACCTTAATTCATGATTTCATTCTTTGATTGTTCGATCTCCAAGAAGTTCAAGCGTTGGCCCTGAATCGGAAATTCGCACATGAACAGTAACCACGATTTGGAGTGCAAGTCCCGAGAGAGATAGAAAACATTTTTTCTATCCCAAAGTCCAGAGAACTCGAAAATAGTAAAAATGAAAATCTTATTCAGTGTTGGGGTTTCAACCTCTATTTATATGTTTAGATGAGACCTCAATTAAAATCTTATTCGTAATACAACTACCGTATTTAGGTAGTTTACGTAAATTATGCATACGCCCCTATTAGTAAGGTATCATACAACAAATCGTAAGGTCTTTTATGTCATAAATTTTATCATATAAAACTCATTACTTTAGACCAATTAAAATTGCTCAAAGTCTTTTATTGTATGCGATCCAATAGGTTCATGCGATGTTAGTAGTGAACTCAAAATTATTTTGATACACAAGTCATAAGCGGTCTCTAGAAAGGCATTATGACTACCTAAGTAGCATGAATATCAAAATCAACATAACTTAAAGAATAACACATATTTTATCCTTTTGTCGTGTGGTATCCTTTAATTAAACATAAGGCATGGAAAGTCACCGTTAATGTTCAATCGTACTAGTCTCGATCTTTATGTAAATTGAAAACATCAAAGCGACATTGATCATATCAACTCAAATGGACTTAGACATTATCAGTCTATCGTATCAGGGGATCCAATGATATCTCTCTATACGAGAGTGATAGATTTTATCTTAATTACACACCACATATTATTCATATAATAACCAATCACAACCTTTATAATTGTCTGGTTAAAGACAATATCCGATTATGTCAAGTTATAATGCTCCTAATATTGAAGTCTACGGTAATCTCAAATTAAATGACTAAATAATATACATATCATGAGTAACACCTATGACTTATTCCATAACAAGTATTCACAATCTCGATTCATATCACTATACGCATGATCATCACATGACTATCAATCGAGATTCATACTAGTTTTAATTCATTATAGTTCTCAGCATAATGACCGACTAGGGACATTTACGATATTTCGAAAAATAGATATGGATCTTATTATAAGGTAAACATGCAATCACTTATAATAAATTAGCAAATGAAAACCTTTATTTTATTAAATAAATTGTAAGATAAATAATGTTTGTAGATTAACCTAAGGCGCATGCCCCAACAAAGACATTGAAGGCTCCACTTGTGGTTATTCGGTATTGCTTCTTTGATTTAATTGAAGTTATTTTATTCAATCTTTAACTGCAATAAATACCATGATGTGTATGTTAATTTCAATGATAAGGTCATATTTCATTAATATTAGGAATCAATAGATCATATCGTATGAGTGGTATGCTAAACTAGTTATGAATGGATTATAAATATAAAAAGTGCAATGGTTAGAAGTTATATTGAATTTATACGTAATGCTATGAACATCTTGATCACTTATTTGTTGATTATAGATTTTAGGAGTTACCATGGCCATTGGAGCTTTGAAGCCGGATATGGATGATACAACCATAAAATATATAACATCGATAGATAATTATTGATTAGGGATGCACGAATAGTAAATCTAAGTGGTTATGAATCTAAATGTTTGGAACTTCAAGCAATGTGAAACTTATGCCATTCAAAATGATAGGTGGAGTTCTAGTTTGCACATTGAAATCTTTTTCTTCACGATAGTAGACTGAATTCAATCTTAAGGAAATCTGTATAACCTAATTGAGCACTGCACACACATAATGAAGATGAAGGAAGTGAGTTAAAAATCATAGTAATTCATTACCAAGGTGAATTTGTAAACTAAGAGTCTTCTTAATATTAGAGTCCAAAGATATTAGATTGTTTTCTAGAATAGAAAACCAAGTAAAAAGGGATTTTCTTAGCAATAGAGTGAATATGACTAAGTGAATTGTATGCAACACACCTTTCCTTTATGGTGATATCCATAATCAACATTAGTTGATCACATTATTACTATAATCGAGTCATAATACTTGCGGCCATAATCAAACATTTGGCGTCATTGTTGTGGATAAGTGGCCAAAGACAAGTTTAGTAGTTTACGAAATTGTTAAGGTTTTATTTTAAGTAGTTTACTTTTAAGTATAAAAAATAAAAAAATAAAAGGTTTAAGTTTTAAGTTTGACAATCTACACTTGATCTTTTGTGTTTTCTTTTCAGGAATAATTAGGGCATGCGTAGTAAAGGAGAAAATGACTTAGTGGCCTACGATCCTGAGATTAACAAAACCAACAAGGAAAACAAAAAAAAGGAATTAAGAAGGCAAAGGATCAAGCACAAAACCAACAACAGGGCCAAAGAAATAACTAAACCGAATGTGATTTGGTAGTTTAATATAGAGTGCGGGGACATAGATGTCTTTGCGACTGCTTTAAGCTAGAGGTTCAGTAGGCATACAACGACTGATGAGGTTTCCAACCAACTCCAGTGAGTTCGAATTAAGATATTCTCTAAGCAACATGGTGCAAAATAGCCTATTCAATGAGCTAGCTAATGAATATCCAGTTGCACATGTAAATAATTACTTAAAGAATTGCAACACCATCCATATTACTAGAGTTACAAATGATGTAATTAGGATGAGAATTTTCCCAATCTCATTGGGTGGAAAAGCCAAATCTTGGTTTCAAGAACTGAACGCAGAGAGTTTGAGTCCATGGGCAGAAATTAATGAAATATCTATAGACAAGTTCTTTCCTTAAGTAAAAGTCACCGAAAGGGAATTGGAAGTCAATCAATTCAAGCTGGAGGATACCGAGTCTCTTTGGAGGTTTGGGAAGAATCAAAGTAATGTTAAGGAGATGTCTATGTCATGGATACGTGAAATGGGCACAGCCATAGATCTTATACTATGGAATGAATCACAATACCAGAACATTAGTTGATATTGCCGCAAGTGGTTCTCTACTAACCAAGGATGAGGATGGAACATTAGATCCTCTAGATCTTATGTCTCAAAACTCTACAGTCGGTACCTATTCCACAGTGAGAAATCTAATAGGTATATATAAGATTGATTCGAAAGTAGCGATTATGGCACAATTATCCAACCTGAGTAGTTAGATGGTGCAACTTCAAATTGGACAACAAAGCTCAAAAGTGCAAGCTATACAACAACTCATTAATCACCAAGAAATGGTTGTTAGTCCAATGGACATGCCGCAAGGAATGAGTTTGAAATGTCAACTTTATGAACAATCAGAGCTATGGAAACAACTTCAGGCCGAGAGGAATGGCTCCTAAGAGGTTTTTTCAAGGATACAATAACACGAACTTCTCATATGGAAATCCTGATAACACATTGAAGTTAGCGCCAAGTTTTGATTATTAAATCCCAAATTCCTTAAATCGAGAATTACGGCTAATACGTGATTAATGAATCCCAATTATGGTTTAGACTGCGAGTTAGGAGCTAAAGACTCGTGAATTGACATTTATGAATGATTTTATTATTCTGTGATGTTTACCTATTGTTATGTACTATATATTGTGTTATTTTGCAAAATCCAAGTTAAATGAGTAAATTCGAAATTTTGTGAGATTTTATCTCTAGATATGTGTTAAAATGGGTTCTGGTAGAATTACAATGTTGATCGAAACTATTGTTTTCTGTTTTGCAAAAAATAGTTGTAATTAAATATGAAAATTCAAGTTTTTATATTTAAATGGGTTTATCGAACTGACGTGGGTCTCATGCCTCGATTCGCATGCGAGATGGGTTGTTTGAGAGTTTCAGATACATTAGTAAATTTTCTAGTTTTTGGCAAAATTGGAGTATTTTTCGCTATTTAATTTGGACAAAATAAGGGATAATTATGAAATCAAATAAAATAATTAACAAATTGGTAGGCACTTAGCGACATGCGGGGTGACACACGTGAGATTTACAATAGTGTGCAAGCTCGAGGATGGTGGTTTGCGCACGTAGCGAATTTATAGCCGCAAAAAATACATAGGGGTATATGTATTTGTATATAAATATATAATATAGTTTATATATAGATATATATAAATCATTCTTGTAGTTTGATAAAAAAATAAGAGTATACATTGGGTTTGCCTTGAGATACGTATAGCGTCGGCATATAGGAAGGCAATGACAAAATGTTGGCTGTTGGAGATGTGTGTCCATGCCTCGAAATGCATTCAACCACACCTCAAAGAGATTCAAGTGGTACATGGATGTGATTGAGTGGTTATTTATAAAACCATTTAATCTACCTCGAGATACGTGACACATATTTCAAGGATATCAATACAATTGGCTTTGTTTAAGGTGGTCACCGGTAATTATCTTGATAATAACCACAAAGATTGACTACGAGATACGTAGTACTTAATTTCAAAAAATGTGAAAATATTTAATAGAAATGAATCATTAGATTGGCTTCGAGATTCATGCGATGCGAATGTCGAGAAATCTTAATATATTTATCTTTAACCAAATAGAACCACCTCACCAATTCGTTGATTTCCACATTGAGACTGAGAGGAAAGAGAGAGAGAGATCGAACCAGTGAGAGGGATCTTGAGACTATGGTGGGGAGAGTTTGATACGCATGTTGAGATGTGTTTGTTGTTGTGGTTTGTTGTTGTCTATGATGCTGTTTTGTTATTGGTTTGGTTTGTTGTTGATGTTGTGATTGTTGGTGAGATGAGGTAGAGGACGGTGATTAGGAGAGGGGTCCCGCCCTACCCTAATAACAAAGGAAAATGAAATAATATTGAGTCAAAAATGAAATTCGGGCATCGGAGAATCTATTTTGGAAATTATTTTACGGGTTTGAAGATACGATTGGGTCAATTAAACTGCAACTAAATGGAAAAAATTGGGTAATTATTATGGAATCTTAACGAATTTAAAAATGAATTGTAGGACCATAATTTGAACCCCATGTGGACTAGTTTACTTAATCAGAGTGCAAAAGAGTTGCGGTATCTCATTTGCAAGGGTAAGTAAATCCCATAGTAACCTTTACATTATATAATTATAATTTTGTTTATATTGCAATGATCCTTGATATTGCATTATTTGTTGTACATGCATACACAGGTGGGGAGGATAAGGTTGATTCAAATTTCTTTATGCTATTTACCAGACTTTGTTTCTAGGGTAGAACTATATAGTGTCTACGTGATTGTGTATATAGGATAGAACTATATAATGCCTACCTGACTATGTATATAGGGCAAAACTATACTATGGTTGAGGAGCTAGAGTCATTGATACTTTGCATGACATGGTCTTGAGATCACGTTGAATCAGATCCTACTCTGATAGACTCAAGGAATGTGACCCATTTGGTTATCATCTCTGGGAATGATTCCTTATTGTTGTTTCTTACCATTTTCGGAGGATATCAACTGATTGTGTCCGGATAACAGAAATGGGATGGATTCGCGATTGTATTTAAATTCCTTAGATTATATTGTTCATTTTATCTCTTAGATTATTATGCATTCGATTATTATAGGTGCAATGGATAGTGTGGGATTTACTTATTTTACATTATCAAATTTTTATAATTAGGTAATGATAGGTTCGAGAGGCAATAAGGGAAAGGGAAAGGGAAAGCTATTTGACTGTTTGTGACTTGCACAGTTCTTTTCACTTTATGTATGAATTTTTTTAAAATATAATATATTGTATAAATAGGTTTTTTGGTTCGTGTGCAATTAGGATCTCTTTTGTTATTATTGTAATGATTTTAGGGCAGAATGGAATGATGTGGAGCTAAAGTAAAGGGTTTAATGATTTTTGAAAACATGAAATAGGTTAAAATGAATGAATACTTTTTTTATTGCAATATATATTTTTATGGGTGGATTATGAGTCCTTCGGAATTTTCACCAAGCTGAGCAGGTTTTGTTGAAAAATTTTTGAAGGTCGAATTTTCTGTGTAAGCTTAAAAATAGAGGAAGTGCTGTCGAAATTTTTTTTACAGAGTTTTATACAATATTCAATCAATCTTACAAATCGTTCAGGTTTCAAATTTAATTTTAGAATCAATTGTGGTTTGATAAAATTTAAATTATTTATTGATTGTTAGATTAAGGTTGTTAAATTATTAAGGGATTAAGGTAATCTAGGTCACTTAGATGCCCTAATTAGATGGGGTCTGAAATTGATGAACAAGTACAACAAGGGAGGCTAGAACGGAGGGAAGAAATGATTTCATTAAAGTCAATTGAAAAATCCTTGCAAGCCATCAACTTAAAAAATAGTGAACGCCATTAGATATATGAGAAAGAGACGAAAAATGTGAAGGAAACTTTAAAGAGAATGGACAATGAGAGATCACAATCCATCAAGAACTTGGAGAGAAAGATTGGTCAGCTAGCCATTACTATGAATTCAAGGAAGGAAGGGTAGTTTTTGTGTAACACTATTAGAAATCACAATTAGAATGTTAGTGTTATTCACAAGATAAGCACTACAACAACGAATGAGCCAGTGCAAGAGCAAGTGATGTACAAGCCAAAAATAGTCAATATTTTGGCTATGAGAAAATTTGAAGTGATGCAGGAGAAAGGAATGGAAGTGAAAAAATATGAACTCAAAGGATTCAAGCAACAAATGATCAATGCCTTGAAGTATAACAAGAAGGGAAAGAAATAATGGAGAGTTATGCAACAAGAAGAGGAACCTTCTAAAGAAGCATCGAAACGAAATAATATCAAGGTTGTTCGAAAGAAGTCAGAACCAAAATTCGAGTTCACACCAAGACTTCAACCAATCAAGAAGATCAATCCTGAAGTTATATGCATACCATTGAGCATTGATGGACACTGGTATAGAAACATCTTATATGATGTAGGAGCCTTGGTCAATGTAATGCCTATAAATGACATGTTACAAGTAGATTTGAAGATCAATTGTCCTGATAATTCAGATTTGCAAATAGTGGATGGTAACTTGGTACTAATAATAGGGAGAATTTTAAATGTGTATGTGAAAGTTGGTGGATTCACATTCATCACTAATTTTGAGATCATGGAGCAAGATATAGATGATGATGTGTATTTAATACTTGGGTGGCCATTCTTGAACACATCCAATGCGGTCTTGCAAATAAGGAAGAAAATGATTACAATGAGTTTCAAGGAGGATGATGATGCTGAGAAAATTGTCTTTGTTGAAGGGCAAGAAGTATATCCGAATGGGAGAGATATCGTTATTCAAACCTACAAATGAAGCATCATGATTTAGACTTAGACTAAATGAGCGAAGAGGCATCGGGTTAATGATGTTAAACTAAGCGCTACTGGGAAGGAACCCTGGGGTTTTAATTTTAGTTAGTTATTTATTTAGTTTAGTTAGTACAATCCAAATGTTTTATTAATTTAATAAATTTCGAAAGTTATGTGCTAATTGTGCAGGAGAAACCATTTACTAGATGACATTTAATTGAAATGGTGAAGTCTTAACTAACTCAGTAAAGAGCGTAAAAAAGTAAAGGAGTTAAAGCGATAAAGGTCATGTACATGGACAAATCACATGTAAAATTTTATGGAATATATATATATATATATACATGGTATTTCACATTGTCATGATGGCTTCTGTAGTAATACACATAACCGGTAGAGCACCAATAGGGAGTTAATGTAAGATTTGCAAAATTATGGAGACAGATTGGTTGACGACGTGTGTGTACACCCATGGCTCTGTGAGCGCGCGAGGATAGCACTAGGACGGCATTGAGTTGTGAGAAAAAATGCCCACAGTGGTCTCAACGTCGCGATAATGTTGTGGCAACACCCTACCCTATAAGGTTTGTCGTCGACTTTGAGATAAGGGGTTTTAAACCCTTTTCAACCTATATTTTCCATACTTGAACCATATTCCATACACCACCAACCAAGCATACACCCTTTAGAACCCTAGTTTGAGAAATTTTAAGAAAGAAACGAGTGTTCCTGATGATCAAGAGTGAAAAGAGATAATACATTATGGACTTACACGAAAGAGGAGAACTAGGGCATTGATTTGAAGATTTGATTTAAGAGAGAAATAAGGTTTTAGTTTGTGAGTAAAGTGACCTAGCTTTATTTGATAGAAACTTAGAGAAGTAATCTACACAAGAAAGTAGTTCAACATTGAGGTAAATTTACAATTACATTAGTTATACTTTAAAATTTTTGGATATTATTGATGGAGCTGCATGAAATGTGGAAATTAAGTTGTTAGATTGAAGTTTTAAGTTGTGTGGATCTAAAATATCAATGTGAGTCATAGTGAATTAGTCTACGTCTTTTACATTATTTCGCATGTGAATGACCCTTGTGGATGAGAATTTTTATTTTAAGTGATTTGAAGACCCGTTGTGAGTTGTTGTGTTATGTGATTTTTTTTGAAAATGGCAAAAACTAGGAGGCAAGCAAATCAAGTTAGTGAAGTTATGCCAAATGATTATCGGGCATCATCTTTAAGAGATCCAAATGAGGATGAACTGACACCTTTTAAGTCTGAGTGTTGTATTAGTAGAGAGAACAATGTTAATGAAGTGAGTGAAATTGTTTATGAATTTTATGCCAATGCGGAGTTTATTAAGAAATAAGGTGACCCAATGAAGTTGAGATGAGTAATGGTCCTTTTTAAAAAGTGATACATAAATGGCATCCGTAGGTCAGAGCATTCGAATATGAAGAGAGAATCACATACCTTCTCAAATGATTTATATGAGAGTAACCTATACCCTTTTAGAGTCATTGAGAGAGCATTACTTTTTGGTAATGGTCCTCTTTAATGGATGGGTGAAGGGAGTTGAGAATATGCCGAAACATATTGAGAAGGGGAGCATGAGGAAAGTGTTTAGAATGTGGCAACACTTTTTGGTTTGTTTTCTTATACCCTATTACTCAGTAGGGCGATATCAACAAGCTCAATGCGACTTGTTTTTATGAGATTATAAAGAATGAGAGGATCAATGTGGGTGATATCATCTACAAGAACTTGAGGGAGTCCATAATAGCTGAAAAAGACAACAAATTGTTGCTTCCAATCTTAATCACCCAAATGTGCTCGAAGGCCGGAATGCGATTAATTCAGGATGAAGAAGTTATTATTGATGCCCATGCAACAATAAATGAAGATTTTATGCTAACGTTGAAATCACTGACTGGTCACCAAGAATCTGAGAATGAGAAAGGGAAGGGGAGAGCCTAGAGGGACGGACTTGAGACCATTTTATTGGCCAAGGAGCAAGAGGATCACGCAGCAGCAGCAGTAGCAGAGTTGACCTAAAATTGCAAAATGAAAGATATGAAGGGGAAGATGATAACCAGCAAGGATTTGTCGAGAGCTACGAGTTCTTAGAGCCACTTATTGGAGAGCATGACTTGGATGGTACTTAGGTTTTTTCACCACAGGCACCACTACCACCACTGAAGCACTTAACTCCACGACAATAGAGGCTATGGATTGCTGAGATGAGGAGACATTACAGAGATTATAGGGCTCGGTATAGTGAATCCTTGATGAGATATGAGCAAGATTGACTCAACGAACGATGTAATTTCATGTTATTTGCAATCATCAAAGGGACATAGCTGGATATGAGAGGAGCACATAGATAAGACCTACTGATAGGTTTATTGGCTTTCCAGCAGCATCGAACTACATATTTGATCTTAACGTGGTGCAGAGCAAAATGGTGGAGCGTCTTCTGACACCATCTTTTACTATAGCCGATGATGACAATGCTGATGATGATGTGCAGTCCTAGAGTCTGGGTCTTAGGATTTCTTTAGAGCTTAGGGATATGAGCGATATATATATACATACTGATTATCTTTTATATTTAGGATATTTTGTAACTTTATTAGTTGTATAACTTTTATGTTTATGCATTATTATGTTTTGTTATTATCATGTTTGTCTGTTTCGTATTTTTATGTTTTTGAGGCTTATTTTTAAACCTTGAGGACAAGGTTTGGTTTACGTTTGGGGGTATCTACACTATGAGAAGTGGTAAGAAAGGATAAACACTATAGGTATGATCATAAAATTCTATTTTTGAAGCAGCTAAAGAGGAAAGCATGGCAGTGTATCTTTTTCATTTACTTATTATTCGAATGTGTTTAAGCAATATAGATTAGGTTATAGAGAGTAGTATGTAACGAATAAGTAATTCATTTGCAAAATTCATGTTTTTAATTAAGGAAAGGTAAGAATATAAGTATCTTGTTGATATGAAACTCCAGATATTGTTATCAAATTTTTCAAAAAAATAAGAAATCTAGCAGACAATGATATAATTTCATGATTAGAAACTTAGAGTTAGCGAGAACTATGAACTTGAAACAAAAGAAAGAATACTAGAACACTTCTTGCAAAAAAAGTTAGATCTCTAAGGAATTTTATAATAAGTATGAATCTTACTTTAGTAATAGGTAAATAAAGACTTAGTGCTAAGAGGGGAAGAGATATGCATAGTGTTTAATGAGAATTGCTTGATTAAGTTAAAGTGAGAAGTGTTAACAAGAACTTTAAACATAAAAAATAGAGAGTCCGACAAGTTCCATAGGAAAAAGAGTAGAGAACTTGATGATTTAAAAAAAAAGAGAAAAAATAGAATTCATAAGAAAAGGAGCAGAGGTCGTACAACTAAAAAATATTAGAAGAAAAAATATATATATAAAGAAAGAAAGGCGAAAGTTAGATTAAAACTCTTTAAATAAAAAAATCTCGAGTACAAGTAGCTTTGTTGAGTTAAGTTTTCTTTCCAACGATATTAAGTCATATAGACTCTTAAAGTATTAAAGTCTACAAAACTAGTATGATCTATGTTTATTTGTGAATTCTTGAGCTTAATGAGGAATCATGAGATTGTACAATTGCTACTTGAGTGTCAAGGTTAAATAAACTTGTGAGTCGTGATGGTTTTAGTTGTGAACTACCTTTGAGTTTCGAAAGTGAATTATATGTGTTGTTAAAGCTGCATGTTTTTGAAAGTATATGTTTTTGCGAAGAAAAACTCTCGAGTAGATTATTAACTTGAATTTATTTGAATTAAAGGATACTCCGTGAACGATGTAAAATGAATATGGATTTAAGTAGTAGTAGTAGTAGTAGTAGTAGTAGTAGTAGTAGTAAGAATACTTAATAGAATAAATTTTTGCTCAGGATGTGCAAAATCCTAAATTTGGGGGGTATTTGATTAGTGATTATTTAGGCTTTTATATATGATTAGTTTAATATTACATTTGGTCTATATATCTCAAAATGAGCTCTAATTGATTGTATTTATGTATTTTTAGGTTTACAAGGTATAAAAGAGACAAAAGTGATTTCATTATGAAAAGAGGATAAAATGCACAAAAGTATATTTGACGACGTGGCTAGTATACTTAACGTTATGGCAAATGAACATGCAGCATGGGCGAGACATGGAGAATGAGAAAAGAGAAGAAAAGAGGGACATTAGAGTTAGTGTAGTAGCGGCACCATGGTGTTGTACACATGGCCCCTAGAAAGACAGTGCAAGGCATCGAGCCCAATGTGAAGGGGAAATAAATATAAAATGGTCAAAGATGTAGCTGCGTCGTGGCTTTACACATAGAGCGTCGGATCAATTATGAACACGTCGAGACGTAGAAAATAGAAAGTTTAGAAATTTAGTTCATTTGGAATTTTGTATTAGGGTTTCTAATTATTATCTAAAGTGTCTTAAGGATATAAATATGTATTTGAACATGATAAACTCACCCATTATCGCACATTACTATCAATTATCATCAAATCGCTTAGTTTACATTATTTTTTAGTGTAAAGAAGAGTTTCGAAGGAGAAGACAATGAAGAATCCACGTGTAGTTATTTGGTATTGATGCTTTGATTTATTTGAAATTATTTAATTCAATCTTCTATTACAATGAATAACATGATGTATATGTTTATTTCAATGTGATGGTGTCGTTCATTAATCTTAGGGATTAATGGATCCTAAGGCATGAATAGTACATTAAAGCAGGTATAAATGGATTATAAAGATAAAAAGTGCAATGGTCGGAAATTGTATAGATTCTATATGTAATGCTACGAATATTTTGATCATGTGTTTGTTGATTAGAGTTTTTAGGAGTTACTATAACCATTAGAGCGTTTAAGCCGGATGTGGATGATACAACCATAAAATATACAACATCGATAGATAGTTATTGATTAGGAAGGCACGAATAGTAAACTTAAGTGGTTATGAATCTAAAGATTTAGAACTTAAAGCAACGTGTAACTTCCATTATTTACACCAATAGACGGAGTTCTAGTTTGCATATTAGGATTTTTCCATCACGTCAATGGGATAAAGTGAATCTTAAGGAAATTTGTCTATTCTAATTGAGCATTGCACACACATAATGAAGATGAAGGAAGTGAGTTGAAAAGTATAGTAATTCATTACCTAGGCGAAGTTGTGAACTATGAGTCTTCTTAATATAAGAGTCCAAAGTTATTACATTATTTTCTAGAATAGAGTAATTGGTTAAAACCAATTAAAATGAGATTTTCTTAGCAATAATGTGAATTTGACTTAGTGAATTGTGTGCAACACACCTTTGCCCGATGATGATATCCATAATCAACATTAGTTGATCACATTATTACTACAATCGAGCCATAATATTGATCACAAGCTGCAAGTACAACGGTTCGATAGTAGTAATAGTGTGACCAATTTACGTTGACTATGAATATCATCCTTAGGGAAAGGTGTGGAAAGGTGTATAGCACTTAGTGTTACTTAGTCAGAATTACTCTATTTCTAAGGAAATCCTTTTTAATTTGAGTTTTAAACTAAACCGATATAATCTAATCTAATCAGTTAGGTAATGAATAAGTATCCTTTTCAACTCACTTTCTTCATCTTTATTATATGAGGTCAATGCCTAATTAGAATAGACAAATTTCCTTCAAATCCATTTCAACCTACTGTTGTGACGGAAAAGATTCTAATGCGCAAATTAGAACTCCACCTATCGGTGTAAATAACGTAAGCTCTATAATGCTTTAAGTTCTGAATCTTTATATTCATAACCAATTAACTTTACGATCCATGCCTCCCTAATTAATAACTATCTATCGATGTTCTATATTTTATAGTTGTACCATCCATATCTGGCTTAAAAGCTTCAATGGCCATTATAACTTCTAAAACCTAATATCAACAAACACGCGATCAAGACGTTTGCAACATTACGTTCAGAATCAATATAAATTCTAATCATTGCACTTTTTAACTTTATCATCCACTCTTATTACTGTAGCATACCATTCATACTATAGGATCCATTGAACCAAAAAAATTAATGAACTACTCACACATCATTGAAACAAACATCCATATAATCGTATTCATTGCAATCAAATATTAAATGAATAACTCCAATTAAATAAATAAAGACAATGCTGAATCTCTATACATTATTCTTCAATGTTTTTTCCTCCACAAATCTTTTTAATACTCAAGAACAAAGTAAAATTATGCTAATCTATTATAACAATTCTCTCTATGGTGGTGTATATGTTTACTATGTTCTAATACATATTTATACTCCTAATACACTTTTGAAAACAATTATAAACCCAAATAGACAATTCTACACGAAATAGAACTTTAACTTTCTATTTTCATTCTTCTCGACGTTGTGATTTAATGATTCATCGTTGAGTGTACAATGCCACGATGCACTGACAGCTTCGACCACTTTGTATGCTTTTTCACCCATTTAGTAGACTCGGCGCCCTACACTGACTTTCCTGGCGCTGTCCCTTCTAACTCACAACACCACTACTACGTCGGTAGTCCTAACCTCTTTTTCTTCTCTTCTTAGTCTTCCACGCTATCCCCATGCTATCCAGCCTTTTCCCATGGCATCAAGCATGTTATCCATGACATCAACCATACATTTTTCCTTTTGGCCTCATTTTTTTTACGAATTCACTTGTTTGTTTCATTTATGTCTTGTATACCAAAAAATACATAAATACCATCAATTTAAGATTATTACGAGATATTGATACTAAATATACTACTAAACTAATACTATATATAAGTGTATTTTAATCACTTATCAAATACCCATAAACTTGTGATTTTGCGCGTTCTGCATAAAAATATATTTTACTAAGTATTTTAACTACTACTACTAAAGTTCTTATTCATTTCACGTCATTCATGGTGTATCCTTTAATTCAAATAAGTTCAAGTTAATAATCCACTCAATAGCTTTTATTTGGAAAAACTTATACTTTTCAAAAACATGTAGCATTAACAACACATACAATTCACTTTTAAAATACCAAAGTAGTTCACAACCAAAACCATCATTACTCATAAGTTTATTTCACCTTGACACTCAAGTAGCAAGTGTACAATCTCATTATTTATTATTAAGCTCAGGATTTCATAAATAAGCATAGATCATACTAGTTTTATAGACTTTAGCACTTCATGAGCCAAATCTTTTATTTGAAGAGTTTTAATCTAACTTCCACCTTTCTTTTCTTATTTTTATTTCTCTTTTCTGTTCTCCTCTATATTTTAATTGTACGGTCCCTACTCCTTTTCATATGGACTCCATTTTTTCTCTTTTTTCAACCATAAAGTTCTCTGCTTCTTTTCCTGTAGAACTTGTGGGACTCTCTATTTTTTATATAAAACTCTTGTTAGCACTCCAAGTTTTTCATTAAACATCGTGCCTATTTCTTCCCCTATTAGTACTAAGTCTTTATTTACTTTTTATTATCAAGTAAGATTCAAACTTATCATAAAATTCCTTAGAGATCTATCTTTTTCCATAAGAAGTCTAGTAATATTCTTCTTGCTTTTGTTTTAGGTTATTGGTCTTCCCTAACTCTAGGTTTCTAATCATTAATTCATTCCGTTGTTGCTACATTTATCATTTTCCTAATAAATTTGATAACACTCTCTTGAGTCTCATATCAACAAGATAATTGTATTTTTACTTATCCTCAATTAAAGGCATGAACTTGCAAATAAACTACTAATTCATTACATATTATTATATATAACCTATTCTATACTACCTAAACATATTCAAATCTTAAGTAAATATGAAAAATTAATACACTACCATGCTTTCCTCTTTAACTGCTTCAAGAATAAAATTTTACTATCATACATGCAGTGTTTATCCTTGGTCCATCCTTTCTTACCACTTCCTATAGTTTACTGTTGATCCTAATCGTAAACCAAACCTTGTCCTAAAGGTTTAAAAATAAGCATGAAAGTGAAAACATAAAATACAAACATAATAACATAAGATAATAATTATGCTTAAACATAGAATTTAAACAACTAATAAAGGTACAAATTATCTTAAATGTAAATTTTATTAGTACAAATGTATCTCATCTCTCCAAGGTCTAAATAAATCCTAAGACTCTAGCTTAAGGAGTGCATATCATCATAAGCATCATTCACTCCAGTAAAAGATGGTGTTAAAGGACGCTCCACCTTTCAACTCTATACCACATATGGATCAATCATATAGTTTGGTGTTGTTGGGAATTCAATAGACTTTTCATTAGGTCTCATTCGTCTGCCCATCATTAATCATACGTGGATGCAACTGTTGAGGCGCCTCATCTTTTGAGAAATTCAAGTGTTGAGGTCTCTCATCTTATGAATTTTTTTTCTATTTTTTTGGTTGCTTGTTTGGTTGGTCCAACTACACAATGCCCCATTGAGCTAGTTCTTAACTGAAAACATGGTGGAATTTTTTTAGCAACTACAACTGGTAGAGTTGGCAGAGGCGAAACCAACATTTCAAGCTCTCGTAGGCTAAACCAACAGTTATATAATACGTTATTAAAACTTATTGAGTTTAAAATTAATATATAGTTTAATATTGTTAATGAAAAAAATAGTGATTAATAATTAACTAAATATTATAAAACAAAGAATTTCAATAAAATTAAAAATCATTAAACATTAATTTCTTAATTATAGATAATCTTGTTAGATATTTATTACATATTAAATAAGTTTTAACAACGTTGAGTATAAAAATATTTTTAGATGTTATAAAAATATTTTTTAATTCAGTGTTCGAGTGGTGGGCTATCCTACATATTTTTAAAAAATATTCTTCTCTAGAAATGAAGAATATTCGCAATAACATTGCTTCTCAATTATGGATGAAGCGTTAGGCATATATATAGTTATCCAAGTCGTTTATTGAATTTTATTTACATGTGTTTATTTTTTGCGAATTCTTATAAATTAATATAGAGTTATTTTTATGTAAGCATTTATGGACACACATAATTTCGTTTTCTAAATAATATAAATTATTTTATGGTATTAATTTGTATTTTGTAAATAAAATATAGAGTTATTTATAACAATTAAATATATGATTATATAATTAATATACTTAATTGTGTCATACGTCCTTTATTGTCATTTTGCATTTATCAGCTATCATTCAAAACAATTTTTAGTTGATCAGCTAGATTATCAGCTTTCCGCTACCACCTAGTAGATTATTAGCTATCAGCTAAATTATCAGCTAGCCTTGCCAAACAGAGCCAAAGTAAGCCCTTCGAAACCTAAGGATATAGAAATAGATTATGTTAAATTAAAAGCTTTTCCTTCTGTACTAAAAGGCCAAGCTTTCGATTGATTGTTTGACGTCCCTCAAAATTCCATAACCAATTGGTCAGAGATGCTACGACTCTTTCATGATCAATATGTCCCAGTAAGACAAATTAGTTTATATAGAAAAGAAAAACTACCAATGCTAAGCTGAAAATAGGAGAAACTCATTATGAATTTTGGGATAAGTATCAAAGACTAATTTCATTATGTCTAATACATGGATTAACAGAAAAAAAAAAAATTAATGCATTATTTTTATGAAGCATTAAATCACTTAAAATGAAAATTTTTATAACAGTATGTGGATGGTATTTGCTCGACACAACACTAACTTTGGCAAGAGAAGCTATAAATAAAATGGCTAAACAATCTAAGTAATATGGTAAGAAGAATGAATTAATCAAGGAAAATCTAAGTGAAATGAATAGAAGGATATATATAAGACATCAAACGATAAGATCAATGAACTAAAAGCCATAGTTGGATTATTACAAAAGGATAGATCAAGCAAGGTATAACCTTGAGTTTTTTGTATTGAATTAAGTCATTCTAATAAAGAATACCATTTTGAGATAGCAAACTAAAATAGAAGAAGCTAATGCTATAATGAACCAATATGAAGGAATTGTTGATCCCACTTATAATTTAAATAGTTATACAAATTACTCACAGCCAAATATAAGTAATCGTATTAACAATTAGGGTTATCAAAGGTATAGAACATCAAATAATTCAGAAAACTAAAAAGATCAAATAATTCAAATATTACAAAATGATATGGCCGAGTTGAAAAATCAATTGAGTCTGATGACAACACAAATGAATGAATTTGTAAAATCAAGAGAAGTTACCATCTCAACCATATCCTATTTTATACGAAAAAGCACCAGCCTAACATTAAGAAGTAGTAAGTATATGGATGAACCTACAATGCTAGACCAATTAATTTGTAGAAAAGAAATAGAAGTACAATTAGAGAAAGAAATTGAAGTATCGAGTATTAAGATTCCCAACAAAAAAAAGTGATGAGCCTGATAAAGATAGACCAGTTAATATAAAACCTTCATTCGCTTATTGTTTGGAAGATAATAGAAATCCTAAGAATTTGCATGAAAAAAAATAAATCTCTGATACATTAAAGAAAGTAGTAGTTAATATACCTTTGTTTAAGGTCATTCAAAATGCATTTAAGTATCGGAAACTTATAAAAGATTTATGCACTAATAAGATTAAAGCTAATGAAAAGGTGAGTCTAGGAGAACACTTATCAGCACTAATTCAAAAGAAATTACCTTGTAAACGTCCTGACTGTGGAATCTTCTTTTTCCATGTACGATTGAAAATATAAGAATTTCTAAAGCATTGTGTGATTTTGGAGCCTCTATAAATGTTATGCATTTATCTATTTATTTGCAAATGACGGATACACATTTAGAAGAAACTAGTATAGTGTTACAATTAGCAGATAGATCCACTGTTAAATCGGTAAGGTAACTAGAAGATGTACTGGTCATGATTAATAATTTGTTCTTCCTAGCAGATTTCTATGTTTTAAACATGAAAGAAGATAATTTCTCTATTAGAACTTTTGTAATTTAAAGAAGGTCATTTTTGAAAACAGCAAAAATAAGGATTGATGTTTCAAATGGAACATTAAAAATGAAAGTATATGACGATATAGTAAATCTCATTATATACAACGCAATGAAATACCCAATGGATGTCTCTTCCTTATCATAGTAGATATCATAGACCCATTAATAGATAAATCTTTTAGAAAAGATAAAACAGATAAATTGGAATTAGTAATAAAAAATTTAGAAGAAAATGATAGAGACGATGAAATAAAAGAGATAATAAGTACTTTGGAACCATATAATGAATTGCCATTACTTATCTATTACCAAATTTTATCTGGATCTCATTCAAATTTTTTACCTTCTATAGTTAAAGCCCTAGAATTAGATTTAAAAACTTTATTAGATCATTTGAAATATGTTTATCTAGGGGACAACAATAATTTACCAGTGATAATTTCTAATAAACTGGCAAGTTTAGAATAAGAAAGATTAATAAATAAACTGGCAGAATTTAAATGATCAATAGGATGGACTATAGCTGATATTAAAGGAATAAGTCCGACTACGTATATGCATAGGATAAATCTAGAAAGTGAGATAAAAGCTTCTAGAAAAGCCCAACGTAAATTAAACCATCTATGATGGACGTAGTAAAAGCTGAAATATTAAAATTATTAGATGCAGGTATGATATTTCTAATAACTAAGAGTAATTAGGTAAGCCTAGTCTAAATAGTCCCTAAAAAACAGGAATTACAATAATAACAAATGAGCATGGAGAATTAGTACCACCTACGATCCAAAACGGTTGGAAGGTATGTATAAATTATAGGAAATTGAATGCCTCAACTAGGAAGGACCGTTATCCACTCCGTTTATAGATTAGATGTTAGAAAGACTAGTTGGAAAACTCATTGCTACTATCTAGATGATTATTCAGGATTTCATCAAATACATGTAGCTCTAGAAGATTAGGATCAAAATATGTATGCCTTTTGGTTTATGTAATGTACCTACAACTTTTCAAATATGTATGGTTAGTATTTTCTCTGATTATGTAGAAAATTTATTGAAGTTTTCATGGATGATTTAACTGTTTATGGTAATTATTTTGATGAATGTTTAATTAATTTAACTAAAGTGCTTAATAGATGCATAGAAAAGAATTTAGTATTAAATTATGAAAATTTTCATTTCATGGTAGATCAAGGACTTATATTAGGACATATAGTGTCACATAAAGAAATAGAGGTAGATCCAACAAAAATTCAAGTAATCAAAATGTTATATTATTACCCCACTACGGTGAGAGAAATATGTTCATTTCATGGTCATACAAAATTTTATAAAAGATTTGCAAAAGATTTTTCTAAAATAATACAATCTTTATGCAAACTTTTACAAAAAGACGTTTCTTTCGAGTTTATCGATGATTGCAAGTAGCATTTTCAATTAAAGGATTCTTTAACCACACATGTAATTAAATCACTAGATTGGTTTGCTATCTTTTGAAATAATGCGTGATGCAAGTAACATGCAATTGGAGCTGGTTTAAGTTCAAAAGTAGGAAAAAATTCATATGTTATATATTATACTTATAGGACACTAGATCCAGTCCAACAAAACCGTATTGTAATGGCCCGTTACCTTAAGTAGGTGATTAGTGTTAATTCAAATTTTTAACTAACCTGAGTTAGGCTCGTGGTTAAGCCTGACTTGTCTTGATTAGTGTGTGCATGGATTTGTATGTCGTTTGGTATTTGTATGGATTGTATTATTTATTATAAAAAATAATTAGATTTATTGGCCTATAATGGAATAATTGAAAAATTATGGGATGTCTAATATCGCGAGTGGATCGAGGGCGACACACACTAGTCGTGGAGTAGCGTGCACGGCCAAGTGAACTCGTTGGCGCGCCATGCGAAATCATAGGCGTGTAATATAGGCTTATATATTTATATATTAATTTTATACATAAATATATATTAAAAATAAATAATTAATTAATAATTGGTGGACGCCAAGTGATACACGGGGTCTTGTGCACATTTGAGAGTGGTCATTGGTGCGCATGACAAATTTATGGGCGTGAAAATACATAGGTGAATATATATTTATATATATAGTTATATTTATAAATATATATAAATGAATCCTAAAGTTTAAATTAAATATAATTCTACATTGGAATCACCTCGAGATACGTGTAACGAGAGAATTGAGAATGAATATGGAACGCAAGATGTTGAAAAAAGTTTCTACGCCTCCAGATGCGTGCAACCACATCTCAAGGAAAATCAATGTGACTTCAATTTTTATTTTATTTTTTTACCTCGCGATTCATGTGTGCGAATCTCCAAAAAAATTATGACTAACCAAACTTAAGTCGGTAAAGATGAATGGGTTAGTTAATAGTCATAAGATCGGCCTTGAGATATGTAACACATATTTTAAGAAACACCAAAATTAGAAGTAAAATATTAGATTTGCCTCGAGATTCGTCTAACATAAATCTCGAGGAAATTTCTTATTTATCTTCTTCAACATCACGACCTCATCAATTTCATAGTCGAATTTTCGAGAGAGAAAAGAAAGAAAACAAAAAAGAGGGAGAGACAAGGAGATCTCGAGGTTGTGAAAAAGAGATCGATGACGATGGAGATCAAAAGTGAGTGTTGTGCGTTGTTGTTGTTGCATTATTGATGTTGTTGTTTTAATGGAGTTGTTGATTAGTTGCGATGGAATGGAGGTGAGATTTTTTCGAGGAGGGAAACAACGTAGGAGTCGTCTCCCTTGTCAAATCAATAGTGGGGATGGCCCAAACCAAATTCTTTTTTAAAAAAATCTCCTAATTGAACTAGGGACGTCCCTGGTTTCTATTTAGAGGAGGTTCGTGCGTGTGCATCCCCTGCCTTGGGCCTGGACCAAGGGCCTGGACCAAGGGCCTGAGCTAAGCTTGGCCCATGGGGCGAGCTAGGTCCAGCACCCTAGTCTGGATCAAGTCAGACTCGTTAAGGTCAACCTGATCCAAAAAAAAAAAAATTATTGTGAAATAATTGTTTTGGTAGTCGTACCGAAACAATTTAAGGCATCACTTGTAGAATAAAATCTTAAGATGTATTTCGAACAATGAATGAAATGAATTACAGAGATAAGTGCTAGAGTTGAGACTTACCATTATAAAATAGGGGCTTAGATCCCAATTTACTAATGAACCCACTCAATTAAATGGGTTGCTCAAATTCATTCACTCGTCTTATGGTTTGAAATACTGATTTACCTAAGTGAGAGATTTGAAAAGTATTTTACTCATCCTTAATGTGACGACCCTCACCTGACTTAGGGTCGAGTTGCTCGGTCCAAAATGTCTCCCTTGCCCAATAGCCGAACTGGGCCCAAGAATACGGCTTTGCACGCTTAAAACAATTTACTGAATAATGCAACAAGTTCGTATGGACCAAAAGTGCGGAATAAAGTAAACAAGATCCATATGACAAACCATAAAACTCTATGTAGATCCTCAATTCATAAATTGTTTTGAAGTCATTCATTCACTAAGAAAAAATCTAAACTAGGGGAGTGTGATGTTCAATCTACCCAAGAGATCCATTTTATTATAACCCAAGTACAATAGTTCCAAAAACAAATAATATAATATAACAATATAAGGCTCACATTAGAAGAGAAGGTTTCAAGTTACCGCTTCTCCATTGCCTCAATCTAGCGCCAATGTGTATGGTCCTGACATGTAAGTAAGGTGAGCTAAAAGGGATAATGGAGCTCAGTAATGCGGAAAACCCGCTCAACCATTAAATACGCAAGTAATACTTAATAAGCATGCAAGATTTGCATTAATATAAATTGAATAAAGGTGTATTTAAAACAAAACATTGCATGAATTTATAAAACATTCATAAATCAAGTCAACAAGATAGATAAAAGCATATTCAAGACAAAACTCATTATCATACATAGGGTTCACAAAGAGAAATACTATATGAAACGGTAATAATATAAAGTCGTAGTCTCGTACAAGGCATAATAGTTATTGGCAAGAATTCAGTGATCGATTCGCCTACCCTGAAGGTGATGGCAACCATTACACGATACACATGCCCTATGTGTTATCTTGTTAGTCTCATCAATCCAATAGTAAGTTCATCTAAAGTCGTCACCGATGCACGTCCCTCTATCACAAAGTACAAGGGAAGGCAATTCGAACTCGTCCCTAATTGATACACTTATGAATTCAATTAGACAAGTAAAACCCTCAGTGACAAACTTCACAAAAATCCTAAGGTAATAAATAGTAAAGCCCTCAATGGCACCAAAAACATATGGCATTAGATATTACTTACTAATAATGCCCCTCGATGGGGGCTCCATAAACATCCTAGGGTAATGAATATCATAAGAAGGCCTACTTACCTAGACTAGCCGCGAATCCTAATCTCAATCCTCACGCGCTCGGACTCGATACCATCTCGCGAATTTAATCGATTTGAAATAATAATTACTTTGTATATCTTTAACCATACAAGTATAACACATATTGTTTAGACTCGTTTATTACTTGTTTATAGTAACTCAAACAATGTAAGGACTCGTCCTTATTCTTAGTTAAGTTCAATTAAGTCATTCACGACTGTAAACCAACACTTCAATTCGAAATCGATGATTCGGGTACAATAAGAATGCGGCAAACCCAATACAATGTAAAAATCATCAAACTTGATTTTCCAATTTAAATCGACATAACCAAAAGAGTCAAACTCGACTTGAAACTCCCAAATCATAGCATTTAGTAAAAAATCCACGCCTTAGACGAGTTAAGTTCAATTTTCAAGAAATCAGTCCAAGTCTCTTTCATGTCTCAATCTTAACTTCAAAACCAATTCAAGATGGTCTATCGAAACCATGTTCCATAAGTGCGGCTAAACCATATTTCAAATGAGACCAAACTATATTTTATAAGTGACTACAAGTCATATCCCCTTTTGATTAATCTTCAAACATTTAGAATTGCATTAGTCTCAAAACTATTTGCATAAAACTTAGAAGAACATAGTAAATTCTCTTTGAGGCGTTCCAAAATGATTTTACCAAATTCAAAGCAAACTAGTCGCATTCTTTTTCAAGACTCAAAACCATGCCAATGACGCTTGATTAATCGGATCATAGGACACAAGCTTGGTAAAAGATCCACAAGACTTAGAACTCATGTTCCTCCACATTGTTCAAAGAAGCCATAGAATATTTCTCTCTTGGTCATTTCCTCAAACACGTAGAATGTATTATTTTCTCAAAACCATTTCAAACCATAACAACCTTCAAAACACGTTCAAATTGTCGATAGTATGAAAAACTCTTTCATAGATTGAATAAAAAACATAGCAAACAAGATCAACTCTCCAAATAGACTCATTTCAAGAAGTTCCACAAATGGAAAAAACCAACAACAACAACAACAACAACAACATAGCCTCAGTCCCAAAATTTCACAAATGGAAAGACCCATTTAAAAACTATACTACAAGAATATTGAACATCAGCTAAAATCGATTTGTTCTCATTGATACTTCAACCAAGAACATGTTTGGTCAGCCCATATCTAACGATGAAGCCATTTTAATTCAAATTGAAACTAAATCATTGTTTGAACAAAAGTTGAGAGTCTCACCTACCCTTCAATGGAGTTTTAAACTCCAAATCCATTCAAATCTAATCTTTGTCTACACATTCGTCTTCTTTGCGAACAATCCATCGAGTCGTGAAGCCTCGACGAAGTTGTTAGCGTCAATCTTGCTAGTCCGCGTCACCAGCATTCTCCTCGCCGTCGCTGATTCGCGAACTCACTGGAGTCGCTGCTGCCATGCCATTCCGCCGGAGCTCCGCATCATCCACTCCACACCGCTGGCCATCCAGCTTGCCAGTCCGCGCCTCCCACGCTCGCTACCACGTTGTCCTCCGCAGCTAGCTGCTGGTCCACCAGCATCCACCGCCCCTGAGTCGGTCCACGCTAATACCGACCGAGCCGGAGTTCCGCGTTCCTCTCTCTCCACGCAGTCTCTCCCAAGTCACCGCCTCTCATCCTTTCTTACGCATGCAATGCAAAATAGGGTTTGAACCCTTTTAAGTTATGTTTTTTTTTCTCTCTTTTTTTTTTTGTTTATGTGATAAATATCTCATCTCTCTATTTAATACCATGATTGACACACTTTGTTCACAAAACCTTGTTTAGACCTTCTACTAAATTTGTTTTCAATGACTTAGTAATCTCATGGTCTGGTTGTTGTGTGCACACTATATAATTGATTTGCGATACTTACATAGTACACACAATATCACACTAGACACAATTAAAATATTAAATTACCTCAAATGTTCTCGAGTCTGGTTTGGTAGAATTTGGGCTGTTACACTTAAGATTATAGAATTTTAGAGGAAACACTAAAAGACAAATGGGAAGTAGGAAAATCAAAGAGTTGGTGCAATTTGATTTGGAAATATGCAAGCTATGAGAGTTTGAAGAGCATAGTTGTAAGAGCGAAAAGATTTAGAGGTGAAATAAGTAACCTAAGTTCTTGAATATAATGAATTCACTATGATAAATCACCCCAGACAAAGTAACTGATATTATTAATACTTTGAATAGAGAAGAGAATTAAAATTGTAATTGTAATAAGAACTTCTCAGTATTATCTCGTGAGAGAGATGCTTGATAAGGATGATGATTTATAAAGTTTGTCGGTACTTCATCAACTGAGTTATTGGAACTAGTAATTACAAATATGTTCTTTGAACCTCGGATTGAAGCCGAGCAAAGTGTTTGATTAATTGGGTGATAGGTGATTAAGAAGTCTAATAAGAATCACTCGATACGTCAGAATTTGGCTATCAAAGATTAATATCCAGATTAGACTTTCTAGAGAAATTGTGCTGAACACATTAGATGCTAAAAAAAGATTCCATTTCAGGAAAGTTAGGCAAGAATTGTCTTGAGAATCTCATAAATCTCTTTATATTGGTTATACAGGTAATGTCATATCGTATTGAGGTATACGGGAAGATTTGTTTTGTTTGAAGGGATGATATATATCGTTATATTTATAAATAGATATGGGAGTTATTCAGTAAGTTGGAGACTGAATAATATAAACTTAAATGGTCAATTATATTCTTGTCTACATTTGATGGTAACAAGATAACATAACTCGGAGTTAAGTAATGAAATTAACTAGAATTTGGTGTCAACACAAAATAATGGAAGTTGTAGTTGATGTATTGATCAAGTTTGCAAATTCTTGATAGTGAGGTTATGTTATTCTTATGATGGATTGAGCAAAATATATGTATATGGAGATGTGAGAAGATATGGTGTTTCAGTATTTTATTTCCCAGATAGAGATCCCCGAGACTTGCTTTCAGCAGTGGAAGAAGTCATTGGTATAAGTGAAAACCATTATCAGTCTCAATCCAGTTTATTTTCTTCGTGTTGATAAAGAAACTATGATGCTAATCCTGGTTCTAAAGAATAAATAACTTGAGCTTGCGTCTCATAATTTTTAACCACTGAAAAATACAGATTCCTTTGTATAAGCTCTTTGATAATAAAAGTAATCAGGTGGATTATATCATTAAATGATAAAGTTGAATATGCTCAATCTTAATGTATGTTGATGTACAGAACTAAGATTGGAGTATAGCTTTTGCAGAAAAAAAAATGAAATAATTAAGAGCTACACAAAAAAAGGTATGGTAAACTAGGTGATTTATAACCACAACTGCTTAAGATAAGAAAAATTGAGAAAATAAGCATCAAGATTGTTGGAGAGTTCGAAAGACAATTTTGTTTGTAATTTTGAAAGTCTCATCTATGAAAAAGCTTTGTAAATCTGGTTTAGAGTAAAGTAGTTTTAAAATGAAAAGATCACTTGTGAATGGAGGTTATACATGGAATAACAATTTTCATATCTCCTTGGAACTACTGGTAACTTGTACATTTCCTTTAATCTCGAGGACAAGATTGTCTTAAATTAGGGAGACTGTAACGACACGTTACCTTAAGCAAGTGATTATTGTTAATTTGAGTTTTTAATTAACCTGGGTTAGGTTCAAGGTTAAGCCCACTTGTCTCAATTAGTGTGTGCTTGGATTTGTGTGGCGTTTGGTTTTTATATGGATTGTATTATTTATTATGAAAAATAATTAGATTATTGGCCTATAATGGAATAATTGGAGAATTATGGGACACATAATATCATGTATAGTTTAAGGGCGACACACATTAGTCGTGGGGTAGCGTGCACGCCCAAATGAACTCGTTGGCTCGCACTGTGAATTTATAGGTGTGTAATATAGGCTTATATATTTATATATTAATTGTATATATATATTGAAAAATATATAGGGTCCCTAGAGATGTTCTTTGGTGGGTTCTAGAAAGAAAAATAGTGCATGCTAGATACATAGACACTATTAAGGATATGTATGATGGAGTAGTAACGAGTATAAAGACATTTGGAGGAGCTACAAAAGAATTTTCCATTACGATAGGACTACATCAAGGATCGGCTTTAAGCCCATATCTATTTATTTTAGTTATGGATGAACTAACTAGACATATTCAAGATGATATACCATGGTATATGCTATTTGCATATGATATTGTCTTAGTGGATGAAACTAAAGATGGAGTGAATAGGAAATTAGAACTCAGGAGGAATACATTAGAATCTAAAGGCTTTAAGTTGAGTAGGACGAAAACTGAATACATGCACCGTGAGTTTGGAAACACTAGACATCGAGATGACGAAGTGGTAAAATTAGGGAAAGTAGAAGTTCCTAAGGTAAACCACTTTAGATACCTAGGATCAATCATACAAAATGATGGTAACTTTGAAAATGATGTCACACATAGAATTCAAGCTGGATGGAAGAAATGGCGGAGGGCAACAGGGGTGATTTGTGATCGACATGTTCCTACTAAGTTAAAAGGAAAATTTTATAGGACCACAATTAGGCCAGCTATGCTCTATGGAAGTGAATGTTGGGCGGTAAAGCAACAACAATTACATAAAGTGAACGTAGCAAAAATGAGGACGCTTAGGTGGATGTGTGGTAAAACTCGTAAAGATAGAATAAGAAATATAGAAATTCAAAGACAAGTAGGAGTAGCACCAATTGATACAAAGATTAGGGAAGGGCGGTTGCGATGGTTTGGTCACCTACAAAGACGGCCTACAAATGCCCCAACTAGAAAACTTGACTCAATAGAAACTGTAGAAATTCGACGAGGTAGGGGCAGACCAAAGTTAACATGGGATGCATTAATTAAAAGGGATTTGAATGGTTTGTAAAGCTCATCATCAATTGCACTTAATCGAAGTACAATGGAAAAGTTTGATCCATGTAGCCGACCCCAGTTAATTTGGGACTGAGGCTATGTTGTTGTTGTTGTATATATATATTGAAAATAAATAAATAATTAATAATTGATGGGCGTCTAGTGACACGCGATGTCGAGGGTGACACGCTTGGGATGTACAATAGTGTGCACATCAGAGAATGGTCGTTGGCGTGCACGACGAATTCGCGGGCACAAAAATACATAGATGAATGTATAGTTGTACATATAAATATATGTAAATGAATCCTAAAGTTTAAATCAAATAAATTATACATTGAATTTGCTTCGAGGCACGCGTAGTGAGAGAGTCAAAGATGAATATGTGAAACGTCGGATGTTGAAAAAAAAATTACGCCTCTAGATGTGCGCAACCACATCTCAAGGAATATTATTGTGACTTTAGTTTTCATTTTTTGGATCGGCCTCGAGATTCGTTTAGGTGAATCTCGAGAAAAATTATGATTAACCAAACTTAAGTCGATTAAGATGAATGGGTTAATTGATAGCCACAAAATCAACCTTGAGATACATAACACATATCTAAAAAAGATCAAAATCAAAAGTGAAACATTAGACCTATCTCGAGATTTTGCAACATGAATCTCGAGGAAATTTAAGACTTGTTATCTATCTTTTTCAACATCACTACCTCATCTGTTTCATACTCAAATTTTCGAGAGAGAAGAGAGAAATGAAAAAGATGGAGAGATAAGGAGATCTCGGGTTAGGAAAGAGAGATCGATGACGATGGAAATTGAAGATGAGTGTTATTGTACGTTGTAGCTGTTGTGTTGTTGTTGTTCATTATTGATGTTGTTGTTTTAATGGAGTTTTTTATGAGTTTTGATGGAGGGGAGATGAGGTTTATTCGAGGAGGGAGATGATGTAGGAGTTGTCTCTCTTGACAAATAAATACTGGGGTTGGGAAAAACCCAACCCAGAATTTTAAAAAAAAAATCTCCAAATCGAACTTGGGACGTCCTTGGTTTCGATATGGAGGAAAGGGATGCACACGCAAGGGTCGTGCATGTGCACTCCCTACCGTGAGCCTGGGCCAAGCTCGGCCCATGGGGCAAGCTAAGCCTATCGACCCGACCCAACAAGAAAAAAATAATAGAAAAAATAAAAAATTCTTGAAAAATATAGAAAAAAAGTTCTAAAAAAAGAAAAGAAAACTCTCAAAAAATAATATATTGATAAATTAAATAGAAATTGATTAATTTCTATAAAAAAAATGAAGAATTCCAGATTTGTGCAAGACTTTATATTGAGGTTTTACCTCGAGAAACGTGAAATGGTCACATTAGCCTAAAACTTGATAAATCGGGTTCAGATTCGATTTGGACCGGTTTAAGGGTTCTAAATAATGAGTATTGGACATAAATTAATCAAATTTGGTATAATTTTAGGATCTTGGTCGAAAGGGAAAGGTTTATGGACCTCGGGAGTCGAGTAAATCGATAAAAAGTTAAGAAATCTCAGCATAGGTAAATGAGACTCGTATTCTTATCAATTATGCAACGTAATTAGTATAATTATTTCCTATAACATTATGGATTGGGAATGGGGCAATGTATTGTGACTTGAACTTGAATTGGTTCTGATGAGAAATTATCTGGAAAGAAATATGACGAGTAAATCGGACTAGAGTGACGATGAAGGTGGTTAGTTAGCACCCAACACCTTCCCTTCTGCAACCTTGAGGTACCTGATTGTTGCTTTCCTATTTAAGTTGGTCGCTATGGTACGCCTAGACACACCATTGAAATCACACGTCGGCTAAAGAATGAGTTTTTATCGGTTGTAATTTACGGTACTAAGAGTTTACAGCTCAGTTTTGAAATGAAAATAAAAGTCACGAGAACAGTTGCAATTGACCTATAAACTTGCATTCCATTATTTAATGTTATGTCATTTTAATGCTCGAATAGATATGTTTTGTATTCATATTGATATTCATTGATTATTTGATATTAGTTGATAATTGATACGTCTATAAACATCACTTACTAAGTAAGTTGGAGCGCTCATTCCCCAATTAACATTTCAGGTTAATAATGTGCGGAACGACTCAGGAACGGAGAAGATTAAAAGTTTATAGTCTTCTCTAAGCTGAATTCATTTCCCACTGTTTATATATTTTACCAAATTACTATTTTGTAAATAGGGTTGGGATATGATTTTACGATCGAGGTTTATGTCAATTTTTGTATATCGTATGTTTTATCAAAAAAGTTTTAATTTAGCCGCATTTTCAATTATTTATTAGATATATGATATAATGTTTGTGTGATTATCGAGTATGAAGGACGGATGTACTGTTACTCTAATTTAGTCCGACTAGTGTATTGAGGCTTAATTAGGGTTTCAGGTTGGGTATCGCCCTATTTGGGATAGAGAATGCTACATATACCAGTACTTAAAATGTACTTTTAGTGGTAGTGTTTAACTTAGAAAAATTTAGACCTTATTTATTAGGAACCAAAATGATAATTTATTCAGATCATGCAGCATTGTGATACTCAATGATAAAAAAGATGTTAAATAAATACTAATAAGATGGATATTACTTCTATAGGAATTCAGCCTTACTATAAAAGATAAGAAAGGAGTTGAAAATGTAGTCGCTGATCATTTAAGTGGGTTAGAAAATGGAGAACAACCTATACCATAAAAGGATAAGTTTTTTTATGAACATTTATATAGTATAAAGATTGGTAGTCCATGGTATGCTGATATAGTTAATTATCTTACCACCAAGGGGTTATCACCTTCTTTGATAAGAGCTCAAAAGAATAAAATTAAAAAGGATTCTAAACATTATTTGTAGGATGATTCTTATTTGACCACAATCAGAAGTACAATCAATTATACTCATTGACATACTTATGCCTTGGAGGACATTTTGGTCCACAAAGAACTGCTCGTGAAATTTTTGATTTCGGGTTCTCCCTTCCCACTTTATTTCATGATTGTTTTCTTTATTCAAAATCTTGTCCAAATTGCCAACGAACTGGAAATTTAGGATGTAAAAATCAAATGCCTTTAATTCTATTTTTTGTGAAGTGTTTGATGTATGAGGTATAGATTTCATGGGACTTTTTCCACCATTGAATGATTATGTTTATATTTTTCTTGCCATAAATTATGTGTCTCAGTGGGTAGAAGAAAAAACTACTAAAACAAAATGATTCGAAAATAGTGGTTAATTTTCTTAGATCAAAGATTTTTACAGTTTTTGGAGCACCTAAAGCACTTATTAGTAATAAAGGTTCACATTTTTGTAATCGATTAGTTGTGAATTTACTTACTAAGTATAATGTCACACATAGGGCAACTACTATAAATCACCCACAAACTAGTGGATAAGCTGAAACTTTAAATAGAAAAATTAAGTCAATACTGGAAAAATAATTAGTTCACTATGTAAAGATTGGAGTCTTAGATTAGAAGACGCATTACGGGCATATAGAACAACATTTAAGACCACAATAGGTGTGACATCTTATAGGTTAGTACTTGAAAAACATGTCATTTACTAGTAGAATTAAATATAAAGCCCATTAGGCAATAAAAGCATGTAACATGAATTATAATGAAGTTGAGTCTTCAAGAATTTGAAGAACTTAGGAGTGACACTCATGAAAATGCATCAATTTACAAAGATAAACCAAAACATTTCATGATAAAAAAATTAGTTCCTAAAAATCTTCAAATAAGAGATAAAGTTCTACTCTTTTGTTCATGACTTAAAATATTTCCGAGAAAACTCCGTTCAAGATGGATATGGCCTTTTATGGTTATGAATTTATTGCCTCATAGCGTAGTAGAAATAGAAAGCTTCAAAACAGGAAAAATATTTCAAGTAAACGGTTATAGGTTAAAACCTTATCATGAAAATCTTATTGAACAATACATGGAGATTATCAATCTCGTGCCTAAGAAATAATGTCCGCAACTTAATGAAAAGAAGTTCAATGTTTACATCAACGTAATTGAAGCTGTTAAGGAAGAAATAATTAAACTTTGGATGTATAAAAATTTGCGCAATAAGAATAAGAAATCAAAGAAGGAGCAACCTGAAGTGCAACAGCGAACATGAAAGCAATCGGTGGAAGAAGAATTTACTGATGAATAACTAAAGCTTTAAGATCTAGGATATCTATTGAAATTTATAAAGAAGGTCCAAAGAAATCTTCCTCCACGTGCTGATCAACGAAGTCGATCTTCCTGGTGTTTCACTTAACACAGGAGCTCATATGAATATCTTACCTGAATAATGATGCAGAAAGGCCAAGTTGAAGATTAATTTTATACCACCTTTTGTTGTCAATGAAGCAAATGGTGATAAGCGTTTTCCACTAAGAATGTCGATGAATGTGTAAGTGCAAGTGGGACGGTTCAAGTATCTCGCCAAATTTTTGGTGGTACTACAGATTGAAAAGGATGACGTAATATTAATGGGAAGAACTTTTCTCAAGAAGGTTGGAGTTGTTCTCGATATAAAAAAACGTATAGTTACACTTAAGATGAGAAATGATTTTACGTGTATTCAGGATGGTTACAAGATTGGCGATTACATCAATGATGATAATTATGATGATGGCTATGAAAGGGAGAATTACTACTGTAATTATTGCCCAGAAGAGGAGAACTACTACGATTATAGTGGGCTAATCGAATGACGTTATGCGGATTCTGAGAATGATAAATAAGCCGAAAATGTTAAGAATGACGAAGAATTGGTTGATGGTCAGTTTGACTCGCTTAAGTTGAACAATGAGTGATCTTATCTATCAATTAGAGCCAATGACTATAAACAAAAGCATCTATGAGAGGCAGCTCATAATCTATCTTTACTTTTAGTTTTAGTATTACGATTAGTTAGTTTTTTAAAAACTCTCTCAGCTTTCGAGTCTAATAATGGGGATGCTTTAGGAATATAATTCTGAAATAATTTCATAAAAGTGAGGTCAATCGAGCCAATGTCTTTCCGTATTAATAGATTTAGAATAGTTAGAATATTTATTTTCTCTCTCCTTTTAACTTTCTTTTGGGACATTTTCAAAATAGAGGAGGATGATCAAGTTGTCTTTCGGTTGAACTATATTTATCTTTAATTATTTTAAGTAATAATATTAAGTAGTTGGTAGTGTAATGTTTCCTAGTTGCAAATCAAAATTTCATTTTTTGATATTTCTTGTTGATTAATGATCAATTCTACCTTAAATATGATTAATATGTGTGAAATATAAGTAAAATATTTTATATATTGGAAAATAGTAAAAAATAGTCGGGATTTCTAAACGATACCAAATAATATTGGGAATTGAGGAGGAAATCGGCAGCAGTTTGCAAAACTCTCAAAGTAAAAAAGAAGTCGGCGATTTATAAGCGATTCATGTTTATACTAGGAATCGTTGAGCAAGTCGATGGACCACCGAGACTAAATTTCTACAATTTAACTGGCGAATAGTCAGTGAAACCACTTAAATCTCAATTCGCCGAGCACAAATCCGTATTTTTAAAAAACAGAACCCAAATCGTCAAATCATAAACCCTTTCACATCTAAAACCCTTATGCTCATTCAATTAATAATCATTTTTTTTCCAGATTCAACCTTTCAAAGCTTGAATTATAACTTATTTAAGTGTATTCCAACTTTGTTTAGGAGTGATTCAACCCTAGAAATTTCGAAATCAAGTCCATACAACCAAGTTAGGGCATAGGTGGGTATTTTTGAATTAAAGGTTGGAGAGGGAGTTTAAGGTGCTAATAGAGCATACTATTTGGGGGATTCACTCTCAAAAAGGTAAGAAATTGATACTCTAGCGTTCTTTTGATTTCGATGTTTTAACAAATCGTTTTTTGATGATATTTTTTGACGAATGTGGTTACCGAACTTTTATCGCAAAATTAATTTTGAAAAAAAAATGGGTTTAGATACAAATTTTTAATTTGGATATGAGTTTTCAAATGAGTTTGGGGTTTTTTTATGAAAAGTTTCCAATATATACATAATTACGATATGAACATGTCGATAAAGTTATTTCAAATGTACTATTTTCAACTCTTTTGAGATTCATGATAAAATGTTTTCACAAACTTGTTTTCCTTACCTTGATAGTTTGAAATTTTCATATACATGATTTCAATTTATCTATTTCATCATAGTTGAGTATTTCTATGGCGGAAGGAGGTAGAGGATGAGGTAGGAGTAGTAAGCAAGATAAAAGGAATGGGGATAGGCAAGAACAACCCAAGCATAATTATGCAGGCCGCTAATTAATTTTATACCTACCAGGGTTAGTATTAGAGAACTTAGACCTAGGAAAGCTTAGCTTAAAGAACAATCCTTATTGTCATTTGATAAGGAGGAATATTTTGAGAATCCAGACCCTAGTCATTTAGTGCCTTATGACATTTCGCTGTTTGAGATACCTAGAGCATAGAGGAGGTACTATAATGATAAGAAAAGGGTTATAAGTCATGGGAGAGGGTTCTAAATTTAGAATTTGAGTAGTTATAAGGACAAGATTGTTAGCATCATCAAAGATCGAGGATGGGAGCAACTTTTGAGAGACTATGCGAGTAGAGTAGAAAGATAATGTTTTGTACGACAATTTTATGCAAATGGGCATGTTAGTATGGAATGAGATAAAGTAGTAATGCAAGAAAATAAAATCGATATTTCCCTTACGAGATTAAATATATTTTTTGATCTACCACGAAACAAACAGAGGACGAAAGAGGATTACCCGAATGTCATTTATGTCGATAAGGAATTCTACCTTGCGAGATGATCCAAGACGCATTAAAGATACCTCTAGGAAATGAATTTGTGTTAGATAGTGAAGGACACTTAAACCTTATCGAAACAACCCACTTTAAGAAAATGACGAAAATTTGGAATTATATTATAAATGCATGCTTTTATCTAACCAACACTTTGAAGTGAAGAACCTTAGAGATGCTTTACTTTACCATATCGTGGTGAAAAAAGATTATATCGATGTTCAGAAGATTATACACGATTTTATGAAGTTTGCGATGAAAGCTATGAAGAACGAATCCTAATTTTGATCACTCAATTATGTAGGGAAGCAAGGGTGGGTTTTGATACTAAATCTGATGTATTACCCGAGAAGACAATAAATGATATGGGAGTAAAAAGAATGAAGAAAGTGATTTTTCGATTTTGGGGTTCATTGACAGTGAAAAATTTAAAATATTTTTGAAAAATACCAACAGGATCGCAAAAAATTCTATTAAACTAAATCTATGAAAGTAAACCATACCTTAATCCGTGATTTCCTTCTCTGATTGTTTGATTACTAAGACGTTCAAGCGGACGTCTTCAATCAAAAACTCACATACGAACAATGATCACAATTTGGAGTTCTAGCCCCAAGAGAGAATGAAGACATTTTTATTTCCCTCCCAAAGTCCGGATAACTCAAAAATATCAAAAATCAAAATCTTATATCGTTTTAGGGTTTCACCCTCTATTTATATGTGTAAATAAGCCTTCGTCTAAAATCTTATTCGTAATACAACTATTGTATTTAGGTAGTTTAAGCAAATTACACATATACCCCTATTAATAAGTTATCATATAACAAATAGTAAGGGCTTTTTGTTATGAATTTTATCAAATAAAATTCATTACTCTTGAATGATCGAAATTGTGCAAAGTCATCCATTATGTGCGACCCAATAGGTTCATGTGATGTCGGTAGTGAATCAAAATCATTTTGGTACACAAGTCATAAGCAGTCTCTAGCAAGGCATTATAACTACCCAAATATGAAGAATATCAAAATTGATACAACCTAATAAATAACATATATCAAATCCTTTTGTCGTGCGATATCCTTTGATTAAACATAAGGCATGAAATGCTACCCTTAATGTTCAATTGTACTAGACTCAATCTTTAGGTAAATCGAAAACATCCAAGTGACATTGATCATATCAATTCACATGGACTTAGCCATTATCAGTCAATCATATCAATGGCTCCACTAATATCTTTCTCTATATGAAAGTGTCAAATTCTATCTTGATTACACATTTTTACATATTATTCGCATGGTAATCAATCATAATCTTTATAATATTTTAGTTAAAGACAATGTTTGATTGTGTTAAATTACCATGCTCCTAATATTAAAGTCTATGGTAATCTCAAGTCGAAGGACTAAATGATATACCTATCATGAATAACACCTATAGCTTAATCCATGTGGTGTTCTCATAGCAGGTCGGTCCAATACCTTATTCCTTATCAAGTACTCATGATCTCGATTCGTATCCCTATACGCATGATCATCATATGACTATCAATCTAAATTCACACTAGTCTTAATACATTAGAGTTTCCAGTATAATGACCGAATATGGAAATTAAGGAAATTTCAACAAATACCCATGGATCTTATTATGAGGTAAATATGCAACCACTTGTAATAAAACAACAAATGAAAACCTCAATTTTATTAACTAAAATTATAAGATAAACAATTTTTACGGATTAGCCTAGGGCACATTCCCCGACAGTTGGCAATGCCCCAACAGTGGTAGCATACAATGACTTGAAGGATGAAAGAGAATTATTTTTTGAGATAAATGCAAGAGAACCAAGAAAGTGGAGCACTATAAAAATAGAAGGAAGACAAAAAAAGATGCATGGAAAACACAAGATTGATGGCTCGAGTGAATGTGCCAAGTGTTGATATGATTTGAGCACCATCTTTGTCACAGCCTTAGGCGGGAAGATTTTTTCGGATCATATTTTATTCACTTATATATATAATAAAAAAGAAATTCAATGAAATGAAAGAACTATTGCCGCAAACGACAGGATTTTACATCGTTATCATTTTATGTCTGAGAGAAGGCATGTAGTTGTTTGCTAGATTCAAGGTGCAATGTCGACATTCCTTATTTGCAATTTCAATTTTCATCTAGACTCACAACCCAGCTGATAGTATTGTTTCACAACCTTTTACAAGAATGGATGAAGATGATAAAGATAATAATGTATTTACTTCTAAACACCGCCATGTATAGAGTCTTTTCCTTTGTATGAAATGAATGAATAATTATATGTATTGCTAGCGGTTAAGTTTTTACTTATGATTGAAATATGTTCATTTTGCATTCCATTTATTTGAAGTTTATAGAATTACATATTTGTCTATTTCATTACAATTTTTTATTACAAATATCAACTCATTTATGCTTCATGATGTATATTTGTTTTATTATAAACCCAACTTAGTTTTTCAACCATGAGGTCAACGTTTGGAATGAGTTTGTGGGTATTATAGGTGAAACATAACAAGCATAACAAAAAAGGAAAGAAATGAAAAGTATAAGATAATTTTAGAATAGATACAAAAATTTCAAAATTTTGATCCGATATTCAAGTGAGTTGATGAAATTTTTTAAATTTCTTCCGAATTCAAGTTAGTATAAATTTCATTTTACTTTATTTTAAGTAAGGAATATAATATAATTGAATTAATATATTATAGATTTTTTAATGGAAGTGATATTTTTATTACCCAAGTGAATTCTGTGATAAAAAGAATCAAAAATATTTTATACCCTTTTTGATTAACTTTATTCGTTGATGTATGCACTGGATGAGTTTAGAAGGATTGATTGCCTTGTGTTAGTCATGAGAATGGGTAGAAGATCAAAATAATAATGCAAGATGAACAAGATAAATTTCTAAGAATCTTGTGATCCAGAGCTATTGATTAAGTATTTTTATAGTATATATGTAGAAAATAATTTATTATGCCGCAATTAAAAAAAGAAATGGCTTAGATACCAATAAATTTCAATAAGTTAGAAAGAATATTTTCTTCAACTTTACTAGATAGTGAGAAGTGCTAACAAGAGTTTACAAATATATAGGAAGTCATATAGACTCTATAAGAAATGGAGTAGGGAGTCTATAGTGGGAAAAGTGTGAGAATGTCCACATGAAATGGAGCAGGGACTCAAAAAGTCAAATGAAAATATATATACATATAACAAAGAAAATAATTAGGATGAAGTAGAAAAAAATGAAAAATGAGAGATGAAAAAGATAGATGTTTTTAAACCCTTCAAAGAAAAGATTTAGCTTGAGTGCTTGAAGTTAGGGTTGAGTGAAGTATTTCTTAATCTAACATGTTTTAATTGATATATTAATTGGTATCTTGAGAAGATTTCTATTAATTTTGATCGTGGTACTATTTTAAAAGTATTTTCTAATGGTATGATTCATCTAGATATTTTTGTGTTTTGAGATTCTATACTAGTAATCATAAGCTTGTTGCTTGTCAGTGGAGATTGAGAAAACTTATATTATGTACTAGCCTTGGTATTGAACATTAAGTTATGAGGGGTGTGGCATTGGGTGGTTGAGTTAATTAAGGGATAGTTCGTTTTGTATAAATCATTTTATTCTATCATAACTTTCATTTACTTATGGGTAATATGTTTCAATTAGAAGATCGCTTCTATTTGAAAAACATTTATTATTCAAAGTTAAGATGAATTAAATCGAAATCATGATATGAAGAATGAAAAGAGAATATGATCGAGAGTATCACTTTGCTCGAGACGACAAAGTGCTGAGTTTAGGGGTATCTGACAAGTCAATAATTGGACATATTTTATAATGTAATTTAGGTTGATTTTAGATATAGATGATGATATTACACTAGGTGTTTTCTTGTTTTGCAATCTTAGGATTTAATTAGAAATCGATTTGCCAGTGATACAGAATTACACAGGAATTGCTATCAAAATTAGCAGAAGAATAGAGCCAATGAATCATCAATAAATTAAGAAATACACTAGGAATTGCCAGATATAGAGAGCTCGATCTAGTAATTTTATCAATGATTTATGAACAAATTAGATTCGTCGCGGAATCGCTGATGTCCGTGAGGAGCTTTTTAAATAAGAACAAGGAATCCGAGTTTATCTATGATATGTATACTTAGGGAAACTATGAACATGACCTTAGGGCATCAAATTAGCATATGGGAACCTCACTCTTCGCCCTCTATTAAGTTTTTATTATATTTAAAGTCTTTTCAATTAAGCTTGAGTTCATTACTTTTAGAGATTCTTTAGAGATTCAAAACTTATTTAACAAAGCTATTTTACATTAATGTCTTTCAATTATTTGTTTAGTGCAATGTTTATTATTAATATGTGTGGGTAATTTATCATTCTACACAATACTCTAGACATGATTGTAAACCATTCATGAATTTAGCCATAATTTATAATTTATGTACTTAATGCTTTAAACCAATCACACAAGTCAGTCACGATTTTGATAAGTTATTTTCGCTTATTAAAACTAATGATTCTTTGTATTAAATGTATAGTGGTCAATATGTTTCTTCGTATATAGTATATAAATATATGTTTATGATTATTAATAACAATTATAAAAGTAGTGACTATAATTAATCTATAGGGCAAAATTACGCGAAAGAATCTTCTAGATGAATGTATTTTAGGTTATTTAATAACTAGGATAATTCTGGTTTTTATTTAGTTTGAATTAGGTAAGACTTTTATTCAATGTTAATGCTACCGTATTTCTATTTATTGCATTTTACCCAATAAGTGGAATTACAAGGGTAAGGATATGACTTATTTCCACCGAATGCAGGAAAGTCGATAATTTTGTTGAAGACTATCAACTTATTGTGATTAAAGTTTTATGATTTAGGATCATTATATAAATATGATGAGTGGTTATGACTATAATTTAATGAAAATGTCCAAATATAATGGTTTACATATCATTGTCTAAGATGTATTGTTTAGATATTTAATTTATAGTATTATTTGATTGTTCGTTTAAATTGCATTAGATTGGTTTATTGAATTTACATTGCTTATAGTTTAATTATTTTAATTAATTGATTGTTTTGTTTGTATATTGATAGTGTTTAATTCCCGTTTTAATTAGATTAGTTAAATTAAAGTAATTCAAATCAAATAAAACTTTATGGTAGCCTTAATTCTAAAGAGATTTTCAAAATCTCTGTAGAGACCATATCCCATTCACCACTACTACAAATAATAGGAAAATATGAGAAGCTATTGTGCACGCTCAACACGTGTCATCTCCAAAAGTAATGAACAATGAAATAAACTAAAACCTAATTGAAAAGACTTTAAACTAACAATGGCTAATTGAGGGCTCTTTATTTCGAAGACCTAGGGTCTTATTTATATTTTCACTTAGTGTACAAATCATAAATAAACTCAAATTCATTGTAGTAATCTGAAAAACTTATCACCGACTTCAACGATTTGTCAGCGAATCCTTTGTTGTTCACAAATCGTTGAGTTAATAATTACTTTTGATTTTAGCAGTGACTCCTGTGTAATCTTACACCATTGGGAAATCACTGAACCTTTTCTTCAGTTGATTATTTTGACTTTTTTCTCCTTTTTTCTTCCATTTCTTCATTTTCCTAATTTAATCTTGAAATTAAAAACCAAGTGAATATTCAGTGTAATATCATCATTTATATCTAAAATTGACTTAAATTACACTATAAAACATGTCTAATTATTGACTTGTCAAATACCCTAAACTTAGCACTTTGTTGTCCCGAGCAAATGAATACTCTCAATCATATTCTCTGCTCATTTTTTATGTATTGATTTCAATCTAAATCATCTTAACTTTAAGTAATAGAAGTTTTTAAAGAGAAGCGATCTTTAATTGAAACATATTACCCATAAGTAAATGGAAGTTATGATAGAATATAATAATTTTAGAGAAAAACGAACCATCCCTCATGATAACTCAACCGCCCAATGCAATACTCCTTAGAGCTTAAAGTTCAATTAATACCAAGGCCAATACATAATATAGGTTTTCTCAATCTCTACTGACAAGCATCAAGCTTACGATGACTAGTATAGAATCTCAAAACACAAAAAAACTAGATTAATATTAATTTTAAAAAATTCTTTATAAAATAGTACCACAATTAAAATCAATATGAATTTTGTTAAGATACTAATGAATATATTGTTTAAAACGTGTTAGGAAGAAATACTTCACTCAACTCTAGCTTTATGTACTCGAGTTAAATCCTTTCTTCGATTCTTCGAAGAGTTTAAGAACATCTACATTTTTCATCTCTCATTTTTTTTCTACATCAACCTTATTATTTTTTCCTTTTTACTTTTTATTTATTTATTTATTTAACTTTTGCTTTTGAGTCTCTGCTCTATTTCCTATGGACATTCTCACATTTTTATCACTATAGATTCCTTCCTCCTTTTCCTATGGAATATATAGGACTCTTTATATAATTGTAAATTCTTATTAGCATTTCTCACTGTCTACTAAAGTAGAAGAAAGTATTCTTTCCTGCTTGTAGAAATTCATTGGTTTCTAACCTATTTCTTCTTTTAATTGTGGCATAATAACTTCATATATATACTATAAAAATACTTAATCAATAGCCTTTATATCACAAGATTGTTAGAAATTTGTCTTGTTCATCTTTTACTATTGTTTTGATCTTCTACTCATTCCCATGACTAACACAAGATAAGCAAGTGCATACATCAACTAGTAAAGTTAATAAAAAAGGGTATAAAATTATTTTGATTCATTCTATCTTAGAATTCACTTGAGTAATAAAAATTCCAATTCCATTAAAAATCTATTATATATTCTTTCCATTATATTATATTCCTAACTAAAAATAAAGTAAAATGAAATTCATACTTACTTGAATTCAGAAGAGTTTTGAAAAATTTCATCAACTTACTTGAATATCATATCAAAATTTAGGACTTTTTTGGATCAATTCTTAAACTTATCTTCTATCATTCTTTTCTTTTATTGTTTTCTTTGTTATGCTTGCTATGCTTCACCTAAAATACCTCCAAACTCATTTCAAACCTTATCTTCAAGGTTGAAAATTTAAGTTGAGTTTCTAATAAAACAAATATATCTCATGAAGTATAAACGAATTGATATGTGTAAAAGCAATACAATGAAAAATGTAATGAAATAAACAAATATGTAATTTTATAAACTTTGAATAAATGGAACGTAAAGGGAATATATTTCATTCATAAGCAAAAACTATAGCAAAAGCAATACAATTAATCATTCATTTGTTAATTTCAAATAAAAGAAAAAAAACTAAACAGGGCGGTGTCCAGAAGTGAATTCATTGTTATCTTCATCATCTTCATTCATTCCTACAGAATGTAATGAAATATAGCTATTAGCTGGGTTGTAAGTCCCAATTTAAAATTGTAACTACAAAGATGGAATGTAAACACTTCTCCTCAAATTTTGTAAATGACCGTCATGCCTCCTCTCGGACATAGAATGGTATCGTTGCAAAGTCCTATCGTTTGATGCGATCATTTCTTCATCTTGATGAATGTTTGTTTGGCTACATATAGTGAAGAAAATATGGTCTAAGAAAATCCTATTTTCCTAGGCTATGACGAAGATAACGCAGAACTCGTATTAACACTTGGTAGATTTACTCGAGCCATCAATCTTGCCAATTTTCTTGCGTCTTCTTTTGTTTTCCTTCTATTTTCTTTGTTGCTCTGCTTTCTTGGTTCTCTTGAATTTATCACATAAATGATTCTCTTTCATCTTATGAGTTATTGTATCTTACCACTTTCTTCGTTCTTTGTACTATCGCATCATTTATTGTCTTATTTGGCTAATACATCAAACTCAATATCGAAACCTATCCCATGCTTGTCTACACAATTGAGTAATCAAATTTGGAAATGGTAGTCCTTCTTCATAGTCGTCATCGCAAACTTCATAGAATTAGTTATAATCTTCCCAAAATCGATATAACCCCTTCTTCATCACTATATGGTAAAGTAAAGCAGTTTTATGGTTTTTCACTTCAAAGTGTTGCCTAGTTGGATAAAAACATGCATTTATAATATAACTCTAACTCTTCATAATTTCTCTAAATTTTGTGGTTTCAGTAAACTTCGGGTGTCCTTCACTATCAAGCACAAATCCATTTCCCATAAGTATCTATAATGTATCCTGGATCATTTTAAAGGGAAATGCTTTCTTATAGATATAAACAACATTCAGGTAATCCTCCTCCGTCCACTATTTGTTTTGTGGTAGACCAAAAAATCTATTCAATCTTTTAGGAGAAATATCAGTTTTCTTCCCTTGCACTACTATTTTTTCCCATTCATTACTAACATGCACATTCACATATAATTATCGCACAATTTCTAAACACCTTATTTCTCCTCTACGATAATAGTCTCTCAGAAGGTGCTCCTATCCTCGATCTCTAATTATGCTAACAATCTTATCCTTATACTTGCTCACATTTGAAATAATGAACCCTCTCTTAATAATTCTTACTCTCTTCTTACTATTATAATACCTTCTCTGAGCTCTAGGTCTCATAAACATTGGTCATAAGGCACTAAATGACTAGGGTTTGGATTATCAAAATATTCTTCCTTATCAGATGACAATGGAGATTGTTCTCTAGGCTCAACCTTCCTAGGTCTAGGTTCTCTAATACTAACCCCGGTAGGTTTGATATTCATTAGGCAGCCTACATACTTCTGCTTAGGTTTTCTTGCATTACCCCTACCTTTATCTTGCTTAGTACTCATACCTCGTCCTATATTTCCTCTCGCCATAGAACTACTCAACTATAATGAAATAGGTAAATTTAAATCTTGTATTTGAAAATTTTAAACTATCACGTTGTGAAAACAATTTGGGAAAAGGTTTTATCATTAAATCTCGAAAGAGTTGAACATAGTATGCCTAAAATAATTTTATCAATATATTCCTATCATAATTAACAATATATTGGAGATATTCATACAAAAAACCCCAAATTCATTTGAAAAACTATATCTAAATTGAAAATTTGTATCTAAACCCATTTTTCAAAAATAATTTTTCAATAAAAATTCATTAACTACATTCATCGAAAATATCATCAAAAATCAATTTTTTTTCAAAACATCGAAATCAAAAAAATGCTAGAGTATCAATTTATTACCTTCTTGAGAGTGGATTCCCAAAGTAATATGTTCTATTAGCTACATAGACTCCCTATCCAAGTTTCAATTCAAACAACACCCACCTAAACCCTAACTTGGTTTTATGAACTTGATTTCTGTTGGGGCATGTGCCCTTAGTCAATCCAGGAACATGTTTATCTTATGATTTTAGCTAATAAAATAGAGGTTTTTGTTTGATGCTTTATTAAAATTTATTACATGTTTACCTTATGTTAAAATCTATGGGTATTTATAAAAATATCCTAAATGTCACCAGTCGGTCATTATACTAGAAGCACTAATGAATTAAGACTATTGTAAATCTTGATTGATGGTCATATGATGATCATGCATATAAAGACACGAATCGAGATCATGAGTACTTGTTAGGGTATAACGTACTGGATCGACCCTCTATAAAAACACCACATGGATTAAGTCATAGGTGTTAATCATGATTGGTATATCATTTAGACATTTGACTTGAGATTACCATAGACTTCAATATTATGAGCATGATAATTTGACACAATCGAACATTTTCTTTAACCAGACGATTATAAAGATTATGATTGGTTACCATGTGAATAATGTATGAAGGTGTATAGTTATGATATAATTTGTCACTCTCATAGAGAGAGATATTAGTGTATATCTCGATATGATAGACTGATAATGGCCAAGTTAATGTGAATTGATATGATCAATATCACTTAGATGTTTTCATTTTAACTAAAGATAGAGACTAGTACGATTGAACGTTAAGGGTTACTTTTCATGTCTTATGTTTAATCAAAGGATATCACATGACAAAAGAATACGATATATGTTATTCATTAGGTTGTGTCGATTATGATATTCATGCAACTTGGGTAGTTATAATGTCTTGGTAGAGACTGGCTATTACTTGTGTACCAAAATATTTTTAGTTCACTACTAATGTCGCATGAACTTATTGGGCCACACACAAAAATGGCTTTGCACAATTTCAATTGATCCAGAATATTAAATTTTATATGACAAAATTCATGACATAAAAACCCTTATGATTTGTTATATGATAACTTATTAATATGGGTGTATGTTTAATTTACTTAAACTGCCTAAATACAATAGTTGTATTACGAATAGGACATTAAGCGATGGCTTATCTACACATAAATAAAGGGTGAAATCTTAAAACGAAACAAAATTTTTGTTTTTGTTATTTTTCGAGTTCTCTAGATTTTGGGAGACAAAGAAAAATATGTTATATCTCTCTTGGGGCTACCACTCCAAATTGTGGTCACGTTCCTGTATGGATTTTCGATAGAGGATGCACACTTGGACATCTTAAATATCGAAAAAATAGATAAGGAAATCACGGATTAAGTTGTGATTTACTTTTGTAGATCTAGTTTAATAGAACTTATTTATAATCTTGTTGGAGTTTAAAAAAAAATGTTTTAAATTTTTCGGTGCGTATGAAACTCAAAATCCATAAGTGGTATCAGAGCGTTAGGCTTTATTCTATTAAATGTTTGCATGTTATCTATGATGTATATATGATATATGTGTGAAAACATAATTTTGATTAATGTATATGTATGATGAGCATATAAGTTCTATGATAATTGTTATGAAGAATTTGTTTTAAAGCATGTTGTTAATTCACGTATTTGATACATAAGCATGATTTGATTCAAAGATAGATTCATGTTTAGAATATTTTTATCAACATATGTTTTAGCATTGAATAATGCAAATTTTGTATGTTCACATTGTAAAAGTCATGTTTAGGTTAATGTGATTCTTGTGATGGATATATAATTCATTTTGTTCAACAATTATGTATGTCTCCATGGTAGAAATCATGATTTGGTTAATATAATTAATTTAATATGATTCTGGTGTTGAATGCATGATTAATTTTTCGTTTCATGACTCAATTGCTTGTTTCGTATGAATAAGAATTGAAATTGATTTTGATCATATATCTTATTATGGTTATTTGTTAGTATATTCCTATTAGATAGGAGATAACCTTGTAATTTGATAAGAACTACAAATCCTATAAGATAGGTGAAATATATAACAAATTCTAATTGGATAAGGATTCAAAGTATCTTAAATTCTAGTTGGATTGGGATAAGATATTAAGTTGGAGGTAGGCCCAGTTAATTAAAAATGTTTTAATTAATGTTTTTTGGAATTAAAATAAGGGAAAATTTTGGTCAATTGGAATGATTAAAATAATAAGCAATTTTAGGTGATTTTCAATTTTCAAAACTGATGTTTTTTGTCTAAAAAAGGGGCGCTCCCCTTATACCCCCATCTGCTACCATCACCCACTAATCGACCAACGGGACGGCAGTTAACTATTCGTAGCACAAGGAAATTCATATAATAGTCAATGTTAGTATAATTTCCTAACTTGTTTAGTAATTTTTTATGCATTGTAATATATTTATCTTTTTTAAATTATGATCACTAAAACAAATAAAAATCCATATTCCAAATTTTAAGTCAAGTATCATCCATTCTCAAACACTTGTCAAAGCTTCGATCACATCGATATGGGTCTGCCTTCGCAGAGTGTATTGTGTTATCATGGTGAGGCAAGTTGAGTAACAATTACTCTATTGTTTGAAATTGTTAGACTTTATAAAGTTATCAAAATAGTTTTAGGCTTTAGGCACGAGATGAGATAAAACATGCTTAAATTACTCATACATAATCAAATTTCATGAATTAGGCATTAGTTTCAAATAATTTGGTTAGCTTTTGTTTAATGTCATGGTGATCAACTCAAGTCATAAGGTTTAAGTTTAGAGCCTCTATTTAAAGTCTCAAGTACCCATGTTCAAATTCAAGTTTCTTGGCCAATTGGGTTTTTGGAATCAACTCTGATTTTTAGTTATTTTCAGATAGTAAATGACTTTGTTTTCAAAATTGGTTTGCAGATTTGAGTTCCTCGCTAAAAACCACTAATCCAGCAATCAAAAAAATCTCGATTTAAGTTTAAACCAAAAAAATATTGAATTTCAAAGTTTATAGTGTTCTTCAACAATATTGAATGAATGCATGTTGTTATTATGAACTAATCTCTATAATTTGGTCATAACTTCCTCATTTTAAATTGACATGTACTCATTCTAGTGGCATTTGCAAGCTAACTTAAAGAGGGGAAACTTTTACATGCTGAAAGATTTTGAAAGTTGACCATTTTCATGTCTAAGAATCCTCAGCAAATTTGTTAATGAATATAAGATTTTTGGGGTCACAGTTTTACTAATGTCCAGTTAGTTTGAGCATATCTCTCTTATATCTTATTGGATTGAGCCCATTTTTTAGTATGAAGTTCTAGAATATGTTTGTAGGCTTTAATTTAAAAAATTATGATTTTTGAACCAATGGTTTGGGAGAAATGAATTTTACAAAGTTGCTGGTCGAAATATAAAATTGTTTTAAGTCATTATGGTAAAATCTACTATTTCCATTGTTCCTTATCAAAATTGTGCAAACCTTATAGTTCTAGAAAGCTAAGACATAGCTCTGAAAAACTTATATGTGGATGAAAATGCATAATTTTAATGGTTTGGTATTTGAAATCAACCCATAAGTTGTTGCACCAAAACTATCTTTATTTGATAAAAAAGATTTCACCATAAACAAAGTATTAAGGGGGCTAATTCTAAAAAAGTAGAATTTAAAATCACTTAACCAACTTAAAATTAAATATATTAAATTTTTTAGGACACCTCAGGAGTTTAAAGAGGATTTACAGGGTATGGAACACGATTTTGGAGTGGTTGTGGCAGCCCTAGGGTCGCAGGGTGAGATGCTGTGCGAGTCTTGCAGCCCTGTGGATGTCAATGTCATATCGGCATTCTTGTAGTACATGCAAAATCTTTCTTATTTCTTTATGCAATTAACTAGTTACTCAGTATTTCCATTATATTATTTTCTTAAGATTTACTATTTTTAGTTTGAGATTAATAGTTGGGAAGTGTGGCTTATGCTTTAGTAAAACTTTACAGTTAATAATCAATAGAATACAATGGAAGCCTTAAATAAATAACAAACATCCTACAGTTGAAAACTCAGGAATAAAATGTCATATATATAAGGTTATATGATACATAAAAGTAGGTATATACATGTACAATATCTCTCATAGTCCCTTGATATCCACAATATAACAAAATGTCATAATAAGAACACCATGAGTATGTTCAACTCCGTTAGCAAAAGAGATACTCGCCCAAAATTCCCCTTGGTGCTACTCGTAGAGAGATTTACACTCAGTTACCCAACAAATACAGTGATGGGTCCAGTAAGTAACATCCTAAGAGAAGTCACAAAATATTCAACAAGAAATCAAATAAAACTACAAGACATTCAAGTATGCTATTTGGCAACAAAAATACATACTCCCACGAATTTAAGGCAATATAGAAAAGCTATAGTTTATAGGTAAATAATCGAAAAACAACCAACATTTTTATAAGTAAGCATAGATGTAAACATATATAGCCTCGGTGAACCACTCATCCAGTTAATCAGTCAACTATATACCACATCTTCTAAAGCCCCAGAGAACCACTCATTGTGTAAATAATTTCACCCTACATAACAACACAACATAACCTTCGTGAACCAACTCAATCGGTCTTCATAGCAAAACCACATTAAGCCAACTCAACTGGTACATCAATATAATTTGTAGTTGAATAAAAAATGAAATAAAATAGATGGGACTCGTAAAATATATATGAAAAATGAACACGATTTTGTGAAGCATTCTCCTGGGTTTTATGCACCTCAAAAGTCGCTCTCGCACTACCCTGTACTGGAGTTAAGGTTGGCAAAAATCCGAGACCAAACATAAACAAGACCGGACACCCATTTCTAAAATTATTAAATTTGGTGCCCGGAGCCGATCCCATTTTTGAAACGGACAACTTTTTTTGTTCAGTTCCGTATGTTTGTAAAACATACGGCTTCCGTTTTGTCCGCTTTTTATTTTTAAATACGAATAAATATTTTATTTAACAACAACATCATCAAATCAGCTTAACTGATTTTCAAATAAATTTGAAACAAATTTAAGAAAAATCAAACAAAAAACATGGATTGGATATGAATGGAGAATGAGTTGAAAAAATTTACATTGAGAGTAGAGAGATGAGTGGGATGTGGGCACAGGCCGCACAGCTGTGGCGAACTAGCGAGAGGTGGCGGTAGTCGCCAGCGACGCCCAACTTGGAATTGCTGACGGTGTAAACAGAGGTGCCTGAGAGAGTGTTGGCGACGAAATTGGGGGTGAGAGCGAGGTCGAAGGATTTGTTGGGGCGACTGTGTTGGTGGTGGGAGGACAAGGAGGCGAAGGAGGAGTGGTGGCGGTGGCGCCGCGGCCGAGGGAAGTGGGTGAGGAAGGTGTTTCCGAGGACTTGCTTGGCGTCGTCGAGCCAGTGGGAGAAATTGGAGCCGAAGCGGTGGAGGAGGAGCCGGCGATGCCCTACTAGCGGTGCGAGACGGCGAGCGCGAGACGGCGAGTCTAGCGACGGCGAGAGGGTGGGAGAGGGTTTGCCGGTTTGGTGAGAGAGAATCGAGAGAGCGTGAGAGTCCGAGAGAGACGGCGGGGAGAGTTGTGAGAGTGATAGGTGAGGACCGTAAGGTGAGAATCGTTAGATGTGAGTGTGCTGTGTGAGTGACTGTAAAGTGTGAACCATCGAGGCAGTGAGAGTGAAATTAGGTTAATTTCACAGTGAAATTACCTATATGCCCTTCAAATTAATCACTAAACGGGTACTTGTTTTTTTTTTTTTTTGCCCATACCTGGTCCCGTATTTTTAAACGGACATAAAACATTGTCCAGACCAATATTTTTGTCAAAAAAATATTGCCCGGTCTCGTTTAAAACGGGACTGGACAAAATGGGACAAACGGGTCCGGGCACATTTTGCCAACCCTAAGTGGAGTTTAGCTCCTAACACCTAAGATATGGTCCCTTAATCCCTTGGAGTTAATTTGAGAGGTTCTAGACTGGATTAATGTGTTTTAAGTCCTAAAATCAAAATTAAATCAAATCATAAAAATTACAAAATTATTATTTTCTTTCCTGAGTTCCTCAAAATTGCACAAAAACCCCTAAAACAGAAAATTGGTGTGTCTAAAAGGGTTCATCTAAGTAATGACATTAAAACTCATTTTTACTGAATTTTCGGTTTCTTCACACCACTATAGGTGTCCAATAGCGCGCTATCTGATCTACCATTTCACCAAGAATATCTAGCGCGTTATATGACCTTTATAGCGCACTAGAGATGTCGAAACCTTGAGTTTCCAACTTGAAATTTCTATTTTTCAACCCTGCGGCCACCTCCAATACCATCAACCCTATCCTTGACTCCTGGGGGGATTAACAAACACCAATAAAATTAAGAGGCACACCAATATATCATCAATTCATCAATTGACATGCATTCCTTAATTGAGCTCAAGAACTCAATTTGATTCAAAACCAATTTAAAACGCAAATTTGCAGTTGTAATTGACTCGAAATATATAGGAGATCCTTACAAAACAATAAGCTATGATGGAAGTTTGTTTTGATGAAAAACACCCAAAATTGAGCTTCATTCCCATGAACATAATGAAGATGATGATGTGTATGAAGATTAACTTGAATTGGACCCTTGAATCCTTAATTTCCTGCTTGATTTTAGCTTAAAACCATCCTTGCTTTCCAAAGTTTTTAGAATTTGCTTGAAAAGTTGTTGCTTTGAAGAACAACCCCACTAAGGTTCATATTTATGTGGTTTAGTCTAATCTTGTATGTTCACTTATCTCGAGGTTAATTTAAGACCTCTAGTTAAATTCTATAAACACTGAATTAAGACTCTATTAGGGCACTAATTTTTTGTCCTTCATTAACCCACATACAGATACCCCGTGTCCGGTTTCTTGCCCTCGGTACAAATCTTGAAGCACGCCATAATTGTGCCTATTTGGTTAAATCGACTTAGCCTTTAGTTATAATATCCATTATGTTCCTTATTTAACTTTATTATTGTCATTTCATTCTAATTTAACATTGCCTAACCTAACTCTACTCGTATTTTGCCTATCTAATACTCACATCGACATGCTTTTCTAGTTGGCCTAATCTATTCTTTCAACTTTGACTTCAAAATAATTTTTATTTCAATCCTTAATAAGGCTCCAAAACTAACTTTATAACCTCAATGAAACTCAATTCTGGATTTTTTCAATTGAAGCAAATTAGGAAATCATACAGATTATTCTATGTATTTTGTAAAAATCTTGGCAGCACCTCCCCTAAAAGTGGTTTGCCATAAAACTTCCGCCTAATTCATAGCAGAATTGAGGAAAGGCTTAGAAGGACTTACAAATCCACATAATTCACAATATATAACAAATTCAAATTATAACCTAACTTAAAGTCTTCGATAGCTTAACTACAACTTTACAATCCCAAAGTAGACTTGATTAAAATAGCCTAGTCTTAACTTATTTTAAACAAGTTTAGGAGACTCTCATAATAATTCAATGAAATCTTATGCCATACACTCACCCCAAGAACCCTAATAAATATATGTAAACAATTCACAACAAAAATTTTCTTTAAATTTTGAAAACAATCACTACAATCTTTGAGCCTTGTCCATTCGTCCATTGTCTTCATATAGAATCTGACATAATAAAAAACAACTTAAAGATGTCAGGTAAGCTCTACACTGATTTGTGCTCCTACAATTGTTAGTCTGATACATGCAGACATAATTTCATTTCGAGATAATTAATAAGATATATGCATCAAAATGAAATGCAATCCACTCTGTTTATGTCTCGTAATGATAATTAGATGTCAACTTCTAAGAATAGTATAAAGACAGTATTAAGAGATCATAAAATACAGAGACAACATGTCAGCATTTGACTTCCGAACTAGTTTGAATAGCTGGTGTTTGTGGTAGGAGTGAAATTTCAAGTAAACTAGACTCTGAAACAAGCTTATCTCCTCTAATGTACATGCATGACCAAGAATGATTAAATGCAATGCAGACTATGATGCAATTACATGTACAAAGATATTCAATAAGTAGTAAAGAATATTATATGGTTTACTTACAATCAAACTAATTAAAGATTGGTTATACGTGTCCTTACTTGTGCATTTCCCAGATTCCCTTTCTTTCAAGAGACCTAATGAATCACAAAACTTTATGACTTAAAGTCTTGAATCAATTGTACCACCTTTTATCATATTTACACAATTTCTAAGTTATACTGATGTTTTAAATCCTTTAAAACCCATACAACTCCTTTAAATTCTAAAACCCTCGTTTTAAACTCTTAGAGAGCTCTTCCAAGTCCCGTTTACATATTAAACTCCTAATCTCGCATTCACGTACTTTTAGATCACCTATAACCCATGTATCATTCTTTAAAATTTCTATTTAGTTTATAATAAATCTTTTACCAACACGCGAGAAAACCATAAAAAATTATTTAACTCGACCAAATTCCTTAAAAAATGGTCATAAACCCTTAAAATCATCGATTTCCTAGGAAACACCTTTTTGGGATTTCTAAGGATTTACATTGTTAAACTCATTTTTTTGCAATTTCATAACTCAGTCACAAGTTCCCAAGTTAAAGATATTCCATTTGAGAATGCTCAAACTAAATTTCAAGATTAGTTTTACCACACCTTAAAACCTATCCAACACTGCTTAATTCATCTACCCACGATAACTACAAACCTTTAAACTGATATCAATCAAACCCCATCCCCTCTAATGATAACTCATCAATAACCTCATCGCCTTTAACTGTGACATTTGAGAATTTAATAAACTTAATTTGGCAGCTAATTAAGTATTTTTGAATTTAATTTAAGATTTAGATATCTGAGGTAGGACTTACGTGTTACAAATTGGAGAGCATAAAATTTAATATTATTTGTTGTTGTATGCCTATTTGATGTATTATATACAATTTCGATGTGAAATAGGGTTAAGTGGAATGTATATGTGGTGTTCATGAGTTGTGGAGCGCGTTGGAGAATTTTTTCCAATTTTGATAATTTTTAGCATTATCTAAAGATACTTGTCAACATGTGTTTCGTGGAAGTTCAAATGTCAACCTGAGCTATTGTTTTTAGTTTAGCAAAAAAAGAAGAAGTAAATTTGAAATTTTGAATTTTGAATTTTAAATGGACTCAACGAGCTGATGTGGGCCCCACACCTCGATTCGCATGCAAGAGTAGTTGTTTAGATGTTTAAGAGCGATTTGGTAAATTCTCCAAATTTTTGTGAAATTGGGTTTTTTTTAGGATTTATTTGGACATAAATTGAAAAGATAATCACAAAATAAAATAAAATAATAAATAAATTTGTGGGCCTTAGGTAACACGCAAGGTCGAGGGTGACGCGTTTACACGCTAAAAAATGGTTGTTGGTATGCATGACGAATTTATAGCTGCGAATATATAGGTGTATATATATAGTATACTATATATATAAATATATAAATCAATCATATAGTTTGAATTAAATAAAAATATACATTGGATACGCCTCGAGATATGCATAGCATGATCATCGAGGATTTGAAATGGTTGGATGGTTTGGTGGTTGTTGGTGAGGTGTTACATGCCTCAAGACGCGTGCTATCCAATCTCGAGAAAAAATAATATATAATATAAATAAATTATTAGATTTGCCTCGAGATTTGTGCAATGTGAATCTCAAGAAAATCTTAATTTATATCAACAAAGCTTACACTGCGTCATTAAACTATTTTGGATACAAAGATTGACCTCGAGATACGTGCTACGTATATCAAACAAGACCAAATTTACATTATCAAATGTAACCATTAGTTTCGTCTTGAGATTCACGTGATGTGAATCTCAAGAAAATGTAATATATTTGTTTGCAAACCAAAAATTTGGAGAATGATGAGACTAAGAGTAAGGAAAGCGAAGATGGAGAAATGTAAGGTGGTTGTTATTGTTGTGTTGTTGTTGGGTTCAATTATTGTTAATAGCTATGTTGATGTTGTTAATTGAGGTTGGAGATGGAGGGGAGGTTCGAGCATGAGGAAAGAGAGACTTGGACGTGGTCTCCCCTCCCAAGGGTGACTAGGGTTGGGGCCAAACCTAACCCTAGTGGATTAAAAAAATCTTTTTTCTTCTCTGTCGAAACAGAGAAGAATCGTGAGGGAAGAAGGGGACGACCCCCTTCCCCTTATAAAGAAAAATAAATAAAATATATATGATTGTAAAAATAGGAAAACAAGTAAATAAAAGCCTTCGAAACTAAGAAAATTATAAAAATGGATTTTTGGATAAATTAATGGAAATTGAAATTTTTATGAAAAATGACGATTTTGGGTTGTTATCAAAAATTTTATCAAGGTTTTTCTTGTAATGCGTGCTACAATATTAAAAAATGACTGAAATTTGGAAAATTATTTAAAAGCGTAGTTAAGGGTAATTTTTTATTTCGAACTAAATTTGGAGTCAAAATTGAGATCTAGACATCTGAAGAGTTGATTTGGAGGGATTTCGAAGTTTTCTAGTCGAGTAGGATTGATAAATATATATATATATATAATTGGAAAAAATTATATTTAAGTCTAGACAACATAATTCTCGATGTCGAACAATGATTTTGGGTGAAAAATGAAGTTCATGCATCGAATAATTTATTTTGTTAGGATTTAAGGGGTTTCGAGATGCGATTGAGTTTAAATTGCAAATAATTGGAGAACTGGTGAAGTTGTTCTAGAGGTTTACATAACGTATTAATGAATTGTAGGACTGCAATTGGAGCCCCGTCTAGACTAATTTACTTACTCGTAGCATAAAGGAGTTGTAATGTCTTGTTTGTAAGGTTAAGTAAATCTTATAGTAACCTTTACATCATATGATTATAATTTCTTATAAATTGAATTGATCTTGATATTGTATTTTTTTGTACATGCATGCCCTGGTGAGAAGATAAGGCAATTCGAGTATCCTTATATTGTCTGCTTGATTTTATTGCAGGGTAGAACTATTTAGTGTCTACCTGACTGTTTGCATAGGGTATATTAAGCTACCTGACTATGTATTGGAGGGTAGAGCTTATAGTGTCTACCTGACTATGTACAGGTAAGAACTATATTATGCTTTAGGGGCAAGATTCACTGATACTTTGCATCATGTGATTCTCATGAGATCACGTCGAACTAGATCATATTTTGATAAACTCGAGGAACGAAACTAAATTGGTTATTCTCTTTGAGCATGAGTCCTTATTATTTTTTACTTACCACTTTCGGAGAACGTTATCTGATTGTGGTCGGATAAAAAAATGGGATGAATTATCAGTTGTATTTACATTCCTTGAATTATATTCATCGTTTAATCTCTTGGATCATTATGCACTTGATTATTAAAGGTGTACTGGATAATGTGGGATTTACTTATCTGAAATTATCAAATTGTTATAATTGGATAATGACAAGTTCTAGCGGTGACGAAGGAAAGGAAAAGCTTTCTGACCGTATGTGACTTGTTTAGTTCTTTTCTCTATGAATGTATTGGTTTTTGAATATATTAAATTTTACAAATGGGTTTATGGGTTTGAGTATAATTAGGATATCCTTTGGAATGAATGAAATGATTTTAGGATGAGTTGAAATAATTTTGGAATTGAGGTAATACTAGTTTAAAAATTTTGATACATTAAATAAAGTTAGAATGAGTATGTAATTTAGTTGATGCAATATATATTGTTATGGATGGATTGTGAGTCCTTTGACATTTCCACCAAAGTTGAGAAGGTTTTGTTAAAGATTTTGAAGGCCGAAATTTTCGGTGTAAGCTTAAAAACAAAAAAAAGTGCTGTTGAAAAAATTTTATGAAGTTTTTAGGACTATCTAATTCATCTAAACGAAATCTAATGTTTAAGATTCAGTTTAGAATCCTTTGTGGTTTATAAAGTTTTCTATTTGACACTAGTAGTAACTCGTCAATAAAAATCATTGATCGAATCCTTAAGAGTCTGCAACTCTTAAAACATAAATTCTACACTTTTGATCCTTAAACTCGAATGAACTTAACTATTAACTGATTCGAAACAATCCTATTAAATCCCGAATCATCAAAACTAACGAACACAATTAAAATCAACTCGTCAACGACTACAACAATAACCCTACCTATTGTCATCTCCTACCCTCACCACTCCCTACTCCAACTGAGACATCAAAGAACTAATAACAACCATGAATGAGATGAAGTAACAACATATTCTCATCCAAAAAGCTCACCTTTATCGAGGATCGTTTCTTCCATTCTTCAGCACTATTTCCTAATTGAAAGTGATGAAAAACTTGAGAAATAGAAAGATCGTAAGAGAAAGAGAGAGAGAGCTTTCGCAAGAATACGAAAGTGAGAGTGAATGATGAAGGATTAAAAACGATGTAGGGAGATCCAGCTGGAGAATTGATTGAAGGGAGGTGAGAATCGAGTATGAAAAAAATTGGGATGAAATCATTCCTCATTTTTGTTTCTTACTATTATAATTGTTTAAATAGGCAAAATGACAATTTTTTTCCATTACGTTTTATCCATTGCTCAATACCTCCATTGCCCTTCTTGGACTTTTTACCATTTTCTATTATTTTCATGATTATCTTTTTTATTTGAAGGCCAAATTAAACCCCTAAAATACCTCAATTTTGTTAAAAATTGAAAAAAAAATTCAACGCGCTTCGAAACATTTGTAGACCGCGTCTCGGTCAAAATTTAATTCAATTTTACGACTACATAGTGTATAACACATCAAATCTGCACGCAACATACAAAATTAATATTTGAATTTATGATCTCTGGCCTATAATGCGTAGGTCCCACCTCGGATATCTAATTTCCAATTTAAATCTGAATTTTCTCATTTAGCTTCCTAATCAAGTTTAAGAAATTCTTGAATGTCACACTAACCCTATCCATGGTGCCCACGTTGATCTAGGCTGGTGTTCTAATTCAAAATTTCTGAATAAACACAATTAATAAATATTGGGTTGTTATAGTGGTTGAGAGCCAGTTTAAGCTAAGAATTGTGTTCTTTGATGTAAGTAAACCTGTTAAGGCACTTCTCACCATTTTATTTCCATTATTGAGTTGATATTCAATCATTTTGACTATTTTATTGTCGATCTTATATTCCTAATTCCATGATTTGTATATATTCGTGTCTATTATGACTTTGGCTATAATCATCATGTAATGAATTGTTGCACGACATTCCTTGTCAACCCAAGACTTGCTCATTGGAAAGTAGTCAAAAGGATAATGAGATACCGTAAAGAAAATGCTGATTATAAATTATGTTTCCAACATTCGAGTTTGCACTTAGTAGTCTATAGCGATGTAGATTGGAGTGGAGATCTTAATGAACGTAAATCCACATCAGGATACATTTTTTTGCTTGATAGAGGTGCGATATCATGGTGTAACAAGAAACAATCATGCATTGCCTTATCAACGATGGAAGCTGAATTTGTTGCTTGTTCTGCTGCTGTGCAAGAAGCTGTGTGGTTAAGGAGATTTTTTCACAATTTAAGAATTTTCACAAACACTAGTGATCTTGTGATAATTAACTGTAATAGCACGGTTGCATCAGCCTATATTAAAGATTCCAAATACCATGGAAAAACCAAACACATTGATTTGCGTTATCACTTCATTAGAGATATCATCACTAAGAGAGAAGTGTCTTTAGAATATATATCTACGATGCAAATGGTAATAGATCCGTTAACAAAAGTTATAGCTCATGATGTTTTTATCACACATGTTAGAGCTTTGGGATTGCATAGTTATGTCTAATATATTTTATTTATTTATGATAAGATAGTTATTTATGTATGAGACCTTTGTTGTTTAATCAATGAAGTATAAATTTTACGAAAGCTTATTTAATTATTTGTAGTACACACAATACTTTATTACGTTGATTAGTATGCTTCAGACTTGAAAATCGACTTTCTCACATGAGTGATCTTCTTTGGCACTTTGGAATTAGCAAGCAAAGATGAGACATTACGGCTTATTTTTAAGATTGAGTCTATAAGGAAGTTAGATTCTCTTAGCTCATTTTTATATGTCTCCTTGATAGAGCTCAAGATGAGATCAATATTATGATCGACTTGGATTTCCCACTATCCATGTTGTACGTAGTGAAGTTGAGACCAAATGTGAAATCTAGTATTTGACGCTTGAATGATTGCAAGCTATATAGAACTTGGGTTAGGCGCTTGCAATAGCAACTAAACTAAGATTTGTACAGTGTTTTCGAGTCAAACATACGTTCTTTAAGAGTGACTCCGCTGTAGCATGCTTCTATAGAATGCATGTGTAATTCGACCATCTTAGAAGGAGATGAATAGATCCCTACTTCATCACCATGTGAGTTCTAAGTTGCCATTTTTATATGACATATTTCTAAATGTCCTTGTCATTTTGACTACACTATAAGGTGTAAAAATGATGTCTGCTACTTTAGTAAGTTGCAAATGGTCATGATTGATTCAGCCTGAAGGGACTTCACTATGAAAGCGAGTATTATTCTACTGAATAGTAGGAGGGTGAAAAGGAATATCATTAAGTTTTCATCATGATGTACACTATATCCTGAATCTGAATAATTCATATTTTGCAAGTATCTAAATGCTGAATATAATTGTGGATATTTTGTATAATGCTTGCAGTGGTTCAAGTAAGACTTTTTATTTTTTGAGGGATTAGAGATACTTGAATTGATGAGACTAAAATGGATCTAGGACATGTAAGACATTTTTGTGGGTCGATGTCTCTATACTGCTTATTGATAGTGTAGAGCTCCCACTTGCTGTTGAACAGCCTATTAGCTAGTATGGAACTTATCGTAGAAGATTGAGAACCATCACACTTCATGTGCGAGTGGGAGAAACTCAATATACACAAAAATCTAAAAAAATAACGCCCATGAATGTGTAATTATCACACACATCATGTACGAGTGCGAGATTGTTAGAGCTTTTGGTAACATGTATGGAGTCAAGTGTATGGAGAGTCACTTGAGGTGAAGAGTTGCACTCTTTCCTTTGGTATATGTAAGGACGCATCCTACTAAAACTTGCAACGTTAGATTGTGAAGAGTTGCACTCTTTCCTTCAGTACCTGTAGGGACACGTCTTACCAAAGGTTGCAACCTTAGATTCACACCTTTTGAATTTCTATGAATATCTATAGGGAGATAAAATATGTATACATTTGATTAATTTAGTTTTTTGAGAATAGTGGTGTGTGTTCTCTCTTCGTCTTCCATTTCTAGGTTGTAGATATAGATCATGCACTATATTTGTAGTGCGATCACCCCCGTAGGAACTCCAACGACTCTAGACAAAACATGTAATTCATCGAGATCTGAGGTAACATTTATATTTAATTCTTTCGATGTGTATATGTATGTCTGTTAATTAGTTGTTAATCATGTCATACAACGAATAAGAGGTAAACATCTCTTTACATCAATCTATTTTTTTTTAATAACACTTGAGGATATTTTAGAATTTGAATCGTATCAGTGTTTCCTCACAAGCTGGTGTTTGTTTTCTTTAATCTTTTATCTCAAACTACTTTAACTTTGTTACTGCATAAACCTCTATTTTTATTCATCATTTCGGGCTTTCTCATAACGTTATTCTCAAAAGTCTATTATGCAAATAGAAATCCTAGCTTCTAGTTATATGTGGTGTAAAGCGTTGGAATAATGGCACATAATTTGTGATCATATATCTAATATATGAATGATAAATTGAGTAGGTGCCATGTGTCAATATACATGTGTAATGTATAATCATATATATACTATATATATTATATATATATATATATATGAGAAGACATGTTTAACAATCTAGAAAAATGAATGGGTGTCATGCAATGGTTTGGTTTGTATAAATACAATGGTTTGGATCAATAAAACTCTATGCATGCAGGAAATGATACATGCATGGGTACATTGGTTAGAAGAATTCATTCCAAATCTAATACATGCATGAGTTGTTGGTCGGAAGAATCTATTCCAACTCCAATTCATTGTGAATCACGTCACTTACGTGCATATTTTTGGATATGCATTAAACGTTAATCTTGATATATACGAGAAATAGTTGGAAACGTTTAACACAAACATTGTGTTTACGTCTACGTAAAATTCGCGTATATTGATACGTAAATGCATGTATTATTAGATACATACATACATCCTTCAAAGTGAATGGTTGCGTTTCTAAGAAATCGAATTGGTGTATCACACATTATAAATACTCCCTAAGGTAATAGGATAAACACAAAAATTTTATTCCGATTTTCTTAGAGAAAGTTCCTATTTTCTCTTTGGTCATTAAAATTCATATTTTTTCTCTGGTTAGTAAAATTCTTATTTTCTCTCCGGATATTAAATCCATTATTTTTAACAAAGAGTGAGTACAACAGTTTTATCTAGTTGCTCCTATGGCCTAAAGTGTTATTGCTGTAAGATCGTGATTGTTGTATCCTGAGATGCAAGTGCCGCTAACCGCGAGCACGAATTACGGGGGCATTATTATCTTAAGGAAATGATAGAGTATTAAACTCTAGCATCAATATATGATTTCTTCAATTCATCAAGTTTGGAATATTTTCGACATAAATTCAGCCATGATGACACCAAATGACGTAGTGGAGGTTATTCATCCCAACAAGCTTAAGATAATACAAATAGGCTTTACCACTACGCATATTATCGTCCTATCTATGAAGTTAGAGAAGCCTAAAAATTAATTGGCACAAACTTCAAGCGTTGGCAATAGAAGATGCTATTTTACCTGACGAAGTAGGACTTGGTGAGGATGCTAACTAAAAGCGAACCAGAATTACATGATGCAAAACCGACAAGCATGTCATCTCGTCGATTCAAGCATGGAACCTTAGCAGCTTTTTGTGTAATAATTACATTCTTAATGGTCTTGATAATTCTTTATATAATGTTTTTAGTACCATATGTATGGCCAAGGAACTATGAAATTCTTTGGATAAGAAATACAAGACGGAAGATGCATACCATAAAAGGTTTATGGGTAGTAGATTTCTGGATTATAAGATGGTAGTCTCAAAAATGGTGTTTGATCAAGTCCAAAAAATTTAGATTCTTCTCCATGAAATTCATATGGAGAAGATGTCTTTGTGTGAGTCGTTCCAAGTGGTAGCAATCATTGAAAAATTGCCTCGATCTTGGAGAGATTTCAAGAATTATCTCAATCATAAATGCAAAGAGATGGAACTTAAATACTAGATTATTCGAATTTGCATTAAAGAGGACAATAAGAACAATGACAACAAGAACGTGATTTTCCTTATGAACCTAAAGCTAATCTTTTGGAGGGTCAAGGTAGCAAGAGTTCGAAAAGGAGGAAGCATTCTAGTGATGAACCTAAGAAATTCAAAGGGAAAGCAAACATTTTTTTTGGTTCTTGCTTTATTTGCAAGAAACATGGTCACAAAGCCAAAAACTGCAACAACAAGTGGAAAAAAGAACGAAACTCAATTTGAGGCTCATGGTGATGGTCTCGCTAATTTTATTGAAGATAGGTTATCTAAAAATGTTTCTAACTTAAGTTTATCTGCAGTTGTTTTTGAAGCAAACAAGGTGGATAATCCATAAGAATGGTATATTAATATTAGAGCCACCAAGCATGTATGTGCAGATAAAAACATGTTCTCCTCATACAAGCCTATTAGTGAAATATACTTATTTATGGGTAGCTCTACGACTTCAAAGATAATTAGAGTTAGGAAAGTGGTGTTAAAGTTGACATTTGACAAGGAACTTACTTTGAATGAAGTGATACATTTACCAGATATCCGTAAGAATTTAGTTTCTAGGTCTTTACTTAGCAGAAATGGAATGAAAATGGTTTTTGAATCTAATAAGTTTGTAATATGTAAGAATAGAGTATTTGTGGGCAAGGGGTACATAGAAAATAATTTATTTAAGAAGAATGTAGTGCCTTTACTTCGTAAACTTGATATTAATGATATTGAAGTTTCTATTTACTTATTGGATTCTTCTGATTTGTGGCATGAAAGGCTAGGACATGCTAATTTTAATTAATTAAGAAAATTAATGAATTTAGAATTAATTCCTAATCTTAAAACTGATCTGAATCATAAGTGCAAAATTGTGTTGAGGCTAAGTTAACAAAAACTCATTTTTCACACTGTTGATGGTTGGAATACATAACCTTTAGATTTAATTCACAGCTATATATGTGATTTAAAGTTTGTACAAACTAGAGGTGGCAAGAAATATTTCATAACTTTTATTGATAATAGCACTAGATATTGATATGTATATTTTCTTAAAAACAAAGATGAGGCTCTAGAAGTCTTTAAACACTATAAAAGCGAAGTTGAAAATCAACTTGGTAAATCAATAAAGGGTATAACAAGTGATCGTGGAGGTGAATACGATGCACCCTTTAATACTTTTCGTCAAGAACATGGCATAATTCATCAAAGGACTAAACCTTATTCTCCTCAATTAAGCAAAATTACAGAATGCAAAAGTCGTACTTTAAAGGAAATAATGAATGCTATGTTATTAAATTCTGGGTTACCTCAAAATTTATGGAGTGAAGCAATTCTTTCAGTGAACCCTATTCTTAATAAAATTCCACGAAAGAATATCGATGCTACTCTTTACGAATTATGGAAAGGTAGAAAACCTTCATACATATACTTGAAAGCGTTGAGGTTTTTGGCTAAAGTAGCTATTACTGAATCTAAAAAGGTTTAAATTGGACAAAAAATGATTGATTGTATATTTGTTTGTTATGCTCATAATAGTCATGCATATAGATTCCTTTCATTTAATAAAGATTTTCTAATATACATGTAAATATAATCGTGGAATCTAGAAATGCGTCATTTTTCAAACATATTATTCCTAAAAAGATATGTGGGAACCTCGAACGTTTAAAGAGGCTATGTCTATGCCCAAAGCTCCTTTATGGAAAGAAGCAATTAATAGCAAAATTGAATCAATTATGCATAATCATATTTGGGAGTTGGTGGATTTACTATACTATTTGATATGAAACCTTTGGGGTGTAAATGGATTTTTAAAAGAAAATTAAAAGCGGATGATTTAATTGATAAATACAAGGATAGGTTAGTAGCCAAGGTTTTAAACAAAATGAGGGATATTATTTCTCCCATACATATTCACTGGTAACGAGGATAACATCCATAAGAATGTTAATTGCAATTGCTGTAAGAAATAATCTTGGAATTCATCAAATGGATTTTAAAACATTGTTTTAAATGGTGAGTTAGAAGAAGAAATATACATGCAACAATTGGAAGGATTCGTTGCACCAAGACAAGAGCAAAAAAGTGTCAACTTCTTAAATCTTTATATGGATTAAAGCAAGCTCTGAAACAATGGCTTATTAAATTCGACAATTTCATGTTATCAAATGGTTTCAAAATCAAAGAATGTGACAAGTGTATATATGCCAAAGATACACCTAAAGGCTTTGTCATAGTTTGATTATACATGGATTATATGTTGATTATAAGCAATGAGAAAGCTATAATCAAATGAAAAAAAAGTTGTTGACATAACATTTTGAGATGAAAGTTATGAGAGTTATTGATGTTATTTTAGGAATTAAAATTTCCAAGATAGCAAATGGATTGGTGTTGTCTCGATCTCATTATATTATTAAGATATTGAATAGGTTCAATAAATAGGACACCAGTCCAATAAAGATACCAATGGATGTTAACAAACATCTAACTAAAAATAAAGAGCAACCAAATATATACTTGGCAGTATAATGTATGTCATGTCATGTATGAGACCTGACATAGCATGTGTAGTGAATCGATTAAGTTGATTTGTAAGCAATATAGGGAATGATCATTGGAAAGCAATGATACGAGTACTTAGATATTTAAGGTACACAAAGAATTATGGATTGCACTATACAAAATATCCTGCTATTCTAGAAGGATATAGTGATGCTAATTGGATATCATATATTCAAGATACTAAATCCACAAGTGGGTATGTTTTCACACTTGGAGGTAGTGTCATATCTTGGAAATCTTCTAAATAAACTTAACTAGATCTACTATGAAATCTGAATTCATAGCTTTAGATAATGCTAGTGAAGTAGTCGAATGGCTTAGGAATTATTTAGATGATATTCCTTATTGGTCGAAACCTGAGTCAGCCAAAGTGCAAAATAAAATGTGTAATGGTAAGTCACGACATATACGTCGATGACATGACACAATAAAACAATTACTTGAGAATGGAATAATTTTCATTGATTATATGAGGTGAAAAAACAACCTTGCGGATCCGTTAACTAAAGGCTTGCCTAGAGATCAAGTAATTTGTTTATCAAGGGGAATGAGATTAAAGCCTATAAAATATAATCCATTGTGAATACCCAACCTAGTTGAGTGGAGATCCCAAAATTTAGGTTGAAAAGGGACAACTAAATGATGGAGTCTGGAGTAGCACTATGAAATTTGATTCCAACCCGTTCCTTTGATGTTATAGTGCAGCCTACAAAATTATTGAGGATAAGCTTTACTTTTAATGGTTTATATGTTATAATTTTATGAAGGGTATAGCAGGATACTCTTAATATATATCACCTATATATATGAGTGTGAACTAGGCCGATTCTATGACAATGTTTAAGGCTTGCATTTTCTAAAGCGCTTATGAATTCGCTAGTTGTTTAGGGCTATGTTAACTAACACAACCAAGGAACAAAAATTATCTGAAATGGGTTATGTGTACATTGTTATTTTGGTTTGCACAAACGGCTGAATAGTTCACGACATCGTGTTAACTGATTATCTAGCAAATCTGATGGTGTTACACTAGGGAGGTTCAAAGCCACAAGCTACCTATCCTGATGCCGCTCATTTCCATCGTAATCAATCTAGAGTCTGCATTATCTTTTTGAAAAGAAAAATCATGAAATATCCATTTATGTGGGGGATGTGTTATATAATATGTAATATTAGTCAATTTTCATTCATATAGGGGATTGTTGGAATAATGGCACACAATTAGTGACCATATATGTAATATATGAATGATAAATTGGTGAAGGTGTAATGTGTCATTATACATTTGTAATGTGTATTCATATATATACTATATATAATATATATATATATATAGATGAGAAAACATGTTTATCTATCTAAAAAAAAGAATGGGTGCCATGGAATGGTTTGGTTTGGATAAATACCATTGTTTGGATCAATACAACTTTATGCATGCAGGAAACAATACATGCATGGGTACGTTGGTTAGAAGAATCCATTCCAACTCCAATACATGCATGGGTTGTTGGATGGAAGAATATATTCCAACTCCAATTCATTATGAATCACGTCACTTGCATGCATTCTTTTGGATATGCATGAAACATTAATCTTGATATATATGAGAAATAGTTGGAAACGTTTAATGCAAACATCGTGATCATGTATTTGTAAAATCCATGTATATTGATACGTAAATGCATGTATTATTGGATACATACTTATGTCCTTCAAAGTGAATGGTTGCATTTCTAGGAAATCGAATTGGTGTATCATACATTATAAATACTCCCCAACATAATAGGATAAACATAAAAAAATTTATTCTGATTTTCTTAAAGAAAATTCTTATTTTCTCTCAAAACAATAAAATTTATATTTTCTCTCCGGTCATTAAATCCATTGTTTTTAACAAAGAGTAAGTATAACAGTTTGATCTACTTGTTCCTACGGTCTAAAGTACTATAGTCGTAGGATCGTGATTGTTGTATCTTGGAGGAAAGTGTCATAAAGCGCGAGCACGAATTATGGGCATTAGTTTCCTAAGGATATAGAGCATTAAACTCTAGTCTCAATCTACAATTTCTTCAATTCATCAAGTTCAGAGTATTTTCTGCATCAATTCAGACGACACCAAACGACGTAGTGGAGGTTATTTATCCCAACATAAAGTAAGATGGGTTTGAGAATAGTTCATGTATTACAAATTGCATTACAATAGGACACTCAACTTTTTACCTTTTGAATTTTCTAATCCAAACATTTGAAGGTATGAAATTACTGATTTGTATATATGTGTGATCCCTTTAAAAATTATAGGTGTTTGTTGGGATTCCATTTCCATGATAAAAGGGAGAACAAGCAATTCAAGTTGATAATCCAAAGATTTAGCTAGGTGTTCATCATGTATTAATGTTAACAAGTTGCAATTACTTTTCTGAAATTTCTTCTTGTTTGCGTACTTCTTGAAATTAGATATAATAGTTACTTCTCTTCTAACCCTGCATTTTATCGAGATCAAGATAGATATTTAATCAATATATTTAAGTTTTCACATCTTTTACCTCGTCACCTCGATCTACTATCCTAAAGAGCATGTTTTAAGTGCAATTACTTCCTTTTGTTGTATTGGCCCGAACTTTCCAACTTTTATACATGTATAGAGTTTTTGGTTAATTTTTGAACTACTGCAGAAACTAGAAACTAATTCTTGTGTGGATGCTTCCACTCGCAGAGAGGGAGAGAATAAAAGGAAAGTTTGAGTGACTTTGAGGTAAAAATAACTTTATAGTCTTTAATATATCTTAATTGAAACTCCACCTATGCAGAACATTATATGTGCTGCAACTAGTCCCAACTCCTTAATCGGAAAGCTAAACAAGGAGTTTAATCAATCAAGGCCGACATCTTATCCAAGAGTTAATGCTCTTTGTCTTATTGGTGTTTAATACATCTATTTCTTTTTGTCAAAAAGATGAAAAAGTTATGTTTCCAACATCAACAATGCTCTTTGTCTCACATAAGAGTGACTAACACGAGCCGCAAGTGTACGACTTTTGCTGCTAGTAATAGCGACCCAAACTAGTGTTCGGATCGCGGAAATCGATCTACAAATATGGTTTAATGCTAATGTGTAATCTAAGGAGGAAATAAAGTTAGACACCTTCTTTTGAGATTTGTAATATAAATTTGACAACTACTTATTCTCTCTAATTGCTAGGAATGTAAAATTGAGTTTTTACAATGTAAAGAGAGTCCCAAGGAATCAATTACACCAAAGAAGAACCCTTTCTATTAAATTTAACTTGAGCGACTCTCAATTCTAGTGTAAATTGGCGAATTTTCTAATTAATCACTCCACCTCGAGGTGTCAATGATAGAGATTCTCGCATTTCACTTGGACTCCACTATCTAGCGTTGGCAGCGAAAGTCCAACGTCACATTCACCACAAAAATTAGTTGAATCAGTGACGAAACTAAGCGACAGAATATTATCTGTCAATGCTCAACGACGTATTTGTGACAAAATCCTTTTAATTGAATTTTAACTTCAAGTTTGTCGCTATTTCGTCACTAATTTTAGTGCTAAATCCTCATTCTTATAATTTTGTTGTTAATCCATTGCTGAGTTAGGAAGCAAATATTCCCTCCAAAATATTCATCACTAATCCATCGCTAAGTTACCCACAAAAGTTTTTGTCACTAATCCGTTGTTGAATTTATGGCATCAATTTTTGTCAAAACTTTTCATTGTTAATCCAACTTGTAGTATATTCAACGACGGATTAGCGATAGACACTTAAGCACATGGAAAAAATGTAGATCTATCGCTAATCCACGACTAAATAGAACTAGGAAATCATACATCAAATCTTCTCCCCCGTTGTCATTCTTCCATCTCTTAAACCCTATCTCCCTCTGTCACCGTCACCGTCACCGTCACCATCGTCCTCCTCCTCCTCTCCTCTCTCCCTCTCTCACTCATTCTCTCACCGACTAGTCCAGCCATTCATCTCCACTACCCGTAAACTATATCCCTTATCCACCATCACCATCCAACTCCCACTCCCCCCTCCCCGGAGGTAATTTTTCTTTTCTCTAAAAAATTCAATATATTTTAATTTATGTTAATTTTTGTTCTCAAGGTTTTAGATCTAGAAATAAATTTTAATTTTTGATTATTTTTTTATTTTTTCTTTTATATCCGTGTTTTTTTGTTTTGGAGTATGTTTTACTATTTTTTGAGTTTCTTTTGTAATTTTTATACATTGATTTTTTAAATATTTGTTGGTTTTAATTTGTTTTTTTAAATTAGTTGTTTTTCTTGTGTTTGTTTTATTTTTATATTTTTCTTAAGTTATATATTTTTGTATTCGTAGATATTTGTTTTTAATTGTAATTTGTGTTTGTTTTTTTAGAAATATAGGGCATTTTCTTAATTTTTTAGTACGGGTGTTTTTTTTTTTTTTAAAGAAATGTTTTTTAAGTTTGATGTTCTTGAAAGAAGTATAGTTCCATCTATAAATTTTTGTTTTAAAATTATTATTTTACTTTTTCCTAAATTGCTATTTGTTGTATTTTTAAATTTTTGAGTAATTGATATTATTAATGTTGTTGCATATGTTTACGTCGCACGCCACTGTCCGTTAGTAACTTAGTATTATTTTTCACGCTCTGGTAAGTTTTACTTTTTTAAATTATAAAATTTGTTGCATGTTGTTGTTTGCCTGTTGTAGACTGGAAAAAAAATGGTATAGTCAATGAGAACGAAAAAAATTGCACGCATAGTTTACTTTAATATACTTAGATTGCATTCAAACACTAGAACATAACATTATCTCATAACCTATTTATAATTATATCACATGGAATCTCGGAATCATTAAATCTTTATGCATAATAGGTTGATAGCCTTTAGCAAACTATCAATTTTCCTATATTCAATGAAAAATAAGCTTTATCCTTCTCATTGTAATTCTACCTAGTGGATAAAATGCAATAAAATAGAAATATGATGTCGTTAACACTCAATGAAAATTATACCTAATCTAAATCAAATATAAATCAGAATATGCTAATTAAAACAAAATTACCTAGAATATCCACTCAGGTAATATGGCCTTATAAATTAATCCTAGTTACTACTTCTATAATTGTTGTCAATAATCATAGACATAGCTTCAAAATCAAAATATCATAATTTATATTTGCAACTATGCATACAATATCAATCTCCATTAGTTGTAATACGCAAAAACAACTTATTAAAATTGTGATTGTTCTGTATGAATAGATTTAAAGCATTAAGTACATGATTCCTTAATTATAACTGTATAGCAATCCAAAGTATATGCATGTCTAGGGTTTGTTTAAATTAATAAACTACTCACTCATGCTAGAAATAAACATCACAATACTAAAATCAAAATACATAATTAAATAAATACCACTATTAAATAAGTCTTGAATCTCCAAAGAGTCTCAAAAAATAATGAATACTAAAACTAAACTAAAACTTGATTGAAAAGACTTTAAAACTAATAATAACTAATAAAGGGCTTCCGAGAGAGAGAGTAATTTGGAAGCCCTAGGTTCCTATTTATAGTTTCCTAATGTGTACATATTTTAGATAAACTCAAATTCATCGTATTAATCTAAAAAACTCGTAACCGGCCTCAACGATTTGTCAATGATTCCTATTTGTACACAAATCGCTAAGCTAATCACTAGAAATAACTCTCTATGTTCCACCAATTTAACTGACAAATCTTGGTATAAACTCCAATTCATTGGCTAATCGCTGGACTTTTTTCTGAGTTGACTATTTTACTCATCTTCCTATTTTTCTTTAATTTCTTCAATTTTCTTAATAAAATCATGAATCACAAAAACAAGAGAATACCTAGTGTAATATCATAATTTATATATAAGATAAACCTAAATTACACTAGAAAACATGTCTAATTATTGACTTATCAGTACACACGTGTCAGGATGGAAAACGCAAGGCGCCGAGCTCAGTGAATGGAAAAATTACATATAAAAAGGTCAAAATTGTGGCGGTGCAGTGGGTTAACACACACATCGTGGATTACTTATTAACATCGCCAGAACATAAAGAATACAAAGTTTAGAATTGTAGTTTATTTGAAATTGTTAATAGTGGTTTCTAATTGTATTCTTATAAATCTCAAGAGTATAAATATGTATTATAATATGGTAAACACACTCACCACTGTACATTAACATCAACTATAACTAATTACAAGAGATTACCACAAATTAACATAGTTTACATTGTTCTTGAGTATTAAGAAAAGTTTTAAAGGAGAAGGCATTGAAAACTCCACTTGTGGTTATTCATTATTGTTTCCTAATTTAATTGAATTTATTTAATTTAATCTTTGATTGTAATAAATACCATGATGTGTATGTTGATTTCTATGATGAGTGAGTAGTTTATTTATGTTAGGGATCACTAGATCCTAGGTATGAATACTATGCTAAAGGAAGTATGAATGGATTATAATAAGTAAAAAAAATGCAATGGTTAGAATTTTTATTAATTCTATACGTAATTCTATGAACATCTTGATCGCGTGATTGTTGATTAGAGATTTTAGGAGTTACCATGGACATTGGAGCTTTTGAGCTTGATATGGACAAAACAATTACAATATATATAACATCGATAGATAGTTATTAACTGGAGGGCACATATAGTAAACTAAAGTTGTTATGAGTATAAAGATTTGAAACTTAAAGAAATGTGGAGGTTACATTATTCACACTTATATGTGGAGTTCTAATTTGCACATTAGGATCTTTTCTACTACGACTATGTGTTGAAGTGAATCTTGAAGAAATTTGTTTATTCTAACTGAGCATTGCACTCACATAATGAAAATGAAAATATGAGTTGAAAAGCATAATAATTCATTACCTAGGTGAAGTTGTGAACTCAGAGTCGTCTTAATATAAGGGTATAAAACAATTTACATTGTTTTCTAGAATAGCGTAATTTAGTTAAAACCATCTAGAAAGAGATTTTCTAAGCGATAGGGTGAATCCGATTACGTGAACTATGTGCAAGATACGTTTCCTCGAGGGCAATATCCGTAATCAATATTAATTAATCACATTATTATTATAATCGAGCCATTATACTTGCAGACACGATCGCGTTTTTGGCGCAGTTGTCAGGGATAGGTAGCTACATATTAATTTAGTTTAGTTTACAAAATTGTTAAGTTTTAATTTTAGCAATTTAATTTTAAGTTTATAAAAAAATGTTTAAGTTTCAAGTTTGAAAATCTGCCCTTGATCTTTTGTGTTTTCTTTTACAAGGAGAATTAGTGTATGCGTAGTAAAGAAGGGAATGACTTAGTGCTTTATGATTTTAAGATCGACAGAACCAATAAGGGAAAGAAAAAGAAAGGAATCAAGAAAATGGATTACCAAATAAAGAACTGAATGTTAGGTCTATTGGGGTTCATAAGCAGTGGAGAATTTAAAATAATTTTTGAAAAAACCCAATAAGATCGAAAATAGATTCCATTAAACGAGATCTAAAAAGTAGACCATGCATTAATCCGTGAGTTTCTTCTCTAATTGTTTGATTTCCAAGACGTTCAAGCGCCTGTCCTATATTAGAAATCCACACACGAATGATGACTACAATTTGGAGTGCTAGCCCCAAGAGAGGTTAAAAACATTTTTCTTTCTCTCACAAAATCTAGAGAACTCAAAAATTGCAAAAATAAAAAAATCCGATTTTATTTTAACGTTTCACCCTTTATTTATATGTGCAGATAAGCCCTCACTTAAATCCTATTAGTAATAAAATTATTATATTTAGGCAGTTTAAGCAAATTACACTTATGCACGTATTAATAAGTTATCATATAACAAATTGTAAGGTCTTTTATGTCATGAATCTTATCATATTAAATTCATTACTCCAGACCAATTGAAATTACACGAAACCATTCTTTGTGTGCGACCTAATATGTTCATGCAACATTGGTAATGAACCAAAGCCATTTTAATACACAAGTCATAAACGGTCGCTAGCGAGGCATTATAACTACCCAAGTATCATTAGCATCAAAATCGATACAACCTAATCAATAACATATATCATATTCCTTATCGTGCGATATCCTTTGACTAAACATAAGGGATTAAAGTCGTCCTTAATGTTCAATCGTACTAGTTTCGATCTTTATATAAACCGAAAACATCCAAGTGACATTGATCATATCAATTCACAAGGACTTAGCCATTATCACTCTATAATATTGAGGGATCCACTAATATCTCTCTATACGAGACTGAAAAATTCTATCATAATTACACACCTTCATTATTATTCACATGGTAACCAATCACAATCTTTATAGTCATCCGGTTAAAGACAATTTTTGATTGTGTCAAATTATCGTGCTCCTAATATTGAAGTCTATGATAATATCAAGTCGAAGGACTAAATAATATACATATCATAAGTAACACCTATGACTTAATCCATGTGGTTTCTCATAGTAGGTCGGTCCATTACTTTGTTCCCTAACAAGTACTCATGATCTTAATTCATATCCCTATACGCATTATCATCACATGACCATCAATCAAAGTTCACACTAGTCTTAATTCATTATAGTTCACATTATAATGACCGACTAGGGACTTTTAGGATATTTAAAAAAATACTCATGAATCTTACTATAATGTAAAAATGCAATCACTTATAATAAAACAACAAATGAAAACCTCGATTTTATTAATTAAAATTGTAAGATAAATAATGTTTGTAGATTGACCTAGGGCAAATGTCTTAACATTTCCCATTTACACTATAGCTAATCATTCATGTATTTAATACCTAATGACCTAACATGACAATCTTGTTACACTTGTGGAAAAGCCTTTGTCAAAGGATCTGTAACATTATCTTCTATAAGGACTTTGCAAATCTTCATGTCTTCTCTCTCAATGATTTCTCGAATGAGATAAAAACGTCTAAGTATATGTTTGGATCGATGGTATGATCTTGGTTCATTGGCCTGTGCTATCCCCCCATTGTTCTCACTGTTAGGGCATGTGCCCTAGGTCAATTCACAAACATTAAGGTTTAGCTTATAGTAAGATCCATAGGTATTTGTTGAAATATCATAAATGTCCCTAGTCGGTCATTATACTGGGAACTATAATGAATTAAGGCTAGTGTGAATCTTGATTAATGGTCATGTGATGATCATGCGTATAAGGATACGAATCAAGATCATGTGTACTTATTATGGAATAAGATACTGGACCGACCTGATATGAGAACACTACATGGATTAAATCATAGGTGTTACTCGTGATAGGTATATCATTTAGTCATTCGACTTGCGATTACCATAGACTTCAATATTAGGAGCATGATAATTTGACGCAATCAAATGTTATCTTTAACCGGACAATTATAAAGATTATGATTGGTTACTGTGTGAATAACATGTGAAGCTGTGTAATCAAGATAGAATTTGTTACTCTTGTATAGAGAGATATCGTGGATCCTTCGATAAGATAGACTGATAATGGCCAAGTCCATGTGAATTTATATGATCAATATCACTTGGATGTTTTTCAGTTTACCTAAAGATCAGGACTTGTACGATTGAACATTAAATGTGACTTTCCATGTCTTATATTTAATCAAAGGATATCTCACGACAAAAGGATATGATATACGTTATTAATTAGGTTGTATCGATGTTGATATTCATGCTACTTGGGTAGTTATAATGGCTTGCTAGAGACCACTTATGACTTGTGTACCAAAATGGTTTTTGGTTCCCTGCCAATGTCGCATGAACCTATTGGGTTGCACACGAATAATGGCTTTGCACAATTTCAAGTGGTCCAGAGTAAGGAACTTTATTCATGATATAAATGCCCTTACAATTTGTTATATGATAACTTATTAATAAGTGCGTATGTAATTTGCTTAAACTGCGTAAATACAATAGTTGTACTACAAATAGGGTTTTAAGTGAGGGCTTATCTACACATATAAATAAAGGTTGGGTCCCTAAAAAAATAAATAAGATTTCGTTTTACAAATTTTTGAGTTCTCTTGGATTTAGGGTAAGAAAGACAAATTCATTTTTCAATCTCTCTTAGGGCTAGCAATCCAAATTGTGGTCACTATTCGTGTGTTGATTTCAGAAAGAGGACGCGCACTTGAACGTCTTGAAAATCGAACAATCAAAAGGAAATTACGGAATAAGGTATAATTTACTTTCATAGATTTAGTTGAATGGAACTTATTTTCGATCTTGTTGGGGTTTTTCAAAATTTGTTTTCAAATTTTCACTGCGTATGAACCTCAAAAACCCATCACTCACAATACAAGCAAATGGAGTTAACTATACTAAGAACCACACCAAGTTTAGAGATGAACTTTTTGATATAAACTACATCCTTAGCTGCATCAGACGCTGCAATTTACTCAACTTCTATTGTAGAATCTGTCATAGTTTCTTGCTTCAAGCTTTTCTAGCTCACTGAGCCTCCATTCAAAGTAAACATATATCCAAACTATGATCTGAAGTCATCTATATCAATTTGAAAACTTGTATCTTTGTAACCATTTACAATAAGCTCGTCTTCCAAACATCCATAGACCAAGAACATTTCTTTAGTCTTTCTCAAGCATTTAAGAATGTTCTTTACTGCTATCTAGTGGCTCTCGCCGAGATCCGATAGATACTTGCTTGTTGCGCTTAAAGCATAGGTTGGGTGCATAACATGGCATACATAATAGATCCAATAGCTGATGCATTTGGAATCGTATTCATGCACTCTCGCCCATCATTAGTCTTTGGACATTGAATCTTGCTGAGATTTATACTATGAGACATTGGCAACGACCCTTTTTTAGATAATGAACATATTCAGTACCTTGTCTAACTAAACACTCTAACTTAGACCGATCAGCCTTTTAGATATATCCTTATAGATCTTAATCCTAAGGATGGAGGCTGCAACTCCTAAGTCTTTGATTGGAAAACACTTCCTTAGCCAAGACTTGACACTCTGCTAGGTTGGGATGTCATTTCCAATGAGTAATATATCATCAACATACTGTACCCAAAAAACAACCACACTCCCACTGACCTTCTTGTATATACAAGGCTTATCTTCATTTTTAATGAAATCAAACTCCTCAATTGCTTCGTTAAAATGAAGACCCCAACTCTGAAAAGCTTGTTTCAATCCAAAAATGGATATGTGAAGCTTACATACCTTCCTAGAATTCTCATGATGAATAAGCCCTTTAGGCTGTATCATATACATGTCCTCAAGTAACTTTACATTTAGAAAGTTGTTTTGACATCCACTTGCCATATCTCATACTCATAATATGTGGCTATGGCAATTAGAACTCTAATGGATTTAAGTATTACTACAGGAGAAAAAGTTTCAGAATAATCAAAACATTGAGTCTGTCTGAAACCTTTTGCTACTAGCCGTGCTTTATAAGTTTGCACATTTCCATCCATATTAGTTTTCTTCTTGAAAACCCATTTACATCTCATGGTGTTACCACCTTCAAGTAAATCAACTAGGTTTTAAACTTGGTTATCATACATAGATTGCATCTTAAAATTCATGGCACTAAGCTATTTATCTGCTACAGGGCTTGACACAACTTCCTGATAAGTGGTAGGTTCATTTTGATCGATAATCAACACCTCACTACAATCAGTAATAAGAAATCTAAATCTCTTTTGCTGATGTCTTACCCAATCAGACCTACGTAGGTCTTGTGATACCTGTGGCGGTTCAACCAGTTTAAGACTTTGTTGATCTCCCACTGGCGATTGAGTGTTTATGGTTCTTACACTTCTTCAAGACTCACTTTATTCACATTATTGTCTTTTGAAATAAACGTTTTTCCATAAAGACACCATTCTGAGCTATAAATACTTTGTTCTCAGTGTGATTATAAAAGTAGCATCCTCTAGTTTATTTAGGATAACTAAAAAAATACACACTTAGTAGATTTGGCTGATAATTCTTCAGAGATTTGTAATCATATGAAAACCTCACAGCCCCAAATATTAAGGAAAAATAAACTTGGTCTTTTCCTAAACCACATATCATGTGGTGTTTTATCACCGCTTTAGAAGGAACATGATTCAATGTAAACATAAAAATCTCTAAGGCATAACCCTAAAAGAACATAGGAGGATTTGCATGACTCATCACAAATCAAATCATATCTAATTAAGTTTTATTTTCCTTTCTGAAACACCATTCCATAAAAGAGTTGCTGGGGAGTTAACTGTGAGACATTCCCGCAGTTTCTAAAATCATCGTCAAACTCTTGGCTCAAATATTCACCACCTCGATTTGATCGAAGTGCTTTAATAGTTTTACCAAGTTGATTTTCCACTTCATTCTAAAATGTTTAAAACAACTCTAAAGATTCACCTTTATGTTTCATGAGATACATGTAACCATATCAGCTGATATCATTAGTGAATGTAATGAAGTACTAATAACAACTTCTAGCCATTGTGTTTATATGACCGCATACATTAGTATGTATTAGACCCAATAAATTCCTTGCCCATTCACTATGTTCAGTGAAGGGACTTTTTGTCATCTTGTCTAGTAAACAAGACACACATATTTCATAGGATTCAAAATCAAATGAATCTAAAATTCCATCTTTATGGAGTTTAGAAATGCGTTTCTCATTTATATGGACAAGACGACAATGCCAAAGGTAGGTTTGACTCAAATCATTTGACTTGAATCTCTTTGTATTTACATTAAGAATAAGAGTATATATGGACCTTTTCATGTTTAGAATATAAAAACTATTACACAAATTAACATTCACATAGAAAAAGTCTTTACGAGAAATAGAACATTTATTATTTGCAATAATGAAATTAAAATCATCCAAATCCAAACACAAAACTGAAATGATGTTTCTGCTCAAGGCAGGAAAATAATAACTATTATTTAAAACTAAAACAAGTCCACTAGGTAAAATTAACTCATAGCATCCTACAGCTAATGCATCGACCTTTGCTCCATTTCAAACTTGTAGGATGACTTTTCCTTTCCTTAGCTTTCTACTTTTGGTGAGACCCTATACATTAATACAAATATGAGATCCACATCTTGTATCCAATACATAGAAATCACTAAAAGACAAGTTAAAATCAATAATATAAATACCCGATGCAGTATTCGCACTACTCTTCTTTTTCTTTATATCTTCAAGATAGCTTGCAATTTCTGAACTAATGGACAGGTGCATGGCAGAAATGACAATTTTCATTTTTTTCCTTTTCCTTTTGGGATTGTGAAGTAGAAGCACCATGAAGCTTGACTTGTTCCAAATGCTTTGTGACAATCACAACTAATGTGCGCCGAATGCGTTAATAAAGTAAAGTTCCTAAACCAGTTATTTTGTAGAATAGTGGCAAAGGGTCGATCCCACAGAGATTGATAATCTTTCTAAGGTTAAAAATAATAAAAATGGAAATCGGGGGTTTTAATTAAAATTATTAGACTAACTAATATAAATAAACTAAATAAATAAAATAATGAAAATAACTTTCAATGGTCTAAAGAAAACACCTAAGTCTACAGTTTCATAAATCAAAATCAAGATTCAATGGCATATCATGGTCTTCAATCTTTCACAAAAATTATTAATTTAAATTCTCCTAGATTAGCTATAGAAAATTGACATCTGATAGAAATTCCTAATTCCCCTAATCTGGATAGTCATGATGTTTGCCACTAATTACTTCCCTAATTAATGCATAACGTTAGGCATCTACCAATTGGGTTTAACATACTAACCGCAATAATAAGGATCCGTGGGAATACTAATCCTAGATAAAATAATCGTGTCCGCTTACGGTTTAACTTAGATTCAATTGTTGCACACTCAAGAACTGGTTTTTACGGCAAACGGGTGAATTTTCGTTACTTTATCGGTCAAAAGTACAATTACGGATACAATTGGTCCAATTAACTATAGATTGTCCACCTAAAAGCATGCATTGGCTATATACATATCCTAGATTTAAACCATATTCATTAAAATCAGCAATAATGAAATATGAGAAATTAAGTCAAACCAAATAATAAAAATCGTAGATATCACAATTTATGCCATGAACTTGTTTTCCCTCCGAGCTAAGCAAGGATTTGGTTTTGCCGGACATGATCATCGAGTTCGAGTAACTACAGTGTCTAAAAAATATAAAAGTCGATTTTTTCATAATACCTTAAGTTCTTAATATAATAAACTATTAAAAATTGGTCACGGGAGGTGAGAGAGATTTATTTTGGTGGTTGGAAGAGTGACTCGTGCGCCAAGGAGGATTTCAAGGCTGCTTGGACGTTCAGTTTGGATTCCTGTACACGTGTCGCTCTCTGGTTGGTCAAGAAACTGAAGACCGCTGACGTGGCGTACTGTCATTGGCAAAAATCTGCTGTAATGACGTGCTGGTGCATGGAGGATGCGACATGTTTAGCGCTTTGAATGAGAGAGAAACCTCGCTCTAGGAGACGAAGAAAAACTGGGAGATGGTGCTGCACATATCCCGGTGAAGAATTGGATAGCTCTTGGAATGACCAAGGAGCTGCTAGACGTGTAGCTGGACAATTGAAGAAGCGCCACATGGAGGCTGGTGATGCTGTGGAACAACGAGAAGCTGACACGTGGTAGGCTGTTTTGTGTGATGAGGAGAAATTTGTCTTTGTGACCGAAATCGTGGGAGAAAGTGGTAACACGCATTTCGAGGACATCATAGAGTTTTGGTACACTATGTACATGAATGAGTGTCTCAACTGCATCACCTAGTCATTCCTTTACACCTATTCAGCTTTGCAATGCGTGTATTGAGGCATATCTTCATGTATTTTTCGCCCTAGAGCCAATCGCGCACTCCGTTTTACCTAAAAATGACTAATAAATACAATTAAATATATATTTTAGAGACTTTCTATATTAAATATGTTAAAATAGACTAATAAAAATTTATAAATATTGACTTATCAAATACCTCCAAATTTAAGATTTTGCACGTCCCGAGCAATGTATAGATGATAACGCAAACTAAACTAAACTCCTAATATAGTAATGCACTGACCTAACTAATCTTATACCCAACTCAAAATTCATGGAGTTCATTTGATTTACATAGCCGCCAAATTAACAAGCCACTCAAGAAATTTCGGTGTTATGATATGTCAAGACTTGCAACTCAAACACAATTAAGATTACACTTTAAAGACAGAAACTCGGTCAAGACACAAGACATCAACTACTCACGAGTTTTCTTGGTCTATACATTCAATCACGCAAGTTTAAAATCTTACTTAATCTAGTGAAAGCACTCGAACTAAATTATTTATTTGAGGAGTTTTCACAACTTTCGCCTTTATTATTATTTTATTCTCTATTTTATTCTCACTTTTTCCCACCACAAGTTTCCCTGCTCCTTTTCCTGTGGAAACCAGTGGGACTCTCTACATTAAGAAAACTCATATTAGCCCTTCTCACTTTCACTATAATCAAACAAATTCTCCAAACGTGGATTAAAATATTATCACCTGCACAATCTTAACAGTCTACTCCCTTTTTTATCTAGCACAAAGCTTAACCATCAACCAAGTCCCTAATAATAAAATCATAAAAATGCTGAGCTATAGCTTGATTGAGTGTTTCTCTTACTTTTCCACAAGTTTCAAGTTAAAAAGGCAACCATAATGTACTCATCTACAACCAAAGCCATGAAACAAAGTTTTGGGTGAATCTAAACAATAAAAAATAAAAAGCTATACTAAATACATGCATGAAAGTGTATCAACTACTAATGAAATGAGAAAGATATATGAAGGGACAAGAAATGATATAAAACACAACCATTACCATCCAACAACTGCTTATAACCGTATAAAAAATTAAACAATCTCACCTGTACGTGGTCTTTCACAAAAGAATCCATCCAACTTAATGAACAAAATCATGAAGTACCCTCAAACTTATTCCAAACCTTGTCCTCAAGGTTCAAAACAAGTCATGAAATCCATGCAACAAAAACGATAATGGTGAGAAAGAGCATGGATAAATAAATAAGAAGATGATACAAATGCTTCATAACAAAAGTCTCTAAAAGTTAGTGAATGCACAAAATCTCTCATGCCTAGGTGACTAAGGAAATTATGAAAGAACAATCATAACAAGAGCAAGAACTAGTAAACGTAACAGTTAACTAAAAAGATTCCTATTGCATGCCCAAAGTCTTTCAACTAAGGGCGAAATCGGCAAGATGATGGAATGAAGTCTAGGGTTTTGGGTCTACTCAAAGACCCACCATTAATGCGGCCACTTAAGTTGGGTATAACCCAACCAAGTCTCAAAACACCCAAAATCCTATAAACATGTTGAAAAAATATAATCCATGGTCAAACCTGCCAAAACTCACAGGGTGCTTCAATTTATTAAAATAAATAATAAATAAATAATAATAAAAATAATAAAAAATACCTAAGAAAGAAAACCAATCCCCGGCAACGGCGCCAAAAATTGATGCTTACAAAATGTGTCAATAAAGTAAAGTTCATAACCAGCTATTTTGAAGAATAGTGGCAAATGATCGATCCCATTGAGATTGGTAGTTTTTCTAAGGTTAAAAACAATAAAAAGAGAAATCAGGGGTTTTAATTAAAATTATTTAACTAACTAATCTAAATAAACTAAATAAATAAAATAATAAAAATAACTTTCAATGGTCTCAAGAAAACACCTTAGTCTACGGTTCCATAAATTAAAATCAAGATTCAATGGCATATCATGGTCTTCAATCTTTCTAAAAAATTATTAATTTAAATTCTCCTAGATTAGCCATAGAAAATCAACATCCGTCAAAAATTTCTAATTCCCCTAATCACGATAGCCAAGACGTCCGCCATTAACTACTTCCCTAATTAATGCATAACTTTAGACATCCGCCAATCGAGTTTAACACACTAACCGCAATAATAAAGATCTGTAGGAATACTAATCCTAGATAACCGAATCGCGTGCGTCTCTGGTTTAACTTAGATTTAATTGTTGCATACTCGAGAACCGAAAGTTTTTTGTGGCAAACGGGTGAGTATTTGTCACCTTATCAGTCTAAAAGTACAATTACTGAAAAAATTAGTCCAATTACCTATAGATTGTGCACCTAAAAACAAGCACTGGCCATATACATACATTAGATCTAAATCATATTTATCAAAATCAACAAGAATGAACTCGAAGAAACTAAATCAAATTAAATAATAAAAATCATAGATCTCACAATTTAGGACATGAACTTGTTTCACCTCCGACCTAAACAAGGATTTGGTTTAATAGGACATGATCGTCGAGTTCGAGTGTCTACAACATCTAAAAAATATAAAATTCGATTCTTCCATAATACCTTAAGTTCATAATATAATAAACTACTAAAAACTGGTCTCGATAGGTGAGAGAGAGAGATTTATTTTGGTTGTTAGTAAAGCGACTCGTGCGTCGAGGAGGATTGGAGGGCTGCTTAGAGGTTTAATTTGGAATTATATACACGTGTCACTCGTTGGTTGGTCTAAAAACATAAAATCGCTGATGTGGCGTGCTCTCGTTGGGACAAATCTGCTGCAATGACGTACTGGTGCATAGAGGATGCGGAATTTTTTCCAAAAGTACAATACATTTTACTTTAAAATAGGTAAATAGGGGGGGTTTCTTTTTTTTTCCCCACACTAAGCAATAACGCCTTCTGAGAAGGCGTTATTGCTGACGTGGCGCTGACGTGGGGTGGGTTTGTACTAATAGCGCCTTTTGAAAATGCGCTATTAGTACAAACCCACGCCACGTCAGCGCCACATCACAAATAATAATTAAAATAATTAAAATTATGGAAAAATTACAAAAATAGATAAAAATAGATAAAAAATTCTGAAAAAATTCTGAAAAATATGAAAAATAGGGAAAGCTAGAAAAAAATGAGTTCGAGGCTTTTCGGGTGTTTGGCACCCCGGTATAATTCGAAAAAGGGTGCTAAAAACTTAATTTTTATGAAAATAAAAATAACAAATCTATAATCACATACTATAATTGCATGTGATGCGACCCTAAAAATAACAAATCTATAATAACAAATCTTAATTTTGAATTTTTTCATAATTTTTATTTTTATTTTCATAAAAATTAAGTTTTTAGCACCCTTTTTCGAATTATACCGGGGTGTCAAACGCCCGAAAAGCCTCGAACTCATTTTTTTCTAGCTTTCCCTATTTTTTCGTATTTTTCAGAATTTTTTCAAATTTTTTTTATCTATTTTTATCTATTTTCTGTAATTTTTCCATAATTTTAATTATTTTAATTCTTATTTGTGAGGTGGCGCTGACGTGTCGGTGACGTGGCGTGGGTTTGTATGGATAGCGTCTTTTGAAAATACGCTATCTGTACAAACCCACGCCACGTCACCGCCACGTCCGCGCCACCCAAACCAACCACACACAATAACGCCTTTTCAAAAGGCGTTATTGCCTATTTCGATTAATAAAAAAAAAACCTCCCTATTTTATGAATTAAAATGTAAATCTACCATACTTTTAGAAAAACACCGAGGATGCGACACATTAAGCGCTTTGAACGAGAGAGAAAGCTCACTCTAGGAAATGGAGAAAAACTAGGAAATGGTGTTCCACGTACCTCGATGAAGAACTGATGGCTGTTGGAACGACCAAGGAGTTGCTGGATGAGTAGCTGTACAAGTGAAGACGTGCCATGCGGAGGCTGGTGATGTAGCAGACCAACGAGAAGGTAACACGTGGCTGACTGTTTGGTGTGATGAGGATAAATTTGGCTTTGTGACAAAAATCATAGGAGAAAGTGGTAGCACGCATTTTGAGGACATCAAAGGGCTCTGGTATACTATGTACATGAATGAGTTTCTCAGCTGCATCACCTAGTCATTCCTTTACACCCAGTCAGCAGTGCAACGTGTGTCTTGAGGCATATGCTCAGGTAGTTCACTGCATATAAATACATTATTTTTAATATTTTTCCATCCTAGATTCAACTGCATACTCCATTTTACCTAAAAATGACCGATAAATATAATGAAATATACATTTTAGAGACTTTCTATATTAAATACATTAATATAGACTAATAATAACTCATAAATACCGATTTATTAACAAAAGCTTTAACTATTTTAGCCTTGCCTTTGCCCTTTTTTCAAAGTTTTTCCTTTTTGAACCATCAACACACTAGCAATGGATTTCTTGACATTCTGCTCAGTAGTTTTGAGCATCAAGTGCAACTTTGAGTTGAACTTCTCCATGTAATTCATATTATAATTCATCACAAATTGTGAATAACTACCTGTTAATAAATTCAGGATCAAATTCGTAGCCAACTCTAGGCTTATGGAAAATCCAAGTCTGTCTCTATGGTCAATATAACCATTCATTTTCAGAACATGAGTACAAACTGATGCACCTTCGACCATTTTGCAAGAATGAAGGTTCTTGACTTTTCTCAAGCCTTTCTTGCTTAGACCTCCATTGGAACATTTCCTTCAGCATCGTAGCCAAATCATTAGCTTCCATCTGTTCCATGTCCTTCTGAAGTTTAGGAACCATGGTTGCCAATATAATGCCTACAACATCAATTGAGTCGTTAACATACTAAGTATGTGTATCCTTCACGGCTCTTAAAGCATTGGCTGGTGGTTCCTTAGGAATAGGATTATTAAGGACATACAACTTGCACTAATACTTAAGAACGATTTTTAAGTTTCTGAACTAGTCAAGAAAGTTTATCCCGGAAACTTATACTTCTCAAGGATGGATTGAAGTGACAAATGATTAGTGTGATTTGAAGATGCCATAGATATACAACAAACATTATGCAAAAGTTCATTTTAGTATAGAGGAATAAACTCTCACTAAATTAACAACCCTCCTTAAAATGCTGTGTTAATTTAAGGTACTAAAATTCATGTTTCACCTAATTCCAAGACAGCTAAGGCATGAAATTTTGAATTAGGTTATTTAGGTAGGTACCAATTACCTATTACATCATATTTGACTTTTAGTAGTTTTTATGAGATAATGACATCTAATGTCTGAGCATGTTTATCTCATCTAGTGCCTAAAGCCTAAAATCGTTTTGATAGTTTTATCAAGTCTAACAATTTCAAACAATAGAGTAATCGTTACATAACTCGCATTACTAAGATAACACAATACACTCTACAAAGGCAGACCCATATTGATGTGACAAAAGCCTTGACAAATGTTTAAGAAGGGATGAAACTTGACTTAAATTTTGATAGAGGGGTTTTTATTTGTTTTAGTCATCATAATTTAAAAAAAGATACATATCATATATTAAAATTCATAAATAATCACTAAAAAGTTATCAATTATATTAATATTGACTATCATACTAGTTTCCTTGACTACGACACAGTTAACGGTGGGCTCCCTGGCTGGTCAACGAGCGTAGGTCTCAAAAATAAAAAATCGCCAAAAATTTCTTATTATTTTAGTCAATCCAATTGACTAAACTACCCTTTATTTTAATTTCAAAAAATATTAATCGAAAAATTTTAATTAACTCGGGCCCACCTTTAACTTAGTATCTTATCCTAATCCAATTAGAATTGAAGATACCTTGAATCCTTATCTTATTAGAGTTTTTTATATGTCTCACCTATCTTATAGGATTTGTAATTCTTATCCGATTACAAGTTTATCTCCTATCTAATTGGAATAAACAAGCGATAACCACAATGAGATATATGATCAAAATCAATTTCGAAATATTAATCATGTATTCAACACTAAAATCATATTAACCTAATCATGATTTTTATCATAGAGACATACATAATTATTGAACAAAAACAAAATATGTATTCTACACTAGAATAATATTAACCTAAACATGACTTCTACCATGCAAAATTTGCATTGTTCAATATAAACATATGTTAATCGAAATACTCAAAAAATGAATACTATCATTGAATCAAATCATGCATATGTATCAATATACATGAATAATAACATAATTTAAAACCAATTCTTGATAATAATTATCACAGAACCTATATATACATCTTACATATACATAAATCAAGATCATGTTTTCACACGTATATCATATATACATCAGAGAAAACATGTAAACATTTAATAGAAGTGAGCCTAATGCTCTTATACCACCGTTGGGGTTATTGGGATTCATACGCAGCGAAAAATTTAAAACAATTTTTGAAAAACCCCAACAAGATCAAAAATAGGTTCCATTAAAGTGATCTAAAAAGTAGACCATAGCTTAATCCGTGATTTTCTTCCGAGATTGTTCGACCTCCAAGACGTTCAAGTGTGCATCCTCTATCGAAAATTCATAGACGAATGGTTACCATATTTTAGAGTGCTAGCCCCAAAAGAGATTAAAAGCGTTTTTCTTTCTCTCTCAAAATCCAGAGAACTTGAAATTTACAAAAATGAAAATCTTATTCGTAATACAACTATTGCATTTAGGCAGTTTAAGAAAATTATACATATGCCCCTATTAACAAGTCATCACATAACAAATCGTAAGGGCTTTTATTTTATTAATTTTGTCATAAAAAATTCATTACTCTGGACTAATTGAAATTGTGCAAAGCCATTCTTTATGTGTTACCCATTAGGTTCATGCAATGCTGGTAATGAACCAAAACTATTTTGGTACATAAGTCATAAGCAGTCTCTAGTAAGATATTGTGATTACCCAAGTAGCATGAATATCAAAATTGATAGACCTAAATAATGACATATATCATATCATTTTGTCATGCAATATCCTTTGACTAAACAAAAGGCATGAAAAAGTCACCCTTAATGTTCAATTGCACCAATCTCAATCTTTAGGTAAACTATAACATCCAAGTGACATTGATTATATCAATTCACAAGGACTTGACCATTGTCGATCTATTATATCGAGGGATCCACTAATATCTCTCTCTATACGAGAGTGATAAATTATATCTTTATTACACACCTTCACATATTATTCACATGGAAACCAATGACAATCTTTATAATCGTCCAGTTAAATACAAGGTATGATTGTGTCAAATTACCATACTCCTAATATTGAAGTCTATGGTAATCTCTATTTGAATGACTAAATAATATACCTATTATGAGCAACACCTATGACTTAATCCTTGTGGTGTTCTCATAGCGGGCCGGTCCAGTACCTAGTTCCCTAACAAGTACTCATAATCTTAATTTGTATCCTTATATGCATGATCATTACATGACCATCAATCAAAAATCCCATTGGCCTTAATTTATTATAGTTTCCAGTACAATGATCCACTATGACATTTGGGATATTTCAACAAATACCCATGGATCTTACTATAAGATAAACATGCAATCACTTATAATAAAATAGCAAATGAAAACCTCAATTTTAGAAACTAAAATCTTAAGATAAATAATATTTGTCGATTGACCTAGGGTACATGCCCCAAAATCAAAACCAACATTAAGGTTGAGGGAATAGCCAATGCGAATGTGATCTGGTAGTGCAAGACAAAGTGTGATGATAAAGATGTCTTCATGACTACTTCAAGCTAGAAGTTTAAGAGACTTACAATGGAGTGAGGAGGCTTCCAGCCTAAACCACTAAGTTCGAACTAAAATCGTCTCTAGTCAACATGGTGCAAAATTACCTATTCAATAACTAACAAATGAATCTCCAAATGCACATGTAGAAAGTTTTCTAGAAAAGTGTGACACTGTGCATATTACCAGAGTTACAAAGGAGGTAATCAGGATGAGACTTTTCCCATTCTCATTGGGTGAAAAAGCTAAATCCTAGTTCCAAGGACTGAATGCATGGAGCATAACTTCATGGGAGGAAATCAATAAAATATTTCTAGACAAGTTTTTACCCAGTGAATGTTAGTGAAATGAAGTTGGAAATCTCTCAATTCAAGTAGGAGGAAACTAAATCTATTAGGGAGGCTTGGAAAGCATTCAAGGAAATGCTAAGGAAATGTCCAGGACATGGATAAGTGAAATAGGCACAACTGTAGATCTTCTACTATAGAATGAATCATAACACCTGAACATTAGTAGATGCCTGAATAGTTAGTTCTCTACTAATCTACTAATCAAATATGAGGATGGAGCATTAAATCTTCTAGATCTTATGTCTTAAGACTCTACAGTCGGTACTCATTCCACAGTGAGAAAGTCAGCAGGCGTATATGATATTGATTTGTAAGCTGCGATTATGGCATAACTGTCAAACCTGAGTAGCTAGTTGGCAAAGCTTCAAATGGGATAATAGAGTCCATAAGTGCAAGTGATATATCAACTTGTTAATCACCTAGCAATGGTGGTCGACCCAATGGACATGCATCAAAGAATGGAGTTTGAAGATATCAACTTCATGAACAACTAAAGCTATAGATACAACTTTAAGCCGAGGGGAATGGCTCTTCTAATTTTTTATTAATGATACTACAACCCAAACTTCTCTTATGAAAATCTTGATAATGCATAAAAGCTACAGCTACGCTTTGATCAACAATTCTAACAAAGGAAAGCTAGGCCAGAGCAAAGAGATAACTTCATTGAAGTCAATCGAAAAGTTCTTGCACTCCATCGATATCAACAACAAGGAACGCCATGAAAAGCATGAGAAAGAGATGGAAAATGTGAAGCAAGCTCTAAAGAGGATAGATAAAAAAATATCACAATCAATCAAAAATGTGAAGAGACAGATTAGTCAGTTAACCATTGCTTCGAATTTACGTGATGAGCACTATGATAAAGAATAAGCCAATGCAAGAGCAAGTGATGTACATGTCGGAAAGAGTCAACACTTTGGCTATGAGAAAATATGTAGTAATGCATGAATATGGAATTGAAGTGAGGCCAAATGATCAATGCCTTGAAAAGTAACAAGAAGGGGGAAGAAATAATAGATAGCTGAGCAATAAGATGAATGACCTTATGAAGAAGCACTGAAAAGAAATAGCGTCAAGGTGGTTCCAAAGAAACTAGAACCAAAATTCAAGTTTAGATCGAGACTTCAACTAACCAAAGGGAGAGATCTCGGAGATATATACACACCATTGAGCATTAATGGGCATCGGTTTAGAAACATCTTATGTGATACGGGAGCGTCAATCAATGTCATTCCTATAAAGGACATTTTACAAGTTGATTTGAAGATCAGTTGTCCCAATACAACAAACTTGCAAGTAGTTGATGGTAGCTTAGTACCAAAAATAGGAAGAGTCTTGAATATGCAGGTGAAAACGGGTAGATTCACCTTCATCGCCAATTTTGAGGTTATAGATCATGATATAGATGATGATCTATCTATGATACTTAGGCAGCCATTTTGAACACTGCCAATGTGGTCTTGCAAACGAGGAAAAAACTTATCACGATGAGTATCAAGGAGGATGACAACAGAGAGACGATTGTCTTTATTGAAGGGCAATAAATACATCTGAATGGGAGATGTATCGTTATCTCTACCCTACAAATGGAATATCTCGATTTACACTCAAACTAAATGAGCGAAACGACATCGGGCTAATGACGTTAAATAAAGCACTAATGGGAAGTAGCCCATGGGTTTTTAATTTTAGTTTTTTTTTTTTTCAGTTAGTTATTTGTTTGGTTTAGTTAGAACAATCCAAAAGTTTTAGTAGCTTTCTAACTTTTGAGAATTTTGTGCTAGTTATGTAGTAAAGACCATTTCCCAGGTGACATTTTATCATAATTAAGAGGTCTCAACTGACTCAACAAAGAGCGTAAAAGAGCAAATGATTTAAAGTGGTAATGGTAAGGTAAATGAAACAATCACAGGTAAGTTTTATGGAATTTTCATATATCTAAGGTATTTCAAGCTATCACAATGCCTTGTGTAGTAATACACAAAGACGAGAGTGCGCCAATAGGGAGTTAATGAAGAATTTGTAATATTATAGAGAAAGGCTTGTTGACGTCATGTGTAAACACACATGGTGTCGTGAGCTAATAAGGACAGCGCTAGGACGGTGCTAAGCTATGAGTAAAAACTGCTCAAAGTGTAATGACTTGCTACATTAAGCTATTGATTAATGTTAATCTAAATTTTAATTAACCTGAGTTAGGCTCATGGTTAAGTTCAATGTACCTCGATTAGCGTGTGCACGTGTTTGTGTGATGATTTGTATTTGTTTGAAATGTTTTATGAATTTCATAAGTTTTAGTGTAAAAGAACATTTTTATAGAAGCCTATAATGGGATAATACGTAATTAAATAATAAATAACTGGTACACCAATTACAACAAGGAGGTTGTGAAATGAATGTACACACCTGAGAACACTCTTAGGCATGTTTGGTGAATTTGTTGCCAAGAAAAATATGAAGTAAATATATATTTATACATATTTGATATTTATGTTAAAACTATAAGTTTGGTTTAAGTTATATGGATCGTTGGATTGCCTTGAGATGAACGTAAGTGTTGATGGTGTCAACACGTGTGTCATTTTAGGAGGTGTCATGTTAACACATCAAGCGCTTGATCAACCTCGAGATAGCATGATGCGTGTCTCAAGGAAAATCAATATATTTAAACTAAAACATTCAAGCTCAACTTCACTAAAGGATCGATTGAGTAAGTGAGAGACAAGCAGCAGAGGGTTTGATTTGAGGAACCAATTAGAGGAGTGTTTGAGTTAATTCAAGAAGATCAAATAGTACTTAGATCAGAGATCATTAGTTGGTAAGTTGAAGTTTTGGATTTGAAGTTCAATTCGATAATTAGTGATGATTTCTCTATGAATTGTTGTTATTGATGGTTGGAATATATTTGTACCTTACTAGAGGTCCTTCCTAATGAATTTGGGGAGTGTTAGCAATTGATTTGATGATTTGTGGATTGACAGTAGCTGCTGCTCTATTCACTGTCGAGATAGTGCAGGGTGGAAAGTGCCTCCACTTAGTAGAGGAATGCGCTCCCTTCATCAATTAGGATGAACCTAGTTGGTGGAGCGCGCATCACTAATTGAGGGAGCACGCTCCCACCTCAGAAAAAACAACACTGCTGTAATTTGGTTAGAATTTCCTAAGGTCTTAAGAATAGACTTAAGGGTTCTAAATATAAGGTGTTATACCTATATTAATCACAAATGGTTTGTGATAGGTGTTGGATCACTGGGAAAGCATGAATGACTAGGAAACTTAGGAAGCTTGGAAATAAAAACCTAAACAAGGGTAAGTATGGATTTGCTTATTTATTAATGTTGTAGGGCTATCTTAGTATATGTAGTTCATGTAGTATATGGACTAAATAGGGGGACTATGCACACTGTAATATTTTTAATAAATGGAAAATGGTGTTTAATGTGATTCACGTGAGTAACTCCTAAAACTGAGATTAGGTTATATATGAGATTGGTTACCTTCCCGGCCTAAATGTAACTTCTTACTCAGTTAGATATGTTTTGTGGATTACATATTCACTAGAGTGTTTCAGATAGAACCATTTGACATTTATGGATTGACTAGGCAGCACTTCAGCTAATGTGTTGGTCTAGCAATTGCATTAAGGGTGTCAATGAGTAATCGACTCTAGTTTTACTAACAAAATGGGAATCACTATGTAATATTCATTGACAAATTGACTTGCGTCCATTACTTAATGAATTATATGCTTTTCATAATCATCTTAGTTAACATTGGTGCATACTATTATTACATAATGTTTTTGATTATTATATTAAATGTTGATGACTTTTTGAATCTTTACTTACTGAGCAAGTTAGAGCGCTCGCCCCAAATTTAATATTTCGAGTTCGCAGCCTAGTATTTCAGTGAAGGGAAAATAGAAAATTTAGGAGTCTTATTATCTTTTATACGATGTTATGGGCCTTCCTATACATATATAGTTCTTGAGTTATTTTGTTGTATATGAATATGGTTGAGAGATTTGTAAATGAGGTTTTGTGTTGTAATAAACTCTATATTTATGTATATCATTTAATTATCAAAAATCTTTTAATTTTATGCTGTGTATATTTTGAATTATTTATTCGATATCGATATACAAGTTGAGTTTATTAGGTACAAACGAATAGGCTATTACTTCTAGTTAAGTTTGGGTATGTTATTGAGGCTTAATTAGGGTTTCAGGCGGAGTATCACCCAAATCAAGATAGAGGATGCTATAGCTTAGTATCACAGCCTAGGTTTAAGAGCTTTGTTACAATCAAAAACTCTGATACAATTTGGTATCAAAGATTTGACAGGCCTACTCCAAAGCTTAAGGTAATTTACTTTGATACAGTTTGGTATCAGAGATTACTTATGAGAAGAACCTTATTACTTGAAAACAAGTGCTAATACAGATACACTTTGGTATCGAAGGTTAAGGTTATAGGCTACGAGATACCTTGGTACCACAACCTAATTTTACTAACCCTTAGAGTTTTCTCAAGTTAAAAAGAAGCTTAGTACATAATAAACAATTTTTATCATGATTTTAGGGTTAACCAACTGATAGAAGACTGAGTTTATTTAGCTAAAATAGGGAGCCATGTCTATTAGGAATATGAGCGGAGGTTCACAGAGTTGAGTGAATTCGCTCCAAAGATGGTGGAGTTAGAGGAGAACAAAATAGATTTTGTTTCTTGGTTAGCTAAATTATGAGATTCGAGTTGTGGTTTCCTTTCATCCTCAAACTAGTTGAGCTTTTATATTTAAGAGTGCGATGGAGTTGGAGCAGCTATATTAGCCAGAACCTCTGAAATAATACTTACAACACCACTAGTACGACAATTCCCTAAGAGTCAGAGAACCCATGAATTTGTTCATTTTTAGCAAAATAAGAGGAAGATGAGTGTAGTATGAGTAGCTATATAGTCAAGGTCTGTAGGTACAACATTTATTAATGCACTAGTTCCACTAGTTTCTTAAGCTTTGATAGTAAAAATACTTTTGCCACCACCTAGTTTGGAAGTAAGGACAAGAGTAGAACATAGTCATTACAGAAATCGAGTAGATCTGGGTAGGTTCCTCAAGCTAGTGATTTTTTTTCAGATGGCTTCCATGATATGTTATCAGTATGGGCAGATAGGGCATATTCAGATAGTGTTCTATGCCACCGGCCATATCAGTATGCGATACAACACATCCATCACAAGGGCAAACTCATGAAGTGGTTGATGTAGATCCAGAGGCTAATAGGAATCTTATGGGATGCATATTAAATATTTTTGGTCGAGATATGCATGTTTTGATTAATGTTGGTTCTATAGTTTCCTTTATTACTAGTGCAAAGGTTGATGAATTCAAATTGAAACCTATTAGAGTTATTGATTTTGAGCACAACAATAAATTCAAAGGTTTATCCTAACCTGACCTACGAGAGGTGTGTAGTCAAAATTGGAGAGAATGAACTCCCAATTGATCTAAGGGTAATGGAGCACTTGGAGTATGATGGACTACTAGGAATGGATTAGTTATTAGCATACCATCCCAATATTGGCTATTTCCATTAGAGGGTAATTTTTCAGATTCTTAACCTTTATGAAATTATAATCTATAAAGGCTATAACCCTTCACGATTTGCAACTTATTGAAGAGAAGCTACTCCTTGAGATTTAAAAGTCGTGGCTACAGTTGTTACATCTGGAGAGCTTGGCTAGGAACTTAAGGTTAGTGAGATACCCATGGTTTGTGAATTTTTGGAAGTTTTTCCATCTGACTTGCCAAGACTTCTACCTCTTCGTGTTTTTGACTTCATTAATGATCTTATTCCTAAAACCAAACTTATATCTATTCCTGTATACCGTATGACACTAAATGAGTTACATGAGTTTCAGACTCAACTAGAGGAGTTGTTACAGAAGGGGTTTATCCATCCTAGTATGCCATGGTGGGGATCACTAGCCATTTTTATGAAAAAAAGACGGAATCGTACATATGTTCATTGGTTATAGAATCTTAATCCGGTGACTATCAGGAGAAAATGCCAATTACCAGGATTGATGATTTTTTGAGCAATTAAAGGGTACCATATATTTCTCAAAGATTGATTTGAGGTCTCATTATCTTCAACTGAGGATCAGGGATGAGGATATCTCAAAGATGGCTTTTGGTGCTCATTATGGGCACTTCAAGTTTATAGTGATGCCATTTGGGCTCATAATACTCATACTATGTTCATGGATTTGATGCACAGGTTGTTTACACCATATCAAGACTAGTTTTTCATTTTGTTTATTGATGATTTTTTTTATCTATTTGAAAACTCTAGAAGAGCATTCGCATCACCTCAGAGTTACGTTACAAACTCTTAAGGATAATTAGTCGTATGCCAAGTTTAGTAAGTGCAAATTCTAGTCTTCAGAGGTTAAATTTCTTGGACATTTGGTTAATGTTTATGGTATATTTATTGATCTAATGAAGGTTGAGGCTATAAATGATTGGCCTACTCCTACCACAATGTAAGAGGTTCAGAATTTTCTAAGCTTAGCAGGTTATTACAGAAGATTCGTTGATGGTTTCTCTCGTATTACTCTGCCAATGACTCAGCTAACATAGAAATACGTAACTTTGTTTAGTCAGATGAGTGTAAGGCTGCCTTTAAAGATTTGAAGGATAGTTTGACTACGACGCATGTTCTTACATTACATAAATCAGGGAAGGAATTAGTGATTTATACGTCTGACCCTTATTCAGGCTTGGGCTGTGTGATGATGCAGGATGGCACGGTTGTAGCTTATGCTTCATGGTAACTCAAGACTCATAAAAGAAATTATTTGGTTCAAGATCTTTATCTAGCTGCAGTTGTTATTGCCTTGAAGATTTGGAGGCACTACTTGGCAGTGAGACATTTAAAGTATTTTCAGATCATAAGAGTCTAAAATACTTGTTTAATTAGAGTGAAAATACTATGAGGTAGCGTATAGGGCTTGAGTTTCTCTAGGATTATGATTTCACTCTAAAGTGCCATCCAGGCAAGGCAAATATGGTTGTTGATGCCTTGAGTAGGAGAAGAACAGGCAGAGAGAACATAGCTACTGCCAAAGCTTCTCAGTTTAAACTTCTTAAATGTTAGTGATGATTATTTGTGAAAGCCTAGCTGGCACATCATCAACTAAGATAGCTAGTTCCTGAGCTACTAATACGTTCTTTTTTTGCTCAGATTCAGGCTGAACTGGAGATGATTTAGCGAGTGATTGATTGTTACAAAACTAATCAAGATTATATAATGCGCAAGAGGTTAACGGCTAATGTAGAACATCAATATTGGTTAGTTTCTAATGATGGTGCATTATAATTCAGGGATAGATTATGTATTCCTGCTCAGGATCAGTTGAGGCAGAAGTTGCTATGGGAGTCTCACAGATCTCTTAAATCGGTTAATCAAGGTAACATTATGATGTATCACAATATGAGGGGTGTTGATTGGTGGCATGGGATGAAGACTGATATTGCTAAGTTTTCCAAGATATGCGAGATATATCGGCAAGTTAATGTTGAGCATAAGAAACTAGAAATTTATTACATTCACTGCCAATCCCTGAGTGAAAATGGGAACATATATCAATAGATTTTAGTTTCGGTTTACTTCTGAGTCATCATAAGCATGATGTAATATGAGTTGTAGTTGACAAGTTGACGAAGTCTGGGCATTTCCTATCAGTTTCCACGTGAAGTCCTCTTGACTGATTTTATGTGGTGCACGTATGTGAGGTATTGAGATTTCATGTAGTTCTAGTGTCTATTACTTCAGACAGAGATTCGAGATTCACGTTCAAACTGTGTGGTGAATTATAGAGATAGCTAGGAATTGTTCTTAACCTCAGTATGGCTTACCATTCGGAGACTGACATACAGACTTAGCGGTTGATATTGGTGCTAGAGGATATACTTTGAGCTTGTATCTTGGAGTTTGGTAGTAAGTGGGAGAAATACAATTCTCTATGTGAGTTCTCTTATAATAATAGCTAGCAGGCTAGCATTAGAATGGTTCCTTTTGAAACACTAGATGGCGGGCCTTATCATTCACGTGCTTGTTGGGCAGAGGTTGGAGATACAGTTTTGTTGGGGCGAGAATTAATTGAGGACTACATAGAGAATTTAGCAGATTCGTCAGCATTAGACTACAACATAGCTAAGACATAAGAGATATGCCGATAAACATTATAGGTTTTAGAATTTTCAAAGGATGATCTCGTCCTGTTGAAAGTCTCGCCTATGAAAGGATTGTATAGGTTTGAATTACAAGGTAAACTAGCTCTAAGGTATATTGGGTCGTTCATAGTACATGAAAGGACTGGTCCTGTTGCTTACAGGTTAGAGTTGCCTCTTCTTAGCTAGAGTTCATAATGTCTTCCACGTGTCTATGCTTCAAAAAATAGAGACCCAGTTTAGTCTAATGATTGATTTGAATGAATTTGATCTTTGAGAAGACTTATCTTATGATTAGCAACAGATTCAGATAGTTGATCGTAAGATACCAAGGTCGAGAACCAAAGAGATTCCTTTGGTTATGGTGAAATGACAATTTCATGGAGATGAAGAACTAACTCGGGAGCTGGAGTCTTATGTGAAGGAGCAGTTTTCACTTCTCTTCAAAACTACGCATAAGTTTACATTTACTATAATTTCGAGGGAAAATTTACTTTAAATTGCGGAGACTATAATGACTTATTACTTTAAGTTGATGATTAATGTTATTCCAAGTCTTAATTAACTTGAGTTAGGCTCGTGGTTAAATATGATGTACCTTGATTAGCATGTGTGTATATTTATGTGATGATTTGTGTTTGTTTGGAATGTTTAATGAATTTTATTGGTTGTAGTATAAAATAAATTTTTATACAAGCCAATGATAGAAAATTACTCAATTAATTAACATATAGCCGGTACACCAAGTGCAACGAGAATACTCATAGGCAAGTCTGGTGAATTTATTGGCGAGAAAATACACGAAGTATATGCGTATATACATATATTTATTTATATTTATTTGATATATAAATATATATATTAACACTATAAGTTTGGTTTGAGTTGTATGGATCATTCGATCGCCTCGAGATGAGCGTAAGTTTTAATGGTGTCAACATGTATGTCACTTTATGAGGTGCGATGTTAAAAAATCAATCACTTGATCAACTTCAAGATAGTGTGATGTACATCTTAAGGAAAATCCATATATTTAAACTAAAACAACCAATCTTATTTTCACTGATTGATCGAGAAAGTGATTGAGAGGCAAGCAGCTGAGGGTTTGATTTGAGGAATCAATCAAATGATTTTTTAGGTTGATTCAAAGATATCAAATAGTAGTTAGATTAAAGATCATCAGTTGGTTACTTGAAGTTTTGAATTAGAAGTTCAATTTAATAGTTAGTGAGGATTTCGTTATGAATTGTTGTTATTGATGAATGGAATGGATTAATACCTCACTAGAGATCCTCCCTAATTAATTTGGGGAGTGTTAGTTGTTAATTTGATGATTTGTGGATTTAACAGTGGCTGCTGCCCTACTTACTATCAAGACAATGTAGGGTGGAGTATGCTCCACCTAGCAGAAGAGCGTGCTCCCTTCGTCGATTGGGACGAACGCAGTTGGTGGAGCGCACCCCACTAACTTTAGGAGTTTTAAATATAGGATATTGGACCTATATTTATCACAAATGGTAGGTAATAAGTGTTGGATCACAGGGAAAGCGTAAGTGATCCTAAAACTTAAGAATTTTGGAAATGAAAACATAAATTGAGGTAAGTATGGATTCGTTTATTTATCAATGTTGCCTGACTATCTTAGTATATGTAGTTTATGTAGTTTATGGATTGAATAGGGGGACTATGTACATAGTGATTTTTTTTAATAAAAGTAAAACAATGTTTAATGTGATTCACGAGGGTAATTCTTGGAACAGAGATTAGGTCATATAGGAGATGGGTTACCTTCCAGGCCTATATATAACTTCCTACTCAAATGGATAGGTTGCTTAGATTACATATTCACTAAAGGATTTCAGATAGAACCATTGGACATTAATGGATTGACTAAACAACACATTTGCTATTGTGTTGGTGTAGCAATTGCATTAATGGTGCAAATGGGTAATTGACCATAGTTTTACAAACAAAATGGGAATCAAAGTGTAATAGTCATTGACAAATTGACTTGAATATATCACTTATTGAATGATATGCTTTTCATAATCCCGTTAGTTAAGATCGATGCATATTATTATTACATAATGTTCTTGATTATTATATGGAATGTTGATGGTTTTGTGAATCTATACTAAGTTAGCAAGTTGGAATGCTCAACCAAAATTTAATATTTTAGGTATGCGGCCTAGCGCTTCAGCGAATGGAAAAGAGAAAATTTATGAGTTTTATTTACTTCTCTATAATGTAATGAGCCTTCATGTATATATACATACTACTTGAATTATTTTATTGTATATGAACAGGGTTGGGAGGTTTATAAATTAGGTTTTGGGTTTTAATAAACTCTGAATTTTTATATATCAATTAATTTTCAAAAAAGCTTCAATTTTCCTCTACGTATATTTCGAATTATGTATTCGATATTGATACACAAGTTGAGTTTATCAAGTAAAGATAGTGATCCTACTGGCTTTAGTTAAGTCTAGCTGGATTACTGGGGCTTAATAACGGTTTCACGCTGAGTATCGTCATAATCAGGATGAGGGATGCTACATACAATGATCTCGATGCTGTGGGCACACCGTGGCGGCTCGTGCCCTATAAGAGATGACGTCAGCGTCGATAAGGGTTTTAAACCCATTTAAACCCAAATTTTAAACACTTAAACCCTAATCCATACACCACCAACCGAGCATACATCCCTATAGAACCCAAGTTTGAGCAATTTTATGTAAGAAAAGTGTCCTAGTCATCAAGAGTAAAAAGTGGTAGGACATTGTGGATTTGCACAAAAAAGGAGATGTAGAGCATTAATTTGGAGCTTTGATTCAAGAAAGCAATATGGTTTTAGTTTATGAGCCAAGTTAAAGGGGTTTGATTGATAAAGGCTTGGAGGAGTAATCTACAATAGAAAGCAATCTGGCACTGAGGCAAATTTACAATTTCATTAGTTATGCTTTGAGATTTTTGGATATTATAGTGAAATTGCATGAATTGTGGAAATAAGCTTTGTTGGATGAGAATTTTAAATTGTGTGGATTTAGAGCATCAATGTGGGTTGTAGTAAATTAGTCTATGTCTTTTAAATAATTTAGCATGTGGATGGTCCTTGTGGATGAAACTTGGGATTAAAGGTGATTTTAAGACTCGTATTGAATTGTTGTGTTGTGTGAATTTTTGAAATAATGACAAGAACAAGGAGGCAAGTGAGTCAAGTTAGTAAACTATGAACAAGGAGGCAAGTGAGTAGGTGAAGCATCCCCTATCCCAAATAGGGCAATACCTAATTAGAGTAACAATGCAGTTGTCCTTCATACCGAATAGTAAAAATATTATATCTCTTATAACAAATAAATAATTGAAAACGCAACGAAATTAAAGTTTTTTTGATAAAACAAAAAGATATACAAAACAAGTATAAACCTCGATCGTAAAACTATATCCTAAACCTATTTATTACAAAATGGTAATTCAATACGATATATAACCAATATGGAATTCAATTCACCGTAGAGAAGACTATAAACTCCTATTATTCTCCGTTCCTATGTCAAAGCGCATGCCGATAACCTGAAATGTTAATTTAGGAATGAGTGCTCTAACTTGCTCAATAAGTGATACTCGTAAACGTATAAATTATCAACTAATATTAATGAATTAATGAACAAAAATATGAATCCAAAACATATCTATTCTGACATTAAAAATGATATAACAATACATAAAGAATTGCAAGTTCACAGGTCAATTGCAACTGTACACGTGACTTGTATTTTCATTTCAAAACTGAGCTATAAACTCTTATTATCCTAAATCACGATCTACAAAATGCACACATTGGCTGACGTGTGATTTTTATGGTGTATCTAGCTACTAACTCAAATAGGAAGCTTAGAATCAGGTACCTCAAGGTTTCCGAAAGGAAAGTGATGGTAATGATCAACACTTCCGTCGTCACTCTAGTCCAATTCGCCCATTGTACCTCTTTCTAGAATGTAACATAAAAACTAATTCAAGTCATAGTACATTGGCCCATTCCTAGTCCATAATGCTATATAAACTAGTTATACTAATTATGTTGCATAATTGATAAGAATACGAGTCTCACTTACCCATGCCGAGCATTCCTAACTTTTTTACCGATTTACTTAACTCGCAAAATCCATAGATTTTCCCTGTCGAACAAACACCTGAATCAAACCAATTGTCATCAATTTAGACCCAATACTCATTAATTAGAACCCTTAAGTCTTTCCCACTTGAATTCAAAATCAATTTATCACTTTCTAGGTCAATCCTACCATTTAATGTTTTTCAAGGTAAAACCTCGGTATGAAGTCTCGCACGAATCTTGAATTCTTCATTTTCATAGAATTTCATCAATTTCTATTTATTTGGTCAAAATAGATTTTTTTTTTAGTTTTTCTTATATTTTTGGAAGTTATTCCTATTTTCCAGCTTTTCCTCTTTTTAATTTTTGGAAAAGGGTTTGGGCTAAACTGGGCCAAATCGAGTTTGGCTCAATTGAGCCGAACTAGCCCGATTCAGGGCCCCAACCCCGTCTCCCTCATTGTCTCTCTGCTCCTCTATTCGATCAACATGTTTCAATTTTCTCTTATTTGTTGGGGTAAGGTTTAACCCAATCCTAGGGCATTCTTAGGGAGGGGAGATAGATTCCTTGCCGTCTCCTTCCTCGAATTTGGGCCTCCCATCCATCTTCGCCATTAAAAATCAAATGAACCACAACAACATCAACCAAAGTGACAACAAAACAACTTTACAATAGACCAACAACAACCTTACTTCTTCTTCCCCCCATCGGTCTTGATTTCTCTTCCCCTATCGGTCCTCGACTTTTCTCCCTCTCTTTTCTGATTTCTCTCTTTCTCTTCTAAAGTTCAATTTGAGAATTGGGGAGAGGTGGTGTTTTGAGTTAGGATAAATACCAACATTCCTCGAGATTCATATCACAAGAATCTCGAGGCAAATCAGATGGTTCGGTTTTATCAATTTATATTGATTTTTCTCGAGATACGTGTTATGTATCTCAAAGTCGATCTTGTGGTTATCAACCAACCCATCACCTCTTCACTGACTTACATAAGATTAAATAAATTTTTTCTCGAGATTCATACATACAAGTCTCAAGAACGATCCAAAGGACAAGAAATAAAATCACATTCCTTAATGTGATAGCACTTTGTCACATGCATATCCATGCACATTTATTTTCATTAAGACTTGCTCGCACGCATATCGAGGCATGGATAATTCCATCAAAACTAACCAACATACAACCCATTCACTTTCTAGAATCAAGAATTATACGTATTTCGAGGTGAATCAAATGTTTACTTTAATTTGATTTAAACTATAGGATTCATTTGTATATTTATATATATAAATATATAGATAACTTGTATTTCACGCCTATAAATTTATCGTTTGTGCCAACGACCACCCTCGGGTGTGCATACTATTATACATCCTATATGTGCCACCCTCAATCCAGGGTGTCACTAGGCGCCCACTAATTATTAATTATTTATTTATTTTCATTGTATATATATTTTTATATAAGGCTATATTAGCACGCCTGTAACTTCGCTTTACATGCCAACAAGTTCACTCAGGCGTGCACGCTACCCCACTACTAGTGTGCGTCACCCTTGACCCACACACGATATTAGGCATCCCATAATTTGTTAATTATTCATTTATAGGCCAATTATTTACAAAATTAATAAAACAACCCATATAACACCAAATGGCACGTTAATCCATGCACACGCTAATCGAGATAAATCGAGCTTATCCTTGAGCCTAACTTGGGTTAATTTACTTTTAGATTTACCCTAATTACAAGTTTAGGGTAAAGGGTTGTTATAGTCTACCTAATTTTAGATAATTTCATCATCGGAATTAAAGGAAATGTACAAGTTACCAATAATTCCAAAGAGAAATTGAAATTTCTCTTCCATGTACAACTTCCATTGCTAAGTTATCTTTTCATTTTCATAACACTATTATTTTCCCTTAATCCAAACCTTCAAAGCCCTTGCATAGATGAGACTTTGAAAAATACGTCAAAATTGTCTTTTGAATGCTCTAACAATCTTTGATACTTGTATACTCAACTTTTTATCTTAATCCAGTTATAGATACAAATTACCTAATTTGTCATACCATCTCTGTGTAACTTTTAACAATCTCATCATTTGCATAAGCTATATCCGTAATCTTAGTTCTTCACCCTAATATATATTAAGACTGAGCATATTTAGCATTATCATGCAATAATGTGATCCATATGATTACCTTTATTATCAAGGAGCTTACACAACCAAATTTATTTTCTTTCAGCAGTCATACATTTCCAAGACAGAACCTCCAAAATCAAATTTTGAATGGACAGTGAATGCTTAAGGTGATTCAGGTTCACAGATGATAAAGGGCGTAGTTTCTCTCACGACTAAGCTTTTTATAAAGGCGGAGTTTGTCTCCCAGCTTAACTTTCTTCATTCAGGCCCAATCTGCCTTACCACATCCCACTTCCAAACATTTCAAATAAACTTTTGACGGTGATAAGAAAATGCAGACTTCGGTCAATTTATCAACTACAACTCATACATCATTGTGCTGATGCCAAAATCTTGCTAATTTAGTCTCATAACTTATTATTATGATTTGTTTCCTATCCGATACATACAATAATTTACTTAACTTTATAGGTTCTCAGTATTCAATCTTAAGTTACTGAATAGATCTCATATCTCTATTTGAATTTTATAACATATCTCACGATCTCAGATAATCCACACTTTTAATCGTATACTTCAATTCAATATGACATTTCTTATATAATCAATATAAAAAGATTTTATGAGATTTTCAAAATGATTCTTGTTTAATATCCTACCTGAATTAGTATTTTTATTTTAGAATATAATGCATACAATACAATTTCTTTAGATAGTCTAATCAGACTACTAATCCTTAATAGGCAAATCCTAGCATATCAAGTTGTTCCCATTATACTTTTTAATCACTTTATTACCTAGTTATTGAAACGTTTGGCTCAACTCTAATATGAGCTTCAAAGAACAAACTTATAATAACTAATTCCAATAACTCAGTTGATGATGTGCCTGTGAGGACTTTATTCTATCATCATTATTACACATCTCTCTCTCAAGATATAATGCTAAGAAGTTCTTATTATAATTATACTTCATGTTTTTTCTCAATTCAAAGTATTGATCACATCAATCACTTTGAGTGGGTGATTGCTTAGAGTAAATTAATTATATTCATAAATTTAGGTTACTCATTTCAACTCTAATTTATTTCACTCTAACAACTACATTATTTCAAACTCTCATAGCGTGAACATTTTCGAATCATATTATACTAACTCTTTGGTTTTCATACTTCTCATTTGTCTTCTAGTGTCTCCTATAAGATTCTCTAATCTTAGGGATAACTAAAAGTCTCTCCAAATCCCTTTCACTTGGTTAAATTAGTATTTTAACATATAAATTTATGAACTTGCGTAACCCATTTAATTGATTGAATCTACATATAAATTGAAATCTACACCTATATCTTATAAACCTTAAGCATCAACTTTAGGACTTATCATTGCAATTCATTATATTCATCGTTTGAAATACATTTCAAGCTTTTATTATACAACTGATGCCTTAAATTGTTTGGTATAGCTACCGAAATATTTATTTCACAATAGTTCTTATCCACCTTCCTTAAACTATATAATAGTATAAATTACAATCTTTTGCCTCGTTGTGTCAACACAAAGCTACTTGAATAAAGGTATTAGAATAGATCTCTAATTTTTCAACAATCCAAGTATAATTAAGCAATTGTTGTAGTCCAACTACATTTCAGTTTTCCTCTCAAGGCATTTTTGCGTCATTTTATTTTGGCCTATCTCAATTGTATTTTCAAATTAATTGAACATATAACACAATATTATTACCACTCTGATTCTGTATTGAATATAAGACAATTATCTAACTTTATGAATCTTAGTCAAGTCCATTGACATACAACTCACATTCAACACACGTCTGAGTGAATTACATTTGACACTTAGTATTTGCACTTCCAATATTTGAGCATAAACCAATTTGTCATCAAAGTTCACATAACTTTGCGATATTGCTTATGTCTTTGTTAAGTCTTCAACCCTTTTTATATTATCATTGATAACACAATGATAATCTTGCTTAGGGTTCATCAACTATATGTTTCCTTTTATGAACATAACATGAGCTATAGGGAGTTTTCATGGTTTCCACCATGTTTTTAAACATGAACAAGCCATTGTCGGACATCATATTTAAATAGTTCTAATTCTAATCTTGAATTAATGATAACCAAATCTAAATCAACATTTGAGAACAACTGGTTTAAATTAATAAATGAAATGAGTTGTCGATTCTAGGTAATGAACATTCATTCTTAATTGAGCTTAAATTAACTCATTACTCGAGTTGAGTTCTCAAACTCAAAAAATTCAAGTAATACCTAAAATTAAAATGGAATTAATCGTTGGTTTAACATTAAAAATCAAGTAATTGATGAATTTTATTTCAAATTGTGCCAAAATTCTAAGAGAATATGATAAACAAACTTCTTCAAACTTTTAGAATCACAATTTATTATTTATCAAGCTTGAATTCTCACCATGAACCTACTACAAATTTTTCCACCAATTGGAACCATTTGAACCTTGAGTGATAGCTTTATTTCTCCGAATCATCATTAGTTGAAATTTAGAGATTTACATAGTTTTTGGTAAAAAGTAGCAGTTAGTACCAACCTTTTGATATACTCCTTACCTATTCATTTCCAGTATCGTAAAAGAATTCTTTGCATTCTCGAAATCCTCAAATTGATTGACAACTCACTCTTCCATATTTAGACTATTCTACTCTCAAAGATCAAATAAGAATATCTCACTATCTAACTACAATGTTCTAACCCAGACTATACACATTTTTAATTTAAGTTTTCATATCAAATTACCATAAAAGTGATAGAAGTCCAATAGGTAAGATAGAGTTACCTAAAAATGTTGATTTTCCATAATCCTTCAACTCTCATCTCTCACTGTGAATCTTCACTTTTTAATGTAATTTCATAATTAGGATTGTTTACAAATATTAGGGTTGTTTAAAAATATTAACCTAATCCTTAATTTTTTTATTCGTGCGGATCCACCCCAATGTCATTCTTCTCTTTTATCACTCTATTACCGAGTGCGATCACACCACAACATCACTAATAAACCTTTTCATATTTTAACTTTACTTTTAGTATGTGTGCTTATACCACTACTATACTGACAAGTTTCTTCTCATTATTCCAATATGTACCAGTACCATATCTAAAATTTTATACTTCATAATAACTTATGAAGTATAAATAATTAATGATTATCTAACCTCGACTAGGTTCTTATCACCATTCACCACTAATTTTCTCACTAAACAGCTTTTAATCTTGTTTAACTAGTTTCGTTATTAGTATATATTCTACTCAAAGGGAATCATCCCCTTTGAGCTTTATTGGATATCACTTTCTTATTAATTTCCATTTTCATAATATATGCCCTAAGGTCCAGGTCCAATCGATCCTTCTGTACTTACTATTATTAATCTAATAATATCAGTGAGAATAAAGACTATTAGAGACTATCAAATAGGAGAAAAGCTTACTTTTTGTCACCGTATGATTTCTTATTTGTTTCTTTTTTCTATATATCATTGAGATTCAGGTTTCCACAAACCCTAATCCTCAATGTTTTTTAAAGTCATGAGGTGTTGAAGGACATAAACCATCTTCTTATTATTTCGAAAAGACATAACATGTATATCTATTACATAGATATAATACATCATAATACATAACATTAGTCAAGCTTTTATCTTTCATTATCCCCCAAAACATTAATAAAAAATGTTTATAAAGTCCTAGGTTATTCAATAACTTGAGAACAAATATCCAAATTAGTGAACCTAGACTTCTATTCAGATTATAAGTAATGAATTTAGGTTATAACATTAAACTATATCAAAGCTATTCCTACCTATATCTTGGAATAGTGAGACCAGCTTTACAAGTCTTAGCTCTCATGTCAAACTATATCATAGCTATTACTGGAAACAAGCTATGACCAAGCTCTGGTACCAACTGTAGCATCCCCTACCCCAATTAGGGCTATACCCGGCCTAAAACTCTAATTAAACCTTGACACACCAGTCGGACTCACTTAAAGTAACATTACAGCTGTCCTTCATACATGATAATCACAATATTACATCTTTAATAATGAATAAATAATAGAAAATGTAATGAAATTGAAAGCTTTTTGATAAAACATAAGATATGGAAAAATTGGCATAAACCTCGATCGTAAAACCATGTCAATTATTAAATAATATTAATGAATTAATTAATAGCAATATGAATCTAAAACATATCTATTCAGGCATTAAAAATTATATAACAATACATAACGAAATGCAAGTTCACATGTCAATTGCAACTGTACACATGACGTGTATTTTCATTTCAAAACTGAGTTGTAAACTCATGTTACCTTGGAATATGGTTCACAGAACTTACACATTGGCCAACATGTGATTTCGGTGGTGCATCTAGGCATAGCATAGCTACCAACTCAAATAAGAAAGCAACAATTAGGTACCTTAAGGTTTTTGAAGGGAAGCTGGTAATGATCCAACACTCCCATCGTCACTCCATTCTAATTCGCTCTTCATACCTTTTTCCAAGAATTTAGCATTAAAACAAGTTTAAGTCACAATACATTGCCCCATTCCCAGTCCATAATTCTATGTGAAATAATTATACTAATTAAGTTGCATAATTGATAAAAATATCAGTCCCACTTACCTGTGCGAGCTTTCCTAATTTTTTTTACTGATTTACTCAACTCCCAAAATCCATAAACTTTTCCCAGTCAACCAAGAACCTAAATCAAACCTATTGTCATCAATTTAGGTCTAATATTCATTAATTAAAACCCATAAATTTTTCCTACTTGAATTCAAAACCAATTCATCACTTTTTAGGTAAATTCAACCATTCATGTTTTTTGAGGTAAAGCCCCGATATAAAGTCTCGCACAAATCCTAAATTCTTCATTTTCATAGAAACTCATCAATTTTTACTTATTTGGTTCAATTATTTTTTTATTGAATTTCTTCTTATTTTTTGGAATTTCTTCCTATTTTCATGGTTTTCCCTTCTTTATTTTGGAAAAAGGGTTGTGGTTGAACAGAGCTGGACCATGTTCGGCTCAATCGACACGGTTCATGGGCCTAACCTCTTCTTCCTTATCATCTCTATGATCCACTATTCGATCAACAAGTTTCAATTTTTTTGCTGGGGTGGCGTTTAACCCAACCTTGGGGAACTCTAAAGAGAGGAGACGGCTTCCTTGTCATCTCCTTCCTAGGATCCGAGCCTCCCATTCATCTTCACCAATAACTACCCAAGAAACCACATCTACATTAACCACATTGACAACAAAAAAATTCAACAACATACCAACAACAACCTTACCTCTTCTTTCCCTCATCAGTCTCAATTTCTTTTTGCCTCTATGTCCTCGACCTTTCTCCCTTTCTCTCATAGTTTCTTTTTTTCTCTTTTCTAGTTTGTTTTAAGTTAGTATATATTCCTACATTCCTTAAGATTTTCATCACACGAATCTTGAGGCATATTAGATGGTTCAGTTGTTTTTATTATATATTAATGTTTCTCAAGATACATGTTGCGTATCTTGAGGTCGATCTTATAGCTATCAACCAACCCATCACCTCTTGACCGACTTACATAAGATCGAATAAATTCTTTTTCAGATTCGTACACGCTAGTCTCGAGAATGATCCAAAAGATAGGAAATAAAGTCGCATTTCTTAATATGACATCAACTTGACACATACACGTCCATGCACATTGATTTTCAATGAGATGTGCTTATACGCATCTTGAGGCATAAATAATTCTCTACAAACTAACCAACGTACAACTAATTCACCTTCTTGACTCAAAAGAAAAATGTTTTATTTTAGAAAACATGAAATTATCATAAGAACAATCACAAAAGAAATTCATGGATTAAGGTATGGTATATTTTTTAGATCTAGTTTAAGGGTACCTATTTTAGATCGGGGTTTTTCAAAACATTTTTTGAATTTTTCGCTGTGTATGAACCTAAAAAACCCAACAAATCTGTGAAGACCCTTCCGAGGAGAATTCTTCAAATATACAAAAGCTCCCCCATTATACGTGAGATTGTTGTGATATGTGTCTACATACTTCTTCTTGCTCTCTTGGGCCCCTTTAAGCTTTTGATGAATCTGTCATACTTTCTCCATGTGACCAATAAGAATTTTAGGCCCCACTAGCTCTCGGTACTTTGGCTAAGCTCAACGTGATAATGAGCGACACGATTTGCCATATAAAGCCTTAAATTGCACCATCTCAATGCTAGCCAGATAACTCTTATTGTATGCAAGCTCACATAATGGTAGGTACTCATCCAAAGATCCGCCAAACTTAAATACATAAGCCCTGAGTATATCCTCGACAACCTGAATCAACCTCTCAGCCAGCCGTTCAGTCTTCTGATGGTAAAAAGTTATAATAAACTATAGGCATGTACAATACTGCTCCTGCATACTCCACCACCTCTTGGATGTATACATAACATCCCTCTTTGACATGATAGTCAATGGTACCCATGCAACATAATAATTTCTTTATCAAGTAATACACGCAATAGGTTAAATGTATAATAAGCTGGGACTGGCATAAAATAGGCAGATTTCGTCAATATGTCCACAATCACCCAACTAGAATCATGTCATCGGGCATTCATGGGCAATCCTCTAATAAAGTCCACAGCAACGTCTTCCTACTTTCATCGTGGAATAGGAAGTGGATATAAAACCTTTTAGATCTATGATATTCAGTTTTCACCTGTTGGCAAATCCTATAGTTTCAGATCCTATACATCTAAGTTCATCCTATGCCACCTGAAATGTCTTCTCATGTCATGGTACATCTTGGTCCTGCTTGGATGAGCTATGAAATAATAATGGTGTGAATCCTAAAGAATCTTATCTCTCAGCTCCGCGATTGATGGCATCCACAATTTGCCTCTGAATCTTATACACAAATCCATCATCTCTATCCAATCAATACCATCAATACTCTGGGCTGACTCATTAGATCCTAATTATAAGATTTTGGCTATGTGACCCTCTAACACTCTCTATGTAGAAATTGTCTATAACCTCATCTGTGGAATATTATCACTGAAGTGTCTATAGGAATAACTAACTAACTCATCATCGCCGCTGCCTTGAGTAATCCCTACTCATGTGTCATATAACATCTGACAACCTTAGCATTTCTAATCGGTATCCTACTTAGCACATCTATAAGTATGTTAGCTTTTCTTAGGTGATACTCTTTAAGAAAAGTTATAGTCCTTTAGAAACTTTAACCATCTGTATTGTCTCACGTTCAACTCTTTCTGTGTGAAGAGATATTTCAGACTCTTGTTATCAGTATAAAGTATGAATCTCTCTTCGTATAGATGATTTCTCCATATATTTAGAGCAAATACCACCACTTCTAACTATAAATTATGAGTCGAATAGTTTTTCATATGTATCTTTAGTTGTCTTGATGTATAAGCCATTGTGCATTTATCATGCATCAATACACAACCTAAACTTGTAAGTGAATCATTTGTGTTTACCGAGAACCCTTTCTAGCCTCGGTGAATGATCTATTTTTACCAAGAACCCTTTTCCAGCCTCTGGCAATATCAACACTGGTGTGGTGGTCAACGAACTCTTCAGTTGAGCAAATGTCTGCTTGCACTCCTAAGACTAAACAAATACGGTGTCCTTTTGAGATAATCTGCTAACAGATGAAGTGATCTTTTAGAAGTCTTTCACAAACCTATGGTAATATCTAGCCAACCCTGGAAAACTATTGATCTTAGTAACTGACGTTGGTGCTAGCCAATCCATGATAACCTTAGTCTTGGCTGGATCCACTGCAATCTCTATTGCTCACACAACATGACCTAAGAACTTGACCTCTGACAGCCAAAATTCATACTTACTGAACTTGGCATAGAGTCTATGCTCCCTCAAAGTCTGCAATGTCTCCCTGAGGTGTTGCTCATGATCCTTTTGTTTCCTTGATTATATCAATATATCATCGGTGAAAACTATCACAAAGTGGTCAAGAAACGCTCTCATTTCTTGATGAATCAAATTGATAAACATGGCGGGGGCATTGTTCAGCCCAAATGGCATGACCATGAACTGATATTGTCCATATCTTGTGCTGAATGATGCCTTAGACCGATCCTCATCCCTAGCCCCAAGCTAATGAACCCTTATCTCAAGTTTATCTTAAGAAAAAACTGTGCTCCTCTCGACTGGTCAAACTAATCATCGATCCTTGGTAGTAGATACTTGTTATTGACTATAACCTTGTTTAATTGCTTGTAATTGATACATAATCTCAAAGTGTTATCCTACTTCTTCACAAATAGGACAGGTGCTCCCCATAGTGACATGGAAGGTGTGATGAATCCCCTATGTTCGAAATCCTAAAAGTGACTCCTCAACTCCTCTAACCCTCTCAGAGCCATTTGGTACGGAGGTATATAAATATATATGGTGCTTAGTAGCAACTCAATAATGAAATCTATCACTCTCGATAGTGGTAAACAAGGTAAGTTCTCCAAAAACACATCTGAAAACTCACACATAATCAGAATCTCCCCAAGTCCGGGTCTTTGAATCTTTATCACTTTATATAATGATACCATAGTCTCCATCTCTCCACCAGTGAAAAGTCAAACTCTTGTACCCTCAACTCTCGATGTACTACCATTATATGTAAACTTCAAACGCTCTAAGATCTTAAATATCACTATCTTGCTAAAAAAAATTGATATGAGCATGATATGGTGCTAGCCAACCCCTCCCTGATAACGTGTTGTAGTCTTAAGACTCAAGCACTATTAAACTGCAAGTAACTTTACCCCATCTATCTCTACTAGACATCCCTTTTTAAGAAAATTAAGGTAAACCATATCCCCGGCTGCAATACTTCATATCAATTCCATACTAACCCAAATAGGTGTTAACCCTAAGATGCCTATCAAGTGACTTGAAATGAAGTAACTATAGAACTCAAATTAAATAAGACTTATAAATCTCTACCGCAAATAGAAATTATAACCTCGATAACACCTTGAGTAACATATGTATCTAGCTATACAACCATGTATACTCCCTGTCAACTCTAATGTGGGAGTATGACTGCTGGCTGTGGACAATCTCTCAACATGTGCCTAAACTACCAATATCTATAATAAGTAATCGACATGCACTGACCTTGTGCCTGATCCTAGGCATGTGCTTATCTTTGTCTCTACCAGGAACCATCTCGACCTATACTTCTGCCTTGGCCTCTACCATCCTACTACTGCTAACCTGGCACTAGTTATAATAAAAGTACTAGTACAGTAGTTTGAACTGGCAAATTTTCTCTAATAGGAGGTGGCAAAGTAGGTCTACTAACTAAACTTTGAAGTAGAGTAGGGTATAATATGTAAGGCACAATTGACGTGGTTTTCTTTGGTTGCTAAGAACCTCTCTACTATCTCCTTTGTCCCTTGCACATCTGTTTCCTCCTTTCAAACTCCGTGACCTGATCTGCTGATAATGCTGATCTTAACGGTGTCCCATTCATAGCTCTATTAAAATAACATGTCTCAAGAGAAAGTTCACCCTTATATATCTTACCCAAGGTCCTGGCACCTGAACTAATCACATAAAACCCTATGTCTAGCCTCAGTCCTTCTTCGAAATGATACATATCTTTAGACTAATATTTCACTAGATTTTCAATAAACTACCTCACGTAGTCATATCTGTCTCTATAGCTCATCACTGACTCATCAGCTCCCTATCTCAAATTCATGAACTCCTTCCTCAAACTCTTCATTAGTATAGGTGGGAAGTACTGTTAATATAAATTCTTCTTGAATTCATTCCAAAACTTAAAATCACCATCAAAAGTTATCATCGCACGCCACCAAATATTAGCATTTTTCTGTACCGTATACGATGAAATCTTAGCTCAAACTCTATCTTCAATCCTTAAAACATTATGAATATTCTCCGAAGATAATACGCACTTCTTAATCTTCTCAAAGTCTCTTTGTTCATCAAAATAAATTAGCTTCAGTCTAATGAAGTCCTTCACCAACTAAACCTTTGCTGACGAGCTAGAAATTATAGAAAATGAAGAAAGTGTATCAACTATCTCGGCTACTATTACTATTACAAACGAAATATTTTGTACCACCGGAGTTGCTGGTGTCGCGATACGAAGATTTGATATCGTTAATGTGGGAGTAGTAGTGGTGGAGGCAGTGTATGTGTTGGTGGTGCAAAACGAGCTATCATCATAGCAATCGATTAGATACCCGGTCAAATAGCCTCAGAAAATCATCCGCAAAGGTAGGAGGTTGACTGCAACTTGCACTTGTATCCCTCTATGGCGTGAATTAGCCATCGATATCTATAAGTTGATAGCAAACTTGAATCAGATACCACATAGATAACACATATATATACATATAGAAATTAATATTCATATAAGAAATCCCCTTTTCGCTTTCACTCACTTCCTAACTAATGGTTTCTAGAAAATGATCATTTGGTTTCCACAACTAATGTTTATATTTCATGGAAATTCAAAGGTTGATTATTCTTAAATTTGTCTTTAATGCCAACTGTGATGACTCATTCTCATATTAGGGCATCACCCGACCCAATTCCGTCATTAAGCCTTAATCTCAGCCATATAAGACTTAACAACTTTTCAAAAAAATTCTCCAAACTAGTTAACCATTTAAAATAAATGATATATTGTTCTCTTGTCAATTAATATTTCAAAGTTAATTAAAATTTAAAGAACTTAAGGATTATTCATCGAAAGTATTAACAAATTTGCGGAAGCCATTATTATAAACCTTAAGTATGTGGACAACCTGGAAATAAAGATCACATGCATATATATATATATATATATATATATATATGTATATATATATATATATACAAGATGGTGATAACAATATATCAACATATGTCTGGTTGATAACTATCTCACAACCTACAATATACATCCCTAAAAGTGTATAAAAGACATAAATAAGTCATACAACTAAACCAAAAACCTACAATATCATAAGTAGAAGCACTCTAGTGGCTCGGAAGTAGTCGTCAATCTTCTCCTTGCTCGGTCTGCTACTCGATAGATCTACACCCACTATAAAAAAAAGGATGGTGAGTATGGGAAAGTAGAAAGTAACACTGAGAGACATTTATTTATATTTCCTAATATACAACAACTATCAGAAATCATAACAATAACAACTATGCTGAAAAAAGAATCATGTTATAATGTACTTTAGTTAAACAATATGAAAATGAAACTTTGCTAAGCAGAAATGATTTAAGGCAGTCGGTCGTGAGTTACATCATGTCAGCCTTATTCCACTATGTAGGGCTGATAAGTGATTATTTATACTTATATATAAGCTTAGTTTAGTCTTATACTTATTATAAATATCTGTAAATGAGACCTAATTCTTGGTGTTATTGCATTTTCAGGTAAATAAGGTGTAAAGGAATGAAATGATAAAAAATGAGAAGAAACAAAGCAAGAAACCCACAAAAATAGGTTGGCATCATGGTTATATATGTTGGTGATGTGGAAGAGTAAGGCACAACATGGAAAGGAAAAGCACGACGACGGAGAGCAAAATAACTTAAGAAATCAACACCGGAGGTCTGATACAGTGGCAGCGTTGTGGCTTATAAGGGAGAGCACGAGATAGGAGGTGGCAATGCCAGGTGGATAGGAGAGTGAAATAAGTGCATGCAGAGGTGGCACAGTGGCGGTGTTTTGGCTTAACACACATGGTGCTAGGGCATTAGTAATAGTGCCAAACTCATAGGAAATTGAAAGTTGGTGTTTTATTTCGAGTTAAATTGTAAAGTAAGGTTTTTAATTGTTATTAAGAAGTATAAATAGGTATTCAGAAGTAGTAAACTAACAACATACCAACTATAACCACCATTAGAGTAATTTAGCATAGGTTTACTTTGGTTATGAGTATTAAGGAGGATTGTGTGAAAAAAAGGAAGAACTTCACGTTTGCACATCAAGTTTGGTTTCATTGAACTAATTGAAGGTAATATTTATATTCATCTCTAATTTACAATGATTTCCATTATGAATAGTGATACATGTGTTTCAATGAAGTGTGAGTAGTCGATTTATCTTAAGGATCAATGGATCTTATGGTATAAATGTTATGCTTTGAATATGAGTTAAAAGTGATTATAAAAAGTTCAATGGTTAGAATTTGCATTGATTCTGAGCATAATGCTTTAGACATCATGATCATTTGTTTAATGATATTAAGTTTTAAGCGTTATCATTGCCATTAAAGTTTTTAATCCATACATGAATGGTACAATCATAAAATACACAACATCAATAGATATTTGTTGATTAGGGAGACACAGATAGTAAACTTAGTTGGTTATGAATCTAATAATTTGGGACTTAAAGCAATGTGGAGCTTACGTTATTCAAAGAGATCAGTAGAGTTCTAGTTTGCACATTTGAATTTTTAACGTCACGATTGTGGGTTAAAGTGGAGTTGAAGAAAATCTATATATATTATAATTAAGCATTGCACATAACATATTATGATGTAAAAGTGGTTGAAAAACATATTATTAACTTACCTAGGTGAAGTTGTGAATTAAGATATCCTTAATATAAGAGTTAAAGTAAAGATTGATTTGATTTGATTTGTTAGATTAGTTTAATACTGAACCAATTAAAAAGGGATTTCCTTAGCAATGGTTCAAAGTTAAATAGGAAATTAACTAGTGCAAAAACCATTCTATAAGGATAATATATGTGATCAACGTAAGTTGATCACACTATTACTATAAGCTAGCCATCATACTAGCGACATGCATAAAGTTTTTTGCACCGCTATCAGGGATAGGTAGCTACTTAGACTTAGTTTGAAAAGTTTTTTACTTTTATTTTAAGTATTTTACTTTCAAGTTCATATTAAAAAATAAAATAAAATAAAAGGCTTGAGTTTCAAGATTGTCTTTCAGCACTTGTTCTTTTGTTTTTTTTTTTAGGGATAACTCGTACATGCGTAGGAAAAAGATAGAAGGACTTAGTGCCTTACGACCCTGATATTGACTGAACCAATAAAGGAAAGAAAAAAAATCAGTGAAGATGGCTAAAGATCAAGCATGAAACCAACAACAGGGCCGAGGGAATAACCAACTCGAAGGTGATCTGGTAGTGCAAGATAGAGTGTGAAGACAGAGATGCCTTCATAACTACTTCAAACGAAAAGCTTAAGAAACTTATAACGGAGTGATGAGGATTCTAGCCAAAACCACCAAGTTCAGAAAGAGACTATATCTAGTTAACATGGTGCAAAGTAGCTTGTTCAATGAGCTAGCCAATGAAGATCCAGTTGCACATGTTGCAAATTTTTAAAGAAGTGCGACAATGTGCACATTATTGGAGTTACAAAGGAGGTGATCAGGATGCAACTTTTCCTATTCTCATTGGATGGAAAATCCAAATCATGGCTCCAAGTGCTAAATACATGGAGTAAGACCTCATTAGCAGAAATTTAAGAAAGACTTCTAGACAAGTTCTTTCCCCTAGTGAAGGTCAGTGAAAGGAAACCTGAGATTAATTAGTTCAACCAAGAAGACATTGAGTCTCTTGGCGAGGCTTGGGAGAGACTCAAAGAGATGCTGAGGAGATGTTCGAGACACGAATATGTGAAATGGGCACAACTTCAAATTTTCTACTATGAGATGAACCAAAGCCGCAAGTTTTGGGATGATATGGATGGACTTATGCAGAGTATACCATAGATGAAAAGGTTTTTATTGGAGGAGATTTAAATGGGCATGTCGGGGTAAGTAACGATGGGTTCGAGAGAGTTCATGGAGGTTTTGGTTACGGTAATAGAAATGAAGAAGGAGAATCAATTTTAGAATTTGCTTCGGCATATGATCTTGTCTTAGCAAATACTAGTTTTAAGAAGAGGGAGTCGCATATAATTACTTTTAGTAGTGGTCATAACAAGAGTCAAATAGATTTTCTTCTAACAAGAAAAATAGATAGAAAATTATGTAGAGACTGCAAAGTAATACCTGGTGAAGCACTTACTACCCAACATAAGTTAGTAGTACTTGATATTAAGCTAACACAGCGGAATAATATGAATAAAACAGTTAGCGACCCAAGAATAAAGTGGTGGAACCTAAAACATAGTAAACAAGTAGAGTTTAGAGAAAAACTACTAAAGGAAAATGTTTGGAATCTTGACTTAGATGCTAATACAATGTGCTTAGAAATGAGTAGTTGCATAAGGAGGGTGGGATCAAACATAATAGGTATATCTAAGGCTTGGGACCTCCAAAGAAGGAAACATGGTGCTGGAACGAGGATGTCCAACGAGCAATTAAGACTAAAAGAGAGATGTATAGGAAAATACCTAAGTGTCATGATGAAGATGTGTACAATCAATATAGAGAAGCTAGAAAACAAGCTAAAAAAGTAGTTAGTCAAGCTAAAATAAATTTCATGGAAGATTTATATACAAGGTTAGGTAATAGAGATGGCGAAATATATATATATAGGCTAGCCAAATTAAGAGATAAAAAGAAACAAGACCTAAGTCATGTAAGATGTATTAAGGACGAAAATCAAAATGTTTTAATGCGCGAGGAGGATATTAAGGAGAGATGGAGAAGTTACTTCGATAGTTTATTTAATGATGGCCAAGTTGATACTATAATAGATGAAAACCCACACCAAGAAAGAAATGTAAACTATACATGCAATATTAGAATTGTAGAAGTTAAAGAGGCATTGAAAAGAATGAAAATAGGGAAAGCATGTGGCCCAGATGAAATACCCATAGAGGTTTGGAAATGCTTAGGAGAAATCGGATTGACTTGGTTAACAAAACTTCTCAATAAAATTTTAAAATCAAAAAGGATGCCAATGGATTGGAGAAGAAGCACGTTTGTGCCAATCTTCAAAAACAAAGGAGACATTCAAAGTTGCTCAAACTACCGGGGAATTAAACTTATGAGTCACACTATGAAACTGTGGTAGAGGATAATTGATAATAGGCTAATGAGAGAAACCACAATATCAAAGAACCAATTTCGTTTCATAACTGGGAGGTCAACTATAGAGGCGATTTTCCTTGTAGGACGATTGTTAGAAAAATATGGAGAAAAGAAAAAAGATCATCATATGGTATTCGTATATTTAGAAAAAGCATATGATAGGGTCCCTGGAGATGTTCTTTGAAGGGTTCTAGAAAGAAGAAGAGTGCATGCTAGATACATAGACACTATTAAAGATATGTATGATGGAGTAGTAACGAGTATAAAAACATTTGGAGGAGCTGCAAATGAATTTCCCATTACGATAGGACTACATCAAGGATCGGGTTTAAACCCATATCTATTTACTTTAGTTATGGATGAACTAACTAGACATATTCAAGATGATATACCATGGTGTATGTTATTTGCAGATGATATTGTCTTAGTGGATGAAAGTAAAGATGGAGTGAATAGGAAATTAGAATTCTGGAGGAATACATTAGAATCTAAAGGCTTTAAGTTGAGCAGGACAAAAACAGAATACATGCACTGTGAGTTTGGAAACACTAGACATCGAGATGACGGAGTGGTAAAATTAGGGGAAGTAGAAATTCCTAAGGTAAACCACTTTAGATACCTAGGATAAATCATACAAAATGATGGTAACATTGAAAATGATGTCACACATAGAATTCAAGCGGGATTGAAGAAATGGCAGAACGCAACAGGGGTGATTTGTGATCGACATATTCCTACTAAGTTAAATGAAAAATTTTATAGGACCGCAATTAGGCCAGCTATGCTCTACGGAAGTGAATGTTGGACGGTAAAGCAACAACAATTACATAAAGTGAACGTAGCAGAAATGAGGATGCTTAGGTGGATGTGTGGTAAAACTCGTCAAGATAGAATAAAAAATATAGAAATTCAAAGACAAGTAGGAGTAGCACCAATTGATACAAAGATTAGGGAAGGGTGGTTGCAATGGTTTGGTCGCCTGCAAAGACGGTCTACAAATGCCCCAACTAGAAAACTTGACTTAATAGAAACTGTAGAAATTCGACGAGGTAGGGGCAGACCAAAGTTAACATGGGATGCATTAATTAAGAGGGATTGGAATGGTTTGCAAAGCTCACCATCAATTGCACTTAATCGAGCACAATGAAAAAGTTGATCCATGTAGCCGACCCCAGTTAATTTGGGACTGAGGCTATGTTGTTATTGTTGAGATGAACTAAAGCATGAGAATGCTTGTAGATGTGGTAGCAGGTGGTTCTCTACTTAGCAAGGATGAGGACGAAGCATTATCTCCTTGATCTTATGTCTAAAAATTGTACAGTCAATGCTTGTTCCATAGTAAGGAAACTAGCAGGGGTATATGATATTGACTTGAAAGATGCAATTATGGCACACCTATTAAATTCGATCAGTCAAATGGTGAAACTTCAAAAGGGACACAAAAGTCCACAAGTAGCACATCAACCTATTAATCATTAAGGCATGGTGGTTAACCAAATGTACATAAAACAGGGAATGGAATATGAGGACAACAACTTCACGAATAACTAAAGCAATGGGAACAACTTTAGGCTGAGAGGAATGGCTCCTCAATGGTTTTATCAAGGATACAACAACAACAACCCGAGCTTCTCATATGAAAATCCTGATAATGCACTGAAGTTACCTTAAAGCTTTGATCAACAAGTCTAGCGGGGGAACCTGGGCCAGAGCAAAAAGATGACTTCATTGAAGTCAATTGAGAAGTATTCGCAAGCCATGGACATTAGCAATAGGAAGCGCCATGAGAATCATGAGAACAAGATGGAAGGAGTAAAAAAGCCATGAAGAGGATGCATAATGAGCAATTGTAATCCTTCAAGAACTTAGAGAGACATATTGGTCAGCTTGCTATATCCTCGAACTCGAGAAAAGAATGAAAGTTTCCTAGCAACAGCATCACCAATCACAAGGAAAATATGAGTGCCATTCACATGATTAGCACTATAACAACGAAGGAGACAAGACAAGAACAAGTGATGTACAACTAGAAAAAGTCAAAAATTTAGCTATTATGAAGAATGAAAAGATGCATAAGCATGGAACAGAAGTGAGGCAAGATGAGCTTGATTGTTTTAAGAAACAAAAAATTAATGCCTTGAAAAAAAAGAAAGGGAAGCAATAATGGAAGGCCAAGCAAAAAGACGAAGGAACTTCCCAAGAAGACCTAAAACTTAATGACATCAAGTTGGTTCTGAAAAAACTAGAACCGAAGTTAAATTTCATCCCGAGACTTCAACTTATCAAAAGGAGAGGTCCTAGAAAGATATGCATACCGATATGTTGGGGTATATGCCCTAGAACAATTTTGTAAACATTGTTGAACTATTATAAGTATATGCATGTTTCTTTTATAATAGTATCCATAAATAATTATTTTATTATTCTAAATGTCCCTAGTAATTTATTATTGTGGGAATAATAATAAATTAAGACTACTATAAGTCTTGATTTATAATCATATACGTATACAGATACGGATCAAGATAATGGGTATCAGTTAGGAATAAATGCTGGACCGACCTGCTTTGAGAACACCACATGGTCAATGTCGTAACTGATTCTCATGAAAGTTATATCATTTAGTCCATTGACTTGAGATCACCAAAGACTCCAACATTAAGAGCATAATGATTTGATACAATTATATGTTGTCCTTGGCCGGATGATTATAAAGATTAAGATTGATCATCGTTCGACAAATGTGTGGATGTTGTGTGATCAAGATGGAACTTGTTCCTCTCTTTTAGAGAGAGATAGCTATTGGGGCCCACAATATGTTAGACTAATAAATGGTCATGTCTAGTGAATCAATTGGATCAATGTCACTTGACAATTTCAGTCTACTTGAATATCAAATCTAGTAGATTGAGCTAGAAGTTTGACATTCCATGTCTTATGTTCAATCAAAAGATATTACGTGACGAAGGGATATGATATACATTGTCTATTAGGTTGTATCGATTTATTTATCTTCATGTTACTTGGGTAGTCATAACGCCTTGCTAGAGACCGCTTATGACTTGTATACCAAAATGATTTTGGTTCATTACCAACGTATTATGAACCTATTGGGTCGCGCACAACGAATGGATTTGCGTAATTTTATATTGTCAGGGTTAATGAGTTTTTTTTAATAAAATTCATTTTGAAGATTCTCATTAAATGTCCTAGTTTGACTAGGATTTAAGATTCTCATACATTTTTAGTATGACTAGAAATTTTGTCTCTTAATAAATCCTATGTTGAATAGGACTCCAATTGGAATTATAGTATGACTTTAATTCTTATTTGAGTTTTAGAAAAATTATAACTCTTATTGGATTAGTTATTGTAGATTATCTATTTACTCTATCTTTTTAGAGTTGTAATTTAACTAGGACTCTATTTGGAGTGCGACTAGGAGATGGAGTTCTTTTACAAGTCGACCTAGTGTACTATAAATAAGACATTAGGGTCACAGCTGTTGTAGAGAATTCCTGAGAGAGATTTTTCCTAGAAAATTTTGTGAGAATTTTTTCCAGGGATTTTTGGGGCTAGCACTCTCGATCGTAATCGTCTGTTCGTGTATTGATTTCTGACAAAGGATGTTCGTCTCTAGCAGTGTCTTAAAGGAATCAATCAACGAGAAACAAGGCAGACATGGAGTTGTTCTTGTTAAGGTATAATTTTTTTTATTTGCACATAAATTTAATGGAATTAATGCGATCTTGGTTTAGGGATGTTTGAAAACCTTTGTTGCGCGTGATCCCAGAAACCCAACAGTGGTATCAGAGACAGGTTGCATGATTTAATTAAATTGCAATGTGCCCTTATTTCTTGATATACATGATAAATATAAGTCAATCATCATATTTTATATATGGTTGATCATTGTGTTTAATAGAATTAATCTATATGAGTGTGAAATTATCGGCATGGTGTTGTTGATGTAGTTGCACCATCACGCACATACATGCACAAAACGGGTGCGCATCAAATTTGGTAGATAAGATCTCGCCATTTGTGTATATAGATATGTGTAATTTAATATGTTTGTGGTTGTAAGGGATATGAAAGCAATGATATTGATAAAAATCAAAAATAAATAAAATAAAGAGCTTTTGCTAAGAAAGGATTCGATCTCTAGTTGCCCAACATGTTGAAGTGCCTTAGCCATCCTTGCAAGCAAATGAACTTGTAATAAGATTACAAATTAAAATTGATTTACAAATCTGATTGTAATAAAATGAAGGGACTTTTGTTGAGAGTACGATTTGATCCCTAGACCCCCTCATTCCCAACACCCCTCATTCCTAATGAATGCCTTAGCCATCCAGGCTAGCAAGCCAAGTTGTAATTGAATTATAAATATGTTTATATCAATTGGGCTACATATTAATTGAAAGAAGTTTTAACTAATTAATTTCCAATTAGTTGGATGGGGTTATTGTTCATCAATTAGATTGGCTGGAACGCTTTAATATTAATGATTAATTTAATTAGAAGGTGTTTTAATTGAATTAACATCAAATTAAATAATGAGACTATTATTATTAATTAAAATATTTAATTAAAAGGGGTTTTAATTAAATAGAGTCCAATAAAAATTATATTGAGATATATTTAATTAATGAGATTAATGAAAATATAATCTTTGATGCACTTAGAGAATTTTAAGGTATTTAATTTTTGTTTTATGATGCCTTGTTGATATATGAAGATGTTTATTCTTGTTTTATTTTAATGATCTTTATTCTATGCATATTGGGTATATATATGATATTCCATAATTAAATAGATGCTAGAATTAGTCATTGTAAAACACTACATGGATTATAAAACTCGATAAAAAAAATCCCTTGATTAGAATTTTAAGTTAATGTCACCCATTTTAAACACTTGTCAAGGCCTCAATCACATCAATATGGGTCTGCCTTCGCACGGTGTATCGTGTTATCTTGGTGAGGCAAGCTGGGTAATGGTAACCTAGATGTTTTAAATTAGTTTGACTTAATAAAGCTATCATAATGGTTTTAGGATTTAGGCACAGATGAGACGTAACATGTTGTGACATATGATGTTTAGGTCTCATAAATAACCTAAGAGTTGCATTTGATGCAATTGGTAATGATTTACTACCTAAATAACTTGATTTTGAGTGTCATGCCTTAGCTGTCTCAAATTAAGTGAAATATGGATCCTAGACCACTAAATTAATATTTACGAGGGTTATTGATTTAGTGGGAATTACTCACTAATAAATGATTCTGCATAATCTTCTAAGTGTAGATGTTAAACTCCTAGTAACACTAATTCATAGCAACTACAATTAGTCCTTGAGAAGGATAAAATAATTTCTAAGACTAATTCCCCTGTTTTCATTTGAAAATTTATAAATGTTATCAACCATAAAATAAGGATTTATGTCTTAGATTAATGATTCCTTTAAACTACCATCTATTAGTACAAGGATTATATGCCATGTTAGCAAATATAAAATCGGACTTTAGGAAAGATTCGTGCTGTAAAAACTAATGACATGATAGTGACACAACAAGAAATGCTCCAATAGTAAGTCACACGGGAAGGGCAAAAGATTGCAAAATTCATATATTCTTATAAAATGGTTAAGAACCTATTAATATATCTTTATGTTTGGAACATGAAAGAACTATATTAATTATCTCAAAAGGCTTGAATCTTTATGTGTCAAAAGTTGGCAGTAAATTTGATCTATAATTCATCAAAATAGTTTTGAACTACATAATATGAAAAACATGGAGAACACTGTTTACAGTTGCATATGATGTTTAAAACTGTAAGACAGAATAATAAAAAGGGCCTTAGATATATATTTGATGGTTCTATCATAAAGGAATTTAATAAAGAAAGATAAACAGAAGGAAAAAACTGCAAAAGGTGTTTGTGTCGGACACAGAAACCTTAGTTGTGAGCTAGACTTTGCGAAGTTCTAAAGAAAGCCTTAAAGAACGGATTTTATTTTTCATAGAATGAGATTTTTCATGTTATAATGAATTACAAATCCTATCAGAAAGACATAATTTTGAATTGTTACGAACATTTCAAAATGAGTAAAAGAAAAAAATCACTTGACAAACTATTAACATACTTTGATGAGATAATGATGGATAATATTTGAGCCAAGAGTTTAAATGACCATCTTTGAAATTGTGGAATTGTCTTGCAATTAACTCCAATAGAAATGTCATTTAAGAAATGATGTTTTAAGAGGAGAAATTGAAATATATAAGATATAATTTGATTTATGATGTGTCACAAGAACTTCTTAAGATGTCATATTGAGGTTATACTTTACAAACCAAGGCACTTGCACTAAACCTTATTTTCATTAAAGTGGTTGATAAAACTCCATATATGATATAGAATAAAAAAAAACCTAGTTTGTATTTTCTAGAGATTTGAGGCAGCGAGACTTGCGTAAGACGTTAAGTCACATAAAGTTTGATGCCTAAGTATTTTGTGTCTAATTGTGGTTGAACACTGTGATACTATTTTGTGCAATTGAGAACATATTGTTTGTTGCTCAAAATCTTGTCCTTTTAAATAAAGAGTTTATTTGTAAAAACACTATTGGGAATAAAGTAAATCTTGAAATGTTCAAGTGCCACAAATGAGAACCGATCCACTTTAGGAAGATCAACAAAATTTTGAACTAGTTGAGCATACACAAGTAACATATATCTCTTGAAAATCTAGAATAATTAGAAATTGGCCAAAGAAATTTGGAATTTCATATTGTTGATAGTTATGATGCATTTTTTATACTAGATCAGAATGAATCATTACTAATTAAGAGACATGTCTCATTTAGATTGAATGAAGAAAATAAGTATTATAAACTCTAAATTTTAATTCATATACATTAACCAAGTTTGGAACTTGAATTATTTACTTGAAGATGTATGACCATTTAATGTAAATGAATTAAAGTGACTTGAAAAGAAAAGATGCATACTTAAAATCCCGGCTTATCGAAAATTTCAATCTAAATCAAGGTGTTGATTATGATAAGAATTTCACTGGTAGCTAAGCTCAAGTTCTAGAATTCTGTTGTCATTACTTCATAGTTTGACTATAAGATATGACAAACGGATGTCAAAAGTAGCATTGCTCTATGCTCCTTAAATATGTGTATGATATAACTATAAGGGTTTTTTTTATTATTTTGAGAATCGAGAAAGGTATGCAAGCTTAAAAGATCCATTTATGGATTATAGTAAGCTTATCAGAGTCGGGATCTTTGTTTGATGAAGTAGTTAATGAATTAAATTCACTGAATCAAAGATAAACCTTGTGTATACATAAAGGTTAGTGGGAGCGCAATTATCTTTCTGAATCTGTATGTTAATAATATATTATTCATTGGAAATAACGTCTTAACCCTGCAGAATGTCAAGTCTTGGTTAAGGAAGGTTTCTCCATGAGATTCTTAGATAATTAGGCCTATATCCTTGTGATATAGATCTATAGAGATAGACCTAAAAGGCAAATTACTTTAAATGAGAGTGCTTATATAGACAAATAACCGAAAAGGTTTCGGTGTACGAGATTCTTAAAAGAATTCGTACTTGTGTCTTATAACATAAGTCTCTGCAAGCTCAAAGTATTAAGATAAATGTTGAGTGGGACAATGTGAATATGATTTCTTACACATTAGCTATGAGAATCATCACATATGTTATACTTTTCATTCAACTCGATATGTAGTATGCTTTGAGCAAAACATACGTATATCTCATAGATTTTGGTGAAGGTCATTGGATATTTATTAATAACATTCTTAAATACTTCAGAAGCACTTGAGAGATGCTATTAGATTTGCAGAGGTTTAAAGGATATGAATCTTGTAAATGGTTACATGATGCAAACTTTCAAATTAATATAAAAATTAATCATCGCAATATGGATATGTGTTAACTTCATAGGAATGAGTTCAAAATGTTCTAAACTCACCCTAGCGAATCCTATAACATAAACTGATTTTTTAGTGGCATTTGATGTTGTTTAGATCGTAAGGTTCATGATTGAATAAAGTGTGGTTCCAAGTGTTGGGAATAATTTTGGCTTTTATTGTAAAACCAATGGACAAATTTAGGTTGTGAAGCCTAAATCACACTATAGATTTAAACAATGACTTGAGTGGTTTTTGTCTTATAAAAGAGAGAAGGTAAAGATTTGCAAAACATCAATAACAAACAATGTAACATATACATAAACAAACTTCTTCCACTAAGAATGCATTAAGGTTACTCAGTATTGGATACGCGTAAGATTAGACCTAGTGCAAGTTGGAGATGTTGGGGTATGTGCCCTAGACTAATTTTGTAAACGTTGTTTAACTATTATAAGTATATGCATGTTTCTTTTATAATATTATCTATGGATAATTATTGCATTATTCTAAATCTCCTTAGTCATTTATTATTGTAGGAACAATAACAAATTAAGACTAGTATGAGTTTTGATTGATAATCATGTAATGATTATGCGTATACAAATACGGATAAGGATCAAGATAATCGGTATCTATTTGGAACAGATGCTGGACCGGCCCGCTATGAGAACATTACATGGTTAATGTCGTAAGTGATTCTCATGAGAGTTATATCACTTAGTCTTTTGACTTGAGATCACCAGAGACTCTAATGTTAGGTGCATAATGATTTGATACAATCAAATGTTGTTTTTAACATGATGATTATAAAGATTGTGATTGGTCATCGTTCGACTAATATGTGGATATTGTGTGATCAAGATGGAATATTTTCCTTTCTTTTAGAGAGAGATATCTATTAGGCCCCTTGATATGTTAAACTGATAAATGGCCATGTGTAGTGAATCGATTGGATCAATGTCAGTTGACAATTTCAGTTTACTTAGATATCGAGACTAGTAGATTAAACTAGAAGGGTGACATTTCATGTCTTATGTTCAATCGAGAAATATTACATGATAAAGGGATATGATATACACTGTCTATTAGGTTGTATCGATTTATTGATCTTCATGATACATAGGTAGTCATAATGCTTTACTAGAGGCCGATTATGAATTGTATACCAAAATGGTTTGGTTCATTACCAACGTATTATGACCCTATTGGGTCGCATACAAAAAATGGATTTGTGTGAATTAATATTGTCTAGGTTAATGAATTTTATTTGAAAAAATTCATTTTGAAGATTCTCATTGAATGTCCTAGTTTGAATAGGATTCAAGATTCTCATACATTTCTAGTATGACTAGAAATTTTGTCTCTTAGTAAATCCTATTTTGAATAAGACTTTAATTGGAATTATAGTATGACTTTAATTTTTATTTGAGTTTTAGATAAATTACAACTCTTATTGGATTAGTAATTGTAGATTATCTATGACTCTATCTTTTTAGAGTTGGAATTTATCTAGGACTCTATTTGTAGTGTGACTAGGAGATGGAGTTCTTTTACAAGTCGACCTAATGTAATATAAGTAAGACTTTAGGGTCACGGTTGTTGTAGAGAATTCATAAGAGACATTTTTTCTAGAAAATTCTTGTGAAAATTTTTTTCCTAGGATTTTTAGGGCTAGCACTGCGGATCGTAATCGTCCATTCGTGTTCGGATTTCTGATAGAGGACGTTCGTCGTCTTAAAGGAATCAATCATCATGAAACGAGGCATACGTGGAGTTGTTCTTGTTAAGGTATGATTTTCTTATTGGCACATTAATTTAATGGAATTAATAGGATCTTGGTTCAGGGATGTTCGAAAAGGTTTCGAAAACTTCCGTTGCGCATGATCCCCAAACCCAACATGATAAACATTGACGGGCACAAGTTCGAAATGTTTTATGTGATATGGGAGCCTCCGTAAATTTCATACTACCAATGGACATGTTGCACGCCGACTTGAAGATAAACTGTACCGATGCGACAAATTCACAGGTAGCTAATGGTAACTTGATAACTACTATAGGAATAGTCTTGAATGTGCATGTGAAAGTGGGTAGATTCACATTCATTACGGATTTTGAGGCCATGAACCACAACATGGATGATAATGTGTCTATGATACTTAGGCGGCCATTCTTTAACATGACCAAAGTGAATTTGTACATAAGAGAGAGGAAGATCACGATGAGTATCAATAAGGGCGATGATGCTGAGAGGGTTATCATTGTTCATAGTGAAGAAGTACATCCGAACGGGAATGAACTTATAATCCCTTATTTGCATATGGAGCTTCTCGATTTTGACTCGAACTAAATGAGCAAAAAGGTGTCAAACTAATGATGTTAAATTAAACTTTACTAGGAGGTAACCCAGGGGTATTTTTTAAAAAGTATTTCAAATTTCAAGTTTTAAAATTTTTGTTAGTAGCTAGTTATTTAATTCAATAATTACAATTAACAAGTTTTAGTTCTATCTTTTGAAAATTTGTGTTGAATATGCAGGAAAGAACATTCCCAAGGTAATGATTCATCGGAATGCAAATGTCTCTTGAACTCAATTAAAGAGCGAAAAATAATGAAGGAAATCAAAGTGGTGAAAGTAAGGTGCAAGGGCAAATTGAAAGTAAAATTTATTAATTTTTATATTTTCTTGGATTTCATGCAGTCATGATGTCTTGTGCCAGTGACACATAAAGTCGAAGGATCGTTGGAGAAGAAATAATAAAACATTACACGTCGTGTCTATAAGGCACAGCTTCAGAGTTATTTTAAGGGGTTTAAACCCTCATTCTCATTCATTCTTCACACTTGCACTAAAACCCCACCATAACCACTAAGCATACATTCCTCTAAAGCTAAATTTTGATCATTTTTAAGTGAGATTAGTGAGTTCCTTGTAATTGAGAGTGAAAAAGGCAAGTGCATTATGCATTCGCACAAGTAGGAGATATAAGGCTTAGATTTTTGGATTTTGAGTTCAAAGAGAGGTAGGGTTCTAGTTGGTGAGAAAAGGTTAGAGGGCTTGGATTGATAAAGGCTTGGAAGAGTGTTCTACACCAAAAGTAAATTCGGCATTGAGGTAAATTTACAATTTTATCTATTTATGCTTTGATATTTTCAAAATTTTTGATGATATTGTATGAAAGTGTGGATTTGAGATTGTAGGATAGGTTTTGCAAGATTATGTGACTATTGAGCATTAATTTTATCTATGGAGACTTAGTTGATTTCTTTCCATTATTTGGTGTATGCATGATTCGTGTGATATGAATTTTGATTTTTAAGTGATTTGAAGACCCGAGTTGCATTACATTGTTGTTTAGTTGTTTGAAACTTGAAGAAATGACAAGAATAAGGAAACAAGTTAGCCAAATTAAAGAAAATGCTTTTAAGGCATCTACCTCAAGAAATACCACATAAAGATGAGCTTATACCTTTTAAATCCAGATTTTTCATTAATAGAGAAGCTAAGGGTTGATATGAGAAAAATCTACATAGGGAGTTCATTTATAAAAATGGGGGAAGGGGGATTAATTTTTTAGACAAGTACAATGAAAGAGTGAGTAATTTCATCAAGCGATGAAACTGGGAGCAAATCACTCAAGATTATAGAAAGAATGACAGTAAAGGAGTGAGTGAGATTATTTATGAATTTTATGGTAATGTGAAGTTAACTGCCAAGGATGGGCCAGTAAAGGTGAGAAGGATTTTTGTTTCCTTAAATATATGTGAGATCAATAATATCTATGGATTGGAGCACTTAAGTTTGTATGGATCTAAACCAACTTTCCTAAAGAATTTATATGAGAGACTAACCTATACCCTTTTAGAGCTATAAAGAACACATTAGTTGTCCCAAGATAAAAAGGATGGGTCATGAGAGCTTAGAATGCGCCAAACACATTAAGAAGGGGAGTATTAGAAAGGTTTACATAATGTGGCAACATTTCTTTATTGCATCACTATACCCCACTTCTCATCAAGGTGAGATCAACGAGCCAAAAGCAGCTTGTCTTTATGAGATTACAAAGAACGGGGATGATCAACATTTGTGAGATCATTTCAAATAGTCTAAGGGAGTCTACTGTGTCCAAAAGAGACAACAAATTATTATTTCCTATCTTGAGTACTCATATGTGCTTGAAGGCCAGAGTACAATTGAGAAATGACAATGAATTTGATATAGAGGTCTAACCAACTATAGATGAAGTTTTCATGCTCGGATTGAAATTACCGCCTGGTCACTAAGTCTTCGAGGAAGAGAATGAAAGAGAGAGAAAAAAGAAAAAAAAAAAAAAAAAAGTTCAAGGGAGCTAGACTTGAGGCTGAGTTGTTGGCCAAACGACAAGAGGATAAGGTATTAGCTGCAATAGAACTAGCCCAAGAGCTTCAAGAGGAAGAAGATGGAGAAGAGGAGGAACAACAGCAACAAGGATTTATTGAGGGCTATAAGTTTGTAGACCCAGAGATTAAAGAGCAGGAGTTGGATGGTCATGAGGTCTTCCCACCACCTCCTCCACCACAAGCACTAGTAACACCACCAAAGGATTTAATTCCACGGTAATAGAGGCTGTGGATAGCAATGATTAGGAGGCAATACTAAGAGGACATGGCACATTACTAGGCAGCAGTGTAGAGATATGAGAAGGATATGGAGAGGAGAGAGCAACAACGAAGGAACGAAGCAATGTATTTTCATGTTGTTTGTAGATCATCAGAGGGACTTAGCTAGATATGAGAGGAGCAGACATATGAGACCTACTGATAGGTCATTATATAATTTGAGTTATTATATATGTTTATGTGTTTTACATTTGGGATATTTTGATAACTATTTAATTATTTCGGTTCTATGTTTAGTTTAGTTTATTATATAATTTGTGTTATTACATATGTTTGTGTTTTACTTTTTTCCTATTTCTAGCTTACTTTTAAACCTTGAGGACAAGATTTGATTTAAGTTTGGCGACATCCATAATACGCTACACTACGAGAAGTGGTAAGATAGGTTGAGAAATATGTATAAACACTGCAGGTATAATCATTTAAATTTTATTTTGAAGTAATTAAGGAGGAATGCAAGGTAGCGTATAAAATTTTTATTTTTTTGTTTGAAGGTTTAAGTAGTATGGATTAGGTTATAGATATTAATATGTAATGAATAATTAGTTCATTTGCATGCTTTTGTCTTTAATTGTAGATAAGTAGATTATAAGTATCTTGTTGGTATGAAACTCGAGAGAATATTACAAAATTTTAAAGAAACAATGAAATGTAGCAAACAACAGTATAATTTCAAGATTAGAAACCTAGAGTTATGGAAGACCTTGGACATGAAACAAAAGCAAGAAATTAGCACACTTCTTGTGAAAAAATTTAGATCTCTAAGGATTCTATAATAAGTGTGAATCTTATTTGATAATACAAAGTAAATAAAGACTCGGTGCATACAGGGGAAGAAATAGGCATTGTAAATTAAAAGTTGAATTTAACTTACTTGATTTAGTGAAAATGATAAGTACTAAGTAGAGTTTTATAAATAAAAAATTGAGATAATTCCATAAGTTCAACCAGAAATGGAGTAGAAAACTTGATAGCTGGAAAAAAGTGAGGAAAAATGAAGTCTATTGGAAAAGGAGTAGGGGCTGTGAAAAAAATAAAAAAAGAAGAAAAGAAATGAGAGAAGAAAAATAGAGAAAAGAAGGCAGAAATACAAAAAAACTCTTGAAATAAAAGATTTTGCTCGAGTACGAGTAGCTAATTGAGTTAAATTTTGTTCCCAACTATGTTAAGTCCTATAAACTCTCGAAGTTTTAAATTCTACCAAAGATGAGTATGATCTATGCTTATTTGTGAATTCTCGAGTCTAATGAGAAATAATGAATAGCATACTTGCTATTTGAGTGTTGAGATAAAACAAACTTATGAATAGTGATTGTTTTTAGTTGTGATCTACTTTGGTGTTTTGAAACTAAAGTTATATATGTTGTTAAAGCTACATGTCTTAAAAATATAATTTTTTGCAAAAAAAAAACTCTTGAGTAGAATATTAACTTGAAACTTATTGAATTAAAGGATACTCCATGAACAATGTAAATTGAATGAGAACTAGTTATTAAGAGACTTAGTAGAATACACTTTTGCTCGAGACGTGCAAAATACTAAGTTTGGGTTTGATAAGTGATTATTTATACTTTTATATAAGGTTAGTTTAGTCATATAATTAGTATAAATATCCCTAAGTGAACTCTAATTCATGGTGTTATTACATTTTTAGGTAAATAAGGTGTAAATGAAGGAAATGAGCAAAAATGAGAAGAAACGGAGCAAAAACCCATAAAAACATGGCACCATGGCTATACATGTTGGCGCAATGGAGGAGTAAGGCATAGCTTGGGAAGGAAAGGAACGGCGTGGGAGAGCAAAAGAAGTGAAGAAATCAACACTAAGGTCCAGCGTAGTGGCGGCGTTGTTGCGCACAAGGGATGGTGCCAAGACAAGAAGTGACATCATTGGGTGGACAAGAGAGAAAAATAAGTGCATTTAGTGGTGGCGTAGTGGCGTCGTCATGGCTTAACACCCACGGCATCGAGGCATAACACCCACTGCGTAGAGGCATTAGTGACATCTCTAAACTCACAGAAAATAGAAAGTTGGAGTTTTATTTCAAGTTAAATTGTAAAGTAGGGTTTCTAGTTGTTATTAGGAAATATAAATATGTATTCAGATGTGGTAAACTAATAACATACCAACTTTTAGCCACCATTACAGTAATTTAGGATAGGTTTATTTTGGTTTTGAGTATTAAGGAGTATTGTGTAAAAAAATCATTGAAGACTTAACGTTCGCAAATCAAGTTTGGTTTGATTGGATTAATTGAAGGTAATATTTATATTGATATTTTATTTGCAATGATTTTCATTATAAATTGTGATATGTGTGTTTCAATAAAGTGTGAGTAGTTGATTTATCTTAGGGATCAATGGATCTTATGGTATGAATGTTATGCTTTGAATATGAGTAAAAAGTGATTATAAAAAGTGTGATGGTTAGAATTTGTATTGATTCTGAGCTTAATGCTTTAGACATCTTGAGCACGTGTTTAATTATATTAGGTTTTAGGAGTTAGCATTGCCATTGAAGCATTTAATTTGGACATGAACAGTACAATTGGAAAATACACAGCATTGATAGATAGTTTTTTATTAGGGAGGCAGGGATAGTAAACTTAGTTGGTTATGAATCTTAAAATTTTTGACTTAAAGCAATGTAAAGCTTGTGTTAGTTACACCGATAGGTGGAATTCTAGTTTACATATAGTGGCGGCCCCAAATCTCAAGACAACCCTAGGCACCGCCTCGTCGCATCGCACGTCACCAAGCCTCACCAAATAGTGGCCTACTTATCTATGACGTCTCACGACCTAACTAGTTGCTTACACATTTTTCATTAAACCCTACCTTAGCTAATTAATCTTCATTTACTTAATAGTGATTTAATAAGCCAATTAATCAATTTATCAAGTTATATTAAAATTTTATAGCATAAGTCTTTAAGATTTGGTAAATTATGGATATTTAACCATCCTAATTAGTGGAAAACCTAGTAAAAAGATCCCATGTATATTATAAAGAAAAAATAATAAAAAAAGATCTATATATATATATATATATATTTAGTGTTCTACAGTCCTCAAAACCTAACAAAAAGATAAATATACACATATTGTAGCCAAGCACGAGCTCGTATCACTATCTCTAAGGTAATCGTCTAATACATCCTTGACCTTGCTCATTGAATGAATTCCACTCAGTCATCCTACAAATATAATGTCGAGTGTAGTAAGTAAAATCCATAGAAAAAGTCCACACAATATTCATGAAACAAAACTGATAAACTAAGAGACTTGTCAACATGATCTCTTACAACAGTAAGTCATATTCCCATGAATGTAGGCGACATAAGACAAACAAAAAAAGTTGCGATTAATAAACAACACATTCTAAAATTAACTGGCTTGGAAATAAAGCATTAATAAATAAACAATTGAATAATCACAAGAAAACCCTGACCTAAACTAGTTGGTAATCGATAAAACAAGACAGGAACTACGTATATACTTTTAGGCTTATGTTGACTAAGCCCCAACTATGGTTAATGGATGAGCCCTCTAGACATTACTTCAAGTTAAGGGAACATCCTACATCCCTCCTAATGGTCATAGATACATTCTATTGTCATCAACATGTGTGCTAAAAATAAGCAAACCCGTGCAAGTGATTTAGCCACTACCAATATATGCACAACCGTAAAACCCATATTTGCCCATAAATCGCCACACATGTAATTCGATATCGATAACAAAACCATGAATTCTATGTGACATTCCAATGATTTTATGTAGCTCAAATATGTCGAATCCTTGCCCACAAAGCCTCTAAACTGACCCCGAAAGCGTACTTGATACCCGCCTAATATTCCCTGGGTCCATAGTGTCAAATTAATCCAAAGAAATTGGTTTTAGGTTAGTTCAAATGGGTTTAGGAACCTTAACCTAAAACAACCCCTTAAGACTAAACAACATTGAAATTTTAGTCCTATATTGCAACAAAATTTTAGGCATGAAATCATCCAAATCTTAAAATCTTCCTTTGATAAAAAGTTTTTGGTCTCTATCTTAGCTTTTCAAAAAGGTTTGGTTTACAAAATTCTTATTTAAAATGAATAAGATATCGTGATTCTACTAAAAATAGCACAATTGGAAACTAATCTGACTAGTAGACTTAGAAAATTTATTTCTCCAAATCTACAGTTTCAAAAACTGTGATTTTGTGACAAGGCAGCTAACATACCCAATAACAACATACTTAAATATCAGTTCATTTGGATGAGTAATTAGGGAGTTATGCGTGTTAAAAGTTTAGTTTCAAAAATCCCATAATACATTCAATCACCTATTTACATAGCACTTTTGGACATGAAAACATTCGAATTACAAACTTTCAGTAGGACAAAGTTCTTTCTTTTTGAGTTAGCTTTTAAATGCCACTTGATTAGGTCCATTTTGGTTTGAAATGAGCAAGCTATGACTAAATTACATAGGCAGGTTCATAACACAACACACATAATTACATTGTTGGTCTTACGACTTAAAAATTCATATCTTTTTTATTTCAAAACAAATTTAAGAACTTAATAGTTGGATTATCAGCTTGAAATGAAGGATCCAAATATATATTGAAATTTCAATGTTTTAATCATCTACCCTCTGAAAATGGTCAAAAACCAGAACTGGTTCTAAACATGAAATAGAGATATGTGTACCTAGGGTTGATGACAGTTTAATTTGAGCTCCAACTCTCCATGATCTCCATAAGTTTTTTTAGCCTAAACCCTCCTCAATTCCTCTGATTTTTCAACTCAAATGTATATGTTAACCTACTCCATTAAGTATTTGCCCTATATATTTATATTAGTAAGTGGATCAATTAGCCAAATCTTTGATTTACTATTAGTTAACTGCTAGGACGTGTCCCTTAATGTCACTTGTCCCCAAATGAAACCACTTGTTCCACATGAAGCCATTTGTCCCATATGAAAGCCATTCATCTTGCTTTATTATTTGTATTCTAGGATCATCATTAGGTCAGTCAAGGGTTCAATTAAATTCCTATCTAACTATAGGAATTTATTTTTATCTTAAATCAAATTAATTCACTATCACATATGGTTAGTGTATTTTTGTCATATATTTAACATATTTGCAATCATATTCCTATTACTTGGTACTCAGTGCCCCGCATTTTGACTCGCATCTTGAGGTACGCGATATTTTACTTTATTGAATGAACTAACTTAGGCTATAGTTTTAATTAGAAAACACATCCTACTATTTAGATTAGACTAACATCCCCGAGTAACTCCTACCTGATATTAGCGTCGACACATTTCCTAATGTACTTACCCGTCACACGAATTCTCTTGATAGAAACGTACACACATGGAATGCAATACAATTATAAGCAACCATCATCCATAAATAATATATACCCTGGATTCTCATGTCCGAGTCAACCGAGTTGTCTGCGTAACTTTTGAATAAATGTTATTAATCCTCGAGATTAACGTTAATCATAGTATAATTAATTTAGGTTGTTACACACATTAAAGTCTTTTCCGTCGAGACAGAGGATAAAGTGGCGTTGAAGAAAATCTATCTATTCTAATTAAGTATTGCACATAACATATTAAGATATAAAAGTAGTTGAAAAGCGTAGTATTAAATTACATAGGTGAAGTTGTGAAGATATCCTTAATGTAAGAGTTAAAGTAAAGTTTGTTTTGATTTTATTTTTTAGATTAGTTTAGTGTAAAACCAATTAAAAAAGATTTCCTTAGCGATAGTTCAAAGTTAATGTTGGGGCATATGCCCTAGTTCAATCTACGAACATTGTTTATCTTATAATTTTAGTTATTAAAATAGAGGTTTTCGTTTGTTGTTTTATTATAAGTGATTGCATGTTTAACTTATAATAAGATCCATGAGTATTTTTTGAATGATCTTTAATATCCCTAGTCGATCATTTTTCTAGGAACTTTAATAAATTAAGACTAGTGTGAATCTTGATTAACGGTCACGTGATGATCATGCATATAGGGATATGAACCAAGATAATAAGTACTTATTAGGGAACAAGACACTGGATCGACCCGCTATGAGAACACTAAATGGATTAAGTCATAGGTGTTTCTCATGATAAGTATATCATTTAGTCCTTCGACTTAAGATTACCATAGACCTCAATATAAGGAGCATGGTAATTTGACAGTCAAATGTTATCTTTAACCGGATGATTATAAAGGTTGTGATTGGTTACCATATGAATAATATGTGAAGGTATGTAATAAAGATAGAATTTGCAACTCTCATATAGATAGAGATATCAATGGATCCCTTGATATGATAAACTGATAATGGCCAAGTCCATGTGAATTGATATGATCAACGTCACTTGAATGTTTTCAGTTTATCTAAAAATCGAGACTAGAATGATTGAATAGTAAGGGTGACTTTCTATGCCTTTTGTTTAATCAATGGATACCATACGACAAAAGGATATGAAATATATTATTCATTAGGTTATATCTATTTTGATATTCTTGCTACTTAGATAGTCATAATGCCTTGCTAGAGACCGCTTATGACTTATGTACCAAAATGGTTTTTGGTTCAATGCCAATGTCGCATGAACCTATTAGATCGCACACAAAGAATGACTTTGTGCAATTTCAATTGGTCTAGAATAATGAGTTTTATATGATGAAGTTCATGACATAAAAGCCCTTATGATTTGTTCTATGATAACATATTAATAAGGGCATACGTGTAATTTGCTTAAACTACTTAAATACGATAGTTATATTACATATAGGACTTTAAGTAAGGACTCATCTACACTTATAAATAGAGCGTGAAACTCTAAAACAAAATAGGATTTTCGTTTTTGCTATTTTTCAACTTCTCTGGATTTTGGGAGGGAAAGAAAAACATTTTTTATCTCTCTTAAGGCTAGCATTCAAAATTGTAGTCATCGTTCGTATGTGAATTTCTGATAGAGAACTCGCACTTGAATGTCATGGACATCAAACAATAGAGAAGGAAATCAATAATAAAAGTAAGGTTTACTTTTGTAGATCTAGTTTAATGGAACGTATTTGTTATCCTATTGGGGTTTTTCAAATTTTTTGAATTTTTGTTGTGCATGAACCCCAAAACCCAACAGTTGTATCAGAGCCATAGACTTGGTTCTATTAAATGTTTGCATATTTTCTCTTAGGTATATAAGATACATGTCTGAAAACATGATCTTAATTAATGTATATATGATGTACATATAGGTTATATGATCATTGTTATCAAGAATTGGTTTTAAAGCATATTTTTAATTAATGTATATTGATACATACGCACGATTCGATTTAATGATAAAAATTTCGTGTTTAGAATATTTCGATTAACATAAGTTTTGACATTGAACGATATGAATTTTGTATGTTCACATGGTAGAAGCCATGTTTAGGTCAATGTAATTCTGGTGTTGGTACATTGTTCGTTTTATTCAATAATTATGTATGCCTCCATGATAGAAATCATGGTTAGATTAATATGATTAATTTAATATGATTTTGGTGTTGATTGCATGGTTAATATTTTGTTTTTTTTATTCAATTACTTGTTTTGTATGGATAGGAATCGAAATTGGTTTTTGATCATATATGTCATTATGGTTATCTGTTAGTATATTTCTATTAGATATGAGATAAACTTATAATCAGATAAAAATTACAAATGCTATAAGATATGTGAGATATATAACAAATTTGTATTGGATAAGGATTTAAAGTATCTTAAACTCTAATTGGATTTGGATAAGATATTAAGTTAGAGGTGGACCCAAGTTAATTAAAAACATTTAAATTACCATTTCTTGAAATTAAAATAAGGGCCGATTTTGGTCAATGGGATTGACTAAAATAATGAGAAATTTTAGGTGATTTTCAATTTTCAAAATTAAAATTCGTTGTTCAAAAAAAAATAGGGACACTTCCTTCTATACCCCCATCCTCTAACCAACCGGTGGGACTACAGATAATTGTTCGTAGTGCAAGGAAATTCGTAAGATAGTTAATATTAGTAAAATTTCCTAATTTGTTTTATGATTTTACATGCATTGTAATATATAATATTTATCTGGTGTAAATTATGATCACTAAAACAAATAAAAAAAATCCATTTTCCAAATTTTAAGTCAAGTGTCATCTATTTTCAAATACTTGTCAAGGCTTCGATCATATCAATAGAGTCTGCCCTTGTAGAGTGTATTGTGTTATCTTGGTGAGGCATGTTGAGTAATAGTTACTTTATTGTTTGAAATGGTTAGACTTGATAAAGCTATCAAAATGTTTTTAGGCTTTAAGCACTATATGAGATAAAATAAGCTAAAACATAAGATGTCGTAATCTCATAAAAATAACTAAAAGTTACATAGGATGCAATTGGTAAAAAGTACCTACCTAAATAACTTAATTCAAAGTGTCATGCCTTAGTTGTCTTAGAATTAGGTGAAACATGCATTTTAGTCCCTTAAATTAATACAACGCGTTAATGAGGGTTGTTAATTTAGTGGGAGCTCTTTCCTCTATACTAAAATGAACTCTTGCATAATCTTTGTTGTAGATATATGGCCTCTTCAAATCACACTAATCCCATATCACTGCAATCCATCCTTGATAAGGATAAGCTATCTGGGAAGAACTTTCTTGACTAGTTCAGAAACTTGAGAATTTTTTTAAGCATGAACACAAGTTGATGACCTGGATGATCCTATTCTTTAGGAACCACCAGCTAATGCTTTAAAAGTTGTGAAAGATGCACATACTAAGCATGTCAATGACTTAACTGATGTTGCATGCATTATATTGGCAACCATGGTTCCTCAGCTTACAACATAGCTACGATGCTGAAGGAAATGTTCTAATAGTAAGCTAGCCGAGAAAGGTTTGAAACAGTTAAGAACCTTCATTCTTGCTGAATGGCTTAGGGTGCATCAGTTAGTCCTCATGTTCCGAAAATAAAAGGTTATATTGATCATCTTGATAGACTTGGATTTCCCATAAGCCAAGAGTTGGCTGTAGATTTGATTATGAATTCATTGCCATATCGTTATTCACAATTTATGAAGAACTATAACATGAATAACATGGATAATTCTATCTTAGAGTTGCATTTGATGCTTCAAACTGCTAAGTAGAATTTTAAGAAACTTATTGCTAATGTGCTGATTATTAAGAAAGGAAAGACTCAAAAAAAAAGGGCGAATGCAAGGCTAAAGTTAACAAGGCTATTTTGACTGTCACAAAGCCTGTGGAACAAGTAAAGCCTCATGTTGCTTCTATTTCTTAGTCACAGAAAGAAAATGAAAAAGAAGGAAATTATTATTTATGCCATGTACATGGACATTGGTTCAAAAATTGCAAGGTATATCTTGAAGATCTAAAGAAAAATAAGAGTAATGTAACTACTGCTTCAAGTATTTATGTTATTGAAGTTAACTTGTCTACTAGTGATTCCTGAGTATTGGATACCGAATGTGGATCTCACATTTGTATTAATGTGTAGGGCCTCACCAAAAGTAGAAAGCTAAAAAAAAGAGAAGTCATCCTACGAGTTTGAAATGGAACAAAGGTTGTTGCATTGGCTGTAGGATGCCATGAGTTAATTTTACCTAGTGGAATTGTTTTAGTTTTAAATAATTATTATTATGTCCCTGCCTTTAATAGAAATATCATTTCATTTCATGTTTGGATTTAGATGGTTTTAATTTATTATTGCGAATAATAAATGTTTCATTTCTGGTTAAGAAGTTTTTATGCGAATGCTTATTTGTGTGATAGTCTTTATATTCTAAACATGAAAGATCTATAGATACTCCTATTCTTAACATAAATACAAAGAGAATCAAGCCAAATGATTTGAACCAAACTACCTTTGGCATTGTCATCTTAGCTACATAAATGAGAAATGCATTTCTAAACTCCATAAAGATGGACTTTTAGATTCATTTGATTTCGGATCATATGAAACATGTGTATTTTTTTTACTAGGAAAGATGAGAAAGAGTCCCTTTACAGACATAGTGAAAGGGCAAGTGATTTATTGAGTCTAATACATATTGATGTATACTATCCTATAAGCACAATAGCTAGAGGTGGTTATCAATACTTCAATGCTTTCGCTAATGATTTTAGCATATATGGTTATGTGTATCTCATGAAGCATAAAGGTGAATCTTTTGAGATGTTTCTAAAATTTTAGAATGAAGTGCAAAATCAACTAGGTAAAACTATTAAAGCATTTCGATTAGATCGTGGTGGTGAATAAATGAGCCAAGAGTTTGATGATCATCCTAGAGACTATGGGATTATCTCACAGTTAAGTCCCCAAAAACTTCATAATGGAATGGTGTTTCTAAGAGAAGAAATCAAACTTTATGGGATATGGTTCGATCTATGATGAGTCATGCAAATTTTCCTATTTCTTTTTGGGGTTATGCCTTAGAAACTACTACGTGTACACTAAATCGTGTTCCTTCCAAAGCGATTAATAAAACACCGTATGAGATGTGGTTTGGAAAAAAACCAAATTTATTTCCTTAAGGTTTAGGGCTATAAGGTTTTCATACAATGACAAGTCTCTAAAAAATTATCAGCCAAATCTACCAAGTGTGTATTTGTTGGTTAGAGGATACTACTTTTATAATCCCACTGAGAACAAAGTGTTTGTGGCTCGGAATGGTGTCTTTATAGAAAAAGAGTTTATTTCAAAAAAATAAAGCGTGAATAAGCTATTTCTTGAAAAAGTTCAAGAACCCCAAATAAACGCTCTACCATTAGTATGATATCAACAAAATCTTGAATTAGTTGAACCTCTACAGGTATCGCAAGGCCCACGTAGCTCTGATGGGGTAAGACATCAACTTGAGAAATTTTAGTTTTTTATTACTGATATTAGCGAGGTGTTGCTTATGAATCAAAATGAGCCCATTACTTATCAGGAAGTTGTGTCTAGTCCTTAGGCAAATAAATGTCTTAGTGCCATGAATTTTGAGATGCAATCCATGTATGATAACTAAGCTTCGAACCTGGTTGATTTACCTGAAGGTGGTAAGATCATTGGATGTAAATGGGTTTTCAATAAGAAGACTGACATGGATGGAAATGTACATCATTCTAAACCATGGCTAGTAGCAAAAGTTTCAAATAGACTCAAGCTGTTGATTATGGTGAGACTTTTTCTCCTATAGCCATGCTTAAATCCATTAGAATTGTAATTGACATAGCCACATATTTTGAATATGAGATATGGCAAATGGATGTCAAAATAGATTTCCTAAATGGAAAGTTACTTAAAGACATGTATATAATACAGCTTGAAGGATTTGTTCATCTTGAGAATTCTAGGAAGATGTGCAAGTTTCAAATATCTATTTATGGATTAAAACAAGCTTCTCGGATTTGTAATCTTCATTTTTATGAAACAATTTAAGAATTTGGTTTCATTAAAAATGAAGATGAGCCTTGTGTATATAAAAAGGTCAGTAGGAGTGTGGTTATTTTCCTGGTACTGTATGTTGATGATATATTACTCGTTGAGAATGACGTCCCAACCTTGCAAAGTGTCAAGTCTTGGTTAGGGAAGTATTTCTCAATGAAGGACTTAGGAGATATAGCTTACATCATTAGGATTAAGATCTATAGGGATAGATCTATAGGAGATGCAGCCTACATCCTTGGTTAGGTACTGAAGGAATTCAGTACCTTGCATATATAAGCACTCTGACTTAGACCGATCAGCCTTTTAGATCTATCCCTATAGATATTTATCTCAAAGATGTAAGCTACATCTTCTAAGTCCTTCATTTAGAAACATTTCCCTAACCAATACTTGACACTCTACAAGGTTAGGATGTCATTTCCAATGACTAATATTTCATCAACATATAGTACCTGGAAAACAACCATGCTCCCACTGACCTTCTTGTATACACAAGGCTCATCTTCATTTTTAATGAAATGAAATTCTTTAATTGCTTCATCAAAACGAAGATTCCAAATTCGAGAAGCTTGCTTTAATCCATAAATGGATCTTAGAAGCTTGCACACCTACCTGGAATTCTCAAGATTAACAAACCTTTTAGGTTTTATCATATACTCATCCTCAAGTAACTTTACATTTAGGAAAGCTATTTTGACATCCATTTGCCATATCTCATAGTCAAAGTATATGGCTATAGCAATTAGAATTCTAATGGATTTAAGAATGACTACATGAGAAAAAGTCTTATCATAATCAACTCCTTGAGTCTGTCTAAAACATTTTGGTACTAGTCAGGCTTTATAAGCATGCACATTGCCATCCATGTTAGTTTTCTTCTTGAAAACTCTTTTACATCTAATATTGTTACCAGCATCAGGTAAATCAATCAGGTTCTAAACTTGGTTATCTTACATAGATCGCATCTTAGAATTTATGGCACTGAGCCATTTATCTGCCTTAAGGCTAGGCACAGCTTCTTGATAAGTAGTAGGTTCATTTGGATCCATAAGCAATACCTAACTACTGGCAGTAATAAGAAATCAAACTCTCTCTAGCCGTTGTCTTACCCTATCAAACCTACCCAAGCCTTGTGATACCTATAAAGGTTCAACTAGTTCAAGACTTTATTGATCTCCCACTAGCGGTTGAGTATTTATTTGTGGTTCTTGAACTTTTTCAAGACTTACTTTTTTCCTATCGTTGTCTTTTGAAATAAACTTTTTTTCCATAAAGACACCATTCTGAGCAACAAACATTTTTTTTCTCAGTAGGATTATAAAAGAAGTATCATCTATTATTTTAGGATAACCAACAAATGCATACTTGGTAGATTTGACTGATAATTTTTTTGAGATTTTTCATCATGCAAAAACCTCACAGCCTCAAATCTTAAGGAAAGAGTAACTTAGTCTTTTCCCAAACCACATCTCATGTGGTGTTTTATTAAATGCTTTAGAAGGAACACGATTCAGTGTAAATGTAGCAGTTTCTAAGGCATAACCCCAAAAGGAAACAGGAAGATATGCATGACTCATCATAGATCGAACCATATCCCATAAAGTTTGATTTGTCCTTTTAGAAACACATTCAATTATGGAGTTGTTAGGGACTTAACTATAAGACAATCCAATAGTTTTTAAGATGATTATCAAACTCTTGGCTCAAATATTCGCCACCTCAATCTAATTGAATTGCTTTAATAGTTTTACCAAGTAGATTTTGCACTTCATTATGAAATATCTAAAATATCTCAAAAGACTCATCTTTATCTTTGATGAGATACACTTAACCATATCTGATAAAATCATCAGTGAATGTAATGAAGTACTGATAACCACCTCTAGCGTGTTTATAGGACCGCATACTTTAATATATATTAAACCCAATAAATCACTTGCCTTTTCACTATATCTAGTAAAATGACTCTTTGTCTTCATGCCTAGTAAACAATATACACATGTTTCATATGATTCAAAATCAAATGAATCTAAAAGTCCATTTTTATGGAGTTTAGAAATGTGTTTCTTATTTAGGTGGCCAAGACGATAATGCAAATGTAGGTTTAACTCAAATTATTTGACTTGAATCTCTTTGTATTTAAATTGAGAATAAGAGTATATGTGGACTTTTTCTTGTTTAGAACAGAAATACTATCACACAAATCAACATTTGCATAGAAAATGTCTTTATGAGAAATGAAGCATTTGTCATTCGCAATAATGAAATTAAAACCATACAAAACTAAATATGAAACTGAAATGATGTTTCTACTTAAGGCATGACATATTAACAATTATTTAAAATTAAAATAAATCTACTATGTAAAATTAACTCATAGCATTCTACAGCCAACACAACAACTTTTGCTTTATTTCCAACTGGTAGGATGCCTTCTCCTTTCTTTAGATTTCTACTTTTGGTGAGACCTTGCACATTAATACAAATGTGAAATCCACATCCGATATCCAATACCCTGAAATCACTAGTAGAAAAGTTAACTTCAATAATGTAAATACCTGAAGCAATAGTCACACTACTATTCTTTTTCTTCAGGTCTTCAAGATAGAGCTTGCGATTTCTATATCAATGCCTAAGTGCTTAGCAGAAGTGACAATTTCCTTCTTTTTTCTTTTCCTTTTGGGTTTGTGAAGTAGAAGCATCATGAAGCTTAACTTGTTCCATAGGCTTTGTGACAGTCACAGCTGCTTTACTAACTTTAGCCTTACCATTGCCATTTTTCTTCAAAGCCTTTCTTTTTTGAACCATCAACACATTAGCAATGGGTTTCTTAACATTCTGCTCAGTAGTTTTTAAGCATCAAGTGCGACTCTGAGATAGAGTTTTCCATATTATTCATGTTATAGTTCATCACAAATTATGAATAACTATCGGGTAATGAATTCAGGATCAAATCTATATCCAACTCTTGACTTATGGGAAATTCAAGTCTACTAATATGATCAAAATAGCCTTTCATTTTCAAAACATAAAGACTAAGTGACGCATCCACAACCATTTTGCAAGAATGAAGGTTCTTGACTGTCTCAAACCTTTCTTGTCTAACTTGCTATTAGAACATTTCCTTTAGCATTGTAGCCATGTTGTAAGCTTCCATGTGTTCCATATCCTTCTGAAGTTCAGGAACGATGGTTGCCAACATAATGCATGCAACGTCAGTTGATTCATTGACTTGCTTAGTATGTGCATCCTTTACAGCTCTTAAAGCATTGGCTGGTGGTTCCTCAGGAAAAGAATTATCTAAGACATATAACTTGTGTTTATGCATGAGAACAATTCTCAAGATTCTGAACCAGTCAAAAAAGTTTGTCCCAGATAACTTGTCCTTATCAAGGATGGATCGCAATGATAAAAGATTAGTGTGATTTAAAGAATCCATATATCTACAACCAATAATATGCAAAAGTTCATTTTAGTAGAGAGGAATAAACTCCCACTAAATTAATAGCCCTCCTTAAAACACTATGTTAATTTAAAGTACTAAAATTCATGTTTCACCTATTTCTAAGATAACTAAGGCATGACACTTCGAATTAAGTTATTTAGGTAGGTACCAATTACCAATTACATTATATGTAACTTTTAGTTGTTTTTATGAAATTATGACATCTTATGTCTAAACATATTTTATCTCATCTACTGCCTAAAGCCCAAAACCGTTTTGATAGTTTTATCAATTCTAACCATTTTAAACAATAAAGTAATTGTTACTTAACTTGCCTCATCAAGATAACATAATACACACTACGAAGGCAGACCCATATTGACGGGATCAAAGCTTTGACAAATGTTTGAGAATGGATAGCACTTGACTTAAGATTTGGAATAGGGATTTTTATTTGTTTTAGTGATCATAATTAAAACAAAATAAATATCATATATTACAATGCATAAACATTCACTAAACAAGTTAGGAAATTATACTAATATTGACTATCATACATTTTTTATTAACACGGGCCCACTTTTCACTTAATATCTTATCCTAATCCAATTTGAATTTGAGATACTTTAAATCTTTATCCAATTAGAATTTTTTATATATCTAACATATCTTATTAGATTTATAATTCTTATTCGATTACATGTTTATCTCCAATCTATTAGGAATACACTAAGGATAACCACAATGAGATATATGATCAAAATCAATTTCAAAATATTAATCATGCATTCAACACCAGAATCATATTAAATTAATCATATTAACCTAATCATGATTTCTATCATGGATACTTACACAATTATTGAACAAAAATGAAATATGTATTCAACGCTAGAATCATATTAACCCCAACATGACTTCTACCATGAACATACAAAATTTGCATCGTTCAATATTAAAAACATATGTTAATAGAAATATTCAAAACATAAATACTATCATTAAATCAAATCATGCACATGTATCAATATACATGAATTAACAACATGTCTTAAAACTAATTCTTGATAACAATTATCACAGAACCTACTTGTACATCATACACATACATAAATCAAGATCATGTTTTCAAATATACATCATATCTACATGAAAGAAAACATGTAAACATTAAATAGAATCAAGTTTATGGCCTTAATACCACTGTTGGGCTCAATATGAAACAAAAAATTCAAAAGGATTTTTGAAAAACTAACAGGATCAAAAATAAATTCTATTAAACTAGATCTAAAAAGTGAACCATACCATATAATAGATTGTAAAAGCTTTTATGTCATGAATTATATCATATAAAATTTATTACTCTGTACCAATTGAAATTGCGGAAAGCCATTCTTATGTGCTAACCAATAGGCTCCTGCGACGTTGGCAATGAACCAAAACCATTTTGGTACACAAGTCATAAGCGATCTCTAGCAAGGCATTATGACTACGCAAGTAGCATGAATATCAAAATCAATACATTAGGATTGATACAACCTTAAGAATAACATATATCATATCTTTTTATCGTGCAATATCTTTTGACTAAATATAAGGCATGGAAAGTCACCCTTAATGTTCAATCGTACTAGTCTCGATCTTTAGGTAGACTGAAAACATCCCAGTGACATCAATTCACATAGACTTGGTCATTATCAGTCTATCATATCAAGGGATCCACTAATATCTCTCTCTATACGAGAGTGACAAATTCTATCTTAACTTTCACATATTATTCACATAGTAACAAATCACAATCTTTATAATCGTCTAGTTAAAGACAATGTTTGATTGTGTCAAATTACCATGCTCCTAATATTGAAGTCTATGGTAATCTCAAGTCAAATGACTAAATGATATAGCTATCATGAGTAACACCTGTGACTTAATCCATGTGGTGTTCTAATAGCGGGTCGGTCCAGTTCCTTGTTCCCTAACAACTACCCACGATCTCAATTCGTATCTCTATACACCTTATCATCACATGACCATCAATTAAGACTCACATTAGTCTTAATTCATTATAGTTCCTAGTATAATGATCGACTAGGGACATTTAGGATATTTCAATAAATACCCATAGATCTCAATATAATGTAGATATGTAATCACTTATAATAAAACAACAAATAAAAACCTCAATTTTATTAACTAACTTTATAAGATAAGCAATGTTTGTAGATTGACCTAGGGCAAATGCCCCAACATTAGATTCTTCTCATTGACTTGTAATAGGTAACTCCATTGTACCATACAAAAAGGTTGTGCAGGTTGGTCTTCAAAGCCATACTCACTTGGTAGATTTATGAGTTTAACAATTAAGCATAATGAAGTTATATTGTTTGTAGATATGTTGAACTCATGAAAAAATAATGCATAGTTGCATCGTTGTTCACTTTAACTGCCACTGTGCCAATAACGATTTTGCACCCATAGTTGAATATGATTGAATGAGATGTAGTGTTAATCTTAAAATGAGTTGCAATAATCTTGACCAATTATTGAAATAAGCAATTTCTTAGCACTTATGTCATCTCAACATTAATGTTGGCATTGTACATCTTATTGTCACCATCAATGATGACCTATAACATGTGATATATCTAAAATTAAGAAAGAAAACTATTAATATGAACCATAGAAAGAGAGAAAGTAGTTGATAGTCTATGGAGTTATAGTCTCTACAAATAAATTATATGTACAACTGATTGCAATTTGTAAAAATGAATGAAATTACTGTAATTATGTTGATAGTGTGAATATTGATGTTTTCACAAAATAAATTATAGAGGGATATGCATTACTATCATTACAAAAAATAATACGAAAATGAATAAAGGAGTAAATAAAAACTTAATAATTAATTTCTCGATCATTTGCAACCTGTTTTCATAACTAGAATCATTATCATTATGAATGATATTGTCAATAAAAATGATATTATCCATATAGATGTTACAGAAATAATAACGAATGACAGAAGCTACACCCGAAAATATCCATCTATGAAAAAATATTATGAATAAGTTTGCTACTTGACAATGATATTATATACACATTGTAATATAATGAATCCATGAGTTATAGAACTACACTTAATTATTACCAACAATTGAAGGCGTTAGACAACTCATATTTATGACGATGGAGTCTTTAGACATCATCAATAATGTTCACAACCCATGAGTTGGTTATTGGGAATAATGAGAGATCTCCAACTTTGGGCGTTTGATGCTTGCAAATAGCGAGCAATTTGTTTATGACACTAGTAAAACTAGCTAATACAAGAACACATAAAAGAAAAAATAAGCCATTACTACAATGTGTAAACCTAAAATTGAAAGAACAGATTGAAGGGAATGAAAAGAACTTAAAATGAGGCCAATACTTTGTCTAGGAGGCCATCAACACCTTCTATTTTGAAGAGATAAAGAAGCTTGCTTTATGGAGATGAAGAGACTTATTTCTCAAGAAGTGATGAAAAATCATGCTTTGATGGAGAAATAATGAGGAAAGAAATGGGATGGGATGATGAAGAGAGGAGAAATTAAGGAAAATTGGTTGTCGTATCAAGTAAATGGTGAAAATGACTTTTCACCCTTAGATTTAGGCTAAAAACAAAAGTGCGGCTATGTGCGCCCAACACTATGATCAGGACACTCATCCATCTCGATTTAAAAATTAGGGTAAGAAGGAAATGTCAAAATCGCCCTCCCAACCCAATCGATTCACACAGTACCCAAACCTCTTGACATCCCGCACACCCCACCTTGAATCCTCCAAATTTTTCACCAAGTTTAATCAATCCCACACCGGACGAACATCGTGTTAGTCAATCGAAAGGGCGCACCAACATTGTAAGTCTCTTATTTCTCATTTTTTTAGTGGTTTAACGATGTAATTTGACTATTTTTGAATATGACAATAATGTGGGCATTGTAAGGCATTGTAGGTCTATTATTTCTCATTTTTTAGTGGTTTAATGATGTAAGTTGACTATTTTTGGAGGTGACAATAATGTGAGTTTTGTATTGTATTGTTTATTAGATTTTGTGCTTAAATCACTTTTAACGTAAATGGAAAATAAAAGAGTTGGAGGGGGATGTAGAACAAGATAAGGATAGTTTTCTTGATTTTTCAATTTTTTTCATTTATGAAAGTGAACATTGGACGCAAAGTGATCGGCCATACAAGATCGAGGCACTACAAAGTGTCTCACTTGTATTTGGCCGACATTCTTACGTAAGTCTTGGAATAAAGCGACTAAAACCATGTATGTTTTTGGTTTTACTAGTCACGGTCATGGGGTACTGAGACTTAATGAATAGTCTCGGACATGTGCAACCAAAACGGCATGCTGTTTCTTGAACATGTGGGACTGAAACAATCTATTTTAACTTTTTTTTTCAGTTTTTCATTACTAATTCTTACGATACATATAACTTGATGCAGTAAAAGGCATCCCCACAATCCATATCTCAATTTGATACACCTATGTTTTTAGTCACAAAAAACCATTCTTGTCTATAAAAAAGGTTGTTGATTGGGTTCAACAATTGGGGTGGGAAAGAAAATTTGTGTTGGTTACGAAAACTTATGATTGAGGGATTGGTTGTAGGGCTAAGTTAAAGCTTGCGTGTGACAGCTCTGGTACATATAGGGTATTTTACAAAAAATAGGGATATCCAAAGTGGCGAAAACTTACAAAAAATCACTAAAATTGAAGACATAAATGAATAGGAGGATAAGACAAGGCCTCAAAGTGGTATCAATAAATGTGAGTGACATTTTCTTATTTACATCAAGGAAGAGTTTGACTCTTTATGGTATTTGAATGTGTTATGTTAGCGGCACAACTATGAGACTGCTGGTTTTTGGGGTTCATAAGAAATTCAAAACAAATTTTGAAAAACCCCAACAAGATCGAAAATAAGTTCCATTAAACTAAATCTACAAAAGTAAATCATACCCTATTCTGTGATTTCCTTTTCTGATTGTTCGATTTCTAAGACGTTCAAGTGCGCGTCCTCTATTAGAAATCTACACACAAACAGTGACTACAATTTGGAGTGCTAGCCCCAAGAAAGATTGAAAATGATTTTTCTTTCTCTCCTTAAATCCATAGAACTCAAAAATTGTAAAACAAAAATCTTATTTCAATTTTAGAGTTTCACCCTTTTTATATTTATAGATAAGCCCTCACATAAAATCCTATTCGTAATACAACTATTGTATTTAGGCAATTTACACATACACCCCTATTAATAACTTATCATATAACAAATCGTATGGACTTTTATGTCATGAATTTCATCATATAAAATTCATTACTCTAGAGTAATTGAAATTGCGCAAATTTATTCTTTATGTGCGGCCCAATAGGTTCATGGGACATTGGCAGTGAACCAAAAATTATTTTGGTACACAAGTCATAAGCGATCTCTAGCAAGGAATATGACTACCTAAGTAGCATTAATATCAAAATCGATACAACCTAATTAATAACATATATCATATCCTTTTGTCGTGCAATATTTTTTGATTAAATATAAGGCATGGAAAGCCACCCTTAACGTTCAATCGTACTAGTCTCGATCTTTAGGTAAACTAAAAAACATCCAAGTGACATTTATCATATCAATTCAAATGGACTTGGCTATTATCAGTCTATCTGATTGAGGGATCCACTGATATCTCTCTATACAAGAGCAAAAAATCTTATTTTGGCCTTCACATATTATTCACACGGTAACCAATAACCAATCGCATTTTTTTATAATTGTTCGATTAAAGTCAACATTTGATTGTGTCAAATTATTATGCTCCTAATATTGAAGTCTATGGTAATCTCAAGTCGAATGACTAAATGATATACCTATCATGAGTAACACCTATGACTTAATCCATGTGGTGTTCTCATAGTGGGTCGGTCTAGTACCTTATTCCTTGACAAGTACTCATGATCTTGATTCGTATCCATATACACATGATCATCACATGACCATCAATCAAGATTCACACTAGTCTTAATTCATTATAATTCCTAGTATAATGACTGACTGTGAACATTTAGGATATTTCAACAAATACCCATGGATCTTACTATAAGGTAAACATGCAATCACTTATAATAAAACAACAAATAAAACCTCTATTTTATTAACTAAAATTATAAGATAAATATTGTTTGTAGATTGACCTAGGGCACATGCATTAACATCTCCCACTTGCACTGGGGTCAATCATTCATGTATCTAATATATAATGACCTAACATGACCACCATATTTCGCTTGTGGAAGAGCCTTCATCAAAGGATTTGCAACATTATCTTATATAGGAACTCTACAAATCTTCACATCTCCACCTCTCAATGATTTCTTGAATGAGATGAAAATGTCTAAGTATATGTTTAGATCGGTGGTGTGATCTTGGTTCCTTGGCCTATGCTATCGCCCTGTTGTTGTCACAATACAAGAAAATGGGGTTAGCTATACTCAGAACCACACCAAGTTTTGAGATGAACTTTTTTATCCAAACTGCCTCCTTAGCTGCATCGGACGCTGCAATATATTTAGCTTATGTTGTAGAATCTGCGATAGTTTTTGGCTTCGAGCTTTTCCAGCTCACTATACCTCTATTCAAAGTAAACATATATCCAAATTGCGATCTGAAGTCATCTATATCACTTCGAAAACTTGCATCTGTGTAATCACTTACAACAAGCTCTTCTTCCAAACTTTCATAGACCAAGAACACTTCTTTAGTCTTTCTCAAACACTTAAGAATGTTCTTTACTACTATCCAATGACTATCACCGGGATTGAATTGATATTTGCTTATTGCGCTCGAAGCATATAATACATCAGGTCAAATGCATAACAGGGCATACATAATAGATATAATAGCTTATGCATATGGAATCGTATTAATGCGCTATCGCTCATCATTAGTCTTCGGACATTAAGTCTTGTTGAGATTTATACTATGAGACATTGGTAGTGACCCACTTTTAAAGTCTTGCATATTGAACCAACTAAGTACCTTATCTATATAAGCACTCTTACTTAGATCGATCTGTTTTTTACATCTATCCTTATAGATCTTAATCTCATAGTTGTAGGCTGCATCAACTAAGCCCTTCATTGAGAAACACTACCCTAACCAAAACTTGACACTCTGCAAGGTTGAGATGTCATTTCCAGTAAGTAATATATCACTAACATACAACACCAGGAAAACAACCACACTCCCACTGACCATCTTGCATACACAAGGCTCATCTTCATTTTTAATGAAACAAAATTCTTTAATTGTTTCATCAAAATGAAGATTCCAACTCTGAGAAGCTTGTTTTAATTCATAAATAGATATTTGAAGCTTACACACCTTCCTAGAAGTCTCAGGATGAACAAACTTTTCAGGCTATATCATATACACGTCCTCAAGTAACTTTCCATTTAGAAGATTTGTTTTGACATTCATTTGTCATATGTCATAGTTATAATATGCGGCTATGGAAATTAGAATTCTAATGGATTTAAGCATGGCTACAAGAGAAAAATTTCATCATAATCAACACCTTAAGTCTATCTGAAACCTTTTGCTAATAGTCATGTTTTATATGTATGCAAATTGCCATCCATGTCAGTTTTCTTCTTGAAAACCCATTTACATCCAATGATCTTACCACCTTTAGGTAAATCAACCGAGTTCCAAACTTGGTTATAACTTATAATACATGGATTGCATCTCAGAATTCATGGCACTAAGCCATTTATCTGCCTCTGGGCTAGAAATAACCTCTTAATAAGTAATAGGTTCATTTTGATCCATAAGAAACACCTCGCTACAATCAGTAATAAGAAATCCAAATCTCTCAGGCTGATGTCTTACCCTGTCAGACCTACGAGGGCCTTGTGATACCTTTAGAGGATCGATTAGTTCAAGACTTAGTTGATCTCCCACTGGCGGTTAAGTATTTATTTGTGGTTCTTGAATTTCTTCAAGACTTACTTTATTTCCACTATTGTCTCTTGAAATAAACTCTTTTTTCTATGAAGACACCATTCCGAGCAACAAATACTTTGTTCTCAATGAGATTATAAAAGTAGTATCCTCTGGTTTCCCTTTAAGATAACCAATGAATACATAATTGGTAGATTTGGCTGATAATCTTTTTGAGATTTGTCGTCGTACGAAAACCTCACAATCCTAAATCTTAGGGAAATACAAACTTGGTCTTTTCCCAAACAGCATCTCATGTTGTGTTTTATCAACCACTTTAGAATGAACATAATTTAGTGTGAACGTAGCAGTTCCTATGACATAACCAAAAAAGGAAATAAGAAGATATGCATGACTCATCATATATTAAACCATATCCAATAAAGTTTGATTTCTCATCTTAGAAACACCATTCCATTATGGAGTTGCTAGGGAAGTTAACTGTGAGACAATCCCACAGTTTCTAAAATAATCATCAAACTTCTGGCTCAAATATTCACCACTTTGATCTGATCGAATTGCTTTAATAGTTTTACCAAGTTGATTTTGTACTTCATTCTAAAATGTTCGAAATATCTCAAAAGATTCACCTTTATGTTTAATGAGATATACATAATCATATCTACTAAAATCATCAGTGAATGTAATGAAGTATCGATAACTACCTCTAGCCATTGTGTTTATATAACCGCATAGTTTAGTATGTATTAAACCCAATAAATCACTTGCCCTTTCACTGTATCCAGTAAAGGGACTCTTTAACATCTTGCTAAGTAAACAAGATACACATGTTTCATATGATTCAAAATCAAATGAATCTAAAAGTCCATCTTTATGGAGTTTAGAAATGAGTTTCTCATTAATGTGGCCATTGTGACAGTGCCAAATGTAGGTTTGATTCAAATCACTTGACTTGAATCTCTTTGTATTTACGTTAAGAATGGGAGTATTTGTGGACCTTTTCTTTTTTAGAATATAAAGATCATCACACAAATTAGCATTCGCATAGAAAATGTCTTTACCAGAAATGGAGCATTTATTATTCGCAATAATGAAATTAAAACCATCTAAATCTAAACATGAAACCGAAAAGATGTTTATGCTCATGGCAGGGATATAATAACAATTATTTAAAACTAAAATAAGTCCACAAGGTAAATTAACTCATAGCATCCCACAACCAATGCAGCAACCTTTGCTCCATCGTAGGATGATTTTTCCTTTCTTTAGCTTTCTACTTTTGGTGAAACCCTGCACATTAATACAAATGTGAGATCCACATCTGGTATCTAATACCTAAGAATCATTAGTACACAAGTTAACTTCAATAACGTAAATACCTGAAGCAATAGTCGCACTACTCTTCTTTTTCTTTAGATCTTCAAGATAGAGCTTGCAATTTTTGAACCAATATCCACGTGCATGGCAGAAATGACAATTTCCTACTTTTTCCTTTTCCTTTTGGGACTGTTAAGTAGAAGCGGCATGGGGCTTGACTTGTTCCATAGGCTTTGTGACACTCACAATAGCCTAGGTTATTTTAACCCTACCTTTGCCTTTTTTTCTTCAAAGCCTTTCTTTTTTTAACCATCAAAGCACAAGCAATAGGTTTTTTGACATTCTGCTCAGTAGTTTTAAGCATCAAATGCAACTCCGAGATAGACTACTCCATGTTATTCTTGTTATAGTTCATCACAATTTGTGAATAACTATTAAGCAATGAATTCAGGATCAAATTCGTAGCTAACTCTTGGCTTATGGGAAATCCATGTCTGTCAAGAAGGTCAACATAGCCTTTCAGGTTTAGAACATGAGGACTATTTGACGCACCCTCAGTCATTTTGCGAGAATGAAGGTTCTTGACTGTCTCGAACCTTTCTTGCCTAGCCTGCTGTTAGAACATTTCCTTTAGTATTATAGTCATATCGTAAGCTTCCATTTGTTCTATGTCCTTCTAAAGTTTAGGAACCACGGTTGCCAACATAATGCATGCAACATCATTTGAGTCATTGACATGTTTAGTATGTGCATCCTTCACGGCTCTTAAAGCATTGGGTGTAGTTCTTCAGGAATATGATCTTCCAGGACGTACAACTTGCATTCATGCTTAAGAACAATTCTCAAGTTTTTCAACTAGTCAAAAAATTTGCCTTATACAACTTATCCTTCTCAAGGATGGATCACAGTGACAAGGGATTAATGTGATTTGAAGAAGCCATGGATCTATAATAAAGATTATGCAAGAGTTCATTTTAATATAGAGGAATGAACTCCGACTAAATTAACAACCCTCCTTAAAAATGCCATGTTAATTTAATGGTCTAAAAGTCATGTTTCACCTAATTCCAAGACAGCTAAAGCATGAAACTTCGAATTAGGTTATTTAGGTAGGTACCAATTACTATTTACATCATATGTAACTTTTAGTTATTTTACGAGACTATGACATCTTATGTCTTAGCATGTTTTATCTCATCTAGTGCCTAAAGCCCAAAATCGTTTTAATAGCTTTATCAAGTCTAACCATTTCAAATAATAGAGTTACCGTTACTCAACTTGCCTCACCAAGATAACACAATACACTCTGTGGAGGTAGACCCACATTGATGTAATAGAAGCCTTGACAACTGTTTGAGAATGGATGGCACTTGACTTAAAATTTGAAGTAGGGATTTTTTGTTTATTTTAGTGATCATAATTAAATAAGATAAATGGCATATATTACAATGCATGAATAATGCATAAAAAGTTGGGAAATCATACTATATTGGCTATTGTATGAATTATTTAGACGCTACGAACAGTTAACGGCGGTCAGCAGTCGAGGGTACAGGGACCGCGCCCCCATTTTTATTTTATTTCTTAGACAACAAGTTTCAATTCCAAAAATTGAAAATCGCCTAAAGTTTCTCATAATTTCAGTCAATCCAATCAACTAAAACTACCCCTATTTTAATTTCGAAAATATTCATTAAAACATTTTTAATTATCTCGGGCCCACTAGTAACTTAATATCTTATCCTAATCTATTTAGAATTTAAGATATGATGAATCCTTATCTAATTAGGATTTGTTTTATATCTCACCTATTTTATAGGATTAGTAATTATAATCCAATTACAAGTCTATCTCCTATCTTGTAGGAATATACTAACAGATTACTACAATGAGATCTAAGATCAAAATCAATTTCGAGATATTAATCAAGCATTCAACATCAAAATCATATTAAATTAATCATATTAACATAATCATGATCTTTATCATGGAGACATACATAATTATTGAACAAAACGAAATATGTGTTCATGATCAGAATCATATTAACCTAAACATGAAGTTTACCATGAACATACAAAATTCACATCGTTCAATAAAAAATATATGTTGATCAAAATATTCTAAACATGAATACTATCATTGAATCATATTATGTGATGTATCAATATACATGAATTAACAACATAATTTAAAACTAATTCTTAATAACAATTATCATAGAATATATATGTATATCATATATACATTAATCAAAATTACGTTTTCACACATATATCTTACATACATCAGAGAAAATATGCAAACATTTAATAGAACCAAGCCTAATGCTCTGATACCACCGTTTATTTTTTGGGGTTCATACGCAGTGGAAAATTCAAAATAAATTTTGAAAAACCCCATAGGATCAAAAATAAGTTCCATTAAAATAAATCTACAAAAGTAAGTCATACCTTATACCGTGATTTTCTTTTCTAATTGTATGATTTCTAAGACGTTCAAGTGTGCGTCCTTTATCAGAAATCCACACACGAACTGTGACCACAATTTGGAGTGCTAGCCCTAAGAGAGATTGAAAATGATTTTTCTTACTATCCCTAAATCCAGAGAACTCAAAAATTGTAAAATGAAAATCTTATTTTGTTTTTAGGTTTCATCCTTTTTATATTTGTAGATAAGCCCTCACTTAAAATCCTATTCATAATACAACTATTGTATTTAGACAGTTTAAGTAAATTACACATACGCCCCTATTAATAAGTTATCATATAACAAATTGTAAGGGCTTTTATATCATGAATTGTATCATATGAAATTCATTACTTTTGACCAATTGAAATTATGCAAAACTATTATTTGTGTGCGACCCAATAGGTTCATGCGACGTTGGCAGTGAACCAAAAACTATTTTCATACACAAGTATCATGAATATCAATATCGATACAACCTAATTAATAACGTATATCATGTCCTTTTGTCGTGTGATATCCTTTTATTAAATATAAGGCACGGAAAGTCACCTTTAATGTTCAATCGTACTAGTCTCGATCTTTAGGTAAACTGAAAAACATCCGAATGACATTGATCATATCAATTCACATGGAGTTGGATATTATCATTCTATTTTTTCGAGGGATCCACTTATATCTCTCTCTACACGAGAATGACAAATTCTATCTTGATTACACACCTTCATATATTATTCAAATGGTAACCAATCACAATCTTTATAATTGTCCGGTTAAAGACAACATTTGATTGTGTCAAATTGTCATGCTCCTAATATTGAAGTCTATGGTAATATCAAGTCAAAGGACTAAATGATATACCTATCATAAGTAACACTTATGACTTAATCAATATGGTGTTCTTATAGCAGATCGGTCCAGTACCTTATTCTCCAATAAGTACTCATGATCTTGATTCGTATCCCTATATGCATGATCCTCACATGGCCATCAATCAAGATGCACACTAGTCTTAATTCATTATAGTTCCCAGTATAATGACCAACTATGGACATTTAGGATATTTCAAAAAATACCCATAGATCTTACTATAAGGTAAACATGCAATCAGTTATAATAAAACAACAAATAAAAACTCTATTTTATTAACTAGAATTATAAGATAAACAATCTTTGTAGATTGATCTGGGCACATGTCCTAACAAAGACTACGAAGTATTTAGAAGGACACTCATATACTAGACGATTGAATAATAATGAGAAGGTTGTAGTGGGGCAGATGACTAAAGGGGATGTGAAGCCATGACAGATCCTCAACATATTGAGGCAAAGGGATAAAAATAATGTTTCAACACTTCGAATAATTTACAATGCATGGAAAAGATTACGAGATAGAGAAGTCAGTGGGAGAATGTAAATGCAACAATTGTTGCACTTATTGGACAAAAATAACTACTTTTCTTTGCATAGGAAGTATAACGATATGAATGTCGTGACTGACTTATTTAAGGCATTTCCTTACTCTACTAATTTAGTACAGTGTTTCCCTTTAGTCCTTATCATGGACTGAACATACATGACTAACAGGTACCATATGCTACTATTGGAGATTTTTTGGGTGACTTTGACTGAGGTGACTTTCTCAGTTATGTTTGCTTTCATGTTGTTGGCGACCAATGATAACTACATATAGCCTTTGGAGATTTTGAAGCATATATTGGATGGATGGTCTCACCGGATGTTTTTGTCACTGATAAAGACTTTAGACTTATCAATGCAATCCAATAAGTATTCCTCCAATCATCTCACCTACTTTGCACGTGGCACATAAATAGAAATGTCTTGAACAACATAAAAAAAAATATTTGCAAGAAATGAAGACTTCCCTCTCTTTAATGATAAGTGGACGGCATTGATGTATGCGAATTCTAATGCATTTTTTGACGTAGGTTGAATGGCATACGATCTGATTATGGCGATGTGATAGGTTGGTCATGTACTTGCAAAACACTTGGGTTGGGGAGTTCAAGGAAAGATTTGTATCCACTTAGAGGGATCTGATTATGCACTTGGGAGAGACCATGACATAAAGAGTTAAGTCTGCGTTTCCACTATTAAAAAACATGTTGGCCATAGTCAAGTAACTTTAAGGCATTATGGGGTGTCATCGATGGCATGATAGACAACTAATACAAAAAGATAAAGGCGTTGTTTAAGTGAATTTTGAGTTTGGTTCAACATGGGTTTATGGGCCCTTTGTATCGCTAATTATGAGGTTATGTCTCCTAAGCAACATTTTAGTTGATTTGTAAAGAGGTTGTGCGTGCAGAGGATGTCAGGACCGACCAATTTCTTTGTCATTGTGAGCTTAGTGTACATCTTTTGGTCGGTTCACCTATACCGCTTAAAGACATTCAAACTTATTGGTAGAAGTTGAGTTCGATGCGTAAGCAATATGTTTGTTAGTCTAACTATAACTTCAATGATGAGATCGAAATAGTCATTGATAAGTTTGGAAGTTGCGTTGATGAGGACGCCGGTGTGATGATCATTTAATAGTTAAGATGTATTAGTAATCATCCTTCCACATTGGTGATTCCAATACCTTCAAAGGTGAAAGCAAGAGGGAGATTGAACATCAACATTCCCGGGGCATCTAAGAAGTCTATTACAAAGATCGAAAAAGGGAATAAAAACATTCAAGAGGAAACTTGAGGAAGACGATACATCTACAACAAGGCTTCTTATTGCTTTCGAATATGTGCCCAGTAGCGAGGAGTTTGTGTGTTCATGAAAGAAGCAAAGGTCAACTATTGCTAAAATATACCGAACCTGTAGTGGTTTTAAGGGTGTGTCTAAGGTTGGGTTCACATGTAGCATTCAACTTATTAGGTTCCATATGTTGAAAGTATCATCAACAAGGCCACTGATGGTCACTATAGGTTACAGTGTATTATGATATCCTCTATCTACCCGATAGAGATTGTTGGAGGACAATCAGAGAAATTCTTCTTCACTAATTGGATAACAATCAAGTTATATGCGATGAAGTTATAAGAGATGGCTATGGAATGAATGGCAACGATATAAAGGAGGTAGTGTGGGAAAGTGGATGACCCTTCCTTATATGAGTTTTTTAATTGCAACCACATTTAGTATCATGTAAGTGAACATCTCTAATGGAAATTATTTGACCTACCTCCCTATGCGTAATTCATTGTTGCCAACCTTTAAGGAGCGGGTTATCATTGGCGTCACAAATGTTAGCAAAATTCATTAGTTAGGGTAACTTTCCTATAATTTCTATGAAAGTGGTTTATTTTTTCTTCTTGCTTTTTTTTTCTGGATATTGTCTTAACGATAATAACTTACTCTTTATGTCATATTTGAAATTGATAGGTCAAGTTAAAAGATGATGCACCCCTTCCTCCTATTTTCTTATTATGGAAAACCTTCATGGATATTGTCTTAACTATAATAACTTACTCTTTATGTCATATTTGGAATTGATAGGTCAAGTTGAAAGATGATGTTGTTGGAGCATGTGCCCTAGGTCAATCCATGTAACGGCCCGCTCTAATTAATCCCGATTAGTTGTCAAATTACAGGCTAAGACCCTAAGATCAGACCCACGTGGACGTCGCAGATAGGTCAGGGAACGCTCACTAGGCAAATAGTAGTTTTGTGTGATTGTTTGCTTATTTGCGATGTAGTATATCAAGTTAATTACTTAGCATCGCATGTGTGTAATTTTTATCGTTGAATCGAGCGAGATAGTGTAACGGGTGTTCGCCTCAATAAACGTGCCGAGACGGTTGCTGAAGAGCGAACTTTGGGTACACTAGGTCGGGGAAATTAAAACACATAAATTAAATGAATAAATGATAATGGTCATATAGTTATTATGAAAAATATATTAAGTGGCTAGTGACGCAGCGATACGCGCAAGTCACGATTTCGACGCGAAATTCGGGCGTCGAAGCGGCCGAAAACACGGGCGAAAGTCCAAGCGGTGCCACACTTTGGTGTTAAATACACAAAGTCAACTAACTTTCCCCCATTAACACTCCACCTCACTTCACCATCATTATATCATCTCCCTCACGTCACTCTTCCTCTCACCTCTCCCTCGCGTCACTCATTTCCTCCCTCCCTCACAGTACTCTCTCACACTCCCACCCCCCACACACCGATCAAAAAAAAAAAAAAAAGACCGAGAGGAGAGGAAGGAGGAGCCGAGAAGGAGGAGGAGAAGAGGAGCGGGAAGGAGAGCAAGAGGTGGAGACGCCAAAGACGAGGTGAGTCGTTGTTTTTGGTTGATGTTGAGCTTCGGCCATGGAGGCCGAGAAGAGGTTCGGTCATGGAGGCCGAACTGGTTAGGTGGAGATGGCAGGGGTGTCTCCCCCCGCCATCGAGTCCATCGGGTTGGGGTGGAGAGCCACCCCAACCAAAACCAAACCAAGAAGAAAAAAAAAAAATTTCTCTCCATTTGATCGAACCAGTGGATCAGATGGAGAAGATGTACACGCGCGCATGTACGCGCGTGTGCATCTCTCTACTGGGCCGGGCCGGACCGGGTCAGCCCGACTCGGTTGGACCGGGTCAAACCCGGTCCAGTGGGGCCCACCCCTATATTAAAATAAAATAAATATTAAAATATAATTTAAATACATTTTTAAATCAAATAAATATCAAAAAATTAAGAAAAATATAAGAAAGTGTGAAAAATATAAAAAGGGTAGTTTTGAAGACTTTTGGGGCATCGGCACCCCGGCACAACTCAAAAAGTGAGCCAAAAAGTAAACTTTTTGGAAACGAAAACTTAAATTTTTAGTCACACACATTATAAATTCTTTTAATCCGACTTTAAAGTAACAAAAGTGGTATAATTGGATACCAGGAATTTATGGGACTATAGTCGGGTATCGGGCGCGTATCTCGAGGCGTGTGCGGGACGTTCGAAAGCGTTCGAGGTAAGTAAACCCACGAGAAAGTCAGTTCAGAATTTACTTATTTTTCTTGAAAATTATTTATTTCACATTACTTTACGTCAGTTCAGTTTGCATGTTTACTCTATTCCTGCGTGTGTCTGTGTATGGTCGAAGGGACGGTGTGACTTCGATCCGATTCTTGCTACGGTGTTGGTCATACCTTAGACTACGTGTGAGATTTTTCTCAGCGAGTCGATGATCTCGAGAGTGAGTTGACGTGAGGTCCACCTCTGTCACAGATTTCCTCTCTTTTGAGGCGTTGGGCGGAAGTCTACCTTCCGACCGACAGAGTTCCTCGTTTCGACCGCGAAGAGGGGGCGTAGATTTCCTCACCTCCAGGGCCTTCTCGGTTTAGTATTTATGTCCCAGGGCTCGACAGTTGTACACCACACTCGCATTCCGTATTCTTGATTATCTCACGACTTATATTCATGCTTTACATTTATGTTCATTTATTTTATATGCATGAATTGTAGCCGTTTTTCTTGGATTTCTTGTGAATACTAACTGAATTTCTCTGGGATTTACTTACATGGGATTTTTCATTATTTTTTGTGACAAATCGCAGATCCTGCGACGAGCCGCGGCAAAGGAGTCTTAGGCGACTACGTCTAAGTAGGGAGAGGCCGCCACTTTTTGCATAGGTAGTTGTATGTATCTATTAACTACTTTATGACATTTTGGGATGACTTGTATACCCGATACATGTATATGCTCACCGTTGTACTTTTGTCGCTCTTGATATACATGGTATCTATTACCGGGATTCCACACTATAGGGTTAATTATACAAATGCAAACTTTCCCTTCATACGGCGTTTGCATGTTTTTTTAAAAAGGCTTCCGCTTGATATTTAATAACTTAATAAGTTGTGAATAACTTAACTTAGTCAATTTGATGAGAATATCCATAAAAATCTTCATAAATATTAAGTTAAGGCAAATAAGGTATGTATAAAGGTGTAGGTCGTGGGCAGTCAAAGTTAAGTGTGCGGTGACGTGGCATGCTTGGTGACGTGTCTGGCGACGTGGCGGTGCCCGGTTTGCCTTGAAAGAACATCCTGGTGAGAGTCACTAGATAGCGGTAAAGAACACCCTTAAATACTTTAGAAGTTAAGGAAATGTTCTTGGTCTATGGAGATTTTGAAAATGATCTAGTTGTAAATGGTTACACAGATGCAAGTTTTCAAACTGATATAGATGATTTTAGATCGCAATCTGGATATGTGCTTACTTTGAATGGGGGTGCGATGGTGAAAAAGTTCTATGCAAGAGACCGTGGCGCGATTCTACAACAGAGGCGAGTATATTGCCACGTTCGATGCGACAAAGGAGGCGATTTGGATCAAAAAGTTCATTTCTGAACTAGGTGTGGCTCCAAGTATTGCTAACCCTGTTCGTTTGTATTGTGACAATAACGGAGCAATAGCACAGGCCAAGGAACCTATATCACACCACGGATCCAAACATATACTCAGGCGTTTTCATCTCATCGAGAGAAATTATTGAGAGGGAGACGTGAAGATTTGCGAGTACCTCATCAAGACAACGTTGCTGATCCATTGATAAAAGCTCTTCCACAAGCAAAACATGATGGTCATGTTAGATCATTAGGCATTAGATGCATGCATTATTGGCCCTAGTGCAAGTGGGAGATGTTGGGGCATGCGCCCTAGGTCAATCCATTAATTGTCTTTATGAATACTTTTAGTTAATAAAATAGAGGATTTCATTTGTCGTTTATTATAATTAATTTGCATGTTTACATTATAATAAGATCCATGGGTATTTACAGAAATATCCTAAATGTCCTTAGTCGATCATTATACTGGGAACTATAATGAATTAAGACTAGTATGGGTCTTGATTGATGATCATATATTGATTATACGTTTAGGGATACGAATCAAGATCACGAGTACTTGTTAGGGAACAAAGTACTGGATCAACCCGCTATGAGGACATCACATGGATTAAGTCATAGTTGTTTCTCATGATAGATATATTTTTCAGTCCTCTGATGTGAGATTGCCAGAGACTTTAACATTAGGAATACAGTGATTTGACACAATCAAACGTTGTCTTTAATCGAACGATTATAAAGGTTGTGATTGGTTACAGTGTGAGTAATGTGATGAAGTTGTGTAATCAAGATAGAGTTTGTCCATCTCATATAAAGAAAGATATCCAGTGGATCCCTCGATGAGTAAGACTGTTAAAAGGCCTAGTCAAAGTGAATTGATATTGATCAATCTCACTTGGACGTTTTCAGTCTACCTAGAGATCGAGACTAGTACGATTGAACATGTTGGATGACAATTCCATGCCTTATGTTTGATCAAAAGGATAAAGTGTGACAAAAAGATGTTATATATACTATTGATTAGGTTGTATCGATTTGATATTCATACAACTTTGGTAGTCGTAATGTCTTGCTAGAGGCCGCTTATGACTTGTATACCAAAATGTGTTTTGGTACACGGCCAACGTTGTATGAGCCTATCGGGTCGCACACTAAGAATGGTTATGCGAGATTGTAAGATGGTTCAGAAAAATGAATTTTATATGATAAGATTCATGACAGAAACGTTCTCGTAGTGTATTACATTTATACTTCTTTAAGTAGGGGTATATGTGTAATTTACTTAACCGTCTATATACAAGGGTTGTATAAATAGACGCTTTAAATTAGAAAACACATACAAAAGATAAAAGGCTGAAACTCTATTTTTGTTGCAGAAATGACTTAGGGTTTTTGGTATGCTCTAGATCGTTTTGGAGAGAAACAAAAAGATTTGGTATTCTCCCGAAGCTAGCACTTCGAATCTCTATCGCCGTTCATATATGGACTACTGGTAGAGGGCGTTCATCGTTGACAGCGCCTTAGAGATTGATCAACCTTCAGAAAGGTATATTGCAACTGAGGTATGATTAAGTTTTCGTGGTTTAAATGTTTTTAATGGAATTAGATTCGGATCCTGTCGGGGTTTTTGTCAAACTTGTTTTGTAATCTCCGCTGCACATGAACCCCAAAACCCAACAGATGCACCCCTTCCTCCTATTTTCTTATTATGGAAAACCTTCATGGAGGGGAATGCTAAGGGGTGGGGTACGCGATTATGGGTCCAAGATCGCACTCTGATTCTCCATTATTAGTAAGCCACGCCTTATTTAATAGACTTAGTTGAACCTTAGCTAAGTAAGAACTTGGAAAGAAAATTTTGGAAGTCATTGTATACGATGTGTATTCTCGCAACCCTTTCATTTTATTTATCTGCATTTTGAAAATACTTGTCTTTTGTAAGCTGGAATCTTTTGTATGGTGGAACGCATGGTTGGAATTGTATCCATTATGCCTAAATTTATTCGTTTTGGAAAACACTAGTCTTATGTATGTCAGTATTCTAGCATGGAATTGTATCCACATTATATTCAATGTTGATCGTATCTATAGGAATTGTGTTGTGAGGACCCCAATTCTAACAACCAGTGCTACCCAGCCTAAATCATCACCAAACCCCTCGAGATGACACAGCGATTCGGGCGATGATCTAGTAAGCATTAACCTACAAAAAAATACTACAAGACAATCTACAAATAAACTACTAAGACATAATAAGTGCGGAATAAAAGTCTTCTAAGTCTATGGGTGCGGAAATAAAATAGAAAGTCTTACGAAATTAAACGACTAGATTAAGGGTTTCACAAAGTCTACCCATGATAAAAATCCTCTCTTTATTACACAATGTCTCAAAATCAATTAAATATAAATAAAACGACCTTGCAAACTAAAAAGATCTTATATGTTATGACTTTGCTCTTTCCTCTATCTTGAGCAGTACCTATGACACGTGTCATGAGGGCACAATAATTTCTCGTATTTTACTGTTAACTTGTAATAGTAGTAAATGAGATATCGTCTCCACTGGAATTTTTTGAAATCTCAAAGGAAAGTATCTTTTTCAGGGATATTTTGAAATCTCAAAGGAAAGTATTTCTTTCTTGTTTTTATTAATTTAGTTAATCTAATTAAAAGGGAATTAAAATATTAAATAATTGTAAACTATAAATACTAACTTAATTAATCAAACTAACTTAACTAATTTAAACAACTCAAATGTAAACTTAAATAAATAATATTTAAATTCAATTCAATATATAAACGAACATCTAAACAAACCCCCACTAAACAATATAATGTATTTAGATAACTTTTAAATACCTGAACATAATATCACATACTATAGTTAAAATCATTTTATATGGAATGTTAGAATCATTAAACCCTACTTCATAATAAGTTGATAGCCTTAAGCCAACCACCGAATTTCCTTAATTCAATGGAAATGTCACATTCTTATCATTGTAAATCTACCAATTGGTTAAAACGCAATACCATAGAAATATGATAGCATTAAGTTCAATGAAGATCATGTCCAATCTAAGCCAATATTACTGAAACTGCATAATAAACAACTTAGAACACAATCACCTAGAATATCCACTTGGAAAATGCTCTATAGATTAATTCTAGTTACTACTTCTATAATTGTTGTCAACAACAATAGACATAGATTCAGAATCATATATCACATAACACATTTGCAATCATGCATGCAATACTAATCTCCTTTAGTTGTTATATGCAAAAACAACCTTTTAATTCCATGATTGACATGTATGAATAGATTTAAAGCATCAAACACATGACTCCTCAATTATAACTATCTAGCAATCCAAAATATACTACATTGTTAAGGGTTTGTTTAAATTGATAAACCACTCACTCATATTGAAAACAAGCAATGCATAAATATAATTGAAAGACATAATAAATAAATAAATACTTTAATATAAATCAAAGCTCCAAAGTATCTTCAAATATAGACAATAAAATTAATATACAGCAAAAAGGAAAGCAAAAAGAAAGAATTAGGAGAGTTATTTCAAAGCATTCTGGCCTTTTTATAGTCTCCCTACGTATACATATCTTAGATAAACTCAAATTCTTCATACTAATCTAAGAAACCCATAACATGCCTCAATGATTTCTCAGCAATTCCTAACTCATACAAAAATCGTTGAGTAAATCACTGAGTTTATCTCTCAGTGCTCCACCGATTTAGCTGGCGATTTATAGTTCATTCTCCAAATCGTTGTGCATTCGTTGGCTTTCTTCTACTGTTGATTCGGATAGTGATTCCTAGTGTTATTTCAAATGGTTGGCTAATCGTAGTTGTATTTTTTTAGTTGACTATTTTGCTTTTCTTTCACTTTTCTTCAATTTCTTCATTTTTCAATTTAAAACCTGAAATCACTAAAAAAAAAAGAGAATACATTGTGTAATATCATCATTTATGCCTAAAACCAACCTAAATTACATTATAAAATGTGTCTAATTATTGACTTGTCAAATACCCCTAAACTCAATACGTTGTTGTCCCGAGCAAAGGAATAATCTTAATCATGTTTTGTTCATTCTTTATATATTGATTTCAATCTTAATTCATCTTTACTTTTAGTAAATTTTAAAATAGAAGTGATTTTCAAATGAAAATATATATTACCCACAAGTAAATGAAAAAGATGATAGAATAGAATAATTTATTCAAATCAAAACATCACTTAATGATAACTCAACCTCCTAATGTAACACTCTTTAGAATTTAAACTTCATTGCCAAGGCACAATATAGATTTTCTCAATCTCCACTGAAAAGCATCAAGCTTATAATAACTAATATAGATCTCATAACACCAAAAACCAGTAAATTAATTTCAATTTTAGAATATACTTTATAATAGTACCACAATCAAAATCAATAGAAATTTTGCCAAGATACCAATGAATGTTTCTTTTAAAACATGATAGATTAAGAAATATTTCATTCAACTCTAGCTTCAAGTACACGAGTTAAATTTTTATTTTGAAGAGTTTAAGAATATCCATTTTCTCATCTCTCAATATTATTTATTTATCTTTCTACTCCATTATAATTATTTCTTTTTAATATATTTCTTTTACTTTGCTTTTAAGTCCCTGCTCCATTTCCTTTAGACATTCTCACATTTTTCCCACTATAGATTCCTTGCTCTATTTCCTTTGGAATCTATAGCACTTTCTATATATTTATTTTTTATGAAATCTTGTTAACACTTCTCACTGTCTACCAAAATTAAAGAAAGTATTCTTTCTAACTTATAGAATTCATCGGTTTCTAACACATTTCTTTTTTCAATTGTGGGATAATAGCTATATATACTAGAAAAATAACTAATTAATAGCTTTTATATTATAAGATTCTTAGAAATCTATCTTGTTCAATTTACATTATTGTCTCGATTTTCTGCCTATTATCATGACTAACACAAGGCATTCAAAAAAGGTATAAAAATTGATTCATTTTATCATAAATTCACTTGGGTAATAAAATATTACTTCAATTTAAGATCTATTATATATTCATTTTCACTTTTTCCCTACTAAAAATAAAGAAAAATGAAGTTTTTACTTGATTTCGAAAGAAATTTGAAAATTTTCATCAACTCACATGAATATCAGATTAAAAGTAATTCTAAACTTTTCTTCTACCATTCTTTCCTTTCATTTCCATCAATATCATACTTCACCTAAAATACTCCCAAACTCATTCTAAACCTTGTCATCAAGGTTTAAAAATGAAGTTCGAATTTCAACTTAACAAACATACCATGTGAAGTACAAAAGAATTGATAAAATAATAAATTTGAACAATAAAGAATTATTTTAATTTAAAAGTATAATAAAATAGAGTGCATAAGAATTTAGTGAATAATTATCATCATTATATAAAAAGTGAATTAAATATCATACCTAAACACTGAATAGTATGTACCACATAGTATACTACCACAAACTTAAAGCATCATCAATAAACACAAAGTGTATAATCACTACCGGCATTACATAGAGGAATTCTCATAGTATCACTCAGATATAGAGAAAAATAAAATAGAATAAAGAATCAATGTCGGTGTCGAGAAGTCGCATTTTCATCATCCTCCACTGGATCAATCCTCTAGGACTGGTAACTCAAAGCAGGGTTGTAGAGGTGGTATTTCTGATTGGGCAATGTCGGAACATCAAGATTACTACTAAGTGGTAATCTCATCTATGTAGATGGTACAGGAACCTCTGCACCTCCTTGACGTATGTTTCTCTTCGATGGCATACGCTTCATTCTGTGGATGCTCCTTGCTAAGGCTCTCTAGTTCTCGAACACCAGTTCTTGACTATGGAGAATGGTCATCTGATTGAGTAAAATCGCACCCATGAAATCCAACTCTGATTCTTCCATGTATAATCCATCATAGAACCCTAGCAGTCTGCTCCATATTTAAATCATTTCTAGCTTTTGACATCTCTTCCAAGATTTTCCTTGCATCATATCGCTCTCTCTCTCTCTGCTCTCTCTCTCTCTCTCTCTCTCTCTCTCTCTCTCTCTCTCTCTGTATCTTCATAACTATTCCCTCTATCATATCTCTCTATAACCTTGTTAGTGATGGTCTTGTTTGGTAAAACATCCATGTCGAGGCCTACCATGCTCACTTGGTCCATCCTACAAAATGTTTTAATCATCAAGGGGAAAAGAAGTCCATCGTTCTTCTTAGTGGTGATGGCACTCCTAATGGATTTATAAATTATCTTTCCAACATCTAAGTATCTTAACCTCATAAAAATGTGGTAACGTAGGGCGATTTAGTAATTCACTATTTCAAAGTATAACAGGCTCATGTGTAGGCTGGCGTTGATGAAATAACACCAAGCTTTAGTGGTCTTTCTAAAACATTTGGTGGTTATATTTTTGGGATACTCCTCCATATCAAAAATAAATCCATTGATTGCTTCTAAACCTCCCCTTATTGTCTCGATGGGGAAATGATACTTAATTCCATACTCGGATTTGGGGTGTTTGTCATTTTGTTTTTAGTAAGGATTTGGTTATCCAAAACACCAATTTATTCTTATAGTGAAATAGTCTACTGTCCTTCCTCGAACTTGGGACTCAGTCTTACTTTTAGTTCCATATGCATTGGCATAAAACTCTCTCACTAAAGCTTCACAACCCATTCACTTGGAACATATTCTAGGTCTAGGTGGTTGCAATTCCTAGTCAATAAACCCCAATTTCTTTTCCCTATGATATCTAGGATCCTAGTCCTATACTTCAATTCACTCTTCACATTAAACCCCATCTCCGGGATCAACTTCCTTTCTTTAATTACATTATTCCTAAATTTTATCGTAGGCCTTCTCATTGACAATTTTTTTCCTTAGTTCATAGTTTCTTTCCTTTGGGTATCTTCTGATCAACTTCCTCTACATCCTACTCATCCACATAATCATCCTCAGTATTGTAACTAAATGAATAAAGTGTACTAGGTTCTCTTTGCGGTTTAATCCTAGGTGTGTTGAAAGATATTGGTGGGGGTTGAATTTGGGAGACTTTAGATTTTATTTTCAATTTCTCTTCCCCTTCTCTTCTTGCGAACTTCTATCTTTACCACCTCTAGCCATTTAGATTATTGTAGGTAAAAGAATAAACTTGTAAAATCATTTAGGACCAAATTCTTTGGAAAAGTATTCAATAAAGTTCAACTTATCCATCGAAAATAAGAAATCATCAAGAAAAGCATCTTGAAATTGAAAGTTTGAGATTTATATGAAAATTGTTGATAAAATAGTATTGGGAAAGACAAACTTTATATGTAATTCAAATCAATCAATAAACATTCTCAAAAATCCCCCAAACTCATTTGATACTTAGTCCCAAAATACTTTGCTTATAAAATCTACTCATCATATATGAAAAATTGTTTAAAAATTTGATAATGATAAACGAATCATCACATCACTCCCATACTAGTATTATAATAGAAAGCATTCTATATTAAAATCATTTTAAAATAAAAATTTTGAAATTGAGTTCTTCTCCTAATAATCAATCCACTACATACTAAAAACCAAAAATTTAAATTCATAAGAGTTTAGGATTTTAGTTGATTACCTTCTTGAAAGTGATTCTTTCAAGTATTAAACTCAAGATTGCTTCTCTAGAACTCTCTCAAGCTCCTATTCAAAGTCATTTGTTCAAGCCCTATGTGGCTCTACACTCTAAAAACTCACCACGTTTTGGGTTGAATTTGTAAAAATTGAGGTCAGAACCACGTAGTTACACTAAAATAAAGCTTTGAAAGGTTGAATCTAGGTAAAGATTAGTCTCTTGATCGAAAGGTTGCAATGGTTTGTGAGTGTGAAAGGTTTAAATGTAGCAATTTAGGGTTTCTATTTTTTAAAAACTCAAATTCATTCCCAACGAATCAAGGTTTAAGTGGATTCGCTAAGGAATCACTAATGAAATTGCTGGAAATGAGCCTCAATGACTTAGCAATTTGCTCAACAATTTCTAGTTGCAAACTTGATTCAGTGAGAAATCACCGACTCAAATTTACAGTGAAAATTCTACAAACTACTACAGATTTTCTTAGTGATTTTCGGTATAAATAGGAATCGCTAGAAATCAATAGCTTAATTTTTTCTTTTTTCTAATTAAATCATTTTTCCTATTTAGTTATTGCATATATATTCAATAAAGGTAGAAATATTCAAAGAAATTTCAGAGTTTAACTATGACATGTATTAAATAATCTATTTTTATTGCCATAAATAACTAATTAACATAAATATAATGCATAAAACAATATAGTACTTAAATAAATTGGCTTGATTAACCCTCCTTACATAAAACTATTATGGAATCGAATTCCTAAAATATCCCCATTATAAGAGTCAAAAGTTGAGTGAATATAAAAATGACTAACTAATCATAATACTAAAACTGAAATTAAAGATAGAGTATAGGTTGCCTCCCATTAAGTGCTTTTGTTTATTGTTGTTGGCTCAATTAAACTATGTAGTTCTAAGTTGGTTCTATAAACTTAAGTGTAGGATTATCCACACTTGTGCCATCCCAGAAAGTGATTGCTCGACCATGCACTTGAAAAGTAATAATTTTGTTTAAAGTGTCCATGACAGCTTGTTAGATGGATAAGAAAGGTTGTCCTAATAATAATGGATCTTCATCAATAAGGTGTGGCATAACCAAAAAGTCTGTAGGAATAATATAATTGTCATTTTGAACTGGTATATTAGTAACCACACCTATCGATTTTACTAAATATTCATTAGGTAGAGTAACTTTTTCAAAGGCAAGCACATCCAATTCTAATTAAGTACGAAAGAAAAAGTGAATCAGCATGTAGTTTACCCTAGAACCCGTATCACATAAAGTACCAAACCCATTTGACCTTTACGTTTATGTATATATATATATATATATATATATATATATATATATATATATATATCCTCGATCATCGATCTTGACAATTGTTGAATTCTTCTTTTTCTTCTTCTTATTTTTGTAGGTTTAAATTCCTCCATATTATTATTCTTAACATTGTTTGATTACTTAATCCCCCATTCTTGGTTTATTGTTTGTTTATTAGAAGTATATTCACCTTGCTTGTTCATGGTATTAGCATTTCCATATTCCATCGTTACTGCATTAATAGCGTATATTTTAGCTTCGTGAAGATTTATTTCTAAGGATTCATTATCCTTAGTTTGTTCATTATCAAATTCATCAAAATTTTCATATATATATATATATATATATATATATATATATATTCATCATTAAAATGATGAAGTGACAATTTTATTTTCAAACTCCATAGAGATTGTTCGTTCAAAGATATCTAGCTTTGTTTTAGCTGTTTTAAGAAATGGTCTTCCCAAAATTATAGATAGGGACTTAGCTGATATTAAGTCTCCAATTTTCATGAATAGAGTCAGTAGAAAATATTAAGACATTTACTTTGACTAAGACATCTTATAGTAAACCATAGGGTTTAATATCAGTATTGTCAGCTAAAGTAAGGTTAATAGGTGTATTGGTCAATGAACCTATTTTCATTAACTCATATAACTCGAGTGACATAAAGTTTATTGACGCTCCAAGATCACACATAGAAAAATCTATTAAAGAACTTTCTATTGCGATAAGAATTCCAAACATCCCTAGGTTGAAATATTTTTCAAGTATTTTCTTTTTAATTAAAGCAGACATTTTTGTCCTAAGTTTTCCTTAAATTCTTCTAAAAACTTGTCTTTCGATTCAGAGAATTCTTTCAAAACTTTATCATAATTAGAAAGTTTCATAATTGATTTCATCAATGGTTTATTGATTTCTATTTTCCTAAATGACCGAAGAATGTTTTCGTTGATTTCTTCCTCCCTAACATCAGCTAATCGTTAAGGAACGGCAAAATATGAACACATATCTTCATTCAAATTATGAGAAATCTTATCATGTTTGTCTTTATCAATTAATCCAACTTTTGTAAAGATTTCTCATATGCTTTAACTCTAGCTGAATACCATGGGTACAACTTTCCAGGAAAAAGTGTATATTTTAATTGTTCAGCCATCTAATCTCTAGAAGGAATGACATTAGCCATCATTTCTTCTTCATCATCATCTTCGATTGTTTTATAAAACTTCTTTTATTACTTTATTTAGGTCTATTACCAATTATAGTTGTGTCTTTCTTATCACTAAATATAGCATTAACTTGTGTTTGATTAGTAGGAGCAACATTAGCTTAAGTAGGTGCCTTAGCTTGAGTATTCTATTAAGTACTCAACCTATTATTTGTAAATTCATTTGAATTAACTAATTTTTCAATTCATTAATGTTAGTATCAGCCTTAATTTGATTTTGAGAAATCTGTGTACGGTTTTGATGACTTTGATTCATAAAGTTATGCGGTATTTGCTCTAAATTTGGATTCACAAACTAAATATTTTGTTGAGGTTGCTGATTAGGTGCGGGTTGTATCTGAGCTCTTGGGTATATAAGTGTTATAATTCTTATATTCAGGACCATAACTAAAATCTGGATTCGGTCTTCGAGGATGATAAGTATTATCAATATTGATTTCTTAAGGGACCAAAAAATTGATTCATCGTTGCATTAACCTCTTCGGTTTTTTCTTCCTGTAGAGTAGGACACCCATTCATAGGATATGTAACCTCACTACAGAATCCACAAGCCTTAACTTGATTAGATCTATCATTAACTAACAGTTTAACCATCTTAGATCATTTATCAATTTTATTGTCACTTGCATTATTTTTCTTACAATCCACTTCATAGAGTTTCTTTCGCTGGAGTAGGTGTTGTTTTAAATAAAGATCCTCATACATACTGTATCTAGTAGTCTTTGTTCAAAATGATTGAGTCTTTCATGAAAATATTCTAATAAAGCTCTTTGACTATATCCATATTGTGGACAAGAAGAAATCTATCCCAAAATTCATTAAATTTTTCATCATCTTTCATCTTAGCAACTGTGATTTGCTTTCTATAGGAACTAATTTTTATAACAGGCATATATTCATTTTGGAAAGCTTCTAATATTTGAGTCCATGTAGTTATCGAATCTTGTGGAAGATAGAATAACCAGTTTTGTGTTTGATCTTTCAATGCAAAATGAAAAGCCTTAAGTTTGACTTATTCTAAAGTTCGTTCTTTCGGTTTAATTCCATTAACTTTATGTTCATACTCCCTTATGCATTTTTGTGGGTCTTCATTGTCTTTATCGTAGAAGTTAGGTAAGGCACTAATAAATCTAAATCTAAGTTCAAATTATGGAAATCCATCGGGGTATGCTATACACATAGGCTTACATGTTGTAACATTTTGATTTGCTTGTCTAAAATTGAGTTCTCTATTATTATTGATAACTCTATTATGATTATTATTACTAATGAAATTGTCATTAACGTCATTATTGTTGTCTTCCATCCTATTAGCTAAATGTTTCCTAAGTTGGTGTTCTCTTAAAATTCGATTAAAAGTTCTATCAATTTCAATATCAAACAAATGTAAAGATCTTGTTGAATTAACACGACAAAATGTGTAGACCATTCAAGGTGTGTAATCCTTTAAGAATTATCTAAAAAACACCGACAACGGCGCCAAAAATTGACACATGTTGAGCGAGCACAACAATTTCCCGTATTTTACTATTAACTTATAGTAATAGTAAATGGGACATCGTCTCCACAGGGATTTCTCGAAATCTCAAAAGAAAGTGATTTTTTCTTGTTTCTATTAATTTAGTTATTATAATTAAAAATGAATTAAAATATTAAATAACTGAAAACTATAAATTCTAACTTAATTAATCAAACTAACTAAACTATTTTAAACAACTCAAACGCAAACATAAACAATATGTAAATTTAATTCAATATAAATAAACAAAACCTCACTAAACAATATAATATATTTGGATTACTTTCAAACACTAGAACATAATATCGCTTCATACTATAGTTATAATTATTTTATATGGAATAGTAGAATCATTAAACCCTACTTCATAATAGGTTGATAGCCTTTAACCAGCTACTGATTTTCCTTAATTCAATGGAGATGTCACATTCTAATCATTATAAATATACCCTTTGGATAAAACGCAACACCATAAAATACGATAGCATGAAATTCAATGAAATTCATGTCTAATATAAGCCAATATTATTGGAACTGCATAATAAACAACTTAGAACATAATCACCTAGAATATCCACTCGAAAAATGCCCTATAGATTAATCCTAGTTACTACTTCTACAATTTTTGTCAATAACTATATATATAAATTTAGAATCATAATATCACATAACACATTTGCAACTATTCATGCAATACTAATCCCCTTTAGTTGTAATACACAAAAGCCTTTAGTTGTAATACATAAATACAACTTGTTACTTCTGTGATTGATGTGTATGAATAGATTTAAAGCATTAAACAAATGACTACTTAATTATAACTATCTAGCAATACAAAATATACTAAATTGTTTAAGGTTTATTTAGATTGATAAACTACTCGCTCATGCTAGAAATAAACAATGCATAAATACAATTAAAAGACTTAATGAATAAATAAATACTTTAATATAAATCAAAGCTCCAAAGTATCTTCAAACCTAGAAAATAAACTAATATAGAGCAAAAGGAAAGCAAAAAAAATTAGGAATGTTATTTTGAAGTTTTCTGGCCTTTTTTGTAGTCTCCCTATGTATGTTTATCATAGATAAACTCAAATTATTCATACTAATCTAAAAAAACCTATAACCAACCTCGACAATTTCTCAGTGATTCTTAACTTATAAACAAATGGCTGGGTAAATCACCGAGTTTAGCTCTCAATCCTCTACCTATTCAGCTGGTGATTTATAGTTCATTCTCTAATTCGTTGGCCTATTTCTACTGCTATTCAGGTAGCGATTCCTAATGTTATTTCAAACAGCTGGTGAATTTTTTCAATTGACTATTTTGCTTTTCTTTCTTTTTTCTTCTAATTCTTCATTTTTATATTTAAAAACCTTAAATAACAAAAACAAGAAAATGCCTAGTGTAATATCATTCTTTTATGCCTAAAATCAACCTAAGTTACACTATAAAATGTGTCTGATTATTTACATGTCAAGCTAAGGTACCTGAAGGGGGGAAAGTAGTGGTGTGTGCAATATTTCAACGCGTTCAGTAAAGTAGAAGCATGTTTTACCCTCAATCATCCAAGTAATACCTAATACGTAATAATTAACCTGAGCAAGGTTATTGATCAACCCTACTATCATTTCGAGTATGAAAGGATAACTTTAACAACAATAATATATAATACAAGATACAACAAAACAATGTCCGAATAAGATAGTCAATGAGATAATAATGATAACTTGAATGTCATAGAGTCAACTAAGTAGAGATCTGATATAAAGTGTGTGATGTGATAACCAACTGGCTTCAATGGTATCAAATACGATCCAGCTTCAACAGATTAGTTCCTAAGCATCATAGTGATCATGCTTGTTAATACCGACCTTTAAGGTGTCATTTAATAGTGAAGAGATATAACTGGTGGCCACCGGCTCTTCAGTCTGAGGTACCATTTACAAACATCCATTGCAAGCATATCAATTCCACAAGCATTCATAAATAAAGGGCTCAAAAGAACATGATAAAGCGAAAAAAAAATAATATATACTCAATTCGATTCCAAACAAGATATCAACCATTCATTATCATTAACCCTACTATAACTAATATCATGGCATGATTAAAGATAAAGCAAACCCACTTACCTCGAAGAGCTGCTATCCTATCCAATCCTAACTTAGAAGTCATATCTGGTTCTCTTCGCTTATACATTGGTATAGGTTCATGTATGTGTTATTAACATGTTTTGTTTAAGGTAAGTTTACTCAATTAGTATTAATATTTTGACAACAAAATAAAACCCTTTTCAAATCAATGTCACGCCTTCACCATGACAACAAAAATTTTTGGGGTTAGTTACTACTGCCCTGATCCTCGCCCTGGTGATGTACTTCGATAAAACTCCTTAAGTTTCAAAAAAATAGATTGTGCAGTTTTAATTTTAGAAAACTTTTTGCGTCGTCCCAAAGTCGTGGGTTTACCCATAAGGCGCTGGGGAGAAATCGTTGGTTTTCAAATGGAAACGTCAAAATAAATCCAGCAATTTGCCAGTGTCGTACGCTATATACCACAGCGCTAGAAAATCGCTGGCTCGACTTCACCGAAATCCCAAGCAGTGAAACTCATAATTTTGAGATCGATTCAATTTCCCAATGACTCACATTGACCCCCAAGGGTCCAAATACGATCAAAATAGTCTAGAACACTTTGTTTGAATCTACCAAATTATTCCAATTCAATCAAAGAACATATTCAAAACTCAAATCCATCATTTACACATAGATCTTGCAACTTCAATTGAATAAACCATAGAAAAATGAGATGGAGATGTCCCAAATCAAAATCAAAGCATATGGTTCATCTTCCATGTTAAAATATAAAGAGAAACCATGATTTCAATCCAAAATTGAATGTGCGAATCGAATAGAGAAATTAGAGAAGAAGAGTAAGTTTATTTATCTAGCTTTGTGACATCGTCATAAGGGTTCCCTCTCCTCCACCAGATCTACCAAAAAAGAGTTCTTGGTTTCATCATCGGTTTCTCGATGTAGTATTTTCAAACCAAAAGTGGCTTTAAGCCCTAATTTTAGTTTAAATACCGAGTTAATGAAATTAGGGTTATGTTGACCAATCACAACCTTATATCTCATCTTGATGGCTTTAAGCACTAGGATGATCCAAAAGTCCACCTAAAATCCATCTTTTCTTGCATTTTACAATAATACCCTTATATGTATTTAATTACAATTTGCCTTTTTCTTGTTAAATTTATTTATCAAGTTCTTTAGGCTTATATTCCCACCTAATTCAACTAAATAATATGCAGTACACACATTATTCACACCATTACACTAATAACTTATATATTTACCCAAATACCCCTGTCACTATGGTTAAATTATAATTTTAAAAATTTGGGGTGTTATAATATACCTAATTTTATGAAGTTTTATCCTTGAAACTAAGAATGAAGGTACGCTTATAAATTAAGCTGATAGGGCACCTAATCATAACTCCTTCATGAGATGTCTCGTACAACTTGTATGTTGCTTGACGTTGCTCTTTTTATTGTCTAGTCTATACCTCCTTTGTGTGATTCATAAAAAGAACTTGCTTATCCCAACACTTGGATACTGCTACCTTAGTCCCACCGACCAAAATTAAGGCCTTTCCTTGAGACTTTCGATTTATGTCATTTCATTTTAGCTCAACAGCTAATGATGTATTCAATCACGCGTAAAATCGATGATGTTCTACACTTACCGTCGGAGTCATAATACAAATCAGGACATATCTTTCGTAACTAGGATCAATCGTGCAGCCTAAATACTAGACTGAAAATTCATACCAAGGCGCAACATGGTGCCCAATTTGTACTTGTCCTACCACCACCTAGTAGTAAATAACCATGTCGCGCATAACAGTAATAAATGAATAGCAATCTAAAATAATGAACACTGGCATACCATCTGTCCCCACAGCCTTGGCAATATATATATATATATATATATATATATATATATATATATATATATATATATATATATATATATGTAAACTGCATAGTTTGTATTGGGAGCCCCTCAACAAAGTTGGAAAAAATAGGCAAACTTAGACAACCATTCCTAACAAACTCTGATCAGCTTTAGTGAATCATTTCTTTTTCAGAAGCTCATTCTTACTATTTCAAGTTCCTTGTTCCTCCTAATCTACGTCAATCCTTTGACAATTTATTGTTCTTAAGATAACTCGTATTTAATTTTCGTTTAAATACACAATGAGATTTCTACGGGATTTATGTACATGTTCATCATAGTAGTTTCATAGGATACTTCTAACCTATTGACGTTCAAAATCTACTGAATAATAATTTAAGTTCTTGTTGTCCTAGGCTTTAATACAAATTTTGTTTATTCGAGGTGATCTTCTTGGATCTCACTGCGGTCCTTAAAGAATTAGACTGAATTTCCATCCAATTTCATTATGTTTTTTTATTTTTCATCATTTCTATTGTGCATTCTCGTAATACTTTACTTTCAAAATCCCAAGACCTTGGAATTTGGAATTTAACTAAGGTAGAACTACGCAAGTTTATATACTCTATGTTGCACATTTGGGCTAACTCTCGGCCCTTTTCAGCTTTTCCTTACACCTTTTGATCAGATATTCATGAAATGAACTTATAATCAATATTATTTCATTCTCTAAATACATAATAATTATAGATGACTATGTCTGGATTCTCGTTGGAAAGTCTCATCCTTATCAACAATATTTATTTCAATACACAATCCCTAGTGTGTGATTTTGTTTTCAATACCATGTATACTATAAATTTCAAGAAATTTCATGCCTCAAAGGTTTATTGGTAGTCCGCTACTTTTCATTCTTAATGGATACCTATCATGTACCTAAACATGGTACCTTTCATTCTTCATTACACCATTCCTTATATATTTATGAAATTAGAATAAGTTATTGATTCCTCATGGTTACAAGTACTTTTCCCAAGCTGCAATAATTCCAAACAGCTTCATTTGAAAACTTTTTTTTAGAAAATGTTTTTCCTTATTACGAAATATTAACGTTCTAAGTCGTAAAACCTCTTTCTTTCTCGAGTGCACAAATCTAATGTTCAAATTTATCCATTTAATTCCATTATAGACATAACCTTTCTTTTAGGTACTCTCCAACACTTCTAATTGTTGTATAGTACATGCTACACCTTTCAATTATTTTAAGGTCAATCATATAGGACTCAAAATTTTAATCATTCACCTATCATCCACTTAATTAAGACGAAATTAATAAGGTACTCATTTTTCAAGTCTTACTAACTTGTTTGATCAATCATGATGAAATTATGGTGACTTTTAACTTCATAACAATCAAACCACACATCTACTATGTTTTAGCTACACCAAGACTAAACCTTATATTGGGATTCCTTATTTAAATAACATACCCATCACACACTATATTAGGACAAACCTTCTCACTAGCGCAGTATTCAAAACCAAGATCATATTAGCTCAATCGACCTTAATCCTTGCTCATCAACCATTTATCTAGACATAAATGAAATAGTAGAACCGAAACCAAAAAAGTTATATATTCATTTATCACAAATGTAAATTGTACCTTCCATATACTACTGAGTGGCCTCAGCATCTGGCTCTGCAATAGTATGCGCTCCTCCCTTGAGTTGATGAACAACCCTAGTTGTGGACCTTACCTGTTTGTTAGGACGATCTGCTTTGTAATGCCCAGCCTGCGCGCATCCATAACATAAACCCATAAGCTTCTGAAGTGTCACAGATGATGATGTCATTGATTTGCTTGGCTTAGACCCTGTCGGTCCCTTACTCTTACTCTGAGTATTCTCTAATTTTCATTGTGAAAGTGGTGATTTATACCCCGAACCATAGGTAGTCGATGGGGCATGGGTGTGAGTATTCCTTGCTGAACTGTGTTGTACTCTCAGTGTCATACCAAAATGAGTAAAACTACCATAATGTTCACAATTCTTACTTCTCTATGGTAGCCGACTTGGGAATCGTCCCCAGAACTACTCTTACTGACTCCTTGATAGCTATACCTACTTATCGCTCATGGTTGTGGCATAGCCTCCATATCTCTGCTGACCTGATATGCTACCTCGCAATGTAGTGCACTAGCAACTGCTCCCACTTAAGTCTCTGGCATAGAGGGTACCACACATGTTTTAAGGTGCTCAACTAGTCCTCTAACAGCATCTATCAACTTTTCCATACATTGGTCATGCGTCACGGACATATCCACAAGTGCCCTATCATTCCTCTCTGCCATCTCAGCCATCATGCGCTCCATATGAGCACGCCAATGTCCATCATCATTCCCCTGTGCTTCCTTGATGCTCCTCAACTATAGGAACTTCCACCTTAAGTACTCATTATGCGCTATAAGTATTTCAAATAGTTACTCCCAAAAATTATCAATGGTGACATGATAAACAAAAATTGGCAATGGTGACATGATAAACAAAAATTGGCAATGGTGACATGATACCCGAGGTTAGGCTCAAGGTTAAGTTCGGCGTACCTCTATTGGAGTGTACATGGGTTTGTAAGATATTTGGTGTTTGTATGGTATGTTTCATAAATTTTATATGTTTTAGTATTAGTACGAAATTAATTCAAGCCTATAATTAGAAAATAAACAATTAAATAACAAATCGTCAGTACACCAAGAGCGACAAGTAGGTCATTAAATGAATGTGCACACCCGAGAATACTCGTACACATGTCCAGTGAGTTTATTAGCGTGAAATACACGAAGTTTATATATTTATATATAATTGATATATAATATACATAATTAAAATAAAAAAATTCGATTTGAATTATATGGATCATTGGATCACCTCGAGATGAGCATAAGTGGTGATGGTGTTAAGATTTGTGTCACTTTAGGATATGTCACTTTAATACATCATTCACTTATCAGCATTAAGATAGCGTGATTCCTATCTTGAGGAAAATCCTTATATATAAACCAAAAGGATTAAACTTATCCTCACTGTTTCATTCGATCAATAGGGAGAGGAAGGAAAGCAACTCAGGGCTTGATCCAAGTGTGGGATTTATTCGGAGAGTTTTTTCAATGGATTTATTGTGATCAAAACACCACCAAACCAGATATCATCACTATAGTAAATTGGGTTTTGGTTTTTGAAGTTGAATTCATAGGTAGATGATGATATCTCTATGAATTGTTGTTTTTTATTACTAGAAGTGGTTTAAACCTCACGAGAGGTCATCCCTAATGTGTTGGGGGATTGATTGATGTTGTTGCGGTGATTTGGTGGATTGAACAGGGCTTCCATGATCACTGTCGATACAATGATGGGTGGAGCATGCTACCTGTAGCAGAGGAGTGCAATCCCTTCATAATTTGTTAGGAACCCAGTTGGTAGAGTGCGCTATTCCAAGTGAGGGAGTGCACTCCCATCTTAATAAACAACAACTATGTCATGTTTTGGTTAGAATTTCCTGAGGTCTTAAGGACTGATTTAGGGGTTCTAAGTATAGTGTATCAAACCTATATTAACCACAAATGGTTAGTGATAGGTTTTGGAGCACTGGGAATGTGACAACTCAAATCCTACCTATTCTAACTGAAGGGCAAGGTAATTTAATAATTTTATTTGTGATTAGCGTGTTACTATATGTACTATATGATACCGCGACTTGGTGTGACTTAATATAAACTAAGTGCGCGCGCGATGAAAAGACTTTAAACCATCAATTTATTTAAATTGGCTAAGTGTGGACAAGGCTAGGGTTTGTGCATAATGCATGTCAAGTTTTGACTATTACAACTATGTGGGACAAATAGGACCAAATAAAATGGTTCCTAACCCAAATTTCTTACTCAACCAAATAAAAAAGGGGATAAAACCTTAATTTCTAGGTTACAACACAAAAACCATAGCTAAAACACAATACAGACACACATAGAGAGAAAGAAAGAAAAAGAGAGAGAGAGAGAGAGAGAGACGGCTAAGAGAAGAGGGAAATAGATCTCACGAGGTGAAGAGAGGTCTGGTGAGCACAAGGTGGTGGTGGTGGCGAATGAGAGCTCAAGCGAAAGAACAGCCGCGGCAGCGGACGATAGCGCATGGCTATGTAGAGGCTCATGGACAGCAGCTCCAGCAAAATTGGATTCCGGCCAAGTGAACGACAGCGGCGCAAGGATTTCATGGACAAGGGAGACTCGAACCAACAGAGTTGGCGACGTCGAGTTCACAGACCAAGCAGCAGCGGAGAGAGTGGCCGAAGCTTCAACGTGGACAACTGGACGGTGGCGTAGCGGCGCGGCAGTGCAGTAGCGCGGGCAGCAGAAGCAACACTATTAGTGGCGTCAACGTCGATAAGGTCTTTATTGTTGATGGAGATTACTCGCAAAAAGAAATGAAGAGAAGGTAATGGAGACTCAAACAATAGGTTTTTGGTTTAAAGATTAACAAACATGGTAACTAATATTAGGATTTTGTTTTAAAATGCTAGTAGTTAGTAGATCTCAACTAGGCTTGGGTTCATTGAAGGCATTTGGAGTCGAAGACTCCATTAAAGGCTATGGTGACACTCTAGTCCTCTCATTCCTTCTCTTAAACATATTTTAAGTTATTGATTAATGAAACAAACTCTACTTTCATGAGTTATTTCTTTAATGAATGAATCAAATTATTGATATCAAATTGAGGTTTATCGATGAGTCAATATAAATCGTTATGATTTGCTTACAATCCATGAAAGGGACTTTTCAATGATTATCGATGATTCTTTTATCTAGCTTTCAAAGGGGTTTTTATATTTTTCAACTCTCATTTCAATGAATCATATCAATGGATTTATTTGTGTTATGGTTTGACGTCATCCGAGGAAGAGTTCTCATGTCTTATCGATGATTAAGTTTATTATCGTTGGTTTTCATGTGATATATGTAACCTTTAAATGGATGCATTTTGTTTTAACTTGTATCGAGTTGTGGACTCTTTAAAAGAGTGGACTTAGTCTCTATTGGTGATAATCGATTCGGATTTGGTTTGAGCTAATTCAAGAAATGAATGGGATTTAATTCATTTTCTCAAGAATGAACTTATCATATTAAGTTTGTAGGTTTTTGACTAAAGGTTATGATCCGAGAGTTTTGAGTCGAGATCGACTCTTTCGTGATGATTTATATCTTTCAGGTTATGATTGGCTGATCACATTTGATTTATGTTGAAGAGTCAAGTTTTATCAAATCTTCATTATTTTGCTTCACCGCATTCTCGTTTTACTCAAATTATTGGTTTTAATTTTAAAAAAAATGATTTAACATCGAGAATGACTTAAAGAACTTAATTAGAAATAATGAAGGATCCTTAATGGTCTAAGTTACTCTAAACGAGTTATGAATGAGTCTAGACAATGTGTTGTAATTGTACGTTTGTAGATATGCAAAGTAATTATTGTTTCGAATTGTTTAGATTCGCGAGGTGGTTCACATCGAGTCCTGAGCGCGTGAGGATCGAGATTAGGATTTGTAGCGAGTCCAAGTAAGTAAGGAGCTTCACTCATACATTAAATGTGGCTTGAATATTAGAAAAATAGAAATTTCATATTCTTATCGGAAGACTTGGGATTGGGTTGGATTTAGTTAATGGTATGAATATGCTTATCTATGGAATGCATGTGATGTCAACAATTTCTTTATTCGATCTAAAAGCGGTGATGGAGTTATATGCTCATCAAAACAGAGTGGTCTGTGTCACGAGTAAGGGTGGTGTGGTAATGTGCCTACCAATAGATAGTGGTCTTCTCCGCGAATTGTAGTGGAGTAGTTATAATCCCACCAAAAAGAGAGTGGTTATCAAGTTCACAAGTGGTCACAATAATGATGGCTTGGAAACACGTACTCTTAGTTTGATGGAAATAGTTGGAGTTCACAACAGCCATTGTAACCACTAATGGTTCACATCACTTCAAGGGTTAGTGTTTCGGTCACTGGATTCATACCATTAGCTAGAATGCATTGAATGGAAAATGACTTACATTTATTACTATTTCTTATGTTAAATCTCTTGTTGGACCCTATTGCATGAATAAATTGAATTTATTTATGAATTGCAAACTTTCATGATGTGGTTTCAAAAGGATGCTCACTTTCTTGCTTATTGAATTGTGAATCTACCTTTAAGTTATATTGGACTTGGAACTTATTTACACCCCTTTTTACGAACAAGAATCATCTCTTCATTGCTTGTCATTAAATGTTTTATAATTCGGTTCACTACTTCATGTGTAGAGTTGTTTTTGCTTTATAGGTAATACTTCCATGTTTAATGTTTAAGCGAGTCTTCTCTCTTATTGAGCTCCATTGGTTCTTTTAGGTCACCCCACTTACATCTTAGGTATCCACTTTGGCGCTAGATCGAGAAAAAGGAGAGGCGATAGCTTGAAGCCTTCTCTCTAATCATGAGCCTTATATTGTATTATTTATATATTCATTTTTGAAACTATTAAACTTGAGTTATATTTTGAATGTCTTTTGGGTAGATTGAGCCTCACTCTCCTCTAGTTTGAACTTATTCTTAGTAAATGAATAAATTTAAGACACTTTATGAATTGAGGGCCCACATATAGTTTCATGGTTAGACATATGGATCTTGTTCACTTTATTTAGCGCATTGGTCCATATGAACTTCTTGCATTATTCAGCATGTTGTTTTAGGCGTGCCAGATTGTTCTCTCGGACCCGATTATGGTATTGGGCTTGGGTAACGGTCTGGGCTGGGCGACCTGACCCTTGTATAGGTGAGGGACGTCACAGTTGGTATCAAAGCATATGTATTGGAACCTAAGGAAACGTTAGGTTAGTGGAACCTAAGTTTCTAGAGCCTTTAAGATTTAAAGGTCAATCTTAAGTTAGACGAATCAATGGTATGGGGCATTGGTTCAACGTTAACTTAATATATATAAATTATAAATCCTAGGATAGGATGGGATAAAAGAAATCTGACAAAAGATTTATTATGTTGATTATTTGTTGCCTTGTAGATATGAATATATCGTTAAATATATAGATAATTGTATACCCTATTAATATAATTATCTCTAATGATATCCGCAAGCAGATAAGGAACTTGAGTTCCATGAGACAGTGGAGGGAATGACAACGATTAGCGCAAAGAAATCAAAGAAAACTCCTTCAGAGAGAACTCGCAGGCGTTTCAAGTGATATTTGCAACGACTACTATGAGAATGAATAAGCTTTGATTAGGAATTACATAGTGAAATGCGCCTATATTTAATAGTAGTGTAGCAAATAAAATACTCAAATAAGAATCATGAGACTTGAAAGGGCAGTGAAATGCCACGCTACATAAGCAAAAGGGAGTATTGACATGGTCACACTTGAAAGAAGTAACTTTGACACTTGAGACTCTATTTAAATGGTTAAAAGTCATGATGCGTTATTTATAAAGGAAGATCATCAATCCTAGTAAGGATACAAATAAATTTTAGTCTCAAACAACAAAATTAAGTTAATTTGGCTAGGAAGTTAAACTTGAAAACTTAATTCGAGATAGTAAGGAGTTATGTACTCTTAAACGCCCAAATCTTGATTAAAGATGCAAATAAATGTTTTATGATTTAACCTGATCAAAGGTCATTACTATGTTTTGACTTTTATTGTTACACATGATCTATTTTTCTCAAAAAATGAGTTTTTTTATTATATTGGAACATGATTTTTGGGGTATTTCGAATAGATGTTTATCGATTTTCAAGGAAGAACTTTACTTGTTTTAAAAGACTTAAAGCATAGTCAAGTGAGAAAAAAAAAACTTATTTTCCTTGGCGTTCCAAAAAAAAGTGAATAAACTTAAGTGTATTTTAAAGATTTGTCATCGTAATTTCATTTGGTCTTTAAAAAAAAATAGTTTTGCTCATATTCAACTAACATGATTGAGATTCCTTGAATGATTGAACTTATGATGATTTGGACTAGTTCGATTTGCATGAAACCTAAGTTTTACTAAATTTAAAGATTTTTGACTAATGGAAAAAAATGCAAAGTAGTGTTTTAGACCTATGTCACCATTTTGTGGTTGGAATAGAAACTTTCGTTTGGTCATAATTTATTTTTCAATTACATAGACCGAATTGATTCGAAAGGAATTTTACAAATTGCTTAAAATATGAGGGAGATTTCGGATGTTTCCGTTAAAAAAGAGCTTAACTCGGCATGAAAAATAGTTTTTGATGAAAACACAAAACTTTAGAAAACGTTTTGATTAGAAATTAACTTTTTGATTATTGCAATCATGTCTCTCAAGTTTTGATCAATTTTATGTAAAAGAAAGTTAAATCTAAACCAATATTCAATGGGTTGAATATCAAAATTGAGGAATCCTAAAATTATGGTTATTGTGAAATATGAGTACACAGCATATTGATCAATAAATGAGAAGTTAAAGAGTACATCAAAACAACTCAATGAGGAAATTCAGTGAATACGAAATGTCAAACTAGTACACTCGAAGATAGGCGAGTTACTAAAATTGGGGATCCCAAATCAAGGGTTATTTTTCGGGGAAAATTGCCACCTGTGAAGGTCATGTTGCCAAGAAAAATTTGTGGATGTTGTAAGAACTTCGAATTCGAGATTAAGATGATATAAATTAAAGGCAACTGACACAAAGATAAATTATTCTAATATAACTAGAAGTGAGTTGACTCTTAAAATTAAGGATACCAAAAATTATTAAATCATTTTCGAAATTAATGTGAGGTATGCAGTGACGGTATCATAATTGAGAAATTAAAGAATGCCTCGAAACTAAATACTTTATATGACTCAAAATTTGTATTATTTGAAAGTTGTACATCAATGTTAATGATATCGTAATAAACTAGATGATAGGTGAGTCATTAAAATCGGGGATACCCAACTAAAAGAATATCGTTGGTATGATTGTCGTGTAATGGACATGTGAACTAATGACTATTGAGGCAAAATGGAACCTAACAAAATTGAAAAGGTATTTGAATGAAAATAATGTCAAGGAATAAAAAATGTAACTTATGTTACCTAACCTAAGTCAATGATAAGTCAATTATTAAAATTGGGGATCCTAAGATAGGATCAACCTGTGAGGAATCAAATAAGTTAATAGGTGGTGTGAAAAAAAAATTATGTATCCAATAGTGAAAACATTAACTACGATAGCTTTTTTGTTATTATAGGGTTTGCAAGGGAATACCCTATTCATGAACTTAGAATTTCAAATCGAAATGGTGACCTCACCAGAAATAATAATAATTGCTTATGAAAAGTAACCCAAAATTTCTCGATAAGATTGAACATTATTATAAGAACCTGGACTACCAAACTAGATAGTTTTAGGAAGGATAAAGCTTTGAACCAATGATAGGTTGAAAATTTTAAATTGGGGATCTTAAGCTAGGATCGACTCTCAATAAAGTTCATATTGTGTAATTCAAACAATGCGATAACTAGGAAGGATGAGAAGATATCTTAAGCTAGTTATGAAACATGTATCTTTAAGTGGAGAGGATATCTTATAAATTTGACACATTTATGAGTTGTTAAACAAATTTTTGCTAGCACTTAAGAGCCTAAGGATTTAGTGTAAATTCCAAAGTGAAAATCCTAATAGAACAGTATAAAAGAACTTGAAATGCAACCTAAATGGGAAACCGATAGGTGTAAAAAGATGACCAAGTGTTGAGGATATTGACAAGTGGTAAGCGACAAGAAGTTTTTAAAGGTTTACACCCTAATTAGTGACAATATATGAGTTTAAAACCATAACTGATTACGTTGGTGAAGTAAACTCGAGCATTTCTTCGGATAAAAGCAAAATTTATGAACACATAATTTAGAAGTCTTGGTACCCTTATTTCAAAGTTTTAAATGGCATGACATGCAAGTTACGCTCTTCTAAGTACTAAGTACACAGTCGTGTACATTTATTTTGAAGTATCCAAAAAACAAATAAAAATGGCGTCAGTAGTAACACACATGAGTGGTAAATTGAAACTTTGATGGCGAATTGTGAACTTAAAATAATTGGATTGTAGTGAGTTACGAGTCCTTAATGATAAAACTAGAGACTTGGGTTATATATTCTCAAGAAACGACATAAGAGTTAAACCATTATTGATTTTTCAGTGATAGAAGTTCTAAATAAACTATAAGAGCTAAAATTTAGCTCGAGAGGATGATAATAGACGATTGTGCAATAAATGTGAACATTGATTACATTAAAAGAATTTAAAACATTTGCCCAGGATCGTGAGAGTTGGTTGGTACGAAGACGCGATGCAACAAGTATCCAGAAATATGAGTGATTACGATAGGAGACCTTGGTATGGAACAAAAAGTTACGATGTAATAAAGTGTATACAAATTAGTATTGAAAGTTGTATGGGGATAGCAACGTTGATGATTGTTCCACAGCTTACCGAAAATGGAAGCTTGTTGTGTAAGTAAATGGTTAAAAGTGACAAAGGAGTTACAAGGTGAGTCCTTGATCAAGAGTTGACTTGAATTAAGAAACTACACAAATGAACGTCGATAAACATGTAAAACAATTATGTTAAGGTATAATTCCAAAAGAAATACTATGATTGCTCATTTGCAGCCTCTACAGATAACTCACAATGACATGATGAGTCATTCATTGATATGTGTAACCAAGATGGTGACAGAGATGATGTGCTAGTGTTCATATTATAATAGATGGCTATCTTTGTTCCTACTACCATTTGGTGGTATGGATTTGTTGCCAGGTAGGCAAAAATTATTTCAACACAGATACGCACCAAATCATATCTCTATATGTTTCACTGTACTTGAAGTTTGGACGACTTGAGTGCTTGTTGTGATTTCGATGGAGAGTACAAAGAAGATACCCAGAAAACACAAAATTACGGATTTGTAACAATTGAGTAATGAGTGGCAATAAATGCTTTGGAAACAGCATGTAACGGGTGTACCTTAATTTTACTTTCGAGGACAAAAGTTCCTAAAATTGGGGATATTGTGAAGACTCGAGTTCTACCTAACCTGACTCAAGGGCAGTTGGGTAAATAATTTTATTTGATATTAGCATGTTACTGTATGTACTATATGATACCGCGACTTGGAGTAACTCAATTTAAACTAAGTGCACACGCGACAACACGACTTTAGACTATCAATTTATTTAAATTGGCTAAGTGAGGACAAGGCTAGGGTTTGTGCATAATGCATGTCAAGTTTGGAGTGTTACAAGTGTGCGGGACAAAGGGGACCCAAATAAATTGGGTCCTAACTTAAATTTCTCACTCAACCAAATAAAAAAGGGATAAAAACCCTAATTTCAAGGTTACAACCCAAAAACCATAGCTATAACACAACACACACACACACATAGAGAGAGAGAAAAGGAGATAGAAAGAAGACTAAGAGAAGAGGGTGAGAGATCTAGCGAGGTGAAGAGAGGTCCGGCGAGCACAAGGTGGTGGTGGTCGATAAGAGCTTCAGCGAGAGAGTAGCTGCGGCTGCATATGGCAGGGCATGGCAGTGCAGAGGCTCACGGACAGCAGTTCCAACAAGATTAGAGTCCAGCCAGGCTAATGGAAGCGGCACAAGGAATTCACGGACAAGGGAGACTCAAACCAACAGCGTCAACGGGGTCGAGTTCGCAGACCGAGCAGCAGTGGCGAGAGCGGCCTGAGCTCCAACGCAAATAGCTGGATGGCAGCGCGACGATGCAGTAGCACGAGTCAGCAGCAACACCAGTGGTGGCGTCAATGCCAATGAGGTGTCGATTGTTGATGGCGGTAACTCGCGAGAAAAATATAAAAGAAGGTAATGGAGATTCAAACAAAGGTTTTTATTCAAAGATAACCAAACATGGATTCTAAAACTGGGATCTTGTCTTAAAATGTAGGAGTAAGTAGATCTCGACTAGGCTTAGGTTCTTCGAAGGCATTTGAAGTTGAAGACTCTATTCAAGGCTATGGTAAGACTTTAAGCCTCTCATTCCTTCTCTTAAATGTATTTTAAGTTGTTGATTAATGAAACAAAATCCACTTTCATGAGTTATTACTTTTATGAATGAATCAAGTTATTCCTTCTCTTAAACGTGATCAATCATGCTAAGTCTAACCAAAGACTTAAAAGAGAGGCGGCTCGTTGGGAAGCAACCCAACTTCATTTTTTATTTCTTGCATTTATTTCAGTTTTAGTTTAGTTTTAGTTTTTTTATTATGTTTAATAACACTCTAATTTGGTCTCTTTATTTTTACTGGTGATATGTTACGTTTGACATTCATTGGAGGATTAGAGCACCACCGAGTTTTGTATGTTTGACTTTGGATTACATTTTTTAGCATAATTCGAGCATTTTTTTGGAATTAACATGTTTATAGAATTTTAGGTATTTTAAGTCTTGGTCGGGGCATATCCAATTTAAGTCGCCGCATTAGTGGCGGGTTTTTAAGTAGACCCAAAACCGTAGACTTCATTCCATCATCTTGTTGATTTCACCCTTAGTTGAAAGACTTCAAGCTCGCAAAATTTGATAGGAGTCTTTTCGGTTAACTCCTATGTTTTCTAGTTCTTGCTCTTGTTATGATTGTTCTTTTAAAGTTTCCTTAGTCACCTACGCATGAGTGATTTTGTGCGTTCACTGGTTTTTATAGACTTTTTGTCATGCATGCATTTGCATCATCTTAAGTTTAGCGGTATTTTAGGGATTGTGGTTGGACTTTGGATGGATTCTTTTCGAAAGACCGTAGGTGAGATCGTTTAATTATATATATATATATATATCTCGAATGGTAATGGTAGTGTTTTATATCATTTCCTCCATTTCTTTCATTTTTTGCCCTTTCATATTTCTCTCTCATTTCATTAGGATATGATATACTTTCATGCATGTATTTAGTATATTTTCATTTTTTTTATTGTTTAGAGTCACCCAAAACTTTGATCATGCCTTTGGTTGTGGATTAGTAAGTTACAGTTGTCTTTTTTACTTGAAACTTCGGGAAAATTAGGAGAAACACTCAATCGAGTCTGTACCCTGCATATTTATGATTTCATGATTAGGGACTTAGTTGATGGTAAAGCTTTGTGCTAATAGCAAAAATAAGCAGACAGACAAATTTGTTGCAAGTGATAATATTATAACCATTTTGGGGAATTTGTTTTATTACTGTGAAAGTGAGAAGGGCTAACAGTAGTTTTTTTGTTAATATAGAGAGTCTCACAGGTTTCCATAGGAAATGGATTAGGGAAACTTATGGTAGAAAAAAGTGAGAAAAGTAGTTCATAGCAAATGGAGCAGGGACCGTATTTATTGAAAAAAGAAAAAAAAATGTGAAAAAGATAGAGAATAAAAAAATCGAATTAAGGCGGAAGTTGTGAAAACTCCTCAAATAAAAGATTTAGCTCGAATGGTTTCATTAAATTAAGTGAGATTTTAAACTTACATGCTTGAATGTATAGACCAAGAAAATTGGTGAGTAGTTGATGGCTTTTGTTTTAACCGAATCTATGTCTTCAAAGTGGGATCTTAATTGTCTTTGCGTTGCGAGTCTTAAAATATCATAACTCCAAATTTTGTTGAGTGACTTGTTAACTAGGCGATTATGTAAACCAAATGAACTCCATAAATTTTGAGTCGGGTATATGATTAATTAAGTCTGTGCATATTTATATTAGGAGTCTAGTTTAGTTTGTATTGTCATTTACATCTTTGCTCGGGACGTGCAAAGTCTTAAGTTTGGGGGTATTTAATAAGTCGGTATTTATATAATTTTAGTAGTTTATTTTAGTATATTTAATGTGGAAAGTCTCTAAAATATATATTTAATTATATTTATTAGTCATTTTCAGGTGAAAATGAGTATGCGGTTGAATTCGTAGAGAAAAAATACTCAAAATGAAGTATTTAAATGCATTGATCAGACGTTGGACTATTTGCTTCGACTTACATGCTGCGCGGTGGGTAGAATAGGAAACAGCATACCCAGTAGATGTCGCCACATGTCACTTTGCCATTGGATAAGCACGTCATTTCCTACGATTTTCTCGTCACACCAGTGCCACGCGTCGCTCACCTATTGGTCCTCCACGCTTTCCCACGTCACTCCACCAGCTTTTCCACTAATCAGATGTTGCCACATCACCATCACAATTACACGTCCCAACAATTTCATCTCCTCGCTTTAGCCTCCATCAGACACGCCTCGGGATATGCGCTGCTGCGGTCTCCCAAATTCTCGCATGATGTGTGACAGCCTTCTTCACCACCTCCCCTGCTGCCATGTGGTGCGCTCTCCTTTGTCCACCACTTCACAGCAGCTTTTTCCACCAATCCGACCGCGCAATGTCAGCAATCAGTTTTTCTCGCCAATCAGTTGTTTACACATGTCGCTTTTCCACCAACCAGCACGTCATGCATGCGATCTTGTCTAATAGGCAGCGGACATGTGGCGTGCGGAGACAAAATAGCCTATAGGTTGTAGACACGTGGCGGACAACAGTTTTGACTAAAAAACAACTATATGCTCCTCGACGCACGAGTCACTTCCGTAACCCACAAAATTAGTTTCTCTCATCTCTCAAAACCAATTTTTAGTAGTTTTATATATTAGGAGCCTAAGGCATTATTAGAGAACACCGACTATTATTGTTTTGTTATCGACTTTCTTTAATGACTATATTTGGCTAATCAACTCCTTGCCTAGGTGGAGGGGAAACAAGCCGGGATTATGAATTCATGGCATATTATGTGAGATCTTTTATTTTATTATTTAATTTAATTCTCCTATTTCGTTGTTGTTGCTTTTAAGGATTACGATTTAGATCCAGGGTATGTATATGGTCGATGCATGCTTTTAGGGGGACAATCTATAGTTATTTGGACCATTAGTATCCGTGTAATTGTGCTTTTGGACCAATAAAGTGACGAACACTCACCCATTTGCCATAAAACCATTTCGGTTCTTGAGTATGCAACAATTGAATCTATGTTAAATTGGAAGTGGATGCGATCCGAAAGTGGACGCGATTTGGTTATTTAGGATTAGTGATCCCACATATCCATATTACCGCGGTTAGTGTATTAAACTTGATTGGCGGAAGCTAGGGTTATACATTGATTAGGGAAGTAGTTAGTGGCGAGTGCCCTAGCTATCGAGATTAAGGGAACGAGGAATTTCTGGCGGATGTCAGTTTTCTATAGCTAATATAGGAGAATATAAATTAATGACTTTTTGGGAAAGATTAAAGACCATGATTGTTATTGAATCTTGATTATGATGTGTAGAACTATACACCTAGGTGTTTTCTTGAAACTATTTAAAGTTTATTTTTATTATTTTATTTATTTAGTTTAGTTAGTTTAGTTAGTCAAATTATTAATTATTTATTTAAAACCCCCGATTTTTCCTTTTTGTTATTTTTGACCTAAGAAAGACTACCAATCTATGTGGGATCGACCCTTTGCCATTATTCTACAAAATAGGTTGTTTGGGAAACATTATTTTATTGACTCGTTCGGCGCGCGTCAAGAATGACTTAAACAACTTGATTGGGATCAATTTAGGGTCTTTAAGGGTCTAAGGTACTCTAAACGAGTTATGAATGATTCTAGACAATGTGTTGTACTTTTATGTTTTTAGATATGCAAAGTAATTATTGTTTCGAATTTGTTAGATTGATAAGGTGGTTCAAATCGAGCCTAGAGCGTGCGAGGATTGAGATTAGGATTCGCGTCGAGTCCAAGTAAGTGGGGAGCTTCGCTCGTATATTAAATGTGGCTTGAATATTAGATAAATAGAAATCTCATATTCTTATTAAAAGACTTGGGATTGGGTTGCATTTAGTTAATGGTATTAATATGCTTATCTATGGAATGTATGTGATGTGAACAACTTCATTATTCAATCGAAAAAAGGTGATGGAGTATATGCTAATCAAAAGAGAGTGATGTCCGCCACAAGTATTGGTGGTGTAGCAGTGTGCCTACTAATAAAGAATGGTCCGCACCACGAATTGCAGTGGTGTTGCTATGATCCCACCAAAAAAGAGTGGTATGCACCATGAAGTATCAAGTTCACTAGTGGTCATAATCAGTGATGGCTTGGAAACACTTACTGTTGGTTTGATGAAACTAGTTGGAGATCACAACGGCCATTGTGACCACCAATGGTTCAAATCACCTCGAGGGTGAGTGTTTCGGTCACCGGATTCATTCCATTAGCTAGAATGCATTGAATGGAACAATGACTTATATTTATTACTATTTCTTTCGGTAAATCTCTTGTTAGACCCCGTTGCATGAATAAATAGAATTTATTTACGAATTGCTAATTCTCTTTCATAATGTGGTTTCAAAAAGATGCTCACTTTCTTACTTATTGAATTATGAATCTACCTTTAAGTTATACTGGACTTGGAACTTGTTTACACCCCTTTTTTGAACAAGAATCATGTCTTCATTGCTTTTCATCAAATTTTTTACAATACAATTTACTACTTCATATGTAGAGTTGTTTTTGCTTCACAGATAATACTTGCATGTTTAGTATTTGAACGAGTATTCTCTTTTATTGAGATCCGTTGGTTCTTTTAGCTCACCACACTTACATCTTAGATATCCACGTTGGCGCTAGATCTAGAAAAGAGAGAGGTGATAACTTGGCACCTTCTCTCTAATCGTGAGCCTTGTATTGTGTTATCTATATATTTGTTTTTGAAACTATTAAACTTAAGTTATATTTTGAATGTCTTTCGGGTAGATTGAACCTCACTCTCTTCTAGTTTGAACTTCTTCTTAGTAAATGAATGATTTAAGACAATTTATGAATTGAGGACCCACATATTATTTCATGGTTAGACATATGGATGTTGTTCACTTTATTTCGCACTTTGGTCCATATGAACTTGTTACATTATTCTGCAAGTTGTTTTAGGCGTGCCAGACCATTCGCTCAAGCTTGATTCTAATATTGGGCTTGGGTGGCGGTCTAAGCCAGGTAACTCGACCCTAGTGCAGGTGAGGGACGTCACTGGGAAAGCTCAAGTGACCTGGACAATTAGGAAATTAAAAACAAAACTAAACTAGGGTAAGTATGGATTTGCTTATTTATCAATATTGTTTGGATATGTTAGTATATTTAGTTCATATAGTTTATGGACTGAATAGGGGACTATATACATTGTGATGTGTTTATTAAATGAGAAATAATGTTTAATGCGATCGGCTATAATAAATCCTAAAATCGAGAATAGGTTATATAGGATATGGGATTGATTCTCGACCTAGATGGTAAATCCTACTTAGCTAAACAGGTTGCATGGATTACATATTCACTAGATTTTTTAGGATAAAACCATTGAACATTAATGGATTGGTTAGACATCATATAAACCAATATTGTGGTCTAGCAATCACATTAATGGTGTCAGTGGGTAATCGACCCTAGATTTACAAATGAAATGGGAATCACGGTGTAGTAGTCATTGACGGTTTACCTTGCATCTGTTATTTATTAGATTATATGTTTTTCATAATCCTATTAGTTATCTTTTGTGCATACTATTCTTGATTATTATATAGAATGTTGATGGCTTTGTGAATCCTTACTTACTAAGCTTGTTGGAGCACTCATCCCAAATTTAACATTTTAGGTTCTCAGCCTAACACTTCAGCGAAGAAAAAAGAGGAGATTTATGAGTCTTATTATCTTCTCTTTAATGTAATGAGCCTCCTATATATATACATTGTTTGAGTTAATTTGTTGTAAATGAACAGGGTTGGGTTGTTTTATAATCGAGTTTTGGGTTTTGATAAACTCTGTATTTATGTATATCGTTTTAATTATAAACAAAATGGTTTAATTTTTCACTGCATATATTTTGAATTATTAATTTGATATCGATATATAGGTTTACTTTATTAGGTATAGAAGAAGAGGTTGTTGACTCTATTTAAGTCTGGCTATGTTCTTAAAGCTTAATTAGGGTTTTAGGTCGAGTATTGCCCTAATCAGGATATGGGATGCTACATTTCCTAAGTACAACAACTTACTAATTCTTAAAGTGGCCTAAGTTAAATACTATTTGAGTACTACTTGTGATTTTTTAACTGTGTCATATTCCCAATTTTAAGATTGGACAACACATTTTCCCTCTAGGCTCTACTACCTTAGGTTATGAATATCAATTATGACTTTTCCTATATACTTATGCCTAGACTGAATAACAACTGTTGCATTCCCTACACACTGTCCCTTTAAGTTCTGCTAACTAAAGCTCTGATACCAACTGTGATGACCCCAATTCCTACAACCAAGGCTGCCCATGCATAAACCATCGCTAAACCCCTCGATATGACCAAGCGAGTCGTGTGATGATCTAGTAAACCTTAACTTGCTAAAAATACTGCAAGACAATCTACAAATAGATTACTAAGACATATAATAAGTGAGAAATAATAGTTTTCTAAGTTTATTTGGTGCAGAAATAAAAATAGTAAGTCTTACAAAAAGTAAACAACTAGACTATAGGTTTCACAAAGTCTACTTATGATAAAATCTCTTGTTTGTTACATATTGTCTCGAAATCAATAAAATATAAATAGAACAACCTTGCAAACATGAAAAAAGCTTATATGTTATGAATTTACTTTTTCCTTTATTATGAACAGCAGCCAAGATACCTGGAGGGGGAAAGTAGTAGTGTAAGCAATATTTTAACGGGCACAGTAAAGCAAACGCATGCTCTACCCTCGATCATCCAAGTAATACCTAATGCGTAATAACTAGCACAAACAAGGTTGTTGATTAATCCTACAATCATTCAAGGCATGAAATGATAACATAAACAAGCATAATATATAACGCAAGGTACAAAAAAACAAAGCATAAGCAAGTCAATAAGATAATGATGATAAATTGTCATAGAATCAACGTAGTGAAAATATGTTATAAAGTGTGTGATGTGACAACCTGTGATAGCCCCTTCTTCGAAATAGGGCACTGCTCGGCCTAATCCCGTAATCAAGCCTTAATCCAACCACATATGACTTAATTATGTATTAGTCATCCTTTCGTCCCTATATTCTTCAATACACGTGTTCGGATATTATAAATTTCAGAGTTAATTAAAACTTTTTATCATTTTAATATTAGCACATATTTTAAAGATTATGCGGAAGCTCTTATTATTCAAAATCTTAAGTGTGGAAATCCAGGAAACACAGCATCACATACGTGTAAATATCATAAAGGTAACAACACAATATGATATAAGGGCCTCAAAATAGGGAACTATGCATTCAACCTGCTATACAACCTAAAATATACAGTAAATATATATATAGTAATAATACAGTAAAATACACCTACCGTCAGGAACTAGACGGCGAATATATTGATATATAAGTAATAACCGGAGAATTCTATGTCACATTTCCAAAATATAAGAATGGTATTTAAAAGCATAAAGTAGCGAAAAAATTGCTGAATTAAGTAATGCAAATAAATACCACGGTTAAAAATGTATAGACTGACACATGCTAAGTCGAGATGATCTACGCCCGGTCGGTGGTGAGAACTATCACCTAACCTTTCCCACTACTATATGGAGTTGCGCTCAACATATTCCATACAAATAGCGGTGTTGCGCTCTACGCGTATACATCATCTATCTCATTTTTGCCGACCACCCCGAGCCATATATCTCGTGTGTCGCGCAAGTGCAATGGTGAGTGTCGAAACCCCGGTAAACCCATGTCCCCATGAACTTTGCATCTTTTGTGCAATGGACACTAGATAATCCTTACTTTACTTTTCAAATATCAATATTTCCAATTCTCTAGGATTTCAAAACTAGTTAGGCTATAAAGACCAAGGAAATATAATATAAGTCTAATTCAATTCGACTTATCCCAATAGCATTTTTCTCATCAACTATATATCAAGAATATCAATAAGAGTGGAAATTGGAATCAATGATTCAAATATGAATAGAAACAAGAACAACATGATGTGAGATTAGGAGTAGCAATGTCTACAAATAGACTATAAAACGATGAATCAATGAAAAGAAGTATAGAATTCTCACATCATTAATTACAATTCGCGATGCTATTGTAGCTTATCCGGCCTCTCGACACTCTAAAACATGTTCCCGAACTCTCGTGACCTCCCGTTAGTTCCCTGATGTTGTTTGATAAGTTTTCAAGTAAGTTTGGATATCAACTTAGAGTTTTAAAACCATTTTTAGTGTTTAAGCCTTTTTTGAAAATTGCTAATGTTTGTACCGTTTGGGCAATTAGTGCGCTAATTCTGATATTAGCATGTTAATCCTAACTTTAGCGTGCTAGTTTTTCGACATTAGCACACTAATTTCAACATTAGAGCGCTACTTCACATTTCTAGCACGTTAATATTGTCTACCTAGCGCTATGTGCAGCAGAACCCAGAATTCTACATTTCGAATTCTTGGTTTTTGCTACACATAAGCCTTGTTAAAACTTTAGGGACCTTCAAACACACTACAAGAGGTCCCTAACATCAAATCCAACATAAAACAACAACTAACAACATCAAATTCCATGAATTCATCAACTTAATAGAGTGGAGAAGTAACCTAGCTTTAAGAACTTCTTCTTCTTTTTCACCAAACCTTCGATGAATCTCTCATCTCCTCCACTAGAATTACACTAGTAAATTATTTCCATTCTCTCCTTAACAAATCAAATTGATATAGGTTTATTTGACTAATTAGATACCATGACCATTAATCATGTGTGCACACGTATCTCGAGGCTCAACTAAAGGACCACCTTGACACATTTCTCCCTTAAGTCATGATTAAATGACTCGACAAGTTGACTCATTTGATCTCTTGATTTGGAAATACGTGTCTCGATGCACATCATGTAATAATTGGTTTATTTCAATAACGTAGGCACATTAATGTTACATTACATTTGACCACACTAAACCTACTTATAAAATCAACATTAATTCAAATTAATTAAGCTTACACAATAAGCCGCTACCTTGATCCCACGTTGACATGCAACTCGAGGTACGTCTCCGCTCGTCTCGATACCTATATACCCGTATAAATTGACTTAATAGTCTACACATATACAATACACTAGGCATGCATCACAACAAATATAAAATTTACCTCGGCCATTGCCTCGATCAATGGACATATCATAGTATGGGTCCCACGATACGTGTCGTTGATCATGTTTAAGGAATTAAACATAATTAAAGATTTTGGGTCGTTGCAATTATTCCCAACTAATGAAAATTTCACCTTCGAAATTAAACTTTGAACTAGGATTTATACCTAACTTGAATAGGTACGAAAACCTATCCCTCATATAGTCCTCCCATTTTCAAGTGAGTTCTATGTTATCGTGAAACTGCCACTTGACGAGTACTTTGGGATAGACTTGCCTCTCAATTTCTGTACCAATGGATCTAAAATCTGCAAAGGTTGCTCCTCATATAAAATATCCTCACTTAGGTCTATCTGACTCAAATTTACAGTTAGACGATCACCTACGCTCGACTCAGCTAATCAAAGCATGGACATATGAAAGACTAGATGAACTCCTGCCATTTGTGGAGGTAACTCAAGCACATATGCAACATTTTCGACCCATTTCTTAATCCTAAATGGTTCAAGTTTACCTTTCACTCTGAACCCTCTGAAGACTCTTCCGAGGGGAAACCTTTCAATATACAAAAGATCCCTCGGTGTAAGTGAGGTCACCGCGATATATGTCTGCATACTTCCGTTGTCTATCATAGGCTCCCTTAAGTTTTTGATGAATCAGTCATACCTTCTCCATGTGATTAACAACAATATCAGGCCTCATGGTCTCTTGGTCCTCTGGCTCAGCCCAACACAATTGGGAGCAACATGGTACCATATAAAGCCTCAAAAGGTGCCATCTCAATATATACCCGAGAACTGTTTTTATATGCAAACTCCAAAACATAAGCCCACAACATATCTTGAGAACCCGAATTAATCTCTTTGTCTGCCCGTTAGTCTGAGGATGAAAAGCCATACTAAACTATATGTGCGTACCATATTGCTCCTACATACTCTGCCATAACCTGGATGTATACATGGCATCTCTGTCTGACGTGATAGTCACTAGTACCCCATGTAGTCTAATAATCTATCGCTCGAACAGTATACTCAACTGATCAAACTTGTAATATGAGGCCACTGGTAAAAAAATGAGCAGATTTCGTCGTTCTGTCAATAATAACCGAGATGGAATCATGTCTCTGGGCAATTCTTGGCGGTCCTCTCACAAAATCCATAGCAATGTCCTCCCACTTCCATCGTGGAATGGGAAGAAGGTGTAGCAACCTCTAGGTCTGTGATGCTCAGCCTTCACTTGCTGATAAATCTTACAGTTCTTGATAAACTTAGACACATCCGCCTTTATCCCAGGCCACAAAAAATGCCTCTTCATGTCGTGGTACATTTTGGTCATACCTGGATGAATAGTGAATCAGGAACAATATGAATCCTAAAGAATCACCTCTCTCAGCTCTTGTAATGACGGTATCGAACAGTCTGCCCCTGAATCTCAAACACTGGTCATACATCTTCGTCCAATCAACACAATCTACACTTTGCGCTAACTCACTAAACCTCGAGTACAAACTATCGGTCCTCTGACCCTCTGACACTCTCTGTTTAGACATGGTTTGTACTCTCATCTGAGCACAAATCTCAACCTGAGTTTCGATAGGAACCTCTGCATCGCCAACAGGTATCCTACCCAGCGCTTCTACGACTATGTTTGTTTTTCCCGAATGCTACTCCAAGGAAAAGTTGTAATCCTTCTGAAACTCTAACCATTTGTGGTGTCTCATATTCAGATCCTTCTGTGTGAAGAGATATTTCAGACTTTTATGATCAGTAAAGAGTGTAAATTTCTCTTCACACAGATAATGTCTTCATATCTTCAATGCAAACACTACTGTTGCCAGCTCCAAATCGTGCATCTGATAATTTTTCTCATGTACCTTCAACTATCTAGATACATGAGCTATTTTGCCAATACCCTGCATCAACACACATCCCAGACCTTTATGAGAAGCATCAATGTATATTGAAAACCCTTGTCCAACCTCTGGTAATACCAATACTGGTGCAGTAGTCAATAACCTATTCAACTGAGTGAATGTCTCCTCACATTCCTCAGTCCACTCAAATATAACATCTTTCTAGGTCAATCTAGTAATTGGTGAAGTGGTTTTCAAGAAATCCTTTACAAATCAGCAATAATACCCTGCCAAACCAAAAAAGACTCATAATTTTGATCACTAAAGTCAGTGCTGGCCAATCCATAATTGCCTGATCTTGGCTGGATCCATTGCTATCCCTGCTACTCCGACAACATGCCCTAAAAACTTGACCTCTGAGAGTCAGAATTCACATATACTAAATTTGACATAAAGTTTATGCTCTCTCAAAGTCTGCAACGTCTGTCTGAGATGCTGCTCGTGGTCCTCCCTCATATTCAAGTATATCGATATATCATCGATGAAGACTATTATGAACCGATCAAGAAACGATCTGAAAACCTGATGCATTAGATCTATAAACACTGTTGGAGCATTGTTCAGCCTAAATGGCATGACCGTGAACTGAAAATGTTAATATCTCATACTAAAAGTTGTTATGGACCTATCTTCATCCATTGTCCTAAGCTGATGATACCCTTATCGTAGATCTATCTTGGAGAAAAATTATGCTCCTCTTAGCTGATCAAATAAATCAATCCTCGGGAGTGGATATTTGTTCATAATTGTAACTTCGTTCAGTTGTATGTAGTTGATACAAAGTCTCAAACTATCATCCTTCTTCTTCACAAAAAGGAATGGTGCTCCCCATGGCGACATAGAAAGTGCGATGAATCCCTTATGTCCCAAATCCTGAAGCTAAGTCTTCAACTCCTTGAACTCTCGTGGTGCCATACGATATGGTGGTATTGAGATTGATTTAGTATCTGCTACCAACTTAATAATGAAATCAATCTCTCGCGGTGGCGGTAAACCATGTAAATCCTCCAGAAACACATCAGGAAACTCTCTAATAGCCATTATGTCCTCTAACTTGGTCCCCGACTTTCTAGTACAATGTATAATAAGATCAATGCTTCCATCTCCTCACTAGTCACAAGTCGACCTCTCGTACCTATTGTCCTCACTAAACTACCTCTATGGATGAATGTCGGATGCCCTAGGATCTCAAATATCACTTACTAAAATAGTCGATATGAGCTTGGTAAGTTGCTAACCAATCCATCCCTAAAATCGCGTCGAACTCTAAAAATTTGAGGACTATAAAATCGGCATGTAACTCTACCCCATCTATCTCGACCAGACATCCTTCAATAAAACAATAAGGGAAAACCTTATCCCCAGTTGCAGTACTCAAAATTAAATGTACGCTAAGCCTTACAGATTTCAACCATATGATGTCTACCATGCGACTAGCAATGAAAGATATGGTAGATCTAAAATCAAATAATGCATATACATCTCTACTGCAAATGGAAATCATACCCTCAATGAGACTTCGCGTGGCATCGGCGTCTAAGTGGGCTACCATATGAACCTTCTCTTAGGCCTATTGGGTGTAAACTGCCATTGGATACGGGCACTCTCTCACAATGTGTCCAACCTATCCACATTAATAGCTAGTAAGCTTTCTGTGCTGACCCTGAGTTTGAGACTGGCCCTGTGCCTAATACTGACCCTATCTCTACAATTGTCCTTGTCCCCGTCTAGTATCTCGGTCTCAGCCTCTGCCACCCTGTGGTTACTACTGTGGAGTAAGTGGAGCGGGAAGTGCTGGAACAGCGGGAGCTGGTAATGCTAGTATGATAGGAGATGGCAACGCTGTCCTGATAGGAGGTTGCAAGGGAAGTCTGCCGACAATGCTCTGTGATGGGGCAATGTAAGATATATGAGGCACAGCTAGTGGGTGAATGGTTGTCCCCTACCCTCGAGAACCTCTATTCCATCCCCTTGCGCCCTTACCCCTTTGTCTCCTTCTCTCATACTTTATGGCCTGCTCTGTTGATAACACTGGACCAACTGCTCTTCCATCAATGACTCTACCCAAATAGTATGTCTCATGTGATAAAGCTCACTCGTAGATCTCAGTAAGTGTCTTCGCACCCGTATTATGACTACGTAATACCCGATATCTAGCCTGAGTCCATCACCGAAATGGTATACATCCTCGGACTCATTTCTCACCAAGTCTCTAACAATCTGTCTGAGATAATCATATTGTCCATGTACTGCATCACAGGCTCTTCTGGTCCCTATATCAAGTCTATGAACTCTCTTCTCAACCTCTTCATTATTGAAGGTGGAAAATATTGTTGATAGAACTTCTGCTTAAAAGCATCCCGTGTCTCAAACTCTCCATGAGTAGCTAGTGTCACACGCCATCACACACCGGCGTCTCTCTCTATAGTATATGATGAAATCTTTGCCTGAAGTCTATCCTCGATCTTCAGTACCCTATAAAGCTTCTCCTGATAAAGAATTCATTTCTCAATCTTTTGGAAATCTCGTACTCCATCGAAGTAGGTTGGTTCAAGTCTGATGAAATCCTTCACTAGTTGAACTTGAACTGACGTGTTGGAAGATGCAAGCGTGGGAGACGGTACTACCTCCGCTGTCTCCACTACAGATGCAGTCACTGTTGGAATAATATGCACTATCGGCTCTGCTAAATCCATAATAGTTCTCTAAACTTACGGTTTTGATACCAACTGTGATGACCTTTTCTTTTAGACAGGGCACCGCCCGACCTAATCCCATAATCAAGCCTTAATCCAACCCATAAGACTTAATTACGTATTACTCAGCCTTTCGTCCATATATTCTTCAATACACGTGTAAAGATATTATTAGATTTGAGAGTTAATTAAATTTTTTTATCATTTTAATATTATCACATATTTTAAAGATTATACGGAAGATCTTATTATTCACAATCATAAGTATGGAAAACCAGAAAACACAGCATCATATGCATGTATATATCATACATATAACAACACAATATGATATATAGGTCTCAAAAATGGGGAACTATGCACTCAACCCACTATACAACCCAAAATGTACGGTAAAGATATAAATAGTAATAATATAGCAAAAGTTGGGTCATACAAAAATGAGATAAGAGAATCGCTAAAATACTCAGAAAAAGTCATCGTTCTTCTCCCTCCCAAGTATGCTGCTGCTTGATGGACCTACACCCACCGTCACAAACTAGACGGTGATTATATTGATATTTAAGTAATAACTGGAGAATTATATGCCACATTTCCAAAATATAAGAATGGTATTTAAAAGCATAAAGTAGCAAAAGAATTGTAGAATCAAGTAATGCAAGTAAATACCACAGTTAAAAATGTATAGACTGACACAGGCTAAGTCGAGATGATCTACGTCCGGTCGGTGGTGAGAACTATCACCTAACCTTTTCCACTGCTATATGGAGTTGCGCTCAACATATTCCATAAAAATAGTGGAGCTGCGCTCTATGCATATACATCATCTATCTTATTCTTTACGACCACCCCGAGTCCCATATCTTATATGTAGCGCAAGTGTAGTGCTGAGTGTCGGAACTCGGGTAAACCCATGTCCCCAGAACCGCGCATCTCTTGTGCGATGGACACTATGTAATCCCTACTTTAGTTTTCAAATATCAATAGTTCCAATTCTCTAAGATTTCAAAACTACAATGCTCAAGGAAATAGAATATAAGTCTAATTCAATTCAACTTATCCCAATAGCATGCTTTTCATGAACTATCTATCAAGAATATCATGAAGAGTAGAAGTTGGAATCAATGAAACATTTCGCAAGGCATCATGTCAACAATATTCAAATATGAATAGAAACAAGAACAATATGATGTGAGATTACGAGTAGCAATGTCTACAAATAGACTATAAAACGATAAGAACAACATGATGTGAGATTACGAGTAGCAATGTGAGATTACGAGTAGCAATGTCTACAATTCACAACGCTTATCCTAGCATATCCGTCCTCCCAACACTATAAAATGTGTCCATGAGTTCTTGAGACCTCACGTTAGTTCCTTGGAGTTTTTTGATAAGTTTTAGAGTAGGTTTGGACCTCTACATAGAGTCTTAAAACCATTTATATTATTTAAGCCATTTTTTTAGAATTGCTGATTTTTGTACTGTTTGGGCAATTAGCGCATTTTTTCTTCTATTAGCGTGTTAATTCCAATTTTAACGCACTACCTTAAATCTCTAGCGCACTAGTTTTTTGACATTAGCGTGCTAATTTCAACATTAGCACACTATGTGCAGCAGAACCCATAATTCTACATTTCGAATTCTAGGTTTTTACTACACATAAGCCTTGTTAAACACCCTAGGTACCCTCATACACACTCCAAGAGGTCCCTAACATCAAACCTAACATAAAACAATAACTAACAACATCAAATTCCATGAATTCATCAACTTAATGGAGTAGAGAAGTTACCTAGCTTGAAGAACTTCTTTTTCTTCACCAAACCTTCAATGAGTCTCTACTATCCTCCACCAAAATCACACCAGTAAACTCTCTTCCTTCTCTTCTTCTTTGCATAAACGATTTTGATGATGATAACAAATCAAATTGTTGACTTATAGGTTTATTTGACCAATTAAATAAACGTAAACCATGGCCATTGATCATGTGTTTACACATATCTCAAGGATTAACTAATGGACCATTTTGACACATTTGTCCCTCAAGTCATGATTAAATGACCTAACAAGTTGACTCACTAGATCTCTTGATTTGGCAATACGTGTCTTGATGCACATCATGTGATTATTGTTTTATTTCAATAACTTGGGCACATTAATGTTACATTATATATGACCACATTAAAGCTACTTATAAAATCAACATTAGTTCGAATTAATTAAGCTTACCCCATAAGCTGGTACCTCGATCCCACGTCGACACGCAACTATAGGTACGTCTATATACCTGTATAAATTGACTTAATAGTCTACACATATACAGTTCACTAGGCATGCATCATAACGAATATAAAATATACATCAGCCTTTGCCTCGGTCAATGGACATATCACGGTGTGGATCCCACGATATAGATCATTAATCATGTTTAAGGAATTAAACACAATTAGAGATTTTGGGTCGTTACACAACCAACTGGCTTCAACAGTATCAAATATATGATCCAATTTTGACATGTTGGTGTCTAAGCATCATAATTACCTTACTTGCCAACAGTGACCTTCAAAGTATCATTTAATAGCGTAGGGAGATAATCGGTGGCCACGAGTGCTCCAATCCGAGGTAACATTTATAAACTTCCATTCCAAGCATATCAATTCCACGGGCATTCATAAATAGAGAGATCAAGGTGCTATAGTAGAAGGCCACTAGCTGAATGATACTGTCGGGTCTGATCTCAATGTGTAGATCCCAAGTCACCTACACCAAGGAAAGGAACAAGTTATAAATAATACATAAGCACGTAGAGTTCATACATAATTGAACAACGCAAGCAACACACCTCACTAGGATGCAACCTATCCAGGGTCCTGCGGATAGAAGCTAGTTTGTCCACATACGCGATAGTATCGTATTTTTGGATCCACTTATAAACACAAGGTTGAATGTAGTCGATGTATTTTGTGTTCAGCACTGCAAGCTGGAGTTTGAAATGCTTGCACACATATCCCTATATTGGAAAAGACATAAATCACGACAAGTAAGTAGTGGAAGTACATAAGTAAAACAACCACATTAAGAAAAAAGTAAATAATAAGAATTGAGTTTGTACCCCAAACAAAGTTAGATAGCCCGCAATATGTGATACCTCCACCCTAGGTGATGGTAAAGGTAAGCCAAAGCGGTTGCATGCCGTGCATAGGTTCCCACCTCATCCAAATTCTCCAAAACCTTGAGAAAGGCAATGGAGACTCGTAGCCTACAAATATCAGCAAAAAGAGTGTATAATAGCAGGTATAAAAAAATATGCACGTGCAGTGATTCCACTTTTAGGTAAGTAGATGGCTTGGATTTACGACACCATCTACTCTTCAGCCAACATTTTCTCACCGTAAGACCTCTAGTGATGTTAACCTCTTCCTCAGCGTCTTCAACGCTAATCAGGAATAGCTTATAACAATGTTAATCGCCTCCATATGAGACTCATCAGTGTACCTAGCAGAGTTTTCCATTGCTACCCTTTGCAATCACCGGGATATTCGTCTTCAGCTGCCACCTCTCAACAAAATCATATATGAGCTCCTTGTTACCTTTCCAGTATGAGCATTCTATGAGTGGCGTCAACTCGGACCTCTAAATGATCCTCTACATGCCCCCAATATCATGGTGGCAAGACTGCAAGTCCCACTCAATTAATTGAGCATAATGGTTAATGCACTTAAGCAATGAGTGATGCTGCAAAAAGAAAACAAACATCAAAATACATTATCTTTGTTAGGACCAGTCTCACTAAGCCCTGAATTATCCTTAATCACCCTAAGTAGGCACCTAATCAATTTAATTAACTTTGTCTTCAACTTAGTTTTCATTTCCATCCTTTAAGTTCTCCAAAACTAAATTCATATCCTCATTCAAACTCAATTCATATTTTGTTTGGTTGGATCAAATTAGGTAATAATACTGGTTTTTCTCCGTATTTTTGTAAAAATCTCAGCAACACCTCCCCTAAAAATGGCATGCCGAGAAAAATCACTTAATAGACAGCATAATGGGGAGATGCCTGGAAGGACTCACAACTCCCCGCTGCTCACAATATATATATATATATAATTAAAGATTCTAAACTATCTTAAAGTATACGATACATTAGCTACAACTTTACAATTCCAAATAAAACAAAAACTTGATCATAAACTTCGTAACTTACTTAAAACTAATTCAGGTTACTCTCATAACCTATTCAAGAATATATCACATCCTACACTTACCCCAAAGCCTAAAACAATATATATAAAATGATTACAACAAGAAAATTAAACTATAAGAATTTAAAACATTCACCAAGTCTTCGAGTCTATGCCGTTCTTCCTTGTTTTCATTGAGAATTTGACATCCTCAAAAACAACTCGAAGATGTCAGGTAAGTAAATTCCTACATTGCTTTGTATTCCTGCAAATGTTAGTCTGAATACTTGGCGACATGTAATTGCATTTCCAAATAACAAAAAATTTATATAACAACACGAAACCATTTCACTACTATTTAAGGTCCACAATCATGTTGGCCGACCTAAGAATGAACTTAAAATAGTAATGAAAGTCCAATGCATGATACCCCAGAGTCGACATTACCCGCCTAAGATGCCGGCTGTACGTCTAGTCTGGTGTGGAGCACCTCACACTCTTACGACAAATAACATGGGCAACTTTATTCAGATATTATGTATGCATGACCAAGAATGATGCGAAATGCAATGCAGGCTAAACACAAATGCAGGTACAAAGATAATTCTATAATTAGTAAGGACCACTGTATGATTTACTTATAGTTTGACCAACTCAAAGTTGGTTACAAAGCCTCACAAAATGTTTTCCCCGGCTTTTACATATTTCAACAAGTCCTATTAAATAGAGTTACAATTCTATTTACTACTTAAATTCATTTCTTCTATTCATATAAAGTGAAACCACTTCCAAACTTTGATCTAGAACCTATTCTCATTTGTCTTACTTGTACACTACGTCATCACATCAACACCATTAGCATCACATTCATCATTGTCCCGCTATGTCATCACAATCATTGCTAATTCACCATAATTTGGCAAAGTTTGAATCTTTCTTAGTATAAGTTATCCTAGTCAACCAACCTAGTTTATGCTTATTTTATAACATATTAACAAGTTATTTTAAACACAAACTTTGCATTTGTATAAACTAGGATATGTAAGAATTCAATCAAACTAAATCCTAAGCTATTCTAACTCCTATAACCTATCCAAAACATGTCGCAAAGTTTCGCAATTGCAACTGTCACAATTTGACACTTTTGAACCATACTAACATGCTATGTTCTACCTTGTTTTTCATTAATCAAACAAGTTCCAATGGCATAATATTTATTGATGATCAAAGTAGGTTATACTTAGATTCAAACAAACCTATTCGCAAGTTAATCGGACCCCATTTGATGCCTTAAATCAATGCCTCAACATTCCTACTCAAAATAGTTAAAACAATTGACAATGCAGTCCTAGTTTTTAGCCTTCTTTTCGACCTTTAAAACACTGTCAAACCTTCTCCAAGTCAAAATCTGCTTTATAAGGATTAAACTTGATATATAAATACGAAAGCTCATAAAAGATTTTGCTCAAAAACCTTCATTTGATTGCCCGAATCATTACCTCAAAGTAGCCCAAAAACTGGACTGCAGTACTAGTTCTACAAACTAGTTTTTGTGCAATCATTTTGACTCCAATAAACTTACAAAACCATTTCAAAACCTCAATTTGATTCTAAGAGACCTAATTTGATATATAAACATCAAAATCAATGTATAAGTTTGACCAAAATCAATCGTTTAATCCTTTAAAACCATACCCCAACATAACATGAAACTAAGACTGCAAAACATAAAAACATAAAACAAAAACAACCATAGTTTCATCATCATCGTCAATTCCTTGATACCCTTTTAAATTAAAATCCAACAACAAATTTTTGCTCCTCATCGTCATCCCATCAATAGTTCAATAAACCATAATTTCATTAACAATAGCAACTACAGTTACACTCCTCTGCATCCATCATTATCAATACTTCCCCTAAACTAAACCTTATTACTCCTCATCCCTCGTAGCCAAACCAAACAAAAATTCTCAAGAAAAAAGCTTAATTCCTACCAAGAATTCATCAACAAATTCGAATTTAAGACTCACCTCAATCCATGATCGATTTCACTGCTCTTCCTCACTTTCCACCATTTTTCATCGAGAGAATAATTATGAAGGAAACAACTGGTCAATCAAGAGAAAGAAAAAAACACTGAGAGAAAAGTCAAGAGAGAAAATTAGAGAGAGAGGAAGAATAGAGAGACAGAGAAGGGAGAGATACAAAGGGAGGAAGAGGCTCGGTGCTAAGGAAGAAGATGAAGATGAAGGGTTGATGGATCCTCTCTATTCACTTTTTGTAAATGGGTTTGAGTTGGTCAAATGATTAAAACGCCCTCATACTTATCTACATCTCTATACACACCAACTTCCCATAATGGTAATTTGCCATTTTTCTTTTAATTTTCATGTTTATCTCTTATTTTTAAGCTCAAATTAAAGCCTGAGAAATACCTAGGTTTTGCAAAAAATTAGCGAAAATAATAACGTGCTCTGAAACATGCAAACATTGCATCTCTATGTCAACTTGACTTTATTTTGCATCGAATATAGTATATTACATTAACTAGGCATATTACATACAAAAATAATATTTTAACATATGATATGTAGTCTGTTACGCATGGGTCCCACCTCGGATACCTATTCCAATTAAAATTCAAAAATACTTAATTAGTTGTCTAATCAAGTTTATGAAATTCTTAGATTTCACAGTCACAACTTGGAATGATATGTAGAACCACCGGGGAAAGGAGCGCGTCTGCCATCTTCACACTCCTATACTATAACGACCCGTTACTTTAAGCTAATAATTAGTATTAACTTGAATTCTAATTAACTCGAGTTAGGCTCGTGGTTAAATTCGGTGCACCTCGATTGACATGTATGTGGGTTTGTATAATGATTAGTTCTTGTATGGTATGTTTGATGAATTTTATAAGTTATGGGATTAAAAGGAAATTAATACGAGCCTATAATTTGAAAATAAACGATTAAATAATAAATTGTCAGTAAATCAAGTGCGATGAGGGGGGTCATGAAATGAATGTGCATACCAGAGAATACTCGTAGGCATATCCGGTGAATTTATTGGCGAGAAAATACATGAAGTATGTATATATTTATATATAATTGATATATAAATATATATAATTAAAATTGTAAGTTTGGTTTAAATTATATGGATCGTTGGATCGCCTCGAGATGAGCATAAGTGGTGATGGTGTTAAGATTTGTCAATTTAGGATGTGTCACTGTAACGGTCAAAATTTGTAATCATGTTTAACTTTTTAAACAGGATCATCGACCCATACTGCGGGACCCACACCGTGATATGCCCATTGACCGAGGCAAGAGGGTCGAGGTATATTTTATATTTGTTGTGATGTATGCCTAGTGTATTGTATATGTGTAGACTATTTAGTCAATTTATACGGGTATATAGGTATCGAGATGAGTGGAGAGGTACCTCGAGTTGTGTGTCGACGTGGGACCGAGGTAGTGGCCTATGGGGTAAGCTTAATTAATTTGAGCTAACTATGGTTTTATAAGTAGCTTTAATGTGGTCATGTTCGATAAAACATTAATGTGCCTAAGTTATTGAAAATAAATTAATAGTCACATGATGTGCATCGAGACATGTATTGACCAATCTAGAGGTCAAAGGAGTCAACTATTGGATTCACTTAAGCATGACTTGTTGAATAAGTAAGTGAATGTGGTCCACTAGTTGAGTCTCGAGATACGTGTGCACACATGATCAAGGGTCATGGTTCAACCATATCCAATTATCTATAAAACATATAAGTCAAACATATAAGTCAAACCAATTGCATTCATTGAAAGTTTGGTGAAGAAGAAGAAGAAGTTCATCAAGCTAGGTAATGTCTCCACTCCACTAACATAGCTCAAATTAGAGAATTCACGAATTTGATGTTGTGGCTTGTTGTTTTGTGTTGGGTTGATGTTAGGGACCTCTAGTAGTGTGTATGAAGGGTCTCAAAGCATTAATAAGTCCTATGTGTAGAAAAAAATCAGAATTCGAATTGCATAATTCTGGGTTTCTGCTGCACATAGTGCGTTAGGTGAGAATCTAGCGCATTAATATTGATTAAAGCGCAGATATTCAAGATAGCGTACTAATTTCTGTGACCACAGAAAAAACATCAATTTTCTCAAATGGCTTAAACACTATAAATGATTTTAAAACTTTAAGTAGAGGTCCAAACCCACTTTGAAACCTATCAAACAACTGGTTTTAAGATATCTACCAAAGGACTGACAGGTTGTACTTAAGGTTTAGTAAGTTAGCGTAGAGCGTAAATTGTGTTGATTAGACGGAGACGTCTGACTAGTGTTTGAGATTTAGGGGCAGACTGTGGATACCATTATTACCAAAGCTGAAAGATGAGATTCTTCATGAGTTACACAGTTCTCGATTCACCGTTCATCTAAGCAGGACCAAAATGTACCAAGACATGAAGAGGCACTTTTGGTGGCCTGCAATGAAGGTGGATGTGTCTAAGGTTATTAGCAAATGTAAGATTTATCAAAAAGTGAAGGCTGAACATCGCAGACCTGAAGGGTTGCTATAGCCTCTTCCCATCCTACTATGGAAGTGGAGGACATTTCAATGAATTTTGTTAGATGAATGTCGAGAACTGCCCGGAGACATGATTCCATCTAGGTTATTATCGACAGACTAACGAAGTCTACTCATTTTCTACTAGTGGTCGTACATTACACATTTGATCAGTTGAGTGTACTATTCGAGTTAGAGATTATTAGACTACAGGGGTACTAGTGACTTTTACATCAGACAAAAATGCTATGTATACGTCCAGGATGTGGCGGATTATGCAAGAGCAGTATGGTATGCACCTACAATTTAGTACGGCTTTTCATCATTATGGTAGATCAAAAGATTGATTCAGGTTCGCAATGATATGTTGCAGGCATGTGTTTTGGAGTTTGGCGGATCATGGGAGGAGTACCTACCGTTGTGTGAGTTTGCATGTAACAATAATTATCATACTAGCATTGAGATGGCACCTTTTGAGACTTTATATGTTAGACCATGTCGATCCCCATCGTGTTGGGCTAAGCTAGAAGACCAGGAGACTGTAGGGCCTGAGTTTATTGTTGATTACACAGAAAAGGTACAACTGATTCGTTAGAAACTCAAGGGAACCCAAGATAGACAGCAGAAGTATGAAGACGGATATCGCGATGATCTCACATACATCGAGGAAGCTTTTATATATTTAAAGGTTTCTCCTCGGAAGGGTATCCAAAGGTCTTAGTGAAAGGTAAACTTGCACCAAGGTTCATAGGACATTTCAGGATTAAGAAAAGGGTTGGAAAGGTTGCGTATGAGCTTCGGCTACCTTCACAAATGTCAAGAGTTCATCTAGTCTTTCATATCTCCATGCTTTGATTAGCTGAGCAGAGAGCAGGTAATCGTCCGACTATAAATTTGAGTCAGATAGATTTGAGTGAGGATATTTCATATGAGAAGCAGCCTGTCTAGATTTTGGACCGATTGGTACAGGAATTGAGAGGCAAGTCTATTCCAAAAGTACTTGTCAAGTAACAGTTTCACGATGATATGAAACTCACTTGGGAATGAGAGGACTATATGCGAGATAGGTTTCCGCACCTATTCGAGTCAGGTATAAATCCTAGTTTGAGTTTTAACGTCGAGGACGAAATTTTCATTATTTGGGAAGAATTTTAATGGCCCAAAATTTATAATCAAGTTTAACTCTTTAAATAGGATCATCGACCCGTACTGTGGGACCCACATCGTGATATGTCCATTGACCGAGGCAAGAGGGTCGAGGTATATTTTATATTTGTTGTGATATATGCCTAGTGTATTGTATATGTGTAAACTATTAAATCAGTTTATACGGGTATATAGGTATCGAGACGAGTAGAGACATACCTCGAGTTGTGTGTCGACGTGGGACTGAGGTAGCGGCTTATGGGGTAAGCTTAATTAATTTGAGCCAACTATGGTTTTATAAGTAGTTTAATATGGTCATGTTTGATAAAACATTAAAGTGCCTAAGTTAGTGAAAATAAATTAATAGTCATATGATAGGCTTCGAGACACGTGTTAACCAATCTAGAGGTCAAAGGAGTCAACTATTGAAGTCACTTAAGCATGACTTGTGGAATAAGTGAGTAAAGTTGGTCCACTAGTTGAGTCTCGAGATACGTGTGCATACATGATCAAACGTCATGGTTCAACCATACCCAATTATCTATAAAACATATAAGTCAAACCAATTGATCACACTTATCATCATCAAATCATTAGGCAAGGAATGAGAGAAAGAAGAGCGGCTGCTGGAGTGATCTTGAGGAGGAGAGGAGTTTGCAATCATTGAAGGTTTAGTGAAGAAGTTCATCAAGCTAGGTAACTTCTCCACTCCATTAACATAGCTCAAATTGGTGAATTCATGAATTTGATGTTGTAGGTTGTTTTATGTGTTGGGGTTGATTTTAGGGACCTCTAGCGTTGTGTATGAGGGGTCCCAAAGCATTAACAAGGCTTATGTGTAGAGAAAACTCGGAATTCGAATTGCGAAATTATGGGTTCTACTGCACATAGTGTGATATGTGAGAAATCTAGCGCGCTAGATATTCGAGGTAGTGCACTAATATCAGAATTAGCGCACTAATTGCTGTGATCACAGAAAAATCAGAAATTTTCTCAAATGGTTTAAACACTATAAATGGATTTAAAACTCTAAGTTGAGATCCAAACTTACTTGAAAACTTATCAAACAACTCCAGGGAACTAACGAAAGGTCTCGAGAGTTCGGGGACACGTTTTAGAGTGTCGGGAGGCCGGATAAGCTACAATAAGCATTGTGAATTATAAGTAACGTTGTGAGAATTCTATATTTCTTTTCATTGACTCTTATCGTTTCATAGTCTATTTGTAGGCATTGCTTACTCGTAATCTCACATCATGTTGTTCTTGTTTCTATTCATATTTGAATATTGTTGATATGATGCCTTGTGAAATGTTTCATTGATTCCAATTTCCACTCTTAATGATATTCTTGATATATAGTTGATGAAAAGCATGCTATTGGGATAAGTTGAATTAAATAGACTTATATTATATTTCCTTGGTCTTTGTAGTCTAACCGGTTTTGAAATCCTAGAGAATTGGAACTATTGATATTTGAAAAGTAAAGTAAGGATTATCTAGTGTCCATTGCACAAGAGATGCGCAGTTCATGGGACATGGGTCTACTAGGGTTTCGGCACTCACCACTACACTTGCGCAGCGCATGAGATATGGGACTCGGGGTGATCGACAAGAATGAGATAGATGATTTATATGCGTAGAGTGCAGCTCCGCTATTTGTATGGAATATGTTGAGCACAGCTCCATATTGTAGTGAAAAAGGTTAGGTGATAGTTCTCACCGCCGACCGATGTAGATCACCTCGACTTAGCCTATGTAAGTCTATGTATTTTTATCTGTGGTATTTACTTGCATTACTTGATTCAGCAACTCTTTTGCTACTTTATGCTTTTAAATACCTTTCTTATATTTTGGAAATGTGGCATATAATTCTCCAATTATTACTTAAATATCAGTATACTCATCGTCTAGTTTGTGACAGTGGATGTAGGTCCGTCGAGCGGTAGCAAACTGGGGAAAGAGAATATCAGTGACTTTCCTTGAGCGTTTAAGTGACTCTCCTATCTCATTTGTCTGACTCAACTTTCGATGTATTATTATTGTTTATATCCTTACTGTGCATTTTGGGTTGTATATTGGGTTGAGCGTATAGTTTTCCGTTTTAAGACTCATATATCATATTGTATCATTATCTTTATGATATTTACATGCATATGATGTTGTGTTTCTTGGTTTTCCATATTTAAGATTTTTAAATAATAAGAGTTTCCACATAACCTTTAAACTACGTTATAATATCAAAATGATAAAAAGTTTTAATTGACTCTAAAATCTAATAATATATTGATACATATATTAAAGAATATAGGGACGAAAGGCTGACTAATACATAATTAAGCTTATGTAGTTCAGATTAAGGCTTGATTACAAGATTGGGCCTGGCGGCGCCCTGTTTAGAAGGAAGGTCATCACAATCACTTTAATACGTCATTCACTTTATCAGCCTATAGATAACATAATGCACATCTCAAGGAAAGCCCATACATAAATCAAAAGGTTTAAACCTATCCTCACTGTTTCATTCGATCGATAGGGAAATGAAGGAAAGCTTCTGAGAGTTTGATCCAAGTAAGGGATCGATCCAGAGTGTTTTTTTTTCAGTGGATTTGAAGTGATCAAAACACCACCGATCTAGAGATAATCACTGTGGTAAATTAGGTTTTGGTTTTCAAAGTTGAATTCATAGGTAGATGATGATTTCTTTATGAATTGTCGTCGTTGATTACTAGAAGTGGTTTAAACCTCACCGAGGTCCTCTTTGATGTATTGGATGAGTGTTTGATGTTGTTGTGTGATTTGGTGGATTGAACAGTTGTTATTGCACTGTTCACTATCGAGACAGTGAAAGGTGGAACGCGCTACCAGAAGAGCCCACTCTCTTTATAATTTGTTAGGAACCCAGTTGGTGGAACGCGCCCTACCAAGTGAGAAAGTGTGCCTTACCATATAAGGGAGCGAGCTCCTATCACAGAAAATAACAAATATGCTGCATTTTGATTGTAATCTCCTGAGTTATTAGGGATCGACTTACGAGTTCTAAATATAAGGTATTAGACCTATATTAATTATAAATGGTTTGTGCTAGATTTTGGAACACCGAGAAAGCTTAAGTGACTCGAAAAGTTAGAAAATTTGGAAATCTAAACCAAGGTAAGTATGGATCCGCTTATTTTTCAATGTCGTCTAGATATGATAGTATATGTAGTTCATATATTTTATGGCCTAAATGAGGGATTATGTACACATTGAGTGTTTATTAAATGGAAAACGATGTTTAATGTGATCGGCAAGAGTAAATCCTGAAATTGAGAATAGGTTTTGAAGGATATGGGATTGATTATCAGCCTATATGGTAAATCCTACTTAGCTAAATAGGTTGCGTGTATTACATATTCACTAGAGGGTTTGGGATTGAACCATTAAACATTAATGGATTGGCTAGACAACATGTAGGCCAATGTGTTAATCTAGCAATCGCATTGATGGTGTCAGTGGGTAATCGACCCTAAATTTACAAATGAAACGAGAATCACAGTGTAATAATCATTGACCGTTTGACTTGCATTTATTATTTATCGGATTATATGTTTTCATAATCCTATTTGTTATCTTTGGCGCATATTATTTTGCATATTAATCTTAATTATTATATGGAATGTGATGGCTTTGTGAATCCTTGCTTACCGAGCCAGTTTGAGTGCTCATCCAAACTTAACATTTCATGTTCTCAACCCAGCTCTTCAGCAAAGGGAAAAGAGGAGATTTAGGAGTCTTATTATCTTCTCTATAATGTAATGAGCCTTCCTATATATATATATACTCTGTTTGAGTTACTTTGTTGTAAATGAACAGGGTTGGGAGGTTTTATAATTGAGTTTTGGGTTTTTATAAACTCTGTATCTATGTATATCGTTTTAATTATCAAAAAAGTTTTAATTTTCTTCTTCGTATATTTTGAATTATTAATTTGATATTGGTATACAGGTTGAGTTTATTAGGTACGAAAAGAGAGGTTGCTCGCTCTATTCAAGTCTAATTGGGTTACTGGGGCTTAATTTGGGTTTCAGGCCGAGTATAGCCATAATCGGGATAAGGGATACTACAGCATGGTATTAGAGCCAAGTTCAAGTCTAATTTAATTAACTCTATTACTGTTTAGTATCAGAGACAAGGCTATTAGCTATGTTATAGCTTGATTTCAGAGCTTAGGTAATTATCTATGTTACTGTTCAATGTCAAAGCTACCTTATTACTTAGAAATAAAGAAGTAACTCTGATACAGTTTGGTATAAGAATCTAAGTGAGATGGTAAACCTAAGTTATAGACTCTTATACACTTTAGTACCAAAACCTAAGTTTATTAACTCCGAGAGTTGTCTTGAATTATGAATAAGCTTAGGATATGATAAACTATTTGCATTGTGGTTTTAGGGGAAAATAAAAATGAAAACATTATTATACATTATTTGCTACACTTATTGTTATCTATCGTATAGATATGATTTCTTTTTCTTCTCTAAATGTTACCCTAATGGTTTATCTTTCATTTGATTTCAAAATCTAATGGTAGATCAGGGAGAGGGTTCGTAGAGGCATAGATGTCAGGGTAATCAAGAAACTAATGATCAATGGAAATCTAGAATAAAGTAGAAAATGAGAGAGCTCATGGAGTCCCAGACGAAGCTTAAGGAAAAATCGATAACTCACATGGGACTACTAGTACACCGACCTAAGACACAACCTACAACCAATCCCCAGGTTAGTAGAGCTGAGGGGGGAGCTGAGATAGTAGCAGCTTCTGCACAACCAGTTCTAATACATGTTCAAGTGTCAGAGACACCTAGGGCGGTGCCAGTTAATTCTAAGAAGGCTCTATTTCTCAAAACTCACAATGAATTTATGAACTACGGCATTATGAGGTTCAACAGCACTGTGGAGTAAGGGGTAGCTAAGACCTAGATATTAGAGATGGAGAAACAATTTCCTATTGATGATGTTGAGGACCGGTTTAAGGTTAAACTAGTCACCTTTTTATTGAGAGAATATGTCCGAAAGTATTAGAATTCTCTAAAGAGATAGGGGAAGACTGTCACCATTTGGCCACAGTTCAGAATCATATTTTATAAGCAACGCTTCCTAAAATTAGTCAAAATAGAAAAAAAATGAAGTTCATACAATTGAAATAGGGAGTCATGTATGTAAAGAAATACGAGCAGATGTTTACTAAGTTGAATGAGTTCACTCTTGAGATGGTAGAGTCAAAGGAGAATAAAATTGATATGTTTCTCGGTGGGCTGAATTATAAAATTCATGGTGTTGATCCTCTCATCCTCGCACTGGTTATGTGTTTATATTCGAAAGAGCGATGGAGGTGGAAGCGGTCATATTAGCCAAACCCTTTGGGGCAGTCTCTATGCCACCACTAGTACCACAGCTCCCTATGAGTCAAAGAACCAAAGAATTTATTTATTTTTGTCCATTAAAGAGATGGAGGAGTGCAACTAGAGTAGCTACACAGATAAGGTCGACACAGAAAACATTTGTTAGTGCATTGGTTCTACCAGTTTCTCATGCTTCAGTAGCCAAACAATCTTAACCACCACCTTAATCTGAAGGTAAGGGCAAGAGTATGACTTAGTCATCATATAAACCGAGTGGATCTGGGCGAGTTCCATAGGCTAGTGGGTTTTCTCATAAGGCTTATACGATATGTTGTCGGTGTGGGCAAGCAGGGCATATTCGAAGAGATTGTTCTATACCACCAGCTACATCGGTAGGCAGTACAACAGAGCGAGCATGAAGACAGACTCATGCAATGATTAAGGCAAGTCCAAAGTCTAATAGGAGGCTCTTGGAAAGTATTTTAAACATTTTGGTCGAGATATGCATGTTTTTATTGACGATGGTTCTACAGTTTCTTTTACTACTAATGCAATGGTAGATTAGTTGAAATCGAAACCTGTTAGAGCCGGTACGTTGTTGATTTTGAGCATAGAAGTGAGTGAGAAGGTTTATCCTAACCCAATTTGAGAGGGGTGTGCAATCAAAATTAGGGAGAATGAGCTTCCAATTGATATGAGGGTAATGGAGTTCCTGGATTATAATGCACTACTTGGGATAGATTGGTTATCACCATACGTGACAAGTCAATAATTAAACATGTTTTATACTGTAATTTAGATTAATTTTATATATAAATGATGATATTACACTAGGTATTCTCTTATTTTTGTGATTTCGGGATTTAACTAGAAAAATGAGAAAATAAAGAAAATGAGGAAGAAGAGCAAAACCGTCAACTATATAAAAGGTTCAACAATTAGCCAATGATACAAGAATACACAGAAAATTTCCATATAAATCAACAGTAGAGAAAAGCCATCAAATCAACAGCGAATTGGGAAATACAGAGGAAATTGCCAAATAAACTACATATTCTTTGGAAGCATTCTTTTAGCCATATGTTAGTTTTTATTTAGATTATGTTTGAAGCTACACTGAAGCTTTGTTTATTTCATTAAGATGTATTTATTTAATTATGTTTTTTAATTATATTATTGTCTTATTTATTTCTAGCATGAGTGAGTAGTTTATTAATCTAAATAAACCTTCCACATATATATACTTTGGATTGCTATATAGTTATAATTAAGAAATCATGTACTTAATGCTTGAAATCTAATCATACATAACAATCACGGTTTTAACAAGTTTTTGCGTATTACAACTAATGAAGATTGATATTGCATGCATAATTGCAAATATGTATTATGATATTTTGATTATGATTCTATGTCTATGATTATTGACAACAATTATAGAAGTAGTAACTAAGATTAATTTATAGGGCAACATTACCCGAGTGGATGTTCTAGGCGAATGTGTTCAAAGTTATTTATTGATTAGCATATTCTGATTAGTTTTGGTTTAGGTTAGGCATGATTTTCATTGAGTATTAGTGCAATCATAATTTCTATTTTATTGTGTTTTATCCAATAGGTAGACTTACATTAATAATGATATGACTTATTTTCCATTGAACATAGGAAAATCAATGGTTTGCTAAAAGCTATCAACCTATTATGAAATTAGGATTTAATAATTTCGAGATTCCATGTGATGTGATTATAACTAGGTTATGAAGTAATGTTATGTTATATTGTTTGAATGCAATCCAAGTATATTACATTGTTTAGTGATGTTTGTTTATATATTAATATTATATTGAATTTGAATATTGTTTAATTAAGTTTGCATTGAATTGTGTGAGTTATTTTCATTAGTTTGGTTAATTAAGTTAGTTGTTATAGTTTGTAGCTATTTGGTATTTTAGTTCCCGTTTGATTAGATTAACTAAATTAAGAAAAACAAGGCAAAAATACTTTTCTTAGAAATTTGCAAAACCCATATGGAGACAATATGCTACTTATCACTACTATAAATAATAAGAAAATACATGAAACTATTATGCAGGCTCGACACGTGTCAATTTTTGGCACCGTTGCTAGGAGTTCTTAAATAGTTTCTTAGGATTTTAGACGTTGTATGGTGTAGACACTTTGTCATGTTAATTCTACATGATATTTACATTCATTTGATCCAGAAATAAATGGAATTTTAATTTAAGTTTAAGGCAACAATAACTTAGGGAAAATTTAGCTAATAGGATGGAAGATAACAACAATAATATTAATGAAAATGTCATTAATAATAATGATAATAGAGTTATCAATAATAATAACAATAATAATAGAGAACTCACTTTTAGACAATCAAATCAAAATGTTACTGCATACGAGCCTTTGTGCATAGCATACCTCGATGGATTTCTTGAGTTTAAACTTAGATCTAGATTTATTAGTTTCTTACCTAATTTCTATGGTAAAGGCAATGAAAGCCCACAAAAATTCACAAGGGAGTATCAACATAAAGTTAAAGGGATGAAATCGAAAGAATGTACCCTAGAACAAGTCAAACTTAAAGTTTTTCTTTTTGCATTAAAAGATCAAGCACAAGATCTATTGTTCTATCTCCCCAAAGATTCAATAACTACATGGACTCAAATGTTAAAAGCTTTCCTAGATGAATATATGCCTGCTAGAAAAATTAGTTCCTATAAAAAGTAAATCATAGTGGCAAAGATGAAAGATGATGATAATTTTAATGAATTTTGGGATATATTTCAAAGATTAGTTTTTTTTTCCACAACATCAGTATACTTAAAGAGCTTTATTAGAATATTTTTATAAAGAACTCAATCACTTTGAATAAAAGTTATTAGACACGGCATGTGGTGGATTTTTATTTGAAACAACTCTTATTTTAGCAAAGGAAGCAATTAGTAAAATGGCAAAACAATCTAAGCAATATAGTGAAAAGATTGAATCCTTAAGAAGGAAATTTTATGAAGTTGATAATAGAAGAAATAATATGTCTGATGATAAAATTGATGAATTATCTAATATAGTTAAGCTATTAATTAATGATAGATCTAATCAAGTTAAAGCTTGTAGATTTTGTAATGAGGTTATATATCCTACGGATGTATGTCTTACTCTACATGAAAAAATACCAAAGAGGTTAATGCAATGATGAACCAATTTTTCAGTCTCCCCAAGAAATCAATATAACCACAATACTTATTATCTTGGAAGACCTAACCCAAATCTTAGTTATGATCCTCAAAAGTAAAATTATAATACTTATAGACCAAGAGCTCATATGCAATCTACACCTAATTAGCAACCTTAACAAAATGCTCAATCTAAGAATTCAAATTTAGAGCAAATCTTGCATGATTTTATGAACTAAAGTCACCAAAACTTTGCACAGATTTCTCAAAATCAGATTAAGATTGATACTCTATTAATGAACTGAAAATCAGTTACGCAAAATGAATTCACAAAAAATAGGTTAAGTACTCAAACGGGTAATCAAGCTAAAGCACCTATTCAAGCTATTGTTGCTCATACTAATCAAGCAAAAGTTAATGATTTATTTAGTGATAAGAAAGACATATCTATAACTGGAAAGATACTTAAACAATGTAATAAAAAGAAAATACAAAGAAGAAGAAGAAGAAGAAGAAGAAGAAAAAAAGAAGAAGAAGAAGAAGAAGAAGAAGAAAAAAAGAAAAAGAAAAAGAAGAAGAAGAAGAAGAAGAAGAAATGATGGCTAATGTCATTCCTATTGGAGTATGTATGGTTGAAAAATTGATATATACACCTTCTCTTGAAAGGCTATACTCATGGTACTTAGCAAAAGTTGAAGCATATAAGAAATCTTTACAAAACTCTGAAATAATTGATAAGGATGAAAATGAAAAGATTTCTTTTAATTTGAATGAAGATATGTATTCGTATTCTACCGGTCCATAACGATTAGTTGATGCTAGGGAGGAAGAAAACAATGAAGACATTCTTGAAGCATTTAGAAAAATAGAAATTAATAAACCATTGATGGAATCAATGATGCAATTCTCTAATTATGATGAGATTTTGAAAGAATTCTCTGAATCAAAGGATAAATGTTTACAAGAATCTAAAGAAAACTTAGGACAAAAGGTGTCTACTTTAATTAAAAAGAAAATACCTAAGAAATGTTCTGATCTAGGAATGTTTGGAATACCTATTACATTAGGAATTTCTTTTATAGATTCTTCTATGTGTGATATTGGAGCATCAATCAACGTTATGTCACTTAAACTATATGTCATTGAAAATAGGTTCATTAACTAATACACCTAATGATCTTATCTTAGCTGAAAATTTAATTATTAAACCTTATGGTTTGTTAGAAGATGTCTTAGTAAAAGTAAATGATTTATTTTTTCCAGCTTACTTCTATGTCATGCAAATAGGAGACTCAATATCATATAAATCTCCACCCGTACTTTAAGGAAGACCATTTCTTAAAACACCTAAAACAAAGTTAGATATCTTTGAAGGAACAATATCTATGGAATTTGAAAAAAAAAATTGTCGATTTTCATTTTAATGATGAAGATGCCTATAATAATTCTAATTAATCTAATAATGAACAAATAATGATAATTAATCTTTAGAAGTAAATCATCGTAAAGTTAAATTATATATTATTAATGGAGTAACAATGGAAGACGAAAATGTTATGACAAAGAATAAGCAAGTTAAAGAAACTTCAAATGAAATTAAAATAACCCAAGAATGGAGGGTTGAGCAACCGAACAATGTTGAGAATAATCTTAAAATGGAGGAATTTAAAGCTACGAAGAATAAGAAGAAAAAAAAAAGAATCTAGCAATTGTCAAGCTCGATGATCTAGAAGATATATATATATATATAAACATAAAAGTTAAATGTGCTTTGTATTTTAAAGCTATTTGCGATACAGGTTCAAAAGCAAAGTACGTGCCAATTCACTTCTTTCTTCATACTCAACTGGAGTTGGATATACTTACTTCTGAAAAAGGATATTCCACCAAATAGTTATTGAGTGAAACCAATAGGAGTGGTTACTAATGTACCAGTTCAAATCAACAAGTACATTATTCCCACATACTTTTTGGTTATGCCACATTTTATCAATGAAAATCCTCCATTAATCCTAAGACGACCTTTCTTAGCCATTTTGCAAGCTGTTATGGATACTCTGAACAAGAAAATCACTTTTAAGGAGCATGGCCTAGCAATCGCTTTTGGGAATGGTACTAGAGTCGACAATCCAACATTTAAGTTTATAGAACCAATTTAGAACTGCATGGTTCAGTCGAGCAAACAACAGTAAATAAAAGTGTTTTATGCGAAACAGCCCATACTCTATCCTTATTTTTAGTTTTAGTATTAGGATTAGTTAATTGTTTTTATATTCCCTCAACTTTTGACTCTTATAATTATGATATTTTAAGAATTTAGATTTGGAATAATTTCATATAAGGGGGTTGATCGAGCAATTTCTTTCAGTATTATATTATATTTATGTATTAGTTTTATGTTAATATGTTATTTACAGTAATAAGATTATTGTTTAGTATAAATCATTGTCAAATTCTAATAATTTTGAATAATTCGACCTTTTTATTGGATGTATATGTGATAAATTTATGGGACAATCAATTAAATTAAAAAATCTGTTAAAATAGGCCATCAATTTTCCAGCAATTCCAGTTTGTACAAAAAATTGCTGAGAAAATTGGTAGCAATCTAGAGAAATTTTAGTGTAATCTCAGGTCAACAATTTGTCATTGATTTTCATATATACCTAGGATTCGCAGAACTAATCGCTAAGCCACCGAGGCTCATTTCAGTGATTTAGTCAACGATTTCCGAATGAATCCACTTAAGCCCTGATTCGTTAAGAATGAATACGAGTTTTCAAAAACAAAACCTAAAATCGTCACATTTATCCATTTAACAATCACAAATCATTACAACATTTCGATTAAGATACCAATTTTTGACTAGATTCAACCTTCCAAAGCTAGATTTAAGTATATTTAAATGATTCCCACCTCGATCTTCACATATTCAACCCAAAATTTGGTGAGTTTTAAGAGTGTAGAGTCAACAAGGGCTTGAGCAAAAGGGAATTTGAAGTGGAGCTTGGAGGAGTTTTTAGAGAAGTCTTAGAGTTCTAATCTTGAAATATTCACTTTCAAGAAGGTAATCAATGAAAACCCTAACCTTTTATTAAGTATATTTTTGGTTTTTCAGTTTTTTGTATTTTTACATAGGTAAGATGCTAAATTTTGAGATTTTTACTTTAAATTAGTTTTGATATCGAATGTTTTAAATTATAATATTAGTATGGGATTGGTTCGATAATTTGATTATTGATATCAAATTTTTGAACTATACTTAGTATAAAGCGAATGGATTGGATTTTCTATGCAAACTAATTTGAGACTAACTTTCAAATAAGTTTGGGGGTTTTTGTGGTTTTCTATCAAATGACTCGAATTACTTGCAAACGATTATTTTTTTATTAATGATGTTTTATCAATAAATTTCAAACTCTCAATTTATAAATGGATTTTTCCAATGAGTTTTCCTAATTAGATAGATAAGTTGAATTGTATAGAACATTTTTTCGACAATTTTGCTTTAAATGGTTTTATAGGTTCATTCATTTACTTGTATTTATTCAAATGGCCTGAAGTGGAAAAGGTAAAATTCAAGGGAGGAGAAAGGAAATGGGAAGTTAGTAAAGAAAATCAAAGATAAATTTTAAAGTTTCTCAAATTCAACCCACGTCAATTTCTTTCAATACACCTAGAATAAAATCACAAAGAGAGCCTACTCCACCTTTATCATTTAGTTATAATTCCAATGAAGAATATGAGGATAAAGAGGAGGAAGTAAAACAAGAGATATGGACAAGGGCGAAAATTTATGTTCTTAAGAATGAAAATTTTATCAATGAGAAGGTCTTTGCCAAATTTAAGAATGATTTAGTGAAAGAAAGGAAGTTGATCGTGGAGAGGGGATTCAATGTGAAGAATGAATTGAAATATAGGCCTAAGATCTGAGATATCATTGAGGCGAGAAAATCTAGTTTATTCACAAGGGACTATAACCACTTAGACCTTGAGGATGTTCTTAGCAAGAAGGGTATGACATTTTGCTGAGAGAGTTTTATGCAAATGCATTTGGAAGTGACAACAAAATAGAGTTACGAGTTAGAGAAAGAACAGTGGATTATTCTCCTGCAAGAATGAACCGGTATTTTGGTTTACCAAAATTTCACCAAAGAGGAAATAATGAGTAACCAAAACTCGAATACACGATTAAGTACCACTACCCCACCGAGATAATTAGGGGAAGAATGGAGGCAATCCATGGTGATGGATTCATTTTTATATGGAGGGGTACCCGAAGCACATCACTACAAAAAATCTTAGGAAGATCACGAAAGCATGGTGTTATTTCATAAACATCAGCTTACATCCGAGTTTGTAGTATTTGAGATCGTGAATGACAAAGTCACCTTACTTTACCATATTTTCATAGGATTAGGATATCTAGATGTTAGCAAGATTATCTATGAGTCGATACGAGGTGCCATCACAACGAAGAAGAACGATGGGTTACCCTTTTCCTTTGATGATTACAACTTTTTGTATAGTAGATCAAGTAAACATGGTAGAACTTGATATGGATGTTTTACCATAGAAGACCATCACAGACGAAGTTATATAGAGATAAGAGAAAATTGATAGTTATGAAGACTCTAAAGATGAAAGAGAGAAGTTTGAGATAGCCAGAAGAGAAATAAAGCAAAAAAGAAAGATTAGAGATTTTACGAGGAGAGTTTTAGAAAAGATTTAGAGAGCCAGAAATGATTCGAATGTAGAGTAACCTACTAGGGACTATGATAGACTATGCATAGAAGAGTCAGAGTTGGCCTTTATGGGTACAATTCAATGCAATCAAATGCGAACTCTGAGAAATCAAGAACTGATATTCAAGAACCAGAGGGCCTTAGTAAGAAGCATTCGAATGATGGAGAGAAAAATGTCTAAAAGACAAAAAAGACAGGGAGACGCAGAGGTTCATGTACCGTCTACATATATGAGGCTACTAATTAATAGTAGTCTTAATGTTCTAATATTGCCAGGTCAAGACAACCACCTCTATGACCCCTCTACATGTTACATCTCCCAAATGATTGATCCAGTGGAGGAGGAGGATGATGATGATGATGCGACTTCTAAGCGACGACACTGATTTCCTTACTTCACTTTATCTTCTTTGTCTCTGAGTGATATTGTGTGAGGTATTACATATAACTCTAGTGCAATACTACGTGATATGTGGAGATATACTATTTGTGATATTTGCTTGGTGATGTGCTACATTTTATTAAGTGCTTTGGTGATACATTTAATGGTACATTTGATATACATTGGTGATGTTTATTCTAATTTCCATGCACTTTGTTTGATGAAATTTATATATTAACTTTAATTTTATATATTGATTACCCGATTTATGATTATATCAATTCATTTATACTTCATAAGGTATATTTATTTTGTTGAAAACCCAATTTAATTTTTAAGCCTTGAGGACAAGGTTTGGAATGAGTTTGAGGGTATTTTTGGTGAAGTATGACAATGACAATGAAGAAAGCAAGGAAAGAAAAGAATGGTAGAAGATAAGTCAAGAATTGATCCAAAAAGTTCAAACTTTTTTATTCGATATTCAAGTGAAATTTTTCAAATTTCTTCTGAGTTCAAGTAAGTATGAAATTCATTTTACTTTATTTCTAGTTAGGAAAAGAATGATAATGAAAATGATTATATAATAGATTTTGAATGGAAGTGATATTTTTATCACCCAAGTGAGTTCTATGATAAAATGAATCAATTTGTATACATTTTTATTAACTTTACTAGTTGATGTATATACCGGATTAATTGTCTTGTGTTAGTCATGAGAATAGGTAGAAGATCGAAACAATAGTGCAAGATGAACAAGACAGATTTCTAAGAATCTTATGATATAAAGGCTATTGATTAAGTATTTTTGTAGTATACGTATATGTGTATAAAGTAATTATGCCACAATTAAAGGAAGAAATAGGTTAGAAACTAATGAGTTTTATAAGTTAGAAAGAATACTTCAACTTTAGTTGATAGCGAGAAGTGCTAACAAGAGTTTACAATTATATAGAGAGTTCTATAGAATCCATAGGAAATGGAGCAGGAAATTTAATGTGCAAAAAATGTGAGAATATCCATAGGAAATAGAGCAGGAACTCAAAAGCGAAAGATATATAATAAAGAAAAAAATTATGATGAAGTAGAAAAAAATTGAGAAATGAAACTAGAGTTGAGTGAAATATTGCTTAATCTAACACGTTTTGATTTATATATTCATGGGAATCTTGGCAAAATTCATATTGATTTTGATTGTGGTGTTATTTATAAGGTATTTTCTAAAATTAAGATTAATCTAGTGGTTCTTATTTTTCGGTATTCTATAATAGTCATTGTAACATTAATGTTTGTCGGTAGAGATCGAGAAAACCTATATTATGTACTGGCCTTGGAAATGAACTTTAATGTTATAAGGAGTGTTGCATTGGGTGGTTGGGTTATCATTAAGGGATGTTTCATTTTGTCTAAATCATTTTATTATGTCATAACTTTCATTTACTCGTGGGTAATATATTTCTATTTGAAAATCACTACTATTTTAAAACTTCTATTTCTTAAAAGTAAGATGAATTAGATTGAAATCAGTTTATAAAGAATTAAAAGATAATAAGATTGAGAGTATTCCTTCGCTCAGGATAGCAAAGTGCAGAGTTTGAGGGTATTTAATAAGTCAATAATTAGACATGTTTTATAGTGTAATTTAAGTTGATTTTAGATATAAATGATAATATTACACTAGGTATTCTCTTGTTTTGTGATTTTAGGATTTAATTAGGAATCTGGAAAAATGAAGAAAAAATGAAGAATAGCAAAACAGTCAATTGTAGAAGAGGTCCAACGATTAGCCAGCGATACAAGAATACATAAGAAATCACCATTTAAATTGGCAACAGAGAAAAACCAGCGAGTCAGCAGCGAAGTAGGAAATACACTAGGAATCGTCAGTTGAATCGGTAGAGTACAAATACCAACTTTTAGTGACTAACTTAGCTATTAGTCTACAAATTAGGAATCGCTGACAATTCGCTGAGGTCGGTTATGAGTTTTTTAGATTACTATGAAAGGTTTGAGTTTATCTAAGATTTATATAATTTAGGAAACTATAAATGAAACCCTAAGGCTTCGAAATCAGTCTCTCCATAGACAACTACACATTATTTGGAAGCATTGTTTTAGCCATAAGTTAGTTTTTATTTAGTTTATGTTGGAAGCTACATTTGAGCTTTGTTAATCTCATTAAGAGGTATTTATTTAATTGTATTTTTTAATTATATTATTGTGTTATTTATTTTTAGCATGAGTGAGTAGTTTATTAATCCAAAGAAACCCTAAACATGTATATACTTTGGATTGCTACATAATTATAATTAAGAAATCATGTACTTAATGCTTTAAATCTAATCATACACAACAATCATCGTTTTAACAAGTTGTTTTTACATATTACAACTAATGAAGATTGATATTGCATGCATAGTTAGAAATATGTATTGTGGTGTTGTGATATTGTTATTCTGATTATATGTTTATGATTATTTACAACAATTATAGAAGTAGTAACTAGGATTAGTCAATTGGGCTATATTACCCGAGTAGATGTTCTAGGTGATTGTGTTCTAAGTTATTTATTGATTAGTATATTCTGATTAATATTTGATTTAGATTCGACATGATTTTCATCGATTATTAGTGCTATTGTAATTTCTATTTTATTGTATTTTATCCAATAGGTAGATTTACAATGATAAAGATATATCTTATTTTCCATTGAATATAGGAAAACCGATGGTTTGTAAAGGCTACCAACCTATTACGAATTAGGATTTAATGATTTCAAGATTCTATGTGATATGATTATAACTAGGTTATGAATTGATGTTATGTTGTAGTGTTTGAATGCAATCCAAGTATATTACATTGTTTAGTAGGGGTTTGTTTTGATATTTATATTATATTGAATTTGAATATTGTTTAATTTATTTGGCATTGAATTGTTTGAATTACTTTAGTTAGTTTGGTTAATTAAGTTAGTAGTTATGTTATTAGTTATTTGGTATTTTAACACTCATTCAATTAGATTAACTGAATTAAGAAAAACAAGGCAAAAATACTTTCCTAAGAAGTTTGCGAAATCCTTAGTGAGACGATATCCCACTTATCAGTACTATAAATGTGGCAGCCTCTTTTCCTAAACTAGAGCACTACTCGGCCTAATCTCATAATTAATCCTTAATCTCAGCCACGTAGGACTTAACTACGCATTAGTCAGCTTGTTTGTCATATTCTCCTAGTTATACAAGTTCAAGATAAGTAATACACGTCACGTTATTATTGAATTTTTGAGTTTATTTGAAACTTTTTACTCTTTATTAATTTTAGCGAAAGTCTTAACAGTTATGCGGAAGCAATATAATAAATCCTAAGTATGGAAAGTTGGAAATAACAATCAAATGGATTTATAATAGAGTGGCAAATATAAAAAGTGTGATAGTCATGAAAAGTCGGGATCTAAACGTTTAACTCAATATCCAACCACAAAATGTAACTAAAGGACATAAAGTATACAATACATCAAAATACCAAAATAACTTACAAGGTCATAAGTGATAGATTGCCAAAGGGCTAAGAGATAGTTGTCGATCTTCTCATTCTCCGTTCTGCTACTCAAAAGCTTTGCACCCAACATCACAAACAAGACGGTGAAGTGTGTAATTTAAGTAAAACCTGAAGTTATTCATCCACAATTCCAAATATAGCAAATGGTATTTATATACATATCATTAACAAAGAATTACTGAATTAGACAATATGCTAGGAAATACCAAAGTTAAACAATTGAGACTAACATTAGGTTAAGTAGCAATGATCTAGGTCTGATCGGTCATGAGCTATGTCACATCAACCTATAAATCCACAATATCACTAGGGACTCCAACCCTAATGTCACTAGGGACTCTAACCCCATGTGCCACATAATTTCAAGTAATAGGTGTCGACATCCCTAAAGAATCTAACCCAGTGAGTCGCACACATCTTGATTGAGTAAAGGGACCCAGATATAAGGACCGCTTGAATTATTACCAAGGAGACTCACGCTAGAAAGTCAAGGTTCGGCTAATTGCTTAAAAGCATAATGGGATAGAATACAATTCCACACATTCATTTGATAAATGATAACATGCTATTAAGACTCAAGTCACCAAATATAACCACATGAAAAACATAAGGCATAATAAAATATTATATCTGATAGAAAACACAACAATACTATGAATAGATAATTTTACTAACTGAATAGAATAGCAAATAAGTCATGGCATTTGATTTCAAAGGCAATATAGTCAAGAGAGACCAAAAAGGATTCAGAATAATAGAATAACTTGTAGAAAAATAACTTGGCAAGTTTATTTACACTCCACACAATAGTTTCCTAGCTAAACCGACCTCCCGACGCCCCAAAACTTGCACCTGAACTCCCAAGACTCTCTTGTAGACTCCTAATATCATTTAGTATTTTTCGAGAGTTGGTTTAAAACATTAGATAGGGTTTTAGACTAAGTGAAATGGTATAATTTTTAATCATCGTAACTTCAAATCGACACAACTTGATCAAATTAAAACCATATATGAAAATCTAGTATACTTAGCCAAGCAAGATTTCGCAAGGATTTCAAAATTGAATTTGAATTTTAAGAATTAAAACTCCTTCATATCAGAATTTAGGAAAAACTAGATTCATTGACATAAATAATATGAAATCTTTGATTGATTATAATTTTATCGATTCAACTATGAATATCAAACTTCTTTATAGAAAATTTAATGGTTTTTTGCAAGGAATCTAAATATGTAAACCATTTTCAAAGAACATAACGTCGACCTTCTGAAAATAGTGAAAAACCAAAATGGGATTCAAACCTAAATTTTGTCAAAACCTCTAATTTCGAAATGCAAGCTTGGGGACTCAAAATGACCTTAATTTGATCAAATTAAAGCTTAGAATGAATTCAACAATAGAATCTAACAAAAGCCATTTGATCCCATATGTAGATTTCATCAATTTAAAGTATGTAAAATCTAGAAAGCTCAACTAGGTTTCTTGATTGATTTCTAAGCTCGGGGTTCCTCCTAGGTGAAGAGCTTGTCTTCAATTGCTCTAAGTTTCACAAATCTCCAGCAAGAGAGCTCTAGGATTTTTGTTAAAGATGCTTCATTTTGCATGGGATGAGAAGCAAAGGCTTTATATAGCCATTTAGTTGAATGTTTATGGCCCATTCCAATGTAAATCAAAGGACTATAATTTGTCTATCTTTTTCCACTCATTCTCTCTCTAAACACTAGCAAAATACTTTGTCTCCTAAGATTCTAGTGTTGTACATATCTCAAGGCATATCTATGGTGTATGGTCTTTATTTGAGACTATATGCTTCTTTAATTTATTCACAAAAAACTATAGTTTTTGCTAGTTTCAAATAAAAATCATACACCATAGATATGCCTCGAGATATGTACAACACTAGAGTCTTAGGAGAACAAGTATTTTGCTAGTGTTTAGAGAGAGAATGAGCGGAAAATGATGGACAAATTATAAGCCATTGATTTACATTGGGATGGGCCATAACGTTCAACTAAATGGCTATATAAAGCCTTTGCTTTTCATCCCATGTAAAATGAAACATCTTTAACAAAAATTTAGAAGCTCTAGCTCTTGCTAGAGATTTGTGAAACATGGAGCAATTGAAGACAAGCTCATCACCTATGAGTAATCCCAAGCTTAGGAAATCAATCAAAAAAACTAGATGAGTTTTCTAGACTTTACATACTACAAATTGATGAAATCTACATATTGGATCGAATGGCTTTTATTTGATTATGTTACCGTAGTCCTTCTAAGGTATATTTTGATCAAATTAAGGTTATCTTTGAGTCCCCAAGCTTGCATTTTGAAATTAGAGGATTTTGACAAAATTTAGGTTTGAATCTCGTTTTGGTTTTTCATTATTTTTAGAAGGTAAACATTATGTTCTTTGAAAATGGTTTACGTATTCAAATTCCTTATGATAAAATATTCAAGTTGCTATAATAAAGTTCGAGATTTGGAGTTGAATCGACAAAGTTGTGATCGATAAAAAATTTCATGTTATTTGTGTCAATTAATCTGGTTTTTCCTAAATTATGATACGAGTGAGTTTTTGTTCTTCGAATCTAATTTCGTTTTTAAGATCCTTATGAAATTTCATTTGGCTAAGTATATTGGATTTCCATATTTGGTTTTAATTTGATCAAGTTATGTTGAAATGAAGTTATGTCAATTATAACTTAAACCATTTAACTTAGTCTAAAACCATATCTACTGGCATAAACCCATTTTACAACATATTAAAGGATATTAGGAATCTACAGGAAAGATTAGGGAGTTTGGGCGCGAGTTTCGGGGGGGGGGGGTCGAGAGGCTGGTTTGCTTAGAAACTATTGTGTGGAGTGTAAGTAAACTTGCCAAGTTATTTTTCTACAATTCATTCTATTATTCTAAATCATTTTCTGTCTTTATTGACTATATTGCCTTCGAAATCAAATGTCATGACTTGTTTGCTATTCTATTCACTTGGTGAAATATATATTCGTGGTTATGTTATGTTTTCAATCTCATAGACTCTTTTCTTGTGCCTTATGTTTTTCTTGTGGTTATATTTGGTGATTTGAGTCTCAATAGCTTGCTATTATTAGTGTAGTTGTTCTCAAATGAATGTGTGGACTTGTATTCTATCTCATTGTGCTCTTAAGCAATTAGCCAAACTTTGACTTTCTAGCATGAGTCTCCTTGGTAATAACTAAAGTAGTCCTCATATATAGGTCCCTTTACTTGATTGAGATGTGTGTGACTCACGGGGTTAAAGTCCTTAGAGATGTCGGCACCTATTACTTGACATTATGTGCCACATGGGGTTAAAGTCTTTAGGGTAGTTGATACACTGGGGTTAGAGTCCGTTACAGTCCCTGGTGACACTAGGGTTAGAGTCCCTAGTGATATTGTGGATTTATAGGTTGATGTGATGTACGTACGACCGAACAGACCTAGATCATTATTACTTAGCCTAGTGTCAATCTCAATTGTTTAACTCTGGTATTTCCTAGCATATTGTCTAATTCAGTAATTCTTTGTTATTGTTATGCATTTAAATACCATTTGCTATATTGGTGATCTGTCATTTCTGACCTTATAGGTTATTTTGGTATTTTGATGTATTATATACTTTATATCCTTCAGTTATATTTTGGGGTTATACATTGGGTTGAGCGTTTAGTTCCCCGATTTTTCATGACTATCACACCGTTTATATTCCCTACTCTATCATATATCCATGTGATCGTTATTTCCTGGTTTCCATACTTAGGATTTATTATATTGCTTCTGCTTAACTGTTAAGACTTCCACTGAACTTAATAAATTATAAAAAAATTTAAATAAACTCTGAAATTCAATAATAACGTGGCATGTGCATTACTAATCCTGAATGCGTATAGTGAGGAGAATAGACAAAAAGGTTGACTAATACATAGTCCTACGTGGCTGAGATTAGGGATTAATTACAGGATTAGGTCATGCGGTGACATAGTTTAGGAAAAGGAGTAGCCACATTTGGTTTTAGAGCCAATTAAAAAGTTCTCGATAAATAGACAATGGAATTGGAATAAAATGAAACTTTAGTTATATAAACTAGATTATCCTTGCCTAGAAACCATTAGTTGGGAAGTAAGTGTGAATGAGTTAGGGAATTGTTATATTTATATTTTAATTGAAATATGTATAGTATATATATATGATACTTGCGTAGTAGCTGATTTGCACTTGTTGTCAATATGTATACATTAATGGTTGATGCATGTGAGGGCAGAGACACCAGAGCTAGCAGTAGGCCTCTTCCTATTCCTACTGTTGATGACTATCAAAGGTTGTATGACAGTATTGCAACTCAGGGGAAACAGTTAGCTGACTTCATCTCTTTTATGATGGCGTGCATGACCGCACTTATACCAGCTGTACCCGACACTACACCCACTACTATGATAATACTCTAACAATTAATGAGATTCTCACTGCACCAGCCACCACTACTCTAAGGCTACAGACACCAACATTACAACCTCCGATAGAAACAATAGTACCCGACCTCTATAACTACCACTAGTTACAATACAGGCTACACTTCCAACTGAGGATACACTTATTACTTCAGAGACTGCACGACTATCGATGGACACCAAGTTAGTGAATGAGTTCATCAAGCTTAGGCCGCTGTTCTTTGCCTGAAAGCGAGACCATGAGAAGATCGAGCGATGGATTCTCTCACATGAGAAGCTACATCTACTATTATGCGTCAAGGACATATTACATTTCATTCGCTTTTATTACACCCTAGAGAAGGTTGCAGATGTCTAGTGGAGGACTACAGTGGCAAGCAGAGGCAGTTTTACCTCGCAAGTTGACTCTATGAAAGAGTTTTTCAAGCAGTACTTTCTAGCTTATATGGTGAAAAGAATGAAGAAGAAGTTTATGGCGCCGACATAGGCTGGTGCAAGTCAGCGATGAGTTACAAAGATAGATATGGCTACATCAGGTTGTTCTTAGGGGATTTACTTTGGAATGATGTTGATGACGCCTTCTACTTCAGCGGTGGTTTGAGGCTTAATATAACATGTTCGGTTGTCAGCACCGGAGCGAGATATCTTCAAGAGATGCATGAGCGGGCCCTATCTCATGAGACTTATGAGTTGGTCGGATATGAGGAGGGACCTATGGAGATACCATATAGAGGATATGACTTTGATTAGAGGATACAAATGAGTAAAGGATAAAGGAGAGGAAAGAGGAGATTCCAGAGGGCCGGGGCGTCTGCTCCCTACATTCAGGAAGCGCCCTATGCACAACCTCATGCACCTACACATGATGGATATGGTAGACCTCCCTTACCACCTCCCATTAGATAAGCAATACCAGAACTACCAACACCCTGACAGCAACAACAACAATAAGCAAAGGTCGAGGCAGAGGCAGAGGATGAGATGGGTACAAATATGGACAAAAGTAGGCAAGGGGCTAAGCACAAAGTCAGGCACAGGATCAGGCACAATATTACGAACATGGACAAAGGCATCAGTATGGTCAACACGGACTGATCACATGTTTTTGATGAGGCCAACCCAAACGTATGGTGAGAGAGTGCTCACAGCCAACCGTAGTGTACCCACATCAAGGCGTAGATAGATCCCACATGGTAGCTCGGCCGGATCCTAGGGCGACATGAGCACTCGTTGAGGGTATAGATTCTATTTGCAATAGAGAAATGCATGTACTTTTTTATTTCAAATCTACAGTGTCTTTCATTTTTGGTCGTATGGTAGGTATCTTAGGACTGACACCAGTTAGGCTTATAGTACATTTGATCTTGAGTATTGTAGCCTGGGATAGGGTTTATCCGCATAGTCTTGTTGAGGGATGTCCAGTCGAGATAGGAGGGGTAGAATTACCTGCAGACTTCAGGGTTCTCGAGTACTTCAATTTCGACTCGTTGTTAAGGATAGATTGGTTATTAGCATACCACGCTCATATCGATTGTTTTAGTAAGACAGTGATATTTGAGATCCTAGGGCATCCAATGTTCATGTATAAGGGTAGTTCACTGAGAGCCGTTAACACTAGAGGTCGACTTACGACTGGTGAAGAAATGGAGGCACTAGTAGCACTATATGTAATAGCAGAAATTCAAGGACCCAATTTAGAAGACATTCCAATAGTGCATGAGTTCTCATACATTTTCCCAATGGATTTACCTGGACTATCATCGCCGTGAGAAATGGACTTCATTATAAAGTTAGTATCAGGCACAAGACCTATTTATATTTCGGTGTACCATATGGCCCCGAGAGAGTTGGAGGAGTTTGAAAAGTCAATAGCAGGACTTGGGACGTAAAGGATTCATCACACCCTCTATGTCACCATGGGGAGCACTTGTCCTTTTTGTGAAGAAAAATGATGGTAGTTTGAGACTGTGTTTAATTTATAGATAATTGAATAATGTCACAGTCATGAACAAGTATCCACTATTATGGATTGATGAATTATTTGATCAGCTGAGAGGAGCGTAGTATTTCTCCAAGATAGACCTGAGATCAATGTATTATCAGCTTTGGATTAAGGTTGAGGATAGGTCTAAGACAACATTCTGTACCAAATACGAACACTATCTATTCACGATCATGTCATTTGGGCTTACCAACACCCCTACTATGTTTATGGATTTGATTCACTAAGTGTTGATACCGTTTTGTGATGGTCTTCATTAATGATATTCTGATATATTCGAGATTCGAAAGGATCACGAGCATCATCTCAAAAAGATTTTGCAGACGTTAAGGGAACACCGACTTCAGGCTAAGTTCAACAAGTATGAATTTCGACTTTCAAAGGTTAAGTTTTTAGGTCGTGTGGTTGGGGCAGCAGGAATTGTAGTGGATCCGACCAATATTCAAGCTATTCTGAATTGGCCAGTGCCAATGTCAATGATAGAGATTAGGAGTTTTCTGGGTTTAGTAGGGTATTACCATAGGTTCGTGAAAGATTTCTTTAAGATTGCTTCTCTAGTTACCAGATTGACCCAAAAGGACATCAAGTTTGATTAGTTTGAGGAGTGCAAGTAGGCATTTGCTCAGCTGAAAAGATTATTGACTATCGCGCTAGTATTGGTGTTGTTAGAGGCTTACAAGGATTCTTGGTTTATACAGATGTTTCTCATATAGGTCTAGGTTGCATATTGATGTAGCATAAGGGTACGGTGGCATATGCTTCTAGATAGCTGAAGATTCATGAGAAGACTATCCCATATATGATTTGGAGTTAGCAGCGATGGTGTTTGCACTGAAGATATGGAAATATTATTTGCATGGAGAGAGACTCACACTCTTTAATGATTACAAGAGTCTGAACCATCTCTTCACATAAAAAAGCTGAACATGAGACAATCCAAATGGCTGGAGTTTCAAAAGGACTACGAGTTTTCTCTAGAGTATCATCTAGGAAAAGCTAACATAGTTGCGGATGCGCTGAGTAGGATACCTAAAGACGTTGAGATTATCATGTCATATGACACATGAGTATTAGTTCCTCGAGGCGGCAATAATGGCTAGTTAGTCAGATATTCATATCGATACTCGGGTGGTGATATATACACAGATGAGATTGCAAACAATGTCTACACAAAGAGTTTTTGAAGGTTAGAGGACCAATATTTTATACTCGAGGTTCATCAAGTTGGAGCAGAATGATGATTGTGTTGATTGGACAAAGATGGATCAGTTTCTGAGATTCAGAGGCAGATTATGGATACGTCAGTGCCAGAGCTAATAGATGAGATTCTGCAAGGTTCACACCATTCCTAATTTACTATTTATTCGAGCAGGACTAAGATGTACCACGATATGAGCAAAAAGTTTTGGTGGCCCGAAATGAAGGCAGATGTGTCTAACTTGATCAGAAACAGTCAAATTTGCCAATAAGTGAATGTTGAGCATCATAGACCTAGAGGTTTGTTACAATCGATTCCCATTCCGCAATGGAAGTGGGAGACATTCTTATGGATTTTGTTAGAGGACTATCGAGGACTACCAGGAGACAAGATTCGATATGGGTGATTGTGGATAGTTTGATGAAGTCTGCTTACTTTCTACCAGTCGCTAATCATTACACATTTGACTAGTCGAGCGTAATGTTTGAGAGAGAGATCATCATGTTACATAGGGTACCATTGACTATCACGTTAAACATAGATGATATGTATATGTCCAGGTTATGACAGAGTATACAAGAGGAGTATAATACGTGCCTATAGTTCAGCATAACTTTTTACCCTCTGATAAATGGCTAGATTAAGATGTTGATTCAGGTTCTCAAGGATATGCTTTAGGCTTATGTATTAGAGTTAAGCAGATCTTGATAAGAGTATTTACCATTGTATGAGTTTGCATACAACAACAGTTATTAGGTCAGCATTGAGATGGCACCATTTGAGGCTTTATATGGGAGACCGTGTAGCTTTCCATCATGTTGGGTAGAGCTAGAGAACCGGGAATTAGTAGGGCCTGATATTATTATTGATCATATAGAGAAAGTAAGGCAGGTTCATTAGAGACTGAAGGGAGCTCAGGAAAGGCAAAAGAAGTAATCGGACACTATCACAACGATCTCATGTATACTAAAGGAGCCTTAGTCTATTTAAAGGTTTCCCCTCAGAAGGGTCTTCACAAATTTGGATTGAAAGACAAGTTAGCACTGACATTCATCGGGCCTTTCAAGATTAAGAAATTGGTCAGGAAAGTTGCATATGAGCTTGAGCTGCCTCCGTATAAGTCAATGATTCATCTAGTCTTTCATATCTATATGCTTCGACTAGCTAAGTCAAAGGCAAGTGTACGATCGATAGTTAATTTGAACCAAATTGACCTAACTGTGAATGTTTCATATGAGGAGCAGCCAGAAACGATTCCACACCAAAAATTAATATAGTTAAGAGGCAAGTCTATCCCGCAGGTGTTAGTTAAGTTGCAGTTCCATGATGACTCGAAACTCACTTGGGAGCGGGAAAACTACATGCGAGATAGATTCACGTACCCTTTTCGAGTCAGGTATAACCATAACCTGAATTTTAACTTTGAAGATAGTTGGGAACATTTTTCACGGCCCAAATTTCTAATCTTAATTTATTCTACAATCAGAATCCCCGACCCATGACGTGGGACCCAAATTAAGATACGTGCACTGACCTAGGCACATTGACGAGGTATATTTTACATTTTTGTGATGTATTCCTAGTGTCGTGTATGTGTGTAAATTACTAAATCACCTTTATTTACTACATATAGGTGTCAAGACGAGAGTGTGATGCACTTCGATATGTGTGTGAGCCGTGGGATTGGGTATATAGTGATATAGTAAGTCGTGCGTGGCTGAAATTAGGGATTAATTAAGGGATTAGACCAAATGGTGCCCTAGTTTAAGAAAATGGGTCGTCACAACAAATAATAGAAAAGTACAAGAAACTATTACGCACGCTCAACATGTGCTAATACCATGCCAATATTGACTATTTTCATAAGAGGGTAATCTTTCAAATCCCTACCTTTTCCGAAATTAATTTTTATAAGGGCTATAATTTTTCATGACTTGCAACTAGTGGAAAGGAAGCTACTCCACGAGATTTAGAGGCTATAGCAAGGATGGTTACATTTGGAGAGCCCAGTTAAGAACTTAAGGTTATTGATATACCGCTGGTTTGCAAATTTCTGGAAGTCTTTTCCATCTAACTTGCCTAGATTTCCACCACTACGTGTCATAAACTTCATCATTGATCTTATTCTTGACACCAAAACCTATATTTATTCCTCCGTACCATATTGGCACCAAAGGAGTTACGTAAGTTGCAAACTTAGCTCAATGAGTTATTAGAGAAAGGGTTTATTCATCCTAGTATGTGGGGAGCACTAGTTCTTTTTATGAAGAAGAATGACGAAACCCTATGTATGTGCATTGATTATAGACGGCTTAATTGGGTAACTATTGGGAACAAATACCCATTACCTAGGATCGATGACTTTTTGATCAGTTGACGTGTGTCAGATATTTCTCAAAGTTTGATTCGAGGTATGGTTATCATCAAATGAGGATCAGGGATGAGGATATCATGAATATAGCTTTCAATATTCGCTATGGGCACTTCGAGTTCACAGTGATGTCGTTTGGGCTCACTAATGCTCATGTTATGTTCATGGACTTGATGTAAGGGGTGTTTAAACCATATCTTAACCAATTCATTATCGTGTTTATTGATGTTATTTTGATCTATTTGAAGACTTGAGAAGAGCATTCACATCACCTTAGAGTAACATTGCAGACTCTGAAGGATAATCAGGTATATGCCAAGTTTAGTAAATATGTATTATGGTCTTAAGAGGTCAGATTTCTTGGACATGTGGTTAACGCCAAAGGTATATCTGTTGACCCAACGAAGGTTAATACAATCCTAGATTAGCCTACTCCTAAAATGGTTTCAAAGATTCAGATCTTTCTGGGGTTAACAGGTTATTACAAACGATTCAATGATAGTTTCTCTCGTATTGCACTGCCAATGACTCAACTATCATAAAAAACATTGACTTTATTTAGTTTGATGAGTGCAAGGACGCCTTTAAAGATTTAAAGAGTAGTTTGACTATGATGCATGTTCTTACATTACCTAAATCGGGGAAAGAGCTAGTGATTTATACTGATGATTTTCATTTAAGCTTGGGATGTGTGATGATGCAGGAGGTCGGGTTGTAGCTTATGCTTCAAGGCAACTCAAGATTCATGAAAGAAATTACCCAATTCATGATCTTGAATTGGCAGAAGTTATGTTTACCTTAAAGATTTGGAGGCACAACTTGTACGGTAAGTAATTTACAGTAGACTCTGAAATACTTGTTTACTTAAAGTGAGTTGCATATGAGGCAGTATAGATGGCTCGAGTGCCTCAAATATTATAATTTCACTCTGGAGTATCATCCAAGCAAAGCAAATGTGGTTGTTGATGCCTTGAGGAGGAGAAGAACATGCAGAGAGAATGTAGCTACTGCTAAAGCTTCTCAATTTATACTTCTTGAGAAAGCTTATGTGATGATGATTCATGAAAGTCTAGCTAGCATATCATCAATTGAGAGAGCTAGTCCCAAAACTACTAATATGTCTGTATATGCTCAGATTCGGGCTTAACCAGAGATGATTCAGTGGGCGATTAATTGTTGAAAAGTTAATCCTGATTTTTTGACGCGACAGAGGTTAACGGCTAGTGTAGATCATCCTGATTAATCGGCTTTTTATGTTGGTGCATTATTGTTTAGGGATAGATTATAGATTCTAGCTCAGGATTAGTTAAGGTAGGAGTTGCTATGAGAAACTCATAAATATATTTTATTTATTCATCTAGGTAACACTAAGATGTATCACGGTATAAGACCTATTTATTGGTGGACTAGGATGAAGACTGATATTGTAGAGTTCGTAAAAAATGTAAGATATGTTAGCAAGTTAAGGCTAAGCATAGGAAACCTGAAGGGTTATTGCAATATATGTCAATTCCTGAATGGAAATGGAAACATATATAGATGGATTTTATTTCTGGCCTACCTCTTAATCAACATAAGCACGATGTAGTATGGGTTGTAGTTGACGGGTTGAAGAAGTTTATGCATTTCTTGCTAGTTTTCATGCAAGATCCTCTTAACCGATTGTGTGAGTTGTACGTACATTGCATGTTGAGATTTCATGAGATGTTGAGACTTCATGGAGTTCTATGTTCGATTACTTCAGATCATAGAGATCCAAGATTCACGTCCACACTATAAGTGAATTGCAGAGACAGCTGAGAGTTGTTCTTAACCTCATTACGGCATACCATCTGCAAACTGATAAGCAAACTGAGGGGCTGATTTTGGTGCTAGAAGATTTTCTTTAAACTTATGTCTTGGAGTTTGGTGGTAACTGGGAGAAATACATTCCACTGTGTAAGTTCTCTTATAATAATATCTATCAAGCTACATTGAAATGACTCCTTTTGAAACCCTATATCATCAGCCTTATAGTTTACATGCCTATTGGGAAGAGGTTGGAAATATAGTTTGTTAGGGTCGGAGTTGATTCAGGACTACATAGAGAGAATTTAGCAAATTTGCTAGTGTTTAACTACGACAAAACTAAGATAGAAAAGATAAGTCAATAACATCATAAGTTTTTAAAGTTTTCAAAAGACGATTACATTATGTTGAAAGTCTCACCTATGAAAGGGATGTACAGGTTTGGATTGTGAGGTAAGCTAGCTCCAAGGTATATTGGGTCATTCAGAGTGCAAGAAAGAGTTGGTTTGGTTGCTTTCAAGTTAGAATTACCTCCTCAGCTAGCTGGAGTTCATAATGTTTTCTATGTGTCTATGCTTCGCAAAACGGAGACTTATTTCACTCGAATGATTGGTTTGGATTGAATTTGTTCTTCAAGAATACGTATCTTACGACGAGCGGCCAATTCTTATTCTTGATCGTAAGATTTAGAGATTGAGAACCAAAGAGATTTCTTTGACTACGGTCAAAATAGGAATCTCATAGAAATAAGGAGTTAACCTATGAGCGGGAATATTAAATGAAGGAGTAGTTTCTGTTTCTCTTTGAAACTATAAGTAATTTTATGTTTACTTTAATTTCAAGGAAGAAATTGCTTTAAATTGGGGAGGCTATAATGACTCGTTACTTTAAGCTAGTGATTAGTATTAATATGAATCATAATTAACCCAGTTAGGCTCGTGGATAACTTCAGCATACCTCGAGTAGCATATGTGTGGGTTTGTGTGATAATTGGTGTTTGTATGATATGTTTGATGAATTTTGTAGGTTGTGGGATTAAAAGGAGATTAATACAATCCTATAATTAGAAAAGTAACAATTAAATAATAAATTTTCGGCACACCAAGTGCGATGAGGAGGTCGTAAAATGAATGTGCACACTGGGGAATATTCTTAAACGTGTTCGGTGAATTTATTGGCGAGAAATTACAAGAAGTATATATATTAATTACAACTATAAGTTTGATTTGAATTATATGAATTTTTGGATCATCTCGAGATGAGCGTAAGTGGTGATGGTGTTAAGATTTATGTCACTTTAGGATGTGTTAGTTTAACACATCATTCACTAGATTAGCCTCAAGATAGCGCGATGCATATCTCAAGGATATATATGTATGAAAAACTCAAACTTATCATCACTGTTTCATTTGATCAAGGGAGAGACAAGCAACCAAGGGTTTGATCCTGAGGGAATCGATTTAACAGGGAGTTTCAGTGGATGTGAGGGGATCAAAACACCACTGATCCAGAGATCATCATTGTGGTAAGTTAGTTTTATTGTTTTTAAGTTGAGTTAAATGGTAGATGATGAATTCTTTGTTTTAAGTTGTTGTTGATGATTTGGAAAGTGGTTTATACCTCATTAGAGGTCATTTTTGATGTCTTGGGGGAGTATTTGATGTTGTTGTGGTGATTTGATAGATTGAACAAGGGCTCCTACCCTGTTCACTATCGAGACAATGAAGAGTGAAATACGCCCCATCTAGTAGAGGAGCGCACTCCCTTCATAATTTGTCAAGGACCTAGTTAGTGGAGCGCCCTACTAAGTGAGGGAGCACGCTCCCATCTCGAAAAACAACAATTGTGTTGTGTTTCGATCATAATTTCCTAATGTCGTATAGACAAACATAGGGATTCTAAATATAGGGTATTATACTTATATTAACTATAAATGATTTGCGATATGTTTTGAAACACCTGGAAAGCTTAAGTGAACAAAAAATTTAGGAAATGTAGCAACCCCTTCTCAAATTAGGGCACCGCCCGGCCTAATCCTGTTATTAAGCCCTAGTCTCACCATATAGGACCTAATAAGGAATTAGTCGGCCTTTTCAATAACCTTATTACTTACCAATTATTTAGTTTTCAAATATATATAAACACATACTTATCCTATTTAAATTCATAAATAAGAGTTAATTAAAATTTACTAACTTAAAATTTATGCAGCTGAAGTCTTAACTAATTAACTAGCGAAAGCTTATAAACATGTACCCTAACCTTTATGGAAAAACTAGGAATTAAAGATCACATGTATATATATATATATATAATGAAACGACGATATATACCATCATGTGTCTAATTAAGATACCTATCACTTAGCCTATAATATACCACCCCCAAAAGAATATCGTATACATATAAAAGTAATACATCAAAAGCAAAACCTACAATATCTGGTGTAGCAGTGCTTTACTGGCTTAGAGGTAGTCGTCGATCTTTTCTTTGCCTGGCCTGCTACTCGATGGATCTATACTCACCGACACAAACTAGACAGTGAATACTTGAAAATTAGAAAGTAATACTGAGAGACATTTGTTCGTATTCTCGATTATGCAACAAGTATCAAGAAGCATAATAATAATAGCTACTATGCTGAAAGAATATCATGCAAATAGATATTTTAGTTAAATAAAATGAAACTGACACTAGGCTAAGCAGTAATGATTTAGGGCCAGTCGGCCGTGATCTTCATCACATCAGCCTTTCCATTATATAAAGATGGAGTTGTGCTCTACATCTCTATAAACATCGTACTTCATGGTACAATATGCCTTAATAATTATTCCAAATGTCAGTCACCAGGATGCATACTTGCCAACAAACCCAATTCTCACAACTTGTGAAGTCGCCCAAGTTATGCTTGCTAACAACCCCAAGTCCCATATCCCATGTGCTGCGTAAAATAGTGGAGAAATCCTTATCACCCTGTAAAGTCTAGTGACCTCAGTATGTCAGCCAAATTACTATCATAAAATGACCCTAGATACAAGAGCCACTTTTATATTAAAAAACAACACGGTATTGGAATCCAACAAATACAATTGCATAACTAATGCACAAAGGATATAGATTCACAACACTATGTAAAAACTACCTAATCGCATGCTATTTCACTGACCACCAGTAATAACAATCAATAATAACATAACATATGAATTGGAGTCAACGAAATCATTTATCAACAAACTATGTTATGAAACAACCTCAAGTAATGAGAATGAACAAAAAGTCATGACACATGAAGTACAAATGTAATTCAGTCTAAATGACTGGCAATGAACATATGAATAGGAATGAAATGTAAAGAAATCTCTCAATCAATTTACTTACATACCACGTAATTTTCTATGCTACTCTAGCCTCCCAACACCTTGAAACTCGTATTTGAATCTCTGAAATACTTCCCTAAGTTCTTGACATAAAATCATATGTTTTTGAGTGTGTTTGGATAGCATATTAGACTCTTGTGTAGTGTTTAAAGACTTCTTGAGACTTGCAGATTTTTATGCTGCCATAGCATGTAGTACGCAAATGACCCTTTGTAGCCAATAATGACCAACATAGTGCGCTACCTGTTGGGACATGTGCCCTAGGTCAATCCATTAATTGTCTTTATGAATACTTTTAGTTAATAAAATAGAGGATTTCATTTGTTGTTTATTATAATTAATTTGCATGTTTACATTATAATAAGATCCATATGTATTTATGGAAATATCATAAATGTCCCTAGTCGATCATTATACTGGGAACTATAATGAATTAAGACTAGTGAGTCTTGATTGATGATCATATGATGATTATACGTATAGGGATACTAATCAAGATCACGAGTACTTGTTAGGGAATAAAGTACCTGAATGACCCGCTATGAGAACATCACATGGATTAAGTCATAGTTGTTTCTCATGATAGGTATACTTTTTCACTCCTCTAACTTGCGATTACCAGAGACTTCAACATTAGGAACATAGTGATTTGACACAATCAAACGTTGTTTTTAACCGGACGATTATAAAGGTTGTGATTGGTTATTGTGTGAGCAATGTGATGAAGTTGTGTAATCGAGATAGAAGTTGTCCCTCTCATATAAAGAGAGATATCCAGTGGATCCCTCGATGTGTTAGATCGTTAAAAGGCCTAGTCTAAGTGAATTGATATTGATCAATGTCACTTGGATGTTTTCAGTCTACCTAGATATCGAGACTAGTACAATTGAACATGTTGGATGACAATTTCATGTCTTATGTTTGATCGAAAGGATATCATGCGACAAAAAGATGTTATATACACTATTGATTAGGTTGTATCAATTTGATATTCATATAACTTGGGTAGTCATAATGTTTTGCTAGAGGCCGCTTATGACTTGTATACCAAAATGTGTTTTGGTACAATGCCAACGTTGTATTAGCCTATTGGGTCGCATACTAAGAATGGTTTTGCGAGATTTTAAGATGGTTCAGAAAAATGAATTTTATATGATAAAATTCATGACAGAAATGTCCTTGTGGTGTATTACACTTACACTTCTTTGAGTAGGGGTATATGTGTAATTTAATTAACCGCTATATACAAGGGTTGTATAAATAAACGCTTTAAGTTAGAACATATGTACGAAAGATTAAGGGCAGAAACTCTATTTTCGTTTAGAAACGAATTAGGGTTTTCTGGTACACTCTGGATCGTTTTGCAGAAAAACAAAAAGGTTTGGTATTCTCTTGAAGCTAGCACTTTGAATCTCGGTCGTCGTTCGTATGTGGACTGCTGGTAGAGGGTGTTCATCGTTAACAGCGCCTTAGAGATCGATCAACATTCAGAAAGATATTTTGCGACCGAGGTATGATTAAGTTTTCTTGTTTTAAACATTTTAATGGAATTAGATTCGAATCCTGTTAGGGTTTTTGTTAAAATTATTTTGTAATATCCGCTGCGTATGAACCCCAAAACCCAATAGTTGTATCAGAGCCTTCGAGTTCGATTCCATTAAAAACATTGCATGTTTTCTTCTGATATATACATGATATATGATTGAAAGCATGTTAATAGTTGATGTATATGTGATAAGTTTTCTGTGAGGTTTATTATCATGTTTTGTGTATATAATACAAATATTCAAGATTTAATTGAAATCAGTTTCGTACATCCTAGTAACCATGTTAGGTTAATTCGAATAATTTTAATGAATTGAGTTTCGTGTTCTGTGATCCATGACACCATTAGGTATAATCTTTATTTTTTGTGTATTGATGCATTGATGAAATCTCTATAATTCAGTTTGCATATTTAGATTACATTGTTTTATGTTTCTTAAATTGTATAAGTCTGAATGTTAATTCGAAACTAATATGATTAGGTTCGATTGGGATAGTAGTTCATGATTCAATGACATGTTTGTGATTATTTGGATGAGGACCGAAATTGCAAATAATTAATCTTCGAAATTGTTTATTTATCTCTTTATATCTATTTTGTTATGAAATTTCCATTTGATAAGAGATATATACAAATTAGATTAATAGATATTAGCAAAATCGGTTTCGTTATCCCTATTGGATAGGAGATAAATATGGAGAATTTGTTATTAGTGATATGCTAGGATTCAAATATCTTAAGTCATAATTGGATTAGGATAAGAATATTAGTTAGATGTGAGCCCGGGTTAATTAAAAATGTTTTAATTGACTTAATTTTGGATAAATTAAGGGGTAAATTTAGGATAATAAAATCAGCGAAAATAATGATTTTCTATAGTGAATTTTAATTTTCGAAATTGAAATTCGTCTTCTACAACAACAACAACAACATAGCCTCAATCCCAAATTAACTGGGGTCGGCTACATGGATCAAACTTTTCCATTGTGCTCGATTAAATGCGCTGCCCCCTGTTCCCCCGTCCACTGACCGGTCAAACCCGCCACACGCCCATTGACCATATGGGACTGCCTCTAACTAATCCTAGCGCACGAATTTTTTTTATTAGTGAACAGTATAAAAATTTTCAAATTGTTTAGTGATTGAACAAATCAATAAAATATATGATATTTCATTGTTTACACAAAATTACTAAAACTGAATAAAATCCCTCTATTAAATTTTAAGTCTCGTGTCATCCATTTTAAACACTTGTCAAGGCCTCGATCACGCTAATATAGTTTCAGCCATAGCTGGGTGTATTGTGTTATCTTGGTTAGAAAAGTTAAGTAAGAGTCGCCTAAATGTTTAAAATGGTCCGACTTAATAAAGCTATCAAAATAGTTTTGAGCTTTAGACACATGATGAGATAAAAAACATGCTAAGACATAAGATGTCTCGTATCTGATAAAAATATCTAGAATTACATAAGATGTAATTGGTAAATGTTACCTACCTAAATAATCTAGTTCTATGTTTTATGCCATAGCTATCATAGAATTAGATGAAATATGAATTTTAGTCCCCAAAATAAATAGTACATTTTAGGAGGGATGTTAATTTAGTGAGAGTCTATTCCTCTATATTAAAATAAACTTTGCGTAATCTTTATTGTAGATCAATGGCATCTTCGAGTAACAATAATCCCCTGTCACTGTGATCCATCCTTGAGAAGGATAAGCTATTTGGGACTAACTTTCTTGAATGGTTCAGAAACTTGAGAATCGTTCTCAAGCATGAACGCAAGTTGTATGTCCTGGATGCTCCAATCCCTGAGGACCCATCAGTCAATGCTACAAAAGTTGTGAAGGATACATATAATAAGCATGTCAACGATTATATCGATGTTGCATATATTATTCTGGCAACTATGGTTCCTGAACTTTAGAAGGACATGGAACTAATGGAAGCCTACGACATGGTTGTAACACCGAAGGAAATGTTCCAACTGCAAGCTAGGCAAGAACAGTTCCAGACAGTCAAGAACCTACATTCTTGCAAGATGACAGAGGGTGCGTCAGTTAGTCCTCATGTTCTGAAGATAAAGGGCTATGTTGACCAGCTTGATAGACTCGGATTTCCCATAAGTCAAGAGTTGGCTATAGATTTGATCCTAAATTAATTACCAAAGAGTTACTCACAATTTGCGATGAACTACAATATGTGTATATGGAGAAATCAATTTCAGAGTTGCATTTGATGCTCAAAACTGCTAAACAAAATATCAAGAAAGCCTCTAGTAATGTGTTGATGGTCCAAAAGGGAAAGGGAATGAAGAGGAAAGGCAAAGGCTAGGCTAAAGTTGCCAAGGCTGCTGCTGCATTTGTCGCAAAGCCTGTGGAAAAAGTCAAGCCCCAGCCTGTTCCTGCTTCAAAACACCCAAAAGAAAAGGAAGGAAATTGTCAATTCTGCCATGCACCTGAATATTGGTTCAGAAATTGCAAACTCTATTTGGAAGATCTAAAGAAGAAAAAGGGTAGCGCGACTACCACTACAGGTATTTATGTTATTGAAATTAATTTATCTACTAGTGATTCCTAGGTATTAGATACCGGATGTGGATCTCACATTTATATAAATGTGCATGGACTCACCAGAAGTAGAAAGTTGAAGAAAGGAGAAGTCATCCTCCGCGTAGGGAATGGAGCAAGAGTTGTTGCCCTGGCTGTTGGATCATATGACTTAGTCTTACCTAGTGGACTTATTTTAACATTAAATAATTGTTATTTTGTCCCTGCCTTTAGCAGATACATCATTTCTGTTTCATGTTTGGATATGGATGGTTTTGATTTTATTATTGCGAATAATAGATGTTCAATTTCTCATAAAGGCATATTTTATGCAAATGCTGATTTGTGTGATGGTCTTTATATTCTAAGCATGAAAAGGTCCACTGATACTCCAGTCTTTTACATAAATACAAAGAGATTTAAGTTAAATGACTTGAATCAAACCTATCTTTGGCATTGTCGTCTCGGGCACATAAATGAGAAAAGCATAACGAAGCTCCATAAATATGGACTTCTAGATTTATTTGATTTAGAAACATATGAAACGTGTGTATCTTGTTTACGAGGTAAGATGACTAAAAGTCCCTTTACTAGACACAGTGAAAGGGTAAGTGATTTATTGGGTCTAATACATACAGATGTATGCGGTCCTATAAACACAATGGCTAGAGGAGGTTATCAGTACTTCATTACATTTACTGATGATTTCAGCAGATATGGTTATGTATATCTAATGAAACATAAAGTTGAATCATTTGAGATGTTTCGAATGTTTCAAAATGAAGTGCAGAATCAACTTGGTAAAACTATCAAAACACTTCGGTCGGATCGAGGTGGTGAATATTTGAGCCAAGAATTTAATAATCATCTTAGAAATTGTGGGATTGTCTCCCAATTGACTCCACCAGCAACTCCACAGTGGAATGGAGTTTCTAAAAGGAGAAATCGAACCTTATTAGATATGGTTCAATCTATGATGAGTCATGCAGATCTTCCATTATCGTTCTAGGGTTACGCATTACAAACTGCAGCTTTCACTCTAAATCGAGTTCCTTCTAAAGCGGTTGATAAAACACCATATGAGATATGGTACGGGAAGATACCTAGTTTGTCTTTCTTTAAGATTTGGGGTTATAAAGCTTACGTAAAACGACAAGTCTCAGAAAAACTAGCACCTAAATCTGACAAGTGTTTATTTGTGGGGTATCCTAAGGAAATAAAAGGATATTACTTTTATAATCCCGCTAAGAACAAAGTGTTTGTTGCTTGGTATGGTGCCTTTATAAAAAAATAGTTCATTTCAAAAGACATAAGTGGGAGAGAAATAAATCTTGAAGAATTTCAAGAGTCACAGAAAAACACTGAACTGCTACTGGAAGTTCAACAACGTTCTGAACCAGTTGAACCTCCACAAGTGACACAAGGCCCACGTAAATCTGGTAAGGTAAGACATGAGCCAGAGAGATTCGGATTTCTCATTACTGATAGTCGTGATGTGCTGCTTATGGATCAAAATGAGCCCACCATTTATCATAAGGCTATGTCTGGACCAGACTCAGATAAATGGCTAAGTGCCATGAACTCTGAGATGCAATCCATGTATGATAACCAAGTTTGGAACTTGGTTGATTTACCTGAAGGTGGTAAGACCATTGGATGTAAATAGGTTTTCAAGAAGAAAACTGACATGGATGGAAAAGTGCATACTTTTAAAACAAGAGTTGTAGCAAAAGGTTTCAGCCAGACTCAAGGTGTTGATTATGATGAAACTTTTTCGCCAGTAGCCATGCTTAAATCCATAAGAATTTTAATTGTCATTGTTGCATATTATGACTATGAGATATGACAAATGGATGTAAAAACAACATTTCTTAACGGAAAGTTGCTCAAGGACGTGTATATGACATAACCTAAAGGTTTTGTACATCCTAAGAATTCTAGGAAGGTATGCAAGCTTCAAAGATCTATTTATGGATTAAAGCAAGCTTCTCGGAGTTGGAATCTTCATTTTGATGAAGCAATCAAGTATTTTGGTTTTGTTAAGAATGAAGACGAGCCTTGTGTATACAAGAAGTTCAATGGGAGTGTAGTCGTTTTTCTGGTACTATATGTTGATGATATATTACTCACTGAAAATGACATCCCAACATTGCGGAATGTCAAGTCTTGGTTAGGGAAGTGTTTCACAATGAAAGACTTAGGAGATGCAACCTATATCCTAGGGATAAGGATCTATATGGATAGATCTAAGAGGCTAATCCATCTAAGTCAGAGTGCTTACAAAGACAAGGTCCTGAATAGGTTCAGTTTGTAAGACTCTAAAAGAGGATTGTCGCCGATGTCTCATGGCATAAGTCTCAGCAAGATTCAATGTCCTAAGACAAATGATGAGCGAGACCGTATGAATAAGATTCCATATGCATCAGCTATTGGATCTATCATGTATGCCATGTTATGCACTCGACCTGATGTATCATATGCTTTAAGCATTACAAGCAGATATCAGTCAGATCCTAGTGAGAGTCACTGGATAGCAGTAAAGAACATTCTTAAATACTTAAGAAGGACTAAGGAAATGTTTTTGGTCTATGGAGGTTTTGAAAATGATCTAGTTGTAAATGGTTACACGAGATGCAAGTTTTCAAACGATATAGATGATTTTAGATCGCGATCTGGATATGTGTTTACTTTGAATGGGGATGCGATAAGTGGAAAAGTTCGAAGTAAGAGATTGTGGCGGATTCTACAACGAAGCTAAGTTTATTGCGGCGTCCGATGCGAAATAAGGCGGTTTGGATCAAAAAGTTCATTTCTGAACTAGGTGTGGTTCCAAGTATTACTAACCCTATTTGTTTGTATTGTGACAATAACGGGGCAATAGCACAGACCAAGGAACCTAGATCACACCACAGATCCAAACATATACTCAAGCATTTTCATCTCATCAGAGAAATTATTGAAAGGGGAGACGTGAAGATTTGCAGAGTACCTACTGAAGACAACGTTGCAGATCCATTGACAAAAGCTCTTCCACAAGCAAAACATGATGGTCATGTTAGATCATTAGGCATTAGATGCATGTATGATTGGCCCTAGTGCAAGTGAGAGATGTTGGGGCATATGCCATAGGCCAATTCATTAACTGTCTTTATGAATACTTTTAGTTAATAAAATTGAGGATTTCATTTGCTGTTTATTATAATTAATTTGCACGTTTACATTATAATAAGATCCATGGGTATTTACAGAAATATCATAAATGTCCCTAGTCGATCATTATACTAGGAACTATAATAAATTAAGACTAGTGTGAGTCTTGATTGATGATCATATGATGATTATACGTATAAGGATACGAATCAAGATCACGAGTACTTGTTAGGGAACAAAGTACAGGAATGACCCGCTATGAGAACATCACATGGATTAAGTCATAGTTGTTTCTCATGATAGGTATATTTTTCAGTCCTCTGACTTGAGATTACCAGAGACTTCAACATTAGGAACACAGTGATTTGACACAATCAAACGTTGTCTTTAACTGGACGATTATAAAGGTTGTGATTGATTATTGTGTGAGCAATGTGATGAAGTTGTGTAAACGAGATAGAATTTGTCCCTCTCATATAAAGAGAAATATCAAGTGGATCATTCGATGTGTTAGACTGTTAAAAGGCCTAGTCTAAGTGAATTGATATTGATCAATGTCACTTGGATGTTTTCAGTCTACCTAGAGATCGAGACTAGTACGATTGAACATGTTGGATGACAATTCCATGCCTTATGTTTGATTAAAAGGATATCGTGTGACAAAAGGATGTTATATACACTATTGATTAGGTTGTATCGATTTGATATTCGTACAACTTGGGTAGTCATAATGTTTTGCTAGAAGCCGCTAACTGCCAACGTTGTATGAGCCTATTAGGTCGCACACTAAGAATAGTTTTGCGAGATTTTAAGATGGTTCTAGAAAAACGAAATTTATATGATAAAACTCATAACAGAAACGTCATTGTGGTGTATTACACTTATACTTCTTTAAGTAGGGGTATATGTGTAATTTACTTAACCATCTATATACAGGCGTTGTATAAATAAACGCTTTAAGTTAGAACACATGTACGAAAGATTAAGGGCCAAAACTCTATTTTCGTTTAGAAACGAATTAGGGTTTTCTGGTACACTCTGGATCATTTTGGAGAGAAACAAGAAGGTTTGGTATTCTCTTGAAGCTAGCACTTTGAATCTCGGCCGCCGTTCGTGTGTGGACTGCTGGTAGAAGACGTTCGTCGTTGGCAGCGCCTTAGAGATCGACCAACATTCAGAAAGGTGTTTTGCGACCGAGGTATATATGATTAAGTTTTCTTGTTTTAAACGTTTTAATGGAATTAGATTCGGATCCTGTTGGGGTTTTTGTCAAAATTGTTTTGTAATCTCCGCTGCGTATGAACCCCAAAACCTAATACTACCTACCGTGCATATCGCGCTATGTGTTGCAGAACCCAAAATTCTGCAATCAGAATTCCAAGTTTTCTCAACACATAGACTATGTTGATGCCTTAAGAACCCTCGTACACACCTCTAGAGTTCCAAGACACCATTCACAACATCAAACAACAACCCATAGCATCAAATACATGAATTCGTGGAGCTATGCTAATGGAGTCAAGAAGTTTCCTAGCTTGATGAGTACTAGCTGAACTTGGTCTCTCCTTCACCAAGTCCACTATTTTTGTCGATCTTCACCTTCTCCAGTAGCTCCTCATTCTCTAGCAACCTTTCTTCTCGATGAAGAAATCGAAATGAGAGAGTGTGAGGTGCTTGAGTTGATCACAAGTTTATATAGTTGAATTGGATATGGTTGAATGATAGCCCTTGATCATATAGTGCACATGTATCTCGAGACTTAACTAGTGGATCTCCTGCTCACACATGTCCCACTAGTTCATGCTTAACTGACACCAAACAATAACTTAATTAATGTTGAAACATGTCAACTCATGTCTCAAGACATATCAAGTGGCTTATGTTTCAACTTACTAACTTTGGCATTTTAATTCCAAATCAACCATAGCCCATTTAATTCACTTATAAAGCCAATATAAAGCTTGCACCAACTTATCTTATCACTATCTACCTCGGTCCCACATCGGCACGCATATCGAAAAAGAGTCTATACTCACGTCTCGACTCCTATCAATACGTAAGCGTGACTTAGTAGTCTACACATATATAATACACTAAGCGCACATCACCACAAATATAACAATTACCTCGGCCACCTAGCCTCAGTAATTACATGTATCTCGCTACGGGTCCCACGTCATAGGTCATTTGATCTTGATTAACAAATTAATATAAGATTAGAAATTTGGGTCGTGACAAGAAATTTGGAAAGAAAACCTAATCCGAGGTAAGTATGGATTCGCTTATTTATCAATGTTGCATGGATATGTTAGTATATGCAGTTCTTATAGTTTATGGACTGAATGAAGGACTATGTACACTATGGTGTGTTTATTAAATGGAAAATGATGTTTAATGTGATCGGTAAGAGTAAATCCTAAAATTGAGAATATGTTATATAGGTTATGGGTTCGATTCACGGCCTATATGGTGAATCCTGCTTAGCTAAACAGGTTGCTTGGATTACATATTCACTAGAAGGTTTAAGATAGAACCATTTCACATTAATGGATTGGCTAGATAACATATAAGGCAAATGTGTTGGTCTAGTAATCGCATTAATGGTGTTAGTGGGTAATCGATCCTAGATTTACAAATGAAATGGGAATCACGGTGTAATAGTCATTGACGGTTTAACTTGCATCCATTTCTTATTGGATTATATGCTTTTCATGATCTTGTTAGTTTCTGACAAATTTTTTTTTATCATGTTAGTTATCTTTTAGTGCATATTGTTATTGCATATTACTCTTAATTATTATATAGAATGTTGATGACTTTGTGAATCTTTACTTACTAAGCAAGTCGAAGTGTTCATCCAAAATTTAACATTTCAAGTTCTCAGCCTAACGTTCCAGCAAAGGGAAAAGAGAAAATTTAGGAGTCTTACTATCTCCTATATGATGTAATAAGCCTTCTCGAATATATATGCATTATTTGAGTTACTTTATTGTAAATGAACAGGGATTGAAAGGTTTTATAATCGAGTTTTAGATTTTGATAAACTCTGTATTTATGTATATCATTTTAATTATCGAAAAAGTTTTAATTTTCCGCTGCGTATATTTTGAATATTTAATTCGATATCGATATATAAGTTGATTTTATCAAGTATAGAAGGAGTGGCTGCTGGCTTTATTTAGGTCTGGCTGGGTTACCAAGGCTTAATTAGGGTTTCAGGCTGAGTATCACCCTAATAGGGATAGGGGATGCTACATCTACATTCCCACGAGCCGCGCCACTACTACTCCTGCTCACGCGATATTGGCTTATGGTAGTCTTATTTTCGTCAGCGCTTGGGGCCTCTTCCTTAGACTTAAATGATTCAGATGTCGCGCCCCACTCTTAGCACGACCAATATGTAGGCCGCGCTCGTGAACATGTGATGCTTCGTCTTGTACATTATCTCCCCCGATGGAGCATGCACATGCTCTTTTTTCCTGTAGCCTTTTGTTTCTCCTTCTGATACGAGGCTGTTTGTGGTTTCCTCCCACCAAAAGTATCCAAAGTACTCGTTGGTCGTTCGGTTCTCCAAGCCTCACCGTAAAATTTTTGCTTGGAAACGGTAGTCTTCTTCCGGACCATATTTGTTAAGCATAATGCCAGAACAATGCATTGGAATCATGTCAACAAACCCAAAAAATATGACATATTCAGGCCAACGAGTTTGATAAATACCTATGTCTCCGTGACACAAAATCGAGACCTTTGGGGCTATTTTGGTTGCTAACATCTGAGCCCCTTCAGGAGGTCTCGAACACTAACCACCATGCCAACTCCCAATCATAACTGTGTATTATACTCGGTTGGCTTATACGACGATCACATTTAATAACTCAAGATCTTGTAACCGAGACCAAAATGACTATCTCGGTCGTATATGACCGCTTAGATTTAGAGTCCCTTAATAATAAATTTTGGTAGGGTTCGCTCAATAATTCATATATCAACTCATCGACTCAAGACTGAGACAATACCAAAGATCGCTGACCTTTGGACCGAAACTAACCCTAAATTTGTACATCAAGAAGAATGGCAACAAAAACCAACCAAAAGAATGACAAATTCAAAGAAAATACACATTAACCTTCGTGTGAAATCCGAAATGACAACACCAACAAACTCCATGACCTTCTCCGACAACCTTCACACCACAAACCCTCTTCCTCGGTAGCAAATCGCTTGAACAAACGGGAGGAACGCGCCAAACAACAAACTCAATCTACGAATCGAAGGGAATGTGTAGATTCTTAGTTATGTAGATGAGAGAAGGGCTAGGAAGCAAGAGTTTCAATTGATTTTAGGTGTTTTGGTGGTGGGGGCAATTTGGAAAACTTGACGGAGTGCCCTGATAAATTGATTAGGTACCCATATCATCCGGTTACCGTGAGAATCAGCAGCAGGTCCACGTTGCTGCACTCAAAAACAAATATGAAAAGATTGTGTTAATTTTTTTATTGGAGTCCATTTTGAGCTATTTTGTCAAATTTCCCTTGTTCGAAAGCAGTGGCGCTCTCTGGGTAATCTCTCTTCCTCCTCCGGTTATGGCGATAACTTTCTCTTCAGACAATCTAGTTGTGAAGGCTCCAACAGACCGTCGTCTCTACAGAGTTCTTCATCTCTCCAACGGCCTCTGCGCCGTTCTTGTTCACGATCCCGAGATCTATCCCGACGGACCTCCCGATCCTTCCAATGCTCTGGAAAATGGCCACGAACAAGAGGATTCCGAAGACGAAGAAGAGGGATTCGAAGATGAAGACGACGATGAAGAAGACGAAGTCGACGAAGAAAATGAGGAAGATGTGGAAGAAGGCTTAGATGACGATGAGGAAGTGGAGACGGATGCGAAGAAGAGTGGCAGTGCTCCTCCGACTAAGAAGGTTCGTGAATGAAAGAACACTTTTCTGTTTCCTTGATGCGTGGATTGGTCTAGTAATTAGTACTAGTTTGCTTGATTTGTACTGTTAATTTCATTCTCAGATGTTCGGAGCATCGTCTCCTTTCCATCAATTTTTTTCTTTTCTTGATTCGTGATGTTCATATCATTCTCAGATTGTAGTTTCTGAGATGTCTATGTTCACTTTGACGATCTGGAAAACTGAATTGTAACTTGAATTTTAGCTGAACTTTGTTAATAGGATCTTTAATTTCAGGATTGTTGGTTGTCTTGTGTAGGTTTCATTATCATTTGTGTTCTTGAGGTGGAAATATCACCGATTATCTACATAGGCTCTGCAAGAGCTGTAAAGTGAATCATTGATTATGGCAGACTCTTTTTCTGGACTTCAATTTTATGTGTTTTTGTTATTTTTATGTGCAGGCAGCGGCGGCAATGTGTGTAGGGATGGGCAGCTTCTCTGATCCTGCCGAGGCGCAGGGTCTTTCTCATTTTCTAGGTACTATTTTGTGTCACCTTCTGCTTTGTTTCTTTCATACTACTGTATTTTATAGGGCGTGACTATGCAATTCTTTTTTAAGAGATAAGAAACTGATCAAGTGTTGGTAACATGAAAGGAAATCTTTCATAGAATGTGAGACATGGATTTCATGAAAGACAATTCGAAAACTGATGAAGTTCTTTCATGGAATTCATAGAATTTCCTTGAACTATTGATTTTCTTAACCTAATTTTTATTTTAAATGATTTTTTTACAGGCCTTCACAATCTAGATGCTACCTATTTTCACGGCTGTTTACTCTATATAATTATAAATTCATTTGCTTGATGTTGAGAGAAAAAATTTATGTTTTACAGTGCTTAGCGATGGGAGGTAGAAAAATAATACATACATAATATGAGCATAGTCGTACGAGGATGCTTGGTGCCTCTTCTTGGAATATGAGGAAATAAGTTAAATAACTGTTAAGGTGCTCCACAGCTTGGATAAAGCTTAAAAGTGAAGGGCAAGCAAATTGAAAAATGATTGAGCATTGCTAGAAGGGATGTGGAAACATAACTTTTAAAGAAAGAGCGAGTGGCTGTTGGAAATGCCATGCGACTTGATTGAAGGAGGTGAAGCCAAATTTGGAGAAGTTATGCATACGTGATTGAAAGGGAGGAGGGTTCGTACTCAATGTATTTCATGGAAGAAATAAACTAACTCATCAAAGACTGAAATGGAATGGTGGCATTATGGAATAGGAAAGTAGGACATGGAAGAATTTGGCCAATTACTTTAAAAGAACATATTCTTCCAAAATAGTCTTGAGGAATTAAAGATATTGGAACATGAAGCCTTTAGTGAGCATGATTGGGGAAGCAGTGCAGAGTTATATTGACAATCAAAATTAGAAAAAAGCCATATTTAAATTGAAGGAAGGAAATCACTAGATTCATATGGTTTTAGATGGACCTTCTCAAAGGAAAGATTGTAATTGGTATCGAAGCTCATCGTATGACGGTCATGGGGGAATTATGTTACTATAGGACTGTTATTTTTGGAACATTTTTTACTTATTTGGCATACATATGCTTTTTCCTTGGAAGTATAATTCTTGTAAGATTATTTGTTTTGAACCATGAATCTTGTGCTTAGTTTAGTAAGGCATTATTACTGTAGTGGATGTGTACCCAAGGACCGTGAATTCGAAAAAATTCTTCAAATTTTAGGCGATATTTTTTTATTTCAAGGGGGAAAAGAAACTTAGACGTAACTTAAAAATTGCAAAGTTTCGGCAAAGTTTTTGACAAAAACGAAACGTGCCATTTCGGGTCACTAAAAATTAGCAAAAATTGAAAAAAAAAACTGATTGAAAAGTCACACAAACCCTAAAATCGCAAGAAATATTCTTCCCCAAAATCTCATGCAAATTTTGAGCACGTCTCCTCATTTTTACAACTCGTCTTCCTCAATTCTCAGTCCCCTCATTTTTTTCCCTTTTTGCTCCTATCTGGATCTATACTCCCTAAAGTTCTACTCCTCTTGCGAGTATTAAATTCGCAGCCTTGCTCACCTACTATCTCTCTTGTTCAAGCCATCTCTCTCCTTTTATTTGCTTCTCTGCAAAACCAAGCGCCCTTGTTGCCCTTTGAAATCTGATAATGGAGTTGAGTGTATGCGTAATAGGAGCTGGATTGTCTAGGGAGACATTTAATCGATTTTGAAGGTTATGGGTGATTGAATAGGTCTCATTTTAGAGACATACATATCTACATAGCTTTGTATGCCCTAGATTTTGTATCAAGATTTAATCTATACATTTAATTCCTTCAACATCTTGGTCCATATAAGCGACTTTGGCTAATAGTCTAAATTATGTGATAGTGTTTTAAAAATTAAATGGCTTGAACCATTTCCTTTATTTATTTTTTTTAAAAAGCTAGAAAACCATATTAGTATATTGACAAAATGAAGTTAGAACCTAATAAGAATACAACAACAACAACAACAACAACAACAACAACAACATAGCCTCAGTCCCAAATTAACTGGGGTCGACTACATGGATCAAACTTTTCCATTGTGCTCGATTAAGTGCAATTGATGGTGAGCTTTGCAAACCATTCAAATCCCTCCTAATTAATGCATCTCATGTTAACTTTGGTCTGCCCCTACCTCGTCGAATTTCTACAGTTTCTATTGAGTCAAGTTTTCTAGTTGAAGAATTTGTAGGTCGTCTTTGCAGGTGACCAAACCATCGCAACCGCCCTTCCCTAATCTTTGTATCAATTGGTGTTACTCCTACTTGTCTTTGAATTTCTATATTTCTTATTCTATCTTTACTAGTTTTACCACACATCCACCTAAGCATCCTCATTTCTGCTACGTTCATTTTATCTAATTGTTGTTGCTTTACCGCCCAACATTCACTTCCATAGAGGATAGCTGGCCTAATTGCGGTCCTATAAAATTCTTCTTTTTACTTAGTAGGAACATTTTGATCACAAATCACCCCTGTTGCACTTCGCCATTTCTTCCATCCAGCTTGAATTCTATGTGTGACATCATTCTCAATATTACCATCATTTTGTATGATTGATCCTAGGTATCTAAAGTGGTTTACCTTAGGAACTTCTATTTCCCCTAATTTTCCACTCCGTCATCTCGATGTCTAGTGTTTCTAAACTCACAGTGCATGTATTCGGTTTTCGCCCTACTCAACTTAAAGCCTTTAGATTCTAATGTATTCCTCCAGAGTTTTAATTTCCTATTCACTCCATCTTTAGTTTCATCCACTAAGACAATATCATCTGCAAATAGCATACACCATGGTATATCCTTTTGAATATGTCTAGTTAGTTCATCCATAACTAAAGTAAATAGATATGAGCTTAAAGCCGATCCTTGATGTAGTCCTATCGTAATGAAAAATTCTTTTGTAGCTCCTCCAAATGTCTTTATACTCGTTACTACTCCATCATACATATCCTTAATAGTGTCTATGTATCTAACATGCACACTTTTTCTTTCTAGAACCCACCAAAGAACATCTCTAGGGATCCTATCATATGCTTTTTCTAAATCTACGAATACCATATGAAGATTTTTTTTTTCTCTATATTTTTCTAACAATCGTCTTACAAGGAAAATCGCCTCCATAGTTGACCTCTCAAGCATGAAACCAAATTGGTTCTCTGATATTGTTGTTTCTCTCCTTAGCCTATTGTCAATTATCTTCTCCCAAAGTTTCATAGTGTGACTCATAAGTTTAATTCCCCGGTAGTTTGAGCAACTTTGAATGTCTCCTTTGTTTTTGAAGATTGGCACAAGCGTGCTTCTTCTCGAATCCATTGGCATCTGTTTTGATTTTAAAATTTTATTGAAAAGTTTTGTTAACCAAGTCAATCAAATTTCTCCTAAGCATTTCCAAACCTCTATGGGTATTTCATCTGGGCCACATGCTTTCTCTATTTTCATTCTTTTCAATGCCTCTTTAACTTCTACAATTCTAATATTGCGTGTATAGTTTACATTTTTTCTTGGTGTGGGTTTTCATCTATTATAGTATCAATATGGTCATCATTAAATAAACTATAGAAGTAACTTCTCCATCTCTCCTTAATATCCTCCTCGCGCGTTAAAACATTTGATTTTGATTTTTTGATTTTAGCATCTCATAAAAATAAATAAGAATGCTAGAGAATTATTGAATTGTAATCTATATATGCTAAAAATACAAAATTGTGCTTGTTTTAGAATCTCATAAAAATAATTTTTTGTTTATTTACGATTTAAATAAAAACTTCATAAACTTCTCCAAGTTGACAAATTCTTACAAAAATTCTCTGTGTCGAATAAACTTCAATGAATTAACTCTGATTATCAAGAGGGCGAATTATAAAGCGAAATCAAAGTTTCGATAATTGCATGTACTTGAATTAGGATTGTATCTCTTATTAGTTGTTGGCAATCTGAGTTTTATTCAAACTCTAGGTTAGACATTATACCTTAATATGTTTATTGGGTTTTCAAGAATTCCATATTCTTATAAACGTTTTCAAATTGTTTCTCCCTTCGACGAAAAGTTCATGCCGTTCTACATTCTAGTCTGGAACTGCCTGTTTTTTGGGATACCTCTCTCTATCCTTCACAACTATGTAATGCCTTACTTCTTTCTTTTCGTATCTTTTCATTTCTTTTTTGCTTTCCCCATGCATGTGAGGTTACTTTCTCATTCTGTGATTTTCTTTCGATGAGCAATTATTTCCTAGACCAATCTAGGAGATGTCCCCTCCCCCAGATTTCTTGCAATCTTTCTAACTTGACATGAATAGATTGTTCATATTATAAATGTTATCACTGAATGTTAATTAAGGCAATCGAGTTTAAGATTCTTGACATGTTCAGTTGGGTTGAAGTGGCTGACGAGCTGGTTTTCTCATAATGGATGGTGATAGGAAACAAAGATGTTAGGAAAAAGCATTTTGATCACGTTTTGGATGGTCATTATATCTTATATTTTATTTTTCTTGCAGAACATATGCTTTTTATGGGAAGTACTGAATTTCCTGATGAAAACGAGGTTAGCAGTTCATCTTCTGGTTAATGAAGACATTTTTTTTTCTTGCAAATTTTATATTTATCATTCAACCATTAAAACCTTATATCCTTATTGTTTGTCAAACTGAAGGTTCAAAGATATTGATAATTTTTTGGAATTATTGTTACTAATTTACCGTTGAAGCGTATAGCAAAGACATTCCTTTGAGAAAAACTAAACATTCAATTGATTCATTAGAAAAAGAAGATGAGACATAATCAACTAGGCTTTGCTACTAATTTCGAACAATGGATACGAAAATGAAAGAGGCAATGTTTTTGTTGTTGTTGGATACAAAAATGAAAGAGGCAATGTTGTATTTGTTTTAACCATTCAACAATTACTTTTTGTAGTTATTCTCCTTTTGCCAAAAGAAAGTTGTTGCTTAGTTGTGCTTTCTCATTGATATTTTTGGTTAACTAATGGGATTAAAGCCGAATAGGTCAACATAGTCAATATCCGACTAGAACTAAGGTTGAGACCCAATCCCTTAATTTAAATTGTTTATAAATCATGTATGAATCATATCTAATTAGATTTTTCCTTCACTTAATAAAATGAATCTAAAAACTCTTTCACTTGAAGGTTTATCAAACCACATTTCGGTAACTTTGGTCGTTTTAAATTACTTGGAGGAGGTTTTATTGGATGACTCTTTGGCAACTCTGATAATCATTGACGATCTATTTGACAAACTATGTCTCTTGTCTTACTCTTATCATGAAGCATTTGTTTTGAGATTAACATTAAGGCCATGTTTGATTGCAAAGAAAATATTCCATAACAACAACAACAACAACAACAACAACAACAACAACAACAACGACAACAAGAACAACAACAACAACAACAACAACAAGAACAACAACAACAACATAGCCTCATTCCCAAATTAATCTTGGTTGGGGATCAAACTTTTCCATTGTGCTCGACAATGATGGTGATCAAACTTTTCCATGGATCAAACTTTTCCATTGTGCTCGATAAAAACGATTAAATGCAATCATGATGGTGTTCTTCGGAGCTTTAAGCATAACCATTCAAATCCTCGATCCAAGTCTGGTGGATTATTAATGCATCCCATGTACCTTCAATGATGAAGATGGAGAAATTTATGTGTGGAAGCATGATTGGCGATTTTTTCGGAGAAAGGATAACTATTTCCTGTCCATCTTCATCAACGAAATAGTATCTTCAACGAGTTTGATGATATAATTTTGTTTTGGGGAAAAATTGCCTTTGGTATAAACCATGGAGGGTTGAACCTGTGGAATGGTCCAATTTTGCGAGCTTGATCTATATTAGTATAGACAATTTCATGACTATTTTTTGTTTTTGATTTTTTATGTAATTGTATGATAGACTCAGGTAAAGGAGAAGTTGAACTGGATGCATCTTTACTATCCGAAGAGGAGAAAGAAAGGACTTTAGATAAAGATCTTCGCAGAGAACTCATGATGATAAATTGTTCTGATCGTTACAAAACTGCTTTTAACACTCCATTTGGGCAATATCAATGGAATGTTATGCCATTTGGTCTTAAAAATGCTCCATCTGAATTCCAAAAGATTATGAATGATATTTTTAATCCATATAGTTCCTTCATCCTTGTTTACATTGATGATCTATTAGTTTTCTCGCAATCCATAGATCAACATTGGAAACACCTTTCAACATTCCAATTTCTAATTAAAAAACATGGATTGGTACTCTCTCAAAAGAAGATACATCTTTTTCAAACAGAGGTCACATTCCTTGGTTTTAAATTAGCCAATCAAACTCTAACTCCAAATAATCGAGTTATTGCTTTCGCCACTAAATTCCCAGATCAATTGATGATCGCCTCCAATTACAGAGATTTTTAGGTTGCCTAAATTATCTCTCTGATTTTTATAAAGATGTTGCAACAGATAAACAATGTCTTCAAAACTTGTTATCTTCCAAGAAACCTTTCAACTGGACTCCTGTCCATACCAAAGTCATCCAACTTATTAAACAAAAGGTTCATTCCTTACCATGTCTCCATCTGGCCATACCCCATTATTTTAAAATTGTTCAAACTGATGCATCTAACATTGGTTATGGTGGCATCCTTTTACAACAACACCCATCAGGCAAAGAGCAATTAGTTTGCTTTACTTCCAAAACCTGGAAAGGTGCTCAAATCAATTATTCAACATTCCAAAAAGAAGTTCTTGCAATTGTTTTATGTGTTCAAAAATTCCAAGCTGATTTGCTAAATCAAAAATTTCTAATTCGTGTTGATTGTCAATCCGCAAAAAATATATTTTTCAAAGATGTTAAAAATCTTGCTGCAAAACAAATTTTTGCTCGCTGGCAAGCTATATTAAGTATCTTTGATTTTGATATTAAATATATACCAGGTACTACCAATTCTCTTCCTGACTTTTTGTCTAGAGAATTTCTTACTACCCCCTCTGTGCATTATTTACCAGATGTCTAAAAAGGTCGCCTCCGCTCGCCTAACAGATTCAAACCACTTGACCAACCGAACCCAACTGTGCTTATATCACCATCACCAAAATTTAATATGTCCTCTTGACAAACCATTAGCTAGCAAGTCCCTTGCTACGCAAATTGCTTGCACACTCCCTCCAGCCTTCATTTTCTTCCCGACCGTCCACATTCCACAATCCAATTTTATGAATCCATTCTAACATCCACCCAGTCCATCCTTTTTGATCATAAATCCAGAGAAAACTCTGTCGAGATTGACTTTTCAAAGCTTAAGATCTTAAGGGTTTTATCTCATTGATGATTGGTGTGAACATTTTAAATTTATTACCAAGACTCCATTTGCCTATAAAGATATTAGTATTAATAAAGACAAACCCGCTCTTGTAGCCATAAGTTATAAAGACTATATAGCCGCATGGACTAATATTTTATTTTACAAGGATCCTGATCACCATTCCTGGTATCTATCCTTTGCTCCAACTTGTCCAAAATCTTTTCCCCAATGGTGGCTCATCAATTGGTGGAACAAATTTGGACCCCATGAATTTATCTTTCCAAAACAAGTCCAACAACAATTTACCAAAGATAACCTTCCAATGCTTCAATTTTTATGCAAATATAATATTCCATGGATTTTGAAATGGGAATATGAAACTGCTTCCGTTTCCATTTATGAACCAAAGGACGACACCAATACCCCCAATAAGGTCAAATATCTTTCCCAAACAATTTCATCCAAATGGTGGAATAAATTCAATTATACAAATTGCATTAGCCGCTCCATTAATCGCTCCACCAACTCCCGCCAAAACCGTCGATCCCCATCTGCATCAACATCCTACAAAGATGTTGTGTCCAAACCTTCTTCTGAAATGACTCTCCTATTGGCCAAATTGCAACAAATTGAAGATGACAATAAAGCTTTACGCCAACAAATGCATGAAGATAACCAACAACTTCGCCATGAACTTGAACAGTTACCTCCAGTGTTCATCTTCTCCATCGATTCGAAGCGTTCATCTCTCTCGATGACGACGCCTAGCCAAATCTCTCAAGAATTGATCCAACCAATTGTTGATTATCTCCTTTATTTGGTTTATCCCAATGGAGTTGATATTCAATACTCTTCATCACCATTTTGTGGATGTTGCCTCCAAAGTAGACATCCTTACTCCATGACCATTCATTTGGCTTCCATTTGTTTCGCTTGGACAATCGAGATACAAATTACATCCTTGCAATTTGGTATCTTTTAAATTGTCCCCATATCACCATTTTTGTTGATTTTCCACCATTTTTCGTTTCCCCAACTATGTGTTCGCTCCTCTTTGGAATTTTATCCATAATTCTCCGCTTACACGATTTTGCCATATCATTTATTCGCGAGGTGATCCTGAAGCATCGGTTGCATTCGTCCCGAACTTAATTATTATCGAGATGATTAAGTTCTCCTGGACGTGTCCACCAACCGGCCCATGCCATTTCTCCATTTCCAAATTTCAGCTTCTGTTGTAAATTCCATTGGTTTTTATGACACCATTGCTTTGAAAAAAGTTATGCTACCCTCGCTTTTGTGAAAGGTCGTTTCTTTGTCGACCTTTAATGTTTGCTCTTTCCAAAGGTCGTTTACTGTAGACCTTTTACCTTTTGCTTTTTCCAAGAGTCAAGCACTGTTTTTAACTTGACCCTTGCTTTTGCTAAGAGTTGTTTATGTCCTGTAGGGTTATCAATGCATTGATAACGCGTCTATAAATAGAAGTAAGTAAGATTTGCTAAGCACGAGTAAGTTGAAGTATCTTATGCTTTGTTAAGTTTGTATTTTCTCTGGAGTGTCTCTCTTCGTTTATAAAAATAGAGTCGTATTATTATTTGTACCCTGCATCTCCATTTCCCTCTGAGTTTCTAAAAGTGTCTTCATACGTTGAAGGCCGTTCACTTGGTATCAGAGCCATAGATCGTGCTCGCTTTCAGTCATCCACTGTAAGTATATGTTTCTATCAATATCAAACTTCTTAATAGTTTGCCTTCTTTTGTTTTCTCCGAAGAACTTTTACTTGTATTTCTTTTACTTGGATTTTCGTATGAGCTTTTCTTGATCGTATTTTATTTGCTACTTGTCGTTTTTATCGTCGCGTTGTAAGACTCGCAAAAGGAACGTAAGACGAGCGAAAATCGTTGATCGAAAATCGATTTGTTTTCAAAACAATTTATCATCATGAGTTCTCTGCGAAGATCTTTATCTAAAGTCCTTTCTTTCTCCTCTTCGATAGTAAAGATGCATCCGAGTTCAACTTCTCCTTTACCTGAGTCTATCATACAATTACATAAAAAATCAAAAACAAAAAATAGTCATGAAATTGTCTATACTAATATAGATCAAGCTCTGCAAAATTGGACCATTCCACAGGTTCAACCCTCCATGGTTTATACCAAAGGCAATTTTTCCCCAAAACAAAATTATATCATCAAACTCGTTGAAGATACTATTTCTGTTGATGAAGATGGACAGGAAATAGTTATCCTTTCTCCCGAAAAAATCGCCAATCATGCTTCCACACATAAATTTCTCCATCTTGGATTAATTCAAGTAGCACTTAAACCACTAGTTGCTTTAGGTGTTAATGCTGATGCAATGGTCTCTGTTCGAGATAAACGACATCTTAATTTCAAAGATTCAATTTTAGGCATCATTGAAGGTAGCCTTTCAAAAGGACCTTTATATTTTGAATGTGCTCCAAATTTCACAATTAATCTCCATAATCCACCAGACCTGGTTTCAAGAGCTCTTGTTCTTGGAATTTCTACCAAAGGTTTTACCTTATCCAAAACAATCTCAAATGTTGCGGTTGTTTATAGATTTTTTTATAAAGTCATGCATACAATTATTCCGATATCGCTTATGATAAGCTCCAACAAAAAATCCCATCTACCATTTTTCTCACAAATGTTAAAAATACTTGTCATTGATAGAAAGCAATTACTCTCTAACGAAATTGCTCTTCCTCACCAATGGACTATCACTGATTCCAACAAAGAAGAACGAAGAAAAGAGACATGTGTCTCAACAGATTTCTCAAATTATTGAGCATGATGATGGTAAAGTTGATATCTTATTTGCCCCAAGAACATCAACTTCTACAATTTCATCTTCTCACTTTTCATTGCACAAACTTCTGCACACAACAACTCCATCCAAATCCAGCTTCGACGGTATAGCTTACCCAATCAATACTTGTTGAACCTACAACTACTAATGATGATAATGTCACTTTTTCGGACTTTGCTTGATTATCATATTAATGTAGTAACCATTGAAGAACATGTTGATGATTTCGTCATGGATTATGAATTGCTTAAACAACAATTCTTAACACATCCATTGAAACCTCGCTTTTTGTAAATTTGGTTCCTCGCATAGCATCAATCAATCTTTCGAGAAAAATATTTTGCTTATATCACTTCACATAAGCAAAACATTTCTTTCTTTGATTGGTTAGCCCTTCAAAGTCCCAAAACATCTGCACAAGTCAATGTTATTTGGGAAACTACTACCGCCAAAAATTTGATCAACCGAATCCCCCATTAGCACTATTAAACATAAAGATTTTAAAGCCGCTCCAATAAAAATTTTCACCGATTTAGATGGACCCATTACCAAACGAGATATTAATAATATAATTGAACAAAACAATTATACTAATTTATATCTCTCTACAATCAAAACTTCGCTTTGCATATACCTTCTCCTAAACAGATCGTCCTACCAAAATCATCCAAGGTTCCAACAAAACCTTTCTTTCCACCATCTGCCTCTCCATCTATGCCTTCCTACAAAACCTCTTTTTCCTCTCGAATTTTTAGATATTCTCACATCTAAACCGAGTCACTTAACAATTTCGCCTACGGCCAAACCATCGGCGTCTCATGACCTACGCCAACAATCCCTCCGCTTCCTCCTACTTCCCTTCTCGTCTAAAAGAACCCAAAGACAAAGGCCCCGCCATTAATGTCTTGACTACCGCTCCTACATCTTCATCTTCCTCCAACGCTCCTCCTGCTATTTATACAATTGCCCCTACTCTCGCCAAATCTTCTTCATCTGCTCCACCCGACAAGCTTCTTGTGGCATCCAAGTGAATCCGGTTCCTCGACTCTCGATCCCGATTCCAATCTCCCGAAATACATAAGATATTTCGTCGCCGACGTACCATGCGTCGATCCAATCCTCAATTTCGTCAAAACCGGTATCCATTATCAAAACAATATTACTCTCGACCATCTCCATCGGACCGATTCTTGAAGAAAAGGTCAAACGCAATCAAAAATATGACGGAAATGCCATCTATGATTGGAGTATTGATGGACTTTCTCGAATATCAAATTATTGAAGTCGTCCTCAAAATGCATATTTATGCAAAAGCCGTGTCCTCCAAAACCATACTTGAACCCGATACCGCCAAAGCTATTACTTGTGGTTTTACAGGTCAATTATATGGTTGGTGGCATTATACCATGGATGATGATGAAAGAGACTCAATTCTTAATCATCTCAAAACCGATGCTTTAGACAATCCCATTTTAGGACCCAATAACGAATGGGTTTATGATTCTCATCAATCGACTTATTGCGTAATTAATCGCAATTTGTTGGTCATGTTAAATGCATTAACGCTAAGATACGAGATCAACTTCATAGTCTTAGATGTCGTACTCTTAATGATTATCGCTGGTATAAAGATACATTCTTTACAAAATTGTATTCTTTAACCGAAAAACATGATGAAATGTTGGAAAGAACGATTTCTTCTTCGGATTACCTCCATACTTTGCCTCCAAAATCAAAGACTTCATCAAAGAGCATTATGACAATACTCTTGTTTGAACTTTCTTATGGGGATATAACACAAGTGCAAACTTGTGCCCTCTCCATTTGCAATGACATGAAACTCAATCGTCAAATTCAAAAGGAGAAATCTACCTTAAAGCATGATTTAGGTAATTTCTGTTTTGACTTTGGTCAAGAAATTGATGTTTCAAAATATACTACTCCCAAACAACGGCCAAAGCATACAAAGAAATCCAAAACTTTTCCTTACTTATATAAACCACCATATTATTCCAAATCTCCTTCAAAAGTCCGTTATTCAAAATACCAACGACCATCGTATCTTTGTCTGAAAAAATCCACTGATCCACATACCAAAGAAAATCTTTGTTTTAAATGTGGCGACACGCCATTATGCTAACAAATGTCGAGTTACTCCAATGAAGATCGACCATGTTGCATATTCTTCTTCGTCTTCCGACGAACACCGCCAAAGTGCTTCCAATCTTCTTCACACTTCATCCTCCTCTTCTTCTCAACTCCGAGATTAATGTTCTCACTTTTGCCTATGAAGACCTTCTTCTTGCAATCGGTGATCAAATTGCTGATCCCGAGTTAAAACGACAATATTTCACTAAAGTCGTTCATAAAGAAGCCTCTTCACATGACGCGAAGCCTCCACTTCTCGGTCAATTCCTCCAAAACCGGATAAACGCCAACAAAAATTTACTTGAGCAAGTATCCATGGATGAATCTCATTTTACTTTTTCCAATCTCATGGAAATTGTAAATAACAAAAAATCAACTAAACAACCTACCATTTCGTCACTCCATCCGAAATTAACCAACTTAAAAATGAGATTAAACAATTAACATCCCGAATTGTTCAACTTGAACAATCGATGTTGAAGCTCATTACCAATTTGATGACAATGAAATTTTCTCACTTTCCAAATCTTCTTCCAACTTCCACGAGATGGTATACTCCTATCACTTTTGCAACAAAGATTTCACCGTAAAATGTAATGCAATTATTGATTCAGTCTTGATTTAAATTGCATTCGCGAAGGCTTTCTTCCTCTTAAATACTTTATATTGCCCAAAGAAAGAATTCCATAGTATCTCTGTTGCCAATGGACAAAGTACTCGTATCAAATATGAAGTTCCTTCACTCATATTTGTAATCAAGGAATTTGTCTGCCTTTAACATTTATTGTTATCCCCGGCCTCAAACAAGATATGTTACTTGGCACTCCATTTTTAAGAAAAATTCAACCCTTCTCTCGTATCCGAGATTGGTATCTCAACCATAATTCAAGGAAAATCCATTCGGTTTCCTTTTTCCCAACCTCAAACAACTTCTCACATTGATCTCATCATTCACCAAATTGAATATAAAACTATTCATATTGGTTATCTCAAAAATGAAATTTTACTACTAAAAACAGATCAGATTTTACAGTCTCCTGTTTTTAAAAGTAAACTTCAATCTTTCCAAGCTAATCTTGAACAACAATGTTGTTCGACATCCCCAATGCTTTCTCGGTCTCGGAAACAACATATTGTGCGTCTTCCTTATATTCCAGAATTTCATGAATCAAAAATTCCCACGAAAGCTAATCCATCACAAATGGATTCTCGTCTTCGTCAAATTTGTCAACATGAAATTAAAGATTTACTCAACAAAAAGCTAATCACTTCTTCCAAATCGCCATGGAGTTGTACCGCTTTTTATGTTGAAAATGCTCGAACTTGAAAGAGGTGTTCCCACCGGTTATTAATTATAAACCTCTAAATAAAGTTCTCCAAACCATTCGTTATCCCTTGCCAAATAAATCGATTTGTTAAAAGCAACTACCTCGGCGATAGTCTTTTCCAAATTTGATTTAAAGTCCTGCTTTTGGCAAATCCAAATCCATCCATCTGATCGTTACAAAGCGCTTTTAACACTCCATTTGGGCAATATCAATGGAATGTTATGCCATTTGGTCTTAAAAATGCTCCATCTCAATTCCAAAAGATTATGAATGATATTTTTAATCCATATAGTTCCTTCATCCTTGTTTACATTGATGATCTATTAGTTTTCTCAATCCATAGATCAACATTGGAAACACCTTTCAACATTCCAATTTCTAATTAAAAAACATGGATTGGTACTCTCTCAAAAGAAGATACATCTTTTTCAAACAGAGGTCACATTCCTTGGTTTTAAATTAGCCAATCAAACTCTAACTCCAAATCAATCGAGTTATTGCTTTCGCCACTAAATTCCCAGATCAATTGATGATCGCCTCCAATTACAGAGATTTTTAGGTTGCCTAAATTATCTCTCTGATTTTTATAAAGATGTTGCAACAGATAAACAATGTCTTCAAAACTTGTTATCTTCCAAGAAACCTTTCAACTGGACTCCTGTCCATACCAAAGTCGTCCAACTTATTAAACAAAAGGTTCATTCCTTACCATGTCTCCATCTCGCCATACCCCATTATTTTAAAATTGTTCAAACCGATGCATCTAACATTGGTTATGGTGGCATCCTTTTACAACAACACCCATCGTGCAAAGAGCAATTAGTTTGCTTTACTTCCAAAACCTGGAAAGGTGCTCAAATCAATTATTCAACATTCCAAAAAGAAGTTCTTGCAATTGTTTTATGTGTTCAAAAATTCCAAGCTGATTTGCTAAATCAAAAATTTCTAATTCGTGTTGATTGTCAATCCGCAAAAAATATATTTTTCAAAGATGTTAAAAATCTTGCTGCAAAACAAATTTTTTTGTAAATTCCATTGGTTTTTATGACAGCCATTGCTTTGAAAAAAGTTATGCTACCCCTGCTTTTGTGAAAGGTCGTTTACTGTAGACCTTTAATGTTTGCTCTTTCCAAAGGTCGTTTACTGTAGACCTTTTACCTTTTGCTTTTTCCAAGAGTCAAGCACTGTTTTTAACTTGACCCTTGCTTTTGCTAAGAGTTGTTTATGTCCTGTAGGGTTATCAATGCATTGATAACGCGTCTATAAATAGAAGTAAGTAAGATTTGCTAAGCACGAGTAAGTTGAAGTATCTTATGCTTTGTTAAGTTTGTATTTTCTCTGGAGTGTCTCTCTTCGTTTATAAAAATAGAGTCGTATTATTATTTGTACCCTGCATCTCCATTTCCCTCTGAGTTTCTAAACGTGTCTTCATACGTTGAAGGCCGGTCACTTGGTATCAGAGCCATAGATCGTGCTCGCTTTCAGTCATCCACTGTAAGTATATGTTTCTATCAATATCAAACTTCTTAATAGTTTGCCTTCTTTTTTTTTCTCCGAAGAACTTTTACTTGTGTTTCTTTTACTTGGATTTTCGTATGAGCTTTTCTTGATCGTATCTTATTTGCTACTTGTCGTTTTTATCGTCGCGTTGTAAGACTCGCAAAAGGAACGTAAGACGAGCAAGAAATCGTTGATCGAAAATCGATTTGTTTTCAAAACAATTTATCATCATGAGTTCTCTGCGAAGATCTTTATCTAAAGTCCTTTCTTTCTCCTCTTCGGATAGTAAAGATGCATCCAGTTCAACTTCTCCTTTACTCCGAGTCTATCATACAATTACATAAAAAATCAAAAACAAAAAATAGTCATGAAATTGTCTATACTAATATAGATCAAGCTCGCAAAATTGGACCATTCCACAGGTTCAACCCTCCATGGTTTATACCAAAGGCAATTTTTCCCCAAAACAAAATTATATCATCAAACTCGTTGAAGATACTATTTCGTTGATGAAGATGGACAGAAATAGTTATCCTTTCTCCCGAAAAAATCGCCAATCATGCTTCCACACATAAATTTCTCCATCTTGGATTAATTCAAGTAGCACTTAAACCACTAGTTGCTTTAGGTGTTAATGCTGATGCAATGGTCTCTGTTCGAGATAAACGACATCTTAATTTCAAAGATTCAATTTTAGGCATCATTGAAGGTAGCCTTTCAAAAGGACCTTTATATTTTGAATGTGCTCCAAATTTCACAATTAATCTCCATAATCCACCGGACACTGGTTTCAAGAGCTCTTGTTCTTGGAATTTCTACCAAAGGTTTTACCTTATCCAAAACAATCTCAAATGTTGCGGTTGTTTATAGATTTTTTTATAAAGTCATGCATACAATTATTCCCGATATCGCTTATGATAAGCTCCAACAAAAAATCCCATCTACCATTTTTCTCACAAATGTTAAAAATACAGTCATTGATAGAAAGCAATTACTCTCTAACGAAATTGCTCTTCCTCACCAATGGACTATCACCGATTCCAACAAAGAAGAACGAAAAAAAGAGACATGTGTCTCAACAGATTTCTCAAATTATTGAGCATGATGATGGTAAAGTTGATATCTTATTTGCCCCAAGAACATCAACTTCTACAATTTCATCTTCTCACTTTTCTGTTGCACAAACTTCTGCTGCACCAACAGCTCCATCCAAATCCAGTTCCGACGGTATAGCTTACCCAGTCAATACTGTTGAACCTACAACTACTAATGATGATAATGTCAGCTTTTCAGACTTTGCTGATTATCATATTAATGTAGTAACCATTGAAGAACATGTTGATGATTTCGTCATGGATTATGAATTGCTTAAACAACAATTCTTAACACATCCATTGAAACCTGCTTTTTGTAAGCTGGTTCCTCGCAAGCATCAATCAATCTTTCGAGAAAAATATTTTGCTTATATCACTTCACATAAGCAAAACATTTCTTTCTTTGATTGGTTAGCCCTTCAAAGTCCCAAAACATCTCGCACAAGTCAATGTTATTTGGGAAACTACTACCGGCCAAAAATTTGATCAACAGAATCCCCCATTAGCGACTATTAAACATAAAGATTTTAAAGCCGCTCCAATAAAAATTTTCACCGATTTAGATGGACCCATTACCAAACGAGATATTAATAATATAATTGAACAAAACAATTATACTAATTTATATCTCTCTACAATCAAAACTTCGCTTTGCATATACCTTCTCCTAAACAGATTTGTCCTACCAAAATCATCCAAGGTTCCAACAAAACCTTTCTTTCCACCATCTGCCTCTCCATCTATGCCTTCCTACAAAACCTCTTTTTCCTCTCGAATTTTTAGATATTCTCACATCTAAACCGAGTCACTTAACAATTTCGCCTACGGCCAAACCATCGGCGTCTCTACACTACGCCAACAATCCCTCCGCTTCCTCCTACTTCCCTTCTCGTCTAAAAGAACCCAAAGACAAAGGCCCCGCCATTAATGTCTTGACTACCGCTCCTACATCTTCATCTTCCTCCAACGCTCCTCCCGCTATTTATACAATTGCCCCTACTCTCGCCAAATCTTCTTCATCTGCTCCACCCGATGCTTTTTGTGGCATCCAAGTGAATCCAGCCTCTCGACTCTCGATCGATTCCAATCTCCCTGAAATACATAAGATATTTCGTCGCCGACGTACCATGCGTCGATCCAATCCTCAATTTCGTCAAAACCGTATCCATTATCAAAACAATATTACTCTCGACCATCTCCATCGACCCGATTCTTGAAGAAAAGGTCAAACGCAATCAAAAATATGACGGAAATGCCATCTATGATTGGAGTATTGATGGACTTTCTCGAATATCAAATTATTGAAGTCGTCCTCAAAATGCATATTTATGCAAAAGCCGTGTCCTCCAAAACCATCTTGAACCCGATACCGCCAAAGCTATTACTTGTGGTTTCTGGTCAATTATATGGTTGGTGGCATTATACCATGGATGATGATGAAAGAGACTCAATTCTTAATCATCTCAAAACCGATGCTTTAGACAATCCCATTTTAGGACCCAATAACGAATGGGTTTATGATTCTCAATCAATCGCCTTATTGCGAATTAATCTGCAATTTGTTGGTCATGTTAAATCTGTAACGCTAAGATACGAGATCAACTTCATAGTCTTAGATGTCGTACTCTTAATGATTATCGCTGGTATAAAGATACATTCTTTACAAAATTGTATTCTTTAACCGAAAAACATGATGAAATGTTCGGAAAGAACGATTTCTTCTTTGGATTACCTCCATACTTTGCCTCCAAAATCAAAGACTTCATCAAAGAGCATTATGACAATACTCTTGCTTGAACTTTCTTATGGGGATATAACACAAGGCTGTGCAAACTTGTGCCCTCTCCATTTGCAATGACATGAAACTCAATCGTCAAATTCAAAAGGAGAAATCTACCTTAAAGCATGATTTAGGTAATTTCTGTTTTGACTTTGGTCAAGAAATTGATGTTTCAAAATATACTACTCCCAAACAACGGCCAAAGCATACAAAGAAATCCAAAACTTTTCCTTACTTATATAAACCACCATATTATTCCAAATCTCCTTCAAAAGTCCGTTATTCAAAATACCAACGACCATCGTATCTTTACGACGAAAAAATCCACTGATCCACATACCAAAGAAAATCTTTGTTTTAAATGTGGCGGACACTGCCATTATGCTAACAAATGTCGAGTTACTCCAATGAAGATCGACCATGTTGCATATTCTTCTTCGTCTTCCGACGAACACTCGCCAGGTGCTTCCAATCTTCTTCACACTTCATCCTCCTCTTCTTACAACTCGAGATTAATGTTCTCACTTTGCCTATGAAGACCTTCTTCTTGCAATCGGTGATCAAATTGCTGATCCCGAGTTAAAACGACAATATTTCACTAAAGTCGTTCATAAAGAAGCCTCTTCACATGACGCAAGAAGCCTCCACTTCTCGGTCAATTCCTCCAAAACTGGATAAACGCCAACAAAAATTTACTGAGCAAGTATCCATGGATGAATCTCATTTTACTTTTTCCAATCTCATGGAAATTGTAAATAACAAAAAATCAACTAAACAACCTACCATTTCGTCACTCCAAATCCAAATTAACCAACTTAAAAATGAGATTAAACAATTAACATCCCGAATTGTTCAACTTGAACAATCTGATGTTGAAGCTCATTACCAATTTGATGACAATGAAATTTTCTCACTTTCCAAATCTTCTTCCAACTTCCACAGATGGTATACTCCTATCACTTTTGCAGTCAAAGATTTCACTTTGTAAAATGTAATGCAATTATTGATTCAAAGTCTTGATTTAAATTGCATTCGCGAAGGCTTTCTTCCTCTTAAATCATCGTGCCTTGAAAAAAGAATTCCATAGTATCTCTGTTGCCAATGGACAAAGTACTCAGTATCAAATATGAAGTTCCTTCACTCATATTTGTAATCAAGGAATTTGTCTGCCTTTAACATTTATTGTTATCCCCGGCCTCAAACAAGATATGTTACTTGGCACTCCATTTTTAAGAAAAATTCAACCCTTCTCGTATCGAGATTGGTATCTCAACCATAATTCAAGGAAAATCCATTCGGTTTCCTTTTTCCCAACCTCAAACAACTTCTCACATTGATCTCATCATTCACCAAATTGAATATAAAACTATTCATATTGGTTATCTCAAAAATGAAATTTTACTACTAAAAACAGATCGATTTTACGGTCTCTGTTTTTAAAAGTAAACTTCAATCTTTCCAAGCTAATCTTGAACAACAATGTTGTTCGACATCCCCAATGCTTTCCTCGGTCTCGAAACAACATATTGTCGTCTTCCTTATATTCCGAATTTCATGAATCAAAAATTCCCACGAAAGCTAATCCATCACAAATGGATTCTCGTCTTCGTCAAATTTGTCAACATGAAATTAAAGATTTACTCAACAAAAAGCTAATCACTTCTTCCAAATCGCCATGGAGTTGTACCGCTTTTTATGTTGAAAATGCTCCAGAACTTGAAAGAGGTGTTCCCACCGGTTATTAATTATAAACCTCTAAATAAAGTTCTCCAAACCATTCGTTATCCCTTGCCAAATAAATCGATTTGTTAAAAGCAACTACCTCACGCAGTAGTCTTTTCCAAATTTGATTTAAAGTCTGGCTTTTGGCAAATCCAAATCCATCCATCTGATCGTTACAAAACTGCTTTTAACACTCCATTTGGGCAATATCAATGGAATGTTATGCCATTTGGTCTTAAAAATGCTCCATCTGAATTCCAAAAGATTATGAATGATATTTTTAATCCATATAGTTCCTTCATCCTTGTTTACATTGATGATCTATTAGTTTTCTCATAATCCATAGATCAACATTGGAAACACCTTTCAACATTCCAATTTCTAATTAAAAAACATGGATTGGTACTCTCTCAAAAGAAGATACATCTTTTTCAAACAGAGGTCACATTCCTTGGTTTTAAATTAGCCAATCAAACTCTAACTCCAAATCAATCGAGTTATTGCTTTCGCCACTAAATTCCCAGATCAATTGACTGATCGCTTCCAATTACGAGAGATTTTTAGGTTGCCTAAATTATCTCTCTGATTTTTATAAAGATGTTGCAACAGATAAACAATGTCTTCAAAACTTGTTATCTTCCAAGAAACCTTTCAACTGGACTCCTGTCCATACCAAAGTCATCAACTTATTAAACAAAAGGTTCATTCCTTACCATGTCTCCATCTCGCCATACCCCATTATTTTAAAATTGTTCAAACTGATGCATCTAACATTGGTTATGGTGGCATCCTTTTACAACAACACCCATCAGGCAAAGAGCAATTAGTTTGCTTTACTTCCAAAACCTGGAAAGGTGCTCAAATCAATTATTCAACATTCCAAAAAGAAGTTCTTGCAATTGTTTTATGTGTTCAAAAATTCCAAGCTGATTTGCTAAATCAAAAATTTCTAATTCGTGTTGATTGTCAATCCGCAAAAAATATATTTTTCAAAGATGTTAAAAATCTTCTTTATGCAAAACAAATTTTTGCTCGCTTGGCAAGCTATATTAAGTATCTTTGATTTTGATATTAAATATATACCAGGTACTACCAATTCTCTTCCTGACTTTTTGTCTAGAGAATTTCTTACTACCCCCTCTGTGCATTATTTACAGATGTCTAAAAAGGCTGCCTCCGCTCAGTCTAACAGATTCAAACCACTTGACCAACCAGAACCCAACTGTGCTTATATCACCATCAGCCAAAATTTAATATGTCCTCTTGACAAACCATTAGCTAGCAAGTCCCTTGCTACGCAAATTGCTTGCACACTCCCTCCAGGCCTTCCTTTTCTTCCTGACCGTCCACATTCCACAATCCAATTTTATGAATCCATTCTAACATCCACCCAAATCCATCCTTTTTGATCATAAATCCAGAGAAAACTCTGTCGAGATTGACTTTTCAAAGCTTAAGATCTTAAGGGTTTTATCTGCTGATGATTGGTGTGAACATTTTAAATTTATTACCAAGACTCCATTTGCCTATAAAGATATTAGTATTAATAAAGACAAACCTCGTCGTAGCCATAAGTTATAAAGACTATATAGTTGCATGGACTAATATTTTATTTTACAAGGATCCTGATCACCATTCCTGGTATCTATCCTTTGCTCCAACTTGTCCAAAATCTTTTCCCCAATGGTGGCTCATCAATTGGTGGAACAAATTTGGACCCCATGAATTTATCTTTCCAAAACAAGTCCAACAACAATTTACCAAAGATAACCTTCCAATGCTTCAATTTTTATGCAAATATAATATTCCATGGATTTTGAAATGGGAATATGAAACTCGCTTCCGTTTCCATTTATGAACCAAAGGACGACACCAATACCACCAATAAGGTCAAATATCTTTCCCAAACAATTTCATCCAAATGGTGGAATAAATTCAATTATACAGCTGCATTAGCTGCTCCATTAATCGCTCCACCAACTCCTGCCAAAACTGTCAGATCCCCATCTGCATCAACATCCTACAAAGATGTTGTGTCCAAACCTTCTTCAGAAATGACTCTCCTATTGGCCAAATTGCAACAAATTGAAGATGACAATAAAGCTTTACGCCAACAAATGCATGAAGATAACCAACAACTTCGCCATGAACTTGAACAGTTACCTCCAGGTGTTCATCTTCTCCATCAATTCGAAGCGTTCATCTCTCTTGATGACGACGCCTAGCCAAATCTCTCAAGAATTGATCCAACCAATTGTTGATTATCTCCTTTATTTGGTTTATCCCAATGGAGTTGATATTCAATACTCTTCATCACCATTTTGTGGATGTTGCCTCCAAAGTAGACATCCTTACTCCATGACCATTCATTTGGCTTCCATTTGTTTCGCTTGACAATCAAGATACAAATTACATCCTTGCAATTTGGTATCTTTTAAATTGTCCCCATATCACCATTTTTGTTGATTTTCCACCATTTTTCGTTTCCCCAACTATGTGTTCGCTCCTCTTTGGAATTTTATCCATAATTCTCCGATTACACGATTTTGCCATATCATTTATTCGCGAGGTGATCCCGAAGCATCGGTTTGCATTCGTCCCAACTTAATTATTATCGAGATGATTAAGTTCTCCCGGACGTGTCCACCAACTGCCCATGCCATTTCTCCATTTCCACTCAGGCTTCTGTTGTAAATTCCATTGGTTTTTATGACGCCATTGCTTTGAAAAAAGTTATGCTACCCCTGCTTTTGTGAAAGGTCGTTTACTGTAGACCTTTAATGTTTGCTCTTTCCAAAGGTCGTTTACTGTAGACCTTTTACCTTTTGCTTTTTCCAAGAGTCAAGCACTGTTTTTAACTTGACCCTTGCTTTTGCTAAGAGTTGTTTATGTCCTGTAGGGTTATCAATGCATTGATAACGCGTCTATAAATAGAAGTAAGTAAGATTTGCTAAGCACGAGTAAGTTGAAGTATCTTATGCATTATCAAAACAATATTACTCTCGACCATCTCCATCAGACCTGATTCTTGAAGAAAAGGTCAAACGCAATCAAAAATATGACGGAAATGCCATCTATGATTGGAGTATTGATGGACTTTCTGAATATCAAATTATTGAAGTCGTCCTCAAAATGCATATTTATGCAAAAGCCGAGTGTCCTCCAAAACCATATCTTGAACCGATACACCGCCAAAGCTATTACTTGTGGTTTTACAGGTCAATTATATGGTTGGTGGCATTATACCATGGATGATGATGAAAGAGACTCAATTCTTAATCATCTCAAAACCGATGCTTTAGACAATCCCATTTTAGGACCCAATAACGAATGGGTTTATGATTCTCAATCAATCGACTTATTGCGAATTAATCTGGCAATTTGTTGGTCATGTTAAATCTGTTAACGCTAAGATACGAGATCAACTTCATAGTCTTAGATGTCGTACTCTTAATGATTATCGCTGGTATAAAGATACATTCTTTACAAAATTGTATTCTTTAACCGAAAAACATGATGAAATGTTCTCGGAAAGAACGATTTCTTATTTGGATTACCTCCATACTTTGCCTCCAAAATCAAAGACTTCATCAAAGAGCATTATGACAATACTCTTGCTTTGAACTTTCTTATGGGGATATAACACAAGCTGTGCAAACTTGTGCCCTCTCCATTTGCAATGACATGAAACTCAATCGTCAAATTCAAAAGGAGAAATCTACCTTAAAGCATGATTTAGGTAATTTCTGTTTTGACTTTGGTCAAGAAATTGATGTTTCAAAATATACTACTCCCAAACAACGGCCAAAGCATACAAAGAAATCCAAAACTTTTCCTTACTTATATAAACCACCATATTATTCCAAATCTCCTTCAAAAGTCCGTTATTCAAAATACCAACGACCATCGTATCTTTATCTAAAAAAATCCACTGATCCACATACCAAAGAAAATCTTTGTTTTAAATGTGGCGGACACAGCCATTATGCTAACAAATGTCGAGTTACTCCAATGAAGATCGACCATGTTGCATATTCTTCTTCGTCTTCCGACGAACACTGCCAGTGTGCTTCCAATCTTCTTCACACTTCATCCTCCTCTTCTTCTGAACCTGAGATTAATGTTCTCACTGCCTATGAAGACCTTCTTCTTGCAATCGGTGATCAAATTGCTGATCCCGAGTTAAAACGACAATATTTCACTAAAGTCGTTCCTAAAGAAGCCTCTTCACATGACGCGAAGCCTCCACTTCTCGGTCCAATTCCTCCAAAACTCGGATAAACGCCAACAAAAATTTACTTGAGCAAGTATCCATGGATGAATCTCATTTTACTTTTTCCAATCTCATGGAAATTGTAAATAACAAAAAATCAACTAAACAACCTACCATTTCGTCACTCCAAATCAAAATTAACCAACTTAAAAATGAGATTAAACAATTAACATCCCGAATTGTTCAACTTGAACAATCGATGTTGAAGCTCATTACCAATTTGATGACAATGAAATTTTCTCACTTTCCAAATCTTCTTCCAACTTCCACAGATGGTATACTCCTATCACTTTTGCAAATCAAAGATTTCACCGTAAAATGTAATGCAATTATTGATTCAAGTCTTGATTTAAATTGCATTCGCGAAGGCTTTCTTCCTCTTAAATACTTGTACGCCAAAGAAAGAATTCCATAGTATCTCTCATTGCCCGATGGACAAAGTACTCAGTATCAAATATGAAGTTCCTTCACTCATATTTGTAATCAAGGAATTTGTCTACGCCTTTAACATTTATTGTTATCCCTGGCCTCAAACAAGATATGTTACTTGGCACTCCATTTTTAAGAAAAATTCAACCCTTCTCTCAGTATCTGAGATTGGTATCTCAACCATAATTCAAGGAAAATCCATTCGGTTTCCTTTTTCCCAACCTCAAACAACTTCTCACATTGATCTCATCATTCACCAAATTGAATATAAAACTATTCATATTGGTTATCTCAAAAATGAAATTTTACTACTAAAAACAGATCGATTTTACAGTCTCTTTTTAAAAGTAAACTTCAATCTTTCCAAGCTAATCTTGAACAACAATGTTGTTCGACATCCCCAATGCTTTCTCGTCTCGGAAACAACATATTGTGCGTCTTCCTTATATTCCGAATTTTCATGAATCAAAAATTCCCACGAAAAGCTAATCCATCACAAATGGATTCTCGTCTTCGTCAAATTTGTCAACATGAAATTAAAGATTTACTCAACAAAAAGCTAATCACTTCTTCCAAATCGCCATGGAGTTGTACCGCTTTTTATGTTGAAAATGCTCGAAACTTGAAAGAGGTGTTCCCCACTTTGGTTATTAATTATAAACCTCTAAATAAAGTTCTCCAAACCATTCGTTATCCCTTGCCAAATAAATCGATTTGTTAAAAGCAACTACCTCGTACAGTAGTCTTTTCCAAATTTGATTTAAAGTCCGCTTTTGGCAAATCCAAATCCATCCATCTGATCGTTACAAAACGCTTTTAACACTCCATTTGGGCAATATCAATGGAATGTTATGCCATTTGGTCTTAAAAATGCTCCATCTCAATTCCAAAAGATTATGAATGATATTTTTAATCCATATAGTTCCTTCATCCTTGTTTACATTGATGATCTATTAGTTTTCTCAATCCATAGATCAACATTGGAAACACCTTTCAACATTCCAATTTCTAATTAAAAAACATGGATTGGTACTCTCTCAAAAGAAGATACATCTTTTTCAAACAGAGGTCACATTCCTTGGTTTTAAATTAGCCAATCAAACTCTAACTCCAAATCAATCGAGTTATTGCTTTCGCCACTAAATTCCCAGATCAATTGACTGATCGCCTCCAATTACAGAGATTTTTAGGTTGCCTAAATTATCTCTCTGATTTTTATAAAGATGTTGCAACAGATAAACAATGTCTTCAAAACTTGTTATCTTCCAAGAAACCTTTCAACTGGACTCCTGTCCATACCAAAGTCATCCAACTTATTAAACAAAAGGTTCATTCCTTACCATGTCTCCATCTGCCATACCCCATTATTTTAAAATTGTTCAAACCGATGCATCTAACATTGGTTATGGTGGCATCCTTTTACAACAACACCCATCGTGCAAAGAGCAATTAGTTTGCTTTACTTCCAAAACCTGGAAAGGTGCTCAAATCAATTATTCAACATTCCAAAAGAAGTTCTTGCAATTGTTTTATGTGTTCAAAAATTCCAAGCTGATTTGCTAAATCAAAAATTTCTAATTCGTGTTGATTGTCAATCCGCAAAAAATATATTTTTCAAAGATGTTAAAAATCTTGCTGCAAAACAAATTTTTGCTCGCTGGCAAGCTATATTAAGTATCTTTGATTTTGATATTAAATATATACCGGTACTACCAATTCTCTTCCCGACTTTTTGTCTAGAGAATTTCTTACTACCCTCTGTGCATTATTTACGAGATGTCTAAAAAGGTCGCCTCCGCTCGCCTAACAGATTCAAACCACTTGACCAACCAGAACCCAACTGTGCTTATATCACCATCAGCCAAAATTTAATATGTCCTCTTGACAAACCATTAGCTAGCAAGTCCCTTGCTACGCAAATTGCTTGCACACTCCCTCCAGGCCTTCATTTTCTTCCCCGACCGTCCACATTCCACAATCCAATTTTATGAATCCATTCTAACATCCACCCATCCATCCTTTTTGATCATAAATCCAGAGAAAACTCTGTCGAGATTGACTTTTCAAAGCTTAAGATCTTAAGGGTTTTATCTGCTGATGATTGGTGTGAACATTTTAAATTTATTACCAAGACTCCATTTGCCTATAAAGATATTAGTATTAATAAAGACAAACTCTTGTAGCCATAAGTTATAAAGACTATATAGCTGCATGGACTAATATTTTATTTTACAAGGATCCTGATCACCATTCCTGGTATCTATCCTTTGCTCCAACTTGTCCAAAATCTTTTCCCCAATGGTGGCTCATCAATTGGTGGAACAAATTTGGACCCCATGAATTTATCTTTCCAAAACAAGTCCAACAACAATTTACCAAAGATAACCTTCCAATGCTTCAATTTTTATGCAAATATAATATTCCATGGATTTTGAAATGGGAATATGAAACCTTCCTGTTTCCATTTATGAACCAAAGGACGACACCAATACCACCAATAAGGTCAAATATCTTTCCCAAACAATTTCATCCAAATGGTGGAATAAATTCAATTATACAATTGCATTAGTTTGCTCCATTAATCGCTCCACCAACTCCCGCCAAAACTCAAAGATCCCCATCTCGCATCAACATCCTACAAAGATGTTGTGTCCAAACCTTCTTCCGAAATGACTCTCCTATTGGCCAAATTGCAACAAATTGAAGATGACAATAAAGCTTTACGCCAACAAATGCATGAAGATAACCAACAACTTCGCCATGAACTTGAACAGTTACCTCCAGTGTTCATCTTCTCCATCGATTCGAAGCGTTCATCTCTCTCGATGACGACGCCTAGCCAAATCTCTCAAGAATTGATCCAACCAATTGTTGATTATCTCCTTTATTTGGTTTATCCCAATGGAGTTGATATTCAATACTCTTCATCACCATTTTGTGGATGTTGCCTCCAAAGTAGACATCCTTACTCCATGACCATTCATTTGGCTTCCATTTGTTTCGCTTGGACAACCGAAGATACAAATTACATCCTTGCAATTTGGTATCTTTTAAATTGTCCCCATATCACCATTTTTGTTGATTTTCCACCATTTTTCGTTTCCCCAACTATGTGTTCGCTCCTCTTTGGAATTTTATCCATAATTCTCCAGCTTACACGATTTTGCCATATCATTTATTCGCGAGGTGATCCTGAAGCATCGGTTTGCATTCGTCCCGAACTTAATTATTATCGAGATGATTAAGTTCTCCCGGACGTGTCCACCAACCGCCCATGCCATTTCTCCATTTCCACTTCAGGCTTCTGTTGTAAATTCCATTGGTTTTTATGACACCATTGCTTTGAAAAAAGTTATGCTACCTCTTGATCTTTGTGAAAGGTCGTTTCTTGTAGACCTTTAATGTTTGCTCTTTCCAAAGGTCGTTTCTTGTCAGACCTTTTACCTTTTGCTTTTTCCAAGAGTCAAGCACTTTGTTTTTAACTTGACCCTTGCTTTTGCTAAGAGTTGTTTATGTCTGTAGGGTTATCAATGCATTGATAACGCGTCTATAAATAGAAGTAAGTAAGATTTGCTAAGCACGAGTAAGTTGAAGTATCTTATGCTTTGTTAAGTTTGTATTTTCTCTTGAGTGTCTCTCTTCGTTTATAAAAATAGAGTCGTATTATTATTTGTACCACTGCATCTCCATTTCCCTCTCGAGTTTCTAAACGTGTCTTCATACGTTGAAGGCCGTTCACTTGGTATCGAGCCATAGATCGTGCTCGCTTTCGGTCATCCACTTTGTAAGTATATGTTTCTATCAATATCAAACTTCTTAATAGTTTGCCTTCTTTTTGTTTTCTCCGAAGAACTTTTACTTGTGTTTCTTTTACTTGGATTTTCGTATGAGCTTTTCTTGATCGTATCTTATTTGCTACTTGTCGTTTTTATCGTCGCGTTGTAAGACTCGCAAAAGGAACGTAAGACGAGCGAAAATCGTTGATCGAAAATCGATTTGTTTTCAAAACAATTTATCATCATGAGTTCTCTGCGAAGATCTTTATCTAAAGTCCTTTCTTTCTCCTCTTCGGATAGTAAAGATGCATCCAGTTCAACTTCTCCTTTACCCGAGTCTATCATACAATTACATAAAAAATCAAAAACAAAAAATAGTCATGAAATTGTCTATACTAATATAGATCAAGCTCTGCAAAATTGGACCATTCCACAGTTCAACCCTCCATGGTTTATACCAAAGGCAATTTTTCCCCAAAACAAAATTATATCATCAAACTCGTTGAAGATACTATTTCGTTGATGAAGATGGACAGAAATAGTTATCCTTTCTCCCGAAAAAATCGCCAATCATGCTTCCACACATAAATTTCTCCATCTTGGATTAATTCAAGTAGCACTTAAACCACTAGTTGCTTTAGGTGTTAATGCTTGATGCAATGGTCTCTCGTTCGAGATAAACGACATCTTAATTTCAAAGATTCAATTTTAGGCATCATTGAAGGTAGCCTTTCAAAAGGACCTTTATATTTTGAATGTGCTCCAAATTTCACAATTAATCTCCATAATCCACTGCAGACTGGTTTCAAGAGCTCTTGTTCTTGGAATTTCTACCAAAGGTTTTACCTTATCCAAAACAATCTCAAATGTTGCGGTTGTTTATAGATTTTTTATAAAGTCATGCATACAATTATTCCCGATATCGCTTATGATAAGCTCCAACAAAAAATCCCATCTACCATTTTTCTCACAAATGTTAAAAATACATCATTGATAGAAAGCAATTACTCTCTAACGAAATTGCTCTTCCTCACCAATGGACTATCACCGATTCCAACAAAGAAGAACAAAGAAAAGAGACATGTGTCTCAACAGATTTCTCAAATTATTGAGCATGATGATGGTAAAGTTGATATCTTATTTGCCCCAAGAACATCAACTTCTACAATTTCATCTTCTCACTTTTCTCACATTGCCTGAAACTTCTGCACTGCAACAACACTCCATCCAAATCCGATTCCGAAGGTATAGCTTACCCAGTCAATCTTGTTGAACCTACAACTACTAATGATGATAATGTCGACTTTTGGACTTTGCTTGATTATCATATTAATGTAGTAACCATTGAAGAACATGTTGATGATTTCGTCATGGATTATGAATTGCTTAAACAACAATTCTTAACACATCCATTGAAACCTCGCTTTTTGTAAGTTTGGTTCCTCGCAAGCATCAATCAATCTTTCGAGAAAAATATTTTGCTTATATCACTTCACATAAGCAAAACATTTCTTTCTTTGATTGGTTAGCCCTTCAAAGTCCCAAAACATCTGCACAAGTCAATGTTATTTGGGAAACTACTACCGGCCAAAAATTTGATCAACAGAATCCCCATTAGCAACTATTAAACATAAAGATTTTAAAGCCGCTCCAATAAAAATTTTCACGATTTAGATGGACCCATTACCAAACGAGATATTAATAATATAATTGAACAAAACAATTATACTAATTTATATCTCTCTACAATCAAAACTTCGCTTTGCATATACCTTCTCCTAAACAGATCGTCCTACCAAAATCATCCAAGGTTCCAACAAAACCTTTCTTTCCACCATCTGCCTCTCCATCTATGCCTTCCTACAAAACCTCTTTTCCTCTCGAATTTTTAGATATTCTCACATCTAAACTGAGTCACTTAACAATTTCGCCTACGGCCAAACCATCGGCGTCTACAGCAAGTGAACGGCCTTCAACGTATGAAGACACGTTTAGAAACTCAGAGGGAAATGGAGATGCGAGTACAAATAATAATACGACTCTATTTTTATAAACGAAGAGAGACACTCCGAGAGAAAATACAAACTTAACAAAGCATAAGATACTTCAACTTACTCGTGCTTAGCAAATCTTACTTACTTCTATTTATAGACGCGTTATCAATGCATTGATAACCCTACAGACATAAACAACTCTTAGCAAAAGCAAGGGTCAAGTTAAAAACAAGTGCTTGACTCTTGGAAAAAGCAAAAGGTAAAAGGTCTACGATGAAAACGACCTTTGGAAAGAGCAAACATTAAAGGTCTACAATAAACGACCTTTCACAAAAGCGAGGGTAGCATAACTTTTTCAAAGCAATGGTTAAAAACCAATGGAATTTACAACAGAAGCTGAGTGGAAATGGAGAAATGGCATGGGCCGGTTGGTCGGACACGTCCAGGAGAACTTAATCATCTCGATAATAATTAAGTTCGGGACGAATGCAAACCGATGCTTCAGGGATCACCTCGCGAATAAATGATATGGCAAAATCGTGTAACGGAGAATTATGGATAAAATTCCAAAGAGGAGCGAACACATAGTTGGGGAAACGAAAAATGGCCGGAAAATCAACAAAAATGGTGATATGGGGACAATTTAAAAGATACCAAATTGCAAGGATGTAATTTGTATCTTCGGTTGTCCAAGCGAAACAAATGGAAGCCAAATGAATGGTCATGGAGTAAGGATGTCTACTTTGGAGGCAACATCCACAAAATGGTGATGAAGAGTATTGAATATCAACTCCATTGGGATAAACCAAATAAAGGAGATAATCAACAATTGGTTGGATCAATTCTTGAGAGATTTGGCTAGGCGTCGTCATCGAGAGATGAACGCTTCGAATCGATGGAGAAGATGAACACTGGAGGTAACCTGTTCAAGTTCATGGCGAAGTTGTTGGTTATCTTCATGCATTTGTTGGCGTAAAGCTTTATTGTCATCTTCAATTTGTTGCAATTTGGCCAATAGGAGAGTCATTTCGTAGAAGAAGGTTTGGACACAACATCTTTGTAGGATGTTGATGCGATGGGGATCGACGGTTTTGGCGGGAGTTGGTGGAGCGATTAATGGAGCGAGCTAATGCAAACAGTATAATTGAATTTATTCCACCATTTGGATGAAATTGTTTGGGAAAGATATTTGACCTTATTGGTGGTATTGGTGTCGTCCTTTGGTTCATAAATGGAAACGGAAGCGGCTTTCATATTCCCATTTCAAAATCCATGGAATATTATATTTGCATAAAAATTGAAGCATTGGAAGGTTATCTTTGGTAAATTGTTGTTGGACTTGTTTTGGAAAGATAAATTCATGGGGTCCAAATTTGTTCCACCAATTGATGAGCCACCATTGGGGAAAAGATTTTGGACAAGTTGGAGCAAAGGATAGATACCGGAATGGTGATCGGATCCTTGTAAAATAAAATATTAGTCCATGCGGCTATATATAGTCTTTATAACTTATGGCTACAACGGTTTGTCTTTATTAATACTAATATCTTTATAGGCAAATGGAGTCTTGGTAATAAATTTAAAATGTTCACACCAATCATCAATGAGATAAAACCCTTAAGATCTTAAGCTTTGAAAAGTCAATCTCGACGAGTTTTCTCTGGATTTATGATCAAAAAGGATGGATCGGGTGGATGTTAGAATGGATTCATAAAATTGGATTGTGGAATGTGGACGGTCAGGAAGAAAATGAAGGCCTGGAGGGAGTGTGCAAGCAATTTGCGTAGCAAGGGACTTGCTAGCTAATGGTTTGTCAAGAGGACATATTAAATTTTGGCTGATGGTGATATAAGCACAGTTGGGTTCTGGTTGGTCAAGTGGTTTGAATCGTTAGGCGAGCGGAGGCGCCCTTTTTAGACATCTCAAATAATGCACGAGAGGGGTAGTAAGAAATTCTCTAGACAAAAAGTCAGGAAGAGAATTGGTAGTACCTGGTATATATTTAATATCAAAATCAAAGATACTTAATATAGCTTGCCAGCGAGCAAAAATTTGTTTTGCAGCAAGATTTTTAACATCTTTGAAAAATATATTTTTTGCGGGATTGACAATCAACACGAATTAGAAATTTTTGATTTAGCAAATCGCTTGGAATTTTTGAACACATAAAACAATTGCAAGAACTTCTTTTTGGAATGTTGAATAATTGATTTGAGCACCTTTCCAGGTTTTGGAAGTAAAGCAAACTAATTGCTCTTTGCCTGATGGGTGTTGTTGTAAAAGGATGCCACCATAACCAATGTTAGATGCATCAGTTTGAACAATTTTAAAATAATGGGGTATGGCGAGATGGAGACATGGTAAGGAATGAACCTTTTGTTTAATAAGTTGGACACTTTGGTATGGACAGAGTCCAGTTGAAAGGTTTCTTGGAAGATAACAAGTTTTGAAGACATTGTTTATCTGTTGCAACATCTTTATAAAAATCGAGAGATAATTTAGGCAACCTAAAAATCTCGTAATTGGAGGCGATCAGTCAATTGATCTGGGAATTTAGTGGCGAAAGCAATAACTCGATTGATCGGAGTTAGAGTTTGATTGGCTAATTTAAAACCAAGGAATGTGACCTCTGTTTGAAAAAGATGTATCTTCTTTTGAGAGAGTACCAATCCATGTTTTTTAATTAGAAATTGGAATGTTGAAAGGTGTTTCCAATGTTGATCTATGGATTGCGAGAAAACTAATAGATCATCAATGTAAACAAGGATGAAGGAACTATATGGATTAAAAATATCATTCATAATCTTTTGGAATTGAGATGGAGCATTTTTAAGACCAAATGGCATAACATTCCATTGATATTGCCCAAATGGAGTGTTAAAAGCGCTTTTGTAACGATCAGATGGATGGATTTGGATTTGCCAAAAGCCAGGACTTTAAATCAAATTTGGAAAAGACTACTGCTAGAGGTAGTTGCTTTTAACAAATCGATTTATTTGGCAAGGGATAACGAATGGTTTGGAGAACTTTATTTAGAGGTTTATAATTAATAACCAGCGGGAACACCTCTTTCAAGTTCTCGAGCATTTTCAACATAAAAAGCGGTACAACTCCATGGCGATTTGGAAGAAGTGATTAGCTTTTTGTTGAGTAAATCTTTAATTTCATGTTGACAAATTTGACGAAGACGAGAATCCATTTGTGATGGATTAGCTTTCGTGGGAATTTTGATTCATGAAATTCGGAATATAAGGAAGACGCACAATATGTTGTTTCCGAGACCAAAAGCATTGGGGATGTCGAACAACATTGTTGTTCAAGATTAGCTTGGAAAGATTGAAGTTTACTTTTAAAAACAGAGATCGTGTAAAATCTGATCTGTTTTTAGTAGTAAAATTTCATTTTTGAGATAACCAATATGAATAGTTTTATATTCAATTTGGTGAATGATGAGATCAATGTGAGAAGTTGTTTGAGGTTGGGAAAAAGGAAACTGAATGGATTTTCCTTGAATTATGGTTGAGATACCAATCTCAGATACAGAGAAGGGTTGAATTTTTCTTAAAAATGGAGTGCCAAGTAACATATCTTGTTTGAGGCCAGGGATAACAATAAATGTTAAAGGCAGACAAATTCCTTGATTACAAATATGAGCTGAAGGAACTTCATATTTGATACGAGTACTTTGTCCATTGGCAACAGAGATACTATGGAATTCTTTGCTGGGCGTACAGTATTTAAGAGGAAGAAAGCCTTCGCGAATGCAATTTAAATCAGCACCTGAATCAATAATTGCATTACATTTTACAGTGAAATCTTTGACTGCAAAAGTGATAGGAGTATACCATCATTAGTAGTTGAACCTACAACTACTAATGATGATAATGTCAGCTTTTCAGACTTTGCTGATTATCATATTAATGTAGTAACCATTGAAGAACATGTTGATGATTTCGTCATGGATTATGAATTGCTTAAACAACAATTCTTAACACATCCATTGAAACCTGCTTTTTGTAAGCTGGTTCCTCGCAAGCATCAATCAATCTTTCGAGAAAAATATTTTGCTTATATCACTTCACATAAGCAAAACATTTCTTTCTTTGATTGGTTAGCCCTTCAAAGTCCCAAAACATCTGCACAAGTCAATGTTATTTGGGAAACTACTACGGCCAAAAATTTGATCAACAGAATCCCCATTAGCGACTATTAAACATAAAGATTTTAAAGCCGCTCCAATAAAAATTTTCACCGATTTAGATGGACCCATTACCAAACGAGATATTAATAATATAATTGAACAAAACAATTATACTAATTTATATCTCTCTACAATCAAAACTTCGCTTTGCATATACCTTCTCCTAAACAGATCGTCCTACCAAAATCATCCAAGGTTCCAACAAAACCTTTCTTTCCACCATCTGCCTCTCCATCTATGCCTTCCTACAAAACCTCTTTTCCTCTCGAATTTTTAGATATTCTCACATCTAAACCGAGTCACTTAACAATTTCGCCTACGGCCAAACCATCGGCGTCTACAGCTACGCCAACAATCCCTCCGCTTCCTCCTACTTCCCCTTCTCGTCTAAAAGAACCCAAAGACAAAGGCCCCGCCATTAATGTCTTGACTACCGCTCCTACATCTTCATCTTCCTCCAACGCTCCTCCTGCTATTTATACAATTGCCCCTACTCTCGCCAAATCTTCTTCATCTGCTCCACCGATCTTTGCTTTGTGGCATCCAGTGAATCCAGTTCCTCTGACTCTCAGTCTGATTCCAATCTCCCTGAAATACATAAGATATTTCGTCGCCGACGTACCATGCGTCGATCCAATCCTCAATTTCGTCAAAACCGGTATCCATTATCAAAACAATATTACTCTCGACCATCTCCATCGACACGATTCTTGAAGAAAAGGTCAAACGCAATCAAAAATATGACGGAAATGCCATCTATGATTGGAGTATTGATGGACTTTCTGAATATCAAATTATTGAAGTCGTCCTCAAAATGCATATTTATGCAAAAGCCGTGTCCTCCAAAACCATATCTTGAACCCGATACCGCCAAAGCTATTACTTGTGGTTTTACGGTCAATTATATGGTTGGTGGCATTATACCATGGATGATGATGAAAGAGACTCAATTCTTAATCATCTCAAAACCGATGCTTTAGACAATCCCATTTTAGGACCCAATAACGAATGGGTTTATGATTCTCATCAATCGACTTATTGCGAATTAATCTGCAATTTGTTGGTCATGTTAAATCTGTTAACGCTAAGATACGAGATCAACTTCATAGTCTTAGATGTCGTACTCTTAATGATTATCATTGGTATAAAGATACATTCTTTACAAAATTGTATTCTTTAACCGAAAAACATGATGAAATGTTCGGAAAGAACGATTTCTTCGGATTACCTCCATACTTTGCCTCCAAAATCAAAGACTTCATCAAAGAGCATTATGACAATACTCTTGCTTGACTTTCTTATGGGGATATAACACAAGTCGTGCAAACTTGTGCCCTCTCCATTTGCAATGACATGAAACTCAATCGTCAAATTCAAAAGGAGAAATCTACCTTAAAGCATGATTTAGGTAATTTCTGTTTTGACTTTGGTCAAGAAATTGATGTTTCAAAATATACTACTCCCAAACAACGGCCAAAGCATACAAAGAAATCCAAAACTTTTCCTTACTTATATAAACCACCATATTATTCCAAATCTCCTTCAAAAGTCCGTTATTCAAAATACCAACGACCATCGTATCTTTATACGAAAAAAATCCACTGATCCACATACCAAAGAAAATCTTTGTTTTAAATGTGGCGGAGACACAGCCATTATGCTAACAAATGTCGAGTTACTCCAATGAAGATCGACCATGTTGCATATTCTTCTTCGTCTTCCGAAACAACACCCGATGTGCTTCCAATCTTCTTCACACTTCATCCTCCTCTTCTTCTCGAACCTCGAGATTAATGTTCTCACTTGCCTATGAAGACCTTCTTCTTGCAATCGGTGATCAAATTGCTGATCCCGAGTTAAAACGACAATATTTCACTAAAGTCGTTCCTAAAGAAGCCTCTTCACATGACGCTTGAAGCCTCCACTTCTCGGTCAATTCCTCCAAAAAGCTGGATAAACGCCAACAAAAATTTATGAGCAAGTATCCATGGATGAATCTCATTTTACTTTTTCCAATCTCATGGAAATTGTAAATAACAAAAAATCAACTAAACAACCTACCATTTCGTCACTCCATCAAGCGAAATTAACCAACTTAAAAATGAGATTAAACAATTAACATCCCGAATTGTTCAACTTGAACAATCTGATGTTGAAGCTCATTACCAATTTGATGACAATGAAATTTTCTCACTTTCCAAATCTTCTTCCAACTTCCACAGATGGTATACTCCTATCACTTTTGCAGTCAAAGATTTCACTGTAAAATGTAATGCAATTATTGATTCAGGTGCTGATTTAAATTGCATTCGCGAAGGCTTTCTTCCTCTTAAATACTGTACGCCCAGCAAAGAATTCCATAGTATCTCTGTTGCCAATGGACAAAGTACTCGTATCAAATATGAAGTTTCCTTCACTCATATTTGTAATCAAGGAATTTGTCTGCCTTTAACATTTATTGTTATCCCTGGCCTCAAACAAGATATGTTACTTGGCACTCCATTTTTAAGAAAAATTCAACCCTTCTCTGTATCTGAGATTGGTATCTCAACCATAATTCAAGGAAAATCCATTCAGTTTCCTTTTTCCCAACCTCAAACAACTTCTCACATTGATCTCATCATTCACCAAATTGAATATAAAACTATTCATATTGGTTATCTCAAAAATGAAATTTTACTACTAAAAACAGATCGATTTTACACGGTCTCTGTTTTTAAAAGTAAACTTCAATCTTTCCAAGCTAATCTTGAACAACAATGTTGTTCGACATCCCCAATGCTTTCTGGTCTCGGAAACAACATATTGTGCGTCTTCCTTATATTCCAAATTTCATGAATCAAAAATTCCCACGAAAGCTAATCCATCACAAATGGATTCTCGTCTTCGTCAAATTTGTCAACATGAAATTAAAGATTTACTCAACAAAAAGCTAATCACTTCTTCCAAATCGCCATGGAGTTGTACCGCTTTTTATGTTGAAAATGCTCCGAACTTGAAAGAGGTGTTCCCACTTTGGTTATTAATTATAAACCTCTAAATAAAGTTCTCCAAACCATTCGTTATCCCTTGCCAAATAAATCGATTTGTTAAAAGCAACTACCTCACGCTAGTCTTTTCCAAATTTGATTTAAAGTCCGCTTTTGGCAAATCCAAATCCATCCATCTGATCGTTACAAAGCGCTTTTAACACTCCATTTGGGCAATATCAATGGAATGTTATGCCATTTGGTCTTAAAAATGCTCCATCTCAATTCCAAAAGATTATGAATGATATTTTTAATCCATATAGTTCCTTCATCCTTGTTTACATTGATGATCTATTAGTTTTCTCGCAATCCATAGATCAACATTGGAAACACCTTTCAACATTCCAATTTCTAATTAAAAAACATGGATTGGTACTCTCTCAAAAGAAGATACATCTTTTTCAAACAGAGGTCACATTCCTTGGTTTTAAATTAGCCAATCAAACTCTAACTCCAATCAATCGAGTTATTGCTTTACGCCACTAAATTCCCAGATCAATTGACTGATCGCCTCCAATTACGAGAGATTTTTAGGTTGCCTAAATTATCTCTCTGATTTTTATAAAGATGTTGCAACGAGATAAACAATGTCTTCAAAACTTGTTATCTTCCAAGAAACCTTTCAATTGGACTCCTGTCCATACCAAAGTTAATGTCCAACTTATTAAACAAAAGGTTCATTCCTTACCATGTCTCCATCTGCCATACCCCATTATTTTAAAATTGTTCAAACTGATGCATCTAACATTGGTTATGGTGGCATCCTTTTACAACAACAACCCCATCGAGCAAAGAGCAATTAGTTTGCTTTACTTCCAAAACCTGGAAAGGTGCTCAAATCAATTATTCAACATTCCAAAAGAAGTTCTTGCAATTGTTTTATGTGTTCAAAAATTCCAAGCTGATTTGCTAAATCAAAAATTTCTAATTCGTGTTGATTGTCAATCCGCAAAAAATATATTTTTCAAAGATGTTAAAAATCTTGCTGCAAAACAAATTTTTGCTCGCTGGCAAGCTATATTAAGTATCTTTGATTTTGATATTAAATATATACCAGGTACTACCAATTCTCTTCCTGACTTTTTGTCTAGAGAATTTCTTACTACCCCCTCTGTGCATTATTTACAGATGTCTAAAAAGGCTGCCTCCGCTCGATCTAACGATTCAAACCACTTGACCAACCAACCCAATGTGCTTATATCACCATCAGCCAAAATTTAATATGTCCTCTTGACAAACCATTAGCTAGCAAGTCCCTTGCTACGCAAATTGCTTGCACACTCCCTCCAGGCCTTCATTTTCTTCCTGACCGTCCACATTCCACAATCCAATTTTATGAATCCATTCTAACATCCACCCAGAGTCCATCCTTTTGATCATAAATCCAGAGAAAACTCGTCGAGATTGACTTTTCAAAGCTTAAGATCTTAAGGGTTTTATCTGTGATGATTGGTGTGAACATTTTAAATTTATTACCAAGACTCCATTTGCCTATAAAGATATTAGTATTAATAAAGACAAACCTGCTTGTAGCCATAAGTTATAAAGACTATATAGTTTGCATGGACTAATATTTTATTTTACAAGGATCCCGATCACCATTCCTGGTATCTATCCTTTGCTCCAACTTGTCCAAAATCTTTTCCCCGATGGTGGCTCATCAATTGGTGGAACAAATTTGGACCCCATGAATTTATCTTTCCAAAACAAGTCCAACAACAATTTACCAAAGATAACCTTCCAATGCTTCAATTTTTATGCAAATATAATATTCCATGGATTTTGAAATGGGAATATGAAACTGCTTAGTTTCCATTTATGAACCAAAGGACGACACCAATACCACCAATAAGGTCAAATATCTTTCCCAAACAATTTCATCCAAATGGTGGAATAAATTCAATTATACAGCTGCATTAGCTGCTCCATTAATCGCTCCACCAACTCCTGCCAAAACTGCAAATCCCCATCTGCATCAACATCCTACAAAGATGTTGTGTCCAAACCTTCTTCTGAAATGACTCTCCTATTGGCCAAATTGCAACAAATTGAAGATGACAATAAAGCTTTACGCCAACAAATGCATGAAGATAACCAACAACTTCGCCATGAACTTGAACAGGTTACCTCCAGTGTTCATCTTCTCCATCGATTCGAAGCGTTCATCTCTCTGATGACGACGCCTAGCCAAATCTCTCAAGAATTGATCCAACCAATTGTTGATTATCTCCTTTATTTGGTTTATCCCAATGGAGTTGATATTCAATACTCTTCATCACCATTTTGTGGATGTTGCCTCCAAAGTAGACATCCTTACTCCATGACCATTCATTTGGCTTCCATTTGTTTCGCTTGGACAATCAAGATACAAATTACATCCTTGCAATTTGGTATCTTTTAAATTGTCCCCATATCACCATTTTTGTTGATTTTCCACCATTTTTCGTTTCCCCAACTATGTGTTCGCTCCTCTTTGGAATTTTATCCATAATTCTCCGATTACACGATTTTGCCATATCATTTATTCGCGAGGTGATCTGAAGCATCGGTTTGCATTCGTCCGAACTTAATTATTATCGAGATGATTAAGTTCTCCCAGACGTGTCCACCAACCGCCCATGCCATTTCTCCATTTCAACTTTCAGGCTTCTGTTGTAAATTCCATTGGTTTTTATGACAAACATTGCTTTGAAAAAAGTTATGCTACCCCTGCTTTTGTGAAAGGTCGTTTCTTGTAGACCTTTAATGTTTGCTCTTTCCAAAGGTCGTTTCTTGTAGACCTTTTACCTTTTGCTTTTTCCAAGAGTCAAGCACTTGTTTTTAACTTGACCCTTGCTTTTGCTAAGAGTTGTTTATGTCTGTAGGGTTATCAATGCATTGATAACGCGTCTATAAATAGAAGTAAGTAAGATTTGCTAAGCACGAGTAAGTTGAAGTATCTTATGCTTTGTTAAGTTTGTATTTTCTCTGGAGTGTCTCTCTTCGTTTATAAAAATAGAGTCGTATTATTATTTGTACCTTGCATCTCCATTTCCTCGAGTTTCTAAAAAATAGAGTGTCTTCATACGTTGAAGGCCGTTCACTTGGTATCGAGCCATAGATCGTGCTCGCTTTCGATCATCCACTTTGTAAGTATATGTTTCTATCAATATCAAACTTCTTAATAGTTTGCCTTCTTTTTGTTTTCTCCGAAGAACTTTTACTTGTGTTTCTTTTACTTGGATTTTCGTATGAGCTTTTCTTGATCGTATCTTATTTGCTACTTGTCGTTTTTATCGTCGCGTTGTAAGACTCGCAAAAGGAACGTAAGACGAGCGATAAATCGTTGACTGAAAATCGATTTGTTTTCAAAACAATTTATCATCATGAGTTCTCTGCGAAGATCTTTATCTAAAGTCCTTTCTTTCTCCTCTTCGGATAGTAAAGATGCATCCAGTTCAACTTCTCCTTTACCCGAGTCTATCATACAATTACATAAAAAATCAAAAACAAAAAATAGTCATGAAATTGTCTATACTAATATAGATCAAGCTCGCAAAATTGGACCATTCCACGAGGTTCAACCCTCCATGGTTTATACCAAAGGCAATTTTTCCCCAAAACAAAATTATATCATCAAACTCGTTGAAGATACTATTTCTGTTGATGAAGATGGACAGGAAATAGTTATCCTTTCTCCCGAAAAAATCGCCAATCATGCTTCCACACATAAATTTCTCCATCTTGGATTAATTCAAGTAGCACTTAAACCACTAGTTGCTTTAGGTGTTAATGCGATGCAATGGTCTCTGTTCGAGATAAACGACATCTTAATTTCAAAGATTCAATTTTAGGCATCATTGAAGGTAGCCTTTCAAAAGGACCTTTATATTTTGAATGTGCTCCAAATTTCACAATTAATCTCCATAATCCACCGGACTGGTTTCAAGAGCTCTTGTTCTTGGAATTTCTACCAAAGGTTTTACCTTATCCAAAACAATCTCAAATGTTGCGGTTGTTTATAGATTTTTTTATAAAGTCATGCATACAATTATTCCCGATATCGCTTATGATAAGCTCCAACAAAAAATCCCATCTACCATTTTTCTCACAAATGTTAAAAATACTGTCATTGATAGAAAGCAATTACTCTCTAACGAAATTGCTCTTCCTCACCAATGGACTATCACCGATTCCAACAAAGAAGAACAAGGAAAAGAGACATGTGTCTCAACAGATTTCTCAAATTATTGAGCATGATGATGGTAAAGTTGATATCTTATTTGCCCCAAGAACATCAACTTCTACAATTTCATCTTCTCACTTTTCTGTTGCACAAACTTCTGCTGCACCAATGGAGTAAGGATGTCTACTTTGGAGGCAACATCCACAAAATGGTGATGAAGAGTATTGAATATCAACTCCATTGGGATAAACCAAATAAAGGAGATAATCAACAATTGGTTGGATTAATTCTTGAGAGATTTGGCTAGGCGTCGTCATCAGAGAGATGAACGCTTCGAACTGATGGAGAAGATGAACACCTGGAGGTAACCTGTTCAAGTTCATGGCGAAGTTGTTGGTTATCTTCATGCATTTGTTGGCGTAAAGCTTTATTGTCATCTTCAATTTGTTGCAATTTGGCCAATAGGAGAGTCATTTCGAAGAAGGTTTGGACACAACATCTTTGTAGGATGTTGATGCGGATGGGGATCGACGCTTTTGGCGGGAGTTGGTGGAGCGATTAATGGAGCGACTAATGCAAATTGTATAATTGAATTTATTCCACCATTTGGATGAAATTGTTTGGGAAAGATATTTGACCTTATTGGTGGTATTGGTGTCGTCCTTTGGTTCATAAATGGAAACGGAAGCGCTTTCATATTCCCATTTCAAAATCCATGGAATATTATATTTGCATAAAAATTGAAGCATTGGAAGGTTATCTTTGGTAAATTGTTGTTGGACTTGTTTTGGAAAGATAAATTCATGGGGTCCAAATTTGTTCCACCAATTGATGAGCCACCATTGGGGAAAAGATTTTGGACAAGTTGGAGCAAAGGATAGATACCAGGAATGGTGATCGGGATCCTTGTAAAATAAAATATTAGTCCATGCGGCTATATAGTCTTTATAACTTATGGCTACAAGCGAGGTTTGTCTTTATTAATACTAATATCTTTATAGGCAAATGGAGTCTTGGTAATAAATTTAAAATGTTCACACCAATCATCAAGAGATAAAACCCTTAAGATCTTAAGCTTTGAAAAGTCAATCTCGACGAGTTTTCTCTGGATTTATGATCAAAAAGGATGGATTTGGGTGGATGTTAGAATGGATTCATAAAATTGGATTGTGGAATGTGGACGGTCGGGAAGAAAATGAAGGCCTGGAGGGAGTGTGCAAGCAATTTGCGTAGCAAGGGACTTGCTAGCTAATGGTTTGTCAAGAGGACATATTAAATTTTGGTGATGGTGATATAAGCACGGTTGGGTTCTCGTTGGTCAAGTGGTTTGAATCTGTTAGACTGAAATGGAGGCGACCTTTTTAGACATCGTAAATAATGCACAGAGGGGGTAGTAAGAAATTCTCTAGACAAAAAGTCGGGAAGAGAATTGGTAGTACACAGTATATATTTAATATCAAAATCAAAGATACTTAATATAGCTTGCCACAATGAGCAAAAATTTGTTTTGCGGCAAGATTTTTAACATCTTTGAAAAATATATTTTTTGCGGATTGACAATCAACACGAATTAGAAATTTTTGATTTAGCAAATCACTTGGAATTTTTGAACACATAAAACAATTGCAAGAACTTCTTTTTGGAATGTTGAATAATTGATTTGAGCACCTTTCCAGGTTTTGGAAGTAAAGCAAACTAATTGCTCTTTGCACGATGGGTGTTGTTGTAAAAGGATGCCACCATAACCAATGTTAGATGCATCAGTTTGAACAATTTTAAAATAATGGGGTATGGCGAGATGGAGACATGGTAAGGAATGAACCTTTTGTTTAATAAGTTGGACGACTTTGGTATGGACAGGAGTCCAGATTGAAAGGTTTCTTGGAAGATAACAAGTTTTGAAGACATTGTTTATCTGTTGCAACATCTTTATAAAAATCGAGAGATAATTTAGGCAACCTAAAAATCTCTCAGAATTGGAGGCGATCAAATCAATTGATCTGGGAATTTAGTGGCGAAAGCAATAACTCGATTGACTCGGAGTTAGAGTTTGATTGGCTAATTTAAAACCAAGGAATGTGACCTCTGTTTGAAAAAGATGTATCTTCTTTTGAGAGAGTACCAATCCATGTTTTTTAATTAGAAATTGGAATGTTGAAAGGTGTTTCCAATGTTGATCTATGGATTGCGAGAAAACTAATAGATCATCAATGTAAACAAGGATGAAGGAACTATATGGATTAAAAATATCATTCATAATCTTTTGGAATTGAGATGGAGCATTTTTAAGACCAAATGGCATAACATTCCATTGATATTGCCCAAATGGAGTGTTAAAAGCGCTTTGTAACGATCGATGGATGGATTTGGATTTGCCAAAAGCCGGACTTTAAATCAAATTTGGAAAAGACTACTCACTTAGAGGTAGTTGCTTTTAACAAATCGATTTATTTGGCAAGGGATAACGAATGGTTTGGAGAACTTTATTTAGAGGTTTATAATTAATAACCAGTGGGAACACCTCTTTCAAGTTACGAGCATTTTCAACATAAAAAGCGGTACAACTCCATGGCGATTTGGAAGAAGTGATTAGCTTTTTGTTGAGTAAATCTTTAATTTCATGTTGACAAATTTGACGAAGACGAGAATCCATTTGTGATGGATTAGCTTTCGTGGGAATTTTTGATTCATGAAATTCGGAATATAAGGAAGACGCACAATATGTTGTTTCCGAGACCGAAAGCATTGGGATGTCGAACAACATTGTTGTTCAAGATTAGCTTGGAAAGATTGAAGTTTACTTTTAAAAACAGAGATCAGTAAAATCTGATCTGTTTTTAGTAGTAAAATTTCATTTTTGAGATAACCAATATGAATAGTTTTATATTCAATTTGGTGAATGATGAGATCAATGTGAGAAGTTGTTTGAGGTTGGGAAAAAGGAAAGCTGAATGGATTTTCCTTGAATTATGGTTGAGATACCAATCTCGGATACGAGAGAAGGGTTGAATTTTTCTTAAAAATGGAGTGCCAAGTAACATATCTTGTTTGAGGCCAGGGATAACAATAAATGTTAAAGGCGAGACAAATTCCTTGATTACAAATATGAGTGAAGGAACTTCATATTTGATACGAGTACTTTGTCCATTGGCAACAGAGATACTATGGAATTCTTTCTTTGGGCGTACGATATTTAAGAGGAAGAAAGCCTTCGCGAATGCAATTTAAATCAAGCTTTGAATCAATAATTGCATTACATTTTACAAAGTGAAATCTTTGATTTGCAAAAGTGATAGGAGTATACCATCTCGTGGAAGTTGGAAGAAGATTTGGAAAGTGAGAAAATTTCATTGTCATCAAATTGGTAATGAGCTTCAACATCAGATTGTTCAAGTTGAACAATTCGGGATGTTAATTGTTTATATAAGTAAGGAAAAGTTTTGGATTTCTTTGTATGCTTTGGCCGTTGTTTGGGAGTAGTATATTTTGAAACATCAATTTCTTGACCAAAGTCAAAACAGAAATTACCTAAATCATGCTTTAAGGTAGATTTCTCCTTTTGAATTTGACGATTGAGTTTCATGTCATTGCAAATGGAGAGGGCACAAGTTTGCACAGCTTGTGTTATATCCCCATAAGAAAGTTCAAAAAGAGTATTGTCATAATGCTCTTTGATGAAGTCTTTGATTTTGGAGGCAAAGTATGGAGGTAATCCAAAGAAGAAATCGTTCTTTCCAGAACATTTCATCATGTTTTTCGGTTAAAGAATACAATTTTGTAAAGAATGTATCTTTATACCAGCGATAATCATTAAGAGTACGACATCTAAGACTATGAAGTTGATCTCGTATCTTAGCGTTAACAGATTTAACATGACCAACAAATTGCCGATTAATTCGCAATAAGTGATTGATTGAATCATAAACCCATTCGTTATTGGGTCCTAAAATGGGATTGTCTAAAGCATCGGTTTTGAGATGATTAAGAATTGAGTCTCTTTCATCATCATCCATGGTATAATGCCACCAACCATATAATTGACTGTAAAACCACAAGTAATAGCTTTGGCGGTATCGAGTTCGATATGGTTTTGGAGGACAACGGCTTTTGCATAAATATGCATTTTGAGGACGACTTCAATAATTTGATATTCGAAAAGTCCATCAATACTCCAATCATAGATGGCATTTCCGTCATATTTTTGATTGCGTTTGACCTTTTCTTCAAGAATCAGTCGATGGAGATGGTCGAGAGTAATATTGTTTTGATAATGGATACCGGTTTTGACGAAATTGAGGATTGGATCGACGCATGGTACGTCGGCGACGAAATATCTTATGTATTTCGGGGAGATTGGAATCGATCGAGAGTCGGAGGAACTGGATTCACTTTGGATGCCACAAAGAAGATCGGGTGGAGCAGATGAAGAAGATTTGGCGAGAGTAGGGGCAATTGTATAAATAAGCGGGAGGAGCGTTGGAGGAAGATGAAGATGTAGGAGCGGTAGTCAAGACATTAATGGCGGGGCCTTTGTCTTTGGGTTCTTTTAGACGAGAAGGGGAAGTAGGAGGAAGCGGAGGGATTGTTGGCGTAGCTGTAGACGCCGATGGTTTGGCCGTAGGCGAAATTGTTAAGTGACTCAGTTTAGATGTGAGAATATCTAAAAATTCAGAGGAAAAAGAGGTTTTGTAGGAAGGCATAGATGGAGAGGCAGATGGTGGAAAGAAAGGTTTTGTTGGAACCTTGGATGATTTTGGTAGGACAGTCTGTTTAGGAGAAGGTATATGCAAAGCAGAAGTTTTGATTGTAGAGAGATATAAATTAGTATAATTGTTTTGTTCAATTATATTATTAATATCTCGTTTGGTAATGGGTCCATCTAAATCAGTGAAAATTTTTATTGGAGCGGCTTTAAAATCTTTATGTTTAATAGTTTGCTAATGGGGATTCTGTTGATCAAATTTTTGGCCAGTAGTAGTTTCCCAAATAACATTGACTTGTGCAGATGTTTTGGGACTTTGAAGGGCTAACCAATCAAAGAAAGAAATGTTTTGCTTATGTGAAGTGATATAAGCAAAATATTTTTCTCGAAAGATTGATTGATGCTTGCGAGGAACCAGCTTACAAAAAGCAGGTTTCAATGGATGTGTTAAGAATTGTTGTTTAAGCAATTCATAATCCATGACGAAATCATCAACATGTTCTTCAATGGTTACTACATTAATATGATAATCAAAAAAGTCCTGAAAAGTGACATTATCATCATTAGTAGTTGTAGGTTCAACAAAGTATTGACTGGGTAAGCTATACCGTCGAATCGGATTTGGATGGAGTTGTTGGTGCGCAAGTTTGTCTGCAACGAGAAAAGTGAGAAGATGAAATTGTAGAAGTTGATGTTCTTGGGGCAAATAAGATATCAACTTTACCATCATCATGCTCAATAATTTGAGAAATCTGTTGAGACACATGTCTCTTTTCTTTGTTCTTCTTTGTTGGAATCGGTGATAGTCCATTGGTGAGGAAGAGCAATTTCGTTAGAGAGTAATTGCTTTCTATCAATGACGAGATTTTTAACATTTGTGAGAAAAATGGTAGATGGGATTTTTTGTTGGAGCTTATCATAAGCGATATCGGGAATAATTGTATGCATGACTTTATAAAAAAATCTATAAACAACCGCAACATTTGAGATTGTTTTGGATAAGGTAAAACCTTTGGTAGAAATTCCAAGAACAAGAGCTCTTGAAACCAGGTCTGTGGATTATGGAGATTAATTGTGAAATTTGGAGCACATTCAAAATATAAAGGTCCTTTTGAAAGGCTACCTTCAATGATGCCTAAAATTGAATCTTTGAAATTAAGATGTCGTTTATCTCGAACAGAGACCATTGCATCGACATTAACACCTAAAGCAACTAGTGGTTTAAGTGCTACTTGAATTAATCCAAGATGGAGAAATTTATGTGTGGAAGCATGATTGGCGATTTTTTCGGAGAAAGGATAACTATTTCTGTCCATCTTCATCAACAGAAATAGTATCTTCAACGAGTTTGATGATATAATTTTGTTTTGGGGAAAAATTGCCTTTGGTATAAACCATGGAGGGTTGAACCTGTGGAATGGTCCAATTTTGCAGAGCTTGATCTATATTAGTATAGACAATTTCATGACTATTTTTTGTTTTTGATTTTTTATGTAATTGTATGATAGACTCAGGTAAAGGAGAAGTTGAACTGGATGCATCTTTACTATCCGAAGAGGAGAAAGAAAGGACTTTAGATAAAGATCTTCGCAGAGAACTCATGATGATAAATTGTTTTGAAAACAAATCGATTTTCAGTCAACGATTTACTGCTCGTCTTACGTTCCTTTTGCGAGTCTTACAACGCGACGATAAAAACGACAAGTAGCAAATAAGATACGATCAAGAAAAGCTCATACGAAAATCCAAGTAAAAGAAACACAAGTAAAAGTTCTTCGGAGAAAACAAAAAGAAGGCAAACTATTAAGAAGTTTGATATTGATAGAAACATATACTTACAGTGGATGACTGAAAGCGAGCACGATCTATACCGCTCTAAACAAAAAGAACCCAAAGACAAAGGCCCCGCCATTAATGTCTTGACTACCGCTCCTACATCTTCATCTTCCTCCAACGCTCCTCCTGCTATTTATACAATTGCCCCTACTCTCGCCAAATCTTCTTCATCTGCTCCACCTGATGCTGCTGTGGCATCCAGTGAATCCAGTTCCTCTGACTCTCAGTCTGATTCCAATCTCCCTGAAATACATAAGATATTTCGTCGCCGACGTACCATGCGTCGATCCAATCCTCAATTTCGTCAAACCGGTATCCATTATCAAAACAATATTACTCTCGACCATCTCCATCGGACCCGATTCTTGAAGAAAAGGTCAAACGCAATCAAAAATATGACGAAATGCCATCTATGATTGGAGTATTGATGGACTTTCTCGAATATCAAATTATTGAAGTCGTCCTCAAAATGCATATTTATGCAAAAGCCAGTGTCCTCCAAAAACCATATTGAACCGGATACCGCCAAAGCTATTACTTGTGGTTTTACAGTCAATTATATGGTTGGTGGCATTATACCATGGATGATGATGAAAGAGACTCAATTCTTAATCATCTCAAAACCGATGCTTTAGACAATCCCATTTTAGGACCCAATAACGAATGGGTTTATGATTCTGTCAATCAGCTTATTGCAGAATTAATCTGGCAATTTGTTGGTCATGTTAAATCTGTTAACGCTAAGATACGAGATCAACTTCATAGTCTTAGATGTCGTACTCTTAATGATTATCGCTGGTATAAAGATACATTCTTTACAAAATTGTATTCTTTAACCGAAAAACATGATGAAATGTTCGGAAAGAACGATTTCTTCTTTGGATTACCTCCATACTTTGCCTCCAAAATCAAAGACTTCATCAAAGAGCATTATGACAATACTCTTGCTTTAACTTTCTTATGGGGATATAACACAAGTTTGTGCAAACTTGTGCCCTCTCCATTTGCAATGACATGAAACTCAATCGTCAAATTCAAAAGGAGAAATCTACCTTAAAGCATGATTTAGGTAATTTCTGCTTTTGACTTTGGTCAAGAAATTGATGTTTCAAAATATACTACTCCCAAACAACGGCCAAAGCATACAAAGAAATCCAAAACTTTTCCTTACTTATATAAACCACCATATTATTCCAAATCTCCTTCAAAAGTCCGTTATTCAAAATACCAACGACCATCGTATCTTTGTCGAAAAAAAATCCACTGATCCACATACCAAAGAAAATCTTTGTTTTAAATGTGGCGACACGGCCATTATGCTAACAAATGTCGAGTTACTCCAATGAAGATCGACCATGTTGCATATTCTTCTTCGTCTTCCGACGAACACTTGCCAGATGTGCTTCCAATCTTCTTCACACTTCATCCTCCTCTTCTTCGAACTCGAGATTAATGTTCTCACTTTATGAAGACCTTCTTCTTGCAATCGGTGATCAAATTGCTGATCCCGAGTTAAAACGACAATATTTCACTAAAGTCGTTCATAAAGAAGCCTCTTCACATGACGCGAAGCCTCCACTTCTCGGTCAATTCCTCCAAAACTGGATAAACGCCAACAAAAATTTACTGAGCAAAGTATCCATGGATGAATCTCATTTTACTTTTTCCAATCTCATGGAAATTGTAAATAACAAAAAATCAACTAAACAACCTACCATTTCGTCACTCCAGTCCGAAATTAACCAACTTAAAAATGAGATTAAACAATTAACATCCCGAATTGTTCAACTTGAACAATCTGATGTTGAAGCTCATTACCAATTTGATGACAATGAAATTTTCTCACTTTCCAAATCTTCTTCCAACTTCCACAGATGGTATACTCCTATCACTTTTGCAGTCAAAGATTTCACTGTAAAATGTAATGCAATTATTGATTCAGGTGCTGATTTAAATTGCATTCGCGAAGGCTTTCTTCCTCTTAAATACTGTACGCCCAGCAAAGAATTCCATAGTATCTCTGTTGCCAATGGACAAAGTACTCGTATCAAATATGAAGTTCCTTCAGCTCATATTTGTAATCAAGGAATTTGTCTGCCTTTAACATTTATTGTTATCCCTGGCCTCAAACAAGATATGTTACTTGGCACTCCATTTTTAAGAAAAATTCAACCCTTCTCAGATCCGAGATTGGTATCTCAACCATAATTCAAGGAAAATCCATTCGGTTTCCTTTTTCCCAACCTCAAACAACTTCTCACATTGATCTCATCATTCACCAAATTGAATATAAAACTATTCATATTGGTTATCTCAAAAATGAAATTTTACTACTAAAAACAGATCGAGTTTTAAAGGTCTCTGTTTTTAAAAGTAAACTTCAATCTTTCCAAGCTAATCTTGAACAACAATGTTGTTCGACATCCCCAATGCTTTCTCGGTCTCTAAACAACATATTGTGCGTCTTCCTTATATTCCGAATTTCATGAATCAAAAATTCCCACAAAAGCTAATCCATCACAAATGGATTCTCGTCTTCGTCAAATTTGTCAACATGAAATTAAAGATTTACTCAACAAAAAGCTAATCACTTCTTCCAAATCGCCATGGAGTTGTACCGCTTTTTATGTTGAAAATGCTCCGAACTTGAAAGAGGTGTTCCCACTTTGGTTATTAATTATAAACCTCTAAATAAAGTTCTCCAAACCATTCGTTATCCCTTGCCAAATAAATCGATTTGTTAAAAGCAACTACCTCGGCGGTAGTCTTTTCCAAATTTGATTTAAAGTCCGCTTTTGGCAAATCCAAATCCATCCATCTGATCGTTACAAAGCGCTTTTAACACTCCATTTGGGCAATATCAATGGAATGTTATGCCATTTGGTCTTAAAAATGCTCCATCTCAATTCCAAAAGATTATGAATGATATTTTTAATCCATATAGTTCCTTCATCCTTGTTTACATTGATGATCTATTAGTTTTCTCGCAATCCATAGATCAACATTGGAAACACCTTTCAACATTCCAATTTCTAATTAAAAAACATGGATTGGTACTCTCCAAAAGAAAAGAAGATACATCTTTTTCAAACAGAGGTCACATTCCTTGGTTTTAAATTAGCCAATCAAACTCTAACTCCATCAATCGAGTTATTGCTTTCGCCACTAAATTCCCAGATCAATTGACTGATCGCCTCCAATTACGAGAGATTTTTAGGTTGCCTAAATTATCTCTCTGATTTTTATAAAGATGTTGCAACAGATAAACAATGTCTTCAAAACTTGTTATCTTCCAAGAAACCTTTCAACTGGACTCCCGTCCATACCAAAGTCGTCCAACTTATTAAACAAAAGGTTCATTCCTTACCATGTCTCCATCTCGCCATACCCCATTATTTTAAAATTGTTCAAACCGATGCATCTAACATTGGTTATGGTGGCATCCTTTTACAACAACACCCATCAGTGCAAAGAGCAATTAGTTTGCTTTACTTCCAAAACCTGGAAAGGTGCTCAAATCAATTATTCAACATTCCAAAAGAAGTTCTTGCAATTGTTTTATGTGTTCAAAAATTCCAAGCCGATTTGCTAAATCAAAAATTTCTAATTCGTGTTGATTGTCAATCCGCAAAAATATATTTTTCAAAGATGTTAAAAATCTTCTTTGCAAAACAAATTTTTGCTCACGGGCAAGCTATATTAAGTATCTTTGATTTTGATATTAAATATATACTGTGTACTACCAATTCTCTTCCTGACTTTTTGTCTAGAGAATTTCTTACTACCCCCTCTGTGCATTATTTACAGATGTCTAAAAAGGCTGCCTCCGCTCAGTCTAACAGATTCAAACCACTTGACCAACCAGAACCCAACTGTGCTTATATCACCATCAGCCAAAATTTAATATGTCCTCTTGACAAACCATTAGCTAGCAAGTCCCTTGCTACGCAAATTGCTTGCACACTCCCTCCAGGCCTTCATTTTCTTCCTGACCGTCCACATTCCACAATCCAATTTTATGAATCCATTCTAACATCCACCCAGTCCATCCTTTTTGATCATAAATCCAGAGAAAACTCTGTCGAGATTGACTTTTCAAAGCTTAAGATCTTAAGGGTTTTATCTGCTGATGATTGGTGTGAACATTTTAAATTTATTACCAAGACTCCATTTGCCTATAAAGATATTAGTATTAATAAAGACAAACTCTCTTGTAGCCATAAGTTATAAAGACTATATAGCTGCATGGACTAATATTTTATTTTACAAGGATCCTGATCACCATTCCTGGTATCTATCCTTTGCTCCAACTTGTCCAAAATCTTTTCCCCAATGGTGGCTCATCAATTGGTGGAACAAATTTGGACCCCATGAATTTATCTTTCCAAAACAAGTCCAACAACAATTTACCAAAGATAACCTTCCAATGCTTCAATTTTTATGCAAATATAATATTCCATGGATTTTGAAATGGGAATATGAAACTGCTTCCGTTTCCATTTATGAACCAAAGGACGACACCAATACCCCCAATAAGGTCAAATATCTTTCCCAAACAATTTCATCCAAATGGTGGAATAAATTCAATTATACAAATTGCATTATTGCTCCATTAATCGCTCCACCAACTCCCGCCAAAACTGCCGATCCCCATCCGCATCAACATCCTACAAAGATGTTGTGTCCAAACCTTCTTCTCGAAAATGACTCTCCTATTGGCCAAATTGCAACAAATTGAAGATGACAATAAAGCTTTACGCCAACAAATGCATGAAGATAACCAACAACTTCGCCATGAACTTGAACAGTTACCTCCAGGTGTTCATCTTCTCCATCGGTTCGAAGCGTTCATCTCTCGATGACGACGCCTAGCCAAATCTCTCAAGAATTGATCCAACCAATTGTTGATTATCTCCTTTATTTGGTTTATCCCAATGGAGTTGATATTCAATACTCTTCATCACCATTTTGTGGATGTTGCCTCCAAAGTAGACATCCTTACTCCATGACCATTCATTTGGCTTCCATTTGTTTCGCTTGACAATCAAGATACAAATTACATCCTTGCAATTTGGTATCTTTTAAATTGTCCCCATATCACCATTTTTGTTGATTTTCCACCATTTTTCGTTTCCCCAACTATGTGTTCGCTCCTCTTTGGAATTTTATCCATAATTCTCCGCTTACACGATTTTGCCATATCATTTATTCGCGAGGTGATCCTGAAGCATCGGTTGCATTCGTCCCGAACTTAATTATTATCGAGATGATTAAGTTCTCCTGACGTGTCCACCAACCAACCCCCATGCCATTTCTCCATTTCCAGCTCAGGCTTCTGTTGTAAATTCCATTGGTTTTTATGACGGCCATTGCTTTGAAAAAAGTTATGCTACCCTCGCTTTTGTGAAAGGTCGTTTCTTGTAGACCTTTAATGTTTGCTCTTTCCAAAGGTCGTTTCTTGTAGACCTTTTACCTTTTGCTTTTTCCAAGAGTCAAGCACTTTGTTTTTAACTTGACCCTTGCTTTTGCTAAGAGTTGTTTATGTCTGTAGGGTTATCAATGCATTGATAACGCGTCTATAAATAGAAGTAAGTAAGATTTGCTAAGCACGAGTAAGTTGAAGTATCTTATGCTTTGTTAAGTTTGTATTTTCTCTGGAGTGTCTCTCTTCGTTTATAAAAATAGAGTCGTATTATTATTTGTACCCCGCATCTCCATTTCCCTCTCGAGTTTCTAAAAGTGTCTTCATACGTTGAAGGCCGTTCACTTGGTATCGAGCCATAGATCGTGCTCGTTTCGGTCATCCACTTTGTAAGTATATGTTTCTATCAATATCAAACTTCTTAATAGTTTGCCTTCTTTTTGTTTTCTCCGAAGAACTTTTACTTGTGTTTCTTTTACTTGGATTTTCGTATGAGCTTTTCTTGATCGTATCTTATTTGCTACTTGTCGTTTTTATCGTCGCGTTGTAAGACTCGCAAAAGGAACGTAAGACGAGCAAGAAATCGTTGATTTGAAAATCGATTTGTTTTCAAAACAATTTATCATCATGAGTTCTCTGCGAAGATCTTTATCTAAAGTCCTTTCTTTCTCCTCTTCGGATAGTAAAGATGCATCCAGTTCAACTTCTCCTTTACCTGAGTCTATCATACAATTACATAAAAAATCAAAAACAAAAAATAGTCATGAAATTGTCTATACTAATATAGATCAAGCTCGCAAAATTGGACCATTCCACAGGTTCAACCCTCCATGGTTTATACCAAAGGCAATTTTTCCCCAAAACAAAATTATATCATCAAACTCGTTGAAGATACTATTTCTGTTGATGAAGATGGACAGGAAATAGTTATCCTTTCTCCCGAAAAATCGCCAAATCATGTTCCACACATAAATTTCTCCATCTTGGATTAATTCAAGTAGCACTTAAACCACTAGTTGCTTTAGGTGTTAATGCTGATGCAATGGTCTCTGTTCGAGATAAACGACATCTTAATTTCAAAGATTCAATTTTAGGCATCATTGAAGGTAGCCTTTCAAAAGGACCTTTATATTTTGAATGTGCTCCAAATTTCACAATTAATCTCCATAATCCACCAGACCTGGTTTCAAGAGCTCTTGTTCTTGGAATTTCTACCAAAGGTTTTACCTTATCCAAAACAACCGCAACATTTGAGATTGTTTTGGATAAGGTAAAACCTTTGGTAGAAATTCCAAGAACAAGAGCTCTTGAAACCAGGTCTGGTGGATTTGGTAGAAATCTCAAATGTTGCGGTTGTTTATAGATTTTTTTATAAAGTCATGCATACAATTATTCCCGATATCGCTTATGATAAGCTCCAACAAAAAATCCCATCTACCATTTTTCTCACAAATGTTAAAAATACAGTCATTGATAGAAAGCAATTACTCTCTAACGAAATTGCTCTTCCTCACCAATGGACTATCACCGATTCCAACAAAGAAGAACAGGCAAAAGAGACATGTGTCTCAACAGATTTCTCAAATTATTGAGCATGATGATGGTAAAGTTGATATCTTATTTGCCCCAAGAACATCAACTTCTACAATTTCATCTTCTCACTTTTCTCATGCACAAACTTCTGCTGCGCACCAACAAATCCATCCAAATCCGATTCCGACGGTATAGCTTACCCATCAATCTTGTTGAACCTACAACTACTAATGATGATAATGTCGACTTTTTCAGGACTTTGCTGATTATCATATTAATGTAGTAACCATTGAAGAACATGTTGATGATTTCGTCATGGATTATGAATTGCTTAAACAACAATTCTTAACACATCCATTGTATAATGCCAATATCAATGAATTATGACAATACTCTTGCTGAACTTTCTTATGGGGATATAACACAAGCTGTGCAAACTTGTGCCCTCTCCATTTGCAATGACATGAAACTCAATCGTCAAATTCAAAAGGAGAAATCTACCTTAAAGCATGATTTAGGTAATTTCTGTTTTGACTTTGGTCAAGAAATTGATGTTTCAAAATATACTACTCCCAAACAACGGCCAAAGCATACAAAGAAATCCAAAACTTTTCCTTACTTATATAAACCACCATATTATTCCAAATCTCCTTCAAAAGTCCGTTATTCAAAATACCAACGACCATCGTATCTTTGTCTGAAAAAAATCCACTGATCCACATACCAAAGAAAATCTTTGTTTTAAATGTGGCAGACTGCCATTATGCTAACAAATGTCGAGTTACTCCAATGAAGATCGACCATGTTGCATATTCTTCTTCGTCTTCCGACGAACACGCCATGTGTGCTTCCAATCTTCTTCACACTTCATCCTCCTCTTCTTCTCGAACTCGAGATTAATGTTCTCACCGCCTATGAAGACCTTCTTCTTGCAATCGGTGATCAAATTGCTGATCCCGAGTTAAAACGACAATATTTCACTAAAGTCGTTCATAAAGAAGCCTCTTCACATGACGCTTGAAGCCTCCACTTCTCGGTCAATTCCTCCAAAACTGGATAAACGCCAACAAAAATTTACTGAGCAAGTATCCATGGATGAATCTCATTTTACTTTTTCCAATCTCATGGAAATTGTAAATAACAAAAAATCAACTAAACAACCTACCATTTCGTCACTCCAATTCCGAAATTAACCAACTTAAAAATGAGATTAAACAATTAACATCCCGAATTGTTCAACTTGAACAATCGATGTTGAAGCTCATTACCAATTTGATGACAATGAAATTTTCTCACTTTCCAAATCTTCTTCCAACTTCCACAGATGGTATACTCCTATCACTTTTGCAGTCAAAGATTTCACTGTAAAATGTAATGCAATTATTGATTCAGGTGCTGATTTAAATTGCATTCGCGAAGGCTTTCTTCCTCTTAAATACTGTACGCCCAGCAAAGAATTCCATAGTATCTCTCATTGCCAATGGACAAAGTACTCGTATCAAATATGAAGTTCCTTCACTCATATTTGTAATCAAGGAATTTGTCTCATTTTTAACATTTATTGTTATCCCTGGCCTCAAACAAGATATGTTACTTGGCACTCCATTTTTAAGAAAAATTCAACCCTTCTCTCGTATCCAGATTGGTATCTCAACCATAATTCAAGGAAAATCCATTCAGGTTTCCTTTTTCCCAACCTCAAACAACTTCTCACATTGATCTCATCATTCACCAAATTGAATATAAAACTATTCATATTGGTTATCTCAAAAATGAAATTTTACTACTAAAAACAGATCGATTTTACGGTCTCTGTTTTTAAAAGTAAACTTCAATCTTTCCAAGCTAATCTTGAACAACAATGTTGTTCGACATCCCCAATGCTTTCTCGGTCTCGGAAACAACATATTGTGCGTCTTCCTTATATTCCGAATTTCATGAATCAAAATTCCCACGAAAGCTAATCCATCACAAATGGATTCTCGTCTTCGTCAAATTTGTCAACATGAAATTAAAGATTTACTCAACAAAAAGCTAATCACTTCTTCCAAATCGCCATGGAGTTGTACCGCTTTTTATGTTGAAAATGCTCCAGAACTTGAAAGAGGTGTTCCCTAACCGCCTGGTTATTAATTATAAACCTCTAAATAAAGTTCTCCAAACCATTCGTTATCCCTTGCCAAATAAATCTGATTTGTTAAAAGCAACTACCTCGGCAGTAGTCTTTTCCAAATTTGATTTAAAGTCTGGCTTTTGGCAAATCCAAATCCATCCATCTGATCGTTACAAAACGCTTTTAACACTCCATTTGGGCAATATCAATGGAATGTTATGCCATTTGGTCTTAAAAATGCTCCATCTCAATTCCAAAAGATTATGAATGATATTTTTAATCCATATAGTTCCTTCATCCTTGTTTACATTGATGATCTATTAGTTTTCTCTAATCCATAGATCAACATTGGAAACACCTTTCAACATTCCAATTTCTAATTAAAAAACATGGATTGGTACTCTCTCAAAAGAAGATACATCTTTTTCAAACAGAGGTCACATTCCTTGGTTTTAAATTAGCCAATCAAACTCTAACTCCATCAATCGAGTTATTGCTTTCGCCACTAAATTCCCAGATCAATTGACTGATCGCCTCCAATTACTGAGAGATTTTTAGGTTGCCTAAATTATCTCTCTGATTTTTATAAAGATGTTGCAACGAGATAAACAATGTCTTCAAAACTTGTTATCTTCCAAGAAACCTTTCAACTGGACTCTGTCCATACCAAAGTCATCCAACTTATTAAACAAAAGGTTCATTCCTTACCATGTCTCCATCTCGGCCATACCCCATTATTTTAAAATTGTTCAAACCGATGCATCTAACATTGGTTATGGTGGCATCCTTTTACAACAACACCCATCAGGCAAAGAGCAATTAGTTTGCTTTACTTCCAAAACCTGGAAAGGTGCTCAAATCAATTATTCAACATTCCAAAAAGAAGTTCTTAATAGTTTACAAAACTATTAAGATATTCAATTTACCCAGTCGTGCTCGCTTTCAGTCATCCACTGTAAGTATATGTTTCTATCAATATCAAACTTCTTAATAGTTTGCCTTCTTTTTGTTTTCTCCGAAGAACTTTTACTTGTGTTTCTTTTACTTGGATTTTCGTATGAGCTTTTCTTGATCGTATCTTATTTGCTACTTGTCGTTTTTATCGTCGCGTTGTAAGACTCGCAAAAGGAACGTAAGACGAGCAGTAAATCGTTGACTGAAAATCGATTTGTTTTCAAAACAATTTATCATCATGAGTTCTCTGCGAAGATCTTTATCTAAAGTCCTTTCTTTCTCCTCTTCGGATAGTAAAGATGCATCCAGTTCAACTTCTCCTTTACCCGAGTCTATCATACAATTACATAAAAAATCAAAAACAAAAAATAGTCATGAAATTGTCTATACTAATATAGATCAAGCTCTGCAAAATTGGACCATTCCACAGGGTTCAACCCTCCATGGTTTATACCAAAGGCAATTTTTCCCCAAAACAAAATTATATCATCAAACTCGTTGAAGATACTATTTCGTTGATGAAGATGGACAGGAAATAGTTATCCTTTCTCCCGAGAAAAATCGCCAATCATGCTTCCACACATAAATTTCTCCATCTTGGATTAATTCAAGTAGCACTTAAACCACTAGTTGCTTTAGGTGTTAATGCTGATGCAATGGTCTCTGTTCGAGATAAACGACATCTTAATTTCAAAGATTCAATTTTAGGCATCATTGAAGGTAGCCTTTCAAAAGGACCTTTATATTTTGAATGTGCTCCAAATTTCACAATTAATCTCCATAATCCACCGGACTGGTTTCAAGAGCTCTTGTTCTTGGAATTTCTACCAAAGGTTTTACCTTATCCAAAACAATCTCAAATGTTGCGGTTGTTTATAGATTTTTTTATAAAGTCATGCATACAATTATTCCCGATATCGCTTATGATAAGCTCCAACAAAAAATCCCATCTACCATTTTTCTCACAAATGTTAAAAATACTGTCATTGATAGAAAGCAATTACTCTCTAACGAAATTGCTCTTCCTCACCAATGGACTATCACGATTCCAACAAAGAAGAATGCAAAAGAGACATGTGTCTCAACAGATTTCTCAAATTATTGAGCATGATGATGGTAAAGTTGATATCTTATTTGCCCCAAGAACATCAACTTCTACAATTTCATCTTCTCACTTTTACATTGCACAAACTTCTGCTTGCACCAACACAACTCCATCCAAATCCATTCCGAAATGGTATAGCTTACCCAATCAATACTTGTTGAACCTACAACTACTAATGATGATAATGTCGACTTTTCAGGACTTTCTTGATTATCATATTAATGTAGTAACCATTGAAGAACATGTTGATGATTTCGTCATGGATTATGAATTGCTTAAACAACAATTCTTAACACATCCATTGAAACCTCGCTTTTTGTAAGTTTGGTTCCTCGCAAGCATCAATCAATCTTTCGAGAAAAATATTTTGCTTATATCACTTCACATAAGCAAAACATTTCTTTCTTTGATTGGTTAGCCCTTCAAAGTCCCAAAACATCTGCACAAGTCAATGTTATTTGGGAAACTACTACGGCCAAAAATTTGATCAACAGAATCCCCCATTAGCAGCTATTAAACATAAAGATTTTAAAGCCGCTCCAATAAAAATTTTCACTGATTTAGATGGACCCATTACCAAACGAGATATTAATAATATAATTGAACAAAACAATTATACTAATTTATATCTCTCTACAATCAAAACTTCTGCTTTGCATATACCTTCTCCTAAACAGACTGTCCTACCAAAATCATCCAAGGTTCCAACAAAACCTTTCTTTCCACCATCTGCCTCTCCATCTATGCCTTCCTACAAAACCTCTTTTTCCTCTGAATTTTTAGATATTCTCACATCTAAACTGAGTCACTTAACAATTTCGCCTACGGCCAAACCATCGGCGTCTCCACCTACGCCAACAATCCCTCCGCTTCCTCCTACTTCCCCTTCTCGTCTAAAAGAACCCAAAGACAAAGGCCCCGCCATTAATGTCTTGACTACCGCTCCTACATCTTCATCTTCCTCCAACGCTCCTCCTGCGCTATTTATACAATTGCCCCTACTCTCGCCAAATCTTCTTCATCTGCTCCACCCGATCTTCTTTGTGGCATCCAAGTGAATCCAGTTCCTCGACTCTCGATCGATTCCAATCTCCCGAAATACATAAGATATTTCGTCGCCGACGTACCATGCGTCGATCCAATCCTCAATTTCGTCAAAACCGGTATCCATTATCAAAACAATATTACTCTCGACCATCTCCATCGGACACGATTCTTGAAGAAAAGGTCAAACGCAATCAAAAATATGACGGAAATGCCATCTATGATTGGAGTATTGATGGACTTTCGAATATCAAATTATTGAAGTCGTCCTCAAAATGCATATTTATGCAAAAGCCGTGTCCTCCAAAACCATACTTGAACCCGATACTGCCAAAGCTATTACTTGTGGTTTTACAGGTCAATTATATGGTTGGTGGCATTATACCATGGATGATGATGAAAGAGACTCAATTCTTAATCATCTCAAAACCGATGCTTTAGACAATCCCATTTTAGGACCCAATAACGAATGGGTTTATGATTCTCATCAATCACTTATTGCGAATTAATCTGCAATTTGTTGGTCATGTTAAATCTGTTAACGCTAAGATACGAGATCAACTTCATAGTCTTAGATGTCGTACTCTTAATGATTATCGCTGGTATAAAGATACATTCTTTACAAAATTGTATTCTTTAACCGAAAAACATGATGAAATGTTCGGAAAGAACGATTTCTTCTTGGATTACCTCCATACTTTGCCTCCAAAATCAAAGACTTCATCAAAGAGCATTATGACAATACTCTTGCTTGAACTTTCTTATGGGGATATAACACAAGTTTGTGCAAACTTGTGCCCTCTCCATTTGCAATGACATGAAACTCAATCGTCAAATTCAAAAGGAGAAATCTACCTTAAAGCATGATTTAGGTAATTTCTGTTTTGACTTTGGTCAAGAAATTGATGTATTTCAAAATATACTACTCCCAAACAACGGCCAAAGCATACAAAGAAATCCAAAACTTTTCCTTACTTATATAAACCACCATATTATTCCAAATCTCCTTCAAAAGTCCGTTATTCAAAATACCAACGACCATCGTATCTTTGTTTTAAAAAAATCCACTGATCCACATACCAAAGAAAATCTTTGTTTTAAATGTGGCAGACACAGCCATTATGCTAACAAATGTCGAGTTACTCCAATGAAGATCGACCATGTTGCATATTCTTCTTCGTCTTCCGACGAACACAAAATGCCGATGTGCTTCCAATCTTCTTCACACTTCATCCTCCTCTTCTTCTCAACCCGAGATTAATGTTCTCTCTTTGCCTATGAAGACCTTCTTCTTGCAATCGGTGATCAAATTGCTGATCCCGAGTTAAAACGACAATATTTCACTAAAGTCGTTCATAAAGAAGCCTCTTCACATGACGCTTGAAAGCCTCCACTTCTCGGTCAATTCCTCCAAAAACTGGATAAACGCCAACAAAAATTTACTTGAGCAAGTATCCATGGATGAATCTCATTTTACTTTTTCCAATCTCATGGAAATTGTAAATAACAAAAAATCAACTAAACAACCTACCATTTCGTCACTCCAAATCAGAAATTAACCAACTTAAAAATGAGATTAAACAATTAACATCCCGAATTGTTCAACTTGAACAATCTGATGTTGAAGCTCATTACCAATTTGATGACAATGAAATTTTCTCACTTTCCAAATCTTCTTCCAACTTCCACAGATGGTATACTCCTATCACTTTTGCAGTCAAAGATTTCACTGTAAAATGTAATGCAATTATTGATTCAGGTGCTGATTTAAATTGCATTCGCGAAGGCTTTCTTCCTCTTAAATACTGTACGCCCAGCAAAGAATTCCATAGTATCTCTGTTGCCAATGGACAAAGTACTCGTATCAAATATGAAGTTCCTTCAGCTCATATTTGTAATCAAGGAATTTGTCTGCCTTTAACATTTATTGTTATCCCTGGCCTCAAACAAGATATGTTACTTGGCACTCCATTTTTAAGAAAAATTCAACCCTTCTCTGTATCTGAGATTGGTATCTCAACCATAATTCAAGGAAAATCCATTCAGTTTCCTTTTTCCCAACCTCAAACAACTTCTCACATTGATCTCATCATTCACCAAATTGAATATAAAACTATTCATATTGGTTATCTCAAAAATGAAATTTTACTACTAAAAACAGATCAGATTTTACGATCTCTGTTTTAAAAGTAAACTTCAATCTTTCCAAGCTAATCTTGAACAACAATGTTGTTCTGACATCCCCAATGCTTTCTGGTCTCGGAAACAACATATTGTGCGTCTTCCTTATATTCCAGAATTTCATGAATCAAAAATTCCCACGAAAGCTAATCCATCACAAATGGATTCTCGTCTTCGTCAAATTTGTCAACATGAAATTAAAGATTTACTCAACAAAAAGCTAATCACTTCTTCCAAATCGCCATGGAGTTGTACCGCTTTTTATGTTGAAAATGCTCGAACTTGAAAGAGGTGTTCCCCTTTGGTTATTAATTATAAACCTCTAAATAAAGTTCTCCAAACCATTCGTTATCCCTTGCCAAATAAATCTGATTTGTTAAAAGCAACTACCTCGGCAGTAGTCTTTTCCAAATTTGATTTAAAGTCTGGCTTTTGGCAAATCCAAATCCATCCATCTGATCGTTACAAAACTGCTTTTAACACTCCATTTGGGCAATATCAATGGAATGTTATGCCATTTGGTCTTAAAAATGCTCCATCTGAATTCCAAAAGATTATGAATGATATTTTTAATCCATATAGTTCCTTCATCCTTGTTTACATTGATGATCTATTAGTTTTCTCTGCAATCCATAGATCAACATTGGAAACACCTTTCAACATTCCAATTTCTAATTAAAAAACATGGATTGGTACTCTCTCAAAAGAAGATACATCTTTTTCAAACAGAGGTCACATTCCTTGGTTTTAAATTAGCCAATCAAACTCTAACTCCAGTCAATCGAGTTATTGCTTTACCACTAAATTCCCAGATCAATTGGTGATCGCTCCAATTACTGAGAGATTTTTAGGTTGCCTAAATTATCTCTCTGATTTTTATAAAGATGTTGCAACAGATAAACAATGTCTTCAAAACTTGTTATCTTCCAAGAAACCTTTCAACTGGACTCCTGTCCATACCAAAGTTCCAACTTATTAAACAAAAGGTTCATTCCTTACCATGTCTCCATCTGGCCATACCCCATTATTTTAAAATTGTTCAAACCGATGCATCTAACATTGGTTATGGTGGCATCCTTTTACAACAACACCCATCGGCAAAGAGCAATTAGTTTGCTTTACTTCCAAAACCTGGAAAGGTGCTCAAATCAATTATTCAACATTCCAAAAGAAGTTCTTGCAATTGTTTTATGTGTTCAAAAATTCCAAGCTGATTTGCTAAATCAAAAATTTCTAATTCGTGTTGATTGTCAATCCGCAAAAAATATATTTTTCAAAGATGTTAAAAATCTTCTTTGCAAAACAAATTTTTGCTCATTGGCAAGCTATATTAAGTATCTTTGATTTTGATATTAAATATATACCAGTACTACCAATTCTCTTCCCGACTTTTTGTCTAGAGAATTTCTTACTACCCCTCTGTGCATTATTTACGAGATGTCTAAAAAGTGCCTCCGCTCGCCCTAACAGATTCAAACCACTTGACCAACCAGAACCCAACCGTGCTTATATCACCATCACCAAAATTTAATATGTCCTCTTGACAAACCATTAGCTAGCAAGTCCCTTGCTACGCAAATTGCTTGCACACTCCCTCCAGGCCTTCATTTTCTTCCCGACCAGTCCACATTCCACAATCCAATTTTATGAATCCATTCTAACATCCACCCAAATCCATCCTTTTTGATCATAAATCCAGAGAAAACTCTGTCGAGATTGACTTTTCAAAGCTTAAGATCTTAAGGGTTTTATCTGCTGATGATTGGTGTGAACATTTTAAATTTATTACCAAGACTCCATTTGCCTATAAAGATATTAGTATTAATAAAGACAAACTCTGCTGTAGCCATAAGTTATAAAGACTATATAGTTGCATGGACTAATATTTTATTTTACAAGGATCCCGATCACCATTCCTGGTATCTATCCTTTGCTCCAACTTGTCCAAAATCTTTTCCCCGATGGTGGCTCATCAATTGGTGGAACAAATTTGGACCCCATGAATTTATCTTTCCAAAACAAGTCCAACAACAATTTACCAAAGATAACCTTCCAATGCTTCAATTTTTATGCAAATATAATATTCCATGGATTTTGAAATGGGAATATGAAACTGCTTCCGTTTCCATTTATGAACCAAAGGACGACACCAATACCACCAATAAGGTCAAATATCTTTCCCAAACAATTTCATCCAAATGGTGGAATAAATTCAATTATCTGGTGCATTAGGCTGCTCCATTAATCGCTCCACCAACTCCCGCCAAAAACTGCCGGATCCCCATCTGCGCATCAACATCCTACAAAGATGTTGTGTCCAAACCTTCTTCGAAATGACTCTCCTATTGGCCAAATTGCAACAAATTGAAGATGACAATAAAGCTTTACGCCAACAAATGCATGAAGATAACCAACAACTTCGCCATGAACTTGAACAGGTTACCTCCAGTGTTCATCTTCTCCATCGATTCAAGCGTTCATCTCTCGATGACGACGCCTAGCCAAATCTCTCAAGAATTGATCCAACCAATTGTTGATTATCTCCTTTATTTGGTTTATCCCATGGAGTTGATATTCAATACTCTTCATCACCATTTTGTGGATGTTGCCTCCAAAGTAGACATCCTTACTCCATGACCATTCATTTGGCTTCCATTTGTTTCGCTTGGACAACCGAAGATACAAATTACATCCTTGCAATTTGGTATCTTTTAAATTGTCCCCATATCACCATTTTTGTTGATTTTCCAGCCATTTTTCGTTTCCCCAACTATGTGTTCGCTCCTCTTTGGAATTTTATCCATAATTCTCCGATTACACGATTTTGCCATATCATTTATTCGCGAGGTGATCTGAAGCATCGGTTTGCATTCGTCCCGAACTTAATTATTATCGAGATGATTAAGTTCTCCTGGACGTGTCCAGCCAACTGGCCCATGCCATTTCTCCATTTCCAGCTCAGGCTTCCTGTTGTAAATTCCATTGGTTTTTATGACTCCGACCATTGCTTTGAAAAAAGTTATGCTACCCCTGCTTTTGTGAAAGGTCGTTTCTTGTAGACCTTTAATGTTTGCTCTTTCCAAAGGTCGTTTATCTTGTAGACCTTTTACCTTTTGCTTTTTCCAAGAGTCAAGCAATCTTGTTTTTAACTTGACCCTTGCTTTTGCTAAGAGTTGTTTATGTCTGTAGGGTTATCAATGCATTGATAACGCGTCTATAAATAGAAGTAAGTAAGATTTGCTAAGCACGAGTAAGTTGAAGTATCTTATGCTTTGTTAAGTTTGTATTTTCTCTGGAGTGTCTCTCTTCGTTTATAAAAATAGAGTCGTATTATTATTTGTACCCTGCATCTCCATTTCCCTCTGAGTTTCTAAACGTGTCTTCATACGTTGAAGGCCGTTCACTTGGTATCAAATTCGGTATCAGGATCAGACCTGATTCTTGAAGAAAAGGTCAAACGCAATCAAAAATATGACGGAAATGCCATCTATGATTGGAGTATTGATGGACTTTCTGAATATCAAATTATTGAAGTCGTCCTCAAAATGCATATTTATGCAAAAGCCAGTGTCCTCCAAAACCATACTGAACCTGATACCGCCAAAGCTATTACTTGTGGTTTTACAGGTCAATTATATGGTTGGTGGCATTATACCATGGATGATGATGAAAGAGACTCAATTCTTAATCATCTCAAAACCGATGCTTTAGACAATCCCATTTGGGACCCAATAACGAATGGGTTTATGATTCTCATCAATCGACCTTATTGCGAATTAATCCGCAATTTGTTGGTCATGTTAAATCTGTTAACGCTAAGATACGAGATCAACTTCATAGTCTTAGATGTCGTACTCTTAATGATTATCGCTTGGTATAAAGATACATTCTTTACAAAATTGTATTCTTTAACCGAAAAACATGATGAAATGTTCTGGAAAGAACGATTTCTTCTTGGATTACCTCCATACTTTGCCTCCAAAATCAAAGACTTCATCAAAGAGCATTATGACAATACTCTTCTTTGAACTTTCTTATGGGGATATAACACAAGTTTGTGCAAACTTGTGCCCTCTCCATTTGCAATGACATGAAACTCAATCGTCAAATTCAAAAGGAGAAATCTACCTTAAAGCATGATTTAGGTAATTTCTGTTTTGACTTTGGTCAAGAAATTGATGTTTCAAAATATACTACTCCCAAACAACGGCCAAAGCATACAAAGAAATCCAAAACTTTTCCTTACTTATATAAACCACCATATTATTCCAAATCTCCTTCAAAAGTCCGTTATTCAAAATACCAACGACCATCGTATCTTTATCGAAAAAAATCCACTGATCCACATACCAAAGAAAATCTTTGTTTTAAATGTGGCAGACCTGCCATTATGCTAACAAATGTCGAGTTACTCCAATGAAGATCGACCATGTTGCATATTCTTCTTCGTCTTCCGAACGAACACCGCCAAGATGTGCTTCCAATCTTCTTCACACTTCATCCTCCTCTTCTTCTCGAACTCGAGATTAATGTTCTCACTTGCCTATGAAGACCTTCTTCTTGCAATCGGTGATCAAATTGCTGATCCGAGTTAAAACGACAATATTTCACTAAAGTCGTTCATAAAGAAGCCTCTTCACATGACGCAGAAGCCTCCACTTCTCGGTCAATTCCTCCAAAAAGCCGGATAAACGCCAACAAAAATTTCTTGAGCAAGTATCCATGGATGAATCTCATTTTACTTTTTCCAATCTCATGGAAATTGTAAATAACAAAAACTCAACTAAACAACCTACCATTTCGTCACTCCAAATCCAAATTAACCAACTTAAAAATGAGATTAAACAATTAACATCCCGAATTGTTCAACTTGAACAATCGATGTTGAAGCTCATTACCAATTTGATGACAATGAAATTTTCTCACTTTCCAAATCTTCTTCCAACTTCCACAGATGGTATACTCCTATCACTTTTGCGATCAAAGATTTCACTGTAAAATGTAATGCAATTATTGATTCAGGTCTTGATTTAAATTGCATTCGCGAAGGCTTTCTTCCTCTTAAATACTTTGTACGCCAAAGAAAGAATTCCATAGTATCTCTGTTGCCAATGGACAAAGTACTCATATCAAATATGAAGTTCCTTGACTCATATTTGTAATCAAGGAATTTGTCTGCCTTTAACATTTATTGTTATCCCCGGCCTCAAACAAGATATGTTACTTGGCACTCCATTTTTAAGAAAAATTCAACCCTTCTCTCGTATCCGAGATTGGTATCTCAACCATAATTCAAGGAAAATCCATTCGAGCTTTCTTCCTTTTTCCCAACCTCAAACAACTTCTCACATTGATCTCATCATTCACCAAATTGAATATAAAACTATTCATATTGGTTATCTCAAAAATGAAATTTTACTACTAAAAACAGATCAGATTTTACGATCTCTCTGTTTTTAAAAGTAAACTTCAATCTTTCCAAGCTAATCTTGAACAACAATGTTGTTCGACATCCCCAATGCTTTCTCGGTCTCTAAACAACATATTGTGCGTCTTCCTTATATTCCGAATTTCATGAATCAAAAATTCCCACGAAAGCTAATCCATCACAAATGGATTCTCGTCTTCGTCAAATTTGTCAACATGAAATTAAAGATTTACTCAACAAAAAGCTAATCACTTCTTCCAAATCGCCATGGAGTTGTACCGCTTTTTATGTTGAAAATGCTCCAGAACTTGAAAGAGGTGTTCCCACTTTGGTTATTAATTATAAACCTCTAAATAAAGTTCTCCAAACCATTCGTTATCCCTTGCCAAATAAATCGATTTGTTAAAAGCAACTACCTCGTGATAGTCTTTTCCAAATTTGATTTAAAGTCCGCTTTTGGCAAATCCAAATCCATCCATCTGATCGTTACAAAACCGCGCTTTAACAACTCCATTTGGGCAATATCAATGGAATGTTATGCCATTTGGTCTTAAAAATGCTCCATCTCAATTCCAAAAGATTATGAATGATATTTTTAATCCATATAGTTCCTTCATCCTTGTTTACATTGATGATCTATTAGTTTTCTCGCAATCCATAGATCAACATTGGAAACACCTTTCCACATTCCAATTTCTAATTAAAAAACATGGATTGGTACTCTCTCAAAAGAAGATACATCTTTTTCAAACAGAGGTCACATTCCTTGGTTTTAAATTAGCCAATCAAACTCTAACTCCGATCAATCGAGTTATTGCTTTCGCCACTAAATTCCCAGATCAATTGATGATCGCCTCCAATTACTGAGATTTTTAGGTTGCCTAAATTATCTCTCGATTTTTATAAAGATGTTGCAAATGATAAACAATGTCTTCAAAACTTGTTATCTTCCAAGAAACCTTTCAACTGGACTCTGTCCATACCAAAGCAGTTCAACTTATTAAACAAAAGGTTCATTCCTTACCATGTCTCCATCTGCCATACCCCATTATTTTAAAATTGTTCAAACCGATGCATCTAACATTGGTTATGGTGGCATCCTTTTACAACAACACCCATCGTGCAAAGAGCAATTAGTTTGCTTTACTTCCAAAACCTGGAAAGGTGCTCAAATCAATTATTCAACATTCCAAAAGAAGTTCTTGCAATTGTTTTATGTGTTCAAAAATTCCAAGCTGATTTGCTAAATCAAAAATTTCTAATTCGTGTTGATTGTCAATCCGCAAAAAATATATTTTTCAAAGATGTTAAAAATCTTCTTTGCAAAACAAATTTTTGCTCATTGGCAAGCTATATTAAGTATCTTTGATTTTGATATTAAATATATACCAGGTACTACCAATTCTCTTCCGACTTTTTGTCTAGAGAATTTCTTACTACCCCTCTCGTGCATTATTTACTGAGATGTCTAAAAAGGTTTGCCTCTCGCTCGATAACTAACGATTCAAACCACTTGACCAACGAACCCAACTGTGTGCTTATATCACCATCAGCCAAAATTTAATATGTCCTCTTGACAAACCATTAGCTAGCAAGTCCCTTGCTACGCAAATTGCTTGCACACTCCCTCCAGGCCTTCATTTTCTTCCTGACCGTCCACATTCCACAATCCAATTTTATGAATCCATTCTAACATCCACCCAGTCCATCCTTTTTGATCATAAATCCAGAGAAAACTCTGTCGAGATTGACTTTTCAAAGCTTAAGATCTTAAGGGTTTTATCTGCTGATGATTGGTGTGAACATTTTAAATTTATTACCAAGACTCCATTTGCCTATAAAGATATTAGTATTAATAAAGACAAACCTGCTGTAGCCATAAGTTATAAAGACTATATAGCTGCATGGACTAATATTTTATTTTACAAGGATCCTGATCACCATTCCTGGTATCTATCCTTTGCTCCAACTTGTCCAAAATCTTTTCCCCAATGGTGGCTCATCAATTGGTGGAACAAATTTGGACCCCATGAATTTATCTTTCCAAAACAAGTCCAACAACAATTTACCAAAGATAACCTTCCAATGCTTCAATTTTTATGCAAATATAATATTCCATGGATTTTGAAATGGGAATATGAAAGCTGCTTCCGTTTCCATTTATGAACCAAAGGACGACACCAATACCACCAATAAGGTCAAATATCTTTCCCAAACAATTTCATCCAAATGGTGGAATAAATTCAATTATCACAATTGCATTAGCCGCTCCATTAATCGCTCCACCAACTCCTGCCAAAACTACCCAGATCCCCATCTGCATCAACATCCTACAAAGATGTTGTGTCCAAACCTTCTTACGAAATGACTCTCCTATTGGCCAAATTGCAACAAATTGAAGATGACAATAAAGCTTTACGCCAACAAATGCATGAAGATAACCAACAACTTCGCCATGAACTTGAGCAGGTTACCTCCAGTGTTCATCTTCTCCATCGATTCGAAGCGTTCATCTCTCGATGACGACGCCTAGCCAAATCTCTCAAGAATTGATCCAACCAATTGTTGATTATCTCCTTTATTTGGTTTATCCCAATGGAGTTGATATTCAATACTCTTCATCACCATTTTGTGGATGTTGCCTCCAAAGTAGACATCCTTACTCCATGACCATTCATTTGGCTTCCATTTGTTTCGCTTGGACAACCGAAGATACAAATTACATCCTTGCAATTTGGTATCTTTTAAATTGTCCCCATATCACCATTTTTGTTGATTTTCCAGCCATTTTTCGTTTCCCCAACTATGTGTTCGCTCCTCTTTGGAATTTTATCCATAATTCTCCAGTTACACGATTTTGCCATATCATTTATTCGCGAGGTGATCCTGAAGCATCAGTTTGCATTCGTCCCGAACTTAATTATTATCGAGATGATTAAGTTCTCCTGGACGTGTCCAGCCAACTGGCCCATGCCATTTCTCCATTTCCAGCTCAGGCTTCCTGTTGTAAATTCCATTGGTTTTTATGACAGCCATTGCTTTGAAAAAAGTTATGCTACCCCTGCTTTTGTGAAAGGTCGTTTACTGTATGTTTGCTCTTTCCAAAGGTCGTTTACTGTAGACCTTTTACCTTTTGCTTTTTCCAAGAGTCAAGCACTGTTTTTAACTTGACCCTTGCTTTTGCTAAGAAACTCAGAGGGAAATGGAGATGCAGGGTACAAATAATAATACGACTCTATTTTTATAAACGAAGAGAGACACTCCAGAGAAAATACAAACTTAACAAAGCATAAGATACTTCAACTTACTCGTGCTTAGCAAATCTTACTTACTTCTATTTATAGACGCGTTATCAATGCATTGATAACCCTACAGGACATAAACAACTCTTAGCAAAAGCAAGGGTCAAGTTAAAAACAGTGCTTGACTCTTGGAAAAAGCAAAAGGTAAAAGGTCTACAGTAAACGACCTTTGGAAAGAGCAAACATACAGTAAACGACCTTTCACAAAAGCAGGGGTAGCATAACTTGGTATCAAAGCCATAGATCGTGCTCGCTTTCAGTCATCCACTGTAAGTATATGTTTCTATCAATATCAAACTTCTTAATAGTTTGCCTTCTTTTTGTTTTCTCCGAAGAACTTTTACTTGTGTTTCTTTTACTTGGATTTTCGTATGAGCTTTTCTTGATCGTATCTTATTTGCTACTTGTCGTTTTTATCGTCGCGTTGTAAGACTCGCAAAAGGAACGTAAGACGAGCAGTAAATCGTTGACTGAAAATCGATTTGTTTTCAAAACAATTTATCATCATGAGTTCTCTGCGAAGATCTTTATCTAAAGTCCTTTCTTTCTCCTCTTCGGATAGTAAAGATGCATCCAGTTCAACTTCTCCTTTACCTCGAGTCTATCATACAATTACATAAAAAATCAAAAACAAAAAATAGTCATGAAATTGTCTATACTAATATAGATCAAGCTCTGCAAAATTGGACCATTCCACAGTTCAACCCTCCATGGTTTATACCAAAGGCAATTTTTCCCCAAAACAAAATTATATCATCAAACTCGTTGAAGATACTATTTCGTTGATGAAGATGGACAGAAATAGTTATCCTTTCTCCCGAAAAAATCGCCAATCATGCTTCCACACATAAATTTCTCCATCTTGGATTAATTCAAGTAGCACTTAAACCACTAGTTGCTTTAGGTGTTAATGCTGATGCAATGGTCTCTGTTCGAGATAAACGACATCTTAATTTCAAAGATTCAATTTTAGGCATCATTGAAGGTAGCCTTTCAAAAGGACCTTTATATTTTGAATGTGCTCCAAATTTCACAATTAATCTCCATAATCCACCACACGGTTTCAAGAGCTCTTGTTCTTGGAATTTCTACCAAAGGTTTTACCTTATCCAAAACAATCTCAAATGTTGCGGTTGTTTATAGATTTTTTTATAAAGTCATGCATACAATTATTCCCGATATCGCTTATGATAAGCTCCAACAAAAAATCCCATCTACCATTTTTCTCACAAATGTTAAAAATACTGTCATTGATAGAAAGCAATTACTCTCTAACGAAATTGCTCTTCCTCACCAATGGACTATCACTGATTCCAACAAAGAAGAACAGCAAAAGAGACATGTGTCTCAACAGATTTCTCAAATTATTGAGCATGATGATGGTAAAGTTGATATCTTATTTGCCCCAAGAACATCAACTTCTACAATTTCATCTTCTCACTTTTCTGTTGCACAAACTTCTGCTGCACCAACAGCTCCATCCAAATCCAGTTCCGACGGTATAGCTTACCCAGTCAATACTGTTGAACCTACAACTACTAATGATGATAATGTCACTTTTCAGGACTTTGCTTGATTATCATATTAATGTAGTAACCATTGAAGAACATGTTGATGATTTCGTCATGGATTATGAATTGCTTAAACAACAATTCTTAACACATCCATTGAAACCTCGCTTTTTGTAAGGTTTCCTCGTAAGCATCAATCAATCTTTCGAGAAAAATATTTTGCTTATATCACTTCACATAAGCAAAACATTTCTTTCTTTGATTGGTTAGCCCTTCAAAGTCCCAAAACATCTGCACAAGTCAATGTTATTTGGGAAACTACTACTCGCCAAAAATTTGATCAACAGAATCCCCATTAGCAAACTATTAAACATAAAGATTTTAAAGCCGCTCCAATAAAAATTTTCACCGATTTAGATGGACCCATTACCAAACGAGATATTAATAATATAATTGAACAAAACAATTATACTAATTTATATCTCTCTACAATCAAAACTTCGCTTTGCATATACCTTCTCCTAAACAGATCGTCCTACCAAAATCATCCAAGGTTCCAACAAAACCTTTCTTTCCACCATCCGCCTCTCCATCTATGCCTTCCTACAAAACCTCTTTTCCTCTCGAATTTTTAGATATTCTCACATCTAAACCGAGTCACTTAACAATTTCGCCTACGGCCAAACCATCGGCGTCTGACTACGCCAACAATCCCTCCGCTTCCTCCTACTTCCCCTTCTCGTCTAAAAGAACCCAAAGACAAAGGCCCCGCCATTAATGTCTTGACTACCGCTCCTACATCTTCATCTTCCTCCAACGCTCCTCCTGCTCTTTATACAATTGCCCCTACTCTCGCCAAATCTTCTTCATCTGCTCCACCCGATCTTTGTGTGGCATCCAAAGTGAATCCAGTTCCTCTGACTCTCAGTCTGATTCCAATCTCCCTGAAATACATAAGATATTTCGTCGCCGACGTACCATGCGTCGATCCAATCCTCAATTTCGTCAAAACCGGTATCCATATCTACAATTTCATCTTCTCACTTTTCTGTTGCACAAACTTCTGCTGCACCAACAGCTCCATCCAAATCCAGTTCCGACGGTATAGCTTACCCAGTCAATACTGTTGAACCTACAACTACTAATGATGATAATGTCAGCTTTTCAGACTTTGCTGATTATCATATTAATGTAGTAACCATTGAAGAACATGTTGATGATTTCGTCATGGATTATGAATTGCTTAAACAACAATTCTTAACACATCCATTGAAACCTGCTTTTTGTAAGCTGGTTCCTCGCAAGCATCAATCAATCTTTCGAGAAAAATATTTTGCTTATATCACTTCACATAAGCAAAACATTTCTTTCTTTGATTGGTTAGCCCTTCAAAGTCCCAAAACATCTGCACAAGTCAATGTTATTTGGGAAACTACTACTGGCCAAAAATTTGATCAACAGAATCCCCCATTAGCAGCTATTAAACATAAAGATTTTAAAGCCGCTCCAATAAAAATTTTCACTGATTTAGATGGACCCATTACCAAACGAGATATTAATAATATAATTGAACAAAACAATTATACTAATTTATATCTCTCTACAATCAAAACTTCGCTTTGCATATACCTTCTCCTAAACAGACTGTCCTACCAAAATCATCCAAGGTTCCAACAAAACCTTTCTTTCCACCATCTGCCTCTCCATCTATGCCTTCCTACAAAACCTCTTTTTCCTCTGAATTTTTAGATATTCTCACATCTAAACTGAGTCACTTAACAATTTCGCCTACGGCCAAACCATCGGCGTCTACAGCTACGCCAACAATCCCTCCGCTTCCTCCTACTTCCCCTTCTCGTCTAAAAGAACCCAAAGACAAAGGCCCCGCCATTAATGTCTTGACTACCGCTCCTACATCTTCATCTTCCTCCAACGCTCCTCCTGCTATTTATACAATTGCCCCTACTCTCGCCAAATCTTCTTCATCTGCTCCACCTGATGCTGCTGTGGCATCCAGTGAATCCAGTTCCTCGACTCTCGATCCCGATTCCAATCTCCCGAAATACATAAGATATTTCGTCGCCGACGTACCATGCGTCGATCCAATCCTCAATTTCGTCAAAACCGGTATCCATTATCAAAACAATATTACTCTCGACCATCTCCATCGACCCGATTCTTGAAGAAAAGGTCAAACGCAATCAAAAATATGACGGAAATGCCATCTATGATTGGAGTATTGATGGACTTTCGAATATCAAATTATTGAAGTCGTCCTCAAAATGCATATTTATGCAAAAGCCGAGTGTCCTCCAAAACCATACTTGAACCCGATACCGCCAAAGCTATTACTTGTGGTTTTACAGAGTCAATTATATGGTTGGTGGCATTATACCATGGATGATGATGAAAGAGACTCAATTCTTAATCATCTCAAAACCGATGCTTTAGACAATCCCATTTTAGGACCCAATAACGAATGGGTTTATGATTAATCAATCGACTTATTGCGAAATTAATCGGCAATTTGTTGGTCATGTTAAATCATTAACGCTAAGATACGAGATCAACTTCATAGTCTTAGATGTCGTACTCTTAATGATTATCGCTGGTATAAAGATACATTCTTTACAAAATTGTATTCTTTAACCGAAAAACATGATGAAATGTTCGGAAAGAACGATTTCTTCTTTGGATTACCTCCATACTTTGCCTCCAAAATCAAAGACTTCATCAAAGAGCATTATGACAATACTCTTCTTGAACTTTCTTATGGGGATATAACACAAGCTGTGCAAACTTGTGCCCTCTCCATTTGCAATGACATGAAACTCAATCGTCAAATTCAAAAGGAGAAATCTACCTTAAAGCATGATTTAGGTAATTTCTGTTTTGACTTTGGTCAAGAAATTGATGTTTCAAAATATACTACTCCCAAACAACGGCCAAAGCATACAAAGAAATCCAAAACTTTTCCTTACTTATATAAACCACCATATTATTCCAAATCTCCTTCAAAAGTCCGTTATTCAAAATACCAACGACCATCGTATCTTTGTCAGATTTAAAAAATCCACTGATCCACATACCAAAGAAAATCTTTGTTTTAAATGTGGCAGACTGCCATTATGCTAACAAATGTCGAGTTACTCCAATGAAGATCGACCATGTTGCATATTCTTCTTCGTCTTCCGACGAACACTGCCAGTGTGCTTCCAATCTTCTTCACACTTCATCCTCCTCTTCTTCTGAACCTGAGATTAATGTTCTCACTGCCTATGAAGACCTTCTTCTTGCAATCGGTGATCAAATTGCTGATCCTGAGTTAAAACGACAATATTTCACTAAAGTCGTTCATAAAGAAGCCTCTTCACATGACGCAGAAGCCTCCACTGTAAGTATATGTTTCTATCAATATCAAACTTCTTAATAGTTTGCCTTCTTTTTGTTTTCTCCGAAGAACTTTTACTTGTGTTTCTTTTACTTGGATTTTCGTATGAGCTTTTCTTGATCGTATCTTATTTGCTACTTGTCGTTTTTATCGTCGCGTTGTAAGACTCGCAAAAGGAACGTAAGACGAGCAGTAAATCGTTGACTGAAAATCGATTTGTTTTCAAAACAATTTATCATCATGAGTTCTCTGCGAAGATCTTTATCTAAAGTCCTTTCTTTCTCCTCTTCGGATAGTAAAGATGCATCCAGTTCAACTTCTCCTTTACCTGAGTCTATCATACAATTACATAAAAAATCAAAAACAAAAAATAGTCATGAAATTGTCTATACTAATATAGATCAAGCTCTGCAAAATTGGACCATTCCACAGGTTCAACCCTCCATGGTTTATACCAAAGGCAATTTTTCCCCAAAACAAAATTATATCATCAAACTCGTTGAAGATACTATTTCTGTTGATGAAGATGGACAGAAATAGTTATCCTTTCTCCCGAAAAAATCGCCAATCATGCTTCCACACATAAATTTCTCCATCTTGGATTAATTCAAGTAGCACTTAAACCACTAGTTGCTTTAGGTGTTAATGCTTGATGCAATGGTCTCTTCGAGATAAACGACATCTTAATTTCAAAGATTCAATTTTAGGCATCATTGAAGGTAGCCTTTCAAAAGGACCTTTATATTTTGAATGTGCTCCAAATTTCACAATTAATCTCCATAATCCACCGGACACTGGTTTCAAGAGCTCTTGTTCTTGGAATTTCTACCAAAGGTTTTACCTTATCCAAAACAATCTCAAATGTTGCGGTTGTTTATAGATTTTTTTATAAAGTCATGCATACAATTATTCCCGATATCGCTTATGATAAGCTCCAACAAAAAATCCCATCTACCATTTTTCTCACAAATGTTAAAAATACTGTCATTGATAGAAAGCAATTACTCTCTAACGAAATTGCTCTTCCTCACCAATGGACTATCACTGATTCCAACAAAGAAGAACAGCAAAAGAGACATGTGTCTCAACAGATTTCTCAAATTATTGAGCATGATGATGGTAAAGTTGATATCTTATTTGCCCCAAGAACATCAACTTCTACAATTTCATCTTCTCACTTTTCTCACAGCACAAACTTCTGCTGCACCAACAGCTCCATCCAAATCCAGTTCCGACGGTATAGCTTACCCAGTCAATACTGTTGAACCTACAACTACTAATGATGATAATGTCAGCTTTTCAGACTTTGCTGATTATCATATTAATGTAGTAACCATTGAAGAACATGTTGATGATTTCGTCATGGATTATGAATTGCTTAAACAACAATTCTTAACACATCCATTGAAACCTGCTTTTTGTAAGCTGGTTCCTCATAACATCAATCAATCTTTCGAGAAAAATATTTTGCTTATATCACTTCACATAAGCAAAACATTTCTTTCTTTGATTGGTTAGCCCTTCAAAGTCCCAAAACATCTGCACAAGTCAATGTTATTTGGGAAACTACTACTGGCCAAAAATTTGATCAACAGAATCCCCCATTAGCAGCTATTAAACATAAAGATTTTAAAGCCGCTCCAATAAAAATTTTCACTGATTTAGATGGACCCATTACCAAACGAGATATTAATAATATAATTGAACAAAACAATTATACTAATTTATATCTCTCTACAATCAAAACTTCTGCTTTGCATATACCTTCTCCTAAACAGATCGTCCTACCAAAATCATCCAAGGTTCCAACAAAACCTTTCTTTCCACCATCTGCCTCTCCATCTATGCCTTCCTACAAAACCTCTTTTTCCTCTGAATTTTTAGATATTCTCACATCTAAACTGAGTCACTTAACAATTTCGCCTACGGCCAAACCATCGGCGTCTACAGCTACGCCAACAATCCCTCCGCTTCCTCCTACTTCCCCTTCTCGTCTAAAAGAACCCAAAGACAAAGGCCCCGCCATTAATGTCTTGACTACCGCTCCTACATCTTCATCTTCCTCCAACGCTCCTCCTGCTATTTATACAATTGCCCCTACTCTCGCCAAATCTTCTTCATCTGCTCCACCTCGATCTTCGCTTTGTGGCATCCAAAGTGAATCCAGTTCCTCGACTCTCGATCCCGATTCCAATCTCCCCGAAATACATAAGATATTTCGTCGCCGACGTACCATGCGTCGATCCAATCCTCAATTTCGTCAAAACCGGTATCCATTATCAAAACAATATTACTCTCGACCATCTCCATCGACACGATTCTTGAAGAAAAGGTCAAACGCAATCAAAAATATGACGGAAATGCCATCTATGATTGGAGTATTGATGGACTTTCTCGAATATCAAATTATTGAAGTCGTCCTCAAAATGCATATTTATGCAAAAGCCGTGTCCTCCAAAACCATATCGAACCCGATACCGCCAAAGCTATTACTTGTGGTTTTACAGTCAATTATATGGTTGGTGGCATTATACCATGGATGATGATGAAAGAGACTCAATTCTTAATCATCTCAAAACCGATGCTTTAGACAATCCCATTTTAGGACCCAATAACGAATGGGTTTATGATTCTGTCAATCAGCTTATTGCAGAATTAATCTGGCAATTTGTTGGTCATGTTAAATCGTTTAACGCTAAGATACGAGATCAACGTCATAGTCTTAGATGTCGTACTCTTAATGATTATCGCTGGTATAAAGATACATTCTTTACAAAATTGTATTCTTTAACCGAAAAACATGATGAAATGTTCTGGAAAGAACGATTTCTTGCTGGATTACCTCCATACTTTGCCTCCAAAATCAAAGACTTCATCAAAGAGCATTATGACAATACTCTTGCTTGAACTTTCTTATGGGGATATAACACAAGCTGTGCAAACTTGTGCCCTCTCCATTTGCAATGACATGAAACTCAATCGTCAAATTCAAAAGGAGAAATCTACCTTAAAGCATGATTTAGGTAATTTCTGTTTTGACTTTGGTCAAGAAATTGATGTTTCAAAATATACTACTCCCAAACAACGGCCAAAGCATACAAAGAAATCCAAAACTTTTCCTTACTTATATAAACCACCATATTATTCCAAATCTCCTTCAAAAGTCCGTTATTCAAAATACCAACGACCATCGTATCTTTGTCTGAAAAAAAATCCACTGATCCACATACCAAAGAAAATCTTTGTTTTAAATGTGGCGACACAGCCATTATGCTAACAAATGTCGAGTTACTCCAATGAAGATCGACCATGTTGCATATTCTTCTTCGTCTTCCGACGAACACCGCCAATGTGCTTCCAATCTTCTTCACACTTCATCCTCCTCTTCTTCCTCGAACCCGAGATTAATGTTCTCACCGCCTATGAAGACCTTCTTCTTGCAATCGGTGATCAAATTGCTGATCCTGAGTTAAAACGACAATATTTCACTAAAGTCGTTCATAAAGAAGCCTCTTCACATGACGCAGAAGCCTCCACTTCTCGGTCAATTCCTCCAAAACTGGATAAACGCCAACAAAAATTTACTGAGCAAGTATCCATGGATGAATCTCATTTTACTTTTTCCAATCTCATGGAAATTGTAAATAACAAAAAATCAACTAAACAACCTACCATTTCGTCACTCCAGTCCGAAATTAACCAACTTAAAAATGAGATTAAACAATTAACATCCCGAATTGTTCAACTTGAACAATCGATGTTGAAGCTCATTACCAATTTGATGACAATGAAATTTTCTCACTTTCCAAATCTTCTTCCAACTTCCACAGATGGTATACTCCTATCACTTTTGCAGTCAAAGATTTCACTGTAAAATGTAATGCAATTATTGATTCAGTCTTGATTTAAATTGCATTCGCGAAGGCTTTCTTCCTCTTAAATATCAGATGCGCCCAAAGAAAGAATTCCATAGTATCTCTGTTGCCAATGGACAAAGTACTCGTATCAAATATGAAGTTCCTTCACTCATATTTGTAATCAAGGAATTTGTCTCCTTTAACATTTATTGTTATCCCTGGCCTCAAACAAGATATGTTACTTGGCACTCCATTTTTAAGAAAAATTCAACCCTTCTCTCAGTATCTGAGATTGGTATCTCAACCATAATTCAAGGAAAATCCATTCGGTTTCCTTTTTCCCAACCTCAAACAACTTCTCACATTGATCTCATCATTCATCAAATTGAATATAAAACTATTCATATTGGTTATCTCAAAAATGAAATTTTACTACTAAAAACAGATCGATTTTACAATCTCTGTTTTAAAAGTAAACTTCAATCTTTCCAAGCTAATCTTGAACAACAATGTTGTTCGACATCCCCAATGCTTTCTCGGTCTCGGAAACAACATATTGTGCGTCTTCCTTATATTCCGAATTTCATGAATCAAAAATTCCCACGAAAGCTAATCCATCACAAATGGATTCTCGTCTTCGTCAAATTTGTCAACATGAAATTAAAGATTTACTCAACAAAAAGCTAATCACTTCTTCCAAATCGCCATGGAGTTGTACCGCTTTTTATGTTGAAAATGCTCCGAACTTGAAAGAGGTGTTCCCCTACCTGGTTATTAATTATAAACCTCTAAATAAAGTTCTCCAAACCATTCGTTATCCCTTGCCAAATAAATCGATTTGTTAAAAGCAACTACCTCGGCAGATAGTCTTTTCCAAATTTGATTTAAAGTCCTGCTTTTGGCAAATCCAAATCCATCCATCTGATCGTTACAAAACTGCTTTTAACACTCCATTTGGGCAATATCAATGGAATGTTATGCCATTTGGTCTTAAAAATGCTCCATCTGAATTCCAAAAGATTATGAATGATATTTTTAATCCATATAGTTCCTTCATCCTTGTTTACATTGATGATCTATTAGTTTTCTCAATCCATAGATCAACATTGGAAACACCTTTCAACATTCCAATTTCTAATTAAAAAACATGGATTGGTACTCTCTCAAAAGAAGATACATCTTTTTCAAACAGAGGTCACATTCCTTGGTTTTAAATTAGCCAATCAAACTCTAACTCCAGTCAATCGAGTTATTGCTTTCGCCACTAAATTCCCAGATCAATTGACTGATCGCCTCCAATTACAGAGATTTTTAGGTTGCCTAAATTATCTCTCTGATTTTTATAAAGATGTTGCAACGATAAACAATGTCTTCAAAACTTGTTATCTTCCAAGAAACCTTTCAAGCTGGACTCCCCATGTCCATACCAAAGCTGTCCAACTTATTAAACAAAAGGTTCATTCCTTACCATGTCTCCATCTGGCCATACCCCATTATTTTAAAATTGTTCAAACTGATGCATCTAACATTGGTTATGGTGGCATCCTTTTACAACAACACCCATCAGGCAAAGAGCAATTAGTTTGCTTTACTTCCAAAACCTGGAAAGGTGCTCAAATCAATTATTCAACATTCCAAAAGAAGTTCTTGCAATTGTTTTATGTGTTCAAAAATTCCAAGTTTGATTTGCTAAATCAAAAATTTCTAATTCGTGTTGATTGTCAATCCGCAAAAAATATATTTTTCAAAGATGTTAAAAATCTTGCTGCAAAACAAATTTTTGCTCGCTGGCAAGCTATATTAAGTATCTTTGATTTTGATATTAAATATATACCAGGTACTACCAATTCTCTTCCTGACTTTTTGTCTAGAGAATTTCTTACTACCCCTCTCATGCATTATTTACGAGATGTCTAAAAAGGTCGCCTCTCGCTCGATCTAACAGATTCAAACCACTTGACCAACGAACCCAATCGTGCTTATATCACCATCAGCCAAAATTTAATATGTCCTCTTGACAAACCATTAGCTAGCAAGTCCCTTGCTACGCAAATTGCTTGCACACTCCCTCCAGGCCTTCATTTTCTTCCTGACCGTCCACATTCCACAATCCAATTTTATGAATCCATTCTAACATCCACCCAGTCCATCCTTTTTGATCATAAATCCAGAGAAAACTCTGTCGAGATTGACTTTTCAAAGCTTAAGATCTTAAGGGTTTTATCTGCTGATGATTGGTGTGAACATTTTAAATTTATTACCAAGACTCCATTTGCCTATAAAGATATTAGTATTAATAAAGACAAACCTCTTCGTAGCCATAAGTTATAAAGACTATATAGTTTGCATGGACTAATATTTTATTTTACAAGGATCCCGATCACCATTCCCGGTATCTATCCTTTGCTCCAACTTGTCCAAAATCTTTTCCCCAATGGTGGCTCATCAATTGGTGGAACAAATTTGGACCCCATGAATTTATCTTTCCAAAACAAGTCCAACAACAATTTACCAAAGATAACCTTCCAATGCTTCAATTTTTATGCAAATATAATATTCCATGGATTTTGAAATGGGAATATGAAACTGCTTCCGTTTCCATTTATGAACCAAAGGACGACACCAATACCACCAATAAGGTCAAATATCTTTCCCAAACAATTTCATCCAAATGGTGGAATAAATTCAATTATCAAGTTGCATTAGCCGCTCCATTAATCGCTCCACCAACTCCCGCCAAAACTACCAAATCCCCATCTCGCATCAACATCCTACAAAGATGTTGTGTCCAACCTTCTTCTCGAAATGACTCTCCTATTGGCCAAATTGCAACAAATTGAAGATGACAATAAAGCTTTACGCCAACAAATGCATGAAGATAACCAACAACTTCGCCATGAACTTGAACAGTTACCTCCAGGTGTTCATCTTCTCCATCGATTCGAAGCGTTCATCTCTCGATGACGACGCCTAGCCAAATCTCTCAAGAATTGATCCAACCAATTGTTGATTATCTCCTTTATTTGGTTTATCCCAATGGAGTTGATATTCAATACTCTTCATCACCATTTTGTGGATGTTGCCTCCAAAGTAGACATCCTTACTCCATGACCATTCATTTGGCTTCCATTTGTTTCGCTTGGACAACCGAAGATACAAATTACATCCTTGCAATTTGGTATCTTTTAAATTGTCCCCATATCACCATTTTTGTTGATTTTCCAGCCATTTTTCGTTTCCCCAACTATGTGTTCGCTCCTCTTTGGAATTTTATCCATAATTCTCCGATTACACGATTTTGCCATATCATTTATTCGCGAGGTGATCCTGAAGCATCGGTTGCATTCGTCCCGAACTTAATTATTATCGAGATGATTAAGTTCTCCTGACGTGTCCACCAACCGGCCCATGCCATTTCTCCATTTCCAAACTCGGGCTTCCTCGTTGTAAATTCCATTGGTTTTTATGACGACCATTGCTTTGAAAAAAGTTATGCTACCCTCTTTTGTGAAAGGTCGTTTCTTGTAGACCTTTAATGTTTGCTCTTTCCAAAGGTCGTTTCTTGTAGACCTTTTACCTTTTGCTTTTTCCAAGAGTCAAGCCTTGTTTTTAACTTGACCCTTGCTTTTGCTAAGAGTTGTTTATGTCTGTAGGGTTATCAATGCATTGATAACGCGTCTATAAATAGAAGTAAGTAAGATTTGCTAAGCACGAGTAAGTTGAAGTATCTTATGCTTTGTTAAGTTTGTATTTTCTCTGGAGTGTCTCTCTTCGTTTATAAAAATAGAGTCGTATTATTATTTGTACCCTGCATCTCCATTTCCCTCTGAGTTTCTAAACGTGTCTTCATACGTTGAAGGCCGTTCACTTGGTTATGGTGGCATCCTTTTACAACAACACCCATCAGGCAAAGAGCAATTAGTTTGCTTTACTTCCAAAACCTGGAAAGGTGCTCAAATCAATTATTCAACATTCCAAAAAGAAGTTCTTGCAATTGTTTTATGTGTTCAAAAATTCCAAGCTGATTTGCTAAATCAAAAATTTCTAATTCGTGTTGATTGTCAATCCGCAAAAAATATATTTTTCAAAGATGTTAAAAATCTTGCTGCAAAACAAATTTTTGCTCATTTGGCAAGCTATATTAAGTATCTTTGATTTTGATATTAAATATATACCAGTACTACCAATTCTCTTCCCGACTTTTTGTCTAGAGAATTTCTTACTACCCTCTCTGCATTATTTACTGAGATGTCTAAAAAGGTCGCCTCCGCTCGATCTAACGATTCAAACCACTTGACCAACGAACCCAACTGTGCTTATATCACCATCAGCCAAAATTTAATATGTCCTCTTGACAAACCATTAGCTAGCAAGTCCCTTGCTACGCAAATTGCTTGCACACTCCCTCCAGGCCTTCATTTTCTTCCTGACCGTCCACATTCCACAATCCAATTTTATGAATCCATTCTAACATCCACCCAGTCCATCCTTTTTGATCATAAATCCAGAGAAAACTCTGTCGAGATTGACTTTTCAAAGCTTAAGATCTTAAGGGTTTTATCTGCTGATGATTGGTGTGAACATTTTAAATTTATTACCAAGACTCCATTTGCCTATAAAGATATTAGTATTAATAAAGACAAACCTGCTGTAGCCATAAGTTATAAAGACTATATAGCTGCATGGACTAATATTTTATTTTACAAGGATCCTGATCACCATTCCTGGTATCTATCCTTTGCTCCAACTTGTCCAAAATCTTTTCCCCAATGGTGGCTCATCAATTGGTGGAACAAATTTGGACCCCATGAATTTATCTTTCCAAAACAAGTCCAACAACAATTTACCAAAGATAACCTTCCAATGCTTCAATTTTTATGCAAATATAATATTCCATGGATTTTGAAATGGGAATATGAAACCGCTTCCGTTTCCATTTATGAACCAAAGGACGACACCAATACCACCAATAAGGTCAAATATCTTTCCCAAACAATTTCATCCAAATGGTGGAATAAATTCAATTATACAATTTGCATTAGGCCGCTCCATTAATCGCTCCACCAACTCCCGCCAAAGCTACCAGGATCCCCATCTGCATCAACATCCTACAAAGATGTTGTGTCCAAACCTTCTTCTCGAAATGACTCTCCTATTGGCCAAATTGCAACAAATTGAAGATGACAATAAAGCTTTACGCCAACAAATGCATGAAGATAACCAACAACTTCGCCATGAACTTGAACAGTTACCTCCAGGTGTTCATCTTCTCCATCCATTCGAAGCGTTCATCTCTCTCGATGACGACGCCTAGCCAAATCTCTCAAGAATTGATCCAACCAATTGTTGATTATCTCCTTTATTTGGTTTATCCCAATGGAGTTGATATTCAATACTCTTCATCACCATTTTGTGGATGTTGCCTCCAAAGTAGTCCCCATATCACCATTTTTGTTGATTTTCCAGCCATTTTTCGTTTCCCCAACTATGTGTTCGCTCCTCTTTGGAATTTTATCCATAATTCTCCGCTTACACGATTTTGCCATATCATTTATTCGCGAGGTGATCCCGAAGCATCGGTTTGCATTCGTCCCGAACTTAATTATTATCGAGATGATTAAGTTCTCCTGGACATGTCCAAATAACCGCCCATGCCATTTCTCCATTTCCACTTTCAGGCTTCTGTTGTAAATTCCATTGGTTTTTATGACGTAATCCATTGCTTTGAAAAAGTTATGCTACCCCTCGCTTTTGTGAAAGGTCGTTTCTTCGTAGACCTTTAATGTTTGCTCTTTCCAAAGGTCGTTTATCGTAGACCTTTTACCTTTTGCTTTTTCCAAGAGTCAAGCACTTGTTTTTAACTTGACCCTTGCTTTTGCTAAGAGTTGTTTATGTCTGTAGGGTTATCAATGCATTGATAACGCGTCTATAAATAGAAGTAAGTAAGATTTGCTAAGCACGAGTAAGTTGAAGTATCTTATGCTTTGTTAAGTTTGTATTTTCTCTGAGTGTCTCTCTTCGTTTATAAAAATAGAGTCGTATTATTATTTGTACCCCGCATCTCCATTTCCTCTCGAGTTTCTAAAAGTGTCTTCATACGTTGAAGGCCGTTCACTTGGTATCAGAGACATAGATCGTGCTCGCTTTCAGTCATCCACTGTAAGTATATGTTTCTATCAATATCAAACTTCTTAATAGTTTGCCTTCTTTTTGTTTTCTCCGAAGAACTTTTACTTGTGTTTCTTTTACTTGGATTTTCGTATGAGCTTTTCTTGATCGTATCTTATTTGCTACTTGTCGTTTTTATCGTCGCGTTGTAAGACTCGCAAAAGGAACGTAAGACGAGCAGTAAATCGTTGACTGAAAATCGATTTGTTTTCAAAACAATTTATCATCATGAGTTCTCTGCGAAGATCTTTATCTAAAGTCCTTTCTTTCTCCTCTTCGGATAGTAAAGATGCATCCAGTTCAACTTCTCCTTTACCTGAGTCTATCATACAATTACATAAAAAATCAAAAACAAAAAATAGTCATGAAATTGTCTATACTAATATAGATCAAGCTCTGCAAAATTGGACCATTCCACAGGTTCAACCCTCCATGGTTTATACCAAAGGCAATTTTTCCCCAAAACAAAATTATATCATCAAACTCGTTGAAGATACTATTTCTGTTGATGAAGATGGACAGAAATAGTTATCCTTTCTCCCGAAAAAATCGCCAATCATGCTTCCACACATAAATTTCTCCATCTTGGATTAATTCAAGTAGCACTTAAACCACTAGTTGCTTTAGGTGTTAATGCTTTGATGCAATGGTCTCTTCGCGATAAACGACATCTTAATTTCAAAGATTCAATTTTAGGCATCATTGAAGGTAGCCTTTCAAAAGGACCTTTATATTTTGAATGTGCTCCAAATTTCACAATTAATCTCCATAATCCACCGAGACTGGTTTCAAGAGCTCTTGTTCTTGGAATTTCTACCAAAGGTTTTACCTTATCCAAAACAATCTCAAATGTTGCGGTTGTTTATAGATTTTTTTATAAAGTCATGCATACAATTATTCCCGATATCGCTTATGATAAGCTCCAACAAAAAATCCCATCTACCATTTTTCTCACAAATGTTAAAAATACTTGTCATTGATAGAAAGCAATTACTCTCTAACGAAATTGCTCTTCCTCACCAATGGACTATCACCGATTCCAACAAAGAAGAACAAAGAAAAGAGACATGTGTCTCAACAGATTTCTCAAATTATTGAGCATGATGATGGTAAAGTTGATATCTTATTTGCCCCAAGAACATCAACTTCTACAATTTCATCTTCTCACTTTTCTCATTGCACAAACTTCTGTTTGCACCAACAACTCCATCCAAATCCAGATTCCGACGGTATAGCTTACCCAAATCTTGTTGAACCTACAACTACTAATGATGATAATGTCACTTTTCAGGACTTTGTTGATTATCATATTAATGTAGTAACCATTGAAGAACATGTTGATGATTTCGTCATGGATTATGAATTGCTTAAACAACAATTCTTAACACATCCATTGAAACCTCGCTTTTTGTAAGTGGTTCCTCGCAACATCAATCAATCTTTCGAGAAAAATATTTTGCTTATATCACTTCACATAAGCAAAACATTTCTTTCTTTGATTGGTTAGCCCTTCAAAGTCCCAAAACATCTGCACAAGTCAATGTTATTTGGGAAACTACTACCGGCCAAAAATTTGATCAACAGAATCCCCCATTAGCGACTATTAAACATAAAGATTTTAAAGCCGCTCCAATAAAAATTTTCACCGATTTAGATGGACCCATTACCAAACGAGATATTAATAATATAATTGAACAAAACAATTATACTAATTTATATCTCTCTACAATCAAAACTTCGCTTTGCATATACCTTCTCCTAAACAGATCATCCTACCAAAATCATCCAAGGTTCCAACAAAACCTTTCTTTCCACCATCTGCCTCTCCATCTATGCCTTCCTACAAAACCTCTTTTTCCTCTCGAATTTTTAGATATTCTCACATCTAAACCGAGTCACTTAACAATTTCGCCTACGGCCAAACCATCCATCGGCGTCTACAGGCCCACGCCAACAATCCCTCCGCTTCCTCCTACTTCCCCTTCTCGTCTAAAAGAACCCAAAGACAAAGGCCCCGCCATTAATGTCTTGACTACCGCTCCTACATCTTCATCTTCCTCCAACGCTCCTCCTGCTATTTATACAATTGCCCCTACTCTCGCCAAATCTTCTTCATCTGCTCCACCCGATGATCTTGCTTGTGGCATCCAAAGAATCCGGTTCCTCGACTCTCGATCGATTCCAATCTCCCTGAAATACATAAGATATTTCGTCGCCGACGTACCATGCGTCGATCCAATCCTCAATTTCGTCAAAACCGGTATCCATTATCAAAACAATATTACTCTCGACCATCTCCATCAGACCTGATTCTTGAAGAAAAGGTCAAACGCAATCAAAAATATGACGGAAATGCCATCTATGATTGGAGTATTGATGGACTTTCGAATATCAAATTATTGAAGTCGTCCTCAAAATGCATATTTATGCAAAAGCCAGTGTCCTCCAAAACCATACTTGACCGATACCGCCAAAGCTATTACTTGTGGTTTTACAGTCAATTATATGGTTGGTGGCATTATACCATGGATGATGATGAAAGAGACTCAATTCTTAATCATCTCAAAACCGATGCTTTAGACAATCCCATTTTAGGACCCAATAACGAATGGGTTTATGATTCTCATCAATCACTTATTGCGAATTAATCCGGCAATTTGTTGGTCATGTTAAATCTGTTAACGCTAAGATACGAGATCAACTTCATAGTCTTAGATGTCGTACTCTTAATGATTATCGCTGGTATAAAGATACATTCTTTACAAAATTGTATTCTTTAACCGAAAAACATGATGAAATGTTCGGAAAGAACGATTTCTTCTTGGATTACCTCCATACTTTGCCTCCAAAATCAAAGACTTCATCAAAGAGCATTATGACAATACTCTTGCTGAACTTTCTTATGGGGATATAACACAAGCCAGTGCAAACTTGTGCCCTCTCCATTTGCAATAACATGAAACTCAATCGTCAAATTCAAAAGGAGAAATCTACCTTAAAGCATGATTTAGGTAATTTCGTTTTGACTTTGGTCAAGAAATTGATGTTTCAAAATATACTACTCCCAAACAACGGCCAAAGCATACAAAGAAATCCAAAACTTTTCCTTACTTATATAAACCACCATATTATTCCAAATCTCCTTCAAAAGTCCGTTATTCAAAATACCAACGACCATCGTATCTTTGTCGAAAAAAAATCCACTGATCCACATACCAAAGAAAATCTTTGTTTTAAATGTAAGCGGACACGCCATTATGCTAACAAATGTCGAGTTACTCCAATGAAGATCGACCATGTTGCATATTCTTCTTCGTCTTCGACGAACACGCCAGATGTGCTTCCAATCTTCTTCACACTTCATCCTCCTCTTCTTCGAACCTGAGATTAATGTTCTCACTTTACCTATGAAGACCTTCTTCTTGCAATCGGTGATCAAATTGCTGATCTGAGTTAAAACGACAATATTTCACTAAAGTCGTTCATAAAGAAGCCTCTTCACATGACGCCAGAAGCCTCCACTTCTCGGTCAATTCCTCCAAAACTGGATAAACGCCAACAAAATTTCTCGAGCAAGTATCCATGGATGAATCTCATTTTACTTTTTCCAATCTCATGGAAATTGTAAATAACAAAAAATCAACTAAACAACCTACCATTTCGTCACTCGATCAGAAATTAACCAACTTAAAAATGAGATTAAACAATTAACATCCCGAATTGTTCAACTTGAACAATCGATGTTGAAGCTCATTACCAATTTGATGACAATGAAATTTTCTCACTTTCCAAATCTTCTTCCAACTTCCACAGATGGTATACTCCTATCACTTTTGCAGTCAAAGATTTCACTGTAAAATGTAATGCAATTATTGATTCAGGTGCTGATTTAAATTGCATTCGCGAAGGCTTTCTTCCTCTTAAATATCTTTGTGCGCCCAAAAGAATTCCATAGTATCTCTGTTGCCAATGGACAAAGTACTTTCGTATCAAATATGAAGTTCCTTCAAATTCATATTTGTAATCAAGGAATTTGTCTGCCTTTAACATTTATTGTTATCCCTGGCCTCAAACAAGATATGTTACTTGGCACTCCATTTTTAAGAAAAATTCAACCCTTCTCTGTATCTGAGATTGGTATCTCAACCATAATTCAAGGAAAATCCATTCAGTTTCCTTTTTCCCAACCTCAAACAACTTCTCACATTGATCTCATCATTCACCAAATTGAATATAAAACTATTCATATTGGTTATCTCAAAAATGAAATTTTACTACTAAAAACAGATCGATTTTACAGATCTCTGTTTTTAAAAGTAAACTTCAATCTTTCCAAGCTAATCTTGAACAACAATGTTGTTCGACATCCCCAATGCTTTACGGTCTCGGAAACAACATATTGTCGTCTTCCTTATATTCCGAATTTCATGAATCAAAAATTCCCACGAAAGCTAATCCATCACAAATGGATTCTCGTCTTCGTCAAATTTGTCAACATGAAATTAAAGATTTACTCAACAAAAAGCTAATCACTTCTTCCAAATCGCCATGGAGTTGTACCGCTTTTTATGTTGAAAATGCTCGAACTTGAAAGAGGTGTTCCCACTTTGGTTATTAATTATAAACCTCTAAATAAAGTTCTCCAAACCATTCGTTATCCCTTGCCAAATAAATCGATTTGTTAAAAGCAACTACCTCGGCGTGATAGTCTTTTCCAAATTTGATTTAAAGTCTGGCTTTTGGCAAATCCAAATCCATCCATCTGATCGTTACAAAACTGCTTTTAACACTCCATTTGGGCAATATCAATGGAATGTTATGCCATTTGGTCTTAAAAATGCTCCATCTGAATTCCAAAAGATTATGAATGATATTTTTAATCCATATAGTTCCTTCATCCTTGTTTACATTGATGATCTATTAGTTTTCTCAATCCATAGATCAACATTGGAAACACCTTTCAACATTCCAATTTCTAATTAAAAAACATGGATTGGTACTCTCTCAAAAGAAGATACATCTTTTTCAAACAGAGGTCACATTCCTTGGTTTTAAATTAGCCAATCAAACTCTAACTCCAGTCAATCGAGTTATTGCTTTCGCCACTAAATTCCCAGATCAATTGACTGATCGCCTCCAATTACAGAGATTTTTAGGTTGCCTAAATTATCTCTCTGATTTTTATAAAGATGTTGCAACAGATAAACAATGTCTTCAAAACTTGTTATCTTCCAAGAAACCTTTCAACTGGACTCCTGTCCATACCAAAGCTGTCCAACTTATTAAACAAAAGGTTCATTCCTTACCATGTCTCCATCTGGCCATACCCCATTATTTAATTAGAAATTGGAATGTTTTTTAATTAGAAATTGGAATGTTGAAAGGTGTTTCCAATGTTGATCTATGGATTGCGAGAAAACTAATAGATCATCAATGTAAACAAGGATGAAGGAACTATATGGATTAAAAATATCATTCATAATCTTTTGGAATTCAGATGGAGCATTTTTAAGACCAAATGGCATAACATTCCATTGATATTGCCCAAATGGAGTGTTAAAAGCAGTTTTGTAACGATCAGATGGATGGATTTGGATTTGCCAAAAGCCAGACTTTAAATCAAATTTGGAAAAGACTACTGCCGAGGTAGTTGCTTTTAACAAATCAGATTTATTTGGCAAGGGATAACGAATGGTTTGGAGAACTTTATTTAGAGGTTTATAATTAATAACCAAAGGGGAACACCTCTTTCAAGTTCTCGAGCATTTTCAACATAAAAAGCGTACAAACTCCATGGCGATTTGGAAGAAGTGATTAGCTTTTTGTTGAGTAAATCTTTAATTTCATGTTGACAAATTTGACGAAGACGAGAATCCATTTGTGATGGATTAGCTTTCGTGGGAATTTTTGATTCATGAAATTCTGGAATATAAGGAAGACGCACAATATGTTGTTTCCGAGACCAGAAAAGCATTGGGGATGTCAGAACAACATTGTTGTTCAAGATTAGCTTGGAAAGATTGAAGTTTACTTTTAAAAACAGGAGACTGTAAAATCTGATCTGTTTTTAGTAGTAAAATTTCATTTTTGAGATAACCAATATGAATAGTTTTATATTCAATTTGGTGAATGATGAGATCAATGTGAGAAGTTGTTTGAGGTTGGGAAAAAGGAAACTGAATGGATTTTCCTTGAATTATGGTTGAGATACCAATCTCAGATACAGAGAAGGGTTGAATTTTTCTTAAAAATGGAGTGCCAAGTAACATATCTTGTTTGAGGCCAGGGATAACAATAAATGTTAAAGGCGACAAATTCCTTGATTACAAATATGAGTTTGAAGGAACTTCATATTTGATACGAGTACTTTGTCCATTGGGCAACAGAGATACTATGGAATTCTTTGTGGGCGTACGATATTTAAGAGGAAGAAAGCTTCGCGAATGCAATTTAAATCAAGACTGAATCAATAATTGCATTACATTTTACAAAGGTGAAATCTTTGATCAAAAAGTGAGAGGAGTATACCATCTCAGTGGAAGTTGGAAGAAGATTTGGAAAGTGAGAAAATTTCATTGTCATCAAATTGGTAATGAGCTTCAACATCGATTGTTCAAGTTGAACAATTCGGGATGTTAATTGTTTAATCTCATTTTTAAGTTGGTTAATTTCGATTTGGAGTGACGAAATGGTAGGTTGTTTAGTTGATTTTTTGTTATTTACAATTTCCATGAGATTGGAAAAAGTAAAATGAGATTCATCCATGGATACTTGCTCGAAAAATTTTTGTTGGCGTTTATCCAGTTTGGAGGAATTGACCGAGAAGTGGAGGCTTCTGCGTCATGTGAAGAGGCTTCTTTATGAACGACTTTAGTGAAATATTGTCGTTTTAACTCGGGATCAGCAATTTGATCACCGATTGCAAGAAGAAGGTCTTCATAGGCGGTGAGAACATTAATCTCGAGTTCGAAGAAGAGGAGGATGAAGTGTGAAGAAGATTGGAAGCACATCGGCGTGTTCGTCGGAAGACGAAGAAGAATATGCAACATGGTCGATCTTCATTGGAGTAACTCGACATTTGTTAGCATAATGGCCAGTCCGCCACATTTAAAACAAAGATTTTCTTTGGTATGTGGATCGATGGATTTTTTTCGTGCGATACGATGATGGTCGTTGGTATTTTGAATAACGGACTTTTGAAGGAGATTTGGAATAATATGGTGGTTTATATAAGTAAGGAAAAGTTTTGGATTTCTTTGTATGCTTTGGCCGTTGTTTGGGAGTAGTATATTTTGAAACATCAATTTCTTGACCAAAGTCAAAACAAATTACCTAAATCATGCTTTAAGGTAGATTTCTCCTTTTGAATTTGACGATTGAGTTTCATGTCATTGCAAATGGAGAGGGCACAAGTTTGCACAGCTTGTGTTATATCCCCATAAGAAAGTTCAGCAAGAGTATTGTCATAATGCTCTTTGATGAAGTCTTTGATTTTGGAGGCAAAGTATGGAGGTAATCCAAAGAAAAATCGTTCTTTCCAGAACATTTCATCATGTTTTTCGGTTAAAGAATACAATTTTGTAAAGAATGTATCTTTATACCAGCGATAATCATTAAGAGTACGACATCTAAGACTATGAAGTTGATCTCGTATCTTAGCGTTAACAGATTTAACATGACCAACAAATTGCCAGATTAATTCTGCAATAAGCTGATTGACAGAATCATAAACCCATTCGTTATTGGGTCCTAAAATGGGATTGTCTAAAGCATCGGTTTTGAGATGATTAAGAAGTGAGTCTCTTTCATCATCATCCATGGTATAATGCCACCAACCATATAATTGACTGTAAAACCACAAGTAATAGCTTTGGCGGTATCGGTTCAAGATGGTTTTGGAGGACACGGCTTTTGCATAAATATGCATTTTGAGGACGACTTCAATAATTTGATATTCGAAAAAGTCCATCAATACTCCAATCATAGATGGCATTTCCGTCATATTTTTGATTGCGTTTGACCTTTTCTTCAAGAATCGTGTCCGATGGAGATGGTCGAGAGTAATATTGTTTTGATAATGGATACCGGTTTTGACGAAATTGAGGATTGGATCGACGCATGGTACGTCGGCGACGAAATATCTTATGTATTTCGGGAGATTGGAATCGAGATCGAGAGTCGAGGAACTGATTCACTTGGATGCCACAAGAAGATCGGGTGGAGCGATGAAGAAGATTTGGCGAGAGTAGGGGCAATTGTATAAATAGCGAGGAGCGTTGGAGGAAGATGAAGATGTAGGAGCGGTAGTCAAGACATTAATGGCGGGGCCTTTGTCTTTGGGTTCTGTTAGACGAGAAGGGGAAGTAGGAGGAAGCGGAGGGATTGTTGGCGTAGTCGTAGACGCCGATGGTTTGGCCGTAGGCGAAATTGTTAAGTGACTCGGTTTAGATGTGAGAATATCTAAAAATTCGAGAGGAAAAGAGGTTTTGTAGGAAGGCATAGATGGAGAGGCGATGGTGGAAAGAAAGGTTTTGTTGGAACCTTGGATGATTTTGGTAGGACGATGATTGCTGTTTAGGAGAAGGTATATGCAAAGCGAAGTTTTGATTGTAGAGAGATATAAATTAGTATAATTGTTTTGTTCAATTATATTATTAATATCTCGGTTGGTAATGGGTCCATCTAAATCGATGAAAATTTTTATTGGAGCGGCTTTAAAATCTTTATGTTTAATAGCTGCTAATGGGGATTCTGTTGATCAAATTTTTGGCGATAGTAGTTTCCCAAATAACATTGACTTGTGCAGATGTTTTGGGACTTTGAAGGGCTAACCAATCAAAGAAAGAAATGTTTTGCTTATGTGAAGTGATATAAGCAAAATATTTTTCTCGAAAGATTGATTGATGCTTGCGAGAACCAAACTTACAAAAAGCGTGTTTCAATGGATGTGTTAAGAATTGTTGTTTAAGCAATTCATAATCCATGACGAAATCATCAACATGTTCTTCAATGGTTACTACATTAATATGATAATCAAGAAAGTCTGAAAAGCTGACATTATCATCATTAGTAGTTGTAGGTTCAACAGTATTGACTGGGTAAGCAAAAATAGTCATGAAATTGTCTATACTAATATAGATCAAGCTCTGCAAAATTGGACCATTCCACAGGTTCAACCCTCCATGGTTTATACCAAAGGCAATTTTTCCCCAAAACAAAATTATATCATCAAACTCGTTGAAGATACTATTTCTGTTGATGAAGATGGACAGGAAATAGTTATCCTTTCTCCCGAAAAAATCGCCAATCATGCTTCCACACATAAATTTCTCCATCTTGGATTAATTCAAGTAGCACTTAAACCACTAGTTGCTTTAGGTGTTAATGCTGATGCAATGGTCTCTGTTCGAGATAAACGACATCTTAATTTCAAAGATTCAATTTTAGGCATCATTGAAGGTAGCCTTTCAAAAGGACCTTTATATTTTGAATGTGCTCCAAATTTCACAATTAATCTCCATAATCCACTGCAGACCTGGTTTCAAGAGCTCTTGTTCTTGGAATTTCTACCAAAGGTTTTACCTTATCCAAAACAATCTCAAATGTTGCGGTTGTTTATAGATTTTTTTATAAAGTCATGCATACAATTATTCCCGATATCGCTTATGATAAGCTCCAACAAAAAATCCCATCTACCATTTTTCTCACAAATGTTAAAAATACTGTCATTGATAGAAAGCAATTACTCTCTAACGAAATTGCTCTTCCTCACCAATGGACTATCACTGATTCCAACAAAGAAGAACAGCAAAAGAGACATGTGTCTCAACAGATTTCTCAAATTATTGAGCATGATGATGGTAAAGTTGATATCTTATTTGCCCCAAGAACATCAACTTCTACAATTTCATCTTCTCACTTTTCTGTTGCACAAACTTCTGCTGCACCAACAGCTCCATCCAAATCCAGTTCCGACGGTATAGCTTACCCAAATCAATACTTGTTGAACCTACAACTACTAATGATGATAATGTCGAACACTTTTCGGACTTTGCTTGATTATCATATTAATGTAGTAACCATTGAAGAACATGTTGATGATTTCGTCATGGATTATGAATTGCTTAAACAACAATTCTTAACACATCCATTGAAACCTGCTTTTTGTAAGCTGGTTCCTCGCAAGCATCAATCAATCTTTCGAGAAAAATATTTTGCTTATATCACTTCACATAAGCAAAACATTTCTTTCTTTGATTGGTTAGCCCTTCAAAGTCCCAAAACATCTGCACAAGTCAATGTTATTTGGGAAACTACTACTTGGCCAAAAATTTGATCAACAGAATCCCCCATTAGCGCTATTAAACATAAAGATTTTAAAGCCGCTCCAATAAAAATTTTCACTGATTTAGATGGACCCATTACCAAACGAGATATTAATAATATAATTGAACAAAACAATTATACTAATTTATATCTCTCTACAATCAAAACTTCTGCTTTGCATATACCTTCTCCTAAACAGACTGTCCTACCAAAATCATCCAAGGTTCCAACAAAACCTTTCTTTCCACCATCTGCCTCTCCATCTATGCCTTCCTACAAAACCTCTTTTTCCTCTGAATTTTTAGATATTCTCACATCTAAACTGAGTCACTTAACAATTTCGCCTACGGCCAAACCATCGGCGTCTACAGCTACGCCAACAATCCCTCCGCTTCCTCCTACTTCCCTTCTCGTCTAAAAGAACCCAAAGACAAAGGCCCCGCCATTAATGTCTTGACTACCGCTCCTACATCTTCATCTTCCTCCAACGCTCCTCCCGCTATTTATACAATTGCCCCTACTCTCGCCAAATCTTCTTCATCTGCTCCACCTGATGCTGCTGTGGCATCCAGTGAATCCAGTTCCTCTGACTCTCAGTCTGATTCCAATCTCCCTGAAATACATAAGATATTTCGTCGCCGACGTACCATGCGTCGATCCAATCCTCAATTTCGTCAAAACCGGTATCCATTATCAAAACAATATTACTCTCGACCATCTCCATCGGACACGATTCTTGAAGAAAAGGTCAAACGCAATCAAAAATATGACGGAAATGCCATCTATGATTGGAGTATTGATGGACTTTCGAATATCAAATTATTGAAGTCGTCCTCAAAATGCATATTTATGCAAAAGCCGTGTCCTCCAAAACCATACTTGAACCTCGATACCGCCAAAGCTATTACTTGTGGTTTTACAGGTCAATTATATGGTTGGTGGCATTATACCATGGATGATGATGAAAGAGACTCAATTCTTAATCATCTCAAAACCGATGCTTTAGACAATCCCATTTTAGGACCCAATAACGAATGGGTTTATGATTACATCAATCGAACTTATTGCGAGAATTAATCGGCAATTTGTTGGTCATGTTAAATCTGTTAACGCTAAGATACGAGATCAACTTCATAGTCTTAGATGTCGTACTCTTAATGATTATCGCGGTATAAAGATACATTCTTTACAAAATTGTATTCTTTAACCGAAAAACATGATGAAATGTTGGAAAGAACGATTTCTTCTTGGATTACCTCCATACTTTGCCTCCAAAATCAAAGACTTCATCAAAGAGCATTATGACAATACTCTTGCTGAACTTTCTTATGGGGATATAAAACAAGTCAGTGCAAACTTGTGCCCTCTCCATTTGCAATGACATGAAACTCAATCGTCAAATTCAAAAGGAGAAATCTACCTTAAAGCATGATTTAGGTAATTTACTGTTTTGACTTTGGTCAAGAAATTGATGTTTCAAAATATACTACTCCCAAACAACGGCCAAAGCATACAAAGAAATCCAAAACTTTTCCTTACTTATATAAACCACCATATTATTCCAAATCTCCTTCAAAAGTCCGTTATTCAAAATACCAACGACCATCGTATCTTTGTCACGAAAAAAATCCACTGATCCACATACCAAAGAAAATCTTTGTTTTAAATGTGGCAGACACTGCCATTATGCTAACAAATGTCGAGTTACTCCAATGAAGATCGACCATGTTGCATATTCTTCTTCGTCTTCCGACGAACACCGCCGATGTGCTTCCAATCTTCTTCACACTTCATCCTCCTCTTCTTCCGAACTCGAGATTAATGTTCTCACTTTGCCTATGAAGACCTTCTTCTTGCAATCGGTGATCAAATTGCTGATCTGAGTTAAAACGACAATATTTCACTAAAGTCGTTCATAAAGAAGCCTCTTCACATGACGCAGAAGCCTCCACTTCTCGGTCAATTCCTCCAAAACTGGATAAACGCCAACAAAAATTTACTGAGCAAGTATCCATGGATGAATCTCATTTTACTTTTTCCAATCTCATGGAAATTGTAAATAACAAAAAATCAACTAAACAACCTACCATTTCGTCACTCCAGTCCGAAATTAACCAACTTAAAAATGAGATTAAACAATTAACATCCCGATTTCATGACTATTTTTTGTTTTTGATTTTTTATGTAATTGTATGATAGACTCAGGTAAAGGAGAAGTTGAACTGGATGCATCTTTACTATCCGAAGAGGAGAAAGAAAGGACTTTAGATAAAGATCTTCGCAGAGAACTCATGATGATAAATTGTTTTGAAAACAAATCGATTTTCAGTCAACGATTTACTGCTCGTCTTACGTTCCTTTTGCGAGTCTTACAACGCGACGATAAAAACGACAAGTAGCAAATAAGATACGATCAAGAAAAGCTCATACGAAAATCCAAGTAAAAGAAACACAAGTAAAAGTTCTTCGGAGAAAACAAAAAGAAGGCAAACTATTAAGAAGTTTGATATTGATAGAAACATATACTTACAGTGGATGACTGAAAGCGAGCACGATCTATGGCTCTGATACCAAGTGAACGGCCTTCAACGTATGAAGACACGTTTAGAAACTCAGAGGGAAATGGAGATGCAGGGTACAAATAATAATACGACTCTATTTTTATAAACGAAGAGAGACACTCCAGAGAAAATACAAACTTAACAAAGCATAAGATACTTCAACTTACTCGTGCTTAGCAAATCTTACTTACTTCTATTTATAGACGCGTTATCAATGCATTGATAACCCTACAGACATAAACAACTCTTAGCAAAAGCAAGGGTCAAGTTAAAAACAGTGCTTGACTCTTGGAAAAAGCAAAAGGTAAAAGGTCTACAGTAAACGACCTTTGGAAAGAGCAAACATTAAAGGTCTACAGTAAACGACCTTTCACAAAAGCAGGGGTAGCATAACTTTTTTCAAAGCAATGGCTGTCATAAAAACCAATGGAATTTACAACAGGAAGCCTGAGCTGGAAATGGAGAAATGGCATGGGCCAGTTGGCTGGACACGTCCAGGAGAACTTAATCATCTCGATAATAATTAAGTTCGGGACGAATGCAAACTGATGCTTCAGGATCACCTCGCGAATAAATGATATGGCAAAATCGTGTAACTGGAGAATTATGGATAAAATTCCAAAGAGGAGCGAACACATAGTTGGGGAAACGAAAAATGGCTGGAAAATCAACAAAAATGGTGATATGGGGACAATTTAAAAGATACCAAATTGCAAGGATGTAATTTGTATCTTCGGTTGTCCAAGCGAAACAAATGGAAGCCAAATGAATGGTCATGGAGTAAGGATGTCTACTTTGGAGGCAACATCCACAAAATGGTGATGAAGAGTATTGAATATCAACTCCATTGGGATAAACCAAATAAAGGAGATAATCAACAATTGGTTGGATCAATTCTTGAGAGATTTGGCTAGGCGTCGTCATCAGAGAGATGAACGCTTGAATCGATGGAGAAGATGAACACTGGAGGTAACTTTGTTCAAGTTCATGGCGAAGTTGTTGGTTATCTTCATGCATTTGTTGGCGTAAAGCTTTATTGTCATCTTCAATTTGTTGCAATTTGGCCAATAGGAGAGTCATTTCGAAGAAGGTTTGGACACAACATCTTTGTAGGATGTTGATGCGGATGGGGATCCGACGCTTTTGCGGGAGTTGGTGGAGCGATTAATGGAGCGACTAATGCAAACATATAATTGAATTTATTCCACCATTTGGATGAAATTGTTTGGGAAAGATATTTGACCTTATTGGTGGTATTGGTGTCGTCCTTTGGTTCATAAATGGAAACGGAAGCAGGTTTCATATTCCCATTTCAAAATCCATGGAATATTATATTTGCATAAAAATTGAAGCATTGGAAGGTTATCTTTGGTAAATTGTTGTTGGACTTGTTTTGGAAAGATAAATTCATGGGGTCCAAATTTGTTCCACCAATTGATGAGCCACCATTGGGGAAAAGATTTTGGACAAGTTGGAGCAAAGGATAGATACCAGGAATGGTGATCGGATCCTTGTAAAATAAAATATTAGTCCATGCGACTATATAGTCTTTATAACTTATGGCTACAAGCAGTTTTGTCTTTATTAATACTAATATCTTTATAGGCAAATGGAGTCTTGGTAATAAATTTAAAATGTTCACACCAATCATCAATGAGATAAAACCCTTAAGATCTTAAGCTTTGAAAAGTCAATCTCGACGAGTTTTCTCTGGATTTATGATCAAAAAGGATGGACTGGGTGGATGTTAGAATGGATTCATAAAATTGGATTGTGGAATGTGGACGGTCAGGGAAGAAAATGAAGGCCTGGAGGGAGTGTGCAAGCAATTTGCGTAGCAAGGGACTTGCTAGCTAATGGTTTGTCAAGAGGACATATTAAATTTTGGCTGATGGTGATATAAGCACAGAGGGGGTAGTAAGAAATTCTCTAGACAAAAAGTCAGGAAGAGAATTGGTAGTACACAGTATATATTTAATATCAAAATCAAAGATACTTAATATAGCTTGCCAATGAGCAAAAATTTGTTTTGCAGCAAGATTTTTAACATCTTTGAAAAATATATTTTTTGCGGATTGACAATCAACACGAATTAGAAATTTTTGATTTAGCAAATCACTTGGAATTTTTGAACACATAAAACAATTGCAAGAACTTCTTTTTGGAATGTTGAATAATTGATTTGAGCACCTTTCCAGGTTTTGGAAGTAAAGCAAACTAATTGCTCTTTGCACGATGGGTGTTGTTGTAAAAGGATGCCACCATAACCAATGTTAGATGCATCGGTTTGAACAATTTTAAAATAATGGGGTATGGCGGATGGAGACATGGTAAGGAATGAACCTTTTGTTTAATAAGTTGGACAGAACTTTGGTATGGACAGAGTCCATTGAAAGGTTTCTTGGAAGATAACAAGTTTTGAAGACATTGTTTATCTCATTTGCAACATCTTTATAAAAATCGAGAGAGATAATTTAGGCAACCTAAAAATCTCTCGTAATTGGAGGCGATCAGTCAATTGATCTGGGAATTTAGTGGCGAAAGCAATAACTCGATTGACTGGAGTTAGAGTTTGATTGGCTAATTTAAAACCAAGGAATGTGACCTCTGTTTGAAAAAGATGTATCTTCTTTTGAGAGAGTACCAATCCATGTTTTTTAATTAGAAATTGGAATGTTGAAAGGTGTTTCCAATGTTGATCTATGGATTGCGAGAAAACTAATAGATCATCAATGTAAACAAGGATGAAGGAACTATATGGATTAAAAATATCATTCATAATCTTTTGGAATTCGATGGAGCATTTTTAAGACCAAATGGCATAACATTCCATTGATATTGCCCAAATGGAGTGTTAAAAGCGAGCTTTGTAACGATCGATGGATGGATTTGGATTTGCCAAAAGCCAGGACTTTAAATCAAATTTGGAAAAGACTACTGCTAGTAGTTGCTTTTAACAAATCAGATTTATTTGGCAAGGGATAACGAATGGTTTGGAGAACTTTATTTAGAGGTTTATAATTAATAACCAAAGTGGGAACACCTCTTTCAAGTTCTGGAGCATTTTCAACATAAAAAGCGGTACAACTCCATGGCGATTTGGAAGAAGTGATTAGCTTTTTGTTGAGTAAATCTTTAATTTCATGTTGACAAATTTGACGAAGACGAGAATCCATTTGTGATGGATTAGCTTTAGTGGGAATTTTTGATTCATGAAATTCTGGAATATAAGGAAGACGCACAATATGTTGTTTCCGAGACCAGAAAGCATTGGGGATGTCAGAACAACATTGTTGTTCAAGATTAGCTTGGAAAGATTGAAGTTTACTTTTAAAAACAGGAGACTGTAAAATCTGATCTGTTTTTAGTAGTAAAATTTCATTTTTGAGATAACCAATATGAATAGTTTTATATTCAATTTGGTGAATGATGAGATCAATGTGAGAAGTTGTTTGAGGTTGGGAAAAAGGAAACCTGAATGGATTTTCCTTGAATTATGGTTGAGATACCAATCTCGGATACTGAGAGAAGGGTTGAATTTTTCTTAAAAATGGAGTGCCAAGTAACATATCTTGTTTGAGGCCAGGGATAACAATAAATGTTAAAGGCGGAGACAAATTCCTTGATTACAAATATGAGTGAAGGAACTTCATATTTGATACTGAAAGTACTTTGTCCATTGGCAACAGAGATACTATGGAATTCTTTGTTTGGCGTACGATATTTAAGAGGAAGAAAGCCTTCGCGAATGCAATTTAAATCAAGACTGAATCAATAATTGCATTACATTTTACGGTGAAATCTTTGATTTGCAAAAGTGATAGGAGTATACCATCTCAGGAAGTTGGAAGAAGATTTGGAAAGTGAGAAAATTTCATTGTCATCAAATTGGTAATGAGCTTCAACATCGATTGTTCAAGTTGAACAATTCGGGATGTTAATTGTTTAATCTCATTTTTAAGTTGGTTAATTTCGGACTGGAGTGACGAAATGTTAGGTTGTTTAGTTGATTTTTTGTTATTTACAATTTCCATGAGATTGGAAAAAGTGAGAAGATGAAATTGTAGAAGTTGATGTTCTTGGGGCAAATAAGATATCAACTTTACCATCATCATGCTCAATAATTTGAGAAATCTGTTGAGACACATGTCTCTTTTGCTGTTCTTCTTTGTTGGAATCAGTGATAGTCCATTGGTGAGGAAGAGCAATTTCGTTAGAGAGTAATTGCTTTCTATCAATGACAAGTATTTTTAACATTTGTGAGAAAAATGGTAGATGGGATTTTTTGTTGGAGCTTATCATAAGCGATATCGGGAATAATTGTATGCATGACTTTATAAAAAAATCTATAAACAACCGCAACATTTGAGATTGTTTTGGATAAGGTAAAACCTTTGGTAGAAATTCCAAGAACAAGAGCTCTTGAAACCGGTCAGGTGGATTATGGAGATTAATTGTGAAATTTGGAGCACATTCAAAATATAAAGGTCCTTTTGAAAGGCTACCTTCAATGATGCCTAAAATTGAATCTTTGAAATTAAGATGTCGTTTATCTCGAACGAGAGACCATTGCATCAAGCATTAACACCTAAAGCAACTAGTGGTTTAAGTGCTACTTGAATTAATCCAAGATGGAGAAATTTATGTGTGGAAGCATGATTGGCGATTTTTTCGGGAGAAAGGATAACTATTTCTGTCCATCTTCATCAACGAAATAGTATCTTCAACGAGTTTGATGATATAATTTTGTTTTGGGGAAAAATTGCCTTTGGTATAAACCATGGAGGGTTGAACTGTGGAATGGTCCAATTTTGCGAGCTTGATCTATATTAGTATAGACAATTTCATGACTATTTTTTGTTTTTGATTTTTTATGTAATTGTATGATAGACTCGGGTAAAGGAGAAGTTGAACTGGATGCATCTTTACTATCCAAGAGGAGAAAGAAAGGACTTTAGATAAAGATCTTCGCAGAGAACTCATGATGATAAATTGTTTTGAAAACAAATCGATTTTCGATCAACGATTTATCTTGCTCGTCTTACGTTCCTTTTGCGAGTCTTACAACGCGACGATAAAAACGACAAGTAGCAAATAAGATACGATCAAGAAAAGCTCATACGAAAATCCAAGTAAAAGAAACACAAGTAAAAGTTCTTCGGAGAAAACAAAAAGAAGGCAAACTATTAAGAAGTTTGATATTGATAGAAACATATACTTACAGTGGATGACTGAAAGCGAGCACGATCTATGGCTCTGATACCAAGTGAACGGCCTTCAACGTATGAAGACACGTTTAGAAACTCGAGAGGAAATGGAGATGCAGTGGTACAAATAATAATACGACTCTATTTTTATAAACGAAGAGAGACACTCCAGAGAAAATACAAACTTAACAAAGCATAAGATACTTCAACTTACTCGTGCTTAGCAAATCTTACTTACTTCTATTTATAGACGCGTTATCAATGCATTGATAACCCTACAGGACATAAACAACTCTTAGCAAAAGCAAGGGTCAAGTTAAAAACGAAAGCTTGACTCTTGGAAAAAGCAAAAGGTAAAAGGTCTACAAGAAACGACCTTTGGAAAGAGCAAACATTAAAGGTCTCTACATAAACGACCTTTCACAAAAAGCAGGGGTAGCATAACTTTTTCAAAGCAATGGCATATAAAAACCAATGGAATTTACAACAGAAGCTTTGAGCTGGAAATGGAGAAATGGCATGGGCCGTTGGCATGGACACGTCCAGGAGAACTTAATCATCTCGATAATAATTAAGTTCGGGACGAATGCAAACGATGCTTCAGGATCACCTCGCGAATAAATGATATGGCAAAATCGTGTAAATGGAGAATTATGGATAAAATTCCAAAGAGGAGCGAACACATAGTTGGGGAAACGAAAAATGGCTGGAAAATCAACAAAAATGGTGATATGGGGACAATTTAAAAGATACCAAATTGCAAGGATGTAATTTGTATCTTCGGTTGTCCAAGCGAAACAAATGGAAGCCAAATGAATGGTCATGGAGTAAGGATGTCTACTTTGGAGGCAACATCCACAAAATGGTGATGAAGAGTATTGAATATCAACTCCATTGGGATAAACCAAATAAAGGAGATAATCAACAATTGGTTGGATCAATTCTTGAGAGATTTGGCTAGGCGTCGTCATCAGAGAGATGAACGCTTCGACGATGGAGAAGATGAACACCTGGAGGTAACTGTTCAAGTTCATGGCGAAGTTGTTGGTTATCTTCATGCATTTGTTGGCGTAAAGCTTTATTGTCATCTTCAATTTGTTGCAATTTGGCCAATAGGAGAGTCATTTCAGAAGAAGGTTTGGACACAACATCTTTGTAGGATGTTGATGCAGATGGGGATCGGCGGTTTTGGCGGGAGTTGGTGGAGCGATTAATGGAGCACTAATGCGATTGTATAATTGAATTTATTCCACCATTTGGATGAAATTGTTTGGGAAAGATATTTGACCTTATTGGTGGTATTGGTGTCGTCCTTTGGTTCATAAATGGAAACGGAAGCGGTTTCATATTCCCATTTCAAAATCCATGGAATATTATATTTGCATAAAAATTGAAGCATTGGAAGGTTATCTTTGGTAAATTGTTGTTGGACTTGTTTTGGAAAGATAAATTCATGGGGTCCAAATTTGTTCCACCAATTGATGAGCCACCATTGGGGAAAAGATTTTGGACAAGTTGGAGCAAAGGATAGATACCAGGAATGGTGATCGGATCCTTGTAAAATAAAATATTAGTCCATGCAAACTATATAGTCTTTATAACTTATGGCTACAAAGGGTTTGTCTTTATTAATACTAATATCTTTATAGGCAAATGGAGTCTTGGTAATAAATTTAAAATGTTCACACCAATCATCAATGAGATAAAACCCTTAAGATCTTAAGCTTTGAAAAGTCAATCTCGACGAGTTTTCTCTGGATTTATGATCAAAAAGGATGGACTGGGTGGATGTTAGAATGGATTCATAAAATTGGATTGTGGAATGTGGACGGTCGGGAAGAAAATGAAGGCCTGGAGGGAGTGTGCAAGCAATTTGCGTAGCAAGGACTTGCTAGCTAATGGTTTGTCAAGAGGACATATTAAATTTTGGTGATGGTGATATAAGCACGATTGGGTTCTCGGTTGGTCAAGTGGTTTGAATCTGTTAGATCGAAATGGAGGCGACCTTTTTAGACATCTCAGTAAATAATGCACGAGAGGGGTAGTAAGAAATTCTCTAGACAAAAAGTCAGGAAGAGAATTGGTAGTACCTGGTATATATTTAATATCAAAATCAAAGATACTTAATATAGCTTGCCAGCGAGCAAAAATTTGTTTTGCAGCAAGATTTTTAACATCTTTGAAAAATATATTTTTTGCGGATTGACAATCAACACGAATTAGAAATTTTTGATTTAGCAAATCAGCTTGGAATTTTTGAACACATAAAACAATTGCAAGAACTTCTTTTTGGAATGTTGAATAATTGATTTGAGCACCTTTCCAGGTTTTGGAAGTAAAGCAAACTAATTGCTCTTTGCCTGATGGGTGTTGTTGTAAAAGGATGCCACCATAACCAATGTTAGATGCATCAGTTTGAACAATTTTAAAATAATGGGGTATGGCCAGATGGAGACATGGTAAGGAATGAACCTTTTGTTTAATAAGTTGAATGAACTTTGGTATGGACAGGAGTCCAGTTGAAAGGTTTCTTGGAAGATAACAAGTTTTGAAGACATTGTTTATCATTTGCAACATCTTTATAAAAATCGAGAGATAATTTAGGCAACCTAAAAATCTCTGTAATTGGAAGCGATCAGTCAATTGATCTGGGAATTTAGTGGCGAAAGCAATAACTCGATTATTTGGAGTTAGAGTTTGATTGGCTAATTTAAAACCAAGGAATGTGACCTCTGTTTGAAAAAGATGTATCTTCTTTTGAGAGAGTACCAATCCATGTTTTTTAATTAGAAATTGGAATGTTGAAAGGTGTTTCCAATGTTGATCTATGGATTGCGAGAAAACTAATAGATCATCAATGTAAACAAGGATGAAGGAACTATATGGATTAAAAATATCATTCATAATCTTTTGGAATTGAGATGGAGCATTTTTAAGACCAAATGGCATAACATTCCATTGATATTGCCCAAATGGAGTGTTAAAAGCGGTTTGTAACGATCGATGGATGGATTTGGATTTGCCAAAAGCGACTTTAAATCAAATTTGGAAAAGACTACTCTGCCGAGGTAGTTGCTTTTAACAAATCGATTTATTTGGCAAGGGATAACGAATGGTTTGGAGAACTTTATTTAGAGGTTTATAATTAATAACCAAAGTGGGGAACACCTCTTTCAAGTTCGGAGCATTTTCAACATAAAAAGCGGTACAACTCCATGGCGATTTGGAAGAAGTGATTAGCTTTTTGTTGAGTAAATCTTTAATTTCATGTTGACAAATTTGACGAAGACGAGAATCCATTTGTGATGGATTAGCTTTAAGTGGGAATTTTTGATTCATGAAATTCGGAATATAAGGAAGACGCACAATATGTTGTTTCCGAGACCGAGAAAGCATTGGGGATGTCGAACAACATTGTTGTTCAAGATTAGCTTGGAAAGATTGAAGTTTACTTTTAAAAACAGAGACTTGTAAATCGATCTGTTTTTAGTAGTAAAATTTCATTTTTGAGATAACCAATATGAATAGTTTTATATTCAATTTGGTGAATGATGAGATCAATGTGAGAAGTTGTTTGAGGTTGGGAAAAAGGAAACTGAATGGATTTTCCTTGAATTATGGTTGAGATACCAATCTCAGATACAGAGAAGGGTTTTATCTGCTGATGATAAAACCCTGTCGAGATTGACTTTTCAAAGCTTAAGATCTTAAGGGTTTTATCTGCTGATGATTGGTGTGAACATTTTAAATTTATTACCAAGACTCCATTTGCCTATAAAGATATTAGTATTAATAAAGACAAACCTGCTGTAGCCATAAGTTATAAAGACTATATAGCTGCATGGACTAATATTTTATTTTACAAGGATCCCGATCACCATTCCTGGTATCTATCCTTTGCTCCAACTTGTCCAAAATCTTTTCCCCGATGGTGGCTCATCAATTGGTGGAACAAATTTGGACCCCATGAATTTATCTTTCCAAAACAAGTCCAACAACAATTTACCAAAGATAACCTTCCAATGCTTCAATTTTTATGCAAATATAATATTCCATGGATTTTGAAATGGGAATATGAAACTAACTTCCGTTTCCATTTATGAACCAAAGGACGACACCAATACCACCAATAAGGTCAAATATCTTTCCCAAACAATTTCATCCAAATGGTGGAATAAATTCAATTATACAAATTTGCATTAGGCTTTGCTCCATTAATCGCTCCACCAACTCCCGCCAAAACCGTCGAGATCCCCATCTGCATCAACATCCTACAAAGATGTTGTGTCCAAACCTTCTTCTGAAATGACTCTCCTATTGGCCAAATTGCAACAAATTGAAGATGACAATAAAGCTTTACGCCAACAAATGCATGAAGATAACCAACAACTTCGCCATGAACTTGAACAGGTTACCTCCAGGTGTTCATCTTCTCCATCAGTTCGAAGCGTTCATCTCTCTGATGACGACGCCTAGCCAAATCTCTCAAGAATTGATCCAACCAATTGTTGATTATCTCCTTTATTTGGTTTATCCCAATGGAGTTGATATTCAATACTCTTCATCACCATTTTGTGGATGTTGCCTCCAAAGTAGACATCCTTACTCCATGACCATTCATTTGGCTTCCATTTGTTTCGCTTGGACAATCGAAGATACAAATTACATCCTTGCAATTTGGTATCTTTTAAATTGTCCCCATATCACCATTTTTGTTGATTTTCCACCATTTTTCGTTTCCCCAACTATGTGTTCGCTCCTCTTTGGAATTTTATCCATAATTCTCCCAGTTACACGATTTTGCCATATCATTATTCGCGAGGTGATCCTGAAGCATCAGTTTGCATTCGTCCCGAACTTAATTATTATCGAGATGATTAAGTTCTCCTGGACGTGTCCAGCCAACTGGCCCATGCCATTTCTCCATTTCCAGCTCAGGCTTCCTGTTGTAAATTCCATTGGTTTTTATGACAGCCATTGCTTTGAAAAAAGTTATGCTACCCCTGCTTTTGTGAAAGGTCGTTTACTGTAGACCTTTAATGTTTGCTCTTTCCAAAGGTCGTTTACTGTAGACCTTTTACCTTTTGCTTTTTCCAAGAGTCAAGCACTGTTTTTAACTTGACCCTTGCTTTTGCTAAGAGTTGTTTATGTCCTGTAGGGTTATCAATGCATTGATAACGCGTCTATAAATAGAAGTAAGTAAGATTTGCTAAGCACGAGTAAGTTGAAGTATCTTATGCTTTGTTAAGTTTGTATTTTCTCTGGAGTGTCTCTCTTCGTTTATAAAAATAGAGTCGTATTATTATTTGTACCCTGCATCTCCATTTCCCTCTGAGTTTCTAAAAGTGTCTTCATACGTTGAAGGCCGTTCACTTGGTATCAGAGCCATAGATCGTGCTCGCTTTCGGTCATCCACTTTGTAAGTATATGTTTCTATCAATATCAAACTTCTTAATAGTTTGCCTTCTTTTTGTTTTCTCAGAAGAACTTTTACTTGTGTTTCTTTTACTTGGATTTTCGTATGAGCTTTTCTTGATCGTATCTTATTTGCTACTTGTCGTTTTTATCGTCGCGTTGTAAGACTCGCAAAAGGAACGTAAGACGAGCGATAAATCGTTGATTGAAAATCGATTTGTTTTCAAAACAATTTATCATCATGAGTTCTCTGCGAAGATCTTTATCTAAAGTCCTTTCTTTCTCCTCTTCGGATAGTAAAGATGCATCCAGTTCAACTTCTCCTTTACCCGAGTCTATCATACAATTACATAAAAAATCAAAAACAAAAAATAGTCATGAAATTGTCTATACTAATATAGATCAAGCTCGCAAAATTGGACCATTCCACAGTTCAACCCTCCATGGTTTATACCAAAGGCAATTTTTCCCCAAAACAAAATTATATCATCAAACTCGTTGAAGATACTATTTCATTGATGAAGATGGACAGAAATAGTTATCCTTTCTCCCGAAAAAATCGCCAATCATGCTTCCACACATAAATTTCTCCATCTTGGATTAATTCAAGTAGCACTTAAACCACTAGTTGCTTTAGGTGTTAATGCTTGATGCAATGGTCTCTGTCGAGATAAACGACATCTTAATTTCAAAGATTCAATTTTAGGCATCATTGAAGGTAGCCTTTCAAAAGGACCTTTATATTTTGAATGTGCTCCAAATTTCACAATTAATCTCCATAATCCACCAGACCTGGTTTCAAGAGCTCTTGTTCTTGGAATTTCTACCAAAGGTTTTACCTTATCCAAAACAATCTCAAATGTTGCGGTTGTTTATAGATTTTTTTATAAAGTCATGCATACAATTATTCCCGATATCGCTTATGATAAGCTCCAACAAAAAATCCCATCTACCATTTTTCTCACAAATGTTAAAAATACTTTGTCATTGATAGAAAGCAATTACTCTCTAACGAAATTGCTCTTCCTCACCAATGGACTATCACCGATTCCAACAAAGAAGAACAAAGAAAAGAGACATGTGTCTCAACAGATTTCTCAAATTATTGAGCATGATGATGGTAAAGTTGATATCTTATTTGCCCCAAGAACATCAACTTCTACAATTTCATCTTCTCACTTTTTTACCTTGCACAAACTTCTTTGCACGCACCAACAAACTCCATCCAAATCCAGATTCCGACGGTATAGCTTACCCAAATCAATCTTGTTGAACCTACAACTACTAATGATGATAATGTCGACTTTTCGGACTTTCTTGATTATCATATTAATGTAGTAACCATTGAAGAACATGTTGATGATTTCGTCATGGATTATGAATTGCTTAAACAACAATTCTTAACACATCCATTGAAACCTCGCTTTTTGTAAGTTTGGTTCCTCGCAAGCATCAATCAATCTTTCGAGAAAAATATTTTGCTTATATCACTTCACATAAGCAAAACATTTCTTTCTTTGATTGGTTAGCCCTTCAAAGTCCCAAAACATCTCGCACAAGTCAATGTTATTTGGGAAACTACTACGGCCAAAAATTTGATCAACAGAATCCCCATTAGCATGACTATTAAACATAAAGATTTTAAAGCGCTCCAATAAAAATTTTCACCGATTTAGATGGACCCATTACCAAACGAGATATTAATAATATAATTGAACAAAACAATTATACTAATTTATATCTCTCTACAATCAAAACTTCGCTTTGCATATACCTTCTCCTAAACAGATGTCCTACCAAAATCATCCAAGGTTCCAACAAAACCTTTCTTTCCACCATCTCGCCTCTCCATCTATGCCTTCCTACAAAACCTCTTTTTCCTCTGAATTTTTAGATATTCTCACATCTAAACCGAGTCACTTAACAATTTCGCCTACGGCCAAACCATCGGCGTCTACAGCTACGCCAACAATCCCTCCGCTTCCTCCTACTTCCCTTCTCGTCTAAAAGAACCCAAAGACAAAGGCCCCGCCATTAATGTCTTGACTACCGCTCCTACATCTTCATCTTCCTCCAACGCTCCTCCCGCTATTTATACAATTGCCCCTACTCTCGCCAAATCTTCTTCATCTGCTCCACTCCGATCTTCTTGTGGCATCCAAGGTGAATCCGGTTCCTCGACTCTCGATCGATTCCAATCTCCCTGAAATACATAAGATATTTCGTCGCCGACGTACCATGCGTCGATCCAATCCTCAATTTCGTCAAAACCGGTATCCATTATCAAAACAATATTACTCTCGACCATCTCCATCAGACCTGATTCTTGAAGAAAAGGTCAAACGCAATCAAAAATATGACGGAAATGCCATCTATGATTGGAGTATTGATGGACTTTCTGAATATCAAATTATTGAAGTCGTCCTCAAAATGCATATTTATGCAAAAGCCAGTGTCCTCCAAAACCATACTTGAACCCGATACCGCCAAAGCTATTACTTGTGGTTTTACAGGTCAATTATATGGTTGGTGGCATTATACCATGGATGATGATGAAAGAGACTCAATTCTTAATCATCTCAAAACCGATGCTTTAGACAATCCCATTTTAGGACCCAATAACGAATGGGTTTATGATTAATCAATCGAAACTTATTGCGAGTTAATCTGGCAATTTGTTGGTCATGTTAAATCTGTTAACGCTAAGATACGAGATCAACTTCATAGTCTTAGATGTCGTACTCTTAATGATTATCATTGGTATAAAGATACATTCTTTACAAAATTGTATTCTTTAACCGAAAAACATGATGAAATGTTCTGAAAGAACGATTTCTTCTTTGGATTACCTCCATACTTTGCCTCCAAAATCAAAGACTTCATCAAAGAGCATTATGACAATACTCTTGCTTGAACTTTCTTATGGGGATATAACACAAGTTTGTGCAAACTTGTGCCCTCTCCATTTGCAATGACATGAAACTCAATCGTCAAATTCAAAAGGAGAAATCTACCTTAAAGCATGATTTAGGTAATTTCTTTTTGACTTTGGTCAAGAAATTGATGTTTCAAAATATACTACTCCCAAACAACGGCCAAAGCATACAAAGAAATCCAAAACTTTTCCTTACTTATATAAACCACCATATTATTCCAAATCTCCTTCAAAAGTCCGTTATTCAAAATACCAACGACCATCGTATCTTTGTACGAAAAAAATCCACTGATCCACATACCAAAGAAAATCTTTGTTTTAAATGTGGCAGACTCAGCCATTATGCTAACAAATGTCGAGTTACTCCAATGAAGATCGACCATGTTGCATATTCTTCTTCGTCTTCCGACGAACACTTTGCCAATGTGCTTCCAATCTTCTTCACACTTCATCCTCCTCTTCTTCGAACTCGAGATTAATGTTCTCACCGCCTATGAAGACCTTCTTCTTGCTATCGGTGATCAAATTGCTTGATCCCGAGTTAAAGCGACAATATTTCACTAAAGTCGTTCATAAAGAAGCCTCTTCACATGACGCCTGAAGCCTCCACTTCTCGGTCAATTCCTCCAAAACCGGATAAACGCCAACAAAAATTTACTTGAGCAAGTATCCATGGATGAATCTCATTTTACTTTTTCCAATCTCATGGAAATTGTAAATAACAAAAAATCAACTAAACAACCTACCATTTCGTCACTCCAAATCCGAAATTAACCAACTTAAAAATGAGATTAAACAATTAACATCCCGAATTGTTCAACTTGAACAATCTGATGTTGAAGCTCATTACCAATTTGATGACAATGAAATTTTCTCACTTTCCAAATCTTCTTCCAACTTCCACAGAGATGGTATACTCCTATCACTTTTGCAATGATCAAAGATTTCAACGTAAAATGTAATGCAATTATTGATTCAGTCTTGATTTAAATTGCATTCGCGAAGGCTTTCTTCCTCTTAAATACCGTATGCCAAATGAAAGAATTCCATAGTATCTCTGTTGCCAATGGACAGAGTACTCGTATCAAATATGAAGTTCCTTCACTCATATTTGTAATCAAGGAATTTGTCTGCCTTTAACATTTATTGTTATCCCTGGCCTCAAACAAGATATGTTACTTGGCACTCCATTTTTAAGAAAAATTCAACCCTTCTCTCGTATCTGAGATTGGTATCTCAACCATAATTCAAGGAAAATCCATTCGGTTTCCTTTTTCCCAACCTCAAACAACTTCTCACATTGATCTCATCATTCACCAAATTGAATATAAAACTATTCATATTGGTTATCTCAAAAATGAAATTTTACTACTAAAAGCAGATCAGATTTTACAACTCTCCTGTTTTAAAAGTAAACTTCAATCTTTCCAAGCTAATCTTGAACAACAATGTTGTTCGACATCCCCAATGCTTTCTCGGTCTCGGAAACAACATATTGTGCGTCTTCCTTATATTCCAATTTCATGAATCAAAAATTCCCACGAAAGCTAATCCATCACAAATGGATTCTCGTCTTCGTCAAATTTGTCAACATGAAATTAAAGATTTACTCAACAAAAAGCTAATCACTTCTTCCAAATCGCCATGGAGTTGTACATAGCTTTTTATGTTGAAAATGCTCGAGAACTTGAAAGAGGTGTTCCCACCTGGTTATTAATTATAAACCTCTAAATAAAGTTCTCCAAACCATTCGTTATCCCTTGCCAAATAAATCGATTTGTTAAAAGCAACTACCTCGCGATAGTCTTTTCCAAATTTGATTTAAAGTCCGCTTTTGGCAAATCCAAATCCATCCATCGATCGTTACAAAAGCGCTTTTAACACTCCATTTGGGCAATATCAATGGAATGTTATGCCATTTGGTCTTAAAAATGCTCCATCTCAATTCCAAAAGATTATGAATGATATTTTTAATCCATATAGTTCCTTCATCCTTGTTTACATTGATGATCTATTAGTTTTCTCGCAATCCATAGATCAACATTGGAAACACCTTTCAACATTCCAATTTCTAATTAAAAAACATGGATTGGTACTCTCTCAAAAGAAGATACATCTTTTTCAAACAGAGGTCACATTCCTTGGTTTTAAATTAGCCAATCAAACTCTAACTCCAGTCAATCGAGTTATTGCTTTCGCCACTAAATTCCCAGATCAATTGACTGATCGCCTCCAATTACAGAGATTTTTAGGTTGCCTAAATTATCTCTCTGATTTTTATAAAGATGTTGCAACAGATAAACAATGTCTTCAAAACTTGTTATCTTCCAAGAAACCTTTCAACTGGACTCTGTCCATACCAAAGTATGTCAACTTATTAAACAAAAGGTTCATTCCTTACCATGTCTCCATCTGGCCATACCCCATTATTTTAAAATTGTTCAAACTGATGCATCTAACATTGGTTATGGTGGCATCCTTTTACAACAACACCCATCAGGCAAAGAGCAATTAGTTTGCTTTACTTCCAAAACCTGGAAAGGTGCTCAAATCAATTATTCAACATTCCAAAAAGAAGTTCTTGCAATTGTTTTATGTGTTCAAAAATTCCAAGCTGATTTGCTAAATCAAAAATTTCTAATTCGTGTTGATTGTCAATCCGCAAAAAATATATTTTTCAAAGATGTTAAAAATCTTGCTGCAAAACAAATTTTTGCTCGCTGGCAAGCTATATTAAGTATCTTTGATTTTGATATTAAATATATTTTTCTAAAAGTTATCCTTTCTCCCGAAAAAATCGCCAATCATGCTTCCACACATAAATTTCTCCATCTTGGATTAATTCAAGTAGCACTTAAACCACTAGTTGCTTTAGGTGTTAATGCTGATGCAATGGTCTCTGTTCGAGATAAACGACATCTTAATTTCAAAGATTCAATTTTAGGCATCATTGAAGGTAGCCTTTCAAAAGGACCTTTATATTTTGAATGTGCTCCAAATTTCACAATTAATCTCCATAATCCACCAGACCTGGTTTCAAGAGCTCTTGTTCTTGGAATTTCTACCAAAGGTTTTACCTTATCCAAAACAATCTCAAATGTTGCGGTTGTTTATAGATTTTTTTATAAAGTCATGCATACAATTATTCCCGATATCGCTTATGATAAGCTCCAACAAAAAATCCCATCTACCATTTTTCTCACAAATGTTAAAAATATTGTCATTGATAGAAAGCAATTACTCTCTAACGAAATTGCTCTTCCTCACCAATGGACTATCACCGATTCCAACAAAGAAGAACAAAAAAAGAGACATGTGTCTCAACAGATTTCTCAAATTATTGAGCATGATGATGGTAAAGTTGATATCTTATTTGCCCCAAGAACATCAACTTCTACAATTTCATCTTCTCACTTTTCTCATTGCACAAACTTCTACACCACCAACACTCCATCCAAATCCAGATTCAGACGGTATAGCTTACCCAAATCAATACTCGTTGAACCTACAACTACTAATGATGATAATGTCACTTTTCGGACTTTGCTTGATTATCATATTAATGTAGTAACCATTGAAGAACATGTTGATGATTTCGTCATGGATTATGAATTGCTTAAACAACAATTCTTAACACATCCATTGAAACCTCGCTTTTTGTAAGTGGTTCCTCGCAACATCAATCAATCTTTCGAGAAAAATATTTTGCTTATATCACTTCACATAAGCAAAACATTTCTTTCTTTGATTGGTTAGCCCTTCAAAGTCCCAAAACATCTGCACAAGTCAATGTTATTTGGGAAACTACTACTGGCCAAAAATTTGATCAACAGAATCCCCCATTAGCAGCTATTAAACATAAAGATTTTAAAGCCGCTCCAATAAAAATTTTCACTGATTTAGATGGACCCATTACCAAACGAGATATTAATAATATAATTGAACAAAACAATTATACTAATTTATATCTCTCTACAATCAAAACTTCTGCTTTGCATATACCTTCTCCTAAACAGACTGTCCTACCAAAATCATCCAAGGTTCCAACAAAACCTTTCTTTCCACCATCTGCCTCTCCATCTATGCCTTCCTACAAAACCTCTTTTTCCTCTGAATTTTTAGATATTCTCACATCTAAACTGAGTCACTTAACAATTTCGCCTACGGCCAAACCATCGGCGTCTACAGCTACGCCAACAATCCCTCCGCTTCCTCCTACTTCCCCTTCTCGTCTAAAAGAACCCAAAGACAAAGGCCCCGCCATTAATGTCTTGACTACCGCTCCTACATCTTCATCTTCCTCCAACGCTCCTCCCCGCTATTTATACAATTGCCCCTACTCTCGCCAAATCTTCTTCATCTGCTCCACTCCGATCTTTCTTGTGGCATCCAAAGTGAATCCAGTTCCTCGACTCTCGATCCGATTCCAATCTCCCGAAATCCATAAGATATTTCGTCGCCGACGTACCATGCGTCGATCCAATCCTCAATTTCGTCAAAACCGGTATCCATTATCAAAACAATATTACTCTCGACCATCTCCATCGGACTCCGATTCTTGAAGAAAAGGTCAAACGCAATCAAAAATATGACGGAAATGCCATCTATGATTGGAGTATTGATGGACTTTCGAATATCAAATTATTGAAGTCGTCCTCAAAATGCATATTTATGCAAAAGCCGTGTCCTCCAAAACCATACTCGAACCTGATACCGCCAAAGCTATTACTTGTGGTTTTACAGGTCAATTATATGGTTGGTGGCATTATACCATGGATGATGATGAAAGAGACTCAATTCTTAATCATCTCAAAACCGATGCTTTAGACAATCCCATTTTAGGACCCAATAACGAATGGGTTTATGATTCTGTCAATCAACTTATTGCGAATTAATCGGCAATTTGTTGGTCATGTTAAATCTGTTAACGCTAAGATACGAGATCAACTTCATAGTCTTAGATGTCGTACTCTTAATGATTATCGCTTGGTATAAAGATACATTCTTTACAAAATTGTATTCTTTAACCGAAAAACATGATGAAATGTTCGGAAAGAACGATTTCTTCTTTGGATTACCTCCATACTTTGCCTCCAAAATCAAAGACTTCATCAAAGAGCATTATGACAATACTCTTGCTTGAACTTTCTTATGGGGATATAACACAAGTTTGTGCAAACTTGTGCCCTCTCCATTTGCAATGACATGAAACTCAATCGTCAAATTCAAAAGGAGAAATCTACCTTAAAGCATGATTTAGGTAATTTCTGTTTTGACTTTGGTCAAGAAATTGATGTTTCAAAATATACTACTCCCAAACAACGGCCAAAGCATACAAAGAAATCCAAAACTTTTCCTTACTTATATAAACCACCATATTATTCCAAATCTCCTTCAAAAGTCCGTTATTCAAAATACCAACGACCATCGTATCTTTGTACGAAAAAAATCCACTGATCCACATACCAAAGAAAATCTTTGTTTTAAATGTGGCGGACACAGCCATTATGCTAACAAATGTCGAGTTACTCCAATGAAGATCGACCATGTTGCATATTCTTCTTCGTCTTCCGACGAACACTGCCAGTGTGCTTCCAATCTTCTTCACACTTCATCCTCCTCTTCTTCTGAACCTGAGATTAATGTTCTCACTGCCTATGAAGACCTTCTTCTTGCAATCGGTGATCAAATTGCTGATCCTGAGTTAAAACGACAATATTTCACTAAAGTCGTTCATAAAGAAGCCTCTTCACATGACGCGAGAAGCCTCCACTTCTCGGTCAATTCCTCCAAAACTGGATAAACGCCAACAAAAATTTACTGAGCAAGTATCCATGGATGAATCTCATTTTACTTTTTCCAATCTCATGGAAATTGTAAATAACAAAAAATCAACTAAACAACCTACCATTTCGTCACTCCATCCAAATTAACCAACTTAAAAATGAGATTAAACAATTAACATCCCGAATTGTTCAACTTGAACAATCGATGTTGAAGCTCATTACCAATTTGATGACAATGAAATTTTCTCACTTTCCAAATCTTCTTCCAACTTCCACAGATGGTATACTCCTATCACTTTTGCAGTCAAAGATTTCACTGTAAAATGTAATGCAATTATTGATTCAGGTGCTGATTTAAATTGCATTCGCGAAGGCTTTCTTCCTCTTAAATACTGTACGCCCAGCAAAGAATTCCATAGTATCTCTGTTGCCAATGGACAAAGTACTCGTATCAAATATGAAGTTCCTTCAGCTCATATTTGTAATCAAGGAATTTGTCTCGCCTTTAACATTTATTGTTATCCCTGGCCTCAAACAAGATATGTTACTTGGCACTCCATTTTTAAGAAAAATTCAACCCTTCTCTCGTATCCGAGATTGGTATCTCAACCATAATTCAAGGAAAATCCATTCGCTTTCCTTTTTCCCAACCTCAAACAACTTCTCACATTGATCTCATCATTCACCAAATTGAATATAAAACTATTCATATTGGTTATCTCAAAAATGAAATTTTACTACTAAAAACAGATCAGATTTTACATCTCTGTTTTTAAAAGTAAACTTCAATCTTTCCAAGCTAATCTTGAACAACAATGTTGTTCGACATCCCCAATGCTTTCTCGGTCTCGGAAACAACATATTGTGCGTCTTCCTTATATTCCAGAATTTCATGAATCAAAAATTCCCACGAAAGCTAATCCATCACAAATGGATTCTCGTCTTCGTCAAATTTGTCAACATGAAATTAAAGATTTACTCAACAAAAAGCTAATCACTTCTTCCAAATCGCCATGGAGTTGTACCGCTTTTTATGTTGAAAATGCTCCAGAACTTGAAAGAGGTGTTCCCACTTTGGTTATTAATTATAAACCTCTAAATAAAGTTCTCCAAACCATTCGTTATCCCTTGCCAAATAAATCGATTTGTTAAAAGCAACTACCTCAAGATAGTCTTTTCCAAATTTGATTTAAAGTCCGGCTTTTGGCAAATCCAAATCCATCCATCTGATCGTTACAAAATCGCTTTTAACACTCCATTTGGGCAATATCAATGGAATGTTATGCCATTTGGTCTTAAAAATGCTCCATCTGAATTCCAAAAGATTATGAATGATATTTTTAATCCATATAGTTCCTTCATCCTTGTTTACATTGATGATCTATTAGTTTTCTCGCAATCCATAGATCAACATTGGAAACACCTTTCAACATTCCAATTTCTAATTAAAAAACATGGATTGGTACTCTCTCAAAAGAAGATACATCTTTTTCAAACAGAGGTCACATTCCTTGGTTTTAAATTAGCCAATCAAACTCTAACTCCAGTCAATCGAGTTATTGCTTTCGCCACTAAATTCCCAGATCAATTGACTGATCGCCTCCAATTACAGAGATTTTTAGGTTGCCTAAATTATCTCTCTGATTTTTATAAAGATGTTGCAACAGATAAACAATGTCTTCAAAACTTGTTATCTTCCAAGAAACCTTTCAACTGGACTCCTGTCCATACCAAAGCTGTCCAACTTATTAAACAAAAGGTTCATTCCTTACCATGTCTCCATCTGGCCATACCCCATTATTTTAAAATTGTTCAAACTGATGCATCTAACATTGGTTATGGTGGCATCCTTTTACAACAACACCCATCAGGCAAAGAGCAATTAGTTTGCTTTACTTCCAAAACCTGGAAAGGTGCTCAAATCAATTATTCAACATTCCAAAAGAAGTTCTTGCAATTGTTTTATGTGTTCAAAAATTCCAAGCTGATTTGCTAAATCAAAAATTTCTAATTCGTGTTGATTGTCAATCCGCAAAAATATATTTTTCAAAGATGTTAAAAATCTTCTTTGCAAAACAAATTTTTGCTCATTGGCGGGCAAGCTATATTAAGTATCTTTGATTTTGATATTAAATATATACCAGTGTACTACCAATTCTCTTCCCGACTTTTTGTCTAGAGAATTTCTTACTACCCCCTCTCGTGCATTATTTACAGATGTCTAAAAAGGTCGCCTCCGCTCGATCTAACAGATTCAAACCACTTGACCAACCAACCCAACCGTGCTTATATCACCATCAGCCAAAATTTAATATGTCCTCTTGACAAACCATTAGCTAGCAAGTCCCTTGCTACGCAAATTGCTTGCACACTCCCTCCAGGCCTTCATTTTCTTCCTGACCGTCCACATTCCACAATCCAATTTTATGAATCCATTCTAACATCCCCCAAATTCCATCCTTTTTGATCATAAATCCAGAGAAAACTCTGTCGAGATTGACTTTTCAAAGCTTAAGATCTTAAGGGTTTTATCTGCTGATGATTGGTGTGAACATTTTAAATTTATTACCAAGACTCCATTTGCCTATAAAGATATTAGTATTAATAAAGACAAACCTGCTGTAGCCATAAGTTATAAAGACTATATAGCTGCATGGACTAATATTTTATTTTACAAGGATCCTGATCACCATTCCTGGTATCTATCCTTTGCTCCAACTTGTCCAAAATCTTTTCCCCAATGGTGGCTCATCAATTGGTGGAACAAATTTGGACCCCATGAATTTATCTTTCCAAAACAAGTCCAACAACAATTTACCAAAGATAACCTTCCAATGCTTCAATTTTTATGCAAATATAATATTCCATGGATTTTGAAATGGGAATATGAAACGCTTCCGTTTCCATTTATGAACCAAAGGACGACACCAATACCACCAATAAGGTCAAATATCTTTCCCAAACAATTTCATCCAAATGGTGGAATAAATTCAATTATACAAACGCATTAGGCTCCCATTAATCGCTCCACCAACTCCTGCCAAAACTGTCAGATCCCCATCTGCATCAACATCCTACAAAGATGTTGTGTCCAAACCTTCTTCTGAAATGACTCTCCTATTGGCCAAATTGCAACAAATTGAAGATGACAATAAAGCTTTACGCCAACAAATGCATGAAGATAACCAACAACTTCGCCATGAACTTGAACAGGTTACCTCCAGGTGTTCATCTTCTCCATCAGTTCGAAGCGTTCATCTCTCTGATGACGACGCCTAGCCAAATCTCTCAAGAATTGATCCAACCAATTGTTGATTATCTCCTTTATTTGGTTTATCCCAATGGAGTTGATATTCAATACTCTTCATCACCATTTTGTGGATGTTGCCTCCAAAGTAGACATCCTTACTCCATGACCATTCATTTGGCTTCCATTTGTTTCGCTTGGACAACCGAAGATACAAATTACATCCTTGCAATTTGGTATCTTTTAAATTGTCCCCATATCACCATTTTTGTTGATTTTCCACCATTTTTCGTTTCCCCAACTATGTGTTCGCTCCTCTTTGGAATTTTATCCATAATTCTCCGGTTACACGATTTTGCCATATCATTTATTCGCGAGGTGATCCCGAAGCATCGGTTTGCATTCGTCCCAACTTAATTATTATCGAGATGATTAAGTTCTCCTGACGTGTCCACCAACCGGCCCATGCCATTTCTCCATTTCCACCAGCTTCTGTTGTAAATTCCATTGGTTTTTATGACGGCCATTGCTTTGAAAAAAGTTATGCTACCCTCGCTTTTGTGAAAGGTCGTTTACTGTAGACCTTTAATGTTTGCTCTTTCCAAAGGTCGTTTACTGTAGACCTTTTACCTTTTGCTTTTTCCAAGAGTCAAGCACTGTTTTTAACTTGACCCTTGCTTTTGCTAAGAGTTGTTTATGTCCTGTAGGGTTATCAATGCATTGATAACGCGTCTATAAATAGAAGTAAGTAAGATTTGCTAAGCACGAGTAAGTTGAAGTATCTTATGCTTTGTTAAGTTTGTATTTTCTCTGGAGTGTCTCTCTTCGTTTATAAAAATAGAGTCGTATTATTATTTGTACCCTGCATCTCCATTTCCCTCTGAGTTTCTAAAAGTGTCTTCATACGTTGAAGGCCGTTCACTTTGGTATCAGAGCCATAGATCGTGCTCGCTTTCAGTCATCCACTGTAAGTATATGTTTCTATCAATATCAAACTTCTTAATAGTTTGCCTTCTTTTTGTTTTCTCCGAAGAACTTTTACTTGTGTTTCTTTTACTTGGATTTTCGTATGAGCTTTTCTTGATCGTATCTTATTTGCTACTTGTCGTTTTTATCGTCGCGTTGTAAGACTCGCAAAAGGAACGTAAGACGAGCAATAAATCGTTGATCGAAAATCGATTTGTTTTCAAAACAATTTATCATCATGAGTTCTCTGCGAAGATCTTTATCTAAAGTCCTTTCTTTCTCCTCTTCGGATAGTAAAGATGCATCCAGTTCAACTTCTCCTTTACCTGAGTCTATCATACAATTACATAAAAAATCAAAAACAAAAAATAGTCATGAAATTGTCTATACTAATATAGATCAAGCTCTGCAAAATTGGACCATTCCACAGGTTCAACCCTCCATGGTTTATACCAAAGGCAATTTTTCCCCAAAACAAAATTATATCATCAAACTCGTTGAAGATACTATTTCTGTTGATGAAGATGGACAGGAAATAGTTATCCTTTCTCCCGAAAAAATCGCCAATCATGCTTCCACACATAAATTTCTCCATCTTGGATTAATTCAAGTAGCACTTAAACCACTAGTTGCTTTAGGTGTTAATGCTGATGCAATGGTCTCTGTTCGAGATAAACGACATCTTAATTTCAAAGATTCAATTTTAGGCATCATTGAAGGTAGCCTTTCAAAAGGACCTTTATATTTTGAATGTGCTCCAAATTTCACAATTAATCTCCATAATCCACCAGAACTGGTTTCAAGAGCTCTTGTTCTTGGAATTTCTACCAAAGGTTTTACCTTATCCAAAACAATCTCAAATGTTGCGGTTGTTTATAGATTTTTTTATAAAGTCATGCATACAATTATTCCCGATATCGCTTATGATAAGCTCCAACAAAAAATCCCATCTACCATTTTTCTCACAAATGTTAAAAATACTGTCATTGATAGAAAGCAATTACTCTCTAACGAAATTGCTCTTCCTCACCAATGGACTATCACTGATTCCAACAAAGAAGAACAACAGAAAAGAGACATGTGTCTCAACAGATTTCTCAAATTATTGAGCATGATGATGGTAAAGTTGATATCTTATTTGCCCCAAGAACATCAACTTCTACAATTTCATCTTCTCACTTTTCTCATTGCACAAACTTCTTGCACCAACAACTCCATCCAAATCCAAATCCAAATCCGACGGTATAGCTTACCCAGATCAATACTCGTTGAACCTACAACTACTAATGATGATAATGTCGACTTTTCGGACTTTCTTGATTATCATATTAATGTAGTAACCATTGAAGAACATGTTGATGATTTCGTCATGGATTATGAATTGCTTAAACAACAATTCTTAACACATCCATTGAAACCTCGCTTTTTGTAAGTGGTTCCTCGCAACATCAATCAATCTTTCGAGAAAAATATTTTGCTTATATCACTTCACATAAGCAAAACATTTCTTTCTTTGATTGGTTAGCCCTTCAAAGTCCCAAAACATCTGCACAAGTCAATGTTATTTGGGAAACTACTACTGGCCAAAAATTTGATCAACAGAATCCCCCATTAGCAGCTATTAAACATAAAGATTTTAAAGCCGCTCCAATAAAAATTTTCACTGATTTAGATGGACCCATTACCAAACGAGATATTAATAATATAATTGAACAAAACAATTATACTAATTTATATCTCTCTACAATCAAAACTTCTGCTTTGCATATACCTTCTCCTAAACAGACTGTCCTACCAAAATCATCCAAGGTTCCAACAAAACCTTTCTTTCCACCATCTGCCTCTCCATCTATGCCTTCCTACAAAACCTCTTTTTCCTCTGAATTTTTAGATATTCTCACATCTAAACTGAGTCACTTAACAATTTCGCCTACGGCCAAACCATCGGCGTCTACAGCTACGCCAACAATCCCTCCGCTTCCTCCTACTTCCCCTTCTCGTCTAAAAGAACCCAAAGACAAAGGCCCCGCCATTAATGTCTTGACTACCGCTCCTACATCTTCATCTTCCTCCAACGCTCCTCCTGCTATTTATACAATTGCCCCTACTCTCGCCAAATCTTCTTCATCTGCTCCACCTGATGCTGCTGTGGCATCCAGTGAATCCAGTTCCTCTGACTCTCAGTCTGATTCCAATCTCCCTGAAATACATAAGATATTTCGTCGCCGACGTACCATGCGTCGATCCAATCCTCAATTTCGTCAAAACCGGTATCCATTATCAAAACAATATTACTCTCGACCATCTCCATCAGACCTGATTCTTGAAGAAAAGGTCAAACGCAATCAAAAATATGACGGAAATGCCATCTATGATTGGAGTATTGATGGACTTTCTGAATATCAAATTATTGAAGTCGTCCTCAAAATGCATATTTATGCAAAAGCCGTGTCCTCCAAAACCATATCGAACCCGATACCGCCAAAGCTATTACTTGTGGTTTTACAGTCAATTATATGGTTGGTGGCATTATACCATGGATGATGATGAAAGAGACTCAATTCTTAATCATCTCAAAACCGATGCTTTAGACAATCCCATTTTAGGACCCAATAACGAATGGGTTTATGATTCTCATCAATCGCCTTATTGCGAGAATTAATCGGCAATTTGTTGGTCATGTTAAATCTGTAACGCTAAGATACGAGATCAACTTCATAGTCTTAGATGTCGTACTCTTAATGATTATCGCTGGTATAAAGATACATTCTTTACAAAATTGTATTCTTTAACCGAAAAACATGATGAAATGTTCGGAAAGAACGATTTCTTGTGGATTACCTCCATACTTTGCCTCCAAAATCAAAGACTTCATCAAAGAGCATTATGACAATACTCTTGCTTGAACTTTCTTATGGGGATATAACACAAGCTTGTGCAAACTTGTGCCCTCTCCATTTGCAATGACATGAAACTCAATCGTCAAATTCAAAAGGAGAAATCTACCTTAAAGCATGATTTAGGTAATTTCTGTTTTGACTTTGGTCAAGAAATTGATGTTTCAAAATATACTACTCCCAAACAACGGCCAAAGCATACAAAGAAATCCAAAACTTTTCCTTACTTATATAAACCACCATATTATTCCAAATCTCCTTCAAAAGTCCGTTATTCAAAATACCAACGACCATCGTATCTATCTTTGTCTGAAAAAAATCCACTGATCCACATACCAAAGAAAATCTTTGTTTTAAATGTGGCAGACACATGCCATTATGCTAACAAATGTCGAGTTACTCCAATGAAGATCGACCATGTTGCATATTCTTCTTCGTCTTCCGACGAACACTGCCAGTGTGCTTCCAATCTTCTTCACACTTCATCCTCCTCTTCTTCTGAACCTGAGATTAATGTTCTCACTGCCTATGAAGACCTTCTTCTTGCAATCGGTGATCAAATTGCTGATCCTGAGTTAAAACGACAATATTTCACTAAAGTCGTTCATAAAGAAGCCTCTTCACATGACGCAAGCCTCCACTTCTCGGTCAATTCCTCCAAAACCGGATAAACGCCAACAAAAATTTACTGAGCAAGTATCCATGGATGAATCTCATTTTACTTTTTCCAATCTCATGGAAATTGTAAATAACAAAAAATCAACTAAACAACCTACCATTTCGTCACTCCAGTCCGAAATTAACCAACTTAAAAATGAGATTAAACAATTAACATCCCGAATTGTTCAACTTGAACAATCGATGTTGAAGCTCATTACCAATTTGATGACAATGAAATTTTCTCACTTTCCAAATCTTCTTCCAACTTCCACAGATGGTATACTCCTATCACTTTTGCAGTCAAAGATTTCACTGTAAAATGTAATGCAATTATTGATTCAGGTGTTGATTTAAATTGCATTCGCGAAGGCTTTCTTCCTCTTAAATACTGTACGCCCAGCAAAGAATTCCATAGTATCTCTGTTGCCAATGGACAAAGTACTCGTATCAAATATGAAGTTCCTTCACTCATATTTGTAATCAAGGAATTTGTCTCGCCTTTAACATTTATTGTTATCCCTGGCCTCAAACAAGATATGTTACTTGGCACTCCATTTTTAAGAAAAATTCAACCCTTCTCTCAGTATCGAGATTGGTATCTCAACCATAATTCAAGGAAAATCCATTCGGTTTCCTTTTTCCCAACCTCAAACAACTTCTCACATTGATCTCATCATTCACCAAATTGAATATAAAACTATTCATATTGGTTATCTCAAAAATGAAATTTTACTACTAAAAAACAGATCAGATTTTACGGTCTCCTGTTTTTAAAAGTAAACTTCAATCTTTCCAAGCTAATCTTGAACAACAATGTTGTTCGACATCCCAATGCTTTCGGTCTCGGAAACAACATATTGTGCGTCTTCCTTATATTCCGAAATTTCATGAATCAAAAATTCCCACGAAAGCTAATCCATCACAAATGGATTCTCGTCTTCGTCAAATTTGTCAACATGAAATTAAAGATTTACTCAACAAAAAGCTAATCACTTCTTCCAAATCGCCATGGAGTTGTACCGCTTTTTATGTTGAAAATGCTCGAACTTGAAAGAGGTGTTCCCACTTTGGTTATTAATTATAAACCTCTAAATAAAGTTCTCCAAACCATTCGTTATCCCTTGCCAAATAAATCGATTTGTTAAAAGCAACTACCTCGTGATAGTCTTTTCCAAATTTGATTTAAAGTCTGACTTTTGGCAAATCCAAATCCATCCATCTGATCGTTACAAAAGCGCTTTTAACACTCCATTTGGGCAATATCAATGGAATGTTATGCCATTTGGTCTTAAAAATGCTCCATCCAATTCCAAAAGATTATGAATGATATTTTTAATCCATATAGTTCCTTCATCCTTGTTTACATTGATGATCTATTAGTTTTCTCGCAATCCATAGATCAACATTGGAAACACCTTTCAACATTCCAATTTCTAATTAAAAAACATGGATTGGTACTCTCTCAAAAGAAGATACATCTTTTTCAAACAGAGGTCACATTCCTTGGTTTTAAATTAGCCAATCAAACTCTAACTCCGAGTCGATCGAGTTATTGCTTTCGCCACTAAATTCCCAGATCAATTGATGATCGCCTCCAATTACAGAGATTTTTAGGTTGCCTAAATTATCTCTCTGATTTTTATAAAGATGTTGCAACAGATAAACAATGTCTTCAAAACTTGTTATCTTCCAAGAAACCTTTCAACTGGACTCCTGTCCATACCAAAGTTTGTCCCAACTTATTAAACAAAAGGTTCATTCCTTACCATGTCTCCATCGGCCATACCCCATTATTTTAAAATTGTTCAAACTGATGCATCTAACATTGGTTATGGTGGCATCCTTTTACAACAACACCCATCGTGCAAAAGAGCAATTAGTTTGCTTTACTTCCAAAACCTGGAAAGGTGCTCAAATCAATTATTCAACATTCCAAAAGAAGTTCTTGCAATTGTTTTATGTGTTCAAAAATTCCAAGTGATTTGCTAAATCAAAAATTTCTAATTCGTGTTGATTGTCAATCCGCAAAAATATATTTTTCAAAGATGTTAAAAATCTTCTTTGCGCAAAACAAATTTTTGCTCATTTGGCAAGCTATATTAAGTATCTTTGATTTTGATATTAAATATATACCAGTACTACCAATTCTCTTCCCGACTTTTTGTCTAGAGAATTTCTTACTACCCCTCTGTGCATTATTTACTGAGATGTCTAAAAAGGTTTGCCTCATTCAGTCCTAACAGATTCAAACCACTTGACCAACCGAGAACCCAACCGTGTGCTTATATCACCATCACCAAAATTTAATATGTCCTCTTGACAAACCATTAGCTAGCAAGTCCCTTGCTACGCAAATTGCTTGCACACACTCCCTCCAGGCCTTCATTTTCTTCTGACCATAGTCCACATTCCACAATCCAATTTTATGAATCCATTCTAACATCCACCCAGTCCATCCTTTTTGATCATAAATCCAGAGAAAACTCTGTCGAGATTGACTTTTCAAAGCTTAAGATCTTAAGGGTTTTATCTCGCCGATGATTGGTGTGAACATTTTAAATTTATTACCAAGACTCCATTTGCCTATAAAGATATTAGTATTAATAAAGACAAACCTGCTTTGTAGCCATAAGTTATAAAGACTATATAGTTTGCATGGACTAATATTTTATTTTACAAGGATCTCGATCACCATTCCTGGTATCTATCCTTTGCTCCAACTTGTCCAAAATCTTTTCCCCGATGGTGGCTCATCAATTGGTGGAACAAATTTGGACCCCATGAATTTATCTTTCCAAAACAAGTCCAACAACAATTTACCAAAGATAACCTTCCAATGCTTCAATTTTTATGCAAATATAATATTCCATGGATTTTGAAATGGGAATATGAAAGCTGCTTCCGTTTCCATTTATGAACCAAAGGATCGACACCAATACCACCAATAAGGTCAAATATCTTTCCCAAACAATTTCATCCAAATGGTGGAATAAATTCAATTATACAGTTGCATTAGTGCTCCATTAATCGCTCCACCAACTCTCCCCAGCCAAAATCGTCGAGATCCCCATCTCAGCATCAACATCCTACAAAGATGTTGTGTCCAAACCTTTCTTCGAAATGACTCTCCTATTGGCCAAATTGCAACAAATTGAAGATGACAATAAAGCTTTACGCCAACAAATGCATGAAGATAACCAACAACTTCGCCATGAACTTGAACAGTTACCTCCAGGTGTTCATCTTCTCCATCGATTCGAAGCGTTCATCTCTCTCGATGACGACGCCTAGCCAAATCTCTCAAGAATTGATCCAACCAATTGTTGATTATCTCCTTTATTTGGTTTATCCCAATGGAGTTGATATTCAATACTCTTCATCACCATTTTGTGGATGTTGCCTCCAAAGTAGACATCCTTACTCCATGACCATTCATTTGGCTTCCATTTGTTTCGCTTGGACAATCGAAGAAGATACAAATTACATCCTTGCAATTTGGTATCTTTTAAATTGTCCCCATATCACCATTTTTGTTGATTTTCCAGCCATTTTTCGTTTCCCCAACTATGTGTTCGCTCCTCTTTGGAATTTTATCCATAATTCTCCGCTATTACACGATTTTGCCATATCATTTATTCGCGAGGTGATCCTGAAGCATCAGTTTGCATTCGTCCCGAACTTAATTATTATCGAGATGATTAAGTTCTCCTGGACGTGTCCAGCCAACTGGCCCATGCCATTTCTCCATTTCCAGCTCAGGCTTCCTGTTGTAAATTCCATTGGTTTTTATGACAGCCATTGCTTTGAAAAAAGTTATGCTACCCCTGCTTTTGTGAAAGGTCGTTTACTGTAGACCTTTAATGTTTGCTCTTTCCAAAGGTCGTTTACTGTAGACCTTTTACCTTTTGCTTTTTCCAAGAGTCAAGCACTGTTTTTAACTTGACCCTTGCTTTTGCTAAGAGTTGTTTAGGAGTATACCTAAACATATACTTTTAGAAACTCAGAGGGAAATGGAGATGCAGGGTACAAATAATAATACGACTCTATTTTTATAAACGAAGAGAGACACTCCAGAGAAAATACAAACTTAACAAAGCATAAGATACTTCAACTTACTCGTGCTTAGCAAATCTTACTTACTTCTATTTATAGACGCGTTATCAATGCATTGATAACCCTACAGGACATAAACAACTCTTAGCAAAAGCAAGGGTCAAGTTAAAAACAGTGCTTGACTCTTGGAAAAAGCAAAAGGTAAAAGGTCTACAGTAAACGACCTTTGGAAAGAGCAAACATTAAAGGTCTACAGTAAACGACCTTTCACAAAAGCAGGGGTAGCATAACTTTTTTCAAAGCAATGGCTGTCATAAAAACCAATGGAATTTACAACAGGAAGCCTGAGCTGGAAATGGAGAAATGGCATGGGCCAGTTGGCTGGACACGTCCAGGAGAACTTAATCATCTCGATAATAATTAAGTTCGGGACGAATGCAAACGATGCTTCAGGGATCACCTCGCGAATAAATGATATGGCAAAATCGTGTAACTGGAGAATTATGGATAAAATTCCAAAGAGGAGCGAACACATAGTTGGGGAAACGAAAAATGGCTGGAAAATCAACAAAAATGGTGATATGGGGACAATTTAAAAGATACCAAATTGCAAGGATGTAATTTGTATCTTCGGTTGTCCAAGCGAAACAAATGGAAGCCAAATGAATGGTCATGGAGTAAGGATGTCTACTTTGGAGGCAACATCCACAAAATGGTGATGAAGAGTATTGAATATCAACTCCATTGGGATAAACCAAATAAAGGAGATAATCAACAATTGGTTGGATCAATTCTTGAGAGATTTGGCTAGGCGTCGTCATCAGAGAGATGAACGCTTCGAACTGATGGAGAAGATGAACACCTGGAGGTAACCTGTTCAAGTTCATGGCGAAGTTGTTGGTTATCTTCATGCATTTGTTGGCGTAAAGCTTTATTGTCATCTTCAATTTGTTGCAATTTGGCCAATAGGAGAGTCATTTCGAGGAAGAAGGTTTGGACACAACATCTTTGTAGGATGTTGATGCGAGATGGGGATCGGCAGTTTTGGCGGGAGTTGGTGGAGCGATTAATGGAGCAAACAATGCAAATTGTATAATTGAATTTATTCCACCATTTGGATGAAATTGTTTGGGAAAGATATTTGACCTTATTGGTGGTATTGGTGTCGTCCTTTGGTTCATAAATGGAAACGGAAGCGGCTTTCATATTCCCATTTCAAAATCCATGGAATATTATATTTGCATAAAAATTGAAGCATTGGAAGGTTATCTTTGGTAAATTGTTGTTGGACTTGTTTTGGAAAGATAAATTCATGGGGTCCAAATTTGTTCCACCAATTGATGAGCCACCATTGGGGAAAAGATTTTGGACAAGTTGGAGCAAAGGATAGATACCAGGAATGGTGATCAGGATCCTTGTAAAATAAAATATTAGTCCATGCAGCTATATAGTCTTTATAACTTATGGCTACAATGAGGTTTGTCTTTATTAATACTAATATCTTTATAGGCAAATGGAGTCTTGGTAATAAATTTAAAATGTTCACACCAATCATCAATGAGATAAAACCCTTAAGATCTTAAGCTTTGAAAAGTCAATCTCGACGAGTTTTCTCTGGATTTATGATCAAAAAGGATGGATTTGGGTGGATGTTAGAATGGATTCATAAAATTGGATTGTGGAATGTGGACGGTCAGAAGAAAATGAAGGCCTGGAGGGAGTGTGCAAGCAATTTGCGTAGCAAGGGACTTGCTAGCTAATGGTTTGTCAAGAGGACATATTAAATTTTGGTGATGGTGATATAAGCACATTGGGTTCGGTTGGTCAAGTGGTTTGAATCATTGTTAGAGCGAATGAGAGCGACCTTTTTAGACATCGTAAATAATGCACGAGGGGTAGTAAGAAATTCTCTAGACAAAAAGTCGGGAAGAGAATTGGTAGTACCTGGTATATATTTAATATCAAAATCAAAGATACTTAATATAGCTTGCCAATGAGCAAAAATTTGTTTTGCGTGAAGATTTTTAACATCTTTGAAAAATATATTTTTTTGCGGATTGACAATCAACACGAATTAGAAATTTTTGATTTAGCAAATCAGCTTGGAATTTTTGAACACATAAAACAATTGCAAGAACTTTTTTGGAATGTTGAATAATTGATTTGAGCACCTTTCCAGGTTTTGGAAGTAAAGCAAACTAATTGCTCTTTGCCCGATGGGTGTTGTTGTAAAAGGATGCCACCATAACCAATGTTAGATGCATCAGTTTGAACAATTTTAAAATAATGGGGTATGGCCGAGATGGAGACATGGTAAGGAATGAACCTTTTGTTTAATAAGTTGACGACTTTGGTATGGACAGAGAGTCCAGTTGAAAGGTTTCTTGGAAGATAACAAGTTTTGAAGACATTGTTTATCTCAAGTTGCAACATCTTTATAAAAATCGAGAGAGATAATTTAGGCAACCTAAAAATCTCTCGTAATTGGAGGCGATCAGTCAATTGATCTGGGAATTTAGTGGCGAAAGCAATAACTCGATTGATCGGAGTTAGAGTTTGATTGGCTAATTTAAAACCAAGGAATGTGACCTCTGTTTGAAAAAGATGTATCTTCTTTTGAGAGAGTACCAATCCATGTTTTTTAATTAGAAATTGGAATGTTGAAAGGTGTTTCCAATGTTGATCTATGGATTGCGAGAAAACTAATAGATCATCAATGTAAACAAGGATGAAGGAACTATATGGATTAAAAATATCATTCATAATCTTTTGGAATTCGAGATGGAGCATTTTTAAGACCAAATGGCATAACATTCCATTGATATTGCCCAAATGGAGTGTTAAAAGCGCTTTTGTAACGATCGATGGATGGATTTGGATTTGCCAAAAGCAGGACTTTAAATCAAATTTGGAAAAGACTACTCATGCAGAGGTAGTTGCTTTTAACAAATCGATTTATTTGGCAAGGGATAACGAATGGTTTGGAGAACTTTATTTAGAGGTTTATAATTAATAACCAAAGCGGGAACACCTCTTTCAAGTTCGAGCATTTTCAACATAAAAAGCGGTACAACTCCATGGCGATTTGGAAGAAGTGATTAGCTTTTTGTTGAGTAAATCTTTAATTTCATGTTGACAAATTTGACGAAGACGAGAATCCATTTGTGATGGATTAGCTTTCGTGGGAATTTTTGATTCATGAAATTCTCGAATATAAGGAAGACGCACAATATGTTGTTTCCGAGACCGAAAGCATTGGGGATGTCGAACAACATTGTTGTTCAAGATTAGCTTGGAAAGATTGAAGTTTACTTTTAAAAACAGAGACTCAGTAAAATCGATCTGTTTTTAGTAGTAAAATTTCATTTTTGAGATAACCAATATGAATAGTTTTATATTCAATTTGGTGAATGATGAGATCAATGTGAGAAGTTGTTTGAGGTTGGGAAAAAGGAAACCTGAATGGATTTTCCTTGAATTATGGTTGAGATACCAATCTCGGATACTGAGAGAAGGGTTGAATTTTTCTTAAAAATGGAGTGCCAAGTAACATATCTTGTTTGAGGCCAGGGATAACAATAAATGTTAAAGGCGACAAATTCCTTGATTACAAATATGAGTGAAGGAACTTCATATTTGATACGAGTACTTTGTCCATTGGCAACAGAGATACTATGGAATTCTTTGTTTGGCGTCTGATATTTAAGAGGAAGAAAGCCTTCGCGAATGCAATTTAAATCAAGACCAATCAATAATTGCATTACATTTTACAAAGTGAAATCTTTGACTCAAAAGTGATAGGAGTATACCATCTGTGGAAGTTGGAAGAAGATTTGGAAAGTGAGAAAATTTCATTGTCATCAAATTGGTAATGAGCTTCAACATCGTTGTTCAAGTTGAACAATTCGGGATGTTAATTGTTTAATCTCATTTTTAAGTTGGTTAATTTCTGATTTGGAGTGACGAAATGGTAGGTTGTTTAGTTGATTTTTTGTTATTTACAATTTCCATGAGATTGGAAAAAGTAAAATGAGATTCATCCATGGATACTTGCTCAAGAAATTTTTGTTGGCGTTTATCCGCTTTGGAGGAATTGACCGAGAAGTGGAGGCTTCGCGTCATGTGAAGAGGCTTCTTTATGAACGACTTTAGTGAAATATTGTCGTTTTAACTCGGGATCAGCAATTTGATCACCGATTGCAAGAAGAAGGTCTTCATAGGCGGTGAGAACATTAATCTCGAGTTCGGAAGAAGAGGAGGATGAAGTGTGAAGAAGATTGGAAGCACATCTGGCAAAGTGTTCGTCGGAAGACGAAGAAGAATATGCAACATGGTCGATCTTCATTGGAGTAACTCGACATTTGTTAGCATAATGGCCAGTGTGCCACATTTAAAACAAAGATTTTCTTTGGTATGTGGATCATGGATTTTTTTCGTACAAAGATACGATGGTCGTTGGTATTTTGAATAACGGACTTTTGAAGGAGATTTGGAATAATATGGTGGTTTATATAAGTAAGGAAAAGTTTTGGATTTCTTTGTATGCTTTGGCCGTTGTTTGGGAGTAGTATATTTTGAAACATCAATTTCTTGACCAAAGTCAAAACAGAAATTACCTAAATCATGCTTTAAGGTAGATTTCTCCTTTTGAATTTGACGATTGAGTTTCATGTCATTGCAAATGGAGAGGGCACAAGTTTGCACAGCTTGTGTTATATCCCCATAAGAAAGTTCAGCAAGAGTATTGTCATAATGCTCTTTGATGAAGTCTTTGATTTTGGAGGCAAAGTATGTGTGGTACAAATAAACAATGTCTTCAAAACTTGTTATCTTCCAAGAAACCTTTCAACTGGACTCCTGTCCATACCAAAGCTGTCCAACTTATTAAACAAAAGGTTCATTCCTTACCATGTCTCCATCTGGCCATACCCCATTATTTTAAAATTGTTCAAACTGATGCATCTAACATTGGTTATGGTGGCATCCTTTTACAACAACACCCATCGTGCAAAGAGCAATTAGTTTGCTTTACTTCCAAAACCTGGAAAGGTGCTCAAATCAATTATTCAACATTCCAAAAGAAGTTCTTGCAATTGTTTTATGTGTTCAAAAATTCCAAGCCGATTTGCTAAATCAAAAATTTCTAATTCGTGTTGATTGTCAATCCGCAAAAAAATATATTTTTCAAAGATGTTAAAAATCTTGCTTTATGCAAAACAAATTTTTGCTCATTGGCAAGCTATATTAAGTATCTTTGATTTTGATATTAAATATATACCAGGTACTACCAATTCTCTTCCCCGACTTTTTGTCTAGAGAATTTCTTACTACCCCTCTCAGCGTGCATTATTTACGAGATGTCTAAAAAGGCAGCCTCCGCTCGCCTAACAGATTCAAACCACTTGACCAACCGAACCCAACCGTGCTTATATCACCATCGAAAATTTAATATGTCCTCTTGACAAACCATTAGCTAGCAAGTCCCTTGCTACGCAAATTGCTTGCACACTCCCTCCAGGCCTTCATTTTCTTCCCGACCGTCCACATTCCACAATCCAATTTTATGAATCCATTCTAACATCCACCCAAATCCATCCTTTTTGATCATAAATCCAGAGAAAACTCGTCGAGATTGACTTTTCAAAGCTTAAGATCTTAAGGGTTTTATCTCTGTTGATGATTGGTGTGAACATTTTAAATTTATTACCAAGACTCCATTTGCCTATAAAGATATTAGTATTAATAAAGACAAACCTGCTTTGTAGCCATAAGTTATAAAGACTATATAGCCGCATGGACTAATATTTTATTTTACAAGGATCCCGATCACCATTCCTGGTATCTATCCTTTGCTCCAACTTGTCCAAAATCTTTTCCCCGATGGTGGCTCATCAATTGGTGGAACAAATTTGGACCCCATGAATTTATCTTTCCAAAACAAGTCCAACAACAATTTACCAAAGATAACCTTCCAATGCTTCAATTTTTATGCAAATATAATATTCCATGGATTTTGAAATGGGAATATGAAACTGCTTCCGTTTCCATTTATGAACCAAAGGACGACACCAATACCACCAATAAGGTCAAATATCTTTCCCAAACAATTTCATCCAAATGGTGGAATAAATTCAATTATACAAATTTGCATTAGTCGCTCCATTAATCGCTCCACCAACTCCCCGCCAAAACTGTCAGATCCCCATCTGCATCAACATCCTACAAAGATGTTGTGTCCAAACCTTCTTCTGAAATGACTCTCCTATTGGCCAAATTGCAACAAATTGAAGATGACAATAAAGCTTTACGCCAACAAATGCATGAAGATAACCAACAACTTCGCCATGAACTTGAACAGGTTACCTCCAGGTGTTCATCTTCTCCATCAGTTCGAAGCGTTCATCTCTCTGATGACGACGCCTAGCCAAATCTCTCAAGAATTGATCCAACCAATTGTTGATTATCTCCTTTATTTGGTTTATCCCAATGGAGTTGATATTCAATACTCTTCATCACCATTTTGTGGATGTTGCCTCCAAAGTAGACATCCTTACTCCATGACCATTCATTTGGCTTCCATTTGTTTCGCTTGGACAATCAAGATACAAATTACATCCTTGCAATTTGGTATCTTTTAAATTGTCCCCATATCACCATTTTTGTTGATTTTCCACCATTTTTCGTTTCCCCAACTATGTGTTCGCTCCTCTTTGGAATTTTATCCATAATTCTCCGCTTACACGATTTTGCCATATCATTTATTCGCGAGGTGATCCCGAAGCATCGGTTTGCATTCGTCCCGAACTTAATTATTATCGAGATGATTAAGTTCTCCTGACGTGTCCACCAACCGGCCCATGCCATTTCTCCATTTCCAGCCAGGCTTCCCGTGTTGTAAATTCCATTGGTTTTTATGACAATGCCCATTGCTTTGAAAAAAGTTATGCTACCCTCGCTTTTGTGAAAGGTCGTTTCTCAGTAGACCTTTAATGTTTGCTCTTTCCAAAGGTCGTTTCTTGTAGACCTTTTACCTTTTGCTTTTTCCAAGAGTCAAGCACCTTTTTTTTAACTTGACCCTTGCTTTTGCTAAGAGTTGTTTATGTCTGTAGGGTTATCAATGCATTGATAACGCGTCTATAAATAGAAGTAAGTAAGATTTGCTAAGCACGAGTAAGTTGAAGTATCTTATGCTTTGTTAAGTTTGTATTTTCTCTGGAGTGTCTCTCTTCGTCGTTTATAAAAATAGAGTCGTATTATTATTTGTACCACCATCTCCATTTCCCTCTCGAGTTTCTAAAAGTGTCTTCATACGTTGAAGGCCGTTCACTTGGTATCGAGCCATAGATCGTGCTCGCTTTCAGGTCATCCATCGTAAGTATATGTTTCTATCAATATCAAACTTCTTAATAGTTTGCCTTCTTTTTGTTTTCTCCGAAGAACTTTTACTTGTGTTTCTTTTACTTGGATTTTCGTATGAGCTTTTCTTGATCGTATCTTATTTGCTACTTGTCGTTTTTATCGTCGCGTTGTAAGACTCAAAAAGGAACGTAAGACGAGCAAGATAAATCGTTGATCGAAAATCGATTTGTTTTCAAAACAATTTATCATCATGAGTTCTCTGCGAAGATCTTTATCTAAAGTCCTTTCTTTCTCCTCTTCGGATAGTAAAGATGCATCCAGTTCAACTTCTCCTTTACCTGAGTCTATCATACAATTACATAAAAAATCAAAAACAAAAAATAGTCATGAAATTGTCTATACTAATATAGATCAAGCTCTGCAAAATTGGACCATTCCACAGGTTCAACCCTCCATGGTTTATACCAAAGGCAATTTTTCCCCAAAACAAAATTATATCATCAAACTCGTTGAAGATACTATTTCTGTTGATGAAGATGGACAGAAATAGTTATCCTTTCTCCCGAAAAAAATCGCCAATCATGCTTCCACACATAAATTTCTCCATCTTGGATTAATTCAAGTAGCACTTAAACCACTAGTTGCTTTAGGTGTTAATGCTTGATGCAATGGTCTCTGCTCGAGATAAACGACATCTTAATTTCAAAGATTCAATTTTAGGCATCATTGAAGGTAGCCTTTCAAAAGGACCTTTATATTTTGAATGTGCTCCAAATTTCACAATTAATCTCCATAATCCACTGGACTGGTTTCAAGAGCTCTTGTTCTTGGAATTTCTACCAAAGGTTTTACCTTATCCAAAACAATCTCAAATGTTGCGGTTGTTTATAGATTTTTTTATAAAGTCATGCATACAATTATTCCCGATATCGCTTATGATAAGCTCCAACAAAAAATCCCATCTACCATTTTTCTCACAAATGTTAAAAATACTCATGTCATTGATAGAAAGCAATTACTCTCTAACGAAATTGCTCTTCCTCACCAATGGACTATCACTTGATTCCAACAAAGAAGAACAAAAAAGAGACATGTGTCTCAACAGATTTCTCAAATTATTGAGCATGATGATGGTAAAGTTGATATCTTATTTGCCCCAAGAACATCAACTTCTACAATTTCATCTTCTCACTTTTCTCATTGCACAAACTTCTGCACCAACAAACTCCATCCAAATCCAGTTCCGACGGTATAGCTTACCCAGTCAATACTGTTGAACCTACAACTACTAATGATGATAATGTCAGCTTTTCAGACTTTGCTGATTATCATATTAATGTAGTAACCATTGAAGAACATGTTGATGATTTCGTCATGGATTATGAATTGCTTAAACAACAATTCTTAACACATCCATTGAAACCTGCTTTTTGTAAGCTGGTTCCTCGCAAGCATCAATCAATCTTTCGAGAAAAATATTTTGCTTATATCACTTCACATAAGCAAAACATTTCTTTCTTTGATTGGTTAGCCCTTCAAAGTCCCAAAACATCTGCACAAGTCAATGTTATTTGGGAAACTAGGGCAAATAAGATATCAACTTTACCATCATCATGCTCAATAATTTGAGAAATCTGTTGAGACACATGTCTCTTTTGTCTTTGTTCTTTTTGTTGGAATCGGTGATAGTCCATTGGTGAGGAAGAGCAATTTCGTTAGAGAGTAATTGCTTTCTATCAATGACGATATTTTTAACATTTGTGAGAAAAATGGTAGATGGGATTTTTTGTTGGAGCTTATCATAAGCGATATCGGGAATAATTGTATGCATGACTTGATAAAAAAATCTATAAACAACCGCAACATTTGAGATTGTTTTGGATAAGGTAAAACCTTTGGTAGAAATTCCAAGAACAAGAGCTCTTGAAACCAGTGCAGTGGATTATGGAGATTAATTGTGAAATTTGGAGCACATTCAAAATATAAAGGTCCTTTTGAAAGGCTACCTTCAATGATGCCTAAAATTGAATCTTTGAAATTAAGATGTCGTTTATCTCGAACAGAGACCATTGCATCAAGATTAACACCTAAAGCAACTAGTGGTTTAAGTGCTACTTGAATTAATCCAAGATGGAGAAATTTATGTGTGGAAGCATGATTGGCGATTTTTTCGGGAGAAAGGATAACTATTTCTGTCCATCTTCATCAACAGAAATAGTATCTTCAACGAGTTTGATGATATAATTTTGTTTTGGGGAAAAATTGCCTTTTGGTATAAACCATGGAGGGTTGAACCTGTGGAATGGTCCAATTTTGCGAGCTTGATCTATATTAGTATAGACAATTTCATGACTATTTTTTGTTTTTGATTTTTTATGTAATTGTATGATAGACTCGTGTAAAGGAGAAGTTGAACTGGATGCATCTTTACTATCCGAAGAGGAGAAAGAAAGGACTTTAGATAAAGATCTTCGCAGAAACTCATGATGATAAATTGTTTTGAAAACAAATCGATTTTCGATCAACGATTTCTTGCTCGTCTTACGTTCCTTTTGCGAGTCTTACAACGCGACGATAAAAACGACAAGTAGCAAATAAGATACGATCAAGAAAAGCTCATACGAAAATCCAAGTAAAAGAAACACAAGTAAAAGTTCTTCGGAGAAAACAAAAAGAAGGCAAACTATTAAGAAGTTTGATATTGATAGAAACATATACTTACAGTGGATGACTGAAAGCGAGCACGATCGAGATTGACTTTTCAAAGCTTAAGATCTTAAGATCTTAAGGGTTTTATCTGCTGATGATTGGTGTGAACATTTTAAATTTATTACCAAGACTCCATTTGCCTATAAAGATATTAGTATTAATAAAGACAAACCTGCTGTAGCCATAAGTTATAAAGACTATATAGCCGCATGGACTAATATTTTATTTTACAAGGATCCCGATCACCATTCCCGTATCTATCCTTTGCTCCAACTTGTCCAAAATCTTTTCCCCAATGGTGGCTCATCAATTGGTGGAACAAATTTGGACCCCATGAATTTATCTTTCCAAAACAAGTCCAACAACAATTTACCAAAGATAACCTTCCAATGCTTCAATTTTTATGCAAATATAATATTCCATGGATTTTGAAATGGGAATATGAAACTGCTTGTTTCCATTTATGAACCAAAGGACGACACCAATACCACCAATAAGGTCAAATATCTTTCCCAAACAATTTCATCCAAATGGTGGAATAAATTCAATTATACAGCTGCATTAGCTGCTCCATTAATCGCTCCACCAACTCCTGCCAAAACTGTCGGATCCCCATCTCAGCATCAACATCCTACAAAGATGTTGTGTCCAAACCTTCTTCTGAAATGACTCTCCTATTGGCCAAATTGCAACAAATTGAAGATGACAATAAAGCTTTACGCCAACAAATGCATGAAGATAACCAACAACTTCGCCATGAACTTGAACAGGTTACCTCCAGGTGTTCATCTTCTCCATCAGTTCGAAGCGTTCATCTCTCTGATGACGACGCCTAGCCAAATCTCTCAAGAATTGATCCAACCAATTGTTGATTATCTCCTTTATTTGGTTTATCCCAATGGAGTTGATATTCAATACTCTTCATCACCATTTTGTGGATGTTGCCTCCAAAGTAGACATCCTTACTCCATGACCATTCATTTGGCTTCCATTTGTTTCGCTTGGACAACCGAAGATACAAATTACATCCTTGCAATTTGGTATCTTTTAAATTGTCCCCATATCACCATTTTTGTTGATTTTCCAAATTCCATTTTTCGTTTCCCCAACTATGTGTTCGCTCCTCTTTGGAATTTTATCCATAATTCTCCGAGTTACACGATTTTGCCATATCATTTATTCGCGAGGTGATCCCGAAGCATCGGTTTGCATTCGTCCCGAACTTAATTATTATCGAGATGATTAAGTTCTCCTGGACGTGTCCAAATTAACCGGCCCATGCCATTTCTCCATTTCCACTCGGGCTTCTGTTGTAAATTCCATTGGTTTTTATGACACCATTGCTTTGAAAAAGTTATGCTACCCCTGCTTTTGTGAAAGGTCGTTTCTTGTAGACCTTTAATGTTTGCTCTTTCCAAAGGTCGTTTCTCAGTAGACCTTTTACCTTTTGCTTTTTCCAAGAGTCAAGCACTGTTTTTAACTTGACCCTTGCTTTTGCTAAGAGTTGTTTATGTCTGTAGGGTTATCAATGCATTGATAACGCGTCTATAAATAAGTAAGTAAGATTTGCTAAGCACGAGTAAGTTGAAGTATCTTATGCTTTGTTAAGTTTGTATTTTCTCTGAGTGTCTCTCTTCGTTTATAAAAATAGAGTCGTATTATTATTTGTACCCTGCATCTCCATTTCCTCTCGAGTTTCTAAAAGTGTCTTCATACGTTGAAGGCCGTTCACTTGGTATCGAGCCATAGATCGTGCTCGCTTTCGGTCATCCACTTTGTAAGTATATGTTTCTATCAATATCAAACTTCTTAATAGTTTGCCTTCTTTTTGTTTTCTCCGAAGAACTTTTACTTGTGTTTCTTTTACTTGGATTTTCGTATGAGCTTTTCTTGATCGTATCTTATTTGCTACTTGTCGTTTTTATCGTCGCGTTGTAAGACTCGCAAAAGGAACGTAAGACGAGCAAGAAATCGTTGATCTAAAATCGATTTGTTTTCAAAACAATTTATCATCATGAGTTCTCTACGAAGATCTTTATCTAAAGTCCTTTCTTTCTCCTCTTCTGATAGTAAAGATGCATCCAGTTCAACTTCTCCTTTACCCGAGTCTATCATACAATTACATAAAAAATCAAAAACAAAAAATAGTCATGAAATTGTCTATACTAATATAGATCAAGCTCGCAAAATTGGACCATTCCACAGTTCAACCCTCCATGGTTTATACCAAAGGCAATTTTTCCCCAAAACAAAATTATATCATCAAACTCGTTGAAGATACTATTTCTGTTGATGAAGATGGACAGAAATAGTTATCCTTTCTCCCGAAAAATCGCCAATCATGCTTCCACACATAAATTTCTCCATCTTGGATTAATTCAAGTAGCACTTAAACCACTAGTTGCTTTAGGTGTTAATGCTTGATGCAATGGTCTCTGTTCGAGATAAACGACATCTTAATTTCAAAGATTCAATTTTAGGCATCATTGAAGGTAGCCTTTCAAAAGGACCTTTATATTTTGAATGTGCTCCAAATTTCACAATTAATCTCCATAATCCACCAGACCTGGTTTCAAGAGCTCTTGTTCTTGGAATTTCTACCAAAGGTTTTACCTTATCCAAAACAATCTCAAATGTTGCGGTTGTTTATAGATTTTTTTATAAAGTCATGCATACAATTATTCCCGATATCGCTTATGATAAGCTCCAACAAAAATCCCATCTACCATTTTTCTCACAAATGTTAAAAATACTCATCATTGATAGAAAGCAATTACTCTCTAACGAAATTGCTCTTCCTCACCAATGGACTATCACCGATTCCAACAAAGAAGAATGAACAAGAAAAGAGACATGTGTCTCAACAGATTTCTCAAATTATTGAGCATGATGATGGTAAAGTTGATATCTTATTTGCCCCAAGAACATCAACTTCTACAATTTCATCTTCTCACTTTTCTCACAGACAAACTTCGCCGCACCAACTGCTCCATCCAAATCCAGTTCCGACGGTATAGCTTACCCAGTCAATACTGTTGAACCTACAACTACTAATGATGATAATGTCAGCTTTTCAGACTTTGCTGATTATCATATTAATGTAGTAACCATTGAAGAACATGTTGATGATTTCGTCATGGATTATGAATTGCTTAAACAACAATTCTTAACACATCCATTGAAACCTGCTTTTTGTAAGCTGGTTCCTCGCAAGCATCAATCAATCTTTCGAGAAAAATATTTTGCTTATATCACTTCACATAAGCAAAACATTTCTTTCTTTGATTGGTTAGCCCTTCAAAGTCCCAAAACATCTCGCACAAGTCAATGTTATTTGGGAAACTACTACCGGCCAAAAATTTGATCAACAGAATCCCCCATTAGCAAATTTATTAAACATAAAGATTTTAAAGCCGCTCCAATAAAAATTTTCACCGATTTAGATGGACCCATTACCAAACGAGATATTAATAATATAATTGAACAAAACAATTATACTAATTTATATCTCTCTACAATCAAAACTTCGCTTTGCATATACCTTCTCCTAAACAGACCTGTCCTACCAAAATCATCCAAGGTTCCAACAAAACCTTTCTTTCCACCATCTCGCCTCTCCATCTATGCCTTCCTACAAAACCTCTTTTTCCTCTCGAATTTTTAGATATTCTCACATCTAAACCGAGTCACTTAACAATTTCGCCTACGCCAAACCATCTAGCGTCTACAAACTACGCCAACAATCCCTCCGCTTCCTCCTACTTCCCTTCTCGTCTAAAAGAACCCAAAGACAAAGGCCCCGCCATTAATGTCTTGACTACCGCTCCTACATCTTCATCTTCCTCCAACGCTCCTCCCGCTATTTATACAATTGCCCCTACTACTCGCCAAATCTTCTTCATCTCGCTCCACCTCGATGCTGCTTGTGGCATCCAGTGAATCCAGTTCCTCTGACTCTCAGTCTGATTCCAATCTCCCTGAAATACATAAGATATTTCGTCGCCGACGTACCATGCGTCGATCCAATCCTCAATTTCGTCAAAACCGGTATCCATTATCAAAACAATATTACTCTCGACCATCTCCATCAGACCTGATTCTTGAAGAAAAGGTCAAACGCAATCAAAAATATGACGGAAATGCCATCTATGATTGGAGTATTGATGGACTTTCTGAATATCAAATTATTGAAGTCGTCCTCAAAATGCATATTTATGCAAAAGCCAGTGTCCTCCAAAACCATACTGAACCTGATACCGCCAAAGCTATTACTTGTGGTTTTACAGGTCAATTATATGGTTGGTGGCATTATACCATGGATGATGATGAAAGAGACTCAATTCTTAATCATCTCAAAACCGATGCTTTAGACAATCCCATTTTAGGACCCAATAACGAATGGGTTTATGATTCTGTCAATCAGCTTATTGCAGAATTAATCTGGCAATTTGTTGGTCATGTTAAATCTGTTAACGCTAAGATACGAGATCAACTTCATAGTCTTAGATGTCGTACTCTTAATGATTATCGCTGGTATAAAGATACATTCTTTACAAAATTGTATTCTTTAACCGAAAAACATGATGAAATGTTCTGGAAAGAACGATTTCTTGCTGGATTACCTCCATACTTTGCCTCCAAAATCAAAGACTTCATCAAAGAGCATTATGACAATACTCTTGCTGAACTTTCTTATGGGGATATAACACAAGCTGTGCAAACTTGTGCCCTCTCCATTTGCAATGACATGAAACTCAATCGTCAAATTCAAAAGGAGAAATCTACCTTAAAGCATGATTTAGGTAATTTCTGTTTTGACTTTGGTCAAGAAATTGATGTTTCAAAATATACTACTCCCAAACAACGGCCAAAGCATACAAAGAAATCCAAAACTTTTCCTTACTTATATAAACCACCATATTATTCCAAATCTCCTTCAAAAGTCCGTTATTCAAAATACCAACGACCATCGTATGTTAGATGTAAAAAAATCCACTGATCCACATACCAAAGAAAATCTTTGTTTTAAATGTGGCAGCACTGCCATTATGCTAACAAATGTCGAGTTACTCCAATGAAGATCGACCATGTTGCATATTCTTCTTCGTCTTCCGACGAACACTGCCAGTGTGCTTCCAATCTTCTTCACACTTCATCCTCCTCTTCTTCTGAACCTGAGATTAATGTTCTCACTGCCTATGAAGACCTTCTTCTTGCAATCGGTGATCAAATTGCTGATCCTGAGTTAAAACGACAATATTTCACTAAAGTCGTTCATAAAGAAGCCTCTTCACATGACGCAGAAGCCTCCACTTCTCGGTCAATTCCTCCAAAACTGGATAAACGCCAACAAAAATTTACTGAGCAAGTATCCATGGATGAATCTCATTTTACTTTTTCCAATCTCATGGAAATTGTAAATAACAAAAAATCAACTAAACAACCTACCATTTCGTCACTCCAAATCCAAATTAACCAACTTAAAAATGAGATTAAACAATTAACATCCCGAATTGTTCAACTTGAACAATCTGATGTTGAAGCTCATTACCAATTTGATGACAATGAAATTTTCTCACTTTCCAAATCTTCTTCCAACTTCCACAGATGGTATACTCCTATCACTTTTGCAGTCAAAGATTTCACTGTAAAATGTAATGCAATTATTGATTCAGGTGCTGATTTAAATTGCATTCGCGAAGGCTTTCTTCCTCTTAAATACCGTACGCCCAAAGAAAGAATTCCATAGTATCTCTCATTGCCAATGGACAAAGTACTCAGATCAAATATGAAGTTCCTTCACTTCATATTTGTAATCAAGGAATTTGTCTCGCCTTTAACATTTATTGTTATCCCCGGCCTCAAACAAGATATGTTACTTGGCACTCCATTTTTAAGAAAAATTCAACCCTTCTCTCGTATCTCGAGATTGGTATCTCAACCATAATTCAAGGAAAATCCATTCAGCTTTCCTTTTTCCCAACCTCAAACAACTTCTCACATTGATCTCATCATTCACCAAATTGAATATAAAACTATTCATATTGGTTATCTCAAAAATGAAATTTTACTACTAAAAACAGATCAGATTTTACAGTCTCCTGTTTTTAAAAGTAAACTTCAATCTTTCCAAGCTAATCTTGAACAACAATGTTGTTCTGACATCCCCAATGCTTTCTCGGTCTCTAAACAACATATTGTGCGTCTTCCTTATATTCCAGAATTTCATGAATCAAAAATTCCCACGAAAGCTAATCCATCACAAATGGATTCTCGTCTTCGTCAAATTTGTCAACATGAAATTAAAGATTTACTCAACAAAAAGCTAATCACTTCTTCCAAATCGCCATGGAGTTGTACCGCTTTTTATGTTGAAAATGCTCCAGAACTTGAAAGAGGTGTTCCCCGCCTGGTTATTAATTATAAACCTCTAAATAAAGTTCTCCAAACCATTCGTTATCCCTTGCCAAATAAATCTGATTTGTTAAAAGCAACTACCTCGGCAGTAGTCTTTTCCAAATTTGATTTAAAGTCTGGCTTTTGGCAAATCCAAATCCATCCATCTGATCGTTACAAAACTGCTTTTAACACTCCATTTGGGCAATATCAATGGAATGTTATGCCATTTGGTCTTAAAAATGCTCCATCTGAATTCCAAAAGATTATGAATGATATTTTTAATCCATATAGTTCCTTCATCCTTGTTTACATTGATGATCTATTAGTTTTCTCGCAATCCATAGATCAACATTGGAAACACCTTTCAACATTCCAATTTCTAATTAAAAAACATGGATTGGTACTCTCTCAAAAGAAGATACATCTTTTTCAAACAGAGGTCACATTCCTTGGTTTTAAATTAGCCAATCAAACTCTAACTCCAGTCAATCGAGTTATTGCTTTCGCCACTAAATTCCCAGATCAATTGACTGATCGCCTCCAATTACAGAGATTTTTAGGTTGCCTAAATTATCTCTCTCGATTTTTATAAAGATGTTGCAACAGATAAACAATGTCTTCAAAACTTGTTATCTTCCAAGAAACCTTTCAACTGGACTCCTGTCCATACCAAAGTCATCCAACTTATTAAACAAAAGGTTCATTCCTTACCATGTCTCCATCTCGCCATACCCCATTATTTTAAAATTGTTCAAACCGATGCATCTAACATTGGTTATGGTGGCATCCTTTTACAACAACACCCATCGTGCAAAGAGCAATTAGTTTGCTTTACTTCCAAAACCTGGAAAGGTGCTCAAATCAATTATTCAACATTCCAAAAGAAGTTCTTGCAATTGTTTTATGTGTTCAAAAATTCCAAGCCGATTTGCTAAATCAAAAATTTCTAATTCGTGTTGATTGTCAATCCGCAAAAAATATATTTTTCAAAGATGTTAAAAATCTTGCTCAAAACAAATTTTTGCTCGCGGCAAGCTATATTAAGTATCTTTGATTTTGATATTAAATATATACTGTGTACTACCAATTCTCTTCCCGACTTTTTGTCTAGAGAATTTCTTACTACCCCTCTCGTGCATTATTTACGATGTCTAAAAAGGTCGCCTCCGCTCGTCTAACAGATTCAAACCACTTGACCAACCAACCCAACCGTGCTTATATCACCATCACCAAAATTTAATATGTCCTCTTGACAAACCATTAGCTAGCAAGTCCCTTGCTACGCAAATTGCTTGCACACTCCTCCAGGCCTTCATTTTCTTCCCCGACCGTCCACATTCCACAATCCAATTTTATGAATCCATTCTAACATCCACCCAAATCCATCCTTTTTGATCATAAATCCAGAGAAAACTCGTCGAGATTGACTTTTCAAAGCTTAAGATCTTAAGGGTTTTATCTCACGATGATTGGTGTGAACATTTTAAATTTATTACCAAGACTCCATTTGCCTATAAAGATATTAGTATTAATAAAGACAAACCTGCTTGTAGCCATAAGTTATAAAGACTATATAGCCGCATGGACTAATATTTTATTTTACAAGGATCCCGATCACCATTCCTGGTATCTATCCTTTGCTCCAACTTGTCCAAAATCTTTTCCCCAATGGTGGCTCATCAATTGGTGGAACAAATTTGGACCCCATGAATTTATCTTTCCAAAACAAGTCCAACAACAATTTACCAAAGATAACCTTCCAATGCTTCAATTTTTATGCAAATATAATATTCCATGGATTTTGAAATGGGAATATGAAACCGCTTCCGTTTCCATTTATGAACCAAAGGACGACACCAATACCACCAATAAGGTCAAATATCTTTCCCAAACAATTTCATCCAAATGGTGGAATAAATTCAATTATACAAATTTGCATTAGCCGCTCCATTAATCGCTCCACCAACTCCCGCCAAAACCGCGATCCCCATCTCGCATCAACATCCTACAAAGATGTTGTGTCCAAACCTTCTTCCGAAATGACTCTCCTATTGGCCAAATTGCAACAAATTGAAGATGACAATAAAGCTTTACGCCAACAAATGCATGAAGATAACCAACAACTTCGCCATGAACTTGAACAGTTACCTCCAGGTGTTCATCTTCCCATCGCCTCGAAGCGTTCATCTCTCTCGATGACGACGCCTAGCCAAATCTCTCAAGAATTGATCCAACCAATTGTTGATTATCTCCTTTATTTGGTTTATCCCAATGGAGTTGATATTCAATACTCTTCATCACCATTTTGTGGATGTTGCCTCCAAAGTAGACATCCTTACTCCATGACCATTCATTTGGCTTCCATTTGTTTCGCTTGGACAACCGAAGATACAAATTACATCCTTGCAATTTGGTATCTTTTAAATTGTCCCCATATCACCATTTTTGTTGATTTTCCACCATTTTTCGTTTCCCCAACTATGTGTTCGCTCCTCTTTGGAATTTTATCCATAATTCTCCAGCTTACACGATTTTGCCATATCATTTATTCGCGAGGTGATCCCGAAGCATCAGCTTGCATTCGTCCCGAACTTAATTATTATCGAGATGATTAAGTTCTCCCGGACGTGTCCAAATTAACCGGCCCATGCCATTTCTCCATTTCCACTTTCAGCTTCTGTTGTAAATTCCATTGGTTTTTATGACACCATTGCTTTGAAAAAGTTATGCTACCCCTCGCTTTTGTGAAAGGTCGTTTATCGTAGACCTTTAATGTTTGCTCTTTCCAAAGGTCGTTTATCGTAGACCTTTTACCTTTTGCTTTTTCCAAGAGTCAAGCACTCGTTTTTAACTTGACCCTTGCTTTTGCTAAGAGTTGTTTATGTCCTGTAGGGTTATCAATGCATTGATAACGCGTCTATAAATAGAAGTAAGTAAGATTTGCTAAGCACGAGTAAGTTGAAGTATCTTATGCTTTGTTAAGTTTGTATTTTCTCTGGAGTGTCTCTCTTCGTTTATAAAAATAGAGTCGTATTATTATTTGTACCCTGCATCTCCATTTCCCTCTGAGTTTCTAAAAGTGTCTTCATACGTTGAAGGCCGTTCACCTTGGTTTCTAAAAGTGTCTTCATACGTTGAAGGCCGTTCACCTTGGTATCAGAGCCATAGATCGTGCTCGCTTTCAGTCATCCACTGTAAGTATATGTTTCTATCAATATCAAACTTCTTAATAGTTTGCCTTCTTTTTGTTTTCTCCGAAGAACTTTTACTTGTGTTTCTTTTACTTGGATTTTCGTATGAGCTTTTCTTGATCGTATCTTATTTGCTACTTGTCGTTTTTATCGTCGCGTTGTAAGACTCGCAAAAGGAACGTAAGACGAGCAGTAAATCGTTGATCGAAAATCGATTTGTTTTCAAAACAATTTATCATCATGAGTTCTCTCGCGAAGATCTTTATCTAAAGTCCTTTCTTTCTCCTCTTCGGATAGTAAAGATGCATCCAGTTCAACTTCTCCTTTACCCGAGTCTATCATACAATTACATAAAAAATCAAAAACAAAAAATAGTCATGAAATTGTCTATACTAATATAGATCAAGCTCGCAAAATTGGACCATTCCACAGTTCAACCCTCCATGGTTTATACCAAAGGCAATTTTTCCCCAAAACAAAATTATATCATCAAACTCGTTGAAGATACTATTTCGTTGATGAAGATGGACAGAAATAGTTATCCTTTCTCCCGAAAAAATCGCCAATCATGCTTCCACACATAAATTTCTCCATCTTGGATTAATTCAAGTAGCACTTAAACCACTAGTTGCTTTAGGTGTTAATGCTGATGCAATGGTCTCTTCGAGATAAACGACATCTTAATTTCAAAGATTCAATTTTAGGCATCATTGAAGGTAGCCTTTCAAAAGGACCTTTATATTTTGAATGTGCTCCAAATTTCACAATTAATCTCCATAATCCACCAGACCTGGTTTCAAGAGCTCTTGTTCTTGGAATTTCTACCAAAGGTTTTACCTTATCCAAAACAATCTCAAATGTTGCGGTTGTTTATAGATTTTTTTATAAAGTCATGCATACAATTATTCCCGATATCGCTTATGATAAGCTCCAACAAAAAATCCCATCTACCATTTTTCTCACAAATGTTAAAAATACTGTCATTGATAGAAAGCAATTACTCTCTAACGAAATTGCTCTTCCTCACCAATGGACTATCACTGATTCCAACAAAGAAGAACAGCAAAAGAGACATGTGTCTCAACAGATTTCTCAAATTATTGAGCATGATGATGGTAAAGTTGATATCTTATTTGCCCCAAGAACATCAACTTCTACAATTTCATCTTCTCACTTTTCTGTTGCACAAACTTCTGCTGCACCAACAGCTCCATCCAAATCCAGTTCCGACGGTATAGCTTACCCAGTCAATACTGTTGAACCTACAACTACTAATGATGATAATGTCAGCTTTTCAGACTTTGCTGATTATCATATTAATGTAGTAACCATTGAAGAACATGTTGATGATTTCGTCATGGATTATGAATTGCTTAAACAACAATTCTTAACACATCCATTGAAACCTGCTTTTTGTAAGCTGGTTCCTCGCAAGCATCAATCAATCTTTCGAGAAAAATATTTTGCTTATATCACTTCACATAAGCAAAACATTTCTTTCTTTGATTGGTTAGCCCTTCAAAGTCCCAAAACATCTGCACAAGTCAATGTTATTTGGGAAACTACTACTGGCCAAAAATTTGATCAACAGAATCCCCCATTAGCAGCTATTAAACATAAAGATTTTAAAGCCGCTCCAATAAAAATTTTCACTGATTTAGATGGACCCATTACCAAACGAGATATTAATAATATAATTGAACAAAACAATTATACTAATTTATATCTCTCTACAATCAAAACTTCTGCTTTGCATATACCTTCTCCTAAACAGACTGTCCTACCAAAATCATCCAAGGTTCCAACAAAACCTTTCTTTCCACCATCTGCCTCTCCATCTATGCCTTCCTACAAAACCTCTTTTCCTCTCGAATTTTTAGATATTCTCACATCTAAACCGAGTCACTTAACAATTTCGCCTACGGCCAAACCATCGGCGTCTACAAATACGCCAACAATCCCTCCGCTTCCTCCTACTTCCCCTTCTCGTCTAAAAGAACCCAAAGACAAAGGCCCCGCCATTAATGTCTTGACTACCGCTCCTACATCTTCATCTTCCTCCAACGCTCCTCCCGCTATTTATACAATTGCCCCTACTCGCCAAATCTTCTTCATCTGCTCCACCCGATGCTTTGCGTGGCATCCAAAGTGAATCCAGTTCCTCGACTCTCGGTCCGATTCCAATCTCCCCGAAATACATAAGATATTTCGTCGCCGACGTACCATGCGTCGATCCAATCCTCAATTTCGTCAAAACCGTATCCATTATCAAAACAATATTACTCTCGACCATCTCCATCGACTCCGATTCTTGAAGAAAAGGTCAAACGCAATCAAAAATATGACGGAAATGCCATCTATGATTGGAGTATTGATGGACTTTCTGAATATCAAATTATTGAAGTCGTCCTCAAAATGCATATTTATGCAAAAGCCAGTGTCCTCCAAAACCATACTGAACCTGATACCGCCAAAGCTATTACTTGTGGTTTTACAGGTCAATTATATGGTTGGTGGCATTATACCATGGATGATGATGAAAGAGACTCAATTCTTAATCATCTCAAAACCGATGCTTTAGACAATCCCATTTTAGGACCCAATAACGAATGGGTTTATGATTCTGTCAATCAGCTTATTGCAGAATTAATCTGGCAATTTGTTGGTCATGTTAAATCTGTTAACGCTAAGATACGAGATCAACTTCATAGTCTTAGATGTCGTACTCTTAATGATTATCGCTGGTATAAAGATACATTCTTTACAAAATTGTATTCTTTAACCGAAAAACATGATGAAATGTTCTGGAAAGAACGATTTCTTGCTGGATTACCTCCATACTTTGCCTCCAAAATCAAAGACTTCATCAAAGAGCATTATGACAATACTCTTGCTGAACTTTCTTATGGGGATATAACACAAGCTGTGCAAACTTGTGCCCTCTCCATTTGCAATGACATGAAACTCAATCGTCAAATTCAAAAGGAGAAATCTACCTTAAAGCATGATTTAGGTAATTTCTGTTTTGACTTTGGTCAAGAAATTGATGTTTCAAAATATACTACTCCCAAACAACGGCCAAAGCATACAAAGAAATCCAAAACTTTTCCTTACTTATATAAACCACCATATTATTCCAAATCTCCTTCAAAAGTCCGTTATTCAAAATACCAACGACCATCGTATCTTTGTCGAAAAAATCCACTGATCCACATACCAAAGAAAATCTTTGTTTTAAATGTGGCAGACTGGCCATTATGCTAACAAATGTCGAGTTACTCCAATGAAGATCGACCATGTTGCATATTCTTCTTCGTCTTCCGACGAACAACTGCCCGATGTGCTTCCAATCTTCTTCACACTTCATCCTCCTCTTCTTCGAACCTCGAGATTAATGTTCTCACGCCTATGAAGACCTTCTTCTTGCAATCGGTGATCAAATTGCTGATCCCGAGTTAAAACGACAATATTTCACTAAAGTCGTTCATAAAGAAGCCTCTTCACATGACGCAGAAGCCTCCACTTCTCGGTCAATTCATCCAAAACTCGGATAAACGCCAACAAAAATTTATCGAGCAAGTATCCATGGATGAATCTCATTTTACTTTTTCCAATCTCATGGAAATTGTAAATAACAAAAAATCAACTAAACAACCTACCATTTCGTCACTCCAAATCAAAAATTAACCAACTTAAAAATGAGATTAAACAATTAACATCCCGAATTGTTCAACTTGAACAATCTGATGTTGAAGCTCATTACCAATTTGATGACAATGAAATTTTCTCACTTTCCAAATCTTCTTCCAACTTCCACAGATGGTATACTCCTATCACTTTTGCAGTCAAAGATTTCACTGTAAAATGTAATGCAATTATTGATTCAGGTGCTGATTTAAATTGCATTCGCGAAGGCTTTCTTCCTCTTAAATACTGTACGCCCAGCAAAGAATTCCATAGTATCTCTGTTGCCAATGGACAAAGTACTCGTATCAAATATGAAGTTCCTTCAAATTCATATTTGTAATCAAGGAATTTGTCTGCCTTTTTAACATTTATTGTTATCCCTGGCCTCAAACAAGATATGTTACTTGGCACTCCATTTTTAAGAAAAATTCAACCCTTCTCTCGTATCGAGATTGGTATCTCAACCATAATTCAAGGAAAATCCATTCAGCTTTCCTTTTCCCAACCTCAAACAACTTCTCACATTGATCTCATCATTCACCAAATTGAATATAAAACTATTCATATTGGTTATCTCAAAAATGAAATTTTACTACTAAAAACAGAGATCGATTTTACAGTCTCCTGTTTTTAAAAGTAAACTTCAATCTTTCCAAGCTAATCTTGAACAACAATGTTGTTCGACATCCCAATGCTTTCTGGTCTCGGAAACAACATATTGTGCGTCTTCCTTATATTCCGAATTTCATGAATCAAAAATTCCCACGAAAGCTAATCCATCACAAATGGATTCTCGTCTTCGTCAAATTTGTCAACATGAAATTAAAGATTTACTCAACAAAAAGCTAATCACTTCTTCCAAATCGCCATGGAGTTGTACCGCTTTTTATGTTGAAAATGCTCCGAACTTGAAAGAGGTGTTCCCCTTTGGTTATTAATTATAAACCTCTAAATAAAGTTCTCCAAACCATTCGTTATCCCTTGCCAAATAAATCTGATTTGTTAAAAGCAACTACCTCGGCAGTAGTCTTTTCCAAATTTGATTTAAAGTCTGGCTTTTGGCAAATCCAAATCCATCCATCTGATCGTTACAAAACTGCTTTTAACACTCCATTTGGGCAATATCAATTTCAATATTTGAAAGGTGTTTCCAATGTTGATCTATGGATTGCGAGAAAACTAATAGATCATCAATGTAAACAAGGATGAAGGAACTATATGGATTAAAAATATCATTCATAATCTTTTGGAATTCAGATGGAGCATTTTTAAGACCAAATGGCATAACATTCCATTGATATTGCCCAAATGGAGTGTTAAAAGCGCTTTGTAACGATCGATGGATGGATTTGGATTTGCCAAAAGCCGACTTTAAATCAAATTTGGAAAAGACTATCGCCGAGGTAGTTGCTTTTAACAAATCGATTTATTTGGCAAGGGATAACGAATGGTTTGGAGAACTTTATTTAGAGGTTTATAATTAATAACCAAAGGGGAACACCTCTTTCAAGTTCGAGCATTTTCAACATAAAAAGCGTACAACTCCATGGCGATTTGGAAGAAGTGATTAGCTTTTTGTTGAGTAAATCTTTAATTTCATGTTGACAAATTTGACGAAGACGAGAATCCATTTGTGATGGATTAGCTTTCGTGGGAATTTTTGATTCATGAAATTCGAATATAAGGAAGACGCACAATATGTTGTTTCCGAGACCGTAAAAGCATTGGGATGTCGAACAACATTGTTGTTCAAGATTAGCTTGGAAAGATTGAAGTTTACTTTTAAAAACAGAGATCGTAAAATCTGATCTGTTTTTAGTAGTAAAATTTCATTTTTGAGATAACCAATATGAATAGTTTTATATTCAATTTGGTGAATGATGAGATCAATGTGAGAAGTTGTTTGAGGTTGGGAAAAAGGAAACTGAATGGATTTTCCTTGAATTATGGTTGAGATACCAATCTCGATACGAGAAGGGTTGAATTTTTCTTAAAAATGGAGTGCCAAGTAACATATCTTGTTTGAGGCCAGGGATAACAATAAATGTTAAAGGCAGACAAATTCCTTGATTACAAATATGAGCTGAAGGAACTTCATATTTGATACGAGTACTTTGTCCATTGGCAACAGAGATACTATGGAATTCTTTGTCATGCATACGATATTTAAGAGGAAGAAAGCCTTCGCGAATGCAATTTAAATCAAGACTCTGAATCAATAATTGCATTACATTTTACAAGTGAAATCTTTGATCAAAAGTGATAGGAGTATACCATCTCGTGGAAGTTGGAAGAAGATTTGGAAAGTGAGAAAATTTCATTGTCATCAAATTGGTAATGAGCTTCAACATCGATTGTTCAAGTTGAACAATTCGGATGTTAATTGTTTAATCTCATTTTTAAGTTGGTTAATTTCTGATCGAGTGACGAAATGGTAGGTTGTTTAGTTGATTTTTTGTTATTTACAATTTCCATGAGATTGGAAAAAGTAAAATGAGATTCATCCATGGATACTTGCTCAAGAAATTTTTGTTGGCGTTTATCCAGCTTTTGGAGGAATTGACCGAGAAGTGGAGGCTTCGCGTATGTGAAGAGGCTTCTTTATGAACGACTTTAGTGAAATATTGTCGTTTTAACTCAGATCAGCAATTTGATCACCGATTGCAAGAAGAAGGTCTTCATAGGCGTGAGAACATTAATCTCGTGTTCAAGAAGAGAGGATGAAGTGTGAAGAAGATTGGAAGCACATGGCAAGAAAATCGTCTTCAAGACGAAGAAGAATATGCAACATGGTCGATCTTCATTGGAGTAACTCGACATTTGTTAGCATAATGGCCAGTGTCCGCTACATTTAAAACAAAGATTTTCTTTGGTATGTGGATCAAGGATTTTTTTTCGTAAAAGATACGATGGTCGTTGGTATTTTGAATAACCTGGATAAACGCCAACAAAAATTTACTGAGCAAGTATCCATGGATGAATCTCATTTTACTTTTTCCAATCTCATGGAAATTGTAAATAACAAAAAATCAACTAAACAACCTACCATTTCGTCACTCCAGTCCGAAATTAACCAACTTAAAAATGAGATTAAACAATTAACATCCCGAATTGTTCAACTTGAACAATCTGATGTTGAAGCTCATTACCAATTTGATGACAATGAAATTTTCTCACTTTCCAAATCTTCTTCCAACTTCCACAGATGGTATACTCCTATCACTTTTGCAGTCAAAGATTTCACTGTAAAATGTAATGCAATTATTGATTCAAAGTCTTGATTTAAATTGCATTCGCGAAGGCTTTCTTCCTCTTAAATATCAGTACGCCCAAAGAAAGAATTCCATAGTATCTCTGTTGCCAATGGACAGAGTACTCGTATCAAATATGAAGTTCCTTCACTCATATTTGTAATCAAGGAATTTGTCTCATTTTTAACATTTATTGTTATCCCCTGGCCTCAAACAAGATATGTTACTTGGCACTCCATTTTTAAGAAAAATTCAACCCTTCTCTCAGTATCCGAGATTGGTATCTCAACCATAATTCAAGGAAAATCCATTCAGCTTTCCTTTTTCCCAACCTCAAACAACTTCTCACATTGATCTCATCATTCACCAAATTGAATATAAAACTATTCATATTGGTTATCTCAAAAATGAAATTTTACTACTAAAAACAGATCGATTTTACAGATCTCTGTTTTTAAAAGTAAACTTCAATCTTTCCAAGCTAATCTTGAACAACAATGTTGTTCTCGACATCCCCAATGCTTTCTCGGTCTCGGAAACAACATATTGTGCGCCTTCCTTATATTCCAAATTTCATGAATCAAAAATTCCCACGAAAGCTAATCCATCACAAATGGATTCTCGTCTTCGTCAAATTTGTCAACATGAAATTAAAGATTTACTCAACAAAAAGCTAATCACTTCTTCCAAATCGCCATGGAGTTGTACCGCTTTTTATGTTGAAAATGCTCCAGAACTTGAAAGAGGTGTTCCCCTTTGGTTATTAATTATAAACCTCTAAATAAAGTTCTCCAAACCATTCGTTATCCCTTGCCAAATAAATCTGATTTGTAAAAGCAACTACCTCGGCAGGTAGTCTTTTCCAAATTTGATTTAAAGTCTGGCTTTTGGCAAATCCAAATCCATCCATCTGATCGTTACAAAACTGCTTTTAACACTCCATTTGGGCAATATCAATGGAATGTTATGCCATTTGGTCTTAAAAATGCTCCATCCAATTCCAAAAGATTATGAATGATATTTTTAATCCATATAGTTCCTTCATCCTTGTTTACATTGATGATCTATTAGTTTTCTCGCAAATCCATAGATCAACATTGGAAACACCTTTCAACATTCCAATTTCTAATTAAAAAACATGGATTGGTACTCTCTCAAAAGAAGATACATCTTTTTCAAACAGAGGTCACATTCCTTGGTTTTAAATTAGCCAATCAAACTCTAACTCCAAATCAATCGAGTTATTGCTTTCGCCACTAAATTCCCAGGATCAATTGACTGATCGCTTCCAATTACAGAGATTTTTAGGTTGCCTAAATTATCTCTCTGATTTTTATAAAGATGTTGCAACAGATAAACAATGTCTTCAAAACTTGTTATCTTCCAAGAAACCTTTCAACTGGACTCCTGTCCATACCAAAGCTGTCCAACTTATTAAACAAAAGGTTCATTCCTTACCATGTCTCCATCTGGCCATACCCCATTATTTTAAAATTGTTCAAACTGATGCATCTAACATTGGTTATGGTGGCATCCTTTTACAACAACACCCATCAGGCAAAGAGCAATTAGTTTGCTTTACTTCCAAAACCTGGAAAGGTGCTCAAATCAATTATTCAACATTCCAAAAAGAAGTTCTTGCAATTGTTTTATGTGTTCAAAAATTCCAAGCTGATTTGCTAAATCAAAAATTTCTAATTCGTGTTGATTGTCAATCCGCAAAAAATATATTTTTCAAAGATGTTAAAAATCTTGCTGCAAAACAAATTTTTGCTCGCTGGCAAGCTATATTAAGTATCTTTGATTTTGATATTAAATATATACCAGGTACTACCAATTCTCTTCCTGACTTTTTGTCTAGAGAATTTCTTACTACCCCCTCTGTGCATTATTTACAGATGTCTAAAAAGGCTGCCTCCGCTCAGTCTAACAGATTCAAACCACTTGACCAACCAGAACCCAACTGTGCTTATATCACCATCAGCCAAAATTTAATATGTCCTCTTGACAAACCATTAGCTAGCAAGTCCCTTGCTACGCAAATTGCTTGCACACTCCCTCCAGGCCTTCATTTTCTTCCTGACCGTCCACATTCCACAATCCAATTTTATGAATCCATTCTAACATCCACCCAAATCCATCCTTTTTGATCATAAATCCAGAGAAAACTCGTCGAGATTGACTTTTCAAAGCTTAAGATCTTAAGGGTTTTATCTGCTGATGATTGGTGTGAACATTTTAAATTTATTACCAAGACTCCATTTGCCTATAAAGATATTAGTATTAATAAAGACAAACCTGCTGTAGCCATAAGTTATAAAGACTATATAGCTGCATGGACTAATATTTTATTTTACAAGGATCCTGATCACCATTCCTGGTATCTATCCTTTGCTCCAACTTGTCCAAAATCTTTTCCCCAATGGTGGCTCATCAATTGGTGGAACAAATTTGGACCCCATGAATTTATCTTTCCAAAACAAGTCCAACAACAATTTACCAAAGATAACCTTCCAATGCTTCAATTTTTATGCAAATATAATATTCCATGGATTTTGAAATGGGAATATGAAACTGCTTCCGTTTCCATTTATGAACCAAAGGACGACACCAATACCACCAATAAGGTCAAATATCTTTCCCAAACAATTTCATCCAAATGGTGGAATAAATTCAATTATACAGCTGCATTAGCTGCTCCATTAATCGCTCCACCAACTCCTGCCAAAACTGTCAGATCCCCATCTGCATCAACATCCTACAAAGATGTTGTGTCCAAACCTTCTTCTGAAATGACTCTCCTATTGGCCAAATTGCAACAAATTGAAGATGACAATAAAGCTTTACGCCAACAAATGCATGAAGATAACCAACAACTTCGCCATGAACTTGAACAGTTACCTCCAGGTGTTCATCTTCTCCATCAATTCGAAGCGTTCATCTCTCTGATGACGACGCCTAGCCAAATCTCTCAAGAATTGATCCAACCAATTGTTGATTATCTCCTTTATTTGGTTTATCCCAATGGAGTTGATATTCAATACTCTTCATCACCATTTTGTGGATGTTGCCTCCAAAGTAGACATCCTTACTCCATGACCATTCATTTGGCTTCCATTTGTTTCGCTTGGACAACCGAAGATACAAATTACATCCTTGCAATTTGGTATCTTTTAAATTGTCCCCATATCACCATTTTTGTTGATTTTCCACCCATTTTTCGTTTCCCCAACTATGTGTTCGCTCCTCTTTGGAATTTTATCCATAATTCTCCATTACACGATTTTGCCATATCATTTATTCGCGAGGTGATCCCGAAGCATCGGTTTGCATTCGTCCCGAACTTAATTATTATCGAGATGATTAAGTTCTCCCGACGTGTCCACCAACCGCCCATGCCATTTCTCCATTTCCAAATTTCAGGCTTCTGTTGTAAATTCCATTGGTTTTTATGACAACCATTGCTTTGAAAAAGTTATGCTACCCTCGCTTTTGTGAAAGGTCGTTTCTTGTAGACCTTTAATGTTTGCTCTTTCCAAAGGTCGTTTATCGTAGACCTTTTACCTTTTTTTTTTCCAAGAGTCAAGCACTGTTTTTAACTTGACCCTTGCTTTTGCTAAGAGTTGTTTATGTCCTGTAGGGTTATCAATGCATTGATAACGCGTCTATAAATAGAAGTAAGTAAGATTTGCTAAGCACGAGTAAGTTGAAGTATCTTATGCTTTGTTAAGTTTGTATTTTCTCTGGAGTGTCTCTCTTCGTTTATAAAAATAGAGTCGTATTATTATTTGTACCCTGCATCTCCATTTCCCTCTGAGTTTCTAAAAGTGTCTTCATACGTTGAAGGCCGTTCACTTGGTATCAGAGCCATAGATCGTGCTCGCTTTCAGTCATCCACTGTAAGTATATGTTTCTATCAATATCAAACTTCTTAATAGTTTGCCTTCTTTTTGTTTTCTCCGAAGAACTTTTACTTGTGTTTCTTTTACTTGGATTTTCGTATGAGCTTTTCTTGATCGTATCTTATTTGCTACTTGTCGTTTTTATCGTCGCGTTGTAAGACTCGCAAAAGGAACGTAAGACGAGCAGTAAATCGTTGACTGAAAATCGATTTGTTTTCAAAACAATTTATCATCATGAGTTCTCTGCGAAGATCTTTATCTAAAGTCCTTTCTTTCTCCTCTTCGGATAGTAAAGATGCATCCAGTTCAACTTCTCCTTTACCTGAGTCTATCATACAATTACATAAAAAATCAAAAACAAAAAATAGTCATGAAATTGTCTATACTAATATAGATCAAGCTCTGCAAAATTGGACCATTCCACAGGTTCAACCCTCCATGGTTTATACCAAAGGCAATTTTTCCCCAAAACAAAATTATATCATCAAACTCGTTGAAGATACTATTTCATTGATGAAGATGGACAGAAATAGTTATCCTTTCTCCCGAAAAATCGCCAATCATGCTTCCACACATAAATTTCTCCATCTTGGATTAATTCAAGTAGCACTTAAACCACTAGTTGCTTTAGGTGTTAATGCTGATGCAATGGTCTCTGTTCGAGATAAACGACATCTTAATTTCAAAGATTCAATTTTAGGCATCATTGAAGGTAGCCTTTCAAAAGGACCTTTATATTTTGAATGTGCTCCAAATTTCACAATTAATCTCCATAATCCACCAGACCTGGTTTCAAGAGCTCTTGTTCTTGGAATTTCTACCAAAGGTTTTACCTTATCCAAAACAATCTCAAATGTTGCGGTTGTTTATAGATTTTTTTATAAAGTCATGCATACAATTATTCCCGATATCGCTTATGATAAGCTCCAACAAAAAATCCCATCTACCATTTTTCTCACAAATGTTAAAAATACTGTCATTGATAGAAAGCAATTACTCTCTAACGAAATTGCTCTTCCTCACCAATGGACTATCACTGATTCCAACAAAGAAGAACAGCAAAAGAGACATGTGTCTCAACAGATTTCTCAAATTATTGAGCATGATGATGGTAAAGTTGATATCTTATTTGCCCCAAGAACATCAACTTCTACAATTTCATCTTCTCACTTTTCTCACAGCACAAACTTCTACACTGCACCAACACTCCATCCAAATCCAGCCCAACGGTATAGCTTACCCAGTCAATACTGTTGAACCTACAACTACTAATGATGATAATGTCAGCTTTTCAGACTTTGCTGATTATCATATTAATGTAGTAACCATTGAAGAACATGTTGATGATTTCGTCATGGATTATGAATTGCTTAAACAACAATTCTTAACACATCCATTGAAACCTCGCTTTTTGTAAGTTTGGTTCCTCGCAACATCAATCAATCTTTCGAGAAAAATATTTTGCTTATATCACTTCACATAAGCAAAACATTTCTTTCTTTGATTGGTTAGCCCTTCAAAGTCCCAAAACATCTGCACAAGTCAATGTTATTTGGGAAACTACTACGGCCAAAAATTTGATCAACAGATCCCCCATTAGCAAATATTAAACATAAAGATTTTAAAGCCGCTCCAATAAAAATTTTCACCGATTTAGATGGACCCATTACCAAACGAGATATTAATAATATAATTGAACAAAACAATTATACTAATTTATATCTCTCTACAATCAAAACTTCGCTTTGCATATACCTTCTCCTAAACAGATCGTCCTACCAAAATCATCCAAGGTTCCAACAAAACCTTTCTTTCCACCATCTGCCTCTCCATCTATGCCTTCCTACAAAACCTCTTTTTCCTCTCGAATTTTTAGATATTCTCACATCTAAACCGAGTCACTTAACAATTTCGCCTACGGCCAAACCATCGGCGTCTACAAATACGCCAACAATCCCTCCGCTTCCTCCTACTTCCCTTCTCGTCTAAAAGAACCCAAAGACAAAGGCCCCGCCATTAATGTCTTGACTACCGCTCCTACATCTTCATCTTCCTCCAACGCTCCTCCTGCTATTTATACAATTGCCCCTACTCTCGCCAAATCTTCTTCATCTCGCTCCACCCGATCTTCTTTGTGGCATCCAGTGAATCCAGTTCCTCGACTCTCGATCCCGATTCCAATCTCCCCGAAATACATAAGATATTTCGTCGCCGACGCGTACCATGCGTCGATCCAATCCTCAATTTCGTCAAAACCGGTATCCATTATCAAAACAATATTACTCTCGACCATCTCCATCGGACTCCGATTCTTGAAGAAAAGGTCAAACGCAATCAAAAATATGACGGAAATGCCATCTATGATTGGAGTATTGATGGACTTTCTCGAATATCAAATTATTGAAGTCGTCCTCAAAATGCATATTTATGCAAAAGCCAAGTGTCCTCCAAAACCATACGAACCCGATACCGCCAAAGCTATTACTTGTGGTTTTACAGTCAATTATATGGTTGGTGGCATTATACCATGGATGATGATGAAAGAGACTCAATTCTTAATCATCTCAAAACCGATGCTTTAGACAATCCCATTTTAGGACCCAATAACGAATGGGTTTATGATTCTCATCAATCGACATTGCGAATTAATCGGCAATTTGTTGGTCATGTTAAATCTGTTAACGCTAAGATACGAGATCAACTTCATAGTCTTAGATGTCGTACTCTTAATGATTATCGCTGGTATAAAGATACATTCTTTACAAAATTGTATTCTTTAACCGAAAAACATGATGAAATGTTCTCGGAAAGAACGATTTCTTCTTTGGATTACCTCCATACTTTGCCTCCAAAATCAAAGACTTCATCAAAGAGCATTATGACAATACTCTTGCTTTGAACTTTCTTATGGGGATATAACACAAGTTTGTGCAAACTTGTGCCCTCTCCATTTGCAATGACATGAAACTCAATCGTCAAATTCAAAAGGAGAAATCTACCTTAAAGCATGATTTAGGTAATTTCTTTTGACTTTGGTCAAGAAATTGATGTTTCAAAATATACTACTCCCAAACAACGGCCAAAGCATACAAAGAAATCCAAAACTTTTCCTTACTTATATAAACCACCATATTATTCCAAATCTCCTTCAAAAGTCCGTTATTCAAAATACCAACGACCATCGTATGCTTTATCTAAAAAAAATCCACGATCCACATACCAAAGAAAATCTTTGTTTTAAATGTGGCAGACACTGCCATTATGCTAACAAATGTCGAGTTACTCCAATGAAGATCGACCATGTTGCATATTCTTCTTCGTCTTCCGACGAACACTTGCCAGATGTGCTTCCAATCTTCTTCACACTTCATCCTCCTCTTCTTCTTCAACCCGAGATTAATGTTCTCACTTTGCGCTATGAAGACCTTCTTCTTGCAATCGGTGATCAAATTGCTGATCCCGAGTTAAAACGACAATATTTCACTAAAGTCGTTCATAAAGAAGCCTCTTCACATGACGCCTTGAAGCCTCCACTTCTCGGTCAATTCCTCCAAAACTGGATAAACGCCAACAAAAATTTACTGAGCAAGTATCCATGGATGAATCTCATTTTACTTTTTCCAATCTCATGGAAATTGTAAATAACAAAAAATCAACTAAACAACCTACCATTTCGTCACTCCAGTCCGAAATTAACCAACTTAAAAATGAGATTAAACAATTAACATCCCGAATTGTTCAACTTGAACAATCTGATGTTGAAGCTCATTACCAATTTGATGACAATGAAATTTTCTCACTTTCCAAATCTTCTTCCAACTTCCACAGATGGTATACTCCTATCACTTTTGCAGTCAAAGATTTCACCAAAATGTAATGCAATTATTGATTCAGGTGCTGATTTAAATTGCATTCGCGAAGGCTTTCTTCCTCTTAAATACTGTACGCCCAGCAAAGAATTCCATAGTATCTCTGTTGCCAATGGACAAAGTACTCGTATCAAATATGAAGTTCCTTCAGCTCATATTTGTAATCAAGGAATTTGTCTGCCTTTAACATTTATTGTTATCCCTGGCCTCAAACAAGATATGTTACTTGGCACTCCATTTTTAAGAAAAATTCAACCCTTCTCTGTATCTGAGATTGGTATCTCAACCATAATTCAAGGAAAATCCATTCAGTTTCCTTTTTCCCAACCTCAAACAACTTCTCACATTGATCTCATCATTCACCAAATTGAATATAAAACTATTCATATTGGTTATCTCAAAAATGAAATTTTACTACTAAAAACAGATCAGATTTTACAGTCTCCTGTTTTTAAAAGTAAACTTCAATCTTTCCAAGCTAATCTTGAACAACAATGTTGTTCTGACATCCCCAATGCTTTCTGGTCTCGGAAACAACATATTGTGCGTCTTCCTTATATTCCAGAATTTCATGAATCAAAAATTCCCACGAAAGCTAATCCATCACAAATGGATTCTCGTCTTCGTCAAATTTGTCAACATGAAATTAAAGATTTACTCAACAAAAAGCTAATCACTTCTTCCAAATCGCCATGGAGTTGTACCGCTTTTTATGTTGAAAATGCTCCAGAACTTGAAAGAGGTGTTCCCCGCCTGGTTATTAATTATAAACCTCTAAATAAAGTTCTCCAAACCATTCGTTATCCCTTGCCAAATAAATCTGATTTGTTAAAAGCAACTACCTCGTGATAGTCTTTTCCAAATTTGATTTAAAGTCTGGCTTTTGGCAAATCCAAATCCATCCATCTGATCGTTACAAAACTGCTTTTAACACTCCATTTGGGCAATATCAATGGAATGTTATGCCATTTGGTCTTAAAAATGCTCCATCTGAATTCCAAAAGATTATGAATGATATTTTTAATCCATATAGTTCCTTCATCCTTGTTTACATTGATGATCTATTAGTTTTCTCGCAATCCATAGATCAACATTGGAAACACCTTTCAACATTCCAATTTCTAATTAAAAAACATGGATTGGTACTCTCTCAAAAGAAGATACATCTTTTTCAAACAGAGGTCACATTCCTTGGTTTTAAATTAGCCAATCAAACTCTAACTCCATCAATCGAGTTATTGCTTTCGCCACTAAATTCCCAGATCAATTGATGATCGCCTCCAATTACAGAGATTTTTAGGTTGCCTAAATTATCTCTCTGATTTTTATAAAGATGTTGCAACAGATAAACAATGTCTTCAAAACTTGTTATCTTCCAAGAAACCTTTCAACTGGACTCCTGTCCATACCAAAGCTCGTCCAACTTATTAAACAAAAGGTTCATTCCTTACCATGTCTCCATCTCGCCATACCCCATTATTTTAAAATTGTTCAAACTGATGCATCTAACATTGGTTATGGTGGCATCCTTTTACAACAACACCCATCGTGCAAAGAGCAATTAGTTTGCTTTACTTCCAAAACCTGGAAAGGTGCTCAAATCAATTATTCAACATTCCAAAAGAAGTTCTTGCAATTGTTTTATGTGTTCAAAAATTCCAAGCTGATTTGCTAAATCAAAAATTTCTAATTCGTGTTGATTGTCAATCCGCAAAAAAATATATTTTTCAAAGATGTTAAAAATCTTGCTTTGCAAAACAAATTTTTGCTCATTTGTAAGCTATATTAAGTATCTTTGATTTTGATATTAAATATATACCAGTGTACTACCAATTCTCTTCCTGACTTTTTGTCTAGAGAATTTCTTACTACCCCCTCTCAGCATTATTTACGAGATGTCTAAAAAGGTCGCCTCCGCTCGCCTAACAGATTCAAACCACTTGACCAACCAACCCAACGTGCTTATATCACCATCAGCCAAAATTTAATATGTCCTCTTGACAAACCATTAGCTAGCAAGTCCCTTGCTACGCAAATTGCTTGCACACTCCCTCCAGGCCTTCATTTTCTTCCTGACCGTCCACATTCCACAATCCAATTTTATGAATCCATTCTAACATCCACCCAGTCCATCCTTTTTGATCATAAATCCAGAGAAAACTCTGTCGAGATTGACTTTTCAAAGCTTAAGATCTTAAGGGTTTTATCTGCTGATGATTGGTGTGAACATTTTAAATTTATTACCAAGACTCCATTTGCCTATAAAGATATTAGTATTAATAAAGACAAACCTGCTGTAGCCATAAGTTATAAAGACTATATAGCTGCATGGACTAATATTTTATTTTACAAGGATCCTGATCACCATTCCTGGTATCTATCCTTTGCTCCAACTTGTCCAAAATCTTTTCCCCAATGGTGGCTCATCAATTGGTGGAACAAATTTGGACCCCATGAATTTATCTTTCCAAAACAAGTCCAACAACAATTTACCAAAGATAACCTTCCAATGCTTCAATTTTTATGCAAATATAATATTCCATGGATTTTGAAATGGGAATATGAAACTGCTTCCGTTTCCATTTATGAACCAAAGGACGACACCAATACCACCAATAAGGTCAAATATCTTTCCCAAACAATTTCATCCAAATGGTGGAATAAATTCAATTATACAGCTGCATTAGCTGCTCCATTAATCGCTCCACCAACTCCTGCCAAAACTGTCAGATCCCCATCTGCATCAACATCCTACAAAGATGTTGTGTCCAAACCTTCTTCTGAAATGACTCTCCTATTGGCCAAATTGCAACAAATTGAAGATGACAATAAAGCTTTACGCCAACAAATGCATGAAGATAACCAACAACTTCGCCATGAACTTGAACAGGTTACCTCCAGGTGTTCATCTTCTCCATCAGTTCGAAGCGTTCATCTCTCTGATGACGACGCCTAGCCAAATCTCTCAAGAATTGATCCAACCAATTGTTGATTATCTCCTTTATTTGGTTTATCCCAATGGAGTTGATATTCAATACTCTTCATCACCATTTTGTGGATGTTGCCTCCAAAGTAGACATCCTTACTCCATGACCATTCATTTGGCTTCCATTTGTTTCGCTTGGACAATCGAAGATACAAATTACATCCTTGCAATTTGGTATCTTTTAAATTGTCCCCATATCACCATTTTTGTTGATTTTCCAGCCATTTTTCGTTTCCCCAACTATGTGTTCGCTCCTCTTTGGAATTTTATCAGAGCCATAGATCGTGCTCGCTTTCAGTCATCCACTGTAAGTATATGTTTCTATCAATATCAAACTTCTTAATAGTTTGCCTTCTTTTTGTTTTCTCCGAAGAACTTTTACTTGTGTTTCTTTTACTTGGATTTTCGTATGAGCTTTTCTTGATCGTATCTTATTTGCTACTTGTCGTTTTTATCGTCGCGTTGTAAGACTCGCAAAAGGAACGTAAGACGAGCAGTAAATCGTTGACTGAAAATCGATTTGTTTTCAAAACAATTTATCATCATGAGTTCTCTGCGAAGATCTTTATCTAAAGTCCTTTCTTTCTCCTCTTCGGATAGTAAAGATGCATCCAGTTCAACTTCTCCTTTACAGAGTCTATCATACAATTACATAAAAAATCAAAAACAAAAAATAGTCATGAAATTGTCTATACTAATATAGATCAAGCTCTGCAAAATTGGACCATTCCACAGGTTCAACCCTCCATGGTTTATACCAAAGGCAATTTTTCCCCAAAACAAAATTATATCATCAAACTCGTTGAAGATACTATTTCTGTTGATGAAGATGGACAGGAAATAGTTATCCTTTCTCCCGAAAAAATCGCCAATCATGCTTCCACACATAAATTTCTCCATCTTGGATTAATTCAAGTAGCACTTAAACCACTAGTTGCTTTAGGTGTTAATGCTGATGCAATGGTCTCTCGTTCGAGATAAACGACATCTTAATTTCAAAGATTCAATTTTAGGCATCATTGAAGGTAGCCTTTCAAAAGGACCTTTATATTTTGAATGTGCTCCAAATTTCACAATTAATCTCCATAATCCACCGGACCTGGTTTCAAGAGCTCTTGTTCTTGGAATTTCTACCAAAGGTTTTACCTTATCCAAAACAATCTCAAATGTTGCGGTTGTTTATAGATTTTTTTATAAAGTCATGCATACAATTATTCCCGATATCGCTTATGATAAGCTCCAACAAAAAATCCCATCTACCATTTTTCTCACAAATGTTAAAAATACTCGTCATTGATAGAAAGCAATTACTCTCTAACGAAATTGCTCTTCCTCACCAATGGACTATCACTCGATTCCAACAAAGAAGAACAAGAAAAGAGACATGTGTCTCAACAGATTTCTCAAATTATTGAGCATGATGATGGTAAAGTTGATATCTTATTTGCCCCAGAACATCAACTTCTACAATTTCATCTTCTCACTTTTCTCAGCACAAACTTCTGCACCAACAAACTCCATCCAAATCCATTCGACGGTATAGCTTACCCATCAATACTTGTTGAACCTACAACTACTAATGATGATAATGTCACTTTTCGGACTTTCTTGATTATCATATTAATGTAGTAACCATTGAAGAACATGTTGATGATTTCGTCATGGATTATGAATTGCTTAAACAACAATTCTTAACACATCCATTGAAACCTGCTTTTTGTAAGCTGGTTCCTCGCAAGCATCAATCAATCTTTCGAGAAAAATATTTTGCTTATATCACTTCACATAAGCAAAACATTTCTTTCTTTGATTGGTTAGCCCTTCAAAGTCCCAAAACATCTGCACAAGTCAATGTTATTTGGGAAACTACTACTGGCCAAAAATTTGATCAACAGAATCCCCCATTAGCAGCTATTAAACATAAAGATTTTAAAGCCGCTCCAATAAAAATTTTCACTGATTTAGATGGACCCATTACCAAACGAGATATTAATAATATAATTGAACAAAACAATTATACTAATTTATATCTCTCTACAATCAAAACTTCTGCTTTGCATATACCTTCTCCTAAACAGACTGTCCTACCAAAATCATCCAAGGTTCCAACAAAACCTTTCTTTCCACCATCTGCCTCTCCATCTATGCCTTCCTACAAAACCTCTTTTTCCTCTGAATTTTTAGATATTCTCACATCTAAACTGAGTCACTTAACAATTTCGCCTACGGCCAAACCATCGGCGTCTACAGCTACGCCAACAATCCCTCCGCTTCCTCCTACTTCCCCTTCTCGTCTAAAAGAACCCAAAGACAAAGGCCCCGCCATTAATGTCTTGACTACCGCTCCTACATCTTCATCTTCCTCCAACGCTCCTCCTGCTATTTATACAATTGCCCCTACTCTCGCCAAATCTTCTTCATCTGCTCCACCTGATGCTTCTGTGGCATCCAGTGAATCCAGTTCCTCTGACTCTCAGTCTGATTCCAATCTCCCTGAAATACATAAGATATTTCGTCGCCGACGTACCATGCGTCGATCCAATCCTCAATTTCGTCAAAACCGGTATCCATTATCAAAACAATATTACTCTCGACCATCTCCATCAGACCTGATTCTTGAAGAAAAGGTCAAACGCAATCAAAAATATGACGGAAATGCCATCTATGATTGGAGTATTGATGGACTTTCTGAATATCAAATTATTGAAGTCGTCCTCAAAATGCATATTTATGCAAAAGCCGCAGTGTCCTCCAAAACCATACCGAACCCGATACCGCCAAAGCTATTACTTGTGGTTTTACTGGTCAATTATATGGTTGGTGGCATTATACCATGGATGATGATGAAAGAGACTCAATTCTTAATCATCTCAAAACCGATGCTTTAGACAATCCCATTTTAGGACCCAATAACGAATGGGTTTATGATTCTGTCAATCAGCTTATTGCGTGTTAATCTGCAATTTGTTGGTCATGTTAAATCTGTTAACGCTAAGATACGAGATCAACTTCATAGTCTTAGATGTCGTACTCTTAATGATTATCGCCGGTATAAAGATACATTCTTTACAAAATTGTATTCTTTAACCGAAAAACATGATGAAATGTTCTGGAAAGAACGATTTCTTCTTTGGATTACCTCCATACTTTGCCTCCAAAATCAAAGACTTCATCAAAGAGCATTATGACAATACTCTTGCTTTGAACTTTCTTATGGGGATATAACACAAGTTGCAAAATTGTGCCCTCTCCATTTGCAATGACATGAAACTCAATCGTCAAATTCAAAAGGAGAAATCTACCTTAAAGCATGATTTAGGTAATTTCTGTTTTGACTTTGGTCAAGAAATTGATGTTTCAAAATATACTACTCCCAAACAACGGCCAAAGCATACAAAGAAATCCAAAACTTTTCCTTACTTATATAAACCACCATATTATTCCAAATCTCCTTCAAAAGTCCGTTATTCAAAATACCAACGACCATCGTATCTTTGTCGAAAAAAATCCACTGATCCACATACCAAAGAAAATCTTTGTTTTAAATGTGGCAGACACAGCCATTATGCTAACAAATGTCGAGTTACTCCAATGAAGATCGACCATGTTGCATATTCTTCTTCGTCTTCCGACGAACACCGCCAAAAGATGTGCTTCCAATCTTCTTCACACTTCATCCTCCTCTTCTTCGAACTCCGAGATTAATGTTCTCACCGCCTATGAAGACCTTCTTCTTGCAATCGGTGATCAAATTGCTGATCCCGAGTTAAAACGACAATATTTCACTAAAGTCGTTCATAAAGAAGCCTCTTCACATGACGCGAAGCCTCCACTTCTCGGTCCAATTCCTCCAAAAAGCGGATAAACGCCAACAAAAATTTACTTGAGCAAGTATCCATGGATGAATCTCATTTTACTTTTTCCAATCTCATGGAAATTGTAAATAACAAAAAATCAACTAAACAACCTACCATTTCGTCACTCCAAATCAAATTAACCAACTTAAAAATGAGATTAAACAATTAACATCCCGAATTGTTCAACTTGAACAATCGATGTTGAAGCTCATTACCAATTTGATGACAATGAAATTTTCTCACTTTCCAAATCTTCTTCCAACTTTCACAGATGGTATACTCCTATCACTTTTGCAAATCAAAGATTTCATTGTAAAATGTAATGCAATTATTGATTCAGTCTTGATTTAAATTGCATTCGCGAAGGCTTTCTTCCTCTTAAATACTTGTACGCCCAAAGAAAGAATTCCATAGTATCTCTGTTGCCAATGGACAAAGTACTCGTATCAAATATGAAGTTCCTTCACTCATATTTGTAATCAAGGAATTTGTCTCGCTTTAACATTTATTGTTATCCCCGGCCTCAAACAAGATATGTTACTTGGCACTCCATTTTTAAGAAAAATTCAACCCTTCTCTGTATCTGAGATTGGTATCTCAACCATAATTCAAGGAAAATCCATTCAGTTTCCTTTTTCCCAACCTCAAACAACTTCTCACATTGATCTCATCATTCACCAAATTGAATATAAAACTATTCATATTGGTTATCTCAAAAATGAAATTTTACTACTAAAAACAGATCAGATTTTACAGTCTCCTGTTTTTAAAAGTAAACTTCAATCTTTCCAAGCTAATCTTGAACAACAATGTTGTTCTGACATCCCCAATGCTTTCTGGTCTCGGAAACAACATATTGTGCGTCTTCCTTATATTCCAGAATTTCATGAATCAAAAATTCCCACGAAAGCTAATCCATCACAAATGGATTCTCGTCTTCGTCAAATTTGTCAACATGAAATTAAAGATTTACTCAACAAAAAGCTAATCACTTCTTCCAAATCGCCATGGAGTTGTACCGCTTTTTATGTTGAAAATGCTCCAGAACTTGAAAGAGGTGTTCCCCTTTGGTTATTAATTATAAACCTCTAAATAAAGTTCTCCAAACCATTCGTTATCCCTTGCCAAATAAATCTGATTTGTTACAAGCAACTACCTCGGCAGTAGTCTTTTCCAAATTTGATTCAAAATCCATGGAATATTATATTTGCATAAAAATTGAAGCATTGGAAGGTTATCTTTGGTAAATTGTTGTTGGACTTGTTTTGGAAAGATAAATTCATGGGGTCCAAATTTGTTCCACCAATTGATGAGCCACCATTGGGGAAAAGATTTTGGACAAGTTGGAGCAAAGGATAGATACCAGGAATGGTGATCAGGATCCTTGTAAAATAAAATATTAGTCCATGCGACTATATAGTCTTTATAACTTATGGCTACAAAGAGGTTTGTCTTTATTAATACTAATATCTTTATAGGCAAATGGAGTCTTGGTAATAAATTTAAAATGTTCACACCAATCATCAATGAGATAAAACCCTTAAGATCTTAAGCTTTGAAAAGTCAATCTCGACAGAGTTTTCTCTGGATTTATGATCAAAAAGGATGGACTGGGTGGATGTTAGAATGGATTCATAAAATTGGATTGTGGAATGTGGACGGTCAGGAAGAAAATGAAGGCCTGGAGGGAGTGTGCAAGCAATTTGCGTAGCAAGGGACTTGCTAGCTAATGGTTTGTCAAGAGGACATATTAAATTTTGGCTGATGGTGATATAAGCACAGTTGGGTTCTGGTTGGTCAAGTGGTTTGAATCTGTTAGACTGAGCGGAGGCAGCCTTTTTAGACATCTGTAAATAATGCACAGAGGGGGTAGTAAGAAATTCTCTAGACAAAAAGTCAGGAAGAGAATTGGTAGTACACTGTATATATTTAATATCAAAATCAAAGATACTTAATATAGCTTGCCAAATGAGCAAAAATTTGTTTTGCAAAGAAGATTTTTAACATCTTTGAAAAATATATTTTTGCGGATTGACAATCAACACGAATTAGAAATTTTTGATTTAGCAAATCAACTTGGAATTTTTGAACACATAAAACAATTGCAAGAACTTCTTTTGGAATGTTGAATAATTGATTTGAGCACCTTTCCAGGTTTTGGAAGTAAAGCAAACTAATTGCTCTTTGCCTGATGGGTGTTGTTGTAAAAGGATGCCACCATAACCAATGTTAGATGCATCAGTTTGAACAATTTTAAAATAATGGGGTATGGCCAGATGGAGACATGGTAAGGAATGAACCTTTTGTTTAATAAGTTGGACAGCTTTGGTATGGACAGGAGTCCAGTTGAAAGGTTTCTTGGAAGATAACAAGTTTTGAAGACATTGTTTATCTCGTTGCAACATCTTTATAAAAATCGAGAGAGATAATTTAGGCAACCTAAAAATCTCTCAATTGGAGCGATCAGATCAATTGATCTGGGAATTTAGTGGCGAAAGCAATAACTCGATTGACTGGAGTTAGAGTTTGATTGGCTAATTTAAAACCAAGGAATGTGACCTCTGTTTGAAAAAGATGTATCTTCTTTTGAGAGAGTACCAATCCATGTTTTTTAATTAGAAATTGGAATGTTGAAAGGTGTTTCCAATGTTGATCTATGGATTGCGAGAAAACTAATAGATCATCAATGTAAACAAGGATGAAGGAACTATATGGATTAAAAATATCATTCATAATCTTTTGGAATTCAGATGGAGCATTTTTAAGACCAAATGGCATAACATTCCATTGATATTGCCCAAATGGAGTGTTAAAAGCGCTTTGTAACGATCAGATGGATGGATTTGGATTTGCCAAAAGCCAGGACTTTAAATCAAATTTGGAAAAGACTATCACCGAGGTAGTTGCTTTTAACAAATCGATTTATTTGGCAAGGGATAACGAATGGTTTGGAGAACTTTATTTAGAGGTTTATAATTAATAACCAGGCGGGGAACACCTCTTTCAAGTTCTGGAGCATTTTCAACATAAAAAGCGGTACAACTCCATGGCGATTTGGAAGAAGTGATTAGCTTTTTGTTGAGTAAATCTTTAATTTCATGTTGACAAATTTGACGAAGACGAGAATCCATTTGTGATGGATTAGCTTTCGTGGGAATTTTGATTCATGAAATTCTGGAATATAAGGAAGACGCACAATATGTTGTTTCCGAGACCAGAAAGCATTGGGGATGTCAGAACAACATTGTTGTTCAAGATTAGCTTGGAAAGATTGAAGTTTACTTTTAAAAACAGCAGACTGTAAAATCTGATCTGTTTTTAGTAGTAAAATTTCATTTTTGAGATAACCAATATGAATAGTTTTATATTCAATTTGGTGAATGATGAGATCAATGTGAGAAGTTGTTTGAGGTTGGGAAAAAGGAAACTGAATGGATTTTCCTTGAATTATGGTTGAGATACCAATCTCAGATACAGAGAAGGGTTGAATTTTTCTTAAAAATGGAGTGCCAAGTAACATATCTTGTTTGAGGCCAGGGATAACAATAAATGTTAAAGGCGAGACAAATTCCTTGATTACAAATATGAGTGAAGGAACTTCATATTTGATACGAGTACTCTTCCATTGGCAACAGAGATACTATGGAATTCTTTCATTGGGCGTACGGTATTTAAGAGGAAGAAAGCCTTCGCGAATGCAATTTAAATCAAGACTTTGAATCAATAATTGCATTACATTTTACAAATGAAATCTTTGATTGCAAAAGTGATAGGAGTATACCATCTCGTGGAAGTTGGAAGAAGATTTGGAAAGTGAGAAAATTTCATTGTCATCAAATTGGTAATGAGCTTCAACATCGATTGTTCAAGTTGAACAATTCGGGATGTTAATTGTTTAATCTCATTTTTAAGTTGGTTAATTTCGGACTGGAGTGACGAAATGGTAGGTTGTTTAGTTGATTTTTTGTTATTTACAATTTCCATGAGATTGGAAAAAGTAAAATGAGATTCATCCATGGATACTTGCTCAGTAAATTTTTGTTGGCGTTTATCCAGTTTTGGAGGAATTGACCGAGAAGTGGAGGCTTCTGCGTCATGTGAAGAGGCTTCTTTATGAACGACTTTAGTGAAATATTGTCGTTTTAACTCAGGATCAGCAATTTGATCACCGATAGCAAGAAGAAGGTCTTCATAGGCAGTGAGAACATTAATCTCAGGTTCAGAAGAAGAGGAGGATGAAGTGTGAAGAAGATTGGAAGCACACTGGCAGTGTTCGTCGGAAGACGAAGAAGAATATGCAACATGGTCGATCTTCATTGGAGTAACTCGACATTTGTTAGCATAATGGCCAGTGTCGCCACATTTAAAACAAAGATTTTCTTTGGTATGTGGATCAGTGGATTTTTTTTCGTACAAAGATACGATGGTCGTTGGTATTTTGAATAACGGACTTTTGAAGGAGATTTGGAATAATATGGTGGTTTATATAAGTAAGGAAAAGTTTTGGATTTCTTTGTATGCTTTGGCCGTTGTTTGGGAGTAGTATATTTTGAAACATCAATTTCTTGACCAAAGTCAAAACAAATTACCTAAATCATGCTTTAAGGTAGATTTCTCCTTTTGAATTTGACGATTGAGTTTCATGTCATTGCAAATGGAGAGGGCACAAGTTTGCACAAATTGTGTTATATCCCCATAAGAAAGTTCAAGCAAGAGTATTGTCATAATGCTCTTTGATGAAGTCTTTGATTTTGGAGGCAAAGTATGGAGGTAATCCAATAAGAAATCGTTCTTTCCAACATTTCATCATGTTTTTCGGTTAAAGAATACAATTTTGTAAAGAATGTATCTTTATACCAAATGATAATCATTAAGAGTACGACATCTAAGACTATGAAGTTGATCTCGTATCTTAGCGTTAACAGATTTAACATGACCAACAAATTGCCGATTAATTCGCAATAAGTGATTGATGAGAATCATAAACCCATTCGTTATTGGGTCCTAAAATGGGATTGTCTAAAGCATCGGTTTTGAGATGATTAAGAATTGAGTCTCTTTCATCATCATCCATGGTATAATGCCACCAACCATATAATTGACCCGTAAAACCACAAGTAATAGCTTTGGCGGTATCGGGTTCAAGTATGGTTTTGGAGGACACTGGCTTTTGCATAAATATGCATTTTGAGGACGACTTCAATAATTTGATATTCGAGAAAGTCCATCAATACTCCAATCATAGATGGCATTTCCGTCATATTTTTGATTGCGTTTGACCTTTTCTTCAAGAATCAGTCCGATGGAGATGGTCGAGAGTAATATTGTTTTGATAATGGATACCGGTTTTGACGAAATTGAGGATTGGATCGACGCATGGTACGTCGGCGACGAAATATCTTATGTATTTCGGGAGATTGGAATCGATCCGAGAGTCGAGGAACTGGATTCACTGGATGCCACAAAGAAAGATCGGTGGAGCAGATGAAGAAGATTTGGCGAGAGTAGGGGCAATTGTATAAATAGCAGAGGAGCGTTGGAGGAAGATGAAGATGTAGGAGCGGTAGTCAAGACATTAATGGCGGGGCCTTTGTCTTTGGGTTCTTTTAGACGAGAAGGGGAAGTAGGAGGAAGCGGAGGGATTGTTGGCGTAGGCAGACGCCGATGGTTTGGCCGTAGGCGAAATTGTTAAGTGACTCGGTTTAGATGTGAGAATATCTAAAAATTCGAGAGGAAAAAGAGGTTTTGTAGGAAGGCATAGATGGAGAGGCGGATGGTGGAAAGAAAGGTTTTGTTGGAACCTTGGATGATTTTGGTAGGACGATCGGTTTAGGAGAAGGTATATGCAAAGCGAAGTTTTGATTGTAGAGAGATATAAATTAGTATAATTGTTTTGTTCAATTATATTATTAATATCTCGTTTGGTAATGGGTCCATCTAAATCGGTGAAAATTTTTATTGGAGCGGCTTTAAAATCTTTATGTTTAATAGCTGCTAATGGGGGATTCGGTTGATCAAATTTTTGGCCAAGATAGTAGTTTCCCAAATAACATTGACTTGTGCAGATGTTTTGGGACTTTGAAGGGCTAACCAATCAAAGAAAGAAATGTTTTGCTTATGTGAAGTGATATAAGCAAAATATTTTTCTCGAAAGATTGATTGATGCTTACGAGGAACCAAATGCTTACAAAAAGCGAGGTTTCAATGGATGTGTTAAGAATTGTTGTTTAAGCAATTCATAATCCATGACGAAATCATCAACATGTTCTTCAATGGTTACTACATTAATATGATAATCAAGAAAAGTCCGAAAAGCGACATTATCATCATTAGTAGTTGTAGGTTCAACAAGATTGATCGGGTAAGCTATACCGTCGAATCGGATTTGGATGGAGCCGTTGGTGCAAAGCAGGTTTGTGCAACAGAAAAGTGAGAAGATGAAATTGTAGAAGTTGATGTTCTTGGGGCAAATAAGATATCAACTTTACCATCATCATGCTCAATAATTTGAGAAATCATTGAGACACATGTCTCTTTTGCTTGTTCTTCTTTGTTGGAATCATGATAGTCCATTGGTGAGGAAGAGCAATTTCGTTAGAGAGTAATTGCTTTCTATCAATGACAAGATTTTTAACATTTGTGAGAAAAATGGTAGATGGGATTTTTTGTTGGAGCTTATCATAAGCGATATCGGGAATAATTGTATGCATGACTTTATAAAAAAATCTATAAACAACCGCAACATTTGAGATTGTTTTGGATAAGGTAAAACCTTTGGTAGAAATTCCAAGAACAAGAGCTCTTGAAACCAGTCTCAGTGGATTATGGAGATTAATTGTGAAATTTGGAGCACATTCAAAATATAAAGGTCCTTTTGAAAGGCTACCTTCAATGATGCCTAAAATTGAATCTTTGAAATTAAGATGTCGTTTATCTCGAACAGAGACCATTGCATCAAGATTAACACCTAAAGCAACTAGTGGTTTAAGTGCTACTTGAATTAATCCAAGATGGAGAAATTTATGTGTGGAAGCATGATTGGCGATTTTTTCGGGAGAAAGGATAACTATTTCCTGTCCATCTTCATCAACAAAATAGTATCTTCAACGAGTTTGATGATATAATTTTGTTTTGGGGAAAAATTGCCTTTGGTATAAACCATGGAGGGTTGAACCTCGTGGAATGGTCCAATTTTGCGAGCTTGATCTATATTAGTATAGACAATTTCATGACTATTTTTTGTTTTTGATTTTTTATGTAATTGTATGATAGACTCGGTAAAGGAGAAGTTGAACTGGATGCATCTTTACTATCCGAAGAGGAGAAAGAAAGGACTTTAGATAAAGATCTTCGCAGAGAACTCATGATGATAAATTGTTTTGAAAACAAATCGATTTTCAGTCAACGATTTACTGCTCGTCTTACGTTCCTTTTGCGAGTCTTACAACGCGACGATAAAAACGACAAGTAGCAAATAAGATACGATCAAGAAAAGCTCATACGAAAATCCAAGTAAAAGAAACACAAGTAAAAGTTCTTCGGAGAAAACAAAAAGAAGGCAAACTATTAAGAAGTTTGATATTGATAGAAACATATACTTACAGTGGATGACTGAAAGCGAGCACGATCTATGGCTTTGATACCAAGTGAACGGCAGTGGATGACTGAAAGCGAGCACGATCTATGGCTCTGATACCAAGTATCTTATACTTTGATGTAGGAGAGTCATTTCAGAAGAAGGTTTGGACACAACATCTTTGTAGGATGTTGATGCAGATGGGGATCTGACAGTTTTGGCAGGAGTTGGTGGAGCGATTAATGGAGCAACTAATGCAAATTTGTATAATTGAATTTATTCCACCATTTGGATGAAATTGTTTGGGAAAGATATTTGACCTGATTGGGGGTATTGGTGTCGTCCTTTGGTTCATAAATGGAAACGGAGAGCGAGCTTTCATATTCCCATTTCAAAATCCATGGAATATTATATTTGCATAAAAATTGAAGCATTGGAAGGTTATCTTTGGTAAATTGTTGTTGGACTTGTTTTGGAAAGATAAATTCATGGGGTCCAAATTTGTTCCACCAATTGATGAGCCACCATTGGGGAAAAGATTTTGGACAAGTTGGAGCAAAGGATAGATACCAGGAATGGTGATCAGGATCCTTGTAAAATAAAATATTAGTCCATGCGACTATATAGTCTTTATAACTTATGGCTACAAAGCAGGTTTGTCTTTATTAATACTAATATCTTTATAGGCAAATGGAGTCTTGGTAATAAATTTAAAATGTTCACACCAATCATCAGCAGATAAAACCCTTAAGATCTTAAGCTTTGAAAAGTCAATCTCGACAGAGTTTTCTCTGGATTTATGATCAAAAAGGATGGACTGGGTGGATGTTAGAATGGATTCATAAAATTGGATTGTGGAATGTGGACGGTCAGGAAGAAAATGAAGGCCTGGAGGAGTGTGCAAGCAATTTGCGTAGCAAGGGACTTGCTAGCTAATGGTTTGTCAAGAGGACATATTAAATTTTGGTGATGGTGATATAAGCACAATTGGGTTCGGTTGGTCAAGTGGTTTGAATCTGTTAGATCGAAATGAGGCACTTTTTAGACATCTCGTAAATAATGCACGAGAGGGGTAGTAAGAAATTCTCTAGACAAAAAGTCGGGAAGAGAATTGGTAGTACCTGTATATATTTAATATCAAAATCAAAGATACTTAATATAGCTTGCCAAATGAGCAAAAATTTGTTTTGCGGAAGATTTTTAACATCTTTGAAAAATATATTTTTTATGGATTGACAATCAACACGAATTAGAAATTTTTGATTTAGCAAATCAGCTTGGAATTTTTGAACACATAAAACAATTGCAAGAACTTCTTTTTGGAATGTTGAATAATTGATTTGAGCACCTTTCCAGGTTTTGGAAGTAAAGCAAACTAATTGCTCTTTGCCTCGATGGGTGTTGTTGTAAAAGGATGCCACCATAACCAATGTTAGATGCATCAGGTTTTGAACAATTTTAAAATAATGGGGTATGGCCGATGGAGACATGGTAAGGAATGAACCTTTTGTTTAATAAGTTGACAAATTTTGGTATGGACAGAGTCCAGTTGAAAGGTTTCTTGGAAGATAACAAGTTTTGAAGACATTGTTTATCTGTTGCAACATCTTTATAAAAATCGAGAGAGATAATTTAGGCAACCTAAAAATCTCTCAGAATTGGAGGCGATCACCAATTGATCTGGGAATTTAGTGGCGAAAGCAATAACTCGATTGACTCGGAGTTAGAGTTTGATTGGCTAATTTAAAACCAAGGAATGTGACCTCTGCTTGAAAAAGATGTATCTTCTTTTGAGAGAGTACCAATCCATGTTTTTTAATTAGAAATTGGAATGTTGAAAGGTGTTTCCAATGTTGATCTATGGATTGCGAGAAAACTAATAGATCATCAATGTAAACAAGGATGAAGGAACTATATGGATTAAAAATATCATTCATAATCTTTTGGAATTCAGATGGAGCATTTTTAAGACCAAATGGCATAACATTCCATTGATATTGCCCAAATGGAGTGTTAAAAGCGCTTTTGTAACGATCGATGGATGGATTTGGATTTGCCAAAAGCCAGACTTTAAATCAAATTTGGAAAAGACTACTCACCGAGGTAGTTGCTTTTAACAAATCGATTTATTTGGCAAGGGATAACGAATGGTTTGGAGAACTTTATTTAGAGGTTTATAATTAATAACCAGGGGGGAACACCTCTTTCAAGTTCTCGGAGCATTTTCAACATAAAAAGCGGTACAACTCCATGGCGATTTGGAAGAAGTGATTAGCTTTTTGTTGAGTAAATCTTTAATTTCATGTTGACAAATTTGACGAAGACGAGAATCCATTTGTGATGGATTAGCTTTCGTGGGAATTTTTGATTCATGAAATTCGGAATATAAGGAAGACGCACAATATGTTGTTTCCGAGACCGAAAGCATTGGGGATGTCGAACAACATTGTTGTTCAAGATTAGCTTGGAAAGATTGAAGTTTACTTTTAAAAACAGAGACTGTAAAATCTGATCTGCTTTTAGTAGTAAAATTTCATTTTTGAGATAACCAATATGAATAGTTTTATATTCAATTTGGTGAATGATGAGATCAATGTGAGAAGTTGTTTGAGGTTGGGAAAAAGGAAACTCGAATGGATTTTCCTTGAATTATGGTTGAGATACCAATCTCGATACGAGAGAAGGGTTGAATTTTTCTTAAAAATGGAGTGCCAAGTAACATATCTTGTTTGAGGCCAGGGATAACAATAAATGTTAAAGGCGACAAATTCCTTGATTACAAATATGAGTCAAGGAACTTCATATTTGATACTGAGTACTTTGTCCATTGGCAACAGAGATACTATGGAATTCTTTCTTTGGGCGTACGATATTTAAGAGGAAGAAAGCCTTCGCGAATGCAATTTAAATCAAGACTGAATCAATAATTGCATTACATTTTACGAGTGAAATCTTTGATCGCAAAAGTGATAGGAGTATACCATCTCATGGAAGTTGGAAGAAGATTTGGAAAGTGAGAAAATTTCATTGTCATCAAATTGGTAATGAGCTTCAACATCGATTGTTCAAGTTGAACAATTCGGGATGTTAATTGTTTAATCTCATTTTTAAGTTGGTTAATTTCGGACTGGAGTGACGAAATGGTAGGTTGTTTAGTTGATTTTTTGTTATTTACAATTTCCATGAGATTGGAAAAAGTAAAATGAGATTCATCCATGGATACTTGCTCAGTAAATTTTTGTTGGCGTTTATCCGTTTTGGAGGAATTGACCGAGAAGTGGAGGCTTCTGCGTCATGTGAAGAGGCTTCTTTATGAACGACTTTAGTGAAATATTGTCGTTTTAACTCAGGATCAGCAATTTGATCACCGATTGCAAGAAGAAGGTCTTCATAGGCAGTGAGAACATTAATCTCAGGTTCAGAAGAAGAGGAGGATGAAGTGTGAAGAAGATTGGAAGCACACTGGCAGTGTTCGTCGGAAGACGAAGAAGAATATGCAACATGGTCGATCTTCATTGGAGTAACTCGACATTTGTTAGCATAATGGCCAGGTCTGCCACATTTAAAACAAAGATTTTCTTTGGTATGTGGATCAGTGGATTTTTTTCGTACAGCATACGATGGTCGTTGGTATTTTGAATAACGGACTTTTGAAGGAGATTTGGAATAATATGGTGGTTTATATAAGTAAGGAAAAGTTTTGGATTTCTTTGTATGCTTTGGCCGTTGTTTGGGAGTAGTATATTTTGAAACATCAATTTCTTGACCAAAGTCAAAACAGAAATTACCTAAATCATGCTTTAAGGTAGATTTCTCCTTTTGAATTTGACGATTGAGTTTCATGTCATTGCAAATGGAGAGGGCACAAGTTTGCACAAATTGTGTTATATCCCCATAAGAAAGTTCAAAGAAGAGTATTGTCATAATGCTCTTTGATGAAGTCTTTGATTTTGGAGGCAAAGTATGGAGGTAATCCAAAAGAAATCGTTCTTTCCAACATTTCATCATGTTTTTCGGTTAAAGAATACAATTTTGTAAAGAATGTATCTTTATACCAAATGCGATAATCATTAAGAGTACGACATCTAAGACTATGAAGTTGATCTCAGTATCTTAGCGTTAACGATTTAACATGACCAACAAATTGCCGATTAATTCGCAATAAGTTCGATTGATTTAATCATAAACCCATTCGTTATTGGGTCCTAAAATGGGATTGTCTAAAGCATCGGTTTTGAGATGATTAAGAATTGAGTCTCTTTCATCATCATCCATGGTATAATGCCACCAACCATATAATTGACCTGTAAAACCACAAGTAATAGCTTTGGCGGTATCGGGTTCGAGATGGTTTTGGAGGACACCGCTTTTGCATAAATATGCATTTTGAGGACGACTTCAATAATTTGATATTCGAAAAGTCCATCAATACTCCAATCATAGATGGCATTTCCGTCATATTTTTGATTGCGTTTGACCTTTTCTTCAAGAATCGGTCGATGGAGATGGTCGAGAGTAATATTGTTTTGATAATGGATACCGGTTTTGACGAAATTGAGGATTGGATCGACGCATGGTACGTCGGCGACGAAATATCTTATGTATTTCGGGAGATTGGAATCGATCGAGAGTCGAGAACTGGATTCACTTTGGATGCCACAAACAAAGATCGTGTGGAGCAGATGAAGAAGATTTGGCGAGAGTAGGGGCAATTGTATAAATAGCGGGAGGAGCGTTGGAGGAAGATGAAGATGTAGGAGCGGTAGTCAAGACATTAATGGCGGGGCCTTTGTCTTTGGGTTCTTTTAGACGAGAAGGGGAAGTAGGAGGAAGCGGAGGGATTGTTGGCGTAGGCTGTAGACGCCGATGGTTTGGCCGTAGGCGAAATTGTTAAGTGACTCGGTTTAGATGTGAGAATATCTAAAAATTCGAGAGGAAAAAGAGGTTTTGTAGGAAGGCATAGATGGAGAGGCGAGATGGTGGAAAGAAAGGTTTTGTTGGAACCTTGGATGATTTTGGTAGGACAATCTGTTTAGGAGAAGGTATATGCAAAGCGAAGTTTTGATTGTAGAGAGATATAAATTAGTATAATTGTTTTGTTCAATTATATTATTAATATCTCGTTTGGTAATGGGTCCATCTAAATCGGTGAAAATTTTTATTGGAGCGGCTTTAAAATCTTTATGTTTAATAGTCATGCTAATGGGGGATTCTGTTGATCAAATTTTTGGCCGAGTAGTAGTTTCCCAAATAACATTGACTTGTGCAGATGTTTTGGGACTTTGAAGGGCTAACCAATCAAAGAAAGAAATGTTTTGCTTATGTGAAGTGATATAAGCAAAATATTTTTCTCGAAAGATTGATTGATGCTTATGAGGAACCAAATTTACAAAAAGCGAGGTTTCAATGGATGTGTTAAGAATTGTTGTTTAAGCAATTCATAATCCATGACGAAATCATCAACATGTTCTTCAATGGTTACTACATTAATATGATAATCAGGAAAAGTCTGAAAAGTGACATTATCATCATTAGTAGTTGTAGGTTCAACAAGTATTGATTGGGTAAGCTATACCGTTTTAATGGATTTGGATGGAGCTGTTGGTGCAGCAGAAGTTTGTGCAACAGAAAAGTGAGAAGATGAAATTGTAGAAGTTGATGTTCTTGGGGCAAATAAGATATCAACTTTACCATCATCATGCTCAATAATTTGAGAAATCTGTTGAGACACATGTCTCTTTTCTTTGTTCTTCTTTGTTGGAATCAGTGATAGTCCATTGGTGAGGAAGAGCAATTTCGTTAGAGAGTAATTGCTTTCTATCAATGACAGTATTTTTAACATTTGTGAGAAAAATGGTAGATGGGATTTTTTGTTGGAGCTTATCATAAGCGATATCGGGAATAATTGTATGCATGACTTTATAAAAAAATCTATAAACAACCGCAACATTTGAGATTGTTTTGGATAAGGTAAAACCTTTGGTAGAAATTCCAAGAACAAGAGCTCTTGAAACCAGGTCTCGTGGATTATGGAGATTAATTGTGAAATTTGGAGCACATTCAAAATATAAAGGTCCTTTTGAAAGGCTACCTTCAATGATGCCTAAAATTGAATCTTTGAAATTAAGATGTCGTTTATCTCGAACAGAGACCATTGCATCAGCATTAACACCTAAAGCAACTAGTGGTTTAAGTGCTACTTGAATTAATCCAAGATGGAGAAATTTATGTGTGGAAGCATGATTGGCGATTTTTTCGGAGAAAGGATAACTATTTCCTGTCCATCTTCATCAACGAAATAGTATCTTCAACGAGTTTGATGATATAATTTTGTTTTGGGGAAAAATTGCCTTTGGTATAAACCATGGAGGGTTGAACCCGTGGAATGGTCCAATTTTGCGAGCTTGATCTATATTAGTATAGACAATTTCATGACTATTTTTTGTTTTTGATTTTTTATGTAATTGTATAATAGACTCGGTAAAGGAGAAGTTGAACTGGATGCATCTTTACTATCCGAAGAGGAGAAAGAAAGGACTTTAGATAAAGATCTTCGCAGAGAACTCATGATGATAAATTGTTTTGAAAACAAATCGATTTTCAAATCAACGATTTATCGCTCGTCTTACGTTCCTTTTGCGAGTCTTACAACGCGACGATAAAAACGACAAGTAGCAAATAAGATACGATCAAGAAAAGCTCATACGAAAATCCAAGTAAAAGAAACACAAGTAAAAGTTCTTCTGAGAAAACAAAAAGAAGGCAAACTATTAAGAAGTTTGATATTGATAGAAACATATACTTACAAAGGATGACCGAAAGCGAGCACGATCTATGGCTCGATACCAAGTGAACGGCCTTCAACGTATGAAGACACTTTTAGAAACTCGAGGAAATGGAGATGCAGGGTACAAATAATAATACGACTCTATTTTTATAAACGAAGAGAGACACTCCAGAGAAAATACAAACTTAACAAAGCATAAGATACTTCAACTTACTCGTGCTTAGCAAATCTTACTTACTTCTATTTATAGACGCGTTATCAATGCATTGATAACCCTACAGACATAAACAACTCTTAGCAAAAGCAAGGGTCAAGTTAAAAACAAGTGCTTGACTCTTGGAAAAAGCAAAAGGTAAAAGGTCTACAGGAAACGACCTTTGGAAAGAGCAAACATTAAAGGTCTACAAGAACGACCTTTCACAAAAGCAGGGTAGCATAACTTTTTTCAAAGCAATGGCTGTCATAAAAACCAATGGAATTTACAACAGGAAGCCTGAGCTGGAAATGGAGAAATGGCATGGGCCAGTTGGCTGGACACGTCCAGGAGAACTTAATCATCTCGATAATAATTAAGTTCGGGACGAATGCAAACTGATGCTTCAGGATCACCTCGCGAATAAATGATATGGCAAAATCGTGTAACTGGAGAATTATGGATAAAATTCCAAAGAGGAGCGAACACATAGTTGGGGAAACGAAAAATGGCTGGAAAATCAACAAAAATGGTGATATGGGGACAATTTAAAAGATACCAAATTGCAAGGATGTAATTTGTATCTTCGGTTGTCCAAGCGAAACAAATGGAAGCCAAATGAATGGTCATGGAGTAAGGATGTCAAACGTATGAAGACACTTTTACTTCAACGTATGAAGACACTTTTAGAAACTCAGAGGGAAATGGAGATGCAGGGTACAAATAATAATACGACTCTATTTTTATAAACGAAGAGAGACACTCCAGAGAAAATACAAACTTAACAAAGCATAAGATACTTCAACTTACTCGTGCTTAGCAAATCTTACTTACTTCTATTTATAGACGCGTTATCAATGCATTGATAACCCTACAGACATAAACAACTCTTAGCAAAAGCAAGGGTCAAGTTAAAAACAAGATTTGACTCTTGGAAAAAAAAGGCAAAAGGTAAAAGGTCTACAAGAAACGACCTTTGGAAAGAGCAAACATTAAAGGTCTACAGAAACGACCTTTCACAAAAGCAGGGTAGCATAACTTTTTTCAAAGCAATGGCAAATAAAAACCAATGGAATTTACAACAGAAGCTGAGCCAATGGAAATGGAGAAATGGCATGGGCCGGTTGGGCTATCGACACGTCCAGGAGAACTTAATCATCTCGATAATAATTAAGTTCGGGACGAATGCAACCGATGCTTCAGATCACCTCGCGAATAAATGATATGGCAAAATCGTGTAAATCGGAGAATTATGGATAAAATTCCAAAGAGGAGCGAACACATAGTTGGGGAAACGAAAAATGGCTGGAAAATCAACAAAAATGGTGATATGGGGACAATTTAAAAGATACCAAATTGCAAGGATGTAATTTGTATCTTCGGTTGTCCAAGTTGAAAAACAAATGGAAGCCAAATGAATGGTCATGGAGTAAGGATGTCTACTTTGGAGGCAACATCCACAAAATGGTGATGAAGAGTATTGAATATCAACTCCATTGGGATAAACCAAATAAAGGAGATAATCAACAATTGGTTGGATCAATTCTTGAGAGATTTGGCTAGGCGTCGTCATCGAGAGAGATGAACGCTTGAACCGATGGAGAAGATGAACACCTGGAGGTAACCTGCTCAAGTTCATGGCGAAGTTGTTGGTTATCTTCATGCATTTGTTGTCGTAAAGCTTTATTGTCATCTTCAATTTGTTGCAATTTGGCCAATAGGAGAGTCATTTCGTAAGAAGGTTTGGACACAACATCTTTGTAGGATGTTGATGCGGATGGGGATCCGATAGTTTTGGCAGGAGTTGGTGGAGCGATTAATGGAGCAGCTAATGCAAATTGTATAATTGAATTTATTCCACCATTTGGATGAAATTGTTTGGGAAAGATATTTGACCTTATTGGTGGTATTGGTGTCGTCCTTTGGTTCATAAATGGAAACGGAAGCGCTTTCATATTCCCATTTCAAAATCCATGGAATATTATATTTGCATAAAAATTGAAGCATTGGAAGGTTATCTTTGGTAAATTGTTGTTGGACTTGTTTTGGAAAGATAAATTCATGGGGTCCAAATTTGTTCCACCAATTGATGAGCCACCATTGGGGAAAAGATTTTGGACAAGTTGGAGCAAAGGATAGATACCAGGAATGGTGATCGGATCCTTGTAAAATAAAATATTAGTCCATGCAAACTATATAGTCTTTATAACTTATGGCTACACAAGAGGTTTGTCTTTATTAATACTAATATCTTTATAGGCAAATGGAGTCTTGGTAATAAATTTAAAATGTTCACACCAATCATCATCGCAGATAAAACCCTTAAGATCTTAAGCTTTGAAAAGTCAATCTCACAGAGTTTTCTCTGGATTTATGATCAAAAAGGATGGACTGGTGGATGTTAGAATGGATTCATAAAATTGGATTGTGGAATGTGGACTGGTCGGGAAGAAAATGAAGGCCTGGAGGGAGTGTGCAAGCAATTTGCGTAGCAAGGGACTTGCTAGCTAATGGTTTGTCAAGAGGACATATTAAATTTTGGCTGATGGTGATATAAGCACAGTTGGGTTCTGGTTGGTCAAGTGGTTTGTTTGAATCATTAGATTGAGCGAGGCACCTTTTTAGACATCTCGTAAATAATGCACAGAGGGGGTAGTAAGAAATTCTCTAGACAAAAAGTCAGGAAGAGAATTGGTAGTACCTGGTATATATTTAATATCAAAATCAAAGATACTTAATATAGCTTGCCAGCGAGCAAAAATTTGTTTTGCAGCAAGATTTTTAACATCTTTGAAAAATATATTTTTTGCGGATTGACAATCAACACGAATTAGAAATTTTTGATTTAGCAAATCAGCTTGGAATTTTTGAACACATAAAACAATTGCAAGAACTTCTTTTTGGAATGTTGAATAATTGATTTGAGCACCTTTCCAGGTTTTGGAAGTAAAGCAAACTAATTGCTCTTTGCCTGATGGGTGTTGTTGTAAAAGGATGCCACCATAACCAATGTTAGATGCATCAGTTTGAACAATTTTAAAATAATGGGGTATGGCCAGATGGAGACATGGTAAGGAATGAACCTTTTGTTTAATAAGTTGAATGACTTTGGTATGGACAGGAGTCCAATTGAAAGGTTTCTTGGAAGATAACAAGTTTTGAAGACATTGTTTATCTCGCTTGCAACATCTTTATAAAAATCGAGAGATAATTTAGGCAACCTAAAAATCTCTGTAATTGGAGGCGATCACCAATTGATCCGGGAATTTAGTGGCGAAAGCAATAACTCGATTGACTCGGAGTTAGAGTTTGATTGGCTAATTTAAAACCAAGGAATGTGACCTCTGCTTTGAAAAAGATGTATCTTCTTTTGAGAGAGTACCAATCCATGTTTTTTAATTAGAAATTGGAATGTTGAAAGGTGTTTCCAATGTTGATCTATGGATTGCGAGAAAACTAATAGATCATCAATGTAAACAAGGATGAAGGAACTATATGGATTAAAAATATCATTCATAATCTTTTGGAATTCAGATGGAGCATTTTTAAGACCAAATGGCATAACATTCCATTGATATTGCCCAAATGGAGTGTTAAAAGCGCTTTGTAACGATCGATGGATGGATTTGGATTTGCCAAAAGCCAGACTTTAAATCAAATTTGGAAAAGACTACTGCCGAGGTAGTTGCTTTTAACAAATCAGATTTATTTGGCAAGGGATAACGAATGGTTTGGAGAACTTTATTTAGAGGTTTATAATTAATAACCAAAGTGGGAACACCTCTTTCAAGTTCTCGAGCATTTTCAACATAAAAAGCGGTACAACTCCATGGCGATTTGGAAGAAGTGATTAGCTTTTTGTTGAGTAAATCTTTAATTTCATGTTGACAAATTTGACGAAGACGAGAATCCATTTGTGATGGATTAGCTTTCGTGGGAATTTTTGATTCATGAAATTCTCGGAATATAAGGAAGACGCACAATATGTTGTTTCCGAGACCGTAAAGCATTGGGGATGTCGAACAACATTGTTGTTCAAGATTAGCTTGGAAAGATTGAAGTTTACTTTTAAAAACAGAGACCGTAAAATCTGATCTGCTTTTAGTAGTAAAATTTCATTTTTGAGATAACCAATATGAATAGTTTTATATTCAATTTGGTGAATGATGAGATCAATGTGAGAAGTTGTTTGAGGTTGGGAAAAAGGAAACTGAATGGATTTTCCTTGAATTATGGTTGAGATACCAATCTCGAATACGAGAAAGGGTTGAATTTTTCTTAAAAATGGAGTGCCAAGTAACATATCTTGTTTGAGGCCAGGGATAACAATAAATGTTAAAGGCGCATAAATTCCTTGATTACAAATATGAGTCAAGGAACTTCATATTTGATACGAGTACTTTGTCCATTGGCAACAGAGATACTATGGAATTCTTTGCTGGCGTACAAAGATTTAAGAGGAAGAAAGCCTTCGCGAATGCAATTTAAATCGGCACACTGAATCAATAATTGCATTACATTTTACAAAGAAATCTTTAATCGCAAAAGTGATAGGAGTATACCATCTGTGGAAGTTGGAAGAAGATTTGGAAAGTGAGAAAATTTCATTGTCATCAAATTGGTAATGAGCTTCAACATCGATTGTTCAAGTTGAACAATTCGGGATGTTAATTGTTTAATCTCATTTTTAAGTTGGTTAATTTCTGAATTTGGAGTGATTGAAATGGTAGGTTGTTTAGTTGATTTTTTGTTATTTACAATTTCCATGAGATTGGAAAAAGTAAAATGAGATTCATCCATGGATACTTGCTCAAGAAATTTTTGTTGGCGTTTATCCATTTTTTTGAGGAATTGACCGAGAAGTGGAGGCTTCGCGAAGCCATGTGAAGAGGCTTCTTTATGAACGACTTTAGTGAAATATTGTCGTTTTAACTCGATCGCAATTTGATCACCGATTGCAAGAAGAAGGTCTTCATAGGCAAGTGAGAACATTAATCTCGTTTCAAGAAGAGGAGGATGAAGTGTGAAGAAGATTGGAAGCACATGGCGTTGTTTGTTCATCGGAAGACGAAGAAGAATATGCAACATGGTCGATCTTCATTGGAGTAACTCGACATTTGTTAGCATAATGGCTGTGTCTGCCACATTTAAAACAAAGATTTTCTTTGGTATGTGGATCAATGGATTTTTTCCGTACAAAGATATATGGGTCGTTGGTATTTTGAATAACGGACTTTTGAAGGAGATTTGGAATAATATGGTGGTTTATATAAGTAAGGAAAAGTTTTGGATTTCTTTGTATGCTTTGGCCGTTGTTTGGGAGTAGTATATTTTGAAACATCAATTTCTTGACCAAAGTCAAAACAAAATTACCTAAATCATGCTTTAAGGTAGATTTCTCCTTTTGAATTTGACGATTGAGTTTCATGTCATTGCAAATGGAGAGGGCACAAGTTTGCACAAATTGTGTTATATCCCCATAAGAAAGTTCAAGCAAGAGTATTGTCATAAGGCTCTTTGATGAAGTCTTTGATTTTGGAGGCAAAGTATGGAGGTAATCCAAGAAGAAATCGTTCTTTCCAACATTTCATCATGTTTTTCGGTTAAAGAATACAATTTTGTAAAGAATGTATCTTTATACCAAATGATAATCATTAAGAGTACGACATCTAAGACTATGAAGTTGATCTCGTATCTTAGCGTTAACAGATTTAACATGACCAACAAATTGCCGATTAATTCAAATATTAATAGTCGATTGATTTAATCATAAACCCATTCGTTATTGGGTCCTAAAATGGGATTGTCTAAAGCATCGGTTTTGAGATGATTAAGAATTGAGTCTCTTTCATCATCATCCATGGTATAATGCCACCAACCATATAATTGACCTGTAAAACCACAAGTAATAGCTTTGGCGGTATCGTGTTCGATATGGTTTTGGAGGACACTTGCTTTTGCATAAATATGCATTTTGAGGACGACTTCAATAATTTGATATTCGAAAGTCCATCAATACTCCAATCATAGATGGCATTTCCGTCATATTTTTGATTGCGTTTGACCTTTTCTTCAAGAATCAGTCCGATGGAGATGGTCGAGAGTAATATTGTTTTGATAATGGATACCGGTTTTGACGAAATTGAGGATTGGATCGACGCATGGTACGTCGGCGACGAAATATCTTATGTATTTCAGGGAGATTGGAATCGATCGAGAGTCGAGGAACTGGATTCACTTGGATGCCACAAGAAGATCGTGGAGCAGAGAAGAAGATTTGGCGAGAGTAGGGGCAATTGTATAAATAGCAGGAGGAGCGTTGGAGGAAGATGAAGATGTAGGAGCGGTAGTCAAGACATTAATGGCGGGGCCTTTGTCTTTGGGTTCTTTTAGACGAGAAGGGGGAAAGTAGGAGGAAGCGGAGGGATTGTTGGCGTGGAGGCTCTGACGCCGATGGTTTGAGGTAATGGCGAAATTGTTAAGTGACTCAGTTTAGATGTGAGAATATCTAAAAATTCAGAGGAAAAGGAGGTTTTGTAGGAAGGCATAGATGGAGAGGCAGATGGTGGAAAGAAAGGTTTTGTTGGAACCTTGGATGATTTTGGTAGGACATATCTGTTTAGGAGAAGGTATATGCAAAGCGAAGTTTTGATTGTAGAGAGATATAAATTAGTATAATTGTTTTGTTCAATTATATTATTAATATCTCGTTTGGTAATGGGTCCATCTAAATCAAGAAAATTTTTATTGGAGCGCTTTAAAATCTTTATGTTTAATAGTCGCTAATGGGGATTCTGTTGATCAAATTTTTGGCCGTTAGTAGTTTCCCAAATAACATTGACTTGTGCAGATGTTTTGGGACTTTGAAGGGCTAACCAATCAAAGAAAGAAATGTTTTGCTTATGTGAAGTGATATAAGCAAAATATTTTTCTCGAAAGATTGATTGATGTTATGAGGAACCACTTACAAAAAGCAGTTTTCAATGGATGTGTTAAGAATTGTTGTTTAAGCAATTCATAATCCATGACGAAATCATCAACATGTTCTTCAATGGTTACTACATTAATATGATAATCAACAAAGTCTGAAAAGCTGACATTATCATCATTAGTAGTTGTAGGTTCAACAAGATTGACTTGGGTAAGCTATACCGTCGAATCGGATTTGGATGGAGTCATGGTGCAAATTTGAGGTTTGTGCAACAGAAAAGTGAGAAGATGAAATTGTAGAAGTTGATGTTCTTGGGGCAAATAAGATATCAACTTTACCATCATCATGCTCAATAATTTGAGAAATCTGTTGAGACACATGTCTCTTTTGTCGTTCTTCTTTGTTGGAATCGCTGATAGTCCATTGGTGAGGAAGAGCAATTTCATTAGAGAGTAATTGCTTTCTATCAATGATAGTATTTTTAACATTTGTGAGAAAAATGGTAGATGGGATTTTTTGTTGGAGCTTATCATAAGCGATATCGGAATAATTGTATGCATGACTTTATAAAAAAATCTATAAACAACCGCAACATTTGAGATTGTTTTGGATAAGGTAAAACCTTTGGTAGAAATTCCAAGAACAAGAGCTCTTGAAACCAGTGTCCGTGGATTATGGAGATTAATTGTGAAATTTGGAGCACATTCAAAATATAAAGGTCCTTTTGAAAGGCTACCTTCAATGATGCCTAAAATTGAATCTTTGAAATTAAGATGTCGTTTATCTCGAACAGAGACCATTGCATCAAGATTAACACCTAAAGCAACTAGTGGTTTAAGTGCTACTTGAATTAATCCAAGATGGAGAAATTTATGTGTGGAAGCATGATTGGCGATTTTTTCGGAGAAAGGATAACTATTTCTTGTCCATCTTCATCAACAAATAGTATCTTCAACGAGTTTGATGATATAATTTTGTTTTGGGAAAAATTGCCTTTGGTATAAACCATGGAGGGTTGAACCCGTGGAATGGTCCAATTTTGCAAAGCTTGATCTATATTAGTATAGACAATTTCATGACTATTTTTTGTTTTTGATTTTTTATGTAATTGTATGATAGACTCGTGTAAAGGAGAAGTTGAACTGGATGCATCTTTACTATCCGAAGAGGAGAAAGAAAGGACTTTAGATAAAGATCTTCGCAGAGAACTCATGATGATAAATTGTTTTGAAAACAAATCGATTTTCAAATAACGATTTATCGCTCGTCTTACGTTCCTTTTGCGAGTCTTACAACGCGACGATAAAAACGACAAGTAGCAAATAAGATACGATCAAGAAAAGCTCATACGAAAATCCAAGTAAAAGAAACACAAGTAAAAGTTCTTCTGAGAAAACAAAAAGAAGGCAAACTATTAAGAAGTTTGATATTGATAGAAACATATACTTACAAAGTGGATGACCGAAAGCGAGCACGATCTATGGCTCGATACCAAGTATGAAGACACTTTTAGAAACTCGTAGGAAATGGAGATGCAGGGTACAAATAATAATACGACTCTATTTTTATAAACGAAGAGAGACACTCAAGAGAAAATACAAACTTAACAAAGCATAAGATACTTCAACTTACTCGTGCTTAGCAAATCTTACTTACTTCTATTTATAGACGCGTTATCAATGCATTGATAACCCTACAGACATAAACAACTCTTAGCAAAAGCAAGGGTCAAGTTAAAAACAAGATTTGACTCTTGGAAAAGCAAAAGGTAAAAGGTCTACAAGAATCGACCTTTGGAAAGAGCAAACATTAAAGGTCTACAGAAACGACCTTTCACAAAAGCAGGGGTTGCAGGTAAAGGGGCAGCATAACTTTTTCAAAGCAATGGTTACAAATCCATAAAAACCAATGGAATTTACAACAGAAGCCTGAGCTTGAAATGGAGAAATGGCATGGGCCAGGTTGGCCGGACACGTCCAGAGAACTTAATCATCTCGATAATAATTAAGTTCGGGACGAATGCAAATTGCTTCAGATCACCTCGCGAATAAATGATATGGCAAAATCGTGTAACTGGAGAATTATGGATAAAATTCCAAAGAGGAGCGAACACATAGTTGGGGAAACGAAAAATGGCTGGAAAATCAACAAAAATGGTGATATGGGGACAATTTAAAAGATACCAAATTGCAAGGATGTAATTTGTATCTTCTTGTCCAAGCGAAACAAATGGAAGCCAAATGAATGGTCATGGAGTAAGGATGTCTACTTTGGAGGCAACATCCACAAAATGGTGATGAAGAGTATTGAATATCAACTCCATTGGGATAAACCAAATAAAGGAGATAATCAACAATTGGTTGGATCAATTCTTGAGAGATTTGGCTAGGCGTCGTCATCAGAGAGATGAACGCTTCGAACTGATGGAGAAGATGAACACCTGGAGGTAACCTGTTCAAGTTCATGGCGAAGTTGTTGGTTATCTTCATGCATTTGTTGGCGTAAAGCTTTATTGTCATCTTCAATTTGTTGCAATTTGGCCAATAGGAGAGTCATTTCGTAAGAAGGTTTGGACACAACATCTTTGTAGGATGTTGATGCAGATGGGGATCCGGGTAGCTTTTGGCGGGAGTTGGTGGAGCGATTAATGGAGCAATGCTAATGCAAATTGCAGATAATTGAATTTATTCCACCATTTGGATGAAATTGTTTGGGAAAGATATTTGACCTTATTGGTGGTATTGGTGTCGTCCTTTGGTTCATAAATGGAAACGGAAGCAGCTTTCATATTCCCATTTCAAAATCCATGGAATATTATATTTGCATAAAAATTGAAGCATTGGAAGGTTATCTTTGGTAAATTGTTGTTGGACTTGTTTTGGAAAGATAAATTCATGGGGTCCAAATTTGTTCCACCAATTGATGAGCCACCATTGGGGAAAAGATTTTGGACAAGTTGGAGCAAAGGATAGATACCAGAATGGTGATCGATCCTTGTAAAATAAAATATTAGTCCATGCAAATATATATAGTCTTTATAACTTATGGCTACAAAGCAGGTTTGTCTTTATTAATACTAATATCTTTATAGGCAAATGGAGTCTTGGTAATAAATTTAAAATGTTCACACCAATCATCAATGAGATAAAACCCTTAAGATCTTAAGCTTTGAAAAGTCAATCTCGACAGAGTTTTCTCGGATTTATGATCAAAAAGGATGGACTGGGTGGATGTTAGAATGGATTCATAAAATTGGATTGTGGAATGTGGACGGTCGGGAAGAAAATGAAGGCCTGGAGGGAGTGTGCAAGCAATTTGCGTAGCAAGGGACTTGCTAGCTAATGGTTTGTCAAGAGGACATATTAAATTTTGGTGATGGTGATATAAGCACAATTGGGTTCTCGTTGGTCAAGTGGTTTGAATCTGTTAGATCGAGCGAGGCGCCTTTTTAGACATCTCAAATAATGCACAGTAGGGGTAGTAAGAGAAATTCTCTAGACAAAAAGTCGTGAAGAGAATTGGTAGTACCTGGTATATATTTAATATCAAAATCAAAGATACTTAATATAGCTTGCCAAATGAGCAAAAATTTGTTTTGCAAAAGAAGATTTTTAACATCTTTGAAAAATATATTTTTTGCGGATTGACAATCAACACGAATTAGAAATTTTTGATTTAGCAAATCAGCTTTTGGAATTTTTGAACACACAAAACAATTGCAAGAACTTCTTTTGGAATGTTGAATAATTGATTTGAGCACCTTTCCAGGTTTTGGAAGTAAAGCAAACTAATTGCTCTTTGCACGATGGGTGTTGTTGTAAAAGGATGCCACCATAACCAATGTTAGATGCATCAGCTTGAACAATTTTAAAATAATGGGGTATGGCCGATGGAGACATGGTAAGGAATGAACCTTTTGTTTAATAAGTTGAACACTTTTGGTATGGACAGAGTCCAATGAAAAAGGTTTCTTGGAAGATAACAAGTTTTGTAGACATTGTTTATCGCTTGCAACATCTTTATAAAAATCGAGAGATAATTTAGGCAACCTAAAAATCTCGTAATTGGAGGCGATCACCAATTGATCTGGGAATTTAGTGGCGAAAGCAATAACTCGATTGATCGAGTTAGAGTTTGATTGGCTAATTTAAAACCAAGGAATGTGACCTCTGCTTGAAAAAGATGTATCTTCTTTTGAGAGAGTACCAATCCATGTTTTTTAATTAGAAATTGGAATGTTGAAAGGTGTTTCCAATGTTGATCTATGGATTGCGAGAAAACTAATAGATCATCAATGTAAACAAGGATGAAGGAACTATATGGATTAAAAATATCATTCATAATCTTTTGAAATTCGATGGAGCATTTTTAAGACCAAATGGCATAACATTCCATTGATATTGCCCAAATGGAGTGTTAAAAGCGCTTTTGTAACGATCGATGGATGGATTTGGATTTGCCAAAAGCCGACTTTAAATCAAATTTGGAAAAGACTATCTGCAGAGGTAGTTGCTTTTAACAAATCCGATTTATTTGGCAAGGGATAACGAATGGTTTGGAGAACTTTATTTAGAGGTTTATAATTAATAACCAAAGGGGGAACACCTCTTTCAAGTTCTCGAGCATTTTCAACATAAAAAGCGCACAACTCCATGGCGATTTGGAAGAAGTGATTAGCTTTTTGTTGAGTAAATCTTTAATTTCATGTTGACAAATTTGATTTAAGACGAGAATCCATTTGTGATGGATTAGCTTTCGTGGGAATTTTTGATTCATGAAATTCTCGAATATAAGGAAGACGCACAATATGTTGTTTCCGAGACCGAAAGCATTGGGGATGTCGAACAACATTGTTGTTCAAGATTAGCTTGGAAAGATTGAAGTTTACTTTTAAAAACAGAGACCGTAAAATCTGATCTGCTTTTTAGTAGTAAAATTTCATTTTTGAGATAACCAATATGAATAGTTTTATATTCAATTTGGTGAATGATGAGATCAATGTGAGAAGTTGTTTGAGGTTGGGAAAAAGGAAACCGAATGGATTTTCCTTGAATTATGGTTGAGATACCAATCTCGATACGAGAGAGAAGGTTGAATTTTTCTTAAAAATGGAGTGCCAAGTAACATATCTTGTTTGAGGCCAGGGATAACAATAAATGTTAAAGGCAGACATAATTCCTTGATTACAAATATGAGTCAAGGAACTTCATATTTGATACGAGTACTTTGTCCATTGGCAACAGAGATACTATGGAATTCTTTGCTTTGGCGTACGATTTAAGAGGAAGAAAGCCTTCGCGAATGCAATTTAAATCAAGACTCGTAATCAATAATTGCATTACATTTTACAAAGTGAAATCTTTAATCGCAAAAGTGATAGGAGTATACCATCTCATGGAAGTTGGAAGAAGATTTGGAAAGTGAGAAAATTTCATTGTCATCAAATTGGTAATGAGCTTCAACATCGATATGAGCTTCAACATCGATTGTTCAAGTTGAACAATTCGGGATGTTAATTGTTTAATCTCATTTTTAAGTTGGTTAATTTCTGATTGAGTGATTGAATGGTAGGTTGTTTAGTTGATTTTTTGTTATTTACAATTTCCATGAGATTGGAAAAAGTAAAATGAGATTCATCCATGGATACTTGCTCAAGAAATTTTTGTTGGCGTTTATCCGCTTTTGGAGGAATTGACCGAGAAGTGGAGGCTTCTGCGTCATGTGAAGAGGCTTCTTTATGAACGACTTTAGTGAAATATTGTCGTTTTAACTCGTGATCGCAATTTGATCACCGATTGCAAGAAGAAGGTCTTCATAGGCAAGGTGAGAACATTAATCTCGGGTTCGAAGAAGAGGAGGATGAAGTGTGAAGAAGATTGGAAGCACATCGGGCATTTTGCTTCATCGGAAGACGAAGAAGAATATGCAACATGGTCGATCTTCATTGGAGTAACTCGACATTTGTTAGCATAATGGCCAGTCTGCCACATTTAAAACAAAGATTTTCTTTGGTATGTGGATCAATGGATTTTTTCCAACAAAGATACGATGGTCGTTGGTATTTTGAATAACGGACTTTTGAAGGAGATTTGGAATAATATGGTGGTTTATATAAGTAAGGAAAAGTTTTGGATTTCTTTGTATGCTTTGGCCGTTGTTTGGGAGTAGTATATTTTGAAACATCAATTTCTTGACCAAAGTCAAAACAAATTACCTAAATCATGCTTTAAGGTAGATTTCTCCTTTTGAATTTGACGATTGAGTTTCATGTCATTGCAAATGGAGAGGGCACAAGTTTGCACAAATTGTGTTATATCCCCATAAGAAAGTTCAGCAAGAGTATTGTCATAATGCTCTTTGATGAAGTCTTTGATTTTGGAGGCAAAGTATGGAGGTAATCCAAAAAGAAATCGTTCTTTCCAACATTTCATCATGTTTTTCGGTTAAAGAATACAATTTTGTAAAGAATGTATCTTTATACCAAATGCGATAATCATTAAGAGTACGACATCTAAGACTATGAAGTTGATCTCGTATCTTAGCGTTAACAGATTTAACATGACCAACAAATTGCCAAATCAATTCAATTATGCAAATGTTGATTGAGAATCATAAACCCATTCGTTATTGGGTCCTAAAATGGGATTGTCTAAAGCATCGGTTTTGAGATGATTAAGAATTGAGTCTCTTTCATCATCATCCATGGTATAATGCCACCAACCATATAATTGACCAAATAAAACCACAAGTAATAGCTTTGGCGGTATCGTTCAAGATGGTTTTGGAGGACACTTGCTTTTGCATAAATATGCATTTTGAGGACGACTTCAATAATTTGATATTCGAAAGTCCATCAATACTCCAATCATAGATGGCATTTCCGTCATATTTTTGATTGCGTTTGACCTTTTCTTCAAGAATCGGTCCGATGGAGATGGTCGAGAGTAATATTGTTTTGATAATGGATACCGGTTTGACGAAATTGAGGATTGGATCGACGCATGGTACGTCGGCGACGAAATATCTTATGTATTTCAGGGAGATTGGAATCGAATGAGAGTCGAGAACTGGATTCACTTGGATGCCACAAAGAAAGATCGTGGAGCAGATGAAGAAGATTTGGCGAGAGTAGGGGCAATTGTATAAATAGCAGGAGGAGCGTTGGAGGAAGATGAAGATGTAGGAGCGGTAGTCAAGACATTAATGGCGGGGCCTTTGTCTTTGGGTTCTTTTAGACGAGAAGGGGAAGTAGGAGGAAGCGGAGGGATTGTTGGCGTAGGCCAGTAGGGCTCGCCGATGGTTTGGCCGTAGGCGAAATTGTTAAGTGACTCGTTTTAGATGTGAGAATATCTAAAAATTCGAGAGGAAAAAGAGGTTTTGTAGGAAGGCATAGATGGAGAGGCGATGGTGGAAAGAAAGGTTTTGTTGGAACCTTGGATGATTTTGGTAGGACGATCTGCATTAGGAGAAGATATGCAAAGCGAAGTTTTGATTGTAGAGAGATATAAATTAGTATAATTGTTTTGTTCAATTATATTATTAATATCTCGTTTGGTAATGGGTCCATCTAAATCAAGTGAAAATTTTTATTGGAGCGCTTTAAAATCTTTATGTTTAATAGTCTAATGGGGATTCTGTTGATCAAATTTTTGGCCATTAGTAGTTTCCCAAATAACATTGACTTGTGCAGATGTTTTGGGACTTTGAAGGGCTAACCAATCAAAGAAAGAAATGTTTTGCTTATGTGAAGTGATATAAGCAAAATATTTTTCTCGAAAGATTGATTGATGTTGGAGGAACCACTTACAAAAAGCGTGTTTCAATGGATGTGTTAAAAATTGTTGTTTAAGCAATTCATAATCCATGACGAAATCATCAACATGTTCTTCAATGGTTACTACATTAATATGATAATCAAGAAAGTCTGAAAAGTCGACATTATCATCATTAGTAGTTGTAGGTTCAACAAGATTGACTTGATAAAGCTATACCTTCGAATCGGATTTGATGGGTGCATGGTGCAAAGCAGGTTCAGCAAATGAAAAAGTGAGAAGATGAAATTGTAGAAGTTGATGTTCTTGGGGCAAATAAGATATCAACTTTACCATCATCATGCTCAATAATTTGAGAAATCATTGAGACACATGTCTCTTTTGTCGTTCTTCTTTGTTGGAATCAAGTGATAGTCCATTGGTGAGGAAGAGCAATTTCGTTAGAGAGTAATTGCTTTCTATCAATGATAGTATTTTTAACATTTGTGAGAAAAATGGTAGATGGGATTTTTTGTTGGAGCTTATCATAAGCGATATCGGGAATAATTGTATGCATGACTTTATAAAAAAATCTATAAACAACCGCAACATTTGAGATTGTTTTGGATAAGGTAAAACCTTTGGTAGAAATTCCAAGAACAAGAGCTCTTGAAACCAGTCAGTGGATTATGGAGATTAATTGTGAAATTTGGAGCACATTCAAAATATAAAGGTCCTTTTGAAAGGCTACCTTCAATGATGCCTAAAATTGAATCTTTGAAATTAAGATGTCGTTTATCTCGAACAGAGACCATTGCATCAAGATTAACACCTAAAGCAACTAGTGGTTTAAGTGCTACTTGAATTAATCCAAGATGGAGAAATTTATGTGTGGAAGCATGATTGGCGATTTTTTCGGAGAAAGGATAACTATTTCTGTCCATCTTCATCAACGTAAATAGTATCTTCAACGAGTTTGATGATATAATTTTGTTTTGGGGAAAAATTGCCTTTGGTATAAACCATGGAGGGTTGAACCCGTGGAATGGTCCAATTTTGCAGAGCTTGATCTATATTAGTATAGACAATTTCATGACTATTTTTTGTTTTTGATTTTTTATGTAATTGTATGATAGACTCGTGTAAAGGAGAAGTTGAACTGGATGCATCTTTACTATCCGAAGAGGAGAAAGAAAGGACTTTAGATAAAGATCTTCGCAGAGAACTCATGATGATAAATTGTTTTGAAAACAAATCGATTTTCGATCAACGATTTATCGCTCGTCTTACGTTCCTTTTGCGAGTCTTACAACGCGACGATAAAAACGACAAGTAGCAAATAAGATACGATCAAGAAAAGCTCATACGAAAATCCAAGTAAAAGAAACACAAGTAAAAGTTCTTCTGAGAAAACAAAAAGAAGGCAAACTATTAAGAAGTTTGATATTGATAGAAACATATACTTACAGTGGATGACTGAAAGCGAGCACGATCTATGGCTCTGATACCAAGTGAACGGCCTTCAACGTATGAAGACACTTTTAGAAACTCAGAGGGAAATGGAGATGCAGGGTACAAATAATAATACGACTCTATTTTTATAAACGAAGAGAGACACTCCAGAGAAAATACAAACTTAACAAAGCATAAGATACTTCAACTTACTCGTGCTTAGCAAATCTTACTTACTTCTATTTATAGACGCGTTATCAATGCATTGATAACCCTACAGGACATAAACAACTCTTAGCAAAAGCAAGGGTCAAGTTAAAAACAGTGCTTGACTCTTGGAAAAAGCAAAAGGTAAAAGGTCTACAGTAAACGACCTTTGGAAAGAGCAAACATTAAAGGTCTACAGTAAACGACCTTTCACAAAAGCAGGGGTAGCATAACTTTTTTCAAAGCAATGGCTGTCATAAAAACCAATGGAATTTACAACAGGAAGCCTGAGCTGGAAATGGAGAAATGGCATGGGCAAGTTGGCTGGACACGTCCAGGAGAACTTAATCATCTCGATAATAATTAAGTTCGGACGAATGCAAACTGATGCTTCAGGATCACCTCGCGAATAAATGATATGGCAAAATCGTGTAACTGGAGAATTATGGATAAAATTCCAAAGAGGAGCGAACACATAGTTGGGGAAACGAAAAATGGCTGGAAAATCAACAAAAATGGTGATATGGGGACAATTTAAAAGATACCAAATTGCAAGGATGTAATTTGTATCTTCGCTGTCCAAGCGAAACAAATGGAAGCCAAATGAATGGTCATGGAGTAAGGATGTCTACTTTGGAGGCAACATCCACAAAATGGTGATGAAGAGTATTGAATATCAACTCCATTGGGATAAACCAAATAAAGGAGATAATCAACAATTGGTTGGATCAATTCTTGAGAGATTTGGCTAGGCGTCGTCATCGAGAGATGAACGCTTCGAATCGATGGAGAAGATGAACACCTGGAGGTAACTGTTCAAGTTCATGGCGAAGTTGTTGGTTATCTTCATGCATTTGTTGGCGTAAAGCTTTATTGTCATCTTCAATTTGTTGCAATTTGGCCAATAGGAGAGTCATTTCGTAAGAAGGTTTGGACACAACATCTTTGTAGGATGTTGATGCGGATGGGGATCCGACGCTTTGGCAGGAGTTGGTGGAGCGATTAATGGAGCGCCTAATGCAAATTGTATAATTGAATTTATTCCACCATTTGGATGAAATTGTTTGGGAAAGATATTTGACCTTATTGGTGGTATTGGTGTCGCCCTTTGGTTCATAAATGGAAACGGAAGCGCTTTCATATTCCCATTTCAAAATCCATGGAATATTATATTTGCATAAAAATTGAAGCATTGGAAGGTTATCTTTGGTAAATTGTTGTTGGACTTGTTTTGGAAAGATAAATTCATGGGGTCCAAATTTGTTCCACCAATTGATGAGCCACCATTGGGGAAAAGATTTTGGACAAGTTGGAGCAAAGGATAGATACCAGGAATGGTGATCGGGATCCTTGTAAAATAAAATATTAGTCCATGCAATTTACTATATAGTCTTTATAACTTATGGCTACAAAGCAGGTTTGTCTTTATTAATACTAATATCTTTATAGGCAAATGGAGTCTTGGTAATAAATTTAAAATGTTCACACCAATCATCGCAGATAAAACCCTTAAGATCTTAAGCTTTGAAAAGTCAATCTCGACAGAGTTTTCTCTGGATTTATGATCAAAAAGGATGGATTTGGGTGGATGTTAGAATGGATTCATAAAATTGGATTGTGGAATGTGGACTCGGAAGAAAATGAAGGCCTGGAGGAGAGTGTGCAAGCAATTTGCGTAGCAAGGGACTTGCTAGCTAATGGTTTGTCAAGAGGACATATTAAATTTTGGTCGATGGTGATATAAGCACATTGGGTTCTGTTGGTCAAGTGGTTTGAATCGTTAGATCGAGCGAGGCGACCTTTTTAGACATCTCAAATAATGCACAGAGGGGGTAGTAAGAAATTCTCTAGACAAAAAGTCGTAAGAGAATTGGTAGTACCTGGTATATATTTAATATCAAAATCAAAGATACTTAATATAGCTTGCCAAATGAGCAAAAATTTGTTTTTGCAAAAGAAGATTTTTAACATCTTTGAAAAATATATTTTTATGCGGATTGACAATCAACACGAATTAGAAATTTTTGATTTAGCAAATCAAATTGGAATTTTTGAACACATAAAACAATTGCAAGAACTTCTTTTTGGAATGTTGAATAATTGATTTGAGCACCTTTCCGGTTTTGGAAGTAAAGCAAACTAATTGCTCTTTGCACGATGGGTGTTGTTGTAAAAGGATGCCACCATAACCAATGTTAGATGCATCGGTTTGAACAATTTTAAAATAATGGGGTATGGCCAGATGGAGACATGGTAAGGAATGAACCTTTTGTTTAATAAGTTGACAACTTTGGTATGGACAGAGTCCAGCTTGAAAGGTTTCTTGGAAGATAACAAGTTTTGAAGACATTGTTTATCTGTTGCAACATCTTTATAAAAATCGAGAGATAATTTAGGCAACCTAAAAATCTCTAGAATTGGAGGCGATCAGTCAATTGATCTGGGAATTTAGTGGCGAAAGCAATAACTCGATTGATCGAGTTAGAGTTTGATTGGCTAATTTAAAACCAAGGAATGTGACCTCTGTTTGAAAAAGATGTATCTTCTTTTGAGAGAGTACCAATCCATGTTTTTTAATTAGAAATTGGAATGTTGAAAGGTGTTTCCAATGTTGATCTATGGATTGCGAGAAAACTAATAGATCATCAATGTAAACAAGGATGAAGGAACTATATGGATTAAAAATATCATTCATAATCTTTTGGAATTGAGATGGAGCATTTTTAAGACCAAATGGCATAACATTCCATTGATATTGCCCAAATGGAGTGTTAAAAGCGCTTTTGTAACGATCGATGGATGGATTTGGATTTGCCAAAAGCCAGACTTTAAATCAAATTTGGAAAAGACTATCGCTAGAGGTAGTTGCTTTTAACAAATCGATTTATTTGGCAAGGGATAACGAATGGTTTGGAGAACTTTATTTAGAGGTTTATAATTAATAACCAAAGTGGAACACCTCTTTCAAGTTCTCGAGCATTTTCAACATAAAAAGCGGTACAACTCCATGGCGATTTGGAAGAAGTGATTAGCTTTTTGTTGAGTAAATCTTTAATTTCATGTTGACAAATTTGACGAAGACGAGAATCCATTTGTGATGGATTAGCTTTCGTGGGAATTTTTGATTCATGAAATTCTCGAATATAAGGAAGACGCACAATATGTTGTTTCCGAGACCAGAAAGCATTGGGGATGTCAGAACAACATTGTTGTTCAAGATTAGCTTGGAAAGATTGAAGTTTACTTTTAAAAACAGGAGACCAAAATCTGATCTGTTTTTAGTAGTAAAATTTCATTTTTGAGATAACCAATATGAATAGTTTTATATTCAATTTGGTGAATGATGAGATCAATGTGAGAAGTTGTTTGAGGTTGGGAAAAAGGAAACCGAATGGATTTTCCTTGAATTATGGTTGAGATACCAATCTCGAGACAGAGAAGGGTTGAATTTTTCTTAAAAATGGAGTGCCAAGTAACATATCTTGTTTGAGGCCAGGGATAACAATAAATGTTAAAGGCATAAAATTCCTTGATTACAAATATGAGTCAAGGAACTTCATATTTGATACGAGTACTTTGTCCATTGGCAACAGAGATACTATGGAATTCTTTGTCAAGGCGTACATATTTAAGAGGAAGAAAGCCTTCGCGAATGCAATTTAAATCAAGACTTTGAATCAATAATTGCATTACATTTTACACAGTGAAATCTTTGACCTGCAAAAGTGATAGGAGTATACCATCTCGTGGAAGTTGGAAGAAGATTTGGAAAGTGAGAAAATTTCATTGTCATCAAATTGGTAATGAGCTTCAACATCGATTGTTCAAGTTGAACAATTCGGGATGTTAATTGTTTAATCTCATTTTTAAGTTGGTTAATTTCGATCGGAGTGACGAAATGGTAGGTTGTTTAGTTGATTTTTTGTTATTTACAATTTCCATGAGATTGGAAAAAGTAAAATGAGATTCATCCATGGATACTTGCTCAAGAAATTTTTGTTGGCGTTTATCCAGCTTTTGGAGGAATTGACCGAGAAGTGGAGGCTTCTGCGTCATGTGAAGAGGCTTCTTTATGAACGACTTTAGTGAAATATTGTCGTTTTAACTCAGATCAGCAATTTGATCACCGATTGCAAGAAGAAGGTCTTCATAGGCAAGTGAGAACATTAATCTCAGTTCGAAGAAGAGGAGGATGAAGTGTGAAGAAGATTGGAAGCACATCGCGTGTTCGTCGGAAGACGAAGAAGAATATGCAACATGGTCGATCTTCATTGGAGTAACTCGACATTTGTTAGCATAATGGCTGTGTCTCGCTACATTTAAAACAAAGATTTTCTTTGGTATGTGGATCGTGGATTTTTTTCGACAAAGATACGATGGTCGTTGGTATTTTGAATAACGGACTTTTGAAGGAGATTTGGAATAATATGGTGGTTTATATAAGTAAGGAAAAGTTTTGGATTTCTTTGTATGCTTTGGCCGTTGTTTGGGAGTAGTATATTTTGAAACATCAATTTCTTGACCAAAGTCAAAACAAAATTACCTAAATCATGCTTTAAGGTAGATTTCTCCTTTTGAATTTGACGATTGAGTTTCATGTCATTGCAAATGGAGAGGGCACAAGTTTGCACACTTGTGTTATATCCCCATAAGAAAGTTCAAAAAGTATTGTCATAATGCTCTTTGATGAAGTCTTTGATTTTGGAGGCAAAGTATGGAGGTAATCCAAATAAGAAATCGTTCTTTCCAAACATTTCATCATGTTTTTCGGTTAAAGAATACAATTTTGTAAAGAATGTATCTTTATACCAAATGATAATCATTAAGAGTACGACATCTAAGACTATGAAGTTGATCTCGTATCTTAGCGTTAACTGCATTTAACATGACCAACAAATTGCCGATTAATTCGCAATAAGTTCGATTGACAGAATCATAAACCCATTCGTTATTGGGTCCTAAAATGGGATTGTCTAAAGCATCGGTTTTGAGATGATTAAGAATTGAGTCTCTTTCATCATCATCCATGGTATAATGCCACCAACCATATAATTGACCAGTAAAACCACAAGTAATAGCTTTGGCGGTATCGGTTCGATATGGTTTTGGAGGACACTCGCTTTTGCATAAATATGCATTTTGAGGACGACTTCAATAATTTGATATTCGAAAGTCCATCAATACTCCAATCATAGATGGCATTTCCGTCATATTTTTGATTGCGTTTGACCTTTTCTTCAAGAATCGTGTCGATGGAGATGGTCGAGAGTAATATTGTTTTGATAATGGATACCGGTTTTGACGAAATTGAGGATTGGATCGACGCATGGTACGTCGGCGACGAAATATCTTATGTATTTCGGGGAGATTGGAATCGATCGAGAGTCGAGGAACTGGATTCACTTGGATGCCACAAAGAAGATCGTGGAGCAGATGAAGAAGATTTGGCGAGAGTAGGGGCAATTGTATAAATAGCAGGAGGAGCGTTGGAGGAAGATGAAGATGTAGGAGCGGTAGTCAAGACATTAATGGCGGGGCCTTTGTCTTTGGGTTCTTTTAGACGAGAAGGGGAAGTAGGAGGAAGCGGAGGGATTGTTGGCGTAGTTTGTAGACGCCGATGGTTTGGCCGTAGGCGAAATTGTTAAGTGACTCAGTTTAGATGTGAGAATATCTAAAAATTCGAGGAAAAAGAGGTTTTGTAGGAAGGCATAGATGGAGAGGCGATGGTGGAAAGAAAGGTTTTGTTGGAACCTTGGATGATTTTGGTAGGACATACTGTTGCTTTAGGAGAAGGTATATGCAAAGCGAAGTTTTGATTGTAGAGAGATATAAATTAGTATAATTGTTTTGTTCAATTATATTATTAATATCTCGTTTGGTAATGGGTCCATCTAAATCGGTGAAAATTTTTATTGGAGCGCTTTAAAATCTTTATGTTTAATAGTCGCTAATGGGGATTCTGTTGATCAAATTTTTGGCCGTAGTAGTTTCCCAAATAACATTGACTTGTGCAGATGTTTTGGGACTTTGAAGGGCTAACCAATCAAAGAAAGAAATGTTTTGCTTATGTGAAGTGATATAAGCAAAATATTTTTCTCGAAAGATTGATTGATGCTTGCGAGGAACCAGCTTACAAAAAGCAGGTTTCAATGGATGTGTTAAGAATTGTTGTTTAAGCAATTCATAATCCATGACGAAATCATCAACATGTTCTTCAATGGTTACTACATTAATATGATAATCAGCAAAGTCTGAAAAGCTGACATTATCATCATTAGTAGTTGTAGGTTCAACAGTATTGACTGGGTAAGCTATACCACCAGACCTGGTTTCAAGAGCTCTTGTTCTTGGAATTTCTACCAAAGGTTTTACCTTATCCAAAACAATCTCAAATGTTGCGGTTGTTTATAGATTTTTTTATAAAGTCATGCATACAATTATTCCCGATATCGCTTATGATAAGCTCCAACAAAAATCCCATCTACCATTTTTCTCACAAATGTTAAAAATACATCATTGATAGAAAGCAATTACTCTCTAACGAAATTGCTCTTCCTCACCAATGGACTATCACCGATTCCAACAAAGAAGAACAAAGAAAAGAGACATGTGTCTCAACAGATTTCTCAAATTATTGAGCATGATGATGGTAAAGTTGATATCTTATTTGCCCCAAGAACATCAACTTCTACAATTTCATCTTCTCACTTGGTAATAAATTTAAAATGTTCACACCAATCATCAGCAGATAAAACCCTTAAGATCTTAAGCTTTGAAAAGTCAATCTCGACAGAGTTTTCTCTGGATTTATGATCAAAAAGGATGGATCGGGTGGATGTTAGAATGGATTCATAAAATTGGATTGTGGAATGTGACTGGTCGGGGAAGAAAATGAAGGCCCTGGAGGGAGTGTGCAAGCAATTTGCGTAGCAAGGGACTTGCTAGCTAATGGTTTGTCAAGAGGACATATTAAATTTTGGTGATGGTGATATAAGCACAGTTGGGTTCTCGGTTGGTCAAGTGGTTTGAATCTGTTAGACGAGCGGAGGCGACCTTTTTAGACATCTCAGTAAATAATGCACAGAGGGGTAGTAAGAAATTCTCTAGACAAAAAGTCGGGAAGAGAATTGGTAGTACCTGTATATATTTAATATCAAAATCAAAGATACTTAATATAGCTTGCCAATGAGCAAAAATTTGTTTTGCAAAGAAGATTTTTAACATCTTTGAAAAATATATTTTTTGCGGATTGACAATCAACACGAATTAGAAATTTTTGATTTAGCAAATCAAATTTGGAATTTTTGAACACATAAAACAATTGCAAGAACTTCTTTTGGAATGTTGAATAATTGATTTGAGCACCTTTCCAGGTTTTGGAAGTAAAGCAAACTAATTGCTCTTTGCACTCGATGGGTGTTGTTGTAAAAGGATGCCACCATAACCAATGTTAGATGCATCAGTTTGAACAATTTTAAAATAATGGGGTATGGCCGATGGAGACATGGTAAGGAATGAACCTTTTGTTTAATAAGTTGGACAACTTTGGTATGGACAGAGTCCAGTTGAAAGGTTTCTTGGAAGATAACAAGTTTTGAAGACATTGTTTATCTCATTGCAACATCTTTATAAAAATCGAGAGATAATTTAGGCAACCTAAAAATCTCTGTAATTGGAGGCGATCAGTCAATTGATCCGGGAATTTAGTGGCGAAAGCAATAACTCGATTGATCGGAGTTAGAGTTTGATTGGCTAATTTAAAACCAAGGAATGTGACCTCTGTTTGAAAAAGATGTATCTTCTTTTGAGAGAGTACCAATCCATGTTTTTTAATTAGAAATTGGAATGTTGAAAGGTGTTTCCAATGTTGATCTATGGATTGCGAGAAAACTAATAGATCATCAATGTAAACAAGGATGAAGGAACTATATGGATTAAAAATATCATTCATAATCTTTTGGAATTCGATGGAGCATTTTTAAGACCAAATGGCATAACATTCCATTGATATTGCCCAAATGGAGTGTTAAAAGCGCTTTGTAACGATCGATGGATGGATTTGGATTTGCCAAAAGCCGGACTTTAAATCAAATTTGGAAAAGACTACTGCCGAGGTAGTTGCTTTTAACAAATCGATTTATTTGGCAAGGGATAACGAATGGTTTGGAGAACTTTATTTAGAGGTTTATAATTAATAACCAAAGGGGAACACCTCTTTCAAGTTCGAGCATTTTCAACATAAAAAGCGGTACAACTCCATGGCGATTTGGAAGAAGTGATTAGCTTTTTGTTGAGTAAATCTTTAATTTCATGTTGACAAATTTGACGAAGACGAGAATCCATTTGTGATGGATTAGCTTTCGTGGGAATTTTTGATTCATGAAATTCGAATATAAGGAAGACGCACAATATGTTGTTTCCGAGACCGAGAAAGCATTGGGGATGTCAGAACAACATTGTTGTTCAAGATTAGCTTGGAAAGATTGAAGTTTACTTTTAAAAACAGGAGACTGTAAAATCTGATCTGTTTTTAGTAGTAAAATTTCATTTTTGAGATAACCAATATGAATAGTTTTATATTCAATTTGGTGAATGATGAGATCAATGTGAGAAGTTGTTTGAGGTTGGGAAAAAGGAAACTCGAATGGATTTTCCTTGAATTATGGTTGAGATACCAATCTCGATACGAGAGAAGGGTTGAATTTTTCTTAAAAATGGAGTGCCAAGTAACATATCTTGTTTGAGGCCAGGGATAACAATAAATGTTAAAGGCAGACAAATTCCTTGATTACAAATATGAGCTGAAGGAACTTCATATTTGATACGAGTACTTTGTCCATTGGCAACAGAGATACTATGGAATTCTTTGTCTTGGGCGTACGATTTAAGAGGAAGAAAGCCTTCGCGAATGCAATTTAAATCAAGACTCGAATCAATAATTGCATTACATTTTACAAAGAAATCTTTGACTGCAAAAGTGATAGGAGTATACCATCTCGTGGAAGTTGGAAGAAGATTTGGAAAGTGAGAAAATTTCATTGTCATCAAATTGGTAATGAGCTTCAACATCGATTGTTCAAGTTGAACAATTCGGGATGTTAATTGTTTAATCTCATTTTTAAGTTGGTTAATTTCGACTGGAGTGACGAAATGGTAGGTTGTTTAGTTGATTTTTTGTTATTTACAATTTCCATGAGATTGGAAAAAGTAAAATGAGATTCATCCATGGATACTTGCTCGAAGAATTTTTGTTGGCGTTTATCCGGCTTTTGGAGGAATTGACCGAGAAGTGGAGGCTTCGCGTCATGTGAAGAGGCTTCTTTATGAACGACTTTAGTGAAATATTGTCGTTTTAACTCGGGATCAAGCAATTTGATCACCGATTGCAAGAAGAAGGTCTTCATAGGCAAGAGAACATTAATCTCGTGTTCAAGAAGAGGAGGATGAAGTGTGAAGAAGATTGGAAGCACATCGGCGTGTTCGTCGGAAGACGAAGAAGAATATGCAACATGGTCGATCTTCATTGGAGTAACTCGACATTTGTTAGCATAATGGCCAGTCTCGCCACATTTAAAACAAAGATTTTCTTTGGTATGTGGATCAGTGGATTTTTTTTCAGACAAAGATACGATGGTCGTTGGTATTTTGAATAACGGACTTTTGAAGGAGATTTGGAATAATATGGTGGTTTATATAAGTAAGGAAAAGTTTTGGATTTCTTTGTATGCTTTGGCCGTTGTTTGGGAGTAGTATATTTTGAAACATCAATTTCTTGACCAAAGTCAAAACAAATTACCTAAATCATGCTTTAAGGTAGATTTCTCCTTTTGAATTTGACGATTGAGTTTCATGTCATTGCAAATGGAGAGGGCACAAGTTTGCACAAATTGTGTTATATCCCCATAAGAAAGTTCAAGCAAGAGTATTGTCATAATGCTCTTTGATGAAGTCTTTGATTTTGGAGGCAAAGTATGGAGGTAATCCAAAAGAAATCGTTCTTTCCAACATTTCATCATGTTTTTCTAAGCTTAAAGAATACAATTTTGTAAAGAATGTATCTTTATACCAACGATAATCATTAAGAGTACGACATCTAAGACTATGAAGTTGATCTCGTATCTTAGCGTTAACAGATTTAACATGACCAACAAATTGCCGATTAATTCGCAATAAGTTGATTAATGATTTAATCATAAACCCATTCGTTATTGGGTCCTAAAATGGGATTGTCTAAAGCATCGGTTTTGAGATGATTAAGAATTGAGTCTCTTTCATCATCATCCATGGTATAATGCCACCAACCATATAATTGACCAGAAAACCACAAGTAATAGCTTTGGCGGTATCGGGTTCAAGATGGTTTTGGAGGACACTCGGCTTTTGCATAAATATGCATTTTGAGGACGACTTCAATAATTTGATATTCGAAAGTCCATCAATACTCCAATCATAGATGGCATTTCCGTCATATTTTTGATTGCGTTTGACCTTTTCTTCAAGAATCGTGTCCGATGGAGATGGTCGAGAGTAATATTGTTTTGATAATGGATACCGGTTTTGACGAAATTGAGGATTGATCGACGCATGGTACGTCGGCGACGAAATATCTTATGTATTTCGTGGAGATTGGAATCGATCGAGAGTCGAGAACTGGATTCACGGATGCCACAAGCTGAAGATCGTGTGGAGCAGATGAAGAAGATTTGGCGAGAGTAGGGGCAATTGTATAAATAGCAGGAGGAGCGTTGGAGGAAGATGAAGATGTAGGAGCGGTAGTCAAGACATTAATGGCGGGGCCTTTGTCTTTGGGTTCTTTTAGACGAGAAGGGGAAGTAGGAGGAAGCGGAGGGATTGTTGGCGTAGATCGTAGACGCCGATGGTTTGGCCGTAGGCGAAATTGTTAAGTGACTCGGTTTAGATGTGAGAATATCTAAAAATTCGAGAGGAAAAAGAGGTTTTGTAGGAAGGCATAGATGGAGAGGCGAGATGGTGGAAAGAAAGGTTTTGTTGGAACCTTGGATGATTTTGGTAGACACCTGTTTAGGAGAAGGTATATGCAAAGCGAAGTTTTGATTGTAGAGAGATATAAATTAGTATAATTGTTTTGTTCAATTATATTATTAATATCTCGTTTGGTAATGGGTCCATCTAAATCGGTGAAAATTTTTATTGGAGCGGCTTGAAAATCTTTATGTTTAATAGTCTAATGGGGATTCTGTTGATCAAATTTTTGGCCGGAGTAGTTTCCCAAATAACATTGACTTGTGCAGATGTTTTGGGACTTTGAAGGGCTAACCAATCAAAGAAAGAAATGTTTTGCTTATGTGAAGTGATATAAGCAAAATATTTTTCTCGAAAGATTGATTGATGCTTGCGAGGAACCAAACTTACAAAAAGCGTGTTTCAATGGATGTGTTAAGAATTGTTGTTTAAGCAATTCATAATCCATGACGAAATCATCAACATGTTCTTCAATGGTTACTACATTAATATGATAATCAAGAAAAGTCCGAAAAGTCGACATTATCATCATTAGTAGTTGTAGGTTCAACAAGATTGATTGGGTAAGCTATACCGCTCTGAATCGATTTGGATGGAGCTGTTGTTGGTGCAAAGCAGAAGTTTGTGCAACAAAAAGTGAGAAGATGAAATTGTAGAAGTTGATGTTCTTGGGGCAAATAAGATATCAACTTTACCATCATCATGCTCAATAATTTGAGAAATCTGTTGAGACACATGTCTCTTTTGTCTTTGTTCTTTCTTTGTTGGAATCGGTGATAGTCCATTGGTGAGGAAGAGCAATTTCGTTAGAGAGTAATTGCTTTCTATCAATGACAAGATTTTTAACATTTGTGAGAAAAATGGTAGATGGGATTTTTTGTTGGAGCTTATCATAAGCGATATCGGGAATAATTGTATGCATGACTTTATAAAAAAATCTATAAACAACCGCAACATTTGAGATTGTTTTGGATAAGGTAAAACCTTTGGTAGAAATTCCAAGAACAAGAGCTCTTGAAACCAGGTCTGGAGTAAGGATGTCTACTTTGGAGGCAACATCCACAAAATGGTGATGAAGAGTATTGAATATCAACTCCATTGGGATAAACCAAATAAAGGAGATAATCAACAATTGGTTGGATCAATTCTTGAGAGATTTGGCTAGGCGTCGTCATCAGAGAGATGAACGCTTCGAACTGATGGAGAAGATGAACACCTGGAGGTAACCTGTTCAAGTTCATGGCGAAGTTGTTGGTTATCTTCATGCATTTGTTGGCGTAAAGCTTTATTGTCATCTTCAATTTGTTGCAATTTGGCCAATAGGAGAGTCATTTCGAAGAAGGTTTGGACACAACATCTTTGTAGGATGTTGATGCGGATGGGGATCCGACAGCTTTGGCGGGAGTTGGTGGAGTTTATTAATGGAGCAAACTAATGCAAATTGTATAATTGAATTTATTCCACCATTTGGATGAAATTGTTTGGGAAAGATATTTGACCTTATTGGTGGTATTGGTGTCGTCCTTTGGTTCATAAATGGAAACGGAAGCGCTTTCATATTCCCATTTCAAAATCCATGGAATATTATATTTGCATAAAAATTGAAGCATTGGAAGGTTATCTTTGGTAAATTGTTGTTGGACTTGTTTTGGAAAGATAAATTCATGGGGTCCAAATTTGTTCCACCAATTGATGAGCCACCATTGGGGAAAAGATTTTGGACAAGTTGGAGCAAAGGATAGATACCAGAATGGTGATCGATCCTTGTAAAATAAAATATTAGTCCATGCAATATATAGTCTTTATAACTTATGGCTACAAAGCAGGTTTGTCTTTATTAATACTAATATCTTTATAGGCAAATGGAGTCTTGGTAATAAATTTAAAATGTTCACACCAATCATCACAGATAAAACCCTTAAGATCTTAAGCTTTGAAAAGTCAATCTCGACGAGTTTTCTCTGGATTTATGATCAAAAAGGATGGATTTGGGTGGATGTTAGAATGGATTCATAAAATTGGATTGTGGAATGTGGACTATCGGGAAGAAAATGAAGGCCTGGAGGAGTGTGCAAGCAATTTGCGTAGCAAGGACTTGCTAGCTAATGGTTTGTCAAGAGGACATATTAAATTTTGGTGATGGTGATATAAGCACAAGTTGGGTTCTCGGTTGGTCAAGTGGTTTGAATCATTAGATCGAATGAGGCGAATTTTTTAGACATCTCAGTAAATAATGCACAGAGGGGGTAGTAAGAAATTCTCTAGACAAAAAGTCGGGAAGAGAATTGGTAGTACCTGTATATATTTAATATCAAAATCAAAGATACTTAATATAGCTTGCCAAATGAGCAAAAATTTGTTTTGCATAAAGAAGATTTTTAACATCTTTGAAAAATATATTTTTTGCGGATTGACAATCAACACGAATTAGAAATTTTTGATTTAGCAAATCAAACTTGGAATTTTTGAACACATAAAACAATTGCAAGAACTTCTTTTGGAATGTTGAATAATTGATTTGAGCACCTTTCCAGGTTTTGGAAGTAAAGCAAACTAATTGCTCTTTGCCCGATGGGTGTTGTTGTAAAAGGATGCCACCATAACCAATGTTAGATGCATCAGTTTGAACAATTTTAAAATAATGGGGTATGGCCGATGGAGACATGGTAAGGAATGAACCTTTTGTTTAATAAGTTGGACAACTTTTGGTATGGACAGAGTCCAGTTGAAAGGTTTCTTGGAAGATAACAAGTTTTGAAGACATTGTTTATCTCAAGGTAACATCTTTATAAAAATCGAGAGATAATTTAGGCAACCTAAAAATCTCTCAGTAATTGGAGGCGATCACCAATTGATCTGGGAATTTAGTGGCGAAAGCAATAACTCGATTAATCGGAGTTAGAGTTTGATTGGCTAATTTAAAACCAAGGAATGTGACCTCTGCTTGAAAAAGATGTATCTTCTTTTGAGAGAGTACCAATCCATGTTTTTTAATTAGAAATTGGAATGTTGAAAGGTGTTTCCAATGTTGATCTATGGATTGCGAGAAAACTAATAGATCATCAATGTAAACAAGGATGAAGGAACTATATGGATTAAAAATATCATTCATAATCTTTTGGAATTCAGATGGAGCATTTTTAAGACCAAATGGCATAACATTCCATTGATATTGCCCAAATGGAGTGTTAAAAGCAGTTTTGTAACGATCAGATGGATGGATTTGGATTTGCCAAAAGCCAGACTTTAAATCAAATTTGGAAAAGACTACTCTCGCGAGGTAGTTGCTTTTAACAAATCAGATTTATTTGGCAAGGGATAACGAATGGTTTGGAGAACTTTATTTAGAGGTTTATAATTAATAACCAGTGGGGAAACACCTCTTTCAAGTTCGAGCATTTTCAACATAAAAAGCGGTACAACTCCATGGCGATTTGGAAGAAGTGATTAGCTTTTTGTTGAGTAAATCTTTAATTTCATGTTGACAAATTTGACGAAGACGAGAATCCATTTGTGATGGATTAGCTTTCGTGGGAATTTTTGATTCATGAAATTCGAATATAAGGAAGACGCACAATATGTTGTTTCCGAGACCAGAAAGCATTGGGGATGTCGAACAACATTGTTGTTCAAGATTAGCTTGGAAAGATTGAAGTTTACTTTTAAAAACAGAGACCTGTAAAATCTGATCTGTTTTTAGTAGTAAAATTTCATTTTTGAGATAACCAATATGAATAGTTTTATATTCAATTTGGTGAATGATGAGATCAATGTGAGAAGTTGTTTGAGGTTGGGAAAAAGGAAACCGAATGGATTTTCCTTGAATTATGGTTGAGATACCAATCTCGATACGAGAGAAGGGTTGAATTTTTCTTAAAAATGGAGTGCCAAGTAACATATCTTGTTTGAGGCCAGGGATAACAATAAATGTTAAAGGCGAGACAAATTCCTTGATTACAAATATGAGTCAAGGAACTTCATATTTGATACGAGTACTTTGTCCATTGGCAACAGAGATACTATGGAATTCTTTGTCAAGCGTACAAATATTTAAGAGGAAGAAAGCCTTCGCGAATGCAATTTAAATCAAGACTCAATCAATAATTGCATTACATTTTACAAAGAAATCTTTGACTCAAGCAAAAGTGATAGGAGTATACCATCTCATGGAAGTTGGAAGAAGATTTGGAAAGTGAGAAAATTTCATTGTCATCAAATTGGTAATGAGCTTCAACATCGAGATTGTTCAAGTTGAACAATTCGGGATGTTAATTGTTTAATCTCATTTTTAAGTTGGTTAATTTCTGGACTTTGGAGTGACGAAATGGTAGGTTGTTTAGTTGATTTTTTGTTATTTACAATTTCCATGAGATTGGAAAAAGTAAAATGAGATTCATCCATGGATACTTGCTCAAGAAATTTTGTTGGCGTTTATCCGCTTTTGGAGGAATTGACCGAGAAGTGGAGGCTTCTGCGTCATGTGAAGAGGCTTCTTTATGAACGACTTTAGTGAAATATTGTCGTTTTAACTCGGGATCAGCAATTTGATCACCGATTGCAAGAAGAAGGTCTTCATAGGCGGTGAGAACATTAATCTCGAGTTCGAAGAAGAGGAGGATGAAGTGTGAAGAAGATTGGAAGCACATCGCAAAGTGTTCGTCGGAAGACGAAGAAGAATATGCAACATGGTCGATCTTCATTGGAGTAACTCGACATTTGTTAGCATAATGGCCAGTCTCGCCACATTTAAAACAAAGATTTTCTTTGGTATGTGGATCAAGTGGATTTTTTCGTACAAAGATACGATGGTCGTTGGTATTTTGAATAACGGACTTTTGAAGGAGATTTGGAATAATATGGTGGTTTATATAAGTAAGGAAAAGTTTTGGATTTCTTTGTATGCTTTGGCCGTTGTTTGGGAGTAGTATATTTTGAAACATCAATTTCTTGACCAAAGTCAAAACAGAAATTACCTAAATCATGCTTTAAGGTAGATTTCTCCTTTTGAATTTGACGATTGAGTTTCATGTCATTGCAAATGGAGAGGGCACAAGTTTGCACACTTGTGTTATATCCCCATAAGAAAGTTCAAAGAAGAGTATTGTCATAATGCTCTTTGATGAAGTCTTTGATTTTGGAGGCAAAGTATGGAGGTAATCCAAATAAGAAATCGTTCTTTCCGAACATTTCATCATGTTTTTCGGTTAAAGAATACAATTTTGTAAAGAATGTATCTTTATACCAATATAATCATTAAGAGTACGACATCTAAGACTATGAAGTTGATCTCGTATCTTAGCGTTAACAGATTTAACATGACCAACAAATTGCCGATTAATTCGCAATAAGTTCGATTGATTTAATCATAAACCCATTCGTTATTGGGTCCTAAAATGGGATTGTCTAAAGCATCGGTTTTGAGATGATTAAGAATTGAGTCTCTTTCATCATCATCCATGGTATAATGCCACCAACCATATAATTGACCTGTAAAACCACAAGTAATAGCTTTGGCGGTATCAGGTTCAGTATGGTTTTGGAGGACACTGGCTTTTGCATAAATATGCATTTTGAGGACGACTTCAATAATTTGATATTCAGAAAGTCCATCAATACTCCAATCATAGATGGCATTTCCGTCATATTTTTGATTGCGTTTGACCTTTTCTTCAAGAATCAGGTCTGATGGAGATGGTCGAGAGTAATATTGTTTTGATAATGGATACCGGTTTTGACGAAATTGAGGATTGGATCGACGCATGGTACGTCGGCGACGAAATATCTTATGTATTTCAGGGAGATTGGAATCGGATCGAGAGTCGAGGAACTGGATTCACTTGGATGCCACAAAGCGATCGTGTGGAGCGGAGATGAAGAAGATTTGGCGAGAGTAGGGGCAATTGTATAAATAGCGGGAGGAGCGTTGGAGGAAGATGAAGATGTAGGAGCGGTAGTCAAGACATTAATGGCGGGGCCTTTGTCTTTGGGTTCTTTTAGACGAGAAGGGGAAGTAGGAGGAAGCGGAGGGATTGTTGGCGTAGGCTGTAGACGCCGATGGTTTGGCGTAGGCGAAATTGTTAAGTGACTCGGTTTAGATGTGAGAATATCTAAAAATTCGAGGAAAAAAGAGGTTTTGTAGGAAGGCATAGATGGAGAGGCGGATGGTGGAAAGAAAGGTTTTGTTGGAACCTTGGATGATTTTGGTAGGACGATCTGTTTAGGAGAAGGTATATGCAAAGCGAAAGTTTTGATTGTAGAGAGATATAAATTAGTATAATTGTTTTGTTCAATTATATTATTAATATCTCGTTTGGTAATGGGTCCATCTAAATCGGTGAAAATTTTTATTGGAGCGCTTTAAAATCTTTATGTTTAATAGCCGCTAATGGGGGATTCTCGTTGATCAAATTTTTGGCCGTAGTAGTTTCCCAAATAACATTGACTTGTGCAACATTAAAGGTCTACAGTAAACGACCTTTCACAAAAGCAGGGGTAGCATAACTTTTTTCAAAGCAATGGTTTGTCATAAAAACCAATGGAATTTACAACAGAAGCTCGAGAAATGGAAATGGAGAAATGGCATGGGCCGGTTAATTTGGACACGTCAGGAGAACTTAATCATCTCGATAATAATTAAGTTCGGACGAATGCAAACGATGCTTCAGGATCACCTCGCGAATAAATGATATGGCAAAATCGTGTAACTGGAGAATTATGGATAAAATTCCAAAGAGGAGCGAACACATAGTTGGGGAAACGAAAAATGGTGGAAAATCAACAAAAATGGTGATATGGGGACAATTTAAAAGATACCAAATTGCAAGGATGTAATTTGTATCTTCGGTTGTCCAAGCGAAACAAATGGAAGCCAAATGAATGGTCATGGAGTAAGGATGTCTACTTTGGAGGCAACATCCACAAAATGGTGATGAAGAGTATTGAATATCAACTCCATTGGGATAAACCAAATAAAGGAGATAATCAACAATTGGTTGGATCAATTCTTGAGAGATTTGGCTAGGCGTCGTCATCGAGAGATGAACGCTTCGAATCGATGGAGAAGATGAACACCTGGAGGTAACTGTTCAAGTTCATGGCGAAGTTGTTGGTTATCTTCATGCATTTGTTGGCGTAAAGCTTTATTGTCATCTTCAATTTGTTGCAATTTGGCCAATAGGAGAGTCATTTCGTAAGAAGGTTTGGACACAACATCTTTGTAGGATGTTGATGCAGATGGGGATCGATAGCGATTTTGGCGGAGTTGGTGGAGCGATTAATGGAGCAAATAATGCAAATTTGTATAATTGAATTTATTCCACCATTTGGATGAAATTGTTTGGGAAAGATATTTGACCTTATTGGTGGTATTGGTGTCGTCCTTTGGTTCATAAATGGAAACGGAAGCAGTTTCATATTCCCATTTCAAAATCCATGGAATATTATATTTGCATAAAAATTGAAGCATTGGAAGGTTATCTTTGGGTTCTTTTAGACGAGAAGGGGAAGTAGGAGGAAGCGGAGGGATTGTTGGCGATTTTTTCGGGAGAAAGGATAACTATTTCCTGTCCATCTTCATCAACAGAAATAGTATCTTCAACGAGTTTGATGATATAATTTTGTTTTGGGGAAAAATTGCCTTTGGTATAAACCATGGAGGGTTGAACCTGTGGAATGGTCCAATTTTGCAGAGCTTGATCTATATTAGTATAGACAATTTCATGACTATTTTTTGTTTTTGATTTTTTATGTAATTGTATGATAGACTCGGAGTAAAGGAGAAGTTGAACTTGGATGCATCTTTACTATCCGAAGAGGAGAAAGAAAGGACTTTAGATAAAGATCTTCGCAGAGAACTCATGATGATAAATTGTTTTGAAAACAAATCGATTTTCGATCAACGATTTACTCGCTCGTCTTACGTTCCTTTTGCGAGTCTTACAACGCGACGATAAAAACGACAAGTAGCAAATAAGATACGATCAAGAAAAGCTCATACGAAAATCCAAGTAAAAGAAACACAAGTAAAAGTTCTTCGGAGAAAACAAAAAGAAGGCAAACTATTAAGAAGTTTGATATTGATAGAAACATATACTTACAGTGGATGACTGAAAGCGAGCACGATCTATGGCTCTGATACCAAGTGAACGGCCTTCAACGTATGAAGACACTTTTAGAAACTCGAGAGGAAATGGAGATGCGAGGTACAAATAATAATACGACTCTATTTTTATAAACGAAGAGAGACACTCCGAGAAAATACAAACTTAACAAAGCATAAGATACTTCAACTTACTCGTGCTTAGCAAATCTTACTTACTTCTATTTATAGACGCGTTATCAATGCATTGATAACCCTACAGGACATAAACAACTCTTAGCAAAAGCAAGGGTCAAGTTAAAAACAGTGCTTGACTCTTGGAAAAAGCAAAAGGTAAAAGGTCTATAAGAAACGACCTTTGGAAAGAGCAAACATTAAAGGTCTACGAGAAACGACCTTTCACAAAAGCGAGGTAGCATAACTTTTTTCAAAGCAATGGCCGTCATAAAAACCAATGGAATTTACAACAGAAGCTGAGAAATTGGAAATGGAGAAATGGCATGGGCCGGTTAGGTTTGGACACGTCCGGAGAACTTAATCATCTCGATAATAATTAAGTTCGGGACGAATGCAAACCGATGCTTCAGATCACCTCGCGAATAAATGATATGGCAAAATCGTGTAAATCGGAGAATTATGGATAAAATTCCAAAGAGGAGCGAACACATAGTTGGGGAAACGAAAAATGGCTGGAAAATCAACAAAAATGGTGATATGGGGACAATTTAAAAGATACCAAATTGCAAGGATGTAATTTGTATCTTCGGTTGTCAAGCGAAACAAATGGAAGCCAAATGAATGGTCATGGAGTAAGGATGTCTACTTTGGAGGCAACATCCACAAAATGGTGATGAAGAGTATTGAATATCAACTCCATTGGGATAAACCAAATAAAGGAGATAATCAACAATTGGTTGGATCAATTCTTGAGAGATTTGGCTAGGCGTCGTCATCAGAGAGATGAACGCTTCGAACTGATGGAGAAGATGAACACCTGGAGGTAACTGCTCAAGTTCATGGCGAAGTTGTTGGTTATCTTCATGCATTTGTTGGCGTAAAGCTTTATTGTCATCTTCAATTTGTTGCAATTTGGCCAATAGGAGAGTCATTTCAGAAGAAGGTTTGGACACAACATCTTTGTAGGATGTTGATGCAGATGGGGATCTGACAGTTTTGGCAGGAGTTGGTGGAGCGATTAATGGAGCGACTAATGCAAATTTGTATAATTGAATTTATTCCACCATTTGGATGAAATTGTTTGGGAAAGATATTTGACCTTATTGGTGGTATTGGTGTCGTCCTTTGGTTCATAAATGGAAACGCAGCGCGTTTCATATTCCCATTTCAAAATCCATGGAATATTATATTTGCATAAAAATTGAAGCATTGGAAGGTTATCTTTGGTAAATTGTTGTTGGACTTGTTTTGGAAAGATAAATTCATGGGGTCCAAATTTGTTCCACCAATTGATGAGCCACCATTGGGGAAAAGATTTTGGACAAGTTGGAGCAAAGGATAGATACCAGGAATGGTGATCGGGATCCTTGTAAAATAAAATATTAGTCCATGCAACTATATAGTCTTTATAACTTATGGCTACAGACAGGTTTGTCTTTATTAATACTAATATCTTTATAGGCAAATGGAGTCTTGGTAATAAATTTAAAATGTTCACACCAATCATCGTGAGATAAAACCCTTAAGATCTTAAGCTTTGAAAAGTCAATCTCGACAGAGTTTTCTCTGGATTTATGATCAAAAAGGATGGATTTGGGTGGATGTTAGAATGGATTCATAAAATTGGATTGTGGAATGTGGACGGTCGGGAAGAAAATGAAGGCCTGGAGGGAGTGTGCAAGCAATTTGCGTAGCAAGGGACTTGCTAGCTAATGGTTTGTCAAGAGGACATATTAAATTTTGGTGATGGTGATATAAGCACAGTTGGGTTCGGTTGGTCAAGTGGTTTGAATCACATTAGGCGAGCGGAGGCGACACTTTTTAGACATCGTAAATAATGCACGAGAGGGGGTAGTAAGAAATTCTCTAGACAAAAAGTCGGAAGAGAATTGGTAGTACACAGTATATATTTAATATCAAAATCAAAGATACTTAATATAGCTTGCCCGACGAGCAAAAATTTGTTTTGCAAGCAAGATTTTTAACATCTTTGAAAAATATATTTTTGCGGATTGACAATCAACACGAATTAGAAATTTTGATTTAGCAAATCAGCTTGGAATTTTTGAACACATAAAACAATTGCAAGAACTTCTTTTTGGAATGTTGAATAATTGATTTGAGCACCTTTCCAGGTTTTGGAAGTAAAGCAAACTAATTGCTCTTTGCACGATGGGTGTTGTTGTAAAAGGATGCCACCATAACCAATGTTAGATGCATCGGTTTGAACAATTTTAAAATAATGGGGTATGGCGGATGGAGACATGGTAAGGAATGAACCTTTTGTTTAATAAGTTGGACAACTTTGGTATGGACAGAGTCCGAGTTGAAAGGTTTCTTGGAAGATAACAAGTTTTGAAGACATTGTTTATCTGTTGCAACATCTTTATAAAAATCGAGAGAGATAATTTAGGCAACCTAAAAATCTCTGTAATTGGAAGCGATCAGTCAATTGATCTGGGAATTTAGTGGCGAAAGCAATAACTCGATTGACTGGAGTTAGAGTTTGATTGGCTAATTTAAAACCAAGGAATGTGACCTCTGTTTGAAAAAGATGTATCTTCTTTTGAGAGAGTACCAATCCATGTTTTTTAATTAGAAATTGGAATGTTGAAAGGTGTTTCCAATGTTGATCTATGGATTGCGAGAAAACTAATAGATCATCAATGTAAACAAGGATGAAGGAACTATATGGATTAAAAATATCATTCATAATCTTTTGGAATTGAGATGGAGCATTTTTAAGACCAAATGGCATAACATTCCATTGATATTGCCCAAATGGAGTGTTAAAAGCGAGTTTTGTAACGATCAGATGGATGGATTTGGATTTGCCAAAAGCCGGACTTTAAATCAAATTTGGAAAAGACTACTCACCGAGGTAGTTGCTTTTAACAAATCGATTTATTTGGCAAGGGATAACGAATGGTTTGGAGAACTTTATTTAGAGGTTTATAATTAATAACCAAGGGGGGAACACCTCTTTCAAGTTCGAGCATTTTCAACATAAAAAGCGGTACAACTCCATGGCGATTTGGAAGAAGTGATTAGCTTTTTGTTGAGTAAATCTTTAATTTCATGTTGACAAATTTGATTTAAGACGAGAATCCATTTGTGATGGATTAGCTTTCGTGGGAATTTTGATTCATGAAATTACGGAATATAAGGAAGACGCACAATATGTTGTTTCCGAGACCGAGAAAGCATTGGGATGTCGAACAACATTGTTGTTCAAGATTAGCTTGGAAAGATTGAAGTTTACTTTTAAAAAGAGAAGTAAAATCGATCTGCTTTTTAGTAGTAAAATTTCATTTTTGAGATAACCAATATGAATAGTTTTATATTCAATTTGGTGAATGATGAGATCAATGTGAGAAGTTGTTTGAGGTTGGGAAAAAGGAAAGCTGAATGGATTTTCCTTGAATTATGGTTGAGATACCAATCTCGGATCTGAGAGAAAGGTTGAATTTTTCTTAAAAATGGAGTGCCAAGTAACATATCTTGTTTGAGGCCAGGGATAACAATAAATGTTAAAGGCGGACAAATTCCTTGATTACAAATATGAGGCTGAAGGAACTTCATATTTGATACGAGTACTTTGTCCATTGGCAACAGAGATACTATGGAATTCTTTCTTTAGCGTCAGATATTTAAGAGGAAGAAAGCCTTCGCGAATGCAATTTAAATCAAAGACTTTGAATCAATAATTGCATTACATTTTACAGTGAAATCTTTGACTGCAAAAGTGATAGGAGTATACCATCTGTGGAAGTTGGAAGAAGATTTGGAAAGTGAGAAAATTTCATTGTCATCAAATTGGTAATGAGCTTCAACATCGAGATTGTTCAAGTTGAACAATTCGGGATGTTAATTGTTTAATCTCATTTTTAAGTTGGTTAATTTCGGACTGGAGTGACGAAATGGTAGGTTGTTTAGTTGATTTTTTGTTATTTACAATTTCCATGAGATTGGAAAAAGTAAAATGAGATTCATCCATGGATACTTGCTCGATAAATTTTTGTTGGCGTTTATCCAGTTTTGGAGGAATTGACCGAAAGTGGAGGCTTACAAAGTGTGAAGAGGCGTCTTTATGAACGACTTTAGTGAAATATTGTCGTTTAACTCGGGATCAGCAATTTGATCACCGATTGCAAGAAGAAGGTCTTCATAGGCGGTGAGAACATTAATCTCGAGTTCGTAAGAAGAGGAGGATGAAGTGTGAAGAAGATTGGAAGCACATCGTAGGCGGTGTTCGTCGGAAGACGAAGAAGAATATGCAACATGGTCGATCTTCATTGGAGTAACTCGACATTTGTTAGCATAATGGCCAGGTCTGCCACATTTAAAACAAAGATTTTCTTTGGTATGTGGATCAGTGGATTTTTTTCGTACAGCATACGATGGTCGTTGGTATTTTGAATAACGGACTTTTGAAGGAGATTTGGAATAATATGGTGGTTTATATAAGTAAGGAAAAGTTTTGGATTTCTTTGTATGCTTTGGCCGTTGTTTGGGAGTAGTATATTTTGAAACATCAATTTCTTGACCAAAGTCAAAACAGAAATTACCTAAATCATGCTTTAAGGTAGATTTCTCCTTTTGAATTTGACGATTGAGTTTCATGTCATTGCAAATGGAGAGGGCACAAGTTTGCACAGCTTGTGTTATATCCCCATAAGAAAGTTCAGCAAGAGTATTGTCATAATGCTCTTTGATGAAGTCTTTGATTTTGGAGGCAAAGTATGGAGGTAATCCAGCAAGAAATCGTTCTTTCCGAACATTTCATCATGTTTTTTCGGTTAAAGAATACAATTTTGTAAAGAATGTATCTTTATACCAGGCGATAATCATTAAGAGTACGACATCTAAGACTATGAAGTTGATCTCGTATCTTAGCGTTAACAGATTTAACATGACCAACAAATTGCCGATTAATTACGCAATAAGGCGATTACGAGAATCATAAACCCATTCGTTATTGGGTCCTAAAATGGGATTGTCTAAAGCATCGGTTTTGAGATGATTAAGAATTGAGTCTCTTTCATCATCATCCATGGTATAATGCCACCAACCATATAATTGACTGTAAAACCACAAGTAATAGCTTTGGCGGTATCGGGTTCATATGGTTTTGGAGGACATCGGCTTTTGCATAAATATGCATTTTGAGGACGACTTCAATAATTTGATATTCGAAAGTCCATCAATACTCCAATCATAGATGGCATTTCCGTCATATTTTTGATTGCGTTTGACCTTTTCTTCAAGAATCGGTCGATGGAGATGGTCGAGAGTAATATTGTTTTGATAATGGATACTGGTTTTGACGAAATTGAGGATTGGATCGACGCATGGTACGTCGGCGACGAAATATCTTATGTATTTCGGGGAGATTGGAATCGGGAGAGTCGAGAGGAACTGGATTCACTTTGGATGCCACAAGAAGATCGGGTGGAGCGAGATGAAGAAGATTTGGCGAGAGTAGGGGCAATTGTATAAATAGCAGGGAGGAGCGTTGGAGGAAGATGAAGATGTAGGAGCGGTAGTCAAGACATTAATGGCGGGGCCTTTGTCTTTGGGTTCTTTTAGACGAGAAGGGAAGTAGGAGGAAGCGGAGGGATTGTTGGCGTAGTTTGTAGACCTTGATGGTTTGGCGTAGTGGCGAAATTGTTAAGTGACTCGGTTTAGATGTGAGAATATCTAAAAATTCGAGAGGAAAAAGAGGTTTTGTAGGAAGGCATAGATGGAGAGGCGAGATGGTGGAAAGAAAGGTTTTGTTGGAACCTTGGATGATTTTGGTAGGACAGATCTGTTTAGGAGAAGGTATATGCAAAGCGAAGTTTTGATTGTAGAGAGATATAAATTAGTATAATTGTTTTGTTCAATTATATTATTAATATCTCGTTTGGTAATGGGTCCATCTAAATCGGTGAAAATTTTTATTGGAGCGGCTTTAAAATCTTTATGTTTAATAGTTGCTAATGGGGGATTCTGTTGATCAAATTTTTGGCCGCAGTAGTTTCCCAAATAACATTGACTTGTGCTTGAGATGTTTTGGGACTTTGAAGGGCTAACCAATCAAAGAAAGAAATGTTTTGCTTATGTGAAGTGATATAAGCAAAATATTTTTCTCGAAAGATTGATTGATGCTTGCGAGGAACCAGAAGCTTACAAAAAAGCGAGGTTTCAATGGATGTGTTAAGAATTGTTGTTTAAGCAATTCATAATCCATGACGAAATCATCAACATGTTCTTCAATGGTTACTACATTAATATGATAATCAAGAAAGTCTGAAAAGTGACATTATCATCATTAGTAGTTGTAGGTTCAACAAGTATTGATTGGGTAAGCTATACTGTCGAATCGGATTTGGATGGAGTTTGTTGGTGCGTGAAGTTTGTGCAACAGAAAAAGTGAGAAGATGAAATTGTAGAAGTTGATGTTCTTGGGGCAAATAAGATATCAACTTTACCATCATCATGCTCAATAATTTGAGAAATCTGTTGAGACACATGTCTCTTTTCTTTGTTCTTCTTTGTTGGAATCGGTGATAGTCCATTGGTGAGGAAGAGCAATTTCGTTAGAGAGTAATTGCTTTCTATCAATGACAAGTATTTTTAACATTTGTGAGAAAAATGGTAGATGGGATTTTTTGTTGGAGCTTATCATAAGCGATATCGGGAATAATTGTATGCATGACTTTATAAAAAAATCTATAAACAACCGCAACATTTGAGATTGTTTTGGATAAGGTAAAACCTTTGGTAGAAATTCCAAGAACAAGAGCTCTTGAAACCAGTGTCCGTGGATTATGGAGATTAATTGTGAAATTTGGAGCACATTCAAAATATAAAGGTCCTTTTGAAAGGCTACCTTCAATGATGCCTAAAATTGAATCTTTGAAATTAAGATGTCGTTTATCTCGAACAGAGACCATTGCATCAGCATTAATACCTAAAGCAACTAGTGGTTTAAGTGCTACTTGAATAAATTGTTTTGAAAATCGATTTGTTTTCAAAACAATTTATCATCATGAGTTCTCTGCGAAGATCTTTATCTAAAGTCCTTTCTTTCTCCTCTTCGGATAGTAAAGATGCATCCAGTTCAACTTCTCCTTTACCTGAGTCTATCATACAATTACATAAAAAATCAAAAACAAAAAATAGTCATGAAATTGTCTATACTAATATAGATCAAGCTCTGCAAAATTGGACCATTCCACAGGTTCAACCCTCCATGGTTTATACCAAAGGCAATTTTTCCCCAAAACAAAATTATATCATCAAACTCGTTGAAGATACTATTTCTGTTGATGAAGATGGACAGGAAATAGTTATCCTTTCTCCCGAAAAAATCGCCAATCATGCTTCCACACATAAATTTCTCCATCTTGGATTAATTCAAGTAGCACTTAAACCACTAGTTGCTTTAGGTGTTAATGCTGATGCAATGGTCTCTGTTCGAGATAAACGACATCTTAATTTCAAAGATTCAATTTTAGGCATCATTGAAGGTAGCCTTTCAAAAGGACCTTTATATTTTGAATGTGCTCCAAATTTCACAATTAATCTCCATAATCCACCAGACCTGGTTTCAAGAGCTCTTGTTCTTGGAATTTCTACCAAAGGTTTTACCTTATCCAAAACAATCTCAAATGTTGCGGTTGTTTATAGATTTTTTTATAAAGTCATGCATACAATTATTCCCGATATCGCTTATGATAAGCTCCAACAAAAAATCCCATCTACCATTTTTCTCACAAATGTTAAAAATACATTGTCATTGATAGAAAGCAATTACTCTCTAACGAAATTGCTCTTCCTCACCAATGGACTATCACGATTCCAACAAAGAAGAACAAAAAAGAGACATGTGTCTCAACAGATTTCTCAAATTATTGAGCATGATGATGGTAAAGTTGATATCTTATTTGCCCCAAGAACATCAACTTCTACAATTTCATCTTCTCACTTTTCTGTTGCACAAAACTTCTGCTTGCACCAATGACAAATCCATCCAAATCCAGTTCGACGGTATAGCTTACCCAATCAATACTTGTTGAACCTACAACTACTAATGATGATAATGTCGACTTTTCGACTTTGCTTGATTATCATATTAATGTAGTAACCATTGAAGAACATGTTGATGATTTCGTCATGGATTATGAATTGCTTAAACAACAATTCTTAACACATCCATTGAAACTCGCTTTTTGTAAGCTGGTTCCTCGCAAGCATCAATCAATCTTTCGAGAAAAATATTTTGCTTATATCACTTCACATAAGCAAAACATTTCTTTCTTTGATTGGTTAGCCCTTCAAAGTCCCAAAACATCTGCACAAGTCAATGTTATTTGGGAAACTACTACGGCCAAAAATTTGATCAACAGAATCCCCCATTAGCAAACTATTAAACATAAAGATTTTAAAGCCGCTCCAATAAAAATTTTCACTGATTTAGATGGACCCATTACCAAACGAGATATTAATAATATAATTGAACAAAACAATTATACTAATTTATATCTCTCTACAATCAAAACTTCGCTTTGCATATACCTTCTCCTAAACAGATCGTCCTACCAAAATCATCCAAGGTTCCAACAAAACCTTTCTTTCCACCATCTCGCCTCTCCATCTATGCCTTCCTACAAAACCTCTTTTTCCTCTCAATTTTTAGATATTCTCACATCTAAACCGAGTCACTTAACAATTTCGCCTACGGCCAAACCATCGGCGTCTACAACCTACGCCAACAATCCCTCCGCTTCCTCCTACTTCCCTTCTCGTCTAAAAGAACCCAAAGACAAAGGCCCCGCCATTAATGTCTTGACTACCGCTCCTACATCTTCATCTTCCTCCAACGCTCCTCCTGCTATTTATACAATTGCCCCTACTACTCGCCAAATCTTCTTCATCTGCTCCACCTCGATGCTTTCTTGTGGCATCCAAAGTGAATCCAGCTCCTCCGACTCTCGATCCGATTCCAATCTCCCCGAAATACATAAGATATTTCGTCGCCGACGTACCATGCGTCGATCCAATCCTCAATTTCGTCAAAACCGTATCCATTATCAAAACAATATTACTCTCGACCATCTCCATCGACACTTGATTCTTGAAGAAAAGGTCAAACGCAATCAAAAATATGACGGAAATGCCATCTATGATTGGAGTATTGATGGACTTTCTCAATATCAAATTATTGAAGTCGTCCTCAAAATGCATATTTATGCAAAAGCCGAGTGTCCTCCAAAACCATACTGAACCTGATACCGCCAAAGCTATTACTTGTGGTTTTACAGGTCAATTATATGGTTGGTGGCATTATACCATGGATGATGATGAAAGAGACTCAATTCTTAATCATCTCAAAACCGATGCTTTAGACAATCCCATTTTAGGACCCAATAACGAATGGGTTTATGATTCTGTCAATCAGCTTATTGCAGAATTAATCTGGCAATTTGTTGGTCATGTTAAATCTGTTAACGCTAAGATACGAGATCAACTTCATAGTCTTAGATGTCGTACTCTTAATGATTATCGCTGGTATAAAGATACATTCTTTACAAAATTGTATTCTTTAACCGAAAAACATGATGAAATGTTCTGGAAAGAACGATTTCTTGCTGGATTACCTCCATACTTTGCCTCCAAAATCAAAGACTTCATCAAAGAGCATTATGACAATACTCTTGCTGAACTTTCTTATGGGGATATAACACAAGCTGTGCAAACTTGTGCCCTCTCCATTTGCAATGACATGAAACTCAATCGTCAAATTCAAAAGGAGAAATCTACCTTAAAGCATGATTTAGGTAATTTCTGCTTTGACTTTGGTCAAGAAATTGATGTTTCAAAATATACTACTCCCAAACAACGGCCAAAGCATACAAAGAAATCCAAAACTTTTCCTTACTTATATAAACCACCATATTATTCCAAATCTCCTTCAAAAGTCCGTTATTCAAAATACCAACGACCATCGTATCTTTGTACGAAAAAATCCACTGATCCACATACCAAAGAAAATCTTTGTTTTAAATGTGGCGAGACACAGCCATTATGCTAACAAATGTCGAGTTACTCCAATGAAGATCGACCATGTTGCATATTCTTCTTCGTCTTCCGACGAACACTGCCAGTGTGCTTCCAATCTTCTTCACACTTCATCCTCCTCTTCTTCTGAACCTGAGATTAATGTTCTCACTGCCTATGAAGACCTTCTTCTTACAATCGGTGATCAAATTGCTGATCCTGAGTTAAAACGACAATATTTCACTAAAGTCGTTCATAAAGAAGCCTCTTCACATGACGCTTGAAGCCTCCACTTCTCGGTCAATTCCTCCAAAATCGGATAAACGCCAACAAAAATTTATGAGCAAGTATCCATGGATGAATCTCATTTTACTTTTTCCAATCTCATGGAAATTGTAAATAACAAAAACTCAACTAAACAACCTACCATTTCGTCACTCCAAATCAAAATTAACCAACTTAAAAATGAGATTAAACAATTAACATCCCGAATTGTTCAACTTGAACAATCTGATGTTGAAGCTCATTACCAATTTGATGACAATGAAATTTTCTCACTTTCCAAATCTTCTTCCAACTTCCACGATGGTATACTCCTATCACTTTTGCAGTCAAAGATTTCAGCATGTAAAATGTAATGCAATTATTGATTCAGTCTTGATTTAAATTGCATTCGCGAAGGCTTTCTTCCTCTTAAATACAGCTGCGCCCAAAGAAAGAATTCCATAGTATCTCTGTTGCCAATGGACAAAGTACTCGTATCAAATATGAAGTTCCTTCACTCATATTTGTAATCAAGGAATTTGTCTCGCTTTAACATTTATTGTTATCCCTGGCCTCAAACACGATATGTTACTTGGCACTCCATTTTTAAGAAAAATTCAACCCTTCTCTCAGTATCGAGATTGGTATCTCAACCATAATTCAAGGAAAATCCATTCGGTTTCCTTTTTCCCAACCTCAAACAACTTCTCACATTGATCTCATCATTCACCAAATTGAATATAAAACTATTCATATTGGTTATCTCAAAAATGAAATTTTACTACTAAAAACAGATCGATTTTACTGATCTCTGTTTTTAAAAGTAAACTTCAATCTTTCCAAGCTAATCTTGAACAACAATGTTGTTCTGACATCCCCAATGCTTTCTGGTCTCGGAAACAACATATTGTGCGTCTTCCTTATATTCCAGAATTTCATGAATCAAAAATTCCCACGAAAGCTAATCCATCACAAATGGATTCTCGTCTTCGTCAAATTTGTCAACATGAAATTAAAGATTTACTCAACAAAAAGCTAATCACTTCTTCCAAATCGCCATGGAGTTGTACCGCTTTTTATGTTGAAAATGCTCCAGAACTTGAAAGAGGTGTTCCCCGCCTGGTTATTAATTATAAACCTCTAAATAAAGTTCTTGCCAAATAAATCTGATTTGTTAAAAGCAACTACCTCGGCAGTAGTCTTTTCCAAATTTGATTTAAAGTCCTGCTTTTGGCAAATCCAAATCCATCCATCTGATCGTTACAAAGCGCTTTTAACACTCCATTTGGGCAATATCAATGGAATGTTATGCCATTTGGTCTTAAAAATGCTCCATCCAATTCCAAAAGATTATGAATGATATTTTTAATCCATATAGTTCCTTCATCCTTGTTTACATTGATGATCTATTAGTTTTCTCGCAATCCATAGATCAACATTGGAAACACCTTTCAACATTCCAATTTCTAATTAAAAAACATGGATTGGTACTCTCTCAAAAGAAGATACATCTTTTTCAAACAGAGGTCACATTCCTTGGTTTTAAATTAGCCAATCAAACTCTAACTCCGATCAATCGAGTTATTGCTTTCGCCACTAAATTCCCAGATCAATTGACTGATCGCTTCCAATTACGAGATTTTTAGGTTGCCTAAATTATCTCTCTCGATTTTTATAAAGATGTTGCAACGAGATAAACAATGTCTTCAAAACTTGTTATCTTCCAAGAAACCTTTCAATGGACTCTGTCCATACCAAAGTCGTCCAACTTATTAAACAAAAGGTTCATTCCTTACCATGTCTCCATCTCGCCATACCCCATTATTTTAAAATTGTTCAAACTGATGCATCTAACATTGGTTATGGTGGCATCCTTTTACAACAACACCCATCGTGCAAAGAGCAATTAGTTTGCTTTACTTCCAAAACTGGAAAGGTGCTCAAATCAATTATTCAACATTCCAAAAAGAAGTTCTTGCAATTGTTTTATGTGTTCAAAAATTCCAAGCTGATTTGCTAAATCAAAAATTTCTAATTCGTGTTGATTGTCAATCCGCAAAAAATATATTTTTCAAAGATGTTAAAAATCTTGCTGCAAAACAAATTTTTGCTCGCTGGCAAGCTATATTAAGTATCTTTGATTTTGATATTAAATATATACCAGGTACTACCAATTCTCTTCCTGACTTTTTGTCTAGAGAATTTCTTACTACCCCCTCTGTGCATTATTTACAGATGTCTAAAAAGGCTGCCTCCGCTCAGTCTAACAGATTCAAACCACTTGACCAACCAGAACCCAACTGTGCTTATATCACCATCAGCCAAAATTTAATATGTCCTCTTGACAAACCATTAGCTAGCAAGTCCCTTGCTACGCAAATTGCTTGCACACTCCCTCCAGGCCTTCATTTTCTTCCTGACCGTCCACATTCCACAATCCAATTTTATGAATCCATTCTAACATCCACCCAGTCCATCCTTTTTGATCATAAATCCAGAGAAAACTCTGTCGAGATTGACTTTTCAAAGCTTAAGATCTTAAGGGTTTTATCTCATTGATGATTGGTGTGAACATTTTAAATTTATTACCAAGACTCCATTTGCCTATAAAGATATTAGTATTAATAAAGACAAACCTGTTGTAGCCATAAGTTATAAAGACTATATAGTCGCATGGACTAATATTTTATTTTACAAGGATCCCGATCACCATTCCTGGTATCTATCCTTTGCTCCAACTTGTCCAAAATCTTTTCCCAATGGTGGCTCATCAATTGGTGGAACAAATTTGGACCCCATGAATTTATCTTTCCAAAACAAGTCCAACAACAATTTACCAAAGATAACCTTCCAATGCTTCAATTTTTATGCAAATATAATATTCCATGGATTTTGAAATGGGAATATGAAACTTTCCGTTTCCATTTATGAACCAAAGGACGACACCAATACCACCAATAAGGTCAAATATCTTTCCCAAACAATTTCATCCAAATGGTGGAATAAATTCAATTATACAACTGCATTAGTGCTCCATTAATCGCTCCACCAACTCCCGCCAAAACGTCGATCCCCATCTCGCATCAACATCCTACAAAGATGTTGTGTCCAAACCTTCTTCTCGAAATGACTCTCCTATTGGCCAAATTGCAACAAATTGAAGATGACAATAAAGCTTTACGCCAACAAATGCATGAAGATAACCAACAACTTCGCCATGAACTTGAACAGTTACCTCCAGGTGTTCATCTTCTCCATCGATTCGAAGCGTTCATCTCTCTCGATGACGACGCCTAGCCAAATCTCTCAAGAATTGATCCAACCAATTGTTGATTATCTCCTTTATTTGGTTTATCCCAATGGAGTTGATATTCAATACTCTTCATCACCATTTTGTGGATGTTGCCTCCAAAGTAGACATCCTTACTCCATGACCATTCATTTGGCTTCCATTTGTTTCGCTTGGACAACCAAGATACAAATTACATCCTTGCAATTTGGTATCTTTTAAATTGTCCCCATATCACCATTTTTGTTGATTTTCCGGCCATTTTTCGTTTCCCCAACTATGTGTTCGCTCCTCTTTGGAATTTTATCCATAATTCTCCGATTACACGATTTTGCCATATCATTTATTCGCGAGGTGATCCTGAAGCATCAGTTTGCATTCGTCCCGAACTTAATTATTATCGAGATGATTAAGTTCTCCTGGACGTGTCCAGCCAACCGCCCATGCCATTTCTCCATTTCCAAATTTCAAAGGCTTCTGTTGTAAATTCCATTGGTTTTTATGACACCATTGCTTTGAAAAAAGTTATGCTACCCCCTGCTTTTGTGAAAGGTCGTTTACTGTAGACCTTTAATGTTTGCTCTTTCCAAAGGTCGTTTACTGTAGACCTTTTACCTTTTGCTTTTTCCAAGAGTCAAGCACTTGTTTTTAACTTGACCCTTGCTTTTGCTAAGAGTTGTTTATGTCTGTAGGGGTTATCAATGCATTGATAACGCGTCTATAAATAAAGTAAGTAAGATTTGCTAAGCACGAGTAAGTTGAAGTATCTTATGCTTTGTTAAGTTTGTATTTTCTCTGAGTGTCTCTCTTCGTTTATAAAAATAGAGTCGTATTATTATTTGTACCACCTGCATCTCCATTTCCCTCGAGTTTCTAAAAGTGTCTTCATACGTTGAAGGCCGTTCACTTGGTATCGAGCCATAGATCGTGCTCGCTTTCGGTCATCCACTTTGTAAGTATATGTTTCTATCAATATCAAACTTCTTAATAGTTTGCCTTCTTTTTGTTTTCTCCGAAGAACTTTTACTTGTGTTTCTTTTACTTGGATTTTCGTATGAGCTTTTCTTGATCGTATCTTATTTGCTACTTGTCGTTTTTATCGTCGCGTTGTAAGACTCGCAAAAGGAACGTAAGACGAGCGAAGAATCGTTGATCGAAAATCGATTTGTTTTCAAAACAATTTATCATCATGAGTTCTCTGCGAAGATCTTTATCTAAAGTCCTTTCTTTCTCCTCTTCGGATAGTAAAGATGCATCCAGTTCAACTTCTCCTTTACCCGAGTCTATCATACAATTACATAAAAAATCAAAAACAAAAAATAGTCATGAAATTGTCTATACTAATATAGATCAAGCTCTCAAAATTGGACCATTCCACAGGTTCAACCCTCCATGGTTTATACCAAAGGCAATTTTTCCCCAAAACAAAATTATATCATCAAACTCGTTGAAGATACTATTTCGTTGATGAAGATGGACAGAAATAGTTATCCTTTCTCCGAAAAAATCGCCAATCATGCTTCCACACATAAATTTCTCCATCTTGGATTAATTCAAGTAGCACTTAAACCACTAGTTGCTTTAGGTGTTAATGCTTGATGCAATGGTCTCTCGTTCGAGATAAACGACATCTTAATTTCAAAGATTCAATTTTAGGCATCATTGAAGGTAGCCTTTCAAAAGGACCTTTATATTTTGAATGTGCTCCAAATTTCACAATTAATCTCCATAATCCACCAGGACACTGGTTTCAAGAGCTCTTGTTCTTGGAATTTCTACCAAAGGTTTTACCTTATCCAAAACAATCTCAAATGTTGCGGTTGTTTATAGATTTTTTTATAAAGTCATGCATACAATTATTCCCGATATCGCTTATGATAAGCTCCAACAAAAATCCCATCTACCATTTTTCTCACAAATGTTAAAAATACTTGTCATTGATAGAAAGCAATTACTCTCTAACGAAATTGCTCTTCCTCACCAATGGACTATCACTGATTCCAACAAAGAAGAACAAAGAAAAGAGACATGTGTCTCAACAGATTTCTCAAATTATTGAGCATGATGATGGTAAAGTTGATATCTTATTTGCCCCAAGAACATCAACTTCTACAATTTCATCTTCTCACTTTTCTGTTGCCAAACTTCTGCTTTGCACCAACACTCCATCCAAATCCAGTTCGAAATGGTATAGCTTACCCAATCAATCTTGTTGAACCTACAACTACTAATGATGATAATGTCACTTTTCAGACTTTTGCTTTGATTATCATATTAATGTAGTAACCATTGAAGAACATGTTGATGATTTCGTCATGGATTATGAATTGCTTAAACAACAATTCTTAACACATCCATTGAAACCTCGCTTTTTGTAAGCTGGTTCCTCGTAAGCATCAATCAATCTTTTCGAGAAAAATATTTTGCTTATATCACTTCACATAAGCAAAACATTTCTTTCTTTGATTGGTTAGCCCTTCAAAGTCCCAAAACATCTGCACAAGTCAATGTTATTTGGGAAACTACTACACGGCCAAAAATTTGATCAACAGAATCCCCCATTAGCGACTATTAAACATAAAGATTTTAAAGCGCTCCAATAAAAATTTTCACCGATTTAGATGGACCCATTACCAAACGAGATATTAATAATATAATTGAACAAAACAATTATACTAATTTATATCTCTCTACAATCAAAACTTCGCTTTGCATATACCTTCTCCTAAACAGATCTGTCCTACCAAAATCATCCAAGGTTCCAACAAAACCTTTCTTTCCACCATCCGCCTCTCCATCTATGCCTTCCTACAAAACCTCTTTTTCCTCTGAATTTTTAGATATTCTCACATCTAAAACTGCCGAGTCACTTAACAATTTCGCCTACGGCCAAACCATCGGCGTCTGAAATACGCCAACAATCCCTCCGCTTCCTCCTACTTCCCCTTCTCGTCTAAAAGAACCCAAAGACAAAGGCCCCGCCATTAATGTCTTGACTACCGCTCCTACATCTTCATCTTCCTCCAACGCTCCTCCCGCTATTTATACAATTGCCCCTACTCTCGCCAAATCTTCTTCATCTGCTCCACGATGCTTTTTGTGGCATCCAAGAATCCAGCCTTCCTCGACTCTCGATCGATTCCAATCTCCCCGAAATACATAAGATATTTCGTCGCCGACGTACCATGCGTCGATCCAATCCTCAATTTCGTCAAAACCGGTATCCATTATCAAAACAATATTACTCTCGACCATCTCCATCGGACTGATTCTTGAAGAAAAGGTCAAACGCAATCAAAAATATGACGAAATGCCATCTATGATTGGAGTATTGATGGACTTTCCGAATATCAAATTATTGAAGTCGTCCTCAAAATGCATATTTATGCAAAAGCCGTGTCCTCCAAAACCATATCGAACCCGATACCGCCAAAGCTATTACTTGTGGTTTTACAGTCAATTATATGGTTGGTGGCATTATACCATGGATGATGATGAAAGAGACTCAATTCTTAATCATCTCAAAACCGATGCTTTAGACAATCCCATTTTAGGACCCAATAACGAATGGGTTTATGATTCTGTCAATCAGCTTATTGCAGAATTAATCTGGCAATTTGTTGGTCATGTTAAATCTGTTAACGCTAAGATACGAGATCAACTTCATAGTCTTAGATGTCGTACTCTTAATGATCAAGTGAACGGCCTTCAACGTATGAAGACACTTTTAGAAACTCAGAGGGAAATGGAGATGCAGGGTACAAATAATAATACGACTCTATTTTTATAAACGAAGAGAGACACTCCAGAGAAAACTCTGTCGAGATTGACTTTTCAAAGCTTAAGATCTTAAGGGTTTTATCTGCTGATGATTGGTGTGAACATTTTAAATTTATTACCAAGACTCCATTTGCCTATAAAGATATTAGTATTAATAAAGACAAACCTGCTGTAGCCATAAGTTATAAAGACTATATAGCTGCATGGACTAATATTTTATTTTACAAGGATCCTGATCACCATTCCTGGTATCTATCCTTTGCTCCAACTTGTCCAAAATCTTTTCCCCAATGGTGGCTCATCAATTGGTGGAACAAATTTGGACCCCATGAATTTATCTTTCCAAAACAAGTCCAACAACAATTTACCAAAGATAACCTTCCAATGCTTCAATTTTTATGCAAATATAATATTCCATGGATTTTGAAATGGGAATATGAAACTGCTTCCGTTTCCATTTATGAACCAAAGGACGACACCAATACCCCCAATCGAAAGTCAAATATCTTTCCCAAACAATTTCATCCAAATGGTGGAATAAATTCAATTATACAAATTGCATTAGCTGCTCCATTAATCGCTCCACCAACTCCTGCCAAAACTGCCAGATCCCCATCTGCATCAACATCCTACAAAGATGTTGTGTCCAAACCTTCTTCTGAAATGACTCTCCTATTGGCCAAATTGCAACAAATTGAAGATGACAATAAAGCTTTACGCCAACAAATGCATGAAGATAACCAACAACTTCGCCATCATTTTGTGGATGTTGCCTCCAAAGTAGACATCCTTACTCCATGACCATTCATTTGGCTTCCATTTGTTTCGCTTAGACGACTCCATGACCATTCATTTGATTTGTTTCAGACAACCGAAGATACAAATTACATCCTTGCAATTTGGTATCTTTTAAATTGTCCCCATATCACCATTTTTGTTGATTTTCCACCATTTTTCGTTTCCCCAACTATGTGTTCGCTCCTCTTTGGAATTTTATCCATAATTCTCCAGCTTACACGATTTTGCCATATCATTTATTCGCGAGGTGATCCTGAAGCATCGGTTTGCATTCGTCCCGAACTTAATTATTATCGAGATGATTAAGTTCTCCCCGACGTGTCCACCAACCGGCCCATGCCATTTCTCCATTTCCACCTCGGGCTTCTGTTGTAAATTCCATTGGTTTTTATGACACCATTGCTTTGAAAAAAGTTATGCTACCCTGCTGCTTTTGTGAAAGGTCGTTCTCGTCCTAGACCTTTAATGTTTGCTCTTTCCAAAGGTCGTTTCTTGTAGACCTTTTACCTTTTGCTTTTTCCAAGAGTCAAGCACAAGCTTTTTTTAACTTGACCCTTGCTTTTGCTAAGAGTTGTTTATGTCTGTAGGGTTATCAATGCATTGATAACGCGTCTATAAATAGAAGTAAGTAAGATTTGCTAAGCACGAGTAAGTTGAAGTATCTTATGCTTTGTTAAGTTTGTATTTTCTCTGAGTGTCTCTCTTCGTTTATAAAAATAGAGTCGTATTATTATTTGTACCCTGCATCTCCATTTCCTCTCGAGTTTCTAAACGTGTCTTCATACGTTGAAGGCCGTTCACTTGGTATCGAGCCATAGATCGTGCTCGCTTTCGGTCATCCACCGTAAGTATATGTTTCTATCAATATCAAACTTCTTAATAGTTTGCCTTCTTTTTGTTTTCTCCGAAGAACTTTTACTTGTGTTTCTTTTACTTGGATTTTCGTATGAGCTTTTCTTGATCGTATCTTATTTGCTACTTGTCGTTTTTATCGTCGCGTTGTAAGACTCGCAAAAGGAACGTAAGACGAGCAAGAAATCGTTGATCGAAAATCGATTTGTTTTCAAAACAATTTATCATCATGAGTTCTCTGCGAAGATCTTTATCTAAAGTCCTTTCTTTCTCCTCTTCGGATAGTAAAGATGCATCCAGTTCAACTTCTCCTTTACCCGAGTCTATCATACAATTACATAAAAAATCAAAAACAAAAAATAGTCATGAAATTGTCTATACTAATATAGATCAAGCTCTGCAAAATTGGACCATTCCACAGTTCAACCCTCCATGGTTTATACCAAAGGCAATTTTTCCCCAAAACAAAATTATATCATCAAACTCGTTGAAGATACTATTTCTGTTGATGAAGATGGACAGAAATAGTTATCCTTTCTCCCGAAAAATCGCCAATCATGCTTCCACACATAAATTTCTCCATCTTGGATTAATTCAAGTAGCACTTAAACCACTAGTTGCTTTAGGTGTTAATGCTTGATTGATGCAATGGTCTCTGTTCGAGATAAACGACATCTTAATTTCAAAGATTCAATTTTAGGCATCATTGAAGGTAGCCTTTCAAAAGGACCTTTATATTTTGAATGTGCTCCAAATTTCACAATTAATCTCCATAATCCACCAGACTGGTTTCAAGAGCTCTTGTTCTTGGAATTTCTACCAAAGGTTTTACCTTATCCAAAACAATCTCAAATGTTGCGGTTGTTTATAGATTTTTTATAAAGTCATGCATACAATTATTCCCGATATCGCTTATGATAAGCTCCAACAAAAAATCCCATCTACCATTTTTCTCACAAATGTTAAAAATACTGTCATTGATAGAAAGCAATTACTCTCTAACGAAATTGCTCTTCCTCACCAATGGACTATCACTGATTCCAACAAAGAAGAACAACAAAAGAGACATGTGTCTCAACAGATTTCTCAAATTATTGAGCATGATGATGGTAAAGTTGATATCTTATTTGCCCCAAGAACATCAACTTCTACAATTTCATCTTCTCACTTTTCTCGCTGCAAACTTCACTTCACAAGCACCAACAGCTCCATCCAAATCCGATTCCGACGGTATAGCTTACCAAGTCAATACTTGTTGAACCTACAACTACTAATGATGATAATGTCACTTTTCAGGACTTTCTTGATTATCATATTAATGTAGTAACCATTGAAGAACATGTTGATGATTTCGTCATGGATTATGAATTGCTTAAACAACAATTCTTAACACATCCATTGAAACCTCGCTTTTTGTAAGTGGTTCCTCGCAACATCAATCAATCTTTCGAGAAAAATATTTTGCTTATATCACTTCACATAAGCAAAACATTTCTTTCTTTGATTGGTTAGCCCTTCAAAGTCCCAAAACATCTGCACAAGTCAATGTTATTTGGGAAACTACTAATGGCCAAAAATTTGATCAACCAATCCCCATTAGCACTATTAAACATAAAGATTTTAAAGCCGCTCCAATAAAAATTTTCACTTGATTTAGATGGACCCATTACCAAACGAGATATTAATAATATAATTGAACAAAACAATTATACTAATTTATATCTCTCTACAATCAAAACTTCGCTTTGCATATACCTTCTCCTAAACCGATCGTCCTACCAAAATCATCCAAGGTTCCAACAAAACCTTTCTTTCCACCATCTCCTCTCCATCTATGCCTTCCTACAAAACCTCTTTTTCCTCACGAATTTTTAGATATTCTCACATCTAAACTGAGTCACTTAACAATTTCGCCTACGGCCAAACCATCGGCGTCTCATTCCAACGCCAACAATCCCTCCGCTTCCTCCTACTTCCCCTTCTCGTCTAAAAGAACCCAAAGACAAAGGCCCCGCCATTAATGTCTTGACTACCGCTCCTACATCTTCATCTTCCTCCAACGCTCCTCCCCGCTATTTATACAATTGCCCCTACTCTCGCCAAATCTTCTTCATCTGCTCCACCCGATCTTTCTCGTGGCATCCAACGGTGAATCCAGTTCCTCGACTCTCGGTCGATTCCAATCTCCCGAAATACATAAGATATTTCGTCGTCGACGTACCATGCGTCGATCCAATCCTCAATTTCGTCAAAACCGTTATCCATTATCTAAACAATATTACTCTCGACCATCTCCATCAGTACCTGATTCTTGAAGAAAAGGTCAAACGAAATCAAAAATATGACGGAAATGCCATCTATGATTGGAGTATTGATGGACTTTCTGAATATCAAATTATTGAAGTCGTCCTCAAAATGCATATTTATGCAAAAGCCGTGTCCTCCAAAACCATACTTTGAACCCGATACCGCCAAAGCTATTACTTGTGGTTTTACAGGTCAATTATATGGTTGGTGGCATTATACCATGGATGATGATGAAAGAGACTCAATTCTTAATCATCTCAAAACCGATGCTTTAGACAATCCCATTTTAGGACCCAATAACGAATGGGTTTATGATTCTCAATCGACCTTATTGCAATTAATCTGGCAATTTGTTGGTCATGTTAAATCATTAACGCTAAGATACGAGATCAACTTCATAGTCTTAGATGTCGTACTCTTAATGATTATCGCTGGTATAAAGATACATTCTTTACAAAATTGTATTCTTTAACAGAAAAACATGATGAAATGTTCGGAAAGAACGATTTCTTGCCGGATTACCTCCATACTTTGCCTCCAAAATCAAAGACTTCATCAAAGAGCATTATGACAATACTCTTGCTTTAACTTTCTTATGGGGATATAACACAAGCTGTGCAAACTTGTGCCCTCTCTCATTTGCAATGACATGAAACTCAATCGTCAAATTCAAAAGGAGAAATCTACCTTAAAGCATGATTTAGGTAATTTCTGTTTTGACTTTGGTCAAGAAATTGATGTTTCAAAATATACTACTCCCAAACAACGGCCAAAGCATACAAAGAAATCCAAAACTTTTCCTTACTTATATAAACCACCATATTATTCCAAATCTCCTTCAAAAGTCCGTTATTCAAAATACCAACGACCATCGTATGCTGTACGAAAAAAATCCACTGATCCACATACCAAAGAAAATCTTTGTTTTAAATGTGGCAGACCTGGCCATTATGCTAACAAATGTCGAGTTACTCCAATGAAGATCGACCATGTTGCATATTCTTCTTCGTCTTCCGACGAACACTGCCAGTGTGCTTCCAATCTTCTTCACACTTCATCCTCCTCTTCTTCTGAACCTGAGATTAATGTTCTCACTGCCTATGAAGACCTTCTTCTTGCAATCGGTGATCAAATTGCTGATCCTGAGTTAAAACGACAATATTTCACTAAAGTCGTTCATAAAGAAGCCTCTTCACATGACGCAGAAGCCTCCACTTCTCGGTCAATTCCTCCAAAAAGCTGGATAAACGCCAACAAAAATTTACTTGAGCAAGTATCCATGGATGAATCTCATTTTACTTTTTCCAATCTCATGGAAATTGTAAATAACAAAAAATCAACTAAACAACCTACCATTTCGTCACTCCAAATTCAAATTAACCAACTTAAAAATGAGATTAAACAATTAACATCCCGAATTGTTCAACTTGAACAATCTGATGTTGAAGCTCATTACCAATTTGATGACAATGAAATTTTCTCACTTTCCAAATCTTCTTCCAACTTCCACAGATGGTATACTCCTATCACTTTTGCATCAAAGATTTCACTTTGTAAAATGTAATGCAATTATTGATTCGAGTCTTGATTTAAATTGCATTCGCGAAGGCTTTCTTCCTCTTAAATACTCAGTACGCCCAAAAAAGAATTCCATAGTATCTCTCGTTGCCAATGGACAAAGTACTCATATCAAATATGAAGTTCCTTCACTCATATTTGTAATCAAGGAATTTGTCTCGCTTTAACATTTATTGTTATCCCCGGCCTCAAACAAGATATGTTACTTGGCACTCCATTTTTAAGAAAAATTCAACCCTTCTCTCAGTATCGAGATTGGTATCTCAACCATAATTCAAGGAAAATCCATTCGGTTTCCTTTTTCCCAACCTCAAACAACTTCTCACATTGATCTCATCATTCACCAAATTGAATATAAAACTATTCATATTGGTTATCTCAAAAATGAAATTTTACTACTAAAAACAGATCGATTTTACGATCTCCTGTTTTTAAAAGTAAACTTCAATCTTTCCAAGCTAATCTTGAACAACAATGTTGTTCGACATCCCCAATGCTTTCTCGGTCTCGGAAACAACATATTGTGCGTCTTCCTTATATTCCAGAATTTCATGAATCAAAATTCCCACGAAAGCTAATCCATCACAAATGGATTCTCGTCTTCGTCAAATTTGTCAACATGAAATTAAAGATTTACTCAACAAAAAACTAATCACTTCTTCCAAATCGCCATGGAGTTGTACCGCTTTTTATGTTGAAAATGCTCCAGAACTTGAAAGAGGTGTTCCCTACTTTGGTTATTAATTATAAACCTCTAAATAAAGTTCTCCAAACCATTCGTTATCCCTTGCCAAATAAATCGATTTGTTAAAAGCAACTACCTCTAGCAGTAGTCTTTTCCAAATTTGATTTAAAGTCTGCTTTTGGCAAATCCAAATCCATCCATCTGATCGTTACAAAAGCGCTTTTAACACTCCATTTGGGCAATATCAATGGAATGTTATGCCATTTGGTCTTAAAAATGCTCCATCTCAATTCCAAAAGATTATGAATGATATTTTTAATCCATATAGTTCCTTCATCCTTGTTTACATTGATGATCTATTAGTTTTCTCGCAATCCATAGATCAACATTGGAAACACCTTTCAACATTCCAATTTCTAATTAAAAAACATGGATTGGTACTCTCTCAAAAGAAGATACATCTTTTTCAAACAGAGGTCACATTCCTTGGTTTTAAATTAGCCAATCAAACTCTAACTCCAAATCAATCGAGTTATTGCTTTCGCCACTAAATTCCCAGATCAATTGACTGATCGCCTCCAATTACAGAGATTTTTAGGTTGCCTAAATTATCTCTCTGATTTTTATAAAGATGTTGCAACAGATAAACAATGTCTTCAAAACTTGTTATCTTCCAAGAAACCTTTCAACTGGACTCTGTCCATACCAAAGTCGTCCAACTTATTAAACAAAAGGTTCATTCCTTACCATGTCTCCATCTCGCCATACCCCATTATTTTAAAATTGTTCAAACCGATGCATCTAACATTGGTTATGGTGGCATCCTTTTACAACAACACCCATCAGGCAAAGAGCAATTAGTTTGCTTTACTTCCAAAACCTGGAAAGGTGCTCAAATCAATTATTCAACATTCCAAAAAGAAGTTCTTGCAATTGTTTTATGTGTTCAAAAATTCCAAGCTGATTTGCTAAATCAAAAATTTCTAATTCGTGTTGATTGTCAATCCGCAAAAAATATATTTTTCAAAGATGTTAAAAATCTTCTTTGTGCAAAACAAATTTTTGCTCATTGGCAAGCTATATTAAGTATCTTTGATTTTGATATTAAATATATACTGTGTACTACCAATTCTCTTCCCCGACTTTTTGTCTAGAGAATTTCTTACTACCCTCTCGTGCATTATTTACGATGTCTAAAAAGGCCGCCTCCGCTCGCCTAACAGATTCAAACCACTTGACCAACCGTAACCCAACTGTGCTTATATCACCATCACCCAAAATTTAATTAGCAAAGACATTCCTTTGAGAAAAACTAAACATTCAATTGATTCATTAGAAAATCCGGAGAAGATGAGACATAATCAACTAGGCTTTGCTACTAATTTCGAACAATGGATACGAAAATGAAAGAGGCAATGTTTTTGTTGTTGTTGGATACAAAAATGAAAGAGGCAATGTTGTATTTGTTTTAACCATTCAACAATTACTTTTTGTAGTTATTCTCCTTTTGCCAAAAGAAAGTTGTTGCTTAGTTGTGCTTTCTCATTGATATTTTTGGTTAACTAATGGGATTAAAGCCGAATAGGTCAACATAGTCAATATCCGACTAGAACTAAGGTTGAGACCCAATCCCTTAATTTAAATTGTTTATAAATCATGTATGAATCATATCTAATTAGATTTTTCCTTCACTTAATAAAATGAATCTAAAAACTCTTTCACTTGAAGGTTTATCAAACCACATTTCGGTAACTTTGGTCGTTGTGGATAACCCATTTAGCAAATGTCAGGGGTGAGTTTGTAATTTATGTTAAAATTAAATTACTTGGAGGAGGTTTTATTGGATGACTCTTTGGCAACTCTGATAATCATTGACGATCTATTTGACAAACTATGTCTCTTGTCTTACTCTTATCATGAAGCATTTGTTTTGAGATTAACATTAAGGCCATGTTTGATTGCAAAGAAAATATTCCATAACAACAACAACAACAACAACAACAACAACAACAACAACAACGACAACAAGAACAACAACAACAACAACAACAACAAGAACAACAACAACAACATAGCCTCATTCCCAAATTAACTGGGGTCGGCTACATGGATCAAACTTTTCCATTGTGCTCGATTAAATGCAATTGATGGTGAGCTTTGCTAACCATTCAAATCCCTCCTAATTAATGCATCCCATGTTAACTTTGGTCTGCTCCTATCTCGTCGAATTTCTACAGTTTCTATTGAGTCAAGTTTTCTTGCATAAGAAAAGGATATTTTCTTAAGAAAAATTTCTTGAGTAAATGTTCCTAAAAAAATTTCCTTGAATGTGTTTGATTGCACATATGAGAACTTTTTCCCGCAGAACTCACCAACAACAAATTTTGAAGTCAACAATGAAAACTTTATATCTATATATATATTAAATATATTAATTTTTGTATTTAAAATGTAAATTTAAATAAATGTTTTGATTGCATAAAATTACAAATTCACTAAAATTGTAAATTGTGATTATCATGTCGTTTTTATTTTGATTAGTTCATATGTTTATATACCATATCATGAGCAAGGAATGAAAATTCGATAAAATTAGGCGAAGTTTAGGCAAAGTTTATCGAAGTTGAAGGGATTGAAACGAAGTTTACGGGTAGCTTAAAAATTACAAAACTTCTTCGAAGTTTATGTTCAAAATCGACGACATTGATATAAATTGATATGGATTGCTAAAAACAAGTAGAAATTACAAACTTTTGATAAAATAAAAAATCAAATAAGCGTGTAGGAGACGGAAGGGTTGAGGGTTGTAATTGATAGTGGCATTTAGGGGTTATTGAGAATTTGAGAGTTACTAACTTTTGTACACACATCTCTACACCAATCGTGTGATCCCTTGATTTTGCATCAAGATTCAATGTATGCATTGAAATTCACTTTTGCACACACATCTCTGCAACGCTTTGTAGTTTTTTCAATCGATGCATAATGTCAAAAAGTGCATATTTTCTTTTGCTTTAAATAGTGACTCATATAAAAAAGCATGTTTCATAATTTTAATTTTACGCATGAGAATGCGCAACTAATAAATGGTTAGAGAATCAAATTAAGTGTAATTATTATCACTAAAAAGTGATCTACCATACACAATATGCATGACTAGTGCCAATAAAATTGACTTGAAACCGTTAAATTGTAAATTTTTGAGGTATAAATGCATAGTTGTGCTTGTTTTGACACCCATAAAATGAGTTTTAGTTTATTGACCTCTTAAATAAAAATTTCTTAAACTTATCTAAGTAAGCGAATTTTTACCAAAATTCTCCACGTAGAATTAAACTTCTCCGAATTAATTATGATTATCAAGAGGGCGAATTATAAGGCGAAACCGAAATTTCGATCCTTGATCATGTGTACATGTCAAAATGCAAAGAAATGGTAAATAAATCTATATTTCTTTTTGATAATCGAGGTTATTGGACCCACCACCACTATCACGGGATTGATGGTGGACCCGACTAGTTCCTCATGGAGTTAAGGGTCCTTAGTTGCCCCCACAAGGAAACCCAAGGAAGAAATTGGAGAGAAAAGGGGGAGGCTAGTAATTGAACCCCCACTCCTTTGGTGTGTTGAGCTCAATTCTTATCATCCCACCAACTCCCTTGGGGACGTAAATCTATATTTTTACAAATAGGGGGAAAATGTAATTTTATATATAGGGCAGTTTATTAATTTTAATATTTTAGATAAAGCAAAAATGTTATTTATGTAGTTAATGGTATTTTAATATCTTAAGTTTTAGTATATGGACAAAAAAGTAATTTTGTATAACTTAGGTATTTTAGTAATTTCTCATGCCACACTCTCTTCGCTAAAGGGTGATTATTAACAAAGGCATGATGATTATTGTACTTGAACATTGGGTCATTAGATGCTAAAATCATTTTCTCAAAAGAAAACTCAATTTGCCCATTTTCATAGGTGAGAAAATATATGGGTATGTTGTTGTAATATGAATTCTTCTGCGATAAAATATCATTTTTCACGGAATTTACCATTGCCTTGGAACATTTTCTTTTTCCGTGCAATCAAACACGACATAAGTGCTTGGGACTTGGCAATACAAATGAGTGCTTTTATGTGAACTTTATTCAATTTTAGGTATGATGGATTCACTCGATAAGTTATGCAATGGTATCTGCGTATTGATTAGGAAAAGGGGCTGGTCCATTTTGTTGTATTCATTCTCTTTTTTTTTTTTTTTTTTTTGGTTGGCTTGTGGAATTGTTGCCTTTAGTCTAGTTGTCCTTGGATATTAATGTGTCTCTGATTCTATTATAACAAATATTTAAATATTCATGATTACCATTTTTTTGTCAAATAATCTCTATGACAACCTTACGTTCTTGTTAACTATGAATATAGAGTTAATCGCCAATTGTCTTGGAAACTCCTCTTCAATATTGGTGCTGCCATTGTTAATTATGGACTAGAATATGGGCTAGAACGTTAAGTGCTTGGCCTTTTTGTTGTTTTCCTGTTGAATGTGTAAGAAATATATTAGCTACCTAACCTCATACATGGGGAAGTCTATGACGATAAGCTAGTCGTGGTTGGATTTTGACAAAGTACGCATCTCCCTCTCTATTTTCCTTTTCAGTGTGATGAGCCTTGAGTTGTTGTGAAGCTCCAAAGACTGTAGGTTTGAATGTCATCCACCATTCACAATCTTGAATGTCCTCCAAAGATTTTGGAAAATGATGATTATTGTACTTGAACATTGGGTCATTAGATGCTAAAATCATTTTCTCAAAAGAAAACTCAATTTGCCCATTTTCATAGGTGAGAAAATATATGGGTATGTTGTTGTAATATGAAAAATTGGCAATCGTGAGAAAAAGTTATGCGAGAAAATATCATTTTCCACGGAATTTACCATTGCCTTGGAACATTTTCTTTTTCCGTGCAATCAAATATGACCTAAGTGCTTGGGACTTGGCAATACAAATGAGTGCTTTTATGTGAACTTTATTCAATTTTAGGTATGATGGATTCACTCGATAAGTTATGCAATGGTATTTGTGTATTGATTAGGAAAAAGGGCTGGTCCATTTTGTTGTATTTTTTTTTTTTTTTGGTTGGCTTGTGGAATTGTTGCCTTTAGTCTAGTAGTCCTTGGATATTAATGTGTCTCTGATTCTATTATAACAAATATTTAAATATTCATGATTACCCTTTTTTTATCAAATAATCTCCATGACAACCTTACGTTCTTGTTAACTATGAATATAGAGTTAATCGCCAATTGTCTTGGAAACTCCTCTTCAATAATGGTGCTGCCATTGTTAATTATGGACTAGAACGTTAAGTGCTTGGCCTTTTTGTTGTTTTCCTGTTGAATGTGTAAGAAATATATTAACTACCTAACCTCATACATGGGGAAGTCTATGATGATAAGCTAGTCGTGGTTGGATTTTGGCAGAGTACGCATCTCCCTCTCTATTTTCCTTTTCAGTGTGATGAGCCTTGAGTTCTTGTGAAGCTTCAAAGACTGTAGGTTTGAATGTCATCCATCATTCACAATCTCGAATGTCCTCCAAAGCTTTTGTTCTAATAAATTAATATTTTTTAGTGGCTTGTTACGGGAAAGGCTGACATTTTAGACATCCTAGAAAGAATTGTCCAATGCAGTGCATCAACCTGGAGTCCACTAGTTTGAGATTTAAAAAACATATGGGTTATTCTGATAGCATTGCGGGGAGACCTCCCATTACTAGAGTCTATTGTAGGCAACGAGCGAGGAGTACCGGAACAAACCTTATCCCAAGTGGGTTAGAATTGGTTCAGGGTGGGCCCAGCAGCAAGGCCAAAAGTGTGCTAGAGGGAGCACATATTGAGGAAGCGTGAGGTCTGTGTTGCGTGTGTTTTTGCTTAGAGAGTTGGAGTAGCTGGGGTAGTTTAAATATAGCAGTATTGTTCACTGCAGGGTCATCTTTTATCTTGTACCGGGTATTTTGGGGTGTGAGCAGAGTAGTACTTTGTCTCTGGGTAGGGTTCTGTCTCTCTTAGTTGAACCTCCTTCTTTGGTGATCAATAAAATAGCTGAGGCGACCCCCTCTTTCAGTGACTAGGGGATCTTTCTTATCATCGGTATCAGAGCTCCTACATGGCACCAAAGACAAGACTCTGATCTAAATCTGCTGGAAGAACAAATGAAGTCAATCCCAATAGAGTCGCAGAGGATTCCGGCATTGGAGCACTCTTTCAGTGAGTTGAAATCAGAGGTCTAGAGTATGCTACATCAACGGAAGTCGATGCAACTTTAGTCCAACTTGCAGCTGCCCGGATCTAGCTAGATCGGTGATGTTAGTGGTCAAACATACCAGATCCGGGGAGATCCGCCAGATCCAGGCCCTTTTGGGGCGGAGACGGTGCGAGGGAGACCAGATCGAGCTACACCTACTTATAGATCTGGCCAAGAAGTTCGCAAAATTAAGATGCCAACATGCAAAGGCGAAGATCTCCTTGTCTGGCTCAATCAAGCAGAACACTACTTTGCACTCCACGAGATGCCTAAGGTTTCAAAGTTGAGAGTCGCTCGAATATGTTTGGTAGGGCCTGCTTAGATCTGGCTACAGACGAATGAGAAGTTGAGAGCATTTGAGAGCTGGTCGGAGTTGAAGGTGCAGTTCATAAGGCGTTTTATGGAGGCTGACCCCTTGAGCTTGTATCAACAGTTCTTCTTTTTGAAGCAAGAAACTACAGTTGCAGAATACAGGGAGAGGCTCGAGTTGCTACTCCTCCAACTTGATGGGCTCACAAAGACTCAATCCACTGCTGCTTTCATTAATGGGTTGAAGGATCGAGTAAGGGTGGAGGTTGTGGTTGATCCGCCACAAACTCGGCAGGCGGTTGTGGAACGAGCAACTTAGGTGAAGAGAAAACACCGGAACAGTGATGCCTTGGGGCTAGGAACAGTAGGAGGCACAAAGGCCTAAACGACAACAAGTCCTACCTCCAGATTCGAGTCCAAACCGCCAAATTGGGTTACTCACACCATCACGAGTCCCTCACGTGAGCCAGGTGCAGGTCTAGTAAAGAGTTCGGCCCAGTTGAGCCCAACTTCCAAATCCACTCCTTCCTCATTAGGATTCACAAGCCCTGCTCCTTCGAAGGCAGCCACCCCACATGTCTCTCCACCCAAATTCAAATGTCTTACTGAAGCTGAGGTTGTGGTTCGCCGGAGACAAGGTCTGTGTTGCTCTAGCGATGCTAAGTGGTTCAATGGCCACCGTTGTCAGAAAAAGGAGCTGCAAGTCATGCTCGTTGATGATGAAGAGGATGAACCAGCAGGCTCGGGAGAGAGTGAGGTATTGGCATTTGAATGTGTTACAATGGAGCTATCTGCCTGGTAGTTGAGGGAAAGCCAAATCTGCACGCCATTAAGGTTCGTGGTTCAGTGGATGGGGTGGAGGTGGTTATCTTGATTGACAGTGGAGCATCCCACAATTTCATCTCTCCCGATCTGGTCAGTAAGTTGAAATTACCTATTTCTACCACCTCTGATTATGGTGTCGTAGTTGGGAAGGCTCACGGGTTTTAGGGTCAGGGGCGTGTAAGGGCGATTCAGTTGCAGTTTCAAGGACTCACCGTCACCTCTGATTTCTTTCCTATTCCGATGTTGAGCTATGATTTGATTCTAGGGATGCAGTGGTTGATGTCCATGGGCATGACAATGGACGATTGGCCTAACCTCACTATGCACTTTTACTACAACGGTAAATGGGTTTCTGTCCAAGGTGATTCGTCCTTACACCGTGCATTGGTGTCCTGTAAGTCAGTCCAGCGATCACTTGATTCGGTTCTAGGTTGTTTTTTGGTGGAATGTCTGAGTAGGGACACGGCTGGTCCTGATCTCCTATCCCTTATGCCCGAGCCTTGCATTCAGGATATCTTGTCCTCTTTTCAAGCATTATTTGAGCGGCCAACCACCCATCCTCCCTCCCGTGCTTGCGATCATGCCATTATCTTCAAAGACGACACGAAACCAGTGCGAGTTCGTCCTTACAGGTACCTTCACATTCAAAAGTCTGAAATAGAACGAATGGTAGGGGAAATGTTAGATACAGGGATCATCCGACCTAGTAACAGTCCTTTCTCCAGTCCTGTTTTGTTAGTGAAAAAGAAGGATGGAAGTTGGAGATTCTGTGTCGACTACTGGGCCTTAAACAAGGTAACGGTGCCCGACCGTTTCCCCATTTCGAACATTGATGAGCTGCTGGACGAGCTCCATGGGGCTAATGTGTTTTCGAACCTAGATCTGTGCTCTGGATACCACCAAATACAAGTCAAGCCTGCCGATGTCCACAAGACGACTTTCCACACCCACGACGGGCATTTCGAGTTCCTTGTCATGCCATTTGACTTGTCTAATGCACCGGCGACATTCGAGTCCTTCATGAATTACATTTTCAAGGGTCTAATTCGACGTTGTGTACTCGTATTCTTCGATTACATCCTCGTTTGCAACCATTTGATGACAGACCATTGCAGCCACTTAAATCGGGTCCTCTATCTTATAGTCCAATTCCCTTTTTGTTAGCTTGAAGAAGAATTGTTTTGTTAGATCACAACTGGTTTATTTGGGCCACATAATTTCCAGTGAAGGGGTAATGGCTGATCCCAGGAAGGTGACAGCTATGGAGTAGTGGCCTTTGCCCAACTCCCCTAAAGATTTTTGCGGCTTCCTAGGACTTACGGGATATTACTGGCACTTCGTCCGTGACTTTGGCAAAATCGCCGCTCCCCTCACCCACCTGCTCCGTAAGGATTCATTTCAATGGAATGACGAAGCTTCCTTTGCCTTTGAAAAGTTGAAGTCTGCCATGAAAACGGTACTTACCTTTGCCGTGCCAGATTTCTCGGCTCTTTTTATCATCTAGACCGACGCCTCAGGGGTTGGTGTGGGAGCAGTTTTGTCTCAGTGTGAGCACCCATAGCCTCTTTCAGTCAGGCTTTGTCTCCGTGGGCACGTGCTAAGTCGGCTTATGAGCGCAAACTCATGGCTATCATCCTCGCCGTCCAGAAATGGCGCCATTGCCTCTTGGGTAGGCGTTTTGTAGAACAAACTCGGTATCTCCAACTTTGTTGCTAATGCTTTGTCTCGCTTCCCTATCCAGGCCGAGCTCCATTCCCTATCCCTGCTCGCTTTCGAGGATGAATCTACTCTTTTGACAGAGATTTTGGCCGACCCTTTCGTGGCAGGCATACGGTCTTCCTTTCTGCTTGATGGGGAGTCCAAACCTGGATAGTCATTCCCACATGGTTAGCTGCTGTTTCAGAATCGTCCGACCCTTCCTTCAGCCTCTAGCCTTAAACCTAAAATTCTCTCGGCTTTCCATTCTGGTCCTGTGGGTGGACATGGGGGATTCCTGCGTACTTACAAACGTATCACTGCAGAGCTCTATTGGGTAGGCACGGTGAAATACATTAAAGAATTCGTCGCCTCTTGTGATGTTTGTCAAAGGAATAAGTATGAGATATTGTGTAACGGCCCATTTTCCAAATGGACCACCATTGGGGCCTATGCGAGCCCACAACTTGGCCTATCAGCGCCAGCTATGTCCCACATGCTATATCATCCATCATTTAATCATTATTAACCTCAATTAACAACAATTTACTGTTTAAATTGTTACTGAACTCAAGTTATCTGTTAAGATCATTTTAACCCATAACAAATCACAGCGGAAGTCTTTTATCATGACAATCTAAATTATTAAAATATTATAGTCATGCATTTAACTCTGATACCTAGTGTGGAAAACCCATATATCGCTATAAGCCAAAAATACACCTCAATGTATTAAAATATCAAAAGTATAGAGTCCTAAGGTATCTCACAATCCCAAATCCCCAAAATAAAAACAAAGTATATACATAATACAAAAGTACACGTTTGGCTTAATATCTTTGCATCAGAGGGACTCTGGAAGCTTGCCCTTGCCACGACTTGTACTAGAATCTACACTCGAGCCATCACAAAAAGGCAGATGACGAGTCCAGATTGAGTATTTTCAAAGAAATTAAGTGAGCAGTACAAAAAGTAAATACTGGAATTTAAACAAAACTATTAAATAAACATGTGGAAATAAATACAGGCAACTGTGGTCATCGTATGCATAAGTAATAGTGAAAGCTCAAAGCGTGTTCCTAAAGCTTAGGGTCAAACTAGCGCCATACTTCGGACTCCCCACAGACTACTGCCGACGAGTAGCACTCAAGCAAGGCCAGTATCTAGATCTGCTAGGTGGTCGACGTAGAACCTACGACGCACACACACATGCCCCGACACGACTCTCGGGTCGAACTATTCACCGAGATCCCTGGCACACGTACTTTGGCCTAGTGGACATACACACAGGAATTGCACGGAGGGAGAGCCTCAACGTCCGTCCATTTAAATCAAACCAAGAATAGAGTATTGAAAGACATAATATAAATTCAAAAGCAAAAATAAGACACTGCTCAAAAAATTTCAGTTGGGATACACCTCAAAGCGCACTCCGTGTTTCGGTAAATAACCCCCGGTCCGGCTCCGCCAAATCCTCAATATTCAAATTATCGCCCGAAATGACCTATTCCCATTTATAATTGATTTTTAGTCAAACGGATGTATTTATTGATGCGTTGGCATTTTAGTTCATACCTACTTTGAATAAGAATTGTTGTTTAAATTTTCCTTTAAATTAGGAATTAGTTAGGATTTGATCTTTATCTCCTTTTTTAGATGAACTATAACTTGTTACGTAGAAGTTGTTAGATGATTTATTCTTAATATCAAAAAACAGAGGTATCTCTCTAAATTTCTTTTCAAAATAATTTTTTAATCTTCATTAACAAGATATTTTATTTCACTTAGCAAAAATAGTGTAAAATCTGCAATATCTAGCGCGTTGGGTCTGAAGATTAGCGCGCTAGATTCCTTGGCAGCTAAACGTTCTTCGTCAGGAAGAACATTAGCACGCTAATCGCGTTTTGGACAGCAGTTTGGCTGAAAAGTTTGGGTTCTAAACTCCACCACCACCAACAACAACAACCACAACATAAACCACTAAACTTCATAGCACTTACAACCCATCAAAACAACTACTCAACAACCACTTAACAATTCATATTGGATTCACACCAACATCTCAAATATTTGTACCAAAAGATAAAGAAAGTTGAGGTAATTGTGAATCTCACCTTGCTTTGATGATTCAACCACTCCAAGCTCCTCAAATGATCAAATTGAAACTCCAAAACCCTTGTTTCTTCTTCTCTATTTTCGGATTTTGAGATAAGGAGAGAGAAACTAAAGGTGGAAACTAAAGTCAATTGACTTTTTTGGCCTAGTGGACATACACACAGGAATTGCACGGAGGGAGAGCCTCAACGTCCGTCCATTTAAATCCCACTAAACTTCATACGAAAACAACTACACACAACACATGCCCTCAAATACGACTCTTGAGGTCGAACTATTCACCGAGATCCAACCACTCCAAGCTCCTCAAATGATCACAAAACGTACTTTGGCCTAGTGGACATACACACAGGAATTGCACGGAGGGAGAGCCTCAACGTCCGTCCATTTAAATCAAACCAAGAATAGAGTATTGAAAGACATAATATAAATTCAAAAGCAAAAATAAGACACTGCTCAAAAAATTTCAGTTGGGATACACCTCAAAGCGCACTCCGTGTTTCGGTAAATAACCCCCGGTCCGGCTCCGCCAAATCCTCAATATTCAAATTATCGCCCGAAATGACCTATTCCCATTTATAATTGATTTTTAGTCAAACGGATGTATTTATTGATGCGTTGGCATTTTAGTTCATACCTACTTTGAATAAGAATTGTTGTTTAAATTTTCCTTTAAATTAGGAATTAGTTAGGATTTGATCTTTATCTCCTTTTTTAGATGAACTATAACTTGTTACGTAGAAGTTGTTAGATGATTTATTCTTAATATCAAAAAACAGAGGTATCTCTCTAAATTTCTTTTCAAAATAATTTTTTAATCTTCATTAACAGTATTTTATTTCACTTAGCAAAAATAGTGTAAAATCTGCAATATCTAGCGCGTTGGGTCTGAAGATTAGCGCGCTAGATTCCTTGGCAGCTAAACGTTCTTCGTCAGGAAGAACATTAGCACGCTAATCGCGTTTTGGACAGCAGTTTGGCTGAAAAGTTTGGGTTCTAAACTCCACCACCACCAACAACAACAACCACAACATAAACCACTAAACTTCATAGCACTTACAACCCATCAAAACAACTACTCAACAACCACTTAACAATTCATATTGGATTCACACCAACATCTCAAATATTTGTACCAAAAGATAAAGAAAGTTGAGGTAATTGTGAATCTCACCTTGCTTTGATGATTCAACCACTCCAAGCTCCTCAAATGATCAAATTGAAACTCCAAAACCCTTGTTTCTTCTTCTCTATTTTCGGATTTTGAGATAAGGAGAGAGAAAAGGTGGAAACTAAAGTCAATTGACTTTTTACAGTCCAACTAGCATCTCTCCTCACTTGTGCATCTCAAAGCAATCCAATGAGCACCATTTGCTCCATTTTTCAACCCCTAATGACTCCAAATGTGACACCAATGGCACACTTGCCCTTATTCTTAACCTAAAAAGTCGTCTTTCGGGTATTCCGATGCCCGGTTTCGCGTCCCGAACCGCGACATACGTGTACTACCATGTCCCTAACCATCAAATAGACATTACATATTAATTATTTAACCCCTTTATTCATTTCACGTGCGTATTATTTCCCCTGGACTAGTATTTAGTCTTTTAGACTACCCGGTACCTGTGTCGACACGCATATCGAGGCGAATACTTAACACAGTCTTGTACGTTAATGTAATCACACACATTACGATGTCGTTTAATCTATTTCAACGTAAACGTTGCAAATTAGACAAATCAGCACACAAAATAGCTATTTACCTAGCTCCAGACGCGCACTGGCCTAGTTGCGGGTCCCACGAGCATCTGAGCTGTCAGCCACGTCTGCAACTTGTCATTAATAACAATGAATTAAACTCAGGCCGTTACACATTGGCTCCCGAGGGTCTCCTTCAACCACTCCTAATTTCGACATCCATTTGGGAAGATATCTCACTTGAGTTCATTGAAGGCCTTCCTTTTTCTCGCGAGTACAATTCCATTTTGGTGATGGTGGCCCGCTTGAGTAAATATGCCCATTTCCTTCCCCTAAAGCATCCTTATTCAGCAAATATGGTGGCAGAGGTTTTTCTGGAAGGGGTAGTGCGCCTGCATGAATTTCCCTGTTCCATGGTGTCAGATAGAGAATTTTTTTGAGTCACTTCTGGACTGAGTTTTTTCATCTACATCAAACACAACCGAATAGAAGCTCTGCCAATCGCTCGCAGAGCGACGAGCAAACTGAAGTGGTTAATCGTTGTTTGGAGACCTATTTGAGGTGTTTTTATCCCCCAACAACCGAAGCACTGGTCCTCCTAGTTATCTTAGGCTGAATATAGCTACAACACTTCTTTTCATTCTTCCTTACACTGCTCTCCATTCAAGATTGTGTACAGGCGGGAACCTCCTCGGTTGATTCAATATGGGGTGTCTTCCCCAGCCATACAGTCTGATCTAGATTCCATGTTAGTAGCCAGAAATAGGGCTTTAAGGGAACTCCGTGATCAGTTGTCAATAGCTCAGAATCGCGTGAAACAACAGGTCGACAAGGGACACCGTGAAGTTATGTTTGCTGCTGCTAATTGGGTCTACCTCAAGTTGCATCCTTATCACCGAGGCAGTGTTGCTCGTCGAACCAACATGAAGCTCAGTCCCAAATTTTTGGGCCTTTTATGGTCTTGTCTAGAGTAGGTGAAGTTGCTTACAAGTTGGATCTCCCACCCGACTCACACATTCATTCGGTTTTCCATGTATCTCAACTTAAACGAGTAGTGGGCTCATCTCCAATTTCCTCTTCCTTACCTCCCTTTCCAGCAGAGTCGCTGGTTATGCCTATGGAACCTGAAGCGGTGTTGGCCTACTGCGCCCAATCTGCGGGACCAAAGGTGCTTATCAAATGGGCCACACTTCCCATTTCCAACATTACGTGGGAACTCGTCCGCCACATTCGGAAATCATTTCCAGCTTTCCACCTTTCCACCTTTCCACCTTAAGGACAAGTTGGTTGTCCACGGCGAGAGTATTGATAGCATTGCGGGGCGACCTCCCATTACTAGAGTCTATCGTAGGCAACGAGCAAGGAGTACGAGAACAAACCCTGTCCCAATTGGGTTAAAATTGGTTCAGGGTTGGCCCAGCAGCAAGGCCAAAAGTGTGCCAGAGGCAGCACGTATTGAGGAAGCGTGAGGTGTGTGTTGCGTGTGTTTTTACTCAGAAAGTAGGAGTAGCTAGGGTAGTTTAAATATAGCAGTACTGTTCACTGCAAGATCATCTTTTATCTTGTACTGGGTATTTTGGTGTGTGAGCAGAGTAGTACTCTGTCTCTGGGTAGGGTTCCATCACTCTGAGTTGTAACTCCTTCTTTGGCGATGTATAAAATAGCTGAGGCAACCCCTTCTTTCGGTGAGTAAGGGATCTCTCTTATCAGATTCATGACCACGATATATTTATTTTTTACATATTAATTGGTTGGCTGCATGTTTTTAGTTGTATTATGCACAAGATTGTTTTTATTTTGACGGCTTATATTTTAATTTTCGATACTGTTTTCTTATTGCAAATATCGCTTTCAGATTTCTCGTTTTATCTCCCTATGCTGACCATGTCATAGATAATATTGTTGCAAATAACCATTCGTTAAGTTTAACGAGACATTGATTTACTGCAATGGTTTTATGGCCATTAGTATCCATATTTACTTTTGGTATTTCAGTATGATAGTTACTTGTCAAAGCACGGAGGTTCTTCAAATGCTTACACAGAACCAGAGCATACGTGCTACTATTTTGATGTGAAGAGAGAGTTTCTTATGGGAGCCTTGAAAAGGTATACACCAATGCTTCTTTAATCTACTCAAGTTGAGCCTTTTGCATATAGATGTACATCATGTATTTGACAATGTAGTAGAAAGGATCTATAAGTTTTTACTATTCTCATTCTCGACTTTATGTTAATATTATTTTGCCAAATGCCACTAAGTCTATGATTTTGTGAGTAAATAACTATGACTACCATTTTGCTACCCTACTCATACATCTTCATGTAAACTATGAATATGAGGTAATGGGTAATATTATTTGTGACTCTTATAGATTTGCTGTTAACTGCTCAGAAACTTTTTTTCCATTCCTTTTCTGTTCCCCATTTTTTCTGTTGTGATTATCAACTGCAAATCTTTTCGTTGTGAAAAACAATCATCACATGCTTTTTGAACCGTTTTCCTTTTATGCTCTTTTTGAAGAGAGGTCATTGTTTGCCTCCCTTTTCCCTCTTTATTTGTCATTCAGACTGCATAATCTTGTGTTTTTTTACAAGTGTTTTCAAGGCCTCACCTAGGCAACGGCTGAGGTAGTTTTGAGTCCACCGCCTAGGCCATCAATTGGGTAGGTAGTGCGCATGTTTCTAAATAATAATAAATTGAGGGTTTCTGTAAATATTAAGAAAAGTCGATATGTAAGCCATATTTGTAAATTGTAAGTTCAACGATTAACACTCCCATTTTTCCCACCTCCTCACCAATCCGAGGTCAATTCCAACAAGAATTTCCAAACCTTTAGTCCTCTCTTCTCTCTCTATTTAATATAACATGTTTAGTCTCTCTAAGACTACCATATTGACTCTCTTTAGTGCTAACATATTAAGTCTCTCTGCCAAAGCATATCTACTGAGATGGATTAGGCATCACTTGCTTAAAGGAATGGTTGGGGGAGGTCATAGGTTCAACTCATATTGGAGTGAAGTTTGTTGGTTTCTTATAAGAAAACATATTTAGTCTTTTTTTCCCTATAAGTTTTCTTAAATAATGATTAAATACAATATGTAGTTTTTATTGTATTTAACTACTTCCTCCAATCAAGTATGTAAGTCGTTTGGGAAAATTTGCTTGTCAAAAATTGTTAGTCGTTCTCCATATTTGAGAGGGTTTTTACCCATTTTACCCTCCATTAATTTCCTAAGCATTTAAGTAGGTCTATTCACATTCTTCTTTGCATCCCACGAATACATCACTACATTAATGGGGCAATCGAAGCTTTCTTTTTCTATTAAACACAAAAACCAACCACATAACTATGTCATAGCCTTCGAATTGTCAGATATTGTTCATACAACAGATGGAACAAAGATTTAGATAGGATGAAAACAAACAAAGATCCCTTTAACGCCGAATGTCTCGCTATCGCTGGAACAACTCATCATTTCCATTCTTGATTACGCTAGTGTGAGTCGAGAGTGAGAGAGATGGGTGAAGGTGTTTTGAAGAATGTGAGAGGATCTATTTGGAACAAAGATCTATCTTGGCTTCTCCATCAATTTGTTCTTCTCTGTTGACAAAAAGCAAAAAATAAGGGTTTGGAGGAAAGGTGAAGTGGTGGTGAATGGGTCATAAGTGAAAACGTGTCAAAAGATAGTGTAGAAGTTTGACAAAGCATTTAATAGCTCAATTAAAGCTGTCAACCTGTTATGTGCAACAAGGTACTTTCACCCTATACTTAATGCTCTCCTTATTATTTGTGTTTTGTCTAAAACGCCTTATATGTTTGATCCATTTCATGAAAAGTGACAAAAGTTTTACGCTGGCTGTCAACCTATCGCAACCCTCATCCATTTCCCAAGAATGGAAAATGAGCTTGGGGCCTCCCTCCCTCACTTTTCGGGTACGAAAAGTGAGGCTATTGTTGTTGTTGTTGTTGTTGTTGTTGTTGTTGTCTAAAACGCCTTATATACTTGACCAAAGGGAGTATTATTTAGGAACATAAAAAAACTATTATTTAGGGAAATTTGTACTTGAAAGTGTCTTTGAATGCAAAAAGTTATTTTATGTAATATATATATATATATATATATATATATAGATATATATAGAATATATGACTTATTGTTTAAGGGCTTTAAAAAAATGCGTTATTCTTTAGAGGCCTCTAAAATCTGAATGAATATTTTTCTTCTACCTATGCGAGGGGTGAGGTGTATGTTTAAGGACCGCCTTAATACCTTATAATTCTAATTATATATTTTATTTACTATTCATCTTTGTTGGAGAAGCACATGTTGATGGCTATTTGTTCTTTAATTTCTCAGATTTTCTCAATTCTTCATTTCCCCTCTAGTAAAAGTTGAAGCTATGGAGAGAGAGGTTTTAGCAGTAGATTCAGGTGCTCTCCTATTTGTTTTTACTATTCAGTTTAAAGTGAGGTCAATCTACTGCACATTTTGGATCCATTGACCCTCCGTTCTCTGTTTGTGTGCTATAATGCTATACTATATACGCAATCGAATATAGAATTCGATCAAATTTTGCAAAGTGATTCTTGTCGCCTTCAACAACTTCAATGTCATACATCTACACCTAGACATCCTTTCAATGGATTTTTTTGGGGTATGTATGCACTCTCCGATTCTCTGATGTATTTATCTTGTTTATTCCTTGTATGAAAGATTGGTGACAAACTCTATTTGTTTTGAAGGTAATCGAAAGAGCTTGGTTGATGCTATGGAGAGAGGAGTTGATTTACGGGAGCAGATTTTGCGCATTTATAGAGAAAATTACCATGGGGGTGTAATGAAATTAGTTGTCATCGGTGGAGGTAAATGTATAGCCCATTTTTCAGTCCATACTTTAGATAAAATCATATAATTATGTTTATTCAAATCGTCACCCACAAGCCATAGTCTTTTTATGTGATAAACTCTCTCTTGTGAGGGAAAATTTGCGTCTTATTTTTTTGTGATCTTTCTCCTTTTTTGCTTTGCACAAAAAGTGATTTGCTCTCATCTCACAATCTCAAAGATACTTGGACGAGAACAGGATACACCAAGAGGGATAATCTGCAATTTTATTTCATTTTTCTTCTTTTTTCGGTGTTTTATACACATGATTGAAGTTCAGTATAAATGAATGCAATTGGTTTTTTCGTATTTTCAATGCTGCAGAGCCCCTAGATACTCTTCAGGATTGGGTTTTGGAGCTATTTAGTAATGTCAAAGAAGGGCAACCAGTTAAGACAAAGATTCATACAGAGGCTCCTATCTGGAAATCTAATAGCCTTTACAGATTAGAAGCTGTTAAAGATATTCATAGCCTTGATTTAACTTGGACAATGCCATGTCTTCATAAAGAGTATTTACAGAAACCTCAGGACTATTTAGCTCACCTCTTGGGGCACGGTAAGCATTTCTTGGCCTAGACATTCTTCGCTTATTGCATTATTTCATCCAGCTAATTACAATTTCTTAGACCTAGTTCATGTTAAATTTGTAAGTTTCCATATGATTTTATTTTATTTTCATTATGAGATGAATAAGTGAACACTCTTTTCATTTTTGGTAATTGTTTTAGTTATTTTTAATCTCACTAAACATAATTTCTTGGTTGTGGCCTCCTCAATGAGAAATTTATCAAGTATAATAACTTCATTATTGTCTATGAGCTTTGAAGTCTCGCTTTAGCCAAGCACCTGACAAATGTTGACCTTTTTATTTTTCCATACCTACGTTCTTAGATTATTTTCTCGTGTTGCCCTTTTTCACTTTTGATTATTTTAAAATGCTTGTCCAAGTAGTAATTTAGTATATAGGAATTTACATGTACAAAATGAAGCTAAATTATTCAACATATGTGACATGAAATTGCACTTATATTGGTGCATACGTAGGGGATTTGCTGCAATTACTGGTTTAGGGTGTTGCTTTTAATGAAGTCGTCTCTCAGTCATGCTCAAAGCGGGTGAAATTGTAATCTCTTAACATTCTAGAGCAAAAGACCTTTATAGCCTATTCGCTTCACAAACACAATAGTCTAGTGTGTATGGGATTAACTTATACATAGAATTGTGGCTTCGATTAAGTGATTAGTCCCGGTTGGGTCACTTGTTCGGTTGGATGTATTCATATTGGGATTAAATTTTTTTGAGCTGGTGGGATGACAAACATGCCCCTCACTTTATCCTCATGCCAAAACAAAGTTGAGAGTCTCATCTCTGAAGCACCAAATGTCCACAATCCTGCCTTCCTTCACTTTAAACCTCTGCACAAAATGAGTCTACTGCTTGGTGAAGACATGCTGGTTGAGGCTGGTCCAATACTTGAAGTCCAAATCCGAAACCCCACCATTTCCATCCACCATCTTCACCACCAAAATCTCCTCCTTGGAATTCTTCTTCCCTTGCACCCTCGTCTTCCTCATCTCCTTTGCACTCAACAATCCCTCCAACTTCCACTCAGACTCACTTGGGATGAACAACCCACTCAAATCGGGCCTCACATCACTCACTGTCATCCTCTTGTTCACTACTCATGTCGGTGGCTTCGTCCCCGCCCCCCATCAATCCCTCTATTTCTTGCCTCATCCACTTCGACATTATCGACTCTCGAACAACTTCTGGGTCTTCTTGCTTCTTCTTCTTCTTCTTATTAGTCTTCTTCACAATCTTGTTGTTGACCTTCTTAATGTTCTTCTTCTTCTCCTCATCTTGATCTTGCACACCAACGAAGTCGATGAGCTCCTCCAAATCGAAGCACTACATCGATTTTGTTTAAGAGGGAGGGGTAGTTTGGTAATGTTTCAAGCCCAAGCATTGGGACTAATTAGTGACACAAAAAAGGATGGTTTTAGTCACTTGTATTGGGTATCAAATAGTCCCGTAGATTAGTTAATCCTTCAAGCGAACATCGGATTAGCTAGTCCAGTGTGGCCAATCTGACCTAAGAAGGTTAAGCGAACATGTCATTATTAGTACTCATAAAACGTTGTTTGTTTCTCTTCAATTTTTTATTTTCTTAGTTCTTATTCTTAAAACTATATTTATTCATGTAAACTTTTTCTCTAAATTGTGAGAAGATTATGCTTTTTTCGTTTTTGATGTACTATTGTCCTAAAAGTGTAGTTTGAAAAGTAAACTCGACTTGTGACTAAGTTTTATTTTTTATTCTGTTTTCATTTATTTATTTTTATCTTTAGTTAGTTTTCATTTTTATCCATATATTTTTGTATCATCATTGTTATATATCTTGTATTTATTTTCACTTGCAACTTTATGCTAGACCTAGACATGGTGCCTTTGGGTGGCTTCCTTTGCTAATGTCAACCTGTCAAGGTGCAGTTTTGTTGTTCCTTTTCCTTAAACTCACTAATAAAGATTATTTGAATTTAGACTGCATTTTCCATGTAAATGTCAAGGTGCGCTACATTAAGAATGAGTTTAACTCCACCTATGTAGAACACTATGTGCATTATATAGCCAGCCCCAAGTCCTAATAAAGGAGGACTCCGACGCCGTATGGAAAATGGGTAAGGTAGGTCCCAAACCCTTTTTTCATACCCAAAACATTGGAGAGGGATGCGTCAAGCCCATTTTTCATTCTTGAAAAATGGAGGAAAGTTGCGATAGGTTGACAACCAACGTAAAACTTTTGTCACTGTTCATGAAATGGATCAAACATTAAGAATGAATTACAAGTTTGGATTTGAGACACCAACTTGCCTTGACATTTTTGCGAATCCTACACTCTAAACCTTAAGGCGCTCAGACACACTCTCCCTCCTATATAAAACTTAGACTTGACTTTCTATCATAGAAACATTTAATATGATATCACTTATCAGATCAATGAAAAAGTTGCCCAAAGGTTTCATTCCAATTTATATCTACCATGTAGGCTATCCTCTTAGTCTTCAGGGATCCTTTGATTTCAAGTCTTTATTGGCTAATGGTTAGGAATGCTCACCATCAATTGCACTTAATCAAGCACAATGAAAAAGTTTGATCCATATAGCCGACCCCCAATTAATTTGGGACTAAGGCTATGTTGTTGTTGTTGTATTGGCTAAGGACCTTTTTTGGTTCGGCTTTTGCTTTTGCTTTTGCTTATTGCTGTCGTGGCACTCAATAAGCATATTTTGGGTTGTTTTTTTTCCTTTACTAGTTTTTGCGATTGGTTGATGTGGCCAAGGTTTAAAAATCATTAAAAATCGTTGCAATTCAGGCGAATTTTGTCGATCCACAAGGCAACAACACAAAACAAAGGGGTAGCTAAAAAATTGCGAAAATTCGCTGAAAAAATCGCTAAAATTCGATAAAATTTGAAAAATTCTGGGAAGTTGCGTCAAATAGTATATACATCTGCTTGAACTTTGATAAGTTTCGATAAAAATCCTATATTTGAAACTTTATCTGTTGGTCCACTCCATCCTCAAGATTTAAGACCATCTGTCCATTAAATATCAATCTTAAGCTTGATGAAGGGAATAACAAATTTATGCCACAAAGAAGAGAGACAAGCCAACAAACTTGGGGTTCGATTGAAGAAAATAGAGGAGGGAGCGCAAAATTGCTGAAGGAGGCGAACTGAAGAGATAGATTGACCATTGCAGAAGCTGTGAAGAAGACTAATCAGATCTGAATCGCTACTGAGGAGAGGCAAGAGATCTAGGGTTTGTGCGCGGAAGATGAACCAGAACGAGCTGAATCGCGAGTGAGAATTTAGGATTTCTACTTTTGTTTCAATTTAGTGGAAGGTGTGATTGTGTGTCCTTTGTTTTTTTAGTTAAAAAACAACTAATGTATTAGTTAATATTTAAATTATAAAGAATTTGTTTTACCTAATTTATAATTTATAAAATGGATTTTTAATTAAGTTATTGATATTACTATCAATTTGACATGTCCAGCTCTCTTTATCAGCTATGCCCACACTTACTAAACATTATATTTGACAAGAAAACTAAACATTTTAAAATATAATAGAACAATTACTTAACTCAAAAAATATATATAACACTATAGTAATACTCTTTGATTTACCATAAAATGATGCTCCTTTAGTAAAAAAAGGCTTTTGGACTTAGTCAATTTAACAAGTTTTTAATTAAAATAATTTAAAAATATTTACATGTTTATTTTGAACTAAAATTGGTAAATTAACTTGTAATTAATTATAAGTAGCAAAAAAAAAATATTATAATAAAAACAATATAAAAACAAACATTGATGTCACGCGTGTTGAGAATTGCATGCTGTGCTACAAAAACTATTGAGCACCGCTATGTGCACCTCAATTGTTTATGAGGGCACCCCAAAATGCATGTAAATTGATACACTTTTGGGGTGCCCTCATAAACAATTGGGGTGCACATAGCGCCCCTCAAACTATTTTGGCACATCTTGCTAAGTTGAGTTGGATATTTGTAAATAAACATCAATTTTTATGGGTACAGGCTTTGAGAGAGAAGTACATGAGAGAAGTACATAAAGCTATGTCTCATTGAGTAATGGGGATGCTCTGCCGCAACATCCCCTATTTGGAAGGCAGTACTTGCAGGTTTGCCTGTTCTATGTGATGGTCTCCGTTTGCAAGTCGACTCAGGCTTGAACACACGATTTTGGTTCGACAATTAAACTGATCTTGGTCCTTTATCACACCTAGTTGTTGGCCCTTTTAATCCAAGTCTTCTTGTTAGTGATTTGATCTCCCCCTCAGGCCAGTGGTCCTTATCATCGATCAGTATCTCTTGCCACTCTCAATACTCGAACAAATCCAAGGCATCCCCTTTTCTCTCGATCAAGAAAAGGATTGTTTAAGTCGGGCTCCTACTAGTGAATGGCTACTTTACTATCCGATCGGCTAAAATTTTTTTACAAGGGAATATCGAGGACCCAAGTTTTGATTGGGACTGGTCTTGGCGCATCCCTGGTTCAACAAAGTTTAAGCACTTCCTATGGCTTCTTCTCCATGGTAGACTCCACACCCATGTTCTTCGATTCCATTAACAACTTGCATCAAGTTCCACTTGTGAAAGATGCAATGGGGAAAATGAAACAATATTCCATGCCTTGAGAGACGGCCCCTTCTTGAGAATGATTTGGGATCGCTGCTTTTCGCTTAGCAATGGCATGAATTTTCTCCCCCTTCCTCTCAACGAGTGGTCAGCAGAATACTACAGGCACACAGATCCCCAGTTATGTCTTCATTTCCTATCTACTTTATGGGTACAATACCTGGACTTGGCACTTTGTACTGGAGTACCCATGTCGACACGATCCGATGCGGATCCAAACACGAGATATGAGTCGACACGACCGATTTGAGGTCGGATGCGATAGATCTGAGGGAGAGATCCATATCTGAGAGAGTAAGAGAGAGGTGCATTGGCATCACTACTAATCTTCTTGCAGAACTATGGGCAGTTAAACAAGGTCTCATGTTGGCTCGTTGCAATTAATTTCAAAGTCTACATATCCAAACAGACTCCCAAGTCGCTCTTCATCTCCTAATGTCGAGTCCTAACCCCCACCATCTAGCCGAGACATTGATCAAGGAATGTAAAGCTTTGCTACAACACCTCCCCGACTACAAAATCACTCACATTTGTCGGGAAGGTGATTAATGTGCAGATTGGTTGGTTGGCCAACAAAGCCATCCAGATTCATTTGCGGTGGCTGTTCAAGAAATTTGGTTCCTCGGCTCCTGAGCTACATGGTCTATTAAGGGCAGACGCAATGGGCATATCCTTTAGGCAACCTTAATGTTGCAGTGTTCCTCCTATCATAAAAAAAGAACTATTTTGAGCAATTGTATTGTGATTCTTATGGATCGTTATTGTATAATTAAATGTAATTTTATCATCTTTTTGGAGAAACCTGAGTTTTCTTAGCATCTAAAATGAAATTTCATAAGAATTGAAACGAAGATTGTAAGGATGCGTTAATGTTGAATCGATTCTCCTATTTATAGTGAGAATAGTCTTAAGGTTGCTATCTGTCATAATGACAGGATAAAAGATAATGATTCGTAATAATGAAAATATTAAATGTCGTTATCGATCATAATGATCGTATAAAAATAAAGATTCTTCGGTTATAACTAATTCGTAATGTTAACAGGTCATTCTCAATCAAAATGTAACTTACTCGTTTCCTAAAAATAACGCATCATTTTCGATCATAAATTTTAAGATAAGGATTGAAAAACCTTCTATTCTCTTCTTAAAGACGAAGTAAAGACGTTACGGGTCGTTATCAACCATAACAAGTAAGAGACTTCTCATTCCTTATCTGTTATTTAATCTTTTATTAAGTTTAGGGAGATTTTATTTGTGTTTTTCGAGGCGTGAAGTATTTGGGGTGTCACATTCTCCCCTTGTAAAATAAAATTTCGTCCTCATAATTTCACAAAATTAAGTAAGGGTACCTGTAAAAGTTGAGTCGTTGCTACCTGTGCTAGAGTTTCCATTACTTGATGCATCTTCTTCCTGAATTTCATCATCGGCTTCGTAACATTCAAATATTATCTCATGAGAACTAGGAGAACTATCAACAATAAACTCTTCAAAGTTCATTGTACTTTCTGGAAAGGCCTTCTTGTTCGGGTGGAAGAACATGATTTTCTATGCGATCATATGACACTGACATAAATATTTATATCATTGGATCTTCGAAATAGCTGATTATGTTTCAAAATGCCGTAATTGCCAACAAGTTAAAGCTAAGCACAACCAACCAGCTGGATTGTTACAAACTCTACAAATAGGTAAATGGAAATGGGATAGTATAACAATGGAATTCGTCACTACGCTCCTAAGAAACTACAAGGGATAAGACACCAAATGGGTAATAGTTGATCGACTAACAAAAACAACCAGGTTCTTACCTATAAAATCCTCTTACACATTTGCTAGTCTAGCAGATTTGTGAAATAGAAATCGTTCACCTTCATGGTATTCCTCTAACCATTGTCTCTAACCGAGACCCTAGTTTTATCTAAAAAATATGGAAATATTTTCAAAAACATATGAGAACAAAACTCGCCATGGGCTCTGCTTATCATCCACAAACAGATGGACAAAGTGAATGAACTATTCAAATTCTAGAAGATATGCTCCGAGCTTGCATAATTGATTTTCAGGATGGATGGAGCAAATTTCTTCACTTAGCCGAGCTTGAGTTTGCATATAATAATAGCTACCAAATAAGCATTGAAATGGCTCCATACGAAGCATTATATGGTAGGCCATGTCGATCCCCAATGTGTTAGTTAGATAAAGAAGATAAGGTACTGTTAGGACCCGAAATAATTGCCGAAACCATCTATAAAATTCAAATGATATAGAATCGACAAAAAACAACTCAGAGTCATCAAAAGACTTACGTAGATCTAGGTCGAAAATCATCAGAATTTCAAGCTAACGAACTCATCCTTCTAAAAGTAAGCCTTATGAAGGGAATTCAATGCTTTGGGAAAAAGGGAAAGTTTGCTCCTCAGTTCATCGGTCCTTTCCCCATTTTACAAAATAGATCTATTGGGAAAAATACATGACGTTTTCCATGTGTCCATGTTGAGAAAATATAAACTCGACTCCCACATTATTCAATGGAATTATCTATATCTAGAACCAGGCTCCTATCAAGAACAACCAATTCGTATACTAGACGACAAGATTTTACAGTTATGTAATCGTCAAATAGAATTGGTAAAAGTTTCGTGGCAACACCATTCAATCGAGGAGGCAACCTAGGAATTGAAATCTGAAATGCGGAAGTCCTACCCACATCTATTCATCTAGGCATCTGCATCGCCTCATGCATCTGAATATATTAGTAAATAAAGTATATGTACAGGTACCTACAAATGGGAAAGAAAAAGAATGACACAATTTTCTCCAAGCCATAATGACTACTATGTTGGGGGACCCAGTAGTACACCTCCTCAAAGCTCTCAAAGTTCGTCTCATCCAATCTGCATAAGTAGTAGTGAGGAAAGCCAAGACAACAAGGAGGAAGTGTCACCAACACTTAACGAAACTGAATCCAAGACATTTACCATTGGCCTACAACACTTACGAAATCAAGATCAAATGCCATCATATGATCTTACTACATGGTTGAACTATGGAATGTACAACTTGTTCGAATTCGATGAATATTTTGGGGATCAGGAGAACATACCATTATTCGACCTCAGCTCATGGATAGATTATGGAGCATACGACCCCAGTAGCTATGAAATAACCCAACAGTCTGACGAGAACATGTTCTTTATAGGGGATTTAGAGGAGGAATTTGCAAACTTCTACTTGTTCGAAGATCCAATGATAGAAATATTTTTGCTAGTGCCATACAATCTCATAGAACACTATGTTCTTCCACCCGAACCAGAAGCCTTGCCAGAAAGTACAACGAACTTTGATGAGGTTATTGTTGATAGCGCTCCTAGTTCTGATGAGATAATATTTGAATGTTACGAAGCTGATGATGAGACTTAGGAAGAAGGTGCATCAAGTAGTGGAGACTCTAGCACAGGTAGCTACGTGTCAACTTTATAGGTACTGTTACTTAATTTTGTGAAATTTCGAGGACGAAATTTTATTTTACAGGGGGAGAATGTGGCATCCCAAATACTTCATGCCTCGAAAAACACAAATAAAACTTCCCTAAACTTAATGAAAGATTAAATAACAGAAAGGGAATGCGAAGCATATTTAGACATTATGGTTGATAAACGACCCGTAACATCTTAACTTCGTCTTTAAGAAGAGAATAAAAGTTTCTTCAATCTTTATCTTAAAAGTTGTGATTGAAAATGATGTTTTATTCTTAGGAAACAAGTAAGAAGTTTCCTTTACGTTATGATTGACAACGACCTATTAGCATTACGAATCAGTTATAACTGAAAATTCTGTATCCTTAGCCGATCATTATGATCGATAACGACATTTAACAGTTTGTGACGACCCCAAACTCCAAGGCAAACCGAGTACCGCCACGTCGCTAGACACGTCACCAAGCATGCCACGTCACCGCACACTTAATTTTGACTGCCTACGACCTACACCTTTATACGTATTCTATTCGCCTTAACTTAGTATTTATGAAAGATTTTATGGATATTCACATTAAATTGACTAAGTTAAGTTGTTTACGATTTATCAAATTATTATAAATTAACATTTAAGCGGAAGTCTTTAAAAGCATGCAAACACGGTAGAAATAAAAAGTTTGCATGGTATGATTAACCATATAGTGTGGAAACCCGACATTTGATACCATGTATATCAAGAGCAACAAACGTACGAAAGGTGAGCATATACATGTATCAGGTGTACAAGTCATTCCCAAAAATTTCATAAAACAGTAAATAGATACATACAACCACTTACGCAAAAAGTGACGGCTCTCCTAACTTAGACGTAGTCGCCTAAGACGCCCTTGCCTCGGCTCGTCGCAGGATCTGCGATTTGTCACCAAAAACAATGAAAAATCCCAGGTGAGTAAATCCCAGAGAACTTTAGCTAATATTCACGAATTCTAATAAAACGGCTACAATTCATACAATTTAGATAAATGACAAGAATAAGGAAATTCGCATGAAAATAAGTCGTTGGAAGTCAAATTTGGACACGAGGGTAGCGTGATAGAGAACCCTGGTCGACATCTGGGAATCGTCGTAGCTAAACCGAGAGGAACCATTGACGACCACCTCGCCAAACATCTCACGGTCGAATGAGAGGAACCATTGAACGGAAGAAACCTCATCCAAACATCTCTCGAGAGGAACCATTGACGTAGACTTAGGTCTTCGTCAAACATCTCTCAACCTACGGGTTTCGCAGAGAATAATCACCGCGTAGCCCTAACATGGCCAATTACTCGAACAGCGCGGGGTAGCTAGCCCTGGGGTGTGAGTCCATGCCATGCCTGACCCCGTCGACAAACACACATACACACGTGGGAGTGGATGAACAGTAAATGAACAGCAATGAAAAGCACAATGGAATAATTTAGAATGCAAAATAAAGTGTCATAAAAGAATTTTAACTAATTTTCTTATGGGATTACTTAATTCAAACAAATTGCACAACGCCTTCGAAACGTCCCGCACTTGCCTCGAGATACGTACCGACACCGATTATGGTAGCCTAAGTCCCTGGTGTCCAATTATAAAATTTAGGGCTATGTTACTTAAATCATTCAATCACAACTAAATTAGGTGAAGTAAACCTCACCTCCATCTCGTCGCCGAACTTCGTCGAATTGCACCCCTCGTCAAGGTTTGATCGGTCCGACAACGCGTCACCGCGCCGTTCACCGCGCTGTTGCCGCTGCCACACCGACGCTGTTGCCAAGCCGACGCTGCTGCCAAGCCGCTGCCGCTGTGCCGCTGCCGCTTAGCCATCATGCGCTGCATCGCTGCCGCCGCCGCCTTACCACGCTAATCGTTGCTGCTACGGCCAGCTCTTCGCTGTCCGCGCCACCACCAGCTTGCAGCGATCTGTTGTCAGCGCCATCGCAGTCTGCGCCGCTACCGTGCCGTCCGCCGTCGACGTCTCTCGCTGCAGCCGCCGCGTCAGCGCAGACCTGCATTGTCGCGTCGCGCTGCCTTCATCCACGCCGCCACCGCCATCGCCTGTGAGTAGCTGCTGCGGGAGATCCCGCCATCCGCTGCTACAACTCGCTACTGCAATGTCGTCGTCGCCGCCGCGTCCGGCTCGCCCTCGCCGGAGCTTCCTGCTCTCTCCGCCACCCCACCGTCTTCTCTCCATCTCTCTGGTTCTCTCTCTCTCTCTATCTTTCTCCCTCTCTTCTTTTCTCTCTCTATTTTCTCTCTCTTCCAGATTTAAAAGAGAAATTTAATTTTTTTTTTTTGGAAGAAAAAGACAAAGTAGAATGATGAGGGATGGGTTGGTGATGTGATGTATGACATGATGGGGTGAGTGATGTGACCACTCAATCCCATACTACCCCGTACACCCGCGTTATGCGCACATCGCGACGTCGCACACTCTCGTCACTACACGAGCACAGCGCGACCAAGCGTAATTCTCAATTAACGCGGCGCGAACTATTAATTAATAGTAAAATAAATAAACGCTTGCTACACAAAAATAACATATTTTACCCATTAAACGTGCCCTAAACTTTTTCCGCGACGTCCACGTGGGTCAGAGCTTGTGATTTTAACTTGTTATTTGTCAGTTAATCGGGTTCGATTAAAACGGGCCGTTACACAGTTTCATTATTACGAATCATTCTCTTTTATCTTGTCATTATGACAGATAGTGACCTAAGACTATTCTCACTATAAATGGGAGAATCGATTCAACATTAATGCATCCTTACAAACTCTGCGAAATTCTTGTTATGGTAATTTTTTTGTTACATGTTAATTTTTTATAAATGTCCTAACATTGACACTCTTATTACCTATATTATACTGACTATCCGCATGTAAGCTTTAAGCCGATGGGCTACCCTTAGTACACCGGTGTGGTTATTGTGGTCCACCAAATTTGTTCATGTGTTGACGAACACTTTAAATTATATTAAACTTCCTTACACCGACGAGTTTTTGGACAACTTTCCTTCTCCTACTTGTCTTTGAATTTATATATTTTTTATTCTATCTTTACGAGTTTTATCACACATCCACCTAAACATTCTCATTTATGCTACGTTCATTTATGTAGTTGTTACTTTACCACCCAACATTCACTTCCATAAAGCATAGCTGGCTTAATTCCGGTCCAATAAAATTTTCCTTTTAATTTAGTACGAACATTTCGATCACAAATCACACGCAGTTGCGCTCCGTCATTTTTTCCGTCCAACTTGAATTTTGTGTGTGACCTGGTCTTAAGGATCCAATGAAGTAAAAAGTTTCAAGTAGGCTAGCCCCCAAAGTTGGCATCTTCACCAAAGCTCATCTTCCGGGACACTTTCATGACTTGATTGGCAAACTCAAGTTGCTAACCCATCTATATTTTGAGGGAGGGTGTTAAGGAATTAAATATGTATTGGTATAATTACTTGTATTTTAGGAATGGACATTAGGAAATCTGTGTGCTTTATGAAACTTGTGTATTTCGTGGTTGTGTATTTCCTTCTTTGTATTTAACCTTTTGTGTATAAATAGTAGGGGTGGGCAGCGGTCTCTGCTAAACCGCCCAAACCGCATGGTCTGGTCTGGTTTTTTAAACTCACGATTTAGGGGTGGTTTGAAAAATTTGAAAACCGCATAATCACGGTTTGGTCGCCGTTGTCAATTTGAAAAAACCGTGGTTTACCAAACCAAGGGTAGTTTAGTAAATTCCTTAATTTTACATATCAAAAGTCAAAACCCTAAAAGTTGTAATGTAAACAAAACATTTTGGTCTCCTCTCCACTCGAGCCGGTCCTCTCTCATCTCCAAATCGTCACCTTTTCCCACCACCTCCTCCCACTTCCGTCTCCCACTGTCGCCTCCACCTCCCACCACCGCGCCAGCCAGTCAATGCCTCCCACCGCGCCAGTCGACTCTTCCCACCGGCATGCCTCCCACCAACAGCCTCTCCCACAGCCACGCCTCTTACAGCCACGCCTCCCACCAGTCTCACCTCCCACCGCCAGGCCTCCCACCGCTTCCACCTCCCACCGCTACCTTCCACCGCCACTTCTCACCATCAATGGCTGCCTCCCACTGGTCTCACCTCCCTCTTTGCCGACAACGACACTAAACCGCGAACCCTCGTTTGGTGATGGTGTTTTGTGTTATTTTTTTTTCTTTTTTTATTTTTTTTTGTTGAGAATGTGTTGTAAGAAAACCGCAAGACCAAATCGCGAAAACCGCGGTCGGTTTGGGTGCGGTGTTGAGGGTTTGCGGTTTGGTGGTGGTTTGGAAAGTGGCCAAACCGCGGACCCTCGGTTTGTTGGCAGTTTGGTGGTTTTCACCACCAATCCGCAGTTTGCCCACCCTTAATAAATAGAGACCTTGTGCGCGCAATAATAATAATCTTTGTGTGTAAAGGCCCCTATTTATACACATAGGGTTATGTACAAGGAAGGAAATACACAACTAAGGAAATTATATGAGTTTCCAAAAGCGCACAAATTTCTTAATGTACATCTTTCCTTAAATACAAGTTACTTCAACCAATACATGTTTTATTCCTTAACATCCTCCCTCAAACTCAAGATGGGTTGGTGGAGACAAACTTAGACATCTGATATGAGACTATTCTTAACACTCGCCAGCCCCCCTCAAGTCCAACAACATTAGCCAAGTAGAGACTTGATTTTTAATAGGATCCTCAGGTCCAACATGCATTACCATATGTCCTTCGAGCACTAGCCAACTGAGATAAGTATATTAGCCAACTCAAATCTAACGAGGCATTCACCAAGATGGGAGCGTTGGCCAACGTGAGACTTTTTACTTCTTTGGATCACTAAGACCAATGGTATTAGCCAACTCGATAGATGACTTCGACTTAGGAAACCATTTAATGCTTTGAATTTGATAACATTTCACATTTTTGTAGGAGTGCCCAAATCCAAGCGAAAGAGGGAGTGAGTGTGAGTGGGGCTCAAGTTAGGGGGAGCGTATATACCAAAGTGCCAAGGAAAGATTGTTTCTCGACATCCTAAGTTATAACCGATTCAATTCTTATTTGAATACCCGATATGAGACTATTCCTAACATAGCATTTCTTGGTCTTTGTGTGTGTAGACCACCATAGCCGTTCTTCTCTAGGTTCCTATTTTTTCTCGAATTTTTTTTTTCCAACCTTATTAATCTTACCACAAATCTAGTTAAGCATCCTCATCTTTGCTACGCCTTTTTTATGTATTTTTTGTTTCTTTATCGTCCAACATTCAATCCCTTAATGCATACTTGGCCTAATTGTGGTCTTCGAGAAATTTCTTTTCAGTTTAACGAGGATATTCAGTCGTGTATCTCACCCGTTGCACTCCACTTCTTCCATCCACCTGATTTTTGTCTTAGGCACCATCCTCGATTTGTCCATTCTTTTGTATGATTGAGCCTAAATGTATAGAAGTGAACCTTAGACACTTGTTGCTTCATTATATTGATTTTTTTGTTAGTTGTATACTCTCAATACACATATGTAAGGTGGCAAAAATTTGAGTCTAGATGGGTCCAAGTCTGGACAACCCCTACTAGAAAGAAGTATGCGCAATGTACAGACCCGTCCCTGTTTTAAATTTGGACAAGACTAACTTTTCTAGACCCATTTTGTTTAAAGTTCGGGTTGTCCAATCGTCTGGACTTGTCGCAATCTTGAAAGCTTACTTTTTATTCTAAAGCCTCTTCAAAAGTTGAAATATATACATAATATAATCCCAATTGATATAATTTTAAAAAGTAATGGAAAGTCTTAACAAATATCACAAACTATAAATCATTGCAACATTAGTGCAAATAACTCATGTAACTATACATTTAACATAAAGAAACAAATGTTAAAGTAAAGAAAAAGAAGTTAATCCATTCTATAATTAAAGATATTTTTAGTACATTAATATCTATGAGTATTCTAGTAGATTAATGGTTTTTAATATAATTATTAAATGCTAATAAGCCCTTTTATCAAAGGATAATTAAAATTCGGGCAGGTATGGGTTTACAAGGTCTTGTCTTGACCCGACTCGCTTGTAAATTTAGACAAGAGGCATTTGTCCAGACTCGGCCCAGTTTTATTAAAACATTGTCGAGACCCTTTTTATTCCGTGCCGGACAAAATCGGGCCACCGAGTGTGGACAAAAAATTGCCACCCCACCCCATCCCCATCCTTGTCAGCAGGGAAACCCCGCCCCATTGACACTCCTAGGTAGGTCCCTTTCCCTCCCACATGCATGCCTAGGCTTAATTTAGGGCTTTTGACAATGCTAAGTTTTGAGATAAAATGTATATGCAATTGCATTGTAAATGTGAAGAAATTCAACCTAAATGAAAAGGAAGAGATTACAAAAAGTTGTTTAAAATGTCAAATAGAGTGTGAGTCAAGCTTCATTGGTGCCTCGCTTAAATGATGCTTAAGATTCATTGTGCATGCACTGAGGGTTAAATCTCAATCCGTTCTTTTTTTTTAATTATTTTTAGTGAATTAAGGTGTAAGTCTAATTAAAGTTTAGTGAGTTAAGGTGCTTCTAATGGTGTAAGTCTCATTAGCTTTTTAAAATATTGGTCCTTGGATTATCTTGCAATTTTTATAGATCCATGAAGGGTTGATACTTCTGTACTTATTAGTCTGAATTTGTACTTGCTCAAATAACATCTTGTTGACTTCATAAGTTAGTGTGATTTGTTTACGGGTGCTTTTTCAGTTAGATGGTGGTATTGTGTTAACCCGTCAAAAATTTACTTTTCAGAGGGGAAAGGAAGCTTGCTTTACTTTCTAAAAGCTGAAGGATTAGCAACTTCATTATCTGCTGGTGTTGGGGATGATGGAATGCAACTATCCTCTATAGCATACATCTTTAGCATGACCATATACCTTACTGCTGCTGGCATAGAGAAGGTAGTTTACCTATTTCGTTCTTGGTTGATGTGTTAGTTTATGTGTAGTGACATACTTCCGCATTAATGAAGGAACAATCGACATCATTATATTCATTGGATAAACCCAAATCGACAATGTTCAGGTTTATATTTGTGTGTATGATCGATCTCTTATAGGTACGAGCTATGAAATATTGGGACCTTTGAAAAATTCCTTGTCTCTTTGTTTTCTTTTGATGTTTTGACAGATTTACGAGGTAATTGGTTTTGTTTACCAATACCTTAAATTGCTTCGTCAAGATGAACCACAAGAATGGGTTTTCAAGGAACTGCAAGATATTGGAAACATGGAATTTAAGTTCGCCGAGGAGGAACCACAAGATGATTATGCTGTAGAACTAGCAGGTTTATTTGTTTTTATATCTTATTATTTTGTTTAGTATGAATGTCATTGACGGTTTGAGAGTTAGTTTGCTGATGAAGTCAACAATCAGTTCAAAAATGCCAATTATGTGGAAGAGGTTACTGTAAAAGATTTCAGCCAAGTCCCAAGTACATAGGCGGCTCTCTTTTCCATACTAATGGCTAAATCTTCACATTACCTAATAATTAGTTATATTTTGCTCTTTAGAGATAGAAACATATATTGGTCCATTTTGGCTGATGTATGAAGAAATTAGATTCCATAATTAGAATTGAACATTAGCTATTTTTCTAGTATTATTTGACATCTATTTTATACGTTGTCGTCCTCTTAAAACTAACTCTATTTGGAGTCTTTTATGCAGCTAACATGCTCCTATACCCTGAAGAGCATATAATATATGGGGACTACGCATATGAGATTTGGGATGAGAAGCTCATAAAACATGTTCTGAGCTTTTTGAAGCCAGAAAACATGAGAGTTGACGTGATGACAAAAATAATTGATAAGCAGTTTAAAGGTAATTTCTAGCCAATATGTTGTAGTTCTCCTTTGCAGTGTTCTATAATTTAAAAAGGATTTCGCACCAACAATTATTTATTTATTTATTTTATAAATATCACTTTGAGTCAAAGTTTGTCACCAATCACATCATCAAACTGCACATCATACCAATAATTAGGTAATATTGGATTTAAGATGATTTGAACTTTCAACCTCAGAAAGGCGAAAGCTATGTAAAGCTTCTCCGCTAAAGATGGTGAAGTATATTGACTTGCAGGATGATCTACAAATGTTAGGATATTTTATGTTATGATTTTTGTATGAGTAATATATCCAATGCAATCTGCAATTCTACATGGATTACAAAACTAGCCATCAAACCTGATTCATATGTTTTGGTTTGGATTAAACTGAATTAGCGGATTGCTTTCTGTTTGGCGATTGGTACTTCCTAGTTTTTATGAACATTTCATGCTCCATTGTACTGATTGAACGTGTTACTTGTAATGTTTGGTGTTGATAAGTACCCCAGGTGTAGCAATTAATGAATAGAATAAAAGTGGTTTTTTTTTTAAATCCAAGGCAGAGAGATTATTGGAAACAAACAAATAATGATACTCCCTGAACCTTGTTCGGAAGGGGAACTTTTCTGAGTTGGGTTATATAGTTATACTTTGATTTTCCTTGACTTAACACTGGACCTAATTGCAGATTCTTCTTAATATTTGGCATTGATGATTAAGTGAGCAGGAGAAGCTACCAAGGTGGCTGGTACATCTGCAAAGTGGGAGTTAGTTCTATTGTTGTTCTTTTAGGTGGCAAATTTGTTATTCTCTTGATGTTGCATGAGAAATGTTTAAAATGGTAATACATATGTTCTAACCGATAATACTGTAGAAATCTATGGGCCTAGAGAGTGTTGGGCCACATGCGCACATGTGGGTATATAAATGGTTTTGGAATTCGTCTGCACAAAAAGCAATTGGCTTGTGCTAGGATCCAATCTACTCCACTTATATACCTCACCAACTCTTATTATATTTTCGATGTGGGATTACATACTCCCCATCAAGTGCAACTAGATTTGGACCAGTTGTCACTTGCCAAACACAGACCTACTCTTAGAAATCCATAGGTTCCATACATACATGTTTAGGTCTACCCTTAGAGGCTCTAGGTCCACAAACGGTCTATACTTCATTGCAATCCCAACCAGGTCTTCAAACATGAGCCTAAGATCATTCCTTTCTAATGCCATGTAGAAATCCCTGGGCCTAGAGAGCGTTGGGCCATACACGCAAATGTGGGAATATAAATGGGGTTGGAACCGATCTTGTACAAAACCAATTGGCTTGTGCTAAAGTCCAATCCACTCCATTTATGTACCACACAATCTCTTATTATATTTTCGATGTGGGATTACAATAATTACATACTCAAACAAATATGTAGACTCCACTTTGGGCTCACGTACCCGTGCGATACAATGTGGACACCGACACTTGATATGTGTCAAACTCTTCAAAACTACTTTGGACACTTTCATTTTTTACTCAAGAGAAATTAACACCGGAGATTAGAACTTAGAATTGTAAATATTAGGCCATATTAGGTATATTTTACTCTCATTGTCAAAAACTTGCAAGTTATATTTAATTTTCTTGTTCTTAATATTTTTATCCTATTATGATGATATTTGTCATGTAATTGCATGTATTTTATTTTATGCTTTTTTCTCTCTTTTCCAGTGATGCATTTAGTGTAGATTTTTGAATCTACATATGTACATGTACCACAATTCATAAAAGATAATGGGACATTCACTTTTAAGCCATGTCCAAGTACCTGTGTTTGTGTTTTCAGACACTTTAAGTCAAGTCCTTAAAATTAGAGAAAATCAAAGTCCAACCTCTAGACACAGACCCGTACACGACGCTCACACTCGAGTCCAGGTAACATAGGTTATAACTTATTATTTATCCAATTTTTAGCTGCAAGTTTTAATCCCGAACTCGTTAAGAAATTAGTAACTTTCTAGTTTTTTATAGCAAGTTTTTTTCTTTGGCAATTCAAGTGTTATGATTTGAATTTCCTTTTTTCTTGGAAATTAACTTTTCGTCTAACAATTTTTTTTACTCTAGATATCCAATACGAACCATGGTTTGGATCACAATATATTGAAGAGGCGATTCCAATGTCTTTTTTAGAACTATGGAAGGATCCTCCTGAAGTCGAACCATCCTTTCACTTGCCTTTGAAGAACGAGTTTATGCCATGTGATTTTACCATTCGCAGTGTAAACGCACCGAATCATCCGACACATTCATGCCTTCCAAAATGTATAATTGATCAACCAATGATGAAATTGTGGTACAAACTTGATAAGACATTCAAAGTACCTCGTGCAAATACATATTTCCTCATTACTGTGAAGGGGGCATACAATGGTGTGAGAAGTTGTGTGCTAACAGAACTGTTCATAAACCTTCTCAAAGATGAGCTCAATGAGATATTGTATCAGGTATTTTGCGATTCTTTTTTAAAATATACATGAATCTCTAGTCCGTTGTTTGTTTGTTGTCACGAATGGTTAATTTTCAAAAGTATAGAATCTTTGAGGGGATTTTGGATGTTGTGTCCTGCAAGATGATCCACTGTGCAGTTTTTTAGGCTTTCTTTGATGCATGTAGCATGTATAGGGTTCACTTTTCAAAATTTTTCAAAGATTGGTTGATATGGCATTTTTTTTTTATTTACTTTGGGAACTTTTGAAGACCAAACAAAGAAGACAACAATGTAACAATAAGATTGTCATTTGTCACTCAGATCCCTCTTATGAACTAATTCAGAGAGAGCACATATTGGAATACTTTATTACAACTTCTCAAAAAGTAAGAACAGGGATGAACAACAAAATGAGCATCAAAAGAGAACACAAAGTTACACAGTCATTTTAGAAGGTTGTTCTCTCCTTAACACAACACTCACACCATTCCATAACCCTCTTAAGTTATTAAACATTAATCACGGCACATTTTATGCCAGACTTAAGTTACGCTAAGCAAAACGTAAAAATGTAATTTCCTATGAGAAGAATGAGGAAGACTTGAGCAAGAGTTTCTTTATTTCAATGAAAATATCTTTGTGTGCTCTTACAATGTGTGGCTTAAATGAACGTAAATGCATTGAGACTTAGGGTGTATGAGCAAGCGTAGTAAATTAATAAGGTTTTTCAACTTTTCGTCAAAATAATTTGAAGTTTTTACAACTCGTTATCGCAAAAAAAAAAAAAAGGTTTTACAATCTAGGTTGTTCTTGTTTTTTCTTTTCCTTTGCGGTGACTACATAATGTTAAGGTAATCAAATTTTTCACTAAAAGGGATTTTCTTGCATTTTATTGTCTTGAGTTGATTAGGCCACTCGGGTTGGTAGCCTTCTATTTGTTAAACAGTTATAACATGTACAACAATTGTGAATATGCAGGCTGGTGTTGCAAAATTGGAGTCTGCCTTATCTATCATTGGGGACAAGCTTGAACTAAAGATCTACGGTTTCAATGACAAGTTACCTGTTCTGTTATCAAAAATCTTGGCCACAACAAACTCCTTTTTGCCTGCAAATGACCGATTCAAGGTATGACGCTATAGCTAGGAATCTGCTGCCTCCTCTGCACTTTTTATTTCATTGGAAAAGCTGCTCTTAAGAATTGCATCTTGGTTTATTGCAACTGAAGGCATTGGCTAAGCACTTGACAACTAACCTAGTATTTGTACAAGCAAAGTCTGTTTCAATTCTAGTTATTGACTTATAGTTCTCTTTTTTTCTTTTTTCTTTTCTTTTCCTTTTTTTTTCCTTTCTGCTCTGAATGAGGTTTTTTAGTCTTTCTACTATAATGTCATGTTTACTATTCCATCCAAATCTCAATAATTAAAAATTTGTCTTTGACTCTTCGCTTTATATTTCATTCACTGTAAATTCAAAATTAATTCCGCAAAGCACAATTCTATAGTTGTTTTGGTAAAAACTCAACATATTATCGATGTTTAGAGAGTTCTCACTATATATTACTCCCTTTGGTCAATTATATAAGTCGTTTAAGGAAATAACATGTTTATGTGAAATAGAGAGTTGGTGGTGCGTTGACATCGAGTCTCCTTTGTTTTTATCTTCTTTTTTTTTCGGTGATATACTTCGTTGTTGCTCCTTGTTGAAGACGAAAGTACTCCACTGATGCAATCCCACAACCATTGCTTCTTGATCGAAGAGACCCACTCAATACTCTCCACTCTTCCAATTGCATGCCTCATGTTGTTTTCCAGATCTACATTGCAAAACGTCAGATCTAAATTGCAAACCTTCAAATCTTCGTAGCAGACCACCAGATCTAAGTTATAGAGCACTAAATATGGACTTCCAACCTTCAGATCTATTGCACAGAACCTCATATCTGAGTTGTATAACACCAGATCTATACTCCAAACCTCCAGATCTGCGTCACGAAATGACAAATCGATACTTCTCCACTTGCAAATCGTGTAGAACAACCTCTAATCTTTAAATTGCCACCGCCACCTGCTATGTCCCTTGCATTTTCTTTGTGGTTTCAATCTCCAGAGAGATCACTTGGTTCGTTCGAATTCGGTCAAATATAAAATCAACTTATTTACATTCATAAATAGGGGTAAAAGAGGTAAAATAAGTCTAGAATTGTGTGAACGACTTATATTTTTGGACAACGCACGGTACCTAGAATGACTTATATTGTTGACTAGAGGGAGTAAGATTTTCATATGTAATAAGTAACTACTTCCACTCAAATATTTTTTCTTTTTGAATTTTTTGGATTGATTCTAATTTTTTTCTTAATTTTGCCAAAAGCATCTCTAGTGAGATGGACAAGCAAGACAAGACATCACTTGCCAAAGGTAAGGTTAGGTGGTTTTGTAATTAAGTTAGTTTCTTCTCAAAAACAAAATCTTCTTAGTTCATAACTTCATATAATTACGTAAGATTCTCATTCCTTCCTTGATCCATGTTTTTAAATAGAAATTTAGGTAAAGTAACATTTACAATAATCATAGCCATGCTTTATCAATGTATCAATTTGTTCTATCTGTGTACAACAACACCAACAATTTAAATCGAATTGTGTACAATAATCATAGCCGCAGTCCCAAATTAATTGGGGATCAAACTCTTCTATTGTGCTCAATTAAGTGCAATTGATGGTGAGCTTTCCTAACCATTCAAATCCCTCCTAATTTATGCGTCCCATGTTTACTTAGGTCTATCCCTACCTCGTCGAGTTTCTACAGTTTCTATCAAGTCAAGTTTTCTAATAGGAGCATTTGCAAGCCGTCTTTGCAGGTGACCAAACCACCGCTACCGCCTTTCCCTAATTTTTGTGTTAAATGGTGCTACTTCTACTTATCTTTGAATTTCTATATTTCTTACTCTATCTTTACGAGTTTTACTGCACATCCACCTAAGCATCCCCATTTTTGTTACGTTCATTTTATGTAATTGTTGTTGCTTTATCGCCCAACATTCACTTTCATAGAGCATAACTGGCCTAATTGCAGTCCTATAAAAATTTTCTTTTGACTTAGTAAAAACATTCCGATCACAAATTATTAGATCGAATTGTGTAATTTGGAAAAAAAATGTTACACCTACTATTTTTAAATTTTTCCGGTGTTGTCTTGTAGGTACTATTTTTCCTATTATTTTATGAGAATTTATAGAAAACCCAATTGACGACGAATTATGTAGATTTGTTTAATGTGTCATTGTGTCTCAATCTTGATAGTATATATCGTGTCTTTAAAATATATTCATTGGCTAAACTGCCATTTTCGATTAAGAAATGGTTGATTTATATGTAATCACAACAGGTCATTAAAGAGGATATGGAAAGGGCGTTCAGAAATACCAATATGAAGCCCTTAAATCATTCAACTTACTTAAGATTGCAGCTTCTTCGTGAAGACTTCTATGATGTGGATGACAAATTGGTTTGCCTCACAAACTTATCTCTTTCTGATCTAAAGATGTTTGTCTCAGGGCTCCTTTCTCAGGTATTCAAATAATGGCTCGTCTGTTCATGCTCTAATTCTCATTTGCTGTTTTTTTTTTTTTTTTCTTAACTCTATATCCTTGCTAGACATATTCAAGAGGATATACCATGGTGTATGTTATTTGCAGATGATATTGTCTTAGTGGATGAAACCAAAGATGGAGTGAATAGGAAATTAGAACTCTGGAGGAATACATTAGAATCTAAAGGCTTTAAGTTGAGTAGGACGAAAACGAATACATGCACTGTGAGTTTGGAAACACTAGACATCGAGATGACGGAGTGGTAAAATTAGGGGAAGTAGAAGTTCCTAAGGTAAACCACTTTAGATACCTAGGATCAATCATACAAAATGATGGTAGCATTGAAAATGATGTCACACATAGAATTCAAGCTGGATGGAAGAAATGGCGGAGTGCAACAGGGGTGATTTGTGATCGACATGTTCCTACTAAGTTAAAAGGAAAATTTTATAGGACCGCAATTAGGCCATCTATGCTCTATGGAAGTGAATGTTGGGCGGTAAAGAACAACAATTACAAAAAGTGAACGTAGCAGAAATGAGGATGCTTAGGTGGATGTGTGGTAAAACTCGTAAAGATAGAATAAGAAATATAGAAATTCAAAGACAAGTAGGAGTAGCACCAATTGATACAAAGATTAGGGAAGGGCGGTTGCGATGGTTTGGTCACCTGCAAAGACGGCCTACAAATGCCCCAACTAGAAAACTTGACTCAATAGAAACTGTAGAAATTCAACGAGGTAGGGGCATACCAAAGTTAACATGGGATGCATTAATTAAAAGGGATTTGAATGGTTTGCAAAGCTCACCATCAATTGCACTTAATCGAGCACAATGGAAAAGTTTGATCCATGTAGTCGACCCCAGTTAATTTGGGACTGAGGCTATGTTGTTGTTGTTGTTGTTGTTGTGTTAACTCTATATCCTTGATGCCTTGGTTCGAAAATTTGACCTAAACCCTTACCATGAAGATTCATCAAACTTCTCCACATTTTTTGTTAAATATTTTCATCCTTAGACATTAAATTACAATTTTTTGATAAAATGAATGAGGTTGTTCATAAAACTATCCATTAGACCCCTACGTATGTGTCAAGCCTCATCAATATTAAGGATCATGCTTTTCACATTGAGCTCTTTATGTTTTCATTATATACCGTCAAGTTGATTTTAGCATATTTGGACAAAAACATGGATCTTTAGAACACTTCAATTTAAGTATGTGAACATTGGGCAGTGATTCTCAATGTGTGTGTGTGTTTTCTGCAAAAAAATGTACAAATTAAATTGAGCTTCTTTGAATGGGTTCTGAAATTTAAGTATATGAAAGTTTGTGGAGAACTCAAAACTTTTATCCTCACGTGACACGTTAAAACTAACCACAGTATATAAAGCATGTACACTTTAAGTTGTCCTTCAGGAAATTGAAATTATCACAAAAAATTAATAGGCCTCACAATATTCTTCCTTCTTAGAGTCTCTATTGATCCATTGTGGCAATAGATGGATGGATCTGCAGGATTTAGTGACTCTAACCAGGATTTATTAATCAAAGTCAATGAGAGAGAAGGACTATGAAATTTAAGTTAAGGTAGTGCAGAAAGATCCAACAACATCTATGCAAGAATCTAATTATTCCTATAAAAAAGCGAGAATCTAATTACACGGATGATAAGTATTTCGTCAACTAATCCATAATATTTTGGACATTGATCTTTATTCGAAGCTGACATATCTTTGCTTTTCTTTTTGTACCTCATTGTAGATGCATATAGAGGGCCTCTGCCATGGAAATCTATCAAAAGAAGAAGTACTTGCTATATCGGATATTCTTGGAAGTAAATTATCCACTTCACTGTTACCAATGGAACTAAGGCACAAGGATCGTGTTTTGTGTTTGCCTTCTGGTGCCAATCTTGTTAGAGACATTCATGTAAAGAATAAGTTGGAAGTTAATTCTGTTGTTCAGGTAACCAAATGCAATTTCTTGATTTTCTGCTTTTAAATTTTTCACAACACCGTAAATTCTCTAATGAGTTTCAATGATTCACTTTTGTATTTAACGTTCTACTCTGTTTCCTTTTTCTGTCCAGGTCTATTATCAAATCGAGCAAGATTTTGGGGTTGAGAGCACCAAATGGAGATCATTGGGAGATCTTTTCAGCGATATTGTGGAGGAACCGCTTTTTAATCAACTAAGGTGATGCATGGTTCTGGATTCAATGTCATTGCAGTAACGCACTAGCACTATTGAAATGCAAACAAGCCAATTGGAAAAATCCATTGCGTCAAAACTTGCAATATAAAGACGAAATGATTTTGAATATAATATAATAGCAAGTATCAAAGGTGTCGGGAAGGCTTAATCTTTTTATTAATTCATTAAATTTTTTTTGTCTTCCTTTACAGTTATTAATAAGGAGGGAGACATTGGAGAAGTTATTTCTCGAAGGCTGGGATTATGAAGCTTTAGAGTCAAATGCTTTTTTTTTTATGGTATATATGAACTAGCATTAAAAAATCTAAAGATCCCTAATATTTATTTGATAGGAAAATATTGAACTAATGAAGCTTAACAATATTAATTTAAATGACTTGCAAAAGTTAATGGGATACTGATAGACTCCCAAGTAAAGATGGTTAAAACTTTTAAAGAGGGCCATTATAATAGTCATTTTCATACTATTCTAGTATGTCCTTAGTGCGAAAGAGTATCAAAGTGTATAAATAAGTGATGTACTTTTTTGGGGGGATATGCGACAAGTGTTTAGAATTTGAGTTCTACTTTGGTGAGTAGATGGGGAGAATCCAGCCTCTCAAGTAGCTGCAGGTTCTTGTTCCTCTTATGATATTTCTTCTCCAGTATCAATATAATATTTCTGTAGTTCTCTTTGCTCTTCAATTGTTTGTGTTGAATCGGAGTTTAAGGGCTTACAATCTTATCATACACGCAAGAGATGAATTCTAAGGAGAGCATTTGTATAACCAAGTACAAAGTACCTGTAGCTGTTGGCCAACTAATTTGATGGAAGGTCGTAGAACAGCATTTGCTCTTCCTTATTAGTTATTACTTCTGCTTATTGCCTTATTGGCGGATTTTGTCATGCTATAGAGGCATAAGAAATAGCCTTTGGCACGTTATGTGATTGTTACAGTTTTTTTTTTTTGGGTGATCCGACTGTGCTTTAGACTTGTTTTCAGGTTTCAGCTTTTTATATTCACTTAAAGGACTTCTGGTTGTTCATGATGCACTTCTTTGTTGTTAATAAATATTTTTCCCCTCATTTTTTTTAAAGAAAAGGAGTTAAAGAATGATTTGAAAGTTTTAGTCACAGGATTTACTATATTTCTTATGTTTGCGTTGTTTCTATCTGTTTTTCTAAGCTCGTGCTAATCACAGGGTATGTTGTGCTTCTTGTCTGTGTCATTTCTATTTACTTTGTCAAGCATGTGTGTCCATGTGTTGTTACTTTGAAATCGTTTCAGTGTTTTTTCATTGTATAGATCATGCTTCATGGTGCGTACGTGTTAGTGGGATATGATACAACTTATCTGCCATCCAACTTTTTAAATATAACACTTGAAATGTGTGACTAAATTGTTGATCCTTAAATTATATTCGATGCAGAACGAAGGAGCAACTTGGTTATGTTGTTGAATGTGGTCCTCGTCTCACGTATCGTGTACTTGGTTTTTGCTTCTGTGTTCAATCTTCTAAGTTCGGTCCACTACATTTACATGCAAGAATTAACAACTTTATTAGTGGCCTGAAAGAATTACTGGTACGTTTCCATTGTCTATTTCTTGTAGAAATTGAATCTTCAACTTATTTCCCATGTTTTGCATCTTTGATGAAGTTTTATGGTTCTATGGATCATTTATCGCATTTCTAATATTTCAATGAAACTGTAAGATGTATGTACAGCCATGCATGCTAGTAAACGAGTGATGAAAGCCACCAAATAAAACACTTTGAAAACTTATACTGGCAGATCAATGCATGTTCTCGAACATCCTCTCTATGGATTTTTCTAGGCTGCTATGTCTTGTTTAGTCTTCCATTTCGAAAGATGATGATAGCATCAAGGGCCGACCCCCTATTAGAAAGGTGTACCAAAGGAGGAAGATGGGAGTTTTGGTTAAGGGAGGGACCACTGAATCAGTTGCTGGGGCAATACATGAAGAATAGGGAGTCTGTGGGCCCCACAGGTCAGGGGATCAAGAGGACGTGGGGTGTAGTCAGTGGGGTCAGTGGCAGTGGGGTGTAATCAGTTAGGGTGTACAGTGATGACACGCGTGTGTATGACACACGCGTGTGTATGACACGCGCGTGTGTGTGCGTGTGTGTGTGTGTCATGTAAGTCGGTTGTGGTTTTATTAGGCGTCAGGAGTCCATTGTGAGGCATTGAGAGAAAAAGTGAATTCTGGGTGAGAAGAGAGGGGTTTCTCTCCATCTCTGGTGTGGTGAAGAATTTTGTATCTGGGTTTTTGTTGGCTATCAATAAAGTTACCGGAGGCGACCCCCTCCTTCACTATCAGATGACTTTCTCAAAACTAGGTCATAGTCTTTAACTAAGATGATGGGTATATGTTACTATTCCTGATAACATTGTAATTGTATTTTTGACTCATACGCTGTTTTGGTCGGTGGTGCAGGATGGGCTAGATGGTGAATCCTTTGAAAATCACAAAAGTGGCTTGATAGCCAAGAAACTGGAGAAGTATCCTTCACTTAATTATGAAACCAGTCATTTCTGGGGACAAATTGTAGATAAAAGGTACTCCACTTCTGTTTATGCTAGCGATGATGTTTTTGTCCCTATTCGTGTTTATATTTGTGTTTTAAAGGGTTTAAAAACTAAAAAGTGTGAAAGAAAAGTAGAAAATAGAGAATGTTTGAAAGGGTTGGTGATCCATGTTTCATGCTAGTCAGGATTTGGGAATAGTGTGGTATTGAATTAGTATGTTATGCCTTCTTGGAGCATTGCAAAATTCTTCTATTGGTGCAACAATTTCGTTTCATAAAGCAATAAAATAATGATTTTGTAAATTAGAAGACCATGTAATAAGACCTTAGAGTTGGCTTGTGTTTCATGTTTGAAATTATTTACATGGGTTACATGTTTCTTCACAACCAATGTGAAAAGACGTGCTTTGCTCTTAATGTATAGATTGTCATTTTAATGCTAATATATGCTCTACTCATGCCGTGACCATCAAATGCATGACACTTATGGCATCTGTTTTTTTATTAGTCATTACTTGGTAGATTATTTTTAACCCTGAAAGAGCTCTATGGATAAAACTACCTAATTGGTATGAGTTCTACCATTTTTGTGAGTTGCGTTCATAAAGACCTATATTATTATTATTTTTGCATCTCATAAAAAACGAGGCAATCACCTTCTTTTATCTTCTGCTCATTTTTCTTTCTACTTCAACGGTCAATGAGGCAAAATCTATTGGGAACTATTTGCATATTCTCTGAATAAAGTAAAAGTTCTTTCTGGATATTTTTTCCAAGACTAACACTTCATATTGGTCTTTTCAAGTCCTCAAAAAGGTTTTCATTTTAATCTGGTTACTTCACTATGAAATTGTTCTTTGTTTTGGTATGGGTTGACTACTGTTAGGGTTGCAAGTGGGGCAGGGTAGGGCGAGGATCGTAATTACTGTCCTCGTGGCGCGGGGTGGAGATTTATTCCTGTAAATTCCCCGCGAGGCGAACTTTGCCTCCTCATACCCCATTTCGCGGGGATCGACGCGGGGCGGGGAACCCCCACGGTGACCCATCAATTTTGTAAAAAACATTTATTTTGATCTTCATTCATTTGTCATTTTGGCACATAAGTATTACTTTTTAAGTTTTTTAAAGAAACTATTTTTTCTCAAATTGAAGGATTCATGCGGATTTGTTTTATTGATTGAGTTACAAGTTATCATACTTAATTAAATATATAAGATTTCCAAAACTAGTATGGCAAATATATTTCAATGATGTTCTAAATATAATTTTATAATATATCTTTATGATATAACATGTATATATATATAAACCCGGTCGGGTTGGCCTAGCGGTAAGGGTGCACTCGGGATTGTGTGGGTTAGGCGCACGGTCCCGGGTTCAATTCCCCGCTTGTGCCAAGCTTCGTCTGGCCACTGGCAAAACTACCATGGGTGATGGCTACAGCGCCTCCTTTGGGGGATTAGTCGGGCGAAGCTCGGATACCCCCTAGGGTCATAAAAAAAAAAAAAAAAAAAAAATATTTATATATATTATAGAATTAATTTAATGGTGAAAATAAATTTTATTATTGGAGATCTTGAGTTTCATTCCTTATATGACATGTTTTAAGTAAAAAAGTTATATAATTTTTTGTAAAAATATAAAAAATTGAGAATTTTATGCCAGGGATGCGATGAGGGGAATCCCTGCGAGGCGAGAACAATTCATGTCCCTGCCTTGCCCTGCTTGGCGGGGCAAGATTTTGTCTCTTGCCTCTTCCCGCGGTGAGCAAAAAACAGTGAATTCTTGCCCCCACCGAGGCAAGGCACCGCGGGAAACGGGTATTCCCCGCCCCACTTGCGACCCTAACTGTTGTGGTCATCTGGTAGTTGTTCAAGTTGTAAGATAGCTTCGGAAAATTTTTAAAAATAAAATAAAATAAAATAAAATTGTAAGATAGCAACCAAGTTAAAAAGTCCTTCCATGTTTTAGATGTTAAAATACTAATGGTATACCCTTTTTGTCATATCCATAATTCTTACAATCTCTTGATGTGGGAATTCTTAATTTAAGCCTTTAGCCAGTAATGGTTTGTGGGATTTGTAGTGTGGTTATCAGAAGTAGTGTAATTTGTTTGTTGGAAATTTTCCTAGTGTTGAAACTGATGATCTTTGCTATTCCAGGTATTTGTTTGATATGTCCGAGAAGGAAGCAGAGGAGCTCAAAGGCATCCACAAAAGTGACATTATAGATTGGTACAATACATATTTGAGACCGAATTCTCCAAAGTGCAGACGACTAGCAATCCGAATCTGGGGTTGCGAAACAGATATGCAAGCCCGAGAGACATCATTGGAACATGTTTTTAGCATCGAGGACCTTGAAGCCTTTAAGATGTCGGCAACATTCTATTCAAGTCTTTGTTGAGTTGATGGCACTGCCAACTTGTTAGACAGAAATTTTGAACGTGGTATGTTTAGGTGCAGGTTCATATACAGGAAATTACACATGATTCAAGTTTATTGATCAACTAAAATCAAAACAATAATTTGAGCTGGCGTTGGCTTGAACGCCAAAATCCAGAGGGGAAATGCCCAGTTAGTGGAATCATTATATTGAATTCTTGCTTCATACTTCTCAATTCCGTTTTTGATAGATCATACACACTACACAGTATGATTCATTTGTCACTTTGCCTTTTATATGTTGATTCGATTAATATTACATTGTTTTCAAGAAGCCTCTTGGATTGTCTTACCTTTTTTAATGCTTCAGTTGCTATTGCCATTAATTTTTCTAAGCCAAAAATTCTGTTGAGCTTTATTCCTACCTTTTCAATAACTCCATCAGCTTACACAACATGCAGAAAGTTAGCCTGCTCCAGTACTGAATTAAGCAAACCGGAGTAGGGTTCGCATAGGGTTGGGTACCCTCGAAAATTATTCACAGCCTTTGTTATCAAATGCCCACCTCGTAATTGAATACAATCGCGTTCTTGACTTCTGATAGAACTATTTATGAATCTTGTTATTTTGACCCACTTTTCATATAACAATCTCACGTACACTTGTGGGGAGTACGCATCAATTTTCGTACACGTGTGCATCCATGTGAAAATCAAGTGTCACAATCAGTGCAGGTGGAAATGGGTCGAAAAAACATTTTTCACTATTTATATCAATACCCATCTCAAACCTTGATAGAATCATATGGATTGGTTTAACAAATTGTGATGGTCCCTTTGGTAAGGATAATAAGTTGTTTTAATTGTAAGGATAATGCTAGTCAAACTCAATGAGTACGTACTCAAACAATCACAAAAAGACTTAAATATTATTCATATAAATCTACCACCTACTTCTTCAATCCATCATCCACCACTTATCACCGTCCCCGCTGTAACCACCGTCGCCACCAACACCACTTAAATACTAGCCACCAACAGCACTGTCATCATCCACAACCGCCGGAGACCATCCTCCCCTTCGTTCCCTCTCTTTGGCATGGAGGAGTGGACGACCTTCCGGCCATTCTCCTCCCGCTCTCTTCCGGCCACCCTCCATTAGATAGAAAGAAGAAAAGTTGAATCGAAGACCTAAAACAAGGTAATCCTTGAAAAGAAATCAAAATCTGATCTTTCAACCCGTTTCAAGCACACCCAACTGAAATCTTCAAAATCAAAATTGATTTCACATGAAATCGTAATCAAACCTCTAAAAATCTGACTACCCACTTGAAGAATCTCCAAAAAGGTCAAACCTTTTTGACCAATAAAGGCACTGCAGAGAAGAAAAGCTGAATTGAATACCTAAAACAAGAGTGTGTGTGAGAGAGAGGGAGAGAGAGAGGTTGTCGGCGACGACGAAAGATGACGATGGCGGCGACGGTAACTGGCGGTTGTGGCGGTGAAATGGGAAGATGGGTCTTCACGCCAAGGAGAGAAATGGTTGTCGACGGTGGTGAAAGGTGACGGCGGTGGCGGTGGTGAGCAGCAGCTGTGGCGATAGAGGTAGTGGAGGACGTGAATGTGTTCATGCTTATTGATGTTAAGGGTGAGGGATGTTACGTCTTTTTGTTTAATTGTGTATCCTAAATTACTCGTAATAAGGCATTTGAGTCTTTTCTCAAAAGAACCGAATAGATTTTTTTTGTAATTGTAATAAATATTTTGGTCGTGCAAGGGTAAAATAACAATAAATAGCTCAAATTGGAGATTTGCGTTCATTACAGGCGTAGGGATGGAAGTCGACGTTGATACAGATGTCTAAAGAATGTATAAGGATCAGCTTGTGAATGCAGGGAAGAGGCGGTTCTCGGAGAACATATTGTTGGAGACAGGTGACCTTAATGTTACCTCGGATGATCTAGGCCTTTGGGTGAAGTTCTTTCCTAATTTGCACTCCAAGTTGGAGAAACAAATGGAGAACGCGGTAGTAGTTAGATTTATAGGGAGAACATTGGGATATAAGATGATTTGCAACAGGATCGAGTCTTTGTGGCACCCTGAGGGGGATTACTGGGTTAATAGATTTATATAATTATTTTTATCTGATTCAGTTCACTTGTGCAGGGGATATGGCAAAAGCGCTGATGGGAGGTCCTTGGATGATCATTAGTCATGTCCTCTTTGCTCAGAATTGGGTTCCTTCCTTTCGATTCTCAACTCCATCAGTTGCTAAGGCAGCAGTGTGGATACATTTCCTTGATCTTCCTCCGGAATACTTCCATGACTCTATTATTTGGGGCCTTGGCAATGTAGTAGGACGTTCTCTATGAATGGATACAAATACTTCCATAGCGAATGAAAGCGGATTTGCACGTGTTGCGGTGGAGATTGAATTCTCCAAGCCCTTACCACTGAGGTTCAAAGTGTATGATTTTAGGCTCCGTGTGGAATATGAGGGCATCCCTCGCATATGCTTCCAATGCGGAAAGGTGAGTCACATTAGTATGGCGTGCCCTCTCGTAGCTCGGAATGAGACTTGACCAAAATTAGTCACGGAGAAATCAGTCACGAATAGTTAAGGTAACAGGGTGAACGACCAATCACCCACCAGAGATGCTAATTTTGGGCCATGGATGATCGCGCAGATGAGACCTCGCCGGAGTGGGGATGTTTCCAAAATGAGTGGTGGAGATAATCAAGCGAGAGATTCGCGATATGGGAAGCAAAAAAACAAATTTGATGTGTTGGTGAGCTCCAGCGAATAAATAGAAATGGGAACCATGCCCAACAAGGAAATTGCCACGAGTCAGACCATAATTTTCTCCACGAATAACGGAGATTCTGCCAGCCATGAAAAATCTTCTAAAACAGGCAACCAGGGTAAAGAAAGAAAGAAGAATTCTAAGACTGTGAAGCAAACTTCCAAACATGTACCAAAGGTTGATGGGCCTAAGGAAATGAGACCCAACTGGTTGGGATGGATCATAAAAGCCCAAAGAAAAATGCTCAAGGCCCTGCAAGGCCCAAGACGATTGTATCCAAAGTTAGTGAGTTTGACGAGTTGGAAAAAATGAACAAATTTTCACCTTATGAGGGTGCATGGAAGATTCCAACCTTTCGAGACATTACAAATGAAAGGAGAGCAGCGAGTCGGGGCGGGTCTTCAGGTCTCATCACCTATATGTCCACGGAGGATCTTGCGGTCGATATACGGAAGAAGCGTAGTCACACAGGATTGATGCAAAGTGTTGTCAAGCGGCGCCATCAAATAATGATAGCCTTGAAGACGAGTGTGGACACCCAAAGAAGATTCGACAGGGGTGTCTTACTCAGAAATAAGAGGTGCCACGCAACTATGATATGATGTCACGGTTGAAATCATACCCAAGAGGGGTGAATTGGGTGTATCGAGAGGTTATCGTATTTTAAAACCTTTTTAACGGATAATGATGTTCTATGTACACACAATCAACAATTATAGATGCAATGCAATGGTGAAAATGGTAAAAGAGATGGAAAAGAGACATAAGATTTATAGTGGTTCGATCCGACCGATCTTTATCAACTACTTAACCTCCCAAGTTAGGATTTGAAAATCCCCATCCCCCCTCCCCACTTATATAGGGTTTATGACTAGCCTCAACTAGGTCTTACCATGACTTAGATCCCACTAAGTTTTACAATCAGCCACTTATAAGAAATTGATGAATACAATGAAAATCGACTTTACAAAGTAAAACGACAATAAATTCAACTACTAGAAAGCCACTGTAACGACCCGAATTAATAAAACTAGAGTTACACTCTAATTAGAAATTAGCAACACATAATTCAAGTCGATGTGTTAAGCTCGGTCAACACCTCGAACTCGAAAACTAAAGTAACTTGTTGTTGATGACATGATACATGTATATTACATGTAAATATTTAAATATATGTATTGTGCGATTGTTCAAGACTTATGTTAAGGAAATTGTGTGAGTTCTAGTGGGCGAAAGTGTTAACTCAAGGCGTGCGTTAACACGAGGCATCGGGTAGTCGAGGTAGTCGAGGTTAGTAAATATTATGTAGCTTAGTGGTATTAAATAAGTTGAGAAAATAAACTTATCATAAGCTATGTAAGTGAGATTAACTTAGACTAGTGAAATTTGAAAGTGTAATGTCTCTATTTACACAAAATGTTTATGTAGGCACAGACAGACTCTGTATATATGAGTGTTGTGAGCACAAATACGAGCTTTCTATCTGCACGTCTGTCCAACAGATTTTGTTGTAGCCACAAACAGTAGCCATGTATATATATATATATATATATGTGTGTGTGTGTGTGTGTGTGTGTATGTTGTGGGCACATATACGGGATGCCTGTCTTAGCGTAATGAAAACAACAAGGAAAATAAATTGTAGAAAATAAATAACACACAAATTGTTTACGCAGTTCGGACCTCCAGTCCTACGTCTGCGGGGCCATGCCCAGGTGTAAAATCCACTAAGAGATAAAGAGTAATTACAACTTATACAACATGAATCCTTACTTATTTTCTCTCAAGTTTGGTGATCTGTCACCAAGTCCTACTGTACTAATCACTCCCTCTATCTCTAGGCTTTTACACAAGCGTATCCAAGGTCCCCTCAGAGTGCGGGCTAAGTCCCCTTAGCCAGTGTGTATGTGAACACAACTCATGAGATGGTACTCTTATGATCACTTTGATCTTACAAAACAATTGAATTAATCAGAATGCAAAAATCGATGCTAAGACCAGTGAGCATCGAACTATATATAACAAAGGCTTATGGTATCTTTGACTTCACGTTCCTTCTCATTCATTGAATCAACACCATTGTGTTTTAGGAAACATACTCGATTGATATCTTTGATTGGGATCTTTAGTTTCCTTATCTTCTAGATTTGATTGCAATGTAATGGTAGCATGGGTTGTCCTTCCTTGTTTGTAGATTCTTGCCTTCCTATGAAGATTCTAACGATCTTGCATATATACTGGATGCTTATGTAGCGGCTTACATGGCAGAGCTACACAAGGAATGTCTCAATTGATTTGTTAGTTGCATAATGTCAATCAATAGCCCATGACACTTAATGAGTGACACAATAACAATATTTACATTTTAAGAATCTCCTCATTTGTTATTTGTGCGTCATAACTTAGAATATAGATTAGATATGCAACAAGCATGCAAAAATATTGTTATGTAAAACACAGTCATGCCAAGCATTAGCATAAATCCTAAATTTCGGAATTAAGGTATCGGTGAAGTTGAACCAAGAGGATTAAGTAGAAAACAAAAACAAAAATTAAACTAGTGTTTCTTCCCTTTACTTTATATCAACTAATTGTTTCAAAGAGGAAGAGGAGAGATTGATGTGATGTTGGTACTCCTAGAGTGGCAAGTGGAGACCATTGTGCAGGCAGTGAAGGAGGAGAAGTGAAGACCACGAAGGAAAAATCTTGCGCAACAAGGGAGACAACGAGATGAGACGATTGAGAAGATAAACGGGCTATTTTGTAGGCCTTACAGTGCATTAAAGCATACACCAAGCCTAATTAAACGTTCAACCACCCACTATATACTATTAAACCCAATTAAGTGAGAAAGAGAGATTTGAGGATTTTGGGAGTTATGGAAACTTCCCTCCGAAAGAAAGAGGAAACAGTTGTTAAGGACAATGACAGATATGGAGACTGAATATTTTATTGATCGGCCCACCCAACAGTTTCAAAAACGTTTTTTTTTTTGGAAAATAAACTAAAATGAATGCTAATTATCGAAAGACGGGGGTCGACACAGTCCTAATTTGCCGCGAAGAAATTCAAATCGCGATCCATCCAATGCCTTAGTAAAAATATCAACTAATTGTTTCTCAGTGCTTAAATGCTGGAGTATGACAACTTTCGATCAACCAAATCATGAAGAAAATGATACCTGAGATCAATGTGCTTAGTAAGCGAGTTTCGTACCCAATAGCACTCTTGTTGTCACAAAAGATAGTTAGTTGTGCTCACGAAACGACATAATCATCAAGCATTTGACGCATCCAAATGAACTGAATGCAACATTTTCCTACTGTAATGTATTTAGCCTTTGTAGTGGAGAGAGATTGAATTCTGTTTTTTGTTGTACCAAGAAACAAGATTAGTTCCAACATAAAAACAACCACCTGAAGTACTTTTTCGATCATCAATATTTCCTGCCCAATCTGCATCACTAAAGCCAGCTAAGCATAAGTTAGATTCATTAGAGTACTATAAAAACATAATTTAATGTGGATGCTACATAACGAATGAAACGTTTTACCGCAATAAGATGAGATTCTCTTGGGGATTCTTGATAGCATGCACATACACCGACACTGAAACACAGATCTGGTCGACTGGCTGTTAAGTAGAGTAAGCTTCTGATCATGCTTCGGTACAATTACGAATCAACGGATATGCCCATAACGTCTTTTCTGAGCTTGTACCTTGTATCCATAGGTGTGCACACTTGTCGTGCATTATTGAGGCCAAAATTCATCACAATGGTTTTAGCATACTTACTTTGAGAGATGAAAGTTCCTTGTGGACTTTGTCGGATTTGTAGTCTAAGAAAAAAATTTAACTTACCAACCATACTCATCACAAATTCAGTTTGCATGTTTGTGATGAATTCTTGTACTAGTGAGGAGGAAGTCGATCCAAATACTATGTCATCTACATAGATTTGTGCAATGAGGATAGCGGAAGACTTTGTCTTAATAAACAATGTTTTGTCAATTCCTCATCTTTGATACCCCTTATTTAATAGATAGGTGGTGAGTCTCTCATACCAAGCTCGTAGGGCTTGTTCAAGACCATAGAGAGCCTTATTGAGGTGATACACATGATCGAGGTTATGAGGGTCAATGAAACCCTTTGGCTACTTAACGTATACTTCTTCAGTGAGTATACCATTGAGGAAGGCACTTTTGACATCCATTTGTTGGAGAGTGATATTCATGTTGCATACGTAAGCCAAAAGAAGTCTAATAGACTCTAGACGAGCAACTGGAGCAAAGGTTTCATCAAAATCGATTCCTTCAATTTGATTGTATCCTTATGCAATAAGCCGAGCCTTGTTCCGAGTGATCACTCCATGTTCATCCATTTTGTTTCTGAATACCCACTTGGTTCCAATGATGTTGACATGTGATGGACGTGGTACTAGTTTTCATACTTTATTTTGTTGGAACTACATGAGTTCTTCTTGCATGGCATTTACCCAACATTCATCCATCAAAACCTCTTTCACATTTTTAGGTTCAAGAGATGATGCACACATGTATATCCGACAATTTTCTTGTAATCTCTTTTTGGGATGTCTCGTGTGATGATCCTTTGAGAGATATCTCTAATAATGGATGAGGTAGGATGGTCTCTTTGAATTCGTGGATTTGCTTGAACAGAGGATGAAGGTTCTGTCGTAGGTACATCCTAAAGAGATATGGATGGATCAGTAGGAAAATCAGGGATGGAGTTACCAAGATACTCACCAGCGGCAGTTTTTGTTGTCACGACAGCTGGTGTTGTAGGTTTAGGAACGTCGGTTGTGGGCACAGATGTTGTTGGTAGAGATTCTTCGTCATTTTGTGACTGAGGGTGAACCGTTTCAGAGGCCTTTGCAGGACAGCTTATAGTATCATTTATTATAACGTTAATTGACTCCGTGATCTATCGTGTGGGCAGACTGTACACTCGAAAGGCTCTACTTGATGTGGAGTATCCTAGAAAGATGTTATCATCTCTATTCTTGTTGAATTTTCCAACCTATTCCCTGTCTCTCGAGACAAAGCATTTGTTGCCAAATATATGAAAATAACTTAAACTTGGTTTTTTACTTTTCCAAACCTCGTTTGGTGTCTATGTTGTGTGAGGACGAAAATAGGTTCGGTTGATGACATAACATGCTGTGTTCACAGCTTCAGCCCATAGATTTTGTGCCAGTCCTTTTGAGTTTAGCATAACTCATGCCATTTCTTGGATATGGCGATTCTTACGTTCCACAACTTTATTTTGTTGAGGGGTGATAGGTGTGGAATATTCATGATCAATCCCTAAACTCTTGCAAAAACCATTAAAGTCAAAATTTACAAATTCCTTACCATGATCACTGTGGATGCGGGTGATTTGAGAGTTTGTTGCTCTTTTCTCATTTTGAAGCTTGATACATAGGTCTCGAAATTCTTCAAAGGCATCGGACTTTGAGCGAAGGAAAAGTACCCTTATGAAACTTGAGAAGTCGTCTACACATATAAGGATGTATTTCTTTCCTCTAAGACCGATTGTTTGAGTAGGTCCAACTAAATCAATATGCAGAAGCTCTAGAATTCTTATATTCGAACATCTATCCATTGATTTGTGAGCTATTCTTCGTTGTTTTCCACATTGGCATGGACCGCATGTAGTGTTGTGGACAAAGGAAATTTTAAGAAGTCCTCTGGCTACACCTGAGTCAGACAACTTTTTGAGTTGTTGGTAGTTAACAGGCCCAAGTTTTTGGTGTCAAACCTCAGTCTAATCAGGTATGCTATGGGCATAGATGTTATGAGCAAGACTCTTTTCATTCTGGATAATTGATTGCAGGAGGTAGCAGTTATCAGATAAGCGCAACCCTCTCAAGATGTACTGTCATGGATGATCAAGAACCTTGCATTCTTCCTTATTGAATTTGACTCTTAAGTTTTGATCACAAAGTTGGTTGATGCTTATGAGATTGGTTTTCAAATCTTCAACATGAAGTACATCTATCAGTGAAGGTAACCCGGCAACATGCAATGTTCCTTTTCCAATTACTTTGCTACAAACTCCATCAACGAAAGTTACATGTCCTCCTAAAAAAGGTTGATAGTTAAAAAAAATGAGATATTACTCGTCATGTGTTTGGAGCATCCATTGTCGAAGTACCAGTCTGCTGAAAATGTAGCTTTTAGGGAGACATGAGTTACATTGCACTTTGTGTTATTTTTTGGTACCCATGTATGATAATGGGAAGCTTTCTTTGGGGAAGAACTTCTTCTTATGATGGAATTCTGTCTCCTAGCAAGCTCCCTGTGCATTTGAAAATGTCGGAGCCGTATGTATCCATTTATTCCACAATAGTGACATATTAGTCTGAATCGTTGTGAAGAACTCTATCTTCCTTTTCGAGTATGACTGCTTACTTTCTATGCTTGAGCTGATGTGGAGGTCTTATTGGAGTAGTCAAAACCTTTATGATATTGAGTCTTTTTTCCCATCTTTAGTACATTATCTAGTTTTTGCTTAAGGTGAATAACTTCTTTAGACAATAAGATGTTCTTGTTGACAACCTCTAACCACTTTCATACATCTCCTTATAAGCTTTCTTTAAGTATGTGAAATCAACATAATTAATAGAATCTAAATCAAATTCATAATCGGGGATTATTACCTCTTTAGATGGGATGTTTTTACAGTATGTGGTCACAAATGGTGGATGAGTAGTGAAAGTAGTCCATTCAGCTGGTTGTTTTTTTGGTGTACTGATGGAGGTAAATGCAACATGATTACTTTTATTGCTTTCATCATCTAACTCTGAATCACTCAAGGTTGTACGGAGGGATTTCTTTTTCTTCTTTATGAAGTTCGGACATTCAGCTTGATAGTGTCCAAACCTATCACATTCTCGACACTGAACTCCTTTATTTTTCCCTTCACCAGCTGGATTTTGTTTGAAGCCACTGGGTTCACTGCCATGGACCTTTTTGAATAGTTTGTTGTACTTCTTTGTGAGCAAGGCGAGTTCACTTTTTCAATTTGATCTTCTTTGGCACGGGCTTTCTAAGCAATTTCTCGATGCTTTCGACTCTGATTTAGATGCATCTCAAATGTGGTAAGGGAACCCATCAACTAGTCAAATTGTATGTTCTTCAAACCTTTGGTTTCTTGGATTGTCGTGACTTTGACATCGAACTTAGATGGAAGAGATCTAACGACCTTCTCGATAAGCTTTCTATTCTTATAGGTTTTGCCTAGTTGTTCAGCTTGATTAGCAATATTTCTCAGCTTGGCAGTATATTCGGCAATAGTCTCATCATCACCCATTCGTAGTGCTTTAAATTGTGAGGACAACAACACCTTTTTAGAGTCATGTACGTCATCATTTCCTTTAAATACATTTTGAAAGATTTTCACGCATCTTGTGCAACTTTGCATGATGAGATAAGCTTTAGATGTTCTTGGTTCACACCACTAAATATAGCATTTAAGGCATTGGCATTTGCAATCATCATTCTCTCCTCAGCCTCTGTCCAATCATCCGTGTTCTTTAGTTTACCATCCTGTTCAGGGACCGAGTACCCCTTTTCAATGGCCTTCCATGCTTTCACATCAATGGATAGGATGAATACTTCTATCCGAGACTTCTAGTACGTGAAATTATTGTCCGTGAGAAGTGGTGGTTTCATTGTTAGGGCACCTTCGGGTTGATCAGATTGATGAGAATAAACATTACTAGAAATTAGGATATGCTTTCTTTGACACAACAAAGGAAATAGGCATTAGTCTCTGATACTAAATGAAAGTGTAATGTCTCTGTTTACACGGAATGTTTCTGTAGGCACATACAGGCTCTGTATATATGAGTGTTGTGAGCACAAATACGAGTTTTCTGTTTGCACAAATGTCTGTCCAACAAATTTTGACGTGGCCACATACAGTAGCCCTGTATATATATGATGTGGGCACAAATATGGGCTTCCTATCTTAGCGTAAAGAAAACAACAAGGAAAATAAATTGCAGAAAATAAATAACATACAAATTGCTTACGCTGTTCGGACCTCCCGTCCTACATTTGCGGGGCCACGCCCATGTGTAAAATCCACTAAGAAATAAAGAGTAATTATAACTTATACAACATGACTCCTTACTTATTTTCTCTCTAGTTTGGTGATCCGTCACCAAGTCCTACTGTACTAATCACTCCTCTATCTCTAGGCTTTCACACAAGCGTCTCCAAGATCCCCTTAGAGTTTGAGATAGTCGGAGATCCCCTCGAAGTGCAGCCTAAGTCCCCTTAACTGTGAATATAACTCGCGAGATGGTACTCTTGTGATCACTTTAATCTTAAAAAAAAATTGAATTAATTAGAATGCAAAAATCGATGCTAAGACCAGTGAGCATCGAACTATATATAACGAAGGCTTGCGGTATCTTTGACTTCACTTTCCTTCTCATTCATTAAATCAACACCATTGTGTTTTAGGAAACATATTCGATTGATATCTTTGATTGAGATCTTTAGTTTCTTTATCTTCTAGATTTGATTGCAATGTAATGGTAGCATGGCCTGTCCTTTCTTGTTTGTAGATTCTTGCCTTCCTATGAACATTTTAACGATCTTGCATATATACTGGGTGCTTATATGGCGACTTACATGGCAGAGCTACACAAGGAATGTCTCAATTGATTTGTTAGTAGCATAATGTCAATCAATAGCCTGTGACACACAATAACAATATTTACAATTTAACAAAATTAATAAATAAGCCAAATTTATGTAGTTAAATGGGTTTTTAATTTAGTTACACACATACTTATGACACACATGTATGTTATATGTGTTAGATGAGTGAGTGGTGGAGAGTGAATGAGGGGTGTTAGGTGAGAGAGATGAGTATATTTTGATGTTGTGAATGGTTGTTTGTTGTTGGGAGTTGTTTTTGGAGAAAGAGATATCTCATGTTCTTAGTTGAGTGTGGCAAGTGAGTGGAGAAATTTGGAGAGAAAAGTAAGGAGATTATGAATATTTGGAGAGAATTTTTGAGGGCTTTGCATATACATTGATAGATCGACATATGGGGAACGCAAATCCACTAATTTGAAGCAAGATTTGTGGAGGGTTCTAGCTTCAAGAGAGCTTTAGGTGAGAATCCAAAGTCACATTTCCAATATCTTACTTTAATGGATTTTTCTTAAACATTTTAAGGTATTGGAACAGTTTTTAAGGTAGTATATTAATAGGTGGTTGATTTTAGTTTGATATAGTTTTTGAAAAAAAAAAGTTTGAATTCAAAAAAAAAAAACATATATATATATAATTTATATATAAGTTGCCAAGGTTGGCAACATATGTTGCTGCCATTAGTGGCAACAACATAGTTTCCGACTAAGGCAGCAACGTGTTACGCACTCACTTCGGGCGTGTTGCGGGCGTGATTTGAGGCATGCGAGCCATGTTCGACGCACTCGTATGGTTAGCTGCGACTTGCACTCAATTGATTTGCGACACGCGTCGGTGTTGAGTCCCGACGCATATCCGTGTCGGATCACGATGCGCACCCGCATTTAAGTCAAATATTTACTAATATATATTATGTAATATAAAAGTATGATATATATGTATACATACATATGTTACATTATATATTTTGTATATGTATAATGTGTATGTATACATATATATGAAATCAATAATTTAAGTAGTTGATTCGAAAACATGAGAATAAATATCAAGTTCAAGAAAATTATTAGGATTTTGCATAGTTTTTTTTATCGGGGTTTTCACGCACCGATTTACACGCAAAATTTCATCAAATAATTTGAGATTAAAAAATAGGGTCAAAGGAACTAATCGAAGGACTTTGGATGACAAAACTTGACATAAACAACTATGCGGACACGTTTCGAGGACTTTGATGAAGCGTTTGACCGACAATCAGCATAGTGGTGTTGTAAGTAAAACTAGTAGGAAACCATGCATGAATTCATGATTTGTTTTTATTTAAATTCCAGTACTACACATTCTATTCGGTAAATGAATGTCGTGGGATAAGCCTGTAGAGTTCTTCTCGGTGGTGAGTCGGAAATAGCGAAAGCCTACCCCACCGAGCGGAATTGCCCTACTCATTACGAGTCGAAAATGACCTGAGGACTACCAAGTAAGGTGCGAAAGCTCTCATGATGAGTCAAAAAGGTCCAAGGATCTACTCAGTGAGTAGTATGGGGCCTGCAACTAGGATCAATTGGAGGCCACCACCCTTGGCCTTGCGAAAGAGACGGACTTAATGACCATTCCTTTTTGTTATTCTGGCATTCATTATTTATCTTCGTTTCCAGTCTTAACTTATTTCCATACAGTTGATGTTTTCGTTTCTTATTTATTTCCCGTATGGACTTAAGTTATTATTGTTGATTTCTTATGAATACATCATGGGCTCCTCTGGATTTTACTTACTGAAATTTGTTACTGTTTGGTAACAAGTTGCAAATCCTATGACGAGTCGCGACCAAGAGATGCTAGGCAACTATCTTTAGGACTGTCTTTGACCATTTTCTCTCGTAGGTGTTTGGTATATATTATATTTATTTTTTTAGATTTTGGGAGACTTGAGGGATACACCTAATATATTCATCACTTTTTGTATCTATCACATTTGATGCATGATATCTATATATATTTTGTCGGGTTTCCACCCCTTATGATATACTTTTGATTTATAGAAACACACTATATTTGCTTTTATTGTAAATTATTTTAAGGCTTATGCGCTTATAATTGACTAATTTTATCGAACTACTCAACTCAATGATGATTGTTAAGTCAGTGCTAACGAGACTAACATTTTCTCTAAAAAAGTTGAATAATTGACTAAGCATTAAAAATGTGTAAGTTAAGAAATGGGGATTCAAGCCGTTAATGAGATGCATGCAGTGACATGACGGTTTTGATGACGTGTCCAGGCAAAGTGGTGGTGCCCGATTTGCATTGGGATTCGGGGGCGTCACAGCTACTTAGGCCTAACAACTCTTATGCATGCGGGTATAAATATGAATGAGACGTAGAAATATATCTCTGATTTTGCACCAATCTCAAATATGAAACTGGTTAAACCAATTCGATGAGAATGAAAATGATTTCAAATCTGATGAACAAGTAGTTTGTTAAAATCAAGTTTAAGACCTAACTCTTGTTCAAATCAATCCTATGGTTTAGAAAACAAAGTTTAAGTACAAAACCCAAGACAAATGTGTTTAAGAACACAACAAATGATTTCCACATACCAATTGCAATAAACGATGTAGTATAAGCACAAAAAACTAGGAAATCAAACTTTCTTACAACCCCAAATGAAAGTAATTAGAATCAGTTCTAGAGAAGTGGTTGCAAGCCTTAGAATACCTCAGTACTATTAGCTTCGGGGATGATTCAATAGCCTCAAAAGATTCCAAGTGGTCAAGCACATAAATCTGGAGTATTTTTTGTGAAAATTTGGACACAAGTGAGTTTTTGAGCTTCGGAGGATAATAGAGTATTCCAAGTGGTTTATGAATGATTTCTAAGCCTATTTAACATTTATGGACGTTATCTCAATCCAAGGGCGCAAAATCAATTATTGATTCAAAAGATGTAAGCTTTTTAAAAAGCTATCAGGAGAATGGTTAGCGCGCTAGGTGACATCACTAATGCACTAACTGCAGGTAGCGCGCTAAGGCAAGCCATTAACGCGCTAACCAGCAGGGACCACAAAATAATTAATTTTTGGTCTCAAGTTAGCAACTCCCTAAAGCACCTACGACTCAACTAAACATTTGGTAATACATTAAACATGTTTAGTATGAGTCATTGGACCCATTTGGGCTGCCCAGATGATTTCACAAATCCGAGAAAATCAAAAATCCTGGTTTCATGAACCATGTAGGAGCTTTTCGCAAATATTTTGCTTGATATTCAAAACCATTCAAAATAAAATTGGTGCATTCAATACCAATCAAAACAATTTTTTCAAATCTAATGCATGTTAAAAAACATGTTTTCACAATGTAAAAACATATCAAGTTGTAAAGTTTAGATAGCGAAAAAACCAAAACTCGAAACTTTGGAAATACATGTAAAATGTGATATGCATGTATCTAATGCATTTGGCTTGCATAATTAGACTTATATACCTTACATGATGTGTACAATTTATAGTATGAGTTTTTCGGTCCTTATATCCTTATGTGAGTCGAATCTTGAATTTGACCGGATACGTTCGACTTGAACTTGTGAGAACTCATTCTTCCTTTTAAACTTGTGATTCCTAGCCAAGTTTGGTCTTCTGAAAATACTTAGCAAACTTGTTAGAATCCTTTCACTTTGTTTGTTTCCATCAAAATACTGAGTAGAGTATAAGTGACTAACCACTTAGTCCAACAATCTCTCCCTTTTTTATGATAACAAACAACTTGAACTTGAAAAACAAAGGATATGTATTAAGTGCATATTAAGTCATATCAAGTTCATAATCTTAAGTTCAAACCATGAATTTCTCTCCTTTTTGATAACAACAAAAATGGGAATGGAGCTCCCCCTCCCAACATGCATAAGTAGAAGTACAAACAAGGAAAATGAAAGCAATCCATCCACTAGTAAAATAATATAGCAGAGAACAAGATAACTTAGAGATACGTAAAATAAACATCCATGTTATTAAGTAGTAAACGAAAATGAGTAACTAAGTTATGACACATGCATAAGGAACCAAAATTACGTGACTAAAAATGTATGGATGTACATCAAAAAATGACTAACATAGCTGAGACTAATGCTCCCATATCAAATCTACTCCTAGCTTCTCCTCCTAATGGGACAAAGTCTAACGCGCATAGCCGAAATCGCGGTCGTCTCTCGCATGCCTAGTTGGCAGTAAGTGTCCTTCAATGAGACAAAGACAATCACCCCAATGATTAAGACGAGTGCCGATAGCCGTAAAAGTTTGCGTCATGTACTATTGTGTGGCGCCCCGAGGCCACCGAACATGTTATTGCACGGGTCCCGCAGCCCTGCTAATGTATGTCGCCACGTCAACGCTTCTCGTTCAGTATGCCATTCATCGTATTCTTTATATTATTTGCCAATTATTCGAGATATACATTAAGTTACAAGTATGACTTATTTTTTCAGAGTTACAAGTAGGCAATTAGTAAATTTACAATGGAAGTCATAAAGTACATAAACATGGACTTTCATTAACTTTTAGCTTTTATGGAGCATTAGTCCTACTGAGGAAAATTCGGAATAGAGTACATTGTATATAAGAGGACAAAAGTAAATATATATATATATATATATATACAAGTACAGGTGTCTAATAAATCTCCCATAAAACCTAAAATATAAAACAAAGTATCTAAATACAAACACCTACGAGTAGTGTGCCGAACAGTGGGCAAGCTCAGAGATAGTCGCCAAGAATCCCCTTACCCTTACTCATAGAAGGATTTGCACTCAGCCATCACAATAAAATAGATTACAAGTCTAGTGAGTAAGATTCCAAGGAAGTTCACCTAGCATTCATATGATAAAGTAAAGGAAATCTAATAAATAATTTTAAATAAACATGCAGAATATAAATAGGTAACTGTAAATGGATCATCGCATGCATAAATAACAATAAAGTGCAAATGTGTGTGCCTACCCCGGTCAGACTAGACCATACTTTGGATACCTTCCCTAGGATCCCACCAATGGGCGCACCCAACTGGCTCAAAACCTGGTCCTCTCGGTGGCCGGCGTACACCCACGACGCACCAATATCTGTACCAACAAAGTAGCTCGGGTCATTATTCACCGAGGACTCCCGATACACATGATATGGTCTAGCGTGCCATAGATACATTATGGAACACCCGGCAAGAGTAAACTCAACCAACCGTTTAAACAATGAGATGGAAATAGATAACTGAAATGAATAAGAAATAGAACAGGAATGAATTGAACAAGGTAAAGTAAAAATGATAATGAAAGCAAGTAAATATTCAATTGACGTTCATTTGGGTTTTACAAACCTCGAATACGTGCTCCGACTTCATCGGACTCTCAAATTCGACCCCGCCTAGCTCCCGGTACTTGAACTATGGTCCCCTTAGTCCCCTGAAGTTCAAATGCCTCATTTTAATTGATTTATAGCCACATTAAGTTAAATTATTAATATTATACTAAAAATTAGAATTTAATTTCAAGTTTTTGGTTGTGGCACATTTTTCGAGTTACACCGGGGTCTTAAACGCCCAAAAATTCTAAAAACCCAATGTTCTACTTTTTTCCTAATTTCTTGTATTTTCTCTAATTTTTTGTGATTTTCTATAATATTTATCTATTTTTTCTATAATTTATTTTATTTATTATGTATTTTTAATAATTTTTAATTATTATTTAGTGGGGCTTAGGCCCACCTGAACCAAGCTCGATTCGGTTCAACTGGGCCGGGCTTGTGTACGACCCTCCCCTCCCCAACGTGAAGCGACGAGAGATGAATTGTGTTTGCTTTTTCACCCTTTCAGCTTTTTTTCTTCCTTTTCTCTTCTTTTCTCTTCATAATCTCCAACAACAACAACAACAACAACAACAACAACAACAACAACAACAACAACAACAACAACAACAACAACAACAACAACAACAACAACAACAACAACAACAACAATCACCATTTAAAATTCCAAATTTTAAAACCTCACTTTTATGGAAAATCAACTTGAAGAAAATGAAATTGAAAGAGGGGGACTGAATTACCTTGATTGTTGGCACTTCAATCTACTCTATATCTACATGAAACCTCTTTGAATTGATAACTCAGGCCCCTCCCTTGTCTCTCCCTCTCAAATAAATCTCCTAAATTTATGTTTGCTTGCATGTTCATATACACCACTAAGACACCTATTTATATTCTTGTGAGATTTAATTTTGACTCTTAATTTAGATGTGTACACCATCTCTAAGAAAATCAAAGGATCCTCATTAGCTAGTTCATACACTCCAAAGGCACACACATTTCTACACATCTAGCCAAGGAATCATCATCAAGGATCGTTTCCATGAAATCTAGTGGTCTACATTAAATAGATCGAACTATAGTCCCTTTTTAATTTAATAAATTAAATTTTAAAGCATAGGCACATTAATTCATATGTAGGGTATTTAGGGTCTTAAATTTAGTGTACTACCAATTCTCCTATTACTCGACTACCCGACATCTCATGCCCTGCATCTCAACACCATCTCAAAGTGTGTCAATTCTCGTGCTCTCGATTTAATTGGCTTAACCAATGATTTTATTTTCATTAAATGTCACATTTGTCTTGTTTATTGTCATATTAGTTGTGACAGCGCCTACTTCTAAATAGGGCACCGCCCGACCTAATCCCGTACTCAAGCCTTAATCCACATGATCTAAGACTTAAGTATGTATTAGTCAGCCTATCGTCCCTATATTCCTCCAAATCCACATATTGATATATTATCCAATTTAAAGGTAATTCAAATTCAATTGTCATGTTAAGCGGAATCATTCATTATCCAAAATACCTAAGTGTGAAAAACCAGGAAAAACTATATCACATGCACATTTATATATATATATATATATATGAAACTATCCACTCAACCCAATGTACACCCTGAAATGACGTAAACAATAATATAATATAATAAAAGTCGAGACATACAAATGAGTGAGGAGAGTCGCAGAACTGCTCAGATGAAGTCGTCGATCTTCTCATTCCCCGGTCTGCTACTGCTCGACGGACTTACACCCACAAACTAGACGGTGAGTATAGTGATATTTAAGTACTAACTGGAGAATTTCATGCCACATTTCCAAAATAAACAAATGGTATTTAAAAGCATAAAGGAGCGAAATAAGTTGCTGAAACAAGTAATGCAAGTAAATACCACAGTTAAAGATGTAGAGACAGACACAAGCTAAGTCGAAATGATCTACGTCCGGTCGACGGTGAGACCTATCACCTACCTTTTCACGCTACGATATGGAACTGTGCTCAACATATCCCACATAAATAGCGGAGCTGCGCTCTATGCTTTATAACATCAATCTCATGCTTGCTGACCACCCCGAGCCCCATAACTCGTATGACGCGCAAGTGTAGTGGTGAGTGCTGGAACCCCGGTAGACCCATGTCCCCGTGAACCGCGCATCTCTCGTGCAATGGACACTAGATAATCGCTACTTTAATTTCAAAAACCAATAAATGCCAAAATTATAGGTTACCAAGACAAGTTAGGCTACAAAGCCCAAAGGAAATCGAATACAAGTCTATTTAAATTCAAAGTAGTCCATTAGCATGCTTTTCATCAATTGTATTCAAGAACAACATCAAGTGTAGGACTTAGAAGCAATGAAATAATTCACAAGGCATCATGTCACAATATTCATCCATGAATACATATAAGAACACCATGATGTGAGATGACAAGTAGCAATGTCTACCAATAAACCAATAAATCAAGAAGAGTATGAAATAGTGAAATATAAAATTCTCACAGTTATACTTACAAGTCACACGCTTGTCCTAGTCTATCCGATCCCTCGACAAGTCAAAATGTGTACCCAAACGCCGGAGGTCTCCCTTTAGTTTCCTACCATATGATAATATAACATTTTAGATTAAATCGAAGTCGAGATTAAATCGACCATTTTGTTTTATTTTCGGCCAATCGGCCCATATCACGTTTTTTGAGGTAAAACCACCGTATTACGTCTCGACCGACTTCCGAGTTCTTCACTTTTTATGGAAATCACAAATTTCTATTGATTTGGATCACAAATATATTTTTTCCTATTTTTCTGGACTTTTCCTAAATTTTTTCCATATTTTTATCTATTATCTGGAATTCATTTTATTAAAAATCAATTTAATTTATTTAAATAATTAAATATATATATTTTTCTTGGGGTGGGTTCGGGTCGATCCGACCCAGTCCAAGCGAACCCGGGTCGGTATAACCCGCTCCCGTCAGGTCATGGTCAGCCCGACCCGGCCCACCTGAGCCCGGGTCGGCCCGACCCGACTCACACCCATATTCTTCCTCACGCGAAACAAAGTTTTGGCTCTGTTTCACTATTTCTTTTTTTTTTTTTCAATTGAGGCATTGGGGTTGGCTCCCAACCCCAACTCAACTGGAGTTGATAGCAGGGGAGACACCCCTGCCATGTTCCTCCTCACACCTCTCGGCCATGGAGGCTGAGCCTTCCTTGGCGGCCACGACAAAAACAACGATCAACTTCAACAACAGCAAACCACACAACAACAACGAAAATCCACTCACCTTGCCTTCTTCGAGCTTGGTCTCTCTCTCTCTCTCTCTCTCTCTCTCTCTCTCTCTCTCTCTCTCTCTCTTCCTCCCTCTCGGTTTTCTTCTTCATCTCCCTTGTTTCGTTTTTTTTTCTCCATTGTTTCCACCAACTTTGAAGATAAACAATTGAGATAAGTTTTGACTTTGGGGTTATTTGACCCATATATATATAGTTTGGGTTGGCTAGAATATGAGCCACACATCTCAACACACACACGTATTTCGAGGCACATCAGGTGGACTTGCTCACACTACATGTCCCTTGTGTCACTTTCAAGTGACTCCAATACTTGACACCTTGTGTTGAGATGTGTGTGTGTGCATCTAGATGTATATCTAGTGATGTACATTTTTTCTTCCTTAACTTTATGCCCATATTATATGTATATGTATTAATTGATGTGGTCGCATACAAACCACATATTACCAAATTAATGTAAATAATTGACTTGTACCATATGCCGCTACCTCGGTCCCACATCGACACACGACTCGAGGAGCGTCGTCGCTCGTCTCGGTATCTGCATACGCGTAAATGACTTAGTAGTCTACACATGTACAGTACACTAGTAAAAAAACACAACAAATATAACATTTACTTCAACCACCATGCCTCGGTAGTGACACGCATCTCGGTGCGGGTCCCACGTCACGGGTCATTTTATCATAAGTAACAAAGTAAACATGAATTAATTATTTGGGTCGTGACAATGCTTCCCAACTAATAGGAAGTTCGTCCTCGAACTTAAACTAAACGAATTGTAAAATTACCTGACTTGAAGAGGTATCAAAATTTGTCTCGCATATAGTCTTCCCGTTCCCAAGTGAGTTCTTAATCTCTATGAAACTGCCACTTGACTAACACCTTCAGGATATACTTGCTTCTTGATTGTTGTACCCTTCAGTCAAGAATCTGAACTGGTTGCTCTTCATATGATATATCTTCACTCAAATCCACTGTCGGTCTCTTGCCTGCCTTTGACTTGGCTAGTCGAAGCATCGAAATACGAAACACCAGATGAGTTCCCGACATCTGTGGAGGTAATTCTAGCTCATATGCAACCTTTCTAACCTATTTCTTGATCTTGAAAGGCCCGATGAGTCTCGGTGCTAATTTTCCTTTCAAACTAAATCGATGATGACCCTTACGAGGAGAAACCTTTATATACACTAAAGCTCCCTCGAAAGGCGTCATCTCAATACTGGCCTAATAAATGTTGTTATATGAAAACTCACATAATGGTAGGTACTCCTCCCATGATCCGCCAAACTCCAAGACGCACGCCCAGTAACATATCCTCGAGAACTTGTATCAATCTCTCAATCTGTCCATTAGTTTGAGGATGAAAAGACGAACTAAAATGTAAGCGCGTACCATACTGCTCCTACATACTCCGCCACATCCTGGATGTATACATAGTATATATGTCTGACGTAATAGTCACTGGTACCCTATGTAGTCTAATAATCTCCCGCTCAAACAGTATACTCAACTAATCAAACGTATAATGTGCGGCCACTGGTAGAAAATGAGCAGACTTTGTCAGTCGATCAATAATAACCCAGATGGAATCATGTCTCCGGGCGGTTCTCGACAATCCTCTCACAAAATCCATTGCAATGTCTTCCTACTTCCAGCGTGGAATAGGAAGAGGCTGTAGAAACCCTCCAGGTCGGCGATGTTCAGCCTTCACTTGCTGACATATCTCATAGTTCTGGATAAACTCTGATATGTCCGTTTTCATCCCAGGCCACCAAAAATGTATTTTCATATCATGGTACATTTTGGTCTTTCCTGGATGAACAGTGAACCGGGAACGATGCGAGTCCTGAAGAATCTCATATCTCAGCTTTGGTACTAACGGGATCCATAGTCTGCCCTTGAAGCACAAACACTGATCAGACGTCTCCGTCCAATCAACACACTCTGCAGTTTGCGCTAACTCACTAAACCTGGAGTATAACTTTTCGGTCCTATGACCCTCTGAAACTCTTTGTATAGATACGATCTGTACTCTCATCTTTGCGCAGGTCTCAACTCGAGGTTCAGTAGGAACCTCCACATTGCCAACAAAAATCCTACTCGATGCATCCGCGACGACATTCACTTTTCCCGAATGATATTACAATGAAAAGTCGTAATCTTTCAAAAATTCTAACCACATGCGTTGCCGCATATTCAGATCCTTCTATGTGAAGAGATATTTCAAACTCTTATGATCAGTAAAGAGTGTAAACGTCTCTCCATACAAATAATGTCTCCATATCTTCAACGCAAACACTACAGTTGCCAGCTCTAAGTTATGCATCAGATAATTCTTCTCATGTACCTTCAACTGTCTGGACGCATATGCTACTATACCAGTACCCTGCACCAGCACACATCCAAGGCCACTATGAGACGGATCAGTATAGACGTAGAATCCTTGTCCAACCTCTAGTAACACCAATACTGGTGCACTTGTAAATAACCTCTTCAACTAAGTGAATACCTCATCACATTCTTTAGACCAATGAAATCTCACGTCTTTCCGAGTTAATTTAGTAAGCGGTGAAGCGATTTTCGAAAAACCCTTCACGAATCGACGATAATACCCCGCCAAACCTAGAAAACCTCTAATCTTAGTCACTAAAGTCGGTGCTTGCCAATCGATTATCGCCTAAATCTTAGCTGGATCCACTGATATCCCTACTGCTCCAACAACATGCCACAAAAATTTGACCTCTGACAGCTAGAACTCACAGTTACTGAATTTGGTGTATAACATATGCTCCCTCAAAGTATGCAACATCTCTTTAAGGTGTTGTTCGTGATCTTCCCTTGTCTTCGAGTATACCAGTATATCATTGATGAAAACTATCACGAACCAGTCAAGAAACGGTCTGAAAACATGATGCATCAGATCCATAAACACTACTGGAGCATTGGTCAGCCCAAATTGCATAACTGTGAACTAAAAATGTCCATATCTGAACTGAAAGCTATAAGGGACATATCCTCGTCCCTGATCCTAAGCTGATGATACTCTGATCACAGGCCTATCTTGGAGAAAAACTATGCTCCTCTCAGCTGATCAAATAAGTCATCTATCCTCGAGAGTGGATATTTGTTCCTAATCGTGACTTTGTTCAACTTTCGATAGTCGATACAAAGTCTCAACGTACCATCCTTTTTCTTCACAAAATGGACAGGTGCTCCCCATGGTGACATAGAAGGTGTGATGAATCCCTTCTGTACCAAATCCTGGAGCCGAGTCTTCAACTCTTCTAGCTATCGTGATGCTATTTGGTATGGTGGTAAACCAGATAAATCCTCGAGAAAAACATCAGGAAACTCTCTAACAACCGGTATATCTTCCACCCTAGGTCCCCGACTCTCTGGTACATTATATAGTGAAATCAACGTTTCCATCTCCTTATTAATCGCGGGTCGACCTCTCGTTCCGACAGTCCTCGCTGCACTACCTCTAAAAGTGAATGACGGATGCCCTGGGATCTCGAATATCACTGTCTTGCTGAAACAGTCAATATGAGCGTGGTATGCCGCTAACAAGTCCATCCCTAAAATCGTGTCGAACTCCAAACATTTGAGGACTCTAAAGTCAACATGTAGCTCTACACCATCTATCGCAACGAGACATTTCTCAACAATACTATGAGGGTAAACTCTATCCCCGGCTGCATTACTCAAAATCAAATGTACGCTAAGCCTAACAGGTTTCAACCTTATGATGTCTATCATGCGACCAGCAAGAAACGATACAGTAGAGCCAGAATCAAACAAAAAATATAAATCGTGATCGCGAATAGAAATCGTACCCTCGATAAGACCTCGTGTAGCGTCTGCGTCTGGTTGAGCCACCATGTGGACCTCCTCTCGGGCCTGTTGTACGTACACTGCTTGTTGTAGGATGTCGGCATTGATCACGTGTCGTGCATGTCAAATATAACCCGCAATTGAGTTACCAACCACAAGGGTGTAGTAGTGGTAAATACGAGGTCGAATCCACATGACTTGAGTTTACTCCAAGTTAACTAAAAATAGGGGGTTTTCGAAAAATTCAATAAATAATTAATTAAATTAACAAAAATAAAAAGTTCGCAAAAATTAATATCAATAATGAAAAATCACCTAAATCTCCAGTTTCACAAATCAGAATCAAGATTCAATAGCATTCAATGGTCCTCAATCTTTCCCAAATAAATTATTAATTTAATTCTCCTAGATTAGCCATGGAAAATCGACATCCGCCAGAAATTCCTAGTTCCCCTAATTCCGATAGTCAGGACGGCCACTAACTATTTCCCTAATTAATGTATAACCCTAGACATCCGTCAATCAGGTTTGACACACTAACCGCAGTAATATAGATCTATGAGAACACTAATCATAAATAATCGGATCACAACCGCTACCGATTTAACCTAGATTTAATTGTTGTACATTCAAGAACCGAAAGGGTTTAACGGCAAATGGGTGAATGTTTATTACTTTATTGGTCTAAAAGCACAATTACACGGATACTAATATTCCAAATAACAATAGATTGTCAATCTAAAAGCATGCATCGGTCTCATACATACCATAGATCTAAATCATAATCATTAAATCAACAACAACGAAATAAGAGAAATTAAATTAATTAAATAATAAAATAAAAGATCTCACATAATATGCTTTGAATCCATGATCCTGACTTGCATCCCTTTTGACTTAGGCAAAAAATTGATTAGCCGGACATCATCTTCAAAAATCACTACTAAAAACTAATAATAGATCTCTAAAAATATTAATTAAAGCTTCTTCTAATAATACCTAAGTTCCTAATATATAAAAATAGTCCAAATTGTACTTGGATACTAATTTTAGGGGTTAGGGAGGTGACTCGTGCGCAAAGGAGAATCGTAGGGGTGTTTTTAGATCAAAATTTCGACTCTGCCATGTGTCTGCACATGATGTGCTTTTTTTCTGTTGTCGCGCCACGTGTCTTAAGCGGATTGGACCGTCATGTCATCGCCTTAGAGTTGTCGTCGTCTCATTCGCCGAACTCCTGGCGCGTTCGGTTGTGTGTGGTGACTTATCGCCACGTGTCCTCGTGTGATTGGCAGAACCACGTCAATTTGACGCGTTGGACCAGTAAGATAGCGCCACGTGTATGTGCGCTGGCGGAGAAAAATCGCACGAACATTGAGCGAAAATCTGGGAGTTTGTGTGGGAACGGATCCCGACGCATATCGACGGTATCTGAAATGCGATGAAATGTTGCTTGTGCGTGATGTCTTCCTGGCTGACATGGCAATACGTGGCGCGTTCTAATTGGTGGCGCTGGCTTTTTGACGCTACATGGCGATTTCTGATTGGTCCAGAGATATTTTCTCGCTGACGTGGCATGCTTTGATTGGCTGAAACACCCCGTCCGCTATTCGACCCACCGAGCAATGCGTATTTCGAGGCAAACTGTCCGACATCCGATCGCTATAAGTAAATATTCCATTTTGAGTATTTTTCCGCCACGAATTCAACCACGCACTCCGTTTCACCTAAAAATGACCAAAAAAATCTAATTAAATATATATTTTAAATACTTTCAATAATTAAATATACTAAAATAGACTACTAAAAACTTATAAATACTAACTTATCAAATACCCCCAAACTTAAGACTTTACACGTCCCGAGCAAAGGTGTAAATGACTACACAAACTAAACTAGACTCCTAATATAATAATACTAACTCAACTAATCCTACACCCGACCCAAATTCATGGAGTTCCTTTGGTTTACATAGTCACCAAATTAACAAGTAACTCAGAAAATTTCAGAGTTATGATATTTCAAGTCTCGCAAGTCAAACATAATTAAGATCACACTTTCAAGACAAAAGACTTGGTCAAAACAAAGGCCATCAACTACTCAGAGTTTTCCTGGTCTATACAACGCAAGTTGAAAATCTTACTTAACATAGTGAAAGCACTCGAACTAAATCTTTTATTTGAGGAGTTTTACAACTTCCACCTTTATTCAATATTATTTTATCTATTTTTCATCAACCTCTTTTTTTCAAGTAGTACGATCCCTTCTCCATTTCCTGTGGATCGTTTTTCTCACTTTTTCCCACCACAAGATTCCCTGCTCCATTTCCTGCGGAAACCTGTGGGACTCTCTCATTTTATTATTTTTATTAAAAAAAACTCATGTTCGCTTTCACTATAATCAACCAAATCTCCCAATGTGGGTTAAAATATTATAACTTGCATAAATTTGACCATTTACTCATTTTCGTTATCTAGCACAAAGTCTAACCATCATCTAAGTCTTTAATCATGAAATCATAAAAATGCAGAGCTACGAACTCGATTGAGTGTTTCTCTTAATTTTCTCTAAGTCCCAAGTTAAAAAAGGCAACTATAGTTTACTCATCCACAACCAAAGGCATGAACAAAGTTGGTGACTCTAAAATAAATAAAACATACTAAATATATTCATGAAAGTGTATCAATTCCTAATGAAATGAGAAAGGAATATGAATAGAAAAGAAATGGAAGAAATGATATAAAACACCACCATTACCATCCAATATCCGCATATAACCGCATTAAAAAAATTAAACGATCTCACATGCGGTCTTTCGCAAAAAATTCATCCAAAACAATCCACAATCCCTAAAACACCCCCAAACTTATTCCGAACCGTGTCCTCAAGGTTCAAAACAAGTCAAGAGGTTCACACATATAAAACAAATAAGATGGTGAAAGAATATGATAAAAATAAAAATAAATAATTGATACAAGTTCATGCAAAATAATAAAAAATATGAAAATAAATAAACTAAATAATACTTATCAAAGTTTGGGTTGCCTCCCAATAGCGCTTTTGGTTAAAGTCGTTGGCTCGACTTGGTCGAAATCTGTCAATTAATATAGACTGGCGTTGTCAGTGAGACGACCTCCACATCGTGGCTCGGGAAGTCTTCATAGAAGATCTTCAATCTGTGGCCGTTCACCTTAAACACATTACCAATCTTCATACTCTGAATCTCCACTGCTCCGTGATCATACACCGCAGTCACAATATATGGTCTTGTCCACCTCGGTCTCAGCTTACCTGCAAAAATCTTAAGACGTGACTGAAATAAAAGCACTTTGTGACCAACACGGAAAAATTTCCTAGAGAGATTGCTATCATGGAACGCTTTAGTTTTTTCTTTATAAATCCGCGCATTTTCATACACGTCGTTCCCGATTTCCTCCAACTCTTGGAGAGTGAGCTTTCTCTCTTTTCCTGCTTCATCGAGCTTCATATTAAACTGTTTCACAGCCCAATAAATTTATGCTCAAGCTCGACTGGCAGGTGGAAAACTTTACCAAACACAACGCGATATGAGGACATCCCAATTGACGTTTTAAACGACGGTCGGTAAGCCCAAACCGCATCATCAAGACGTGCACTCCAATCTTTACGAGAAGGATTCACCGTCTTTTCCAAGATGGATTTGATCTCTTTATTAGAGACCTCTGTCTAGCCACTCGTTTGGGGATGATATGTTGTAGACGTTCTATGAGTGACATTATACCTCCTCAGAAGACTTTCAACCATACGGTTATAGAAGTGAGTGCCTCTATCACTGATCAGGGCTCGTGCGGTACCAAATGTTGTGAAAATCCTCGATTTAAGGAATTCACATACCACTTTGGAGTCATTAGTGCGCGTAGCCTTAGCTTCTACCCACTTAGACACGTATTCCACTGCCAAGAGTATGTAAACATTACCAAATGACACAAGAAATAGTCCCATAAATTTTGTACCCCAAACGTCAAATATCTCACAAATATGAATCGGGGTAAGTGGCATTTGGTCTCGATGACTAAGATTACCAGATTTCTGACAGTTAGGACAAGTCTTGGTAAACATGTATGAATCATGGAAAATGGTGGGCCAGTAAAACCCACTCTCAAGAACTTTTCTAGCTGTCCGATGGGGACCGAAGTGGCCTCCGTAGGCATAAGTATGACAAAAAGCCAATATGGAATGACTCTCGGTCTGAGGAACACAACGCCTGATAACCTGGTCAGAGCAAGATTTCCATAAGCACGGGGCATCCCATACATAGTACTTAGCATCACTCTTTACTTTATTCTTCTGAGCCTTCGAAAGGTGAGGAGATAGTTCACCCGAATGATATAGTTCACCAAATCGGCGTACCAAGGGAGATCGTCCATAACAGCATATATGTGCTCGTCAGGGAAATCATCCATAAGAGGGGTAGGACTCTCACCATTTTTAATTCTGCTGAGATGGTCTGCGACTAGATTCTCTTCACCACTTTTATCTTTGATCGTGATGTCAAACTCCTGAAGTAGGAGTATCGATCTAATGAGCCAAGGTTTGACATCCTTTTTACTCATCAGGTACTTCAAGGCAGCGTGATCAGAGTAAATGATAACCTTGGTTCCCGAAAGGTAAGGCTGAAACTTCTCAAGTGCGAAGATAACAGCAAGGAGCTCCTTCTCATTAGTGATGTAATTCGTCTGAGCAGCGTCAGAGTACGAGAAGCATAGTAAATGACATGTGAAGCTCTCCCGACTCTCTCTCCTAAGACTGCACCCACTGCATAGTCACTAGCATCACACATAATTTCAAATGGAAGCTCCCAATTAGGGGCCTGAATCACTGGTATGCTAGTAAGTGAGTCTTTCAGTGCATCAAATGCACTCTTACATGCCTTATCAAACTCAAAAGGTATGTCCTTTTGAAGTAGGCAGCAAAGAGGTTGTGCGATTTTTGAAAAGTCCTTGATGAAACAACGGTAAAAACTAGCGTGTCCAAGGAAAGATATAATCTACCGCACATTCGTAGGGTAGGGAAGTTTCTTGATAACATCAATTTTAGCTTCGTCTACCTCTAGGCCTCTGGCTGAGACAATGTGTCCCAAAATAAGACCTTGGTCCACCATAAAATGACACTTTTCATAGTTTAGAACCAAGTTCTTCTCGATACACCTGCTGAGAAATTTTGTCAGATTGCTGAGACAACTATCAAATGAATCAACGTAAATGGTAAAGTCATCCATGAAGACCTCTATGAAATGCTCAACAAAATCTGAAAAGATACTCACCATGCACCTTTAAAAGGTGGCAAGGGCATTGCATAACCCAAAGGGCATGCGCCGATAGGCGAAAGTGTCAAACGGACAAGTGAAAGTTGTCTTTTCCTGGTCTTTAGGTGCTACTGGTATCTCATGAAAATCGGAATAACCGTCAAGATAGCAGTAATGAGAACGACCAGCGAGTCTCTCCAACATCTAATCAATGAATGGTAGGGGGAAGTGATCTTTCCTGGTGGAAGTGTTTAACTTCCTGTAGTCAATGCATACCCGCCATCCATTTTGAATACAGGTTGGAACCAACTCACCATGTGAATTGGTGACTACTGTGACTCCCGTTTTCTTAGGAACCACCTCGATAGTGCTTACCCATTTGATATCTGAGATGGGGTAAATCACACCAGCATCAAGGAGCTTCAATATCTCTTTCTTCACTACATCCATCATTAGCGGATTGAGCCTCCTCTGGGCTTCTCTCATAGGTTTCGACCCTTCTTCCATATATATATAATGCATGCAAGTGGAAGGGCTCAAACATTTGATATCCGTTATGGTCCACCCAATAGCCTGTTTAAACTCTTGGAGTACTCGAAGGAGCCTCTCTTCCTCCAAATGTGTAAGTTTGGCTGAGATGATCACAGGGAGTGTGTCATTCTCACCCAAAAACATGTACTTTAAGTGCTCAGGTAATGGTTTCAGCTCAAGTGCGGGAGCTTTAACCAATGTGGGAGAAAGTTTGGAGTTAGAAGTAGGTAACTCCAAATAATGGACATTTGGGGGCAGGGATTGGATTGAATCCAACTCGAAAATAACATCTTCGACATCAGTATCGAAGGTCAGATCACTCTCGTAGATTTGAGTAGTGTCGATATGATGCTCTAACACTACTTTAACTTCATCTTCGCCACTCGTGAGCAAGGTCTGCTCAACAAGTGGATCCATATAGCCCATGGTACACACCACAAAAGACACATCGTTTGGGTATCGCATCGCATCATAGATGTTAAACTTGATGACTTCACCGTCGAACTCCATGATAAGAGATCCATTATCAACATCTATCTTCATCTTCGCCATTTTCAAAAATGGACATCCAAGAAGTACTGATGAAGCATTGGGGAATGGCTCATCTTTTGTATCAACCACATAGAAGTCAGCAGGAAACACGAACTCGTTCACTCGAACTAGAACATCCTCGAGAACACCGACAGGTTTGACAACGGAATGGTCTGCTAACTGAATGACAATACCAGTCTCCTCCAATAGGCCTGCATGCAAGGTCTCGTAAACAGATAATGGCATAACATTAATGGAAGCGCCAAGGTCGCGCATAGCTCTCTGAATGCTTACATCACCTATAACACAAGGTACTGAGAACATCTCATGATCCTTGCATTTAGGAGGTAACTTCTTTTGTAGGATAGCCGTGACGGTTTCTCCCATTTGGAATTTTTCGTTGCCTTTCAGTTTCCCTTTGTTAGTGCATAGTTCCTTAAGAAACTTTGCGTACCTATGGACTTGCTTCAGAGCGTCGAGGAGTGGAATATTGATTTCCACTCGCTAAAAGGTCTTGAGAATTTCTTTTTCTTCCTCCTTTTTCTTATCTAGGATGAGTCGTTATGGAAAAGGAGGTTCGACCTTAAATGTGGGTGGTGCTTCCTTTTGATTAGTTACCATATGTTTAGGGGCAGACGGAGTCACTACTACCTCGTGTTCTTCCTCATTTTCCTGGTCTTGGGTAGTAGATGACCTAGTGTCCCTTTTGGGTCCCTCTAGCTCTGTACCACTACGGAGTGTAACTACGTTAGCACTCGCATTAGGATTCGGGTAAGGTTGCGAAGACATTTCCCTTATCCTCGAGACGTCCAATCTGTTGTGCATGTTGGTCCACTTGAACTTGAATAGTTCGAACTGTCGATTTGAGTTCGATGAAGGATTTCTCGGTGGTAGCCCTGAATTGGTTCATTTCATTCATAATTTGGCTTTGTTGGCTCATAAGGGCTTTAATCATATCCTCAAGTGAAGAGGAATTATTGGAGGGTGCAGGCAACGGTTGACCTCTAGGGATGAAGGTCTGATAATTTTGATTTTGAGGCCCGTAACTGAAGTTTGGGTTGTTCCTGGCCATGGCATGATTATAGGTATTCCCGAATGGGACACTAGATGGCCCTTGGAACTGATTACCCATGGCATTGGCCTGTTGATCATCATCAAAGAGTGTAGGAGATTCATCAGTTGCATGATTTGTGGCAGCACAGAAGCCATAAGCTTTGGCCTCCACTTTAACGGATGAGAGGAGACATTCCATCATAGAGGCTATTTGGTCAATTATTCGGTCAGTGGAACTCGAGATATTGCCTGTAGTCAGACTTCGGTAAGTAGTAGCATCGAGATCACCATAAAGGCGCGACTGTTGTGCGATGTCCTCATACAGTTGCTTCATTTGGGCTGGAGTTTGTCTCTAATGTGACCCTCACACGCATTATCGATCATTCGTCTTTCCGTGGGCGACATGCCAACATAGAAGAATCGAGCTATGGCCTTCTCGGATTGGCCATGCTACGGGCAACTAGCAATCAATCGCTTATAGCGATCCCAATATGCGCCAAATGATTCGCCCGGCCTCATTTTGATGCTGCAAATTTCCTTGATGAGCTGAGCAACTCTATCCTCAGGGAAATATTCATTCAAAAACGCGGTTGCCATATCATTCCAGGAATTAATGCAGCCATGTGGAAGGTAGAAAAGTCATTCCTTGGCTTTGTCTTTAAGGCAGAACGGAAAAGATCTGAGCTTAACCGTTTCCTCGTCCGCATTGGAGGGTTTCATTGACTTGCAGATAGTATCAAACTCTTTTAGGAAAGTGATAGGGTATTCATTCTTGCCACCATGGAAGGATGGTAGGAGATGAATAAACCCAAACCTCAACTCTAAGTCTCCAGCATTAACCGAATAGTTGATGCAGAGGGGTTGTTGCGCCAAAAGAGCTTGAAGCTCATAATTGGCGTGACCCATGGTGATTTGGCGATTTGCAGCCATGTCCAAAGGATTTTAGCCTTCCGGTTGCCTAAGTTGGGTCTCTCTAATCCACCTATAAAAAGTTCTCTCTGGTTCAGGGTCGAAAGTTAATAATGAACCGGTCGATTTTGACCGAGTAAGGTGAGGTAGCATAAAACTAAAATAAATAAATAAATTAAATAATTAAATAATAATAAAAAGAAAAAAAAGAAAAGAAACCTAAACTCAAAGTAAATAAAAATTAATCAACCAAACTAATAAAAATAAATTAACTAAACTAAACTAATAAAAAAAATTAATTACTAATCTAACTAACAAAATAAATAAATTAACTAAACTAATGTTAAAAATAATTAATATAACTAACTAACGCCTAAACTCAGAGTAAAGACTAAGTCCCCAGCAACGGCACGAAAATTTGATCACGTGTCGTGCGTGCCAAAATATAACCCGCAATCGAGTTACCAACCACAAGGGTGTAGTAGTGATAAATACGGGGTCGAATCCACAAGACTTGAGTTTACTCCAAGTTAACTAAAAATGGGGGGTTTTCAAAAAATTCAATAAAATAATTAATTAAATTAACAAAAATAAAAAGTTCGCAAAAATTAATATCAATAATGAAAAATCACCTAAATCTCCAGTTCCACAAATCAGAATCAAGATTCAATAGCATTCAATGGTCCTCTATTTTTCCCAAATAAATTATTAATTTAATTCTCCTAGATTAGCCATGGAAAATCGACGTTCGCCAGAAATTCCTAGTTCCCCTAATTCCGATAGTCGGGACGTCCACCACTAACTATTTCTCTAATTAATGTATAACCCTAGAAATCCGCCAATCAGGTTTAACACACTAACCGCAGTAATATAGATCTATGGGAACACTAATCCTAAATAATCGGATCACAACCGTTACCGATTTAACCTAGATTCAATTATTGTACATTCAAGAATCGAAAGGGTTTTGCGGCAAACGGGTGAATGTTTGTTACTTTATTGGTCTAAAAGCACAATTACACGAATACTAATATTCCAAATAACAATAGATCGTCAATCTAAAAGCATGCATCGACCACATACATACCATAAATCTAAATCATAATCATTAAATCAACAACAATGAAATAGAAGAAATTAAATTAATTAAATAATAAAATAAAAGATCTCACATAATATGTTTTGAATCCATGATCCTGACTTGCTTTCCCTTTCACTTAGGCAAAAAATTGATTAGCCGGACATCATCTTCAAAAATCACTACTAAAAACTAATAATAGATCTCTAAAACTATTAATTAAATCTTCTTCTAATAATACCTAAGTTCCTAATATATAAAAATAGTCCAAATTATACTTGGATACTAATTTTAGGGGTTAGGGAGGTGACTCGTGCGCCGAGGAGCATCGTAGGGGTGTTTTTAGATCAAAATTTTGACTCTGCCACGTGTCTGCACAAGATTCACTGTTTTTTCTGTTGCTGGGCCACGTGTCGTAAGCGGATTAGACCGTCCTATCACCGCCTCTGAGTTGTCGTCGTCTCATTCGCCGAACTCCTGGCGCGTTCGGTTGTGTGTGGTGACTCATCGCCACGTGTCCTCGTGTGATTGGTCGAACCACGTCAATTTGACATGTTGGACCAGTAAGATAGCGCCACGTGTACGTGCGGTGGCGGAGAAAAATCGCACTATCATTGAGCGAAAATATGGGAGTTTGTACGAGAACGGATCCCGAGGCATATCGATGGTATCTGAAACGCAATGAAATGTTGCTTGTGTGTGACATGTCTTCCTAGCTGACGTGGCAACACGTGGCGCATTCTAATTAGTGGCGCTGGTTTTCTGACGCTACGTGGCAGTTTTTGACCCACCGCGCAATGCGTATTTCGAGGCAAACTGTCCGACATCCGATCACTGCAAGTAAATATTCCATTTTGAGTATTTTTTCGCCACGAATTCAACCGCGCACTCCGTTTCACCTAAAAATGACCAAAAATATAATTAAATATATATTTTAAATACTTTTAATAATTAAATACACTAAAATAGACTAGTAAAAACCTATAAATACTAACTTATCAATGCAGGCACTCTCTGACGATCTGTCCGACCAGTCAACATCTGTAACATGTCAATTGTCTGCGCTGATCCTGAGTCCGAGACTGGCCCTGTGCCTGATACTGACCTTGTCTATGCACCCGTTTCGGTCTCTATCTCGTATCTCGCTCTTTGCCTCTACCTCGACCTCTACCACCCTGTAGCTGCTGTCGTAAAGCCTGTGGAGCGGGAAGTGCAGGAACAACGGAAATTGGTAAGGCTGGTTTGATGGGAGGTGGCAAGGGAAGTCTGCTCACAGAGCTCTATGCTGAAGCAATGGATGATATGGGAGGCACAGCCAGTGGGCGTGTAACCATCCCCGAACCCTAAGATCCTCGGTTCCATCCCCATGCTCCCTTACCACTTTGTCTCTTCCTCTCATACTCTACGGCCTGCTCTATAGACAAAACTGGGTCCGATGCTATACCATCGGCAACTCAGCCCAGATAGTATGTCTCATGCGCTAGGGTTCGCTCATAGATCTTTGTGAGTGTCCTCGCGCCTAAACTGATGACGTAATATCTGATAACGGGCCTGAGTCCATCACCAAAGTGATATACATCCTCGGACTCATCTCTCACCAAGTCCCCAGCAAACGGGCTCAAATAATCATATCGATCCATGTAGTGCATCACAATCTCCTCTTACAATTGTCTCAAATCCATGAACTTTCGTCTCAATCGGTTCATGACTGAAAGTAGAAAATACTGCTGATAGAACTTCTGCTTAAAAGCATCCCATGTATCGAACTCTCCGTGAGTGGCCACCGTCATATGCCACTACACGTCAGCATCTCGCTCGAGTATATATGATGAGATCTCTGCCCGAAGTCTATCCTCAATCTTCAGGACCCGATGAAGCTTTTCCTGAGATAGGATCCATTTCTCAATCTTTTAAAAATCCCTAACTCCATCAAAATATGCTGGTTTGAGTCTGATGAAGTCCTTTACTAGCTGAACTTCCACTAACGTGCTGGAAGATGAGGCGTGGGAGACGATACTGCCTCAGCTGTCTCTACCACTGGTGCGGTCACGACTATCGGCGTTGCAGTAGGAAGTGGTGGCGCCTGGACAGTCGATGAGCAGTTGTAGGAGTGGATGTCGATGCTGGTGGAGCAAAACGAGCAGTCATCATAGCGATGAACTCAGTCAACTATTGACCCTGAGCTGTCGCTCGATCAGATAGTCGCTGCAAATCCTCCGCTATAGTAGGAGGCGAATTGCCACTGGGCTCTACATCTCCTCCCCGCGTGTATCAACCATCGGGGTCTGCAATGGATAACGAACGCGAATTAGCTTCAACGTGACATAGCACATAACTAGATATATACATATAGCAATTAACAAGTCCATATAAAAAAATCCCCCATCTCACTGTCACTCACTTCCCAACTAATGGTGTCTAGACACTGAGTATCTGGTTTCCACAACCAATGTTTGTATTTTATGCAATTTGGGCTCTAAACCTATGCTCCGATACTAACTGTGATAGCCCCTACTTCTAAATAGGGCACCGCCCAGCCTAATCCCGTACTCAAGCATTAATCCACATGATCTAAGACTTAAGTACATATTAGTCAGCCTATCGTCCCTATGTTCCTCTAAATCCACATATTGATATATTATCCAATTTAAAGGTAATTCAAGTTCAGTTATCATGTTATGCGGAAGCATTCATTGTCAAAAATACCTAAGTATGGAAAACTAGGAAAAACTACATCAAACGCACGTATATATATGAAATTATCCACTCAACCCAATGTACACCCCAAAATGACATAAACAATAATATAATACAATAAAATTTGAGACATACAAATGAGTGAGGAAAGTCGTTGAACCGCTCAGAGGAAGTCGTCGATCTTCTTATTCTCCGATCTGCTACTGCTCGACAGACCTACACTCACCGTCACAAACTAGATGGTGAGTATAGTGATATTTAAGTACTAACTGGAGAATTTCATGCCACATTTCCAAAATATACAAATGGTATTTAAAAGCATAAATGAGCGAAATAAATTGTCGAAACAAGTCATGCAAGTAAATACCACAATTAAAGATGTAAAGACAGACATAGGCTAAGTCGAGATGATCAACGTCCGGTCGGCGTTGAGACCTATCACCTACCTTTTTCCACTACGATAAGGAGCTGTGCTAGACATATCTCACACAAATAGTGGAGCTACGCTTTACACTTTATAACATCAATCTCATGCTTGCTGATCACCCCGAGCCCCATAACTCGTGTGTCGCGCAAGTGTAGTGGTGAGTGTCGGAACCCCAGTAGACCCATGTCCTCGTGAACAGCACATCTCTCATGCAATGGACACTAAATAATCCCTACTTTAATTTCAAAAACCAATAACTACCAAGATTCTAGGTTACCAAGACAAGTTAGGCTACAAAAATCAAAGAAAATCGAATACAAGTCTATTTAAATTCAAAGTAGTCCATTAGCATGCTTTTCATTAATTGTATTCAAGAACGACATCAAGTGTAGGACTTAGAGGAAATGAAATAATTCACAAGGCAACATGTCACAATATTCATCCATGAATAGATACAAGAACAACATGATGTGAGATGACAAGTAGTGATGTCTACTAATAGACCAATAAATCAAGAAGAGTGAATGAAATGAAATATAAAATTCTCACAGTTGTACTTACAACTTGATAATGTGATCATTCATAAGCTTGGTTAAAGGGTCATTCAATTTACAACAGAAAATATATTTGTGACCCAAATTAATAAAATTTGAGATTTCCATAAAAAATGAAGAATTCGGAAGTCGGTCGAGACTAAGGCTGGCAATTCGTGTCAGCGAGTCGTAAACATGTCATGTCGTAAACGAGTCACGACCCAATTATCCTAAACACAAATACGACACGTTTATTAAACGAGTCACTATTTGCAAACAACATGATGTGAGATGACATGTAGTAGTAGAAGTTATTAATCTTCTATTTTCCTTCTCTAGTTCTTAGTAAGTTCTAACTCAATTTACAACACGTTATCAGCACGAAGTTGCTCTACAAGAGGAGGTCTTGAAGATCAAGAAGTTTTTCTAAGATATAAAGCTAAAAGGTATAATTTTTATTAATTTAAATAATTTCTATTTATTTCCATGTTATCATGGTTAATTTCTTTTTTGTTACATGCATATGTAATTATGTAAATGTATTTTATTCATACATTATGTATTGTAACGTCGCCGACTACAAAAGTATGCTCTGTAGCTGCGTCATGTATGATCTTCTACATCATAAATCAAAAGTTAATGTATGACATATATTTTTTCTCTTAAAACTACAAATGATTAGTTATTGTTCTATTCTTGATTTTATAATACAAATAATGCTATAAGTTTGAGTTGATAGTGGGTAAGCCTTGTCCCAAGTAAAGCTAAACATTGAAAGGGAGACTAGTTATCTCGTTCGAGGAGGCATGATATTAAGTAGACTATGTCTCGCCACCCAACCTGGAGGTTGTCCCACCAACTCATATGAATAGTACATTTTGTTTATTAACGAATCAAGTTGTGAACATATATTTAATCATATGTTATGTTTTTATATAAAATGGGAAAATTGTTTTATATTAAATTTATTTTCAAAATATTATTCAACCATAGTTGAACTTGTTGTCTTATTATATTACCAACAAGAATTACTCGTCATGACAATTAGATACTACAATTCGTGAATAAAGCATATATGCAAAATTGTGTGTTATACATAATCATTCGCCAATTCCTCTTTAGAGATTTGAAAAGTGAATATTTCACTTTATATATCTTTTCACCGTATGGAGTTATTTATATACATACCAAAGGGGTAATGCTCCAAAAGCTTAAAATGAGCGGCTGGGTCTCATGCTACAAGATTTAATCAGTCAAATAGTAATTATAATTTCACAATTTTAATTACTTCTATGTTGAGGCTATGTGGAAATATGACTGATGAGACAATAAAAATAAGGTCACGTGACCCGCCTCGATTTATTGTTGCAACAATTATCAAGCGCGCACATCAATCCATTAAATATTAAGGATTGATTTCTTGTCTCATGTTAGCTGAGTAAAATAATGAGATATTATCATATAATATCGCTCCCGTCCAATTAGTTCGGCTTCAAATTAAGAAGCATATGTTGCATATAATGATCATGATCGCAATAATAAATTTATGGACGTGGAAAAGGTGAAAATATCAGGTAAATGTCGTATTGACAATTCTACTAAAAATCGAAACAAAAGTGGTGCACCACTCTAAAAAGCAAATAATTATTGACAATAAGCGCTCATAATTATAACAATTTTTTTGGTCATATATGAAAGGTTATTTTGCCTAAATATTGTCATATATATACCCAAATATTTTTGTGACCTTTACCATGCCTTCAAAATCAAAGGCAAAATATTATGAATTTCATCATTGAAAATGGTTCGATAAAACAGGCACATCGAGATGTGTTTAAATCGTGACCTAAATATGGGTGACGAGTTTATGTCTTATGTATTGTGCTACATGCATGTACAAAAGTGAGTATTTCTCGAATTTGAGTTTAGCGGAGGCTAATGTTCATGTAATATCTAATACAACAATATTATTGTTAATGTCTTGTTTAGAAGAAGTCTACTCGGAATACAAGAAAATTTATCTATATGATTTAATCTGAGTATAATATTCCCAGCTTTAACTTCTGAAACATATAAGACACATTAAAACGAATGTCGTCATAAATCAAATGACATTCATAATGTGGAAAGATCTACTTGATTATCCATAATCATCAATAATGCGAAAATATCGTAAATTCGCATGGACATCCTTTCTCGAACCGGATTTTTTTCAGCTAGAGATTATCTCAAGGCAAATCAATAGGAGACGTATATTGATTTACTCTCCAGTATCCAAATGTCTTGAATCCCTAATAGAGAAATTATTTATAGCAAGTTTTGCTAATTGTCACTTTGATGAAGTAGTTTTCCCACCATTAGGGGGAGATATATAAGCCAATTCAAAAGGAATGGCGTGAAATTGCTTGAAACACATCAAATTGCATTAAATTTGTTGTATTATGATCCATGTATAAATTAATATGAACTCGAAGTTCAAAGGATCATTCAGTAGTAACAAAGTTATGAATCAATTACTTGATGCAAGTACTATATACAAAAGAGTGACAATCATATGCTTCAGTATTAAATGGTTCATATAGAAAACGATGTCCATGTGCAACAAAATGCACAAAATGTCTCACCCATGTGAGCATGAGGGAGAGAATCAAAATGAGTTATTGGTTAGTGTGTTGCACTCTTTTTCCCTTTGCTATGGTTTTATCCTACTGGGTTTTCTTTGCAAAGGTTTTTAATGAGGCAATTCTAACAATATTAAAACTCTTTATCAATGTTGATTAGTGTATTGCACTATTTTCCTTTTGCTATTGGTTTGATCCCACTGGATTTGCCTAGCAAGGTTAAAGAGGCAATCCGAACATTGTTATACTCCGTATAAAAAATTTATGAAAGCAATGTGCTCTTTTTTCCTATACTAGATTTTTTCCCACATGGTTTTTCTAGTAAAGGTTTTAATGAGGCATATATATTCTCTCAAAGTGTATCAATGTGTTGCACTCTTTTCATTAGCTTTGGTTTTGTCCCATTGGGTTTTCCTAGCAAGGTTTTTAATGAGGCAATCAATAATATTATACTGCAAATCAAGATTAACGAGAACATTGTACTCTTTTTCCTATACTAGGTTTTTTCCCACATGATTTTTCTAGTACAGGTTTTAACGAGGCATATTCTCTCAGCAAGTGTCATCCAAGGGTGAGAGTTGTAAATTGGACGACCCTTTAACCAAGCTTATGAATGATCACATTGTTAAGCATGACTCTTATATTGAATTGTAACATCAAGCATGACTTCTACATTGAATGTAACTTGTACACTCTACATAACTTATATTCAACTCCAATGTATAATCACTTATCCATGTATTGTCATGTAACTTGTAATCCTCTCCAATGTACACCAACTCTTCCATGTATTGTCTATGTTGCTCGTGATGTGTTGTATGACTTGTGGTGTATGTATAACTTGTACACATTGTATAAGTACAATTATCATCATCACCAAATGACCTATATAAAGGGTGCCAACTCCATTGTAATTCACACACCAAGTTGAATGAAAACTTCTCATTCTAACTATCTCATTTCTTATCTTCTCCTTTGTAGTAGTAATATGTAGTAGTAGAAGTTTTTAGTCTTCTATTTTTCTTCTCTAGTTCTTAGCAAGTTCCAACTCAATTTACAACATTTTCTTATTTTTCTAAACGTTTCCTAAATTGTTTCCATATTTTTATCTATTTTTTGGAATTTATTTGATTAAAAATCAATTTAATTTATTTAAATAATTAAATATATATATATATATATATATATATATTTTTAATAGGGTGGGTCCAAGTTAACCCGACCCGGTCCAACCGGATCCGGGTCAACCCGACCTGGTCCAAGCGGACCCGGGTCGGTATAACCCGCTCCCGTCGGGTCATGGTCAGCCCGACCCGACTCATACATATATTCTTCCTCACGCGAAACAAAGCTTCGGCTTTGTTTCACTATATATATATATATATATTCATTTGAGGCGTTGGGGTTGGCTCCCAACCCCAACCCAACTGGAGTTGATGGCAGGGGAGACACCCATGCCATCTTCCTCCTCACACTCTTGGCCATGGAGGCCGAGCCTTCCATGGCCGAGCCTCTATGGCGGCCACAACAACAACAACGATCAACTTCGATAATAGTAAACCACATAATAACAACGAAAATCCACTCACCTTGCCTTCTTCGAGCTCAGTCTCTCTCCCTCTCTTTCTCTCTTTCTTCTTCCTCCCTCTCGATTTTCTACTTCTTATCCCCTGTTTCATTTTTTTCTCTATTATTTCCACCAACTTTGAAGATAAACAATGGAGATAAGTTTTGACTTTAGGGTTACTTGACCTGCTTATATATATATATATATATATATATAGTTTGGGTTGGCTTGAATGTGAGTCACACATCTCAACCCATACACGTATCTCGAGGCAAATCGGGTGGACTTGCTCACACCACGTGTCCCTTGTGTCACTTTCAAGTGACTCCAATACTTGACACCTTGTGTTGAGATGTGTGCGTGTGCATTTAGATGCATATCTAGTGATGTACATTTTTTCTTCCTTAACTTTAGGCCCATGTTATATGTATATGTATTAAGTGATGTGGCCACATACAAACCACATATTACCAAATTAATGTAAATAATTGACTCGTACCCCCATATGTCGCTACCTCGGTCCCACGTCGACACGCGACTCAAGGTGCGTCCCCGCTCGTCTCGGTATTTGAGTACCCGTAAATGACTCAGTAGTCTACACATGTATAGTACACTAGTCAAACAACACAACAAATATAACATTTACCTTGGCCACCTTGCCTCGGTAGTGACACGCATCTCGCTGCGGGTCCCACGTCACGAGTCATTTTTCCTAAGTAACGAAGTAAATGTGTAATAATTATTTGGGCCGTGACATTAGTCTATTTAACATAGTCTAAATTTTATGTACTTATACTTCACATCCCGATACTCGCGTCGACACGCTTTTTTAGGAGAAAACTAGTCTCGCAACCTCACACAATATGTATATGTAAACGCACACGTGCGATGCAATAATGAATAAAATAATAATTAACATTGCAAATAAGCAACCAAGAGACAAAAATAATTATTCGAGCCCAGTCGGGTTTGTCCTAGCCTTTTTTAGACGTCAACGTGGGCCTAAGCTGACATCTGAGTTTGAAAATAATCTAAATAACAACGTCAATAAATATTGGGACATTACACATGCATATGGCCCAATTAAGCAGAGATATAGGTTGAGGAAAGAGACATATCTGGTGGAGGGTGGTTCCAAAGTACGAAGGATAGGGCAGAGGCTGCTGTGGAGCGGGTGGAGCCTTGTAGGTCGGGGGTTCCTACTAAACTTATCATCGTCGCCATCACCAGGTGGAAATATGAAGCTATAGTCCAGGTGTTCGTGCTCGTCGAAGTCCATTAGACGATTAGACTCGTGAGGAGACTCGTTGCCCTCGTAATGCTCACCTGCAAGAATGTCCACCTCGTCTATCCACTGCCACTCAGTGCGAATGTAGCAATACTTTATGGACTTGAGAGTTGCAATACCAATGAGGTCGGTGTCGGTAAGTTGGCGACCCCTAGACGAAGATCCACTTGTGCTGCCCTAAGAAAAGTGGTAATGATGTGGACATAAGGGAGGTGGCGATCGAAGTCGGATATGGAAATCATATAAGCGATCATGATATTCTACAAGGTGATGGGTACCTCTCGCATGAGAGCCCCAATGACAAATAAGTTGAGAAGAGTGACATAGTTCTTACTACGGCCACGATGAAGGATGACCTTACGGAGTATCTTGTAAAGAAGATGAAGCACAAGTTTGAAGTCATTATCAGTGACTCCAGAGGGATACATGGTGATTTCTCTATCAGAACGAGTGAAGGAATTGAGAACCACAAATCATTTGAATAACCAATCTCGAATCTTACACCCTAGAGTAGTGGTAGGAAAGATCGAGAAGCTCAGTTAGACACTGAGGAGTGATCGTGATGATACTACTGCTAACCATCGATCGAATGATGTACTCATTGGTAGTGGTAAGGTTCTAGTAGAAGAACCGAACTCAGATAGCATTGTAGGTATCCTCATACACGCAAAATGATACCTACTCAAGTTTGGCAAGAACCTTACGCATTGGGAGGGGAGCGTTATCGAAGAATTCAAAATCGACAACGAAGAGCTTTAAGACTTTGGTGTTCGTGAGCCGTGAGCCGTGAGCTAACTGCTTCAAGAACAGATTTAGAGGTCGAAGCACTATCTTGCTTGGACTTGGAACCCTCATTGCAAGGAGGATTGGTCGGGGCGGTGGCTAATGTGTCGCTAACCTGATGACTAGAGGATCTAGTCTCACGACAGGTAGAGGATTGAAAGGCGGTTAAGGATGGAGCAAAAAATTAGGAATCGCTACCAAATAATGAAGTGGAAATTTGAGAAGTTCATAAACTTGATTAGATGATTAATTAAATATTTTCATATTTTAATTGGATTTTAAGTATCCAAAGTGGGACCCATGTTTTATGAACCGGAGATCATAAGGTAAAATATTATTTTTTTGATGATGTATGCCTAGTGTGTGTATTATATGGTATTTTGTAGCGAAGTCGAAGCGTGTTGAGGTGTATCCTCAATTTGTCATAATCAGGGTTGTAAGTGTGTGTCTGAAAGGCACGAGTGAAAATAAATTATTAGTTGTTCGAAATTTAATTAACCAAGTGTTAATCCTCATGTGAAGATTTTACCTCGGTTTATGTATAAGTTGGGATCGGTGGTAGTGTAAAATGATAATGAAGTTGATGCAACACCTTACCTCGAGTTTTATGTCGATTGGTGATGGTGGAGGTTGAGTCTGAGTCCAAATTGGTATAAGTTTGGTTAAGTATGACAAGAGAATTGATCCGTAAACGTTTGATATGTCACGGATAAAGTTAAGATTTTTATGGTTTTAGCGTGACTAATACCAGTGTTATGGACAATTTATGAAGATAGACTATTTCGTCGAGAGTTTGGTTCAATTAGGTGAAAAGGGGGACCGAAAAAGAGCGTCGAAAGCTAAAACATGTCAAAACAAAGATTTCAGAAATTAATAAATAAAAAGAAATTAAGCTGCTGACAAGCTGCTGAGGGTTTATATATAAATGAAAAAAATCAAATCAAAATTTTATTTCATTTGAAACGAACGAACAAAACATTCATTTCAAAACCTCTCAATTCAGTCTTTCGTTCCTCAAGCTCCCCACGTCTTATTTTTGCTTAGTTTTTTTCTGCAAAATAGTAAAGCGTATTTTCTAAAAAAACAGTAAAGCGTCACGAGACAATCAGTTTGAGCCAAATTTTTGCGATGGATATTAGGTATTTGGACTGCAATTTGGTAAATACTTAATTCGAGACATTTTCCTCTATTCAATTTGAGTTCTTGCGATTTCTCAATTTTTTTACGGGGTTTTGATAGAAATTGGTAGAGATTATTGTGAATTGGTATATTGAATTGATTTGCCCCAATTTACAATAAGATCTACTGATGTGAATTAGGGTTTTGATGAATTGAACTAATACAATTTAGTTGATAACTATTTTGGAGATGTTTTATAGTTAATATTGATTTACATTGGGTTTCTGGATGAATTGATTATTGATTTTGATCCAATTGAACTCTACAGGTTATGGATATATTTTAATATTGGTATCAAGTGGTTTCGTGGTGTTTTTTGTCAAGTTTTGAGAATTTAATTGTGAAAATATGGAATTGGAGAAGTTTTCAGTTCAAAAATAGATAAAGTTTGCCTAGTTAACATGCCATATTGGGAAATTCATAAATTCTCCGTTCGTGATCCAATTTGAGTGTTCTTAGAGTCTATGAAAAGTAGGACATGAGTACTACAAATTCATTTCAGGTCATCAAAACAAATATTGAGGTTTTTAAGGTTAAAAAGTTATCCCAAGTTGGCTAGTTGAAAGCCAGTTGAAACAGTTTTATAATTAATATTTTTGAAAACTATTCTCAAGCATATTTTGGCAACATTTTTCATTAGGCTTTGTGATTTGGTTACACTTGAAGTTTAACCCATACTATAATTGGGTATGCAACGAAGCTATTGGAACTATTTTTAAGGTGATCCAGCACTCTGAGGACCCCGAGAATTTAGCTCAAAATTGGTTGGTTGTAAGTAAACCCTACATTGGTCTTTAATATTTATAGGATTTATCTTTGTACATGCATTTATGTTTAGTCTACATTGCATTTTGCATCATTCTTAGTCATGCATACATGGAATCCAGATAAAGTCGTCCCTGCTTTGGTCGTAAAAGTGCGAGGTGCTCTACTCTAGATGAAATGTGCTACAAGCGTCTGAGGCAGGTAATGTAGACTCCGAGGTAGCATGCATTGAACTCATAGGACTTTTCTAGGTTCATCGTGAGTGGGCCCACTTGTTATACACTTAGAACAGGAAATGAGGGATCCACGTTGTTATATAAATTTGTTGTTATTTGAAAATGCAACTACATGTCTCCATGTATTCAGACTAACATTTACTGGATTACAAAGTAATGTAGGATTTTACTTACCTGACGTCTTCAAGTTATTTTTTATGATGTCAGGTTTTCAGTAAAGTCCAAACAGAATGAGAAAAAGCTCGAAGATTTTCGATGAATGTTTTAAGTTTAAAAGATTAATTTTCCGACTATAATCACTTTATATATATTGTTTTGGGCTTTGGGGGTTAGTGTAGGTTGTGAAATACTTTTAAATAGGTTATGAGAGTTTCCTAAATTAGTTTGAAGTAAGTTAAGAGGTTTACGATTCTGTTTTGGTTTATTTTTTGGGATTATAAAGTTGTGACTAAGGTATTAGAGACTATAAGTAAGTATTTAAAGTTTAAATTTGATCATATTTTGAACTGTGTGGAGTTGTAAGTCCTTTTAGGCCTCTCCCCAACTCTGATGTCTATTACGAGAAATTTTTTCAACATGTCATTTTCAGGTGAGGTGCTACCGAAATTTTTAAAAAATACAGAGAATAATTCATATAATTTCCTAATTTGCTCCAATAATACAAATCATGAATTGAGTTTAATTAAGGATATATATTTAGTTTTGGAGCATTACTGAGAAATGAAATAAAAATTATTTTTAGGCTAAGTCAGGGCTTGGTGAGATGGGCCCTGACACGAAGCGACAACACGACGAGTGGGGGGATGACGAGAAGAAGACCTACGGGCATGACGAGATGATTTGCAGAGAATAAACATGGATAGAATGACAAAAATGAAATTTAGGGCACAAAATGAACTAGGATGCCAAAATGGGGTGAAAACCTAGAACGATGAATAATCACAATGAAAATGAGCAAAGAATAAAGGAAAGTTACCTATGATGCCCTAGGAAGATCGTTGGAGTCGGCTGTACATGAAGGAGACAAAGCTTCAACTCAAGAGAATAAGAAAATGATCACCGATTTTCATCTTGAGCGTTTTAAAAAACTTGGCCCGAGATGAATTAGCGCACTAGGTAGGGGAATTAGCGCAATAATGATGAAAATGATAGTTTTAGGTATAGTCTCTCTACCGCGCTATGTGTGATGAGTTGTGTTAATAGGCATACCTAACGCTCTACAATGGTTGACTAGTGCGCTAACTCAATAGGCCTAGCACGCAACCTAAGGGGACCTAGCTCGTTAATTGCTCTCTAGAATTTTTTTTTTAGTGAGAAATTTGAATTTTCGAAAGATAACTCGGATTCATCTCATACTCCATTGACACCTCACTAATAATATATAAAAAGGTTTGAATGAGCTAAATCATGTTTAGAATGTCAAATTCACGAATCATGCCTAATTCTCCCCGAATATTTGAAAATTTGTCTCTAGGCAATGGCTTAGTAAAAATATTAGCTAGTTGGTCCTGAGTGGACACATGAATTAGTTTAACATCCTCTTTTTGCATATGATCACATAGAAAATTGGGCCTAATCTCAATGTATTTGGTACGGGAGTGTAACACTGAGTTTTTCAATATGTTGATTGCACTTGTGTTATCACAATAGATTTCAGGATACCAACTTGGATTTGGTAATCCTCAAGTTGTTGCTTCATGTACAATATTTGAGCATAACAACTTTCAGTAGCCACGTATTTGGTTTCAGCGGTGGACAAAGTAATGGAGTTTTGCTTTTTGCTAAACCACGATATTAATAAATTTCCTAGAAAATGAAAAAAAATCTTGAAGTGATTTTCCTATCTACTAGACTCCCCACATAGTTGGAATCAATAAAGCTTCTCAGTTCAAAACTTTTAGCTTTATTGAACCACAATCTCAAGTCTTGTGTGCCACTTAAATAATGAAATATATGCTTGACACATTTTAAATATTGTTACTTAGGCTCGGATTGGAACCTAGTGCATAGACACACACTAAATATAATATCGGGTCTACTAGCGGTTAAGTAAAGAAGACTACCTATCATGCCACGATATAGCTTATGATCTATGGGCTTTCCTAATTGGTATTTATCCATTTCGATGGTGGAACTACTAGGAGTGTCATAGGCTTTCAAATGGTCAAATTTGAATTCTTAAGCATATCCCTCACATACTTCTTTCGATTGACGAAAATCCCGTGCTTTGATTTCTTGATTTGCAAATCCAAGAAGTTTGTTAGTTCACCCATCATGCTCATTTCAAATTCATTAGTCATTAAATATTATAATTCATCACATAAACATGTATTTGATTAACTAGAAATGATATCATCAATATAGATTTGAACAAGGAGCATAACATGTTTTTTTGATCAAAATGAACGATGTGGGATCTACTGTTCCTTTCTTGTACCTTTTTTTTCAAGAAAAAGTGCACTTAGTCCATCATACCAAGCTCTAGGAGCTTGTCTCAATCCATACAAGGCTTTTCTAAGATGATAAACATGACTTGGATAAGCATGGTATTCAAAACTTAGCGGTTGTTCTAAATATACCTCTTCATTGATGAAGACATTCAAAAAGGTACTTCTAACATCCATTTGGTATAGCAGGAACCCGTTGTAGCAAGCATTAGCAAGCAACATTCGAATTGCTTCTAGTCTTGCTACTAGTATAAATGCTTCTTCATAATCAATGCATTCTTTTGATTATAGCCTTGTGCAACCAACCTAGCCTTATTTCTAACTATCTCCTTCTTTCATTCTTTTTATTTTTAAAAACTCATTTGGTGCCTATAATGGTATAGTCTTTAGGTATAGGCACTAGTTTCCATACTTTGTTTCTTATAAAATGTCCTAGTTCCTTTTGCAAGGCCATGATCTAAAATTCATCACTTAAGTCTTCATCTATCTTAGTGGGCTCAGTTTATGATACAAATGTAATATGTCCCTCATCCCAGTTTAGTGAAGATCTAGTAGTTATGCTTTTATTTGGATCACCTAAGATTTGTTGAGACGGATGTCCTAAAAGAAGTCTTAAGTTCTTAGGTACACTAGGTTCAGTTTCCCTAATCAGGATAAAGAAGCTACATTAATGATGGATGCCTTGACAACATGACTATATGTCTCAAAAAAATCTATGCCAGGAACCTGTTTGAAGTTTTTGCAACCAATCTTGCCATATAGTGATTAATATTTCCATCAGAGTTTCCTTTTATAGCGAATACCCACTTATTGCCAACCACATTATGATGAGGAGAAGCAGGAACCAAACTCCAAGTATCATTAGACAGTAAGGCTTGAAATTCTTTGTCCATTGCATCTTTCCAATGAGGAATCAGTAGAGCCTTTTTGACAAATTTAGGAGTTATATCATGATAAGAAACTATAGATACAATAATCTTCTTTTTGCTAATACCATCCTTAGCCCTTGTGATCATGGGATATGTATTAACAGGAAACTGAATTGAATTAGGAGAAAATAATGATTGCTTATCTAAGAACCAGGAACCAAGTGCTCAAAAAAAGTTGATGAACTAGTACCTAATTGTGGAGAAAGAGTTGCATAAACATTCCGTGATTTAGGAGAGACTGGTTTTATAGGAGTTGAAGTAGGCCTGACATATGTAAGTAGAGAGAAACATGGTCCCTAAAAAGTTGCAGGACTTAATTGATGTAATGATGAAGAAGACTCAAAAAGAAAAAAAACAAGGAAATTTTTCTTCTTTAAAAAACACATGTTTAGAAATATAGATTCTGCCCACTTTACTCATACAAATGTAACCTTTATGATAAGAATTGTATCCCAAAAACAGGCATTTCTCAAATCTAAATTGATACTTATTACTATTATATGGTCTTATGTAAGGAAAATAGAAACACCCTAACACCTTGAGAATCTAATGATCAGGTTGAACATGAAATAACTTTGTATATGGAGATACACCTTGAAGGACTCTTGTAAGAAGCTTATTAATAACAAACACAGCTGAATCACACATATGACACCAAAGCATTAATGGTAAGTGAGCCTCAACAATTAAATTTAAACCTTTCTCCATAATGTGTCTATGTTTTCTCTCAATCCTGCCATTATGTTCATGTGTATATGGATAGGGATGTTGAAACACAATGCCATGACTCTCCAAAAAAGGCTTAAAACTTCTAAATTCTCCTCTCCAATTAGATTGCAATCTTTTTATCCTTGTTGAAAATTGATTTTCCACTTGAAGCATAAACAACTAGAAAGTTTTTATAACTTCAGATTTTGTTCTTAAATGGATAAATCCAGGTCAATCTTAAAAAATCATCAAGAAAAGCGATGTAGTAATTAACAATGGGGCATGTGCCCTAAGACAATCTACAAACATTGTTTATTTTATAATTTTAGTTAATAAAATTGATGTTTTCATTTGTTATTTTATTATAAGTGATTGCATGTTTACTTTGTAGTAAGATCCATGAACATTTGTTGAAATATCTTAAATACCCCTAGTAAGTCATTATACTAGGAACTATAATAATTTAAGACTAGTGTGAATCTTGATTGATGGTCATGTGATGATCATGTGTATAGGGATACGAATTGAAATCATGAGTACTAGTTAGAGAACAAGGTACAAGATCGACCAACTATGATAACACCATATGGATTAAGTCATATGTGTTACTCATGATAGGTATATCATTTACTCCTTCAATTGGAGATTACCATAGACTTCAATATTAGGAGCATGATAATTTGACATAATCAAACATTGTCTTTAACCGAACGATTATAAAAATTATGATTGATTACCATGTGAATAATATGTGAAGGTGTGTAATCAAGATAGAATATGTCACTCTCATATAGAGAAAGATATTAGTGTATCCCTCGATATGATAGACTGATAATGGAAAAGTCCATGTGAATTAATATGACCAATGTCAATTAGATGTTTTCAATTTACCTAAAGATCAAGACTAATATGATTTAACATTAAGGGTGACTTTCCATGCCTTATGTTTAATCAAAGGATATTGCATGACAAAAAAAGATATGATATATGTTATTCATTAGGTTGTATTGGTTTTAATATTCATGCTACTTGGGTAGTCGTAATTTCTTGCTAGAGACTGCTTATCTACACATATAAATAGAGGGTGAAACCCTAAAATGAAATACGATTTTCATTTTTTCTATTTTCGAGTTCTCTGGATTTTGGGAGAGAAAGAAAAATATTTTCTATCTCTCTTGGGGCTAACACTTTAAATTATTGTTACCATTCATGTGAGGATTTCCAATAAAGGACGAGCACTTGAATGTCTTGGAGATCGAACAATCATATAAGGGCATCATGGATTAAGATATGGTTTATTTTGTAGACCTAATTTAATGAATCTTATAAATTGTTTTGAATTTCTCGCTGCGTATGAACCCCAAAACCCAACAAACTCATCAATAGAAGTAACTGGAGCTGGTCCCTAAAAATATGTATGTATTAACTACAATACATGTTTAGTAGATTTATTTGAAGTGGGAAATAGTAAAGCATGATGTTTCCTTAAAGGACATACAAAACAAGATTTAGATTGAGATACATGAATGTGTAAAGCTGATCTCATACTCTGTTGAAGGACTTGATGAGAAGGGTAACCCAATCTTCTATGCCATAGGGAGGAGAATGACTAATATGATGCATAAAATGTTAGTTTCCCAGCTTGAAATGCAACACATTCTTTATTAGATGAGAAAGCATGACTAGAAACATTTGAAAATTAGTACAATCCATATCTGAGATTTCCTTGCAGTAAAACCTCCTTAGTTATAGAATCCTTCACCAAACACTATGAGTAAGTAAACTCTACAATCACATTATTATCCTTAGCAAACTGAGATATACTTAGAAGATTCTTCTTGATTTGAGGAACACATAAAGTATTAGGAAACTTTAGTGTAGACGAATCATATGTAACCTTAGCTAAGCCTGCACAATATATTAGTAATGAATGGACATTGCCAACAATATAAAATCATTACATGTGTAAGGTGAGCAGTTAGACTTCTGAGATTGATCATATATTACATGGCTTTTGGCACCACTATCATCATACCATGTATTATCACTAATCGATTCATTTGAAGTAAAACCATTGTTCTAAGTACCTCCTCCAATTAAATAACTTTGAGTTCCCATAAAATGAACACTTGGAAAGTTATCGAAACTTCCCTTGATACTGTTCTGATGAAATCTTGAACCTTGAGTACCTAACTGAGACTGATTTCCATTTCCACTATGATTATTGAAACCTTGTGATCTCATGTAATGCATATCAACCCTGTAGTAGCATACAACAGTAGTGTGACCAACCTTATTGCATATTTGACAGGTAGGCCTATTGTTATTTAGAAATCTAAAACCTCATTTTCCTCTATTATTTTTCCTCTATTTGTTGTTATTGTTTCTACCACCATTTCCATATTGTTGTTTCCCATTATACTGTTAGCCCCCTTGTTTCACTTCAACATAGTTCACTTGATTAGATTACTGAATACTTGAAGTATTTATTCCTGCAAGATTTTGTAACTGATCCAACTTTGTTTCAAACCCTGACAAGGCAGATTGCATTTCCTGCCATGTTAACTCCTCTTTTTGTTCAAATACTGAAATAATAGGAAAATATTCATTATCTAGTCCAGTCATTGTGCAAGAAATTAACTCGGATACAGGTATAAGGGACCCTGTAATGGCTAAACAATCAAAAATTTCTTTCATTTTCTTCAAGTACTCACTCATTTTCATTGATCTTTTTCGAGTGGTACGAATTGCAGCCTTGTGAAATTGAATTTGTGCCTTATTACTTGAACCACATTGTTCTAATAGATAATTCCACAATTCATGTGCGGTTCTCTTCCTAGATTCTTGAAAAACATTTACTTGATTCCCAATTTCTGGTTCTATGGCACGCAATAGCCATCCATATAATATTGTATCATGATAAATCCATTCTTGAAAATCAGGATTAACATGACCATTCTCAAGGATCTTTGATGAACATATTGTCATTCCAAACAAGAATCCATTATAACCACATCCTTCTAACATAGAAATAACAATCGATTTTCACAACGAGACATTTGTACTATTCAGCTTGATTGAAACAATTTGATTTAGAGAATTACCGAAAGTTCCAATAAGAAGATGAGCAATCAAAAAATCCATTGCTCCATGAAGAGATTGATGTCGAGCAATCGAAGAAGAACATTTCTCCATAAAGAGATTGGCACCTCACTGAGCTTCCAGGATTATCCATGGCGACGAGCCCTAACGAAGCTCTCATACCATATTAGCTAAGCAACAACATAGATGAAATCAAGAACTTAGTTTTAATGCCTCTCACAGAGGAGTTGATGATGTATTTATTTTCATGAGGGGACAACCTTTGTCATATACGTGTAGCGTTCATATTACAAGTTAATCAACGACCTAACTAATTGAACAGTACAGTACAACACTCTTCACTCATTTTTTTTTGTACAATGACCATTAATCTGAGCTGATATATACAAACCAACACTACATGGACACCTGAGTTAGCCTTCGAGAGGTTAATGCGAGCTTATTCAGCTTTTCTATCCATCATTTTAAGTTAATTCATAATTCTAAGTTGAGTTATTAATGTTTTGTAAGCTTTAATGATAAACGAAAGCAATATCATGTTTAGATAACTCAAATGATAATAAAAGAGTCGGACCACTTATGCTAAGCGGAAGCAATTTTCGGTTGTGCTTATTTCTTTGTACTTTCCGCCATTGTTTGAGAACCAATAGACATTGGTCGCTTACATAATCATATTTTGCACACTTTGTAGCATACAAATGGTAATATCTTCATATTCTACCTTCTATATACGATTATCCAAATCGAAATATGAAACCAATGGCTTGTTAAGATCAAGAATGACCACCATCTAGGCAAATTAGCCTCTCTAACTCGTTACCGTATTATGATCGATCTAAATGGTTTCCTTTAGTGTTTCGTAATAATTCGAAGGGAAGGCTTCATACAATACCTAATTGGCAGTCCTGGGAAGCGTATCCATGTTGCAATAACAGATAAGTTGTTTACTTTTGGATTGAGTTATGAGGTCCATGGTAGGATTTTCAAGTAATGACTCATCATCAAAAGACAACTCAGGAGTACTTTGGTATAATCAATCTCAAGAGCAAATCTAGCCAAGTAATACCCATTGTCCACATCCATCACCCTGAAGGCTCCTTTAGGCTTTTATAGATTAAACATTATATTATAGAGGGTTGTGTAGCCTCTAGTCTTCCTTAGTACACGTAACATAACCTTTTGCTTCATTCGGTGATTCATTTTATTAATAACACTGTCAAAAAAAGTTAGCTTTGTGATCTTATCCTCAATAATGCAAACGTACTCATCACTACATATTTCAAAATCATTTTCATAGAAAGATTTGTCCTCTTTCCACGTATTCTCCAGAATAATCATGTCGGCGAATGATTGGCTAAATCCATTATCCCTATTACTCTCAATCTCGTTATCTCCATCATGCATGTTCTTTACATAATTTGTTGATCAATCCACGTCCTCTGGGACCTCAAGAGGTGAAAGCTTCTCCTGGCACTAGAAGTCGTAACCCTTCGCTATAGTCGACATACCAACTGGTATTAAGTTGGTTTCTTTTAACAAACTAGCTTATTGATTACGTGTTAAATACGTAGTTATTCAATTTTTATGATGTTATCCTTGCTTTGTAAATGGAACAAATTATGTACCAAAAAAATGGAGCAAATTAAATTCAAAAAGCTATCAGAATACTAACTTGACCATGCAAGGAGGATTATTAGTGAAAAACAAAAAAAAGGTTAACTGGTGATAATTAATATAACATTTATCATTATCAAAAACATATTTGGTGAGATAGATGATGCTTCACTTATTATAACGTAAGATTTTGAGCTTGAGTGATTCTACTTCTTGTTTAGAATAAGGCCTAGGCTATTCGAACCCTACTTTTTGCTCATTTTACCCATTTTTAATTTTTTTTCAGCCTCTAGTGAAATGACACAACTACCCCTCCATATAAAAAAGTTTTTAACTCACTTGTACCTCACTCACCACATTTACACATAACCCAATCACCCTTCTCTTAAATTGCATTCTCACCACTAACCCGAATCTGAAGAAATCGAGCAAAACCACATCGATTCAACGCCATTGGCACATTCATCATCTCTTTTAGTGTCGATTTCGAGGTTTTTTTTTTACTTTTTTGAGTCGGTATTATTTATGATTTTGTTGTTGGGTGTAGGGTTTCGATTTGGGGATTAAATCTTGCATTTTGGGTACAAAGTCTTGATGGAATAAAAAATATCAAGCGATTCCGAGAAAAATCCACTATTTTTTAGGTCATTATCATGTATTTTTTAGGAGTTTTGAAATTCTTTTGTTCGTTCTTGTTACCCACAAGTGTCGGTCACACACGACCTATAGCTCCAAAGAGGTGTCGGACACATATGACTGACACCGCTTTAAAGGTCTCAACTGGATCCCTCCTTCATCAATTAAAATTTAGTTCACTTCCATTATTGGTCGAAGTCTGCCAATACCTCTTTAGGGGCATCAGTCTGAGTCAACCGTTACCTCTTTAGAGGTATCGATCGGAGTCGATCGAACTCTAGAAGTGGCACTTCTTCACTTCTTGAATACGATGCAATCACGTCCGACCTTATTCAAAGAAAAAAATACTCCTACGACATTTGATGACTTATTACAAGTACTTTACAATGACTAAAATCTAGAAATGGAGAAGATTGAAAGGTGTTGGGATGAAGGTAGGAGATAGGTAAACATTCCTTGAGGGTGAGGGAAAGTTTTAGAATAACTTGCAAAATGATGATGTAAAAGCGAAAAAAATTCAAAAATATGGTAGAGTGAAGTAATAGGGTAAAATGAGCAAAATGTGGAATCCCAATATATGTGGCCTTAAATAGAGGGTCGCTATGGGCACCCCACCAATTCATGAAGGCACCCTCTTGTTGAGTGCACAAAGTCATTTACCAAGGGCACCCAAAATTAAGGCCCGAAATCCCCAAAGTACCCCTCATTCAAAATAGAGGCACCCTACTACCGCACCACCCCATCACCGTGCTCTTGAACCCATTATGTTTGCTCGATCCATTGCAAGCAACCTACGAATCCCGGATTTGTCTTCGTTCATCTCCATCTTTCTCCTTTGTCGTAGGTGGTTGTTCGAGTTTGAAGGCTCTGTAATTTGTTGGATTTCGTCTCCACATTAGGGCTCGGTTCAAGTTTTTTGTTCACACACTCAAGTAGTGAAATCGATCGTTTGAAGGTACGTTAATAGTGTAATTAAGTTGCATTTGGTAGAGTATTTGTTATGTTTGTGTAGCGGTGCATTCAATGGTTCATTCATTGCAAACTCGTGGTTCTCGGCCACACAGGCCATAAATCATGTGTACAGTCTCGGCCAAGCATGGCCGAGACATAGGGGATGTGTTTGGGAACTTGTGGTTCTCGGCCAGACAGGCCATAATAGTTTATATAGTATCGGCAAAGAATGGCCAGACATGCCATAATAGTTTTAGGTGGCATAACGCCGTGATTACTCTCGGTCACCACATTACGAGAGTAATTCAAAGTGTATAGTTGATGTCCTGTCGGTGATGTACAACCGAGAATGTAGCAGATTTCTCGGTTGTCCATTACCGAGACTTATAGCGTTATCTCGATCACACGTCACCGATATTCTAATTGTTTTCACAAACCTGCTTGACCGAGACTATATAAATGGAAGATTTTGTTATTATTTTTTTGAATTGTACTTATGTTTCTACTCCAAGCGCTTACATGTCGTAGTCTTATCAGGTATGGCTCGTTTGAAAACCCCGATGACTAGGGAGGAGGTTGGTGTTGAGGTGTCGAGGGGTAACTATGGGTGAAGCGGCAGGATACCCCCGACTGCATATTATCGGAAAGAGAAAGAGAAAGATAAGGTAGATGTGAAGGGAAAGGGTAAGATTGCTGGAAATCGCGCAAAGAATTTACAATTGCACGATGAGGCTTCTAACATTGACACGCGGCGACATAAGGATCTTGTAGTTGCCCGAGGTGAAGATGAGGCTCATGCATCAGAGTCTAGTAGTAGTGACTCATCAACACCGGCGGACACCACAAGTACTGATCGTAACGTGGGTGGGAGTACTAGTGGGGTGGTCATAATGAATGAAAGTCACGAGGGCATTTTGAAATGTGTGCTCCTTTCCCCGGTGGTCTTTTAGACGGATCATTGTTAAAGAGCTTTAAAGATCATGTCGCATTAGCGATTTGGAGCAATGATGTATATAAAGTTTCATTGAATGGAGTACTTAAACACTTAGGGTTTTCACCAAGCTGATGAGATGTCTTTTGTTGTTGCAGGAGCGTCTGATACTCAAGTGTATCAATCATGGTGCTCAGATCCAAGAATGGGACTTACAGTCGTGCCACCCTGACACCGAGGGTCTTCAGAGGATTATTCAGTGCTCTAGGTTGAATACGCTAATAGACGGCTCATACCGCAAGGCTAATAAGGAGGTTATATCTGCCTTTGTGGTGCAGCGGCAGTCGGAGACGAACACATTTCACTTACCATTTGGTGAAATGTCGATCTCCTTGGAGGATGTGAGCATTCTCCTGAAGATTCCTGTGACGGGCAAAGTGGTGGCAGTTGAGGACTTTGTGAGGTACGCCGAGGAATCTCGCTCAGATGCGATTAAGCCAGTGTCCAAACTACTTGGGGTTAGCATTGAAGATGTTGAGGAGGAAGTGAACATCAGCAAGGGGCTCACAGTGCAAAAATGTTGGTTGAAGAGTCGATAGTGCCCCCAAAGCTGGTTCGAGGAACACAACTTATCATCATGTAGAATGCACAGCCCGGGCGTACTTGTTGTACCTACTTTCTTGAACCCTTTTTGCGGATAAGAGTGGATCTCGGGTATCTATTGCTTTGTTGAAGCTTCTAGAAGATTTAGACGACGTGGGAAAGTATGCATGGGGTGCAGCTGCATTAGCCTACTTGTACCGACACTTTGGGTCTACCACCAAATTACAAGTTTCTCAGATTGTCGGCTACCTCACATTACTTGAGGTTTATTATTAAATCGACTTACATTGTTTTTTGAATAATTAGTATTAATTTTTGCATTTTCCCACTAATTAACGTTGTATGTATTTGCAGGGATGGGTGTACGACCATTTCAAACTTGGGCTCGCCACACCCAATGCAAAATACATGGACTACGCGCAACCTCGTGTCTGCAGATGATTCAAAAGCACGAGACCGTGATGTGTATTGACAAGGTTTGGTCCATTAGGAGAACGCTGGACAGGTTGCGCCCAATTGAGGTGAGATACTTAGCCAATGTTGTTGGTAAATGTTGCATTTAGTTTATGGTTACTAATAATGGTTGTCTATGTTTGATTAGGTCACTTGGGACCCTTATGTTAATTACAAGGATAATGGAGTTGTGCACGCGATGGTCTTCTACAGTGGCACACTAAAGTACATGGATGTGGGGAGCCCTACCATCCGCACAATCGACACATCAGCCCCTACCCAAGCAGGTCATAGGCAGTCCCAGCACGATAACACTTCTACACATTCCACCCCCACTAATGCTCCACCAGCAACGGTCGATGCTCGAGCCCCAAAGAGAATGCATGGCAAGGAATACCAAAGAAAGAATTTGAAAAAGCCAAAGCAATGACTGGTGGATTATGAAACTTGATGTTTTTGTTGGATTGAGCAACTTGTTGATTATGAAACTTGATGTTTTTGTTGGATTGAGGAACTTGTGGAATGTTGTGTTTTTCATGTTTATATTGTTGAACGAAAATAAAGTTTAGTTTCGGTTTCGAGGAACCGAGAATGGTCCAGTCAGGTCGTGCACGGGTCAACGAGTCGTTTCTGTAAAGTAACAGATTACATAGTGAAACGCTTCTCTCGGTATTGGCATACCGAGAAAATACGATTGGTTTCGGTTGGTAAATGCCGAAACTTATACTTGGGTGACGGAGAGGCTTTGCCGAGAGGTAATTTTTGCACAATTACAAACCATACCATATCAATAAAACCACTTAACAATGTTTACAATTAAAAAAATTTATAACCTAAATGTTTAGTTTCGGTTTCGAGGTACCGAGAATGGTATTTTAGTCTCGGTTTCAAGGAACCAAGAATGGTCTAGTCAGGTCGTTCACGGGTCGACGAGTCGTTTGTGTAAAGTAATATATTACATAGCGAAACACCTCTCTCGGTATTGTCATACCGAGAAGTTACGTTAATTTTCGGTTGGTAAATGTCGAAACTTATGCGTCGGTGACGGACAGGCTTTGACGAGAGGTAAATTTTGCACAATTAGAAACCATAACATATCAATAAAACCACTTTACATTGTTTACATTAAAAAACATTTACAACAATTACCTTTTATACATGTATTATACTACGAAGAATCTAAATCTACCACGAAAAGCATGCCTTCTAAAGAAGGTACAACTCGCACGATTTCTCGAATTATGAATCCATCATGCCAACCTTTTGCGCACTCCTCAACATACCTTTCCCACGAAAGATATAATGAAGGCAGGGGTGCATTCACAATCAACTTCACCTGTTAAACTCAAAGTAGAACAAAAAACCTATTATCATATGATCAGAAGGTGAAAAAACAATTCACTAAAATTGTATGAACTTACCCTAACCCAATGGATATTCCTTTCATTAATCATTGCAATGATAAGTCGACTATGTAACAATGACGGTGAAACACTACGTAGAGGAAGAAATGTCGAGCAACTACCATGCGAGAGGTTTACTAGAATGACATTAAAGACCGTTGATATTAACAATCCCATGTCTGGAAGTGTCAACCATTCGTCAAAAGATGCATCAACATGATTATCTAGACAGCGCAACACTCTTGACCTTCTCGTAACTCGTTCCAAGCACTTCCAGCCAAAGGTTTTCATACCCGACTATCTCATCAAACATCCTTCTACGTACTACCTTCCAACCATCAACATCGGGAAGTCCTAACCCGGAGGCAACACACTGATATCCACAATTACCATCACCTAGCACATCAATAGTGCTCTCAACGTATGGCAACCAATTCGGTTCTATGCAATTAGAATAACCAATCTTAGCTGCACGGGTCAGTCGACATGTACGACGTATTTTAGGCCCCACTTTAATTTTCTTTTTTCTCGAACTAGAAGCCTATTTTGTCAATAGTACGTACTCAAATCCGCTAGACAATCTTGTCGTCAAAGTATCGTCTTCATCGCATGTCCTCTTTGACCCATCCTTCTTTCCTCTATTCACCAAACTTCCAATTGAATACCCCGGTGTCCTTCCCATTGTCTTCATTTTCATAAGTGGCACCACTCCCAGTGTAGATGAAGGTCGACTAATCTCTATAAGCTGCTGAATAATCCTGATGCGATCGTCCTCATCAGTGCAAGCATGAAACTTTTGCAACACTTGTCAATCTCATCGTTCACATTGTACCCATATCGATCCATAAGATTCTCTAGTATCATACTCAACTTTCGCCAGTACACATGAATGTCCTCAAGAGGGATGGTCGAACCAACAAATTTATGAAAGTTTAGCTCGTGGGCACAAGGAAGACCATGCATGGTACGTATCTCACAACCACAACGAGTAGAGTCGTGTCCAACATCCTCTCCCCGTTCCAATTCATCTCTAATTAACTTAAGCGTCATTTGAGAGACATAACCAACCAATCGGCGATAAAACCCATTAAAATATTCATGTTGCACCACATTCATACTGAGCTCAAATGATGCCTTGATGTTGTTATGTTGGATCCTAAGAAGACCATCAACCACTCTCCACAAAGTCTCAAAATTTGTCTGACTGTTGCCAAGATGTAGCTTCAGAGTGGAATGTGCAGACTCAACCCTCTGTGTTGTCGTTTCCCTAAAGTACATAATTCGATTTGTCCATGCCGGTACAAATTTCTCCTTGTAGAGCTTCACCCATGTGTTATCCAAGTAATCAGTAAGACCCTTCACATGACCGAACTTACAATGCAAGTCGTTCATCATAAGTTCAAATAAGGCCTCCGACTTAGCATATAACACACTCGTCCACCTATCCATGAAACGAGTGAATCCTTCGTTATCCCCAAACATCTTCTTAGTTTTGACCAATACTACTTTGTTGATGTGCCATGAGCAAAGAAGGTGAGATGATGATGGAAATACTTCTTCGATGGCACTAATAAGGCGTAACTCCCGATCCATAACAAACACGTCAAGTTTAGGCCACCTATCCAATATGGATCTCAAGTTTGCAAGTGCCCAAGCATAATTTGCATGAGTCTCCGATGATATGAAAGCAAACCCAACGGAGAACGTCAAATGCATTGAAGTGATGCCAACAATCTCCAATAACGTCATTCGATACCTATTTGTTTCGTAAGAGCAATCCATCAAAATTACCGATGAGAAACACTTTAGTAACTTGATTGCGTCAGGATGTGATCAAAATAAATCAGTGACGATATTCGTATCGGGATGCTTCCTATGCCACGACATCCACTTATTCTTCTCCAATATGTGGAATAGTTGTTGCATTTGAGTCCTCCCACCCGCATCCTCAATTCAAAATTTTTGTCGTGCATTATATATTGTCCGCATTGTCGATACGTTGTTAACATCTCTTAGCTTCAACGTACCGAGATATCTCTTGGCTTCACATTACCCTTAGTCATCTGCACCACAACCACCTGCTCACCCTTATCCAATCTTCCTGCAAATGAGTGGTCGTCCAAGTTTTTGGCGGGGTCGTGATTGTGCCTCCCACATATGACAGTGACATACCACAAATAATCAACATTTTCCTTGATGTTAATAAGGAAATGACATCCGCATTTCTTTATACTAGTTTGAGTCCTCCCCGTTTCCTCTTTTTCTTCAGTTCTTGGTTTCAAAGCAATTTTTGTCGCTTTACCCTTCCCTACTCTTTGTGACATTCCCCTATATGTATTGGACCTCTCACACGCAAGTTTGATCCTTCCCCTACGCTTAAGCCCTCCAGTATCAGAGTGTTCCGTTACTAACACAAACTTGTTCTCACGACCAATCATTTGAAGCCATGAAATAACCGATTCTTTACATGGGAATGGCCTACAAGGAGTAAACGCATCCTTGTAGTCTGGAAATAAAGTTGAAACTGGCATTACCTACAATACATACATTGTAACATTACGACTCAAACAAAATGCACAACAAATTCACAAAAAACCCGAAAAACCAAATTTTTGGTAGTACAGGTCCGCGAGTCTAAACCAATTCTCGTTCTGTGGCAACCGAGATTTACGAAATAGTCTCGGTCGTTTTAAACCGAGACTATACTATTAGTTTCGGTCACAACATGACCGTGACTTACGCATAAGTCTCGGTGGCTTTCGACCGAGTCTTATTTATAAGTCTCGGTCCTGCGAGGCCGAAACAATCGCGCCCGTGCAACTTCGACTGAAAACATGAAAAACCAGAAAAACAAACACAATAAACTTCAACAAATACCTCTTCTTGTACCTCCTCTTGCAGCATTGCAGTACATTTGTCCATTTTATAGTGGAAACAAGTTCGGATTGGTCGAATTTACTAAATCCTACATTGACAAACCAAATCACCAATTTCACTGTTTAGATAAAAAAAATAGTTCGTTCAAAGCCTCATATGTTGTAAAACAGTGTTACCTTGCTATCGAATGATGTGAAGACGCAAGAATCGATACACGCCCGACAAATAAAATTGTGGCTTTAGGTTTTACTTGGGAGCCAATGTAGTGGGGTGCCCCAAAAATAGTTTGAAAATGGGTTGTGAGGTTGGAGTGAGTTTATATAAAGGGGCAATATAGTCATTTACGTCAAAGTATAATTTAGAGGGAGAAATGACAAAAAATAATGGGTGCCTTCATAAATTGGTGGGGTACCCATAGCCGCCCTCCCTTGAATAATGGTAATGGGACACGGACATCAGGCTGCATGCTCATCCTTTCATTTTTGTCGAGATGCGTGCGCATCTTCACACGCATTGAAGGGGCGCGCATAAAGGCCTGTCCGACCTCGATGCCCAATGAGGGAACCTCGGAATCTACGCAAACCAGATTGACGTCCGAAGCCTTCCTGATCTTGCCAATTTTTAGCCATAACTATGATATGACAACTAATAGGCGTAATACCAAAAATCCCCCCATTTCACACATTTCTCATCTCCTCCAATGAAGACCGTTGCTTGTCTCTCTCCCGAGTGTCTCACACTCTTATCTCTCTCAATCATATCTCTCTCGTGTCTGTGGTCTCTTGTCTCTCTCGCTCGTTTGGACCGGAGAACAAAAAAGAACAAAACCGAGACTGTTAGGGGTACATCGATTAAAGGTGAGCATCGAATTTCAATTGATTTTGTATTAAAATGGTATGGGGATTGTGAAATCGAAAATAAGAGAGAGGAAAGTTGATTAACAACACGAACAACAATCAAACAAATTTAAAAAAAAAAATAGCGTTAGTAGAGCTGCCGCTTACATGCCATTAATGGCGAGAGGAGGAAGGAGAAGAGAAAACAGAGAAAAGAGGGAGGTGAGCGTTAGGTAGAAGAAAAACAAAATGAAGGGAGGCGAGGTAGGGGCAAGGAAGAAGATGAAGAGAGAAGAGATCACGGAATTGTGATTTGGTGGTGCTGCCATAAGATGTGTCTGGGGCGTCCATCAGCCATCGTCACCCCTCAGCCATACCTTTCTTAGTCGGCATTTTCACAAGAAGCCACTCTCACCATCTTCTCTTCTTCATCATATCCTTCGATGGCGATGCGAATGTTGTTGAGAAGAAAAACCCTAACCGTAGCTTCAGGATTCGGAGGTCTGAGCGCTGTATCATGCCATGCTCGGAATCTCCAGACCTTCACTCTCCCGGACCTCCCCTACGACTACGGCGCTCTCGAGCCGGCCATCAGCGGAGAGATCATGCAGATTCATCACCAGAAGCATCACCAGACCTACATTACCAACTACAACAAGACTCTCCAGCTGCTCCACGAAGCTATGGAGAAAGGCGACGCTTCCACGGTCGTCAAGTTGCAAAGCGCCATCAAGTTCAATGGCGGAGGTAATTCCTCTCTCTCTCTCTCTCTCGATCGATCGAGTTTTGGTTTGTGTTTTTGTGAATTTTCTCTGTTGTTGGTGCTTGAGTGAGTGTGGATCTTGATTTGTTCAGTTATGAAGGTTGTGATTGTGATTGTGATTGTGATTGTGATTGTTCTTGATTGGTGTTGTCGTGTGGGAGTGCTGTGTTGGAAAGTGACTGACCTGATTGTGTAAATTGCTTTATTTGTTGTCTGAAAGCGTCATCAACCTTGTGAAATGAAACCAAAGTTAAAATTGGACAACTGAGGCATTAGATAATTTCCCCAAAGCAGTCTCCTTGAGCTAGATAGAACATGCGTACAAGGAACACATTGAGGGTACACTTCATCTTCTCGAAACCACGCGTCATTGTTATGGAGTTATACGTATCATAGAAAAAGCTGATTTTTCAATTAGATTTTGTTTTTGGTTTCCCACATTGTATCGAGACTATTTGAGTGTTGTTGGGCCCCTTTCGCAGGGTGGCCATACCACTCAGACCAATTGCTTAGGTGGATGTGTAGTAAAACTTTATAGATAGAATAAAAAATATAGAAATTCAAAAACAAGTAGGAGTAGCACCAATTGACACAAAGATTAGTGAAGGGCGGTTGTGGTGGTTTGGTCACCACCAAAGACGGCCTGTAAATGCCTCCACTAAAAAACTTGACTCAATAGAAATTGTAGAAATTCGACGAGGTAGCGGTAGACCAAAGTTAACATGAGACGCATTAATAAGGTAATGGGTGATTAGAGGAGAGAAATCAAGTAGAAGAAGAGAAGGAATTTTAGCAAATATTAATCTTATTTAATGTTCTATATCGTAAAATCTAACCTAAACACCTATATATAGGATCAAGGCCCTAAAACTCCTAATACAATTAGGAATTTGAAGTCCTATTGACCTTCTAAAATGACATTAAATAAAGTGTAGAAAATAATTAAAACTTACTAATTCTAATGACACAACTTCTAATAAAATAGAAACTTCTAATCCTAATCAAAATAGAAATTAGACTTCTAATCTTACAAGGACTCCAACAAAGAAACTGCTAATCTAAATCAATCTTTACTTCTACGCTTGTAACGTTTTGGATAAGGCTTCACGACCTACACCAATTCTTTCTGGCTTGAAAGAACTTGACTTCGACGAGTTAGCAGCAAGGTAGTTCTCCAAAAGATCACGATCCAGATGTATGAACTCATCCTCAAAAATCCATAAAGCATCAAAAGTTGGACGATTTCTCCAAGTCACCAAATATTGACGATATCCACCATCGGAAGAAGACACTATCTCATCATCTAATACATTAGCAATACGCTCAAAAGATGAGAAAGTAGGTGGAAGGCGTGGCTCTGAAGTTGCAGAAGATGAACTTGTAGGAACATAAACTTGCAAAGGAGGCTCAAAAGTACCTCTATAATGATATAACTCCTCAACATTGAAAATTGGATTAATATGCATATCAGATGGTAAGTCAAGCACATAGGCATTTGGTCTAAGTTTTCGAAGGATACAAAATGAGCATGAGGCACGGACACATATTTTCTTAAATGAATGTGGAGGGTATCGCTCAGGACGAATGCGTATCATTACATAATCACTTTCATGAAATTCTACATTCCTATGATGCACATCTTCATTAATTTTATAATTTTCATTAGAAATTGCAACCTTTCGTCGAATATCAGCATGAAGGCCATGTAAGTGTTGGGCGAAAGACTCTGCAGAAAAAGGGGTACGACAATCTGGTGGTAATGGAAGAAGATCCACAGGCTGACGAGGCCGATGACCAAGACAACTTCAAAAGGGGATAATCCAGTAAATCGGTTAACTTAGATATTATAAGCAAATTCTGCAGTCGGTAACAATAAATTCCACTTACCAGGTTTCTCACCCACTAGACACCTAAGCAACAAACTTAAATTATGACAAACCACTTCAGTCTGACCATCAGTTTGGGGATGAAAGGCAGAAGAAAACGTTAGGTTAGTACCAAAAAGTTTCCATAATGTCTTCCAAAAATAACTCACAAACTTCGTATCCCTATTAGACACTATTAAGGTAGGCAACCCATGAATCCTAAGAATCTCCTTAAAGAACAACTTAGCAACATGAGAGGCATCAATAGATTTGCTACAAGGAATAAGATGTGCCATTTTGGAAACCTATGAACAACAACCAAAATAGAATCATGACCACGAGCTGTTTTAGGCAATCCAAGGACAAAGTTCGTACTAAGATATAGCCAAGGTGTATGAGGAATAGGCAAAGGAGTATATAACCCAGTATTTTGTTTATGAGCCTTAGCCACCTGACAAGTACGACACTGAGAAATTATCCTAGCAACATCCTTTTTCAAAGAAGGCCAATAAAATCTATCCTCAACGAGAGCTATATACTTATCGCTACCAAAGTGATCAGCAAGACCACTAGCATGTAATTCCTAAACTAAAAACTCATGAAGTGATGTACGGGGAATACACAGATGACTACCACGAAATAAGAAACCATTACATATAAGAAAATCACTGTGAGATTGACGATTTCCATCCAAAATATCATGGTAAAAATGACCAAAATTTGACAAGTGGGATACTCATCTTTAATCCTATCAAAGCCAACAACACTTACACTAAGTGACTGAAGGACAACAATAACACGACTCAAGGCATCCGCATGTTTATTATTAACTCCAACACAATGATACACAACATAGCCTCAGTCCCAAATTAACTGGGGTCGGCTACATGGATCAAACTTTTCCATTGTGCTCGATTAAGTGCAATTGATGGTGAGCCTTCCAAACCATTCAAATCTCTCCTAATTAGTGCATCCGATGTTAACTTTGGTATGCCCCTACCTCGTCGAATTTCTACAGTTTCTATTGAGTCAAGTTTTTTAGTTGGGGCATTTGTAGGCCGTCTTTGCAAGTGACCAAACCACCGCAACCGCCTTTCCCTAATCTTTGTATCAATTGGTGCTACTCCTACTTGTCTTTGAATTTTTATATTTCTTATTCTATCTTTATGAGTTTTACCACACATCCATCTAAGCATCCTCATTTCTGCTACGTTCATTTTATGTAATCGTTGTTGCTTTATCGCCCAACATTCACTTCCATAGAGCATAACTGGCATAATTGCAGTCCTATAAAATTTTCCTTTTAACTTAGTAGGAATATTTCGATTACAAATCACCCATGTTGCATTCCACCATTTCTTTCATCCAGCTTGAATTCTATGTGCGACATCATTTTCAATGTTACTATCATTTTGTATGATTGATCTTAGGTATCAAAGTGGTTTACCTTAAGAACTTCTACCTCCCCTAATTTTACCACTCCGAACTCCAACATAATGATGAAGGAAAAAAATATACTCCTGCAGGAATGCGACCCATTTAGCATGTTGTGCACTCAAGTTTCTTTGAGAATGAATATATTTCAAAGATTCAGGATCAGAATAAAGAACAAACTCGTGAAGTAATAAATAATATCTCCAATAATGAAGGGACTGCACAATAGTATATAACTCTTTGTCGTAGGTAGAATAACGTTGTTTGGATTCATGGAGTTTCTTGCTAAAATATGCAATGGGATGACCTCCCTAACTGAATACTCCACCTATACCTATGCCAGACGCATCACAAGACACCTCAAAGACTTTAGAAAAGTTAGGATGACATAACACGAGCCGCAGTCATTTTGCACTTTATTTTTTCAAAGGCTTTATGGGCACTAGAAGTCCATTTGAAGTCACCTTTCTTCATACAATCAGTCAGAGGAGCTGTAATGGAACTAAAATTACAGACAAAACATCTATAAAATGTTGCTAAGCCATGAAAACTACGGACATTTAACAAGCTAGAGCCAATCACGAATAGCCTTTACCTTTGCAGGATCACCTGAAATACCATCAGAAGACACAATAAAACCTAAGAAAAGGACACTAGAGTGAAGGAAAGAACACTTAGGGAGGTTGACATAAACCTTCTCTAACCTAAGAACATCAAATACTTGACAAAGATGACTCAAATGTTTATCTTTAGACTGACTATACACAAGAATGTCATCGAAGTAGACAACCAAGAGTTTGCCAATAAAAGGACGCAAAATATGAGTCACAACCCTCATAAAGGTACTAGGCGCATTACACAACCCAAATGGCATCACCAACCATTCATAAAGACCATCTTGGGTTTTGAAGGCAGTCTTCCACTCATCACCCAGTTGAATACATAGCTGATGGTATCCACTACGCAAATCAATCTTGGAAAACCACTTAGCACCAACCAACAAATCTAACATGTCATCAAGACGGGGAATGGGGAAACGATATTGACAATTATCTTATTAATGGCTTGACTATCAACACACACACGCCAAGAACCATCCTTTTTAGGAGTTAACAAGGCAGGGACCGCACATGGACTCAAACTATGTCTAACGAAACCTTTAGCCAATGAGTCATTGACTTGCCTAGAAAGTTCAGCATGCTTTTTGGGGTTCATTCTATAATATAGGAGATTAGATAATTGTAAACCTGGAATGAGGTCAATTGCATGCTGAATGTCTCGTATAGGAGGTAGCTCATTAGGAAGTTTATCTGGGACGACATCCTGAAACTCCTCTAGCAAATGCTTAACCTTTAGGGCTAACTCATGTGCAGGCTCAGACACATTATGGACAAATTCACGACTAACTAATGCAAACACAAAACCTGATGACACACTCTCTTTCTCGAACTCACCATGGGTCAAAATATCCAATGGTTTAATGATGGAAGCTCGAGAGGGAGGTTTGGAAGGTTGAGATACTGGTCGAGGTTTGGGCTTACTATCTACAGGCTTCGCAGGAAGTAACTTAATGAATTTGCGTTTATATTTGAAAACGTAGGTGTTTTCTCTATCATGGTGGGTGACATCAAGATCATAAACCAAAGACGCCCTAGCAAAACATGTGCAACACCCCTAGGTAGAATATCACACCAAATGCGATCACTATAATCACCTAATGTAAGTGGCACCATGTTGAAGTTGCAGAGACACCACTGTGTCGAAATCACAGAGGCACCCAACACCCTATTGTTAGGGTTTGGGGAAAGCAGTGGCTCGATAAACTCATCGATGCCACTGTACATTTTATTTATATATCAAAACTCAATTACATCCTGACCATCCAAGTGTTCTCATTACAGCCCTTCACTTCCTAACACACAAACACACACATACATCACTTACATGTAATACAACCACAGAACAGACCTCGAGATACACATACAACACATACGAGATACACACACACAAAAGTACATCAATGATTTACTCTAACATCCCCCCTCAAACTAAGGGGAAGTGACACGAGACTTAGTTTGTTCCGTAAGTAAAGAAATCTAGAACTTGAAAATGGTTTTGTGAAGATATCAGCAACCTGATCCAAAGACGGAACATGGTGAACATCCAGAGAGCCTGACAATACCTTGTCACGAACATAATGAATATCCAGCTCAATATGCCTTGTGCGAGAGTGATAAACCGGATTCTTTGCAAGAGCAGCATCACTCATGTTATCACACCATACAGTAGGGGTAGCATAGACCGAAACCTGCAACTCAGAAAGAAGAGACTGTATCCAGCTAATCTCAGCAGCCACATGAGCCAAAGCCCGATATTCGGATTTAGTACTCGATCGAGCCACCACCTGCTGTTTCTTAGATTGCCAAGAAATTAAATTTGAACCCAAAAACACAACAAAACTAGCCACAGACTTACGATCATCAACAGACGCTGCCCAATCAACATCATAATATCCAGTCAGATATAAGGCAGAGCTCGGCTTAAACCAAAGACCCACATCTGCCGTGCCTTTGAGATATCTCAACACCCTTTTAAGAGCTTGCCAATGTACAACAGTGGGATACTGTTGAAACTGACTTAACTTGTTAACAATATAAGCAATGTCAGGCCTAGTATTAACAAGATATTGAAGACCCCCAAGTAGACTCCTATAAAGAGTCTTATCAGCAAAAGAAGCACCACCATCCTTGTACAACTGCTTGCCTACAGAAAAGGGAGTCTCAATTGGCTTAGCATTTGACATTCCCCCTTTCTGCAACAGCTGATTAATATATGCAGTTTGAGTTAAGTACAGTCCCTTGGCAGTCCTATGAGCTTCCATACCCAAAAATAAATTGAGATCTCCAATATCTTTTAATGCAAACCTACCATTCAGCCTATCAATGAAGGATTGAATGTAAGTAGAATTTGAGCCTGTGATTATGATATCATCCACATACACCAACACATACAACACAACTTTGTCTTGATGAAAGATAAACAAAGAGTTGTCAGCTTTCGAGTTGAAGAAACCCCAAGACAGTAAAGTGGACTTTAACTGATCAAACCATGCACGTGGAGCTTGACGAAGACCATACAAAGCCTTATGCAATTTACAAACAACAGTAGGTTGAGAAGAATCCACAAATCCCATAGGTTGATTTGTGTAAACTTCTTCAACCAAATGACCATTTAAGAAAGCATTATTAATATCAATTTGTCTCAAAGACCAACCAAACTGCACTGCTAATGATAAAATAACTCTGATGGTAGAAGACTTCACAACAGGACTGTATGTCTCATCAAAATCGATCCCAGGTACTTGCTTAAACCCTTTGGCCACTAATCTAGCCTTATATCGATTGATCGACCCATCATAATTCTTTTTGACAGAAAAAATCCATTTATTGCCCACAATATTATGATTAGAGGAATAAGGAACAAGAGACCAAGTACCAGTTTGCATTAGAGCCTGATATTCCTTATCCATGGCTGCCTTCCAATGAGGAATTTGAAGAGCAGCAGCCACTGATTGAGGAATATCACACTCATGATCAGAAGTACTAGTTAGAAACACTTTCTTTCGACTGATCCCATCTTTGGCTCTAGTTATCATTGCGTGTATTTATTGGAATATTAACATCATGCTGGACCTCCTGATTAGTAGATGTATTACCAGCTGATGAAGGTGACACATTAGAGGACTCATCGACAGGAGAAGACCCAGATGAAGACAGACTTTGAGAAGACTCAGATGTATCCAAGAACTGAGAAGCTACACACTGAGTTGGAACCAACAAAGGAAAGTTTGTAGTAACTGCAGGAGTTGATGATGGTGAGGACTGTTTGCCATTGGAAAATAATGAGTCATAAGGAAACTCATTTTCATGAAAAATCACATTTCGAGTGATATAAATGCGACCAGATGGACTTAAGCATTTATATCCTTTATGCTGACTGCTGTAGCCCCGAAATACACACTTCTCAGATCGAAACTGATACTTATGTTTATTGTAAGGCCTTAAGTAAGGAAAACAGCCACACCCAAACACTTTTAGTAGACTGTAATCTGGAGAAACTTGAAACAACTTTTCATAAGGAGACAACCCTTGTAAGATTTTAGTAGGAAGTCGATTGATAAGAAATACTGCTGTGGCACATGCATCCCACCAATATTTCAATGGTAACTTGCCATGAGCTAATAAGGTAAGACTCATCTCTACAATATGTCTATGCTTACGTTCAGCCCTACCATTTTGTTCATGAATATGAGGACATGGATGCTGAAAAATAATGCCACAAGAGTCAAGAACAGACTGGAAAGAACGATATTCTCCTTCCCAGTCAGCTTGAACTCTTTTGATAGTGGTACCAAACTGATTTTCAACCATGGACTTAAAATGTATGAATGCTTGCAATGCATCAGACTTTAGCTTTAAAGGATACAACCAAGTAAATCTCGTAGAATCATCGATAAAATGTATGTAATAGTTGAAACCACTCGGAGAAGTAATCGGTGCAAGACCCCACAAATCAGTATGGATTAAATCCAAAACAGTTTTTGACATTTTACTTGATGAATGAAAAGGTAATGCATGACTCTTTCCCAGTGGACATGACTGACACATAGCAGTAATTGAACTCACAGGAAGATGAAGTTTATGATGCATAACCTGTTGAAGAACCTTTTGTGCTGGGTGACCAAGTCTGGAATGCCACAGTGAAGACACATCTTTATTAGACACAAACAAAGCTGCAGGAGACTTAGACAGTGTAGGTGGATCAGAAATTCGATAGAGACCATTTTGCAGAGTTCCGTGAAGAAGAATCTCATTGGTTTGGATATCCTTCACGAAACAGACATGCGGATGAAATTCAATCAACACATTGTTGTCCTTGGTTAACTGTGAGACACTCAACAAGTTCTTCTTAATATTTGGTACACACATAGTGTTGTGAAAAGATAACCTAGAGCCAGATGATGGAATGCAAGCAGATCCAACACTATGAATTTTAAGTAATTGACCATTACCCACCATTAAAGATTGTGTACCTGAATAAGCCGAAGTATTCACCATTTGAGAAGAGTCACCAGTGACATGTGAGGTGGCACCACTGTCCATATACCACGAACCATCCTGACTTGTGTCTGATGTTGTAAGAAATGAAACTGGTGAATTGGATACAAGAGTAGAAGGTCGCATTTGTTGCTGTTGAGAAACTCCAGACTGAGTTCCCATGTATTTCATATCTGCTCGGTAGTAGCACACAGCAGCTGAATGACCAAATTTTCCACAAATTTGGCAAGTGGGTTTACTATTGCTGTTTGATGAGTGAAAACCCCCTCTTCCACGAAAACGTCCACCATTTCGACCTCTAGAACCTCCATTACCTCTGTTTCCAGCACTATTGTTGTTCCAATTATGAAAATTCCCTTTGGAATTATTTCCTTTTACCTCAGCAGCATTCACAGAATGTGAATCTTGTATCACCAATGAATTGATACCTTGAGCTACATTGTATTGATCCAAAGTCTCCTCAAATCCTATGAATGTGGAATACAACTCCTGCCACTGAAATTTAGGTTTACCTTGTAAAACAGTCGTGATAGGTAAATAATCACGATCTAACCCAATCAACACACTTGAAATCAAGTCATCCATACTCATCATCGATCCAGCGATTGCTAGATTATCAGAGATCCCTTTCATTTTTGACAAATACTCACTCATCTTCATAGTCCCTTTCCGAGTTGTATGCATTGCCTTCTTCAATGATTGAATGTGGACTCTATTACTAGAACCACAGTAGGCTTCAATTGCTTCCCACGGCTCATTAGCTGTATGCTTAGGTGTATTACCTATGATCTGCATCGCCGTTTCAGTCGCGTTTATCAACCAACCCAAAAGAAATCTATCCCGACTAAACCACAACTTATACTCCGGATTAGTCGAACCATCAGCCAACACTTTCTCTGGTGATGGAAGTGTTCCAAACAGATATCCATCTAACTCAAACCCTTGAATAGCCGGTATAACAATCGACTTCCACAACAAAAAATTTGAACTATCAAGCTTTACAGTAACAAATTGACTCAGAGAATTTCCAAACGGAGTAAATATCGTTCCAGAATGCAAACCTGATCCTCCATCCGAAACTGATACTGAAGATGAAGATCCAGAAGCCATATTGCCAGATCCACACCGGTCTTTACCGTTGTAGTAGCAAACTTCCCAGATCCGTTAGTTTCCTCACCAGATCTAGAGTCTTGAAATGAAAAACTTCAAGATTCGTTAGATCTGAAGTTGTAACGCCACGAACACCTTCAGTATTTCTCAGATCTGGTGTCGTTTCTTCTAGATCTAGCCTTTCCTCTTCTAGATCCGGCTGTTCCTTTTCTCGATCTAGCTGTTTGAACCTAGATCCGACTTCCAGGCTTGATTTCTTGAACTCTCCGTCACGTGAGTTCAAGAACCACTTCGGGCTTCAACACCTTGGTTCCTACCACTCCGATCTTGCCATCGCTGGCGTTAGCCTTCGTAGCTCTGATACCATGTTGAAGTTGCAGAGACACCACTGTGTCGAAATCACAGAGACACCCAACACCCCATTGTTAGGGTTTGGGGAAAGCAGTGGCTCGATAAACTCATCGATGCCACTGTACATTTTATTTATATATTAAAACTCAATTACATCCTGACCGTCCAAGTGTTCTCATTACAGCCCTTCACTTCCTAACACACAAACACACACATACATCACTTACATGTAATACAACCACAGGACAGACCTCGAGATACACATACAACACATACGAGATACACACACACAACAGTACATCAATGATTTACTCTAACACACCAAACACCTTTCAGTCACTGGTAATAAAGTCTTATCGACCCAGGCAACCTTATAAGGTTGGAGATGTGGTTCAGGCTTTAGTTTCATCCAAGAAACACTTGAAGTAGACACGACTTTCATTGAACTCCCACCATCAATTACAATTTTGCATACTTTATCTCCACATTTAATGTTTGTGAAGAAAATGCTTGTACGCCTTCACTCGTCAGTGTGGACGGGAAAAAACAAAATGCATCTCATAACATTCAAAGACTCATTTGAATGATCCAAATCATCCTCAAGCTCATCACTTGAGTCTGGATTATCTAAGGGGTTAATGAGTTGCTCATCATCCCCAACATCATGCGAGTCTTCAAAATCTCGGTCAATGACAAGAGTGCGGTTAGGGCAATGAGAAGCAATATGACCTTTTCAATGACATTTGTGACACTCAATATTGGAAGTTGTGGAACGAGTACTAGTGTATAGAGACTCAACAACTTTGACTCCATTAGACTTCTCACTTGAATTCGTACCAAAACTTGATTGGACACCATTAGTAGGATGAACACTGAAAGATGATTTACTTTGAATAGACTTAGACTGGGAAGACTCCCAAGCTTGAGAATCCATACGTCTCTGAATAGGGAACTTAAACAACTTCTCAATCTCTACAGCCTTATAATATGCATCCTCTAAGGTCGCAGGAGAATGTAGTTTCTTGGTAATATCATCATGATAATGTTGCTTAAACATTGGGTTTGGTTGATGAGGTTGCCTATCGTTCCGTCTAATTGCGGGTCTAGGAACGAAGTGGTGATCCTCATAGTCATGTTCATACATTTGGTAATCCTCATGGACATGAAAAGTGTTGTGGTCTTGAACATTTCTCCTATTTGGAGGTCGAGTTTATCTAAAGGATACCCTTGAGTGAATCACATGGTCAATTGGAGTAGGCAAAATGCCAGTGGCATCACTAGGAAGGACATGAGATTGACTCATAGATGGATGTTGAATTACACTTTTGGGTCACTAGGGTTATTACTAGTTTCACCAACCGTTTGTTTTCCTATAAAGTATTTATTTGGTCCATAGCAGCTTTAGGTTCTACTCAAAAACCGTCTAACCGACCCTTAATTTCTTCCTTGTACTCATCCATATCAACCTGTAAATTCTTTTGGGCTTCAGAAGTAGCACGGGTAGTCATGGTGAGAGGCTTGAATGTGAAAAAGGGTTTTTTTTGTGCTGATATATAGCTGAATGCAAAATATAATGAACGTATAAAATCAAACTATGTGGATGCAAGAAGAAAAATGCACAAAAGTGATGATGCGAAGATAATGGTTATGCTAACTAATGAAAGAAGGCTATGGGGAAGGATTGGTTTGTTGGTTCAAGAAAGTAATATGGACTGGGTTGAAGCCTTGACTTGGCCACCAAAGATGCAAAAATTCAGTTTCAAAGTGAAGAAATTATACCTTACTAGGTGACTTTTTAAGCAAGCAAGTTAGGTGTGGCTGCACCAAAAATTTCAGCGAAACAGTAGCAAAACAGCACGCTGTAGCAGTAGCACCAAGTTTGCACAAAAACAGCCAAACTGCAAGACAACAGCAGCAGTAGCGCAAATAGTAGCAGTGAAACAGCAACACCAACAACGCAGCAAGTAGTAATGCAGTGGAACAAGAAGCAAGACAGCAAGCAAGACAGTTTGCAGGCATCAAACAACAGCAGAACAGCCAAAAATTTTGCAAACTCAGTGCAGAATTCTTAGAAAAAAGAAAGAGAAGAATGTGAGAATCTCTTGCTGAAGAAAGAAAGAAAGAAAGAAGGAAAGAAAGGGAAGAAGCAACACTAGAACCTAGTCTCTGATACCAAATTAATGGAGGATCAGAGGAGAGAGATCAAGTAGAAGAAGAGAGAAGGAATTTTAGGAAATATCAATCTTATTCAATGTTCTATATTATAAAATTTAACCTAAACACCTATATATAGGATCAAGGTTCTAAAACTCCTAATACAATTAGAAATTTGAAGTCCTATTGTCCTTCTAAAATTACATTAAATAAAGTGACGAAAATAATTAAAACTTACTAATTCTAATGACACAAAACTTCTAATAAAATAGAAACTTCTAATCCTAATCAAAATAGAAACTGAATTTCTAATCTTACAAGGACTACAACAAAGAAACTCCTAATCTAAATCAATCTTTACTTCTACGCTTGTAATGTTTTGGATAAGACTTCACACGTCCTACATCATTAGGAGGGATTTGAATGGTTTGGAAGGCTCACCATCAATTGCACTTAATCGAGCACAATGGAAGAGTTTGATCCATGTTGCCGACTCCAATTAATTTGGGACTGAGGCTATGTTATTGTTGTATCATTAATATGGGAAACTAATAAAAAAATAGCAATCTCAGAATTCGGTGGAAGTTGGGGATGGCATTGTAGTGCCTTGGAGGAAATACAATGTAAATGACAGCAAAACAAAGGAAAGGTTTAACATGAAGTCCCTAGTTCATTCATAATATTCTCTATTTTAAGTATGTTGGTTTAATGATAAGATGGTTTCTTCAGTCAATGATAGTGCTTTTTGTTCTCTTTCTTATTTGTTATTTCATTTGTTTTAGAAAAAGAAAACCTTTTTGAAGATATTAAGTCCATAACTCCAAACACTAAATATGCAAAATTTGAATTAAAAAAAAAAATACAAAATTCAAACCATATGGTCTTATTCATAATGGACCATGATAGGTGTATTGTGCTGAGTCATTCTGGTTGCATGCAAACACATATATTATAAAACACAAGGATAGATATATACAACAACAACAACATCAACAACCATCACCACCATGGAGCGTCAATCCTAAGTTAATTGGGTGCAGATACATTGCCATTGTTATTGTTAAACTGTTTTCATTGAGCGTGGCAGTTCAGCATTAATTATTATGGTATTAAAGTTATGGTTTTTAAATAGGCCTTGGGTGAAAGAATGTGATAGCATATTTCCCATTTTCATTTTTTTTCCCTTGTCTTTCCATGCTATAACTTTACCTATGTAGAACATTGTATGTGCTACATAGCCGGTCCCAAGTCCATATAAAGGAGGAGGGTTCCCAAGCCCGTTATCTATAATTGTTAAATGGGGGAGGGAGGTCCTAAGCCCATTATCTATGTCTGAAAAATGGGGGTGGGTTGCAATAAGTTGACAACAAGCATAAAAATTTTGTCGTTCTTTATGAATGGATGAAACAAATGTCAACTATACTAAATCGAGCGCAATGGACGAGTTTGGTCCATATAGCCAACTCCAACTAATTCGAGTTTGATCCACGAGCCCATTGTTGTTGTTCCATGCTTTGATTGAAGTTGCATGGGAAGTAAAGTGTTGGTGATAGTGATTGCTTTATATTCATTATTGGGCATCTATCTATTATCATTTTGGTTAATTGGTAATAAACAAATTTGTTATACCAACATGCACTAGAAACAAAGCATAAAAAATTGGAAGGATAAAAAATATATAATTTGTAATATCAATTTTAGGGTTTGTTGTATCCAGTTTCTAAAATTCTCATTTGGTCAATTGGTAGCTTGATATGCATTATTGGGCTTCTTAGTAATTTAGTAATTTTTTTGTTACTAGTATAGCACACAAAGTTTGAAGTAATTGAAATATTTGTGGAGGCAACATTAGTTGCGTCATGATTTGTCATATATTCCTAGTATTCTTTTTGGTGTTACTTATCCCTTTCTCAATGCATGTTATATGCGGAGCCCTTATAAAAATTGAATATTTTGGGTGGCTCTTTGTCGTTGGAAAACTAATTCCATAGGTCTCTTGCAAAAGCAATGTTCAAAACTTCGACTTCCCTTTTGACTTCGGTCACTTAAAATTTGGAATTAATTCAAGGAAATTGACTTTGACGATGGAAGTTTGATAAAAATTCGTCGGTGTACGAAAGTTTACAGAATTTCACTTTAATTGCTTGAAAACTCAAGTTTCTTCGTAGAAATGCTTGAAATATACTTAATCATACAATAATGCATAAAATTCATGTCATCGGAGGATATTCCGAATTTTAAGTATATTTCAAGCATAGGCGAAGTTTTAGTCGAAGTTTTCATCGAAGTTTGCTCAACTTCTACGAAACATAACAATTTTACTTCATGTTTAGTTAACTTCCATTGATGTTTTCGAAGTTCGGTCGAAGTTAACCGAAGTTAAGTCGAATAACCAAACAAATATCAATAAATGAAATAATCAGGTTCTGCTTCGTACTAACACTATTTCAATTATTTTTGTGTATTTGCTTACTGATTCTCTTATAAGCCTAGTGTCAAGGTAGGTGATTTGCAGACCAACTAAAGAGGGACAAAGTGTCCCCCAAATGACTCCTAGTTCACAATACCAAAGCTATTGCACTCATTGTTAAGCTTCAAGTACAATTGTCAAGGCCTGATGTACAAAAATGTATCAAGACGATGCAGCTAATACTGAGCCAAAGCCTAATGAGACCACAACAGGACCATGTAAGGTAACCAGTATATTTTCCTAGGTCATGCCGAGCAAATTGCTTCGAGCTTCGCTTCGCTCACCTCAAAATCGACAAACTTCGCCCGAACTTCGGCTAAGTTTGCCTATTTTTTAAACCTTGTGCAAAAGTTGGCCATTGTTTATTCATCTTGTCTAAATGGGTGTTCATTGTAAGAGAATGCTTAGGCCGTTTTCTGTTAATCTCATCTAATTTTAATGTTCTCTACGATGTTGATAATGCATTAATTTGACACGGGACCATATTTATGTGCAATATACACTGTCAATTAACTTTGAGGAAAGACCTAGCCGCCTAGGGAAATTGAACTTCTCTTGGTTGACTTTGCATAGATGTTATTTAGGAGCAGTTGAAAGTTTTAATGTCAAGATGCAGTTTTATAGAACAAATTTCTCGTCGAGGATATGCTTTAGTCCAATATTTTTAATGATTGGGTCTAGTTTTTAGTTGTCCTCGATTGGTTCTCTTTATTTTCACATTCTTTCTCTTTTAATATATCTCTTTTTTTGTACAAAAAATCATTTGATGGGCAACCTCCAAAATTCTCTTCAGGCCATGTAAATCATTCTATCTTCTGGAAATGTCTAGCTCCAACCCATGTAAGTCTGTTAAAATGTAGTTTTTCTCTCCTTTCATATTTCATCTTTCCAAACCGTAAGCTTATTCTTCCTTTGTTTGTTGTTTTTCTAGGAAGGAGGTGGTGAGCCTCCAAAGGGCTCCCTTGGATGGGCTATCGATACTGATTTTGGATCCTTAGAATCATTAGTACAGAAGATGATTGCAGAGGGTGCTGCTTTGCAAGGATCTGGATGGGTGGTAAGTTTATTCAATTCTCTCTTATCTTGGCTCCTTTTAATAATTTAATGTTTATGCATATAAATGTCATTTTATGGTATTGTTATTATCTGTCCTAACGTGCTTTTGTTCGAACTTGTCGTGTGCGCAGTGGCTTGGCCTTGACAAAGAACTGAAGAAGCTTGTGATTGAAACCACAGGAAATCAGGTACTTGAGCATTTTTCCATCTTGCCAGTGTTATTTATTAATTGACAAAATCACAACTTTTCAAAGGATGTTTGATTTATTTTTGGTCTTTCAACTTTCAAGTTGGGTGATGAATCTTGATCATACATATGTTTAAGAGTTTTGTTTTTGTATTGTGCTTTAGGCATAAAAATAGTTTTTGAACAAGAAGCATATTAAGTAATCATAGTTATTCATATCGTTTTCAAGTTAAAAAAATTCCTTCTACTAAGTTGGAAAACAAGTGCCGGTTGCATACTTTTGAAAGAGCGTTAGGTGAACAGTAAATCATGAAATGCCATGATCTGGCCTATTGACTGAAATGAAATTTCACATTGTGGATGTTCTTTATAAGCCCCAATTAATTTGGGACTGAGGCTATGTTGTTGTTGTTGTTGTTGTTGTTGGATGTTCTTTAAAAGAATTAAAGTTGAGGCTTTTCTACTAATTATTTTCTAGTCATTTTTGTTTTTTGTTTTTTTCCTTTTTAATTTCATTTGGAAACTACGAATAACCAATCCAGTGTTTGGATGGTAGCCAGGACCTCACCTTTCGAAGTGAAAAGTCATGAGTTCAAATCTGCATTGGCCATTGGGACCATTTCCTACTCGACCGAGGCATATGTTTTGTTGGTAACTTGGTACCATAACTAGAACCCCTAAGATTATTGGTTGTCAATTGTTTTTTTTTTTTTTTTTTTTTTTTTTTTTTTTTTCTAAAGAAAGAAACCAACTTATTTTGCCCCCATTGAGACTCGAACATCTAACCTCGTACACCAATAACCACATACCAAACCATAAGCTTCCCACTTGGTTGGTATTGGTTGTCAGTTGTTGTGTAGTGTTAGCACACTTTAGCAGTTATATATATTCTGATACTGGGCTATTTACTATTGTTTGGATGTCTGTCTCTCGCGAATGATTGCTTTGTCTATTGTCTTTCCATTGACGGGTTTAATTATAATTTACTGTTTTCAATTATGTTGAAGTTTCTGCCTCTGTGATGATCATTTTTTGGTTGTTACAGGATCCGCTGGTTACAAAGGGGGCAAATTTAATTCCCTTATTGGGTATAGATGTCTGGGAACATGCCTACTATTTGCAGGTGATTCTTTCTTTCGTTTGTTTTTATTTTATCACCTTGGATCCTTCTATGCAAATGTATATATTTTAAACTTTTTACTTTAAAATTTATGTTATTGCTCGTTAAATTAACTACACTAATTTTCATTCCCAGCTTGTGGACTTTGTCTAGCAGATCATGTGATATTAGTATCATGCCAAAAGTGTTTAAAGTAAGTGTCGGGTGTGATGATCCCTAGTTTTCATGTTTGTTGAAAACATCATCATTCTTGAAAATGACGACTATTTTATATCACTAGATAACAACGACAATAACTAGGTTGCCGTGGCATTAATTACTATCTATATCCTCTTGTTGGAAACTCTCCTGATACTTCCTACTATGACTATTCATTCTTAAAAATATGTTGCTGTGCTTTCTTTCTCCATATGCTATTTTTCAGTTGGCATACATGATATTTATGAAACCTAACAAGTACCAACTAGGGATGCAAACAGGGGGCAATCCCTTCCTGATGCGAGGAGCAGAGCCGGGAACAAGATTGCCCTCTCCCCGTGAGGAATATCCGCCCCGATCCATGTTAATCTGTGTTATAATCATGATTTATTGTATTTAGAAATCTAATACAATATATTTAGATTTAATATGATAAAAATTGTAATTATTTGCGATTAAATTAATCTAACTAAAGCGTTATTAATGGGCAAATAACCATGCTTGATAAAAATATATTTAGACTAAACATTGGATACAATACACCTTTAAAAACTATACTTATACATCTTACTAAATAATATTCGATCAATTAGCCATGATTTAGAATCCAATATAATGCATTTACATTTAATATGTGATGTGTAATATTCTTAGAAATTTAAATTTTAAAATTTAGTAACAATTCTTCGGAAGATATGCTAAAGGGAAGAAACATCAAACTGGCACAAGCTAGACATGCCTTGTGCGACTTATCAATTCCTCCTTATGGTCTCCTATCGGCATGGTTGATAATGTGACATAAAAACTCAGACATCCGAGCATTAACAGCTACACCTTTAAAGGTACTTCACTACAGATAGTCTGTGATCTATCAGTATCATTCTTCTTGAATAAGGTTCATCGACACCCTTAAGAGTTTACATCGAGCATGCTTATGACTGAAGTAGTGTTTTCCGTCACCTCACCTATGCAGTGATTCTTAGGTCCCTCTTATGCCTGCACTATGTTTTTGGCTTTAGGAACCATAAAATTTAAGATAATAAATTGATTACTCGGGAATTATGTCTTTGTTAAGAACTGATTTCTTACTTGTACGCTGGAAATGCTCTTTACGTTTTGAGATGTCACTCGTTTGCATAGTTCTCAGCAGGTGAAGTTTTCCTGACTTGTACAAGTTACTTTATATCATTGGTCCTTTTGGGGTTCTGTACGTATTAACATTTTTTGTGGGTGCAGTACAAAAATGTGAGACCTGACTACTTGAAGAATATCTGGAAGGTGGCGAATTGGAAATATGCCAGTGAATTGTACCAGAAAGAGTGTCCTCCAACGTCCGGAAGGTAATTGCTTGGAAATATGCGAGTGAGGTTTGCTGGAAAGACTGTGTTTGAGCTTCTAAGATTAAAGATTTCCGATGTTCGGGAGTTTGTTTTGGGGGCTTTAATAAGTTGTGAACTCTGAGGGTCTTTTGCTACTCTTACCTTCGTTATACTTTGTATTTCCTCGGAAAATAAGAATCTCTCTTTCTAATAGTTAAAATTTTAGTGGCCATGGACTGCTTGCTATTGAGTATTTATATTTGCTAAAGCGTCACTTTTGAATAGTAGATGTAATGCATCGGACGTCATGTACAAAGCATGGGTGGATGCCCTCGTTTGGTAAACTGAACATCTGTTTTGCATTAATCCTCTGTTAAGATCTTTGTTTTTTAATGCTGCTCCCATAGGGCTGGCAATTTGAGTCATGAAACGATTAACACGACACGTAATAAACATGTCGTGGGTTTGGCTTAAGTGGGTTTGGGTCATAAACATGTTAACACGTTTATACACGGTTAATAAACGAGTCATTAACATGTCAACCTGCTCAACTCGTTTATGACTAGCTTAACACGACTAAAGAATAAATGTATAAATAATAAATATTGTATAATAAATAGATTGATACAAAATTCACTTATTTGAATGCATGTTAATAGCATGATTTATTTATTTTATTTATATACATCTTTTATCATATTTTATTTTATATTTGAGAGGAAATATTCATTTTACTTTTAATATATTATTTATGTTTTAGATTTTATTAATAATTATTTATTAAGAAAAAATAAAACTTTTCGCCAAAGTAAAATTTAGATATTTTTTTAGATGTTTCTTATAATTTTGTTTATGTTATTATTACGAGTCATTTTTGCTTTGTTTTTAAGAGTAATAAAGACTTGAATGAAAAAGTAAAATAAAATTAATGACTATATACAATCACATTATATTTTATTAGTTATTTAGTATGTTTTTTCGAATTTAATTATTTAGATATATTTTTAAAAAATAGTAACTTAATTATAAAAGTTTAAATAAAATAAAATTTTTAAATACAATATTTAATAAGTGGGTGACACGATTACACGACATGTTTAACACACGACCCACTTAGACACGAAAACGATTAACACGATTAATAAACATGTCACGTAATGGGTTTGCATTATATGAGACACGACACGTTTACGACACGACACGTTTACGACTCGCCGATACGAATTGCCACCCCTATGCTCTCAAAACTACTACAGCCTACTTTAAGCCTTGAGTTATGGATTTGAATTCTAGAATTGCAAGAAGGGGGCATTCCGAGAATTGAACTCGGGACTTATCGCACTAAAGCGAGAATCATACTACTTGACCAAATGCCTTGAACGGTGATAAAGTCGCTATAAATTACTACTCCCAAATTGTGAACAGAATCACAATCAATCGAATTGTAAGCTCTGGCAAAGTCAGTTTTGGCCACCACCTCTATCGTCAGCGAGTCAGCAACTACAAAAAAAACATAGCAAAAGTTTAGGGATGCTAGTGGGGTAGAGAATTTTCATTCTCCATGGGATCCGTCTCAACAAGGCGTGAATTTCTTGCCAACTACCCTCCACGGGGTGGGGGATGGAGAATTTAATCCCCATCATGCGGGGAGGGGATGGTATTACTCGCCATCCCGTGGGGATTTTCCGCCCCACTCTATGGGGATTTCCATGGTTATACCCGTAATAATTGTATTTGTTATATTACCTTGTATTTTATAACAAACTAGTCAACATTTCAAGCATCGCGCGTGGGTAAGGTATTAATACAAAAAAAATATTTAACTTATTATGTAATCCTCAATAGATTCAAAGCTAAGAGCTATGTCATATAATTTCTTAAAAAAAGAGAATATATCAAAAGATTAGCATCTCGCACTTTGCGCACATAAGAGATCAAGTATCAATAATAGATAAAATACATTATCAAGTATCAATAATAGATAAAATACATTAATCCTTCATCGAAAAGAAAAGTGAAAAAAAAATCGATTTTATTGTGAACCGATGAATTCAAAGCCAAGAACAATATTATTTAGTTCTTTTCTATTAAAAAAGGCAATAAAGTATGACAACGAAATTTAAGAAAAAAAATATCTATGACATCAAAGTATTCCATTCTCAATTCATATGTGACAATTAATGTGCAAAATGAATGCTGATATATATAGTTAAAAATAGAAAAGGAAAGTGTGGGTTGTAAGAAAAATTAATGAACCTCTATTAGTCTTCTTCAACTTTAAAAACAACTTAAGTAGATCTTAGAAAGTAGAAACCGAAGTCCCAAACCCTAGCAGCGCCGCTCTCCCAAGCAAATCCAGATCCGGGGATAAACGACCCTCTACCTGCTCTGGCAAACTGCCTCATTGTCGGGACGGGGCGACATCCTCCTCATCCCCAAGTAAAAGCTAGTAGGATTTAAATAGTCGAGCAAGGGTAAGGCATCGGTACTTGAAGATTTACTCTGAGGACATTGGAGCGCCCCTCCATTACCCGCTTTTGTAGATTTTGGCGTTTTATATTATTTATATACGTCGTTCACACTTGGGATACTTATTTGGGGTTGAGAGATGCTTACGACTTGTACATCGCTTTACTCTACACTTGTCACTTGATATACAAGCTTGTTTATATACAGGGTTCCACACATAAATTGTCCGACTCTTTATTTTCTTACATGTTGAGTTATTTAAGTTATTAATTGATTCTGTTAACTTGTAAAACTTGAAAAATACTAATAACTTTACTTTAAATTATAAATTTACTTTTATTGATGGATAAGAAGGCTGACTAGGCCTATGTTGACCTTGCGAGGTTGGCTCGGGGGTCCACATGGGCTTAGATCAGGCCCCCCAAATCGCCCCCTTCGTAGTTCCCATCTCACCTCCCTTTCGCACTCCTCCATCGTCATCCCTGTGAAGCAACCCTTTCACCACCACCACCACCACCACCACCACCATTATTTCCTTCCTTGTTTTCCATCTGCCCCTTCTTCCATTGCGCCTTTGTTTTCTTCCTCCACCTTTTCGAACACCATTCTAGCTAGATGTTGGGATTGTTGCGGGTTTTCTGCGAGGTTGGCGCTGACGACTAACTTGCCTAGGGCTTGGTCTTAGAGAAGAAGATGGCGAGTTGAGCTTGGTTCCTCCACAATTGGTGAAGTCATCCAACATGAAAAGGGACCAATGACAGCAAGTCGTTCGTGGCAGGGAGCGGCCAGTGGTGGCAGTTCTTAATGGCACAACAGTGACCATATTGATCCGGCACGTTCCATCCAATCTCCATATATTCTTCTCTTTAGGTCAAGATTATAGTGTTTTTGTTATGTATTTCCGCCTAAGTGCAATTTATTGTCCCCGTTGTTGGGGTAGTAGTCCATGTTATTAGGGTGGTTGTCCCTACCTTAGGGTTGAGGTTGAGATTGCACTTTAGCGTGCACATTTTTGGAATTTGTTCCGTACTTCACTATTGTAAGATCTATTTGTAATAGATGCTTGTCCAATTGGATTGGGAACACTTCAATACAAATCACTTCAACAAAATAAAAAACTTTTAAATCAACTTGTCAATATGTCAAAGTCTTATCATTCATATTCCAAGAGGTTCCAATATGAAGGTTTTGCTTCAAGATGTCATACTTCAAACTCTTTTGATTAAAGGTTATGATTGTCCCTATAATTGTCAAATTCACAAAGAACTAATCCATCAAAAGTAACAAAAGGCCGATTGCAAATTCGCGAACTATTATATATCTGAATTATGCTATTGATATGCCAAACTCCATAATTGTAACTATCGAAAGCAACAAAAGATCACAAAAAATATAAACCATCAAAAGTAATAAAAGATTGATCGCAAATTCGCAAACTATTGTATACCTAAATTATGCCTTCATTTGCCAAATTCGCGATTGTAACCATCAAAAGTAACCAAAGTCATAACAAAAAAAATCAAACCTTTAAAAATAACAAAAGATTGATTATGAATTTGTGAACTATTATATACATGAATTATGCCCTTAATTTGTCAAACTCCGGAACTCTAACTATAAAAAATATAACAAAATATCACAACAAAGAATTAAGCCACCAAAAGTAACAAAAGATCGATTGTGAACTCGCGAACTATTATATACCTAAATTACGCCCTTAGTCTGCCAAACTCCACGACTGTACAACATACACCATTTGGTGGGTGTTTATATAATGGAATACATAATTAAGAATGACCTTGTGAAACTCTACATTAATCATGTTGTAAACACGAAACATTAATGTTTACCAAAAAAATAGATATGAAATGTTGGTGTTTACCAAAAAATAAATATGAAATGTCAATGTGCCCCCAAAAAATATCCATATTCATTAATGTATTCTCCCATATAGATTGTGCTTCGAAAGTAGCATTAATGTATTCTCCCATATAGATTGTGCTTGGGAAGTAGATTGTGCTTGGGTAAGTGTGGTGCTTGGGTAATGTGTAATTAAACCACATTTATTATTCAAATAATCATTTCATTGCATAGACAAAGCAAATAATTATGTTATAATTAAAAATGCATTACTAAGTCAAAAAATAAAAATAAAAATGCAGTACTTAGCCTCTTCATTGTTGGGTTTTGGGGTTCATACGCAGCGGAGATTACAAAACAATTTTGACAGAAACCCCAACAGGATCCGAATCTAATTCCATTAAAAACGTTTAAACCATGAAAAACTTAATCATACCTAAATCGCAATATACATTTCTGAAGGATGATCGATCTCTAAGGCGCTGCCAACGACGAACGCCCTCTATCAGCAGTCCACACACGAACGGCGGCAGAGATTTGAAGTGCTATTCGAGAGAATACCAAACCATTTGTTTTCTCCAAAACGATCTAGAGCATACCAAAAACCCTAAGTCGTTTCTAAAACGAAAATAGAGTTTCGGCTTTTTGATCTTTCGTACCTGTGTTCTAACTTAAAGCGTCTATTTATACAACCCTTGTATATAGACGGTTAAGTAAATTACACATATACCCTTACTTAAAGAAGTATAAGTGTAATACACCACAAGGACGTTTCTGCCATGAATTTTATCACATAAAATTCGTTTTTCTGAATCATCTTAAAATCTCGCAAAACCATTCTTAGTGTGCGACCCAATAGGCTCATACAATGTTGGCAGTGTACCAAAACACATTTTGGTATACAAGTCATAAGCAGTCTCTAGCAAGACATTATGACTACCCAAGTTGTACGAATATCAAATCGATACAACCTAATCAATAGTGTATATAACATCCTTTTGTCACACGATATCCTTTTGATCAAACATAAGGCATGGAATTGTCATCCAACATGTTCAATCGTACTAGTCTCGATCTCTAGGTAGATCGAAAACATCCAAGTGACATTGATCAATATCAATTCACTTAGACTAGGCCTTTTAACAGTCTAACACATCAAGGGATCCACTAGATATCTCTCTTTATATGAGAGGGACAAATTCTATCTCGATTACACAACTTCATCACATTGCTCACACAGTAACCAATCGCAACCTTTATAATCGTCCGGTTAAAGACAACGTTTGATTGTGTCAAATTAATGTGTTCCTAATGTTGAAGTCTCTGGCAATCTCAAGTCAGAGGACTGAAAAATATACATATCATGAGAAACAACTATGACTTAATCCATGTGATGTTCTCATAGCGAGGGTCGGTCCAAAGATTTGTTCCCTAACAAGTACTCGTGATCTTAATTCGTATCCCTATACGTATAATCATCATATGATCATCAATCAAGACTCACACTAGTCTTAATTCATTATAGTTCCCAGTATAATGATCGACTAGGGACATTTAGGATATTTATGTAAATACCCATGGATCTTATTATAATGTAAACATGCAAATTAATTATAATAAACAGCAAATGAAATCCTCTATTTTATTAACTAAAAGTATTCATAAAGACAGTTAATGGATTGACCTAGGGCACATGCCCCATCATTCATATCTATAAGCATGTTTAGATTACCGTTTCATGTATACAAAGATAAGTTTAATGGGGTTTTGGACATTATTGTTTTTTATTAATAAATCATGCACTTAAGTGGAAGTTGAAGGGGGTGAGCAATTTTGTAATATGTTATTTTAAATTTGTAATTTAAACTTTTATATTTAATGAGGTTTAATGGTACATATATAAACCTACATATAATTGTTACAATCAAATGATCATATCAATAAGCCATTGATTATTAGCCTAATACATTAATGGAAGCGGCTAAACGGACCCACCTTTTTATTGAGGAGATCTCATTACTTCGATGTACCCTAGTTTTAAATTATTTTTACTTTCCTTACCTCAATTTTTTGTTCAAACTTTCTTAAAATACCCTTATTCATCCTATCACCCTCACCGTTGCTCTCACCCCAACATCCCTCAATACTCTCTATTTCTTGATTTTAGCCATTGTAGAGCATTTATACTAGGTCGCAAGTGTCCTAAGAGTGTTTTTTTTTTGTCGAAATAGGTCAGATGTGGTTGCATCGTGCATTGGAATTGAAGAGTGTCGCCCGCGAGTTTTGAACATAGAAGGCTTTTATTGAGACCACTTTAGAGGTATCAGCTCACTCCGACTGAGACCTTTTTAAAAATCTCAATCACCTCCCACCAAGATTGTGAAGAGATCTCAGTCTCGGTAGGTGACAGAGAGATCTAAATGTGACCTCTTTAGAGATGTCAGCTCTGTATGTCCGAGACCTGTTAGATTTTGGGGTTCAAAACGCAACAAAAATTTTAAATTTTTATTTCAAAAATCCCAACGGGATCAAATCTTAGTTCCATTAAACTGATTAATTGAAACTAAACCATACCTTAATCGTAAGTTTCCTTATCAGTGTTAATCAATTTGTAAGGTCGCTGCCAGAGACTAACGTCCTCTATTAGAAATTCACATATGAATGACGACTGAGATTCTGAGTGCTAGCTTTAGAGAGGACACAAAACAAGTTTTTGTTCTCCTTAAAGCTCAAGAACGGCTGAAAACTTAACTCGTTTTCTCAAAAACGAAAATTAGATTCCAATCTTAATTTCGCACGTGATGTGAAATCACTTAACGCACATATTAATAGATGTATAAAATTGGCTAAGTGAATTACCATTATACCCCTACTTAAAGAGGTACTAATATGTCACATCATATGAGAATTTTATGTTACAAATTTTAGCACATAAAATCTGTTGTTCTGAATCATTTTAAAATCTCGCAAAACCATTCTTTGTGTATGACCCAATAGGTTCATGCAACGTTGGTAGTGAACCAAAACTATTTTGGTACAAAAATTATAAGCGATCATTAGGAATTCATATGACTACCCAAGTTGCGCGAAGATAAAAATTGATACAACCTAATCAAAAATGTATGGCATATCCTTTTGTTGTACGATATCCTTCAATCAAATATAAGGCACTAAAAAGTCACCCTTGATGTTTAATTGTACTAGTCTTGATCTCTTGGTAAACCGAAAAAATCCAAGTGACATTAATCATATCAAATGATCCACTGATATCTCTATCTGTACGAGAGAGACAAATTCTATCTCGATTACGCACCTTTGCACATTATTCACATAGTGACCAATCACAATCTTTATAACCATCATATTAAAGACAATGTTTGATTATGTCAAATGACTGTTGACGTCTTTGGCAACCTCAAGTTAGAAGACTAAATGATATATCTATCATAAGTAACACCTATGACATAATCCATGAAGTGTTCTCATAGCAGGTAGGTCTAGTACCATGTTCTGTAAAATGCACTCATGATCTTGATTCGTATCCTTATACGTATAATCATCATATGACCATCAATCAAGACTACCACCAGTCTTAATTCATTATAGTTCCTAGTATAATAACCGACTATAGGCATTCAAGATATTTCAGTAAACATCTATAAATTTTATTATAATGTAAACATGCAAATCAATTACAATAATGAACAACAAATGTAATCCTCCATTTTATTAACCAAAATAATACTTAAACAATGTTCATAAGATTGACCCATGACACATGCCCTAACAAGGCCCACGGGCAACAAGAATGAACAAAAAACTTCAAAACTCCTAAAAAATAAATGTAAATAACAAAACAAAAATAGTGGGTTTTGCTCAAAATTGCTTGATCTTTCGATTCCATTGATATTTTGTACCTAAAATGGAAGATTCAATCCCTAATTCGAAGCCTTAAACCTAATAACAAAATTCAAAATAAGGTCCTCTAGCAAAAGGTGGGGCATGTTTAGTCATTTCCTACAGTAATTTAAACTTTATGAGATATAAACCTAAATAATATAATATAATAATTTGATATTCTAAATCAGTATGATACATTTTTAATGATATAATATTATAATTTATAGCTAAATTAGTATAAACAAACAATAACGACAGATTTTATAATCTTTTATGATTTAGAATTTTAATGCAATATAAATATTTAGAATTTATATGTATATCTCTAATTAATGTAAGTAAGTTTATTAAGAAAAAAATAATAAAACATAAATCTCATTTATAATGTTGTATATTATTTAATATATTTGTATAAATTAAACGGTGGAACTATGTTTTTTGATTAAAAATAAACTAAACAATAGAACGATCCCCATATAATGCATACTATCAATAATATAATATTATGATTTCAATTTTTATATATGATGTATTTAGATATCTTTTTCTTAGATATTATGTGAAATAGTTGCGGGTGTGATGAATCTTCGTGGGGTGGGGATCCCTGATGGGCGAAAATGGGGATCAAGATCTCCCCAGTGGAGATTCCCAATCCCGCTAGAAGTTGGGATAGGGATTACATTTCTCGCCTCAAAATCCGTCCCACTTGGATCCTTAAAAGAGATCCATTTTAAGCTAAATACATATCTATTTGACTTGAATCTTCCTAAATTCACCAAATCCTTGCTTGCGTGGGGTTTATATTTAGTTCAAAGCTAATCTGCAGTCACTTATTACTACCTTAAAGTCGTACACTTGTGGTCGTCAAAAAAACACTTGTATATTTTAATTTTTTTTGTGGTTAGACACTTGTATATAATTTTTTAGGGTCGCTATGGGCACCCCACCAATTCATGAAGGCACCCAATTTTTTTTGTCATTCTCCCCTCTAAATTACACTTTGATGTAAATGACTCTATTGCCCTTTCATATATACTCTCTCCAATCTCACAACCCATTTTCAAAGCAATTTTTGGGCACCCCACCACATTGGATCCCAAGTGAAACCTAAAGCCACAATTTTGTTGCCGGGCGTGTATCGATTCTTGCGTCTTCACATCATCCGATAGCGAGGTAACACTATTTTACAACCATATGATGCTTTGAACGAACTGTTTCTTGATCTACATATTGAAAATTATGATTTGGTTTGTCAATGTAGGGTTTGTTAAATTTGACCAATTTGAACTTGTTTCCACTATAAAATGGACGAATGTACTGCAATGGTGCAAGAGGAGGAACAAGAAGAGGTATTTGGTGAAATTTATTGTGTTTTTTTTTTTTCTGGTTTTTAATGTTTTCAGTTGAAGTTGCACAGACGTGATTGTTTTGGCCTTGCAGGATAGAAACTTATACATAAGTCTCGGTCAAAAGCCACCGAGACTTATGAGTAAGTCACAGTCGTGCTGCGACCAAAACTAATGATATAGTCTCGGTTAAAACTACCGAGACTATCACGTCAATCTCGATTGCCATTGAACGAGAATTGGTTTAGACTCGCGGACCTGTACTACCGAAAATTTATTTTTTTGGGTTTTTTGGTGAATTTATTGTGCATTTTGGTTGAGTCGTAATGTTGCAATGTATGCATTGCAGGTAGTGCCAATTTCAACTTTATTTCCAGACTACAAGGATGCGTTTACTCCTTGTAGGCCATTCCCATCTAGAGAATCGACTATTTCATGGCTTCAAATGATTGGTTGTGAGAACATGTTTATGTTAGTAACGAAGCACTCTGATGCGAAGGGATTAAGCGTAGGGGAAGCGTCAAAGTTGCTTGTGAGAGGTCCGATACATATAAAGGAATGTCATAAAGAGTAGGGAAGGGTAAAGCGGCAAAAATTGAGTTGAAACCAAGAACTAAAGAAGAAGAGGAAGCGGGGCGGACTCAAACTGGTACAAAGAAATGTGGATGCCCTTCCCTTATTAACATCAAGAAAAATGTTGATTCTTTGTGTGTGGGAGGCACAATCACGATCCCGCCAAAAACTTGGACGACCACTCATTTGCAGGAAGATTGGATAAGGGTGAGCAAGTGGTTGTTGTGCAGATGACTAAGGGTAATGTGAAGCCCAGAGATATCCTCAATACGTTGAAGCAAAGGGATGTTAAAAACGTATCGACAATGCGGATAATATATAATGCACGACAAAAATTCCGAATTGAGGATGCGGGTGGGAGGACTCAAATGCAACAACTATCGCACATATTGGAGAAGAATAAGCGGATGTCGTGGCATAGGAAGCATCCCGATATGAATGTCGTCACCGATTTATTTTGGTCACATCCTGATTCAATCAAGTTGTTAAGGTGTTTCTCATCAGTAATTTTGATGGATTGCACTTACAAAACAAATAGGTATCGAATGCCGTTGTTGGAGATTGTTGGCATCACTTATACGCATTTGACGTTCTCCATCGGGTTTGATTTCATATCATCGGAGACTCATGCAAATTGTGTTTAGGCACTGGAGAACTTGAGATCCATATTGGATAGGTGGCCTAAACCTGACGTGTTTGTTACGGATCGGGAGTTAGGCCTTATTAGTGCCATCGAAGAAGTATTTCCATCATCGTCTCACCTTCTTTGCTCTTGGCACATCAACAAAGTAGTATTGGCCAAGACTAAGAAGATGTTTAGGGATAAAGTATTCCAAGTATTTTGCATTGGGTGTGGCGAGCCCAAGTTTGAAATGGACGTACACCCATCCCTGCAAATACATACAACGTTAGTTAGTCCGAAAATGCAAAAATTAATAATAATCATTCATAAAACAATATAAGTCTATTTAATAATAAACCTCAAGTAATGTGAGGTAGCCGACAATCTGAGAAACTTGTAATCTAGTGGTAGACCCCAAGTGTCGGTATAAGTAGGCTAATGCAACTGCACCCCATGCGTACTTTCCCACGTCGTCCAAATCTTCTAGAAGCTTCAACAACGCGATAGATACCCGAGACCCACTCTTATCCGTAAACAGGGTGCAAGAAAGTAGGTATAACAAGTATGCTCGGGCTGTGCATTCTATAGGAGGATAAGTTGTGTTCCTCGAACCAGCTTTGGGGCACCATCGACTCTTCAACCAACATTTTCGCACTGTGAGCCCCTTGCTGATGTTCATTTCCTCCTCAGCATCTTCAATGCTAACCCTAAGTAGCTTTGACACCAGCTTAATAGCATCCGAGCGAGATTCCTCTGTATACCTCGCAAAGTTCTCAACTGCCACCACTTTCCCCGTCACATGAATCTTCAGGAGAATGCTCACATCCTCTAAGGAGATCGACATTTCACCGAATGGTAAGTGAAATGTGTTCGACTCCAGCTGCCACCGCTCTATAAAGGCAGATATAACATCTTCGTTAGCCTTGCGGTATGAACAGTCTATCAGCGTATTCAACCCAAAGCGCTGAATAATCCTCTGAAGGCCCTCGGTGTCAGGGTAGCACGATTGTAAGTCCCATTCTTGGATCAGGTCTCCGTGATTGATACACTTAAGTATCGGACGTTCCTACAACAACAAAAACATCTCATCAACTTAGCGAAAACCCTAAGTTTTGAAGTACTCCATTCAATGAAACTTTATATAGCTCATTGCTCCAAATCGCTAATGCGACATGATCCTTAAACCTCTTCAACAAAGAACCGTCTAAAAGACCACCGGGGAAAGGAGCACACATTTCTACATGCCCCTTGTGACTCTCCTGTTGGGTTTTGGGGTTCATGCGCAGCGGAGATTACAAAACAATTTTGACGAAAACCTCAACAGGACCCGAATCAAATTCCATTAAAAACGCTTAAACCATGAAAAACTTAATCATACCTCGGTTGCAATATACCTTTCTGAAGGTTGATCGACCTCTAAGGTGTTGCTAACGACGAACGGCGGTCGAGATTCGAAGTGCTAGCTTCGAGAGAATACCAAACCTTTTGTTTCTCTCCAAAATGATCCAGAGAATACCAAAAAACCGTAAGTCGTTTCTAAAACGAAAATAGTGTTTTGTCCTTTTAATCTTTCGTACGTGTATTCTAACTTAAAACGTCTATTTATACAACCCTTGTATGGTTAAGTAAATTACACATATACCCCTACTTAAAGAAGTATAAGTGTAATACACCACAATGACGTTTCTGTCATGAATTTTATCATATAAAATTCATTTTTCTGAACCATCTTAAAATCTCGCAAAACCATTCTTAGTATGCGACCCAATAGGCTCATACAACGTTGGCAGTGTACCAAAACACATTTTGGTATACAAATCATAAGCGGCCTCTAGCAAGACATTATGACTACCCAAGTTGTACGAATACCAAATCGATACAACCTAATCAATAGTGTATATAACATCCTTTTGTCACACGATATCCTTTTGATCAAACATAAGGCATGGAATTGTCATCCAACATGTTCAATCATACTAGTCTCGATCTCGAGGTAGACTGAAAACATCCAAGTGACATTGATCAATATCAATTCACTTAGACTAGGCCTTTTAACAGTCTAACACATCGAGGGATCCACTAGATATCTCTCTTTATATGTGAGGGACAAATTCTATCTCGATTACACAACTTCATCACATTGCTCACACAGTAACCAATCACAACCTTTATAATCGTCCGGTTAAATACAACGTTTGATAGTTTCAAATCACTATGTTCCTAATGTTGAAGTCTCTGGTAATCTCAAGTCAGATGACTGAAAAATATACCTATCTTGAGAAACAACTATGACTTAATCCATGTGATGTTCTCATAGCGGGTCAGTCCAGTACTTTGTTCCCTAACAAGTACTCGTGATCTTGATTCGTATCCCTATACGTATAATCATCATATGATCATCAATCAAGAATCACACTAGTCTTAATTCATTATAGTTCCTAGTATAATGATCGACTAAGGACATTTATGATATTTCTGTAAATACCCATGGATCTTATTATAATGTAAACATGCAAATTAATTATAATAAACATCAAATGAAATCATCTATTTTATTAACTAAAAGTATTCATAAAGACAGTTAATGGATTGACCTAGGGCACATGCCCCAACATCTCCCACTTGCACTAGGGCCAATCATACATGCATCTAATGCCTAATGATCTAACATGACCATCATGTTTTGCATGTGGAAGAGCTTTTGTCAATGGATCCGCAACGTTGTCTTCAGTAGGTACTTTGCAAATCTTTACGTCTTCCCTCTCAATAATTTCTCTGATAAGATGAAAACGCATGAGTATATGTTTGGATCTGTGGTGTGATCTAGGTTCCTTGGCTTGTGCTATTGCCCCGTTATTGTCACAATACAAATAAATAGGGTTAGCAATACTTGGAACCACACTTAGTTCAGAAATGAACTTTTTGATCCAAATCGCCTCTTTTCTTTGCATCGACGCCGCAATATACTCACTACATTGTAGAATCGCCACGATCTCTTGCTTCGAACTTTTCCAGCTTATTGTACCCCCATTCAAAGTAAACACATATCCAGATTGCGATCTAAAATCATCTATATTAGTTTGAAAACTTGTATATGTGTAACCATTTACAACTAGATCATTTTCAAAACCTCCATAGACCAAGAACATTTCCTTAGTCCTTCTTAAGTATTTAAAGATGTTCTTTACTGCTATCCAGTGACTCTCACCAGGATCTAACTGATATCTGCTTATAGTGCTCAAAGCATATGATACATCAGGTCGAGTGCATAGCATGGCATACATGATAGATCCAATAGCCGATGCATATGAAATCTTATTCATACAGTCTCGCTCATCATTTGTCCTAGGACATTGATTCTTGCTGAGACTTATGCCATGAGACATTGGCAACAATCCTCTTTTAGAGTCTTGCAAACTGAACCTATTCAGCACCTTGTCTATGTAAGCACTCTGACTTAGACCGATTAGCCTATTAGATCTATCCCTATAGATTCTTCTCCCTAGGATATAGGCTGCATCTCCTAAGTCTTTCATTGAGAAACACTTCCCTAACCAAGACTTGACATTCTACAATATTGGGATGTCATTTCCAATGAGTAATATATCATTAACATACAATGCCAGAAAAATAACTACACTCCCACTGACCTTCTTGTATACACAAGGCTCATCTTCATTCTTAATAAAACCAAAATCCTTGATTGCTTCATCAAAACGAAGATTCCAACTCCGAGAAGCTTGCTTTAAGCCATAAATGGATCTTCGAAGCTTGCATACCTTCCTAGAATTCTCAGGATGTACAAAACCCTCAGGTTGTGTCATATACACGTCCTCAAGCAGCTTTCCATTAAGAAATGGTGTTTTTACATCCATTTGCCATATCTCATAGTAATAATATGCATCAATGGCAATTAAAATTCTTATGGATTTAAGCATAGCTACGGGTGAAAAAGTTTCATCATAATCAACACCTTGAGTCTGCCTGAAACCTTTTTCTACAAGTCTTGCTTTAAAAGTATGCACATTGCCATCCATGTCATTTTTCTTCTTGAAAATCCATTTACATCCAATGGTCTTACCACCTTCAGGTAAATCAACTAAGTTCCAAACTTGGTTATCAGACATGGATTGCATCTCAAAGTTCATGGCACTTAGCCATTTATCTAAGTCTGGTCCAGACATAGCCTCTTGAAAAATGGTGGGCTCATTTTGATCCATAAGCAACACATCACGAATATCAGTAATGAGAAATCCGAATCTCTTTGGCTCATGTCTTACCCTACTAGATTTACGTGGGCCTTGTGTCACTTGCGGAGGTTCAACTGGTTCAGAACGTTGTTGAACTTCTAGTAGCGGTTCAGGGTTTATCTGTGATTCTTGAACTTCTTCAAGATTTATTTCTCTCCCACTAGTGTCTTTTGAAATAAACTATTTTTCCATAAAGGCACCATACCGAGCAACAAACACTTTGTTCTCAGCGGGATTATAAAAGTAATATCCTTTTGTTTCCTCAGGATACCCCAAAAATAAACACTTGTCAGATTTAGGTGCTAATTTTTCTGAGACATGTCGTTTTACGTAAGCCTCACAACCCCAAATCTTAAGGAAAGACAAACTAGGTATCTTCCCGTACGATATCTCATATGGTGTTTTATCAACCGCTCTAGAAGGAACTCGATTTAGAGTGAAAGCCGCAGTTTGTAATGCATAACCCCAAAAGGATAATGGAAGATCTGCATGACTCATCATAGATCGAACCATATCTAATAAGGTTCGATTTCTCATTTCAGAAACTCCATTCCACTGTGGAGTTGCTGGTGTAGTCAATTGGGAGACAATCCTACAATTTCTAAGATGATCATCAAATTCTTGGCTCAAATATTCACCACCTCGATCCGACCGAAGTGTTTTGATAGTTTTACCAAGTTGATTCGACACTTCATTTTGAAACGTTCGAAACATCTCAAATGATTCAGCTTTATGTTTCATTAGATATACATAACCATATCTGCTGAAATCATCAGTAAATGTAATGAAGTACTGATAACCTCCTCTAACCATTGTGTTTATAGGACCGCATACATCAGTATGTATTAGACCCAATAAATCACTTGCCCTTTCACTATGTCCAGTAAAGGGACTTTTAGTCATCTTTCCTCGTAAACAAGATACGCACGTTTCATATGTTTCTAAATCAAATGAATCTAGAAGTCCATCTTTATGGAGCTTCGTTATGCGTTTCTCATTTACGTGCCCGAGACGACAATGCCAAAGATAGGTTTGATTCAAATCATTTGACTTAAATCTCTTTGTATTTATGTTAAAGACTAGAGTATCAGTGGACCTTTTCATGCTTAGAATATAAATACCATCACACAAATCAACATTTGCATAAAATATTCCTTTACGAGAAATGGAACATCTATTATTCGCAATAATAAAATCAAAACCATCCGTATCCAAGCATGAAACAAAAATGATGTTTCTGCTCAAGGCAGGACACAAAATAACAATTATTTAAAGTTAAGATAAGTTCACTAGGTAAGACTAAGTCATATGATCCAACAATCAGGGCGGCAACTCTAACTCCATTCCCTACGCGGAGGATGACTTCTCCTTTCTTCAACTTTCTACTTCTGGTGAGTCCCTGCACATTTATACAAATGTGAGATCCACATTCGGTATCTAATACCCAGGAATCACTAGTAGATAAATTAATTTCAATAACATAAATACCTGTAGTGGTAGTCGCACTACCCTTTTTCTTCTTTAGATCTTCCAGATAGAGTTTGCAATTTCTGAACCAATGTCCGGGTGCATGACAAAAATGACAATTTCCTTCCTTTTCTTTTTGGTGTTTTGAAGCAGGAATAGGCTGGGGCTTGACTTTTTCCATAGGTTTTGCGACAGGTATAGCAGTAGCCTTGACAACTTTAGCCTTGCCTTTGCCTTTCTTCTTCATTCCCTTTCCCTTTTGGACCATCAACTCATTACTATAGGGTTTCTTGATATTTTGTTCAGCAGTTTTGAGCATCAAATGCAACTCTAAATTGATTTCTCCATATTATTCATATTGTAGTTCATCACGAATTGTGAGTAACTTTCTGGTAATGAATTCAGGATCAAATCCGTAGCCAACTCTTGGCTTATGGGAAATCTGAGTCTATCAAGCTGGTCAACATAGCCCTTCATCTTCAGAACATGAGGAATAACTGACGCACCCTCAGTCATCTTGTAAGAATGTAGGTTTTTGACTGTCTCGAACCTTTCTTGCCTAGCTTCTTTGTTGGAACATTCCTTCACCGTTATAGCCATGTCGTAGGCTTCCATTAGTTCCATGTCCTTCGAAGTTCGGGAACTATAGTTGACAGCAGAATACATGCAACATCAGTAGAATCGTTGACATGCTTATTATGCGCATCCTTCACAGGTTTCGTAGCATTGGCTGGTGGGTCCTCAGGAATTGGAGCATCAAGGACATACAACTTGCGTTCATGCTTAAGAACAATTCTCATGTTTCTGAACTAGTCAAGAAAGTTAGTCCCAGATAGCTTATCCTTCTCAAGGATGGATCGCAGTGACAGGGGATTATTGTTACTTGAAGAGGCCATTAATCTACTATAAAGATTATGCAAAGTTTATTTTAGTATAGAGGAATAGACTCCCACTAAATTAACAACCTTCCTAAAACACACTGTTTATTTATGGGACTAAAATCCATATTTCACCTAATTCTATGACAGCTATGAGATGAAACACATAACTAGATTATTTAGGTAGGTAATAGTTACCAATTACATCTTATGTAATTTTTAGATACTTTTATGAGATACGGGACATCTTATGTCTTATCATGTTTTTATCTCATCATGTGCCTAAAGCTCAAAACAATTTTGATAGCTTTATTAAGTCGGACCATTTTAAACATTTAGGTAACTCTTATCCAACTTGTATCACCAAGATAACATAATACACCCAGCTATGGCTGAAACCGTATTAGTGTGATCGAGGCCTTGACAAGTATTTAAAATGGATGGCGTGAGACTTAAAATTTAATAGAGGGATTTTTATTCAGTTTTAGCGATTTTATGTAAACAATGAAATATCATATATTTTTATTGATTTGTTAAATCACTAAACAATTTGGAGATTTTTATACTGTTCACTAATAAAAGAATTCCCGTGCGCAAGGATTAGTTAGACGGCGGTCTCGCTGGCCGGTCAGCGCCCCTTTTTTTTTTTTTTTTAGAAGACGAATCTCAATTCCAAAAATTGAAATTCGCTATAGAAAATCATATTTTTCGTTGATTTTATTATCCTAAATTTACCCCTTAATTTATCCAAAATTAAGTCAATTAAAACATTTTTAATTAACCCGGGCCCACATCTAACTAATTATCTTATCCTAATCCAATTAGGACTTAAGATATTCGAATCCTAGCATATCACTAATAACAAACTTCTCCATATTTATCTCCTATCCAATAGGGATAACGAAACCGATTTTGCTTATATCTCTTAATCTAATTTGTTATCTATCTTTATCAAATAGAAACTTCATAACAAAATGATATAACAAGATAATGAAATAATTTTGAAAATTAATTATTTGCAATTTCGGTCCTTATCCAAATAATCACAAACATGTAATTGAATTATGAACTACTATCCCAATCGAACCTAATGGTGTCATGGATCACAGAACACGAAACTCAATTCATTAAAATTATTCGAATTAACCTAACATGGTTACTAGCATGTACGAAACTAATTTCAATTAAATCACGAATATATGTATCATATACACAAAACATGATAATAAATCTCACAGAAAACTTATGTATATCGCATATACATCAACTACTAACATGCTTTCAATCATATATCATGTATATATCAGAAGAAAACATGCTATGAATTTAATGGAATTGAACTCGAAGGCTTTGATACCACTGTTGGGTTTTGGGGTTCATGCGCAGCGTGGATTACAAAACAATTTTGACTAAAACCCCAACATGATCCGAATCTAATTCCATTAAAAACGTTTAACCATGAAAAACTTAATCATACCTCAATCGCAATATACCTTTCTGAAGGTTGATCGATCTCTAAGGCGCTGCCAATGACGAACGCCCTCTACTAGTAGTCTACACAGGAACGACGACCAAGACTCGAAGTGCTAGCTTCAAGAGAATACCAAACCTTTTGTTTCTCTCCAAAACGATCTAGAGCATACCAAAAAACCCTAAGTCGTTTCTAAAATTAAAATAAGGTTTCGAAATTTTAATCTTTCGTACGTGTATTCTAACTTAAATCGTCTATTTATGCAACCCTTATATATAGACGGTTAAGTAAATTACACATATACCCCTACTTAAAGAATGTTAAGTGTAATACACCACAAGGATATTTCTGTCATGAATTTTATCATATAAAATTTGTTTTTCTGAACCATCTTAAAATCTCGCGAAACCATTCTTAGTGTGCGACCCAATAGGCTCATACAACGTTGGTAGTGTACCAAAACATATTTTGGTATACAAGTCATAAGCGGCCTCTAGCAAGACATTATGACTATCCAAGTTGTACGAATATCAAATCGATACAACCTAATCAACAATGTATATAACATCCTTTTGTCACACGATATCCTTTTGATCAAACATAAGGCATAGAATTGTCATCCAACATGTTCAATCGTACTAGTCTCGATCTCTAGGTAGACTGAAAACATCCAAATGACATTGATCAATATCAATTCACTTAGACTAGGCCTTTTAACAGTCTAACACATCGAGGGATCCACTAGATATCTCTATTTATATGAGAAGGACAAATTCTATCTCGATCACACAACTTCATCACATTGCTCACAAAGTAACCAATCACAACCTTTATAATCGTCCGATTAAAGATAACGTTTGATAGTGTCGAATCACTGTGTTCTTAATGTTGAAGTCTCTGGTAATCTCAAGTCAGAGGACTGAAAAATATACCTATCATGAGAAACAACTATGACTTAATCCATGTGATGTTCTCATAGCGGGTCGGTCTAGTACTTTGTTCCCTAACAAGTACTTGTGATCTTGATTCGTGTCCCTATACGTATAATCATCATATGATCATCAATCAAGACTCACTCTAGTCTTAATTCATTATAGTTCATAGTATAATGATCGACTATGGACATTTAGGATATTTCTGTAAATACCCATGGATCTTATTATAATGTAGACATGCAAATTAATTATAATAAATGGCAAATGAAATCCTCTATTTTATTAACTAAAAGTATTCATAAAAACAGTTAATGGATTGACCTAGGGCACATGCCCTAACATCTCCTTCATTATGGCCACCTCCACCACTACTAGACTCTGATGCATAAGCCTCCTTTTCGCCTCGGGCAACTACAAGATCTTTTCGTCGCCGCGTGTCGATGTTGGAACCCTCATTGTGCAATTGTAAATTCTTTGCATGATTTCCATCAATCTTTGCCTTTCCCTTAACATCTACATTCTCCTTCTCATTCTTTTTCCAATAAGATGCAGTCGGGGGTCTCCGGCCACCTTGCCCATGGTTACCCCTCGACACCTCAACACCAACCTCCTCCCTAGTCACCGGGGTTTCCGAACGAGCCATACCTGAAAATACTACAACATGTAAGCGCCTGGAGCAGAAACAAAAGTACAATTAAAAAAAAAAACAAAATCTTCCATTTCTATAGTCTAAGTCAAGCAGGTTTGAGAAAAACGTAAGAATATCGGTGACACATAACCGAGATAAAAATAAAAGTCTCGGTAATGGACAACTGAGAGATATGCTACGTTCTCGGTCATACATCACCGACAGGACATAAACTATACACTTCGAATTACTCTCGTGATGTGGTGACCGAGAGCAAACACAGTGTTCCGCTACCTAAAACAATTAAAAAAAAGAACAAAATATTCCATTTCTATAATCTCGGTCATGCAGGTTTAAGAAAACCATAAAAATGTCGGTGACGCGTGACCGAGATAACAATAATAGTCTCGATAATGGATAACCGAGAGTAATGTTACATTCTCGGTTGTACATCACCGACATGACATAAACTATACACTTAGGGTTACTCTCGTGATGTGGTGACCGAGATAACATAATTACTCTCGGCCATTCGTTACCGAGACTGTATAAAACATTCTGGCCTGTCTGGCCGAGAAGCACGAGTTCCCAAAAACTTTCCCTATGTCTCGGCCATGCTTGGCCGAGACTGTAAAAAAATCTCTGGCCTATGTGGCCGAGAACCACGACTTTGCAATCAAAGAACCATTGAATGAACCGCTACACAAACATAACAACTACTCTACCAAATGCAACTTAATTAGACTATCAACGTACCTTCAAACGATCGATTTCACTACTTGAGTGTTTGAACAAAAAACTTGAACCGAGCCCTAATGTGGAAATGAAATCGAACAAAACCCAGAGCCTTCAAACTCGATATTCTGCCTACAACAGAGGAGCGAGACGGAGAGGAACGAAGACAAGAATGAGTAACCGAGGAAATGTGGGTTTAAGAGGGTATGACTCGTTCAAGAGGACGGTGGTGGGGTGGTGGGGTGCCTCCGTTTTGAATGAGGTGTATTTTGGGGATTTCGGGCCTCAATTATGGATGCCCTTAGTAAATGACTTTGTGCCCTTAACAACAGGGTGCCTTCATGAATTGGTGTGGTGCCCATAGCGGCCCTTTAATTTTTTTGGGCCAGACTTGCATAGACAAAAATAATTCTTTTGAATGCTAATATTTGTGACACTTTTGGAGTGTGTGTATTATGGAAAGAGAAGTGCTAGAAAACAATGAGTATATCACACCAAAATTCATATAAGGCCTTTGAGCCATCTATGTGTGCCTTGAGATGTGAGAATACACAAATTCCAGTGAATAATATGCAGGTCGATGCCATATGAATTGCTCTTGTGGGTCGATGTGACTTCTTGTGTGACATACGTGTCATTCTAGTATTTTCCTTAAGGAAAACCTTAGTTTTTTCATAACTTAAAGTACTTTGTAAATTAAAGTCATTACATAATTGGTCTGAAACTGTAAGATGCATATGTTTATTCTGTATCCGAACAAAGAGCTATGCTATGGGCACCCTACCTATTAGTGAAGGCACGCCAGTGTTGAGGGCACCAAGTGGTTTACCAAGGGCATCCAAAAATGGCACTGAAATCCCGAAACTGCTCCAAGTGAACCCCACCACCAATTTGATAAAACAAAGAAGGAGAAATTTGGTTTTATTTTGGAACCATATACTCTCTCTCAATTCTTTGAAAGGGAAAGCTCGATTTCTTTTCTTTTCTCCTTTGTTTTTGGTCCGTTCAAGTTGAGATGTTATTCCGGTATGAAGGTTTTTCAAGTTGTCGAAGTTCAGCTCTATTTTAGGATTGCAATCTCACAGGAGGCGTTAATTCGACATATTATAGGTTCGTCTAACCTCAATTTTGATAGATTTTGGTTTGGTATTTGCTTATTTTGTGTAGTTTGTCTTCCAGGGTTTTTAAGTTTCGTTGCACAAGGTCTCATTTACATACTACTAGGACTTACATTGTTGTCTCGGTGGGCACTAACTGAATGTGTTAATGAGTTTGTAATCAATCATTGATCATCTCAGTCATCCAAAATTGAGATTGTGCTTAGGTTGTAATGTCTTAGGTACCGTGACACTCAGATTTCTCTTGGTCATTACGTTCCGAGATTACATTAGAATGTAAAATTAGGTTGGTTTCGGTCACTAATGATCGTGATTGTAGCTATATTCCCAAACTTGCTTGACCGAGACTATAGAAATTGCTAATTTTCTCTAGTTTTTTTGGAGTTTACTGAACTTTTTGTTCAAGGTTCTTACATTAAATTATTTTATCAGGTATGACTCGTCCTAAGACCCCAGTGAGTAGGGAAGAGGTTGGTGTTGAGCCGTCGAGAGGTAGCCGTAGGCGAGGCAGTCGGTGACCCCGGACTGCGTCTTATTGGAATGAGAAATTGAATGTAGATGTGAAGGGAAAGGGAAAGGCTACTGGAAAATGTGTAAGGAATGGTAAGGTGCACGATGAGGGTTCTAATGTTACCACGTGTCGCAAAATGATCTTGTAATTGCCCGAAGTGAAAATGAGGCCATGCATCGGAGTCTACTAGTAGTCAGTTGTAACGACCCTTAAATTTATACGTGCCATGTGTCATGTTTCAGGACCGTGGACTTGACCGTCGTGACTTGACGTACTTGTCGAAACCTTTAGAATTGACACTGAGGTAAATATTATTTTTCCTTGGTGTATGTATTATTTATTTATACCCAAAATGTGAATTTACTAATGTCCAAGTGTATATTTATTTTGTTTTGCCAAAATTTCGGGTAAGGTATATGCGGGGTATTCGGTGAGCTGAGACATTGAGCGGGGACGTACTTTGAGTTACGTGTAGATGTGAGATCGAGGTGGTGGCTTATAAGGTATGTATAGTTTGAGTGAATTACAATGGTGCCTATAGCTTTAATGTGATCCCATTAAAACTTCAATTAGCGAGCCTAAAGTAGTGAAAATAAAACAAAGGCTTTAGGATGTGCATTGAGACACGTATTGAACCATCTAGAGACAAGTGAGTATATGTTTGAAGTTATTGAAGCATGACTTATGGGACAAGTGTGTGTATGTTGTAACAGCTTGAAAAATTGACCTGTGCCACGTGCTAGGTCAGGGTCGTATGTGAGACCCACTCGTCGAAATACATATGTCCGAATATCCAATTTGAGATTATAATGCAAATTGTTGAACTATTTTACGAGTTGGTATATGCGAGAAATTTGTTAAGCCGAAACACGAATGGGGACACGCCTCGAGTCGCTGTAACGGCCCGAAAATTTGACTTGTGCCACGTGTCAAGTCAAGGTCCTACGTGGGACCCACTCGTCGAAATACGTATATCCGAATCCAATTTGGGATGATAATGCTAACTATGCGAGGAATTCGATGAACCGAAACACGAACGGGGACGTGCCTCGAGTCGCGTACCGATGTGGGACCGAGATAGTGGCGTAATATTTATGTTGGATACGCCTCGTGTTGTGTGTAGCGCGAGTATCGAAATTTTGAGATGAGGCGGGTTAATGCCTCGAGATGCGCGCTGCTCGATTGTTGAGTTTGCCTTGAGATTCGTGTTGCACGAATGTCGAGGACACTTTTGATTTGAAATCAAAAAGAAAATAAAAAGAAAATGTATATATATAATATATATATATATATATAAATAAAAAAAGAGGATAAGATAAAAGAAAAAAAAAGAAGATCAGAAAGCTTGGGAGAGAGGAAGGAGTGAGAAAGAGGAGAGAGAGATGGCGGAGAGCACCGGGGCGGAGGGACGGCGGCGGCGGCTTCGGCGTGACCACGACGTCCCACCGACGGCGACGCGCTGGGAGACGGCGCGGCTGCGAGCGCCGGGGACGACATGGCAGCGAGCAAGATGGCTGCTGTGCAGCACGGCGGCGGTCAGCGGCGAACCAGCGGAGGACGACGAACCGGCTCGACTACGCCGACGAGCAGCTACGCCGGTGAGGCAGCGACGACACGACAAAGGGGTGGATCGGCTGCGATGGCGCGCGAGTGTGGCGACGCGACGTAACGCGGTTGGACGGCGGCCAGCGGCGGTCGACAGCGGTCGCGGTGGTGGTCGACACGGCCGACACATTCTCGACCGGTCGGATGCGCGATTTCGATGAAATCGCGACGACGCGATGGAGGTGAGATTTATTTCACCAAATTTTTTTGTGATGTGAATGATTTTAATAAATGAGGACTAAAATGTCTAAATGGACACCAAGGACTTAGGAGTCGGGTGTCGGGTGCGCAAATCGAGACGCGAGCGACGTTTTGAGATTCGCGATTTCTCGAGGTAAGTAAACCAGCTAGGGACTTATACAATATTTCATTTCTCTCCATTGGCTGTTGTTGTTTACTGTTATGTGATAGCTTTATTATTGTTCACCGCTTTGTGATGATAACTATCGTTTACTACGCCCACTAGTATTACGAGTTGCGGGTGTACGCACCGGTACTCGTGGGGGTACGTAGATGGTGTGGGTGAGTGCACCCATACTGCCTTGGAGACGTCAGGGGCTGTTACGAGTTGCGATTTTGCGCACTGGCAGTGCCCTGGGCCTTCACATAATTGGAGACGCTAGGGGCTGTTACGAGTTGCGGTTCTGTGCCTTTGCACCGGCAGTGCCCTGGGCCTTCACATAAAAGGTTTTTTTAGGATTTGGTTGTGTAGTTTAATATATTTTAAGAACTCGAGAAATTTGAGGGTCTTAGTTGGAATGTAAATGCCAAAGTGGATTTGTAAAGTATGTGAAATTGATTATGAACTTTGAATTGGAGTTCAACTATTAAGAGTTGAATCGTATTGACCAGTTTTTTTATATTCATGCGTTCTTGATTCCTTTCGTTCTATTTGCATGAATTCGACTACTTTGGATTTCGTGAACTGTTGTTTTGGATATTGTGAAATGTTGTGTCTATGTCTTACTGGATTTACTTACCTGGGCACGTCATTCTTATGTTTGACTGAGTGCAGAGCCGCGGACGAGTAGCAGAGGGAAGACTTCATAGCTAGGTGAATTTTTGTATATTTTGTATTTACTCTCCTCTGATGATATTTACTGGGTTCCACAATTAGGTTGCCTAACTCCCTAATCTTTTTGTCGAGTTATTTAATGCATTAGTTGCTTCCGCTAAATTTTTAAATCTTGAAATAATATTAATAACTCAACTTAAAACTTGTAAGTTACTGATAAATGATGGAATGGAAGGCTGACTAGGATCTCGTTGACCTTGCGAGACTGGCTCGGGGGTCCATGTGGGCTTAAGCCGGGCGGGGCCTAATTCGTGGAAAATTGGGGCCGTCACAGTCGAGTGCCAACGTGAGACCGAGGTAGCGCTGTAATGTGGCTATAGTAGCTATAATGGTTTTTGTGTGGTCACATTAAAGTCAATATAAGTTGGATGCACCTCGTGATGCAGGTGGCGCGAGTATCGAGATTGTGAAATGAGGCGGGTTGGTTCCCCGAGATGCGCACAACCCATTTTTTAAGGAAAATATTGCATAATATGTTTTTGATGTGCCTCGAGTTTCGCTCCACGCGAATCTCGAGGACACACATGATTTCTTCATCAAGAAGAAATCAAAAAGAGAGATTCGGACGAGAGGGAGAAAAAAAGAGAGAGAATGAGAGAAAAGAGGAGAGAGAAAAGAGAGGAGAGGGGAAGGAGGATGCGGCGATCGGCGGACAATTCGGGTGGACAAGTCAGGCAGCGTTCGGCCAGCAACAACAGCGACGGAGTGGGCGTGGCGGAGCTCATAGGTGGCGAGCTCGTGAAGGCTAGTCGAACAACGTGCGGCTGTGCGGACGACGCGACAGGTGCGGACGACGGCCAGCAGACGCGGCGGCGGAGGCTTGGACGGTCAATAGCAGCGAACTAGTCGCAGTGGTGGGCGATGCGGAGGCGCGAGCAGCGTAGCTTCAGCGACGACGACGGATCAGCTCCAGCAGCGCGGCGGCGGCTACGCGGAAGCTGCGGATGAGCGGTAGCAGCGGCAGGCGCGGCCGGCAGCGGCGATTCCAACGGTTGCAGCGACGTTTCCGATGACGACAGCGGCGGTGGCGCAGCAGCGACGCCGGCTGCGAAGCGGCAGCGGCAGTGATGCCAGTAGCGAAGACGACGACGGCGCGGGGGAACGGCGTGGAGCAACAGCGCGGTGGCGTTTTGTCGGGCCAATTGATCCCCGATAAGACAACAACGGTGGACAAGGCGTCGTGACTTTGACGAAGCTCGACGACGCGATGGGTTGCTCGCGAAGGAGACGAGAGGCGTGGGCCGTGGTGAGGTCCTACACCATCTTGTGCATTTGGTTGCTATTATTGTGGAATTCACGATTTTAATTGTGAATATATTGAAGTGAATGATGTAAGTAACGTAAATGGTATAAATGGACACCAGGGACTTAGGAGTTGGGTGTCGAGTGCACAGATCAAGGCGTGAGCGGGACATTCTCGAGGTAAATAAATCAGTGAGGAACTGTACAATAATTTCATTGCTTTGATATTGTTATTCATTGTTTGGATATTATCCTTGAAAGTGTTATTGCGCCGAGTGGTCCGTTGGCTATTGTTCACTGCTTTGTGATAGCTTCCTTTCACTCTTGTTGATTACTGCTTTGTGATAGATATTTTTGAAATTGTCATTGGTTGAGTGGTCAATTGGCAAGTGAGTCATGGTTACTATTTATCTGCGATATGAGCTCTTATCTGGACTTATCGGGGTCTGTGGATATCTCATAGTCGCAAGGGTTAGGGCTGGGAGGCAGGGGTTTCGTCCTGAACCCGAGTCTGCTGGGCTTTTGTCGCGACTCATTGACCTCTTGGTCGAGACTCCTTGCTATTTGGCCTCACTTATCAATTGATTTGTGTCTTTTATATGCATGAGGTACTCTAGTGGCAAGTGAGTCATGGTACTATTATCTGCGATATGAGCTCTTATCTTGACGCTGTCGATATCTCCCAATTGAGTGTACATTAGGGGCTCTTATCTAGGTCTGTTGATATCTCATAGTCGTAAGGGTTAGGGCTGGGAGGCTGGGGTCTCGTCCTAAACTCGAGTCTGCTGGGTTTTTGCCGCGACTCAATAACCTTTTGGTCGAGACTCCTTGTTATTTGGCTTCACTCATCGATTTGATTTGTTTATAGTCTTTTATATTCATGCATTACCTGTTCATGTCTTTTTAATTGCATGAATTCGACTGCTTTGGTTATTTTAAAATGATGTATATGTCCTACTGGCTTTACTTAACTGGGCTCGTCATTTTTGGGTTTGACTGAGTGCAGATCTATGGTCCAGCAAGGGGAAGGCTCCATAGCTAGGTGAATTGTTTGTATATCTTGTATTACTCTCCTCTGATTAACATATTTATTGGGTTCCACAATTAGGTTGCCTAACTCTCTTCAAATATTGTTGAGTTATTTATTTGTAGTAATTGTTTCCGCTAAATCGTAAAACTTGAAAAAATATTAATAACTCAACTTAAAATTGTGAATTTATGTATAATGAGGGATTGGAAGGCTGATTAAGTCTGTGTTGACCTTGCGAGACTGGCTCCCGGTTTGTGAAGAATTGGGATCGTCACATAGGTGGTCCACAAGATAAGCATCGGGATACGTAAGTGTACATAGATGTGTGACAAATGTTTGATCACCCTCATACACATATAACCAATTAGTCAACCAAACTTATCACTTCATCATTTTAATCTCCATCGATTTGGTAAGCAAGAAGAGAAGGAGAGGGACTGCTGGAGTGCTTAAGAGGTGGAAGAAAGCTCATGAAATCATTGAAGTAAGGAAGAAGATCAAGCTAGGTACTCCATTTACATAGCTCGATCACTTCATTCAATTCTTGTATTTGTTGTTGTTGTTGTTGTTGTTGTTGTTGTTGTTGTTGTTGTTGTTGTTGTTGTTGTTGTTGTTGTTGTTGTTTTTGTGTTTTGGTTGCTGTTGGTGACCTTACTAATGTGTATGAGGGTTACCAAATAATAAACAAGGCCTATATGTCATGTAAACTCGAAATTGGAACTGCAGAATTCTGAATTCTACTGCATAATATCAGAATTAGTTCGCTAACATATAAATTAGCATGCTAATGTTAAAAACTAGCGTGCTAATATGGATTAGCACATTAGATGTACATGGTAGTGCACTAATGTAGGAATTAGCACGCTAATATCAGAATTAACGCGCTAACTCCCCTGGCAGTACCTAAAATTGAAATTTTTTGAAATCTCCAAAACAATATAATTTGGTCTAAAAACATGTTTTAGGACCTCACAAACCTAAGGGAAGGTATCTAGAGTTCGAATATTCGTTTTGGGAGTGTGTCCGAGCCACGAAGGCGGGATAGCGCGAATCCGATGTATGTGAGTAAACCAGTTAAGGAAATGCATAGTAATTCATTTTTCGTATTTATTGGCTTTATTGATAAACACCTTCTTGTTTGGATTCTATTCATTATTCGTTGGTTGAGTGTTTATAGCCTAAGTGTGTCGGTAAGGTACTCTTGGGATTATAGCTAGTTGGGCTACCATGAACATTACCTGCGGGGGTGCAACTACCCAACCAAACGTGAGTTTTCCCCGAGTACTGGATTGTTGTGGATTAAAGACCACTTAGTTGCCTCTTTTGATTCCTAGACATTCATATTTTGTTGTGTATATCTGTCCGTCTGATTATCGTGCACTTTCTTTATTTTTATCTGTCTTTAAATGCCCGCATGATATTTGGACTGTTTTTACATGATTCATGAATTACTATTTATATCCTTCTAGTTATTATTTTCTACTTTGTTGTACTCACTATCTAGTTTGTGACGGTGGGCATAGAGCGGACGAAGACAGGCAAGAGGAAAAGACCAGTGATCGGTGATTTTCTTTGAGGACTTTGTGGAGCGGTTCCTTCCTTGCACGATTGTATGTTTTGCCATTTTATGTAATTATTGTATATTATTGTTTTTTAAGACATTGGGATAGAATGAGACCGAGTGATATAGGATAAGTGTGTTTATATGATGGTTTTAAGGGTTTCCACACTGTAAGTTATTTCATTTTTAATGAAATCTGCGTTATAAAATACAAATTGAACGAGAATGTAATTATTTGAGGCTGACTAGGCCTGCCTTGGCTTTGTGAGGATTGACTCGGGGTCCACTTGGGTTAAGGCCAAGCGGGGCTCGATTTTATGGGGAACTGGTTCGTTACATCAGTCCTCAGAACGAGCAGATATCTTTAGTGGGCATCGCAATGTGGATAAGAGTACTAGTGGTGGAAGTAGTCGTAATGAAAGGGAGTCACAAGAGCAAGAGCAACAATGTGCTCCTTTTACCGGTGGTCCTTCAAATGGATCATTGCTGAAAAGTTTTAAAAATCATGTTGCTTTAGCTATTTGGAGCAATGAGGTATTCAATGTTTTATTGAACACGATACTTAAAAACTTATAGTTTTCATGTAATTGATGAAATATTTTTTGTTGTAGGATCGCTCGTTACTCAAGTGTATTAATCACGATGCTTAAATCTAAGAATGGGATTTGCAATTATGCCATCCTAACACCGAGGGTTTGTAGTTATGTCATCTTCACACCGAGGGCCTTCGGAAGATTATCCAATGGTCTGGTTTGACTCCGCCGATAGACTGCTCATACCGTAAAACAAACAATGAGGTGATATATGCCTTTGTGGAACAATGGTAGCTGCAGAGGAACACATGTCACTTACCATTCAGTAAAATATCGACTTTGGAGGATGTTAGCATTCCACTAAAGATTCCCGTGATGTGCAAAAATGGCTGCAATTGAAAACTTTGCGAGGTACACCGAGGAATCTCACGTGGATGTGATAAAGCTTGTGTCTAAACTACTTGGGGTTAGCATTGAAGATGCTGAGGAGGAAGTGAAAATTAGCAAGGGACTCACCGTGCAGAAGTGTTGGTTGAAGACTCGGTGGTGCCTCAAACCTGCTTCGAAAGACACTACATATCTACTCGTGGAATGCACCGCCCGGGCATACTTGTTGTATCTGCTCTCTTGCCCTCTTTTCGTGGATAAGAGTGGATCTCGAGTCTCAATTGCCTTTTTGAAGCTTCTTGAAAATTTGGATGATGTGGGTAAGTATGCTTGGGGTGCAGCTTGCTGCGTTGGCGTTTGTGTACCATCACTTAGGGTTTTCCACCAGAGTACAAGTATCCCAGATTGCCTGCTACCTCACATTACTTGAGGTAATAATTATAAATCTTTGTACATTGTTATTTCAGGAATTGTAATTAGGTTTTGAGTTTTTCCAACAATTAACCTTGTATGTATTGTTAGGAAGGAGTGTACGAGCACTTCAAACTTGAGCTTGCCACTTCCAATGCAAAGTACATGGACCACGTGCAACCTCGTGTCTCTAGATGGATTAAAAAACATGAGACGGTGATGAATGTTGACAAGATAAGTTATATCAGGAGGACATTGGACAGATTGCGGCCAAGCGAGGTGAGTTAGTTACAAAACCGTGTTGGTAAGAGTTCAAGTTAGCTTATGTTTACTAATTACTTTTGTTTATGCTTGGGACCCTTATGTTGATATTACGAATAATGGAGTTGTGCACACGATGGCATTTCACAGTGGCATATTGAAGTACATGGACGTGGTGGAGCCCCACCATCTGGAGAGAATTATGAGACGACTTGGCCACGTGCAATCTATACCTGACCTTCTGTACCGCCCATTGAAGGCTGTCCAGGCTCATCCGCACTTAAATACTCTATCAAATATGGGTTCCAACAAAACAATTGAGAGCATTGGAGTAACCATTTATTGGCCCTCGAAGTGCGAGGCGAGAAGGAGCAGTTTGAGTTCTTGGCTACACTGAATTATCTTCCTTGGTTCCTGAAGGTGTCACACCTGGTGATCGAGAACTTGTGCTTTGAAAATGAAAACCTTGTTGCCATTACTATCAATGACAATGAGCTATTGGAGGTACGTTAATTTTTTAGATTGTTTATTGATGTATGCAACATGAATAGTATTCTGATTGTTTTCATTTGCTCATTTCATTGGTCTTCAACAGTGGAATAGGCATACATTGGATGATGCGTTATGGTGGATGGACTCACTGGCGAATATGTGTACTTTGAAGTCCGTGAAGAAAATAGTGAGTGATGTGACCAATTACTTGTTAGGGAGGAGTCTTGGTGCAACCACCACCACCACCACCACGAACACCACCGCCACCCGCACAACAACCCCTACCATGGCAGCCCTTAAGCACTCCCTGCATGATAGCACTTCCACACAATCAATATCCACCTTGGCTGATGCTTTACGGCCACCGATCGATGCTCGCCCCCAAAGAGTATGCTTGACAATGAATATACTTGAAAAAATCTGAAAAAGCCAAAGCAATGAGTAAATGTGAAAGTATTGAGTTAATTTTATTCTGTTGTATTATTGTCATTGTTGTATTTTTATACTTTTAAAGTTTGGTACAATTTGCACTTGTGTCGATATGATGTTGTTTGAAGGACAATATTGTTGCTTTACTAATCTCATATGTTTTACATGTTTTACCTTTGATTTTTAAAGCATCGTTGTTGTGAATGTTATTCTATTGTATTTTGCCACTGTTAAACTTATATTCCAGTGTTGTTATGAATTCGAGGTTAAAATGATGTGAAATTGGTGATCAAAACACACTTTTAGTCCTTCAGGTCTGAGTAATATCACACAATCTTGGTCCCTCAGGTCCATAACCTATCATACAATCACGGGTCTATGGTACCAAGATATGTATTGAACATCATTTTAAACCAACCTGGGGATAGTCTTACTCGTACAGTTATGAGAACCTAATGATGTTATCGGTTATCATGATCAAAATTATTTATTTACCCTCGCTTACATCATATCAAGTTTTATGTTTAATGGATAGTTTCGTGTTGTTTCGGTTGGACATCTACAAAACATAACTAATGGTCTCGATCGTGGAACTCCGAAACTTTATTTTGAGTCTCAGTAACTTTCCACTTAGTTGACTGTTCAATAAAGAATTTAGTTTTGTCTCGGTTGGTTGTAAATGAAACTACGCAAAACATCCCGATAAAGACAATTTAGAATTATAACTAGAGTCTCGATAACGTCCTACCGAGATTTATTGTTAAATATAATTTTAGCTTTTGTCTCATTTAGTTGTCTACGAAACAAAACCGAGGATCTAGCTCATGTCATTCCGAAAGGATAGCTTTATTTTCGAGGACTTCCTACCATTATGAACATAATGCCACATTTTTGGATAACTCTTAGTATGTAGTTACTGAGATCCTGTAAAGAGTCTCGGTTGTTGCATGGTGACATTATGGATCTGATCTCGGACCTGAAGAACTGAGACTCTGTTCTGGTACAATTTGAAAAGAAAATGTTAACCAACTAAAACAAAAACTACCCGTTCACAAATGCTCGTAAATGATCAACAATAACACATGTTTGAAGGACAATAATGTTGCAATATACTAAGTAATGACATACATCCATAATGTAAACTAAAATAAAACACTATTTTTACATTCAAAGTATTTAAGGTGAAGCTAAGTCTACTACGGAAGGGTGCCTTGTTGAGAAGTTACAGTCGGCATGATTTCTCGAATTATGAATCCATCACACCAACCTTTAGCACACTCCTCAGCATACCTTTCCCACAATGGATATAATGATGGAAGCGGTGCATTTACATTCATCTTCACCTGTAAAATACGAAGTCCAACAAAAAGTCATTATCATATAATTCAAAATTGATAAAACGCATGTAAAAAATAATGCACGAAATTACCCTAACGCAATGGATGTTCCTATCATTAATCATGCTAATGATAAGCCAACTATCGAAAGATGGCGATATCACATTACGTAGAGGAAGAAATTTCGAGCGACTATCATGTGAGAGATTTACTATAATGACATTAAAGGTCATTGATACTAAAAGTCTCATGTTCGGAAGTGTGAACCATTAGTCAATAGAGGCCCCAACCTGATAATCCGGACAATGCACGTTAGACTTTACCTTCTCGTAATTCATTCCAAGCACTTCTCGCCAAAGAGTTTCATACCCCGTTATCTCATCAAATATCCTTTTACATATTAACCTCCAACCATCTACATCGAGGATTCCGATTCCAGTGGCAACGCACTGATATCTATAATTATCATTGCCCGTCACATCAATAGTGCTCTCAATGTATGGCAACCAATCCGGTTGTATGTAATGAGAATAACTAACCTTAGATACACCTTGAGTCACCTGAGGTGTCCAACGTATTTTAGGCACCACTTTATTTTGCTTCTTCCTCGAACTAGATGCATCTTCTTTTGATAGTACATACTCAAACCCACTTGGCAATCTTATTGTCGAAGTGTCTTCTTCATCGAATTTCCCCTTCAATCCTTTCTTCTTTCCTTTGTTCATAAAACTTTCAATTGTAGAACTCGACGTCCTTCCCTTTTATTTTTATAGGTGGGACAACCTTGGTGTGGATGAAGACCGACTAATCTCTCTAAGCTGTTAAATAATCCTGATGCGATCATCATTGTCAATGCAAGCATGAAACTTTTCCAACACTCTTTGAATTTCATCGTTCACATTGTATCCGGTCTAATCCATAACATTCTTTGGTACCGTACTCAACTTTTACTAGTATACATGAATGTCCTCAAGTGGGATCGGTGAACCGACCATTTGATGGAAGTTTGTCTTGTGTACACAAGAAAGACCATGTGTGGTACGTGTCTCACAACAACAAAAGTAGAGTCATGCCGAACATCCTCTCCACGTTTCGATTCATCTCTAATCCACTTAAGCGCCATTTGATAGATGTACCCATGCAATCGGCGATACAAACCATCAACATATTCATGTTGCACCACATTCCAACTAAGCTCAAATGATGTCTTGACGTCGTTATGTTGGATCCTAAGAAGACCATCTACCATACCCCACAAAGTCTTAAAATCTGCCTAATTGATACCAAGATGTAGCTTCAAAGTGGAATGCGCAGACTCAACCATTTGCGTCGTGGTTTCCCCAAAGTGCATAATTCGATCTGTCCATGCGGTACAGATTTCTCCTTATAGTACTTCATCTATGTGTTATCCAAATAATCAATAAGACCTTTCACAGTTTCGAACTTAGACCGTAAGCCATTCATCATAAGTTTAAATAATGCATCCAACTTAGCATACAACATACTCGTCCACCTATCCACGAAACATAAAAAGCTTTCGTTATCCCCAAACGTCTTCTTAGTCTTGGCCAAAACTACTTTGTGATGTGCCAAGGGCAAAGAAGGTGAGACGATGTTGCAAATACTTCTTCGATAGCACTTATCAGGCCTAACTCTGGATCTGTAACAATCACGTCAAGTTTATGCCACCCGTCCAATATAGATATCAAGTTCTCAAATGCCCAAACATAATTGGCATTAGTCTTCGTTGATATGAAAGCAAACCCAACTGAGAGCGTCAAATACGTCGAAGTGATTCCAACTATCTCTAATAACGGCATCCGATACCCATTACTTTTGTATGTACAATCCATTAGAAGAACCGACGAGAAACACCGTAGCAACTTGATTGAATCAGGATGTGACAAAAATAAGTCAGTTACGAAATTCGTCTCAGGATGCTTCATATGCCACGACATCCATTTATTTTTCTCCAATATGTGCAATAGTTGTTGCATTTGAGTTCTCCATCCTGCATCCTTAATTCGATATTTTGTTGTGCATGTATATTGTTCGCATAGTCAAAATATTATTTACATCCATTTGCTTCAACGTGTTAAGGATATCTCGTGCCTTCACATTCCCCTTAGTCATATGCACCACAATCACCTGCTCATCCGTATCCAATCTTCCTACAAATGAATGGTCGTCCAAGTTGTTGGAGGGATCGTAATTGTGTCTTCCACATTTGACATTAATGTAGCACAAAGAATCCACATTTTCCTTGATGTTAATAAGGAAAGGGTACCTACATTTCTTGGTACCAATTTGAGTCATTGTATTTTCCTCCTATTCGATTCTTGATTTCAAAACAAGTTTTAAGGCTTTGATTTTTTCTAGTCTTTGTGACATTCCCCTAAATGTACCGGAACTCTCACATGCAAGTTTGACCCTTCCCCTACGTATAATTCCTCCGGCATTAGAGTGCTTCGCAACTAACACAAACTTGTTCGCACGACCAATCATTTGAAGCCATGAAATAGCCGCTTCTCTAGATGGGAATGACCTAGAAGGAGTGAAAACATCCTTGTAGTCTGGAAATAACATGAAAAATGACATTACCTGCAACATGAACGTTGAACCCTAATGACTCATCACCAAAACACAACATATTCGCCAAAAAATATAAAAATACATATTCTCAATAGTATATGTTTGAGACTTAAGAACAGTGTCAGTCCAGCACAACCAACACTGCTTGAAGAGTCTCGACACCATATGACCAAGAATTTTCAATACGTTTCAGATACCATAAGGCCGAGGCGTCTTGATTAATTTCGGCCACCATATGCTGAGACTTTTTTCCAAGTCTCGGTCCTGCATGGCCGAAACAATCGTGATCAAGCAGACACCTGTAAAAAATAGAAAAATAAACACAATAAACATCAACAAATACTATTCTTGTACCTCCTATTGTACCATTATGGTATATTCATATATTTCACGCTGAAAATAACTTCGGAATGGTCGAATCTACCAAACCCTATAATGAAAAACTAAATCATCAATATCACTATTTGCCACACCAAAAAAGTTGATTCGAAACTTAATATAGTGGTAATCGAGTGTTACCTTGCCACCAGATGATGTGAAAGTGCAAGAATCGATACACGCATACCAACAAACCACGTGGGTTTTAGTTAAAGATGAGAGAGAAAGAAGGTGGGATGCCCCAAAATTAGTTCAAAAGTGTGTGGTGAGAGTGTGGATGATTTATATGAAGGGAGCGATTTTGTCACTTCCATCAAGGTACAATTTAGAGGAGAGAATAAAATTTAGGTGCTTTTACTAATAGGTGGGGTGCCCATAGCAGCACTCCAAACAAATTATTGGATAATGTTTCTAAAATAATAAATCTATGCAGACTCATGTTCGGATCCACATGGAGTTTTAAATTTTTTACAAATTGTTGTGTTTTTATAAGGTCTTATGATAAAGAAAATGAAAATTCAGCAATGAAAACTTGAAAATTGAAAATTCAAATCCCCCAATTTGTAGAGGGGTGTTTTTGAATAATAAGGTAAACTTCGGAGGGCGATTTTGAAAAAAAAATAAAAATTGGATTCGGACACATGAGTTCAAATGGCAGTACCCTTTCCAAAAAATTGGTAAGTCTTTAAATTAAAACTCTTTATTGAGTGCTATCACATTTCTTTTACATTAATATACATTTTTTCCAAAAAATAAAGATAAATAGAAAATTATAAACCACCGCAGAGCAGTTGTGATGACTAAGGTTTGACATTTCAACCAAGATGAATGAGGTTTGAATCTCGCGGAATGTAAAACAAATATTAGATCATTAGTTTATATTTATGCCAAGTTTTCTTGTTACAATAATCTAGATCCACTATGAGTCCTAATAGTTATGGAAGCTCATCGAGCATACTAGGCTCACCTAAAATTTATGAGTTCATTGTTACGACCTGCCTACGTTATACGCGTCTACTTGAAATTACTCATCTTTAGCTTGTAATTGAGATAAAATTACCTCTAATTAATAGGGGCTCATGAGCTTGTAATAAAAGAAAATTAATTAAGGAGTTGATAATTAATAGGGAATCTCTTATAAAAAGTTAGACATTTATTATTTAGATAGCTAATCATTTCAAAATAACAAATTTCGTTCTCAAGAATCCACTATTGATTTGTATAAACAAGTTCAGTCCATGCATTAAATGATACATTTATTTTCTTTTCTATAATGAAAATCTATTTCAATTGAAAATCGCACTCAATACAATGGATTATACCATCTCTTTTCCTTTGTAAACTATTCATCCCTCTCTCACTCTACTCTATCAGAGCGAATACACATCTTCTCGTGTATGCGTTTTTGTGATAAAAATGAGTTCTAATAAGAGAAAAGAAAAGAAAGTATTTCTTAATGAACGAGGAGAAAAGATCCCCAGACATAAGGGCGGGTTAATGGTGGCGCCATTGCGATTTGTGTCGCAAGAAACAGGCTTGATCGAGGAGTTCACCGAGGGTGAATCGGCTTTCGCGGGTCTTCCGATTGATCCTGATACCCCTCTTAGTTCTCCTGATAAAAAGAATGAAGATACAGCAATAGCCACCAAACCACCAAGCCCTCTACTATCTGGCTCACCTAAGCGACCAACTTCTGTGCCAAAAAAAGCAAAAAGAAACACTGAGGCGAAGGCATCCAAGCTACTAAATAACTTGTCTGAGGATTATGCTTGGATGCCGACCGATTGGAAAGCTGAGGAGAGAACTCGAGCAGATGGTCGCATCGACAAGGTAAATGACAATGATTATGCAAAATAAATGCATGGTCAGGTGACTTGCTTTTGATACATATATGCATGTTCTGCAAAGTAATTTTATGTAATTTGAATTGCGCATTGAATATGTTTACGGGTGTTCATGTCAAACATTTTATTTATTTGTTTATGTGCTGATTTTTATTTTAGAGTTTCAATTACTATGTCTTTAGATCGGTTGATTCATTAATTAGTTAGCTTTCTTTGATGTTATGGTTTGTTCAGATTTGATTGATGCGGGGTTTAAAGTTGGAAGATGCTACAAAGTCACACCCGAAGTCACAATCGTGATGACACGGACGACTCCTAAATATGCGGGCCCACACGCCACCGGGTGTGACTTTGGAATGTTATTAATAGCATTTTCCTATGCTTTATTTTGATAATTATTACTATCTGCTAAATATATTTTAATATGTACTTAGTTTTAAATTGATTTTAATTAGAATTAAAATATTGAGTATCATATAGTATTGATGACTATATGATGTTAATCATTATGTTTTTATTTAAGTATATAATTAAAGAAGCCCCTTATATATAGAAGGTGAAGAAACAAAATATTGACATATATATTTTAATAAAATTTAATTTTTTTTTCAAAAAATAAATTATTATATATATATTGTTGTGAAAATGTTTTTTTTATTTTACTTTTTTTGGAATAAATGGTACAAGGCCCTTTTTATTGTAGTGACAAAAAAAGTCTATGATCATGATATTTTTCAAAAGAGAAGGGCTAGAATGACAATAACACCACGTCACACTGCTGGACACATTAGCTCACAAGAACCATCTGTATACGCCTCGAGATGTGAGCATATACAAATCTCGATCCATAACATGAGGATCAAGGTCGGATAGGAAGCTCTTGTGAGCTCATGTGTCTTGTGGTGTGAAATTTTTGTTGTCATTCTAATATTTTACTTTTCAAAAAGCGCACATATATAGTACATTCTATGTGGCGATTTTATAAATTTAATTAGAACAGTTTCATATGAGTTTATGGGTAGCATTGTCTTCTCTGATATAAAATTATATTCTAATCTCATTAGACTAATCATTAGGGTTTTTACAATTTTGAATAATGGTATATACTATGTAATTGTTAGCTTGAAATATTCAAACCACAAAAATATTCCATCTTTTGCGAAGCGAAGTCTAATTTATATAAGAGCTCCTCATCCACAAGGCTATAAAACTTCAATATAGTCTAGCATTGCGTGATTGACGATTGCCTACACGAGTGAAACGTTATAGTGAGTCAAATTTTAACCATTTGAGATTAGAGATCCCCTGCCCTCCCCATGATATATATATAGAAATTCCACAATGGGGCCCAATACCAATGCAATAAAAACCTCTCAAAATGTGTTGTACATTTATGACTTGTATATTAATGTTTTGGATTAGAATCCAATGATTGTAAATGCGATTATCATGACATGTATATTTTTGTGGTTCTCATTGTAATAGTGTATATATATATTACTTAAGTGAGAATCAAACTCACAACCTCCCTAAATCTTGTCTTTTGGTAAGTGATAGCCTCTACCATTTCACTAATATATTGGTCAAATAGAATCATGTGAAAGGTTAATAAATAAGTACGTCCAAAAATTAAAGACATAGCTCATATATGATAGTGTAAAATAGCCAAATATTTTTTTTTGGTCAAGATCATTCAGTACTCAGACTTAACCGACTACTTTGAGCTCGAGTCGGGTCGCCCAATCAAGGAGTAAAGCTCTCCTAGTGGTGGTTTTTGAATTTGTGGTGTCTCAAACTCGAGACGTCCTCTTAAGCTACCAGAGTGTTGAACCACTCCAATGCATCAGCCTTTAGTAAGGGGCAAATATTTATGTCTTCTCTTGTTCTATGTATTATTTTCTTTCCTAAACAATAAACATTAGATGTTCTGAGTGGTGGGATCAACCTTCACCAACACCAATTTTTTATTCCTCTCCTATGTAGCCTAGAAAGATAAAACTACAGTGAAAGCAACAAACAAGTAGAACAAAAAGTAAAGATGCACAACAACCCATAATATAATGAAATCTTTAGGCAGAAGCTTTTCTCAATGTAGGAGCAAAAGTACAAGGTGTCTATACTCATCAAAAGCTCTTCATTACAAGAAAAAAAATGCTACACCTAATTGCTAAACACACTCGCCTATGTGGCGCATGAAACCTCAAATGCAATTTACAAGCAATAATTTTTTTAGAAAGAAGGTAAAATAACACACTACCGACCGTGATATGTGCCTCAAGATGCGTAATCTTGCATCCCGAGCATGCGTCACATAAGCGAGTTTGGTGTGTGGTCGAGTGTGTTTACCAAGTACATGTAACATTCCCCTTACAAGAAATGGAATAGAAGTCTTTGCTAATCACCAATTAATAGAGATACATTCAAGTTAACAACCATGAAAGTTTTAAATAGAACCATATATGAAAATAGTAATACAATAGAAAAATAAAGTAAAATCACCATGAGTAAAGAGTTTCAAATTAATTCCTCTATTTGATTAGGTGCACGAAATAAGATTTTCATTCGTCAAGATGTAATCTCAGTTTCATAAAGATTCCTTCCAAGTTCGAGCTTAAGCAAATTTCATTTGATCATCGATCTTAACATTTGAATATGGTTCATAGTATTTCCAACAACATAAATAAAGTTTTTTGCGTTTCTTCATTCTCTCAACCATGATGCTCACTTTATTTCAAAAAGTAGCAAGTTTCAAGGCGGAGCCAGGTTCTAAGGGCAAGTGACTGCATTTATCAATACAAATTAAATTGAATAAAAACTCATCCATTGTGTTGCCTCCCTTTCATAAAGTCATTTAGGCTCAAAACTAAAAATTTGGTTAACAACATGAAAAGCTCTTAACAATTTAATTAAGGTACGTACAATAATCCCTAATCTGTATGAACGAATAATCCTAACTTACAATAAGAAAATTGATTATTTGATTCACTTACTAATTAGCACCAAGCTTTAATTTTCCTAAAAAAAACACCAAGCTTTAATTCAATTCCAACAATAATTAACACGACGAAAAAGGCAACGCCAACTCTCACATTGTACTCTTGACATTAACAATTAATCTTTAATTTGTGAATGGGTTGATAAGAATAGATATGAAAAGCGAGAATAGTTTTGATGGAGACAATTGATACTCAGAGAAAATTGGTAGAACCATAGAAGATAAGCACGCACGGAACAAATAGATTACGGGCTAAGGGGGCAAAATTACATGTGAAATAGAGATAACAGTAAACTATTGATCGAATCAATGCGGTCATGATAAAGATAGAGATGACCGTTACATGTCAATTGGTAGATTATTGGGTTGCATGAATGTACATCAAATAATTAGCAATTTTCTCTCTCTCTCTCTCTCTCTATATATATATATATATATATATATATATATATATATATACAAATATATATATATATATATATATATTTACATTAGAAATTTAATTATTAAAGAATTTAAGTTAATTAGGATACCTTTAATAATTTAAAAACTATTATTAAGTGCTTTTATATGTAACAATTTTTTTTTAAGACTTGGTTGGACCAACAGTGAAGTCTAGACTCGTTTGTGAACCTAGAGCCTTTAAGGGTAGGCCTATGCATGTTTGTACGGACCTCTAAGAGTAGATTTGTGTTCGGCAAGTGACAATTGGTCTAGGCTCAGTTGCACATGAGGGGGAGTGTTGGAGTATGTAATCCCGCATCAGAAATATAATAAGAGTTAGTGTGATACATATGTAGAGTAGATTGAAACATAGCACAAGCCAATTGGTTTTGTGCAAGATGAGTTTCATCCCCATTCATATACCTATATGTGCGTGTGGCCCTAATACTTTCTAGGCCCATGAATTTCTACATAACCATTATGAATGTCATTATTTTCAACTACATTCACATTTTGTATCAAGATACTGAAGAATATTTAGAAAATCATTTTGCAAATTAGTTTATGGTTCTAGTCAGGGGCGGATCGGGCTAACCCCCACGACCCCCTATAGTACCCCTACATATAGTTAAATTTTTTTGTTTTTATGCTTAGTTTTTCATATGGTCGTCCACCCAAACCCCGGGACCCCTTGTAGTTCCGTCTAAAGTTCGTCCCCTCTAACAAAATTTTCTAGTTCCGCCACTGGTTCTAGTATTATATTCTTTCCAATTAAATTGAAACATTCTAATTTATTCTCGATGTGAAATCCTAAAATGCCCAACAAGTATATAATGTATGTATCAAAAATATGTTAATCACTTCTCTTTATAAAATTAATAATTAGTTTTTAATATATTTAGGATCTCGACATATTGATAATTTTGCAATTGTCAAGTTCCTCACAAGTGATTGTGTGAAATTTTGAATGTTTATAATACAATTCTAATGATCTCTTCAATATTTAAGAATATTCTTTCAATTGGCTCCATGTAGCCGACCCCAGTTAATTTGGGACTGAGGCTATGTCGTTGTTGTGGTTGTTGTATTCTTTCAATTGGCTAGAACTTATAGTGAACAAAAAGAAAGATTTTTTAAAACTCGAATCAAACATTCACCCATAAAAATATACAATCTAGTTAATAATTCTTTTGAAGTTACATATCAAATTTTAAATGTAGAGATTTTTTTAAAAAAAAACTTGTTACCAAATATATCTATTTGTTGGATAAAAATAGGGGCATCCCTTTTGTCTTCTCCACAATACCCGATAAATAAAGTTATTTAGTTAAGAAAAATGCTACAATGACACCCCAAAGTCACACCGAGTGACGTGCGGGCGTACGAGAAAATAGGTGCGACTTGGGGGCATGCGCACATAGTCCCGGTGCATAACACGTGGGGTGTGTATCCCGAAGCGTGCACAGATGACTCCAAAGGCCGATGTCATGAGTTTGACATCACCAAACTCACACCCCCAAGTCATTATAAATAAATGCATATGATTGTAGTTATTATGATTCAAAACCTTCCAATAATTTTACAAAATAAAAACATTTGAAGTAGAGTAATTCTTCTTTATGTTATTGATTTAATTAATGTTTCTTTTCTAGTTTTATTATGCCCCTAGCGGTGAAATGATGCGATCAAAAGTGGAAGCATGTAAATTCTTAAAAGAAAGAGGCATTGCGGTTGATGAAAGTGCAATCAAAAGAAGACGTACAAAGAAAAATCATGTGAGTTCAACAAAAATTTTCTTTTATGTCTATCAAAGCTTTCTTTATATATATTTTTTTCCAATCTACAATATAAAATTCTTATAGAAAATACATTTAGAAGTAATGGTCATTAAAAGAAATTTTTTGTTATACAAGAAAAATTGGGTCATTATAGTTTTTGTTGAGAAACCTTGAAAGCTTTCTAGTCCATATTTAGAAATTAAGTAAGCCTATTAGGAAAATGATTGGATGACATACTTAATTTAAACCCCTATATTTGACATTGTAGTTGTCGTCCTTTAATTAATTTATTTTTTGGGTAAATTGGTCCTTTAATATTAAATCGTGATGTATGTGCACGTGTTTCAAAGTGTGTTCAAAGAACCTCAACAATATTATGTGTTAAATGTAGGTGTCAAAAATATGAGACCCTTAGCACTGCCCGTTTTACTATTATGGGTTTAACCTATTGTCCAATTATTGCAATTCACTTATTAATTCTTTTCATCATGAATATGATCTGAAGTATTATGTATCAATTGCATTTGTAAGCTTGTTGAAGATTTAAAGCTAATAAAATATAAACTACAGTCGAACAAATTTACCTATGTAACAAGACAATTTTCTTTTAGTACGAAAATCTTTAAATTAATAAAAATAATTAATTTAGGATAATTAAAAGTTTAAAACTTGTAGCCAATTAATATCATCTAATTGCGATAAAGTCCTTAATCTTTGAAGTTTAAAGAACAATAAAGACAAATAACATCTTATATCGATAGCCTCTTTTTTCTGTCTTGATTACATTTACACAATTAGTTTTTCTATATATAGAAATAGGTGAACTAGGCACCAAATCTAACTCTTTGTCATACAAAATAATTTTCGCAATTCTTTTTCCCTTCATAATTATAGATAATATTAGCATTAAATCGGGTAGAGTGAAAGAGGTTGATCCATGTAACCAAACTCTTTCATAATAAAGAATACTATTTATGCAACGTAATAATTTCACAATTCTTATTAAAACTCCCTCATAAACAAGGGTTGTGTGATAACAAAAAGCTTTAGTTTGTTTATATTTGAATTTTGACTAAGAATATTAAACTTTGTTTATGAATTTTCTTTAAGAGTGTAGTTGTAGCACAACATATGAGTTTTCTTCACAGGTTCATGACATTTATTTTACTATATTGGATTGCAGATCATATCTTTAGGTGAAGATCCAAAAAGTGAGGTGAATTGATTTGATAAGCTGCATAAAATGCTAAATTATTTGACAATCTACAAAATGGCAAGTTGCGGTGAAAAAATTAAGCTAGAAAAGAAAGGATGACAAACACCAATTATATAGAAGGCTATTGATAGTCAAAAGCTGTAATATTGTTCTACTACAATCATTTGCTCTGCATGTTTAAGACTTGTTTTAATTTGTATGTGTCTTATTTTAATTATGGTCATCATTCATGATAAATGTTGGACAAAATGAATTGTTATCTTTGGGCATATTGCTTCTTACTATACATTTAATTTTTTTTCTAGTTAATGTATCGATTATAGTGGGGTGGGAGGGGAGAACAACCCAAATATCCTAAAATTAACTGAGTATAGCGCCTAAGATACAGAATCGCGAACCAAGAACAAACAAACTAACAAGTATGACACACAACAAACTGGACTGCATTATCCATTTAAAATAAAAAGAAAAGGAAGGAAACCATCTTAAATATAAACAAGTTAGGTTGATTTTACCAATCATGCAATAACAGTACGAACCTGAAATCCAAATGTCTATTGTAGAAAAATCGAGCATTTCAACATTCCTTGTTGCTGAGACTGATGCTCGTATTTGACAACAAAGACTCCGATGTGAAGAGATATAGCGATTGATATGCTATCAAATGAAAGTAGAACAATGATAATGGTCGTGAAGCCTCTTCCCAATTTCCAAAAGCTCAGCAAAGAACTAGAAATCCACCCTCCTCATGGATCAATGTTTTAGACAACACGTACCATCTTGGGGAATATTTTTCATTAAAGTCATTACACACAAACTCCTCCATATTATTACTAGCATTTCGAAAAGTTTACAGATCTTCCTTCATACAACTTTAACAGTTCAGAGACTTCCTTTTTAAACTTGATTATAAACCTCTTGAAGAAGTTTTCTTCAGTCATCTTCAGCACTGAATATATGGAGCACTTTCTCCTCCCAAACAGATCTTTGGACACAAGAGCTTATATCGCCAAACACCTTCGGATTATCCTCTTCTCTAAGCTAAGCAATATAATTGCAGGGTATTTCGCGATCAATGCTGCGTGGTAACCCATTTTGTTGACTAAAAAATCCATAATTTTCATTATCTTCTCCTCGGACGCCATCATACAATAAGCCTGCATAGTAAATGCCATTCTAACCTCTTCCTCAGACCAACCCCACTTCCTATATGCCTCCAGCTTCGACTCCCACGTCGATTTGCTCATCGGCGTCAACCCATGTATATATAGCGATATTAAACATACTAGTTTGAGGAAAAAACCCCATTTCCTTAACAGCATTAATAATTTCAGTGAACTTACTAGAAGTCTTAAGCAGTGCCCTAGGTTGGTCTACCAGTAATGAAACGATATTCGACTCCGAAAACCCCAACATCGACCAGCAACAGCTTCGGAAATCCAATTTGGGTTTAAGGGTTTGTGCCTGATTGGACAAAAGCAATTGTAGGCGCCTACCGATGTAACGAGCGATTAGGGTTTTGGTGAATCCATTGTTTGTTAATAGGGCGAGAAGTCGATCTGGTCGAGCATCTTTGGAAACGGAGATAGCTTGGTTCTCTGATAATCCGCTGTGGCTAATAAGGTAAGAGAGGAGTTACCTGTTGAGATTGCAGAAGAGATGGATTTCATGAGAAGAGGAGCGAGTGAGTTTTACGGGGGTGTATTCAATTGAGATTTTAATAGACTTTTGGTTACTTTTATTGACTAAAAAAGTAGGGGTATTCAATTAAAACTTTTAGAGAGTCTCTAAAAGTTTGGTGTATTCAATGTGAACTTTTAGAGACTTTTAAAAAGTCTCTAAAAGTTTTGGGGTATTCAATTTAAACTTTTAGAGAGTCTATAAAAGTAAGGGGTATTCAATTTGTTTAGAAATTTGGTAGATTTGTGGGTTTGGATGACTTTTGGAGACTTTTCACGAACTTTATATATGTTGAAAGTCTTCTCCATCTCTTTAGGCTCCACGAGAAACTTTTGGAGACTTTTTTTTTCTTCTTCGTGGCCTCTCTCTCTCATCGCGAAATCTCTCTCGCTCTCTTTCTTTCTCTCGGTTGTCTGCTCTCGGTCGTCTCTCTCTGTTGTGGTATTTTTCGACATTTTTCGACAAGAGACTACGCAATTGCAATCAAAACCGCTCAATTTCTCCAAAACCTCTCTCAAACTCAACAATCTCCAACACCAATCCATCATCGCCAACAACACAACATCACAACCACTCTCGCGCTAGTTTCGTCAACAAAGAACATTCGCAAAACCAAACGAAAACAGGAATCCAAACAAAGAACCAAACGAAAACCACAACGAACAAACACGGGGAAACTCCAGAGAAACCGAAATCGATATCGAAATCGCGAACTCGGAGCCTCCGAACCGAAAAGGCATTGAAATCCATAGCCAGAATGAGGTTTCTCATGATGGTATCAAAGCCTTCATGATGAAGGGCAGTGGAAGCATGCGACGCAGATTGAGGGTGAATAACTGAAATCTTTGTTACTTGGATCTCATTGTTACCTTCATTACCGTTTGCATTTTTGGAGGGGTGCGTTGTAGAAGCTCCGGCAATTCGTCAGGGAGAGGAGGCATGTGATTTCTGGACATGGAAGAAATGGCAAAATGATATGCAAAGGTGGATAAAGAAAATTGACACCTTGAATCAACTAATCAAACTTCTTTCAAGGACCCCTCCATTACATCAAGATGATTCTCTTTTTTGTCAGTTAAAAGCTTTCTATGACTCGAGGAAGTCGGGATATCAAATGTCTTCTCTTTACGTAGTACTTCTTGTTAGAATTGCTATAATTTCGTTACAATCTTCTCTCGAGTGCATCTCTGTCGAACTCCTTGAATGAAGTTTTTGAAGTCCTTCAATTTGTTGATCGAAAACTGGGCGCTTCAAGCTTAGAGAACAAGAAGAAATTTGTTCTTGCGGAAGCATTGTGGAAAAAAGACAACTTCAACTACCTTCGCCCAAAAATTGTCAAAATGTTTGGGAATAATGATACATTCGAAAAGCAATCTCGGTTAAACCAATCAATTGCGATCATTAAGGGATTAAAAGAAGTGTCACACTCTGATTATGTACAATATGAATTGGCCATGATGACAGACTTCTTACTGCTGCGGGCCTATGAATCGGTTTAAGAATTGTATAGCCGCATAGAACAATTATTTGTTGACATGTTGAATGATTTTCTTATTCAATTGCCTAATGTCATATACAGAGAAATAATTGAAAGCAATGCTGAGGAGTGTGAAGAGACGGTAAAATTTGCCTTGAAAGTTCTCTACAAAGTGGAACCATTAGAGGCCCTTGTTCGGTGGTCATTCCCTGTTGGTACCACTATTACTCATTTGATATTCAGTGAACTTCCTAAAGTATAGTGATTGCTGAAAGTAGCGCTGCACTTCACTCGAGCAGAGATTTTGGCATCCACTTCCTTACAAAACATTATGCTAATGAAACTACTGATGAAAACTGTTCGGGTGGTTCAGAGAAGATTGAAGTTAAGGCTTCTCAACTGCCAAATGTGAATTATTCTTCTCCGGTGCCTTTGATCGGTTTGTACATAGCATTAGCCACTATTATATGTTGTGTACATTCTCCTTGAATAAGGCTAATTGTGCCATGATGAAATAGTCCAAGTTGAATAAGGTGATCTATGACGGGCATGTATGTAAGTATTTTAACTGAATTTGGTCTCCTCAATGAAAACTTTCTTGAGCAATAATGAGTTTGATGTGCTTGTTTTCATTTTCTTTTTGGTGCATGAAGGTCCTATATATGTTGAGATTGAAAATATGTAGCCCAATCGGTTTGAGATTGATCTGTTCTTATTTATATCCTATGTTGTGTACCCTTTATCTTCGAAATTCACTTAATTTCTACACCACTAAATTACATTTTGTGAAAATTATCAAAGATAAGATTAACTTTTTTCATTAATCTCATTAATTCTTTCTAGTTATAGTCGATGCTCCAACTCTAGTGGGTTTTGAGTTTTCTTGTCTCTTTCCTATATCTGTTAACTTTTTTCATCTTCAATCTTTGTAGCCACACAAGTCATCCAAATAAAAGTTTATCAAAGTCTATCAAAGTCCTTACAAAAGTCTATTAAAGTTACTAAAAGTCATTAAAAATAAAGTCTATCAAAGTCTATCAAAGTTTTAAAAAGTCTACAAGAATCTACAAGTCTCTAAAAGTCTCTAAAAGTTATCCACTTATAAAAGTAACTAAAAGTCTATTAAAATCTCAATTGAATACACCCCCCTTATTTTATTTTTCAAACGAGTGAGTGAATGAGATTGGGAGAGAAATTTTGGATCTCTAGATGCACATCGATGCTCATCTAACAATCATGATAGCATTTTTTATTCATCTAACGGTGTGAGAATAAATCAAATAGGGGTGTGTTTGATAGCAAAGAAAATGAAAAAAATCATAAAAAATTATTTACTTTTTTGTGTAACCGTTTTTTCCATTGTTTGATAGCTTTGTAACTGCGCTGAAAAAAAAAATCACATTATCTTATTTTCCTCATTTATTTTCTCATCTTTTAGTGTGGAAATTTGAAAATCTCTCTATCTGTCTCACGAACTGATCATTTCTTCCACCTAAACAAATTTGGCATATGCTACTCTTTCGCGAATATACATTCTTTCTTTCTCTCTTCTCTCCGGATCCGTCACCAACGTCATCATCGAGCCGCCCGACATCGACGATGATTTAGATGCGCACACAGATTGAACCGTAAAAAAATTTCTTTCTCGTGCAATCAAACAACTATGAAAAAAATTTCTTTATAAAATTCTCTTAAGAAGATTTGCTAAAAAAAAAAAATTTCTCTCATTGAAGATTTTTTTTCCTATCAAACACACCCTAGGTTTGGATTTTACTGTTGTAAGTCTGTTGGTTACTACTGGTAACTTGTTTATAGTTTGTGTACGTATGTACGTCAATAATAATAGGTGTTAGTATGTCTCAGATCAAACGGTTAAGATGTGTTTGATCGTGTGATTTACATCGTGTAATCACGTGATATATAAATGAAAACCCTAATCAACTCAAAAGCAATTCTTGCTTTCTCAGATTGTTATCTCTCTTGGGTGAGCACCGACTAGGGTTTGCCATTGTTGAACCTCTCGTTCAATATGACATCAGAGCTCTAATGGTTAATGCCGATGAGATTCATGGTGAGAGATCTACTCTTGAAAAACGTTGCATATGTTGCAGAAGTTTCAACACCAACAATGCCGATGTGTGGTAGATCTAGCCTTATAAATTGCTAGATTTAGAGCATAGATCACCGGATCAACCTTTATTAGCATCGGATCTATAATAGTGAGTACTGGATCTACATCACAAATAGAATTACTGATTCCATTCGGTAATTCTTTGAATCAAATGGTTACTTTAAAGTTAGATTGTATAAGTTTTTTGGTTTGCAAGGCAATGATTCTTCCATTCTTTTGTGAATGTTGTCTTAAGGGTCATCTACTTGGTACTACTGCATGTCCACCAGAGTTCTTGGACACTTCGAGTGCACCAAATCCAACGTATCGAAGAACATTATGGTTCTTGATAAGTTGGTATTTATAGGTATTTAGTAGTTTATTTTAATGTATTTAATATAGTATAACGACCCAAATTAATTAAACTACGATTAGTGTTAATTTCGGGGATTAACGGTTGTAATTCAAGCGTTACGTGGACAACTTGGTTAGCTTGGACACGAGAATCAATGAAATATGTTATTTATGAATGGTGGTTGTATATATGTGGTGTTTAACTTCATTTTATTATATTGCACTGCATGTGCGTATATTGCTATCGGGCGAGTTTGTGTGATGGGTGTTTGCCTCGAAAGGCATGTCGATGCGGGTGTCGAGTAGGCGAACTATGGGTACACCAAGAAACTTGACGAATTCACGTTAGAATGACTCGTTAATCAATTTAAAATAGGTAATATAATCATAGGCTAAAATTGATTCAATTAAAACAATAGGTTATGACGTACCTTGAAATGCGTGCCGAGACGCGGGACATTGAGTGCAGGGTAGTTGAGAGTTAGTGGGACCACAAGTTGATAATTGTTGGTCACTAAAAAAAACTAATCATAAGCATTATGATGGGTCTAAGCTAAGGTGAATAAATGCAATAAATCAAAGCCTATAGTTGAGTAAATTAAATGGAAAGCATAGGATTGGTCTAAAGATATGCATTGGCACATCTAGGAACTAGGTGAGTAATGAAATGGTGTCACCTGAGGTTTAGTTAGTGGGATACATGGCAAGAGGTGGACCATTGATAGTCATCGGGATTCATAAATCCATGGAGATCAAGGGTTAGGAAGGAACATAACCTTAATGTATAATATTAGTGATCGAACAACATGCAAACCAAATCATTTATTCATTTGCTGGAGAAGAAGAAGGAATTGCTAGAAAGGAGTGAATCATCGAGGTGTTGAAGGAATCCATGGGAGTTGGTGAGAAATTCTCAAGCTGGCGTGTTACATCAACTAGGTACGCATCTTTCTAGTTGAATTTGAAACAAGTTATGGTTTTATGCTGATTTCAGAGGGTAGATGATTGAATATTTGAAATTGGATTATGTATTTGAATTCCTCATTTTAAGCTGATAATCTAGCTATATTGAAGTTCCTAATTTGGTTTTGAAATCATAAAGATATGAATTTTTGAAGTTGCAACACCAAAACTAAAATTCTGCATGTGTATTAGGAATCAACCTGGATAATTTGGTCATAACTTGCTTATTTTAGATCCGAATTGATCCAAACCAGTGACATTTGAAATCTTATTTAAAGGGAAATAACTTTTCTTAATTGAAGATATTTTTATTCAAATGTTTTTATGTCCAAACATACTCTACAGATAGGTGTTAGAATTCAAAAGGAAAGTTTTGAAACTAAATTTGTTAAGGGCATAACTCCCTAACTACTTATCCAAATGAGCTGATCTTTTAGTATGTTATATTTGGATATGTTTGCTGCCTTGTGACCAAAGATTACATTTTTGAGAATTAAAAATTAGGAGAAATAAATTTTCTAACTCTGCTGGTCGGATTATATTCCAATTAGACTTATGTTTAGTAAAATCATGATATCTCTTTCATTTTAAATAGGAATTTTGCAAAACAAACCTTTCCAGAAAGCTAAGAGAGAGATCAAGAATAATTGTATTAATGGAGGACTTCAATATTTGGACCATATCATGCCTAAAAGTGCGTTAGAATGTAGGACTGAATTGAGACTTAATTTAGTCTTTAGGGGATGATTTAGGAAGATTGATTTAAAGTCTATTGAACCAATTTGTGTTGGGGCATGTGCCCTAGGTCAATCCATTAACTGTCTTTATGAATACTTTTAGTTAATAAAATAGAGGATTTCATTTGCTATTTATTATAATTAATTTGCATGTTTACATTATAATAAGATCCATGGGTATTTACAAAAATATTCTAAATGTCCCTAATCGATCATTATACTGGGAACTCTAATGAATTAAGACTAGTGTGAGTCTTGATTGATGATCATATGATGATTATACGTATAAGGATACGAATCAAGATCACAGTACTTGTTAGGGAACAAAGTACTGGACCGACCCGCTATAAGAACATCACACGGATTAAGTCATAGTTGTTTCTCATGATAGGTATATTTTTCAGTCCTCTGACTTGAGATTACCAGAGACTTCAACATTAGGAACATAGTGATTTGACACTGTCAAACGTTGTCTTTAACCGGACGATTATAAAGGTTGTGATTGATTACTATGTGAGCAATGTGATGAAGTTGTGTAATCGATATATAATTTGTCCCTCTCGTATAAAGAGAGATATCTAGTGGATCCCTCGATGTGTTAGACTGTTAAAAGGCCTAGTATAAGTGAATTGATATTGATCAATGTCACTTGGATGTTTTCGATTTACCTAGAGATCGAGACTAGTACGATTGAACATGTTGGATGACAATTCCATGCCTTATGTTTGATCAAAAGGATATCATGTGACAAAAGGATGTTATATACACTATTGATTAGGTTGTATTGATTTGATATTCGTACAACTTGGGTAGTCATAATGTCTTGCTAGAGGCCGCTTATGACTTGTATACCAAAATGTGTTTTGGTAAACTGCCAACGTTATATGAGCCTATTGGGTCGCACACTAAGAATGGTTTTGCGAGATTTTAAGATGGTTCGAAAAAATGAATTTTATATGATAAAATTCATGACGAAACGTCTTGTGGTGTATTACACTTATACTTTTTTAAGTAGGGGTATATGTGTAATTTACTTAACCGTCTATATACAAAGGTTGTATAAATAGACGCTTTAAGTTAGAATACACGTACGAAAGATTAAAGATTAAAAGGCGAAACTCTATTTTCGTTTTAGAAACGACTTAGGGTTTTTGGTATGCTCGGATCATTTTGGAGAGAAACAAAAGGTTTGGTATTCTCTTGAAGCTAGCACTTCACTCGAATCTTGGCATCGTTCGTGTGTGGACTACGGTAGAGAGGGCGTTCGTCGTTGGCAGCGCCTTAGAGATCGACCAACCTTCAGAAATGTATATTGCGACTGAGGTATGATTAAGTTTTTCATGGTTTAAACGTTTTTAATGGAATTAGATTCGGATCCTGTCGGGGTTTTTGTCAAAATCGTTTTGTAATCTTCATTGCGCATAAACCCCAAAACCCAACAATTTGAATACATAATGAACACACTTAATTGACTTCAGGGACTTAGGGGACCATAGCTCAGTGTCGGGGAGTTTGTTGGGTCGGATACAAGAGTTCGAAGAAGTTGGAGCGCGGATTGAGGTGCGTAAACCCAATGATAATGCTTTACAAAATTCATGGTTTTGGTTTTATTGATATCGCATTTCATGTGTGACTACTGGTGGGCACACATGAGTTTTCACTCCTATTCAGTTTGCGTATATATTGGTTGTGGCTAAATCGCTTGCACGAGTTACTTATGTTTAGTGCTCGTTTCGATGGTAGTAGAATATATCTACGACTGTCGAGAGGGATTTAGGGTGTTCCTTGACTTGAAATAGCATCTGGAGGGGTTCATCTAGTAACTAAAGTTGGTTTAGTCACTGTAAGTCTGTAAGTATCTACGTGGTTCCTATTTGATTTATCGATTACTGGCTAGTGTAGGTCAGGGTTTTCTCATGATTAGACGGATGCTTTTTGATTATTGCTTTATGTCCAAGCTTATTTAATTGGTACATGCTGCTTATTTACTTCACTCTATTGTTTTTGTTTGTCGTATGTTGCCTAGATTCATGAGAATATAACGTATTCTTGCTAGGAGTTATATTTGCATGTCTCGTAGTTTATTAGTTTTATTTCAAGAATATTATGTGGACTTCTCTTGGGATTTTACTCACTGGACTCGTCACTCTATTTGTTGGGTGACTGAGTGCAGATCCTTCGATGAGCAAGGGCAATGGTAAGAAAGTACTGGGCGACTACCTCTGGGATTGCAGAGCTAGCTCGTTTGTGACTACAATATGTATTGATTTTATTTTTGTTGGGTTTTAGGGACTGTAGAACACTGATTACATGTATATGAAACTTTTGTTATACTTATTTCACCTTGATGTATACATGGTATCTTTTGTCGGGTTTTCCACTACTTAGGATTGTTAAATACTGCATAAGTTACTCATTAAAAGACTTCCACTGTAAAATTATCATATAACCTGATAAATTGAGTAACTGGCTAACTAAATTATTAATACTTGTGTAAAGGTTAGTTAGCATAACTAGGGTTACTTGGAAGAATGTAAGCAACTAGTTAGGTCACGAGGCATCAAGGATAAGCAAGCCATGACGTGGCAAGGCTTGGTGATGTGGGATGCAACGTGGAGATATCTCAAGGCGGCCTGTAATTTGGGGCTGCTACATATAGAAAGTCTCTAAAATATATATTTAATTATAGGTATTGGTCATTTTTTAGTGAAATCGAGTGCGCAGTTGAATTCGGGGCGAAAAATATTCAAAATGGAGTATTTACATGTAGTGATCAGATGCCAGACAATTTGCCTCGAGTTACGTGCTGCGCGGTGGGTAGAATAGGAGACACCAGACCAAATGACGCAAGGAAATGACACATTCAAGTCACTTGGAAATAGTTGTTGTTAGATGTTCTCGAGATATGCACATTTAGGTCTCCCATATATTTCGGACAATGTGTGCGATTTCACTAATCCAGAACATCACCAGCAGATTTTCACTAATGAGATGCTGCCATGTCACCATCACCACATCACACAAAGTCCCAACAATTCTTTTTCTTATCCAAGAAACTCGGGACACGCGTTTGCACCAACCAGCATTCTCCACGTGGAGGACGCTCCACTCGCATGCACGTCAACATCAGCCTTTGCACTAATTAGCGAATGACACATCAGTGTCTCAACAAAAGTGGACCAATTAGCGTGCGACATGTGGCAGAACTCGATTTTCAAGACAAAAATAGTCCATTGATGCACCTTGGCGCACGTGTCACTCACCAACCCCCAAAATTAGTTTCTCTCATCTCTCAGGACCAATTTTTAGTAGTTTATTATATTAGGATCTTAGGGTATTATTGAATAACATCGAATTTTATATTTTTCGAGGCGTCGTAGTTGCTTGAACTCTATGATCATGTCCGGCTAAACCAAATCCTTGCCTAAGTCGTAGGGGAAACAAGTCAAGATTATTGATTCATGACATAACTTGTGAGATCTATGATATTTATTATTTAATTTGATTTAATTTCTCTTATTTCATTGTTGTTGATTTTAATGAATATGGTTTAGATCTAAGGTATGTATGTGCCAATGCATGCTTTTAGGCAGACAATCTATAGTTATTTAGATCAATTTGTATCCGTAATTGTACTTTGGACCAATAAAGCGACGAACACTCACCCGTTTGCCTTAATAACCTTTCAATTCTTGAGTGTGCAACAATTGAATCTAGGTTAAATCGGAAGCGGATGCAATGCAGTTATTTAGGATTAATATTCCCACGGATACTTATTATTGCGGTTAGTGTGTTAAACCTGATTGGTGGATGTATATGGTTATGCATTAATTAGGGAAGTAGTTAGTGGCGGACGTCCTGACAATTGAGATTAGGGGAATGAGGAATTTTTGGCGAATGTCGATTTTCTATAGCTAATATATGAGAATTTAAATTAATAATTTTAGGGAAAACCGAGGACCATAATATGTCATTGAATCTTGATTCTGATTTGTGGAACCGTAGACCTAGGTACCCATTAATTGTTTTAAAAGTTATTTTCATTATTTTATTTATTTAGTTTATTTTAGTTTAATTACTTAAATTAATTTATTTTAAAACCCCTAATTTCCTTTTGTTGTTTTTAACTATAGAAAGACTACCAATCTCTGTGGGATTGCCCTTTGCTACTATTCTACAAAATAGTTGGTTTAGGAACTTTAATTTATTGACGCGTTCGGCGAGCGTCAGTTCTCATGGTAAAGCTCACATCAAAGTTTATTGTTGCTAGATCCATAACAACAAGAAGGGCTCCTAGACAATTTTTGAGTTTTGTTGAAGATGAAAGAGTTGGTTGATAATCTGGCAATAGGAAGAGCACCAATCCATTATGAAGATTTAATCTAGTTTAGATGGGGAATATCATTGCAATCTTGCAAGATAAGGAATCATTGCGTCAGACAGAGTTTCAAGCATTTTTAATGAGTTTTGAGAGTACTTTGAGTCAAATCTAGAATGTTCAAGGATTGAATTCTCTAGTTATTCAAGATAACAATCATTTAGTCAACTCAGCAAAAGTGAATAATAACAATGGTAGTTTAGTTTCCTTTTGATATGGACCACAGAATGGCCGGCAACTTAATTTTGGTGGTCGTTTTTAGAATAATCGTGGGAGAGGAGGTCGTTTTAGAGGTCGAGGAGTTTTCAAAGGTCAGAACAACACTAGACCAACATGTCAGATTTGTAGCAAATTTGGTCACTCAATAGCATTGTGTTATTTCCGAGATGATATGAAGTACATGGGTGCTCTAAATGGTGCAAATCAACCTCACATACCTCATCGTCACAACAACAAATGTGTTTTACCCTCAATTTCCTCTTCCACAGCGAAATACCTTTTTATAGCTTTTGAACCAGGGTCTGATATGTCCTGGTATGCTGATAGTGGTGCGTCATCACACATTACTGTTGATTCTTTTTTGTTAAACGACTTTATGTTGTATTAAGGTAATCGGTAGTTGGCTGTGGGTAATGGTTAATGACTTTCTCTTTCTGGTGTTGAATTTATATATTTACCTTTTTCTGGCTCGAGGTTATCATTTAGGACCACTTTGTGGGTACCTTAGATTAAGAAAAACCTTCTTAGTCTTTCTCAATTGACTAGTGAGAATGACGTGATAATAGAGTTTCATGCCCATGATTACTTTGTGAATGATATTAGAACTACAAAGGTTCTCCTATATGGAACACTTCACAATGGTTTGTATCACTTCACTAGGTCACCTCCATTTCCTTCTTTCAATCATTCAGTGTTTGTTGCATTTAATAAGAATTTGCCTACATTTTGCCACTTCAGACTAGGAAATCCTGCATATCATATATTGCAAAAGGTGTTACAGTTGGTAAATGTGAATAATCATCCTATTGAATTTTGTTCTAGTTGTCCTCTATATAAGAGTCTTGCATTGCCATTTCAATTTTTTGTCAGTTAGTTTCTCATGTTCTTGACCCCATTAATACTAATTTGTGGGGTCCTCCCAATTAACATCAGGTGAAGGTTAGAATTACTATGTTCATTTCATGGATGACTGTACGAGATTTACTTGGATTTATCCATTAAAATCGAAGTCAGATGCTCTTGCTGCTTTTATTTATTTTAAGAAGTTTGTTAAGAATTAGTTTTCCATTTGCACTAAGAGAGTTAAGTCTGAATGGGGTGGTGAGTACAGGTCCTTCAAACCATTTCTTAATTCACATATTATTGGTTTTTAACATTCTTGTCCTCATGTTCATGAACAGAATTGACGTGCTGAACGCAAACATAGATAACTTATTTGCTTCTAGCTCATTGTCAATTACCATATTAATTATAGTGGGATGCTTGTGAGACATAGTCTTTCTCATCAATTATTTAGCCTACTAGAGTGTTACAAGGAATGTCTCCTTATGAGAAGTTATTTGGTCGATCTCCGGATTACTCGATTTTGAAGGTTTTTGGGTGCACCTATTATCCACGTCTTCATCCTTACAATGCTCATATGTTTCAGTATTGATAAGAGAAATGTCTTTTCTTGGGTTACAATTTTTCTTATAGGGGCTAAAAATATCTCCATATGTCTAGAAGGGTGTACATCACACATCATGTTCTATTCAATAGGGATGAATTTCTTACACATCATTATTTCTAGCTTCGGAACCAGTCTGAACCTTCGTCCCATGAGTGTATTCCTGTTCCTTTATTTTCTAGTCTAATTTAAGATAGTTGATACCTTCCATTCCATTAACATTAATATCTATTTCTATCCCTGGTTTTGTGTTGCCTCAGTCTTCAGAATCAATGTTCAAAGACTCAATTCAATCTGGGACAAGGAATTCACCATCTATGTCTGCTTCAGTTTCAATTTCTCTAGAGATTGCTTCTATATATGTGGTACTACATAATACTCATCCAATGATTACTCGAGCTAAGAATGGTATTTCAATGAAAAATGTGTTTCTGGCTACTAAATTTAGGTTAATCGATGTGATCCTTAAGATATTTGAGATGGCTCTCAAGGACCCTTAATGTAGAGATGCCATGTAAAAAGAATATCGGGTTTTCATCAAGATAGGAGCATGGTCTTTGTTGCCTACCTCATCTGCTTAGAATGTTGTTGATAATAAATGGATTTTTACTGTTAAGAGGAATTCCGATGCGAGAATAAATCATTAGGTTTGTATTTTACGTTGTAAGTCTATTAGTAATGGCAACTTGTGTATAGTTTGTATATGTATGTACGTCAGTAATGTGGTTGTAATAGGTGCTAGTATGTCTCAGATCAAACAATTGAGATGTCTTTGATAGTGTGGCTTACATTATGTTATCATGTTATATATAAATGAAAAACCTGATCAACTGAGAATCAATTCTTACTTTCTCAGATTGTTCTCTCTGTTGTGTGAGCGCCGGCTATGGTTTGCCATTGTTGAACCTCTCATTCAACAAACAATCAAAATTGAAAACGATTATAGGATGAATGATGCTTACTAAGGCATTCAATTTACTAGAGGTTTAACAAATTTCTTAGGCCAAACGACTACCGAGTGGGAACATGGGTTATCACATCATGAGTTGCACTTTCAGACATAACATGTAGAGACGTGGCAACCTTACATGTTTTCAACTATTTTGGCAGTTTTTAAAGAGGGAGACTGATTGATATGAGGGTAGTTTTAAGAAATCGTCAATGTGTATTTCTTAGAGGCCTCACCAAGTTACAATGTAGTTTTTGCTCACCAACTAAGAATGAGGCTGTGTCGCTACATGATGCATTGATATGGTCTGTCATAGGAATCTAGAGGGTCATTTTTGAAACAGATGTACGGGTAGTGGTTCAAGGTCTTCGGCTATTAAGCCCTTTCTCACTAAGTCCCAACTTAACATAATTACTCTAATTAGACACCTAATCCGTACAATCAACTTTAAACCTCAAAAACACTTTTCATTTCAATCATTTATAAGCTCCAACACTTAAATCAGATCCTCAACGAACCTCAATTCTTGATTTATTTAATTGGAGCAAATTAGAAAATCATACATAATAACTTTAGTATTTAATAAAAATTTCGACAGCACCTCCCCTAATAGTGGATTCCTGACACCCAAACCTAATATACAACGGATTTGGGGAGATGTCTAAAAAGACTTACAAATCCCCGCAGTTTGCAATATAGTCTTGAATTGAATTTTAAATATAACTTTAAGTTTCAAAACCTCTATTAAAGTTTTACAATCCCAAAGGAAATTAAATCTACTCCATAAACTCAAATTACATATAAATAATTCTATATTCATTTCTAAGCTTCCTTAAACTATTTCATGAAACCACCATAACCTTCCAAAGGTGTTTCACACCCTACACTCACCCTGAAACCTAAAACAATGTATAATATAAACAACAATATACAACATGGAAATCATAGAAGTCTTCGAGCTTCCTTTTTCCTTTACGAACCTCATTTGCCATTTCGAGAACACCAAAACAACAGTGTATACAAAATAAATAGTGTAAGATAAGTAAACATTTATCTCGCTTTGTATAACAGGTGATAACAAGATATAATATGGAATATTGCACAACAAACAAATTCATGAAAGTAAATATACAATGTGGATCCCTTATTTCTTGTTTTAAGCTCATAATAAGTGGGCATTCTCATGATGAACCTAGAATGGCACCATGAGTTCAATGCATGCTACTTTAGACTCTACATTACTCGTTTTAGACACTTGTATATACATTTAGTCTAAAATGGATCCCATCCAACTCGTTCAACTAAAGTAGAAGTAATTCTATCTGGATGCCATGAATGCATGTTTAAGAGTTTCATTCACTTACCGTGCAAAATACAAATCATATTAATGTAAAAAGCAAGAAATAACAATTACTTACTATCAAACCAACTCAAAGTTAGTTACGAAGCTTCACACGGAATTTCTTAACTTTCACGTACTTCCACAAATCCTATTAAACATAAGATTTAGCATTTTAGAGTCAACTCAAATCTAATATTTCAAATCCTTTTTCAAGTCACAACATAATAAAAAACCACTTCTAAGTCATAAAGGAGTTCAAGTTCCTTAACGACTCAGATAATTCCTTTCTAAAATCCCACGACACCTTTTACACCTCTTTATCATGTTTTTCAACTCCAATTAGGTCCTCAACCATATATTTTGATTTCAAAACAACTTACAACTCAGCTATGAACTTCAAATTGAGACTTTTAACCCATTTGGCAAATTGTAGGCTTCCCCAACTTCTTGAATAGGAACTTAAAAAAGTCTCCATTTTGTTCATTCCACCAACAAACAATGCATTTCATCTTCATTTGATCAATAATTAAACTCAATTTATAGGTTGTTAGCCAATTTTTACTCATTCACTAGATTTTTACCAAATTCCTATTTTTTCATACTTTTTCCCTAACTTATTCGAGTTCTTTTCTTTCCCGAGTACTATGGCATTAGCTGAGTCGAGGCTCGGCTATTGCCTTCCCTTGAGTAATGCCTTGGAGTGATCCAACACAGAACCCCAACCACCTTCAAAATTGGCATAGGGCAATGCCTAGGCCTTCTCTAGGTTTAGCAGGGCCATGCCCTGTACTATAGAGCATGCCTTGCGCTACCTTGTCATGACATGACATGGGGAGGCCCCGCCATGGCAGAGACACTTTAAGCAGTACAGTTGCATTACCAAAGGACCTCCATTAGGCCCCTTAAAACACTATAATATTAGCAGCAATATTGTTGCCCTTCATCATCGTCATCCATGTCCCTTAATCCCTAATCGATATTGTAATAGCCCAAATGTCTGACCTTTGCTTTATCCTTAATTAGGATCATCGACTCGCGACATGGTACACGCTGAGAGATACGTCCACTGACCTTGACAAGTGGCTGAGGTATATTTTATATTTGTGTGATGTTCTCCTAGTGATTTATTTATTTGTAGATTACTAACTTATGTTCTATACTTTTTTATTGGTGTTGCGATGCAAGTGGCACCTCACCTAGGGATGCATGCGAGTCTGGGATCAGGAGAGAGTGCTTGGTGAGTATTTTAATTGATTTTATTACACATACACACATTAATGTAACCAATCAGTTTATTTGCTTAGCTTATGTTTAATATCAAATCAAAAGTCTAAGGTTTAAGTTATACATGTTAATAGGGAACCATTGATAAGGTTAGAGACGAGTGCATTAACTTGATCCTAAGTATGATGCGTTCACTAGTAATGTTAGTTGGAGATGGTTAGTAGGAGTAGGGATGTATGAGGCTCATGTGATCAATCTCTAGATGATGAAAGAACATTAAGACGAGTGGCTAGGATCTATCATCCTTACCGATCTATAAATACCCATAATTATTGAATTTCTCCAACATGCATCACACTCAAACAAGAAAGAAAATTCTGCACTTCTTCTTTTATTGGAGTTAAAGGTTTTAAGAGTGGAACTTAAGCCAATTCATTAAAAACATGGAACATCAAGTCTAGGACACAAGCACGAACACTAGGTGTGAATACCCACCTTGTATGCTTTCAATTTTGGTGTATTTGAACATTGATTTATGGGGCTTTTGATAAATATGAGGTTTATAGCTCTATTATAGTTATTTTTAATCAATTTGAAGCAGCTAAACCAATCCCTAGTTCTAATTGTGAATTTTCAAGTTTTGAAGATTTGGACTCCTTCATATCCAAAAAACTCTGCAACTTTGATGTCTAAATATGTAATTCTACACTTTACTATTTTGATAATGCCATGTGTTTTAAGAATAACTCACCCATTTTTTTTATCGAATTAAGCTCATATTTTAGTATGATGTTCTTGTATATGTTTTTAGTCTTTGGTAAAAATATCACAATTTTTGGAGATATGGTTTAAGAGAAGTAGATTTTACAAATTTGCTGGTTGGGATTTGAGATAGTTATGAGTGACTCTCGTAATATTCTCATATCTCCCTCATTTCTTATCGAAATCGCAGGTACCTTATAATTTTTGAAATTCAAGACTTAGCCCTAAAACTTCTTTTTGGATCATGATGCTGAATTTAAATGTTTTGGTGATTGAAATCAACTGACAATTTCTTGTACCAAAATGGCCTTTATTGTAACAAAGTAGATATTTAACATAAACAAATTATTAAGGGGCTGATATTAGAAATTGAATTTAAAACCCATTTAGCTGACCTAAAACACGCTAAATTCGATTTATTAGGTTATTGAAGACTTTAAGATCTATAGGCAAGTGTCAAACGCGAGTTTCGGAGTGGACTAGAGCCAGGTTAGGCGAGTATTTGGAGTGTTTTGAGGTAAATAAACATGTAGATCACTTGGTCCCATTTCATTTCCTATTATACTTTTTTTGTTCAGTCCTTTGGACTATTTACAACTATTGAAATCTGTAAATGCCATGTTCTTGTGTGTTTTCCATTTTGTACTTGTCAAGTGTGAATTCATGGCATGAATTAAATGCAATTGTTATCCTTACCTTACCTTATAAAAATGCTTATTTTCCATTATGTATTGAGATGATTTCCTTCTAGACATGTATAGTTTCATTTGATGTTATATCATGCTATATTACTTGTATTGAATTGTATTCACATGTCAAACATTTATCTTTATGAATGCTTTATTTAGTATCGATGTTTTAAATGAATTCATGTATAAATCCACATTAATCCTCAAGCGAGGAGTTCATAAGTTATGGGTTCACATAAACATATGAGAATGAGATATACACACAGGGTTAGAGTCCTTGGGGTTGTAGGACTTCAGTAGTTGGTGTGATGTAGCTTACAACTAGATATAGAACTCCCTAAATAGGTGATGTGATGTAACTCACATCTAATACTTAGGCTAGGTTGATGAGATGTAACTCACGATTGATGGCATGGACTTACCAATTAATGTGATGAAACTCACAACAACAAAGTTCACCGAACTGATATGATGAAACTTACAGCTTATGGAACCCAAACTTATGTGACTATTCACTTAGGATTTCTCCATTTATATATTCGACTTAGTATACTATGGTAACTTGATAAGTGATTATTTAGACTTATATATATGACTAGTTTAGTAGTATATTTGGTATAAATATTCTAAAACGAGCTCTAATTAAAGGTATTTTTGTATTTTCAGGTAAAGAAGGTATAAAAGGAGACAAAGGAGTGATTTCATGATGAAAAGAGGATAAAATGCACAAAAGTACAATTGAAGCCGTGGCTAGTATGTTTGACGCCATAGGAAATGACCATGCAGTGTGGGCAAGGCATGAAGAAGGAAAAATGAGAAGAAAAATGAGACAAAACTTGTCACAGGGGCAATGCTGTGGTGTTATGCAGACATTGCTGATAAGATAGTGTAGGGCACTAAGTGCATTCTGTTTCTAATGCGTTGCTGATTAGCAACATATTAGAAACATACCGCTTGAAGTCCGTTTCTGATCCGTCTCTATTTTTTGTAATAATACCCAGTTTCGCGGACTATGTTCTTCGCTATTTAGAGATGGAATAGCAACGAAATCTCTGAATTCCGTTGCTAATCCGTCTCAATTACATTTGTAATCTTCTTATTCTTCTTACTGCCAGCAACACACTGCAATTGGTTCTCCATAACCTGTAAACCCAAAATACAAGCATCACACCTACTCCATCGCCTACACCCCTGCAACAACTACTTGGGGGTGCTAACATTCCCAAAAAAATCATAGTTTTCCATACATACATCAACAATGTATATCAACACCAAAGATTGAAATTAGGGAAAAAAAGTACAATTCGACATTGAAAAAGATTTATGTATCCACGAGAGCTTGTAAGTATAGTAAATGTTCAAAAAACGTAAGTATTAACAAAAACCACAAATCCTATTGTTCAACATCAACCACAAAAAACTTCTAATCTTGTAAATATGCATAAAAAGAACTATCAATGTAAAAGTTATATAAACAACTGTAAAAGATATGTACAAAAGCAAAATTATCATCTCAAAAGTAACACAAACAACAAGAAAAGTACCTAAGTATCACCAAGCTGCTATTCTCTCGTAAGCTAATCTTGTATATCTCAATCAATATTGTCTTGTTTCCGTGGTGGATCAGCGGGATCTATTTATGGTGGCTGTTGCTGCTCATGAGGTGGTGGTGATGGTGGTGGTGGCTGTGGCTGAGATAGGCCTGGTCCGTCTATGGTCATCCCAAATTTCCTCTGCATAAACGCCACAACTTGTCGTAATTGCTCGGTAACACTATCGAACTCTCAACGTGGCACCATCTCCGGCAACTGGGACGTGCTAGCGCCAGGGTCTGCATATCTTCTCTTCTTTCTCCCTAACGACCCGAGACCATAGACACGTCTTTTGGGACACTCACCCGCCACATTGAAAAACTAGTATAAATCCTAATACATTTGTTATTCCTGCGTACCTGCCACTGGCGCCGGTAATGGTCTTTATGATGATTCGGTATCGATTTCCAACAATACCCTTCTGGAATCATCCATCGCTTGAAAACTTTTGTCATCCTCCGGGCACAAGAATTAGAAGGATGCAATTCTCTGTGTTTCATTAAAATGCATAACATCGTAAAAACTTTTCTAATAGTTTACATCAAAAATTAGAAATACATATATGAATCAAATACAAACTTACATATTATTCACAATCAGTGTGATCGGGATCCTATTCACGCGAGGGGGCTCAGTCCCTGTCCTTTGAGGTGCTCGTGGAGGGCCTGTAACCTGCAAGCTCGCTCTGCCATCATAAGATGGGGATGCTGCTGGTGATGCGGTGGCTGGATGCACAGGCATCATCGGTACGAGAATGTTATGTCTTGATGTCACCGATGGTGATTGCAATGGTCAATTTGGTATGGTTCTAGATGACGATGTCATTGGTACAGGCGACGCAAATGGTATGGAAGGCGAAGGTGACACTGACTGTAACTCATAATCGAGTAAACGAGAAGTCGGAATCGATAAGGCAGGAATCGAACCACGATGCGGACCGCCACGACCTCCTCGACCCCCTCGACCACCTCGCGTGGCCGGACCATGAGGTCCAGCCGGTATATCGGTTCTAGAGTTCTGGGCTGCACCTCCTACGACTGGACGAGGTCCCCCTAAAGGTATCCCTCGACTACCTTGAGGTAATGTGCAACCTCAAAGTGGGGGGTGATCACTGCGACCCATGAAACCTAAAAAACACCAATCGTAAACTATTGTGAAGAAATATTTAAAAATTCACGTAACGTCGATCAAACACTGACGTAACATAGACATACATTACTCGCTGTCATCCGTTTCAAATTCATTCTCATGACTAGAAGTTGATGATTCTTCCTCAGAATCATCTCCACTATCGACAATGAAGTCATGGTTTTCTTCACTTCGACCCGCTTCCACTATGACGCGGGTCCCATTTGGGTCATCCAGATTGTATAAATCTTGAGTTGCATCATCAACTACACATGTGGTGGGTTCGCCATCTTGGAATGGAATCTTTGCTGAGCCTTGGTCATTATCGTCTTTCCTCATTTCCTCGTTGGCGAATTTTGGTTGAAAGCAACAAACTGCTAGCCATTCTTGCCGCTTGTTCCTTAAAGAAGGGTACGAAAGGTAGTACACTTGATTGACTTGCATTGCAAGGACAAATGGATCGTACTTGTTATATCGTCGATTTCGATGAACCTCTACTAATTGAAATGTTGGGTGAGTCCTCATGCCATGATTCGGTCCCATTCACACTTAAACAACACCACACGCTTAAGGCCAATATATTCAATCTCTACAACCTCCTTCGTTACTCCATAGTAGTCATGGGAAACATCAGCATAGTTAGAACCCTTAACAAAAGCACCATTGTTCTACATCGATCTATTAATGTCATTTGTTGTGGAGTGGAACTTGTACCCACTCACTAGGTAACCAGGGTACACATTACAAGATCAACTAGGACCAACCGAAAGATCAACATGCGTCTCATCTATGATAGAATTCTGAGCCTATTTATGAAAATTTAGAAATGTAAGACACATTACTTATGAAAGAAATTAACGAAAGCATAATCTACAATAGTGATAACATTACATATGTTTGAAACCAAATAGGGAAGTTGTGCTCCAGACTAGTATCGACATCTGACTCCCCCATTGCTTGAGTGATTTCATCGATGAAGATCCTACAAGAAACGATCATGTAAATATCATCTCTCAGTAAATGCTACGAGTAATGAATGTACTGCATTGTTAAATGAAAGTGATGGACTTACTGGATATAAGAAGCGATCTCTGGACAATTGAGCAGTATATACGAATGAGCGGCATTATACTCCTGCTCTGTTAAGTATCGCTCCTTTGACTTGCCCAAGGGCCGACCAGGATAAGTGAAAACTGAGAAATTGCCCACAAAATGCGGTGTGGGCCCGACACCACCATCGTCGTTTCATTGCACTTTGTCATGCAACGTAAAGACGTGATCTTTGAAGTAGTAAGAATAAAACGATGCGACTTCTTCGACCAAATAAGCATTGCACATCGAGCCCTCAACCTTCGCTTTGTTCCGAACATTATTTTTCATATGTTTAAGGTACCTATTGAAGCTTGGTTAATGTTGATTTAAAAAATTTTTAAATGGGGAAATAAATTTACGAACTCAAGACATTACCTCTCAAATGGATACATCCATTGAAATTGAACTGGACCGACCAAACGGGCTTCGTAAGGCAAATGGATTGGTAAGTGTTCCATAGAGTCAAAGAAGCTTGGAGGGAATATTTTTTCCAACTTGCAAGCGATTTTAGGTATTTCAGACTCTAAAACCTCCATATCTTTCATACTGACACTTTTTGCAGTCAAGGATCGGAAAAAGGCTCAGTTCGCTAATTGCAACCCAAACCGGGTTTGGGAGGAGTTCTCTGAATGTGATTGGTATCAAGCGTAGCTTAAAAATATGACAATCATGACTCTTCATGCCGAACATTCGCAACTTCTTTGGATCCACACATCGACAAAGATACGAAGCATAACCATTAGGAAAACACAACTTTTCAACCCACTCGCACAATTTTTATTTTTGTGGTGTATCGAGAGCATAGCATCCAAGGGTGTAAGAATTTGTCGCCGAATCAATGTGTAGAGAAGGTCGGTTACAATATTCACGAATATCTTGTTTCGCTTTCGCATTGTCCTTACTTTTGCCTGGTACATTCATAATAGTGTTGAATATGTTGTCAAATACATTTTTCTAGATGTGCATGACGTCTAAGTTATGTCGGATCAAGTTTGTCTTCCAATACGACAAGTCCCAGAAAATGCTTCTTTTTCTCCATCCCAAATTCTTAGCTATCCGCCCATTCATAGAATCAGCTCCAATTTCTGTTATCTTCATCAAGCGCAACAATTCAATTTCTGCCAAAATTTCTTCACTAGATCGCAAAGCAGGCGGCTCCTCGTTTAGTACTGTTTTACCTCTAATAAAATTTTTTGTCTTTCCTTAAGGGTGAGGTATTCGACAAAAAAACGACGATGACAATTGAACCACGATGTCTTTCCACCACTTTGCAATTGAAAGTCATTTGTATCCTCCATACAGTATGGACAAGCCATCTTACTGTGTGTGCTCCAACCGGACAACATGCTATACATAGGAAAATCACTAACAGTCCATAAAAGGGCCGCTCGCATACAAAAATTCGTCTTTGTGGAAACGTCGTAAGTTATCACCCCGTTGTTTCATAAATCCTGCAACTCTTTCACAAGTGGTTGAAGGAACACATCGATTTTCTATTTCGAGTTGTTCGGTCCAGGAACGATAACCGTTAAGAACATAAACTTAGATTTCATGCACATCGACAATGGAAGATTATACGGATTCAAAATTACGGGCCATGAAGAGTACGATTTTCCTAAACGAACATTCCAAACCTCGGCGGCGAAGTCTCTGTTGACATCATTAAAATGCCTCCAAGCAATCGAATCAGAATAATGTTGCATAACATCTTCTGGCGAGAAATGCTCTCCATGCCATCGCATATGTTTCGCCATTGACTCTGACGCATAAAGTCTTTGCAATCTAGGGCCTAAAGGGAAGTAGTACATTTTTTTACAAGGGCGTTTTTTGGTGTTTCATCCACGTCCTCGTCATTGTGCAATGTAGCGTGATTTCCCGCAAAATTTACATGACGTCATTTCTAAATCCACTCCCCAATAAATCATACATTGGTCCTCACAACAATATATTTTTTGAACTGGTAGACCTAGACCTCGCAATAGTCTTTTAGTGGCATAAAAACATTCAACCAATGAATTGTCAGTTGGCAAACAATCCTTTATTAAGTTGATGATTTCATTATACCCTCGTTCAGAGATATGATGTTTTGACTTGATTGCAAGTAATCTTGCCATTACGAAAAAGGTTGTCATGGTTTCGCGCCCCGACCACAATTCTTCGCTACTAGCCTCAATCATGTCATATAGTTGGCGTGCTTGGTGGTTTGGTGATTCTTCCACATAATTCCAATTAAAACTTGGACCTGCCACATTGTGTAGCATCTTGTGGTAAGTTGTCCTATGAAAACCTCCCACATCAACATCATCAATATGGTTATCAAAAGGGTAGAAGTTCGGCAGATATTCATCTCAATTCTCATCGTGTTCGTACCAATAATGATATCCCGAAATAAATCCATACCTACATATATGGTATTCAACCGTATCGACATCCAGGTATGGTACAAGTCGACATTTCTTATAATTGCACGGACATCTAATCTTCCTTTCACTTTGGTATGTAGGACAATGTTGTTTAGCAAATGCTATGAATTCATTAACCCTCGCCGCGAACTCAATTCGAACGAAGCCATTGTCGAGACGGCTAGACAACCAGTATTGACTTGTAGATGACATTCCTATCGTAATTATTCAATTAAATTAGTCAACTATTTAAATACAAGGATTGAACGTAGGACTCCCAATCTTAGGAACAATTTTTCAGGAACAATTTTTCAAACTTTATGTTAGTTTTTGGATTGAATGTAGGACTCCTAATCTCAGGAACAATTTTTCTAACTTCATGTATGTTTGTGGCTTATATTCCTTGTGTTGATTTCAACTTCCTTAAGGCCAGGCACCCATTATCTCATTCCCAACAAATCATGAACATATGTAGCTACATTACTATCAGCTACAACACAATGCAACTCATCATGTAAGGTCAAGTACAAATGTTGGCTCCTTACATCATTCCTATCGAAGACCTCAGTGTTTTAGAATTTACAAACAAGCATCAAACCATAAACATATTAACATATATGTGTACGTCCGCCAATAAATACAGTAACACAAATCATAGTATGTTATTTAGAAAGAAATTCAATATCTCGTAGGTCAACGACATTAAAGGAATTCAATCATAAAACGAAGTCAAGACAAAGAATGCTATGCGACAATTTTTAACATGATTAGTTTAGCCAAATAAATCATAGACATTAATACACAATGCATGACATTACCAATATAAGATCGGTAGTAAAATAATCCAAATGATTTAATGTCAACTCATAAATGGAAATGAAATAAAAAGAATTTACTCAAAGGGTTTACTTACCTCAAATGCACACAATTCATAGCCTATACCGGCTCTCGGCCATTCCAAACCCGCGTTCCACACCTTGTTGCGCTGACTATGATTTTAAAATGAGGTTTAGTTTCGGACATCGAATGGTTTACTAGATATTACAATGATTGATCTTATTCAGTTGCTTTCTCCTAACATGATTGACGAATGGGGACAAGAGGTATCAAAACTTCTATTTGGTTTCTTTTCCTAGTAAACCTAACATTTTATTTTCTTCTTTCTACGTTATTATATGTATTACACATGTACTTTTTTTAATCATTTTAATATTGAAGCAAAAAATGGCAATGTTCTGCTGCAATGGTTACAATGATAAAGCATATGAAGTTAAATATTTTAGTTTGAATCCATGATCTCATCCACAATCTAAAGAACTATCGGAATAAAATTGCTATCATCTTCAAAATACTATATAAAAATATGTAGTGTTTATTTCATGATTCAAAGTCCACTTCTTCAAGGCATTGAAGGTTTATGCTTCAACTTCAAATTGGAAAAATAGCTTTTATTTGTAAAAAGCATTCGTTAAAATGGAACAATCTTAGTTTCAGATCACTGCTAAATGAGGAGTTTGCAAGTAAAAATTATCACTTTTATTTCTTTCATTGTTGAATTGCTGATTGTGGTAAAAATACAACTATTGATCTAATTGTACATTTGTTTGTCTTTTGATTCAATTAATTCACAGATCAATGGTTAGGTTTTTGTTATACATTATGATCATCTTCTTCATTCTACACTAACTAGAAATCAAATGTTCATCATCTTATAGTTTAGCTCAAATATGTGTTCTTATTTTGGTTCTACTATTTGTGAAACTGATCAAAAATGGTATATTAATGGAGAGATTACCTCACCTGGCAGTGATGAACTGCGATGAACAACGGCGAGTGCTATACAGGCAGCGGCCATCGAGGGAGATGACGATGGTTTCGAGGCAGCGATGAAGACCAGCGAGCGGCGGCAGGGCTGCATACCCAGAAGCGGCAGATGCCCTAAGCAGACGCGACGAAGAGAGGCAAACAGCCGCGGGGCTGCGCAGCCAGCGGCGGCAGAGGGCCAAGGCAGCGACGATCGAAGAGAGTTCCACGACAGCGACGAAGAGTGGTGAATGGCGGCAGGGGCTACACAACCACCAACGACAGAGGGCCAAGGCCGACGACCTTGGTTTCCAACGCGGCGATGATCAGCTGCGACCAACGGCGTGGGCTGCACAGCCAGGGATCGCGGTTGGCACCACCTCTAGCAGACTCGACATCCACTCGCAGCGACGGCAGAGGCCCCAACTCCGATAGACGACAACGATTTTAGGGTTTGGGAGGCAGATTTCGACGAGAGAGAAGCTCAGTGTTGACGAAGAATCGGTTGAGAGAGAGAGAGTTGACGGTCGCGAGAGAAAGATAGAAGAGGGTGGGAGTGGCGAGAATGGCGAGTTGAGAGAGAGATTTGAGGAGGGAAAGAGTGGTGAGAATGGCAGGTTGAGCGAGAGAGGCGGGACATCTATTCCTTCTTTACAAATCTTTGCATCGAAGCATGCACAAATCTCGAGACGTAAATAACGATTACAAGAAATTCAACTTTTGGTGGGAACCTTGGCGCCATTATTTTGAGACGAAACTTAATTTCGTCTCTATTCCGTGTCTATTTCCGTCTTTGATCTCTCTCTATTCCGTCTCTAAATGACTCCGTCTCAAATCCATATCAAATTATTTATTCGTAGAAATGGAAATAGACACGGAATATAGTACATTTGACTAAGTGAATTGTGTACAACACACCTTTCCTTGAGGGTGATATCCGTAATCAACATTAGTTGATCACATTATTACTACAATTGAGCTTTCATACTTGCAGCCACGATCAAGTTTTTTGCTCCATTGCTGGGGACGAGTAGCCACACACTTGTTTAATTAGTTTACGAAATTGTTGAGGTTTTATTTTAAGTAATTTACTTTCAAGTATAAGAGATTTTTTTAAAATATAAGGTTTAAGTTTCAAGTTTAACAATCTACACTTAATCTTTTGTCAGGGAGAATTAGTGCATGCATAGTAAAGGAGAAAAGGACTTAGTGCCTTATGATCCTGAAATTGACATAACAAATAAGGAAAAGAAAAAGAAACGAATTAAGATGGCTGATGATCAAGTGCATAATTAACAATAGGTTCAAGGGAATAACCAACCCAAATATGATCTGGTAGTGCAAGATAGAGTGTGGGGATAGAGATGTCTTCATGACTACTTCAAGCCAAAAGTTCAAGAAATATACAATGGAGTAATGAGGCTTCCAACCAACACCAACGAGTTTAAACTGAGACCATCTCTAATCAATATGGTGTATAACGACCTATTCAATGGGCTAGTGAATGAAGATCCAATTGCATATGTTGAGAATGTTCTGGAGAAGTGAGACACCGTGCATATTACTAGAGTTACAAAGAAGGTAATCAGGATGACACTTTTCCCATTCTCATTAGATGGAAAGCCAAATCTTGGTTCCATGGACAGAGTGAAGGGAGAATGACTTCATAGGTGGAAATCAATGAAAGATTTTTATACAAGTTCTTTCCCCTAGTGAAGGTCAGCGAAAGGAAATCAGAAATCGATCAACTCGAGCTGAAGGATACTAAGTCCCTAACCGAGGCTTGGGAAAGATTTAAAGAGATACTGAGGAGATGTCTAGGATCTGGATAGGTGAAATGGGCACAACTACAGATCTTTTACTATGCAATGAATCGCAATACTAGAGCATGAGTGGATGCTACATCAAGTGGTTCTCTACTAACCAAGGATGAAGATGAAACATTAGATTTTTTAGATCTTATGTCTCAAAACTTTACATCCAGTACTAGTTCTACAGTGAGAAAACCAGCATGCATATATGAAATTGATTCACATGCAATGATTATGAGACAACTATCCAGCCTGAGTAGTCAGATGGCAAAGCTTCAAATGGGACAACGAAGTCCACAAATGCAAGCTATACTATAACTCGTTAATCACCAAGCAATGATGGTTAATCTAATGGACATGTAACAAGAAATGGAGTTTGAAGATGTCAATTTCATGAACAACTAGAGCTATGAAACAACTTAAAGCTGAGAGGAATGACTTCACAAAGGTTTTATCTAGGATAACAACCTGAACTTCTTAATTGGAGATCCTGACAATGCACGGATGTTACCACTATGTTTTGATCAACAAGTCGAACCAGGGAAACTAGGCTAAAGTGAAGAAATGACTTCAATGAAGTCAATTAAAAAATTCTTGAAGAAATCAACATCAACTATAGGGAATGCCATATGAAGCATGAGAAATAGATGGAAAATCTGAAAGAAGCTTTAAAGAGGATGGATGATGAGAGATCACAATTTATCAAGAACTTAGATAAACAAATTAGTTAGCTAGCCATTGCTTTGAATTCAAGGAAAGAAGGGCAGTTTCTGAGTAGCATTATCATAAATTCCAAGGAGAATGTCAATGTTATTCACATGATGAGCATTATAACAACAAATGAGCCAATGCAAGAATAATGAATGTACGAGCCATAAAAAGTCAACACTTTGGCTATGAGAAAATTTGAAGTGATGCATAAGAAAGGAATGAAAGTAAGGCATGATGAACTTGAAGGATTTAAGCAACAAAGGATCAATGCCTTGAAGTATAACAAGAAGGGAAGAAACAATGAAGATTAAAGCAAAAAGATAACGAACCCTCAGAAGAAGCACCGAAAGAAATAATATCAAGGATGTTCCAAAGAAAGCATAACTAAAATCCAATTTCACGAGAGACTTCAACCAATCAAGATGAGAGATCTTGAAAAAAATATGCATACCATTGAGCATTGATGGGCACCGGTTTAGAAACATCTTCTATGATATGGGAGCCTCGGTCAATGTAATGCCTATAAAGGACATGTTACAAGCGGGTTTGAAGATCGATTGCTAGATACCACCTATTTGCAAGTAGTTGATGGTAACTTGGTACCAATAATAGGTAGAGTCTTGAATGTGCATGTGAAAGTGGGTAGATTCACATTTATCATGAATTTTAAGATTATGGATCATGATAAAAATGATGAAGTGTTTATGATACTTAAGCGACAAGCCAATAATTAAACACATTTTATAGTGTAATTTATGTTGATTTTATATATAAATGATGATATTATATTATGTTATTCTCTTGTTTTTGTGATTTCAGGTTTTAAAAAGGAAAATAAAGAAATGAAAGAAAAAAGAAAGAAGAGCAAAACAATCAACCGGAATACTCTTTTAGTGATTAACCAACAATATGGAATCACAATAGGAATCGCCATCTAAATCGGCAGCAGGAAAAGGCTAACAAATTCACAACAAATTGGAGAATGAACTAAAAAATGCCAGTCGAATTGGTGAAGCACTGAAAGCTAAACTCAGTGATTTACTCAACGATTTATGTATAAGTGAGGAATCACTGACAAATTGTTGTGGTCGGTGACAGTTTCTTTAGATTGATATGATAAATTTGTATTTATCTATGATATGTACTTCTACGGGAACTATATATAGGACTGGGGAGCTTCGAAATAACTATTTCCTACTACTCTCTACTCTCTATTTTCTCTTTGATTAAGAGGTATTTATATATTTGATTATGTCTTTTAATTACGTATTTGCATTGTTTACTTCAAACATGTGTGAGTAGTTTATAAATCTAAATAAACACTAGGCATGTAATATACTTTGGGTTGTTATGTAATTATAATTATGGAATCACATACTTAATGCTTTAAATCAATTCATACACGTCAATCATGGATAAAACAAGTTGTTTTTATATAGTGGCCAATATGTTTCTTAATATAGAGTATTCTTTATGTTGAGTGCATATTGGCCAATATGTTCTTAATATAGAGTATTCAGTTCTATGTCTATAGTTATTGACAATAATTATAGAAGTAGTAACTATGATTAATCTATAGGGCATTTCTCGAGTGGATGTTTTAGGTGATTGTGTTCTAAGTTTTTTATTACGCGGTTTTGCGTAATATTGGCTTTGATTAGGCATGGTTTTCATTGAGTGTAATGCTATCGTATATCTACGATGTTGCATTTTATCCAATGGGTAGGTTCACAATGACAAGAATGTGACATTTCCATTAAATTTAGGAAAATCGGAGGCTGGCTAAAGGCTATCAACCTATTATGAATTAGGATTTAACGATTCCAAGATTCCATATGAAATAATTATAGCTATATTATGAAGTGATGTCATATTTTAGTGTTTAAAAACAATTCGAGTATATTACATTGTTTAGTAGGAGGTTTGTTTAGATGTTTGTTAGATATTTTATATAAATTGATTTATTGATTATTTGAATTATTAGTTTGAGTAGATTAAGTTATTTTATTAAATTTAAGTTGTTCATAGTTTTTTATTTTATTTGCATACTATTAAGTGTTTAATTCCCGTTTAATTAAATCAATTAAAATAAGAACAAGTTAAATCCGATAAAACTTTAGGGTAGCCTTAATTCTTAAGAGATTTGAAATTTTTTTGTGGAGACGATATCCAATTTACCACTGCTACAAATTAATATTAAAATATGAAAAATTATTGTACACGTTGACACATGTCAATTTTTGGTGTCGTTTACAGGGATCTTTAAAAAATAAATTCTTAGAAATCGTATTGTTGAAAGTCATATAATACAGTTGATTACCTAAATAATAATCCTTCGCTATTATAATATAGCTGGTATGAAAGTTATACACATAGGTTCATAAGTCATTACATTCTTATCAGATCACCTAAATAATAATTCTTCGCCATATTATATAATAATTCTTCACCATATCATATAATATGATAAGAATGTCATGACTTATGAACCTATGTGTATAACTTTCACACAAGAACTTTCGAAATTCGAATTAAAGTTCGGACTCATAAATTCTTTACCGTGTTTCTATGGCGAAGATAATGAAGATGCTTAAAATCTTATAAAAGAGTTCATACACAAAGTAAGCACGTTAAAACTTAAAGATATAGAAATAGATTATGTTAAATTAAAAGATTTTTTTTCGTATTAAAAGCTAAGCTTTAGATTGGTTATTTGACCTTCCTCAAAATTCCATAATCAACTGGTCAGAGATACTACAAGTCTTTCTTGATCAATATTTCCTAGCAAGACAAATTAGTTTATATCGAAAAAAATTAGTAGTGCTAGGATGAAAATTAGAGAAACGTTTAATGAATTTTGGGATAGGTATCAAAGATTGATCTCATTATATCAATGCATGGATTTACAGACAAAACTTAAATGCAATATTTTTTATGAAAGAATAAATCACTTAGAACAAAGATTCTTAGATACATTATGTTGATGGTTTTTGCTCGATAAAACACCAACTTTATCAAGAGAAGCTACAAATAAAATGACTAAACAATCCAAGCAATATGGTGAGAAGAGCGAACCTACCAAAGATAATCTAAGTGACATGAATAGGACATATAAAACACCATATGATAAGATAGAATTATTATTAAAAGATAGATCAAGCATAGTAAAATCTTGTAATGAATTAAGTCATTATAAGGATGAATATCATTTGAAACTACAAACCAAAATAGAAGAAGCTAATGCTATAATGAACCAATATAAGGGGTTTGTTGATTCCAATTATAGCTTTAATAGTTTTGCAAATTACACACAGTCGAATGTAGGTAATCATATTAACAATTAAAGGTATTAAAGGTACAAAATGTCAAATAATTCAAAAAGAGACAAAGATTAAGTAATCTAAACATTACAAATTGATATAATCGAATTGAAAAATCAATTGAGTCAGATGGAAAAACAAATGAGTGAATTTGTAAATCAAGGGATATTAACATCTCAGCCTTACCTTACTATATATGAAAAACGCTAGCCATAACATTGAGGAATTGTAAACAGATAGATGAACCTCAAATGCCGGAACAATTAGTTTCTAGAAAAGATAAAGAACCAGTACTAGAGAAAGAAATTAAAGTAACAAATAATAGGACTCCCACTGAAAAGAGTGTTGAACTTGATAAAGATAGTCCAATTAATGTAAAACCTTCATTCCCTCATCGTTTAGAAAAAATAACAATGCTAAGAAATTGCAGGAAGAAAAATAAATATCTGACATACTGAAGAAAGTAATAGTTAATATACCTCTGTGTGAAGTCATTCAAAACGTACCTAAGTATCGGAAATTTATAAAAGATTCATGCACTAATAAGATTAAGGCTAATGAAAAGGTGAGTTTTGAGGAACGCATATCAAAAGTAATTATAAAAAAGTTACAACCCAAATGTTATAATCAAGTAATGTTTTTCGTTCCATGTACGAATTAGAACATTGGGATTTCTAAAACATAGGAATTTCTAAAGCATTGTGTGATCTATGAGCCTGCATAAACATTATATCTTTATCTATTTATTTACAAATGACAAAAATATATTTAAAAGAAACTGGTATAGTTATACAATTAGCAGATAGATCAACTATTAAACTAGTAAGGTTACTCAAATATGTACTAGTCAAGGTAAATTATTTAGTTTTCCCAGCATATTTCTATGTCTTAGATATGAAAAAAGATTAACTTCTCTAATATGACTTCTCTAATCTTAAGAATTCTGTTTTTGAAAACAACAAAATCTAAGATCGATATTTTAAATGGAACATTAATAATGCAAGTAGATGATGATGCAGTAAATTTTAATATACATGGTGCAATGAAATAACTAATGGATGTTTTTCCATATGCATTGTAGATATGATAGATCCATTAATAGACAAATCTTTAAGAAAAAATAAAATAGATAAATTAGAATTGACAATTAAAGACTTAGAAGAGGAAGCAAAAATAAATAATAAGTACTTTAGAATCATATAATGAAATACTGTAACTTACTTATTACCTAGAATTATATAAATCTCATTCAAAACTTTTCCCTTTTTATTGTTAAAGCCCCAAAATTGGATATAAAAAGCTTACAAGATCATTTGAAATACGTTTATCTAGGAGACAACGCAAAATTACCAGTAATAATTTCTAATAAATTAACCAGTCTAGAAGAAAATAAGTTGATAAATGTATTAAAATAATTTAAAAGAGAAATAGGATGGACCATAGCCGGCATTAAATGAATAAGCCCAGTACGTGCATGCATAGGATAAACCTAGAAACTGATATAAAAGCTTCTAGACAACCTCGACGTAGATTAAACCTATTATGATGGATGTAGTAAAAGCTGAAATACCAAAACTATTAGATGCATAAATGATATTTCCAATAGCTAATAGCAATTGGGTAAGCCCAGTTCAAGTAGTCCCTAAAAAGACATGAATTACAGTAATAGCAAATGAACATGGTGAATTAGTACCAACTAGAATACAAAATGGTTGGAGGATATGTTTAGATTATAGGAAATTGAATGCCTCAACTAGGAAAGACCACTATCCACTTCCATTTATAGATAAGATGTTAGAAAGATTATATGGAAAAATTCATTAATGTTGTCTAGATGGTTATTCAAGATTTCACTAAATACCTGTAGCCCCTTCGGCACGTTTGCTTATGGACGTATGCCTTTTAGTTTATGTAATGCACCTGCAACATTTCAAAGGTGCATGGTTAGTATTTTCTTTGATTATGTGGAAAATCTCATTGAAGTTTTCATGGACGATTTTACAATTTATGGTAATTCTTTTGATGAATGTTTAGTTAATTTATCTAAAGTACTTAAAAGATGAATAGAAAGGAATTTAGTATTAAACTATGAAAAATGTCATTTCATGTTAGACCAATGACTGATATTATGACATACAGTGTCACATAAAGGAATAGAAGTAGACCTTGAGAAAACTCAAGTGATCAAAATGTTACCTTACTCCACCACGATAAGAGAAATACGTTCATTTCTTAGACATATAGGATTGTATAGAAGATTTGTAAAAGATTTCTCTAAAATTACACAACCTTTAAGCAAACTTTTTACAAAAAGACATTCTTTTTGAATTTACTAATGATTATAAGATAGCATTCAATAAATTGAAGGATTCCTTAACAACTGCACCTATGATCAAATTGCTAGATTAGTCGTTATAGTTTGAAATTATGTACGATGCAAGTAACAATGCAGTTGGAGTGGTTTTAGGTAAAAAAAAGAAAAGAAAAGAATCTCACATTATATATTAGGATTCTAGGACACTAGATCCAACCCAACATAATTACACCACAACTGAAAAAGAACTCTTAGAGGTAGTGTTTTTCTTAGAAAAGTTTATACCATATCTATTAGGAATAAATGTAATAGTTTATTCAGATCATGCAACTTTGCGATATTTAATGACAAAACAAGATGCAAAACCTAGACTAATAAGACGGATACTACCTCTACAAGAATTCGAATTTATTATAAAAGATAAAAAAGGAGCCGAAAATATAGTAGCAGACCATTTAATTGGTTAGAGAATGGAGAACCGCCTATACCATTAAGGGATTATTTTTCGAATGAATAGTTATATAGTATGAAGACTGATTGCCCTTGGTATGCTGATATAGTTAATTATCTTACCCCAATAAGTTATTACCTTACTTAACGAGAGCTCAAAAGAATAAAATTAAAAAGGATTCTAAATACTATTTATAGGATGAAACCTATTTATAAAAGTTTTGCACTGATAAAATAATTTAGAGATGATACCACGTTTAGAAGTACAATCAATTATATTTCATTGTCATACTTATGCATGTGGAGGACATTTCGGTCCACGTAGAACTGCACATAAAATTTTGGACTCTTAATTCTTTTAGCCCCTTTATTTCATGATTGTCTCCTTTATATAAAATCTTGTCCAAATTGCCAATGAACTGGAACTTAGGGTGTAGAAATCAAATGCCTTTAACCCCTATTTTATTTTGTTAAGTGTTTGATGTATAAGAAACCATGTAATAAGAAGAAGAAATCAAAGAAATAGTAACCTAAAGTTCAACATCAAGAAAAGAAGCAATTAGTGGAAGAAAAACTCACTGATGAGCAATTAAAGCTTCAAGATTTAGGTCATATGATTGAAATTTACAATGATGATCCAGGGAAACTCTTCCTCTACATAATGATCAATGATATCAGTTTCCTTGGCATTTTTCTTGACACAGGAGTTGATATGAATATCTTACATAAATAATGGTACAAAAAAACCAAGTTACAAATTGATTTTATATCACCATTCGTTGTCCAAAAAGCAAATGGTGATAAAATATTTCCACTAAGAATGTCAATGAATTTGCTAATGCGAGTGGAACGATTCAAGTATCTCCCAAACTTCTTGGTAGCACTACATATTATGAAAGATGATGTGACATTGATAAGTCAGAGTTTCTCAAAACAGTTAGAGCTATTCTCGATGTTGAATAACATATAGTTACATTTAGGATGGGAAACAATTTTATGTATCATCGGGATGGTTAAAAGATGGAAAATTACGTCAATGAAGACAACTATGATGATGATTATAAAGGAAAGATTTGCTATCATGTTGAATACTCTGAAGAACATTATGTAGACACTGAGAATGATAATGAAGCTAAAGACGTCAAGAATGACAAAGAATCGACTGATGGTCAGTTCGAATCGTTCAAACTGAATGACGAGTGATCTTATCTACCTAGTCGAGGCAATGACTATAAACAAAAGCGCTCTATAGGAGGCAACCCATACCATATTTTTATTTTAAGTTTTAGTAGTAGGATTAGTTAGTAGTTTTTATATTTTCTTAACTTTTGACTCTTATAATGGAAGTATTTTGGGATTACAATCCTAGAATAATTTCATGTAAGGGGGTTGATCGAGCAAATGTCTTTTCGTATTGCTAGATTTAGGATAGTTAGTTGTTTTTCAATTGAATCTTAATTGTCTTTAATTATTTTAAGTAATAAGGCATTTATTTAGTATATTGTTCCTTAATTAAAAGTCCAAATTCATTTTTATAATATTGCTTGTTGAATACATATCATTTTACCTTAATTATGATTGCTATGTGCGATAATTAGTCAAATATAGAATATATTGGAAAAATAATAGTAAATGGCTCAGCGATCTCTTAGTGATACCAATTAACAATGGGAATCGCTAGGTAAATCGCCAGTAGTTTGTAGATTTTTAAGTGAAAATTGACTCAGTGCTTTGTCGACGATTTTCATTTTATACTAGGATTTGCCGAACTAATCACTGAACCACCAAGATAAGTTTTCATCAATCTCAATTGCAATTTGTCAGTGATTTCAATTAAACCGTGATTCGCTGAGCACGAATTCGTGTTTTTAGAAATATAACCCCAAATCCTTAACAAACCCTGTCACACCTAAAATTTTTGCAACAACTTGTTTGATTTATAGATTTTTGCTAAGATCCAGCCCTTAAAAGCTTGAATTAAAGCTTCATTAAATGCATCCTACCTCGCTTAAGAGAATTTCAACCCAATAAATTTTGAATCTAAGTTCATACACCCAACTTAAGCTTGGTGAGTGTTTTGTTCGAAATTGAAACAAAGAGAGAGGATCTAAGGAGCTAGTAAAACATTTTACTCGAGAGATTCACTTTCAAGAAGGTAATGAATCGATACTCTACAATCTTTTTGACTTCGATATCTTGCACAAAAATCGATTTTTGATATTTTTAAACATATATATATATATATATATATATATATATATTATTTTTGAGTTTTTATTGTAAACTATTTTTGGAAATGGTTTTCATGCACATTTTCAATTTTAATGAGGGTTTTCGAATGAGTTTGGGAGTTTCTATAACTTCTCTCTAATATATACATACTTCTTAAAGGGATATGTCGATCCAACTATTTTTTATGAATTATTTTCAACTCTTTCAAAATATTATACTAAAACCTTTACATAAACTTGTTTTTCTTACCTTGTTATTTTAGAATTTCAACTACATGATTTAAATTTATCTGTTTCATCATAGTTGAATTATCCTATTGCAGGACAAGATAGAGGAAGAGGTAGGGGTAGTAAACAAGACAAAGGAAAAGGAGTAGTGCAAAACAAAAGAAAAAAATATGTGGGCCACCTAAAGGATATAATACCTATCAGGATTAGCATTAGAGGACTTAAACTTGGGAAGGTCGTACTTAGAGAACAATCTTCATCGTCATATGATGAGGAATAATATTTTGAGAATCCAGACCTAGTCACTTGGTGCCTTACGACCCTTCTTTATTTGTGAGACTTAGAGCTTAGTTGAGATATTACGATGATAAAAAAGTCATAATTCTTGAGAGAGGGTTCAACATTCAAAATGTGAGCAAGTATAAGGATTGAATTGTGAGCATAATCAGAGATATGAAATGGGAACTCCTTTTGCGATACTATGCGGGAAGAGGTGAAAGAGGGTGTTCAGAAATTGTATGACAATTTTATGCTAATGGACATGTTAGTAGGAAATGGGATAAAGTGGTAGTTAAAGGGAAGAAAATTGATATTTCGCCTGCGAGGTTGAATAGATTGTCGGATCTATCGCAAAACAGACACCGAACAGAGGAGGATTACTCGAATGTCAATTATGAAAATAAGGAATTGTACCCTTTCCAAATAATCGAAGACGCGTCAGAAATACTCCAATAAAGGGATTTGCGCTTGATAGCGAAGGTAACCTGAAATTTATTGAAACCACCTATTTTAAGAAGATCACGAAGAGTTAGAGTTATATTATATATGCATTTTTTACCCAACCAAACAACACTTCAAAGTGAAAAAAAAACTTGGAATTGCCTTATTGTAACATATAGTGACGAAGAAGGGTAATATTGATATTGAAAAAATTATACATGATTTTATGAAGTTTGGAATGCAAAATACAAAAAATGAAGAATGTTCTCAATTTTGATCATTGAATTGTGTAAGAAAGCTTGGGTGGGTTTCAATATTGAATTCGATGTATTACCCAAGAGGACCATAAATGATGTGAGGGTACAACAAATGAAGAGGTTGATAGGATACAATGACATGGTTGATGAATGAGAATCGTTCAATGCAATAAATGCGAGAGAAGCAAGGAAGCGGAGCATAATTGAACACATAAGAAAGATAAGAGAAGATGCACAAAGAGCGACAAGTTTAATAGTTGGATTAAACGTACCGAACATTCCTTTGAGTTTGGCACCATATTCATCATAGAGGAGAGGATTTTTTCAAACTATATTTTCTTCATTAATGTGTAGCCGGACGATGATTCATCGCAATGAATAAATGATAGCAACAAATGAGAGGAATTTACTGCGCTAACATTTTATGTATGAGAGAAGACATGATACTCATTTGGAGGATTCTAGAAAGAGCATCGACATCCTATCTATGCAATTGCATTTTTCACATGGGACTTACAACCTAACTGATAGTTATGTTTCTTAAACTTTCTTAGAAATGGATGAAGATGATGCATCTGATGATGAACTTACTTTTAGATACCGCCGTGTTTAAAATTTTTTCTCTTGTATGCAATGAATGGCTGAATGATAAAATGTATTACTCTTGGCGAAAATCTTTGTTAATGAAAGTTTATATTCCCTTTTGCATTCCATTCATTAAAAATTATTGACTTCCGTATTTGCATCTTTATTTACACTTTTATTACATATATCAAATCATTTATGCTTCATGTGGTATGTTTGTTATGTTGCAACTGGACTTTATTTTAAAACCTTGAGGAATAGGTTTGGGATGAGCTTGGGAGTATTTTCGGTGGAGTATGACATTGATGGCAATAAAAGGAAAAAAGGAAAGAAAGGTAGAAAATAAATTTAGAATTGATATACGAGATTTAATTTGATATTCAAGTAAATTGACAAATTTTTTAAATTTCTTCCGAATTCAAGTAAGTAGGATTTTCATTTTACCTTATTTTAAGTAAGAATGATAATGAATATATAATAGATTTTGAATTGAAGTTGTATTTTTATTACCCAAGTGAATTTTATAATAGAAGGAATCATTTTTATACATTTTTTGATTAACTTTACTAGTTGACGTGACCGTTAAATTGAATGCATTGTGTTAGTCGTGATAATAGGTAGAAGATCGAAACAACAGTACAAGATGAAAAAGACAAATTTCTAAGAATCTTGTGATATAAAGGCTATTGATTTTTATAGTATATATATAGAAAGTTGTTATGCCACAATTGAAAGAACAAATGAGCGACATACTAATAAATTTTTATAAGTTGAAATAATACTTTCTTCAAATTTAATGTATAGTGAGAAATGTTAAAAAAGTTTATAAATATATAGAGAGTCCTGTAGATTCCAAAGAAAATTGAATAGGGGATATATAGCGGGAAAAATATGAGAATGTCCAAAGGAGATGGAGCAGGGACTCCGAAACAAAAGTAAAAGAAATTGTTCAAAAGAAACAACTAGAATGAAGTACAAAAAAATGAGAGAAGAAAAAGATGGATGTTCTTAAACTATTCAAAGAAAAGATTTAACTCAAGTACTGGAAGCTAGAGTTGAATAAAGTAATTCTTAATATGTCAAGTTTTAAATGATATATTCATTGGTATCTTAGCAAAATTCCTATTGATTTTGATTGTGGTACTATTATAAAATATTTTCTAACACTGAAATTAATCTAGTGGTTTTTGTGTTTTGAGAATCTACATTGGTTATTGTAAGCTTGATGTTTATTAGTAGAGATTGAGAATACCTATGTTGGGTACTGGCCTTGGTAATGAACTTAAAGTTCTAAAGAGTGTTACATTAGGAGGTTGAGTTATCATTAAATGATGTTTTTATTTGACTAAATTATTCTATTCTATCATAACTTTCATTTAGTTTTGGGTAATATATTTTCATTTGAAGATCACTTCTATTCTATTATTAATAGTTAAGATGAATTAATTTGAAATTAGTATATAAATAATGAAAAAAGAATATGATTGAGAGTATTCCTTTATTCTGGAAAACAAAGTGCTGAGTTTGAGAGTATTTGACAAGTTAATAATTAGATATATTTTATAGTGTAATTTATGTTGATTTTATAAATAAATGATGACGTCACACTAGATATTCTCTTATTTTTTGATTTTACATTAAAAAAAATATATGGAAGAAAAGAGAAAGAAGAGCAAAATAGTCAACTGTTCCAGCGATTAGCTAGCTATCTGGAACAACATTAGGAATATCCACCTAAATTGGGTGTAGGAAAATGCCAATGAGTCCACATCAAATTGGAGAATGAACTAAAAATCACCAATTGAATTGGTGGAGTACTAAGAGCTAAACTCATTAATTTGCTCAACGATTTATGTATAAGTGAGGAATCACTAACAAATCGTTGAACTCGGTGACAGTCTTTTTAGATTGATATGAGGAATTTGTATTTATCTACGATATGTACTTTTAGGGGAACTATATATAAGACCAGAGAGGTTTGAAATAACTCTCTCCAACTACTCTCTAGTCTCTATTTTCTCTTTTGTTAAGTTTTATATGTGAAGCAATATTGAAGCTTTGATTAAAAAGTATTTATTTATTTATTTATTTAAGTATGTCATTTAATTACATATTTGAATTGTTTACTTCCAACATGTCTGAGTAGTATATAAATCTTAATAAACCCTAGGCATGTATTATACTTTGGATTGTTATGTAGTTATACTTATGGAATAACATACCTAATGCTTTAAATCAATTCACATACATCAACCATGGATAAAACAAGTTGTTTTGCGTATTACAACTAGTAATTTTTATGTTAAGTACATAGTGGTCAATACGTTCCTTAATATAGAGTATTCAACTTTATGCCTACAGTTATAGACAACAATTATAGAAGTAGTAACTAGGATTAATCTATAGGGAACCCCGAGTGAATGTTCTAGGTGATTATGCTCTAAGTTGTTTATTATGCGGCTTTGGTTAATATTGGCTTAGATTAAGCATGATTTTCATTGAGCATAATGCCATTGTATTTATACGGTGTTGCGTTTTATCTAATGGGTAGATTTATAATGATAAAAATGTGACATTTCTATTGAATTTAGAAAAATCAGTGGCTGGCTAAAGGCTATCAACCTATTATGAATAAAGATTTAATAGTTCCAAGATTCCATATGAAATAAGTATAGCTATAGTGTGAAGCGATGTTATATTTTAATGTTTGAAAACAATCCGAGTATATTACATTGTTTAGTGGGGGTTTGTTTAGATGTTTGCTAGATATTTTATTTTAAATTGATTTCTTGATTATTTGAATTATTAGTTCGAGTATATTAAGTTAGTTTATTAAATTGAAATTGTTCGTAGTTTGACCTCAGAAAAATAAAAACTGTTCGTAGTTTAGTTATTTCCTTTAATTGTTTATTTTATTTGCATATTATTAATTGTTTAATTCTCATTTAATTAAATTAATTAAGTTAAAAACAAGTTAAATCCGGTAAACATTTAAGGTAGCCTTAATTCTTAAGAGATTTGAAAAATCTATGCGGAGACGATATCCAATTTACCACTACTACAAATTAATAATAAAATACGAGAAATTATTGTGCATGCTCGACACGTGTCATTGGGCGACCATTCTTTAACACTGCCAATGCTCAGTTGCGTACAAGAAAGAAAATGATCACGATAAGTATCGAGGAGGACGATGATGCTGAAAGGATTGTCTTTATTGAAGGGCACAAAGTACATTCGAACGGAGAGATATCGTTATCTCAGACCTACAAATGGAGTATCCCGACTTAGACTCAGACTAAAGGACCAAAACGATATCGGGGTAATGACGTTAAACTATGAGCTACTAGGTGGCAGCCCAGGGTTTTTAATTTCAGCTTTTAAATTTTAGTCGGTTATTTATTTAGTTTAGTTAGAACAATCCAAATGTTTTAGCAATTTTATAACTTTTGAAAGTTTTGTGCTAATCATGCAGGAGAGAGCATTTATCGGGTAACATTTCATTGGAATGGAGAAGTCTCAACAAACTCAGTAAAGAGCGTAAAAGCAAGTGTAAAAGAGAAAATGAGTTAAAATGGTAAAGGTCAGGTACATGGAAAAATCACGGTTAAGATCTTATGGAATTTATATATGTAAATGGTATTTCACACTATCACGATGGCTTATGGAGTAATATACAGAGCCGGGAGAGCGTCAATAGGGAGTTCATGTAAAATTTGAAAAATTATGGAGATAGACTGGTTGACACTGCTTGTACACACATGACATCGTGACTGCATAGGGACGGCGATAGAACGGTGTAGAGCTGTAAGCAAAAAATGCTTACAGTGGTCTTGACGCCATGGCAACATTGTGTCAGTGGCGTACCCTATAAGAGACAGCGTAGGCCTTTTCAAACTATATTTTCCACACTAGACCCTAGTCTATACACCACCAACTAAGCATAGATCCCTCTAGAACCCATGTTTAAGAAATTATAAGAGAGAAAATAGTGTTCCTAATGATCAAGAGTGAAAAGAGAGAGTACATTGTGGATTTGCACAAAAGAGGAAAACTAGGGCATTGATTTGAAGATTCGATTGAAGAGAGCAATAAAGTTTTAGCTTGTGAGCAAAGTGAGAGGGCTTTGATTAATAGAAGCTTGGAGAAACAATCTACACTAGAAAGTAGTTTGGAATTGAGGTGATTTGAAAACCCATTTTGAATTTTTATGTTCAATGAATTTTTTGAAAATGACAAGAACAAGGAGGCAAAAAGTCAAGTTAGTGTGGTTATGGCAAATGATTATCATGCATCATCCTCAAGAGATCCGAATGAGGATGAACTGATACCTTTTAAATCCAAGTACAACATTAGTAGAAAGGCAAAAGAGAGATATGAGGCCATTTAGAATATGTAGTTCATTTGTGGAAGAGGTATAAACCTACCAGCTAAGTATGATAAAAGAGTAAACAATTTCATTTGGCAACAAGGTTAGGAGCAATTCACTCAAGACTATAGAGAGAACGAGGTTAATGGAATGAGTGAAATTGTTTATAAAATTTATGCCAAGGCGAAGTGTACTTGGAAAAGTGACCCAATGAAGGTGAGAAGTGTAATAGTCCCCTTTAATGAGCGATACACAAATGACATCAATGATTTAAAGCACTTGAACATGGTTCGAGAATCACAGACCTTCCTAGATGATTTGTATGATACACCCTATAACTTATACCCTTTTAGAGTCATTGAGAGAACATTGTTTGTCCAAGGACAACAAGAATGGGTAATGGAAACTGAGAATATGCCAAAACGCATTAGGAAGGGGAGCGTTAGGAGATATCTTATAATGCGACAACATTTTCTGGTTGCTTCACTATACCCTAGTACTCGGCAGGGCAAGATCAACAATCTCAAAGAGGTTTTTTTGTATGAGATTATAAAGAATGGGGGGATCAATGTGGGTGAGATCATCTACAACAATTGGAGGGAGTCTCTCATGACTAAGAGATATAGACAAAAAAATTGTCGTTTCAAATCCTAATCACCTTATTGTGCTTGAAGGCCGGAGTGCGATTGATTCGAGATGAAAAATTTGATATTGAGGCCCACACAACAATAGATGAGGAGTTTATGCTAACATTGAAATCACCGACTGATCACCAAGACTTTGAGGATGAGAGAGAGAGAGAGCCAAGAGGGACATATTTGAGGCCGAGTTGTTTTCCAAGGAGTAAGAATATCATGCAACAATAGTAGCAGCAGTGGAGTTAGCCCAAAAGTTGGAAAATGAAGGACATGGAGAGGGAGAGGAGGAGGATCATTAACAAGGATTCGCCGAGGTCTACAAATTTGTAGGCCCACTTATAGGAGAGCAGAACTTGGATAGCCTCGAGGTTTTTCCACCACCTCCTCTACCGCAGGCACTAGTACCACCACTGGAAGACTTAACTCCACAATAGCAGAGGTTGTGGATTGCTGAGATAAGGAGACAATACAGAGAGGATAAAGCTCAGTATCTTGAAACCTCGGTGAGATATGAGCAAGACCGATTGAACGGACATTATGATTTCATATTATTTGATGATCATTAGACGGACATAGCTAAATATGAGAGGAGAAACTAGATTAGACATACTGATAGTTCTATTGGCTTTCCAACAATAGTGAACTGCACGTTTGATCCTGATGTGGTGTAGAGCAAAAAGGTGGAGCGTCCTTTGACACCATCTTTTGCTGGAGCTGACGATGGCAATGCTGATGATGATGTGCATTCTTAGAGTTAATCTTAGGATTTCTCTAGATCTTGGGGAGATGAGTGATATATTTATATTGATTATCTTTTCCATTTGGGATATTTTTTCATTTCATTAGTTTAACTTTTATGTTTATGCATTATTAAGTTTTGTTATTATTATGTTTGTATGTTAAGTGTTTGTATTTTTCATGCTTATTTTTAAACCTTGAGGATAAGGTTTAGTTTAAGTGTGAGGGCATCTACACTATGGGAAATGGTAAGAAAGGATGAAATAAGGAGAACACAACATGCATGATCATAACATTTTATTTTTGAAGCAGTTAAAAAGGAAAACATGGTAGTGTATCTTTTTTATTTACTTATTATTTGAATGTGTTTAAGTAGTATAGATTAAGTTATATATAGTAATATGTAATGAAGAAGTAATTCATTTGCAAAGTTCATGCTTTTAATTGAGGAAAAGTAAGAATACAAGTATCATGTTGATATGAAACTCAAGAGAGTGTTATCAATTTTTTTGAAGAAAATAAAAAATGTTGCAAACAACGGTATAATTTCATGATTAGAAACTTAGAGTTGGGGAAGACTATGAACTCGAAATAAAAGTAAGGAAGAATACTAGAACACTTCTTTTGGAAAAAAAGTTAGATCTATAAGTAATTCTATAATAAGTATGAATCTTACTTGATTATAAAGTAAATAAAGACTCAGTGCTAAGGATAAAGAGATAGGCATGACGTTTAATGTGAAGTTGGAGCTAAAATTGCTTGATTAAGTGAAAGTGAGAAATGCTAACAAGAGTTTTAAACATAAAAATACAGAGTCCCATAAGTACAACCAGAAAAAGAGCAGAGAACTTGATTGTTGGAAAAAAGAGAAAAAAACAGAATCCATATGAAAAGGGGCAGGGACCGTACAACTAGAAAATATGAGGAGAAAAGAAAAGATATATATAAAAATAAAGAAAGAAAGACGGAAGTTAGATTAAAATTCTTAAAATAAAAGATTTAGCTAGTAGCTTAGTTGAGTTAAATTTTCTTTCCAACGTTATTAAGTCCTATGGACTCTTGAAGTACTAAAGTTTGCAAAACTAGTATGATCTTTACTTATTTGTGAATTCTGAAGTTTAATGAAAAATCATGAGATTGTACACTTGCTACTTGATTGTCGAGGGGAAATAAATTTGTGAGTAGTGATGGTTTTGGTTGTGAACTATTTTTAATTTCGAAAGTGAATTATATGTATTTTTAAACCTACACGTTTTTGAAAGTTTAAGTTTTTGTAGAGACAAACTCTTGAATGGATTATTGACTTGAACTTTGTTGAATTAAATGATACTCTATGAACAATGTAAAATGAACATGGACTTACGTAGTAGTAGTAGTAAGAATATTTAGTAAAATACACTTTTGTTGACGTGCAAAATGCTAAGTTTGGGGGTATTTGATAAGTGATAATTTAGAATTACCTATAAGATTAGCTTTGTAGTATATTTGATATAAATTTCCTGGAATAGGCTTTAATTGAAAGTATTTATCTATTTTCAGGTAAAAAAGGTATAAAGGAGATAAAGGTGTGATTTCATGATGAAACGAGGATAAAATGCACAAAAGTACATTTTCGGCATGGCTAGTACGTTTGACGCTGTAGGAAATGATCATACAACATGGGAAAAGCATGGAGAAGGAAAGAAGAGAAGAAAAGTGGGACATAGCACTTGGCGCAATGGCGATGATATGGTGTCTTACACCTGGTACCGGGATAGACAGTGTAGGGCGTCGAGCCCACTATGAAGGGAAAATATACATAAAATGGTTGAAGTTGAGGCGGCGCTGTAGCTTTACCCACACAACGCCGCATCATTTATGGACATTGTCAGGACTTAGAAAATAGAAAGTTTAGAGTTTGAGTTCATTTGGAATTGTTTATTAGTGTTTCTAATTGTATTCTAAAGTGTTTCAGAGATATAAATAGGTATCAGAATGTGATAAACTCACCGATTATCATACATTACATTGTTCTTGAGTATTAAGAATAGTTTTGGAGGAGAAGATATTGAACACTCCACGTTTGGTTATTTGCTATTGTTTCTTTGATTTAATCGATGTTAAATTCGATATTTGACTGCAATGAAAACCATGATGTGTATGTCTATTTCAATGATGAGTGAATAGTTCATTAACCTTAGAGATTAATGACTCCTATGGTATGAATGCTATGCTAAAATAGTTGTGAATGGATTATAAAGATAAAAAATGCAATGGTTAGAATTTGTGTTGATTCTATACGTAATACAATGAACACATTGATCATGTCTTTGTTGATTAGCGGGTTTGGGAGTTACCATGACCATTGGAGCTTTTAAGTCAAATATGGACGATACATCCATAAAATATATAATATTAATAGATAATTATTGATTAAAAAGACACAAAGTAAATTTAAATGGTTATGAATATAAAAATTTAGAACTTAAAACAATATAGAACTTAGGTCATTCACATCGATAGATGAAGTTCTAGTTTGCACATTGAAATCTTTTCCGTCACGACAGTGGGTTGAAAGAATCTTAAGGAAATTTGTCTATTCTAATTGAGCGTTGCACAGACACAATGAAGATGAAGGAAATGAATTGAAAAGCATAGTAATTCATTATCTAGGTGAAGTTGTGAACTAAGATATTTTTAATATAAGAGTGAAAGTATTTACATTGTTTTGTTAGAATATAGTAGTTTAGTTAAAACCAATTAAAAAGGGTTTTCATAGCAATAGAGTAAATTTGACTAATCGAATTATGTGCAGCACATCTTTCCCCGAGGAAAATATACATAATTAATATTAGTTGATCACATTATTACAATAATCGAGCCGTCATACTTGACTCTTGCATATGGTTGTTTTAGCTTATTTATTTGCGTTATATGCTTTTAGTTACCGATCTTTGTTGATTTGGAATAGTGGATAAGTGGCTTCTGGATTTTCTCACTAGAATTATCATATTTGGTGACAATTGCAGATTCGTCGAGCAGCAGGCCGAGGAAGGAGAAGATCGATGAATACCTTTTAGCCTTAGGCTTCGTATTACTTGTAACAAACCATTATCTTAAGCTCGTGATTATTATTAACCCGAATCCTAATTAACCGGAGTTAGGCTCATGGTTAAGTTTGACATATCTCGATTAGCGTGTGAGTGGGTTTATGTCATGTTTGGTGTTTATGTGATGTGTTTAATGAATTTTATAAGTGCTCGAGAGTAATTATAAGTTAATACAAGGCTATATTTGTGAAATGAATAATGAATTAATAAATTGCCAGTCCATTGAATGCGACGAGGGGGGTTGTAAAATGAATGTGCATGCTCAAGAAAACTTGTAGGTGTGTTCGATGGATTTAGTGGAGATAAAATACATAGGGATATATATTTTATATAATTGATACATAAATTTATTTAAATAAAATTATAGATTGATTTAATTAATGCAGATCATTAGATTGCCTCGAGCATAAGTAAAGGATGTGTTAGGATATGTGTCACTTTAACATAATATCCATTAGATCAGCCTTGAGATAGCGCGATGCGTATCTTGATGAGAATCCATATATAAAAATCAAAAGCTTCAAACGTATCTCATTGTAAATTCGATTGATTGAGAGAGAAGTAGGTGAGGGTTTGATTTGATCAGTAGGGGAGATTTATGAAGAGAGAGAGAGAGAGAGAGAGAGAGAGAGAGAGAGAGAGAGAGAGAGAGAGAGAGAGATGATTTCGGAGGTGAGAAATGTTAAATCCTGAAATCTCTGAACTAATAATTATGGTTAATCAAGGATTAACAGATTCATATACAGGTTTAGGCAACGAGTCGGGAGTTAAGGATTAGTGAAATTAGATTTACAGGTAATTTTATTTATGTGTGATGTTTGCCTAGTGTTGTGTACTATAATATTATGTTATTTTGTGAAATTCAAGCTAACTGAGTAAATCCAAAATTCACGGGGTTTATCTTGAGATACGTGTTGAAATGAGTCTAAAAAAAGTAAGGTGTTGACTTGGACTTTGGTATCAAATTTTATGAAATATAAATACAACGAATTTTGAAAACCAGAATTTATAAATTTAATTGGACTTAATGAGTCGACATGGGTCCTACACGTCGATTTGTGTGCGATACAAGTTGTCTGAGAGTTTCAGAGCGCATTGGCAAATTCTTCAATTTTGAGTCGAATTGAGGTATTTTTTGGGGTTTAATTTAGATGATAAGTCGTCATTTGTGCAATACTTTATGGTGATTATATCGCTAATTTTGTGACTTTTATCATCATTTATACTGTTAAATCATTGTTTTCCTATTTTTAGGTCAAAAATAGGCTTTTGTACTAAAATGAGATATTTCCATTTACATTCACTCAAAAGACTAAAAATAGGCTTAGTGCCTTAGTAGAGATGTATGTGTAAAGCTAAATTGCCAAGGAATCACAGGACCAAATATGACTAGATTGAAGGAAGCTCACTGAAAATACCACAGGAAAAGCCTCGTGAAGTCCTAAGAGAAAGACGAAGGTCGTATCTCGAGAAAACCCCAGCGTTCATAGCTATTTGGGTTTGTATATAGGGCACTAACACATCACTGGGCTCGATTCGGAATGAGAAACAAAGCAACACGACAATGTCGTAGAGATTTCTTAGCAATTTAGCATTTTGTACATACGGTGCTGGGAATATTTGAATATTGTTGGTTTTCATTCGATACTTTCTCAAAAATTTCCGTTTAGATACAATTTTATCCTACCCCTACTATATATATGAAACCTCAGAACTAAAAAGGGAGTGACCAGAGACTGAGAGTTCTAGATTTAAAATTCCATATAGAGTTCTAGAGAGGAAGCTTTGGTTCTAGGTTTTTCTTTTGAAGTTTTGTATGGAGAATCTTTGTAAGTTTTATATATTTAATAAATTTTAGATTTGTATTTACAATCTTGAGTGGCTAAGCACCACCATCTAAGCAAATGTATTTGAGTTCAAGGAATTCATAAATTCATTGGGTTTATGAGCTTTGATGCTTAACTTGTTTGTTACTAATTCTCGTATTCTTTTTTGCATTGCTATTTAGAGGCCATTTGACTATAGTTTTAAACCTTGAGTTATTTCATTTTTTTGTGTACGTGCATGTGCATGACAATCATGGTTAGAAACTATCGCTAGTGATTTTATCGCCGCTCGATAAGGGGGATTACATTAGGTGGCAGGTGGGACCTTATATGTTGGCAATTGATGTGTCCCTGTGTATTTAGGATATGAGATGGGTGGCGGTGTATTGTAATTTTCATTTGTGACAAGTGGACAATCCGATGCTAGTTACCACTCATGATAGGTGTTCTTATAAAGTGCTAATGTTGCTAGTTTGTTGAAAGCTTACGACATATCTGATGGCTTTTCAAATCTAGCTAGTATGTAGTTAAGTTGCACGTTCCTTTCACTGACATGAGGAGAATGAGGTGATGAAACTCACTATAAGCCTATATACGAGAATTAGTAATAAGACAAACATTTGATAAAATAACGATCGAATCAATTCCTTGGAATGTCAAATCCTGCCTTGGTCTAAAGTCTTTATTTATTGATTTTAGTCTTAAGTGTTTTAACTTGTACGCATTTGATTTACTAGTTTAATTCTATTTCCAAAACTTCCATTTTCCCTAAACCTAAAAAGAACACCCGAATCCTTATGGGATCGACCTTGTACTTGCCTCACTACAAACCAATTATAGTAAGTGAAAAATGAGACTATTTTTTATGTTGAACTATTCATCAAATTTTAGTGCCATTGCCACGGATTGGTGGTTATTTTTTTCTTTTAGGTTTTTATTTTTATTATATGATTGCAGGTCACAAACGTTCACTTTTCACTGATTCATTGTTTCCTTCAATTTAGATATTGATAAGATATACCAGATAAGTAACATAACTAATAGAAGGAGAGGATAGTCAAGGGTAACTATGGAGTATAATAGGATACATCAAAATCCTAAAATTGTGCATGCTGCCAAGCAAAACAACTAGTCTAATATATGGGAAGAACTGAGGCAGGAAAGAGAGCTCACTATCAGGGAGGCGAACCAACATCGAGGGGGCTCGTTACCACTATGTATTGAGCTTTTTGCTGCCATTGTTCAATTCGAGCTGAAGTCAGGGTTGATACATAAGTTACCCAACTTTATTGGGAAAAAGAATGAGGATCCTCGAAGGTTTCTCACAGAGTTTGAGATGGTGGTAGTAGGCATGAAGCCTGCTACAATTGATGCCGATCTAGTGAGACCGAAGGCATTTCTTTTTTATATCAAGGACACTGCACAAACTTGTTATTCCTCTTGCCAGCTAATTCCATCAATAACTGGAATAAGCTACATTAGAAGTTTTAGGATGACTATTTGCCTGCTAGAAGGATTACTTAACCAAGGAGGGAAACTCCCTACATCATCCTGAAGGATGATGAGTTTTGTCACAATAATAGGAGATATTTAAAAGATTATGCAGGCATGCCCTCAACATGGTCTTAGCAAGAAATCTCTGATGGAAAGCTTCTACGAAGGGCTCATATATAATGAGAAGTGGTTTCCTGATACAATATGCAATGGTAGTCTATTTGATATCACACCAACTATGGCTAAGTGATACATGGAAAAGGTAGCCGACCAAGCTAAATAGTATGGACCGACTAGTGAGAGACGAGGAGTTATGATATCTTTAGGGCATAGTAAACTAGAGGACGAGTTGTTAGAATTCAATTCAACAGTTAAACAGATGATGGTAACAAAGGCAAAATGAAAGCTTGTAGGATTTGCTCTAAGCCGAGTCACTTTACAAATGATTGTCCTCAACTCTTTGAGGATATTATGAAGGTGAAAGTAGAAGGTAAGTCTCCAGGACCACCAACAAGGTAATTTGGGCAACAAAGTAACTTTTATGAAGGAAGGGACATAAATCTTAACTTGAACTATGCTGCTAGGAACCAGAACTACTATAACTTTGTGCCTAGAGGACAACCATTGCCGCTTGCACCATAGAACCAACCACCTCATCCACAGGGACCCAACCTAGAGGGATGATAAAGCGGTTGATCCTATTTCAACAACAGTACGAGGCTTGGACTGACACTTGAATCGAAGAGTTGTAGGCTTGGTTATCTAACATGCCAACTCAGATTGCCCAAACGAGTAATGAAGGGATGTTGCCATCTGAGCCCGTCTCTAATCTTAATACGAATGCGAATGTTATTTCACATATTAACACATCATCTGTGATAGGGGAAGCCGAAAGGAGTACCAATAGAGGAGGATGGATTAATACCATCCAACATAGGGCCCTATTTCCTCATAGATTGTATCTGAAAAGGTATCCATTCCTTACCAAGGATCCACCCAAGGAACGTATGGTAACCAAGATATAGTTGAAGGAAAAGAAAGAAATCTAGCCAGAAGTCGAATAATCTTATGAACCATTATGCATCGCATGACTTTTTGAACCATTCTGATTCGCAAGATAGCATGGAACTTTTCTTGGATCTTTTGAGGAAGAAGGTTGGGTGTTAAAGTAGAATTACCAGCCTAAGGAGATCTATAACACAAGATAGAAGCCAGAGCCACAATCATCCATTCATATATCATTTATTATTGGAAAGGTGTGCCTGATGGTGCACTGAACAATCCTGACATGGGAGCATTCGAGAACATCATTTCCATGAAACTCCTGCAAACAGTTGAGTTGGAAATCACTAAGCGCACCCCAGACTAGTTTGTTTTTTAAGCAAATGGAATACCCACTAAGATCTATGGAGTTGCGAGGAAGGTACCCGTGAGACTTGAAGACTTAGAGATTCTGGTAGACTTCTCAGTCATTGATGAAAGACTTAGTGAGATCAACACCATGTTGCTAGGGATGTCGTTCCTCTACAAAGCCAAAGCCAACATTGATGTCTACAATGAGAATGCCACATTCATAATTGGAGACAGAACAATGTTTTATAGCAATGGTAGGTTGTGCATGAAGGAGGAACAGGGAATCATCAAGCGTCCGAAGGTGTCTACACCGCCAGCCAAAGAAAAAAAGCCACCTATTGATGTCATCGGCATGGACTCTGATTAGTTTAAGAATGTGGTAATGCTGGTCCATCGATGTTAAACACTAGTGTTTCGTGGGAGGCAGCCCCCATTTAGTTATTTGAACTTAATTTAAGTAGTTTGAATTGGAATAAACTGTGGATTTTACTAAGTTAATTTGGGTTGCTTGATTAGAAAATTAAAGTTGATTTTGATTTGAATAAGTTAATTTCAATAAGTTGAATCTAATACCTCTAAATCTTGTAGAGACCTGTCGATTGTTTAAAGATTTGTAGAATGTTTGGCATGCATAGAAATCTGAATGACTTTTGGCGAAGTAATTCAAGGCAAGTATATTTTAATTTGATACATCATTTGCATACACAGAAAGGTGGACACACTGGTAATTGTTGTAAGATTTAGTTTATTTTACAAGACCAGTGATTTCATAGCATCATTAAGGTTATACAGAAATCGCTATGGTGACCCTGGATAATATCCCAATTTAGTATATTCAACTTTTACAACAAGCAATTTGCCATCAATATAGTGTGAACATAAGGCGCTAGCAATGCGTTACGAATTATTTTAGAAAAAATTCAAAATTTCTAGCGATTTGGCAATGCCATCATGTTTGAATGTACGACGTTGCGCTCGAGATTATGTTTCTAAAATGGGAAGTACCCCATTGTGTACCCAAATTAATTGAACTTGGATTAGTGTTAATCTTAAGGATTGACGGTCATAAATTGGAGGTTACGTGGATAACTCGATTGACTCAGACACGAGAACTGAGAGAATATGTTATTTATGGATGATGGTTGTTTATAAGTGGTGTTTAAAATCATTATTATTGTATTGCATTGCATGTATGTCTATTGTTATCGGGCGATTTGGTGTGACGAGGAGTTACCTTGGGAAGCGTGTTGATGCGGGAATCAGATAAGAGTAACTTAGGGATGCTAAACTAGACTAAGAACTAGAATGTGATGTCTAATTAAATCATAGCTTAAGTTAGTTAATTAAATAAAATGAAATATGAAGCACCTCAAGATATGTGTTGAGGCACGGGGCATCGAGCGCCGTGTAGTTAGAGATTGGGGGACCAATAATGTATTAATAAAAGTTTCTAAAAACACCAATCATATGTATTATTATGCCTAAGTGAATTAAATTGATTAAAAATAAATAAAGTCCTATAGTTTGAGGGATTAATCTAGGACCTTAGATCTTCATCTATATGTTCCTAGATTGAAGAAACTAGATAAGATGTGTCAATGATGATTGTCACATTGAAAACATAATGTCGCGTAGACAGCACAAAGGAGGACCATTAAATTGACCTCGAGATAAATGAACATAATTGATTACATATACAACTATATAAACCAACTTAATGGATTTCTCAACAAACCCACTAACATAATCCATGCAAATTGTAAAAACAATTTGAGTGTTTTGGAGCTAGGAGATCAAAGAAATTGAGGAGCTTTAGATCAAACTGAAGTAATTCATCACAAGGTAGTCATCTTTTCCGTCACTTTCTTCTTCAAGTCATCAAAATGGAGCTAAAAAATGGAGTTTTTGTTCAAAAACTAGTTGCTAGCTTAACTTGCCGTTTTGATGAAATATCCCATAGGTTTTAAGTCCAATTCAACCACAAAATTTGGTTTTAAAACTGATTTTCATCAATATGTAGAAATTGGCCCAATTGAGGAAAATTGGAATAAATGCATGAAATATTATAAATTGATGCAAATTATTGTATAATTATTGTTGTTGGCTGTTATTTGGTGGTGATTCCCCTATGAGGAGAAGGTAATGTTATGACTTGGCAAAGGCCACAAAAGAAAAAACCGCAAAATTTCCGTGTTCGAAATTCTAGGTTTCGACCTTATTAGCGTGCTAATGATTTTCCTTAGCGCGCTAACCATCCTGCATAAAATTCAAGAAAAACGTGCTTTAATAAAGTAGATTACAAGAACCCATTTTTAAAACACTTATTTTCTGTTTTAAGGGTTTTTGTACTATTTTGAGGAAATTACCCGAGAAAATAATAATTTAATAATTCTTGGGATTTGTATCGAGTTTGGTTTAGGTTTTAAAACACATTAATCTAACTTAAAACTACTACAATTTATTCTAAAAACACATAATTGACTTGAGGATAACGAGGGACCGTAGCTCTGGTACCGAGAACTAAGCGATGTCATATTTGGGAGTCCGAGGATGTCAGAGCGCGATTGAGGTATGTAAACCCATTGGGAAGCTTTACAAAATTCATGGCATGTTTTATCAATATCGTGTTACATGTGTGGCTGCTGGTGGGCACACATGGGTTTTCTGTTCCTATTTTGGTTTACGTATATATTGATCATGGCTAAATCACTTGCACGGGTTACTTGTGTTTATTGCTCATGTCGACTGCAGTAGAATATATCTACGACCAATGGGAGGAACTTAAGGTGTTCCCTTGACTTCAAATAATACCTGGAACGGTTCATCCATTAACTGTAGTTGGGATTTAGTGATTGTAAGCCTATAAGTATATATGTGGTTCCTATCATCTTTCATCAATTACTAGCTTGTTTGGGTCAGGGTTTTCTCAGATTATTCATTTGGTTATTTATTTATTGTTGCTTTATTTTGTAGCCTCTCTTATTAGTATATGCTGTTACATTTATTCGCTATTGTTTATGCTTTTCGTATGCTATCCACATTCATGGGAATATGATTTACTTTTGTCATATGTTATATTTGTATGTCTCGTAGTTTAATAGTTTTATTTCATGAATATTGTGTAGACTTCTCTCGGATTATACTTCTCTGCACTCATCACTGTATTTGTTGGGTGACCGAGTGAAAATCCTTTGACGAGCAAGGGCAAGGGCTAGGAAGTATTGGGGGACTACCTTTGAGATATTGATGCCAGCTCATATTATGGTTGTCACACATTGTCATCTTCCTTACCAAACCATAGCAATTACCACCTCCCATAACCCTTGAAAACTCATTTCCAACCGCCAAATCTACCGATTCCAAACCCCATTCTCACTTTTTTGACTCTTCATCCAGTGGATATCATTTTGAGCCATGAAAATGCGAGTTTGGTAAGATCCATGATGAAGCCACAAGCTAGGAGTTTGACTTTTTAACCTCCAAAGGCATCTATTAGGCTGAGATAGCTCCTGTGAGCTCTTGGGAACTCATTCCTAAATAGTTAACACCCTGATTTCCTCATAAATTTTTAGTTTTTTTGTTGGGTATTCTTTGGCCAATTTGTGTTGGGGCATATGCCATAGGTCAATCTATAAACATTGTTTGTCTTATTATTTTAGTTAATAAAAAAGGTTTTCTTTTATTGTTTTATTATAAGTGATAACATGTTTTCCTTATAATGAGATCAATGGGTAGTTGTTGAAATATCTTAAATATTCCTAGTCGGCCATTATACTGAGAACTATAATGAGTTAAAACTAGTGTGAATCTTAATTGATGGTCATGTGATGATCGTGCGTATAAGCATACGAATTTAGTCCATCGACTTGAGATAACCATAGCCTTCAATATTAGGAGCATGGTAATTTGACACAATCAAATGCTGTCTTTAATCGGATGATTATAAAGATTGTGATTGGTTACCATGTGAATAATATGTTAAAGTGTGTAATCAAGATAAAATGTTTCCCTTTCATATAGAGAGATCTAAGTGGACTCCTAGATATGTTAGACTGTTAAATGACCAAGTCCAAGTGAATTGATAGGATTAATGTCATTTGGATGTTTTCAGTCTACCTAAAGATTGAGACTAGTACGCTTGAACATTAAGGGTGAATTTCCATGCCTTATGTTAAATTAAAGGATATTGCACAACAAAAGGATATCATATATATTATTCATTAGGTTGTATCGATTTTGATATTCATGCTAATTGGATGTCATAATGCCTTTCTAGAGATTGCTTATGACTTATTTACCAAAATGACTTTTGTTCACTGCCAACTTGCATGAACCTATTGGGTCGCTCACAAAGAATGGCTTTGCGCAATTTCAATTGGTCGAAAGTAATGAATCTTATATGATACAATTCATGACATAAAAGCCCTTATGATTTGTTATAGGATAACTTATTAATAGGGTGTATGTGTAATTTACTTGAATTGCCTAAAAATAATAGTTGTATTATAAATAGGTTTTTTGGGTAAACTTATCTACACATGTAAATAGAGGTTGAAACCTTAAAATGAAATTAGATTTTTGTTTTTACTATTTTTGAGTTCTTTAGATTGTGAGAGAGAAAGAAAATCATTTCCAATCTCTCTTGGGGCTAACACTCCAAATTGTGGTCATCGTTCATGTGTTGATTTCTGATAGAGGATGCACACTTGAACATCTTGAAAATCGAAAAATCACGGATTAAGGTACGGTTTACTTTTTTTTTATCTTTTTTAATGAAACGTATTTTTGATCCTATCGGGGTTTTTCAATTTTTTTTTGAATTTTTCGTTATGTATGAATCCCAAAAACTAATAGTGGTATTAGAGACATAGGCTTGGTTTTATTAAATGTTTGCATGTTTTCTCCGATTTATATATGATATATGTGTGGAAACATGATCTTGATTAATATATATTTGATGTACATATAGGTTTCATGATAATTGTTATCAAGAATTGGTTTTAAAGTATATTTTTAATTCATGTATTTGACACATACGCATGATTTGACTCAATGATAGAATTCATGTTTAGAATATTTCGATTAACATATGTTTTTAATGTTGAACAACGCAAATTTCATATGTTCATGGTAGAAGTCATGTTTAGGTTAATGTGATTCTAGTGTTGAATACATATTTCATTTTTCTCCATGGTAGAAGTCATGATTGGGTTAATATGATTAATCTATTATGATTTTGGTGTTGAATACATGATTAATATTTTGTTTCTTAATTCAATTGCACGTTTTGTATGGATTAGAACCGAAATATATATTTCTATTAGATAGGTGATAAACTTCTAATCTAATAATAATTACAAATCCTATAAGATAGGTGAGATATATAAAAAAATCATAATGGATAAGGATTCAAAGTATCTTAAATTCTAATTGGATTAGGATAAGATATTAGGTTAGAGGTGGGCCCTATTTAATGAAAAATACTTCAATTTTTTTTCGAAATTAAAATAAGGGGTAGTTTGGTCTATTGGATTGATTAAAATAATGAGAAATTTTATGCAATTTTCAATTTTTGAAACTGGAATTCGTTGTCAAAAAAAAAAGAAAAATAGAGGGCGCTGCTCTTTGTACCCACGTCCGCTAACCGGTAATCGAAACCACTGCTAACTGTTTGTTGCATGAGGAAATTGTTATAATAGTCAATATTAGTTAAATTTCCTAATTAGTTTAGTGATTGTACATGCATTGTAATATATGATAGTTATCGTGTTTAAATTATGATCGCTTAAACAAATAAAAATCCATTTTTTAAATTTTAAATCTAGTGCCATCTATTCTCAAGCACTTGTCCAGGCTTTGATCGCATCAATATGGGTATGCTTCCACATAGTATATTGTCTTATCTTAGTGAAGCAAGTTGGTTAACGATTATTCTATTATTTGAAATGGTTAGACTTGATAAAGCTATCAAAATGGTTTTAGGCTTTAGCCACAAAATGAGATAAAACATGCTAAGACACAAGATGTCATAATCTCATAAAAATAACTAAAAGTTATGTATGATGTAATTGGTAATATGTACCTACCTAAATAACCTAATTCAAAGGGTCATGCTTTAGCTGTCTCGGAATTAGGTGAAACATGGATCTTAGTCCCGTAAATTAACATAACATTTTGAGGGTTGCTAATTTAGTGGGATTCTATTCCTCTATACTAAAATGAACTTTTACGTAGTATTTGTTATAGATATGTGGCCTTTTCAAATCACACTTATCCCTTATCACAGCGATCCATGATAATTCAATAATTAAACACATTTTATAGTGTAATTTTAGGTTGATTTTAGGCATAAATTATGATATTACAGTAGGTATTCTCTTGTTTTTGTGATTTTCGATTTTAATTAGGAAAATGAAAAAACAAAAGAAAAGAGAAAGAAAAGCAAAACAACCAACCGAAAAAATACACTAGTGATTAGCTAGCAATTTGGAATAATGCTAGGAATTTCCATATAAATCAACAATAGAAGAAGGCTAGCGAATCAACTGCGAATTAGAGAATAAATTATATATCACCAGCATAATTGGTGGAGCATTAAGAGTTAAACTCAGTGATTTGCTTAATGATTTACGTATAAATTAAGAATCATTGAGAAATCGTTATCGTCAGTTATGGGTTTTTTGGATTAATATGAAGAATTTGAGTTTATTTATGATGTATATACGTAGAGAAACTATTCAAATAGGCCAGAGAGCTTCAAAATTACTTTTTCCTTTTATATTAATGTATTTATTCATTCATTATGTCTTTTAATTATATTTATGGATTGTTTATTTCCAACATGAGTGGATAGTCTATCAATGTAAACAAACTCTAAAAAATGTGCTATATTTTGTATTGGCATATAGTTATAATTAAGAAATCACTTACTTAATGCTTTAAATCTATTCATACACGTCAATCACGTAATTAATAAGTTGTTTTTGCGTATTACAACTAAAGAAGATTATTATTGCATTCATAGTTGCAAATATTTTATGTGGTATTAAGATTCTGAATCTATGTCTATAATTATTCACAACAATTATAGAAGTAGTAACTAGGATTAATCTATAAGGCATTTCCCGAGTGAATGTCTTAGGTGATTGTGTTCTAAGTTGTTTATTATTCGGCTTAGGCAATATTGGCTTAGATTAGGCATGATTCTCATTGAACTTAATACTATCGTATTTTTATGGTGTTGCATTTTATCTAATGGGTAGATTAACAATGATAAGACTATAGCATTTCCATTAAATTAAGAAAAATTGGTGGCTGGCTAAAGGCTATTAAATTATTAAAAACAAGAAAAAGTTATTTTCCTTCGAGATTCTGAAAATCCCTATGGAGACGATATCCCATTTACCACTACTACAAGTAAATAGTAAAATATGAGAAATTATTGTGCACGCTTGAAATGTGTCAATTTTTGGTGCCGTTGTCGGGGATTCTTAGATAATTTTTAAAGAATTCTAGATGTTGTATGGTCTACACAATTCGTCGTGTTAATTCAACAAGATCTCTACATCTATTTGATCCTGAAATATATAGAACTTTTAATCCGAGTTTAAGAGAACAACAATGTAGGAAACATTTAGTTAATAGGTGTTCGGGCATGTGCCCTAGGTCAATCAATTTACTGTCTTTATGAATATTTTTAGTTAATAAAATAGAGGATTTCATTTGCTGTTTATTATAATTAATTTACATGTTTATATTATAATAAGATTCATGGGTATTTGCAAAAATATCCTAAATGTCCAAAGTCAATCATTATAATGGGAACTATAATGAATTAACACTAGTGTGAGTCTTGATTGATGATCATATGATGATTATACGTATAGGGATATGAATCAAAATCACGAGTACTTGTTAGGGAACAAAGTACTGGAATGACCCGCTATGAGAACATCACATGGATTAAGTCATAGTTGTTTCTCATGATATGTATATTTTTCAGTCCTCTGACTTGAGATTACTAAAGACTTCAACATTAGGAACACAATGACTTGACACAATCAAACGTTGTCTTTAACCGGACGATTATAAAGGTTGTGATTGGTTACTGTGTCAGCAATGTGATGAAGTATTGTAATCGAGATAGAATTTGTCCCTCTCATATAAAGAGAGATATCCAGTGGATTTCTAGATGTGTTAGACTGTTAAAAGGCCTAGTCTAACAACAACAACAACAACAACAACAACATAGCCTCAGTCCCAAATTAACTGGGGTCGGCTACATGGATCAAACTTTTCCATTGTGCTCGATTAAGTGCAATTGATGGTGAGCTTTACAAACCATTTAAATCTCTTTTAATTAATGCATCCCATGTTAACTTTGGTCTGCCCCTACCTCGTCGAATTTCTACAGTTTTTATTGAGTCAAGTTTTCTAGTTGGGGCATTTGTAGGCCGTCTTTGCAGGTGACCAAACCATCGCAACCGCCCTTCCCTAATCTTTGTATCAATTGGTGCTACTCCTACTTGTCTTTGAATTTTTATATTTCTTATTATATCTTTACGAGTTTTACCACACATCCACCTAAGCATCCTCATTTCTGCTACGTTCACTTTATGTAATTGTTGTTGCTTTACCGCCAAACATTCACTTCCATATAGCATAGCTGGCCTAATTGCGGTCTTATAAAATTTTCCTTTTAACTTAGTAGGAACATGTCGATCACAAATCACCCCTGTTGCACTCCGCCATTTCTTCCATCCAGCTTGAATTCTATGTGTGACATCATTTTCAATGTTACCATCATTTTGTATGATTGATCCTAGGTATCTAAAGTGGTTTACCTTAGGAACTTCTACTTCCCCTAATTTTACCACTCCGTCATCTCGACGTCTAGTGTTTCCAAACTCACAGTGCATGTATTCAGTTTTCATCCTACTCGACTTAAAGCCTTTAGTTTCTAATGTATTCCTCCAGAGTTCTAATTTCCTATTCACTCCATCTTTGGTTTCATCCACTAAGACAATATAATTTGCAAATAACATACACCATGGTATATCCTCTTGAATATGTCTAGTTAGTTCATCCATAACTAAAGTAAATAGATATGGGCTTAAAGCCGATCCTTGATGTAGTCCTATCGTAACAAAAAATTCTTTTGTAGCTCCTCCAAATGTCTTTATACTCGTTACTACTCCATCATACATATCCTTAATAGTGTCTATGTATCTAGCATGCACTCTTTTTCTTTCTAGAACCCACCAAATAACATCTCTAGGGACCCTATCATATGCTTTTTCTAAATCTACGAATACCATATGAAGATCTTTTTTCTTTTCTCTATATTTTTCTAACAATCGTCTTACAAGGAAAATCGCCTCCATAGTCGACCTCCCAGGCATTAAACCAAATTGATTCTCCGATATTGTTGTTTCTCTCCTTAGCCTATTGTCAATTATTCTCTCCCATAGTTTCATAGTGTGATTCATAAGTTTAATTCCCCGGTAGTTTGAGCAACTTTGAATGTCTCCTTTGTTTTTGAAGATTGGCACAAGCGTGCTTCTTCTCCAATCCATTGGCATCCGTTTCGATTTTAAAATCTTATTGAAAAGTTTTGTTAACCAAGTCAATCCGATTTCTCCTAAGCATTTCCAAACCTCTATGGGTATTTCATCTGGGCCACATGCTTTCCCTATTTTCATTCTTTTCAATGCCTCTTTAACTTCTACAATTCTAATGTTGTGTGTATAGTTTATATTTCTTTCTTGGTGTGGGTTTTCATCTATTATAGTATCAACTTGGCCATCATTAAATAAACTATCGAAGTAACTTCTCCATCTCTCCTTAATATCCTCCTCGCGCGTTAAAACATTTTGATTTTCGTCCTTAATGCATCTTACATGACTTAGGTCTTGTTTCTTTTTATCTCTTAATTTGGCTAGCCTATATATATATATTTTTCGCCATCTCTATTACCTAACCTTGTATATAGATCTTCCATGAAATTTGTTTTAGCTTGACTAACTACTTTTTTAGCTTGTTTTCTAGCTTCTCTATATTGATTGTACGCATCTTCATCTTGACACTTAGGAATTTTCCTATACATCTCTCTTTTAGTCTTAATTGCTCGTTGGACATCCTCGTTCCACCACCATGTTTCCTTCTTTGGAGGTCCCAAGCCCTTAGATATACCTAATAGGTTTGATCCCACCCTCCTTATGCAACTACTCATTTCTAGCCACATTGTATTAGCATCTAAGTCAAGATTCCAAACATTTTCCTTTAGTATTTTTTCTCTAAACTCTACTTGTTTACTATGTTTTAGGTTCCACCACTTTATTCTAGGGTCGCTAACTCTTTTATTCATTTTATTCCGTCGTGTTAGCTTAATATCAAGTACTACTAACTTATGTTGGGTAGTAAGTGCTTCACCAGGTATTACTTTGTAGTCTCTACATAGTTTTCAATCTATTTTTCTTGTTAAAATAAAATCTATTTGACTCTTGTTATGACCACTACTAAAAGTAATTATATGCGACTCCCTCTTCCTAAAACTAGTATTTGCTAAGACAAGATCATATGCCGAAGCAAATTCTAAAATTGATTCTCCTTCTTCATTTCTATTACCGTAACCAAAACCTCCATGAACTTTCTCGAACCCATCGTTACTTACCCCGACATGCCCATTTAAATCTCCTCCAATAAAAACCTTTTCATCTAAAGGTATACTCTGCATAAATCCATCAATATCATCCCAAAACTTGCGTTTGATGCTCTCGCTTAATCCTACTTATGGTGCATATGCGCTAAGTATGTTCAGTTTTTCGTCTCCAATAATAAATTTAACTAGAATCAATCTATCCCCCATTCTTTTAACCTCTACGACCTTATCCTTATAATCATTATCCACGACAATTCCTACTCCATTGCATTTCTATCTATACCAGTGTACCACAATTTAAACCCTGTGCTTCCTATTTCTCTACTCTTTTCTCCTACCCATTTTGTCTCTTGGAGGCAAGCAATATTGACTCTCCTTCTAATCATGGTATCTACTAGTTCTATTGACTTCCCCCTAAGTGTTCCTATGTTCCATGTTCCTAAACGAATTTTTTCTCCCCTTTGTATTTGTTTTTCTTTTCTATTTCTTTGTCTAAAAGATCTCGTGTTCGTATCTATGATTTTGTTTTTGTTTTCATTTTTGTTTTTGTTTTGAACTAGCTTCTTTACCCACACCCGTCCTTTGTGTGGGAACCCTTGCTCATTTTCCTTCACACCCAGGCGGTGATGTGAAACACACCCTTGCTCATTTCTCACTACACCCGGGCTCCGATGTAGCGCGTCGCTAGGTGGGAACGCCCCAACGTTTATATATGTTTGATCCATTTCATGAAAAGTGACAAAAGTTTTACGCTGGCTGTCAACCTATCACAACCCTCCTCCATTTCCTAAGAATGGAAAATGAGCTTGGGGCCTCCCTCCCTCACTTTTCGGGTATGAAAAGTGAGTTTGGGACCTCCCTCACCCATTTTTCGGTATGAAAAAATGGGCGTCAGAGTCCTCCTCCTTTATCCGGACTTGGGACCGGCTATGTAGCGCACATAGTGTACAACATAGGTGGAGTTAAAAGGCCTAGTCTAAGTGAATTGATATTGATTAATGTTACTTGGATGTTTTCAGTCTACCTAGAGATCGAGACTAGTACGATCGAACATGTTGGATGACAATTCCATGCCTTATGTTTGATCAAAAGGATATCGTGTGACAAAAGGATGTTATATACACTATTAATTAGGTTGTATCGATTTGATATTCGTACAACTTGGGTAGTCATATTGTCTTGCTAGAGGCCGCTTACGACTTGTATACCAAAATGTGTTTTGGTACACGGCCAACGTTGTATGAGCCTATCGGGTCGCACACTAAGAATGGTTTTGCGAGATTTTAAGATGGTTCAGAAAAACAAATTTTATATGATAAAATTCATGACAGAAATGTCAATGTAGTGTATTACACTTATACTTCTTTAAGTAGGGGTATATGTGTAATTTACTTAACCGTCTATATACAAGGGTTGTATAAATAGACGTTTTAAGTTAGAACACACGCATGAAATTTTAGGGCCGAAACTCTATTTTCGTTTTAGAAACGACTTAGGGCTTTCTGGTACGCTTTGGATCATTTTGGAGAGAAACAAAAAGGTTTGGTATTCTCTCGAAGCTAGCACTTCGAATCTCAGTCGCCGTTCGTGTGTGGACTGCTGGTAGAGGGCGTTCGTCGTTGGCAGTGCCTTAGAGATCGATCAATCTTCTGAAAGGTATATTGCGATTGAGGTATGATTAAGTCTTCTTGGTTTAAACATTTTTAATAGAATTAGATTCGGATCCTGTTGGGGTTTTTGTCAAAATTGTTTTGTAATCTCCGCTGCGTATGAACCCCAAAACCCAACAATAGGATGGAAACAACAATAATGATATTAATGACAATCCCATTATAATGACAATGATAATAGATTTATCAATAATAATAGAGAACTCACTTGTAGACAAGCAAATCAAAATGTTACAGTATATGAGCTTATATGTATAGCATACCCCTATGGATTTCTTGAATTTGAACTTAGATATGGATTTATTAGTGTCTTACCTAACTTCTACGATAAAGACAATGAAGACCCATATAAATTCATAAGGGAGTATCAACATAAAGTTAATGGAATTGAACCGAAAGAAGGAACTTTAGAACAAGTCAAACATAAGGCTTTTCCTTCTGCATTGAAAGATCAAGCACAAGATTGATTGTTCTATCTCCCACAAGATTCGATAACTATATGTACTTAAATGTTAGAAGCTTTCATGGATGAATATATGCCCGCTAGAAAAGTTAGTTCCCATAGAAAATAAATTACAGTTGCTAAAATAAAAGATGATGAAAAATTTAATGAATTTAGGGATAGATTTTAAAGAACAATTTATTATTGTCCACAACATGGATATACTCAAATATCTTTATTAGAATAATTTTATGAAGGATTCAATCACTTCGAACAAAGACAACTAGACACAATGTGTGGTTGATCTTTATTTGAAACAACACATACTTTAGCGAAAGAAGCAATTACTAAATTGTCGAAATAATCTAAACAATATGGTGAAAAGGTTGAATCCTAAAATAGAAACTATATGAAGTGGATAGTAAGAAAAATAATGAAGCTGACGATAAAATTGATGAATTATCTAAGATGTTTAAGCTGTTAGTTAATTAAAAACTCAATCAAGTTAAGGTTTGCAAATTCTGTAATGAGGTTACACATCTTACGGGTGCGTGTCCTACTTTACAGGAAGAGAACACTAAAGTGGTTAACATAATGATGAATACTGGTCCCCCAAGAAATCAATATAGTAATAATACTTATTATCTTAGAATACTGAATCTAAATCTAAGTTATGATCCTCAAAATCAGAACTATATCACTTATAGATCAAAAGTCCAAATACAACCTGCACCTAATTAGCAACCTCAACAAAACACTCAATCTATGAATCCATATTTAGAGCAAGTATTACATAACTTTATGAGTGAAAGTCATCAAAATTTTACAATGATTTCTGAAAATCAAATTAAGACTGATACGACCATTAATGAACTAAAAAATTAGTTAAGTCAAACGAATTTGCAAATAAATAGGTTAAGTACTCAATAGAGTAGTCAAATTAAAGCAAATACTCAAGACATTGTTGTTCATACTAATTAAACACAAATTAACGCTATATTCAGTTATAAGAAAGATGCAACTATAATTGGTAAGACACCTAAACAAATAAATAAAAAGAAAGTTCAAAAGAATATTGAAGAAGAAGAAGAAGTGATGGCTGATGTCATTCCTACTAAAGAATGGAAGGAGAGTTGAAGCATATGAAAAATATTTACAAAAGGCTGAATTAATTGATAATGATAAAAATGATAAGATTTTTGATAATTTGAATGAAAATGTATGTTCATATTCTAACGTTCCATAATGATTAGCTGATGATAAGGAAGAATAAATCAATAAAGGGATTCTTGCATCTTTTAGGAACATAGAAATCAATGAACCATTAATGGAATCAATTATACGATTTTCTAATTATGATAAAGTTTTGAAACAATTGTCCGAATGAAAAGACAAATTTTTAGAAGAATATAAAGAAAACTTAGTAGAAAAAATGTCTGCTTTAATTAAAAAGAAAATACCTAAAAAATATTTCAAACTAAGGATGTTAGGAATTCCTACCACAATAAGAACTTCTTTAATAGATTTTGCTATGTGTGATCTTGGAGCGTCAATAAACATTATGACACTCAAGTTTTATGAGTCAATGACAATATGTTCATTAACCAATACCATTATTAAACCTTATGGCTTACTAGAAGATTTTTTAGTCAAAGTTAATGACTTAATATTTCCTGCTGATTTCTATGTCATGGAAATGGGAGACATAATATCAGCTAAGTCTCTATCTATACTTTGAGGAAGACCATTCCTTAAAATAGCTAAAACGAAACTGGATATCTTAGAAGAAACAATGTGTATGGAATTTGAAAAAAAATTGTTACTTTTTGTTTTAATGATGAAGATATCTATGGAAACTCTACTGAATTTGATAATGAACTAATTAAAGATAATGATTTTTTAGAATTAAATCATCTTGAAGCTGAAATATATGCTATTAATGCAGTAATAATGGAAGATGGAAATGCTAAGACCACGAACAAGCAAGGTGAAGATACTACTAATTAACAGACAATGACCCAAGAATGAAGGGTTAAGTAATCAAACAATGTTGAGAATAATAACATGGAGGAATTGAAACCTACTAAAAACATGAAGAAAAAAAAAAGAATCCAACAATTATCAAACTCAATGATCCCGATATATATATAGATAACAATCAAATGGGCTTAGTACTTTAAAACTATATGTAATATGAGTTCTAGAGCAAATTACATGTCGATTCATTTTTTCCCTCACAGTCAATTAGAATTAGATGTATATGCTTCCAAAAAGTTACCCTACCAAATGGGTATTCAGTAAAATTGATAGGTATGTTTACTAATTTACCAGTTCAAATTTACAAGTATATAATTCCAACAAATTTTTTGGCTATGCCACACTTAATTAATGAAAATCCTCCATTAAACTTAAGACGACCTTTCCTAGCCACTTCACAGTTTGTCATGGATACTCTGAATAAGACAATTACTTTTCGAGTGCATGAACGATCAATCACTTTCTAGAATGCCATAAAAGTGGATAATCTTACACTTAAGTTCACAGAACAATCCTGAAGATGTGTGGTTCAGTCAAGCCAACAACAGTAAACAAAAGCGCTCTATGGGAGACGGCTCATACTTTATCTTTATTTTTTGTTTTAGTATTAAGATTATTAAGTTATTTTTTATATTCTCTTAACTTTTGACTCTTATAATGGGGGTATTTTCGAAATTCAATTCCGAAATAGTTTCATGTAAGGAGGTTGATCGAGCCAATTTATTTTTGTATTAGATTGTTTTATGCATTAAATTTATATTAATTAGGTATTTTTGGAAATAAAATAAATTATTTAATGCGTATCTTAGTTAAATTATGGAATTTAGAATATTTTACCTTTATTGAATATATATGTGATAATAAAAAGGGAAAATCGATTTAATTGGAAAAAACAATAAAAATAGGTTGATGATTTCCCAGGGATTCCAATTTGCATTGGAAATTGTTGAGAAAATTAGCAGCAGTATGCAGAATTTTCATTGTAAATCCAAAGCCAACAATTTCTCATCAAATCAAGTTTACAACTAGAAATCGCTTGGCAAATCGATGAGACGCCAAGGCTTATTTCAAGCGATTTCATTTGTGATTCCTCAGCGAATCCACTAAAACCCTAATTTGCTAGGAATGAATTCAAGTATTTAAAATAGAAATCCCAAATTACCACATTTAAAGCATTCTCACTCAGAAAGTAATCAACTAAAACCCTAACCTCTTATGGATTAAATTTTTGGTTTTTCATTAGTTTTGGATTGATTATTAGTATAAGGACTCAATTTTGAAAATTTTTATTTTTAATATTATTTTTATATTAAACGATTTCTATTATAATACTAGTATGAAAGTAATGTGATGTCTTGTTTATCACTATCAAATTTTTGAACTATGTTTCTTATAAGGCGAGTAGATTGGATTGTATACACAAACTAATGTGCATATTTATCGATTGATTTGAATTACTTATAAAGTTTTTTTTCCTAATACCATTTTATCAACAACTTTCATATAAATTTCAATTTTAAAATGCTTTTTCGGATGATTTCTTATTCTCAATAGATAAGTTGAATTTCAACGAATACGTTTTCGATAATTTTACAGGTTCATTCTTTTACTTACAATATTTCAAATGGCTGGAGGTGCTAAAGGTGGAGATTCATGAGAAGAGAAGAGGAAGGGAAAATTAAAATAGAAATCAAAAATAAAATCTAAAATTTCTTAAATTCGACCCACATCTGTATCTTTAAACGCACCTAGGATTAAACCACAAATAGAACCTACTCCACCTTCTTCATTTAGTTACAACATTAAAGATGATTATGTTGATTAAGAGAAAGTAGAGGAAATTGAACAAGAGATACCAACGGGGTAAAAAACTATGAATTGAGGAAAGAAAATTTTGTAAATGAAAAGGCTTGTGAAGAATTTAGGAATGATGTAATTAAACATAAGAAATTAATCCAGGAGAGGTAATTTAATGTGAAGAATGAATTGAAGTTTGGGCCTATGATCCTATATATCATAGAGAGAAGAAACTGGGGTTTACTGAGTAGAGATTAAAACACGTAAACCTAGAAGATGTCCCTAGTGAACGGGGTTGTGAAGCTTTAATGAGAGAATTTTACACCAATACATATGGAAGTAACGGTAAGACCAATATCTCAAGTTAAAGGGAACACAATGGACTATTCCGCTACAAGATTAAACCAATATTTCGAATTATCGAATTTTCACTAAAAACAAAATGACGAGTACCCCAAACCTGAGTATGGAATTAAGTGCCTTTTATAAGATGGACCGAGTAAGCATAACAACCCTGAACATGGATGTTTTACTGAAGAAGATCATTACCGATGAGGTTATAGAGAGATATGGTAAAGTGAATGCTTATTAAGACACATAGGATGAAAGAAGGAGAGAAAGCTAAGATAGCAAGAAGAGAAACATAACAGAGAAGGAAAGTCTGAAACGACATGAGGAAAATCTTGGAAAAGATGTTAGAAGCTTGAAATGATCTGAATGTGGAGCAAGTTTTTAAGGACTATGACGGATTATATATGGATGAGTGAGAGTTGTCTTTCATGGGTGCAATCTTTCACAATTCAGATGACTATTCTCTGCAATCAAGATCTGGTATTCCAGAACTAGATAGCTTTAGCAAGGAGCATCCACAAAATGGTGGGCACGATGTACAAGAGAAACATATATCCAGGAGGTACATCGGTTCCTATACCATCTACACATATGCGATCACTTAGTAGTAATCTTGATGTTCTGACATTGCTAGGTCTGGAATACCACCTCTTCGACCCCGTTGTGAGCTACCAGTCCCAAAAGATTGATTCAGTGCAGGATGATGATGACGCGACCTTCAGACGCTGACATTGATTTCCTTCTTCTATTTATTTTGTCTTTGATTGGTATTGTGAGAACCCCTCTATGTAATTCTGGTAGTGGTGACATACATTGTGTTTCGTGGTTATATACTTTGTGTTATGATGATATACTTTGTGATATATTCTATTCAATGCTTTGGTATGGTATTTATTTCACTTGTTATATAATGGTTATGTTTACTCATTAAGCTTTTATGCACTCTATCTTATTATAATTAACTTAATTTCTTGATTGTCATATTTATTTTTATTCTATCAATTCTTTTATACTTCACGTTGTATGTTTATTATGTTAAAAATTAGACTTCATTTTAAAACCTTGAAGATAAGGTTTAGAATGAGTTTTGAGGGTATTTTAGGTGAAGTATGGAATTGATGGTAATGAAAGGAAAGAAAGGTAGAAAAGTTCATAATTACTTTTAAAATGATATTGAAGTAAGTTGACGAAAGTCTTCCAATTTCTTCCTAAATCAAGTAAGTATGAATTTCATTTTTTCTTTATTTTTAGTTAGGAAAAGAATAAAAAGAGTGTATATATATTAGATTTTGAATGCAAGTGATATTTTTATCACCCAAATGAATTTTATAATAGAAGGAATTAATTCTATACCCTTTTTGATTAACTTTGCTACTTGATGTGAATAATAAATTGAATGCCTTGTGTAAGTCATGATAATGGGTAGAATATTGAAACAATAATGCAAGATGAACAAAATAGATTTCTATGAATCTTATGATATAAAAGCTATTGATTAAGTATTTTTATAGTATATATAAAGCTATTACGCCACAATTGAAAAAAGAAATTATTAGAAACCAATGGATTTATAGAAGTTAGAAAGAATAATTTTAATCAACTTTAGTGAATAGAGGGAAGTGTTAATAAGAGTTTATAAAATAAATATATAAAGAATCCTATAGATTTCAAAGGAAATGGAGTAGGGAATCTATAGTGGAAAAACGTGAGAATGTCCATAGAAAATGGAGCTGAGACTCAAAAATAATAAAGTAAAAGAAATATGTTAAAAAGAAATAATTAGAATAGAGTAGAGAAATACGAGAGATGAAAAAAATGGTTGTTCTTAAACTCTTCAAGTAAAAAGATTTAACTCGAGTACTTAAAACTAGGGTTGAATAAAGTATTTCTTAATCTAACATGTTTTAAATGACTCTTTCTTTCGTATCTTGGCAAAACTCCTATTGATTTTGATTGTGATACTATTTTAAAGTATTTTTAAAGTTAAGATTGATCTAGTGGGTTTTATGTTTTGAGACTCTATATTAGTTATCATGAGCTTGATGCTTGTCAATGGAGATTAAGAAAACCTATAATGCGCACTAGACTTAACAAGGAACTTTAAATTCTAAAGAAGTATTACATTAAGAGATTGAGTAATCGTTAAGGGCTGTTTTGATTTGACTAAATCATTTTTATTTTATCATAACTTTCATTTACTTGTAAGTAATCTATTTGTATTTGAAAAATCGTTTCTATTTAAAATTTATATAATTTAAAGTTAAGATGAATTAGAGTGAAATCGGTTTATAAAGAATGAAAAAAGAATATGTTTGAAAGTATTCTTTTGCTCGGGATAGCAAAGTGCTCCATTTGGAGGTATTTAACAAGTCAATAATTAGAAGCATTTTATATTGTAATTTAGGTTGATTTTAGGCATAAATGATGACATTACATTAGGTATTCTCTTATTTTTGTGGTTTTAGATTTTAATTAGGAAAATGAAGAAATGAAAGAAAAGAGAAAGGAAAGCAAAATAACAACTACAAAAATATACCAGAAATTAGCTAGCAATTTGGAATAACAATAGGAATTATCATATAAATCGGTAGTAGAAGGACAACGACTCCATAGTGAATTGGATAATGAACTATAAAATGCCAACGGAATTGGTGGAACACTAAGAGCTAAACTTTTTGCTTAGCGATTTGTGTATAAGTTAGAAAATCGCTGAGGTCGCATACGGGTTTTTAAGATTAGTATGAAGAGTTTGAAAATATCTATGATATGTATAAATAGGGAAACTATATAAAAGGAAACAGAGCTTCGAAATAACTCTTTTCTTCTTTCCTTTTGCTTTTAACTTTTTCCTTTTGCTTTAGGTTAGTTTTATTGTCTATGTTTGAAGATACTTTGGAGATTTAATTTATTTTAAAGTATTTATTCATCCATTATGTCTTTTAATTGTATTTATGCATTGTTTATTTTCAGTATGAGTGATTAGTTTATTGATCTAAACAAACCTTAGAGAATGTAGTATATTTAAGATTGCTAGATAGTTATAATTAAGGAATCATGTACTTAATGCTTTAAATCAATTCATACACTTCAATCAAGGAATTAGTAAGTTGTTTTTGCGTATTACAACTAAAGAAGATTTGTATTGCATGCATAGTTACAAATATATTATGTGGTATTAAGATTCTAAATTTATATCTATAGTTATTGACAACAATTATAGAAGTAGTAACTAGGATTAATCTATAAGACATTTCCCGAGTGGATGTCTTAGGTGGTTGTGTTCTAAGTTATTTATTATGTGGCTTCGATTATACTATCTTATATTAGGCATGGTTTTTATTGAACTTAATGCTATCATATTTTTATGATGTTGTATTTTATCCAATGGGTTGATTTACAATGATAAGAATGTGACATTTTCATTGAATTAAGGAAAATCGGTGGCTACGTAAAGGCTATCGACCTATTATAAAGTGAGGTTTAATGATTCTAAGACTCCATATTTTATGATTGTAATAATAGTATGAAGTGATATTATGTTATAATGTTTGAAAGTAATTCAAATATATTATATTGTTTAGCAGGGGTTTGTTTATTTATAATGAATTGCATTTGAGTATTGTTTAATTTAGTTTGAATTTGATTTGTTTAAATTAATTTAGTTAGTTTGGTTATTTTAATTAGTAATCATAATTGTTAAGTTATTTATGTTGGGGCATGTGCCTTACGTCAATTTACAAATATTATTTATCATATAATTTTAGTTAATAAAATTAAGGTTTTCATTTGCTGTTTTATTATAAGTGATTGCATGTTTACCTTATAGTAAGATCCGTGGGTATTTGTTGAAATATTCTAAATGTCTTTAGTCAGTTATAATACTGAGAACTATAATGAATTAAAACTAGTATGAATTTTCAATGATGGTCATGCGATGAGCATAAGTATAAGAATACGAATCAAGATCATGAATAATTGTTAGGGAACAAAGCACTGGGCCGACCCGCAGTGAGAACAATATATGGAATAAGTCATAGGTGTTACTCATGATATGTATATCATTTAGTCCTTCGACTCGAGATTACCATATAATTCAATATTAGGAGCATGGTAAATTGACACAATCAAACGTTGTTTTTAACATAACGATTACAAAATTGTGATTGGTTACCATATGAATAATATATGAAGGCGTGTAATCAAAATAGGATTTTTCACTTTCGTGTAGAAAGAGATATCAGTATATCCCTCGATATTATAGATTGACAATGGCCAAGTCCTTCTGAATTTATATGATCAATGTCACTTAGTTGTTTTCAGTTTACCTGAAAATTGAGACTAGTATGATTGAAAATTAAGGGTGACTTTCTATGCCTTATATTTAATCAAAAGATATCGCACGATAAAAGGATATGATATATGTTATTCGTTAGGTTGCTTCGATTTTTATATTCATGCTACTTGGGTAGTCATAATGCCTTGCTAGACGCCGCTTATGACTTAAGTACCAAAATGATTTTGGTTCACTACCAATGTTGCATGAACCCGTCGGGTTGCACATAAGGAATGGCTTTGTGCAATCTCAATTGGTCAAGAGTAATGAATTTTATATGATAAAATTCATGACATAAAAGCCCTTTTGATTCGTTATATGTTAACTTATTAATAGGGCCATATGTGTTATTTGCTTAAAATGCCTAAATACAATAATTGTATTAATAATAGGATTTTAAGTGAGGACTTATCTTAATATATAAATAAAGGGTGAAACCCAAAACAAAATAAGATTTCCATTTTTGCAAATTTCAAGTTCTTTGGATTTTGGGATATAATAGAAAAATGTATATCTCTCTTAGGGCTAGCACCCCAAATTGTGGTCATCGTTCGTATGTGGATTTCTTATAAAGGACGCACACTTGAATGTTTTGGAAATCGAACAATTAGAGAAAGAAATCATAGATTAAAGTAATGTTTACTTTTGTAAATCTAGTTTAATAGAACTTATTTTCGATCCTGTTAGGGTTTTTCAAAATTTTTTTGAATTTTTCGTTGCGTATTAACCCTAAAACCCAACAATTTAATATTTCAATTCCCGTTTAACTAGATTAATTGAGTTAATAAAAATAAAAAGTTATTTTCCTTTGAGATTTTGAAAATCCCTGTGGAGACGATATCCTATTTACCACTATTGCAAGTTAATAATAAAATACTGAAAACTATTATGTACGCTCGACACATTTCAATCCATCCTTGAGAAGGATAAGTTATTTGGGACAAACTTTCTTGACTGGTTCATGGACTTGAGAATTGTTCTTAAGCATGAATCCAAGTTGTATTTTCAGGATGGTTCTATGCGTGAGGAACCGCTGGTTAATGCTTTAAGAGTTGTGATGGATGCACATACTAAGCATGTCAACGACTCAACTGCTGTTACATGCATTATGTTGGAAACCATGGTTCTTAAACTTCAGAAGGACATAGAATGCATGGAAGCTTACGACATGGCTACGATGCTGATGGAGATGTGGCAATAGCAGGCTAGGCAAGAAAGGTTAGAGACAATCAAGAACCTTTGTTCTTGCAAAATGGCTGAGGGTGCGTCAGTTAGCCATCATGTTCTGAAAATGAAGGGCTATTTGACCATCTAATAGACTTGGATTTCTCATAAGCCAAAAGTTTCCTACAGATTTGATTCTAAATTTATTGCCTGATGGTTATTCAGAATTTATGATGAACTACACATGAATAATTTGGAGAATCCAATCTCAGAGTTGCATTTAATGCTTAAGACCGCTGAGCATAATGTCAAGGCAAGGTTAAATTTTCCAAGGCTGTTGTAACAACCATAAAGCCTGTGGAACAAGTTAAGTCTAAGGCTATTTCTACTTCATAGTCCTAAAAGAAAAAGGAAAAAGAAGGAAATTGTCATTTCTGCCATGCACTTGGGCATTGGTTCAAAAATTACAAGCTTTATCTTGAAGATCTAGAGAAAAAGAAGAGTAGTATGACTACTACTTCATGTATTTTTGTTATTGAAGTTAACTTATCTACTAGTGATTCTTGAGTATTGGATTCTGGATGTGGATCTCATAAGTGTATTAATGTGTAAGGTCTCACCAAAAATAGAAAGTTAAATAAAGGAGAATTCATCCTACGAGTTGGATATGGAGCAAAGGTTGTTACGTTGGCTGTAGGATGCTATGAGTTAATATTACGTGATGGACTTGTTTTAATTTTAACTATTATTATGTCCCTGTTTTAAGCAAAAAACATCATTTTAGTTTCATGTTTAGATTTGGATGGTTTTAATTTCATTATTGTAAATAATAAATGCTTAATTTCTCGTAAAAAAAACTTCTATTCGAATGCTGATTTGGATGGAATTTATATTCTAAACATGAAAATGTCCATAAAACTCATATTCTTAACATAAACACATAGAGATTAAAGTCAAATGATTTGAGTCAAAGCTACATTTGGGATTGTCGTCTTGGCCACATAAATGAGAAATGTATTTTTAAACTCCATAAAGATGGACTTTTATATTTAGTTGATTTTGAATCATATGAAACATGTGCATCTTGTTTATTAGGTAAGATGACAAACAATCCCTTTACTGGACAAAGTGAAAGGGCAAGTGAATTATTGGGCCTAATATATACTAATGTATACGGTCTTATAAACACAATGACTAGAGGTGGTTATCAGTACATCATTACTTTCACCAGTGATTTTAGTAGATACAATTACATGTATCTCATGAAACATAAAGGTGAATTTTTTAAGATGTTTTGAACATTTTAGAATGAAATGCAAAATTAATTGGTAAAACTATTAAAGCACATTGATCAAATCGAGGTGGTGAATATTCGAGCCAAAAGTTTGATGATCATATTAGAAACTGTGGGATTGTCTCACAGTTAACTCCTCCTTAAACTCCATAATGGAAGGGTGTATTTAAGAGGAGAAATCAGACGTTATTAGATATTGTTCACTCAATGATAATTCATGCATATCTTCCTACTTCATTTTGGGGCTATGCCTTAGAAACTTTTGTGTTTGCACTGAATCATGTTCTTTCCCAAGCGGTTCATAAAACACCATATGAGATGTGATTTGCGAAAAGACTAAGTTTCTATAAGGTTTTCGTACGACTACAAATCTTAAAAACAAATCTCAGCCAAATGTACCAAGTGTGTATTTGTTGGTTATCCTAAGGAAACAAAAGATACTACTTTTATAATCCCATTGAGAACAAAGTGTTTGTTGCTCTGAATAGTTTCTTTATGGAAAAAGAGTTTATTTCAAAAGACAACAATGGGAATAAAACATGTCTTGAAGAAGTTCAAGTACCACAAATAAATACTCAACCACTAGTAAGAGATCAACAAAGTCTTAAACCTGTTGAACCTCCACAAGTATCACAAGGCCCGCGTAGGTATGATAGGTTAAGTCATTAGCTTGAGATATTATGATTACTTATTCCTGATAATAGTAAGGTGTTACTTATGGATCAAAATGAGCTTATTACTTATCAAGAGGCTGTGTCCAGCCCTGAGGTAGATACATGACTTAGTGCCAATCCATTTATGATAATCAAATTTAGAACTTGGTTAACTTACCTAAAGGTGTTAAGAACATTAAATGCAAGAAAACAAACATGGATGGCAATGTGCATACTTATCAAGCACGACTAGTAGCAAAAGGATTCAGACAGACTCAAGGTGTTGATTATTATGAGATTTTTTCTCCTGAAGTCTTGCATAAATTCATTAGAATTCTAATTTCCATAGCCACATATTATGTCCATAAGATATGGCAAATGGATGTCAAAACAACTTTTCTAAATGGAAAGTTACTTGAGGACATGTATATGATACAGTCTGAAGGATTTGTTCATCATGAGAATTCTAGGAAGGGGTGCAAGCTTCAAAGATGTATTTATGGATTAAAGAAAGCTTCTCAGAGTTGGAATCTTCATTTTGATTAAGCAATTAAGGAGTTTGGCTTCTTTTGAAATGAAGATGAGCTTTATATATAAGAAGGTCAGTAGGAGCGTGGTTAGTTTCCTGGTAATGTATGTTGATGATATATTACTCATTGGAAATGACATCCCAATTTCGCAAAATGTTAGGTCTTGGTAAGGGAAGTATTTCTCAATGAAGGACTCGGGTGATGTAGCCTACATCCGTAGGATTAAGATCTATAGGGATAGATCTAAAAGATTGATAGATCTAAGTCAGAGTGCTTATATTCATAAGGTACTGAATAGGTTTAGTATGCAAGACTCTAAAATAGTGTCATGGTATAAGTCTGAGCAAATCTCAATGTCTGAATACTAATGATGAGCAAGAGCCCGTGAATACTATTTCGTATACATCAGTTGTTAGATCTATCATGTATGCCATGTTTTGCACCTGACCTGATGTATCATATGTTTTAAGCATAACAAACAGATATCAGTTTGATCCGATGAGAGTCACTAGATAGTAGTAAAGAACATTCTTAAGTACTCGAGAAAGACTAAAGAAGTGTTCTTGGTTTATTGAGGTTTGGAAGATGAGCTTGTCGTAAATGGTTACACAGATGCAAGTTTTCAAACCGATATAGATGACTTCATATCATAGTTTGGATATGTATTTACTTTGAATGGAGGTGCAATGAGATGGAAAAGTTTAAAGCAAAAAACTGCGACAAATTCTATAACAGATGTTGAGTATATTGTACCATCATATGTAGCTATAGAAGTAGTTTAGATAAAAAAGGTTCATCTCAGAACTTAGTGTAGTTCATAGTATAGCTAACCATGTATAGTGAAAATGAAACAGGCCAAGGAACCAAGATCACACCACCGATCTAAACTTATACTTGAACATTTTAATCTAATCGAGAAGTCATTAAGGGGGGAGACTTTAATATTCACGGAGTTCCTACAAAGATAATATTGCAGATCCTTTGGCGAAGGCTCTTCTACAAGCGAAACATGATGGTATGATAGGTCATTAGGTGTTAGATACAGAAATGATTGACCCTAGTGCAAGTGGGAGATGTTGTGGCACGTGTCCTAGGTCAATCTATAAACATTATTTATTTTATAATTTTAGTTAATAATATAGAGGTTTTCATTTGCTATTTATTGTAAGTGATTGCATGTTTACCTTATAATAAGATCCATGGGTATTTGTTGAAACATCCTAAATGTCATTTTGTCGGTCATTATACTGAGAACTATAATGAGTTAAAACTAGTATGAATCTTTATTGATAGTCAAATGATGATCATGTGTATTGGGATACGAGCTGAGAACATGAGTACTCGTTAAAGAACAAGGAACTGGACTACCTTGCTATGAGAACACCACGTAGATTAAGTCATAGGTGTTACTCATGATAGCTATATCATTTAGTCCTTCGACTTGAGATTGCCATAAACTTCAATATTAAGAGCATGGAGATTTGACATAGTCGAATGTTGTCTTTAACGGAAGATTATAAAGATTATGATTGGCTACCATGTGAATAATATGTGAAGGAGCGTAATTAAGATAGAACTTTTCCTCTCGTGTAGAGAGAGATATCAATAGATTCCTCGATATGTTGGACTACGAAATGGCCAATTTTAAGTGAATTGATATGCTTGATGTCATTTGGATGTTTTCGGCTACCTAAAGATCGAGACTAGTACGATTGAACATTAACGATGACTTTCCATGCCTTATGTTTAATTAAAAGATATCGCACAACAAAAGGATATGAAATATGTTATCCATTAGGTCGTATTGATTTTGATATTCATGCTACTTAGGTAGTCATAATACCTTGTTAGATACCGCTTTTGACTCATATACCAAAATGATTTTTGGTTCACTATCAACGTCGCATGAACCAATTAGGTAACGCACAAACAATGGCTTTATGCAATATCAATTGGTCTAAAGTAATGGATTTTATATAATAAAACTCATGACATAAAGCCCTTATGATTTGTTATATGATAACTTATTAATAGGGGCATATATGTGTAATTTACTTGAATTGCCTAAGTACAATAGTTGCATTTGAATAGGTTTTTAAGTAAGCTTATCTACACATATGAATTGAGTTTGAAAGCCTAAAATGAAATTAGATTTTCATTTTTACTATTTCAAGTTCTCTGGATTTTTGAGGAAAAAGCAAAACATTTTCAATCTCTCTTAGAGCTAACACTCCAAATTGTAGTCACCATTCCTGTATGGATTTTCTGATAGAGGACACGCACTTTAACATTTTGTAAATCGAACAATCAGAGAAAGAAATCACAGATTAAGATATGTTTTACTTTTGTAGATCTAGTTTAATAGAACTTATTTTCGATCTTGTTGAGGTTTTTCAAAAATTGTTTTGAATTTTCATTAGTAGGAACTCTAAAACCCAATAATTTAGGCAAAAATGTTGGTTCTAGGAGTGAAATTTGCCCTTAGAACCATATGTTTTTTTTTGTGAGGTGATTTTGAGAGATTTGGTCAGATTAATTTTGATTTTTCATCGATTTTGCAAATTTCAATTTTTTCGAAGGAAAGCCTCTGTTTTTTTATTTAAATTTTGGATTTTAAATCCAATTTTTGATTTTTATTGTGTTAATGGATTTGAATTGATCAATATCACATGAATTAAGTTTGGGGTAAAGTAAGGGAATATTTATCAAAAATTGAATTTCCAAAGTTTAGTTTTCTTAAAAATTCATCGACACCGTTAACATTTGCGTTAATTCAATTTTTGGGTTTTTGATATCGCAATTAAATTGCATAGATGGACCGATTGGAATGATATTTGTTGTCAGACCACATCTAATTAAGGCACCTAACCGACCTACATTACCTTTATCCCTTGATAATCTAGCAGGTTTAACCTCTCCTTCAATAAACAATTAAGATTGAGATTTTGTAATCTTCAATTATAAAACTTTATTAACTACAACGGATTCTAAAAGTAAATCTCAAAACTTAAAGTTCTATAAAAATTAATTCTATAGTCGTTAAAGTTCATTTAGATTGATTAAATTATCCTTTAGTTGAAAGCACTACAATGTTCTTCTTACCACATATATAGCCAGTGAACATAATGGGACCTCCGAAGGCCTCCTTCCACTCATGTTCATGAGTGCATGATCAATAAATATGCATCGATAAATTGTGCATGCAATTATATTCGAGATATACTCATATAATGTTAAAAGAAAAATTGGCGGAGTGCAACAAGGGTGATTTGTGATCGAAATGTTCCTACTAAGTTAAAAAGAAAATTTTATAAGACCGCAATTAGGCCAGCTATGCTCTATGGAAGTGAATGTTGGGCGGTAAAGCAACAATAGTTACACAAAATGAACAAAGCAGAAATGAGTATGCTTAGGTGGATGTGTGGTAAAACTCGTAAAGATATAATAAGAAATATAGAAATTCAAAGACAAGTAGGAGTAACGCCAATTGATACAAAAATTAGGGCAGAGTGGTTGCGATGGTTTGGTCGCCTGCAAAGACGGCCTACAAATGCTCCAACCGGAAAACTTGACTCAATAGAAACTGTAGAAATTCGACGAGGTAGGGGCAGAACAAAGTTAACATGGGATGCATTAATTAGGAGGGATTTGAATGGTTTGCAAAGCTCACCATCAATCGGACTTAATCGAGCACAATGGAAAAGTTTGATCCATGTAGCCGACCCCAATTAATTTGGGACTAAGGCTATGTTGTTGTTGTTGTTGTTGTTGTTGTTGTTGTTGTTGTTGTTGTTGTTGTTGTTGTTGTTGTTGTTGTTGTTGTTGTATATACTCATATAATGTAAATGTTGTTGTTGTTGTTGTATATACTCATATAATGTAAATGTTACCAAGAGATTTACTTAACCTTACAAACACGACACTGAAATTCCCTTGCGCTTCGAATCGGTAAGCTTGTCTACACAGGGTTCCAACCGCGGTCCTACAATTCGTTTATACGTCCTATCAGTTTCTATAACAACTTTATAATTTTTTCATTAGTTGCAGTTTAACTAACCCAATCGTGTCCTGAGACCTAAAATACTTCCAAAATAAATTCTTCAATGCTCGAATTTTATTTTTGACTCAAAATTATTGTTCGACATCAAAAATTATGTTGTCTAGGCTTAAATATAACTTTTCCAATTTATTATATTTTATTTGGTCCTCCATGACCCAAAAACCCCGAAATCCCTCCAAATAAACTCCTTGGATGTCAAAATCCTAACAATAACATAAACGACAATAACAACAACAGCCATCGCTCACCATAGGTCTTGATCCTTTCGTTTCTTTCTCTCGGTCTCCCTCTCTCGTTCTCTCTCCCTCCCTTTCGGTCTCTATCGATCTCTCTTTATTACTATAATGAACGAAACGGTTCTATTAAGTTTGAATATATATTAGATTTTCTTGAGATTCGCATTGCTTGAGTCTCGAGAGAAATCTAATGGTTCCAATTTTATAATATAAATTTGATATTCCTCGAGATGTGTACTATGTATATCGAGGTCAATCTTTGTCTTAAAACAAATTAAATGAGGTGGTGTATTTGATAGGATAAATATAAAATTTTCTTGAGATTTGTATCGCACGAATCTCGGAGCAAAATTAATGGTTAACAAATATTTGCTATTCTCATTATATATGTTTATCTTCCTCGAGATACGTAATTTATATCTCAAGGTTAATCTTGGTGGCTATAAACGAGATAATCATCACCTAACCAACTTACACAAATTAATTATATTGATCTCCTCGAAATATTTATCGTGTATCTCGAGATAGATCAAATGGTTTTATAACTAAACTACACAATCGTTTCTATCCACCATTTATTTTCCTTGAGATTGGACAACACACATCTCGAGGTATGGACATATCTCTTCAACAATGTTCAACCATTTCAACTCCTTGATGATCACGCTACGCGTATCTCGAGGTGAATCCAATGCATACTTTTATTTAATTCGAACTATAGGATTTTTTTTATATATTTATATATAAACTATATATATATAAATATATATGCACCTATGTATTTTCATAGCAATAAATTCGCCACGCACGCCAACGACAACCCTCGGGCGTGATGGTACATCCCATACATATCAACCTCGACCTCAAGTGTCACTAGGCGCCCACTAATTTACTAATTATTTTATTTAATTACAAAGTTATCTCTTCAATTTATTTCCAAATTAATTTCGAAAAGTCGATTTCATTAAAATTAGAGAAATATTCCCACCGCGCTTTGAAACTTGCAGACACCTCGTACACACTCCATTTTACTCTATTTCATGTCGAAATAGTGTATAATACATCAAATAGGCAAATGACATACACAAATAATATTATATTTATGATCTCCGATCCGTAACACATGGGTCCCACCTCATATACCTAAATTCTAAATTAAATTCAAAAATACTTAATTAGCCACCTAATCAAGTTTATAAAATTCTCATATGTCACAGTTGCACCTACCTGTATTGATTTGAACTTTAATGTGATTTTGAGACTTCAAAAATGATTTCTTACCAAAATTTCTTGCAATTTTATTCGCCTTGGATTTCAAATGCCCAAAGACATTTTGAACAAACTTTTGCATTTTGAACTCCATGTTCTTTGGTTTGCTAAGTGTTATGGACTGATTTCCTCATAATTCCATGATTGGATTTCTTACAGGGTTGTTTATTTGTTGTGTTGTTTATTTTTTGTCCTATGGAGAGATAGGAGTGTAGTGGATTTGCGGGACCTAGGACGAGGAAAGCTAGTCGATTACTACTTTTTATACCTAGAGCCCACCCACCTGGAGCTCCCTAGCCTTTTGATCAGTTTAGGTTTGTGAGTGAGGTAGTTGCAAAGAGGTACAAGAGTGATCTCAACATTAAGAGTAGGAAACTATTATATAGAGGGGATTTGGGATAGCGATTCCCAAATATGAGAGGAGAGTTACATCCTTCGTTAGAGAGAGGGGTTGAGATTTCTTTGCCATGGATTATCAGGCACTGACCGGACCACCCCATGATCCTGACTTGATACATGAATGTAAGGAGCTAGTTCATGAGTTCTACGCGAATGGACACACTACCCATCGTAGGTTGAATGTCTGAGTCCGAGGTGTCCAAGTTGACTATAGTGCCCAGGCCATTAATGCCTATTACGGCCTACCTACCATTAAGGACTTAAGGATTTCTGATATCCCTCACCTAGCTACACCCATGGATCTCATTACCCCTTCTCGGATGTTAAGAAAACTCTCACGTGTTTTCCACACTATGATTAGACCCATGCCACTTCTTCCTTGTAGCCTAAACATTTGATTAAGTCCTACTTTAGAAAAGCTTTTAGGGCGTGGTCCTATTTCATCGATGCATTTTTTTACCCTACTACACAGCACAGTGATGTAACACGACCACAATGTGATATGCTTTACCATATATAGGCACGCATTGGTCGTATCGATATGAGGAGATTCATGTTTGAGGCTATTCGAGAGAGGATGGAGATGAAGAAGAATGAGAGCTTGCTACTCATCACCGACATGTGCGGACAAGCTGGACTTCCTTTTAAGGGTCTGTAGTTTGACATCCTTCCCTAGCCGACCATCTATCATGAGGATATCTTTGGATAACCTGAAGGTGATGGATTATGAGGATGAGCAGGAGCATGCACGAAGCTGATAGATAGATAGATAGATAGATAGATAGAGAGAGAGAGAGAGAGAGAGAGAGAGAGAGAGAGAGAGAGAGAGAGAGAAAGAGAGAGAGAGAGAGAACGAACCCAAGCAGTAAGAACTTCCTTATATGCACCACCACCAAGACGAGAACCAAGATAGATGTCACAAGAAAAGATTATTATCTATAACAAGAGGGAGATCGACCATTTCTTGTATCATGATCACATGTGGCATTGACATGTGCATGATCACCCTCTACAGCAGGCTCCACCGACACCGGATAGTCCATTCATCATCATGTTGAACTATCAAGTTTATCGCACACATGAGGAGTATGGAGCACCCTCACCTTCCCATTCTTTATAGAGTATGCAGGTACCCTTCCAGACTCTATAACCTAGTGCAGAGTAACATGACAGCTTCGGCGAGTCTAAGAGTTGAGTTTTAGTCTTTGTATAGAAGGAAACTAAGAAACTTTGTATTTTTCGTAATAGAAGTTATAGTATGATGACATTGTATTTTGTATTATCACCACACATTACATCATTTGCATGCATTTTCAGCTTATACATGTGCTTTATATCATTCCATTTTATTTCATTCCATTTCTCATATTCCATTATTCCATTTCTTATCTTCCATTACTCGTTCAATTATAGGATTAGTTCGGGGTATGCAGGTAAGCAGTTGGATGGAGTGCATGGATGAACCATAAGGATTTTTTGATAAATTTTCACGATTTTTAGAGTTTTTTCAAAATTTCTAGTGAAATAAAGGTAATATGTATGTGGTAGGTTAAACACATTTCCATAACTCGTGAATTTTTCTTCTTTTAATTTTCCATTTGTTTTGAGCCTAAATGAATGCCAAATTCTAGCTTATTATAATGGTCAACAATTGTTGGATTCATATGTGGAATGATGTTGCCAATGTTGGAAAAGACCTTAGGTAGAGTATAGGTGAAACATAATGTTTTTGTGATTGGTTTACTAACTGAGTCTACACCAAAGAGTGTTAGTGTGGAGTCAAGGCTTTATGCTAGATATGAAAGTGGGTAGAAGGTCACATTAGAACAAAAGTCAACTTAATCTCTACAGATTCCATAATATGTTTACACCCATTTAAAACTGAGTATAACTTAAGAATAAGTTTGGGCGAAGACATAGGCATTGTTTGATTATCCTTTACTTTATATCACCTATAATTTATCCCTAGTTACTCAGTTGAGCAAACCCAACCTGATTCCTTCATCACCTATCATGAAACCCTTAACCCGATAGCCTTATAATCCTTTAACCTACATTAGAAGGCTAACTTAATTATAGCTAAAGTGAGAAATGCTAATAAGAGTTTTTAAATAAAAGAATTAAATTGTCCAATGGGTTCTACTAGAAAAGTAGCAGAGAATCTAATGGTGGGAGAAAAGTGAGAAAGCGAAATTCACTATAAATGGAGTAGGGAACACACTAAAAAATATATATGGAGAAAAAAATAGAAAATATACATCAGTGAAGTGAATAAAGGTGAAAGTGTACAAAAACTTCTCAAATAAAAAATTTAGCTCGAGTGCTTGTAGCTAGGTTAAGTAAGTCATTCGAATGCTTTGAATCTTTTAACATTCATTTCCTTGTTTCCCCATCCCAGCCACAATGACCCAAATGAAAGTCCTATTGACCCCAAATGATGTTTTAAATGTAATGACCTATTACTTTAAGCTAGTAATTAGTGTTAATCTAAATCCTAACTTACGCGAGTTAGGCTGGTGGTTAATTCTGACGTACCTTGACTAGCGTGTGTGTATGTTTGCATGATGGTTTGTGTTTTTTTGGAATGTTTATGAATTTTATAGGTTGTAGTATAATAGAGAATTTATATACAAACCTATAAAAAAACACATAATAAACAATAAATAGTCAGTACACCAAGTGAAACGAGGGAGTTGTGAATGAATGTACACAACTAAGAATACTTGTAGGCAATGTCCGATGAATTTATTGGCTAGAAAATACACAAGATACGTATATATATTTATATATATTTGATATATATATCCATATATTTTGATATATATATATATCCATATATTTTGATATATATATATATATAGCTATATATAATTATATATTAAAAACTATAAGTTGGTTTGAATTATATGGATAATCGGATTACCTCGAGATAAGCGTTAGTGTTGATGGTATCAACATGTGTTTCACTTTAGGGTGTCATATCAACACATCAATCATTCAATTTGTCTCGAGATAACGTGATGTGTATTCGAGGAAAATCTATATACTTAAACTAAAAACCTTCATATTTATCTCCATAATTCGATCAAGAGAGTGAGAGAGAGAGAACTAAGGGTTTAGTTGCTGATCTTAAGGAATCAATCAGGGAGTCGATTTAGAGTGAATTGAGGAGCTTAAACAACTAGAAATCCAGAGATCATTACGCTGGTAAGTTTGTCTTTCAAGTTTTTGAAGTTCAAATTGATAGTAAATGTTGATATCTCTATAAATATTTGTTGTTGTTGTTGACTGGAAATGATTTGTTACCTCACTAGAGATACTCCCTAATGAATTATGGGAGTGTTATTTGTTGTTTCGATTATTTATGGATGGAACAGTGGTTGCTGCCCTATGTACTATTGACACAATATAAGGTGGAGCGTGCTCCTGTCATTAATTGGGATGAACCTAGTTGGTGGAGCCCTCTACAAATTGAGGGAGCGCGCTCCTACCCAAAAAAAAAAATTATGTTGGGTTTTCATTAGAATTTCTTGATGTCTTAAGGTATGGATTAGGGGTTCTAAATGTAGGGTATTAGACTTATATTGATAAAAAATGGTTTATGATATGTGTTGGATCCCCGAGAAATCGTGAGTGACCCAGAAAGTTAGGGAATTTCTTAAGGAAAACCTAAACTGTGATAAGTATGGATTCACTTATTTATCAATGTTGCTTGACTAGCTTAGTATATGTAGTTCATGTAGTTTATGAACTGAATGGGAGGACTATGTACACTAGATGGTTTCAATAAATGGAAAATGATGTTTAATGTGACCCACGAGAGTAATTCTTGGTTTAGAGAATAATTTTATATGAGATGGGTTACCTTCCTGAACTATATATAATTCATGCTCAATTTGATAGGTTGCGTGGATTACATACTCACTAGATGGTTTCAGATAGAACCATTGGACATTAATAGATTGACTAGACAACACATCGACTAATGTGTTGGTCTAGCAATAGCATTAATGGTTTAGGTGGGTAATCGACCCTAGTTTTATAAATAAATGGGAATCATAGTGTAATAGTCATTGATAGATGAACTTGCATCTGTTATTTATTGAATTATATGCTTTCTATCTACCTGTTAGTTAAAATTGTTGTATGTTCTTATTTCATAATATTTTTTATTATTATATGGAATGTTGATGGATTTGTGACTCCTTACTTAATGTGCAAGTTGGTGCGCTCACCCTAAATCTAATATTTTGGGTCCGCAATCTAGCATTTTAGCGAAAGGTAAAAAGAAAAAATGTAGGAGTTTTATAATCTTCTCTATAATGTAATGAGCCTTCCTATATACTTGTACACTATTTGAATTATTTTATTATATATATACGAGGTTGGGAGGTTTATAAGTGAGGTTTTGGGTTTCGATAAACTATGTATTTTTGCATACTATTAATTATCGAAAAGTTTTAATTTTTCACTGCGTACACTTTGTATTGTTTATTTGATATTGATATAAGTTTAGTTTATCATGTATAGATGGAGAGGCTGATGGCGCTAATTAAGTTTGGTCATGTTACCGAGGTTTAATTAGGGTTTCAAGCCAAGTATCGTCTTAATTGGGATAATGGTGGTACACCTTGGTATCAGAGCTTAAGATTTATCACTTTTGAATTAAGTGGTAACTTTGATACAATTTGGTATCATAAACAAGGCTTTGTTCTCGATTTCACTTTCGAATTGTTTTTGAAGTGCTATCATATTCCTTTGTACCAAAAGCTAAGTTTATTGACTTTGAGAGTTGATTCAAGTTATGAATACGCTTAGGGTTTGATAAAATGTTTTCATCTTGTTTTGGGGGAAAAATGAAAATGAAAACATTATTATACGTAATTTGCTGCACATATTGTTATTTACTGTATAGATATGATTTCGTTGTATTCTTTAAATGTTAACCTAATAATTATATACTGTCACAGAGACCTAAACTTAAGAGAAATGGAGGATCAATAGAAATTAGAATAAAGTAGCAAATGAGGGAACTTATAAAGTCTCAAACAAAACTTATGGTTATACTGATGGCTAAGATGGGACCATCGGTATAGCGACCTGAGGCACATGCTACAACTAGTCCTAAGGTAAGTAGAGATGAGGGAGGAGCTGAGACAATAACAATTTTGACCTAACCAGTTTTAGAACATATTGAGGTGCCGAAAATAATTGCTATGGTGCCGGTGGATTCCGAGAAGGCTACATCTCTCAAAACATGTAAGGAATTCATGAAATATGATATTATGAGATTCAATGGCATAATAGAGGAAGGGGTAGCTGAGACTTAGGCATTAAAGATAAAGTAATGATTTGTTGCAGTGGATTTAGAGGATCGATTTAACGGCAAACTAGTCACATTATTATCGATTGATTCTGCACCGATGTGGTCGGATTCCCTAAAGAGAGAAAGGAAGACTTTCACCACCTGGTCATAGTTTAGGACCATATTTTATAGGTAGTATTTCATGAAATTAGTTTAGAATAGGAAGAAGATCAAGTTTCTTCAGTTGAAATAGGGAGCCATGTCTATACGAGAGTATGAGAGGAGGTTCACTGAGTTGAGTGAATTTGCTCCTGAGATGGTGGAATAAGAAGAGAACGAAATAGATTTTTTTGTTGGTGGGCCGAATTATGAGATTAGAGTTTTGGTTTCATCTCATCCTTGTACTAGTTATGGCTTTATATTTAAGAGTGCGATGGAGGTGAAAGCAACCATATTAGCAAGACCTTCTGGAGTAGTACTTACGCCACCACCAGTACCACAGTTCCCTGGGAGTCAAAGAACCTAAGATTTTACTTATTTTTAGCCAAGGAAGAAGTAAAGGAGTGTAACTGGAGTAGTTACACCATTAGGGTCTGCGAGGACGACATTTGTTAGTGCACCACTTCCATCAGTATTGTAGGCTTGGGTAGCCAAACCACCTTTACCACCACCTCAATCTAGAGGTGATAGCAAGAGTAGAGCACATTCATCACAAAAACCAATGGATTAGGGTAGGTTCTTCAGGCCAGTGGATTTTCGTATAAGGCTTTTAAGATATGTTATCATTGTGCGTCGACGACACATATTCAGAGAGAGTGTTTTATGCCACCGTCCACATCAGTAGGTAGTATTGCACCACCGGCATGAGGGCAGACTCACGCAATGGCTGAGGCAGACCTAGGGGCTAATAGAAGGCTTGTAGAAGAGATATTATATATTTGTGGTAGAGATATGCATGTTTTAATTGATGCTGGTTCTATAGTTTCCTTTATTGCTAGTGCAATGGTTGATGAGTTGAAATTGAAACCTGTTAGAGCTAGTACATTGTTGATTTTGAGCACAACTGTGAGTGAGAAAGTTTATCCTAACCTGATTTCTGAGGGATGTGTAGTCAAAACTGGGGAGAATGAACTCCTAATTAATATGAAAGTAATGGAGTCCCTGGAATATGATGTACTACTAGGGATGGATCGGTTATCAACATACCATGCCCGTATTGACTATTTCCATAAGAGGGTAATATTTCAGATCCTTAATATTTTCTGAAATTATAGTCTATAAAGGCTATAATCCTTCATGACTTGTAACTTATGGAAAGGAAGCTATTCCTCGAGATTTAAAAGTTATGGGAAGAGTTGTCATATTGGGAGAGCAAGGTCAGGAACTTATGTTTAGTAAGATACTTGCGGTTTGTGAATTTCTAGAAGTTTTCCCATCTAACTTTCCTGGAGTTCCACTGCCACGTGTCATTGACTTCATTATTGATCTTATTCCTATACCAAACATCTATCTATTCCTTCGTACTATATGGCACCAAAAAAATTATGTGAGTTGTAAACTTAACTTAAAGAGTTGTTGCAGATTGAGATTATCCATCTTAGTATGTCACCGTAGGGAGCACTGATTCTTTTTGTGAAGAAAGAGGATGGAATCTTACGTATGTGCACTGATTATAGACACCTTAACTGAGCGACTATTAGGAACAAATAATAGTTACCCAGGATTGTTGATCGTTTGATCGGTTGAAGGGTGCCAGGCATTTCTTGAAGATTGATTTGAGGTCTAGTTATTATCAACTGAGGATAAGGGATGAAGATATCTCAAAGACGACATTCAATACTCGTTATAGGCACTTCAAGTTTATAGTAATGATATTTAGGCTTACTAATGCTCCTGCTATATTCATGGACTCGATGCATAAGGTGTTTAAACCCTATATTGACCAATTTATCATTGTTTTATCAATGATATTTTGATCTATTTGAAGACTCTGGAAAATCATTTGCATCACCTAAAAGTTACATTACAAACTCTAAAGATAATCGGTTGTATACCAATTTTCGTAAGTGCAAATTTAGGTCTTCATAGGTCTGATTTCTTGGACATGTTGTTAATGTTGAGGATATATATGTTGATCTAGCGAAGGTTAAGGCAATCAGAGATTGATCTACTCCTACCATAGTGTTACAGGTTTGAAGTTTTCCGGGGTTAGCAAGTTATTACAAATTAGTCATGGACGAGTTCTCTCGTATCACTCTATTAATGACTCGGCTAAGATAGAAAGATGTTGATTTTTTTGGTTAGATGATTGCAAAGTTGCCTTCAAAGGTTTCAAGGATAGTTTGACTATGACACTTGTTCTTACATTACCTAAATCGGGAAAGGAGTTAGTGATTTATATAGATGCTTCTCATTTAGGCTTTGGCCGTGTGCTAATGCAAGAAGGTAGGGTTGTAGCTTATGCTTCAAGGCCACTCAAGATTCATGAAAGAGATTATCTAGTTCATGATCTTATGCTTACTGCAATTATTTTTGCCTTAAACATTTGGAGGCACTACTTGTACGGTGATAAATTTACTATATTCTTAGATCATTAGAGTTTGAAGTACTTGTTTCCTCAAAGTGAATTGAATATGAGGTAGCATAGATGGATTGAGTTCCTAAGGAATTATGACTTCACTCTAGAGTACCATCCACGCAAAACAAATGTGGTTGTTGACACTTTGAGTAAGAGACAAACGAGCAAAGAGAACATAGCTACTGCCAAAGCTTTTTAGTTTAGACTTCTTGAGGAAGATTCTATGATGACGATTCGTGAAAGTTTAGCTTGCACATCACCAATTGAGAGAGCAATCTCAAGAGCTACTAATATGTTCTCTTGTGCTTAGATTCGAGCAGAACCGGAGGTGATTCGGTGAGTCGTTGATTGCCAAAAAGTGTATCATGATTATATAGCATGTCAGATATTAGCGGTTAGTTTAGATCATTCTGGTCGGCCGGGTTTCGAGGATGGTATGTTACGATTCATGGATGTATTGTGGGTTCCAGCTTAGGATTAGTTGAGGTAGAAGTTGCTACGTGAATCTCAAAGATCTCTTTACTCTATTCATTTAAGTAATACTAAGATGTATCACGATATGAGATGTGTTCATTGGTGGTAAGAGAGGAAGACTGATACCGCTGAGTTTGCATAGAGATGTGAAATATGTTAGTAATTTAAGGCTGAACACAGGAAATCTGGAGGGTTATTGATTCCTTGCCTATTCCTGAGTGGAAATTGGAGCATAGATCAATGGATTTTATTTTTGGTCTACCTTTGAGTCGGTGTAAACACGATTTTGAATGGGTTGTAGTTGACAAGTTGATGAAGTCTACGCTTTTGTTGCCCTTTTCCATTCGAGACCCTCTTGACCAAATATGTGAGGCGTACATACGCGAGGTGTTGAGATTTTATGGAGTTTCAGTGTTGATTACTTAGAGATCCGATATTCACATCTAAAGTGTAGAGTGAATTGCAGAAACTAATGGGAACTATTCTTGACCTCGGTATGACTTACCATTCGCCGATTAAAGGACATATCGAGTGGTTGATATTGGTACTAGTGGATATGCTTCGAGCTAGTGTCTTAGAGTTTGGTGGTAACTGGGAGAAATACATTTCTCTGTTTGAGTTCTCTTATAGTAATAACTATTAAGAAAACATTGGAATGAATCATTTTAAAGCTCTATATGGTCAACTTTCCATTCACCTACGTATTGGGCAAAGGTTAGAGATATAGTTTTGTTAGGGCCAGAGTTGATTTAAGATTACAAAGAGAGAATTCAATAGATTTGCCAGAGTTTGACTACGGCACAACTAAGACATAAAAGATACGTGGATAAACATAATAGGTTTTTGGAGTTTTCAAAGGACGATCTTGTCCTGTTAAAAATATCACCTATGAAAGGATTATATAGATTTGGGTTGCGAGGTAAGCTAACTCTCAGGTACATTTGGTCGTTTAGAGTGTAGGAAATGATTGGTCTCATTGCGTATAGGTTAGAGTTACCTCCGAACTAGCCGAAGTTCATAATGTCTTCCATGTGTCTATGCTTCGCAAAATGGAGACTCAATTCACTCCAATGATTAATTGAAATGAATTTTATCTTTGTGAAGACTTATCTTATAACGAACAACTGATTCAATAACTTGATTGTAAGATTCAGAGGCTGAGAACCAAAAAGATTCCTTTTGTTAAGGTGAAATGGAAATTTCACGAAGATGGGGAACTAACCTAGGAGCGTGAGTCCTATATGAAACGCCAGTTTCAATTTCTCTTTGAAACTACATGTAATTTTACGTTTACTTTAATTTTAAGGATGAAATTGCTTTAAATTGGGGAGACTGTAACAACCTATTACCTTAAGCTGGTGATTGGTGTTAATTAAAATCCTAATTAACCCGAGTTAGGCTTATGGTTAAGTCCGGCGTACCTTGATTAGCATTTAAGCGTGTTTGCATGATAGTTTGTATTTTGTTTGGAATTTTTATGAATTTTATAGGCTGTGGTATAATAGAGAATTTTTATACAAGCCTATAATAAAAAATACATAATAAAAATAAATAGTCGATACACCAAGTGCGACAAGGGGTTGTGAAATGAATGTGTACACCTGAGAATACTCGTAGGCATGTCCAATGAATTTATTGACGAGAAAATACTCGAGATATATATATATATATATATTAAAAACTATCAATTGGTTTGAAGTATATGGATCATCGGATCGCCTCGAGATGAGCATAAATGTTGATGGTGTCAACATGTGTTTATATTTAGGGGCGTCATGTTAGCACATCAATTGTTCGATTAGTCTCGAGATAGCGCGATGCATATCTTAGGAAAATCTATATATTTATATTAAGAACCTTCATGCTTATCTCCATAACTTGATCGAGAGAGTAAGAGAGAGTTGAGGGTTTAGTTGCTAATATTAAGGAATCAATCAGGGATTTGATTTAGTGTGAATTAAGGATCTTAAATCCAGAGATTATCATTTTGGTAAGTTTGGTTTTCATGTTTATGAAGTTCAAATTGATAGTGGATATTGATATCTCTGTAAATTGTTGTTGTTGCTTTTGTTGACTGAAAATGGTTTGTTACCTCACTAGAGGTCCTCCCTGATGAATTATGGGAATGTTCGTTGTTGTTTTGATGATTTATGGATGGAACAGTGGGTGCTGCCCTGTGTACGATCGAGACAGTATAGGGTGGAGCATGCTCCATCTAGCATAGGAATGCGCTCCCTTCATCAATTGGGACAAACCTAACTGGTGTAGCGCGCCCCACCAATTAAGGGAGCGTGCTCCCACTCTAAAAAACAACAATTATGTTGAGTTTTGATTAGAATTTATTGAGGTTTTAAGGACTGGATTAGGGGTTATAAATATAGGGTATTAGACTTATATTGATCACAAATGGTTTGTGATAGGTGTTGGATCCCAGGGAAAGCGTGAGTGACTCAAAAAGTTAAGGAATTTCTTAACGAAAACCTAAATGGAAGTAAGTATGGATTCTCTTATTTATCAATGTTGCTTGACTATCTTAGTATATGTAGTTCATGTAGTTTATGGACTGAATAGGGGGACTATGTACATTATGATGGTTTCAATAAATGGAAAATGGTGTTTAATGTGACCCATATGAGTAATTCCTGATTTTGAGAATAGGTTTTTAGGAGATGGGTTACCTTCCCAGCCTATATATAACTTTTACTCAATTTGATAGGTTGTCTGGATTGCATTCTTACTAGAAGGTTTTATATAGAGTCATTGGACAATAATGGATTGATTAGAAAACACATCGGCCAATTTCGTCGGTCTAGCAATCGCATTAACGGTGTCGGTAGGTAATTGACCCATGTTTTATAAATAAAATTGGAATCATAGTATAATAGTCATTGACAGACGAACTTACATATGTTATATAATGAATTATATGCTTTCCATATACCTGTTAGTTAACATTAGTGCATGTTATTATTGCATAATGTTCTTGATTATTATATGAAATGTTAATGGCTTTGTGAATCCTTACTGAGCAAGTTGAAGCACTCACCCCAAATCTAATATTTCAGGTTTGGGACCTAGCGCTTCAGCGAAGGGCAAATAGGATATTTAGGAGTCTTATAATCTTCTCTACGATGTAATGAGCCTTCCTATATACTTATACACTGTTTGAATTATTTTGTTGTATATATATAAGGTTGGGAGATTTATAAGCAAGGTTTGGATTTTGATAAACTCTATATTTCTGTATATTGTGAATTATTGAAAAAGTTTTAATTTTCCATTGTATAAACCTTATATTGTTTATTCGATATCTATATATACAGGTTAAGTTTTTTAGGTACAAACAAAGAGGATGCTGGCCCTAATTAAGTCTAGATGGGTTATTGGGGATTAATTAGGGTTTTAGGTTAAGTATTGCCCTAATCGGGATAGGGGATGCTACATTGAATATGTTAGTGGAATGGTTGCACAAGTTTCAATTTGTAGAATCTTGGTATTCAATGCCCTATTTAGAGTTGTATGTTTTCGGCTTGTTAAAAGTTCTAAGGTAACTCATAATTAATAGATGGATTTAGTGTTAATGAAACCTAGTATTTAGCGAAATATTCCTCTGAAAAGTGCCTAAAATATCTTGACTTAAAGTACCCACTTTACTTGAGTGTTCTTGTTTCCATTCCGCAATTTTTATGAAAAATTGAACGAATACTTTAAAGTTAGAATTGGGCATTAGAAAAGCTGAAATGTGTGTTGTGTATGCGATTTAATTATCTTATGCTCCTTTTCTCGGGACGAGCAACAGTCTAAGTTTAGGGGTATTTGATAAGTCATCATATGTGCCATATTTTAGGGTGATTTTATCACTAATTTCATGACTTTTATCATCATTTGTACTATTAAATAATCATTTATTATTTTCAAGTAAAACATAGGCTTTTATACAAAATGAGAGATTTCCACTTAAATCCAGTCATAAAGTTGAAAATAGGTTTAGTGCCTTGGCAGAGATGTCAATATAAAGCTAAATTGCCATGGAATCACTAGATCAAATATGATTGGATTAAAGGAAGCTTACTAGAAATACCACAGGAAAAGCCTCATGAAGAACTAGGAGAAAGATGAAGCTCATATTTCGAGAAAACCCTAGTGCCTTCATAGCTAGTTCGGTATTTATATAGGGCGCTGACACATCGCTGGGTTCAATTCGAAACGAAACATGATAGAAATAGATCAACGTAGCGATGTCGTATAAATTTCCTAACTATTTGGCATTTTGTACATACGGCGTTGGGAAAATTTGAATATTGTTGTTTTAGATTCTGTTGTTTCTCAAAGATTTCGATTTAGATACAATTATATCTTACTCCTATTATGTATATGAGACCTCAAAACTAAAAAGAGAGCGACCAAAGACCGAGAGTTCTAGATTTAGAATTCCATATAGAGTTCTAGAGAGGAAGCTCTGGTTCTAGGTTTTTCTTTTAAAGTTTTGTGCGGAGACTCGTTGTAAGATTTATATAATTAATAAATTTCAAATTTGTAATTATAATTATGAGTGGCTAAGTTCCACAATCTAGGCCAAAGTATTTGAGTCTTAGAGACTCATAAATTTGTGAGACAAATGTGCTTCGATTCTTCACTTGTTTGTTACCGATTTTTGTATTCTTATTTACTTTGTTATTATGAGGTTTTTTATTACGGTTTTAAAACCTAGGTTACTTCATTTTTTTGGATAAGTGCACATGCATGGAAATCATGGTTATAAACTATTACCAGTGATCTTACCGCCACTCGGTAAGGGGGATTACATTAGATGGCGAGTGGGACCTTGTCTTTGTGCAACCAACGTGTCCCTGTGTATTTAGAATATGAGATGGGTAACAATATATATTCGCCATGGGTGCCAACGACCATCCTCAAGCGTGCATACTATTGTACATCTCACACATGTCACCTTTGACCTCGTGTGTCACTAGGTGCCTACCAATTTCTTAATTATGTTTTTTAATTTAATGATTACCTTTTTTTTAGGTTCAAATTAAATCCCAAAAAATACCCCAATTTTTATAAATTTGGAGAAATTTCTCAATGCGCTTCGAAACTTGTGGACATTGGGTATACATTTCAACTTGACCCTATTTCATGTATAATAGAGTATAATACGCTAATTTGTGATGCGACACACAAAAATAATATTTAAATTTATGATATTATGTCTGTAATGCATAGGTCCCACCTCAAATACCTAAGTCTCATTTTAAACCCAAAAATACTTAATTAACATCATAATCAAATATCTGAAATTCTCGAATTTCACAATCTTCCCAACTAATAAAAATTTTTTCCTTGAAATTTAAACTTACAGGTTACTGAACCAAAAGAAATATGAAAAAATAATTTTTTCATATATATAACTCTTTTAACCCAAGTTGAACTGTTAAGTGGACTCGATCACTTTTGTTCTAATTAACAACTTCGTGGTAGATATCATATAAATTTTAACTATTTATTTCCAACATCTTGATTTAATGAAAAGTTATAATAACTTCTCTGCCAACGTCATATTTTGTGAATTTCATACGATTTAAATGATCAACTTTGTAAAATATTCGATAAACCTTGTTATACATAGTATTTCATGCCTTGAATCTCATTCAAGCGTGAATACATAACAAGATCTAAACTATCTTGTTTTTGATATTGCACTACTCATTTTTAACTAGTATCAATTCAATAAACAATTGATAATTCTTTCCCTATCCACTAAACTCTGGTATATACCTTCCAATTTACTTTCTTAGCACTTATCATTCCTTTTATCAGAATTGTCGATCGGTCAATTCTTAGACTATCATTAGTCTAAATATGTAAAGTGATGCAAATAATATTTGAGTATGACTTTAGATGCAAAGTAGAGTTGTGTGTCAATCTAATCCATCACTATTCCAGCTTTTCTCAATAGAAACTTGAAATTATATAAGTCATCCTATGACTATAAATCCCTAATTGCATTTGTCATGCCATGACTAGAGATCTCGAAATTCAATCCAATCAAAAAATGAAACCTGACACTTCATGCAACTCTCACTCATTCTCTAAATGTCTACTAACAATATCATTTAGGTTGTGGACCAGAAAGCAATTATCAGTTCCAACATGTCAGCCAATTCGCTTAACTTTTTCTTTGGCTTGTTAGAAAATTAATGATTTTTCTAACTTTGTCAAACCATTACCTATTCATGAGTTAACCAAGTACCTCATTTCATTCACTTAACTATCAATCTCTTCTAAATTGCATTATTCACTAGTCCGCTATTCACTATTTCTCCAATTAGTGAGATTTCACATCTCAATCATTATTGTATAACAAACTTCTTTCATTACTTGAATAGAGATAGTTGTCTTGAATTTGAGTAGATATACGTTTCTAAACAGAGATATCGAAATATTCAATGAATATACTATCACAATATAAATTTTAACTTGTACGTCATATTAGTTAAAATATGGTATCTCTTTTTGCCTCTACTCAAATATTTAATTTTTCAAACATACCAAGTCAGATACATTGTACTCTATTCAATATTTCCAACCTAATAGAGATAAGGCTTACTAAATGAGTTGTAAGTTGTATGTCTCTTCTCATTTAACTTATATATTCATCATCATATATGTATCTTACATCGACTCCAATTTAAAATAAACTCGTGCTTTTAAAACTTCACCACTGACGGATCACATGGTGTCTCGCTACATTTAAACCAATATACAACATTTGCATTGATATTAGTCGTATACTACTTTGGCTCAAAATTCTCAACTTTTAGAGCTTGACTCATAGTAAGATCCTTGTAAAGATATATGCAGTTCCATCAAACTTATAGTTTAAAATTCTAAATTGATCGGGACTCATTAACCTGAAATTCTCATTTTCATACGTATGTGAGAACTTCTTGAACATTTATTTGCCTATATTAAAGTCTCTAGTTGACTATAACGAAACTTTATAGACTCTTTTATACTGAACCTCACCACTTAATCAGTTATTCAAAGACTAGTGTCATGATCACTAGTCTTTTATGCTGTGAATGAATCATGATTACGATATAGAGTCTACTCGGTTCCATTATTGTCAATCTTAGTTATTCTCACATTTATTTTATTTTTAATACATTTATAGACTGATCAAACTTCAATTAGCACTTATCACTTATAGCTCCTTAATCTTGATTGCGAAAAAAGTTAATATCTCTTCTCTTTTGAAAAATTTAGCTAAGGGCAATATGGTTTCTTATGATTGTTCAATGAATTGAAGTCTTCCTTAGCTAATATTTGTTCGAAACAGAGAAATTTTGTAACTCAAGTAGTTCCACTATTTGTTATTGCGTTAATTGTTTCCATTAGTCTCAAGTTTTCCCGACTTCTATTTTTTCCATAAAGAAATTTGGTACTTTTCAAGAGACTATGTAAGATAACAAAATATCTTACTAATCATCAGTTTACTTTTAATGAATTCGTTTGTCCGTTGTTGTTCATTTGAAGAGATAGAAGAATTAGAATTTCGAGACTATGATTAGCTAAACGACTAATCAAACTCTTAAATGATGTTTTTTCAATTCTTTAATTCATATCAATGGAGATTCTCGCAATATAGGAATTTATACTGACATCATATACCAATCACTTACTGATATTCAATCAATACATCTATTTCTTCATTTGTTTTATTATAGGTTGTATTGATAGCATCATTACTTAATTTGATTAGAATTTACTATTAGGTACTTTGAATCTTAAAACATAATCACTTGTATGGATTTTTAATAGTTAATCCAAGCTATTATTAGACCACTTCCATAATACCTTAACTTCTACACGTTGATTTTATCACTACACTTTTCAATTTTAAGTTAGAAAATTTTGTTGATCTTCGTTTCATAGCAACACCTAATATGCCAATGATTACTTCTAACTCATATATTTTCATTGTCTTATCATTTCCTTATTTGACTTATAGAACCACTATACTTAACTTCACTTATTTAAGTGACTTGTGAAATAAACAATCAAGATTTTTCACTATTTCTTTTTGAAGTCATTTGATTGTTTCGAACTATGGTTCTATTCCAATTCCATTTTGAGTTTTGTTTTGGAAATGAGATAATACTTTGCTTCAAAGTATTATATTTTAGTAAAAATTGACTTAGACCACTTGACTGATCCAATCACAATCTCAATGTGATTTTTTAGTCAAATTTAGTTTGACTAATCCATTTTTTTTTTGAAACAACTTGTCTCCTTTTTCCTTTCATTTGAGACTCTTTTCTAGGAAACTCTCAATTGGTCATAAATCAAACAAATATTTCTTAAATAGGTCTTACTGAATTACTAGCTTAAATGGTATTAACCTCATTTTAAAATTAAAGGTATTCATATCTTGTGCTTCTCATAAGTCTCAATTTCATTTTCGTATTTACTCAAATGACTTTCAATTATTTGAAACTTTATTTAAGTTTACGTTAGCATTTTCCTACGCGTTTCATAATTGCAATTATTCGGTTCTTTTGATTTTCAAAAAAATTCATGTTCAGTACTTATGTATTTGAGCCATTTAGAGTTCCTTTCCAACTAATTTCTATTGGTTTCACAATTGATGCTTTCATCAGTTATATTAGTACCGAACTACTTACGACACCTTTGTGAATTCGGACTTCATAAGTCTATTTCACATCCATTTATGGTAAGTTTTATTTCATAAGTCCATTCTTTTTTAATTGTATGTTCTTACTTAGCTCGTCGTTTCATACGAGTTAAGTATCGAACAAACAAGGAGAATAAACTTCCTATCGCATATTCAATGATAATACATACATATAACATAAGCATTACACAATAATTCAAACCCTATCTCACGGTCACTTTCCAACTAATCGGGCTCAATCACTCTTTGGTTTCCAACCAATTTTATCCTAAATTGAGCCAAACCTAGGCTCTGATACCAACTTTTTTAGCCCCTCTTGTGATTAAGATGACTAACCGACCTAGATTACCCCCCTGATAATTTAATCAGCCAAATCCATTCTTCAGACTTTGACCTCAAAACACTTTTCATTCAGATCTTTAATAATGCTCCAAAACTAAATTTGTATCCTCAATGAACTCAATTCCTGATTTATTCAATTTGAGCAAATAAGAAAGTCATACTGATCATTCTGCGTATTTTGCAAGAATTTTGGCAGCATTTCCCCTAAAACTGCCTTGTCGAAAAACTTCCACCTAATAAATAACATAATTGGGAAGAGGACTAGAAGGACTCACAACTTCACGCAGTTCATAATATATGACATTCAAATTTATAACCTAACTTAGATTCTCTGATAGCTTAATTTCAACATTACAATCCCAAAGTAAACCAAAATTGAAACATAAACCTCTCAACATATTTTAAACTAATTTAGGATACTCTTATAACCATTTAACAAAACTTCATGCCTTATACCCCAAGAATCCCAAAACAAAAATACAAATAATTTAAAACAAGAATTTACTTTAATTTTAGTAAACAATTACCATAATCTTCGGGTCTTTTCCATTATTCTCTTGTCTTCATATAGAAACTGACATTATCAAAAACAACTCGAAGATGTTAGGTAAGTAAACATTTATAGTGATCTGTACTCCTTCAATTTTTAGTCTGATACATGGCAACATGTAATTGCATTTCCAAATAATCGATAAGAGATATGCGTCAACATGACCTGTAATCTACCATGCTTATATCCCCTAAGTATAATCCGAAGTTGACTTTTAGAAATAGTATGAAGACGGCTTTAAGAGATCATGAAATGCAAAGATGACTTGTCGATGCTAGACGTTAGACTCTGCAACTAGTCTCACTAGCCATGTTAGAGGTATGATTTAAATCTAATTTCAAGCAAACCAGACTTGGAAACAAGCTTATCCCCCTCACTATCTCTGTGCATGCATTAGCAAGAATGATAAAATGCAATTCATACTATGATGCAATTATATGTACAAATATAATCAATCAATAGTAAAGATCGCTATAGAACTTATAAACCACCAAACCAACTTAAAGTTGGTTGTGAAGACTCACACAACGTTCCCCAGGTTTTATGTACTTTGAACCTATTCCCTGAGGCTTGTTTCAAATGGTTTCGAGGATCCTCGACATTACCTATAATTATAGAGAAATCCAGATAAGTTTCTTATTCAAATTTCGTAAGTTTTCAATCAAGTTTCGAGCTATTTTAGTATTCTCAAGCCCTAAAAACCTAAAACCACTCCAAATCAATTCCTCGAAGGTTCGAATCCTAATTTTGACTGTAAATTGTAGTTCAACATTAAGAATTAACTTTGATTAAGCTTTAAAACAATTTTTTGATATTTTTGAATATCGTAACACATATTACGAGAAAAAACCTAGGATAAATCCTTGAGAAAATTTTGAATTCTCTATTTTTTGTAGAAATATATAATTTCTATTGACTTGGCCCTAAAATATAATTGTTCTGATTTTTTTGGAATTTTTGCAAATTTCTAGCATTTTATTTTATTTATATTTTTATGAGGAGGGTTTGACTCCTAAATTGGATTGGTTCGATTCTCCTGAATTGGACTTCGTTCGGTCTAGTATAGGGACCAAACCTACTATTTGTCCTCATTTCTCTTGGCCTGCAAATCAGTTTCTCTATTTTTTTTTCTCGTTTATTTGATTGGGATTAGATCAAACCAACCCCAAGTGACATTTGGGCAATAGAGATAGGCCCCTGCCATCTGCTTCCTCGGACTGAGCCGAGCCTCCCTCTCTATCATTGTTAACAACAACAAAATTGATATCAATAGGACATTAAACAAATACGATAACAACACCAATGAATAAAAAAACCACACAACTCATCTACTCATCGCCTCCCATTCTCCTCACCCTCAGTCTCGAAACCTCTCTCTCTCTCCTATAGTTTCTAAACCTCTCTCTCAATCCCTTTCTCTCGATGCCACTGTGTGAAAATGAAGTAAGATGAGGCGGTTGTTCAATGGGTTCATGGATATATATTAAGATTTCTTTGAGATTCGCATTGTATGAATCTCGAGGCAGATCAGATGGTTCATTTCATTATATACTTTAATCTTCCTCGAGATACATGTTGTGTATCTTGAGAATAATCTTTGTGCCTATTAACTAACCCATACCTTTTGACCGACTTAATAAAATCAAAATACAACTTTTTTTCAAGATTTGCACGCACGAATCTCGAGGTTGATCCTAATGATAGTAAAAAAAGTCACATTCCATAAAGTGACATTAATTTTAAACTCAGTTTTACACATGCAAATTGATTCTCCTTGAGATGAGGCTGCATGCATTTCTAAGCATGCATAAACTCTCCAACATCACCAATCATGTACTATTCACCTCATTGATGCTCACACTATGCGCTTCTTGAGGTGAATTCAATGTATATATATATATATATTTGCGGCTATAAATTCTCCACGCGCGCCAACGACCATCCTTGGGTGTGCGCATTATTGCACATCCCACACTTGTCACCCTCGACCATATGTGTAACTAGGCATCCACGAATTTAATAATTATTCTATTTGATTTCATGATTATCTCTTAATTTTAGGTCTAAATTAATTCCCAAAAAATATCCCAATTTTACAAAAAATTGAGAAAATTTCCAATGCGCACCGAAACTCGCAAACACCGTGTATACACTTTAACTTGACCCTGTTTCTCGTCGAATAGAGTATAATACACCAATTAGTCACGTGACATATAAAAATATTGTTTAGACTTATGTTCTCTAGCCCATAATGCGTAGGACCTACCTCTGATACCTAAATCTCATTTTAAATATGAAAATACTTAATTAACATCCTCTCTCTCCCTCTCGTGTCACTATTCTATTGGATTGAGAAGTGGACCGCGAGTTGGTGTTATTGGTTGTGGTTGAGGTTAGGTAATGGTTTCAATCTTGATTTTTTATTATTGGTGACTGTGGGGACTAGTTTTGGTTAAATTTGGAGATCAGAGGAGTGGAATTCGTTGTTGTCTGGTTGTTTGAGTTAGAGAAGATAGGAGGAGAATGGATCAATGGAGAAATTTGAGAGAAAGATGGTGGATATTTGCTAAGAGGAAGATAGGAGATGATGGGGCTTGATGAAGACGTTGGGGGAGGGATCCCAAACCCCGATGGGTACAAAGAGTGAGTGAAAAAAGTTTTTGAATCGAAATAGAGCAGAAGCTTTGTTTCGATCCCCAGGAAGGGGATGATGTGTTGATCCCGGACTGGGGCTGAACCAGGCCTAGTCTAGTGTTAAAACCATCTTCCTTACATAAATGAAAGACAACATTTTAAAATTTGAAAATAAAATAAAAAATCCCAGGAAATTAGGAAAAATTGAAAAAAATGGGATATTTGGAAAAATTAATGTAAATTGTGGATTATTATGAAAAATAAAGATTTTGTGGTCTTTTTATAATTTATATTGAGGTTTTGCCTCATAATGTGTGTAACGACACCAAAAATGCCCAAAATTTAGAAAATTGTTTAAAAGAATAGACAAGGTTAATTTTTGAGGCTGAACAACAATATGAAGTCAAAATCGGGATTTGGACATCAGAGAATTTGATTTGGAGTAATTTTGGGGTTTTTTAGTCATGACATGACCACTTCATGTGAAATAAATTAGAAAGAATTATGGAAAGATCAAGAACAAGATTGATCATTTTATCTTCTTCAATATTCGATAACTACATGGGCTAAAATGTTAAAAGCTTTTCTAGATCAATATATACATGCAAGAAAAAATAGTACTTATAGAAGACAAATCACAGTTGTGAATTTGAAAGACGATGAAAACTTCAATGAATTTTTGGATAGATTCCAAAAATTAATTTCATCTTGTCCATAACATGATTACACACAAAGAGCCTCATTAGAATACTTCTATGATGTACTAAATCATTTTGAACAAAAACTATTGGATACTATATATGGTGGATCATTATTCGATGTTACATCAACTCTAGGAAAAGAATCTATTAAGAAAATGAAGAATCTAAAAAATATAGAGAAAAAACTAGGGATGCAGGTGGGGCTGGGAATCCCCATTCCCCACGAGGATCCGTGCCGAGTGGGCATGGATTCCCTACCAACTAGCCCTTACAGGGCTGGGGATAGGGGAAATTTCATTCTCGCGATGCGGGGCAGGAGCAGGGCGGGGGCGGTATTACCCCTCCCACCCGTAGGAATTCCCTACGGGAATCCCTGAATCCCCGAAATATTTCTTTTTTATTTTTGTTTTATGTTTTGTTTCACTAGTTGTCTAGGAGATATCAAATTAAGTTGTATCAAAATTATATTTTGAAAGGGCATTTTTTTTGGGAATTGCACAATATGAATTAAATCTTATATTTCCTTCTTTTATGGTGAATGCTTCACATAATCTTTCAAAAATGACTTACAATTGTGAAGAAATGTCTTTTAGTAATTTTGAATTTGTATTTACGATTCATTTGATATCTTTTTATAGATATTCTGTAAAAAGTAATGAGGTAGGGAATACCATGGAGATGGGGATTCCCTGTGGGTGGGGGATGGGGTCAAAATTTTCCCAATAAGAAATTTTTAGTGGGAAACCCCTACCTCTTAACAAGTGGGGATGAGGATGAGGATTGCATTCCCCGCCCTAAACCCACCTCACCTGCATCCCTAAAAAAAATGGTATAAAAATGGTATAAAAATTGATTTTATACCCATTCTCATGAGTAACACAAAGCATTCAGTTTTGATGTACATATCAGGAACTAAAGTTAATAAAAAATGGTATAAAAATTGATTTTTTCTATCGTGAAACTCACTTAGGTATTAAAAATATCACTTCTATTCAAAAATTGATTCATTATATTCATTTCATTGTTTTCCTAACTAAAAATAAAGTAAAATGAAATTCATACTTACTTAAATTCAGAAGAAATTTGAAAAATTTCATCGACTTACTTGAATATCGGATCAAAAGTTTGAACTTTTCGTTACTTCTGAACTTGTCTTCTACCTTTTTTTCCTTTCATTGCTTTGTTTGCTCTTATTGTCATACTTCACCTAAAATATCCCTAAACTTATTCCAAACCTTGTCTTCAAGGTTTAAAAATGAAGTCGAGCTTCCAATAAAACAAATACACCACATGAAGTATAAATGAGTTTATATAAGCATAAATTGGATAATCAATATAAAAATAAACTCAATTTAGAATTAGCATAAGACAGTGTGCATAAAAAGTAGAATAAACATTACCATTCTATAATAAATTTATCAAATTACCATGAACATATCACATAATATAGCACCACTACAAACATAAAGTATATCACCATTACTAGAGTTACACATAAGACCTTACATAATAGCGCTCAGAGACAAAAAAGATAAATAGAATAAGAAAATCAATATCGCCATCCAGAAGTCTGGTCATCATCATCCTCCACTAGATCAATTATTTCAAACTCGTAACGCACAGCGGTCATAGGGATGGTAGTCCTAACCTGGTAGTATTGGAACATTAAGGTTACTGCTAAGTGTTAGCCTCATTTGTGTAGATAGTATAGGAACCTCTGTGCGTCCTTGACGTTTATGTCTTCTAGACATTGTTCATTCTATCCAGCGGATATTCCTTGCTAAGGCCCTCTGGTTTTCAAATAACACTTCTTGGTTTCTTAGAGTTTTCATTTGATTGCATAGAATTGCACCCATAAAGGCCAACTCTAACTCTTCTATGTATAGTCTATCATAATTCCTAACAGGATGCTCCACATTTGGATTATGTCTAGTTTCTAACATTTCCTCCAAAATTCTCCTCGTACCATCTCTGACTTTCCTTATCTGCTTTGTCCCCATTCTGGCTATCTAAGCCGCATTTCTTTCATCCTTAGTGTCTTTATAACCATTTACTCTTTCATGTCTCCCTATAAATTCATCCGCAATAGTCTTCTTTTGTAGAAGATCCATATCAAGCCCTTCCATGTTCACCTGATCTGCTTTACAAAAGCTATGATAATCAAAAGGAAAAGTAGTATGTCGTCCTTCTTCATGGTGATGTCACTCCTGTATAAAGTGCACTTACTTGAGCTTAATTGTGGTTTTTCGTAATGCATTAAATTGACTTGAAACTGGCTTATGCTTAATCTATATTCGTTTGTATGGTTTCATGCTTATGTTGTTTTAACAAAATATTTACAAGAGTTTCGTTCTTGATCTCAATCAGTTTGGGACTCGAGATTTTGATTGCACAACTTAAGTTTAAACTTGTATTTTGCACTGGTGTATCTATTAGCCATTCTTCAGAATTAACTTGAGTTTAATTTATACTCTTATTTGTTGGTTTCAATATTGAGAGTTAGCCTATAAAAGTTGATTTATAAGGCATCTCAATTGGCAAAGTCTCACTTGCGTTGCTTCATTTGAGGATTACATTTGGCTTGTGAGAGGAGAACATCTTATACCACTTTACTTGTTGTAAGTGACAAATCATTCTCAATTGTAAAGGTTGTAAGGTCTATTGATGAATATACAAAGTTGTTAATTCTATTGTTCTATAGGAGAGGTTGTAAAGCCTATCGGGAAATAGGCAAGGTAAAGTCCTAGTTTCATCTAGGCAAGTGAAATTCCTAGTTGAGGCTAGGTAGTTGTAAAAGTCCTTACTGCAGTAAGGCAATTGTAAAAAACCTAGTGGAGACTAGACACACTAAGCTAGTAGGGTTAGGTTTGTTCACTTATTGGAATATAAGTGTTGGATTAAAATCTTAATCAAGGAGGTTAGGTAGTGGATGTAGATCTAAGGGATCAAACCATTATTAATCGATTATGTGCTTCCATCTCTTCTACCCTTTCTCATAATGTAGCATTTCACTTACTTGAATCATTTCAGCACATTGCTATTGCTATCACTATTATACGCACTCATCTAGCTTGAGTCTTGAAGTGAACTTAGGAGATTAGCAAAGAAATTTTAAAAATTCTACATAGCCTTCACCCACTTGGGTGACCTTCAATATGTATATTCATGATTTTACGTCAGTTTAAGACTTTCGCTATTAATTTACTGCTTAATAACTGATATTGGTAAAACACAAGCCATATTTCTAACTCACAAACTTCAAAACAAAAACATATTAAACCTAACTATACATGACTTAAAAAGGAAACTTGCATAATTGGTTCATATTATAGTTGCAACACGAAAAGTTAGCATGCACACCGAGGATGCAGGCATGGAACAAAAAGGCCAGCAAAGCACATGAGCCTGCGGTGATGTGGACGGTGCAGTAGGGCCCTTAGGGCAAGGAGCAGCACCGGCCTGGCTGCCTCAGGGCACGGGGGTGCCATACCTAGTGCCTACAGTTTGACTTTAAAGCTTTTCTTGGAAGTGGCCTTAGGCCCATAGTTTGAGAAATTATTCTCAAGACATTATTGGAAGTGGCCTTAGGCCCACTGTTTGAAACTAGTTGGGATTTACTTCAGGCTATTATGAAAGAGGTCGCGCGCTGACAATTTGAAAAGCGTTGAGAACACTAAGCTATCTGTCCTTTATGTTTTCTCACTCATTCCTCTTTATATATTTATTTAATATGTCTATCATGCACTTACTATTTTCATATTTATTTCATTATCCACATGATTTATGGACTATTCTTTATTGATGTCTGAAGTATTGTTGAGACTCCTCTAGACTTACTCACTAAGATTGTCTCCATTTCAGTGGCAATTGCAAGTCCATCTAGTAGCAAAGGTAAAGAGCCAGTGATCGGTGACTTCCTCTTAGCTTCCCTCAAAGCCAAACCTACTCTTGTTACTATGTAGGTTTCTTTTTTATATTTTGTTGTATGTATATGATATACTTGTTCTTTTTCAACATAAATTGGAAATTTTAGGTTAAGATATTTACTTAATAAATGTATATAGGTGTTTTCTTTCTTTTGTCACTTGATATATGCATGAGAAAGATATCTATAGGATTTCCACATCATATAATGTACCGAATTGTTTATAACTTTAAGTTATTTAGATGCTACCTTACTCCCACTGTAAATTTAAAACTTACAAGAATTAATAACTCAACTTTAAAATACTAGATCAATGATAATAATTGAAATGAAGGCTAACTAGGCTTATGTTGACCTTGTGAGGGCTGACTCAAGGGTTCACATAGGTCCAGTATTAGGCGAGGCCCAGTTTGCAGGGGTTAGGGCCATCGCATGTTGCTTTTATCCAGTGCCATCTCGAACACCTTGTTTACATATACAAGGTGTTGGGGAGGCGCTAGCCTTAATCTTTGCCATTTTTTATAAAAGTTCTTGGAAACCTTTTCTAGTGCAAGAGCTTATGCAACATGCTTAATGCACCAAACCAAATTATGACCTAGCTTTTTAGCAATAAAATAGATCTATTTCTGCATTCAAACACACCAATAGACCGCATATAGTTCTATCAATCTACAAAATGTTGTAAAATGGAAAGCTATGATTCAACTACTTTGAAGTTAAGAAAGTAAGCTGAAATTAAATTGAACAAATGGTGGGCTGCCTCCTACAGTGCGCCGATATTTATCGTAGATGGGCTGACTTTACCCCATTTATGGACTAGTTGAAATCCACATCTATCACATCGATTGGTGACTTCATAGTTTCTTCAACAAAACCCCTCAACTTCATTCCATTATGAAAGAAGATTTCTTGGTCATCAATGCGAAGTAGTATAAGTCTATTTCTCATGGTGATCACTGTTTTGGCAGTGTATATATAGAAAAGGCATTTCTAATAACAATGTACTGAATTTCCATATTTCACCATCCACAACATGAAAATCAAGAATATAAATGAAGTCACTAATACGAACATGCGCTTTATCTACAATTTCTAGTGAATCTGCCATAGACCTATATGTGAAGGCAACTTCAACTGAAGTTAGTCAAGTGATTCTCAAATCGACTTTATAGATAAATGACATTGATATCATTTTCTTTGAAGCTTATGTATTACAAATGGCTTTCTTGTGCTCCAAGTGTCGTATTTGACATGCCAACACAATATTCTTCGCAATTCTCTTTTTTTGACGCCTAAAGTACACATATTCAGGCTCTCTATTTTCTCTTCATTTCCTTTCTTGATTGGCATAAGATATGTTTCACTTAATTTCTGTATTTTTGGCAGTCACACACTGATCTTCCCTGTCAATATCTTTGGATGTAAAAATTCAAGTTCCTTCTTCAAGTCGCCACTACTAAAACGTGTCGAACGCGTACATTAAATTACCCATCTAGTCTTTACAATTTAAATTTTTGTAGTAGTGGTAAGTGGGATCGCTCCCATATGGATTTGATGATTTCATAGGATTATTAAAGTATATATTAATTTACCGACTATCTAGATTATTAAAAAACTTAAATACTTAATAATAAATAAAAAATTGACTAAATCTAATTAAACATAACTAGAATAAAACAATTAAAAAACTAAAGCAATTAAACTATGTAATATAATCAAATTAAAACAAATCCAAACCAAAGACATGAAACAGCACCAACGCATTACTAGTACATAATTCTAATCATGAGAAGTAAGGATTATATTAAAATTATTTATAAGTAAACTATAGTAATTCAGAATGCTCCAAACTATCTAATATTCCTTTTATCAATGGTAGATTCACGTGACTCTTATCCATATTCTAATCACCACTTCTGAGTCCTTTGAACACGGAACACTCAAAGTAAAGTAATCCGTACAAATTGCATTAAATCCTAGAAAACACAAACTACTAAGCAATAACAAACAGAATATGCCATGTTACTCTACCTAGATCTTAAATCCATCTAAAACTTCCCATATAGGAATTATTGCCCTCGATGGTCTTAGTCACTACTAATATTCTTAGATATGGATTCTATTTATATCTAACGCATCCGCAACTATGCAAGAAATATCTATCCTCATAGGTTATCATTCAAGAAAATAATCTTATTAAAACCGTGAATTCGAGAATGCAAAAAGTTACTAATATGTTAAGGGAACGGTATACGAGCCCCAATTTTTGCTTAAAAGACCTCGTTACTTCAATGTTCCCATTTTTGAATATTTTTTACAAAACTGATGCCATTTTTTTTCAAATCTCTAAATTACCCTCGTCTTCAAGAAACAAAAAATCAACATTTCATTCGTACCCCAAATTGAAACTTTCATAAAACCCAAAAAAACACATCTTCTCCATCTTTCACAATCACCGAGGTTGTGGGAGGGTATATTTTAGTCGAACTCCGATGGATATATTATTCGTGTACTAAAATTCGAAGATACAGTCTGGTAAGCTCCAAGTAGTAAGTAAGATTGTGGTCTAAAAAACCAAAACCTCTATAGGCATAACTGTCTTTGTTAACTGATATTGCTAGTAATATAACAAACTTATAACTCCGACAGCTACCTAAAATTCCAACATACATATGGTAGGGTCCATGGAGTAAGCCGGTGGGGCATAGGTATGATTACAATGTATACTAACTGAAACCCTTACAAGCCTTACGGCTTGTAGTAGATGATAATGTTGGTAATGTCATTGACAATTATGGCTGAAACTTAAGTTAAAAACTGAATTATCCAATAAGGTGGGTTCCAAATAGCAACTACATGGGGTTTGTATGATATGTCTACCAAACAAAGCTGATATCTAACATGAGTAGAGCATGTATGATAATTTTTTTACCTTTATTATAATATTAATATTATATAGTAGTGGTAAGTGTAAATCGTCTCTACAAGGATTTTGAAAATTCCTTAAGAAAGAAGTATTATTATTTATATTTTTATATTTAATTCAATAAAAAAATAGAATTAACCTAATAATTTCTAAATAAAAATCAAATAAAGTAACCAAACTTATTTAAATAACACAAATCAAAGTCACCAAATTAAAAGCAATTCAATTAAACGAAAAACAATATAAATAAACATCTAAACAATCCTCCTAAATAATGAAACTTCAATCCATTTGGCATTTTAAATATGTTATTTAAATCACATAGTCATGAACACACTTTATAAAATATCATATATCATTAAACCCTAATCATCAGTAAGTTTGCCTTTAGCCAACCATTTGTTCTCTATATATTGTGGAAAAGCCACGTTCTAATTTTATTAAGCTACCCTTTTAAATACAGAAAGACATTAACTTCAAGCAATAAAATCACATTACTTTTTATGAAAACTTTGAACTACTTAAGTTAACACCTTTGAAAGGCCACTTCAACATTAGACTTAGATCTCAAATTCACTTAAGACATCTAAATGGTGTTTACCTTTCAAACAATCCTAGTTTACTATTTTCATTAGACAATGAATTAAAACATCACATATATATTGGGATCTATGCACATAATACTCAAATCTATGATTGTAATCCATAAATAACCACTTATAAAAATAGTAAATCCAATAATACCATTGGTTTAAAGCATTAAGTACACATTCATCTCATTATAACTACATTGCAAAACAGGTATAATTCATGTTTGGAGTTTTGTTTAGATTAACAAACTACTCACTCATGATACCAAATAACACCATAATATTAAAATTAAAACTCCTAATTAAAAATACCTTAATGATAACTTAATTCTTCAATCTTCTCCAAAAGCAAATGTAAACAATAAAGAATGGCCTCCGAACTAAAGCAAAAAATGTAAAATTGTCAAAAGGCCATAATTTCGTATTCTAGGGTTTATATTCATAGTATACTAAGTAATACATATCCTAAACCGACTTAAATTCTTTGTTGTAATCCAAAATCTTCGAAATCGTATCCAACGATTCCTAACAATTCTTGTGTAAGTAGAATTGTTGGGTAAATTCGTGAATCTGAATTCCTTTTTTCCACCATTTTATTTAGCAATTCTGAGTGTTATTGGAATCGCTAGAAATTGTTGGGTATAAAATCCAGTTTTTCCCTTAATTCCTTGGTGATGATTCATTGCATACTTTTTCCACTTCATTAATTACTTCATAATCTTTTTTTTTCGTTCATTTTTTCATATTCTCCATTTATTACCTGAAATAGTAAAAAAAAGATAAAGCCCCGTGTAATATAGTCTTTACTTCTAAAATCATCCTAAAATGAACTATAAAACATGTCTAATGATTAACTTATTAAATACCCCCAAGATCAGCACTTTGCCGCCTCGAGCAAAGGAATATTCTCAATCGAAGTTTTCTTTTCTTCCTTCATTTTGATTTTGTAATAATATACTCATATTCTTAAACAAAAATTATCTTTAAATAAAAACATATTAACTTCATAAAAATAAGAATCGTGATAAAATAAAAAAAAAATTAAAGAATAATACCATTTATATGACAACTCAACCTCTAGGTATGAAATACACCTCAGAACTCAAAATTAACCAATCGCTAGGTCAACCCACTACATAGGTTTACTCAATCTCCACTAACAAGCATCAAGCTTATGATGACTAATATGCAATATCAAGATACAAAAATCACTTTATCAAACTCATTTTCAAAAAATATTTAAAATATCACCATAATCAAAGTCGATAAGAAATTTCTAATCACAAATAATTATCATTTCAGATTCATTTGTTTGAATGTGGGAATAAGAGATGCTTCACCCGACTTAGTTATAATCACTTGAGCTAAATCTTTTATTTAGAGAGTTTTTCATAAACATCCTTCCGTTTCTATATATCACTCTTTCTTTCTTCATATGAATATATTCATTTTTTTCATATTATATTCCTAAGGCTCGCTGCTCCATTTCCTATGGAATCTGTTATTTTTTAAAGGAATTACACCTCTCATTTTTTCGACCACTAGATTATCTGCTCCATTTCCTTTGGAATTTGTAGGTCTCTCTATTTTTTCATTATTAGCTCTTCTTAGCTCTTCTCACTTTCAATATAGTCAAGGAAGTATTCTTTCCAACTTAGTAAAGGTTATTGGCTATTTCCTATTTTTCTCCTCGATTATGGCACAAACATTTTCAATACATATATATATATATATATATAAACTTGACCAATATAACTTGTTTATACCAAGATTCATAGAAATCAATCATATTTCTCATGCACTATCTTTTTGTCCTTCTACCTGTTATAATGTATAACACAAAGAAATCAAACCCTTCTAAACTCCTCTAGTGTATACACAATCTAAGTCATATCGAGTATAACAACTCCTTTCTATCATAAAATTCTTATTTTCATGTGTAGTAATAGTATATCACCTATACTCAAATCTAAATTATATTCTAGTCACATTTCTAACTAAAATACAAGAAAATGAAGAAACGTTACCTGAATTGTGGAAATTTTCAAAAATTTTCAGTCAAATAAATTCTACCTCTCGAGTTTTCCATACTTAACTTCTTTATAGTTCACTTCACCTACATACCCCCAAACTTATTTCAAACCTTATCCTCAAGGTTTAAAAAGTAAGTCAGATTTTCAACAAAACAAAACACATAAACCTTGTAAAGCATAAAAAATTGAATATGAAATATAAATTACTTTAAAAATTAAACCATGAACATTATATAAAAGAGATACATAATGGAGTAAAGCATTAGTTTCTAATTAAGGTTCAAATAGAGTTCACATTTCACACATACAAGCAAATATTGTTCGATTTTTAAGGTTCATACGCGGCGAGAAATTCAAAACATGTCTTGAGAAATAAGTCCCAATAGGATCATAAATAAGTTCCATTAAAGTAGATCTAAAAAAGTAAACCATGTCTTAATCCATAATTTCCTTCTCTAATTATTTGATCTCCATGACGTTCAAACGTGCGTCCTCTATCAAAAGTTCACACATGAACAGTTACCATAATTTGGAATGCCAACCCCAAGAGAGATAGAAAATGTTTTTCTTTCTCTCTGAGAATCCAGAGAACTCAAAATTTGCAAAAATAAAAATCTTATTTCATTTTAGGTTTTCAACCTCTATTTATATGTGTAGATAAGCTCACTTAAAAAACCTATTTGTAATATAACTATTATATTTAGGCAATTCAAGCAAACTACACAAACGCTCCTATAAATAAGTTACCATATAACAAATCGTAAAGGCTTCTCTAAACCAATTGAAATTGAGCAAAGTTATTCTTTGTGTACGACCCAATAGGTTCATGCAACATTGGCAGTGAACCAAAATCATTTTGGTACACAAGTCATAAGCAGTCTCAAGCAAGGCATTATGACAACCAAGCAGCAAGAATATCAAAATCGATACAACCCAATGAATAACATATATCATACCCTTTAGTCGTGCGATATCTTTTGATTAAACATAAGGCATGGAAATTCACCCTTAATGTTCAGTCATACTAGTCTCGATCTTTAGGTAAACTGAAAACATTAAAGTGGCATTAGTTATATCAATTCACATGGAGTTGGTCATTATCAGTCTATCATATCAAGGGATCCACTGATATCTCTCTCTATACGAGAATAAAAAATTCTATCTTGATTACACACCTTCACATATTACTCACATGGTAACCAATCACAATCTTTATAATCGTCTGGTTAAATACAACGTTTGATTGTGCCAAATTACCACGCTCATAATATTGAAGTTTATGGTAATCTCAAGTCTAATGACTAAATGATATACCTATCATAGGTAGCACCTATGACTTAATCCATGTGGTGTTCTCATAGCGGGTGGATCCAATACCTTGTTCCCTAACAAGTACTCATGATCTCGATTTATGTCCCTGTACGCATGATTATCACATGACGATCAATCAAGATTCACACTAGTCTTAATTCATTATAGTTCCCAGTATAATGATCGACTAGGGACATTTAGGATATTTCAACAAATACCCATTGATTTTACTATAAAGTAAACAAACAATCACTTATAATAAAATAGCGAATGAAAACTTTTATTTTATTAACTAAAATTATAAGATAAAAAAATATTTATAGAATGACCTAATAGCACATGCCCCAACACAATACTTCAAAAAAATTACAAAGTACTATGTGCATAAGTAAATTCATTGTCGCTCTCTTTAGCTTCGTCATCATTCCTTGTTACAAAAGGTTGTGAAGTGAAGTTATCATCTGGGTTATAAACTCTCAATGGTAATCTCGAGTACATGGAAGGAATGTCGATGCTCCTCCTAGATCAATGTTCTATAGTCCTCTTTTTTGACATGGAATGGTGGCGTGTCAAAGTTCTTTCATTCTCTTCTAACATATACTTATTTCTCAAAATTTGTTTCTCATTGCGTCGAAAAGCTGAAAATAATGATTTGAAAAACCCTTTCCTCCCAGCTTTTACTGTAGATGTAGAATTGCTCTCAACCACCAGAACATGAACTGGAACCATCAAACTCGTTGCTCTCCTCGCTTCTTCTTGTGTGCTTGCATGGAGTCCCTACGTAGTAGTTCATTCTTTAATTCTGGAACTCGATTATCTTGTTGGTCTCTCTATTTTCTTCTAAATTGTTATGTCTATTGACTGCTTTCATCCATTTAATTACAGCGTCTGTGATAGTCCTCTGAGGTAGCACATCGAATTCCATCTCAAAGAAACCAATCTTGGCCTTCATACACAGCTGAGTGATTAAAATTGAGAATGGCAAGTCATCATTCTTCATAGTAGTCATTGCCTATAAAATTTCTTTAAAAATTATACACCTAATGTAGATATACCTAGTCTTTGTAACGATGTGATAAAGTAAAGTGGCTATATGGTTCTTCATTTCAAAATGTTGCTTAGTGGGGTATTGTCGAATCCCAAAAATTTACAAATAATTATGGCTAATTCAGGATTAACTGAAACTAATTATGGTTTTGGTCGTGAGTCAGGATTTAAAAACTGGTGAAATTGAGATTTTTAATAAATTTTATTATGCGATGTCTGTTTACTTTTAAGCACTATATATTATGTTATTTTGAGAAATTCAAGTTAACCTAGTAAATTCGATATTTCGCAGGGTTTTATCTCAATATATGTGTCAAAATTAGTGTCGAGAAAATTAAAAGGTTGACCCAAACTTTTGCTTCGGGTTTCGCAAAAAAATATTTGTATATAAGTTTAAAAATTTGAATTTGTAATGTTAATTGGATTTAACAAGCTGTCGTGGGTCCCACACCTTAATTTGAATGTGAGATGGGTTATCTAAGAGTTTTAGAGTGCAATGGTAAGTTCTTCCATTTTTGGTTGAATTGGACAAATTTTTTTTAATTTGAACTCAAAATGAAGAGATAATTACTAAAAATAGTAGAAAATGTTAAATTACAAAATAGGTATTTTGATTGTATTGTTTAGAATGGAATTAGAAGAGCAGTTTGGTCATTTTGTGACCTTCCTTCTATCGAAATCAATCTAGAGGGGATTGTATCCACTGTTCATTGCCATCCTCATCCCTTCCACTGTAAATCTATTCGATTGCGTGTGCTCCTTCTCGCCTTTCTCATCTTAATCTCCCTTCTCATGACCTTGTATGATTCGAATTAAGAAGAGTCGCGGGACTGTTATGTTGGATTGTGGTGTTGGAAGGTAAGTTAATAGAAAATTGAGATTTTGACTTTTGGGGACTATTTTTGTTTCTAATTAAAGAGAGGTGATTGAGGATGTTATTATTGTATTGTTGGTTTTGAGGGATAGGTGAAGACGAGAAGGACCGATTCAAAGAGAGAGGGAAAAAAACAAAAAAATAGTTTTAAAAATGAAATAGAGGCATTGAGGGAGGGAGAGGAGGAAAAGGTTGGGGAAGAGAATGGGGGGAGCCTTGATCTCCCTTGCTCAGTTAGGCACCCTAGTTATGAAGACCTAAATGAAGCAAATGAATAAAAATATTCATTGAAAATGAAACAGGGAGTTTTGTTTCAGTGAGAGAGAATAAGGGGATGATCCTCGGACTAGGGCCGAATCAGGTCGGGTCCTGTATCAAACCCATCATTTATAAATATATATATATATATATATATATGTTTTAAATTTCGAGAAATATTCAAATAAATTGCTGGAAATTAGGAAAATTATGAAAAACGGGATTTTTGGGACAATCAATGGAAGTTAGGGGTTTTTATGAAAAATAAGGATCTCGAGATTTTCTCGAGGATTGATATCGAGATGTTGTCTCGTAATACGTACTGCGATACCTAAAAAATGTCCAAATTGAAAAATTTGTTTAAAGCTTAGTAAAGATTAATTTGTTTTATGTCTAACCACAATTTGGATCGAAATTAGGATCCGAACATCAGAGAATTTAATTTTGAGTAATTATAGGGTTTTCAGTTTGAGGTTGGACCAATTAAATTATATTAAATTGGAGAAATTGAGAAATTATTGTGGAATATTATCGAACATATAAATTAATTATAGGACCACAATTGGAACCCTGTATAGACTAGTTTACTGACCCGGAGCATAAAGGAGTTGCGGTTTCACATTTATAAGGTTAAGTAAATCTCATAGTTACCTTTACATTGTATGAATATTTCTCGAATATAATTGCATGCGCTGATGTATCGCTGCATAATTTATTGGTCATACATTCACGAGCACAAAAGGAATAAGGCTTTTCGTGGGGTCTCATTGTGTTCATTAGCTATATGTATGATAGGATGAATATCGTGGTGCTTTACGGCTTGAGTCACTAATCGTTGTACACACTTGTTTAGGAGGATTGGTGATGTTGGCTAGGATCATACACCATAGAGAGTCTAGGGCGTGGCTTCTCGAGGGATTTCCTCTCGAAATCATGAATCGTTTTTGTTGTTTGCCTACCACTTTTAGAAGACTTCATCTTATTGTGGTCGGGCAACAGAAATGAGATGGATTGTATATTTGTATATTTATGATTCCTTGCAATATAATTGTTCATTTAAGTTCTTAGAATACAATGCATTTGATTATTGCAGGTGTACTAGCTAGTATGGGATTTACTTATCTAACATTATTAGATTTTTATAATTGGGTAATGACATGTGCAAGCAACGATAAATGAAAGGAAAAGTTGTCAGATCATTTGTGGCTTGATTAGTTCCTTTATGTCTATGTATGTATCGCTTTTTAACATAATATATTATATAAATGGGTTACTCGGGTTCGTATGTTTTTAAGACTTTTTTTAGAATAGTTGTAGTAGTTTTGGGATGAATAGGAAAATGGTGAAGCCAAGGTAATGCTAATCTAAATATTTCGATACTTTAAATTAGGTTAGAATGAATATATAATTTTGTTAATGCAATATATATTGTTATCGGTGGATTGTGAGTGTTTCGACATTTCCACTAAGTTGAGTAGGTTTTATTTAAAGACTATCGAAGACCGAATTTTTTTATGTAATGTTAGAAATAAAGGAGGTCCTGTCAAAAACTTTTAACGTAATTTTGAACATTATTTAATTAATCTAAACGAACTTTGATGTATAAGATTTACCTTAGAATTCTTTGTTATTAATAAAGTTTTATATTTGATGATTACGATTACTGACTTTGTTATTTATTAATGGTGAGATTAAGGATTATCGGGGAATTAATGTAATCTAGGCTGGTCAGATGCCTTAATTAGGTGGGATCTGATAGGTATAGGCAGGCGTCTATAATTTAGCTCCAATATTTGGTGGTTCTCCTAAAATCGGTAGTTTCAATGAACTTTGGGTGACCATATGTATCGAGAGAAAATCGCCGTCTGGGAATTACCTCTAAGGCTTTTTGTATTTATGGGAATAGGTAAATTTCCTTACGGAGGTAATGCATGTTAGGATAGTTAGTATAATTTTGTCTAACTCTTAATTTTAAGAGTCCATAATATTTGTTCAGTGCCTTATGTGAAATATAAATCCTCCTTCCTTGAACTATCACTTCTTTATGATTTTCACTCACATATCCATTCGCGTAGAATTGACAAATTAATTTCAAACATCCTCTCTCCAATTTACATTCGTAATCCCTAATAAGGTGTTCCCACTCTCTCTTCTCCATGATGCTCATGATTTTGTGTTCATATTTATTCACATTTTGGATTTGGAGTCCTCAGTCGAGTATGATGACTCTTTTCATATCTTGAAAATATTTATTTTGCGCTTGAGGACTAACAAATCTCATTTGAATCATAGGGGATTTGTGAGTTTGGGTCTAGTTAGTCAGAATCCTCCTCAGAACTAGGTGGATAGGTGTTCTCTTAGGTTTTTCTATCTTAATCCTTTTTCCTTTCTCTTGTGCACTACTCCTACCTCTTCCACTACCTCATCTCGTCATACTGATCAAATCACTACTATGAATCGGTAAACTAAAATCATATATTTGATAAAAAGATTTTAAGGCAAGTAATTTGTTGAAAATCAAATTGCTATCGAGAAACTCAAATAGATTATGAATAAAATAGATTTTTGACAAAACTAATATGAAAATTAAGAGAGTCAAGAATATGAGAACAAATCTATTGAATGGTCTTTCGAAAACTTGTAAAAAACACCTTCGATTTGTGAAAACTTTAATTTCAAGTATTTTTGAATACTCTACCAAAATCTCTATATTTTTCAAAATATTGGAATTTGTAAATCAACACTTACTATTATTGTGATACCCAATCATAAATAATTCATTCCATGTATCGAGACGGAGTTTGACAAAAAATCTTGAAATCAATTGAAAGATTTTCACAAACGCAACAAATATCATATTTTCATTAAATTAAAGGGCTAGGGTTATGATGTTTTCCTTTTTGAGAGTGAATTTCTCAAAATTTCGCTCTTGAACTCCTATAACCCGGTATTCCAATATTCAAATCCAATTTCTTTATACTCTAACTTGGCTCTACTCTTTCAAATTTGATGTTTTTTACGAAAAGCTCAGTACAAGTAGGAATCACTTAAATAGACTAAGATCGAGCTTACAAGGGTTGAATCTTGGCAAGAAATTAGAATTTTCATGAAAAAGTGCAATAGTTTAATGGTGTAAATGGGGTGGTGTGTGTGGCGGTTTTGGGGTTTTGGTATTAAAAACCTAAATTATGCCCCACAATTCCTATGTAAGTGGAATCATTGGGAATTAATATGTGGATCGATATAAATAAAGATGTTGTTGGTTTTGAAAACCAAAAATTATGCCTAGCAATTCATTTAGTGAGTTGGTTCATAGTTAATGATCTTCATATCCTGTGTAACAAAATTTTCATGATAAAGTTTTAGTCTATGACTATTAACTTTAAAGATTCTCTCTATTTCTCGATTCTCTATCTCTACAACACCATGGGGAAATACGTGTGTGACTATAAACGGTCCCATTAATTGTGAATGAAGTTTTTCAGGAAATAACTTAAGATGTGAACGAATGAGTACAATCTTTTGTCCTACCTCGAAATTCTTAATATTCAATTTATTGTCATGAAGTGTTTTAGTTTTATTTTTGTAAATAGAAGCACTTTCATATGCATCATTTATCAATTCCTCCAATTCTTTGATACTAAGTTTACGTTGTTTTCCTGCATTATCATAACTCATATAACATGTCTTGATTGCTTAGTATGCCTTATGTTCTAATTCGACTAGTAAATGAAGTGCTTTACCGAAAACTAGTCTATATGGTTTCATATCTATGGATGTCTTAAATGCAGTTATATATGCTCATATTGTGTCTTCTAAATGAATACTCGAGTTTTTACATGTTGGACATACTGTCTTTTTTAAAATTGATTTAATATCTCTATTTGAGGTTTTGGCTTATCCGCTAGTTTGTAGGTGATATGCAATAGATGTTCTATGTGTAACATTGTATTTTTGAAGCAGAGTAGCTACAGTTATATTGCAAAAGTATGAACCTCTATCGCTAATAAATTTTTTAGGTGCTCCAAAAATAGTAAAGATCCTTGATTTTAGGAAATTAACTACTATTTTAGAATCATTAGATTTCATGGGTATAGATTTTACCCACTTAGACACATAGTCTACAGCTAATAAAATATGGAATAAAGTGAGTCGGAAGAATCCTGAGTCTAATATTTTACGGGTTATACTACATGGACCAAAATGTCCTCCACAATTATAAGTATGGCAATGAACCATGACAGATTGTATTTTCATTTGTGGAATACAAATTCAAATGGTTTGGTCAGCACAAAATTTTCATAAGTAAGGATCATTCGATAAATAATGTTTAGAATTGTGTTTTATCTTATTCTTTTAGGCTCTTGTCAAATGAGGTGATAGCCAATTAGTAGTAAAATATTTGGCTATATCAGCATATTATAGACTAGTAAAATCTACCTTATAATTCATCTGACTATATCAGTTAATAATTTTTCTAGTCTATAAGTGTTTTATCACCTTATATCAAAATTTGTCCATAAGTGTAAATATTCATATTAGTTCAATTAGTAGTAATTTATTTGATATAGTCAAAACTCAGACTAAAGCACAACTTGACACTTAAGAATGCAAAACATGATTAAACTTAGAAGGATTGCTTACTTGATACCCTTACAAGCTCACAACCTTCGTTCTTATAGACAGAGAAAAGCAAACTAATAATTACAGACGCAATACTGTGGAAAGGTAGTCCTACAAACGACAAACCTGACATGAGAAAAGTAAATAACTTGATAACTTGATGTGACAAAAGCAATTAAAGTAAACAACTTGCTTTATACGGTAGCAGTTTATGCTGTGAGGCTGAGTGCATGAATGCGTGACAGCTGGGAGATGAGATAAGATTCAAGATTGTGATAAGATTTGCTTTTTCAAAAGTAAAGATAAGATGAGATATGTCCATCTTGATTGATGAGATGGCTGGTAAAAACCAGGAAGCATGGACTTGATCATAGAACCATGGCATAGGTCGGGATGCTTTCATACGTTATAGTATTCACAGTAATATCACATTGGAGAATAGCGAAGAATTAACTATAAGTGATAGTGTACATAGTCGGGAAAACGATACAAATCTGGATAGTCAATATAGACCCGTATAGGAGGTTTCTTTAGTAAGTACCATAAGGTCAGAATAAGTTTGCCTTCATCAGGAGTCCAATTTAGTGCGTGGATGGCATAAATGTGTATGCGATACGTGTTCATAACTGAATTCCATATAATATCAACACCATTCATAATTAATTCTTCAATAAAGTAGTCGATTAATGGTTGTTGTATGGCTGGATGTCTCAACGCACAGGCTAATGTCTTCATTTATAAATCGGTAGAATCTGCAAAATGAGCTGAATGAGTAGTGTCGTCTGAATGAACCTATGTGGAAGCAGAATATTTAGATTCAAATTATTTGAATCGATCTTCAAAATGTTGTTCCATATTTTGAAATCTTTGCTGAAAATTTTGTTGAAAACCTTCTTGAAGTTGTTGAATTATAGTTTTTGCAAAGTCATGAGTCATTGATGAACTTGATTATGTAGTCTGATTCTTCAAACAAACATCTATATAGGTTTTTACAAGTGGAGGAAATTCACTAGGGCGACTGAATTCTGTAGGTTTGGTTAGAGTAGGTATAGGAGAAATACTGGATGTTGCAATGGATTTGATGTCAAACTTATCCCACCATTTAGAAAGAATTTCTTGAGAGAGATAGGTATAAGAGACATTATGAACTGTAGTGATGGTATGGGTTGCATATTGCCATTTGAGGATCCATGTGATGAAATGTTTATGCATAAATTGAAATAGTGATAATTTTTCGGCTTCGTATTTCTTGAAAACAACATTTGGAAATAATCCAATATGAGGACCAAATTTTGGCCACCATTCTACCATGAACCATGCTGGGAGATTGACCTTTAATGATTTTTCGAATGTAATATACCATGAATGTCCGGAGGCTGGATCTTTACAAATGAGTATATTTCGTCATGCATCGATATAATCTTTGTAATTTACTTGAATAGGATGACGATCAGTGACTAAAGTCATAGATTGATAAATGAATGGACTTGGTTGAATTAAGTGTTGTTGTGACCATTCTGCACTCGAAAGGACCTTTTGATTTTGTGATTTGGAATAAGCAATTTCTTTAGAGTCAGATCTTATAAAATGTTCAATAAGGATTGATTGAGTTGGGGTTAATAGAGTTTCATAAAACTTTATATTAACATTGGGTCTGTTAGGTAATGAAATGCATAGAAGGAGGCATAACAAGTTTAACTTGTGTATCTAAAGATTTATCAAGAAGATGGTCAAGAAGGATGACTAAATGTTAGTTACTGAATTTATAAAGTGATTTATTGACATCGGCTCAATTATAGGTGTTGAATAGAGGAGAAAATTGATTTGAAGATGCTGAAGATTTGCCTTTGTTAGTCATGATGATCTGTAGGCAATGAATTTGAGGAGAAATAAGAAATTCACGAGATAAGAAATTAGGCAAAGAATTATCTTTTTCTTTAATTATATTTATTGGTCGTTTTTAGGTGAAACGGAGTGCGCGGTTGAATTCGTGGCAAAAAAATACTCAAAATGAAGTATTTACACGCAGTGAACGGACACTAGATAGTTTGCCTCAAGTTACGCGTTGCATGGTGGGTAGAACAAGAAACAGCAGACCAAATGGCACATGGAGTGATATAGTTCGGTCACTTGAGTTGAGTTGCTGTTGGATTGCCTTGAGATCTGTATTACACTCTCTCCCACACATTCGCACATTGTGTGCGATTTCCTGCTCGCTACCATGTGACAATCGTTTATTCGCCTAGCTCACCAAAGCACAGCCACGTGGCAGCAACTGATTGGTCCACATGTCATCAGCATCCAGCTCACTAGCAGTCTTCTCAAGCTTTAGATGCCTTAGGATGCACCTCGGGATGCGCGTCAGCACATTCTCCAACTTCTTCATTGAGCTTTCGAGCGATAAACCATTCTCTAGATATGACACGTGGCGCTTCCCGATTTGTCCAGCTCCTCCATAGTTAGTTGTCTCGGCCAATCGCTTCCTGCCACGCGTCACCTCTTCCACACTTAACGTTTCCGGCAGCAAATCCGACCTATCGGCTCGCGACACGTTAGCAGTCTTCAGCTCTCTCAACCAATCGCTTGCTGCCACGCGTCAGGAACCTATTTTCACCCCCAAAACAGTCTATAGATGCTCCTCGGTATACGTGTTGCCAGACTAACCCCCAAAATTAGTTTCTCTCACCTCCGGAGAGCAATTTTTTGTGGTTTTTCATATTAGGAACTAGGGTATTCATACGAGGAGACTACATTGGAGCCGCCACACACAACTTTTCATACTTGGATATTGTAAAGATGATGTCTCGCTAGACCAATCTTTGCCTAGGTCGAAGGGGAAACAAGTGGGATTCATGATTCATGGCAAATACTATGTGAGATCTATGATTTTTATTTAATTTGATTTAATTTCTCCTATTTCATTGTTGTTGCATTTAAGGAATATGGTTGAGATTTAGGGTATGTATATGGCTAGTGCATGCTTTAGGGGGACAGCCTATAGTTATTTGGATCGATAATATCCATGTAATTGTGCTTTCGGACTAATAAAGTGACAAACACTCACCCATTTAAAGAAAAAACCTTTCAGTTCTTAAGTGTGTAACAATTGAATCTAGGTTCAATCGGAAGCAGATGTTATCCGGTTATTTAGGATTAGTGTCCCACATACCCAAATTAATGTGGTTAGTGTGTTAAACCCGATTGGCGGATGTCTAGGGTTATACAACTATTAGGGAAGTAGTTAGTGGTGGACGTCCTAGCTATCGAGATTATGGGAACTAGGAATTTTTTGCGGATGTCGATTTTCTATAGCTAATTTAGGAGAAATTGAATTAATTAATTTTTGGAATGATTGAGGACCATTAAATGCCATTAAATAATGATTCGTGCTTGTAGAACCGTAAACTTAGGTGATTTCTTCTCATTGATATTATTTTTCCAGCTTTTTATTTGTGCTAGTTTAGTTAATTATTTCCTTGAACTTTCTGAAAACCCCCCATTTTTAGTTAACTTGGAGTAAAACTCAAGTCCTTTATATTCGACCTCGTATTTACCACTACTACACCCTTGTGGTTAGCAACTCGATTGCGGGTTATATTTGGCACGCACGACAAGTGATCATAGATTTCAAATTCTCCTTGGACATCTAAGCAGTAATAGACCTTTCCAACAATCCTAGTTATTACTTTAAACTAGATTAGAATCAAAATACCACAATACACATTTGCAATTGAGCATGCAATACTAAGTTCATGATTGCAATCCATAAATAACAATCTATTCAATCAGTGAATTAAAGAATACGATCGGTTTAATACATTAAGCACAAAATCATATCATCATGACTACATTGCAAAACGGATCTAGTTCATATTCAGACTTTGTTTAGATTAATAAACTACTCACTTATAATCACAAATAACATTGCAATAAAGTAAATACAAGACATGAATAAAAATAGCTCTTAATTGAATACTTGAATCTTCGAAAGCAATGAAAAGAAATAAACAATAAATCTAAATTAAAACTAAATAAAACTAGTAAATATAGCTCTAAGAGCAATCAAGGGCAATTGATTTCGTAGCCTGGGGTTCATATATATATGGTATTATAGGTAATACATACCAAATCATAATCGAAATCTCTTGTGGTTATCCAATATTCACGAAATCGAGTCCACTGATTCTTTTATTTGTTCATGATTCTTTGCATACTCTTCCGACTTGATCAAATCTATTTTTCCCTTTTTCATTCATTTCTTCAAATACTCCAATTATTACCTAAATTAACAAAAATATCAGAAAATCTCATGTAATATAGTCTCTAACATCTAAAATCACCTTAAAATGTACTATAAAACATGTTTAATTATTAACTTATCAAATAACCTCAAACTCAACACTTTGTTGTCTCGAGCAAAGGAATACTCTCAATCATATTCTTTTTCTTCCCTTGTTTCGATTGTATACTCTTATTCTTAAATAGAAGTTATTTTTAAATAGAAACATATTACCTTCATAAAAAATAATTATCATGATAGAATAGAAAGAATTAAAGAACAACCCCTTTATTTCACAACTCATCCTCTAATTATGCAATACACTGCGAAATTAAAAATTAAACCAATTAGCAAGGCTAAGCCACTATATAGGTTTTCTCAATCTCCATTAACAAGCATCAAGCTTACAATAACTAATATAGAATCTCAAGATAAAAAAATAACTAAATCAATTTCATTTACAAACAATATTTAAAATATCACCACAATTAAAGTTGATAGGAATTTTACTTCACCAATAATCATCATTTCCTATTCATTTGTTAGAATGAAAAGATATACTTCACTTTCCTTAGCCATAAGCACTCGAGCTAAATCTTTTATTTGAAGAGTTTTTCATAAACTTCCAACTATTCTTTTTATCTCTCTTTCTTTTTCTTCAATTATATATTCATTTTCTTCTTTATATTGTATTCATACAGTTCCTTACTCCATTTCCATCGGAATTCATTATTCATTTTTATTTATAGGAATTCTTCTTTCATTTTTCCACCACTAGATTCCCTGCTCCATTTCCTTTGGATTTGTGGGTCTCTCTATTTTTTCTCATTTAAAATTTCTTGTTAGCTCTTCTCACTTTCACTTTAGTTAAGGAAGTATTCTTTCCAACTAAGTAAAGTTTATTGCTAATTTCCTATTTTTTCCTCAATTGCGGCATAAATTCTTTTCAATATATATATATATATATATATATATATATATATGCTTCATAAATAATCTTTGTATAATAAGATTCTTAGAAATATGTCCTGTTTATCTTGTAATTTTGTTTCGATTTTCTATCCTTTATAATGTCTAACACAAAACGATCAATCCTCTCTAAACTCTTCTAGTGCATACACACTATAGGTTAAGTCAAATAAGGTATAACAATTCCTTTTCTATATAAACTTTTCTTTTTATAGGTAATAAAAGTATCACTTCAATTTAAATCCAAATTATATTCAATTCCATATTCTTAAATAAATAAAGTAAAATGAAGAGATATTACCTGAATTTTAAAACATTTGAAGATTTATGTCAACTTAGAATAAATAAATAGATTATACCTCTCATTTCTTCCAGAACTCACTTCATTGTACTCCACTTCACCTTAATACCCCAAACTTATTCTGAACCTTGTCCTCAGGGTTTAAAAATTAAGTTAGGAGTCCAACAGAACAAATATACCTTATGAAGCATAAATGAATTAAATGAAATGATAATTATTATTGAACACATTATCATATGAATAAATTTTCATGTGAAAAAAAAAAATCATGTCAATAATAAGTTACTAAGCATCATTGTCTCCTAACAGGAACCAATCTTGTGATAAATTCAAGTCTTTCTTAAACAAAACACACCTTAAACTCATTTTCTTAACACTACTAAGCCAAACAAAACCTTCATTATCTAAATTTGATTTAAAATCACATTTCAAGTAAAAACTTCAAGTATTTATCCAAATAATCAAAAAATTGTGTCATCAACTTTAATCACCACCCATTCAGTTTAAAACCATATAACATATAGTAATCATTCCTCGGCTATAGAAATTTAAAAAACATAAATAATTTGAGATTTATTCAAAAATTGAAAATTTACCAAAAATCAAACGATATAGGAATCCAAATCAAGGTAGGAATTACATAAATAAGCTATAATAATGCTTATGAGAGTTGAATTAGACATTAATTTGATTTCATAGTTGAAAGGGGTGCAAGAGTTTATAGTGTGAATTAAATTGTGTATAAAGAACTCGAGTTTTTGCCCAACAATTCGGATGTGAGTGAAATCACCGAGAAATCACTAAGGAAATTGATGGGTTGTGAGGTGCAGTAACCCGTCAATCTAACTAGAAATTTATGTTGCGGGGACGAATCACCAGACTTTAATTTTAACTTAAATTTCTTGGTTACTATCACCGGTTTAGCCAACAATTCCTAGTGTTATTTCAAATCGACCAGGAATCACTAAGCCTATTTACAATTTATTTCACGATTTACATACATATCATTTATAAAAACTAATATAAAGGTAAGTTGTATTGGAATACGAAAGTATGAATAGGATATATAACTAACTGAAAATTTTATTAATTAAATAATTAAATAAATAAATAAGAAAGTGAATAATGTAAATGCAACGCCCCAGATTTTTAAAATAATAATTTAACCCTAGTGACGGGGGTATTTGGGTAATTGTATATGAAATTGTGTGTTGGTATATGTAACGGCCCGAATTTAATTTGTTGTTATTTCTGACGTGGTTGCAAACGTGGCAGACAGCTAAGATGCTTATAGGACCCGTAGTTGGGCTTGTACGCGCCAGGAGCTAAGTAAATGGTTATTTTTGTGTGCTGAATTGTTTAATTTGCGATGTTTAGTAGAAATAGCGTAAATGACATCGCAATGTGTATTATTATAGAACATTTGATGTGCGAGACTGTGAGTTAAGTAGTCGCCTCGATATGCATGTCGACACGGGTATAGGGTAGTTTAACTGACTTAACACTAGGTCGAGCAAAATAATACGCACAAAATGAATATAACTAGTTAAATAATTATTTTGGAATGTATATTTGGTGGTTAGGAACATGGTAGTACGCGTATGTCGCGGTTCGGGTGCCGAAACACTCGAAACACCACTTTTCGAGCTAAATACAAGGGTAAGTGTGCCAAATGTATCCCAATTTGAGTCATAAGAGGTTTTAAATGTAGAAAATATGGTCCATTTGATGGCCTAGAGATGTGGTAGTGAGATGAGATGCAAAGCAACCATAAAGTCAATCATTTGACTCATTTTCCACCACCTTTTCTCTCACCTCATTTTCTTATCCGAGTTTGGAGACAAGAACCAAAGGTTTTGGAGATCGAAATGGAGATTCAAGGAGCTTGGAGGGGTAAGAACATCAAAATCAAGGTGAGAACCACAAACACCATAACTTTTTCAATTTTTTGATCTCACTTATAGAGGTTTTGGTGATGTTTTTGGTAGATGTTGAGTTGTTGTTTAGATAGGTTTGAAGTGCTTTGAAATTGTGTTGTTGGTGTTATGGTTGTTGTTAGGTTGGTGGGTTGTTTTAAAACCCAGAAATTATCAACTAGTTGCTATCCACAATGCGATTGGTGCACTAATGACAGAATCTAGCACGCTAGATGACAATTAGCGCGCAAGGCCAGAAATTACCGCGCTAATGTTCTGTTGGGCGAAGAAAGTATAATTGTCTGGGAATCTAGCGCGCCAATTCCCAGACCTAGCGCGCTAGATTCTACTTATTTGACATAATTCGTGTTAAATAACTTAAACACATCCAAATGACTATATATCAACTATAAATGGAACTAGGTCAATACGGGTGGTAATTTGGGATATCAGGGACTAGGCAGAGTCGGACCGGGGGTGATTGACGGTTCACGGAGTGCGGTGTGAGATGTGTAGTATCCCAATTGAAATTACTTTAGTAGTATTTCCTTTTAATTATGAATTCATTTTATGTCTTTCACTACTCTATTCCTGGTGTGGTTAAATGGATAGACGTTGAGGCTCTCCCTCTATGCCAATTTTATATGTATGTCCATTAGGCCAAAGCAGTATGTCATCTCAGTGAATAGGGCTACCCGAGAGTCGTGACGGGCACGTGCGGGTGCGTCATAGGTTCCACGCCGACCACCTAGCGGATCCACATATTGGTCTCGCTTGAGTGCTACTCGCCGGCAGTAGTCTATGGGGAGTACAAAGTATGACGCTAGTGTCACCCCAGGGGCTAGGAACACACACTTTGAGCTTTCACTATTACATATGCATGCGATGAGCACAATTGCCTATATTTTATTTTTTCTTGTTTATTTAATAGTTTCGTTTACATTCTAGTACTTACTTTCCGTATTGCTCACTTAATTTCTTTGGGAATACTCACTATAGACTCATCATTTTTCTTTTTGTGATGGCTTGAGTGAAAATCCTAGTACGATCCGAGGTAAGGGCAAGCTACCGGGATATTTTTGGTTCAGACATATAGCCAAGCTTGTAAGTTTGTATCTACATATTTCGTTTTATTTAGGGATTTGGGATTATGTGATACACTGGGACTCTATACTGTTGATATTTCAATACATCGAGGACATTTTTTATCTATGATAATATATGGGTTTTTCACACTAGGTATCAGAGTTAATCGCATGCCTTTTAATGTTTCATATATTGTTTGTCATGTTAAAAGAATGTCGTTGTGATTTATTAAGGATTTATATTATCTTAATAGATGACCGAAGTTCGGTAAAAATCTAAATAGTAAATTGTTGTAATTTGAGGTTAATAATGCTTAAATGGTTGATGAGTTGGCATATGGGACACAACTGGCGCTGGTAAGCTAGGTTGTGGGCCCGTATCAGCCCCCCGTGGCAGTCCATTTGGAAAATAAGTCGTTACATTTTAATATAAGAGCAAGGTTAGTGAACCTTGAGGAATCGAAAATTAACTCTGATATAATTACATTTGTGTTATAATTCGAGAATCAATCTGATAAATAAACTTTAGATGTGGAAACCCAAAGGAATTGCTTAGAGTCCTAATTAGGAGGAGAGGTGAGACGGGTAGAAATCAGGGATATACGTGTTATGTTTTGGTTGTAATATATCTATACGTCACACGTATATTGGTATAGAGGCTGATTGGGTGCACATTCTTCTATGCAGATATCGATGGATAGACAACCATTAGATACCCTTCAGCCTTAGGTTGGAGATACTAGTGATCCGATGAAACCGACCTTAACTCTGGAGTCATTGGCATGGACTATAGATGATAAGTTCGCGATGCCTATAGAGATTATGAGAGCTCGGGAGACTACGACAGCTCGGACTAGTATGTTGGCTGCACCGATAATGACTAGTCAGGCTACCGTAGCGCCTACTTCAGCTGAGATTTTGGTGTAGGCGGTAGTGTTTGAGACATTGGCAGATAGGGCTACACTAGCTATAGTCCCAGTAGAGGCTACAGTAGTGGTTACACTTGCTACGACTGAACACCCAGCAGTGGCATCGACTTTTGGGAGCCAGATGACATTGGAGGCTAAGAAGATGAGGGACTTTTTTAAGTTCTCTCCAGGATATTTTATGGAGTAGGAGACGTAGAGACAGCCGGGAGATGGTTGTTATCTCATGAGCGGCTACAAGACTTGCTTCGGGTAGAGGAGATTGATCGGTCGCGGTTATCGAGTTTATGTTTAAGAGCTGATGTTGCGATCTGGTGGACTACCTATGCCGCGACTCATCCTGTTGTTTCTACTTGGGCAGAGTTCCGGACGTTGTTCATGGATGAGTATATACCGATAGAGGTTAGGGTCCACTTGAGGGATGAATTTTTGTCCCTGGTTCAAGGTGACATGTCGGTCACGGTATACATGGAGAGGTACCGATATCTGTTGTCTTACTTTATGGACATAGCAGGTACCAACCAATTACGGATAACGAGTACGATTGTATCTAACAGAGCTTGAACTCGGACTGAGGTCTAAGAAAGGTGCCTTGCACATGAAACATACCTAGTTCACAGGGCCAGTCGACGAGAGATTCAAGTTGTTCTGCAAGGTCAGTAGAGTCAGCAAACTTTGAGTTCTCGTTCTGATCAGAGGCCGAAGAGATAGAGGAGAAACCGAGACTAGGACCGGTAGAGACAGGTCAAGAGACCTCGCCGAGGAGATTGGCAGTCTGATCAGGTTAGCAGAGGTGATAAAGATGATCATGATAATAGAGAGCAACGTAATGATCCTTAGTTGGCATATTCTACGTCTTCTTCATCCGTTGATCAGCCTAGACAGCAGTGGCAGGATAGAGGTCCGAGAGGCTAGAGTTAGACGCCGAGTCATAGGAGTTCCGGAAGATCAAAAACTCGCACATGTTATTGTTATGGCTAGGTGGGGCATATTATGGTAGATTGTACTAGACCAGTACCACTACCACCACAGACAGAGCAAGCTAAAGATAGGGCCAAGACTGAAGCCTTTGGGGTCGCGCAGCCAGACAGGGAGGCGACCAGACAGCTAGTTGAGGGTACATTTTTTGTTTGTGGTATTCCTATGCATATTATGATAGATTTTGGTAGCACACTATTTTTTATTTCTGGACACTTGATAGGAAAGTTAGGGGTATCTGCACAGACTTTAGCTACACATCTTGTTCTCAGTACGGCAGCTGGAGATAAGATTTACCTTAATCAGATATGTCGAAAATGTATTGTTGAGCTTGAGGGACATCAGCTACCGGCTGATTTGAGAGTGTTAGAGTGTTGGGGCATGTGCCCTAGGTCAATCCATTAACTGTCTTTATGAATATTTTTAGTTAATAAAATAGAGGATTTCATTTGTCGTTTATTATAATTAATTTACATGTTTACATTATAATGAGATCCATGGGTATTTGCAGAAATATCTTAAATGTCCCTAGTCGATCATTATACTGGGAACTATAATGAATTAAGACTAGTGTGAGTCTTGATTGATGATCATATGATGCTTATACGTATATGAATACGAATCAATATCACGACTACTTGTTAGGGAACAAAGTACTGGAACGACCCGCTTTGAGAATATTACATGGATTAAGTCATAGTTGTTTCTCACGATAGGTATATTTTTCAGTCCTCTGACTTGAGATTACCAGAGACTTCAACATTAGGAACACGGTGATTTGACACAATCAAACATTGGCTTTAACTGGATGATTATAAAGGTTGTTATTAGTTATTGTGCGAGCAATGTGATGAAGTTGTGTAATCGAGATAGAACTTGTCCCTCTTATATAAATAAAGATATCCAGTGGATCCCTCGATGTGTTAGACTGTTAAAAGGCCTAGTCTAAGTGAATTGATATTGATCAATGTCACTTGGATGTTTTCAGTCTACCTAGAGATCGAGACTAGTACGATTGAACTTGTTGGATGACAATTTCATGCCTTATGTTTGATCAAAAGGATATCGTGTGACAAAAGGATGTTATATACATTATTGATTAGGCTGTATTGATTTGAAATTCGTACAACTTGGGTAGTCATAATGTCTTGCTAGAGGCCGCTTATGAACTGTATACCAAAATGTGTTTTGGTACACTACCAACGTTGTATGAGCCTATTGGGTTGCACACTAAGAATGATTTTGCGAGATTTTAAGATAGTTCAGAAAAATGAATTTTATATGATAAAATTCATGACAGAAACGTCATTGCGGTGTATTACACTTATACTTCTTTAAGTAGGGGTATATGTGTAATTTACTTAACCGTCTATATGCAAAGGTTGTATAAATAGATGCTTTAAGTTAGAACACACGGATGAAATTTTAGGGCTGAAACTCTATTTTCGTTTAAAAATAAATTAGGGTTTTCTGGTACGCTCTGGATCATTTTGGAGAGAAACAAAAAGGTTTGGTATTCTCTTGAAGCTAGCACTTCGAATCTCGGCCGCCGTTCGTGTGTGGGCTGCTTGTAGAGGGCATTCGTCATTGGCAGCGCCTTGGAGATCGATTCACCTTATAAAGGTATTTTGCGATCGAGGTATGATTAAGTTTTCTTGGTTTAAACGTTTTTAATGGAATTAGATTTGGATCCTATCGGGGTTTTTGTCAAAATTGTTTTGTAATCTCCTCTGCGTATGAACCCCAAAACCCAACATAGAGTCATTGGAGTTCGACGCGATGTTTGAGATGGATTGGTTGTCATCCTATCATGCATAGATCGACTATTTCAGCAAGACTGTGATGATTCACATCGAGGGAATTCCAAGGTTTACATTCGCCTGAGTTGCAACTGTATTACCTATTACTCGAGGCAAGTTAGTGACGTTGCAAGAGATGGAGATGTACGTAGCTATGGTTGAGCCCAAGCGTAAGACAATACTTATGGTTGAGGATGTCCCTTTTGTCTGCTAGTTTCTAGACGTGTTCCCTGATGATTTGCCTGGTTTGCCACCATCGAGAGCAATGGAGTTTATCATTGAGCTTATTCTAGGGACTCAGCTAATCTACAGCGGACCGTATAGGATATCAGCATAGGAGCACGAGGAGTTGAGGACCCAGTTAGAGGACTTACTATAGAAGGGTTTCATTCACCCTATCATGTCACCTTGGGGAGCTCCAGTTCTTTTTGTGAAGAAGAAGAAGAACGGACACATATGTGTGTGGACTACTAGAAGCTGAATCAGGTGACGATTCAGAATCCTTACCCACTTTCAAGAATCGATGATTTATTCGATCAGTTGGTTGGGGCCAAGTTCTTCTCGAAGATTGACTTACAGTCGGGATATCATCAGCTACGGATTTGAGAGGAGGATGTGGAGAATACCGCGTTTAGTATGCATTATGGCGTATTCGAGTTCACAGCCATACCATTTGGGCCAACTAACGCACCGGCGATCCTCATGAATTTGATGCACAGGGTGCTGAGACCATTTCTTGATCGATATGTTATAGTGTTTATTGACGACATCCTAATATGCGGTAAGACTCGTGTGGAGCACGAGAGACATCTCAGATATGTATTGACGACGCTGAGAGAGCACTGACTTTATGTCAAGTTTAAGAAGTGTGCATTTTGGCTGAGTGAGGTGAAGTTCTTAGGCCATGTCATTAGTAGCCAGGGTGTATTAGTTGATGGTGACAAGATTTGAGCGATACACCCGAATATGTATCTGACATTCAGAGTTTCTTAGGTTTGGCAGGATATTACAAGTGTTTCGTGCAGGATTTCTCAATGATTGCAGTGTTGTTGACAAGACTTATTAAGAAGGATGTTAGAGTTGACTGGTCAGAGGAGTGTGAGGATGTTTTCTGGGTGCTGAAGAGGAAATTTAGGGTTTAGGGTTTAGGGTTTAGGCTTTACTAGTGGTAGGTAAAGATTTTTCAGTTTATACTGATGTATCATGCATTGGGTTGGCTGTCGTGTTGATGCAGGGCGGACACCCAGTGGCCTATTTATCTCAACGGTTGAGACCTCACGAGGCGAATTATCCAGTGCACGACTCGGATCTTGCAGCGGTCATGTTTGCAATGAAGGCCTGGAGGCATTATCTGTATGGTGAGAGGTTTGTGTTTTTCACAGACCATCAAAGTTTAAGGTACCTGTTCATTCAGAGGGAGTTGAACATGAGACACCGACAATGGCTCGAGTTACTAAAGGATTACGACTCCGCCATTTAGTATCATCCAAGTAAGGAGAATGTCGTAGCCGATGCACTGAGCAAAAGCGGGATTGAGAGCCAAACAGTAGTGCGGCATATGACCCATGAGCGCGAGTTGCTTGAGGCAGCGTCGGTGTTATGTTTGACGAAGGCTATTGCTAAGCTATAGATTTGCTGTAAGATGAGAGTTCCTACAATGTCTCTAGAGCGAGTTGCTGAGTTGCAGAGAGCTAATGATCGATATTTGCTAATTAGTGGCCTGGCTCAGGATCCGGGGTGCACAGAGTGGTCTGAGGGTCAGACGGGTGCTTGAGACACAGGGTCGTTTATGGATACCAGGGGTATCGGAGCTCAATTACAGCATTCTCGAGGATGCATACCGATCGCGATATACAGTTCATCCTGATTGAACCAAGATGTATCATGATCTACGAAGGCTATTTTGGTGGCCAAAGATGAAGGTCGATGTGGGTAGATACATCCAGAGTTTCATATATGCCAGTAGGTGGAGGCTGAGCATAAGAGACCAAGTGGGTTACTACAACCGCTGCCCATTTCTCGGTAGAAATGGGAACACGTGACTATGGACTTTGTCAATGTCCTACCGCAGACTACGAGGAGACACGATGCGATTTGGGTTATTATCGATAGGTTGAAGGAGTCGGCATACTTTATATCGATCACCATGAGATATTCTTAGTTGAGTACTATCTTCGAGAGTGAGATTGTCAAATTGCACGGTGTACTGGTCTCTATTGTTTTTGACAGAGATCCGTGGTTTACATCGAGACTTTGGGAGAGTATACAGGAGCAGTTTGGCACTTGGTTACAATTTAGCACTGCGTACCATCCTCAGACTGACGGGCAGTCAGAGCGATTGATTAAGAATCTCTAGGATATGCTTAAAGCGTATATACTATAGTTTAGTGGATTATGGGAAGATTTTCTGCCTTTGTGTGAGTTTGCCTACAACAATAGCTATCAGGCGAGTATCGGGATGTCATCGTTTGAGGCACTTTGCGGTAGGCCCTGTAGGTCACCAGCATGTTGGGCGGCTCCGAAAGATACAGCGGCTATAAGACCTAAGGGTGTTGTTGCCCATACTGAGAAGGTAAAACAGATCAAGCAAAGACTTCAAGCAATACAGGATAGGCAAAAGAAATATAAAAATAAATACTTTGAGGGACCAAGGTATAAGACCTAAGGGTGTTGTTCACCCTGAAAATGTCATCAGAGATTTGACATTAAGGAGAAACTAGCACCAAGGTTCATTGGGTCGTTCAGAGCTGAGGAACGCGTTGGCTAACTGGCATAACGTCTGGATTTGCCACCGCAGTTGACAAGGGCACATCTAGTGTTTCATATCTCCATGTAGAGGTTGGCTAGGTCAGGACCGAGGCCTATGATTGATATATGTTGAATTGAGGTATGACCTGACGTGTCATATGCAGAGCAGCCTGTAGAAATCATGGATAGGAGGACTCTGATTTTGAGAAATAAGGAGATCTTGAAGGTTTTGGTACGATAGCAACATCGCGGGACCGAGGGACTCACTTGGGAACTTGAGTTTACTATGCGACGACGGTATCCCCGCTTATTTGCCGGTATGTATTTTCAATTTAATTTAAATTTCGAGACGAAGTTACACCTAGTTGGGAAGAAATGTAACGGTTTGAATTTAATTTGTCGTTATTTCTAACGCGGTTGCAAATGTGGCTGACAGCTCAAACGCTCGTTGGACCCACAGTTAGGCTTGTACACGCTTGGAGCAAGGTAAATGGTTATTTTTATGTGTAGAGTTTTTTAACTTACGTTGTTTATATTGAAATAGCGTAAATGGCATCGCAGTGTGTTTTATTATAGTACATTCGACGTGCAAGATCGTGAGTTAAGTAATCGCCTCGATATGCGTGTCGACACGGGTATCAGGTAGTTTAACCGACTAGGTCAAGGAAAATAATACACACAAAATGAATAAAATTGGTTAAATAATTATTTTGGGATATATATTTAGTGGTTGGGAACATGGTAGTCCGCGTATGCCGCAGTTCAGGACGCGAAACCGAGCGTCAGAACACCCAAAACACCATTTTTGAGCTAAATACAAGGGTGAGTGTGCCACAGGTGTCCCAATTAGAGTCATAAGAGGTTTTTAAATGTAGCAAATAAGGTCCAGTTGATGTCCTAGAGATGTGGTAGTGAGATGAGATGCAAATCAACTATAAAGAATCATTTGACTTATTTTCCATCACCTTTTCTCTCTCCTCATTTTCTTATCCGAGTTTGGAGACAAGAACCAAGGGTTTTAGAGATCAAAGTGGAGATTTAAGGAGCTTGGAGAGGTGAGAACATAAAAATCAAGATGAGAACCACAAACACCATAACTTTCTCTATTTTTTATCTTACTTATAGAGGTTTTTGTGATGTTTTTGGTGGATGTTGAGTTGTTGCTTAGATAGGTTTGAAGTGCTCTGAAGTTGTGTTGTTGGTGTTGTGGTTGTTGTTCGGTCGATGGGTTGTTTTAAAACCCAGAAATTTTCAACTGGTTGCTATCCAGAACGCGATTAGCGCGCTAATGACAGCATCTAGTGCGCCATATGACAATTAGTGCGCTAAGCCAGAAATTAGTGCCCTAATGTTCTACTGGGCGAAAAATGTATAACTGTTTGGGAATCTAGCGCGCTAATTCCACTGTATTGACATAATTTGTGTTAAATGACTTAAAACACATCCAAATGACTAAATATCAACTATAAATGGAACTAGGTCATTACGGGCGGTATTTTGGGATATCAAGGACTAGGTGGAGTCGGATTAGGGGTGATTGATGGGACACAAAGCGCGGTGTGAGGTGTGTAGTATCCAACTGAAATTACTTTAGCAGTATTTCCTTTTACTTTTGAATTCATTTTCTGTTTTTGACTACTCTATTCCTCGTGTTGTTAAGTGGACAGATGTTGAGGCTCTCCTTCTGTGCCAATTCTATATGTATGTCCATTAGGCCAAAATAGTATGTCATCTCAGTGAATAGGTCTACCCGAGAGTCGTGACGGGCACGTATGGGTGTGTCGTAGGTTCCATGCCGACCACCTAGCTGATCCAGATACTGGCCTCGCATGAGTGCTACTCGTCGGCATTAGTCTATTGGGAGTACAAAGTATGGCGCTAGTCTGACCCTAGAGGCTAGGAATACACGCTTTGAGCTTTCACTATTACATATGTATGAAATGAGCACAGTTGCCTATATTTAATTTATGCTTGTTTATTTAATAGTTTTGTTTACATTCTAGTACTTACTTTTCGTATTGCTCACTTAATTTCCTTGGGAATACTCACTCCAGACTCATCATTTTTCTTTTTGTGATGGCTTGAGTGCAAATCCTAGTACGATCTGAGGCAAGAGCAAGCTACCGGGATATTTTTGATTCAAACATATAGCCAAGCTTGTACGTTTGTATCTACGTATTTTGTTTTATTTTGGGATTTGGGATTGTGTGGTACACTAAGACTCTATACTGTTGGTATTTCGATATATCGAGGTACATTTTTTATCTATGATGATATATGGGTTTTCCACACTAGTTATCAGAGTTAATTGCGCGCCTTTTAATGTTTCATATATTGTTTGTCATGTTAAAAGACTTATGTCGTGTTTTATTAAGAATTTAAATGATCTTAGCAGATGACTCGAGTTCAATAACAATTTAAACAGTAAAGTTTTGTAATTTGAGGTTAATAATATAAATGGTGGATGAGTTGGATGTGGGACACAACTGGCGCTGGTAGGCCAGGTTGTACGCCGGCATCGGCCCCTCGTGGTGGTCCATTTGGAAAATGGGTCGTTACAGTGTGTATATTTATATGTGTTATATACTACTAGATTGACCTAGAGGTGGAATTAATCTAAGTTAACTAGTTAAAATTTAATTACTTATGGAACAAGTAACGTTAGATTGGTAAAAAAAATTCAAATTGGATGAACTTAACTAAGGACGTTGGATGGTCCTAGAACTAATAGGCACAAGATTAGATGAAGGGTTAGGAGTTAGTCACTTAAACCCTATATCTTGAGACACATATAAATACAAACTATAACCTACTTTAAATCCTTTACAACACATACAACATGGAGGCTAGGATTGGAGTGCTAAAGAACTAAAATCATCTCCACAAGTAGGGGATCACTAAAATAAGGTAAGTCTCACAACCTAATATGTTGATCTTGAATGGAAATCATTGATTGTGGGTGTATAATCTCAGATTTTTGTTTGCCCAAGTTTTCAAAGTGAATTCACAAGGTTTTCACTCTTCAACTTGTGTTCTTCATGGTGCCAATGATTATATATATATTAATTTGCAAATTGATGTTTTGATTCAAGTTGGTGATGAGCACATGATTTCTAGTGGGATGTTGATTTGAATTCGAGGTTGTGGGGTTTTGAAATCATGTTTTTGACATTTGAATCATATTTTCGGATTTGGAAAGGTTTCGCAACAAAACTTTGGATTCAAAGCGCGTTTTTGTACAATTCGTTTGAGATGGTATTTGATTGATATGGGTTAATGGAACCTTTGATTTTCGATTGTTTTTTTATGTATTTGAAGTCTCAAAGTTATCAAAAATTGGTTAGAAGTCGGGAATAAGAAAACCATTAAATTATGGGATTCCTTGACATTGACGGCATATGTAAAATACAAGGCAACCACAAGACAATGATTTGGAGTCACAGGGTTGTTGATGTTGTCACGACATTATGTAAGTAAACCCACAGCGCCACCACAGTGCTAGTCACACCGATTTTCACTGGTTCGTAAAAGTGGTGTGACTTCTTCCTTTTAACTCTATTTTTTACATTATTTGTACCGTCAAAAAGCTTATGGAAAGCGTAAAAATATTGAATTGATAAATCACTTCAAATAAGACTTTAACTAACTCAAAAACATGTTGGAAGTCACGAGTATAGTTTGCAATAGAAACTTACAAATTGTGTATATAATATATATACTCGAGGAACACCACCAAGGACTTCTCAAGGCTAAGGATTTAGTTAGAAAGCAGTGCTAGAGGTAAGTCGAGTTTGCTCTATTATCAATCATGTCATGCTAGTAGATATGTTAGGATTTATTTCAGTAATTTTAATGCTTTACTTGGAATCCTTATTGTTATCTCTTCTTGAAATCTACTTCATATCATGTCCCTTTTATTACACTGTCTCTTGAATGACTGTGGAACTGATATAACGTGAATGATTGAATTGGTACCTTGAACTGGAGGACTGAGTGCATCCGGTGACTTCCCTCCACTACGGCTCTGTGAAGCCCTTGACTTAGACTTGTGAACTCTAATATGTCTTATCCGCAATGTCGGGGGAAGGATAAGCTAAATTGGGATGATAGGTGCTCAGACTTGTGAACCTCATGCTTTCTAACCCGCAGTATTGGAGGAAAGATAAGCTATGACATATTGCCTGAATAGGATAATAGGTAATTTGACTTGTGAATCTCATGTCGTCTAACCCGTAACATTGGGGAAGGATAAGCTATTGCTTACTGCCCGTTTAGACAAAACAATACTCCTTTTAACTTCAAGGCCTTCATTTTCATCATTGATCCTTGTTAAATTATCTTGTTGGGCATTGTTGTTTCCTTTATCTTACTATATTATTATGCTTATTTAAGTATTTCTTTAATGCCCGAAAAATGATAATGGGTCGCATGACTTGAAATGTGGAAATCTATTTTGAATATAATGGTATTACTTGGATGATTGATGGTAGAGAAGGCTTATGTTTTACTAAGCTCGTTAATATATTGCTCACCCAATTATTTTCCCCTTCTATGTACCACAGCTGTTGTTCGAAACAAAGGAAAGAGCAAGGTCATAGCATATAAGCTCTTTTCTTGTTTGCAAGATTGTCGTATTATATATTTAATTGATCTTGAGACACTAGGTAATAAACAAGGGATATTTACCATGGGTAGACTTTGTGAAACCCATACGTTAGTTGTTAAACTTTTATAAAACTTTCTACTCTATTTTTGTACCTAATAAACTTAGAAAACTTTTATTTCCGCATTATTTATATGTCTTAGTAGTATTTGGTAAATTGTCTTGTATTATTTCTGCATGTTAAGGCTTACAAGATCATCGCCCGACTCACTAGGTTATCTTGAGGGGTTTGGCAATGTTTTAGACCGGGAGGCCCTAATTATGAGAATCGGGGTCATCATAGTAAACTTGCATAAATGCCATATAAACAAAAACAACTCGATCACTCCCTCTTAATTGAAATTACCTTGGAGTTTAAATTTCAAAAATATTTCCAATACAAGAGTCAAAAAGTGAGGGAAATAAAAACATATTATACTAATACTAAACTTTTACTAAAATCAAAAGGCGAGAGAATAAAATATTTTTTGAACTCTCGCTTTAAAAACCTTGAAATCATATCGTAATAAGAGTATGAATTGATAAATCAAGGAATTGACTTAAGAACTTCAACCAAATTTTGCGAGCCCGAAATTTTTCAACAAAGGATAAAATCAACAAAATGGTGAAAATAGAATCTAGTCTTTCATATCCTACTCAAAGATATGCCACTAATACAACGAATTAAGTTAGATTTTTTATTTACGACCAAGTTTCAAAACACATAAACCTAGCAAGTAATCAACTTCCAAAAAAATTATAACTCAAATCATGCTTATTAAAATTTAATTGAAAGCCAAACCTGTAAACTTAACACCAAACATAATATATTTTCTCATTCATTCATATCAAGCCTTCTTTAACCTGTAAAGATTAATAAACGGAGTTTGGGATTAGCTAAAATGGTTGAATACCCGAAATAAACTAAACTGAACTAAACTAAAAATAAATGCATGAAATAAATAAAATAAAGATGGTTTGCCTCCCAACAAGTGTCTTTATTTTAATTCATCGACTAGACGTAGCCTGAAAGATCACGCAACACCTACTACTTTGGAGTAGTCACGAACAAATGGATTCACCATAAACTTAGGCAATGAAATAAGCATGCCCTCCTTCAGAGTTTTGAGCTTGATCTTCCTTACTCTATATAGTCTTGACCGTCTAACATATAGTTGTCAACACCACATAAAATTTCCAAGTGCCTTTCTGTTCCATCCTCATTTCAAATTTCACAAGTATGTGTGAAACATGATATGGATTAATCAACACTAGAGCTTGATCTTCATTACTCTATTCATGTGGTTCCTCTCACCTTTTTTGAATGTGATCTACTTCAACTTCCTTTCGGCTTTGCCTTTATTAGTTGTGCAATCATGGAGATCTGACATGTAATTTAGCTCAAGTTCCATATCGGCTTCCTTTTCTTTGCTTAGGTCATCATCTACATGGCATCTCAACCATCTATTCATATGAAGCATCACTCTAGGTATCATCATTGAGTAACTCATCAATCTTTCATTGTGCTTGAATTTCTATAATTGAGTATTAAGTCATTCATTTCGACTCTCATACTATTGTAAAGTCTCTTTAAGCAATTTTAACTCATTTCGTAGTGATAGTAAACGTTCTTGATGTTGAGGAACTGGTGGACTCGACTTATAACTCTAAAATTCATCTTCGTTAGGATAGTTTGCACAAACATCAATAAAATAAGAATAATCTCTATAAAAAACTAAAATGTTTAACTCGTGTCACATTAAAACACTGATTAGAAAAGTATTGTTCAACATTAGATTTACCTACCTCTTTCACACTTTTATATGTGAGTCTTCATAATGAACATGATAGTTAGAGTAAGAGGTCATGAAGTAATCTTCTAAATTCAACTAGAGACAATGGTCTAGATAGATAAAATAAAATAAGAAAAACAAAAGAAAATTACACTAAATTCTTGGCAACAGCGCAAAAAATTGATATGATAAGTCAATAATTAGACACGTTTTATAATACATTTTAGGACGATTTTAGATATGAAATTTATATTACATGGGGTTTTGTCTTGTTTTTGTTATTTTAGATAATAAATAGAATATGTGAAGAAATTGAGTAAAAAGGGGATATTATTAAGGATTTAATCAAGTAGAAAGAGCACACAAAAAATCGTCAACAAGTGAAGAAAAAAACTGAATTTTATAGCCAGTGATTTCTGACCCATTCCTCTACATACAAAAATCACAACTCATATCGATGGAGCTCTGAGACTACTTTTTAAAGGATTCTCTTAGTGATTCCACTTAAACCCGAAATCGTTGAGGAATCGCCGGATTCGATTTTAAATATTTTAAATAACAACAAGACATTTGAGTTTGTTTGGGATGTTTACTACCTAGAATACTATAAATACAACCCTAAAGTTACGAGACTTGTTGACCTTAAGTACTTAGATCAATATTTCATTGCTCTAGGAGCAATAGTTTATTTTTATAGTTTATTACTTTATATTCATTGCTTTTAGAGAAGACTTGAAGATTTAAAGTATTTATTCCAGAGGTATTTATCTTTGTCTTTTATTTATATTATTGTGGTGTTATTTATGATTATGAGTAAGTAGTTTATTAATCTTAACAAAGTCCGAACATGAACTTGATCTGTTTTGCTATATAGTTATGACAAGATGAATATGTGCTTAATGCTTTTAATCAATCGTGTTCTTTGATTCACCGATTTAATATATTATTATCTACTGATTTTAATCATAAACTTTGTATTACATGTATAGTCTAGAATATGTGTTGTGATATTTAGATTCATTATCTAGTTTAAATTAGTAATTAGGATTGTTTGAAAGACGTTACCGTTTAGATGTCCTAGGTGAATTTGAAATTTAAATCAAATGTTGAAGTGGCTTTCTGAAGATGTTAGATTTAGTAGTTCGAAGTTCTCATAAAGTGTAATACAATTTAATTGAGTGAAATTACTGACTTTGTGTATTCAAGGAGGTTAGTTCAATAAAATTAGAATGTGGCTTTTCCACCAGTATAAAGAGAACAAATGGTTGACTAGAGGCTTTTTACTTACTTATGATTAGAGTATAATGATTTAAGATACTTTATAAAGTATGTTCATAACTATATGATTAAAGTAACATGTTTGGATGCAAAATGGATTGATGTTTCATTATTTTGGATATTTGTTTAGATATTTATTTATATTATTGAATTGATTTGATTTGAATATTAGTGAATTTGAATTGTGTTAGTTAAGTTAGTATAATTAGCTTAATTAGCTATTATAATATTATAGATTGAATTGGTGAGTTTAATTACTATTTTAATTAATTAATTAAAGTAAAAAAAATAAGAAAAACCATTAAAATTCTTTTTTATTAGAGAAGTTTGATAAATCCATGTGGAGATGATTCCCACTTACCATTACTACAAAATAATGAAAGTATAATAAATGAGAAAAATTTATTGTACACGTTCGACACGGGTCATGACATATTTGCAACTTACCTGAAAAGTATTTTTTATTATAGAAGTTTGATAAATCTCAGTTACTACTTTAAACTAGATATAGAATCAAAATACCACAATACAAATTTGTAAATATACATACAATACCAAGCTCATAATTACAATATGCAAATAACAATATATTAAATTAGTGAATTAAATAATATGATCAGTTTAAAGCATCAAACATAAAATCATCTCATCATGACTACGTTGCAAAACGGATCTAGTTCATGTTCGGACTTTGTTTAGATTAATAAACTAACCATTCGTAATCATAAATAACATTGCAATAAAGTAAATACAAGACATAAATAAAAATACCTCTTAATTGAATACTTGAATCTTTGAAAGTAATGAAAAGCAATAAATAATAAATCTAACCTAAATCTAAATAAAATCGGAGGATCTAGTTCAAGTTCCTTCCATTTGAACATCATTTTTATCAGAGCTTACTCTCATGGCGTTTCCCCATCATGTTAGCTCCTTTCCGTTAGAGGATCTATGCTTGATGTCTGAAGCGGGTAGATGACTATGAAAGGTCTTTGTAAGAGAAAGAGTCCAAAGAAAAAGAAGTTGATGAACAGGAGTTAGAAGTTGAGAACCAATCGATTACTACAAAATGTGTTCCTTAAAAAAAGAAGTCGAAGGTAAAGAGGTCGAAAGTAATATTGTTGATATTCCTTTGAAGTGCCTCGACCCAAGTACTTTCAATATTTCATGCATGACAGGAAATATTGCTATAGAGAGCGTGATGTTTGACGTAGGAGCATCTATCAATGCTATGTTGTACTTATCCTAATTAAGGAATCATTCGACCTAAAACCCTAATTAAGCTCGGGTACACCAGCCAGACTTGTAGCCTCACCATCTACATCTAACAAAAATAATTGTATATCAAATATCGGTAATAAAACAAATAATAAATGCAGTGGAAATTAAAAACATTTTTGTGATATCAAACATGATATATAAAAACTGAATCAAACTAGAATAAACCTCGATTAGATAAAAACCTCCCAACCCTTATGATATTACAAAATTGTAATTCAATACACATATATAAGACAAAAGAAGAATCATTACAACGAAGAGAAGATCAAGACACCTAAATTTTCTCTATCCCATAGTCATACTATTCGTTGGTATTCCTGAAATATTAATTGGGGTGAGCGCTCTAACTTGGTCAGTAATCATGGATTCACAGAACTATCAAGAATCCATATAATAATCAAAGAGAAATGCAATAGTAATATGAACCGACAATATATTTAAACAAGGTATTGAAATTCATATAAACAATACATAAGCAGCATGCAAATCCAATACTTTCCATGGCATGTGATACTGTGACGTTTTCATTTTCGTTTATCAAAACAAGGGTCAAATCCACTATTCCCTAAGTATACCGACTGACTGAATTAATACTCTGGCAAAGTATCGTTCATTCAGTTGTATACTCATTACAATAGTTCTGTCCAAAATCCCTAAATTCAAAATATAATTGTGCCACCAAGCTATCAAGTTCGGATTTATAAATAGTCTACAGTGCCACCTATAACCCTATTCCACTAACATTGTCGATCTCGAGTTTACACACATGATGTATTGCCATTAGTATAGCCTCGGATATCACCAAGTACTACAGATCTATTTAACAAGATTTTAACTCAAATAGTTTTCGTCACAGTACACAACTCTCCATTCCCGGTCCATCAACTATATAAACTAAAATATATTGCATCGCCAAACAAAGTTGATAGTTAAAAGAATCCATACTTACCTCGGTTAGGTTCCATTTCCAATTTCTTAACCTTTCGGGCCAGTTAACTTTTCTCGGTATTTAAGAACCTATCACACATCATTTGAGGTCATTACAAGTCTAATACCTCACATTTAAATCCATAAACTGGTCCCAATTAAATCCATAACCATTTTGCTAAGTTTTAGGTCGACACAACTATTTTACATTTTTCAAGGTAAAACCTCAGTATAAAGTCTCGACACACTCCCAAATTCTCTACTTTGTATAGAAATATCATATTTCTATTTATTTGGTCCATAAATATATTTTTCTTGATTTCTTTATCAATTTTCTAGAATTTTTACTTAATTCCAGCATTTTTTTCTTTTTGATTTGAGAATAGGGGTTTGACCCCGAAATCGAATTGATTCGAGGGATCAAACCCCCTTCTTCCTCCTCCCTTCCTTGTTGGTGCAAACTGATCTCTTTCTTTGTTTGTTTTTTATTTATTTATTTATTTATTGGGGTTGAGATAATTCCAATGCACTCTTGCAGAGGGGGAGATGACCCCACAGTCATCTCTTTCATTGGACAACCGAGTTCCCCCAACCCCCATCTCCACTGTTGCAACTAACATTAACAACAACCATCAACAACAACGACAACAACAACAACAACAACAATGAAAAATTGCAACCTTAACAACTCACCCATCATCATCGTTTCGCCTCTCCCACAGTTTCGTTCTATCTCTCACTGGTTCGATCTTTCTATTTCTCTATGTCGAAACATGAATTCTTGATAAAAAAAAAAAGATGTTTTGTGGGTTATGCTTGAAGATAATATAAGATCTCCTAGAGATTTATATCACATAAATCTCGAGGCATATCTAATGGTCCATTTCCATCATTAATAATTTTGATCTTCCTCGAGATAAGTGATGTGCATCTCAAGGTCAGTCTTTGTGGCTATTAATACACCTTATTACCTCATTACCAACTTATTCATGATAAATACATACTACCTTGAGATTCGTGTACACGAATCTCAAAGTCGATCTAAAGGACATTGGTTAAAAAAACAAATCTTTCTTGAGATGGGATGACACACATCTTGAGGCATGGGCAATCTCTACAACATAAAACCATCAACATCATTACTCTTCTCGATGCCCACACTATGCATATCTCGAGGCAATCCAATATTTTAAACAATTTAAACCAAACTATAGGTTATATATATATCAATTATATATAAATGTATATACCCGTGTATTTTCTTACCTACAAATTCACCATGCCCGCAATGACTATCTTCGGGCGTGCACATTATTATACACCCCACATATGTTACCCTCGACCCCACATGTTACTAGTCACCCACCAATTTATTAATTATTTTGAATATGTATTTAAACATCCAATATATATAAATATATATGCACATATACTCATGCGTTGTCGTCGTGCTCACCAACGAGTACTCTCGGGCGTGCACGCTACCCCGGAACCATATGCGTCACTATTAACCCATACACGGTATTAGGCATCCTATAATTTTTCAATTATTTTCGTTCCAACTATAGGTTTTATTTATATGTATATTTATAAATATCAATATGCATATAAATATATATACACCTATATATTTTACAAATTATACGTTCGCAGCGTACGCCAATGGATACACCCGATCCACTCATTACTTCCATGTCTCTCCGTGTGATTCCTTACGATTCACATGTGTCACACTAGGTGTACAATCAATTTATTTTTCATTTATTTTTCAACTATAGATTTTATATTAATTCATATTAATCATCTATAGTTACATTAATTATTCGCCACACCAATCAAGCACAATACATCACCACAATTGCACTTACATGCTAATTGAGACAAACCAAGCTTAACCAGGAGCCTAACACAGGTTTATTAACTTTTAAATTAGCATTAATTACTAGGTTAAGGACACGAGTCGTTACATATGTCATTGTCTCCTTATACGTCATTGCATGAGCATGTGTTGAAAGACACCGATACTTGTATATTGGGCGGATGGATCCACCATCCTACCTCATGGAGTGTTTGAAGAGGTGCTAGTGCGCATCGAGGACTTAGTCTTTCAGGCAAACTTTTATGTAATTGATATAGAAGACATACTAGTGTCTAGCCGAACTCCATTATCCTAGGACGACCGTTCATGAAAACGGCGGAAACTTAGATTAATGTTTTTGATAGTTATGTACCATTGGAACGCAAGGATAAAATTGTAACTTTTAATGTCCCTAATATTACGCGGGTACCCACTAACATCTCAACTCTTTTTGTAGCATCTGTTTCTAACGATTTATTGCAAGATTAGCATTTTAGTTGACAAATCACTAATTAGACAATGATTTATGGTATATTTTACGGTTATTTGGATTTTAAAGGACTGTATTACACAAGTTTTTCTTTTACTTATGTGATTTCAGGTACGATTAAGAAAAATTGATATAAAGAAGAACATGGAGATGAAAATAGAAGAATTTGACCAACTCTTAAGAAGGCCAAGAAAGTCTCAACGACATGGAGAATACACAAAAATCGCTGGATAAATTGACAGTAGAGAAGGCCAACTATGTCCCAATGATGCGAAGAATGAATTAAAATTGTTGGATCACATGGACGAGTTTTACAAGAAGATCACCAATTTACCTAGCGATTTATATTATACACTCTAATCGATGACACATTGCTAAGGTCGGTCACAAGTTTTCTAGATAAGAACTAAGAATTTGAGTTCAATTAAGATATGCATTAGTCTAAATACTAAATATATATATATATATATATATATATATATATATATATATATATATATATATGAGGCTAAGGCTTCGAAAATAACCCTAGAACTTCCTCTATTGATAAATCAATGATTAGACATATTTTAGAGTACATTTTAAGATAATTTAAGATGTAAATGACTATATTACACGGGGTTTTCTCTTGTTTTCTTATTTCGGGTAATAATTGGAGTATTAGAAGAAATGAACAAAAAAGAGAAGAACATGAAGGATTTGATCAAGTTGGAAGAGTATGCAAAGAATCATCAACAAATCGAAAGAATCGTTGGACTCAAACCACAAGAGATTTCGATTTTGATTTGATATGTACTACCTAAAATACTATATATAAGAAAGAAACCATAAGTTTCCCATTACGAGGCTTGAACTCCTGACTTGAGCCCTGGTTTGGTGAGAGATTAAGCTAGTTTCAGGCTTTCAGCTCTCACATTTTAGATATTTTTTGAAGCTATGCAGAAAAGGACTGAAGAAACTAATAGCAACAATAACAATAACCAAGCATTTGTGTTAAGAAAATACCAAACCCTCATAGCTTAATTATTCAATGGCATTGAAAAGTGATTTAAGCTACTACAATATAGGATATGTCAAACATTCATAGCCAACTATTCTAAAAATACAATGACCACTATTTTGTAGAACATAACCTGCAAGCTACATTCCAACTCAGGCAACTCTCGATCACTAAATCTTACTTTAACATTTCTTCAGATGAAAATAACAAGAGAAAAGCATAGTAAAAAAATCAAAGATTTAAACAATCGATCAAATTCACCAAACTAAACAACCTTTCTTTTCCACGTTATGCTTCTTCCATGTCCAATATTCACTCTTCCTTATCCGCCACCCAGAATCTAACGTGCCCCCGATTCAGTCCATCGTCATTTATGACTAAAATACCTCTTATCCATCTCAACAAATTCAATGTAAGACTACTGCTATGATTGAAACCCTTGTCATCTCAACTGATGTGATGAGTAGAGAAAAACACACCGAAACTCTGCTCCCTGTGGTTCGACTGACACAAGACTCTTCCTTCTAACGATTACTACTGTTGTGACGAATCACCGCGGAATACCCTAAATCTCAGTCACACGAATACACCCAAAGATAAATAAACCATAGAGAAAATACGAACACGAGAATTTATGACCCCAAAATCACAGAATAAACCACAGGCAAGAAACAAAGTAATTGTCACGGGGCCGTTAAGTGAGAGGTTTACCCTAAGAAAATTTTTCTCGCTCAACCCAACCCGTGGTGCCTAAGGGTCACCTTAGTTCAGCACTACCAATACACAAGTCGAATGAACAGCAAGCTATGGCACCAAGGAAATGTTTTACTATGCTCTCAATGGGAATACAACACTGGTACTATATGCTTCCTCAAGCCTAGAGCCATTGGCTTTATAGATCAGCCAACAAGCAGTTACATAACCGTCTAGGACACCTGTCCTAATTACATTGATTCGTAGACTAAGTAAAACCCCACTCCTTAGTGGTCAAGGTAGTTACCCAACTGCCTTGTTCCCTTGCTGCCACCTGGTTCCATAACCGCCTCAACTGCTTGGTCAATTAGCATATGCTCCATGTATTCGGGACATTCTTGGACGTGCCTTGGTCATGCCGGTAGCCATGACCAAGGTAGTTTCCCAAGTGCTTGGAACCACCTTGACTTGGTCCATCCACGCCTCAAGGGACGTGACCTATGCTTCTCTAAGGGACAAGGACTGCTGTACATGGCTGTGCCCAGGCAATTCGGGTGCTAGCCGAGGCTCGGTCGAGTCCCACCGGCTCGGGGTGGCCGAACCATGGGTCCTAGGGTCTTGCCTTGGCATGGAGCCCAAGGCATGCTCGAGGGTCTTCCTTGCTACTGTGTCCATGCTGCCCCTAGGAGAGACCACCTCTCATTATAGTAGATGTTAAGTTGTTCCCTAACTCCAATAGGAAACATCAAGAAATGAGACCAAGCGTACTTTGACTTAGTCAACGCCCAAGTCAAGATTTGTCAACCCTTACTTAAGTATGCCTTACCTGTGCCAAGGCGCAGCCTTGCTCGTGCCAGGGCATGACCTTGATCGTGCCAAAGGAATCTGCCAAGGTATCGCCTTGCTTGTGCCCAATGAACTTGCCTAGGCGCGGCCTTGCTCGTGCCTAGGCGCGGCCTTGCAACGAATCTGCATTGCTCGCGCCTAAGGAACTTGTCAAGGCTTGCCCATGCCTGAGCCAAGGAACTTGCCAAGGTTTGCCAGTGCTTGCGCCAAGGAACCTGCAAGGTTTGTTCGCGGCTGCGCCAAGGCACGTGCCAAGGCGCAACCTCATCCGCACTCAGGCACCATGCCTTGGCGCACGCCAAAGCGCGACCTCCTTCACGCCTGTGCGTTGCTCGCATGTTGTCCCGTGACCCAACCTCATGGAACCATCCGAGCCCCGCCGGAACTCGATCATTTGCTAGGTTTCTTATTTCCCTGCCCATCCTACTCGGGTCACACTATTGAGGGGCTGACAAACATCCTCGCGCTAAAATGTTCGATGCCCTCATCGAACTGCTCAGTTGATGCTGCTTCTGGTAGTCTGTTATCTCCTTCTCAAACTACCATAGAGTAGTGTCTCGCTCCCAAGTAGGTTCCTCAACTTCAAACCACTTGATTAAGTAAAACGTTTGCCTATTTTTCTTATTTTGGACATGTGTCTCGTGGCTTAAAATCTGCTTGATTTCTCCTGCAAACTCCTTTTGTACTAAGGGTGAAGTCCGTCTTGTTGTGCTCCTCCCTGGATCTGCCCCATCAGAGTGGAAAGGTTTGAGATAGCTAACATGGAATGTAGGATGTATCTTCAACCTTTCAGGTAGCTTAAGGCGATAAGCCACCCTCCCAACTCGCTTGACCACCTCAAATGGTCCTTCGTATCGCTGTATCAGGCCCTTGTGCGTCTCCTTCTTATTGAACTTTTTCAAAATCTGAAGAGCGAGCTCCAACAAGACTAGGTCTCCCTCCCGGAACTCTAAAGGTCTTTTGTGCTGGTCGGTATACTTCTTCATCCTCCGGACAGCTTTGGCCAAACTATCTTGAGCTGTCTTTCTCAGTTCCTGCTTGTTTCTCGCAAAGCAATAAGACGTTGGGCTCGACCCCATTGACTTTGATTTGGCTACCCCATGTGGAGTAGCCAGTTGTTGTCCCGTCGCCACCTCGAATAGACTCAGCTCCGTAGCCAAGCTTTTGTGATGATTGTAGCAGAATTGGGTTGTATCACGTAAATCCACCCAATTGGATTGACTTGCATTGACATAGTTTTTTAGATATTCCTCCAGCAATGCATTGATTCTCTCCGTCTGCCCATCTTTTTTATGATAGTTTGCTGTGGAAAACTTCAACTTCGAACCTAAAAGATTGAATAGGGCAACCCAAAACCTTCCAATGAACCGAGCGTCTCAATTACCGATAATGTCCTCCGGTATCCCCCAATATTTCACCACATGCTTCAGGAACAACTCTGTAATCAAGTCAGCATCACAATTCTTCAAAGCAGCTATGAACGTAGCATACTTCGAGAATCGATCTACCACCACCAACACATTGGTCATTCCCTGCACTTTAGGAAGACCAGTGATGAAATCCATAGATATACTCTGAAAGGGTCTATCTGGTAGGCAAAGGCTCCAGCAACCCTGGCGCATCCCTTCTCTCAGTCTTGTCTTGTTGGCACACAAGACAAGTCCGCACTTACTAATCCACGTCGTCCTCCATCTTAGGCCAGAAGAATGAACGTGATAAAAGGGCACAAGTGTGCTTCATGCCCAGATGCCCAGCCCACCGAGCATCATGTGTCTCCCTCAGAAGTTGTCGTCTTAGAACACAAATACTCAAAACATATGGATGTCCTACTTTGGCATAGAGGACTTCATCTTCGTACCAAAACCTCCGGGTGACTCCCTCCGCTACTAGCTTCAGCATCTTAGTACAAACAGGGTATTTGCTTGTCTCCTCCTTGATTTGAGGTAGGAACTCACTTTCCAAACTCACCACTACTGACACCATCTCAGCCACCACCTTGCGACTGAGAGCATCTTGGACTGAGTTGAGCCTTCCAGGCTTGTGTTCGAACTGCACATCGAACTCTGCTAGGAAATCCAGCCACCTAGCTTGCTTCCGATTGAGATTCTTCTGACTCATGAAGTACTTGATAGGAGCATTGTTTGTCCACACCCCGAAAGCTCGTTCCGAACAGGTAATGCCTCCAAAGATGGAGAGCATGAATCACCGTCAACATCTTTTTTTCGTGAGCCGGGTACCTCTGCTCTGCTTCCTTCAGCTTCCTATTTTCGAAAATAGTGGGGTGTCCCTCCTAGACAAGTACCGCCCCTAATGCTCTGTCTGATGCGTCCGTGTGCACCTCGAAATGTAAGTCAAGATTGGGTAGTCCCAACACTGGTTCAAAGGCAATGACCTGCCTCAATTCTATCATAGCTTGGTCGCATCGATCCGTCCATGCCCAAGCTTGATCCTTCTTCAACAAGTCTGTTAGTGGTGCCACTTTCCTTGAGTAGCCTTCCACGAACCGCCGATAGTAATTTGCCAACCCCAGGAATGACCGCAACTCCTGGACCATCGTGGGGTTTGGCCACTTCATGATCGCCCGCACCTTCTCCGGATCCATCTATAATTTACCCTGGCCTACAACATGACCAAGGATCATTTGTGCAACAAACTCACATTTTTCCCTCTTTACATATAAATCGTTAGCCCTCAAGGTAGTCAAAGTCATCCGTAAGTGATCCACATGATCTTGGAGGTTTTGACTGTAAATTACAATGTCATCAAGATAAACGACGACAAATCGATCGATGAACTCTCTTAGTACATCGTTCATCAAATTACAGAATGTAGAAGGGGCATTCGTCAAGCCAAATGGCATGACTAAGTATTCAAATGATCTATACCTAGTCACCATGGTCGTCTTAGGGACATCTCCAGCTAAAACTTAGACTTGGCAGTACCCCGACCTCAAGTCCAACTTTGTGAAGTAAGTCGCACTGGATAACCGATCGAACAAGTCTGCCACCAACGGGATAAGGTACTTATTCTTCACTGACAGCTTGTTTAGTGCTCTATAGTCCACGTACATCCGAAGTGATCCATCGTGATTCTTCTGGAACAGGACTGGTGCTCCATAATGTGCCTTGGATGGCTGAATGAGTCCAGCATCAAACAACTCCTGCAACTGCTTCCTCAGCTCCTCCAACTCCTTTGGAGCCATTTTGTAAGGGGGTGTACTAGGGGCTTTGAGCCAGGGATCAGCTCAATCTCATGGCCAATTACCCTTTGTGGGGGTAATTTTTTTGGTAACTTCGTCGCCATTACATCACTGAAGTCCTCCAGTACCTCAGCAACTGCATCAGGGACTTTTGCTGTCTTGCTTGCCTTAGTCTCCACTAGGGCCGCTAGGTATGTTGGTTCACCCTCCCTTAGTCCATCTTTCACTTGAATGGTTGAAAGATGGGACAACTTTGTACTCTCTTTCCCTTAAATTAGGTTAGCCGTAGGAATAAAGCAAGAATGGGACTTGTTCATCACAAAAAATCCCCTCAAGAATGGCATCAAGGCAATATTCCCCAACGGTAGAAAGTCATTCCCTTGGATAACATCAAAATCATCCAAGGGAACTGCCATGATCTTGGGTCTACCCGAAGCCACATCATCATCGACTCTGGTTCTCCACCAGAGTTTAGCATAGCCTTCTAGGTACATAGAGGTCAAAATGACCTTTTAGTTCTCCTTCGTCCTGGCAGTGGCAAAGTATTGCTCCATGTCCTAAAGGAAATTCTCAAGCTCCTTCGCGCTCCGCTTGCCTGAGAATTTCTTTGGCTCCGGCACCTTGGTTCAAGGTTTTAGCGCAACTGCAACCTTCGAGGATCCACCTACAGCTCGCTTGAGCAGACTCACCTCCAAAGCCATTGTCGCGGCCGTTTCGGTGGTGAGTTCTCCCATAAAACGTGCATCCGCTACAAGCTCCTCAAATTTGGATTCCCACATAGCTATCATGGCCTCTTGTGAATCTCCCATAGTCGCCAAGGAAGCCACCAACATCTCCAATCCTTCAATGCGATGTGCCGACATTGAGGATTCCACCGACTGTGCCAGGACAGTCATTGTTGCCATTATTTGTTCAAAGTGAGCCACCCTCTCACTTAGATCACTTGTTGCTCTGGTCACCATCGTCTCCGAAACGGGGCTCTGATACCAATTGTCACGGGGCCATTAAATGAGGGGCTTACCCTAAGGAAATTTTTCTCGCTCAACCCAACCCATGGTGCCTAAGGGCCACCTTAGTTCGGCACCACCAATACACAAATTGAATGAACAGCAAGCTATCGCACCAAGGAAACGTTTTACTATACTCTCAATGGGAATACAACACTAGTATTATATACTTTCCCAAGCCTAGAGCCATTGCCTTTATAGATCAGCCAACAAGTACTTACATAACTGTCTAGGACACCTGTCCTGATTACATTGATTCGTAGACTAAGTAAAACCCCACTCCTTAATGGTCAAGGCAGTTACCCAACTGCCTTATTCCCTTGCTGCCACCTGGTTCCATAACCGCCTCTACTGTTTGGTCAATTAGCACATGCTCCATGTATTCGGGACATTCTTGGACGTGCCTTAGTTATGGCAGTAGCTATGACCAAAGTAGTTGCCTAACCGTTTGGAACCACCTTGACTTGGTCCATCCATGCCTCAAGGGACATGGCCCATGCTTCTCTAAGGGACAGGGACTGCTCGGTGGTACCTGGTTGCTCCTAGGCACTTCGATTACTAGTCGGGGCTCGGTCGAGTCTCACCAGCTCGGGGTGGCCGGACCATGGGTCCGAGGGTCTTGCCTTGGCATAGTGCCCAAGGCATGCTCGAGAGTCTTCCTTCCTACTGTGCCCATGTCGCCCCTAGGAGAGACCACCTCTCCTTATAGTAGATGTTAAGTCGTTTCCCCAACTCCAATAGGAAACATCAAGAAATGAGACTAAACGTACTTTGACTTGGTCAACGCCCAAGTCAAGATTTTTCAATGTTTGCCAGGTATGTCTTGCCCGTGCCAAGGCGTGGCCTTGCTCGTGCCAAGGCATGGCCTTGCTCGTGCCAAGGCATGGCCTTGCTCGTGCCAAAGGAACCTGCCAACGTATCACCTTGCTCGTGTCCAAGGAACTTGCCAAGGCGCGGCCTTGCTCATGCCTAGGCGCGGCCTTACTCATGCCCAACGAATATGCCTTGTTCGTGCCCAAGGAACTTGCCAAGGCTTGCTCGTGCCTGCACCAAGGAACCTGCTAAGGTTTGCCCGTGCTTGTGCCAAGGAACCTGCCAAGGTTTGCCCGTACTTGCGCCAAGGCACGTGGCGAGGCGCAACCTCGTCTGCGCCCAGGCACAGTGCCTAAGCGCGCGCCAAGGCGCGACCTCCTTCCCATATGTGCGTTGTTCCGCATGTTATCCCGCGACCCAACCTCATGGAACCATCCGAGCCCTCCGGAACTCGATCATTTGCTAGGTTTCTTGCTGCCCAGCCGAGAATACTCGAGTCATGCTACTGAGGGGCTGACAGTAGTCCACTATCAATAGTTTAGTACACAAAGGAAAAACCTCCTCTATCTAAACCCTAGATAGAAACCCCAACAGAGAAAATACGATCACAAGAATTTACAACCCCAAAATCACAGAAAAAACCACAGGCAAAAAATGAAGTAATCCACTATCAATAGTTTCGTACACAAAGGAAAAACCTCCTCTATCTAAACCCTAAATAGAAATCCAAACAAGACTCAATATCACAGTGTTGCGTACCCGCCCCTGGCCCATACACTACAACACAACTATCGACTCTCTCAAACAAGCACACCTGTTTTTATGACCATACCTATGTTCATATATATATATATATATATATATATATACAATCACATATGGCATACGACAGTAATCAAAGTTATAATATACATCAAACTTTAGTGTAGCATGTAAATCCGTATCACACTCCAACATGATCTCCAACATGTTGATCTAAACAAACGCATGTCCATGCGCTTCTTCAACTCATCAGTTTGACGCCAATACAAACTTCAACATGAGTTTGAGCCACTTACTCAACAACTATGAAATAAAATGAGGGCCTCTATGGGCACCCCACCAATTCATGAAGGCACCCAGTTGTTGAGGGCACAAAGTCATTTCCCAAGGGCACCTAAACTTAAGGCCCAAAATCCCTAAAATACCCCTCGTTCAAAGACGGGGCACCCTACCACACCACCACCATCCTTTTAAAGCAAGCAATACTCTCTTGAACGAACGACCAAGCAATCCCGAGAGTCATTTGTCTTTATTCCTCTCCGTCTCTCTCCTCTATTGTAGGCGGAATATCGAGTTTGAAGGCTCTAGGTTTTTGTCGATTTCATCTCCACATTAGGGCTCGGTTCAAGTTTTTCGTTCACATACTTAAGTCGTGAAATCGATCGTTTGAAGGTACGTTGATAGTCTAATTAAGTTGCATTTGGTTAAGTAGTTGTTATGTTTGTGTGGCGGTGCATTAAATGGTTCCTTTATTGGAAAGTCGTGGTTCTCGGCCACACAGGCCAGAGATGTTATTTACAGTCTTGGCCAAGCATGGCTGAGTCAGAGGGCAAGTTTTTAGGAACTTGTGGTTCTCGACCGAACAGGTCGGAATAGTTTATACAGTATCGGCAACGAATGACCGAGAGTAATTGTTTTATCTCGGTCACCATATCACGAAAGTAACCATAAGTGTATAGTTTATGTCATGTCAGTGATGTACAACCGAGAATGTAGCATTGCTCTCTGTTGCCTAATACCGAGACTATTATTGTCGTCTCGATCATGCGCCACCGACATTCTTATGGTTTTCTCAAACCTGCATGACCGAGACTATAGAAATGGAAGATTTTGTTCTTATTTTTTTTTAATTGTTTTAGGTAGCGTAACGCTGTGTTTGCTCTCGGCCACCACATCACGAGAGTAAGTCGAAGTGTATAGTTTATGTTCTGTCGGTGATGTACAACTGAGAACGTAGCATTTCTCTCGATTGTCCATTATCGAGACTTTTATTCGTTTCTCGATTATGCGTCACCAATATTCTAAAGTTGTTCTCTAACCTGCTTGACCGAGACTCTAGAAATGGAAGATTTTGTTCATTTTTTTTTTGAATTGTGCTTTTTGTTTCTGCTGCAGGCGCTTGCATATTGTAGTATTTTCAGGTATGGCTCATTCGAAAACCTCGGTGACTAGGGAGGAGGTTGGTGTTGAGGTGTCGAGGGGTAACCAAGGGCGAAGCGGCCGGAGACCCCCAACTGCATCTTATCGGAAAGAGAAAGAGAAAAAGAATGTAGATGTTAAGGGAAAGGCTAAGATTGATGGAAATCGTGCAAGGAATTTACAATTGCACGATGAGGGTTCCAACATCGACAAGCGACGACGAAAAGATCTTGTAGTTGCCCGAGGCGAAAAAGGAGGCTCATGCATCGGAGTCTAGTAGTAGTGACTCATCAGCGGCGGCGAACGCCACGGAAACTGATTGTAATGTGGGTGAGAGTACTAGTGGTGGAGGTGGCCATAATGAAGGAGAGTCACAAGGGTCTGTAGAAATGCGTGCTACTTTCCCCGGTGGTCCTTTAGATGGTGCTTTGTTGAAGAGCTTTAAGGATCATGTCGCATTAACGATTTGGAGCAATAAGGTATATAAAGTTTCATTGAATGGAGTACTTAAAAACTTAGGGTTTTCATTAAGCTGATGAGATGTTTTTGTTGTTGCGGGAGCGTCCGGTAGTTAAGTGTATCAATCACGGAGCTCAGATCCAAGAATGGAACTTACAGTCGTGCCACCCTGACACCAAGGGCCTTCAAATGATTATTCAACGTTCTGGGTTGAATACGCTGATAGACTGTTCATACCGCAAGGCTAACAAGGAAGTTATCTCTGCCTTTGTGGAGCGGTGGCAGCTGGAGACGAACACATTTCACTTACCATTCGGTGAAATGTCGATCTCATTGGAGGATGTGAGCATTCTCCTGAAGATTCATGTGATGGGCAAAGTGGTGGCAATCGAGAAATTCGCGAGGTACAAGGAGGAATCTCGCTCGGATGCTATTAAGCTAGTGTCGAAACTACTTGGGGTTAGCATTGAAGATGTTGGGGAGGAAGTGAACATCAGCAAGGGGCTCACAGTGTGAAAATGTTGGTTGAAGAGTCGATGGTGCCCTGAAGCTGGTTCGAGGAACACAACTTATCCTCCTGTGGAATCCGCTAGGCATTCTTGTCGTCGAAGTATCATCTTCACCGTGTTGCCTCTTTGTCCCTATCTTCTTTCCTCTATTCAACAAACACCCAATTGAAGACCCCTATGTATTTCCCTTTGTCTTTATTTTTGTAATTGGCACCACTCCCGGTGTAGATGAAGGTCGATTAATCTCCCTAAGTTGTTGAATAATCCTGATGCGATCATCCCCATCAGTGCAAGCATGAAACTTTTGCAACACTCTTTCAATCTCATCGTTCACATTGTACCCAGACCGATCCACAAGATTCTCTGGTATCATACTCAACTTTCGCCAGCACACATGAATGTCCTCGAGAGGGATGGGCGAACCAAAATATTTATGAAAGTTTAGCTCATGGGCGCAAGGAAGACCATGCGTGGTACATATCTCACAACCACAACGAGTAGAGTCGTGTCCAACATCCTCTCCACGTTCCAATTCATCTCTAATTAACTTAAACGCCCTTTGAGAGACATAACCAAGCAGTCGGCGATAAAACCCATCAAAATATTCATGTTGCACCACATTCATACTGAGCCCATGTGATGTCTCGATGTTGTTATGTTGGATCCTAAGAAGACCATTAACCACTCTCCACAAAGTCTCAAAATTAGCATGACTGTTGCTAAGGTGTAGCTTCAAAGTGGAATGCCCAGACTCAACCCTCTGTGTCGTCGTTTCCCCAAAGTGCATAATTCGATTTGTCCATGCCGGTACAAATTTCTCCTTGTACATCTTCACCCATGTGTTATCCAAGTAATCAGTCAGACCCTTCGCATGACCGAACTCACAACGCAAGTCATTCATCATAAGTTCTAATAACGCCTCCGACTTAGCATACAACACACTCGTCCACATATCCATGAAACGAGCGAATCCTTCGTTATCCCCAAACATCTTCTTAGTCTTGGCCAATACTACTTTGTTGATGTGCCAAGAGAAAAGAAGGTGAAACGTTGATGGAAATACTTCTTTGATGGCACTAATAAGGCATAACTCCCGATCCGTACAAACACGTCAGGTTTGTGCCACCCATCCAATATGGACTCAAGTTCTCAAGTGCCCAAACATAATTAGCATGAGTCTTTGATGATATGAAAGCAAACCCAACAGAGAACGTCAAATGCGTAGAAGTGATGCCAACAATCTCCAATAACGACATTCGATACCTATTTGTTTTTTAAGTGCAATCCATCAAAATTACCGATGAGAAACACCTTAGCAACTTTATTGAATCAGGATGTGACCAAAATAAATCGGTGACGATATTTGTATCGGGATGCTTCTTATGCCACGACATCCACTTATTCTTCTCAAATATGTGCAATAGTTGTTGCATTTGAGTCCTCCCACCCGCATCCTCAATTCGGAATTTTTGTCGTGCATTATATATTGTCCGCATTATCGATAGGTTTTTAACATCCCTTTGCTTCAACGTATTGAGGATATCTCTTGGCTCACATTACCCTTAGTCATCTACACCACAACCACCTCCTCACCTTTATCCAATCTTCCTGCAAATGAGTGGCCGTCCAAGTTTTGGCGGGGTCGTGATTGTGCCTCCCACATATGACAGTGACGTACCACAAAGAATCAACATTTTCCTTTATGTTAATAATGAAAGGGCATCCACATTTCTTTGTACCAGTTTGAGTCCACCTCATTTCCTCTTCTTCTTCAGTTCTTGGTTTCAAAGCAATTTTTTCCGCTTTACCCTTCCCTACTATTTGTGACGTTCCCCTATATGTACCAGACCTCTCACAAGCAAGTTCAACCCTTCCCCTTCTCTTAATCCCTTCGGCATCAGAGTGCTTCGTTACTAACACAAACTGGTTCTCACGACCAATCATTTGAAGCCATGAAATAGCTGATTCTCTAAATGGAAATGGCCTACAAGGAGTAAACGCATCCTTGTAGTCTGGAAATAAAGTTGAAATCGGCATTACATGCAATGCATACATTGTAACATTACGACTCAACCAAATTGCACAACAAATTCACCAAAAAACCCATAAAAACAAATTTTCGGTAGTACAAATCCGCGAGTCTGAACCAATTCTCGTTCAATAGCAACCGATATTTACGTGATAGTCTCGTTAGTTTTAACCGAGACTATGTCATTAGTTTCGGTCACAGCATGACCGTGACTTACTCATAAGTTTCGGTGGCTCTTGACCGAGACCTATGTATAAGTTTCGGTCCTGCGAGGCCGAAACAATCGCGCCCGTGCAACTTCGACTGAAAACATGAAAAACCAAAAAAAAAAAAATAAAAAAATAAAACACATTAAATTTCACCAAATACCTCTTCTTGTTCCTCCTCTTCCACCATTGCAGTACATTAGTCCATTTTATAGTGGAAACAAGTTCGGATTGGTCAAACTTACCAAACCCTATATTGACAAACCAAATCATCAATTTCACTGTGTAGATCAAAAAACCAGTTCGTTCAAAACTTCATATGGTTGTAAAACAGTGTTACCTTGCTATCGGATGATGTGAAGATGCAATAATCGATACACGCCCCTCCCGACAAACAAAATTGTGGCTTTAGGTTTCACTTGTGATCCAATGAGGTGGGGTGCCCCAAAATTGATTTGAAAATGGGTTGTGAGATTGGATATAGTATATATGAAGGGGCAACAGAGTTATTTACATCAAAATGTAATTTAGAGGGGAGAATGACAAAAAAAAATTGGGTGCCTTCATGAATTGGTTGGGCGCCCATAGCGGCCCTCAATAAAATGCATGTTAACCATATTAAACGCTGTGGGGAGTTTTACGTGAGAAACTAAAGATGTGCTCAAATAACATTACCTCTTCAATTATCAATCTGAGCGCAAAAGATCATCCAACGAATGCAGAACCACCTGGAATGCCTTCAAGATGTAAAATGACATTTTCTATGAACTTACTTACGCCTAATTTGCGGTTCATTCTCTTTCTTTCCCGAAAATAAGCTTATGTCAGCAACAAAGAAACCCATGCACCAAAGAGGTACAATTATAATTTATTTTTATTTATTTTTTTCACTACAGGGTTTCAAAGGTTGCCCTTAATTTCTTGTTGAATACTCTTCATGCATCTTAAAAGTCGAACTTATTTACAACAATTTTATTTTATTTTTTGACTTCAACTTATCTACAACAATCTGACAAAGAATTTACTTTTAAAAAAATGAAGATGGTTCCAAACAAAATCTAGTGCTTGGCTAACCGTTCTACCAAAGACAGCTGGATAGGTAACAGCTAATAGTGAAACTCATGATAAAATATGTATACAAGAGATGCAAGCATTACAAAGGTATGAAAGATGAATGTTTTAATGAGCTCTAACAAATTGAATGGATCATTTCTGCAAGAGATTCCATGGTAGCCGTCCCACCCTTTTCGAGTAGGGAAAGAGCGAGTTCACACTCATGCCAACCTCTCAATCCATTCGCTAATTTCTGGAGTGTCTCCTTATCCACGTCTTGTACCCACGCTGGAACAAAAGTCACCAGTAAGCCGACAAAGCAAGACACATATGCTTTCCAGGTGGCAGGATTGCATCCGAGTGATATGCTACCCTCTATTGCCCTCACCACAAAATCCAAATGTACTTTTAGAACATTTGCTCGTCGAGAGAATGTTCGGAAATGAGGCCTTTTCCCAACACTCCAAATAAAAGATCCTGATAGGATCAGTAGATAAGCCATTGCATATCCTTCCAGAATACAATGCATGGGGCATATCTCCTTCAATGTCTGGTCCCTTGTTGAGAGAAGCCAAGTTGGTACCGTTTCTTGGTATAACATCTGCACAAGCTGGAAACCACCTGCCACACATCCTAAACTTGCACCCAGCACAGCCACTTCCTTTGCCCGAGCTGCGGCAGAGGAAAAAGATTCCTCAATTGATTTCAAGTGCCAAGGATTGGCGTGAGTCCAATGTGAAGCTGATTCTTTCACTGATTCCGCAATAAGTTTTACAATCGCATCATTTAAAAGGTTGACATTCTCTACTGATATGCATGAATGAAGAAACAAGAAACCAGGGGCTATCGAGGTGCGAAGCCCATGAGTTGATATGGTGGTGCCTAGAAGGCCATTGATGCCTCCTGTGTTCATAGGACATGCAACATGTGACCCAAGAAAGAAATTGAAACAGCTTCTCAGTAGCGAGACCACAGCCTCCTGACTTTGTTTAAAGACGGAATAGGAACTCGACACGACAATGAAATCATGCCAACGTCGAACTTTCTGCGCCCATAAAGCCCCCATCTGGGGCATGCTAGGCCAAGGGAGACTTAATCCAAGATTTTCCAAGGCAGCTCCTGCAACGTGAGTAATGTAGTCCATGCTTTTGTCAAGCTTGAATGTTATGGTTAAAGCAACAAGGGCTGCCACTGGCAATGGGAGCGTCAAAGGAGCCGCTCCTGCAGAAAGACCATGGAATAATGCAATAAATAAAGAAAAGACTTGGACATCGAAATATGATTACCATCCAATAATAAAACAATCAGCGACGACATATTAACAAATATTATGAGGGCCGCTAAGGGCACCCCACCATTTAATGAGGGCACCAACCTTATTTGTAAAAATTCCAGCAAAAATGGAAAAGACCATTTTGCCCCTGTATATATATAATGGTTCAAACCCCACAAACCATTTTGACAAGGAGTTAGGGCACCCCACCAGCAAGTTTGAACCACAAAGCCACAGCCACATTGCGTTTGGCGAAGAGCTGATCGATTCTTGCTCGTCCGACAGCGAGGTAACAATGTTTGACAACCATATTCGGGTTTTTTAGACTGTTTAGTTGTGTATAACAGTGAAAATGATGATTTGTTTGTCAACGTAGGGTTTGGTAATTTCTTCAAATCCGAAGTTGTTTCCACTGTATAATGGAGGATTGTAATGCTTCGGTGCTAGAGGAGGTCGTCCTTGAGGTAATTTCGCAAATTTTGTGTTTTTTTTGCGGGTAGCCGAAGTTTCTGTCTGGGTGCGCGATTGTTTCGGCCTCGCAGGACCGAGATGTATGGTAACTTCTCGGTCATAGAGGACCGAGAGGTTTCGCGTGGGTCACGTCCTGGAACGACCGAGAGTAATGGGTAACTCTCGGTCGTACGTAAAGGAGACTCTGAAGAACGTTTCGGAACTGTACAACCGAGAACCTGTTTTTTTTTTTGGGTTCTTTTGTGATTGTGCTGTACATTTTGGTTGATTATAATGTTACACTGTTTGTATTGCAGGTAATGTCGTTATCTAGTAATTTTCCAGACTACAAGGACACTTTTACACCTTCTAAGCCATTCCCCTCTCGAGAATCGGCCACGGTATGGCTTCAAATGATTAGTGGTGAGAACAAGTTTGTGTTAGTAACGAAGCGCTCGGATGTCAGGGGCATTAAGCGCAGGGGAAGGGTGAAACTTGCCTGTGAGAGGTCTGGCACGTATAGGGGACTGGCTCAGAGAGTAGGGAAGGGGAAAGCGGCAAAAATTTTAAAGAAATCAAGGAATGATGAAAAGGCGAGGACTCACAGTAGTACGAAGAAATGTGGATGCCCTTTCCAAATTAACGTCAAGGAGAATGCTGACTCCTTATGGTATGTCACTGTGATTTGTGGGAGGCACAATCACGACACCGCAGGAAGATTGGATAAGGGGGAGGAGGAAGTTGATGATGCGGGGGGGAGGACTGAAAGTGAGCAGCTCAGGGAGATTAGTCCACCTTCCTCTTTTGTGGAGTGCGAGCAGGAAGTTGAGGATGCGGGTGGGAGGACACCGGGGTCTCCAATCGTAGGCACCCCAGTGTCGGAGGCACCCCAGTGTCGGAGGCACCCCAGTCTCCAATCGGATTTGAGTCCTCTCACTCCACAAAAGCTTCTAGGCAGAAGAAAGACAAGGTTCCACAAATGCGTCGTGCCAGTCGACGCACGCAAAGTGGATCTAACATGGCTTATGGTCATTGCTTAGAACCGGATTGGTTGCCACATGTTGATGCCATTATCGATGTGGTTTCCGATGGGAATTGTGGATATAGGTGTATAGCCTCTGGGCTTGGACTTGCCGACGTAGACGGGTGGAGGATTGTGCGTAGACGGATGTACGATGAGATTATCGGGTATGAAGACCTTTGGCGGGAAGTGCTTGGCTCGAGTTTTGAGACTGTCAAGAATGTGGTGCATTGCCCAGAGAAGCAAGAGGGGGCATCTTTCAAAGAATGGTTGACAGTTCCAGACACGGGATTGTTAGTATCCACCGCATTCAATGTCATTCTCGTCAACCTCTCGCATGGGAGTGCCTCCACATTCCTACCTCTACGTAGTACTTCAACGTCGTCATTGCACAACAGACTTATCATTGCAATGGCAAATGAAAGGAATATCCATTGGGTTAGGGTAAGTTTTATGATTTTTTGTGAATTGGTTTGTTTCCCCCTTAATCGGGTTTGTGACAATATCTTCTATGTTCTACTTTTCACTTTGACAGGAGCAGTTGCGTGTGAATGCACCGCTGCCATCCTTATATCCATCGTGGGATCGGTACGTTGAGGACTGCGCCTAGGGCTGGCAATTTGAGTCATGAAACGTTTAACACGACACGACACGACACGTGATAAACATGTCGCGGGTTTGGCAAAAATGTATGTGGGTCATAAACAGGTTAACCTGTTTATACACGGTTAATAAACGAGTCGCTAACGTGTTAACCCATGTGACTCGTTTATGACTCGCATAACTTTCACATATAAATACAAATTTTTCATTTCCAACCCTAAAAACTAAAAAGTTCAAAACCAGTGAAGACTATAGTCTTCAGTCTTCACGGCTTCACAGCAGCTTTCACCACTTCAGCGCTCTTCTTCCACCTTGGGTCGACGGCAACGATGACGACGCGGAAGAGCCAACAAGGAAGAAGGAGATTGCCTCACCTTCAACCTCAGGTAACAAAATCTCTCTCACCCTCTCTCTCTCTCTCTCTCTCTCTCTCTCCAAACACAACCCCTACTTTGCTTTTTTTCTGTGTTTTTCTCTCTGCTTCGCACGATCCACCCCTTTTGATTGAACGATTGGTGGATCTCTATCTCGGCGCGCATTGTCGGGTGCACGCAGCGCGCGCGGGGGGGGGGGCATTGTCGGGTGCACGCGGCGGCGGGGGGGGGGGTGGATCTCTATCACTTGCGCGCCTTTGTCGGGTGCACGCGGCGGGGCGCATTGTCGAGTGCGCGCGGGGGGGGACGCATTCTCGGGCGCAATGTCGAGTGTGCGCGGGGCGTTGTGGTCGTTTGTCGTTTGTTTGACATTTATAAATCCCAGTCATGTATTTCAAATTACTCCACACATAAGTCTCAAGAGTCAAGACATTAAGCCTATATGTTCCAAATTGATCTTACACCGCAAGTTAATCCAACGAATTTAATGTGCTGCAGTTGAACAACATCATATATAAAAAAAAAAATTGGGTTTGTTGTTTGGTACTACACTACTACTACTGTTTGTTTTGTTTGTTAAAAAAATGAAACTTGATTCATCAGCTATGTAAGTTGTAACTGATTTTTTTTAATTCTTCTATCCGCCCATTTCATCTCTGTTTTTTTTTACATACATCATAATTTCTCTGTTTTTTTAATGTGCTGCAGTTGAACAACATCAATGATGATGAGTTTGACACCAACAGTATTGATGATATTGAACTTGAACACACTAATGATGATGATGATGCTTGTGATAAAGATACAAATCTCCAAATGAAAAAAAAGAAAACTTCTAATGTATGGCGTCATTTTGAAGAACTTCCAAAAGGCATAGATGGGAGGAAAAGGGCAAAGTGCAACTACTGTAAATCAGAGTACATCCATGATAGTAGATTCGGCACAGGTAACTTGCAACGACACACTGCATCTTGTCTTAAAAGAAAGCATCATGATATTAGTCAGTTGTTCCTTTCACAAGATAGTGGTTCTATTTCTTTTGGTTCATCTAAATTTGATCCTGAAAGGTTTCGTGAGTTGTTAACGGAAGCGATAGTGATGCATGATTTGCCTTTTAATTTTGTTGATTATGAGGGCATAAAAAGGTTGTTTATTTATTTGAATAAAGACGTTCAACTTGTTACGAGAAATACTGCGAAGGCTGATATAATTACTAGGTATAAAAAAGAGAAGGAAATTGTTAAGTCTTTGTTGGATGACGCTCCTGGGAGAATATCTTTTACTTCAGATTTATGGACTTCTTTGACCACTTATGGATATATGTGTTTGACATGTCATTTTATTGATAATAATTGGACTATGCAAAAGAGAGTCTTAAGTTATACGTTCATGCCTCCTCCTCATTCAGGACTTGCATTGTCTACGAAAATTCATAATTTGTTGTGTGAATGAGGGCTTGAAGGGAGAGTTTTTAGTATCACATTAGACAATGCTTATACTTGAAGGGAGAGTTTTTAGTATCACATTAGACAATGCTTATACTAATGATCTTTCGGTTGACACTTTAAGAGATGAATTGAATCTTAAAGACTTACTTGTATGCAAAGGCGATCATTTTCATATGAGATGTTGTGCCCACATTCTTAACTTGATTGTTCAAGAAGGAATGAAAGGAGTTGATCCATCAATTGTCAAAATTCGAGAGAGTGTCAAATATGTGAAGGGATCTCAAACACGAAAACAGAAGTTTCTTGAATGTGTTAGCTTGGTATCGAGTGGGAATAAAGGATTAAGTCAAGATGTGTCAACTAGGTGGAACTCAACTTATCTTATGCTGCAAAGTGCTATTCATCATCGTCGGGCATTCCAACACTTGGATTTAATTGACTCAAACTATAAATATTGTCCTTAAAAAGTGGAGTGGGAAAAAATAGAACAATTTTGTTCTTTTCTCAAAGTGTTCTATGATTCCACATTAATGTTTTCTGGCACCAATTATCCTACAGCGAATTTGTATTTTCCTGCCGTATATTTGTGTTACATAGAATTGAAAAAACAAATAGAAGGGGATAATGAGCACTTGAAAGTTATGGCAAGTAAGATGTGGTTGAAATTTGAGAAGTATTGGTCTGAATTTTGTGCAACTTTGGCTATTGCATGTGTGTTGGATCCGCGTTATAAGATGACTTTTATCAACTTTGTCTACAAGAAGATTTATGGGGAATGTTCTCTTGAATTTCATCGATTCAACACCAAGTTGCAAAGTTTATTTGATGCTTACAAGTCAAGTCATTCTCTTCAACCTTCAAGTTCCAATGCATTAAGTAATGACCTTAATAATGTTAGGAATGATGACACCTTTGACACTATGGAAGCATTCAAGGTAAGAATCTTATTTTATTTATTTTATATAGTATGTTTTATCAATGTAGATTAGAGCTATATTGTTGTATTTCTTTTTAAAATGTTATTTCTTATGTGATTTAGGAATTTGATGAAATGTCATCCAACGAATTTAGATGTAATTCACTAAAGTGTCAATTGGAGCTTTACTTAGATGAACCAAAGATGCCAAGACATGTGAAGTTGGATATCCTAGACTTTTGGAAGTCAAATCAATTCCGTTATCCTAATCTAGCTTCAATGGCTCGAGATATATTGAGCATCCCGGTGTCTACTGTCGCTTCAGAAGCTTCTTTCAGTGTTGGGGGACGTGTACTTGACCAATATCGATCTTCTCTTAAGCCGGAGAATGCAGAAGCAATTATTTGATTGCGAGATTGGATATGTGCAGGATTAGAAGGTTATATTATTTTTGACATTTTTACTGTTATTTATCTTTAGTATCTTAAGCTTTATAATTATTAATAAACTCCATTTTTTATTTGTTGTAGGGCAAGATGTCAAGTGGATTTGGAGAGTATTACGTAAGATGTACTTAACTTGAGTGTGAGTGATGATCCACGGTCAACTACTTGCTCAAACTCTGTTGGAAACTAGAGAACTCGAAGCATTTTTTGTTCATTAACCTTGAATTTATCTCTTACTTCTATGTTAACTTCATATAACCTTGTAGTTGGGTTATTAAACTTGAACTTGACTATTTGAGAACTCGTATTTTTAATTTTTCCTTGTCTTAGATGCGTTTATAATTTTATATTTTATGTTGTTTGTATTGATTTTGTAGTGAGATATCATTAATCTAGTAGCATGTTTAATAAGTTGATAAACGGTACACAAACGAGTCGAATTAAACAGGTTAAACATGATATGTTTAATAAACGTGTTAAACAAGTACACAAACGAGTCGAGTTAAACGGGTTAAAATATGATCTGTTTAATAAACGTGTTAAACGTGTCATAAACAGGTTACATGTTTATTAAACGTGTCGTGTGTCGTGTTTACAAAAAGTGACTCGTTTAATAAACGTGTCGTGTGCGGGTTTAGGATAATTATGACACGACACGTTTACGACACGACACGTTTACGACTCGCTGACACGAATTGTCGGCCCTAACTGCGCCAAAGGTTGGCGAGATGGATTCGTTTTTCGAGACATCACACCCATTGCAACTGCTGATCATGCAGCCACCATACCAGTTGTAGATTTAGATACACCGTAGGTTAAAGCTTGTACCTGGACGGCTAAACATTTAGAAATTTTTCCAATTCGTCCGAATGTTCTATGAGGGCACCAAATGTTTGTGATGTGTTTTGATTGTTGTTGTGTTTTGATTGTTGTTTACTTATGGATGGACCCTTTTTAGAGTCAGTTTGAATGTTACGAAGATTTATAATTAATTAAGTTTCGGTGCAAATTGTCGTGATGGATTTTCAATCTTGTATTGTTAGTTTGCCGATTTCCCAATTTTTTTGAAACTGTAATGTTCAAATTCATCCATTTCTGATGTTTCGGTCAAGCAGGTTCGTGAAACAACCCATATTTTCGGTCACCCATGACCGACAAGTATTCCATTATATCGGCCGTGTACAACCGAGTCCTATTTCAATTTCTCGATTGTACACCACCGAGATGGATTGACCATTTCAATTCGCTGACTCTCGTCCTATGACGACCGAGCCTACTGAGACCCTCTCGGAAGTGGACAACCAATACGTTGTCAACTCTTCCGGTCTACGTGGCCGAGACTGCGAGTTCCCAAAAATATTAGCTTCTGTCTCGGCCAATCTTGTCCGAGACAGTTGACACCGTCTCTGGCCTGTGTGGCCGAGAACCGCGATTTCCCAATTTTCTTACACTTGAACAAACCGCCACACACACATTACAACTACTTTACCAAATGTAACTTAATTCGACCATCTTCAACCGAGCCCTAATTTGGAGACGAAATCGGCTCACACACCGGACCCTACAAAATGCAGAAACCTCGAACAACGAAGGAGAAACACACGGTGAGGGACGGAGAACACGATTTCGGGGATTCCTCTCACTGGTCGGTTCAAAACAAATGGATTCTTCCACAAGGAGTTCGGTGAACGAGGGTGGTGGTGGTGGTGGGGGTGGTGGGGTGCCCAGGGGTTTGCAATCGGGTGGTGGGGTGCTCAGGGGTTTGCACGAGGGGGTATTTTCGGTAGTTCGGGGCTAATTTTTGGGTGCCCCAGGTAAAACAGTTTGTGCCCACATTAACTGGGTGCCCTCATTAAATGGTGGGGTGCCCTTAGCGGCCCCCAATATTATACAAGTACAAATCTTCATTTATACGCCCCTTTTACATTTCTGGAAACCTCTGACTCCAGGCCCTGAGTTAGATTTTCACAAATTGTTTGCATGCTTAACCGAGCAAAATTCTTTGATGCCCACTGTATAATTTAGATCTAAAGTCATGCTATTGAAAAGCTGAATCACTAATGCGAACAAATGTTACAGAAGTTCAAACTGAACATATATCCGTCAAACATACAACCGATGGCAGACGGTAAATTGCAATCAAGCTACTCACCATTAACACTATGCATATATATGCGGAAAACAATATAAAATGTACCTGCATGTGGCATGGAGAGAGTGACCCCAGCAGCAGAAAGAATTTCCCTTACTTCAGATTCAATTGATGGAAGATAGGCTGCTGGACTAGGCCAGTCTATACCATTCATAGCAACAGGTTTCCAGATACCCCGAGTAATTTCAGCTGAAAAATAGCTAATAATGGTACCAAGAGAAGCCGGAAGAAAGTCCACCAAGCCCCTCAGGCCTGCAAAACATTCATGAGATTACAAGGGAAATACCACTAGATTTCGTTGGTTGAATATCTTCAAAGGATTTCACTACAACAATGACAACCACAACATCAAAGCCTCGGTCCCAAATTAATTGGGGTCGGCTACATGGATCAAACTCTTCCATTGTGCTTGATTTAGTGCAATTGATGGTGAGCTTTCCAAAAAATTTAAATCCCTCCTAATTAATGCGTCATGAGATAACTTTGGTCAACCCCTACCCCGTCGAATTTCTTCAGTTTCAAAGGACTTCACTACAGATTAGCTAAATGCCATTGGTTTATAGCTTTTTAGTTACCTGATTACTCGTGCATTTTCCATCGGACTGCAATTCCGATGTATCATGTAGTAGCCATATAAGGCTAAGTAGGAGAATTATATTTTGCTATATGTCTGGGCATTGTGTGTTGATGTAATAGAGTTTGGGTAAAATAGATATATACCCACTAGAGTAGGTAGTTTTTGTCAAATGAATTAAAGAATTGAATTGAAAGACCCTAGAACATGTCATCAACACACTATGTCCCATACATTAGGCAAAATATAATTCTCCTACTTAGCCTTATATGGCTACTACATCAAATTCTGTGTATACTGAATAGTGAATTAAATATGAAAAATAATTGAAGTCCACAGTTAAAATGGAAAATGCACAAGGAGAAAACAGTTTAATGCATCAATATGTTTATGGAACAAACAAAAAAATAAACGAAATTATGTAACATAGAATCAGGTAACTTGAAAAGACATAAACCAATAGCATTTGGCTAACCTGTAGTCAAGTCCTTTGAAGAAAGTTGTCCATGGGCGTAGGCAGAGAGTACAGCCTCAAGAACATATGGGGTGGCCTCCAGAACATCCCATGCAGGAAGCATGGGTCTTTCACAAGCATCTTCCCCAGTTAATCCTGGGGACCCACTCAATGTGTTGATTGAATTTGTTGAATGGCCACTGGATGCTGGTGTGCCTTTCTTCATGTTCCAGCAAATCACAAGTAAGATCTTATCGGCAACTTGGTGAACTGGATTTGCATGAGAGAAACCAGATAGCGTTGAAGCTATACAAGCTTTGTTTTGACAGTACCATGCTCGTAACTTAGGAAATGAATCAATATAGATAGCTTTGCTCAATGATGCTTCAAGTGAGCAAGCCGTTTTGTCAAGTGTTCCCTTTGAAGCAGAATTATGCAAAGCAATGCGGCTATTGTGCAAACTCAAAAGATACTCCAGTGTAAGATCTGGCCCAGAGTATCTTCCCCCCTCCATCATACAATGTTCATGAGGAGGCCGATAAAATTTCCAAAAACGAAGAAGCAGGAGAAATGCAAGAGAAAAGATTTTGTATGTTGGCATCTCATCTCCTCTGCTAGGTTGGTGACATGGTGTGGGTGCAAGTGATCCAAAAACCTCACAAAGTGGCATTAGAGAAGCTGCAACTTCAGGTACCTGTGATAGAAATTTTCCACCATCCCTCAAAATAAAGTGCAGCAGTTAAGCAATGCTATCTGAACATATTAAAGTGTATGGCTGTTTATTTTCATATACACAACTTAATTGGAGATTGGTATGTTTCTTGTCTGTTATTGCATTTGAATATGTTGGTTTTGAAGACCAATAAAAGATAGGAAGAAAAATTGACAAGTTTTTCACAAGGAAAGAATCAACAATGGAGACCAAAAATCTTGGTTTTTGGTTCACCTCAAAATTCAGCACACACAAAACAGTAGACAAAAACTGCATTTGATTCTCTTAATTTCTCAAAAACAGTGGTACATCATATATAGTTAAAAACAAAAGTGAATTATAGAAAGTCTTAAATAACTCTACTTCTAATTCTAATCTACACGCAAATTAGCAACTTCCTACAGTATAAGACAACTAAAAAACCCTTGCACCCATAAATAGAAACTCCTAAAATCTAGGACTAGAAATAGGAATGTGCACTCAATAAAACTAAATAACGAAAATAGAAACTATTGTGTAGACTAAAGCACTAATTTTAACACTCCTCCTTGCTTTAGGATTCACAAACTTCACTATCATTGAGGAGCTCGAACTTGTTGACTCGAATTATATCAGGAGGATGACTCAACCAATATGAATATAAGATCGAACCTTCCACATCGATTTGTGGAGAATGTACCAATGAATCTTGAACTTTAGGATAACCGCCAATTCTTATATCTCCTCCATTAATTGAACCAACAATCTTCTTTTTGGAAGGAACATCCAATGTGATAATTTTCCAACTCCATTAACACATGTTGTAAGAACACCGGGTACAAAAGAACCGGTAACATCATGAACTTGAGAATTTCCTTGGTTGAAATTAAGCTTCCTTGTTTTCAGTGGAGTATCAACAAAGTACCTCACATTCTGAAACATCTTTGGTTGGAGCTTAAATAAAAATGACCTTTTTTCATGCAATGATGACTTTCTTTGAGATCTTGCAACATCTTTCTTCTTCGTATTCAAAATTTTTGGAAGGTAACAAGCATCAAGTTTTTTGCGCCCGAATTCTACAGTATTTACTTCATTATTGTCGGTCTTCCGCTCCGCTTCCATTAGATTGAATGAGAAGCTTTTACCTCTAATTTTAACCCTCAAAATCTCATGACCAATAGCATCAAGAATAGCACAATGCAAAATTTTCAAAGAATACTTTATATCTTTTTTCAATTAAGTGACCTGCACTAAGTAAATTCTGATCAATATCGAGTATGTAAAGAACAACCAAAATTAATTTTGTACTCGAACCTATTGTGATTGTTACAGTGCCTTTACCTTTTGCTAGGATGTAACCACCGTTTCTAATTCTGACTTTCTTGACTTCAACTGGCTTCAAGTTTCTAAACAAATTTTTGTCGTGACACATGTGGTTTGTGCAACCACTATCAATCAACCAACTTTTGTTGGAATCTTCAATTAAATCACAACTTGCAATAAAAAGTCGATCTACATCATATAGATCAACAACCTTGGCCTCAACTTCAATATGTGGAGATTCACTTTTGCAAATCACAGCTTCATGTCAAAGCTTATCACACTTGGGGCACTTTGCATCTGGTTTTTGCCAACACTTGAATGGGGGATGACCTTTTTTCCCATAATGGTGACATGGTGGATAGTTTCTAGTAGAGTGCCTACCCATGTTTTCTCCACTTGTTGTTGGACCTCTTTGTAAGATTTCTTGTGATCTTCATGCATGGCTTGTAGAGCACCTTCAACAACACGATCTTCCCTCATAAACCTTCGTTGGTCTTGTGCTTGCATGGCATTCAACAACTCCGCCAAAGTGATCTTGGAAAGTTCTTTCGTGTTCTTCAAAGTGGTGATAGATGCTTCATATCTTAATGGTACTGAGACGAGAATCTTTTCTACAGTTCTTGAATCGGGAAAATCCGTGCCAAGTAGCTGCAACTTGTTGACAACAAATAGTAATCTATCTGAGTACTCTTTGACAGTCTCAGATTCTTTCATCTTTTCCGATTGGAATTGTCTAATTAGATTGAGAACTTGCATGCCTCGAATCTTTTCATCTCCTTCATATTTTTTCTTCAAGTAATCTCAAATTTCTTTCGCGGATTTGAGAGACATAATTCTTGTGAATAGGGTTGTTGAGACGACAGCAAACAAATAAGTCTTTGCCTTTGACTTCTTGGTTTTTCTTTCTTTATGGCTCTTGATTTGAGTCATTGTAGGATTGTGTGGCAACGAAGGGATTTCATAATCTTCTTCTAAAGCTTCCCACAAATACAAAGCTTTCAAGTAAGTCTCAATCTTCACTGCCCGAAGTTGGTAGTTTTCTCAATTGAAGATTGGAGGAGCAATCTTGTTGAAACTCTTTTCATAATCCATTCCACAGATCCCTTAAGAAGTAAGCTCTGATACAAATTGTTGGTTTTGAAGACCAATAAAAGATAGGAAGAAAGATTGGAGACCAAAAACCTTTGTTTTTAGTTCACCTCAAAATTCAGCACACACAAAACAGTAGACAAAAACTGAATTTGATTCTCTTAATTTCACAAAAACAGTGGTACATCATATATAGTTAAAAACAAAAGTGAATTATAGAAAATCCTAAATAACTCTACCTTTAATTCTAATCTACACACCAAAAAATTAGCAACTTCCTAAAGTATAGGACAACTAAAAAACTCTTGCACAAATAAATAGAAACTCCTAAAATCTAGGACTAGAAATGTGCACTTAATAAACTAAACAACGAAAATAGAAACTATTATGTAGACTAAAGCACCAATTTTAACAAAATACTTGGATATTTAGCAAGATAGTCATCAATACATAATGACACTGACAAAAAGATACGATGACACTCCCATTCAGCTACATTGTAGCCCTCGAATATGTATAGAAATTAAGTTATTTTGTTTATGATTTCTCTTAGAATGAGTCACATTTGATCTAGGATGGTTGAAAAATACTTTTTACCAATTAAAAAAAAATTGCCTAGCAGGGGTGTATTCAATTGAGATTTTTAGAGACTTTTAGTTACTTTTATTGACTAAAAAAGTTTAGGGGTATTCAATTAAAACTTTTAGAGAGTCTCTAAAAGTTTGGTGTATTCAATGTGAACTTTTAGAGACTTTTAAAAAGTCTTTAAAAGTTTTGGGGTATTCAATTTAAACTTTTAGAAAGTCTCTAAAAGTAAGAGGTATTCAATTTGTTTAGAAATTTGGTAGATTTGTGGGTTTGGATGACTTTTGGAGACTTTTCACCTAACCCTATATATGTTGAATGTCTTCTCCGTCTCTTTGCCTCCACGAGAAACTTTTGGAGACTTTCTTTTTTCTTCTTCGTGGCCTCTCTCTCTCATCGCGAAATCTCTCTCGCTCTCTTTTTCTCTCTCGGTCGTCTGCGCTCCTCCATTCGACGCTGCCTCGCTTCTCCATCGCTGCCTCGCGTCTCCATCGCAGCCTCGCTTCTCCATCGCCGCCTCGCGTCTCCATCGTTTGTTTCGAGAGGTAACATCCAACGTCTCTCTCTCTCTCCCTCTCTCTCGCTTCTCCAACGTCTGGTTCTCTTTGTAATGCATTCACAATGTGTTGCTTCTGTTTATTTGCTTTAATCCTAAACCCAAATATCTAAACAAATAAGAGCCTACTTCGAGAGGAGGATTGAGGATTTGGCGAGTGATCGGCCGAGGCAGGCCGTTGGGGACATTTTAATGGCGGTTTCTTGGGTTTTCTTTCTTGTATATACGTGGAGAGAGAAGTACGATTAGGGTTTCTGGGTTTCAGGGTTTGGGAACCGGCTTCACTTGGTGAAATATGAATTGGGTTTTTGGGGAGGTGGAGAAGGTGATTACAGAGTGGAAAGTTTGGATTTTTATGGTTTTTGAGTACAGATTTGAGTGGTTTTTTATGATGATTCTGTGTAACGGTTTTTTTTTTTTTTTTTCACCGTAAAGAATTCTCTCGATAATAAATTGAATCTGAATTACTTGTTTTTGGTTTTTTGATAGTCATTGGTTTGATTCGATTTCAAATTTCTTTAATTTGGTTGGTCTTGAGCTCAATAGAAACCTAAAGAAATTCGACTTGGAGTTAACTTGGGACACATTTATTCGGTTGCACTTGAATCAAGCTCAATAGAAGAGTTTGATTTATGTAGCCAACCCCAATTAATTTGATATTGAGGCTATCTTGTAGAGTAGAGATTCCAATTGTTTGTGAAATTATAGGTTTGTGGTTTACTTAATTTCTGATCATCAAGTATAAAAAGGGAAGTTGTGTTTCGATTCATGTTTCAAAATGTTGAAGGAGTTGAAACAATATTGTTTTTGCAACTGTTTGAGAGTTGATTCTCTCCAACTTCGTGCTTGTGTTTAATGAGAAGGTTTTCTTTTCAAGTGTCATTGTTGCATTGATCTCTTTCACTATGTTTATAACTTCAACACTAATCAAAGAATCAATGTCATTATTGGTTGTCAAACCAGTGGCGTGTATTTACTTTAATCCTTTATGATGTATTGTTTCTTAAAGAACAAAAAAATGTGCTTTTATGTCTCCTTTGTTTTATAGTTACATTACAGATGAAGAGGCTTGTGTGGTTTGTCTTTGCATCTCCTGAATTTACACTAATCAAAGAACGTACTTCTCTCTCCACGTAATGCATTCACAATGAGAGCCCTCGAAATCGCCTCTTCTCCCCTTCTCTTCTTTGTGTGGTTTCTCTTTGCATCTCCTGAATTTACAGTAGCTACCGATAGGAAAACCTACATTGTTCACATGGACAAATCTATGATGCCCAAGGCATTTGCATTATGGACAAAATCCCAGAAAATGTATGCATTAAGGTCCTGGTATCATGGTTGCATGATTTAATTTCTGTTGGCTGAGTATTGTTGGTGTCTCTGTTTGTCCTTTTTCTTGCATTGAAAAACCTAATCAAACTAATTTTTATATATATGATTATAGTGCGATGGGAGACTCACAAGTAACTGTTGAAAACCAAAAAAAAAAAAGGAAAAGGTGTGGTAAAATATACTACATGGACCGCGGAAGAGAGCAATGAGTTGCTTAAATTGTTGGTTGATGCTGCAAATCGTGGATGGCGCGATAGTAATGGTGCTTTTACTAAAGCAACCATTGAAAAAAAAATACTTCCCGTCCTTAATGCAACACTTGGATGTGAAAAAAATTTCTTAAATTACAAAAGTCGATGGAAATGGTTCAAAGACCGTTATCAAGGCTATGTTGAGCTTATGCGTTGCAACTCTGGATTTGGATAGGATCACGTTACCAAAAAATTCACGGCAAGCAATGAAGTATGGGAGGAATACTTCAAGGTGAGATTTTTAATTATCCCATTAAGATATTGTACCAAGTATGTATTAACTCTTTTTTGTTTTTGACCAGTCTCATCCTAATCAAAGACATTATCAGATGGATACGTTTGCTGATTATGATGACTTAAGGATAATTGTCGGAAATGCAACTGCTTCGGGGAGATACTCGATTGGACTTGGGGATGATACCGATGCTAGGACATTTGAAGTAGAGGAACCTAGTGGTGATGTATTGGAAGATCTTACTTACGACTATGATGCGGAGGCTTTTGTACAAAGAAACGAGCATCAACAGAAAAACCTATATCAACCTCCAACAGTTGGAAGCTTTAATGCGCCTCCAACAATTGAGCCAATGAATTTGGAGGTTCATTCGGTAACCAGAAAGAGGAACGGAGTTGAGAAAGAAGGAAATTTAGACTCAAGCAGAAATAATAATTTTCAAATGGATTCTTTGAATAAACTGACCGAAACGATTTCTAGTTTTGCTGATAAGGTTGATAGATTTATGGCTAGAGACCAAGGATGTTGGAAGCTTATTAAGGAAATCCCAGATTTGACTGATAGTACTCGTTTCAAGGTCCTCGAGTTGTTGAACACAAGAGCTAAAAAGATTGATTTTATGGAAATGTCTTCTGAAGAACGTTCTAAGTGGATAGCGTTTCAGTTGATAGAATAAGTAGTTATTTATTTTAGAATTTTTTTTGGCTTGCACTTAAAATTTATTATATTATTTTATTAATGACTACATTCGTATTTTATTAGTTAGAGATTGTTTTTTTTTTTCAGACTCCGCCAGAATGTTGGATTGATGAATAATACTTTGTTTGAAGTTAATAATATTTTTTTAGTATTATTCAATATTGTCCTTGTCGACCATGATTTAAAATTCCACATGTTGAATGTTATTTTTTTAGGCATGTTTAATTTATTTATTTTTTTGATTTTAGGTGATATTATTTACATGATGTCTCATTTAAACATGCAAAGATATGATGAATCAGAGGAAGTGGAAATGGAAGAGAACGAGGTGGAAGAACTAACAGAGATACTTGAATGTTTGTTGGTTTCTATGCAAGCAATTCTACAAACATTGCATGAAGTTATACTTTCTATGTATTGTGAGCCCGTTACACGACCGTTATCCAGGCGCTCTGTATCTAGAAATGGGTCTGAATACATAGAAACAATATTGAACGAGGATGCAGAACACTTTCGACAAATTTATAGGATGTATCCTAACGTGTTTCGAAAGTTATGCAAAATTATTAGAGAAAAAGCTCTGGCACATGATACACGATTTGTAACTATTGAAGAAATGTTGGCTACATTTTTACTCAATGTGGGTCAAAATTCTCGATATTGTTTGATTCGAAAAACCTTCAATAGATCGCATTTTAGCACCAACCAAAGTTTCAACAAAATTTTAAGGGCTCTGAACGTAATTGCAGTAGATATGATGGCGAAGCCTAAATCATCTACCCCACAAATCATAAGAGATAGTACAAGATTTTATCCTTACTTCAAAGTAAGTTCTAATTATTGCTAGAGTTGTTATAATAGAATTAATTTTTTTCTTGTTGATGTTGATGATGATGATGATGATGATGATGTGGTCATTAATTGTTCTTGCTCTTTATTTTTAGGATTGTATTGGAGCTATCGATGGTACCCATATTCCAGCAATGATTGTTGGAAATGATAGTAGCAACTATCGCAATCGTCATGGCTTCACTTCTCAAAACGTCTTGGCTGCATGTAACTTTGATTTGGAGTTCATATATGTTCTTAGCGGATGGGAAGGATCGGCGCATGACTCAAGAATATTGACTGATGCTTTATCTAGGAGAAATGGACTTAAAGTACCACAAGGTATGATCTAATTAATGTCGAAATTACTTGTTTTTATATTCTGTTATTTAAGTACCACGAGGTATGATCTAATTAATGTCAAAGTACTTGTTTTTATATTCTTGCATTTAATTTATTTATTTTTACTATGTTTTTAGGTAAATATTTTTTTGTGGACTGTGGTTTTCCGAATCGGCGTCAGTTTTTAGCTCCTTTTCGAGGTGTTCGTTATCATCTTTCCGATTTTACCGGGCAAGGGCGACATCCTGAAAATGCTAATGAATTATTCAATCTTCGACATGCATCTTTGAGGAATGTGGTTGAAAGGTTGTTTGGCATATTCAAATCACGGTTCACAATTTTAAAAACAGCTCCTCCATTTCCATTTAAAATTCACGCAGAGCTGGTGTTGGCTTGTGCGGGATTACATAACTATCTTCGCAAGGAGTGTCGTTCCGATTAATTTCCAATTGAATTAGATATTGAAGATGCATTATCCTCAGATAGTGAAGAATATGATGATTTTGAAATACTTCCAGAAACTCAAGAACAACAAAGGGAGAATGCCAACCAATGGAGGAATTTTATAGCTACTGAAATGTGGAGTGATGTTGATGTAGTAAATAATAATATGCATTAGATCTATGTTCTTTTTTTCGTACTTTATTTGTTATTTTTACAATAAATATTTTTAATAACCTTAGTAGTTTATTTTTTCAATTAAAAATTAACCGAAGCTTTAAAAAATGTGCAAGAAGTCCATCAAAGTCAATCGACCCCTTTTTTTTTTGTTTTTTGGTGGGGTTGAGCTTAAACTCTTCCCTCCCCATAGCCGAATACAACCATAGCCAACCTCCCCCTAGTCAAGTCATCTTCTTCCTCTCTCTCTGGTTCGACAGTCTCGGTCTCTTCTATTTTTTTTTCTTTATTGATTACTTCTTTCCTTTCTCCCTCTCCCTCAATCACACAAACACCCACACATACACAGTCCCTAAAATCAAAATTAACAGTCTCGTCTTCTTCTTTTCTTCTTTATTCATCATAGGGGCGAAATTGAGAGAGAACGAGAGAAGGGATTGAGAGAGAGAGATTCAACAAGACAGTGAGGAGAGACGAAGGAAGAACAAAGCAAAGGTTGAAGATGGTGAAAAGTGGGGCACATACCTCTGTTCGATTTCAAGATTTACATGGATGTTTATCAAAAGTCATCCAAATAAAAGTTTATCAAAGTCTATTAAAGTCCTTACAAAAGTCCATTAAAGTTACTAAAAGTCATTAAAAATAAAGTCTATCAAAGTCTACCAAAGTTTTTAAAAGTTTACAAAAATCTACAAGTCTCTAAAAGTCTCTAAAAGTCATCCACTTATAAAAGTAACTAAAAGTCTCTAAAAATCTCAATTGAATACACTAGAATGAAAAAACTTTGTATTAATATTAGAACTGGCACCCTGCAGACCCCCAAATAGATTATGGTAATACACGTTCGATGTTTGGGGATTTCTCAAATGAAGTTTAACTAACCTCTAATGGTTAGATTCGTAGAACAATAAGGATTTCTCTTTAATTTGGGTTGAGGAAAGTTGTTCTTATTGTTTTTAAGAGAGTTAAAGTTTAGATCTTGAATTTAGGGGATATAAGACCCACTTCCGGGGGGGACCCCATGGTAGCACTTAAAGACACCATGGGGAGTAACTAGGTGGAGTCAAGCTCGGGTCTTAGGTTGGATATCTAGTGGTTTAAGTTTCCTAATAGACCTACCAAAAAGTGTAATTAACCTAATTAAACATGTGTTGATATAGGTATACGCGTAATTGACTCTAAGAAGTCTGAAAGGTCGCTCAGACTAGGATTTGTGAGCATGAGGTAAGTGGGATTTGCTTGGATTATCTTTTAGGTCATGTCTATATTTATATTAGTTTATCGACCAATTGGGTGACTCAATGGTTTGGTATAGGGTTTAGGAGTATGAAGTCACGGGTTTGATCCCCAGTGGCGGCAAGTTGTTTCGTTCTTATAAAAAAATAGCTATTTTAGTTTCATATAGCTTATGAACTAGGAATGGGAGTTGTATATTGTGAGTTCAATGCTTTTGTTTTTAAAATGAAAGGGGTGAAGTGTGAATTATTCGTGTTTGAAACCTGTAGTCAATGACATGGGTGTCATAGACCATGTGTGTATCCAACCTATGTGTAAATCGCGTCCCGACATATGTGGTGTCTCAGGTTTAGATTCCAATTTACTAAGTGGCTTGGTATAGAACCGGTGGGATGTAGATAGGATACTAGGGAGCACATCGACATGTGTATTGGCCTAGGAGTCTATCTTCGTGCCAATGGGTAATCAGCGACTATCCACTAATACCTCAATGCAAGTAACTACATGAAACAATAAATAGCTAAAGCAAGGTATCAAGATAGAATATGAATTTGGATTGGATTGTTGTCGGAACCTTGGGATTTAATCGAATTATAATTGTTTTGACGGCTTTCAACACATTTTCGTGTTGTCCTTGGGACTTGTTTTGGTGATGTTTAATGATCTTTGAGTCGAACTAGAAGTTGTGGAATTGTAATTTAAGGGAGAAGACTTGAAATTTTGGGGTTTGCAGCCAGTGCCTTGAATATTGAACGTACAAAGATGGTACAATGGTAGTTGAACAATGCGAAGATGAGAATGCAGACAACACCGTGAGGTTGCACGCACGATGATGGTTACGAAGACACGCATTGTCGTACAGTTATGAGGTATGGTGAAGGGACAATGATGAGGGGATGAAATGTTAAGGTTCTGTAACCATCACCATAGTAGAGATAACATGGTGACAGCCAAGGCGTTGTCGTTTAAAGTGAATGAAGCTTTCGGAATTTCGGAATTAAGTGGTATTCTAATGTGTTCTAAGGTGATAGGAGGTAAAACTAAGGCTTGACTAGTGGATTGGGAAGCCAGTATCGGATGGAATTACGTATACTGTAAGTAAACATCATATGTAATTTCATATATCATCATATTGCATGCTACATATATGAATGTGATGCGTTCATGCAATGTTGTGATAACGCAACATGCATACATGCGACATTGGTTAGTAAGAGGTTTGGAGATTAGTAATACTCTAAATAATTCCTTTCTGAGCTTTCTGGGACGAATGGAAGACAAAGTGATCATCTAATCCTTTTTGAGCTCTCTGGGCCCTGAGGTTCGCAAATTGGTAAAGACGCTTTCTTATCTAGCTCTCCGAGCCACTCGAATGGTTATGCAGAACCAATGTTGCACAACATTTGTTCATACCCATAACAATTATCACTTGGCAACTAGCCACTTGTGATAACGAGAATGTTGCAATGGACTTCATATATCGTTTTTGCTTACATGATATTGTGTTGCATACTATATCTATTTCTATCTCTTATTGGCTATTATTGATGTGTATGCGATGACATATATCGAAATATTCGTACCAAGTTAAAAGAAAAAATTTATAGGACCGCAATTAAGCCATCTATGCACTATAGAAGTGAATGTTGGGCAATAAAGAAACAACAAGTACATACGATATACAACTTTGTAGTATAGAAATGATTTACAACTCTGTGGTATAGAAATGATTTGGTACATACACTTTTGATGTAAATGAAAAACGTTTTGCCATGGTGTCTTAGGTTCCACCTATAGTATTGAATTTTGAATTATGCATTTGATTAGTGTATTTGGGTTCATTTACTCTAATTGCATTATGAGGATTACCAAGTGCTAAAGTGAGAGGATTAGATTGACTGACTAGTTTATCAGTTAATCCCGACAGACTAGGGGTCAATTGGTAATCTAGGTCGCTTGGTGCTCTAAGTTAAGTAGGGTCTGACAAACGCTTTTCTTAAATTGTTAGTTTGCAAGTGATATTTTGACTTTAGAGTTGGCGGGCAGGGTTTTCCACATGGAAAATCAACAAACCTCATACTTAGTTTAGTTATTCCAACATACTGAAGTCGACCTTAAAGCAAGGCACAAGAGCTTAGATAATATGGTCTATTTGGAAAGAAAGGAAATTTAAGACTTTTTATAGGATAGAGAATAGCACTTGTAGGTTTTTGGAGAAATTAGATTGCTAGGGGCAAAATCGGTGATAAATAGCAAAATAGGGGAGGATACTCTTCAGCAAATTGGTTCATGGTTGGGATGATATCAAGTAGAAGATTCTTAGTTAGGGGCAAGGTCTTTGCATGTAGATGACGATGAAGGAGAATTGTTGGATTTTCCTAGGCTTTGCTAGTCAAGTTGCTATTCTGACTAATGTTTTTATTGTTTTTACCTCTAATGTTTTGCAATACATAAAAAACATTAAACCATTTTTAATTGATTTTTTTTAATTATTTTGTGTTTCAAAATTGATTTATGTTTTAAAGACATTTTAGTTTATATCACCTCAAAATGAACATAAAAGTTAAGCGTTGCCATTAAGAGACTTAAGCTTTCTTAATGGCTGAAAACAAACTTTAAATTACCATCAAAGCATAGGCATAGCAACTTGTAATTAGTCTTGCTCTATCTCAGAAGTACAGCGCAAATGTTAGAAAATCCCAAGAACTGTTCAATTGGTCTCCACTACGAGAATTTCCCTTGTACTTTCACATATAGTTGACGTCTACTCAGAAAAGTTTGATATATGAATCTCTAGATATGAGTCAAACCATAGATGCATATGCCTCCTCAAATAAGTGTTTGACAATCAATTAGGATAAACCGAACCAGTTTATTGACTACTAACTTTTGAACTACTTTCATATATGATAGTACCTAGCACTCAAACCAGAAGAAATTTGATTCATAATCGAATACGATTTCCAAACAGATGGAAATAGGAAGCCTAGCCAACACATGAAGAAGAAAATACTACTATTCAAAAGAGTAATGAAATGGCACTAGTCTCTCCTCAAAATTTTCTTGTCATGAAGCAATATATTTATTAGTTTCAGTCTTGCAATTTCTTTTTTGGTACCTATGAAAAAAAATAGGAGTAGCACCAATTGATACAAAGATTAGGGAAGGGCGGTTGGGATGGTTTGGTCACCTGCAAAGACGGCCTACAAATGCCCCAACTAGAAAACTTGACTCAATAGAAACTGTAGAAATTCGACGAGGTAGGGGTAGACCAAAGTTAACATGGGATGCATTAATTAAGAGAGATTTGAATGGTTTGCAAAGCTCATCATCAATTGCACTGAATCGAGCACAATGGAAAAGTTTGATCCATGTAGCCGACCCCAGTTAATTTGGGACTGAGGCTATGTTGTTGTTGTTGTTGTTGTTGTTGTTGTACCTATGAAAAAAAATAATTAAACCAAAAGCATGTCAAATAATCTTGGAAACCAATTTGAAAAAAGTTCAAATTGATAAATCAATAAGTTATCACTACAGAATATTATGCGGAACTTATCTTAGTAATGTTTAGAAGGTTTGGGTTACATACTGGATTTACCCAACAAAGCACTTGAAGCAATTCCTATACCCAATGTTAAGCGAAGGTGCAGAGATACAAGAACCAATTCCAAAAAAACTCATTTTAGTCATTCAGTTATACACAAATAAATTATAGTTGTTTCAGTCAAAACACATTTGACATAAGGCCTAAGTCATTTACACGACCTCTGTGCTGACTGTTGACCCAAGGGATGACTCTAGTTGGTGTAAAGTTTGAATCCAAGTCCTTAGGATTTGTTAAAATTAGTGCTTTAGGTCTATACCCAATTGTTTCTAATTTTCGCTATTTATTTTATTAGTATGTCTGTTGGTTACTTCAGTCCTAGATTTTAGGAATTTTATGGGTGCAGTCCACAATTTTAGAAATTTAGTTTTGTGATGTGCGCAAGTTTTTTGATTAGTCCTATCCTATAGGAAGTTACTAGATTAAATTAGCAGTAGAAGTTTTAGGAGTTTCTTTATAGTTCAGTTGTATTGTATGTACGGTTGTTTTTTGTGAAAATTATGAGAAATAAAAATTCAGTTTATTTCTGCTTTTTGTCACTGAAAATCAGGAGAAACCAAAATAGATTTTGGACTTCATTAATGATTTCTCTCCTTGCAAAACTTTTCAATTGTTCTCATCTTTTCTTGGTCTTCAAAACCAATAAATTGGTATCAGGGCTACATTCTTAAGGGATCCGTGGAATGGATTTTGAAAAGAGTTTCGATAAAATTGTTCCTTCAATCTTTGATGGAGAAAATTATCAACTTGGGGCAGTGAAGATGGAGACTTGGATGCTTTGGATTTGTGGGAAGGGGTAGAAGAAGATTATGAAATCCCTCCATTGCCACGCAATCCTACAATGACTCAAATCAAGAGCCATAAAGAAAGAAAAACCAAGAAGTGAAAGGCAAACGCTTATTTGTTTGTTGCCATCTCAACAACCCTATTGACTAGAATTGTGTATCTCAAATCCGCAAAGAGATTTAAGACTACTTGAAAAAAGAGTAGGAATGAGACAAAAGGAAAAGTTTGATCCATGTAGCCGACCCCAGTTAATTTGGGACTGAGGCTATGTTGTTGTTGTTGTTGTTGTTGTAAGGAGACGAAAGGATTCGAGGTATGCATGTTCTCAATCTAATTAAAGAATTTCAATTGGAAAAGATGAAAGAATATGAGACTGTCAAAGAGTACTCAGATAGATTACTAGTTGTTGTCAACAAAGTGCGGCTACTTGGCACGGATTTTCCTGATTTGAGAATTGTATAAAAGATTCTCGTCACAGTGGCAGAAAGATATGAAGCATTTATCACCACTTTAAAAAATACGAAAGAACTTTCAAAGATCACATTGGCGGAGTTGTTGAATGTTATGCAAGCATAAGACCAACGAAGGCTTATGAGGGAAGATCATGTTGTTGAAGGTGCTTTACAAGCCATGCATCGAGATGACAAGAAACCTTACAAAAAAAGGTCCAACAACAAGTGGAGAAAACATGGGTACAAACTCTAGGAGAAACTATCCACCATGTCACCACTGTGAGAAAAAAAGGTCATCCACTATAAAAATGTTGGCAAAGACCAGATGCAAAGCACACCAAGTGTGATAAGCTTAAACACGAAGCTATGATTTGCAAAAGTGAATCTCAAAATAATGAAGCTGAAGCCAAAATTGTTGATCTATATGATGAGGATCGAATTTTTGTTGCAAGTTGTGATTTAAGTGAAGATTCTTGCAAAATTTGGTTGATTGATAGTGGTTGCACAAACCACATGTGTCGCGACAAAACCTTATTCATAAATTTGAAGCCAGTTAAAGTCAACAAAGTTATAATTGGAAACATTTGTTACATCCTCGCAAAAGGAAAAGGCACCATTGCAATTACAACAAGTTCAGGTACAAAATTAATTTCGTATGTTCTTTACATACCCGAAATTGATCAGAATTTACTTAGTGTGGGACAATTGATTAAAAAAGGATATAAAGTATCCTTTGAAGATTTGCATTGTGCTATTTTGATGTTTGTGGTCCTGATATTTTGAGGGTTAAAATGAGAGGTAAAAGCTTCTCATTCGATCCAATAGAAGTGAAGAAGAAAACCGACAACAATGAAGTCAACATTGTAGAAGTTAGACACAAGAAACTTGGCTCTTGTCACCTTCAAATAATTTTGAATACAAAAAAGAAAGATGTTGCAAGACCTTAAAGAAGGCCATCATTACATGGAAGGTCATTATTATATAAGCTCCAACCGAAAATATTTCAAAATGCAAGGTACTTTGTTGATACTCCACTGAAAACAAGGAAGCACAATTGCAACCAAGGAAATTCTAAACTTTGTGATGTCACCGGTTCTTTTGTATGCTATGTTCTTACATCGCTTGGTGTTAATGAAGTTGAAAAGATCACCTGATCAAAAGTTCCTTCTAGAAGAATCATTAGTGGTTCAATCAAAGGAGATACAAGAATTGAAGGCTATCCTAAAGTTAAAGATTCATTAACTAAAGTTTTAGATTGTAATGGTTGAGATGGCGTACATTCTCCACAAATCAATGTGGAAGGTTCGATGATATATTCAGATTGATTGCATCGTCCTCCTGATATTTCTTTAAGTCAACAAGTCCAAGCTCCTAATTTAGAAGATTAAAGTTTGAAGACCCTAAAGCAAGGAGTGTTAAAATTAGTGCTTTAGGTCTCTACCCAATTGTTTCTAATTCTCGTTTTATTTTATTAGTATGTGCGTTGGTTATTTCAGTCCTAGATTTTAGGAACTTTATGTGTGCAGTCCACAACTTTTAGAAATTTAGTTTTGTGATGGGCGCAAGTTTTTTTTATTAGTCCTATACTATAGGAAGTTACTAAATTTTTGGTGTATAAGTTTTAGGAGTTTATTTTTATTTCAGTTGTTATTTTTATAAATATGTACGGCTGTTTTTGTGAAAATTAAAAGAAATCGAAATTCAGTTTATTTTTGTATTTTGTCACTGAAAATTGGGAGAAACCAAACCAGATTTTGGACTCCATTAATGATTTCTTTCCTTGCAATTTTTCAATTGTTCTTCTTATCTTTTCTTGTTCTTCAAAGCCAACAAGATCTAGACCAAGAGCTCTGCATGTCAGGGCATTTATTAGCTTTCTTATATCATCCATCCTAAACATGGTTGTTACTTGTTAGAAAAATGACACTAACAGATTCCACCAAGGACAACAATTTAGAGGAGTGAAGGACCTACATACAACAACAACAACATAGTCTCAATCCCAAATTAGTTGGGTCGGCTAAATGGATTAAACTCTTCCATTGAGCTTGATGAAATACATCCTTGCACATTTTTACTACACAAGGCTCCGATGCAACGTGCCACTAGGTGGGAACGCCCCAACTCTTATATATGTTGGATCCATTTCATCAAGAGTGACAAAAGTTTTACGCTAAGGACCATCCTCCTCCATTTTTCAGTACAAAAAATGAAACAGAGGCACTAAGAGCATGCGACCACTAAGAACAATGGTCGCTTAAAAAATATATGAGCATTCAATTACTTTAAGTGCTGAAAAATTTACTAGTACTAATAAAGAATATAAACAAATATAGAACAAAAAGAACATTAGGGAAAAAGCACTTACCATACCATGCAAGGATATAATATGAATAACATCAACTGAGGACATCCCAGAAAGGATGGCACATAGCATAGGCAAGTGGTCCACCAAATTACTCCCAGGACCCGCAAAATTGCATGGCAAAGGAGGAGATAAAAGCTTGATGATGTATTGCAGCACATGTTCCTAAGCATGTGAAAGACGAAGGAAAAACAAATTATCAAAAAAAATAAAAAATGCATAAATTCGACTATCAAAATATGAAACTGAGCTATAAACTTATACGCCCAAGATCATATAGTTCTTGAACATAACGCTAACCTATGTTACCCAAACTCGAGTATGACCGTATGACGTATCGGGTGGGAATACGTATCTGGAGGTCAGACTTGACTATTTTCTAATTTAAGGACTCGGGGACTCGGCTAAAATTGCCCAAAATTTTGGATGTGTTTGGAATCTGGAAATATTAACCTTAAAATCTAAATATACTATGTAATTGTCGTTAAATATGTATTATTTTATTATAATTTATGTTTTCATTTTTTTTTCAAATTTTACTATAGTTTATAAAAATGAGCTACTCTGCAAGTAAAAACGTACTAAAAGCCCACATGAAACTAAAATACATCAAAGTGGGCCCAATATAGAGAGAGATTGGCAAAAGAGATCTCTTCAGACCTTTCGATGCTCACCACTTCGTCGTTCTCTCCAAGTTCTTGTACTAACCTCCTTGCCCCAAACCTGGTATGCAACTTGTTCCTATCTATTTATTCTGACGCACTCTCCCTTTTTAAGATTGTGATTCATTCTATCTCTTCATTGCATATCTCGGGTTTTCGTTATTCACGATTCTTCTTTCCCTATTTGTGAAACTCTCTCGTGATCTTCTCCCTTGGATCCTCTTATCTCCTTCTTTCTCTCAACAGTAGATCTCCCTCTTAAACATCCAAGTCCGAATTGAAAATTGCAAAATCAACACAAATTTTAAGTCTGCATCATGTCGCGTCGACATGGGCATTTCGAACCTGAGAGCTGAGTTCAGGTAATAGAGACGCTAGCAATCAATACAAACTCGCGTGGAACTATAGCTCCTAATGTTGATTTAGAGAATTTCTTAGAATACAAAATTCTCGAAATACTTTAGAACTTCTTGGAGAAATATTTCAAGAATGTAAAGAACAAAGAAGAAACATAAGACTGGATACACTCATATTTTTGTTTATACTCTAAAATAGTATTGTGATCCTTGATCAACAAATCTCAGTTGAGATACAAAATTCACTAAGGAGATCATATTGAGTGTTCACAAGAATTGAGAGCCATATCAAGCTCGTCGTAGAAGAAGAGCGCTATAGTTTGAATGCTCATAGAATAACTTCCATTAGTCAATGAAGATAATGGGAGTCTCATCTAGATGACATTTTGCCGGTTCAATCGTTCTGCTTTAGGAGGAATTATCAAAATCATTACCATTTTTGACAATGAGAACGCAACTCCTCAAAGTATAGATACATACCCAAACCACTATGTAGTACAATTTTCAAATTTCCTATGTGAGCTGCTTCCTCAACAAAAGGGATTTTCATAAGGAAGACATGGAATACTAACAATTGAACCAGTTAAATTTAACAAGCAAACATGAAAAAACAAGGAAGTTTCATCAAAACTACAAAATCCAGCACATGCACCAGGTTAAAATAGTGCCAAAATAAAGCAGTTAATCTTTTTTTTTAAGTATAGTTACTATTTTTTAATAGGAAGTAAGAAGTAAATGATAAAGCAAGTAGTTCACGAAGCCTATTGAGAAGATGAAAAGGGATTCCCCAATCTATAATTACAAAATCTTTTAGAAGTCAATAATCTCATTAGTATTGCCAATGACATGTAAAAAAAATGAACCACCTGGATATTCCACCCTCGGCTAAGGGATGAACCACACAAAATCGCAGCAGCAGCTGATCTCTCTTCCTCTGAACCATTTAAAGCAATATGATATAACTTCTCAATCTCTGCCAAACTGAAACAAGGAGAGAATTTTATAATCCAATGCCTCATAATAAACATTGTCGATTGAATAGAAAACATTTTGAAGTACCTCGGAGCAGGAGTGGCAATTAAGGAGTTTTTCAAAGGACCAGCTAACTGGCCTCCTTCCTTGAATGTAGACCAAGGAGACCCTTGACCCATATATGAATCTGATTTGGATGTTATAGGATAAAATACATACCCAGGCCAATAGTATGTTGACGTGTCAATTAGCTTTCTTGCAATGCAAGCTTCGGTAATAAGATGGAACATATTACCACCTTACAAAGAAATACAAACAAATCAATATAATTTCCAGAAAGACTTTTATAAAATCTTTTACACACAAAAGACGAGAAACGCAAGAATGGTTTAGCACAAGGTGGGCCAGCATACCCTTCTAGAGGTTGGGACATTGGTCGCACATGAGAATCATTTTTTATGCACATAAATGAGAAATTTTTAATTGCATCTTTATTTGGCTTTACTTTATTAGTTTTCAATTTTTTGATACACTCCTAACGGTAATCGTTTCTTTCTTTGGTTTATTCCTAGTAGGCTGGTACATAGAAAACACTTAATTACAATTGATACGCTTACATTTTATGTAATGGGTTGAATGTTAAACATAGAATTATGCCAGTTCTTGATGATAGAATCAAATAAGAGGCTTGCTAGTGCGCGCGCGCGAGCACACACAAAATAAAATAAGGGGTTTGCTAGTGCGTGCGCGACACACACACAACCCAATTTTCCCACGTACACCTTCTTATCCACTCCAAAGCACACACCACCACCAAGCCCAACCCACCACCGTCGTCGCACTCCCCAATCGTTGCTGCCCTCCCTCGTCACTGCCGTGACATCACTTCATCGCCGTCGGGCTCATCATTCTCTTTCCCCCTCTCCATGTCTCTTCCTCGATCGTTCGATCAAATCCCTCTCTCACGGGTCACAACCGCGAAAGAGAGGAGGAGAGGATGGTGTGGGCAGTGGCGGCAAAGATGGGGAGTGTCAGCGGCGGTGACGGGGGAAGTGCAGCGGCGGAGGAGTGAGGTGGCGGTGATGCTAAGCAGGGGAAGGTGGTGGTGTGTGTTTGGAGTAAATAAGATGGTGTGTGTGGGGAGGGTAATTGTGTCCAAAATTTGAAAATTGGCGTGCGTGTGTGTGTTAACTATTAAGTGGTGTGTGTAAGGGAAAAGTAGGTGTGTTATAGCAAGCCCTTAAAATAATCGCTCACCCGACATCACAGTTTATATGAAATTGGAAGATTCAATTTCTTAAGATGAGCGAGAGTAACATGAAGAAATAGTATATATACATATATATATGTAATTACAAAGTGGAGCTAAAATATATACCATGTCATGGGAACCATATTTTCATGTTGTGCATTTATTGATGTTATGCATTTATGAACAACCTAAAAAAGTACCCATTGCATGGGTAATTCAATCAATGACACCATTAGATTAATATCCAACATTGAGATTAGACATGATATAATGAATGGACACGCTGTCCAAAGTCGCAGTAACTAATGAAGTATTACAGCCTTAAAGCATGCTAGATCAATTATTGAATGATACGCTCTCCTGTCACAAATGTAGGTTGCTCTAGCTCACTTCCCTTGTTCAAAAATGTATTTCGTTCTCCCATTCCCAAGCATATTTTACCTATTTTGCGCTCATTAATGAAGCTGATAGCAACCCAAAGGCCCAAGAAATGAGATCCAAGCCCTATTTCAAGCCCACACTGAAAGTATACCAGAGGAAGCACACGAGAGACACAGGATCGGCACATGGACAGCAAGGACAGAGTCAACAGATGTAGTTAAGTGGTCCCATAGGAGAGTCCAGAAGGTCATGGCACAAGAGAGCCTTAAGCGGGTAGAGTAGGACTATAAGAGGTGAGGCTGTTCACTTCCGGGGTATCTTTTTCCAACTGTATGATTTGGTAAAAGACCTTTTGGTCTTGGGGAGAAGAGTAAGTCACTCTTTCTCAATTAGGAGTCCTGGCTCTCTTGCGTTTGTAAATCTCTTTTTCTCTGATCATCAATAAAGTTCACAGAGGCGACCCCCTCTTTCTTCCTCTCTGTCTCGGACATCATCAAATTGGTATTAGAGCATTGCAACTCGTCAGTTATGGCTCCAAAGGTGGACTCCCGAGTCGATGTGTTGGAGGCGGAGATGAAGAAGACAGAGATATCCATGGGAGAACTCAGATCGGGTGTCGAGGCACAGCGATCCACCATGGAAACGCAGTTTCACGCTTTGTCCCAGAAGTGGGAGGTGTTGCTTCACCAGCAGATGGCCAGTGGAGGCGAGTCTCACCAGTTCGGTGAGACTAGCGGCGCTAAGGATCCAGATCCACCCGATCTAGGGGTACAACTGGAGTCTCTGATGGACGGGAGACTGGATCGGCGAGGAATTCCATACAGATCGGGCCCGGATGTAAGGAATATCAAGATGCCAACGTGTGATGGGGACGATCTACTAATCTGGCTAAACCAAGCTGAACATTACTTCGCCTTACGCGAGATGACGGAGGTGTCAAAGCTTCGGGCCGCCCGGATCTGTCTCGTGGGAGCTGCTCAGATCTGGTTCCAGAACGAGGAATCGGAGACACCGTTCAACAGTTGGACGGAGCTGCGAGCCCAGTTATGCCGACGATTTACAGAGGCCAACCCATTATATCTTCATCGAGAGTTCTTTGCTATCAAGCGGGACACCGCAGTCGCCGAGTATTGGAAGAGGTTCGAACTCTTATCGCTATACACAAAAGGGTTACCGGAGCCGTACAAAATCGCAGTGTTCGTCAACGGCCTCAATGATGGCATTCGAGTGGAGATGCTGGTGGATCCTCCGGCGACGTTACAGGCGGTGGTGGAGAGGGCAAAACAGATCGAGAAGAAGATCAGTGAAGGAGATGGGTTGGGTGGGGCGCCTCCTGTTGGGCCCAGTACCACACCGAATTTGGGCCTCCCCAACAAATATGAAGGCCGCCCGCCCACTTGGGTATCACACACAATTTCTGGGCCCACCAAAAGCCCATTTTCTCCCCAACAGCTGTGAGTTTGACTACCAAGTCCAGTACCACCTCGTCAGGTTCTTCGAGCCCTAGTTCTTCTGCTGCAATCACTCCCCATGTATCCCCTCCGAAGTTCAAGCGACTGACCGAGACGGAGGCGCAGGCTCGCCGGAAGCTCGGCCTCTGCTACCGCTGCGATGAGAAATGGCATGCCTCATATCGTTGTCGACCCAAGGTGTTGAACGTGATGTTGGTGAACGATGACACTAGCGATGAGTTCAACGAATCCCCTCCCGAGAGCCATGGAGAACAAGGGGAAGGAGCGATCTTGGAGCTCTCAGCTCATGCCGTGGAAGGAGTCTCGGACCCTCGGACGATTAAGGTACGAGGTGTTCTGAAGGGTCGAGAAGTGGTTATTTTAATAGATTGTGGAGCCTCACACAATTTCATTGCACCGGCGTTAGTGGAGTCGCTTTCTCTGCTAATCTCCTCGATTGAGGAATATGGGGTTTTTGTTGGAGGAGGTGCACGGCTATCTGGCTCCGGGGTATGCCGCAACGTCGCTTTCACTCTTTAAGGTCTGTCGTTGGCAGTGGATTTTTACCCTATAGGCATGAGGAACACGGATTTGATTTTGGGAATGACTTGGCTGAAATCGTTTGGGATCACGACCATCGATTGGCCGAATCTTACAATGTACTTTGAGGTGGACGGCAACCCAGCGGTGATACGCGGTGATCCGACGCTTCATCGGGCAATGGTGTCGTGCAAGGCAATCCAACGATCAATCGGCGATGTTTTAGGTTGTTTCTTAATCGAATGTTGTGATGTTTTGGTACCGGTCACACCTGAGGAACATAGGGCGGTTGCGTTGTGTATTCAATCAATTTTGGATTCCTTCCCTGAGTTGTTCAACCCTCCTTCCAGCTTACCTCCTCCTCGCTCGTGTGATCACTCAATTACATTGAAGGAAGGCACTAAGCCCATCCGTGTACGGCCTTACCGATACCCACATATTCGGAAAGAGGAAATAGAGAAGATGGTCTCAGAAATGCTTGTATCCGGAATAATTCAGCCAAGTAATAGCCATTTCTCTAGTCCGGTGATATTGGTGAAGACAAAAAACGGTAGTTGGAGATTTTGCGTGGATTATAGGGCTCTAAACAAAAATACGGTACCTGATCGATTCCATATTCCCAACATTGATGAACTGCTTGATGAACTCCACGGGGCAGCAGTCTTTTCCAAACTCAACCTTCGTTTGGGCTATCACCAAATCAGGGTCAGGGCTGAGGATATCCACAAAACAGCATTTCGCACACACGAGGGTCATTACGAATTTTTAGTCATGCCTTTAGGATTATCGAATGCTCCTGCCACCTTCCACTCATTGATGAATGCAATCTTCAAAGGGCTCTTACTGAAGTCAATTTTGGTTTTCTTTGACGATATTTTGGTCTACGGCAAGTCCTTAAGCGACCACTGCAACCACCTCTCGCAGGTCCTCTCTATCCTCCAGTCTAACTCTTTGTTTGTTAACTTGAAAAAATGTTGTTCTGCTAGGTCTCAGTTGAACTACTTAGGTCACGTTATTTCTAGTCAAGGAGTCATGGTTGATGAGGACAAGGTGCGAGCAATGGAGTTCTGGCCATTTCCGACTTCCCCTAAGGAGTTGCAGGGTTTTTTGGGGCTTATGGGATATTATCGTCACTTTGTGCGTGACTACGGGAAGATAGCAGCTCCACTGACCCAACTGCTACGTAAGGATGCCTTTGAATGGAATGATGAAGCTTCTTTGGCCTTCTCAACACTCGAACAAGCCATGAAGGAAGTCCCTACCCTCGCCCTCCCTAATTTTGAGGAGACGTTTGTGGTGGAAACTGATGCTTCAGGGGTTGGGGTGGGTGTTGTCCTATCACAATCAGAGAGGCCTATTGCATTTTTTTGCCAAGCATTATCCCCTAGAGCTCGCAACAAATCAGCTTATGAATGGGAGTTGATGGCGATTGTGTTAGCTATACAAAAATTGCGGCACTACCTTCTTGGGCGGTGGTTCTTAGTAAGAACTGATCAGAAGAGTCTCAAATTTTTGTTGGAACAGCGCGAAATAGCTCTAGAATATCAACGTTGGATGATCAAGTTGTTGGGTTTTCATTTCGATATTCATTATTGGCCCGGTCATTCGAATGTGGTAGCTGAAGCACTATCTAGATATCCCTCCACAGCTGAAATGCATTCAATTTCAATCGCATCCCTTGCTGACAATTCGATACTCGCTAAAGAAGTTGAAGATGATCCCTTATTGGGTCCCATACTTTGTGCCGTCTCGGCTGACCCGACTGCCAAAGAACATTGGTCTGTGGCCCAAGGGCAGTTACGCTACAAGGGCCGTGTTGTGATCTCCTCCTCGTCTTCATTAAAACAGAGTATCCTAAGGGAGTTTCATTCAAGTCCCGTGGGTGGACATAGGGGTTTCTTGAAGACTTAAAAACGCATCACGGCAGAATTATATTGGCACGGGATGAAGCAGGACATCAAACCATTCATCTCAGCCTGTGAGGTATGTCAACGCAGCAAATATGAGTCAGTAGCTCCCGGTGGCCTCCTTCAACCCTTACCCATTCCAGTCGCTATTTGGAAGGATATTTCCATGGATTTCGTGGAGGGTTTACCTACTTCACGGGGGTTTACTGCTATCTTGGTGGTGGTAGACAGACTCAGCAAATTTGGTCACTTCCTGCCCCTCAAACACCCATTTTCTACAAAAACAATGGCTAAAATTTTCAATAAAGGTGTCGTGAAATTACATGGGTTCCCTCGGAGCATTGTTTCGGACTGAGACAAGGTCTTCATCAGCCATTTCTGGTGCGAATTATTTAGGCTGCAACACACTCAACTCAACCGCAGCACTGCATATCACCCTTAGAGTGACGGCCAGACCGAAGTGGTCGACTGCTGTGTTGAGACTTACCTTCGTTGTTTTATCTCTCAACGGCCTAAGGAGTGGTCTGATTGGATTCATTGGGCCGAGTATTGGTATAATACTTTTTTCCATACGTCTCTGAATTGTTCTCCTTTTAAAGTGGTGTATGGTAGAGACCCTCCTCCTTTGGTTCGCCATGGCACTTCCTCTGTCTCCTCGCTGTCTGACGTGGGTCTTCTACTTCATTCAAGGGATCAAGTGTTGCTGGAGTTGCGCGACCAGCTACTAATAGCTAAAACCCGGATGAAATAGTTGGCAGACCTTAAGCGTCGTGACGTTACGTTTGAGATTGGTGATTTAGTCTTCCTCAAGTCACGCCCGTATCGGCAGTTATCTCTTTCTCAGAGCTCGTATTCTAAGCTTAGCCCGAGGTTCTTTGGGCCTATAAAATTCTTAGTAAAGTGGGGGCGGTAGCATATAAGCTGGATTTGCCTGCTTCTTCCAATATTCATCCGATTTTTCATGTCTCTCAACTCAAACGAGCAGTGGGTGCCGCTCAAGTGAGTACGGCTCTTCCTCCTTTGCTGCCTGACTCGGTAGTGACGTCGGTTGAACCGGAACGAATTTTGTCATATCGCCATTCTGCGGCAGGACCCGAGGTTCTCGTCAAATGGACTTTGCTGCCACCATCCGACGCTTCTTGGGAACTTGTCAAGCACATCAAGAAGTTTTTTCCTGCCTTCCACCTTGAGGACAAGGTGATAGTTCAGGGGGGGAGTATTGATAGCAACCCAAAGGCCCAAGAAATGAGATCCAAGCCCCATTTCAAGCCCACACTGAAAGTATACCAGAGGAAGCACACGAGAGACACAGGACTGGCACATGGACAGAAGGACAGCGTGAACGCATGTAGTTAAGTGGTCCCATAGGAGAGTCTAGAAGGTCATGGCGAAAGAGAGCCTTAAGTGGGTAGAGTAGGACTATAAGAGGTGAGGCTGTTCACTTCTGGGGTATCTTTTTCCAACTGTATAATTTGGGAAAAGACCTTTTGGTCTTGGGGAGAAGAGTGAGTCGCTCTTTCTCAATTAGGAGTCCTGGCTCTCTTGCGTTTGTAAATCTCTTTTTCTCTTATCATCAATAAAGTTCACAGAGGCGACCTCCTCTTTCTTCCTCACTGTCTCGGACCTCATCAGAAGCTTTGAAAGTTGGATTAATTTTTGTCTATTAGTGTGCCAAGTTGGATTTCTCTCGTTTCACTCAATAGGATATTAATACAGGTAAGGGTAACATAGTAATATTACCTTACAATTAAATCACTCCTTAATTCATGTGCCTTTACCTTAAACGACTTACAATTGTGACAAGAGGGAATATTAAATTACTGTTAACTGTGGGGGCTCCTACGTACTCAAAAACGAAACCCTTTTTCTCAAATTTCTCTTATCTTTAGCTAGTACAAAAACCCAAACACACACAACAACTAATCAATGCTCCACAAAATTTCATAATTAAATTGAAAAAAAATCCAACAGTAAAGAAACCCACATTTTTAGATTAATATAAAGATGAAAGATACATTTAATATAAACTTAATTTAACTCCCTTTGAAGTCCAAAAAAAAAAGATAAAATGTTTTGCTAAGAAAATGAATGAAATGTTATATGTTTATTATCATAATTATTTAACCTCACATCATTATGAGTGACAAGCGACAACATAACTCCTTTGATTTGGCTCACCAAATTAAAAATTTTATTTTTTTACAAAAATAGATAATACTACATCAATCGCTCAAATTAGTTAATCTAATGCCATAATTATTAATATATAGGTGATTTATTCTAGTAATTTTTTCTTTCCTATTTGACTAGCCTAATTTATTGTTCTCAAAAGAACAGCCCAATTTATTTGCATTTATTAATACAAATATAGATGCAATAACTTGATTTTATTTAGAAAATTGAATTTTCAAAGAACTAGTACAAAAGATTAGGCATTAAATGTACTGCGGACGCTGTTCAATCTTATACTATATCATTAGTATAGCCAATTTGATTTTATACAGATAATGAGTGGTACATATATTTTTTCAGAAAAAATAATAAAGCCAATGTCGTAAAAATTTATAATTTATTTGCTTAAGTGTCAATGGTATTATCAAATTATCAGTCATATAGAAGTAACTAATCTTATCGAACAAAAAAATATAAAAAGAAGAGCTAATGTATTTGATTTTATAATTTATATGATCTTAAGACAATAAACTATGGTGGCACAAACAAAGAAAAAGAAAGGCTTCAATATCTTTCAATAAAAAATATATTTTATTAGTAAACATGTTATGGCTATGTTGTTGTTGTTGTATTAGTAAACATGTTATGCTTTAATGCATGCACAATTATTAATTATCTCTGTAACAACATGTGCAATTATTGTTCGTTCATTAAATTGCATCTGGATTCTGGTATAACCTAAGTCATCCATAAACCATTGATATTAATCTAGAGGCGGTCATTGAATGCAATGGGTATTTCTTTTTATCTCATTGTAGAAGCACCTAAAAAGATACCCATGTCATGGGAACTTTATCTAGGACCATTAGATCTTAATCTAATGGTCAATACGCTAATTTATTAATTGCTACACATGGATCGTAAGTGCTCAACATCATTAAATGCCAATACAAAAAATATAGTTCCCATCAACATTAAATGAGAGAGAGATTACAAAATCACCTGTTTTACCATAGTTGTCTCCATGGCAGCACCCATCGATAGTGTCATTTTCATTCTTGGAACTACTAATGAAACTGATTGCTTTTCTATACGCATTGTTTGCAGCAGTCACCACGGATGCAGGAGGAGAGAGCAGACTATTAAATTGTCTAAGAGCCTGAAGTGAGCAGATAAGGCCATTCGTTCTTAAAGCTGCACCAATTTCATTTACCTGACTAATAGCGTCATTCTCAAGTCCACTAATAACTCGGGTAGAAGAATACATTTCACCCTCATTTTTCAAAACATGGAAAATAGCCAATGGTGTGATACACAAAAGCATACATAGTCGTGCATCAAGATGTGGAATGGGCCCCTCTAAAGGATCACGCTCCTACAAGAAAGTAGCAAAGAGAGTGATTGTCAAACGATTTCTTTTCCTGGAAATGAATAACTTTGATAGAAGGGCTTCTCTTAACTCGTTGCACTAGTCGAAGAGCCGAAACCCAAAGTTCCAGGAATGTTTGTTGCCAGCTTGCTCGGTTCATTACTTGGAGAGTTATGATCAAATCTGCAAATTGGCCAGAGAAAGTGAGAACAAAAAATCTCAAAAAGTTTAAGACAAGTACTAATTAACGACATTAAGTTCCATGATTTTTTTCCAACAAACTTTTAATATTTCAAAAAGTTACTGAATTTCGTAATTGCAGTAATGTCTATCTACACAGTTTTCATAAAAATCTCAAATGCAAGGTAGATTTAAAATGCAGCTACTCAAGTTGTAATAAGTTTTCCACAATTTCTAATTAACAAGACGATACAGTCTCTCGTGGGCCCAACCACAATTATTAGTTGATATATCAAGAATATTATTTTATTAGCAAGTTTCCATCATTTACGTAGTGGTTAATTAGAAAATTTCTATAAAGCATGTTTCCTTTTCTAGTTTCTTTCTATTTCTATTGTAAAAAGAAGTCTATAAAAGACTACTATTATGCAATAAGAAAACAAGCTTTTACTTTGTACAAAAATTCGTCTAAGAAGAAGTAGTCACAGATTCTTCTATACAAGAGTTAGTCACGAACTATTCTTATTCGAAGAACCTATTCCAAGGTTCATAACACAAGACTTTTGACATGAGTCAGGAATTGCTGAAAGGTTTCTTTTCTCATCTTTTGTCGTGAGATTTCAGTAGCTGCCTTTCTGTTGAAGCTGCATCAGTAATAACTTGTTTCAGCACAAATAAATTATATTGCCTATTACTTCAAATGAATGAACTTTGAAACTTCATTAATAATTGTTCACAATTATCACTGTTGCAGTTTGAGAATTGTCTCCATGTTTATGCATAGTTTTTCAAGGTTGTCAATGTTGATTTGTTCTGAGCCCCAAACGTGTTCCTTACGTTTCCCTACTTCACCCACTTTTCAGTTTTACTGAAACTTTCCCCATCCCAGCAGACAAAATGCTGTGAACTAATTAAATATTTTAACTTAAATTAAATAAGCCACATAGTAACAATATTGAACTAAGACTCTTGAATTCAACCTGCAAGTAAATCAACTGCTGACGTCGCAGGGAGTTGCTTTGCCTCCATTGCGGTCTCCATACATATATCAAAAGGGGCCCAACCTGCAGCGGAACCATTTCTATAGTTGCAGGAAGATGCTGAGCTGCATGACCCAAGATCAACCAGGGCTCCGACAATGTTACGTTTGTTTGAATGAGTTTCAAAAGATATGGCTCTCTGCACGTCCCCCAAAAGTTTAATCACTGTCGGAGTTTCCAAAAAGCTTAATAAAAGCATTTTCCTATCTTCAAAAAATTGGAATCTCTGCAATAGGCCAGCCCACTTATCAGGCCTATAACATGAAAGAGCGAATATTAGCAAAGAATCATGTTAGAATAACTCAAATGAGTCAAATCAGCCTATGTCCCAACAAAGACAGCATGACCATTACAGATATATTATGTGAAAATACCTAATGTGAAACAGGCAAGTTACAACGTTCATAAAGTAGCCCTTTGAACCTTATCTTTGAAGTTTATATTCATATGAAAATTGAGTTTAGCAGAAATATTTACCAAGAGAAATAAATCTACATGCTTCTGAAGTGGAATCATGGGCTTGCTAGAATCTAGTCTTAAGCAGCCAAAAGATATACAAAAAATAGCTTTCCTCACCATTCACATAAAAGTAATTTTTCACTTTTACTATTTATTCTACTACGATCATGAATCTTTTCAATCATTTAGCAGAACTAAAACCGGGAATCTAAGTTTTAAAATAAACTTAATTGTCATTTGGAAGCTCTTAAACCGAAGTACCATGAGGAAAAGTACAACATATTCTGATTTATTAATTAAGAATTAAAGCACGATTCAAGTGAAGTCAAGCTGATCATTTGGTATTTGTGAAACATAGCATATCAGGAATTGTAGTACATGTTATGTTCATGGCATACTCTTGTATGAATGCAAATGACATTGAAGCAACCAAGAATCAAAAGCAACGACAATTTGTCACCAAAGATCTTGGCTAGTTAAGATACTTTCTTGGTATTGAAGTTGCCCGTGGTAAAGGTGTAATACTGGTAGTCTAGTAGTCTCAAAGGAAGTATGCAAGTGACCTATTACAAGAAACAGGTTTACAAAGTGCAAAACCATTAGATACCAACCCAATCTAGACTTGTGGAAGGAGAATGATTTGACTTCACAGACTATGGACAATACATAAGATTTGTTGGGAAGCTTATTTACTTAACAATTACTAGACTGGACATTATGCATGTCATGGGCTTGATTACTCTACTTATGGATAAGCCTTAGAAGGGTCATTGAGAGGTTGCCTGCAACATTTTGAGATATATAAAGAAATCTCTAAGAAAAGGACTATGGTTCGAAAAGAACAAGCATGCAAAATTAGTCGGCTATTCTGATACTAACTATGCTGATGACAAGAGTGACAAAAAATCTACATCATGTTACTGTAACTTTGTAGGTGAGAATCTAGTAACTTGGAAGAGTAAGAAACAGACAGTTGTATCAAGATACAGTGCTGAAGCAAAATACTGTGCAATGGCTCATACCACACTTGAGATGATTTGGTTGAAACTTGAAAGCTATCCTTGAAGATTTCAATATCACCCATTCAGATCCTATTCCTATGCATTGCGATAATCTGGCTGCGATTTGTATTACAAGTTACAACCAATCTTGTTTTTCATGAACAGTCAAAGCAAATCGAAGTCGATTGTCATTTTGTGAGAAATGCAGTTACTAATGAGAAGATTTGCACTATGATAAAATGCCAATATCCAATTGATTGATTTGATGATTCAACAATGCTTACATTAACAAGACACTGAAGTAACCCTAGAGAAGAGCCTTAAAAATCTCTCAATCCAAACTCCCAAGAGTTCCCAAATTATATTCAAGATAACAAGATACATTTCCTTACCTCACCACATCTATTTATACTATAAATCCCAAAATTACCCACTCAACTCTCCTTGTAACTAACTTGAAATCACACCTACATTGTTGTGCTCCCCCAACTCCTTATAAGTATTGGGTCGTATCATTACTCCCCCTTTAAAAACAAACTTGTCCTCAAGGTGGGGAATAGGAACTTGGTTGTGAGGTGGAGCCCTTAGACCAGGACCATGAACTCACAAGATGAGAGAAACGAGAGTGAGCCGCAACGATTAGTCTATGCTAGGATCCAAATGAACCTTGTAGTAACAAAACGAGGAACACTGCTGAGTGTATGGTTGATGGTTGGGCTATTAGAGGCTTCCACTAGAACTCCAATTAAAAGGGAGGCAAAAATCACAACTTTACTGAGAACAAGCTTGGGCAAACAATTTTTTCCAATGATTAAAGGTACTTCAGCGACACAATAACACTAACCATTTGGAGCATCAACTAGTCCATGGCAGGCCATGAAGACAAATGATGACCAAAATAGAGCATGGGCTGTGCACATAAGGGACCAACCAGCCCTGTCATAAGACTCATTCTCATAGCCAACCCCAGCGACAAACAAGCGATTGCCAGTGGCAAATTGAACAACAATGTCATGATCATGAACCTCAAAATTCAATAGTAACTGCGCCCCCAACAAAACAAAGAAGCACATTAATTCCATAACTAGCCCACCCGTCCAAAACATCATCTCCACGAGTCAGGCTCCATGTTTGAGAACACAAAATGGAAATTTGCAAGCTAGTATCACCTGCTCCAGTTAAAGGAAAAAGACCAAGATATGGGCACGAAGCAAGTGTTGCAAGAAATTCCTTAAAGATGGTGCCTTGTGCATCTAATTGAATTATTGAACTAGAAGAATAAGGTGAGTGGATAATCATTGATGCAGCGCACATCAAAAAGACCCACCAATGGTGAAGTGAAAAGTAATAAAAACGAAGTTGACCAACAAAAGGTAGATCACATACCCCATCAAAGACCCTCAAGATATCATAACCATTGGCCTGCACAATCTGCTCTATAAACTCACTCGTCATGCCTCTGCAAATTGACAATGGTTGCATATGCCAATCTTCACGAATAAACCATCCTAAGATCCCAGTTTTCGTCCCGAGCCGTGTAAAATGGATCGCACCAGTCATCCCGGTAGATGAGCCCAAATGAACGACCTCGTGCCCCAAATTTCCCAAACCAAACCAAACCAAATCCTAAGAAACGAAGATAAAATCGTTGCCCTTTGATGACAAAAAAAGTACGCATGTCGAAGAGAAACCAGTGGCTCAAAAGAAAACAACTGAAGTTCTATGATGCATGCATAAACACAACAGTAGTCATATGAACTTTGATGCGTTGCGGACCCTAGCTTCATTTGATCTCTTTGCACAAAACAGGTCGACTTCCCCAAATGTACTGCAACATAGAGGGTACGCCAAACTAATAAAGGACAATGAAAATCTACTTGATCGACGAAAACCACATGAACTCGACGAAGAAATGCCAACAACAGAGAAGATCTCGATCTTGGTGGTGGCCAAAGAGGCCAATCTAGGGTGACATCAGTCGAATCCTCTCACAGGACAACTAGATCTGGTGGTTGCGGTGGTGGTGTAGGGGTTGGTTGATCTTCTTCGCTAAACTCCCTGATGTGAAAAATACTCGAGACCTTCGACGAGTTAGTGCGAGGTTGAAGAAGAGGTCGTCGATCTTCATCGGTAGCCCTCGAAACTCTGATTTCACCTCAAATCTATAGTCTTACAACTTTTTATTCACCATATTTGGATCACTACCAATCGGAAACAGCGTCAGCGCCGCCAAATATCGACCAAAATTCACACTCGAAATAACTTATTTTTCTTATTCTATAGACTTCTCATTACAATAAAAATAGAAAAAACAACAACAACACAACCTCGGTCTCAAATTAATTGGGGTCAGCTGCATAGATCAAACTCTTCCATTATGCTCGATTAAGTGCAATTGATTGTGAGCCTTCCAAACCAATCAAATCTCTCCTAATTAATGCGTCTCAAGTTAACTTTGGTCTAACCCTACCCCGTCGAATTTCTTCAGTTGCTATTGAGTCAAGTTTTTAGTAGGGGTATTTGTCGATCGTCTTTGCAAGTGAACAAACCACTGCAACCGCCTATCCCTAATTTTTGTGTCAATTGGTGCACAATAAAGTAGAAAGATACTTATAAATAGAAACCGTATGAAAAAAAAAAATGCTTTAAGGAAACTTTCTAATTAACTACTTCCTAAAAGATACTTTTTTAATAAACTACAATGCTAAAACTAGGGAACTTCCAAGAGAGATTGTATCATTCGCCCATGATTCACATTATAGTTTCGTTTTACCCAACTCACTGTGCATTTCAGAACCAGGACTAAGGGAAGACGACTGGGCCATGATTTAAAAATCGACAAACTTCACCGAAGTTTGGGCGAAGTTTGTTGATTTTGAGGTGAGCGAAGCGAAGTTCAAAGGCAATAGAAAAACTGCAAAAATTCGACACAAATTCGTCTAACTTCGACCGAACTTCGAAAACATCGATGGAAGTTAATAAAACATGAAGTAAAATTGTTATGTTTTGAGGAAGTTTAGCAAACTTCGACTAAAACTTCGTCTATGCTAGAAATATATTTAAAATTCGGAATATCCTCTGGCGACATGAGTTTTATGCATTATTGTTGTATGACTAAGTATAGTTCTAGCATCTCTACAAAGAAACTTGAGTTTTATAGCATTTAAAGTGAAATTCTGTAAACTTCCGTACACCAGCGAATTTTTGTCAAACTTCCATTGTCGAAGTTAACTTCCTCGAATAATTCCGAATTTTAAGTGAGCGAAATCATAGGCGAAGTCAAAGTTTCGAACCTTAGACTAAGCTTGCTAAGGAACAGAGCATGCTTGACACAACAGAGATAAACTAAATTGAATGAACGAATCCACACACAATACAACTTAGACAAAAACAAAAAAAATTAACACCAAATTCACAAGAAAGAAAAATTCTTAATGATCAATCAACTCCTTATTATAAACCCAATAAGCCTATGTATAGGCTTTTGATAAGAAAATAAAAAAATAAATGTACTGAATTTCTCTACCCTACTTAACAATCCAAATTACTAAAACTTGTAAAAACAACATTCTAATTCAAGACCATTGAGTAAAAAACATAAAATTTCTATTTAGTATTCTCACCAAATATGCCTAAAGTACACAAACTCTCAACACTTATTTGTATACTCAACAACACATGTTCCATAGAAAAATAAAAAACAAAAAACTTCACGACTTTCTAATTAACCCATTTTAACCTACATCTGCTCATAAAGTTTACAAACTATTTTTTTTATATAAGAAAGAAACTAACTTATCTTGCCTCCTTTGGGACTTGAAGCCCCACCCTCTTATAGAAGTTTCACATACCAAACCATTGAGCCACCCACTTGGTTGCTCTTTCCAAATTAATTATTACTAACATAAACTTCCTAACTCAATTACAGCTAATATTAACTTTCTAAACTAATTAACGAATATATCTATTAAAAATATTAAAAATTAAAATATAAACCTAAACTCATACACGTCATCGACCATGCACCATCCTCGTGATACATGTTCACGTCATCTTCATATTCTTGACCTTCATCATTGCTCTATAACATGAATTACCAACATAAGCAACTCGAAATACATGTTCATTTCTTTTGGGTCATAACCTTTCCAATAACGATTGCTTATGGCTTCATCAATGTCGACTCGGTCATCCTTCTTCTAGCACCCTTAGATCATATTGCATTCCTTGTTCCAGTCAATAAATGTTAGCAATTTTCATTGTGAAGCGTGTGAACTTGCAAAACATAAACGTGTGCACTTTCAAGTGAGCCATAATAGAATCTCCATACCTTTTGTCCTTATTCATAGTGATATTTGGGTACTCACCCAACCATAATAATTCAGGCGCATGTTGGTTTGTTTCCTTTATTGATGATTGCAATATAGTCTCTAGGATTTTCTCACTGAAAAACAAATTTGGTTTGAGCATCATTCTCCCACAATTCCGCATGATGGTGCAAACTAAATTCGACACTAATATCAAAAAGTTTCAGTTTAACAGTGCCAAAGATTATTAAAATCAAACTCTCATCACATAATTTCAAAAAAGAAGACAACATCAAGAATCCTCTTGTCTTCATACTCCACAATAGAATGGTGTGTCTGAAAGAAGAAATGGCCACTTCTAGAGTTCGATCCTAGGCTAGCTCATATATTGAGTGCCTTCTTGTGTCCACCTTAAGAGCTCGATTGAAGAAATTGTTCCAATTTTATCCTAACCTTAAAACCTAAAACAATTAGGTTCCTATGATATTTGGTTGAGTCCCATTTGTTCATATACATCATCCAAATAGGGGGAAGTTGGCTTCATGAACACTCAAAGTGCGTGTTTTTAGGGTATTCATCCACTCGAAAAAGGTATAAATGCTATCACCCACCTTCTCGAAACTCTGCCTTAGTAGACGAGATCTTTTTTTTAACGAGTAGATGAGAATTTCAATGAACGGGAATCGTAATTTCCAGTTCCTTCTCTTGAATGGGAGGATTTCGTCATGGAAGATGAGGATCAAGATTCCTTAAACTATGGTAATTTTGATATTGATTCATCACTTGAGCCACCAACTCAATCAAACATTATAGATCTTCAGTCGAATTCTCAACGCCCAACTCATCCGAACCCAAGGCTAATGAATCTGTCCCTCTAAAGTGCCACAACACTTTGCTGAAACACCATTCTCATTCTAAAGGCCACACATAAACACCTAGTCTCTCGACAAACTCTTTAATACTTAGACCTGGCCTAATCCACACACCAAAAACGTTAGCAAGGTATCAGAGCTTATAATGGCTTAACAACCCATGAAAGATCCAAGGTCCAAGCATTTGAAGTCCAAGAAAATATGAAAGCCCCAAAAAAAAAAAAGATTGGGCAAGCTAAAAAGTCATAAAGTTATACCCAAGGTAGAGTTATGTGGCCTAAGATCTAAAGCCCTAAAGAAGGCTCAGTAATACATTTGAAGACATGAACCCTCTAAGGTTCAATTATTTCAATCCCAATGAACAAAAACGAGGCCATTGGGGCTCAAAAGAATGCAAGATTGAGCTAAAAAGTGAAAGAGATCACCAAATTAGAGAATAAGGGCAAATCACAACTAGGTTACACTAGTTGGCTTAAGGGGAAGTTTTGTGCTGAAAATAAAATGAAGTAAAAGAGAATAGTCCCACATCGTCTAGTTGAGAAGAAATGCAAAGGGTTATAAATTTGGAAAGGGAACTTTAAAATGTTTCGGCAATCAAATTTCAAAACTTCGACTTCGCTTTAAGCTTTGCTCACTTAAATTCGGAAGTAATTCGAGGAAGTTAACTTCGACAATGGAAGTTTTACAAAAATTAGCTAGTGTACGAAAATTTATGGAATTTCACTTTAAATGCTAGAAAACTTAAATTTCTCTTAAAGATGTTAGAAATATAATTAATCATACAACAATAATGCATAATAATCACAATACAATTGTTTAAATAGTTATTTTGCAATAGACACGCAATTCGCAACACACGTGACATCAATATTTATTTTATAATGCTTTATATGATAAATTTTGAACTTTTTCTACTTGATATGAAAAAATAAATTAGTTTTCAAATTTTATTTTATTAAGGGGTAACTTCCCCCAAAAACTTTGTTGATTTCCTCTAATTCTTGCATTTTTTGCCTCTTTTTTAATGGAAGTTGATCGAAGTTTGGCAAAACGTGTCGAATTTTCGAGCAAGATTTTGCAAGTTTTACATCGTCACGTAGTTTCACTTCCCATTTTCATTATTAACAAACTTCGACCGAAGTTCACCGAAAATTGTCAATTTTTCAAACCTTGTTGGCAATTTAGAGTGCACGTCTAGTCACAAGATAAAGCCCAAATCTTACGACTAGTCTATCCTCATCTCTTAAGACTTGGACCAGGCCTCGTATATTAAAAAAATGCCTAATGATAAAAAAAAAACCAAGACTTTACTAGTATCAATTATATCCTAACCTTAGGAATTTATCAATTATATCCTAAGCTTTGCAATTTAGTTGCAATTCTATCCGCAACCTATTTGGGGCATTTTTCTTATGTAATTATGTACTCTTCATTCTTTTCAAATTTCTTGTCACACCCTTCAAGGATTTATTCATACATATGCATAAGAACTAGATATTCATGATAAATATGTGTTCATGTATACAATACGCATAGTTATGTGTATATATGCTCTTTTGTCAAAACGACTATATTAAACGTTCTACTAAGTTTTATGTGTCATTTGTCAAATGCATACACATATGATTTTCAACTTACCACATGTGATCTACAAGTAAACAATTTTGAACTAGAATACTAATGTATCAGTGATTTGTAAATTATTATTTTTCGTGAGTCCTTGTAAACTTAATTTGAGCACGAGACCCTAATAGATTTCAATATAAATTGATCAATGGGGATGGTCATGAAGAGTGAAGCAAAAAGATTAAGTTGATTCGGAAAAAAATAAAAAAAAATACATCCCAAGTTGGTTGAGGATAGAACTGAAACTAAATCCAAAATCTTAGGATATTATTGATAAATTCATAAGGTTAGGATATGATTGATATGACTAGTAAAGTTCAGGATATTTTTATCATTAGGCCTTAAAAAAATTAACAACCTCCTTTCAAGAACTACAGACCATATGACTCATACTTCACAAATTTCACATCCTATTATCCAAGTAGTAGTAAGAAGATCAAAATTGCACATGGTTCAGCAACCACAATGGTTAGCCAAGGAAAAGGTAGGGACACGCCATCTTTAAATCTTCAAAACCGTCTCCCTTTCTCCAATCCTAATATCAATCCACAACTCACCAAACATTTGCATGGTAAGATGATGTTTTCCTCACCTCATTACGTATTTTGGGCCTAGCTAGAGTGAAGATGCTTGGACTTAATAAGGAAAGAGATGGGCTGAACTATCATGAGATTATGGGGAGTGGTTATGCAAAACCAAAAATCCTATTTTGACTCTTTTAATTGAGACTTCTCACCAATAAAAAATGAATATGGTTCAACATTTTAGACTTGGCCATCTTGTGCACTTTTAAAATTAAGCTCCCATTTTAAAGAAAAGTGTAATGATCTAAAATATATGCATCGTGATGTGTGAGTTGGCTAAACATAAGCAGGTAGCTCATCATTTGAGTAACAAAAAAGTAATTCGTTTTATTTTTAGGTACATAGTGACATTTGGGGTTTGTCAAGGATGTGTAATGTTTTCCAGGCGAAGGGTTTGTCTCATTAATTGATGATTACGCAAGAATGGCCTAAATTTTTCTTTTGAAACAAAAATCTGAAGTCAGCCATGTCAACCAAAAGTGTAAGTTACCACGGATGCTCAATGGGAAGTCATCGCTAACCTACTTGGGCCTGCTATTAACCAGTAATCCTATGAGAAAAGGTAGAAATAAGGATTACGATACCACAAATCAAGATTCCATAAAGTAAAAGGAAAAAAGGTGTTAGCATTTACATGGAAGAACGATAACCCTCGTATATATCGATGACTTACAATAACTACCAGTTGAAGAATACCTCTTTGTGGCACACAGCCATACACAAGATGTGTGTGCAATGAAAGGGATTTATCAACACAAATTTCTGCCAAGGTGGACAAAATTTTCCTAGCCACTTGAACAATCACGCGCTATGGCCCAAGAAATCAAGCAATCATCAATTCAAATGCTTTTAACAATATTGAAGCAAAGATGAAGTAATGACTGAGATTAAGACGTTTCCCATGTTAGCAATCTTACAAAAATACTTCACCCGCCCACGATTATCAAAAAAAAAAAAAAAACACTAGCAAAAAAGACCTAAAATAAAAGTTGATGTGCGTACATGCTTCTATCACAGCCCCGTATCACTAGCCACAAATTTCCAAGGGCTCCCCCACTTGAGAAATAAAACGCCAATTCAAGAACTTGTCCCAACCTGCTGACATGGTTTTGTATAACCCAATTGAATAAGAATTCAGACAATATTTTTAACGGCTTGGATAAGGCCCTCTTGGCTTAGAATTGGTCCAGATTTCAATTCAAACAATAAACCCTAGCTATCATTGAAAGAGAGAACAGATACAAAGACACACTTCTCCAACATGCATATGATATAACATAACCACCCAGCTTGGGTGGCGCAATGGCGCAAGTACTACATGGGAGTTTCTTCACATGGAAATGGGTCACGTGTTCAAGTTCTTGCGTCGACAATGAAACCATTTCTTGGCGGTTTCTCTCGGTCAATGGTTTGGTGGGACCGACTTGACCAAATAGGATTAGTCGTACACGAAGGGTGCGGATACCCATAGTTATAAAATAAAATTAAAAAAAAAAAAAAACATGCATATGATATAAGCACACTATCTTTTGTGATGGCGTAAATTTTAATTCATCATTAGGCATTACTTGCATTGCAACGGCTGCAATGGTAGTAGTAGTAGTGGTGGCGTTGTAAAATAATTCATATATTAAAAAATAAAATAAAATTTTCAGGATTTGGACGAAATCCCAAAAATTGGGTAACTTGGTTTTGAAGTGAATTAGGTCTACACACTATAGCCTTTTCCAAGTCCTAACGACCAATAGGTTTCTTTGTAAGGATTGACTGGATCCAGTTTTGTCTTATCACAGTTTTCTGCAACCCCTACCTATAATCATGTTTAAAATAAATTAGGAAACCATGAAATGATATTAATAAGAGGATGCGCATATTGTTTGCCACATCGACAAAAGGTTTTAAAAATAAGAAAGTAGAACAAGGAATATGTTCTCATGCAAGTAACACAATCAGCAATAAAGTAGGTGCTTAGTCTTACATGTTCAAGCGGATAAGACGAAGCAAAAGTAAGGCCTTTTTGTTTGTCATAAGCTTTCCCAAGGCTCTAAATGTTGTCAAAGTATTTGATCTCTGCAGCTGCACTCGATGCCCATTTCTTTCCTCGTTACAATTCCCATTAGAGCCAATATCGATATCTATGACCTCTTCATTATCAAATATATTACTAAGAGTGTCAAATGATGTTTCTTGCAAATTCAAATCATACAGCGTGCAGTCCGTTAAACCAACCATGACACTGAAAAGGAAAAATGCCGATGCAACCCCAAAATCCCTCATATTAAAGCCATAAGTGTGTGAAAGTTGTAAGGCTTCATCAATGGATTTTGAGACTCTGCAAAAGATCATGAGAAATGACAAGACCTTTAAAATCTTCATTGTTAAGAAATGACCAGAAGTAACTAAAGCAAGTACAAATTTTGTAGGCTAAGATAGACTGATGGAATAATTGGCGCAAACGTGGAGGAACCCACTGTCTTGGCCATGGTTAGAGGTCAACAATTTGTGAACTTGAAAAGGCTTGTCATTGTTTTGGACAAACATCTCCTAGCTCCGTATTCTAACATTGTTGTATGCCATGACAAATGCAGAATAAAGTTAAGAGAAAAATAAAGAGCATCAAGAGTTAGCACACATGCATTGTTAGCCTAAAGTTTAGAATTGGGCGAGCCTGAGCCGGGTCAGGCATAAGCGGGCCTGATTTTTAAAAGCCTTGTTCGGGCTCACCTAGTGTTAACTGACCTAGCTGCTGTATCTACTCGTCTTACCATGGGAACCATAAAAATACCCATGCCATGCAACATCACTTACAACCAGTGGATTTTAATCCAACACATTAATCTATGAGTCATAAACGCACAAAGCATTTAATGCACAACACATTTTGAGGGGTTCCCATGGCATGGGTATATATTTGGGCTCCATCGTAGAATTTCCTATATGCAGAGTTTCTTCTTGAAAAAAGGGGAAAGAAAAGAAAAGTTCCAAGCTTGTGCTTTTTATATGTGACTTGTTTAAGGCGATTGTAGATATAGTTTTAAGTGTGTTTTTAATTTTTATAAATACACAGTAATTTCTTACAAAAGAAGAAATCTTCAACGACCAAGCTAAAAACAAATATTATTTGTATTGACTAGGCCTCATTTAAAAGAAAGGAGTTGGCTTGGTCTCACCCCCTCACCGCACTACCTTCTCAGAACAAATAACTTCGTGAAGACTTCTAGTGACTAGGTTTACCATATTGAAGTGTATGGTGGTCTTTATGATCAAGAGAGAGAAATGTTGTTGGGTGACAGTTCAGCAAGGTGTGCCAATGCAAGGAGAGGCTTCTACGATCATAAGAGAAAGAAACTTGTAATGAGAATCACCAATCTAACAGCAGCTAGGTCAGTTAACACTAGCAAATAACCTAGAAAAGACTAGTTCAAATGCCAATTAGAGTATCAAACAAATTAAATAAAACAGAAGTGTTACAGCAATTGAAAATCAAATATGCAGCAAGATCAAATGGAAAGAAGCGATGACCAAAACAAAGAGAAAAACATGGGTTACTATGTGTGTGTTGTGTGTAAATTAAATGAAGAGTGAGGTAAGAAGGAAACAGAAGAGTAAAGAGTGGAAGAAGACCAACTCGGTTTAATACCGAGTTGAAGAGGGACACATTAGAAAAAAAAAAAAAAAAAAAAAAAAAAAAAAAAAAAAAAAAAAAGAGGTCATTTCAAATAATCATCAATACTTTTATTGCAACCTAAGCATAGAAAAATAATGATCTAAACAATAAAGAAAATATTTTATTTATATCAATAATGCTAAAACAAATCAAGGAAATAAATAGAGAAATGCTAATCACCAAAATAATACAAAATGAAGAAAATACAAACCAAAATAAATCAACTCAAGCTGCCCATCATCACCATCCTCACTAAAAGTAAGGAAAGGGAAAATTGTAGTGTGACTTGCATTCTTATTCAACTAAAATAGGAAATGACTTCTACTCGAGGAAAATAAAAGAAGAAGAAGAAATGACCATCAGAGTCAATTAAGCAACCTCACCCTTCTTAAAAAATTAGGGAATGCAATATAAGTGAAAAACAAAAAAACAAAAAAAAAAAACAAAATTTAAGTTTTTAACATCATAAATTTTAGATTAATTTGGACTTGAAAATAGATCAGAAGCAATGTGCTCACTTTTTTCTGCTTGTATCCCCCATCAATGTAGACAAAAATGCATATTGGCTTAAAAGTTCTAGATATAGTCTGAATGCCTCAGGTTGATTTCGTCGATGAGCAATTACCCTAACAAAAAGATATCAACAGAGACAAATAAGCACATAAATTTAGCAGATCGCGCCTATAGAAGATAAGCCAGCAAATTAGTTGGCTAAAGGTGTTACAAATACTCCAAAAAATGACTACAAACTAAATACAATTCCTGGATAAAGACTTTAAGTCAAGAAGATACTCATATATCCCCAATCTGCATTGTGTGAAGAATATAAAACAAAAGTATAGCACTACCCAAAAAAAAGTATAGTACTTTCAGAACAGAACGGATTTATGGATTGATTTGAAAGTACCTACTAGGCAATCACTAATTACTTTCTGCAGCAAAAAGAATAAGACCAATTAACTAGACTTTTCTCTGGTTGATCATATATTTTTCTTAATTTCAACGTGGCACCTAGGATTCAACAAACAATACAGAAGATATACAGAAGATTAGGCAAAAAAGTTTACAAACAAACTCAAAAACATATCAAATACCAGTTGAAACTGCAGCTCTGAAAAATTTCTCAATAACTACATGAAATTCATTAAAAATGACTAAATTGGTCTTGAAAAAGGAAGCAAAGTTTGGCAAAGGGAAATGGGGATATCTTTTAAAGGAATCAAAACCTACCACTGCAGCTACCATATTTGTTACTTGCCACCAAAACCCAGAGAACAAATTCGTCAAGCTTCATCTCAACACAACTGATAGGCCATAGAACTAATTGCAGAATCTGGTTTATCCGTACTTTAAGCTGCAAGAGAAACCAGAGTTAACTAATGCTATGAGGGAACTTGCCAACGCTGCAGTCAACATATTTGACATCAACAACCCACCAGAAATCCGATAGACTACGAATGGTTCGAAGGTATTTTTGTAAATACAAGAAGAATAAAGGTTCAGTTGCAGCTGATGAGGAAGGGCATGTCGCAGGTGCTGAAGTGGCCAAATGTTCAGATGCACATCATGATTCATGATTGAATTGAAGCGGCAGAGTTAGTTGCTGAGGTGGTTTCTAAGGTTTGACAGCTGAGAGTACTTAAGGATTGTTACTGATGTGGTTAGGAGAGTTTTTGTCTCGAAGCATGTCTAGGAGAGTTGATTGTCCTCTCAAAAGACTATTGAGTGCTCTGTTATGTTTAAATTCTGTCTCTGTTTTATCCCTTTCCATTCAGATTTCTGTTTTTCAACTGAATAAATTCTGTTGGCATTAGTTTTAAGGTCCTGAAAAAAACAGAATAAAGAGTTTTTTCTTGCTTCCTTTTTATATATACACCTCTCTATTTTGCAATTGAGATAAATCAAAACCATAAATTAAATTGATCAAGCTTCATCTCAACTCAACTACTAGGCTGTTATGTTCCTTATCATAGAATCTCGTTACAAGATGCAACGAAGTGGAATATGAAGGCTTCTTCGAATCTGCCGCATTTTTCTTGGTTAGATCTGTCCTTGACATGATCTCAATTCAAGACGTGGAATGGCCCATAGTACTTGGGAGAGGGTTTGTTTGGTAGAGTCCATTAGCCCATGAAATTGGGCCCCTCTGATGCAGAATAAAAAAAATGGCAAGCTACTATAGTGGTTTGTGTGTCCACGGATTGTATAGGCTAGCCAAATTAAGAGATAAAAAGAAACAAGACCTAAGTCATGTAAGATGTATTAAGGACGAAAATCAAAAGGTTTTAACGCGCGAGGAGGATATTAAGGAGAGATGGAGAAGTTACTTCGATAGTTTATTTAATGATGACCAAGTTGATGCTATAATAGATGAAAACCTACACCAAGAAAGAAATGTAAACTATACACGCAATATTAGAATTGTAGAAGTTAAAGAGGCATTGAAAAGAATGAAAATAGGGAAAACATGTGGCCCAGATGAAATACCCATAGAGGTTTGGAAATGCTTAGGAGAAATCGGATTGACTTGGTTGACAAAGCTTTTCAATAAAATTTTAAAATCAAAACGGATGCCAATGGATTGGAGAAGAAGCACGCTTGTGCCAATCTTCAAAAACAAAGGAGACATTCAAAGTTGCTCAAACTACTGGGAATTAAACTCATGGGTCACACTATGAAACTGTGGGAGAGGATAATTGACAATAGGCTAAGGAGAGAAACAACAATATCGAGAAATCAATTTGGTTTCATGCCTGGAGGTCAACTATGGAAGCGATTTTCCTTGTAAGACGATTGTTAGAAAAATATAGAGAAAAGAAAAAAGATCTTCATATGGTGTTCGTAGATTTAGAAAAAGCATATGATAGGGTCCCTAGAGATGTTCTTTGGTGGGTTCTAGAAAGAAAAGGAGTGCACGCTAGATACATAGACACTATTAAAGATATGTACGATGGAGTAGTAACGAGTGTAAAGACATTTGGAGGAGCTACAAAAGAATTTCCCATTACGATAGGACTACATCAAGGATCGGCTTTAAGCCCATATCTATTTACTTTAGTTATGGATGAATTAACTAGACATATTCAAGAGGATATACCATGGTGTATGCTATTTGCAGATGATATTGTCTTAGTGGATGAAACTAAAGATGGAGTGAATAGGAAATTAGAACTACGGAGAAATACATTAGAATCTAAAGGCTTTTATGTGTCGATCTTCTTTTAGGTGCCAATATGTAGTTGTTTGATAAAATAGAAAGTTTTAGTTATTTAAAGTTAGATTCGCTGTTAGAGTTTAGATTAGGAAAGATAAATATTTATATTTTAATAAGTGGGGTAAATTAATTACAAAGTTGTTATTTACATATAGGAAACATTTTTATTTGTTAGATTTAGAAGTAGAAATTAATTAGAAAGTTTTGTTTGATAACTTTAATGTATAATTTTATTAATCATTTTTTTATCGGAAACGGCTTTTGTATTAGTAATAAGTGTTTACAATTTACAAAAGCAAGGACAAGATCAAAATTAAGAAAATACAATATTTTTTCGCCCCATCCCAACTAACTGTAGTGACATTCTCATCCAACAATTGTGGTCCAATTTCTACACCAATCATTTATGGAAAATTTAATTTTTCCAGAAGCCACCAACCAAGTTGCCACATGATGTCAACAGAATTTCTGAAATGGCTGAATGCCCCTTGATTTCATATCCTTTCTCTCAAAATAAGAATTTAAGTACAATCTATATTAGGCAATAACAATCGTTAATGCACTAATTCAGCAACTGATTATTCTAATATACAACTGATGCACTAATTGCTAATATTATATTCTAGGTAAGAATATATACAAAATATACAAAAATCTTCAACATATATTATGCCATAATCTTTGGCATAATATCTGAAATTGATAGATGTTTGATGTAATCCCATAAATCCTCTCCTGATATGCACCTATCCTCAAATATTCTTCTATTTATTTCAACCCACACATTCCATAGAACAGCTAGAATTGATGCATTCCAAGCAACTTTGAAGATTTTGGAAAGTCCATGAATATCTCTATTAGAAAGAATAGCATCCCAATCATTGATTGTCACATCCATCTTGCCGAACTCCAGCTGCATTGCCGTCCACACTTCTTTTGTACACCTACAGTCAAGAAATAAGAGATACAAATTCCAATGTTTCATTTTCCACTTGGCAGAGGATGCACCAACTTGGGGAGATGGAGAGGTGAGCTAGTCCGCTTTGAATGTTGTCACATGTATTGATCTTCTTAAGGGAGACAAGCCAAGCAAAAACACTAATTTTGTGAGGCATAGGTGCCTTTCAGATGAATCTAAAAGGTAAGAAGGATGGTCATTATTTGAGGTAATGACGTGGTCGAACATGGATTTATATGTGAACTTTCCATTCTTATCAAGTGTCCAACAAACTCTACCTTCGATGCGGAGCAGGATCCTAGTGGTCTCTAAGATAGTCAGCGTTTGGGACATCTCATTTGTTTTTCTATCTCATTTGGGTCATTATGTAAGGTAATGAGGTGGTCGAACATGGATTTACATGTGAACTTTCCATTCTTATCAAGTGTCCAACTTTAATTATGTGTCGATCTTATTTTAGGTGAATTATGTTTTGATCTTATTTTAGGTGAATTATGTTTCGATCTTATTTTAGGTGCAAATGTGTAGTTGTTTGATAAAATAGAAAGTTTTAGTTATTTAAAGTTTGATTTGTTGTTACGTTATAGATTAGGAAAGGTAAATATTTATATCTTAATAAGTGGGGGTACATTAATTAGAAAGTTGATATTTACATATATAAAACGTTTTTATTTGTTAGATTAAGAAGTAGAAACTAATTCGAAAGTTTTTTTTCATCACTTTAATGTATTTCTTTTATTCATTATTAGAATTAGGCTTTTTCTAAAAGCATATAAAAGGCTACATTATGTCATTTTTATCGGAGATGGATTGATTTTGATTAAAGAATTTGACTTCTTCTTAGAGAATTGGTGTTGTTCTCGTGTGCCCTAAATTGCATTATTCGTGGATTTCAAATAATTAGTTTGGAAAACTTCCACTGCGTCAGCCACTTAGGTGTTACTAATGTATATTGCAAGTCTAGTCGAGCTATATCGAGTACAAAAGACGATCAAACAGCATGTGCCCTACCCCTTCTCTTAGTTAAAATATGGTTGGACCGCTTTTGGTTTAAACAGAGCTTATTGTAGGTCCTTTTAAAAATGGTGAGTTGATGATGATTAGGGTGAAGGTACGACCAAACCCAAATCACCTACTACAAATAAGATGTCACGAACTCACAATGCTCTAGGTCGTATATAAGGTTTGAGCAATTTTGGGTCTGATGTAGATGGTCACGAGCGAACCAAAGTAATTGTGTTTGAATATGAAAAGCTCGATGCACTTAATAAACTCTAGTTGAACCTAGTTCATAGTCCATTAAAAGCAATAATTCGCGTCCATAGACCAATATGGAAAGGGGCGATGAGGAGAAGTGGATGAAAAGAAAGTGTTGTAGCAGTACACGGCCTAAAGAAGCCACTTAACAATGCCATGATTGTTCCTTGTTCGCCAGTGAAACAACAGAGATACATCTCGACGGTGCAATCAACGACCTGAATTTGTTTGTCTATCTAAGGTGATTGGTCAAAAAGAATGAAAATTTAATACCTAGGCAGTGAAAAAGTTCCTCAAAAATACTCGTGAAAATTTTATCATGCACTGAAACGATGGTCTTTGGTAGTCCATGCAACACTAGGTGAAGTAGATGTGATCCACGGATTGCGCAATAAAGGAGTGACTAATGGGAATGAAGTGTGCATGTTTAGACAATCAGTCCACAACAGCAAATAAAACAAACTTGACTTGCACTGGGGGTAGACCTTCGATGAAGTCCATGGAGATGTCGACCCATATTTGCTGCAATACGCAAATGGTTGTAGGAGACCAGCCGGGTGCAAATTTTCCTATTTGTCGTGTTGACAAGTGGAACAACTCTACACATAATCTGCAATGGTGGATTTCATCCCCTTTCAAACAAAATTCATGCATGATGCGCTAAATTGATTTTTTGAGACCTTTGTTTGGTGATGCGATAAGCAAATATTTAAGTTTTTCTACCAACATAATCGGTTATGTAAAACTTATTGTACATTGTAGCCTGAACATGAAAAAATTGTCTTGTCAAGCGACCTCTACTCCAAGCACGCCGACTTGTGAAACAACCCCAACAAACATGAGGTATCTGTTAGGGAGAAATCTTCTGGCCTATAAAAATCACCCATAAATAAAGCGTACTTCAGATATTAATTAAAAAGGTTATCTTGGGCTTATCAAATAACCCAACCGGTCAAAATTCATTTCTTAAACCAAGCCCGCTCAACTTTCAACATTATGTTAAATAAGGAATTGCTACACGTTGCTCATTCGACAGAACACGTCGCCTATCCGATGGTTCACATCGACAGCCACTTCCGCTCTCATTTCAAGTGTGCAATATTACATACTCTCGCCCTAAAATTGATTTATTCTCTACAACCTGATTGTTAAATTAGGAAATGCCAAGTGTCGCTCATCCAACGAAACATGCGTCGCGCATTCGATGGTTCACATCGCTAACCATTATCAAAATTTACGGAAACCTTAACTATAAATAGACAATTCCCCTCTCATTTCCAGTACGCAATAACATACTCTCACTCTAGCCTTGATTTATTCTCTGCAGCCTGATTGCTAGTTAAAGCATCAAAGTAGTTTTGGCGGGTACCAGATCGATGTCTCTAAGCCTCTTAGATGTTACTGTGTCTTTCTGGTTAACTCGAGCTCTCCCGGATACAAGAGAAACTCGTAACAAGAAATCCAAAAATGATGATGGAAATCAAAGGAGATGAAGGCAACAAATATACCTGATCCTTGTAGAGAAGTAAACCATTAGTTGTGGACCAATTGGGAATGGGATGGCCTTGCTCTAAATCTTAGTGAAAGACTGATAATCATTGGTAGTCATCTATTTCTCATCAAATCTCATTGAAAATAGTGGCCCAAGTATGAGAGATGGAAAAGTTGGCGAGTGTCATCATTGCAAAGAGAAAGAGCATCAGCAGCTGGGTTTAGTCACCTACCCTTGTATTCGACGTTGAAGTCAAAAACCAACAATTTTCTAAGCTAATAATGTTGTGATGATGTGGTAAGGCGCTGTTCAAAAAAGAATTTCATACTATAATGATTACTTTGAATAAAATAATGGCAACTCCATAGGTATGGTCTTTAATGGGTGTCAGCCTTTGCTAATCAATCTCTCTCATATGTAGCGAGTTTGTGATGGTGATTAACAAGCTTCCTATTGAAAAAGGTAATGAGGGGGTCTTGCTCATGAAGGACGACACCTATCTGCTGCCAGATGATCACATTCCACCATGAACTCATCATCAAAGCTCCACAACCAAAGGACAAGGGCTTCGGTGAATGCTTTTTTCAACATTGCAAAGGCTTGAGATGCTTGGGCAAACCATTGATAGTTCTTTTTGAGTGAGTTGATCAATGGCATAGCTATTAAGCCATGATCTTTGATAAATTTTCAACAGTAGTCAACAAGGCCAAGGAGTCGCATAATGCCTTAAGTGAGGAAGGCGAGAGCCAATCAAGAATGGCTAAAATCCAAGGTTCGAAACTTCGTCTTTGCCTATGACTTCGCTCACTTAAAATTCAAAATTAATTCGGAGAAATGTAATTCGATGTGGAGAATTTTGGTAAAACTTCGACATTTTAGAGAAGTCTAAATAATTTCATTAAAGTGCTAGAAAACATCCATGTTGCATCAAAAGATACTAAAAAGTATGTTTTCTATAATATTTCAAATTTTTTCTCATTCTATACTTAATGTTAAGTTTTCAAATTTTCAATTTTGACTGGGTTGATCAATTTTTTACATTATTTTTTTTTCTTCACTAGAAAATATATTTGAATCATTTTCTAATAAATGAAGTAAATTTGTGGTTTTGTTATCTCATACCATATTGTCATTTTTTAGATTATATTTTAACAAAAGCTGGCTCTAACTGCATTTCCCTTTCCTTACAAGTGAACATTAGAATCTAAAGGCTTTAAGTTGAGTAGGACGAAAACCGAATACATGCACTGTGAGTTTAGAAACACTAGACATCGAGATGACAGAGTGGTAAAATTAGGGGAAATAGAAGTTCCTAAGGTAAACCACTTTAGATACCTAGGATCAATCATACAAAATGATGGTAACATTGAGAATGATGTCACACATAGAATTCAAGTTGGATGGAAAAAATGGTGGAGTGCAACAGGGGTGATTTGTGATTGAAATGTTCGTACTAAGTTAAAAGGAAAAAATTTTAGGACCGCAATTAGGTCAGCTATGCTCTATGGAAGTGAATGTTGGACGGTAAAGCAACAACAATTACATAAAATGAACGTAGCAGAAATGAGGATGCTTAGGTGGATTTGTGGTAAAACTCGTAAAAATAGAATAAGAAATATAGAAATTCAAAGACAAGTAGGAGTAGCACCAATTGATACAAAGATTAGGGAAGGGCGGTTGCGATGGTTTGGTCACCTGCAAAGACGGCCTACAAATGCTCCAACTAGAAAACTTGACTTAATAAAAACTGTAGAAATTCAACGAGGCAGGGGCAGACCAAAGTTAGCATGGGATGCATTAATTAGAAGGGATTTGAATGGTTTGCAAAGCTCACCATCAATTGCACTTAATCGAGCACAATGGAAAAGTTTGATCCATGTAGCCGACCCCAGTTAATTTGGGACTGAGGCTATGTTGTTGTGGTTTGTTGTTGTACAAATGAACATTAAAACATGAAATGTTATCATTTTTTCTAACGTCAATGGAAGTTTTATAAAACTTCGTTTACACCTAATTCTTAAGTCAGTGCGTCAAAAAATCTAATTAATTTGAAGAACCTCGGAGAAGTTCGGAGAATTTTCAAACCATGTAGTAAAATCTTGGAGTAGACGACTTCGACGCCTACTTCGTGAATAATATGGTCAAGATATGCAACTAATGGGGTGTTCAATCGACATAGTGTCAGTGCTAATTGACTCTAAGGTTTGAAAAATCAACAAACTTCACCGAACTTTGGCGGAAGTTTGTCAATAATGAAAATGGGGAAGCAAAACTATGCGGCAATGTAAAACTTGCAAAGTTTTGCCCGAAACTTCAACATGTTTCGCCAAACTTCGACCGACTTCAATGTTTTCCATTGCAACCATTAAAAGATAGACAAAAAATGCAAGAGTTTGAAGAAATCAAAGAAGTTTTTGGGGAAGTTGACGAAGTTTTTTGAGGAAGTTAACGAAGTTACCCCTAAATAAAATAAAATTTGAAAATTAACTTCTTTTCATATCAAGTAGCAAATAAGGTTAAGATTTATCATATAAAGCAATATAAATTAAATATTAATGTCACCTGTGTTGTGAATTGGGTGTTTATAGTAAAATAACTATTTTAAGCAATTGCATTATGATTATTATGCATTTGTATGATTAAGTATAATTCTAACAACTTCAAGGAGAAATTTGAGTTTTCTAACATTTAAAGTGAATTCCATAAACTTCTATACACCGACAACTTTTTGTAAAACTTCCCTCGTCAAAGTTAACTTCCTTGAATAACTTCCGAATTTTAAGTGGGCGAAGCTAAAGGTGAAGTCGAAGTTTCAAACCTTGATTGACTCGACATAGATAAATATAGGGCAATTGAAGCATGTGTTTTGTTTGCCCTTCCATCAAATTTGACCATTCTACCCCACTGTAGCTTTCTCCAACATCAGTCTTTAAAGAAATGAAATCCAATTACATAACTTAAATCATTTCCATGTCCATCTTTCTTTGGACACCATCAAGATTCTACTCACTTCCTTCTAGTGACAACAAGCGTCATAAGATGAACCCACATCAGTCATCATCAAGACCCGATTTGTCGTGATCGTGGGCAGAGGAGTTAAGGTTATGAGATTGAAGAAGTGGTGATGAGAGAGGTGGGAGTTTGGAAATGGCGAGATGATCTGCATATTTTCAATGCGAATAGGTGTTTCTACCTAGAGTTTGATCAATTGATGATTGAGTTTGTAGCTCACACTCTTCTTCGTTTCATTACATTTAAGTGCAAAGAGACTTACGGGGAAAATTTTGAGTTTTCCTCTCGGGGTAAACCACGGCTTTATTGACGGGAGGAGGGAGGGTGTCTTTTTAGAAGTAGTATTTTGGTGCATTAAACACATGCTCGTTGCTGACGAGTGAAACGAATATTGGCTTTAGCAGCAATCAAGGGCAAACACCCCAACCAAACGCACCGTCAGGTTTCTCGAAAGAACATTTGGAGCGCTTCAGAAGAAGTTGGTGAAAGAGAAGGTGATGAATATGCTAGACCCGAGTAGAGCAATACACCAAAAGGTCATCAAAGAACACAAGAACAAAATTTGCGCAAATGTTCATGAAAAACTTCGTTCATGAGACTTTGTAATGTAGATTGTGCGTTAGAGAGGTCGAAAGGTATTACCCGAAATTTTAAATGACTGTGGTGAGTGCAAAATGTTGTTTTCTCGATGCCTCGAGAGTTCATTCGCACTTGAGATAACCAAAGACAAAATCCAATTTCCTAAAGTACTTTCCACCATACAGTTTTTCGAGGAGTTTGTTGACAATGGGGATTGGAAATTTGTCCTTCATGCTTCATGAATTGAGTTCTTGGTAGTCCATGCAGAATTGCCGAGTGCCATCATGTTTTTTTACCATCAGAACTGAATAAGAGAAGTGTGATTGGTTGGGTTGTATAATGCCTTGGTGGGACATTTCTAAACATTATTTTTCTATTTCATCCTTCAATAATTATGGGTAACGGTAAGGGCAAACCGTGAAACGTCCTGCTTCGAGTTGAAGATTGATGCAGTGATCACAAATCCACTACGGGGGAAGGTAGGTTGGTCACTCGAACAACGGTGAAAATTCCTCAAAGAAATTGGTCTAAATCAAGGGTATGTGATAGGCATGCGGCATGCTTCAAGTGATGATAAATGTGGTGGACGGCGAAAAGATTCCCCCTTCATTTGCGCCTTGCACACACTGTGCTTGATGTGCATTGTGAGAGAAGTGAAAACCAAAAGAATGGGTCTAAGTGTTCGCGGCAATTTCATGCCAAGAACTACGTCATAGCTATCTAATGGAGTAGAATAGAGGTCAACAAGGAAAGAATCCTTCCCGACTTCTAATTTTACAGCTCGACGCATACCTCCACTTGAGAATTTCTCTCCACTAGCAACGACAACCTTTCGTTCAAGGCGGAAGTGGATGGGAATATTGATTTGCAATGTACTTTCACAAGTAATGAAGTTGTGTCTGCTACCGGAATCGATGAGAATCCATACAGGAAATCCCTTGATGAAAGCCTTCAACTGCATTGTTTGTGAACCATGGGAGCCGCTAGCACAAAGGAGATTTGAGGATCCCCTCCCAAGCCACTAGCATCATCGCCGTTGTCGTAATTGGGTACTTCAATCCATAAGAGGCGCTTACAATTGTGATCAGCCAAGTTAGCATCATCGTAGTTGAAACATAGCCTTTTACCTCTTCTCTTAGCCATCTTCACATGAAGTTACGCGTTTAAAGAATGGAGTGGAAGGTTTGTTGGGAGCTTGTGTTCTAGTGGGAATTGGCTTCGTTCTACTAGGAGCATTCTTTGTGGCTGAAGTGACATTGTTGCTTGTTGAAGTTGTTGATTATGGAGACGACCAAACCCCTATAGTTCGGCTAAGAACTACAACCACTATTTGTTGCTTGCAGTTTAATGCTCGATGCACCACATTTCTTGATTGTCGTAACTCGATCTTTATGCACAAGTGTTTTAAGATTACTGCAGTGAAGAGGTGAACTTGTTGCTGCAGCTTGAGATTTGTGGTTCACACCAACAAGAACTGAAATTGGCGTTGGAATTCTTCCACCATCAAGGTTTGACGAGGCAAGCTAGTTCGCCCAATGGGTCTTTGCTTAAAGTTAGAGGTGGTCCAAAATGAACGTCGCAATGCTCCTCAAATGTTTCTCAATCAAGTCGGCAAAACTAAAGTTGGGTTCTCCCATTAAATGGAAGACAACAAGCCTAATCTCGTCCTCCTCCCGTGTTTGTTGGTTTGAGAAGTATTCCTTGCTCATGTGTAGCCATACTAGTGGGTGTCCTCCCCATTACATGTGGGAAACTAAAGTTTCGAAAAGAGGGGTACCATCAAGTCTTTACTCAACCCTTCTTGTCTGTGTTTATTGTTGGACAGCAAATGTAAGAGGCGAGCTCTCTAACATGTGCCTTCAAAGCTTGTTGTCGGTAGCTCATTTGTTGAAAGGAAGCTAACCGTTTGTTCCTTATAGCATCAGTATCATCCATAAAGAAATTGCTCTAATACCAAGATGTTATGGGCCTTGTAGGATCTCGTCACGAGATGCGACAAAGTGGAATTCAAAAGATTCTTTGAATATCGATGTTCTTGGTTGGATCAGCCCTTGATAGGATCTTGATTCAAGACTATTTTAAATTAAGGCGATACTTGTTCATCTCTATTATCCATATGATGTCTTTAAATAGATCTAGGACGCAACCATCATAGCAGGGAATTAAGAAAACGCAACTACAATCTTGCAATCTTATTGACGCTAGATTATTGTGTTGTTTCCATACATAACTTATACAGTTATACCTAGATGGGAATCAAGCTAGAAATAAATATAATTGTTGTCATTTTATTTTCCTAAATTGTTGCCCTGATTCTGGTCAACTTTCCTTGTATAGCTACACTTGTATGTGCACCCAACAAATGCATCCATGACATGGACCATAGCACTAATTGCAGAATTTGATTTAACACTATTTTGAATACTTAGTGTAACCAGAGTGAACAAATGCTTTATTTAAGAACTTAACGCTTTCCAACGACCAACTCAGCTAAATTAGAAATAGTGTGCCTAACTCGATTTTAGCTAGAACTTGGAAAGAACGACATTAACATGTAAATGTGAAATTAAAAATATCCAATATCAAGTTGAACCAAGCATGCTTGATCGAAGTTGAAACAACATGAAATTACTGACTTATTATACAGTCTCCAACGAAACACCATAACGTCCATTTTGCTTACATGGTATGAAGTCTCTCTATAAAATTTTGCTTGTAATAATAGTACATGTTGTCGAGTTTTGATGATTTTTGTTTGTTGGAATATTATATCTCTTTCCTTTTGGCAATTAATTAGAACTCACGTATGGCACTTGACATCAATTTCTAGTTTTGCATTTATAGCACGCCTATATTCTTTAGGAGTATCTTTCAAAGGAGATTGATACAAGTTGTATTACTTATTATTATAAGTTATCATGTCTTCCCTCATCTCCTTATAGTTTCTATCGATTTCTATACATGTGATCGTAAATTCGATGTTCAAAAATCCAATTAAGTGAAGAATGTTTGGGAAATTTTCATACCACTGGATACAATATGCACAACGACATTTCCAACCAGAGCCGGAATTGGGTTGGGATGAATCAAGATGAGTGTAATGTGCATCTCAATTCACATCTAACCAACACCACTGAATGCAATGCAAGAACAGCTGCACTTATTGTATTGCCCCAGCATTTCCTGGAAGGGGCAATAGTTCATATAGTGCAAAGCAAGCGCGTAGTTCCCAAATGTGAGATGATAATAAAATGAAAACAACACGATCCAACACACTCAATTACTTAGGTTTTCTCAACGAATTCAAACCACCCTAAAACCTCAATTCTCTCCAAATTGCTCAACAATTCCCTCCAAAAACCAAACAAACATCAAACACAAGACCTAATCAAGCGAAAATTGAACACCAATCACAATCAGTAGTAGTAGTGGTAGTAGTAGTAGTAGTAGCAGCAGCAGCAGCAGCAGCAGTAGTAGTAGTAGTAGTAGTAGTAGTAGTAGTAGTAGTAGAAGTAGTAGTAGTAGTAGTAGTAGTAGTGGTAGTAGCAGTACCTTGCTGAAAGCAGCGCGAGAACATGAATCGACGAGACGAGGCCAGTAGAGATGGCGTGGTCGAGGAACTTCCATAGAGAGGGAGTGTTGTGCCGAAAGCAGAGATTGGACACCAAAACCTCCCCCAGTTCCACGCTCGGAAGCTCAAGCCCTGCTTCGCGCACGCGCCTCGAGACCTCCATCCCCCACGCTAATGGCGAGTCCCTGCGCTCCTCGCACCACTTCACCGTCTCCATCACTCGGTCCCCGAAGAACCCTCTCGCCCCCTCCGCCATCGTCGCTCGTGAGTCGCGACGGAGGTGTGGTGGAGTTGGAGTTATAGGGGGCTCATCGAGAGCGCGTGAGCGGGATTGAAGGAGACCGGCCGTTGGAGAAGTGGTCCGGTGGAAGGCTTTGAACTGTGATGAAGCGCTTTTCTTTTCTTTTTTTTTTTTTATTTTGGCGGGGTCCAGAGTTCGACAAAATTGACGCTGATGGATATATGCCACGCTTGGTGGTACATTCAACTCACGTGCCTCTTGCCAACGTTTACATGACCACTAGTCGTTCCTCGTTTGTTTGTCATTTTCAGCAATTTGACTGGTAAGTGGATACTAATAGACTAAAGAAGGAAGCATCCCCGTCAATTTAAGAGGGGGCACTATGGGCACCTCACTATTTACTCAGAGCACCTAAAATTTATAGTTTTTTCTCCTTCAAATTGGAACATGATGGAAATGACAAAATTGCATCTTTATATAAACACTCTGCACTCCCACAACGCACATTGGAATCGATTTTGGGCACCCCACCTCATTCCTCTCTCATCTCCAACTGAAACTCACGTGGTTTGTTGGCAGTCGTATATTGATTCTTTTGCTTTCACATTATCTAGCGGCGAGGTAACAATAGATTCCAACCATAATAAGGTTCGAAAAAGATGTTTTGGTGTGGCAAATAGCAAGTTTGATGATTTGATTTTTCACTGTAGAGTTTGGTAGATCTGGACATTCCAAAGTTGATTTCAGGGTGAAATGGATGAAGATAACACAATGTTGTAGGATGAGGTACAAGAAGAGGTATTTGTTGATGTTTATTGTGTTTTTTTTTACAGTTGTATGCACGGACACGATTGTGTCGACCACACATAATCGAGACTTTGTCGATAAGTCTCGGTATGTGGTGGCCAACATTTATGCACCTATTTCGGTCATGGGGTACCGAAACACTTCAAGCAGTGTCGGTTATGTTGTACCGAGACTGCTTCTTAAGTCTCCGACCTTTTGCTACTAAGACTGTGTGTTTTTGCGTATTTATGGCAAATTTGCAGTGTCTTGGTGTGCAAATTAGGCATCGCCCGGCACTAGGCCTCTATTAACCCCCGGTAAACTTGTGCAAAGTTAATAAAGGCATAGTCAACCTCACAAATCGGTCTTTAGTACTTGATAAACCATACAACAGAGTATGCATATATATATATAGATATATGAAATCATGTGCAGCAGAATTTAAATGCGGCGAAAATTCAATAACAAATAAATTAAACACACAACGAGTTCTACGTATGGAAGCTAGTATGTGGAAACCCCATGCAACATATAAATGTACAAATTTTAGGGACGAGGGGAAATACATATATCTCTCAAGCCAAATGTCCATTTATAAAATATAATAAATGTGACATAAATTCATCAAATGACCTACGTATGCCGCACATCAATATTCTCAAACTCGAAGATTATGCCTGCAATTGTCGCCGAAAGTGGAGACAATTCTAGTGAGTAAATCTTGAAAAAGTTCAAGAGTAATTCAGATTAAACAATAAACAAGTATATAAATCATGCAGGAAAGAAACGAAGATGAGAAGAACAATAAAGCGCATGATTGACGAACTACAATGGTCAACGATAGAGACAAAGTGACTTAGAAGCAAATGATATGCGCTTAAGTGGTCTTGATAATCTACATGTGAGCTCAAGCCACTTGACTACGGGTAATAGGGGTGGGCAAACCGCGGTTTGGTGGTGAAAATCATTAAACCACGACCAAACCCAGGGACCACAATTTGGCCACTTTGCAAACCACCACTGAACTGCAAACCCTCAAAACTGCACCCAAATCACCCGTGGTTTGCGCGGTTTGGTTTCGCAGTTTTACTACGACCACTATTAGTAGGAGATGGCAGCGGAAGGCGCGGCGGTAGGAGGCGCGACTGGTGCGAGGCAGCGGTAGGATGCGCAGTGGTAAAAGGTGGGATTGGTGGGAGGCAGCGGTGGGAGGGGCAGCTATGGGAGGCACAAATAAGATAAGCGATTGGTGGAATACACAGCGGTGGGAGGCATTAATTGTTGGCGCGATAAAGGCGGCGACGACTAGTGGGAGGCAGCGTTAATAGGCGGTGATAGGCGGCGGTAGGACCCGACTGTGGGAAATGAGGTGGAAGACGAGGTGAGTTTTGAGATGTTAAGAGGGGACGACTGAAGAGTTGAGAGTAAACAAGGTTTGGTTTTCGAGTTTTAGGGTTTTGAGTTGTAAATTTAAAGAATTCACTGAACTACCTTCGGTTTGGTGAATTGCGGTTTTTTCAAAATGAAATCCGCTATCAAACTGCGATTTCGTTGTTTTCAAGTTTTTTTAAACCACCCCCAAACTGTGAGTTTTAGAAACCAGACCATACCATGCGATTTGGACGATTTGGGCAATTTTGTAGAGACCAATATCCACCCCTAACAAGTAAGTGTCCAATATTTTTACAACAAAACCAAGTCTGCTTCAATTGCACCTAATCCGTTAGGCATTGTTGGCTCACTTAAGCCGCAGCTCGAGAAAATTCCAAAATGAGCTACAGTCGCAATCAGATGCTCAGCCACAATGGAATCCTTGAAGTCATGTGAGGAGCCATAGCATATGGCAGATGCTCACTTAGAGGATTCAACCTGGTCTAAAAACCACGAACACGACTCGGATGCTCAACCTACGAGTAAATTGTTGGGAAATGTACCCTAGGTCAATCTATAAACATTGTTTATCTTATAATCTTAGTTAATAAAATAGAGGTCTTCATTTGATGTTTTATTACAAGTGATTGTTTACCTTATAGTAAGATTTATGGGTATTTGTTGAAATATCATAAATGTCCCTACTTGGTCATTATACCGGGAACTATAATGAATTAAGACTAGTGTGAATCTTGATTGATGGTCACGTAATAATCATGCATATAAGGATACGAATCGAGATCATAAGTACTTGTTAGGGAACAAGGTACAGAACCGACCCTCTATAAGAACACCACATGGATTAAGTCATAGGTGTTACTCATGATAGGTATGTCATTTAGTCCTTCAACTTGAGATTACCATAGACTTCAATATTAAGAGCATAGTTGTGACAGCTCCTTCTTCAAAACAGGGCACCGCCGACCTAATCCCATCATGAAGCCTTAATCTCAGCCACGTAGGACTTAACCATGTATTAGTAAGCCTTTTTGTCCTATTCACCTCGTTAAATGCATTCAGGATAAGTAATACACATGTCACATTATTATTGAATTTCAGAGTTAATTAAAACTTTTTATAGTTTAAAATAGCAAAAACGTTATAGTGGAAGTCTTAACAATTATACGAAAGCAATTATTTAAAATCCTAAGTGTGGAAACCATGAAACAACATCACATGAAGATGATAACATAGTGATCTAGTCAAGTGTCAAGTCGGGGAACTAACTGCTCAACCCAATATACAACCAAAATGCATAGAAAAGATATAAAGTAATTAATACAACAAAAGTTGAGACCTACAAACATGGAGAGTAGAAAAGCATCGAACGCTCGAAGATAGTCATCGATCTTCTCCTTGCTCGACCTGTTACACGACAGATCTTACCTACCGTCATAAAAAGGACAATGAGTACGATGTAAAAAAGTAATTCCTGAATATTCTTATGTACATTTCTGATGCGAAGCGTGATTTTCGGTGTGTTAAGTATGATTTAGTTAATTATTTAGTAAAGTAATTGATGATTTGGGGCTTATTTAGTGTATTTTTCGGTGTATTAAGTTCAAGGGACAACGAGACTAGACGACAAGCGGGTAACGTGAAGAAATGAAGAAGAAAAGTGAAGTTGCTGATCTTGGCACTGCATGGGCGCCACAGCGCCAAGTCCAGGAGAATATAACATCTTGGCACTGCATGGGCGTCGCAACGCCACCACAGCGCCAGGTCAAGTTTTGTTACCCATATCATGGGCGTTGTGCGAGCGCCATAGCGCCGCCACAGTGCCATAGTAAAAAAAAATGCCGATTTTTGTCTATTTTAAGGTTTTAAACCTATTTTTTTGGACCAAAATACCCCTCTATATATGTTTAAGAGAGATAAGGTTCAAGATATTTTGTTTTGGAGAACCAAGAAGAACGTGTGAAAATTGAAGAATAGTAATCAAAATCTTGGATTCTCTATTAATTGTAGGTTTGATTTCATGTTTTCTTGCTTTCTGATCATGAATTGTGTTGAATTGAACCCACTTATGATGTAATCTATTTTGTTCTAGGGATCTTTGGATCCCAAATTGGATTCTTTTTATTTCAATTTGATTATATTTGTTCTTTCAATTCAATATTTTGATTTTTGTGTTCTTGTGTGCTATGTTATACTTACCTTGATCAAGTAGGTGTGGATTCACTAAGACCATTGGGACTTTTGAACCCGGATTAGGGAAAACACAACCTTAGAACATATGGCGTATCAACCGATGGTCATTGATTAGGGAGGCAATTAAATTTGGTTTTTAATACGGTATCTCGCGCTATTCACGATGACCGGCGGAGTCTGAGTGGGATGTTAGAATCTCCATCACTGAGACCTCGGGATGGAATGAATTGTAGGAAACTCGCCTATCATTGCATGAATTGGGAGACTTTATAATTAAATTGGATTCAAAGGATACAATTTGGGTAAATTAGATTTCCTAAGATATTTTCTTCATTGCTTAAGACTTATTTTAATTACTTGCAATTAGTTAGTTTAAATTAATTAATAATTTGTTTTTACAAAACCTAACATTTAAGTGTCTAACTCTATTTCTTAATTAGACTAAATATTAGCACATAACCGTCCTTATGGATACGATATTCCCAACACCAACACGAGTTGGTGCAACTATTACTTTGATGTTTGTCGTACACTTGTGGTCGCTGTCAAGTTTTTGGCGTCATTACTGAGGACGGTAGCTAATCTTAGTTTGAGTAGAATAGTTTGTTTAAGATTTTTATTTTTATCAATATTTATTTATTCTTTTCGTTTAATTTCAATAATAATCTACACTTGATCTTCTCTTCATTTTTTTTTTAGTTTTTGTGTCCATGCAAAACGAATAAGAGATATAAGTGGAAAATAACGACTCTGAGCTTGATTTACTTTTCCTAAATTATATTGAGGATACGCAGGAGTAATAACAAGAGACTAATAATATGGCTGCAAATCAAGGACAAGAGGAGAGCCAACGACCTCTTCGGGATTACTTCAAGCCGGATGTTCAAGTAACTTATAACGGTGTGATGAGGATTTCGGTGAATAATCGTCCATTTGAGCTCAAACCGGGATTGATTAATTTGGTGCAAAATAGTCTTTTAAGTGGTTTGCCTAACGAAAATCTAGTAGCACATGTGGAAATGTTCTTGGAGAAGTGCGACACGATTCACATAAGTCATGTCCCAAAAGAAAACATTAGGATGCGCCTATTTCCTTTCACACTAGTAGGGAAAGCAAAGGCATGGTTTCATGGGCTTAATCAGGGAAGCCTTACTTCTTGGGATGATATTAATGAAAGATTCCTTTAAATGTTTTTCCCTCTAGTGAAGGTGGCAGAACAGAAGCAAGAAATCAACTCTTTTAGGCAAGATGAGACAGAATCATTGGGAGAAGCTCGGGAAAGATTGAAAGAGTTGTTGAGGAAGTGTCCAGGGCATGGATTAGAGAAATAAGCTCAACCGCAAATCTTCTACTATGGCATGACTCAGAAAAGGAGGACTTTAGTTTATGCGGTATCAGGAGTCACATTTCTCTCTAAAGGCAAGGACGATGCATGTGAGTTACTTAAGATGATATCTATGAATTCCTTCGCAACCAAGATCACAAACATCATCAAAGAAGGCACCGAGAATGTTTGAGGTTGATACACAAACAACAATAATGGCTCGGTTGTCAAATTTACCCAATCAGATGGCTAAGCTTCAATAAGGACAGACAAGTCAACAACCACACAATCCTCACCATGTGCATCAAATGTCTTTGGTGGCCAACCCATTGGATCACACACTTCAAAATCAGGAATATGAAGAAGTGAATTACCTGAACAGTTAAAATCACGGGAACGACTTTAGGCCAAGGGCTCCAGCTCCACAATGATATTATCAATCAATTCCAACTCAAATTTATCGTATGGAAATCCAAATAATGCATAGGAAGCAACTCCTCCGGGTTTTAGGAACCAAATGCAACAAAAGCAAATTCCGACAGAAGTACAAGCCTCTTTCAAGGAAATTGAACAATATTTGAAGGCTATGGATACTGATCATACGCAAAGGCTTGAGAAGAATGAGAAATATATGGAGGGAGTAAAACACATTATGGATGGCATGAAACAAACTCTGAAAAGAATGGAAGATGAGAGAACTCAATCAATGAAGAACACAGAGTGACAAATGGCGCAGTTAGCGATAACTTTGAATTCATGTCAGGAAGGCCAATTCCCAAGTAATACAATTGTAAACCCGAGGGAGAATGTTAGTGCAGTGCAGTTGAGAAGTGGTAAGACACTACTTGAGCCAGTTAAGAAGAAGCCAATGGAACATAAACAGACTAAGTTGGTTGAAATTAAGCAGGGCGATAAGCCTAATGAGTTTGAGCATGATGAATATGAGGCAACTAAGAAATGTGATGAAACTGAGCGGAGTGGTTTGCATGATGATGATATAGCTGAAAGATCTGAAGTAGGTAGAAAGGACAAAAATGTTAAGAATGGTAGTTCAACAAGGCGGGAGACAGCGCCAGGCAGGATGAAATTCCCAAATAACCCTCCCGTTACTACACCACTACCTTATCCTCAAAGGTTCAAGAAACAGAAAAATCAAGAACAATTTAATAAGTTTCTTAATATGTTCAAGAAGTTGCAAGTGAATATTCCTTTTGTCGATGCACCTGAGCAAATGCCATAGTACACCAAGTTTTTGAAATACATCATTGCTCAAAAAAAGAATATTGAGGAATTTGAGACAGTGAACTTGACTGAGGAGTGCAGTGCCATTTTTCAAAGAAAGCACCTACAAAAATTAAAGGACCCAGAAGCTTCACCATATTGTACGCTATTGGAGTTTATCTATTTGATAGGGTATTGTGTGGTCTTGGAGCTAGTATTAATTTGATGCCCCTAACTTTCTTCAAAAAGTTAGGTTTGGGGGAGGTGAAACATGCGAACATGACATTGCGTATTGGTGGATCGCTCCTTGTCTTATCCTAAAGGTGTGATCGAGGATGTCCTAGTGAAAGTGGATAAATTTATCTTCCCGATCGACTTTATCGTACTAGACATGGATGAGGATGATGAAGTTCCTTTGATTTTAGGGAGACTATTTTTGGCAACCACTAGAGCTCTCATTGATGTGCAAGAAGGAGAATTGAGACTACGAGTGAATGATGAAGTAGCGTTGTTCAATATCTACAATACTATGAAGTTCCCTAATGCAAATGAACAATGCAATAGCATAGAAGTGGTGAATAGAGTTTTGAAGTGTGTGACTGAGCTATCTCGAGAGCAAGTGCCGGAAGATCCTTTGGAGAGATGTTCAGTGCAAAGCATTACCGCTACCCCCACTGGTGACTGTAGACTTTATGGACAATGGAAGAGTTGGCAGCTTTGAAGTCAATGAAATTCCACCAACCAGTTGAGCAGTTAGAACTTGAGCCTGAAAGTGCAATCACTGAACCAAGTCTCGAATTGAAGCCTCTGTCTAAGCATTTACGTTACTCATACTTAAGGGACGAGTCTACATATCCAGTGATTATATCTTATTTGTTGACCAAATTGGAGGGAGAGAAGAATTTTTGTGTTCTACGTGAACATAAATCGGTTTTGGGGTAGGCCATCAAAAACATCAAAGGAATTAGCCTATCAATTTGTATACATAAAATTTTGATGGAAGAAGATCATAAGCAATCCTTGGGACCTCAGCGTCACTTGAAACCAGTAATGAAAGAAGTGGTGAAGAAAGAAATTTTAAAGTGGTTAAATGCAGGAATCATATATGCCATTTCTGACAGTTCATGGGTTTCACCAGTACATGTTCCTAAAAAGGGGGCATGACTGCAGTTTAGAATGAGGAATGAGAGACATTGTAGACGAGAACGGTGATGGGATGACGTGTTTGCATTGACTACCGAAAGCTGAACAAGGCAACACGAAAGGATCATTTCCTATTGCCCTTTATTGATCAGATGTTTGACAAGACTAGCTAGATTTGATTATTATTGTTTCCTTGATAGGTACTCAGGATATAATCAGATTGCTATAGCACCGGAGGATCAGGAGAAAACTACTTCACTTGTCCATATGGTACTTTCGCATTTCGGAGAATGTCGTTTGGTCTTGACAATGCATCGGCGACATTTCAACGGTGTATGATGACAATTTTCTTAGATACGGTGGAGGATATAATGGAAGTTTGCATGAATAATTTCTCGATTTTTGGGGCATCTTTTGACTTGTGTTTGCATAAACTTTCTTTAGTGCTGAAAAAATGTCAAGACACTAACTTGGTGTTGAATTAGGAAACATGCCACTTTATGGTTCATGAAGGGATTGTTCTTTGTCGTTAGAGGTGGATCGCGCAAAGATAGTTGCAATTGAGAAACTTCCAGTGCCTTGGACTGTCAAAGATATTCGTTGCTTCTTCGGGCATGCCGGATTCTACCGTCATTTTATTTGAGATTTCTCGAAAATCACAAAATCTTTGTGTGGGTTGCTTGAAAAAGATGTTCCTTTTGCGATAGCTGATGAGTGTGGGAAGGCCTTTCACATTTTGAAATCGGAGTTGATTTTGGAACCTATTATGGTTGTCCCCGATTGCGATTCCAATTTTGAAATAATGTGTGATGCAAGTGATTTTGCTTTGGGGGGGGAGTTTTGGGTCAAAGGAAAGAGAAGCTCTTCTGTGATATTTATTATACGAGCAAGACATTGGATCTGGCTCAGCAGAACTACACTATCACTGAGAAAGAATTGTTGGCTGTAGTGTTTGTATGAAACAAATTTCGGCTGTACATTGTGGGTTATAAAGTAACAGTGTTCACGGATCACTCGGTCATTCATTACATGTTTGCCAAGAAAGATGCAAAGTTGTAGTTTATTCGATGGGTTCTTTTGTTGCAAGAATTCGACCTCAAAATCAAGGATAAGAAAGGAAGTGAGAATGTGGTGGCCAATCACCTCTCGCGTCTACCACATCAAGAAGCGGATACAAAGAAGCCGATCCACAACACTTTTCTTGATGAGCAACGTTTTAAAGTGGATGTCCAACGAGATGTACCATGGTTTGCGGATTTCATGAACTACTTGGCTGGTCGAGTTTTGCCTCCCGATTTGAGTCCCTCCGCACAAAAAAAGTTTTTGAGTGATGTGAAGCATTATCTATGGGATGAACCTTATTTGTCTTGGCAGTGCAATGACGAGTTGGTTCGATGATGTGTTCCTGAGGATGAGTTTATGGGAATTTTAGAGGGATGCCACTCTTCTCCGTTTTGTGTCATTTTAGCGTTCAACGTACGATGAAAAATGTGCTTCAATGTGGTTTCTATTGGCCGAGTCTTTTCAAAGACACATATATCTATGTGAAGACTTGCAACAAATGTCAACGGACCAGAAATATCTCGTGATGACAAGAATTTCCTCAAGCTACTTTTTAATAGGTAGAATTGATTGATGTTTGGGGGATTGATTTTATGGGTCCTTTCCTAATGTCTCATGGGAAGCAATACATCCTTGTTGTCGTTGATTATGTTTTGAAGTGGGTCGAGGCCATGGCGACAGTGAAGAATGATGTAAAAGTTGTTATTGATTTCTTGAAAAAGAATATATGTTGTCGATTTGGGACACCTTAGGCTTTGGTGAGTGATGAAGGGACGCATTTTTGCAATAAAGCATTGGATATGGTGCTCTACAAGTATGGCATGTGACACAAGACATCATTGGCCTACCATCCTCAAACTAATGGCCAAGCCGAAGTGAGTAATCGGGAGGTGAAACAAATTTTAGAAAAGAGTATCAATTCTTGTCGTAAGAATTGGGCATTACACTTTGATGAGGCACTATGGGCATATCGAATGACTTTCAAAATGCCAATTGGGACGTCTCCGTATAGATTGGTTTATGGGAAGGCATGTCATCTACTAGTTGAGATGGAGCACAAGGCTTATTGGGCATTGAAGAAGTTAAATTTTGATATCAAAACCGTCGGCGATGCACGATTACTTGAATTGATGGAGTTAGATGAATTTCGCTTCCACGCATATGAGAACGCCAAGTTGTATAAAGAGTAGACGAAGAGGTGGCATGATCAAATGATTAAGCACAGAACTTTCGAGCCGGGACAAGTGGTATTACTCTACAATTTGCTGCTCAAGCTCTTTCCAAGTAAACAGAAATCACGGTGGTATGAACCGTACACGGTCATGCAAACTTGGCCATATGGAGTGGTGGAGCTTTGGAGTGATTATGGGAAAACATTTAAAGTTAACGTTCAACGAGTGAAGCTTTATTACGGTCTGAACATTCGACAAAGCGAGTTTGCTACTACAGTCAAATAGTGATCATGTGATAGGCATCTAGCTAACGATGTAAAATTTAGTGCTACTAGGAGGCACTCTAGAGTTATCTTTTTTTTTTAGGATTTTAGTTACTAAACGATTGGATTTGTTTGCAAGACTAATTTGGTGTATTTACATGATTTCGGGTTTTTCTCCATTTGTCGGGTGACTTTTCATCGAAGTGGCAGATTTCGAAACAACCAATCTAGGAAATGGTCGAGTGTGTCACCATTAGCTCGTGCATTGAATTCAATTCATTATTTAGTTTGATTCTTTTCGATTAGCGAATTATGTTTCAAACAATTGTTAATTGTTGTTTATGTGATTATGTGATGATTTCATGGGGCTTACGCGTCCGTTGGGGGTTAAAATAGCTTGATTTTGTCAAAGTAGTGTTTCTCTAACCTTGGCGCTGAGCTGGACGCCATGGCGTTGCCTCAATGCCCCAAAATGTTAACCTCCTGGAAGTGGCGCTGTGCTAGCGCTACAATGCCCTAATTATTGAACGTTCTGGAGGTGGCGTTGTGGCGCTAGGCCTGGCGTCATGACGTCGTGCCATAGCGCAACAAACACCACATAGTTTTACAATAAAACTTTAGGCCGCTGGGCTAGCGTCCGATTTCTTTATGAAGGATTTTCCTTTTTTTTTCTACTCTCCCACTACACAAACCCTTTCCTAGCTGACTCTACCTCCCTCCCCATAACTTTCACCTCTATCCACCACCACAAATTCCTCCTATACTTCTCCAAATCAACTCACACTGATAGGTGGACATTAGATCTATTTGATTTCTACTATTTTTGGTCTTCCATTATGTGTTTTTTGAGTTGTTCTTTCAACCTCTACAAAGTAGGCATTCCTACTATTTTTACAATTTTTTGATCCATTTGTTACATGATTTATTGACGTTTAGTTGGATTACCATTTGCTATTGTGTTGGTGTTGGTTTTGAGCGCTAATTTGGGATTTATAGTTGTGTTCTTTCCTTGTGTTCAAGGTGTTCGAATAAATGCCTCAAATAAATTCTTGTTAATAAATCCATCTACATTGTTTCTTCTCGGCATTCTATACCATTGTTTGGATATGCCCATTGTGTTTAAAATTATTGGTTTTTTATTGACATATTGTTCATTCATGTGGTCGTGTGCTTTTTTTCCATGATTATGTCGATGTTTGTTAAATACTTCTTCACCACTCGTCACTTTGCACGGGTATTTGCATGGGTCGTATGTCCATGAATTGAAAATTTTGTTTGTTACAACTTTGTACCATGTATTTTCACTTAAGTTTGGGGGGTCGTTGTGCTCTATTTGATATATTTGTACACTACTTTATGTGCATTTCGTTCATAAACATAGTGTGTTTTCTATCACAATCGTAGTTGGATTTACTAATTTTATTTTCTTTTTAGGATGAGTAACTTACGCGCATCTCGGTTTAAACTACCGATTGTCCAAACCCCACGCTCTTGTCGTCCAGTGGTTGATTCTGACTCTGATGCCATAACATTGAGTATTACCAAGATAAAGGGGCGGAGGCTCGTTACAAGAAGTACATTTCCTTAACAATAAAACCTGAGCATCTATTTACGGTGTCCAATAAATATAGAAAACATATTTTGGACATTGTGGAACATCATGGTTGGAACATTACAGTTATTGGGCGAAACATTGATAGGGGATATCTAATGAACTTACTATGAAATTTTATGCAAATGAATACCACATATGTCCTAACCAGAAGATATGGGGGATGGGCATCGACATCTATATTACTGGTGCGTATGTAAACAAAGCTTTAGAGTTTAACACGAGACCCAAAAAAATCCTATTTTCTACGGTCCCCTAAAGATTACACCCACCAACGAATAGCGGATCTTATTTGTGTTATGGTGTGAGCTATGTGGAAAAGGATAAGGACACCTTCATGATTAACAATTGGTTATAGAAAATTTGAGGCGGCCACCAGAGGTTGGCTCCACTTTATTTGTTCCATAATAATGCCGACAGGGAATACCAGCGAGATCACACTGGAGCGCCTTACTCTATTAACGCATATCTTAGCTGGTGATGATGTCGACTTTGGTGAGGTCATCTCCCGTTCCTTGATGAGTTTTCGTCGTGGGTCGCCTTTAAAGGTTCTGTACCTTCCTTGGATTATAACTCTCCTGTGCAAGCATTAGTTTGACCATTTTCACAGTAATGAGTACACATTGAGGTTGGGCCTTACATTTGATGCTACATTACGACGATGTGGGTCACCTCCGGGGTACGTTGATTCAGATGATGAACCTCGATAGCAACAGACTGAACTTTCGAGCCAACCACAATGATGTTTGTGCAGGCAAGCACCATCACCGGCAGCGCAATCTGAAGCACCACACGCTGAATAGGGCGGAGACGACCCTCAACCATTGACACTGATTCCTTACTACCACCAGCAATGGCATCACCCTCCGGATGATTGTTATTTTCGCATATTGGAGGATATGGAACGCGATCAACGTGCTATGCATCAACAACAATGTTCATTTCAGTGGGTAACTGCTATGCATTTAGAGGGGATGGCATGCTACCAGTGGCACATGTTTGCCACCCCACTAATCGTAATTACCCGCTTCCACCTTTAGCTATTTACTTTGATGATGTTGGTGAGCACAATGTGAAGGACAACTTCTCGTCTCTATCTGAGGATTGATCACATCCTTTATTGGTGCACTACTCTTTCATTCAGGGGAGTTTCTATTTCCACACCCTATCTCATTTGTTTTTGTTTTGTTTTTCTTCTTTCTGCTACTTTTTAAATTTGTTAGTGTGTCATTTTTCATGCATGCCCACTATCATGTTTCATTTTAGGAGTATTTAGAGTTCATCGAGGGCACTGAACATCTTAAGTTTAGGGGTGTTTCATGTTTATTTTGCAAGTATGTACATGTCACTTCGAGATATTATTTTAATTTTCTTTCCTTATGTGGCTGGCAATCTATGATATACTCTTGATTAAACCAATGAGACAATATACTCGGGATGAGTAAAGGGCACATACCTAAGTGTTTAGCTTGGCTAGATCGGGGTTTCTCCGGAGATGTCAGGTGTACGGAAGGGCTTATGCCGATACAAAAAGGGGATAAACCTAAAGTATGCAGGCTTTAATGAGGATTTAGGGATTCTATAACTTATTCTTGAGCCGCTTGAGGCAATAAATTCTAAACTTAAAGGATTGAGGAGAGGAGTTAGGCCATATTTGAATGTTATACATAATATCCTATATTTCCCTCCTATACATTACATCGCTAGTACCCCGTTGAACCTTGTTAACCTAAGATTTTTGGCACCTACCAGTGTCCCGAGCTAAAAAAGCCTTAGCCTACCTAAAAGTTAGATTGATGAGTAACCCTTATCTATAATGGAAAGAGCTTGTAAAGTTTAAGAGAAAGATGAAACCCACCCGAAAAAAGGGGAATGACAAGAAAAAAAGTGAATCAATCCACCAAATAAAGTCTGAAGAAAAAGAAAAATATGGACTGGTGTGATGAAAAAGAAGAGTTATAAGTGAACTCCTAAGTGAATGTTAGTGATTTATTTTTTGAGAGTTTATTCTTATTGAGAGCTCTATGTATGTAAGGAAAGGCTTTGTGTATTCTATCTAACTTTGTTTGAGCTTAAAAATCTACCTTTTGATACACCGAGCCATGCCCCTATTACAACCTTTCAAAGACTTAAAGACTCTTGTCCTTTTAAGTTTGATGATAGTGGAGAGTGGAGTGAAAAATAAGCTTATGGAGTCTCGTGGAAGTTGATGCTTTAAATGATGAATTATTGAGGTTTCAAATTCTTTTGGTGAACTCTCTTGAGTAATGGTAGCTAGAGATTCAGAATTGTATGTGGGTTGTTAAAAGTGAGATCTCGTGAAGGTTAAGTTGGAAGGCTGGGTTCGTGGGCAATTGAAAATCTTTGGGTCGAGTCAATGTATGGTTTGAATTTGAGATTGGAAGACACCACTAAGGTAAGTTGAGAAGTTAGAATTATAAAATGTGAAAATAAGTTTGTGTTTGCATACTTAATGTTTTCCAATTGTGGATGGTGTCTTTAACGTTTATTTTGTTGGTTGGAAGTAAATTACATCTCTTGTTGTGTAATTCTTTCTTGGGGACTAGCAAAGTCTCAAGTTTAGGGGTGTGATGCAAAACATGATTTTCAGTGTGTTAAGTATGATTTAGTTAATTATTCGGTAAATTAATTGAAGATTTGATGCTTATTTAGTGTATTTTTTGGTGTATTATGTTCAAGGGACAACGGGAGTAGATGGCAAGCGGGTAACGTGAAGAAATGAAAAAGAAAAGTGAAGCTGCTGATCTTGGCGCTGCATGGGCGCCACGGCCCCACCACAACGCCAAGTCCAAGAGCATAAAACATATCGGCGCTACATGGGCGCTTTAACGCCACCACAGTGTCAAGTCAAGTTTCATTACCCACATCATGGGTACTACCTGGGCACCATAGCGCTACCACAGCGCCACAATAAGAAAATATCGATTTTTATCTATTTTTAGGGTTTTAAACCTATTTTTGCTGGACCAAAATACCCTTATATATGGTTAAGAAAGATAAGGATCAAGATCTTTTCCTTTGGAGAACCAATAAGAACGTATGAAGATTGAAGAATAGTGATCAAAATCTTGGATTCTATATTAATTGTAGGTTTGATTTCATGTTTTCTTACTTTCTTATCACGAATTGTGTTGAATTGAACCCACTTATGAGGTAATCTCTTTTGTTATAGGGATCTTTGGATCTCGAATTGGATTCTTTTGATTTCAATGTGATTATATTTGTTCTTTCAATTCAATATTTTGATTTGTGTATTCTTGTGTGCTATGTTATACTTACCTTTATCAAATAGGTGTGGATTCAAGGGTTTGAGAGTCACCATGACCATTGGGACTTTTAAACCCGGATTAAGGGAAACACAACCTTAGAACATATGATGCATCGACCGATGGTCATTGACTAGGGAGGCAATTAAATTTAGTTTTTAATGCGGTATCTCACTTACGCTATTCACATTGACTGGCGAAGTTCGAGTTAGATGTTAGAATCTCTATCACCGGGACCTCGGGATGGAATGAATTATAGGAAATTCGCCTATCATTGCATGAATTGTGAGACTTTATAATTAAATTGGATTCGAAGGATACAATTTGGGTGAATTAGATTTCCTAGGATGTTTTCTTCATTGCTTAAGACTTATTTTAATTACTTGCAATTAGTTAGTTTAAATGAATTAATAATTTGTTTTTAAAAAACCCAACATTTAAGTGTTTAACTCTATTTCTTAATTAGACTAAATATTAGCACATAACTGTCCTTGTGGATACAATATTCCTAGCACCAATACGAGTTGGTGGCACTATTACTTTGACGTTTGTCGTACACTTGCGGTCGCTATCAATTTCCATACATAATCGACCGCTATTTAAAAGCATAAATATAGCCAAGAAGTGCTGAAAGGGAAATATACTAGAGAATACCATAGTTAAGCAAAATGAGACTAGCCCAGGCTAAGTAGTAATGCTCTAGGTCCGGTCAATCATAAGTCCTATCACTAGGCCTGTATTTCACTATCTTAGGGTGGAGTTGCGCTCTAGACCTCTATCAAAGGTCGAAGCCGAGCTCTATGACTCCATAATCATCCATATCTTAATCATTAAAGGCAGAGCTGAGCTTTACACATAGATTAATCATCCTATATATATACTTGCCGACTACTTCAGATCCCATACCCTATATGATGAGCAAGTGTAATGGTGAGTAATGACAGCCGTGGTAGTCAGACAACCCCATATTTCGTACAGCTCATAATTGTGCAATGGATCCTAAATTTTACCACTACTTTATAATTTCACGGAAGACTCGCATTAGCAATTCCAAGCCAAGGCAATATGCTTCAAAGCCAACGTTCAAAGAATACAAGTTGATATGTATACTTCAATTTCATTACTTAATCCTAATAACATGTTATTCTTGATCACATTTTCATCAAAACAACAAAAAAGATATAGAACACGAGAATATAGTTAATGATTTCCATAAGCAAATGATATCATGATAAAAATACCCATATAATGAGGAGAATATGAAACAAGTTCATGATATCATAATACAAGGCATTTCATAGTTAAATAGACTAAAAAACATGGCATAATTGGAATTAAATATAAATAGAAACCTCAACAAGGTTACTTACAACTCATGCAATGTATTTCCTGGCTTAACCGGCCTCCCAACACCCAAAAATGCATACTCAAACTCCTGAGACTCTTTCCTAGGTTCCTGGTATCATTTAGTATGTATTAGAGTGTGTTTAGGCCATTGGTTTGGGGTTTAGGCTAAGTTAGATAGGTTATGTGTATTTTGAAAAAATGCAGATTTTTTGTGCTGTTTTGAAAAAAAATGCAAATTTATTGGTGTTTTCAGAGTACCCAGTGCGATAGGCAATTTATCTAGCGCGTTAATGACCCTATTAGCGCGCTAGGAGTTTTATTTAGCTCGCTAGGAGCACTGTAATCTAGAATTTTGCAACTAGAATTCTAAGTTTTCTCTCAAAATAGCCTCCTCCAAAGCCCCGGATCCTCGTTCTTTGCCACTAGGGATGTGTAACATCTTCCTCCATCAAACATACACCATGCACTTCATGTAATTTATCAATTACATCATAATTTGGAGACTTAAACATGCATTTTTGTGAAAAAACTCAAGAACACTCAAAACTTGTAAAATCATAACTTTTTGATTTCAAATGCAAATTGAGAACTTCTTAATATCTGGTTTATCAGCTCAAAGCGAGCCAATTTTGGAAATGATATAATTCACCCTATAAAATTACAAAAAATCAAAATTGAAACTAACACCTCTAATTTTACCAAAAACCTTTAATTTCAATAATCAAGGTTTAATGATTCACTTAATGCTTCATTTAGCTCATAAAATCAGTGAAAAAATTTCTGAATTCATTTTTATCACAACTTCCTAATTCAAGACCTCATGCTCATAAAATTAAAGCATGTAAAGATGATGAGCTTCATTACCTAAGTTGTTGCTTAATTACTAGCTTGATCTTTTCAATAGGATGATGAATTTGATCTCTTGCAACCCCAATTCCAATAACTAATTACCTCATAATTTTCTCTCTAAATGGATCTATGATTTACATGTTCAACCCAATCACTTATATATATGTAGTCAGGTATGATTGATTTATAGCCATTGATGTAAATGTTCACACTCATCTAGAGACTAATCTAATGGCTTTCATTTTGCCTCAATTCCACTACTTCACCCTTGCTAACACCATTTCATACTTCATTAGTCTTTTGATGTGTCTTCACGTATCTCGAGGAATAACATATGACTATTGTTTTATTTTACTTACTTATAAATCTAGCCACATCAAATTTAACTAATTAAGCCACATAAATACATCTAATTAAATAAACGACTCACCATGTCACTTTTTACCTGATCCCACAACTACACGCATCTCGAGGGGTGTCCTCGCTCACGTATCGACACCTACAAATAACAAATAGATGTGACTTAGTAGTTTACACGTGCACGATACACTAGGAAATCACCATGCAAATATAAAATATACCTTGGCTACTTGCCTCGATGATAAGTCGTTAATTATGTAATATTATTTAAGTAATTTATATATATTTGATAAGTCAATATTTCTATATATATTTAGTAGTTTATTTTAGTATATTGAAATATGGAAAGTCTCTAAAATATTTATTTAATTATATTTTTTGGTTGTTTTTAGGTGAAACGGAGTGCGTAAAAGAATTCGTGGCGAAAAATACTCAAAATAGAGTATTTACATGCAGTGATCGGATGTCGGACGGTTTGCCTCGATTTACACGTTTCGCGGTGGGTAGAATATGAGACATCATATTTCAACCAATTAAGAGCTGCCACGTCAGCGTTCAACCAATCAAACGTTTCCACGTCAGCGGTTCTCCTCACAGCAGCAGCCACGTGGTGCATTTTCATTGGATACAAGCATGTCATCACAGTCGGTTCAACCATTAAGACGCCATGTAGCATCAAAAGCTGCTAGCTTGCAATCAACTAAACCGGTTCCTCCAATCACAGGGTGCTGTGTCAGCATAACACAGTACACGTCACATAGCACACTCTTCTCATTGCTTCAGTTGTTCTTCAATTTGCATCGGGATGCGTGTCCGCGCAGACTCCCAGAATTTTGGACTTAATCGCTCGATTTTTCTCTGCGTTATACGCGCCACGTAGCGCGTTCTCACCCATGCAGCGCGTCATCGCAGGGGTTTTAATCCAATCAAAAGCCGACACGTGGCTCTCTCATAGCAACCAACGCGTCATCGACAACTGCTTCCACCAATTAGAATGCGACACGTCAGCCCGATAGCAGGAACGAACCAATAACGCTGTGACACATGGCAGGCATCTATTTTCAAGCCAAAAACAACCCTACGATGCTCTTCGGCGCACAAGTCACCTCCCCAACCCCTAAAAATTAGTTTCTCTCACCTCCCAAGACCAATTTTTAGTAGTTTTATATATTAGGAACTTAGGTATTATTGAGAAGAACACCGATTATTATTATTTTAGTATCGACTTTCTTCGCTAACGATGATCCGCTAATCAACTTCTTACATAGGTCGAAGGGGAAGCAAGTCGGGATGATGGATTCATGACATATTATAGTCGGGATGATGGATTCATGTCATATTATGTGAGATCTATTATTTTATTATTTTATTTAAGTTAATTTCTCATATTTCATTATTGTTGATTTAAATGATTATAATTTAGATCTAGGGTATGTATATGGCCAGTGCATGCTTTTAGGTGGACAATCTACAATTGTTTGGACTATTAGTATCCGTGTAATTGTGCTTTTGGACCAATAAAGTAACAAACACTCACCTATTTGCCGTCAAACCCTTTCATTTCTTGAGTGTGCAACAATTGAATCTAGGTTAAATTAGGAGCGGATGCAATCCGATTATTTATGATTAGTGTTCCCACAGATCCATATTAATGCAGTTATTGTGTTAAACCCGATTGACAGATGTCTAGGGTTATACATTAATTAGGGAAATAGTTAGTGGTGGACGTCCTGACTATCGAGATTAGGGGAATTAGGATTTGATAAACTTTCATGCATATATGCATTTAGTATTTTTTATTTCAGTTATTTAGAGTCACCCAAAACTTTGTTCATGCCTTTGGTTATGGATGAATAAATTACAATTGCCCTTTTGACTTGAAACTTAAGGAAAATTAGGAGAAATACTCAGTCAAGTTTGTAACTCGACATTTTTATGATTTCATGATTAAGGACTTAGATGATGGTTAAGCTTTGTGCTAGATATCGAAAATGAGTCAACGGTCAAATTTGTGCAAGTGATATTATTTTGACCCACATTGGGGGATTCGCTTGATTATAGTGAAAGTGAGAATGAATAACATGAGTTATTCTAAAAAAAGATAATAAAATAATAAAGTGTCCTATAGGTTTCCACGAGAGATGGAGCATGGAAACTTGTAGTAGGAAAAAGCGACAAAATCGGTCCATAGGAAATGGAGCAGGGATCGTATTAATTGAGAAAAAAACTTTGAAGAAAATAATGTGAAAAGAAAATAAAAATAATAAATAAAGACCGAAGTTGTAAAACTCCTCAAATAAAAGATTTAGTTTGAGTGCTTCACTATATTAAGTGAGAATTTTGAATTTGTTTGCTTGAATGTGTAGACCATGAAAACTTATGAGTAGTTGATTGTCTTTGTCTTGACCGGATTTTTTGTCTTGAAAGTAGGATCTTAATTGTGTTTAGGTTGTGAATCTTGATATATCATAACTCTGAAATTTTCTAAGTTGCTTGTTAATTTGAGGACTATGTAAACCAAAGGAACTCCATGAATTTGGGTATGGGTATATGATTAGTTGAGTCAGTGCATTATTACATTAGGAGTCTAGTTTAGTTTGTGTTGTCATTTACACCTTTACTCCGGGACGTGCAAAGTCTTAAGTTTGGGGGTATTTGATAAGTTAGTATTTATATATATTTAGTAGTTTATTTTAGTATATTAAAATATGGAAAGTCTCTAAAATATATATTTAATTATATTTTTGGTTTTTTTAAAGTAAAACGGAGTGTGCGGTTGAATTCGCGGCGAAAAAATACTCAAAATAGAATATTTACATGCAGTGATCGAATGCCAGACAGTTTGCCTCGATTTACGCATTGCGCGGTGGGTAGAATATGAGACATCATATTTTAACCAATTGAGAGCTGCCACGTCAGCTTTCAACTAATCAAACGTTTCCACGTCAGCGGTTCTCCTCACAGCAGCAGCCACGTGATGCGTTTTCATTGGATACAAGCATGTCATCACAGCCGGTTCAGCCAATAAGAGGCTGCCACTTAGCATCAGAAGCTGCTAGCTTGTAATCAACTAAACCGGTTCCTTCAATCACAGGGCGTTGTGTCAGCATAACACAATACACGTCACACACTGCACTCTTCTGCTCGCTTCAGTTGCTCTTCGATCTGCCTCAAGATGCGTATCCGCACAGACTCCCATAAATTCAGACTTAATCGCGCGATTTTTCTCCGTGTTATGCATGCCACGTGGCACGTTCTCACCCATGCGGCGCGTCATCATCCAATCAAAAGTCGACACGTGGCTCTCTCACAGCAACCAGCGCGTCATCGGCAACTGTTTCGGCCAATCAAAATGCGACAAGTCCGCGCAATTGCAAGAACAGACCAATAGCATTGTGATACGTGGCAGACACCTATTTTCAAGCCAAAAACAGCCCTACAATGCTCCTCGACGCACGAGTCACCTCCCCAACCCCAAAAATTTGTTTATCTCACATCCCGAGACCAATTTTTAGTAGTTTTATATATTAGGAACTTAGGTATTATTGGGAAGAACACCGATTATTATTATTTTAGTATCGACTTTCTTCGACGACGATGATCGGCTAATCAACTTCTTGCCTAGGTCGAAGGGGAAGCAAGTCAGGATAATGAATTCATGGCATATTATGTGAGATCTATTATTTTATTATTTAATTTAATTTATTTTCTCCTATTTCATTGTTGTTGATTTTGATGATTATGATTTAGATCTATGATATGTATGTGGCCAGTGCATGCTTTTAGGTGGACAATCTACAATTATTTGGACTATTAGTATCCGAGTAATTGTGCTCTTGGACCAATAAAGTAACAAACACTCACCCGTTTGCCGTCAAACCATTTTGGTTCTTGAGTGTACAACAATTGAATCTGGGTTAAATCGGGAGCGAATGCGATGCGGTTATGTAGGATTAGTGTTCCTGCAGATCCATATTAATGCGATTAGTGTGTTGAACCTGATTAGTAGATGTCTAGGGTTATACTTTAATTAGGAAAATAGTTAGTGGCGGACGTTCCAACTATCGAGATTGGAGGAATTAGTAATTTCTTGCGGATGTCAATTTTCCATATCTAATCTAGGAGAAATTGAATTAATAATTTTTTGGGATGATTGAGGACCATTAAATGCCATTAAATCTTGATTCTTGCTTGTGGAACTGTAGACTTAGGTGATTTCTTCTCATTGATATTATTTTTGCAAAATTTTTATTTGTGCTAGTTTAATTAATTATTTCATTGAATTTATGAAAACCCCCATTTTTAGTTAACTTGGAGTAAAACTCAAATCTTGTGGATTCGACCCCGTATTTACCACTACTACACCCTTATGGTTGGTAACTCGATTGCGGGTTATATTTGGCACGCACGACACGTGATCAATATTTTTATGATTGAGTCTCCAAAATATTGGCCTAATTCTCCTTATTTATTATTTTCATGTTTAATGGAGTGTGTGATTGAATCCGGGGCGAGAAACTATGCAAAATAGAGTATTCATATGCAGTGTGTTCAACTACCTTCAGATCTGTCTCGAGACACGCACTACACAGTTGATTAAGAAGTGACCAACAGCTAAGTGACGCAGCAAGGACACATGTTTGTGACACTATGCAACCAGAGCCACTTAATCTGCCTCGAGATCTGCACATCAAATTAGTTGAAATGAGAAATAAAGCCACTTGAACTTCCTTGAGATATGTGTGAGCATAGATTCCCAAAGATTCGAAGACTCCATGCATGTCTTCTCTAGATCTAGCAGCCCGTAGATCTGCATCGAGATACACATTAGTACACTCTTCCATATTTTCTGTGACCATCCCACGCATTCCATCCATCACCAGGAGCCGTTGATTCACCTTGGGATACATACCGGTGTTGTCTCCCAGATTGTGCACGTCTCTCGCTCACGTCCTTCCGTCCCAGCCAGCTGCCACTTGTCGCATTGTCATTTGCCAGCATTTCACAATAGTGACTCTCTCCTCCATTCGGTGCCATGTCATCATTGCAACAGCCTTCATCCAATCAGTGTGTGACACATGTCCTGACCATGCAACAAACTCCCAACACCCATCAAATCTGCCTCGGTGCACGTGTCATTCTACAACTCATGAAAATTAATTTATCTTTCTAAAAAGCAAATTAAGTAGTTTGATATAATTAGGACTTGGTTTTTACGGAGAACTCTCTCCTATGCACTTTTCTATTCTCTCTACTTCTTGAAAGATAATTGTTTTCTCTTTTTCTTTAATATTTTAATAGGAGTCATTCATCTACATGTCTGACTAATCTCATAAATCTAAAGCGAAGGTGGAGCAAACAACTCTTTTGGCATCAAATCTATGTGAGATCTAATTTAATTCAACTAAATTGTTTTACATTGGTGTTTTATTCTTTTGTTATTAATTGATTAATTAGGGTTACATTTAGATTTAGATTTAAACCTTGATTATTTTGCTAGCAAGTAGTACGGATTAGTCTATATGCAATAAAACCACACAAGCGGCAATTGACCTTACCAATTGATTCGCCCATTTTGGGATCGGTCAAATACCTAAGGGATCTAGGCAAAATTGGATGAACTAGCGATCCACTTTTCTAAGTGTAGTGCCTTCACAAAACTCATTTGTGGTCATCATGATAAACCTAATTCGTTTGAGTATAGGGTTACACGTTTGGCTATAGAAGTAGTCATTGTTATACCTTGACTACCGAGATTGAGAAGTGCGAGGACTTGAGTACGTTACCGAGTCTATAGCTACTCTAAAATAACTTTTAATTGCATGTTTTATCTAGATCGACAATCATAGGGTTTATTATGCCAATTGAGGAAGTTTGTCATACCGAGGGTTTATGTTACTCTACTTGATTGATTTCTTTACAAAGTATTTTTATCCCCTATTTTTGGTGAACTTTTGAATAAAACTTTTGCAAATCCCCCAATTTACTTTCTTGTTCATTAGCCCAAGTTAGAAACTTGATCTTCGTGGATTAACCCCATGCTTGCCACTACTCCAATTCTTGTGGTATTTTGGTAATCTCAACAAGATTGTATTATTTAACGAATTCGACACCCGCCACTTAGTCAGTGTGCGTATCACGATGTGGGCCCGCGTCACAAGTCGATGATCTTGTTTAATGATATAAAACGTGATTAGAGATTTTAGGCCTTGACAATGGGAATTTGACATAATCAAACATTGTCTTTAATTGGACAATTATAACGATCGCGATTAACTATCATGTGAATAATATGTGAAGGTGTGTAAACAAGATAAAATTTGTTACTCTCGTATAAAGAGCAATATCAGTGTATCCCTCGATATGATAGACTGATAATAGACAAGTCCATGTGAATGATATGATCAATGTCACTTGGTTGCTTTCAATTTACCTAAAGATCAAGACTAATACGATTGAACATTAAGGGTGACTTTCTATGCCTTATGTTTAATCAAAGGATATCGCATGACAAAAAAAAGATATGACTTATGTACCAAATTAGTTTTGGTTCATTGCCAACATCGCATGAACCTATTGGGTCGCGCAGCAAAGAATGACTTTGTACAATCTCAATTAGTCTAGAGTAATGAATTTTATATGATATAACTTATGACATAAAAACACTTACAATTTGTTATATGATAACTTATTAATAGGGGCGTATATGTAATTTGCTTAAACGTGCTGGTAAAGAAAAATGTGTCGTCATCACTCAGCCAATTGTTGTCCCTGAGCTAATACTCAATCAGATAACATCCGAAAATTATCAGCAGATGGAATAAGAGGTTGTCTGCCACTAGCACCTGCATCCCGCTATCGCATGAATAAGCCATTGACATATGCAAGTTGATAGTGAATGTGAATCAGCTACTACATAGATAATGCATATGTATACATATATAGAAATTAACATGTACATATAAGATATTCTCACATCACTTTCACTCACTTCCTAACTAATGGTTTCTAGGCAAGGGTCATCTAGTTTCCATAGCCAAAATATGTGTTTCCTTATTTAAATTTTTTATTTGTTACTTATTAGACTAGTTGGTCTATGATACCACCTATAACTTTAGTATCACGTTGTAGAGTAACTACATTCCATTGCCTAAGCTCTTTAAAGTAAGGCTCTAATACCACCTGTGATGACCTCTTCTCAAAATTAGGGCACAACCTGGCCTAATCATATCATTAAGCCTTAATCTCGCGACGTAGGACTTAACAACGAATTAGTCAGCCATTTTCCAAAATTTTGCTACTTACAAGTTAACTTTTCAAATAAGTATTTTCTTATCTTTTGTTAATTGATAGATCACGGTCAATTAAAATTGTAAAAGTTTTAAGTTTATTCAGCGAAAGTCATAACAATTTAGCAGAAGCTTTTAACATGATGCCTAAGAATGAGGAAAACCAAGGAACAAAGATCATATGCATATATATATATATATATATATATCACAAAACGATAATAATATATCATTATGTATCTGGTTAGAGTGCTATCTCACAACTTATAATATATACAACCCCAAAAGTACATGAAAGACAAAATTCATATAACAAAGCCAAAAACCTACAAAATCAAACATAGCAGCGCTCCGCTGACTCAGAGGTACTCGCCGTTCTTTTTTTTGCCTGGTCTGCTACTCGATGGATCTACATTCACCATCATAAAAAGGACGGTGAGTATAAGAAATTAGAAAGTAACATTGAGAGACATTTGTTCACATTTCCAAATATACAACAAGTATCAAAAGCATAACAATAACAACTATGCTGAAAGAAATCACGTTATAAGGTATTCTAGTTAAGCAATATGAAACTGACCATTGACTAAGTGTAATGATCTGGGGCCGGTCGGCAGTGAGTTACATCACATAAACCTTTTCCATTATTTAGGGCGTAAACAATATTATGAATGCCTTCGCATCCTTACAAATGCCAATCTCATATATAATTCTCACAAGTGCCCCTCACATGTGATGTATACATGTCAACAACCCCAGGTCCCATACTTCATGTATTGCCCAAGTTAGTTGTAACGGCCTGAAAAATTTGACTTGTGCCACGTGTCAAGTCAAGGTCATATGTGGGACCCACTCGTCAAAATACGTATGTCCGAATCCAATTTGGGAGGAAAAGGCTAATTATGCGAGGGAATTCGGTGAGCCGAAACATGAACAAGGACGCGCATCGAGTCGCGTGCCGACGTGTGACCGAAATAACGGCTCTATGTGTTGTTAAAATATACATTGGATGTCTCGTGATGCTTGTAGCGCGAGTATTAAGATTTTGAAATGAGGTGGGTTGGTGCCTCGAGATGTGCGTTGCACGAATCTCGAGGAAAATGAAAGAGATAAGGATAAGGAGAAAAGAAATAATATATATATATATTATATGATATATATATTATATTATATTATATTATATATAAAGGAGAAGAGATAAGATTGAAAGAAAAGAAAAAAAAAAGAAAAAAGAAAAAATCGGGAGAGCCCGAACGAGCGAGAAGAGAAGGAAAGAAAAAAAAAAAAAGTGATCGGGAGAGGAGAAAGAGAGGAAGGAGAAGACCACCGAGAGAGGGAGGGCGGCGAGGGCGACCGGATCCGGGGCGACGCCGCGAGGCTCGCGGAGGTCACGGCGCGGCTGTGAGGCGAGGACGGTGGCGGCCAGCCAGCGCAACGCGAGAGGAGAGCGCGGACGATGGGCTGCGCGCATGCGCGCGGGAGAGGCAGCGGTGGCCGCGAGCGCGGCGCGACGAGCGCGAGGCAAGAATAGCGCCGATGGCGCGGTGGCGCGGCGGATTCGATCGACGAAATCGCGACGACGCGATAAAGGTGATTGTTATTCACCTAAATTGAGTTGTGAATTGAATGATTTTCAGTAAAATAGACTTAGAATGACACCAGGGACTAGGAGTCGGGTGTCGGATGCGCAAATCGAGACTCGAACGAGACATTTTGAGGTTCGCGTTTTTCGATGTAAGTAAACCAGTTAGGAATTTATACAATATTTCATGTTTCTCCATTGACTATTATTTATTGTCGTGATAGCTTTATTGTTGTTCACTGCTTGTGATGATAGCTATCGTTTAACTGTCGTCGATTGAGGGGGTCCATTGGCAAGCGAGTCATGGTTACTGTTTATCTACGAATATGAGCTCTTATCCGTATGCCGTTGATATCTCCCAATTGAGTGTACGTTGGGGGCACTTATCCGGGTCCGTAGATATCTCATAGTCGGCAGGGGTTAGGGTTGTGAGGCAAGGGGGCTCGCCCTAACCCGAGTCTGCTGGCTTTTTCTGCGACTCAACGACTTTTTGGTCGGGACTCCTTGTTATTTGGCATCACTCATCGATGGATTGTTTATAGTCTTGTATATGGGGGAAACATAGAAGATGTATATGTCTTTCAGAGTAATTGGGGAGGCATATACATCTACATTGGGCGTGAAAGTACTATGCCCATATGTATAGTTCGCAGAGCGTGCTCGCACACACATATGGGGGAAACATAGAAGATGTATATGTCTTTCAGAGTAATTGGGGAGACATATACATCTACCTTGGGAGTATCACTCATTGATGGATTGTTTACCGTCTTGTATATTCATGCGTTCTTTATTTTTTTCGTATATTTGCATGAATTTGACTGCTTTGGATATCGTGAACTGTTGCTTTGGATATTGTGAAATGTCGTGTATATGTCCTACTGGATTTACTTACCTGGGCTCGTCATTTTTATATTTGACTGAGTGCAGAGCCTCGGACGAGTAGCAGAGTGAAGACTTCATAGCTAGGTGAAGTTTTGTATATTTTGTATTTTACTATCCTCTAATGATATTTACTGGGTTCTACATTTAGGTTTCCTAACTCCCTGATCTTTTGTTGAGTTATTGAATGTAGTAGTTGCTTCCGCTATAAAATTGTAAAACTTGAAAAAAATATTAATAACTCAACTGAAAAATGTGAATTTACATATAATGATGGATTGGAAGGCTGACTAGGCATGCGTTGACCTTGCGAGACTGGCTCGGGGGTCCACGTAGGCTTAGGCCGGGCGGGGCCCAATTCATGTAAAATTGGGGCCGTCACAGTTGGTATCAAAGCCTGAATTTTGAGAATCTCATGGCTTAAGACATTGTGATACCAACGTCACCGTTGGTATCAGAGCCGTTGTTTTAAGGAACTCGACTCTTGAAATTAAGACACAAAACAAGCGGAAGTTAGGAATGGTTTAACTTAGATTGGAACCCTATGATCCTGACTTGAGTCTTCGTTGGGAAGTGAGGAGAGTTGGCAAATGAAAAATGTTTTTGTCTCATATACGTTTCGAGGCGGGCTGGTACCCCTGGCGTAGATGTGGACCATAGATGGATTGATTCGAGGAATCGTGACTATTGGATAGAAATTAAATGGAATCAATTAGTGATCAATGTTTCATTGACATACGTGATTTCGTTTTTAGTAAATCAATAGTTTTCCAGTTGTTTACAACATTGGGGAATAAATGGGTGAAAGTATCTGGGTTGCCTCGAGATTCGTGTTGCACGTATCTCGAGGACACATTTGATTTCTACTTGGGAAAGAAAACTTATTGCGTACCTTAAGGAGTTAGATTCCAGTCACCCATAAATCTTGAAAACTCCCGCACGTGTCGCTAGGGGATCCACTTGGAACAATTACTTTGAAGCTACCTCATGGACAATATTTTTCTGGAGCGGAGGTCGTATTGCATTGCCTTCATGCACGGATCGGATGTGACAATGTTGGTGATCGTGGCGTATTTGGGAATAGTGGAGCTGCATGGATATGTACTCGTGCCTTGAAAATGCGGGAGTTGTTTAAATTCAATTCAGCTTCGCGGATAGTTCAAGTAGGTAAATAGCTTGTTTGGTTCGGTGAAGCTAATGGAAAATGAAACAATTGATTTGGAGTAAAATGCAACAATTCATTTGAAACTTAACGTCATGTAGGAAATTCATTTCAAGTTGTTCAGTTCTTAATTTCCTATACGTAGCGAGACTTGAAACGAAAGCTCGAGTCTCTGTGGTGTGAAATTGATAAATGAAATTGATGTCACAAAAAAAATTTAAGGTAAGGAACATTCGAGAAAAGCTCATTCGTGAAATGAATGAATATTCGAATGCAAGGAACATTCGAGTAAGGAACATCGAATGTAAGGAACATTCGAGAACGTCAAGTTAAAAAAAAAAAAAAAAAACGAACGAAGAGCGGACTCAAAATGAGCAAAGTGTTGAGATGACTTGAGAGCTAACGATTACATCATGTACGGACTCCTTTAGCTTTGACGAAAGCTTTGGAGTAGTACTGTTGGATCAGAAGCCCAAGTAACTCCACTTTAGTGACACTATACATTTATAGTCTCAGGGTTGGTGAAGTCGACCACCACCTTTAGGGATTTATAAATGAATTAAATGTTACGAGCTGAGGTAGAGTCCGCGAATCGTTTTAAAAGTTAGAGGCCACCTAAGGATAAATCCTACGAGATGGTATATCTCAAGAATTCTCGCATTCTAAAATTTGTTCAGATGCGTTAGTAAACGTACTGACAGGAATGTTCGTACAAGTAAACAAGTGCATTTACTCACTTGACAAATCATTAAGAAAAGAGTAAACAAGTGCATTTTAAATGGAAATAATTATGTTTTAATGTGTCTCGAGTTTCGCGCCGCACGAACTCGAGGACACATTAGATTTGGATTAGGTAATGCGAGTTCGAAACTTGGGAGGTGTCTCGAAATACGTAATTTGCGAGATTCGATACAATTTTGGTCACACATTGAGGTGGTGCCTCGAGATTCGTGTTGCATGAATCTCGAGGACACATTTACTTTGAAAGTCAAAAAGTGAACGCGTTGGCGTAAACGTGTTGAACTCGTGCTTACATGAGGAGATACTGAGCGCGCCTACTGATACGGGAAGTAGAGTGACGACTCAGGCAAGGTAGTTCATGAGTTTTAGCGGCATCACTCGGAAAAATTTCACGGTGGTACGAATCTCGGAGCAGCAAATATTTATGACGTCTTGGCCGCACCAAATCATGTATGGTCGAGCATCGCATCAGTTTCGTTATTCGGCGAGGCCGATGCCTAGTTGTGCACTACGGTGGCAGCGATGTGGACGTTCTGGAGTACAATTGATGTTATGATGAGTGAGAGCGTGGGAACACACGAGAGCAACCTTATTGCGTTCTCGCCATATGAGGCGTATATGGCGCCAAAGTTAGTTGGTTCAGCGTAAAGTGACGCTAGTGTAGTACATCAGCTAGCACCGTCATAATCCTTAGCATAAGGAGACAGTGGCCAGAGATGGGGTCAGAGATCCAATCGAGTGCACAGATAGGGACAACGATCTAGTCGTGCACATGGGAAAGGATATGGACATGTTCCAGTTGGACCGAGATTTCAACTTATCTGCATGGGCGTGTGAACAGCCAGGTATAGCAGAGCATGTTATTGCCACGTCAGGTCCGACTACTGTCCATCGTACCTGATAGAGGGTACGAGTTGGGCTGAGACTCACTCGATGATCGAAACTGATATACGTATATTAGTGACAGTGGATCGTGAATTTTAAATGTTCATTGGTATACATTTGGATTCCAATATATGTTGCGAGGATGTTGTCCTGACATATATTTATGGGAAGAGACAGATGGTGCATTCTTTGTTTGGAGGTCGCGGAGGAGCCCAGCTCGTCACGGAGGAGCCCAGCTTGTCGCGGAGGAGCCCAGCCCTAAAGAGTAAGATGTGGGTATGGCCTTAGGCGAGTATGGCCTTGGGCGGGTATGGCCTTGTGTAATTATTCGTAAAACACCATTTTCCTGTGAGATTTGTTTCAATTTCGAGGACGAAATTCTAATTCGTTGGGAAGACTGTAACGACCTGAAAAAATTTGACTTGTGCCACGTGTCAAGTCAAGGTCATATGTGGGACCCACTCGTCAAAATACGTATGTCCGAATCCAATTTGGGAGGAAAAGGCTAATTATGCGAGGGAATTCGGTGAGCCGAAACATTAACAAGGACGCGCATCGAGTCGCGTGCCGACGTGTGATCGAAATAGTGGCTCTATGTGTTGTTAAAATATACATTGGATGTCTCGTGATGCGTGTAGCGCGAGTATTAAGATTTTGAAATGAAGTGGGTTGGTGCCTCGAGATGTGCGTTGCACGAATCTCGAGGAAAAATGAAAGAGATAAGGATAAGGAGAAAAGAAATAATATATATATATATATATATTATATTATATGATATATATTATATTATATTATATTATATATAAAGGAGAAGAGATAAGATTGAAAGAAAAGAAAAAAAAAAAAAAAAAAAAGATCGGGAGAGCCGAACGAGCGAGCGAGAGAAGGAAAAAAAAAAAGTGATCGGGAGAGGAGAAAGAGAGGAAGGAGAAGACCACCGAGAGAGGGAGGGGCGGCGCGAGGCGATCGGATCCGGACGACGCCGGGCAGCGACGGCTCGCGGAGGTCACGGCGCGGCCCGTGAGGCCGAGGACGAGGTGGCGGCAGCGCGCAACGCACGCGGAGGAGGCGCGGACGAGAGCTAAACGCGATCACGCGCGGGGAGACAGCGGTGGAGGTGGCGGAGCCGCCGCCAGCGCGAGCAGCAGCGCCGATGGCGCGGTGGCGCGGTTTCGATCGGTCGACGAAATCGCGACGACGCGATGGAGGTGATTGTTATTCACCTAAATTGAGTTGTGAATTGAATGATTTTCAGTAAAATAGACTTAAAATGTTTAAATGGACACCAGGGACTAGGAGTCGGGTGTCGGATGCGCAAATCGAGAAGCGAACGAGACATTTTGAGGTTCACGTTTTTCGAGGTAGGTAACCCAATTAGGAATTTATACAGTATTTCATGTTTCTCCATTGACTATTTTTTATTGTTGTGATAGCTTTATTGTTGTTCACTGCTTGTGATGATAGCTATCGTTTAACCGTTGTCGATTGAGGGGGTCCATTGGCAAGCGAGTCATGGTTACTGTTTATCTGCGAATATGAGCTCTTATCCGTACGCCGTCGATATCTCCCAATTGAGTGTACAATGGGGGCACTTATCCGGGTCCGTAGATATCTCATAGTCGGCAGGGGTTAGGGTTGTGAGGCAAGGGGGCTCGCCCTAACCCGAGTCTGCTGGCTTTTGCTGCGACTCAACGACTTTTCGGTCGGGACTCCTTGTTATTTGGCATCACTCATCGATGGATTGTTTATAGTCTTGTATATGGGGGAAACATAGAAGATGTATATGTCTTTCAGAGTAATTGGGGAGGCATATACATCTACATTGGGCGTGAAAGTACTATGCCCATATGTGTAGTTCGCAGAGCGTGCTCGCACACACATATGGGGGAAACATAGAAGATGTATATGTCTTTCAGAGTAATTGGGGAGATATATACATCTACCTTGGGAGTATCACTCATTGATGGATTGTTTACCGTCTTGTATATTCATGCGTTCTTTATTCTTTTCGTATATTTGCATGAATTTGACTGCTTTGGATATCGTGAACTGTTGCTTTGGATATTGTGAAATGTTGTGTATATGTCATACTGGATTTACTTACCTGGGCTCGTCATTTTTATATTTGACTGAGTGCAGAGCCGCGGACGAGTAGCAGAGTGAAGACTTCATAGCTAGGTGAAGTTTTGTATATTTTGTATTTTAGTATCCTCTGATGATATTTACTGGGTTCCACATTTAGGTTTCCTAACTCCCTGATCTTTTGTTGAGTTATTGAATGTAGTAGTTGCTTCCGCTATAAAATTGTAAAACTTGAAAAAAATGTGAATTTACGTATAATGATGGATTGGAAGGCTGACTAGGCCCGCGTTGACCTTGCGAGACTGGCTCGGGGGTCCACGTAGGCTTAGGCCGGGCGGGGCCCAATTCGTGTAAAATTGGGGCCGTCACATTAGTGGTGAGACCCCAACAACCCCGAAAGTACAGTGACCCCGCGTGTTGCATTGTTTCTATCATATCATGGTCCTAGATACAATAACTACTTTCATAACCCGAGAAATAATATGGTTTGAAAATCCAACAAATGTAATTGCGTACTAACAAAGGAAAAATAGATTTGCAACACCATCCACCATCTACCTAATAACATGCTATTTCATTTGACTAAGTGCCTTAATAATAATAAAAATGACATAGCATATGATTTAGAGTCAATGAAATAATTTAACCAACAATCAATATCATGATAGCAAACTCATGAAATGAAAGAGGACACGAGTCATGATACTTAGAGTACGATAGGCAAATCAGTCCAAATGACTAGAAATTAAAAACAAAATAGAAATGAAATGTAAATAAATATCTCAATCAATTTATTTAATGTTGGGGCATGTGCCTTAGGTCAATCTACGAACATTTTTTATCTTATAATCTTAGTTAATAAAATTGAGGTTTTCATTTGCTATTTTATTATAACTGATTGCACATTTACGTTATGGTAAGATTTATGGGTATTTGTTGAAATATCATAAATGTCACTAGCTGATCATTATACTGGAAACTATAATGAATTAACATTAGCGTGAATCTTGATTAATGGCCATGTGATGATTATGTGTATAGGGATACAAATCGAGATCATGAGTACTTGTTAGGGAACAAGGTATTGGACTGACCTGCTATGAAAACACCACATGGATTAAGTCATAGGTGTTACTCATGATAGTTATATCACTTAGTTATTCGACTTGAGATTACCATAGACTTCAATATTAGTAGCATGGTAATTTGACACAATCAAACGTTGTCTTTAACTCGACAATTATAAAGATTATGATTGGTTACCATGTGAATAATATGTGAAGGAGTGTAATTCAGATGAAATTTGTCACTCTCATATAGAGAGAGATATTAGTGGATCCCTCGATATGATAGACTAATAATGGCCAAGTCCATGGGAATCGATATGATCAATGTCGCTTGGATATTTTCAGTTTACCTAAGGATAGAGACTAATACAATTGAACATTAAGGGTGACTTTCCATGCCTTATGTTTAGTCAAAGGATATCACACGACAAAAGGATATAATATATGTTATTCATTAGGTTCTATCAATTTTGATATTTATGCTACTTGGTAGTCATAATGACTTGCTTGAGACTGATTATGACTTGTGTACCAAAATGATTTTAGTTCATTGCCAACGTCGCATGAACCTGTTTGGTCGCACACAAAGAATGACTTTGCGCAATTTTAATTGGTCTAGAGCAATATAAAATTCATGACATAAAAGCCATTCTTATATGATAACTTATTTGTAAGGGCGTATGTGTAATTTGCTTAAACTGTCTAAATATAATAGTTATATTATAAATAAGATTTTAAGTAAGGGCTTATCTACATGTATAAATAAATGGTCAAACCCTAAAAGGAAATAAGATTTTTATTTTTTGCAATTTTCGAGTTCTCTGGATTTTAGGAGAGAAAAAAATGTTTTCTATTTCCTTTGGGGCTAGCACTCCAAATTGTGGTCATTATTTGTGTGTGGATTTCTGATAAAGGACGAGTGCTTGAACATCTTAGAGATTGAACAATCAGAGTAGAAAATCACGGATTAATGTATGCTTTACTTTTGTAGATCTAGTTTAATGGAAACTATTTTCAATCCTGTTAGGGGATTTTCAAAAAATTATTTTTGAGTTTTTCGCTGCTTATAAACCTCAAAAATACAACAGTGGTATCAGAGCCATAGGTTCAGTTCTATTAAACGTTTGCCTATTTTCTCTGATGTATATATGATATATGTGTGAAAATATGATCTTAATTTTTTTTATGTATGATGTACATATATGTTCTATGATAATTGTGATCAAGAATTATTTTTAAAGCATGTTGTTAATTCATGTATATTGAAACATACGCATGATTTGATTCAATGGTAGTATTCATGTTTTGAGTATTTCGATTAACATATATTTTTAATATTGAACAATGAAGATTTTGTATGTTCATGGTAGAAGTCATGTTTAGGTTAATGTGATTCTAGTATTGAATACATATTCATTTTTTGTTCAATAATTAAGTATGTCTCCATGATAAAAGTCATGATTAAGTTAATATGATTATGGTGTTGAATGCATGATTAATATTTTGAAATTGATTTTGATCATATATATCATTGCGGTTATCCTTAGTGTATTCCTATTAGATAGGAGATAAAGTTGTAATCGGATAAGAATTACAAATACTATAAGATAGGTGAGATATATATAAAAAAATTCCAATTGGATAAGGATTCAAAGTATCTTAAATTCTAATTGAATTATGATAAAATATTAAGTTAAAGCTGGGCTCAGGTTAATTAAAAATGTTTTAATTAATATTTTTTGAATTAAAATAAGGGGCAGTTTTGATTAATTGGATTGACTAAAATATTGAGAAATTTTAGACGATTTTCAATTTTTGGAATTGAAATTCATTGTCTAAGAAAAGAGGGCGCTGCCCCTTGTACCCCTATCGGCTAATTGGTTAGCGGAACTACTACTCGCTGACCGGCCAGCGAGACCACCGTTAACTATTTGTAGTGCAAGAAAATTCGTATAATAGTCAATATTAGTAAAATCTCCTAATTTGTTTAGTGATTGTTCATGTATTGTAATATATGATATTTATCTTGTTTAATTATGATCGCTAAAACAAATAAAAATCCATTTTCCAAATTTTAAGTCAAGTGTCATCAATTCTCAAACACTTGTCCAGGCCTCAATCACATCAATATGGGTCTACCTCTACATAGTGTATTGTGTTATCTTGGTAAGGCAAGTTGAATAACAATTACTTTATTGTTTGAAATGGTTAAACTTAATAAAGCTATCAAAATAGTTTTGGGTTTTAGGCACTAGATGAGATAAAACATGCTAAGACATAAGATGTCATAATCTCATAAAAATAATTAAAAGTTACATATGATGTAATTGGTAACTGGTACCTACCTAAATAAATTAATTCAAAGTCGCATGCCTTAGCTGTTTTGGAATTAGGTGAAATATGGATTTTAGTCCCTTAAATTAACATAACATTTTTTAGGAAGGTTGTTAATTTAGTGGGAGTCTGTTCCTTTATATAAAAATAAACTTTTGCATAATCTTTGCTGTAGATCTATGGCCTCTTCAAATCATACTAATCCCTTGTCACTGTGACCCATCCTTGGAAGGATAAGTTATATGGGACAAACTTTCTTGACTGGTTCAGAAACTTGAGAATTGTTCTTAAGCATGAACAAAGTTGTATGTATTGGATAATCCTATTCCTGATGAACCACCAACCAATGCTTTAAGAGCCATGAAGGATGCACATACTAAGCATATCAACAACTCAACTGATGTTGCACGCATTATGTTTGCAACCATAGTTCCTGTATTTCCAAAAGACATGGAACACATGGAAGCTTACGACATGGCTACAATGCTGAAGGAAATGTTCCAACAACAAGCTAGGGAAGAAAGGTTTTAGACGGTCAAGAACCTTCATTCTTGCAAAATGGTTGAGGTGCGTCAGTTAGTCCTCATATTTTGAAAATGAATGGCTATATTGACCATCTTGATAGACTTGGATTTCCCGTAAGCCAAGAGTTGTCTACGGATTTGATCATAAATTCATCGCTTGATAGTTATCACAATTTGCGATGAACTATAACATGATTAATATGGAGAAGTCTATCTCAAAGTTACATTTGATGATTAAAAATACTGAGTAGAATGTCAAGAAATTCATTGTTAATATGTTGATTTTTCATAAAGGAAAGGCTTTGAAGAAAATAGGCAAAGGCATGGCTAAAGTGGTCACGGTTGTTGTGGCTGTCGCAAAGCCTATGGAACAAGTTAAGCCTCGTGCTGCTTCTTCTTCACAGTCCAAGAAGGAAAAGGAAAAATAAGAAAATTGTCATTTCTGCCATGCACCTAGGCATTGGTTCAGAAATTGCAATCTCTATCTTGAAGATCTAATGAAAAAGAAGAGTAGTGCGACTATTGCTTCATGTATTTATGTTATTGAAGTTAACTTGTCTACTAGTGATTCCTTGGTATTGGATATCGGATGTAGATCTCACATTTGTATTAGTGTGCATGGTCTCACCAAAAGTAGAAAGCTAAAGAAATGAGAAGTCATCTTATGAGTTGGAAATTGAGTAAAGGTTGTTGCGTTGGTTGTAGGATGCTATGAGTAATTGCTATTATGTCCATGCCTTGAGCAGAAACATAATTTCGGTTTCATGTTTGGATGGTTTTAATTTCATTATTGCGAATAATAATGATTTATTTCTCGTAAATACGTTTTCTATGAGAATGCGGATTTGTGTGATGGTCTTTATATTCAAAACATGAAAAAGTCCGCAGATACTCATATTCTTAATGTAAATATAAAGAGATTCAAGTCAAATGATTTAAGTCAAACGTACCTTTGGAATTGTGGTCTTGGCCACATAAATGAGAAACACATTTATAAGCTCCATGGAAATGGACTTTTAGATTCATTTGATTATGAATCATATGAAACACACGTGTATCTTGTTTACTAGGCAAAATGAAAAAGATTCCTTTTAATGGACATAGTGAAAGGGCAAGTGATTTATTAGATTTAATACATACTATTGTATGCAGTCCTATAAGCACAATGACTAGAGGTGGTTATCAGTACTTCATTATATTTACAAATGATTTCAGCAGATATGGTTACGTGTATCTCATGAAACATAAAGGTGAATCTTTTGAGATGTGTCGAACATTTCAGAATGAAGTGTAAAATCAACTTAGTAAAACTATTAAAGCACTTCAATCAAATCGAGGGGTGAATATTTGAGTCAGGATTTTGATGATCATCTTATAAACTGCGGGATTAGCTCACAGTTAGCTCTCATAACAACTCTATAATGGAATTGTGTATCTGAGATGAGCAATCAAAATTTATTGGATATGGTTGAATCTATAATGAGTCATACAGATCTTCCTATTTCCTTTTGGAGTTATGGCTTAGAAACTCTTGCGTTTACGCTAAAACGTATTCCTTCTAAAGTGGTTGATCAAACACCCTGGTTTGAGAAAAGACCAAGTTTGCTTTCATTAAGATTTAGGGCTGTAAGGTTTTCGTATGACAACGAATCTCAAAAAAGTATTAAAAAAACCTACCAAGTGTGTATTTGTTGATTATCTTAAAGAAACTAGAGGACATTACTTTTATAATCCCACTGAGAACAAAGTGTTTGTTGCTTGGAATGGTATCTTTATGGCAAAAAAAATTTATTTCAAAAGACAACAATAAGAATAAAGCAAGTCTTAAAGAAGTTCCAGAACCACAAATAAACACTCAACTGCTAGTAGAAGATCAACAAAGTCTTGAACTTGTTGAACCTCCATAGGTATCACAAAGCCCTCGTAGGTTTGATAGGGTAAGACATCAGCCTGAGAGATTTGGATTTCTTATTACCGATACTAATGAGGCATTGCTTATGAGTCAAAATGAACTTACTACACTAGAAGAAATAAGTCCATCAATGACATTAAGAAATTGTCATCTTTTACTTTTAGTGACAGTTTTTAACAGTTATAGAATGGGGTGTCATGGAAAGTATTATTTATAATGACAACTTTTACATGTCATCTTTGATGTATAATGACACTTTAAAAGCGTCATCTTAACTATTCAAGGACGTTATAAAACTATCATCAAATGTTATTCAACAACGTTGCATAAATATCGTTAAAACAATTTTGATTTAATTAACAAAGTTCAAGTTCATTTACACCGTATAAATAGATTCTTTAAAAAATAAAAATAAAATAAAATTCAAGCCATATATAATGGACTCGTCTTCTGTAACGGCCCGAAAATTTGACTTGTGCCACGTGTCAGGTCAAGGTCGTTTGTGAGATCCACTCATCGAAATGTGTATGTTCGAATTTCGAGTGGAGACTCCGTGGTAAGGTGTAATGCTAATTGTTGAGTTGTTTTACGACTTGGTATACGCGGGGAATTCGGTGAGCCGAAACACGAACGAGGATGCGCCTCGATTCGCGTGCCGACGTGGGACCGAGATAGTGGTTTAATGTGGATATATTGGCTATAGTGGTTTTAATGTGGTCACATTAAAATCATATACATTGGATACACCTCGTGATGCAAGTGGCGCGAGTATCGAGATTTGTGAAATGAGGCGGGTTGGTGCCTCGAGATGTGCTCTGCTCAATTTAAAAGGAAATCATAAAAAAATATGTTTTTGATGTGCCTCGAGTTTCGCGCTGCACGGATCTCGAGGACACAAGTTTACTTAATGAGGAAGTAATCAAAAATAAATAAATAAATATATATATATATGGTCCATATGGATAAGTGGAGTTTATCCACATTTCACAAAAAAAAGAGAGAAAACAGTGACGAACCAGAGAGGAAGAAAAATCGGGAGGCAAAGGAGGAAGAAGAAGAAGAAAGAGGGAGCGGGAGAGAAGGAGAAAAAGCAAGCCGAGCAAGGTGAGTGAAGTTCCCTTGTTGTGGTGTCGTTTGTCGTTGTTGTTGATGTGTGGGTTGTTGTTGGGTTCGGGTGGTTGGCAAACTCGGACGAACTGCCATGGTAGTTCGTCCGAGCTCGAGGAAGGCAGGGGAGTGGTCTACCCTGCATACGAACCCCACCTGGGGTTAGGGATGGAAGCCCAACCCCAGAGTTAAGAAGAAAAAAATCGAACCAGAGCACACTGGTGGGGAAGACAACCCCTGCGGGTCGGGTCGAGTCGGGTCGGACCGACCCGGGCCCGGGTAGGCCGGGTTGGGTCGGGCCGGGTCAAATCGACCCGGGTCCGTTTGGACTGGGTCGGGTCAACCCGGACCTACCCCAATAAAATAATATATTTAATAATTTAAATTAAATTAAACTGATTTAAAAAAAATAAATTACGGAAAATATATTAAAATAGATAAAAAATTATGGAAAATTCGAAAAATTCTCAAAAAAAAAATGAAAAAATTAGGGAAAGCTAGAACGTGAGTTCGAGGTTTTTTCGTGCATTCTGCACCCACGTATAATTCGAAAAAAGGTGTTAAAACTCAAATTGTCTTTGAAAAGAAAATGACAAATCTATGAGTCCATAGTATAATTGCACGTAATGCGACCCTAAAACTGTAAAATGGTATAAATGGACACCAGGGGCTTATGATGTTATAGTCGGGTGTCGTTTGCGCATATCGAGGCATGAGCAGGACGATTTGTGATTTCTCGAGGTAAGTAAACCAGTTAGGAACTGTACAGTAATTTCATTGCCTTGATATTGTTGTTCATTTCTTTCATATTGTTATTCATTGCTTGGATATTATCCTTGAGAGTGTTATTGCGTGGAGTAGACCATTGGCTATTGTTCACTGCTTTGAGATGACTTCCTTTCACTATTGTTGATTACTGCTTTGTGATAGCTATCTTTGAAATTGTTGTCGGTTGGGTGGTCCATTGACAAATGAGCCATGGTTACTGTTTATCTGCGATATGAGAGGGTTAGGGCTAGGAGGCAGGGGTCTCGTCCTAAACCCGAGGTCTTTCATGGTCATCCGTTGATATCTCCCAATAGAGTGTACGTTGGGGGCTCTTATCCGGATCCATGGATGGTTCATAGTCGCACGGGCTAGGGCTGGGAGGTAGGGGTATCGTCCTAGATCCGGGTCTGTGTCTCATAGTCGCAAGGGTTAGGGGCCGAGAGGTCGGGGTCTCGTCCTAAACCCGAGTCTGTTGGGCTTTTGCCGCAACTCAATGACCTTTTGGTCGGGACTCCTTGTTATTTGGCCTCGCTTGTTACATCATGATATGTTTCCTTTCCTTCTAATTGCATTACGCGGTTTATCTTCATGTTGTATACGTGATATGTTTCCTTTCCTTCTAATTCCATTGCATGAATCACTCTCCTCCGACGATAGCATATTTACTTGGTTTTAGTTATGTTTTGAAATGTTGTATAAAAAATATTAATAACGTCCTTAAAATTGTGATTTGATTGGAAGGTTGACTAGGTCTGCGTTGACCTTGCGAGACTGGCTCGGGGGTCCACGTGGCTTAGGCCGGGCGGTGCCCATATTGTGGGAAATTGGGGCCGTCACAATTGGTATCAAAGCCTAAATTTTTACATTTAGCTCTTAATTTACCCACAACCAGCATAAGACATAAACCAGCGGAAGTTAGGAACCTTGAACGTAGAGTGGAACTCTGTGATCCCGGCTTAAGTTTTCGTTGGGAAGTGAGGATTGTTGAGGATATTTGAGCTATTTGATGGGTTGTATTATACTACTATCGATTGATATACATTATTCAATCTTGTGTATCGCGTGATACGTGACGAGTAAAATGAAAAGATTGACGATAAATTTATCGAATTCAGAGAAATTGATAAATTGAGATAAATAGCATTGTTGGTTTGGTGAAGCCAATGGAAAATGAAACAATTCATTTTGAGTAAAATGAGAGAATTATGACTTTTAAGGTTTTCAATTCGAAACTTTGGTTTGGTATGGTTTTCAATTGAAACTAAAAATGCCATTTAGGACTCAAACAAACTTGTGAATTGGTTTTCAAGCCATGTAAATGAATTTTGATCTTATTTAGGACTCAAAAGAGTTCATTAAATTCATTTCAAGTTGTTTAGTTATTACTGAAATTGAGGATTTCCTATAATATTGAGACTTGAAATGGAACTTCGAGTCTCTAAATGATGTTAAATTGGTAATATGGAGACAATTGACTAACTTTGAGCCTACTTGGGACTTGAAATCAATGTTTAGGAACCTAGAGAGCTTTTGGAGTTTTAAAATGCTAGAACACCGATTGGATTTGTGAGAATAGGCTTGGAAATGAAAAAGTAAAGTTTGAAAAAAAAAGGACGAAGAATTGTGAGACAAGCAGACACTAAGGGAGCAGAATGTTGAGATGACTTGAGAGCTAACGATTACATCATGTACGAACTCCTTTAGCTTTGACGAAAGCTTTGGAGTAGTAATGTTGGATTAGAAGCCTAAGTAACTCCACTTTAGTGACACTGTGCATTTATAGTCTAAGGGTTGGTGAAGTCGACCACCACCTTTAGGGACATAAATGAATTAAGTGTTACGAGTTGAGGTAGAGTCTGCAAATCGTTCTAAAAGTTAGGAGCCACCTAAGTCTAAATCCTACTAGATCATACATCTCAAGAATTCTCACGTTCTAAAATTTGTTCAGATGCGTTATAAAACGTACTTAAGGGAATTCTCGTGCGAGTAGTGCATGTTGAAAAGAATTAGCAATTCACCTAAAAAAAAGGGTGCGTTTAAAGTTGCTAAGAAAAGAGTAATACTTGATCCTATATGGTATATTTGTGGTGTTGTAATATACTATATACGATATCGGTAACTATGCCCTGATTCGAGGATTCGTAGCTATGGAAAATGCGATTACGTTTCGAACAGGTCTAGGAATGATCGTGGGGCTGCAGGTTTGCATTTTGAGAGTGCAGAGGAGTTGTATACCTCGCATTGCATGCATCGCACTACCAATAACTGCAGGAGATTTTTCGATTATTAAGGGCACATGTTACACAGTTGACGTCTACGTCAGCAGCGCTAGTTATTCAGGCTGAGCGTGTTTTTACAGTTCACAACCCACCTGAAAAACTTCTGGTTCAGGCAAGACCCGCAGTGATTAAGGTGACACATGTTCGGCCGAGATAGTATCTCCTATACCTGAGACACCGGCTGAGGCAACGCCGAGCACGCCGATTGATACGGGTGTTAGGGCAACAACTGAGGCGAGGCAAGCTCGTGAGTTTCGGAGGCATCATCCGGAGAAGTTGCACTGGTGTACTAACCTTGAGGCAGCAGATATATAGCCACGTGAAGATACATGATGTATTGATCATACCAGCTCAAATGCAAACGAGTATAACATCAACTCCACTGGTCGGCGAGGCCGATGTCTAGTTGCACACTACGGTGGCGTCGATGGGGACGCTCAAGGATTTGGGCTGAGTTCAAGGATGGGGAAATACATTCCTCGTACAGTTTGTAACTTGAAGAGAACTGATTCTCAAACCATTCGACAGAGGACTGGAGAGTCAGTTATGCACGGTCTACTGGACTCGATTGGTTCTAGGGTAGTGACGACGGATCGAGCACATTATAGGAGGCATATAACATACGCATCGGAGTACTGGTCGCATCATCGGTATCGTCACATTCAGTGCAAGGGTCTGGAGATGATCAGAGAAAAACGAGGGATAGACGGTCGTGACAAAGAAATCAACCTCAAGGTGTATTATGTTTCCACCGTATGCGGTGTATATGGCGCCAGTGTTAGATGGTCCAACGCAGAATTACGCTAGTATTACAATAGCCAGCACTGTCAGATCCTTAGCAGTGGCTAGAGACAGGGTCAGAGATCCAGTCGAGTGCAATGACAAGGACAGCGATCTAGTCATGCACAGGGACAAGGACATGAACATGGTCCATTTGGATCGAGATTTCAACGTATCTGTATAGGCGTATGGACAGCCAGGTACAACAGAGCCAAAAACAAATTCATGCTACTGCCACGTCAGGTCCGACTACTATCCATCGTAACTTGATAGAGGGTACGAGTTGGGTTGAAACTCACTCGATCAGAGAGACTAACATAAAGTCAGAGACGGATTTACATTTTCGGGGAGATACAACGGATATACGTATGTTAGTAACAGTGGATCATGAGGTTAAAATGTTCATTTGTATTCCAATATATGTTGCGAGGATGTTGCCCTGATATATATTGATGGGAGGAGACAGATGGTGTATTCTTTTCTTGGAGGTCTTGGAGGAGCCCAGCCCATCGCAGAGGAGCCCACCTTGTCGCGGAGGAGCCCAGCCATACAGAGTAAGATGGGGGTATGGCTTTGGGCAAGTATGGCCTTGGGCGAGTATGTCCTTGAGTCTTCATTCATAAAACACCATTTTCCTTTGAGACTTGCTTTAATTTCGATGACGAAATTCTAATTCGTTGGGAAGACTGTAGCGGCCCGAAAATTTGACTTGTGCCACGTGTCAGGTCAATGTCGTTTGTGAGATCCACTCGTCGAAATGTGTATGTCCAAATTTCGGGTGGAGACTTCGAGGTAAGGTGTAATTCTAATTGTTGAGTTGTTTTACGACTTGGTATACGCGGGGAATTCGGTGAGCTGAAACACAAACGAGGACGCGCCTCGAGTCGTGTGCCGACGTGGGACCGAGATAGTGGTTTAATGTGGATATACTGGCTATAGTGATTTTAATGTGGTCACATTAAAATCATATACATTGGATACGCCTCGTGATGCGAGTGACGTGAGTATCGAGATTTGTGAAATGAGGCGGGTTGGTGCCTCGAGATGCGCGCTGATCAATTTATAAGGAAAGCATTAAAAAATATGTTTTTGACGTGCCTCGAGTTTTGCACCGCACGGATCTCGAGGACGCAGGTTTACTTAATGAGGAAGAAATAAAATATATATATATATATATATGGTCCATATGGATAAGGTGGAGTTTATCCACATTTCAAAAAAAAAAAAAAGAGAAAACGAAATACGACGAACAAGAGAGGAAGAAAAATCGGGAGGAAAAGGAAGAACAAGAAGAAGAAAGAGGGAGTGGGAGAGAAGGAGAAAGAGCGAGCCTAGCAAGGTAAGTGAAGTTCCCTTGTTGCGGTGTCGTTTGTCGTTGTTGTTGATGTGTGGGTTGTTGTTGGGTTCGGGTGGTTGGCGAACTCGGACGAACCGCGCCATGACGGTTCAGTACAAGCTCGAGGAAAGCGGGGAGTGGTCTCCCGCATACGAACCCCACTGGGGGTTGGGGAAGGAAGCCCAACCCCGCGCTAAAAAAAAAAAAAAAAAAAAAAAAAAAAATCGAACCGAGCACAAAAAAAAAAAATCGAACTGCACCACTTTGTGCTCTGGTGGGGAAGACGACCCCCGCGGGTCGGGTCGGGTCGGACCGACTCGGGCCCGGGTAGGCTGGGTTGGGCCGGGCCGACCCAGACCCGAATGGGTCGGGGCGGGTCAAACCGACCCAGGTCCGTTTGGACCGGGTCGGGTCAACCCGAACCTACCCCAATAAAATAATATATTTAATAATTTAATTTAAATTAAACTGATTTTTTTATATATATAAATTACAGAAAATAGATTAAAATAGATAAAAAAATTATGGAAAATTCAGAAAATTCTCAAAAAAAAATATGAAAAAATAGGGAAAGCTAGAACGTGAGTTCAAAGCTTTTTCGGGCATTCTGCACCCCAATATAATTCGAAAAAGGGTGTTAAAACTCAAATTGTCTTTGAAAAGAAAATGACGAATCTATGAGTCCATAGTATAATTGCACGTAATGTGACCCTAAAACTGTAAAATGGTATAAATGGACACCAGGGGCTTATGATGCTATAGTCGGGTGTCAAGTGAGCATATCGAGGCGTAAGCAGGACGATTTGTGATTTCTCGAGGTAAGTAAACCAGTGAGGAACTGTACAATAATTTCATTGCCTTGATATTGTTGTTCATTGTTTTGATATTGTTATTCATTGCTTGGATATTATCCTTGAGAGTGTTATTGCGTGGATTGGTCCATTGGCTATTGTTCACTGCTTTGAGATAACTTCCTTTCACTATTGTTGATTACTGCTTTGTGATAGCTATCTTTGAAATTGTTGTCGGTTGGGTGGTCCATTGACAAATGAGCCATGGTTACTGTTTATCTGCGATATGAGAGGGTTAGGGCTAGGAGGCAGGGGTTTCGTCCTAAACCCGAGGTCTTTCATGGTCATCCGTTGATATCTCCCAATTGAGTGTACGTTGGGGGCTCTTATCCGATCCATGGATGGTTCATAGTCGCACGGGCTAGGGCTGGGAGGTAGGGGTATCGTCCTAGATCCGGGTCTGTGTCTCATAGTCGCAAGGGTTAGGGTTGAGAGGCTGGGGTCTCGTCCTAAACCCGAGTCTGTTGGGCTTTTGTCGCAACTCAATGACCTTTTGGTCGGGACTCCTTGTTATTTGGCCTCGCTCATCGATTGAATTGTTACAGTCTTTATATTCATGCGTGATATGTTTCCTTTCCTTCTAATTGCATGAATACGACTGATTTAGTTATGTTTTGAAATGCTGTATATGTCCTACTGGATTTACTTACCTGGGCTCGTCAATTTTGGGTTTGACTGAGTGCAGAGTCGCAGACGAGTAGCAGAGGGAAAGCTCCATTGCTAGGTGAATTTTTATATATCATGTATTACTCTCCTCTAATGATAGCATATTTACTGGGTTCCACAATTAGGTTGCTTAACTTTTTACATTATTGTTGAGTTATTTAATTTGTAGAAATTGCTTCCGCTAAATTGTAAATCTTGAAAAATATTAATAACTCAACTTAAAATTGTGAATTTTCGTATAATGATGGATTGGAAGGCTAACTAGGTCTGCATTGACCTTGCGAGACTGGCTCGGGGGTCCACGTGGGCTTAGGCCGGGTGATGCCCAGTTTGTGAGAAATTGGGGCCGTCACATCTTCATTGTTGATGAAAAAAGTCCATACATAACTACGCTCTTCATACTTTTCGACAAAACCATCTTCTAAAAAATGTCAATTCCTCCAAATAATAAAAAAGTAAATTATAGTCAACCTTCAAATAAATAGGAATTCTTAATTCTAGCTAGCAACTAAAGTAATGCATTAATGTTGTGATACACCATTGGGAAAAGAAATGGAGTCGAACATTACTCTGTTCCACTATAATAAATTATTATATGCAACCGCGTCACTGAAGCCATAATTCACAGTCACAGTTTAAACAAACATAATAGATGTTATGCATAAGAACACTTACTATCTTCCCAGCATTAAAGCAAATGTAGAAATTATTCTTGGATGACAAACTTCAGTATCAATAATAGTACTTGCAACTATGAAAAGATGAGTTTGCAGCAAAGGTTTACCAACATTCTCTAAACAAAAGCCATACACAGGGGATTCATACACAGAGGGTTCATATTATTAATCTTTTCACCATGTATTGTCGGTGGTCAATGGGCAACCATTTAGCATGATAAAATACAACTTTCATCAAAATCAACAAGGGAAACATAAATAATTATTTTAATTTAAGATAAGATCTTCACCAAATAAACCGCAAATACAACATCTTAGTCATTAGTTGGCTTGAATTATAAATTATAATAACGATATCAACAACAACAATAATATTAAACAAAAGATAATAATCTAAAAAAAAAATAAGGGCTGTATTGCTTTCCTTTATTCACACTTCCATCATTGCAAGATCTCCTAAAAACACTAAAAGACTTTATAAGAAGTTTTTTGTAAATGTGGCAGCCAAAACAATTGCAGGTCTTAGATGTAAAAGAGCAAAAATCAAAGGGACTATTTGGGATGTTGCAATTGACGGCATACCAACATGGGGAGGGAAAACCCCTTTAGCACCACAAGAAGTGCAAATAGCACAAATCTTGAAACTCCTAAGTCTTCTCCTGCTCTCATTAAACAACATTTTGTTCACCTTTCCAAGCTCTAACAAGGGCACTAATGTAGACTCATTTTTCGCCACAACACCTTTCATCACATCCCAAAATAAACACTAAAGTGTAGTGGCCCCAAATTCCAATTCGCTTTGCTACCGCACGTCGCATCCCATGTCACCTAGCCTTGCCACATCATGGCCCGTTTATCCTTAACGCCTCGCTACCCAATGAATTGCTTACCCTTTTTCCAACTAACCCTAGTTATGTTAACTAATATTTACATAACTATTATTAGTTTAATTAGCCAGTTACTCGATTTATCAAGTTATATTATAATTTTACAGTGGAAGTCTTTAAATGAGTAACTTATGTAATATTTAAAAAATCATAAGTTGTAGAAAAACTTGCAAAAGATAGCGTGTATATATTAAGGAGAGATAAGTATAACAAAAGTTTCATATACATGTAATCAGTGTTCTACAGTCCCTAAAACTCAACAAAAATAAATAAATATATACATATTGTAGTCACACACGATCTAGCTCCACTATCTTAAAGGGGTGTCACCCCAGTACCTCATTGCCCTTGTCCTTGCTTATAGAAGGATTTGCACTCAATCACCCAATAAATATAGTGACGAGTCTAGTGAGTAAAATTTCAAGAGAAGTCCACACAATATTCACGAAATAAAACTGATAAACTATGAGACATGTGAATATAACTCTTGTCAATAGCAATAACGTGAAATAAATAAGCAGCATGTACCAATTAAATAAGTTTGGAAATGAAGTAATAATTAGTAAACATCCGTCTAATCACGAGAATACCCTTACCTACACTAGCCAATAATCGATAAATACGATAGGAACCACGTATATACTTACATGCTTATAGTGATTAAACCTTAACTTAAGTTACCGGATGAACCCCTCTGGATGCTATTTCAAGTCAAGGGAACACCCTAAATCCCTCCCGACAGTCGTAGATATATTCTACTGCCATCGACACGAGCACTAAACACAAGTAACTTGTGTAAGTGATTTAGACACAACCAATATATACGCAAATCAAATAGGAGTGAAAACCCATGTGTGCCCACCATCAGTCACACATGAAATACAATATCGATAGATCAAAACCATGAATCCTGTGAAGCATTCTCATTGAGTTTACGTACCTTAATCCGCGCTCCGACTGCCTCAGACTCCTGAATCCGACCCGACTAGCTCCTGATTCCCGATATCCCTGAGTTTGACATCTTATCACTTCAAATATAGTGGGTTTAAGATTAATTTAGTGTCTACTAACTCCTAAAACTAATATTTATTTCAAAACTTAAAAAATATTAAATAGTCTTTTATTAGGTTAATTCTTTCAAAATAAGTTAAAAATAGTAAATCTAAGAATCGGTGTGTCGAAAATGGGTTTCAACTAGCTACATTATTAAAACGCATTTTATCAAATTCTTAGCGTCGAGTTAGTGCGCTAATAGGGCTTATTAGCGCGCTAATCGTGAAACTAAATTCGAGTTTCAACTCAGCATCATCAGCACGCTAATTTTCTTCATTAGCGCGTTAATTTCCCTATGTGAAAAAGTTTTCTACTCGAAAATTATGTCCCAAAGCCCCTAATTAGCTAACTAAACCCCATTTAACACCCTCTCCATATCAAATTGACCCAAAACAACAATTAGAACAACCTTAAAACAATTTGATCAATTTCCTCAAATCTCATAAATTCACTAGTTTTTCTCATTTCATCAAAATACCAATTCAATCAAAACCAATGATAAATCCTTATATAAAATGATCATTTAACATATAATTCATCACAATATCACCAAAAACTAGGGATCTAACCCTTAAATTCAATTTTTCATCAAAATTTTCAGAAATGGGTTCATTAGATAAAAGAGATGATGAAAATGATTACCTAAATTTTGATTCCTCAACTTGCCTCCCAAGTGGTTGAATCATAGCTTGAATGAGCTCTTCTTCTATGATTTCTCACCAAAACTAATTTTGATTTCATTCGCACGCTTGATGAACTTTGTTTGTATATTAAAGTTATGTTAATTCCTAGCCCTTCATCCTCATGCACTTACGTATCCCGAGGATTATCCAATGGCTCACCTTTATCCACTTAGCCCACTCACTCGCATTTACTCACCTCATGTAACACCATTTTGTTACTCACATGGCTCCTAAATGTCTCCATGTGTATCTCTAGATCAATCATATACTTTCTAGCCTTGATTTATTGAATTCATTCACCTTAGCTTAGGCCCACATAATATCTACGATTAATGATTTTATTCACCAAAAATTATCAACTTTTAGTCCCACTAACCATCGACTATCCGACACTCGGTGTCCCACGTCTCGACACGAAATTCAATGTACACTATAGCCTATCATTTTCATTGAATTAACTTAGCCTATGGTCACCTTACCCATTTTAATTCATCGACTAATCATCTTAATGTGAATAAGTGGAGTTTCCTAGTGTACCCACAATTCGCCTACTTGACACTCGCGTCGACACGCCTTTCGATGCAAACACCCGTCACACAACCTCACCCGATATCAACATACACACATGCAATTCAATATAATAATAAATTTAAAGACTATATTTACACAACCACTATTCCAAAAATAACATATTTCATCACTTCTTGTGTTCGAGCAAACTGAGTTGTCCACGTAACGCTCAAATTGGTCCGTTAATCCCTGAGATTAACGCTAATCCTAGTTTAATTAATTTGGGCCGTTACATAAAGTACCTGCAATCTAGTCAAAATAGCATCTAACATTACACTATAAGAGTGGAGTACTATGCTTATGTTTTCAATTAATAGGGAAAAAAAAAAAGCATCCATTAAGTCACATTTATACAATATCCAATTCTGCCACAACTAGTTACTACTCTCCATCCCATATAAATTAATTAGAACTAATAACTCCTATTCCCATGTCTTTTTCATAGAGGTCCAATTTAATGACCTTTACACAATATTTATTCCTTTTGCTATTAATCATGTAAAAGAACATTAAAAATAAGATATAAAAGAATGCTTAAACGTAAAGTGCTATGAGAGAAAATCTATAGGGGAGGTTGGGACAAACTAACATGATCAGGCAAATAAATATCTCGAAATAACAATGAAGAAGCCATTTTAGTAATTTGATCTAAGTATGTTAGGAAAAGGTAGTGGAGATATCTGAACATACCAAAAGACTTTAAGGCTTGATGTCTCTATGACACATGCCAATACTTCCATCATGAATGTAAGCTAAGCCCTACATATCTAACAAAACATAACACATTTTCAGTTTTCATGAGTAGTACCTCAAATCCATCCATAAGCTCCCATCTAGTTTTATCTAAATGGTCCTTGAAGTGCAAAAGTCTCCATGTTAAATGCTTACAAATATAGAACATTAAAACAAATGATTTTTTTTTAAAAAAAACAAATAGAATTAGTAAGTACATACAAAGCTTGAAATATATCAATGGCATCCGTTGATTCATTTTGTTCTAGTGTTTGATAACACGATGAAGTGTCTCAGGTATACATACTCAAGTACCAAGTTAAGATAAAGCTCATATTTTTGTATAAGTCAAGCAAACACTTAAATTACCTGGAACACAATACCAATGGATCCATGCCCAACAACATGTTTAGCCATGAAGAAAACAAAAATGCAACAACTAACTAGTAAAACCACAACTCAATAAAGAAATTCATCAAATAAGTGGAGCACACCTGATCTAAAGAATTTCCATTGAACTCGCTTACACATTCATCAAATTACTCCCACTAAAACCAAAAGAGGAATCAAAAACATAAAAAAGGTCTCTAATTTCCACTATAGAACCATATTTGCAAACTCTACCAACACTAAAGGAACAAAACTAAACACTAACTACCAAATTTTTACACACCAAGTTGTACCGAATAGTACCAATCATGAAAACCTGTACAAGCTACTCGAGATCCACCAAAAATTGACAAAAAATGAAAGCGCAGATGAAATCTAGAAAGGCAATGATAGAAAGAATAGATCGAACCTCTCTTGACCAATTGTATTCAAAATTTGATCACTGACTACCTAATCTTCAACTTGCCTATGGTGGATTGAACTTCGAGACTGATGTGGTTACATGTAAACCTAGATTTGGAATTATCAACACAAGTGAGTCCCCAATCAATTGAGTCACCAAGGGCCAAGAGGAATGACTGGTTAATCTCTAAGGCCGTGTTTACTGTCGTTCAGCTTGAATTACCATTCCACCCTTTTGTTCTTCATTGTGGGAGCTTAAGAGAATCTTTGATGCTAACAACATTGAACGCGAGCTTTGGTCGTTGAACATATCAATCGGGGATGCTGTTCGATTCCTTGTTTGAAGCTAGTTCCTGCACATTCGCAACAGGCAAGGATCCACCAAATTCTCTTATAGTACTGCTCATTTTCACTCTTATATTACAAAAGTTTTCTGTTCTTGATCTAACTATTTATGTTTCTCAATCAATAAGGCTAGATTAAACTAATTGAAAACTTTAAACTAATGGAAAACTAATGGTTTATGAGATATAATCTATTCTCATCTAGTTTACATTAAGTATAGGAATGATATGAAATTATAGAACCAAGTTCAAATCAAACTAATTAACCAACCATTTCAAACTACTTAACCCATCATTAAATTTTAAAGCATGAAAATTGTTTTCTCAAATATCAAAGATGAACTGGTACTCTATTAATTTTGATGTCATTGCTCTTAAACAACAAAAAATAAAGTAATGTTAATCTGGGTTTTGTTTTTCATGCAAAAACAGTGACCAGATGAAGCAATAAAAGACTCCATTTTTTCAGCTCCAGTAGGGGAATTATTCAGACATTCAACAGTAGAAACAAGGCAAAGATTTGGAACAGAAAAGGCATAAAACTAATGAATTCATCTTCTCAGAAGCTGAAGACAAAGAAAACAATAGTGCAAACACAACAACTACTGTTCAATTGCGTGATAGAGGCTGTGGAGAAAACTATGAAGGATAGCCGGAAAAGTCTCAATAATTATAAGAAGCCAAGAAAATTGATAAATTAGTCGATCATGGTATCAGCTTGTGGGGGAGACTATCACAAACTTGTAGAATGTAACTCAGTTGATAAATTCAAATTTCATGAATGGAAAAGTTGAAGGGAAAGAAATGATGCTATAAGTCAAGAAGATTGGACTTCAAATAGAAGATGCAATCTGGGAAGATATGATTTGGGATTTTGAATTCTCAATTAAGTCTTTTTGTCATGATTCATTGTGGCTGTGGGGAAATGTGGGATTTCTCTGATTAGATCAATTAGGTCTTCTTGTCATGCCTATAAATCCACATGTATTTGCATTGTTGGATGTGCCTCAAATCAAGAGATTTAGCCTAATTCAAGGAGTGTATATATGTATGATAATTAATAAGCGAAATGATAGAGAGATGTGTAACTAGAAAAAAAATGTAGCATTCATGCTCACTTATTCAATCAATGGAGATTTTTCATGCTCACATATAACAACATTATTCAACATTGAATCATGTACCTTAATACTTTCAGACCAAACAACCATTAGTTTACAAAGAAGATAGATTGCAGTCATTTCTTCAAACACTTAGTATGCCGGATTGGGGTTTTATGCAAAAACTCTTGTTCTTCAGGGAATAGTCCATAAAAACACATTGATCTCCTATTTCAATTTAGTCTAGTAAATCAAATCATAATAACAGCACCCAAAAGTGTAGAATCTAAGAAAATAATTCACAAAATAGTAACAACAGTAATGATTTGAAGAAACATCAAACCTGTGAAGTGTTGATCAATAACGATTCATGGAATGAAGTGTTGGATTCAAGACAGTGATGATTTCATGGAGTGGAGTGTTGGATCCATCAAAGTAGTAAAGTATCATTGAATGGACAACAAACAAATTTTGGATTGAAAGAAAATAAGAAAATGATGAATCCAAGCAACAACATAACACATCAAATGAGAGTTTTCAAGCAAACCTGCACAGAGCTTTCGAGTGAGAGTTTTTGCAATCCTCTTCGACGTCTTCGTCGTCTCGTCGAATCTCTCGAAGACAATGTGTATGTCTTCGATGAGTCAAAGACTCTTTGTGAGATCTGCAATGGAGACTCTCGTCATGGACCTTCAAAAACGACAGCGTAGGCTTCATTTGCAGCTTCATTAGCACTTCGTGCTGGACTGACAGAAAACCTAGATCTCTCCCACAACTCGACTCCGTCATGGACCTCTCAGGCCAGATTCTGAACTCTCTACTACTCAGCTCGAACTTACAAAACCTAGATCTCTCCCGCAACTTGATCTCCAGCGCGATCCCGCCCAATCTCTGTGACTGGATCCCCTAGATCTTCGATTCAAGTGAGGGCGAGAATTTAGAGCGAGGGGTTTTGAATTGTATGTAAGTGTTTTGACTGGGTGTATTGAATCGAAATTTTAATATTCTTTTAGTTACTTTCATAAGTGGATGACTTTTAAAGACTTGTAAATTTTTGTAGACTTTTTAAAATTTTGGTAGACTTTGATAAATTTTATTTTAATAATTTTTATTTACTTTTGATGAACTTTTGTAAAGACTTTGATAGACTTCGATAAACTTTTATTTTGATGACTTTTGATAAACATCCATGAACATTGACTTTGATAGACTTCTTACACATTTTTTAAAGCTTCGGTTACTTTTTAATTGAAAAAATAAATTACTAAGGTTATTAAAAATCTTTATTGTAAAACTAACAAATAAAGTACGAAAGAAATAACATATATCTAATGCATATTATTATTTACTACATCAACATCACTCCACATTTCAGTAGCTATAAAATTCCTCCATTGGTTGACATTCTCTCATTGTTGTTCTTGAGTTTCAGAAAATATTTCAAAATCATCATCTTTTTCACTATCTGAGGATAATGCATCTTCAGTATCTAATTCAATTGGAAATTCATCAGAACGACACTCCTTGCGAAGATAGTTACGTAATCCCGCACAAGCAAACACCAGCTCTGCTTGAATTTTAAGTGTAAATGGAGGAGCTGTTTTAAAAATCGTGAACCGTGATTTGAATATGTCAAATAACCTTTCAACCACATTCCTCAAAGATGCATGTCGAAGATTGAATAATTCATTAGCATTTTCAGGATGTCGCCATTGCCCGGTAAAATCGGAAAGATGATAACGAACACCTCGAAAAGGGGCTAAAAACTGACGCCGATTCGGAAAACCACAGTCCACCAAAAAATACTTACCTAAAAACATACTAAAAATAAATAAATTAAATACAAGAATATAAAAACAAGTAATTTGACATTAATTAGATCATACATTGTGGTACTTAAATAACAGAATATAAAAACAAGTAATTTTGACATTAATTAGATCATACCTTGTTGTACTTTAAGTCCCTTTCTCCTAGATAAAGCATCAGTCAATATTTTTGAGTCATACGCTGATCCTTCCCATCCGCTAAGAACATATATGAACTCCAAATCAAAGTTACATGCAGCCAAGACATTTCGGGAAGTGAAGCCATGACGATCGCGATAGTTGCTACTATCATTTCCAACAATCATTGCTGGAATATGGGTACCATCGATAGCTCCAATACAATCCTAAAAATAAAGAGCAAGAACAATTAATGACCACATCATCATCATCATCATCATCATCATCATCAACAACAAGAACAAAAAATAATTCTATTATAACAACTCTAGCAATAATTAGAACTTACTTTGAAGTAAGGATAAAATCTTGTACTATCTCTTATGATTTGTGCAGTAGAGGATTTAGGCTTCGCCATCATATCTACTGCAATTACGTTCAGAGTCATAAAAATTTTGTTGAAACTTTGGTTGGTGTTAAAATGCGATCTATTGAAGGTTTTTCGAATCAAACGATATCGAGAATTTTGACCCACATTGAGTAAAAACGTAGCCAACATTTCTTCAATAGTTACAAATCGTGTATCATGTACCAGAGCTTTTTCTCTAATAATTTTGTATAACTTTCGAAACACGTCAGGATACATCCTATAAATTTGTCGAAAGTGTTCTGCATCCTCGTTCAATATTGTTTCTATGTATTCAGACCCATTTCTAGTTACAGAGCGTCTGGTTAAGGGTCGTGTAACGGGCTCACAATACATAGAAAGTATAATTTCATGCAATGTTTGTAGAATTGCTTGCATAGAAACCAACGAACATTTAAGTATTTATGTTAGTTCTTCCATCTCGTTCTCTTCCATTTCCACTTCCTTTGATTCATCATATCTTTGCATGTTTAAATGAGATATCTTGTAAATTATATCACCCAAAATCAAAAAAGAAAAATTAAACATGCCGAAAAATATAACATTCAACATGTGGAAGTTTAAAACATGGTTGACAATGACAATATTGAATAATACTAAAAAAATATTATCAACTTCAAACAAAGTATTATTCATCAATCCAACATTCTGGCGGAGTCTGAAAAAAAAAATCTCGAACTAATAAAATTACGAATGTAGTCATTAATAAAATAATATAATAAATTCTAAGTGCATTCCAAAAAAGATTCTAAAATAAATAACTACTTATTCTGTCAACTGAAACGCTATCCACTTAGAATGTTCTTCAGAAGACATTTTCATGAAATCAATCTTTTTGGCTCTTGTGTTCAACAACTCGAGGACCTTGAAACGAGTATTATCAGTCAAATATGGGATTTCCTTAATAAGCTTCCTACATCCTTGGTCTCTAGCCATAAATCTATCAACCTTATCAGCAAAACTAGAAATTGTTTCGGTCGGTTTATTCAAAAAATCCATTTGAAAATTATTATTTCTTCTTAAGTCTAAATTCCCTTCTTTCTCAGATCTGTTCCTCTTTCTGGTTACTGAATGAACCTCCAAATTCATTAGCTTAATTGTTGGAGGCGCATTAAAGCTTCCAACTGTTGGAGGTTGATTTAGGCTTCTCTGTTGATGCTCGTTTCTTTGTACAAAAGTCTCCACATCATAGTCGTAAGTAAGATCTTCCAATACATCGCCACTAGTTTCCTCTGCTTCAAATGCCCTAGCATCAATATCATCCCCAAGTCCAATTGAGTATCTCCCCGAGGCAGTTGCATTTCCGACAATTATCCTTAAGTCATCATAATCAGTAAACGTGTCCATATAATAATGTCTTTGATTAGGATGAGACTGGTCAAAAACAAAAAAAGGAGTTAATACATACTTCGCTACAATATCTTAATGGAATAATTAAAAATCTCACCTTGAAGTATTCCTCCCATACTTCATTGCTTGTCGTGAATTTTTTGATAGCGGGATCCCATCCAAATCCAGAGTTGCAACGCATAAGCTCAACATAGCCTTGATAACGGTCTTTGAACCATTTCCATCGATTTTTGTAATTTAAGAAATTTCTTTCACATCCAAGTGTTGCATTAAGAACAGGAAGTATTTTTTTTTTCAATGGTTGCTTTAGTAAAAGTGCCATTACTATCGCGCCATCCATGATTTGTAGCATCGACCAACAATTTAAGCAACTCATTGCTCTCTTTCGTGGCCCATGTAGTATATTTTACCACACATTTTCCTTTTTTTTTGGGTTTTCAATAGTTACTTGTGAGTCTCCCATTGCACTATAATCATATATATATATATATATATATATATATATATATATATATATATATAAATCATAACGTAATAAACCTTGTTAGGGGGTAAAGATTACTAAATAAAATTAGTAAAACCAATTCGGAAGTTCTAATAAGTATTGCAACTTCATCGAATTTGCTAGTGCATATCAAGAGTTTCAACCAAAAGCTTAAAGTCTTCAATCTAATTAGCCTAAAGATTATGACATGGAACTAGACTACAACTATCATTGACTTTTGATTAATTGCTAGGATTATTTGAAAAAAATATCTTTCTTGTAGATATAATTAACAAAAGCCCAACATCATTCAACTTTACATACTGAGAGAAATTCTAACGAACATCTTATTAATCGATGGAAAGAAGGCTACATGGACGAGAACAGATTGTCCAGCCAAGGCATAATGAGGTTGACCAAGGACTCTCTACTGAAAACTTGAGATAAATCTTAATAGCTTCAGAAGATCAAAAACATATCATACACAAAAAAGACAACAACAAAGCCTCAATCCGAAACTAGTAGGGGTCGGCTACATGGATTAAACTCTTCCAATGCACTCGATCTAATCCAAACATGTCATGCACAAAACAGATAAGGGCGAATTCAATTCGATTAATCTAACAAGAAGAACAATTTCTTCTAACAATACTAGCAACGCTCTTATTAGCTATACCCCCCTCAAAAACACCACTACATTATTAGCAAACACATCTGATGCTCAAACTTTTCGCATTGCAATCAATTCGATCCTTTCCCCAACTTTACAACCAGTAAGAACATTGCATGAACATCAATCCCCAAAATCATCAAAGCCCAAGTAATCTCTCCAATCAAGAATTCCCAAAAAATACCCATTAAAGATACAAACATCATTCAATTTCTATTGACTCATCGCATCTCAAAAACTCAAAAACACCTGTATAAGAATCAAATCAAAATTGAGTTCTTCAATCCATAAAAACCGAATCTTTGACAATCTGGGCTCACCCGAAATTGATCAAAGAAGGCCCAAAACTCAAGCAAAATCAAAAATTTGGATAAAAAGACAAATATATAAGATCAGATTAATGAAAAGTTAAGAGGGAGAGAGAGAGAGAGAGAGAGAGAGAGAGAGAGAGAGAGAGAGAGAGAGAGAGAGAGAGAGAGAGAGAGAGAAACGGAAAGACATTGGTCTAGGATGTTACCTCCGGTAGCGCGTCGAAGCAAACGAGGGAGAAGTGGCTCGGCGAGGTAGCGTTGAAGCAAACGAGGAGAAGTAGCTCTACGAGGAGAAGAACGGGAAGTTCACAAAGGGGGGTGTATTCAATTGAGAGATCAGATGACCATGAGAGAGAGAGAGAGCAAGAGAGAGCGAGAGAGATTTCGTAGGGGTGTAGCTTTGACGATGAAATAGAGAGAGAAGCGAAGAAGAAGAAAGAAGTTCACAAAAGTTTCTCGTGGAGGCTGAAGAGATGGAGAAGAATTTCAACATATATATGGTTAGGTGGAAAGTCTTGAAAAGTCATCCAAACCCACAAATCCACAAAATCTCTAAAAAAATTGAATACCCTTTACAATTAGAGAGTTTACAAAAGTTTAAATTGAATACCCCAAAACTTTTAGAGACTTTTTAAAAGTCTATAAAAGTTCACATTGAATACACCTTACTTTTAGAGACTCTCTAAAAGTTTTAATTGAATACCCCTAAACTTTTTTAGTCAATAAAAGTAACCAAAAATCTATTAAAATCTCAATTGAATACACCCCTGTTAGACAAAAAAATCGCAAATCGAAAAAACGAATTTTCCATTTCGATTTTTTCCAAAACCGTCCGTCTCGATTGGAATCGAAAACGAACGAGACGAATGCGTTCGTCTCAGCAAGATGTTATGTCGTCGTGATACGATCGAAAAATTCGGAAAACGGATTCCGTTTCGATTAGAGACGGAATAGAGACGGAAAATATCCGTTTCGATTAGAGACGGATTTAGAGACGAAATTAGAAACGAACGAGGCGAGACGAAATGGAATTTATTTCGAAATGGTACATTTGTAATTGCATTAAAATCTCGATTCGTTCTTGATTAACAACGGAATCGAGAGCGAATTAATAAATTTATGAATTTTATGAATTAGTCGATTAGTTTCTAATCGACAACGGAATCGAGACGGAATCAAAGACGGAATGCAAATAGTCGTCTCGATTAAAATCGCTAATTAGCAACGGAATCGAGACGGATTATTCCGTTTGATTAAATCTCGATTAAGATTGCTTGCTAATTAGCGACGGAATCGAGAGACGAATTCTTATTTCCGTCTACGATCCGTTTGTGATTGATAGAAATATTTACGGAAAATTAGAGACGGATTAGCAACGGAATATTTGAATTAGTTGCTAATCCGTCTCTAATTTTCGAAATGTTTAAATATGAGACGATAACATATTCCAATTGATTCTCCAACCTAAAAATTCAAAATACAACCCGATATAACCTACTCCATCGCTTTGCACCCCCTCCAACAAGTCCTTGGGGGTGCTAACATCCCACAAAAAAGCCAAATTGCACATCCATACATCGACAATATATATCAACAAAAATTCAAAAGATCAAGAAAAAATGTGAAACTCAAAATTAGCAAAAAAATTTATATATCCACAAAAAATTGTCATGTATTACAAACGCTCCATAACTTGAAAGTATACACTAAAACCACCAATCCTATCGTTGAACAACCCAAAAAAAAAGAACACTCACAAAAGGTCCAAAATTTGGAAGTATACACAAAAAGGACTTCATCTAATAACTAAAACGCGAGGTTTGAAGCATTTTTGATTCTCCATCTGAGGGCAACAACCAGTGAGTATGCACCTGAAAGAAGTAGGCAAAGGAGAGATTATTGAACTAAGGATGTACATTGGAAGCGAATGAGAAAAATGGTGGATTTGAAGAAACATAGAAATTAATAATAATCATACATAAAAAGTCGACTCAGAACCTATTTTTAAATTTTTTACGATTGAGTTTGCTTTGGTCTTTTGTCAATTATGCACATATGTAGGTAGAGAGGAGTACTAGAGCTAATAAGGAACATGAAAGAGGATAATGGTGAAGTGCAAGAATGCTAAAAGGAAAAAACTAAACTCAAATTTGATCCCCAAACTCCCGTCAATGCGTAGGAAAATAGCAACATTGACCCCAAACTCCCATCAATGCAACATTCACGAGTTCAAATTTGATCGTAAACTCAAATTTCATCCCATTTAAAAATCTTTGTGTGCTCGAAAACAAGCCGACCATGTGTTCCTACTTTAAAAAAAAAATGGCGGTGACATTCAAGAAATGCGATGAAGAAAAGAAATAAACCATACAATGAGGAATAAGAAAGCTTCCAAAAAAGACATGAACATGAAGCAAATGCGATCAAGGACTGAAGTTTTGTTGTTGTTGTGAGTTTGGGGGTCAATGTTGCTATTTTCCTACGCATCGGAGATGGCGAACAATGTATCTATAAGATGCAACTATATCATGTAAGTTGAGTTGGATTATTTATCAAGCTTTGAAAGGCTTGCATTTCAACATGCATATGATAAGTAATGGCATAAGTGCAAGAATGCTAAAAGGGAAAAAGTAAAAGTTAAGCACAAACCTATCATGTAAGTATGATTCTAGAACTCATCCTCTCACCCCATCTAAAGCTTGTTGTGTGCTCCAAAGGCGACAAGCCATGTGTTCCTACTAAAAAAAAAAAAAATAAACCAGTGGGATTCAAGAAAAGCGATGAAGAAAAGAAAAAAACCATACAATGTTGAATAAGAATGATACCAAAAAAAAACATGATCATCAAGCAAATGCGATCACGGATGAAGTTGGTGTCAATGTTGCTATTTTCCTACGCATAGGAGATGGCGAACAATGTTTCTATAAGATGGACCTATCATGTAAGTTGAGTTGTATAACATGTATAACATGTTTTATAAGGGTTGGTTAGGTCTGGACGAGTTTATGGGTCGCTAACACAAAGGGATAAAATAATTATTTTGAGGTCCTGAGTTAGCGCGCTAATTCCGATATTAGCGCGCTAATTAGCCACTTGCCAGAGATATTTTTGACTTTTGGAAATCAAGCTTTACATTTGAATTTTTGATTTCTGGATTCCTAGCACGGCTATAAACGGTCATATTGGAATTCCTATCACTATAAAACCACCAAAAACTTGGTTTTAACATAAGGAAGAAGAAACACATTCCAAAATTCAAGATCTACAAAAAGAAGAAATTTGATTTTTAGAAGGAGCAATAGGAGATCACTATAAAACCACCAAAAACTTGGTTTTAACTATAATATACTAATGTTTGAAACAAACTAAACCACCAACAATATGTAAATCAAGTAACTTAAAAAGTCTACACGACAAACTATTGAAAGGAAGTGATTCGATCGCTAAAATAGAATAGCCAGAGAAGATTCACCTCGATAAGCACCTAAGCCACTTGCCCCCAAAGCCTCCATAACCCCCACCAAGCTCACTTGCCTCCACTATACCCACCACGCCTACCTCAGGACACAGAGTCCTATAAGGACCAAAATCACCACCACCAAAAAAAGAATGAGTTTAACATGCAAATGAAACAAATCGTCTACAACATGCTCATCGTCAAAAGCAATGAACCCATTCCCTCGAGAACGATAGGAAAAACTAAAACCCGCCTATCAGAAAACGGGAAAAATAAAAATAAAGGAACTTCATCATCGGTACCCTCCTACTACATCGAGCTTCAACAAACCACCATCGTCATGGTACATTCATTGTCCATTTATCCTCTGTATATCTTAGTTGGCTTGGGCCCGGTTGATGCATAAGTTATCATGGATTTTATTTTTAATACATTATCCTCCCAAAAATAAATTTTTTAACCTCGGTTTAAGTAAAATATACTATAAGTACCGAATGTTTGCGAAATTAATCCATGGGAGAAGAAAACATCTTTGTTTGTTGTGTGCAAATCTTATGCGTTGCGGGTTCTCTCGAGTGCTATGATGAAGAAAGTGGTAGAATCGACGAGGGAGCAACATCTTCATGCCATAGCAAATGAATTTGGGAAATCGATAAAGGGTCGTTTTCCGGTCATACATGTTGAGAACATGTAGGCTATTCTTCTTCTACGGACATGCCATAATAGAAGAAGAAGAGCCTACATGTGCGAAACTACGAATGACCGCGAAAAATGACCCTTTTATCGACTTCCCAAATTCATTTGCTATTGCATGAGATGTCGCTCCCCTGTCGATTCTACCACTTTTTCATCATAGCACTCGAGAGAACTGCAGCAACGGCATATTTGCACACACACCCCGACATGTTTTCTTCTCCCATGGATTAATTACACAAACATTCGATACTTATAGTATATTTTACTTAAAAACAAAAAAAAAAAATTGGGGGAGCAAAAGGGAAAAAAAATAAAATCCACGATAAAATATGGAACATCGACCTAAAAATGCACAAAAAGAAGTGTGAATCATAAAGTAATTCGATGAATTTCTAAAGTTGTCTACACTATAAAACGTTTAATCTAAGCATTTGAAACAAACAACAAGTGAAGTACCTATGTATCACCAACTTTGCTCATCTCTCGAGAGCCACGCTTACGTCTCACGCCCACATTGTCCCCTTGTTGGGGTGGATCGGCCGGATCTATTTGCGGCGGTATTCTTTGGTCATGAGGTGGCGGTGGTGGTGGCGGTGGTGGTGGTTGTTCTTGAGCTAGGTCTATTTCGTCCATGTCCATCCCAAGACGATGCATGAAGTTCATAACCTTTCGTAGTTGCTCATAACGACATCGAACTCTGCCGCGGCACCACATCCGGCGTCTGCGACGTGCTAGCACCAGGAGTTCGTATCTCCTCTTCTTTCTCCCTACGGACCCGAGTCGTAGACACGTCCTTTGGAAGACTCACCCGCCACATTGAGGTACACGCCTCATCATCCACCGATTGCTCGGTGTAGGAGGTCGGCTCTGACGTACGCTCTGGAGCCTATCCTGCATATATGCACAACAAACAAAGTACATGATATGGGGTAAGTGAAAGACTTAATAATATTTTACATATCATTTCTATACTTACATAGAACCGCTACGATCTAGTATCGATGAATGTCGTCTGTCGTGATTAACGGTGTGGAGATGCAAGTACAATCATTCACCAACGGTGGCGTCTCGGATGAATCGGCTGCGTGCGGGACCAAGCATAGTGAACAAGAGTATAAATGTACAAAATATCCTAGATGTTAAAAAAAACTAACCAATCTTTCTTGGGTAGTCGCAAATGACACGGAACCACCACCGTGCTTCGAGGTCCGGTCCCGGGGCCTTCGACCTCGGTGTTCCTATTCTCAGTCGCTTGCTAGACCTAGCACAGGAAGTCCTCGCTCTCCCGATCTTGCAAGTATCTCCTCCATGCCTCATCTGTAACATAAAGCCATTTTTTGCCGATTCTTCTTCAACTTGTGCATCAACGCGGTGTACCTTGTGCTGCAAGCTTTGTCGTACGCCGCTCGCACGAGATCCTCGGGAAGCGCATCATCCCATCTAAAAAATATCTACAAATTGGCGATTGCTATTGTTAGCACTTATTTGAGAAAATAGTATAAATCATAAGGCACATGGTAGTCTTGTTTACCTTCCATTGTCGCGTATTTGGTCTTTATGATGAGGCGGTGCCGACTTCCAACAATACCACTTCGGGAATCATCCATCGTTTAAAAACTTTTGTCATCCTCCGTGCACAAAAGTGCGAAGGATGCAACTCCTGTGTTTCATGAACATGCATATCACCTTAACTACTTCTTCAATATTTGACATCCATATTGAAATTGACATATAAAAGTCAAACGCAAACTTACGTATCATTGGCAATCGGCGTGATAGGGATCCCACACGCGCGCGAGGGCTCCATCCCTGGCCTCGAGGTGGCGCGGAGGGCTGTCACCTCCACCACTCTCTTACGTCTTCCTCTCGGGATCTTTGCCGCGATCTTTGTGGTGGGGGTGCGAGCCTCGTGGGTAAAGGAGTCATTGATGTCGGAGAAGGTGTGGGGAAGTGTGTAGTAGGCATAGTCCTTGATGACGACGAAGATGGTACGAGACGACCCCGACGGTATGGAAGGGGAAGGTGACGCTAACGGGCGTATCGTGCTCGAGAGGCAGAAGTCGGAATCGATAATGGAGGTATCGAACCACGACCTCGACCGCCACGACCTCTATGGACCCCTCACTGTGGCACGACCACGAGGGCCGGTTGGTATTTCGCCGCCGGATGTCGGTGCCGCACCTATTCCGCACAGACGATGGCCTCTAATGGCAAACCTCGACATCCCCTACGACCACGTCCGGCCATGATACCTAACAATATTCACGAGTAAAACATCGAAAAAGAAGGGCATACAAAAAGTAGAAATTCGGTCTATATTATTGGACTTAATAAGAACAAAATCCATGCAAATAAAAGTAACTACATTATTGGTCGTTGACATATCATATACAAACTTTATTCGCTATCATCCGTTTCAAATTCACTCTCATGAGTAGAAGGTGATGATTCTTCTTCGATTCATCTCCACTATAAACTTCATCGCTTGGACCCGCTTCAACAATGAATCGAGTCCCGATCGGAACATCCAGTTGTTGATATCGGCGTCTGCATCATCGACTACGCACGTGGTGGGCATCCCATCTTGGAAAGCAATCTCTGCTGCAGAGCCCTGGTCATTATCGTCTTTGCTAGTTTCCTCGTCGGCGAATTTTGGTGACAATGACAAGCTGCTAGCCATTCTTGTCGATCGTTCCGCATAGAAGGGTACGAAAGGTAGTAGACTTGAGTGGCTTGCATTGCCGGTACAAATGGCTCGTAGTTGTTATATCGTCGACTTCGTTGAACCTCTACCAATTGAAGTGTTGGGTGAGTCCTCACACCATGATTCGGTGTAGGGTCATACCATTCGCACTTAAACAAGACCACACGTTTGAGGCGGTATACTCAATCTCCACAACCTCTTGCGGTACTCCATAATAGTTATGGGAAACATCGAGCGTAGTTTGAACCCTTCACCAAAACACCGCTTGCTTTCTGCGTCGATCTATTAACGTCATATGTTGCGGAGTGGAACTTATACCCATTAACAAGGTAACCGGGGTAGACGGTACATGATCGACTAGGACCAACGAAAGATCAACGCGCGTCTCGTCAACTATAGAATTAGAGCCTATTCGTCAAAATTAGAGATGCAATATGACACATTAGTTATGGGAGAAACATTTGAATCTATAACGTACAAAAGTAATGCCCTTACATATGTTTGAAACCAAATGGGGAAGTTGTGCTCTAGACTACTATCAACTTGCGACTCCCCCATTGCTTGAGTGATTTCATCGACGAATATCCTAGAAGAAACGAACGTGTAAGTCGGATGTATTTATAATGTATGAACAATGAATGTCTTGCATTAATGAAAGAAAGTGATGGACATGCGAACGTAAGGAGCGATCTCGGACAATTGAGCGGTATGTACGAATGAGCGGCATTATACTCTGCTCTGTTAAGTACCGCTCCTTCGACTTGCCCATGGGTCGACCGGGATAAGTGAAAATTGAGAAATTGCCAACGAAGTTCGGTGTGGGCCCGAGACGCCATCGTCGTTACGTGGCACTTTGTCATGCAACGTAAAGACGTGATCTTCGAAGTAGTAAGAACAAAAGGATGTGACCTCTTCGACCAAATAAGCATTACACATGGAGCCCTCAACCTTCGCTTTGTTTCGCACATTGTTCTTCAAATGTTTAAGGTACCTATATGAATGTTATAGGAAATGTTGATATAAAACCTATTGAATGGGAAAATAATATCAAGGGCTCAAGATAGTACCTCTCAAATGGATACATCCATCGAAATTGAACGGGACCGACCGGACGGGCCTCGTAGGCCAAGTGGATTGGTAGGTGTTCCATAGAGTCAAATAAGCTTGGAGGAAAATTTTTTCCAACTTGCAAATGATTTTTGGTATTTCGGACTCTAAGACCTCCATATCTTGAATCTTGACACATTTCGCGATAAGGGACCAGGAAAAATAGGCTTAATTCGCTAATTGCAACCCAAACCGGGTTTGGGAGAAGTTCTCTGAATGCAATTGGTATCAACCGTTGCATGAATATATGACAATCATGGCTCTTCATGCCGAACATTCGCGATTTCTTTGGATCTACACATCGACCAAGATTCGATGCGTAACCATCGAAAAACGCAACTTTTCAACCCACTCGCACAATTTTTGTCTTCTTGATGTATCAAGAGCATAGCACCAAGGACGTAAGTATTTGTCGCCGAATCAATGTGTAGAGAAGGTCGGTGACAATATTCACGAATATCTTGCCTCGATTTTGCATTGTCCTTACTCTTGCCGTACACACATAATAGTGTTGAATATGTTGTCAAAAACATTTTTTTCGATGTGCATGACATCTAAGTTGTGGCGGATCAAGTTTGTCTTCCAATACGGCAAGTCCCAGAATATGCTTTTCTTCCTCCATCCCGAATTCTTAGCTATCCGCCCATTCACGGATTCGAGCGCCGATTTACTGTCACCTTCATCAAGCCAAACGATTCAATTTACGCCAAAATTTCTTCACCGAGACCGCAAAGCGGGCGGATCATCGATTATGACCATTTTGCCTCTAATGAAATTTTTTTTGTCTTTCCTTAATGGTGATGACTTCTCCAAGCAACGACGATGACGATCGAACCACGATGTCTTACCTCCATTTCGCAATTGAAATGCATTTGTATCCTCCATACAATATGGACAAGCGTACTTACCGTGTGTGCTCCAACCGGACAACATGCTATATGCGGGAAATCACTAACGAGTCCATAAAAGGGCAACTCGCATGACAAAATTTGTCTTGGTGGAAACGTCGTATGTAACCACCCCATTGTTCCATAAATCTTGCAACTCTTTCTCAAGCGGTGAAGGAACACGTCGATTTTACGCTTTGGGCTGGTCGGTCCGGGAACGATAACCGTTAAGAACATAAACTCGGATTTCATGCACATCGACGGTGGAAGGTTGTAAGGAGTCAAAATCACGGGCCACGAAAGTACGATTTCCGGAAATCCCAAATACTTGAAAACCATCGGTGCACAATCCTAAACGAACATTAGAACCTCGGCGGCAAAGTCTTTATTGACGTCATTAAAATGTCTCCAAGCAATCGAATCGAACGGTGTTGCATAACATCTTGGGCGATGAATGATCTCCATGCCATCGCATATGTTTTGCGGTTGACTCGAGCGCATACAATCGTTGCAGGGGCCCCCGAAAGGGAAGTAGTACATTCTTTTGCAAGGGCGGTTTTTGTGTTCCGACCACGACCTCGTCGATGTGCAACGTATCGTGATTTCCCACAAAATTTACATGACGTCAACTCGAGTCCACTCCCCAATAAATCATACATTGGTCCTCACAACAATCTATTTTCTCAACAGGTAGACCTAGACCTCGCATTAGTCTTTTAGTGGCATAAAAATTCTCAACCATTGAGTTGTCATTTGGCAAACAATCCTTCATGAGTTTAATGATTTCATTATACCCTCGTTCGAGATATATGATGTTCGAGACTTGATCGCAAGTAATCTTGCCATTGCGGACAACGTTGTCATGGTTTCGCAACCAGGCCACAATTGTTCCCTACTTGCATCAATCATGTCATATAGTTGGCGTGCTTGGGGGTTTGGTGATTCTTCCACGACATTCCAATTGAAACTTGGACTGCCACGTTGTGTAGCATCTCGCGGTAAGGTGTCGGATCGTAGCCTCGAACATCGGCATCATCAATATGGCAATCCATTTCGTGAAAATTTTGCGGCCCTTCATCTCCGTTCTCACCATGTTCGTACCAAGCTGTGATATCCCGGACAAATCCATACCTACATAGGTGGTGCTCAACCGTTTCGACGTCAGTGCGGAACAAGTCGACATTTCTTAAAATTGCACGGACATCTAATCTTAGTTCACTTTGGTATGTAGGACAATGTTGTTTTGCAAATGATATGAATTCTTTAACCTTCGCCGCGAATTCAATTCGAACATAACCGTTGTCGAGCGGTTGTACATCCGATCTCTGTTTGTAGACGACATTCCTAGTCGAACGTAACCCTTGTCGAGCGGTTGTCTATTCAAGTAATGAAATAATAATGATTAAGATGATAAGAAATCTCACAAATTGGAGAATATTGTAAATCGGAAATGCGATCTACACCATCTAGAAGAAATTGATAGCTAAGTGAAAGAACGAGGTTCGCACATTAAACTCATGAATAGAGAATAAATTGACAAAGTTAGGAAGTCATTAATGAGTCATCACAATCTAAAGAGAAGGAATTGATTGAGTTATGTTGTTTATGTAAGAAGCTTGGGCATTATCAAAAGGATTGTTGTAAATGACTCATAATAAACATGTATAACATGTATTATAAGGGTTGGTTAGGTCTGGACGAGTTTAAGGGTCGCTAACACAAAGGGATAAATTAATTATTTTGAGTTCCCTGCAGTTAGCGCGCTAATTCCAGTATTAGCGCGCTAATTAGCCACTGCCAGATATTTTTGACTTTTGGAAATCAAGCTTTACATTTGAATTTTTGATTTCTGGATTCCTAGCACGGCTATAAACGGTCATATTGGAATTCCTATCACTATAAAACCACCACAAACTTGGTTGTAACATAAGGGAGAAGAAACACATTTCAAAATTCAAGATCTACAAAGAGAAGAAATTTGATTTTTTAGAAGGAGCAATAGGAGATCTTTGTGGCTGTTCTTAAGTTCTCAAATCCAGCACCTTTGAGGCTTTCAAAGGAATATAAGAGTCTCTGCAAAGCTGATCTCTTTTGTCATCCTCTTGGTTGTAAGGAAATCCTTGATATAAACTCTTTCTTGTGCTTAATCGACATAGTTTTGTGTATTTGATTTGAAAATCAGTTTGATGTGTGTTTGAACACTTTCATCCTGCCTCTTGCACTTAAATTAAAATTTTTAAGACCCTAAGATTGCAAAAAGAGACCACCAGTAGCCCGACATTTAGTTGTGTGGGGAATCGAAGTTGAGGCCGTGCGCCTAACCTATATCGATATCAGAGGCATACAAATACCACATAGTATCAACGCGTCTACTACTTGTTCACTCATACGTCCTTAAGGTTATAGGTTTATTCCATTCTCTAGAAATGTAATGTGAAATAGCAACATTCACTAAAAGAGTAATCCTAGTGTTTCTAACCCTAACTAGTAGTAGAAATTAAGTAATTATAGGTATTATTCAATCGTAACCAACAACACCTAACTAATCAATCATCCATAGCAAGTGCATGAATATGAAATTACTAACAACTATAACATCAAACGACAAAGTAATTACCTCAGTACATGATTCTAATGTATTATAATGACTCTCATGACATGCTTTACCGATAAAATAAACATGGAATAACAACCAAATACGGATGACATGCTTTACCGATAAAATAAACATGGAATAACAACCAAATACGGAATCAATATAAATCTTGAATTGCTCAATTAAAAGGTTGAAATGAAATAGTACATATTAATAAACCTAAAAATAGAACAAGCATAACCTCAAAAACTATGCATGTAAGAGAAGAAGCGAACAAAAACTTCTAAACCAAACAAAAGACACAACATTAACTTAATAGATCAAGTGAAGAACACCAACTAATGCACAATCAACCAAGGAACAAATCAAATCACTCAAGACAGTTAAAATAAAACCTCATAAAGTAATAACAATTATAAGAAGCTGAACTCTTAAAATATGTCACACGATCAAGAGTTTGTTCCTTCACGGTTCATAAACAATAAGGTAGTACTATAACACGGCCAATTGCCAAGGCAATTTACAAAAATAAAATGGATTCCATGACCATAATAGCTAAGACCTTTCAAGAAAATAAATTTTTTATTTAAATCCATTTATTCGACTAGTATAGGTGAGCCGCTAAGAAAACCTAGTATACACAATGGTCGACCACATTATGTTCATTTCCTATATTTGAACATCAAGGCATATATATGATTGCCTTCCCTAGCGATATAGCTTCGATTCAAGTGAAAATCTATAACATATTTCATTCATGAGCATAATATTTGCAATGCTAACAAGTATTACGACTTTAATATTCCTGGATGCGCATATAAGGTGCGTAGGAACACCGGACACCCCAAATATTTATTGATAGATGGAAATTTATGAAGTCTGCATGCTTAATTTAAATTGGAAAATCTTTCAAGATAAAATAGCTTCTTGCCTTCAACTCCGATCTTTACTAGAAGATCGAACTATCAAATGAACCATAGCGGAAACTTAAATAATTCTCATGTCACCCGACGGATTATTCCATAAATTTTTAAATTAGATAAACAAGGGGACTAGAACGCCAACTGACGACAGACGCAAATTTTTAGCGAAAACAACCAAACGATTCGATACTTCCTCAAAACCGTCACAAGGTGAATGATCTCTATGAAAGTTTGAAGAGCTCTTGATCATGAGTGTTGCTGCATTATAAAGAACAATAAAAAACAAATAAGAAATGAAGATTGTAGTAAGACTCCAAAACTACAAATGCCTTGCTAACCGGATCGAATCGAGACCGAGAGAGAGCGCGAGAGATATCGGCGATGACGGAGGCCGGCGCGACGAGACGGAGAGACCGAGAGACGGCGAGACCGAGAGACGCGAGAGAGACCGGTAGCACGACCGGACGGAGAAACGGAGACCACCGCGACCGGACGGCGGAAGCGAGAGACACCGAGAGAGACCAGCTCGCACGACCGGACGGAGAGACGAGACGATCGAACGGGATGGACGTCTGCAGGGACGAGACGATCGGCCGGCGCGACGAGACGGAGAGACGGATTTAGGTTTTGGGGTTTTTTCGTGTGAATGATTTGGGGATTTCTTTGTTTTGTTGGGGGGGTGGGGTGCGGGAAAGAGAAGAGGCTGCCGGGATCGGACAAAATACAAATCTCGAGGAATGATGAACGGCCATAAGAAATGAAGAATTTGGCGGGAATGGTGGCGCCAAATTTCGAGACGAATTTAATTCCGTCTCTAATTCCGTCTCTAATTAAAATCTACGATCCGTCTCAAATCCGTCTCTGAATATTTCCACTGTCGGTTAAGTCGCTAGCTGTTAAATTTAGAAACGGAACTTATTAGTTTCTAATTTCGTTTACGATTTAGAAACGGAAATAAGTTCCGTTTCTAATTCCGTTTCGATTTGCTTTTTTTTGTAGTGAAGTTACTTGAGGACGTATATATGATACAACCCGAAGGGTTCGTTCATCTTGAGAATTCTAGGAAGGTGTGCAAGCTTCAAAGATCCATTTATGGATTAAAGCAAGCTTTTTGAATTTGGAATCTTTGTTTTGATGAAACAATTAAGGAATTTGGTTTCATTAAAAATGAAGATGAGCCTTGTGTATACAAGAAGGTTATTGGGAACGTAGTTGTTTTCCTGGTATTGTATGTTGATGATATAAACATTTTGAAATGACATCCCGACTTTGCAAAGTGTCAAGTCTTGGTTAGGGAAATGTTTCTCAATAAAGGACTTAGGAGATTCATCCTACATCATTAGGATTAAGATATATAGGGATATAGATCTAAAAAGCTGATCGGTCTAAGTCGGAGTGCTTACACAGACAAGGTACTGAATAGTTTCAGTATGCAAAACTCTAAAAGAGGGTCATTGCCAATGTCTCATGGTATAAGTCTCAGCAACACTCAATGTCCAAACACTAATGATGAGCAAGAGCGCATGAATACGATTCCATATGCATCACCTATTGGATCTATCACGTATGCCATGTTATGCACCTGACTTGATGTATCATATGCTTTAAGCGCAACAAGCAGATATCAGTCCGATCTCAGTGAGAGTCACTGGATAGCGGTAAAGAATATTCTTAAGTAATTGAGATGGACCAAAAAAATGTTCATGGTTTATGAAAGTTTAGAAAACGAGCTTGTTGTAAATGGTTACATAGATGCAAGTTGTCAAACTGATATAAATGACTTCAAATCGCAGTTTAGATGTGTTTACTTTGAATGGAAGCGCAGTGAGCTAGAAAATTTCAAAGCAAGTAGTTTCTACAACAGAAGCTGAGTATATTGCAGCGTCTGATGCAGCTAAAGAGGCAGTTTGGACCAAAAAGTTCATCTATAAACTTAGTGTCGTTCCTATTATAGCTAACCCAATTTTCTTGTATTGTAACAACAATGGGGCGATAGCACAGGCCAAGGAATCGAGATCACACCATTGATCTAAACATATACTTAGCGTTTTCATCTCATTCGAGAAATCATTGAGAGGGGAGACATGAAGATTTGCGGAGTTCCTATAGAAAAGAATGTTGCAGATCCTTTGACGAAGGCTCTTCCACAAGTGAAACATGATGGTCGTGTAAGGTCATTAGGTATTAGATGCATGAATGATTGTCCCTAGTGCAAGTGGGAGATGTTGAGGTATGTGCCCTAGGTCAGTCTACAAACATTATTAATCTTATAATTTTTGTTAATAAAATTGAGGTTTTCATTTGCTGTTTTATTATAAGTGATTGCATGTTCACCTTATAGTAAGATCCATTGATATTTTTCGAAGTATCCTAAATGTCCCTAGTCGATCATTATACTGGGAACAATAATTAATTAAGACTAGTGTGAATCTTGATTGATGGTTATGTGATGATCATGGGTATAGGGATACGAACCAAGATCATGAGTATTTGTCAGGGAACAAGGTACTGGACCTACCCGCTATGAGAACATCATATGGACTAAGTCATACGTGTTACTCATGATATTTATATCATTTAGTCATTCGACTTGAGATTACCATAGACTTCAATATTAGGAGCATGGTAATTTGACACAATCAAACGTTGTCTTTAACTAGAAGATTATAAAATTATAATTGGTTACCATATGAATAATATGTGAAGGTACGTAATTAAGATATAATTTGTCACTCTCGTATAGAGAGATATCAGTGGATCCGTTGATATGATAGACTAATAATAACCAAGTCCATGTGAATTGATACGATCAATGTCACTTGGATGTTTTCGGTTTCCTTAAAGATCGAGACTAGTACAATGAACATTAAGGGTGATTTTCCATGCCCTATGCTTAGTCAAAGGATATCGCTTGACAAAAAGATAAGATATATGTTATTCATTTAGTTATATCGATTTTGATATTCATTCTACTTACGAAGTCATAATGTCTTTCCAGAGACCACTTATAACTTGTGTACCAAAATGGTTTTGGATTATTGCCAACGTCGCATGAACCTATTGGGTCGCACACAAAGAATGAATTTATGCAATTTTAATTGGTCCAGAGTAATAATTTTATATGATAAAATTTATGACATAAAATCAATCACGATTTGTTATATGATAACTTATTAATAGGGGCGTATGTATAATTTGCCTAAACTGCCTAAATACAATAGTTGTATTACGAATAAGATTTTAAGTGAGGGCTTATCTACACATATAAATAAAACCCTGGAACGAAATAAGACTTTTGTTTTCGCAATTTTTAAGTTATCTAGATTTTAGGAGAGAAAGAAAAATGTTTTCTATCTCTCTTGAGGTTAGCACTCCAAATTATAGTCACTGTTCGTGTATGGATTTCTGATAGAGAATAGGCGCTTGAACGTCTTGAAGATCGAACAATCAGAGTAGGAAATCATGGATAAAGGTATGGTTTACTTTTGTAGGTTTAGTTTAATGGAACCTATTTTCGATCCTGTTAGGGGATTTTTACAAAATTGTTTTTGAATTTTTCATTGCGTATGAACGCAAAAAACATAACACTTACAATTAACACAAATTTCCTAGCCAATCCGACCTTCCAACACCTCAAAACACATACCTGAACCCTCGAGACTCTTCTTTAGATTCTCGATATCATTTAACATGTTTTTATGTATGCTTAAACCTTTAATTAAAGTATTAGACTTATTTAAAGTGTTTAAGTTATAATTAAGAAATTGTAGATTTTGTTTTGTCAGAGCACTTAGTGTGTTGGTTGACATGTCTAGCGTGCTATTGACTTCATTAATGCGCTAGTCGATTTTATTAGTGCGCTACACACACAGGTAGCGCACTAGCTAGCTCATCTAGCACGCTATGTGTAGGAAAACCAAGAATTTTTCACTGAAAATTATGATTCTCTCTACACATAGACCATTCTAACACCTTGAAATCTCCTTCCTCACCTACTAGAGACCCACTAACACCACAAGATCAACCATACCTTATGTATTTCAAAAATTCATCAAATTAAACTTTACTAGTGTAAATAGAATTACCTAGTTGATGAACACCAACTACTTGGTCAACTGCTCCAAACTCAAGAATTGCATAACATTTCTTGCTTATCTTTCTACTTTGGTTCTTTTTTTCTACTTTACTTAGCTCCTAAGTTTGTGAAATGAAATGCATGGGTTGATCTTAAGCTTTATATATGTAAAGTATAAGATTGATTAATAGCCATTGATCTTTATGTACATACATATCTCGAGACTAATCAAATGGTCTGCACCTTGACATATATTTCCACTAACTCTCCACTAACTCCTTCCAAGTAACACCAATATCAAACTCAATTGGTCTCATGATGTATCAACACGTATCTCAAGAAATCATCATATGACTATTGTTTTACTTGTTACTTTAGGCTACATTTAATATAAAACCAACTTTAGCCACATTAATATTACTATTTAAGCTACCGTAAGCTTAAACCAACTTATCACATCACTCTCTACCCCGGTCTCACACTGTCACGCATCTCGAAGCACATCTCCACTCACGTCTTGACATCTAAAACATAAGTAGGAGTGACTTAATAGTCTACAAATATACAATACACTAGGCATACACCATAAAAAATCTAACATATAAATTGGCAACCTTGCCTCGATCAGTGCACGTATCTCGATGCAGGTCCCACGTCACAAGTCACTAATCCTGATTAAGGAATTAAACTCGAATTAAAAATTTGGGTCGTGACAATATACAATTAATTTAATATGATTATGATGTTGAATGCATGATTAATATTTTGTTTCTTGATATAATTGCTTGTTTCATATGAAGAAAAATCGAAATAGATTTTGATCATACATCTCATTGTGGTTATATGTTAGTATATGTCTATTAGATATGAGATAAACTTATAATCTAATAAGAATTACAAATCCTATAAGATAAGTGAGATATATAACAAATTCTTATTGGATAAAGATTCAAAGTATCTTTATTCTAATTGGATAAGGATAAGGTATTAAGTTATAGGTGGGTTGAGTTAATTAAAAATGTTTTAATTAATATTTTTCAAAATTAAAATAAAAGGCAGTTTTGGTCAATTGGATTGACTAAAATAATGAAAAAATTGTGTGATTTTTAATTTTCAAAACTGGAATTCGTTGTCTAAAAAAGAGGGTGCTTCCATTGACCAGCTAGCGGGACTACCGTTAACTATTCGTAGCGCAAGAAAATTCATTTAGTAGTCAATATTAGTAAAATTTCCTAACTTATTTAGTGATTGTACATTCATTGTACATAAATCTATCAAAACGATTTTAGGCTTTAGGCGCTAAATGAGATAAAATATGCTAAGACATAAGATGTCATAATCTCATAAAAAAATAACTAAAAAAGTTACATATAATGCAATTGTTAATTGGTACCTACCTAAATAACCTAATTCAAAGTGGCACACCTTAATTGTCTTGGAATTAGGTGAAACATGGATTTTAGTCCCTTTAATTAACATAGCAATTTTAGGAGGGTTGTTAATTTAGTGGGAGTCTATTCCTCTATAATAAAATGAACTTTTGCATAATCTTTGTTGTAAATCTATGGCCTTTCAAATCACACTAATCCTTTATCACTACGATCCATCTTTGAGAATGATAAGTTGCCTAGGATAAACTTTCTTGACTGGTTCAAAAACTTGAGAATTGTTCTTAAGTATGAACGCAAGTTGTATGTCCTAGATGATCCTATTCCTAAGGAACCACCAGCCAATGCTTTAGAGCCGTGAAGGATGCACATACAAAGCATTTCAATGACTCAACTGATGTTGCATGCATTATGTTAGCAACCATGGTTCCTAAACTTTAGAAGGACATGAAATACATGGAAGCTTATGACATGACTACGATGCTAAAGGAAATGTTCCAATAGCACGCTAGGCAAGAAAGGTTCGAGACACTCAAGAACCTTCATTCTTACAAAATCGCTGAGGGTGTGTCGGTAAGTCCTTATTTTTCAAAAATGAAAGGCTATATTGACCATCTTAGCAGACTTGGATTTCCCATAAGGCAAGAGTTGGCTATGGATTTGATCTTGAATTCATTGCCTGATAGTTATTTACAATTTGTGATGAATTATAACATGAATAACATGGAGAAGTCTATCTCAGAGTTGCATTTGATACTTAAAACCGCTAAGCAGAATGTCAAAAAACCCATTGCAAATGTGTTCATAGATCAAAAAGGAAAAACTTTGAAGAAAAAGGGCAAATGCAAGGCTAAAGTTGCCAAGGTTATTATGATTGTCACAAAGCCTGTTGAACAAGTGAAGCCTATGGCTGCTTCTATTTCACAGTCCCAGAAGGAAAAGGAAAAAAGAAAGAAATTGTTATTTATGTCATGCACCTGGGCATTAGTTCAGAAATTGCAAGCTTTATCTTGAAGATCTAAAGAAAAAGAAAAGAAGAGTAGTGCGACTACTGCTTCGAGTATTTATGTTATTACGGTTAACTTTTCTACTAGTGAGTCCTGGGTATTGGATATCAGATGTGGATCTCACATTTGTATTAATGTAAAGGGTCACACCAAAAGTAGAAAGCTAAAGAAAGAAGAAGTTATCATACTAGTTGGAAATTGAGCAAATGTTGTTGTGTTTACAGTAGGATGTTGTGAGTTAATTTTACCTTGTGGACTTGTGTTAATTTTAAATAATTTTTATTATGTCCCTGCCTTGAGCCAAAACATTATTTCAGTTTCATGTTTGTTTTTAGATTGGTTTAATTTCATTATTGTGAATAATAAATGTTCTATTTCTCATAAAGACATTTTCTATGAGAATGCTGATTTGTGTGATGGTCTTTATATCCTAAATATAAAAGGTCCATATATAGTCATATTCTTAATGTAAACAAAAAGAGAATCAAGTCAAATGATTTGAATCAAACATACCTTTGACATTGTCATCTTTGCCAAATAAATGAGAAACACATTTTTAAACTCCATAAAAATGGTCTTTAGGATTCATTTGATTTTGAATCACATGAAACATGTATATTGTTCACTTGGCAAGATGAGAAAAAGTTTCTTTACTTGAGACGATGAAAGGGCAAGTGATTATTGGGTCTAATACATACTGATGTATGCGATCCTATAAACACAATGGCTAGAGGTAGTTATCAGTACTTCATTACCTTCATTGATGATTTCAGCAAATATGGTTACACGTATCTCATGAAACATTAAGCAAATATTTTGAAATGTTTTGAACATTTATGAATGAAGTGCAAAATCAACTTAGTAAAACTATTAAAGCACTTCGTTCATATCGAGGTGATGAATATTTGACCCCAAGAGTTTGATGATCACCTTAGAAACAGTGGGATTATCTCATAGTTAACTCCTCAAGCAACTTCACAATGGAATTTTTTTAAGAGGAGAAATTAGACTTTATTGGATGATATGGTTCGATTTATGATAAATCATGCATATATTCCTATTTCCTTATGGGGTTATGCCTTAGAAACTACTGTATTTACACTGAATTATGTTTCATCTAAAGCGGTTAATAAAACACTAAATGAGATGTGATTTGGGAATAGACCAAGTTTTCTTTCCTTAAAATTTGGGGCAATGAGGTTTTCGTACGATGACAAATCTCAAAAAAATCATCAGCTAAATCTACTAAGTGTGTATTTGTCAGTTATCCTAAAGAAACTAGTGGATACTACTTTTATAATCCTAATGAGAACAAAGTGTTTGTTGCTCGAAATGGTGTCTTTATGGAAAAGAAGTTTATTTCAAAAGAAAACAATGAGAATAAAGTAAGTTTTGAAGAAGTTCAAGAATCACAAATAAACACGTAACCGCTAGTGGGAGATCAACAGAGTCTTGAACCAGTTGAACCTCCACGGGTATCACAAGGTCCGCGTAGGTTTGATAGGGTAAGACATCAGCCTGAGAGATTTAGATTTCTTATTACTAATAGTAGTGAGGTGTTGCTTATGGATCAAAATGAGCATACTACTTATCAGGAGGTTGTGTCTAGCCTTGGCAGATAAATGGCTTAGTGTCATAAATTCTAAGATGCAATCCATGTATGAAACCAAGTTTGGAACCTGGTTGATTTACTTGAAGGTGGTAAGACCATTGGATGTATATGGGTTTTCGAGAAGAAAACTGACATGGATGGTAAGGTGTATACTTACAAAACACGACTACTAGCAAAAGGTTTTACATAGACTCAAAGTGTTGATTATGATGAGACTTTTCTCTTATTGGCATGCTTAAATCTATTAGAATTCTAATTGTCATAGCCGCATATTATGACTATGAGATATAACAAATGGATTTGAAAACAACTTTCCTAAATGGAAGGTTACTTGAGGACGTGTATATGATATAACCTGAAGGATTTATTCATCCAGAGAATTCTAGGAAGGTGTGCAAGCTTCGAAGATCTATTTATGGATTAAATCATGCTTCTCAGAGGTGGATCTTCATTTTAATGAAACAATTAAGGAATTTGGTTACTGTATGTTGATGATATATTACTCATTGAAAATGACATCCCAACCTTGTAAAGTGTCAAGTCTTAGTTAGGGAAGTGTTTATTAATGAAGGACTTAGGAGATGCAACCTACATCTTTAGGATTAAAATATATAGGGATAGAACTAAAAGGCTGATCGATCTAAATTAGAGTGTTTATATTGACAAGGTACTGAATATGCTCAGTATGTAAGATTCTAAAAGAGGTTTGTTGCCAATTTCTTAGGGTATAAGTCTCATCAAGACTCAATGTCGGAAAACTAATGATGAGCAAAATCCCATGGATACGATTCCATATACCTCAACTATTGAATCTATCATGTATGTCATGTTATGCACCTAACCTAATGTATCATATGCTTTGAGTGCAACAAACATATATCAGTCTGATCCTGGGGAGAGTCACTGGATAGCAATAAAAAACATTCTTAAGTACTTGAGAAGGACTAAAAAGGTGTTCTTGGTCTATGGAAGTTTGGAAAACATGCTTGTTGTAAATGGTTACACACGCAAGTTTTTCAAACTGATATAGATAACTTTATATCAGAGTCTAGATATGTGTTTACTTCAAATGTAGGTACAGTGAACTGAAAAAGTTAGAAGCAACAAATTATGGCAGGTTCTACAGTAGAAGCTGAGGCTATTGCAGTGTTTGATGCAGCTAATGAGGTACTTTGAATCAAAAGTTCATCTATGAACTTGGTGTGGTTCCTAGTATAACTAACCTAGGTCGCTTGTATTGTGCCAACAACGGGGTGATAGCACATGCCAAGGAACTAAGTTCACACCACTAATCTAAACATATACTTAAACGTTTTCATCTCATTCAAGAAATCATTAAGAGGGGAGACATGAAGATTTGTGGAGTTCCTACAGAAGACAATGTTGCATATCCTTTAACGAAGGCTCTTCTATAAGTGAAACATGATGGTCATGTTAAGCTATTAGATATTAAATACATGAATGATTGACCCTAGTGAAAGTAGGAGATGTTGGGGAATGTGCCATAGGTCAATCTATAAATATTGCTTATTTTATAATTTTAGTTAATAAAATAGAGGTTTTCATTTGCTATTTTATTATAAGTGACTGTACATTTACCTTATAGTAAGATCAATGGGTATTTATTGAAATATCAAAAATGTCTTCAGTCGATCATTATACTGAGAACTATAATGAATTAAGATTAGCGTGAATCTTTATTGATGGTTATGTGATGATCATGCGTAGATGGATATGAATCAAGATAATGAGTACTTATTAGGGAACAAGCAATTAGACCTGCTCGCTATGAGAACACCATATGGATTAAGCCATAGGTGTTACCCATAATAGATATATCATTTAGTCCTTCGACTTGAGATTACCATAGATTTCAATATTAGGAGAATGGTGATTTGACACAATCAAACGTTGTCTTTAATCTAACGATTATAAAGATTGTGATTGATTACCATGTTAGTAATATGTGAAGGTGTGTGATCAAGATATAATTTGTCACTTTCGTATAGAGAGAAATATCAGTTGATCCCTCGATATGATAGACCGATAATGACCAAGTCCTTATGAATTGATATGATCAATCTCACTTGGATGTTCGCACAATAAAATGATACGATATGTGTTATTCATTAGGTTGTATCAATTTTTATATTAATGCTACTTAGGTGTCATAATGCCTTGCTAGAGACAACTTATGACTTGTGTACCAAAATGATTTTGGTTCACTGCCAACGTTACATGAACATATTGGGTCGCACATAAAGAATGACTTTGCACAATTTCAATTGGTCTAGAGTAATGAATTTTATATCATAAAATTCATGACATAAAAGCCTTTACAATTCGTTATATGATAACTTATTAATAGGGAAATATACATAATTTGCTTAAAACTCCTAATACAGTAGTTGTAATACAAATAAGATTTTAGTTGAGGGCTTATCTACACATATAAATAAAAGTTGAAACCTTAAAAAAAATAAGAATTTGGTTTTGCTATTTTTAAGTTCTTTGGATTTTGGGAGAGAAAGAAAAACATTTTCTATCTCTCTTGGGGCTATCACTCCAAATCGTGGATACCATTCATGAGTGGATTCTTGATTGAGGATTGACGCTTGAACATCTTTAAGATCGAGCAATCAGAGCGAAAATCACAAATTAAGGCATGGCTAATTTCGTAGATCTAGTTTAATGGAACTTATTATCTATCATGTTGAAAATTTATTGTTTTCAGTTTTTTGCTGCATATGAACCCCAAAACCCAACATAAGTAATGACTTAATTTGATCACCTTAGACCCTAGGTCACTCGGTAGGGAAGTAAAGTCCAATAATAGGTATCATTTCCATCAAAATATGTAAGTAAAGGAAAAGAATTAATATTGAATTTCATACTGATTTATTTGTAGGTAATGTATGTTTCCACATTATTTCTAGAATGCAAGGATGCTTTCATTCCTTGTAGGCCATTCCAATATAGAGAAGAAGCTATATCATAGCTTCAAGTGATCGGTCATGCAAATAAGTTTGTGTTAGTTATGAAGCACTCTGATGTCGGAGGGGTTAAATGCAGGTGAAAGGTAAAACTTGCATGTGAGAGGTTCGATACGTTTAGGGGAAAGGAAATCTAAAGCTGCAAAACTTAAGGGAAATCCAAAGCCGCAAAACTTACTTTGAAACCAAGAATAGAAGAGGAGGAAAATACAAGGAGTGAAACACTTACTAAGAAATGAGGGCGCCTTTTCCCTATTAACATCAAAGAAAATGTGAGTTTTTTGGGGCACGTTAATGTGGTATGTTAGAGGCATAGTCACGACCCCACCAATAACTTGAACAACCACACATTTGCAGGAAAATCGGATTCGAGCGAACATGTGGTTGTGTGCAGATGACTAAGGGGAATGAGAAGCCACAAGATATCCTCAACACATTGAAGCAAAGAGATGAAAATAATGTTTTGACTATGTGAACAATAAAAATGCATAAAAAACATCGAATTGATGATGTGGGTGGGATGACTCAAATGCAACAACTATTGCACATATTGGAGAAGAATAAGGGGATGTAGTGTTTGACTTATTTTGGGCACGTCCTGATTCAATCAAGTTGTTATGGTGTTTCTCGTCATTTCTTCTAATAGATTGGACATTCAAAACTAATAGTTATTTGATGCTATTATTGGAGATAGTTGGGATCATTTCAACGCATTTGACGTTCTCAGTTGGGTTTGCTTTTATATCATCGGAGAATAACGTCAATTATGTTTTAGCACTCGAGAACTTAAGGTCTATATTGTACGAGCGTAAATCTAACGTAACTATTATAGATTGAGAGTTAGGCCTGATTAGTGCAATCAAAGAAATATTTCCAACATCGTCTCATTTTATTTGCTCGGGGCACATCAATAAAGTAGTGTTGACAAGACTAAGAAGATGTTTGGGGATAATGAAGGCTTCACATGTTTCATAGACAGATGGATGACCTTGTTTTATGCTAAGTCAGAGGCATCATTTGAACTTAGGATGAATTACTTACGAAGTGAGTTCGAAACTCTGAAGGGACTTATTGATTACTTGGATAACATATGGGTAAAGTACTACAAGAAAAAATTTGTACCAGCATAAACAGATCTGTTGGGGCATGTGCTTTAGGTCAATATACAAGCATTGTTTATCTTATAATTTTAGTTAATAAAATAGAGGGTTTCATTTACTGTTTTATTATAAGTGATTGTATATTTACCTTATAATAAGATCTATTGGTATTTGTTGAAATATCCTAAATGTCCCTAGTAGATCATTATACTGGGAACCATAATGAATTAAGACTAGTGCGAATCTTGATTGATGGTCTCGTGATGGTCATGCGTATAGATATACAAATGGAGATCATGAGTACTTGTTAGGGAACAAGGCATTGGCCCGACCCGCTATGAGAACACCACATGGAATAAGTCATAATTGTTAATCATGATAGGTATATCATTTAGTCCTTTGACTTGAGGTTACCATAGACTTCAATATTAAGAGTGTGGTAATTTGACACAATCAAACATTGTATTTAACTAAATGATTATAAAGATTGTAATTGGTTATCACGTGAATACTGTGGCGGCCCTCGCCGCCCTAGGGTGACGTGTCTCCATGTACTCCTTGCCTGCTGGCCCAACTACACGTGTACGACACTTGCCCGTCCTTACTCTGCCTTGAAATGTATCCATTTGTGTGTACAATGTGTAAATAACATATTCAGTGGAAGACGTATTTAAATGCAAAAATTTTCATAAATCAATCAAACAAATCCTAGTGTGGAAAAACCATGAAAAGTACGAGGTAAACAACGATACCATATAAAACTAAACATGTACAAGGTCATGTCACTCCCCAGTTCTCAAAAGAATCAAAATATCAAAATAATCACAGGTACAAGTACTTCTCAAAGGTAGGCAGTCAGAGGTAGTCGCCTAAGGTCTTGCCTTTACTTGTACTTGGATTTGCACTCGATCATCAAGGAAGAAAATGGATGACGAGTCCAGTCAGTAAAATCCCATGGAACTCCTCCGAGCATTCACTTAAACAAGTGGAAGTCAATAAATAATGTTAAATAAACATGCGGAATGTAAACAGGCAACTGTAAGTACGGCATCGCATGCATAAATAACAATAAAGCGCAAATGTGTGTGCATGTTCCGGTCAGACTAAACCATACTTCGGGATTTCCTTTCAGGATCCCACTAGTGGGTGCACCTAACTAGCTATCATCTTATCCCTCTCGGTGGCCGGTGTAGACCTACGACGCACCGACGCATGTAGCAGTTCAATAGTTCGGGTCGTTATCCATTGAGAAATCCTAATACATTTGCTATGGTCTAGAATGCATAAACACATAATGGAAAATCCGGTGGGAGTAACTCAACCAACCGTCCAAAAGATGACAAGATATGAATATAATAAAAATCACAAGGAATACTGGAAATGAATGGAAATACAAAGCAAAATAAATACTTGAGAGTTTTTCCATTGGGTTTTACAAACCTCACAACGTGCTCCATTACCCGTAATCAACCCCCGGGTCCAAGTCCACAGAGTCCTTGGTCGCCAATTGATCATTGTGTCAACCTAAGTCCATTTATTAATAATTTAAGTTAGCATGATAATTTACAATAATTTTCTAAAAAATTTAGGCCAAATTGCCCATTTCATGTTTTTCGAGGTAAAACCCTGCAAAAAGTCGCGTCTGACATTCCCACATATTTTCTTTTCGTATGATTTTAGCAATTTCTATTAATTTCATAGAAATATTTTTTTTTCCGGAATTTTTCCAATTTTTCCGAAATTGTTTCCAAAATTCTCCTTCATTTTTCTTCCCTTTTTTCTCTTTTTCTCTTTTTTTCTATTTGGGTCCGGTCGACCCGACCCTGGACCAGAACAGTCTAGGTTCGGCCCATGGGCCGAGCCTGGCCCGTTCTGGGCCTGTCCCAGTAAGGGGGTGCTACGCGCTGATCGACTGGTTCGATCGGGAGCTAACATTTGTTTTTCTCTGTTCTTACGGTGATGGTTTGGGGTGGCTATCCACCCCAACCCCGGTGGAACCGATGGCAGGGGAGACACCCCTGCCATCTCCACCTCGGTCGGCTATGGGGTTCGGCGAGGCCGAACCCACTTTCGGTCACCCCACCGCCAACCACCTGAAACCCACAACCACAACGAGGACTCACTGCGCTTTTGACGTCTCCTTTCCTTCCCGGCGCGTCCCTGCTTCTCCTCCTCATCTCCTCTTCTTCTTCCTTGCTCTCGACCTCCCTGTGTCTTTGTGTCACAGAGTGTGCGCGAGTGTGTTTGCGTGTGTGGGTGGTGTAAGTGGGTAGGTGGGGTGGTGGCCACGTGGTATGAGTTTTGACAAGTGTTACTTAGGTCAGGACAAGTGTGATGGGGTTTGTGACACCTGACTGTGACACAACTACGACACTCACCCTTGTTTTTGGCCGTTTCGACGCCCGATTTTGCGTCCGAACAATGATATCCGCGTGCCACAACGTCACTAGTCACTCAATATATCATCCATATTATACTTGACAAATCTTTATTCAATTTGTGTCTTGTTTCCCCGACCTAATGTTCGGTCCCGTCGACTACCCGATACCCAAGTCGACACGTATATCGAGGTGAATGCAATTCACACAATCTAGTTATGTGTTAGTTTCCCCCTGTCCTAATATTCGATCCCGTCAACTAGCTAGCACCCGCGCCGACACGCATATCGAGGCGAATACCGTTCATACACCCTCACACGTATTATTTTGCAACATACACACATGCGATGTATTTAAATAAATTACAACGCAAATAAGCAACCAACACGCCATAAACATCCATACCTAAGTTCCCATGTGTCCTAGCCTACCGCAACGTCCACGTAGATTCGAGCTGGCGTCTACGTAGGCCATTACAGTTCTTCGCAACTAAACAAAATTTCATCCCGAAATTTAACTGTAACTAAAGTCCCATACCAGAGAATAATTGAAGGTATCGCGTCCTCATCGTCGACTCGAGCTCCTAGGTAAGTCCCTCTGTCTTATGATGTTGCCAATAAACTAGGACCTTTGCAAGTTCCCTGTTTCGGAGAATCTGTACTCGACAGTCAACGATCTCTATCGGTGTCTCCTCATAAGTCACGTCAGGTTGTATCTCCACCTGTCCCAACTCAATCATCGGTCTCGGTCCTGACCTAGCGAGTCTCAACATGGAAATGTGAAAGATCGGATGAACTCCAGCTAACTCGGCAGGTAACTCTAACCGATATGCAACAGGGCCTACTCTCTGTGCAATCCGGTATGGCCCCCAATGTATCTTGGCGCTAGTTTCCCTTTAATGCCAAATCTTTGTTGACTTTTCCAAGGAGAAACCTTGAAATACACCATATCGCCCTCGTCATAGCTCAGACCATCGCGATACCTATCCGCGTATTTCTTCTATCTATCCTGTGCAGCTCGCGGTTTCTGACGAATTTGTCGAATTTTCTCCGTGCGATCAACAATTATCTCAGGCCCCGCCGTCAGCGTATCTTCCGGATCTGCGCAGCAAGCAGGTGATCTACAAAGTCTCCCATACAATGCCTCAAATAGTGGCATACCAATGCTCGCCTGATAGCTCTTATTGTATGCAAACTCACACAGATGCAGATAATGCTCCCACAAACCCCCAAACTGTAATATGTATGCCCTGAGCATATCCTCCAAAATCCGGATTAGCCGCTCTAACTGACCATCAGTCTGAGGATGATAAGCTGTACTAAACTGCAACCTGGTGCCAAATTGTTCTTGCATTACCTCCCATAGTCTCGAGGTTAATCTGGAATCTCTCTCTAACACAGTGGAAACTGGCACCCCATGAAGTCTAATAATCTCCCGCTCAAATAATATGCTAAATTGGGAAAATGTGTATCTCATCGAGATTGGAATTAAGTGAGCCGACTTCGTCAGTCTATCAATCACTACCCAAACTACATCGTGACGCTTCGATGTCAGCGGTAGCCCACTAACGGAATTCGTGGTAATACGTTCCCATTTTCACCGTGGAATGGGCAACGACTGTAATAATCCATCAGGTCGTTTGTGCTCAACCTTTACTTGCTGGCAAATGTGACAACTCCCGACGTACGCACCTACGTCGGCCTTCATCCCTGGCCACCAGAATAGTCGTTTCAAATCATGGTACATCTTGGTCCGACTAGGATGAACTGTGTAACGAGACTGGTGTGCATCTTCCATAATCCCGTCTCATATCTCCTGATCTGCAAGTATCCACAATCTCCCTCGGTATCTCAAACACAGATCCGTGGTTTCTGCCTAATCAGTGCATTCCGGATTTCGAGACAGACCACTAACCCACTCATAGAGCCCATCAGCCCTTGGACACTCGGCAACCTGTTCAATCGATAAGGTCGGTATCCTCGTCCGACAACAAATATGATGTTCCATCATAGTCAACAACTCAGCCATACACATAATTGATTTTGCCTATAATAAGCCATGTTTATGTGTCATCTGCTGTAGAACAGTCTGACCGTCGAGTCCACTCCTGCTCAATGTGTCTGCTACGACGTTCGCTTTGCCAGGGTGATACTCAATAGCGACGTCGTAGTCCTTCAGCAACTCCAGCCATCTCCGCTGGCACATATTCAGATCCCTTTGAGTGAAAATATATCGTAAACTCTGGTGATCTGTATACAACATGAATCAGTCTGCATAGAGATATTGCCTACAAGCCTTCAGTGCAAAGACAACTGCTGCAAGCTCCAGGTCGTGCACTGGATAAATAAATCGACAAAATCCTAAACCACCGGAACGTCTTCAATCCGAACCTCCATTCGAACTTCCGGCTCAACTATTATCGCAAACGCCTCCATCTCCTACGTTGTAGCTAGTTGACCTCTCGTGATGGGTAAGTTAGTTGTCGATCCAAATAATACGAACTTCGGTATTCCATGAATATGAAACTTTATTGTTTTGCCGTAACAATATATCCGTGCATGATAGGATGCTAACCAATCCATCCCGAGCAGTGTGTCAAACTCTAAATACTCTAATACTCGAAGATATGCTAGTAGTTGATGTCCATCCACCTCTATCATCACGTCTCGACATATTCGGTTAAGGTATATCTTATCCCCAGCAGTGGTACTCAGAACAAGATGTGGCTCTAGTGTTTGTGTAACTAACCCTAACAATCCAACAATACGTCCAACAATACGTCCAACAATAAATAATAAAGTATTACCAGAATCAAACATATCATGCATATGGCGACCAAATATAAGTAATGTACCTTCGACGAGTTGCCTAGTTGCCTCGCTATCTGGCTGTGCTAACGCATGCGCTCTATCTCTGGCCTGGTCTGACCCTCGCCATGGCGATGGTGGTGTCAGACAGTCAGCCCTCAAGTGTCCCATCTGCCCACATCGGTGACATTTACATCTCTCCAGTCTACCCTTCTGTTTGTCTCCAGATCTCGAACCCTAACCCCGGTCTACCTGACCCGTGTCATGTCCCCTCTGATCTCGACCCTGACGACACTCTTGTGGTTGTGCCCTTTGTCGATCCACTGGTGCTGAGGTGATAACATGAACTGGTTGTGGCACCTCATATCGGAACTGACTGCCCTGAAACTCATCCCAATGACCCCTATCCCGTCTATCATCTCTCCAGTCTCTATCTGGACGATCCATCGGTCTCTCTCCCGCCTCGACTAGGCGAGAACTCGCCTGCCTGCACCTCCCTGCCAGTCATGCGTCTGCCAGCCCTCTGTAGTATGTATGTCTCGTGAGCCAATGTCTAGTTAAATATCTTCTGCAAAGTCGTGGCTCCGGTCGAGACAACTGCCGACGCAGTCCTCTCATCAACCCCTCTGGTGAAACGATAAATCTGCAAGCGCTCTGTCCTAGCGACATCTAGAGAGAACTGCAGCATATGTCGGAACCTCTCCATATACTACATCAAAGTTTGATTTCCCTGTCGCAGGGCCAAGAACTCCTCCCTCGGTCTTCACCTAACCTCCATCGGTATGTACTGATCATAGAATAACAACCTAAACTCAGCCCATGTCATCGGTTTCGGATGAGTATCAGTATATGTCGTCCACCAGACTGTCGCATGCCCTCTTAAACAGGCTCCCGAAAGTCGTGCCTGTACTGTCTCATCGTTCCTCATCAGCTTATGGAAATGCTGATGAGACACTATCCATCTCCTTGCATCCTCAGGGTCACCGCCTCCATAAAAGAATCCAGGCTAAAACTTCAAAAACTGCCTCAATAGCTTCGCCTCTGGTGCTTGGACGAATGCCGATGTAGTAGGAGTATCAGAAGTGGGGGCGGCAGTAGCCTGGTCTGTCGTCGTGGGTGGAGGCGTAAGAGTCGACGCCTCTAAAGGAACAACTACGATACCTGTCTCTGTGGGTGCCTCTGCCACTACCCCTGAACTGGTGCCTGAGGTACCACCTGAACAACAGCTGCCTCCGCCGTTACAGTCACAACTACTAGCTTACTAGAAGAAGTGAGTGCCGCCAGTACCCCAGTCTGCTCGCGTAATAGCCATAATACCTCAGCTATCTGTGTCTCCTGGGCCAAGAGTCTATCCTCCATACTCACCGTAACCGGGACATCCCTAACCGCATCGCTCGTCTGTCCAGTCTCAAAAGGCGTACCAGACTGTCCGTCCATAATTTTGATCGAGAATGTGCTCCGGATCATTCTAGAACTATATACGTATATCATATAATAAAATGAAAATATAACATACATATAAGTTCTAACTCTACCCGCCTCACATCACTTCCCAACTAAAGTTCTAAGGAAATTACTTCGGGTTTCCACATCTAAGTTCATTGATTAAGTTTTATTGTCTTAGGTCTTCCACTTTACTCTAATACCAACTATGGCGGCCCTCGCCGCCCCGGGGTGACGTGTCTCCATGTACTCCTTGCCTGGAGGCCCAACTACACGTGTACGGCATCTACCCGTCCTTACTCTGTCTCGAAATGTATCCTCTTGTGTGTACAATGTGTAAATAACATATTCAGCGGAAGACGTATTTAAATGCAAAAATTTTCATAAATCAATCAAACAAATCCTAGTGTGGAAAAACCCTGAAAAGTATGAGGTAAACAATGGTACCATATAAAACTAAGCATGTACAAGGTCATGTCACTCCCCAGTTCCCAAAAGAATCAAAATATCAAAATAATCATACGTACAAGTACTTCTTAAAGGTAGGCAGTCAGAGGTAGTCGCCTAAGGTCTTACCTTTACTTGTACTCGGATCTGCATTCAATCATCACAGAATAAAATGGATGACGAGACCAGTCAGTAAAATCCCAAGGAGCTCCTCCGAGCATTCACATAAACAAGTGGAAGTCAATAAATAATGTTAAATAAACGTGCGGAATGTAAACAGACAACTGTAAGTAGGGCATCGCATGCATAAATAACAATAAAGCGCAAATGTGTGTGCCTGTTCCAATCAGACTAAACCGTACTTCGGAATTCCCTTCGCACCCAACTAGCTATCACCTGATCCCTCTCGGTGGTCGGTGTAGACCTACAACGCACCGACGCATGTAGCAGTTCAATAGCTCGACCGAGAACTCCTGATACACATGCTATGGTCTAGAATGCATAGACACATAATGGAAAATTCGGTGGGAGTAACTCAACCAACCGTCTGAAAGATGATAAAATATGAATGTAATAAAAATCACAAGAAATATTGGAAATGAATGGAAATACAAAGCAAAGTAAATACTCGAGACTCTTTCCATTGGGTTCCGCAAACCTCACAACGCGTTCCACTACCCCTAATCAACCCCCGGGTCCAAGTCCACTGAGTCCTTGGTCGCCAATTGATCACTGTGTCAACCTAAGTCCATTTATTAATAATTTAAGTTAGCATGATAATTTACAATAATTTTCTAAAAATTTTAGGCCAAATTGCCCATTTCACGTTTTCGAGGCAAAACCTCGCAAAAAGTCGCGTCCGACATTCCCACGTATTTTCTTTTCATACGACTTTAGCAATTTCTATTTATTTCAACAAATTATTATTTTTTTTCAATTTTCCCAATTTTAAGAATTTTCTCCAAAATTCTCCTTCATTTTTCTTCTTTTTTTTTTTTTTTTTTCTTTCTATATGGGTCGTTCTGGGCCTGTCCCAATAAGGGGGTGCACACGCCCCGGTTGACTGGTTCGATCGGGAGCTAACATTTGTTTTTCTCTGTTCTTCCGGTGATGGGTTGGGGTGGCTCTCCACCCTAACCCTGGTGGAACTGATGGCAGGGGAGACACCCCTGCCATCTCCGCTTCGGTCAGCCATGGGGATCGGCAAGGCCGAACCCCACTCTCGGCCACCCTACCGCCAACCACCCGAAACCCACAACCACAATGAGGACTCACCGCGCTTTTAACGTCTCATTTCCTTCCCGGCGCGTCCCTGGTTCTCCTCATCCTCTCCTCTTCTTCTTCCTTGCTCTCGGCCTCCCTGTGTCTCTATGTCACAGTGTGTGCGTGAGTGTGTTTGTGTGTGTATGGTGTAAGTGGGTAGGTGGGTTTGTGGCAACGCGGTATGGGTTTTGACAAGTGTTACTTAGATTGGGACAAATGTGATAGGGTTTGTGACACCTAACTGTGACACAACCGCGACACTCACCGGTGTTTTTGAGCGTTTCGACTCCCGATTTCGCGTATGAACCGTGATATCCGCGTACCGTCGCGTCACTAGTCACTTAATATATATTCCATATTATTTACTTGACAAATTGTTATTCAATTTGTGTGTTTTGTTTCCCCGACCTAATGTTCAGTCCTGTCGACTACCCGATACCCGAGTTGACATGTATATCGAAGCGAATGCAGTTCACACAATCTCGTTGTGTGTTAGTTTCCCCTGTCCCAATATTCGATCCCGTCAACTACTCGACACCCGCGTCGACACGTATATCGAGGCAAATATCGTTCTCACACCCTCACACGTATTATTTTGCAACATACACACATGTGATGTATTTAAATAAATTACACCGCAAATAAGTAACCAATACACCATAAACATCCATACCTAAGTTCCCGTGTGTCCTAGCCTACCACAGGGTCCACGTAGATCTGAGCTGGCGTCTGCGTCTGTAAATTTAATATAGGCCGTTACAAATACTATGTGAAGTTGTGTAGTTAAGATATAATATGTCCCTCTCTTATAAAGAGAGATATCAATGGATCCCTCAATATGTTAGACTGTTAAATGACCAAGTCCAAGTAAATTGATATGATCAATGTCACTTGGACGTTCATATCAATTCACTTGGATATATGTTATTCATTAGGTTGTATTGATTTTGATATTCATGATACTTGGGTAGTCATAATGCCTTTTTAGAGACCGCTGATGACTTGTGTACTAAAATGATTTTTGGTTCACTGTCAACGTCGCATGAACCTAGTAGGTCGTACACAAAGAATGGCTTTGTGCAATTTCAATTGGTCTAAAGTAATGAGTTTTATATGATAAAATTCATAACATAAAAGCCTTTACGATTTGTTATATGATAACTTATTAGGAGGGGCATTTATGTAATTTGCTTGAATTGTCTAAATACAATAGTTGTATTACGAATAAGTTTTTTAAGAGAGCTTATCTACACATATAAATAGTTGTATTACTTATTAATAGGTAGAAGCCCTAAAACGAAATAAGATATTGTTTTTGCTATTTTTGAGTTCTCTAAATTTTTGGGAGAGAAAGAAAAAACATTTTCAATCTCTCTTGGGGATGACACTCCAAATTGAGGTTCTCATTCCTGTATGGATTTCCAATAGAAGCGCGCACTTGATCATCTTGAAAATCTAACAATCAGATAAGGATATCATAGATTAAGGTATGACTTACTTTTTTAGTTCTTGTTTAATGGAGCTTATTTTTTATCCTTTTGAGGTTTTCAAAATTGTTTTGAATTTCTCGTTGCATACGAACCCCAAAACTCAACAAGATTGAATTATGCACTTTGGAGAAACCACGATGCAGAGGGTTGAGTCTGCGCATTTCAATTTGAAGCTACATCTTAGCGACAATTAGGCAAGTTTTGAAACTTTATGGGGTGTGGTAAATGATCTTCTTAGGATCTAACATAACAACATCAAGGCATCATTTGAGGTCAGTTTGAATGTGGTGCAACATGAATATGTTAATGGTTTGTATTGCCAGTTGTTACATCTTTCAAAAGGTGTTTAATTTCATTAAAGATGAAGCAGAACATAGATAGAGTGTTGGGCATGAATATAATCTTTGTGGTTATGACATGCGTACCACTCATATTCTTCCTTGTGCACATGAGATAAACTTCCATATTATGGTCGATTTACCCTTACCACTCACGGACATTCATGTATACTGGTGAAAGTTGAGTATGGTTACAGAGAATGTTATGGATTAGGCCAGATACAAGTTCAATGATAAGATTCAAAGAGTGTATCTAAGATTAGTTATGTCCGTTGCATATAACCAGATTGGTTGCTAGTTTTGAGAGCACTATTGATGTGATGGGAGAAGGAAGTTATGGGTATTATTGCATTGCCTCTGGGCTTGGACTCCCCGATATAGATGGTTGGAGGTTAGTATGTAGAAGAATGTTTGACGAGATCGTGAGGTATGAGAATCTTTGAAGGGAAATGTTTGGAACGGGTTACGAGAAAGTAAATACTTCCATGCATTATCGGAATGATTGAGTTGGGGCATCTTTTTGAAGAATGGTTGACACTTCCGGATATGGGGTTCTTAATAGCAACGACCTTTAATGTCATGCTAGTAAACCTTTGACATGATAATTACTTGACATTTCATCTTCTATGTAATGTACCTCCATCATCTTTTGATAGTCGGCTTATTATTGGCATAATAAATGATAGGAACATCCATTGGGTTATGGTAAGTTTGTACTTTATATTTGAAATGTGTTTTTATAAATTTTGAATTACATGGTAATGACTTGTTGTTCTATTTTGTATTTGACAGGTGAAGCTAAAAGTGAATGCATTCTTTCCATTTATATCCATTATGGGACAGGTACGTTCAGGAGTGCTCTAGACTTTGTCGTGAGGTTTTCATAATCTGAGAACTCGTGTCGATTCTAACTTCTTAATATGGAATGCCTTCCGTAGTAGACTTGGTTTTGTCGTAGGTCATTTTGATTTCAAAACAATTTTTTATGGTTAGTTATCATTATGGATGGTACTTTGATAAAACATTGCACCACTATTGTGTTTGTACATGTTTTATTTGTTGATCATTTATGAATATTTGTAAATAATGGATTATGGTCTCTTCGTGTACCACTTAACAAGAAAAAAAAATCTTCGAACACAATCTCGGCTGCGCAGGTCCGTTACTATGTTGTTACTCTCGCTATGCAACAACCGAGAATCTAAGCATGTTTTCTGTAACTACAAACTGAGACTATTATAAACCAATACTTATTATTTTAAGTCGGAAGGTCTTGACCGAGACTCAAGGTAACGCTCGTTTACAAACAACCTAGAAATTACCATAAATCCAAACTTTGTTTGTCGTCTCGGACGACAAACAACGATATTAAATGTATATTCTCGGTTCGTTCCAAAATAGACCATTACAAAATCATTATATACGGTTTCGAATCGGGAGGCAGCCTGATAGGCAACGTTCATTCACGGTGGCTAGTAACCGAGACAATGAAAACCAATTAATACGGATTGGTTTCGTAGGGTAATGACTGAGACACTATGAAAGTCACAATTACATTATAAACTTAGTAGGATGTAATCGAGACTATAAATAAATTATCAGTTACTGGTAATCGAGCATATGATTTCCTTCTCGGACCATATGCCCGAGACCCAACTCTGGTAAGTCTCATATTACGTTGAAAGTAATTCTCAGCCCAACAGGTTTATGATTAGTAGACTGATTGCGAACCTGAGGGACCACGCTAGTTTGACTCTCGAACTTGTGGGACCAAGACTTACTTATGATCAAGTATTTAATCCATTCAAGTCACAAAATTCACAACTGAGCAGCTTATCCATAGTCAATAAATTCACAAAAAGTAAGGCATGTAATTTAAACATTCACAAAACATAGGCATATAATTTAAACATCCATAACAACAATTTAAGAATCAAAACAACCGCATTAAAGTCAATCATTCACATCATTTCCAAATAGTTCCACATTCACATTATAACATTCACAACAACAAATATATGAGATCACAAACAATTCACTTTTTAGAGGAATTTGTTTGCTTTGGCTTCTTCAATTTGTTTTTGAGAATATTTATTGCCAAGAATTCACTTTTGTGGGCGAGCATTAACGATGGAAGTGGAGCTTTAGTTGGAGTGGAATTTAATTGTGCGGAAGTGTTGTCGTGCTGCTGTGCTTAGAATTTGGCACCTTAGGGGCTGTATTGTCAGTGGCCGTGGTAGCGGCAATAGCAGTAGTAGTGGTGGTAGTTGCACCAAGACTCCTCCCTGAGAAGAAACTGATCACATCACTCACCATTTTCTTCGCGGGACTCTAAAGTACACAACTCTACCAGTGAGACCATCCACCGTAATGCGGTGTCCAATGCATGCCAATTCCACTGTTGAAGACCAATGAGCAAATAAAAACAATCGGACACTATAAATTTTGCAAATATTAACAAACAAGAAAAAATGTTAATGTACCTCCAATAACTTATTGTTAGTGATAGTACTGGCAATAGCAGCATCATCTTCAACACTCACTTTCTCAGTCACCGAGAATGAAACCTTTAAAAACCAAGGAAGATAGTTCGGTGTAGCCAAGAACTCAGACCGCGCTTTCTTACCTCAAACTTCGGTGGCAAATAGATGGATATGCAAATGCTTCCAATTGTCATGTTGAACTCATACTTGATAGAGTATTTTAGTGCAGATGGGCCCCAAACTTTTTCCAATGGGCGATATGGAGGGTCAGGTATAGATTGCACGTGGCCAAGATGTCTTAATATCCTTTCTGCATGGTAGGGCTTCAAGACATCCATGTACTTCAAAGTGACATTGTAGAACGCCATCGAGTGCACAACTCCATTGGGCCTGACATCAACGTAATGGTCCCAAGTGACCTAATAAAACATAAACAAACGTAAATAGTAAATATATGCTATCTTGATGGTTTACCAATAGGATTGAGTAAGTAATTCACATTGCTTGGCTACGACCTGTCCAATGTCCTCCTGATAAACCCTAACTTGTCAACGTTCATAACCGTCTCATGTTTCTGGATCCATCTAGATACACGAGGTTGCAAGTGGTCCATGTACTTCACATTAGATATGGCGAACACGAGTTTGAAGTGCTCGTACACCCGGCCCTTACAATGCATAAAAGGTTAGTTGTTGGAAAAACAAATAAACTAATTAAAAAATCCTAAAATAATAATGTACATAGAGTAAGAATTATTACCTCAAGTAATGTGAGGTAGCCATGAATTTGGGATACTTCTAGCTGAAGGCAGACCCTAACTTAAGGTACAAATATGCCAACATGGCTGCACCATGTATAGTTGCCCACATCATCTAAATCCTTAAGAACTTTCAGTAAGGCGATAAAGACTCGAAACCCACTCATGTCAGCAAAAAGAATACAAGAGAGCAAGTACAACAAGTACGCCTATGCATTGCATTCCACGGGCAGGTAAGTAGTCTTCTTTGAAGCAGGTTTGGGGCACCAACGAGTCTTCAACCAACATTTCGCACGGTGAGACCCTTATCGTCAGGGCTTATTTAACTCTACGAAAATGCTCATGCCTTTTCTATGTTTTCAACCCTTTTATGTTATCATTAACATAATGTTAATCATATTTAAATACAGTTCAACAACTCTACATATTCCATTTATAAACATAGCATGAGCTCTAGTGAGTTTCAATGGTTCTCACCATGATTTCTAACTTAATCAAGTCATTGCTTGACTTCATTTTCATACTTTCTTAATCTCGATCTTAATTTAATGAAAACCATATCTTAGCCAATCTTTAAGAATAATTAGTTTCATGTAATAGACCCAAATGAGTTGTCGATTCTACGCAGCAAATATCCATTCTCGACTTAAATCTAATTATTTCATCTTTCAAGTTGAGTTCTTAAACTCATATAATTTCCATAATAGACTAATTAAAATAGAATTGATCATTGGTTTAACCTTAGAAATTAAGTAATTGATGAATTTAAATCTTAAATTGTAGAAGATCTCCAAGAAAATCTGATAACCATATTGCTTGAAACTTTTGAAATCAGAATTTCATTCATTAAGCCTGAATTCTCAGCATGAACCTACTACGCTATTCTAAAACAAGTTCAAACCATTAAATTTCAAGCAATAGCTTTGTTTCCATGAATCACTACTCATAGAAAATTAGAATTTTATCTTATTCTTAGTTAAAAGTAGCAACGAATACCAATCTCTTGATGTTCTGCTTTTCTATTCATTCCCAATATCATAAATTATTCTTTGGATTCTCAAATCTTCAGATTCATTGACAACTCATTTTCTTTTTCTTCAATTTAGATTATACCAGTCTAAGAGATCAGACTAGAATATCTCAGTAGCTCACTGCCATGTTATAACTTGAGCTATACAAGTTTTCAACTTTAAATTTTCATTTAAAATTACCATACAAGTGATAGAAACCCAACAGATAAAATGGAGTTAACTAATAATGCTGGTTTTCCACAATCCTTCAACTCTCATCTCTCGCCGTGAATATTCATTTTTTAATGTAATTTCACAATTATGATCATTTTCTTATATCTCAGCATCGATCTACACATCAATCTGGTAATCTTATGTTTCATTTTCATACGCGTGAATCCACCACAACGTCACTCTTCTCTCTTATCATTTTATTAGTAAGTTTCGTTACACCATAACAACACTAATAAGCCTTTTTCTTGCATTACCTTCAGTTTGTGCAGCTACATCAAAACAATATTGACAAGTTTCTTCTCATTATTCCAATATGGACTAGCACCATATCTGGGATTTTATACTTCATAATAACTCATGAAGTATGAATAATTAGTGGTTATATAACCTCAACTAAGTTCTTATCATTGTTTGCCACTAATTTTCTCACGAAATGTCCTTTAATTTTGTTTAACTAGTATACATTCTACTCAAAGTGACCTATCATCTTTGAATTTCATTGAAGATCATTTATTGTTATATTCACTTGTTAATGTCAATTCTCCTAATATATGTATCAAAATCCAGGTCTGATCGGTCATTCTTCACTAACTATCATTAATTAATGATATTAATGAGAATAAAGACTACTAAAGACCATTTAATAGGAGAAAATTTACTTTATCTCTGTAAGGTTTCTGATGTCTTTCCTTATATCATTAGGATTCAGGTTTCTACAATCCAAACCCCAATCCTCGATAATTTCTCATCTTATTACATTTCCATTATCTTTCCTTGTTGTAATATATTTTAGGTCTAGGTTCCCCGAGAACCCTCACCATCTATTCAATGGATTCCAAGACATAGATGGGAAATAAGACCTTCAGGAGAGCGTATAAGAAAGACATTACATTATATATATCACATAGATACAATAAATCATAACACATAACATAACTCAAGCTTTATTTTCATTAACCTCCAAAACATCGATAAAAATCGTTTATAAAGTCTTGGGTTATCAATCACTTGAAAACAAATCTCCGAGTCAATAAACCTAGTCTTTTATTCGGTTTGCAGGTAATTGTTTCAAGCTCCGAACAAATTGTAATAGAGTTATGAGACTAAACTCTACAAGTCTTGGCTCTCATACCAAACTATATCAGAGCTATTACTAGAAATAAGCTCTAATTATGCTTTGATACCAACTGTAGCATCCCTATCTCGATTAGGGCAATACTCGGCCTGAAATCCTAATTAAGCCCCGATACACTAACCAGACTTAACTTGAGCAAGCAGCCTATTCTCCAACACCTAATAAACGCATAAAACAAAACACATGATATTCAAAAACTTTAAAGCAAAACAAAAAAAACACAACACAAAACAAAACAAAACAAATCAAAACATAACATGAATATCTTGATAATCGAATAATAATTAAAACAAAACACAACGAAATTTTAAAAAAATCGATAAAACACATGATATTCAAAAACTTGCATAAACCTATATCGTAAAACCATATCCCATCCTTTTTATTACAAAATAGTAATTCAATACAATAGATAAAAACAATAGGGAAATCAATTCACCATAGAGAAAACTATAAATTCATAATCTTCTTCATTCCTGAATCGAAGCGCATGTCAACAACTTGAAATGTTAATTGGGGAATAAGTGTTTTAACTTGCTCAGGAAGTGATGCTATTAAGCATATGAATTATCAACTAATATAAATGAATTAATATTATGATATGAATCCAAAACATATATATTCATTCAGGCATTAAAAATGATATAACAATATATAACGGAACGCAAGTTCGCAGGTCAATTGCAACTGTACACATGACTTGTATTTGCATTTCTGATTTTAGAGTCATATTCTGGCCTCACACAAGAATAGGTCCGAAGAATCTACATGTTGACCGTTATGGGGTTCTACTAGTGGATTCAAGTGAAATCGAGCTATCAACTCTTGATAACTTTAGATTCGTACTCTCACCTTACCCTAAGAATATGATCCACAAAACTCCCACAGTGTTCATCTTGTGATTATGTTGGTGTATTCAAGTGTAATTGAGCTACCAACCCTAAATGGACAGTGAAGAATTAAGGTAAAACTCTGGCCCACTGAGGATGAAAGGGCAGAATCTATTTCCTAGCTAACCTTTTCCTTTTATTAGGACAAATGGCTTTCCTAACTTTATACTGACTTACACGATTTCTAAAATATATAGACTTTCCTCATCGACCAAGAACCTAAATTAAACAAATTGTCATCAATTTGCCAATACTCTTTAATTAAAACCTCTAAACTGGTCTTATTTAAATCTAGAACCAATTTGCCACTTTTTAGGTCAATTTGACCATTTAACATTTTTTGGGGTAAAAACTCGACATAAAGTCTCGCACGAATCTCAGATTCTTCATTTTTCATAGATATTCATCAATTTCTATTTATTTGGTAAAAATATTATTTTTCGAGGTTTTTTTTTACTTTTTTGGAATTCTTCTCTATTTTTCAACAATTTATTTTCTTTTTTTTATGAATTGGGGTTTAACCCCCGAAGTTGAATCGGACCCAGTTCAGTCTGGTCTGGTGTCAAACCTCATATTCTTCCTATTTTGTTCTTTTGTTTCAATAGCAACACTTCTTTTTTATTTTCGTTTGAGCACTAAGCTCTTTTGGGAAAGGAAACGACTCCCTGTCATCTCCTTCCTCGGATAGGACGAGCCTCCCATCCCCATCTCAGCATAACAACAACAACAACAACAACATAAACCAATATCAACAACCTAATACAACATCAATAATGACATGCAACAATGACAACAAACAACCTCCCATTCCTTGTCTCCATCGTCTCTTTAGTCTTCGATTTCGATGTCCTCCCTTTTCGATTTCACTTTTCTCTCTTCCTCTATTTCGGTCTTGCGAGATGGTGGGGCGGTGTTGTTTGTTGTTGATAAATAAAAGATTTCATTAAGGTTTATGCGTTCAAATCTCACGAAAAATCTAAGGGTCATGAATCAAAGTCACAATTCCTTAATGTGATACTAATTTCAACACATGCATACACTTACGCATTAATACTTCTTGAGATGGGTTTGCATGCATCTCGAGGCATGGAAAAATCTCTCTAGCATCCAACGTTCCACATATTCACCTCTTCGGCTCAAGCGTAACACGTATCTCGAAGCGAATTCAATGTATAATTTAATTTGATTCAAACTTTAGGACTCATTATATATATATAACAATGCATTTCACACCTAGAAATTCGTCGTTTGTGCTAATGTAACGGCCCAATATTTATTGATGTCATTATTAGGTTAATTTCAAACTCAGATGCCAGCACAGGCCTATATAGACGCCCCGAATAGGCTAGAACACACTTGACTAGGCTTAAATCATTAGTTGCATCTATTGGTTGCATAATTGAAATGTTAATTATTATTTATTTCATAACTCATCGCATGCGTGTATTTATATTGTCGTACCGTGTAAGACACGTGACATGTAAACGCCTCATAGAACTTGTTGACGCAGGTATCAGATAGGCACAGTTTGTTATACTAAATTTTATAATACTAACTTGAATAAAATGACTAAAAATCAAGGTGAATAGTGGAAAATGGAGAATCAAAATTTAGGCTAAGTCAAAACAATCGGGTACAACAAGGATTAGGCATCTCTGGATGAGTACCAGGATGCGGGGTACCAGCTGTCGAGTAATCGAAGGTTAGCATGACGAAAAACATGTTAAATATATCACTAAACGTACTAACCATATGTAATTATGTGCCTAGGTGAATTAATTTGACTTAAGAAAAATAAATAAAGTCTTATAGTTGGATAGGAATTAATTGAACCCTTGATCAACCTAGTGATGATCCTAAAATACATATAACAAGGCAAGATGAGTGGCTTTCATGTGGGACAAGTGGCTTCATGTGTGACAAGTGGTTTCATTTGGGGACAAGTGGCATTTAGGGAGGACACAATGTCCTAGTAATTAACTGATAGTAAATCAAAGATTTGGCTAATTAATCTACTTACTAAAATAAGTATATAAGGCCTACACTTAATGGAGGAGCTCAACATATACATTTGAGCTAAAATTAGAGGAATTGAGGAGGGTCTTAGCTGAAAATTTCAGGGAGATCAAGGAGAGTTGGAGTTTAAGTCAGTTTCATCAAACCTAAGTACACGTCTCTCTATTTCAAGTTTGAAATCAATTTTGGATTTCGGTCGTTTCCAGAGGGTAGATATTTGAATCTTTGAAAATGGATTATATATTTTGATTCCTCATTTCAAAATGATAATCCAGCTATTATTAAGTTCTTAATTTGGTTTAGAAATAAATAAAAAAATGAATTTTTGATGTTGTAAAACCAAAATTAGAATTTATGTACGTTGTATTATAAACTAGCCTATGTAATTTGGTCATAAATTCCTCATTTTAAATCAAAATGGATCCAAACTAGTGGCATTTGAAAGACAAATCAAAGGGGAGCAACTTTGTCCTTCTGAGAATTTTGCAATTCAAATATTTTCTTGTCCAAAAGTGCTCTTCAAATTGGTGATTGAAAGCACTATGAGATTTTTGAAACTATGATTTTAAAAGGCATAACTCCCTAATTACTTGTCCGAATGAGCTAATCCTTTAGTATTTTGTAATTGGGTATGTTAGCTTCCTTGCGACTAAGGATTATGATTCTTGAAATAATTAATTGGGAGAAATAAATTTCCTAACTCTGCTTGTCAGATTAGGTTCCAATTTGAGCCATTTTTAGTAGAATAGCGATATCTCTTTCATTTTAAATTGGAATTTCGCAAACCAAACCTTTTCAAAAAGCTATGATAGAGAGCAAAATCTTTGTATTAAGGGAAGGTTTTGAGATTTGGAAAATTTTATGCTTAAAAATGTGTTGCAACACAGGACCGAATTTGAGACTTTATTTAGTCTTTAAGGGCTAATTTGGGAAGATCGATTTAAAACATATTCAACCGATCTAAATACATAATAAACACATGTAATAAACGTCATGGGACTAAGAGAATGTAGCTCGGGTATTGGAGAACTAGGCGGGGTTGGATTCAGGAGTTTGGGGAAGTCGGAGCTTATGTGTGAGGTTTATAAAACCTAATGGAATGTCAATTGAGTATTTACTTATTTTCATTACTGTTTTAATCTATCTTGTTCAATGTATTCATGTTCTATTCTTTATGTACTTCAGTCATTTGTATCTATATCACTGTTTGAACGATTGGTTAAGTTTACTCTCGTTGGGCATTCTGTTGTGTGTTTATGGCGTGCTAGACCATAGCATGTGTATCAAAATTGCTCGGTGAATAACGACCTGAACTGCTTTTTCAATGCAAGTGTTGGTGCATCATGGGTCTACGCCGACCAACAAGAGGACTAGGTGATGGGACAATTGGGTGCACCAACTAGAGGGATCCTAGGGAGAGTATCTGAAGTATGGTCTAGTCTGACTGAGATGGACACACACATTTGCGCTTTATTGTTATTTACACATGCGATGATCCATTTACAGTTCCTTATTTACATTCCGCATATTTATTTAACAGTGTTTATTGGATTTCCTTTACTTTATCATATGAATGCTCAGTGAATTTCCTTGGGATTTTACTCATTAGACTCCATCTATTTTGTGGTAATGGCTGAGTGTAGTCCTTTTACAAGTAAGGGTAAGAAGATTCTTGGCGACTATTTCTGAACTCGCCCATTGTTCGAGACATTACTCATAGATGTTTGTATTTACATATTTTGTTATATATTATGGATTTATGGGAGACTTATGAGACACCTATACTGTTATATATTTACTTTTTTCTCCTTATATACAATGTGCTCGATTCCAAGTTTTCAATAGTAGGACTGATTCTTTATAGAACTTAAAAGTTAACGAAAAATCCATGTTTATGTACTTTAACACTTCCGTTATAAATTAAAGATTATCTACTTGCAACTCAGACACAAACCATACTTGTAATTTAATATATATCTCGAGTAATTGTCAAATAATATAAATAATACGATGAATATCACGCACATCATAGAGCCCTGACATGGCGATAAACGTCGGTAGGGCGATGGGACCCACACAGCTACTCATTCGGCAGCCTCGAGGCGCGGGGCCACCACAGTTGGTATCAGTGCAATGGTTCGAGGAACTTTAGGTGTTAATGAAATAGCATAAGAATTAATGACCAAAACCTTAGATGTGGAAACTCGATGTACTTGCCTTAGTACTCTAGTAAGGAAGTGATGTGAGGTGGGTAGAGTTAAGGTTTATATACGTGTTATATTTTTACTATATATTATATACTATACGTGTATATATTCGGAAGTTGATCAGGCGCACGCTTATCGATGCGGGTCATGATGGATGGACAACTGCAGAGATTGGTTAAACTAACAATCTAGCTAGGGCCACTACCATTGTTACCACACCAAGTGTTGATGATCGACTCGCGCCACATGATGCTCAGTTGGCTGAAAATTCTATTGTTACTCAGGGCAGGCCACAACAGCTGTCATAGTAACAGTAGCTCCCACAATACCTACTATATCGACTACCACTACTCAGGCAGTCGTCGCCCCGACGATATCATAGAAGTTTTTAAGGCCACTGCTATAATACTTCCATAGAAACCAGTCTAAAAGGGACCACAAGGTTGGCTAGGATCTCAAAGATGACTATTATTCATATCAGTACAGATAGGATGTCTAATTGATTGACGAAGCTCACGTCATGATACACACACCCACAAAGTAGCCTAGAGATCAAAAACCACAATACCGATAGGATTGAGATATCAGGGAGGCTATGACAAGGGTCATAGAGACTGATGTTAGAATCGGATTCGGGGACAGACAAACAGGGAAGATAGAGATGCATTGATGTTTTTGAAGTGGTTAGACTAGAAATCTTAGAGTTGATTGCTGGAGGGCATCACTACCACCAAAGCTAGATAAGACTCAAAAGAAAGCTCAAGCATTAGGTCAGCCAAACATGGAGGCGACCAGACAACATATCGAGGGTAAGTCATCTGACACATTTTGTCAGTTATTTATTTAAATTATGTGCATATGTATGTTGATTCCTAGATTGGTATATAAAGACTCAATGGTTGTGTTATACATTAGGCCATAGCACGTGGCACGGGGGTCCTTAGTGAATTTTGACCTGAGCTATGTGTCTTCGGTGCACATGTTGGTGGGCCATAAGTCCATGCCGACCACCGCGAGGGCTATTGGGTGATGGACCAGTGGAGAGGGTTAGAGAAACCCACTAGAGAGGTCCCAACATATCGAAGTATGGTCTAGTGCGGTTTGAGGTTGAGTTGGTGAGGTCAATTGTTCCACCAAAGTTTCATTTCCATGAAGATTATAACAAAAGACCAAGGTTTATTGGGTCGTTAGTACCTTAGATGATTCCACGATTCGGGATGGTAGTATACTTTAATTTCAAGACGAAATCTTCCCTAGTTGTAAAGAATTGTAACGACCCAATATTTATTGACGCTATTATTTAGGTTATTTTCCTTCTCGAACGCCAGCTCAGGCTCACGTGGATGCCCGAATAGGCTAGAACACGATTGACTGGTCTTTAATCATTATTTGTGTCTATTGGTTGCATAATTGTGATGTTAGTTATTATTTATTTCATAACTCATCGCATGCGTGTATTTATATTACCATACCGTGTGAGACGTGTGATGGGTAAATGCCTCGTAAAGTGTGTCAACGTAGGTATCAGATAGGCGTAGTACGGGTACGCTAAGTTTTATAATACTAACTTGAATAAAATGACTAAGAACCAAGGTGAATATGACATAAAATGGAGAATCAAACTTTAGTCTAAGTCAAGATAATCGAGTACAACAAGAATTGGTTTGTAACGACCCAAATTAACTCAACTATGATTAGTGTAAATCTCAGGGATTAACAGTCATAATTCGGGTGTTAGATGGACAACTCGGTTGACTCAGACACGAGAACATAGGGAATATATTATTTATGGATGATAGTTGTTTATGTGCGGTATTTAAAATCATTATATTATTGTATTACATTGCATGTGTGTACGTTGCTATCGCGCGAGTATGTGTGACGGGAGTTTGCCTCAAGATGCGCGTGTATGCATGGGTATAGGGTGTCAAGTATTTGGGAGTTAGTGGGAACACTAATGCGTTAACAATGAGACTAAATACACTAACCACATGAATTTAAGTGTCTAAGTTTGTAAATTTAATTGATATGGATTAATGGATTATAGTTTGGACAAACAAATGGGAGGCCATTGATTTGTATGGAAATGATGAAGATGTGTAAGAATCCTAGAATAAATAGTAACTAGTGAGTGGTGTCATGTGTGACAAATGGCTTGAGCGAGGACACATGTCCTAGTAATTAACTTAATCAAATTAAGGATTTGCTTAATTAATCAAGTTGCTAATCTTAAGTATATAAAATACAAACTTTGGTTTTCACGCAAATAAGAGAAAAAGAATCTAGAGTCTTTGGGAGCAAAGAGAGCTAGAATGTGCTAAATTTTTGGGACTTTAAGAATACCTAAGCTGGGAGAATCAAACTACAATGGATTAAACAATAAGTAACAACTTCTACTTCTTGTTCGTTTCGATTTTGATAAAAATATTCCATGCATGACCAAGAGATGTTGAATGGTTTTGGTTTGCTGATTTCATATTTTTTTAAAGTTGAAGATGAATCATATAAATGTCATATAACTTTGGTTTCAAAAGAATTAAGCTAAACTTACAAGTAGAACCAATTATATTCATTAGAAATTAGCCAAATTTTGCAAGGGCATAACTCCCTCAATACTTATTGGATTGGGTTGATTTTTTATTTTATTGTTGTTGGTATGTTAGATGACTTATAACCAAGAATTATTACTTTTGGAGCTCTATATTAGGAAAAATGTTTATTACAATCTTGCTTGTCAATTTTGTTTTAAAATTGAGCTATTTTGGTAGAATTGTGATATATTTTTCGTTATAAATCAAAATTTTACAAGCGAAACTTTTTAGAAAAGCTAAGATAAAGAACAACAACCTTTCTCTTGGGAAGTTTTTGAGATTAAAACGTTTTCATGCCCATAAATTCACTACAACAAAGGACCAGAATTGAAACTTTATTTAGTAATTAGGGGCTAATTTTGGAAGATCAACTTAGAACCTATGCAACCAATCTGAATACATAATAAACACGCTTAATTGACTTCAAGGACTAATAGGACCATAGCTTGGGTACCAAGGAAATAGGTGGGGTAAGATTTGGGAGTTTGGGAAAGTCGGAGCGCATATTGATGTGTGTAAAACCTATTAGAATGCTTCATAGAATTCATGGTGTCATTTTATTGATATCAGATTATATATGTGACTACTGGTTGGCACACATAGGTTTTCACTCTAATTTCGGTTCGTGTTTATTTTAATCGTGGTTAAATCACTTGAATGGGTTTCTTAAGTTAGTGCCCGTGTTGACGACAATAGAATATATCTATGACCACCAAGAGAGATTTAAGGTGTTCATTTGACTCGAAATAATGTCTAGAAGGGGTTCATCCACTAACCATAGTTAGAGTTTAGTCACTCTAAGCTTTCGAGTATATACGTAGTTCCTATCCAGTTTTATCGATTACAAGCTGGTTTAGGTCGGGGTTTTCTCATGATTATTTGATTTTTTATTTATCATTGATTTATTTCTACGCCTATTTATTTAGTATGTGATGTTTTATTAATTGCTACTGTTGTTGCTTGTTGTATGATGCTTACATTCATGGGATTATGACTTACTATTGCCAGGGGTCATATTCGCATGTCACGTAGTTTATAAGGTTTATTTAATAAATATTTTGTGGAATTCTCATTGAATCTTACTCACTGGACTTGTCACAGTATTCGTTGGATGACCGAGTGCAATTCCTTCAATAAGTAAGGGTAAGAAGGTATTGGGCGATTACCTCAGAAATAGTAACGCCAGCTCATGTTTGACTACAGTATCTATATATTTATTTTTTTGTTGGGTCTAGGGGATTATAGAACACTAAATACATGTATAAGGATCTCTTATTGTATTATTTCGCCTTTATTATATACATGGTATCATTTTTCTAAGTTTTCCACTACTTAGTATTGTTAAATATTAAATAATTTATTCACTTAAAGACTTTCGCTATAAAATTGCAATATAACTTCATAAATTTATTAACTGGCTAATTAATCACTAATACTTAAATGGAGATTAATTAGCTAAGTTAGGGTTTAACGAAAAACATGTAATAACCAGTTAAGTCGCGGGGCGTCATAGATAGTAGGACACAACATGGCATGGCTAGGTGACATGCCATATGACATGGAGGTGCCTAGGGTTGCCTCGAAATTTGGGGCCGCCACAGTTTGGTATCAGAGCAAGGTTCGATGAAGTCTCGAGAATAGTTTAAAGAAATCAGATAAAACTTGAACAAACAAACCTTAGATGTTGAAACTTAAAGCTCTTGGCTTAGAATCCTAGTTGGGAAGCAAAATTGATTCGGGTAACGATAGGGCTTATATACGTTGTGTATATTGTATATACGTATAGGAAAGATGATAAGGCATGCGTTATTTTGATCAAGATGAATGTATGATCGAATATTACCAAATGTTTGGACAATTACATGAAAAGTTTCTTCAAAGGGGTTTCAATATACAGAGTATTATAACTTATGTAATGACACACACATCCATCTTTAATAGAGTGATGCCAATCGAGTCAAGTACGAGGACTGAAGGGAAAGGTACAAAGGATTAGAGTGCAAACAAGTCTTCTACGGCAAGTACATTTTCAATCAAGATTCAGCTAAGGCTAAGGGAGATCTTCAAAATATCTATAACATGACCTTAGAGCATGAGACCTATCGATTGACCAATATAAACACATATCTACAGTTGATGGAAGATAGTTAAAGCTAAGCTCCAGGACGAAGAGACAGAGAAACCAAGATAACAGAAATGATAGATAGCATGGTCGAGGCCATAGGGATGATGACAAAACATACAGAGTTTATGCAGTACTAGAATTTCAAGCACTACAACAACGACAGACTCAAGACCCAGAGAGGTTGAGCACGAGGATCTCAGGATTAATGTCAGAACCAAGGATTAGTTAATGACTAGGTAGGACTAGGACGTAGAGATAGGTGTTTTCGATATGAACCGAGGGACTATTTGTTGAGATCGGTGAGATTTATGGTAGTGACACAGGTGCACTTAAGAGTTGCATGCTATAATTGAGTTAAGCCGGGTGAAGCCAGCAACACGCTCGGGGTACATAAATTGGTAATTGTAGTTAAAGTTCATTCATACATTGTATGTTATGGTAAGTTAAGGTATGTCATGGTATGTCATGGTATATTATGGTACGTTATGGTTAAGTCTATTATATTATGATACATGATAGGAGAGGTTTAGGAAAATCGGGCGATAAGTAACTGGCTTAGGGAAATTCGGGCACGGTATCCGGCTGAGGGGTAGGTTGCAGAGGTGTCGAAGAGCGTGATGGACCATGATCACCTCAGTGGCATGCACCTACATCTCAATGCAACACTAGTCCCCTGTGATGGGTACGAGAGTAATGGGGTGTTCAAGGACCGTATAATGGTACTATCAAGATGTGAGGTGTAGTCACATATGAATAGGTTAGGTGAACTAGGGTTTCCTCGAGATCTAAATTTTGGGGATACAATTTCCCCTAGTTGGGAAGAATTGTAACAGCCTAAATTAAACTAGGATTAGTGTTAATCTCGAGGATTAACAGTCGTAATTCGGGCATTATATAGATAATTCGGTTGACTCGAACACAAGAACTGAAGGAATATGTTATTTGTGGATAATGGTTTTTTATGTGCGGTATTTAAAATCATTATATTATTGTATTGCATCGCATGTGTGTACGTTGCTAGCAGACGAGCACATATGATAGGTGTTTATCTCGAAATGCATGCGTAGGTGCGGGTACAGGGTGTCGGGCAGTCGAGAGTTAGTAGGACCACTAACGTGTCAACAATTAGACTAAATACACTAACTACATGAGTTTAAGTGTCTAAGTTTGTAAACTTAATTAATATGGAATAATAGACTATAGTTTGGACAAACAAATTGGAGACCATTGATTTATATGGAGATGGTGAAGATGTGTAGGAATCCTAGGATAAATAGTAATTAGTGAGTGGGGACATGCATTCTTCATGTAGGACAAATGGATTTGAGTGAGGACACATGTCATAGTAATAAACTTAGTCAAATTGAGGATTTACTTAATTAATCAAGTTGCTAATCTAAGAATATAAAAGACAAACTTCGATTTTCATGCAAACAGGAGAAGGAGAATTTAGGATTTTTGAGAGAAAAGAGAACTAGAATGTGCTGAATTTTTGGGACTTCAAGAATACCTAAGTTTAGAGGATCAAACTACAAAGGGTTAAACAATAGGTAACAACTTCTACTCTTGTTCGTTTCGATTTCGATAAAAGTATTTCCATGCATGATCAAGAGGTGTTGAATGTTTTTGGTTTGTTGATTTCATGTTTTTTTTGGGTTGAAGATGAATTCTATACATGTCATATAACTTTGGTTTCAAAAGAATTAAGCCAAACTTGCTAGTAGAACTAATTAAATGTATAAGAAATTAGCCAAACTTTGCATTGGCATAACTCCCTCAATAATTATTGGATTATGTTGACCTTTTCGTATGTTGTTCTTAGGTATGTTAGATGACTTATAACCAAAAATCAAGACTTTTAGAGCTATAAATTAGAAAAAATGATTTTCACAATCTTGCTGATAGGATTTGTTTTAAAACTGAGTTATTTTGGTAGAACTGCGATATCTTTTCCATTTTGAAACAAAGTTTTGCAAACTAAACCTTTTTAGAAAGGTAAGATAGAGACTAATAACTTTTTTCTTAGGGAGTTTTTGAGATTCAACGCTTTCATGCCCAAAAATGCATTGCAACAAAGGACCAAAACTGAAATTTTATTTTCTAATTAGGGGCTGATTTTGGAAGATCAACTTAAAACCTATTCAACCTATCCGAATACATAATAAACACACTTAATTAACTTAAAGTACTAAGGGGGCCATAGCTCGGGTATTGGGGAGCTAGACGGGGTCAGATTTGGGAGTTCGGGGAAATTGGAGCGCGTCTTGTGGTGCGTAAAACCCATTGAAATGCTTCACATAATTCATGGTGTGGTTTTATTGATATCAGATTATGTGTGACTTCTGGTAGGCACACATGGGTTTTCACTATAATTTCGATTTGCATATTTATTGGTCGTGGCTAATCACTTGCACGGGCTGCTTTTGTTAGTGCCCATATTGATGATAGTATAATATATCTATGACCATCGGAAGGGATTTAAGATGTTCCTTTGACTTGAAATAGCGTCTGGAAATGCTTCATCCGTTAACCATAGTCGAGGCTTAGTCACTGTAAGCTTGTGAGTATATACTAGCCTATTCGATTATCGGCTGGTTTAGGTTGAGGTTTTCTCATGATTATTTGATTGTTTGTTTATTAATGCTTGATTTCTAAGCCTGTTTATTGGGTTTTTCACTACTTAGGATTGTTAAATATTGAATAATTTATTCACTTAAAACTTCTATTGTAAAATTATAATGTAACTTAATAAATTGATTAACTAGCTAATTAAATCACTAATACTTAAATGAAGATTAGTTAGCTATGCTAGGTTTAGTGGAAAATGTGTAAGCAACCAGTTAGGTCATGGGGCGTCATAGATAATAGGCCATAGCATGGTAGTGATAGGTGACGTGTGATGCAACGTGGCGGTGCCTAGGGTTGCCTCGAGATTTGGCGCCGCCATATGGTATACCTCGATATGTGTGTCACGATGCGGGGCACTGAGTGTCGAGTAATCAGGGGTTGATGTGACTACAAATATGTTAAATATATGACTAATCATGCTACCCATATGTAATTATGTGCCTAGGTAAATTAATTAGATTTAAGAACAAAAATAAAATCTTATAGTCGGATGGGAATTAATTAGACCCTTGATCAACCTAGTGATGATCCTAGCATACATATAACAAGGCAAGATGAGTGGCTTTCATATGGAACATGTGGCTTCATGTGGGACAAGTGGTTTCATTCGGGGACAAGTGGCATTGAGGGAAAACACATGTCCTAGCAATTAACTGATAGTAAATCAAAAACTTGGCTAATTAATCCACTTACTAATATAAGTATATGAGGCCTTTACTTAGTGGAGGAGATCAACATATACATTTGAGCTAAAAAATCAGAGGAATTGAGAAGGGTCTTGGCTGAAAGTTTTAGGAAAATCAAGGAGAGTTGGAGCTCAAATCAAATTGTCATTAACCCTAAGTACAAGTATCTTTATTTCAAGTTTGAAATCGATTCTGGGCTTTGATAATTTCCAGAGGGTAGTTGTTTGAGTCTTTGAAACTGGTTTATATATTTGGGTTCCTCTTTTCAAGCTGATAATCCAGCTATTATGAAGTTCTTAATTTGGTTTTGAAATAAAAAAAATGTGAATTTTTGAAGTTGTAAGACCAAAATTAAAATTTATGCATTTTATATTATAAATCAGCCTATGTAATTTGGTCATAACTTCCTCATTTTCGAAATGGACCTAATCTGGTGGCATTTGAAATATAACTTGAAGGGGAACAACTTTGACCTTCTAAAAATTTTGTAATTCGAAAGTTTTCTTATCCAAAAGTGATCTACAAATAGATAATTGAATGCATTACGGGATTTTTGAAACTAAGCTTTTAAAAGGCATAACTCCTTAATTACTTGTCCAAATTAGCTGATCTTTTATTATGTTGTTATTGCCAAGTTAGTTTCTTTGTGACAAAAAAATCACGATTTTTGAAGCAATAGATTAGGAGAAATAAATTTCCTAAGTCTGTTGGTCGGATTAGGTTCTAATTTGAGCCATTTTTGGTAGAATTGTGATATTTCTTTCTTTTTAAATCAGAATTTCTCAAACCAAACCTTTATGGAAAGCTATGTTAGAGACCAAAGACTTTATATGTAGGGAAGTTTTTGATATTAGGACAATTTTATGCTAAAGATGCATTGCAACAAAAGACCGAAAATGAGACTTTATTTAGTCTTTAAGGGCTAATTAGGGAATTCGTAACGTGTATGCAAGGTCTGTAAACCCCAATGAAACGTCACTTGAGTATTTACTTGCTTTCATTACTGTTTTACTTTATTTTTTTCAATGTATACTTATTCAATTCCTTATTTACTTCATTCATTTGTGTATGTATCACTGTTTGAATGGTTGGTTGAGTTTACTCCTACCGGGTATTTCATTGTGTATTTATGGCACGCTAGACCATAACACGTGTATCAGGAATCCTAGATGAATAACGATCTGAGCTACTTTGTTGGTACATGTGTCAGTGCGTCGTGGGTCTACGCCGGCCACCGAAATGAACAAGGTGGTAGGAAAATTGGGTGCGCTCATTAGAGGAATCCTGGGGAGAGTATTTGAAATATGGTTTAGTCTGACCGAGACGAGCACACACGTTTGTACTTTATTATTATTTATGCGATGATCCATTTATAGTTGTCTGTTTACATTCCACATTTTTATTTAACAATGTTTATTGGATTTTCTTTACTTTATCATATGAATGCACAGTGTTTCCTTGGGATTTTACTCATTAGGCTCGTCATATTTTTTGTTTTGATAGCTGAGTGCAAATCTTTCTACAAGTAAGGGTAAGTGGATTCTTGGCGACTGCTTATGAGCTCACCCACTGTTCGGCACACTACTCGTAGGTATTTGTATTTACATGTTTTATTATATATTTTGGGTTTTTGGGAGACTTATGAGACACTTGTACTTATATGTTTACTTTTATCGCCTTATATACAATATACTCTATTCCTGGTTTTCCATAATAGGACTGATGCTCTATAAAACTTAAAAGTTAATGAAAATTCATGTTTACGTACTTTAAGACTTCTCCTATAAATTAACAGTTATCTACTCGCAACTCTAAAAAACACAAGTCATACTTGTAATTTAATGTATATCTCGAGTAATTGGAAAATAATACAAAGAATAAGATGAATAGCACACACATCAAGGAGCATTATTGTGGCGACAGGCGTCTTAAGGTTGCGGGACTTGTGCAACAGCTCACCCGGCAGCCTCGGGGTGCAAGGCTGCAACACTAATGACCACCGTCGTGCGTGCAAACTATTCTACGTCCCACGCGTGGCACCCTCGACCCCTTGTATCATTAGGTGCCCATCACTTATTAATTATTTTCAAACTATATATTTATACATACATTATGTATATAAATATATGTACGCCTTTAAATTCATGCATTTATCATTTCGTCATGCGCGTCAACGAGTACACTCGGGCATGCATTATACCCACGACCCATGTGCGTCACCCATGACTCACACACGGTATTAAGCATCTCGAAATTCATCAATTATATACTAATTACTTCAATCGATTTTAATAAATACTAATACACCTCATACAAATGCCAAATATCACGTAAATTCACACACACACACACTAATTGAGACAAGTTGGGCTTAACCACAAGTTTAAATCCAGTTAATTAGAGTTCAGATTAATGCTAATCATTTACTTAAGGTAACAAGCCATTGCACTTTAGGTCCTTGATGTGCATTTTAGATTTTTTTTTAATGTGTTAGATACAACTTCTATCACATAATTGAAATAATATTATTGCTACCTCTATTGTGGTCACAAGGTTTGTCATCACAACTTCTTGTGACCACGGTCGTCCTTTTTGGGCTGTCATCTCTTGTAGGCACAGATGTCCCTTGTAAGCACAGATGCTCTCTGTGGGCATAATCATCTCTTGTGGGCACATACGTCTTTTATGGGCACAGACGTCCCTCTTGGGCAAAGACATTCCTTGTGGGCACAGACGTCCCATGTGGGTACAGATGTCCCCTGTGACCATAGACATTATTGGTTTCAAATCAACCAATAATGAGCAAGAATTTCTTGATTTGGGTTGAAATTTCTTGATTAGGGTTAAAATTTCAACCCTAAACCCACAATTTCAGCCCAATGACTCTCAATTAACCCAAAGCAACAATAATGACCATTTATTTTGATCAAATCAAGGGTTTCAACATTTATTTTTCATGAAAAGCTTCAAGAACCCTAATTTCTACAGAAATTAGTTTTGAAACCAAACACTTAGAAATCAGTTTTGATTCAATTAAAAATTTCTTCAAGGTCAAAATTGATTACAAAAAAACACACACATGCATTGATCACTTCATACTCCAAATTGAACATAATCAAAAGCTTACCTTGGATTGATTGCTTAGGCTTGCTTAAGTGCACTTAAATTTGTAGAAGTTCTTCTAATCCTTTAATATTCTAGCATGCTATCAAGCTTTTTCTCCTCTTTTTTCTAGCAAATGTGGCTGGATTTTTCTTTATATTATTGGATGTAAATGAGAATGAGAACCCTTTTATAATTCGGGGTTTTAATTTATGACCTTGGATACCCTTTTTATCTCTCTTCATATTTAATCTCTAGGAACATCCTATGGTTAGGTCCATTAACATGAAAGTCTTCCATCTTGTTTCTCTTGGTGGAAAGTGTCCCAATTATAGTGAAATGACAATTTTACCCCTTATGGGGTAGCAAATCTATTATGCAACCTATGCTTTATTTCTTCACTTTTGACCATAAAGTTCCTCATATTGACAATATATAACATATGCAAATACATTTAATTTAATTCTTTTCCACACTCTTATTTAATAATAACTTAGGTCATATAAATAAAACACCTAATATGATCTAAGTTCCCTCAATTCATTGATATATCCAATTATTTGTAACTGTAGCACACGCATCTCGATGATCACATCTCTTTTTACAAAAATCAGCGACAAAATCTATAAAATTATGCATCCATTGATATAAATAGTAGTACACGTCACCACTCTAATATAAAGTATTTTTGGACTGTTACATAAATGATATACATATCATGAGTAACACATATGACTTAATCTATGTGGTGTTCTCATAGTGGGTACTAAGTAGATTAATGTTTATTAATCTATTAAATAAGTACTAAGTAGTCTAAGTGTCTGCTATACCCTTTTATCAAGGATAATTTTAACTCTATTTAAAATTCGAACCGAGTCCGGACCTAATTTAAGGTTATAAGGTCTTGTTAAATTCAGAAAATAGGTCTTTGTCCAGACCCGACCCGAATTTATTAAAACATTATGTGCTATTTTATTTTAGGCTGGGAAAAAATAGGTTGACAGGTCCGAACACTAAATTGTCAGCCTAGTTCTATGTTAAGTTAATCTAACAATTTTCCTGATTGGTCAAACAATACTTTTTCGCTACACAAGCAAACCAAATCAAGATAAAACATGCATTTAGAAGGTACATTTTCAAAACATGTATGGCCATGTATTTTGCGTAACACGGAACTTATTGTATATTTTGTTAATTTACCCAACAACTTTCGTATATCTTTTCGTTTATTTATTGACGAAAATAGTCTTTTACTGTTTTATTTAATTTGAATTTGAATTTCCATTAATTATCTAGATATACAAATGGTTGTTTATTAGGTGTAGAGAGGTTGCTGGAGTGTTAACTTAAGCAACTTTATATCAAGGATCTGAGTTGGTGACTCTAAGCCGAGTGGTGCTCTAATCTAGCCTAAGGTTCGTTACACAGATAATTAATACCAATTCTAAGAAAACACATATTTTATTCATAAAAAACAACTCTCTTTACAAATCAATAAACCTTTTTATATAATGGGCTTAAAAAACAACTTGAAAATTAATCGAGTTGTACTAACAAGTGGGCTTAAAATTAATCGAGCTATACTGAAAAATATAATTGTTAGTTGTAAATTAAGTTGGAACTTGCTAAAAACTAGAGAAGGAAAGTGTGAGACTTATAACTTCTACTAGTATAAACTATTACTATAAAAGAGAAGTGAAGAAAAGAGAGAGCTGGAATGAGAAGTTCTTCATTCAACTTGGTGTGATTTTACAATGAGGTTGGCACCCTTTATATAGTCACTTTGGTGATGATGATGATTGTACTTCGACAATGTTTACAAATAACACATACATCACATGTCATATAACTCTTCACAAGCAACATTGACAATACATGGTATAGTACATTGGATATGAATACAAGTAAGAGCAATGCTTGATGTTACAACTCAATGAGAAAGTCATGCTTGACAATGTGATCATCTAAAATCTTGGTCAATTGTTCATTCATATCATAACACTCCCCCTTGTATGAAAATTGATGAGAGAATGTGCATCGTTCAAACTTCTATTAGGAAAAACTCTGTGGGAAAAAATATAGTAAAAGAAAAGGAGTACACTATTCTCATAAATTTTAATATTAGTATAATATTATTAGGATTGCCTTATTAAAAACCTTACTAGGAAAATCTAATGGGATAAAACCATAGCTAAAGGAAAAGAGTGCAATACACTAATAAATAACTCCCCTTCATGTGAACATGGGTGAAACTTGTTATGTTTCTTTACTTGCAATGTCCTTAAGTTTAGGCAAATCAATACCATATGTAAGCCTCTTAAATGTTGTAATTGGTAATATTTTATGAATAAATCAGCAAGATTATCACTCGATCGAATTTGCTTGACATTAATTTCACCATCCTTCTGAAGCTCATTTGCATGAAAGAATTTTGATAAAAATATGTTTTGTTATGTTCTCTTTTATGAATCCTTTACTTAATTGTGTGATACATGTTGCATTATCTTCATATAATATGGTTGGAGAATCTTTTATTGAAGGCAATCCACATGGTTCTTGAATATGTTCAATCATGTTTCTGAACCATACACATTCACGACTTGCTTTGTGAATTGCAAGTACTTCAGAATGATTGGAGGAAATAGTTTGTTTTACTGATTTCCATGATACGTCAGAATTACCACAAGTGAATATATATCCCATTTGAGAATGATCCTTGTAGGGATCAAATAAAAATCCAGCATCGGCATAACCTTGAAGATTCAATTTTACTCCTCTCGAGTAAAACAAACCCATGTCACTTGTTCCTCGAAGATATTAGAAAACATGTTTAACACCATTCCAATGTCTTTGAGTTGTATCTTACAAGTAGATTGACAGCAAAAGCAATGTCAGGTCTTATACAATTTGCAAGATACATAAGTGCACCAATTGCACTTAAATATGGTACCTCTGGACTATGTAGCTCTTCATCACTTTCATGAGGTCGAAATGGATTATTATCCACTTCAAGTGATTTGTCAACCATTGGAGAGCTTAATGGATGTGCCTTGTCCATATAAAATCTTTTTAATAATTTTTCAATATAATGTGATTGATGGATAAGTACTTTATTTGGAAGATGCTCAATTTGCAAACCAAGACAAAGTCTTATTTTCCAAGTTCTTTCATCTCGAATTTCTTTTTCAAGTATTCGGATGTTCTAACGATGTCTTCGTGGTTTCACACTATATTTAAATCATCAACATATACAAAAATAATCAGAAATCTTATTCTTTTAATAAAGACACATGGGCAAAGTGGATTATTTTCACATCCTTCTTTAAGTAAATAATCACTAAGGCGTTTGTACCATATTCGTCTGGATTGTTTCAATCCATACAAAGACCTTTGTAAATTTATAGAATGCATGTTATGAGGTTTTGATTTTATTTCTTTGGATATTTCAAATCCTTCAGGGATTCTCATATATATCTCACTATCTAGGAATCCGTACGGATATGATGTAACAACATCCATTAAATGCATATCAAGCCCTTCAGAAACCGTAAGACTTATCAAGAATCAAAATGTGATTGCATTTATAACAGGAGAATATGTTTTCTCATAATCAATACCAGGTCTTCATGAGAAACATTGAGCTACAAGTCTTGCTTCGTACCTTGTAATCTCATCTTTTTCATTTCTCATTCGTACAAATACTCATTTATATCCAAAGTTTACGCCATCGGACGTTTAAATAACCGGTCCAAAAACTTCTCGTTTCTTCAACGAGTTTAACTCTACTTGGATAGCCTCTTATCATTTTTGTCACTTTGGTCTTTTTTGACATTCGTCTACTGATCGTGGTTCTGGATCATCATCATTTTCACATATTTCGAATGACACATTGAAAGCAAATATATCATCAGGAACAATATTATTTCTATCCCAAATCTTACCATAGTTTAAATAATTTATTGAGATCTCATTATTTTCATTTTTTCCCTTTTTTAGAGGCAATTGCTCATCGTCAGAATCAACTTGTTCTAACAAATCCTTATCAAATGATTCTTATTATTTCTTCATAGTATTTTGATTTACATTTATTTTTACTCATGTTTTCCTCTTTCAAGAAATTATATCATTTGAACCAACTTGTCTTCCACGCTTTAAGCGCTTCATTGGTTCTTGTGTATTTTGTTGCACAGAGACATCAATTCTTGCAGGAGTATTTACAACTCGAATATGTGATTTTGTCACTCGTTTTGCGTTAGTAAATGCATCAGGTAATTGATTTGCAATTTGTTGCAAATGAATGATCTTTTGAACTTCAAGTTCACACTAATTTGTGCGTAGATCATAATGTGATAAAGTTGATGCATTCCAAGGAATCTCGTGTCATTCCTTTTGAATTGGCTTCTTGTCTCCCCATAATGGTGGGAAAACTGCTTCATCAAAGTGACAATCAACAAAACGTGCAGTCAATAAATCCCTTATTATGGACTTGAGGTATCTTATAATGGACGATGAGTTAAATCCAACATAAATCTCAAGTTTTCATTGTGGACCTATCTTAGTTCTATTGGGAGGTAGTATAGGATTATACACTACATAACCAAAAATTTTCAAGTGTGAGATATTTGGTTATTGACCTAAAATGAGTTGCATGGTGGAATGTTCTATGTATGCAGTAGGCCTATAACGAATGATAGATGCTGCATTAAGGACTACGTGTCCCCAAACTGAAGTTGGTAACTTAGTTCTCATGATTAAAGGCCTAGCAATTAATTGAATGCTTTTGATTAGAGATTCTGTCAAACCATTATGGGTGTGCACATGTGGAACAAAATGTTCAATAGTAATTCCTATAGACATTCAACAATCTTTAACTGCTTGAAATTGAAACTCCGCGGCATTATCAAGATGGATGGTCTTGATTGGGTTGTCAGGGGGATTGTGCTCTTAACCTAATGATTTATGCTAAAAGTCTAGCAAATGCAACATTACGAGTCGAAAGCAAACAAATATGTGACCACCTAGTAGATGCATCTATCAAAACCATTAAATATTTAAATGGTCAACAGTGATGATGAATAGGTCCACATATGCCTCCCTAAATGCATTCTAAGAAAATTGGAGATTTACAATAATTTTACTTAAGGATGGTTTAACTATCAATTTACTTTGAAAACAACTAGCACAATTATAATCATCAGATGAAAATATTTTTTGACTCCTTAAAGGATGTCCATGCAAATTATCAATTATTCTTTGCATAATTGATTATCCTGAATGACCAAGTCGGTCATGCCATAAAATGAATGTCTTTGGATCATTAATTTTTTTATTTAAGAAGACATTCGTTTCGACATGCCTTATATGAGTACAATATAATCCAAAGGATAAAGCTAAGAATTTTTCTAACACTTCTTTTTTCCCATTTGAAACCAGTGTGACATAGAGAAATTCTCTATTATTTTCGTTCATGGTTTCAATGTAATATCCATTTTGTCGAATATCTTCAAAGCTAAGTGAGTTCCTTCTAGATTTTTCAAAGTATAAGGCATTGTCAACATGAATTGTTGTTCCTCCAGACAACATAATATTTGCACTTCTAGAGCCATTAATTAAATTGAAGAGGTCAGATATTGTTTGAACATTAGCCTTAACTAAGTTCAAATTGGAAAAATTCTCTTTTTTTAAGGATTGTATGCGTTGTAGCACAATCAACAAGACATATATTGCTCTTATTTGATTCATGATTTGACCACATGATTTGATTATCCATCTATACAAATAATGTTTGACAAATTAGAAAAAAAACCATATTTTATTTATAGTAAGAAACTAGTAAATATAAACTAAAAAGCATAACAAAAACCGATGCATAGAATTATTGAAAAGCATTACATATGATCATTAAAGATATCAAGATTAGTGTTTGGATCATCGTGAAAATTTGTGACATAAATATAATTAGTGTCTCACAATACATATCTGATAGTGAAGTTCATCTCAACTGTTTTATTTTTTTCCTTTAAGGAGGCTTGATAAAGATCAATAAAATGCTTAGGCGTGCGGCATATATGAACCCGATGGCCTTTCAGACCACATATGTGGTATGGTTGGTCACGATTACAAGCATGTCTATTTTCAGCAACATTCTTTCCTTTATTTTGAGCTGCGTCATTTCTATTCCATTTATGTTGGAACATATCGCCACGAAATTTAAAATAAAGCTTGCCACAATCTTTGACGATTGATCCTTTCCCCTTTCTACGTCTATTATTTTTCTTTCCTTAAACGTTTTTATAGTCATTATAAGATGCAACATTTGCTTCATTAATTGAAGCAAAACCGATTAGATGGGAGTTGTGGTTCTTCAATAGAAGCTCATTATTTTGTTCAGCCACCATGAGACAAGAAATTAATTCTGAGTACTTTTTAAATTGTTGCGCTCGATATTACTGTTATAACAACATATTCAAGGCATGAAAAGTACTGAATGTTTTTTCCATCATTGCCTCATCGGATATATTTTCTCCACATAGCCTCAAACGATAGGTAATATTAAACATGGTGGAGTTATACTCACTGACTATTTTAAAATCTTGTAGCCTAAGATTCAACCAGTCGTTTTGAACTTTTGGGAATATCACCATTTTTTGTGATCATATCACTCTTTAAAGCTTAACCACAAGGTGAGAAGATCTTTTATAGTGAGATACTCACTTTTCTGACCTTCATAGAGATGATGACGAATGAATATTAGTGTTTTCGCACGGTCTTGCATTGATGTTTCATTTTCTTCTATAATAGTTTCTCTCAAGTCTTTAGCTTGGAGATGTATCTTGGAATCCAGTTGTCATGGCAAATAGTTATTTCCAGTGATATCGAGGGCGACAAATTCAAGTTCTTGAAAGTTTGCCACAGTCTGAAAATATGTTAAGAAATTACGTAAATAGTTTCTCTTTTATATAAAATAAATAATACACGATTAAATATATGTTCACAACTTGATTATTAATATACAAAATGTACTACTTGTATGAGTTGGTGGGGCAACCTTCAGGTTTGGTAGCGAGACGAAGTCTACTTAAAACCATGCCTCCTCGAACGGGATAACCTGTCTCCCTTTCAATGTTTAGCTTTACCGGGGACAAGGCATACCCACTATCAACCCAAACTTATAGCACTATTTGCAATATAAGAATCGAGAATAAAGCATAACTAATCGTTTGTAGTATAGCGAGAAAACTAGTTATGTCACATATTAACTTTTGATTTATGATGTAGAAGATCGTATAAGACGTAACTACAGAGCATACTGTTGCAGTCGATGATGCTATAATGCATAGTGTATGAATAAAGTATGCATATGTAAGTGATGCATGTAATAAAAAGAAAGCAACCATGGTAACATGGAATAAATTGAACTTATTTAAATTAACAAAAGTTGTTCGCAAAAAAAATAATAAATAACAAAAGTTATACCTTCCTAGCTTTGTTTCCTTAGCAAGCCTTATTGAACTTCAAGATCTCCCCTTTGTGCAAGAGCAAGCTCGTGCTGATAACATATCGTAAATTAAGTTGGAACTTGCTAGAAACTAGAGAAGGAAAATAGGAGACTTAGAACTTCTATTACTACAAACTACTACTACAAAAGAGAAGAGAAGAAATGAGAAAGTTGAAATAAGAAGTTCTTCATTCAACTTGGTGTAATTTTACAATGAGGTTGGCATCCTTTATATAGGCCCTTTGGTGATGATGATGAATGTACTTAGACAATATTTACAAGTAACGCATACATCACATGTGATACAACTCTTCACAAGCAACTTGACAATATATGGAATAGTGAGTACATTGGATATGAATACAAGTAAGAGCAATGTTTGATGTTACAACTCAATGAGAAAGTCATGCTCGACATTGTGGTTATCCAAAATCTTGGTCAATTGTTCATCCATATCATAAATAATAAAAGAACCTTTTAATTCCACACAATTCTATATTTAGTCTTAAAAAGAGCAACTAGGTAACGATTGATTGGCACAACTAGAAGCGGATTGTTGTTCCTTAACTAGTGATTCAAGTTCGAGTCATAAGAATATAAATACCGACGTTGAGAGCTTCCCCCACCTATACAGTGTACAACTCGAGTCGTACTCAGAGTAGTCTAGTAGTCAGATAGTCCGAATACCGAGTGGTTTAGACCAAAAAAAGAGCAACTAATTAAAACAAAAAATTAGCAACTAAATAATATGGTAAAGACTAAGGGATTGGATCCCCTTAAGCATGTTCTTAAGTTTGAGTCTCGAGAATGAAAAAAAAAAAAAAAAAAAAAAGAAGGTCGCCCCTCATATGGAGCTCGACACTGCCGAAATATGGATTAGACAGTGTGGTTGGTACCGAACACCGCGTAAAAAACCAAATAAATAAATAAATAAAAGAAAATAAAACCGATTGATACCTAGCTATAATGTTATCCTAACTTGACTCTACGACTTAACATCACTAACCATACTATTTAAATAAATAAATAACTTGCACGACTTTCAATCTCAATCTCCATCAAAATGACATTGTTCCATAGACGAGCTTAATCCAACAATTCCCACTTGCTAAGTAGTGTTCCCTCTTTGAGACTTCAACCAAGCCCTAGTACAAGCAATAAGAAGAGAATAAAATTTAATCCAACAAATAACATGCTTTAATTACTTTCATCTCATTGAACAAACACTTCAAGAGCAGGTCAAGTCCCCTGATGCATACGTAGTATAGTATAAAATATGGTTATAATAGTAAAAGTATGATAATTTTTATATATAGCTTGTTAGGGTGTAGGCACGATGTAAAAATGTAATCATTGTTATAAATTTCTTGCTTGTTCTTTCATAACAATGGCTACATCTTTATATAGTGACTAAACCCTAACAAACTATATATATAAAAATTACCATATTATCTTTATATTGTCATAACCATATTTTATACTATACTATCCCTATTACTTGTATGCATCATTCCCCCGCTTGGCATACATCTTCACAAGGGCATTACCTAAGAAGTAAGAACCATCTACTCTTTGTCCCCCATGACACGACCCAATATTCACTACCTCCAATTTAATCCATTGTTAAATATGACTAACTGCATCTTAGTCGTCTCAACTGATGTGATTATCCAGAAGAACACTCTTAGCTCTCCTCCCCATGGTTCGGCTGACCGAAGCTGATCACTGAAAAAAAAAAATGCATGTTAACCATCTCAACAGCTGTGGGGGAATTTAAGCAAGAAACGAGGGGATCATCCAACAAACGCAGAACCACCGGGAATTAAAAAATACACCAAAGTACTATCGCCGATTTTGCTGTCTTTTCTTCTTTCCTGAGAATAAGTTAGCATTAGCAAGTAGCAACAAAGAAATCCAAGCACCATACTACGGACTATAATTCAAAAGAATGCAAGAGTTCTTACAGAACTTTTTTTTTTTTTCTTTTTTTTTGCCAATAGGGTTTCAAAGAATGCCATTAATTTACACTTCAATTGCATATTTACATTAATCTGCCTGACTGTTCTGACAAAGCCAGCCGGACAGGTAAGAGCATGCCAAAACCGAAACCCATATGTAAATGAGAGATGCTAACATTACGATTTTTTGAATTATGGGTGTGTTCATTAGAACCCTAATAAATTGAATGGATCAGTTCTGCAACAGATCCCATAGTAGCAGTCCCACCCTTTTCTAGTAGGGAATGAGCGAGTTCACACTCATTCCAACCTCTCAGCCCATTCGCTAATTTCTGGAGCGTCTCTCGGTTCACATCTTGTATCCATGCTGGAACAAAATTCACCATTAAGCCCGCAAAGCAAAACACATAAGCTTTCCATGTGGCAGGATTGCATCCGAGTGATACACTACCCTCCAATGCCCCTACCACAAAATCCAAGTGTACGTTTAGAAGATTTGCTCGTCGAGAGAATGTTCGGAAGTATGGCTTTTTCCCAACACCCCAAATAAAAGATCCGGAGAGGATCAGTAGATAAGCCATTGCATATCCCTCCAGAGTACAATGCATGGGACCTACCTCCTTCACTGTCTGGTCCCTTGCTGAGAGAAGCCAAGTTGGTACCGTCTCTTGGTATAACAATTGCACAAGCTGGAAACCACCGGCCACACATGCTAAACTTGCACCAAGCATGGCCGCGTCCTTTGCCCGAGCTGTGGCAGAGGCCAAAGATTCCTTACTTGATTTTAAGCGGCAAGGACTGGTGTGAGTCCACTGTGAAGCTGATTCTCTCACCGATTTTGCAATAAGCTTGACTATCACATCATTTAAAAAGTTGACATTCTGTACCGATATGCATGAATGAATAAACAAGAAACCAGGTCTTATGGAGGTGCGAAGACCATGGGCTAATATGGTAGTACCTAAAAGGCCATTGATGCCCCCTGTTGTGGTTGTAGGAGATGCAACATTTGACCCAAGAAAGGACGTGAAGCAGCTTCTAAGTAGCTGGGCCACAGCATCCTGATTTTGTTTGAAGGGGGAATGGGAACACGACTCCAGTATGAAGTCACGCCAACGTCGAACCTTCTGCACCCATAAAGCTCCAATTTGGGGCATGCTAGGCCAAGGGAGACTTGACCCACAGTTTTCCAAAGCAGATCCAGCAATGTGACTAATGTACTCAGTGCTTTTGTCAAGCTTGAACGTTATGGTTAAACCGACAAGGGCCGCAACTGGTAATGGAAGCATCGAAGGAGCTGCTCCTGCAGAAAGACCATGGAATGATGCAATAAATAAAGAAAGACTTAGACGCCAAATAAGAAGATCATGCAAGAATAAAAATCAGCGATGAGATATTGACAGAGAATACAGGTACGGATCTGCACCAATATGCTCATTTACATTTTTGGGGCACCTCTACTCGAGGACTGAGTTAGATTTCACAAATAGTTTCCATGACTAGCGGAGCAAATTCCTTCGATGCCCACAATATAATTTAGATATAAATTTATGTTATTGAAAAGCTGAATCATTAACGTGAACGATTGTTATTACGGAAATTGTTCAAATTGAACAGAAATCTGTCAAAGAGACAACTAGCGGGCAAATGCACAAAAAGCAATCAAGCTACTGACCATTAACCCTATGCGTAAATATGAGAATAAAAATATATATAATGTACCTGCAGGTGGCATAGAGATAGTAACCCCAACAGCAGAGAGAATTTCTCTTACTTCAGATTCAATTGATGGCAGATAGGCTGCTGGACTAGGCCAGTCTATTCCATTCATAGCAACTGGTTTCCAGATACCCCGAGTAATTTCAGCTGAGAAATAGCTAATAATGGTACCAAGAGAAGCTGGAAGAAAGTCCACCAAGTCCCTCAGGCCTGCAAAACATTCAAGACTTAGTGAAGGAGATACCAGTCGATTTTGCCGGCAAATATCTTCAAAGGATTTTACTACGTTTTTGCTAAATTTCACTTACAGTGAATTAAATAAGACGAAATAGTTCAATCCACATTTTAAATGGAAAATGCATAAGTAGAAAGTAGTCTAATGCATCAATATATTATGGAATGAACAAATGGATGAACAAAATCATGAAACATAGAAGATAGAACCTGGTAACTGAAAAAACCATAACCAATAGGATTTGGCTAACCTGTAGTTAAGTCCTTTGAAGAAAGTTGTCCATGGGCACAAGCAGTAAGTACAGCCTCAAGAACATATGGGGTGGCTTCCAAAACATCCCATGCAGGAAGCACGGGTCTTTCACAAGCATCATCCTCTGTAAATACTGGTGACCCACTTATGTTGTTGCTCGAAATTGTTGAATGGCCACTGGATGCTGATGCACCTTTCGTCATCTTCCAGAAAATCATACGCAAGATCCTATTTGCAACTTGGTGAACTGGATTTGCATTACAGAAACCAGATACTGTTGAAGCTATACAAGCTTTGTTTTGACAGTACCATGCTCGCAACTTAGGAAATGAGTCAATGTAGACAGCTTTGCTCAATGAAGTTTCAAGTGAGTTGGATGTTTTGTCAAATGTTTCTTTTGAAGCAGAATTATGCAATGCAATGCGGCAATTGTGCAAACTCAAAAGATACTCTAGTGTAAGATCTGGCCCAGAATATCTTCCTCCCTCCATCATACAGTGTTCATGAGGAGGCCGATAAAATTTCCATAAACGAAGAAGCAAGAGAAATGCAAGAGAAAAGATTTCGTACATTGGCACCTCATTTCCTCTGCTTGGCTGGTGAGAGGGTGAAGGTGCAAGTGATCCAAAAACCTCACAAAGCGGCATTACAGAAGCTGCTACTTCAGGTACCTGTAATAGAAAGTTTCCACCATACCTCAAAAAAAAAAGGAATGTGCAACTGTTGATGAAGATTGATGACGCATGGGACGCCGCACAGACAAATCATAATTTGAGTTCAATTAGAAGTCTCAATTGGTGTCAATATCTAAGTCAACAAAGTCTGTTACTATTTTATTATCTAACGGTTTTTTAGTAGATAAGTTAGCTTTAGTATTTGTATTAGAATAAAGTTTCTTCTTATTAGAATTCGTGAGTTAGGATGTGTTAGAGTTTGTGTCAAAGTTGAAGTCATAGTTAGATTTTAATTTCAAGTTCATGTCAAACCTATAAAAGGCATAACATCAAGTTATTTGAGGGGGTTGATTATCTGATGAATAAAATTGGGTTGAGAGAGAGTATCTATTTGTTTGTTTTGGTTTCTTGCACTTTGTGTGTTCGATCACAAGTTAGAAACGTGTTTTTTTCAATTTGGTATTCGCGGAATCAACAAATTGGTAGAAAAAGTTATCATTTTCTTTGTAGCAAGCTATTGGTAAATTCCTCGCTGCATCAACTATTAAGCAATGTATCTAAAATCTAAAAGTATATGGCATTTTATTTTCACATATATGTACAACCTTAATTGAAGATCAGTATGTCTCTTGACTGTTTTGCGTCTCGATACTTTGATATTTAGCGACATGGTCATTAATACTTAATGACACTGAGAATATGGTAAAATAAAATGAATTGAATAATTTTAATTGTGAGTAACCTTGAGAATATCAAACAGTGAAAATGGCACTCTCATTTTGCCTACATTGTAGCCCTGCCCCTGGAACATAATAGAATTTAAGTAATTTGTTTCTAGTTTGTCTTAAGATGAGTGACCTTATATTTGAGGATGGTTGAAAAATACTTTCTTTTACCAAAGTACTTTTTTGCTTTGAATGAAAGAATTTTGTCATCAATATTAGCTCTAGCACCCTACAGACCCCCCAAATATATTATGGAAACACACATTCGATGTTTAGGCTATCTAGGATTACTAGGAATAAAATGATGTTGCCATGCTTACACAAGTAACGAATAACATTACAATGAAAATTAAATGTACAAAATAAACAGGAGAATCAGGGTTTGGGGTTAAAAGAAAAGTTTGTAAGACTCAGAAATGATATTGTCATGGAATAGGAAAATATAATGATATAAAATACACATATATTTGATTTGTCATAGAATAGGAAGTAGATATTGTGCATACATACATGATAAGACTTGGTAGGAAAATTTGGTTCTAACATCATATTATAAAATTAGTAATTGCAGTCATGGACCTGTATATTCGATGAATGATATAAATAGAAAAATCCTTTTCACCTTTTTGCTAGGTATCACAGTATCAGAGCTGTATCATCCCTGATTCGTAGTTTCTTAAGAGTGTCCAATGATCAATTTATTTTTTCCCTAGTGAGCAGGATACTTCTTCCAATGGGGTCATCATCCTTGCATTGAGGTTTTAATCTCAATGACGACAGTGAGAAAGCTGGTGATTATCTAGTTCAGGATGCAATGGCTGAGCTGAAATACGTACTTCGCTTGGATAATTCAAATGATGACGAAATCACCAACTAAGAACTTAAACATTCTAATTTTATTGCTCAGAGTAAAACTGATTGAATTCATCAAAGAAGCATAGAGAAAGACCATCATTCAAGTGATGGTCCCTTTTTTTGATCTGAAATCAAGTGATGATCCCTTCAGTAATAATCAAGAATTGAAACTTCGGTTTAGCCTTATAATTCGCCCTAATCAGAATTAATTGGGAGAAGTTTAATTCGACGCGGAGAATTTTGGTAAAAATTCACTAACTTAGAGAAGTTTAAGAAATTTTTATTAAATGGTCAATAAACTAAAACTTATTTTATAGGATGTCAAAACAAGCACAATTATGCATTTATACCTAAAAAATTTACAATTTAATGGTTTTAAGTCAATTTTATTGGCACTAGTCATTCATACTATGTATGGTAGATCACTTTTTAGTGATATTAATTACACTTAATTTGATTCTCTAACCATTTATTAATTGCACATTCTCATAAGTAAAATTAAAATTATGAAACATGCTTTTTTTATATGGGTCAGTATTTAAAGCAAAAGAAAATATCAACTTTCTGACATTATTCATCGATTGAAAAAACTACAAAGTGTAGTAGAGATGTGTGTGCAAAAGTGAATCTCGATGCATACATTGAATCCTAATGCAAAGTCAAGGGATCAAGTGATTGGTGTAGAGATGTGTGTACAAAAGTGAGCCACTCTCAAATTCTCAATAACCCCTAAATGCCACCATCTATTACAACCCTCAACCCATTTGTCTCCTAAACACTAATTTGATTTTTTTTTAACGAATGTTTGCAATTTCTACTTGTTTTTAGCAATCCATATCAATTTATATCAATGTTGTCGATTTTGAACATAAACTTCGGATAAGTTTTGTAATTTTTAAAGTACCCGTGAACTTTGTTTCGATCCCTTCAACTTCGATAAACTTCGTCTAAACTTCGCCTAAACTTCGGCTAATTTTATCGAATTTTCATTCCTTGGTAATAAGATAAAGCAAGCATGACTTAAAAGATGGTGCCTGCAATTTTTTATAGCATGAAAATTCCATTGACAGCGACATATTTCTCTTATTGATCAATGTGAATATGTCGAGGAATTAATGGATTAGCTGAATTTCTATATTCTATGGAAGGAATGTATCCAAACCCAACTAATTTGGTGGTGGTGGTTGTTGGTGTTGTAATGATGCATGCAAGACCTCTTATCACAACAAGGAACGAAAATTCAATAAAATTAGCCGAAGTTTAGGCGAAGTTTATCGAAGTTGAAGGGATCAAAAAGAAGTTCAAGGGTAGTTTAAAAATTACAAAACTTCTCCGAAGTTTATGTTAAAAATCGACAAAATTGATACAAATTGATATGGATTGCTAAAAATAAGGAGAAATTGCAAACTTTTCGGTAAAAAAAAATCAAATAAGTGTGTAGGAGACTGAAGGGTTGAGGTTTGTAATTGATGGTGGCTTTTGGGGGTTATTGAGAATTTGAGAGTGGCTCACTTTTGTACACACATCTCTACACCAATCATGCGATCCATTGATTTTGCATCAAGATTCAATGTATACATCGAGATTCACTTTTACACAGATATCTACAACGCTTTCTAGTTTTTATTAATCGATGCATAATGTCAAAAGTGGATATTTTCTTTTGCTTTAAATACTGACCTATATCAAAAGCATGTTTCATAATTTTAATTTTACTTATGTGAATGTGCAATTGATAAATGGTTAGAGAATCAAATTAAGTGTGATTGTTATCACAAAAAAAAATGATCTACCATGCATAGTATGCATAACTAGTGCTAATAAAATTGACTTGATACCATTAAATTGTAAATTTTTTAGGTATAAATGTATAATTGAGCTTGTTTTGACATCCCATAAAATGAGTTTTAATTTATTGACCATTTAAATAAAAATTTATTAAACTTCTCTAAGTTAGCGAATTTTTACCAAAATTCTCCACATCGAATTAAACTTCTTTGAATTAATTCTGATTATTAAAAGGGCGACTTATAAAGCGAAATCGAAGTTTCGATCCTTAATCACAACATCGTCAATCTCTTACGAATTCCAAAAGAACACACAAATAACTAATGTCTTACTGCTTTTACGTTTTGATGAAGAAGTTCAGCTGATGAAGAAGTTCAACTGAAGCAATGAGAGTAAACCTCTCACATGAGTTATGAGTTTCTATGCTGGTCTTTGCCCATAATTTGACAAAGTGAAGTTCCACGAAATGTTTTCAAGGTGACAAGGCGATGTTTAAGCGGTTTAGCCCTGCCTAGCCTAGGCGGTTCTAGGTAGGAAAAAAATATTTACTTAGACCTCCTTAAGAAATAAGCTAATTTATTTAGAGACTCCTTAACAGTAAGGGGCATATTTTTTCACTTACGCATTCTTTTCAACATATTATCTCCTCCACACTTTTCCACATATTTTGAAATAAAAAAGTATTTTCAAACAAATAAAATAATAAAATAATAAAAAATTTAAAATTACAGAGACCTCCGTAAAAAAATTAAAAAAATATTTTCAAGCCCATTGCCTGCCTAATTAAGGACTAGGCAGTGGGCACCTCTAAACGTCTAAGGCAATGCCTAAGCAGCATCTAGGCGCCGCCTTGAAAACATTGGTTCCATATTCTCTCTAATTCCAACTTTCATCAAAACACAACCTTCATTAGGATTCTTCGCATAGAGACAAGTCTTAAGTTGCTACATTTCAGCCTAACAGTGCTCTTATCAGTTATAGTGGCGCATCTAGATGTCCTTCTAACAGAAACAAACATAGGAAGGTTCAGGTTCCAACAACAAAGAAAATTGGTTTCAAGAGCAAGGGAATGTTTCATATGCTATCAATGCCACGAATCAAGACACACAAACGCCCTCGTTGAAAATCACAAAACTAGTCTAAGAAGGATTGAATCTGCCCATGTCAAGTAAACTACGACTGTAGCTTTATCCCTTAAAAACGCTATCATGGTCCCTACAAATATTACCTTGGGCGTACTCACGAGAACATGTCCTCTACGTGTAGAATAGCATGAATCGTAGAGGTTCTATTGTAGAAGCATCTCACAGAGGCATCAAGATTCCTCAATCTTTCGTCATGATTACACAAGTTACAAACTACTAATATTTACATGACTTGGTCACCAATGTGTTTCAGAGACACTATGAAAAGAAAATTTGGAGAATTGGTTGAAAATAACAAAAATTGGCAAAAAGGAAAACAAAAATCTAAAAATAAATAAAAAAAGAGAAGGGAATATAGTAAAACACTTTTTCTCTCCGTGTGCTATTCCCTCGTTGTCTTATTACATCTCTCTTACTAGAGATATTAGTCATTTTTTCTCCAATTTATGAGGTAGACATCACCTTTTTGGTTTAGCATTGTGATTCCTCCCACGTATCAATAAGGTTTTTGTTCTGCCTATTTTAATTACTACTGTTGTTTGTTTTAGGTCTTCTATTGCACAATTATATCAAATTGAAAAATAGGAGGGGTACTCTATAGCGGAATGGTTCGATCAAGGCTGATATCATTTAGAAGACTCTTCCTTAGGTGCAATGTCTTTGTCTGCAGATGATATTACAGGAGAATTGTTGATTCTCCTAGGCTGGTCTCGTCATGTTGTTATTCTTACTTTTTTTATTTTTTTACTTTTAATGTTTTGCAATACACAAAACACATTATAACTCTTTTTTTTGTTGATTTTAAGTTAATCATTTTGAGTTTTAAACCTGTTAAATGTTTTAAAGATATTTTAGTTTCTATTGCCTCAAGATGAACATAAACAGTATGTCTTAAGAGACTTGAGCTTTTTCAATGCCTGAAAACAAAGTTTAGATTACCATGAATTATAAGCATAGCAACCCGTAATCAGCCTCACTCCATCTCAGGAGTTCACCCTAAAAGGTGGAAAATCCCAAAAACTGATCAATTCGTCTCCAGTGAAAGAACCTTCTACATTCAAATATATTTGGTGTTCACATAGAATAGTTTCTGCCACATGGATCTCTAGTCAAAACGAAGTGCAGGTGGCTTTCCAAATAGGTTTTTAAGTATCCTATCAAATAAAAAAAGTTTTCAAGTATCTACAACAACAAGATAGCCTCAGTCCCAAATTAATTAGGGTCGGCTACATGGATCAAACTCTTCCATTGTGCCCAATTAAGTGCAATTGATGGTGAGCTTTCCAAACCATTCAAATCCCTCCTAATTAGTGTGTCCCATGTTAACTTTGGCCTACCCCTACCTCGTCGCATTTCTTTAGTTTCTATTGAGTCAATTTTTCTAGTGGGGGCATTTGGAGGCCGTCTTTGCAAGTGACCAAACCACCGCAACCGCCCTTCCCTAATCTTTGTGTCAATTGGTGTTACTCCTACTTGTCTTTGAGTTTCTATATTTCTTATTCTATCTTTACGAGTTTTACCACAAAAAAAAAAAAAGTTTTAAGTATCCATTAGGATAAATTGAACCAATCTATTGTCTACTAACTTTGACCTATCTTCATATCCAACAACGCATATCACTTGAAGCAAAAGAAATTAGATTCATAATTAATTAGGATTTCCAAACTGATGAAAGAGAAGCCTATCCAACACATGAAGAAGGAAGTTCTACTACTTGAAAAGCAATGAAAAGACATTAGTCTTTCCTCGGAATTTTCTTGTCAGAAAGCAATATATTTATAAGTTTCAGTCCGAATCATGTAATTTTTCTTTTTTGAATGAAACGAAAAAATAAAAATAAATAAAATAAACAAACAAAAAAGAACCATATGCTGAACACATAATCTTGGAAACCAATTTGAATAAGTTACAATTAACAGATTGATAAATTATGACTTCGGAATATTATGGAACTTATCTTAGTAATTTTTTTAGATGCTTTAAAAAGATTTTGGTAAGTGGTAAAATTCTGGATTCACCTAGAAAGTATTGGAAGCAAACTAGCAATTCTTATGCACAGTGTTAAAGGTGCACAGAGAAAAGAGTCAGTTTAAAAACAAGTTTCTTTTACTCATTCACAGTTAAATAATAGTTGCTTAACACATTTGGCTTCAGGGCTATGTGATTTACTTGATCTCTGTGTTGACCCAAGGAAATTTTCACCGAAGTCCTTAGGGGCTAGATAAAGAACTCTGTGTGTTTACTGGTTTTCATATGTCATCTGTCCTAAATATGGTTGTTAGAACAACCATACTCACTTATTCCACAAAGGACGACAATTTAGTGAAGGATCTACGCAATCATACTTAAACATGGGCACTACAAGCATGTGATCACTAAGAACAATGGTGGATAGCAGGATGTATGAAAATTGGATTACTTACTAAAATAAAAATTAAAACAAAAATTAACTAAAAGAACACAAGGGAAAATCACTTACCATACCATGCAAGGATATAATATGAATAACATCAACAGAGGACATCCCTGAAAGCGCGGCACGTAGCATGGGCATGTGGTCAACCAAATGACTCCTAGGTCCAACAAAATTGCATGGTAAAGGAGGAGATAGAAGCTTGAGAACGTATTGGAGCACATGTTCCTTCCATATGAAAAAAAACAAAGAACAAAATCCTTAATAAAAATAAAATAAAATAAAAATTGCGTAAATTAGATAAAGACTGAGCCATAGACTTTCCGTCCAAGATGAAGTGTCCTAAAACATAATGCTAGCAATCAGTAAAAACTCGTATCTGAAAAAATGTCGCTGCTAACGTTGCTTTAGAGAATGTCTTCGAATGGGAAATTCTCGCTATGAAATTCTTGAAATACTTAAGAACTTGGAAAAATATTTCAAGAATGCAAAGAAAAAAGAAGAAACATTAAGTCCACCAGCTTACCTCTCCCTCTTGAGTGAAAAGCAAAGACACAAAATTCAGTATACAAGAGGTCTTTTGAGTGGGAGGAATTTGTTTTTTCAGATGTTGAATTGAAAGAAGCCAAAAAGGCTTCCAAGCATTTCAATAAAACAGTGAACTCAAATTAAGAAAAACACTTGCACATTTTTCATTTATACTCTAGAATATCACTGTGATCCTTGATCAACAAATTTTAGTTGAGATACAATATTCACAAAAGAAATGTTGTTGAGTGTGTACAGGAACTGAGAACCCTATCTAGCTATTCACAAAAGAACGCCATAGTCTGAATGCTCATAAACAAGCTACCATTAGTCAATGAAGATAATAGCAATGTAATCTAGATGATAAGCATTGCCATTCTCGCTTTTGACAGCGAGTAACGACAACTCTGCAAAGTTTAGATACATACGGAAACAGCTCATGCAGTAATATATGTCTCGAATTTCATATGTGGGTTGCTTCCTTGGTAAAAGCAATTTTCATGAAAAAAAGAAGTAGATTACTAACTATTCAATGAGTTAAATAAGGAATTCTCAATGCAAATGACATAAGGAATGTTTCCAACAAGACATGTAAGTAAATGAACCTGGATATTCCACCCTCTGCTAAGTGATGAACCACACAGAATCATAGCAGCAGCTGATCTCTCTTCCTCTGAACCACGTAAAGCAATATGATATAACTTTTCAATCTCTGTCAAACTGAAACAATGAGAAGGTTTTAATACTCCAATGCCTTCTTATCAATACTATCAGTAGAATGAAAAACATCTTTAAGTACCTTGGAGCAGGAGTGGCAATTAAGGTGCTTTTCAAAGGACCAGCTAACTGAGCTCCTTCCATGAATGCAGACCAAGGAGACCCTTGACCCATAGATGAATCTGATTTTGAAGATATAGGAGAAAACACATACCCAGGCCAAAAGTATGATGATGTGTCAACCAGCTTTCTTGCAATGCAAGCCTCGATAATAAGATGGAACATATTACCACCTTACAAAGAGAGACAGCCAGATCGCTATCATTTCAACAAGAAGGTAGAGAGAACTTTGAGACAAAAGACAAGAAATGCAAGAATGATTTACTTCAAGGTGGCATTCTAGAGGTTGGGATAGTGGTGGCACACAGTAATAACAATTTATGCAAAAAATGAGAAACTAAAAAATGTATCTTTAGCTGGCTTTGTTTTAATAGTTTTTTTTTATAGCGTTTCTTACTGCAATTGTTTCTTTCTTCGGTTTATACCTTTTATTTATTCTGTGGATAGCATGTAGAGTTGCTTAAATTACAATTGATACACTTACATTTTATGTAATAGGTTGTGTTACAAAGAGTTAGAGCAGATAGAATAACATTATTACTCTCCCTTCATCAAATTTTATCTGAAATTGGAACATTCAAGTTTTTAAGATGAGCATTAGGAACATGAAGAAACAGTATTAAGATATATATAGTGTTAGAGAGTTTAACCACCTATTACAAAAAATCACCTGTTTTAGTATAGTTGTCATTGTGGCTGCACCCATTGACAGTGTTGTCCCCATTCTTGGAACTAGAAATGAAGCTCATTGCTTTTGTACAAGCATTATTTGCAGCAGTCACCACTGATGCAGGAGGAGAGAGGAGGGTACTAAATTGTCTAAGAGCCTGAAGTGAGCAGATAAGTCCATGAGTTTTTGAAGTTACATCGATTTCATGTTCATGACTGATAGCTTCATTACCAAGTCCACCAATAACTCGTGTAGAAGAATACATTTCCCCCTCGTTTTTCAAAACATGCAAAATAGCCAATGGTGTGATACACAAAAGCATACAAAGACGTGCATCAAGATGTGGAATGGGCCCCTCTAGAGGATCACGCTCCTAAAAAAGTATGGAAGAGAGTGAATATCAGCCGATTTCTTTTCCATGAAATGTATGACTTTGATGAAGGGGCTTATCTTAACTCGTTGCACCAGTCGGAGGGCTGAGACCCAAAGTTCCAGGAAGGTTTGATGCCAGCTTGCTCGGTTCATTACTTGAAGAGTTTTGATCAATGCTGCAGGTTGTCCAGAGAAAGTGAACAAATAAAATCCCAAAACGTATAACCAGAACGAATTAATGCCATTAAAGTTTTATGGATTTTCCCAACTAACTTTTGAGATTTAAAGAAGTTACTGAATCATGTAATTGTGGGAATGTCTATCTACACAATTTTCCTTAAAAGTCGAAAGGGCAAGGTAGATTTGAATCGCAGACAGTCAAGTTGTAACAAGTTTTCCACAATTTTAATTAACAACAATTCTAGCATAAGTCAGAAATAGCAGAAAGGTTTCGTTTCCCAACTTTTATTATGAGATTTCATTAGCTGCCCTTATGTTGAAGCTGTATCAGCAATAACTTGTTTCAGAACAAATAGATTGTATTGCCTATTATTTCAAATGAATAAACCTCAAAATGTTCTATAATCGTCCACAATGATCACTGTAGTTGTTTGAGATTTGTCTCATTGTTTATCCATTCTTACTGGCTAAGCCTATTTTCTCAAGATTTTCTATGTTGATTTTTTTTCTGAACCTGAAACTTGTTCCTTATGTTTCCCTCCTTCACCTATTCTTCACTGAAACATCCCTGTCCCAGCAGACAAAATGACATGGCTGGAACTGGAAGTGATAAAATATTTTCACTTAAATTTCATAAACCGCACAGTAACGTGAAACTTAGACTCTTGTGTAGAACCTGCAAGTAGATCAACTCCTGATGTTGCAGGAAGTTGCTTCGCCTCCATAGAAGTCTCCATATATATATCAAAAGGGGCCCAACATGCAGCTAAACCAGTTCTGTATTTGCAGCAAGATGCAGAGCTACATGACCCAAGATCAACCAGGGCTCCAACTATGTTACGTTTGTTTGAATGAGGATCAAAAGATAAGGCTCTCCGCATGTCCCCCAACAGTTCTATCATTGTTGGAGTTTCCAAAATATTGAATAAAAGCATTTTCCTATCTTCAAGAAACTGGAATCTCTGCATCAGGCTAGCCCACTTATCAGGCCTACGGGAAAGCGCAGATATTAGCAAAGAACCATGTTACAAATAACTCAAATCAGTCAAATCCGTCTATGTTCCAACTTCAACAAAGACAGCATAACCATTATAGATATCATTATGTGAAAATACATAATATGCGACAGGCACAGTGACATTGACATATAACAACGTTCATAAAGTAAACCTTTGACCCTTAAGTTTGAAGTTCATATTTATATGACAAATGAGTTTTAGCAGAATGTTTACCAACAGAAATGAATCTTCGTGCTTCAAAAGTGAATCATGGGTTTGCTTGACTCAATAGTCTTAAGCAGCTAAAAGATTGTCTGAATAGCTTTCCTTACCATTCATACAAATGTAAATTTCTCATTTTCACCATACATTCAACTATGTTCATGAATATTTTTCAATCATTTAGCAGAACTAAAACCTGGTATCTACAACAACAACAACAACAACAACATAGCCTCAGTCCCAATTTAATTGGGGTCGGCTACATGGATCAAACTTTTCCATTGTGCTCGATTAAGTGCAAGAAAACTAGAACATAGTATGATTTCTTGATTAAAAATTGAGGCAAGTTAGCCTTTGCTAGTAGTAAAAGACACAAAATGATTCTATCGAAAAAAAAAAATACAAAATGAAGGGAGAATCAACTTTTGATGGAAATTTTAAATTGTTATTCAGTAAACTACTCTTTTTATAGAGCTGAAACTAAACAGAGATCCTTAAATTCTGCCAACACTATCAAACAATCAGTCACAGATCCGAAACCTAAGAATCTGGAGAACACGTCTATTCACAAGATAAAGTCCGCACATTACTAGTCTATATATCAATAAATTAACAACATCCATTCAAGGGCTAATACAACAACAACAACAACAACAACAACATAGCCTCAGTCCCAAAATTCAAGGGCTAATCTAAGTTCTAAAAAGATCATAATTGCATAGTAAAAAGTTCTTAAGCAAAAACAAGCATCCTCCTTAGACTCTCTTAATTGAGACTTCTCACCAATAAAGAACGAATATGTTTCATCATTTTAGACTAGTTCATGCTTAATTGTGCACTTTTAAGAGTAAGCTCCCCCCTTCAAAAAAATAAGTGTACTGATATAAAGGATCTGCATTGTGGCGCTTGAGTTGGCTAAACGTATGCATGTAGCTAGTCATTTGAGAACAAAAAAGTAATTCTTTTCCATTTTTCTTGACATATAGTGACATTTGGGATCTGTCATAGATGTCTGATTTTTTTTATTTTTTTATTTTTTGAAAATGATTTCTGATGTTTTCAGGGCAAACTGGTCTGTCTCATTAATTGATGATTACACAAGAATAACCAGAATTTTTCTGTTGAAAGAAAAATCTGAAGTCATCCACGTCATCCACAAGTGCAACTTACTACAGTGCGAACTGGATGGTCAATGGGAAGTGCGCACAAACCTACTTGGGCTTGTCATTGGCCAGAATCATATCAGAATTGGTGGAAATAAGGATTATGACAAAACGAATCAAGATTCGAGAAAGTAAAAGGCAAGGGTATAAGCATTTACATTTTAGAAAAATGATAAGCCTCATATATATAGATACAACAGCAACGGTACAAAGCGTCAATCCCAAATTAGTAGGGGTTGGCTACATGGATTAAACTCTTCCATTGTCCTCGATTTAGTGCAATTGATGTGAGCTTTCCAAACCATTTAAATCCCTCCTAATTAATGCGTCCCAAATTAACTTCGATCTACCCTACCACGTCTACCACGTCAAATTTCTTTAATCTCTATTGAGTCAAGTTTTCTCGTGGGGCATTTGTAGGCCTCATATATATAGATAATTTACAATAAATACCATTTGAAGAATTACTCCAATGGGAACATAGCAAGACATAAGATGTACTTTCAATGGAAAGAGGATTATCAAACACAAAATTCTACCAAGGAGAGTAAAAATGTCCAAGACTCCATGTCGCTTAAACAATCAATGCACTACAGCACAAAAAATAAAGTAATCATCATCTCAAATGCTTTTGACTAATTGAAGTAAAGATGAAGTACTGACTAAGATTTAGGATGTTTCCCATGTAGGCAATCCTACAAAAGACTTCATCCGCGATCATCGAAAAAGAATTGCAAAAAGACCTAAAAGAAAAGTTGATGATGTAAATACATGCTTCTATCACAGATCCCAGTTAGATTTTATGTTGGGCCTACCCGCACATGCATGCGCGAGCCCATGGATCTCTATCAGTGCCGATAATGTCCCCAACTTAACACCTTCAACTCATAGGTGTGGGGTTTTAACTCAAAGAGGCCTTGGTTATAATTGGGGAGAAATAAACACTTGTATACTTCTTTATAAAGTCATATTTAACCGATGGGGGCTATCATTTTGGTCTACACATCTCCAACACTCCGCCCTGGAGCAAAATCCATCTAAGGGATCACATCACATGATCTTCATGCCTTGTCCCGAACGAACCATCGGCTCTGATACCATGTTAAATTTCTCGCCTACACACATCCGCACAGGCCAGTGGATCTCTACCAATACCGATATTGTCTCTAACTTAACCACCTTCAACTCATATGTGTGAGGATTTACTCTAAAAGACCTCGGTGCTAGTTGCGGTGAGATCTACACTTGTATACTTCATTAAGTGATAGTTATTCAATGCGGGACTAACTTTCGGTCCATACATCTCCAACACTCCACCTTGGACCAAAATCCATCAATCCCATATCACAAGCTACAAATTTTTAAACGGGTGCCCATATGAGAAACCAATCAATCACAAGTCGGGATTGACTAAAACTTGTCTCAACCCGCTGAAATGGTTTTGTACAACCCAATTGAATAGGCTTTTAGACAAGAATTTTAAAGGTTTGGCCAAGGCCCTCTTGGCTTAGACTTAGTCCTAGTTTCAATCCAAATAATAGATGAACCTAGCTAACGTTGAAATCAAATTCATAGACAAAGACACACAACAACTACAACACTAAACACACTATCTAGGAATCTCTCTTTTTGGGATGATGTAAATTCTAATTCATCATTAGCTAATATTAACACTTGATTTTTTTTTGTTGGATGTTGGTTCTCACTACTTGGGTTCTTAGGTGGTGTTGTTATTATTGTAGTAAAATAATTTAAATATTAAAATAACAACAAGAAAGCCTCAATCCCAAATTAGTCGGGGTCAGCTACATGAATCAAACTCTTCTATTACGCTCGATTTAGAGCAATTGATGTGTGTTTTTCAAGTCCTTTAAATCCCTCCCATTCAATGTGTCGGAACTCTCAAGTTAGCTTTGGCCTACCCTTGCGTCATCTAATTCCTTTAGTTTCTATTGAGTCACTGTTAGAGTCACATTTTACAAGAGCATAATTGTCATTATTTGCATCTATCTCTTGTTGTTGAAGATTCTAGATGTGGAGGTTAAATACTCATTATATAAAAGTTGTTTGAATGGTAAATGATGTGGCAGTAGACAACGATGATGATTATGGCAACAGAATGAACATCTTAACAGTTGCCACAAAAGTTATCTGAAGCCAACTAATTTGTTGAGATTTGATATGAAGATTTGTTGGTTGATTTTGTTGGTTGTGGCAGTAGACAAAAATCGCATCCTGTTGCAACAGCACACAAGTCGTATCTGTTACAACAGAGCATGATTATTTTGGTAACAACACACAATCCATATCTGAGAAGTTATTTCCTCATCCTTATCTGAAGGATTGGTCCTACTGAAGACTCCTGTGGCAACCGAACTACAGATATTGACTGTTGGAACAAAAAATAAATCATTTTAGTTGCAACAAAGTTCATTTGGAGATAGAACTAAATCAGTTAAAGGTGGTTGGCTGGATCTTGGACGTTATAAAGATGAGATTTATTATGATCTGAAGCAACTGGAAGACATGCTATATAATAATCAAGGTACATCAGAGTTTTGTATCCCATTCGATTAAAAATGTAGCCCTGAGTTGAGTTATCATTTGTAATTGTTCTTATATCATTTCACATTGTGCAATGATGTGAGAACAAGTTCTGAACTTGTGTTCATTTATTTTTCTTTGTAATTCTCAATTACACCAAGGGGATCTTGGGTATTCAAGTCAAGAGGAGCTCGACCCGCACCAGGGATTGGGTAGTCCAGTCGAGGGGAGCTCGACACACCAAGGGGACTTGGGTGAAAATCTATTGTAAGTGTGAAAGAGAGTGCTTCAAGATGGTGAGGGAGTCACTAGAAAAGGGTCTTGTGTGAGTCTGAGTTTTCAACTTAGTGGATTTTCACATCTGGGCGTGGCCCCGCGGATGTAGGTCGTGGATCGAACTGCATCAACGTATCTAGTGTTGTGGTTTGTTTACTTTCATTTTCCATTATTTTGTTGGTTGCACAGCGAGGGCATTTATAGCTGTCTTTGGAAGTGTCCAAACCACCACAACCGCCCTTCCCAAATTTTGGCGTCCATTGGTGCTACTCCTACTTTTCTTTGAGTATATGTTTTCCTTATTCTATTTTTACGAGTTTGATTTAAATACTAAAAACTAAAATAAAACTTTCAGGATTTGGACGAAAATCCAAACAATTTTGTAACTGGTTTTCAAGTGAATCGAGTCTACACAAGATTCAATTCCGATTACACTTTTTTTCCACCCCTTCGTATAATCATGTTTAAAATAAATTAGAAAAACATGAAACTAAATTAATAAGAGGATTCACATATTGTTTGTCACATTGACATAAGGTAAAAAAATAAAAAAGTAGATAAGGGAATACGTTCTCATGTAAGAACACAAAACGGAAAAAAAGTAGGTGTTTATTCTTACATGTTCAAGCGGATAAGTCGAAGCAAAAGTAAAGCCTTCTTCTTTGTTATAAGCTTTCTCAAGACTCCAAATGTTGTCAAAATATTTGATCGCTGCAGCTCCACTCGGCGTTCATTTCTTTCCTCACTGTGATTCCCTTTAGAGTCAATATCCATATCTATGACGTCTTTATTATCAAATATATCAGTAAGAGTGTCAACTGATGTTTCTTGCAAATTTAAATCATACAATGTGCAATCTATTAGACCAACCACAACACTAAAAAGGAACAACGTCGATGCAAGCCCAAATTCCATTTTATGAACGCCATAAGTGTGTGAAAGTTGTAATGCTTCATCGATGGATTTTGAGACCCTGCAAAAGATCATGATAAGTGATGAGATTTTTAAAATCTACAATGTTAAGAATTGACCGCAAGTAACTAAAGTGAGTACGGTGTGAGAGACTAAGACTAGATGGGCATTCTATTAGACTCTTTGTTGCAGGAACCAAGCGGACAACAACAACAACAACATCATAGCCTCAATCGCAAAATTATTTGGGGTCGACTAAATGGATCAAACTCTTCCATTGCACTCGATTTAGTGCAATTCATGATGTGATTCCCCAATCATTTAAATCTCTCCTAATTAATGTGTCACAAGTTAGCTTTGGTCTACCCCTACCCCGTCGAATTTCTTTAGTTTTTATTGAGTCGAGTTTTTTGGGGAACCGAACAGACCCAAAAAATAAAAGAAAATCGGGCTTCCCAATATCAATTATGCGTAAACAAATCAAAGAAATTAAATGAGGAGATGCTAGTCACCTAAATAATTACAAAATGAAAAAAATACGAACCAAATTATGATGAAGATTAAGTTTCCATGTTTTGAGTGTCAAATAATTTCAGTTGTGTTCAATTATTTTTGGATGTTTTTTATTTCAATAGAGTTAAGAATGTTGATGTGGATTAGTTTAGTTTAGTTTAGTTTGGAGTGATAAACATTGAGTTGTAGTTATTTTAGGAGTCTTTTATGTTTGGTTCTTATCTAGATAGAACTTATCTCTAGTTAATTAAGTTGTAATCCATTTAGAAGTCTTATTAAGTACATTATTAAAGTTGTAGGAATGTAACAAAAAAGAAGATTCCAATTTTATTTGTGTTGTTTTATTGATTTCGGTTCTTCCAATTTTGGGTAAAATTGGTCAGATTTTTTAGGCAAATTTGGTTGTTGATTTGCTACGCTGCGTCAAAATAAATCAACTCAAGAAAATCATCACCATCCTCACTAAAATCGAGGAAATAGAAAAATGTTGGTGTGCCTTGTATTCTTACTTAACTTGAATAGGAAATGCAATCACAGGCAAGCAAGGAATCTCACCTTTGTTAAATTAGGGATTGCAATTTGAGTAAATAATATTTTCAAATTCCAACATAAGTTTTAGACTAAATAATATTGTCAAGATCAGTAGGCATTTGGACTTGAAAATAGATAAGAAGCAATGTGCTCACTTTTTTCTGCATGTATCCCCCACCAATGCAGGCAAAAGTGCATATTGGCTAAGAAGTTCTAGATATAGTCGGTATGCCTCGGGTTGAGTTCGTCGATGAGCAATTGCCCTAACAAAAAGAGATCAACTGAGACAAATTAGCACATACACGATATGCCAGCAGATTATTTGCCTAAAAGTCTTATAGAAATTTCAAAAAATGACAAGAAACTAAAAACATTATAAGTCAAGAAGATAATCATATATCCTCGATCTGCACCGTGTGCAGAATATAAAACAAAAGAAAGTACAGTGCTTTTTCTAAGTTCATCAAAATGCATTGAACGGAACAGATCTATAGATTGATTTGAAAGTACCTATTATGCAATAATTTATTACTTTCTGCAGCAAAAAGAATATATAACCAATTACCTAGTCTTTTCTCTAGTTGATTATACATTTTTCTTAATTTCAAAATGACACCTAGGATACAACAAACAATACAAAAGATTAGGAAAATACAATTCACAACCAAACTCAAGAATCAACTACCAGTCAAAACTGCAGCTTATAAAATCTTCTCAATATATCATGGAATTCAAAAAAAAAAGGTCAATTGGTCTTACAATGGAAGCCAAGTTTGGATAAGGTCATCAGGTATATCATTTAAAGCTACCAAAACCTACCACTGCAGCTACCATATTTGCTACTTCCCACCAAAAGCCATAGATATACTTAATCTAGCTTCATGGCAACACAACTAACAGACCATAGAACTATTTGCAGAATCTGATTTATCAGTACTTCAAGCTGTAAGAGAAACCAGAGTTAACAAAAGCTATGTGAGAACTTGTTAACACTGCAGTTAACATACTTGGATTATATAGGAACGATATTAACATGGCAATACAACAAGAACGAAGCCTCAATCCCAAATTAGTTGGGGTCGGCTACATGGATCAAACTCTTCCATTGCACTCGATTTAGTGCAATTGATGGTGTGTTTTCCAAGTCCTTTAAATCCTTCCTAATCAATACGTCTTCCAAAGTTAGCTTCGACCTACCCTGCATAGTCTAATTTTTTCAGTTCCTAGTGAGTCAAGTTTTCTAGCGGAGGTACTTGTAGGTAGTCTTTGGTGGTTTCCAAACCACCACAACCGATCTTCCCCAATCTTTGCATCAATATATTAACATCCAACACAAGACCTAATCAAGCCAAAATTGAACACCAATCAGTAGTAGTAGTAGTGCTAGTAGCAGTACCTGACCGAGAGTAGCGCGAGAACATGAATCGACGAGACGAGGCCAGTGGAGATGGCGTGGTCGAGGAACTTCCAAAGAGATAGAGTGTTGTGGCGAAACCAGAGATTGGACACCAAAACCTCCCCCAATTCCACGCTCGGAAGCTCAAGCCCTGCTTCGCGAACGCGCCTGGAGACATCCATCCCCCATGCCAATGGAGAGTCCCTGCGGTCCTCGCACCACTTCACCGTCTCCATCACTCGGTCCCCGAAGAACCCCGTGGTCTCCATCGCCCGCGACGGAGCAGTGATGTGTGATGAAATGAATGTTATAAGGGCGCGTGTGCGGGATTGAGATAAACGGTCGTTGGGCTAGTGGTCCGAAGTCCTCGCTCGCGGAGCTTTGAATTGTCTACCGCTTCCACGTAGCTTATGACCAAAAAAACAAGAACGCTCGTACGTAGCTGTGTTTTTTCGTAAACCCAAGTAGCATGAGTGATGAGTCCTACTTGGACGAACATGAGTCCTATATTAGGTGTTTTTCATGAAATAAAGTGGATTACTTTTTAATTCATCAAATAGGAGAGTTACTTTAAAATTTAAAAAGTAATGTATAACTCATTTTTAAAAGTGGCTATGGGTGATGAGGTGGATGTATGGCATGGTATGATTGATTAGGTGGAAGGAACTTGTATGAATAGCTCCTTTTGAAAATGAGCTATCTATACAAAATACTTAAGTGTATGAATGACTCATTCTCAAAAGGAGTTATTTGTTCAACTCAAATATCACACATCGAGATGGAGAACACATGCAAACAACATGCGCATATCGAGATGGACAATGTGCATATCGAGATGGACAACTTGCGTCACGCACGTGACTTGAGATGGACAACCCAAGTCACACGCGTATCTCGAAGTGGACAACTCATGTAAACTTCATTCATGTATCTTGAGGTGGAGAATTCATGCAAATGTCACGCACATATGTCGAGGTGGGCGACCCATTCAACCTCGTGCAATTCGTGCAAACGTCGTGCACATATCTCGAAGTAGACAACTAATACAACCTCGTCCAATCCATGCAAAGGTCACGCAAGTATTTTGAGGTGGATAACTCATGTAACCTCGTGCAATCCAAGTAAATCATGCAAACGTCACGCACGTGTCTCGATCTGGTAAAGCAAATGCAAACGTCATACACGTATCTCGTGGTTGACAACTCATGGAAACGTCATGCACGTATGACGAGGTGGGCAAGCCATGCAACCTCGTGCAAACCATTCAAACGTCACACACATATCTCGAGGTGGACAACTCATGCAACCTCATGCAATCCATGCAAACCATGCAAATGTCAAACATGTATTTCGAGGTAGACAACCCATGCAACCTCGTGCAATCCATGCAAACCATCCAAACATCATGCACGTAACTCGAGTTGGACAACTAATGCAAACAACAGACATATATCTTGAGGTGGACAATCCATGCAAACGTCACGCACGTATCTCGAGGGGACAACCCATGCATATCCACTACAGACCATGCGCCCCATGCAAACGTCACGCATGTATCTCGAGGCGGGCAACCCGTGCAACATATAGTAACCATGCAACTCATCCTTTAAAGTTTTGTCTTACTTATATCTCGTGATGATAAGAAAAGATACGAAGATAAAAATAAATATAGGCCAAAACCATGTTATTTCTTTGTCTAGAATTTAAAATTAAAACAATAAGGATCTTTCGAAAAATAAGTCCATTCCATGAAAAGCTTATATACAACAACTTCATTCACTTAAGATGTAAATTGAAGAAAAATCACCACGACATCAAAAAAACTCATCATACAAGTCTATTTCGACGGTTACGTTGACATTGTTGCTCCATGATGCAAATCGAACGTACTCTATGTCTAGTTGGACATTATGTTTATACATCCGATTGAGGTTAATGAGGTTGCTGATCTTGCATTGAGTTTCGTTGAGTCGATTGATGTTCTTCCTCTGGTTCACTCGACTCACCTCTAGTACTAAAGCTTCAAAAAATAGGAGGTTGAACCATTCCAAAATACTAACTTTTTGTATGTGGTTGATCGAAAGGAACATGAGGCAGCACCATGCTTAATAGGTTCATGAATGAGCCATCTCCACTATATGACATATTATAATTATAACATAGTAGAGTATTTGAACTCGGCATGTATTGAGGCAATGAAAGATACATTGGATGTCTAGGCATTCCATGGTCCACATATAAAGACGACGACCCGGGTGCATAAGGATCAAAATGTTAAGGAGGAAAATTCATGATCGGCGGCCTAGGTACAAACATTTGAGGTTCTGGTTGTATTGGGGACAATGCAGGAACCCATGAGAAAAATGACGTGGTGGGGATGAGCGTTGGCTATTCTCGCCAACAATCTCTGTTCTTCTCACTCTCGGACGAGATGAACGTGGTGGAGGAGAACGTCTGCTACTCTCTGTAGCAGTCTCTGTCCAATGAAATGGACGTGGTGGATGAAGAAGTCTGGTGCTCTCCCCCATAGTCTCTATTTATGTTGTTCTTCTTATCACCTCTCTATTTGATTCGTCATTATCCTCTCTTCTTCTTCTTCTTCTTCTTCTTCTTCTTCTTCTTCTTCTTCTTCATTCTCCTCATTTTATGTCATGTTCGACATCAATTCTATCATTCTATAGAATAAACCTATGCCTTTCATCTTCATATAAAATGTATTGTCTTCATCAAGCGCAGCAAGAGCTTGCTCATACCCATCGTCAATAAACACTAGCAGCAGTCGATGCACAAGTTACACTGATATAAAAAACAAGAGTTTAATACACAAAATTTAAGATATTACTCATGAGGAAAACAAAATAATAGTTTCAATTTTACCAAATTGTCACCTGTCCTGTCCAATGAAACATCTAGTGATTGATCGATACCACGTCATGTAGTCTTGTTGATCGTGCCATTCTTCTTCTGCCGCTGTGACTATGCTCTCACCACGATTTTTCCACATTTGTAAAAAGTTGCGTGAAAAGCCACCCAATTTTCTTGATTGTGTCTACGCAATTCGATGCGGTGCAGTCGGGTGTCGTAATCACAGTTTGGTGGCATGACCTGTATCATTCCGAATTGTCTCATAACCCTTTCTAGTCGATGCCACTCGACTATGTGGAAACAAATTAGGGGACACGTCGATAGCCAACTACCATGATCATAAATATATTATTCCACAAGAGACCTAATGAATTCAGCATAAGGTTGCCATACCACGTCATCCTTATTCTGGGTGTCGAGTGCATCACGGTAGGCTGATAAGACATGTGTCGCACTCTAAGTAACCGAAAATGCATTGATCTATCTGTATACAAAACAATAAATTATAGAAAATGAAAATGGAGTTAATATTGTAGAAATTATGAAATAATGTTTGTATTACCTGTGTCCCAATGGAACGTCCATAAGCATGTGTTCTCCATCCACTGTTTGAGTTCAAACTCTAGAAACACTCAGGCGCCTTAGTGCTATGAATGGAAATCTGTCTCATGCCCACAGCTTTACAAGAACGGACGCACCTGCAACCTCATGTACACCCGTGCGAGACCTGCGACATAACTCCCTATACAAATAAGCCAAAAAAGCACACCCCCAACTATACTGTCCAGCTGTTTGGAAATCCTCAAAAAATGGTAGAAACATCAAATGTACAAATCAGTTTGACTTATCGGCGAATAGACAAGCACTGATAAGTTGCAGTATGTATCATCGAACATAACGTTGCACCGATTCTTCATCGATGTCTTCATCTATAGCTGGTACGTTACGTTCAAGCCATTCGATTTTAAGTTTACAACCAATAATGTCATCTCCAACAAGAGCTCGACCAAGTAGCCTTTCACACACCTAAACATAATTTGTATCGGTGGTTCCCATCACAGACATACCTTTGATAGGCAAGCGAGCTATACCTGCACGTCCTAGAGTGTAATTGTGCACTCGCACATTGCATGTGAAATGTATGTGTCTCAAGTTGCCAGCTCTCTACGAATGTAGTAATTAAAGCCCAATCAAGGCTGAGAAATGCAACGTGGGAAATGCCATAGAACCCACTGGAACGAAGATATGGGATCATCCTCGAATGGTACTGCACCGTTCGATCAACGACACTACGTCTTCCACGCACGCGTAATGCTTCATACACCTTATAATTGAAAATTTATTGCTCGATAAATATATATATATATATATATATATATTATACGTTTATGCATGAACATTTGACGTATACATCTAAAAAAGTTTACCTGACCCCTCCAGGTTCGTAACGATCTGCATGTAGATCGGAGATGTAAAAGTGAAGGATCTGATGGACCTGGATCTATTGGTATATAAACTACAATTAACTGATTTAAAAAAATTAGTAATGTTGTTCTGAAAGTCATAATAACTCATTAATATAGGTTCAAACAATAATGAATACTTAAACATTTCAATATAATCAAATTACCAACTTAAGCCAATTACAAACAATATACAAAATCGACTATCGGTTTTTATTGGAAAGTTGAGCTCTAGTTGGACAATTTTTTTGTTATATCCCTTTAAACGAGAAATACCACACCGATTCTTCCTATTAGGGACTCGATCACGGTCTTTATTAGGACATGTTGTTCTTCTATGTCATTCTTGATGACATATGTCATATCCCAAGGATCTCGAGACATTAGGAAGACCCATTTCGTTTTGCCTTCGTGTTCCCTTTGGTCTCCCTCGGCCACGTATACACCTTGGGTGCGGTATGATCTTTGTCGTAAAAGTCGGCAAATATTTCTCATCTGGGATGGCTTTGAAATTAGAGTAGTAACATTGCGCTTACACATCTATCCTATAGTATGGCTCAATGAATTGCACATAACTCACTCGAATAAAGGCACATGTAGCTAACACATGTGAGTAAAGGAAACCAAACGATTGCCATTTATTGCAACTGCACACCCGGTCCTTTAAGATGACGACTTGGGTATTGTTGCCTTTATGCATGCGATCTCCATGTCTTCCAGTCAGCACTTCAAACTCACTTATGTTATGATTTATCAAATTGACTTGATGCCTCCTTGTAGATTGTTCATAACGTGTGAGTTTATCCGTGACATATTTTGTATAGGATATGTCGTTTGAGATTGCTTTCATTGATTTCCTATTTACGCCGATCGTGGTATTCACCAATCTGTAGTAAATCATCTGAGTCATTGCTATTATTGAAAAGAATCGAACCCCCTTCAATACAGTGTGAAAACAGTCTACAATTAACAATAAAACTCGTGTAAGTAATATTACTTCAACAATAACTATACAGTTGAATGCAAAACAGAACTTGCATTTCATATATACCAACACTATTAGAAGTCATCCATCCGTCCTGCACGTCTCCGTCATGCGATTGAGTCAATAGTTCTTTAGGGATGACATTGACATATTGCACACATTGAGGAGTTCGTGATGATAAGTATGCAAAATGCTCCATGCACGCATTAAATTTTCGTTTTTGATGTTGAGCAGCTGCTCGAGAAAGGAGTTTTTATAAGGGTTCATTTTTAAATTGGGTGTTGAAATTATTGACCAAGTGTTATAGGCAATAGAGGTGGTATCCTTTTGGGGTACAATTGGTTAGGGTGTTGACCGCCTCTAGAATGCCAGGGTGACGATCGAAAATAAGGCAAACTCCATCTCTATTTGTCACGTGTTTGTGCAACATCCTCAAAAACCGTCCCCACGAATTCGTAGATTCGGTTTTTGCAACGACAAATGCACCCTGTAGTATGTGTCTATTACCATCAACAAAGATGACAATCATTAGCTTACCACTACTTTTGTCATATAAGAAAGTCGCGTCAATCTGATGAAGAGACCTGCAAAACTTGAAAGCTTGTATTGATGCTTCGAATGCGAAAAACACACGACAAAATTGAGGAGATGCAGTCCTTATCTCATTAGCAGCCCATTGTCTATGTGACCACTAGATTATTGTCCCCGGACTCTTATTCTTCATAGCCACCAACCATCTTACTAATCTAGCTTATGACTCGTCCCAATCTCCAAATGCACATGCAACTGCATTCCTTTTGGTATCCCACATTCGTTTGTAGTTTCTTCGTGTCCGTATTTTTCATTAATTATTTGTATTAATGCATTGATAGTTATTGCTTGATCAATGTGGATAATTTTTTTGGATCTCTCACCCAAACATGTTAGCATCAAGTTGGGCATAACCGCGTTCTATATCGGGATTTATACAGTTGTGTGACACGTCTAAGTGGGTGATATCCTATAATTGTGTTTTCTTTTGCAAACAAACATAAAGATGCCACATACACTCGTTTTGCGCACTTCTGCACTTGATCGCCCACAGAGTTGTAGTCGATTCCATCAAATTATATTAACAATGTCTGTTAACATGCCACACTTTGACGGCATGTTGTAAGTCTTTTTTGTTGATGAAGCACAATCATATTTCCAACTCAAAATTAGACATGTCTCACACAGTCTGTTGATGAGAATGTTGAGTTATAGTGGAGTTAACCACCTCCCAATCGATTTCATTATACACCGGCAATGGTTGGTGAACTTCATCATCACTTGCTTCCACCATGAAATTATCTTCATCGATAGCAAACTGCTCATTATCTTGCACATTTTCCGCACTTTGAGGTTCATACATTAGGTCATCCGTAACAACATTGAGGTTTTACAGCGAAAAAGTTGATTACTAATGAGATTTAAGTGCAATCAAACTTTCTGATGTAAAAGATCGTCATAACAGCGCAACTACAGAGCATATTCATTTGTTTGCATCAAGTACCAATTAATAACTCATATTTACATCTCAAACAATGAAAACTAGTAAACTAGTTCATAAGGAGCATGTATTTCATCAAAACAAGATCATACTAATTTGTTCATAAAGGCTAATATATATACTATATTTATCATCAATTATTCAAGATTTTTTTTCGTTCATTTTTTCAAATATCAAGCCAAAAATTTTATCAAATCGGGGGGTTTTAAAGTGCAATCTAACTTTCTGATGTAGAGAATCGCCTTAATAGCACAACTACAGAGCATACTCATTCATTTGCTTCAAGTACACCCTCTTTTTGAGTTAGTTAATGTTTTATATTTTAATTCGTAACATGATATATATATATATACATAGATAGGACACGACATAATCAAGAAAACTTTTTATAGCACAAAAATATTTTTAAGCACGAAAATATTTTTAAGCACAAAGTTCAAGTACATATACCATGCAATGAACATCTCAACCATTTTTTTAAAAAAACCTATGTAACTACATAACATGAAAATAATAACAAAATCAAATAAATAATAATAGAAAAAATAATTTTTTGAGCTTACTATTTTCCTCTTTTTATCTTCAAATTAATATTCCTACAATAAAAAATAAAGTTAGTTATTTTATTTAAATGACAATTAATAACTCAAAAAATATCTTTTTAACAAAAAAAATCCTAACCTAACACCTCGTGCAAAAAAAAAAGACTAAATTCTCTCTAGCTAACCCTCTCTCTAGCCAACCATTTGTTGTCTTGATCTTGTCCTGCAAAAAAAAAGTTAGTTCGACTTGTGTGATATTGAGGGACCCATGAGAACAATAAAACAGTTTAACTAAAAAAATTAAACAAAAAATAGTTTAACAAATAAAAATAGGTTAAAACAAAATTTAACAAAAAAATGAATCCTAAATTAACACTTAAAACAAAATTCAAAACTAAACCAAATCTTAAACTAAACTAAACTAAACTAAATCTTAAACTATACAAAATACATACGATAAAAAGTTAAACAAAATAAAATTTTAACAAAAAAAAGTTTAACAAAACCTTTAACAAATTTTTTTTCCTAAACTAACTAAATTAAACTAAACTAAACTAATAAACTAAACTAATAAACTAAACTAACCAAACTAAACTAACCAAAAACACAGTTTAACAAAAAAGTTTAGCAAAAAAAAGTTTTAAAAAAAACCAGATTAAAAAAATACTTAACAAAAAAATTAATCCTAAATTAACACTTCAAAACAAATTTCATAAACTAAACCAAATCCTAAGCTAAACTAAACCTGATCCTAAACTACACTAAACGGTAACAAAATTCTAAAGTTAACAAAATTCATTTGATAAAATTTTTATCAAAATAAAAGTTTAACAAATAAAAATTTTAAAAAAAACTTTAACAAATAAAAAATTCTAAACTAAATGAACTAACTAACTAAACTAAACTAAACTAACCAAAAACACAGTTTAAAACCAAAAACACAGTTTAACAAAAAAGCTCAACGAAAAAAAAGTTTATCAAAAAAATAGTTTAACAAAAAAAATGTTTAACATAAAGTTTAACAAAAAAATTAATCCTAGATTAACACTTCAAAACAAATTTCCTAAACTAAACTAAACCAAATCCTAAACTACACTAAACTAAATAAAATTATAAAGTAAACAAAATTTATATGATAAAAAGTTTATCAAAATAAAAGTTTAACAAATATTTTTTTTAAAAAAATTAACAAATAAAAAATCCCGAACTAACTAAACTAACCAAAAACATAGTTTAACATAAAGTTTAACAAAAAAACTAATCCTAGATTAACGCTTCAAAACAAATTTCCTAAACTAAACTAAACCAAATCCTAAACTACACTAAACTAAACAAAATCCTAAAGTAAAAAAAAATTATATGATAAAAAGTTTATCAAAATAAAAGTTTAACAAATAATTGTTTTTAAATTAACAAATAAAAAATTAAACTAACTAAACTAAACTAAACTAAACTAACTAAACTAACCAAAAACACAGTTTAACAAAAAAAAAGTTTAACAAAAAGTTTAACAAAAAAATTAATCCTAAATTAACATTTCAAAACAAATTTCCTAAACTATACCAAATCCTAAACTAAACTAAATCAAATCATAAACTACACTAAACTAAACAAAATTCTAAAGTAAACAAAATTCATATGATAAAAAGTTTATCAAAATAAAAGTTTAACAAATAAAATTTAAATAAAAACTTTAACAAATAAAAAATCCTAAACTAACTAAACTAACTAACTAAACTAAACTAAACTAAACTAAACTAAACTAAACTAAATAAACTAACAAAACAAAACTAACCAAAAAAACAGTTTAACACAAAAGTTTAACCAAATAATTAAATTTAACAAATAAATGGTTTAACAAAAAAATAAAAGTTTTATAAAAAGTTTGTCAAAAAATTGATTCCTAAATAAGGCACTTCAAAACAAATTCCTAAAATTAAACAAATCCTAAACTAAGCAAAATCAAGTTCTAAACTAAACTAAACTAAACAAAAATCATATGATAAAAATGTTTAACAAAAAATTTAACAAAAAATTAATCCTAAACTAACTAAACTAAACTAACCAAAAACTTTAACAAAAATAAATTAACCAAACAAATCGGTTAAACAAAAAGTTTAACAAAATAAATAAATTTAACTAAAAAAATAGTTTAACAAAAACTTCCTTCTCACCATCTCTTTCTCCTTCACGCCTATCACCTCCTTCTCACCTTCTCTTTCTCCTTCAAGCCTGTCACCTCCTTCTCACCTTCTCCTTCTCTTCTCCAAAACTTTCAATCCCTTCACCTCCTTCTCCTCTCTCTCGCCTTTTTTTCTCTTCAATGGATCCCCGATCAAACCCTTCCACCAACACCATTAAATAACGAACTTTACCCACCTCTTCCAAACTCCCTTGACCTACACAACCTCATAATCAGTAGCTAGTACCTACTAGGTAGCCTCCATAGAAATGCAGAGAATATATTATCTGTGTTTCTATTTTTGTTAAAGACAAAAATTGGGTATACAGATAGGGAATTTTTCGAAGACGCTATCTGTGTATCCCCGCCAACGTGGAAGAGCAACAAGAATAGCGCATTCTATAAATGCGCTATTCTTGTTGCTCTTTCCTACGTGGATGTCTACGTGGACCACCCTATGCGATTTACATGAATAGCGCATTCACCGAATGCGCTATTCGTGTAAATCGGTTCCAATCAATCCACGTGGATGTCTACGTGGATTGATATACCATAATAACATGAATAGCGCATTCCAAGAATGCGCTATTTGTGTTATGTGACCAACGTGGATCATAAACATGGATATTGCCTTTTGAAAAGGTGCTATTCATGTGTCCACGTGGCATGAGAATTTGTCTCCCATGATAGTGCCTTTTCAAAAGGCAACATACATTACATAACAAATAAAAAAAACCACATTTGTTTTACTCATTTAAACTGTTTTGTGCAGTACTTTTGTAATCCTTCCCCTATATTATGGCCATATGGCCTTTTGTTACCATAAAATAATAATAATAATAATAATAATAATAATAATAATAATAATAATAATAATAATAATAATAATAATAATAATAATAATAATAATAATAATAATAATAATTGTACAATTGATAATCATGTAGAACTCGACGCACCTTCCGCAATCCTAATATCCACCACCACTCACCTATGGGCATCCATGTTTATGATTTGTAACACTTAAGTCACTAAACTTTCATTTGTAACAATATGGTCACTCAACTTTCCAATTTGCAACAACTTTGCCAGTGAACTTTGTATTATGTAATACGAAAGTCATTTTGATGGCTTTCTGATTGGAGGTTTGACAAAATTGTTATTGTGGCGGTGAGACATTAACGTGGTGCCTAGTGGCATTGCACGCACTGTAATGACGCGATTTAATTAATCTTAATTAATTGGTTAATTATAGATTATAACCATAAGCTCGGATCCACATGAACATCGCGGAAAAGTCTATGGCATGCCTGACAAGGTAAATTATAGTTAAGTTTATGTGATGCATGATAATTTGTTATATTATTATTAAATAATTTGTGCCTCACTAAGGTTAGAACTATTGAGGCATGTGCCCTAGGTCAATCTACGAACATTATTTATTTTATAATTTTAGTCAATAAAATTATCGTTTTCATTTGTTGTTTTATTATAAGTGATTGCATGTTTACCTTTATAGTAAGATCCATGAGTATTTGTTGAAATATCCTAAATGTCCATAGTCTGTCATTATACTGGAAACTATGATGAATTAAGACTAGTGTGAATCTTGATTGATGGTCATGTGATGATCATGTATATAGGGATACGAATCGAGATCATGAAGTACTTATTAGGGAACAAGGTAATGGATCGACCCGCTATGAAAACACCACATGAATTAAGTCATAGGTGTTACTCATGATAGGTATATCATTTAGTCCTTCCACTTTAGATTATTATAGACTTCAATATTAGGAGCATGGTAGTTTGACATAATCAAACATTGTTTTTAATCGGACTATTATAACAATTGTGATTGGTTACAATGTGAATAATATGTGAAAGTGTGTAATCAAGATAAAATTTGTCACTCTCATATAGAAAGAGATATTAGTGGGTCCCTCGATATGATAGACCGAAAATGGCCAAGTCCATGTAAGTTGATATGATCAATATCACTTCGATGCTTTCAGTTTACCTACAGATCGAGACTAGTACGATTGAACATTAATAGAGACTTTCCATGACTTACGTTTAATCAAAGGATATCACATGATAAAAGGATATAATATATGTTATTCATTATGTTGTATTGATTTTGATATTCATGCTATTTGGGTAGTCATAATGCCTTGCTAGATAACACTTATGACTTGTGTACCAAAATAATTTTGGTTTATTGCCAACGTTGCATGAACCTATTAGGTCGCATACAAAGAATGACTTTCCGCAATTTCTATTGGGCCAGATTAATGAATTTTTATATGATAAAATCCATGACATAGTAGCCCTTCCAATTTGCTATATGATAACATATTAATATGGCGTGTATGTGTAATTTGCTTAAATTGCCTAAATACATTAGTTGTATTATGAATAGGATTTTAAGAGAGGACTTATCTGCACATATAAATAAAAGTTGAAACCCTAAAACGAAAAAAGATTTTCATTTTTACTAATTTCGAGTTCTTTGAATTTTGGGAGATAAAAAACTCTTGGGGCTAGCACTCCAAATTGTAGTAACCATTCGTGTGTGGATTTTTTGATAGAGGATCTTAGACCGAACAATCAGAGAAATAAATTATGGATTAAGGTATAGTTTAATTTTGTAGATCTAGTTTAATGGAACTTATTTTCGATCATGTTGGGGTTTTTCAAAAATTGTTTTGAATTTTTCACTGCGTATGAACTCCAAACACCCGACATGTAACGCAGACTTGTTAGGTAGTATAAAGGTTGGAGAACCTCAACCACCCACATTGTGATAACACATCAACTGTCCATATCACATCACTCTACCTTTTTCTTTCTCTATCTCATACACATTTTTTTCTCTCTTCTCAAAACAAACACACCTCTCATTCCCACATGCTCTTTTCTTTTCCTCTCTTACTCATCTTCTTCACTTTGATTCTCATCTCACCCCTCGATCTCGCTCTTTCCTTTATGGCCTTAAGATATAGATATCCTCTACCCCGTCAATTTTGCATTACTCTCAGCCCCTCCTTTTGACAGCTCCCTAACTAACTACCTTTTTTGACCTAGGTAAGTGCACTGTTGTTGGGATTGATGATGGGGTATGCTTAAAGGTTGTAGGTGAGGTTTAATGGGTGTTGAGGTTGTTGATATTGTTGTAATTGTTGTTTCAAAAAAAATTCAAATCGTCTCTGCTCCAGAGACGATTTAAAGGGGAGTTGGGCTGGGCCGAGTTGGGCTTGACCCAACCCGATTAGGCTGAATTGCGCCCGATCCGATTGGTCCAACTCGAGCTCGATAGTAAATATTTTTTTATATTAAATTAAATTAACTTTAAAATAAAATAAATTACATAAAACAAGAAAAATAGATAAAAATTATGAAAAAAATCTCAAAAAATTAGAAAACATATATGAAATTAGAAAGGAGTAGAAAATGAGTTTTTAAGAATTTTTAAGGTTTTGCACCCCCAGTATACCTCGTAAAATGTGTTACAACTAGAAATTTAGAATAAGATTGTAATTTTTGGTTTCAAGTTATAAATCGTTTATATTACTTACTTGCATACTATTAAGACTTCCGCTATAAAAACAACTTAAATGAATCAAAACAAACAAATTAAATTGTAAGACTATATACTTAGTATATTTTGACAAAGTAATCATTTAAACATCAAAATAGACTAAGTCAGGTTATTAGATAGTTAGTTCATGGGTCATTATGGATAGACGTGTAGGTGACATGGCATGACCTGGTGGCATGTCCAGTAACGTAGCGGTGCTCGATTGGTCTAAGAGTTTGGGACCGACAAAGTTTGCATAAGAGCCTAATTTCAAGCGAACCTAGAGAAAAGTTAAATGAAATAGAATAAGACTTAAGAAATAAACATTAGATGTGAAAACTCGAAGTCTTGACTTAGAACTTTAGTTGGAAAAAAAAGTAAGGTGGGTAGTGCTAGGGCTTACATGTGTATATTTTGATTATACTATTTATATATGCGTAACAAAATTCTGATTAAGAGCACATTCACAATTTGTAGATTTGACATGGACAATTAGCCGATTCTGACTATCGATGCGGGTGAGTAAAACGATGGTACGCAAGCTATCGACACAAATCAGAGTATTCTGACATGGTTCTAGTACATGACCATCCATTAGAGGAGATTTTGAGCATCATTAGGGCACAAGCCACATCGACCCCTGTTGCACCTATGATTCTTATTGCCCCTAAAGACTGTTGGGGAATGTGCCTAAGGTCAATCTTATGAACATTGTTATTTTGGTTACTAAAATAGATGATTTCATTTGTTGTTCATTATTATAATTGGTTTGCATGTTTACGTTATAATATGATCAATGGATGTTTACTGAAACATCCTAAATGTCCCTACTCGGTCATTATACTGGGAATTACAATAAATAAAGACTAGTGTGAGTCTTGATTGATGGTCATGTGATGCTCATGTATATAAGGATATGAATCAAAACCATGACTACCTGTTACGAAACAAGGTACTGGATCAACTCGCTATGAGAACACAATATAGATTAAGTCATAGGTGTTACTCATGATAAGTATATCGTTTAGTTCTTTGACTTAAGATTACCAAAGACTTCAACATTATGATCATAATGATTTGACAAAATGAAACGTTGTCTTTAACTGAATGATTATAAAGGTTGTGATTGATTACTATATGAATGATGTGTGAAGGTGTGTAATTGAGATAGAATTTGTCCCATTTATTTAAAGAGAGATATCAATGGATCATTCGATATGTTAGACTAAGTGAATTGATATGATCAATGTTGTAATGACATGTGTCCTTAAACAAATGATTACTCATAATTTGAACATTAATTAACATAAGTTAGGCTGCTGGTTAAGCCCGACATATTTCGATTAGTATATTGGTTTCGTTATGTGAATATTGTTGGGTTTTGGGGTTCATACTCAACAGAAAATTCAAAACAATTTTTGAAAACTAACAGGATTGAAAATAAGTCCCATTTAACTAGATCTATAAAAGTAAACCATACCTTAATTTGTGATTACCTTCTTTGATTGTTTGATTTTCAAGACGTTCAAGCATACGTCCTCTATAAAAAATCCACATATGGTGACCACAATTTTGAGTGCTATCCCCGAGAGAGATAGAAAACATTTTTATTTCTCTCCCAAAATCTAGAGAATTCAAAAATAGCAAAAGTGAAACTCTTATTTTATTTTAGGGTTTCAACCTATATTTTTATGTAAAAAACTTATTCATAATACAACTATAATGTTTAGGTAATTCAAGAAAATTACGCAAATGCTACTATTAATAAATTATCATATAATAAATCGTAAGAGCTTTTATGCATGGATTTTATCATATAAAATTCATTACTCTGAACCAATTGTAATTGTGTAAAACCATTCTTTGTGTGAGACCCAATAGGTTCATGCGACGTTAGCAATGAACCAAAACCATTTTAAAACACAAGTCATAAACGGTCTCTAACAAGGCATTATGACTACCCAAGTAGCATGAATATGAAGATCGAAACAACCTAATGAATAACATATATCATATTCTTTTGTCATGTGATATCCTTTGATTAAATATAAAGCATAGAAAGTCACCCTTAATGTTCAATCATACTAGTCTCAATCTTTAGGTAGACCGAAAACACCCAAGTGATATTGATCATATCAATTTACTTGAACTTGGCGATTTAACAATCTAACATATCGAAGGATCTACTGATATCTCTCTCTATACAAAAGGGACAAATTCTATCTTGATTACATACCTTCACATATTATTTACATAGTAACCAATCACAATCTTTATAATCATCCGGTTAAAGACAATGTTTGATTGTATCAAATCAATATGATCATAATGTTGAAGTCTTTGGTAATCTCAAGTTAGAGGACTGAACGATATAATTATCACGAGTAATACCTATGACTTAATATATGTGGTGTTCTCATAGTGGGCTGGTCTAATACCTTATTCCCTAACAATTACTCATGGTCGTCGTATCCCTGTACGCATGATCATTATATGACCATCATGCAAGATTCACACTAGTCTTAATTCATTATAGTTCCAAGTATAATGACCGATTAAGGATGTTTATGATATTTCAACAAATACTCATGGATCTTATTACGACGTAAACATGCAATCACTTATAATAAAACAACAAATGAAAACTTCTATTTTACTTACTAAAATTATAAGATAAACAATGTTTGTAGATTGACCTAGGGCACATTCCCCAACAAATATATTGTATTTGGTTAGTTTGATAATGAATTAAATATACTTTAGGCTTTTAGTATAAGTTAATATAAGCATATACTTGGAAAACATATAATTAATTAATAAATTATAAGAACCATTGGATTGCATCGAGATTTGTGTAAGTGGTGATGGAGTTTTGATCAGTGTCACTTTAGTAACTGGGGTGTTTTGAGGATGATTTGTGGAGTGAAAAAGGGTTGCATCCTTGCTCAAGTTTTCAATCGTTCGATGATTGAACGCATTCATGAAAATTAATGAACTTAAAAAATGGAGCGTGCTCCATTAACTAGGGAGTGCACTCCCCATTCAAAAATTAGCAAATGTGGCATGAATATATCTGAGTTTTGATGAGGATTTAGGGACTGATTTAGGAGTACTAAACCTATTGCAATGGACCCAAATTGACAATAATTAGTTTAATTTAGGTTCTTGATTGATAAGGAAGGAATTGAAGTGTTTCGAGGGTGAGTATAGTTAGATAAACTTTAAAGGAATTTAAACTGAGGTATGTGGGACTAATTTATTTAATACTTATGCTTGATAATTTAGTATTAATAGCTCATGTAGCATACAGACTGGGTTTGGGGCAATGTACTGTGACTTTTGATATTTACACTTTTTCAAATTAAATCTCGGAAGTGAAATGGAAAGGGTTCTGTAATGAAAATAAAACAAGATAGGCTGATTAGTACCTATATTTGTTGAACACAATGAGGAAGGTGGATAAATACCAGCCTCTATTGAACATAATGAGGAAGATGGATAAGTACCAACCTCTAATAAACACAAAGAGGAAGGCAGATAAGTACCGACCTCATATGAGTAAAAAGAGAAATGCAGATAAGTACCAACCTCTAATAAAAGAAATAATTGAAACCCTTTTCATTCATTATCTTGTTAGAGTTGGAATCTCAGTTATATTTAAATATACTTTATGGGATCTCATATCGGCCAATGCGTGGACTTCATAGGATGTATTTTTGTATAAAGGAGGGAAAAACTCTAGTTATAACTCAAATTATATAAAAAGGGTCAATGCACCGAATGTCTTGCATCTGATTATGTATTGTTTATATTGTTTCTTTGTCATTGAATAGCTATTTTTGGTTCATATTGTTATTCATTTATCTTTTTGGCTATTAGTAGATAGTTATATGAGAATCACTTAGTGAGCAAGTTGGAGCACTCACCTCTTTAAACATTTTAAGCACATTGCTAGGCGCTTCATAAAATGGGAAAAAAGAAAGTATAGGAGTTTTGGGATGAATTCTTTTATATCTCGATATTGTCTGAACTATATTTTATGTAATATAACAGGGTTGGGATACAACATTATAACCAAGGTTTATTCCAGTGATTTTGTATATTTGTGTATCTATTGGATTTATCGAGAAAGTTTTAATTCCGCTGCATAGTATTTTTTCTTTTTATTCAATATTTCGAGATATACAAGTTATGTTTATCAAGTAAGGATGGAAGGCTATTGGCTCTAGTTAAATTTGGCTAATGTACATGGGCTTAATTAGGGTTTCAGTTTGGGTATCACTCTAATCGGGTAGGGGATGCTATAAATGTCACTTGAATGTTTTCGGTCTACCTAGAGATCGAGACTAGTACAATTGAACATTAAGGTTCCTTATGTTTAATCAAAGGATATCGCTGACAAAAGTATATGATATAAGCTATTTTCTAGGTTATATCGATTTTGTTCTTCGTGCAACTTGGGTAGTCGTAATGCCTTGCTAGAGACCGCTTGTAACTCGTGTACGAAAATGATTTTGGTTCACTGCCAAGGTTGCATGAACTTATTGGGTCCCACATAAAGAATAGTTTTATAGGATTTTAAATTACTCAAAATGATAAATTTTATATGATAAAACTTGTAATATAAAAAGTCCTTATGATGTGTCATATTAATACCACTTTAAGTAGGGGTATAATGGTAATTCGTTTACCTGGTTTTATATAAGTGTTGTATAAATATGCGAGTTAACTGAATTCACATTACGGGAGAAATTAGCACACTTGCTGAACTTGGCATATAACCGGTTATCCTTTAAAGTCTGCAATGTAACTCCGAGGTGGTGCAAGTGCTCTTCCTGAGTTTTAGAATAAATCAAAATATCTTCGATAAACATGATGATAAACTAGTTAAGATAGGGTATAAAACTTAGTGCATCAATTCCATGAACATAATAGGAGGATAAGTGAGTCTAAAAGACATCACTGTGAACTTGAAGTGCCCATAACGAGGATTGAAAGGTACCTTTGAGATATCCGCATCCCTGATCCTCATTTGATGATAACCAGACCTCAAATCAATCTTCAAGAAATATATTTCAACTCAGTAAACAAGTCGTCAACCTTAGGCAATGGATATTTCTTCTTGATAGTGACATTATTTAGCTGTCTGTAATCGATCCACATAGCAGGGTTCCATCCTTATTTGAAAAAAAGAAATGGCGCTCCTTAAAGTGACGAACTAGGATGGATAAAAGCCTAATGTATTAACTCCTCGAGTTGAGTCTGCAACTCATGCAATTCCTTCGGTGCCATATAATACAGAGGAATACATATAGGTTTTGTGCCACGAATAATATCGATGATGAAGTTAATGACATATGGTGGTGAAAGTCCATGCAAGTCAAATGGAAAAACTTTTAGAAATTCACAATCCACTAGAATTTAATCAATTTTTGATTCCTGACTAGGCTACCAAGTGTAATAATACCTTTCATAACCTTGATCATAAATAGTTGCTTCATTTCCAGAAGTTGAAAGTCATGAAGGATTATAACTTTTATAGACTATAATTTCAAAAAGGTTGGGAATATAAAAAAATACTCATTTGTGGAAGCAATAAATACTGGAACGGTTCGCTGTTAACCAATCCATTCCTAATACATCATTTTATTCCAAGAATTTCATAACCTTTAGATCAATTGGAATTTCATTCTCCCCGATTTTGACAACACATCTCTAACAAAATCAAGTAAGGATACACCTTCTCACTTACTGTTATGCTCAAAATCAATAATGTACTAGCTTTAACATGTTTCAATTTCAACTCATTAGCCATAAAACAACAGCTATAAATGAGATTGTAGGACCAACATCAATAAGAATATGCATATATCGACCAAGAATATTCCATATACCTTCCACTAGCCTTTGATTAGCCTATTAAATCCCTAATTTCAATAAACCAATATTTAAATTTAATTATGAGGTTAATGGGTCTTAATTATGACATGTGTTGTGGATTATGACTCGAATCGATGAAAAAAGAATCAAAAGGTTAATGTTGTTTTTCATTGGTGAATTCCTAGTATGTGTATTATATTATATTTTGATGTGACATTGAAATGTGTTGAGGTGTGTTCTCAGTCTGTTATAATCGAGTATGCAAGTGCATGTCTGAAGGGCAAGAGCGAACATAAATATTTAGTAGCTCAAAAACTCGTAAATTAAGTGTCAAGTATCACGTGAGGATTTTGCCTCGGTTTTGCATGCAAGTTGGGATAAATGGTAGTGTAAAATGAGATTAAAGTTAGTGCAAGACCTTACATCGAGTTTTGTGTTAATTGGCGGTGGTCGTGGTTGAGATAGGGTCCAAATTGGTGTAAGTTTGGTTAAGTATAACAAGAGAACTGGTCTAGAAGATTTTAGTATGTCATAAAGAATGTTCAGATTTTAGGGGTTTTAGTATGACCAAAACCATTCTTAGGGAATTGGACTATTTTTTGAGAATTTGGCTCGGTATATTGAATAACCAAATTGAAAACGAGCACTGAAAGTCAAAACATGTCAAAATAAGGATTTTGAGAATTAATAAATAAAAAGAAAGTAAGCTGCTAACAAGCAACTGAAGGATATATATAAACTGAAAAATTTAACGATTGGTTTCAAAACCAGGTTTTATTGAAACCTAACCCTTTCTATACCTACTCTCACACGCAGATCTCCCTACATTTGACTTTCATCTGGTTTCTTTAAACAAAATTGTAAAGCATCATGAGAAGGTTAGTTTGAACCAAGTTACAATAATGTAAACAAGGTATTTGGGCCTTAATTTGGTAAATTCTTGATTAAGTGCATTTTCCATAACTAAATTTGAATTCTCGTGATTTTTCGATTTCTTTCACGAAGTCTTGATGGGAATTGGAAGGAATTGTTGCGAATTGATGTATTGGATTGATTTTCGTCAATTTCGAATAAATCATACTGACATGGGTTATTGTTTTGACAAATTAAATTGATGAAACTCAGTTGATAACTATTTTAAATATGTTTTTACTAATAAAATTGATTTACATTGGGATTCTGTATGAGTTGGATTATTAGTTTTTGTTTAAATTGACTCCACGAGTTATAGAAATATTTGTAATTTTGTTTGGTGTAATTTCTCGGTGTTTGGTGTCGAGTTTAGAGGATTTAATTGCAAATAATTGATTTGAAAAGGTTTTGTTAGTTCGAAATAAATAAATTTTGCCTAATCAACATGCCTTACTGGGAAATTAATAACTTCTTCATTTATGATTCGATTTTAGTGTTCTTAGAGTCTATGAAAAGTATGAAGTAAGCTCTACAAGTTCTTTTTTAGTTATCATGACAAATATTGAGGATTTCAAGGTTAAAAAGTTACCCCAAATTAGTTAGTTGAAAGCTAGTTGAAGTTGGTATAATTAATTATTTTCGAAAATATATTGAGCATAATTTGGCTACTATTTTTGTGGCGTTTCATTATTTGGTTTCACTTGAAGCTTGACCAAAAATATAGTTGGATATGTAGGAAGCTATTAAAACTACTTTCAAGGTAATTAGACACTGTAGAGACCTTAAAATCAAGCTCGAAGTTGATTATTTGTAAGTAAATCCCATGGTAACTACTACATTATATGAATATTTCTTAAGTATAATTGCATGCATGATTTAGTATTACATTATTTGTCGGTCACGCATACACGTACACGAGAGGAATGAGGTTTTTAGGGGCTCTTATTGTGTTCATTAGCTATTTGTGTGGTAGTGTGAACACCGTGAGGCTCTACGGCTATAGTCATTGATCGTTGTAGACACTTGTTTAGGAATATTTATGGAAATGTGCTAGCCAGGATTATACTTCATTTATAGTAAAGGGCATGGCTTCCTGAGAGACTTCCTCTCAAACTTATGATTCCTTATTACTGTTCTCATACTACTTTTAGAAGTCGACGTCTGTTTGTAGTTAAGGAACATAAATGGGATGAATTGCATCTTTGTATATTTGCAGTTCCTATTTCATTTAAATTCTTTTTATTATGATGCTTTTGGTTAATACAGTCATACGTATGAGATTTATTTATCTGACATTATCGAATTTTTATTATTAGGTAATGATAGGTTCAATTAATGGATTTGAAGAAAGGAAAGAGCGATCTTTAGTATTATGGTAATTTCATTATGTTATTTGTCTCTTTATATAATTATTTGATTATTATTGTATTTTGGGTCATACGTTAGGCCGGTTTTTTGTTTTAAGAATTCTCGAAAAAGCATATGACAACGATGGTAGTTTAATGATGAATATAAACTTGAATTTGGGGTTAGATGGTTTCATGAAATGATTTAACGATCAATGGATTTATTTGAATAGACTGTTATGTTGTATAACCTCTGATATAAAAAAATGTTATGGACATTGGTGAAGATGCGAGTCCTTCTAGGCCTTCTCCTACTGTTGTTTATCAGGTTTTGAATTTTTGACAACCCCTATTTACAAGGGAGATTGTGACGACCCTCCCCCAACCTCGGGTCGGGTCGCCTTGCCCAAACTATTACCCAAACCCAAGTACCAGAACCGAGCTCGAGCAACGACTTAGCTCGCCTAAACAAAACTTGCAGAAAGACAATAGCTATACAAATGGATAATAAATGCAAAATCAAGGAAATAAAATAAGCATAAAGCTATTAAAGTAAGATCCGTGAAATGGGTTTTCAAAAGTCTATTCGATTCACGATACCCCAAAAGGCTTCCATAAGTTCTAATTATGACAGTGAATGGTTCAAACTACCCAACAAGTCTTAAGTTACAACCCAAATTCATAAGTTCTTAAAATTAAATAACTAGATAATAGGAGCACACGAGGCTCACAATGCAAGGGAAGGCTTCAAGCTATCTCCTTTCCCTTATCATGGTCTAAAGCAAATGTGGATGTATCTAGTGAGTAAGTGGGGTGAGCTAAAAGGGGCAACATAGCTCAATAAGAGGAAAACCTTGCTCAAAGATCAAACACGCAAGTACTACTTAATAAAAATGCGAGATCTAACTTGGAGTTGAAATCAAACCATCAAACATTTAGTAGAACACATGGAAATAAGATTCATATCTATAATTGAATGTAAACCATCTATTCTATTCATTTAAGATAAGTTCTAAGATGCGTTAAACCATAATAGCTAGATGTTTGAAAAATCATAAATGAAATTAAAGCATTCATGGATAGGGGCCTACAAGAGATATACCATGAAAGAATAATAATAATAATAATAATAATAATAATAATAATAATAATAATAATAATAATAATAATAATAATAATAATAATAATAATAATAATAATAATAATAATAATAATAATAATAATAATAATCATAATCATAAGTCGTTGTTCCATTCAATGCATACAAGTTATTGACTTGATTTCGGTGTCTGATTCCCCTACTCTGAAGGCGATGAAGATTACTAGTGAACACATTAGGCATTGTGTCCCCTCAATGGTCCCATCAAACTAACAGTAAGTTCATCGAAGCCGTCGCCGATTTGTTCACCATGATCACTTAGAGTTTCCATGAAAAGTTTGCTGCCACTCATGTCCTTAGTAATTTAACCAACTCCTTACCAAGGTGAGGGTCATCTAACTCATTACCCAAGAGTAGGTAATTCCATCTCCTTGTCCAGGAGAAGGGAATCCCAATTTTTGGTGCAACACATATATAACTCATAAATAAGTAAAATTAAGTCAATAACATAATGCAACCCATTCCCAAGTCTTGAGTTTAAATCATGAATCTTAATTTTCTAATAACTTTCCATATTTGATTCTTGAGTGAAGCTCCCCACTTACCTCGACTTGCCGCGATATCCACTCTCGGTTCTTGCGTGTACGAGGTTCTATTTGAATCGTTTCGTGAACCTATACAATTTAATACACGTAAAAATCAACGACAAGTCAAATTTTAAATTCTAATTTTTTGTTAAATTTACTTTAGGTCCCACTAGTGTGGTTCTCGCGGGTCCCTTATTGCCCGATGCGAGGGTTGAGTGGTAGGACTCAGTCGGTCTCCCCTGGGGACACAGTAGTGCCCCATTTGAAAGTAAAGATTTATTTTTATTTTATTATATATGTATGTCTATATTATTTTTGTTTATTTATAATTTACATATATATTATTGTACTGTATTTTATTTTTATTTATTTAATGTTTTTAAATTTAGTGTCAACTGTCAGCACCTGTTGACCAGTCCACGGGAGTTTGGCCCCTGGTCTAATGTCCAAGGGCCAAATAGGCCCCTCGATGCGTCGCACAGGCTGCCCTTAGGCGCTCGCCATCCCAAGGAGGCGGTTCCGATGACGTCCCTATTGGGGGACGGTGGTCATGGGGGTGGATCCAGTGCCACCCCACCCCTCTCCCTTCACTTTATGCAGTGGCGGCGGCGACGCCTCCTTCCTTCGATCGACGGCAGCGACAATGGTGCTTTCGCTCTCCTATGTTCAGCGGCGGTGGTGATGATGTCGTCGCTCTAGTCTCCGATGGTGTCTACACCCTTTTGGGGTTCTTCTTTAAAATTTCACAAATTTAACCCCAAAATAAGTTTTTCACCATTATTAAAGTTAACATAAACTTGCAATTAGTCTTAATAATAGAAGAGGAAATAAGGGAGATGGTAAAACTTTCAAGTGCGTTTCTTTGACCTAGCTTCAATCCCCATTCTCTCCAACGTAGTTTGTTTTTAAACAAAAAGGAGATAGGGTTTATAATGATTTATATAGTGGGACTAATTTAATGTAGGGTTTATGAAATTACTAAATTACCAATGGGATGGGGGTTTAAGGTTGTTGGGTCGTCACAAAGACTTTGCCAAAATTTCTTTAAGAAATCAAAATTTCAAATTGAAAAATTTCCTAATTTGATGTAGTTAAGAAAATAAAGACTTTAAACTTAACTTTGAGGATAAACATTTATCTCGAGGATTTTATAAAACCAATGTCAAGTAAACAAATATTTAGAAAGTTTAAAGGGTGACTAGATTATCAAATGTTTGAGGTAATCTAGGCCGGTCAGATGCCCTAATGATGAGGGGTTTGATATAGCCTCCGAAATCCGGATTAGCATATACCACTGATGGGATTGACCATCAACTTGCATCACATTACCTACCAAAAAAATCTAGAAGTGTAGGATAGATCCTTTAAATGTGCTTCGACTGACCATACTGATAACATATGACATTGAGCCTTTGAGACACTCCACTGACATGAGTAACCTACCCAAGACTACTCAGTTTGGGACTTGCCTGATTCCTGACCCATACCTTCCTTATTGAGGTGGTGGTGGTGGTAAAAGGTAGTTTCGCCACTGAATGTTGCGAGATTGAAGGTATTGATGCACTAACATAAGTCATGCTAAAAGGAATTGACTAAACTGGTAGAGCATAAGAAGATGAGCTACCTCTAAAACCCTTCTTCCCTGCCCTTTAGCTATATAACTCTCGAGTCATCTTACACCGTAATGAATGAGTCTGCTGAATGTGGACCAATTCTTGAGCCATTTAAGTACCAAGATTGTAGCATATCCTATTAAGATTAGGGTGATACCTGGCTTGAAACCCTAATTAAGCCCCAGTATACTAGTCTGACTTAACTAGAGCCAACAGCCTCTCTTTCCGTACCTGTTAAACTCAACTTGTATATCGATATCAAAATAAAAATTAAAGTATACGCATTAAAGAATTTAAAACTTTTTTGATAATCAAAACGATATACATAAACCCGGAGTTTATCAAAACCCAAAACTCATTTATAAAACCTCCCAACCCTATTATATTACAACACTGTAATTCAAACATTATATATATACGAGAAGGCTCTTTACATCGAAGAGAAGACAATAAAACTTCTAAATATTCTATTTCCTATTCGTTGAAGTGTTGAGTTGAGAACCTGAAATATTAAATTTGGGGTGAGCACTCCAACTTGCTTAGTAAGTAAGGACTCACAAAGCTAATAAAACTCCATATAATAATCAAGAGTAATATTCAATAACAATATGCACCAAACATAGCTAACATGTTTGTGAAAAGCATATAATCCAATAAATAACATATTCAAGTCAACATTTAATGGCTATTACACTATGATTCTCATTTCATTTGTAAAACTAGGGTCGATTACTCACTGACACCATTAATTTAATTGCTGGACCAACACATTTGCCGATTTGTCGTCTAGCCAATCCATTAATGTTCAATTGTTTTATCCTAAAACCTCTAGTGAATGTGCAATCCACGTAACCTATTTAGATGAGTAGGATTTAACATATAGGTTGCGAACCAAACCCATATCTTATACAACTGGTTCTCAACTCAAGGATTTACTCATGCTGATCACATCATACATTGTTTTCCATTTTAATAAACACATCACAATGTACATAGCCCCCCATTTAGTCCATAAACTATATGAACTGCATATACTAAAATATTCAAGCAAAATTGATAAATAAGCAAATATGTACTTACCTCGGTTAGGTTTCGTTTCCAATTTTCTAACTTTTTGGGTCACTTGACCTTTCTTGGTGTTTGATAACCTATCACAAACCATTTAAGTTTAATATAGGTACAATACCACAATATTTAGAACCCCTAAATAAGCCCTTAAGTCCTTAAAATATTCCAAGTAAAACTCAACATTGTTGTTATTTTCTGAAGTGGGAGCGCGCTCCCTCATTTAGTGGGGTGTGCTCCACCAACTGGATTTGTCACATTTTATGAAGGGAGCACGCTCCACCTTGACTGTATCGACATAGAACAAGGAAAAACCCATGTTTAACCACCAATTCAATTCAACCACAACAAATCTGTGACATTCAAGAATTTTATAATATTAATTCGGAGGCTAATTAAGTATTTTTGAATTAATTCGGGATTTAAGTATCTGAGGTGGGACCTACACATTACAAATTAAAGATCATAAACTTAATATTAGTTTTGTTTGTCGCATGACTAATTGATGTATTATACTCTATTTGACGTGAAATAGGGTCAAGTGGAAGAGTATACATGGTGTTCGCGAGTTTCGAAGCGCGTTGGGAATATTTCTTAATTTTTAGTGAAATTGGGATATTTTTCAAAGTTTAAATTGAGCTTAAAAATTTAAGATAAACATGAAAATAATAATAATAATAATAACAAATGACCATAGAGGGCATTTGGTTTTTAAAGAAAAAGGATAAGCTCAATCGTTGTTTCAGTCATTTACCAAAAATTAACCCCATCAATAAAATGAAATAGAGAAGGGGACAATCAAACTGCCTCTCCATTCTCTTATTTCTTCATTGTTTGACAAAGATGGTTTGATCATCTTCTTTATTTCGAACAACTTAGCTCCAAATCGAATCTCTTACAACTATCCTCTTTTGATCACGCACCAACTCTTTCGTCTTTTCATCTTTCTTGGTTGGTGTCTCTTTTCCACATTCTCCATTGAAGCTGAGGAAGATGGACAATTGCTCTGGTGTAGAGTTAACGTAAGTTTGAGTTTAAGTTTTATTTTGATAAATTGATGTTGGTTATCGATAGTATGTGAAACTATGAATCGATTGCAGAAGTTGGGTTCAATTAATTGGGAAATTGAGGGAGGAGTGATGACAATGAGGCAGGGTTATATGGAGTGGAAACAAATGGGTTGTCATGAATTTAGTTAGGATTAGGTTCGATTGCTAAGGGAGCCATGAATTGGTCTTTTATATGGGTTTTGAATAAAACTTTGAGGCATTGATTTGAGACATCAAATAAGGTCTGATTGACTTGCAAATAGGTTAATTTAAATCCTAGTTAGATATAATTTGATGACCAATACAAGTTATAGCCAATGCAATTGGTTTGATCATTGAAATATGTATTAGAATATGACATGTTAGTATAGTTCAAAATTGCCGAATTGTAATAGTTGTGACTAAGCAACTTTAAGGTTAAATTGAAAAGGTATTTTTTACCCAAATTAACTAAGGTTGGACTTTTTGGTGTTCCTATATATATCCTATTTTAATAGAAGCTAAGCTTGGACCTTAGTACAACTTTTCAGTTGGTGAAAAATAGTCATGAGAATGGCCAAAACAAATGAAACTAATTAATTAGTTAATGAAATGAATGGTTTTAATTGATGATCATATAGGTTTTTAACTCTAAAAATATGCATTTGTGATTTAATAGGACTTATTGAAGTACATCAAAGTCGGGGAATGTTTTGTGAGGCTTCGTGACCAATCTTGAGTTAGTTTGGTGTAAATAAACCATACATTGATCTTCACTATTTATTGAATATATTAGTACGTGTAATTGGATTATAGTGTGCATTGCGTTTTATCATTCTTGGTCATGCATACATAAAGAGAATGAGGGAGATATGCTTGTTTCAGAATCTAGTTTGCTTGAACTTGGTTTAAATCCTGCCTCTACGCTGTTTAGTGAGACTAGCAGAGTCTAATGCTGACAAGTTATCTCTACATTTCATGACCACTTAATATTGTCTATACTATTTTTAGAAGTCGGCATCTGATTATAATTAGGAGACAACAACATAGTGGATTGCATGTCATGTTGATGCATATATCTTATTGTTTATTTAGAAATGCATTTACATGTCTCCATGTATCAAACTAACAATTGACAGATTACAGATCAATGTAGGAATTTACTAACTTGACATCTTTGAGTTATTTTTGATGGTGTCATATTCTATATGAAGACAAGGGAAGAACGAATAAGACTCGAAGATTGCAGTGATTGTTTCAGAATTTATAGTAAATTCTTATTTTAAATTATTTATATACATTGTTTTGGGATTCTTGAGGTGAGTGTAGGACATGAAATTTTGTTGAATGGTTAAGAGAGTCTCTTAAGAATGCGTTGAGAGATTTATTTTCAATTTTGGTCGATTTGGATTGTAAAGTTGAAATTAAGTTATCAAAAACTCTATGTTAGTTTAATAATTCAAATTTGTTATATATTATGAATTGCGGGGAGTAGTGAGTTCTTTTAGGTTTCTCGCCATTTTGCTGTCTATTGGGTGAATTTTTCGGTAGGCCACTTTTAAGAGAAGTGCTATTGAAATCTTTACAAAAATATGGAGAATAATCTATATGATTTCTTAATTTTCTCTAATAAAACAAATTATGAATTTAGTTTCATTGAAGATGGAAGTTTAGTTTTGGAGCCTTGTTAAAGATTGAAATAATTATTATTTTGAGGTCAAAGTTGAAAGAACGGATTAGGGTGACTAGATTATCAAAGGAATAAGATAATCTAGACCAGTCTATCGTATAAATGACGAGGGGGCTGAAAAAGTTGGTATCAGAGCCTATGGTTTGGCTCAATTTAGGATAAACTTTGGTTAAAAACTAAAAAAATGATTGAGTGAGATTATTTGAGAAGTAACCATGAGCAGGGGTATTTGAATTATTATATTATGATTGTGTTTTATGTGTGTATTATCGCTAAATATGTAATGGAAAGTTTATTCTCCTTGTCCGTTCGATACTTAACTCGTAAGATATAACGAGTAAGATTAAAAATGGACAATTAAAAGAGAGAATAGACTTATGAAACGAAACTGAGCATGATTAGAAGTGAAATAGACTTGGTAAGTCTAAATTCACAAGGATATTATAAGTAGTTCGGTACAACTATAATTGATGAAAGTCATCAGTTATGAAACCAATAGGAAATTGGTTGAACAAGAAGTCTAAATGATTCAATACTTAAGTACTGAACATGGATTTCTTATAAATCGAAAGTATCAAACTATTACAATTATAAAATGATCAAGAAAATGTTATGATAGTCTCAACAAGGAAAATGGAGACATGTGGTTTCGAAAATAGAAATTTCTTAGACAAACTGAACTTGACCAAAAATCAAAATGAGATTGTGATAGAACTAGTCAAGTTGTTTAAGTCGATTTCTATGAAAATAAAATACTTTGAAGCAAAGTATTGCCTCATTTCCAAAACAAAGCATCAAGTGAAATGTGGAATAAAACCGTGGTTTAAAACAATCAAACGACTTCTAAAAACAACTATTAAAAATCTTGATTGTTTATTACTCAAGTTACTTATTCATAAGCAACGTTGAGTATAATGTTTTTATGAGTCGAATAAAGAAACGATAAAACAAATGGAAATACATGAGTTAGAAGTAATATTTGTTAACACCAGATTAAGTGTTGTTGTGAAACAAAGATCGATAAGAATTTCTAAATTAAAAATGAAAGGTGTAGTGATAAGATCAATGTGTTAGACGTTAAGGTATTGGGGAAGTGGTTGAATAATAACTTTAATTAGCTATTAAACATCAACATAAGTGATTATGTTTTGAGCTATGACACTTATCACTACAACCTAAAATATAATAAATGAAGATATAGATGTATTGATTGAGTATCAGTAAGTGATTTGTATAGGATATCAGTCTGAGCTCCTATTTTGCAAGAATTTCCATTTTTAGGACTCAAATGATTGAAATAACATCCTGTAACAATTTGATTAGTCATTAAGTTAATCAAAGTTTGGAAATTCAAATTTTTTTATCTCTTCAGTTAAATAATAATGGAAAGGTGAATTCAATAAAAGTAATTTGATGAGCAGTAAATTCAAAGTTATCTTACGCAGTCTCTTGAAAAGTACCGAATTTCTTTTTGTGAAAAAAAGTCGGGAAAATTTGAGACTAATGGAAACAACTAAGGAATTAACAAACAATTTGTTTAAGTCAGGAATTTTTTTGTTTCGAATAAAGAATAACTAATGAAGATTTCAATTGACTGAATGATTATAAGAAGTCGCACCACCTTTAGCTATATTTTCAAAGAGAAAAGAGTTATAAATTGCCTTTTTACGTCAAGATTAAGGAGCTGTAAGTGGCCTTATTGTTGAGCAAAAGTCTTGGTAAGTTTATAAAGGGACCAAAATTAATATCAATGTGAGAATAGCTAAGATTGACAAAAATTGAATGGAATAGCCTATGTGTATAAAATAAAATGAGACCTTGAGATAACTTGTGACTAATTGAAGTGACATGAATGGACTCCTTTAATCAAAGGAAGGCACTCGTAGGATTTATCCTTAGGTGGCCTCTAACTTTTAAAACGATTCGCGGACTCTACCTCAGCTCGTAACATTTAATTCATTTATAAATCCCTAAAGGTGGTGGTCGACTTCGCCAACCCTGAGACTATAAATGTATAGTGCCACTGTTACTTGGGCTTTTGATCCAACAATACTACTCCAAAGCTTTCGTCAAAGCTCATAGCGTAGAAGATTGGTGTGTCGTCCACCATATTTGAATAATCGAATGAATTGATGATAGTTGGAATAAAAGAGTCTATGAGGTTTTGTTATAGTCAATTGAAAGCTGAAGTGTAGGCAACTAAATGGTCAAGACATTCTCACATTAATACGAAAAGAGAATTTCAGGTCATCGAGTCTCGATCCAATTAGGATGTCAAACTATAAGTTTGATAAAAACCTATTGTATTTTCATAAGGATCTTACTAGAAGTCAAACTCCAAATTTCAAAGGTTTGAACCAAAGTAATATACAACTAATATCAGTGAATATGTTGTATAATGGTTCAAATATAGTGCTACACCACGTGACTAGTCAGTGGTGGAGATTAAAGCACAATGTTATTTTAAATTGAAGTTAATGTAAGATAGCTGAATGATTGTGAAGATACAAATGAAAATGAAAAGAGACTTACAACTTACAGCTCAGTTAGTCATTATTATCCTTTGTGGTTTGAATTATTGGGTAGATGATAGCGTATCTAATTCGATATGTTTTGAGAATTGAATATTCTTCCACTGTAATCTTACGGAAGTTAGAAATGTATTGAGTAAAGGCAAATATAGATATCATATTTATAACTTGTATGAGATGCAAGTTAAAAGTTATACTATGAGAGTATAATCGTGAAATATGTCGATATCTATGTTTAAATGTGCATGTCTACTCAAATTAAGGATAATTGTCTTTTTTCAGATAATGAGAAAAGTTCTAGTAAACATAAATAATTGAGATTGATGATTAAGTGAAAGGAATTAGGTTTTTGGTGAGCTCATGAATAGAGAATGATTTGACAAAGTTAGATAAATCATTAATTTTCTAACTAGTCAAAGAAAAAGTTAGGTGAATTGGCCGGTGAGTTGGAATTGATAATTGCTTTCTAGTCCATAATATAAATAATATAGTAAGTATACATTTAGAGAATAAGCGAGAGCTGCATGACGTAGAGAATAAGCGAGAGCTGCATGATGTATCCATTTTCATTTTTTTGATAGAATTGAAATTGAGATATCTTTTCATGAGATAACAAATATAATTTGAGATCTATAGTCATGAGATGACTTATATAATTCCAAGTTTCTATTGAGAAATGTTGGAATGATGATGGATCAGATAACACACAACTTTACTTAGTATCTAATGTTGTGCTCAAGTATTAATTGCATCATTATGTAATTTTAGTTGATGATAGTCTAAGAATTCGTCGATTGACAATTCTAATAAGGGAAGATTAGTTATGAGAAAGTAAACTGGTATGTGTATATTGGAGTTTAGGTGGATAGGGAAAAATTATCAATGTTTTGGTGAATCGTTACTAGTTAAGAATGAAAATGCTGTTATCAAAATCAAGATATGTTAGATCTTGCTAAGTATTAATGCTTGAATAAGATTTAATGCATGAAATATGAAGTAAAGTAAAATTATTGGATATTCGACAAAGTTGATTGTTTAACTTATCTGAAATTCACAAATTGCCAGGATTGGCAAAATAATGGAAACAACTTTTTATTAAACCAAGATGTTAGAAATGAAAAGTTGAAATGATTATGATCTTTACCGCCGAGTTGTTGAATACAACGAAAGTGATCGGATTCACTTAACAGTTCACCTTGGATATAGTTTTATAGGTTTGTATTGAAAGAGTTTTATATGAATGATCACTTTCTTATATCTCTTTTGGTTTAGTAACCAGTAAGTTTAAGGTTTGAGGATGAGATTTTTAATTATTTGGGAAGATTGTGACATCCGAGAACTTTATAAACTTGATTAGATGGCTAATTAAGTATTTTTAGATTTAATTTGTGATTTAAGTAACCAAGATGGGACCCACACATTACGGATCGAAGATCGTAAACTTAATATTAGTTTTGTGTGATGCGTGACTAATTGGTGTATTATACTCTATTTGACGCAAAATAGTCAAGTGGAAGAGTATACTCGGTGTTTGTGAGTTTTAGAACGCATTGGGTATATTTCTCAATTTTTGGAAAAATTGGGATATTTTTTAAGGTTTAAATTGAGCTTCAAAATTTAAGATAAACACGAAAATAAAAAATAATAACAAATGACCATGGAGTGCATTTGGTTTTTTTTTTAAAACGGATAAGCTCAAGGGTTGTTTTGGTTATTTGCCAAAAACTAACCCCATCAACGAAATGAAAGAGAGAGGGGAATGATCAAACTGCCCCTCTCTCGCATCAACTCTTTTGTCTCTTCATGTTTCTCGATTGATATCTCTTTTCCTCGTTCTCCATTGAAACAGAGGAAGAAAAATAATTCCTTTGGTGTAGATTTTAAGGTAACTTTGAGTTTAAGTTTTGTTTTGATAAATTAATGTTGGTTATCAATAGTATGTGAAACTATAGATCGATTGTAGAAGTTGGGTTCGATTGATTGAGAAATTGATAGAGGAGTGATGGCGATGAGGCAAGGTAATATATATATGAAACAAATGGTTTGTCATGAATTTAATTAGGATTAGGCTTAGTTGCTAGGGGAGCCATGAATTGGTCTTTTATATGGTTTTAAATAAAAATTTGAGGCATTGATTTAAGACATTTAATGGGGTCCGATTGAGTTGCGAATAGGTTTGTTTAAATCCTAGTATGATAGACTTTGATGATCAATACAGGTTGTGGCCAACGGAATTGATTTGGTCATTGAAATATGTAATATAATATGACATTAATATGGTTCAAAATTGTCAAATTGTAATAGTTGCGATTAAGCAACTTTAAGGTTAAACTGAAAAGGTATTTTTTACCCAAATTAACTATGATTGGACTTTTTGGAGTCCTTATATATATCCTACATTGAATAGAACCTAAGCTCGGACCTTGGTACAACTTTTAAGTAGATGAGATTGTCGCGAGAATGGCCAAAACAAACGAAACTAATTAATCGATTAATGAAATGAATTGTATTAATTGATGATCAAATAGAGTTGTAACTCTAAAAATGTGAATTTATGATTTAATAGGACTTGTTAAACTATGTAAAAGCTAAGGAACATTGTGTGAGACTTTGCAACCAATCTTGAGTTGGCTTGGTGTAAATAAACCTTACAGTGATCTTTACTATTTATTGAATATTTGTGTACCCATAATTGTATCATAGTCTGCATTTCATTTTATCATTCTTAGTCATGCATACATAAAGGGAGTGAGGGGCATAAGCTTATTTCGGAGTCTGGTTTGCTTGAAACTTGATTTTAATCATGCCTCTACGCCGTTCAGTGAGATTAGTAGAGTCTAACACTGACAAGTTTTCTTTGCATTTAATGATCTCATAATATTATCTCTGTACTATTTTTGGAAGGCGACATTTGATTATACTTAAGAGACTGCAACAGAGTGATTACATGTCATGTTGACGCAAATATCTTATTGTTTATTTGAAAATGCAATTACGTGTCTCCATGTATCAGACTAACAATTGCAGGAGTAAAGATTAATGTAGGAATTTACTAACCTAACATCTTCGAGTTGTTTTTGATAGTGTTAGATTCTATATGAATACAAGAGACGAACAAATAAGACTCAAAGATTGTGGTGATTGTTTCAGAATTTATAGTAGATTTTTTTTCTAAATTGTTTATATATATCGCTTTGGGATTCTTAGGGTGAGTGTAGGACATGAAATTTCGTTAAATGGTTAAGAGAGTCTCTTAAGTTATTTTATAATTCGTTGAGAGGATTATGTTCGATTTTGGTCTATTTAGGATTGTTGAATTTGAGTTATCGAAGACTCAAAGTTAGTTTATAAATTGGAATTTGATATATTATGATTGTGGGGAGTTGTGAGTCCTTTTAAGCTTCTCCCTATTCTGCTGTCTATTAAGTGGATTTTTCGGCAGACCACTTTTAAGAGAGGTGCTGTCGAAATCTTTACAAAAATATGGAGAATAACCTGTGTGATTTTCCAATTTGCTCTAATAAAATAAATTATGAATTGAGTTTCATTAAGGTTATAAGTTTAGTCTTGGAGACTTGTAAATGATTGAAATAATTATTATTTTAAGGTCAAAGTTGAAGGGAACAAATTAGGCTGACTAGATTATCAAAGTATTAAGATAATCCAGGCCGGTTAGTCATCTTAATAATCAGGGGGTTGAAAAAATAACTCCCCATAACATTAGGGAGGGCCTCTAATGAGGTCTTAACTCATTTCCAATTAATAACAACAACAATTAACACATAATTAATCACTTACGTATGAATTCATTTAAAAACTAAACTAAAAATTTTCAATTGTGTTGATCACTGATTTACGGAGGTGCTATCGTGATACACATCTTAACATAATCTCCACTTACGCTCATTTCAAGGCGATCCAACAATCCATAATAATCAAATCAAACTTATAGTTATATATATATATATATATATCAATTACATATAAATATAAATATATATATCTCATGTTTTTTATCACCAATATATTCACTGAACACGCCTACGATTATTTTTGGGTGTAGACATTCATTTAATGACCACATCGTCACACTTGGTTCAACGTTAATTTATTAATTAATTATTTTCCAATTATAGGCGTGTATTAATTTCTAATTAATCCTAAATATCTGTAATTCATTTAAATATAACTCACAAACACCAATCATCATACAAACCCATATACATGCTAATTGAGGTACGCTGGACTTAACTACGAGTCTAACTCAGATTAATTAAAATTCATGTTAACACTAATAACCAATGTAATGTAATGGGTCGTTACAAGAATAGTGTGGAACTGATGGTAGAATTGGTATTGTCATTGGCGGTCTAGCTAACATATTTGTTTCCACTTCCATTGCAATCTGAAAAATAAATTTAAAGCTGATAAGAGAATGAGAGGAAAATAATAACTTGTATATCATAATCCAACCAATTGAGAAACATATCAATCTTATTTTCCTTTAACTCGACCATTTTAGGAGCAAAATCACTCAATTCAGTAAATCTCTTCTCGTAAGGTTAATGAACTTGGTCTTCTTCTTGTTCATGACTAACTCGGGAAAGTATTATTTATAAAAGATGGTCATGAACTACGGCCATGTTTTGACTGTCTTTCGTTATATCTCTCTCTTAAGAAAATCCCATCATTTACGAGCCAACTCAGTCAGAAGAAAAGTGACCAGCTTAACCTTAAACTGGTCCTCCACATCTATAGGAACAAAACGTTGCTCAATCTCTAGTATCTAGGCCTTTGCAACACCATCCTCCATAGTGTTGTTATATCTCATAATATCGTATTTCATAAACTCTTTCCCGGTCTAAAGAAATGCAGACTTCTCATAAGCCGTATGCACTAATGGTACCACCTTGGAAGCCTGATCCTGTGCTACCATTAGTTTTATTAGAGCCACAACTGTCTCACTCCTCCCTTAGCCCTGCAAAACTTTGCTAAATTTAGCAAACTGAGCCTCAGGCAGTTATACTGGTGGTGTCCACTATATCTCACTCTCTAGATTTTCATAAGGTTCAGGCCTCTATGAGCCTTCTCCTTGATTAGCCATCATCTTTTGTGACACAAAGGAGAGATACGACCATTAGGCTAATATTCAAAGAAGTCAGACAAATCATATCTACTCAATTGGATAATAATAAATACAACGAATAACGTATAATAGTGCTTTCATTTTCACTTCGCCCCAAAACCACAAAAAACCGTTTATCATGCCATAAATTCTTCTATAACTTGATATAACTCTTAAAGTTAATGAACTTTTGTTTTGATACTAAAATGTAGCGTCCCTAACCCAATTAGGGTGATATTTGGCCTAAAACCGTAATTAAGCCCCGGAACACTTGCCAAACTTAACTAAAGCCAATAGCCTTATATTTATCTACCTGGTAAACATAATTGTATATCGAATATCAAAATGAAATATAATATAAACGTAGCAAAAAATAGAAAACTTTTTCAATTATATACAAGATATACAAAATCAAAGTAAACTAGAATAAAACTCGGTTATTGATAAATCTCCAATTGTGATAAATTTCAGTGTTATATTACTATAAAATCCAAGAATATTTTCTACATTTATGCTCCAAGACCTTTGTTTTTGTGTTTTCATGGTAATTATAAGCTATTAGACAAAAGGAGTGAATTCCTACAAAAATCAAATAAAAAAACTGAATAGAGGCTCATCGCCTTCAGGTGTGAAGAAATCGCCGAGGAATAGCTTGAAAAAACTTGACTAGATCAAAGGAAACTCACTAGAGATATTGCGTATGAAGCCTTGTGAAAACCCAAGAGAAAAATGTAGCTTAAATTCCAAGAGGCCCAGTGCCTTCACAGTGGCTTGGAGTATATATACTGCGTTGGCATAATGCTTAACACGTATCGAGATAGAATCCAAAAAAAAGAGTATCATAGCGCATTCTCATCGATTCCTAGTGCCATGATGTTTACAATGTACAATGGTAGACAGATCCAAAAATTGGCAATTTTGTATTTTACGGATTTAGAAGATTCAGGATTAGATAACCTCTTATCACACCTTTACAATAAATAGGAAACCCTATAGCTACTTTAGAACTATCTTATTTCTTAATCTCTTGACTATATCTCTTGAAGGAAGGGAGAAGATTTCTTTAAGGTTTTGTTTGTAAGTTTTTATTTAGCTTTGTATTATTTTCTATTGTCAATAAGTGGCTAAGTTTCACATTCTAGACCGATGTAATTAATTTCTAGGGGTTTTAAGAATTCATGAGGTTTTGTGCTTTCAATTCCAATATTGTTCGATTCTAATTTTTGTATTTTTGATTGCATTGTTTCTTATGAGGTTTTTGGTTATGGCTTTTAACTTTAAGTTTTTCATATTTCATCGCGTAAGTGCATGTATAGTTCGATTTAGGTCGGAATTTATCGGATCTAACCGATGCTTTGTAAAGGAGATCACGTTAAGTGGCGAGTGGGTCATTATCTGCTAGCAATCGATGAGCCTTTGTGTCAATGATATATGAGGAAGGTAATGGCTCATGCTAGTTACCACTCATAATGGGTGTTCTCGTAGAGTTTAATGTTACTAGTTCGTTGAAAATTTGTGGAGCACTTAGGATTTTGCAAGTTTAATTAGTATGTAGTTGTGTCACACGTTCCTTCCATTGACATGAGGAGAATGAGGTTTCGATAGTCACTATAAGACTATCTATGAAAATTGATACCAAAGCAATCTAACAATCTTTTAAAAACCGACAAACGAAACTGATCCCTTAAGTTTCAATTCACATTATGGTCTATAGTTTTACATTTATTGATTTTTTATTTTTTAAGCAATTGAATTTTATTTTCCTCACATTTAATTTTTAGTGCAATTGAGTTCTTGTTTTCAAGAAACCTTGTTATTTCAAAATATAAAAGGAACATCCTAATCTCTTTGCATTCAACCTCGTACTTACTTCACTACAAATCTACAATAGTTGGTGGATTCAATACTATTATTGGTGCCTTCAATGTGGCATACCAATTTTTGGTGCCATTCCCAAGGATTGGTGCTAATTTGTTTTCTTTTTATGTTTTTTATTTTGTTTTATGGTTACAGGTCACTGACGTTCACTTTCCACAGACTATTTAGTTCCACTTGATTCGAAAGTTGACTACACATATAGAAAAAGGAACATTGATAACAAAGGACAAAAATGTTATAGGTGACAATGGATGAAAATGGGAGAGATCATAATATTCTAATTGCGCAGGATGTTGGCTAGAAAAACCATTATAATATGAGACATGAATTGAGGCAGGAAAATAGATCACATTTAGGGATGCTAATCATCACCTTAGAAGGTCGTTACCCTTACATATCGAGTATCCAACTACCACTGGTTAGTTCGAGTTAAATCATGGTTGTTACAAAAATTTTCTAATTTTCATAGGAAAAAGAACGAGGATCCTCATAAGTTCCTCACATAATTTAAGATGGTGGTGGTAGGCATGAAGCCTGCTATAGTTGATGCTGACTTAGTGTAATTGAAGGCATTTTCTTTCTATCTCAAAGATGCTGCACAAGATTGGTTGTTTCACTTTCCAGTTAGTTCTATCGGGAATTGGAATATGCTACATCAGAAATTTCAGGATAATTACATGTCGGCTAGGAGGATTACCCAACTTATGAGGCATATATCTCACATTTTTATGAAAGACAATGAATCCTTATCACAATATTAGGAGAGGTTCAAGAGATTGTGTAGGGCATGTCCTCGACACGATTTCAGTGAGATGTCCTTAATGGAAATTTATTATGAGGGGTTGAATTATAATGAAAAGAGATTGCTTGATACTGTGCAATGGAAGTCTTTCATATTTCATACCTATATAGGCTTGGGGTACTTTGAGAAAATAGCTAAACAAACCAGGCAGTAAGGTCCGATTAGTGAGAGAAGAGGAGCAAAAATATCTTCAGGGGGAAACAGACTTGAGAGTGATATGTTAGAACTCAAATCTATAGTGAAACAAATGATTGTTATGACCGAGATAGGAAAAGCATTTGGTATTTGTTCAGACCTAAACCATTTCACATATCAGTGTCTCCAACGTTTTAAGGATACTAGGGCAGTCAAGGCGACGTGACAATTTCCAGGGCTACCTACAGGATGATATGGGTACAAAGTAACTACTATAGAGGGAAGGATAGTAATTCTAACTTCAACTATACAGCAAGGAACCCTAACTATTAGAACTTTGTACCTAAAGGACAATCGTTGCAAGTAGCTCCTTAAAATCAGCAACCCCATCTATACGGCCCTCATTTGGAAGGAATGATGAAACATAAGATTTCATCTCAACATTAATATGAAGCTAGGACTGAGGCTTCAATTAAAGAATTGCAGTCTAGGATGTCAGATATGTCAGCTAAGATAGGCCAAGCCAACTATTAAGGTAAGCTATTATCACTTCCTGTTTTGAACCTAAATGCACATATGAATGCAACTTCACATATTAAAACCATTTCGGTAGTCAAAACTGCGGCAAAGCTTGCGATAGGAGTTGTTAAAGTAGAAGAATAAGAAAACTCAAAAAATGAGGAAGATGAAAGGATCAACTCGAGTAAGGGATTGATGAATACCATCAAGCACATGGTACCATTTCCCTAGAGGTTGTATCTAGAATGGTTTGTGCACAAGTTCAAGGATCGTAAACAGTCCGAGGACCAGTTAAAGGAAGTTATGATGGCTAAGGAAGCATATGCGAAAGTGGAGAAAGTGAAGCTAATAGTTGAAGTTCCTTATAAACCATTTAAATAGCAAGATTGTTTGAAATAGAGGAGGAAAACTTCTATGAAGGTAACAGCGATGTGTCTAAAAAGTGTGAGGATCTAAATTTTTTTTAATATTTCATGCATGCTAGGATATACATATATAGAGAAAGCTATGTTTGATTTAGGAGCGTCCATTAACATCATTTCATCATTAGTTTTCTTGACTATGTGTAACCAAGTTCTGAAAGACTCCGACATCATCATTAATTTAGTGGAGGAATCTTTAATCTGGCCAATCTGGATATTGGAAGACGTGAATGTTCATGTCAAAAATCTGGATTTTTTCACTGATTTCCATGTCATTGACATTAAGGACACACATATGTCCAATCACACTTTTGTTGTGCTAGGCGAATCATTCATAAAAATGGCCAAAGCCAAAATAGGTGTATTTGGTGGGTGTATGTCACTAAAACATGATGGTAAGGTTATTTATTTTTTCATTCCTGATTATTTGGACCTACCTACTGATGTTTCCACCTTGTATGTAGTTTTGTTTTCTTCTGATAATGATTTGCAGGATTCTAAAGAATTCGTTTTAGACAAATTGAAGAAGATGGGTTAAAATGAAAATGAAAAGAATAGAAAAAAGTTGGGAGAAAAAGAAAGAATACCATACGGTTGGGTATTGATGGAGGACAGTAAGCTTGAAAAGATGTATACTATGAAACAAGAGTTAGAACCACCTGACAACATCCTTGTATAGTGCACGTTAAGCGTAAAAGAGAAAACAAAAATTGTCAAACGACGGATAATGATTATGCCTTCAAGCGAGGATGAGAAGAAACCGAAAATATTAAACTTGGACTATAGATAGTTCGAGAGTGTTGTAACGCTGGGCGATCGACATTAAATACTGGCGCTCTATGGGATGTTGCCTACATTTATTTTTCATGAATTTGACTTATTTAAGTTTCAATAAACTTTTAGTTCGAATAATTTATTCAAGGTTAAATTAGTTAGTTGAATAAAATGTGATGGAAATTGATGAATTTCTATATTTCTCTTATTTTTGCAGGGATTTTATGGCGAAAATAGAGAACGTGGATTGTTTTGCGTTCATTAAAGTCTAAAAACACTTTTGGTGTGAAAGTCAAGGCAAGTATAATTTAAATTGATGCATCTACATTAAATCATATGCATACAAAGGGAAGTGCACACATTGAATAAAAATAATAAAAAATTTAGTGAGTATATTTTGTTTTTTAGGTCATCGATTTCTCAGCGCCATGTAGTAACACGTATGGTGCTGAAATGACACTGAGACATAAACCAGAGATGAAATAATTTATGTTTTTTAGCCAGCAAAGTGCCAAGAATTTTGAAGTACACGTAAGGCACCGACACAACTCTTGAAGGCAATTTAGGAATCCTTAGAAATTTTTAGCGATTTCCCAGCACCTGATGATTGAACACACAATGCTAGGCTCAAATTCTAGTTTCTAAAAATGGGCTAGAACCCCTTCTTTTTCCCCAACTCATTACCCTAAGGCGCCCACACCGCCCCATATGACCAAAAACCCACTACCAACTACTAAGTTCATCTTTTTTTTGGCTTTAATCTCATCTATTTATGATTTTCCATTGAGTGGAGATCATTTTGAGCCCATAAAACGAGAGGGTGGTGAGCACCTTGATGAAGCCACGATTTAGGAGTTGGAAATTTCAAGCTCCCAAAGCATCTATTAGGCCAAGAAAGCTCCCTTGAGATCTTGGGAACTTATTCCCTAGTCGGTAACACCCTAGAACTTCCAAATTTGTGTGAATTTTGTAAGGGTGTTATTTGGCCGATTTGGGCAAAACATGTATTTTAGGAGTCAAATTGGTCTTTAGAACATTAGGGCTTTTGTTTGTGATAATATTTAGAGTGGTTTAGTCGGTTTGTTTGTGGATTTTTTTCATCGATTTTGACAAATTCCAAATCTTTCAACAAAACGAATATGTTTTCGAAAATTTTGGGATTTCGATTCTGATTTTCAGTTTAAATTATGTAATGGCTTTAAATTGAACAATATAGTGTGAATTTAGTTTGGGGGAAATTGCAGGAATTTGTTATCAAAATTTGAATTTTCTAAGTTCTGATTTTCATTGAAAATTCGTCGACACCGTCAACACTTTGGTTTTATTTGATTTAGGGATTGATTGTGCATGTGTATGTGAGTTGATGAATTGATTAGAATCATGTTTGCGTCAATTTGGACTGATTTGAACTTTTTTATGATTTTGATACTTTGAAAACTATGTTTCACTGAATTTTCTCAAAACATCAATTGACTTGGATTTCAAAAGCGTTAAGCCATGTCAAACAAACTTTTGTGTTTGAGTTTAATATGCTTGTGTTAGTCGAATGTTATGAAATGATATGCTAGTTTTTGTTAGGCTATATACTTCATGCAGGTGATTATGTGTTGTTATTATTTTGTTTGTATACCATGGAGAGGAGATAAGAGGTTATCAAAGAGGAGTTGACCACGGTGAAGAATGGAAGTCTAGCCTTTTTCTCTCCATATCACTGACCTATGCCTTCGGGTAGGAGTCTCTTTCTCCATTGTAGAATTTGATATCTCACCCCAGCCGGCCATACACGATGATGACATTTATGGGCTCGGTAAGCTAGATGAGTATTTAGAGGAAGAATGAGCATATGAGAGAGCATGGGCAGCGACACAGATGCACCAACAACAGGAGACCTAGAATATGAGAGCCACGAAAAGGAAGAAATGAACATCTTCTTCTGCACCACCACTGCTAGAAAGAGTACTAGGACAAATGCCTAATGAGGAGATGATTCTCCATAATCAGAGGGAGATTCGTTATTTCTTGTACCACTAGCGGATGTGGCACTAACAGGTCCTTAATCACCCAACGAGCCAGCTCCCCCGATTCTAGACAATCCACTCATTATACTTCCAAGCTACCAGGTTTACCGGGCCCATGAAGTATATGTTGCCATTTTTTATCATTCTTTACAAAGAGTGCAGAATCCATATCAAACTCCATAGAGGACCCCATAACAGTGTGAGTATCAACATGATGGCTCTAGTTATTTTGACAGTTGATTTATGTATTTGAGAGATGAACTGAGAAACTTGGTACTATTTCTGTTTTGTAATATATTAGGAGATACAACATGATGATCATGTAATTTTGTAAAATCACCACTATTAGTGTTAGAAAATAGAGGAACTGAGGAAATTATTGAATCAGTGATGAACAAACATGCACACATAAACACTAAACACAGAATTGATATCGCCAAAAAGACTTGAATGGCTTCCTTTGTGTTGGCTCAGCCTAAGCAATCAATTAAATAAATTGATAACGTGAACAACCATTATAGTGATCTCTTGTTCTCATAAAACTCAAGTAATAAAGGATGATCTACACAATGGCGACCAAGTATTTATAGACTTAGTCTATCTACTCTATCTAAGAATTCAGCCCTAGATACAACACAACTCAAAAAACCTCTTTAGTCTCTAATTGTAACTCATGTTGGAATCATTAAACGTTCAACAAGTAAGTCTTCTATTCCTTTAAGAGTCTTGACTTGTTGTCTCCATAAGGTTCTTCAGTCCTTTACGCACATTTCTCTCGGATTTGTTGTTGTAATCCATTTTGAAGTTCTCTCCTTGTAGTATTGAACTTTTTCATTATTATAGACTAATACTGACAGTTGCTCTGTAGTAGTATCCAACTCATATTATATTCCTACTTAAGATTTAGTTCTGTTTTCGTCTTTGACTTTGATATTATAATTTTTGGTGCAATTTGCATTGTAATCTATCTCTGAGTTATGTCTACACTCGGACATCTTATTAAGTACGGCTTCCATCTTCATTGTAGCATTTACTTAACTAACTTAACTTATGTTTTAACTATATACAGCCAACAAGGATAGACCGACCCAAACAAGTAAATTAGGGCATAACAATCTCCACATTTGGTGTTGATTAGTCAAAAGCAGTAAATAGCAAGATAACCAAATATTTGAGGAACTTCATAAAATGTACTATTATTGATGGATTAAAGTAACAACACACAAAGTAAAACCCAAAAAAGTTATAGTCATTAGCCAATAAGTATATCCGTGAAATACAGTTTGAAAAATACTAAAAAAACTTGACCTTGCCCACTTTCTCCATTTTTTGACTAACTACGTTAAAAAGATTATAGCTGAGTGTTAATGAACGACCTCAAACGTTGAAGCTCGATGTTAGCAAAGTTCAAATTTTCTTACAATGAACGCATCAATGCAACTACCTCATATATTTAAGTAGTCAGATAAGCAGTGCGATCCAAGAAGTAATCAAACAACAAAAGGTGTGGTCTCATCACCACCATTGCCGAAGAAATTGGTTGTTGCAAAAGTTCTTCCAAAATAGGAACATAATTGTCTTCAGGAACTTTTGTCCGTGTCGTTGTAGTAGCAGCAAGTTCAGAATTCACAAGTACAACAATAACAATGTTAGAAATCACAATGGCAGTCTCCACTAGTGCAATAGTAGTAACATTAATCAGAGTTGTTGGCTCGACCGAAATAGTAGAAATGGCTTAATTAACATTTAGATCCTCTTGCTCAAGGTGAATAGGTGGATGGACTGACATACTTGGCTTAGATTTCAAAGCATTATTTACTAGAGCCTCATAGTATGTTCCATATGTGTTGTAATTGAAGGCAGTAGACTGACCTCAAGGTTAGTAGAAATCAAGTCTGCGATAAGAGAAATATATGATGTTGCTAGAGACCAACTTGGTTCAGAAACCTTTTCACAAGGAACCTCATGTGGTGTTACAACATCTTCACCATTAGTTCCATAATTTTCTCTTAGGGACTTATGATACTTGTATAGAACTTAAATCAAAGTTTAAACTAGTAAAGTTACCTTGTTCAACTCTATTTTCATCCATTTAAAACTCAGTAAGGGACGCAAACTCCTCATTTTCATCGGGAAGTGGAGAAGTTGAACTTGCAACTTATGTTGAAGTAGGTGCAACTTTGAATGTCCTACAGCAGTAGGAAAAGAATCTTCTCCTCTTGCAATTTCCTCACCTGAAGATTGTGTTTCAATAGAACTGGTGTCCTTAGTATTAACAAATTTCTTAGATTGAGAAGCCTCCACATCACTCGTTTCATTATCACTCCAAACTTTCATATTAGCTTTATAGCAGGGGTAAGAATTGGAGCAGTAGAAGTAGTAGTAACAAGAATAAAAGTTGGAGCAGGTGTAGAAGCAGAAGATTGAGATACTGAAACTGATATAGTTGATGAATTCTTCTGTAGGCACGAGAAGCCCAAATCAAACATCTTATTATTAGACTTCATTTGATGATTTAGCCTAACTTTGTCCTCCACTTTCTCCAGCTTGTCATTGGTCTGCCAATGACCAAGTATTTCCCAAACAGAGAAGTCAGGAAACATGGTAGATAAAGCCTATTTTGTTTTTTCCTCAAACGCACAACAAAGTCATAGATCTCTTTCCCAACATTGAACTTCTTCCCTAAATCAAGAGCATACAACATTAATTTTTTTTCTATAAACACATGTATCTGATGGGAAGTAGCTACAACATTAGTAGTCAAGACCTTCAATAGCATGTAAGCTTTGTATGTGATTTTTGTTGTAGGAAGCCAAAAAGCATTGTCAGAGGGCCACTTATCAAGAACCCCTCCAGTCAACAAAGAGACATCTTCATAAATCTTGAGTGTCGAACCCAACTCATCATCACTTGTTTCTATTCAAGAAATTCAAGCATACAATTTATGGAAGCATGACTGAATGGAATATCATCGATATAGATATGCGCAACCATAAAGCATTTATTCTACTATTTAAGAAACATAGTCTTATCAGTAGACCTTCTATTTTAACTTTTCAGTAGCAAATAGGTTGTCAACATTTCATACCATCCTCATTGGTGCTTGCTTCAAACCATAAAGTGCCTTTTCAAGTGATAAACATCATCAAGTTTATCATGAACCTCAAATCCTATAGGTTATGCAGCATAAACTTCTTCTTGCAAATACCTTTTTAGAAAAACACTTTTAACATCCATTTGCTGTAACTTTTAACCTTTGTTACAAATAATGGCAAGTAGTAGACGAATAGATTCCAATCGTGCAGCTAGAACAAACGTCTCATCAAAATTAATACCCTTAACATGTATGTTTTAGGAACATAATATTTATGCATAATCCCAAATTCAGCATAATAGTTAGCAAATTGCCAATTTTCAAACTCTCTTCCACAATCACTGCGAGTTTAATCAATGGATTATCCTAATCACTTTTCTCATTCAGAAGTTGAATAATTAACTTCTTAAACACATCAAACATTTCTGATTTATCATGTAGCAAATGAACCCGAGTAAATCTTGAGAAGCCATCAACGATAAGAAAAACATAATTCTTTCTCCCAATACTTTCAACTTGCTTTGGACCAAACAAGTCCATGTGCAGTAATTCTAACACACATTTTGTCAGAATGTCATTGAGGCCAACATATGAAACTGAACACTGTTTACCCCTTTTACGTGGCTCGCAAGTAGAATTAGGCTTATGGGATAGTTTAGGAATACCTCTAACAACATAATAAGAGAGCAATTTTTAAAGTTGCTTGAAATTAAGATGACCAATCCTTCTGTACCAAAGCTCCATGTTAGTTAAAGAAACAGAGTTGCATATAACTTGCAGCTTATGAGGCAATACAAAATATTGAAGCGACATATAGTAGTTATTAATTGACTTACACTGATCAGGTTAGATTTCAACCCATCGACATGTATAACTTTTTTGATATTAAATAGTCCCATAAGATTAAAAGTTTTTTTGCCAACAAACTTGCTTTTCTGTCCATCCCCAAACTTAACAACACCTTCATTATAAAATTCATAATTTTTAACTCTCCAAACCTTCTTAGATGTTTTCTTCTTCTGAAGTGTACTAAGATCCTTAAACATCTAATAGCATTGTGGTCAAATATGACCAATAATCCTACAATAATGACATGAACAAGGTATGTTGTCAGCTACAATATTCATGTTTTTATTTGCACTTGTAGTAACCTTCCATGGCACAATCTTCTTTTCCTTTGATGTATCAACTTAAGTCTTATTTGATTAACTTTCATTAATTACAATACCTTTGACAAAGACAGTAGGATCATTGATAGATCCTTCAATATAGCCAAGACCATGCTTAACTTGCGATGATTGACCAATTTTGCACCATTATGTTTAGTTTATGAGAACCAGAATGCAACTTTACAGTAATAACCACAAAATCAGAAATATCTTTCTTCAATATAGAGATTTCAACCTCACGCTATTTTAGCAATGCTACAAATACTTTGTTCTCTTTCAAGAGTCTTATACTCCAATCCAACAAAGAAAAACTTTTATATTCAAGTTAAAATTATGATCATAAAGAGATGTCCATTCAATGAGCAATAGATCATAAGAAGCCTGGAGATCCTTTGCAGAATCCTCAACCTTGATAGCAACACATACTATTGGGTTTTTGGGTTCATACGCAGCGAAAAATTCGAAACAATTTTTGAAAAACCTTATTAGGATCGAAAATAAGTTCCATTGAACTGGATCTACAAAAGTAAACCATACCTTAATATGTGATTTCCTTATCTGATTGTTCGATCTCCAAGACGTTTAAGCGTGCATCCTCAAGCAGAAATCCGCACATGAACAATGACAACAATTTTGAGTAATAGCCCCAAGAAAGAAAGAAAAAGTTTTTCTTTCTCTCTCAAAATCAGAGAACTCAAAAATAGAAAAACAAAAATTTTATTTCATTTTAGTGTTTTAACCTCTCTATATTGTGTGTAGATAAGCTCACTTAAAAAACCCATTCGTAATACAACTATAGTATTTAGGTAATTCAAGTAAATTACATATACGCCCTTATTAATAAGTTATCATATAACAAGTTGTCAGGGATTTTATGGCATGAACTATATTGTATAAAACTCATTACTTTGGACTAATTGAAATTGTGAAAAGCCATTCTTTGTGTGTGACCCAATAGGTTCATGCGACATTGGCAGAAAACCAAAACTATTTTTGGAGCACAAGTCATAAGCAGTCTCTAGCAAGGCATTATGACTACCTTAGTAGAATGAATATCAGAATCGATATAACCTAATGAATAACATATATTATATCTTTTTGTCGTGCGACATCCTTTGATCAAAGATAAGACGTGGAAGGTCACCTTTAATGTTCAATTGTACTAGTTTCAATCTTTAGGTAGTCTGAAAACACCTAAATGACATTGATCATATCAATTTACTTAGACTTGGCCATTTAATAGTCTAAAATATTGAGGGATCCGCTGATATCGCTCTCTATACGAGGAGGATAAATTCTATCTTGATTACACACCTTCACATGTTATTCATATGACAATCAATCACAATCTTTATAATTTTCTGGTTAAAGACAACATTTAATTGTGTCAAATTACTATGCTCTTAATATTAAAGTCTATAGTAATCTTAAGTCGGTGGACTAAATGATATGCCTATCATGAGTAAGATCTATGACTTAATCCATGTGGTGTTCTTATAGTAGGTTGGTCCAGTACTTTATTCCCTAACAAATACTTATGATCTTGATTCGTATCCCTATACGCATGATCATCACATGACCATCAATTAAGACTCACACTAGTCTTAATTCATTATAGTTCCTAGTATAATGACGGACTAAGGACATTTAGGATATTTCAACAAATACCCATTGATCTTATTATAAGGTAAACATGCAATCACTTATAATAAACTAACAAACAAAAACCTCTCTTTTGTTAACTAAAATTATAAGATAAACAATATTTGTAGATTGACCTTGGGCACATGCGTCAACATCTCCCACTTGCGCTAAGGCCAATCATTCATGTATCTAATACCTAATGTCCGACCATGATCATTATGTTTCGTTTATGGAAGAGCCTTCGTTAATAGATCTGCAACATTATCTTCTGTAAGAACTCTTCAAATCTTCACATTTCCCCTATCAATGATTTCTCAAATCAGATGAAAACTTCTAAGTATATGTTTGGATTGGTGGTGCGATATTGGTTCCTTGTCCTGTGCTATTGCCCCGTTGTTGTCACAATAGAAGTAAACAAAGTTAGCTATACTCAGAACCACCAAGTTTGAGATAAAATTTTTGATCCCAACTGCCTCTTTAGCTGCATTGAATGCTACAATATACTCAGCTTTTATTGTAGAATTGGCCACAGTTTCTTGCTTCAAACTTTTCCAACTCACTGCACCTCCATTCAAATTAAACACATATCTAGACTGTGATCCGAAGTCATCTATATCAGTTTGAAAACTTGCATCTGTGTAACCATTTACAAAAAGCTCGCCTTCTAAACTTCCATAAACTAAGAATACTTCTTTAGCTCTCCTCAATTACTTAAGAATGTTCATTACTGCTATTTAGTGACTCACCAGGATTAGACTAATATCTACTTATTGCACTTAAAGCATATGATACATTAGCTCGGTTACATAACATGGCATGCATGATAGATACAATAGCTGGCGCATATGGAATTGTATTCATGCGCTCTCGCTCATCATTAGTCTTTAGACATTGAGTTTTGCTGAGACATATACCATGAGACATTGGTAACGACCCTTTTTTAGAGTCTTGCATATTGAACCTATTCAATAGCTTGTTAATATAAGCATTATGACTTAGACTAATCAACCTTTTAGATCTATCCCTATTGGTCTTAATCCCAAGGATGTAGGCTACATCTCCTAAGTCCTTCATTGAAAAACATTTCTCTAACCAAAACTTGACATTCTGCAAGGTTAGGATGTCATTTCCAATGAGTAATATATCATCAACATACATTACCAGGAAAACAACCATGCTCCTACTTACCTTCTTGTATACACAAGACTCATTTTTGTTTTTAATGAAACAAAATTCCTTAATTGCTTCATCAAAATGATGATTCCAACTCTGAGAAACATGCTTTAATCTATAAATAGATCTTTGAAGCTTGCACACCTTCTTAGAACCCTTAGGATGAACAAACCCTTTAGGTTGTATCATATATACGTCTTCAAGTAGCTTTCCATTTAGAAAAGCTGTTTTGACATCCATTTGCTATACCTCATAGGAATAATATGTGGTTATGGCAATTAGAATTCTAATTGATTTAAGCATGGCTACAGGAGAAAAAGTCTCATCATAATCAACACCTTTAGTCTGTTTAAAACCTTTTGCTACTAGCCGTGCTTTATAAGTATGCACATTGCCATCCATGGTCAGTTTTCTTCTTGAAAACCCATTTATATCCAATAGTCCTACCACCTTCAAGTAAATAAATTAGGTTTTGAACTTGGTTATCATATATGGATTGCATCTCAGAATTCATGACACTAAGCCATTTATTTGCCTCAAGGCTAGACACAACCTCCTGATAAGTAGTAGGCTCATTTTGATTCTTAAGCAACACCTCACTACTATGAGTAATATGAAATCAAAATCTCTCAAGTTGATGTCTTACCCTATCCGACCTATGTGGGCCTTGTGATACCTGTGGAGGTTCAACTAGTTCAAGACTTATTAATCTCTCACTTACGCTTGCGTGTTTGTTTGTGATTCTTGAACTTCTTCAAGATATATTTATTCCCAATGTTGTCTTTTGAAATAAACTTTTTTTCCATAAAGACGAAGTTTTGAGCAACAAACATTTTGTTCTCAATGTGATTATAAAAGTAATATCCTATAGTTTCTTTATGATAACCAACAAATACACACTTAGTAGATTTGGTTGATTATTTTTTTTAAGATTTTTCGTCGTATGAAAACCTCACAGCCCAAATCTTAAGGAAAGACAAACTTGGTCTTTTCCCAAACCATATCTCATATGATGTTTTATAAATCGCTTTAGAAGGAACACGATTCAGTGTAAACACATCAGTTTCTAAGGCATAACCCAAAAGGAAATAGGAAGATATGCATGATTCATCATAGATGAAACCATATCCAATAAAGTCTAATTTTTCCTCTAAGAAATACCATTTCATTGTAGAGTTGCTAGAGGAGCTAACTATGAGACAACCCCATAATTTCTAAGATTATCAACAAATTCTTGGCTTAAATATTCACCACCTCGATCTGATCGAAGTGCTTTAATAGCTTTACCAAGTTGGTCTTGCACTTCATTCTAAAATGTTTGAGATATCTCAAAAGATTCACTTTTATGTTTCATGATATACACGTAACTATATCTGCTGAAATCATAAGTGAAAGTAATTAAGTAATGATATTCACCTCTAGCCATTGTGCTTATAGGACCGCATACATCAGTATGTACTAGACCCAATAAATCACTTGCCCTTTCATTATGTCCAGTAAAAAGATTTTTTGTCATCTTGCCTATTAAACAAGATACACATGTTTCAAATGATTCAAAATCGAATGAATCTAAAAGTCTATCTTTATGGAGTTTAGAAATGTGTTTCTCATTTATGTGGCCAAAATGACAATGCCAAAGATAGGTTTGACTTGTATCTCTTTGTATTTATGTTAAGAATAGGAGTATATGTGGATCTTTTCATGTTTAGAATATAAATATCATCACACAAATAAGCATTTGTATGGAAAACATCTTTACGAGAAATTGAGCATTTATTATTCGCAATAATGAAATTAAACCATTCAAATCCAAACATGAAACTGAAATGATGTTTATGCTTAAGGCATATACATAATAACAATTATTTAAAATAAAAACGAGTCCATAAGGTAAAATTAACTCATAGCATCCTACAGCCAATGCAACAACCTTTGCCCCATTTCCAACTCGTAGGGTGACTTCTCTTTTTTTTTAGCTTTTTACTTTTGGTGAGACCCTGCACATTAATATAGATGTGATATCCACACCCGGTATCAAATACCAAGGAATCACCACTAGACAAGTTAACTTCAATAACATAAATACCTGAAGCAGTAATGGAACTAATCTTCTTTTTCTTTAGATCTTCAAGACAGAGCTTGCAATCTCTAAATCAATGCCTAGGTGCATGGCATAAATGACAATTTCCTTCTTTTTCCTTTTCCTTTTGGGACTGTGAAATGGAAGCAACCTTAGGCTTGACTTGTTCTATAGGCTTTGTGACAATTACAACATCTTTGGCAACTTCAGCATTACCTTTGGCATTTTTCTTCATATGTTTTTCCTTTCTGAACTATCAACACATTAGCGATGAGTTTCTTGAGATTTTCCTCGTTTGTTTTAAGCATCAAATGCAACTCTGGGATATACTTCTCCAAGTATGTCAAGATGGTCAATATAGCCCTTCATTTTCACAACATGAGGACTAACTGACGTACCTTTAGCCAATTTACAAGAATGAATGTTCTTGAATGTCTCAAACCTTTCTTGCGCAGTCCCCTTTTGGAACATTTCCTTCAGCATCGTAGCCATGTCATAAGCTTCCATGTCCTTCTGAAGTTCAGGAACCATGGTTGCCAACATAATACATGCAACATCAGTTGTGCCGTTGACATGCTTAGTATGTGCATCCTTCATAGCTCTTAAAGCATTGGCTGGTGGTTCCTAATGAATAAGATCATCCAGGACATACAAATTGCATTCATGCTTAAGAACAATTCTCAAGTTTCTGAACCAGTCAAAAAAGTTTTTCCCAAACAACGTATCATTTTCTAGGATGGATCGCAGTGACAAGGGATTAGTGTGATTTGAAGAGGCCATAGATCTACAACAAAGATTATGCAAAATTTTATTTTAGCATATAGGAATAGACTCCTACTAAACTAACAACTCTCCTAAAAACACTACATTAATTTAAGGGACTAAAATCCAAGTTTCACCTAATTCCAAGACAGCTAAGGTATGACACTTTGAATTAGGTTATTTAGGTAAGTACCGTTTTACCAATTATATCGTATGTAAGTTTTAGTTGTTTTTATGACATTCTGACATCTTATGTCTTAGCATGTTTTATCTCATCTTGTGCCTAAAGCCCAAAATCATTTTGATAGCTTTATCAATTCTAACCATTTCAATCACTAGAGCAATCATTACTTAACTTGCCTTACCAAGATAACACAATACACTCTGCATAGGCAAACCCATATTGATGTGATCGAAGCCTTGACAAGTGTTTGAGAATGGATAACACATGACTTAAAATTTGGAAAAAAAAGATTTTTTTTTGTTTTAGTGATCATAAATTAAATAAGATAAATATCATATATTAGAATGCTTGTAAAATCACTAAACAAGTTAGGAAAATCTTTCTAATATTGACTATTATACAAATTTACTTGCGCTACAAATAGTTATCGACGGTCTCATTGGCCGGTCAGCTCTGAAAATTGAAAATCACCTAAAATCTCTCATTATCTTAGTCTATCCATTTGACCAAAACCGCCCCTTATTTTAATTCCAAAATTGTTTAATTAAAACATTTTTAATTAACTTAGGCCTACCTCTAACTTAATATCTTATCATAATCTAATTATAATTTAAGATACTTTGAATGCTTATCCAATAAAACTTTGTTCTATATTTCACCTATCTTATATGATTTGTAATTCTTATATGATTAAAAGTTTATCTCCTATCTAAAAGGAATATATTAACACATAACCACAACGAGATATATGATCAAAATCAATTTTGATTCTCATACAAAACAAGCAATTGAATCAAGAAACGAAATATTAACCATGCATTCAACACTAGAATTATATTAAATTAATCATATTAACCAAATCATGATTTCTATCATGGAGACATACATAATTGTTGAACAAAAATGAACTATCTATTCAACACCAAAATCACATTAACCTAAACATGACTTCTACTATGTCAACTTACGAAATTCACAATGTTCAATATTAAAACATATGTTAATAAAAATATTCTAAGCATGAATTCTATCATTGAATCAAATCTTGTCCACGTATCAAATACATGAATTAACAACATGCTTTAAAACCAATTCTTGATAATAATTATCACATAACTTATATGTACATCATGTATACATTAATCAAGATCATGTTTTCACACATATATCATATATATATATATATATATATATATATATCAGAGAAAACACGCAAATGTTTAATAGAACCGAGCCTAAGGCTCTTATACCACTGTTGAGTTTTGGGGTTCATACGCAGCGAAAAATTCAAAACAATTTTAGAAAAACCCTAACTGAAATGAAAATAAGTTCCATTAAACTAGATTTACAAAAGTAAACCATAATTTAATCCGTAATTTCCTTCTTTGATTGATCGATCTCAAAAACCTTCAACCGTGCGTCCTTTATCGAAAATCCACATACGAACGGTGACTACAATTTGGAGTGCTAGCTCTAAGAGAGAGAAAATGTTTTTTTTTTCTTCCAAAATCAAGGGAACTCGAAAATAGTAAAAATGAAAAATCTTATTTCATTTTAAGGTTTCAACCTCTCTCTGTATATATGTATGTGTGTGTGTAGATAAGCTCATTTAAAAATCTATTCATAATACAATTATTATATTTAGGCAATTTAAGTAAATTACACATATGCCCATATTAATAAGTTATCATATAACAAGTTGTAAGGGCTTTTATGTCATGAATTATATCTTATAAAATTTATTACTCTGGACCCACTGAAATTATGCAAAGCCATTCTTTATGTGCGACCTAATAGGTTCATGCAGCATTGGCAGTGAACCAAAACGATATTTGGTACACAAGTCATAAGCGATCTCTAGCAAGGCATTATGACTATCTAAGTAGCATGAATATAAGAATCGATATAAATTAGCGAATAACATATATCATGTCCTTTTGTCATGTGATATCCTTTGATTAAACATAAGGCATGGAAAGTCACCGTCAATGTTCAATCGTACTAGTCTCAATCAATCTTTAAGTAGACTGAAAACATCCAAATGACATTAGTCATATCAATTCACTTTCACTTGGCCATTTAATATTCTAAAATATCTAGGGATCCACTGATATCTATCTCTATACGAGAGGGTCAAATGCTATCTTGATTACATACCTTCACAAATTATTGACATGGTAACTAATTACAATCTTTATAATTGCCCAATTAAAGACAACGTTTGATTGGGTCATATTATCTTGCTCCTAATATTGAAGTCTATGGTAATCTCAAGTCGAAGGGCTAAATGATATACCTATCATGAGTAACACCTATGACTTAATCCATATAGTGTTCTCATAGCAGGTCGGTCTAGTACCTTATTCCCTAACAAGTACTTATGATCTCCATTCATATCCTTATACGTATGATCATCACATGACCGCCAATCAAGATTCACACTACTTTTAATTCATTATAGTTCCTAGTATAATGATCGACTAAGAGAATTTAGGATATTTCATCAAATACCCATAGATCTTATTATAAGGTAAACATCCAATCACTTAATAAAACAACGAATGAAAACCTCTATTTTATTAACTAAAATTATAAGATAAATAATGTTTGTAGATTGACCTAGGGCATATGCCCCAACACATACATCCTTGGCCTTTATCTACTATTTTTCATGTCAGATACACGAAATTAAGTTCAAAAACACCAATAACATATGAAGAAGCATCAACAATATTTAACTATGTCAATATTGTTGTAAGTGTAGTAGTAGAATCATTAGACTCTTTATCATTGTCATCTGAGTCATCATCACTCCCAGAAGTATTCAAAGACTTCTTCTTTTTATAAGTAGGACATTCAATCTGAATATGTCCAACTCATCCACACATATGACAATTAATGCCCTTGAGTTTATTTTTAACATATGTCTTCTTATCATCGGTGGAAGGTTTATTGTTGTCATTGCCCTTCTTTTCATTAGTTCCAGCAGAATCTCTCTTATAGTTTTGAGAAGTTTTGAGAACTTATTTGCTATCATAGCAAAATCATCTCCCATAAAGTCATCAGAAATAATATTCTCAACACGATAAGCACTCTTAGAAAAACTAGGCTTTTTAAACATATTTATCTCATATGTTTGCAGATAACCTATTAATTCATCGAGAGACACGAGTAATATCACAACATTCTTCGATTGCAGTAATCTTTGAGTCAAATCACGAAGGAAAAGCATGAATAGCATGTCGTACTAACTGCTCATTAGTATACTTTTCTCCAATTGTAACTTCCGTTTGAATCATCTAACATTCAATAACTAAGTCTTTAATTCCTTCAAGAATCTTGACTCGTCGTCTCCATAAAGTTTTTCAGTCCCTTATGAACCTTTCTCTAGGATTTGTTATTGTAACCCATTTTGAAGTTCTCTCCTTGCGGTATCGAACTTATTCACTATTGTAGACTAATACTGGCAATTGCTTTATTGCAATATCCAACTCATATTATATTCCTACTTCAATTTTTGATTCGTCTTCTTCTTTGAATATGGATTCGATACTGTAATATTCACTAGAATTTGCATTGTCATTTATCTCTGAGTTTTATATACACTTGGACATCTTGCTAAGTCAGGCTTTTATCTTCATTGCAACATTTAATTAACTAACTTAACTTCTGTTTTCACGACATACCTACCCAAACACAGTAAACTAGGGTCTAACAACTACACAACACTGATTTGCATACATTTTTAGCTTTTTATGTTTTTATTTCATTTCACCTTATTCATTCCATGTTCTTATCTTTCATTATTATATATCACTTGTTCTTTTGGAATGTGTATTGGTTGTCCTACTTTCTTTAACCTTGAGGACAAGGTTTACAGGGGTATGCAGACATGTAAGTTGATGGAATGGATGAATGATCTATGAAAGATTTGGTATTTGATAAAATCTTTGCAATTTTCAAAATCTTTGATGAAATATAGGTAATATGTTTTCATTTTATTTCATGAATTGATGGTTTGGTAGGTTGTTTACACATTTACATACTTGTGAGTTTTTTCTTTTTGTTTTTTCGTTCGTTGTTTTGAGCTTAAATGAATGTCCAATTCTAGCTTAATATAATGGTAGATAATTTGAGAATTCAAATGTGGATTTTAGTTTTCATGAATAGACAATACCTTAAGTAGAGTTTAAGTGAAAAAGATTTTTGATTGGCCCACCATACAGAGTCTACACTAAATAGTGCAAGAGTGGAGTCAAGGAAAAAAATCAACAAAATCTTTTCAGATTCCAGGATAGGTTTGCAATCCATTTAAAATTGATTAATAACTTAAGGATAAGTTTGGGGGAAGATATAGACCTTGTTTGTTTAAACCTTAACTTTATCCCACTTATTAAGTTATCCATAGTTAGCCAGTTGAGCCAACACAACCTAATCTTTCATCACCTATTATGAAACCCATAACCCATTAGCCTATAATCCTTTACCTAGTTGGAAGCTAGACTTAGACTTGAAATAATTACAAAAAGACTTGAAAAGAAGAAAAAAGAAAAAAAAAAAACAAAAATAATAAGAGTGAAATATTTTTTATAAACCCGATGTAAGGGGAAATTAATCATGATGAAAAAAAGAAATTAAGTCATAATTAGAGAGTTCCACCTAAAACGGTATCCGCAGGAAGTGGAGCAAGGAGCGAGGTTACAAAAAGATGAGTGTCTCATCTAAAATAGTATTTGCAAGAAATGGAACGGGGAACCAGATGGTTGAAAAAAGGTTAGGAATGCCCACTATGAAAAGAAAAATTACGTTAGGTGCAGTGTAAGCCATTTCATGTTCTCTAAAAATCTTTTGACAAGACAAAGTCTAATGTTTTCTAACGTTTTGAATCCATAAACTACATTTCTTTGTCACCCCATCTCAGCCATCGTATCCCAAAAGAAAGTCCTTTTAACTCTAAACGATATTTTGAATGTGTTAGTGAAATGGTTGGATAAGTTCAAGTTGTGGAATCTTAGTATTTAATGTTCTATTTAAAGATTGCAAGTTTTTGGCTTATTAGAAGTTGCGAGGTAACTCATGATAAATTAACAGCTTTAGTCTTGACGAAGCCTAATGTTTTGCGAAGCATTCTTCCAGAAAGTAGCCAAAATATCTTTACTTAAACTAACCGACTTTTCTCGAGTGTTCTTGTTTCCACTTTGCAAATTTATTAAAAATTGGACGAAACCATTTAAGTTAGAGTTGGGTATTAGAGAAACTAAAATGAATTTTTTGAATACAACTGAAATGTCTTATACTTTTTTGCTTAGGACGAGCAATTGTCTAAGTTTGGAGGTATTTGATAAGTTGCCAATTGTGCTCATGTGATATTACTATAAATTCCAAAACTTTTATCTACATTTATACTCTAAAACCTTTATTTTGTGTAAATAAAGGTTCAGCGTCCTCCCAGCATCTTCAAGTGTGAAGAAATCGCCAAGGAATCGGTGGACAAAACTTGACCTGATAAAAGGAAACTCACTGGAGACATTGCGTATGAAGTCTTGTGAAGACCTAGGAGAAACAAAAAAGCTTCAATTCCAAAAAGAAGCTCATCGCCTCCACAGTGTCGTGGAGTGTACATACGGCGATGGCGCAGTGCCGGACACGTATCAGGACAGAATCTAAGGAAAAATAGAGTATCGTAGAGCCTTCTCAGTGATTCCCAATGCATTAATGTTTAATATGTAAGGCTGCCAAATCTCAAAAGTTTTAAACTAATAATTACGACTAATCAGGGATTAATGTATTCTAATTACGATTTAGGTCGCGAGTCAGGAGCTAGGGATTGATGAAACGGAGATATACATGTAATGTTATTATTGTTTGATGTTTGTCTAGTGTTGTATACTATAATATTATGTTAGTTTTCAAATTTCAAGTGAACCAAGTAAATTTGATATTTACAAGGTTTTATCTCAGGATAGGTGTTGAAATAAGTTATGAGATGATTAAAAGGTTGACCCAAACTTTAGTTTTGAATTTCATGAAAAATAAATACGTTTAAGTTTAACAATTCAAATTTGTATATTAATTGGATTTAACGAGCCGACGTAGGTTTCATACCTCGATTTACGTATGAGATGCATTGTCTAAGAATTTTGGAGCGCATTGGTAAATTCTCCAATTTTTAAGCGAATTGGGGTATATTTCGAGGTCTAATTTGGACTCAAAATGAAGAGATAATTATGAAAACAATTGAAAAATGCCATAAGACCCAAAAGGATATTTTAATTTATATAGTTATGGATAGAAATGGAAAGGCAATATGGTCATTTTGGTGACCTTTTCTTTACAATCGAAATCACAAGGATGTTGTGTCATCATCTCATCCCACTATGTATGTTGCCTCTTGTCAATCTCATATGAATCTCTCTTTCATCAAAGTCTTTGAAAGTTGTGGGGCTGTTGTGTTGTTAGTGGTAGTTTGAAGGTGAGAAAGTAAAATAAACTTTATTTTTTGATTTGCGGAGTGTGGTGATCAAACATGGACGGTTGAAAATATTTATTTTAGATTCGAAATCAAAATCTTTGTTTGAGTTTGAGAGGTAAGGGATCGATCGAGGAAAAAATAGTGATTTAAAACAGCAAACACGGAGATGAAAGGAGGAAGACGATGGGGAGGGAATAAGAAGATTGAGGAAGGAGGAAGACGATGGGGAAGGGATCCCAAACCTTAATGGGTATAAAGAGTGAGTTAAGAAAAAAATGAAAAAAGAATGAAATTGTGCTCTGTTTCATTCTCAAGAGGAAGATGACAGGTGATCGTAAGACCAGGGACAAACCGGGTTTGGCTCAGTTGAGCCAGACCGGGCCTGGTCCAGTGATCAAACCATCCTTCCCATATATAAATAAAAGAATGTTTAAAAAAAAACATCAATAAAAATCCTTGAAAATTAGAAAAAAAAACTCAAAAAATGGAATTTTTGGACAAATTAATGGAAATTGGGGATTTTAATAAAAATAAGTATTTTAAGATTTTTTCAAGAATTTATATCGAGGTTTTGCCTCGTAATGCGTGTTATAACACTGAAAATGCCCAAAAATTGAAAAATTATTTAAAAGCTTAGTCGAGGTTAATTTTTAATGTCGAACAATAATTTGGAGTCAGAATTGGGATTAAGACATTCGAGGATTTGATTTGGAGTGATTCCGGGGTTTTCAAGTCGAGGCAGGACAAATTAAAATATAATAAATTGAGAAAATGTGGAATTATTGTTGAATCCTACAGGACTTACAAATGAATTGTAGGACTGCAATTGGAACCCCGTGTGGATTAGTTTACTGACCTGGAGCGCAAGAAATTCGCGGTGTTGTATATGCACAGTAAGTAAATCCCATAATAACCTTTACATTGTATGATTATAAATCTCATATAAATTGCACCGATAATTTTTTATTGCATTATTTGTTGTACACGCATACACGATGGGAAGAAAAGGTCGATTCAATTCTCGTTAGTGTTTTTCTATACCATGGTTATTGGGGAGAACATTATATTATGTTTGAGGGGCTGGAGTCACTAATATTTTGCATCACGTGAACATCATGAGATCGTGTTGAACCAGATAATACTCCTATAGTCTAGAGGAACGAGACTCGTTTGGTTCTCCACTTGGTGCATGAGTCTTTATTACCGTTTACTTACTACTTTCGGAGGACGTCATCTGATAGTGGTCAGATAACAGAAACATGATGGATTCACAATTGTATTTAAATTCCTTGGAATATATTGCTCGTTTAATCTCTTTTATTATTATGCATTTGATTATTACAGGTGTAGTGGATAGTATGAGATTTACTATTCATTATTGAATTTTTATTATTGGGTAATGAAAGGTTCGAACGGCGACAAACGAAAGGAATGCTTTCAGATTTTTTGTGACTTGCTCACTTCCATTTTCATTATATATGTATTGTTTTTGATAAAATATATTATATAAATGGGTTTTTGGGTTCATGTGTGGTTAGGATCTTTTTTAAAATGATGTGACTATTTTGGGAACTAAGGTTGGGTTGATTCGAAGATGAAACTGATTTCGATCTTTTAAATCAGGTTAGAATAAATATATATTATGTTGATGCAATATATATTGTTATTAGGTGGGTTGTGAGACCAGCGTCATTTCCACCAAGCTGAGCAAGTTTTGTAGAAAATTTTTGAAGGCCGGGTTTTCCAGTGTATGCTTGTAAACATAGGAGGTGTTGTCGAAAAATCTTTACAGAATCTTGAAGATTATTTAACCAATCTAAATGAACTTTGAGGTTTCAAATTAACTACTTTAGGATCCTATATATGGTTAATAAACTTTTATATTTGATTATTACAAGGCCTTGATATTATTTATTTATTGATGTGAGGTTAAGACTGACTAGATTATCAGAGGATTAAGGTAATCAAGGCCGATCAGATGCCCTAATTAAATCTGGTTTGACAATGGCGCTAGACGAGTTTGAAGATTGGCAAGTTCATATTTTGTGGAATTATAAGACTCTAGATTAGGTTACGTTTTTATCGCACTTCTACTATAAATAGGAAACCCTAGAACAACTTTGGAACTGCTTATATTTTAATCTCTTAACTTTTATCTCTCGAATGGAAAAAAACTTCTTTTTGGTTTTATTTGTAAGTTTTTATTTAGTTTTGCATTTTTTTCTATAGTCAATGATTGACTGAGTTCCACGTTCTAGAGCAATGTGATTGAGTTCTGGGGATTTTAAGGATTCGAAATTTTTTGTGCTTTCAATTCCAATATTATTTTATTCTAATTTTTGAATTCTTGATTACAATATTTTTTATGAGGTTTTTGGTTATGGCTTTTAACCTAAATATTTTCCTTTTCTTTGTGTAGGTGCACGTACACTCCGATGTAGGTCAAAAGCTATTTTAAGTGATCTTACCACCGCTCAGTAAGGAGGATCACTTAAAGCGGCAAGTGGGCTATTGTCTATTGGCAATCAAAGTGTCTTATGTCATTAAGATATGAGGAGGGTAATGGCTCATGCTAGTTACTACTCATGATAGGTATTCTCACAGAGTTTAATATTGCTAGTCAGTTGAAAATTTGCGAAGCACTCAAAATCTTGCTGGTCTAGTTAGTATGTGGTTGTGTCACATGTTCTTTCAATTGACACGAAGAGAATGAGGTGGCAAAAGTCACTCGACACGTATCAAGTGTGTACAATAAGTTTGTGATGATCACTTCTTAAATTATGACAACGCCTGGCATAATCCCGTTATTAAGCCCTAACCTCTACCACATAGGACTTAACAATGTATTAGTCTGTCTTTCCAATTTTATCTCCTCATTAGCTACTTTTCAAATAAGCATTAAAATCATATTTGTACTATTTAACATTTAAGACTTAACTAAAATTTTAGAAACTTAAGGATTATTCAGCTGAAGTCTTGACAAATAAGTAGAAGCCATTAATATAAATCCTAAATATGTGAAAAACTAGGAATTAAAGATCACGTGCATATATATAACAATAGGCGATAAAAACATATCAACACATGTCTTGTTGGGAAAGCTATCTCTCAACCCATATATACAACCCTAAAAATATATAAAAGACATATATAAGTCGTACAACAAAATCTAAAAAACTTACAAAATCTGAAATAGCAGCATTCTAGAGGCTTAGAGGTAGTTGCTGATCTTCTCCTTGCCTGGTGTGCTACTCGATGGATCTGCACCCACTGTTATGAAAAGGATTGTGAGTATATGAAAGTAGAAAGTAATATTAAGATACATTTATCCACATTTCCAAATATACAACAAGTATCTGAATAAATAACAATAGCAACTATACTAAAAAAGAATCATGCTATAACATGAAACTGACACTCTGCTAAGCAGTAATGATCTAGGGCCAGTCGGCCATAAGTTACATCACGTTTGCCTTATTCCACTATATAAGACGTAACCCATCTCATAAATGCCTTTACATCCTCACAAATGCCCATCGCACAATTAAATACTCGTAAGTGCCCCTGACATGTGATGTATACTTGTCAACAATTTCAGGTCCATGCCTCATGTGCTGCACAAGATAGTGGTGAGGTCCCAACAACCCTGAAAGTCTAGTGACCTCGTGAGCTGCGCTCATCTCTATCATATAATAGTTCTAGATACAAGAACTACTTTCATAACCTAAGAAATGACAAGTTTTAGGAACCCAACAATGTAATTGCATAACTAAAACACAAAGAGAAATAAATTTTCAATACCATAAACACCTACCTAATACCATGCTATTTCATTTGACTAAATCCCTCAACAACTAAGAAAGACATAGCATATGATTTAGAATCAATGAAACCAGTTAATCAACAAACAATGTCATGATAGCAAACTTACAAAGTGAGGTAGAAGAACAAAGTTATAGAAAGGATAGTACAATAGATAAATCAATTCAAATGACTGTAAATGATAAGCATAATAGGAAAGAAATGAAAATATATATCTCAATCAGTTTACTTACAATTCATACAAATTTCTTAGCTTAACCAGCCTCTCGACACCTCAAGACGTGACCAAACTCCCGAGACGTTTCCCTAGGCTCCTGATATGATTAAACATGTTTTAGAGTGTGTTTAGAACTTTGGTTAGGTTGTTAGGCTTGTTTAAGTTGTTTGAGTTTGAATTAAGGAAGTGTAGAAAAATGACTGCCTAAAAGGCCTAGTATGCTAGGGAGTTTTTCTAGCGCGCTAGATACCCTTAACGTGTTAGAGAAATACCTAGCACGCTACTATTATTTAGAAAAATAACAGTTGCACGCCTAGGCTAGATAGCACGCTATCTAGCCTGGATAGCGCGCTATGCAAAATCGGGGCCAGAATTCTTAATTTGAGAATTCTATCCAAACATTATAATTTGGCCTATTCCAATGCTTTGGGTCTCTGTTCTCCTCCACCAGAGATCCAACACATCCTCCAGAACAACAACTATTACAATTAATGTATATCATCAAATTCGTCAAATCATATTTTTTACTAAACTAAAAACAATAAAACTAACTTATAAAGTTGTAAGCTTCCTTGATCCACTCCTACAAACCCCACCAGAATTTCTCTGCACATCAATAATTTTCCTCTCCATATTTTCTTCTCTTCTCTTTTAATAAAATGCAAATGAATTGCATACTCATCTCATGCATTAATATATATATATATATATATATATATATATATATCCATATATAAGGTTGTACCATAGCAATTGATCTTAATGTGTACTCCCATCTCTAGGCCAATCTAATGGCTCTCCTTTTGATTTAAACTCCACCAACTTATCCTTGATAACACTAATAACAAACTTAATTTGCATTGTGATGTGTTTGTACGTATCTCGAGAAACATTAATGGCTAATATTTTATTTTTCTAACTTAGGTTTCATTAATGCAAATCAAACTACTACCACATCAAATTGACTATCTAAACCACATTAACTTAAATTAAGCTTACCTCATCACTTATTACCCTACGCCCTATGCTGACATGCATTTCAAGGCATGTTTCTACTCACGTTTCGACATCTATGTACGAGTAGGAGTGACTTAGTAGTTTACGCATATACAATACATTAGGAATACACGACAACAAAACTAACATATACCTCGGCTATATCACCACGATTAGCACGTATCTCTATGTGGGCCCCATGTCATGGGTTAAGATCCTGATTAAGGAAATTAATCTAGGACTAGGAATTTGGGCCGTGACAAAGTTTCCCGTATATCCTTAGAATTTGTAGTAGTGATATATGAGATCATCTCCACGGGGATTTATCAAACTTCTCTAAGAAAAAGGTTTTTCAATGGTTGTTATTATTATTATTACTTTAATTTAATTAAAATGGGAATTAAAAACCACTAATGAAATCTATAATATTATAATAATTAATTAAACTAACTTAACTATCACAATTCTAATTCACTAATATTCAAATCAAGTCAATTCAATAATAAATAAATATTTTAACAAACATCCAGAAAAATGAAACATCAATCCATTTTGTATCCAAACATGTTACTTCATTCATATAGTTATGAGCATACTTTATAAAGTACCATAGATCAGTAAAATCTAATCATAAGTAAAAAAAATTTACTCATCCATTAGTTCTCCTTATACCAGTGAAAAAGTCAAATTCTAATTTTATTGAGCTAACCCCTTTGAATACATAAAGGCATTAACTTTGCGCAATAAAACCGCATTACACTTTGAGAAAACTTTGAACTACTAAATCTAACACCTTCGGAAAGCCACTTCAACGTTAGATTTAGATCTTAAACCCATCTAGGACATCGAAATAGTCACACCTTTCAAACAATCCCGGTTACTACTTTAAACTAGATAATTAATCGAAATACCACAATACATATTCTAGACTATGCATGCAATACAAAGTTCATAATTAAAATCCACAAATAATAATCTATTAAATTAGTAAATTAAAGAATATGATTGGTTTAAAGCATTATCCACAAAATGATCTCATCATAACTATATTGGAAGACAGATTTAGTTCAAGTACAAACTTTGTTTAGATTAGTAATGTACTCACTCATATTCATAAATAACATTGCAATAATGTAAATAAAAGACATATATAAGTACATCTGGAATAAAGACTTTAAATCTTTAAATATTCTCCAAAAGCAATGAACAAATAAAGCAATAAACTAAAACAATAAGCAATGGCCTATAAAGCAATGAAATATTGATCGAAGTACTCAAGGGCAACTAATTTGTAACCTTAGGGCGATACTCAGCTAAAAACCATAATTAAGCCCCGGTAACCCAACCAGACTTAACTAGAGCCAGCAACCTCTCTGTCAGTACTTGATAAACTCAACCTGTATAGTAATATCGAATAAGCAAATCAAAGTATACATAATGGAAAACTTAAGACATTTTAGATATATAAAAATATATGGTAATACAAAGTTTACCAAATCTCAAAACCTTAATTATAAACCTCCCAACCCTGTTTATAGACATCAAAATATATTATACTATGAATATGTATGCAAGAAGGTTCATTACATTGTAGAGAAGATACGAGACACCTAAATCTTCTCCTTTCCTTTAGCTGAAGCGCCACTTTAAGAACTTGAAAAATTAAATTTGGGTAAGCCCTCTAACTTGCCCAATAAGGATTCGCATAGCCATCAACATTTCATATAATAATCAATAATATTATGCAATAACAATATGCACCAATGTTAACTAACAAGAATATGAAAGGCATATAAATCAATAAATAACAAATGCAACGCAAGTTATCACGGACTATTACATTATGACCCCCATTTTATTTTATAAAAATAGGGTTGATTACCCATCGATGCCATTAATGTGATTGCTAAACCAACATATTAGCTTATATGATGTCTAGCAAATCCAGTAATGCCCAATGGTTCTATCCGAAACCCTTTAGTGAATATGTAACACACGCAACCTATAAACCGAGTAGGAAGTTACATATAGGCCGGGAAGGTAACCCATCTCCTATATAACCTAGTCTTAGTTTTAGGAACTTATACTCGTGAATCACAGTAAGCACCGTTTTCCATTTATTGAATACCATCATAGTGTACATAGTCCCCCATTCTAGTACATAAACTATATGAATTATATATAGTAGAATAACTAGGCTACATTGATAAATAAGCGAATCCGTACTTATCTCGATCTTGGTTTTCATCTCAAATCCCTAACCTTTTCGGGCACTCTAGCTTTCCCGGGGATCCAACACCTATGACATACCATTTATAATCAATTTAGATCCAACACTCTATAACTAGAGTCCCTAGTGTAGTTCCTAAGTCCACCAGAAATCCTCAACAAAACTCAACAAAATTACTATTTTTTGGGGTTGGAGTGCACTTCCTCAATGGGTGGGGTACGCTCCAACAACTGTGTTCATCATAGTTGATGAAGGGAACAAGCTTCTCTGCTTGGTGGAGCGAGCTCCAGAGAATGCGCTTCTCTGCTTGGTGGAGCGAGCTCCACCCTATGCCGACTTCGACAGAAAACAGGGCAGCAGCCACTGTTCTATCCATAAATCCACCGAATAGTTGTATTAACTCCAAAGACTCATCAAGGAGAACCACTAATGAGGTAACAAACCATAATCAATCATCAAATAACACAATTCACAAAGATTTTATCATCACCATCAAATTAAACTTTAACCAACATAAAAACAAATCATACAGAAATGATGATCTCTGGTTGATGCATTTAAGCTCTCCAATCAACACTAATTCATCTCCCTGAACAATCTCTCTCAATCTGAATCAAAGCCTAAACCCTCACTCTTTCATTTGATTAATTCCAATAAATTAGATAAGTATGAGTTTTAAGTTTAAATATATGGATTTTTCTTGAGATACGCATTGCGTTATCTCAAGACAGATCAAGTGGTTGATGCATTAAAATGACACTCCTTAAAGCGACACCGACTTTAACACCATCAAGCACTTACGCTCCACTATATATGATCAAATGATCCATATAATTCAACTATTCTCTTATTTTCTAATATATATCATATATATAAATATATATGTCTCGTGTATTTTCTCGCCAATGCACCGGACATGCCTACGAGTATACTCGAGCTTGCAAATTCATTCCACAACCCCCTCATCGCACTTGGTGTACCGATAATTCATTATTTATTGTGTATTTTCCATTTATAGGCTTGTATATAATTCCTTTATTATAATACAACCTGTATAAATTTGTTAAACAATTCAAACAAACATAAATTATTATGCAAATGCACACACATGCTAATCGAGGTATGTCGGACTTTAACCACGAGCCTCACTCGGGTTAATTGGGATCTGAATTAGTAATAATCACTAGCTTAAGGTAACAAGTCCTTATAGTCTCCCCAACTTAAAGCAATTTCTTCATCGGAATTAAAATAAACAAAAAGTTTCCTGTAGTTTCAAAAAGAAATGGAAACTGATCCTTCATATAGGATTCCCGCTCCCAGGTTAGTTCATCATCTTTATGAAATTGTCATTTCACTTTAACCAAAGGAATCTATTTGGTTATTGGCCTTTGAATCTTACAATCAAGTATCTAAATTGACTGTTGTCATTTCAACAGGATTATATCATCCTTTGAAAACTTCAAAAACTTATTATGTTTATCAACGTATCTCTTCTGTCTAAGCTGCGGTGTAGTCAAACATAGGTGAGTTATCGAATTCTCTCTGTGTAGTCTTGAATCAACTTTGGCCATAATAAAATTGTATCTCTAACCTTTGCTTAACATGTAAGTGAACGACAAGGACGACCATACAAAGCTTCAAATGGAGCCATCCCAATGTTAGATTGATGGCTATTATTATAAGAGAACCCACACAGTGGAATTTATTTCTTTTAGTTACCACTGAACTCTAAGACACAAGCTCGAAGCATATCCTCTAGCATCAATATCAATCGCTCAGTTTTTCCATAAGTTTGAAGATGGTATGCTATACTGAGGTTAAGAATAGTTTCCAACTGTCTTTGTAATTCACTCCACAGTTTAAACGTGAATCTTGGATCTCTATCCAAAGTAATCAACATTAAAACTCCATGAAATTTCAACGCTTCCTGTACGTACATCTTACATAAATGGTCAAGATGATCTCACATGGAAATTGGTAAGAAATGCGCAAACTTCGTCAACCTATCAATTACAACCCAAAGTGCATCCTGTTTATGCTGACTCAAAGGTAAATCGAAAATAAAATCCATCGATATATTTTCCCATTTTCAGTTGGGATTAGGTAGCCGATGCAATAACCCTCCAAGTTTTCAATGCTCGGGCTTAACTTATTGACATATCTCACATTTCTTTACGAACTCGACAATATCAGTCTTCATCCCAGGCCACCAATAAACATGATTCATGTCACGATACATCTTAGTGTTACCTAGATGAATAAAGTAAAGAGATCTATTAAATTCTCATAGCAATTCCTGCCTTGACTAATCCAGAGCTGGAATCCACAATTTATCCCTGAATTGTAATGGCCCATCATAAAAAACTGACCAATCATGATGATTTATACTAGCTGCAATCCTCTGATGTGCTATATAATCTTAATTAGCTTTCTGACTATCAACCACTCGCTGAATAATCTCCAGTTCAGCTCGAATCTGAGCATAAAAGAAAATATTAGTAGCTTTGGAGTTAGCTCTCTCAGTTGATGATGTGCCAATTGGACTTTCATGAATCATCATCACTGAAGCTTCCTTAAAAAGTCTAAACTTAGAAACTTTGGTTGTAGTCTGTTCTTCTCCTACTCAAAACATCAGCAAACCACATTTGCTTTGTCTATATGGTACTATAGAGTGAAATCATAATCTTTGAGGAACTTAGGCCATCTACGCTACCTCATATTCAATTTACTCTGAGTAAACAAGTATTTCAAACTTTTATGATATGAAAATATTGTAAACTTCTCATCATACAGATAGTGCCTCAAAATCTTTAAGGCAAAAATAACTGAAGCTAGTTCAAGATCATGAACTGGATAATTTCTTTCATGAACTTTGAGTTGCCTCGAAGCATAAGCTACAACCCCGCCTTCCTACATCAGCACAAAGCCTAAACCTGAATGAGAAACACCTATATAAATTACAAATTCCTTCCCCGATTAAGGTAATGTAAAAACAGGCGTCATAGCCAACCTATCTTTCAAACCTTTAAAGGCAACCTTGCACTCATCTGACCACATAAAATTAACATTTTTCTGTATTAGCCGAGTCATTGGTAGAGCAATACGAGAAAATCCATCAATAAATCATCTGTAATAACCCGATAACCCTAAAAAACTTTGAACCTTTAACATTGTAGTAGGAGTAGGCTAATCCCTAAATGCCTTAAGCTTCAGTGGGTCAACAGATATACCCTCAGTATTAACCACATGTCCAAGAAATCTGACCTCTGAAGACCAAAATCCACACTTACTAAATTTGGCATACAACCGATTATCCTTTAGAGTCAGCAATGTAACTCTAAGGTAGTGCGAATGCTTTTCCTCAGTCTTTGAATAGATCAAACTATCATCAATAAACATGAAGATAAAATGGTCAATATTTGAACACCCTATGCATTAAATCCATGAACATAGCAGGTGCATTTATAAGCCCAAATGGCATTACTATAAACTTGAAGTACTTGTAGCAAGTACTGAAAGCCGTCTTCGAGATATCCTCATCCCTGATCCACAGTTGATGATAATCGGACCTCATATCAATCTTCAAGAAATGTTTGGCACCCTTCAACAGATCAAACAAATCATCAATCCTAAGTAATGGATATTTATTCCTGATAGTCACCCAATTCAGCTGTCTATAATCAATGCACATACGTAGGGTTCCATCTTTTTCTTCGCAAAAAGAATTGGTGCTCCCCATAGTGACATACTAGGATGGATAAACCCATTATGTAGAAATTACTCAAGCTGAGTTTGCAACTCACGTAATTCCTTCGGTGCCATATAGTACAAAGGAATAGATATAGGTTTGCTACTAGGAATAAGATCAATGATGAAGTCAATGACATATGGTAGTGGAAGTCCAGGCATGGTCGATGGAAAAACTTCCAGAAATTCACAAACTACAAGCATCTCATTTAACTTAAGTTCATTTCTAGGCTCTCCAAATGTGACAACTCTTGCCATAACTTCTAAATCTCAAGGAGTAGCTTCCCTTCCATGAGTTGCAAATCGTGAAGGATTATTGCCTTTATAGATTATAATTTCAGAACGGTTAGGAATATGAAAGATTATCGTCTTATGAAAATAATCTATAGTGTCATGGTATGTTGATAACCAATCCATCCCTAGTAATGCATTAAATCCCAGGAATTCCATTACTCTCAGATTAATTGGAAGTTCATTCTCCCTAATTTTAACTACATATCCCTCGTAGATTAGGTTAAGACAAACCTTCGCACTTACTATTGCGCTCAGAATCAATAATGTACTAGCTCTAACAGGTTTCGATTTTAGCTCATCAACCAATGCACCAACAATAAAGGAAACTATAGAACAAGCATCAATCAAAACATGCTTATCTCGACCATAAATGTTCAATATACCATCAAGAAGCCTCCGATTAGCCTCCAAATCTGCCTCAACCACTGTATGAGTCTTCCCTCATGCAGGTGGTGTCGTATAGCCTATTGATGTGGCTGATGACATGGACCACTCTCTCACAATATGCCTCATCTGCCCACACTGGTAGCATATCTTCAATGCCCTCTTAGGAAAACTAATAGCTTGAGAAGCTTGCCTCAATCCACTTATTTTCTATGAAGACTGTGCTATGCCCTTGCCCTTACCCCTAGCTAGAGATGGTGGAAAAGATGGTTTGACTACTGAAGCCTGGGAAACTGGTGGAACCGATGCATTGACTAGAATTGTCCCTAGAGACCCTAATTGTGTAGTTATGCTGACTACACTCATCCTTCTCTTATTCGATTGAAAATGAAGAAATCCTTAGACTCTCTAACTTTCGGGATATTGTGGTGCTGGTGTGGCATAAATACTGTACCAGAAGGTCTTGCTAACATATATGCTTCTACCTCCATCGCACTCTCGAATATAAAAGCATAACTAGTGTGAGGACGAGAGGAAACCACCACTTTAATCTCGTAATTTAGCCCACGAAGAAACAAATCAATTTTGTTCTTTTCCAGCTCTACCAATTCTAAAGAAAAATCACTCAACCTAGTGAACCTCCTATCACACTCCCGTACAGACATCGATCCCTATTTTAGCTAAATGAATTTAGTCTTCTTCTTGTTCTGACTGACTTTGGGAAATACTGCTTGTAGAATACAGTCCTAAATTGTAGCCAAGTAGTGACAATCTTCCCTTATCTCTTTATGGAATTTCACTACTTTGGTGCATAATCTATCAACAAAAATGTGACTAGATTAATCTTAAACTAGTCTTCTATAACTACAACAATGAATTATTGCTCCATTTCCAATATCTACGTTTCCACCACCCCTTCCTCCATCGTGCCATCAAATCTCATAATATTGTATTTCATGAACTCCTTGCGGATTTTAAGAAATGCAGCTTTCTTAGAATCCACTAGCACCCTAGCAGCTATTTCCGGCACTTGAATATATGGTACTACTAGTTGGACTAGAGCTGCTACTATTTCAGCTTCTTACCTTAGCTTTGCTAACCTCGGGACTGGTTGTAGGCTCTGCCTCAAGTCGCTGTATTGGTGGTCCCATCTGAGCCATCGGCATAACCAATAGTTTCGTTTGTGACTCCATCAATTCTCTCAGTTTTTGCTCAATCTTATATTTCCATTGATCCTCTATCTCTCTGTTAAGGTTCAGGCCTTTGTATACGCTCTCATTGATCTGTCATTAGATTGTGAAGTCAAAGGAGTTATAAAATCATTACATAACATTCAGAGAATTCAAGGAAATCATATCTATACAATAAATAACAATATGTGCAGCAAATAACGTATAATAATGTTTTCATTTTCCTTTTCCCCTAAATTAAGATAAAAATCATTTATCAATCCGTAAGCTTATTTGTAACTCGAGACAACTCTCAAAGTCAATAAACTTAGATTCTGGTACAAAGGAATATGTTATCATTCACTTCGAAAACAATTCGAAAGTAAAATCATGATAAGAGCCCTATCCATAATACCAAACCGTATTCATGTTACCACTTTATTCAAAAGTGATAAACCTTTTGTTTTAATACCAAGCCGTAGCATTCCCTATCCCGATTAGGCAATACTCGGCCTGAAACCCTAATTAAGCCGCAATAACCCAGCTTAGCCTTAACTAGAGCCAACAGCCTCTCTGCCATTACCTGATAAACTCAACATGTTTATTAATATTGAATAAACAAATCAAAGTATACGCAACGAAAAATTTAAAACTTTTTCGAAATATAACAATATATGGAAAAATAGAGTTTACAAAAACTCAAAACCTTAATTATAAACCTCCCAACCCTATTTATACACATCAAAATATATTAAATAGTGACTATAAGTACAAGAAGGTTCATTACATCGTAGAGAAGATACAAGACATAAATCTTCTCCTTTCCCTTAGCTGAAGTGCCGGGTTGCGAACCTGAAATATTAAATTTGGGTGAGCGCTCCAACTTGTTCAGTAAGTAAGGATTCACAAAGCCATCAACATTCCATATAATAATCAATGACAATATGCACAAAGGTTAACTAATAAGAATATGAAAAGCATATAAATAAATAAATAACAGATGTAAAGCAAGCATCTTTAACTATTACACTGTGATCCCTATTTTATTTTATAAAACTAGGGTCGATTACCTACCGACGCCATTAATGTGATTGCTAGACCAACATATTGGTCGATATGATTTCTAACTAATCTATTAATGCCCAATGGTTCTATCTGAAACTCTTTAGTTAATACGTAACTGACACAACAAATGAATAGAGTAGGAGGTTATATATAGGCCAGGAGGGTAACCCATCTCCTATATGACCTGGTTTCAGTTCCAAGAACTTACACTTGTGAATCACAGTAAACACCATTTTTTGTTTATTGAAAACCATCACAGTGTACAATGTCCCCCATTCTAGTACATAAACTACATGAACTACATATACTAGAATAACAAGAAACATTAATAAATAAGTGAATCCGTACTTACCTTAATCTAGGTTTTCGACTCAAATTCCTAATTTTTTATGGCGATCTAGCGTTCTCGGGGATGCAACACCTATCATAGACCATTTATAATCAATTTAGGTTCAACACTCTATAACTAGAACCCCTAATGCGATTCCTAAGTCCTCCGAAAATCCTCTACAATATTGATATTTTCTAGGGTGGGAGTGTGCTCCAACAGCTGTGTTCATCAAGTTGATGAAGGGAGCGTTCCTCTACTAGTGTGCAGTCTTCGACAGAACACACTGTAACGACCACTGTTCCATGTACAAACCATAACCAATCATCAAACAACACAATTCACAAAGATTCTATCATCACCATCAAATTAAACTTTAACAAACATAAAAACAAATTATACCAAATTGATGATCTCTGGTTGTTGATGCATTTAAGCTCCTTAATTAACATTAATTTATCTCCCTGAACGATCTTTCTCAATCCAAATCAAAACCTAAACCTTCACTTTTTCGCTTGATTAGTTCGAATGAATGAGATAAGTATGAGTTTTAAGTTTAAATACATAAATTTCCTGGAGATACACATTTTGCAATTTCGAGGCTGATCAAGTGGTTAATGCATTAAAATAAAATTCCTTAAAGTGACGCCGACCTCAACACCATTAAGCACTTACGCTTCACTCGAAACGATCAAATGATCCATATAATTCAACTATTCTCTTATTTTCAAATATATATATATATATCATATATATCATATATATAAATATATATATATATATGTCTCGTATATTTTCTCGCCAATAAATTCACCGGACATGCCAATGAGTATACTCGAGTTTGCACATTCATTCCACGACCCTCTCATCGCACTTGGTGTACCGTTAATTCATTTTTTATTATGTATTTTCCAGTTATGGGCTTTTATATAATTCATTTATTATACTACAACCTATACAAATTTGTTAAACTATTCAAACAAACACAAATCATCATGCAACCTACACACACGCTAATTGAGGTACGCCAGACTTAACCATAAGCCTAACTCAAGTTATAGAGCATATCCCAAACTAACTCAAACGTTTCGCTGTTATCTCAGATCCTCAAGATTGAATCCAGCGATTCCTCAGTGATTTGGGGTTTAAATGGAATTGCTAGAAAAATCCTTAGAAAATAGTCTCGATGTCCCGTCGATTTGATCGTAGCGATTCATGTATATATGTGAATCAGTCAAGAATTGATAAGTGAGTATATAGACTTATATATATGACTAGTTTTGTACTATATTTAATATAAATACCCTAAAATGATATTTATGTATTTTCCGGTATACGAGGTATAAAAGAGACAATGGAGTGATTTCGTGAAGAAACAAGGCTAACATGCACAAAACACACTTCATGCCAGAGCAAATAGGCTTGACGCCCTGGGAAGAAGGCTTAGCAGTATGGCAAGGCGTGGAGGACTAAAAAGAGGAAAAAAAATGGATAGCATAGCCGGACATAGTTGCGGCACCATGGGCCAAAGTAGATAGTGCCTAAGAGGTGTAAACAGGGTACCAAGTCTGCTGAATGAGGAAAATTGCACACAAAGTGTGCGAAGCTATCATGGTTGTACATATAGTGTTGGATCACTTACAGACAGTGTCAAAAAATAAAGAAAATAAAAAGTTAAAGTTCTATTTCGTGTGGAATTGTCTATTACGGTTTCTAATTATTTTCTAAAGTGTCTTAGGAGTAGAAATAGGTATTAGAACATGGTAAACATATACACCATCATAGATTGCAACTAATTATCATAGTTTCACATAGTTTTACTTTTTTCTTGATTATTAAGAAGAATTGATGAAGAGAAGAAATTAAAGACTCACTTGTGGTTGTTTAGTATTATTGTCTTTAATTTAACTGAAGTTATTCGTTTAATCTCTGATTTTAATGAATACCTTTATGTGCATGTTTATTTCAATGATGTGCGAGTAGTTCATTAATCTTATGGATCAATGATCATATGGCATGAATTTTATGATGAAGTAGTTAAAATGGATTATAAAGTTAAAAAGTGCAATGGTTAGAATTTGTATTGATTTTGGGGTAATGCTACCAACATTTTAATCATGTGTTTGTTGATATTAGGTTTTAGAAGTTATCATAGCCATTAAAGCTTTTGAACCAAATATGGATGATACAACCATAAAATACATAACATCTATAGATAGTTATTGATTAAGGAAGCATAGATAATAAACTTAATTAGTTATGAATATAAAGATTTAGAACTTAAAGCAATATGGAACTTACATTATTTACACCAATAGGTGGAGTTTCAGTTTGCACATTATAACTTTTTTCATCACGACAGTGGGTTGAAGTGGATTTAAAGGAATTTTTTCTATTCTAATTAGGCATTGCACACACATAATGAAGATAAAGGAAGTAAGTTGCAAAGCATAGTTATTCATTACCTAGGTGAAATTGTGAACTAATATCTTTTTAATATAGAAGTTTAAAAGTATTTACATTGTTTTTATAGAATAGAATAGTTTGGTTTTGAAATAACCAAATTTTGTTAGAACCGTATGTAATACTTGGTTGTAACTGGGAAACAGAAAGCAACAACTTAAATGAATGAAAGTAGCAAAATAAAGAACAATCAAACCAGGACATCAGATGCGTTATCATAGCTCGGTCCACAATCTACATCTGCGGTGCCTTGCCCAGATGTAAACTCCACTAGTTTGACGAATCAAACTACAAGACTCCTTGACGTGACTCCTTCACTTCGAGCTCCTCCTAGCACACTCTCATACCCTCATTTATGGACCTTACATACACAAGATCCCTCTTGTGTATGAGGCTCCCCCTTACTAGAACACCCAAGTCCCCTTGGATGCTTTACAACTAGATAAAGAAAGTGAACAGAACAGGTTCATAATACAAAGTAAATCGACTTTAACTGGTGTGCAGACTCAATCACTTTGAACACATAAATAGACACGAATAGATTCTTTAATCTTAACTAAATTGGCTAAATCTGAACAATCTAAATCTATAAAATCAACCACATTAATCATGTGGTAATGTCTTATGGATCGCGAACCTTATCGACTTCATAATCTTCAATTGATCACCAATCGATTGGATAAGTTCAAATCTTCAACTTCCTTATCTAGAAATCTTGTTGTAACCACTTCAAGTAACCGGTTTCAACCGCCAATCTTAAACCAAATCTCCAACAATTACGATTCTTATTTTAAGCACATGTCCACTATGTTGGATTTGGATCATTTATCTAGTTGTAACAATATTATGACAAACTTTTAATTGTCAATATCACACTTCGACACTAACAATCTCTTCTTTTGTCATTATTTTGTCACAATAAATAAGATGAGTCAGAAGCATAAAATCTTCATAAGATGAGACATAAAAAAAATATTATTATCCCATGCATAAATAACAGTTTCCATTAACACAGTGGTTACAATCGCATCAATCCATAAGTTGTACCACAAACAGTAGTCTTAAGCATCAAAATTAAACACCACCATAAACCGTATCTCCAAGAAGCCAAATAAATAGTACCACGATAACCACCATAAACTGTATCTCTAAGAAGTAACTCCAACTCCCCCTTACTCCTACTCAACTCATCTCTACATCTCCCCCTTCGTGATAAACATAATAGCAAAGAAGTAAGAGAGAGTAGTACAACAACTCCTCATTAAGTAGAAGGAGAAGCAATAAGCTTCAAGAAATCGAACGACTTCTGAAATAAGGGATCAGGTAATGCTAAAATAGCCTGCATCAACTCCTTCTCTTATTCCTATCTTGGGTTGAGAAAGTCAGTATCGTCAATACCCAAGTCAAAGGTAGGCTGATCATCTGGTTAGGATGTATTAGGTGCAGAGGATGAAGGTCCAATAATTATTGAATGAGCATTCTTTTTCTTCTTCTTCTTCTAGACTTTGGTGGGACCAGGTTTCTAGGCATCAGTTCGCACCGAGTGTCCCTACTGTTGTAATTGATAGGGCAGAGTAGTAGCTAACTGAAGTGAAATAGGCAGATCATTAAAGTGAGAAGACCCTCCTTTTTGATTTTGATGGAGATTCCTTTCACTTTGCCAGAACATCATGAGTCCTGAGTATTATCCTAGACCTTTTAAGAGCTGAGAAATTCAATTAGTAAGGAAAGAATAAATAATTAAAAGTGGTTCCATGTTTGGTTCTCTTCTAGATCGCTCGAAAGATGATTTCTCCAAGGTCAATTGGAGCTCCTTAACCTATGGCATACAAAAGAATCCTCATTTATCTGTCAAAGATATTGCCGTGTCTAGTGGGAAGAAGGTTGGTGGTAATGTGATTGTATAAGCAGAAGTATAATGTAGTCAGATAATTGGTATCGTTCTTCATATTCCTCTGTGGCCACTGTGTTTGCTTACCATGGGTAATGGTGTAGATTATAGTAGACATGGTATTAGACATCTGAAAGTCCTCAGAAAATCTATGACATTCAAGGTTAAATGGACACACTAAAAAGTTATGGAGGTCTTTAGGGGAGAATTCTATAAATTTCCCTCTGATGAAGAACCTTTGGTAGTGTGGGGACTTGTGATCAAAGACTTCTTTCTTGAGATTGGCATAAAACTTATTTACCAGGCTCATATTGTATCTGTTTGGGAAAGAAAATAACTTTAAAAGAGAGCGAGTCTTCAAAAAGGTTACCAGGTTCTAGTTGGCATAGTTCTTCTTGTGGAGGTAAGTCTCGGCATGGTACTTCTTGCCCATGAGACTTTTAAACCGTCCTTCTCCCTCCTTATTTAGCATTCAGTGAGTGTGGCCTTTATGATTACCCAGCTTTATTTTGCGTTGTTCTGTGTCTCCATCTGAGTCGGGAATGATGCTTCTTGATGTTAGTATTTCTATATCTGACTAAATAAAGAGGATAGCAATATATGCTCATCATCTCCATCATTTCCTGTGTCAGGAACAATAGTTTGAGCAACGGAGACCACATGAACATGTTCCTTGGATGTAGCTAGAATCTTTGTATAATAGTGGTGGGTCTCCTATTATGCAGTCTCCACTAGTTATGATCGTTCAAGGGTAGATGCATCAGGGGCTGCTTCAGGTCTGGCTTGTTCTTCACTGACCTGTGAAGACTCGATTGGTTGCACAGTCACAACAGGTGCAAAATGCACGACTTCAAAAGATAGTTATTAGTTAGGTTGATCAAATTATGTTGATGAAGATGCATGAGGTTAACAACCCTAGTTAGTCTCTTCCTTAGAAGTGGCGGTAATCTTTCATATGAAGATCGAGACTGATCTGGAGGTGGAACAACACTCAGAGGTGTTGGATTCAAAACCTTCTTCCCTGTTTGCACTGGTTTTTTTTCTTTAGGTGGAGTTGGCGCCTGTGATGCAACATTTTTTACTGAACTTCTAGTTTGAACCATGGCACTGTCGGTGTTGCAACTGCTTGAAAATGGAAGATGAAGGCATGATTTGCAGAGGTCGCAGAGGAAAAGAGAGAGAGAGAGAGAGAGAGAGAGAGAGAGATAACAGATGAAACAGAGGCCAGAGATTTGTTAGATCCTTGATGTTTATCTACCCCATTAAAATCTCAACAACCCTAATTAATAATACACATGATGATTACAAATAAAATAATTTAAATAATCGTTCTAAACGGTAATATGACCATTTGATTACAAAAAAACACACACATAACAAATAACTCACTCACACGACTCACATACACGACACAAACCTACTCCCCCTTTATTTAAATTATACTTAATCAAACAAAATAAGCAAATAAAAAAATGCGGGGGGGTGGGGGGGTAAACATGTGTGCATTACATAGGGCTAAGATACTACCTAATAGTCCCTCTCAAGAACTCAACATAAAAGGGTTTTGTAAAAATATCAACTAACTATTTATTAGTGTGAACATATTCAATAGAGATTACTTTCCTTTCCACCAAATCCTGAATAAAGTGATACCTCAACTCGATGTGTTTGGTTCTGGAATGTTGGACTGGATTTTTTGAAATGTCAATTGCACTGCGGTTGTCAAAAAAGATAGTCTACACTACCCACCCAATTGTAATATATTATGCTTTAGCTGTGGAGAAGGAAATTGAGTTATGCTTCTTGCTGAACCAATAAACTATATTTTTTCCCATGAAGAAACACCCTCCCAAGGTACTTTTACGATCATCTACACTACCTACCCAATCTGCATCACTATAACCAACAAGTGAGATGTTACAACTGGAAAAGTACCAAAGTCCCAAGTTTGAAGTTCCTGCCACGTAGTGAATAATTCTCTTGATAGTTGACAAATGTGATTCCTTAGGCGTAGCTTGGTAGCGAGAACATATACTAACACTAAATGAGATATTAGGCCTGCTAGCAATGAGGTAGAGTAGACTTCCAATCATGCTTCTGTAGAGAGATGGGTCAAGTGATTTTCTATGCTCATTCTTGGTCGGCTTCTCAGTTGTACCCGTAGGTGTGCGCATGTGTTTGGCATGTTCTAACCCAAAATGTTTCACCAAGGAACATGAGTACTTATGTTGAGATAGGAATGTACCTTTACTAGTCTGATGAACTTAGAGACTAAGAAAGTATGAGCGCTCTCCCACCATGTTCATTTCAAACTCAATTTGCATATTGTGTACAAATTCTTCCACCTAGTCTTTGGCAGTAGCTCCATAGGCTATATCATCAACATATATAGGAGTTATGAGGACTAAAGAAGCATGTTGCTTAACAAATAATGTTTTATCCACATTTCCATGAGCGTAACCATTATTAAGTAAAAACTGTGCAATGCGGTTGTACCAGGCCCGAGGAGCTTGTTTCAACACGTATAGAGCCTTCTTCAACTGATAGACAGGTGATGGGAAGGATGGATATTCAAATCCCTTAGGTTGAGCAATGTACAATTCTTTATTTATAGTTCCATTCGAGAATGCACTCTTCACATCCATGTATACTGCTTAAAACCAAGAGAGCAAGCAACAACAAGTAGTAGACAAATAGATTCTAATCTAGCAACAGGGGCAAATGTTTCACCAAAATCTATTTCTTCAACCTGATTATAACCTTGTGCCACTACGGGTGCTTTGTTTCTAACTAATTCACCCTGAGCATTGGATTTGTTTTTAAAGATCCATTTTGTGCCAATAACATTTGCATGCTTAGGTCGAGGCACCAGAGTGCAAACATCGAGTCTCTGGAATTGATCCAGTTCCTCCGCATAGTTAGGGTCCAGTACTCATCATGTTATGCATCGAAAACATTATTAGGCTCAATGTTAGAGACATAACACACATACCCAACTAGCCTCATGTAGTCAGTTCTCGTTATATATCTTGTTACTATCCTTTTATCGTTTTCTCCATTATGTTGTCAGAAGGATGATCTTTCTGAATTCTACTCTAAGGTTCTCGAGCACTAGTAGGTAGTTTTGATTCAGTTTAGTGAGGAGTTGTAGCTGCGTCATGTGAAGCTTCAACACCAGTGGCCACATGCATATTGGGAGTGGTTGTAACTGGTATGAAAGGAATGGTTGTCATTAGTAGATCATCATCTCTGTTGTGAGCTTGTGTTGGTTATTGATCTGATGGAGAATTATCAAAGATAACATTGATTTCTCTTTAAGAACGCTGGTTTAGAACTATATATGCTCTACTATCAGTTGCATAGCCATGGAAGATGGCTTCATCACTTCTTGGATCAAGCTTTTCAGGATCTCCCTGTCATTCAGAACAAAACACTTACTTCCAAATGTACGAAAGTAAGCAAGATTAAGCTTTCTACTTTTCCAAAACTCAAAGGGAGTTTTATGTGTGAAAGGATGAAGATATGTTCTACTGATAGTGTGACACGCACTGTTAATAGCTTCTGCCTATAGTTTGTTGGGAAGACTCTTTGAGGTGAGCATGACCCTGGCTATTTCTTGAATGTGTCGATTATTTCTTTTAACTACCCATTCTGTTGAGGTGTAATTGGAGTTGAGAATTCCTGCTAAATCTCTGCGATTCTGCAAAAATCATGGGATTTTGAGTTTTCAAAATCTCTCCCATGATCACTTCTAATTCTGATTATATGTTCCCTGGATGTTGACTTCTCATTCATCAACTTCAGACATAGTTCACTAAAAATTTCAAATGCATCTGATTTTTCTTTCTAGAAAAGAGCCTATGTAAATCGAGAAAAATCATCAACACAAACTAGAATGTTTCTCTTCCCAGACAAGCTTGATACATGAGTAGGTCCAACCAAATCAATGTGTAAGAGTTCAAGTACAGCGCAGTTATTGCATGAGTCTACTAATTTATAGCTTTCTCATTTCTGCTTCCCAAGTTGACCAGGTTTGCAGGTCTCGATGGATGATAGAGTGAGGCTTGGTAGTCCTTGTATTGCTTTAGAGTTTGAGAGCTTGATCAGATGAGTGTAGTGGATATGTCCCAATCGCTGATGCCATTCTTCAGTGATGTCTGCTACAGAGTTGTAACATGCCCTGCTTAGCTGTTGCAATAGGTAGCAATTCTTAGATGACCTTTCTCCGGTCATGATATATATGCTATCTACTTACACACATTACATCTATTTTTGGTGAAGTTTACATAGAAATCTTGATCACATAGCTGACTAATACTAAGTAAATTTCATTTTAGATCTTCCACATGAATAACCCCTTCTAGTGTAGGTAAACCAGGAACCTTAAAAGTTCCCTTTCTAATGACTAGACTCTATACTCCATCTCTAAAGGTAACATATCCTCCAGCCTGAGATTAATAGTTGATGAGAAGACTCTTATCACTTGCCATATGCTTTGAGCAGCCGGTGTCGAAATACCAATCAAAATAAGATATAGATTTCAAAGATATATGTGTTGCATGACATATATTTCTTTTTGGAACCTATTGCTTCTCCTGATTGGATAGATGAGACCCTTGTTCTTGAGTAGCCTTTTGAGTGATCTCGAACTATCTTCAAGCTATTTCCTTGATCATCTTGAGACATTTTAGACGAATGTGTCCCTTGATTTTGTTGTAGTAGTATGTAGGTCTGAACCTCCCTTTTTTTCTAGTGAGTGGTTTCTCCTTGTGTAACGGCCCATTTTATAAATTTCTCTTCACTTGGCATACGTGGACGCCAGCTCAGATCCACAGGGACATCGCAATAGGCTAGAATGCACGGGGACTAGGGTATGCTAGGTAATTGTGTGTTGGATGCTTATTTGCGGTGAAATTTATTGAAATACATCGCATGTGTGTGTTGCATCAAAATACGTGCGAGATTGTGTGAACTTTATTCGCCTCGATATACGTGTTGACGCGGGTACCGGGTAGTTGACGGGACCGAATATTAGGTCGGGGAAACTAAAACACAAATTAAATAAAAAATATCTCGAGACAGAGTAAGGACGGGCAGGTGCCGTACACGTGTAATTGGGCCAGTTGGCGAGAAGTACACGGAGACACATCACCCCGGGGCGGCGAGGGCCGCCACACCTTGTGCTCTCACAAACCTCACAGGTTCATTGAAGGACCGTGCAGAGGAGCCTTTTATGAAACCTATTCCTTGATAATCACCATATCTTTTACCAATCTACAGAAGATCATCTAGCTTGACATTTCCCTTATTCAGCTTGCAGATGGTGTTCTCTGCACGCTCCAATCGTTCTTACACTTTATCAACTCCTCATGAAATGGCTTCTTCCCATTTTGAGATCATAGCAGCATAATTTCCTCTTGCTTCTGCATGAGTCGAGAGGTTAGGTAAATCACAATCAGAATCATCTTAATCACTTACTTTATGATTTTCTTTTTTAGAGTTGTTGTTTGTGGTTGCAATGGCTGTGTTGGCTCCTATTGCAACTTACTTGCACTGCAACAAGTGTGATGAGCTGATTCACATGTTCTCCCTCATTATTTTATTCTGAGTCGCTCTGGGTACTGGCCAGTCGTTTCTCTTTTCTTCTATATGGACATTTAGCTCGAAAATGTCCCAGTCATCCATATTCTCTACTTGTGAGCTTACTTTTGTCTAACGGCTTAACTTCGAGTTCTTTCCTTGAGGAATCTTCTTTTCCACCATTTTTCATTCCCTGGAATTTTTGAAATAGTTTGTTATACATTTAAGTTAACAACACAAGATCATCCCCTTCAAGGGTTGCTTCCTTTTCTATGTTGAAGTATTGCGATGCAGCTTTCAAAGCAAGCTCTTTTGATTTCTTCTATTGATTAAGATGCATTTCATATGTCGTTAAAGACTCTATGAGTTCTTTAAACTTAAGGTCCTTGAGACCTCGGTTCTCCTGAATAGTAGCAACCGTCACATTGTATTTATCCCCAAGTTATTGTACCTAGTTGGCTATGTCCTTGAGCTTGGCAATATATTTAGCAACTGTTTCCTTTTCACCCATTCTCAGCATTTCAAACTGAGATGCCAACAACATAATCTTAGATTCACGAATGACTTTATTGCCTTTAGAGAAGTTCTCAAAGATCTCCCATGCCTCTTTTGCCACTCTACATGAGGAGATAAGTTTGAGATACTCCTCATTAACAGCTCCAAAGATTGCATTGAGTCCTTCAGCATTGTTTGAGAGAAGCATTTTTTCATATGTTGTCCAGTCATTTGGATTTTTTGGTTATGCATCAACTTCAGATGTCTCGTATCCTTTCTCAATTGACCTCCAAGCCATCTCATCTATGGACAGAATGTGCCCTTCCATACGAGCTTTCTAATATGTATAATGCGTATTGGTAAGCGGTGGTGGTATCGTGTTAAAGACCCATTCAGGCTGGTCTAACTGGTTTCACTATGACATTTTGGTTAATATGGATCTCACTTGTCTCTGTAAAACAAAGACTTCACAGTGCCCGCTCTGATACCAATTGAGATAACCGAATGTGGTTACAACCATATGTAATATTTGGTTGTAACTAAGAAACAGAAAGTAACAACTTAATTGAACTAAAACAGCAAAATAATGAACAATCAAACTAGATGTAAACTCCACTAGTATGACGAATCGAACCGCATGACTCTTTTACGTAACTCCCTCACTTTGAGCTCCTCCAAGCACATTCTCATACCCTCACTTGGGACCTTACATACACAAGATCCCTCTTGTGCGTGAGGCTCCCCCTCACTGGAACACCCAAGTCCCCTTGGATGTTTTACAACTCAATAAAGAGATTGAACGGAACAAGTTCACAATACAAAGTAAATCGACTCTAATTGGTGTACAAACTCAATCACTTTGAACACTATAAATAGACACAAATAAATTCTTCAATTGTAACTAAATTGGAAAGATCTGAATAATCTAAATCTGTAAAACCAACCACATTATTCATGGGGTAATGTCTTCTGGATCGCAAACCTTATCGACTTCATAATTTTTTATTGATCACCAGTCGGTTGAGATAAGTTCAAATCTTCAACTTTCTTATCCAGAAATCCTATTATAACCACTTCAAGAAACCGGTTACAACCGGCAATCTTAAACCAAATCTCCAACAGTTACGATTCTTATTCGAAGCACATGTCTAATGTGTTGGATTTGGATCACTCATCTAGTTGTAACAATATTATGGCAAACCTTTAATTGTCGATATCACACTTCGACATTAACAATTTTAAAATTTAATTAAAAAGAAATTTCCTTAGCAATCGAGTAATTCTAACTAAGTATACTAAGTATAATACACTTTTCCCTGATGAAGATATCTGTAGTCCACGTAAGTTGATCACACTATTAGTACAATCGAGTCGTTATACTTGTGCAGCCATGATCAAGAATCGTTGGATTTAATTTCTAGTTTTCTTGCACTTGTTGATGATTCTTTGCATACTCATTCCACTTTATCAATTCCTTCATAATCTTTTTTTTACTTTATTTCTTAATATATTCTAATTATCACCTGAAATAATAAAAACTTAAGAAAAACTCATGTAATATAGTCTTTTACATCTAAAATCTTTCTAAAATGTAGGATAAAACATGTCAAATTATTGACTTATCAAATATCCCCAAACTCGACACTTTCTATTCCGAGCAAAGGAATACTCTCAATCATATTCTCTTTTCTTCCCTCATTTTGATTTTATAATTATATACTCTTATTCTTAAATAGAAGTGATCTTTAAATAGAAACATATTACTTACACAAAAATAAGAATCATGATAGAATATAAAGATTTAAAAAACAACCCCTTTATTTGACAACTCAACATCTAATTATGTAATACACCTCAGAATTTAAAGTTAAACTCATCACCAAGGTCAAACCACTATATGGGTTTTCTCAATCTCTACTGACAAACATCAAGCTTACGATAACTAATATTCATTCTCAAGATACAAAAATCACTAAATCAATGTCATTTTCAAACAATATTTAAAATATCACCATAATCAATGTCGATAGGAGTTTTTATTCACTAATAATCATCATTTCATATTCATTTGCTAGAATAAAAAGATAAACTTCACTTGAGCTAAATCTTTTACTTGAAGAGATTTTCATAAACTTCCTTCCATTATTTTATATATTTCTTTCTTTCTTCTTCAATTATATATTCAATTTCTTCTTTATATTTATATTGTATTCAATTATATATTCATTTTCTTCTTTATTCATTTTCTTGTCGCCACCGTAAAATTTTAGCATGAGATTATCATCTCACAATGTTCTACAATTTTACGGAAAGAAATCGAGCGAAAATCGGACGTAGGGAGCTCTGCAAGCGAGAATCCAAGTGAGAGGATCTAAAGAACGAAATTTGTTTTAGTTCTCTATTGAATTTCATTTGATCGTTTTATTTTGTTTTGATATTAAACCCTCAGCTGCTTGTCAGTGGCTTAATTTCTTTTTTATTTATTAAATCTTGAAATCCATATTTTGACGTATTTTAGCTTTCGGTACTCGTTTTCGATCTGATCTTTCACTAAATTGAACAAAACTCTTGAAAAAATAGTTCATCCTCATAAAATTTCCATAACACTAGTTTTGGTCACACCAAAACCCCAAAAATCTTTACTTTTTCTGTGACATACTAAAATCTTTTGCAGCAATTCTCTTGCCATAATTAACCAAACTTGTACCAATTTGGACCTAATCTCAACCTCAACTAGCGTCAACCAACATAAAACTTGAAAATAAGATCTCGCACAACCTTCATCTCATTTCGCACTACCTTGAGTCCTGACTTATACAAACCGAGGCAAAATCCCACATCGGCTCTTTAAGCACATTTAAACTTCAAATTTGGATTTTTAAACTTAATTTCACTTATTTTTCACAAGATTTGAAATGATAGTTCGAGTCAATATTTTAACCCTATTGAGACCCATTTCGACATGTATATCGAGATAAAACCTCATAAAATTTCAAATTTACTTAATCAACTTGAATTTCATAAAATAAAATAATATATAATACACAACACTAGGCAAACATCACACAAAAGTAACATTACCTGTAAATCTCATTTCACCAGTCCATAGCTCTCAACTTGCGACCTAAACCATAATTCGAATTCATTAATCATGGATTACTTGTAATTATTGAATTAAAAATTTTAAGATTTGACAATATGAGAAGACATCTCTATGAATTTTGTCATAGGACTACCGAAAAATTCTAGGAGACATGATTTGATATAGGTTACAGTTGACTAACTGACGAAGTCTGCTCATTTCCTGCCAGTACCAACACGTTACATATTCAATCAGCTACGTGTACTATTTGAGAGAGATTATTAAGCTACGTGGGGTACCATTGATGATTACGTCAGACATATATGTTACATATACATTCAAGATGTGGTGGATTATGCAGGATCAGTATGGTACGCGCCTATAGTCCAGTACAACTTTTCATCCTCAGATTGATGGGTAGACTGAAAGGTTGATCTAGGTCCTTAAGGACAAGCTTCGGGCTTGTGTACTAGAGTTTGGGGGTCTTGAAAGGAGTATTTTCCATTGTGTAAGTTTTCTTACGATAACAGTTATCAGACCAATATTGAGATGCCGCCAGTTAAGGCTTTATATAGAAGACCGTGTCGCTCACCATCGTGTTGGGCTGAGCTAGAGGACCGTGAGATTTTAGGGCTTAAGCTGGTTGGTGACCAAACGGAGAAGTTCAAACTTATTTGTTAAAGACTCAAAAGTTCCTAAGAGAGATAGAAGAAATATGCAAATGAGTATTGCAGTGATCTCACGTACACCGAGGGAGCCTTTGTCTATTTAAAGGTTTCCCCTCATAAGGGTATTCAGAGATTTGGGGTGAAAGGCAAGCTTGCACCAAGATTCATTAGGCCTTTCAAAATTAAGAAACGGGTCTAGAAAAGTTGCATACGAGCTTGAGCTGCATCCATAGATGTTAGTAATTCATCTGATTTTCCATATATCGATACTACGACTAGCTGAGTCGAGGGTAAAACTACAACCAATAGTTGACTTGAGTCAGATTAGCCTGGTGAGGACATTAGCTATGAGGAGCAGCCTATTTAGATCTTAGGTCAAAGGGTACAACAGTTGAGGAACAAGCCTATCCCGAAAGTAACTCATCAAATGGCAGTTCCACGACGATACGGAACTCATTTAGAAGTAGGAGGACTATATGAGGGACATATTCCCATTAGTTTGAAAGATTTGTCAAGGCCCAAAATTTCTAATCTCGTTTTAATCCTTAAATAGGATCACTGACCCGAGGCGTGAGACCCACATCGTGATATGCATACTGACTGAGGCAAGTTGATGAGGTATATTTTATATTTGCATGATGATTTCCTAGTGTATTGTATGTAGACTACTAAGTTACCTCTACTTGTTCTATATAGTGTCGAGGTGTGAGCGTGGATAAACCTTGAGATGCGTGCCAGTATGGGACCGGGTAAAGAGTGATGGGGTAAGATTTAATTTAAGTTATTGTGATCGAATTTGTTAAATCAATGTGCCTATAGTTTGAATTGCATAAATATAACCTAAGTTAGCATAATAAAACAATAATCATTGATGTTGCTCAAGATATGTATGGACAGATCAAGAGACCAATACAATATGAATTGGTGTTAGTGAGGGTGACTTATTGGAGAGTTAAGGGATGTGAAACAAAATTAAAACCATTAGATTAGTCTCTAGATGAGTATGTACATCGAGAGGTATTATTTTCAAAATCCATTTGCATATTTGAGTTCCTTGAGACTTTATAATATTCCAGCTATCAAGAATTTCATAAATTGATTTTATTTTGACAAAGTTATGAGTTTTACAAGTTTTGAATGGTCTTAAGCTTTCCAAAAAAATGCATGTTTAATTTGATGAATTTGATGAATTATGTGAAGTGCTTGGTGTATGTTTGATAGATGAGGATGTATTGATCCCTGGTGGCGGAAAATGAGGATCTGAGGCTTTGGAGGAGGCCGTTGCAAAGAGGAAACTCAAAAATTTGGTTATATAATTCTAGGTTTTGGTGCGCGTAGCTAGGTGCTTTAACAGCACGAAAATCTGCATTTTCTCAAAACACACTTAACCTATCTTGCTTAGCTTAAAACCCAAACAAAGATTCTAAACACACTCTAATGGATACTAAATGATACCAAGAGCCTATGTAAGAGTCTCAGGTACGCTTGTTGGAGTGTCGAGAGGCCAATTAAGCTCGGGAGTACATTGTGTGACTTGTAAGTAATCTCGTTGAGGATCATGTTTACATTTCATTTCTATTGTGCTCTGTTTACAGTCTTTTGACAATCTAGTACCTTGAAATATGATATCATGAGGTTGTTTCATATTCTACTCATTATATGGGTGTTTTTATCACGATATCACTTGTTCATGTATTCGTTGACTCTATTTTCATGTTCTAATTATTTCTTACACATTTGATGAAAGTGTGATCAAGAATAGCATGATATTAAGATTAGAATAATGGAATTGGAGTATATATATCAACTTGTATTCTAATTGGTTTTGAAGCATATTGCCTTGTCTTGAAAGCCCTAAATGTGATTCTTTCTTAATATTGTAAAGTAGTGATAGAGTTTAGGGTTCATTGCACAATAAGGGATGTGCAGCACATGGGGGGGTTGTCGGCACTCACCACTACACTTGCACGTCACATGGATTATGGGACTCAGGGTAGTCCGCAAGAATATATGAATGAGTGATTATGGAGTCATAGAGCTCAGCTCCAACCTTCGGTAAAGGTGTAAAGCACGGCTCCACCTTGAGATAATGGAATAAAGACCTATATGATGGGACTCGGACCGACAAGACCTAGATCATTACTACTTAGCCTGTGTCAGTCTCATATTATTTTACTATGATATTTTATTCTATATTTCCTTTTCAACACTTCTTCGCTATATTTATGCTTTTAAATACCAGTCGATTATGTTTGGGAATATACATAAGAATCTCAAGGAATTACTTTATTACATATTGTTCTCATCGTCCGTTTTATGACAGCAAGTGCAGATTCATCGAGTAGCCGGCTAGGCGAGGAGAAGATCGGGACTATCTATAAGCATTCGAAAATTTTCTACTTCCTATCTTATAGGTCTCAACTTTTGATGTATTATTTACCTTGTTTTTTCTATACATTTTTAGTTGTATATTAGGTTGAGTGACTAGTTTCCTGACTTGACACTTACTAGCGCACTATGTAGCATCCCCTAACCTAATTAGGGCGATACCCGACCTAAAACCCTAATTAAGCCTCGCTAATCCTGCTAGTCTTAACTAGAGCCAGCAGCCTCTCCTCTTAAACTTGATAATCACTATTATATATTGAATATCGATGTAAAACAAATATTAAACGCAGTGGAAATTTAAAATTTTTTCGATATTTAAATAAGATATACAATACCAAATCAAATCGAAATAAACCTCGGCTATACAAAGCCTCCCATCCCTTGTGATATTACATCTTATGTAATTTTTAGGTAGCTCAAGACTATTTTGATGGAGCAAGGAAATACATATGCAGTGGTGACACAGTGGCGACATAGTAGGCTATAAGGCACGGTGTTTGACAATAAGTGACAGTACCAAACACGCAGGAAATAGAAAGTTAAAGTTTGAATTCGAGTTAAATTGTAAATTATAGTTTCTAATTATTATTAACAAGTATAAATAGGTATTAGGACTTGGAAGAACACCATATACCAACTATTAGCCCCCATTAGAGTAATTTAGCATAGGGTTTACATTGACTTTGAGTATTAAGGAGCTTATGTGAAGAAGAGATTGAAGACTTCACGTTTGCGATTCAAGTTAGGTTTTTTTGGTTAATTCAAGGTAATATTTATATTCATCTCTGATTTGCAATTATGTCCATTATGAATTGTGATATGTGTGTTTTAATGAAGTGTGAGTAATCTATCTTAGGGATCACTATATCCTATGGTATGAATGTGCTCTGAATATGATTAAAAAATAAATATAAAGTGCAATGGTTAGAATTCGTATTGATTCTGAGTGTAATGTTTTAGACATACTAGCCACATGTTTAATGATATTAGGTTTCAAAAGTTATCATAGTCATAGAAGCTTTTAATCCGAACATGAACGGTACAACCGTAAAATACACAACATCAAGATATAGTTATTGATTAGGGAGGCATAAATAGTAAACTTAGTTATGAATTCAATGATTTAGGACTTAAAGCAATGTGGAGCTTACGTTATTCACACTGATAGGTGGAGTTCTAGTTTGCACATTATAATTTTTTCCATTACGACAGTGGATTGAAGTGGATTTGAAGGAAATGTGTCTATTCTAATTAGGCCTTGCACAAAAAAAAATAAGATGTAAAAATATATACAAAGCATAGTATTAAATTACCTATGTGAAGTTGTGAACTAAGATATCCTTAATGTAAGAGTTCAAGTAAAGTCTAATTTGATTTGTTAGATAGTTTAGTTTAGTATTATCCAACTAAAAGTGAATTCCTAAGCAATAGTTCAAGTTAAATAAGTAATTAACAACTAGTGCAAAAACTTTTCCTTAAGGACGATATCCGTGATCAACATAAGTTGATTGCACTATTACTACAAGTAAGCTTTTGTACTTGCGCCACGCACACCTCCTACTGCTGCATGACAGATTGAGCTGCCACCTGCTTTAACATAGGGTGCGAGTTCAACTGCTCCACTCCAAGATGAAAAAGAGGAAGTTACTGTTAGGTTTTGGGGTTCATACGCAGCGAAAAATTCAAAACAATTTTTTGAAGAAAAAAACCCTATGAGGATCGAAAATAGGTTCCATTAAACTAGATCTACAAAAGTAAACCATACCTTAATTCGTGATTTTCTTCTATGATTGTTTGATCTCTAAGACATTCAAGCACGCATCCTCTATCGAAATTCCATACACGAATGGTGATCACAATTTGGAGTATTGGCTCCAAGAGAGATTGACAACGTTTTCTTTCTCTCTTAAAATCCAGAGAACTCGAAATTGGCAAAAATGAAAATCTTATTTTGTTTTAGGGGTTCACCCTTTTATTTATATGTGTAGGTAAGCCCTTACTTAAAATCTTATTAGTAATACAACTATTATATTTAGGCAATTTAAGAAAATTATACATATGCCCCTATTAATAAGTTATCATATAACAAATCGTAAAGGCTTTTATGTCATGAATTTTATCATATAAAATTCATTACTCTAGACCAATTAAAATTGCACAAAGCCATTCTTTGTATGCGACCCAATAGGTTCATGCAACGTTAGCACTAAAAAAACCATTTTGCTACACAAGTATAAGCAGCCTCTAGTAAGACATTATGACTACTCAAGTAGCATGAATATCAAAATCGATACAACCTAATGAATAACATATATCATATCATTTTGTCGTGCGATATCCTTCGACTAAACATAAGGCATGGAGAGTTACCCTTAATGTTCAATCATACTAGCCTTGATCTTTAGGTAAACTGAAAACATCTAAGTAACATTGATCATATCAATTCACATGGATTTGGTCATTATCGGTCTATCATATCGAGGGACTCAATGATATCTCTCTATACGAGATTGATAAATTCTATCTTAATTACACGCCTTCACATATTATTCACATGGTAACCAATCACAATTTTTATAATCGTCTGGTTAAAGACAACGTTTGATTGTGTCAAATTACCATGCTCCTAATATTGAAGTTTATGGTAATTTCAAGTCGAATGACTAAATGATATACCTATCATGAGTAACACCTATGACTTAATCCATGTGGTGTTCTTATAGTAGGTCAGTCTAGTACCTTATTCCCTAACAAGTACTCATGATCTTGATTTGAATCCCTATACACATGATCATCACATGACCATCAATCAAGATTCACACTAGTATTAATTCATTATAGCTTATAGTATAATGATCGACAAGAGACATTTACGATATTTCAATAAATACTCATTGATCTAATTATAAGGTAAACATGCAATCACTTATAATAAAACAACAAATGAAAACCTCAATTTTATTAACTAAAATCATAAAATAAACAATGTTTTTAGATTGACCTAGGGCACATGTCCTAACAATTACCTCCCCTGCTGAGTTTCAAGCGAAGGAATTTAGAGTTGATCAAGGTAACATTACTGATTTAAACCTTGATCTAAGTTATGTTACTCCATTGTTGCTATTGGGACAAGTATCCTTGAATCCCTTAGAGAAGATTATGAAACCGATAGGGAAGATGTTGTAACACTACATGAGGTTCCTTGTGAAAAGGTTTCTGAACAACTTGAGTCTCTAGCAACATGAAAGATTTCTCCTGATGTGGACTTGACATAACCTTTAGGGCATTCTGATGTCTTCGGTTACTGCACCTATGGAACATATTGTAGAGGCTCCAGTAAATGATGTTTTGCAATATGAGCCAAGTATGTCAATCCATCCTCCTACTCAAATATCTAAATGTCAATAAAGTCATTCCTAGCACTTCAGTCGAACCAATAACTACAGTTGATGTTACTGCTACTACACCAGTGGAGACTGCTCCTGGGAGTATGAAACTGTTGTTGATGTACCTACGACTTTCGAAACTGCTACTGCTGCATCGACACAGATATAAGTTCTTAAAGATGATTATGCTTCTATTGAAAAAGAACCTCTACAACAAGCAAGTTCTCCGATGGTGATGAGACCACACCCTATGTTGTTTGATTACTTCTTGGATAACACTACTTATATGACATTTTGCAAAGAAGTGGTAGCTGCACAGATACGTTCATTGTAAGAAGAGTCGAACATTGCCGACACTGAGCTGTAACGTTTGAGGTGGTCGATTAACATTCAGTTGTAATATCTTTGGCATAGTTAGTCAAAAAGGGGGAGTGAGTAAACAAGGTTAAGTTTTTCTTTGGTATTTTGTGATTGTAAGTGCATAAACTTTTATGTTTTTCAAACTATATTTCATGGATGTACTTATTGGCTGATGACTATAACTTTTTGCGGTCTTACTTTTGTGTGTTTTTACTTTGATCCATCGCTAACAATACATTTTATGAAATTCCTCAAAATTTTGGTTATCTTGTTATTTATTACTTTTGACTAATCTATGCCAAATGGAGAGATTGTTAGACCTTAGTTTATTGCGTTTGGGTCAGTCTATCCTTGTTGGCGGTATATTGTCAAAACAAAAGTTATGCCAGTTAGGTAAATGCTATAATGAAGATGGAAACCTGACTCAGTAAGGTGTCCGAATGTATATACAACTTAGAAGTTGATTATAATGCAAATTCCAATGAAGATTATAATGTATTTTAAAGTATTTATTCTAGAGGTATTTATCTGTCTTTTATTTATATTATTGCAATATTATTTATGATTATGAGTGAGTAGTTTGTCAATCTAAACAAAGTCCAAACGTGAGCTAAATTCGTTTTGCAATGTAGTTATGATAAGATGATTACGTGCTTAACGTTTTAAACCGACCGTATTCTTTGATTCTCTAATTTAATAGGTTATTATCTATTGATCTTAATCATGATCTTTGTATTGCATGCATAGTCTAGAATGTGTATGATAATATTTAGATTCATTATCTAATTTAAAGCAGTAATTAGGATTGTTTGAAAGGTATGACCGTTAAAATGTCCTAGATGAACTTGAGATCTAAATCTAATGTCGAAGTGGTTTTTCTGAATGTGGTAAATTTAGTAGTTCGAAGTTTTCATAAATTGTAATGTAGTTTTATTACGTGAAGTTAATGTATTTGTGTATTTAAAGGAGTTAGTTCAATAAAATTAGAACGTGGTTTTTCCACCGGTATAAGGAGAACAAATGGCTGGCTAAAAGGTTGTTTTACTTACTTATGATTAGAGTTTAATGATCTATCATACTTTATAAAGTATGCTCATAACTATAAGATCAAATTAACATGTTTAGAATGCAAAACGGATTGAGGTTTCGTTGTTTTGGATGTTTGTTTAGATATTTATTTCTATTGAATTGAATTTATTTTATCGATATTGAATTTAGAATTGTGTTAGTTAAGTTAGTATAATTATTTTAGTTAATTATTATTATATTATAGATTGAATTAATGAGTTTAATTATTGTTTTAATTAATTAATTAATTAAATTAAAAAAAAAAAACTATTAAAACTCTTTTTTCTAGAAACGTTTGATAAATTCATGTAGAAACGATTTTCACTTACCAGTACTACAAAATATTAAGAGTATAATATATGAGAGAAATTTATTGTACACGTCTAACACGTGTCAGTACGTGACTCACAACTATATATCAAAAGTCTTCTTATTTTTGAAATCAAAAGTTTATTTAATAAACAAGAAATAATGAATAACAATATGATTCCAATAAGTATCTATTCAGTGCATTAAAATAGTATAACAATAGATAACTGATGCAAATCAACACTTCAATAGAAACTGTACTCATGGCATTACTTTTCATTTAAATTATAAAATTTATCTCTCAGTTATTCAAGAATACTACTAATGAAACCCACATATTAGTCGATTTGTGATTTCACTAGCGTGTTTAGGACTAATTGAGTCTTTGTAATATTCTGGATGAGTGATGATATTAAGCCATGGATTACAAAGGTAAGAGGATAAAGTTAAGCTTTAACAACCTCTTAGCTACTCCATATTTGGTTGACTCATTTGACTCACTTTCGAGGTGTAAGTTAAGTATTATGCTTGTCAATGATGTAATGCTCCTATTTCCCAGTCCATAATCTATATGAACTAAATATATTACTTTACATTATAAAATTGATAACATAATCGAGTCCCACTTACCTTTATCGAATATCCTTAATTTTTGTTTCGATTTTCCTAACTCTTGGGGTACGTAAACCTCCCGATGTCTGAGAACCTAACAAAGACCAACTAGTATCAAAGAGTATTCATTACATTATATTTAAGACCCTTAAACACGTTCCTAAACCCTCGAAAACTCCCCTATGCAATTCAATGTTTTTGTTGTTTTCTGGTGTGGCAGCGCTCTCCCTGCTTTGATGGAGCGCGTTCCACTTTTTGGGTTCATTATTATATAATGTGGGAGCGTGCTTCACTGCAATAGAGAGCATGCTCTACTATCTAGCAACTGAAAACTAGAATAGGGCAACAACCCTGTTTGAATAACCAAACACCTCCAAAACCTCTCTACAACTTCAAGGAGGGCCTCAACTAATGTCTTACACTATACAAAGCTCCAGCCAACAAAAATCTTACAAGATTAAATCGTAGTTCATCATTCCAGCGTGAATTCCAAAATTTAAAGTGAAGAAGATGAGGAAGAGTTCACCAAAAACTCCAATTTGTTGTAATGATTTCCTAAAATCAACTATTATTGATATCTTTCTTCGCCTCTCAATCACACCAACAACTCCAAATCAAGCCCTCACAAACACTTCTCACTCTCAATTCGATCAATTGAATAGTGAGATAAGTTTGAGTTATTTTGGTTTTTATATATTGATATTCCTCGAGATCTATGTCACGCGATCTCGATGTTGATATGATGGAAATGGTCTTAAAGTGATAATTATCTTACACCATCTCTTGCCTAAACTTATCTCGAGGTTTATCCTAAGGTTTGGATAAATCATTTGATCAAACTATAAGATTTTAATATTTTCGATTCAATTAATCTAATTAATTCACATTACCGTGTCATACTAACACCAAACCACGTGCAAACTCACATACACGCTAATCAAGGTACGTCGAACAACTTAAGGTAGGTTAATTAGGATCCGTGTTAACACTAGTCACCAACTTAAGGTAACGGGTTGTTACAAAAAGTACGTAATGTATAGTCCATAATCATCACTACATATATCTAAATGGAGAAATAGATACTAGAAAACCTAAAGCTTCTCGTTTCTACGATCTAACACACCGGGTGAGGTACCTAAAAATATTTAGTTGAGTGAGAATTAGGGATGTCAATGGAATCCATTACCCATGTGTACCCATCCGAACCCTACCCAATAAAGAACACCCAAATTTTGGATATTCGGATATGGGGTGAGTTTGGGTCGTAAAATACTACCCATCACGAGTACATGTATAGACCCTTAAGTACCCACTATCCAAACATGTTTATGTAATAAAGTGATATTTTGTATTAATAGGTCTCGGTTGCATCCCACCAATACCGAGACCACTTCAAAGGTCTTAGCCCTATACAAGCCAGTTTCTATGTGGCACTTCATCACTCCTAGGGCACCGATGAGGTCGGATCTATCATTGTTTGACGAAAAAACACTTTTACGACACTTTCGACCTAACATAAGTGCTCTACAATAGCAAAAAATCGAGAAATAGAGAAGATTTAAAGTGATGGGGTTTGAACGATAAGAGCAAAGGTATTTCAGGGATTTGAGAAACTAAATGAGATTTTAGCAATTAAAACTCCAATTCCAGGTATACTAGTAATAGGTTAAGATTAGCAAAAAAGCGGATACATTTAGACTCTCCAAATTCGAGGTATGTTTTGAGTATGCTTAGAGCCAAGTCGTTTTGTTAAAAAAATATTTGGGTGGGCCTACCCAATCAGGATGCTTAAAGAATCATTGTTTATCTCCCTTGTCCCTTCCTCCTCAAATTTTGAATATCGAATATCGAACCGACGTGTCAAACCACACTATAAAACAAAAACCCATCCCCATCGGAGTTTTTCACAAAGTAATGGGCCTTTACTTTTTTATTCACTAAATAAGGAGGGTTACTTTGAAATTACAAAAGTAATGTATGACTCCTTTTGAAAAGGAGCCATTGATGATGAGGTGGCGTGGTGGTTTGATGAGGTGGAAGAACTTGTATGAATGACTCCTTTTGAAAATGAGCTATTCATACTCTTTTGTATTTTGTATGAATAGCTTTTTTTCAAAAGGAGTTATTTGTTCAACTGAATTCTGAGAACCACTACAAGCGACACGTGCATATCGTATCCAGGTAGAGAACACATGCAACTTAACGACAAGCACGTGTCTCGAGGTGTATAACCCACGTCACACACGTATCTCTAGGTAGACAACCCATGTAAATGACACACACATATCTCGACGTAGACAACCCATGCAAACGTCACGCATGTATCTCGATATGGAGAACTCATGCAAAAGTCAAGCACGTATGTCGAAGTGGGCGAACTATGCAACCTAGTGCAATTCATGTAAATGCCATGCACGTACCTCGAGGTGTGCAACTCATGCAATCTCGTGCAATCTATGCAAACGTCACGAATGTATCTTTAGGTGGACAACTCCTACAACCCCATCCAATCCATGCAAACCATGCAAAGGTCACGCATGTATGTCGAGTGGACAACCCACGTAACCTTGTGCAATCTAAGTAAACCATCCAAACATCACGCACATGTCTCAAGGAAGACAACCCATGCAAATGACAAATGTATCTTGAGGTGGACAATCCATGCAAACGTCACGCACATATCTCGATGGGACAACCCATGCATATCCACTACAAACCATGCAACCATGCAAAACTACGTTATTTCTTTGTTTAGAATTTAAAATTAAAACAATAAGGAAGTTTTGAAAAATAAGTTCATTCCCTGAAAAAGCTTGTATACAACTTTATTCACCTAAGATATAAATTGGAAACAAAATCACCACAACATAAAAAAACTCATCATACAGGCCTATCGATGGTTACGTTGACGTTGTTGCTCCGTGATGCAAACCGGACGTACTTTATATTGAGTTTGACGATGTGTTCGTACATTCGATTGAGTTTGTTAAGGTTGCTGATCTTGCACTGAATTTCGTTGAGTCGATTGATTTTTTCCTCTGGTTCACTCGACTCACCTATGGTACTAATGCTTCCAAAAATAGGAGGCTGAACCGTTTCAAAATACGATTTCCTGTATGTGGTTGACCGCAAGGAACATGAAGCAGCGGCATGCTTAACAGGTTCATGAATGAGCCATCTCCACTGTATGACATATTGTAATTATAACATGGTGGAGTAAATGGACTCGGCATGTATTGAGGCAATGAAGAAATCATCGGATGTCTAGGCATTCTATGGTCCATATATGAAGACGACAACCCGGGTGCATAAGAATCAAAATGGTAAGGAGGAAGATTCATGATCGGTGGTCTAGGTACAAACATTTAAGATTCTGGTTATTTTGGGGACAATGTAGGAATGTACCCATGAGAAGAATGACGTTGTGGGGATGAACGTTGGCTACTCTAACCACAGTCTATGTTCTTCTCGCTCTCGGATGAGACGAACAAGGTAGAGGAGAACGTCTGCTATCTCAACAGCAGTTTCTATCTGACGAAATGGACGTGGTGGATGAGGACGTATGGTGCTCTCACCCATAGTCTCTTTTTATGATGTTCTTCTTCTCACATCTCTATTTGATTCGCCCTGATCATCTTCTTCATCATTTTCTTCATTCTCCTCATTTATGGCCCGTTCGACATTAATTCCATCATTCTATAGAGTAGACCTTTGCCTTTCGTCTTCATCTAAAATTTTGATGCCTTCATCAAGCGCAACAAGGCCTCGCTCGTACCCTTCCTCAATGAACACTCACCGTAGTCGATGCACCAAGTTACACTGATATAAAAACCGGGAGTTTAATATACACAATTTAAGATGTAACTCGTAAGGAAAACAAAATAATAGTTTCAAAGTTACCGAATAGTCACGTAAAGCCTCGTCGTGTCCAATGAATCGTCTAGCGACTAATTGATACCATGTCATGTAGTCTTGTTGATCATGTCCTTCTTCTTGTTCCGCTGTGACTATGCTGTCATCACGATTTTCCTACATTTGTATAAAGTTTGAGTGAAAAGACACCTAATTTTCTTGAGTGCATCATCGCAATTCGATGGGTATCGTAATCACATTTTGGTGGCACGACTTGTATCATTCCGAATTGTCATATAACCCTTTTTGGTTGATGTCACTCGACTATGTGGAAACAAATAAAAGGACACATCGATAGCTAACTATCGTAACCATCACTACAGTATTCGGGAAGAGACTCGATGACATCATCATAAGGTTGCCACACCACTTCATCCTCATTCTATGAGTCGAGTGCATCACAGTAAGCCGATAAAACGTGTGTCACACTCTGCGTAACCAAAAATACATTGATCCATCTGTATAGAAAACAATAAATTAGTAAAATGAAAGTGGAGTTAATTTTATAAAACTTACGAAATAACATTTATATTACCTGTGTCCCAATGGAACGTCAATATGCATGAGTTCTCCATCCACTGTTCGAGGTTGAACTATAGGAACACCTAGGGGCCTTGGTGCTATAAATGAGAATCTATCCCATGCACACAGTTGTATAAGAATTGATGCGCCTACAACCTTATGTGTACCTGCGCGAGATTCGCAACATAACTCCCTGTACAAATAAACCAAACAGGCAGTCCCCCAACTATATTGTCTAATTGTTGAAAATCCCCGAGCAACGGTAGAAACATCAAATGTACATATCGATTTGACTTTTCGGCGAATAGAAAACCACCGATAAGTTGCAATATATAGGATCGAACATAACGTCACACCGATTCCTCATCGTTGTCCTCATGTATAGCTAGTACGTTACGTTCAAGCCATTCAACTTTAAGTTTATTTCCATAAAGGTCATCTCCAACAGGAATTCCACTAAATACCCTATGACATACCTCAACATAGTCAATATCAGTGGTTCCCATCACATGCATACCTTCGATAGGTAAGTCGAGCTGTACCTGCATGTCCTGGAATGCAATAGTGCACTCGCCACATTGCATGTGAAATGTATGTGTCTCTAGGCTCTATTTCTCAACGAATGTAGTAATTAAAGCCCAATCAAGGCTGAAAAATGATACACATGAAATCCCATAGAACCCACTGGAACATAGATGTGGGATCATTCTAGAATGATACTGCACCATTCGATCAACGACACCACGTCTTTGACCACGCGCAATGTTTCGTACACCTTATAATTGAAAATATTTTAGTCGATATATATGTATATTATACGTTTACGCATGAATATTGGACGTCTCCACCTTAAAAAGTTTACCTGAGCCCTTCAAGCTTGCGAGGAACTGTATGTAGATTAGAGATATAACAGTTAAGGATCTGATGGACTAGATCCATTGGGTTACAAATTACAATTTAGGGATTTCAAAAAATTAATCGTGTTGTTCGAAAAGTCACCACAATTCATTATTATAGGTTCAAACAATAACGAATACCTAAACATTTCATGATGGAAAAGTTCAGGATACTTAAAAAAAAATGTCAATAACCAAATTACCAACTTAAGCTAATTACAAACAATATACAAAATGGACTATTGGTTTTAATTGGAAGTTTGAGCTGTGGCTGGACAATTTTTTTTTATGTCCCTTTACACGACAAATGCCGTATCGGTTCTTCCTAGTAGGGACTCGATCACGGTCTTTATTAGGACATGTTGTTCTTTTATGTCCTTCTTGATGACAGATGCCACATCACAAGGCTCTAGAAATAATAGGAAAATCCATCTCGTTTTGCCTTCGTGTTCCCTTTGGTCTCCCTCGGCCACGTCTGCACCTTGGGTCCAGTATGATCTTCATCACAAAAGTCAGCCAATATTTCTCATCTGGAATGGCTTTGAGATTTGTGGAGTAACATCAAGTCGAAGTGTGTCGTGTCTTCCAGCAATACTTGGACAAAATACTGTAAACCCTAGGGAAGGATTATCACGTGATGATAAGTCATCCTTACTATAGTTTTCGTAGATGAGATATTAAATGTGTTACACACGTGATCCATCAATTGTTGTCAACTCGTCCCAAACTTAAGCATTAACACTATTGATGGGGTGCATTGTTCCCAATGTCATTTCTACCATTTACAATTTCACCATTCGCATAAAAGAGAAATGGGATGTTCCTATGTTTCATGACCTACATAATTTATTGAACAATGATGATGTAAAAGGATTGCATATATATCAAACGCCAAATTTGATCAAATTGGGGATTTAAAGCGCAATCAAACTTTCTAATGTAGAAGATCACCTTATCAGGGCAACTACAGAGCATACTCATTCGTTTGCAGAAGTACCAATTAATTACTCATATTTGCATCCTAAATAAGGTTCATCAAAGTTTTACATATTCGTACTTTATTGGCCCGTTCGGTTTGCAAGTAAAATAATCCCATGATCATGAGATTATTTTACACTGGGATTATAAATTGGATTTGGGTATTAGTCCCAATAGAGAGAATTGTTCGGTTAGGGAATAGAGGTTGGCATTAAATATGTGAAGTTACAAAATTGCCCTCTAGTACTAGTCTCATCTTCTTCTCTAGTTTTACAATTTACTTTACGGTGAATTCAGGTCTATGGTATCTTCTTTAGTGGTGCTCTCTTCATCACCCTCACTTTAGGTGTTCATCTTACCCAATATTTTCCTTCAATTTCAAGTTTTTTCATCTATTCACTTGTTTCATCATCACCATCATCACCATCATCAACACCAACTTCAATTACTAGTTCTAGTATTGCTTTGGACAATCGAAAGTCATGTATTTCATTCCTCCATGAAATAATTTGGGACAATGTGAAGGTGGGTTTCATAAATTGGGTCGTTCTGATGAGAAAAGAGGAATCAATTGTGTGTCTTGATTGTTATAATGAGGGTAATTTGGTCATGTATGAGCCTTATGTCTCATATTTTGCTCCATATATATATAAATTAAAGACAAAATCTATCACTAAATGAGGTTCATCGAGCTAGTAGTAAGCTTTTAACTTTCTACATTGTCAAGTTTTTCTAAATAGGTGTTAAAAAAAACTCCACATAATTTTTTTTTATTAAGAAACAAACTTCGCATAAAATTATAATTGATATGTAAAGAAATCCAATTTATTATTGTATATATTCTTATTACTAAAGTATCACTTGAGACATGGATGAGCACTCAAATATTTGCTAAAAGGAGAGAATCCTACCTAGTGTTTTTACGTGTTTTTTTTTTGGGTTATCTATCATTTGTATGCATTATCAAAGTAAAAAAACCAACTTCTCAATTTTTTACCTAGTTGTCAAAATTTTTCAACATTTCCACTAATGCAAAGAAAAAATGCTATTCTTTTTTTTCCTAAGGAGCTTTTGAACAACCTTCTTTCTAATATTAGTCATTACCCAAAAATTAACAAGCAATTAGTGTTTTATAAGTAAAAATCATTTAGATGATTGTGTTAAGTGGAGTTTCAACAATGGTGGCCTCTGGAAATTGATTAGTATGGATCATACTTGAATAAATAATTTTTGTACTTACTAGTTTCCTAACAATAAAACACCAAATCAAACATAATAAAACTTAAATAAATAAATAATTGTGCTTACTAATTTCCCGCTTTTTATCTTCAATTTGATATTCCCTGAAAAAAATAAGTTAGCATTTATTTAAATAAATATTACTAACTACAATGCTGTTCTTTAAAAAAAATAAAAAATCCAAACCTTTTTAAGTTTTAACGTCTTCAATCACTAATAACCCAACAAAAATCCCAAAAAATTCCAACTCTCTTGCAACTCAATTGACCCACCAACAACTCAATTGACCCAATTCACCCTCATCCAACCCAACTCTATCAAGTATTTGACAATAAAAATTGTATTACCCAACTCTATCACAACCCAACCCTCTCTCTTTGGCTCATCGTGTACTCCCTTCCCCCTCTCGGTCCCAACCCACAACCGAACACAACTCTCTCTCTCTCTCTCTCGACTCACGACCCCCTCTCGGTCCCTACCCACAACCCAACCCAACCCAACCCCTATCTTTCTCCGCTTAAGGCCCCCATCTTTGTTAAAATTTCCCCCTTTCTCCCTCCCTCTCGGTCCTAACCCACAACCTAACCCTAACCCTTTCTCTCTCTCTCTCTCTCTCTCTCTCTCTCTCTCTCTCTCTCTCTCTCCCTATTCCCCCTCTCTCGGTCCCAACCCACAACCTAACCCAACCCTTTCTTTCTCTCTATTTCCCTCTTGCACGGTCTCAACTCTCTCTCTCTCTCTCTCTCTCTCTCTCTCTCTCTCTCTCTCTCTCTCTCTCTCTCTCTCTCTCTCTCGATCACCTCCACCTCTTCCCAACTCTCCCTCGATCACGAACACCTCCACCTTTCGAGATCACCTCCACCTCCACCTCCACCTCCACCTCCACCTCCACCTCCATCTCCACCTCCACCTCTTTGTTGCTCGGTCTGCAGTTCTCTCCCCTCCCTGCTAGATTAACTTTCACTGTCTTCTTTCTTTGCTTCTAAATACCCACCAACAACACCCCACCAACAACCACCATTAAATAACCAACCACCCCCATTCAATCATTCTGACTACACCTAAACCCCTAGCCCGTATCCTAGAGAAGGCATGGAATATATTCCTTGCATTCTCTAGGAAGAAGAGGATAGTCCGCGACGATGGGTCACAGACCAGATGCACCTAACATGAATGATGCATTCTTTGTAATGGAATAATCCACGTGGACGCCACGTTGGATTGTTCACAATACACGAATGACGCATTTTTCGAATGCGCCATTCGTGTATTTTCAATAACACATTCCAATTGAAATTTTTTCCCACTAATGACACATTTTCAAAATGCGTTTAACCTTAATGAATTAACAGAAACACTAACTTTTTTTAACTCATTTAAAGTAATTTTTGTAATTTTTTCCATCCCATTCCCTTTAATTGTGTGCGCTTTTTTCTAGGAATTTTTTCCCAAAGTACACATGTTATAATATTTAATGAGGAAAATAGGGGTGAAAATTTTTTATTTCCGGGGAGTAGGCAATAACGCCTATTGGGAAGGCGTCATCTACGTGGCAAAATTTTTTGTTCTGATTTTGCCACGTCGATAGCGCCTTCTCAAAAGGCGTTATCCACATGGCTGAAATCGTGGCGTGTAAAACACTGATAACGCCTTCGCAGAAGGCGCTATCAGTGTATGTGTCCACGTCGACATGTCCACGTGGACTGACGTGGACACATTAGGGTTTTCCCGGTTCACGTGGACCGGGAAAACCCATGGCATACTGATAGCGCCTTCGCATAAGGCGCTATCATATGCCACGTGGGAAAAGAAAAGGGGTTTCCCGATTTACGTGGCTCCACGTAGACCGGGAAACTTGTGACTTTGGGGCGCAGAGAGCGCCTTCTCAAAAGGCGCTATATGCACCCCACAGTCATCTTCTCGAAACCGACGCAGAAAATATATTCTCTGCGTTGGTTTCGTCCTTACTGGTATAGGGATAGGGGGTAGGGGGTAGGGGGCGGTGTAGGTCGCGGGGTCGGTCACGGGTTTCTTGTGGAGAGTGGGGTGGGTCGGGTACTTAAGGAGGGGAGGGGGGAGCGAACCGGCGAGAGACGACGAGAGGAAGGAGGAAGAAGGAGGGCGAGACAGACTGTTTTAACGGGAGAGAGTGGGCTAGTGTGTGCGCGCGGCGGAGACATTTGTCGAGCTTGGCGGGGGTACGTGGTGGTACGCGGAACGTGGTGTTTTATGGCGGTCCAGTGGTGAGGCAGAGCAGCGGTGACGGTCAGCGGAGGAGGAGGAGGGATCTACGACGGCGGCGGGGGAGGAAGGAGCAGCGGCGGCGGCGGAGGAGGAAGGCCAGCGTAGAAGCGGAGTGGAGGTAGGAGAAGGAGGAGGTATGTGTATATAGTTAAGTTATTTTAGTTAGTTAAATAAGATTGTTTAAGTTAGTTTGATTAAGTTAATTTGAGTTTGTTTAAGTGAGTTAAGTTAATTAAGTATGTTTACGTTAGTTTAGTTTGTTTAATAAGTTTAGTTACTTGATTAGTTTGATTAAGTTAGTTTTAGTTTAGTTTTAGTTTGTTTAAGTGAGTTTAGTTAATTAAGTATGTTTATGTTAGTTTAGTTTGTTTAAGTTAGTTGACGTTTGTTAGTTAATTAAGTTTGATTAAGTTAGTTTTCATTGTGGAGTGGGTACATGTTTGTTTACGTTAGTTTAGTTTAGTGAGTTTGTTTAAGTTAGTTTAATTAATTATGTTTGTTTAAGTTAGTTTACTTAATTAAGTTTAGTTAAGTTGGTATAGTTAATTACGTTTAGTTAATTAAGTTTAGTGAATTAAGTTTAGTTAATTAAGTTTGTTTGAGGTATTTTAGTTAATTTACCGAAGGAGGAGGTATGTTTAGTTAATTACGTTTGTTTAAGGTAGTTTATGTTAGATGTTTAGTTTAGGTATTTAGCTTAGTTAAGGTTCGGTAATTTAGTTTGGTTAGTTTAGTTTAGTTAGTGTGTTGAGTGAGTTAAGTCAATTAAGTTAGTTTATATTTGGTATTTAGGTTAGTTAATTTAGTTAAAGTAATTTGTTTAGTTTATTAAGACGGTTAAGTTTGTTTAGGTAGTTTGTTTAGTTATTTAAGTTTGTTTAGGTAGCTTTGTTTAGTTATTTAGGATTGTTTTGTTTAGTTTGTTTAGTTATTTAAGATTGTTTTATTTAGTTAGTTTGTTTAGTTTACTACGTTAGTTTTGTTTTGTTTTGTTTGGTTTGTTTAGGTTAGGTTATTTAATTTGCTTAGTTATGTAATTAATAGTTTTATAATTTTCTTAGTTAAGCATTTCAGTTGAACTTAACAATATACCAGTTTCGCGTACCAGTTTCCACTTTCACTTTTTATGTTTGTTAGCATTATTGTAGTTATAGTTCAGTAATTCTTTGAGAATATCATTTGCTGAGAAAGTTAGTTTATATTTGGTATTTAGGTTAGTTAATTTAGTTAAAGTAATTTGTTTAGTTTATTAAGACGGTTAAGTTTGTTTAGGTAGTTTGTTTAGTTATTTAAGTTTGTTTAGGTAGTTTGTTTAGTTATTTAGGATTGTTTTGTTTAGTTTGTTTAGTTATTTAAGATTGTTTTGTTTAGTTAGTTTGTTTAGTTTACTACGTTTGTTTTGTTTTGTTTTGTTTTGTTTTGTTTAGGTTAGGTTATTTAATTTGCTTAGTTGTGTAATTAATAGCTTTATAATTTTCTTAGTTAAGCATTTCAGTTGAACTTAACAATATACCAGTTTCGCGTACCAGTTTCCACTTTCACTTTTTATGTTTGTTAGCATTATTGTAGTTATAGTTCAGTAATTCTTTCGGAATATCATTTGCTGAGAAAGTTAGTTGAACCACTTCTCTATGTAGATTTAACTTTCAATTTCTGGTGAAATGTCGTGGCCGTTTATGTAAAAGATTGACCAAATTGTTTAGGTTAGTATAGTTTAGGTTGTTTAGGTTGTTAATATATAGTGACATTACTTATTTAATTCACAAATCAATATTGAATCGCAATTACACCTAACTGCATGCATGCTAATAAGAAGCTATAATTACTTGATGATCTGAAAGTAATAGAGAGACGCCAGTTTTAACACGGCTAACCATATATGTTCTATTTTAGTTAAGGTTAGTTAAAGCCCCAAAATTTATTGCGTGCATATATATAGTAGACTAAGCTCATTTAGACTTTGAATTCGTTCCGATCCCGGTAAGTTTCATGAACACATCTACAAATTTTTGTAGGCGATTTACTACACTTTTTGTGTTCTAAAATAACGAAAATACAAGGTTATTGCAGGAATATTACGTTGCGGCGGAAAACCAGAGGAAACAAGTAAGTTCATTAATTTAGTATTTTCATAATAATTTATTTGGGTTAGGTTTTGGTTTGCATGATATATAGGGACATTCATATTTTGTTTATGAACAACGGTTCATATGTTTATTTATTGAACGTTATTACACAGAAAATGTAAGTGTGAAACAATGAGTATGCTCTGTAGTTGCGCTATTATTGCGATCTTCTACATCAGAAAGTTCGATTGCGCTATATAACCACATGATTGTCAACTATTTCCCTTACGAAATTTGTGCATTTGTCTGTAACATTTTTACATCCAAGTTTCCAAACCTCTGTAGGTCATGTCACAAAGAAACATCCCTTTTCTATTCTATGCGTACGGCTCCATTGTTAATGGGGTCAATGGCATCGCGTACAGCTCACCGCCATCAGTGGTGTTGTGGGTTAAGTTTGGGTCGAGTGGGCGTGAAATGATTGATGACATTTGTAACGCGTTCCATATCTCATCAACGGATAATATAGTTCATATGACATATCGCCACATGATAGTCCTCCCCGGAGGCTCACATTATTTCGTTCCTGTCTTGTTGAATGATGCGACACACTTCGACTTGATGTGGGAGACGATTGACACTTTACCAAAAACTGCAACGGTTGATATATATTTAACATTTGAGTCAGTCGACTCAATTCAAAACCGCACGGTTCATTCGCCAGTTCTTGACGAACGTAGCGGCACGCCAGACGCAGCCTTAATGATGGAAAGGCTACGTATGCAATCCCCACAGGCTGAGGTCGTGCAAGAGGGGTTCGTAGCTCCATTACATGGAGAGAATAATGCATATACTGACGATGACGATGACGATGACGATAACGATAACGACGACGAAAATAACAACACTACTGAGGAAACGCATAAAGTCGAAGAAGCTCCATCAGTTGCCGTTTGGGATGACGTTAACGTTTGCACGTATGATCCAAGATATGATCCTCCGAGTGCGGACAATGTCGAAGATGATGAGCAATTTGCTATCGATGAAGAGATTTTGTTTGAGGAAGCTAGTGACGATGAACTTCACCAACCAATACCGGATATAGCAAAATCGATTGGGAGGTGGCTAATTCAACTGCGACCCAACATTCCCATAAGCAAACTTGGGGGGCACGTCTAACTTCGATTTGGAGATAGGGCTGAGTTTTGACAATAAAAATGACTTACAACATGCAGTTAAAGTGTGGCATGTTGATAAACACTGTCAATACCATGTGATGGAATCGACTACAACTACGTGGTCGATTAAGTGCAAGTTTCCACAACACGGGTGCATGTGGCGTCTTCGCGCATGTTTCAGAAAGAAAACACAATTATGGGAGATAACACAGTTAGACGTACCGCACACGTGTATTAATCCCAACATACAACGCGATCATGCCCAACTTGACGCCAACATGATTGCGCGAGAGATCCAAAGCGTCGTTAAGGCCGATCAAGGTATCATGATCAAAGCATTATTAGATATAATTAAGAAAAAATACGGTCACGAAGTCAGCTACAAGCGAATTTGGGATGCCAAGAGGAAAGCAATTGCATGGGCGTTTGGAGAATTGGGATGAGTCGTACGCTCGCTTGCCAAGATGGTTGGTGGCTGTGAGGAGTAAGAGTCCGGGGACAAGAATCGAGTGGTCACACAGACAATGGCATGCTGATGAAATTAGAACCGCGTCTCCTCAATTTCGTCGTGTGTTTTTTGCATTTGAAGCTTCAATACATGCTTTCAAGTTTTGCAGGCCTCTGCTTCAGATTGACGCGACATTCCTATATGGAAAATATAGTGGGAAGCTCATGATTGCGATATCTGTTGATACAAATGGACACATATTACCAGTTGCATTTGCCGTTGCAGAAATCGAATCAATTGATTCGTGGGGGTGATTTTTACGGATGTTGCGCAAACACGTGACAAATAGAGAAGGGATTTGCGTTATATCTGATCGTCACCCTGGCATTTTGGAGGCGGTCAACACCCCTATCAACGGCTTTTGTCCCCCTCAAGGGTACCACCATTATTGCTCGCGACACTTGCTTAGTAATTTCGGCACACACTTAAAAAATGAACCCTTGAAAGTACTGCTTGGTCGAGCAGCTGTTCAACATCAAGACCAGAAATTTATTGCGTGCATGGAGCGTTTCACAAACTTATCTTCACGAACGCCTCAATGCCTGCAATATATCAATGCCATCCCCAAAGAACTTTGGACACAAGCGCACGACGGAGGCATGCGGTACGGATGGATGAATTCTAACGGTGTTGGTATGTAGAAAGTACAATTTATTCTTCGCACTAAAATACAATAAATATTCGACGAACCACTATTACTTATTAGAGTGTCATCGGCAATTGTAGAGTGTTTTAACGGGGTCTTGAAGGGAGCTCGATTCTTGCCAATTACGGCGTTAACTCAGATGATATACTACAAATTGGTGGCGTACCACGATCAACGCAACCAGGAAATCAATGAGGCAATCTCAAGGGGACTACCGTACACGGAATATGCAATGGAAGCATTCACGAAATATGAGAAATCCGCAAGGAGGCATCACGTCACGTTGATCAATCGAGATATTGGTGAGTTCGAAGTGCTGACTGGCAGACATGGAGACCGCATGCATAAAGGGAACAACACACAAGTCGTCATCTTGAAGGACCAGGTGTGCACTTGTAATAAATGGCAGTCGTTTGGTTTCCCCTGCTCACACGTGTTAGCAGCATGTGCGTTTATTCGAATGAGCTACACGCAGTTCATCGAGCCATACTACAGGATGGATGTGTACGCACAATGCTACTCGTACAAATTCAAGGCCATCCCAGATGAGAAGTATTGGCCGACTTTTGGGACGAAGATCATACCCGACCCAAGATGCAGACGTGGCCGAGGGAGACCTAAGGGATCGCGAAGACATACCGAGATGGATCTTCCTAATGTCCAAAGACCTTTGCGATGTGGGATATGTCATCAAGAAGGACTTAGAAGAACAACATGTCCAAATAGAGACCGTGAACGAGTCCCAACTAGGAAGAACCGGTATGGTATTTGTCGTTTAGAGGGACATAACAAAAAAAATTGTCCAAGGAGACCTCAACCATCCAATGAGAACCTATAGTCGATTTTGTATAATGTGTGAAGTAACTTAAGTTCGTACATATGTTGGTTTTGAACATTTTCGTCGTGTGTTTTTGTGTGAACATTTAGTAAATACTTATCGTTTGGTTTTGTACAACACTCATTTTCTTTTTCTAACCTTTTTTTTAGTTGTACCGCATTGGATCCAGGACCTTTAGATCCATCACTGTTGCAACTCCAATCTACACACAGATCAATGCGAACCTGGAGGGGCGAGGTAACATGTTTTTCCTCAATACGTCAAATTTACACCAATAATGTATCAAAAACATACTTTAATACATTTTCCATTACAAAGTGTACGAAACAATGCGCGTACGTCGAAGACGTGGGGTCGTTGATCGAACGATGCAGTATCATTCTAGGATGATCCCATATCTTCGTTCCAATGGGTTTTATGGGATATCTCGGGTAGCATTTTTCAGCCTTGATTGGGCTTTGATTACCGCGTTTGTGGAGAGATGGCGCCCTGAGATGCATACATTTCATATGCATAGTGGGGAGTGCACCATTACACTCCAAGACGTGCAGGTACAACTTGGATTGCCTATCGAAGATATGCCTGTGACGGGAACGACGGACGCAGACTATGCTGATGTCTGCGAGAGGCTACTTGGACGAACTCCAGGTGGAGATGACGTCGTTGGTTGTAAACTTAAGGTCGATTGGCTCGAGCGTCACGTACCAGCAATAGATGATGATAGCGATGAGGAGTCGGTCCAACGTTACGTTCGCTCGTACATACTAGAACTCATCGGTGGATGTCTTTTCACCGACAAGTCCAATCGATTCGTACATTTGATGTTCCTACCATTGCTGGAGGATTTCCAACTTGCTGGACAATATAATTAGGGGAGTGCTTGTTTGGATTATTTGTACATGGAGTTGTGTCGCGGATCTCGCGCAGGGGCACACGAGGTTGCTGGCGCGTCAATTCTTTTACAACTTTGGGCATGGGACAGATTTCCATTCATAGCACCGCGGCGCCTGCGTATTTCTAGAGCTCAGTAACGAACTGTGGATGGCCAAAATATGCTTATGGACGTTCCACTCGGACACAGATATGAAAGTCGATTTGTCATTAATTTGCATAAAAATCTTGTCCAATTTCATTTATCTTAACTTATTGTCTTCTACACAGATGGCTCGATGCATTTTCGGTATCACAAAGTGCGACGCACGTCGTATCGGCTTACCGTGATGCACTCGACTCGCAGAGGCATGAGGATGATGTGGTATGGAAACCTTATGCAGAACTCATGGGGTCTCTTCCCGATTACAGTACAAATGGTCACAGAAGTTGGCTCTCGACGTGTCCCCTTATTTGTTTCCACATTGTGGAGTGGCATCGACCAGAAAGGGTTATGAGACAATTCGGCATGGTACAAGTGGTGCCACCTAATTGTGCTTACGACGCCCAACTGCATCGCCTCGAATTGCGTGGACATCATCATGAAAATTGGGTGACCTTCCATGCAAGCTACATACACATGTGGGAGAATCGTGGGGACGCCATAACCACAGCGGCACTTAGTGAAGGCCACGATCACCAAGACTACATGACGTGGTATCGCTCGGTCACTAGGAGATTCATTGGACACGACGGGGCGTTACGTGACTACTCGGTAATATTCTAACTCTTTCTTTTCCTCGAACATTCAATATCTTATATTGAGTGCTCTGACCTCTTATATTTTGTATATCAGCGTAACTTGGTGCATCGACTGAGGCGAGTGTTTATCGAGGATGGGTACGAGCAAGGTCTTGTTGCGCTTGATGAAGGGATTCAAATTTTAGAAGAAGATGAAAGGCGAAGGTCTACTCTTTCGCATGACGGAATTGACGTCGAGCAAGACATTAATGAGGATAATGAACAGGACGATGAAGAAGACGATCAGGCCGAACCAAACATAGAGGTGAGAAGAAGACGAGCACGACCAGAGACTGTGCGGGAACACACCAGGCGTCCTCGTCCACTACGTCCATCTACTCAACCTGAGATTGCGGCAGAGAGTAGCAGACGATCTCCTCCAAAGACGTTCATCTCGTTCGAGAGCGAGTAGAACAGAGACTGTTGGTGAGAGTAGCCAACGATCGTTGACACCCCAGCAAGAACCTCAAATGTTTATACCCAGGCCGCCCAGCGTGAATCTTCTTCCTTACTATTTTGATCCATACGCATCTGGGCCGTCTTCTTCATATGTGGACCATGGAAGGCCTCATCCTCGAATGTATCCATCATTGCCTCAGTACATGCCTAGTCCTTATACTCCTACTCCTCATACTTACAATATGCCATATGGTGAATGAACTTGTTGACCATGCCGCAGCCTCATATTCCTTTTCCCCAACCCCATACAGGGAGCCAATATTTTGGGATGGTTCCACCTCCAATTTTTTGGAGCATCAGTAGCAGAGGTGAGTCGAGTGAAGCACCAGAGGCAAAGCATGAATCGACTCGACGTGATTCAATGCAAGACCAGCTACCTCAACAACCTCAACTGGATGTACAAACACATCGACCAACTAGACAAAGAGTACGTCTGGTTTGCATCACCGAACAACAACGTTGACGTAACCGCAGGAATAGACCTGCATGATGACTTTTCTTCAAGTCATGGTGATTCGTAGATAGCTACTGATTTGGGTGAACGAAGTAAGTGTATACAACCTTCTCATTGAATAAACTTATTTCTCATGTTTTCTATATTATTATAATGTCGTATATGTGATTACTCTTCAATAGTTAGTTTAGTTTGTTAAGTTACTTTAGGTTATTTGTTTAATTTAACTTAAGTGGTTAGCTTAGTTATTTAGGTGTCGGTGGTTAGGTTATATTAGTTTAGTTTGGTTAGGTTAATTATCTTAGTTACTTAAGTTAGTTTAGTTTAGGTGTTGAGGTTAGTTTACTTTAGTGTAGTTGAGTTAGGGTATGTTCGTTAGTGTAGTTTAGTTAATTTAGTTTACATACTTAGGTTAGGTTAGGTTAGTCGAGTTTAGTTCGCATAGAACCAGTGTGATTAGGTTGTTAACAAGTAACTCTCGAGCTACTTGGATGTTTGTTTAGTTTCGTTTCATAGTTTACGTGGATCATTTTTGGTTGTTTATTTTGTTAGTTAAGTTAGTTATTTTAGTTTACTTAGTTTGTATTGTTTACGTGGTTAGGTTAGTTAAGGTTAGTTAGGTTAGTTAAGGTTAGTTAGTTTAGTTTGGTTAGTTTGCAATTAAGTTAGTCTATTTTTTGTTGTTTGTATGAGAATCGTCACGGTCTTCATTGAACTTCGACACAAAAAACACCACAATGTCATGCACAAAGTTAGTTAGTTTACTTGAGGTTAGTTAGTTACTTAGTTTAGTTTGGTTTGGTTAGGTTAGTAAAGGTTAGTTTACTCTAGTTTAGTTAAGGTTAGTTAGTTAGTTAGTTTAGTTTGGTTCAGTTACAATAGTTTAAGTTAGTTAGTTTAGTTTAGATTAGTTACTTAGTTAGTTAGTTAGTTAGTTATTTAGTTAGTTTAGTTTGGTTAGGTTAGTTAAGGTTAGTTCGTTTAGTTTAGTTTGTTTATTTAAGGTTACTTATGGTTAGTTAATGTTAGTTATTTCGGTTTACTTTAGTTAGTTAGTTAGTTAGTTAGTTTAGTTAAGGTTACTTACCTGTTTAGCTTAGTTTGGTTTGGTTAGGTTAGTTAGTTTAGTTTAGTTTAGTTACTTAGTTAGTTAGTTAAGTTAGTTAGTTTAGTTTGGTAAGGTTACTTATGGTTAGTTATTTTGGTTTAGTTTGGTTAGTTAAGGTTAGTTAGTTAAGGTTAGTTAGTTTACTTTGTTAGTTAGTTTAATTAGTTTGGTTAGGGTAGTTAAGGTTAGTTAGTTTAGTTTACTTTGGTTAGTTAGTTAGTTAGTTAGTTAAGTTAAGTTAGTTAGTTACTTATTTAGTTTAGTTAAGGTTAGTTAGTTATTTAGTTTAGTTTGGTTTAGTTCCCTTAGTTAAGGTTAGTTAGTTTAGTTTAGTTTAGTTAGTTAGTTAGTTAGTTAGTTTAGTTAGGTTAGGTTAGTTAGTTTAGAAAAGAAAGTTGAAGGTTGAAACCAATGTACATGTATATATATATATATATATATTTTAAAATTTGTTTCTTTTTTATACAAATATAAACTCTTTTGGTTGTAATTGTCGAGATCGCTTTCATTCTACGACGACGACGCTTGCGGATCCAAGCTTTCACATCGCGGTGTCGGCGGACAAATCGAGTCCAGTAGGTGACGTGGCGGTGAGGTGGCGATGACGTGGTGGTGACGTGGCGGTGGCGGACACATCGGCGAGTTGCGTTTGTGAGGTGGCGCGTACGTGGCAGTGATGTGACGCGGGGTTGTGTAGATAGCGCCTTTTGAGAAGACGCTATTTGTACATGTGTTGCCACGTCACCGCCACCTCAGCGCCACCTCACAAACGCAACTTTTGCTAATAACGCCTTTTCAAAAGGCGTTATTGAAGTAGGTGAGGTGGCACTGAAGTGGTGGTTACATGGCGGCCACATGTACAGATAGCACCTTCTCAAAAGCGCTATCTGTACAAAACACTGCCAAGTCATCGCCACCTCAGCACCACGAACCAACATCCCACACTCAATAATGCATTTTGAAAAGGCGTTATTGCCTACTTTCGTAATAAAAAAAAAACCTTCATATTTTGTGAAATAAATTGTAAACCTACCCTGCTTTTTGGAAAAACCCCTTTTTCTAGCCCGACTCCCGACACGCGCATCTCTTTTTTTCTCTATCTCCCTAGTTAGTTTCTCGTTTTTTCTCTTCGTCACTCTCTCTCCCACGCGCTCCTCTAGGGCTCTATCAAACCCTAACAAGATTCTTCCACCACCTCCCCAACCATCAATGGTGGGATAGTCTGCGGCGTCATTGTCGTCGTCGTTGTTTTTTTTTTTTTTTGAATTGGAATTGCTCGGACTGAGTGATGGAGGGGAAACGGATCACGGTGAGCCCTCGCCCGTGCAGCGGCCGGAGGATTCTCGCGAGGAAGAGGACGCGCATCGACGGCTTCGTCAACAGCGTCAAGAAGCTTCAGCGCCGGGAGATTTGCTCCAAAAGAGACCGCGCTTTTAGCATGAGTAATGCTCAGGAACGCTTCAGGAACATCGGGTTGCAGGTCAGTCGTTCATTGGACGAGGTTTTCTGTTTTCAATTTCGGGTTCTTGCTTTTCAAATTAGGGTTTCGCTGGAAAACTGAAAAGTTAGGGTTTTGATGCTGGACATGGATATTCTTGGTCTTTGGTGGGAATTTATGACGAAGCGGTTTAGGTTTCAGAATACAAATTCTTGATCTTTAGTCCCTATTGAGAATTGTGTTTTCGAGTTGCCCGCGATGCCAAGTTTTGATATTGAACTGATTTTGAAGATCTGTATTGCTAGGGTTTGAAAGTTTAAACTTGACTGTGGATGGTAGAAACAGAATCTTGTCATGAACTTCTGTTTATTGGTGTGATGTTGATTGAACCGCAGTTATGGTTTGTGTTTTCATGCAAGAATAAGAATGTAAAGTTGTCGATCCATTCCACTCGGTCTTGAGGTTATGGGACAATACGAAGTTTGCGCTGCAAAGTTTGTTGATATCTTAGCCAAAATGGGAAAAATTCTTGGACAGAAAGGGCTGAAGTTTAAGGTTAAAGATGCAAATTTTCCTTTTCTGAAAGCATTATAGGTTGATATGTTACTAGTTACTATTGACAGTTGGATAATCCTATTTCTGCCCGTGCTGATATCTTGCGAGTGAACTTATTTCGGAACAAGTTTAGTTCTGAACTTTATATATATGGATCCCAATATATATAAAGGAAGTGTTTTATTCTTTAAGCAAGAATTCAGATGTTGTGGACGAGATCGTCTAACAAACAAAAAGGAAACTCATTATTGAAATCTCGAAATTTGCATTTGTCTCCTTTGTTTTTTCCCATATCTTTACCCTTGGATTCACTTGACTACTTGAGTACTCTTCCTCTCCTGGATTCATTTGTCAATTAATCTCTATGCAGTTTTAGGCTTTTAGCTTATCGATCTCTCATTAAACATGATAGATTTGAAGGTCTGAAGATTGCGATTTAATAGGTTTCATTTTCTATCTCCAATTTTTATCACTCTCAAGTAAGAAATTTAAATAATTGTAGGTAGATAAATAGGGTTTGGATGTGAGAATTACTATTAGCTTGATTTCGTTCAAAATGAACAACTTGCGCATTGGTATGTGAAAGTTAAGGGGGGCCCAAGATAAATTTTGCCTTGGGCCCACAACCGGCCTTGAAAAAGGGATTTTGGATAGGAGGTAACTTATGTCCTCATTGCTGATCATCACATATGTTTTGAGATATATTATGTTGATTTTGTTTAAATTAGAGTTAAATAAATATGGTTTCTACTTCTAGAAAGTATGACTCTGGATGGGGGATTACCATAAGTTTCATTTAAAATGAACCACTTGGGTTTGTGTACTAGTATGTAAAAGGTAAGGAGCTCTTTATTACATTTTTACCTGGACCCACAGATACTTAGGGCTGTCCTTGAAGAAGGAGATTTGGATATGGAGGAAATAAAAGTCATTGTTGCTGAGCATCTACATGTTCGTAAATTTGCATTGCAAGGCATTCCTTTCTATATTAATAGATTGGCCAGTGCACGGCTTCGTATTTTATTTGGTCCTTGTTTTAGACTTTCTTTTATTTTTATTTTTTCCCACCGGAACTACCTTCCAGGTGGTCTTACCCATGATTGCATCCAAACGTTTAACGATGTGCCTGTGTTGGTTGAAAAATGCTTCGGTCATGAATCAACCGTTGTCAGGCAAAGTCTTGAGTTATGTCCTGTTGTTGTCTTGGCTCATGTATGTTTAAGGCAGGTCCTTGGGGGCCTGGATGCGTTTCACCACTACCGGTTTCTGAAAGTATTTTTTGTTACTGCTATTCTATGAGATGCTGGGCTGAATCTTTCTTATATTTCCTTCCGGTTGCTCCTATGAAAATTGATGCTCTTTATGCTTTCCCGACACCATTCTTAAATTGTTTCATCAGAATTTTTTTGGCCAGCATTTTCTGTTGTTCTTTGGCTTTGTACCCCAGATCATGTTTGAGTTATAGGGATAACTACAATCCTACATTCCTTTGCAACCAGGAGGAATATGATACACATGATCCCAAGGGTCACTGCCCTTTGGTACTCCCTTTCTTGAAGAAAAGATCGAAGATTATTGAGATTGTGGCAGCCCGTGATATTGTTTTTGCTCTTGCACAATCTGGCGTTTGTGCTGCATTTAGTAGAGGTTTGTTTTATTGATTTTAAGTTCTCAAGCGGTTAGCACTACAATAAAGTTTTTACTTCTTAGTTCTTATCATAAACAACATATTTCCTAGTTAAAATGTTCTCACATTAGTTGTCTTTTGTATTGCTGTTGAAAAACCAGAGACAAATCAGAGGATATGTTTTTTGAATGTGAGTCCGGATGAAGTAATTCGGAGCTTATTTTATAACAAGAACAATGACTCATTGATAACAGTTTCAGTGTATGCTTCAGACAACTTTAGCTCGTTGAAGTGTAGAACCACAAGAATTGAGTAAGTGAAGCACCTAATGTTGTTATTGTATTTTTTTTGCTGATTCTAATATTTAACGGGACCATACACAAATGTATCTTTGTTCTGTACTCTAAGTTGAACTTGCATAAATGGATTAGGTATATACGAAGGGGAAAGCCAGATGCTGGCTTTGCACTTTTTGAGTCTGAATCGCTTAAATGGCCAGGATTTGTCGAGTTCGACGATGTAAATGGGAAGGTTCTTACTTATTCTGCCCAAGATAGGTGCATTTCGAGTCATAATGCTTTGTACTAATTTTTCTTCTTAATGCTTTCCGTTAAATCTAATTTTTTTCCTCTATTTTTATTCTTGTAGTATATATAAAGTGTTTGACCTGAAAAACTACACGTTGCTCTACTCGATTTCCGATAAAAATGTGCAGGAAATTAAAATAAGGTACATTTTAATCTTGCAAGAGCTTGGCTTCTGTGCCAGTTGGTTCCTTACCTTTATTCTTTTTTCCCTCACCTGTTTTTTCGCTTTATCCATTGGAGCCGAATTTCTGGTCATTTTTTGGAAGCAATATCTAGTCCTGGTGATGCATATTATTTTGTTCTAAAGCATTCTGTGTTGTTCCAATATCATGACTGTGTGGTGTCTAAGAATGACAAACATGGACATAATTTATGGTTCATGGTAATATTTAATTCTGGAAAAGCATGCGGCAATAGATATGGAAAGTAGCTAGGATTAGCTAGTTCTTTTGTTGAAATTGTCGGTTAAGTTAGCGGATTTATTCCATTACATGGGAAGTACACTTGGATCACATCCACATTGGCTGCACTGTGTGGTGCACACTGCACGCACAACCTTAAACCTACTGTTCATCAATAACATGGAGATTCTTGAAAATCGGTGATCTGTGTGATGGACACGGATCTTTTTTCCACACATAAGAGGCGGAGAGACCTATTTTCTTAATTTTTCACTATGCATGTTCCAACTTTTCTTTTCTCTCTTGATAATGTTTTATTAGGACAGTTGATTCTGGTGCCCTTTTGTTGTTTTTATTCACTTCATTTTTTTTTCCTGATCTTAGTAAGAAGTTATCGGGTTTATATGTTGTCTTGGAGCTTGTGCTACTTGTGTGTTCTTGGCAGCCTGGACATGATTTTTTTTTTTTTTTTGTTCCTTATAAAGTTATATGTCGTCTTGGATATTGACTTCATAATTGATACAATTTAAAGTAAATCACGTGGTTCGATTAAAAAATGGCAGTTGAGTACTGGACAGTAATCATCTTATGCTTTAGATGTTCTTATGACTAACTTTTTATTTGTATGAGGCTCCATTCATTCATTTAGTGTTCCATGGTTCTGCCAGATATGAGATCTGGTGATGTTATGATCTGTTTTGCTTTCTAAAATTCCTATGCTACTGGTTTCAACACATCTAGGTATGGGTCTTGAGAAGCACATTGATTGGTTTGGTGTTTGGTTGGTTTGAGGTACTAGAGGCACTTTCACGTACACTCGAGTGTCCTCAATGTCTATCCTTGTAGATGGGTTGCTAGGTAGCTATTTTAGCTCAAAGACACTCTAATTGAAGAGAGGAAATAAAAGTTGTCTCTCTTGTTTTGTCATTCTTGATATGGATTGATTATTGTTTTTTTTCTTTTAGGATTATGAATGCATGCCATCAAGTACATTAAATCAAGCAAATTTGAAGAGCTTGATCCATGTTTTTCAAACCCAACTAATTTTTGCTTGAGGTTTTGTTGTTGTATATAAGTTTGAAGGTTCTTACTTTATTGCCGTGTAAATTATTGTGGATTTGGTTTCCCGATTGTTTTGAGAAGGTTTTTGTAGTAGCCAATAGGATGTAAAGAATAAAATTAGGTTAGCTATGCTTTATGAGAGTGAATGTTAGGCGGTAAAGAAATAACACATGCATTAAGTTAGCATAGAGGATAGGGGTGGGCAAACCGCGGTTTGGTGGTGAAAACCACCAAACCGCGACCAAACCGAGAGTCTACGGTTTGGTGATTTTCCAAACCACCACCAAACCGCGAAAGTTGAAAACCGAACCAAACCGAACCGCGTAAACCGCGGTTTGGTCGGTTTGGTTTCCCGGTTTTTAACTTTTCACACTCTATTTTCAGAAAAAAAAAACAAAAAAAAAAAAACAAAAAGCAAAACAAATTCATGTAATGCAATGGAAAAATACACAAATTCGACCTAAAAACTCTCCAATGCTCACAAATTCAACTTAAAAACAACCGATCCACACAATTCCACAAAACCTAACCGCCACCACCACAAGTTGTTAGGTTCATGCACCTCCTCAAAACCCCTAAAAAAAACGACAAAAAAAAAAAGCAAAACAAATTCACGCATAGTTGAGTGTTCTCTTTCGTTACGAATGCGTTGTTGTTGTTCTTTGTTGTTTTTGGGTTGGGAAATCGGGGACACGACCATAGTGGGTGGCGCGGAGCGGAGAAGTCTTCGTTGTTCTTCCGCATTTCGGATCGGACACTTTGCTCAAACCCTAGAAGAACCTCAATCGCCTCCATCTCTTCATCTCCTCCTCCTCTCATGCTGATGATGATGATGATGATGATGATGATGGTGTGACGATAGGGAGGGTTGTGCGGGCGTGGGAGTGGGAGTGGGAGAGGGAGAGGGAGAGGGAGAGGGAGAGGGAGAGGGTTGTGCGGGCTGGGGAGTGGGAGTGGGAGTGGGAGTGGGAGTGGGAGAGGGAGAGGGAGAGGGAGAGGGAGAGGGTTGTGCGACGTGGGAGAGGGAGCGGGTTGTGCGGAGAGGGAGGTTGTGCGGAGAGGGAGGGGCGGGTAGGGTTGTGCGGCAGTGGGAGAGTGGAGAAAATTTGGTTTTATAGTTAAATTTTAGGGTTTTTGGTTTATATTACCAAAATACCCTCGGTTTGGTTAAACCGCGGTTTTCTCAAACGAAAACCGCGACCAAACCGCAGAATCGCGGTTTGGTCATTTTCCAAACCGCGACCAAACCGCGATTTTTAAAAACCAAACCAAACCGCGCGGTTTGGTCGGTTTGGGCGGTTTGGGCGGTTTTTCCAAAACCGCTGCCCACCCCTAATAGAGGAGGTCAAGATGTTTAGGTGGATGTTTTGTAAACCATGTAAGGTTTTAAAAAGAAATACAGACTAGGGAGATTCAAAGAGAAGTAGTCTGTACCACCATATAGGAAACATTAGGAAGGGTGTGGTGGTTTGGGACACACCCAAAGACGAGTTGCAAATGCCTTAGTTAGAAATGTCAACATGATAGAAGTTGAAACTTGAAAGAATTCGATGGTATGGGGAAACCTAAGATAAGTTGGTATGAATTAGTTTTGAAGGATTTAAAAGACTTAGCCACCATCAACCACAGTAAATCGAAGTGATCGGAAGTGTTTGATCAACAAATTTGGGATCAAGACTTTGTTTTTGTTGTTGTTGCCATCGTCTTGCTATAGGAAGAACAAAATGTTTAGTCTTTTTTGAAGAGTCATTTTATTAGTATTTAAGATTTAAGATTAAGATTTGGATAGGGAATTATTTTTTTGAGGTTTTGGTGAACTATGATGCTTCTGATCCATGAGAGATTTTTATTGTAAATTAGCATTTGTTAGAGTAGAGTTTCGAAGTATGAGACTTTTGCTTAAGGAGTTTGCTTTTAGGAAGCATGACTTTTATTTACTATAGATATAAATATATAAAATTATAGATGTGTTAGGTTGGGTTATTTTGCTTGGATCTTAGTGTTGTCTTTGGTCTTGAAGTTTTTCTTTTATTGGCAAGAAGGGATGAATCCTTGACATTTTGGATGTATAGCTAATGCTTTCATAGAATTTTCAAGAATTCCAAGGTGTCAGGGCGATGGTTAAGCGTTTTCCTTGCTAAGGCGAGGCGTCGCCTAGGCGAAAATAGAATATTTATTTAGAGTTGCCTAAAATTAATTCGATTTTCTATACCTATCTGTCTGCATGTAATACTACTCATTGCCCGTCTACTACATCATAAGCATTGATGTTAAATCTTCGTTCTTAAAAAAATAAAAATAAAATGATTCTTCAAAAAAATACAAAATAAAGGACATTACAAATCATACGACAATGCAATTTCAAGTTTTAGCAACAAACTAAGCAACCACTTATCTAGCACAAGATTTCTTAGAGTCTTAGCACAAAGAAAAAATAAACTCATTAACAACAACAACATAGCCTCAGTCCTAAATTAATTGGGCTCGGTTACATGTGTCAAACTCTTCAATTGTGCTCGATTTTGTGCAAAAGTAAATAATTTAAAAAAACATTTTTTTTTTATAATTTTTTTTTTCAAAAACAAGTAACAACAACAGCAATGACAACATAGCCTCAGTCCCAAATTGGTTGGTGTCGGCTACATGGATCAAACTTTTTCGTTGTGCTCGATTAAGTGCAATTGATGGTGAACATTCCAAACCATTCAAATCCCTCCTAATTAATGCATTCCATGTTAACTTTGGTTTACCCCTACCTTGTCGAATTTGTACAATTTCTATTGAGCCAAGTTTTCTAGTGGGGGCATTTGTAGACCGTCTTTGTAGGTGAACAAACCATCGCAACCGCCCTTCCTTAATCTTTGTATCAATTGGTGCTACTCCTACTTGTTTTTGAATTTCTATATTTCTTATTCTATATTTACGAGTTTTACCACACATCCACTTAAGCATTCTCATTTATGCTACATTCATTTTATATAATTGTTGTTGCTTTACCGCCCAACATTCACTTCCATAGAGCATAGCTGGCCTAATTGCGGTCCTATAAAATTTTCCTTTTAACTTAGTAGGAACATTTTGATCACAAATTACCCCTGTTGCACTCAGCCATTTCTTCCATCCAGCTTGAATTCTATGTGTAACATCATTCACAATATTACTATCATTTTGTATGATTGATCTTAGGTATCTAAAGTGGTTCACCTTTGGAACTTCTACTTCTTCTAATTTTACCACTCCATCATCTCGATGTCTAGTGTTTCTAAACTCAGTGCATATATTCGGTTTTCGCCCTACTCAACTTAAAGCCTTTAGATTCTAATGTATTCCTCCAGAGTTCTAATTTCCTATTCACTCCATCTTTTGTTTCATCTGCTAAGACAATATCGTCTGTAAATAACATAGACCATGGTATATTCTTTTGAATATGCCTAATTAGTTCATTCATAACTAAAGTAAATAAAATCACTTAAAATATTAGATATATGAAGAAATGGCAACTAATGCATTGTCAGTTTATATATAATTTAGATGTTAAAGGATACCATTTCTTTTTTGGTTCTTGCTTACAATATGCATGGTAATCATTGTACATATTATATATATTACTTCTAAATCATCATAGTGTGTATTCAAAATATATTTGAAATGCATAAACATGCTTCTCTTTAGCATGCTTGATAAAACATGAAAGTCGATAACTGTTAAATGAAATTTTGCACATGATTTCAAATCGAAACAGCTATTTCTAAATCACTGTGTACTCAAATACGCATAAACTTGTTCTGTTTTGTATGCTTGACCAAACATGAAGGTCGATGATCCTTAAATGAGATTTTGTACTAGTTTTCATGATTTCAAAATTCACAAAATTTCCTTTTATTGAATTAGACTTGTTGACATTAATTTAGAATTATATGTAACCAGAGACTTGGGCAAAAAACCAAGGTTTTGATACTTGTGAAGCACAAGCTACCTTTTGAGAGAACTCTCTTCTATAAACGAAGCAGAATTGTGAATTGTGATTACGATTTTCTGATGGTATGTGTAGAAGATTTTAAAGGAGAAAAAAAGGAACTAAATGCAATTCATATCTTGAACTTATATTATAGCACCTTGCATCTTTCCAAAAATCTCACCATTTACAACTTTGTCACCAAAATTAGATGATGAAAAAAAAAGAAAGAAATAAATTTGATGATTATGTTCCAGTGCTATGGAGTTTCTTGTTGAATATCAGAAAAATATTTAATTTCAGGATGTCTCCTATGCAAAACAAAGACATTTTGAAAAAAAAATGGAGAGCAGAGTTTAATACTTTAAAACCCTTTGTCTCGCTAAGTATCTCATTAACTCCACTTGTTTGCAAGTTGCGTATATAATGGCTAGCTTGAATGCATTTCATTTTAATTGAGAGCTTTCTTTTTGTTGTCTTTGCGCATGAATCTGTGCATTTTTTATGTACAACTTTCTTCTTTTCCATTTGCACGTGGCAGTCCTGGGATTATGCTTTTAATATTTACAAGAGCTGGTAGCCATGTCCCTCTCAAGATTCTGTCGATAGAGGATGGTACAGTCCTTAAAGACTTCAAGCATCTCCTCCATAGAAATAAGAAGGTCGATTTCATAGAACAGTTCAACGAAAAGCTTCTTGTCAAGCAAGAAAATGAAAATCTCCAGATTCTTGATGTAAGTTGGTGATTTTCCTATTGGAAACGACTTTGCTTTTACTTCTACAGTAAGTTCACTTTTTATTGTTATCAAGTTACTATCTAGTAACTTTCCTTTTGATTTTTAGGTGCGAAATGCTGAGCTCACCCAAGTTAACAAAACCCAGTTCATGACACCATCTGCATTTATTTTCTTGTATGAGAATCAGTTGTTTTTAACATTCCGGAATAGGACAGTGGCAGTTTGGAACTTCAGGGGAGAGCTCGTTACATCATTTGAGGATCACTTATTGTGGCACCCAGACTGCAACACAAACAACATTTACATTACAAGTGATCAAGACCTTATAATATCTTATTGCAAAGCAGATTCAGATGATCCATTGGAAGGAAATGGTAATCATTCTCATATTAAATCTGGTCTTACCTACTATGCATGCACAATTTTATTTTAGATGCACGTTACGGATTTTTAGAGAAGCTTAGATCTCTCATTTCCATAATGTCTCATGGATGCCTTCTTGGATGTGGGAGGAGTGACTTCTCAATTGGCTTCTGTTACTTATGTACCCTGAGATCCTCTTTGGGCTTTGAATTGTGGTTTTTGCTATCCTAAGGCAGGCTCTGTTTCCATGCAGCTGGTTCGATCAATGTGAGCAATATTTTGACTGGAAAATGTCTTGCCAAGATTCGAGCTAGTAACAGCAATCCTGAGGAAGAGTGCAGCAGCAGTGGTGGGAGATCAAGATTGAAGAAGCGTACGTACTCGTCTAGGATTAGAAGCTCTGTCGCAGAAGCATTAGAAGACATCACTGCACTTTTCTATGATGAAGAGAGGAATGAAATCTACACTGGGAATAGGCAGGGACTGGTTCATGTATGGTCGAACTGATGATGCAAGTCAACCTTGTGCCCGAACCAGTTGAACATCATAGCATTGGCGCGTTCCTCAGTCGCCGGCGCACTTTACGCACTTGTATTAGTAAGCAATTTAGTTGTTCTTTTTTCTTTTTTCCCCCCTTGTATTTTCTGTTATCCCCTTGTTCTTTTTAACCCTTTTTGGGGACGATAACAAGTAGTAATATATCAACTGTAGAATTATTCATGTGTGTGTTAGATGATACTGCAGTTGAAGATACCAACACTTGGGTTGGCTACATCAATGGAAGGTGTTGATATGAATATGATGTCCCCAATATTTATCTGTTGATTGTTTACTAATTTATGTAGGCCTCTGTTTTATACACTTCTGTTTTATTACTTCCATGTTTTCTGGTGTAGCTGTTTTAAGTTATGCTACCAATTCTAATTGAATATTAGCTTCAGGAAAATGCTTTGGTGCCCCCGAGTGGACATGCACGAGTTAGCATGTTGCTTGTTGCATTGAGATACGTATGAGTCCAGATTCAAATAATTTAGATTACCTAATTAAATAAAAAGACGTAATTTCTCTTACCCCTAATTAACACCAATACAAATTAACATCCTCAACCACCGCCATAGCGCTGTAGAATGCTGCCACAACCACCAACACTAACCACAACATGGCCGATGCGGTTGCCGGCGCCATCTCTCATCATTCCAAACTCATCAAATCCATGTTTACGTCTCCTGGCCTCTTGCTCGCTCTAGTATGATCGAACAATTAATCTTCATTAATTCTTCACCACTTTAATCACTCCCCAACTTATGATCATCGGCCAAGGCAAGGTTGGCCACGTCGTTGTCGAGACAACCACATTCGAGCCGGTCTTGGGGGCTCGAGTTAGAGAAGATGAGTACAAGAGTTGACATTGATGATTCATTGATTTTTTTTTGATAAAATAATACAACTACTGATTACTTAATTTTGGGTGTTTGCCTTTTTGGGGTTTTAGGTTGTTCAAGAAATGCCCAAGCAAAAAATGGAACTCAGCAGAGGCTTAGCCCGGAGAGTAGACAAGTCAAGTTTTGGTTCCAAAATCGAAGCACCTAGACAAGGTTCGCTAGAGGAGGGGCAACTCCTCTTCTCTCTTGGTCAGATTTGGCCAGGAGATAAGGGAGGGTCCCGGCCAAAAAGAGAAAAAAAAGGGGAGGATGATCGCCGGTGGTGGTGGATGATGATGGTGGCGCTGTCGGTGGCCGTTGATCACAGCGACGTTGACGGCAATGGTGGTCATAGTGGCGGCGGTGGATGGTATATTAAAGAAGAAGGTTTGGATTTACATTAAGGGTATGTAAGTCTTTTATCGTTATTTGAGTCTGGACTCCTAGCACTACCCTTTCAGTATTTAGGTATATCAAATGCATGTTATTAAAAGGTGCATTGATATCTTCTAATGCTTCTCGACACTCATCGTTAGGGAGAATTAAAGTTCTGACTTTTGAGGACGATGTAATAAATGATCGAACTTTAGTTGATATTGAAGCAGGTTTTTACTAAAAAAAAATTTGTAACATGACATTTTAAATGTCACAACGATTAAAAATTTCATTTATATGAAAAAAGTTATTGAAGATGTTGGTGTCAAACAGTCGCAGAAACTACTTTTTTGTGTTGATGGAGTTGTTTCGATGGTAATGTCCTTGACATGTGCAAAAGTTTGAATACCGCTACTGTCGAAAAAGAGACTTGCCATGGTAATCATGAATGAATCTCGTGAATTGGGTGCTAATGAGAAGGTGTAATTGTTGAAACGGTCTCTCAAACTCTCTTTTTGTTTGTCTACCCTCTTTTTGGAATCACCATTGAATTCCTTCAGTTGAGAAACCTAACATAACAAATGCAGATACCACTGCACACATTTGCTACAAAGTTGTTTGGGTCCATTGACCATGTATCGAGATGTGTACAGAGCATTTATTTTTTCCTGGGGAAATTTGAATTTCTTTGTTACTCGCACTTTTTATTTTTTTGGGAAAATTTGAATTTCTTACTTACTAGCACTTCGCAGTTCGCAATGATAGTGAAATCCCGAGCCAATCTTCATGCATTTCAACCTTTATCTGAACTTTTACTACTGCTGCACCCCATATTATCTGCCGAAGAAAAAAGAGTGGCAGTTGTGAAGAGTAATGCCAAAGGGACATGCAATTATGCACTACCACCCAATACATATTGAGTTGCTCTTTATGCAAATGACAGCCACAGACAGATTATTACTAGCAAACGGCTAAATGGACCCTAATTTTTGCTGAACATACCCCACTATTGGATCATAACCCGAATTTGAATTTTTATTACTAAACATATCTCACTTTTTTATTTTTTTCGAAATCTCTAAAATACCCTTCTCACCCCAACACCCCTTAATCCTATTCATTTCTTGGTTTTTGCCCATTGTAGAGCATTTGAATTAGGTCGGGAGTACTGTAGGAGTTTTTTTTTTCGTCAAACAAAGTCGGATTTGGTCTTGTCAGTGCCCTGGACGTGAGAATGTGTCACCCAAGGGTATCGGTAACAAAAAGCCGCCGAAACCTCTTCAAAGGTCTTAGTAGGAGCAGATGTCTCAGTCGAGAGAGTTTATGGTGAGAGGGATACACATTGATTACATCCTTAGGACCATTAACACCTACTATGACCTACATATTTTTGATGACATGGGAGATCATGACATCCCTCATGACAGGTACTCTAGCGACCTTCACTACCCTTATTAGGAAGTGAGGGCAACCCTGACTTACTTCTATGAGCACGATTAGGCTTATATGGCTAACTAGTTCTCGAAGCACATCGTCAAGAACTGCTTTAAGAAGACCCTCAAGGTTTGATCCTATTTTGTTAATGCATCCCTCTACCATACCAACCAGCACAGGGACGTGATACAATTCCACTGTGTGATGCAATACCATATTTGGGCTGGTAAAAGGTTGTATTGATGTACCGTTATCAGAGAGATGACGAAGATTGGTCTAACTTTCCCCTCCTCATTACTGACCTATACCGTTAGGCAAAGTTCCTCTTGCCGGCTTAGAGTTTAACATACCACCCCTAACGACCTTGACATATGATGATATTTACGAGTTTGATAAGCTGGAGGAGGAAGATTCTGATGATGAGGAGGAAAGACAGCTTTGATGGGCCCAGACAGTAGCACAGCTACAACAACAACAGCAGGAGACTCAGGCTAGGAGAGTCATAGGGAGGGGGAGGAGCTACCTTTACTTTAGGAGCTTCATCATCTGCACTACCACTGTTAGTGGGAGAGCTAGGATAAATGACTATGGCGGATATGATGCTCCATAACCAGAAGGAGCTGAGTCATTTTATGTACTACGAGGGGATGATAGACATACATATTCATGACCATCCTACTCACACCGCCCTCCGATTCCAGACAGCTCATTCATTATCCTTTCAGGGAACCATGTTTACCGAGCGCATGAGGAGCATGGGGCTACCACACCTACCTAATCTTCATAGAGAATGGTGACTCATTTGTTGGGTTTTGGGGTTCATACGCAATGAAAAATTCAAAATAATTTTTAAACACCAACAAGATCGAAATAAGTTCCATTAAGCTATATCTACAAAAGTAAACTATACCTTAATCGATGATTTCATTATCTAATTGTTCGATCTCCAAGACGTTCAAGTGCCCGTCCTCTGTCGCAAATCCACACACGGACGGTGACCAAAATTTGGAGTGATAACCCCAAGAGAGATTTAAAACGTTTTTTCTCTCTCCCAAAATCTAAAGAAATTGAAAATAGTAAAATGAAAATCTTATTTTGTTTTAGGGTTTCAACCTCTATTTATATGTGTAGATAAGCTCTCACTTAAAATCTTATTCGTAATACAACTATCGTATTTAGGCAGTTTAAGCAAATTACACATATGACCCTATTAATAAGTTATCATATAACAAATCGTAAAGGCTTTTATATCATGAGTTTTATCATATAAAATTCATTATTTTGGACCAATTGACATTGTGCAAAGCCACTCTTTGTGTGCGACCCAATAGGTTCATGCGACACAAGTCGTAAGCGGTCTTTAGCAAGACATTATGACTACTCAAGTAACTTGAATATCGAGATCGATACAACCTAACGAATAACATATACCATACACTTTTATCATGTGATATCCTTTGATTAAATATAATACATGGAAAGTCACCCTTAATGTTCAATCGTACTAGTCTTGATATTTAGGTAGTCTGAAAACATCTAAGTGAAATTGATCATATCAATTCACATAGGCTTGGCCATTATCAGTCTATCGTATTGAGGGATCCACTGACATCTCTCTATACGAGAGGGAAAAACTCAATTTTGATTACACACCTTCACATATTATTCACATGGTAATCAATCACAATATTTATAATCGTTCGGTTAGTGACAATGTTTAATTGTGTCAAATTACTATGCTCCTAATATTAAAGTCTACAGTAATCTCAAGTCGAATGATTAAATGATATATTTATCATGAGTAACACCTATGATTTAATCTATGTGGTTTTCTCAGAGCGGGTCGGCCTATTACCTTGTTCACCAACAAGTACTCATAATCTCGATTCGTATCCCTATATGCATGATCATCACCATCAATCAATATTCACACTAGTCTTAATTCATTATAATTCCAGTAAAATGACTTGACTAGGGACATTTATGATATTTCAACAAATATCTATGGATTTTACTATAAGGTAAACACGCAATCACTTATAATAAAAGAACAAATGAAAACCTCTATTTTATTAACTAAAATTATAAGATAAACAATGTTTGTAGATTGAACTAGGGCACATGCCCCGACATCTTTATCATATCCCACATTAGAGTGAGTAGAAGTAGGACAACTCCAATGATGCTGAGATTTGACTTCTTTTCTCTATATGTACTTGAGAAAAAGAGATCTTTGATACTGTATTTTATTCTTTTTATACTTTCGAAGAGATACAGTCTAAAAGTGTTTTGATTTTGTAATATCACCACACATCATATCATTTGCGTACAATTGTCACTTTTCATATTCATTTCATTTCATTCTATTCCATTTCTTATCCTTCATTATCTACTTTCAGTTGTTCTTTTGAAATGTGTATTGTTTGTCATGCTTTCTGGAACCATGAAAAAAAGGTTCAAGGTAAGTTTGTCGGGTTTTTAGGTTGAATGGATTGCACATAAATAAACCGTATAAGGAAGGATGGTGATATTTTTTTTTTGCAAAATTCTCAAAATCCTTTAGAATATTTTAGCGAGAATTATAGGTAATACTATTTTAATTTTGATTATAGATTGATGACATGATTAGCAGTATACATTCCTTACCCTGTCTTCTCTTTTTCATTTCATTTCTTTCACTAATTTTATTGTTTTAAGCTTAAATGAATGCCTAAGTCTAGCTTATATACAATGGTGGATAATTAAGAATTGAAATGTGATTTAATATTGCCATAAGAGAGACAAGACCTTAGGTATAGTTCATGTGAGAATCTTATTCTTGTGATTGGTCCACTGTATCGAGGCTACACCAAAGAGTGCTAGTGTGGAGTTGAGGCTCTATGCTAAATATGAAAGCGGGTAGAAGATCATAGTAGGGCAAGAGTCAACTAAGTCTTTACAGAATCCAGAATAGGTTTGCGTACCATTTGAAACAGAATGTCAGTTCAAGAATAACTTTGGGGGAAGACATAGATGTGTTAGTTTTAGCCACTAGCCTTAACCAACTTATAATTTCCCTAGTTAGTCCAGCTGAGCCAACACAACCCGATTCTTTCGGCACCCATAATGTAACCAATAACCCATTAAACTTATTAATCTTTTAACCCGCATCGAAAAACTTGCTTGATTGTAGTGAAAGTGAGAAGTGCTAACAAGAGTTTAAAGTGAGCTAAATCCCACTAGAAGTGGTATCGAGGAAATGGAGCAGGGAGCCGAGTGGTTGAAAAATAAAAGAGAAAAAAAGAGAAAAAAATATACTAATAAGAAAAAAGAGAGAAAACCAAGCGAAAGGTTATTAACTCCTCAAATAAAAGATTAAGCTCGAGTACTTATAGCTAGATTAAGTTGAGTTTTTCCAGTGCTTTGGATCCATTGAATACATTTTCCTCAACACCCCACCCTAACCTAAAAAAAGGCTCAAAGAACAAGTCCTATTGACTCTAGATTATGTTTTATCCAAGTCAGTGAAGGATGGTTGTATACATTCTATTTATGGAATCTTAGTATTCAACTCCTTATTTAGAGATTATAGGTTTTTAACTTGATTATACACTCTGAGGTAACTTGTGAGTAATAGTGATAAGTCAATAATTAGATAGTATTTTATAGTATATTTTAGGGTGATTTTAATTGTAAAAGGCTATATTACACTGGATTTTCTCTTGTTTTTATGATTTCAGGTTATATTAAGGTTATATGTAGAAATGGAAGAAAAAGGAAAGAAAAGTAAAGAATTTAGTCAATTGAAGAAAATAAACGGTGATTTAATAGATATTCAAGAATTACATTCAAGAATGACACTAAGATTCACTACATAAATCGACAACAAAGAAGTCCGACAATTCGTCAACGATTCAGGAAATGAACCAGGGTCCGCTACACAAGTCGGTGAACCACAGAGTCATTATTCCACCGATTTCTTCTAGCGATATAGCTGAGAAGGAGGACTTGGTCAGGATTTGCTAATGTCGACCACGAGAATATTGGATTAAAATAAGGAATTCGAGTTTGATTGGGATATGTACTACTTAGAATACTATATATATGACCATAGGGCTTCAGAATTAAGTGTCTTGATTTGCCTTGAGTGTCGTTGAGAGTAATTTATTAGTTTTAAATAAATTTCAATTGAGTTTAATTTAGTTTTATTGTTCTTGCTTTTGAAGACTCTTTGGAGAATCAAGTATTTAATAAGAGGTATTTTTCGTTAATGTCTTATATTTGTTTATTGCAATGTTTAGTTTATTAATCTAAACAAAGTCTGAACATGAATTTAAATCGTTTTGTAATGTAGTTATAATAAAAAAGAATTTGTGCTTAATGCTTTAAACTTAATCGTATACGTCAATTCATGGTTTCAATAGATTTGTTTTTGTGTATTACAATCAAGAAATCTTGTTTTACATGAATAGTCTAGAATATGTATTGTAGTATTTAGGTTCTAAATCTAATATAAAGTAGTGATTAAGATTAATTTAAAGGTCTTTTACCGTTCTTAGGTGAATTGTGTTCTAAGTTTGATATTGATATGACTAAATCCGATAATATTGACTTAGTAGTAATAGTTTTCATAAAGTGTAATGTTATTTTTTTCTATTAGTTATTTTTTTAGCTTTCGAAGAACTAATGGTGATAAAATTAGAATATGACTTTTCCATTGATATAAGGAAAGCTGACGGCTTGAGGCTATCAATCTTGCTTATGATTTAGGTTTAATGATTAAATAATACTTCATAAGATGATGATAGTATGATTATGACTATATCTTAATTAATATTTTCGGATTCAAAACGCTTTATGTTTCATTGTTTATGATATTTGTTTAGATGTTTGTTTATATTAATTTGATTTGAATGGAATTTAGAATACTTAATATTAGTGAATTTGAATTTTGTTAGTTAATTAGTTTAATCAGTTGCTTTAATTGTTTTAGTTTGATTAGATAATCTCAATTTCCATTTTAATCAAATTAAAATAAAATAATAAAAATCCCTTTGCAAACCTTTTTTCTTAGGAAGTTTGCAAAATCCTTGTGGAGATGATTCTACTTACTACTACGAGTACTACTACTACTACTACTACTACTACTATCTTACTACTACTTGCTGCTGCCTTTCTGCTCTTCTTCCTTTCGCTTCTGCTCTCTCAAGCTCTGCTACTACTACTACTACTACTACTACTACTACTACTACTACTACTACTACTACTACTACTACTACTACTACTACTACTACTACTACTACTACTACTACTACTACTACTACTATTACTACTACTACTACTACTACTGCTACTACTACTACTACTACTACTACTACTACTACTACTACTACTACTACTACTACTACTACCGCTACTACTACTACTACTACTCTACTATGCTGCTCTGCTACTACTACTACTACTACTACTACTACTACTACTACTACTACTACTACTACTACTACTACTACTACTACTACTACTACTACTACTACTACTACTACTACTACTACTATACATTTGACACTTGTGTCAAATAGAGGACTTTACTCTTCACGAAACCTAGTATTTGGTAGAGTATTCCTTAGGAAAGTAGGTGTACTACTACTACTATTACTACTACTACTACTACTACTACTACTATACATTTGACACTTGTGTCAAATAGAGGACTTTACTCTTCACAAAACCTAGTATTTGGTAGAGTATTCCTTAGGAAAGTAGGTGAAATACATTAACTTGAAGTAACCAGCTTTGCTTGAGTGTTTTTGTTTTCATATGGCAAATTCATAAAAACTTGACGAAACCATTAAGTTGGAGTTAGGCATTAGAGAAGCTGAAATGAGTTCTTTATGTGTGCAAGTTGATTGTTTTATACTCCTTTACCCGGGACGAGCAATTGTCTAAGTTTGGGACTTGATATGGCTCCAAATGTGCTATATTTTAGTGCAATTTTACTATGCTTTATGAGACTTTTATCCTCATTTATGTCAAAACCCTTTGTTTTTGTGTTTTCAGGGTAAAAACAAGCAATTTGAAGGAAAAAGTGATTTACTATAAAAAACACTAGTGAAGAAACCAACATAAGGCTCAACATCTTCGAGTTGACCATAAATCGCGAAGGAATCGCTGGACCAAAAGTCGACGAATTAAAGGAGAGACACTGGAAATGTTGTAAACCAAACCTCATAAAGTCCCTAGAGAAATCGCAAAAATGAATCCCAAAAAGACAATCAATGCCTTGGGATGAACTTGTGGCGTTGGGAGGTGCCACATCGAGATTCAGGACAAAGACGAGACGAGAAACAGAGTGTCATAATGCATCATCAATGATTCGATCCCATCAATTTGAAAAAATACACATACAACGCTGGTAGAATCTCAAGATTGACAGTTCCAATTTTGCGGGTATGGGAGATTGAGGAAAAGATTTGTTTCCATCTTAGTTCTAGTATAAATAAGAAATAAGGGGAACCTTAAATAACAGCTAATCGCACTTTGAATTGGAAAACTCTTTATTTTCATATTGTTCCAAAGAGCTTGTGCGAGAGAAATAAGAACCCTCTTTATTTTCCTTTACGTGTAAGTCTTTCATTTGAATATAATCTTTATTGTTTTTTATTGATCATTAAAATATCGTTGTTGAATCTATGTCAATGAGTGACTAGATCTTTTCTATATAGGTCAACGAGACTTGAGTCATGACATTTAGGACTCATGGGGTTTTGTGCGCAATTTCTTAATCGTTTGATTCTGATTTTTGAAATTTTGATTACACTGAGCATATGAGATTCTATGCTAGGGTTTAGAGTCTTAAGGCCTGTTTGATTCAAAAGTTAGTGAAGCAATCTACATTTGCTTACCTAATATAAGTCATACATTGGCCAATCTTTTGTTTGTTCCCAAACTTAATTGTCTTAGGTTAGATTTTTATTAGCTATACCTCTTCTAGATTGTCTTCACCTTCTTTTGCCTAATCTTCTAGATTGGACAGTTATGCACTCCATCGTCGCCTATCGGATCACGTATCAATAGTTTCATTTTTTCATCTAAATGAAGATCTCAAGGACAAGAAGGGATTTCACAAAAAGTGGTTTGGTTGAGTTAGATAAAGATTAAGTTGGTGTGACTGAGATCACATCATCCCTTAAAAGACTATATTTTTGTTTTGTTGAGTAGTAGAGGCCTCTGTTTTATATCTTTTCGTCATCAAATTGAACATAGAAGATGAGATTTCAGTTTTCTCATCATCAAACGAGAAGATTTTGTGTATGTTTTCATCGTCAACGATCCTTGTAGAGGCTGATTTGGGATCCAATTGGAATAATTTTTGGAGTGAACATAGAGACAAGCAAAAGACAATCTTTTAACACTTTGTTGGACAAATTGCCAAATTGGGTGTTTTTCTTATTCAGTTATGTGGTGATTGGGCATTCAAGATGAGGGTAAATTTGTAATTCTTCTCACTTAAGTTAGGCTTACATAAAGACAGGGGGAGGTGTCTTTTGGTAAGGGAGATTGAATGCTTTGGTAATACCATATCTTAACTAATACTCAAAGCAAACATGAATCTTATCTTTAAGTCAAGGTGTAACTAAGCTAACACCCCAACCAAATAGTCCCTTATTGTTTTTCTTTTATCACGGTAAAAATGCATGTGCATTTCGGTCTAGGTAAAAACCATAGCCAATGATCTTATCGTCACATGGTGAGGGAGATCGCACTGGTGGTGTCTAGGATCATGGATTGTTCACTTTCTAGAAGTCTTAGATGTTATCAAAATATGAGTTTGGTAGGAGCGTACGCTAGTTACCGCTCATGGTAGCCGTTCTCATAGATCTTAATGCTATTAGGTCATTGAAATCTACAGAGCACTCAGAATTTCACAATCTAGTTAGTATATGGTTGAGTTACATGTTCCTTCCATTGACATGAGGTGAACAAGGTGAAAAGCCCATGGTTTTGTCGTTTGATCTTTTGTAACCATAAATGAATCCGGTCTCACGAATGTCTTGTCAAGCATTGATCTAGAGCTTTTAGTTTATAGATATCCATTTTAAGCAATCTCATTTTGTTTTTAATCGCAATTGGTTTTTAGTTTAGTTGAGATTTTACTTCCATAAACCTTAATTTTTTGAACCCAAGAAAAACAATCTCAATCCTTATGGATTCGACTCGGTGTTTGCCTCTACTACATATATATAGTACTTTATGATTCAATACTATTATTGGTGTGGTTAGCAATGCATCAGCTTTCCCTTGATGACTACATAATTATGTGGACAAGACCGAGTTTATATGAAGGGACTAGAGATGCACATCTTCCCTGACAAGACTATTACTGATGAGTCTTTTGAACTCATGAAGAAAGTGTAAGGGTATGAAGACTTTGAATGTGAGAGGGAAATTGTGAAAATAAGAAGAAGAAATATGGAAGTTAAAAGAAGAATACGGGGTGAGTATAGAAAAGTCTTAGAGTAAATGCAAGAAACCTTGTATAATGAGAGACAGGGATAGAGTTCGGGGACGCTTACTAAAGATTATCATGTTATGTTCTTGCCAGAGGCAAAGATGGCCATGACGGGATCAATCACGTAGATTGAGAACTCTGAGAAACCAAGAAAGAATGTTCTAGAACTAACGACAATTACTGATAAGTCAATAATTAGACAATGTTTTTTAGTATATTTTAAGGTGGTTGTAGATGTAAAATGCTATATTACACTAGGTTTTCTCTTGTTTTTGTGATTTTAGGTTATATTAAGGCTATACGAATAAATGGAAGAAAAATGGAAGAAAAGTAAAGAATTCAGTTAATCGAAGAAGTCACAGTGATTCCACAATGATTCTAGGTTTACACTAAAATTCACTACATAAATCGGTAGCAGAGTAGCACAATTGTAACGACCCTAAATTTGTAACTCGTACCATGTGTCATTGCAGGACTCTGATGGGGGACTTATGATGACATGACATACTTGGTCAACCCTCGGGAGTCGACATCGAAGTATTCTATATTTATCTTATATTGTGTATTATTTACATATATCTAATGAACAATGTCGCTCACTTGTTTCTCCATTGTAGTTGACTTTCGAGTAAGGTTCACCTAGGAATGCGTGTACGTCGGGTAAGGGATATAATGGTATAATGCTAAATTAGAAAATGAACACACACACACACACACGCACACTAAACATATATAAATAAGAACCTCATCATTTTCATGCAAAAAAATTCAGGATATCAAGAGAAGAAGAAACCTTGTCTGGCTGTTGAAATTTGAGGAGTGAGCGCCCAAATTAGAGCTGCATTAATCAAGAATCAAACCAATATGAGAAGCTCAAACCTTAGGTAACAATTTCCTTTCCAATTTTGTTGAAAATGAATGCTTTAAAAACCATGAAATGAGGCTTTGTGTCTACTCTTACAATTCTGGTGTTTCATTCTCTTAGATGATGCATTTGAAGTGTAATTTTTCAGCATTCAAAGATCTCTAAGCATCAAAGTTAGTTTTGTGCAAAACATGCTTCTTTTACTCAAAATTTGGGATTTTTGTTGATGATCTATTCATGCAATTGATTATGAATAGTTTATGATCGAGATAAGACGCAATTAAGGACACTCTCTGGTAGTTTTTGAAGCCAATATGGGTGGATTTAGGGTTAGAAGTCGGCGAGGAAGACGAGGGTTCAAAAACCCCTTTTTCCATCATAGACACGAATGAAGCCACCAGTGGCACCGTGGGCATAATCCCATGATGTAGATTTCCTGGCTCACTACCAAAACCCACACCGTGGGGCACTTTGGGACCCCATGACGTGAAAACCTGAGTTTTGCCTAAAACCACTTATTTTTTGCCATGATTTTGGAATTTTCTCGGGGGTCTCCACTAGTCTAAAAATCACTGAAATTTACAGAGAGAATCAACATACTATAAATTTAATTCACCTAAAATCTTAAGTGATTTCGACATGTTTTGTGTATTGTTTAAAAACAATTTTAAAATAGTAAAAAATTAAATTTCTAAATAAGCTGAAATGAGCTTAGGCACATTCCGGGCATCAAATGATGTCGGAGTTGAACCAAAATCTGTAGAATGGCTTATTAGATCCTAGTGAAGGTGTTCAACAATCTTGATGATCTTTTGGCATGTCTAACTCAATTTTCAAGTCCCATTTCAACTAAAGAATTCACATTTACAAGTAAGGACTTGGAATCTCACCTTAAGTTGAAAATTGAGTTTTCGGACTTTCCAATGGCATTTTATCACTTAAAAACTTGGTTTCAAGTATTTGGACTTCACGGAACCAACCTCGAGAATTTTGGAAAACTCTATTTATTTTTTAAGGCATTTTCCAAGTTGAAGGAAAACTAACTTTCAAGTATTTATTTTGAAGTTCCTAAGGGACTATTTTGCAAACTAGTGTTTTAAATCAACTTGAAATAGTTTCTAATGATCCTAATCAATTCAATAACACCTAAAAACAATAGATAGAGTGTGTTGGACAATTTTAAGCAAGTTTGGATATTTTTGGCTGAGCTAAGTGCCAATAAGGACTTGGCTGAGCTAAGTGCCAATAAGAACTTGAAATAATAAAAGGAACCATTAGACACCAAATTGACTTGGAATGATTTGTATGACTCTTCATGAGATTTTTTAGCACCAATATGTCAACTTACATTTCTCACACAACAATAACACTTAGTAGCCTAATACCAAGAGCAAAATGAGTGTTAAATTATAAAAGGTCAAATTAGATTACAATTGAACAATGTTCGTAATAATGCTTGTAAATGCAACTTAATGACTCTAACATGTATATAACTGATCAAATGGGACACCGGGTACTAGCTAGCTAGAGTTGGGTGTCAGAGGTTGATTGGGACGCGTGTTAGAAGCCATAAGGGCGTATTTTCCTCGTAGGTTAAGGTAAGTAAACCAACTAGAGGATCAATTTCAATTATGTACATATTCTTGAATTTGTTTCTTGTTATTCCATTTACTTGGACACTTCCACATTGTTGAGTGTTTAAGGCTTGAGTGTGTTAGGAATGTACTCTTAGGTTAGGTGCTAGATGGACAAATGCGACCTCACCCTCAGTATTGGATCATAGATAGTAGACATGGGCGAGGTATTTGGGGCGAGGTATTTAGGGCACCTTTGATGCCCCCATGCTACACTGAATTGAAATTGTTGACTTGAAGAGATATAGTCATAGGAAACTGAGTAGTGGCATCCGCTCTTGATGGATTTAGACCACTTTAACGTCTTCCCTGGACTCATAAACATTATGAGTAGATGAATTGTGATTGAAACTCGAGTAGCTTTACTCATTGAAATTGTCTCTTCGGTGACAATTTATCATAATGCTGGAAACTGAGTAGTGGCATCCGCTCTTGATGTATCGCTGTTATTACTTTCTAGTCAATTTATTATGAAATTTCTTTTACTTTTCTATCTTTTAAATTCCCGCATGGTATTTAGACTTCTTTATTTGAATTGATGAATTGTGATTGGAACTCGAGTAGCTTTACTCATTGAAATTGTCTCTTCGGTGACAATTATAGATCCATAGACAAGCAAGGGCAAGGAGCCGGTAATTGGTGACTTCTTATGAGGACTTTTATGCCGGTTTCTCCTCTTGATTACTTGTAAGTTTTTATGCTTTTGTATTGTAGATATATTTATATATCTATTGTTTTTTATAACACTTGGGGATTTCTTTGGAATTTGAGGAACACTGATACAAGTATATTCATGATTTCCCTCTTTTTATCACCATATATATAGATGTTATCTATATACTACAGGGTTCAACTTCTGCTATCAAACTATTAAAACTTGCAAATCATAACAATTCAACTTTAAATCACCAAATAACTTATAATAATGGATAATGGGGTTGACCAAGCCTGCGTTGACCTTGCGAGGGCTGACTTGGTGGTCTAGGTAGGCTTAGGTCGGGTACGACATAGTTTGTGGGGACAGGGGCCTTCACAACAATGAGTCATCAACGAATCAGAAAATAAACTAGGATTCGCTACTCAAATTGGTGAACCACAAAGACTTATTTCCATTGAATTTTCTAGCAATTCAGCTAAGATAGAAGATTCAGTCCGGATTCGTTGATGTCAGCTAAGAGAATTTTGGGTTACTACAAGAAATTTTAGTTCAATTAGTATATGCAAGACATGGAATATTATACATATATATAAACCTAAGGCTTCAAAATTTAGTGCCCTTAGATGTCTTGATTAACCTTGAGAGATCTTGAGTGCCATAAATTACATTAATAGTTAGTTTTAGACTATGTTAGTTTAGTTTTATTGTTCTTGTTTTTGAAGACTCTTTGGAGATTCGAGTATTCAATAAGAGGTATTTTTCATTAATGACTTTTATTTATTTATTGCAATGTTTATTTTAAATATGTGTGAGTAGCGTATTAATCTAAACAAAGTTTGAACAAGAAACTTTGTATTTCATGCATACTTTAGAATGTGTATTGTGATATTTAGGTTTTAAATCTAATATAAAGAAGTAACTAGGATTAATTGAAAATGATTTTTACCGTTTAGATGTCTTAGGTAAATTGTGTTTTAAGTTTGATATTAATACAGCTAATTCCGAAAATATTGGCTTAGTAGTAAGAAGTTTTCATAGAGTGTAATGTCGTTTTGTTTTTATTAGTTATTTTTGAGCTTTCGAAGAACTAATGTTAATAAGATTAGAATATGGATTTTTCTATTGATATAAGGAAAATTGATGGCTAGATAAAGGCTATCAATCTTACTTATGATTTAGGTTTAGTAATTCAAGAATACTCCATAAGATGATGCTAGTAAGATTATGATTATAACTTAATTAATATGTTCAGATTCAAAATGGTTTATGTTTCATTGTTCTAGATATTTGTTTAGTTGTTTGTTTTTATTGGTTTGATTTAAATTGAGTTTAGAATATTAAGTATTAATTAATTTGAATTGTGTAAGTTTAAGTTAGTTTAATTAGTTAAATTGATTGCCAAAGTTTGATCAGATAATTTTAATTCTCGTTTTAATTAAATTAATTAAATTAAAGTAAAAGAATAAAAACCTTGGAAACCTTTTTCTTAGGAAATTTGCAAAATCCATGTGGAGAAGACGTACTTAACATTACTACAAATAATAGGTATATACGGGAAACTTATTGTACACTTTGGAACCATTACTATGGATTTTTGCATAATTTCTTAGGAGTTTTAGACGTTGTATGATCTACACACTTCATTGTTATAATTCCACAGGATCTCTACATTCGTTCGATCCTGAGGTGGATAGGAATTTCAATCGTAATTTAAGACAACAACAACCTAGGGAACACCAAGCTACCATAAAGGAAGCCAACAACACCACCACAACAACAACAACATCACAACAACAACAACAACAACAACAACAACAACAACAAACAACAACAACAACAACAACAACAACAACAACAACAACAACAACAACAACAACAAATAATAATAATAATAGTAATAATAATAGTAATATCATTAATAATAATGATAATAATTATAATAGGAGAACTTACTTTTTGGCAAACCAATCAAAGTGTCATAGCTTACGAGCCAATGTGCATTGCCTATCTTGAACGATTTCCTAAATTTGAATGAAGATATGAATTCATTAGTACCTTACCTAACTTTTATAGTAAAGATAATGAAGACCCCCAATGATTTATAAGGGAACACCAACATAAATTCTATGGGATGAAAACTAAAGACCTTACTTTAAAACAAGTTAGACTTAAGGTTTTTCTTTTCGCACTGAAAGATCAAGCACATGATTAGTTGTTTTATTTTCTTTAAGATTTAATAACTACATGGGCTCAGTTCCCAGAAACTTTCTTGAATCAATACATGCCTGCAAGAAAGATTAGCTCCTATAGGAGATAAAACTACAGTTGCAAAGATGAAAGATGATGAAATTTTAATGAATTTTGGGATAAATTTCAAAGATTAATTTCTTCTTGCCCACAACAAGGATATACTGACAAAGCTTTATTGGAATAATTCTATGAATGACTCAATCATTTTGAACAAAGGCTATCAAACACCATATGTGGCGGATCTTTATGTTGGGGAATGTGCCATAGGCTAATTCCGTAATGTTGTTTAACTATTATAAGTAAATGCATGTTTCTTTTATAATAATATCCATGAATAATAATTGCATTATTCTAAATGTCCCTAGTCAGTTATTATTGTGAGAACAATAATAAATAAAGACTAGTGTAAGTCTTGATTGATAGTCATGTGATGATTATGTGTATAGGGATACAAATCAAGATCCTGGGTATCTGTTGGGAACAGATACTAGATCAACCCACTATGAAAATGCTACATAGTAGATGTCATAAGTGCTTCTCATGATAGTTATATTATTTAGTTATCTGACTTGAGATTACTAGAGACTCCATGAGCGGTAACTAGTGTACACTGTTACCAAACTCATAGTTTGAAAACATCTAGGACTTCTAAAAAGCGAACGATCCATGATCCTAGACACCACCAATGCGATAACCCTCATCGTGTGGCGATAAGATCACTGGCTATAGTTTTTACCTAGAACAAAATGTACATGCACTTTACCATGATAAAGGAAAAACACTAAGGGCCTGTTTGGTTAGGATTTTAGCTTAACTACACCCTGATTTAAAGATAAAACTCATGTTTGCTTAGAGTCTTCGACCAAGTTGTAAAATTATAACTATCATGAGAAGCACTTGTGACATCTACCATATAGCGTTCTCATAGCGGGTCGCTCTAGCATTTGTTCCCAACATATACCCATGATCTTGATTCGAATCCCTAAACACATAATCATCACATAACTATCAATCAAGATTCATACTAGTCTTAATTTATTATTGTTCCCATAATAATAACTGATAAGGGACATTTAGAATAGTAAAATTATTATTCATGGATAATATTATAAAAGAAACATGCATTTACTTATAATAGTTAAACGACGTTTGCAGAATTGGCCTATGGCACATTCCCCAACATAAATATCCACCACATATGGTATCTAATAGCCTTTGTTCAAAATAACTGAGTCTTTCATATAAGTATTCCAATAAAGCTTTTTTAGTATATCCATGTTGTGGGCGAGAAAAAAAATTAATTTTTGAAATCTATCCCAAAATTCATAAAAATTTTCAGCATCTTTCATCTTTGCAAGTGTAGTTTTGTCTCCTATAAGAACTAATCTCTCTTGCAAGCATGTATTGGTTCAAGAATGTTTCTAGGAACTGAGCCCATGTAGTTATTAAATTTTGAGGAAAATAAAACAACTAATCTTATGCTTGATCTTTCAGTGCGAAAGGAAAAACCTTAAGTCTGACTCGTTCTAAAGTAAGGTCTTTAGTTTTCATCCCATTGACTTTATGATGGTGTTCCATTATAAATCATTTGGGATCTTCATTATCTTTACTATAGAAGTTAGGTATGGTACTAATGAATCCATATCTTAGTTCAAATTCAGGAAATCATTCAAGATAGGTAATGCACATTAGCTTGGAAGCTGTGACATTTTGATTGGCTTACCTAAAAGTAAGTTCTCTATTACAATTATTATCATTATTATTAATGATATTATTATTATTATTATTTTTTATTATTATAAAAGTCGTGATTGGTCACTGGTCATTGTTCGACTAATGTGTGGATATTGTGTGATTAAGATGAAATTTATCCTTCTCTTTTAGAGAGAAATATCTATTAGGCCCCTCGATGTGTTAGACAAATAAATGACCATGTCTAGTGAATTGATTGGATTAATGTCACTTGACAATTTCAGTCTACTCGGAGATCGAGGCTAGTAGATTGAACTATAAGGGTGACGTTCCATGTCTTCTGTTCAATCAAAAGATATTGCATGAAAAAAGGATATAATATACACTGTTTATTAGGTTGTATCAATTTATTGATCTTCGTGCAACTTGGGTAGTCATAATGTCTTGCTAGAGGCCGCTTATGACTTGTGTGCCAAAAAAAGGCTTTTGTTCACTATCAACATTGTATGAACCCATTAGGTCGCACACAAAGAACAAATTTGTATGATTTAAAATTGTTTAGGTTTATAAATCTTATTTGATATAATTCATTTTGAATATCCTCATCAAGCATCCTAATTTGACTAGGATTCAAAACTTTCCTACATTTCTAGTGTGACTAGAAATTTTGTCTCTTGGTAAATCTTATTTTGAATAGGACTCTAATTGAAATTATAGTATGACTTTAATTCTTATTTGAGTTTTAGATAAATTACACCTCTTGTTGGATTAGTAATAATAGATTATCTATGGCTCTATCCTTTTTTAAGCTGGACTTTATCGAAGACTCTATTTGGAGTGTGACTAGGAGATGAAGTTCTTTTACAACTTGATGTTAGGGCATATGCCCTAGGTCAATCTACAAACATTATTTATTTAATAATCTTAGTTAATAAAATTTAGGTTTTCATTTGCTGTTTTATTATAAGTGATTGTATGTTTACGTTATAATATGATCCATGGGTATTTCTTGAAATATTCGAAATGTCCCTAATCGGTCGTTATAGTGGGAACTATAATGAATTAAAACTGGTGTGAATCTTAATTGATGGTTATGTAATGATCATGCGTGTAGGGATACAAATCGAGATCATGAGTACTTGTTAGGGAACAAGGTATTGGACTGACCCGCTATGAGAATACCACATGGATTAAGCTATAGGTGTTCCTCATGATAGATATATCATTTAGTCCTTCGACTTAAGATTACAATAAACTTCAATAGTATAAGCATGGTAATTTGACACTATCAAACATTATTTTTAACTAGATGATTATAAAGATTGTGATTAGTTACCATGTAAACAATATGTGAAGGTATGTAATCAAGATAGAATTTGTCTCTCTCGTATAGAGAGATATTAATGGATCCCCTGATATGTTAGACTGTTAAATGGCCAAGTCCAAGTGAAGTGATATGATTAATGTTACTTGGATATTTTCAGTCTACTTAAAGATCCATACTAGTACTATTGAATATTAAGGGTGATTATCCATGCCTTATATTTAATCAAAGGATATCGCATGACAAAAGGATATGATGTATGTAATTCATTAAGTTGTATCGATTTTGATATTCATGCTACTTGGGTAGTCATAATGCTTTGCTAGAGACTGCTTACGACTTGTGTACTAAAATGATTTTGATTCATTGCCAACGTCGCATGAACCTATTAGGTCACACACAAAGAATGGCTTTGCGCAATCTCAATTGGTTTAGAGTAATGATTTTTATATGATAAAATTCATAACATAAAAGCCCTTATGATTTATTATATGATAACTTATTAATGTGGGCGTATGTGTAATTTGCTTAAATTGACTAAATACAATAGTTGTATTACGAATATGATTTTAAGTAAGGTCTTACCTACACATATAAATAAAGTTTGAAACCCTAACATGAAATAAGATTTTCATTTTTGCTTTTTTGAGTTCTCTGGATTTTGGGAGAAAAAGAAAAACGTTCTCTATCTCTCTTGTGGCTAACGCTCCAAATTGTGGTCACTGTTCATGTGTTAATTTCTAATAGAGGACGGGCGCTTGAATGTCTTGGAGATCGAACAATCAAAGAAGGAAATAACAGATTTAGTTATAGTTTTTTTTGTAAATCTAGTTTAATAGAACTTATTTTCGATCACGTTGGGGTTTTTTAAAAACTATTTTTGAATTTTTCATTGTGTATGAACCCCTAAACCAACACTTGACATATTGTACTATAAATAAGACATTAGGGTCATAATTGTTGTCGTGATTTTTCTAAAGAGTTTTCGTGAGAACTTTCACCCTAGAATCTTTTGGGCTAGCACCCTGAATCATGATCATCTGTTCATGTGTGGATTTCTGATTGAAGACGTTTGTCTCTATAAGAGTCTTGAAGGAATCGATCAACGCTAAACAAGGTAGACATGGAGTTGTTCTTAGTAAAGCATGTTTTTTTTTTCTATTGGTACATCAATTTAATAGAATTGATAAGATCTTGGTTCGGGGATATTCGAAAAAGTTTCAAAAACTTATGTTGCGCTTGATCCCTGAAACCCAACAATGGTATCAGAGCGTGGTTCCACTCCATTAAATTGTAAAACAAGTTTTCTCGACATATATGAAATATTAGTCGAAACATGTTATTTATCAAAGTATAATTGACACATAGATATTGAAATCGATAGATAATTTTGTATTTAATGATAATTGCTATTGATTTATTTGTGATTAAAGCACGATCTTACCAAATAATCACCATAGTTTGCTGCAAATTGTTTTGTAGAGGTCCCATGATGACATCGATTGAATTGAAATAGGTATGTCATGTACAACGCTTAGTGCCAAGTATCGTCAAATCATGTAATTGATGTTATTATGATATAGTGGGGTGTGTGACCTCACGATGCTCTAGTCCATTATAATTACATGTGCTAATTTTTGATAGATAATATGCCATGTCATACATTTATCCATACCATGGTTAGTAGAATATATATATGATAATGGTTATTTTAAATTTGGTAAGGCAAAATACGTGTGCATTGTAGGCTAAAATACCTATATTGGATATAGACGCAATCTAACTTTTCTAGAGATCACATTATGATAAAAAGTCTCAATTTGGTCAATCCTATTTTAGTGGTCTACGCTTTAATGAGACTACCTATTTAAAAATGTCTGATCTAGTTAATATTAGGTAAGATACTTTAATTAAAATTGTTTTAATTGAGATAAGTCAAACTAATATTTTAAGGGTACATAGAGATGTAGCCCTTATTAGATATGGAACGGTGGTTTATAAAATTTAATATTATGGGGTTAAATTTTGGTTAATAGGATTGAAAGAAAAATATTATTTCAAAGTGAATTTAATTTTCGAAAGTAAAACCGTCACCTTAAAATAAAAGGGTCCCATGAATCATCACTCATTGACTGAATAGTGGTACCGTTGTTTAACGAATCAAAGTGCAAGAAATTTTTCTCTATTTGTGAGCAGAAATTTTAATTTCTTGATCTAAATTTATTCTATGACGCTTGTGCGTGTGAAATTGTTTCCTGGTTTATTTTATAATCTTTATTCTATGCATAATTTGATATATTGAATATTTCATGATTAGATGCTGAAATTATAGGCCATAACATTAAAAAAAAATCATAAAAACTAAATATGAAATCCCTTGATTAAAAATTTTAAGTCAACGCCACCAAATTTTAAAACACTTGTCAAAGCCTTGATCACATCAATTTCGTATAGTGTATTATGTTATCTTGGTAAGGCAAGCTAGGTAATGAATACCTGGATGTTTTAAATTAGTTTGAATCAATAAAGCTATCAATGGTTTTGGGCTTTAGACATAGATGAGACATAACATGTTGTGACATATGATGTCTAGCTCTCATAAAGAACCTAAGAGTTGCATGTAATGCAATTAATAAGGGTTACCTACCTAAGTAACTTGATTTTGAGATGTCTCAAAATTAAGTGAAATATGGATCATAGACCATTAAATTAATATTTACGAGGGTTATTGATTTAGTGAGAGTTCAATTACTTAGTAATAAATTATTCTACATAATCTTCTTGGTGTATATATTAAACTCCTAGTAACACTAATCCAGAGCAACTGCGATCGATCCTTAGAATGTTAAAATAATTTCTAAGACTAATTTTCCTATTTTGATTGGAAAATTGATACATGTTATCAACCATAAAAATAAAGATGTATGTCTTAGATTAATGATTCCTTTTAAACTACCATCTATTAGTACAAGAATTACATGTCGTGTTAGCAAATATAAAATCGGACTTTAGGAAAGATTCATGACCGTAGAAGCTAATTACATGACAGTGACACTGAAGGAAATGTTCCAATAGTAAGTCACATGGGAAAGGTATAAGATTACAAAACTCCTAGATTCTTGTAAAATGGTTGAGAACCTATTAATATGTATTTGTGTTTGGAACATTAAAGGAATATAGCAATTATCTCAAAAGTCTTGAATCTTCATGTACTAAAAGTTGGCATTATAATTGATCTATGATTCACCAAAATAGTCTTGAACTATATAATATGAATAACATGAAGAAATATGTTTACAGTTGCATATGATATTAAAAACTGTAAGATATAATATTAAAAAAAGGGCCTTGGACATATATTTGATGGTTCATAACATAAAGGAATTTAATAGATAAAGATAAAGGGAAGGTAAAAGCTACTAAAGGAGTTTGTGTCAGACAAAACAACTTAGTTGTGAGCTAGAATTTGCCTAGTTCTAAAGATAAGGCTTAAAGAATGGATTTTGTTATTCATAAAATGAAAATTCTCATTTTATAATGAATCGCAAATCCTATCAGGAACACATAATTTTGAATTGTTCAAACATCTCAAAATGAGTATAAAAAAATCACTTGGAAAAACTATTAACATACTTTGATGAGATCAAGGTGGATAATATTTGAGCCAAAAGTTTAAATGACCATATTTGAAATTGTGGTTTTGTCTTGCAATTAACTCCACTAGGAACGTCATTTGAGAAATGATGTTTTAAGAGGAGAAATCAAACTATATAGGATATAATTCAATTTATGATGTGTCACACAAACCTTCCTAACATGTCTTATTGAGGCTATACTTTAGAAAGCGTTGTACTTCACACTAAATCTTATTTTTTGTAAAGTGGTTGATAAAACTCCATATACGATATGGCATAAAAAGACCTAGTTTATCTGTTCTTAAGATTTGAGGCGGTGAGACTTGCGTAAGATGCTAAGTCACAGAAAGTTTGATGCCTATGTCATTCGTGTCTAATTGTGGTTAAACATTGTGATACTATTTTATACAATTAAGAACAAATTTCTTGTTGCTCAAAATGATGTCTTTCTAAATAAAAAGTTTATTTCAAAGACACTATTGAGAATAAAATAACTCTTGAAATGTTCAAGAGCCTCAAATGAGAATTGAACCACTTAATGATGCTCAATAAAGTTTTGGACTAGTTGAGTATACACAAGTAACATATATCTCTTGAAAATCTAGAATAATAAGAAACTAGCAAGAGAAATCGGGAATTTCTTATCATTGATAGTTTTGATATATTTTTGATACTGGATCAAAATGAATCACTACTTATTAAGAGACATGTCTTGTCTATATTGGATGAAGAGAATAAATGTTAATAAAATCTAAATTTTAACTCATGTATGTTATTCAAGTTTGGAACTTGATTTATTTACTTGAAAGTGGTATGACCTTTGGATGTAAATGATTTAAAATGACATGAAAAATAAAAAGATGCATACTTAAAAGCACGACTTATCGAAAAATTTCAATCTAAATCAAGGTGTTGATTATGATAAGATTTTTCACTAGTAGCTAAGCTCAAGTTCTAGAATTCTAATTGTCATCACTTCAAAGTTTGACTAAAAAATACGATAAACGAGTGTCAAAATAGCATTGATCTAAGCACCTTAAGGATGTGTATGACACAACATGAGGGATTTGATTATGTTAAGAATCTTAGAAAGTTATGCAAGCTTAAAGGATCCATTTGTGGATTATAGTAAGCTTATCTGAGTTATGGTCTTTGTTTTGATGAAATAAATAATGAATTATTTTCATTGAATAAAAATAAACCTTGTGTATGCACAAAGGTTAGTGGGAGTGCAATTTTCTGAATATGTATGTTGATGATATAATGTTCATTAGAAACGATGTCCTAATCTTGCAGAATGTCAAGTCTGGGTTATAGAAAGTTTTCTCAGTGAAATTATTAGATAATTAGGCCTATATCCTTGTGATATAGATATATAGTGATAGATTTAATAGGCTAATTGGTCTAAATTAGAGTGCTTATAAAGACAAATAACTAAAAAGGATTTAGTCTACGAGATTCTTAAGAGAATTCATACTTATGTCTTATAACAAAGTCTCAGTAAGACTCAAAGGCTTAAGACGAAAGATTAGCGGGACGATATGAATATGATTCCATACACATTACCTATGAGAATCATCACATATATTATACATTGCATTCAACTTGATATGTCATATGCTTTGGGAAAAACATACATATATCTCATAGATTTGGGTGAAGGTCACTGGATACATATTGATAACATTCTTAAGTACTTCAGAAGCACTTGAGAAATGTTATTGAGTTTGCAACAGTTTGAAAGATATGAGTCTTGTAAATGGTTACAAGATGTAAAATTTCAAGCTAATATAAAAGATTAATGATTGCAATATGGATATGTGTTAACCTTGTAGGAATGAGTTGGAAACGTTCTAAACTCACTTTGACAAGTCTTACAACATAAACTATTTTTTTAGTAGCATTTGATGTAGCCAAAAAAAATATTTAGATCATAAAGTTCTTGATTAAATAAGGTGTGATTCCAAGTGTTGAAAACAATGTTAGCTTTTATCGTAAAACCAATGGACAAATTTAAGTTATGGAACCTAAATCACGTTCTAGATCTAAACAATCACTTGAGCATTTTTTTCTTATTAGAGAAAGAATGTGAAGATTTACAAAACATCAATATCAAACAATATAACAGATACATAAATAAACTTTTTCTACTAAGAACGCATTAAGGTCACTCAGTATTGGATATGTGTAGGATTCGACCTAATGCAAGTGGGTGATGTTGTAGAATGTGCTCTAGGTTAATTCCGTAAAAGTTTTTTTAATTATTATGAGTAGATGCCTGTTTCCTTTATAATAGTATTCATGAATAATAATTGTATTATTCTAAATGTCCCTAGTCAATTATTATTGTGGGAACAATGATATTTTAAGACTAGTATGAGTCTTGATTGATAGTCAAAATGATGATTATGCATATACGGATACAAATTAGGATCATAAGTATTTGTTGGGAACAAATGTTGGATCGACCCGCTATGAGAACACTACATGGTAGATTTCATAAGTGCTTCTCATGATAGTTATATCATTTGGTCATCTGACTTGAGATCACCAAAAACTCCAACATAAAGAGCATATTGATTTGACATAATTAAACTTCGACTTTAATTAGATGATTATAAAAGTTATGATTGGTCTTTGTCTGACTAATGTGTGGTGCTGTGTGATCAAGATGGAACTTGCCCATTTTTTTAGAAAGGGATATCTATGGGGCCACTCGATATGTTAGACTAATAGATAGCCACGTCTAGTGAATTGATTGGATCAATGTCACTTGAAAACTTTAGTCTACTCGGAGATTGAGACTAGATCGAACTATAAGGGTGACATTCCATGTCTTATATTCAATCAAAAGATATTCCATGATAAAAGGAAATAATATACATTGTCTATTAGGTTGTATAGATTTATCGATCTTCGTGTATCTTGGGTAGTCATTACGTCTTGCTAGAGGCTACTTATGATTTCTGTGTCGAAAAAAGGTTTTGGTTAACTGCTAACGTCATATAAACCTATTGAGTCGCACACAAAGAACGAATTTGCACGATTTAATATTGCCTAGGTTGATGAATTTTATTTAATAAAACTCATTTTGAAGATTCTCATCAAGTGTACTAGTTTAACTAGGATTCAAAACTCTCCTACATTTCTAGTGTGACAATAATTTTTTTCTCTTGGTAAATCTTATTTTAAATAGGATTCTAATTGGAATTATAGTATGACTTTAATTCTTATTTGAGTTTTAAATAAATTGCAATTATTGGTAGATTAGTAATCGTAGATTATTTATGACTCAATTTTTTTAGAGTTGGACTTTATTTAAAACTCTCTTTGGAGTGTGACTAGGAGATAGAGTTCTTTTGCAGCTTGACATATTGTACTATAAATAAGAAATTAGGGTAACATTTGTTGTAGAGATTTTTCTAGAGATTTTTTGTGATAAATTTTGCCCTAAAATTTTTTGGGGCTAGCAATTTAGAGTGTGATCATCTGTTCATATGTGGATTTCTAATAGAGGACGTTCATTTCTGGCAGCATCTTGGTGGAATCGATCGACACCAAACAATCCAAATGTGGAATTGTTCTTGTTAAAGTATGTTTTTTCTCTATTGGTACATCAATTTTACAAAATCGATAGGATCTTGGTTAGGGGATGTTCAAAAAGGTTTCGAAAAATTTTGCTACTCTTGATCCATGACACCCAACACTTTATTCAATGTACACCAATTTTAACATAGGTGACTATTAATAAAATGGAAAAATAGTCTACATAATATGGTGAAAAGAATGAGACATCGAGGAAGAAATTTTATGAAGTTAATAATAAAAGAAGTAGTACATTTGATAAGAAATTTGATAAGTTAGCTAGCATGGTTAAATTGCTATTAAAAGACAGATCAAACCAAGTAAAACCATGAAGATTCTGTGATGAAGTTACACATCCTATGAATGCTTGTCATACTTTATATGAATAAAATACTGAAGAAGTTAATGCAGTTATGAACTAATTTTCTGGTCCTCCTATGAGTTAATATAATAATAATAGTTACTGATAAATTAATAATTAGACATGTTCTATAGTTCATTTTAGGATGATTTTAAATGTAAAGATATATTATATTGGGTTTTCTTTTATTTTTGATATTTCAAGTAATAAATGGAGAATATGAAGAAATGAACGAAAAATGGAAGATTATGAAGGAATTAATCAAGTGAAAGAAGTATACAAATAATTACTACCAAGGAAGCAAAGAAAAACTTAAGCATTGTACCAATGATTCTCAGCGATTCCAGGAGGACACTGAATCACTGGCCCAAATGATAGACATAAGAAATGACCGATAAGCTCTGACTTCTATATTTAACCAAGGATTCCTATCACACCTAAATCACTGTGAATCATTGGGTAAGATTTTATGAATTTTAGATAACTAGCAGTTGTTTTGGAATGTTTACTACTTACAATACTATAAATACTAGCCTAGGGTTACAAAACTAGTTGCCCTTGAGTACGTAGGTCAAAATTCTATTGCTCTTGGAGCCATTATCTATTATTTTCATATTTTATTGCTTTTGGAGAAGATTAAATATTCAAATATTTTTAATTCAAAGTTATTTTTAATTATTTTTTATTTATATTATTGCAATGTTATTTATGATTTTGAGTGAGTAGTTTGTTTGATCTAAACATATTTTGAACGTGAATTAGATCTGTTTTGCAATGTAGTTATGATGAGATGAATATGTGCTTGATGCTTTAAACCGATTGTATTCTTTGATTTACTGATTTAATATGTTAATATCTATTGATTCTAATCATGATTTTCGTATTGCATACGTAGTCTAAAATGTGAATTGAGATGTAAGATTTCATTATCTATTTGAAGTAATAACTAGGATTGTTTGAAAGGCAAACACCGTTTAAATGTCCTAGGTGAATTTGAGATCTAAATCTAGTGTTGAAGTAGCTTATGAAGATGTTAGATTTATTAGTTTGAAGTTCTTAAAAAGTGTAATGCGGTTTTATTGTGTGAAGTTAATGTATTTGTGTAAATAAATGGGTTAGCTCGATAAAATTAGAACGTGGTTTTTTCACAAATATAAGGGGAACGAATGGCTGGCTAAAGGTTAGTTATTTACTTATAATTAGAGTTTAATGATCTATCTTACTTTATAAAGTATGCTCTAACTATATTGATTGGATTTACATCTTTAAAAATCTTTAAAAGTCATTTATTTCCCGTGGAGATGATTCCCACTTTCCATTAGTACAAAATAATTAAAGTATAATATAAAAGGGAAAATTATTGTACACGCCCGACATATGTTAATTCTTGGTGTCGTTTCAGGGGATTTAAACACAATTTCTTAAGAGTTTTATACGTTGTACGGTCTATCCAATTCGCTGTTCTAATTCTACAATATCCTTACATCAGTTTGATCCTGAGGTGGATAGACATTTAATCGTAATTTAAGACAACAACATAGATGACATCAACCTATCAAAATGGAAGCCAATAATAATCTAATAAATAATAATGATAATAGAGAACTAACTTTTAGGCAAGCTAATCAAAATATCACTGCCTATGAACTAATGTGTAATGCTTATCCTGATGGATTTCTCTAATTCGAACTTAAATCTGGAGTAATTAGTGCTCTACCTAGCTTCTATGATAATGAAAATGAAGACCCACAAAAATTTATAAGGGAATATCAACACAAAGTCGATGGGATGAAACTTAAAGATTGCACGTTAGAACAAGTCAAACTTAAAGCTTTTCCTTTTGTATTGAAATATCAAACACAAGATTGGTTGTTTTACCTTCCTCATGATTCAATTACCACATGGCCTCAAATGTTAGAAGTTGTTAGGACCCGTCTCACTAAGTCCTAACTTAGCCTAATTACTCCAATTAGGAACTCAAACCATACAATTGACTATATGCCTCAAAACACTTTTCATTTTTTTAATCCTTAGTAAAGCTCCAAAACTAAATTTATATCCTCAATGAAACTCAATAATTTTCTTACTTAATTGGAGCAAATTAGGAAATCATATGGACTATCCTTTGTATTTTAATAAAAATTTCGGCAACTTCTCCCTTAAAAATGGCCTGCCGAAAAACGTTTTCACATAATGGGAAACAGAATTGGGGAGAGGCCTAGTAGGACTTACGACTCCAGCAGTTCAAAACATATATTAAATTCAAACTTTAAGTACTAACTTAGACTCCGATACCTTAGTTACAACTTTATAATCCCAAAATAAACCAAAATTGAATCATAAACCTCTTAAATTACTTCTAACTAACTTAGGAGACTCTCATAACCTATTCAAAAGTATTTTCACGACCTACACTCACCCAAAGCCTAAAACAATATACATAAAGTGATTACAACAAGAAAATTTAATTTTTAAACTTAAAACATTCACCGAAGATCTTCGAGCTTTTTCCAATAAGTATTGTCTTCATATAGAACCTGACATCATCAAAAACAACTCTAAGATGTCAAGTAAGTGAACTCATACATTGCTTTGTACTCCCGCAAATGTTAGTCTGAATATTTGGAGACATGTAATTGCATTTCCAAACAACAATAAATTTATATAACAACACGGATTCCTCATTTCCTGTTCTAAGCTCATAACAAGTGGGCTTACTCATAATGAACCTAGAACAGTTCTATGAGTTCAATGCATGCTACCCCGGAGTCGACATTACCAGCCTTAGATGTCTGCAGTACATCTAGTTTAGAGTGGAGCACCTCACACTCTTATGACTGAAGCAGGGGGAACTTTATCCGCATGCCATGTATGCATGAACAAGAATGATGTGAAATGGAGTATTGACTAAACACAAATGCATGTACAAAGATAAATTCCATAAATAGTAAAGACCACTGTAGGGTTTACTTACAACTAACAAATTTTGAGCTAAATTCTCAGGGTTCTTGGAACGTTGGATCACCTTAAAAATGGTTTCCATAGCTTCCTTGCATACCCAATTATATTATGGGTCAAGCTATAAGTGAAACCAAATCACGAAACCCAATGAAAACTGCAACGAATATATGCTTGAGAACAATTTCCAAAAATATTAATTTATAAAACTGTTTCAACTAGCTTTCAACTAGCCAATTTGAGGTAGCTTTTTAACCTTCAAAATCTTAATATTTGTCATAATAACCTAAAAGAGACTTGTAGCACTCATGCCCTACTTTCCATAAACTCTCAAAACACTCAAATCGGATCAGTGACGAATAAGTTATGAGTTTTTTGATATGGCATGTCAATTAGACAAAATTTACTTATTTTAAACTGAAAAACTTCTCTAAATCAATATTTTCACAATTAAATCCTTAAGACTCAACAACAAACACTACAAAACCACACGATGCCAACATCAAAATATTTTCATAGCCCGTGGAGTCAAATTGGATTAAAACCAATAATCGATTCATCTAGAAACCCAAATGTCAATCAATATCAACTATTAAAACATCTCCAAAATATTATCATATTAGTTCAATTCATTAAAACACTAACCCACGTTGGTGGAATTTATTCCAAATTGGCGCAAATCAATCAAATATATCAATTTATAATAACCCTACCAAATTCTATCAAAACTCCGCAAAAGAAATTGAGAAATCGTGAGAATTCAAAATGAATATAGGAAAATGCCCTGAATTGAGGATTTACCAAATTGCGAGCCAAATAACTCGTTTTCACAATAGAAACTTAGCTTAAACAGATCGTCTCATGATGCTCTACAGTTTTGCGGAAAGAAATTGAGCAAAAATCGATGTCGCGTGCTCGCGGAGCGAAAGACCAAGTTAACGAGTTAAGAGTGTTAGAGAATGAACGATTTATTTTGTTCTGATGGTTTTGAAATGAAACTTCATTTGTTTCATTTCCTTTATATATATAAACCCTTAACTACTTGTCAACAGTTTAATTTCTTTTTATTTATTAATTCTTGAAATTTCTATTTTGACGTGTTTTGGCTTTTAGCGCTCGTTTTCGATCGGAATTTTCATCAAATTGAACCAAACTCTCAAAAATAGTCCATCATCATAAAACGTCCATAACACTAGTTTTGGTCATGTTAAAGCCCCAAAAATATTAATTTTTTCCATGACGTACCATAATCATTCAGACCAATTCTATTGCCATACTTAGTCAAACTTACACCAATTTGAACCTAATATCAACCTTGACCACCACCAACTGGTAAGAAACTTGAGGAAAGGTCTTGCACCAACTTTATTAACATTTTACAATACCACTGATCCCAACTTGTATGCAAACCTAGGCAAAATCTTCAAGTGAGGATTAACACTTGGTTAATTAGTTTTCGAGCAACAAATAATTTATTTTCATTCATGCCTTTTAGACATTTACTTGCAACCCCGAGTTGACAAATTGATGATATACCTTAACATTCCCCGACTTCACGAAAAATACCATTTAATACACACACTAAGTACACAAAATGCAAAAATAAAATATTCCTTGTGATCTCTGGTCCATAATGTGTGGGTCTCACCTTGGATACTTAATCTATAAATAAAATTCAAAAATACTTAATTAGTAGCCTAATCGAGTTTATGAGATTCTTGAATTTCACAATTCTTCCCAACTAATTAAAAATCTCGTCCTTAAAATTTAAACTTATAGGCTATTGAACCAAAAGTGATATAACAAAATGATTTTTCAGATACAACTCTTTTAATCCAAACCTATAAAAATCATTTCCAAAGAGAAACTGTTAAGTGGAACTAATCATTTTCATTGTAGTCAACAACTCGATGGTAGAGATCATAAACATTTAAATTTCTCATTATGAAATTCTTAGTTTAATGAAAAGTCATAACAACTTCTATGCCAATCCTAGTATTTTGTGAATTTTAACGAGTTAAATGATCAAATTTATAGAATATCCAATAACCTTAATTTTCTTCAATACTCATTTCATGCATTGAAGTTCATTCAAACATTAGTACATAGCAAGATCTAGCCTATCCTGCTTTTCAATAAAATCTTTTTCATTATTAATTAATACAATTTGACAAATTGTTAATAATTCTTTCTCTATCCACCGAACTCTGTTATATACATATCCATTTCTTTTCTCATCACTGATGATCTTTTTATTTGAATTGTCGGTAAATCGACTTTTGGACTATCATAAGTCTAAGATCTCATAGTGATACAAATAATATTTTAGCACAATATTACATACAAAATAAAGTTACGTGTCTATCTGATCTGTCACTATTCCAGTATTTCTCAACACAAACTTGAAATTACACAAGCCATCCCATGACTATAGATATTTAATTACATTTGTCATTCAATGACAAGAGATCTCAAATTTCAATTCAATCAAAAAATGCAACATGACATGTCATGCAACTCTCACTTATTCTCAAATGTCTACTCACAATATCATTTAGATTTGTGGACAAGAAAGCAATTACCAATTCCAACTTGTCAGCCAAATCACTTAACTTTTTGTTTCACAAGTTAGAAAATTTATGACTTTCCTAACTTTGTGAAACCATTATCTATTCACGAGTTCACCAAGAACCTCATCTCATTTACTTAACTACCAATCTATTTAAGATTGTAATATTCATTACTACTCCGATTTCCATATTACCAACTTTCTCACATTAGTTTCTACATTTCTCTAATCAGGAAAATCTATGTCAATTCAATCTCAATCACTTACTGTTTGCCATACATTCTTCATTAACTAAATAGATACAGTTATCATTGACTTGAGTAGATATACAATTTTAAATAGAGATATCGATATATTTCAACATTATACTCGCATAGTATAACTTTCAACTTGTATTCTATAAAAGTTATAAATATTCTATCTCTCATTGCCTCTACTCAATTTACTGTAGAAGAATATTCAATTCCTCAAACATATTGAGTTAGGTACACTGTACTCTATTCAGTATTTCAAACTAATACGGATAATAGTTACTAACTGAGTTGTAAGTTGTGCTTTTGTTTCATTTTTTATTTGTATCTTTACCATCAATAAAGGCATCTTACATCAACTCCAATTATTATAACAAGTACTTCAAAATTCACCAATTACTAATCACGTGATGTAGCACTACATTTGAACCAATGTAAAGCATATTCACTGATATCAGCTGTATACAACTTTCTATTCAAAACTTTCAACTTTTAAAGTTAGATTTCTTGTAAGATCCTTGTGAAGATACAATAGGTTTTATCAAACCTATTGTTTGATATCCTAAGTCATATTAGGACTCGTTGACCTGAATTTCCATGTTCATACTTATTTGAGAATGTCTTGAACATTTGGTTGCCTATACTTAATCTTCTAATTGACTTCAATGAAACTTCATAGACTCTTTTATTTATGACTCTAACTAATTCATTCGATTATTCAAAGACACGTGTCATCACATCGGTCTTTTACACTGTGAATGAATCATGATTATGATACGGAGTTACTTAGACTTTAGGTCATGCATAACTACTCCAGTGCCTTACCTTGATTAAAAGAGTTTGTTTGTGTCACTTCTAGTAGTCACAACTTATCTTAATGTCTTATTTTATTTTATACACATAGTCTATTCCGTTCATTTTTTGTCAATGTTAGCTATTCTCACATTGATCTTGTTCTTGTCCTTTTACAGATTTATTACATCTCTGTTCAACACTTAAACCACTTAGGACTTCTTTACTTTAACGTAGAAACACAATTTTTTTCATCTCTTCTCTTTTTGAAACTATAGTTAAGGACAATGCGACTTCTTATTATCTTTCAATGAATCAAAGTCTTCCTTAGCTAATCTTTGTTTGAAATAGAGAAATTTTGTGAATTAAACAGTTCTAATGTTTGATATTACTTTAAGTTATTTCTATTTATCTCATACTTCTCGACTTTTTTTCTAAAAAAAAATTGGTACTTTTTAAGAGATTGTGTAAGATATCAAAGTATCGTATTGTTCATTAATTCCATTTTTACAAATTCGTCTTTCTGATATTGTTCATTTAAAGAGATAGAAAAACTTGAATTTCCAAACTCTTATTAACTTGACATCTAATCAAACTCGTAAAGGATGCTATTTCAATTCTTTTAGTCCTATAAATGGAAATTCTTGTTGTATATGTGTTCTCATTGACTTCCTATAAAAATCACTTGCGGATATTCCTTCAATACATTTATCTCTTCCTTTGTTATATTTTAAGTTGTAGTGATAGACATCATAATTTAATTTGGTTAGAAGTGAGTCTTGGGTACTTTGAATTTCAAAACACAACTATTTGTATTTTATTTAATAGCTAATCCTATCTATTTTCATACCATTTTCCCTAAATCACAACTTCTAACACGTTGATCTTATCATTACACCTTTCATTTTCAAGTTAGAAATTTGGTTGATCTTTGTTTCGTAACACACCTAATTCAGTGTTAACAAAGATTACTTTTAACTTGTATATTTCCATTCATTTTACCATTACTTTGTTTGATTCATAGAAGCATTGTACTCAATATCACTTATAATTTAGCAACTCAAATAAGAAACAATCCAAAACGTTCAATACTTCTACTTATAAGTCATTTGATTGCTTCAAACCATGACTCTATTCTATATTCCACATTGTGTTTTGTTTTGCAAAAGAGATAATACTTTACTTCGAAATATTTAAGTTTTCATAGAAACCAAATTCGAAATTCAACCGATCCTTTCACAATCCCATTTTGATTTTTCAAGTCCAAACTCAATTTGTCTAATCAATTTCTAATTTCAAAACTCTTGTCTTCATTTTCTTTCATTGAGACTATTTTCGGAAGCAACTCTTCAATCGGTTATGAATCAACCAATACCTCATAGAACAGGTCTTTTCTAGTTAACCATGCGACCAGTACTAACCTCATTTTAAAAACTAATATATCTATATCTTATGCTTCCCATAAGTCTCAATTTCATTTTACATTTTTCAAATGATTCTCAATCATTTAAAACACAATTTAAGTCCATTTTAGCACTTTTCTGAGCGTTTTATAATTGTAATAGTTTGATACTTTTGTTTTTAAAGAGTCCATATTCAGTACTTACGTACCTGAATCAATTAGACTTCTTACTCAATCGATTTCCTATTGGTTTATAACTGACTATTTCCCTAAGTTATATTAGTATCGAACTACTTACAATATTCCCTTGTGAGTTTTGACTTCCGAGTCTATTTCACGTTCTATTATGCTTAGCTTCATTTCATAAGTCTATTCTTTCTTTTAATTGTATGGTTTATGTGCCTAATTGGAGTAATTAGGCTAAGTCAAGACTTAGTGAGACGGATCCTGACAGAAGCTTCTTAGATCAATATATGCCTGCAAGAAAAATTAGAACTTATAAAAGACAAATCACGGTTGTGAAGATGAAAGACGATGGAAACTTTAACGAATTTTAGGATAGATTTCAAAGATTAATCTCCTATTGTCCTCAACATGGATACACTCAAAGAGCTTTATTAGAATACTTCTATGAAGAACTAAATCATTTTGAACAAACACTATTAGATACCGTATGTGGTTGATGATTATTCAATGTTACACAACCTCTAGTAAAAGAAGCTATTAATAAGATGGCTAAACATTTTAAATAATTTGGTGATAACACTGATACATCAAGAAAGAAAGTTTATGATGTTAATGATAAAACAAGTAGTAAATTCAATGAAAAAGTTGAAGAATTATCTAACATGGTTAAACTACTATTTAACGATAGATCAAATCTAGTTAAACCATCTAGGTTTTGTAATGAAGGTACACATCCTACAGATGCATGTCCATTTTTACAAGAAGAAAATAATGAAGAAGTCAAGGCGGTTACAAACCAATGTTCTGGTTCGCTTGAAAACCAATAGAATAACAACAATTATTACAATGGGAATCCAAATTCAAACCTTAGTTATGGTTCACAAAATCAAAATTATACCACTTTTTTACTGAGAGCACCAACACCACCTATACCAATGCTACAACCTCAACAAATTATTCAACCTACGCAACCAAATCTAGAATAAATATTAACAACTTTATGACCCCAAGTGATCAAATTTTTACGCAAATTTCTCAAAATCAATTGAATACTGATACATCCATTAACGAGCTGAAAAACCAATTAAGTCAAATGACTCCACAAATCAACAAATTAAGCAATCAAACTAAAGCAACTACTTAACCTACGAATGGTACTAATCAAGCACAAGTCAACGCTTTATTTTGTGAAAATAAAAAATAGAGGAATACGCAACAAAAGAGGCAAAAGAAAACTAAAGTACTTAAGACAATAGAACAATAAAAAGAGGAGATGATGACAAATGTCATTTCTACTAGGAAATGGATAACCGAGCAATTGAAATATTCATTTTTTTCCTGAAAGAATATACTCATGGTATTTAGCCAAACTTGAAGCCTATGAAAAATCTTTACAAAATCTTGAATTAGTTAAACAATACAAAGTAAAAGATATTTCTAATTCGAATATATGCATTCTAATTCTACCATTCCACAATGATGAGCAAATGATAGGGAGAAAAAACCTAAAAAATACATCTGAACCATTTAAGAAAGTAGAAATTATTGAAATCTTAGAACAAAAGATTTAATCTTTAACAATAATGCCTGAGAAATGTTCCGGCATAAGAATGTTTATCTTACCTATCATAATAGGAAATTCTTTTACTGAATTTGCTATGTGTGATCTCGAGGCATCAATTAACGTTATTTCAGTTAAAATTTATCAATCATTGAAAATAGGATTGTTAAATAATATTCCTATTAACCTTACTTTAGCAAATAATACCTTTATTAAACCATATGGATTATTAGAAGACATCCTTATACAAATACATGATTTAGTATTTCCAGGTGATTTTTATGTCATGAAAATGGGATATTCCACATCACCTAATCTTTTGCCTATGATATTAGGTAGACCTTTTCTATAGACAACTATGACTAAGTTAGATTTTTCTAAAGGAACAATGTCTGTGGAGTTTGAAGATAAGATTGTTAAACCCAAAATTACTAATGAACACAATTATGATGCATATGAAGAATATGATGAATTACTTAATAATGAAATTGATGATAATGATTTATTAGACTTAAATTATCTTGATAATTTTAGCGCTGAAATTTACGCAATTAATGCAGCAACAATGGAAACTGATAAAGGGCTTAAAAAAGTAACTCAAGAATGAAGAGTTAAGCAACCGAGGAATGAAAAAATCACTAACAAGTCGGGAGTTTCTATGTCCAAGTATAATAAGAAAAAGAAAAAGTCGGACTTGAATCCTATACAGCTTAATGATCCTAGAGGCATACACTTACACATCAAAATCTAATGGGCTTGGTACTACATAACTCAATGTTATATGAACTTTAATGCAAATCTCATGTCTATACATTTCTTTCTAAAAACTAAATATGAGTTCAATTCACTTGCTTTTGAATGATTCTCTTTACCATATGTAACTTTAGTTCAACTAATAAAAGTGGTCACGGATGTGTCGGTTCAAGTAGATAGCAACACCGTACCCACAAACTTCTTGGTAGTGCCACACTTTATTAATGAAGGTCCTCCTTTAATATTAGGATTTCCTTTCTTAGCCACTACTCATGCTATTATATATATTCTAAATAAAACAATTACTTTGACGATTAATGGCCAAACACTCACTTTCTGGAATGGCTCTAGAGTGGAAACTCTAAATTCAAGTTTAGAGATCCAAACTAATTCTAGAAGGGTTAAGTTGAGCCAATGACAATAAAAAAGCGTTAAATGGGAGGCATCCCATATTCTATGTTTATTTATACTTATTTATGTTTATTAGGAATTTAGTTTAGTTTAGCTTAGTTTATTATGTTTTTATTCTCTTACTTTGTTGACTCTTATATTCAAAATGTTTTCGGGATCTCAACCCCAAAGTAATCTCAATTAAATGGGAGTGATCAAATTAGTTTTGCTTATATGTTCATTATGCAAGTCACATTATTCACTTGCTTATATGTTGGTCGATTGATTGATTTATTTAATAAAAGTATTTATTTAGTTATATGTCCCACTTAAATTTTTGAGCTTTTAGTCAATTTTATCTTGATATGAATTATTATGAATGATGGATAAGTTAATTACAAGATAACTTGAAAAAATAGTAAAATAAGCCTAATGATTCCCATCGATTTGAATTAACACTAAGAGTCGCGGGCTGAATTGGTAGTAATACATAGAAAATTTAATGCAAAATTTGGAGTCTAGCGATTCCCTTTAAACATAAATCACTGGTTAAATCGGTAGGTTCAAAAATTTTCTGGCAGCTTAATTATTTTTGATGCACCCCGTAATTCCCCTTAAACAAGAATTGATGGGGACAATTTTTGGTTTTTAAAACCAAAAACCACAAATTTCCATACATTTTAAACTTTTCACACATGCAAAACATTGCAACCCTTCACCAAAATCCAAATTTCTTGCCTAGATTCAATCATTCTAAGCTGAATCCCATAGTATTTTAGTGAATCCCACCTCAACCTAGACTCATTCAAACCAAAAACCTCAATTTTGGGGGGTTTTGAGCCAAACTACGGTTCTAAGAAGTTTAGACCTAGAACTTGAAGGGACGGCCTAGAGGATTTTAAGAGCTTTAATCTTGAGAGTTCACTTTTATGAAGGTAATTACATCAACCCTAGCTCTTTACTTCAACAAATTTTTTGATTTGGGGGTTTTTGCGAATTTTTCAATATCTTTCAAAATTGCTTTGTTCAAATTTATTCAATTGTCTTAGACAAATTGTTTTATTGATTTCAATAGACTAGGAATAGTGATCACATTGATCTTTAGTTAAAAAAATCAACAATTTTGGAGTTTTTGCTATAATTACGCATATTTGCTAATGGTTTGCAAATGCGAGTTTGAAATGAGTTCGGGCATTTGATTATGGTTTTATTTCAATTTAATTTGCTATGATTTCGAAAAGATTTACAAATTTGTCACCTAATTGCTTTACAATATTTAGAAAATCGATTTTCAAGTTTACATTTTAGTTATCGCTTCGATGCAAACTTTATTTTACATTTACGTAGAATTTCAAACTAGCTTTCCAAATAGATTTCTCATTTTAAAATAAAGTCTTGAATTTTACCGAACTATTTCCGACAACATTGTTTCTATCATTTACATGTTTCTTTAGTTTTTGAACTTGTAAGTTTTGAAATCTGAAACAATGGTTGTGGGAGGAAAAGGTAGAAGTTCTCTAGTTTTGAACTTGTAAGTTTTGACTCAGACGGGTACCCAAAACACATACAAGCCAAAAATATTAGGAAAACAACCAAAGCTTGGAGCTTTTTCTTGAACCCGAGCATACAGCCTAGTCTACAACACTATGACATAGTAAACTATAAGGCATGTCTCCTATACCACATAGTCCAAAAGATCAGGTACATTGACTTTGGTCGAATAATCTATGAATCGATTAGGAACGCCATGACCACAAAGAAAAAAATGAAGGACTGCCTTTTCCCTTGATGATCACTGAGTTTTGCAAGCAAAATAGAGTTTCGATGAGAGTAGTAAGATTAGAAGCAGTCCCGAATAAGACCATCACCGACGATGTCGTTGAGAAGAGCAAGAAGGTAATAAGATACATTGATTCAGAGAACGAACGAGAGACAAACGCAACATAAAGGACAGAGACCATAGAGAGATGAAGAATATGAGTAGATAACCAAAGAAACTTAGAGGAAACACATACTACAACGTTCCATGAGAAAACAAATCAGGCCATAGAGACACATGTAGAGAACTTCACCAGTGTAGATACGAGAGACAATGAAATGGTCATAATGCAAGCAACCTTGTGTAATCAAATAAGAAATCTAAGACATTAAGAGTTCATATTCTAGAACCAAAGTAAGATTTCTCGAAGCATCTATTGATTAGAGTGGTGTAGGACCAGGTGTACTTAAGGCAGAAGAGCAAACATTAACGTTCCATCACTCCAGTTAACAATGCCCAAACAGGGAGTCTTCACTGAAGATAACTTGGTGGAGGGAGTAGAATACATCATATATGATCCCGAGGCAAGTTACTAGTCCCAATAGCTTGATCATAAGGATGATGGAGACGATGCGACGTTTGGACGACGGTTCTAAGACTTTTTATTTTCTTCTACTTGTAATATTTTCTTGAGTGTTATTCTTGTGAGGTATGTGTTTGTAATCTTTCCCTATTGATGTGGTAAATGTTAACACTTTAATACATTTGCCCTTGTATGATTTCGTAATTCAATATAATGAAATGGTTTGATATGTTCAATTCAATTCAATTCGATTTAATGATGCTTGGATTTATTTAAATTAACTTTACTTATTAAATCCATTCTTATTTTAGTTAATTACTTAATTTATTCATTTATGCTTCATGAGGTATTTTATTTTTGTTGGGAATCCGACTTAATTTTTAACATTGAGGACAAGGTTTGAAATGAGTTTGGGGTGTATTAGGTGAAGTGACGTATGAATATGCAAAGTATGAAAGAAACAAGAGGTAGAATCTAGTTGAACGTTGTCAATTTTTTTAAAATTTTCTATAATACGAGTAATAGTTTCTCATTTCATTTCATTTTACTTAGTTAGGATTATGATTACAATTTGAAATGGAAATGATATATAATTATCACACATAAAAATAGAAATTTTATAAAGGAAAGGAATTTTTATACTCTATTTGACTTCACCAAGATTATGTATGCACTAGAGGTGTTTAGAGAGGATTGATTACTTTGTCTTAGACATTATAACTAGTAGAAGATGGAAATGATAATACAAGATAAACAACATAGATTTCTAAGAATCTTGTTATACGAAGGTTATTGATCAAGTTTTTATATGTATGTATTGAAAATAACTTACGCCACAATTAAGGAGAAAAATAGGAAATAGTCAATAAACTTTACTTAGCTGGAAATAGTACTTCCTTGACTATAGTGAAAGTGAGAAGAGCTAACAAGAGTTTTAAATGAAAAAATAGAGAGACCTACAAATTCCAAAGGAAATGGAGTAGAGAATCTAGTGGTGAGAAAAATTAGAGGAATAATTCCTATAAAAAGAATAACGCGTTCCAAAGGAAATGGAGTAGGGAACCGTAGGAATACAATAAAAAGATGAAAAATAATTTATATAATTGAAGAAGAAAAAAGAAAGATATATAGAAAATGAAGGAAATTTATGAAAACTCTTCAAATAAAAGTTTTAGCTTGAGTGCTTATACATAATTTTAGTGAAGTATATCTTTTTATTCCCATAAATGAATATGAAATGATGATTATTGGTGAGAAAAACTATTCCAAATTTTAAGTCAAGTGCCATCGATTCTCAAACACTTGTTAAGGCTTCAATCACATCAATATGAGTCTGCCTCTGAGAGTGTATTGTATTATCTTGTTGAGGCAAGCTGAGTAACAGTTACTCTATTGTTTGAAATGGCTAGACTTAATAAAGCTATCATAATAGTTTTGGGCTTTAGGTACAAGATGAGATAAAATATGATAAGACATAAGATTTTATAATCTCATAAAATAGTTAAAAGCTACATATGATGTAATTGGTAATTGGTACCTACCTAGGCAACCTAATTCAAAATGTCATGCCTTAGCTATCTTTGAATTAGGTGAAACATGGATTTTAGTCCCTTAAATTAACATAGTATTTTTAGGATGGTTGTTCATTTAGTGGGAGTTTAATCCTCTATACCAAAATGAACTTTTGCATAATTTTTGTAGTAGATCTATGTCCTCTTAAAATCACACTAATCTCTTGTCACAACACTCCATCCTTAAGAAGGATTAGTTGTCTGGGATAAACTTTCTTGACTGGTTCAGAAACTTGAGAATTCTTCTTAAGCATGAATGTAAGTTGTATATCCTAGATGATCCTATTCATCAGGAACCACCAGCTAATACTTTAAGACTCGTGAAATATGCACATACTAAGCATGTCAATGACTCAACTGATGTTGCATGCATCATGTTGGTGACGCATGCCGAACGCGTCAATAAAATAAATAATACCTAAACCAACTATTTTGTAGAATAGTGGTAAAGAGTCGATCCCATAGGGATCGATATTCTTTATAAGGCCAAAAATAACAAAAAAAGAAATCGGGGGTTTTTTAAGAGAATCAATTAATTGATTAATCTAAATACTAGTAAAATAAATAAACAATGAAAATATCTTCTAAAACAATTAATAAAAAATACCTAAGTCAAGACATACAAGTTCGGTTCGAGAAAAGATTGGATTTGGTCATCAATTCACGCAAAATATGCAAATGAAAATATCCTAGTGTAGCTATAGAACCGGTAATGTACGTAGTTCCTCACACTTCCTAATCTTGATAGCCAAGGTACAACGGTGACTTTTTCTTTAATCAAACGTATAACCCTACACTCAAGCGCATTGGGTTTAACACGATGACCGCAATGTGTTTCGTGAAGGCACTACACCTAGACAACCGGATCACTCGTGTATCCGATTTAGCCTAGATTCATGAGGTATTCAACCGGTCCTAAAAGAGGCCAATCAATTGGTAGGATCAATTGTCACTAGTATAGTCTTGTCGAATAAGGATGGATGCTTACAACATACTAGCAAATAAATCATTGTTTAAACATGAATTTAACCTCAATTATTCAAACAATACCAAAAAAAAATAATAGTGAAAAGAATGAAATGAAGATAAATAAATCTCATAAATCCGTATATGTATACAGTCGAACCTCCCTCACAGTCTTATCTAAATCATGAGTTTAGCCTCTCATGGAAGAACACAAAAAACCAAAAACAAAAAGTAGAATAAAAGATAGAAAGTCCACTAGCTTAAATAATACCATAAAGTCCTAATATTGAAAAACTACTAAAAATTTGATCTCTAGAAGTGGGAGAGAGTAATTCTAGTGCTATCATTATTGACACGTGTGGAAAGGACAAATCTGCGGCTGCTGAGTGTTTGATTTCATGGTCATAAACACGTGTCGTGCACGAATTATTTGAGCAGCTACTGGAGAGATGACGTGTCGTGCTGTGAGTGGTGAAGAGGCTATTGTGCATGTGTGCGGTGAGCAGGAAGACGCCACGCGGCAGGCGCGGATTGGCTGGGACAACTTTGTAAGAGCTGGTGCGGGTGTGTGGGGGCTTGACGCGTGGCCTGCTGCTGGGTCAAAAGAGGAATCGTGCAAGGCAGATGAGAGGGTAACGTGTGGCGTGGGTGGACAAATGGCTGTGCCACATGTGGCATGGGAAGGAGAAATCGCACAAAATCGAAACTTTGGGAGTTGGTGTCGCACAGATCTCGAGGCAGGATCTCGACCTGTTACCTTAAGCTAGTGATTAGTGTTAATCCAAATCCTAATAAACCCGAGTTAGCCTCATAGTTAAGTTCGCCGTACCTCAATTAGCGCGTGTGTGAGATTTCATGATAGTTTGTGCTTATTTGGAATGTTAAATGAATTTTATAGGTTGTAGGATTAATATAAAATAAATACAAGCCTATAAACAGAAAAATATGTAAATAAACAATAAGTTGCTGGTACACCAAGTGCGACGAAGGGGTCGTGGAATGAATGTGCACACCCGAAAGTACTCGTAGGCACGTCTGGTGAATTTATTGGCGAGAAAATACATGAGATATATATATATATATATATATATATTTATATATACTGGATATATATAAATATATATGCTAAAGTTATAAAGTTTGATTTAAATTATATGAATCGTTTGATCAACCTTGACATGAGCGTACACGCTTGATGGTTTCAAAATGTGTCACTTTAAGGAGTGTTATTTTTAACACATCAATCATTAGATCAATATTCATCATTATCTCATTCAAACAATCGAGAAACAGTGAAAGGAATGTTTGAGTTTGATTTCTGATCGAAGAAAATCATTCAGGAAGCTGAATTAACCAAGAATAAGGAGGTTAAATGGATCAAAAGCCTGAGATAATCACTTTGGTAAGATTAGTTTATATTTTAGTTGAAGTACAATTCAACGGTGATAATTAAATCTCTATGAATTGTGGCTGTTTATGATTATAAATGGTTTATAGCCTCACTAGAGGTCCTTTCAAAGGATTTGGGAGTGTATTAGAGGTGGTTTTGGAGATTTAGTATGTAATAGTCGCTGCTGCCTTGCTAATTGTCGAGATAATGTAGGTGGAGCGCGCTCCAAGTAGCAGAGGAGCGTGCTCCTTTCATCAGTTGGGGGAGAACTTAGTTTTTGAAGCACACCCTACCCACTAAGGAAGCGCGCTCCCACCCCTGAAAACAACAACTGTGCTATTTTTTGTTTAAGATTTTCTAAGGTCTTATGGACTGACTTAGGGATTCTAAACATAGGATAATAAACATATATTGATTACAAATGATCGGTGATAGGTTGAGGAACACCGAGGAAAATATGAGATAATAGGAAAGTTAGGGAATTTGGTAACTGAGACTTAACCCGAGGTAAGTACGAATTCGCTTATTTATCAATGTTTCTTGGCTATTTTAGTATATGTAGTTCATATAGTTTATGGATGGAAATGAGGGACTATGTACACTGTGATAGTTTTAATAAATGGAAAACGATGTTTACTGTGGGCGATCAACCACAATTTTATAAATAAAATAGGTTGGCTAGACAACATATATGCGCAATGTGTTAGTCTAGCAATCACATCAATGGCGTTAGTGGGTAATCTACCATAGTTTTATAAATAAAATGGGGGATCCAGTGTAATAATCACTGACAATTTGCTATTTATTGAATTATATGTTTTCCATATTCGTGTTAGTTAACATTGGTGCATATTGTTATTATATAATGTGAAGGTCACCCAAGAGGGGGGGTGAATTGGGTTACCGAGTAGTTATTGCCCTTTTAAGACTTTATGCTCAAATTACAACTATAATGCATACACTATCAATGAATATATATATATATATGCTATGCAAGTGATTGGAATGGAAGAGATGGAAAGTGACACACAATTTATAGTGGTTCGATCCAACGATCTACGTCCACTACCTAACCTCCCGGTTAGGATTTTTAACCCCCACTTATATTGCAAATAAGTGTTACAACCTAAGCATACAAGCCTAGAGTGCCTAATTACAATTAGGACTTCCCACCTAGCCGCAACTAGGATTTGTGCCCTTCCCACCTAGCCTCAACTAGGATTTTTCCTTTGACTTAGATTCCACTAAGTCTTACAATCATACAAATACAATAAGTTTGCTTTGGAAAATAAAGATATACACTTTACAACAAAAGTGGTATCAAATTCAAACACTAGCAAGCCACCTAGAGCCTAACAACTCTTATGCATGCAAGTATTAGAATGAATGGAATATGCACATATGCCACTTGGTTTTATTTGCAAATTCCAGTTGTGAAATCGTTCTAAAAACTTGATATGTTAATGTAAAACCGATTTCAAGTCTAAGAACAATAGTTTAACAAAATTCAAGTTTAAGTGCAAAACTTTTGTTCAAATCAATCTTAGGGTTTGATAAAATAAATTTCAAGTACAAAAACCCGGAGAGAAGATGTTCAAACACACACCAAAATGATTTTCAAATCAAACACACAAAAATATGTAGATTGAGCACAAGTAAGATTGTAGATCTAGAAATTTCTTACAACCAAAAGAATGACAAAAGAGATCAGCTCGGAGTGATTCTTGAACTCCTTTTGAAAGCCTCAAATGTCTTTGGATTTGTGAGCTAAAGAAAAACCACTAAGATCTCCCTTTGCTTCTTCACAAAAATCGATTTCTACTTTGTAGATCTATGGATTTTGAGTGTGTTTTCTCTTGTTATTTTTAAAACCATGTTCTTGGTGGTTTTATAGTGCTAGGTATTCCAATATGACGATTTATGACCGTTCTAGGGATCCAAGGGTCCAAAATAGATCAAGAATTCAAATTAAAGTGTGTTTTCCACTTTTTAAAAAGGTTTGTCGAGACGAGAACTTAGCGCGCTAATACTTTGTGAGTTAGCGCGCTAACACTGTCTTAGCGCGCTAATGATATTATTAGCGCGCTAATCTGCAGGGACTTCGAATAATTATTCTGTCCTTTGTGTTAGCGACCCTTAAACTCATCCGGGACCTAACCAACCCTTATATAACATGTTATACACGTTAATTATGAGTCATTAAGCCTAATTGGGTGGTCCTGGATAATTTTACAAACCCCGAAAACGGAAATTCAAAGTTTCACAACTTATTAGGGGCTTTTCGCAAATTTTCGGTTTTCTTTTTAAATACCTTTGAAAAACGAGTTTTTCTTTTTTTCGAAAACATTTATAATGAACTCTAATATGCAAATGACTATTCACACAAAGTTTTCACATTGTTTAAACTCATGGACCTAGTTATGTGTTTAAATTCCACTTTGAAACTTTGAATTAAACTTATAACTTTGAAAAACGGTTTATGAAACATGATATGCATGGACTAATGCATTTGGCTTGCGTGAATGAATTTGTATACCTTACATTGAAATTACAAATTGCGGCTTGAACTTTCTTCTTCATTTCTTCATTTATGCCGAGTCTTGAACTTGTATTTCTTGAGTACCCTTGATATGTTGTTTTGCATCCTTTAACACAAACTGAAATACACTAGATGTTTATTAGTACATTTTCACCTTGTTTGTTTCCATCAAAATCTCGGTCGGAATGTGAGTGACTAACCACTTAGTCCAACAATCTCCCTTTTTGATGATAACAAACAATGTGAACTTTAAAGGTGTAAAACATAATCTAAATGTATATCGCATTCATGATTTTATATTTCATATATGCAAGTTCAAAACACATCAACCTTTTCAAGTTCAACCACATTTTTCTCCCCCGTTTGATACCATCAAAAAGTGGGGTCAAGCATCCCCATAAATAAACACAATAGAAATAATACGAGAGAAATATACTCTCCCCCTCACTTTATGCATATCAAGAAACAATAGACGGTAGCGATACAGATGCATAGACGATAAAACATAGTGAAGCAAGAAATATCCATATAGAAAACTCAGAGATACGCAAAAAAAAATTCATGATATAGATAGCATAAAGCAATGAGAGCATAGTTGTGGTTTAAACATGAGTTTGACAGAAAAATCGAAACATCTAAGACTGACATATTTGAGCCTAATGCTCATCTAGTGGTGGTGTGTCTAAACACTCCTCCTCGAGGATGGTAGTGGACGTGCAGAGTTTTGAGGGTAAAAACAAATTTTTAGATGCCTGGCTGAACGACATTAGCGCGCTAATAGTGGCTGTTAGCGCGCTAATTCCTCTCTGGAATTTTTCGGTCACGAGTTTGTTAGCGCGCTAATTCTAAATATTAGCGCGCTAATTCCTCTCTGGAATTTTTGACAAAAAATTTGGATTTTTGCAATATAGCTCCGATTCTCCTTAAACTTCATGGACACTTCACTAACACCATATAAAAAGGTTTGGAATAGCTAAAACATATGTAGAAGGTCCGATTCTCGAAACATGCCTAACTCACGCCGAATTTTAGAAAATTGTTCTCTAGGCAAAGGCTTAGTGAATATATCGGCTAGTTGATCCTCTGTGGGCACATGGATGAGTTTAACATCGCCCTTTTGGACGTGATCACGAAGAAAATGGTGTCTAATCTCAATATGTTTTGTTCTTGAGTGTAACACCGGATTTTTCGATATGTTTATTGCACTTGTGTTATCACAATAAATTTCAGCACACCCAACTAGGATTTGATAATCCGCAAGTTGTTGTTTCATGTATAGAACTTGAGCACAACAACTCCCGTCAGACACATATTCGGCTTCCGCCGTAGACAAAGCAACGGAATTTTGCTTTTTGCTGAACCATGAGATAAGTGAATTTCCTAGCAAATGACAAAATCCGGAAGTACTTTTCCTATCGACTAGACTTCCCGCATAATCAGAGTCAACAAAACTGCGGAGTTCGAAACTCTTAGTTTTGTTGAACCACAATCCTAAGTCTTGTGTTCCACTTAGATATCGAAATATGCGCTTTACACATTTTAAGTGGGACTCCTTGGGATCGGATTGAAATCTAGCACATAAGCACACACTGAACATAATGTCGGGTCTACTAGCGGTCAAGTATAGGAGGCTACCTATCATTCCACGATAAAGTTTAGGATCTATGGGTTTTCCTAGTTGGTCTTTATCCATTTTGATGGTGGAACTACCAGGAGTGTCACATGCTTTCAGATTTTCGAATTTGAATTTCTTTAACATGTCCCTCACATATTTTGCTTGATTTATAAAAATGCCATGTTTGGATTGCTTTATTTGCAAGCCTAGAAAGTATGTTAGTTCTCCCATCATGCTCATTTCAAATTCATTTGTCATTAATGATGAGAATTCATTACATAGACTTGTGTTGGATGACCCAAAAATGATATCATCAACATAAATTTGAACAAGTAACATATCATGTTTTTCGATCAAAATGAACAAAGTGGGATCTAGCGTTCCTTTCTTGAATCCTTTTTCAAGTAGGAATGCCCTAAGTCTGTCATACCAAGCTCTAGGAGCTTGTCTTAGTCCATACAAGGCTTTTTGAAGATGATATACATGACCTGGTGTTCATGATCTTCAAAACCCGGTGGTTGTTCTACATATACTTCTTCATTAATGAAGCCATTTAAGAATGCGCTTTTAACATCCATTTGATATAGTAGAAACCCATTGTAGCAAGCATAAGCAAGTAACATTCGAATTGCTTCTAGTCTTGCTACGGGTGCAAAGGCTTCCTCATAATCAATTCCTTCTTCTTGATTGTAGCCTTGTGCAACCAACCTAGCCTTGTTTCTTACAATTTCACCTTTTTCATTCTTTTTGTTTCTAAAAACCCATTTGGTGCCTATGGTTGTGTGGTCCTTGGGTCTAGGTACTAATGTCCATACCTTGTTCCTAACAAAGTGGCTTAGCTCCTCTTGCATAGCCATTACCCAAAATTCATCTCCTAAGGCATCATCTATCTTAGTGGGCTCGGTTTGTGATACAAAAGCTATATGTCCTTCATCTCGATGTAATGTGGACCTAGTGATTACTCCTTTGTTTGGATCACCTATTATTTGTTGGGATGAATGGCCAATTAGAAGTCTTGAATTCTTAGGCGCACTAGTGTCCGATTCTTTACATGCCTCAACTTCTTGACTATTTGAAGTTTGTCCTAGGGTGTCATCATCTTCATCATCGATCCTCAATTTTTCCAAGTTTTGCATCATCTTAACTTTGGGATCCACTTCATCAAATTTCACATGGATAGACTCTTCTATGGTTTTGGTTGATCTATTAAACACCCTATATGCTTTCTTGTGCATAGAGTAGCCAAGGAAAGTACATACCTTTGACTTTGGGTCAAATTTGTCTAATTGATCCTTATCATTTAGAACATAGCAAGTACAACCGAACACCTTAAAGTAACTTATGTTGGGCTTTCGGCCTTTCCATAGTTCATAAGGAGTCTTTTTCACTTGCTTTCGGACATTTACTCTATTTATAACATAGCATGCCGTGTTAATGGCTTCGGCCCAAAAGTGCTTAGCTATGTTGTACTCATTTAGCATAGTCCTACATATCTCTTGGAGTGTCCTGTTTTTTCTTTCAACAACTCCATTTTGTTGGGGTGTTCTAGGAGAGGATAATTGGTGTGTATAACCTTGTTTAGCACAAAAATCCTCCAAGTTTCTATTTACAAACTCACCACCTCTATCACTTCTAATGATGGTGATTTTGTATCCCTTTTCATTCTCAACTAAAGCACAAAATTTTACGAACACATCAAACACTTCATGCTTATGAGAGAGAAAATACACCCATGTATATCTAGTAAAATCATCAACAATGACAAAGCAATATGATTTACCTCCTAGGCTTTGTGTTTGGGTGGGTCCGAACAAATCCATATGGATAAGTTCTAAGGCTCGAGTCACATCACTTGTTACTTTCGTCTTAAATGACGATTTCACTTGTTTACCGAGGATACAAGGTTCACACTCCTTGTCTTTCTTAAACGTGCATTTGGGTAGACCCTTAACTAGATCATGCTTAGTCAATTTTGACAAGTTCTCCATGCTAGAATGTCCTAATCTACGGTGCCACAACCATGCATCACATTCACTTTGTGCACTCAAACATGAAACATTTTGCATATTCATCTCATCAAAGTTAATGGCATAAACATTTTTATCTCTATATGCGGTAAATAAGGTTTCATGCTTCTCATTCCTAACAATACATTTCGATGATTCAAACATAACATGAAATCCTTTGTCACACAATTGACTAATACTAAGCAAATTATATTTCAATCCATCAACAAGATAAACGTTAGAAATAGAAAGTGAATTGTTACCGATGGTTCCGAGACCAATAACTCTTCCTTTGTTGTTGTCTCCAAATGTAACCTTTCCACCATCATGCTGCTTTAGTTCAATAAATTGATGTGCATCTCCGGTCATGTGTCTTGAGCACCCGCTATCCAAGTACCATGGGGTGCTCTTCCTCGCATCCTACACAATGGGAAACACACTAGATTTTGGTACCCAAACACCTTTGGGTCCGAGAATGTTAGTGTAGTAAACATTTTTAACTACCCATGCTAGTCTACCCACTTTGGCCTTTTGTAATGCACATTTCCCGACCACATGAGTCTTGTTGCATTTAGAGCATCTACGATCATCATTTAGCAATTTCTTGTAACTTAACAAGTTTGCTCCATAACCTATGCCTCTTTTGTTGAGTGCACGTCGTTGTGCTCCCAACATCATGTCAAACATTTCTTTACCATTTGTAAACTTATGCACCGTGCTAGTCAAGTCCTCTACTTCCTTGACTAAAGCATCTCTCTCCTCTATGACTTCATTTAAGTCACTTTGGAGATCATTAATGGTCTCATTTTGTGACTCTATTTCACTAATTGCAATGGTCAAGCTCTTTTTGAGTTGTTTGGTCTTTTTGACCTCCTTTTCCAACTCTTTCCTAAGCTCATCAAGATTTGGAACATCATCCAAATCATCAACATCATCAAAGTTAAAAGAGTTAGAATTTACCTCGCCTTGTGCCATGAGACAAAGTATTGCCTTCTCACTTTCCGATTCGGATTCCGAACTTGATGATGATGAGTCATCCCAAGTTGCTTTGAAACTCTTCTTTCCTTTATTCTTGTCAAACACCTTCTTGGATTTGCAATCCGCCTTGATGTGACCCGGTTTGCCGCAACCGAAGCATATGGTTTCATTTGATTTTACTCCCTTGCTTCCACTTCGAAACTTCTTCTTATACTTGTCTCGCTTGTACATGGCCCTGTTGAGCTTTCTTGAGAGCATAGCTACTTCCTCCTCAAGATCATTGTCATCACATGATTTTTCATTTTCAATGATCTCTACCGATGCACTAGGGGAGCTATTTGCCTTCAAGGCGATATCTTTTCTTGAACTTTTAGTACCTCCACTTAATGCTTCCAATCTTGCTCGGTCTTTAAGTTCAAATTCATGGACCGTTAGCTCTCCACACAATGCATCAAATGTGTAATCTCCAAGATTTTGTGCCGATTGGATTGCATACTTCTTGGCATCCCATTCCTTAGGCAAGCCTCTAAGGAATTTATACACCGAGGTTTCTTGATCATAATTTTTTCCAAGATTCTTGATCTCATTCAATAGTTTAGTGAATCGAGTGATGGCGGTGGCTATGTCTTCATCGGACCCAACTCGGAAAGTTTCATAGTGCTCCTCAAGAATTCTTAACTTGGTCTTCTTCACTTGCATGGTACCTTCATAGTGTACCCCAAGCTTCTCCCATACTTCCTTAGCCGTTTGACAAGCACTTACTCGGTTAAATTCATTTTCACTTAGCGCACAAAACAAGTGATTCATGGCTTGATCATTTGAGAGCTCAATCTTTATCTCCTCGGTTTGTGTACTCTTCCAAGGGCTTATCCGGTGGAGTGTAGCCTCTTTCAATTGCATTCCATAAGAATCTATTTTGTGCTCTAATGTAGAATTTCATTCTCACTTTCCAATGAGCATAGTTAGTTCCATCAAAATACGGAGGCCTACTCGAAGAGTTGCCTTCCCGAAGCGAGCCGGATCTAAGGTTTGCATCCTTGCACAAAAAGAACACTCAAAGATACGTTAGTAATACTTTGAGCAATAACCCGCTCTGATACCAATTGAAGGTCACCCAAGAGGGGGGGTGAATTGGGTTACCGAGTAGTTATTGCCCTTTTAAGACTTTATGCTCAAATTACAACTATAATGCATACACTATCAATGAATATATATATATATATGCTATGCAAGTGATTGGAATGGAAGAGATGGAAAGTGACACACAATTTATAGTGGTTCGATCCAACGATCTACGTCCACTACCTAACCTCCCCCCCCCACTTATATTGCAAATAAGTGTTACAACCTAAGCATACAAGCCTAGAGTGCCTAATTACAATTAGGACTTCCCACCTAGCCGCAACTAGGATTTGTGCCCTTCCCACCTAGCCTCAACTAGGATTTTTCCTTTGACTTAGATTCCACTAAGTCTTACAATCATACAAATACAATAAGTTTGCTGGAAAATAAAGATATACACTTTACAACAAAAGTGGTATCAAATTCAAACACTAGCAAGCCACCTAGAGCCTAACAACTCTTATGCATGCAAGTATTAGAATGAATGGAATATGCACATATGCCACTTTGGTTTTATTTGCAAATTCCAGTTGTGAAATCGTTCTAAAAACTTGATATGTTAATGTAAAACCGATTTCAAGTCTAAGAACAATAGTTTAACAAAATTCAAGTTTAAGTGCAAAACTTTTGTTCAAATCAATCTTAGGGTTTGATAAAATAAATTTCAGTACAAAAACCCAGAGAAGATGTTCAAACACACACCAAAATGATTTTCAAATCAAACACACAAAAATATGTAGATTGAGCACAAGTAAGATTGTAGATCTAGAAATTTCTTACAACCAAAAGAATGACAAAAGAGATCAGCTCTGGAGTGATTCTTGAACTCCTTTTGAAAGCCTCAAATGTGCTGGATTTGTGAGCTAAAGAACAGCCACTAAGATCTCCCTTTGCTTCTTCACAAAAATCAGATTTCTACTTTGTAGATCTATGGATTTTGAGTGTGTTTTCTCTTGTTATTTTTAAAACCATGTTCTTGGTGGTTTTATAGTGCTAGGTATTCCAATATGACAGTTTATGACCGTTCTAGGGATCCAAGGGTCCAAAATAGATCAAGAATTCAAATTAAAGTGTGTTTTCCAGCTTTTTAAAAAAGGTCGTCGAGACGAACTTAGCGCGCTAATACGTGAGTTAGCGCGCTAACATCTGTCTTAGCGCTAATGATATTATTAGCGCGCTAACTCATGCGAGGACTTCGAGAATAATTATTACGTCCCTTTGTGTTAGCGACCCTTAAACTCGTCCGGGACCTAACCAACCCTTATATAACATGTTATACACGTTAATTATGAGTCATTAAGCCTAATTGGGTGGTCCGGATAATTTTACAAACCCGAAAACGGAAATTCAAAGTTTCACAACTTATTAGGGGCTTTTAAAAATTTTCGCTTTTCTTTTTAAATACCTTTGAAAAACGAGTTTTTCTTTTTCGAAAACATTTATAATGAACTCTAATATGCAAATGACTATTCACACAAAGTTTTCACATTGTTTAAACTCATGGACCTAGTTATGTGTTTAAATTCCACTTTGAAACTTTGAATTAAACTTATAACTTTGAAAAACGGTTTATGAAACATGATATGCATGGACTAATGCATTTGGCTTGCGTGAATGAATTTGTATACCTTACATTGAAATTACAAATTGCGGCTTGAACTTTCTTCTTCATTTCTTCATTTATGCCGAGTCTTGAACTTGTATTTCTTGAGTACCCTTGATATGTTGTTTTGCATCCTTTAACACAAACTGAAATACACTAGATGTTTATTAGTACATTTTCACCTTGTTTGTTTCCATCAAAATCTCGGTCGGAATGTGAGTGACTAACCACTTAGTCCAACATAATGTTCTTGATTATTATATGGAATGTTGATGTCTATGTGAATCCCTACTTATTGAGCAAGTTGGAGCACTCACCCTAACTAACTTTTCAAGAATGCTGATGAGTGCTATGCCTACGAGATAGAGAATATATAAGGATCTTGATCTTCTCCTCAATGTAATGGGTCTTCCCTCGTCTTATATATTTATATTAAATTTTGATTTTATAATATAACAAAGGATGGGAGACTTATATAACTGAGGTTTATTTCTATTTAATTTGGTATTGTATATATTTTGATTATCGAGAAATTTTTAAATTCTCATTGCATTTATTATTTGTTTATATTGATATTCGATATATAATGGTGTTTATTAAATGAAGGGGGATAGGCTGCTAGCTCTAGTTAAGTCTGGTCGGATAATCTTGGCTTAATTAGAGTTTTTGGCCAGGTATCGCCCTAATTGGGTTAGGGGATGCTACAGCTTGGTATCAGAGCCTAGGTTTAAAGGCTTTGTTACACATGATAACTCTAATATAGTTTGATATCAGAGATTGGTCAGAGCCTACTCTAAAGCTTAAAGTGATTAATTATAGCACAATTTGGTATTAGAGTTGGCTTCAAAGAATAATATTATTACTTGGAAATAAGTGATAATTCAGATACAATTGGTATTGAAGTTTAAGGTTATTAACTCTGATATACCTTAGTACTAGAACCTAAGTTTATTAACTCTAAGAGTTGTCTCGAGTTATGAATAAGCTTAGAGTATGATAAACAATATTTGTTGTGACTTTAGGAGGTAACCCAAAGATAAAAGAATGAGATATATCATTTGTTGTGTTATACTATATCTATGTGGTAGATATGAAAGTTATGGCTTTCCTGAACGATAATAAGATAGTTGAAGTTCGTCAATTTATCATGATATGAGGAAGTTTTTGAGGTAATAGCTCAAGTAAGTCTTAACCTCGAGGAATATGGAAAAGGAAAGACATAAGAAAAAGTTATAAATATGAAATTAAACTCTTCTCCTATAAAATGTTGTCAACGTTCTTTGTTCTCACTGATCTTATTAGACAAATAATAGTTAGTAAAGAAGTATCAATGGATTAAGACCTTGAGACATGTATTAGGAGAATGTAATTTAAGAAGCAATGGAATACTGAATGACTTTTGATAAAACTCAAAGATGGATGACCACTTTGAGATAAGATTTAATACTAGTACTTAAACTGGTACGGAAATACTGAAACTTATTCAGTAAATAAATTACTGGTTAATGATAAAAGCCTAATTGAAATTAGCAAACTACTAATGTAAGTATACTTCATAAGTTGTTATGAAGTAACAATTCCAGTGACGGTATGAGCCCATATTGAAATGACAAGCAATTTGTTAGGCAATGAAAGACAAAACAACAACAACAACAACAACAACAACAACAACAACAACAACATAGCCTCCGTCCCAAATTAATTGGGGTCGGCTACATGGATCAAACTTTTCCATTGTGCTCGATTAAGTGCAATTGATGGTGAGCTTTGCAAACCATTCAAATCCCTCCTAATTAATGCATCTCATGTTAACTTTGGTCTGCCCCTACCTCGTCGGATTTCTACAGTTTCTATTGAGTTAAGTTTTCTAGTTGGAGCATTTGTAGGCCATCTTTGCAGGTGACAAACCATCGCAACCTCCCTTCCCTAATCTTTGTATCAATTGGTGCTACTCCTACTTGTCTTTGAATTTCTATATTTCTTACTCTATCTATACGAGGTTTACCACACATCCACCTAAGCATCATTGTTTTTGCTACGTTCATTTTATGTAATTGTTGTTGTTTTACCGCCCAACCTTCACTTCCACAGCGCATAGCTGGCCTAATTGCGGTCCTATAAAATTTTCCTTTTAACTTAGTAGGGACATTTCGATCACAAATCACCCCTGTTGCACTCCGCCATTTTTTCCATCCAGCTTGAATTCTATGTGTGACATCATTCTCATTATTACCATCATTTTGTATGATTGATCCTAGGTATCTAAAGTTGTTTACCTTAGGAACTTCTATTTCCCCTAATTTTACCACTTCGTCATCTCGATGTCTAATGTTTCTAAACTCACAGTGCATGTATTCGGTTTTCGTCCTACTCAACTTAAAGCCATTAGATTCTAATGTATTCCTCCAGAGTTCTAATTTTCTATTCACTCCATCTTTAGTTTCAGCCACTAAGACAATATCATTTGCAAATAGCATACACCATGGTATATCCTCTTGAATATGTCTAGTTAGTTCATCCACAACTAAAGTGAATAGATATGGGCTTAAAGCCGATCCTTGATGTAGTCCTATCGTAATGAGAAATTCTTTTGTAACTCCTCCAAATGTCTTTATACTCGTTACTACTCCATCATACATATCCTTAATAGTGTCTATGTATCTAGCATGCACTCTTTCTCTTTCTAGAACCCACGAAAGAACATCTCTAGGGACCTTATCATATGCTTTTTCTAAATCTACGAATACCATATGAAGATCTTTTTTCTTTTCTCTATATTTTTCTAAAAATTGTCTTACAAGGAAAATCGCCTCCATAGTTGACCTCCCAGGCATGAAACCAAATTGGTTCTCCAATATTGTTGTTTCTCTCTTTAGCCTATTGTCAATTATCCTCTCCCATAGTTTCATAGTGTGACTCATAAGTTTAATTTCCCGATAGTTTGAGCAACTTTGAATGTCTCCTTTATTTTTGAAGATTGGCACAAGCGTGCTTCTTCTCCAATCCATTGGCATCCGTTTTGATTTTAAAATTTTATTAAAAAGTTTTGTTAGGCAATGAAAAACAAAATTGAAAATTTGAGCTGGTAAAGCTAAAAGATGGCTTAATCCAGAGCATGACAATGAGTTAGTAAGATATCCTAGTCTGATCTATTAGACTTATATGGTTTAAATTAGGAGAATAAGTGATCAATGAATCAAAAGACTTAAGGAATCCGAAGAATAATGTATAGCAATGGGAATGAGTATTCATTGCCCAAGATTGACAACTCATATTGATAATAGGGTGAAATCAGCTGTCTCAAGAGATAGTTAAGATCTAGTAGTCACAGTGATATGATCAGAATTCAGGAAATATTCAAAGATGATTGTAAGCAATTGCTGGATAATTTTATGTGGATGGTGGAAAACACTAGAACTTATTAGAACTCATACTATGTTTGTAAATGAATGGTGGAACTTACTAGAACTCATACTACATTCGTAAATGAATGGTGTTGAGTTTTAAAACCTATTTTAAATAAGTTGTTATTGTATGATCAATAATAATAAGAATGGAATCTTTGAAGACTTAGAGGATGCATGAACATTACCGTACATAATTGTAAATTATGATGGTAAATTGGTTCGTACCAGATTTTGCTAAGTGCTAGTGCTAAGTTTCAAATGTTAATTAGTTATAAGAGTGTTGAATATTAACAACAAATCAGGGGATTTGATTGTGATTAAGGCAATATGAGATTGCCATATATTCAACACAAAAATAAAAGAGAAAATTAAGTTTGAAATTATTGAATATTACAAACAATTGATCCATAGATCTTTAATATCATTGTGTAATTTATTTAGTTACCTCAAGTATGAGGATTGTTTTAAGACAAAAACAAATACAAGGATGCCTTAGAGGAAAGTGGAAGTATAGTTTGATTAAAATATTTACTTGATGATACCTAAAATTGTGGAATAAGCTAGATGTTCATCCTAATACTTCTTATTTAGGTAAGATTGTGTGTTGACACGATAAAACAAAATTGTAGCTTATACTTCTATCTAAATATATAGTTCAAGACTTGGGAGACGAACTATTAGAGATTGATAATCTCGAGATAGCTATTTTGGTAGTTGTATCAAATATGGAAAGACATTAATTGTAAATAAAAGGAAAAGTTGTTGAAAGTCTTTTAATCATTCTTGAAGATTATTGAGAATCTTAGAAGAATCATTGAAACATAACTTGGAAATATAAAACAAGTGAATTGGTTTAAAGTTAAAGAATTGAATTTCAAACTATGAAAGTTTGAAAAGTGGAATTATTAGAATGATAGAAATAGAAGGTAAGATAGATACCTTGAAACTTCCCGAGTGTTAGGAATTTACTTTGAAATATCACTCATCGAGGTGATTATGTTGACAATGCCTTGAATAGAAAATGATAGGGGCTGTAGTTATGATAAAAGCTGTTCAATAATATCTCTTAGGTGACATGTTTACTAGTGATAAATTGAAGTCCTCTGTAAGCATATCATTAGCTGAGTTGTCTAGACTGATAACTACAAGTCTTTTCTTTGGAGCTGAGCTAATGATGATTAAGTGAGTAATGCATTATTGAAGAGATTGATAAAGATTATCTAGTAGGTTAAGGTTGACTACTAGTTATTGACATTTGGTATGAATAATCTCAGATCAAAACATTGAGCATGTAAAAAAAGTCCTTGGAACTTAAGTAAAAAACAAGGTAAGAATGTTGTAAGAATCTCATGGATTTCTTTAAGACATTCATTTAGGTGAAATCCAAAATCATTATTTGTCGGTGACATAGAATGAAAATTGACTGTGTCAGTTTTATAAAGAATTATGATATATATTAGCAGGTAGAAGCTGAATGTTATTAGCCTGGAGTGTTATATTATTCTTGTCTTATAAGAATGACATTTCATGCTAAGAAATTTATGATAGATTAACCTAAGTTGTGATGAAAATTGAAGGTTGCTGAAGATGTAATTGTAAGACTGATAGAGTTTAAAAATTTCTTGCCAGTATTGTGGTTTAATTCTTGTGGAAGAGTTAGCGAGATAAATGTGTGTAGAAAGATTTGAGAGTTATGAAAAACCATGCTTATTATTTTGGTAAGGAACCAAAAGTTTGCTTTCCAGTGGAAAAGAGATGTATAATAGCTGGGAGGGACCTTTCTCAATCTTAACAAAATATATCTGAAACTTATCTTTGTTCTAAAGAATATAATTTCTAAGATTGTGACTTGGAAGATGTTAAATACTGGAAGAAATATTTTACTGTGTGAGTTCTCTGGTATTGATATTATCAGGCTAAATATAAAGTTGATGTGTTTACCTTAAAAATTTATGCACTTCACTTCGTTGTCAATTGGTGTAGGACGAGAAGTCGAGATACAAATTAATTCGAGTATGAGTAATTTAGAACTACATAGAAAGGTGTTAACAAATTGTCAGTATGCAATAACAACTCAAATATATGGAGAAAATGTAGCTATTACTAGAGCTTCTCAGTTTAGACTTCTTAAGGAAGTGGTTGTGATGATGATATGACTAAGTTTAGTTGACACATCATCAATTGAGAGAGCTAATTTTCGAGCTACTAATATGATCTTCTATGTTCACACTCGGACTAAATTGTAGATGATTAAGTGGTGATTGGTTGTCAAAAAGCTAATCAGGATTATACAGTATGTTAGAGGTTAGCGATTAATGTATATAATCCTGATTGGTTAGTTTTTGATAATGGTATGTTACAGTTCAGGGATAGATTGTGGATTCTAGCTCAAGAACAATTTAGGCAAGAATTGCTATAGGAATCTCATATATCTCTTTACTCTATTCATCTAGGTAACAATAAGATATATCGCGAAATGAGGTGTATTTTTTGGTTACTTGGGATGAAGACTAATATTGCTGAGTTTGTAAAGAGATGTAAGATATGTCAGTAAATTAAGGTTGAGCATATCAAATTTGGATAATTATTACTTTTGCTGCCTATTCCTAAGTGGAAATGGGAACATATATAAGTGGATTTTATTTCTAATCTATCTCTAAGTTAGTGTAAGCATGGTGCTATTTAGGTTGTAGTTAATAAGTTGACAAAGTCTATGCATTTCTTGCCAGTTTCCGAGCGAGATCCTTTTGACCGATTATGTGAAGTGTATATACGTGAGGAGTGAGATCTCATGGAGTTCCAGTGTCAATTATTTCAGATAAAGATCCGAGATTCACATCCAGACTATGGAATGAATTATAGAGACAACTGGGAACTATTCTTAACTTCAGTACGGTATATTACCAGCAAACTGATGAGCAACCTGAGCGGTTGATTTTTGTGCTAGAGAATATACTTCGAGCTTGTGTCTTGGCGTTTTTCATAATCGGAAGAAATACATTTCTCTATGTGAATTGATTTAGGACTACACAGAGAAAATATAGCAGATTCGCTAGCATTTAACTATGACAGCTAAGACATGAGAGATACACTGATAAATATCATAGGCAGTTGGAGTTTTCAAATGACGATATTATTTTATTGAAAGTCTTACCTATGAAAGGACCGTATATGTTTGGATTGCAAAGTAAGCTAGTTTAAGGTATATTTGTTCGTTCAAAGTATAGGAAAGGATAGGTCGCTTAGAGGTTAGAGTTGCCTCTTTAACTAGTCAGGGTTCATAATGTCTTCCATGTCTCTATGCCTTGCAAAATGAAGACTCAATTCACTCGAAGGATTGGTTGGAATGAATTTGATCTTTGGGAATACTTATCTTACGATGAGTAGTTGATTCAAATACTTGATGGTAAGATTCAAAAGCTGAGAACCAAAGAGATTCCTTTGGTTAAGGTAAAATGACAATTTTACAAAGATGAGGAACTAACCTGAGAGCGAAAACTTTATATGAAGGAGCAGTTTTGATTTATCTTCAAAACTATAGGTAATTATATGTTTACTTTAATTTCAAGAATGAAATTGATTTAAATTAGGGAGACTGTAACAACCTGTTACCTTAAGCTAGTGATTAGTGTTAATCTAAATACTAGTTAACTTGAGTTAGGCTTGTAGTTAAGTTTAACGTACCTCGATTAAAGTGTGCGTGTGATTTCATAATTGTTTGTGTTTGTTTGGAATGCTAAATGAATTTCATAGGTTGTGGGATTAATAGGAAATTAATACAAGCCTATAAACAAAGAAATATGTAAATAAACAACAAGTTGTTGATACACCAAGTGCGACGAAGGGTGTGCATACTTGAAAATACTCGTAGGCGTGTCTGGTGAATTTATTGGCAATAAAATACACGAGATATATATTTATATATATTGGATATATAAATATATATATATATGAAAGTTATAAAGTTTGATTTAAATTACATGGATCGTTCGATCAACTTTGATATGAGCCTAAATGCTTGATATTGTCAAAATGTGTGTCTCATTAGGGAGTGTCATTTTAACACATCAATAACAAGATCAGTCACGAGATAGTGTGATGCGTATCTTGAGAAAAATTCATATATATAAATCAAAATTCATCGTTATCTCATTCTAATAATCAAGAAACAATGAGAGGACTGAGTTTGATTTCGGATTGAAAGAAATTATTCACGGGGCTGAATTAACAAAGATTGAGGAGCTTAAACCGATCGAAAACTAGAGATCATCGCTTTGGTAAGATTAGTTTATATCTTAGTTGAAGCTCAATTCAATGGTGATGATTAAATCTCTATGAATTATGGTTGGTTATGATTAGAAATGGTTTACAACCTCGCTAGAGGTTTTCCCGAATGATTTGGAAGTGCATTAGAGGTGGTTTCGGGGATTTGGTAGTGAAATAGTGGCTACTGTCCTGCTCACTGTCAAGACAGTGTAGGGTGGAGCGCGCTCCAGGTAGCAGAGGAGCATGCTCCTTTCATCAGTTGGGGGCGAACTCAGTTTTTGAAGCGCACCCTACCCACTAAGGCAGCGCGGTCCCACCCCTGAAAACAACAACTGCGCTATTTTTCGTTTAAGATTTCCTAAGGTCTTATGGACTGATTTAGGGATTCTAAACATAGGATAATAAACCTATATTGATTACAAATGATTGGTGATAGGTTGAGGAGCACCAAGAAAATGTGATATAATAGGAAAGTTAGGGAATTTGGTAATAGAGACTTAACCCGAGGTAAGTACGAATTCGATTATTTTTCAATGTTTCTTGGCTATCTTAGTATATGTAGTTCATATAGTTTATGGATGGAAATGGAGGACTATGTACACTGTGATAGTTTTAATAAATGAAAAATGATGTTTAGTGTGATTCACAAAAGTAACTTCCTAGAATTGAGACCAAGTTATATGGGAGATTGGTTACCTACTTGGCCTATATGTAACTTCATACTCAGTTTATAGGTTGCATGAATTACGCACTCACTAGACGGTTTTGGATAGAACCATTATGCATTAATGGATTGGCTATATAGCACATATGTGCAATGTGTTGGTCTAGGAATCGCATTAATGGCGTCAGTGGGTAGTCGACCCTAGTTTTATAAATAAAATGGAGATCACAGTGTAATAGTCCTTAACAGTTTGCTATGCATCCGTTATTTATTAAATTATATTTTTTTCCATATTCTTGTTAGTTAACATTGGTGTATATTGTTATTGCATAATGTTATTGATTATTATATTGAATGTTGATGGCTATGTGAATCCCTACTTACTAAGCAAGTTGGAGCGCTCACCCCAATTAACTTTTAAGGAATGTCGATGAGCGTTATGCCTACAGGATAGATAATATATATGAGTCTTGATATTCTCTTCGATGTAATGAGTCTTTTTTTGTCTTATATATTTGTATTGAATTACAATTTTGTAATATCACAAGGGATGAGAGATTTATATAAACATGGTTTACTCCGATTTGATTTGGTCCGATATATCATATTTTAATTATTAAAAAAGTTTTAAATTTTTGCTATGTTTATTATTTGTTTTGTATTGATATTCGATATACAGTGGCGTTTATTAGATGAAGGAGGACAGGTTGTTGGCTTTTGTTTAGTCTGGTTCGGTAATCTGGGTTTAATTAGAGCTTAAGGCAAGGTGTCACCCTTATTGGGTTAGGGGATGCTACAATATTGACCATCTTGACCCTAAATTAACCCTAAATTCATTGCCTGATAGTTATTCATAATTTGTGATGAACTATAACATGGGAAAATCTATCTTAGAGTTGCATTTGATGCTTAAAAATGCTTAGCAGAATGTCAAGAAACCCATTGCTAATGTGTTGATGGTTCAGAAAAGAAAGACTATGAAGAAAAAAGATAAATGCAAGGCTAAAGTTATCAAGGCTGTTGTGACTGTCACAAAGCCTGTGGAATAAGTAAAGCCTAACGTAGCTTCTACTTCACAGTCCCAGAAGGAAAAGAAAAAGAAAGAAATTTTCATTTTTGCCATGCACCCAGAAAATACTATCTTGAAAATCAAAAGAAAAAGAATAGTAGTGCGACTATTGCTTCAAGTATTTATGTTATTGAAGTTAACTTGTCTACTAATGATTTTTGGGTATTGGATACCGGATTTAGATCTCACATTTGTTTTAATGTATAGGGTCTCACCAAAAGTTGAAAGCTAAAGAAAAGAGAAGTCATCATACAAGTTGGAAAAAGAGCAAAGGTTGCTACGTTGGCTGTAGGATACTATGACTTAATTTTACCTAGTGGACTTGTTTTAATCTTAAATAATTATTATTATATCCCTGCCTTGAGGAGAAACATTATTTTAGTTTCGTGTTTGGAATTGGATGGTTTTAGTTTCATTATTGTGAATAATAAATGCTCTATTTCTCGTAAAGATATTTTCTATGTCAATGCTAATTTATGTGATGATCTTTATATTCTAAACATGAAAATATCCACAAATTCTCCTATTCTTAACATAAACACAAAGAGGTTCCAGTCAAATGATTTGAGTCAAACCTTCCTTTAACATTGTCATCTTGACCACATAAATGAGAAACGCATTTCTAAAATCCATAAAGATGGACTTTTAGATTCATTTGATTTTGAATCATATGAAACATGTGCATCTTGTTTACTAGGAAAGATGACAAAGATTCCCTTTACTAGACACAATGGAAATGCAAATGATTTATTGGGTCCAATACATATCGATGTGTGTAATCCTATAAACACAACCGTTAGAGGTGGTTATCGGTACTTCATTACTTTCACCGATGATTTCAACATATATGGTTACGTCTATCTCATGAAATATAAAGGTGAATCTTTTGAGATATTTCGAACATTTTAGAATGAAGTGCAAAATTAACTTGGTAAAACTGTTAAAGCACTTTGATTAGATCGAGGTGATGAATATTTAAGCCTAAAGTTTGATGATCATCTTAGAAATTGTGGGATAGTTTCACGGTTAACTCCTCTACCAACTCCACAATGGAATGGTGTTTCTAAAAGGAGAAATTAAACTTTATTGGATATGGTTCGGTCTATGATGAGTCATGTAGATCTTATTATTTCCTTTTTGGGCCATGCCTTAGAAACTATTGTATTCATACTAAATCATGTTCCTTTTAAAGCGGTTGATAAAACAACATATGGGAAATGGATTATGAAAAGACCAAGTTTGTATTTCATTAAGATTTGGGGCTTTAAGGATTATGTACGACGAAAAATCTTAGAAACATTATCAGCCAAGTCTACTAAGCGTTTATTTGTTGGTTATCCTAAAGAAACTAGAGGATATTACTTTTATAATCCCATTGAAAACAAAGTGTTTGTTGCTCGAAATGGTATCTTTATAGAAAAAAAGTTTATTTCAAAAGAAGACAATGGGAATAAAATAAGTCTTGAAGAAGTTGAATAACCACAAATAAACACTCGACTGGCAGTGGAAGATTAACCAAGTCTTGAACTAGTTTAACCTCTATAGGCATCATAAGGCCTGTGTAGGTCTGATAGGGTAAGACACCAGCTTGAAAGATTTCGATTTCTTATTAATGATAGTAGTGAGGTGTTGCTTATGGATCAAAACGAGCCTACTACTTATCAGGAAGATTGTGTCTAGCCCTAAGGAAAATAAATGGCTTAGTGCCATCAATTCTGAGATGCAATCCATGTATGATAACCAAGATTGGAACCTGGTTGATTTACCTGAAGGTGGTAAGACCATTGGATGTAAATGGGTTTTTAAGAAGAAAACTGACATGGATGGCAATGTGCATACTTATAAAGCACAACTAGTAGCAAAAGGCTTTAGACAAACTCAAGGTGTCGATTATAATGAGACTTTTTCTCCTATTGGCATGCTTAAATCAATTAGAACTCTAATTGCCACAGCCACATATTATTACTATGAGATATGACAAATGGATGTCAAAACAACTTTTATAAATGGAAATTTTGCTTAAGGGCATGTATATGATACAGCTTGAAGGGTTTGTTCATCCTGAGAATTCTGGAAGGTGCAAGCTTTAAAGATCTATTTATGGATTAAAGAAAGCTTCTCGGAGTTGGAATCTTTATTTAGAAGAAGCAATTAAGGAATTTAGTTTCATTAAAAATGAAGCTGAGCCTTGTGTATACAAGAAGGTCAGCGGGAACGTGGTTGTTTTCATGGTACTGTATGTTGATTATATATTACTCATTAGAAATGACATCCCAACCTTGCAGAGTGACAAGTTTCAGTTGGGGAAGTGTTTCTCAATGAAGGACTTAGGAGATGCGACCTACATATTTGGGATTAAGATTTATAAAGATAGATCTAAAAGGCTGATTGGTTTAAGTCAGAGTGCTTATATTGACAAGGTACTGAATAGGTTCAGTATGCAAGACTCTAAAAGAAGGTCGTTGCCATTGTCTCATGGTATAAGTCTCAACAAGACTCAATGTCCTAAGACTAATGATAAGTGAGAACACATGAATATGATTCCATATGCATCAGCTATTAGATCTATTATGTATGCCTTGTTATGCACTCGACCATATGTATCATATGCTTTGAGCGCAGCAAGCAGATATCGGTTTGATCCCGATGAGAGTCACTTGATAGCTATAAAGAATATTATTAAGTACTTGAGAAGGACTAAAAAAGTGTTCTTGGTCTATAGAAGTTTGGAAGACGAGCTTGTTGTAAATGGTTACACAGATGTAAATTTTCAAATCGATATAAATGAATTCAGATCAAAGTTTGGATAAGTGTTTACTTTGAATGAAGGCGCAGTGAGCTAGAAAAGTTCAAAGCAAGTAACTGTGGTAGATTCTACAGTAGAAACTGAGTATATTGCTGTGTTTGATACAATTAAGGAGGCAGTTTTGATAAAAAAGTTTATCTCTGAACTTGGTGTAGTTCCGAGTATAGTTAACCCCATTTGATTCTATTATGACAACAACGGGGCAATAGCGTAAGCTAAGGAACCAAGATCACACCATTGATTCAAACATATACTTAGACGTTTCTATCTCATTCGAGAAATCATTAAGAAGGGAGACATGAAGATTTGCAGAGCTCTTACAGTAGACAATGCTGCAGATCCTTTGATAAAGGCTTTTCCATAAGTGAAACATGCTTGTCATGTTAGGTCATTATGTATTAGATACATGAATGATTGGCCCTAGTGTAAGTGTGTGATGTTGGGGAATATGCCTTAGGTCAATCTATAAGCATTGTTTATCTTACAATATTAGTTAATAAAATAGAGATTTTCATTTGCTATTTTATAATAAGTGATTGCATGTTTACTTTATAATAAGATCCATTGATATCTGTTGAAATATCCTAAATGTCCCTAGTCGGTCATTATACTTGGAATTATAATGAATTAAGACCTGTTTGAATCTTGATTAATGATCATGTGATGATCATAGTATAAGGATACGAATCGAAATCATATGTACTTGTTAGGGAACAAAGTATTGGATCGACCTACTATGAGAACACCACATGAATTAAGTCATAGATATTACTCATGAAAGATATATCATCTAGTCCTTCAACTTGAGATTAACATAGACTTCAATATTAGAAGCATTGTAATTTGTCCTAATCAAACGTTATCTTTAATTGAATGATTATAAAGATTGTGATCGGTTACCGTGTGAATAATATGTGAAGGTGTGTAATCAAGATAGAATTTGTCACTCTCGTATAGAGAGATATCAGTGGATCCCTCGATATGATAGACCGATAATGGTCAAGTCCATATGAATTGATATGATCAATGTCACTTAGATGTTTTCAGTTCGCCTAAAGATCGAGATTAGTACGACCGAACATTAAGGGTGACTTCTATGCCTTATGTTTAATCAAATGATATCGCATGACAAAAGGATATGATATATGTTATTAATTAGGTTGTATCGATTTTAATATTCATGCTACTTGGGTTGTCATAATGCCTCGCTAGAGACCTTATATGACTTGTGTACTAAAATGGTTTTGATTTTCTACCAACGTTGCATGAATCTATAGGGTCGCACATAAGGAATAACTTTGCACAATTACAATTGGTCCCGAGTAATGAATTTTATATGATAAAACTCATGACATAAAAGCCTTTACGAATTGTTATAGTATAACTTATTAATAGGGGCATATGTGTAATTTGCTTAAACTGCCTAAATATAATAGTTGTATTACGAATAAGTTTTTAAGTGAAGGCTTATGTACACATATAAATAGAGGTTGAAACCCTAAAATGAGATATGATTTTCATCTTTGCTACTTTTGAGTTCTCTAGACTTTAGGAGAGAAAGAAAAATGATTTCTATATCTTTTGGGGCTAGCACTCCAAATTATGGTCACCGTTCGTGTGTGGATATCTGATAGAGGACGCGTGCTTGAACATCTTGGAGATCGATCAATCAGAGAAGGAAATCACGGATTAAGGTATGACTTACTTTTGTAGATCTAGTTTAATGGAACTTATTTCGATATTGTTGCAGTTTTTCAAAAATTGTTTTTAATCTTTCGTTGCGTATGAACCCCATAATCCAACATTTAATGCTTTAAACCGATTATATTCTTTGATTCACTGATTAAATAGGTTAGTATCTATTTATTTTAATCATGATCTTTGTATTGCATGCATAGTTTAGAAGGTGCATTGTGATATATGGTTTCAATATCTATTTGAAGTAGTAACTAGGATTGTTTGAAAGAAAAACACCGTTTAAATGTCCTAGGTGAATTTGAGATAAATATGTTATATTTAGTAGTTTGAAGTTCTCACAAAGTGTAATGCGGTTCTATTGCGTGGAGTTAATGTCTTTTTGTAAATAAATGAGTTAACTCAATAGAATTAGAACGTGGCTTCTCCATTGGTATAAGGGGAACAAATGGCTGGCTCAAGGCCGTTTACATACTTATGATTGTTTAATGATCCATATTACTTTCTAAACTATGCTCATAACTATATGAATTGGATTGAGATATTTAGAATGCAAAACAGGTTTATATTTCATTGTTCTAGATATTTGTTTATTATTGAATTTAATCTATTTGATTGATTGTGAAACTGGATTGTGTTAGTTAATTAAGATAATATAGTTAGTTAAGTATTATTATATTATAGTTAGTTATTAGTTAGCTTAATTACTATTATAAAATAAAATAAATTAAAATAAAATAATAAAACATTTAAAAGTCTTTTTTCCTAGAGAGGTTTGATAAATCCGTATGGAGTCAATTCCCAGTTGCCATTCCTATAAACTTATTAAAGTATAATATAAAATAAGAAATTATTGTATGCGATCGTCATGTGTCAGTTACTATATTGAAAAACCACATTCATATCTTAGCTATGGTCCACAAAATCAAGATTATACCATTTATAAACCAAGAGCACATATATAATATGCACCAATTCAGTAATATCAAGAAATGGTTCAACCTATGCAGCCAAATTTAGAGCAAATCTCGCATAATTTTATGACTCAAAGTCATCAAAAACTAAACACAGATTTCTCAAAATTAAGTTAAAGCCGACATCTATCAATGAGTTGAAAAATCAATTAAGTCATATGAACCTACAAATTAATAGACTGAGTAATCAAACTAAAGCATTTACTCAAACTACTAATCCTACTAATCAAACACATGTTAATGCTTTATCTTATGATAATGAAAAAGAGACACATATACCAGGAAAGATACCTAGAATGGGTATAAAGAAGAAGAAGAAGAAGAAGAGATAATGGTCAATGTTATTCGTACTAGAGAATGGATGACTAAACAATTGAAATATAAACATTTTCCTGAAAGGCTTTACCCATGGTATTTAGCCAGAGTTGAAGCTTATGAAAAATATTTACAAACTTCTGAAATAGTTAATAAAGAAAAAGATGACGAGATTCCTGATAAATTAAATGAATATTTCTATTCTATTTCCCCGTTCCATAACGATTAGTTAATGTTAGGAAGGAAGAAATTAATGAAGACATTTACAAGCATTTAGGAAAATAGAAATTAATAAACCATTGATGGAATCAATTATGCAATTATTGAATTACGATGAAGTTTGACACGTGCCGGACGTATACAATAAATTTTCCTCCAATATTATAATTTTAATATTTTGTAGTTGTAGTAAGTGGGAGTCATCTCCGCATGGATTTATCAAACTTCTCTAGGAAAAAAAGGACTTTCAATAGTTTTTATTATTTTTACTTTAATTTAATTAATTTAAATTAAAATAGTAATTAAACTTACTAATTCAAATTATAATATAATAATTAACTAATTATACTAACTTAACTAACACAATTCTAAATTCAATATCGATCATGTAAATTCAATTCAATAATAAATAAACATCTAAACAAACATCCAAAATAATGAAACATGAATTCGTTTTGCATTCCAAACATGTTACTTCAATCAATATAGTTATGAATATACTGTCTGAAGTACAATATATCATTAAAATTTAATCATAAGTACGTAAATCTTTAGCCATCCATTTGTTAATCTTTAGCCATCCATTTGTTCTCCTTATACTGTTGGAAATGCCACATTTTAATTTTATTGAGCGAACCCTTTGAATACAAAAAGACATTAACTTCACGCAATAAAACTGTTTTACACTTTATGAAAACTTTGGACTACTAAATCTAACACCTTCGAAAAGCCACTTCAATATCAGATTTATATCTCAAATTCACCTAGGACATGTAAATTGTCATATCTTTCAAACAATCATAGTTATTACTTTAAATTAGATGATGAATCCAAATATCACAATATACATTCTAGACTATGCATGCAATGCAAAGATCATGATTAAAATCAATAGATAATAAACTATTAAATTAGTGAACTAAAAAATACAATTGGTTTAAAGCATTAAGCACATAATCTTCTCATCATAATTACATTGCAAAACGGATCTAGTTCATGTTCAGACTTTGTTTAGATCAACTAACTACTTACTCATAATCCTAAATAACATTACAATAATATAAATAAAAGACAAATAAACACCTATGAAATAAATACTTTAAATATTCAATTCTTTTTCACAAGCATTGAACAATAAGTTAATAAATTAAAACAATAAAGAATGGTTCCCAAAATAATAAAATATTGATCTAAGTACTCAAGGACAACTAATTTCGTAACCCTAATATCATATTTATAGTGTTTTAGTTAGTAAAAATCCAAAACTAACCCAAACAAATCTTTGTTATCTAAAATCCTCAAAATCTGCTCCAGCGATTCCTCAATAATTCCTTCGTAAGTGGAATCGTTGAGTACATCCGTAAAACTGAAGTCCCTATATTTCCACCGATATGAGTAGCGAGTTATAAGAATCACTAGAAAATCACTGGGTATAAAATCTAGTTTTTCTTTGGTTCCTTGGTGATGATTCTTTGCATACTATTTTCACTTGATTAATTCTTTCATAATCTTTCATTTTTACCCCGTTTCTTCATATATTCCATTTATTACCTGAAATATCAAAAATAAGAGAAAACCCCATGAAATATAGTCTTTCATATCTAAAAGTATTCTAAAATGAACTATAAAACATGTCTAATGATTGATTTTTCAGAGTATTGAAAAAACTATTTGAATCCAAAAGTAAATTTTCAGACGAATCTTGTGATAGCATGATCCCTAGTCAGCGCATCCCCAGGCTCAATCCCGTCATTAAATCATAATCCCAGCCACGTAAGACTTCACAACGTATTAGTCAACTTTTTTGTCTTATTATCCTCTTAACTCGTATTAAGGATAAGTATTTCTCATTTCTCGTTCTTCATAATTTTCAGAGTTAATTAAGACTTTTCGTAAATTTTAATAATTTAGCAAAAGTCTTTACAGTATTATGGAAGCAATCATAAATCACCTATATGTGGAAATCATGAAATAGATCATATCTATGCATAACAAAAGTGGTGATAAGCAGTGTAACATCATGCATAAGTCAAGGAGTCTAGTCTTTCAACCCAAATACGACCTTGAATTTATAAAAGTCACATATAATAAATACAAACAAGTAAACTTACGAAATGGAGTAGCAAACAGTTACCGAGGGCTCAAAGGTAGTCGTCGATCTTCTCTTTCCCTAGTTTACTACACGGTAGATCTGCAATTGTCACCAAAGATGAAAATTCTAATGAGTAAATCTTGAGGCTACTTATCCACATTTCTTGAATAGAAAGATAGATAACTAAAAGCATATAAAAAACGCATACAAGAAGTTACCAAGATAAACTAATAAAATAGTAAGTGCGGGAAATAAAGACTAAAGGTGTGATAGGAGGGATACTAAGCTCGGGCATGATTGGGGTGCCTCAGACTCACCTCGGGGTGCCATTCACTCCACATGAAGATAGTCAACTACTAACCAGTAGAGGCTCTTCAGACACTCAAAAGGAACCCGACCACACACTTATAGAGTGATTCCCCGATACATTCGCGAGAACCCCCAGCCTTATGTGAGCCCAAGCCTGAAATGGTATCCTTAATATACTATTGGAATCCAGTTCTAACATCTTAGTTAAATTAATAACCTAACCTAACCTAACCTCGAACATTCTTGCAAAATGTTCCCAGTTGAACCTTTCAATCAAGACCACTCCTTTCGGATCATAACATCACACAATTCACACTCAACTAAGAATAACGGTCATATCCACAACGAGTTTCATTTGAACATGATAAAGAGTTATCAACATCGACACGATCAATAATCACAAATCAAGTCATATTATGAACTACCAAAACAACCAACAAGTAGAACATTTACAAATCATGGCACTTGAGAAATTAGAAAGGAGTAAATAGTTGAAGCAATTGTAATTAAACTAAATATAAGGAAAGAAATGGAGATAATTGTCTTGCATGTTTACTTACCTCAAACAACAAATCCTTTTCTAAATCGGCTCCTAACAATTCCAAACTCGTGTCCCACACCTCGATGTCAATCCTCTATACTCCTGAGGTGTTTATAAAAGGTTTATAGTGTGTTTGAATAGTTTAATATGGGTTTAGAATAAATTTTTGTGTTTTAAACAATTAAAAAAAATTGTAGATTTTATGCTATTCAAGGTCATTAGCACGCTAATTTGGGCATAGTAGCTCTAGGCGCACTTGAACCCAGAATTCTACAATTGTATTATGGGTTTCCACCGTGAGAATCCATCAATTTTAACCCATGGGACCCTTGTTCCCTTCACTAAGGGTCCAAAACACCCTATACACATTAGATTTACAGTTCATATTAGTTATTCGTAAATTAACCAAGTTAATTGTTTTAAAATCCATATTTTATTTAAAAAAACTTAAAAACTTTAATTGATCATAAACTCCTCAAAACAACACCGATTCTCAAACTTCTTAATAGCAAATTGAGTGAAAGTTCACCACAAATCCAATGGTAATATCAGATTTTAAAGCTAAGTTCATTTACCCACAAAAATCCGGTAAAAATTAGAATAGTGACAAACTTTAATTTCAATTGAAGCTTAATATCTTGAAAAATAGAACTTATGAGCTCAATTAAACCTTCAATTCATTCATTAAATAAGTAAATAAGATCATTGATAAGTCAGTATTTATAGGTTTTTAGTAGTCTATTTTAGTATATTTAATTATTAAAAGTATTTAAAATATATATTTAATTATATTTTTTTTGTCATTTTTAGGTGAAACGGAGTGCGCGGTTGAATTCGTGGCGGAAAAATACTTAAAATGGAGTATTTACTTGCAATGATCAGATGCCGGACAGTTTGCCTCGAAATACGCGTTGCGCGGTAGGTCGAATAGCCGACAATATGTTTCAACCAATCAGAAGATGACATGTCGGCAGTTCGCAACACCGTGGGTGACAAGTGTCACGCGCCTGTTGGTTCACAACGTCAACACAAAGCCAGCGCCACCAATCACGCATTGCCACGTCAGCCAATAAGACATGTCACACACCGCCTTAATTTCTCCTCATTTCAAATACCGTCGATTTGCCTCGGGATTCGTGCTCACACAAATCCCCATATTTTTGCACAAAGCCGCGCGACTTTTCCGTTCCACGTGGACGCCACGTGGTGAGCTTCTATTCGTCCATCGCGTAACAACGACGTGGTTCGGCCAATCGCGTGATGACACGTGGCGATGAGTAGCCACACACAACCGAACACGCCAGGGAGTTTAACGAATGATGCGGCGACACATCGGAGGTGGTGCAGTAGCGGTCCAATGACGTTGAGACACGTGGAGCGTCGGTTCTAAATCAGCGAATAGCGTGCAAACACGTGGCAAAGTCTGAATTTTGATTTAAAAACTCCCCTATGATGCACTCGGCGCACGAGTCACCTCCTTAACCCCTAAAATTAGTATCCGAGTACAAATTGAAGTATTTTTTTATATATTAGGAACCTTGGTATTATTAGAACAACAATTAATTAGTGTTTTTTAGAGATCAGTTATTATTTTTAGTAGTGATTTTTGAAGATGATGTACGGGTAATCAATTTCTTGCCTAAGTAGAAGGGGAAGCAAGTCGGGATCGTGGATTCAAAACATATTATGTGAGATCTTTTATTTTATTATTCAATTAATTTAATTTCTCCTATTTCATTGTTTTTGATTTTAATGATTATGATTTAGATCTATGGTATGTATGTGGCCGATACATGTTTTTAGATTGACAATCTATTGTTATTTGAAATATTAGTATCCATGTAATTAATTTAATTTATCCTATTTCATTGTTTTTGATTTTAATTAATTTAATTAATTTAATTTCTCCTATATTACTGCAGTTAGTGTGTTAAACCTGATTGGCGGATGTCTAGGGTTCTACATTAATTAGGGAAGTAGTTAGTGGCGGGCGTCGTGACTATCGGAATTATGGGAATTAGGAATTTCTGGCGGATGTCGATTCTCCATGGCTAATCTAGGAGAATTAAATTAATAATTTATTTGGGAAAGATTGAGGACCATTGAATGCTATTGAATCTTGATTCTGATTTGTGGAACTGGAGATTTAGGTGATTTTTCATCATTGATATTATTTATGAGAATTTTTATTTTTGTTAGTTTAATTAATTATTTTATTGAATTTTCTGAAAACCCTCCATTTTTAGTTAACTTGAAGTAAACTCAAGTCCTGTGGATTCGACCCCGTATTTACCACTACTACACCCTTGTGGTTGGTAACTCGATTGTGGGTTATATTTGGCACGCACGACCCTTGATCAAACTTTTGGCGCCATTGCCGGGGAATAAGTCTTTACTCTGAGTTTAGACATGAGTTAGTTATATTAATTATTTTTAACATTAGTTTAGTTAATTTATTTATTTTTTTAGTTAGATTAGTAATTAATTTTTTTTATTAGTTTAGTTTAGTTAATTTATTTTTATTTACTTTGAGTTTAGGTTTTTTTAATCTTTTTATTATTATTTTATTTATTTATTTATTTATTTATTTTAGTTTTATGCTACAACACCTCACTCGTTCAAAATCGACTGATTCATTATTACCTTTCGACCTTGAACCAGAGAGAACTTTTCATAGGTGGATTAGAGAGACCTAACTTAGGCAACCTGAAGGCCAAAATCCTTTGGACATGGCTGCAAATCGCCAAATCACCATGGGTGACGCCAATTATGAGCTTCAAGCTCTTTTGGCGTAACAACCCCTCTGCATCAACTATCTGGATAACGCCGGAGACTTTGAGTTGAGTTCTGGGTTTATTCATCTCCTACCTTCCTTCCATGGTGGCGAGAATGAAGACCCTATTACTTTTCCGAAGGAGTTTCATACTATCTGCAAGTCAATGAAACCCTCCAATGCGGACGAGGAAACGGTTAAGTTCAGATCTTTTCCGTTCTGCCTTAAAGACAAAGCCAAGGAATGACTTTTCTACCTTCCGCATAGCTGCATTAACTCCTAGAATGATACGACATCCGCGTTTTTGAATGAATATTTCCTTAAGGATAGAGTGGCTTAGCTCATCAAGGAGATTCGTAGCATCAAAATAAGGCCGGGCGAATCATTTGGCGCATATTGGGATGCTATAAGCGATTGATTGCTAGTTGCCCGCAGCATGGCCAATCTGAGAAGGCCATAACTCGATTCTTCTTTGTTGGCATGTCGCCCATGGAAAGACGAATGATAGATAATGCGTGTGGGGGTCACATTCGAGACAAGACTCCAGCCCAAATGAAGCAACTGTATGAGGACATCACACAATAGTCACGCCTTTATGGTGATTGCGATGCTACTGCTTACCGAAATCTGACTACAGGCAATATCTCGAGTTCCACTAACCAGAAAATTGATCAAATAGCCTATATGATGGAATGTCTCCTCTCATCCAGTAAAGTGGAGGCCAAAGGTTGTGGCTTCTGATTGCCACAAATCATGCAACTGAAGAATGTCCTACACTCTTTCATGATGATCAACAGGCCAATGCCATGGGTAATCAGTTTCAAGGGCCATCTAGAATCCCATTCGGGAATACCTATAATCATGCCACGGCCAGGAACAACCTAAACTTCAGTTACGGGCCTCAGAATCAGAATTATCAGACCTTTATCTCTAGAGGTCAACCGTTGACTGCACCCTCCAATAATTCCTCCTCACTTGAGGATATGGTTAAAGCCCTTATGAGCCAACAAAGCCAAATTATGAATGAAATGAACCAATTCAGGGCTACCACTGAGAAATCCTTCATCGAACTCAAATCGACGGTCCGAACTATTCAAGTGGACCAACATGCGCAACAGATTGGACGTCTCGAGGATAAGGGAAAGTTGCCTTCGCAACCTTACCCGAATCCTAACGCGAGTGCTAACGCAGTTACACTCCGTAGTGGTACAGAGCTGGAGGGACCCAAAAGGGACAATTGGTCATCTAATGCCCAAGACCAGGGAAATGAGGAAGAACACAAGGTAGAAGTGACTCCATCTGCCCCTAAATAGATGGTAACTACTCAAAAGGAAGCACCACCCACATTTAAGGTCAAACATCATTTTCCACAACAACTCATCCTAAATAAGAAAAAGGAGGAAGAGAAAGAAGTTCTCGAGACCTTTCGGCCAGTGGAAAATAATATTCCACTCATCGACGCTCTGAAGCAAGTCCCTAGGTACACAAAGTTTCTTAAGGAACTATGCACTAACAAAAGGAAACTACAAGGCAATGAAATAGTCCAAATGGGAGAAACCGTCACGGCTATCCTACAAAAGAAGTTGCCTCCTAAATGCAAGGATCCTGGGATGTTCTCAGTAACTTGTGTTATAGGTGATGTAAGGATTCAGAGAGCTATGTACGACCTTGGCGCTTCCATTAATGTTATGCCATTGTCTATTTACGAGACCTTGCATGCAGGCCCATTGGAGAGACTGGTATTGTCATTCAGTTAGCAGACCGTTCTGTTGTCAGACTGTCGGTGTTCTCGAGGACGTTCTAGTTCGAGTGAATGAGTTTGTGTTTCCTGTCGACTCTATGTGGTCGATACGAAAGATGAGCCATTCCCCAATGCTTCATCAGTACTCCTTGGACGTCCATTTTTGAAAACGGCGAGGACGAAGATAGATGTTGATGATGGATCTCTTACCATAGAGTTCGACAGTGAAGTCATCAAGTTTAACATCTATGATGCTATGCGATACCCCAGCGATGTGTCTTCTGTGGTGTGTACCATGGACAGTGTGGATCCACTCGTTGACTAGACCTTGCTCACGAGTGGCAATGATGAAGTTAAAGTAGTGTTAGAGCATCATCTCGACGGTACTCAAATCCACGAGAGTGATCTGACCTTCGATACTGATGTCGAATATGTTATTTTCGAGTTGGATTCAATCCAACCCATGCCCCCAAATGTCCATTATTTTGAGTTACCTACTTCTAACTCCGAACTTTCTCCCTCATTGGTTAAAGCTCCCACACTTGAGCTGAAACCATTACCTGAGCACTTAAAGTACATGTTTTTGGATGAGAATGACACACTCCCTGTGAGCCAAACTTACACATTTGGAGGAAGAGAGGCTCGTTCGAGTACTCCGGGAGTTTAAACAGGCTATTGGGTGGACCATAGCGGATATCAAATGTTTGAGCCCTTCCATTTGCATGCATTATATATATATGGAAGAAGGGTCGAAACCTACGAGAGAAGCCCAGAGGAGGCTCAATCCGCTAATGATGGATGTAGTGAAGAAGGAGATACTGAAGCTCCTTGATGCTGGTGTGATTTACCCCATCTCTGATAGCAAATGGGTAAGCCCTATCCAGGTGGTTCCTAAGAAAACGGGAGTCACAGTAGTCATCAATTCACATGGTGAGTTGGTTCCAACCCGTATTCAAAATGGATGGCGGGTATGCATTGACTACAGAAAATTAAATGTTTCCACCAGGAAGGATCACTTCCCCCTACCATTCATTGATCAGATGTTGGAGAGACTAGCTGGTCGTTCTCATTACTGCTGTCTTGACGGTTATTCCGTTTTTCATCAGATACTGGTAACACCTGAAAACTAGGAAAATACGACTTTCACCTGTCCGTTTGACACTTTTGCCTATCCGCGCATGCCCTTTGGGTTATGCAATCCCCTGCCACCTTTCAAAGGTGCATGGTGAGTATCTTTTCAAATTTTGTTGGGCATTTCATTAAGGTCTTCATGGATGACTTTACTGTTTACGGGGATTCATTCGATAGTTGTCTCAGCAATCTGACAAAAGTTCTCAGCAAGTCTATCGAGAAGAACTTGGTTCTAAACTATGAAAAATGTCATTTTATAGTGGATCAAGGTCTTATTTTGGGACACATTGTCTCAGCCAGAGGCGTAGAGGTAGACCAAGCTAAAATTGATGTTATCAAGAAACTTCCCTACCCTACGAATGTGCGGCAGATTAGATCTTTCCTTAGACACGCTGGTTTTTACTGTCGTTTCATCAAGGACTTTTCAAAAATAGCACAACCTCTATGCCGTCTACTTCAAAAGGACATACCTTTTGAGTTTGATAAGGCATGTAATAGTGCATTTGATGCACTAAAAGACTCACTTACTAGCACACCAGTGATTCAAGCCCCTAATTAGGAGCTTCCATTTGAAATTATGTGTGATGCTAGTGATTATGCAGTGGGTGTAGTCTTAGGACAGAGAGTCGGGAGAGCTTCACATGTCATCTAATATGCTTCTCGTACTCTAGACGCTGCTCAAATGAATTACATCACTACTGAGAAGGAGCTCTTTGTTGTTATCTTCGCACTTGAGAAGTTTCCGCCTTACCTTTTGGGAACCAAGGTTATCATTTACTCTGATCATGCCGCCTTGAAGTACCTGATGAGTAAAAAGGATGCCAAACTAGGCTCATTAGATGGATACTCATACTTCAGGAGTTTGACATCACGATCAATGATAAAAGTGGTGCAAAGAATCTAGTCGTAGACCATCTCAGCAAAATTAAAATGGTAAGAGTCCTACCCATCTTATGGATGATTTCCCTGACGAGCACATCTATGCTGTTATGGACGATCTCCCCTGGTACGTCGATTTGGTGAACTATAGCACTTCGGGTGAGCTATCTCCTCACCTTTCGAAGGCTCAGAATAATAAAGTAAAGAGTGGTGCTAAGTACAATGTATGAGATGACCCGTACTTATGAAAATTTTGCTCCGACCAGGTTATCAGGCGTTGTGTTCCTCAAACCGAGAGTCATTCCATATTAGCTTTTTGTCATACTTACGCCCGCGGAGGCCATTTCGGTCCCCCGTCGGAGAGCTAGGAAAGTTCTTGAGAGTGGGTATTACTGGCCCACCATTTTCCATGATTCATACATGTTTACCAAGACTTGTCCTAACTGTCAGAAATATGGTAATCTTAGTCATCGAGACCAAATGCCACTTACCCCGATTCATATTTGTGAGATATTTGACGTTTGGAGTATGACTTTATGGGACCGTTTCCAATGTCATTTGGTAATGTTTACATACTCTTGGCAGTGGACTACGTGTCTAAGTGGGTGGAAGCTAAGGCTACGCGCACTAATGACTCCAAAGTGGTATGTGAATTCTTTAAATCGAGGATTTTCACTACATTTGGTACCCCACGAGCCCTGATCAGTGATAGAGGCACTCACTTTTGTAACCGTATGGTTGAAAGTCTTCTGAGGAGGTATAATGTCACTCATCGAACGTCTACAGTATATCATCCCCAAACGAGTGGCCACGCAGAGGTCTTAAATAGAGAGATCAAATCCATCTTGGAAAAGACGGTGAATCCTACTTGTAAAGATTGGATTACAAATCTTGATGATGCGGTTTGGGCTTACCGAACGACATTTAAAACACCGATTGGGATGTCCCCATATCGACTTGTGTTTAGTTAAGCTTGCCACCTGACAGTCGAGCTTGAGCATAAATCCTACTGGGCTGTGAAATAGTTTAATATGAAGCTCGATGAAGCAGGAAAAGAGAGAAAGCTCAATCTCCAAGAGTTGGAGAAAATCAGGAACGACACGTCTGAAAGTGCACCGATTTATAAAGAAAAAAACTAAAGCGTTCCATGATAGAAATCTCTCTAGGAAATCTTTCCGTGTTGGTTAGAAAGTGCTTTTATTTCAGTCACGTCTTAAGATTTTTGCAGTTAAGCTGAGATCGAGGTGGACAGGACCATATATTGTGACCGCGGTTTATGATTACGGAGTAGTGGAGATTCAGAGTATGAAGACTTGTAATGTGTTTAAGGAGAACGACCACAGATTGAAGATCTTCTATGAAGACTTCCCGAGCCATGATGTGGAGGTCGTCTCACTGGCAACACCAGTCTATATTGATTGACAAACTCCGACCAAGTCGAGCCAACAACTTTAACCAAAAGCGCTATTGGGAGGCACCCAAACTTTGATATGTATTATTTCGTTTATTTATTTTCATATCTTTTATTATTTTGCATGAATTTGTATCATTTCTTTCCTTTTATTTTTATCATATTCTTTCACCATCTTGTTTGTTTTATATGTGTGAACCTCTTGACTTGTTTTGAACCTTGAGGACAAGGTTCGGAATAAGTTTGGGGGTGTTTTAGGGATTGTGGATTGTTTTGGATTGATTTTTTGCGAAAGACCGCAAGTGAGATCATTTAATTTTTTTTAATGCGGTTATATGTAGATATTGGATGGTAATGGTGGTGTTTTATATCATTTCTTTCATTTCTTTCATTTCTTTTCTATTCAAATTCCTTTCTCATTTCATTAGGAATTGATACACTTTCATGTACATATTTAGTATGTTTTATTTATTTTTGAGTCACCCGAAACTTTGTTCATGCCTTTGGTTGTGGATGAGTAAACTATAGTTGCCTTTTAACTTGAAACTTAAAGAAAATTAGGAGAAACACTTAATCAAGTTCATAGCTCAGCATTTTTATGATTTCATGATTAGAGACTTAGATGTTAGTTAAACTTAGTGCTAGATAATGAAAATGAGTAAACGGTCAAATTTATGCAAGTTATATTATTTAACCCACATTTGGAGATTTGTTTGATCATAGTGAAAGCGAGAAGTACTAATATGAGTATTTCATAAAAAATAAAATAAAGAATAGAGAGTCCTACAGGTTTTCGCAGGAAATGGAGCAGGAAATCTTGTGGTGGGAAAAAGTGAGAAAAACGGTGTACAGGAAATGTAGCAGGGATCGTACTACTTAAAAAAAAAGAGGTTGATGAAAAATAGAGAAAATAATATTGAATAAAGGTGGAAGTTGTAAAACTCATCAAATAAAAGATTTAGTTCGAGTGCTTTCAGTATATTAAGTAAGATTTTCAACTCGTGTGCTTAGTTGTATAGACCAAGAAAACTCTGAGTAGTTGATGGCCTTTGTTTTGACCGAGTCTTTTGTCTTGAAAGTGTGATCGTAATTGTGTTTGGGTTGCGAGACTTGAAATATCATAACTCTGAAATTTTCTGAGTTACTTGTTAATTTGGTGACTATGTAAACCAAAAGAACTCCATGAATTTGGGTCGGGTATAGGATTAGTTGAGTTAGTATTATTATATTAGGAGTCTAGTTTAGTTTGTGTTGTCATTTATACCTTTGCTCGGGACGTGCAAAAATCTTAAGTTTGAGGGTATTTGATAAGTCAGTATTTATAGGTTTTTAGTAGTATATTTTAGTATATTTAATTATTAAAAGTATTTAAAATATATATTTAATTATATTTTTAGTAATTTTCAGGTGAAACGGAGTGCGCCGTTGAATTCGTGGCGAAAAAAATACTCAAAATGGAGTATTTACTTGTAGTGATCGGATGCCAGACAGTTTGCCTCCAAATACGCATTGCGCGGTAGGTCGAATAGCCGACAGTATGTTTCAACCAATCAGAAGATGACATGTCAGTGGTTCGCAACACCGTGGGTGCCAAGTGTCACGCGCCTGTTGGTCCACAACGTCAACTCAAAGCCAGCGCCACCAATCATGCGTTGCCACGTCAGTCAGGAAAACATGTCACACACCGCCTTAATTTCTCCTCGTTTCAGATACCATCGATTTGCCTCGGGATTCATGCTCACACAAACTCCCAGATTTTCGCACAAAGTCGCGCGACTTTTTCGTTCCACGTGGATGCCACGTGGCGAGCTTCTATTCGTCCAACGCGTAACAACGACGTGGTTCGGCCAATTACGTAATGACACGTGGTGATGAGTCACCACATACAACCGAACGCGCTAGGAGTTCGACGAATGATGCGGCGACACATCTGAGGCGGTGCAACAGTGGTCCAATGACGTTGAGACACATGGAGCGTCGGTTCTAAATCAGCAAATAGCGTGCAGACGTGGCAGAGTCCGAATTTCGATATAAAAACACCACTATGATGCTCCTCGGCACACGAGTCACCTCCCTAACCCCTAAAATTAGTATCCGAGTACAAATTGGAGTATTTTTATATATTCTGAAACTAGGTATTATTAGAACAACAATTAATTAGTATTTTTAGAGATCAATTTTTATTTTTAGTAGTGATTTTTGAAGATGATGTCTGGGTAATTAATTTCTTGCCTAAGTCGAAGGGGAAACAAGTTGGGATCATGGATTCAAAGCATATTATGTGAGATCTTTTATTTTATTATTTAATTAATTTAATTTCTCCTATTTCATTGTTGTTGATTTTAATGATTATGATTTAGATCTATGGTATGTATGTGGCCGATACATGTTTTTAGATTGACAATCTATTATTATTTGGAATATTAGTATCCGTGTAATTGCGCTTTTAGACCAATAAAGTAACAAACATTCACCCGTTTGCCGTAAAACTCTTTCGCTTATTGAATGTACAACAATTGAATCTAGGTTAAATCAGTAGCGTTTGCGATCCGGTTATCTAGGATTAGTGTTCCCATATATCTATATTACTGCTGTTAGTGTGTTAAACCTTATTGATGGATGTCTATGGTTATACATTAATTAGGGAAGTAGTTAGTGGCGGACGTCCTGACTATTGGAATTAGGAATTTCTGGCGGATGTCGATTTTCCATGGCTAATCTAAGAGAATTAAATTAATAATTTATTTGGGAAAGATTGAGGACCATTGAATGCTATTGAATCTTGATTCTGATTTGTGGAACTGGAGATTTAGGTGATTTTTCATCACTGATAATATTTCTGAGAATTTTTATTTTTGTTAGTTTAATTAATTATTTTATTGAATTTTCTGAAAAGCCCCCATTTTTAGTTAACTTGGAGTAAACTCAAGTCCTGTGGATTCGACCCCGTATTTACCACTACTACACCCTTGTGGTTGGTAACTTGATTGCGGGTTATATTTAGCACGCACGACACGTGATCAATCATTGAATTCATTTTCATCAAGTACCTTTTTACTCAAAACCAAAACTCCATGAATTGAATGAAAATATACATGAAATTGTTATCTATGTTTGTGATAGGTTCCTAGCATTTCAATTCTCTCATAGATGACCAAATTGATCTCTTTCACACTCAATCCCCCAGTAAAATCCAACACTTACTCCTCAAATTTCATCTATGTTTGCATGGAGATGTAGTTCATGCATATATATATAGAGTTTTTTTTTACAAAAGTACTAATGTTTTTAGTTTAAATCCGAAAAATAGGGTGGTGTTTTTTTTTCTCCAGAATAGGCAATAACGCCTTTTCAAAAGGCGCTATCAAAGCCACGTGGATTTTTTGCTGACGTGCACGGTCCACGTGGACTGCCCTTACACAGATAGCGCCTTTTGAAAATGCGCTATCCGGTCCACGCGGTCATCCTACGTGGACATCGGCCAACCGAATAGCGCCTATGGGTTGTACGGGTTGTCCGCCTCGCAATACGTGCTATCTGTGTAACCCGGTCCACGTGGTCATCCTACATGGACATCGACCGATCGAATAGCACCTATGGGTTGTACGGGTTGTTCGCCTCGCAATACGCGTTATCCGTGTAACCCGGTCTACGTGGTCATCCTACGTGGACATCAGCCGACCGAATAACGCCTATGGGTTGTACGGGTTGTCTGCCTCGTAATACGCGCTATCCGTGTAACCCGGTCCACGTGGTCATCCTACGTGGACATCGGCCGACCGAATAACGCCTATGGGTTGTACAGGTTGTCCGCCTCGCAATACGCGCTATCCGTGTAACCCGATATGAGTTGCCACCTCGGGATATGTGCATGATGTTTGCATGGACGTGGACCGGGTTACACGGATAGCGCGTATTGCGAGGCGGACAACCCGTACAACCCATAGACGCTATTCTGTCCACCGATGTCCACGTAGGATGACCACATGGACCGAGTTACACGGATAGCGCGTATTGCGAGGCGGACAGCCCGTACAACCCATAGACGCTATTTGGTCGGTCGATGTCAACGTAGGATGACCACGTTAGCAAAACACCCACGTGGCTTTGATAGCGCCTTTTGAAAAGGCGTTATTGCATATTCTGGAGAAATTAAAAGTACACCATCCTATTTTGTGAAATAAAATGTAAATGTGCCCTATTTTTTGAAAAACACCCATATATATATCTCATATGAATCATTTTTAGCCCTTCATCGCATTTTTTCTATTAATCTAGATTCAAATCCAATGGTTCATGATAACTCCACTACCTCCACTTACACACTCTCACTAACATAAATCTTATGGATTTCATTTCAACACGTTTTTCGAAGCATATCCATTGTAGCATCCCCTAACCTGATTAGGACGATATTCGGCTTAAAACCCTAATTAAGCCCAAATTACCTTATCGCACTTAGCTAGAGCCAGACATATGTCCTTATTCACTTGATAAACATAACTGTATACTGAATATCAATATTAAACAAATAATAAAAGCGTCAAAAATTTAAAACTTTTTCATTAATCAAAATACGATATACAGTAACAAATCAAACCAGAAGACACTACAGTTACATAAAACCTCCCATCCCTTGTGATATTACAAAACTGTAATTCAATACAAATATATAAGATAAGGAAAAAATTATTACAACAAAAAGAAGATCAAGACTCCTATATCTTCTCTATCCCGTAGTCGTAACGCTCGTCAGCATTCCAGAAAAGTTATTTGGGATGAGCGCTCCAAATTGCTTAATAAATAGGGATTCATATAGCCATCAACGTTCCATATAATAATCAAGAACATTATGCAATAACAATATGCACCATTGTCAACTAACAAGAATATGGAAAACATATAATTCAATACGTAACAGATGCAAAGCAAATTATCATGGACAATTACACTGTGATCCCCATTTTATTTATAAAACTAAGATCGATTACCCACAAACGCCAATAATGCGAATGCTAGACCAACAAGTTGGCCGATATGATGTCTAGCCAATCCATTAATGCCCAATGGTTCTATCTAAATCCCTCCAGTGAGTATGTAATCCACGCAACCTATCAAATTGAGTAGGAGTTATATAAAGGTCGTGAAGGGAACCCATCTCTTATAAACCTTTTCTCAAAACTAGGAGTAATAGTTGTGGTCACATTATACACCATTTTTCGTTTATTGAAAACCATCACAGTGTACATAGTCCCCCATTTCAGTCCAATATCTACATGAACTACATATACTAGAATAGCCAGGCAATATTGATAAATAAGCGAATCCATACTTACCTCGAGTTAAGTCTCTGTTTCCAAACTTTCTAACTTTTCGAGCCACTCGTGCTTTCCTTGTGTTCCACGACCTATCACAATTCATTTATGATCAATATAGGTTTATTACGCTATGTTTAGAACTCGTAAGTCATTTTATAAGACCTTAGGAAATTCTTCATAAAATATAGCACAATTGTTGTTTTCAGGGGTAGGAGCGTGATCCCTTATTGGGTGGGGAATGCTCCACCAACTAGGTTCATCCCTATTGATGAAGGGAGCACGCTCCTCTGCTCGATGGAGCGTGCTCCACTTTGCACTGTCTCGATAGTGAACAAGGTAGCAGTCACTATTTCCCTATCAAATCACGAAAACAACCTTAAATAAACTCCAAAATCATCCCGGAGGACCTCTAGTGAGGTTACAAACCATTTCTAGTTATTAAACAACACAATTCACAAAGATTTCATCATCACCATCTAATTGAACTTCAACAAAAAAAAATAAATCATACCAAAGTGATGATCTTTGGATTTTGAGTTATTTAAGCTTCTCAATCCTTTTTAACCTAGCTCCTTCAAAGATCTCCTTCGATCAGAATCAACTGAAACCCTGTCTCTTATTATTCTCAAATGATCAGAGGATACTGATGGATTTTGATTTATATATATAGATTTTTCTAGAGATACACATCTTGTTATCTCGAGACTGATCTGGCGATTGATGTGTTAAAATGACACTTCTTATATTAACACCAATTTTAACACACCAAGCACTTACGCTCATCTTGAAGTTGATCAAACAATCCATATATTCCCGACTAAACTATATAGTTTTTAATATCTATATTTATATATAAAAGATATATAAATATATATATATATATATATATATATCTTGCATTTTCTTGCCCATCAATTCACCGGACATGATTACGAGTGTTTTCGGGTGTACATATTCATTTCACGACCCCCTCGTCGCACTTGGTATGCCGACAACTTATTGTTTTATTAGTTATTTTCCCAATTATAGGTTTATATTAATCTCATATTAATCCCACAACCTATAATACTCCTTAACAATCCAAACAAACACAAACCATCATGTAATTACACACATACGCTAATCGAGGTACGCCGAACTTAATTATGAGCCTAACTCAGTTAAATTAGGATTTAGATTGATACTAATCACCAGCTTAAGGTAACAGGTCGTTACATCTCTGGTCTATGTTTAATTTACCCAAACTTAGGTACTTTAATTTGTTTGATTTTAAACACTATATCTTAAATAATCGTATATGGCTAACTTAGTTACATTAATGTGTATACGACTTTATCAAAAGTCATATATAGGTCTCTACCCAATTTCCATGTATTCACGCTTCTCGAGGCATGTTCTCGCCCATGTCTTGGCGCTTATAAATCATATATGAAAATGATTTAATAATCTATACATATACACACACTAGGCATCCACCATTCAAAAATAAAATATATCTCGGCATGCGTGCCAAGTGTCAGACTCTGTACTCACAATCGAACTACATCACAGGTCGGTGACCATCGATTAAGGACAAATTCACTATTAATGATTTGGGTGGTTAAAAATCTAAAGAAAACTTAGGTGAAAAGGTGTCAGATTTAATACAAAAGAAAATAATCGAGAAATGTTTCGATCTAGGAATGTTTTGAATACCTATCACAATAGGAACATCTTCTATTAAATTTTCAATGTGTGTTCTCCGAGCATCAATTAATGTGATATCACTTAAAATATATAAATCATCGAATATTGGATCATTGGCTAATACACATATTAATCTTACTTTAGCTGATAATACAATTATTGGACCATATAGATTATTAGAATACATTTTAGTGAAAGTAAATGGCTTATTATTTATAGTTGAATTTTTTGTCATGGAAATGGGAGATTCAATATCACCTAATTCTCCACCTATATTATTAGGTACACCTTTTCTTAAAATAACTAAAACTAAGTTAGATATCTTTGAAGGGTCGATGTCTATGAAATTTGATGATAATGTTGTATGTTCAAATTCAATGATAAAGATAATTACGATGATTCTAATGAATTACTTAATAATGAAACTAATGATAATAATTCTATAGAATAAAATTATTATGACAATCTAAGCATTGAAATAAATGCTTTAAATGCAGTATTGACAAAAAATGAAAATGATGTTTCAAAGAAAGAACAAGTTGAAGACACCTCAAATGAAAAGAAAGTAACTCGCGAATGGAGAGTTAAGGAACTGGAGAATGGGAATAGTATTAACAACCATAAGACTTTAAAGTTAAGAAGAATAAGAAAAAAAAAGCCGAGTTTAGGTCCTGTGAAGCTGAATGATCCTAGATTTATACATTTGAATATAAAAAACAAATGGGCTTGATACTTTAAAGCTCAGTGTGATACAAGTTCTAATACAAAGCTCATGCCAATACATTTCTTTATACATACTCAATTAGAGTTGGATGAAAGTGCTTCTAAATGAGTTACTTTACCAAATGGTTCTTCAATTACGGTTATGAATGTACCATTTCAAGTGGACAAGTACATTTTACCCATACGTTTTGCTTATACCACACTTTATTAACGAAGATCTTCCTTTAATTTTAAGACACCCTTTCTTAGCCACTTCTTAAACTATGATGCATATTCTGAATAAAACAATCACTTTAAGAGTGAATGGTCAAGCAATTACTTTCTTGAATGGCATAATAGTGGACAATCCTAAATTCAATTTTATAGATCCGGTTTAGTACTGGAGTGGTTTAGTCAAGCCAACAATAGTAAACAAACACACTTTATGGGAGGCATTCTATATTCCTTCTTTATTTTATTTGTATAGTATGTTTTTAATCTCTCACCTTTTGACTCTCATTTTGAAAATATTCTAAAAAATTTAAACTCCAAAGTAGATTTAAATGGGGGAGGATGATCGAGTTGTTATGTCTTTTATGCAATTTAATTGTTTGTCTATTTATTTATTAATAAAGTTATAAAATTATGAGTTAGTTACATATCCTACTCAAATTTTTAGATTTTTAATGCATTCTATCATGATAATGATTATTATAAGTGATATATATATATATATATAATTATGAATTTAATTGGATAAAAATGCTATTTACTGTCCAACAAATCCAGAGTGATGTGAGTTTATACTGTAAATCGCTAGAAAAATTGGTATCATTGAGAAGAAAATTTTAGTAAAACTCAAGTGTAGCAATTAAGCAGTGAATCGACCCTTTAATTAGGATTCGTTGGGTAAATCAGAGAGGCACATATCCTTATTTTCATTGATGTAAATGGAAAATTACTAGGGAATCCACTTAAACTATTGATTCGTTGGACCTGAATCCAAGTTTTTAAAATAAAACCCTAATTTGCCATACATAACTCATTTCACACACACATACCATTGCACACACGCGATTCAAAGAACATAATTTCTCTAGATTCAACCTTCCTAAAAAGGTAATCATAGATAATGTGACGGCCTCAGCCCCTACAAACTAGGCCTCGCCCGACCTAAAGTTACTGGGACCCCAAGTTATCCCTCGCAAGGTCGACGCAAGCCTTGTCAACCTATATTTCCATTGTTACATATTATTTAGTATTTTAAAACTTTAAGGTTGAGTTATTAGGTTTTGTAGGTTTTAATATGATAGCAATGGAATTAACTTAAGTAATTTATAATAACTCAAATAAAGTAAAAGTCGGGACAACCTATGGTGTGGAAACAAGCAAATACAATCTCATGCATAGATTGTGACAAAAAGTAAATATGTCTGTATGAAGTATTGCACTCAACCCATAAACTTGTTTTATAAAACAATTATAATATAAATGCACAAGAAGGACTTACGGGTAGTAAAAATAGATGCCGTCTCTGAGAGGAGCTAAAAAAAATTCACCAAGCACTGGCTCCTTAATCTTTACTAAATGAAAGACCTGTAATTGTCACCATGCGGGAGAAGATTCTAGTGAGTAAAACCAGTAGAGTTTCAATCACAATTCATGAATTTAAATAAAGAAGTATAAGTTTCATGTGGGAACTTAAATGACATGTAAGTAAATACAAATGCATGATAAATGAACTAAAAAGAGATAACAATTCCTAAATAGTGCCTTAGAGTCAAAGGAAGGCGTCTAAGTGGTTTAAATCTATCGAGAGCGGGTGTCACTACTCGACTTCCCAGAACAGTGACTCTTTAAGTCGACAAACTCAGTTTGGTGTAGTGTAGGGGCATCAACGATGCCTTGAATACGTCACCCATGTCTACCACCTACGATCCAGTACTTGAGATCACGCTTATCCATCTAGCTCCAAAAGCTAGGAGTCCCTTCCTAACATACTCAAGCCTTAGACAATCAATAATGAAGAATAGAGTCCAAGTAAATGGAATAACAAAAAATAAACTTAAGAATATGATAAGAATTGTAATTGATCATCTAGTTGATTTACTTACCTTAGATCTATGCAAACCTAGCTCTCGCAGCTCCGACACGCTCCCCAAATAAATCCTCGACACTTAAGCTAGTATGCTAAGTCCCTGGTATCAATTTGATCAGTTCTAAGTGTGTTAGAGTCCATTTAGCTTGGTCTACATTTATTTATATTAATTCAGCTCTTTATTGAGTTTATAACAACTTCTATAAATCTCATTCCACAAAATTGACTCATAAAGACTCAAACATGCCCAAAAATTATTTCGAAATGACTTGAGACTCAATCTTGATGTTATTGATTATGGAACATTGATAAAAACTCATTCAATAAACAATTTGGTAGGTTGGAGATCCATTTACGAAAATCTTTCAAATGCATATAAGTTTTAGAAACATTAATTTAATAATTTAAAACGTGTTTGGAAACGCATGTTAGATAGTTTGGAATGATACGAGAAATCTACAAGAAATGAAATGACACAAAGAACCCTTGTTCTAGAAATATTGGCTAAAAAGTTACAAAAAGGATTATCATCACAAATGAACTCTGATTTTCAACACATTTTTGAAAAATTATATGACTTAATTTTGAAAAAAAATAATGGTTCTAGATTTTTCCTCTCCGTCTTAACTTTTCAATGATACACAGAGCATCCAAATTCGAGTTAAAATGAGAAAGTTATAGGGTTTCATGAAAACATGTCAAGTTGTCCCATCTGCAGAAACAATATCCCGCTATCTGCACTGCATATTGCATTTTCGAAGGTTGAAATGTGAATTCTTTGACCCCCAAACCCCACCTAGGCCATCTCCATTGCCAAAAACTCCAACAAAGCAATATCCTCCATCATACAACATGAAAGAAAACATCGATAACATCAATTAGGTTAAATCTATCATCAATTCATCAAGATTCATACATGCATGAATACACTACAAGTTCAAATTTTGAATCACTTGAAACCATTTGCAAAACCATTTTAGAAAATGAAACTCAGAGATGAAAGTGCATTAAAAATCTAGTAGCAACTTCAAATTTAGTTAAGGCATACATAAACCCCACATTTCCAATCCTACTTGGTTTAACAACCAAAGAAATGCACTTACTCTAAGTTGTGTTCTTGATGGAGCTTTGATCTCCTAGCTTCATTTTCTTAATTTTCCTTCTTTAATCCCCCTTGATCTTTGAATTTCCAGCCACCTTCTTTTTCTCTACTTAAATGTGTTAGAACATTTTGAGAACAAATGTTCTAACTTTCTTTTTTCTAGTCCAGTGTTCATGTCCCTCTTTAGATCTCGTCTTGGGTATCACTAGGAACATTTACAACTGAATCTTAATTCTTCACATGCATCCATTTACAACTGAATCTTAATTCTTCACATGCATCGTTAGATTGTCACCAATCTTGCTCATTTCGCATTTATAAACCAATCTCTATGGTTTTAAGTCGAGTGTGTATGACTTGGGTGTGTCACTAGTACATATTCCTCTAACTTACGCATTTTACATTTTATATACTACTTGGTTCATGTGTATGTGCATACTTTTTATTTGATTCCATAACCAAGTTCAATAACTAGCTTAAGCTTCCTTTTCCCATCGACTCCTCTTACATACCTAACGTGCCATGCACGCATTTCAAGACCAAATTCTCAAAATTTCTATCCTTTGATAACATTAACTATGCATTTGATATAAATAGGATGATACACATACACACAAAAATAGAACACCTTCGAGTCGACTCTCGAGAGTTGACCAAGTACACCATGCCATCATGAATCCCTGCTAGAGTCATGTAGTAACACGTGGCACGAGTTGAGAATTGAGGATCATTGCAGACAACCCCTAGCTATTTAAATTGAAAATTTTTGGTTTTTAATGAGTTTTTGGAGATTTTTGAAAACTAGTCTTTGATTTCGAAAATTGTTTATTGAAACTTATTTTACTACTATTGATCATTGATTTCAATAGAATAAAAAAGGTGATTAAAATGATTCTTGATTTACAAAATAAAAATTCTTGAAATTTTGATATTTATTGATTCAAAGATTTTTCTATGCAATTATTTTGAAACTAAGTTTCAAATAAGTTTAGGGTATGTTTCGATTTAGAAAGACTTGAATTTATCGTAAGATTGTTTCTTGTTATGAAAGATTTGAAAAATTGAATAAAAGTTTATAATGACTAAAAACTTCGATGTTGATTCTTTTATTTAAGTTTTTGATTGATTTTCAAACTATCTTTTCAAATGAATTTCTCCTTAATTAACTAGAGTTATTTTGAATTCTACTGAATTGTTTCCAACAAATGGTTTTGAATGATTTATAAGTTTAAATTTCTATTTGGACTTGTGTTATTCGATAAATGTTCGAGAGTCGAAGAGGTAGAGGCTCGAGAGAAGAGAAAGGAAAAGAAATGATAATAGAGAAATCCAAAACCAAATCTAGAGTTCTACTACACCAATTAGGCTAACGGGAGTTTCAATTAATACTTATAGAGTTAGATCACAACAAGAACCTTCTCCAATAAACGAATATAGTGATGATTTGGAAGGAAAAGAAGTTGATAAAAATCCTTAAGTAGTGAGGGAGTTTACTTATAATGTTTAATGAATGATAAAGCTCTTGCTCGAATGAAGAATGATATTAGGAAGAATATAAGATTGATCTCAGAGAGGGGATTCAGTGTAAAGAATGAGTTGAAGTATGAGTCAAAGATTTTGAATATAAAAAGGAAAAGAACTAGGGATCGTTGACTGGGGACTATAAGCATAATGACTATGAGGATATTCCTAAGGAGATGGATTGTGAGGTTTTAGTTTAAGAATTTTATGCTAATGGCCATGGAAGGGAAAATAAAGCTGTATCCATAGTTAGACAAAGGCCAGTTGATTATTCTCCTGAAAGAATAAAGTGGCATTTTGGATTGCTGAGATTTCATAGAAGAGATAAAAATGATTACCCAAAATCGAAGTCCGGAATTAAGCATGGATTTTCCCATGAGACCATTAGAAATGGTTTAAAAGCAATCCCAATGGATGGATTTATTCCAGGTAAGGATGGGTATCTCAAGCACATTCAAACAAAGAATTTTAAGAAAATCATGAAATCATGAAATTATTTTATCAATGCAAGCCTGCAGCCGAGTTTTTGATATTATAAATTGTGAATTACAATGGATGGGTTATATAGATGTTAGCAAGGTTATTCATGATATGATTAGGAATGCTATGACCATGAAAAATAATGAAGGATTACTTTTTCTCTTCATGATCATAGAATTTTATAGACAAGATCGAGTTTCCATGGTAGGTTTAGATTTGATTGTTTTTCCTAACAAGACTATCAATGATGCTTACATAGAGAGCACTAAAAAAGTAAACTACTTCAAGGATGAAAGAGAAAGAAAAGAGATACTGAGAAGAGAGACTGACGAGAGAAGATAAATATGAGTAGAGTATAGAAGAGTTTTAGATGAAATGTAAGTTGCTGCTTATAAGGAAAGAAAAGATTAGAAATCAAAACTACCGACTAATGATTATACTAATATGTATACAAACGAGACTGATTTGACCATGATAGGATCAATTCTGCAAAACCAGATGATGAACTAGAGGAATCAAGAGCTTATGTTTCAGAACAAAAGAAAAATTGCAAGAACCTTGCATGGTTTTGAGAAAAAATGACTAGAAGAATTCAAAAAAGAGGAGTAGAAATTCCCATACCATTTTCCTAAGTAAGAGTACCAAATGAGAGATTTTTTAAGATAGAACTCTAAAGATTGGAGTGGACGACAAACTTTACAACCCTACAGAGAGTTATCAATCTCAACCGAGTAACAAGGGGATGGTGGTGATTATGCAACTTCCAGAAGGCGATTCTAATTTATTATCTTCTTTGATTCGTTTATGTATAAATGATATTATGTAAGGTTTTTATTCGTAAATGTGATATTGTGATCTGTGCAATGTAATACTGTGATATTGTGGTTTGCTATGAGATACCATTATTGAAGTGATGTTGATAAATTATTATAATCGAAGATGATGCTTGGTAATTTATTTTTTGTCATGATTTATATGTTTACGAAAAATCTACTCATATGATAATTTGTTAATTAATTATTTTTATAGTTTGCTTATGCTTCACGAGGTATATTTGTTTTGTCGAAAACCTGAATGTAACATCTGAGAATTTCATAAACTTGATTAGAATGCTAATTAAGTATTTTCAGATATGTTGTGCGATTTAATGATGCACACATTACAGACCAGAGATTATAAGTCTAGATATTATTTTTGTATGCCGCATGATTAATTGGTGTATTATACTCTATTCGATGTGAAATAAGGTCAAATTAAGGCTTATAAGTGGTGTTCGTGTGTCTCAGAGAACGTTGGAAGTTTTTTCCAATTTCGATGAAATTGGAGTATTAATCGGAGTTGTAAGGGCTTATCTGAATGGCACGAGTGAAAATAAAATTATTGGCTACTCGAAATCTCATAAATTAAGTGTCAAGTATCACGTGAGGATTTTGCCTCAGTTTGCGTGCAAGTTGGGATCAGTGGCAGTGTAAGATGAGAATGAAGTTAGTGCAAGACCTTATCTTAAGCTTTGTGTCAGTTGACAATGGTTGAGGTTAAGATCAGTTCCAAATTGGTGTAAGTCTGGTTTAATATGCCAAGAGAATTGGTCCATAAGGGTTCAGCATATCGTGGACAAATTTAAGCTTTTTTAGGTTTTAACATGACCAAAGCCAATGTTATGGTCATTTTATGGAGTTGAACTATTTTGTCAAGAGGTTTGCTCAATTTGGTGTAAAATCAGATCCAAAATGAGCATCTGAAGCTAAAGCACATCAAAATAGGGATTTTAAAAATTAATAAATAAAAAGAAATTAAGCTACTAACGAGTAGCTGAGGTTTTAATATATAAAAAAAATCAAATGAAACATTCATTTTTTTTCGATTCAATAGAGAACGAAAAATTTTCCGTTCTCTAAACCCTATCAACTCGGGTTTTTGCTCCATGACCTCCCAATGACCGATTCTCACTTAGTTTCTCTCCACAAAACTATAGAACATCACGATATGGTTAGTTTGAGCCAAGTTTTCGTGGTGAAAACAAGGTATTTGACCCGCAATTTGGTTAATTCTCAATTCAGGGCATTTTCCTATATTCGATTGGAATTCTCATGATTTCTTGATTTCTTTTTTGGGGTTTTGATAGAAATTGGTGGAGATGATTGAGAATTGATGTATTAGGTCGATTTGGGCCAGTTTGGAATAAACCCACCAATATGGCATAAGGTTTTGATGAATATAACTAATGTGATTCAGTTGATAACTATTTCGATGATGTTTTTACAGTTGATATTGATTTACATTGGGTTTCTAGATGAATTGATTATTGGTTATGATCCAATTTAACTCTAAGGGTTGTGACAATATTTCGATGTTGGTATCGAGTGGTTTCATGGTGTTCGTTGTCAAGTTTTAAAGATTTAATTGCAAAAATATTGATTTGGAGAAGTTTTTTAGTTCAAAATAAATAAGGTTTGCCTAATTGACAGACCATATTGGAAAATTCATAACTTCTTCATCGGTGATATGATTTAAGTGTTCTTGGAGTTTATCAAAATTATGATGAGTACTACAAGTCGCTTTCAGGTCATCATGAAAAATATTGAGGTTTTCAAGGTTAAAAAGTTACCCAAGTTGACTTGTTAAAAAGCAATTGAAATAGTTATATAAATTAATATTTTTGGAAACTATTCCCACGCGTACTTTGGCCACAGTTTTCATTGGGTTTGGTGATTTGGTTTCACTTGAAGCTTGACCCATAATATAATCAAGTATGCAGGGAAGCTATTATATCCATTTTCAAGGTGATCCGATCTCCAAAACCCTAAAAATTGCTCTCAAAGTTGGTCTGGTTGTAAGTAAACCCTACAATGATCTTTACGATCGATTGAATATCTTTGAACCTGTAGTTGTATCATAGTCTACATTGTATTTTATCATTCTTAGTCATGCATACATAGAGAAAGTTAGGGGATAAGCTTATTTCAGAGTCTGGTTTGCTTGAAATTAGGTTTTAATCATACCTTTACACTATCTAGTGAGACTAGTAGAGTCTAACGCCAAAAGGTTATCTCCGCATTTCATGATCTCTTAATACTGTCTTTATACTATTTTTTGAAGTCAACCTCAGATTATAGTTAGGAGACGTCAATATAATGGATTGCATGTCATGTTGACGAATATATCATATTGTTTATTTGAAAATGCAAACACATGTCTCCATATATCAGACTAATAATTATAAGAGTACAGATCAATGTACGAATTTACTTACCTGACATATTCAAGTTGTTTTTGATGGTGTCAGATTCTATATGAAGACAAAAGACGAATGGACAAGACTCAAAGATTATAGTGATTATTTAATAAATTTAAAGTAAATTATTGTTTAAATTGTTTATATTTATTATTTTGGGATTCTTGGGTTGAATGTATGATGTGAAATTTCATTAAATGGTCAAAAGAGTCTACTAAGTTAGTTTAAAATGCATTGAGTGGTTTATGTCTCAATTTTAGTCTATTTGAGATTGTTAAATTATAATTAAGCTATTGGAGACTCTAAGTTAGTTAAAAATTTGAACTTGATATATTGTGAAGCACAGGGAGTTATGAACCGTTCTAGGTCTCACCCCAATTATGTTGTCTATAAGGGGTGTTCTTTTGCAGACCACTTTTAGGGAAGGTGTCACTGGAATTTTTATTAAAATACGGATACGATTTTCTAATTTGCTCCAATAAAATAAGTTTAAGGATTGAATCAGTTAGGGATGTAAATTTAGTTTTGGAGCCTTATAAAGGATTGAAATAATTATTATTTTGAGGTCAAAGCTTAAAGAATGGATTAGGCTAACTAGATTATGAAAGGATTAAGATAATTTAGGCCGACAAGTCATCTTAATGACTAAGGGGCTGACGAAGTTGGTATTAGAGCCTAGGTTTGGCTCAATTGAGGGTAAATTTTGGTTGAGAACCAAGGGGCAATTAAGCACGATTAGTTGAGAAGTAACCATGAGCTGGGGTATTTAAATTATGATATCATGTTTGTGTTGTAAATATACATTATCATCAGATATATGATAATAAGTTTATTCTCATTGTTTGTTCGATACTTAACTCGTATGTAACAACAAGTAAAATTAGGAATAGATAATTAAAAGAGAGAAGAAACTTATGAAATGAAGCTAAGTGTAAATGGATGTAAAATAGACTTGTGAAGTCAGTATTCACAAAGATGTTGTAAGTAGTTTGTTACTAATATAACTGATGAAAGTATCAATTATGAAACCATTAGGAAATTGGTTATGAAAAAGAAGTCCAAATGATTCAGGTACGTAAGTACTGAAGATGAATTTCTTGGAAATTGAAAGTATCGAACTATTATAATTATGAAACACTCAGGAAACTGTTGGAAAAGACTTAAGCAAAGTCAAACAATTAAGAATCGATTGGAAAACATAAAAAAATGAAGTTAAGACTTATTGGAAGCACAAGATATGAATTATCTTAGGTTTTAGAATGAGGTTAACACCAGTTGAACTAATAACAGTTGATTCAGAACCAATTGAGAATACATAATTTTGAAAGTAGATATTGACTAGAAAAACCTGATTATGACTGAAAATCATAACATGATTGTGATAGGGTCAAATAAAGTTGTCTATACCGGTTTCTATTAAAATAAAATACTTTAAAGAAAAATATTGTCTATTTTCCAAAATAGAAAAAAAAAAGTTAAAGTGGAATAGAACCACAGTTGAAAATAATCAAATGACTTCTAAAAAGAAGTACTGAAACTTTTGATTGTTTATTACTCAAGTTACTTATTCATAAGAGACGTTGAGTATAGTGGTTCTATGAGTTGAATAAAGAATTGATTAAACAAATGGAAATACACGAGTTAGAATCAATATTTGTAAACACCATATTAGGTTTTCTTATGAAAGAAAGATTAGCAAAAGTTTCTAACTTAAAAAAATGAATGGTGTAGTGTTAAGATTAACATGCTAGAAGTTAAGGTGTTGGAAAGTGGTATAATAATAGCTTGGTTTAGCTATTAAACATTAATACAAGTGATTGTGCTTTGAGATTTAAAGTACCCAACAATCACTTCTAATGAAATTTAGTTATGATGCTTATCACTACGACATAAAATAAAACCAATGAAGAGTTAGATGTACTGATTGAGAATCAGTAAGTTATATGTATACGATGTCAGAATGAGCTCCTATATTAAAAGAGTTTCATTTATATCACTTAAAAGATTGAAATAACATCTTTTAAGAATTTGATTAGTCATTAAGTTAATCAAGGTTTGAAAATTAAAATTCATTTATCAAAAGTAATTTGATGAACATTAAGATACAAAGTTATCTTATACAGTTTCTTGAAAAGTACCAAATTTCTTTTTGAGAAAAAGAAAAGTCAGGAAATATAAGACTAATGGAAACAAATTATGGCAATAACAAATAGTAGAACTGTTTCATTCGCAAAATTTTTCTGTTTTGAATAAAGGTTAGCCAAGGAAGTCTTCAATTGATTGAATGATCATAATAAGTCGCATTATCCTTAGCTAAGCTTTTGGAAAGAGAAGATATATAAAATGTTGTTCCGAGTCAAGACTAAGGAGCTGTAAGTGATTATGTTTTGAACAGACGTTCTAGTAAGTTTATAAAGGGGCTAAGATTGAGATCAATGTGAGAATAGCTAAAATTGAAAACAACTGAACAGAATGAACTCTATGTATAAATTAAAAATGAGACGTAGATATGACTTGTGACTGCTGGAAGTGACACGAACGGATTCCTTTAGTAAAGGTAAGGCACTAGAGTAGTTGTCCATGACCAAATATCCAAGTAACTCTGTTTCATAATCATGATTCATTCACAACATAGAAGATCATTGTGACGTCCACCATTTTTGAATAATCGAATGAATTGATGATAGTTGAAATAAAATAGCCTATGAAGTTTCATCAGATTCAATTGGAAACTAAATTATAGGCAACTAAATGGTCAAGACATTCTCACATTATTATAATAATGAAAAAACCAAGTTTACAAGTCCCGATCAAATTAAGATGTCAAACTATAAGTTTGGGGAAATTAATATATCTTCGAAAGGATATTACAAGAAATCAAACTCCAAATGTTGAAAGTTTTAAACTAAAGTAATATACAACTAATATCATTGAATATGTTGTACATTGGTTCAATTGTAGTGCTACACCACCTGAGTAGTCAGTGGTGAAGTTTAAAACACTAGTTATTGTAAATTTGAGATTATGTAAGATGTCTGTAGGTAAGTGAAGATATAAATGAATTGAAAAGAGACGCACAACTTACAACTCAATTATTCAATATTATCCTTGGGAGTTTGAATTACTGAGTAGAGGGCAGTGTATCTAATTTGATATGTTTAGAGAATTGAATGTTCTTCCATTGTAATCTTAGGGAAGTCAGATATGTATCAAGTAGAGGCAAATAGAGATATCATTATTATAATTTGTATGAGATACAAGTTAAAATTTATACTATGAGAGTATAATTATTAAATATGTCGATATCTCTATTTAAATACATATGTCTACTTAAATTAAGGATAACTATCTCTATTTAGATAATGAGAAGATTCTAATGAACAAAAATAATTGAGATTGATGATTAAGTAAAAGGAATGAGGTTCTTGGTGAACTCATGGACAAAAAATGGTTTGACGAAGTTAAAAAAGTCATTAATTTTCTAACCAGTCAAAGAAATAGTTAAACGAATTGGTTAACGACTTGGAATTGATAATCACTTTCTAGTCCACAGTATAAATTATACTGTGAGTAAACATTTTTACAGAATGAGTAAGAGTTACACGATGCGTTAGGTTTCCTTTTTTTATCGGATTGTAATTTGAGATCTCTTGTCATGGGATGACCTATATAATTTTAGGTTTATGTTGAGAAATGCTAGAATGATGTTGGATCAGATAGGCACACAACTCTACTTTATATCTAACGTCGTGCTCAAGTATTATTTACATCACTTACATTTAGTCTGATGATAGTCTAAGAATTGATCGACCGATAATTCCAATAAGAGACGATCGGTGATGAAATCACAAACTGGGATGTGTACTAGAGTTTGGATAGATACGGAAAGAACTATCAATGGTTTGTGGAATATTTATTTAGTTAAGAATGAAAACTTTTGATATGAAAAGCAAGATAGGATAAATCTTGCTATGTATTGATGTTTGAATGAGATTCAATATATGAGGTGTCAAGTAAAGCAAGTTTTATTGGATATCCACAAAGCTTATTGTTAACTCATTAAAAATTCATAAATTGCCATGATTGGCAAAGTAATGGAGATAACTTTTCATTAAACCAAGGAATTGAAAATGAAAACTTGAAGTGTTTATAATCTCTACCACTGAGTTGTTGTATACGACAAAAGTGATTGGGTCCACTTAACAATGTTACCTTGGAAATGATTTTAACAATTTTGGATTGCAAGAGTTGTATATTGTCAGGGCCCATCTCACTAAGCCCTGAACAAATCTAATTATCCTAACTAGGTTCCTAACCCATACAATTGACTTCAAAACTTGAAATGACTCGTAATTCAATCCTTAAACAGCTCCAAATATAAATTGCTATCCTCATTACAACAAAAATTCATTATCTATTTAGTTGGAGCAAATTAGGAAATGATGCAAACTACTCTCCAAATTTTTGTAAAAGCTTCGGCAGCACCTCCGTTAAAAGTGGACTGCCGAGAAAATCACCTAATAGACAATAGATTGGGGAGAAACCTAGAAGGACTCTCAGCTCCCCGCAGTTCACAATATATATCAAATTAGGAGACTTTCAACCTATTTGAATGTATGTTACGTCCTACGCTCACCCCAGAATCGAAAATAGTATATATAAAATGATTACAACAAGAAAATTAAACTTTAAGAAAGTAAAACATTCACCAAATCTTTGAGTCTTGTTTGTTCTTCGTTGTCTTCATTAAGTATCTGACATCATCAAAAACAACTCGAAGATGTCAGGTAAGTGAATTCCTACACTGCTCTGTACTTATGCAAATGTTAGTCTAGATACATGACGATATGTAATTGCATTTCCAAATTAACAAGAAATTTATATAACAACGTGAAACCCTTTAATTACTATTTAAGGTTCACAAACAGGTTGGCCGACCTAAGAATGAACCTAAAATAGTAATGAAAGTCTAATGCATGCTACCCGAGTCGACATTACCCGCCTTAGACGCCTGCGATACGTCTAGTTTGGAATGGAGCACCTCACACTCTTACGACCCATAACATGGGCAACTCTATTTGGATGCCATGTATGCATGACCAAGAATGATGCGAAATACAATGCAGACTAAACACAAATGCATGTATAAAGATAAATCCATAAATAGTAAAGACCACTATAAGGTTTACTTACAGCCCAACCAACTCAAAGTTGGCCACGAAACCACACACAACGTTTCTTCGGCCTTCACGCACTTCAACGAGTCCTATTCAATTACAAATTTCACATTATAGAGTTACCATTCTATTCAAATACTTAAATCCATATTTCAAGTTACAATGAAATGAAACCACATTCACACTCACTTATATACTTCACTTTTGGTTCTAAACCACTTTCAATTTCACGACGAAGTTCAAACTACTAAAGCTCTGATACTTCCTTTTAAAGTTCCAAACTATTTTTCTTAATCCTTTTTCTATGTTTGTATATTCCATTATGTTTCTATAACACTCATTTAGCATGAAAATAACTTACAAGTTTCCTATGCATTCCAAACTGAGATTATAACTCTATTTCAGTACTTCAAAGTCATAATTCAACTTGCAATGAGTATAAAATCCTCTAATAACTTTTATTGACTACTTGACGTCTCCGAAAACACAGTTTCACTTCTTTATCATATGTTTAACCTATAAATAGGTTATAAGCCCTTTGTTGGGTTCCAACATACATAACCACTTACAATTTACTCATTTTATCGACTTTTGGAACCTTTTCCTTAGCCAAAACACCTAAACATTGTAATGTAAGGTTTATATGAGTCTCTCATTCATATTTCAAGTTAAGACTACCCATAAATAAGGCATCAATACTTAGTCAAATTATAGGTAGTGCAGATTTTTCATTAGCGAGCCCCTATGTTTGACGCTAAATTTCAACCTCTAAATCAATAAATCTCACCACAAGCCTGATTGACCATTGAAATAGGATATACCAAGATTCAAACAAACCTATTCCTAAGTATTTTGATTTCTATAAGGTCTTTGAATCATTCGTCAAACATGACTACTTGCATCTATCCAAATTGTTTACAATTTTGACAGTGGCTCGCAGGCTACCTTTGCACTACTTTTTCACTACCAAAACAATTGATTCTAAGTTTGCACATTTCCATTCTATAAAACATGATAGAAAAAGGTTAAAATAAGCTCAACCCCACATAATTTGGATATCGTTTGATACTTCAACTTATCGACCCAACTTGCTTGCTCGCAAGCGGGTTTTTATACTTAGCCAAAATTTTGGACTTTTGAGCAGTGTGAAATTAGATTTTACCCCCTAATTCGAATTTCCAAAACTCCAACCCCACCTTAAAACTGAAAATCCCAAATAAAAATAGGTTATTTGTAGTACCAATTCACCAAAGATCATCACCAAATACCAAGAATTGAAGAAAATAATCATGACCGACTTTTCCTACTTCGACACAGTTAAAACATTAAATCTCATTGATTTAATTCATCAAAACTTGTTCCAATGGATCGCAAACTGATCTTAAATCAACCCAATTGATCAAATCACTTTGAAATGATACAACAAATCAAGATCAATCTCACTATCATCGATCCCCCTTTTCCCCTATCGTCATCTACCGTTTCCTAACACCCCCAAACCATAATCAACATTCGAATAACGACACTAAAAACAATCCAACCACCATAAAATCCAATGGAATAACTATGGATCAAATTCGGATTGCTCTAAACTCACCTTAATAAGTGATTCATTTCTTCTCTTCGTCAAGTCCACAACTGAAAGGTTGTCTCGAGAGGTGAGAGAAAAAGAGAAAACATAGAATCAAAAGAGAGGGCGAGCAGAGTGGTTGCGAGAGTGAAAAGAAACAAAGGAGAGAAAGAGACACAATTTGAAGATAGGAACATGGAGTTGAACGATTTCCATAGAGAGGAATGTTGAAGACGTTGCTCTTAACCCAACCTAATTTTGGTATCGCAAATTAAAAGGGTAGGCAAATGACTGTTTTACCCCACACATGTTATCTCATGTTTATAAAAAATTTACCCTTAATGGTCATTTTGCACGTCATTTTATTTCTTGGTTATTTCCTTTATTTTATACCCAAATCGAGGAGTTTTTACTTGAATAATATAATTAAGGAAAATAATTACCAAAAAAACATATCTTTTGAAATAATTCCCAATATAACACATTTAGCGCCCTGTCAGCGCCATGTGGCAGCCAAGGTGTCCAAGGTGTGCAGTGAACAGAAGTCGTGACCCAGGGTCACGATTTCCTGACATGAGGAAGTCGTGACCCAGGGTCGCGACCTCCATACAAATGGAAGTCGTGACCCCGGGGTCACGACTTCCAAGCTACTTTAAACCACCCAAAACCCTCGTCCCTGTTTGCTTTTCTTCCCCATCGCCTCTCGCTCACCGAGATCTCGCGATCCGACCGTCCCTCGCTTCGGCGTCCCCGCTTCCTCGCCGCGGTCCCCTGCCTCCCTCGCCGCTGTCCCCTCGCATAGGTGCGCCCTCCACCGTCACTCGCGCGGTGTCGTTGATCGCTCGTCCCTCGCCTCCACCGTCCCCGCCGGCGTTCTCGCCATTGTCCCCGCTCTCCTCGCTGCCCTGCCCCGCTTCCTTCCGGCGGCCCCGCTCCTCGCCGCCGTCCTCGCCTCCCTCGCTCCACCGTCCCTACTTCCCTCGCGCCCTCCCACCCGCCGTCCCTGCCTCCCTGCCTCCACTGTCCTTGCCGCCGTCGTTCGTCGCAGAGCCCTCCCAGGTCCCTCGCCGATCACTACTCAATTTCCCGCCGGTACATTTTTTTTTTAGTATCAATTTTTTTTTTATAGTTATTGCTTATGTATGATAGTTGATCTTCTGCCCTTTTCATATGATGGCACCCTATCTAGATATGTTTTCACCCTCATTAACTCAATGTACATACCATGACCATAAAATCCATAGATGTTTTGTATTTTTTTCCCATGAACTGTTGCCCTAAATGTTGAGGGTGTTATTGAGAGTTGAGTTTGCATGTAAATACTTAGAAATTGGGTTACAATTGCCAGCGACAACCAATTCTAATTTAGTCTTGAATTAGTTGAAGTCTAAGTGCATGGATTGAACAATGATAATGTAAATTGAAAGTAAATCTGCAATAAATAAAAAAATGTGATGATTTGAAATAAGTTTTGGCGTGGCTTTTAGGTATTAAGGATAATTTTAGTTGGAATGCTAGGAATTGCGCAAGACGACATGTATAGCAGTTACATTTTTGTTTGTGGTATATTCCGTGGTATTGATTGATATGGTATGGTTATGTATCTTCACTTATTTTCTTTCCTCATTTCTATGACCTTTCGATCTATTTCCATTAATTTTGTTTATGCACCTTCTTGTCATAATAGCCTATATATTAGCGTATTTATGCCCATGGTACGTTCTGTGACTACATGTATGTTCATGCATTCTTTAGTTCACTGTTATGACTATCTAGTTTAGTTTAGAGTCACCTAAAACCTTGTTGAGTGACTTTGGTTATGGATTAGTTAAAAATATCAACTTCCTACATGTAATGTCCTAATATATATTCTCTACATCAAATTTGAATTGTTCCCATTAGTTATGTATTTTTGTTTTTTACCTTCCATTGGACAAAGTCGGAATTGTTTACTTTGGGGATGGATCCTTCTTTAACTTTACTCGTAACTGTTTTTAGTATGAACCACTACACTTTTTAAAATGTTGATATTGTTGCATTCACTTCTATTGATCATGCTTTTTATTCTACATATATAGATTCAATAATGGCTGATCGAAGAGTAAGTTTGTTGTGCTATATGAATGGGGACATGGTCGATGGACCATCAGGAATTTCATACACTAAACCGCCTATTCGACATCTTAGAGCGAACATGGGTTTAGGGTACGAGGAATTTATGAGTTTTGTCTATAATTCTTTGGAGATAGACAATGAAAAGATGATATTGACCATCACATATCGATATCCAGCGTACATTGGTAGTGGTACTGCAAACTACGTCCCTGTGCGAATAGATGATGAGGCGAGTCTCAAAGATGTTTGGGAGATTGTGGCAGAATTACCACCACCAAAATGCATGGAGCTTTATATCGATTTGAGAACGAGAGATTCGTATAATAGTACAAACTGTAATATGGCGTTAGATTCTGTGGCTGGACCTAGCACTCAACCAAATATGGAACAGAGTCATTGTGCATCGCCCTTGATGACTGCAAATCCCGAGATGGACGAGGATCCTCGTTCCTGTGATGAGTTGAACACTCGTGAAGACGGAGACTATTGCGGTAGTGACGAAGGTACTAGTGAAGAGAGTAGCGATGATGATACAGATGATGAAGGGGTTGATGCTCATCATGTTGATGATGGCATGATTCGATAAACATTAAATCGAGTCATTGCCGATGATGGCTCATTATCTTGTCCTCCAATTTTGAGCGAGGTTGGGAACGATGATTTTTTCGACGAAGAGGCTGCTGGAATTGACGGTGCGCCCGTGGGTGTACGTGAATTTGTCGTACCTTCTCCTGCATTTATGGAATTGAGTAGTGAGGCATTGCAACCCCTCAATGAGAATGCTATGATCCCTTTAAGGTCTTTATGGAATGAGGGAGCAGAATTTTAAAAGGGCATGCGGTTCATGTGTAAAGTAGATATTCCGCATGCCATGAAATTGTATAGCATCAAAGAACACAGGCGATTTGTGGTGACTCATTCTACACCTAATGTATGGATTGTTTGTTGTAAGAAATATGTAGATGGATGCACTTGGAGGTTGCGTTGTTCGAGAAGAAAATCGCATGGAATGTTTGAGATTAGTAAATATGCAGGACCACATACATGCATCTACGCCAATCTGTCCAAAGATCATGCGCATTTGGACTCCACCGTTATATGTCGTGAAGTTGAAAATGTGGTGAGAAGAGATCCGTCCATCTCAGTTCTAGTGCTTCATCAGATGATCAAGGACAAATACAGTTATGACGTTCGTTACAAGAAAGTGTGGTTGGGGAAGAAGAAGGCAATTGCTAAAGTCTATGGAGACTGGGAAGAATCGTATAAAATGTTACCGCGGTGGATGGCTGCTCTTCAAGAAACCAATCCAGGGACACGTGTGGAATGGCGGCATGGGGAGCCTAATGCCAACAATGAGGTTATATTCAAATGGGTTTTTTGGGCATTTGAACCTTCTATTGCAGGCTTCAGACATTGCAGACCAATGATACAGATTGATGGCACATTCTTGTATGGAAAATACAAACACAAACTCCTAATAGCCACTGTTGTTGATAGTAATAGTCATGTATTTCCTTTAGCATTTGCCATCATTGATGAGGAAAGTCAACACAGCTGGGGATGGTTTATGGCTTGCTTGCGACATCATGTGACTGATAGGGATGGTATATGTGTCATTTCTGATCGACACCCCGGTATATTGTTGGCAATGAACAATCCGCATAATGGATGGACTCGTGAAAGAGCTCACCACAGATTTTGTCTCCGTCACATATGCAGTAATTTTAACATGAGGTTCGGGAGCAAAGAATTAAAGGATATGGTGTACTTAGCCGGTGCACAACATCAACCCCGAAAATTTAAGGCAGTCATGACAGAACTTCAAGAAATGAATGCGGAATGGATCGCGTGGTTTAATGACCTTGATCGAGCACAATGGACGAACGCATACGACAAAGGATATCGATACGGATGGATGACTACAAATCTAGCTGGTATGGTTTATCGTCTCCATAATTTGGTACCATTGTTTATTTAATATATTTGATTTGTTACGTTTAGATGCTGATACACATATGCATATTTTGTCACTACTGTAGAATGCTTTAACGGGGTCCTTAAAGGCGCGCGATTCTATCCCATCACCGCGTTAGTGCAAGTGACATTCTATCGTGTCTTGGAGTTCTTCAACAAAAGGCGAGACGAAATAGGTGTAGCCTTAGGAAGGGGCGAAGTGTACACAAGTTACGCGTTGAAGAAGTTGTCAAATTGGGCAAAGTCTTCTGGCGGGCACAATGTGACATTAGTGAATCGCGATAATGGTACATTTGAAGTCGTCACTGTGCCACGTGGCCATCACTTGCGAAAAGGGTCTAACAAGCAAATAGTTAAATTGCAGGCTCGTAGATGCACTTGTATGAAATGGCAGTGTTTTGGCATTCCATGTTCTCATGTTCAAGCAGTCTGCGCCAGTGTTGCCATGGATGCTCATCAATACATTGAGGAATACTACAGATTAGTTGTGTACAGTCAATGTTATGCCGCGAATTTCCATCCCATTCCCCACGAAGATTATTGGCCAAGCGCCAGACTTCCATACTCGTTACTGGCTGATCCATCTCGAAAGCGAGTAAAAAAAGGTCGCCCTCGACAAAGACGTCACAAGACGAGAGATGGATTGGAGAAGCAACCAGAAACAGCCATGTCATATGCAGCGTGAGAATGAATGGAGAGAAACCCCAACCACGCAGCGATGTAGTTTGTGTAAGCAGGATGGACACAATAGACGCACTTGCTCTCGTCGTCAGCAACAACAACCACCGAGTGCTTCATAGTGACAGACTCATTCAAGCATACTGACATTTAGTTAAGCTAGTTATGCCTCCTGTCTGTTGAGGGTCATGATTGTAACTGAAATTTGATATATTTTCATGAGTAGCGTTAATTTACTTGATGAATTATCTCCATAATTTTGTTAAACCTTTCCTACTTATTCATGTTGACTTTATTGGTAGTTTGCTACTTCTCATGTTCCTTCATTGGTAATGATTTGGGTTTGAAGCGCGATATGGATCCTGGGCCTATAGATGACTCGATTTTGAGTTCGCAAGCTCTCCATAGATCTACCCGAGTATGGAACGGACCGGTAGGACTTCTTGCCGATTTGCACTACACCGTTATATCAGCGTGTATATATTTTAAATAATGTAACTTATAACTCATATTTTCATAGGAGCCTGGTATATTGACTATCAGACGGAATTTGGCTGCACTACATCGGTTGGTCCAACTGGATGAATGAATCATCGAGCATCTCCACGCAGCTGGCTTTTACGGGACGGCGCGAGTAGGTTTCATCTCAATTGATTGGCATCTAATCACTGCCCTTGTAGAGAGGTGGAGACCAGAAACTCACACGTTCCATTTTCCTGTTGGCGAGATGACTATTACCCTTCAAGATGTACGAATTATCTTAGGGTTGCCCGTCGATGGATTACCTATCACTGGTCGTGTTGAGCAAGATTACAATGCCTTATGCTTGACACAACTAGGGTTTCCATTCCCTGAAAATAACAGGACCGGTGGCCGGATTCAAATTCGCCAACTGTCAAGATGGTTTCCAAACCTTCCACAGGATGCTGATGATGTGGAAGTGCAACGCTACGCAAGAGCGTACATCTTACAACTTATTGGCGGAACTTTATTTGCTGACAAGTCTAACAACCTCGTGCACATCACGTATTTGCAATTTTTAGAAGACTTTGAGGCGGCGGGATAATACAGTTGGGGTAGTGCAACTCTGGCTCACCTATATAGACAGTTATGTCTTGCAACCGACATTGATGGAGCAGAGATAGCAGGACCGGTCATTTTATTGCAATTGTGGGCATGAGATAGGTTGCCTTTTCTCGCACCAATTATGGGAAACCACATTAGAGATGACATGATAGACAATGAAGAATTATTTCCACCTCCTCCATTTGGTCATAGGTAATTATTATTTTTTAACATTACAATTTCAATTTGAGTATATGTACAACCCATTTTTCATGCATGCTCTATTTTGTTTGGTTCATTTGGAAAGGTGGAGACATGCGTTGGAGACCACAGGAACATCGATGCACGTGCTGACGAAATACAGAGAAATAATTGACATGCAAGGACCGGATGAAGTAATAAATATACTTAATCATTCTCTCCAACAAGTGCTTATGTCGACATCTTGTTGATGACACCGTTTTATTCAATTAATGTTATTTTTTATGCTACAAGTTGTTTGGGAACCGTATCCGGAAACATTGATAAGTGACCTGCCTGCATATTGTAGCAGTGGTCGAGCAATTTGGCGAACGAGGGCACCTTTGCTTTTCTTCTGCGTTGTCGAATTGTACAATCCTGATAGAGTAATGCGACAATTCGGTATGAAACAAAGGATACCTAATTTACATAGCACAAGTATGGAACTACATAAGATTGACTTGAGAGGGAAAACGGATAAGGATTGGAGTGCAGAACATAGTGCTTATGTTTGCTTGTGGAACGAACGTGCTTCCAACATAGCAACTGATGAAATATTAGACGAACCTTTGGACTTTTACGACCCGTATATGCAATGGTATCGTCGCATTACACGTCGATTCATGTCTCGTCGTGGAGCTATTGCTGAGGCATTGGTAAGTGCAATTTCATTTTTTCCATTCATGAAGTTTCATATAGTTGTTTTCATTTTACTTTCACATACAAGTTCTTACATATTTTATATGTAGGCACATGGAATGACATCGATCCATCAGTTGACATTGGGTGATGATGTGTCGATTGCACGCATTAGAGATGTAGCTGCATTGACTTTGACCGCAGTTCGAGCAGATTATCGCATGCATAATGTGCCACATCATTTGAAGCCTCTCATCATACTTCTCACGATGATACGCGTTCGAGGCATGGCACTTCAGTGTATACGTCATCAGTACCTCTCAATGAGCGTGACACTCCACATACTCCATCCGTTCCTCCCTACATGGCATTCGAGCCTACGGAAGTCGTTCCATCTTCGCGCCATTTCAATACAACTCCAATAATGATGAATTTCTCTGAGAGTACAAGTACGCATGAAGGTGGAATGCGTGATATCGATGATATTCAGAGAGAAGATGCTCAAAATCCTAGTGATATGGGCCGATCGAATGTCCCATTAGCGTTAAATCGTAATGTTCGAGTTGTAAAGAGAACACGTTGTGGGGCCGGAAGTCATTATTTGGGGTCGGAGTAGGACTTGTGTGTAACAATAACAAGACTTCTTTTTATATTGCTTTGTACTCAATCACCTTGCAATTTTATGTATGGATGTTATGTTTGGATGTATGTATGTACTCATGCTTACAAACGCCATTTACAATTAGCAGTCAAACATGGCACTTGAAAAACTAAGGCATTTTGCCTATGCCAAAACTAAGGCATTTTGCCTATGCCAAAACAAGTACTCATGCTTATAAATTCTTGAAATTATTATGGTAAAAATATTCTTTGTTGAGGTTATGTGTATCCTCTATGGTTCAGTGTAGTTTGTACTTCTATTTTTATTTTTTCATGTTTTTTTACATAAGATGCAATGCTTGTTTTAATACATCGACTTTTACTTTATAGCATTTGATATCCTTTCGTCAGTTGCTGACCTCATTTTCACAATATACAATCCATAAGATTTTTTTTTTTTTTTAGATTCTATCTAAGAAGAGCCAACATTAACAAAACCAATGACTAAACCATTAACTAACGTTAGATTAGTTGATCGCCTTTTTAGCATTGATCTTCTTGAAAGCCATTTGATGAATGGTTTTTTTTCCTTTGTTGCATTGTTTGAAATAAATTTTTTTCTTTTTCGGTTTAAACACTCCAAACTGATTTTTCCAATTTACATTTCATTAATTGTTTAGTTATTAACTTGGCCTTTGATTTTGATAATGTTAAGTGATTTTACATAGCCATTTTCATTCATAAAAGATTATGTCCAAGTGTATTTAAACTAATTGTTGTAATTGTTGCACTTTTAACATTTCCTCCTGTTTTCTGGGTGTATTCTGGGCCACTGTTTTTTTTTTTTCCCCTGGGAATAGAAGTCGTGACTTGCAGTCACGACTTCCATTGAAGGGAAGTCGTGACTGCAAGTCACGACTTCCACTATAGGCAAATCGTGAGTGGAAATCACGACTTGCACAAAACGTGATTTCCACTCACGTTTTCCACCATCCCAGTCACTTGCTCGCGTCCGATGTGGCACCCTACGTGGCACTAAGTGTGTTATATTGGGAATTATTTCAGAAGATATGTTTTTTTTTTTAATTTTTTCTCTAAATTCTATTAATCAGGCAAAAAGTCCCCCAAATCAAACTCCAAAAAATACCCCAATTATGTCAAAAATCGATGAAAATACCATCGCAATTCGAAACATGTGGACATCGCATTTAAACTTTATCTGGACCCTATTTCGTGTTGAATATAATATATTACATCAATTAATCACGCAACATACAAAAATAATATTTAATTTATGATATTCGGTCCATAATGCATGGGTCCCACCTCGGATATCCAAAACTCTCAATTAATTCCACAAATCTCTAATTAGTCGTTAATTAAGTTTATGAAATGCTCGGATTTAACATATATGAATGATCATTCTTTTATCTCTTTTGGTTCAATAAATTGTATGTTTTAGTTTTGAGGGTGGAATTTTTGATTAGTTGGGAGGATTGTAACATCCGAGAATTTCATAAACTTGATTAGGATGCTAATTAAGTATTTTCAAATATAATTTGGGATTTATGTATCCAAGGTAGGACCCACACATTATGGATCCAAGATCATAAGTTTAAATATTATTTTTGTATTTTGCATGATTAATTGGTGTATTATACTCTATTCGACGTGAAATTGGGTCAAGTTAAGGCTTAGACGCGGTGTCTGCATGTTCTAGAGTGCGTTGAGAATTTTTTCCAATTTTGGTAAAATTAGAGTATTAATTGTTTGAAGGGCAAGAGTGAAAATAAAATTATTGGTTACTTGAAAACTCATATATTAAGTGTCCTGTATCACATGAAGATTTTGCCAAAATTTGCGTGTAAGTTGGGATAAGGGGCAATGTAAGATGAGAATGAAGTTGGTGTAATACCTTACCCAAGCTTTGTGTCAGTTGGCATAATCGCTGTTAAGACTGGGTCTAAATTGGTGTAAGTTTAGTTTAGTATGACAAGAGAACTGGTCCATAAAGGTTCAGTATGTCGTGAACGAAGTGAAGATTTTTGAGGTTTTGGTGTGACCGAAGCAGTGTTATGGACATTTTATGGAGTTGGACTGTTTTATTGAGAGGTTTGCTCAATTCGGTGAAAAATCATATCCAAAACGATAACCGAAAGTTAAAGCATGTTAAAATAGTGATTTTCGAAATTAATAAATAAAAAGAAATCAAGTTGCTAATAAACAGTTGAGGGTTTAATATATATAAAGATCAAATGAAACATTCATTTATTTTCAATTCAACAGAGAACGAAAAAGATTTTGTTCTCTAAACCCTTTTAACTTTCGTAACCTCCCGATGTCTGATTTTTGTTTGGTTCCTCTCCATGAAACTATAGAGCATCACGGGACGATTAGTTTGAACTAAGTTTTCATGGTGGAAACAAGGTATTCGACCTAGAGTTTGGTAAATTCTCAATTCAGGGCATTTTCCTCAATTCGATTAGAACTCTCGTGATTTCTGGATTTCTTTTGTGGGGTTTTGATATAAATTAGTGGAAATTATTGAGAATTGATGTATTGGGTTAATTTACGGTATATTGGAATAAACCCCACGAACGTGGGATATATTTTTATTAAATTGAACTAATGTGATTCAGTTGATTATTATTTTTGAGATGTTTTTAAGGTTGATTTTGATTTACATTGGGTTTTTGGATGAATTGATTATTGGTTTTGATCCATTTTGACTCCACGAGCTGTGAAAATATTTTGATATTGGTATCAAGTGGTTTCATAGTGTTTGTTGTCGAGTTTGGAAGATTGAATTGTGAAAATACTGATTTGGAGAAGTTTTTTAGTTCGAAATAAATAAGGTTTGCCTTGTTGATAGGCCATATTAGAAAATTCATAACTTTTACATTGATGATCTGATTTAAGTTTTCTTGGAGTTTATGGAAAGTATGACATGAGTACTACAAGTCCTTTTTAGGTTATCATGATCAATATTGAGGTTTTCAAGGTTAAAAAGTTACCCCAAGTTGGCTTGTTGAAAGCTAATTGAAACAGTTATAAGAATAATAATTTTTGAAACTATTCTCAAGCGTATTTTGGCCACAATCTTTTTTGGATTTCATGATTTGGTTTCACTTAAAGCTTGATCTATAATATAATTAGGTATACATGGAAGTTGTTGTATCATTTTTCAAGGTGATCCGACGCTTTGGGAACCCTGAAAATTACACTTAAAGCTGGTTTGGTTGTAAGTAAATCCTACAATGATCTTTACTATCGATTAAATATCTTTGTACCTGTAATTATATCATTGTCAGCATTAAATTTTATCATTCTTGGTCATGCATACATAGAAAGAGTGGGGGGGGATAAGCTTGTTTCACAGTTTGGTTTGCTTGAAACTAGGTTTCAATCCTACCTCTACGCCGTCTAGTGAGACTAGTGAAGTTTAAAACCGACAAGTTATCTTAGCATTTTATGATTATTTAATACTATCTTTGTACTATTTTTGGAAGTCGACATCTGATTATAGTTAGAAGACAACAACATAGTGGATTACATGTCATGTTGACGCATATATCTTATTGTTTATTTATAAATGCAATAACATGTCTTCATGTATCAGACTAACAATTGCAGGAGTACAGATTAATGTATGATTTTACTTACCTGACATCTTCAAGTTATTTTTTATGGTGTCAGACTTTATATGAAGATAAGGGACGAATGGATAAGACTTGAAAATGGGTGATTATTCACTATATTTTAATAAAATTCTTGTTTAAATTATTTTGGGATTCTTAGGGTGAGTGTAGGACGTGAAATTTTGTTGAATGGTTAACAGAGTCTCCTAAGTTAATTTAAATGCGTTGAGAGGTTTATGTTTCAATTTTGGTCTATTTGGGATTGTTAAATTGTAATTAAGCTATGAGAGACTCTAAGTTAGTTATAAATTTGAATTTGATATATATGGGAGTTAAGAGTCCTTTTAGGCTTCTCCCCAATTATGTCTTCTATTAGGTGAATTTTTTTGCCGACCACTTTTAAGGGAGTTGCCGCCGAAATTCTTATTAAAATACGGAAACAAATTCCTAATTTGCTCGAATAAAATAAGTTAAGAACTAATCAGTTGAGGATATAAACTTAGTTTTGGAGCCTTATCAAATGATTGAAATAATTATTATTTTGAGGTCAAAACTTAAAGAATTGATTAGGTTGACTAGATTATCAAAGGATTAAGATAATCTAGGCCGATCAATGGGGACCGACAAAGACTTTATTTTTAAACCTTGAGGATAAGGTTTGGAATGAATTTGAGGATATTTAGGTACGTAAAGTATAAAGAAGCAATTTATGGAAGATTAGAGAAGTAGAATCTATTTATTCAATATTCAAAGTTCACTGAAATTTTCAAATTTATGATGAAGATACAAGTAATATTTCTTCATTTTACTTTATTTAGTTTGGAAACTATGAATTGAATATAATTTGGAAATAGATTTTTGATATTTTTACTACCCATGAAAATAGAAACTTTATGATATAAATGAATTGCTATACCCAATTTGACTTACCTAGATTTTTGTATGTATTAGAGGAGTTTATAGGGATTGATCGCCTTGTATTGGACATTATAATGGGTAAAAGATCAAAACAAAACTGTAAGATAAACAACACAGATTTCTAAGAATCTTGTTATATAAAGATTATTAGTCAAATATATATAATGAAAAAGAGCTTATGCCATAATTTTAGGAAGAAATAGAAAATTATCCCATAAACGTTACTTAGGGTGTGTTTGATAGCAAAAAAAATAAAAAAACCCCTGAAAAATTGTGTGATTTTTCAATGTAACAGTTTTATTTGGTGTTTTATAAACTTGTAACCGCGTAGAAAAAAGAACCCACGTTTATATTTTTCCTCATTTGTTTCTCTTGTTTCGGGGTGGAAATTCGGGATTTTCTATTGAACGATTCCCATCCAAACTCGGTCTCATTTTTCAATAAGAACTAGTTTACTCATGGCTGTATCTATTTCCCCTTAAATCTCTTCCTACAACTATCTCTTCTCAAATCTCTTCTTGTATAAACTCCAAAAAATTTTCTCTCAAATCTCACTTTATTCTCAATGATTCAATTTTGCCTATGCGTTCTCCTCCCATCTTGAGAACTTGAGTTTCTCACTTTTTTCTTAACAATCTCCTCCCAACTCAAGAACTCGATTCTTAGTTTTGCCTTGTCATTGCTACTGTAGTTATTGGCTTATTGGAGTTGAGAGTTTTTTAGGAAGACTTTGAACGAACATAGATGTATGTTCTGCATCATAATCTCATTTTTAATGTGGTCACTTTTTTCTTTTATTTATAAGATATTAGCAAAGCTAATTCTACTTCATCATTTTGGTTGATGCCTTGATTAGAAAGTGTTTGGTTATATATCTATGTGAGATTCTTGTCTGTAAAGTCTTTGATTAAATGCTTTATATATGTATGTAAATCTGTAAATTACAAGTTAAAGACAACAAAAATGTATGTACAAAATATCAAATGTTTTGAGCAGAAGATCAACCGTATCCTAACCAAAATGCCATTATTTCTTAGCAGCGCACTTATCCCCTGTGCCCACCCTAAAATTGTCCCATCTATGGAATACACTGGTTGTAGGATGCACAAATCATGTTATTAACGCCATTAAAGAGATTGGTTGTTACTTAGGTAAAGAACATGTATCCTCATTGAAGTCTTTCAAAATGTTCCAACCACCTTACTCCCTCTATTAAAGATCTTCTCACTTCCTCATTATGTCTTAGATCTTAGTGTCTTCCATGTAATTCCCCCCAACCACTCTTCTGAATCATGAGATCTCTAGCAAAGCCTCGTGTCATACAAACCACACTGAGCGCTGCAGTGGGTACTCCCTTAAAGCTCGATACTAAACTATTGTTGAGAACTTCGCGAGCTATGTTCCCAAGCTTGCTTCTTCCCCCTCCAACATAGATAAAGATACATAAGGTATAAACATTCATACAAACGGATGCCCCCACCAGTAAAATAAACATTCATGAGATTAAGTTGCCTATATTGTAACCATATTTACCACTAGACTAAGCATAATAGAGAACATGAAAAACACCTTATCAAAGTTTGTACCTTCATGTGCAAATCATCATCAACTTGCATCAATAAAAATCCCATTTTTGATTAAATGCTTTATTGATTTCATCTCAACTAGTACCCATTATGAAAATTGTAGTAGCAATTCAAATCAAATAAAAATGGAGTAACATGAAGGCTGTCTTAAGGTTCTCTTTTCTTGGATGGGGACATTGGAAATGAAGTGAAGTGTTCTCAAAGTATGCTTTCTTAAGGTTTTTGTTTCTAAATTCACATTACATACCTAAATTGGTAAAAATGTGATCAGTCTTGATGGTGTTTTCTGATCTAGATTCATATCACTAGTTTATGATTCTTTTTAAAGCATTTGTATGTTTAAGATTGGTACCAATTTAACAGCGATGATGCTACAAGTTAGTGATTGGGCAACGCACTTTTGATAGAGACATTGCCTATATATAGGATGCACACTAGGATTTGCGCACACTAATCTTGATGCACGATAGAATAGAATCAAACAAATGTATTGACAACAAATACACCAAATATGCATGTTAAAAAGCTCAAAAGTATATTTGTTAACTAGGGGTATTTCTTAGCTTAAATTATGCATTTCTACCTATTATAAGTGTTAGGAATTATGGGTACTTGGTGAATTAATTTGAAGGTGTGCTTCAAATACTCTTTTGGTCTTTTAAAGCATAAATTGTTGTATTTATGTTGAAGAAATAATACACCTAAAAAAGGCTTTAATTTATTTTATTTTTGGAAACTAAGGAAGGCTTTACGAACATATATTGACAAAGAGAGTATATAGATTGATATAGAGATGGAAAATATGCATTTTGGCACCTTTAGATTTTAGTTGATATTCGAATGAGCTCTTTATCAGAGTATATTTGTAAAAAACACCCAAATGGGCACTTGATCAACATCAATCACATGATTCTTTTAAAGAAAAAAAAATTATATCCATGGTAAGACAAGTACAAGAAGAAATTCAAGGATGGAAGCAAAGGAGGAAAATTGAGTGAGACCATTTGCTTATGGTGTGGCAAACCAAGCCATACCAATGCCGATTGTAAGTCCAAGAAAATTGTAGACAAAAGGAAAAGAAAGAAGTGCTTCGAGGGAACATGGGATGACTCATCTTCATCAGGATTTGACTTCGAGTCGAAAAATGAGAAGGCTATACTTTTTTTAATGGAACAAAGTGAGGTAAATTCTAATTCTTTTGATTTTGATGATGTTGATGACTTGAATGATTTTCCTAGTCCTGATGAGCTAAAGAAAATAGTCAAAAAAGAGGTCAAAAAGACCAAAAAACTCAAAAAGAGCTTGACCATAGCAATTTGTGAGATTGAGTCACAAAATGAGACCATTGGTGATCTCCAAAGTAACTTGAGTGAGGTCTTAAAGAAAGAGATGCCTTAGTAAAGGAAGTAGAGGACTTGACTAATAAGGTGACCAAGTTCAGCAATAGTAGAGACATATTTGATATGATGTTGGGAGCACAACGACGTGCTCTCTACAAAAAGGTATAGGATGTGGAGAAAATTTATTGAGATACAAGAAATTGTTAGGTGATGCTCATAGATGTTGTAAGTGCAATAAGTTTCATGTTGTTGGGAAATGTGTCTTGCAAAAGATCAACATGGGTAAATTAGCATTGGTTGCTAATGACACTTATGGTACTAAATTTGTTGGACCCAAAGGTTTTTGGATACTAAAATCTAGTGTTTTCACATTATGTAAGATGCGAAGCAGATCACCCCATGGTACTTAGATAGTGGGTGCTCAAGATACATGACAGGAGATGTAACTCAATTCATTAAGCTAAAGCGACATGACAGTGGAAAGGTCACATTTAGAGATGACAATAGAGGATAGGTCATAGGCCTTGTTACCATAGGTAATGATTCTCTATCTATCTCAATTGTTTACCTTGGTTTGAGACATAAGTTGCTTAGCATTAGTCAATTGTCAGACAAAGGTTTTCATATCATGTTTGAATCAACAAAATGCATTATTAGGAACGAGAATCATGAAACTTTGTTCATTGTATATAGAGATAAGAATGTTTATGCTATTAACTTTAATAAGATACATATGCAAAATGCTTCATGTTTGAGTGCTCAAAATTAATGTGATGCATGGTTGTTGCCTCGTAGACTAGGACATTCTTATATAAAAAGTTTGCCAAAATTGACCAAGCATGATTTAGTTAAAGGTGTAGTTAAATACACATATGGCAAAAGACAAGAAGTGTAAACCATGTATTCTTGGTAAATAAGTGAAATTGTCATTCAAGGTGAAGGTAGCTAGTGAATAATTAGAGCCTTAGAACTTATCCACACGGATTTGTTCGGACCTACCTAAACACAAAGTCTATAAGGAAAATCATATTGCTTTGTTATCGTTGATGATTTCGCTTGATATACATGAGATCACTTTCTAGCACATAATCATGAGGTGTTTGAGGAGTTTTCAAATTTTGGGCATTAGTTGAAAATGAAAAGGGTTGTAAAATCTCTATCATTAGGAATGATAGGGATGGTGAGTTTGTCAATAGGAACTTAAAGGAGTTTTGTTCTATACAAGGGTATACGCCCCAATTATCATCTCTTAGAACACCACAACAAAATGGAGTAGTTGAAAACAAAAATAAGAGTCTCTAAGAAATGAGTAGGACTATGCTTAACGCGTATAACATAGCTAAGCACTTTTGGACCAAAGCCATTAACATAGCATGCTATGTTTTAACTATGATGAATGTCCGAAAAGCAAGTGAAAAGACTCATGAACTTAGAAAAGTTGAAAGCCTAACATTATTTACTTAAGCGTTTTGCTCCACTTGCTATGTCCTAAATGATAAGGATCATTTGGATAAGTTTGACCCAAAATCAAATGTATGTACTTTTCTAGGATATTCCATGCATAGTAAGGTATTTAGAGTGTTTAATAGATCAACTAAGACCATAGAGGAGTCAATCCATGTTAACTTTGATGAGATAGATTCTAAAGTGTAAATGTTGCACACCTTGGAGAAAATGAGACTTCTTGATGATGGTATCATTTAAGCTCAAGTATCCAGTAGTAAATAACTAGAAGTGAGAACGAAAATCGAACCTAGTGTACCTAAAAACTCAAGACTTCTTTTAGGAAGTCTTTCACAACAAATCATATGTGATCCAAAAAATGCATAACCACTAGATTTTCACTAAATTGGGATGAAGGGCGTATTGCATTTATATCACAAACCAAGCCCACTAAGATAGGTGATGCCTTAAGAGATGAATTTTGGATCATGGCCATGCAGGAGGAACTTGGAAACTGTGTAATAAACAAAGTATGGACACTAGTGCCTAAACCTAAATACTATACCACTATAGGCACCAAATGATTCATTAGAAATAAGAAGAATGAAAAGGGTGATAGAGTGAGAAACAAGGCTAGGTTGGTTGCACAAGTCTATAATCAAGAGGAAGTAATTGATTATGAAGAAGCCTTTGCACCGGTAACAAGACTAGAAGAAATTCGAATATTGCTTGCTTATGCTAGCTAAAATGGGTCCTTACTATACAAAATGGAGGTTAAAAATGCATTTTTGAATGACTTCATCAATTAAAAGGTATATGTAGAACAACCACTAGGTTTTGAAGACCATGATTATCTAAGTAATATTTATCATCTTCAAAAGGCCTTGTATGGGTTAAGACAAGTTCCTAGACCTTGGTATGATACGCTAAGTGCATTTCTTCTTTAAAAATGGTTCTCGAAAGGAACACTAGATCCTACATTTTTCAATTTGATCAAAAAAAAAACTGATATGATTGTTGTTTAAATATATATTGATGATATCATCTTTGGTTCATCCAATATGTGTTTATGTGATGAATTTTCATTTTTGATGACCAATGAATTTAAAAAGAACATGATGGGTGAACTAACATACTTCTTGGGTTTGCAAATCAAACAACCCAAGCACAGGATCTTCATTAATCAAGTGAAGCATGTGAGGGACGTGCTTAAGAAATTCTAATTTGACAATTTGAAGGCATGTGAAATTCGTAGTAGTTCCACCTTAAAAATAAATAAAGACCAATTAGAAAAGCCCACAGATCCTAAGCTATATCGTGGCATAATAGAAAGTTTTATTTACTTAGTTGCTAGTATACTCGATATTATGTTTAGCGAGTTTCTATATGCTAGGTTTCAATCTGATCTTAAAGAGTCATATTTAAAATGTGTCAAGCGTATATTTCGATACTTAAGTGACACACAAGACTTAGGATTGTGGTTCAATAAAGCCAAACGTTTTGAACATAGAAGCTTTGTTGATTTCGAGTACGCGAGAGTCTAGTAGATAAGAAAAACACTTCAAGATTTTATCAATTGCTAGGACATTCATTAATATTATGGTTTAGCAAAAAGTAAAGCACCGTTGCTTTGTCCACTGCTGAAGCCGAATATATGGCTGCTGGAAGTTGTTGTGCTCAAGTATTGTACATGAAGCAACAACTTGAGGATTATCAAATCCAAGTTTGTTGTGCTGAAATCTATTATGATAACACAAATGCAATCAAAATATCAAAAAATCTAGTGTTACACTCCCGTTCCAAACATATCGAGATTAGGCACCATTTCCTTTGAGATCATATGCAAAAGTGAGATGTTAAACTGATTCATGTGTCCACTTAGGACTAACTAGCTGATATTTTTGTTAAGCCATGCCTATGGACCAATTCTCAAAGATTTGGCGAGAATTAGGCATGATTCGTGAATTTGACTTTCTAAGCATGATCTTGCTTATTCAAACCTTTTTATATGTTATTAGTGAGGTGTCCATGGAGTATGAATCCGAGTTGTCCTTCAAAAATCCAAAATTTTCACTAAAAAATTCCACAGAGCAATTACCGTGCTAAGTCCCCTCAAGTACTGTGCTAGGTGTGTCTAATTAGAGCATTAGTCAACCATGTTAGCATGCTAGGTTTGCCTATTAGCGCGTTACTTATCATACATAGTGCGCTAGGGAGACTATACCCAAAATAATCTTTTCCTTATTAGCGCCCTAATTCCCTTACCTAGCGAGCTAATTCGTCTCGAGCTAGAACATTATAAAACACTAGTAACTATTCGAGGAACCTACTGTTTCTCCTCCAAATATATCAATCATGCCTCCTCATCTAATAGACCTTAACTAGGTTTCTAGGGTCCTCCAGGTAACTGTCCTTCCTTACTTGCTCATTTTCATTGCGTTTCTTCATCGTTCTAGCTTTTCACCCCATTTTATAATCCTAGTCCATTTTTGAGCCTTAGATTTCATTTTTTTCATTTTATCCATGTTTACTATCCACAAATCATATCATCCATGCATGTAGTTTTCTTCTCATCATTCCCCCACTCGTTGTGTTATCGCCCCATCATCCGTTAGCAATTTAGAATCTTTCTAATCTAACCTTGCCACAACCAATTTGTACATTATTCGGTCGGTGGTTACGACTATATCATCACGATTAATCTTTAGTGTCTAGCTAAGCTTTTCAATCTTCCACTTCACCTTCCTAACACTACTTTAGGGTGTAAGATTCCAGATTGGTTGTTTGAACGACTTGAGGTCTTTTACTCCTTCACACAGTCTAATAGGGAGATAACTATGTATTTATCAGTCACTGACACTGACTTCCAACTAGTGCCTCATTTTTCGCACAAAATTCTTCATAAGGTCATTCTTCCTCGTGATAGTAGTAAAAACTATGTCACTCTTCTTAACTTGTATGTCCTTGGGTCTCTCATGCATGAGATACCCATCAGCTTGCCACACATTACGATCACCTATTTGACGTTCACTTCATGCTCTAGTCACCACCTCCCTTATACCCACATCATTACCACCTTTCTCGAAGAGGCATAGATGGACCTTTATCTAGAGGGTTGCTAACTTACCGACACCGACCTCGCCAACATAGCCACTCTCAAGGTCATGAATTACCATTACATCTGCACTGAGCAGTGGTGGATACACAAGGTGGACATTCTTGAAGGTGAGCATTATGAGAGCTATAAGTCTCCTCACGAGTTTGATCCTCTTGAGCACTTCGATGAGCATGATTGCCTAGACTCTAGTTTCCTATTTCCATATGGTGATGGCGACGATGATGAGGTTCAGCAGGAACCCCTGACCTATGAGTCTCCACCGACTCTACAACAACCGCGGTAGTAGCCTCAGCCATATCTTTCATACTTTGGCACTGCTCCTCCGCCGAATATGTCTACTTTCTCAGCTAACATCTCTGCTCAATTGGGCCATATGCACGAGTACATAACGTAAACCTTCATGGCTATCGACACCTGCCTTGATCATTAAGGTGATCATTTTGTCACATTTAGGGACATTTACTGCCAACCTGGCCAGCAAGAGACGGTCGCGCGTTCGGCTCTACACGTCGGAATTCATTTCATTAGGAGGTGAGGCTAAGAAAAGGTTTGATATGGGGAGCATTACGCTCAGCTATGTTAGTCATTTTTTATGTACATCCATATATTTTTAGTCATGTACATTTTGGTTTCTTATGCATGTGCCATAACTTTGTTACTCATTATTCGTTTAGTTCATAATGACATGAATGTTTATTTATCGTATCTCTAAGTTATATTGTCCTCTATTATATCATCTTACATGTGGATGGATTGCTTTCATTCTTCTTGTTTGTACTTTCGTTGATGCATATTATGAGGAAGGGCTCTGTTCCAACTTTTTGATGTTGTCAAAAGGGGGAAAAATGTATGATTTGATCTTGAGATTATGAACTTGATATGACTTGATATGCACTTATATATATATATATATCATTTTTTGTTAAGTTCGCGTTGTTTGTTATCATAAAAAATGGAGATTGTCGGACTAAGTGGTTAGTCACTTATACTCCACTCGAGATTTTGATGGCAACAAACAAAATGAAAGGTTTCTAAAAAGCTTGCTATGTATTTTCGGAATACCAAACTTAGCCAAGAATCACGAGTTCTAAAGGAAGAATGAGTTCTCAAATGTTCAAGTCAAATGTAACCAGACAAATTTAAGATTCAGCTTACACAAGGATACAAGAACTGAAAAACTCATATTATAAATTCTACATATCATGTAAGGTATATAAGTCCAAACACGCAAGCCAAATGCATTATATATATGTATATCACGTTTTACACATTTTTCCAAAGTTTCAAGTTTTGATTTTTACGCTATCTAAAATTTACAACTTGAAATGCTTTTACATTGTGAAAACATATTTTAGAACATGCATTTGCATTTGGAAAAAAATTGTTGTTTTGAATGCACCAACTTCATTTTGAATCGTTTTTTAATAGTAAGCAAAATATTTGCAGAAAAACCTCTACATGTTTCATGAAATTGAGATTTTTCATTTTCGGGATTTGTAAAATCATGTGGGCAATCCAAACGGGTTCAATAAATCATATTAAACATGTGTAATGTATTCCCGGAGGTTTAGTCGAGCTATAGGTGTGTTAGAGATTTGCTAACTTGAGAAAATAAATTAATTGGTCTCTAGTCCCTACTGATTAGCGCGTTAATGGCATGCACTAGCGCTACCTACGCAGTTAGCCGCTAATGATGTCACCTATCATGCTAATTAGTCTCCTGATAGCTTTTTGAAAAGCTTATACATTTTGCTTTATTTTGAATCAATGATTGATTTTAGGCCCTTGAATTGAGATAATAGTCATAAACTATTAAATAGGCTTGGAAACCATTTACAAACCACTTAGAACACTCTATTATTCTCTCGAGCTCAAAAACTCACTTTTGTTTGAATTTCTCACATCAAATACAATAGACTTTTGTACATAACCACTTGAAATCTTTCGAGGCTACTAAATCATCCTCGAAGCTAGCATTGTTGGGGAGTTCTGAGGCTTGCAAGCATTTATCTAGGATTTTAGTCATTCTCACTTTGGGTTGTAAGAAAGTTTGATTTTCTGGTTTTTTGTGCTTAAACTACATATTTTATTATGATTGGTGTGTAGAAATCAATCGTTGTGTTCTTGAACACATTTTTCTTGGTTTTTGTGCTTAAACTTTATTTTATTTGCCCCTTAGACTAATTTCAACAAGAGTTAGGCTTTAAACTTGATTTTTATCAAACTATTTGTTCATCGGACTTGAAACTATTTTCATTCTCATTGAATTGGTTAAATCGATTTTGTGTTTAAGATTGGTGCAAAATTAGTGATATATTTATATATCTCATTCATATTCATAGTTGCATGCATTAGGCTTTAGGTGGCTAGCTATTCGTTGAACTTATTGTCGTTTTCTTTGTAAAGTCAATTTTCATTGTATTCATCAAATTCATATAAGTGGATAATTGTATGACTTTCTGGGATCTAAGTCAGGGAAGACCTAGTCGAGGTTAGGCATAAACCCTAGTTGAGTCTAGGTGGGAAGTCCTAATTTGTGATTAGGCATTCTAAGTTTGTACACTTAAGTTGTAACACTTATTATTAATATAAATGAGGGTTTGAAAATCCTAATCGGGGAGGTTACGTAGTAGATGTAGATCGGTTGGATCGAACCACTATAAACTTTGTATCTCTTTTCCATCTCTTCTACCTCCACTATCGCATTGCATCTATAATTGTTGATTGTCTATGCATAGAGCATTATTATCAATTAAAAGGTTTTAAATGGCGATAACTTCTTGGTACACCTAATTCACCCCCTCTCAGGTGTGATTTCAGCCCCTTCCTCAATGTTGTTGCCACCGCCACCATCATCCAATTCACCTATTCGTCAACATCATCATCACGACCTTCCTAGAGATAAGGAGAGGAAGTGGTTTTCCTCTTCGTCGAAACTTGGTGAACTTTCTACTTTGTCTCACTATTTTCAAGGCGTTTCATTGGTTTTGGATTGGCTTTGGGTGAACGTGAGGCATGATGGCTCTGTTAATGGGTTAACGGTGATGAGGAAGGTTTAAAAGGTTCATTGGAACCTTGGTTGGGATGGTGGTAAGTGATGTTAATAGTGGTTTTCATGAGGTTTTTATTATGCTATTTTTTAGGTTGTTGTTGTCGTTGAAGTTTGAGGTTGTTGGAGGCTTGATGGAGGTATCTAGACTTGTGTAAGGACTCATTAAAGTGCTTTTGAGATGTTTGGAGGTGTCTACAAGGTCTGGGAGGTCTTAGGGGTCGCCAGGGATGTAGGCAATGTCGATGAGAGAAAACAACAAACGGCGCCACCAAATAACACCGTAGGAATGAAACCCACGACGTGATCCATGGCCTGGAATGCTATTTTTTGCATCAATGTCACGTTGTGGAGGGTGCCCATGGCGTTACCCATAGCGTGGTTCACGACGTCAAATTTTAAAATGTAATAACTCGAGTTTCGATTATTGATTCGAACAAAATTCGGACCGGAGTTCTAAGATCATACTAGGACCATTTTAACATCAAAATTGGTCTAAACAAATTTATATTAGTGTAGATTTAATCGAGGATTCTTTAGGAGACTCGAACAATGTAACGAGACTAGGAGACCCAAATCAAGATAAGTATGAATTTGCTTATTTATCGACTTTGCCTTGCTATGCAGTATATTTAATTCATATAGTTTATGGACTTGAATGAGGACTATGTACACTGTAATTGGGTTCTAATAAAAAGGAAGATGGTGTATTGACATGTGTCAAGTGTGCATAATAGTTTTTCATATTTTCTTATTATTTGTATGTAGTAGTGGTAAACGTGATATTGTCTCCACAAAGATTTTTTAAATCTCAAAGGAAAGTATTTTTTCTTCTTTTTATTAATTTAGTTAATCTAATTAAACATGAATTAAAATATTAAACAACAGAAACCTATAATTACTAACTTAATTAACCAAATTGACTAACTTAATTCAAACAATTCAATGCAAACTAAATCAAACACTATTAAAATTCAATATAATATAAATATCTTAAACAAACATCTAAACAAACCCCACTAAACAATGTAATATACTTTAATTGCTTTCAAATGCTAGAATATAACATCACTTCATATTATAGTTATAATCATAATATATGGAATTTCAGAATTATTAAATCATAATTCATAATAGGTTGATAGCCTTTAGCCAGCCACCGATTTTCATAAACTCAATGAAAAAGCCATGTTCTTATCATTGTATATCTATCCATTGGATAAAACGCAACACCATAGAAATATGATAATTAATAATTAATGAAAATCATGCCTAATGTAAGCTAATACTAACCAAAGACACATAACAAATAACTTAGAAGATAATCATCTATAACATCCACTCAGGAAAAACATTATAGATTAATCCTAGTTATTACTTCTATAATTGTTTACAATAAATATAGACAGAGATTCATAATCAAGATACAACAATACAAATTTGCAACTATGCATGCAATATTAATCTTCATTAGTTGTAATACGCAAAAATAACTTGTTAAATCCGTGATTGACTTGTATAAATAGATTTAAAGATTAAGTACATGATTCCATAATCATAATTATCTTGTAATCCAAAGTATATACATGTCTAGGGTTTATTTAGATTCTCATGTTGGAAATAAATCATGCAAATCTATAATTAAAAGACATAATGAATAAATATATAAATACCTCTTAAAATAAATCAAACTCTAATGTAGCTTAAAACATCAACTTAAACTAATAAAAACTTAAGAAACAAGTTTTGAGAGAAGTTAAGGAGAAAATGAGAGTTATTTCAAAGCTTTCTGGCCTTATTCATATTAATCTAGAAAACCTATAGCTAACTTCAACAATTTGTCAGTGATTCCTAAGGTGTGCACAAATCGCTGATTCAATTACTAGATTAGGCTTTTTATGCTCCACCGATTCAGTTGGCGATTTCTATAATTTTCTTCAAGTCGCTGTGGATTCGTTGGCACTTTCCTGCTGCCGATTTAGGTAGCGATTCCTTATGTAAAGGCAAATAAGTGGTTAATCACAAGATTTCTTCTCTAGCTAATTGTTTTGCTCTTCTTCCTCTTTTTCTTCCATTTCTTCTTTTTCCATTTAAATTATGAAATCACAAAAATAAGAGAAAATCTAGTGTAATATCATTATTTATATATAAAATCAACCTAAATTACACTATAAAAATGTCTAATAATTGACTTATCAAATACCCTAAACTTAATACTTTGCTGGCCTGAGCAAAGAAATACTGTTAATCATATTCTTTTTTCATTCTTTATAAACTATTTTCGATCTAATTCATCATAACTTTAAATAATATAAATTTTAAATAGAAACCATTTTCAAATGAAAACTTATAACCCAGTAAATGAAACTTTTGATAGAATAAAATCATTTAGAAAAAATAAAATATCCCTTGATGATAGCTCAATCACCCAATGTAACAGTCTTTAGAACTTAAAGTTCATTACCAAGGCCAATACACAATGTATGTTTTCTCAATCTCCATTAAACAAGCATCAAGCTTAGGATGACTAGTATAGAATCTTAAAACTTAAAAACCACTAGATTAAGTTTAATTTTAGAAAATACTTTATAATAGTAACATAATTAAAATCAATAGCAATTTTCCCAAGATACCAATGAATATATCATTTAAAACATGTTAGATTATGAAATACTTCATTCAACTCTAGCTTCAAGTACTCGAATTAAATATTTTCTTTGAAATGTTTAAGAACATCCATATTTTTTTTATCTCTCATTTTCTTTTTTACTCCATTCTAATTATTTCTTCTTATTATATATATATATATATATATATATATATATATATATCTTTCTTTCGCTTTTGATTTTGAGTCCTTGCTCCATTTTTTATGGATATGTTCACATTTTTCCCACTATAGATTCCCTGTTCCATCTTTTGGAATTTATAGGACTCTATATATATTTATATTTGTAAACTCTGGTTAATACTTCTCACTATCCATTAAAGTTGAAGAAAGCATTCTTTCTAACTTATAGAATTTCATCAAATTTTAAGCAATTTCATTCTTTTCCTAACTAAAAATAAAGTAAATGAAATTCATACTTACTTGAATTTGGAGGAAATTATAAAAATTTCGTCAACTTTCTTGATTATCGGATCTTTTTGAACTTTGCATCTATTATTGACTTATCTTCTACCTTCTTTCTTTCCTTGCTATCTTTGTTATCATTGTCATACTTCACCTAAAATACCCCTAAACTCATTCCAAACATTGTCCTCAAGGTTTAAAAATGAAATCAAGTTTCGAACAAAACAAATATATCATGTGAAGTATAAATGAATTGATATAATCATAAATTTGAAAATAATTATAAGAATAAACTTAATTAGATAATTATCATCAAACAAAGTGCATAAAAATAGGATAAACATCACCATTGTATAAAAAATGTATCAAGTTAAACACCAAAGCACAAAGCACCACCATAAACACAAAGTATCACCGTTAATCATAAAATGTATCACTAGTACTGGAGTTACATAGAAGACCTCACACAATCTCACTCAGAGAAAAAGAAGATAAATAGAATAAGAAAATCAATGTCTTCATTCAGAAGTCCCATTGTGATCATCCTCTACCGGATCAAACCTGTCACGGCCCAAATCACGTAGTTAAGTCCTGTGAGGAGATGATTAGGGCTTAATTACGGGATTAGGCCGGGCGATGCCCTAGATTAGAAGAGGGGCCGTCACAAAACCTCGTGGGACGGGTAGCCCGTTACGGGGTCATAATGGTGGTAGTCCAGACCTGGCAGTACTTGAACATTAAGATTACTTCTAAGTTGTAGCCTCATCTGTATAAATGGTACGGGAACCACTGTACCTCATTGACGTCTGTATCTCTTAGACATTGTTCGCTTCATCCTGTGGATGCTCCCCGCTAAAGCCCTCTGGTTCTCGAATACCAGTTCTTGGTTTCGCAGAGTTGTCATCTAATTACGTAGCATTACACCCATGAAGGCTAACTCTAACTCTTTTATGTATAGTCCGTCATAATCTCTAGTAGAATGCTCTACATTTAGATCATGTCTAGCTTTCAACATATCTTCTAAAATTTTCCTTGTGTCATTTCTGATTTTCCTTTTCTACTATGTCTCTATCTTGCCTATCTCAGCCTTCTTTCTTTCATCCTCAGTGTTTTTATAACCATTTACAAATCCATATCTTTCTATAACTTCATCTGTATTGGTCTTCTCTAGTAGGACATCCATCTCAAGCTCTATCATGTTGACCTGATCCGCTCTATGAAAAGTTGTAATCGTCCTAGGGAAAGGTAGTCCGTTATTCATTTTCTTAGTAATGACACTCAAAATCAACTCATAGATAATTTTGCTAATATCCAAGTATTTTAATCCCTTGATAATGTGGTAAAGTAAGGCAAACTTGTAGTTCAGTATCTCGTAATACTGTATGCTTAATTGTAAGCTAGCGTTGATGAAATAACACCAAGCTTTTGTTATTTTCCTAAAAAATCTGGTGGTTATGTGCTTCGGCTACCCCTCCATATCAAGAACGAATCCGTCACCAAGGATTGCCTCTAAACCACCCCTAATTGTCTCGGTGGGGTAGTGGTACTTAATGGCGTATTCGGGTTTTGGGTACTCATCATCTTTTTTTGGAGAAATTTTGATAAGCCAAAATATCAGTTTATTCTTGTAGAGGAATAATCTACCATCCTTTCTTGAACTATAGACTCGGTCTTACTTTCACTCCCATAAGTTTTTTCATAAACCTCTCGCATTAAGGCATCACATCCTCTCTCATTAGGAACATCCTCTAGGTCTAAGTGGTTATAGTCCCTAGTAAATAATCCCTAGTTCCAAGCCACAATGATATCTAGGATCCTAGGCCTATATTTTAATTCTTTCATCACATTAAATCTCCTCTTTGGGATCAACTTTCTATCCTTCACTAAACTATTCTTAAATTTTTCAAAGCCATTCTCATTGACAAAGTTCTCTTTCCTAATCACATAATTTTTCTCCCCCACGGTATCTCTTGTTCAACTTCATATATTTCCTCCTCGTCATCTTAATAATCATCCTCAGTATTGAAACTAAATGATGAAAGTGGAATAGGTTCTCTTTACGGTCAAATCCTAGGTGTGTTCAAAAATATTAACGTGGGTTAGATTTGGGAAACTTTGGGCGTGGTCTTTATTTTCTCTACTAACTTCCCCTTTCCTTTCTCTTTCTTGAACCTCTACCCTTTCCATCTCTGACCATTTGGATAAGAACAAGTGAAAGACTCAACCTGTAAAACCATTTAAAACCAAATTTGTCAAAAACGTTTTTGGTAAAATTCAACTTATCTATTTAAAAGGATAAATTCATTGGAAAAGTCATTTATAAATTGAGAGTTTGAAAGTTATATGAAAGTTGTCATGTAACGACAAACTTTAATTAATCCTGATTAACTGGCTAATTTCATATTAGGACCCTAAGTTCAGACCTATGCGGACGTTGTGGAAGAGTCTAAGGCATACTTGTCGAGGTAAGTTTTGTAATTTTTGTGTGGCGCGTGTTAATTCATTTTATTATTATTTAATATTTCATCACACTAGTGTTAAGAATTACATTTGGTCGTGTTGTGCGCGTATAGTTATGAGAGTGTACAACGTTACAGGTGTATGGGGTAGTTAGGAGTTTATATATCATATCACTCCACTACATCACTCTTCACATCGCCATCACATCAACTATACCTTAGTTTCTCTCTCTTCTCTCATCTACAAATCAAAATTAAAAATCCCTTCATTCTCTCTATACCTTATCATCACTTATCCCTCCCTCATTTTTCTTATTCTCTTCCAACTCTCCATCACCAAGCCCTCCATCCCTTTCTTAACTCAGTTTTACATCTTTATCTCTCTCGTTGTGCTTTCTCTTCTTGGCAGCTCTGGTGACGATCTTCAAACCGAGGTAAGTGTTATTGATGTTGTTAACTTTCTGTGGAAAAATTAGGGCTTTAATGGTGATTGTTGTTGTTGTGTTGTTGGTGTTAATGTGATCTAGTTGTTGTTATTGTGGTTGTTTTGTTAAAAAAATTATTGTCACTCTCTAGAGATGAATTCGTGGGAGGAAAGGGGTAGCCCAGGCGAGCTGGGCCTAGTTGCTTAGGCGGGCAGGTCCGGCTGAGCTGGCCTAGACCAAAGCAAGTTGGGCCGAGCCGGCTCGAACCCGGGTGACCGGTTGGGCTGAAATGGGCCCAACCAAACTGAGTCCGATTAAGATCCAACCCATTAAAAAAATTTAAAATTTATTAAAAAATAAATAAATATGATTTTAAATGAAAATAAATTACAAAAATTTACAAAAAATAGATAAAAAGAGTAGAAAATTATGGAAAATATAGAAAAGTAATGGAAATATAAAAAATGGGAAAGGATAAAAATGTACTTTTACGACATTTTCGGGCATTTGACACCCCAATATAACTCAAAAGGTGTGCAACTAAACTTTTTGGAATAAAATTTTAAATTTTTGGTCCCACATTATAAACTCACTTAATGTGACTCCAAAATAATTAAAATGATATAATTGGACACTAGTGACTTAAGAGACTATAGTCGAGTGTCAGTTGTGCATCTCGAGGCGTGAGCAGGAAATTTTTTAGGGTTAAATGTGATTGCTTGAGGTAAGTAAACACACGAGAAAATTAGCTTAGAATTTACTCATTTCCTTCATAAATTATTTATTTCACTTTTAATTTTCTCCAATTCGGCTTGTATATTTACTATATTCCCACATGTGTCTATTTGCGGTTGAAGGGATGACATTTCTAGCTCTCTCGTAGATGACGATATGATTGTTACTATGATGTTAGACATACCTTAGACTACGCGTGAGATTTATCTCTGCGAGTCGATGATCTTGAAAGTGGGTTGACATAAGGCTCACCTCCGTTATAGAGTTCCTCTACTTTGAGGCGTTAGGCAGAAGTTTACCTTCCGACCAACAGAGTTCCTCATTTAGATAGTGAAGAGGGGCGAGGATTAACTTGCCTTCAAGGTCTTCTCGGTTTAGTATTTGTGTCCTAGGGCTCGACAGCTATACACCACACTCGCATGCCATATTCTTGATTATCTTAGCGACTAATATTCATGCTTTAAATTCCCTTTTATTTACTTTATCTACATGAATTGTAGATGTTTTCTTGGATTTCTTATGAATACTAACTGTATTTCTCTAGGATTTACTCACTGGAACTTATTATTATTTCTGTGGCAACTTGCAGATCCTACAATGAGCCGGGGGAAGGCAGTGCTTGGCGACTACCTCTGATCTGGAGCACCTCCACTAGTTTCACTCGTAGGTGTTTGTATTTATAAATATAATATTTTTGGAATCATTTTGGAAGACTTTTTACCTAATACATTTATATGGACAATTATTATACCTTTTTGTCACTTTTTGATATACACGGTATCCTTTTGCCAGGTTTCCACCCCATATGTTGTTAATTAATCCAAAACTCATTCACATTATTTATTTTCATATTATTAATACTTCTGCTATTAAAAATAACCTAAGAAGAATCAAAATAAAAACTTAAGTTGTAAAACTTCTTAACTTAGTATATTTCAACAAAATAATATTTTAAACAACGAAATAGATTAAGTCGGATTACTAGATGGCTAGTTTGTAGGCCGTCATAGATATGTGTCTAAGTGATGTGGCATGAGTTGGTGATGTGTCCGGCGATTAGGCGGAGCCCGCTTTGCCTCAAAATATGGGGCCATGACATGCCAATAAAACATAATTGAGAAAAGCAATAATTTGTACGTAATTTAAATCAGTCGATAGACATGCACAAAAACTCAGAAACTCTTTTGAAACATAGTCTAAAATTAGCTTGCGTATAAAATTTGAACCATTCGCCATATATGAAAAATAGTTCAAAGACTCTATAGCAATAAATAAATCATCACATCAGTCCCATACTAATATTGTAATAGAAATTATTCGATATCAAAACCATTTTAGAGAAAAGTTTTGAAATTCAGCTTATAAACTAATAATAATCTAAAATCGATGAAAAAACTAAAGTTTTAATCGATAAAAGGTTAGGATTTTTGTTGAAACCTTCTTGAAAGCGATTCTTTCTCTACACTCAGAAAACTCACCAAATATTTGGGTTAAATGAAAGAAAATTGAGGTAGGAATCACTTAAATATAGTAAAATCATGCTTTGGATGGTTGAATCTAGTCAAAAATTGGTCTCTTAGTCGAAGTGGTGCAAAGGTTTGTTAGTGTGAAAAGTTTAAATGTGGCGATTTGTTTCAGTTTTCAGAAACTCGAATTCGTTCTCACCGAATGAGGATTTAAGTGGATTCGTAGAGAAATCACCGACAAAATCCCTGAAAATGAGTCTTAGTGGCTCAACGATTTATCGAATGAATTCCAGTTATAAGTTCGAATTGGTGATAAATAGTTGACTTAATGTTACACTGAAAACTCTGCGCACTACTGCCAATTTTCTCAGTAAATTCCAGTATAAACTAGAATCCCTGAGTAATAGCCTACTTATTTTATTTTTCAAATTAAATTGATTTTTCGTATATTTATCACATATATATACAATAAAAGGGTAGAATTATTAAAGATTGTCAAATTTAACTATGATATGTATTAAATAATAATTTCATTACCATAAATAGCTAACTAACATAAAATTAATGCATAAAAATAATATAATAAGAAAATAAATTGGCTTGATCGACTCCCCTTACATGAAATCATTCCGGAATTAAATTCCTAAACTATCCCCTTATAAGAGTCAAAATTTGAGATAGTATAAAAACAACTCACTAATCCCAATACTAAAACTGAGAATAAAAATAGATTATGGGCGCTTCCCATATATCACCTTTGTTTACTATCGTTGGCTCAACTAAACCACGCAGTTCTAAATTGGTTCCATAAACTTAAGTGTAGGATTGCCCACTCCAATATCATTTCAGAAAGTGATTGCTCGGCCATGCACCCCAAAAGTGATTGCCTTGTTCAAGTATCCAAGATAGCTTGTGAAATGGCTAAAAAACGTCGTCCTAAGATTAATGGAGTATCTTCCTTGATGACATGTGGCATAACCAAAAAGTGTGTGGGAATAATGTACTTGTCAATTTGAACTGGTATATTAGTAACCACACATATTGATTTTATTGAATAATTGCATGGTAGAGTAACTTTTTAAAAGCAAGTACATCTAATTCTAGTATAGTATGAAGAAACAAGTGAATTGGCATACAGTTTACTCTAGAACCTGTATTGCAAATAGCTCTAAAATGCTAGACCATTTGACTTTTATGTTTGTGATATATTTTCTTGATCATCAAGCTTTACGATTGTTGGATTCTTCTTTTTATTCTTCCTATTCTTTATAGCTTTAGATTTCTCTATTTTAGGCTCGTTCTCAAAGTTGTTCAATTGCTCAACATCCATTCTTAGGTTATTATCTTTTGATTTTAAGTATTTTCGACTTATTTATTCTTAGTCATAGCATTTTCGTCTTCCATTGTTACTACATTAATAACATATATTTTAGGTTCATGATGATTTAATTCTAAAGATTCATTATCATTAGTTTTTTACTTATAAAATTCATTTAAATTTTCATAATTATCTTCATTATTGAAATGGAAAGTTCCAATCTTGTTTTCAAATTCCATAGACATTGTTCTTTCAAAGATATCAAACTTTGTTTTAGTTGTTTTAAGAAATAGCCTTCTTAAATGTATAGGTGGAGACTTAGATGATACTCAATTTCCCATTTACAAGACATAGAAGTCAATAGGAAATACTAGATTAATTACTTTTACTAAGACATGTTCTAGTAAACCATAAGGTATAATAACTATATTGTCAGCTATGGTAAGATTAATAGGTGTATTAGTCAACGAACCTATTTTTAATGACTCATATAGTTTAAGTGACATAATATTTATTGATGCTCCAAAATCAGGCATAGCAAAATCTATTAAATAAGTCCCTATTGTAATAGATATTCCAAATATTTCTAGATTGGAACATTTCTTAGGTATTTTCTTTTTAATTAAGGCATACAAACACTATTTGTCTTAAGTTTTTCTTTAAGTTCTTCTAAAAATTTATCCTTTGATTCATAGAATTCTTTCAAAACCTCATGGTAATTAAAAATTACAGAATTGATTCCATTAATAGTTTATTGATTTCTATTTTCCTAAACTCTCCAAGAATGTCTTCATTATTTTCGTCTCCCTAGCATCAACTAATCGTTGTGCAACAGTAGAATATGAATACATATCTTCATTTAAATCAGCAAAAATCTTATCATTTTTATCCTTATCAATTATTTTAGACTTTTGTAAAGATTTTTTATATGCTTCAACTCTGGCTAAATACCTTGGGTATAGACTTTCAGGAAAAGGTATATATTTCAATAGGAAGAGATTGGTTGACACACATAGGGCACATAAATGGGGTGCACATCCTATGTGGCGCCCTTTTAGGTGTGGGGTTGCGAAAAAGGACAAAAGGGGGCGCCACATAGCCTTGCGCCTCCTTTGTGTCAACCAAACATTTTCCTATTTCAATTGTTGAACCATCCATTTTCTAATAGGAATGACATTAGTCGTCATTTCTTCTACTTCTTCTTCTTCTTCTTCTTCTTCTTCATTAGTCTTATGAGTTTTCTTTTTATTATTCTATTTATGTGTCCTGCCAGTTATATGTGTGTCTTTCTTATCACTGAATAAAGCATTAATGCTTGATTAGTATGAGTTACATTAGCTTGAGTGGGTGTTTTAGCTTGATTACTCTATTAAGTAATTAACCTATTTATTTGTAAATTCATTTGACTTGACTAATTTTTCAGTTCATTAATACTATTATCTGTCTTAATTTAATTTTGAGAAATCTGTGTAAATTCTTAATGACTTTGATTCATAAAATTATATAAGATTTGATCTAAATTTTGAATCATAGGTTGAGTATTTTGTTGAGGTTGCCGATTAGGTTCGGATTGCATTTGTGCTCTTGGTCTATAAGTATTGTAATTTTGGTTTTGAGGACCATAACTGAGAGTTGGATTCCATCTTCGAGGATAATAAGTATTATTATTAAATTGATTTTTTGGGGGATTAGAAAATTAATTCATCATTGCATTAACCTCTTCAATATTTTCTTCATGTAAAATAGGACACACATCCGTAGGATGTGTAACCTCATTACAAAATCCATAAACCTTAGATTAAATAGATCTATCATTAACTAACATCTTAATCATCTTAGATAGTTCATCAATTTTATCATCAGACGTATTATTTCTTCGATTATCAACTTCATAGAGTTTTTTTCTCGAGGATTCAACCTTTTAACTGTATTGCTTAAATTGTTTTGACATTTTCGTAATTGTTTCTTTTGTTAAAGTAGGTGTTGTTTTAAATAGAGATCCACCAAATATTGTGGCTAATAGCCTTTGTTTAAAGTGATTGGGTGATTCATAAAAATATTTTAATAAATCTCTTTGAGTATATCCATGTTGTGGACAAAAAGAAATTAATCTTTGGAATCTAACCCGAAATTCATTAAAGTTTTCATCATTTTTCATCTTTGCAACTGTGATTTGCTTTTTATAAGAACTGAGTTTTCTACCAAACATATATTCATCTAAGAAAGCTTCTAACATTTGAGTCCATATAGTTTTTGAATTTTTTGGGAGATAGAACAACTAATTTTGTGCTTGATCTTTTAATGCAAAAGAAAAACCTTTAAGTTCGAATTTTCTTTAAAGTACCTTCTTTCAATTTCATCCCATTAAATTTATTTTAATGAGTTTCTGTGGGACTTCATTGTCTTTACCATAGAGTAAGGTAAGGCACTAATAATTCCATATTTAGTTCAAATTCAAGAAATCCATTAAGGTATGCTACACACCTAAGCTCATATGCTATGTAAACGCCCGAGATTTTGAGATTTTAGTCACATGTATTCACAAGAGAGCAATGTGGAGAACTAGTCTAATATGGTGTTGTTCTCAGTCAAACATGGGATGTTGATTCGAAGGTAAAATATTTTATATTTGTATGACATTATATATATCATTATTTTAAGTGTTGCGCTCGATTTAATTAGTTTGTATCATTAATTTCACGAATGTGAGTTTACTTTGAAACGTATGAGGTGTGCCTCGAGTTGGGTGATAAAGGGCATATGTACGTGACGTGACCAATGAGATCAACGAGAGAGAGAGAAAGAGAGAGAGAGAGAGAGAGAGAGAGAGAGAGAGAGAAGAGAGAAAGAGAGAAAGAAAGAACGAAATTGTAAGCCTTGATGGATTTGAGTTTAATTGTGAGAGTAAGTTGGGGGTTGCAATGCATGATTTTCTTGAAAAATCTGTTGAGACGGGCGGAAAGAAAATTTTAAGAGAGTTAAACAAAAGAGAGTGACTCATTAAAATAAGTTGGGATTTAAGTGTCTTTGTGTGGTTTAAAAGTTGATATGCATTCATACAAACCCAAAGAAAAAATGTCAAGAAAAAAGGTAACAACTATGTCAAGAAAAAAGGTAACAACTATCAACCTATCTAATGTTAACACATCACCACCATCTAGCATATCACAATGTCTCACCCCACTCCTACTTCCACATGCTCTTTCTCAACTACTCTCATCCAAATCAAAATAAATCTCTAATCTCTCTCTATTCGGGTTTCTCTAATCTCTCCCTCTTTTCATCTTTTTCCTCTCTTTCATCTAAACTTTCCTCCTACTCAGCCTCCTTCTCTCTCAAGGCTTCACTCTAGTTCACCACTCTCTTGGTCTCATCTTGTTACTTAGAATGTCCCAACCCGCAGCTCTGGCGGCCATCTCGCCAGTAACCCTTTATTGACTAAGGTAATGAGTGTAATGGGCTATTTTGTGCGAGTTTGTTAATAAGGGGTTCATGTAGGGAGTTTTATTGGGCTTTTTAGTTGATTAATAGTGTTAAAGTCCAAGCGTGATGAGTAGAATAAAAAAAAATATTATTTAAGAAAAAAGGGGTGCACATAATGAAGTGACAAGCCATACTGACCTGGGCAGTATTTTCCAGCGTTGTTGTTGGACACCGTTGTAAAACACTATTGTTGGGCAGCGTTAGGCCTGACTCAACCTGGCCAGGACCAGCTTGGTTAGGCCTAATTAAGACCTAACTCCCTAATCAACAAAAAAAAAATATTACAAGTAAAATAAAATGAATATAAATATATATATTTATGTATATGTAAATATGTGTATATATAAACGTGTATCTAAGCATATGTATAATGTATATAATATATATATATATATAACTACAAAAAATTGTTTGTAGTAGCGATGGGGATTAGTGATGGGCTATTCCCTATCGCTAAAAAGAAACGGGACACTACAATGGCGACGAGGTTAGCAACGACCCCCGTCGCTATTTTTTAGGCGAAAAGTTTTTCGCCCAATTGTCTATTTCTTTCGCCACGTGGTCGTGTAACCGCCACGTGGCAAACCGGGAATTGGCCACTTGTATGAATATCAACGGGTTTAGCTTGTCGCTAATCGCATCGCTATTCCACCTAGCCTCATTGACGACTAAACCCTTTCCCCTCCCTCTCTCTGTCCTTCTCTCCCAAACCACCAGCCCACCCTAAACCCTAAAACCCCTAAACCACTAGCCCCAGCCCCAAAACCCTATTCCCTCATCGGCGAGGCCACCTATCTCTCCGGCAAGGTCCTTTGTTGTCGCCTCGGCATGCCCGCCCTCTCCATTTGCCTCCACCTCACCACCCTCGATCTCCCTGTGCCTCTGCCTCACTAGCTCGGCCTCTGCCTCATTACCGCCTCTATATTGTGTTAGGTATAATTTTTTATTTTAAATATTCTATTTTTTATTTTTTATATGATTTATACATATTTTTGTAAATATTGAATTGTATGTATAATTTGAAATTTTGGAATTAAAATTTTTATTTTAATGTGAAATTCTTGTATTTTATGTGAAAAAAAAACTTGTATTATTTTAACTTTATGTTGGAACTAAAATTTGGAATAAATTTTTTTATATGTATTAAATTCAAAAAATATAATTGTTTGATTAAAAACTTGTAATTTTGTATTTTATGTTGGAATAAAATCCTGAAACAAAAATTTGTATTTCATGTATATTTTCTTGAGAAAAACTTGTTAAATTGATTAAGATGTTGGAAAAAAAATTTTATGTTTATATTTAATGATTTCTTTATTTTTGTGACAAATAAAATGCATGTGTTTGATTTTAATTTAATTAATTTTTTTGTGATTATTTGTAATGTTTATCGTATATAACTTTTTTAGTATTGATATATATGTACTTCTTTTGTAATGTGTTATAATTTAATAAGTTTGATTCCAAATATTTTCATTAAATTATTATTTAACTCTTTTTTTAACTAATTAAAAAATTAAAATTAAGGGTTATATAGGAAAAATATTAAATTTAAAAGTAAGTGAATCCTAGCTAGGGAGGATTGACATTATATATAGTATAGATATAAATGTTTATATTCATATATATATATATATATATATATATATATATAAATTATATGAAATTAAAATAAAATTAAGTATGGAGTTTTACAAGTTAAATGAAATATTAATACAATACATTATACTGATAAAAATTTAATTAAGTGATATAAATTCATTGGAAAAATAAAATTTTGACTAGGACCAACAATAAAAAAGTATAATATATTATACTATATATATATAGAGTAGTTAAAAGCAATTTAACTATAACAAGGAAATTTGTAATTGGTTAAAAAAATAATATCCATTTATAACAATGCTTTTGTACAATATATATAAATATATAAAACTTATAATATATGGAACGAAGAAAAAATGAAGTAAACAAAAAATTTTAGAACTAATTGAAGTACTTAAAAATTAATTGCAAATATTGAAATGAAATTTAAAAATTACTAAGCAAAAATAAAAAAAATGAGGCAAAATAAATTGAAACAAAATAAAACACTTAAAAATTGATAATTATGGTAGATATAAGTTCATATAAAATTAAAATAATTTACAATAATTTTTGTACAATAATATATATTACGCAAAGTATGTGCATATATTGCAACCAATTCGACTAATTATGGTTAACAATCGATTAAAATGTATAAAAATATCACTTAAAGTATGTGCAAATGTAATCAATTCGACTAATTACAGTTAACATTTGACTAAAATTGATATAGTGATTAATGTGTACGTGTATTCAATTAGGGTTCTTTCGGTCTTTCGAGATGTCTATGTCTTGAGATTGAATGTTCAACCGTATTGAAGGTGGTTACACTTGACAAGATTTTTGTGGCTGGCCTGAAGGAGTTTATAAAATTCTCCATGCAACACTGCACCACTTACTTGAACGAAGCGAAAATTCGATGTCCTTGTCAAAAATGTAGCAATGAGAAGTACTACGATGTAAACATAGTAAAGCTTCATCTAGTGAGGGGTGAAATCTTTTCCAATTACTATTATTGGACCAAGCATGGGGAGGAAGAATTGCTCAGCAATGCAGACGATGGAGGTGATGATCCAATAGATGAATATCTGACATCATATCATTATATGATACACGACTATGTGGGACCCAATTTTGATTGAAACTTTGAAGAGGAGTTGAACCCTAAAGCGAAACATTTATTCGAAATTATTGACATAACGAATCAACCGCTTTGGCCGGTTTGTGAGAAGATGACTAAACTCTCAGCAATTGCATGTTTGATGATCAAGTTGAATCATCATATTTCAGAGCAAGCATTCGATGAAATTTTGCAAGTATGTAAAAACATGTTTCCTGAAGACAACTGTTTGATAAATAGCTTTTACAAATGTAAAAGTTTAACGCACTGGTTAGGTCTCTTATATGAGCGAATAAATTGTTGTCCCCAATTATGCATGCTTTATTGGGGCTTGACTCTGAGCTTACATCTTACAAATCTAAGACTTTAACTCTAACAAATGCTCGTATAAGACAATGCTTTATTTCCAATTGGCACCTCGTCTACAACGTTTGTTCACGTCGAAAGCTACTGCGAAACATATGCGGTGGCACGTAGAACATGTCAGAGATGAGGGCAATATGCAGCATTGCTCCGATTCCATTGCATGAAACCACTTCAATCATAAATAGGTTGCATAGATTGCACATTCACTAGAGGGTTAATGCACGTTGAACGGGTCAATAATAAATTCAAACTCGAATTGCTACCAAATACTAAATACAATTGATTTGTAGTGCTGGTGAGCACGAGTGTCGATCCACAAATATTGCTAATGTAAACTTTTTTTCAAAAATGGGGTTTATAGAGAGAGAATTATCTGATCAACTAATTAACTAGTTAAACTAACGAGAGAATAACTATGAAACTAAGTAACATGATAACAAAAAATTTAACTTGCATGAAAGTAAATAAAGAAAAGTAAATAAACCAATTATCATGAAGTGCAAAATGACTAACAATAAACTAACTAAAACAACAAAAGATAGAAAATAATTAATGTAATTACATGAAAGAAAGTATATAACTCAAGTCAACTTATGTAAATTCCTAGGTTGGAAAAATGAAGTTCAACTCAACATCAAGGATTTGTTTGTTGATTTTATAAATAATTGTTTGGTTTAGTTTCAATAGACTAGCTATAGAGCTTCAGTGAGCACCTAATACTCGTCGATTTCTTATTTTTAGTAAGAGAGTCTCTAACAAATGTTTAACCTTAGGTAGAACAGCTATTGGATTTGACATACTTGCCTCATTAACATTCGTGAAACCATTAGCCATAGATAACCAAATCACGAAGCGCGCTCGATTTGACCTAGACCATCTTGTTATGCGAGATAGAACAAAAGGGAGCATACCAATTGGGTTATCGACTTGGTATTTGGTGTTCAATGCTCCATAAAATAACAAATGCAAAACAATAAAACTAGTAATAGATTCAAATAAAAGAGAATGCATTTACAAAATCAATTATCTAAATCATGGTAATCAAACGATAACAAGAGTGATACCATAACATAAACCAAATTTGAAATTAAAATAAATTGAAACTTACAAATCCCATGGTGATGTTGAGCTTTCCTTGAATATTCTCAATCCTAGGCCATGATGTTGACCCTTGAAATCCCATTATAAACCTTAAAAACTAAGGAAATATAAGAAAATGAGAGAAAATGAGAGGGAATAGTATAGGAGAGATCAAAAGTGACTAATGAATAGTCAAAATGGGGGAGAGAGTATGTGGATCAAGAATTAGGGAGAGACCCCTATATTTGTGCGTGTTTTGCTCTTTGGTAGAGAGAATCAAACTTGCTGAATAAATGGAAAGGATCGGATCATTTTTGTTAGGAGTGCGATAGTGAAAATTTCCATGTCTCAAACAATGGTTGGTCAGTTTTTAGTCAAAACCCTATTTCCTTAAGAAATTATTGTCCTGCCCTTGATTTTAAATGAATTTGATTTCATTTGTTTTTAGAACTTGAAGAACACATGCGCTAAAGATAATCTGATAGGCCTAGTTGATGGAGACAAGAATGATGCATCATATGAAGATACGCTAATAGCCAGGAGAGTCACACGGTGATAAAGAGAGAGTGCTGATGAGCATGATTGCCTGATGAGTGCGTCGAGGACGATCTGTGGGTGTGGTTGATGGAGGTGGGATGACGCGCGAGTTGAGGACGATTTGAGTGGCCAGTAGAGTCACACAATGCATAGGCCAAGCGTACACAAACGCAATGGGGAGCTAAAAAAATTTATTTTTTTGTTGCGCTATGTGCACACCAGTCATTATTATGCAACCCATTTACAAAGGCACCTAGAGGATTTTTTAAGGCACCCCCAAATTTGACAAAAACTACCCTTGAAACTTAACCGTTAGCACCTTGTTGATTTCGATCAGAAAAGGTTTGAAACCTTATTTGCACCTTTTTTTTCTTTCGTTTTCATCGTGATTTGGAGGTGAAGTCGACCAAATCTTCCCATTTTCTTTGTACTATCCTTCAAATTTATGCGATTTGTGCATTTGTCGAGTTTTGAAGGTGTTTATTTGGCTAGTGGAAATGCTCGATGATCTAAGGTTTGTAGGGTGAGTTCAGATATGGGGTTTGTGTGAAATCGAGAGGCAAACGAAGGTACGTTTGTGTTTTAGTTCAATCTTATGTTCATTTGACTTGTTTTCTTTGTTGCCTACCATGAAAATGTTGTAAAAATCGGGTTTAGTTGGAAACCTGCATTCCTTGGCCATACAAGTATGGGACATGCTTATTAGTCTCAGCATTGTATTGCTGAGACTAATGAGCATGTCATGGATGAACAAGAATGAGACCTTCATTTCGTGGTCTCGGTTAATTGACATCGAGACTACATTTTGTTCTCTTAGAGCAATACTATCGAGACTTCCTAATTTAATGTATCTTGGCCTAGTCTCGAAAAGTATAATTTGAGACCTTGCAATACATCTTGGTGGTGTGATACTGAGACTAAAACCTATGCATCGGTTTAGTGTAACTGAGATTGGACCTTAGGTCTCAATGATAAGTCGACAAGGGCACAACATCAGTCCGACGCGGTGGCGTCTACTATCCTTCTGCTCCTATTGACCATGGCAAGAGAAAGGCACGGACTGCATCTTACCAAAAAGAGAAGCAACAGGCTACTCGGGTTCAGGGTGTACGTGTACAAGGACAAGATACCTTATGTACCTGAAGGGAGCAGAAGTAGTAGCGGGGAAGAAACCACCAATTCCCAAAGGCAAGCAAGTGGTGGTCATGGTGGTTAGATTTATGGTGGCGATCAGAATGTTGCGGAGTCTGAGCATCACCCATCTGCTCCATTCCCAGAGGTCCCATTCACCGGTCTCTATTAAAGAGTTTTAAGGATCATGCTGTGGCATCAATTTGGGATGGTGATGTATGTTCTCTTCGTTAACTATCATTTGATTTCACAATCAAATTATTATTCTCACTATTCATATATGACAATGTATTTATGAATGACTTATTTTTTGTTGCAGCATCGACTGTTGCTTAAGTGCATAAACTACGACACCCAGGCACTGTAGAGAATTATTCAGAGGCCCGGGTTGGCTGGACTAATAGACTACTCCTACAATCTTTGATTGCATTGATAAGGCCCGATTCTCTATTAGTAACAAAAATGTTAGGTGTAGAACAGCCGTCCAATAAATCTATCAAAATGTCCAATGCCTAATTATAGCTAACCCTAGTCTTAGATGATATGAAACAAAATCCAACCCAGAATGTAATGTCTGCCGAAGTCACCCAAAAAATCTCCAACAACGACATCTAGTAACTATTGGTCGTATATGTGAAATTCATGAGAATAATGAACAAGAAACACCTTAACAACTTAATGGAGTCTGGATGCGCCTAAAATAAGTCTGTGATTACATTCAATTCAGGGTCCCTCCTATGCCACGACAAATACATATGGTTCTCCAATATATGTAAGAGTTATTGCATTTGATTTCTTCACCGGCTTTTTAATTCGATTCCTTTATCATGCATTGCATATTGTCTGCAATGTTGAAGCATCCCTATACCTCAAAGTATTTAGGATCTATCATGGCTCAACATTACCATTACTGATTTGATCCAAAATAGGAGCCTCATCTAAAGTAAATCTCCCTATAAATGAGTGACCTTCTAAGTGTTTCGCAGTGTCATGGTTATGCTTGCCACATACCACCCTCACATACTAAAATGAGTATGGGGATTCCTTAATCTCGGTAAGACTAGGGCACTAACATTTTTTTTGTAGCGGTGTTCGGCCTTATGTTGTCCTCCTCTTCCTCTCCATTTATCACTTTTGGTGGTATTTTCACATGTAGTTCAACTTTAACAATCCCAACTCTTTGGGAATCACCCCTATCTTTCTCGGATCTCTCACACGCAATTGCGAACCTTCCTCTACCGCCATTCCCTCTGGCATAAAACATTTTCATAAACAAGACGAACTTCCTAGCATGATCTCTAACTTCTACCCAAGTGAAAGCCTCAGATCTAGTTTGAAACAGTACTTCCCAAGGGCGAAAATAATATAATTCTTCACAGGCACTTGCCAATGGTACACTTGTTGATAACATACTTGGCGATGGCACAGTTGTCGATGGTACTTCCTACAAAAAAAATCAAACATCATAAGCATTCAGAATGAGAACTCAAAAATTCTTAAAATACATAAGTTTTAGTAATATAAGGCCGAAACATAATGCATAGTCTTGGTACAAAATGACTAAGACTCTTCGATATGTCTTTGTTACAATCGACCGAAACTACTTTATTGTGTTTCGGTTATAGACAACCGAGAAGGTAGTTTTAGTTTCGGTTTCCATCATCAGAGATGTCTCGATACTGTGTAATTGTAACAATCGTGCTCCTTGCTATATTCAACAAATTTGAAACCCTAACCTATTAGAAGCTTTAAAACTCACCTCCAACTGTCTCGATTTAGCCCGACTTGCGTCTTTGTCATCCATAGTATAATACCACAATTATCAATCCACCGACACACACACACTAAAACCCACACCTTAAACCTTAAAAATTTGATAAATAGGTAGATACCAATCTTTTATGCACTCCTTGATAGAAGAACGTCATGTCTAATCGCAGATGAAGATAACAGAATTGGTTAGAGTTCAATTCTTCCTTCAACAAAAAACGGAGCGGGATGCCCAAGAAAATAGTTTTTGTTGTTGGTTTGTGTAGGATGGCATATGAGTCATTACATATACATTTGGAAATAACTGGGGTGAATTTAGTAAATAGTGGGTGCACATAGCATGCCCTTTTTTACTTCCTCTAATCTTGCTGCTTGTCTCGAGGACAATTTGTTTGGCGGCTGAACTAGCCCATGAATGAACAAGGACTTAGCCAATTTTTATGGTTTTTCTTCAACTTTTAGCACTTAAATCTTTTGGCACATCAACCAACCATAATCTTAACTCGATGTGGGACCCACATGACTATTTTGAGATGCATGTTAGCATGCATTACGATGTAAAATACCAACAATACTCCAAGTACCCCACTTTTATTCGTTTTCATCAAAAAAGCCTAAAAAATCAAATTACCAAAAATAAGCATTTGCAAACTAAAATTGAAAAATTTGGCGCACTGTAATAAAACAAACACACACACACACACAAAAGGGTAAAAAATAAACTTGACAAGGGTTTAGGATAGAACCATTGAACATTAATGGATTAGCTAGAAGGTACATCAACCAATGTGTTGGTTTAGCAAACACATTAATGGTATCAGTGGGTAATCGATCCTAGTTTTATAAATGAAATGAGAATAACAGTGAAATAGCCATTGACTCTTTAAGTTGCATTTTTATATGTATTAGGTTATATGATTTCATATGTCCTCCTTGCCATGATTGTCATATTGCTATTGTATTTATTTTTTACTATTGTATGGATTGTTGGTAGCCAAGTGGTTCACCTAAAGGGAAAGAGATGGAAAATAGTTTTAATAGTCTTTTCTACGATGTAATGACTATTTTAATATAAACACTATTCCAATTACATATTTGTAATATAGCAGGGTTAGGAGATTTATATATCGTGTTTTGGTTTTGATGATTTTCGTATAAGTAAGTTTTTAATTTTCATCCCATATACATTGATTTTTATTTTGATATCGATATATAGGTTGAGTTTATCAGGTACAGAAGACGTGGCTATAGGCTTTAATTAAGTTTGACTAGTGTAGTGGGGCTTAATCAGGGTTTCAAGCTGGATATTGCCCTAATCGTGATAGGGGGTGCTACAATGTGTGTACGGGTGTCGAAGTCATTGTCATTCTAATATATCGCTAGATGTAACGCTCTATTATGTCATCAATGATGTAAACCCCTATTCAAGTTGTTCCATCAATTGTTAGTGTCAATTGGCAAAAAACATTAGGTGTAACTGTTGTTGAGTGATGATGTAGCGGTAGTGATAATTGACGAACTAATTATATTTGCTGTACTTGGAGTCGCCTTGATTGTTTTTCTGAATGAGATAATAAATCTGAGTTATTTGTTTCCTAAGAGATGGTGAGAAAGAAAGGACAAAAATGTAAATAAGAGAGAGAACATTTCTAAATCTCCCAATAATTATACAAGGCAAACCTTTTACATAGTGTCACATGGAGTGCCAATAAATATGTATTGGAGTATAAAATATTTCATGGCATTTAATACTATCTCATTCAAAACTTTATAAATTCGAGCATAATCAAATGATCTTTATCCCAATCTGAACAATACTAGTCAGTGAATTCTTACAACAAAAAGAATAGAATTAGCGTATAAAAAAACCATCCCATGTGAAACTCTTGTCAAAATAGAAGATAAACCCAATATCACCTTACACAATTCCTCATTGTCTCATCTTCCTAAGATAAAATCTCTTTTTCACCCTCCTACAAATCCAAGATCTGCCACCAAAGTTACTTCACCAAAATCTTCAGCGAGCTTTAAAGTGAATGGGGAAGGAAAAAAGTTCCTCGACAAACTGGAAGCGAAAAGAAAGGTTGCGAATGCAATCATTATGCTAAAAAGTGTCGAGTTGCAACTAAAGATGTATTCAAATGAAAATGGAAGGCATGAAAAATATGTTGAATGGTGAAATTGAAGACAAGATCAATTTAGTTGTGGTTGATTAAGAGGGTTTTATTTTATTTTGTTTGGAAAATAGTTTAGGATTTCTATTTTTTAAGAATTTTGTTTTAAATATGATGAAGTTTGAAATGGCAATATATATCCTTTATCTTGTTGTTGATTATTTATCCTTCTTTTTTATATATGTACGTCTAGAATTTGATCAACAAAATAATGCCCCTGCCCCATAATTTAAAGCCATAAAAATTGATAGTATATACTTTTTTGAATAGACAAAGATGCATTCACTATTAAATAATAAAACAATTACAAAATAATTGGATACTTTCACCATCTATACGTAAAAAAGGAAAATCCAAAATAGCCCGATTTACAAAAATTGTTGCAATTCCTCAATACTAGATGCGTGAGAAAGTTATAGCACCCTTCATGACTAAGCCCATCTTAGTTCATATAAGATCCTAGAATCTTAAAAGTGAGGAGTGGCAACTGATAAGTAGTTAATTAGACTTATATATAGGGTTAGATTAGTTGCATAATATGTCTAAATATCCCGAAATGAGCTCTAATTGATAGTAGTTATGTGTTTTCAGGAATACAAGACATAGAAGAGACAAAGGAAGGAATTCATGTAGAATAGAGAAGAACGAACACAAAAATGTAGGTGAGAAGACCAAGTGATACCTTGGGTATACATCGTTGGCGCCGTGGGAAATGAATGGAAAACTTGGAAACAATGTAGTGAAGTTGGCGCATTCCTGATGCGATGGCTCAACATTGGCAGCGCCAAGTTAATATATAGTAAGCGTCGAGTGCACTGAGAAGGAAAACTTCATTGAAGACATGGTGCTGTTGTGGCACAGTCACTTAATACATACGATGTGGATCACTTACAAACATCGTCAAGACTAAAAAATAGAACGTTTTGGACTTCTATTTCGTTTGGAATTGTTATTTAGTTTTTCTTTTTGTATTTTAAGAAACTTAAGAGTATTAATAGATAATAGGACGTGGTAAACACACAATAACCAACCACTACACATTAGCGTATTTTGCAAGATAATTAAAAGAAACCACGATTGTTTTAGTTAAAAGTTTTAAAGAGTTTATTTGAGTACTGAGAAGAGATTTTGAATGAGAAGACATTAAAGACTCATATTTGCAATTCAATCTTTATTTCATTGATTTAATTAAAGGTAATATTTACTTTAATCTCTGATTTCAATGATGCGTGAGTTGTCTATTTATCTTAGGAATCAAGGGATCTTATGGTATGAATACTATGTAAGGTTATGAATTATTTATAATGTTTTAGATGTAAAATGATTAAAATTTGTGTTTGATTCTATGCGTAATGCTATGAACATCTTGATCACATGTTTATTGATTAGTGGTTTTAAAAGTTACCATGGCCTTGGATCTTTTAAGCCGGATAGGAACAACACAACCGTAAAATATATAACATCGATAGATAGTTGTTGATTAGGGAGACATGAATAGTCAACTAAATTGTTTATAAGTCTAAAGATTTGGTACTTAATTCTTTATGAAAGTTACGTCATTCACACCGATAGGTGGAATCTTAGTTTGCATATTAAGATATTTTTCACTACGATAGTGGGTTGAACTAAAAATTAAGAAAATTTGCCTATGTTAATTATGCATTGCACACATACATAAGAAAAATGAAGGAAGATAGATATGGAAAGTATAGTATTCATTATCTAGGTAAAGTTATGAACTACAAGTTTTCTTAATATAAGAATAAAACTTAATTTACATTGCTTTTATAGATTAAATTAGTTTTAGTTTTAGTCAAACAAAAATAGAACTTTTTAACAATATAGTAAATTTGACTAAGCACTTGTGTCAATCTACACCTTTCCAGATGATTGATATTTATAATCAATATTTGTTGATCACATTATTACTAAAATTGAACTGTTATACTTTCGATTATGATCAAGATACTTCTAATTATGATCAAGTTTTTGGTGCTGTTGCCCGAGATAGGTAGCTACAGTTAGTTTAGTTTACATAATTGTTTTGAATTTTATTTTCATCAATTTACTTTCAATTTAAAAAATATTTAAATTTTAAGCTATTGGGTTTCGGGGATCAAGCACAGCAGAAGTTTTTGAAACCTTTTGAATGTTCTCGAACAAAGATCCTATCAATTCTATTAAATTGATCTACCAATAGAAGAAAAACCATACCTTAACAAAAACAACTTTATGTCTGCCTTGTTTGGTGTTGATTGATTCCCCCAATACACTGTCAAAGACGAACATCCTCTATCAGAAATCCACGCACAAACGGATGATCACAATCCGGAGTGCTAGCGCTAAAACTCTAAGGCAAAAATAATCACAAAAACTCTCTAGAAAGTTTTTTACTATAACTGTGACCCTAATGTCTTATTTATAGTACAATAGATCGAGTTGTAAAGAACTTCATTTCCTAGTCACAATCCAAATAGAATCTTAGAAAAAGTCCAAGTCTAAAAAGATAGCCATAGATAATCTACAATTCCTAATCTAACAAGAGTTATAATTTATCTAAAACTCAAATAAGAATTAGAGTCATACTATAATTCCAATTAGAATCATATTCAAAATAGGATTTAACAAGTGACAAAATTTCTAGTCGCACTAGAAATGTAAGAGATTTGTAAATCCTAGTCAAACTATGGCACTTAATGAGAATCTTCAAAATGAATTTTATTAAATAAAATTCAAATTCGTTCCTTGCGTGCGACCTAATAGGTACATACAACGTTAGCAGTGAACCAAAACTTTTTTTTGGCATACAAATCATTATTGGCCACTAGCAAGACATTATGACTACCCAAATTGCATAAAGATCAATAAGTTGATTCAACCTAATAGACAGCGTATATTGTATCCCTCATCACACGATATCTTTTGATTGAACATAGGATATGATATGTCACTTTTATAGTTTAATCTATTAGTCTCAATCTCCTAGTAGACTAAAATTGTCAAGTGACATTGATCCAATCAATTCACTGGACATGGTGATTTATCAATCTAACACATCGAGGGGCCCAATAGATATTTCTCTTTAAAAGAGATGGAAAAATTCCATCTCGTTTACACAACATTCACATATTAGTTGGACAATGACCAATCACAACTTGTATAATCGTTAGGATAAAATGACGTTTAATTGTGTCGAAGTATTGTGCTTTTAATGTTGGAGCCTCTGATGATCTCAAGTAAAAGGACTGAATGATATAACTATCATGGAAGCACTTATAACATTAATCGTGTAGCGTTCTCAAAGTGGTTCGGTCCTCCATTTGTTCCTAACAGATACTCATAATCTCGATCTGTATCCGTATACATATAACTATTACATGATTATCAATCAAGACTCATACTAGTCTTAATTTATTACAGTTCCCAAAATAATAACTGACTAGGGATGTTTAAAATAATATAGATACTATTCATGGATGCTATTCTAAAAGAAAGATAAAAGTGATCAAGTAGTGCATGACAAAGAAAGAGGACAAAGATGTCTTCTAAATTACTTCAAACCAGAAAAGAAAGAGACATACAATAGATTGATGTGGCTTCCAACCAACACTAGTGAGTTTGAGTAGATACCATCTCTCATCAACATGGTGCAAAATAGCCTATTTAATGGGTTAAAAAACGAGGATCCAGTTGCACATATGGAGAACTTTATGGAGAACTATGATAATGTTCATATTACTGGAGTTACGAAGGAAGTAATTAGAATTAGATTTTTTCCATTCTTAATGGATGGAATTGCCAAATCTTGGTTTCAAGGAGTGTATGTAGGAAACATGACTTCATGAGTGGATATTAATGAAATATTCCTAGACAAATTCTTTCTCCCATTGAAAGTTAGTGAAATGAAATTGGAGATAGACCAATTCCAGCAAGATGATGCTAATTCTATTGGTGAGGCTTGTGAGAGATTTAAAGAAAATATGAGAAAATGTCCAGGACATGGATATGTTAAGTTGGCACAATTGCAAATATTCCACTATGAAATGAATCATGGCATGAAAACATTAGTGGATGTCGCAGCAAGTGGTTCTCTACTAACTAAGAATGAAGATGGAGCACTAGATCTACTAGATCTGATGTCCCTGAATTCCACAACAGGATCTCATTACACAGTTGGAAAGACAGCATGAGTTTTTGAGGTTGATTCACAAGCAGTAATCATGGCACAATTATTCTACTTGAGTAATCAGATGGCTAAGTTACAAATTGGAAAAGTACAAGCAATTCAGCAAGTTGTTAATCACCTAGCAATGGAGGTTAATCCATTAAATATGCAACAAGGGATACAGTTTGAAGATATCAACTTCATGAATAATCTGAGTTATGGAAACAACTTCAGACAAAGAGGAATGGCTCCTCTGAGATATTATCAAAGATATAACAACCCGAACTTTTCATATGGAAACCCTAATAATGCATTGAAGTAACATCCAAGTTTTGAGCAACAATTCCAACAAGAGAAGCTAGGCTAAAGTAAAGATATGATTTCATTGAAGTCGATTAGGAAATTCTTCCAAGCCATTGACATCAACAATAGAAACGTCATGAAAGGAATGAGAAATAGATAGAGAATTTGAAGCAAACTCTTAAACGAATGGAATATGAAAGACACCAGTTCATTAAGAATTTAGAGAGACAAATCGATCAGTTAGCAATTGCATTTAATTCTAAGAAAAATAATTTTCAATTAACAAAATCATGAATCCTAAGGAGAATGTAAGTTTTATACAAGTGGTGGCCAAGCTACAAAAAATGAATATGATAGTAGTCAAGAAAGCAGAGAAACCTTAAAAAAGTGCAAAAGGTAGAGGTTCAGAAAAACCCACCATAGTTTACAGACTATTTAAATTTTTGGCATGCCTTGCGCTTCCTCTAGATTTACCAAAATACAACATGAAAGAAAATCCTGAGTGATGTGAAGTCATATTTCTTGGATAAGCTTTAATTATTCAAAAGTGGTAATGATTGGTTAATTCGACAATGTTCAACAGAGGAGAAATCATTAGGCATTTTAGAATGGCATCATTCATCACCATATAAGGGATATTTTGGAGCATAAAGAATGGCACCAAAAGTATTACAATGCGAATCATATTGGTCAAATCTATTTTAGGATTCATATATTTTTGCGAAAATCTGCAATGAATGCTAAAGAATGGGAAATATTTTTACAAGATAAGAGTTTCCATAAACAACTTTTCAAGAAATTAAGCCTTTCGATGTATAGGGAATAGATTTCATGGGCTCGTTCCCTAATTCAAATATGAAACAATATATATTGTTAGCAATGGATTATGTTTCCAAATGGGTGGAAGCCATAGAAACCACAACCCATGATGCAAAAGTAGTAATAGAATTAATAAAGAAAAATATTTTTTTCCAGGTTTGGACCTCCTAGAGCATTATGGGTCACATTTCTATAAAAAAGCCCGGACACATTATTTAAGAAATGTGGGGTTAGGAATAAAACCTTACTTGAATACCATCCTCAAACAAATGGACAAGTTGAAGTATGTAACTGAGAAGTGAAATAGATCTTAAAAAACGCAATTGATACGAAAGGAAAAGATTGAGTATTCCATCTTTAAGAAAAATTGTGGGCATATAGAACGACATTCAAAACATCAATTGGCACATCTTTGTGTCAATTGTTGTATGAAAAAAACATGTCATTTACCAATAGAATTAATACAAAAAGCATACTGGGCCATCAAAAAGCTCGACATGAATCTTCAAGCTGCGTGAAAGGCTAAATTACTTCAAATGATGGAGCTGGATGAGTTTAGATTGTATGCATACGAAAATGCCAAGCTATACAAAGAGAAGTCACGGCAAGGGCATAACAAAAGAACTGAATATCAGTCTTTTGAACCAAGACAACTAGTCTTTTTATACAATTCGAGAATGAAATATTTTCTGGGCAAATTGAAATCACGATGTTCAGGACCATTCAAGGTTGTTGAAACTTGGCCTTATGGGGTGGTAGACTTAATAAATTATAGTGCTAATAATTTTAAAGTAAATGGCTAAAGGGTTAAGTTGTTTAATGAAACAGAAGTGAGAAACGAAGAACTTGAAGGGCTGAAGCAACCAAAGTTCAACACCTTGAGAAGTAAAAACAAGGGAAAGAAACAATTTAAGCCTAAACAACTTGTTTAATGGGCATTTACCCCTCTAAAATCCTATTTTGAGTAATTTTGAGAAAGAAAAATGTTTTAGTGATTGAGAGTGAATAGTGAAGTCACATTATGGTTTTGCACAATTTGGAAATTTAGGGCATTGATTAGGAAACGTGAACAAGATAGTAATAGGGTAGAAATTAGTGAGCAAAGTGAGAGGGTTTTAATTGATAGAAGCTTGGAGAAGTATTCTATATCGAAAAATATTTTGACATTGAGGTAAAATTCCAATTATCATTGGTTATGTTTTGAGTTTTTATATTAGAGATGAAATAGGATTGGATTGTAGAAATTTAGGTTTTTGGATAGGAATTTGAAGTTATGTGAGTTTAGAACATAATATGGATTATTGTGGATTAGTGTGAGTCCTTATGAATACTATGGCGTTTGAATGACCTTTGTGAATGAAATTTTGATTTTAGCTAATTTGATGCCTGTCATTGTTGGTATGTTGTTGAAAAGCTTTTGAAATGGCAAGAACAAGGAAAAAGTTAGTGAAGTTAGGCTAATGATCATGAGGCATCTACTTTCGGGGCTAGGGATGATAATGCCTCGAGGCCATTTAAATTAAAGTTCTATATTAGTAAGGAAGCTAAGGAGAGTTATGAGGCTATATAGAATAATGAGTTTATTTGTGAACAAGGAATCAAACTCCCAGCTAAGTATAATGAGAGAGTCAACAATTTCATCAGGCAATGAGGATGGGATCAACTCACACAAGATTATATAGAGAATAAGGTTTATGGAGTGTTGAGATTGTGTATGAATTCTATGCCTATGCTAGGTTTATAAAGAAAATAGATTGAGTAAGCGTAAGATGAGTAAATGCCCCATCTAATGAAAAGGCAATAAACAATTTCTATAGGAATGGAGACCCCATAGACTTTCGCAGTTGATTTATATGAGAGACCCGATAGCCTATATACTTTTAGAACTATAGAAAGAGCATTAGTTGTCCTAGAACAAAGAGGATGGATAATGGGAGTGGAGAATATGCAAACACACATTAGGAAGGGAGTATACGAAAATTTTATAGAATGTGGCAACATTTCATGATTACTTCATTATAACCCACTACTCAGCAGGGTGAGGTAAACAAATGTAAGGAGGCTTGTTTATTTTGGATTACATAGAATGGGAAGATCAATAAAGAGGAAATCATTTACAAGAGTTTGAGAGAGTCAATCTTGACTGATAAAGACAACAAGTTTTTTTTTTCCATTCAAATGTGCTTGAATTTCGGAGTTCAATTTATTCAAGATAAAAAATTTGATATAGAAGCCTAAGCATTAATTGATGAAGAGTTTATGTTGACCTTGAAATCACCTAATGGATACAAGGACACTAAAGATCAGAGAGATATAGCGGAGAGGGAGAGACTTGATACCGAGATGTTATCTTAGGAAGCCGAGGATCAAGCACCAATAAAAGCATGAGCACCTACAGGAATTTACTGAAGGCTACAACTTTTTAGACTATATGATTGGAGAGTATGACTTGGATGGTCCTGAAGTTTTTCTACCACCACCTCCATCACCAAAGATACCGATACCACCAGAGGATATGACTCTACAATAGCGAAAGTTGTGAATAGCTAAAATACAAAGGCAATATGAAGAGGTTAAAGCTTAAAATGATCAAGCCTTGAGGAAATATTAGCAAGATAGGCGGAGAATGATTCAGGACAGACTGGATTTATAAGAGAATTTATTCTATTTGCATATCATAAAAAGGACTTAATGTGATATCAAAAGAGTAGAAGTAGGAGACTTACTGACATATCTATCAGATTTCCAAAGGTACTGAACTATATGTTTAATCATAAAGTAGTGTAGAACAGAAGAGTGGAGTGTCATTTGACATCATCTTTTGCTGGAGCTGATGATGATGATGCGCAATCCTACATTCGAAATTTCAAGATTTCACTAAATCTTAAGGAGATGGGAGATATATTAATACTTATTTTTTAATTTAGGATATTTGGCACTTTAGTAGTTTATATTAAGTTTTATGCATTTTTAGTTTTATTATCATGCTTTAATTATGTTATATTTCATATGTTTGTGTTGTTGTGACAACCCCTTCTCAAATCTAGGGCACCGTTCGACCTAATCCTGTTATTAAGTCATAATCTCAGCCACGTAAGACTTAACAATGTATTAGTTAGCCTTTAGTCCTATTATCCTCAATACACATGTCCATGACAAACTAGACACGATTCTTAATGTTATAAAATTCTCAAAGTAAATTAAAACTTTTAAACAATTATTAGAATAGAGGAAGTCTTAATGATTTAGTATAAGCAATCAAATACCAATCCTAAGTGTGAAAAACTAGGAGCTCGGAGAACTAACGCTCAACCAAACATATAAAAAACCCTAATGTATCTGAAAAAATAATGTAAATAATATAGCAAATCAACGAAAACCTACAAAGTCGAACTCGGAGCTGATTCACACCATAAACTCAAAGGTAGTTGCCAATATTCTCCTTCTCGGGCCTGTGAGTCGTTAGATTTGCATCCACTGTAATAAAAAGGACAGTGAGTGCAATAAAGTAGAAAGTAATGTCTATAGATTCTCATCCTTATTTCCAAATATACAATAGGTATTTAAATGCATAAAGATAGCGAAGAATTGCTGAAACTAAAATATGCTAGTAAATCCCAAAACTAAATATATGAAACCGACACTAGGCTAAGTAGTGATGATATAGGTGCAGTCGGCCGTGAGCTATGTCACTCAGCCTTTAAGGTGACTTAAAAAAGACTTTTGTATTATCGCACAGTATGCTATTCATTTGTCAACACCCCAGGGACTATAACCCAATGTGTCGCGCCATATTAGTAGCTAGTGCCGACATCCCCAAGGATTATAACTCCGTGTGTCGCTCATCACAATATGATGTAGTGGACTAATGACACTATGCCTCCGAACACCCCGGAACATGTACTCGCACTCCCTAAACCCTTCCTAAGGCTTTGGCTATCATTAGAAATGTTTTAGATTGTGCTCAGGTGGTTTACTGTGGCTTTAGGCTTAATCGAATGTTTTTAAAATATTCATCAATATTACATAAATCTTGATGTCTAGAGTACCTTGTGCACTAGGTACTATTTCTAGCGCGCTAGTGACCCCCTTATAGCACTACTCATATTTATTACCTCACTATACTCAGGTAGCGCGCTAGCAAATGTACTTAGCGCGCTAGGCGCAGGAAAACCCAGATATTCTACATTTTCAAATTTTTGAGTTTTTTCTTCTAGATGGGCATCTCCTTTGCCTTGGACCTCTATTCTCCTCCTCTAGAAACCCAATACATCCTCCATATTAACAAATACAGCTTGCACTTCATATATAATCATCAAATCATAAATTTTCATAAAATTAAAGTTGTAGATCAACTTACCAAATAGTACAACACCTATAACTTGATCAACTCCTCAAAAATCCATAAGAATTTCTTAACACATCCATTTATCTTATTCTCTAGATCTTTCTTCTCTTCTCATATATAAAATGAAATGATTTGAGATGAAGATCCCCATCAATCCCATATATACAGATAAGGTTGAATTTGAGCCTTTGATCTATATGTGTACACCCATCTTTAGGCTAATCCTATGGCTTACCAAATGATATGAACTCCACTAACCATCCACTAACTCATCTTTAATAACACACATTATATCTCAATTGGTCTTATGATGTGTCTACACATATCTCGAGGAACATCAATGACCATCATTTTATCTTTCTAACTTACGCTTCATTTATATAAATTGAACTATAAGCACATTGATTTAGCTAATTAGGTCACATTAACTTTAAATTAAACATACCACATCCCTTTCTACTCTTGTCCCATACCGACATGCCTCAAGGCAAGTATGCGCTTACGTTTCGACATCTATACACAAGTAGGAGTAACTTAGTAGTCTACACAAATACAATACACTAGGTATACATCACAACAAATCTAACATAAACCTCGACCATATTGCCTTGGTCAGTGCACTTATCTTGATGTTGGTCCTACATCATGGGTCAGTGATCCCGATTAATGACCAAACTACGATTACAAATTTAAACAATGACAAATCTTTCCCACTAATCGAAGTTTCATCCTTAAAATTAAAAATCAGGTTAAGATTATACCTGACTCAAAAAATTACATAAATATATCTCGCATATAGTTTTCCCATACCCAAGTGAGTTCCTAGTCATTACACTTGCCTCTCAACTATTGTACCTTTTGGTCTAGAATCTGTAATGGTTGCACCTCATATGAAACATCTTCGCTCAGGTCAATCTGACTGAAATCAACTATCAGTTACCCCTACCTTTGACTTTGCTAGATGAAGCATAAAGATATGAAAGACTGGATGTATCCCTGGCACATATGGAGGTAACTCAAGCTTACACGCAACTTTCCTGATCCATTTCTTAATCTTGAAAGGCCCGATGAGCCTTAGTGCAATTTTTTCTTTCAACCCAAATATGTGAAGAACCTTCTAAGGGAAAACATTAAAATAAACTAACGCTCCCTCGGTGTATGTGAGATCGCTAAATACATGTCTGCATATTTCTTCTACCTCTCTGGGCACCCTTAAGTCTCTAAAGAATTTGCCTCACTTCTTTTGTTTAATCAACAAAAATCTCAGTCCCCACTGACAACCAATCCTCAGGCTTAGCCTAAAACGATAGTAAGTGACACGATCTACTATAAAAAGCCTCAAATGGCGCCATCTCATCGCTATCTTGATAATTTTTATTGTATCCAAACCTACAAAATAGTAGATACTCCTCCCAAGATCTACCAAACTCCAATACACGAGCCTGAAACATATTTTCAAAAACTCGAATTAACTTCTCGGTCTGTCCATCAGTCTAAGGGTGAAAAGATGTGTTGAACTGTAGGCGCGTACCATACTGCACCTACATATGCCACCACATCATGGACAAAAACATAGCATGTCTATTTGACATGATAGTCAATGGTACCCCATGTAGCCTAAGGGTTTCTATCAAAAAATATGCTCAACTGGTCAAATGTTTAGTGGGCTACGATTGGTAGGAAGCGAGCAGACTTTTTCAATCTATCTATAATCACCCATATCGAATTATGTATCCTAGTAGTCCTCGACAGTCTTATAACAAAATCCACGGCAATGTCTTCCCACTTCCATCACGTATGAAAAGAGGTTATAATAAACCTCTAGGGCTACGATGCTTAGCCTTCACTTGTTGGCAAATTCCATAATTACAAATAAACGTAGACATGTCTGCTTTCATCCTAAACCACCAAAAATATTTCCTCATATTATGTTACATCTTGGTCTTGTCTGGATAAATAGTTAGCAAGGACCGGTGTGAATCGTAAAGTATCTCATCACTCAGCTCTGCCACTAACAGTATCCACAATCTTCCTCTACATCTCGAACATTAATTCATCATTTCTGTCCTATTAGCACAATCATCATTTGGCGTCAATTCGCTGAACCTCAGGTACAAAATATCGGTAATCAAACCTTCAGACATTGTTTGTGTAGAAGTTTTCAGTAATCTCATATGTACACATAACATCATCTGAGTGTCAATAGGAACCTCTAACTGACTTGCCATCATTGCTGCCTCGAATAACCCATATCCACGTGTCACATGACATCTGGAAATCTCAACATCTCTAGGTATCCTACTCAGCACATCCGCAACTATATTAGCTTTTCCTATATGGTACTTCAACAAAAATTTGTAATCTTTCAAAAACTTCAGTCATCTGTGATGTCTCATGTTCAGCTTTTCTGTGTGAAGTGATACTTCAGACTCTTATGATTAGTAAAAAGTGTGAATATATGTTCATACAAATAGTGTCTCTATGTCTTCAGTGCAAATACCACCACTGCCAACTCCAAATCATGTATAGGAAAGTTCTTCTTATGAATCTTCAACTGTCTAGAAGCGTAAGCCACTGTACCTCTTTCCTGCACTAGCATGCATCTTATACATATATATGAAAAGCATTTATATACATTGAGAATCCTTGTCTAGCCTCTAGAAACACAAACAATGGTGCAGTGGTCAAAAACCTCTTCAACTGAGCAAATACATGCTCGCATTCCTCAGACCAATTAAACATGACATCTTTATAGGTCAATATGGTAATTGCTAATGTGATCTTCAAGATATTCTTCACGAATTTATGGCAATACCTTGCTAAACCTAGAAAGCTCTTGATCTTAGTAACAGATGTCCATGTCGGCTAATCCATGATAGCCTAAATCTTAGCCGATTCCATTGCAATCCATGTTATCTCAATAACACGCCCCAAAAACTTGACCTTTGAAAGCTAAAATTCACAGTTGCTGAACTTGGCTAAAATATGTGTTCCCTCAATGTCTCTAATGTCTCTCTTCGGTGATGATCGTGATCCCCTAAATTCTTCAAATTGATCAATATTTCATTAGTGAAAACAATCACCAAGTGATCAATAATTGGCCTCAGAACCTAATGTATTAAATCCATGAACATGGTGGGCGCATTGATTAGCTCAAATGGCATAACCATGAACTAATAGTGTTTATACCTCATGTTGAATGCTATTTTGGACCTATCCTCATCACTGAACTAAGCTGATGATATCCTGATCTCAGGTCTATCTTGGAGAAAAATTGTGCTCGTCTCAACTAATCAAACAAATCGTCAGTTAGTGGCATTGGATACTTATTCATGACTTTGTCCTTATTCAACTGTTTATAATCAATACACGATCTCAAAATGTCGTCCTTCTTCTTCACAAATAGGAAGAGTACTCACTAGATCGACATGGAAGGGGTGATGAATCTTTTTCATCCTAAATCTAGAAGCTGACTCCTTAACTCTTCCAACTCTCTTAAAGCCATATGATATGACGATATAGAAATGAGTCTAGTACCTGGTACAAGCTTAATGATAAAGTCTATCTATCATGGTGGCAGTAATCCAGAAAAATCTTTCGGGAAAAATATAGGAACTCACACACTATCGAAATATCCTCCAACCTAGGTCCTTGATTTTCTACTACTGCGTACAGTACTACTAACGCCTCCATCTCCTTAATAGTCGCAAGTCGACCTTTCATGATATCAGATCTTGGTCCACTACCTCGATATGTAAATGTCAGATGCTTTGGAATCTCAAATATTATTGTCTTACTGAGATAGCTAATATAAGTTTTATTGATACTAACCAATCTATACCTAATAGTGTGTTAAAATCTAGGAACTCGAGAACTCTAGAGTCTACAGGAAACTCTACCCCACCTATCTCAATAGAACATCCCTCGACAAAACTATTAGGATATATCCCATCCCCAACTGTGGCACTCAAAATCAAATGTACGCTAAGCCTAATAGGTGTTAATCCTGATATGTTTATCATGCATTCAACAATTAATGAAATGATCAAACCAAATGTAAAAATCCTCATCAAAAATTGAAAATGTACCCTTAACAAGTCCCAACATTGCCTTTTAGATCTGGTTGTGCTACAATATGAGCTCCCTCTTGGCCTTGTTGTGGATAGGTTGTTGCTGGCTGTTAACACTCTTTAGCAATGCGTCATGCCCGACCACATTTATAACAAACATTCAGTCCAGAATGGCTAAACTACTAATTTTATCCCTAATCTTAATATTGTGCCTGACCATGTGCTTGTCTTCGTCCCTATTTGTACCTATCTCGACCTCTGCCACCTTGCTACTGCTGCTACTATCAGGGAGCCAGTAGTGATTGTAATGCCTATATGGTGGAAGGTGGTAAGGGAGGTATGCCATGTCCATCCTGAGTAGGTGCAGGAGGTGGTGCATAAGGCACTATCTGAATACAAGAAGTAGGTGCTCCGCCCCTTTGGAATCTCCTATCACCTTTCCTTAATCCCTTACCTCTTTTTCTCCCCTACTCAAAATCTACTCCATAATCAGCTATCTGTATGGGTTTTTCCTTCTCTCTTGCTAACTTATATGTCTCATAAAGAGAGCCCGTTATTATATTTCTTGGAGAGATCTATCTTTGGTATCAACAACATGGTGTGTAGTGTCAAGTTTCAGGCCATCGCTAAAGTAGAAAGCATCATCAGCATCACTCTCAACCAAATCTCCAGTAAACTGCCTGAGGTAGCCGTATATGTCTCTATAACTCATTAGTGACTCTCCCTCAGCCTATCTCAATGAGATAAAGTTCTTTTACATTTTCATTACTATCAATGCTAGAAAATACTTCTTGAAGAACTCCTTGAAATCAGCCTACGACGCAAAACTGCCCCTACTGGCCACTATCATCCTCAACTAAACATCAGCACCTTTCTTCGGGGTCTAGTAAAAAAGGATGAGTTATAGCTATCCTCGATACTCAACGACAAATGTAGTTTTTCTTGTGGCAGGATCCACCTCTCAATTTTTTATGATCTCTCTCCCTAGCAAAGAAAAATAGCCTTAGCAAAATGAACTCCTTCACCAACTTGGCATCCCTCTATAAGCCATCAATCTTAGAAGTTCTTGATGTAGGAGTGGGTGTAGCCTTAACTGGAGCTATCGCTATCGGTAACTTGGGAGGATGAGGTATTATAGGCTCTACCGAAGGCTATGGTACCGATGGTACATATATTTGTGGCCCTGCGGTAATGGTAGCTAGTTCAGTCGAAATCTCAATAGTCATCATAGGTACTGCCTTAGTGGTAGGTACAAAGGTGGGTACGATTGTTATAAATGTGGTCGTGAGCGCTCTCATAAAGGAGATGAATTCAGCTAACTATTGTCCCTGAGCGGCAACAAGGTCAGACAACCTTTAATATTCATTTGCAAAGGAATAGAAGGTTGGCTACCGCTAGCTTTGATGTCTCCGCCCTTAAGTGCATCAACCATGGATGTCTACATATTGACAACGTGCGCAAATCAATTACTATGCATGTATCATATATAGGTATTATATATTTCAACTAACATATAAATATAACAATTCCCTAACTCAATCTTACTTACTTCACAACTAATGGTTTCTAAGCAAGGAGCTTCTAGTTTCCGCCGCTAAATTTTGTGTTTTATTCAAGTTTCGCTATCTGTTCATAGATAAATTTCGCTCTAATACCAACTATGACGTCCCCTTCTCTAATCTAGGGCACCACTTGACCTAATCCTATAATTAAGCCATAATCTCAGCCACGTAGGACTTAACAAAATATTAGTCATCCTTTAGTCCTATTCTCCTTAATATACTTGTCCATGATAAATAACACACAATTCTTAATGTTATAAAATTTTAAGAGTAAATTAAAGCTTTTAAAAAATTATTAGAATAGCGAAAGTCTTAATGATTTAGCGGAAGGAATTAAATTCCAATCTTAAGTTTGGAAAACCTGGAAAGCATAATCACATGTATAAATGTCAAAATGTGATAATTAGTGTAAGAAACATGTGCAGGTCGGGGAACTAATGCTCAACCCAAACATATATACAATCCAAATCTATCTGAAAGACATAAAGTATATAATACAGCAAAACAACAAAAAGCTACAAAGTCGGTATCAGATGCACACTAGAAGCTCAGGGGTAGTCTCCAATTTTCTCCTTGTTGAGCCTGCTAGGCGTCAGATCTTCACCCGCCATCATAAAAAGAATGGTGAGTACAATAAAGTATAAAGTAACATCTGGATATTCTCATCTACATTTCGAAATATACAAAATGTATTTTTTAAGCCAAGTACTGGCAATTTCATTTAATAATCAAGATAATAGAGCACATTAGAAGATATTACTAGAGGTATAGCATCCTTCCACCCCTTATGTACATTATTTAACATTATAAAGAAGCTAAAGTATGTGCTACAGAGTTTTCATTCCTAGGGCTATACCCAACTCGAGCCTCAGATGGGTTGTCTTCTAAATCCAATATTTCAGCTAGTAAAGGGCCCAAATGTCCAACTACATTGCGTTTTTGTAGAGCATTAACTTTGTTCAACGCGTCACTTTCTATTACATGCAAATGAGCATCTACATGTAAAGAAAATCTATACCCTTCCCTGATCACCACCAGCTCTGCAACTTCAGGTTTAAGGGTACCACTCAGCCGTTTAGCAAAAGCTCCTAACACCTCTCCTTCATGATTTTGAATCACTCTTCCAATAACAAAATAGGAACAATCTTTGTTGAAACCCGCATCCACATTCAGTTTGATCTGACCAAAAATTGGAGGTGTCCACTTCACATGGTCAGCGATGTCACTTCGATCTCGTTGGTATGGAACCTTGCATTACTTAAACTCATCAAGCCATAACAAAATTGCATCCAATATGGATCTACACGTCTCTCATGAGGGGAAAAAAATAATTGGTTTTTTCTATGCCAGATCATCCACAAAGCGGAAGCAATAAGGTTTAGTTGATATGTGAAAGGAGAAAGGTGTACATTAATCAATAGATCTAGAACTAAATCACCCACCAAAGAAGAAATTTTTTACCACAGATTCTAGGAATGCCAGAATTTCTACACCCAAGCAGCGAAATAAGGCATGCATAGATGATTCAACTTTTTTACCACAAATTTGACATAGATAGTTTTGTCGAATCTTTCTATGACAGAGATTCATATTTGAAGGTAGTATATTTTTGCATGCTCACCATAAGAAGATATTGACTTTAGGGGTATATCAAAAGACCATAAACGATCCCAACAGGTACATTAAATGGAAAAGCTTGTAGATTTTGCCTCATATTTAAAACAAATTGCCTTTTTATAACCACTTTTAACTGAGTATGCACCATTCTTTTCAAACTTCCATGCGAGGCAATCATCCTGATTAGTAGAAGGAAGTGGGATTTAAGAAAGATCATCAATGTCTAGAGAAAGAAAACATTGATTTAGTAGAACATAGTCCCATTATCGAGTTGGACTAATCAAGTTAGCAACTTTGTTAATAGAAGATACTACTGGAGAGATTACTTTCAACATAGTGTCTTGAGGAACCCAATTATTTTCATAGACTTTAATAGACTCCCAACTTCCAACTCTCCAAATCAGGCCTAGAGGTAAAAATTCCCTACCTTTCAACAAACTGTGCCAAAAATATGAAAAATTGCTCCGAATCTTAGCCTTCAAAAGCTCGAAATCTCCAAAATATTTTCCTTTTAAAAACCTACTAACCAGATTTTTAGGATTATCAAAGATTCTCTAAGCCTACTTTGCTACAAGTGCCTGATTAAGACTTTTCTAAATCTCTGAATCTAAGGCCACCAACATTTTTAGGTCCACATAAATCATCCCAATTAATCCAAACCATCTTCCTCTTACATCTAGAAGTTCCCCACCATAAATCTCATGCAAAAAAGGTAAGATCCTTACACAACTTCTTAGGAAGGTGAAAAATTCCCATCACATAATTCAGAATCGACTGTAGTACTGCTTTAATTAAAATTTCTTGACTTCTAGAGGAGAACATGTCATGACGCCATCCTTGAATTCTCTTCCACACTCGATCTTTAATAGAGGTAAACATTATTTCTTTGAATGACCTACCACTGATGGCTACCCAAGATACTTATCATTGTAAGTTTTACGCCAAATTTTCTATCCATCCTCCTTTTTAATCTTGATCTAGCATTAGGGCTAAAAGTAATCTCAGATTTTTTAAAACTAAGTTTTTGGCCTGATGCTTTTTCATATGTAGATAGAATTTTTTTTTAGTTTACTGCAAGATTCTTTAGTAGCTTCGCAAAAAAGAAGACTATCATCTACAAATAGCAAATGATTTATTCTAGGTCCACCCTTAGAACATTAATAGCCTCCTAAAGATCTTTTTTAACCTACATTTAGTAAAAGAGATGAAAAATATTCTACATAGAGAATGAAGAGATATGTTGATAGTGGACAACCTTGCCATACGCCTCTAAAAGGAATAATATTGCCATAAAGACCACCATTGATGTTGAGAGAAAAAGTAGGTGTCGTAATGCATTCCATAATAACATTAATTCATAGAGGAGGAAAAAGCTTATGTTCTATAACACTTCATAAAAAACACCACTCCATCTGACATACGTTTTAATCATATCCATCGTTAAAGCCATATAACTAATCTTCCTTTTTCTTTGTTTGTTTAGTGAATGAAACATTTTGAATGCAATCATAATATTATCATGAATTTGACTACAAGGAATGAATGCACTTTGAGTTTTTGAAATGAGAGAACTAATGATAGGCTTCAGACAATTTGTAAGAATCTTTGTGATGACCTTGTAAAGAACATTACATAGACTTATAGGTCGATAATCACTCACCATGGATGCATTCCTATTATTTGATATTAGAATAATGTTAGTATAATTGAAACCCTTTAGAGATCCCCTATTATTAAGGACATCTAGGCATGCATAGAAACTCGTTTCCCAATAATATCCCTATGCCTATAGTAGAAGAAAGCATGGTAGCCATCTGGGCTAAGAGTTTTAGTCTGTTCTATTGCAAAATAGCCTTCGTAATTTCCTCTCTTGTGAAAGGTTGAGAAATGAAATTAAACTTTCAACACCTGCCAACAACTCAGATTGAGATGGGTTAGAGGAACTAAAACGATTGGTGTATGACATTTCAAAAACAACTGCAATGTTTTTAGTCTTCTCTGTCAAGTCACCATCTTTATTTTTTATTTTACAAATAACATTCTTTTTCTTTCTATGATTACCCTCCATGTGGAAGTAATTTGTGTTTCGATCACCCTCTTTCAACCATTCAGCACTGACCTTTGTCGCCAATGCATTTCCTCCAATTGCAAGAGATTATCAATTTCACCTTCTATCTTCTTGATCATAGTCATAGTTTCCCCTTTACGAGAATTAAGAAATAGTTCCTCCAAGCAAGCCCTCTTTGCTAGAGTTTTATATCTTAAATTCGTAAAAATGTTGGAACTCCACCATTGTAGATCACGACTACATTGTTTTAAAACATCATTAACATTAGCAAGAAGTGAAGAGGATTGGCCAAAGGGACATTAGCTTTGAGAGATAATCTGTCTACATTGATCAAAAAAAGCCCATAAGGCTCAAATTTAAAACATTTCCTTCTTCTTGACATACTAGATTTAGAATTGTAAACTTGAAGGTTTAAGATAATGGGACAATGCTCATAATGGTGAAACTCTACATGAGCTACTTGAAACTGAAGAAACTGTTTTGCCTATTGAGCATTAGAAAGAAAACGATCTAATCTTTATTGGATGTTATAAACATTTGCCCTTTTGTTATTCCAGGTCATAAATGGTCCTACAAACCCAAGATCTGAGAGCCCACACTGAGTGATAACATTTTGAAAGGCAGAAATTTGAGAAATTGGTTTATCAATGCCCTTTTTTTCTCTCTTAGACTTAATATTTCAGTAAGATCCCTACCATAAACCCAAAGAAAAATGTTTAGCCAATGAAGTCTAGATAAAAGAGCCTACGATTTTTTTATATCCTCTCTTCTCGGATTACCATAGAAACCAGTAAAACACCACGCGAAAATTGGAGTGACAATGACAGCATCTATATGTCCATTAGAATAGAATTGTATTGTAGGATGCCAACCATCATGCCATAATAAAAGAAGCCCCCCATTTTTCCCCTACAATCCACATGAAAACTATTGGAATAACCCAATGAGTATTTAAGTTAATTAGCTCTATACCTCATAATCTAATCTTAGATAAGAAAAAAAAAATTAGGATTCTCCTTATGATTGAGATTGTGTAAAGAGATATAGGTGCAGAGGATACCTAACCCCTGCACCTTCTAATATAATAGACTTATGGCTCCTAGACAACCTTATTCGATATAGATGAAGGGGTAGTCACAGAATCAGGTTGAATTTTGAATCTCTTACTAAAACTTTAAAATTATGAATTTTAATAGTTGACTTTCTTGTTGTTTTCTTCATTGTAGGACTGGAACTAGGAGCTTGAGAAAAAATAAATTTCAATCGATCATTAAGTGCAGTGGAAGAGGTTTTTGAGGTAGTAGAACGAGCATCAATTTTTGATCTTCTCTTAGTATCTGTAGATGTAGAAGATGTGGTATGTTTTTTAATAACAATATTCTATTCTAATTCATTCTTTAAAAGGAGACTAGAATGCAACTTAGGATCAACATCAACATCTAGGGGTTCCTTAACCTTTATATTAATAGGAACATTTGTATGAGGATATCGCAAAGCATGCTTGAGATGGAGAGGCAATTTTGTAGTCACGAAATTAGCATCCAATGAGTAAAGAGAGATATCTTATGACATAGATGAAAAATCAGGTGCACTACCTCCAACAAGAGTATTAGAGATAATGCCGGTTGCCCTCCCCCCGATTTTCAGAACCTATATTTTGTTTCTCTTTCTCAGTAGTTACCAATTTTGAATCAGTTACCAGTGACGAGTCGATTATATTAAGCGAATCAATTTATACTCAAGTAAGATTCATACTTACTATAGAACTCTTTAAATATCTAACGTTTTCCACAAGAAGGGTTATGGTATTATTCTTGCTTTTATTCTAAGTTCAAGGTCTTCTCTAACTTTATGTTTCTAATCATGAAACAATACCGTTGTTCGCTCGAGAACAACAAAAAGAACAGGAAGAAGAAGAACGACAACAACAAGAAGAACAAGAACAAGAAGATCAACAAGATGAACAATAACAAAGGAAGAAAAGAGGTCCAACCAAGCTTCATTCACATGCCAGAAAGAAAAAAGTACTCATTACTTTCAATGATAGAAATCAGCCCATTTGTGAAAATGTTGATGTCTTTTCTTCTTTCTTGGGAATCGTGTCACGCGAAATGGTACCAATTACTTTGTCAGATTAGCGCCAACTCAAATGAGATAATAAGAAAAGAATATGGAAGTTTTGTGAGGTTATAATTTTATTTTTTTATATAAAAGTATAAAAAATACTCTATTTGATGACCAACTTAAGATTATTAAGAACAAGGCTTTATTTCATTACTCGATGAGACAAGATTGCTCCTTAGATCTTAGATTTTTCATGATTGCTGCACTGTTTCTTCTTTGATATGATTCGATATGAGTTCTAGAGATCTACGGAATAAGTTTAACGACTGAGATGTTTGAGGTGAGAATACTTTTTATCACCGATTACAGGAAAACAATTGATCCTTTAGGTTGCAGAATTGGTATGCAGGCATCCCATGAGGGCTAAGAACCAAGACCCTGAATCGACAAATGCACGAGCCTTTCAAATCTGGAGGAAATGGTGGGAAGAAAAAGAAATAAAACCGAGTTTCACACATTTCTCTGAACTTATTGTGAGGCAGCTCATCACCAAGGTGAGGACTCAATATTCTTCAAAGTATTGATGAATTTCAATTCTACTATTTTTCTTGCGTTTTTAGATTTGAAAATTTGATTTTCGTGGAATGAAGTAGTAAAGGAGAGTAGTCAAATGAAGTCAATTCTCCTTAACTAGTTACTACCTGATCGTCCTTGTAGGTTTCAAAATTTCCTTTGATGTAGACGTCGTTTGTAGTTAACTATGATGCGCTGAAACCTTTGTAAATGCGTTCGCATTTGCTAGTGCTATGAAATTTAGAATGCTAGAATTGTCACCTTGTAATCACAAGTACCTCTGTTTTGTAATTCTATTATTTACCTAGGCTTTTCCTTGCAACGTCCTATTTTGTCTGCAAATTCTTGAGTCGATTTTATCATGTTGTTTGTGTTCTGCCAGCCCAACCTGTCAACAGAAACTTCCTTTAATGTCATTTGGAAATCCATAAACACTGCATATGGGCACTTACAATATTACTGAATGTCGAATTGTTCTTCTTTATTGAAAAACCTCTTCAAATTATTGATAATTTGTTATTACTAATTCTTCATGAAGATAAGCCAAGCCTCTTGCTGCACTAAGTGCAATCTTTAGTCATGCATCCCAATCAAGTACTTTTCTTCTCTTGTTATTACCTGCAACGTCGACAATATGAATATATTTTACAAAACGAAATGTGAAGTGGCACAAGGCAGTTAAGAACACATACCATTTCATTGCGACTCACTAGAACAAATTCAACTTTTGATAGAGGTTTTTGACCTCTATGAAAAGCGTTATCTTTTAAGGCGTTATCGTATCTTCAAAGCTTACATAGGGGTTTCAAACCTCTATCAATTCTGACTATTTCATAGGGGTTTGAAATCTCTATAATATCTTCAGAGTCTTACATAGGGGTTTCAAACCCCTATCAATTGTAGTGATTTCATAGGGGTTTGAAACCTCTATAATACCTTCAGAGGCTTACATAAGGGTTTTAAACTCCTATCAAATGTCATTTTTTTAAAATAAAAATTAATGGATGAATGCCCAGAATTATTTATATGGAACTACAGAACAATATATCCATTCACCGAATGTTGAATAATCATTGTATATCCATAACTTGTTCAAAGAACCTACAGAAAACTTGTTGAACGAAAAACTAAATAAATAGTCCACAAGTTCCTCATTTGTAAAGGAACATCAAACGCTGATGAATGCAAGCGCAATTTAAGCCACGGGAGTGCTGGCAATGGTGGATTCACTGCAAGGGAAGCAAAGATAGATGCAAGTCAGAAACTATTCAAGAGATGATGAAACTCGATACTAATTGAAATAGTGTTTGCTAATCCTCTTCTTATGTCCAAGTAAAATAGGGAAGACTCAAGCAAACACCAAATGACAAGTAGAATTATATAACAAAAATAGTGTTGGGTAATCCTCTTCTTATGCCCACTACAACTAAACTAAGAAATTGTAGGTTCGAAGATGAGGCATTAATGATTGAAATGGAATATCATTCCCTTAGAAAAATCATGTAATTGAACTTAAAGTGATTGAAATGGTTGAATACAAATAAGATCTACACCGATTGGTTCTTGCTAAAAATTAATTGATGAAGTTTAAAAAGCATTAAGAAGAAAGTTTTACCTTAAGTTTCTTCTTCATGGCCGTATTTAAAGCATTTAATGCAAGTCCTGAAGAACCAGAAGTAAGTTAAGGATTTTTATAAACCATTGCATCATCTTCTTTCATCTAGTAAGGGCCACGGCTAGTTAAGGCTTTATTACTAGCCCTCAGTGGATCCTGATTGCCAAATAATCATGAAGGAAAGAAAATCAGTTCCCTAAGAGCTAACATGTCGCACACATAAAATATGGAAAAACAAATGAGCAAATCATGGCTTCATAAATAAGTAGGAATTTTCTAACCTAAGAGAATATTTCACCCAACAAAAAGTTTTTCATGTCCCAGATCGATTGCAAAATGTCCACTAGGGAAAGAACTAGTAACTACAAATTGACAATAATTTGAAAAGGTTATTCAATAAAGAAGAAAAATTCGACATTCGGTAATATTGTAAGTGCCCATATGCAGTGTTTGTGGATTTCCAAATGACATTAAAGGAAGTTTCTGTTGACGGGTTAGGCTGGCAGAACACAAAAAACATGATAAAATCGACTCAAGAACTTGCAAGTAAAATAGGACGTTGCGAGGAAAAGCCTAGGTAAGTCATAGAATTACAAAATAGAGGTTCTTGTGATTACAAGGTGAAGGTTTTAGCATTCTAAATCTCATAGCACTAGCAAATGCGAACGAATTTACAAAGGTTTCAGCGCATCATAGTTAACTATGAACGACGGCAACATTAAAGGCAATTTTGATACCTACGAGGACGATCAGGTAGTAATTAGTTAAGGAGAATTGACTTCATTTAACTACTCTCCTTTAGTACTTCATTCCACAAAAATCAAATTTTCAAGTCCAAAAACGCAGGAAAAACAGTAGAATTGAAATTCATCAATACTTTGAAGAAGATTAAGTCATAACCTTGGTGATGAGCTGCCTCACAATAAGTTCAGAGAAATGTGTGAAACTCACTTTTATTTCTTTTTCTTCTCACCATTTCCTCCTGGTTTGAAAGGCACAGCTCATGCATTTGTCGATTCAGGGTCTTAATTCTTGGTCCTCGTGGGATGTCTGCGTACCAATTCTACAACCTGAAGCATCAATTGTTTTCTTGTAATCGATGATAAAAAGTATTCTCATCTCAAGCATCTCAGTCGTTAAACTGATTCCGCAGATCTATGGAACTCTTATAGAATCATATCGAAGAAGAAACAATGTCAGCAGTCATGAAAAAACTAAAATCTATGGAGCAATTTTGTCTCATCGAGTAATGAAATAAAGCCTTGTTCTTAATAATCTTAAGTTTGGTAATCAAATAGATTACTTTTTATACTTTATATAAAAATTCTCTAACCTCAATAAACTTCCTTATTCTTTTCTTATTATCTCCCTTGAGTTGGCGCCAATCCGACAAAGTAATTGGCACCATTTCGCGTGACACGATTTCCAAGAAAGCAGAAAGACATCTGCTTTTTCACCGATGGGCTGATTTCTGTCATTGAAAGTAACGTGTATTTTTTTCTTTTTGGCAAGTGAAGGAAGCTTGGTTGGACCTCATTTCTTCCTTTGTTGTTGTTCATCTTGTAGATCTTCTTGTTCTTGTTCTTCTAGTTCTTCTTCTTCTTCTTCTTCTTCTTCTTCTTCTTGTTCTCGTTGTTGTTGATTGAAGCTCCTAGTTATTGATTGAGAACGAGAGTCACATGATGAAGGCGATGCTTTGTATGTAGAACTTTGTGGACACCTTATCCTCACACCAATATTTGAGTTTCGACTCATCAATGCTTTTATAGCTTGCTTTTCTTTTCTTTCTTCTCTTTTTTGCAGCTTTTGAACTCTATTCATTCAGTCAAAGAAAATATTATAATTAGTAAACAAGCACAAATAAATTCATCAACCTATAAAGTGATTAACTAAATCACTTTTTACCTCTTCCTTATACATTTGTTTTTCTCAAATCTGCACATGCTATGTCAATAACAAAATATGATGGTTATAAAAAAGCCTGCAAATGCTCCAGTTAGAACATGTGAAAAGACAAAGAAAAGCAAAAGAGAAATTATTAGCATGAAAATAAAAGAAGATAATAATATTGCTACAACTTAATCAGTCATAAAGTGATTAGTATAAGCATTTGATCAGTCATTCGTGAATAAGGCTACAACTTAACTCCATTACACAAATTGACCCTGACAATTCATTCTAACATAACTTTCATCTTCATCGCAAGTGTCCAAATCTACATGCTATATGTCAACAGCAGAAAATGATGATTACGCATTCTAGCCGTACATTGCAATATCATACAATCCTTGGGGAGGTGCCCTTAACACAACGCACCAGTTTAATGAATCATTTTCGCTAGAATAAAACACTTATTTGGCCTGAGTTGCCAAAATAAATGGATCATTATGATTGTGACATTGGTTAAAGTTTACTAGGTAAACCCATCTTCAACTTTCATACAGTTTCCCTCGTTAACCCAGTCACACAAGAATAAGGGAAATCGATATACAAAATAATCCAATATAATTATCTCTCTTATAACCCTGTAATAATCAACTTCGCTTCTTCTTTGTGCATTGTCCCATGAACTTGATCTACAAAGGCTATTGGCACCACACACCCGAATTCTGAGGAACTCTTTCAACATCTCTTGTGTTAAGCTTTATTCCATTTATTGTATAACCTAAATAAGAAAGTGTATTTTTTCTTGGTTTACTAGAAATCCAATGCAACATGTTTGACATATCAACATTCTGAGACTTAACCTGCAGAGATATACACGGTAAGTTGTAAGAAAAAATGCACGAGTTTTAAAATAATTGTTGGAATTGAACCTAAAAATATAGTTGAATACCTTACAACCTTTTCTTCAAACCATTCACTAAATGTCCTTGTATTTTTCATCCACAATTGGCTTGCACTCCTTCCAAGGCGTTTGTCTCTACGCTTCAACTCATTGATATGCATTCTAAACATATAAATTGAATTAAGAAATAAGATCAGGAATTCAAATCAACAAAATAATCTAATTAACAATCATACTTACTCCAAATAAGGTTCAACAATCTTTAAATTGAACAATATACATCGATGTGCCTTTTCCAACATATTGTTTGACAACATTTTTGTATGTACTGTTGAGATTGGTTCTCCTTCCAACATTTTTGTATGTTCTTGATCTCCAATATCAGTTGATTGTTCTAACTTTCTACCGTAAAATTGCACGCACTCATCGACAATATAACATTCTGACATGCATCCCTCTGGCCTCGCTCGATTTTTACAATAACTTTTGAGCTTTTTCATATATCTTTCAAATGGATACATCTACCGGTACTGGACTGGTCCACCTAAGAGAGCTTCCTTTGCAAAGTGGAGTGGTAAATGAACTATGATATCGAAAAATGAAGGAGGGAAATATCTCTCTAACATGCATAAAGTTTCCCCAATTCCATTCTTAAGATCCATGAGTTTATTTTTATCTACAACTTTTTGGCATAGTTCATTAAAAAAATTACAATATCGAAATATTGCAATCCGAGGTCCTTTGGGTAGAAGTCCCCTCAAAGCAATAAATAGCAATTGATGCATTAGAACATGATAGTCATGAGATTTGAGACCTACAATGGTGCAATCCTTTAGTGATACATGATTTGCAAATTTGGATCCATAACCATCTAGAAGTTTCATATTTGACAATCTTTGGCAAAATATATGCTTCCCAGCTTTAGAAAGTCTAAATGATGCTGTCGAGAGATATATTCGACTCCCACAAACTTGAGGATGCAATCTCCGCCGAATCCCCATCTTTTCCAAATCCTTTCGTGAACTAAGTCCACTTTTAATTTACCTTTTATATCAAGAACCGTGCCAATAATACTTTCGCAAACATTCTTCTCAATGTGCATAACGTCCAAATTGTGGTGTACAACCAAGCGCTGAAAAGAACGATCAATAATTTAATGCAATTTCGAATAATTAAAGAAATTTTTACGCATCAACTTAGTATCATACCTCCCAATATGGCAAACTAAAAAATATGGACATCTTCTTCCAAATTCCAGTGGTTTTAATGGCCTCAGATGTATTCTTTTTCCTTGATTTTTTCCTCTTTCTTTTCGTACCTCTTTCCCCTGATTCACATCTCTATTTCTTTTTGTCTTTTTTCCCTCAATCATTTTTTATATTCTTTACTGCATTCAGAACATCATTTCCAGTCATTACTTCAGGTCTTCTGCGCTATTCACAAGTTCCATCAAACCAAGTACTTTGTTTTCTGAAAAATGTGATCACGCTCAAGAAATCGTTTGTGGCCCATGTATACAATTTTCTTACTTGAAGTCAACCATGTTGAACATGTAATAACCCCATAAATTGGGCAAGAAATATTTCCTTTTGTAAAACATCAAGCTAAATTCCCATAAGCTGGAAAATCGTTGATCGTCCACAACAAAATTGCTCTCAAATTAAAAATTCTTTGAGTTGCTGCGTCAAATACAACTACCCCATCCTTCCACAACTTCATCAAATCTTCAATCAAAGGTTGTAGATTTCTATGTCATTTCCTGGTTGTTTTGGGCCTGGAATTAATAATGTTAACATCATACTATCTTCCTTGAAGCAAAGCCAAGGAGGAAAATTGTAAGTGACTAACATTACTGGCCAACAACTATATGGAGAGCTAAAATCACGAAAATAATTGAATCCATCTGCGGAAAGGCCAAGCCTAAGATTTCGAGGCTCTAATGCAGACTCAGGCCACTTGTGATTAACTAAATCTCATGCTATTGAATCTACTGGGTGTCGCATCTTACCATCTTGGCTTAAATGGGAAGAGTGCCACAATAAATTCTTAGCTATTTCCAATAACCCATACATTCTTTTGAATCTCGGTATGATAGGAAAATATATCAAGATCTTAGCAAGAATTCTTTTTTTTTTGGTCTCTTTGGTGGATTTACTTACTTTCCATCTAGATGACTTGCATTTAGGGCATGCATCTAAAGCTTCATTTTCCTTCCTAAATAAGCAACAATCATTCACACAAGCATGAATTTTCTCATAATGAAGCTCATACTCCTTTAGCAACTTCTTCACCTCTTGCAACGACTTAGAGAGAATATTTTCTTGTGACAACATATCTACCAAAATCTTTAATAGTTCATTAAAACCATTATTAGATAGACTATAAATAGCTTTATGCTTGTAAAAAATCACGGCGGTAGAAAATTTGGTGTACTTTGTGCAACCTGAATAGATAGGTGGAGTTATGTCCTCTTCAAATAACCTATTGTCGTCAGCTTGGATATTGACATTTTCTAGATCTGCATCCCTCCATCCCCTTCATCCCTAACAACTCCATCCCCTTCATCCCTAGCAACTCCATCTCTTCATCCCTATCAACTCCATCCCCATCATCTATTTCATCCCCTTCATCCGTAGCAACTCCATCCCCTTCATCATTTGAGACTTCATTCCTTACAATGGGGCTAATCTCTCCAAGATTGAACCAAATTGTATACATGGGATCCAATCCATATATGACTAGATGGTTGTAAGCAATATCACACTTCACATGAGACATGTTTTGACAATTTTGATAAGGACACCTAATTCCTTCTGGGTGTCCTTCTCTAGCTTGAACTTGAAGAACGAATGCATTTGCTCCTTTACAATATTCTTTTGAAACTCTAAGAACAAAAAAAAACTTTGAATAGTAAGTTCCAACCTTACAAAAAATATGAATGCTTCTATCACTATAAAAAGATAATATGATAATATTAACCTCGAATGTTTGGCCCAACCTTTATCCATCCTGAGATTGTAATATTTACTTTGTTGAAGTTGAAGAACGGTAATATTTAATACCTTATCTTTTCTTTAAACTCGCCCCTAAACCCATTCAAGAATGAATTATTGCTATTTGTTATCCATGCAAGTTATTGCGTGAGGCTGAATTTTAAAAAGCCTAATCGCCTAATACATAGGGGTTACTTAAAAAACTCTATGAATTAGGTGTTATTAAAAGCCTAATTGCCTAATACATAGAGGCTGAATTTTCACAACATTTCTCAACTCCTAATTGATTGTAATACACAATGATGAAAATAATATTGTGCACAAAAGTCACAAAACATAAACAAGTGCATATTACAATAATATATAAAAATAATCTCAACTTGACACCCAAATTAATTAATTTGAATCATTGTCACTATCTACAACAACTGAATTTATATATAATATATTGTTAGGTAAGCTAGATGTGAGGTCATGAATTCAAATATATGAAGTATACCTATATATATATATCATATGAGAGAAATTAAAAACAATATGAAAAAAGAATCGCAGCTTGGCAACTAAGCCTTAGACAACCATCCAATGTGACTTGATAAGGAAGTGAAAGAGTTAAAACTTAAAAACATCTAATGAATAATTCAATAAATCATAGCAATAATTATATATGTCCACAGAAATATATTTACAACCCCCATGTAAATATACTTTGAAGAGGCAGTGCCTAACTTAGGTAGGATTGTTAGGTAAGCTAGATGTGAGGTCATGAATTCAAATATATGAAATATACCTATATATATCATATGAGAGAAATTAAAAACAATATGAAAAAAGAATCGCAGCTTGGCAACTAAGCCTTAGACATCCATCCAATGTGACTTAATATGGAAGTGAGAGAGTTAAAACTTAAAAACATCTAATGAATAATTCAATAAATCATAGCAATAATTATATATGTCCACAGAAATATATTTACAACCCCCATGTAAATATACTTTGAAGAGGCAGTGCCTAACTTAGGTAGGTAGTTAAACTAAAAATAAATACGATTGAGGCTCTAAACATGTTATAAGCATGATTAAAATAAAGCACATATGAACCAGAAATTAATTCAAGTTATCTATCACATTGTACAAACTCAATCAGAATATCCATAACACCATCAACAAATGCTTTTCACCTTATCTCATTGAGGCATTTTCACAAACAAATACCATATTCAACCAAAAAATTTGAATTTGAGAGCCGAAGTTTGAGATCTCGCACAAACATAACAAATGAACAATGCGAATCAGTGAAATCACTTATCCAAATCCAAGTGTTCAAACTTTTGATCAATCTAGGTCGAGTATTGTGCTCAAATCACCAAACCAAATCAAATCAAAATCGATCAATCACAGAGAAAACTTTAACAAGGTCTAAATGATTCAGATCCATAAACATCTATAATGAGAGCAAAAACAACAGAGAAGAATTGAAAAAATACGTGCTCGTCAAATTTCGAGCGAAAAGGTGAAAGAGGGATCGAAATGGAGGTGTTGATGAGGTGACGATGGAGAGGAAGGTAAGAGATCACAGCGATAGTTAGGGTTCTGTGAAGATGACGCTGTGAAGACGATGAGACGACGATGTTGAGTTTTGGGGTTCACACGCAACGGAAATTACAAAATAATTTTGACAAAACCCCAATAGGATCCGAATCTAATTCCATTAAAAATGTTTAAATCATGAAAACTAAATCATACCTCAGTCGCAATATACCTTTCAGAAGGTTGATCAATCTCCAAGGCGCTGCCAACGACGAATGCCCTTTGCCGGTAGTCCACACACGAACGACAGCTGAGATTCAAAGTGCTAGCTTCGAGAGAATACCAAACCTTTTTTGTTTATCTCCAAAATGATCCAGAAGGACAGCCGAGATTCGGTCCTTAATCTTTCATTCGTGTGTTCTAACTTAAAGCGTCTATTTATACAACCCTTGTACCTAGATGGTTAAGTAAATTACACATATACCCCTACTTAAAGAAATATAAGTGTAATACACCACAAGGACGTTTCTGTCATGAGTTTTATCATATAAACTTTGTTTTTCTAAACCATATTAAAATCTCGCAAAACCATTCTTAGTGTGCGACCCAATAGGCTCATATAACGTTGACAGTGTACAAAAACATATTTTGGTCTATAAGTCATAAGCGGCCTCTAACAAGACATTATGACTACCCAAGTTGTACGAATATCAAATCGATACAACCTAATCAATATTGTATATAACATCTTTTTGTCACACGATGTCCTTTTGATCAAACATAAGACGTGGAATCGTCATCCAACATGTTCAATCGTACTAGTCTCGATCTCTAGGTAGACTGAAAACATCCAAGTGACATTGATCAATATCAATTCACTTTGACTAGGCCTTTTAACAGTCTAACACATCAAGGGATCCACTGGATATCTCTTTTTATATGAGAGGGACAAATTTTATCTCGATTACACAACTTCATCACATTGCTCACACAATAACCAATTACAACCTTTATAATCATCTGGTTAAAGACAACGTTGGATTGTATCAAATCAATATGTTCCTAATGTTGAAGTCTCTGATAATCTCAAGTCAGAGGACTAAGAAATATACCTATCATGAGAAATAACTATGACTTAATCCATGTGATGTTCTCATAGCGGGTCGGTCCAGTACTTTGTTCCCTTACAAGTACTCGTGATTTTGATTCGTCTCACAATACGTATAATCATCATATGATCATCAATTAAGACTCAGACTAGTCTTAATTCATTATAGCTCCCAGTATAATGATCGACTAAAGACATTTAGGATATCTCTGTAAATACCCATGGATCTTATTATAATGTAAACATGCAAATTAATTATAATAAATAGCAAATGAAATCCTCTATTTTATTAACTAAAAGTATTCAAAAAGACATTTAATGGATTGACCTAGGGCACATGCCCCAACATCTCCCACTTGCACTAGGGCCAATCATACATGCATCTAATGCCTAATGATCAAACATAACCATCATGTTTTGCTTGTGGAAGAGCTTTTGTCAATGGATCAGCAACGTTTTCTTCAGTAGGTACTCTGCAAATCTTCACGTCTCCCCTCTTAATAATTTCTTTGATGAGATGAAAACAACTGAGTATATGTTTAGATTTGTGGTGTGATCTAGGTTCCTTGGCTTGTGATATTGCCCCATTATTATCATAATACAAACAAACAGGGTTAGCAATACTTGGAACCACACCTAGTTCAGAAATGAACTTTTTGATTCAAACCGCCTCTTTTCTCTGCACCGGACACTACAATATACTCAGCTTTTGTTGTAGAATCTGCCACAGTCTCTTGCTTCGAACTTTTCCAGCTTACTACTCCCCCATTCAAAGTAAACACATATCTAGACTGCGATCTAAAATAATCTATATCAGTTTGAAAACTTGCATCTGTGTAACCATTTACAACTAGATCATTTTCAAAACCTCCATAGACCAAGAACACCTCCTTAGTCCTTTTTAAGTATTTAAGAATGTTTTTTTACTACTATCCAGTGACTCTCACTAAGATCTGACTGATATCTGCTTGTAGTGCTCAAAGCATATGATAAATCAAGTCGAGTGCATAGCATGGCATACATGATAGATCAAATGGCTGATGCATATGGAATCTTATTCATACGGTCTTGCTCATCATTTGTCTTTAGACATTGAATCTTGCTGAGACTTATGCCATGAGACATTTGCAACAATCCTCTTTTAGAGTCTTGCAAACTGAACCTATTTAGCACCTTGTCTATGTAAGCACTCTCACTTAGACCGATTAGCCTCTTAGATCTATCCATATAGATCCTTATCCCTAGGATATAGGCTGCATCTCCTAAGTCTTTCATTGAGAAACATTTCCCTAACCAAGACTTGACATTCTTCAATGTTGGGATGTCATTTCCAATGAGTAATATATTATCAACGTACAGTACAAAAAAAACAACTACACTCCCACTAACCATTTTGTATACACAAGCTCATCTTCGTTCTTAATAAAACTAAAATCCTTGATCGCTTCATCAAAATAAAGATTCCAATTCCGAGAAGCTTGATTTAATCCATAAATGGATTTTTGAAGCTTGCATACCTTCCTAGAATTCTCAGGATGTACAAAACCTTCAGGTTGTGTCATATACACATCCTCAAGCAGCTTTCCATTAAGAAATGCTATTTTTACATCCATTTTCCATATCTCATAGTCATAATATGCAGCAATGACAATTAAAACTTCCAGTAGCGGTTTAGTGTTTATCTGTGATTCTTGAACTTCTTCAAGATTTATTTCTCTCCCACTAGTGTCTTTTGAAATAAACTATTTTTCCATAAAAGCACCATACCGAGCAACAAACACTTTGTTCTCAACGGGATTATAAAAGTAATATCCTTTTTATTTCCTTAGGATATCCTACAAATAAACACTTGTCAGATTTAGGTGCTAGTTTTTCTGAGACTTATCGCTTTACATAAGCCTCACAATCCCAAATCTTAAGGAAAGACAAACTAGGTCTCTTCCCGTCATATGGTGTTTTATCAACTAGGTATCTTCCCGTACCATATCTCATATGGTGTTTTATCAACCGCTTTAGAAGGAACTCGATTTAGAGTGAAAGTTGCAGTTTGTAATGCATAACCCCAAAAGGATAATGGAAGATCTGCATGACTCATCATAGATCAAACCATATCTAATAAGGTTCGATTTTGTCCTTTCGGAAACTCCATTCCATTGTGGAGTTGCTGGTGGAGTCAATTGGGAGATAATCCCATAACGTTTTTAAGATGATCATCAAATTCTTGGCTTAAATATTCACCACCTTGATCTGATCGAAGTGTTTTGATAGTTTTACCAAGTTGATTCTGCAATTCATTTTGAAACGTTCGAAACATCTCAAATGATTCAACTTTATGTTTCATAAGATACACATAACCATATCTACTGAAATCATCAGTAAATGTAATGAAGTACGGATAACCTCCTCTAGCCATTGTGTTTATAGGGCCGCATACATCAGTATGTATTAGACCCAATAAATCACTTGCCTTTTCACTGTGTTCAGTAAAGGGATTTTTAGTCATCTTGCCTACTAAACAAGATACGCACGTCTCATATATTTCTAAATCAAATGAATCTAGAAGTCCATCTTTATGGAGCTTCGTTATGCGTTTCTCATTTATGTGCCCGAGACGACAATGCCAAATATAGATTTGACTCAAATCATTTAACTTGAATCTCTTTGTATTTATGTTAAAGACTGGAGTATTAGTGGACCTTTTCATGCTTAGAATATAAAGACTATCACACAAATCAACATTTGCATAAAATATGCCTTTACGAGAAATGGAACATCTATTATTCGCAATAATAAAATCAAAACCATTCATATCCAAACATGAAATAGAAATGAGGTTTCTGCTCAAGGCATACACAAAATAAAAATTACTTAAAGTTAAAATAAGTCCACTAGGTAAGACTAAGTCATATGATCCTACAGTCATGGCAGCAACTCTTGCTCCATTCCCTACGCGGAGGATGACTTCTCCTTTCTTCAACTTTCTACTTCTAGTGAGTCCCTGCACATTTATATAAATGCGAGATCCATATCCGATATCTAATACCTAGGAATCACTAGTAGATAAATTAGTTTCAATAACATAAATACCTGTGGTAGTAGTCGCACTACCCTTTTTCTTCTTTAGATCTTCCAGACAGAGTTTGCAATTTTTGAACCAATGTCTAGGTGCATGGCAGAAATGATGATTTCCTTCCTTTTCTTTTGGGTGTTTTGAAGCAGGAACAAGCTGGGGCTTGACTTGTTCCACAGGCTTTGCGACTAATGTAGTACCAGCCTTGGCAACTTTAGCCTTGCATTTGCCTTTCTTTTTCATTCCCTTTCCCTTTTGGACCATCAACACATTACTAGAGGGTTTCTTGATATTTTGTTCAGCAGTTTTGAGCATCAAATGCAACTTTGAAATTGAATTCTCCATATTATTCATATTGTAGTTCATCATAAATTGTGAGTATCTCTCCGGTAATGAATTCAGGATCAAATCCGTAGCCAACTCTTGGTTTATTGGAAATCCGAGTCTATCAAGCTAGTCAACATAGCCCTTCATCTTCATAACATGGGACTAACTGACGCACCCTCAGTCATCTTGCAAGAATGTAGGTTCTTGACTGTCTCAAACCTTTCTTGCCTAGCTTGTTGTTGGAACATTTCCTTCAGTGTTAAAGCCAAGCCGTAGGCTTCCATTAGTTCCATGTCCTTCTAAAGTTCAGGAACTATAGTTTCCATCATAACACATGCAACATCAGTAGAATCGTTGACATGCTTATTATGCGCATCCTTCACAGCTTTTGTAGAGTTGGCTGGTGGGTCCTCAGGGATTGGAGTATCCAGGACATACAACTTGCGTTCATGCTTGAGAACGATTCTGAATTTTCTGAACCAGTCAAGAAAGTTAGTCCTAGATGGCTTATCCTTCTCAAGGATTGATCGCAGTGACAGGGGATTATTATTACTTGAAGAGGCCATTGATCTACAATAAAGATTATGCAAAGTTTATTTTAGTATAAAAGAATAGACTCTCACTAAATTAACAACCTTCCTAAAACATACTATTTATTTAGGGGACTAAAATCCATATTTCACCTAATTCTATGACACCTATGGCATGAAACACAGAACTAGAATATTTAGGTAGGTAACAGTTACCAATTACATCTTATGTAATTTTAGATACTTTTATGAGATACGGGACATCTTATGTCTTAGCATGTTTTTTTATCTCATCGTGTGCCTAAAGCTCAAAACTATTTTGATAGCTTTATTAAGTCAGACCGTTTAAAACATTTAGGTAACTCTTATCCAACTTGTCTTACCAAGATAACACAATACACCCAGTTATGGCTGAAACTATATTAGTGTGATCGAGGCCTTGACAAGTGTTTAAAGTGGATGGCTCGAGACTTAAAATTTAATAGAGGGATTTTATTCAATTTTAGTGATTTTATGTAAACAATGAAATATCAAATATTTCATTGATTTGTTCAATCACTAACCAATTTCGAAATATTTTATCCGAAAATTAAAATTCGCTATAGAAAATCATGTTTTTCGCTGATTTTATTATCTTAAATTGACCCCTTAATTTATCCGAAATTAAGTCTATTAAAACATTTTAATTAACCCAGGCCCACATCTAACTAATCATCTTATCTTAATCCAATTAGGACTTAAGATATTTGAATCCAATCATATCACCAATAACAAAATTCTTGATATTTATCTCTTATTCAATAGGGATAACAAAAACGATTTTGCTAATATCTCTTAATTTAATTTGTTATCTATATCTTATCAAATAGAGATTTCATAACGGAATAGATATAACGAGATAAATAAATAATTTCAAAAAATAATTATTTGCAATTTCGGTCCTCATCCGAATAATCACAAACATGTGATTGAATCATTAACTACTATCCCAATCAAACCTAATCATATTAGTTTCGAATTAATATTAAGACTTATACAATTTAAGACACTTAAACCAATGTAAACTAAATATGCATACTGAATTACAGAGATTTCATCCATGCATCAATACACGAAAAATAAAGATTAAACCTGATTGTGTCATGGATCACAGAATACGAAATTCAATTCATTAAAATTGTTCGAATTAACCTAACATGGTTACTAGCATGTACGAAAATAATTTCAATTAAATCACGAATATATGTATCATATACACAAAACATGATAATAAATCTCACAGAAAACTTATGTATATCACATATACATCAACTATTAACATGCTTTCAATCCTATATCATGTATATATCAAAAGAAAACATGCAACAAGTTTAATGGAATCGAACTCGAAGGCTCTGATACCACTGTAGTTTAATGGAATCGAACTTGAAGGCTTTCATACCATGGTTGAGTTTTGGGGTTCATACGCAGCGAAAATTACGAAATAATTTTGACAAAACCCCAAAAGGATCCGAATCTAATTCCATTAAAAAATTTAAACCATGAAAACTTAATCATACCTCGGTCGCAATATACCTATCTGAAGGTTGATCGATCTCTAAGGCGATGCTAACGACGAACGCCCTCTACCAGCAGTCCACACACGAACGACAGTCGAGATTCGAAGTGCTAGCTTCGAGAGAATACCAAACCTATTTTGTTTATCTGCAAAATGATGCAGAGCGTACTTGAAAACCCTAATTCATTTTTGAAACAAAATCAAGTTTCGGCCCTTAATCTTTCATTCGTGTGTTCTAACTTAAAGCGTCTATTTATACAATTCTTGTATATAGACGTTTAAGTAAATTACACATATACCCCTACTTAAAGAAGTATAAGTGTAAAATACCACAAGGATGTTTTTGTCATGAATTTTATCATATAAAATTCATTTTTCTCAACCATCTTAAAAGCTCGCAAAACCATTCTTAGTATGCGACCCAATAGGCTTATACAACGTTGCCAGTGTACTAAAACACATTTTGGTATACAAGTCATAACCGGCCTCTAGTAAGACATTATGACTATCCAATTTGTACGAATATCAAATCGATACAACATAATCATTAGTGTATATAACGTCCTTTTCTCACACGATATCCTTTTGATCAAACATAAGGCATGGAATCGTCATCCAACATGTTCAATCGTACTAGTCTCGATATCTAGGTAAACTGAAAATATCCAAGTGACATTGATCAATATCAATTCACTTAGACTAGGTCTTTTAACAGTTTAACACATCAAAGGAACCACTGGATATCTTTCTTTATATGAGAGGGACAAATTTTATCTCAATTACACAACTTCATCGCATTGCTCACATAATAACCAATCACAACCTTTATAATCGTCCGGTTAAAGACAACATTTGATTGTGTCAAATCATTGTGTTCTAATGTTGAAGTCTCTGGTAATCTCAAGTCAGAGGAATGAAAAATATACCTATCATGAGAAACAACTATGACTTGATCCATGTGATGTTCTCATAGCGGGTCGGTCCAGTACTTTGTTCCCTAACAAGTACTAGTGATCTTTATTCGTGTCCCTATACGTATAATCATCATATGATCATCAATTAAGACTTACATAGTCTTAATTCATTATAGTTCCCATTATAATGATCGACTAGGGACATTTAGGTTATTTTTCTAAATACCCATGGATCTTATTATAATGTAAACACGCAAATTAATTATAATAAACAGCAAATGAAATCCTCTATTTTATTAACTAAAAGTATTCATAAAGATAGTTGATGGATTGACCTGGGGCATATGCCCCACTAGACAAGACGATGAGACGACGAGATGACTAGAACATTTAGGGTTCAGTGAGGTGTTGAATGTATTTTGTTTTAATCGGATGTAGTTGTTACATCCGGGTTTTTTTAAACCTCCATGTATTAGTTGCTATTGAAAGCCTAATTACCTAATACGTAGGGGTTACATAAAACCTCTAAGTATTAGGTGCTATTAAAAGCTTAAATTTTTTTAGTGAGAATATATAATCATTTGAATGCATACTTTCATTCTCTGTCCTAGCCTCGTTGTCAGACGAAATGGTTTGATGTTATGAGTCATGTGACGACACTTGTCCCCACAAATTTGGCATCTCTTGGCACTAGGGCTCTAGAACATTTCGTGTAGAGTTGTCAATTAGTCAACCTTTAGATTGTCATTAGTCTAAGGGCACTCCATAGTACTAGTAAGGCTTCAAGTTTAACAACGGCATAAGAGTAGAGTCTCGAAAGATCCTATCACCAAAGCATGATAGGTGTTCGTCAAAACCTTTGAAGAAATCTAGCCTCAATTATCTTTAGGTTCTCTTTTAAACAATTTGTTCACTCTATTCTAAAATGCTGGGCGGGGCCAGTTTGTGGGGATTGGGGCCTTTACGGATGTCCCCAAAACACTTCTAGTATGAGCTTAGTGCTATGAAGTATTTGATAAGCTCATTTTCTTGATTTGCTTGCATGTAATGATGCACTTGTCGTGATTGGTAGATATGTTGCTCCAGAATATCCAATGACTGGACACCTACTAGTCAAGAGTGACGTATACGGTTATGGAGTTGTACTTCTAGAGCTCATCTCCGAGAGAAAGCCAGTAGATATGTCCCAACCTCAGGGATAAGAGAATCTGGTGACATGGGCAAGACCTCTGCTGACAACCCGAGAAGGTCTGAAGCAACGTTGATCTTGCATTGCAAGGTAACTACGACTTCGACGACATGACTTGCGTGGCAGCCATTGCTTCAATATGCGTCCACCCAGAGGTGACGTAGAGGCCTTTCATGGGTGAAGTTGTGCAAGCTTTGAAGCTCATATGCAATGACATAGATGAGACGTGCGGTGATTGGAGTAGTCATCGGAGTCCTCACCTGGCGTAGAAGGAGACTTCAAGGGCAATCTCGGCCCCTCTGCCGACAGCTGGTGAACTGACGATGGTGCAACTCCGCATTTGACATACGGTTATGCATCATCTTTCATAATAATGGAATACAGTTCAGGCCCCCTCGACGGAACAGACAATAGAGCACATTCGTTATCTAGTTTAGGCAGAGTTGGGGACATACACGGCAGGCACATCAGCAGATCCGGTCCCCTTAGAACTACCAAGAAGTTCTCATTTTATAGATTGAGAGGAAGTGTAAGTAAACGTGCAAGGTTCCTTTCGAGGCGCGTCTAAGAATTGAAGGCTAAGTCTGCAAAATTCATGCGGTGTTTGTTCTTCTTCTTTTCTTTTTTTTTCATATAGTAATTAATTTTTGAATATATAGTCTAATGGGGAGCACTACATATCATCTTATGAAATTGGTGGATGCGTTGTTAATGTTGTTGTAGTTGTTATAGCATTCAAATCTAATTCTCTTCTTTTTTGGTTGTACACGCGCGAAAGTCAGTGAGCATTCTTTGCAATTTTGGAGAGCTCCAATTGTTGGTAGGGTGCTTGGCATGCAAACGATCATTGTGTTTTGATGTGTGCGATGTACATCGGGATGTGGTTCACATATATTCTGAGGAGAACTGAACACTTTTTGATGTGCGTTTGTTGATGTATGCCCATAATTTTTCCTTTGATGGCGTGCGCACCACTGTTGATGCTCACGAGTCTCGGGACTTGGAAGTGTTGCAATAAAATATCGACTAACTAAGGTCAATTAATCTTAAATTAGTTTGAGTCGGCTACATGGTTAAAATGTTTAAGAGGGAGTACCAAATAATAATGTTGCAGAGGGAAAAAGAAGATTGCCCGTAACAAAAAGATTCTTAGTTCTTGTCTTATTGTAGAGTCTAATAATCTTTTGTACTATATGGGTTTATGTACTAAATGAGGTTTGGGGTTTGGGTTCTGATGCAAGATCAGTACATGAAAAATTGCATATTGGTCTATTACTCAGAAGGTATGGTTATCAATAAAGATTCAATATGGCGTGGAATTGTAAAGGATAATAAGGAAACCTCATTTGTTGAATGCAATATGGAGGTTGATATGAAAGTTAATAAACATAATACAAATAAAGAAAATAAAAGCAATCAGATCTCATGAATTATGGCAACACTAGCTAATAAATTGTACTCTCTTGGTTTTCTTATTTATATGCTTACATATTTTGGCTTTGTTTGGCAACACTAGCTAATAATTTAGTTAATAGCCGATAATTTAGCTGACAGCTGATAGTCTAACTGATAGCTGAAAAACTATAATTGAGATCTGAAAACTAATAATCTAGCTGATCCTGTAAAACTGGTTGGAAGAAATAGATGATCGAGTATTAGTAACTTAATGTTTAATAGTCGGTTATTCATTTGAGAGGGATTTTCTTTGGTTGGAATATGTCATTCATTGAAATCCTCAATATAAGGTAAAGTAACTTGATGTTTCTTTTGATTCTAAAAAGCGGATGGAATTTCGGAACAACATTGGTTCTGTAATTTTTCTTGAAAAACAACTAATTTACATTGATAAGAATGAGTATTAATAACTTGATCAGTTTTTAAAAAAATTATTTTGGCTCGTAAAAAGTTAATATGTGTTTGTGTATGTTCAATTTGTTTGATAATTTGATTCAAATATTTCGATTTGGGTAATTGAGTAAATGGAAAGAAATTTGTTTTTCATTAAAAGTTGTTAATATACCCTTGGTAGAAACAGTGAATGGCTGAATGTGTTGAAGAAATGGGGTTCCTAATAAAATATCATGTTGAAGACCTTTTACTATTATGAAAGAAGTGGGTATACAGATTGATTGATGACAGATATGAGCAAGTGGAATTTTATATTTAATGGAGGATTTTGTACCTTCAGTAGTGGAAATACGACTATTTGTATGTTCACAATATCAGAAAGGAATTAATCCTTCACGAATACAATTTAGATCATCACCTGAATCGATTAAAGCTATGTAGTGATATTTAAAATCCTTTATAATTAGAGTAATATGTGTAAACAATCGTTGATGTATGTAATGAGTGAGAGATCATAATGAAGATGTTATTATCATAAGCAGAAAAGGTTTTAGAATTTTCATCTTCAAGTTTTGTTAAGCAAGCTTTTAATGACTGTATTTCTTGCTTTAGGAGATTAATATTGGTCTGTAGGGCTGAATAGTAGTTTGGGTAGGAACAGGATTACGTTTATTTACTTCGGCTAATAATGTTGCCATTGAGTATTTTGAAGGATCAAGTTCAATTTGTTTTTTAAATTTGGCACGTTGTTTTCTTTGTTTATCGAATTTAGAGTCTTGTTCATCATCTTTGCGTCTATCTTAAACATAATCATGTTCAGTAGTATTAGTAGGATGTTGAGAATTTAGAATTTCAGAAAAATATTTATATTTTAATGTAGGATCAGTGATGTTTCCTCCAATCACAAGAATAAGTTCTTCGTGTGCAGTTAGCATATTGATTTCAGAATAAAAAAAATGTTAATCTATTGGGAATATTTTCTGTACAGTGACAATGCTCAAACGAAGAGGAAGAATCATTTTGGAGATTATGAACTTTTTTATGCTGTGATTTGAAATGACATTTATTGTCATAATGACCAAATTTACCACAATTATAACAAGTATTTTGATTTCGTGATTTAGAAGGTTTGGATGTGCGCTTCCTAGATCTGGATGGAAAAGATTTAGATCTATATGTGGAAATAACATCAAAAGAAATTCATATGTGAGAATATTTATTGATCTTTCCTTGCTGAGAAGAAGAAGGGTAGGAGTTATATATATATAAAAATCATGCCCAAAGTCATAGCAAAAAGGTCCTAATGCTTTATTATTGGATTTATTTTCTTTAGCGAGTTGTCATTTTCATCGCATATTATTACATATTGCTAACCCAGTTTGTTGGATAGCTTGAATCAAATCACTAAAGGTATGGCTTTGATAATTGAGCGTTCCATTGCCTTTTTCGCGAAGAAAGATTTTTACCTTTTCTGCGAAATAAGGAGGGAGTCCTGCTATAAAACGTTCTTTCCAAAATTGAGAATCTGATGTAGTAAGTGTATAAACCTTTGTTAAGAAGGTATCTTTATACCAATGAAAATCATTAAGCGTTCAACATCATAAACTTTGTAATTAATCTCTAGTTTTTTCATCCATGGTCGATACCAAGGAAATGCCAAATAATGTTTGTAAGTAAAAAAGTTACTCCATTATGTTGTTGTCATCCTTTAGGATCTGGTAATGGATTGCATTTTTCATCTTTCATTATAGAATGGGTAATAACTAATCGTTGTTGTGGTTGCAAGGCATATTGCCACCAACCGTATAATTGACCTATGAAGCCACTGGATATGGCATTGGCAATATTTCCTTCCGCATGGTCCGTTAAAGCACATACTTTTACATAAATTTGCATATGATGTAAAACTTCTAATTGTCAATATTCGAATAGCCCATCAATATTCCATTTATAGATTGCATTACCATCAAATTTGAGGCGACGGCTAGGATTTTCTTCAAGGATTAAATCAGCAAGAGAGGGTCGAGAATAAAACTATTTTGTTTTGGATATTTTGATGATGTCTTTGGAAATCTTGATTTGGTTATTTTCTGAATATCAATAGTTCTCTCGGTATCGTGATCAGAATCAGAAAGAGAGCTTAAATGAGATGGCTGCTCGTCTGACCGCTCATCATCAAATGTATTAGGACTGGAATTTATAGATTCAGCTAGTGGTATTTCGTTATCTAATGTTACAAATATAGGAGCTTTATATTTTTTAGATTTAGCGGATGATTCAATAGATTCTAATTGTGCAGAGATACATTCTAATAATTCAGATGAACATGGAGATTTTAGTTTAAAGGGAGGTGGTATAACTAGAGAGTGTGGGATAAAAGGTTTAGTTAAAATAGGTTCATTTGGAGGAGTAGGTAATATAGAAGTTGAAGATTGTATAATATGTGACGGACGACTGGCTGAACCAAGTATGTTTAGAGGAAGAAGTTAAAGTAGATAAATAGATATTTGTAAAATTGTTTTGTTCAATTATATGATTCAAATTTTTCTTCGTAAGAGGTAGATCCTCATCAAAATTAGTTTTAAGAGGAGTTACTTTAATATGCTCTTTAATTTTAAGGGGAGCTAGTGGTGGATGACATTGAACATATTTTTCTCCATTAGAGCCTTCCCAAATAGTATTAATTTTATTGATTATTTTGGGACATGATTGGGCTAAAAATTCAAAAAATGGAATATTGATTTTATTTTGTTTGATATAGGTAAAATACCGTTCTCTTATAAAAGCTTGTTGAGATTTAGAACATATTTTGCAAAATATAGGAGTTAATGGATGTTGAAGAAATTGATTTTTTAAGGTTAAATAATCAATTGTAAAATCATTTTTTTCTTTAATAATGTTAATCATATGGATTTGATAGTCAGCAAAATCATTGATACTTACAGAATCATCAGATACATCAACGGGATACGCAACTTTTGTTGGTGGATGAGATACATGAGGTATGGATACGCGATGGGGATCTAGTTGTGGTTCTACATGAGATATACTAGAAGACGAGATGGAGGAACAAGATTTTCTTGAGGCAAAATTTATTTCAACTTGACCATCTTCATGAGTAATAATATTTTGAAGTTGATCGGGTGTAGTATTTTTGCGTCGTTCTTCATTATTTTTGTCACGAATTATCCATGTCTTTGGAACATCTATATCTTTCCAATTTAATTGTTTCCTATTGATTACTTTATGTTGTATATTTGTGAGAAATAGAGTAGAAGTACCCTTTTGAAGGTTAGTATAAGCAACAAGCTGAACGATTGTATGCATTAATTTATAATAAATGTGATAAACAATGGTGACATTAGAACATACTCCTTTTAATTTGAAGCCTTGAGTGTATATGCTTAATGTTGCTACTTCATAAGAAAATTGATCACATAGATTTAATGTAAAATTAGGGAAACGATTGAAGAAAATTGGTCCTTCGGTCAAACTTCCTTCGATGATGCCAAATAATGAGTCATTAAAATCAAGATGACGTTTATCTCTAACATAAGCTAAAACATATGTGTTAAGGCCTAATGTCGTCAAAGGCTTAGTAGCTACTTGAAAAAGGCCAATATGCAAATATTTATAAGTTTCTTTATAGCGACTGATTTTATCATGAGGTATTAACAAAATTTCTTTACCTTCATCATCGATGGATTTTGTATCTTCTTAGTGTTTAATAATAAAATCTTGATTTTTTGAAAACGATCCTTGAGTATATATTTGTTTCGGCTTTATGGTAGGCATATCCCAATTTTGAAGAGATTGTTCAATATTAGTATAAGAAATTTCACTTATATTTCTTAAATCTAACGTGGAAGGAGTTTTTGCTATGGATTTTGGATTTGGTTTTGGATCAAAAGATGAAGATGACTCAAGTTTTACAGAAGAGTGTTTTGCTAAAAGAACTCTTTTCATTTTCTTTAATACTTCACTCATGGTTTAATTTTAGTGGTTTTCGAAAAGAATTTGGTCAACGACTTACGGCTAGACTTACTTCCCTGCTAGACTTACAATGTGACTAGGAAAGTTTACTTTTGAAAACCCTATGAAAATTAAACAAGAGAGAAGAGGAAAGAAAATAGAAAAGTAATGCTTTCAATAAAAGCTTAAAATTGTAAAACTTGCTTCAAAATCATTTTCTGATATCGAATATATAAAAGTAGAGATAAAGAGAAACATTACTTACAGTGAGGCGTCGAAGAGCTAAACTTGGTATGAACTTGGCTCTGATACCATATTGACGCAACTCAATATATGAATGTGTAAAGTTAAATGGAAGAGGATAGAGATGGAAAGAGAAGAAATTAAAAGGATCAATACTGACTCAAAAGAGATACTTAGTATTAATGAACACAATAATATACAGACTAGGGTACAATAAGTTCAAGAGACAAATGACTTACAAAGACAAAGAAGGGTAACAAACTTAAAGCTCACACTGAAAACTCAAACTTGGACTTAAGCTGCTTACTCTATGAATAACTTAAACTTTGAATGCCTTACATAGTGGCAATCATCTTATTTATAGACGCGCTATTGTGGAAAGATAGCCCTACATTTACAAAAGATAAGACGCCTTCACTAAAGTAGATGTTTTAAATGACATAAAGCAAAAGTAATCTTGATAAGATAAAAAGCAAATGTGACTGACAAGAAAAGCAATCGCCCAACTAGCCCTAGGTGTGACGGATCGTACGCTTTAACCTGTAGCATTGTTTAGATTTTGACTAACCTTTTGACAAAACATGATCTTAATACTATTCTGGATAGATTCGTGATAAAGTGAAATGTTGAAAAGATTCGGGATAAGATGCTTGCGTGATGGACAGTAACAACCACATAAAGAGGACTGCATTATTGAAGGCAGGCAAAATAGGCCTGGAAGCATGGGCCTGAAAGGATGAATGGCATGGGCCAAAGGGCGGGCAAGAAATGCTTGGAAGCATGGGCTTGATAAGATGAATGGCATGGGCCTGACAGTGGTTTGGGCCTGACATTTTTTTTTAACTTTCAATAATGAAATTACAAAAGTGACGAATTGGTAATTTCGTGAGTGTTATCCATAATTCAAAATGCATATGGGGAAACTGATAAAGAGCTTGATAATCAATATAGATGTGGATTTGAAGAGTACCAAGTAATCGCCATAGACAGAGCAGAAGATTTTCTTTAGTATCGTTCCAATCAATAGTTTGATCAACAATGATAACGATTTGATTTTTAGTTAAAGCATCATCTAGTTGAAGGCCGAATGGATATAATTCATAAACAAGACGTTCTACTACTGGATGTTGAATTGCTGGATCCATTAATGCTTCATAGAGAACTAAATTCATTTTTATAGGTCAATGAAGTCGAGAGCTGCTGAAGTAGCTTCACCTTCTGAACTAGTCCTGAATATGGCAGAATGCATATCTTCAATTTGTTTTAATCTTGTTTCCATTCTATTTTACATTTTTTGTAGTTGTTTAATAATGGTATTAGTAATGCCTGGGGTGAAAAGACGTAGTTGCGGATTCTGGTTTTGCTGGAGAAGTGGTTGGTATAGGAATGCTTGCTTCTTTATATGTTTTGGGTAATGAGAGAAAAGAGGAAAGTAATTTGGTTGGTGTGATAGGTGTTACTAATGGAGTAATGATTGTATCTTGAATGGATTCAATATCAAATTTATCCCACCATTTAATATGGATTTCTTGATAGAGATAGGTATAGGTGCAGTTATTGGGTTGGGTAACTATATGAGTTCCATAATTCAATTTCAGAATCCATGGAATAAAATGTTTATGAATGAGTTGGAAAATGGATAATTTTCGTTTTTCATACTTGATTTTAACAGGAAGAGGGAAAATGCTTTCATTAGGACCAAGTTTTGTCCACCAGTCGCACATGAACCATAAGAGGAGATTAATGCGTAATGATTTTTTGAAGGTGATATACCATGAATGTCCTAAAGAGGGTTCTTTGTAAAATAGAATAACTCACCATGCGTCGATATAATCTTTATAACTGACATGCATAGGTTGATGAGCCGGGAGTAAAGTCATTGATTGATATGCATATGGGCTTTGTTTGGCAACATGTTGTTAAGTCCATTCAGTAATAAAGATGACCTTTTGAATTTCAAATTTGGAATAAGCAACTTCATCGGAATTACATTTTTTGAAATGTTCCATGATTACAGATTGAGTTTGAGTTAATAAAGTTTCATAAAATTTGAGGGAGACATGAGGTCTTGAGAGTATAAAATGATATAAAGGTAACATTAAAAGTTTGACTTGAGTTTCAAAAGAATGATCTAATAAGTCATGCTCGATGAGGGTAAATAGATGCCTATTACTGAATTTATATGATGTTTTATCATCAGTGACTCAATTATATGTATTGAAGAGATGAAAAAATTTGTTGGTATAGGAGGATGAAGAAACTAAGGTTTTGCCTTTATCTATCATGATCTGTAGCAAATGAATTTGCGGAGTTACAAGGAATTCACGTGATAAGAAATCAGGAGAGAATTATGTTCTCCTTTTATATAGTCGAAATCAAAATCAAAAATACTTAAAATAGCTTGCCAACGGGCAAATATTTGTTTGGAAACCAGATTTTTGACATCTTTTACAAGTATTTCTTTTGCTGCTTTACAATCAACACGAATAAAAAATTCTTGATTTAAAACATAAGATTGAGATTTTTGAACACATAAAACAATCGCCAAACTTCTTTTTTGACAGTAGCATAATTTCGTTGTGTTTGGTTCCATAATTTTGAGGTATAACATATTAACTGTTCAACACCGGATGGGTGTTTTCGACAAAGGAGTAAAGGATAGCGGATTATTTTGAAAACTTTATTTAGTGGTTTACAATTTATCACTAATCTTGGTGCTCCTCGTTCTAATTTAGGGGCATTTTCGACAATACAAATCCATATCCAACTTAACAATACAAATATCCTAATAGCATTATATTCAACTCTTCAATCAATCTATAAAAAACCAACAAGTACAATGGACAGGAATAGAATCAATAAATCCATTCAAGAAACGATATCATGAGCAAAAAAACTTACTAAACGGGTAGAATCAACCAAGGTTCATGATACCAGATTAGAAAGCACATGCTAGTCAAAATAGACCATAGAATAATGATATATTTTGGGAAATGAAATGTAGAAAAAAACCTCAACAGATTTACTTGCAAATCACACAATGTTTCCTACTTAAAATGGCCTCTTAACACTACAAAAGACGTATTCAAACTCCAAAGACTCTTCCCTAGATTCTGGGTATCATTAGATATGTTTTATACTGTGTTAAAACGGTTTAATGTAGGTTTAAGATAAGTTAAATGTTTTTAAGTCTTTATTAATATAGCATAAATTGTGCTCTCTAGAGCACCAAGTATGCTGGGTATTATATCTAGCGCGCAAGTGACCGCCTCAGTGAGTAGTGCGCTACTCATTATTAGCGCTCTACACCAGGTAGCGTGCTAGAAAACACACTTATCGCGCTATGCGCAAGAAAACCCAGATATTCTTCACTTTCAATTTTTTGAGTTTCCTCCTACAAATGGCCATCTCCATCGCCTTGGACCACTATTCTTCTCCACTAGAGACCCAATACATCCTCTATATCAATAAATAGATCTTACACTTCATATATCATCATCCAATCATAAATTTCCACAAAATTAAAGGTGTAGATCGACTTACCAAGTAGTACAATACCTCTAACTTGATCAACTCCTAAAATCCACTAGATTTTCTCTACACATCCATTGATCTTTTTCTCCAGATTTCTTCTCTTCTCATGCATAAAATGAAATGAGTATGAGATGAAGATCTCCATTAATCCCATATATATAGATAAGGTTGAATTTGAGCCTTTGATCTATATATGTACACCCATCTCTAGGCTAATCTTATGGCTTGCCAAGTTATCTAAACTCTACTAACCATTCACTAACTCATCTTTGTTAACACAAATTGTAACTCAATTTGTCTTGTGATGTATCTATACGTATCTCGAGGAATATCAATGACCATAGTTTTATCTTTCTAACTTAGGCTTCATTTATATAAATTGAACTATAAGCACATTGATTTACCTAATTAGGTCACATTAACTTTAAATTAAACTTACCACATCACTCTTTACCCTGGTCTTATATGGGCACGCATCTTGAGGCATGTCCACGCTCACATCTTGATTTATATGCACATGTAGGAATGACTTAGAAGTCTACACATATACAATACACTAGGCATATATTGCAACAAATCTAACATATACCTCAGCAACATTGTCTCAGTCAGTGCACGTATCGATATGCAGATACATGTCACGGGACTATGATCCTGATTAACGAATAAACTAAGATTAAGAATTTAGGCCATGATAGTTATTTAGTGTTTTTGTATTTCAGGCTTACTTTTAAACCTTAAGGACAAGGTTTGATTTAAGTTTAGGGGCACTAACACTGTGGATACTACAAGAAATGTTGAATTAAGGATAAACACTATAAGTATGATCGTAAAATTTTATTTTTGAAGCAGCTAAAGAGGAAGTATGGTTATGTATTTTGATTAATTTTTTTTAGATGTTATCAATTCATAGTATATAGTTCATGATATGTGAAAAGCATGAATATAGGTAGTATAAATTAGGTTATATAGAGAATCATATATAATGAATAAAATAACATTCGTAAAGTTTATGCCTTTGATTGAGGATGAGTAAGAATACAAGTATCTTATTGATAAAAAACTTAAGAGAATATTATTATTTTTTAAGAAAATAAGAATTATAGCAAACAACGGCATTATTTCATGATTAGAAACATAGAGTTAGAGAAGACCTTGAACTCAAAAAAAAAAAAAAAGCAAAAATAATACCATAACATTTCTTGTGGAAAATGCTAGATATCTAAAGAATTCTATAGTAAGTATGAATCTTACTTGAGTATAAAATGAAATAAAACTAAGTACTAAAAGGGGAATAGATAGGCTTGGTGTTTAATGAAAAGTGAAATTAAAACTTGCTTAATAAAAATGAAAGTGAGAAGTGGTAACACGAGTTTTTGAATAAAAAAAAGAGTCCCGAAAGATTTAAAGGAAAAGGAGTAGAGAACTTAATGGTTAGAAAAAGAAAGAAAAATGGAATCCAAAGGAAAACGAGTAGGGACCGTAAAACTAAAAAAATATAAGAAGAAAAGAAAAAAGATATGTATATAATGAAAGAAAGGCAAAATTCAAATAGAAACTCTTTAAATAAAAAGATTTAGCTCGAGTACAAGTAACTTAGTTGAGTTAAGTTTTCTTTCCAATTTCTATAGAAGTCCTATGGACTCTTGAATTATTAAAGTCTATGAAAATAGTATGATCTATGCTTATTTGTGAATTATGAAGCTTAATGAGAAATCATGAGGTTACACACTGTGTTGCTTGAGTGTTGCAGTAAAGTAAACTTGTAAGTAGTGATGGTCTTGGTTGTGAACTACTTTTGAGTTTCAAAAGTGGATTTTATTTGTTGTTAAAGCTACGTGTTTTAAAAGTATTAGTTTTATGAAAAAAAATCTTCGAGTGGATTATTAACTTGACACTTATTTGAATTAAAGAATACTCCATGAATTATGTAAAATGAGTAAGGTAATATAAGTAGTAGTAGTAGTAGTAGTAGTAGTAGTAGTACTAGTAATATGCATTATACTTTTGCTCAAGACGTGCAAAGTCCTATGTTTGGGGGTATTTGATAAGTAGTTAATTAAACTTATATATAGGGTTAGTTTAGTAGCATAATAGGTCTAAATAGCCTAGGATGAGCTCTAATTGATTAAATTTATGTGTTTTCTAGTCTACAAGGCATAGAAAAGACAAAAGAAGGAATTCATGAAGAAAGGAGAAGAAAAAGAACAAAAATGAAGTTAATGCTATGAGAAGACCAAGTGACACCGTAGGTATACATAGACGACGTCGTGGGGAATGAATGGACAACTTGGAAACAATGCAGTGAAGTTGATGCAGTCACGGTGCCATGGCTTAACACAGGCGGCACCAAGTCAATACACAGACATCATCGAGTGCATTGAGAAGGAAAGCCGGAGAGAGACACGACGCTATGGTGGCATTGTTACTCATCAGAGACTGCATGGATCACTTATAGACCTCATTAAAACTAAAAGATACAAAGTTTTGGACTTCTATTTTGTTTGGAATTGCTATTTAGGGTTTCTAGTTTGTATTTTTAAGAGGCTTGGGAATAGAAATTGGTATTATGATGTGGTAAATACATAATAACCGACCACTACACATTAGCATACTTTTGCAAGAGAATTAAATGATACCACGATAGTTTTAGTTGAGAGATTTAGAGAGTTTTTTCGAGTATTGAGAAAAGATTTTGAAGGAAAAGGCATTGAAGAGTTTTATTTGCAATTTAATCTTTGTTTTATTGATTCAATTAAAGATATTATTTAGTTTAATCTCTAATTTCAATGATGTTTATAAATTGTATGATTTTGATTTCAATGATGAGTGACTACTCTATTATCTTAGGGTTCAATGATCCTATTATATGAAAACTATGCAAGGTTATGAATTGTTTATAATGTTTTAAATGTGCAATTATTATAATTTGTGTTTGATTCTACGCAAAATGCTATGAACATGTTGATCACATGTTTATTAATTAGGGATTTTAGAAGTTACCATTACCTTGGAGCTTTTAAGCCAAATATGAACAACACAACCGTAAATTATATAACATCGATAGATAGTTTTTTATTAGGGAGACGTGGATAGTAAACTTAATTGTTTACAAGTCTAAAGATTTGGTACTTAATGCTTTGTGATACTTATGTTATTCACACTGATAAGTGGAGTTCTAGTTTGCATATTAGGATTTTTTCACCATGATAGTGGGTCGAAGTGAATATTATGGAAATCTGTCTATTTTAATCATGCATTGCACAAACACATAAGAAAGATGAAGGAAGTAAGATATGGAAAGCATAGTATTCATTATCTAGGTGAAGTTGTGAATTAAGAGTTTTTTCAATAAAAGAATACGACTTAATTTACATTGCTTTTATAAATTATATTAGTTTTGGTTTAAATAAAAAAATACCTTCTTAACAATATAGTAAAGTTGACTAAGCATTTGTGTTCATATACATTTTCCCAAAGAAACGATATCTGTAATCAACCTTTGTTGATCACATTATTACAAAAAATTGAACTGTTATACTTGCAGTTATGATAAGCAACACAAACATAACAAAATACTAATAAAACACCCAAAACAGTTAACCAAACACAAACAAAACAATGAATAAGAAACTCACGCACCAGGGCTTAAATTGATGATCGCAGTTTAGCCACAGAGTCGATTACGATAAGGCAAAGAAGTATAATCAAAGGCAAAGTCGAAGTTGAAAAGTAGGGTTGAATCAAAGTCAAATTTGAAGTCATGTGCACCTTTGGTCAAAGATACATTCTCCCGATCTCCCAACTCCATCGATTAAAACAGTTTAGCCATAGAGCCGCCGAGTCTTTCATTTGAACATGATTGAAATTTTATGAACAAGTCCATGTAAAGACTTCAATTCATACCATTTATGTGATACAGAAAGAAGGAAATAAAGTTCGCTTTCTTTTCTTTTTTTTCTAAGATGATGTTATAGAGCACACATTGGAATTTGTGTTGCATTGATTGAAAGACAACCTGCTATAACAGGTGAACCCTTTTTTATTGTGAAATCCAAAAAATTTTAAACTAGTAATTATGTCTTATAAGGGATTAACAAAGCTTAATTATAGTTTAGGTCGTCAGTCGAGAGCTCAAGACCGGTGAAACATAGATTTACAAGTAATTTTATTATTGTGTGATGTTTACCAAGTGTTTTGTTCTATAATATTATGTTATTTCATGAAATTCAAGTTAACAAAATAAATTCAAAATTTGTAAGGTTTTATCAAGAGAAACGTGTCGAAATAAGTCCTAGGATAATTAAAGTGTTGACTCGAACTTTAGTGTCGAATTTTGTGAAAATAAATATGGTTGAGTTTAAAATTTGAATTTTAAACTTTAAATGGACTTAACGAGTCAACGTGGGTCTCACACCTCGAATTGCATGTGATATAAGTTGTTTGACAGTTTCAGAGCACATTGGTAAATTCTTCAATATTTTGTCGAACTGGGATATTTTTCGAGGTTTAATTCGGACATAAAATAAAGAGATAAATATGAAAATATAGAAAATAAACCAAAGTACCTATAAGGGTATTGGTTTGGTATAGTTGAGGATAAATATAAAGGGGTATATTGACACGTGTCGAGCATGTACAATAAATTTCCCAACTTAATTATAGTATTAAAATTTTATAGTAGTGTTAAGTGAAAATCGTCTCCACAAGGATTTTGTGAATTTCTTAAGAAAAGAAGTTTTCTTATTTTTATTTTTAATTTAACTTAATAAAAACCAAAATTTAAACTAATACTTTCTAAATAAAAATCAAATAAACTTACTAAACATACTTAAATTACACAAATCAAAGTCACTAAGTAAAAATCAATTCAATTAAATGAAATACAATTATAAGTAAACATCTAAACAAACCCATTAAATAATGAAACTTTAATCCATTTTTCATCCAAACATGTTACTTGAATCTCATAGTCATGAACATACTTTCTAAAATAGCCTAGATCATTAAACACTAATCATAAGTAAGTAAACAACATTTAGCCTGGCACGTGTCAAGCATGCATATTAGTTTCTCGTATTTTCCTATTATTTGTAGTAGTGGTAAATAGGATATTGTCTCCACAAGGATTTTGCGAATCTTTTTATAACAAAGACTACCTTAAAGTTTTATTGGATTTAATTTACTTTAATTTAACTAATCTAATTAAAATAGGAATTAAACACTATCAATCTAAAAAAAATTAATTAATTAAAAATAATTCAACTATAAGCAATTTGAATTTAATAAACTAATCTAATGCAATTGAAACAATTAATCAAGAGATCCATATAAATTAAATCTCTAAACAATACGTTTGTGACATCCGAGAATTTTATAAACTTGATTAGGGGCTAATTAAGTATTTTTGGATCTAATTTGAGATTTAGGTATTCGAGGTAGAACCCACGCATTACGGATTGGAGATCATAAACTTAATATTATTTTTGTATGGCGTGTGCCTATTTGATGTGTTATGCATAGGTTTAAGTAGAGTATATACGATGTGTCCGTGAGTTTCAGATCACTGTAGAAATATTGCTCCAATTTTGGTGAAATTGGGGTAATTTTAGGAATTTAATTTGGACTTAAAAAAAGATAATCACGAAATTAAATAAACCAATTAATAAATTGGTGGGCGCCTTGTGACATGTAGGGTCGAGGGTGACACGCTTGGGATGTATAATAGTGTGCACGTCGGAGGATGGTTGTAAGCGAGTATGGTGAATTGATAGCCATGAAAATACATTGATGTGTATGTATATTTATATATAATATAGTTTATTTATAAATATATATAAATCAATCATCTAGTTTGAATTAAATAAAAATATACATTAGATTGCATCAAGACGCGCGTAGCATGAGCATCGAGGAGGAAATGGTGTTGTACGTTTGAAGTTGGTGAGAATAAACACGCCTCGAGATGCATGTAGTTTCATCTCAAGAACAATCAATTGGTGCAAGGAGTGATTTTGGTTAACCATAAGATCTATCTCGAAATACGTGATAATGTATTTGATATCAATAATTGGTCAGATACGTATGTACGAATCTCGAGAAAAATTAATATATATTGAAAACATATAACCCTTCCTCAGTGTTTCATTTCAATTTCGAAATCGAAAGAATGAAACTGAGAGATGAGGGTAAGAGGGACTGAGAGAAATAGAGGCGTTAGAGATCCGAGGTGAGTTGTTTGTTGTTGTCGTTGATGGTGTTGTGATGGGTTACCGATATTATTTTTTTGTTGTTTATCTGTCGTTAATGGAAAAGATGGATAGGGAGGCTGAACGTTCGAGGAGGGAGTCAACGTAGGGAGTCGTCTCCCTTGGCAAGTCGATACTGGGGTTAGGAAAAGTCTAATGTGGTTCAACTGAACCAGACCGGTTCAGTTCAGGGGTCAAACCACCCAATTTTCAAAAAAAAAAAAAAAATGCTAAAGTTTTAAAAAAATTATTTTAAAGCCTAATTTGGGCTAATTTTAGATTCTGAACCATAATTTGGAGTCAATTTGGGATTCAGACATCCAAGGAGTTTATTTGGAGGGATTTCGAGATTTTTAAGTTGTCAAAAGACTAATAAATATATGATATATTAGAAAAACTATATTTAAGTATAGAAAATGTAATTTTCGATGTCAAACAATAATTTTGAGTAAACAACTGCAATCTAGGCATCAAAAAGTTTATTTTGGAAGTATTTTAGGGGTTTCAAGACTCGATTGGGTCAAGTCACTACAAAAAAATAGCAAATCAGAAACAGAAATTTCCGTCTCTGATTTGCAAAAATTTCGTCTCTAATTGCAGCTAGAAACGGAACAGAGACGGAATCAATTCCGTCTCTAAAAACGTCGTTGCTAATTCAATCAGAAACGGAAATGCGATTCCGTTTCTGATTTAGAGACGGATCAGAAACGGAATTCCGTTTCTGATTAGAGACGGAATAAATTCCGTTTCTGATTATTTTCGTCTCTGATCCGTTGCTAATCAGAGACGGATCAGAGACGGAATTTGATCCGTTTCTGATTCATGTATCTAATCCTCAAAAATTAGAGACGGAAATAGCAACGGAATCTCTGGATTCTGTTGCTATTTCCGTCTCTAATTTTCATTTTTGTTTAGTTTTTAAAGTCTTATATATATATATATGTCTCAATCCAAGCACATTTAACCTGCCAATATATAATACAAATCATAGCTAAATAATATATTGATATTGCACAGTTTATATAAACTTAACAAATCCTTAAAATTATCTTCTCTCAATGTACTGTACACGAAACAAAAAAAACAATCTAAAAAGTTTCTATATCGTATATTTCTACAAAAGTAAAAGGAAAAATTGTTCTAAATGAAAAAAAAATGAAGTGCTTCGAGATTATGTAAGTTGATTGTGCTTCAAATAATACTTGACTTCGTAGAAAACACCTGAAAAAAGATCAAAAAGAAAAAAATCACTAAATTATACAAACAATAATAGGAATATAAACAAAATTATGGGAGAACTACGTATCATCGCAAGCACAAGTGTATGAGCCAAACACAACATTAATAAAGTAATAAAGAAAAAGAAATTCATCATTATCTAGAAGGAACATGGTGTTAATTAGCAAATTATCTCTCTCTAAATCGTCCGTAGGTCTGCAAAATATAATAACACCAATGGCTAATAGCCAGCAGAGAAAAAAATGAAAATGAATCATAATAGCTTGAGATAGGACCAGCATCAGTGCCAACCTCAAGCCTTGTCCCAATCAATTTATGCCTAATTTGCATGATTGGTCAGTGCAATGCTAAAAGTTTTATTCATCAAAGCAATCACTAATACTATAAACAGGGTTTTAACTCCATTGATGTCAGCATAGAATATCAATTTCATGAAGACAGTAAACATTTACTTAAACTAATTGCTACCTGTAATTGAACCATAAAAAAAGGCTACCTGCTCAATGAAATAGAGATGCTAGTTACTTTCAATATTGCCATGCGATTTTCGCATATTGTTTCACTAGTCTTTGCAGTTGAAACCAAGTCAGGAACAAAGCTTTGCCACCTTGCCAACCACTCATGCTTTAAAATCTGCATTTTCAAAACTATACATTCAGTAGTAAGTAGACAAAACGAAACTGAATAATGTAACCAATTAGTCGAGCATAGAGATAGCTATCATTCTTACTTCCTCTATGACCTATTTTTCCACAAATTCCAATTTCAAATAAGAATCCTACTAATCTCTATTGGGACATTATTGTAATATAATGGCGTAGTAAACCATTTTGTACCGCAAAGATGGTAAGATAACATTAACAAAGCAAGTTCCACTAGTTATATTACATATAATGAATTTATGATGGAAACGATTCAAAACATGAAACAAAAAAAAATTTCCGAATTCTCTCATCGACAAACTCAATCATTCAAAAGCAGATTTTTTTTTCTTCTTGAATCCCCTTGTACAAAATTTTTAAATCACATACAGATATGAAAATATCGAGGGCAATAGAAGAGTTTGATCCATGTAGCCGACCCCAAATAATTTTGGAATTGAGGCTATGTTATTGTATTCAAATATCAAATCTAGTAGCAGGCAAGAAAAATACCTGCAATTGATATGTCGTAACCATGTTCTACGACCTAAAAAATGATTTAGGATATACTGCAGGGACAACTTCAAAATCATCAGCCTAGGCGGAATTGATTTACATGTTCAAAACTTTTGAATCGGATTGTCTGCCGAGTGAAATAGGCATGTATGATCGTCATGCTATGCATACATGGCTACTTAAGCAATCAAATCAACAATGAAACTAAATGAACTTGTTCAAAGCTAGAACATTAATTGCTAAAACTTGGAACTTTCATATACAAAAGTTCAGAGTTTAAGAAATGAGAGTGGAATATCAACTTCAAGAAATGCTACAGAAATTGGAGAATGATAAGAAAGACAATCATCCTACAGCATGAATTGAAGTGGAAAGAAGCGGCAAAGACCAAAATAGAGGGGCAAAATCAACTTAAACAACTATGTTTTTTTTATCCGTTCGGTCAGACACTTGCATCAGATTTCATACATGAATTGGTGATTAAATAAAAAAATTTTAAGAGATGACCTGCATTAGATATGAATAGATTAAACGCAACAAGCAAGCAATCCTCACTTTCGCTTTGTCATCTTCGGAATGGTTATTATGTACACACCAACCGGCAAGACATACAATAAGGTTGAGAAAGAGGAAAAGGGAAGCCATTGCACATACCAGCAGCGTCAGCACTCAACAGCACAACTCGCCTCCTTTTAAACCAAAAATCGCGTTCTCCGTGTAACATCTTGACATCCTTCGGGAACACCAGAAAGAGCATTCAAAGGGACTGGCTGCTGGCAGAATAAATAGAGATAAAAAGCCTAAGATAAGGTACGAATTATGGTTTTCAAGGAAAAGAAAATCAAAGTCGTAAATGCGACCTCAAGTTGTTTCCCTTTTTTCCTAAAACTCTCAATTGAAGAACAAAGAATGACAAAAATAAAATAAAATAAAATTATAATACCTAATGAAGTTAACATACAGAGAAAAATGAACAACAGATGAGAGACAAACCTGTTAAATCATTCACAAGCAATTTTAGTATCAAAGCTACTCAAACAGATAGCAAATGCCTGAAAAGCCTAGGTTGGATATCGGTAGTCCATGGTGAACAAGTCCTTCCCCACTTTGCCAAACTTGCAGTGAGTGATGGCAAGGAAATTAATGGAAGGTCATAGATTGGTTTCACTGCCAAAATACAATTTGCACATTCAACTCATCACTGGCAGGAGCGTTCATTAATGGTCTTACCTTGAACCCAACACATACTCAACAAAATCAGATAATTCAGAATTTACTTACAGGAGCGGAACCGGATTCTTTATTTAAATATCAACCAAAAAATAAAAAAAATTCAAAATCTAAACCCTAGAAACCAAAAACAAAACTCACATCGAGAATCCCCAGCAAGTCGTCGACCGAGCTGGAGGGGTCGCCGAGGCGCGTCCCGGCTTCGTTGAGCTCGAGCTCCAGTTCCTGGTCCTTCATTTCTCCGAATCCCCGCAGACCCTTCAAAACCCTATCGATCACGAACTCGATTTCAGACTCCACTCCTCATCAAAGAAACCTTAGAACGAAAAAAAAAACCCTAGAAACCAAGACGAAATCGGAGGGGACTAAATCCAGGGTTTGGTACACGAAATCAGGCAAACAACATGGCTATTGGTAAGAGTGAGAGCAGAGAGGTGCGAGAGAGAGATAGCAAAGAGCGGCAACGGTGAGAGAGAGAGAGAATGGTGACGGTGAGAGAGAGAGAGAGAGCAGAGAGCGGCAACGGTGAGAGAGAGCGGTGACGGTGAGATAGAGAGAGAGAGCGGTGACGGTGAGAGAGAGAGAGCAGTGACGGTGAGAGAGAGCGGTGAGAGCTTCGTTGAGAGAGAGAGAGCGGCGAGGAAGAGAGGCTTGTTGAGAGAGAGAGCGGAGAGAGATTTTAGGGAGAGAATGTGTTTTGTGGTTTGTCCCATATTTTTGAATCATCGAGATCGAAGCCGCACGAATCTCGAGACTAATGGACGGTTGTAAAAAATAAAAATTTTGGTGGGAATGTTGGCGCCATTATTTAGAGACGAAATTTAATTCCGTCTCTATTTCCGTCTCTGATTCGTCTCAATTCCGTCTCTGAATTATCCGTCTCAATTCCGTCTCTAACTAATTTTTTTAGCAACGGAACTTAATTCCGTTGCTAATTCCGTTTCTAAATTGTTATTTTTTTGTAGTGAGTAAACAACAACTAATTGAAATAATTGGGTGAAAATTTTGTGGAGTCTTACCGGGTTTATAAATTAATTGTAGGACCGCAATTGGAACCCTGTGTGGACTAGCTTATCGACTTGAAACACAAAAGAGTTTTGATATCACGTTTTTAATGTTAAGTAAATCCTATGGTAACCTTTACAATGTATAAGTGTTTATCGAATATAATTGCATGCACGTTTTATCGCTGCATATTTTTTGGTTGTGCATTCAAGGACACGAAAGGAAGGAGGAGGCTTTTGGGGTCCCATTGTATTCATTGGCTATATGTGTGGTAGGATGAATACTATAGTGTTATGAGAGTGGAGTCACCGATCATTGTAAACACTTGTTTAGGATAGGGTGTAATGATGTCTTGGATCATACTCCACATATAGTTGAGGGTATGGCTTCTCGAGGGAATTCCTCTCAAAATCATAAATCTTTATTATTGTTTACCTACCACTTTTGGAAGACGATATCCAATTGTGGTCGGTCAACAGAAACATGATGGATTACATATTTGTATATTTATGATTCCTTGCGATATTATTGTTCATTTAATCTCTTGGAATACAATACATTTGATTATTACAACTGTACTAGATTGTGTGGGATTTACTTATTTGACATTATCAAGTTTTTAAAATTAGATAATGACAGGTTCTAGTGGCGACAAGGGAAATGGAAAACTTACCAACTGTTTGTGACTTGCTCAGTTCTTTTCTCTCTAAGTATGAATGTATTGTTTTCTAGTATATTATATTGTATAAATGGGTTTTTTGGGTTGGAGTGTAATTAGGATCTCCTTTGAAATGGCTACAACAATTTTGGGACAAATTAAGATAAATTTTGAGGTAAGGTAATGTTTGTTTAAGATTTTTAATACTTTAGACTAGTATGAATATAGTTTTGTTAATGAAAGATATATTTTTATAGATGGATTGTGAGTCATTTGGCATTTCCACCAAATTGATCAGGTTTTGTTGAAGAATTTTGAAGGCCGGGTATTCTACTGTAGGCTTAGAAATCGAGGAGATACTGTCGAAAGCTTTTTACAAAATTTTAAAGATTATTTAATTCATCTAACTGAACTTTAAGGTTTAAGATTCACTTTAGAATTTTATGTAGTTAATAAAGTTTTATAATTGATTATTATAAGATCTTAATCTTAATTGTTTATTGATGGAAAGGTTAAGGCTGCTAGATTATCAAGGGATTAAGGTAATTTAGGCCGGTCAAATTCTCTAATTACGTGGGGTCTAACAATATTGGTATCAGAGCCTAGGTTTGGCTCAATTGAGGACAAACTTTGGTTGAGAACCAAAGAGTGATTTAGCACGATTAGTTAAGAAGTGACAGTGAGATGGTAAAATTTGAATGTTATAATTGTGTTGTATGTATCTATTACCGCTAGATATGCGATATGAAGTTTATTCTTCTTGCCCGTTCGATACCTAACTTGTAAGATATGGCGAGTAAGATTACAAACTGATAATTAAGAGAGAGAATAGGCTTATGAAATAAAGCTGAGCGTAAATAGATGTGAAATAGATTTGTGAAGTCCGAATCACAAAGGTATTGTAAGGAGTTTAGTACTAATATAACTGATGAAAGTATCAGTTATGAAACTAATAGGAAATAGGTTGAAAGGGAAGTCCAAATGATTCATGTATGTAAATACTAAACATGGATTCCTTTAAAATCGAAAGTATCAAACTATTACAATTTTTAAATGCTCAAGGAAACATTAAAATAGACTAAAATTAAGTTTCAAGCAATTGAGAATCGTTTGAAAAACGTAATAAGAAATTGGGATTTTTGGAAAGCACAAGATATGGATTATTTTGGGTTTTTGAATAAGGTTAGTATCGGTTGCATGGTTAACTCAAGAAGACTTATTCTATAAAATATTGGTTTAACTCATAACCAATTGAGGTTTGCTTCTGAAAACTGTCTTAACAAGGAAAAATGAAACGCATGGTTATCGAAAACGTAAATTACAAATTTATTAGACAAATTGAATCTTGACTTACAAATCGCAATGAGATAGGATATGATAAGTCAAGTTGTCTAAGTCAGTTACTACGAAAGTAAAATACTTTGAAACAAAGTATTGTCTCCTTTCCATAATAAAACTTAAAGCAAAAACTAGAATAGAACCATGGTTTAGAACAATCAAATGACTTCTAAAAAGAAGTACAAAAATCTTGATTTCTTACACTCAAGTTACTTATTCGTAAGTGACATTGAGTATAATGGTTCTATGGGATGGATAATGGAAACGATAAAATAAATGAAAAATATTAACTTATGAGCGATCTTTGTTAACACTAGATAAAGTGTTATTATGAAATAAAGATTAGTAAAATGAAAATTGTAGTGATAAGATCAACATGTAAAAAGTTAAGATATTGGGGGAAATCGTCTTATAATTGCTTGGACTAACTATTAAACATCAACACAAGTGATTATGTTTTACGATTCAAAGTACATAATAATCACTTTTAATCAAATTAAGTAATAATGTTTATCTATGAGTTAACATATAACCAATCAAGAGATAGACATGCTAATTGAGTATCAATAAGTGAGTTGTATAGGAGGTCAGTATGAGCTCCTATATTGCAAGAATTTCGATTTGTAGGACTTAAAAGATTAAAATAGCATCCTTTAAGAATTTGATTAGTCATTAAGTTAATCGGAGTTTAGAAATTAAAATTCTTCTTTCTCTTTAGTTGAATAATAATGAAATGGTGAATTCATTAAAAGTAATTTGATGAATAATAAGATACAAAGTTATCTTACACAATTTCTTGAAAAGTACCGGATTTTTATTTAAGAAAAAAGAAAATTCAAGATATTTAAGACTATTGGAAATGACGCAAGGTAATAAAAAAACAATTTAACTATTTTGAGTCACAAAGTTTCTTTGTTTCGAATTAAGATTAGCCATGGAAGACTTTGATTCATTAAATGATAATTAGAAGTCGTATTATCCTTTGCCAAGTTTTTGAAAAGAGAAGACATATAAATTACCTTTCTAAGTCAAAACTATAGAGCTATAAGTGATTTAGATGTTGAACCGAAGTTGTAATAAGTTTGTAAAGGGACTTCACTCACAGCATAGAAGATCAGTGGAATGCGTCAATTCATCTTTGAATAATCGAATGAATTGGTGACAATCGGTATAAAAAAATCTGTAAATTTTCGTCGAAGTCAATTAGAGGCTGAAGTATAGGCTACTAAATGGTCAATATATTCTCACATTAGTATAAGAAAGAAAATTTTAGGTTAATGAGTCAAACTCCAAATGTCAAACCATAAGTTTGATGGCACTTAATATATCTTCACAAGGATCTTACAAGGAGTCAAACTCCAAAAGTCAAAACTTTCAAACCAAAGTAGTATACAATTAATATCAGTGAATATATTGTACATTGGTTTAATTCTACTACTATACTACCCGATTAATCAGTAGTGAAATTTGAAGCACTAGTTATTGTAAAATGGAGTTGATGTAAGATATCCAGATGATGGTGAAGATACAAATGAAGTGAAAAGCTACATACAACTTACAACTCAGTTTATAAGGTTTATCTCTGGTGGGTTGGAAATATTGAATAGAGGACAATATATCTGACTTGATATGCTTGAAGAATTGAATATTCTTCAACTGTAATTGAGTAGAAATGAAAAAGAGATAAAATATTTATAAACTTGTATGAAATACAACCTAAAAATTATACTATGAGAGTATAATCATTGACTATGTTGATATCTCTATTTTGAAACGTATGTATACTCAAGTTGAAGATAACTATCTCTATTCAGACAATGAGAGAAGTTGACGAATAGTAAGTTATTAAGACGTGAGTTTGTGGGAGATCTCAGTAAAGTGAAAGGAATGAGGTTCTTGATGAGCTCGTCGATAGAGAATGATTTGTTGAAGTTACAAAAGTCAATAATTTTTCAACAAATCAAAGAAAGAGTTAAGTAAATCGACTGACGAGTTGGAATTGGTAATTATTCTCTAATCTACAATCTAAATAATATTGTGAGTAGACATTTGGAGATCGAGTGAGAGTTGTATAATGTGTCAAGTTTCTGTTGGGGAACGCAGGAATGGTGATGGATCAGATACACACACAACGCTACTTAGTATCTAATGTTGTGCTCTGATATTATTTGCATCGATATGTTATTTTAGATTGATGATAGTGTAAGAATTGATCGCCTGATAATTAAAATAAAAAATGATGATTAGTAATGAGAAAGAAAATTGGATGTGTACCAGAGTTTAGGTGGATATGGAAAGAATTACCAATGGTTTATAGAATAGTATTCAGATTAAAATGAGAATTGTGTTATGAAAGCAAAATAGGCTAGGTCATGTTATGTATTAATACTTGAATGGAATTCAAGGCATGAGATGTGAAATGAAGTAAGGTTATCGAATATTCTACATAGTTGATTGTTTAACTCGTCAAAATTCACAAATTTCTAGGATTGATAAAGTAACAGAGATAGCTTTTCATCAAACCAAAATGTTGGAAAATGAAAAGTTAAAATGATTATGATTTCTACCACCGAGTGGTTGAATATAAACAAAAGTGATTTGGTCCGCTCAATTATTCACATTGGAAATGGTTTACATGTTTGGATTAAAAGAGCGTATATAAAGGATCATTTTTTTATATTTCTTTTGGTTCAGTAACCTGTAAGTTGAAATCTCGAGGAAGAAATTTTAGTTACTTGGAAAGATTGTGACATTCGAGAATTTTATGAACTTGATTAGGCGGCTAATTAAGTATTGTCATATACAATTTCATATTTAAGTGTTTGAGGTGGGACGCACATGTTACGGATCGGAGATCAAAAATTTGAAATTATTTTATGTATCATATGTCTATTTGTTGTACTATACACTATTTCAACGAGAAATAAGGTCAAATGGAGTGTCTACAAGGTGTCTGCGAGTTTTAGAGTGCAGTGGGAATATTGCTACAATTTTGGTGAAATTAGTGTATTTTTTGAAATTTAATTTAGACTTAAAAAAAGAGATAGTCACAAATTCGAATAAAATATAACAAATTGGTCGGCTTCTAATGACACGTGATGTCATGTAGGATGTACTACAATGTCCACACTCGAAGAGGGTCGGTGCACATAGCGAATTTATAGCTGCGAAAATACATAGATGTATATATATTTAATATATATAATATAGTTTATGTATAAATATATATATATATCAATCCTATAGTTTGAATTAAATAAAATTATACGTTGGATTGCATCGAGATACACATAGCGTGAGCATCAAAGAGGGAATGGTGATGGTCGTTTGAAGTTGGAGAGAATATACACGCCTCGAGTTGTATGTAATCTCATCTCATGAACACTCAAGTAGTGCATGAAGTGATTATGGTTAACCATAAGATCTGCCTCGAGATACGCACTGTGTATCTCGAGGATATAAAAGCATTTGACATCAATAAGTCAGTCGTAGGTGATTAAGGTTTAATATATTTGCTCAAAACCACAAAGATCGACCTCCAGATACGCAACCCGTATCTCAAGGAATATCAAAATATAAATGAAAAGAAAAAAAGACTTTAGATTTGCCTCGAGATTCATGCATACAAATCTCGAAAAAATCTAATATATATTCAAAACTGGTCACCGCTTCCTCTTGTTTCATTTCGATTTTAAAATCGAAAGAGAGAAATTGAGAGACGAGGATGAGAAGGACCAAGAGAAAGAGAGGCGATGGAGACCCAAGGTGAGTTGTTTGTTGTTGTTGTTAATGTTATGATGGGCTGTCGATATTGTTGTTTTTTTGTTTGTGTGTTGTTAATGGAGAATATAGATAGGGAGATGACGTCGTGAGTCGACGATGTAGGGAGGCTCGAACACTTGATGAGGGAAACGACGTAGGGAGTTGTCTCCACTGGCAAGATGATATTGGGGTTGGGCAAAAGCCCAACCTAGTTTAAAAAAAAAAATTGATAAATTAACAGAGCTGTTGGAGGAAGAAAAAGGGGTGGGGGTTTTGACACCAAACCGGACTGAACCGGGTCTGGTTCAACTAAACTGGAGTGGTTCGGTTAAGGGGTCAAACCACCCAATTTAAAAAAATAAAAAGAAAAGAAAAGAAAATGCTAAAATCTTGAAAAATTCAAAAAGATGAGAAAAATTCAAAAAAATATTTGAGCCAAATAAATCAAAATTGTAGATTTTTATGAAAAATGAGGATTTCGTAATTTTCTCAGGACTTATACCGAGGTTTTTTCTTGTAATACGTGTTACGATACCCGAAAATGTTCAAAATTTGAAATTTTGTTTTAAAGTCTAGTCTAGGTTAATTTTCAATTTTGAACCACAATTTGGCGTCAAAACTGGGATCTGGACATTTGAGGAGTTGATTGGGAGGGATTTCAGGGTTTTCACTATCAATCACAAATCCGTTTCTCGAAAGTATCTTCAATGCATCTTGTATCATCTCATAGGGATATGATTCCTTATTGACATAAATGTCATTCGGGTAATCCTCTTCTGTTCTCTGATAATTTTATGGTAGACAAAAAAATCTATTCAACCTTTTAGGTGAATTATCAATTTTATTGCCTTGCACTTCTACTCATTACTAACATGCCGATTCACATAAAATTGTCGCACAATTTTCGAACACCCTCTTTGTCCTCTACCCTCATGTGCTCTCGGGAGATGCTCACATCCTCGATCTCTGTTGATGCTCACAATTTGATCCTCATACTTGCTCATATTCTAAATATTGAACCATCTCTCAGGAATTATTACCCTCTTCTTATCATTATAGTACCTCATCAGAGCTTAGGTCTCACAAACAACGAAAGGTTATAAGGCAATAAATAACTAGGGTTTAGATTCTTAAAATATTATTCCTTGTCAGATGACAATAGAGATTGTTTTCTAAGCTCAGGCTCCCAAGTCTAGGTTCTCTAATATTAACCCTGATAGGTATAATATTCATAAGGTGGTACGTATACTTCTGCTTTGGTTTTTCTTATAGCATCATCTTCCCTTTTTCTTGCTTACATCCTCTACCTCCTCTCGTCATATAAATAATCAACTATAATGAAATAGGTAAATTGAAATCTTGTATTTGAAAATCTCAAACTATTAGGGAATGGAAACCAATTTTGTGAAAAAATTTATCATTAAATCTTGAAAAACTTGAAAATAGTACATCTATTATAATTTAATCAGCATATTCTTATTATAATCATGTATATATTGGAGAGGTTCATAAATATCTCCAAACGCATTTGAAAACCCATATCCAAATTGAAAATTTGTATTTAAATCTATTTTTCAAAAATAATTTTGCAATAAAAATTCATCAACCACATTCGTTGAAAATATCATCAAAAATTAATTTTCTTAAAACATCGAAATCAAAAAAAGCTAGAGTATTGATTTATTACCTTCTCAAAAGTAAATCCTCCAAGTAATATGCTCCATTTGCTCCTTATGCTCCTTCTCCAAGCTTCAATTCTAAAAACACCTACCTAAGCCTTAACTTGGTTGTATGAATTTTATTTCGAAATTACTTGAGTTAAATTGCACATAACCAAGGTGGGACACACTTATATAAGCTATAATTCATGCTATGAAGGGTTGAATCTAAACAAGAATTGATTAACAATTGAATAGGTGCAAGAGTTTTGGGTATGAAAAGGTTAATGGTTTGGCAATTTGATGTTTTATTTTTAAAAACACGGATTCATGTTCAGCGAATTAGAATTTAAGTAGATTCACTTACTATTCACTAGTTAAATAACTAAAAATTGGTTGTAGTGGTCCAACGACTAACTCAGCTATTCTTAGTGTAAACATGATTCGCTAATAAATCTCGAAGCTGAAATTACACTTAAAATTTTGCGAACTACTGCTGATTTTCTTTGCAAATTCCTATAAAAACTAGAATCATTGGGAAATTGCTAACCAATTTCTACTATTTTCTAATATATCAAATATTTCACTAATTTTTCACACATATTCATCATTTATAAGGTAAAATTAATAAGTAATCAATAAGAGATATTGAATGAGATTTTGATTTGTAACTAGGAAACATAATACTACTAACTTCTTTCTTTACTATATACTACTAAAGGCAAATATAGTTTAATAGAAAGTAAACTTGATCATCCCACTCTCAATTAGAAATATCCCAAAAGAAAGTTAAAAGGAGAGAGAAAATAAATATTATAACTATCCTAATACTATATGAAAAGTAAAGAAAGAGTAAGGGCTACCCCCCATAGAGCATTTTTCTTTATAGTCAATGACTCAACTTGATAGATAAGATCACTTGTCGTTCAGCTTGAGCGAGTCAAACTGACCATCATCACTCTTGACATCTTCAGCTTCTTTATTATTCTCGGCATCCTCACAATGTCCTTCAATAGGTTCGCTAAACTCGTAGTAGTAGTCTTTTTCAGGGTAATCATCATGGTAGAAATTCTCCTCTTCATAGCCATCGTTGAAATTGTCGTCTTGAACATAATCATCAATCTTGTAACCATCCTAAAGAAACATATAATTATTTCCCATCATAAGCATGACTATACATTTATCTACATTGAGAACACCTCCAGTCTTTTTGAGAAAAAATCGTCCTAACAAAATTACATCATCATTTTCGATCGTTGGTACCGCCATGAAGTTTGTGATATAGTTGTATCGTCCCACTTGCACAAGCATATTCATCGACATTCATGGAGGAAAGATCTTATCACCGTTTGATTTATTGATAACCAAAGGTGGTATAAAATCAATCTTCAACTTAGCCTTTATGAACCATTGCTCTAGTAAGATATTCATATCAGCTCATGTGTCTAGTAGAACATCAAGAAAATGGACTTCATTGATCAACATGATGAGGAAGAGTTTTCCTGGATCATCTTTGAAAATTTCCATCAGATGTCCTATATCTTGAAGTTTTAGTTGCTCAACAATAAATTCTTATTTCATCGGTTGCTTTCTCTGCTTGTTGTTGCACTTTATGTTATGGCTCTTCAAATTGCTACTTCTTTGGTTTCTTCTTCTTATTGCGTGGCTTTTATATATCCGGAGTTTAATTTTTTTTCCTTAACAGTTTCACTCCCTTTGATGTAGACATTGAACTACTTTTCATTATGTTTCGGACTATGTTTCTCAAGCACTAGATTGATGATCTCCATATCATGTTCAACAAGATTTTCATAAGAAGGTTTTAACCTATGACTGTTTACTCTGAATATTTCCTATTTCAGAACTTTTTATTTCTACTGCACCATAAGGCAATAAATTAATAACCGTAAAAGGTCATATCCATCTTAAACGGAGTTTTCCAAGAAATAATTTAAGTCTTTAACAAAAGAGTAGAACTTTATCACCTATTTGAAAGTTTTTAGGAACTAATTTGTTATCATGAAATGTTTTGATTTTAACTTTTATAAATTTATGCATTTTCATAAGCGTCATTCCCAAGTTCTTTATGTTGGGTTCCTACTTCTTTATTAATCATGTTACATTATTTTTTTTGCCCAATAGTTTTTATGTTCGAGTTCTACTGGTAAATGACATGTTTTTCAAATACTAATCTATAAGGTGTCATATCTAAGGGCATCTTAAATGTTGTTCTGTATGGTCATAATGTGTCTTCTAGTACAAGACTCCAATCCTTACGTGTTGGACCAACTTTTTTTCAATATTGAGTTAATTTCTCTATTTGATGTTTAAGCTTTTCCACTAGTTTATGGGTGATATGCAGTAGATGTCCTATATGTGACATTGTACTTAGCTAGTACATTAGCAACTAATCGATTACGAAAAGGTGAACCTTTATCGGTAATAAGTGTTATAGGTGCTCGATGGTGGAAAAGGACCCACGAAATCTATATCTCATACATCAAATACTTCACAAAAAAGAATAGGAAATAAAGGCATTTAATTTCTATGTCTTAAGTTTCTAGTTCGTTGCCAATTCGAGCAAGATTTTGTATAAAGAAAATAATCATGAAATAGAATGGGCCAAAAGAATTCGAAATCTCAAATTTTATGAGCAATTCTACGTGGACCAAAATATCCTCCACAGGCATAAGTATGGTAGTGAGATATAATTGATTCTACTTTCGAATGTGGGATACATCTAATTATTTGGTCTATATAAAATTTCTATAAATATAGATCAACCCATAAATAATGTTTAAAATCCTTTTTGATTTTATTCTTTTGAGATCTCGTCCAATAAGGGATAACCTATTGGTGGTAAGATAATTAACTATATCATCATATCATGGGCCATTATTCTTTATACTATACAAATGTTCATCCAAAAATTCATCTCTTAATGGTATAGGTGCTTCTTAATTTTTTAACCTACTTAAATGATCTACTACTAGTTTTTTAGCTCCACTCTAATTTTATATAGTAAGGTCGAATTCTTGTACAGTAATATCCATTTTATTAGTTTTGGTTTAGAATCTCGTATTGTCATTAAGTATCGCAATATTGCATGATCTGAGTAAACTATCACTTTTGTTCCTAATAAATAATGTCTAAACTTTTCCAAAGTAAACACTATTATTAAAAGTAACAACCAATCCGGTGATTTCAAGAGGTAACGACCAATCTAGTGATTTAATTATAAGTGTGGTTGTTAAAGAACCTTTTAACTTATAATGCAATCTTTCAATCATTGATAAATTCAAAAGCAACGTCTTTTTGTAAATGTTTGCTTAAAGGTTGTTTTATTTTAGAAAAATCTTTCACGAATATTCTATATAATCCTACATGGCTAAGAAATGAACATATTGCTCCCACTGTAGTGGGTAAGGTAACGTTTTTATTACTTGAATTTTGGCTAGATCTACCATATTCCTTTATGGGACACTATATGTCCTAATATAAGTCTTTAATATACCATGAAATGACATTTTTTATAATTAAATACTAAATTCTTTTCTATGTATCTCTTAAACACCTTAGTTAAATTAACTAAACATTCATCAAAAGAATTACCATAAACAGTAAAATCATCCATGAAAACTTCGATTAAGTTTTTCATATAATAAGAGAAAATATTAACCATACATCTTTAAAAAGTTGCAGGTGCATTACATAAACCAAAAGGCATACATCTATAAGCAAATGTACCTAAAGGGCAAGTAAAAGTTGTTTTTTCTTTATCTTCTAGGGCTACAAGTATTTAACGAAATCCTAAATAACCATCTAGATATTAGTAATGGGTTTTTCCAGCTAATCTTTCTAACATCTGATTTATAAACGGAAGTAGATAATGGTCCTTCCTAGTTGAGGTATTCAACTTCCTATAATCTATACATAGCCTCCAACCATTTAGAATCCTAGTTGGAACTAACTCTCCATGCTCATTTGTCATTACCGTAATCATTATCTTTTTAGGAACTACTTGGACTAGTCTAACCCAATTGATACCAGCTATTGGAAATATCATTCCTACATCTAATAATTTTAATATCTCAATTTTTACTACTTCGATCATAGGCATATTTCATCGACGTTGAGCTCGTCTAGAAGCTTCTTATCAGTTTCTAGATTTATCTTATCCATACATGTAGCTAGAATTATTCCTTTAATGTCAGCTATGGTCCATCCTATTGCTCCTTTAATTTCTTTCAATACATTTATTAATATATCTTCTTCTAAAATTGTCAGTTTATTATAAATTATCATTGGTAACTTATTATAATCCCTACATAAACATATTTCAAATGATCTGGTAAAGTTTTTAAATCTAATTACGGGGCTTTAACTATAGAAGATAAAATTTTTAATTGAGATCTAGATGAATTTTGGTAATAAGTAAGCTCTGGTAGATCATTATATGATTCAAAAGTATATTATCTTTTATGTCTCCTCGTCTCTATCATCTTCTTCTAAATCTTCTATTACCAATTTCAATTTATCTATTTTATCTATTCTAAAATATTTTTCTATTAGTGGGTCTATCATATCTATTGTGCATAAGGAAGAGAAATCCATTGGGTATTTCATTACGTCATATATATTAAAATCCACTATATCATCATCCACTTCGATTGTTAATGTTCCATTTGAAACATCAATCTTTGCTTTTGCTGCTTTCAAAAACGGTCTTCTTAAAATTAGAGAAGTTATATTAGAGAAATAATCTTTTTTTCATGTCTAAATCATAGAAAAGTATTGGAAAGACTAAATCATTAACCCTGATGAGTACATCTTCTAGTAACCCTGCCAGTTCAATAATGGGTCTTTCTAATAACTGTACCATTATACTAGTTTCTTCTAAATGTACATCTGTCATTTAAAAATAAATAGATAAAGGCATAATATTTATGGAGGCTCCTAGATCACACAATGCTTTAAAAAGTTCTATATTCTTAATCGTACATGGAACGAAAAATATTTCAAGTTAGAACATTTAGGAGGTAATATCTTTTGAATTAGTGTTGATACGTATTCTCCTAGACTCACATTTTCATTAGCATTTAATCTTATTAGTGCATGAATATTTTATAAATTTCTAATACTTAAGTGCATTTTAAATGACTTTAAACATAGGAATATTAACTACTACTATGTTGAATGTATTAGAGATTTTTTTCTTCCTGCAGTTTCGTTGCATTTCTATTACCTTCCAAACGATGAGGTAATGGTGGTTTTATATTAATTAGTCTTTCTTTATTAGGTTCATCACCCTTATTGTACTTGTTACTTCAATTTCTCTCTTAAATTTTGCTTCTATTTTTTTAGAAACTAATTAGTTTGGCATTTAGGTTCATCCATCTGCTTACCATTTCTTAATGTTATGGCTGCTATTTTTTGTATAAATTAGGATAAGGTTTTCACTCATTCATGCTGCCATTTTACTTAATTGGTTTTTCAACTCGCTCATATCATTTTGTAATGTTTGAATTATTTGATATTTTTCTCTTTATAAAATATTTGATGTTTTAGACATTTAATAACCTTGATTTTTAATATGATTACCTACATTTGGCTGTGAGTAATTTGTATAACTATCAAAGTTATAAGTAGGATCAACAAATCCATCATATTGGTTCATTATAGCGTTAGCTTCTTCTATTTTTGTTTGTTTTCTGAAAGGGCATTCATCGTTAGAATGACTTAATTCATTACAGAAAACACAAGGTCTTACCTTACTTGATCTATCATTTAGTAATAATTCAACCATGGCTTTTAGCTCATGTATCTTATTGTTTGATGTTTTATATGTCTTTCTATTTATTGTACTTATATTTTTGTAATTAATTTATACTTCTTACCATATTGCTTGGATTGTTTAGCCATTTTATTTATAGCTTCTCTTGCTAAAGTTGGTGTTGTGTCGAGCAAAGATCTTTCACATACTGTGTATTCGAATCTTCATTCTAAGTGATTTAATCCTTCATAAAAATATTGCATTAAGGTTTTTTTCTATAAATCCATGCATTGGATATACTAAAATCAATCTTGGATACCTATCCCAAAATTCATCAAAAGTTTATCCAATTTCGATCCTAGCATTACTAATTGTAGCATCTTTGATCAATTAGTTTTGAAATTTTGAGGGAGGTAAAATAACCAATCTAAAGCTTCGACTTTTAATGTAGAAGGAAAAGGTTTTAATTTAACATAATCTATTTATATACCATTAGGTTTCAACGTGCTTACTTTGTGAGCAAACTCTCTATTAAGCTTATGAGCATCTTCATTGTCTTCACCATAGAAACACGGTAAAGAATTTATGAATTCGAACTTCATTTCGAATTCCAAAAACTCTGTTGTAAAAGTTATGCACATAGGTTCATAAACCGTGAAATTCCTATCAGATTGTCTAATAGTTAGTTCTTCTTCATCTTCAACCATGTTATATGACATTCAACAAGAAGGTTTACAAGAGATTATTTCAAAAATCCCCGGTAACGGCGCTAAAAATTAGCACGTGTCGAGCATGTACAATAGTTTTTCGTGTTTTTTATTATTTGTAGTAGTGGTAAATGAGATATCGTCTTCACATGGATTTTACAAATCTCTTCAGAACTAAGGCAACCCTAAAACGTTTTTGGATTTAATTTACTTTAATTTAACTAATTTAATTAAAATGAGAATTAAACACTATCAATCTAAAAGCAAAACAATTAGTCAATTGAAATAATTAAACTATAAGCAGTTTAAGTTCAATAAACTAATTTAATGCAATTCAAACAAACAATCAAGAAATCAATATAAATTAAATATATAAACAATGCATCTTAGACAATGATAAGTAAGCCGTCATATTTGGACATTCACATTAAAGCATAGTCATAATAAAATCATCATATTTATCTAATGATCTTAAATTATTAAACTTTAATCACAATTGGTTGAGTCTTTAGCAACTATCAACTTTATTATATTCATTGAAAATAAGACATATCCTTACCCTAGTAACTTTACTTATTGGATAAAATGCAATAAACTAAAAACTATGATAACATTAACACTCGATGAAAGTTATACCTAATCCAAACTAAATAAAACTAGAATTACGCTAGTCATAAAATAACTTAGAACAGAATCACCTAAAACATCTACTCAGGAAATTTTGCACTATAGATTAGTCGTAGTTAATACTTCTATAATTATTGCCAATAATCATAGACATAGATTTAGATATCCTATACTAAGAAACGTATTGGCCACTATGCACTCAATACAAATAATCATTAGTTGTAGTACACAAATACGACTTATTGAAATTGTGATTAACGTATGTGATTGGTTTAAAGCATTAAGCACGTAAATTATGCATTGTAACTAAATTAATGAATAGTTTACACTCATGTCAAGAGTGTTGTTTAGAATAATAACCTACTGACATATATTTATAATAAACATTGCAATAAACAAATAATTGAAAGACATTAATATAAAATACCTTTATTAAATATGTCTTGAATCTTCAAAGAGTCTCTAAAATCAATAAACTAAAACCTAATTGAAAAGATTTTAAAACTAATTATGTCTAATAGAGCTCCTGTATTTCGAAGCCATAAGGTCTTATTTATAGTTTCCCTAAGTGTAGAAATCATGGATAAAATCAAATTCCATGTTCTTATTTAAAAAACTCATCACCGACCTCAGCGATATATCAGTGAATCATATGTTGTTCACAAATCGCTGAGTTAATCATTGGAAATATCTCTTTGTGCTCCACAGATTTAGCTGGTGATTCCTTTCTAAATCCTAATTCACTAGTAAATTGTTTGTTCCTCTACTACCGATTTAGGTAGCGATTCTTGTATATTTTCATCTCACCTAGAAATCGTTGAACCTTTTCTCCAGTTGACTGCTTTGTTCTTTTTTCTCATATTCTTCTATTTCTTCATTTTTTCTAATTAAATCCTAAAATAAAAAAAAACTAGAGGATCCCAGTGTAATACCATAATTTATATCTAAAATCAACCTAAATTACAGTAAAAAAACATGTCTAATTATTAACTTTTCATAGCCAGTGGAAAATCCAATTTCTAATTTTACTGAGCTAATCCTTTTATTTACACGAATGTATTAACTTCACGTAATAAAACCATAATACACTTTTATGAAAACCTCAAACTACTAAATCTAACATCTGCAGAAAGTCATCTCAAATTCACTTATAACATCTTAACGGCCGTACCTTTCAAACAATCATAGTTACTACTTTAAATTAAATAATGAATCAAAAAATCACATACATATTGACCACTATTGATATGCACCGCAAGTATAACGACTTGCTTATAGTAATAGTGCAATCAACTTACGTTGGTCACAAATATCATCCTCTGGGAAAGGTTTTTGAACTAGTTAATTACCTCATTAACTTTGAAATATTGCTAAGAAAATCCCTTTTTTAATTGTTTTATATTAAACTAATCTAACTAACAAAACAATGTAAATTTAATTTTAATTTTTATATTAAGGATATCATAGTTCACCACTTCAACTAGGTATTTAACATTATGTTTTTCAACCACTTTTACATCTCAATATGTTGTGTGCAATGCCTAATTAGAATAGATAGATTTCCTTCAAATCCACTTTAACCCACTATCGTGATGGGAAAGATTTTAATGTGCAAACAAGAACTCTACCTATTTATGTGAATAACATAAGCTCCACATTGCTTTAATGCTCCAAATCTATGTATTCATAACCAACTAAGTTTATTATCCGTGTCTCCCTAATCAACAACTATCTATCGATGTTATGTGTTTTATGCTTGTACCGTTCATGTCCAAATTAAAATCTTTAATGACTATGATAACTTCTAAAACTTAATATCATTAAACACTTAATCAGGATCTCTAAAGCATCAAGGTCAAAATAAGTACAAACTCTAATCATTGAAATTTTTATAATCATTTTTAATCATATTCAAAACATAACATTTATATTATAGGATCTATTGATCCCTAAGGTAAATAAACTACACACATTATAATTCATAAATAAAATCATTGCAAATCAGAGATGGCTATAAATATATTGCTTTTCAATTAAACTAATAAAACCAAACTTGAATTGAAAAAGTGAAGTCTTCAACGTTTTCTCCACACAATACTCCTTAATACTCAAAATTAAAGTAAACTGTGCTAAATTACTCTAATAGTGGCTAATAGTTGATATGTTGTGAGTTTACCGTGTCCTAATACATATTTATGCTTCCTAACAACATTATAAAACCTACTTTACAATTTAACTCTAAATAAACTCCAACTTTTTCCTCCAACTAGTGCCCTAACACCGTCCCTTGTGTTCTACAGCGTCATCATTCCACCAACTTCAAAGTGCATTTTTTTAATCTAATGTGACCTCGGCGTTGGCACCTACTGTCTCGATGTCGCCCCTTGTATGTCCACAACGCCATGATTGTGCCGAACCTCCAAACTTATTTTCTCCACTTTATTTGCTCTCTCGTGCCTTGTTTTTCCTTCCCATGCTGTGCATAAATACTTTACAACGCTACCATGTATATCCAGGGTGCCAACCATGCTTTTGTAGGTTTTTGCTCTGATTTTTTTTGTTTTTCTTCATTTCCTTCATTTACACCATAATTACCTAAAAAGCAATAACACCATGAATTAGAGCTCATTTATGGATATTTATACTAAATATACTACTAAATTAAACATATATATAAGTCTAAGTAATCACATATCAAATACCCACAAATTAAGATTTTGCACGTCCCGAGCAAAGTGTATTCCACTAAGTCTCCTAATAACTAGTTCTTGTTCAATTTACATTTGTCATTGAGTATCCTTTAATTCACTAAGTCTCAAATTAATAGTCCACTCAAGAGTTTTTCTTGCAAAAGCTTGTTATGGTAAGACATCAATCTTTAACAACACATATAACTTCACTTTCGAAATACCAAAGAAGATCACAACCAAAAACCATCACTACTCACAAGTTTGTTTCATCTCAAAATTCAAGTAGCAAGTATGTAATCTCATGATTTCTCATTAAGCTCAGGAAATCATAAATAAGCATAGATCAAACCCATATTTACTAGACGAGAGTCTATAGGATTTAGCATAGCTGTAAAGGAAACTTAACTCAACTAATTACTCGTACTCGAACTAAATCTTTTATTTTAAGAGTTTTGTTTTGCTTCCGTCTTATTTTCTTTATTTAATTTTTCTCTCATTCTTCTTCTCCTTTTCATTTCTATTTTACATTCCATGCTCATTTTCCTATGGACTCTTTGTTTTTCTCACTTTTTTCAACCATCAAGTTCTTTGATCCATTTCCTGTAGAACTTATGGGATTCTCTTTTTTTTTTATTTCTAAAAATCTTATTAGCACTTCTTACTTTCACTAAATCAAGTAAGCTAACTCCAACTTATCATTAACAATGCTTATTTCTTCCCCTATTTGCACTAAGTCTTTATTTGCTTTGTGTTATCAAGTAAGATTCACACTAATTATAAAATCTTTAGAGATCTAAATTTTTCCATAAGAAGTGTTTTAGTTTCTTGCTTTTGTCTCAAGTTCACGATCATTCCTAACTCTAGGTTGTTAATTATGAAATCACATTATTATTGCTACATTTCATTATTTTCTTCTTCAAAATTCAAAAATACTCTCTTGAGTTTTATATCAACAAGTAATATATTCATCCACAATTAATGGCATGAACATGCAAATGAACTACTTATTCATTACATAGTACTATATATCACCTAACCTATACTACATAACGTTCAAATAAAAAGTAAAAATGAAGAATTTATACACTACCATGTTTTCCTCCTCAACACCTTGAAAATTAAAATTTAAATGATCATACGTGTAGTGTTTATCCTTATTTGTCAGCCGACCTTACTACTTTCCATAGTGTAGTGCAGTGTCGGTGCCCCCAAACTTAAACTAAACCTTGTCCTCAAGTTTTAAAAATAAGCCTAAAACATGAAAATACTAAAACATACAAAACTATGTAATAACACACGTTATATAAAAGCATAAACTAAACATATAATTGAAATAACTAAATAGTGAACAAAATGTCCCAATGTTAAAATGAAATGGTAGTAATGTCATTCTCATCTCCCAAGGTCTAAAGGATTCCTAACACACTGACTTCAGGACTGCACTTCATTATCATCATCTACATCATCAACTCAAGCGTAGGATGGTGTGAATGGACACTCCACCATCCTCCTCTGTACAAAATCTTGATCAAACATATAGTCTGGTGTTGAAGGAAAGCCAACTAACCTATCTGCAGGTGTCATTTTTCTATTCCTCTCATATTAGCTATGTCCCACTGATGATTGACAAACAACATGAAATTATGCTACTCATTTCGTCGATATTTCTCTCTCCTCTCCCTATCCTACTTATATCTTAACACAGTTGCCTGATAGTGTGCCTTGTCCTCTTTGTAATATTTCCTCATCTCGGCTATCCACAGCCTCTGTTCTTGTGGAGTCCAAGTCCTCTGATGGTGATAATGGTGCTTATGGTGAAGGAGATGGTGGAAAGACTTCAAAACCATCCAAGTCTTGCTCTCCAATCTCTGGGTCTAAAAACTCATAGCCTTTGGCAAATCCCTAATGTTGTTGCTCTTTCTCTTTTCCATATCCCTCCTTTTCAAGCTCTTAGGCTCATTCTACTGCAGCCTGATCCTCTTACTGTTTGGCCAATAACTCAATCTCAAGTCTAGCTCCCCCGACTCTCTCTCTCTCCTCCTCGAAGTCTTGGTAATTAGGTGGTGATTTTATGTATGAATGAAAGCTTCATCTATGGTTTATTTGGCTTCTATATTAAATTCTTCATTATTTCTCAATCGCATTCCAGCCTTCATGCACATTTGAGTAGTCAAGATAGCAAACAACAATTTGGTCTCTTTCTGACATGATTGACTCCCTCAGATTATTGTAGATGATCTTACCGATGTTGATCTCCCTATTCCTCGTAATCTCATAAAGAAAAGTCATTTTTGGCTTGTCGATCTCACCCTGCTAGGAAGTGGGGTATAGCAATGCAACAAGGAAATGTTGCCGCATTCGGTAAAATTCTTAACACTCTCCTTCTTAATGTGCTTCGGCACATTCTCAGCTCCCATGACCTAGCCTTGTTTTCCTGGGACAACCAATGTGCTCTCTATGGCTCTAAAATGGTATAGGTTATGGGGTCTCTCATATAACCTATTCGGGAAAGTCAAATTGGATTCATACAAACTTAAGTACTCCAATCCATAGATGGTATTAATCTCACATATATTAAAGGGGACAAGAATCCATCTCACCTTCACTGGCTCATCCTTAGTTGTTAACTTCATATTAACATAAAATTCAAAAACAATCCCATTCATTCCTTTAACTTCATTCTTTTTATAGTCTTAAGTGAGTTTCTCCCAATTTTGTTGCCGAATTAAGTTATTCACTCTATTATCATACTTGCCCGATAAATTTATTCCTCGCTCATAAATGAATTCCTGACGTTGTATTTTTTTATACCAGTTCTCGGGCTCTCTACTAATAAAGAATTTGGATTTAAATGGTCTAGGCTCCTTTTCATTAAGATTTCTTGAGGTAGATGCCTCAAAATCATTTGCTCTAGTTTGGCTAATTTGTTTCCTTGGTTTTTCCATTTCTTCAAATTTCAAACAGCACAACAACAATGCAATGCAACTTGGGTCTTCAAGTCACCTAAAAATCAAAATTCATATCACACTGATCATGCACACGTCAAATAATGCAAAGATATAACTAAGTCTCCATGGTTAACATTAAGCTCAATATTTACAAAATCTTGCAAAACCTATCCTATAACCTCAAATCCACTATTTTATATAGTATCATCAAAATTATCCAAATCTCAAAGCATAAATAGATGAAATTGTAAATTTACCTCAATGTCGGATTAATTTCCAATGTACAACACTCCTCCCATTCTTTATCAATCCAAGCTCTCTAAATTTTCTCACCAACTAGAACCCTAAGCCCTAGCTTTCCAACTTGTGCTATTCTAAAATGCACTTGTCTCTTTCATTCTTAATCACTAGGAACTCCAAAATCTCACTTAGAAATTATCAAACTCTGGCTCTAGATGGATGTATGCTTGGTGGTTTTGATGGGGTTTTAGTGCAAATGTCAAGAATGAGGTGAAAATGGGGTTTAAGCCCTTTATATCAACCTTAACGTAGGGCCTTATAGACACGGCACCATAACAGCGCCACCATTGTGTCGTTGACATAGTGAGGTGTTTTTTTATTATTATGCATGTTGCCATCTTGGTGATGTTAATAGCAACCATGACGTCATGGCTCATGGCCATGGCGTCGAGCTATCTGCCAACATATTCGCGTGTAATTATTTTTTAATTCCTCTCTGGCACTCCACTGACTTTGTGTATCACTCACACAAGGTGTTGTAACCTCATGAAATCAATGAAATATAAAAATTAATAAATTTTACCTTTGATTTGCCCATGCACCTTACTTTAACTACTTTAAACTCCTAGCAAATGGTCTTTCCTGCACATTCGACAAAACTTTTTGAAAGTTAAAGCTACAACTTTATAATTGTAATTATTAAACTAAATAACTAAATATTATGTAGAGCGAGGAAACCAGGGAGCTCAAGACATACATATGCATGGGACGGGGCAATAGAGGCACCGTGGCATATAATACACGGCCCCAGGGTAGTAAGTGACAATGTCAGACGCGCAGGAAATAAAAGTAAAGTTTTAATTCGAGTTAAATTGTAAATTAGTTCTAATTGTTATTAGGGAGTATAAATAGGTATTAGGACGTGGTAAACAAAAAATATACCCCCTATTATAAATAGGTATTAGGACGTGGTAAACAAAAAATATACCCCCTATTAGCCACCATTAGAGTAATGTAGCGTAGGTTTTACATTGAGTTTGAGTATTAAGGACGTTTGCAATTCAGATTTGGTTTCATTGATTAATTCAAGGTAATATTTATATTCATCTCTGATTTGTAATGATTTCCATAATGAATTGTGATATGGGTGTTCCAATAAAGTGTGAGTGGTCTATTTATCCTAGGGATCAATGGGTCCTATGGTATGAATGTTATGCTTTGAATAGGAACGAAAAGTGATAATAAAAATTACAACGACCAAATGATGAACATGAAGCACGAGTGAAATTTGCACAGGAAAAGGGTATTCCTGTTGTATCCGTTGTTATGGGGACCAAAAGATTACCCTTTCCCAATATGGTATTTGATGTTGTTCACTAATGCTTATCGTAGAGTCCCGTGGCACATCAAAAGTATTCACAATCTTAATAATTTTGTCTGGATGAATTTCCTTTTTGTTATGTTCTAGACATTCATTGCTCATTAGAATGTAGGTGATAAACTGCTATTGGAGCTGAATCATTTGCTAAGACCTGGCGGTTACTTCATGCGGTCTGCCCCTCCTATTCATAATAAAACAAGTCTTGAAGTTGCCGAAATTTGGAAAGGTTGGTTAATTCATAAAACATTAACGTCATAGCATGAGGCAGTGGGTGGATGCCTTCTAAACCATCTTTTATTCCTAACCAATTACAGCTATGCCTACGATTACAAAAACATGTGGTGGGAACTGATGGTGATTAAATCGGACAACGTAAATCTTATAAGTGCAGCAGTATAGAGGAAGCCTTCGTCCAATGAATGCTACAATAGTAGACGGAAAGATGAGCCTCCTCTCTGCCAAGAATTTGATGATCCAAATGCGCCTGGGATTCTATGAACACCAATAAGTTGAATCCTTCTATTGTGACCTTGTGATGAAGAACAAGTTAATTTTCATAACTGTTTGCAATTCGCAGGGATGTGTTATTGCATAAGTGCACGCACAAGTCCCTACAAATGCATCAAAACATGGCTCTTAATGGCCAGAACCATCGCAAGTAAGATTACAAAAACCTCCATACTGGTTAACGAATACTCAACTTGGTGCTTATGGAAAGTCATCCCTATATGATGTTGAAGCACACTGCATTCACTGGAAACATGTTGTCCAAAATATGTATCTTGAAGGCATTGGAGTTGTAATGACCCTTATCCTTATTAAAGAATTGTTCGGCCTCAAACCCCGATTAAGTCTCGGTACACCAATCAGGCTTAACTAGTGCCAGCAACCTCATATTCGATACCTAATAAATACAATTGTATATTGAATATTAATTGGGGTTTCATGCCAAATGATTCCTTAATAAGGATATGGGTCGTTACAGTTGGTAGTAGAGCTAAAATAAAATATCCTTGAGATTTACATGCACGAATCTCGAGGACCTTCTAAGGAACATGAGTTAAAGTTACAATCCTTAAAGTTACACCAATTGTAACTCATGCATACACTTGCACCTTTATTATTATTGTAATGTTGTTAAACGCATCTCGAAGTATTGATAAACTCTTCAAAATCACCAACGTCCGCATCTCCTACCTCGGTGATCATGCTACACATATCTCGATGGAATCCAATGTTTAAAATAATTCAAATCAAAACTATAGGTTATTTATATATATATATATATATATCAATTATATATAAAAATATATACTTATGTATTTTCATATGTCCTTTATTGTCATTTTGCATTTATCAGCTAATCAATTAGCTATCATTCCAAACAATTTTTAATTGATCAGCTAGATTATCAATTTTCCGCTACCAGCTAGTAGATTATCAGCTACCACCTAGATTATCAGCTATTAGCTAGTTTATCAGCTATCAGCTAGATTATCAGCTAGCCTTGCCAAACAGAGCCTATAAGCTACTTCAATAAATAAGTTGTATTTAGTTAGCAGTTTATTTTAAAAATAAGTTAGATAAAACTCTAAAATCTTGGATGCTATCGCAAGTATCGTTTAGTTTTAAAAAAAAGGTCAAATTTACTTTACTTCCCTTTCAGCCCTCAAATACATTAATTAAGTCAAAAAATACTAAACATAAAAAGTCAACAATACTAAATTATAAATATATTATTAATATTTAATATTTAAAAAAAGATTAAATAAACCGTATAAAATAATAAATAATATATATTTATATATATTATTAAATATTATTAAATAAATAATTATGTTTATAAGTACTACATTTAATAATACATATATATCATTTATAATATGTAGCATGTCTTTTTACGTCATTTTGTATTTCTCCACTACTCAATCATGTATTTCTTCCAAAAAAATTTAAATGATTAGCTAGATTATCAGTTTTCAGCTAGATTATCAGCTTTCGGCTAGATTATCAGTTATCAACTGAATTATCAGGTAGTGTTATCAAATAGAGCCTAAAACAAATAGCTTATTAAAAACAAATAACTGATTAAGAAGCTGATAAACGTAAAATTACATAAAAGGATAAGTTTATACATAATTTTTTAGTAGATTTTTGTATGATTGAATGTTCGATCAAGTCCGGCCAAGTGGACGAGGGAGTGATTGCTTGTGAGACTCAAGTTGGGAGAGATCATATAACAAAGTAAAAGGATATATAATTACATTATTGATTAATAACTTTATTCTACAATATACAATGTACTTATATATTATTATTGCTATTAATATATATATATATATATATATATATATATATATATATATATATATATATATTCTAATATTTAATGAGCACGAATACAACAACTTTCAACCGTTACTTTGAATTACAATTTTTGCCCTTCAATTTTCGATTTTGCAAATCTCTCCCTAATATCTCAATTAAAGATTTTTTGGTATCTAAAATCTCTTGCCAATAATATCTCAATTAGAGATTCATTATTTTCTGTCTCAATTGACAATTAATATTACTGATATCATTAAAACTTAATGAATAATACTTTTATCTAATCTATTTGACAACTTATTATGCTACTTTTCTTTTACTTTACTAAAATTAAATTTAAATTCTTATAATTACATTCCCGCGACTGTAGGGAGCGGGATCATTCGTGGGTCGCACGTTACGAAACTAGTGTATATATATAAAAATATATATTAAAAGCTGTTAATTAAAGACTTTTACAGTAGCTAATACAAATGTATTGATACGTATTAGTAATGTACCCAATGGTACAAATATTTGAATATTAGTTTTGCTTGATTAAAAATATTAGTTATGTACTATACTACGAAAGTGCTTGTATTAATTAACTAACTCAAATAGTAATATTACTTGATATATATATATATACCCAATGGAGGTTTTTGTAATCTTACGAAAGTGCTTGTATTAATTATAAATATTAGTTATGTACCCAATGGAGGTTTTTGTAATCTTACTTGCAATGGTTCTGGGTATATATATTATATCCAATATAAAAATAAAATACATTACTAATTTTACTAATATCAGTACACGTTAATAAGTTTGCTTTCCTAATCATATACCTTTTTTTATATAAGATTATTACGTCAATATATGGTTGCTTTGAATTAGCTAATAAGTAAAAACCAAACAATTAGTAGCCTTTAAAACAAAAAAGGGGATCATTATAGATATCTTGGAAAGAAAAAGACAAACGACAGATTTTTGAAAAAAAACGCTATCTCAAGTAGTATGTGAAGTTTTGCAATTTTAGCTAGATTAGTTTTTAAATAACCTATAGTAACCAAACACAACTTAAATTGTCAAAATAGCCGTTTATAAGTTAGCTTATCGACTAGCTGATAAGCTAGTTTTTGCTGTCAAACAGAGCCTACTACTACTACTACTACTCTACTACTACTACTACTACTACTACTACTACTATTACCAAGGGATCACAAATTACCAAGGGATCACAAATTAAAATGCCTATGCAAGATAACCTCATTTACAACTATTGGATTCCAATCCAACATATTAATCTATAAGTCATAAATGCACAAAAAATTTAATGCATCGCACATTTTGAAGGGGTCCCATGGCATAGATATATATTTGGGCTCCATTGTAGAATTTCTATATATATATATATATATTGTGCTATACTTAATAAGCACAAATAATTGATCTTTCAGTCGTCACTTAAATTTACTATTTTATCTTTAATTAAGTCTTTCAACCATTACTTAAATTTATTATCCTACCCTTAAATAAGGGCGTAATCAATCTTTCAACCGTTACTTGAATTTACTATATTACACTTGATTAAGTCTTTCAACATTCACTTAAATTTACTATTATACCCTTAATTAAGGGATTTCCCGCTATTAAATTCAAATAGTTATAATTAGTTATCAAAAAATAAAAATAAAAATGAAGTAATATATTTTTTAAAATATAAAAATAGATTATTAGATTAATTAAATTACCGCACGGATTCAAGCATGCACATTGGGGGACCCAAGTAGGAGATAGTCCCTATATCGAAGTATGTGCAGACACCGATTTGAATGCACAATTCAAGAGAGCAATCTTTTTTTTTAAAGCAGTACAATAATATTATGTAGCAAATGGATGTATTACGAGTATGTCACTTGATATTCTTTTTTAAAATAATTAAAGTAATTTAAAAATTAGAAAAATGAATATGTACATCTATTCTTCAATTGTTAAAAAAAAAGTGTTGACAAGCTCTTTTTGTTCCTTCATTAGCTAGAGATGATTTTATTTTTTAAAAGATTTTTAATAGATTAAATGGAATTCTGAAGTTGATGACTGCTTTTTTCTCATGTCATTTCATTTTTAGTTTTTTTTTATAAAAACACTTTACAAAACAAATTATATCAATATCATACTTATTTTTGTCTCAACTCTTTTGAATTATCTTCTTTCGAAAAGAGTTTTTGGATGACTTAAAAATAAAGTAATTAATGAAAATACCAACATGTGGTTGGTGCGAGTGGAAGCGACTCGTATTTATTTAATTAAGCACACGTCCAGAGTTTGAAATTGGTTGTACGTATAGAGACGCCAATGTTAGGGGGTCCCCTTCGAATGAAATGCAATTTGGGTTGAATCTATAGTTGATTAATCTGGATACAAAGTAGTTTTGACAAATAAAATAAAGAAGGAAACTTATTTTATAGTTTTTTACTCGATCAAAGTGTTAATTTCTCTCACGACCACCCAACTTTATAGATTATAACATTTTGGTCACAAAAGTTATCTTTGTAACACAAAATTCACAAAATTTTAAAAAAGTTTACAATTGTGGTCACCAAAAATCGTTTTTAGTCAATATTTCGGCGAATGTGTCAACGTGGCAATGAGGTAACGCCTTATGGCATCAAAAAGACCACTCTAAATCGAATAACTTTTTAATTTCGTAAGAAATTTCCAAAATCATTAACTCAAAAGACTATAATACTTATGTTTATGTTCAAAAAATTTCATTTTTAAATGTTATATATAACCTTGACCTGATTCTATTTAGCTTTTTTAGCGTTTTTTCATTTGTTATTTTATGGGTTGTAATGAACTCATGTTAGCTAGCTCTCTTGTAGCTCTTTAAGCATTTTCTTTAAGCTGGATACTTTCACTTTGATGTTTTGGAATTATATGATATTAATGCAACTCTTAATTGATCCTTTTGTTTATTGATACATGTTTGCATTGCATTGCGTGCAATTTTTTTTTTTTGAGACGTTGTAAGTGAGGTGTTGCTATAAATTAATTTGTTGTATTCGTGGAAAAGGAAAATAATGTTTAGGATGATGTAGATATGAGTTCAACACCAAAGCAAATATTTTATTTTTTTGAATTTATAAATTTTCTTTTGCGGTGAATCATATATGTGAAGATCACACCTAATTAGGTTGATCTAAAAAATAGAAAAAGAAAACAAAGAAGAAGACAATGTCTTCAAGAGCACAAAAAGTGTGCACAATGAATCAATAATTTATTATTCATTTATGATCAGAGAGTATAAAGTATATATATTACAAGGAAGGTCAGAATAGTCATTGTTCCAATTGTCTAACTAATCTGACATAGTTGGTTAGATTAACCAGCCTTAGACTAAACTATAGTAAGACACTTAACCATGGTCTAATTGTAACTTCTCTTGATCAGAACAAACTTGACTCTTATGTCTAAGATCCCCCCTCAAAGTAAACCTGGGAGAATATGTAAGGTTTACTTTGGAACACAAGAAAGAGAATCTAGGGTTAGCTAGAACCTTGGTGAAAATATTAGCAGTTTGATGTAAAGTAGGAACATAACGAAAATCAAACACACCATCTGCAAGGTTCTCTCGAACAAAATGAGCATCAATCTCAACATGCTTTGTACGAGCATGAAAAACAGGATTAGAGGTCAATGCACGAGCTCCAGTGTTATCACACTAAAGAACAAGATGAGGAGAACCCTTAATACCAAGTTCAGCAAGTAAAGCAGAAGTCCATATAATATTTAATATACCATGAGCTAAAGCTCGATAATCAGCTTCAGTTGAAGATCGAACAATAACAAATTGTTTCTTAGAGGACAAAGAAACAAGATTACCACTAATAAACAAACAAGACCCACTTGTAAATCGACAATCATCAGATTCCCCAACCCAATCAGCATCGGTAAAAGCCTCCAAAGAAAGAGAAGAAACTGGTTTGAACATCAAACCATGATGAAGGGTACTCTTGAGATAACGAAGAACCTTTTTACAACTGTCTAGTAAGAGATAGTAGGAGCTTTTAAAAATTGGCTTAGCTTATTGATAATAAAGCTAATGTATGGCCTTGATTAGGTAAGGTACTAAAGAGCCCCTATAGTGCTCCTATACAAGGTAGTATCAGTAAAAGAACACCCATCAGATAAAGAGAACTTCGGGCGAGATGTAAATGAAGTGGTAATAGGTTTATATTCCTACAAACCATTTCTGTACTACAAGTCAAGGATATACTTCTGCCGAGTTAAGTAAAGACCTGATGAGTTTCGAAAAACCTTGAAACCCAATAAGTAATCCACTTGACCAATGTTTTTAAAGGAAAACTTAGTATCCAACCAAGTTATTAACTGTTGAACATGAGATGAGTTGGGGCTAGTCACTAAACGTCATCAACATACACCAAAACTAGTAAAAGAGACCCAACAGAGTTAAGAAATCCCCAATCAACCAAAGCACCTCTAAGTTTGGAAAACCAAGCTGTAGGAGCTTGTTTATGACCATAAAGAGCTTTATGCAACTTGTAGACATACTGAGGAAAAGACTTATTGATGAAGCCCTCTGGTTAAGTCATACAAATCTCTTCACTGAGTTCACCATTTAGAAAAGCATTATTGACATCAACCTGATGAATTGGCTAGTTAAAAGACACTGCCAAAATTAATAAAATACAAATAGAGGAAGGTTAAACAATTAGAGAAGAAGTATCAAAATAATCCAAACCTAGAGTTTGATGAAACCCTTTGGCCACCAAATGAGCTTTATACCTCTATATTTCCTCAGTAGGTGTAGTTTTAACCTTAAAGACCCGCTTATAGCCAACAGGATTCATTGAAGGAGTAGGAGGAACAAGTGTCCAGGTACATTTTTTTATCAGTAGCCTAAATTTCATCAATCATACCCTTATACCAATTGCAATCTTGAAGAACATCCTTTACATAATTTGGTTTAAGATGAGCGGCAACAACATATGGAGACTAAATCACAAAATCCTTTGGTTTAAAAATTTCGTTTTTACTCCTTGTAACCATTTGATGAACATTCACACCAGAGGCAAAAGTTGGATCTACATGAATAGGGGAATGAACACTGGGAACCACCACATACGTAACATGTGTAATTGGTGTAACAGGTGTAACAGATGTAACTGGTGTACCAGGAGATGAAAGTGTAATGCATGGTGAAAGTGAATGAGGTGAGGTAGATGATGGAGATGAAGAGGGAGAATGTGGTACATGTATAAATAAATAGTGGAAGGAATGAAGATAAAGGTGAAGAGGGCGGTAAGGGCTGAAAAAAGTAATATAAGGAAACTTTTTTTCATTAAACACAACATCCCTTGAAACAAAAACCTTCCTAGAAGGATGTAAACATCGATACCCATGATGTCGAGGACTATATCTAATGAAAACACATTTGGAAGATTGAAAATCAAACTTGTAAGAAGAGTAGGAAGTAAGGCTGGGAAAACAGGAACACCCAAACGTTTTAAGAAACTTATAGTCAGAAAATTTCTTAAAACACACCTGATATGGATATTTAAACGGAAAAATAGTAGATGGAAGATTGTTGATAAGAAACATTAAAGTCTGAAAAGCTTCTTCCCAAAAAGATAAAAGCATACGTGCATGAACAAGAAAATTTAGGCCCCTCTCCACTATAAATCGATGTTTTCTCTCTGGCACTCCATTTTGCTGATGGGTGTAAGGACATGAGTAATAATGATGAATACCATTGCCAACACGGTAAGTCTCAATTGGTCTGAACTCAAGTCACATATCAGATTAAAAACATTTCGGTTTAGTAGCTAACTGAAGTTCAGCTGATTTATGAAAGTGGATGAATGCAGAAAAAATATATGAATTAAACTTAAGAGGATAAAACCAAGTGAATCTACTACATGCATCAACAAATACCACATAGTATCGTGAACCAGTAGAAGATAAAACTGGTGCACGGCCCTACAAATTTGAATATACCAACTCCATAGGACAAGAAACAGTAATAGAACAATTATTATATGGTAACTTGTGCATTTAACCAATCTTGTAGGAATCAAAAAAATGTTGTGGAGTTTTAGGAACATCATAGTTACAAGTTTAATGAACTTTTTGTAGAACAAGATGTGATGGGTGACCAAGCCTGACATGCCAACTTGAGCTATCGCCAAATGTAATAGTCAAGTTATTGATAACTGAGTTATTATCACCGAAGGAAGAAGAATGGTTGGGAAGACAGTAAAGTCCATCTTTACGCTTGCCTTAGAGCGAAGGTTTCCTCGTGATCTTGTCCTTAACACAAAAGAGTCAGAAGAAACTCAATAACAACATTATGATCATGAGTTAGCTTGGAAATGCTAATAAGATTCTTTGCAAGATTAGGAACATGAAGTACATGATGTAGAGAATTTTCATTAGATGGATGAACATTGGAATGAAGAATGCTAGTATTAATAGAAAATATAGGTAGCTTAGCGCCATTACCAACTGTAACTTTTTGATTACCTAAGTAATCAATCTTGTTCATCAAAGAAGATGGATCAAAAGTCATATGACATGAAGCACTAGAGTCCATGTACCAATTTGAATCATCGATAGATTCAGTCGAAGCCACCATCCCTTGAAAGTGATGAGAATTTGCTCGTTGAGTAGGAAACTGAAAACCTGAAGAGGTTCCCTAAGAACCATTAAAGAGTTGTTGATTTGATGAAAATTTCTTAAACTGTCCATTTTGATTTGCGATCATACCAGAATTTGGACCATAGAAACTTTGATCAAATCTTTGATAGCATTAAAGAGCCGTATGTCATAGCTTGTAACAAATTTGACAAAAAAACTTATGTCCAGTACGACCACCTTATCGACTTCCTCTATTTCCACCATTATTACCACATCTATTGCCACCATTATGTCATCCTCTAAAACCACCATTGTTTCTACTGAAATTAGATGTTCCTCAAGACTTGTTAAACTGAGATTTCGTATCTCCAGTACTAGTTACAAGATTTGCGGTTGCAAATGAAAGATCAACATTACATCCACCATTCAATTGAACAATCTTTTTGTTCATGTAACATCAACAAATACCGAGCATTTTAAAGAGTCATAGTCTTTTGTTGAGATGAAATAACCACAATAACATAATCAAAATCATGTCACAAACCATTCAATACAGACTATATAAGATCATATTCAGAAATCACTTGACCAATTGATTACAACTCTAGACCAATGTTCTTAATTTTCATTACAAATTATGAAATTGAGAACCTTTCTTTAAATTGTTTAATTGTTGTTTCAACTGAAGTGCCCTTGTCATAGAAGCTTGTGCATACAACTTTTCAAGAACATTCAGTGACAATTCTAATAACATTTTTCCTATATTTGAAAACAGGTAAACAATCAACATTGAATCAACTCTACTATGTACCTCATCATCTTTTGCTGTTAAATCTGATGAGGACGATGACTTATTTGAAGAAAAATGATCTTCGGTCACCAAGAAACTCAGTCCAAGAGTTTTTATAGCAGCTGTCACTTGAACTTTCCAATAGATGTAGGTAGATTTATCCAGCTTTGTAGGAAAATTGAAGTTCGAAGCTTTTGCAAATGGCTACTACATCTGGAACAATTTTGTTTGAAGAACTTTCACTACTTCCAGGTGAGAGTGATTGACTTGACGCCATTAGAGGGTCTAATGCCATGTGAAGATCACACCTAATGAGGTTGATATGAAGAATGGAAAGAGAAAACAAACAAGAAGACAACGTCTTCAAAAGCACGAAAAGTGTGCACAATGAACCAAGAATTCATTATTCATTGTGATCAAAAAGTACATAGTATATATATTACAATGAAGGTCAGAATAGTCATTGTTCCAACTGTCTAACTAATTTGACACAACTGGTTAGATTAACCAGCCTTAAACTAAACCATAGGAAGACACTTAACCATAGTCTGATTATAACTTCTATTGATTAGAACAGACTTGACCTTTATGTCTAACAATATATGTTTCGAGATTGTGGGGATTGAGGCTATGAAATAATAAATAAAAAAAGTTTCTCGATTTGGAGTGTACTCTTAATTGCTACGTGGTGCCACGTCATTGTCAAGTTGGCGCATTCGCTAGAAAATTGACCGAAAAATGTCTTTATTAATCATGATCGAAAGATTTTTAAAAGATTTATGACCTTTGTGTTACAAAGGTAACTTTCTTGACCAAGTTGTTATAATTCATAAAGTTGGGTGACCATAAAAGAAATTAACCCCTCAATCAAAATAGTGAAGTTTGGGACCGGACTTAACTCAAGTCATTATTTTACGTTGGTTAAAACTACTCAAGTTGCTAACATGTCTGTATTAGTAATAATGGATCACGATTGAATGATACATCACATATATGGTTAGCCCAAGGATAAAACAAATCCTGGATTCCTCCCTTGCGCTCGTAACATGCTCTAAAAACTAGTATAAATTACGAAATGTACAATTGAACATTGCATAATTATGTATAGAGCAAAAAGATGATTATAATTAAGCAACAAAAGGATGCTAGCTAGAAATTGAAGTACTATAGAATTAAGCTATCTAGAGAACAAGCGTGTAAAAAAATTGCCGGATATAGATTTCTCTAGGCAATCGACATGAAAATAGCGACCCAGATTATCAACCTGTCTCGCTTCACCTCTCGTGTCTTTGCCGCAAACCTTACATGTCTTGTCTACCCAACCTTCTTCCACATATTGCCCATCAACTGTACCAAACATTAAAGCCCAACAATTTAATAAGAAAATATGAATTTCGTTGTTGTAATGTATCCCAAAGAGGAACAATTTAATAAGGAAATGTGAATTTAGTTATTTGGTAGGAGTGGAGTTATCTCTTAGGATATAACTTACAGGGAGTTGGGAACTAATCTTGTTTGCTTGCCCAACTTGCTTGCAAGTTATCTCTTAATTTACACTCTAAAGTGTGAGATATCTCCCCACCGCCTCCCTCAGGGAGTTATCTCTTAGGAGTTGTGGACACAATTACCCCTCATTAATAACTCATTTATTACCCATCTATCTTTTGTTTGAAGGTTATTTATGTCAATTCATATTTTTTATTGTTAAAAAATTTGAAACTTCCCTACAAATTTAAACTTGAACCAAAGATGCAAATATTAATTCCAAGAAATTAATTCCAAGGAATTAATTCCAAATAGATAACTTCCAACTTATAATGTAAGTTAGCAAAAACGAACCAAACAAGGCTATATAGTAGGTTAATTAGTTAGTATATTTGGTTCCAGAGTTTGGAATAGTTCGGACTCATTGGGGGCTCCCAGGCACCAAATGGTCTAAAACAAAAAAGGAAAAAAAGAAGTTTCGGGGGATCATATATAGTACCAAATACTTATATTTGTTGCAACGCAAGAAAAAAAAAAAAAAAAAAAAAAAAAAAAAGCAAAAAAAAAAAAAAAAAAAAAAAAAAAAACAACCAAACAAACATAGAAACCAACTACTAAAAGAGTTTAACCCCTTAGTAGATCGACTCGGCTCAAGTCTTGAGTAGTTGGTTAATTAAATTCGGATATTGGGTGGCCTGGACCCAAAAATATACTTATGTAGGCAAACATTTTAATTTCTTGTAGAAGTCTCAGTAATTGCAATTGGTAAAGAATCTAAAGATACACTTTTAGGATATGTAGAGGTAACTCCAAATTGTACACAAAAAAAAGTCAAATTTGTTAAAATATCATAACCTTTACATATTTTGTTATTATATCTTAACTTTTTTGAATTTGTTATTATATCATAACCTTTCCAGATTGATTGATTTATATCCAAAGTCACTTTTTAACACTAAATTTAATGAGTTAACACTTAAATAATGATTTTAAATAATAAGTTTAGTAATAATTATAATAATTATAAGTGATGAAGTGGCCTCTAAAATTTATTATTTATGTGTCACATCATCAAATTTAGAGTTAAAAATAATTTATGATATAAATTCAACAATCTATAAAAGTTATGATATAATAACAAATTGAAAAAGCTTCGGATATAATTATAAATGAAGAATGGATAGATTGACATAGACTAATTCTAAATTGTGACATGAGATGAGGTGTCCTTTTTAGGGTCACAAAAACAAAAATGTTTGATCTTTTTTATAATCTCGATTACTTAACCTTTTGCACATACAAGATGTGCTTTACCAATTTCCTCAAAAAAAAGTTTTTCTTTTTTTCTTTCAAAAACCTCAAGAAAAGTTAAATACTAAATAAATGTGGTCAAAATTATATTTGTTATGTATGTGTAATTAAGTGGCTAGGCATTAGGCACGTAGTTAAATAATACCTTTGTATTGACTTGAAAAAAAAACCTTTATATTATCTTTTATAATTTATATATCTAATAGTCACTAAACAGATATTTAAACGGATTTAGTGTATGCAATCTCGGATAATTCTAATAGTGCTTAAGACGTGCATGGGTATTAGTATTATTAACGTATATTTGAGAGCAGAGTAAATACAATTTTGTGATTCCTTGTGATGTGTGTGCTCGTATTTGAAGTGTAAACAAAAGACCATACCAGAATTAGTGTCAAATGTAATGTAGCTGTTAAAAGTGGTTGATTTAGCATTTCTTTTGTATAAAACAATTTCTAGATATATATGTAAAGAAGTGTTTTTTCGTCATATATATATATATATATATAAAGAGGTGTTTGAAGCTTTACCCTAATTAATTTTGAATGATTCCAAAAAAAGTAAGACTTCCAGAATGACGACATGTACTTAAAATTTTTTAAGCAATTTTTTTTTAAAGTTCGAATTCAAGATCACTTGTTAAGAGAAGAGAGACGATATATGTTATTCTATCTCCACAACCATTTCAAGTATAAAACTAAAGAGAAATGTCAAATTTGTTATTGATGGATTAATTATCATTAATTTCATGCTTATAATCAAATTAAGCACTCAAAAGCATAAAAGAGGTGTTTTATATAGCAAATGTAATGTCAAAAATTTCTTTTGTTTTTTTAATTTCTAAATAGAAAGAGATGTTTTTTTGTAATATATATATATAAAGAAGCGCTTGAAGATTCACCCTAACTAATTTTGACGACGATATCTACTCAAAAGTTTTTAAACAAATTTATTTCTAAGTTCGAATTCAAGATCTCTTCTTAAGAGAAGAAAAAACGGTGTTATCCTTTCTCCACAACCCTTTTAAGTACGAAAATAGAGAGCAAAGACAAGTTTTTTTAATTGATGCATCGATTAACATTAATTTCATGCCTAGAATCAAATTAAGCACTCAAAAGCATAAAAGAGAACAAATCGTACAGGGAAAACCATCATAATTAATTAGTTTCAAACTCCACCACAAAAATCAATTAGAAAGTCAAAATTATGAGCATCATTAAACTAAGGAATTAAATTAATTTTGATTACCATCAACATATGACTTGAAAAAGTCCTTATATGTTCCCCCAATTTTCCTCCGAAGCGCCCCATACTGCATTTATTAATAAAATCAACGTTATATACCAAAATAAAATAAAATAAAATAAAATAAAATAAAATAAAACAATATTAATTAATCAAACTCAATTACGCAAATTTAGGACTAACAAAGGAATTAAGATACAACTCTTCCATATTATCTGTCACATTTGGGCTTGTATCCAAAAATTAATGTGATGATTGAAAGTCTTTAAGAGATAGACATTAAAAATAAATTACCCCTCATTAATAGCCTACTTTTCATAAGTTTTTGCTTTAAAAATTAATGTAGAACCCCAATTGACATTAATTACATAACTTTAAATTATGGGTAAAAAACAAAAAAAAAGTAAATGCACTTTTGATTTCGACGGAATAAGAAAAAAACATATCTATATATATATAAAAGTTGAAGGAGAGAGAAAGTTTCACATACTCTCTCCTTCTACTATTTCATTTTTAGGATTTTCTTAATTTTTTTATTTTTTATTTTAAGATATTTATATATTTGTGTTATTTATTGTTTTAAACTACATTCATCTCCCCATATTTTTGAAAAACGAAAAATAGATATTTATATATTTATTTTTTTATTATTTTAAAATATATTCATTCCCCCATATTTTTGAAAAATTAAAAATCCAACTTTGAACAACTAAACGACCGTCTAATTAATTATGTATACATATTCTTTGTTTCGAATCTTGCACCATCGATTTGGTTACCGCAACATTATGTATATATACTGTTTAGGGCACTAAATCAACAATTAAGTTCATTCGAAATTATTTTTTTTTGTTAATGAATGGTTACTTCAATGATTTATAAGTAAATATTTTTTAAACCTTCTATTGTATATTTTTTTTCTAAAAAATATGGGTTGATTATTGTGAATTCTAATTTTAATTGTAAAAAATATTATAAATTATTCATGTAAATTAATTTATTAACTTTATATTAAAGTTTGAATAACTCCTGCGCAAAGCGCAGGAAATCGACTAGTTGTGAAATAAGAAAAAAGAACTCAATGTGGCAGATAACATGAAACGGGAGGAGTAGTAATTAGTAAGTAACCAATAATTGGTTGACACAACTTGAAGTGAGTCGTGTTTGGTTACCAAGTTGTTAAATTAGTAAGTAAATCAATTGAGTAATTAACTTGCCTGCTCTCTATTCATCATCTTCCCCGACCTAGTGGCCTCCCTTGCTTCTTCTAGAAGCTCGGCGTCCTGCGCGGACCGAACTTGCGAGAAATCCAGTGCTTCAGCCACACTAGAGAACAAGCTCTGCTTCTTAGATTTATTATCTGCCGATCCTCCTTTCTTGCCTTTCTCTTCATCTTGTTTGGCCCTAATCCCACTAGTATAGTACTTGTAACAAGAGTGCCAGTTAGGGGACTGTAGTGTACAAATATTTTGTCGCACATACCCTAAACATGGACGTTGAGGGCAGTAACCCTGAGAGGAAAACAGTGTAAGGGCCTTCATCGATCTGTGTTAGTGATGATGAGCAGAGGCAGCAAATACTGCAATTTGTAGTAATTAATACTCTATATGGTTTGATTTTTGTTTAGGACTAATTGTGGCTACAAAATGTGATAGGCTTGTAACCAAAAAAAAAAATAAAAAAAAATATATATATATAATAGGCTGAGTTTTGCTTAGTTGGACCTCTAGTTTGTTGACACGTTGCGGAGTCAGAAGAAAGTGAAGGGAATGTTACAAGTTGTTTGCTTTGGACGACGTGGGCCGTTTTATGGCCTATGGAATCGTAAGGTTATTCGAGAGTTCAAAAACAAACGATCATCTATGACCATAGAGCCTCATGTACATTTTTTAATTTTTTTTCGGATTGGTGTATTTTTATATTTTTTTAGGCCGTGTACGGATTTTCTTTTTGGTCCAAACCACCTAATATCTGAACTAAATCAACTACTTCAGACTCGCTCAAGATCAACCTGCAATTGGAGTAAAAAGCGATTAGCAAATGTTGTCTCTATTCATAAGACTTAATCTCAAGTTACAACTCAAGATACCCAAGTGTCGAACCAATTGAACCAACAAGCAGTTAGATACTATTTAAAATAAAAAGATGCTACATTAATGACATTCCAAAGTTACGCTAAAGCGACGTGATGTATGGGCCTCACGTGAAAATGAATATGCACACATAGTTCCCGATACATAACATATATGGTGTATATCCTGAAACACTCACTGACGACTCTCAAATATGCATGCCCACACGACACGTCCACCGAGCTGACTTTGAGTGTGCCTTTGGGGAATCATTGCAACATTTTCTTTTGAAATGTAGGCACATACATTTCCATAGCTCTATGCGAAAATTACTGAAATGAGCACAATATTTAAGTGTCAAAACAATTTTCATTTTGTAACTACAATGAAATTATTTGGATAAGGAATGTCCTAACCTTTTTTTTTTGTTATTATGGAATGTCCATGTTTAAGCTTAGGAGAGTGTACGAGTGGGGCTCAAGTTAGGGAGAGTACACGCTAAAAAGCCAGGGAAAGATACTATATCCCGCATTATACTTGCACTATACCTTAATCTCACATCATACCTTAATCTCAAATTTGTCCGTGATGATTCATGAAACCTTTTTTTAGTTTTTTATTCTTCCTAATTAATACATCCCAAATTATCTTGGACCTATCAGATTTATCGGTACAACCAAATCAGTGGAGTGGAGGGAAGTGAAATTCAATAGAACAAAAGGAAGAAGAAGCCAATCTATATTATTGGCCCTCGAACCAAAAAGTTAGGTAGGTAGTACAAGCCTTCTGGGCTTCCAATTATAAGGGGCAGGACTCCTACGTAGCGAATGAAGGAAAACTTACACCTATTTTTTCAATCTGTCCAGTTCCTTCTCCTAGTTTAGTCGAAACATCTGGTGACAAAAGGATGCTATGGGATTATAGCGAAAAACCTGCAACATAAGAGAGAGTAGTAATGCATTAATAGCATACGAAGCGATAGTAGGTTTTCAGAATCATAAAAAAGGGTTGGTTTTCAGATTCATAAAAGAGGCTTACTTCACATACCAGACCTGAACCATAAACACGGCTTATGGAAAAAGTCATAAACGATTGAATGCAAATACTCTTTCATTTCAGATCCATAACAAATTTCCCATAAGCTTGATACTTTATCATTGACGGTGCGCATCTGTGATTGCAATGCATGGCGAATCTTCAATCCATTTAGAGTTGTTCCCATTCAATCTACATCTTTCAGCAGTCCTCAAGGCTAACTGCCACTCATTGACATTACTTCGTATTTCCTTGTTGAGTTCAATTCATTCTGGTGCACATCCATGTTTGGAGAATGTCCTCCTGTACAAAGTATCTTCTGCAGGATCCGCATGAGGATTGGTGTCAAGGTTAAGGGGTTTCCCTTTTCCTAGTAAGTTCTCAAACTGCCCCTCCTTCCATCGAATGCCATATTCTTTGCTCAACGACGTTAATGTTATCTGTTTCTGTCCTGTCCAATATAGGAAAAACAAAGAGAGGATCACAAGTTGGCAAAGTTGCATATCGAAAGTTTGAACATAAAGCAAAGTTCACATGCACATAAGTTGTCAAGTGCCTGTGAACTTTCTTATTGCACATTTATTCTATTATGTTTATGTGTCTGCTGAAAGTTCATATGAACATTCGAACTAGACCTCCAAGTTACAGCATTATAAACGAGTAGGTTGCGTGCCGTGGAAAATAAGAAATGAATTGAGTCGAAGTCATAACTTTTGGGTTTTAGGGGAGTCTAGCCTCCTGAAAGTCGTGTTCAGTGTCTTTGTTATTCCCATTTTCAGCAATAGAACATCTCTAAGAAAACACAATGATTTCAAAATCCTAAGACACTGATGATAATTCATAGTTATTTAAAAAACTTGACATATCCCTAACCGAAGATTGAAGCAGATCTTAACGTATCACCAATAATTTATGCATTAATATTCAACTATGATGATATTAATATCAGTAACATCAATTATAACACATGTAGATTCTACATCATGAAGTTCTTTGTGTTTTTCTTTTCACTGAATGAGAAATTAAGAAGGTTGAGGTTGCTAGCGGCCCTATCTTAACCCTGAGGTCCAACCCATCTTTGTGCTTTCACTCAAATTCTAGCGAAAACTCATCGGCATCTCAAAAGCATGAAGCACATGATTGTCACCAGCAATGCAACACAGCCAGCGATTCTTCAATCGTCCTAATCACCAACATCACCTCGACATTGAAAATTAAGAATTTGCCTTTCTCTAATAGTACTCATGTTAAACGAGCTCATATTTCAAGCTATTGGTCTCTGTAACAATTGTTTCCATCATGGTTGCATATACAGGGCTAATATTACCAATCCAGTGTCACATCAATCAAAACCATAAAATCCCAAAACTCCACCAATTCTTCCAAAACCTAATATTTTCATCAAATCCCTCTAAATGAACAAAAAAGGGATCCCAAATTCACTGAAGAAATCCCAAAAAGCAACAACAACAACACATCAAGATTGTTAACCTAGTCAAAGAAACCAATCCAATCCACCACTAAATTCAATCAATTCACCACAAAATCAAATACAATTAAAAACTACCCACCAACCTGACGGTATTGCGCCGACCACGAAGCTCGGGCAGGAGATTCCAATCATGGATGCCATCCATGATGGAAGAAATTCGGTCGACGAGCTTCTCCCCGGCTTCAACTCCCTGAATTGCTGCACCCCACGATGACGAAAAAGACGAAGAAGAAGATGCAAATCCTGCATTGTTCAGCAATAGGGGAGGCCAAGAAATGGCGATTCGATTCAGATTTGCGAATTCCACCACTTTCGCCATTGCTCCGGACCTCTCTACTTGTCTGACTCAACGAATGTGAAACTGCTTTAAATAGCCCTTAAAACCGCATGGTTATAACTGTCCAAAGAGGGCTCTCCTTAAGTTCATAAAATCTCTTTCTTTATTGGCCTTCTTTATTTCATCTCATCAGGTCTCTAATACAGTCAAGTTCTTACGCAGGAGATTTAAAAGCATTACATGAAATACAACTATCATGCACAAATATCAACTATTTTGGGACTGTTAAGAAAAACACATCTCATTTGAGCAGTGCCATCAACCATCAAGCACAAATATGAGGACGAAGGACTAAAAGTCAGAAACCAAAATGAACTTAATCACCTTAAGCATATCAACCAGAGATGATCCTCATTTGCCTCCTTTTTTTCCTGGATCTCATTAACCAAGCCTTGAATCCGTATTCCGGAATTTGTCGATTAATAATTTGAGATGGAAAAGTGCGAATGTGTGGTAAATGTTTTGCAACATAAGCTATAGTGGGAACTATTATATGCAATGAGAAAACAGTCCATGTAGACATTTTATTGCTTACGATGAACTGCAAACTGATCGAAACTTACCCATGAAACTTATAATTCCTTTTGAAACGAATCTAGCAACAAACACAAATATGAAACTCTAATACTTCATATTCTACTTGGAGTAAAAGCATTTTGAGTTCAATAAGACCTAAGACCACCAAGTTTAGCCAGAGATAAATCCTTTCCTACTTAGATCTCCAAAACAGTGTTGTCAAACTCGTACGATTTGCGACTCAAATCGTACAATTTGACTCGGTATACATGAAAACTGAGTTGAGTTGTCGCTCAACTCGGTTTTTAATAAACTCATGCAAGTTTAAAGTCGAATCGTCTGATTCGCAAAAGGGGTCGTTGGACCAAAATTGAAAAAAAAAAAAATTCCGTTTTAAGGTTTTTATCGCAAAGGGTGGTTTCAATTTGGGTTTTTAAGGAGGGGGGGCAACTTTTGGGGCTCAAAACACAGAAAAAGGGTTTTCTATGTACTTTACTCTTTTCTTCTTCGACACTCCAATCTTCAACTTTAAAGTAAGTGGGGTCCAAACCTTAGATTCTTTGTTGTTTTTTCTTCTCTTTCACTTAGTTTGAGGAGATCTCTTGCTCTATCCTTTTGTATTTTCCTTCTTGAATAAGATTTTCAAACCATAGATTCTTTGTTATGCACTTGTGCTTTTTGGAATTTAGGCTATGTATTTATTGTGGTTTGTGTTTCTTCTTTTTCTTATTTATTCAATTCAACTTCAAGTAGTTAGGATTGAGGCTATGTTGTTGTGGTTATTGTTGTACTTATTCAAGTGATGTAAAATATATTTATTTGTTTTTCTTTGATAGATCATAGATGTCAAATGTCAACATATCATCCATCTACACACAAAATAGAACTTTTGATGAATAAAAAAATTGATCACATATAGATGTTTTTGCTAATTTTATGACATTTTGTATGAAAATTCATGAAATTTGTAATTTATGGAGTTCGTTTTCACTTATAAATCAATATTATAAGTTTATATATGTATTTAAAGTCATTTAGAAGTGTTTTGAAAGAATCGAAAAAAATCTTACAATTTACGATACGATTTACGATCTGATTCCGAGTTGACAGCTTTGCTTCGAAATAAGCTAAAATTGCAATATGAGATACAAGACTTCGACTTTTTTTAGGTTCACTATAATTCAAGGTTCAATTGTCCATGATCATATTTAACAATACAACTGTTGGAGTATGTAATCCCACATCGAAAATATAATAAGAGTTCGTGATAAGTCATTAGACTGTTTTATAATATATTTTATAGTTATTTTGAGTATAAAGAACTATATTACACTGAGTTCTCTCTTGTTTATGCGATTTTAGGATATATTAAGGAAGATTGATGAAATGAAGGAAAATAGAGATGAAATGAGAAGAATTTGACTTAGTGTATAAAAAGTCCTACGATTTGCCACCGAAGTAGAAAATGTACTGAAAACGGCAAGTAAATCGGTAGCAGAAAGTCCCGACAAAGTAGCAACGATGTGAAAAATTAACAAATATCGTTGATTGAATATTTGGATCACAGAGAAGAATTAAACAAGGAACCTAGTGATTTTCCTAGCAATTTGTGTACAACAGTCACAACGCTGGTAAAACGTTGAGGTCAGTGACAAGCATTTTTGGATAAGGATTAGGAATTTGAGTTTGATTAGGATTTGCACTAGCCTAAAACTATAAATATAAGGCTAGGGTTTCAAAATAAACACCAATAGATACATGCTCATTATTATTTACTAGTTTACATTAATTGCTTTGGAGAACTCATTATTAGGAGTCAAAGTTAATATTGAGGTATTTTTCATTAATGTCTTTCAATTATTTTATGATGTTTTGCATGAATATGTGTGAGTAGTTTTATTGCATGACATAATTTATGAGGTTACGATCTTAATATATTAAATCAATATTGGTATTCTTAAATTCATTGTTTTAATTGGCTGTTTTCTTTAATGACAATCCATGATGATTGATATTTCTCTCATAATGGCCAATATGTTAGGAATTGATAGAATTGATATCTAGTTAAGATAATTTACATCCGTATTGTGTGAAGAATTCAAATAGTAACTAAGACCATCGAGGGCTATCACTCTTGTTTGAGAAGTCTTAGGTGAATTTAAGATATAGGTTGAGTAACACACCTTTTGTAGTTATTACTTAATAGTAGGTGCTAGGTGTTTTCGAGAGTGTAATGCGGTTTCATTGTTAGATCCCTAGAGCGTTTGAAGGACTATAGATGAGATTAGAATGTGGATAGAAACATGTGAATCAAGCATTGATAAAAGGAAAACTAGGTGATTAGGAGCGTTCTTAATTGCTATAGCTTATAATAATGATTTAATAAACCTCATAAACCCATGATTGAGTTATGGCTATATATATATATACATATATATATATATATATATATATATATATGTCTAATTCTTAGTTGGTTTAATGCAATTGGTTTAGGTTTGCTTTAATTTGGTTATATTTCATTATTTAATTGCTTTAGTTTAAATTAGTTTAGTTAATTGATTGCTTATATTTACTTTATTAATTGTTTCTTTAATTTAATAGTAATTTAGAAGTTTAGTTAATTAATAAAACCCTTAAAAATTCTAAGAGATCACTAAATCTCGCTGGGACGATCCCACTTGCCATTGCTACAAAAATTAATAGTATACGAACAAGGGGTGATTTTTATTGTACACTCTCGACACGTGTCATTTGGCGTGGTATATAAGTGGAGTAGATTGAATCCTAGCATTAGCCAATTGGTTTTGTGCAAGATGGGTTCCAACTTCATTTATACATGTGTGTGTGTGTGTGTGACCAAAAACTCTCCAGGCCCATAGATTTCTACATGGTATTAGAGCAGGATGATCCTAGTCTTATGTTTGAAGATCTAGCTGGGCTAGCAATGGAGTGTAGACCCGTTTGTGGACCTAAAGCCTCTAAGGGTAAGCCAACGGATGTTTGTATGGACCTCTAAGAGTAGGTCTACGTTTGACAATTGACAATTGGACCCAGTTAGACTTGAGGGGGAGTGCTAGAGTATGTAAGCCCACATCGGAAACATAATAAAATTTGGTGTTGTATATATGTGGAGTAGATCGGATCCTAGCATTAGCCAATTGGTTGTGCGAGATGGGTTCCAACTCATTTATCTACCCACATGTGCATGTGTAGCCCAACACTTTCCAGGCCCATAGATTTCTACACAACCACTCTTACAATAAAATGCTCGGATTAGTGCTCTAAACTTTGATTATAAAACACAAATGACATAATTAAAAAAAAAAAAAAAAGAAACTTACATCATCAGATGGAAGAATTGTGATGCTGCCACTAGATTTACCATTCAAACGCTCCAAAATCGAATTCTTTGAAGAAACAAGCATGAGCTTGGTTAGGCTTTTGATTCTACCCAAAATAATTTATTTGGCTTCTTCTTCCTCTTTTCTTGATTGCTTATTGGCATGGCCCTCCTCTGACAAGAAGAAAGAATATAAAGCATAATGAAAGGGTTATTCCACTTATGATTCAAAAGGCAACCATTAAAGTAGCTTTGACATTTGAATTGATGATAAAATTCACATTGCAAAATGAATAGATGTGAATATAGAAAGTTAAATACACCAAAGCTTAAGAAAGGAGTAGGGAGATAAACAAAGAGATATTTTACCAAGAGGATGCACTAGTAGGAGAGTGTGAATAAGTGTAGTTCATCACAAGGATGACTGAGATTAGACACTCAGCTCGTAAGTGCAGTTCTGATAATTTTTCTTCTAGTTCATGATTGTATTCCCATTTCATGGTTGCAGCTTACATTGCATTCCCTGATATCATGACTTTTGTCCTCTAAACTTCTATGAAGTCTTCCTCGTCTAAAATGCAATTGATTACGGCCACATAACCGTCTTCTTTCATAAGTGCAGTCAAATCCTTCAAAACTCCGCAGATTTCATCAGCACTAGGATGAAATTTGTCTCCCGCAATGAATAAATGGGTTTTTGTACCAATGACAATCCAGCTGCACCCTGGCGACTTCATCACCCCTCTTTCCTTCATTAGCTTCCTTACAGCATTGACTCCATCCCAGTTCTTAGATGCAGCATATATATTAGATAGTAATATATATGGTGAAGAATCATAGGGTTCCAATTCAATAAGTTTCTCAGCTGCCCACTTTCCCATGACATCATCTCCATGTACTTTGCAAGCAGCAAGCAGCGTCGCCCACACCTTGGAATCAGGTTCAAATGAGAAATCATTAATAAACTTCTCAGCCTCTTTGAGAAGACCCCGACGGCCAAAGAGGTCGATCATGCAAGCATAATGGTCCATTCTTGGCTGAATACCATAATAGTTGATCATTGAATCAAAAAACCCACGGCCTTCAGAAACCATTCCAGCATGGCTACATGCAGTAAGAACGCCAAGGAATGTGATATCATCAGGCTTTACATTACTATCTTTCATTTGGTGGAAGATCCGTAGTGCATCCTCTGCATAACCATTCTTTGCCAATCCAACAATCATTGAGTTCCAAGAAATGACATCTTGTTTGAAGTCCATTTCTTCAAAAACTTGACTTGAACTTCTTATATCACCACATTTGGCATACATGTCTATGAGCGCACTACATGTGTTTTCATCAAGATTAAAACCAGTTTGTACAATGAGACAATGAACCGCTGTGCCATCTTTCAATGCAGCTAAGCCAGCACAAGCACTAAGAGCACAAGCAAAAGCAGATTGGTCCGGCCAAATACCATCTTTTCTCATCTCTCTAAACATTGACAAAGCCTCTGCAAAATAACCATTTTGGGCGTACCCAGAAATCATAGCAGTCCATAAAATTATGGTTCTATGATTGGGGAACTCCAAAAACAACTTGCCTGCGTCCTCATTGTTTAAGGATTTCAGGTAAATGCCTGTAAGAGACACCCCTAAGAAGACATCGTCATGTAGATCGCCAGACTTCAATGTATGACAGTGCACCTGCTTTCCCATACTTACTCTAGAAGATCCACTTAGCACAGCAAGAATACTTGCAAAAGTAAACTTAGTCAGCTTCGCACATTTTGCCTGCATTTCCCTAAACAAATTTATAGCTTCTTCACAGTTGTCATAGAGAACATATCCAGCAATTAAAGCATTCATGGAGACAACAGTGTGCTCAGGCATCCTTGAGAGTACATTTCTTGCAGCCTCAAACTTTCCACTTTTCGCATACATGTCTATCAGTGAACTACCTGCATAGACATTCATGTCAAGACTGTATTTGAGTAAGAAACAATGAATTTGCTTTCCATGTTGAAGGGCTTGAGTATTAGCACAACCACTAAGTATACAGGATAAGGAGACCTCATCAGGAACGTATCCATCAAAGTTCATCCGTCGAAACATGTTACATGCTTCATCTTCATTTTCTTCATGCACATATCCAACTATGATGGCATTCCAAGAAACATTATCCCGATATGGAATGAGTTCAAATTGCTGCCTTGCCCCAGTCATATCCCCACATTTAGCATACATGTCAACCAAGGCATTTCCCACAAATAAGTTTGACGCCAAGTTGCTCTTGATAAAAGATGAATGTAGCTGTTTACCCAATTCTATGCTTTTCAAACAAGCACATGCACTGAGAACACTGGTGTAGGTGAACGCATCAGGCTTCTCATCATGATCCCTGATATGCAAGAACATTTCAATTACTTCAGTGGGGAACATATTCAATGCATAACCTGCAAGCATCGCATTCCACATCACAAGATTCCTCTCGTCTAAACTGTCAAACACCTTCCTCGCAGCTTCCATGACCTGGCACTTCGCATACATATTGATCAATGAACTTCTAACATAAACATTAGAATCTAACCCCAATTTGAATGCATCAGAATGAACCTGTTGACCCAGATCAAGAGCTACTAGATTGGCAATAGCACTCAACACACTTCCTAAAGAAGACCGCGAGGGACGAATACCAGCAAGTCGCATATCTCGAAAGATAGCAACAGCTTCAATCACAAACCCGCTTCGAGCATGTCCTGAAATCATCACATTCCAAGCTACCACATTGGGATTGGCCATTTGGTTAAACAAAATGAGCGCATCATCCAAACTGCCTAAATCAACGTATGCTGTGATAACAGTGACATAAGCTACCTGATCTGGGGTAACACCTACTCTTTGCATATCCTCGAACAGGTCCAATGCTTTCTCGGGCAATCCAACTCGGACATAACCCGCAATCATAGAAGTCCAAGACACAGTATCAAAGGAATCAGCTCCGTCAAATACTCTACAAGCATCAGCTAAGTAACCACATTTGGCATACATATCTATCAAAGAACCTTCACAGAAAGAAACATATTCAAAACCCAACTTTATCAAACAAGAATGAACTTGTCTACCTACACCACCAGCCCTCATCTTAGCACAAGTCGAGAGAACCAACGCAAATGTGAACTGATTCGGCTCCACATTGGCTTCCCTCATCAACCCAAAACCCCTCATAACCTCTTCAGCCATTCCACTTCTCGAATAAATAGATATAATCGAGTTCCAAGCCCGCCCATCTCTCTCATCGAGGCGATCTAACGCATTTCGGGCATAATAAAAATTCCCACATTTCGCATACAAATCCACAATGGCATTGCCTGGATCAGAAAGAGAAGCAATCCCGAATTTCAGGGTCTGGGCATGTATAATTTTAGATTTGTTAGCTGATTGGGTGACTTGTCGAGGCACTTTGTCGAACATTTGGTAGGCGTAAACTTGTTTGAATTTCTTCAAGCATGCTTTCAATAGACAAGTGAATATCCGAGGATCTATCGTAGTATCAACAACAACCTTTTGATTCAAATCTTCAACTACTTGAACAGCAGTTGAAAATCTGACTCGGGTAGTGAAACGCAAACCGAGTTCCCAATGTACTACTCTCATTGATTTAAGTCAAGTAACACAATATGCATGCCAATTGAAGGGGACTCCAAATTCATTTCACATTTTCTCTCAGACAATTCGTCAAACACATTGCCGGCACAAACCTCAACAAAGAAATCACCGAAAACCAACAAAAATTGAACCTAAAAAGATCACCAGAAACACGATCATAGGCATCCACATAGAACAAAAAATGAACAGCGGCCAATCCCTTAGTTCCAAAAGGAGCTACTCTCTCATATAAATGCGACAGTAACCATATTTCCCCCGCTTTTCCTCCATAGATTCCAAATTAGTGGGACTTAATAGGACCAGACACGCATCAGTACAAATTCCAACAAGTCGAGTGGCAGACACAACCCTGCAAGCGAAGCTTGTAAGCAATAAAAATGCGGGACAATTATGCATATAAACAGCAAAATAACTTGCATACATACCCATTTTCATTTTTCATATGTCACATCAATTAGCTAATCACATATATTAGATTCGTAGACACTCCAAATGTTGCAGAAAGTAATCAAGCATAACGCATGATGCATTTTGAAGGAAATCAACTGAATGACAGGCTTCACATTGCAAAATTAAGGCATATCCAAAGTCATGAGACAATAGTCTTAGCATAAAATATTATTAAGCATTGTGGCTAGGGATGCAAATAGGTAGAGGAATACCTACGGGTAAGGGTGTCAATTTTTCGGATCCGTCAGGATTCGATTTCAGACCGCCTTTGATATAAACGAGCATTTGATATAAAGCTTTTTTAATTATTTGAGTCATTGTAAATTCCCCGTAATATAATTTTAAAAAGTAATGTTTAAGTTGCATTTAATATTTTAAATTCCAAAACATAATAATGTTTTTTTGTCGAAAAGACAAAATGCATAATATTGTCCCAAGTAATTTAGCTAAGTCTGAAAATTAAAATAATACATTTCCATACAAGCTATGTAGTTTCTTTTATTTTTATTATTGTTTTTGTGAATTACGCAATGTATAGAAGTATATTTTCAAAATAAAACAGATATCTTTTGAAATTCGAGTCGGGTCCGGGTTTAGAGGGTCTTGTCCAGATTAGACCCGAATTTTAATTTGGACATCAAAACCTTGTGTGGACCCGACCCGTATTTAAAAAAGTATTGTCCAAACCCTTTTTTGGACCGAACAAAATCGGGTCGGCAGGCCGGATAAAAAATTGACACCCCGACGGTGATAAGGATTTACCCTAACAGGTATGAGTATGAGGATTTTAAATGGGGATGGGGGTGGGAATGGGTATAATATCACATGCACACACGAGTATGAGTAATAAAATATACCTACTGGTAATCCCCACGGGGATACCCATCTATCCATGAGGATCCCCATATATCAATTTATACACCATATGATATTTATTATTTATATATACCATATAATATTTATATATAAATATTACATAGTTTCCACTCCGAAACACTCATACATATAAACAAAAACCTCTTAATGATACTTCTAATTTTAATTTATTTGGTTAATTAATAACTATAAGTTTTGTTTTAAATCGCTTGCAACTATGTTTATATTTTAGAATTTTAGGATATAAAGTACTGACAAAAGTTGATGACTCCATGGTTTAAAGAGATAGTAACTTTAAAGAATATTTTGAATTTGAACTTTTCGTTTTCCATATGCCAATGATTTTATAGAAACTTAATTATAAGTGTTAGCAATTAGTAGTTAGAATTTTTTTTGCATGATATGTTAATTTTTTTTATTTTTGTTGTAATTTCAACAATTGTGTTGTTATGTATGTATATTTAACACCTTATTTGTTACAATTCTTTCTTTAAGAATCCCCGCGGGATCCCCAATGAGAATGGAATAAGAAAAAAAAATTTCCTCACGGGGATTACCCATCCTCGTAAAAATCTTTATGAAAGTCCCTACTGAGATCCCCAATGGGGAATGAAATGGGTAAAATATTTTGCCCATGGGGATTTGATGGGTATGGAGATGGGTATGAGAATTCATCCCCAGGTAGGTATATGTATGGGTATAGGTGATAAATTTCTTTGTGGGTATGGGTATGGGGATAAAGTCCCCATCCCCTACCCTACCCTACCCATTTGCATCCCTAATTGTGGCACAAAAATAACTAGTAAAGATGGAGTACATGAATGAACCGACCTAACAATTGGTGAGGACATAAACAATAAGGAAAGACTTTTCAAACCATAAACCCTAAAACCTTAATTTGATCATAAATTCAGAATCAAATTAAAAAAAAAAACCCCCCAACTTTCAAAACCTCATGAATTCATATTTACAAAAAACATGCATCGAGATGTGCGCATACACATCTAGAGGTAAAGTTATTAGTAGCTAGAATTTCATAGATCAGCGAGATATCAAAGAATCAATGATGAAATCAAATTATTAGAAAATCCCACCAATAAGAAAAAATCGGGATTTACTAAATCTTACCAAAATAGGAAAATCGGATTTGTCAATATCCTTATTGGAAACCAATAAGAGGTAAACCCTAAGCTATAAATACACAAGTGATCGGAGGAAAATGTATGCTCACAATTCCAATCCTAACTCCTCCATCTTCTTGATTTCTTACTCTGGCTTTGGCATCGGAGCGCCCTCTTCAAAGGCTCCAACTCTGAGTCTATTTTGCAGTTTGCCTTCGCGGAGGACGCTGAGGTTCGCCTCAAGATTCGTGCAATTCGTCGTTCCAGATCGTAGTGCGATCGTTGACCCATTATCTGGCGCTAGAAGAAGGGCTTTCAATCATGATGGTGAGAACCATAAACTCTAGGGCATGAGCTCCTCAACGTAAAGATTGTGTTTCTGTACACGATCTCCCTAAAATCCAAGAAGATCGTAGGCATGAATTTGCGAGACGTTCTCTGTCGCAGAGAGATCAACATGCTCGACATGTTGATCTTATAAATGAGTTGGAACAGAGGCGAGTAGTGAAAGGAAAAAAAAGGTATGGGACCCTCAAAGAGCAAGTCACAAGAAGTGAATGAGTTACAAGAACAACTCAGCCACTTGCAAGGTTGATTTGAAGAGTCAAGCAGAGGAAGACACAATCGAGCAGTTTCGACAGTATCCAAAACTGGCCACAATCCATAAGACATCAATACGAGGATTGAACGAGAGGTGGAATGAAGGTTGCAAGAGCGACTTAAAGTCACCACACAATAAAGGAGATGGTTTTCTTGACAAAAAAAATCGAATGAGTTGATAATCTATAAAGCAGGTATGCCTCCTTTCATTCAGGAGATAGTTTAAAATGTAAAACATCGACAAGTATGATGGTACAGAAGACCCAACTGAGCATGTTCTCGATTTAGATGCAGTCCTATTCCTCCATGACGTCTCCAATGCGATCAAGTGCAAAGCTTTCCCTCAAACATTAAAGGGACTGACCCATAATTGGTATCGCCAATTACCTGCAGCATCGATCAGTTCTTTCAAACAGTTTAGTGAACGATTTTTCAATCAGTTCATAGGGAGCAAGACTTATACCAGAAGTTCAACGTTTTTAATAGCGATACGACAAAGGAATGACAAATCCCTCAGATATTACATAACTTATTTTACGAATGACGAATTAAAAGTCCCGAACTTGGATCAATCAGTGGTAGTGGTGGTCTTCACTAATGGAACGACTAACGAACACCTTACGATTTCTATGGCAAAAAATCAGCTAAGAACTATGGCAGAGCTACAAAAAAATGCTGGAAGTTTTATGGTGGTCGATGAAGTAGTTCAACCTGAACGCGAAAGCAAAAGGCATAGTGTGTTGAGGACATGATCAAAGAGCCAAATAAACGACCAAAGCAAGAGTCTTTTCCGCTCCAAAAAGGGAAAATAAGTTTGGATATCATGAGTATACCCTCTTAAATTCCTCAAGGGGGCAAATACTATATGAAATCCAATATGAGTCATACATTTGTTAGCCGAAATGAATGAGATCTAGTGCAACATATAGAGATAAAAGATTGTATTGTCGCTTTCATAAAGATCATGGCCACGACACAGAATATTGTAGGCAATTGAAAGATGAGATCGAGTTTCAGTTACGAAAAGGTCATTTAAATAAGTTTGTTAAAGGTGAAGACAACAAGCTTGGAAGAGATTTTAAATTGATGCGCCAAAAGGAAAAAACTAAAAATAAAGAAGAAGAGAATATAGAGAAAACCAAAGGGCGAGTCATTAACGTCATATTCGACGGACCAAGAATTGGAGGTAGTACCTCCTCCTTCAGGAAGGCATATGCTAGAAAATGTCTTACTATAGAAGTCCTGCCCAAGAACGCACGTCCAGATTTAGACATCACCTTCACTAATGAAGATTTAAAAGGTGCAAATTTTCCATATGATTGGGAAACTTTTTGGTTCGTAGAGCTATGATAGACAGTGCCCTCAATCAATGTGCTATATTATGAAGCCTTTAAGGGGATGGGCTACGAAGATAGCTAATTGACCCCTATCATGACCCCTCTTTATGGTTTCAATGGGGCAGAAACAAAGTTAAAAGGTTCGATCTCACTTCCAATGACTCTAGGAGATTCATCGCAGCAACTCACTCACATGATCAATTTTATGGTCATAAAAGTTCCATCTGCATACACTATCATCCTCGGTAGGATAGGGCTAAAAATATTTAAAGTAGTTCCTTCGACATATCATCTTAAATTGAAACTCCCCATGCCAGCCGGGGTAGGCGTAATACGAGGTGATATAAAAATGGCACGAACTTACTATTATCAAACTACTAGGGTGAGCAGAATCGACAAACAAGTGATGTCTGTGGAATTAATGGATCTTGGCGAAAGCAAGTGCAGACCGAAACCTGCTAATAAGTTAATTCTGATAGTGTTGAGCAAGGAAGACACTTAAAAGGTTACTTATATTGGATCTAATCTCAAACCACATGTCTCGAAAAGTTTTACCCTATTCTTGAAAGAAAATTGAGACATTTTTTCATGGTCCCGGTGGACATGCTAGGGATAGACCCGAAAGTCATCACACATCGCCTTAATGTCGATCTTATAAGGAAACCAGTAAAGAAAAAAAAAAGGTCGTTTGCTCGTGAAAGGCAAAGAGCAATCGATGAAGAAGTTGAAAAACTGTTGGATGCTGAAATAATAAGGAAATCATGTACCCAAAATGGATAGCAAATCAAGTGATGGTTAAAAAAATTGAATGGCAAGTAGAGAATGTGCATAGATTTTACAAACTTGAATGATGTATGTCTAAAAGACTACTTCCCACTGCCAAGAATTGACATTTTGATAGATGTAACAACAGGCCACGAACTGTTGACGTTCGTGGATGCTTTCAGCAGGTATAACCAAATTCACATGGAAGAAAGCGATATGCCCAAGGTCTCATTCATTACTGAACGTGGCATTTATTGCTATTGCATGATGCCATTCGGGTTGAAAAATGCAGACGCTACATATTAAAGACTTGTAAACTTCATCTTTAAACCCCTAATAGGAACGATTATGGAGGTTTACGTCGATGATATGCTAGTGAAAAGCCTACATGCTGAAGACCATGTCTAGGACTTAGGCAAAGCGTTCTAAACACTTAAAAAGTATCAAAAGAAGCCTACATGCTTTTGGCGTTGCTTCAGGAAAGTTTTTAGGGTTAATGGTCTCTAGAAAAGGAATAGAAGCAAACCCCGAGAAGATTCGAGTAATAATAGATATGTGTCCACAAAAAATAGTCAAAGATGTTCATAGGTTGACATGATGCTTAGCAGCTCTCAGACGTTTTTTATCACGATCATCAGATCGATCTGCACCATTTTTTGATTTGTTGAAGAATCCGAAACACTTTGAATGGAATAGAGACTCCCAGAAGTCGTTCGAAGATTTGAAGCGTTACTTGGCAAGCCCACCCTTACTCTTTAAGCTATTAAGGGGGGAACCTTTATTTTTGTACTTAGCAGTCTCGGACATGGCAATTAGCTCAATATTAATTCGAGAAGACAATAATAAGGTACAAATGCCTGTCTATTATGTTAGTCGAATCCCGCAAGAGGCAAAGAAGAGGTATTCAGTTATGGAAAAATTTGCGTTGGCTGTTGTTACAACCGCCAGAAAGTTGCAACCATACTTTCAAGCTCATCTGATCACAATTCTCTCCAACTTACCCTTAAGGAAAACTTTTCACGGCCCCGATACTAGTGGTCGAATGCTTAACTGGGCAGTTCAATTAGGCAAGTTTGATATCAGTTACATGCCCCAACTCGCAATCAAAAGGCATGCATTAGCAGAGTTTGTTTTGGAGTGCATTTCTCAAGATGTGAACATTGAATACTTAAAATTTCAAAATAAGAAGTGTTGGAGCCTATACATAAATGGAGTTTCAAACGCCACAGGAGGTGGTGCAAGATTGCTACTAGAAGCGCTTGAAGGCTTCACCATCAAGTACGCAATAAAATTTGCGTTCTCTACAATGAGCAATCAATCTAAGTATGAAGCTATGGTTGCAGGCTAAGGCCTTGCAAGGGCTTTACATGTTAACAGGTTGAACATATTTAGTGATTCTCAATTAGTAGTCATGCAAACCACCGGAGAATATGAGGCTAAGGATAAAAAACTGAAGTGCTACTTAGACGCGGTAAAGTCAATGATGTCAAGCTTCAAAGAGTGTTGCATTCATAACATACCAAGGTCAAAAAACTCAAAAGCTGATTCACTTGAGAAGTTGGCTATATATGAAGGGGAAGAAGGGGAGCCGATTTATTTCGAGACATTGGGAGAACGAAGCATTAAATGTCAAAATGTAGCAAATGTCACAGAGGAACCTTCATGGGTCGATCCGATAAAAAATATATGGAAAAAAGTTTCTTGCCAAAAGATCGGAGCGAAGTGAAAAGACTCATGTCTAAACAATGAACAATCTCTAAAAAAGCTTTCATATAATCACATCAAAACCTTTCACAAACAAATCTAAAGAGTTCAACTTAACCGCTAAAGCAATAATTGATTTTCTACAACGCTCCGAAGAGAAATGAAGATGATAATCGAAGAAGGAGAAGAAGAGCGGAATCGAACCTAGATTTGCTCCGAAACTAGCAAAGAATGTCGAAGACCCTCTTCGTCTGCGTTCTTTTTGTAGAGTTATGTAATGTATAACTGTAATGTATTGTATCATGAGGCCGATGTGTATTGTATCATAGGTACATGTTAGTTTCCTTCAGTTAGTTATGACAGGGGTGTGTAGTGTACACCTTTTTGGTTTGTATATAAGTCATGTACATGTACTCTGTATTTTTTAGATTTGATGAATAATAGATTGAATGTTGTTCATGTTTTCTTCTTGATTTGATTCACTGAACTGTTACATTGTTGATCAACTGATCATCTGATCTTTGATCTACTGGTTTGTTACATTAATTGTTCATGGTATCAGAGCAGGTTTTCACTATTTTTGATCTGTGTTGAGTTTAATTGCTTGAGTGTCTGATCATGGCATCCACTCATGGTTCTTCGAGTTCTTCGGTTCGAAATGGAGCAGGAAGAGCTCCTGATGTAGGCCATCTTGGTGTAGAGAGTCCTTATTTCCTTCAAGGATCTGATCATCCTGGTATGGTACTTGTTTCTAACACTCCCACTGGTTCGAATTATCTTTCTTGGAGTAGAGCTATGTTGATTGCTTTAGGTGCGAAAACAAAGATTGGTTTCATTGATGGAAGATGTATGAAACCAGATTCAACTGATTCCAATTTGGATCGGTGGATCAAAGTGGATTATATGATAACTTCTTGGATCTTGAATTCTATTTCAAAAGATATTGTTGAAGCATTTCTTTATACAACTTCATCTTTTGATCTATGGAATGAGTTGAAAGAAAGGTTTGGAGAATGTAATGGACCTCTCTTGTATCAACTAAAATGATATATTTCTTCTATAAGTCAAGGAGATCTCTCTGTCTCACAATATTACACAAAGCTTAAGAAGTTGTGGGATGAACTGAGTTGTTTGGTTCCTTTACCTGCTTCACTACAAAAAAACGGCAAATCAGAAACGGAAATAAGTTCCGTTTCTAAATCAGAAACGGAATTAGAAACGGAATAAGTTCCGTTTCTAAATTAAAAAGTTAGCGACGAAATTGAGACGGAAATATTCAGAGACGGATTTGAGACGGATCAGAGACGGAATTAGAGACGGAATTAGAGACGGAATTAAATTCCGTCTCTAAAAAATGGCGCCAACATTCCCACCAAAACTTTCTTTTTTTTTCAACCGTTCATTATGTCTCGAGATTCGTGCATGCTTGATCTACATACCCACAACTGTCCGTCTCTCCCTAAAATCACTCAGCTCTCTCTCTGTCTCTCAAAACCTCTCTCTGTTCTCTGTCTCTCAAAACCTCTCTCAAAACCTCTCTCTGTCTCTCAAAACCTCTCCTCTCTCTGTCTCTCAAAACCTCTCTCTGTCTCTCTGTCTCTCTGTCTCTCAAAACCTCTCAAAACCTCTGTCTCCTCTGTCTCAACAAACCTCTCCCTCACCGCTCTCTCTCTCTCAACAAACCTCTCTCCCTCACCGCTCTCACCGCTCTCACCGCTCTCTCTCACCGTCACCGCTCTCTCCTCTCTCTCTCTCACCGTCGCCGCTCTCTGCTCTCTTTCTCACCGTCACCGCACTCTCTCTCTCTGCCGCTCTCTGCTCTCTCTCTCTCGCACCTCTCTACTCTCACTCTCACCAATAGCCATGTTGTTCGTCTGAATCGATTTCGCGTACCAAACCCTAGATTTAGTCCCTCTCGATTCCGTCTTGGTTTCTAGGGTTCGTTCTAGGGTTTTTTTGATGAGGCGTGGAGTCTAAAATCGAGTTCGTGATCGATAGGGTTTTGAAGGGTCTGCGGAGATTCGGAGAAATGACGGACCAGGAACTGGAGCTCGAGCTCAACGAAGCCGGACGTGCTCGGCGACCCCCGGCTCGGTCGACGACTTGCTGGGATTCTCGATGTGAGTTCTGTTTTTGGTTTCTAGGGTTTCGATTTTAGATTTTTTTTTATTGTTTGGTTTCTCGAAGATTGCATGTGAGTTTCTTGGGGTTTTGTGGTGTCTAGGGTTTTTTTTTGTGTTTTCGGTAATGGGGTTTTGGGGTTTCTTGGGGTTTTGTTTGTTTTCCAAGGGTTTTCACTTGTTTTGTTCTACTTTTCATGTGCTAATTTCCTGGTATGTATACAATTCTTTGTGAGAAAGGAGATATACGATGAAACGATCGAGAGACAGGGCGTAGCAAACAAATCTCTAGTGTTCCCATTCATCTTAGTATTTATTCTCCAAATGGTGAGATGACATTTGCATTTATTTTTTTAATCCTCCTCCTTATTCTTCACTTTATTTTTCTGTTACACATGTTATTACAAATGTAGAAGTCTTTGACCTTTAGAACAACGACAACATAGCCTCAGACCCAATTAATAATTGGGGTCGATTGAATGGATCGAACTCTTCCATTGTGCTCGATTTAGCGCAATTGATGGTGAGCTTTTCAAACCATTTAAATCTCCCTAATTAATGCGTCTCAAGACTTATATATGTTTGATCCATTGTCATCATGAAATGCATCAAACATATATGTCTTTGACCCTTAAAATAAGTAGGAGAAATGTGAAGCTTTCATTTTAAAGGTAGAAAGCTGTTCAAACTTTTGATAGCTTGACTTTTGATATGTGCACTTGTGCATATTTATCTCTTTTGATGGCCATCTTGACTTTGCCTTGTTTTATGGTGTAGTTATTTCTCATTTCTAACCTGAAATGGTCATTAAGGTGCATTCCTTGCTTGTTCTTTGCCTTGCCTTTATCATCTTTGTTCAATTGCATGTTCCTTAGTTTTGTTAAATGTATATTCGAAGGTATTGTTGAATAATTGACTTGCTAATGGCCATGTATGGCTTTAGACGAGAGAATATAGAGATAAAGAGCGGATGAGATGTGTATTGGTAGTAGTAGAAGTTGTTGATGGTGTCATGGTGGTGTTTCCATGTTGTGAGTTGTGATCTACCTTCCAATTAAAGAAAATTAAATCTTCTGTTAAAATGGTACTTAATTTCGGTGTAGAATTGGTTTTCTTGATTTACGGATGGAGACTTCCATCGGTATGATAAGATTCCAAAAACCATGAGTCCATTTTCCATGAGGCTAAACAAATTGTGCTGAGAACTAAATAAATGACATTCTAAAATGATCAATTCATCATAAATCACTATGGGTTTGTTTCAATAGATGGATCTATTCATCATAGATGGAAGAGTAGTTTTATTGCTTCCACATGTGTGTATGGCTTTAAATTCACTAAACTATGATAGAATCTTGGTTTATTTGTCTTTGCAAAACTTGGGTAATATCATTAATCTGTTTATTGTGATCACCGATTTTTTTAATGAGTTGTGTAGTTGGACTTTGATAGTGCTTCCCACCTTGAGATCATGCATGGAGGAGATTAAACAGCCATGCTAAATAGTTTCTAGTGTCTTTTAGCATATAGTAATGCTTATGATTTGATTTAATAGATGATATTATTCTCTTGCATTCTTGTTTTTGTTTTTCTTCTTTAATTCACTTCGAATACGAGGTCCGTTAGTATCATTTTTTTACACCTATAGTTTCTAAAAAGCACTCTGTTGAATTAAGTGCCAAAGCGAATCAGATACTTTTTTCCTTTGAAATTTTTAGTTGTAACATCTTTCTCTTACATTTTTCATTTTATTGTATTTTCATTTTCCTAAGTTTGAAAACTTGAATCAGTTAGAAACGTGTTTTATAGTGCTGCTGTCCATTTTTATGTTGAACTAAGTTTGAAAACTTGATCAGTTCGAAAAAGAACTCTGCTGAACTAAGCACTATGTTGTTTCATGTTGTAATGCAGGTTCATTTTTTTATGGTGTTGCTAGTTTCTAAAAAGCACTCTGCTTGTCCATTTTTATGAGCTCCTACTCATCTTCTTCTCTTGATTGTCTTACTACATTAAGTTGTGTAGTTGGACTTTGATATTTATGCTTAATGTTTTTTGGTAAATGCGATACTCTAATTACGATCTTGTGGTGTATGTTGGTTGTGGAGAAAGAGGAAATGAAATGGCGAGAGGTATGTGATGTCTATGTTGCTTATCATAAACTGTTATGCATTGAAGGTTGAAGTTGTAATCCCTTAATTTTTCGAGTTCTTATGGATTTTCCTCAATTGACAAGGACATTGCACGATGGTCGTGAGGAATCATTTATGAAGCGAACTACACTTGTAGCTAATACTTCTAACATGCTTGTGGCTGCTAGGGAGGCGTCCATATACACTGGTACCGAAAGTTCTAGTATATCATATGAGAAGCGATTGTTAAGCTCCTTTGAAACCCCAAAGTTCTAGTATATGCTTACTTTGTTGGTTCATTTCCATTGCCTTATTTTTGATACTTGAATACTCTTCTTAGTATCGAAACGTTTTCTTTACTCCAGATCTGTTTGTAAGTGCCATATTTTTCACAAATTATAATATAATGCTTCGTGTTGCTCCTATCGAAACTAATGAGTGTGTGATTGTTGTAGGCATTACAATTGCGGAATACTTGAGAGATATGGGTTACAATGTCGGTATGATGGCTGATTCTACTTCTCGTTGGTGAAGCATTGCGTGAAATCTCGGGACGTCTGGTAAGTTTCTCTCTTTGAATTTTGTGTACTTCAAATCTTTCACTAGCCTCCTTCCGATTATGAGAAAATGGTGTGGGATCTTCAAACATTTTTTTTATAAAGATGGATGCGATCTGTTTTTCTCATGTCATTTTTAAGTATGTTTGTGTTCCTTTGCTAATTTTCTTGATAATATAATGTTTACGCTTTGCTACACGTTTTGTTAGGGCAAAAAATGACTATGTTTAGAATTTCGTATTGCAATCTTGATTCGTACGTTAATTGTAATTTGTTATGAACATGCGATGAGTTGTTAATATTTCACTTGGTTTTACCTAATCTTGGTTCTCTTTGTTGCCTAAAATGAGTTGTCACTTGTGAAGCGATCCGTATCAAAACTCATTTTTATTTTTAAAACCATAAAATGTGGATGCCTTAGCTTGAAATGAAGTTGCGGTTTCTATTTTTACATTTATGCTCTTAAATATTGATTTCACTTGGGATTAGACTCATTCTCCATGTTAAAGTTTATCTAGGTTGATTATTCGACTACTTAGCATCTTTTTGGAATGAATGGTGTCGTGTTTATATGTGCACCCATTCTTTTGTATGCTATGTATAAATAATTTGTAGATGACAAATTCGATAGCTTTGTTTTCTACATCATAATTTTGAATTTTTCCTCAACTTTGATTTGTCTAATTTTACTTTTCTTGATCCGTCTTGATTCCCCCTCCCATAAAATTTCATTAATTGATTACGATGTAATGTAACATGTGAAGAACATACGTGTATTTTTCGATTGATAATTCTTTTCCCTTGGCGTGTGCGGTGGTGTTGAAGAACATCTCAAGACTTTTCGATTGATAATTCTTTTTGTGCATATTTATAGGATTGTAAGTTTTTTTTTTTTTTGTGGTTGTTGAACAATAGGATTGGTGGTTTTGTGAATACTTAGAAATTTGGAGCATTTGTAATACTATACAATTTTTTTGGATATATATCTTTTTCAATTTTTGATTTTTACATTTTTGTTCTTTCAATTGAATATTTGTTGATATATATTGTCGATGTATGAATGTCAAATTTTATTTTTTGGGGGGATGTTAGCACCCCCAGGAGTTGTTGGAGGGTGCGGGCGATGATTTTTATTATATATTGGCGGGTTAAATGTGCTTGGATTGAGACCTATATATGTAAGACTTTAAAAACTAAACAAAAATGAAAATTAGAGACGGAAATAGCAACGGAATCTTTGGATTCCGTTGCTATTTCCGTCTCTAATTTTCGTTTATGTAGATACATAAATCAGAAACGGATCAAATTCCGTCTCTCGATCCGTCTACGATTAGCAACGGATCGAGAGACGGAAATAATCAAAACGGAATTTATTCCGTCTCTAATCGAAACGGAATTAGAGACGGAATAAATTCGTTTCGAATTTATTCCGTTTACGTCGTCTCTAAATCGAAACGGATCGAATTCGTTTCGATTGAATCAACGACGACGTTTTTAGAGACGGAATTGATTCCGTCTCTCATTCGTTCTGATGCAATTAGAGACGGAATTTTAACAAATCAGAGACGGAAATTTCCGTTTCTGATTTGCTGTTTTTTTGTAGTGCTTGTGAGTGTGGAGCTTCAGCAATAATGGTTGTTCTGGAATCTAATGAAAGATTGATGCAATTTCTGATGGGATTAGGTGATATGTATGATCACATTCGTAATCAAATCTTGGTGATGGATCCCTTACCAAATATAAACAAAGCTTATTATATGATTCTTAGAGTTGAAAAGCAAAAGGAGGTTCATGTTAGTTATTCACCTGTAATGGATACAACCATGATGATGAAAACTAACAAGATGAATTCTGGCCCATCTGGTTCAACTAGTGGTCCTAGATTTATTGGTAAAGGAAGTCACAAGAAATTTATTAATAAAGATGAACTGTCCTGTGATCATTGTAAGACAAATAGGCATACAAAAGAGACTTGTTTTAAGCTTCATGGAATTCCAGATTGGTATAAGAAAGAGCTTGACAAGAAGCAGTTGAATAATGGTTCTAAATCTTTTGTAAATCTGATGGAATCACCTCTGGATATACAAGATGCAGGAACTTTTCAGTTTGAAGACTTTCAAACTAATATTGCAGCAATGATACAGCAAGGCATTAAGAACTTCATGAAAGGAAAAACTCTTTCAGCTGAAGGTGTTTCTGCTCATGTAAATTCAGCTGTTTCTGATTTTACAGGTAGTTCACAAAAAAAGCTTTCTAGCTTTCCTGTTTCATTTAGTTCAGATGCTTGGATTGTGGATAGCGGAGCAACAAATCATATGCGCATTAACTATGATTTGCTTGCTAACATCACTATTTTGGCTAAACCTGTTACGATTTGTTTGCCTGATGGAGATACTACAGAAGTTAATTACATAAGAGATGTGCAACTGAGTTCAGACATAGTTCTATCTTCCTGCTTACATATAAACTCATTCAAGTATAATTTTTTGCAGTTAGTAAGCTACTTTCCTCTACTAAACTGACAGTTGAGTTTTATCCGTCATTTTGTGCTATACAGAACATTGAGCATTCTCAAGTTCTAGCTGTGGGAAGGATGATTGGAGGTCTCTACATACTGGATTCCAGTTCTTTTAATAAAGATGCCATTGCTTCATTTGTGTCTCATACAGAATTATCATTAGCTTGCTGTAATAATGCTACTGATAATTTTTCATGGCATTGTCGTTTGGGGCACCCTTCTGTTAATGTAACAAAACAACTTGATTTGTTACTTAACAGTTCTTCAAATGAAGGACACAATGTACCTTGTGATGTTTGTCAAATGTCCAAACAATGCAGAATGGTTTTTCCATTGAGTTTTATTCAAACTTCTTGTCCTTTTCAATTGTTACATATGGATGTTTGGGGACCATATAAGCAATCTTCTCTTCAAGGAGCTCATTTTTTCCTGACAATTGTGGATGATTATAGTCGATTTACATGGACATTAACATAAGTCCTTAACAGGCAATCTAATCAAGCAGTTTCTAGCTTTTATTCACAATCATTTCAAAGCATCTGTTCAAACCATTAGGACTGATAATGGTACTGAATTTTGTAATAAAGATTGTCAAGCTTTGTTCTCTGGTTTGGGGATCATACATCAAAGATCAACACCTTATACTCCTCAAAGAAAATGGTGTGGTTGAATGAAAGCATCGCCATTTGTTACAAGTTACAAGAGCTCTCATTTTTCAATCTGGTTTGTCCACAAAATTTTGGGGTGATGCAGTTCTTCCTGCTACTTATCTCATTAATCGACTGCCTTCTCAGTTGATGCAATGGAAGTCTCCTTACCATCTCTTATTTGGAAGGTTACCAAATTATTTCTCCTTGAAGACATTTGGATGTTTATGTTTTGCTACTAATGTTTCACCAAGTAAAACCAAGTTAGATACACGAGCAATTAAATGTATCTTTCTTGGTTATTCTCCTGGACAAAAGGCTTACAGATTATACAATATGGCAACACATACCTGTTTTGTTTCAAGGGATGTGATTTTCTTTGAAAATCAGTTTCCATTTCACAGTGTTACTTCAAATTCAGAGTGTCCATTACCTATTCCCTGTAATGACAACTGATTCCTTGAGAGATGTTCCTGCTATTGCTGTTGTACCTTATTCAAGTAATGTACCTACTTCTCCTGCTATGCCTCATTCTAGGGAGTTACCTATTGAAGTTTTTATCCTCATGAAGCACCTTCTGATGTTCATGTGCCTGTCTCCTCTATGCCTGTTGATGATATATTAGCGCATCTTACTGATGTTGTCTTGCCTCCTACCGCAATTGTTCCTCGCGAGAGTCATCGTGCTGTTCACAAGCCTCTTTGGATGAATGATTTTGTTTTGAACAATGTCCATACATCTGCTTTCACTCATGCAAAGTCTATTCTTTCTGCTGGTACCCCTCCTACATTTCCTTTCATTCATTCTTCTCGCATTACTACTGATTACAAGTGTTTTTTGGCTGCTGTTTCAAACATAAAGGAGCCTACATGTTATGCTCAAGCTCAACATGATCCTGTTTGGATCGAAGCAATGCATAAGGAGTTACAAGCTTTGGAGGAAAATGGTACTTGGAGTCTCACTGATCTACCACCTGATAAAAAGGCAATTGGTTCTAAGTGGGTTTACAAGGTTAAACTTCATCATGATGGTTCCTTGGATAGATGTAAAGATCGTTTGGTTGCAAAGGGATTTAATCAAATTGAAGGTGTTGATTATACTGATTCCTTTTCTCCTGTTGCCAAGAATGTCACAGTTAGGATTGTTTTATCCTTAGCAGCTGCTCGAAATTGGCCTTTACATCAATTGGATGTTAATAATACATTCTTACATGGTTATATTGATGAAGATGTTTATATGAAACCTCCTGATGGTTACACTTTGGCTTCTCCTCATCAAGTTTGTAAACTTCAGCGATCCTTATATGGTTTAAAGCAAGCCTCCAGACAATGGAAGCATGAGTTTACTTCTAAACTTCAATCTTTTGGTTTCATTCAGTCTGCCCATGATCCTTGTTTGTTTACTTACAACATCGATGGTCAATTTTTGGTGTTGCTGGTGTATGTTGATGATGTTCTTATTATTGGTACTTCTCATGAGTTGATTAACAACGTCAATGCATTCTTGCACAACTTGTTCACCATCAAAGATCTTGGCCAAGGATACTTTTTGGGCTTAGAGTTGGTTCGATCTTCATCAGGACTTTATGTTCATCAACGAAAATATGTTCTTGATTTACTTAATGATGCTGGTCTTACTATGGCTAAACCAGCAGCTACTCCTCTTCCTCGTGACTGTAAATTTGATGATGGTGATTCACCTTTGTTCCTTGAAGCTGATTGATATAGAAGACTAATTGGTCGTCTTCTTTACTTGGGTTTCACTCGTCTTGACATCACTTATGCCACACAGCAGTTGAGTCAGTTTGTTCAAGCTCCTACTGAACAACATTGGTCTTGTGTTATTCATGTTTTAAGGTATCTTAAGGGTAGTCCTTCTCAGGGATTGTTTTTCCCTGTTCAGCTGGATTTTCCTATTGTTGCTTACTGTGATTCTGATTGGGCTGCTTGTCCTCTTTCTCGAAAATCTCTCACTGGTTATTGTGTGTTCATAGGCTCCTCTTTGATCTCATGGAAAACTAAAAAACAAGCTACTGTTTCTAAATCATCTGCTGAAGCTGAATATAGGAGTTTGTCTTCTACAGTTTGTGAATTGTTATGGATTTCTTATATCCTTAAGGACTTAGGTGTTCCTACTCCTCGTCTTATACCTCTCTGGTGTGATAATCAAGCTGCGATTCATCTTTCTGCCAACCATGTTTTCCATGAACGTACTAAGCATTTGGAGATTGACTGTCACCTGGTTCGTCATCAGTTTAAGTGTGGTTTTGTTCTTCCACAATATGTTCCTACTCGGTTACAGTTAGCTGATTTGTTTACCAAATCTTTACCAGCTCATTTGTTCTCTGATTTATTGTCCAAGATGGGTCTATGTGACTGGCATAGACTTCCATCTTGAGGGGGGGATGTAAAGTTATGTAATGTATAACTGTAATGTATTGTATCATGAGGATGATGTGTATTGTATCATAGGTACATGTTAGTTTTCTTCAGTTAGTTATGACAGGGGTGTGTAGTGTACACCTTCTTGGTTTGTATATAAGTCATGTACATGTACTCTGTATTTTTGAGATTTGATGAATAATAGATTGAATGTTGTTCATGTTTTCTACTTCATTTGATTCACTGAACTGTTACATTGTTGATCAACTGATCATCTGATCTTTGATCTACTGGTTTGGTATGTTAATTGTTCACTTCTTGTGTTGTATTGTTGAAGCGCGGGAAGTGTAATATAAAGTTTGTAGTGTTGTGGAGTACTGGATCACAAAAGTCGACTCTTGTTACATACTTCCATCTGATAATCTTCATCACGATTAGATTGTTCAAGGATCAAGATAATTGAAGAAATGAAAGGATGAGAAGACGCATTTATGAGGCAGTGGTGTCTGTGCTGCCGTGCACCAAAGTTTGTAGTGTTGTGGTGTCTGTGTTGCAACTTTCTACTGTGCACCGACATGTTATGGATAGAGATCTATGTATGCCCGCATCTTGAGGTGCGCATAAATATATCTTGCGATGTGACATACGTGTTCTCACTCTAACACTTCTTTTTTTTTTTTTGTTTGATCCCGATTGAAATTTAGCATATGACGTCATAAAATTTAATGAAGGAAAGTAATTGTGTACTAATGAATTTATATACATAATTTGGTCTACTAATAAATTTGGTATGCTAATTTAAGTACAAACTATGTTTTTGTACGAATTCAAAAAAAAACTGTGTTTTTTTGTACGAAAAAGTACTAGTTGATTGTGCTAGTCGGTAATTAGCATAAACAAATTAATAAAGAATTACGTATCAAATATGAACATATAGATCATCATGATACACAAAAAAAATCAATGAATCAAAGGTCAAATTTAAAAGAAAAAACAACCAATTACAAAATTCAAATGAACACCCTAAAAACAAACACATCAATGTAATTTAATTTGAATTGTCAATAATCTCTTCTTGATCTTAACTTGAGAACAAGTCCTTGCAAAGCTCACCATAGAATCTACAAACCAAATCTATGAATACAGGGGACTTCAAATTCTTCCAACAGTACAAAAGCTCCTCAACATCATTCAAGTCTCTCAATTTCTTTTCATTCACAATCATCTGACCCAAATAATTCTCAAAACTACGACAAGCATCATCGACCTCGGCCTGACTACTACTGCTTCCCTTACCACAATTAACCGTTTTAACCTTCGCATAACTTGGAGTGATTGGCGATGGAAATAGTTGTCTCTCGTGTTCTATATCCTTCATACTCGCGTGCACTCCAATTTGATGATCATCCATAGCTACATATTCCTTTTCCTTCCGTGGACTTCTAAAAATCGATAAAAGCCCCCGAAATCGATTCTTTCCATATGACTTGGGAGTGGTGGTAGAAGTAGTAGTGGTACCGCTGCTACGGCGCCTTCGTCTAAATTGTAGGTCTAGGGGTCTCTTGAACCTGAATTTAAAGAGCTTGAGAAATTTGTTGCATGGGTTGATGAAAAACTTGGATTTGAAGGCAACCAAGTCTTTGTCTTTCATTGGAGTGAGAGGGGACAGAGTGTTGTTGAAGGAATAGAAGATGAGGCTGTTAGCTTTGCTTTGTGTTTGGGAGATGATGAGATCGATTGGACTGTTTGAAAACTCTGAAGAGGTTGGTTTGTAAAATATGGTGTTGTATATAGGTCGTTGGAGCAACCTTTTCTAAATGAACAACTTAAAATGCTCAGGTGTGTAACGCACAAAATGTAACGCATGTGCACTTAATTAGTCTTCCAAATTAGAGTCCGTCTATTGATGCATCGAGATTGGTACGCTCGCATCATCACAGAGTGTATTATTGAACTTTTTTTGTGTAATTTATGTGTGTTACTTGTGAGTGCTTGAATTTGCGTTCGCATAATATTTGATTATTCTACAAAACAAAAGGCACGAAAGGTAGCAAAGCGATTAGTGCGGTTCACGTCTTATAAACGTACAAGAGGGTCACCATGAAGCAAGCGACACAACCTTATAAAGGTTACAAATGAGTATATTTCTCATTTGACGAAAAAAAAGGAAAAAAAAAAAAAAACTCTAATATATTTCTCAGAAGATTAAAGATATCAAAGTTTAATAAGAACTAATCAGCCCAAATGATAAGCGATTCGATTTCGTCTCCTTAAAGTAAAATGTACTCAATTTTGACTCCTTAATTAAAGTGAAACGTACGAGAAAAACATTTCATTTAGAACTGAATAATGTCTAAATGTAGAATAATAGATGTGTTTGATGCCAACAATATTATATAAAAAACTAATGAAAAACATCCTAATCAAATTTGCCAATTGTAAGAAACAACATACAAAAAACTAAAAGAAAAATATATCAAACTTACCAACCGTATAAAATATAGATAACCGAAGATGTTATAATCATATTATCAACGTGGCGAGCTGTCACAGGGTCAATATCCCATCAATATTTCTAAGACTTTCCTTTAATCATATAATGTACTGAACACGGGAAAATGGGAAAATAATACAATGACACCCCCCAAACTCCTTGACATGGCGGGGGGGTTATATTTTAAAGCGTCATCAGTGTGTTCTTTGAGATACAGTACATCTCGAGTATTGTGCATTGAAAATTATTTTTATATCTTTATTTTCATGTGAAGCCCATGCACCGCATAACTATAATGCAGGTGACTTTGAGGTATCATTGTAGCATCTTCCCTAAATGTCCAATAGCAAAGTTGGTAGTTGTACTGATAAATTAAGTTATTGGTGATGACGGATTAGTGATCACATCCCCATATGAAAATAAGAATCGTTTTGGTTAAGGCAAAAGTACGCATTTAGCTTACTGATCGATTAATGAAACACCCAACTTATTTTTGAAAGGACCCATCAATTTGGACCCAAGCATGATTATATTAGCGACTTAATCTTAGTTAAGGATTGTATTCAATTGAGATTTTAATAGACTTTTAGTCACTTTAACTACTAAAAAAGTTTAGGTGTATTCAATTAAAACTTTTTGAGAGTTTATAAAAGTAAGGTGTATTCATTGTGAACTTTTATAGACTTTTAAAAAGTTTATAAAAGTTTTGAGGTATTGAATTTCATTTTTTAGAGAGTTTGTAAAAGTAAGACGTATTTAATTTTTTGGTGATTTTTGTGGTTTGGTTACAAATCTAGACTTTTATAGATTTTTTGTATAAAAATACATATAAGGAAATCTTCAGCTTCTCCTCACCTCAACCCAGAAACTTTTAGAGATTTTTAATTTTTGTTGATTCCCTTTTTTATTAAAGACTTCATTGTTCACAAGGTCTTTTCTTATCAATTGTTTTTATTAACTTCTCCAATCACTCCACAACTCATAGATTTCATTGTTCACTCATAATACTCTAATGTCTATGTTGATGAAAATGAAAATGATGACGTTATTAACAAAATCTCATTCTTGCATCATTATACATTTTTATAGGATTTTTTTTACAAAGAAGTTTCATTTATTAAGTATATAATTATAATCTCAAAAAGTGTAATATTATTATTTTTGGAGAAAATAATTGTATATATATGTTTTTTAGATGTGAGAAGTGCATTTTGAAAAATTTAAATTATCATTCTTAAGGAAAAAAATATAAGATTTTTTTTACTTAAGTAAAAAATCGCAAAATTTTTGCACAATGATCTTACTTGGTTATTTTTTGTCACTAAAAGATGAGTCAATTACCTATTTGTTTTGTTGATATTTATTTACGTATTTGTTTTGTTGATATTTATTTACGTATTTGTTTTTACTTATTTGTTATGTTATTTGATAGTAATTCATTAATATATCTATATGATTTTTTTCATTAAAGTACAAAAATACTTTTTACAAAATTAGTAATAGTTCTTAACAAAAAGAAATATAATTATTCATCTATATTTACAATAAAGTGTAAAATATTTGTTTCAACATAAAATCACAAAATTCTACTAGTATCAATCAAAATAATGTTTATGAAGTTCACAAAAGTCTCTAAAAATCTTAAATGTTAAAGTCATCGAAATGAAGTTTACATACTAGTTTTTATCAAAGTCTTTAAAAGTCTACGAAAATATACAAACTTTAGAAAAGTCATCCACTTATAAAAGTAACTAAAAGTCTATTAAAATCTCAAATTGAATAAACATAGAAAATAAGAAAAAAGTTAATTTATGATTCGATTCTATTCTTTATTAAAATAATATGTTCAAAATTGTTCACTTGTTGTTTTCAAAAAATAAAAATAAAAATTGTGCACTTGTTCAAATTATCTAATTTTTTTTATGAGATATCTCAATCTGATGAGGTGGAATATATTTCTTGAGAAATGAACAGGTGTAAAAATCTTATATAAACATCACTTTTTTTAGGGCCGCTATGGGCACCACACCAATTAGTGAAGGCACCCATTTTTTTGGTCATTCTCTCCTCTAAATTACACTTAGATGTAAATGACACTATTGCCCTTCATATAAACTCTCCACAATCACAACACACTTTGGAACAAATTTTGGGGCACCCCACCTCATTTGTTTCTCATCTCTAACCTAAAGCCACATTTTTACCGGGTGTGTATCGATTCTTGCGCTTTCACATCATCTGATAGCGAGGTAACACTGTTTTACAACCATATAAAGGTTCGAATGAACTATTTTTTGTTCTAAATAGTGACATTGATAATTTGGTTTTTTTATTGTAGGGTTTGGTAGATTTGGCCATTTCAAAGTTGTTTTCAACCTAAAATGGACGAATGTAGTATAATGGGGTAAGATGAGGTACAAGAAGAGGTATTTTTTGTTATTTGTTGTGTTTTTTTTTCTAGTTTTTTTCATATTTTTTCTTGGGCTTGATTGTTTCAGCCTCGTAGGATCGAGACTTATAGATAAGTCTCGGTCATTGGCCAATGAGACGTATTCGTAAGTCTCGATTAAAATGTAATCGAGACACATAGAAGCGTATTGATCATTGTATATTGAGACACTTCCATACTTCTCGGTTTCCTTTGAACGACACTTAGTCTCAAGTCACGAACTTGTACTACCGAGAATATGGTTTTTGGATTTTTTTTGGTGAATCTGCTGTGTATTGGTGTTGAGTCCTTATGGTTCAATGTTTGTATTGCAGGTAATGTCGCTTTCGATGTTATTCCCATACTAAAAGTATACTTTTACTCTTTGTAGGCCATTCCCATATAGAGAATCGGCTATTTCATGGCTTCAAATGACTGGTCGTGCGAACAAGTTTGTGTTAGTAATGAAACACTCTGATTCCTGAAGGATAAAGTGCAGAGGAAGAGTTAAACTTGCATTTTAGAGGTCCCGTACATTTAGGGGAACATCACAAAGAGTAGGAAAAGCCAAAGCGGCAAAACTTGCTTTGACACCAAGAACTGAAGAGGAGGAGGAAAATACAAGGACTCAAACTGGTACAAAGAAATGTGGATGCCATTTCCTTATTAACATCAAGAAAAATGTGGATACTTTGCAGTACGTCATTGTCGTGTGTGGGAGGCACAATCAAGATCCCACCAAAAACTTAGACGACCATTTATTTGCAGGAAGATTGGATACGGGTGAGCTGGTGGTTGTGGTGCTGATGACTAAGGGGAATGCAAAGCCAAAAGATATCCTCAACACATTGAAGCAAAGGGATGTAAGTAATGTTTCGACTATGCGGACAATATATAATGCATGAAAAAATATTGAATTGAGGATGCAGGTGGGAGGACTCAAATGCAATAACTATTGCACATAATGGAGAAGCATAAGTAGATGTCGTGGCATAGGAAGCATCTCGAGATGAATGTCGTCACTGATTTATTTTGGTCACATCTTGATTCAATCAAGTTGCTACGATTTTTCCCGTCGATTCTTCTGATGGATTACACATACAAAACTAATAGGTATCGGATGCCGTTATTGGAGATAGTTGGCATCACTTCTAAGCATTTGTCATTCTTTGTTGGGTTTGCTTTCATATCATCGGAGACTAATGCAAATCATGTTTGGGCACTTGAGAACTTGAGATCCATATTGGACGAGTGGCTTATACTTGATGTGATTGTTATGGATCGGGAGTTAGCCCTTATTAGTACTATCAAAGAAGTAATTTCAAAATTGTCTCACCTTTTTTGCTTTTGGCATATCAACAAAGTAGTATTGACCAAGGCCAAGAAGATGTTTGAGGATAATGAAGGTTTCGCTTATTTTAATGGATAGGTGGATGAACGTGTTGTATGCTAAGTCAGAGACATCATTTGAACTTAGGATGAATGACTTACGTTGTGAGTTCAGAATTGTGAAGGGTCTTCTTGATTACTTGGATAACACATAGGTGAAGATGTACAAGGAAAATTTGTACCGGAATGGACAGATCGAGTTATGTACTTTAGGGAAACAACGACGCAGAGGATTGAATCTGCGCATTCCAGTTTGAAGCTACATTTTGACAACGGTCAGGCAAATTTTGAGACTTTGTGGAGTGTGGTTAATGGTCTTCTTAGGATCCAACATAACAACATTAAGGCATCATTTGAGCTCAGTTTGAATGTAACATGAATATGTTGACACTTTGTATTGCCGGTTGCGTGGATATGTCTCTCAAATGATACTTAAGTTAATTAGAGATGAGTTGGAATGTGGAGAGGATTTTGGACATGAATTTGCTTGTTGTGGTTGTAAGATACGTACCACGCATGGTCTTCCTTGTGCACACAAGATAGACTTCAATAAATTTGCTGGTTCACCCATCCTACTCGAGAACATTCATGTATTCTGGCAAAAGTCGAGTATGGTACCAGAGAATCCTGTGGATTGAGTTGAGTACAATGTGAACGATGAGATTCAATGAGTGTTGAAAAAGTCTTATGCATGCACTGTCGATGACAATTGCATTAGGATTATTCAGCTGCTTAAAAGGATTAGTCGGCCTTCATCTACATCGGAAGTTGTCCCACCTACAAAAATAAAAATAAAGGGAAGGACATTGGTGTCTACAGTTGGAAGTTTGATGAACAAAGGAAAGAAGAAATGATCAAAGAGGAAACACGATGAAGAAGATACTTTTCAACAACTAGATTGCCAAACGGGCTTGAGTATGTACTATCGAAAGAAGAGGTATATAGTTCAAGGAAGAAGCAAAATAAAAGAGGGCCTAAAATACGTCGGACATGTCAGGTGACCCAAGGTGTATCTAAGGTTGGTCATTCTCATTGCATACAATTGGATTGATTGCCATAAGTCGAGGGCACTATTGATGTGATGGGTGATGGTAATTATGGATATCGATGTGTTGCCTCCATGCTTGGACTCCCTGATGTAGATGGTTGGAGGTTAGTACGTAGAAGGATGTTCGATGAGATAACGGGGTATGAATCTCTTTGGCGGGAAGTACTTGGAATGAGTTACGAGAAGGAGAAGACTGCCGTTTATTGTCCGGATGATTGGGTTGGTACCTTTTTTGAGGAATGGTTGACACTTTCGAACATGGGGTTGTTAATATCAATGGCCATTAACATCATTCTCATAAACCTCTCGCATGATAGTTACTCCAAATTTCTTCCTCTACGTAATGTCCATCATCTTTCAATAGTCGGCTTATTATTGGCACGACTAATGATATGAACATCCATTGGGTTGGGGTACTTTCATACATTAATTTGTACTTTACGTGATGTTTTTATCAATCTTGACTTATTTGCCTTTGTATTTTATAGGCAAAGTTGATTGTGAATGAACCATTTCCATCATTATATACATCATGGGAAAGGTATGCTGATGAGTGCGCTAAAGGTTAGCGTGATTAAATCATAATTCGAGAAGTTGTATCGGTGGTGACTTCTCAGCTAGGCACGCCTTCCATAGCAGACTTAGCTTCACCTTAAGAACATTGATTATAAAAAGAATGTTTTAGTGTAGTTTACGCTACTGTTTATGTCATTAGTTACTACATTGCACTACTATTGTCATAAAACATGTGTTATTTGTTGATCTATTACGAGCGTTGGTGCAAGATTCAACTTATTTCTGGTTTCGTTGCATATTTTCTTTATCCAATTGTATCATAACTTAATCTTGATACCTCAGGTCCAAGAGCTAAACCAAGATCTCGCCATGCAGTAACCGAGAGTGGCATGGTCCTCTCGCTTACTACATACTGAGCGATTACTTAATTTTTGAAATTAGGTTACATCACAGTACATACACACACACCAAACACACACACACACACACACCAAGATTATAAACAACGTTTCATATACTCCCAACTGAGTTGGGCTTTACATACTAGTTTACAACTAATCTGTACAATACCAAATTAAGTAGTGTACACAACTCCCAGTTAGTGGCTAACAAGAATCACCCAGTAATCTCAGAGTTCCATGAACAAGACTTCTGCTTACATGTCGGACACGTGTAACCGAAATAAGACCAAATAATGTATTGAACATAAAACTCGGTATTTGGTTACTGAAATTTATTGCTTTGTCTTAGTCATTTAAGACCAAAAAATTAGCTAACTTCTCGCATCTATTGAAGCGAGATTAACCCCAATCATAGTTTCAAATGGGATAAAATATATATCTCGGTAAAAATAGGCATAAGTTCCTGAATAGTTACGGTCTTGAGGGACCAAGATTAGCTAAACAGTTTCGGACCTGACTAACCGAGACTATGTTCAGATCACAAAAAAACTACCTTATTTAAGCGGAATTCATATGCATCACATAACATTTACATCACTAAATATTCAAATAATAAAGGAAATCAACATTCAACAATATACACAACAGTGAAGACTTAATAAATTTGGCAAAATAAACTTCAACAATTCAAAAAATAACATAACAATATTCAACAAGTTCCATAAACCAAAATAAACTACAACAATTCAAACAATAACATAATAACATTCAACAAGTTCCATAAACCAAAATAAACTACAACAATTCGAACAATAACACAACTCCTAGTGCATTCGTTGCTAAGCATTCTCTTTGTGGCGAGCATCGACTGGTGGCGGTGGAGCATTACCCGGGGTGGATTTTGATTGTGTAGAAGTGCTGTCGTGCTGGGACTACTTAGGGCCTAGTTAGGTAGTGGCTGATGTGTCGGTGGCGGTGGTGGTAGTAGTGGTGTGGTGTAGGATCGAGACTCCTCCATGACAGGAAATTGATGACGTCACTCACCATTTTCCTCGCAGACTCTAACGTACACAATTCTGGCAGGGGAGTCCATCCATCATAGTGCCGCGTCCAACGCACGCCTATTACGTTGATGAAAACAAAACAAATGGGTTAATGTTAAAAATCACGATGTTTCAATTAATTTTGAACACATGAACATAAAACTCAAAACACATTCAATACCTCCAATAGCTCATTGTCAGCGATAGTTGTGGTAACAAGGTTTTCATCTTCAAGGCTCGAGTTCTTGATCACCGGGTGTGACACTTTCAGGAACCAAATTAGATAGTCCGATGTAGCCAAGAACTCAAATTGTTCCTTTTCACCGCGAACTTCAGGGGCTAACAAATGGTTACACCAACGCTCCCAATTGTATTGTTAGAACCCGTACTTGACAAAATGTTTGAGTGTATATAGGCTTCGGTGTGCTTCCAATGGGCAGTACGGAGGGTCTGGTATAGATTGCACGTGGCCAAGATGTCTCGAATCCTCTCCGGATGGTAGGGCTCCACCACATCCATGTACTTCAATGTGCCACTATAGATTGCCATCATGTCTACTACTCTATTATCTCTGGTATTAGCATAAGGGTGCCAAGTGACCTAATCAAGCATAAAAAACGTAATTTGTAAACATAAACTAACTTGAACAAAGAGAAAACACGATTAATTAACTAACTCACCTCGCTTGGCCGCAACCTGTCCAACGTTCTCTTGATGGACCCAAGCTTGTCAATATTCATTATCGTATCATGCTTCTGACTCCGTCTAAAGACACGAGGTTGCACGTAGTCCATGCACTTTGCGTTGGATATGGCGGCCCGAGTTTGAAGTGCTCGTACACCCATCCCTGAAAATACATACAACGTTAGTTATTGGAAAACTCAAAACCTAATTCAAAATATTCAAAAAATAATGTACATAGATTTACAAATATACCTTAAGTAATGTGAGGTAGCCGACAATTTGAGAAACTTGTACTCTGGGGGCAGACCCCAAGTGTCGGTACAAATACGCTGATGCAGTTGCACCCCATGCATACTTGCTCATGTCATCCAAATCTTTTAGAAGCTTCAACAAGGCAATAAATACCAGAGATCCACTCTTGTCCGCAAAAAAAGGTGCAAGATAGCAGGTACAACTAGTACGTTCAGGCAGTGTATTCCACATATGGATAAGTAGTGTCATTCAAACCAGCTTCCGGGGGCCCATCGACTCTTCAACCAACACTTTCACACTATGAGCCCTTTCTGATGTTCACTTCCTACTCAGCATCTTCAATGTTAACCCTAAGTAGTTTAGACACTAGCTTAATCGCATCCGAGCAAGATTCCTCGGTGTACTTTGCAAAGTTTTCAACTGCAACAATGTGTTTAGACACATTGTAGAAATAACCTCCTTGTTAGCCTTGCGGTATGAGCAGTCTATCAGCAGAAATGTGAAATGTGTTCATTTCTGGCTGCCACCACTCCACAAATGTAGAAATAACCTCCTTGTTAGCCTTGCGGTATGAGCAGTCTATCAGCAGAGTCAGCCCGGATTGCTGTATAATCCCTTAAAGGCCCTCGGTGTTAGGGTGGTACGACTATAAGTCCCATTATTGGATCTAAGCATTGTGATTGACACACTTGAGTACTGAGAGATCCTACAACAATAAAAAACACATTGCATCAGTTATATGAAAACCATAACTTTGTAAGTACTCTGTTCAAAACAATTTAGATACCTCGTTGTTCCAAATCACAAAGAGGACATGATCTTTAAAACTTTTAAGCAATGATCCATCTGAAGGGCCATCGGGGAAAGGAGCACACAGTTGAACTTCCTTTTGTGACTCCCCTTCATTCTGACTACCTCCACCACTAGTACTCCCACCCATATTACGATGCCCACTAGTGGTGTCTGCTGCTGCTGAGGACACACTATTATTAGACTCCGATCGTGATCTTTATCTTCACCTCGGGCAATGAAATGATCTTTGCGTCGATGAGTGTCAACGTTGGGACCTTCATCATGTAATTCAACATTCTTTGCCCGATTAGCAATAGTCTTTACCTTTCCCTTCACATTTACCTTCTATTTCTTTTTTCGATAAGATGCAGTCGGGAGTCTCCGACCCACTTGCCCGCAGTTACCCCTCGATGCGTCAATGCCAGCCCCTTCCCTAGTCACTCCGGTCTTGGAATGAGCCATACCTGATAAAATAATAACATGTAATCACCTAGAATAGAAACATAAATGAACTTAAAAAAACAAAAGAAAATCCTACCATTTCTATAGTCTCGTTCAAGCAGGTTCAAGAAAACAAAAATAATCTTGGTGATGCGTAATCGAAACAGTGTTTCAAGTCTCGGTAATTGACAACCGAGACATTCGAATTAGTCTCGATTGTACATAATTGAGACTAAACAAATTCTACATTTTGAACTACTTTGAGTATGTGGTGACCAAGAATAATCCAAGTTTCACGGTACCTAGGACAGTACTACCTAAACACAATATCGGTTATGGTTAATCGAGACAATAAAAGATCACATATACTACAACTTTCACAGATTACCCCTGAGACTATAAAGTGACTCATGGTAATAAGTAATGAGACACTTCAATAACTACACTAAAACCTATGTCTCAACCATGCTTACCCGAGACTGTGCTTATCTTCTCTGACCTGTGTGGCTGAGAAACACGATTTTGCATATTCAAAAACCTAGTAGATGAAATACACAAAACAAACCAAAATCGTACCATAATCTTTCAAAATCGAGTTTATACATACATATAACTTGTTGAATAAATGCCTCATCTGACTTAGTAACCTAAAACCGAGCCTAAAACGTGCCAGACAACTCGAGATCTCTCAAACTGGAAGAAAACCACCACTTTAAAGAGCGAGAATCAGAGGAGAACGCATGAAGGAAGCAATTGCACTTGCCAAGGATTGAGAATGTGGTATAGGGTTCAAAAATCTTTTCGGTTCCTCCTTGTGCATTTTATCAAATTGGTGGATTGGTGGTGGGGTGCACTTGGAGGCAATTTTAGGATTTCATTCAAATTTCTTAGGTGCCTTTGGTCCACTTAGTGCCCTCAACAGTGGTGTACCTTCACTAATTGGTGGGGTGCCCATAGCGATTTTTTTTTGAAGAATATACATAAACATCACATATTAAAAAGGAAAGAAACAAATAGTTTGATAACTATGTACAATAATGTTGTTTCTTTTTTGACTTCATACGATGCCACATTCAATATTACTAATATGCTTTTCTTTAAAAAAAAAAAACTCGAATCCCTAATTAACTGGCTTTACTATAACAAATGACTTGGCAATTAGGTCTCCCCCATATAATCCAATATATATTAGTTTTTGGAGTGTGCTTGAACCCGCTCGATAATCTCGTGGGAATTTAATTAATCTAATAATTTATTTTTATATTTCATAAATTATACTACATTTTTATGACTTTTTTAACAACTAATCATAACTATTTGGTTTTAATGGTAGGAAGATCCTTAATTAAAGGTAGAATAATAAATTCAAGTGAAGGTTAAAAGGCTTAATCAAGAGTAAAATAGTAAATTCAATTGACTGTTGAAAGATTGATTATGCCCTTAATTAAGGATATGATTGTAAATTTAAGTGATGATTGAAAGGCTTTAATTAAAGGTAGAATAATAAATTCAAGTGACGGTTGAAAGATTGATTATTCATGCTTATTAAGCACAAATTATGAATACTACATAGATTAGGCCTGTAAAACTATCAACAAAACCAAATAGTTACAATAATAGTTGTTGGGGTCGTGTGAACACACCCTCTACCACAAATTATGACGTAGACTCTCCCATTAGGGAGATTTTAGGCAGGCACCCCTCTTACATGCAATGGAGGTCACCAACCTAGGTCATAGGCATTCTTAACACTACAAAAAATGGCCAAAATAGCAATGGAAAAATCCCTTGCCATTTGCTTACTTTATCCTTGCTAATTAGATTAGCATTAGATTTTGTAAGGGAAATAACTGTAGCAAATTTGCTCCTTACTAATTCGGATTTGCGAGGGATGTCAGACCTTGTAGCAAAATAGCGAGGGATTATCCATGCACGAGATGTCGCTATTTGGCGTGTCAGAATACCCAATCTAACCGCCAAATAACGATAGATTGACGCAGTTACCAATTTGCAAGAGAAAGCTGCCACTAAATTCGTCGCAATAATTCGTGAAGGATTCACGTTACTATTTCCGTTGGAAACTTGGTAGGATGACATCATTTCCTAATAAATGGCAAGGGATTACCTTCGCCAAACCTGTAGATAATTGCAAAAAAAATGTTTTTTTAAAAAAAAACCAAGACAATGATTTTAACGAACCCGTAAAAAGCTTAAAAAACAATGTTAAACTAAAATGTTCTACATAAAAACCTAAACAAAGTATCAAAATAGCAAAAAAAAAAACATAATACAACAAAAAGTCGCCATAAACATGAGTGCAAGTCATCAAGTTAATCCAAATGGGATGACTCATTCTCGTTGCCCTATTAATGTGTAGATGCCAGAGGTGGTTCTGAAAGTGGTGCCAGTGATGCCAATGTCGGTACTGGAGGTGGTGTCAAAGATGATGGCAGTGGTACCGATGTTGATGTTAGTGCTGTTGTAAGATGTGATGTCGACGGTCCGGATGAAGTATTATTTAGGAAGGAGATATTAAGTTGCTCCATCAATGATTCCTCCTTTTGCAAGTACCGAGCTCGCATCCCCTGCATCTACTCCCCGTCGAAGTCTCTTTCCTACATGACCTTCAACAATTGTGCCTCAACTAGGTGGTAGTCTGACCTAAGCTGGTCGACGGTCTCCTACTGAGTTGACATAGGTTGAGAAGAACTCACCCTAGTATCGCGATGTCACCTCTATGTTGATCCAATTCAATAAGTCTATTTTTTTCTTCATGATGCACGACTAAAGTAGAGCTATGTATCATCGATCGGTGTGTCTTGAGTTTGTGACAGCTCTATGCATCGGTCATTTATTGCTTTCTGCACTAAATATTCAAATATGTATAAGGCATTATGTGATATAAATATTATGTATATGTTATGGAAAGGATGAAGATAAGTCACTTTAATGTTAGACACACAAACATGTTAAAACGCAAGTTAATAAAGCATAATATAGCTATGCATATGTTATACAAAAACTCAACTTTTGAAAGAGAAGCCTTAGAAGATGACTACCTACTTGATGACAGTGTAGGATGATTTTCATAATAATAAGAAGCTAATATAACACTTCTGCATTGGACCAAATAATCTAGGAATGTAACCATTTATAGAATCTCAATTACCATTCCAACACATACAAGCTTATTGCATGAAAAGCTCAATTACCATTCCAACACATATACAAGCTAATATAACAATTGTACATTAGACCAAATAATGTAAGATGGTTTTCATAATAATAAGAAGCTAAAAATTTAAATTAGGTTCTAGTTAGATATAGGAACAACAAAACCTCAATTACCATTCCAACACATACAAGCTTATTGCATGAAAACCTCAAATACTATTCCAACACATACAAGCTAATATAACACTTATACATTGGACCAAATAATGTAGGATGGTTTTCACAATAATAAGAAGCTAACAACTCAAATTGAGTTCTAGTCAGATATAGGAACAAAAAAACCTCAATTACCATTCCAATACATACAAGCTTATTGCATGAAAAAAAACATGGCCAAATTCCTCAAGAAAATAAAAGAAAAATAAACATAGACAAGAATAACAAAATCCAATTCGAAATAGCCTACAATGCAAATCCTCCTTCAAGTAATACATAATACATTGTGTATTTTCTACTTGTAAGTGTGACTTAAGAGAGCAATGGACAAAACTTTCTTTTTCATAGTACTTCAAACATTGGCATCTTTATTATTCAATAGAGTTTGAATATAAACTACTTTTGAAACCATAGATTTGGCAGAAAGATCTGGAAACCTAATAACTCTTAATAGCAGGCCGAAGAATAACTAAATATGTGGTAAGCGATTGTTTATTTGCAAAAAAATTATTATTAATTGTTGAAAGTACCATTCATCCAAAAGAACAAAAAACAAACACTTAAATTCTATCAATAAGAACAAATTATCAAGTTTTGTCAATGAGAACAAATAATCAAAATTACAAACAAAACTTCTAACAAAGAAACAAAACAAAACACTTAAAACAAAGAAATTTAATGATTGGAGTTTGAAAATAGAATGGGTTCATTCAAGTGGGTGAAAGAAGATGAACTTTGGCTTTAGAAGTTAAAATAGATTGATGGTAGCTTGATAAAATGTCATAGCATCCATCTTCTTCATGATCCTTGCAATAAACATTAAAGTTCAATTTCACTTCTCTAGTTTATGTTTTATAGGAGTAATAATCTTTGTTAACGGAAAGGCACACATTTTTAACTTTTAAATATAAAAAGCATCATATACATGAGTGTTTATTAGTCATTCTCATATATTTGTAATGCAAATCAAATAATAAGTAAATACTATTCTATTTACCATATAATCTAATTTCTATTTCCTCTATTCTAGTGTTGAGGTCAATAGTGAGTTGAAGATCAATAAATATAAATTGATCTCCATCAAAAGCCAAAGGTACCGACAAAGTATGATATTCCTACGTCCATTTATTAATTAATTGGAACAATTGATTTGGCAAAGTAATTCCCAAGTAATTTGATTTGACAAAGGTACCAACTAAGTTTCATCGATAAAAAAATGCCAAAAGTGTTTTTACCCAATTGAACAAAATCCCCATAGTTTCCTTTCAAACCAAATCCAACCACGTTGAAAACATTGACTTCAATTAATTAGACGACTTTGAATAACAAATTTTAGTCCTCTAAAAAAGCTCCACTATTTCATAATGTTTGCGAAGTCCTTCCTTAAAAAAGAAACACAATTTATTTCCTTTTAGAAAACTACAACAGAGAATTGCAATCAAGTTTACTTAACAATACACAATACATAAAAAGATGCACACTTCCTAAACTTAATTGATTGAAAGGGCACAATCTAAAATAAGAGCAAGAAAAAAAAGATTAAGAGAAACAACACCAACAAGAAAATGAAAAGGAGGGCATTCATTATTATGGTGTAGAATTAGCGAAAACATTTACTTATAGCCACTAGCTCCTCTCTCTTATCCGCAAAAGTGTGACCGTCATGATCCCAAGTGTGGATATAAACTACTATGCAAGTTACATTACAAATAAGATTGGTATAAATTCATTTCATAACCTACCAATCTCTCGACATGCTACCTAATGGATATCGATCCACATGTATGCACATATATCCCTATATCAGGTTCTCCCTTCTTAGATTTTCTATTTTTACTACATTGCTCAGACCTGGCCTTGAACTCTTGAGTGAAGCACATCTTCTTGAAGTTATCAAATATCTCGTAAGCCATGTAGTCAGGACATAATTTTTGCTTGCAAAGCCTATTTGCAAAGTCATGGTATCTGGTGACCATCTTCCTATTGTACGCTTTCTAACCGCGACTCCTTTTGCTGGGTCCTAGTAAAATTGAAGCTGCAACTTTGAAAATTACAATTACATTACTAGTGCAGTTGTAACTACTTCTTAAGTACAAAATTTACTTTGACTCAACTATGCTCATACCTTCCGACGATCCCAATACTTTTCTCATTGATAAGGAGAACAAGTGACCCTTCTTTAACTAGATTGCTTTTTAGAATAGAAGTATACACCCGCGAGTAATGATCAGAATGGTATAATACAAACCCGTGTCTCACAAAAGTAAAACATAAGATATTCATTAAAATAGAAAACGTATGAAAAATACGAGTCTAGGTAGAGTATTTATTTCTCATCGTCGACCTCTATGTATTGCTTACCTTCGTTACTAGAATTGCCCCTTGACGCCCCTGCAACGTCTGTCGAATGAGGAAGAACATGCAACGATAATGACGAAGATCGACTAGCGTGTGCACCAATATTGGGGTGGGGTGGGGTGGAATTGTGGGCTGATGAGCTCGGTGAAAGAGTGGTATGTTGGGTGGAATGGCAAGGTGAATTAGAGGCATGCTAGGTAAAATGATGAAACATGTAGGAATGCAGTATACAATGTTGCTAGATAAGCAACATACAACTGTAGGAATGCAGTATCATTAGCAAAAATAGAGGATAAAGGAAGGTTAAGTGGTAATAAAATGCCCAATAATACAAAAGGCTCTGGTGATGGTGGTACATGAGGTGGGAGTGTCCGCTCGATCTCTTGGGTGGGGAGGGGCTAGTGAGGGGCTAGGAGGGCATCACCAAATGTGCCCTACCTTGTCTGCTTTCTAAACCCTATGGATGCTGATCTGATCTACCACGGTCACCCTCGCCTCCATTTGGAACGTATCCACGACCATTCGACATGACTTTAACATACACGAGACAAGTATTAGGAATAACTATATTAGACATTTATAAACTAAACACGAATCGATAAGTCATAAAGCTAAAAGGATGTAAAAGTCTTACTGATTTTAAACATAATCTCACTTTAAATGGTTTGATTAGTCAAATTCACTCTAATTTTTTGACGACAGAACCAAATTCTCATTGTCTTTTTCATCTCCTTCAATGTCAGACATATGTGCACCACTAGGATATGCCAGAATTGTAGTACTATCAAGTTCGATAGTAAGACTTTGTAACGATCCAAATAAATAATAGTGAAATTATCTCTAATTAAGGATTAGTGACCCGTGACGTTGCATATGTTGGCGAATTCGCATAGTTAAACATTCAGCACAGATGCCGAGATGAATATTTCATTTTGACTAATGGATAACTAAGTCTATATATGTGTGTATGTTATTACTGATGTTGTAATTAAATTTATGATTATAACGTCAATTTTTGAAAGAGGTGTTGCTTCAGAATTTGTGCGACCACGAGGTATGGTTTAGCAATCGATGTTGAGAGAGAGAGAGAGAGAGAGAGAGAGAGAGAGAGAGAGAGAGAGAGAGAGAGAGAGAGAGAGAGAGAGAGAGAGTGAATGAGTGAGTGAATCCTAGTGATTTTATGAAACTTTATCTTATCTTGACTAAAGTTGCAAGTCTGATTTAATTACAAGATATTAATGTACCCCTAAGTTCAACAAAATATTTTAGTGTCCATAAAAAACTATGAGTCAAAATTATTCGAATATTAAGTATTTAGAATATAGTGACGAAATTGGCACCAAAATGATCGTTGGTTTGACAAGAGTTCGATGCGACCGACCGTATTAAAAATGAACATTGAATAATTTTTGGCGCATAAATTAGTTTTCAGTCGTCGAGCACGCAAACCAAGGTGCAAGCACATATTTTGAGGTTATCAAATCAATGTGCTATATAAGTGCCAATATGAGTGCAAACATGAATTACAAGTGCCTAACATAAGCAACAAGTGGCATACTCATAATTAAATTGATTATGCACCCTTGTTAGAAAAATTATTTACATGCACACCCAAACTAAGTATTTACAATGAAACCCCACATATATGTATCAAAAGCTCATATTTTTATATCTCAAAGTAGACTAAACTTTGTCTTCTTCAATTTGAAACCAAATATCCCATTAAAGCTTCAAATCAAAGGTTAAATGTCCTACATATACACGAGAGCTTACACATCATTAAAGCCTTAACAACAAGCTTAGGAGAAGAAAATAAAGAGGCAAGTGCTAACTATTGTCTTCTTCTCCATGCTCTTTTGATTTATATATGAACTACTTCCTCATTTGGATTTTTTGAAATATGCATGTTAATTACTCACTTGGGTGTTAATTCTTTCTCGTCATTTTTATTGTTCAAATTAAAATTTCATATATATATATATATATATATATATATATCTTCCATTTATGCTCCTAAACTTGTGTTGTCTACCTAAAATATTGATTTAATTCATTATTGATTAAGCTCCCTTATATATAATTAGTGTAAGATTGGCAACACAAACAATTATGAAAATAACAAAAAAAAGGCAAATGATATAAAATATAGGTTAGTGAGTTTTTGAAATAAATAAAAAAGTTATTAAATAAATTAAATAATTAGAGATATAGAAAAATTTAATATTTATTATCAATGTGGCACTAAGGTCTATATTATGGTGATAGAAATCTTCACCTAAGTTTGCTTAATTGGACATGTATATACAACCAATAATTATTTAAATGATATTATTTATTTGTATACTTCACTATGTACATCATTAACATAAAATAAATAAACAAATACAAAGCTTAGATAAGCTTAGAAGGAAACAAAAATCAATAGTAAATCTGTAAATGACACTAGCTCAAACTCAAAGTTAATTAAATATATAAGTTGCTAATGAGATAAATGTGACATTTATGTTTTACATAAATAAAAACATACATTGACTACATAAAAGTACACCTAGGCTTAGTTTATCCTAGCTATTAAAAATATAGATAAGAAAGCAATATTTCTAGCTATCGAACCATATAACTAATCTTGTTAGTAATGTGCAATGGTGGAAACAAACTTAATTACATCTAATTGCGATATTAGTATAAATGTAGTAGTTGAATAATGAGGTATAAATTACTCTGTATTCATATAGTCAACTTGCAAAAATTCTAGTAATATAAAACTTTAATATAGACCACATGAACTTATTGTGATAGATCGAGTGTGAGATGCATATTATGAGGCGCGTGATAGTCGTGTTTGAAGTCATTGTTGCATGAATTTCGTAAGTAAACCTGTAGAGCATCTATTTCCATTTCTTTTCATTCTCGTTGATTCCTTGAATTGTTTATTTATGAAACTATTGGTATCGATGCATGCTTTTACTTGGTAATCTTTATGAGTGTGATTATACGATAGACTTGATCCGAAGGGATGAGACCTGGTAGCGCTGATCTACCAGATGTATTCCACAAAGATTTTGGGGAATGTGTCTTGGTCAACACTTAGATAGATAGGGCTGAGGATCCTTGATGTATGACACCATTAGGCTCATAGAGATAGATAGGGTCGAGGTTCCTAATTATAGGACACCTACTAGGCATAAGCTTAATGAGATAGATAGGGCTAAGGTTTCATTGATGGAGACCTATTAGGCTCATATTTAAACTTAGAGTTTAACTTATAGATAGATATGGTTGAGGTTCCTTTCATGGACTCCTATCAAGCTCAGAGTCTAAGACCTCCATAGTGTACGAACCTTCGATCATTTTTGTTGTACCTTGTTTTGTTTCCTGCACTCATTTACTTCTTCGTTTGGCTGACAACTTCCTATATGATTTCCTTTTCCAGTACTTCCCCTTTCTTTATAAATTATGCATTTAGTTACATTTCTTTGGATATTCGGAAGGTGAATAGATGGTCTCAGGACTTACTCACTGGAATTGTCATTTTTGGTGACAATTGCAGAGCGTACCAGTACTAGATTGGGGCAAGAGAAGATTTGTGATTTCCTCGAAGCCTTGGCGAACATCTTTTGCTACTTTTGTAAGTTGTTGTATTTACTTAATTTACATCTTTTATATAATTTGAGTCGTATATTGGGATGAGAGATTTGCTCCTCTACTTGATGCGTGTACTCACTTTATTTCTGCCGCTCGATATATATGTGATCTATTATTTACCTGGTTTGCACAGTTAGGTATTTAATTCAAATTCCACTTCAAATTTATAATTGTTCCACTAAATAAATAAAAAACTTAATCAACCCTAAAATTTACGAATAATGAGATTTGAGTAATACTCATCCAGAATAGGAATAACTAATAGAATAGGACAAAAGGCTGACTAATATGTTGTTAAGTCATACGTGGCTGCAATTAAGGCTTAATGATGGGATTAGGCTGGGTGGTGCCTTGTTTAGAGAAACGGGTTATCACAGTTGGTATCAGAGCCTATGTTCTCGATAAGGACAAATGAAAATTAAATAAAACATAAACCTTAGAGTGGAAACTAGACCATCCTTGCCCAGAAACCATTAGTTGGGAAGTGAATGAGAGTGAACCGGGACTTATTATTTGTACATGCTAAATTTTAGTACGAATATTATATGCGCTATACTACGTAGTGGCCGATATCACGTTTGCTATAAATATGCAGAACCCGATGGCGGAGATATGGGAACTAGCGGCAGTTAGCCACCTATTCCTACTCTTGAAAACTTTCAGAGGCTGTCTGACTGAGTAGTGGCTTAAGGATAGCGGTTGGCTGATTTCATCTCCTTCTTGACTACGTACATGACTATATTTATACCAGCCGCTCTCGCCACTACCATTGCTACTACTACAACATTTTAGCATTAGAGACTCATTCTATATTGACTACTAGTACCGCAAGGCCACAAACACTCGAACCACTAGTATCGCAACCACCTGTAAAGCCGACAATACCTTATCCTATTGAGTCACCTATTGTTACAATACCTCTAGTTGTACCAGCCTAGGACACATCCACTCCCACACCTTCTTATTCTGAGACCAGTAGCCTATTGAGGGACGCCAAGTTGGTGAAGGAGTTCATCAGGCTTCGACCGATTTTCTTTGTTAAATAGAAAGACCATGAGAAGATATATAGATGGGTATTGTCCTAGGAGAAGCTTCATTTACTGTCGAGAATCTAGGATATACTATAACCAGTCTTTTCTTACTATACCCTGGAGAAGGGTGCAGATATTCGGTGGTACATGACTGTAGCTAGCAGAGGCAGTTTCTCGTTTTGAGCGGGTTTCAAGAAAAAAACTCTACAAGCAGTACTTCCCTGCCTCGATGATGAAAAGATTAAACAAACAATTTAAGAATCTGCGATAGGCGGAGGGAGAGACAATGTTGAGTTATAGAGATCGATACAGATATTTGAGACAATTTACTAGAGATCTTTTCATTGATGAAGCCGACGATGTTTTCTACTTTGGTGATGGTTTGTTGCCTGATATTGCACATCATGAAGTTAGCACTGGAGCTCGGTCCTTACAGGAGATATATAAGTGAGCCCTAACCCATGAGACTTATGAGTTGGGTCGAGCAGCTGAGGGATCAACAGTCATGGAAGATTAAGGCTCAGATTTTGTAAGGAGGAGACAGAAAAGTAAAAGATAAAGAAGATGGGATGGCAAGTCTCAAGGGTCAGGATGAGTGACGTCAGCTACATTGGCTGTGCCTCACTCATATGCACCTCATTTGTCACCTTTGACCAGACTATCATTACTGCCTCTACAAATTAAACAATCTCAAGGAGGCAAAGGTCCAAACATACCTAGTCACGGGGGAGGCCGACACAAAGTCTGGCAACATCAACAACAGTGAAAAGACCACCAACATGTTATAGATGTGGTCAAGTGGGACACATTTTGCGTTATTGTTGGCGTGTGTGCCACAAGTATAACAACTTGCTTGTAGTAATAGTGTAAACAACTTATGTTGATCACGAATATCTTCCTCAGGGAAAGGTTTTTGCACTAGTTAATTACAAATTTATTTTAAACTATTGCTAAGGGATTCACTTTTTAATTGGTTTTATAGTAACTAAACTATTTAACAAATCAAATCACACTTTACTTGAATTCTTATATTAAGGATATCTCAGTTCATGACCTCTACGCTATTATTTGTATTCATGTTTACATCTCAATATGTTGTGTGTAATGACTAATTAGAATAGACATATTTTCTTTAAATCCACTTCAACCCACTATTATGAAGGAGAAGATTCTAATGTACAAACTAGAACTCCACTAATCGGTGTGAATAACGTAAACTCTACATTGCTTTAAGTCTTAAATCATTAGATTTATAACTAACTCAGTTTACTATTTGCACCTCCCTAGTTAACAACTATCTATTGATGTTATGTATTTTACGGTTGTACCATTCATGTCCGGACTAAAAGCTTCAATGGCCATGATGACTTCTAAAGCCTAAAATAGATAAACTACTCGCACTTTATAATGGAAATCATCGCAAATAAGAGATAAATATAAATAATTTCACGCACTTCGTTCCTGCGTGTTTGGCAGCTGTCACTTACTGCCTTGACACCGTGTGTATTAAGCCACGGTGCCGCCGCTGCTTCATTCCCTTATTTTTGAGCTTTTGTTGTCTTGGCGCTGTCATTACTTATTTGGACATCATCCTTTGTGCTCTACAACACCGTCACCATGTCGAACTTTCAAAGTTGATTTCTCTAATTTTTTTCTCTTCAATGCCATGGCTTTCCTTTCCACATTGTGCCTTGTGTCTCCACATCATCAACACATGTGGCTACAGGGCCAAGTGTGTTTTTATTGGTTTTTACTTTGTTTCTTCTCATTTTTCCTCAATTCCTTCATTTACACTTTAATTCCCAAAAAATGCAATAATAACTTATTTAGAGCTCATTTGAGGATATTTATACTAAATATACTACTAAATGAACCCTATATATTTGTATAAATAGTCACTTATCAAATACCCCCAAACTTAGGATTTTACGCGTCTCGAAAAAAGGTGTATTATACTAAGTCTCATAATAACCAATTTTTATTCAATTTACATTGTTCATGGAGTATCCATTAATTTATTAAGTCTTAAGTTAATGGTCCACTCAAGAGTTTTTTTTTTTTTTGATTTGCAAAAAAATTTATTTTTAAGACATATAGCTTTAACAGTACATTTAACTTCACTTTCGACCACCACAAAAAATGGTACACAATAGCAACATGGACCGTCGTTGACCCATTGACGGACATTGCGATGGGGGCTATATTTTTGAGTGCGAAGACTCTCGCTCATGCCAAATTCTCCTCGTCCGCGTGGCGAGAGAGAACGCCACGTGGCAGCGGAGGAGAGGGCCACATGTGAGAATAGCGACGGGGTGTTCCCGTCGCTATTTGTTGATTTAGATCTAAAAATCTATTTCTCTTTCTCTCTAATTCATCTCCCTCAACTCCTCAATCCCTTTTAGCTCGATCCTTTCCCTCTCTGTGCTCGACCCTTTCCATCACCGTGACCCTCTCCTTCATCGTGACCCTCTCCCTCTCTGCTCGACCCTCTCCCTCACTGTGACCCTTTCCCTTTGCTCAAACCCTAAAACCTGTCACAACCATGCCACGCCACCGTCCAGACCGAGATCTTGTCCGGGTTCACTAGCTCTCTACTAGCCTCCGTCCGCCATGCCACCGTTCGCCCGATCGCCGTTCGACAATTTCAAATAGTGTCGCATTTTGTGGTGCTGAAGGTATATATATTTTTATTTTAGGTAGTTATTAATTATTTTGTGAATTTATTTTAATGTGTTTTTTGGTGAAAAAATGTTTGGAAAATATAATTTAATAATTTAGTTAGAATATAATTGTTTTAAAAATTTAATATTTTGAAAATGGTTTATAATAATTTTGTAATTTTGTTTTTTTGTAATTTTTTATGATTAAAATCGTTTGTATAATTTTGTATAACTTTGTATAACTTTATGATTAAAATTTTTTGTATTGTGTGAATTTTTTATACTAGTGCAAAAATGCACGAGTGATTGTAATTTACTTTTATTGTGATTTTTTTTGTAATGTATTATAATTTAGTTGTGATGTTTGAATAATAAAATTAGTTGTAATGTTTGAATAATTAAATTAGTTGTAATGTTTGTATATAATTTTTAAATGTTGCCATGTGATTTATTTGTAATGTTTTATAATTTAGTTGAAAAAAAGTGTATGTTAAATTAAGCACTTTAAAATTAATTAAGAAATATAGCACATATCGCTTATACGTGTTGAATTAAAATTATTATTTAAGTAGATAAATTACATTTCAACGAAGAAAAATTAATATGAAGGACTACATATATGCATATATTATATTATATATTTGATTAAACAAAATAATATATAATAACGGTTTTTTTTACTCTATATATAAAACTTATACTATATATTAATTTGTAAAAGAAAGCCATTTAAAAACTAATAATTTTATTATATATATTTTGAAGAAAATTTATACAAATTTATACTATATGTAAAATTATATGAATGTACTTTAAAAAATTGTAACGAATAGGGAAATAAATTTATTTTGCAATTGAAACAAAATAAAACACTTAAACTTTATCGTATATAAAATAAAAAAAACATTAAGCAAAATAAATTGAAACGAAATAAAGCACTTAAATTTTAAAAATAATGGTAGATATATTGAAATAAAATTATAATAATTTATAATAATGTCTGTAAATAATATATTAATAAATATATATTGTGTAAAAGTATGTGCATATATTGCAACCAATGCGACTAATTACGGTAAACAATCGACTAAATATATAAAATATATTACGCAAAGTATGTGCAAATGCAACCGACTCGACTAATTACGATTAACACTTAACTAAAATTTATATAGTGATTGATGTGTACGTGTATTCAATTAGGGTTGTTTAGGTCTTTCGAGATGTCTGTGTCTCAAGATTGGATGCACAACCGTACTGAAGGCAGACATTAGATAAGAGTTTGTGGCTGACATAAAGGATTTTATTAAATTTTCCATGCAACACTACACTATTTACTTGAACGAAGCGAAAATTCGATGTCCTTGTCAAAAATGTCGTGACGACAAATACTACGATGTAGATACAGTAAAGCTTCATCTAGTGAAAGGTAGATTCGTTCTCGATTACTATTGGTGGACCATCCATGGGGAGGAAGAAATAGTGAGCGATGAGGACGATGGATGAGATTGTCCAATGGATGAATGTTCGACATCATATCATCATATGATACATCATATTGCGGGCCCCAGTTTCGATTGTAATCTTGATGAGGAGCCGAACCCTGAAGCGAGATATTTTTTCGAAATGATTGACGCGACGAATCAACTACTTTGGCCTGGTTGCGAGAAGATGACTAAACTCTCAGCAATAGCACATTTATTGACGATAAAGTCGAATCATCAGACACTCTGCAAGGTTGGGATGTCATTTCCGATGAGTAATATATCATCAACATACAACACTAGGAAAACAACCTCGCTTTCACTCACCTTCTAACACATGGAAAATAGGTGTGAATGTGCTTTTTTGGAGACTTTAAATAGTTGTCAAAATTTGTTAAGGGACATAAATTCCATTGCAACTTGAAATATGAATTTAAAGTATTTAAATAGAGTTGTAACTCTAAAATGCGAATTTGTGGTTCAAATAGGACTTACAAAAATATGTTGAAATTAGGGAACGAATGCGAGGCTTCGTTACTAAATTTGAATTGGTTAAACTGTAAGTAAACCCTACAGTAGTCTTTACTTTGTATGGAATTCATCTTTCTGCTTGTATTTTTGTTTAGTCTGCATTGTGTTTCACATCATTCTTGGTCATGCATACATGGCATAAAGATCGCATTGTCATGTTCAGTCTTAATGAGGTATCCAGACTAAGTGAAAATGACTAGGTGCGAGTAAATCTAGTTAGGAATAGGTATCTCTAGGTGAAAAATACTAGATGTGAGTGAATTTGTAAGCAGGCGATGTTGATTACGGGTAGCATACATTTGAGTCTTATTATTATTTTTGGTTCATTCTTAGGTCAGCTAACCTGTTTGTGAACTTTAAATAATAATAAAAGGGTTTCACATTCTCAAATACATTTGTTATTTGAAAATACAATTACAAGTCTCAATATATTCAAACTAACATTTAAAGGAGTACATAGCAGTGTAGTGCTTTATTTATTTGATATCTTTAAGTTATTCTCGATGATGTCAGGCTCGCTGTGAAGACAAGGAAAAATGAAAAAGTTTGAAGATCTTAGTGATTGTTGAGTTTTTAAGTTTAAATGTAATATTTAATTGTTGTAAATTGTTTATATGTACTCTTTTGGGTTTCTAGGTGAGTGTAGGTCGTGAAACAACATTAAAAGGTCATGAAAATCTTCTAAATAAATTGAGAAGTTTTTAATTTCTTTTTTGTTTATTTTGGAATTGTAATGTTATAGCTAAGGTATCAGAGACTCTAAGTAAGTTGATAAAGTTTGAATTTTATATATATTGTGAACTGTAGGGAGTTGTGAGTCCTTTTAGATTTCTCCCCAATTGTGTTGTCTATTAAGTGAAAGTTTCTTTACAAGCCACTTTTAAGGGAGATGTTGCCAAAATTTTTACAAAATACAGAGGATAATCCATATGGTTTGATAATTTGCTCCAATTAAGTCAAACAAGAATTGAGTTTCATTGTGGACATAAATTCAATTTAGGAGCATTATAAGGATTAAAATGAAAACTTATTTGAGGCTAAGTTAATTGAATGAATTAAATGTATAATTAGGGGAATTAGGCTTAGTCAGGACTTAGAGAGACAAGTCCTGACAAACTTGTGATCGTGACTGCAAGGATAACAGCTCAATTATAATAATAATGTGATAAAAAATGTTAATTACTGATATCGTCCTTTAGGAAAGGTTAACTAGATACAATTCACTTAGTTGAATTTACTCTATTGTTAAGAAGATCAATTTTTAATTGATTTTAACTAAACTATTCTATTCTATAAAGCAATGTAAATTAACTTGTATTCTAATATTGAGAAAACTCTTAGTTTACAACTTCACCTAGATAATGAATTACTATGCTTTCTTCTCATACTCCTTTCATCTTCATTATGTGTATGAAATGCTTAATTAGAATAGGCAGATTTCCTTCATATTCACTTCAACCCACTTTCGTGGTGGAAAAGATCGTAATGTGCAAACTAGAACTTAACCTATCCGTGTCAATTACGTAAGTCTCACATAGCATTAAGTTCCATATCATTAGACTCATAATGACTTAAGTTTACTATCAATGCCCCTTAATCAATAACTATCTATCGATGTTATATATCTTCGGTTGTATTGTCCATATCAAGCTTAAAAGCTCCAAATGGCCATGGTAACTCCTAAAATCTCTCATCAACAAACATGTGATCAAGATGTTCATAGCATTACATATAGAACCAATACAAATTCTAACTATTGCACTTTTTAACATTATAATCCATTCATACTTCCCTTAGCATAATATACATACCATATGATCCATTAATCCCTAAGATAACTAAAATACTCACTCATCATTGAAATCAACACACAAATCATGTTACTCATTTCAATAAAATAACTTCAATTAAATCAAAGAACAATGCCGAATAACCATAATTGGAGTCTTGAATGTAATCTTCTTCTAAACTCTTTTAGTACTCAAAACTATGTGGTGGCTCACAAACTATTGTAAAATATGATTGGTCTTAGTTTACCACGTTCAAATACCTATTTATAATCCTAAGACTCCTAAGAATACAATTAGAAACCTTAATTAATAATTCCAAATGAACTAGAACTCCAAAACTTTCTATTTTTATTTCCCAGCACTATCTGTAAGTTATCCATGCTGTCTATGTAAATGCACACCATCGCCACAACTTTGACCTTTGTATGTGAATTTTCTCTTCATAGTAGGCTTGGCGCCCTGTGTGTACTGACCGAGTGCCGTATGTGTTACCGTATAGCGTGGCCACTGCGTTATGTGTGTTGCACATTTTTGTTTATTTTCAAGGCTTCTCTACACCTTGCCTATGTCTTGTCCTCTCTTCCCATGGCGTCATTGGTCTTTTCCACAACGTCAAGTGTGTATTTGTACTTTTTCTCCTCATTTCATCTTGAAATCAGTGCTTTGTCTTTTTATACCTTGTAAACCTGAAAACACATAAATGCCATCGATTAGAGCTTATTTCGGGATATTTAGACCAATTATAAATCTAAACTAACCTTATATATAAATCTAATTAATCACTTGCGAAATACACCAAAACATAGGATTTTGCAATCGCGAGCAAAAACATATTCTACTAAATACTCTAACTACTACATATAATCCTTACTCATTTTACATAGTTCATGGAGTATCATTTAATTCAAAGAAGTTTAAGTTAATAATTCACTCAAGAGTTTTTCTGTACAAAAACTAATATTTTCAAAATGAATAGCTTGAACAACACATATAATTCATTTTGAAACTCACAACTAGTGAACAACCAAAACTATCACTACTTACAAATTTATTTCACCTTGACATTCTAGTAGAAAGTGTAAAATCTTATAGTTTCTCATTAAGATCAAGAATTCATAAATAAGCATAAATCATATTATTTTTTTGTAGACTTTAGTACTTCAAGAGTCTATAGGACTTCATATAGTAGGAACAAAAATTTAACTCAACTAAGTTATTTGTACTCGAGCTAAATCTTTTCATTTGAAGAGTTTTAATTAAACATCCACATTTGTTTCTTTCTATATTCCTCTTTCCTCGTATTCTTGAGTTGTACGGTCCCTACCCTTTTCTTGTGGATTCCGTTTTTCTCAACTTTTTCCAACTATCAAGTTATCTGCTCATTTTCCTAAAGAACTTGTGGGACTCTTTATTTTTTATTTTAAAACTCTCATTAGCACTTCTCACTTTCACTCTATTAAGCAAGTTTTAACTTCAACTTTTCATTAAACACCATGCCTATCTCTTCCCATTTTAGTACTAAGTCTTTATTTACTTTGTACTCAAGTAAGATTCATACATGTTATAAAATTCCTTAGAAATCTAACTTTTTGCACAAGAAGTGTTCCGGTATTCTTTTTGCTTTTGTTTCAAGTTCATAGTCTTCCCTAACGCTAAGTGTCTAATAATGAAAGTATACCGTTGTTTGCTACATTTCTTATTTTCTTCAAAAATGATAACATTCTTTTGAGTTTAATATCAATAAGATACTTGTATTGTTATTCATCCTCAATTAAAGGCATGAACTTTGAAAATGATTTAATTTATTCATTATTATATTACTATATATAACCTAATATATACTACTTATACGCATTTAATTAATAAGTAAATGAAATAGATACATTATCATTCTTTCCTCTTTAACTGCTAAAAAAAATAAAATTTTACGATCATACCTGCAGTGTTTATCCTTATTTCATTATTTCTTACCACTTTTTATAATGTTGATGCCCCCAAACTCAAATCGAACATTATCCTAAAGGTTTGAAAACAAGCCTGAAAGATAAAACATTAAACACATAAACTTATATAATAGAATTTAAGAACTTCATTATACTAAACATAACAATAATAACGGATAAAATTAAGTTTACTAAAGAGACAAAATATACCAAATTTAAAAATAATTAGTATTAAATGTTTAGAAAAATTCTAAGACTCAAACTCTAGGACAATGCATCATCATCAACTCCAACATATTATGGTGTCAAAAGTCGCTCCAATTTTTTGTTCTGCACTACGTCATGATCGAACATGTAGTTCGTTACTGCTGGAAATCCGATAGACCTATCAGTAGGTCTCAACCTTCTACTCTTCTCATATCTAGCTCTGTTCCTATAATGATTTGCAAATAACATAAAGTTTCTCTATCCATTCAGTCGATCCTGCTCATATCTCAACAAGGCTTCATGATATTAAGCTCTATCCTCTCTGTACTGTCTCCTCATCTCAGCAAACCACAACCTTTGCTACGATGGAGTAAAGTCCTTAGGTGGTGGTACATGTGTTTGTGATATTGGAGGTGGTGGAAAAACTTTAAGACCATCCAAGTCCTGCTCTCCTATCAATGGGTTTACAAACTCGTAGCCCTTAGCAAATCCTTGTTGGTTATCCTCCTCCTCTCCATATCCTTCATTCCTCAACTTTTGGGCCAACTCCGTTGCTGCTGTTATTATTATTACCTGATGCTCTACTTCCTTTGCTAATGGTTCCACATCAAGTTTATCTCTCTCGGCTATCTCTCTCACATCCTTAGAGTCTTTGTGTCTAGAAGGTGATTTCAAAGTCGACATAACCTTCTCATCTATTGTTGCTTAGGCCTCTATATCAAATTCTTCATCCTATATCAATCTCACTCCGGCCTTCAAGCACATTAGGGTTATGAGATTGAAAATAACAACTTGTTGTCTCTCTTAATCATATTTGACTTCCTTATGTTTTTGTAAATTATCTCCTTAGTATTAATCCCACCATTCTTTATAATCTTAGACAAATAAACCACCTTGGGTTTGTTTATCTCACTTTGCTGAGTAGTCGGGTATACCAAAGCAACCAGAAAAAGTTTCCACATTCGATATACTTTCTTTACACTCCTCTTCTTAATGTTCTTCGGCACATTCTGAGCTCCCATTTTCCAGCCTTATTATCCTGGAATAACTAATGCTTTCTCAATGCTCTTAACAGGATATCGGTTATAGGGTCTCTCATATAAATCATTCGGGAAGGTCTATGGGTCTCCATTCATGCTCAAGTATTCTAACCAATAGATGTCATTTATGTATGCTTATTAAATGGGACCATCAATTCTCTCACCTTAACTGGATCACCTTTATTTGTGAACTTTGCATTGACATAGAACTCGTAAATTATTTCACGTACACCATAAACCTTATTCTCCCTATAGTCTTGCACGAAATGCTCCAAACCCTATTGCCTAATGAAGTTCTTGACTCTCTTATCAAACTTGACGGGTAGGTTTATTCATCTATCACAAATGAACTCCTTGTTTTCTATGGCCCCATATCTCTCGTTAGCCTCCTTACTAATATATAATTTTGACTTGAAAGGCCTCGGGGCATCCTCATTTGGAGCTTTCTAGGATGATGTCTCATTTTTATTTTCCCTAACTTCACTAACTTGACTTGTTTGCCTAATTGTTATTGCCACTATCTAAAAAACTCGCACAACACAACAATTCAATGATGGGTCTTCACATCACCTATAATCAAAATTTTCATTCACAATGGTCATTCACATGCCAAATAACTCGAAAGAACATATACTAATCCACCATAAGCCACAGTAATGCTTTAAATCCATATAACTACAAATTCCAATCCAAAAACCTAATTTCCACAATTCATGCAATTTCATCTAGAATAATAAAAATTTCAAAGCATAACTAATGAATTACAAATTTATCATAATACTGGACTACTTTCCGCTGTAGATTACTTCTTTAAGCCTCTATTGTAGCACCCCTTATCCTAATTAGGCTGATACCCGGCCAGAAACCCTAATTAAGCCTCGTTCACCAGTTGGTTTAGAGTAATAATATAGCCATCCTTCGTACTTGATAATCACAATACAATATATCTTATATCGAATAAATAATTGAAAACATACCATAATTGAAACTTTTCAATAAAATATAAGATATATAAAAATCAACATAAACCTCAATATAAAACCATATCCCAACCTTTTTTAGTACAAAATAGTTATTCAATACAATATATAAAATATAGGGAAATCAATTCACCGCAGAGAAGACTATAAACTCCTAATCTTCTTTATTCCTGAGTTGAATCAAAGATCGAAAATTTGAAATGTTAATTGAGGAATGAATGCTCCAACTTGCTTAGTAAGTGATGCTCATAAACATATCAATTATCAACTACTATCAATGAATAAATGAATAGCTATGTGAATCCAAATCATATCTATTCAGGCATTCAAAATGATATAACAATATATAACGAAATGTGTTAAAGTGTCATTCGTGCCAAATATAACTCGTGCTTGAGTTTCCAATCCCACTTGGATGTAGTAGTAGTAGTAAATATGAGGTCGAATCCACATGACATATGTTTTACTATGAGTTACCTCAAAAGGTACATTCGGGGGTTTTTAGAGTTTGCAAAGATTAATTTAATATGAGAAAATACCTAGGTCTTTGGTTCCACTAACCCAAATCAAACTTTAATAACATGTCATGTTCCTCAATCTTTGTAAAAGATTATTAATTTAATTTCTCTTAGATTAGCTATAGGAAATTGACATCCGTCGAAAATCTATAACTCCCCTATTCTCTATAGCCAGGACGTCTGCCACTAACTACTTCTCTAATTAACACATAACCCTAGACATCCACCAATTAGGTTTAATGCATTATCAGCATAAAGTTTCATGGGAACACTAATTCTAAATAACTGGATCATATCTGCTTCCAATTTAACCTAGATTTATTTGTCATGCACTCAAGAATTGAAAGGTTTTGACAACAAATCAGGTGAGTGATTGCCACTTGTATCGTTCCAATTATACAATTACGGATATGAAAGTCCCGATTAAGTATAGGTCTTCCGCCTAAAAGCATGCAATGGTCATAATACATACCCTACGTTTGCACCATAATCATGAAATTAACAACAAATAAATAAAAGGAATTAAAATAAATTAAATTATTAATAAATAGATCTCAATGACACCACTATAAAACCATGAATCTGGACTTGCTTCATTTCCTACCTAGGCTAAGATTGTTTAGTTGGAGATCATCTTGATGAACTCGATTAAAAAATAAAAGAAAAGAGAAATTGGTTGATTGGTTGAGATATGAGAAGATACTCAACTAAACCCTAAATTCTATATATATAAAATCCTTAATTTTGGAATCTAGAAAAGAGAGAAATTGGAAATCATGGGTTAATTGGTGTCTCATTTGCCAAGGAAGATTCTATGTTTATGGTGACTTTGTTGTTAAGGTCTTGGGCACAAGGCGAGCATCGATTGGTTGTTCTCCTGACGTGGCGTGCTCATATTAGTAGAGCGACTACTAGATACTTGGTTTGACAAATGGCGTTGTGACACGTGACTGCTTGGTTGAAATAGAACACACTAAGGAATTATGCAAATTAATGAAACTATGTGCTGACTCGCATCTCGAGACAAATTATAAAGTTTTATTTGGAGAGAAATCGCATGGAGACTAGATCAAAACCTGGGAGACAATATGAGCCGCATTTCGAGGCAGATCTAGGGCTCTTATGTTAAGGAAAACTCGGATGAGAGTTGTCAAATTAGCGAGAGATAGTGCAAACAACAACTCGAAGCGAATCATCATTTTGTAGTTTAAAGAGAAACTCGTATGGGAGATGGCAAAAATGTGGGAGTTTATGCAGGTTGTACCTCAAGGCACATGAATAATCTCTTATTTGACGTCTAATTTGTTTTGGATTGCTGATCATAAAGCGTATACAAGGTTGTTGGAGTGATGTGATAATAGTGTGTTTCATGGCTATGTCATTTGGTTGTCACTCATTCCTTTATCCACTTTGTAGTGCGTGTCTTGAGGCAAATCCCATGGTTACTAATCAAAGTGTAGGAATGACTTAGACTTAGTCATTTTTAATGATTTTCTCAACTAATGCTCCATCAAACTTCTCCTAAACAACCATAGCATCACCACAGACTAATATGGGTCCCGCCAAATTTTCTCGAAGTGCATGAAAGCTCATTTTTCTATGCCAAACACCAAGAAAACTTTTAAAGACCACGAATTATCTTTATTTCACCAAATTGCCACTAAAACTCTAAAAATATAAACAAAAAAGAATTAGTTAATTATACGAAGCATTGAAATCTAAAAACACATTAAATAAATACTTAAATATATTAATATTAGTGACTTATCAAATACCCCAAAACTTAGAACTTTGCATGTCCCGAGCAAATGTATAATTGATAAAACGATAGTAAACTAGACACCTACCATAGTTAGGAACCTAACTTAACTAATCTTATACTTGATTCCAAGTTCAAGGAATACCTTTAGTTTACAAAGTCGGCAAGTTAACAATCCACTCAAGAAATTTTGGAGTTATGATATTACATGTCTAGAACAGCAATCCCAACACAATTAAGATCACACTTTAAAGACATAGACAAGGTCAAGACAAAGGTTATCAATTACTTATGAGTTTTCTTAGTCTATATATTCAAGCATGCAAGTGTACAATCATTATAAAAATAGCGCATCAAAGTTTAGAAGGTACCATAGGAGAGAAATGCGACCACACTCTCCACTATTGTAGACTTAGCACCAATGAGGATCAATAGAAATTTAAGTAGGTTGTAACATGGTTAGGGTAAGGTACAAATGAAATGATATAAAAGTAATGCAAAGCATTGGAAAACTAAAAGTTAGATTGTCAAAAGATTTTATGACAACAAGAAATTAGCTTACACTGCACTTAACTTCAATTTTCTTTTAATATGTCCAGTCCTTACCTTTTTCAACCCGCCCGGCTCCCTGCTCCATTTTCTTTGGATACCGCTTTAGGTGAGACTCTCTAATTATGAATTCAATTTCAGTTTTTTTCATCATAATTAATTTCCCCTTATTTTGGGTATGTAAAATTTTTTTCTTTTCTCTCTAATCATTTATTCTTCTCTTTATGTCTCTTTTTAAGGACTTCAAATCTAAGATTAGCTTCCAACTAGGTAAAGGATTATATCAAGCTATGATTATTGGTTTAATATTAGGTACGAAAGAATTAAAGGTTTATGGTTTGCTCAAAATTGGTTAACTAAGGAAATCACTTTAGGTAGGCTTATGGCTAAGGGTTTTAATTCAAGAATGGCCTAAATTATTTCCCTAAAAGTAGTTTAGTCATAGGAATTCAGCCTCGAGTAGGTCACATCCTCGTTCTAGTAACCTATAAACCTGAATTTTCCCACTTGCACAGTTCTGACCATCTACCCCTTTTAGTATCTAGCACAAGGCTTAACCCTCATACTAAGTCCCTAAAAGGTAATAATAAAAATGTTAGGCTACGGGCCAAAGTGACTGTTTCTCCTAATTTTCCCTAAGTTTCAAGTAAAAGAGGCAACCATAGTCAACTCATCTATAAGCAAAGGCATGAAGTAAAGTTTTGGGTGACTCTAAACAACAATAATAACAAAAACTATACTAAATACATGCATGAAAATGTATCATATCCTCGTGAAATGGAAGATAGAAATATGAATGGAAAGAAAAGAAATGGAAAGACAAGCAAATAAGAGAAATAATACCACAGTTACTTTCCTTTTATCGCATAATTGACAAAATTTAACGATTATACCTGCGGTCTTTAGTAAAAAGATCCATTCACAAAATATATAATCCTTAAAACACCCCAAAACTTATTCTGAACCTTATCCTCAAGATTCAAAACAAGTCAAGAGGTTAACACATAAAACAAACATGAGTGTGAAAGAACATTATAGATATAGAAATAAAGAAATGATACAAGTTCATGCATAATAATAAGAATATAAAAACAAAAACAAAGAAATAAAGTAAAATAAACCAAAATTTGGGCTGCCTCCAAATAACACCTTTGTTTACAGTCTTTGACTTGACTTAGTATGAGTCAATCAATCAATATAGATTGGTTCTGCAAGTGGCACACCCTCTACATTATAATTTGAGAAGTCTTTATATAAGATCTTAAATTCGTGGCCATTCACTTTGAAAGCATTACCGTTATCTAAACTCTAAATCTCCACCACACTGTAATCATATACCGTAATCACCACTTATAGTCCTGTCCATTTTGATCTCAGCTTACCTGCAAAAGTCTTAAGATGATATTCAAAATAAAAACACTTTCTGGCTAACACGAAATGATTTCCTAGAGATATTGTGATAATGGAACAATTTGGTATTTTTTTATAAATTCATGCATTTTCATGTGCGTCATTCCTGATTTCATCAAATTCTTAGAATGTAAGCTTTCGCTTTTTTCCTACTTCATCGAGGTTCATATTAAGCTATTTCACAACTTGATAGAATTTATATTCAAGCTCAACTAGCAAGTGGCATGCTTTTCTAAAGAGAAGGTGGTAGGGTGACATTCAAATCAGGGTTTTAAACATCATTCGGTAGGCCAAAACCGCATCATCAAGTTATGTACTCCAATCTTTCAAAGTGGAATTCACCGTCTTTTCCAAGATAGATTTGATCTCCCTATTACAGAGTTTTGCCTGACCACTCGTTTGGGGATGATATGCAGTATATGTTCTATAAGTGACATTATACTTTCTCCGAATACTTTCAACGATATGATTGCAGAAGTGAGTTCCTCTATCACTGATTAAGGCACGTGGGGTACCAAATCTTGTAAAAACCCTCAATTTTAGGAATTCACATACCATTTTAAAATCATTAGTGTGGTAGCTTTAGCTTCTACACAGTTACGCATGTAGTCCACCGCTAAAAGTACATAAACATTACCAAATAACATTGGAAAAGGTCCCATGAAATTAATAACCCATACGTCGAATATTTCACATATATGGATAGGAGTAAGTAGCATTTGGTCCCGATGACTAAGGTTACTAGTTTTCTAATAGTTAGGAAAAATCTTGGTGAACATATATGAATCATGGAAAATAGTGGGCCAGTAAAACTCAATGTCAAGAACTTTCCTAGCTGTCCTACGAGGACCAAAGTTGCCACCACAAGCTTAAGCATGGTAAAATGCCAAGATGGAGTGACTATTGGTGTGAGAAACACAACGCCTGATAATCTTGTTGGAACAGAATTCCCATAAGTATGGATCATCCCATACATAATATTTAGCATCGCTCTTAACTTTGTTATTTTAGAATTTAGAGAAGTGAGGGAAAAGTTCTCCAGAAGTGATGTAGTTCACCAAATCTATGTACCAGGGAAGATATTGTGTAATTGCATAGATGTGCTCATCTGGTAAGTCATTCTTAAGAGGAGGAGGACATTCACAATTCTCAATACTGTTAAGATGGTCTACGACTAGATTATAAGCACCGCTTTTATCTTTAATTGTGATGTCAAACTCTTGCAGTAGAAGTCTCTTTCTAATGAGCCTAAGTTTAAGATCTTTCTTACTCATAAGGTATTTCAAGGTTGCATGATTATAGTAGATCATCACCTTAGCAGCTAACATATAGGGCTGAAACTTCTAAAGTGTGAAGATAACGGCTAGGAGTTCTTTCTCAGTAGTGGTGTAGTAAATATGAGCAACGTTTAGAGTAATGGATGCATAGTAACTCACATGTAAAGCTCTCCTTACTCTTTGTCCTAAGACCCCACCGACAGCATGATTGCTAGCATGATACATAATTTCAAATGGAAGCTCCTAATTAGAGGCTTGAATCACTAGTATGCAAGTAAGTGAGTCTTCGAGGGCATCAAATGCACTCTTACATGCCTTGTCAAACTCAAAAGGAACGTCTTTTTAGAGTAGGTGGAAAAAAGGTTATGCTATCTTTGAAAATTTCTTGATGAAATATCGATAAAGATCGGTGAGACCAAGGAAAGATCTAAGCTCCCACACATTCATAGGGTAGGATAGTTTCTTAATAACATCAATTTTAACTTGATCAACCTCTACACCTTTGGCCAAGATAATTTGTCCCAAAATAAGATGTTCCACCATAAAATGACATTTTTCATAGTTTAGAACCTAGTACTTATTGATACACCTATTGAGCACCTTAGTTAGATCCATGAGAAAAATATCGAATGAATCATCGTAAATAGTAAATTAATCCATAAAAAATTCTATGAAATGTTCAATAAAATCTGAAAAGATACTCAGCGTGCACCTTTGAAAGGTGGAAAGTACATTGCATAACCCAAAAGACATGCGCCGATAAGCAAAAGTGCCAAATGGACAAGTAAAGGTCGTATTTTCCTGGTCTTTTGGCACTACCAGTATTTAGTGAAAACTAGAGTAACCGTCAACACGACAATAATGAGAATGTCTGGTCAGTCTTTCCAACATCTGATCGATGAATGGAAAAAGTAAATGGTATTTTCTAGCGGAAGCATTGAGCTTCATGTAGTCAATGCATACCCGCCATCCATTCGAAATACAGGTCGGAACCAACTCACCATGTGAATTGGTGACTACTATGACTCCCTTTTCTTATGAACCATGTGGACATGACTTTCCCTTTTACTATTAGAGATCAGGTAAATCATGCCGGCATTAAAGAGCTTAAGTATCTCTTTTTTTAAGACATCCATTATAGGCGGATTAAGCCTCCTCTAGGCTTCTCTTGTAGGTTTTGACCCCTTCTTCCACATGTATATGATGCAAGCAAGTGGAAGGGATCAAATCTTTGATATACACTATGGTCTAACAAATAGCTTTTTTAAAATTCTGGAGTATGATTCTCTAACACTATTTGGATTACATCATCGCCACTCGTGAGAAAGTTTGCTCAATGAGGTGATCCACACTATCCCTGGTACATACTACAAAAGATACATTACTAGGGTATCACATTGCATCGTAGATGTTAAACTTAATAACTTCACAGCTGAACTCCATAGTAAGAGATCCATCATCTAAATCTATCTTCGTCTTTGCCGTTTTCAGGAATGGGCGTCCTAGTAGCACTGATGAAGCATAGGGGAATGGTTTCTCCTTTGTATCTACCACGTAGAAATCAACTGGAAACATGAATTCATTTACTCAGACTAGAACATCTTCAAGAACACCAATGGGTCTGACAAATAAATGATCTGCTAACTGAATGACAATGCCGATCTTCTCTAATAAGCCTATATTCAATGTCTCATAAATCGATAGTGGCATGACAGTAATGAAAGTGCCAAGGTCACACATAGCTCTTTGAATATTTACATTGCTTATAATACAAGGCATCGAAAAAATCTTAGGATCATTGCATTTAGGTGCATTTTCTTTTATAGGATAGGCGATATTTTTTCTCCCATTTTGACTTTATCGTTGCCTTTTAGTTTCGCTTGTTGGTGTATAGTTCCTTAATAAACTTTACATACATAGGGACTTGCTTCAGAGTGTCAAGGAATGGATTATTTATTTCCACTCACTGAAGGTCTCAAGAATTTCTTTCTCTTTCTCCTTTTTCTTGTATAGGATAAGTTGTTGTGGAAAAGGAGGTCTAACCTTAAAAGTAGGCAATGCTTCCTTTTCAGTAGTTACTGTTTGTTTACGAGTAGACAGAGTCACTACTAATTCTCGCTCTTCCTCATTTACCTTGTCTTTGGCATTTTATGGGTCAATGTTCTTTTTGGATCCCTCTAGCTCTTTATCACTTCTGAGTGTAGCTATGTTAGCATTCATGTTAGGGTTTGGGTAAGGTTGCGAAGGTAACTTTCCCTTATTTTCAAGATGTCCTAATTATTGTGCCATTTGCCCATTTGAATTTAAAGGTTGCAGACTGTTGCATTGGTATCATGGATTGATTTATCAGTGTTAGCTTTATATTGAGCAATATCTTTCATAAATTGGCTCTGCTGAGCCATAATAGCTTTCATCATATCTTTCAAGTAAGGAAGGTTTATTAGAAGGTGTAGGCAATGTTTAACCTCTGGGGATAAAGGTCTGGTAGTTATAGTTTTGAGGTTCGTAACTGAAGTTTGGGTAGTTCCTCGCTGTTGCATGATTATAGGTGTTACCGAATGTGGCTCTAGGCGGTCTCTGGAATTGACTACCTATAGAATCAGCTTGTTGATTTTCCTCAAAAGAATAGGACATTCATCAGTTGTGCGATTTATGGCTACTTAAAAGCCACCGGCTTGGACTTGCACTTTGGCAGAGGTGAGGAGACACTCCATCATTAATGTTAGTTGGTTAATTTTATAGATAGTAGAATTTGAAACTGCTCGTGTTATGAGACTTTTGTATGCAGTTTCGTCAAGATCTTCATAGAGGCGCGATTGTTGTTCAATGTCTTCGTATAACTGCTTCATCTGAGCCGGTGTCTTATCTCGAATGTGACCTCCACACACGTTGTCAATCATGCATCTCTGTATGGGTGTCATGCCAACATGGAAGAATCATATTATGGCTTTCTCGCTTTGGTCATGTTGTAGGCAAATGGTAATCAATTGCTTAAAGCGATCCTAATATGCACCGAATGATTCTCGTGCTTTCATTTTGATGCTGCATATGTCCTTGATGAGCTGAGCAACTCTATCCTCGGGAAAATAATTTTTTAAAAACTCATTTGTCATCTTATTCTAAGAGTTAATGCAACTAGGAGGATGATAGAAAAGCCATTCCTTAGCTTTGTCTTTAAGATAAAATGTAAAAGACTTAAGCTTAATCATGTCCTTATCCAATGTAGAGGGTTTCATGTTCTTGCAGTTAGTTTAAAATTCTTTCATAAAAGTGATTGGGTTGTAATTCTCTTTTTCATAAAAGGAAGGTAGGAGATGGATAAACCCAAAACTTAACTCAAATCTTATTGCATTCTATAGATAATTGATGCGAATGAGTTGTTTTGCCAAAAGAACTTAAAGGTCTTGATCGGTGTGCCTTATAGTGACTTGGTAATTTTAAGCTTGCATCATGTCTAGAGGATTTTGGCCTTGTTTTTGCCTAAGCTGGGATTCTTTATTCAACTTTTTGAACGTTCTCTCAAGTTCAGGATCAAAAGGCAACAATAAACCAGACGATTTTGACCGAGAGAGTCTAAAGATCATAAAACTAAGAAAAAGAAAAGGAAACTAAACTATACTCAGAATAAAGGACTAAGTCCCTTGCAACGGTGCCAAAATTTATTTACGTGTCGTTTGCACGAAATATAACCCATACTCAAGCTACCAATCCTACTTAGGTGTGGTAGTGGTAAATGTGGAGTCGAATTCACATGACTTAGGTTTTATTCTAAGTTAACTAAAAAGGGGAATTCGGGGGTTTTTAAAGATTTTAAGAAAATAATTAATTAAAATTAATTAAAATTACTTAGAAATTAAAGTTTCCAAAAAAAATTATTTCAATATGGGAAAATACTCAGGACTGTTGTTCTACAAATCCAAATCAAAGTTTAATAACATGTCATGGTCCTTAATCTTTCAAAAACATTATTAATTTAATTCCTCCCAGATTAGCTATAGTAAATCGACATCTTCTAGTAATTCCTAATTTCCTTATTCTCGATAGCCAAGACGTCCACCACTAGCTACTTCTATAATTAACATACAACCCTAGCAGGTTTAGTGCATTAATGGCATAAAGTTCCATGGTAATACTAATCCAAAATAATCGGATCGCGTCCGCTTCCAATTTAACCTAGATTTATTTGTCGCACACTCAAGTACCAAAACGTTTTGATGGAAAATGGGTGAGTGATTGTCACTAATATCAGTCCAATCATATAGTTACAAATATGAAAGTCTCGATTAACTATAGTTCTTCCACTAAAAAGCATGCAATAGCCATAATATATATCCTAAGTTTGCACCATAATCATGAAATCAACAACAAATATAATAGAATGAATTAAAATAAATTAAATTATACATAAAAAGATATCATAAGACACCACTATAAAATCATGAATCTGGACTTGCTTCACCTCCGACCTAGGCTAAGATTGCATAGTCAAAAATCATCTTGATGAACTCCGTTAAACAAATAAAGGAAAGAGAAATTGCTTGATTGGTGAGAGAGGAGAATATACTCTACTAAACCTTAATGTATATTTATATAAAACCATTAATTTTGATCTCTGGAAGAGAAATATTGCAGAAATCGTAGGTTAATTGGTGTCTCATTCGCCTAGGAATATCTTATGGCTCTGGTGAGTTTGTTGTTTGTATCTTAGACACGTGGCAAGCATTGATTCATTAGTCTGCTGGTTTCTGTTCACGTGGCATGCCTGTATTGGTAGAGTGACTACTGGATACATAACTTATCGAATGGCGTTATGACACGTGGCTACTCGATTGTACATAAAACACACTAAGGAATCGTGCAAATTAGTGGGAGTGTGTGTTGATGCAAATCTTGAGACAAATAAGATGGTTGTTGTTTGGAGAGAATTCACATGAAGACTCAATAAAAAATATAGGAGACAGTACGAGCCGCATCTCGAGGGAAATAAAGGATTATTATGTAGAGGAGAACTTGAATGAGAGTTGTCGAATTGGTGTGAGACAATGCAAATGGCATCTCGAGGAGGCTCAACGCTATGTGGATTAAAGAGAAACTCGCACGAGAAATGGGGAAGATGTGGGAAGTTGTGCAGCTTGTATCCCAAGGCAAATAAAAAATCTTTTATTTCTCATCTAGTTCATTCTGGATTGCTGATCTCGAGGCATATCCAAGTCTATTAGAGCGATGTAATAATTGTGTGTCTCCTAGCTGCATCATTTTGTTGCCACTTATCTCTTCATCTACTTTGCAGTGCGCATCTCGAGGCAGATTGGATGGTTACTGATCAAATTGCAGGAATGACTTATAATTAGTCATTTTTAATGATTGTCTCAACTAATGCTCCGCCAAACTTCTCTTAAACCACTATAGCATCAACATGGACCAATATGGGTCACATCAAACTGTCTCAAAGTTCATGAAATTATCTCTATTTCATCAAATTGCCATTTAAAAACTAAAAATATGTACAAAAGAGAATTAGTTAATTATACAAAGCATTGAATCTAAAAACACATTAAATAAATACTTTAATATATTAATATTAATGACTTATTAGAATGCAAGTTCAAAGGTCAATTGCATTTGTACTAGTGACTTGTATTTTTAGTTCTCATTTTAGAGTTATAATCTCGTATCACATAAAAATAAGACTACATAATCCACATGTTGACCGACATGGGGTTTTGCCAGTGGATTCAAATGTAATCATGCTATCAAATCTTGATAACTGAAGAGTTATACTCTTATCTTACCCCAAGAATACGATCTCTAGAACCCTCATGCTGTTCATTATGTGATTTTATCAGTGTATTCAAGTGTAACTAAGCTATAAACCCTAAATTGACAGTGAACAACTGAGGCAAAACTTCAGCCTACTAAGGATGTAAGAGTGAAATCCATTTCCAAGCTAACCTTTTCTTTTAATTAGGACAAAAAGTGAAATTTATTTCCAAGCTATCCTTCATATCCCTCAGTCTTGATTTGCCTGATCAACACTTCTTAGGATTTTCACATTTAAAAATAAATACATTTAAGTCAAGGTACATTGCCCCATTCCCAGTCCATAATACTATATGAACTAAATATACAAATTATGTTGCATAATTGATAAGAATACGAGTCCCACTTACTTGTGCCAAACTTTCATAAATTTATCACTGGTGTGATTTGAGTCTAATAATAATTGGTTAAAACTCCTAAACTGGTTCCATTTCAATTCAGAACCAATTTACCACTTTTTAGGTCGATACGACCATTTCACATTTTTCGATGTGAAAGTCCTAGTATAATTTCCATACGAATCCCAAATTCTTCATTTTTCATAAAAATTCATCGATTTCTATTTATTTGGTCAAACATTATTTTTCTAGATTTTTTCCATTTTTCTAGGATTTATTTATGAATTTTCAGCCTTTCTCTCTATTTTTTTTTAGGAAATAGGTTAATGCCTGATCCGAGCCAAACCGGATTCGGCTCAAGTGAACCAAAACGACCAAGTTCAGGGCCCAACCCCTTCTTCTTTCTCCTATCTCTGATGCTTAGTTAATCAAAATCAAGTTTTTATTCGCTGTTTTATATTTGGGTTCGGTTTTATCCCAACCACAGACAAGTTTGGGCAGGGAGATGATAGAACCGTTCCCTCCTCGGAAAAACTGCATAGCAATTCGTCCGAGCCTCCCCTTTCCAACATCAACTTTGACAATAATAGCAATCCACATTAACGACACAACATCCATAACACACAAAAATAACTCACTTTCGATAATCATTGTTGTCGACCTATTTTTCCCCTGATTTCAATCTCTCTCTGTATCCTTGTTTTGACCTTTCTCTCTATCCATTTCTCTATGAAAATGAAAATAGGGAATTGCGACGGGTTTGTGTTTTGGAATATAAACAAATTTTCCTCGAGATTCTTGCACACGAATCTCAAGGCCATTCTAAAGGATAGGAAATGAATATAAACTTTCCTCAAGTTTCACACACACAAATCTCGAGGACAATCAAAAAATCATGAGTCTAAAGTGGCACTCGTTAAGTGACACCAATTTAAACTTATGCAGACCAGCTGCACATTTATTTTTCTTGAGATGTGGTTGCATCATGTGGTTGCATGCATCTCAAGGCGTAAATAACCTCTCTAAAATCGCTAGTCGTTCTCTATTTAACTCTTTGAGATCCATGGTACTCTAATCTCGACGTGAATCTAAGCTTTAATATTTTATTTGATTTAAACTATATGATTAATTTTATATATTTACATATATAACTCTATTTATAAATATATAGAGAACCATGTATTTTGCACCTATAAATGCACTATGCGCTAACGTCCCCTCGGGCGTGGACACTATTATACATTGACATGCGTTGCAAGTATAAAAGCTTGTTTGTTGTAATAGTGTAATCGACTAATGTTGATCATGGATATTATCCTCTGGGAAAGGTTTTTTGAACTTATTTGAATACCTATTTAACGTTGAATTATTGCTAAGGAAATATCTCTTTTAATGGTTTTATACTAAAGTACACTATCTAATAAAACAATGTAAAATTTACTTTAACTCATACATTAAAAATATCTTAGTTCACAACTTCACCTAGGTAATACAACACTCTCCTTTTTAAACTCTTTTACATCTCAATATGCTGTGTGCAATGCCTAATTAGAATTGATAGATTTCCTTCAAATCCATTTTAACCCACTGTCTTGACGAAAAGGTTCTAATGTGCAAACTGCAACTCAATCTGTCGACGTGAAAAATGTAAGCTCCACATTGCTTTAATGCTCTAAATCTTTAGATTCATAACCAACTAAATTTACTATTTGTACCTCCTTAATCAATAACTATCTATCGATGTTGTGTATTTTATGGTTGTACCATTCTTGTCCGGCATAAAAACTTCAATGGCCATGATAAATTTTAAAACCTAATATCGATAAACACATGATTAAGATGTCTATATCATTATGCTTAGAATCAATATGAATTCTAACCATTGCACATTTTATATTCACTTTCAAATCTTGTTCATAACATAACATTAGTACCATAGGATCTATTGATCCCTAAGATTAATAAACTACTTACTCTTCATTGAAACACACATATTACAACTCATAATTGAAATCATTTAAAATTAGAGATGAGTATATATATTACCTTCAATTAAACCAATGAAATCAAACTTAAATTGCAAAATTAGAGACTTCAATGTTTTCTCCACACAAATCTTCTTCATAATTAAAATCAAAGTAAACCTATGCAAAATACTCTAATGTTGGCTAATGGTTGATATGTGGTGAGGTCATCACATCCTAACATCTATTTATACTACTTAAAAACAAATAGAAACCTTGCATTATAATTTAACTCGAAATAAAACTCTACTTTTTAATTTCTTACAATCTGACGTTTTCACTTATCCCCCGATGCTCTATTTATTTAGCAACGACACCTCCATTATATCTGTGGAAATAATTTACTTATCGATTTGGGCTGGTACATTAGTAACCACACCTATTGGTTTCACTGAATAACCGTTTGGTAAAATAACTTTTCAGAAACAAGTACATCCGACTCCAGTTTAGTATGAAGAGAGAAGCGAATTACCATGTAGTTTACGCTAGAATCTTTATCGCAAATAGCTTTAAAATACCAAGCCCATTTGACTTTTATGTTTATGTATCTATCTCTTAGATCATTGAGCTTAACGATTGCTAAATTATCTTTTTTTAATCTTATTATTTGTAGATTTAAATTCCTCCATTTTAATATCATTATCAACATAATTATGTTACTTAACCCTCCATTCTTGGTTTATTGTCTTTTGACTTGATCTGTCTTTAACTTGCTTATCCTTGATCATAGCATTTTCATCTTCCATTGTTTCTACATTAATAACATATGCTTCAACTTCATGATGATTTAATTCTAAAGATTCATTATCATTAGTTTGTTTATTATTCAATTCATCAGAATTATCATAGACATCTTCATCATTGAAATGAAAAGTGACAATTTTGTTTTCAAACTCCATAGACATTATTCCTTCAATGATATCTAACTTTTTTTTACCTGTTTTAAGAAATGGTCTTTCTAAAAGTATGGAAAAAATATATATGATATTGAGTCTCCCTTTTCTATTATATAGAAGTCAGTTGAAAACACTAAGTCATTTACTTTCACTAAGACATTTTCTAGAATGTCGTAAGGTTTAATAATTGTGTTGTCAGCTAAGGTAAGATTTAATAGGTGTATTAGTTAACAAACCTTTTTTCAATGAATGACTCATAAAGTTTAAGTGACATAACATTAATTGATGCTCCAAGATCACACATAAAAGAATCTATAAAAGAAGTTCCTAATGTAATAGGTATTCCAAACATTGTTGGATTGAAATATTTCTCAGGTAACTTCTTTTTAATTAAAGCAGACACCTTTTATCCTAAGTTTTCTTTAGATTCTTCTACAAATTTGTCCTTTAATATAGATAATTCTTTTAATACTTTATTATAATTAGAATATTGCATAATTGATTCCATCAATAGTTTATTAATTTCTATTTTCCTAAATGCTTCAAGAATGTGTTCTTTGTTTTCTTCCTCCGTAGAATCAGATAATCGTTGTGGAATAGTAGAATATGAATGCATATCTTCGTTCAAAGTATTGAAAACCTTATCATTTTTATCCTCGTCAATTAATTCAGACTTTTATAAAGATTTATCATATCCTTTAACTTTAGGTAAATACCATGGGTATAACCTTCTAGGAAAAGATGTATATTTCAATTGTTTAGCCATCTATTCTGTAGTAGGAATGATATTAGCCATCATTTCTTCTTCATCATCTTCTTCTTCTTATTCTTCTTCTTCATCAATAGTTTTATTTATTTTCTTTTTATTACTCTGTTTAATTGTCTTTCCAGTTGTGGGTATGTTTTATCATCACTGAATTAAACATTTACTTATGCTTGATTAATAGGAGCAACAATAGCCTTAGTAGGTGCTTTATCTTGATTATTTTTTCAAGTACTTAACCTATTTATTAATAAATTCATTTGACTTAACAAATTTTTTAGTTCATTAATGGTAATGTCAGTATTAATTTCATTTTAAGAAATCTATGTAAAGTTTTAATGACTTTGATTCATAAAATTACGCAAGATTTGCTCTAACTTGGATTTGTAGGTTGAGCATTTTGTTGAGGTTGCTGATTAGGTGCAGATTGCATCTGGGCTCTTGGTCTATAAGTATTATAATTTTGATTTTAAGGACCATAACTAAGATCTGGATTTGGTCATCCATGATAATAAGTATTATTATTATATTGGTTTCTTAGGGGATCAAAAAATTGGTTCATAATTGCATTAATCTCTTCAGTATTTTTTCATGTAGAGTAGGACACACATCCGTAAGATGGGCAACGTCATTATAGAATCTTCAAGCTTTAAATTGATTAGATCTATTATTAATTAACAGCTTAACCATATTAGATAGTTCATTAATTTTATCATCAAATGCATTATTTCTTTTATTATCAACTTTATAAAGTTTCTATCTTGAGGATTCAACCTTTTCAGCATATTACTTGAACTGCTTTATCGTTTTATTAATTGCTTCTTTTGTTAAAGTAGGTGTTGTTTCAAATAAAGATCCATTGCATACTATGTCTAATAAACTTTTTTCAAAGTGATTGAGTCATTTATAAAAATATTCTAATACAGCTCTTTGAGTATATTCATGTTGTGGACAAGAAGAAATTAATCTCTAAAATTTATCCCTAAATTCATTAAAGTTTTCATCATCATTCATCTTTGCAACTGTGATTTGATTTTTATAGGAACTAATTTTTTTAGTAGGCATATATTCATCTAGGAATGCTTCTAACATTTGAGTCCATGTAGTTATTGAATCTTTTAGGAGATAGAACAAATAATCTTGTACTTGATCTTTCAATGCAAAAGGAAAAGCTTTGAGTTTGACTTGTTCTAAAATACTTTCTTTCAATCTCATCCTATTAACTTTATGTTAATACTCCCATATGAATTTTTGTAGGTCTTCATTTTCTTCACCATATAAGTTAGGTAAGGCACTAATAAATTCATATCTAACTTCAAATTCAGGAAATCCATGAAGGTATGCTATACACATAGGCTCATATGCCATAATATTTTGATTTGCTTGTATAAAAGCGAGTTCTCTATTGTTGTTGATAACTCTATTACAATTACTATTATTATTACTGACATTATCATTAGTATCATTGTTGTTATCCTCCATTCTATTAGCTAAATTTTCCCTAAGTAGTTGTTTTCTTAATATCAGATTAAAATTTCTATCTATTTCTGGATCAAACCGATATAAAGATCCTATAAAATTAAGGTGAAGAAGTGTGTAGACCATACAACGTCTAAAATCCTAATAAATTATTTAAAAATCTCGGCATCGGCACCAAAAATTAACACTTGTAGAGCGTGCACAATAGTTATCCATATTTTCTTATTATTTGTAGAAGTGATAAATGGGATATCGTCCCTACATGGATTTTGCAAACTTCTTAGGAAAGTGTTTTTTCTTGTTTTTATTAATTTAGTTAATCTAACAAAATGGGAAGAAACATACCAAATAACTAAAAACTATAACTACTAACTTATTTAACTAAACTAACTAAACTAATTTAAACAATTCAATGCAAACTAATCAAACAATATTAAAATTCAATATAATTTAAATATCTTAAACAAACATCTAAACAAACCCTGACTAAAAAATGTAATATTAGTTGGATTGCTTTCAAATACTTGAACATATCATCACTTCATAACAAAGTTATAATCATAACACATGAAATTTTGGAATCATTAAATCCTAGATTATAATGGGTTGATAGCGTTTTGCAAGCCACCGCTTTCCTAAATTCATTGAAAAAAGCCTCTATCTTATCATTGTAGATCTACATAGTGGATAAAATACAATACCATATAAATACGAAAGCAATAACACTCAATGAAAATCATGCCTAATCTAAATCAAATATAAATCAAAATATGCTAATAAATAAATAACTTAGAATACTACAATAAATTTGTGATTCATGTGTATGAATTGATTTAAAGCATTAAGTTCATGATTAATTGCAACTATCTAGCAATCCAAAGTATATACATGTTTAGGGTATATTTAGATTGACAAACTACTCACTCATGCGAAAAATAAATTACACAATAATATAATTAAAAGAAATAATAAATAAATAAATAAATACCTCTTAAATAAGTCAAAGCTCCAATATAACTTCAAATATAGGCTAAAACTAATAAAAGACTTAATGAATATGTGAAATAGGTTTGAGAGAGATTTATTTCAAAGCCCTTTGGTCCTACTGTAGTCTCCTAAGTTATACACAACATAGATAAAATTAAATTCTTCATATTAATTAAAAAAAACTCGTAACCGACCTCAGCTATTTGTCAACGATTCCTAAGTTGTACATAATGGCTAAGTTAATATATATAAGTAGTGCTCAATGCTCCACCTATTCTGCTGGGGATTTTTAGTACAGTTTTCAATTCATTGAGGATTCGATGGCACTTCTCTATTGTCAATTTAGGTGGTATTCCTAGTGTAAATACAAATCACTAGCTAATAGTATAATGAACTGACGTTGATCACAAATATCCTCTTCAGGTAAAGGTTTTTGAACTAGTTAATTACCTATTTAATTTTAAACTATTGCTAAGGAAATCTTTTTTTAAATTAGTTTTATACTAACTAATTCATCTAACTAATAAACTCAAACCTTACATGAACTATTATACCATGGATAGTGTAGTTCACAACTTCACCAAGGTAATTTAATATTATGCTTTTCAACCACTTTTACATCTCATTATATTGTGTGCAATGCCTAATTAGAGTGGACAGATTTCCTTTAAATCCACTTCAACCCACTGTCGTGACATAAAAGATTATAATGTGCAAACTAGAACTCCATCTATCAGTGTGAATAACGTAAGCTACACTTTGCTTTAAGTCCTAAATCTTTTGATTCATAACCAACTATGTTTACTATTTGTGCCTCCCTAATCAACAACTATTGCTCGATGTTTATTTTACAATTGACCATTCATCTTTAGATTAAAAGCTTCATTGGCCATGATAACTCTTAAAACATAATATCATTAAACACGTGAGCAAGATGTCTAAAGTATTAGGCTCAAAATTAATAACAATTATAACCATTACACTTTTTATAATCACTTTTTACTCATATTCAAAACATAACATTAATTCTATAAGATCTATTGATCCCCAAGATCAATGGATTACTCACACTTCATTGATACAAACATATCACAATTCATAAAAAAATTACTGCAAATCAGATATGTATATAAATTTATTACCTTGAATAATATTAATGAAACCAAACTTGAATTGTAAACATGATGTTTTTATTTTTTGCTTCACACAAACTCCTTAATACTCAAACTCAAAGTAAACCTTATGCTAAATTACTCTAATGGTGGCTAATAGTTGGTATGTGGTACATTTATCACATCCTAATTCCTATTTATACTTCTTAATAATAATTAGAAACCTAATTTACAATTTAACTCGAAACAAAACTCGACTTTTTATTTTCTAAGTGTTTGGCCCAGTCACTAATGCCCTGGCGCCTGCCTTGTAGGCCATAGCGCCACCACAACGCTGCCACTGCATGGAAATATTTTTACTCCATGGTACCTCCGTGCTGTCACTCATTTGCCTGGCGTCGTCCCGTGTATGCCATAACACCTTTACTTCGCCGGACCTCCAAACTTGGTTTTCTTCAATTTCTCATCTCTACTACGTCGTGTCTTTTTTTCCCATGGTGTGCCTTTCCTTCCTACAACTTCAACATGTGTAGCCACGACACCAACCATATGTTCATGGGTTTTTGCTCTGTATCTTCTCATTTTTGCTCAATTCCTTCCTTTATACCTTAATTCCATGGAAATGCAATAATAGCATAAATTAAACTAACCCTATATACGTATAATTAATCACTTATCAAATACCTCCAAATGTATGATTTTGTGCATCCCGAGCAAAGGTGTATTCTACTAAGTCCTCCAATAACTAGTTATCGTTCAATTTACGTTGTTCATGGAATATCCTTTAATTTACTAAGTTTCAAGGTAATAATCCACTCAAGAGCTTTTTTTCTTGCAAAAACTTGTAATTGTAAGACATGTAGCTTTAATAATATATATAAATTCACTTTCAAAACATAAAAGTGTATCAAAACACAAAAACCATCACTATTTACAAGTTTATTTTATCTCAACACTTAAGTAGCAAGTATGCAATCTCATGATTTCTCATTAAGCTTAGGAATTCACAAATACACATAGATCAAACTCAATGTACTTCAAAAGTTTATAGGACTTAATATAGTTGGAAAAGAAACTTAACTCTATTAGCCAATCGTACTCGAGATAAATCTTTAATCATAATCAGGCTAAATTTTTATTTGAAGAGTTTTAGTTTATTTCTGCTTTTTTTCTCTATTCTTTTTCTCTCATTTTTCTTATTCTTTTCATTTCAGCTTTTCCATCGCTGCTCCTTTACCAATGGACTTCATTTTTCTCACCTTTTCAATCATCAAGTTCTCTGCTCCATTTCCTATAAAACTTGCAGGATTCTCTTTTTTTTTTTTTTTTTTTCTAAAACTCTTATTACTACTTCTCACTTTTACTAAATCAAGTCAGTTAACTCTAACTATTAGTTTATAATGCTTACTTCTTCCCCTCTTTGCATTAATTCTTTATTTGCGTTCTATTATAAAGTAAGATTCACACTTATTATAGAATCCTTAGAGAACCAAATTCTCCTACAAGAAGTGTTATAATTTTTTGCTTTTGTTTCAAGTTCAAGGACTTCCCTAACTCTAGGTTTCTAATCATGAAATCACACTGTTATTTGCGACCTTTAATTATTTTTCTTCTTTAAAATTTTCGAATTCTCTCTTAAGTTTCATATCAACAAGATTCTTGTAATATTCTCATCCACAATTAAAGTCATGAATATGAAAATGAACTATTTATTGATTACATATTACTATTTATAACTTAATCTATACTACTTAAACATTCATATAGTAAATAAAATGAAAAAAAATATACACTACCATGCTTTCCTCAACAGCTTCAAATTAAAAATCTAAACGATCATACCTGCAGTGTTTATCCTTATTTCTCATCCTATCTTACCATTTTCCATAGTGTAATGTAGTGTCGATGCCCACAAACTTAAACCAAACCGTGTACTTAAAGTTTTAAAGTAAGCTTGAAACATGAAAATAATAAAACATACAAACATATATAATAACACAAGTTGTAATAAACTAAACTAAACGTAGAATTGAAATAACTAAATACTTAACTAAATATCCCTTAGTTAAACACAAATGGTATCAATGTCACTCTTAACTCCCCAGGTCTATAAGATTCCTATTACACTAACTTCAAGAATACGCATCATCATCGTCATCTACATTATTAGCTACAACGTAGGATGGTGTCAATGGACACTTCACCTTCATGTTTGGCACCAAATCTGGATCATACACATAAGCTGGTGCTGCTAAAAATCCAAATGGCCTATTAGTAGGTATCATCCATCTACTCCTTTCATACCTAGCTAATTCACTTTGATGATGAACAAACAACATGAAATTATGTTGCATTTTTTGTCGATATGGGTCACTCCTCTCTTTATCTTACCCTTATTGCAACACGACAGCTTGATATTATGCCATGTCCTCTTGGTACTGTCTCATCATCTCTGCTATCGACAGCCTTCGGTGCCGTGAAGTTAAGTCCTCTAGTGGTGGTACTGGTGCATGTGGTGCAGGAGGTGGTGGAAAGACCTCAAGACCGTCCAAGTCCTATTCTCCAATCTTTGGGTCTACAAACTCGTAGTTCTCTGCAAATCCCCGATATTGTTGTTCCTCCTCTTTTTCATATCCTTCATCATATAACTCATGGGCTAGTTCTACTACTATTGTTGCTACTCCTTGATCCTCTTATCATTTAGCCAATGACTCGGCCTCGAGTCTAGCTCCCTCAGCTCTTTCTCTCCTTGTCTTCAGAGTCTTGATAACAGGGTGGTGATTTAATATGAGCAGAAAAGCCTCATCCATGGTTGGTTGGGCCTCTATATCAAATTCTTCAACATTTTTTAACCTTACTCCGGCCTTCAAGAACATTTCGGTAATGAAGATAGGAAACAACAATTTGTTATCTCTTTCAGAAATTATTAACTCCATCAGACCGTTGTAGATGATCTCTCAAATGTTGATTTCACATCTCTTTGTAATCTCATAAAGACAAGCTCCTTTCTACTTGTTGATCTCACCTTACTAAGAAGTGTGATATAGCGATGCAATAAGGAAATGTTGCTACATTCTGTAAAATCTTCTAACACTCCCCTTTTTAATGTGTTTCGACACATTATCAACTCCCACGACCCATCCTTGTTGTCCTAGGACAACCAATGCATTCTCTACACCTCTAAAAGGTTATAGTTTATAAGGTTTCTCATAGAGCTTTTTTGATAAAGTCCGTTCGGATCCATACAAGCTTAATTCCTCCAACACATAGAAAGTATTGATCTCATGTATATTAAAGGAAACAAAAATCCCTCTTGCCTTCACTGGCTCATCCTTAGTCGTGAACTTTGCATTAGCATAAAATGTAAAAACAATATCAGTCACTCCTTCAATGTCATTCACTCTATTATCTTTATTGAGTTGCTCCCAAATTCATCTCCTAACGAAATTATTCACTTTCTTATCACATTTGGCCATCAAATTAATCCCCCTTTCAAAAATGAACTCCCTACATAGTATTCTCTCATTTTGGTCTTTGGTCGCTCTACTAATGAAGAATCTAGATTTAACTGGTCTAGGCTCCTCTTTATTGATATTTCTTCAGGTATATGCCTAAAAATAATTTGCTCTAGTTTGGCTAACTTGTTTTCTTATTCTTGCCATTTCTTCAAATTTTAAACAACTAAACAACAATGCAATGCAATTCAGGTATTCAAATCACAAAAAAATCAAAATTCATATCACACAGATCATACACATGCCAAATAATGCAAAGACATTAACTAAGTCTCTATGGGTAACATTAATGCTTAGCATTCACACAATCTTACAAAACCTATCTTACAACCTCAAATCCACTATTTCATATAATTACATTAAAATCTTCAGAAATCTCAAAGCATAGCTAGATGAAATTGTAAATTTACCTCAATGTCATATTTATTTCTAATGTAAAGCACTCCTCCAAGTCTTTTTCAATCCAAGCCCTCTCACTTCTCTCACCAAATATAACCCTAGATCTCTTTGAACTGAAAATTCCAAAATCCAAGCCTTAGTTCTTCAATTTGTGCAAATCCACAATGCACTTGCTTCTTTAACTCTCAATCATTAAGAACTAGCTTTTCTTACTTAAAGATGATCAAACTTTAGCTCTAGAGCAATGTGTGCTCGGTGGTTGTGGTGGAGTTTTAATGCAAGTGTGAAGAATGTTGTAAAAATGGGGTTTAAACCCCTCAAATCGACACAGGTGGTGCCACTATGTAATTGATGCATTCGGTATGTTTTTAATTTTCCTAATTTTCCTACTTGCTGCACTTTCAGCACTGTTACCCATCTCCCATGGCACCGTTTATAATACTCATCGTGTGGACCCATCTGCCAACGTATTCCGTGTTAATTTTTTTAATTCTTCTCCAACACTCAACCAAATTTATGTACCACTTACACAAGGTGTCGTGAAAACATGAAATCCATGAAAACATAAAAATTAATAAAATTTATCTTTTTGATTCACCCATGCACTTTACCTTTATCGCTTTGAACTCATTTGCTATTTTTTGGTCTTTAATGTTCGCGAGACATTTTCATTCCGATGAATGATTACCCAGCGAATAGTCTTTCCTACACATTCAACATAAATTTTTGAAAGTTAGAACTAAAACTTGTTAGTTATAATTATTGAATTAAATATCTAACTAATAACTAAAACTTATAAACTTAAAATTTAAATTCCTAGGTTGCTTCGTCATAGCGCTAGTCTAACGTCATTAGTTCAACGTATGCACTACAGCTATCAAATGATCACTACGATGCACTAAGGTTACTTCAATGATGTACCCTTGCAAAGTTCCTCATATCATGTAATCCATTTTCAGCATGCTACACTATCCTTCGTAAACCTCATGCAATTTAGCATGCCTTGCCATGCTTCGACAAAAGAAATAATCTATATAATCTTTGTAAAATTTAGAGTTTTACTTTTAAAAACTTCAAATCATGCACAACGATTTGTGTGTAAGTTGAATCTCTGGGAAATTGTTATACAAATAGGTGTAAACGAGGTGCAGTGAGTCGCCGATCTTACCAGCTGTTCATGTTGAGAAGTCGAATCACTGGAGATTTGCCTGATCCCAATTTTGACTTAATTTTACTGGTTTCTTTCATCGATTTAGTTAGCAGTTTCTAGTGTTATTTGGATTCCCCCAGGAATTGGTTGGGATTATTTTGCTATTTTTCTAATTTGTTTCATAATTAATATACATACCATTCATAAAAATAAATATAGAGGTAAAATTGATTATAAAAATCTAAAAGTTTGATCAAGATATGTAACTAACTAAAAATTTTATTAATTAAATAAATAAATGTATAATAAAAATAAGTAAGTAAATAATGGTAACTTACATAAATGCCATAAAAACAAAAACAAAAAAAAACACTTGATCATCCCCTTCTTATTAAAGTTACTTCGAAGCTTAAGTCCTTAAAATAATTCTAAAAGAGAGTCAAAAGAGGATAGAATAAAAACAACCTATTCTAATGCTAGATTTCCTAGTAAAACTGAAATAACTAAAGAAATAAGGAATATGGGCTATTTCCTATAGATCGTTGTAGTTTATTGACATTGGCTCGACACATAAAGGAATTAATCTTTGTTAAGTGTGAGTGAATCAATATTTTCTTCAAGTGGTTCCTCATTGAGAATATCTTCCTCAGTGTCTGAAAAATGTCCCTTATCATTGTTCTCATCATCGTCATTGAATTGCTCTCCTTCAATATCGTCACAAATTTCTTTCCCATCTTGGAGTGTCATTTTGACATTACACATCCTAAGTGTAACTATAAGATCATGTCTATCAATCGTAGCTCCTACAATCAATAAGAAATGTCTTCCCAATAATATCTCATCATTTTGGGTAACTAATGGCATGACTAAGAAATTTGTAGTGAAATTGAACATTCACGCTCGTACAAGTACGTTCTTCGATATAACAAATGGGACTATGAAGATACTATTTGGCCTATATACCTAGATAGGAGGCTTGTAATTAATCCGCAAATTTGTTAGAAAAAATCAATGTGTGGGCATAAGATTCATATCAGTTGACATGGCATGTTGAACTTCATAAAAAGGATATTCTATTGATTTATATGTTGAGGAAGATGTTCCTTTGATCTTCTTCTAAAAGTTTGGAAGGATCGCAATTTTCATGATATTCCTCATAATATAAGTCGTCATTGTAACACTTAAATAGGTCTCTGGCAGGTTATTATTCCTTTTGTGATTTCTTGTTCTTCTTTCTTTTGGTGTAATAAACATCCAAAACTTGATTGTTTCATTAGTGTTTATGGTTACAATACGCTCCTCTACAGTGTTTGATCACGTGGTCTTGTCAAATATAGCTTGTACAAGTTTACCAATCCTAGTGGAATGTAGTAGAGGCAAGCACGAGGTCAAATCCATAGGATTCAGTAAAACTGATTTCAACGAATAGAAAAGTAAATCTGAGTGTTATTGAAAGAGTTTTATCCTAAAGTTCTACTAAAAAATAAAGTAAATAATTGAAACTCAAAAATAGTAAAGCATACCCAAGTCTAAGAATCTACAATCTAGCCCAATGTTGCTTCCATGTCTTGCATCGTCGATTTTAAAAGATGGATTTTAAAATAGTTTCCCAACATTGGCTATGGGTATTGCGGTCACCAATACCCTAGTCCCCTTATTCTCAATAGTTAGGGCAACCACTCTCTAAATACTTTACTTACTCTATGTACAACCTTGGGCAACAACTTTCAAGATTTAGCACATTACTAACATTAACAACTCCGTGGGAATACCAACCCCTAGTTAACCTTAGGCAACCACTCTCAAGATTTAACCTAGTTCTCGATGTTATTCACCTAGAACAACAAGTGTGTCAAGTTTCTTATTTTTGGGTGATTGCTATTTCTCAACATAGTTGGTATCACGGACTTAACTTGATTGATAACATGTCAATGGGTTTACAACTAGAGATATGCAATGAATATACAAACTCTAAACTACCATTGAGTCATCATTAAAATAATAACAAAAAGATAGAGAACTAAAACAAAACACTATTAAAGTAAAACTCAACAAGACATGAAAAAAAACCTACTACTGGCTAGAGAGCTTCATTTCTGACCTAGGTATTAAAGAACCTAGTCGAAGATGACCTAGGTATTAAAGAACCTAGCCGAACACGGCTACTTTAGCTTGCTCTACTCCTAAATTACTTTGAATTACAATGTGTTTTTATCCATAGAAGTCCTTTCTTTATTTAGGTGAACCTAGGTACAAGAATAAGAAGGCTCGGGAAACAAGAACTTTCTAAAATTTGCAAAACTTCTATTCTGTAAATCTGGCGACATCAAAGGCATCGCTATTATATGGGAATAGCGCCAAGTCATAGTGTGGCATAATATAGTAAGTCTTGAACAACAAGTCTATCAAAAGTTTCTATTTTGTATCCTAGCGCAATTTGTTGTAAAACTTGGTGTCATCCATTCATTTCAGACGTTGTGCGTTGTTCTGCTATGACGCCTTCTTTGGCACCGTTGGTCTTCCATGATGCCGTTAGTTCATTATGGGGTGTCATATCTATTGTATTTTGATCACGCTTTGACTTCTTTCTCAAACTTGTCTAATTCACACATAAATAATCAAAACCCTATAAATCTCCAAAATAAATAAATAGAGCCATAAAATACGACTTTGGAGTTGATTTATATAGTAAAACACCTATATAAGAGTGTATAAATAATGACTCATCAAATAACCTACACTTAGAACATTACACGTCCCGAGCAAAGGGTTATCTGACTACAACGACTATATACATTATGAAAAAATCGAGTGATGCTTTCTTAAAGACTTTATACCTGCTTTGCAAAATAATGAAGTCCTTACAATCGAATCTTGGTCAATCTGTTTAATAAAAGACATAAAGTTTTTGAAGTCTAGTTAAAAATGGTCACCTTTCAAGACAACACTTTTTCAAAACTCGAATTATTTAAAAACCATAACCTTCAGCTTACTCATTGATTTTCTTGGTCTCTTTATCAAAGTAGTAGATCCAAATTGGTATCATTATTAAATGGATTCTTTTAAATGGACTTTATCACCACTTTTAACTTATTTTAAGAGTCTATATGGCTTATTAAAGGTAAGCTATTATTTGGTTCATGGCATTGAAAAAACTCACCTAACCTAGTTACAAGCACTCGAGCTAAACTGTTATTTCTTAATAGTAGTTTCTTTTATGAACTTTCACCTTTAATTCATTTAGAAATCCTCATTTTCTCCCTCTATATGGTCTTTTTATTGTAAGGTCCCACTCAATTTCCTGTAGATACAGATTTTTCATTATTTTTCTAACCAACAAGTTCCCTACTCATTTTTGCAAAATTTGTGGGACTCTCTATTTTTTATTAAAAATCTCCTATTAGCACTTCGCACTTTCACTAAAGTCAAGTTAGTTCTCCAATATAGAATCATCAAGCCCATATTTTACTATAGTAAATAAGCTTACTTTTTCACCTTACAAGCATGTGCCATATTAAAAATTATACTCTAACTGGATTAGTCTTAGTTTCAGAATCTTAGAGATTTCGAATTTTCCTTTAAAGTTAATTCGACCACTTACCTACTTTGGTGTCAAGTTATGACTCATCCAGTAACGTCTAAGAATTTCATAAACTTGATTACGAGGCTAATTAAGTATTTTTTAGATTTTATTTAAAACATAGGTATTCGGGTGGGACCCTTGCCTTACAAATCGGAGATCATAATGTAAAATGCCATTTTTTTTATGATGAATGTTTATTGTGTATATTATATGGTATTTTTTTAGGAAGTCAGAGTGTGTTAAGGAGCGTCCTCAATTTGTCATAATAAAGGTTGTAAATGTGTGTATGAAGAGCATAAATGAAATAAAAATGATTAGTTCCTTCAAAACTAGTACATCAAGTGTCAAATATCACATGGGATTTTGCCTCAGTTTATGAGTAAGTTGGCATTGGTGGAAATGTAAAATGAGAATGAAGTTAGTGCAAGACTTTACCTCAAGCTTTATGTCAGTTGGGGGTGGTCGAGGTTCAGATTGGGTCCAAATTGGTGTTAGTTTGATTTAGTATTGCAAGAGAATTGGTCCATAAGGGTTTAATATGTCGTGGATAAAGTTAAGATTTTTAGGGTTTTAGTGTAACCAAAATCAGTGTTATGGGCGTTTTATGAAGAGGGACTATTTTGTCGAGAGGTTGACTTAATTTGGTAGAAATCCAGATTAAAAATGAGCATCGAAAGTTAAAGCACATAAAAATAAGAATTTCAAGAATTAATGAATTACATAAATTAAGTTGCTAACAAGCAGCTGAGGGTTTATATATAGAACGAACAGTTTATTCTCTAAGCCCTCTCAACTCAGGTTTTGGCTCCGCGATCTCTCGACGTCCGATTTTCGCTTGGTATCTTTTCGCAAAATTGTAGAGCATCGCGAAATGGTTAGTTTGAGCTAAGTTTTTATCGTGAAAATAAGGTATTCAGCTCACAATTTGGTAAATACTCAATTTAAGGTATTTTTCTCAATTTAATTCAAATTCTCACTATTTTTTCAATTTCTTATGCAGGTTTTTGATAGAAATTAGTAGGGATTATTATAAACTGGTACATTGATTGATTTGGGCCAATATGGTATAAATCCCATTGGCGTAGGTTAGATTTTTTTTATGGATTGAACTAATGCATTTCACGATAAAGTTGATAACTATTTGGAGATGTCTTTATAGTTCATATTCATTTACATTCAGTTTCTGAATGAATTGATTATTGATTTTGATCCAATTTGACTTAATGGGCTGTAAAAATATTTCGATGTTGGCATCGAGTGGTTTCATGGTGTTTGTTTTCAAGTTTAGAGCATTTAATTGCGAAAATATTGATTTGGAGACGATTTTCATTTCATAATAAATAAATTTTGCCTAGTTGATATACCATATTGGAAAATTCATAACTTCTCGGTCAATGATCCAATTAGAGTGTTCTTGGAGTCTATGGAAAGTAGGACATTAGTACTAGAAGCTCCTTTTAGGTTATCATGACAAATGTTGAGGTTTTCAAGGTTAAAAGGTTACCCCAAATTGGCTAGTTGAAAGTTAGTTGAAACAGTTATATAAATTAATATTTTAGGAAACTATTCTCAAGTGTACTTTAGCCGCAGTTTTCATTGGATTTAATTATTTGGTTTCACTTAAAGCTTGACCCATAATATAGTTGGATATTCAGAGAAGTTATTGGAACCATTTTCAAAGTGATACCACGCCTAGGAACCTCAAAAATCAAGCTTAAAGTTGGTTGGTTGCAAGTAAACACTACATTGATCTTTACTATTTGTTGAATATTTTTATACATGTAATTGGATCAAAGTCTGGATTGTATTTCATCATTCTTGGTCATGCATGCATGGAGAGAGTGAGGGGGAGAAGCTTGTTTCAAAGTCGAGTTTGCTTAAAATTTTATTTCAATCCTACCTTAAACTTTAGCTAGGAAGACTAGTTCTGGAGTCAAACGCCAACGAGTTATCTCTACATTTGTTGATCTCTTAATACTGTCTTTATACTACTTTTGGAAGTCGACTTTTAATTATAGTTAGGAGACAGAGACAAAGTGGATTGCATGTCATATTGACACATATATTTTATTAATTATTTGAAATGCAATTACATCTCTCCATGTATTTGACTAACAATCTTAGTAGTATAAATTAGTGTAGATGTTTACTTACCTGACATTTTCGAGTTGTTTTTTATGATGATAGATTTTATATGAAGACGTGGAAAGAAAAGACATGACTCAAAGATTGTGGTGATTGTTTTTAAAATTTAAAGTAAATTTTCGTTATGAATTGTTTATATATATATATATATATATATATTGTTTTAGGGCCCTTGGGGCGAGTGTAGGGCGTGAAATTTCATTGAAAGATTACGAAAGTCTTTTAGGTTAGTTTAAAATAAGTTAGGATGGTTTAAGTTTCCATTTTGGTCTACTTTGGGATTGTAATGTTGAAAATAAGCTATCAGAGAATCTAAGTTAAGTTATAAACTTGAATTTGTTATATATTGTGAATTGCGGGGAGTTGTGACTCCTTCTAGCCTCTCCCCAATTCTTTTGTCTATTAGGTGGACGCCAATTTTAGGGGAAGTGTTGTCAAATTTTTACAAAATACGAAGAATAATCTGTATAATTTCCTAATTTGCTCCAATAAAATAAGTTAAGAAATGAATCAGTTGAGGATCTAAATTACAATTTGGAGTATTACTAAGGATTGAAATAAAAATTATTTGAAGTTAAAAGTTAAAAGAATGGATTAGATTGACTAGATTATTAGGGGATTAAGGTAGTCTAGGTCAGTCAGTCGTTTTAATGACTAGGGGCTGACAAACTTGGTATGAGAGCTTAGGTTTGGTTTAATTGAGGATAAACTTTGGTTAAGAACCAAAGGGGGATTGAGCGCGGTTAGTTGAGAAGTGACCATAAGCTGGGGTATTTGAATTATTGTGTTATATTTATGATATCTATTATGTATTATCGCCAGATATGCAATAGGAAATTTATTCTCCTTGTTCGTTCGATACTTAACTCATAAGAACACAATGAGTAAGATTAGAAATAGTTAACTAAAAGAGAGAATAGACATATGAAATGAAAATGAGCGTGACTGGATGTGAAATGATATTTTCTATGTATGAATTCACAAAGGTACTGTAAATAGTTTGATTGCAATATAAGTGATGAAAGTATCAGTTATGAAACCAATGGAAAATTTGTTGAAAAGAAAGTCAAAACGATTCAGGTATATAAGTACTGAACATAGATTTCTTAGAAATGGAAAATACTGAACTATTACAATTTTTAAACGCTAAGGAAAACGTTAAAATAGACTTAAATTAAGTCTCAAACAATTGAGAATCGTTTGAAAAACGTAAAACGAAATTGAGACTTGTTGGAAACATAATATATGGAATATCTTAGGTTTTAGAATAAGGTAAGTACAGGTTGGACGGTTAACTCGAAAATGCCTATTCTATAAAATATTGGTTTGATTCGTAACCAAATGAGAGTTGCTTTTGAAAGAGTCTCGAATGAAAGCAAAAAAGGAGACATGTGGTTTCAAAAATAGAAATTGAGTAGATAAACTGAGTTTGTCTGGAAAATCAAAATGGGATTGTGATTGGATCACTCGAGTTGTCCAAGTCGATTTCTATGAAAATAAAATACATTGAAACAAAGTATTGTCTCATTTCTAAAATAAAACACAAAGTGAAAAGTGGAATAGAACCATAGTTTAAAACATTCAAACGAATTTTAAATAGAACTAATGAAAATTTTTTTTTTTATAACTCAAGTTACTTATTCATAAGCGACATTGAGTATTGTAGTTCTATGAATCGAATAAATAAATGATAAAAATGTAAATACATGAGTTAGAACGAATCTTTGTTAACACCAAATTAGGTTTTGTTATGAGACAATGATCAACAACAATTTCTAACTTAAAAATAAAAAGTGTAGTGATAAGATTAACATATTACAAGTTGAGATTAGGGAAATGTTATGAAAATGACTAGGATTAGCTATTAAATAAAACGCATATAGTTGTGTTTTGAAATTCAAAGTACCTAATAGTCAATTTTAACAAAATTAAGTTATGATACCTATCACTACAACTTAAAAGTAATAAATGAAGAGATAGACGTCCTGATTGAATATCAGTAAGTGGTTTGTATGGGACATCAGTATGAGCTCCTATATAGCTAGAATTTCCATTGATATGAATTAAATTATTTAGATAGCATCATGTAAGAGTTTGATTAGTCATTAAGTTAATTAAGGTATTGGAAACTCAAATTCTTATATCTTTTAATTTGAACAACAATGAACAAATGAAATCATCAAAAAATAAATTAATAATTAGTGAGATACTTTGTTATCTTGCATAGTCAATTGAAAAGTACCAAATTTCTTTTTCAGAAACATAAAAGTCGTGAAAATTTAAAACTAATGGAAACAACTAAGGCAATAATAAACAGTTAGTATGTTTAAGTTAGGAATCTCTTTTTTTTTTCAACGACGAATAGCTAAGGAAGCCTTCAATTATCTGAATGAGCATAAGAAGTCGCATCATCCCTAACTTTATTTTTGAAGATAAAAGAGGTATAAATTACCGTTATAAGTTAAGTCTAAGGATCTGGAAGTGGTTTAGTTGTTGATCAAAAGTTGTGATAAGTTTGTAATGAGACTAAGGACAAGATAAATGTGAGAATAGCTAAGATTGATAAAAATGGAATCAAGAAGACTCTTTATCATAATCACAATTCATTCACAGCGTAGAAGACTGGTATGAGGGCTCCACCCATCTTTGAATAAACGAATGAACTGTGAGGTTCGATGTAAAAAAGTATGGAATTTCATCAGAGTCAATTGGAAGCTTATGTATAAACAAACAAATGGTCAAGAAAATCTCGCATAGATATGAAAAAGGGAATTTTAGGTCAACGAGTTCGATAAGACTTAAGGTATCAAAATATAAGTTTGATGAAACTTAATTTATCTTCACAAGGATCTTGTAAGAAATTAAACTCCAAATGTTGAATGTTTTGAACCAAAATATTATACAACTGATATCAGTGGATATGTTGTATAATGTTCAAATGTAGTATTACACCACGTGACTAGTCAGTGATGAAGTTTAACCCAATAGGTTATCTAGAATTGGAGTTGATATAACATGTCTGCATGGATGTTGAAGATACAAAGATAAATGAAATCCAAAGAGATGTGTGACTTACAGCTCACTTAGTTTTTATTATCTCTTTTGGGTTGAAAATATTGAATAGAGGACAAGTGTATCTTATTCGATATGTGTGAAGAATTGAATATTCTTCCGCTGAGAAAAGTCAAAAAATATGTAATGAGTATAGATGAAAAAGAGATCGCACATTTATAATTTGTATTAGCTACAAGTTAAAAGTTATACAATGAGAGTTTAATCAAGGAATATGTTGATCTTTGTTTAAATGTGTATATCTACTCAAAAGAATGAGAACTGTCTCTATTCAAGTAATGAAAGAAGTCTAGTCAACAGTAAGTGATCGAGATAATGGGAAATCTTAAAAGTTTGATAGTTAAGTTAATGAAATTTGGTTCTTAGTGAACTCATAGATAGAAGATTGTTTGACAAAATAGAAAAGTAGTTGATTTTTTAACCAGTCAAAGGAAAAGTTAAGTAAATTGGTCGATGAGTGGAATTGATAATTGCTTTATGGTCCACAACCTAAATGATATTATGAGTATACATTTAGAGAATGAGTGAAAGTTGCCCGATGTGTAAGGTTTTATTTTCTGATCAGATTGAATTTTGAGATCTCTTTTCATGGGATGATTGATGTAATTCGAGATCTATAGTTATGGGATGACTTGTATAATTTTAGGTTTATGTGAAAAAACACTGGAATGGTGATGGATCAAATAGACACATAACTATAATTTATATCTAATATCGTGCTCAAATATCATTCGCATCACCTATATTTAGACTAATGATAATTTAAGATTTGATCGATCAACAATTTTGATAAAAGGAATGATGAGTGATAAGAAAGTAATCTAGGATGTGTACCAAAGTTTGTTCAATAGGAAAGAATAATCAATTGTTTGTGGATTGGTTGTGGAGTTAAGAATAAAAATGGCTTTATTCAAAAGCAAGATAGGAGAGATCTCATCATTAAGACGACTGACTAGCCTAGATTACCTTAATCCCCTATAAACTCAATTATGTTATGGGTCAAGTTTCAAGTGAAATCAAATCATAAAACGCAATGAAAATCGTGGCTAAAGTATATTTGAGAATAGTTTCCAAAACTACTAATTTATATAAATATTTCAACTAGCCAACTTGGGTAACTTTTAACCTTGAAAGACTTAATATTTGTCATGATGACCTAAAAGAAACTTGTACTACTCATGTCGCACTTTCCATAGACTCCAAGAACACTCAAATCAGATAATCGACGGAGAAGTTCAAATATGGCCTGTCAACTAATAAAACTCTATTTTTTTGAGCTGAAAAACTTCTCCAAATCAATATTTTCAAAATTAAATCTTCAAAACTTGACAACAAACACCATGAAACCACTCGATTCCAACACCAAAATATTTTCATAGCCCGTGGAGTCAAATTGAATCTAAACCAATAATCCAATTCATCCAGAATCCATATATAAATTAATATCAACAATAAAAACATCTCCAAAATAGTTATCAATAGAATCATATCAGTTCAATTCATCAAAAACCTAACCTACGCCAATGGGATTTATTCCAAATTGGCGCAAATCAATCCAAAACATCAATTTTCAACAATTTCTACTAATATCTATCAAAATCTTGCTAAAGAAATCGAGAAATCGCCAGAATTAAAATTGAATTGAGAAAAATGTCGATCAATGAGTACTTACCAAATTACAGGCAAAATACCTTGTTTTCATAATGGAAACTCAGCTCGAACTGACCGTCTCACGATGCTCTACCATTTTGCATAAAGAAATCAGGTGAATATTAGATGTTTGGAGCACGCGAAGTGAAAACTTGAGTAAGAGGGTTTAGGGATCAACATAACTTTGTTCACTATTTGAAATGAAATCAAATGGTTTGTTTGATTTCTTTTTTCTTATGTTTATTTATAAATAAATCCTTAGCTGCTTGTCACCGGCTTCATTTCTTTTTATTTATTAATTCTAGAAATCCCTACTTTGAAGTGTTTTGGCTTCCGACACTCGTTTTAAATTCGGTTTTTAACTAAATTGAACGAAATGTTTGACAAAATAGCCCATCTTAATAAAATTTCCATAACATTGGTTTTGTTCACACCAAAAACCCCAAAAATCTTAACTTTACCCATGATATACCAAACACTAATGGACCAATTCTCTTGCCATACTTAGCTAAACTTTTACCAATTTGGATGCAATCTCAATCTTGACTATTACCAATCGACACGAAACTTGAGGTAAAGTCTTTTATCAACTTCGTTCTCACATTACATTACCATCAATCATGACTCGCACGCAAACCGCGGCAAAATCTTCACATGAGGATTAACACTTTATTCATTAGTTTTAAAGCTACTAATAATTTATTTTCTATCGTGTCCTTTAGACTTGCACTTGTAACTCTGATTAGGACAAATTGAAGATACACCTCAACACACTCCGACTTCATGACAAAATACCACATAAAACACACACTAAGCACACAACACACAAAAATAATACTTAAACTTATGATATCCAATCTGTAATACGTAGGTCCCACCTCAGATATTTAAATTATAAATTAAATAAAAAATGCTTAATTAGACGTCTTATCAAGTTTATAAAAGTCTCTGATGACACAATCTTCCCAACTAATTAAAAATTTCGACCTTGAAATTTGAACTTACAGGTTACTGAATCAAAAGAGATATATGAAAATGAATCTTTATATATAACTCTTTTAATTCAAAACTGTAAAAATTATTTCCAAGTTGAATCGTTAAGTGGACCAAATCACTTTCATTGTAATTAACAACTCAGTGGTAGAGATCTATGTATTTAAATATTTCATTTCCAACACCTTAGTTTAATGAAACGTTATCTCTGTTACTTCGCCAATCCTGAAAAGTTGTGAATTTATGAGGAGTTAAACAATCAACTTTGTGGCATATCCAATAACCTTAGTTCACTTCATATTCCATGCCTTGAATTGCATTTAAACATCTATAAATAGCAAGATCTAACCCATCTTGCTTTTCATACACCATTTTTCATTCGTAGTTAAATGTTATTCTACAAACCGTTGACAATTCTTTCCAAATCCACTCAAACACAGGTATACATCCCAATTTATTTTCTGATCCCTAATCATCACTTATTAGAATTGTCGATTGACCAATTCTTAGACTATCATCAATCTAAATATAAATGATGTAAATAATACTTGAGCACGACATCAGATACAAAGTAGAGTTTCGTGTCTATTTGATCCATTACCATTTTCAGCATTTTTTAACATAAACCTAAAATTTCATAAGTTATCTCATGATTAAAGATCTCTAATTGCATCAATCATCCTATGAAAAGATATCTCAATTTCAATCAAACCAGAAAATAAAACCTGACACATCGTGCAACTCTCACTCATTCTCTAAATGTTTACTCACAATATCATTTATATTATGGACTACAAAGCAATTATCAATTCCAACTCATCAGCCAATTCACTTAACTTTTTCTTTGACTGGTTAGAAAACCAATGACTTTTCTAACTTCATCAAATAATTTCTATTCATGAGTTCACCAAGAACCTTACCCTTTCATTTACTGAGATCTCTCATACTCTTATGTCTTAATCACTCACTGTTCAATAACTTATTTAATTGCCTTAATAGAGACAATTATCTTTAACTTGAGTAGACATACATTTCTAAACAGAGATATCAATATATTCAATGATTATACTCTCGTAGTAAAACTTTTAACTTGTATTTCATACAAATTATAAAATGATATTCCCTTTACCTCTCCTCAATTCATTTCTGACTTCCCTTAATTGCACCGGAAGAATATTCAATTCTTTTAGCATATCAAGTCAGATATAATGTCCTCTATTCAACATTTTCAACTAAAAGAGATAATATTGACTAACAGAGTTGCAAGTTGTATGTATCTTCTCATTTCATTTGTATCTTCATTGTGAGTCATGTATCTTACATTAACTCCAATTTACAATAACTAGTTCTTTGAACTTCACCACTGACTAATCGAGTAGTGTAGCACTACAATTGAACTATTGTACAACATATTCACTGATAATAGTTGTATATGCTTTGGTCTAAAACTTTCAGCTTTTGGAGTTTGATTATTTGTAAGATCCTTGTAAAGATAAATTATATTTTATCAAACTCACAGTTTGACATCTTAAGTCTTATCGGGACTGATTAAGCTAAAATCTCCTTTTTTCATATTAATGTGAGAATGTTTTGACCATTTAATTGCCTATATATAAGCTTTCAATTGACTCAAACAGAACATCATATACTCTTTTATTCTAACTATTACCAATTCATTCAAATATTTAAAGATGTTGGACATCACATCGATCTTCTACGCTGTGAATGAATCATGATTATAAGACAATGTTACTCAAACTTTTGGTCATGTACAACTAATCTAGTGTCGGCTTTGTCTAAAAGAGTCTATTTACGTCACTTCCATCAGTCATAAATCATCTCAACATCTCATTTTATTTTATACACAAAGTCTATTATGTTTGTTTTTGTCAATCTTAGTTATCCTCACATTGATCTCAATCTTGGTCCTTTATAAACTTACCGAGACTTTCGCTCAACAACTAGGCCACTTATAGTTCCTTAATCTTGACTAAGAAATGCAATTTATATCTCTTCTCTTTTTGAGAACTTAGCTAAGGATAATACGGCTTAGTATGATTATTCAATCAATAAATTGAAGTCTTCCTTTGCTAACCTTAATTTGAAGCAGAAAAATTTTGCTACTCAAATAGTTCTATTGTTTGTTGTTGCCTTAATTTGTTTCGATTTGTCTTTGATTTCCTGACTCTTCTTTTTCTTAAAAAGAAATTCAGTACTTTTAAAGAGATTGTGTAAGATAACTAAATACCTTACTTATCATCAATTCATTTTTTGTAGTATGTATTTGTCTTGTTCAATTGAAGAGATAGAAGAATTTAGATTTTCGGCACCTTGATTAACTTAACAACTAATCTAACTCTTAAATGATGATATTTTAATCTTTTAGTTCATATCAATAGAGATTTTTGCAATATAAGAGCTCATATTGACATCCTATATCAATTACTTACTGATATTCGATCAACACATCTATCTCTTCATTTATTATATTTTTGGTCGTTGTGATGGGAATCATTACTCAATCTTGTTAGAAGTGATTATTAGGTACTTTGAATCTCAAAACACAATCGCTTATTTTCATGTTTAATAGCTAATCCAAGCTATTATTAGACCACTTCCCCAACACCTAATCTAGTGTTAACAAAGATTTCTTTTACCTTGTGTATTTCTAGTTGCTTTATTAGTTTTTTATTCAACTCATAGAACCATGATACTCAACGTCACTTATGGATAAGTAACTTCAGTAATAAACAATCAAAATCTTCAATACTTCTTTTTAGAAGTCGTCGATTATTTTAAAGCATGGTTATATTCCAATTTCACTTGCTATTTTGTTTTGGAAATGAGACAATACTTTGCTTTAAAATATTTTATTTGAATAGAAATTGACTTCGAAAACTTGACTGATCCAATCATAATCCCATTGTGATTTTTCAGTTAAATTCAGTTTATCTAATCGATTTATACTTTCAAAACCATTTGTCTCTGTTTACCTTGTTGAAACTATTTTAACATTTCCCTAATCATTTTATCATTGTAATAGTTCGATATTTTAGATTTCAAAAAATCCATATTCAGTACTTGTACATAAATCATTTGGATTTCCTTTCCAACCAATTTCCTATTGGTTTCATAATTGATACTTTCATTAGTTATATTGGTGTCGAACTACTTACAACACCTTTATAAATTTGGACTTATTAAGTTCATTTCACTCTGGTCACGCTCAATTTCATTTTATGTCTATTCTCTCTTTTAATTATATCCATTTCTAATCTTACTCGTCGCATCTTACGAGTTAAATATTAAATAGGCAAGGAGAATAACCTTCCTATCGCATATCTAGTGATAATACATACATACAACCAAAACATAACACAATAATTCCAATACCCCAGCTCACACTCACTTTCCAACTAATCACGCTCAATCACCTTTGGTTCTCAACAAACATTTATCCTAAATTAAGGCAACCCTAGGCTCAGATACTATGGTTGTCAGCCCCCTCATAATTAAGATGACTAACCGGCCTAGATTACATCAAACCCCTAAATACCTAATGATATTATGGGTCAAGTTTAGAGTTGAACTAAATCACGAAACACAATGAAAATTGCAACCAAAGTGTGCTTGAGAACAATTTCCAAAACAACTAATTTATATAAATGTTTCAACTTGTTTTCAACTAGCAAACTTGGATTAACTTTTTAACCTTGAAAAACTCAATATTTATCATGATGACTTGAAAGAAACTTGTAGTACTCATGTCGCACATTTCATTGACTCCAAGAACACTCAAATCGGATAACCGATGAAGAAGTTATGAGTTTTCCAATATGACATGTCAACTAGGAAAACTTTATTTTATTTTGAATTGAAAAACTTCTTCAAATCAATATTTTCGCAATTAAATCTTCAAAACTCGACAACAAACACCACGAAAACACTCGATTCCAACACCAAAATATTTCCACTGCCCGTGGAGTCAAATTGAATCAAAACCAATAATCCAATTAGACTAGAATCCAAATATAAAGTAATATCAACAATAAAAACGTCTCCAAAATCGTTATCAACTAAATCACATCAGTACAATTTGTTAAAACCCAAACCCATTTAAGTGGGATTTATTTCAAATTGGCGCAGATCAAAATCTTGTAAAAGAAGTCGAGAAATTGCAAGAATTCAAATCGAATTGAGGAAAATTCTCATAATTGAGTATTTATCAAATTGCGGATCGAATACCTCATTTTCACCGCATAAACTTAGCTCAAACTGACCGTCTCACGATGCTCTACCATTTTACAAAAAAAAAGAGCAAAATCGAATGTCAAGGGCGTACGGAATGAATACTTTGAGTGAGAGAGTTTAGGGATCAACATAACTTTGTTCTCTATTTGAAATGAAATTAAATGTTTCATTTGATTTCTTTTTTATGTTTATTTATATATAAATCCTCAGCTGCTTGTCAAAAGCTTAATTTCTTTTTATTTATTAAATCAACAAATCCCTATTTTGACGTGTTTAGGCTTTCGGCGTTCGTTTTTGATATAATTTTTCACTAAATTGAACCAAACTCTTGACAAAATAGTCCATCTTCATAAAATGTTCATAACTCTAGTTTTGTTCAAACCAAAAACCCAAAAATCTTAACTTTATATATGACATACCACACTTATAGATCAATTCTCTTAACATACTTGTCCAAACTTATAACAATTTGACGCAATCTCAATCTCGACCATTACCACTCGACATGAAACTCGAGGCAAAGTCTTGTATAAACTTCGTTCTCACATTACATTACCACCAATCCCAACTTGCACACAAAATGAGACAAAATTTTCACATTGGGATTAACAATGTATTCATTAGTTTTCGAGCTACAAATAATTTATTTTCACTCGCACCCTTCAGACACGTGCTAGCAACCAAGATTATGACAAATTGAGGGTACACCTCAACACGCTCCGACTTCGCGACAAGATTTTATATAATACACACACTAAGAATATAACATAAAAATAGCATTTAAATTTATGATCTCCGTTTCATAATACATAGGTCCCACCTCAGATACTTAAATCCTAAGTTAAATATGAAAATACTTAATTAGTTGTCTAATCAAGTTTATAAAAGTCTTGGATGTCATAGATCTTGTTATGTATTGATACTTGATTAGGATTTGAGGCATGAAATGTAAAGTAAAGTAAGGTTATCGAATATTTAATAAAGTTGATTGTTTAACTCGTCAAAAATTCACAAATTGCCAGGATTGGCAAAATAATGAAGGTCACTTTTCATTAAACAAAGGATTTGGAAATGAAAAGTTGAAATGATTATAATATCTATCACCAAGTTGTTGAATACAATGAAAATGATTGGGTCTACTTAATGTTTCACTTTGGAAATAGTTTTACTGTTTTGGATTGAAAGAGTCATTTATAAAAGGTCATTTTCACGTATCTTTTTTAGTTCAATGATATGTAAGTTTAAATTTCGAGAAAGAAATTTTAATAGTTGGGAAGAATTGTGACATCTAAGAATTTCATAAACTTGATTAAGAGACTAATGAAGTATATTTTTGAGTTTTATTTTGAATTTAAGTATCTGAAGTGGGACCCACGTATTACAGACTGGAGATCATAAAGTTAAATGTTATTTTTTCGATGATAAATGCTTATTGTGTGTATTATTTGGTATTTTGTTGTGACATTAAAGTATGTTGAAGTTTGTCCTCAATTTATCGAAATCAGGGTTGTAAATGCGTGTTTGAAGGGCACAACCAAAATAAAATGATTAGTTCCTCAAAAAATAGTAAATTAAGTGTCAAATATCGCGTGGAAGTTTGTCTCGGTTTACATGCAAGTTGGGATCGGTGGCAGTGTCAGATGAGAATAAAGTTGGTGCAAGACCTTACCTCGAGCTTTTATGTCAATTGGCGGTGGTCGAGGTTAAGATTGGGTCCAAATTGGTGTGAGTTTGGTTTAGTATGATAAGAGAATTGGCCCATAAGGGTTTAGTATGTCGTTGACAAAGTAAAGATTTTTGGGGTTTTGGTGTTACCAAAACCAGTGTTATGGACATTTTATGAAAATAGACTTTTTTCTCGAGTGGTTAGCTCAATTAGGTAGAAATTCATATTCAAAATGAGCACCGAAAGTTAAAGCACGTCAAAATAGGAATTTCAAAAATTAATGAATAAAAGAAATTAAATTGTTGACAAGCAGCTAAAGGTTTATATATAGAAGGAAAAAGAAAAAAAAAGAAATGAATGGTTTCATTTCATTTCTCAACAGAAAAAATAATAGTTCATTTTTTAAACCCTTTCAACTCGAGTTTTTGCTTCGTGATCTCCCAACGTGCGATTTTTTCCCTGTTTCTTTCCATAAAATGTAGAGCATTGCAAGACGGTCAGTTCGAGCTAAGTTTTGATGGTGGAAATAAGGTATTCAACATGTCATTTGGTAAAACTCAATTCATGACATTTTCCTTAATTAAGGTTGAGTTTTCACAATTTCTCGATATCTTTTGCATGGTTTTGATGGAAATTGGTAGGGATTTTTATGAATAGGTATATTGGATTGATTAGTGCCAATTTGGAATAGAACTTACTGGTGTAGGTTAAGGTTTTTATGAATTGAAATAATGCGATTCAGTTGATAACTATTTTGGAAATGTTTTATAGTTCATATTGATTTACATTGGGTTTATGAATGAATCGATTATTGGTTTTTATCCAATTTGACTCTGCGGGCTGTAGAAATATTTTGACGTTGGTATCGAGTGGTTTCATAGTGTTTATTGTTGAGTTTTGAATATTTAATTGCAAAAATATTGATTTGAAGTCGTTATTCATTTCAAAACAAATAAAGTTTGCCTAGTTGATAGGCCATATTGGAAAATTCATAACTTCTCCTTCAGGGATCCGATTTGAGTGTTCTCAGATTTTGTGGAAAGTATGACATGAGTATTACAAGTTCCTTTGAGTTCATCATGACAACTGATGATGTTCTCAAGGTTAAAAATCTACCCAAATTTGGCTAGTTGAAAGTTAGTTGAAACAGTTATATAAATTAATATTTTTGGAAATTGTTCTTAACCGTACTTTGGCTGCAGTTTTTATTGGGTTTAGTGATTTGGTTTCACTTCAACTTGTATTCGCCTTCCTTTTCTTTTAGTAGCTGCTTCCTAAAAGAAGAAAGAACATCATGTTGCCATGTTTTTTTTGATCAAATTCTATTTTGTCTTTACTACACAGCATTCGCCTTAAAGCTCTTCTTTTCGCACCCAGAAAATTGCTTGAACCATAATTTAATTGGGTATGCAGGGAAGCTATTGGAACCATTTTCAAAGTGATCAGATGCTCCAGGAACTCCGAAAATTAATCTCAAGGTTAGTTGGTTGTAAGTAAGTCCTACAGTGATCTTTACAATTTATTGAATCTTTTTGTATCTGTAATTGCATCATAGTGTATTTCATCATTCTTGGTCATGCATGCCTTGAGAGAGTGGGGGGGGGATAAGCTTCTTTCGGAGTATAGTTTGCTTGAGATTAGATTTCAATCCTACAAACACCAACTAGTGAGACTAGTTCTAGAGTCAATCGCCAACAAGTTATCTTTGCATTTCATATTCCATTAATATTGACTCTGAACTATTTTTGGAAGTCGACGTATAATTGTAGTTAAAAGACAAAAAAAGTGGATTGCATGTCATGTTGATGCATATATTTTATTAATTATTTGAAAATGCAATTAATTGTCTCCATATATTAGACTAACAATTAGAGGAGTATATATATCAGTGTAGATGTTTACATATTTGACATCTTCCAATTTTTTTATGATGTTTGATTTTATATAAAGAAAAGGAAAAAATGGAAATGACTCGAAGATTGTGGTAATTGTTTTATGAATTTAAAGTAAATTCTTGTTATGAATTGTTTATATATATATATATATCTAGATTGTTTTGGGGCCCTTGGGTAGAGTGTAGAGCATAAAATTTCATTGAAAGATTATGACAGTCTCTTAAGTTTGTTTAAAATAAGTTCGGAAGGTTTTAGTTTCATTTTTTGTCTACTTTGACATTATTATGTTGAAATTAAGTTATTCAAGAATCTAAGTTAGGTTATAAACTTGAACTTGTTATATATTGTGAACAGCGTGGAATTGTGATTCCTTCCAGGCCTCTGCCTATTTTGTTGTCTATTAGTTGGATGTTTTCTTATGGGCCAATTTTAGGGGAAATGCTGTTAGAATTTATACAAAATATGGAGAATAATTTGTAGGATTGCCTAAATTGCTCTTGTAAAATAAGTTGAGAACCGAATCATTTTTGGATCTAAATTACGATTTGGAGCATTATCAGTGATTGAAATAGAAGTTATTTGGAGGTCAAAGTTAAAAGAATGGATTAGGTTGACTTGATCATCAGGGGATTAAGGTAATCTAGGTCGGTCAGTTGTCTTAATGATGAAGGGGTTGACACATCCCTACACCAAGTTTCTATTAATGTGGTCAACTAGGAGTAATAGCTCTTGTACTTTTTCTAAGTCTAAATGTAAACAATTTAACTAAGTTTATAATCCAAAAATTGAAAGCAAAGTTTTAGTAGGTAAGACTCTATTAAACAGTAAATATATTTAACTATCTAATCATGCATGCATTATTTTATTAAATTCTAGATGAGCTAAAAGAAATGGAAGGTAAGAAATAGAATGAAAGAGATATAACACTTATGAAGTCGCAAGAAAAAATTTATCTCGCACCTATGAGGCTTGATTGAATACTCGATCTACGTACCTCATACCCCCAAACTTATTCCAAACCTTGTCCTCAAGATTCAAAATCAAGGTGAGAACATTAGTAGAAAAATGATGGAAATAGATGGATAATATATAGAGAAAAATTGGATAAAAATACTTGAATGCATTGTCAGGAAAATAAGAAAAACAAAAACAAAAATAAACCAATTTTTAATCACAAAATTGTTCATGGGCTACTTCCTAGTAGCATTTTTGTTTAACATTGTTGGCTCAACAAATTTACCTCCTCCTAGTTAGGGTATAAATCAATGACCTCAATCATCGGTATGAAGAAACATTCGAATACTCATTCCTTGTTGTCTAAGGTCACACTTTCGTCCGGGAAGGCTTCGTTCTCTTTCCTACCCAGATGCTAATCTAGCGAAACTCCACATTAATAAGCACTTCAGCAGCCGCCATGAGTGTTCAACCTAAAAGAAGTGTGCTATATTTGTTGTTGCTCCCATCCACCAGATAGAAATTTGTGACTAACATAAAGTCTCTAACACAAAGAACTACATTCTTAGCCATTCCTCTTGATGTCTACTAGGTCATTCGAATATACTACATTCATCTCTGCATCACTGGTGAGACATAATCTATACAGCTTCAATAGTTTTGATTACATGACATTGACTTGATCGCTTATGACACATAAAACTTTAAGGATCCTTACATTCCCAATCTTGCATGGAATCATGACCTTCCTAGGATTCTTGTCATGACGGAACTAAAAATACAACATGTCAGGGAGTAACGTCCTATTTTCCTTGCAATCATATGTCCTTAAATGGTTAGTCCCTTGTTTGGTGATTTGTAAGATTTGTGGAGGCATTATACTTATTTGTGCACCCCTTCATAGAGTCTTTTCATATAGAGGCTATCCCTGGCTTTCCTTCAAAAGTTCTTCGATCCACAGATATCTATCCATAATTATCCTGTACAAAACCATAGCAGAGCAAGCGAATAATATGTCACTTGAAGAATTTAAAATATTCAGAATTTAAAAATTGACTACCCTCTTTTATGCTCAACGACATTTGTTTTCAACGATAGAGGCATTGACCCGGTCAATGTTAGCTCTGGTCATTTGCAAAAAGGGCCTACCAAATAAATTTGTAAAGGTCTGGACTTGTGTGTCTCCTTCATGTCTATGACATGGAAGTCCAAGGGGAACTACAAGTCCTCTACATGAACCATTACATCTCGAATGATTCCTTTAGAAGAGATCTCCTTACCATTAACGGCCGAAACCTGAATCTTCGTCTTTGATAATTTGCCAACCTCTATAGACACTTGGAAGTTTGAGGACATCACATTGATTGATGCTCCTAAATCAAGTATTACATTCTCAATATATTGTCCACATATAGTGCAAGGAATACCTACTACCCCCGAATCATCACATTTAAGTAGGATGTCTAGAGGACTTCCTTGGGAGTTTGGGTGGATCAGCTCTTAATTTGATCTTTCCTAGGGTGTTGGTTTCATAAACCTCATTTTCTGAGGTAGTGTTGTTATGAGAAATAACGTTCACTTGCGCATCTAATAGGCTAATTCCTACATTCAGATTCGGGGTATGGTTGTGAAGGCAACTTCCCCTCTCCCCTAGTCATCTTAGTTGTTGTGCGATTTGGCTTTGTTAAGCCACTAGAGATTTAATGATGTCCTCTAGAAAGGAATGATTCATCTCTAGTTTAGGCAATGGTCGTCCTCTGAGACAAAATATGAATAGTTTTGGCTTTGAGGCTCATAATTGAAGTTAGGGTTATTCCTCGTCCTTGCTTGGTTATAGGTATTTTCGAAGGGCGCTCAAGTTTGCCCTTGGACTTGGTTACCTATATTGATGGTCCTCAAATAAAGTAGGACATTCAACAGTTGCATGGCTTGCGGCTAAGCAAAATCCACAAGCTTTAACTAGCACTTGGCCATTGGCTAGAAGACATTCCACAAAGGAAGTCAACTGATCAATTTCCTTTTCAGCAGAGCTAGTAGTAGCTCCAACTAATGAACTTCAATGTGCGTCAACATCAATATCCCTATATAGCCTAGTTTGTTACGTTATATCATTGTAGAGTTGATACATATATGTAGGGTTTTGTCATGAATGTGACCACCATAAGCACTATCAATCATACGCTCTCTAGGGGGGTCATGCTGACATAGAATAACCGAATAATGACCATATTAGATTGTCCATGTTGTGGGCAAATGACAATTAGGTGCTTTTTGCAGTCTCAATAATTACCAAAAGACTTGTCGGTCTTCATGTTTATATTGCATATTTCATTTATGAGTTGGGCTACCTTATCCTAAGAGAAATATTCCCTAAAGAACTCATTTATCATGTTGTTCCATGAGTTAATGCAGCTAGGGCGGAGATGAAAGAGTCATTGTTTGGCCTTATCCTTTAAGAAGAATAGGAAAGCCCTGAACTTTACCGCATTATTTTTCATTTAAGCATGAAAGCTTTGGCGTTTGGTGGAAAGTTTATGCAGACGGGCAGCTAAGCAAGAAAAGTTTGGAGGTCTTCATTGATGCGTCCCATCGTGATCTAACGATCACCACCGGTGTAGCATCACCTATCGCGATTAAAATGTCACATGGCCAAAAATCCTAATTAAGCCTCGGTACACCAGTCGGACTCAATTAGAGTACCTATATAGTCGTCCTTCATAACTAATAATCATAATATAGTATATTGTATATTGTAGATTGAATAAATAATCAAAAATGCAACGGAGTCAAGACTTTTTTGATAAAACATAAGATATACAAAAAGCGGTATAAACCATAGTCGTAAAACCATATCCATACCCTATTTATTACAAAATAGTAATTCAATAAAATGTATATACAAAAGATTAAATTACATTGGAGGAGATCTCTAAATACCTAGATCCTCCCTTTATCTTTTTTCTTTAACGCTGAATCGTGTACCTGGAATGCTAAGAGGGATAAGCGCTTCATCATGCTCAATATGTGACATTCATTTACCTATCAACTTTCGACAAGTAATCAATAAATAAATAAATAACAACATGAACCAGTAATAGCTACTCAAGATATGAGAAATAATATAAATAATACATATCAAATGCAAGCCATTTATTGTATCGCAATTGTACTTTGATCTTTCTTTCCAATTGTTTTAAAAATTGAGAATGTTCTTCTCATTTACATGATAACACAAGCCTAAAGAGTTCTATAATAGCCAAATGTAAAATCCCATAGAGTGTATTAACGCCAAACTGAGATTTCGACTCTAATTGGATAGTGAATGGATATGGTTCTTGTTATGTTTTTCATTTTTTTATTAGAGCTTGGTACATATCTTCTTTCTTCTTGTGATTATTGGAGGTTGGTACTTATCCGTCTTCCTCATTATGTTTAATTGAGGTTGGTACTTATCTATCTTTCTCATTATCTTAAACAAAGGTTGTTACTTTTCTGTCTTCCTTGTTGTATTTTCATTATGTAACCCTTTCTATTGAACTTCTAAAATTTGAGTTATAAAACATTAAAAACATGAGTCATAGTACAGTGCCCCAAACCTAGCCCATAAGCTACATGAGCTGATATACTAATTCCGTAACATAATTGATAAAATAAATGAGTCCCACTTACTTGTGCCAAGCTTTCCTCACTTTTACCGACTTACTCAACTCTCAAAACCCTTAAGTTTCTCGACGATCAAAAAACCTAAAATAGACCAATTGTTATTAATTTAAGTCTAATATTCATTAATTAGAACCCTTAAACTAGTCTTAATCGAATCCAAAACTAATTTACCAATTTTTGTTTTATTTGATAATTTAAAGCTTTTTGAAGTAAAAATACAGGTATAAAGTCCTGAAAGAATTCTGAATTCTCTATTTTCATAGAAATCCACAATTTCTATTTATTTGGTCCACAAATATTATTATTTTTTTCTAATTTTTCCATTTTTCTAGAATCTTTATTAATTTCTAGCTATTTTCTCTCTTTTTATGTGAAAAGTTTGATCCTTAAATCAGACTAACAGTTTAGTTGAATTGGATCGGGTTCGGTCCAGTCTGGGGATTAAACGCCTTTTTTCCTCATCAATGCAACAAACCCTCTATTCGCATTTTTTTACTAATTCGTTAATTAGGGATGGGTTTTGTCCAACCCCAAGGTGCGTTAGGGCAGGGGATACTACTCCGTGGTCATCACCTACCCCGAATCCTATCTCCACCTTCATCAAACCTCCATCAACACAACAACATCAACAACCCAACAACGACATCAACGGCAATGCCACAACAACCGATCAACAGTGACAACAATAACAACACCAAAACAAAAGCCCTATAATCTCACATTTTCCTAGACTCAGCTTCAGTCTCCTCTTCCTCATATTCTCTTTTCTCTCCTTTAGATTCTTTCTGTCTAATGTAAACAAGGGAGGCATTGTTTCATTTGAGATAAATATGAGCTTTCATCGAGATTCGCATAGCATGAATCTTGAGGCAGATCTAATGATTTAATTCTTTTTATTTTATATTTTGATCTTTATCAAGATATATGTTGCGTATCTCGAGATCAATTTTGTGCTTATTTGCAAAACAACAAAACATTCATCACATCCTAGCCAACTTAATTGATCAAATATTAATTTGATTTTCTAGAGATATGTAACGCATATCTCGATATAGATCTTGGGGTTCAAAAGTCAACAACTTAACAAAATGTTTGCTTTGATTGTCATGGAGATAGGCTACAGGTATCACGAGGTGTGACTAACCCAATCAACACTCTAACATATCACTCCTCTAGTTTTCACTATTCACCTCTTCGATGCTTATGCCATTCATATCTCGAGGTAATCAAATGATTTCTGACACGTGTCGAACATGCACAATAATTTTCCATAATTTACGATTAACTTTTAATAGTGCTAAATGGGATTTCGACTCCACAGGGATTTTGTAAATCTTAAAGGAAAGTAATTTTTTTCTTGTTTTTATAATTAAGTTAATTTAATTGTATGGGAATTGAAATATTAAATAACTAGACTATAAATATTAACTTAAATAACTAAACTAACTAAACTAACTTAAACAATTCAAATTCTATTCAATATAAATAAACAAGCCCCCACTAAATAATATACTATATTTGGATTACTTTCAATCAAAAAAACATAATATTGCTTCACTTTATAGTTATAATCATTATATATTTAAATCTTGGAATCATTAAATCCTACTTCATAATAGGTTGATAGTCTTTAGCCAGCCACCGATTTTCTAAAATTCAATGGAAATGCCACATTCTTTTCATTGTAAAAATACTCATTAGATAAAACAAAACACTGTAGAAATATGATAGCATTAAGTTCAATGAAAATCATGCATAATCTAAGCCAATATAACCAAAGCCGCATAATAAATAACTTAAAACACAATCACCTAAAATATCCACTTAGGAAATGCCCTATAAATTAATCATAGTTACTATTTTTTAATTGTTGTCAATAACTACAAATATAGATTCTGAATCATAATACCATATAACACATTTGCAACTATGCATGCAATAATAATCTCCTTTAATTATAATACGCAAAAATAACTTGTTAAATTCGTAATTGACGTGTGTGAATAGCTTTAAAGCATTATGCACATGATTTCTTAATTATAACTATCTAGCAATCCAAAATATATTACATTGTCTACGGTTTGTTTAGATTCATAGACTACTCACTCATGGTGGAAATAAACAATGCATAAATATAATTAAAAGACTCAATAAAAAAATAAATACCTTAATATAAATCAAGGCTCCAATTTATCTTCAACCATATACAATAAAACTAATATAAAGCAAAAGGAAAGCAAAAAGATATAGCAAAAAGCGAGAGTTATTTCTAAGCTCTCTGGCTTTTTATAGTCTCCCTACTTATAAATATCTTAGATAAATTCAAATTATTCATATTAATAAAAAAAAACCCATAATCAACCTCACCAATTTGTTTGCGATTCATATCTTATACACAAATCACTGAGCGAATCACTGAGTTTAGCTCCCAGTGCTCTACCGATTCAGCTGGTGATTTATAGTTCATTCTCCAATTAACTATAGATTCTTCGGTATTCTTCTATTTTTTATTTAAATGGCAATTCTTAGTGTTATTCTTAATCGCCAGCTAATCGCTGGTGTAGTTTTTAATTGATGGTTTTTCTATTCTTTCTCATTTCTTCCATTTGTTCATTTGCCTATTTAAAATCCAAAATAACAAAATAAGAGAATACATATCGTAATATCATAATTTATGCCTAAAATCAACCTAAATTACACTATAAAATGTGCCTAATTATTAACTTATAAAATACCTCCAAACTTAGCACTTTGCTGTCCTAGACAAAGGAATACTATCAATCATATCCTCTTTTCATTAATATATACTGATTTCAAATTAATTTTTCTTAACTTTAAATAATAGAAATTTTAAAATAGAAATGATTTTCAAATGAAAACATACTACCCCCAAGTAAATGAAAGTTATGATATAATTGAGTAATTAGACAAAATGAAACATCCTTTAATGATAACTTAACCACTTCATGCAATACCCTTTAAAACTTAAATTTCATTGCCAAGGCTAGTACACAACGTAGGTTTTCTCAATCTCCACTGACAAGCATCAAGCTTATGATAACTAATTTAGAATCTCAAAACACAAAAATCACTTGATTAATTTTAATTTTAGAAAATATTTTATAATACTACCACCATCGAAATCAATACGAATTTTGTCAAGATACCAACGAATATATCATTAAAAATATGTTAGATTAATAAATACTTCATTCAAATTTAGCTTTAAGAACTCGAGTTAAATCATTTCTTTGAAGATTTTAAGAACGTCCATCATTTTCATCTCCCATTTTTTTCTACTTTATTCTAATTATTTTTTTTATATTTCTTTTACTTTTGCTTTTCGAGTCCCTGCTCCATTTTCTTTGGACATTCTTACATTTTTTCATTATAGATTCCCTGATCTATTTCTTTTAGAATCTATAGGAATCTAGCATATATTTATTTTTATAAAGTTATGTTAACACTTTTCACTATCCACCCAAGTTGAAGAAAGTATTATTTCTAACTTATAGAAATTCATCAATTTATGACACATTTCTTCTTTCAATTGTGGTATAATAATTCTCTATATACATTGTAAAAATACTTAATCAATAAAATTTGTATCACATGATTCTTAGAAATCTATCTTGTATATCTTGCATTATTGTCTTGATCTTCTACAAATTTTCATGACTAACACAAAGCATTCACTTTAGTGTTCACACCAAGTAGTAAAGTTTATCAAAAAGGGTATAAAAATTGATTCCTTCTAAAATAAAAATCGTTTGGATTTTAAAAATATCACTTCAATTCATAATCTATTATATATTTATTATTGTTTTTAATAAAGTAAAATGAAATGAAAATCATACTTGATTTTGGAAGAAATTTGAAAAATTTCGTCAACTAACTTGAATATCATATTTAGAGTAATTTTAAACTTTTCTTCTACCTTTCTTTCATTTCATTGCCATCAATGTCATATTTCACCTAAAATACCCCCAAACTCTTTCTAAAGCTTATCCTTAAGGTTCAAAAGTGTAGTTTGATTTTCGACACAATAAACATACCACGTGAAGTACAAAAGGAATGATAAAATCATAAATTTGATAATCAAGAAATTAATTTGAATAAGATAGAGTGCATACTAATTTAATGAATAAACATCACCATTATATTTCAAGTGTAAAAAATATGATTCCCAAGCACTAAATAAAATGTAACTCATAATATACCACCATAAACACAAAGTATATAACCACCACCAGAATTGCATAGAGGAATTCTCGCAGTATCGCTTAGAGATAGAAAATAAAATAGAATAAAGGAATCAATATTGGCATCCGGAAGTTGCGTTGTCATCATCCTCCACTGGATCAATCTGTGGGACTGGTAGCTCATAGTGGGGTCGTAGAGGTGGTATTCCTAACTTGGCAATGTTGGAACATCAAGATTATTGATAAATGGTAATATTATCTATGCATATGGTATAGGAACCTTTGTGCCTGCTTGACATCTATTTCCCTTGGACATCGTACGCTCCATTCTATGGATGCTTCTTGCTAAGGCTCGCTTGTTCTCAAACACCAGATCTTGATTACACAGAGTGGTCATCTAATTGCGTAAAATTATGCCCATGAAAGCCAACTACGACTCTACCATATATAAGCAGTCATAATCCGTAGTAGGTGCTCCAAATTCAGATCATTTCTAGCTTTCGACATTTCCTCCAAGATTCTCCTCTTGTCGTTTTTGATTTTTGTTCTCTACTCGGTTTCTCTTTAGGTTATCTCAGCCTTTTTCTCTTTTATCCTATGTGCCTTCATAACTATTCACTCTTCCATATCTCTCTATAACTACATTAGCGATGGTTTTCTCTTGTAAAACACCCATACCGAGGCCTTCCATGTTCACTTGGTCCATCCGATAAAAGGATGTAATCATCAAAGGGAAAGAAAGTCCATCATTCTTCTTAGTGGTGATGGCACTCTTAATTGATTCATAAATTATTCTGCCAACATCTAAGTATCCTAATCCCATGAAAATATGGTAAATAGGGTGACTTTGTAGTTTACTCTCCCATATTACTTTAGGCTCGACTGTAACTTGGGGTTGATGAAAAAACACCAAGCTTCAGTAGTCTTCGTAAAACATTTTGTGGTTATGTGCTTGGGGTACCCCTCTATATCAAAAATAAATCCATTTCCATTGATTACCTCTAAACTTCCCCTTATAATCTCGGTGGTGTAATGCTACTTAATGCCATATTTAGGTGTTAGGTACTTGTCATTTTGTTTTTGACGAAAATCAGGTAATCCAAAATACTGGTTTATTCGTGCAGCAGAACAGTCACTATTCTCCTTTGAACTTGGGACTCGGTCTTACTCTCACTTCTATATGTGTTGGCATAAAACTCTCTCACCAAGACATCATAACCATATCCAGTAGGAACATCCTCTAGGTTTAGGTGGTTGTAATCTATAGTCAATAATCCTCAGTTCCTAGCCTCTATGATATCTAGGATCCTAAACCTATACTTCAATTTGTTACTCACATTAAATCCCTACTCCAGGATAAACTTCTTCTCCTTAATTATATCATTCTTAAATTTTTCGTAGGCCTTCTCATTGACATAATTTTCTTTCCTCAATTCATAGTCTTTCTCCTCATGGGTATCTCTTGTTCAACTTCATCTATGTCATCCTCTTCTACATAATCATCCTCAATGTCAAAACTAAATGAAAAAGGTGGAGTAGGTTCTGTTTGCGGTCTAATTCTAGGTGTGTTGAAAGATATTAATGTGGGTTGGATTTGGGAAATTTTGGATTCTATTTTTAATTTCTCTATTAACTTTCACTTTTCCTTCTCCTCTCGTGAACTTCTACCTTTTTACCACCTCCGGCTATTTGGAAAAGTTTAATTAAAAGAATGATCCTGTAAGTTATTTGGAAACAAATTTTTCAGAAAGATGTTGGATGAAATTCAACTCATCTATCGAGAATAAGAAATCATCAAAAAATCATTTTGAAATTGAGAGTTTGAAGTTTAAATGAAAGTTGTTGATAAAACATCATTGGGAAAAGTAAACTTTATATGTAATTCAAAGTAATCAATAAATATTGACAAAAACCCCAAACTCATTTGAAAGTTAGTTTCAAATTAGCTTACTTACAGAGTTCGATCCACTTGCCATAAACAAAAAATTGTTTGAAGATTCGATGGTGATAACCAAATCATCACATCACTTCCATATTAGAAATATAATAGAAATTATTTGATATAAAAACCATTTATAGAGTAAATATTTTGAAATTGAGCTGCTAACCTAATAATCAATCCAACACTAATGAAAAAACAAAATTTTAATCCATAAGATGTTAGGGTTTCTTTGATTGCCTTCTTGAAAGTGATTCTTTCAAGTATGAAAATCAAAATTCCTCTCTTTAATACTACTCCAATCCAAACATCCTTCTCAAAACTCAACAAGTTTTGGGTTGAATTTGTGAAGATTGAGGCGAGAATCGCTTTAATACACTAAAATGAAGCTTTGGAAGGTTTAATCTAGTCAAAAATTGGTCTCTTCATCGAAAGTTTGTAATGGTTAGTGAGTTTGAAAGGTTTAAATGTGGCGATTTAGGGTTTTTATTTTGAAACACTTAAATTCCCTATCAGCGAATCAAAGCTTTAGTGACTCAGCGATTTGTATAGTGATTTATAGTTATAAACTTGATTTGGTGAAAAATCGATGACTCGAATTTACACTTAAAACTCTTCAAACTGATACTGATTTGCTCAACGATTTCTTGTAAAAATTGGAATAGTTGTGAAATCGCTAGCCTAATTTTACTATTTATATAATTAAATCAATTTTAAAGGTAAAAATATTCCAAGTTTTCATAATTTGACTATGACATATATTAAATAATTTATTTCATTAACATAAATGCTAATTAAATTAAAAATTAATACATAAAATAATATAATACGAAAGTAAATTGGCTCGATCAACCCCTTACATGAAACTCTTTCGGAATTGGATTCCTAAAATATCCTTATTGCAAGAGTCAAAAGTTGAAAGAATATAAAAATAACTAACTAATCGAAATACTAAAACTGAAAATAAATATAGAGTATGAAATGCCTCCCATAAAGTGTTTTTGTTTACTATTGTTAGCTCAACTAATCCACATAGTTCTAGATTGCTTCTATGAACTTAAGTGTAAAATGATCCACACTTGTGCCATTTTAGAAAGTGATTGGTCGACCATGCACTAGAAAAGTAATTGCGTTGTTTAGAGTATCCATGATAGCTTGTGAAGTGGCTAAGAAATGTTAACGTAAGATTTATGGAAGATCTTCGTTGATGAAGTGTGACATAACAAAAATTTTGTGGGAATAATATACTTGTCAATTTGAACTGGTACATTAGTAACCAAACGGTTTTACTAAATAATCATTTGATAGAGTAACTTCTTGGAGGAAAGTACGTCCAATTCCAAATTTAGTGTGAAGAAAAAAATGATTTGGCTTGTAGTTTGCTCTAGAACCTGTATCACATATAGCTTTAAAGTACCAAGCTCATTTGACCTTTATGTTCAAATGTATAGAGATCTCCTGGATCATCGAGCTTGACGATTTTTGGGTTTTTCTTTTTGTTTTTCTTATTTTTTTTTTGGATTTAAATTCCTCCATGTTATTATTCCCTACATTGTTCACTTGCTTAACCTTCCATTCTTGGGTTGTTGCCTTTTGATTTGAAGTATTTTTACCTTGCTTGTTCGTGGTCTTAACATTTCCATCTTCCATTGCTAATGCATTATTAGCATATATTTCAGCTTCATGAAGATTTAATTGTAAAGACTCATTATCCTTAGTTTGTTTGTTAGCAAATTCATCAGAGTTTTTATAGATATTTTCGTCATTGAAACGAATAGTGGCAATTTTGTTTTTAAACTCCATATACATTGTTCTTTCAAAGATGTCTAGCTTTGTTTTAGTAGTTTTAAGGAATGATTTTCCTAAAATTATAGATGGGGACTTAACTGATATTGAGTCTCCTATTTCCATGACTTAGAAGTCAGTATGAAATATTAAGTCATTTACTTTGACTAAGACATCTTCTAGTAAGCCATAGGATTTAATAATGGTGTTTTCAGCTAAAGTAAGGTTAATAAGTGTATTAGTCAATAAACCTATTTTGAATGACTCGTATAATTGACCGACATAACGTTTATTGATGCTTCAAAATCACAAGTAATAAAATCTAATAAATGGTACATATTGTGATAGGAATTTCAAACATCCCTGGGTCGAAACATTTCTCAAGTATTTTCTTTTTAATTATAGCAAATAATTTTTGTTCTAAGTTTTCTTTAGATTCTTCTAAAAAATTTTCTTTTGACTTAGAGAATTCTTTCAAAACTTCATCATAATTAGAAAATTGCATAATTGATTCCATCAATGGTTTATTGATTTCTATTTTCCTAAATGATTCAAGAATGTCTTCATTGAGTTCTTCCTCCCTAGCATCAACTAATCGTTGCGGAACTGTAGAATATGAACACATATCTTCATTCAAATTATCAAAAATCTTATCATTTTTATCCTTATCAATTACTTTAGACTGTTGTAAAGATTCTTCATATGCTTTAACTCTAGCTAAATACTATAGGTACAACCTTCCAAGAAAAGGTATATATTTCAATTGTTCAGCCATCCGTTCTCTAGTAGGAATAACATTAGCTATCATTTCATCTTCTTCCTTTAATAGTCTTATGAACCTTTTTCTTATTACTCTGTTTAAGCATCTTACCAATTATATTTGTGTATTTCTTATCACTGAATATATCATTAGCTCGTGCCTGATTAGTAGGAGCAATATTGGCTTGAGTAGATGCTTTAGTTTTACTACTGTGTTAACTACTCAAGATATTTATTTGTAAATTCATTTGACTTGACTTATTTTTTAGTTCATTAATAGTAGTATTAGTCTTAATTTGATTTTGAGAAATCTGTGTAAAGTTTTGATGACTTTGATTCATAAAGTTATGCAGTATTTGTTGGATTTTTGGGGTTCATATGCAGCAAAAATTACAAAATAAATTTGACAAAAACCTCAATAGGATCCGAATCTAATTCCATAAAAAACGTTTAAACCATGAGAACATAATCATACCTCGGTCGCAATATACATTTCTAAAGGTTGATCGATCTCTAAGGTGTTGCTAATGACGAACGCCCTTAATATGCCCCAACAATATTTACTTTAAATTTGGATTCATAAATTGAGTGTTTTGTTGAGAATGTATATTAGGTGCAGGATGTATCCGAGATCTTGATCTATAAGTGTTATAATTCTGATTTTGATGACCATAACTAACATTTGAATTTTATTTTCCCGGATAATAAGTATTATTAGATTGATTTATTGGGGGACCAAAAAATTAATTCATCATTGCATTAACCTCTTTTATATTTTCTTCATGTAGAGTACAAACGCATATGTAAGATGTGTAACTTCATTGCAGAATTCACAAGCCTTAACTTCATTAGATCTATCAATAACTTACAGCTTAACCATTTTATATAATTCATCAATTTTATCATCGATTGCATTATTTTTCTTACTATCAACTTCATAGAGTTTCTTTCTTGAGATTCAACCTTTTCAACATATTGCTTTTATTGTTTTGCCATTTTATTAATTGCTTCTTTTCTTTAAGTAGGTGTTATTTTAAATAAAGACCCACCACATACGGTGTCTAATAAATATTATTCAAAGTGATTAAGTCCTTCACAAAAAAATTCTAATGAAGCTCTTTGAGTATATCCGTGTTGTGGAGAAGAAGAAATTAGTCGTTGGAATCTATTCCAAAATTCATTAAAGCTTTCATTATCTTTCATCTTTGCAATTGTGATTTTCTTTTTATAGGAACTTATTTTTCTAGCAGGCATATATTCATCTAGGAAAACTTCTAACATTTGAGTCCATGTAGTTATTGAATCTTATGGAAGATAGAAAAATCAGTCTCGTGCTTGTTCTTTGAATGCAAAAGGAAAAGCCTTAAGTTTGACTTGTTCTAAAATACATTTTTTTTGGTTTCATCATATTAACTTTATGTTGATACTCCCTTATGAGTTTTTGTGGGTCTTCATTGTTTCTATCATAGAAGTCAGTTAAGGCACTAATAAATCTAGGTCTAAGTTCATATTCAGAAAATCCATTGGGGTATGCTATACACGTAGGCTCATATGATGTAGCATTTTGATTTGTTTGTATAAAAGTGAGTTCTCCATTATTATTGATAGCTATATTATCATCGTTATTGTTAATGACATTGTCATTAACATCATTATTGTTGTCTTTCATCCTCTTAACTAAATTTTCCCTAAGTTGTTGTCTTAAACTCCGATTATAAGTTCTATCTATTTTAGGATCAAATGGATGTAAAAATCCTATTAAATTAACACGACGAAGTGTGTAAACCAAACGATGTATAGAATCCTTAGAAATTATCTAAAAATCCCCAACAATGGTGCCAAAAATTGACACATGTCGAGTGTGCACAATAGTTTCTCGTATTTTACTATTAACTTGTAGTAGTGATAAATGGGAAATCCTCTCCATAGGGATTTTGCAAATCTTAAAGGAAAATGTTTTTTTGTTTTAATTAATTTAGTTAATCTAATGAAACAAGAATGAAAATACTAAATAACTAGCAACTATAACTATAACTATTAAGTTAAATAATCAAACTAACTTAAACAATTCAAATTCAATTCAATATAAATAAACAAACCCCCACTAAATAATATAATATATTTGGATTACTTTCTAACATTAGAACATTATATCACTTCACTCTAAAGTTACAATCATGATATACTTGGAGTATTTGAATCATTAAATCCTACTTCATAATAGGTTGATAGCCTTTAGCCAACCATAGATTTTTCTAAATTCAATGAAAATGCCACATTCTTATCATTGTAAATCTACCCATAGGATAAAATACAATGTTGTAAAAATACAATTGCATTTAGTTCACTGAAAGTCATGCCTAATCTAAGCCAATGTTACCAAAGCCGCATAGTAAACTATTTAGGACACGATCGCCAGAATATCTACTCTAGAAATGCCCTGTAGATTAATCCTAGTTACTACTTCTATAATTTTTTTAACAACTATATACATAGATTCAGAATCATAATACAACATAACACATTTGCAACTATGTATGCTATACTAATCTCCTTTAGATGTAATACGCAAAAATAACTTGTTAAATCTGTCATTGACGTGTATGAATAGATTTAAAGTATTAAGCACATGATTCCTTAATTATAACTATCTATCAATCCAAAATATATTACATTGTTTAGGGTTTGTTAGATTGATAGACTACTCACTAATGTTGGAAATAAACTATTCATAAATATAATTAAAAGACATAATGAATAAATAAATTCCTTAATATAAATCAGAAGTCTAATGTACCTTTAAACATAGACAATAAAACTAATATAGAGCAAAAGGAAAATGAAAGGAGAGAGAGCAAAATGAGAGTTATTTTGAAGCTCTCTTGCCTTTTTTATAGTCTCCTTAAGTACATATCTTAGATAAAACTCAAACTCTTCATATTAATTTAAAAAACTCGTAACCGACCTCAGCGATTTATCAATGATTCTTATCTTATGCATAAATCATTGAGCAAATCATTGAGTTTAGCTCTCAGTGCTCCACCGATTTAGCTGGCGATTTATAGTTCATTTTCCAAGTCGTTGTGGATTCGCTGGTCATGTTCTATTGCCGACTTAGATGGTGATTCCAAGTGTTATTCCAAATCATTGGCTAATCGTTGGTGTAGTTTTTCAGTTGACTGTTTTACTTTTTTCTTTTTTTTTCCATTTCTTCATTTTCCTATTTAAAACCTAAAATCATAAAAACAAGAGAATATCTAGTGTAATATCATCATTTATGCCTAAAATCAACCCGAGTTACATTATAAAATATATATAATTATAGACTTGTCAGTTCCATTAATTTAAATCAAACTATAGGTTATATATATTTAATATATATATATATATATATATATATATATATATGTGTGTATACCTATGTATTTTCTTACCTATAAATCGATCGAACGCGCCTAAAACCACCCTCGAGCGTGCACACTATTTTACATTTCATGTGTGTCACCCTCGAGCCTGCGTGTCACGAGACACCTAACAAATAATTAATTATTTAATTATAAACCAAATAATCCACTTATTTCTATAATTAATATTACAATCCACCCAAACACCAAATAGCAAAAAATTCACGCACACATACTAAACAAATATATCGGGTTTAACCACAAGCGAACTCGGGTTAATTAGTATTCTGATTACGGTTAATCACCTACTTAGGGACACGAGTCATTACATTCTATCCAATTTAAGACAATTTCATCCTCGAAATTAAAAGTTAATATACTCTCTGTTTATGACTTTAAACCCTCATAGCAGAGAGAGACACCTCCTCTTTCAATTACTATTCCGATTTTTCCTTCCTCACTCAACTACTTAACTGGCTGAGTGAGTTATTCTCACCTACTTATCCGAGTGAGAATATTATATTAAAATGAATTATAGTCATGTAGCATTAGTTTAATCATTTTCTAGATTTCATACCTTTCACTCAACTACCAGTAACATTATCAACCATTCAAGAACCCTAATATTAACATGTATTTGCCAACAAGCAAGGTTACTTTGCAACCAAAGATATGGTAATTAGATGTTACTGTCATTTACTATATTTTGAATAACGCTCTTTCTATTAATATTATTAATTTATATAAATTTTAATTTCATGTAGGTTTCATTCTACTACGCAAAGCAATCAAAATTTAACGTTGATTAATAATTGTCAAGTAACATGTTCAAGTTCTTCTAATGCTAGGTCATTTCCTAATAGGCATAATAGTGGTAGAAATTTCCTTGCACATGACAACTTCCAAACTTTAATACTTGAAGAACCTAGAATGCGTTCATATTGTGAAACCAGTTTATTTGTTGATGAGACCTTAGATTTATGTTGCTCCAATGGAAAAATAAATTTACCAACACCCAAAAATCCACAAGAATTAATAGACATATTCCTAGATCAATGTGATGAAGGTAAACATTTTAGAGAAAACGTACATTCTTATAATCATGTTTTTTGCTTCATCTCTATAGGAGTTAATATAGATGAAAAATTAGCAAGTGCCAGACAAAAAGTCTTTACTTATCGTGTGCAAGGATCTATTTACCATATAATAAGAAGTGTACTACCAATAAATGAATCAAGACCAAGATACTTACAAATGTATATATCTGATACTCAAAATGAAATTGAGCACCGACATCTAGAGCGAAACATAACACGACCGAGTCTATTACATAAATTAAAATTAATATTTGATGCACACAATCCTTATGTTCAAGTATATTGTCAATTAGGTAGACATGAGGATGTGATGAATTGTAGACTACTGATACAAGAAGCAAGGGTTAATCGACATATTCATGCTTTATCTTCAATACCACAAGTTGCGGCAATACTAATTGGAAATGATTGTTTAGAAGATTTAAGAGAAAGAGATATCATAATAGAAATAAAAAGTGGTAGCCTTCGTAACATTGCTGACATCCCCGCATACTACGATCCCTTACAATATCCTCTTTCATTGCCTTTGGGGCAACACGGTTGGCATTTGGAATTGTGTTACTCAAATAACAGAAAAATCAGTTCCAGACAATACTACTCTTAAGTTCTTCAAGTACTATTATTAAATTTTGCCATATTGTAATATTTTAATTTTTTATAATTATATTATTACTATTATATAAACTATTTAATTTGTTTTAACAAAAACTAACTTTTGCATATCAGTTTCGCCCATTACACATGTCACTACTTCATTACAGTGGACGTTTTTTACAACAATATGTGGTAGACATGTATGTGAAAATAAAAACAATGCGGTTACGATATCTGAAGATGAACTAACATATCATTTGTTCTGAACTATATCAAGGTTTACAAGATGGAATGAATTCAGGAGAAACAACTGCAAGTTGATAAGAATATGGTTTTTATATATTATGTATTCATTACAAATAAGTTTATTGTCTTACTATAATTTATAACATTTTGACTTTGTTATTTTGCAGGTAATATTGGTAGAAGAATAATTCTTCCCTCATCATATACTAAAAGTCCAAGAGATATGTATAACCGCTATCAAGATGCAATGGCAATCGAGGTATGAAAAATCCGACCATTTTATTACCATCACTTGCAACACTACTTGGTTGGAAATTACCCAAGAATTATTACCTGGACAAAAGGCTCAAGATAGACCTGACGTTACAACTAGAGTTTTTCGATCAAAACTAGAAAAATTGAAACATGAATTATTCGTTAGAGGTGTGTTAGGTAAAGTAATAGCTCATGAACATGTTATTGAATTTCAAAAAAGGGGATTGCCACATTCACATGTGTTGCTAATTATACAAGAAGGTGACAAGTTAAATTGTCCTAATAATTATGACTCTTCAGTTATAGTGAAAATTCCATGTCTTGTAATTGAGTTTAGGTTGTATTCTATAGTAACAAAACATATGATGCATAACCCATATGGACCATTAAACACAAACACAATACATATGAAAAATAATAAATGTACGAAATCATATCTAAAAGATCTTGTCGCATCTATATCATAAGGTAATGATTCATACTCTATATATAGGTGGCGTGATGATGGAAAACAAGTCACAATAGGTAATAGAACTTTAGAAAATCGTTAGGTAGTTCCATATAACTCTTACCTACTTCTAAAATATAACTGTCATATAAATGTAGAAATTTGTTCAAGCATAAAATTCGTCAAATATTTGTACAAATATGTCTATAAAGATCTAGATCGCATTGCTTTTAGAGTATCTACACATACAAGTTGAGATTATGAGATAGCTCAGTTTGTTAATGCTAGGTGGATCTATGCTCAAGAAGCTTTGTGGAGAATACTCAAATTTCAATTGAATGGAATTTCACCTTCGGTAGTTGGACTACAAATACACTTACCTAATCACCAACAAGTCCAATTTAATATAGATGGGTCCATAGAAGACATATTAAATGATAGCGATAGATCGAAAACTATGTTGACAGAGTTTTTTTACGAAAAATGTTATTGACTCTAATGCAAGACAATAATTATATTACGAATTTCCACAAAGATATTAGTGGAATCAAAGACTTAAAGAGTGGACTCGAAGAAAAAATATCTGTAAGGTTAGTAGAATGTACATTATTTCACCATTAGACAGAGAATGCTGCTATTTAAGATTATTACTCAATCATGTTAGGGGACCTATATCTTTGGAAGATTTGCATACAGTAGATGGATTTACATATGAAACATTTGAACAATCTACTGAAAAAGAGGTTTATTAGAATATAATAATAGTGTAACTCAATGCTTATGAGAAGCTGCAAATGTACATATGCCACGTTCTTTAAGAAGACTATTCGCTACTATTTTAGTTTTTTGTGAGCCAATTAGGGAATGTGAATTATAGGATGAATTCAATACGTGTATGATTAAAGATTACAAAAATGCATATAAAAACGACCACTCTCTAGATGAATCTTTCTTTATAAATTGTTGTTTTAAAGATTTAACCAATTATCTCTCACAATATCAAAAAATATTATTGATTACGATTTACCGCAACTAACTTCTAAATCAATAACCAACAATAAAAAATTAATAGTTGAAGAAAAAACCTATACAAATATCAAAAGAAAATTTAGATTCAATAAGAAAATTAAAAAGTCAACAACAAAATGCATTTGATAGTGTCATCCATAGTATCAATAGTCATACACATACAATTTTTTTTACAGGAAAAACATTTTTATATAAAGCAATCTTATCATACAGACGTAGTAAATGATTAATTGCTTTAGCTACAGCTACATCAAGAATTGATGCTATGTCATTGCCCGGGGGTCATACTGCACATTCAAGATTTAAGATCCCTATTCTATTAGATTCCACTTTTACATGTTTCATCAGCAAACAATCAGACTTAGCAGACCTTTGACGACATGCTTCTCTTATTATTTGGGATGAAGCAACTATAGCTCATAGGCACGTTTTAGAGGCTTTGGATAGAACACTATGATATATTACTGATATAGATAATTTTTTTGGTGGAAAAATCATAGTGTTAGGAGGTGACTTCTGACAAGTATTGCTGGTTGTCCTAAATGGTACAAGATCTGAAACCACAGACGCCTTTCTCATTAGAGAACCATTTTGGAAAGACGTAATAAAAATAAAATTAATCGACAATATGCGTTCTATAAATGATTGTTTGTTTGCTGATTTTTTGTTGCAAATAGGAAATGGAGAGGAAATTTATATTCAAGAAGATATGATTAGAGTACCCGATGAGATAAATATTCCTTGGCGAGGAGATCAAATAATACATGTGTTGGGGTGGTCAATCCATTAATTGTATTTATGAAAACTTTTAGTTAATAAAATAGAGGATTTCATTTGCTGTTTATTATAATTAATTTGCATGTTTACATTATAATAAGATCCATGGGTATTTACAGAAATATCCTAAATATCCCTAGTCGATCATTATAATGGGAACTATAATGAATTAAGACTAGTGTGAGTCTTGATTGATGATCATATGATGATTATACGTATAGGGATACGAATCAAGATCACGAGTACTTGTTAGGGAACAAAGTACTGGACCGACCCGCTATGAGAACATCACATGGATTAAGTCATAGTTGTTTCTCATGATAAGTATATTTTTCAGTCCTCTGACTTGAGATTACTAGAGACTTCAACATTAGGAACATAGTGATTTGACACTATCAAACGTTGTCTTTAACCGGACGATTATAAAGGTTGTGATTGGTTACTGTGTAAGCAATGTGATGAAGTTGTGTAATCAAGATAAAATTTGTCCCTCTCATATAAAAAGAGATATCTAGTGGATCCCTCGATGTGTTAGACTGTTAAAAGGCCTAGTCTAAGTGAATTGATATTGATCAATGTCACTTGGATGTTTTCAGTCTACCTAGAGATCGAGACTAGTACGATTGAACATGTTGGATGAAAATTTCATGCCTTATGTTTGATCAAAAGGATATCGTGTGACAAAACGATGTTATATACACTATTGATTAGGTTGTATCGATTTGATATTCGTACAACTTGGGTAGTCATAATGTCTTGCTAGAGGCCGCTTATGACTTGTATACCAAAATGTGTTTTGGTACACTGCCAACCTTGTATGCGCCTATTGGGTCATACACTAAGAATGGTTTTGCGAGATTTTAAGATGGTTTAGAAAAACAAATTTTATATGATAAGATTCATGACAGAAACGTTCTTGTGGTGTATTACACTTATACTTCTTTTTAAGTAGGGGTATATGTGTAATTTACTTAACGTCTATATACAAGGGTTGTACAGACGCTTTAAGTTAGAATACACGTATGAAAGATTAAAGGCCAAAACTCTATTTTCATTTTAGAAATAACTTAGGGTTTTTGGTATGCTCTGGATCATTTTGGAGAAAAAACAAAAGGTTTGGTATTCTCTCAAAGCTAGCACTTCGAATCTCGGTCGCCGTTCGTGTGTGGACTACAGATAGAGGGCGTTCGTCGTTAGTAGCGCCTTAGAGATCGATCAACCTTTAGAAAGGTATATTGCGACTGAGGTATGATTAAGTTTTTCATGGTTTAAACGTTTTTAATGGAATTAGATTCGGATTCTGTTGGGGTTTTTGTCAAAATTGTTTTGTAATCTCCGCTGCGTATGAACCCCAAAACCCAACAACATGACCTAATAGATTTTACATTTTCATCGTTACACGAAAACTTTAATAACAAAGAATACATAATCAATAGGGTTAAACTAACCCTAACAAATGAATAAGTTGAACAAATTAATAATTTAGTTTTCCAGAAATTTTTAGGTGAAACATATATTTATCATTCATTTGATAGTGTAGAGGACGATTCTTTACATCTTTATCAACAAAAATATTTAAATCTTATTTCTCCAGGAGGATTATCACCTCATAGATTGATACTAAAAATAGGATGTCCAGTAGTTTTACTTAGAAATCTAGATCCACAAATAGGCTTATGTAATGGAATACATTTGATTTGTCGCATTTTTCATAGATATATTATAGATGCCAAAATGGCTAATGGACCTTTTAGAGGAGCTAGAGTTTTTATACCACAAATCCCACTAAGACCTTCAGATAATCTAAAAATTCCTTTCAAACTTATTCGAAAATAATTCCCAATAAAACTAGCATCCGCATTGACAATTAATAAATCCCAAGGACAAACTATACCTAATGTAGGAATTTACCTTGCTGAACATGTTTTTAGTCACGACCAACTATGTGTAGTTTTCTCTCGAGGTGTGTATATAAGTAAACCAAAATTTTAGTTAAAAATGGAAAATTAGATAGACATATAGGTACATTCACAAAAAATGTAGTTTATCGCAATGTCCTCCACAATTGTACGTAGCAAAGTAAAATCATAACACACAATACATGAAAATAATTTTTAATATAATAGTTGTTTACAATTCTTTGCATCTAATACGAAACTGTTTCAATGGATTATGTGATGAGCACCGATGCCTCTATACAACATACGAAAAGGTTAGATTATTTGTTATTTAAAAAAAATACACGATGGAATTGTTTTCGATAATTTTAATTTATTTATTTTTATTTCATATTCCTTATTATGCTTTGATGAACTTTAATAGCCATGGTGGTGAGGTTTTTCTTTTAAGATGTGGTAGCAGCGGCATCAAAAATATTTTGGCATGGGCGTCGTACCTGAGATACGTCAGAAGTCTTCGTAGTTGGTGTTTATGCAATGACATCATTTTTACTATAGAGATGAACTCACTACCTTGGTAAGTCATTTAAGGTTTCATCTTTTTAGTCATTTTACTGTTGGTTCTTTTTCCATGGAATATATTGCATGCGTTGTGGTTGAAAGGGTTTATTAGTGATGCATTTTGGACATCACTACTTTGTTGGGATCTTACATGGTTGATTGTGTCTTTATTTGGAGCCACAAAGTTCGGCTGGTCAGAGCCCCTATACGAGAGAGGTTACGGCCCTTGATTTTGGAACTATGCGCGTTTTTAGAGGATTGTAATTGGTGTTATTGGCATTGTCTTCATTTATATATTTTATAGGGTCTTGCCTACTCCACATCTGGTTGCAACGTGGATTATAGGGTCAATGACTTGAGGCAATGCCTTGACAAGAGTTTGTATTCCACAAGTCTTTCCTAGCTCATCCATTGATTTGTTTTGTGATAACCCCTTCTCCAAATAAGGGCACCGCCCGGCCTAATCCTTTAATGAAGCCCTAATCTCCCCTATAGGACTTAACAATGAACTAGTCAGCCTTATTTAAACACCTAAACACCTAACAATTATGATACCACCTACAGTTAACGAGCTAGTTCTACTGACTAACCTATGGTTGTCTATAAATCAAAGTTAATTTAGATTTTCTATCTAACAAATTATTCAGCGGAAGTCTTATTAATTAATTTACTAGTGGAAATTATATTATAAAGCATAACCTATTATGGAAAAATCAGGAAATAGAGATCACATGCATATATAAACAAAAGTCGTGATATATACAACATGTGTCTTGTCAAGTGTTCCTATCACTTAACCTAAAAATAAAAATATTATGTATATGTAAAATGTAATACAAAAAAATGCAAAACGTACAAAAATATGTCATAGCAGTCCTTCACTGGCTTAGAAGTAGTCACCAATTTTCTCTTTGCCTGGTCTACTACTTGGCTGATCTGCACCCATCGTCAAAAACTAGACGGTGAGTACATGAAATTATTTAAGTAATACTGAGAGACATTGATCCACATTCCCAAACAGGAAACAAGTATCAAATGGCATAATTTAAATAACAACTATGCCGAAAGAAACATCATGCAAAGAGATACTTGAGTTAACCAAATATGAAATTACCTCAAGGCTAAGTAGTAATGGATTAGGGCTGATCGCTCGTGATCTTCATTACATCGGCTTGTCCACTACAATTTGAGCTCTGCTCTATATCATTTCATTACATATTGAGCTCTATCTCATAATTTCAAAAAGTCGTACTTACAATTATACCTTTTCTATTCCAAGTGAATTAGTCGTCACCGAAATGTATACTTGCTAACATACCCGAGTTTTAAAACTCGTGATGCTCACCTAAGTTATTTTTACGCCAAGAAACCCCTATGTCCGGTTACCCCATTCGAGGCACGTTACCTCGTGTGTCATGGAAGGTAGTAGAGAAATTCCATGACATCCTGAAAAGCCTAGTGACCCCGTATGAAAGCTGAATTTCTATCATCAAGTGACCCTAACCAAAAGAACCATTTTCATATTAAAAAATGACACGGTATTGGAATCCAAGAAAAGAATTGCAGCACTAATGCACAAAGGATAAGATTCACAACACTATCCTAGTAGCATGCTATTTAACTAACCACTGTTAACAATAATAAAAGACATAGCAAATAAAGGATAAGGAGTCAATGAAAACATGTAATCATAAATATGTTACGAAGAACCTCATATACTGAGAAATAGCAAATAAGTCTTAGCATATAGAATACAAAGACAATTCAGTCCAAATGACTGAGAATAAGTAAATAAATGGAATGAAATGTAAATAAATGTCTCAATCAGTTTACTTACATACCATAACAATTCCTAAGTTATCTGATTTTTTGTCGCGTCGATGTACTCACCCAAACCTCGTAATATCTCCTTTACAGTCCTAACATTTGACAATTTATTAATTTAGATTCGAGATTAATTATCGAAAATTCCTAAATTTGTTAAAATCAAATTCGAGATTAATTTGTCAATTTCGCGCTTTTCGAGGTAAATACCCCGTAAAAGTCGTGTTCGAAATGTCAAATATTTTTTTTTCTTAAAAATTTATCAATTTCTATTTATTTTGTCGAAATATAATTTTTCAGAATTTTTTCGAATTTTTCTGGAATTTTTCAAATTTTCCTCCTTTTTTCTCTTTTTTTTTTTTTTTTTTTTTTTTTTTTTTTCTATTCTATGTTTGGGTTGAATCGGGCCGAACCGGTTTCAAATCTGCCCGATTCACCCAACCCATCTTCTCCCCTTTTGATTCTATTTTTTTTCTTTTGTTGGCCTGAACCGGGTTCGACTCACCTGAGTCGAACCGGCCCGGTTCACCCATTGTCTTTTTCCTCTATCCAAACATTGTTGCTGCTATGTTTTATTTTTTTCCCCTTCGCTGGGGTTGGCATCCATCCCCAACCCCAGGTTGGATTTCCTATGCAGGGGAGACTACTCCCCTGCCTTCCTTGAGCTCGGATGAACTGCTATGGCTGTTCGTCCGAGTTTCGCCACCTCGAATCAACAACAACGATGACCTAACAACAAGAACAAACTACACACAACAATACTAATCAACTCACCTTGCGTTCACTTCGAGCTCTCTCTCTCTCTCTCTCTCTCTCTTTCCTTTCTCATTTCTCTTTCTCTCCTCGGTTTCCTCCTCTTCTTCTCTGTGTTTCTTTTTTTCTCTGTTCCACCGATTTTGATGAGATAAAATGGAAATAAGTTGGACTTTGGGGGGTTATTTGACCATATATATATATGATTTGGGTTGCCTTAAATGTGAACCACACATCTCAAACTACACACGTATCTCGAGGCTTATCGTGTGGTTCTTGCTCACACCACTTGTCCCTTGTGTCATTCTCAAGTGACTCCAATACTTGACACCCTTGTGTTGAGATGTGTGTGTGTGTGTGTGTATCTAGATGTATATCTAGTGATGTTTATTTAATTTACCAAACATTAAGCCCATTAATTATATAATTAGATGTGGCTACATCACAACTACAAACATATATCATTTTTTTTCATTTTTCATTTTATGCAATATAATTGAACTAATTACACGTACCCCACAAGCTGCTACCTCGGGCCCACGTCGGCACGCGACTCGAGGCGCGTCCCTACTCGTCTCGATATCTGCATACCCGTAAAATTGACTTAGTAGTCTACACATATACAATACACTAGGCAAACAACACAACAAATATACATATACCTCGGCCACTGTGCCTCGGTAGTAACACGTATCTCGCTGCGGGTCCCACGTCACGGGTCATTTGGCCCTGATTAACGAATTAAACGTGTATTAATTATTTGGGTCGTGACATGTTTAGTTCAATATCACTGGCGGTGTTATTATGGCAGGATGAGTTAGGTGGTTGTGAGCTTTGACTTTATTTTTTGTTATTTCCTATTGTGTTGTACCTTTGATGATGTGCGAGTAATCGATGCAACTCCATTTCTATGCACCAATTCTTTTGTATAGTGATCCTGTGTTGCTCAAATTCGGAAGAACATGCTCTCATCCATGTACATACCATCTTTGAGTTATAATATCTTCCATGAGCACACCTACTATTCACTAAAAAAACTATGTTGTTGCATTTTTTGTTGGATGATGTTATATATATAATATGTGTATCTATTTTTTTCTTTCCTTTTCATTGTCAAACTATTTTTAAAGGCTTTTTTTTTGTAAATGGTCTATGTTGATACATGTTATGGTTTAGGATCATGTTTAAATTAATTTCGTAAAATTGAATTAATCAAAATGATATTTATAATATTGTCTAAATACTTATCACAATAAATATTTTATGGGTTGTATGTATCTGTCATGAGATACTCTAAATTCATAATCGCTGCAAATATCTAATTTCACCTAAGAAAATCGTTTAGACTCAACTAAAAATTTTGAGCACTTTTATTGAAAGGTAATTTTGACACACATTTTTCTCTCTAAATATAAATTCAATAAATTATGCATGCAATTAAGATAATATTTTAATATTAACTTTCACAAAAATTTCTTCATACATTTATTGTTTACACCTCACGCGCCCCATTGACTAGTATTGATAAGGATAATAAGTAAAGGATAAAACGGTCATTTGACCAAACCTACTAGGGGTGTTCTTAGTTGTTGGTTCGTTTCACCATCTCCTTCAGCCGTATCGCTCTTTCATCGTCCTCACTGATTCTCTCCTCTCTTTTCTCTCCTTTGTCACTGCCCTAAAAATCCAATTGAAAGGCTATTTTGGTGATTCGTTTTTGTGACTGTTGTCGGCGTGACTGTGGTGTGTATGCATCGATTGAAGGTGAGTATTGCAATCGAACTTTTTATGCAGACTGGTTTTTGGGCGAATCGAATAAAGATGGTGAGGTTGTGATTGAAATGAATGTTCACAGAGGAGGGGGAGTGGTTTGACAAAAAAAGAAAAAAAAAGAAAGAACAGAGACAAACCGTGAGGGAGGCAAAGAGGAAGAAGAAGGTCCAAGCAAGAAGATGAACCAGGGGGAGGTCATCTCCTTTCGACGTTTGGTCATGGGGGATTAAGCTATCCAGAAAAGAAAAAAAACCGAAAATGAAATAGAGACTTTCTCTGCCGAACCGGGTTTAGGGTTCGGCTCAAGTGACCGGAACCGGCACGATTGAGGGATCAAACCCCACGTCCCCACAATTACAAACATGTTTTTAATTCAAAAAATAAAATAAAATCGTTGAAAATTGGGGGAATTTATGAAAAATACAATTTTTGGACAAAATAATGGAAATTTGGGATTTTTATAAAAAATGAGGATTTAAGTATTTTCTTGAGAATTTATATCGGGGATTTTTCGTCATATGTGTTACGACATCGATAATGCTCAAAATTTAGAAAATTACTTTAAATTCTAGTCTAAGTTAATTTTTGATTCTCAACCACAATTTGGACCCAAAATTGGGTTCTGATTACCCGAGAAGTTGATTCGAACTGATTCCAGTGTTTTCGAATCGAGACGGGATTAATTTAAATATATAATAAATTAAAAAAATATATATTTAAGCTTAGACAACATAATTTTCAATGCCGAACAATAATTTTGAGTCAAAAATGAAATTCGAACACCGGAGAATTTATTTTGAAAGTTTTTTAAAGGTTTTGGGACGCGAATGAGTTAATTAAACAACAACTAATTGAAAAAATTGTAGAATTTTTATGGAAACTTACAGGACCAGTAAAATGAATTATAGGACTGCACTTGGAACCCGTATGGACTATTTTACTGATACAGAGTGCAAGGAGTGAAAGTATCTAGTTTGTAAGGTTAAGTAAATTCCATAGTAACCTTTACATTTTATGATTATAATTTCTTATAAATTGTATTGATCATTGATATTGTATTTTTATTGTACATGCATACACGGATGGGGAAGATATGGGTGATTCGAGTCATGTGTAGTGTTTAGTATACCTTGGTTATAAATGATAATATTATATTATGCATGAGGGACTGTAGTCACTGATACTTTGCATCACGTAGTTATAATGAGATCACCTTGAACCAGATCATACTCCTATAGTCTAGAGGAATAAGACTAGTTCGGGTATCCTCTGTGGGCATGAGTCCTTACTACTATTTACATACCACTATCAGAGAATGTTATCTAATTGTGGTCGCATAACAGAAACATAATGGATTCACGGTTGTATTTAAATTTCTTGGATTATATTCTTCGTTAAACTCTTGGATTATTATGCATTTGATTATTACAAGTGTACTGGATAGTGTAGGATTTATTTATCTGACATTATCGAATTTCATAATTGGATAAAGACATATTCGAGTGGCGACAAAAGAAATGAGAAGCTTTAGACTTTTGTGACTTTATTAGTTCATTTCTCTATACTTATGCATTGTTTTTGAATATTATATATTGTATAAATGGGTTTTTGGGTTTGTGTGCAAATAGGATCTCTTTTGAGATTATTGTAATGATATTAGGACGCTTTAGAGTCCTATGGAGTAAGGTAAAAATGGTTGAGGATTTTGAAAACCTTAAATAGGTTAGAATAAATAAATAGTTTTTGTTATTGCAATATATATTGTTATGGGTGTATTATAAGTTCTTCGACATTTCCACCAAGCTGAGCATGTATCTTGAAAACTTTTGAAGGTCGAGTTTTCCAGTGTAGGATTAGAAACATAGTAGGTGCCGTCTAAAATTTTTTACGAAATTTCAAGCATAATTTAACCAATCTAGATAAACTTTAGGGTTTGAGATTTACTTTTAGAATCCTTTAGAGTTAATAAAGTATGATATTGATTATGACTTTGAGAACTTGATTTTAATTATTTATTGATTGTAAGGTTAAGGCTGCATCATTATCAAGGGATTAAGGTAATCTAGAGGGTCGAATGCCTTGACATTAAACCTTAGGCTTTGATACCAACTGTATCAAAGTTACTCCTTCATTTACAAATGATGAACCTTTGTCTCTGATATCAACTGTATCAGAGTTACTACTTAATCGAAACACTTTTGAAATTAGTAAAACTGATGCTTTGATACCAAGCTGTAGTATCCCTTATCCCGATTAGGGAGATACCTTGCCAAAAACCCTAATTAAGCCCAGTTACACCAATCGGACTCAATGAGAGTAACAATACAAGTGTCCTTCATACCTAATAATCATAATATACTATATTGTATATCGAATAAATAATTAAAAATGCTGCGAAATTAGATCTTTTTCGATAAAACATAAGATATACAAAAATCGTTATAAACCTCTATCGTAAAACCATATCCCAACCATGTTTATTATAAAACACTAATTCAATACAATATATATGTTAAATAGTACTTACATTGGAGATCTTTAAACACCTAGATCTTCCCTTTTCATTTTTCTTTAATGCTAAATCGTGTACCTGGAATGTTAAAAAGGATGAACGCTCCACCTTGCTCAGTAAGTAACACTCATTTATCTATCAACTATCTACTAGAAATGAACGAATAAATGAATAAACAACAACTCAAGGTGGTAGAAACGATATAAACAATACATATCAGATGCAAGTCATTCAATGTATCGCAAGTGTACTATGACCCTTCTTTCCAATTATTTTTAAAAGTGAGAATTACCTCTCATTTACTTAAGAACAAAATCTAAGGGGTTCTACACTGGCCTAATGTAAAATCCCATAGAGTGCATTAAAGCTTACTGAGATTTCGCTCTAATTGGATAGTGAACAAATATGGTTCTAGTTATGATTATCATTTTATTTTATTAGAGGACAATATTTTTCCGCCTTCCTTTTGTGATTATAGGAGGTTAGTACTTATCCGCCTTTTACCTCCCTCATTATGTTTAGTTGAGGTTGGTACTCATTCGCCTTTCCACTTCACTTCCAAAATTTGAGTTATAAACAATTAAAAAGATAAGTCACAGTGCAGTGCCCCAAACCCACTCTATAAGCTACTTGAGCTAATATACTAATTATGTAGCATATTTGATAAAATAAATGAGTCTCACTTACTTGTGTCGCACTTTCCTAACTTTTACCAACTTACTTAACTCTAAGAACACTAAAATCTTTCTCGTCGATAAAAAAACCTAAAATATACCAATTGTTATTAATTTAAGTATAATATTCATTAATTAGAACCCCTAAACTACTCCTAATCGAATCTAAAACCAATTTACCAATTTTTGGTTTAATTTCATTATTTGTGCTTTATGAGGTGAAAACCCCGAGTAAAGTCCTGAAAAAATTCCAAATTCTCTATTTTCATAGAAATACACAATTTCTATTTATTTGGTCCACAAAAATGATTTTTTTTTTCTAATTTTCTCCATTTCTTGGAATTTTTAGTAATTTTCAGCCATTTTTTTTTTTTTTTTTTTAATGTGAGGAGGGTTTGACCCCTGAATCGGACTAGTCGGTTCAGTTAAACCTAATCGTGTTCGGTTTGGTTGGGGGATCAAACCTCTTTTTTCTTCATCAGTGCAATAGAGCTTCTATTTGCATTTTTTATTGATTCGTTGATTGGGCTTGGGTTTTGTCCAACCCCAGGTGAGTTTCGGTAGGGGAGACTACTCTCCTGTCTTCACCTACCTCGAATCCCATCTCCATCTTCATCGAACCTCCTTCGACACAACAACATTAACAACCTAACAACGACATCAACAACATCCATGGCAACGCCACAACAATCAACAACAATGACAACAATAACAACAACACCAAAACAAAAAGCCCAATAATCTCGCCTTCTCCTAGCCTCGGCTTTGATCTCCTCTCCCTCAGATTCTCTCTGTCAAATGTGAACATGGGAGGTGTTGTTTCATTTGAGATAAATATGAACTTTTCTCGAGATTTTCATCGCACAAATCTCGAAGCTGATCTAATTATTTAATTATTTTCATTTAATATTTTGATCTTTATTGATATATGTGTCGCATTTCTCGAGATCGATCTTGTAGCTATTTGTAAAACAACAAGACCTTCATCACATCTTGGTTGTTTTACTTGATCAACTATCTTGGCCGCTTTAATTGATCAACTATCTTGGCCGCTTTAATTGATCGACTATTAATTTTATTTTCTCGACAAACATAATGCGTATCTTGATATAGATCTTGTGGTTTAAAAGCCAACAACTTAACCACATGTTTGCTTTAATTGTCATAGAGATAGGCTACACGTGTCACGAGGTATGACTAACCCATCAACACTCCAACATCTCATAAACTTTAGTTTGCACTATTCACCTCTTCATGCTTATGCTACACATATCTCGAGGCGATCTAATGGTTCCAACAAATTAAATCAAATTATAGGTTATATATACTTATGTATTTTCTCACCTATAAATCCTTTGAGCGCATCAACAACTACCCTCGAGCGTGCACACTGTTGTATATCTTAAGCATGTCACTTTTGAACTTACATGTCACAAGACACCTACCAATTTATTAATTATTTAATCATAAGTTTTTTATCTAATTATTCCTATATTTAATATTATAATCCACCCAAACACTAAACAATAGGCAAATCCATGCACACACATACTAATCGAAATACATCGAGTTTAACCACGAGCCTAACTCAGATTAATTAGTATTTTAATTATGGTTAATCACCTACTTAGGGACATGGATTGTTACGGCAGCGTGACGAGTCTCGTCTACTATAGTCAGTTGGAAAAAATTAGACAAGCAGCGTGACGAGTGTCGTCTACTATAGTCGGTTGGAAAAAATTAGACTCTTAGTTTAGAGCTTCCCTAGCCAAGCTCTGAAGGGTTTTTTGATTTATGAATCTAAAAGTAACAGTGAACCAGTTGGTTTAGATCAAGTTATCCTACTGTGCATAAACTATTAGACTTAGAGAGCAAACGAAAAACAAAAATAAAATAAAAGTTATACTCAATTTGGAACTGAATTCCCGGTAACGACACCAAAATTTGATCACGTATTGCGCGTGCCAAATATAACACATAAATAGTTACCAATCTTACTGGAATATAGTAAAGGCAAGCACAAGGTCAAATCCATAGGATTCAGTCAAACTAAATTCAACTAATAGAAAAAAGATATTAGGGGTTTTTAAAAAAGTTTTATCCTAAAGGTCTACTTTACAATAAAGTAAATAATTGAAACTCAAAAATAGTAAAACATACCTATGTTTGGAATCCACAATCTAGCTTTATGTTGCTTTCATGTCTTGCATCGTCTGATTAAGAAAGATGTTTAAAATTGTTTCCTTAAATAGGTTATTGGTATTAGGGTTTCCAATACCTTAGTCTCCTTTTTCTCGATAGACAGGGTAACTGCTCTCTTAATAATTCTCTTACTCCATCGTACAACCTTGGGTAACCGCTCTCAACATTTAGCATGTGAGCAACATTAACAAGTTAGTGGGAACACCTAACCCTCGATAACGTTGGGCAACTTCTCTCAAAACTTAACCTAGTTATCGATGTTATTCACCTAGAACAATAAGTGTGTCAGGGTTTTTGTTCTAAGTGATTGCCACTTCTCAACCCTGTTGGTATCATAGAATCAACATGATTGATAACATGTTAATGGGTTTACACCTAGAGATTTGCAATGAATATACGAACTCTAAACTACCATTGAGACATCGTTAAAAACAATAACATAAAAATGGAGAACTGAAACAAAACACTATTATTAAAGCAAACCTTAACAGTACTTGAAAACAAACCTACTACGGTCAATAATGCTTCATCCCTAACCTAGGTATTAAAGAACCTAGCTGAACATGGCTAATCTGCCTTGCTCTACTCCTAAATCACTCTTAATTAAAATGTGTTTTTGTCTATAAAGGTCCCTCCTTTATATAGGTGAGCTTCGGTACAATAATAGGAAAGCCCGAGAAATAATAACCTTCTAAAAATTGTAAAACTTTTATTATATGAATCTTGCATTGTAAGTCGCACTACCATTATGTGGGAATGACGCCAAGTCCCAAGGGGGCATAATATAGTAAGTCTTGGATAGCAAGTCAGTCTGGAGTTTCTATTTTTGGTCTTGGTACCATTTATTGTAGAACGTGACACTGTCCATTCATTTTTGAGATCATGCATTGTTCTACTGTGACGCTTTCTTTGGTTTCGTGGTTCTTCCATGGCACCGTCAGTTCATTTTGGGGGTGTCATATCTTTTATCTTTTGACCAAACTTTGACTTCTTTCTCATAATTGTCTAGTTCACACATAAATACTTAAATGCCCCGTAAATCTCCTCCTCGGTAAACATATAGAGCCATAAACATGACTTAGGACTTGATTTACATAGAAATGACCTTTGAAAGAATGTATAAATAATGACTCATCAATGTTCAAGTCATTTGATGAGTTGTCAACTAGGTCTAAGTTTACAATCTCCATATCCTATGAGATAAAATTTCATGATAACGTTTTAATCTATGACCATTATATTTAAATTTTCTCTCTATTTATCCACTTTCTATATTTACAACACCATAGGGAAATATGTGGATAAATACAAAAGGTCTCGTCCATTGTGAAAGAAGTTCTCCAAGAAATAATTTAAGATGCGAACACTACTTTAAAATTCTTAATATTCAATTTATTATCATGACATGTTTTGGTTTATCTTTACAAATAGAAGCTTTTCATACACATCATTTGTCAATTCTTCTAACTTTTAGATATTTAGTTTACACTATTTTCCAACATTTTCATAATTCATATTACATGTCTTAATTGCCCAATAAGCTTTATGTTCTAATTATATCGGTAAATGACATGCTTTTTCGATAACTAGCCTATAAGGTGTCATACCTATCGGTATCTTAAATCCAGTCTTTACATGTTAGACTATCCTTTCTAAAATTGACTTAATTTCTTTGTTTTAGGTTTCGACTTGTCTACTAGTTTGTGGGTGATATGTGGTGAACGTTTTATATCTAATGTTATATATGTGGAGTAGCTACAATTCTACTGCAAAAGTGTGAACCTCTATCGCTAATTAATGCTTTAGGGCTCAAAATATAGTAAAGATCCTTGTATTTATGAAATTAACTACTATTTTAGGATCATTAGATTTAGCGGCTATAGCTTCTACCCACCTTGAAACATAGTCTACGGCTAGTAAAATGTAAATATTTTCATTAGATGGTGGAAAATGTCTCATAAAATCTATTCCCCAAACATCATGTACTTCACAAAAAAGTATAAGAAATAAAGGCGTTTGGTTCCTATGTCTTAAGTTTTTTATTCTTTGGCAATTTGGACAAGCTTTTGTATAAATATAACAATCATGGAATAAAGTAGGCCAAAGAATCCTGAGTCTGATATCTTACGGGATGTACGATGTGGACCAAAATGTCCTTCACAAGCATACATATGGCGATGAGCCATGATGGATTGTATTTCTATTCATTGAATATATCTTCGAATGTTATGGCCAGAACAAAATTTTCATAGGTAAGGATCATCTCATAAATAATGTTTAGAATCGTGTTTTATCTTATTCTTTTAGGCTCTTATTAAATGAGGTGATAGACTATTAATAGTGAGATAGTTGACTATATCGACATACTATGGGCTAGTGATAGCTATTTTGTATAAGTATTCATCTGGAAACTCATCTTATAATGTTATAGGGGGTTGTCCATTTTTTAATCTACTTAGATAGTTTCCTACTAAGTTTTCGACACTTTTTCTTTTCTTTTATAGTAAGATTGAATTCTTGTAACAATAAAATCCATCTTATTAATCTTGGATTAACATCATTTTTTTCTATCAAATATCTCAATACAGCATGATCTGAGTAAACTATTACTTTTGTTCTTAGTAAATATGGTGTAAACTTTTCTAATGCAAACACAACTACTAGGAGTTCTTTTTCTATGGAGGTATAGTTTAGTTAGGCGGGATCCAAAATTCTTGATGTGTAATATATGACATGAGAACCATTTCCTATCTTTTTACCTAAAACAACTTTTAATGCATAATTACTTGTATCACACATTGTTTCGAAAGGTTTTGACCAATTTGTTGGTGATCAAGGCTTCTTTTAATTTATTAAAGGTTGTCTTGCATTCAATTGCAAACTCAATGGTAAAATCTTTTTGCAAGAGCCTGCATAAAGGCTATGTTATTTTGGAAAAGTCTTTCATAAAACATCTATATAGTCCTACAAGGACAATAAAAGATCTTACATCCCTCACAATATTAGGGTAAGGTAATGTCTTTATAACTTGAATTTTATTGGGATTTACTTCTATTCCTTTTCCTGACACTATACGTCCTAATATAAGTCCCTGATTTACCATAAAATGACATTTTTTTATAATTCAATACTAGAATTTTTTTCTATGCATATTTTAAGTACTTTAATTAAATGAAGTAAGAATTCATCGAAAATATTACCATATACAGTAAAATCATCCATAAAAACCTCATTACAATGCTCTTCATAGTCAGAGAAAATACTAACCATACACCTTTAGAATGTAGTGGGTGCATTACATAAACCTAAAATCATCGTCTATAGGCAAATATACAAAAAAGGCAAGTAAAAGTAGTTTTTTCTCGAGCTTCTAGAGCTACATGAATCTAATGAAATTTTGAGTATCCATCTAAACAACGACAATAGGTTCTTCTAGCTTGTCTTTCTAACATTTGATTTATGAACGGAAGTGGATAGTGATCTTTTCTAGTTGCAACATTTTGTTTCCTATAATTTATGCATACTCTCTAGCTGTTTTGGATTCTAGTTGGTACTAATTCTCCATGCTCATTTGTTATAACTGCGATCCTTATTTTTTGAGGAATTACTTGTACTAGGCTAACCTAATTGCTATATGCTAGTGGAAATATCATTCACACCTCCAGTGATTTTAGTATTTCTTTCTTTACTACTTCCATTTTTTGGTGAGGTCAATCTACGTTGAGCTTGTCTAGAGGTTTTTGTATCTATATCGAGATTAATCATATGCATACATGTGGTTGGACTTATTCCTTTTATATCAGTTATTGTTCATTTTATTATTTTCTTGAATTCTTAGAGAACATTTCTTAGTTTATTTATTTTAGATTTGATAATTTATTAGATATTATAACTGGTAAGGCGTTGTTATTTTCCAAATATGCGTATTTTAAATTATTTGGCATAACTTTTAAGTCAAATCTATATCGTTTTATATAGAGAGCAAAAGTTTTGAATGGGTTATGAGTAGATCCATATAGTAAAAGAGTTCAGGGACTGTATTATAAAATTCTAATGCATTGATTATATCACTTATCTCTTTGTCTATATCATCGTCATTATTTGAATCCTCTATTATTTTTCAAGCTTGTTTGATTTATTGTTACTAAAAGTTTTGTCTGTTCAAGGATTTAATATATTTACAGTGCATACTAATAAAACATCTAGAGCATATTTCATAGTGTAATAGATGTTAAAGTTTGCCATTTCATTATCTACTTCCATAATGAGAGTTCCATTAGAAACATCTATTTTGGTTTTATCGTTTTTAAAAATGGGCGTCCTAGGATAAGAGAGGTTTTATCAAAGGAGTGGTTTTCTTTCATGTCTATGATATAAGATTCGGTTGAGAAAACTAAATCATTAACCCTAACCAATACGTCTTATAATACTCCTACAGGTTGAATGGTAGATTTATTCACTAATTGTACTACTATACCAGTTTCTTCTAAGGGTAAGTTTGTCATTTTCAAATATATTGACAAAGACATAACGTTAATTAAGGCACCTAGATCACATAATGTTTTAGGTATACCTATATTTTGTATTGCGCATATAACAAAAAACATTCTATGATGAGAACACTTAGGGGCAATTTCTTTTGGATTAGTGCTAACACATGTTCTCTTAGGCTTACTTTTTCATTGGGTTTGATTTTATTAGTACATTAGTCTTTTATAAATTTTTTAGATTTGGGTACGTTTTGTAGGACTTTGAATAGAGGTATGTTTACTACCACTTTTCTTAAGGTGTCTATGATTTCTTTTTCTTTTTGCAATTTCTTAGCATTCTCATTATTTTATAAACGATGGGGAAATGGTGATCTTTCTATACTTGATTTATTTTTATCGAATTCAAAGTTACCTTCTTTTAAAATTTTGTCATCTTTGATTTCAATTTCTTTTTATGTTTTCGTTTCTAAGTCTTTTTAAGGAACTAGTTGTTTTGGCACCTTTGGTTCTTCCATTTGTTTATCATTTTTCAAAGTTATCATTTTTGCATATTAAATAGGTTATGGTTGAGACGAAAATTTTCCTTGGTTAACCCATGGACACATTTGCATTGTCATTTGACTTAATTAGTTTTTTAGTTCAACTATATCATCTTGCAAGGCTTGAATTTTTTGATCTTTGCTTTATATGAATTTTTAGTACAATTGTTCTATCAGTTAATGCGGGTGTTCTATATCTTTGATAATTATGATTGTCTATACCATTACCTATGTTTAGTAATAGATAATTTTTATAGTTGCTAGAAATATAATTAGGTTGAATAGGCTTACCATAATGATTCATCAAAGTTTTAGCCTCTTTAATTGGATTTTGTTACACCAACAGACACTCATCATATAGATGGCTAGTCTAATTGCAAAAGCACAAATTTTACTTTGAATTGACCTATCTTTTAATAATAATTCAACTATGCTTTTTAGCTCATCAAATTTATCATTAGATGCCTTCATTATATTTCTATTAATTCCTCAAAATTGGTTTTTCATAAATTTATTTTTCTCGTAATGTTGCTTTGATTGTATAGCCATTTTATTAATAACGTCATTTTCTAGTATTAGTGTTATATCGAATAAAGATCCTACACATACCATGTCTAGGAATATTTGTTCTAACTTGTTTACTCCTTCGTAAAAGTATTCTAATAAATTTTTCTCGGTAAATCTGTGTTGTGGACATAATGATATCAATTTTTGGTATTTATCCCAAAAGTCATCAAAACTTTCTCTAGTTTCCATCATAGAATTACTAATTCATTTTCTATCTGAACTGATTTTACATGCTGGAACGTATTGATCTAAAATAGTTTCTAATTTCTCGAACTATGTGGTTATGAAATTTAGAAAAAGGTAGAATATCAAATCTTGAGCTTGAGCTCTTAAAGAAGAAGAGAAAGCCTTCAACTCGTCATATTCTAATTCTATGTTTTTAGGTTTCATCACACTTACTATATGTCTGTATTTCCTAATAAATTACTGAGGATCTTCATCACCTTCACCTTGAAAGTGAGGTAAAGAATTGATGAATCTAGGTTTTAACTCGAAATCAAAAAATCTACAGGAAAAATAATACATATAGGTTCGTAAGTTGCGATATATTTATTGGCTTGCCTAAAGGTAAGTTCTTCCTCGATGTCTACCACATTATATAACATGCAACGAAAAAGATTATTAAGAAATTATTTTGAAATCCCCGGCAATGGTGCCAAGAAATGACATGTGTCGAGCATGTACTATGAATTCTTCACCTTTATTATATTTTTAAATTTGTAGTAGTGGTAAGTGGAATCATCTCTACTGGGATTTTTTAAATTCCTTAAGAAACGATGTTTTATTATTTTTACTTTAATTTAATTACTTCAATTAAAACAAGAATCTAAATTAATCACTTCAAATATAGTAATCAACAAAACTAAGTAAAAAAACTTAATTAACACAGATAAAAGTCACTAAATTCGAATCAATTCAATTCATAAAAAATAATATAAAATAAATATCTATAGCAATGAAACATCAATTCATTTTGCATCTAAACATATTACTTAAATCATAGTAATAAGCATACTTTAATATTGTTATAAAGTATCACATATCATTAAACTATAATCATAAGTAAACAATCTTTAGGAAGCCATCAGTTCTGATTATATTGGCGAAAAAACCACATTCTAATTTTATTGAACTAACCTTTGAAAACTCAAAGAAATTAACTTTAGGCAATAAAACCGCATTACACTCCGTGGAAACTTTGAACTACTAAATCTAATAGCTTTGGAAATTCACTTTAATATTAAACTTAGATCTCAATCCACTTAGGACATCAGAATAGTAATAAACATTTTAACAATCCTAGTTACTACTCTAAACTAGATATAGAATCAAAATATCATAATACACCACTATGCATGCAATACCTAGATTCATGATTGCAATATGCAAATAACAATATATTAAATTAGTGAATTAAAGAATACAATTAGTTTAAAGCATTAAGCATAAAATCATCTCATCATGACTACTTCAGATCATGTTCTTGTTCGGAGTTCGTTTAGATTAATAAACTACTCATTCATGATCATAAATAACATAATCGCAGTATAATTAAAGACATAATTAAAATTACCTAATTGAAAACTTGAATCTTCCAATATTCACCAAAAACAATAAAAATAATAAAAAATGACCTTTAACCTAAAGTACAAAATGTGTTAAAGCTATCAAACTAATTTCCCAGTCTAAGGTTTATATATATAATATTCTATGCAATACATTTCCCAAACCAACTCAAAATCCTTGTTGTAATCTAAAGTTCTCGAAATTGACTCTTGTAATTCCTCGGCGATTCCATTTATAAAGACCATAGTGCTCCATCAATTTGTATGGCGATTCACAATGTACATCTCAAATTGCTAAGAAATTGCTAGTAGAGATTTCAAATTGATCTTTGATTCACTTGTGAATTGTTGTGCAATCTTTTCACTTGGTCAAATCTTTCATTTTCTTCCATTTTTCATCCAATTCTTCAAATATTTCAATTATTACCTAAAATAACAAAATAAGAGAAAACCAAGTGTAATATAGCCTTTTACATCTAAAAAAACCTTAATATATACTATAAAAATGTTGTCCAATAATTTACTTATCAAAAGCCGCATTCTAGTTTTATTGAATTAATCCTTTGAATACTCAAAGAAATTAACTTTAGGCATTAAAATTGCATTACACTTTGTGAAAACTTCAACTACTAAATGTAATACCTTTGAAAAGCCACTTCAATACTAAATCTAGATCTCAATCCACCTAGGATGTGTAAATGGTAATGGACCTTTTAAACAATTATAGTTACAACTTTAAACTAGATATTGAATCCAAACACCACAATAAACATTCTAGACTACGCATGCAATACAAATTTTTATGATTATAATTCGCAAATAATAATCTATTAAATCAGTGAATTGAAGAATACGATTGGCTTAAAGCATTAAGCATAAAATCATCTCATCATGAGTACATTACAAAATGGATAAAGTTCATGTTCGAACTTTGTTTAGAGTAATAAACTACTCACTCATCATCGTAATAAACATTGCAATAAAGTAAATAAAAGACTTAGATAAATACCTTTAATACTTTCAATCTTCAAATCATCCCCTAAAGCAATGAACAATAAATATAAATAATAAATAATAAACTATGAAAAATAAATTGTGGCTCCAAGAGCAATGAAATATTGATCTAAGTACTCAAGGTCAATTGATTTCATAGCTATAGGGTTATATATATACACTTTATATAAATATATATATATATATATATATAGTATTTTAGGTAGTACATATTCCAAACTAACTCAAACATCTCGTGGCTATAAAAAATTCTTGAAATCAAATGCAATAATTCCCGACCAATTCCACTTATTGCTCAAATCTTTAGAAAACTCCTTGAAAAACTGCCTCTATGCTCCACTGATTTGTCTGACAATTCCTAATGTAAATCCCAAATTACTGAGAAATTGCCAGTAGTAAATTCTATTTGATCATTGATTCACCGATGAATCTTTATGTATCCTTTGCACTCGATCAAATCCTTTATTTTATTCACTTGTTAATCCATTTCTTCATATATTCCAATTATTACCTAAAAAAAAAAAACGAGAGAAAACTAGTGTAATATAGCCTTTTACATCTAAAATTACCTTAAAATATACCGTAAAATAATATCTAATTATTGACTTATCAATTTTCCCTTATAGTGCTATAGAAATAGAAAGTACATAAATAGGGAGAATATTTAAATTTAATAGTCATTAATAGAAACCTTACTATGAAACTTTTGTCTCATAAGACATGTAAATCGTTGGCTTAGACCTAGTCAACAATCAACCAAAATATTTTAACACAATGGAGCGGCACATTGTGACCATAAACTCTAGTGAAAAATCTAAACTTTGGATGGCCAAGACACCAAGATGTAAAAAGAATAAAAAATCACAAAAGGAACAACAAGTTGTCAATGACCCATTCATATGTGAGGAGGATGACCCAGACTATGAAGAATACGATGAAAACATGATCTTTCAAAAATCCTAGAAGATGATCTAATGCAAATCTTCCTCAACATACAAATCAATAAAATTTTCTCATATGGAGTTCAACTTGATACATGAGCTAATATGAATCTTATGTCTGCACATTAGTTTCTTCTAAAAATTTATGAATTTATAGCAACCCCCAATCATGAAATATAAGCCAAATAGTACCTTTACAGTCCCATTAGATATATCAAAGAATGTGTCAGTGTGAGTGGGAAGGTTCACTTTCACTACACATTTCCTAGTCATGCCGTTAACTACCCAAAATGATGTGCCATTATTAGGATAACAATTCCTATCAATTTCATGAGCCATCATTGACGTACATGACCGCCTAGTTACGCTTAAAATGGGCAATGATGAAATGACACTAGAAGATGGGATAGAACTTTACGATGATATTGAAAGACAAAAACTTGGTGATGGTTATGAAAGCAATAATGAATGAAGTTTATCCAATACTAAGGAAGATACTTTTAATGAAAAATCAATTAAAGTGAAGACTGAAGCACTCACACTACATGAAGATTGATAATTCTATAAGTCGAGCCAACAACATTAAGCAACAATGCTCTATAAGAGGCATACCATATTATTTATTTATTTATTTATTTATTTATTTCAATTTTCATTTTCATAGGAAGTCTAGTATTAGTATAATATGCTTTTATTCTCTCTCATTTTGACTCTTTTTTGGGAATATTCTCAGAACTCAAGCTCTGTAAATGTTTCAAAAAGATAGGGGATGATCGAGTTGTTTGTTTCTATGGCCTTTATGCAAGTTTACATTATTCACTTATTTATTTATTTAATAAAATCAAATTATTAGTTAATTACATATTCTAATTAAAATTTCAAATTTCTAGTCAATTCTACCTTTATAGTAATTATTATGAATGGTATATATGATAATTGTGAAATAATTTAGAAAAAAGCAAATTAGGTCTAGCAAGTCCTGACTGATTTGGATTGACACTAGGAATCGCTAGAAAAATTGGTGACAAGTAGCTAGGCCTTTATGTAAAAACTAAAGTTTAGCGAATCAGTAGTGATTCAGCCCTGTAATGTAAATCATTGGCCAAATTGCTAAGGCTCAAAACTTAAATCCCACTAATTTCAAATGCGATTCCTTAATGAATCCACTTAAACCCTCTAAATAGTTGTGGCTGAATTTGAGTTTTTAAAACACAAACCCCAAATCGATGTTCACATTTTCATTCCCACTATAAACCTTTGCACCCTTTCGGTGAGGAAGTCAATTTGTTGTCTAAGTTTAACCTTAAAAGCCCATCTATAGCTTATTTAAGTAATCCCCACCTTGATAGGATTCATCCAAACCAAAGAAAACATTCATGTGAAGGTATATAGCCAATTAAGGGCTTCAACAAAAGGGATTCGTGAAGAGGTTTGGAAGTGAAGCTAGGAATTATCGAGAGCCTAATACTTAAGGGACGCACTCTCAAGGAGGTAATCTCTCGATACACTATCAATTCATTCGATTTCAAAGTCCTAAAATTTGATTTTTGGATGAAGTTTTTATTAATTTGTAGATTTAGTTTTCAACAACAATTGTATCATCTATTGATAAAGAAAAATGATTTTGAATATTAAATGGGTGAGGTTACATGTTTTACTACACGTATATATGAAAATCTCGAGTGAGCTATAAAACGAGTTTGGGGTTGTGTTTCACAAAATTTTGAATAATCATTTTCATAAATTTGCTTTCAAAATTTTTATCTTTACTAATTCTTAAAGGAGTTTTGTGAATTTTATGAAAAAATATCCTTTTTGAAAAAAAAATTAGGTATCTCAATAAAAAATTATTTTCAACTTAAAAAGACCCAAATTAATTAAACTAGGATTTGCATTAATCTCAAAAATTAAATGTCGTAATTCAGGCATTACGTGGAAAACTCAGTTAACTCGGATACGAGATTTAAGAGAATATGTTATTTATAGATGATGGTTGTTTATGTGTGATGTTTAAAATCATTATATTATTATATTGCATTGCATGAGTGCACGTTGCTATCGTGTGAGTCGGTAAGATGGGTAGTTACCTTAGGAAGCGTGTCGATGCGGGTATCAGGTAAGAGTGACCTGAGATGCTAGACTAGGCTAGGAAATGCTATATGGTGTATAATTAAGCCATAGTCTAAGTCGAGGGTTAATGGGACTATGAATGTGTTAATTATGTGACTAAAAACACTAACCATAGAATTGAATGGGCAAAAGTTAATTAAATTAGATCAAATAATATAAGGCCTATAGCTAGGTTTATCAAATGCGGACCTTGGATATGCATCAAGATGACAACTAGGATAGATCGAGTCAAATTATGTGTCACCAAGAATGTGGAAAGCTTAAATGAAAACTTTATGATAGTTCTCGAGACACGTGTTCACACTAGACTATAACACAGAGTATAAAATGGGGACTTAAAGGGTTCTTACTTCAAAACCAACATCAAAACACATGCAAAACCTCTAAATTCCAACAACATTAGAAAGAATTGGGATCTCAAAAATTTTGATTACGAGCTGAAAATCTAAAATTCAAGGTGTTCAAGCAAAGGTAATCGATTTCATCTTCTTTAATTCTTCAAAATGTGCTTCAAAACTATGGTTTTTCATTCAAATTTGGAATTGAAGATAACTCGAGGGTTTTATAAGATTTGTCTTCAAATTTGAAATATATTTCATCAATAAAGAAGAGTTTTATCATTGATTTTTATAGAAAATCGGGTTTTTAGGGAAATTTTGGGAAATTTGGAATGAATGCATAATTTTGTAATTTGATGAATCTATTATTGTAATTTGGCTATTTTTGGTGTTTGGTTTCCCCTACAAGTCATGGGTGGGATGTCGTTTAGATTAGGCCAATTGGGGTGTTAGAAGAAGGACTCTCAGTAGAGAATTTTGTTGCCTGACACACCTAGCGCGCTACCCAAGCTAGATAGAGTGCTATCTAGTATGGGCAGGCCATTGCTCTTCATCTTAAAGAACAGTAGCACTAGGTGCCTCCTTAGCGTGCTACTCAGACATAGCGCACAAAATGACTACCTAACATGCTAATGATAGTTGACAACCTAATTTTTATAAGTCGTCTTGTATTTTCTTACCTATACACTCAACCTAAAACACTTATAATCAATTTAAAACACATAATTAACTTCAAGAGACTAAAGGAACCGTAGCTCGGGTACAAAGGAGGTAGTCGAGGTCGGATTCAGGAGTTTGAGAAGTCGAGGTGCGTAAAACCAATTGGAAAGCTGTATAGAATTCATGGCATGGTTTTATTGGTATCTAATTACATGCATGACTATTAGTGGGCACACATGGGTTTTCACTCTAAATTCAGTTGCTTATATATTCGTATGACTAAATCACTTATACGAGTTGCTTGTTTTAGTGCTTGTATTGATGGTAGTAGAACGTATCTACAACTATTGAAAGGGATTTAAGGTGTTCCCTTGACTTAAAATAGCATTTAGAGGGGTTCACCAGTAAACCGTACTTGGGGGTCTAGTCACTGTAAGCCTGTTAGTATATATGAAGTTCCTATCCTATTTTATCGATATACCAGCTGTTTTAGGTTAGGGTTTTCTTGTATTGTTCAGTTTTTTATTTAATAGTGCTTTACTTTCGAGCCTGTTTAATTTATATGTGCTATTATATTACTCGCTATTATTTTTACATGCCGTATGTCGCTTACATTCATGTGAGTATGACGTTCTATTATAAATTTATTACTTCCATGTCATGTAGTTTTATCAGTTTTATTCATGAATATTGCATGGACTTATCTTAGGATTTTACTCACAGGACTCGTCATTGTAGTTTTTGGATGACCGACTGTAGATCCTTCAACGAGACAAGGTAATGGAGTATTAAAGGACTACCTCTAAGTTTATCTGAGGCCAGCTCGCGTGTTGACTTACAGTATGCATATATTTACTTTTTGTTTTTTACGTGAGTTCTAGAACACCGATACATATATATGGATCTTTTGTACATTTTTGCTTGTGTTATATACATGGTATCCTTTTTGTCGAGTTTTCCATTACATTTGATTGTGAAATATGCATAAAAACTCACATATTTGAATACCTCCGCTGTAAACCTTATTGTAACTTTGTAAGTTAACGAATTGGGTAAATAAACTTACTAATCACTAATTGAAGAATAAATGGCTAGGATAGAGATTATTGGAAAAATGTGTAGGTAACTAGTTAGGTTGCGGGGCGTCATAGCTAGCAAGCCACTACGTGGCGAGGCTTAGTGACATGTCCGGAGATATGGTTGTGGTCATTTTGCCTCTAGATTTTGGGCTGCTATACAACTCACCTTAAATTCATTTTCATATCAAATACATGAATTTGATTACCCGATTCATCATAATTGATTTATTCACTATGATGGAAAGTGGTAGTGGACAAGGTAGGAGTAATGCACAAGAAAAAGGGAAAAAGGTTTTAATAGAAAAACCCAAGAAGAACTATGTAGGCTAACAAATGTCTATCCAACCCATATGGGTTAGTATTAACCATTTAGACTCGAGCAAACTAGTTCTCGATCTAGTTCTGACGAGGATTTTAATCACTTAGACTCGGGCACACTAGTTCTTTATGACCCAATGAGATTTGTTAATCCTAAGGAACAAAATAGCTATTTTCGAGATGCGAAAAGAGTTATAATACCAGAGAGAGGGTTGCAAATTCAGAATGTGCACAAGTATAAAGATAAAATTGTAAGCATCAAAAGAGAAAAAGATTAGGAGATATTTCTTATGGATTATAAAGGAAAATAAGAGTCAGGATGTTGCGAATCAGTATGACAATTTTATGCGAGCGATTATCCAAACAAAGTAATAGTTCAAAGGAAAAAGATCAATATTTCACTTGATGCGCTAAACAAACATTATAATCTCCCATGATTCTAGATTTAGACAAAAATATGATTACCCAAGTATCATTTATGTCCATAAAGAATATTATCCTTTTGTAATGATTCAAGAAGCCTTAGAAGTAATTCCGGGATTAGGATATGCTCTCGATGCCAAAAGACATGCTAAATTCATTGAAACCACTAACTTTAGAAAAATTACCAAATGTTGGAGCTACATTATAGACAATTGTTTATATTCCACTACATAAAATTTTAAATTAAAGAATTATAGAGCCGCTTTACTTTATCGCATTGTTATAAAGAAAGGATACATCGATGTGTAGGGTTTTGGGGTTCATACGTAGCGAAAAATTCCAAACAAGTTTAAAAACCCCCACAACATAATAGAAAATAAGTTTCATAAACTAGATCTAAAAACGTAAACCATACATTAATCCATGATTTTGTTTTGTGATTGTTCGATCTCCAAGACATTCAAGTGTGTGTCCTCTATTGGGAATCCACACACGAATGGTAACCACAATTTGAGGTGCTAGCTCCAAGAGAGATTGAAAACATTTTTCTTTGTCACCTAAAATCCAGAGAACTTGAAATTCACAAAAATGAAAATCTTATTTTGTTTTAGCGTTTCATCCTTTATTTATACGTGTAGATAAACCCTCACGTAAAATCCTATTCGTAATAAAACTATAGTATTTAGGCAGTTTAAGCAAATTAAACATACGCCCCTTTTAATAAGTTATCGTATAACAAATGGTAAGGGTTTTTATGACATAAATTTTATCATATAAAATTCATCACTTTATACCTATTGAAATTGCACAAGGCCGTTCTTTGTGTGCAACTCAATAGATTCATGTAGCTTTGGTAATGAACCAAAATCATTTTGGTACATAAGTCATAAGCAGTCTCTAACAAGGAATTATGATTACCCAAGTAGCATGAATATCAAAATTGATACAACCTAATGAATAACATATATCATATTATTTTGTTGTGCGATATCCTTTGACTAAACATAAGGCATGGAAAGTCACCCTTATTGTTTAATCGTGCTAGTCTCGATCTTTAGGTAAACTAAAAGCATCCAAGTGACATTGATCATATCAATTCACATGGACTTAGCTATTATTAGTCTATCATATCGAAGGATCCACTAATATTTCTCTCCATACGAGAGTGAAAAATTCTATCTTAATTACACACCTTCAAATATTATTCGCATGGTAAGTAATCACAATCTTTATAAACGTTTGGTTAAAGATAACGTTTGATTGTGTCAAATTACCATGCTACTAAATTGAAGTCTATGGTAATCTCAAGTTGAAGGAATAAATAATATACTTATCATGCATGACAACTATAACTTAATCCATGTGGAATTCTCATAGCGGGTTAGTCTAGTACCTTATTCCCTAACAAGTATTCATGATCTCGATTCATATCCATATACGCATGATCATCACATGACCATCAATCAAGATTCACATTAGTCTTAATTCCTTCATAGTTCCTAGTGTTGGACTAAGTGGTTAGTCACTTTTACTCCACTCAGAATTTTGATGGAAACAAACAAAGTGAAAGTATACTTATAAGTTTATCAAGTGTGTTTTAGCGAGTCAAAGTTTGTAGAATATGACATCTCAAGTGTTTAAGCTATACAAGTTCAAGATTCGGTCCACACGAGGAAATGAAAACGAAAGAATATATTACATGTTGTAACATTGATGTAAGGTACACAGGTTCACTTACACAAGCCTAATGCATTAGTTCATGCATATCATGTTTTTCAAATCGCTTCTCAAATTTCAAGTGATCATTTGAAGTTTTAAATGAAACTCACAACTCGAATCAGTCTATAAGTTCAAAATATGTGAAACTATATTTTTATATTTACATCGTACTTTAAAAACCATTATGGAAGTTTTCAGAAATGAAAAACTTGTTTTGAAAGGTTTTTGAAAAGAAAAACTTTGTATTTGCATAAAAGCCCCTATGTAAGTCATGAAACAGAAATTTTCCATTTTCGGGATTTGTGAAAACATTCAAACCACCTAAACAAGTTCTATGACCCTTAACAAACATGTATAACATGTAATAAGAGGTTTGGTAAGGTCCCGGATGTGATAAGGGGTCGTAAACTCTAGGGCTAAAAATACTTATTTTGAGGCCCTTGATAGTTAGCGTGCTAATAGTGATATTAGCATGCTAATTGTAGAGTTAGCGCGCTAATATTCAGCATTAGCCTGCTAGCTTAGAGGATTAGCATGCTAGATCCCAATATTGGTGCACTAATTGCCTTTCTGACGGTTTTTTATAAAGTTGAAAATCACACTTTAATTTGAATAGATGATCAAATCTGAGCCCTTGGATCTCTAGAACAGTAAAACACTATTAAAAAAGAATGTAGAATATTCTCAAACCACCTAAATATTCTATTGTCTTGCCATGCAAGTAAACCCTATTATGCTCATTGTTTTCAAAGAAGAAGCTTAGAATTTTGTATGTTATCACTTGTAATCTTTCGAGGCAACTGAATCACTCTCGAAACAAACATTATCGAGGTGTTCTAAAGCTTACAACATCCATTCCAGAATTTATTTTCAAATCACTCTCTCGTGGTTGTAAGAAAGTTTGATTTCCTAGTTTTTCTTGTGCTTAAATTTAATATTTTTGTGTGCTTGAATTATGAAATCTTTTGTTGTGTTATGGACACATTTGTCTTGGGTTTTACACATCAACTTAATTTAATAAACCTTAGGACTGGTTTGGACAAGAGTTTGCACTTAAACTTGATTTTTGTCAAACTTTTTGTTCTTTGGATTTTAAACATATTTGTTTTAATCGATTCGTTTGAAACAATTTTATATTTAAGATTTGCACATAGTCAATGATATACTTGCATTTTTCATTTGTTCTCATACTTGCACGCATTAGAGTGGTTAGGCTCTAGGAGGCTTGATTGTATTTGAATTTGGTGCGACTTTACTTTGTAAAGTGATTTTATTATTTTCATCTATTATTTGTAAGTAGCTTATTGTAAGACTTAGTGGGATTTAAGTGGAAGGGATGACCTAGTTGAGGCTAGGCATAAACCTTAGTGACGGCTAGGTAGGAAGTCCTAATTAGTGATTAAACATTCTAGGCTTATACACTTAAGTTGTAACACTTATTGGCAATATAAGTGGGGGTTTAAAAGTTTTAATTGGGGAGGTTATGTAGTGGATGTAGATCATTGGATCGAACCACTATAAATCGGGTCTTTTTTTCATCTCTTCTATCCCCTTCATCTTGCATTGCATTCATACTTACGTTTGAGTGAGCATATAGCATCTTTATTATTGAATTACTTTAGAAAGGCGATAACTTCTCGATACACCAAATTCACTCCCTCTTGGGTGTGGTTTCACCTAGTATAATGATCGACTAGAGACATTTAAGATATTTCAACAAATACCCATAAATCTTACTATATTGTGAATATGCAATCATTTATGATAAAACAGTAAATGAAAACCTCAATTTTATTAACTAAAATTATAAGATAAGAAATGTTTGTAGATTGACCTAGGGCACATTCCCTAACACAATGTTGGGTATGTAATTCATGATGCTATGAGACCAGCGATGACGACCATGAAGTGTGACGATCACCATTCCCCATATTGATTATAAAGCTTCATAATTTGATGTGTCACTTCAGAGGACCATTATTTATGCCATGGTCAAAAGGTTGAGAGCGGTTAACGGATATAATGATTCAGAAAATGAAAGAGAACCAAATGAAACTAGAAGATCAAGTGTTGAAGAAAGATGTAGTAGACAAGGAACTCACAGTAGAACATTAAAAGATACGAGATGAGCAACGATTTCAAGTGAATTTTCCAAGGACAAAAAATAGTTCTACATCTCCAATAAGAGCCAAAAGAAAAAGGTTTTTTTAATCTTTGTTTTCAGCTTTTATGAGTAATGAGAAACAATTCTCAAAAAATTAAGGGATACTAAAAGAGAATGTCAGAACTTTAGCACGCCACTGTTCCACCACAGAACTGTGATTTGCTGAACAATTGCAAAATCGAAGGAAGGGCATTGATATTTTTTCATTGCTGTTGAGATTTGCATATGGAGTTTATAACCCCACTGATAGTTACATTTCACAAACTACTACAAAGAGGAATGAAAATGGAACTGATGATGCTGATGATGAATTTAGTTCTAGACATCATAATCTGCAATCTTTCTAATGTTTGTTTGAATAAGTAGAATACGAACTTTGTTTTTGATCATTAATGCAAACTGAATGATGTATTCCATTACAATTATGTTATTATTTATGAGATGTTTGATTGTATATTTTGGAAAGCAATTTATCTTATATTATTAGTTTGCGCTTCACGAGGTATTTTTGTTTTGTTGAAAACTCGATTTAATTTTTAAACCTTGAGAACAAGATTTGAAATGAGTTTTTGGATATTTAGATGAAGTGGAATATAAAGAAGTGAAGTATGGAAGACTCGAGAGGTATAATTTATTTATTTAAATTTTACTGAAATTCTTCAAATTATTGATGATACATGTGATATTTCTTCCTTTTACTTTATTTAGTTCAACATACGAATTGAGTATAATTTGGATTTAAATAGAAATGACATTTTTATTACCCATGAGAGTAGAAATCTTACGATAGAAAAAACAACTTACACCCTATTTGACTTAACTTAGATTGTGTATACACTAAAGGAGTTTAAAGGGATTGATTGCTTTGTTTTAGACATCATACATGTAGAAAATCAAAACAAAAGTGTAAAATAAACAAGATAGATTTCTAAGAATCTTGTTATACAATGATTATTATTCAAGTATTTTTACTTATGTATTTTATATATAATGAAAAGAATTTATGCCACTATTAAGGGAAGAAATAGGAAATTAGCCAATAAACTTTACCTAGTTGGAAAGAATACTTCCTGAGCTATAGTGAAAGTAAGAAGAGCAAACAAGAGAGTTTTTAAATAAAAAATATAGAGGGACCCATAGATCCTAAAGGAAATTGAGCAGGGAACCGTAGGAATATAATATAAAAAAGATAATATATAATAATAATAATAATAATAATAATAATAATAAAGAAGAAACAAATATATAAAAGAATCGAATGATGTTTATGAAAACTCTTCAAATAAAATATATTTAGCTCGAGTGCTTATAGATAAGTTAAGTGAAGTATCTTCTTTTTCCAATAATTCCAATAAATGAATATGATAATGATATTTATTGGCGTATTGAAAATTCATATCGACATTGATTGTGGTGAAATTTTAAATATTGTTTAAAAATGAGATTGATTTAGTGATTTATGTATCTTGAGATGCTATATTAGTCGGTATAAGCTTGATGCTTGTCAGTGGAGATTGAGAAAACCTATACAGTGGCTTAGCCTTGGTAATTGATTGAACTTTGAATTCTGAGGTGTATTTCATAACTTGAAAGTTGAGTTTTAAAATAAGGGGTTGATCTTCAAATCTTTCTATTTTTATGAGAGTAATATGTTTCTATTTAATGATCAGTCATGTTTAAGAATAAAATTAATCATAAAATTAGAATAAGGAATGAAAGGAGAATATAATTGAGACTAATCCTTTCCTTGGGACAACAAATTATTGAGTTTGGGGGTATTTGATAAGTCGATAATTAGATAGTGTTTTATCACATATTTTAGGATGATTTTAGATGTAAAAGGCTATACTACGCTAGGTTTTCTCTTGTTTTTGTGATTTCACGTTATATTTGGATTATGTGAAGAAATGAATGAAAAAGGAAAGAAAATTAAGAATTTATTCAAGTGAAAAAAATGAATAGCTATCAGATCCCACCTAATCAGGGCATCTAACCAGTGTAGATTACCTTAACCCCTTGATAATCTAGTCAACGTTAACATTTTCATCAATAAATAAACAAAATCTCATCATCGAATAGTCAAATATAAACTTTATTAACTAGATAAAATCCTATAACTATTATGAAACCTCAAAGTTTGTTTAGATTGACTAAATAATCCTCAAGATTTACTAAAACGTTTTGGTAGCACCTCCTCTGTTTTTAAGCCTACATCGAGCTTGACTTTCAAAGATTTTCAACAAAACCTGCTCAGATTCATGAAAGTGCTAAAGGACTCACAATCCACCCCATAATAATATATATTGCATAAACAGAATACATATTCAATATAACCTAATTTAAGATATCATAATCCTTAAACCAACATTACCTTAGCTCTACAATTATTCAAATCTGTCTCAAAACTGTTACAACCATTCCAAAGGAAGTCCTAACCAAAAACAAATCCAAAAACCCCTTTATAAAAATATATTATATAAAAAACAATACACGCATAAAGAGAATAAAATTGAGCAAGTAAAAGAAAATTTGACAGTTATTCTTTTCCCTTTTCGCCGCTCAAATCTTTCATTACCCAATTATAAAAATTAGATAATGTCAGATAAGTAAATCACACACTATCTAGTACACATGTACTAATCAAATGTATTGTATTCCTAAAACTTAAATGAACATTAATATCACAGGGAATAATAAATATACAAATATGCAATCCATCCCATTTATGTTGACCGACCTTAATCAAATTACATCTTCCAAAATTAGTGGTAAACAATGATAAAAATTCACGAGTTTGAGAGGAAGCCCCTTGAGAAACCACGCCCTCGACTCTCCATGTAGTTTGATACAGGTCAGCATCATAAATCCTCATAAAATCTCCTACGTGTCTACAATGATCAATGATTCCATATGTAGAGCACCTTGATGTTCACCCTACGACACATATATCCAGTGAATACAATGGGATCTCAAGAGCCTCCTTTCTCTCGTGTCCGTGAATGCACGACCAATAAATATGCAGCGATAAACCAATGCATGCAATTATATTTGAGAAAGACTCATACAATGTAAAGTTTGTTATGGGATTTACTTATAAACAACTAATTTGGAGATTATTTTTGGGGTTCATAGAGCGTGAAATCAAATTGATAGTGGTTTCAATAACTTCCCTCATACAATGTAAAGTTTGTTATTAATCCCACCATGAAAGAAAATGAAATATCGTGAGAATTCAAATTTAATTATGGAAAAATGTCATGAAATGAAAATTTACAAAATTATGTGCTGAATACCTCGTTTCCACCGAAAAAACTTAGCTCGAACTGACCGTCTCCAATGCTCTACAGTTTTTCAGAGAGAAACTGGACGAAAATCGGATGTAGGGAGCTCCGTGAGCAAAAAATGGATTTTAGGGTTTTAAGAATTTAACGAAACAAACATTTATGTTAAAATGTTTCAAATGATTTGATATTTCTTTTTTTTATAAATATTTATATATAAATCCTCAGCTTCTTTTCAACAGCTTAATTTCTTTTCATTTATTAATTCCTAAAATCCATACTTTGACTTGTTTTGACTTCCTGTGCTCGGTTTCAATTCGACATTTCACTAAATCGAGCCAACATCTCAATAAAATAGTCAAATTCCATAGAACTTCTATAACACTGGTTTTGGTCACACCAAAATCACGAAAATTTGATTTTTTTCCATGACATACTAAAATCTTCCAGACCAATTCACTTGTCATACTTAACCAAACTTGCACTAATTTGGACCCAATCTCAAACTCGACACCGTCAACTGATATGAAACTTAAAACAAGGTCATGCACCGATTTCATTCTCAATTCATACTGCCTTCGATCCGGAATAACACGAAAATCAAGGCAAAATCCCCACATCCGCTCGTTAAGTCCATTTAAATCCACTTTTCAATTTTCAGACTTAACCACATTTAGTCTTTTTGTGAAATTTGAAACTTAAGTTCAAGTCGACATTATAATTATCTTAAAACTCATTTCAACACGTATCTCGAGATAAAACCTAATGAGTATTGAATTTACTTAATTAAATTTGAGTTTCACAAAATAACATAATATGAACTAAACAACACTAGGCACGTATCACCTGATAATAAAATTATCTGTGATTCTCAATTCACTTGACCTTAGCTCCCAACTCGGGGCCTAAACCGAAATTAGGCTCTAGTAATTCATGATTAGCCCTAATGCTCGGTTTTAAAAACAGTGAGATTTGATTATAGCGAATCAGCAACTAATCAAGAATGATCTTGAAATCAAAGCTGGCAAATCACCAGCAAATTGAGTTTTATATATGAATCTCTAGATAAATCGATGATGTACAAAGGCTCATTTCCATAGATTTGTCTAGCTAATCATCAATTAAGTGGAATATGTGACAAATAGAGTCAGTTTTGAGAATTTTGGATTACAACAAGGAATTTCAATTCTATTGGGATATGTATTACTTGGAATACTATATGTATATGAACCATAGACTTTGAAATAAGTCATATTTTGATAGTGTTAACACTTATTAATTAGTTTTTAGGCCCTTATCAATTATTTTTATTATTTTTGTGGAAAACTTGAAGATCCAAGTATTCAATAAGGAGATATTTTTATTTATGTCATTTGTTTATTTTATTGTAATGTTTATTACGAATTTGAGTGAGTAATTTATTAATTTAATCAAACTTCAAACATGAACTTGATCTGTTTTATGATGTAGTCATAATAGAGTGTGATTAGTACTCAATGCTTTGAACTAATCATATTCTTCAATTCAATGATTTAATAGATTGTTATTTGCGAATTACAATCATGAAATTTGATATTGCATACATAGTGACCAATATGTGTTGTGCTATTTTGATTCAATATCTAATTCAAAGTAGTAACTAGGATTGTTTAAAGAAGTCTTTCACCTTTTAGATGTCTTAGGTAGATTGAGATCTAAGTTTAATATTGAAGTGGCTTTCCGAAGGCATTAGGCTTAGTAGTTCAATGTTTTTACTGAACTTAATGATGTTTTATTGTCTAAATAATTTATTTGAGCTTTCGAAGGGTTAATTTAATAAAATTAGGATGTAGTTTTCCATTGATATTAGGAGAACACATGGTGTGTTAAGGATTATCTATTTACTTATGATTGGAGTTTAATGATCTAAACAACTTTATAAAAGATTAAAATATGATTATGACCGTGATTTAAGTAATATTTTTTGGATATAAGACGGATTTGTAACGGCCCAATATTTATTGATGCCCTTAATGAGTTTATTTTCAGACGCATATGCCAATTCAAACCCATGTGGACTTCTCGAATAGGCTTGGACACGACTGATTGGGCATAAATAGTTATTTTTTTGTCTATTGGTTGATTATACTGTGGTGTTTAACTTGAGTAATTCTCATATTATGTCGCACATGTAACTTACTTTGAAATATCGTGTCAGATTATGTGACGGGTAAATGCCTCATAAAGGGTGTTAACGCGGGTACCAGGTAGATGTAGTACGAGTACACTAAGTCATATAATGCTAACTTAAATAAAATTAGTAGAACAAAGGTGAATATTGCATAAAATAGATAATCAAACTTTAGGCTAAGTCGTAATAATTAGGTATATCAAAGATTGGCACACCTTGGGATACGTCCCGAGATGCACGACACTGGGTGTCAGGTAATTAAGTACTAGGGGAAGGGGTAGTACACCAATGTAAGACCTTAAATAGCCTACATATGTATAAAAATGTCTAAGTTAAATTAATGGAATCAATTGATTACAAATGCCTATAGTTGGATGGAAAAATTAATGTCATAGAATTGCCTTAAGAGTTGCACTAGAATATAATCCTAGGAGATTCGAATTGGGAATTGGTGTCAACAACATGGAAGTTAGTGGAGTATGATTTAATAAGGATAATTAGATTGACCTCGAGATATGTGAACATAATTGATTCTAACATAATCTATATATAGCTAAGTTAGTGGGAATTCTCTTTATGCAATAACAACAAAGTTTGTTCTTTGGTTGGAGTACAGGAAAATTTTGCAAGAACTAGGAGGAATGGAGGCCATCTACTAGAGGAAATAACCTAGGAAGATCAAAACCAAGGTGATCATCTTCTCCATCTCTTTTCCATGAAAATGAGTTTCAAAATTTGGGTTGTGATTCAAAAATGAATTTCTAAGTTTGCTCATTGATTATTTTAGCCTCTTAATGAATTAAGAGTTCATTATGTTCACCAATTTAAGGATTTGAAACTGATTTTTTTAAATGGATTGTGTTCTTGAAGTTTCTTGATGCATGCATGTTAAATTTCTTGACCTAACTTTTGTAAATTGAGCATAACTCTCTTATACAAACTCCAAATGGAGAGGATCATACGCCATTAAAAATCTTACTCAGAGATCTACAACTTTGTTTGTAGGGAAGTTTTGAAATTCGAACTATTTATAGCTCAATAATTCTTTGAAATAAGGCAATTTAAATGTTAATAAGGGATTTTTAAAATGAACTTTGACAAGGCATAACTCTCTCAATTCTTATTGTAATGAGCTCATCTTTTAGTATGTTGTTTTTGGTTAGTTAGCTGCCTTATGACAAAAATCATGGGTTTTGTAGCTATAAATTTGGCAAAATAATTTTTACAACATTGCTGGTCGGATTTAATTCCAATTTGAGCTTTTTTGGTAGAAGTTTGATATCTCCATTTTTTTAAATCAAAATTTTGCAAACCAAACCTTTTCAAAAATCAAGGAAATAGAGCAAAGATTTTCTTATTAAATGTATTGATGATTTGGAATTTACGATGGTCTAATTTGTGCTGCAACATGTGATCCCAGATTGAAAGCTGAAACTTTATTTAGTCTTGAAGGGGGCGTTTTGAGAAATAGTACTCTAAACTTAATTTAAACACCTTAAGTCATTGTAAAACACTAAAAATGGGTCTTAGGGGACTCGGGGGCTATGGTATGGTAGTTGGGAGCGTAGCAAGGTCGAACCGGGGTGTTTTCAGGGTTTCTAAGTGCTATTTAAGGTGCGTAAATCCTTTAAGAAACATATATTGTGTATTTAATTGTTTCAATTGTGCTATATTGTAATCTTTGCTATTAATTATCCATGTTTTATTATTTTTTTGATTTGGTAAAACAGTCAGTTGTTTGTTTGTCACCGGGTTTTATTTGGATGTTATCTTGTACTGGCTCTAGTACGCTAGACTATAGCACGCAACACTTGCGCTCTCAGTGAATGGCAACCCAAGCTGTTGACCTCATTAGTGCACTTGTTCCTCAAGTTGTGATATAAATCTATTCTCCACTAATAGTCTAGATGTGAGCCAGTGTGGTACAGGCTGCTAAGATCAATCAAAAATTGACGAAGTATGGTCTAGTTTGCTATGCATGACACACTTATTTGATTTTGATTGGTGTTAGTTATGCATGTGATTATCTTACAGTTGCATGTTTATTTCCTCATGTTTATTTAACATGATTCTTCATTTCTCTATTATTGAATGCTCGGTGGTTTTCTTTTGGGATCTTACTCACTAGACTCGTCATCTGTTTTGTTATGATAACTGAGTACATATCCCAATACCATTAAGGTCAGGGAGTGTTTAGGTGAGTTTCTCTGATTTCCAACACTCTGGGATTTACTAGTACGTGTTCATTTTGATATTTTGTTTTACTTTAGGGGTTATGGGAGACTTGATAGACACTGTACATGCACATATTTACTTTTCACAATATGTTGTCGCTTGATATACAATGTACTTTATCCCAGGTTTTTCATAGTATGACTGATGCTCTATATGACATGAAAGTATTAAAATTCTATGGTTATGATATATTAAGACTTCCGCTGATAAGTCGATATTTATAGGTATTTAGTAGTCTATTTTAGTATATTTAATTATTAAAAGTATTTAAAATATATATTTAATTATATTGTTTGGTCATTTTTAGGTGAAACAGAGTGCGTGGTTGAATTCGTGGCGAAAAAATACCTAAAATGGAGTATTTACTTGCAGTGATCGGATGCCGGACAGTTTGCCTCAAAATACTCATTGCGCAGTGGGTCGAATAGCGAACAGGGTGTTCCGGCCAGTCACAGCGTGCCACGTCAGTGATTTTCACGCAGTGGGGCCACGTGTCACGCGTATGTTGGTCCACAGTGTCGCCACGTCTGTAACACAAAGCCACCGCCACCAATCACAGTCCGTCAAGTGTTGCCACGTCATCGGAGAAGCCACACCGCCTTATTTCTCCACGTTTCGGGTTCCATTGATCGGCCTCGAGATGCGAGACAGCACACGCTCCCAGGTTTTCGCGTGAGTTGCGCGATTCTTTTCGCTCCTGCAGTGTGCCACGTGGCGAGCTCTCATTCGTCCAACGCGTCATCCGCTGTAAATTATTTATTATCTATTTGCAACTCTGTAAATGGCAAATAAAAGGCTTACTAAATAATGGAATAATTGATTGATATAATCATTGATTAATGAATTAGTAGGACTATCGAGGACCGCCGAAGTGGCGATGATGTCGAAAGGGCTGCGGGACCTACGTAGCAGCTCACCTGGCGGCCTTGGAGCGCGGTTGGTATCAGTGCGAGATCGATGGAGCCTTGAGAATAGTTAAAAGAAATTGGATAAACTTAAAAAATAAATTTCAGATATGGAAACCTGGTGTACTCGCCATAGAACTCTAGTTGAGAAATGATTGTGAGGCGGGTAAAGTTAAGGGCTATATATGTGTTATGTCTTTGATTATATTATACTATACACATATTTTGAATATGATCCAAGGATTTCAAATTGTTATGCATGAGACAGAGATTAGCATTCAGTGTGGAAAAAATGATTCACAGACTTAAAAGTCTGAGGACACATGAGTTTTAGTAGACACGAGAAGGAAAAGAGTGTTGATTGACATCAATGGATGAGCGGTTATTGTCCATTATGTACTTTATACGAGGTGTACCTTACTAAGTATATATTGTAGAAAGACAGGATGATACCACATGTGATTTATACATGAGCAATAATTTCTCATGATGGCCATAGTCATAGTGTCATCGAATCATATTATACTACCTAGTTTTATTTAAGTTCTCTATAAAGCACTATAGAAATACCATCGCTATGTTATAGTATGAATTCTGGTGAAATTAGTGAAAGCACGATTGGAACAGTCGGTGATGCAGGTCCAGTAACGAGCACGAACATAGTAGAGTATGTTCGAGGACATGACTCACCTTTAGGCAAGGTCGAGTGTTAAGAGATGGGAAGCAAGGCAGTTCATTCTCAGAAGTATCGTTATCGAACAGAAGTTTTGGTATCGAGTGTTATATCTAGTGTGATTGGGAGCGACATTTACCATCATTAGTTGGTTTTGCCACATCATTCTCCTCATGAAGATAACAAATAAAAGATCGTGAATGGGTGGCATCGTCAGTGGTCCTGCTATAAAGTCACCCTTCATATGAAGAGAAGAATTGAGGACCTTGACACAATGAAGTCGTATGTTGTTCCGTCACATCGTTCTTTTCATGAAAAGACAAGTATGGTACATCGTCTGTACTTCTATCACATTTCCTCTTAGTGAAATGACAAGCAATAGTGGTGTCTTCTGTAGTTTCGCCATAACTTATTTTTTGTGAAGAGATGAGTAATGGTGTCATCGGTTGTTTAGCCAATTCTCTTTCCCTTAAAAAGTCTTACAGTAGTGCCGTTAGTGGTTTCGCTACTGTTGAGTTGCAAAACAAATGAGATAAGTTCCATATGAGATTGCGAAAGAAGAAGAATCTAGCACCAAGTTCACTTAGGTCGTTAAAGTCTTTAAATAGTCTCTTGATACGAGATATAGTTTGCCTTAAATTTCAGGACAAGACTTTTTCTTGTTGGAAATAATTATAATGCCCAATATTTATTGACGCCAATAATGAGTTTATATTCATACTCAGATACCAGTTCGGACCCATGAGGACGTGTCAGATAAGCTAGGACACGACTGACTAGGCATAAATGGTTATTTTTTGTCTTTTGGTTGAATATATTGATGTGTTTAACTTGAATAATTCTCATATTACATCGCATGTGTGAGTTACTTTGAAATATAATGTACTATTGCATAACAAGTAAATGCCTCGTAAAGCGTGTCGACGCAAGTACCAGGTGGGCATAGTACGGGTACACTAAATCTTATAATGCTAACTTATATAAGATGACTAGAACAAGGGTGAATATTGCATAAAATAGATGATCAAAGTTTAGGCTAAGTCATAATAATTGTGCACATTAAGGATTGGCGCACCTTAGGATACGTGCTGAGACACGAGGCACTATGCGTCGGGTAATTAGGTACTATGGGAAGTGGTAGTACACCAATTTAAAACCCTTAATAGCTTACATATGTACAAAAGTGTCTAAGTTAAATTGGTTGAATCAATTGATTACAAATGCCTATAGTTGGATGGAAAATTTAATGTCATAGAATTGCCTCGAGATTTGCACTAAAATGGAATTCTAGGACATTTTGAGTTGGGAATTGGTGTCAACAAGATGGAAGTTAGTGGAGTAGGAGTTAACAAGGACAATTAGATTTACCTCAAGATACGTGAACAAAAATGATTCTAATATAACATATATAGCTAAGTTTGTGGGAAATCTCTTCATGCAACAATAATAGACTTTGTACTTGGGTTGGTGTGCCGAAAAATTCGGCAAGAACTAGAAACAATGGAGGCCATCTACTAGAGGAATTTACTAGGACGATCAAAACCAAGGTGATCATTTTCTCCATCTATTTTCCATGAAAATGAGCTTTAAAATTTGTGTTTTGATTCAAAAATGAATTTTTAAGTTTGCTCACTTATTTTTTGAGTCTCTTTATGAATGGAAAGTTCATTATGTTCACAAATTTAAGGATTTGAAACTGAATTTTCAAATGGATTGTGTTCTTGAATTTTCGTGAAGCGTGCATATTAAATTTCATGACCTAACATTTGTAAATTAAGCTTAACTCTCTCATACAAACTCCAAATAGGTAGATCATACGTCGTTGGAAAGTTTCTAAGAGATCTACAGCTTTGTCTATGGAGAAATTTTGAAATTCAAACTCCTTATAGCTAAAAAATGCTCCGAAATTAAGCAGTTTGATACCGATACTAGATTTAAAAAATAAACTTCGATAAGGCATAATTATCTCAATTCTGATCGTAATGATCTCATATTTTAGTATGTTGTTGTTGAGTAGTTAGCTGCCTTATGACCATAAATCATGAGTTTTTGAGCTATAAATTTGGACAAATAATTTTTACAATATTACTGGTTGGGTTTTATTCCAATTTGAGCTTTGTTGGTGGAAGTTCAATATCTCTTTCGTTTTAAATCAGATTTTTGCAAAATAAACCTTTTTGGAAAGCTAAGACTTATAGCAAAAACTTTTCTTTTAAATGTCTTTGATGATTTGAAAATAGAACTCTATTTAAATGTTGAAACTTTATTTGGTCTTTAAGGGGTTGTTTTGGGAAATAGAACTCCAAACTTAATTTGAACATGAAGTTACTCCAAAACGCTAGAAATAGCTGACATGGGACTCGGGGGGCTATGGTATGATAATCGAGAGCATAGCGGGGTCAAACTGGGGTATTTTCAAGGCTTCAAAGTGCGATTCGAGGTACGTAAATCCTTAACGAAGCACATCTTGAGTATTCAATCATTTCAATTGTACTATCTTATATTTTTTGTTGTTCATTATCCATGTTCTATTATTGCTTTTATTTGGTATAATGGTCAATAGTTTTGTTCGCCGCTGGGGTTTATTCGGATGTTGTGTTGTAGGGATCTAGTATGTTAGACCATAGCACGTGTTACTTACGCCCTCAGTGAATGGCGACCCGAGTTGCTGAAGTCATCGGTGAATGTATTCAGTAGGTTGTGATATGGACCGATCATCCGCTAGTAGTTTAGATTTGAGCCAGTGTAATAGAGGTCGCTGAGATCATTAGGATTGACAAAGTATGGTCTAGTTTGCTACACATGACACACTTATTTGATTTCTATTGTTGTCATTTATGCATGCGATTATCTTACAGTTGCATGTTTATTTCCGTATGTTTATTTAACATTATTCTTAGCTCTCTATTATTGAATGCTAGGTGGTTTTCTTTTGGGATCTTATTCGCTAGACTCGTCATCTATTTTATTATGATGACCGAGTTCTGAAACTAATACCATTAAGGGCAAGGAGGTCTTAGGTGACTATCTCTGATTTCCTACAATCCAGGACTTACTTGTACATGTTCATTTTGATATTTTGTTTTACTTTTGGGGTTATGGGAAACTTCATATACACTATACACATATATATATTTACTTTCCACAATATGTTGTTGCTTAATATACAATGTACTTTATTCTGGTTTTTCCATCGTAGGACTGATACTCTATACGACATAAAAGTATTAAAAATCTATGGTTACGCTATGTTAAAGACTTCTAATGTAAATTGTTGATTATCTATTTGCAACTCCGTAAATGAAAAATGAAAGGCTAACTAAATAATGAAATATTGATTGATATAATCACTTATTAATGAATTACCACAGCTATCGAGAAGAGCTAACGTAGTGATGATGTCACCAGGGCTACGGGACCCATGTAGCTACTCGCCCAGTGGCCTCGGGGCGCGGGGCCGCTATAGAGTATTGTTTCATTATTCTATATATTTGTTTAGATGTTAGTTTTTCCATTGAATTGAATTGATTTGAATTTAGTAAATTTGATTTTCTTAATTAAGTTAGTTTAATTAGTTTAATTGATTATAGTTTGATTTAGTAATATTGATTCTTGTTTTAATTAAATAAAAGGAAAAATAATAAAAACAAATGGGAAACCCTTTTTCGTAAGAGATTTGCAAAATCTCTGTGGAGATTATCCCACTTATCACAAGTACAAATAATAAGGGTATACTGGGAAACTTATTGTACACACTCGACACGTGTCAACCGTGAACTAAGATATTTTGGTTATTGTGCTATGTTTGTGATATTTATTTGTATGTTATCACCATGTATGTGATAAGAAGTTTATTTTTCTTGTTTGTTCAATACTTAACTCCATTGGAACTATGAGTAAAGTTAGGAACAAATAATAAAATAGAGAATAGACTTCTGAATCGATAACTGAGCGTGATGAAACTTGAAATAGACTCCGGTAGTCTGAATTAACAAGGGAATGTTGTTAGTAGTTTAGTATCAATATAATTGAGGAAAAGAGTCAATTATAAAATCAATGAAAAATTAGGTGAAAGGGAAGTCCAAATGATTTAGGTACGTAAGTATCGAACGTTAAAACTTTAAAATTAAAAGTATCGAACCATTAAAAATGTGAAACACTCAGGTAAATGTTTGCACTGACATAAATTAAGTATCAAGCGATTGAAAATTGTTTGGTAAGTATAAGAAAAATGAGATTGAGACTTGTGTAAAGCATATGATATGGATATTTGTGGATTATAATAAGGTTAGTACCAACTGAATTATTATGTCCGAAAGACCTATTCTACAAAGTGTTGGTTTTATTCATAACCAATGAGAAGTTGCTTTCGAATATGAATCTCAATGGAAAAATGAGACATAAGTTTTCAAAAATAGAAATTGATTAGACGAATTGAATTGTGACTGAAAAATCCCCATGGGTTTGTGATAGAACTAATCGAGTTGTCTAAGTCGATTTCTAGGAAAATAAAAAAATTGAAGTAAAATAGTACCTTCTCTTTAAAAAATGACAAACTTAAATCAGAACAAAACCACAATTGGAAACAATCAAATGACTTCTAAAAAGAATTACTGGATTTTGTTGATTGTTTATTACTCAAGTTACTTATTTATTAGCGACATTAAGTATAGTGGTTCTATGAGTCGAATAAAGAAATGAAAAAAAAGAATGAAAATACTCGATTTAGAAATAATTTTTATTGACACAGGATTAGGTGTTGTTACGAAACAAAGATCAACAAAAACTCTAACTTAAAAATAAAAGGTGTAGTGATAGAATCAACGTATTAAAAGTTAAAATATTGGGAAAATTGTATGAAATTAGCTAGGATTAGCTATAAAATAAAACACAAGTAGTTGTATTTTAAAATTTAAAGTACACAATAGTCACTTCTAACCAAATTAAGTTACGATGCTTATCACAAAAACTTATAAAGTGAAAATGAAGAGACAGATGTGATGATCGAGTATCAGTAAGTGATTTGTATAGAACGTTGTATGAGCTCCTACTTAGGAGAATTTTCGTTTGTATGAGCTTCACAAGTAGGATTAAGCGAGAGCATCAAACGCATGTTTTGGGATGATATGGATGGATTTATGCAGAGTATACCATTAGACGAAAAGGTTTTTATTGGAGGAGATTTAAATGGGCATGTCAGGGTAAGTAACGATGGGTTTGAGAGAGTTCATGGAGGTTTTGGTTACGGTAATAGAAATGAAGAATGAGAATCAATTTTAGAATTTGCTTCAGCATATGATCTTGTCTTAGCAAATACTAGTTTTAGGAAGAGAGTGTCGCATATAATTACTTTTAGTAGTGATCATAACAAGAGTCAAATAGATTTTCTTTTAACAAGAAAAATAAATAGAAAACTATGTAGAGACTGCAAAGTAATACCTAGTGAAGCACTTACTACCCAACATAAGTTAGTAGTACTTGATATTAAGCTAACACAACAGAATAATATGAATAAAAGAGTTAGCAACCCTAGAATAAAGTGGTGGAACCTAAAACATAGTAAACAAGTAGAATTTAGAGAAAAACTACTAAAGGAAAATCTTTGGAATCTTGACTTAGATGCTAATACAATGTGGCTAGAAATGAGTAGTTGCATAAGGAGGGTGGGATCAAACATATTAGGTATATCTAAGGGCTTTGGGCCTCCAAAGAAGGAAACATTGTGGTGGAACGAGGATGTCCAACGAGCAATTAAGACTAAAAGAGAGATGTATAGGAAAATACCTAAGTGTCAAGATGAAGATGCGTACAATCAATATAGAGAAGCTAGAAAACAAGCTAAAAAAGTAGTTAGTCAAGCTAAAACAAATTTCATGGAAGATCTATATACAAGGTTAGGTAATAGAGATGGCAAAAAATATATATATATAGGCTAGCCAAATTAAGAGATAAAAAGAAACAAGACCTAAGTCATGTAAGATCTATTAAGGACGAAAATCAAAATGTTTTAACGCGCGAGGAGGATATTAAGGAGAGATGGAGAAGTTATTTCGATAGTTTATTTAATGATGGCCAAGTTGATACTATAATAGATGAAAACCCACACCAAGAAACAAATGTAAACTATACACGCAATATTAGAATTGTAGAAGTTAAAGAGGCATTGAAAAGAATGAAAATAGGGAAAGTATGAGGCCCAGATGAAATACCCATAGAGGTTTGGAAATGCTTAGGAGAAATCGGATTGACTTGGTTAACAAAACTTTTCAATAAAATTTTAAAATCAAAACGGATGCCAATGGATTGGAGAAGAAGCACGCTTGTGCCAATCTTTAAAAACAAAAGAGAAATTCAAAGTTGCTCAAACTACCGGGGAATTAAACTTATGAGTCACACTATGAAACTGTGGGAGAGAATAATTGACAATAGGCTAAGGAGAGAAACAACAATATCAGTGAACCAATTTGGTTTCATGCCTGGGAGGTCAACTATGGAGGCGATTTTCCTTGTAAGATGATTGTTAGAAAAATATAGAGAAAAGAAAAAAGATCTTCATATGGTATTCGTAGATTTAGAAAAAGCATATGATAGGGTCCCTGGAGATGTTCTTTGGTGGGTTCTAGAAAGAAAAAGAGTGCATGCTAGATACATAGCCAGTATTAAGGATATGTATGATGGAGTAGTAACAAGTATAAAGACATTTGGAGGAGCTAAAAAGAATTTACCATTACGATAGGACTACATCAAGGATCGGCTTTAAGCCCATATCTATTTACTTTAGTTATGGATGAACTAACTAGACATATTCAAGAGGATATACCATGGTGTATGTTATTTGCAGATTATATTGTCTTAGTGATGAAACTAAAGATGGAGTGAATAAAAAATTAGAACTCTGGAGGAATACATTAGAATCTAAAGGCTTTAAGTTGAGTAGGATGAAAACTGAATACATGCACTGTGAGTTTGGAAACACTAGACATCGAGATGACGGAGTGGTAAAATTAGGGGAAGTAGAAGTTCCTAAGGTAAACCACTTTAGATACCTAGGATCAATCATACAAAATGATGGTAACATTGAAAATGATGTCACACATAAAATTCAAACTGGATGGAAGAAATGGCGGAGTGCAACATGGGTGATTTGTGATCGACATGTTCCTACTAAGTTAAAAGGAAAATTTTATAGGACCGCAATTAGGCCAACTATGCTCTATGGAAGTGAATGTTGGGCGGTTAAACAACAACAATTACATAAAGTGAACGTAGCAGAAATGAGGATGCTTAGGTGGATGTGTGGTAAAACTCGTAAAGATAGAATAAGAAATATAGAAATTCAAAGATAAGTAGGAGTAGCACCAATTGATACAAAGATTAGGGAAGGGCGGTTGCGATGGTTTGGTCACCTGCAGAGACGGCCTACAAATGCCCCAACTTGAAAACTTGACTCAATAGAAATTGTAGAAATTCGACTAGGTAGGGGCAGACCAAAGTTAACATGGGACGCATTAATTAAAAGGGATTTGAATGGTTTGCAAACCTCACCATCAATTGCACTTAATCGAGCACAATGGAAAAGTTTGATCCATGTAGCCGACCCCAGTTAATTTGGGACTGAGGCTATGTTGTTGTTGTTGTTGATGACTTAGAGGATTGAAATAATATTGTAACGACCCATTTTATTAATGACATATTATTTATGATTTACTGAGTAGGACGCCATCTTGGACCCATGTGGACGCCGCAGATAAGTTAGGGGCACACTTGACTAGGTAATATTATTTTATACAGTCTGATTGATTGCTTTATTATGGTATATTTCATTTAACATGGCATAATTCAATGCATATTTGTAAATATTATGTTATGTCGAGTGAGATAGTGTGACGGGTAGTCACCTCGTAAAACATGTTAACGTAGGTATCAAGTAGGGGTAGTATGAATACACTAAATTTTGAATAATAACTTGAATAAAATGACTAGAATCAATGTAAATATGACATAAAATAGATAATCAAACTTTGTGCTAAGTCATAATAATCGGGTACACTAGTTATGATGCACCTCGAGATGCACATTGAGGTGCGGGGCACTAGGTGTCGGGTAGTCGAGTACTTTTTTGACCGTTACAAGGAGAATATATATATAATTAGACTACCCTAATAAGTAATGTGCCAAGGTGTGATAAGTAACTATAAATTTTATTTTGAACAAATTAAATAAAGGTTAATGATTTGCATTGGATCAAGCTATATTGGGTATATTTAGGTAAGATGTGTAACCATGTTGTGTCACTTGGAGATAAAAATTTCAAGCCAAGGACAACAAGATATATTCTTAAGATTTGCGCATAAAATGGATTCCATCAAAAATTATAAATACCTCACTTAGTGATTTCCTAGCAAATCCACTCACATTTACATGCAAACTCAGAAATTTTAGCATAATTTGAGAGATATTTAATAGCTCAAAGAGTGAATTAGGAATGGAATTCTTGAAGATCAAGGGCCAGAATCAAGGCAATTCACTCCCTCTCCATCAATTTCAATTTCTTCAACTCATTTTTTCCATAAAAATGAGCTTGAGAATTTGGGGTTTAATGGTGATCATCGTTGTTGTTTTTATTGTTATTATAGTAATTGTTGGATTGTTGTTGATGATGATATAAAAGAAGAAAAATAAGATGAAGCAAAAAAAGGACAAATTTGAGCTACTGCCTAAATTTGTTCCCTTTCGAAATACGAATTTGTCTATAGAGAGAAAATTTGGGGGGTAGGCGGGGCGAGTTGGCTATGCCCTACCTGATTGGTCTAGACATGACCAAGTTTGGTCGAACTCGACTCAACCCAAGGCCCACCCCTATTAATTAATAATTTAGATTAAAAAAAAATTGTAGAAAATAAGGGAAATAGCTAGAAGATTTTAGAAAAATCATGGAAAATATAAAAAATGGATTTCAAATGTTTTTTGGGCATTTGACACCCTAATGTAACCCAAAAAATGTACCATAACTAAAAATAAGAAAAAATTCTAATTTTTTTAGTTTAATATTAATAATTTAACTTAATGTGGTTCTAAATCGATTAAAATGATACATTTGGATTTCAGGGGACTAAGAAGACCGTAGCTTAGGTACCGAAAGCTAGGTGGGGTCGAATTCGGGAGTTTGAGGAAGTTGGAGCGTGTGTTTAAGTTTTGTAAAACCCAATGAAACGTTATTTGATGTTTTTATTATTTCTATTCATTCTTGATTTAATATTCCATTATGTACTGCTTCTGGGATGGTTTGTTGAGGTTACTCTCATCAACACTTCCGTTGCGTGTTTATGGCACGCTAAACTATAGCACGTATGACCAAGCCCTCGTTGAATGACAACTCGAGCTACTCTCAGGTGCATGTGTCAGTGTAATGCAGGAATAGGCCATTACCACAAGGAACAAGGTGAAAGAGTAATGGGGCACCTACTGAAGGGATCCTATGAAATGATTTGTGTACCTAAGTAGGTGATTAACAATAATCAAATTATTGATTAACCCGAGTTGGGCTCATGGTTAAGTTCGATGTATTTCGATCGGTTTGTTTGTGGATTTGCGTATTATTTAGTGTTTGTACGGATTCTAATACTAATTAATGGAAAATTTATTATGAGACATCTAATACTATGGCAGGTATCTAATGATGCGCGAGGTTTAGGGTGGCACTAATGGGATATGCAATAATGTGCACACTAATGGGTGGTAGTTGGTACCCCCGATAAATACATATATATTTTACATATTTATGTATAATTGATATATATAAATATATATAAAAACCTATATTTTTATTGGAATTGTTGAAATCATTAGATGGCCTTGAGATATGATTTATGATTTTAGATAAATCAAAAGAGTGCAAGGAGTGAGGATGAGGTGATGATATGATTAGAAAATCATAAGATCTACCTCGAGATACGCGATAAGTATCTTAAAGAGATCATGGTTTTCGATCTTAAGTAAGGCGATTATGAGTTGATGGGTTGTTAAATTGGTACAAAGATCGTCCTTAAGATATGTAATACAAATGTTGAGGAAGATCAAAACATAAAATACAAAGAATTGAACCAACAGATCTATCTTGAGATCCATGCTATGTGAGTCTTCAGGAAATTCTAAATATAAAACAAAAACCTTAACTATGCATCTTTATTTGATCTATCAAAAGGGAAGCAAATAAGGGTTTTAGTGAAAATTCACAGTGGGAGAGATATAAATGAGTTGTGTAGTGATTAAGAAATATGGATGAGATTAAATCAATGTAACAATGAAGAGATATTGATTTGGGTAAGTTTTAGTTTTAAGTTTTTGTAGTTCTTAGTTGAATTTAATAGGGAAATTGTTTGAATTCAAGTTATATGTTGTTGTTGTTATTGTTGGTTATCATTGACGAAGGACCTCATTTGAGGCCCTCCCCAATGATTTGGGGAGGTTTAGGGATTAAATTATGGATTGAATAAGGGCTGCTACCTTGCTATCTGTCAGAACGCTCAATCACGAAGCGCACTCCCTATAGTGGGGAAGTGCATTCCCATCAAGAACTGTAAGGAGCCTTGTTTATGGAGCACGCGCCACCAAATGAGGAAGCGCGCTCCCCATTAAAAAGAAAGCAATTTGTTGAAATTTTTATAAGCCTTGACAAGGGCTTAGAGACTGATTTAGAAGTGCTAAACCTATTGAAATATATCTAAATTGATGACAATTGGTCTAATTTAGCTTCTTGATCAACGAGGAAAGATTTTAGTTGTTTTGAACTGTGAGTTTAGTTAGATATACGCTAGGGAAACATCAACTGAGGTAAGTGGGATTCATATATTTATCAATTATACTATGTAATTTAATATTAATAGCTCATTTAGCTTATGGAATGGGTTTGGGGCACTGTACTGTGACTCGTTTTTTTAATATTTTATAACTCAAATTTTGAAAGTGTAATGGAATGGTTTCCATAATGATCATAAAACAAGATGGATGGATAAGTACCTATCTAAGTTAGATATAACGAGGAAGGTGGATAAGTACCAACCTTTGTTAAACATAATGAGGAAGGCGAATAAGTACCAACTTCTAATTAACACAAAGTGGAAGGTGGATAAGTACTAACCTCCTATGAGAATATAGATAAAGGCAGACAAGTACCAACCTCAAATTGAAAAGAAATAACTTGAACCACATTCATTTACTATCCCATTAGAGTTGAGATTTCAGTTGTATTTAAATACAAATTATGAGATCTCACATCGCCCAATTTGCACATTCCATAACTTGAATTTCTTTATAAAGGAGATAAATACTCTAGTTTTAATTGAAATTGAAATAAAAAAGAGTCACAGTACTAGTGCTGCGTACCGAATAATTTTCATCTGATTATGTGTTGTTATATCATTTCTTTTGCCCTGAATACCTATTGTTGGTTTATATTGTTATTCAGTAAATTCATTGATTATTAGTAGATATTGATCGGTATATAAGCAGTACTTGCTGAGCAAGATGGAGCGTCACCCCTTAAACAATTCAGGTGTATCGCAAGATGCTTCACAAAAAGGCAAAAAGAAGAACTAGTTGTCCAACGATCTTCCTTGATGTAATGGTTCTTTTTGTCTCTTTATAGTGGCTTAACTATATTTTATATAATATAATAGGGTTGAGGTTTTGTATTAAAAAATATTGAGGTTTATTCTCGTCATTTTGTGCTATTGTATATGTTTTGGATTTATCAAAAAAGTTTTAATTTTGCTATGTATTTTTTTAATTATATAATTGAAATATATTCTAGTTAAGTCTGGCTAGAGTACCAACGCTTAATTAGGGCTTTATACCGGGCATAGCCCTAATTAGGATAGGGGATACTACATTTAGGGGATCTGAATTACAGTCTAGTTTGACTTGGACGAGAACACACATTTGCAATATATTGTTATGCATGCATGCGATGATCCATTTACGGTTGCATGTTTATTTCTTGCATTTCTATTTAATATTATCTTTAGCTTATTTATTTACTTAAATGCTTATTGAATTTCCTTGGGATTTTATTCATTAGACTTGTCATCAATTTTGTTGTGATGGCTGAGTGTAGATCCTAGTATGAACAGGTGCAAGGGGATCCTAGGTGACTATCTATGATTGCCTATTATCCAAGACACTCTCATACATGTTACTTTTGATATTTTGTTTTATTGTGTATCAGGGAGACTAGAGACATTATACACGTATATATGCCTATCTTTTGATTATCATGTCATCTTATATGCAGAGTACTCTATTTCTTGGGTTTTCCACATTAAGATTTAATGCTTTATGACATAATACATACATATATTTCATGTTTTTATGTCCGCTTATGACTTTTTCTATTAATTTAATGGTTATCTACTTGCAACTCTATAAAATACAAGCCATATGTTTAACTCGCAACTTCGAAACTAAAAGACTGTAAACCTTGAAATAAACGTGACTTAAAAATAAAAATTGGCATAATTGATTGATAATATAGCAACAACACGTTAAGTTAGCACACACACCAAGGATGTAGGCGTGGCAAGAGACGCTAGCAGAGCATGGAACCCTACAAGTTAATGCCATGGATGATGTAGTGAAGCCCATAGGGCCAGGAACAAAACCCACTTAGCATCCTTAGGGTGCAGGGCCGCCAAGGTTGGTATCAAAGCAATGGTTTGAGGAACCTCAGGAATTAATGAAAAAGCATAAAACTTAATGAACAAAACTTTAGATGTGAAAACCCGATGTACTTACCTTAAAACTTTAGTAGGGAGTGATGTGAGGTGGGTAGAGCTAGGGTTTATATACGTATTATGTTTTTTTATGTATGTTATATAGTATACGTGTATATATATACTAAGGCTGATATAGTGCACGCTTCTCCATGCAAATCACGATGGACGATAGCCTATTACTCTACTAGAGATTGGTCAGATTAGTGATTTGACTAGGCCCACAACCATTGCTACGACACCGAGTGTTGATGACCAATTTAAGGCTCATGAAGTTAACTTAGCAGAGATTCTCCAGTTACTCAAGGCTCAAGGCGCAATAGCCACCATAGCAGTATTAGCTCCCACAGTAGTTACGATATCGACTATTACTATTTCGACAATTATTGCCCTTGTTGTCTGGGAGACGCCTATTCAGGCCAGTAATCCTACAGTTATCGAGACACGTATTGAGAGGATAACTCCAATTATGATACTAATTTTTGCACCAGTCGAGATGCCAACTCCTATTCCTATAACAACGACCAAAGAGATGGCTACTACAACTACTACCTTTGATTTCACATTAATGCTTGAGGCGAAGTTGATCAAAGAGTTTATTCATTTTCATCCTTGATATATCTATAGAGGTAGTGACCCGAAGGCAGTCAAAAGATGGTTAATATCATATAAGCAATTGCATAAGTTGTTGTAGGTCGAGGAGGGTATACAGGCACGCGTTTTTGGATCATGCTTTTGAGAAGCTACAACTATTTGATGGACTACGTACTGTTACACCTACATAGATCCGACGACATGTTCACAATTTATATAGATCTTCTACGATGAGTATATCTCCATAGAGGTCCAGCTATATCTAAAAGAGGACTTTCTGGCCCTAAGACAGGGAAATCGATTAGTATTACAGTTTATGGAGAGGTAAAGTTATCTGCTATAGTTTTTCATGGATATTGCTAGGACAGAATGGCTACAGATTTATTACTTTGTTCGGGGACTAGTACAGGACATTATTAGTGCAATTATTTCGATTGGGGCTAACACACTAAATGACATGTATGGAAGAGCACTTTCTCATGAGTCATACCTATTGTAGAGGGGCAATAGACCAAGGTCAAGGTCAGAGATCTGACAACAGGCAGGATGGAAGGTATGAAAACATTGATGTCATCGTTAAGGTTAGATAAGGCACCTGAATGCTGACTGCATGGCACCGCCATTACCATTAGGAGCACAACATGGTTAGGCTAGGGAAAAAGCACATGTAGTCACGTAGCAGGATAGAGAAGCGACTAGATACCTTTTCGAGTTATTGGATGCATGGTAGCAGAGTCGGTATTAGCATCACATACGCTAGACAAGCACCTTATCCTCAGTACAGCTGTTGGGGATAAGATATACCATAATCTAATATGTCAAGCATGAACGATAAAGGTAGAGGGGCATCAGTTGCAGATAGACTTATAAGTCTTTAAGTACCTATAATTCGACACACTTTTGGAGATGGAATGGTTAGTTGTGTATCATGCACATTTGGATTATTTCTAGAAGACCGTCATGTTTTGTATCTTAAGAATCTCAGAGTTCACATTTTTCGGAGTCGTAGCCGCACTACCTATTACTAAAGGCATACCAGCTATGAATTAGGAGATAGAGTCATTTCTTGTAGTAGTAAAGCCAGAGCTAAGGACGAAGATCGGGATTGAGGATGTTATGGTAGTTAAAGAGTTTCCTGAAGTTTTATCTTGATGATCTGCCAAGATTACCACTACTTAGAGAGGTCAAGTTTATTATCGGGCTTTTACTATGGACACAGATGATCTTCAATAGACATTATAGGATGTCGACATCTGAGCTGGAGGAGGTGAAGAGACAACTTGAGGATTTATCATAGAAAGGTTTCATCCACACTAATTTGTCTCCTTGAGGAACGTTAGTCTTATTTGTGAAAAAAGGACGGCTCCATAATGATGTAGGTGGATTACGGGAATCTGCATTAGGAGACAATCGGGAACTATTACCCACTCCCCAAGATCGATAACTTGTTTTGTTAGTTAGTAGGTGCCAAAATCTTCACTAAGAATAATCTGCGTTTAGGTTATCATCAGTTAAGGATTCAAGAAGAGGACATCAAGAAGACCTCCTTCAGCACTAGATACGGGTTGTTTAAGTTTATATCCATGTTTTTTGCACTGACTAACACCCCAAAGATTTTCATTGACTTGATACACAGGTTCTTGAGACCATACTTGGATAGATATGTCATCATCTTAATAGATGACATCTAGATTTATAACAAGACTCGTATGGAGCACGAGAATCACCGTAGGATATTATTGGTGACATTGAGGGAGCACAGGCTTTATACCAAGTTCAATAAGTATGATTTTTGGCCGAGTAAGGTTGAAGTTCTTATGAAACATCATGAATGATCAAGGTGTCTTTGTAGGTTTAGAGAAAATTCAAGCAATTATCGACTAGAAGATGTTTGAGTCAGTTTATGATATATGGAGTTTTTTAAGGTAAACATTGTACTACTCAAGATTTGTTCAAGACTTTACCTCGATTGTAGCGTTGATGACGAGACTAACTAAGAAAAATGTTTGATTCGATTGGTTAGAGGAGTGTGACAGTCATTCTAAGAGTTGAAGAGGAGATTGACATCAGCACCGGTATTGACATTACCGAATCTAGGCAAGAGTTTGTCTATTTACATATATGCCTCAAGAGTTGGCCTTGGTTGTGTATAGATGCAGGAGGGCAGACTAGTGGCTTCTTTATCTACATGTTTGAGACCCCACGAGGGTAATTATCTAGTGCACGACTTAAAGCTTGAAGTAATCATTTTTGCACTGAAGACCTAGAATCACTATCTCTACGTAGAGAATTTTGTCTTATACATAGATCATTAGAGCATGTGGTACATTTCACTCAAAGAGATCCGAACATGCGTCAAAGGAAATGACTTGAGCTACTAAAGGACTACGACTTCACCATTGAGTACAATCCTAGTAAGGTGAATGTTGTGGCTGACGAATTGAGTAGGATTGGGATCGACAGTTAGATAGTTGTTCGACACATGACACATGAGCATGGAAAATTAGAGGCAGCATTAGCCATATGCATGATAGAGATTCTTGCTATAGATAAGCTGCATATTTGTTACCAAATGAGGTTCTTGATAGTATCTATTGAGCAGGTGGTAGAGTGTTAGAGGATTGATTCTTTGTATGATAGTTTCAACAAGCTAGCACTAGATCCCTAATGTACAAATTAGTCAGAGACAACATGTAAGTGTTTGAGGCACAGAGGTTGATTGTGGGTACTAGCGGTTCCAGAGTTACGAGATAGTATTATAGAGGATTCCCAATGGTCTCGTTAGATAGTTCATCCTAGTAGGACCGAAATCTATTATGATCTTAGATGACTATTTTGTTGGCTAGGGATGAAGCATGATGTATGCGCATTTGTCAGGAGTTGTCACATCTGCCAACAGATGAAGGCCGAGTATAGGAGACTGAGAGGTTTATTATAGTCCTTGCCTATTCCATAGTGGAAATAAGAGCACGTCACTATAGATTTCGTTAATGGACTACTACAAACTTCCGGAGACACGACATCATCTAGGTTGTCGAGTTTTGAAGTTCATACGCAACGACAAATTCAAAAAAATACTGAAAAACCCCAATATGATCGTAAATAAGTTCCATTCAATTAAATCTACAAAATTAAACCTTACCTTAATCCGTGATTTCTTTCTCGGATTGTTCAATCTCCAAAACGTTCAAGCGTCAATCCTCTATCAGAAATATACACATGAATGGTGACCACAATTTGGAATGCTAGCCCCAAGAGAGATAAAAAAACATTTTTCTTTCTTTTCCAAAATCTAGATAACTCAAAAATAATACGAATGAAAATCTTATTTCATTTTAGGGTTTCAACCTCTATTTATATATGTAGATAAACCCTCAATTAAAATCTTATTCATAATACAACTATTATATTCAGGCAATTCAAGCAAATTTCACATATGCCTCTATTGATAAGTTATCATATGACAAATTTTAAGAGCTTTTATATCATGAATCTTATCACATAAAACTTATTACTCTTGACTAATTGAAATTACATAAAGCCATTCTTTGTGTGGAACCCAATAGGTTCATGTGACATTAGCAGTAAACCAAAACATTTTCGTACACAAGTCATAAGCGGTCTCTAGCAAGGCATTATGACTACCCAAGTAGGATAAATATCAAAATCGATACAGCCTAATAAATAACATATATCATATCCTTTTTCTCATGCAATATCCTTTGATTAAACATAAGGTATGGAAACTCACTCTTAATGTTTAATCGTACTAGTCTCGATCTTTTGGTAAACTGAAAATGTCCAAGTGACATTGATCATATCAATTAACATGGACTTTTCCATTATCACTCTATCAAATCGAGGGATCTATGATATCTCTCTCGATACGAGAGTGAAAATTTATATCTTAATTACACATCTTCACATATTATTCATATTGTAACCAATCACAATATTTATAATTTTCTGGTTAAAGACAATGTTTAATTGTGTCAAATTACCATGATCCTAATATTAAAGTCTATGGTAATCTCAAGTCGAATGATTGAATGATATATTGATCATGAATAACACCTATGACTTAATCCATTTGGTGTCCTCTTTGTAGGTCGATCCAGTACCTTATTCTCTAACTAGTACTCATAATCTCGATTCGTATCCCAGTATGATAATTATATGGCCATCAATCAAGATTCACACTAGTCTTAATTTCATTATAGTTCTCGGTATAGTGACCAATTATGGACATTTAGGATATTTTAACAAATACACTTAGATCTCATTATAAGGTAAACATGCAATCACTTATAATAAAATTACAAATGAAAACTGAAATTTTATTAACTAAAATTATAAGATAAATAATATTTGTAGATTGACCTAGGGCACATGCCCTAATATAGGTAGTGATTCATAGATTGACGAAATCGACGTATTTTATATTAGTTTTGATGAGGTACAATTTCCCATAGCTGAGGATTCAATTCGAGAGGGAAAGTATTAAACTACATGGGGTGCCAGTCTCCATAGTATCTAAAAGAGATCTCGGATTTATGACTAGGATTAAGGAAAGCATGCACGAGCAGTTTGACATGAGGTTGTAGTTTATTATGGCTTATCTCCCTTGTACCGGTAGCAGTTGGAGAAATTGATACAAGTTTTAGAGGACATGTTTAAGGCTTGTATATTGCAATTTAGGGGTTCATGGGAGGACTATCTACCACTGTGTGAGTTTACATACTACAAAAGCTATCCGACGAGTATTGGGATGCCTCCGTTTAGGGCGTTGTATGGGAGGCCAAGTAGATCACCAACATGTTGGGCAGAGCATAAGGATACAACAATCATTGGGCCAAAAATATTTGTAGACCACACAAAGAAGATTCGGTGGATCGACAAAGACTTTGGGCGGCCCCGCATAGATAGAAGAAATATGCGGATAAGTATCATGAAGGTCTAAACTATGAAGAAGGCGATATGGTATATCTGAAGGTTTCCCTTTGCAAGGGCTATAGAGATTTAGGATTAAGGAGAAGCTAGCGTTGATATTAATTGGACTATTCAGGATCACTTCACGAGTTGGCAGTGTGGCTTATAGACTTTGCTTACCTCAAAGTTAAAAAAGGGTTTTCACATTTCTATGTTAAGACCAGCTAGATCAAGATCGAGACCGTTGGTTGATTTGGGATAGATTAAGGTCCAGCCTGATGCGAATTATGAGGATTAGCCATTAAAGATCTTGGGCAACAAGTATGGACTTAACAGAACTAGGAGATCCCTCGAGTATTGGTTAGTTGGCAACAACATGGAGGGACTCACCGAGTCGAGTATTATGTGGGAGTGTCACCCTCAGCTACTTTATGGTACGATTTTTTTAATTTTACCTGAATTTCGGAAAAGATTTTCCCTAGTTTGGAAGAATCATAACGACTCGTTTTATTAACGTCATTATTATTTATTATTTACAAACTAGGACGCCAGCTCGAACCCACGTGAACGCGGTAGATAGGCTAGGGGCACACCTTACTAGGTAATACTAGTTTATACAGTCCAATTTATTGCTTTATTTCGGTGTATTTCATTTAATATGGCATTATTAATCACACGTTTATAAATATCATATTACTCAGGTGAGATAATATGATAGGTAATCGCCTCGTAAAGTGTATTGACACGGGTATCCGATAGGCGTGGTATGGGTACACTAAATTTTGAATACTAACTTGAATAAAATGAGTAGAATCAATGTGAATATGGCATAAAATGGATGTTCAAGCTTTGGGCTAAGTCATGATAATCGAGTACACTAGTTATGGGGCACCTCGAGATGCATGCTGAGGCATGGGGCACTAGGTGCCGGGTAGTTTGGTACTTTAATAACCATGAAAATATTTACAATGAGAATATATATACATATATTGGTTATGGGGTTCATACATAGCGTAAAATTCAAAACAATTTTTGAAAAACTCCAACATAACCAAGAATAAGTTCTATTAAACTAGACCTACAAAAGTAAATCATACATTAATTCGTGATTTCTTTCTCAGATTATTCAATCTCTGAGAAGTTCAAATGCGTGTCCTCTATATTCACTTAGACTTGGCCATTTAATAGTCCAACATATCGAGGGATCCACTTATATCTCTCTATACGAGAGGGACAAATTCTATCTTGAATATACATTTTCACATATTATTCACATAATAACCAATCACAATCTTTATAATCATTCGGTAAAGACAATATTTGATTGCATCGAATTACCATTCTCTAAACTGAATTCTATGGTAATCTCAAGTAGAAGGACTAAATGATATACCTATCATGCCTAACAGCTATGACTTAATCCATGTTGTGTTCTCATAGTAGGTCGGTCTAGTACCTTATTCTCTAACAAGTACTCATGATCTTGAAGTGTATCCCTATAGATTTGAACATCACATGACCATCAATCAAGATTCATACTAGTTTTAATTCATTATAGTTCTAGTATAATGATTGACTAGGGACATTTAAGATATTTCAAAAAATTCCCATGGATCTTATTATAAGGTAAACATGCAATCGCTTATAAGAAAACATCAAACGAAAAACTATATTTTATTAACTAAAAGTATAAGATAAATAAGGTTTGTAGATTGAACTAGGGTACATGCCGCAATATCTCTCACTTGCATTAGGGCCAATCATTCATTTATCTAATACCTAATGACCTAACATGACCATTACGTTTCGCTTATGGAAGAGCCTTCGTTAAAGGATTTGCAACATTGTCTGCTGTAGGAACTCTACAACTCTTCATGTCTCCCATCTCAATGATTTCTTGAATGAGATGAAAACGTCTAAGTATATGTTTAGATCGATGGTATGATCTTAGCTCCTTGGCCTGCGTTTCGCAACATTGTTGTCACAATACAAGCAAATGTGATTAGCTATACTCGAAACAACACCAAGTTTGGATATGAACTTTTTGATTCAAATTATCTCCCTAGCTGCATCGGATACTACAATATACTCAGCTTCTGTTGTAGAATTTGCTACAGTTTCTCGCTTTGAACTTTTCCAGCTCACTACGCCTTTATTCAAAGTAAAAACATATCTAGACTACAATCTGAAGTCATCTATATCAGTTTGAAGACTTGCATATATGTAACCATTTACAACAACCTCTCTTTCCGAACTTCCATAGACTAAAAACAATTCTTTAGTCCTTCTCAACTACTTAAGAATGTTCTTTACTGCTATTCAATGACTCTAACTGGGATCAATCGATAACTACTTATTGTGCTCAAAGCATATGATACATCAGGTTCGATGAATAACATGGCATACATGATAGATACAATAGCTTCCATATATGGAATCCAATTCATGCACTCTTGCTATCTTTAGTTTTCAGACATTGAATCTTGTTGAGACTTATAACATGAGACATTGGCAATGACCCTATTTTAGTGTCTTCCATACTGAACTTATTTAGTACCTTGTCAAATATAAGCACTCTAATTTAGACCAATCAGCCTTTTAGATCTATCCTTATAGGTCTTAATCCCAAAGATGTAGGTTACATCTCCTAAATCTTTTAATAAAAACACTTCCCTAACCAAGACTTGACACTCTGTAAGGTTTTGATGTTATTTCCAATGAGCAATATATCATCAACATACAGTATTAAGAAAACAACCACACTCCTACTGACCTTCTTGTATACACAAAGCTTATCTTCATTTTTAAGGAAACCGAATTCCTTAATTGCTTCATCAAACCAAAGATTCCAACCTCGAGAAGCTTGCTTTAATCCATAAATTTATCTTTGAAGCTTGCACACCTTCTTAAAGTTTTCATGATAAACAAACCCTTCAGGCTGTATCATATACACATCGTCAAGTGACTTTCCATTTAGAAAAGTTGTTTTTACATCCATTTTTCATATAACATAGTCATAATATGCGGCTATGGCAATTAGAATTCTAATGGATTTAAGAATCTCTATGGGAGAAAAAATCTCATCATAATCAACACCTAAAGTCTGCCGAAAACCTTTTGCTATTTGTCATGCTTTATAAGTATACACATTGCCATCCATGTCAGGTTTCTTCTTAAAAAACCATTTATATCCACTGGTCTTACCACCTTTAGGTAAATCAACCAGGTTCCAAACTTGGTTATCATACATGGGTTACATCTTAGAATTTACGGCACTAAGCCATTTATCTATTTCAGGGCTAGACACAGCTTCATGATAAGTAGTAGGATTATTTTGATTCATAAGGAACACCTCCCTATTATTAATAAGGAATCCAAATCTCTCAAGCTGATGTCTTACCTTATCAGACCTACGTGGGCCTTGTGATCTCCCACTAGCGATTGAATGTTTATTTGTAGTTCTTGAGCTTCTTTAAGACTTACTTTATTCTCATTCTTGTCTTTTGAAATAAACTTTTTTTTCCATAAAGATACCATTCCGAGTAAAAAAACATTTTGTTCTCAATAGGATTATAAAATTAATATCCTCTTATTTCTTTAAGATAACAAATAAATACACACTTGGTCAATTTGATTGATAATTTTCTTGAGATTTGTTGTCGTACAAAAACCTCACAGCCCGAAATCTTAACGAAAGACAAACTTGGTCTTTTCCAAAACCACATTTCATTTAGTATTTTATCAACCGCTTTAGAAGGAACACGATTTAGTGTAAATGTAGCATTTTCTAAAGCATAGCTCCAAAAGGAAATAGGAAGATTTGCATTACTCATCACATATCAAACCATATCCAATAAAGTTTAATTTCTTATTTTAGAAACATCATTCCATTGTGGAGTTGCTAGAGGTGTTAAATGTGAGAATCCTATAATTTCTAAGATGATCATCAAAGTTTTGGCTCGAACATTCACCACCTCGATCTGATGGAAGTGATTTAATAGTTTTACCTAGTTGATTTTGCATTTCATTATAAGATTTTTGAAACATCTTAAAAGATTCAACTTTATGTTTCACGAGATACACGTAACTATATCTACTAAAATCATCGATGAAAGTGATGAAGTACCGATAACCACCTCTAGCCATTGTGTTTGTAGGAACATATACATTAGTATGTATTATACCCAATAAATCTTTTTACCTTTAACTATGTCTAGTAAAGAGACACTTTTTCATCTTGCCTAGTAAACAAGATACACATGTTTCATATGATTCAAAATCAAATGAATCTAAAATTCCATCTTTATGGAGTTTAGAAATGCGTTTCTCATTTATGTGGCCAAGATGACAATCCCAAAGGTAGGTTTGACTCAAATCATTTTGCTTGAATCTCTTTTACTTGAAGAACAAGAGTATCTATATAAAATTTTCACGTTTAGAATATAAAGACCATCATACAAATCAACATTCACATAGAAAACGTCATAATGAGAAATAGAGCATTTATTATTCGCAATAATGAAATTAAAACCATTCCAATCTAAACATGAAACTGAAATGATGTTTCTGCTCAATGCAAGTACATAAAAATAATTATTTAAAACTAAAACAAGTCCACTAGGTCAAATTAACTCATAGCATCCTACAGCTAACACAGCAACTATTGCTCCATTTCCAACTCGTAGGATGACTTTTCCTTTATTTAGCTTTCTACTTTTGGTGAGACCATGCACATTAATACAAATGTGAGATCTACAACTGGCATCTAATGCCTAGAAATCACTAGTAGATAAGTTAACTTCGATAACATAAATACATAAAGCGGTAGTCGCACTACTCTTCTTTTTCTATAGATCTTCAAGATATGGCTTACAATATCTGAATCAATGCCCAGAGTATTGCAGAAACGACAATTTTTTTCTTTTTACTTTTACTTATGGGATTGTAAAGTAGAAGCAACCTTAGGCTTGACTAGTTCCACAGGCTTTGTGGAAGTCACAATAGCCATAACAACTTTAACCTTGCCTTTAGCCTTCTTCTTCATAGCCTTTCCTTTCTAAACCATCAACACATTAGTAATGGGTTTTTTGACATTCCACTTAGTAGTTATAAGCATCAAATGTGACTTTGAGAAAGACTTCTTCATATCACTCACGTTATAGTTCATCGTAAATTGTGAATAACTATTAAGCAATGAATTCAGGATCAAATCCATAGCCAATTATTTGCTTATAAGAAATCTACGTCAATCAAGGTGGTCAATATAGCCCTTCATTTTTAGAACATGAGGACTATCTGAAGCACTCTCACCCATTTTGCAAGAATGAAAGTTCTTGATTGTCTCGAACCGTTCTTCCTAGCCTACTATTGGAACATTTCTTTTAGCATTTTAGCTTTGTTGTAAGCTTTCATGTGTTCCATTTCCTTCTGAAGTTCAGGAACCATAGTTTCCAACAAAATGCATGCAACATCGGTTGAGTCATTGACATGCTTAGTATGTGCATCCTTCAAGGCTCTTAAGTTATTAGCTGGTGGTTCCTTAGGAATAGGAACATCTAGGACATACAACTTGCGTTCATGCTTAAGAACAATTCTCAAGTTTATGAACCAGTTAAAAATGTTTGTCCCTGACAACTTATCCTTCTCAAGGATGGATCCTAGTGACAAGGGATTATTATTATTTGAAGAGGCCATATATCTACAACAAAGATTATGAAAAAGTTCATTTTATTATAGAGGAATAGATTCCCATTAAATTAATAACCCTCCTGAAAATACTATGTTAATTTAAGAGACTAAAATCCATGTTTCACCTAATTTCAAGACATCTAAGGCATGACACTTTGAATTAGGTTATTCAAGTAGATACCTATTACCAATTACATCATATGTAACTTTTAGTTTTTTGTTTATGGAATTATGACATCTTATGTCTTAACATGTTTTATCTCATCTACTAAAGCCCAAAACTGTTTTGATAGTTTTATCAAGTCTAACCATTTCAAATAATAAAGTAATCATTACTCAACTTGCCTTGCCAAGATAACATAATACACTCTACGAAGGCAGACCCATATTGATGTGATTGAAGCCTTGACAAGTGTTTGAGAATGGATGGCACTTGACTTAAAATTTGGAAGATATATTTTTATTTATTTTAGTAATCATTATTTAAACAACATAAATATCATATATTACAATGCTTGAAGAATCACTAAAAGAATTAGGAAAATTTACTAATATTTATTACTATACGAATTTACTTATGCTACGAACAGTTAGCGGCAGTCCCGTTGGTCAGTCAACGGAGCGGTAGTTCAAGGGTACGGGGGATAGGGCTTTTTTTTTTTAAGACAATGAATTTCAGTTTTGAAAATTGAAAATCACCTAAAATTTCTCACTATTTTAGCCAATCCAATTGACCAAAAATGTCCCATATTTTAATTCCAAAAATGTTAATTAAGGTGTTTTTAATTAATTTAGACCTACCTTTAACTTAATATCTTATCCTAATCTAATTAGAATTTAAGATACTTTGAGTCCTTATTCATTAAAAATTTTTAATATATCTCACTTATCTTCTAGGATTTGTAATTCTTATTTGATTACAAGTTTATCTCCTATCTAATAAGAATATACTAACGGATAACTATAATGAGATATATGATCAAAAGCAACTTTGATTCTTATTCACACAAAACAAGCAATTGAATCAAGAAACAATATATTCATCATGTATTCAACAATAGAATCATATTAAATTATTCATATTAACCTAATCATGATTTCTATCATGGAGACATGCATAATTATTGAACAAAAATGAAATATGTATTCAACACCAGAATCATATTAACCTAAACATGACTTCTACCATAAACATACAAAATTCACATTTTTCAATATTAAAAACATATTTTAACAAAATATTCTAAACATGAACTCTATTATTAAATCTGATCATGTGTATGTATCAAATACATAAATTAACAAATGCTTTAAAACCAATTTTTAATAACAATTATCACAGAACCTATTTGTATATCATATATTCATTGATCAAGATCATGTTTTCACACATATATCATATATACATTAGAGAAAACATGCAAACGTTTAATAAATCCGAGCTTAAGGCTCTGATACCACTTTTGGGTTATGGGGTTCATACGTAGCGAAAAATTCAAAACAATTTTAAAAAAAAAACCAACAAGACCGAAAATAAGTTTCATTAAAGTATATCTAAAAAAGTAAACTAAAACATAATCTATGATTTCCTTCTCTGATTTTTTGATCTCCAAGATGTTCATGCACACGTTCTTTGTTAGAAATTCACACATGAATGGTAACTGCAATTTGGAGTGCTAGCCCAAAAGGGATTAAAAAAGTTTTTTTTTCTCTCCCAAAGTCCAGAGAACTCAAAAATAGCAAAAACGAAAATCATATATATATATATATATATATATATATATGTAGAAAAGCTCACTTAAAAAATCTATCGTAATACAACTATTCTATTTAGGTAATTCAAGCAAATTATACAAATGTTATTAATAGGTTATCATTTAACAAATCGTAAAGTATTTCATGTCATGAATTTTATATATAAAATTTAATACCCTAGACTAATTGAAATTGCGCAAATACATTCTTTGTGTGCGACTCAATAGGTTCATGTGATATTGGTAGTGAACTAAAACTATTTTGGTATACAAGTCATAAGCGGTCTCTAGCAAGGCATTATGACAACCCTATTAATATGAATATCAAGATCAATACAACCTAATGAATAACATATATCATATCCTTTTGTAGTGCGATATCCTTTAATTAAACATAAGGCATGAAAAGTCACCCTTAATGTTCAATCGTACTAGTCTCGATCTTTAGGTAGACTAAAAACATCCAAGTGACATTGATCATATAATTCACTTGGACTTGGTCATTTAACAGTCTAGCATATTGAGGGATCCACTAATATCTCTCTATACGAGAGGGACAAAATTATATCTTGATTATACACCTTCACATATTATTCATATGGTAACCAATTACAATCTTTATAATCGTCCGGTTAAAGACAACATTTGATTGTGCCAAATTACCATGTTCATAATATTGAAGTTTCATAAATCTCAAGTCGAATGACTAAATGATATACATATCTTGAGTAACACATGACTTAATTCATACGATGTTCTCATAGCGGGTCGGTCAAGTAACTTATTCCCTAATAAGTACTCATGATCTTGATTCGTATCCCTATATGCATGATCATCCCATCACCATCAATCAAGATTCATAATAGTCTTAATTCATTATAGTTCTTGTATAATGCTCAACTAGGGAGAAGTAGGATATTTCAACAAATACCTACGGATCTTATTATAAGGTATACATGCAATCTCTTATAATAAAACAACAAACGAAAACTTCTATTTTATTAATTAAAACTATAAGATAAATAATGTTTATAGATTGACCAAGGGCACATGCCCCAATAATATATATAATTAGACTACCATAGTAAGTAATGTGCCAAGGTGTGATAAGTAACTATTAATTTGATTTTTCCATAAGTAAGCCTATTATTTGAACAAATCAAATAAAGGACAATGATAGGCATTGGATCAAGCTAGATTAAGTATATCTAGGTAAGATGTTTAGCCATGTTGTTACTTAAAAATGGACAATTTAAGCTAAGAACCACAAGATATGTTCTCAAGATTCTCACACAATTAATTCCATCACAAACTATAAATACCTCACTCAGTGGTTTCCTAGCAAACCCCCTCACATTTACATGCAAACTTAGAAATTCTAGCAAGATTCGAGAAAGATTTAAAGGCTCAAATAGTGAAATAGGGCTGAAATTTTTGAATATCAAAGGCTACAATCAAGTTAATTCACTCCCTCCCTATAAATTTCATCTTCTTCAACTTGTTTTTCCTTGAGAAAGAGCATGAAAGTTTGGGGTTTAATGGTGATTGTTGTTGTTGTTGTTGTTGTTGTTGTTGTTGTTGTTGTTGTTGTTGTTGTTGTTTGTTGTTGTTATTAATGATGATGATGATGATGATGATCATGATGATGATGTTGTTTTTGTTGTTGTTGTCGTTGTCGCGTTGTTGTTTATTGTTGTCGTTGTTGTCGTCGTTGTTATTATTGTTGTTGTTGTTGTTGTTGTTGTTGTTATTATTGTTGTTGTTGTTGTTGTTGTTGTTGTTGTTGTTGATGTTTGCTGTTGTTGTTGTTGATGATGATATAGAAGAAGAGGAATAAGAAGAAAAAATGGGAAAATTTGAGCTATTGCCTAAATTTGTTCCTTTTCCAGAGACAAAGAGAGACAAATAGGGGTGGGTTGGGCCAAGTTGGCCAAGCCCAACCAGATTTTGTCAGACTGGGTCCGACCTAAGTGGGGTTGACCAAACCCTACCCGGTCCCCACCCCTATTAATTAATAATTTATATTTAAAAAAATATAAATCACAAAATAGATAAAATAACTAAAATATTCAAAAAATCCAAATAAATTATAGAAAATATAGAAAATGGATTTCAAGAATTTTTCGGGTGTTTGGCACCTCGATGTAACTTAAAAATGTGTTGCAACTAAAAATTAGAATAAAATTCTTATTTTTAGTTTAATATTAATAATTTAACTTAATGTGGTTCTAAATCGATTAAAATGATACATTTGGAATTCAGAGGACTAAGGAGCCTATAGCTCGGGTACTAGGAGTTAGACTAGGTCAGATTCGGGAGTTTGGGGAAGTCAAAGCACGTCTTTGAGGTTCGTAAAATTCAATGAAACATCATTTGAGTATTTAATTGATGTTCTAATTGTTTCTATGCATTCTAAATTTAATATTCAATTCCGTACTGCTTACGGGACGGTTAGTTGAGGTTACTCTTAGCGATACTTCTATTATGTGTTTGTGGTACGTTAGAGTGTAGCACATGTGACCAAGCACTTGGTGAATGGCAACTCGAGCTACTATCCGATGCTCGTGTCGATGTAGCACATGAATAGGCCAATTACTATGAGGAACCAGGTGAAAGAGTAGTAGGGGCACCCACTGAAGGGATCCTAGGGACCCTAAGTATAGTCTAGTCTGATCGGGACTACATACACATTTGCACTTTATTATTATGTATGCTTGCGATGATCCATTTACGGTTGCATTTTTATTTCCCGCATGTCTATTCAACATTATCTCCAGCTTCTTTATTTACTTAAATGTTCATTGCATTTCCTTGTGATTTTACTCACTGGACTCGCCATTCATTTAGTTGTGATGGGTGAGTGCAGATCTTAGTACGAACATGGGCAAGGGGATCCTAGGATTTTATCTCATATGTGTTAGTTTTAGATATTTTGTTTTATTTTACGTATCAGGGAGACTAGAGAGACATTATACATGTATACATATCTATCTTTTGATTATAATATCGCCCTATACGCAGAGTACTCTATTTTTGGGGTTTCCACATTAGGATTTAATGCTCTATGACACACTTCATACATATATTTCATGCTTTTATGTCAGTTTAAGACTTTCGTTGTCAATTTACTAGTTATCTACTTACAACTCTGTAAAATACAAGTCATATGTTTAACTCGCAAACTTCGAAACTAAAAAACCGTAAACCTTAAAGTAAACGTGACTTAAAAAAGATAATTTTCATAATTGATCAATAATATAGTGACAACACGATAAGCTAGCACGCATACCAAGGATGTATTCATGGAAAGAGAAACCAACAAAGTGTGGGACCATGCGGGTCAGTAATGTGGATAGTGCAGTGGGGCCCACAGGGCAAAGAGCGGCACCCACCTGGCAGCCTCGAGGCACAAGGTTACCACAATATCCTTTAAGAGTTTGATTAATTATTAGGTTAATAATTAATCAAAGTATTGGTAACTCTCAATTTTCTGTCTTTTTAGTTAAATAACAATGGACAAGTGAAAAAGTCAAAAAATGAATTAATGCAAAGAAAGACACTTTAATATCTTACAATCTATTAAAAGTATCGAATTTCTTTTTGAGAAAAAGAAAAGTTGAGAAATTTGAAACTAATTAAAATAACATAAAGAAATAAAAATCGTTTAATTGTCTGGTCACAAACTTGTCATGGCCCAAATCTTTCATTTGACTTTAAACTTTTAATCGGGATCAAATGACCATGACGTGAGACCCGCTTCAATATACGTGTCGCGAACGAGGCTAGATTTCCATGGTAAATGTTGCATTTGTGATGATGAATGCCTAGTGTATTGTATATATGTGGACTACTAAGTCATTCGAACTTTTGAATAAGTGTCGAGACGCGTATGGAAACATGCCTCAAGTTGCGTGTCGGTGTGGGACCAAGGTAGAGAACAATATGGTGAGTTGGTATAATCTTTATATTACATTTATAAGTGATATAAGTGTGCCTATGGTTGATTAAATATCAAATACACTTAAGTTTGTAAGTTAAAACATTAGCCACTTGATATTTCTTGAGACATGTATTGACCCATCTCAACACAAATTGAGTTACTTATTGGTGTCATTTGGTATGAGTTACTAGGAAATGTGTGAATAAATGTACCATTAGATAGTTCTCGAGATATTGTGCACATTAAGATCAATGGCTATCAATCAACCATATCCAATTCATGATTATAAAGCTATTTATCAACTCAAAAAACTCAACTCTTTCTTCTTCATTAACTTTAGAGAAAAGCAAGTTGCTAGAGAAGGAAGACTGCAGGAGAAGAAAAATACCAACAAAAACTTGGTGATTTAGTGAAGGAGAAATCAAGTATAGTTAGTGTTCATAAAGTTAGGTTACTCCTCTACCATATAGAGTTAGCTTAATCCAATTAATTCATGAATTTGATGTTGTTTTATGTTATGGTTGATGTCATGAAACTCTAGTAGTGTGTATGGAGGTTCCTTAGGCATCAACATGGCCTATGTGTAGAGAAAACCCGAAATTCTGATTGCATAATTCTAGATTTTACTACACATAGCGCGTTAGGTGGATCAGCTCGCGCAATAACTTGGATTAGCACGATAGATCAGGATTGGTAGAGCGCTAATGACCAATTAACGCTCTAACTCCAGACATTAGCGCGCTAGATCTATGACAACATAAAAACTGCAATTTTCAAAAAACTCCTTAAACACTATAAAAGAGTCTAATACCTTAAATAAAGGTCCAAACACACTCAAAAACTTATAATATGATATCAAGAACCTAAAGAAGAGCTATAGGGATTCAAATATGTGTTTCAAGGTGTACGGAGGCCGAAATCGCATAGGAAATTGCATGGATTATAAATAAACTGATTAAAATATTTCTTTTCATTTCATTCTTATTCATATGTTCATTTCCAGTTACTGAATTGCTTTTGTAGTCCATATGCCACGACTTGTTATTTTTTCTCATTACATGTAGTTGTTTTCATGGTATAGTTTGTTTATAAAATGATCTCATTGACTCCAATTCATGTGCTATGTCATTTTGATTGTTAATACATGATGTCAGTGAAATAGCATGCTACTAGGTAGGTGTTACATAGTATTGTAATCTATTTCTTTTGTGCATTAAATATGCAATTGTTTCATTGGATTCTCAAACCATGTCATCTTTTGAAATATAAAAGTAGTTCTTGTATTTAGGGTAATTATGTTATAGAGGTCCGTCGGACATACGGGGGTCACTAGACTTCTAAGGCGATCAGAATTTCTCCACTATCTTGCGCAACACATAGGAAATGGATCCCGGGTTTGTTAGCAAGCATAACTTGTGTAGCATAATGGGTATTGGGCATGAAGTTGTTGACAAGCTTATATTGAAGGTGACTTGCAGCAGCGAAAGGTTATAAAGGCAAGAGCACTATTTAAACCTTCACTTTGTTGTAGAGCTCAACTTTATCCTCATAAAGTGGAAAGGCTGATGTAATGAAGATCACAACCGACCAGCCTTAGATCATTACTACTTAGCCATGTGTCCATTTCATGTTGTTTAGCTAAAGTATTTCTTTGCATGTTCTCTTTACACCATCGTTGCTATTACCATGCTTTTAGATACATGTTGCACAATTTGAAATGTTAACAAATATCTCTCAGTATTACTTTCAACTTGCTTATACTTACAATATTATTTGTCACGATGGGTGCACATTCATTGAGTAGCAGACTAAGCAAAAAGAAGATCGACAATTACCTCTGAGCCAGTAGAGCACTGCTATATCTAATTTTGTAGGTTTGATTTTTGATTTAATACTTTTATATGTATAAGATATACTTTTGGGGTTATATATTGAGGGTTTGAGTGAGTAGTACCTTGACCAGACACACGATATTATATATCACCATTTTATCATATATATATATATGCATGTGATTTTTATTCCATAGTTTTTTCCACAATTATTAGGCCGCGTGTTATAAGCTTTCTTTAGATTGTTAAAACTTTCGCTGAATAAACTTTTAAGTAAACAAAATCTAAATTTACTCTGATTTGTGAATTTACATAGGATAAGTATAGGTTTGTATTCAGTTAAGAAAATAAAAAATAATAAGTAGGTAAATGATTTTGGATAGGCTGACTAGTCCCTTGTTAGGTCCTATATAGTGAGACTAGAGCTTAATAACGGGATTAGGCCGGGCGGTGCCCTAAAGTTTATGGACAGTTTATGGAATGTCCAAAGTTAGGATATCATAGTCATATATGGTATCGTGTTCTATGTTTATAAAATTTAGGAGAGCATAAGTTTATAGAGCTTGGGATTATGGAATATGATTATTCTACAAGCTGATACCAAAGCTATAATTTGTAACAATAGGCCCAACCTTTCCAATAAATAATAAATAAAAATTTAAACATGAAAAAAAAATCTTACATATGTAAAACCAGATGATCATTGCCTAGAAATCATTAGTTGGGAAGTGAGTGAAAGTGAGATGGGGGTTTCTTATATATATATAAGTTAGTTTTGCATATGTATATATGCGTTATCTACGTAGTAGTTGATTAACGTTCATTGTCAACTTGCAGATACTGATGGTGAATTCACATGATAGCGGGGATGCAGGTGCGAGTGGCAACCAGCCATCTATACCATTAGTAGGTGATTTTCAAAGGCTATCTGATCAAGTAGCTGCTTAGGAATAGCAGTTGTCGGAGTTCATTGCCATGAGACTTCACGTTACCATGAGACACCACCTTTACTTCTACTACTACTACTACTACTACTACTACTACTACTACTACTACTACTACTACTACTACTACTACTACTACTACTACTACTACTACTACTACTACTACTACTACTTCCACACTAACCATAGTAATGCTAGCGGTATAGACTATACCAGTGATAGCAGCTCCAGCAATAGAGAAATTTTTTACACCTCCATCTTCTAGCTCATTGATAGATGTTCAGTTGGTGAAGGATTTCATCAGACTGAAGCTAGTTATTTTGATGGTCAGCGAGATTTTGAGAAGATTAAGAAGTAGGTTTTGTTTCAGGAGAATTTACATAGAGTCTTGAAGATTAAGGATAGACTTCGAGCTAAGATTTTATCATACACTCTACACATAAATGTCGATGTTTGGTGGCGTATGACGATAGCTTCTGAAGGAGAGTTTGAGTCTTAGGATTCCTTCAAGAGAAATTTTTATCAACAGTACTTTCCACCTGCAGTGATGAAAAGTTGAGGAAGCAATGCATTAACCTGATATAGGGAGCTTATGAGTCATTGATAAGTTATAGAGATAGATGTTCTTATCTCAGGCAGTTTATTGGGGATCTAGTAAGAGAGGATTCAGATGATGTGTACCACTTCGGAGATGGACTGAGACCAAATATTAGATTTTATGTGGTTAGTTTAAGTGTCCGGACTCTAGGTGAGATTTAAGAATGAGCACTCTCCCACAAAACATTATTTGGGCAAAGTTGTCGATGGGACACCACTAGTACCAACGTTGACACCTGACCAGGTTGCGGAGTTTGAGAGGAGGAGACAAATGGGTAAGGGACTAAGGATAAGGGATAAAGGTACTTAGCGGCCAGGCACATCTGCAGCAGTTGTACCCTTTGTATCATCCCCTAAACCATTGCAAACTACTATTGGTAGACCTTCCTAGCCACCACCATTTAGACCTGCAATACTAGCTACTACTATTTTGTCGGCTCTACCAACACTACCAGCTCGTCAACAGTAGCAAGGTGGTAGAAGCTAAGGCAATGGTAGAGGTAGAGATCGAGATAGTTCTCGATAGGGGTAGAGACATGCACAAGCCCAAAATTAGTTTTAGGTTCAGGGTCAGCATAGAACAATCACATGTTATAGGTTTGGTCAGGTTGGGCACAGAATTAGAGATTTTCTACAGCCAGCAACCGTCTTTCCACTGTAAAGTTAAGAGGGTCTACACATGGTAGCACAGCCTGATCCAGATGACACATAGAGACTCATTGAGGGTATGGTTTCCATTTGTTGTTGACGGTTATATGTTTTGTTTGATTTTGGTTCTACAGTATCTTTCATTTATGGTCGCATGATAGGCATCTTAGGGTTGACACCGGTAGAGTTAGTGTGTATTTAATTTTGAGTACAACAGCTAGAGATAGAGTTTACCCTAATTGTCTTGTTGAGAGATGTCCAGTAGTGATAAGTGGGGTAGATTTACGTGAAAACTTCAGAGTTCTCGAGTTCTTAGATATTGACGCGTTGTTAGGGATGGATTGGCTAGCAGCGTATCACATTCATATCGACTATTTAAGTAAGACAGTGATATTTGAGGTCCCAGGGCGTATGATGTTTATGTATAGTGGTAGTACACCAAGAGCTAAGGGCATTAAAGGTCGACTTGAGACTAGTTGAGAGATTGAGACTTTAGTGTCATTATATACCGTAGTAGAAAGTTAAGGACCCAAACTTGAGGAGATTCTGGTTGTGTGCGAGTTTCCGAACGTGTTTTTTGAAGACTTACTTGGTTTAACACCACCGAGAGAGAGAGAGAGAGAGAGAGAGAGAGAGAGAGATTTTATCATTAAGTTAGTACTAGGTACTAGACCTATATCTATACCACTATATCGCATGGCTCCGATAGAGTTGGAAAATTTGAGGAGTCAGTTGCAGGATTTGGGACAAAAGGTATTCATCACACCTTCTATGCCACCATGGAGAGCACCAATCCTATTTATGAAGGAGAAATATGGTACTTTGAGAGTGTGTATTGATTATAGATAATTGAATAAGGTCATAATAGTTGAGTTTTGGCAGCGGAGATTACAAAACAATTTTGACAAAAACCCCAACAGAATCTGAATCTAATTCCATTAAAAACATTCAAACCAAGAAAACTTAATCATACCTCGGTCGCAAAATACCTTTCTAAAGGTTGATCGATCTATAAGGCACTGCCAACGACGAACGCCCTCTACTAGTAGTTCACACACGAACAGCGGACGAGATTCGAAGTGCTAGCTTTAAGATAATACCAAACCTTTTTGTTTCTCTTCAAAATGATCCAGAGCATACTAGAAAGCCCTAAGTCGTTTCTAAAACAAAATAGAGTTTCCGCCCTTAATCTTTCGTACGTGTGTTCTAACATAAAGCATCTATTTATACAACCCCTGTATATAGACGGTTAAGTAAATTACACATATAACCCTACTTAAAGAAGTAAAAGTTTAATACACCACAAGGACGTTTTTGTCACGAATTTCATCATATAAAACTCATTTTCTGAACCATCTTAAAATCTCGCAAAACCTTTCTTAGTGTGCGACCCAATAGGCTCATACAACGTTGGCAGTGTACCAAAACACATTTTGGTATACAAGTCATAAGCGGCCTCTAGCAAGACATTATGACTACCCAAGTTGTATGAATATCAAATCGATACAACCTAATCAATAGTGTATAAAACATCCTTTTGTCACACGATATCCTTTTGATCAAACATATGGCATGGAATTGCCATCCAACATGTTCAATCGTTCTAATCTCGATATCTAGGTAGACTGAAAACATCCAAGTGACATTGATCAATATCAATTCACTTAGACTAGGCATTTTAACAGTCTAACACATCGAGGGATCTACTGGATATCTCTCTTTATATGAGAGGGACAAATTCTATCTCGATTACATAAATTCATCACGTTGCTCACATAGTAACCAATCACAACCTTTATAATCGTTCGGTTAAAGACAACGTTTGATTGTGTCAAATCACTGTGTTCCTAATGTTGAAGTCTTTGGTAATCTCAAGTCAGAGGACTAAAAATATACCTATCATGAGAAACATTTATGACTTAATCCATGTGATGTTCTCATAGTTGGTCGATCCAGTACTTTGTTCCCTAACAAGTACTCATGATCTTCATTCGTATCCCTATACGTATAATCATCATATGATCATCAATCAAAACTCACACTAGTCTTAATTCATTATAGTTCCCAGTATAATGATCGACTAGGGACATTTAGGATATTTATGTAAATACCCATGGATCTTATTATAATGTAAACATGCAAATTAATTATAATAAACAACAAATGAAATCCTCTATTTTATTAACTAAAAGTATTCATAAAGATAGTTAATGGATTGACCTATGGCACATGTCCCAACAATAATCGAAAAAAATTATCCCTTACCACGGATTGATTACTTATTTAATCAGTTAAGAGGAGCATAGTATTTCTCCAAGATACACTGCGATCAGGGTATCATCAGCTTAATATCAAGGATGAGGATAGGTCCAAGATGGCATTCAGCATAACATATGGACACTATCAGTTTACACTCACGTCATTTGGTTTGACTAATGCTCCTACCATGTTTATGGATTTAATGCACCACGTGATGAGACCATTTGTTGATTGCTTCATGATAGTTTTCATGGAGGAATCAAGAAGATCACGAGCAACACCTCAGATAGACATTGTAGACTTTCAGGGAGCATAGACTATACGTTAAGTTCAGTAAGTATGAATTTTGGCTGTCAAAAGTCAACTTTTTGGGACATGTTGTTGGAGTAACAAGCATTGTTATATATCCAGCTAAGATTCAAGATATTATGGATTGGCTTGTATCAAAGTCACTTACGGAGATTAGAAGTTTTTTGGGGTTTGTAGGATATTACCGCAGGTTTGTAAAGGATTTCTCGAAGATTGCTTCACCGATGACCAAATTGACTTAGAAAGATGTCAAGTTTTATTAGTTTAAGGAATGCGAGGAAACATTTGCTCAGCTAAAGAGATTGTTGATTACCGCACCAATACTGATATAGCTAGAGGCTATATAGGGGTTCCTAGTATATACAGATGCTTCTCATACAGGTCTAGGTTGCATGTTGATGCATAATAAAGGCACGGTGGCTTATGCAACCAGACATCTGAAGTTACATGAGAATAATTATCCCACTCATGATTTGGAGTTGGTAGCAGTAGTATTAGCTATGAAGATAGGAGACATCATTTGTATGGAGGGAGGTTCACACTCAATACTAACCATAAGAGTTTGAAATACCTCTTCACACAAAAAGAGCTAAACATGAGACAGAGCCAATGGTTAGAATTTTTGAAGGACTATAACTTTTCTATGAATATTACCCAAGATAAGCTAACTTAGTTGATGATGCACTAAGTAGGATACCGATTAGGGATGCTGAGGTGGTTAGATGCCATATGACACATGAGTATGGATTACTCGAGGCAGCGGCAATGATGACTTAGTCAAATATTGATACCGATACTCTGGTGATGATTTGTGTGCAAATGAGGCTTTAAACATTGTCTACTCAGAGGGTGTTAGAGGGATAGAAAGCGAACATCTTATACCCGAGATTCAGTGAGTTAGCCTAGAGTACTGATTATACCGACTAGACCGAGACAATCATTGTCTACAATTTAGAGGTAGATTATGGATACTTATAGTGGGTTAATCGGGAGATGAAATTCTTCAGGATTCACATCGTTCCTGGTTCACTATTCATCTAGGTAGGACCAAAATGTACCATGACATGAAGAGACATTTTTGGTGGCATGGGATGAAAGCAGATGTATCAGAGTTTATTAGGAATCTACACGTAAATAAAGGCGAGCATCGTAAACCTAAAGGATTATTATAGCAACTTCTCATTCCATGATGGAAATGGGAAGATATAGCCTTGGATTTCATTAGAGGACTGCCGAGAACCGCCCTTCGACAAGATTCTATTTCAGTAATTGTGGATAGAATGACAAAATATGCCTATTTTATACCAGTTGTAGCTTATCACACATTTGATCAGATGAGTGTATTATTCGAGAGAGAGATTATTAAGCTACATGGGGTACCATTGACTCTTACATCAGACAGAGATGTTATGTATACATCTATGATGTGGCGGAGTACGCAGGAGCAGGATGGTACGCACCTGTAGTTTAGCATGGGCTTTCACCCTCAGACTGAATGACAAACTAAGAGATTGATTCAAACTATCGAGGATATGCTCAGAGCTTGTGTACTTGAGTTTAGTGGATCATGGGAGGAATACCTACCACTGTGTGAGTTTGCACACAATAACGATTATTAGTCTAGTATTAAGATGGCATCATTTTAGGCTTTATATGGCAGACCGTGTCGCTCATCATCTTGTTGGGCCGAGCCAGAGGACCGGGACATTATAGGGCTTGAAAATATTATTGATCACACAAAGAAGGTACGACAGATTTTCCAAAGGCTTAAAGGGGCCAGGAGAGGCAAAAGAAGTATGCAAACACATATCAAAGTGATCTCACGTATGACGAGGGTGCCTTAGTGTATCTAAAAGTTCCTTCTTATAAAGGTCTTTACAGATTTGGTCTTAAAGGCAAGTTAGCACCGATATTCATCGGGCCTTTCAAGATCAAGAAACGAGTCGTTAAGGTTCTTATGAGCTAGATTTACCTTCACAGATGTCGGGGATTCATCCAGTGTTTCATATTTCTATGCTTCGACTAGCCAAGTCAAAGGCAGGAGAGAAACTGATAGTGGAATTAAGTCAAACTGACTTGAGTAAGGACGTATCATATGAGGAGGAGCCAGTACAGATTCTAGATCGTAGGGTACAATAGATTAGAGGCAAATCTATCCTGAAGGTGTTGGTCAAGTGGTCATTCCATGGAGACTTGAAACTCACTTGGGAATAAGAAGACAATAAGCACGATAGGTTTACGTACCTCTTCGAGTCAGGTATAACTTTAGGTTAAGTTTAGTTTTGAGGAAAAATTCTCATTAATTAGGAAGAATTTTATCGCCGAAATCTATAATTTAACTTCAATCTTTTAATCAAGATCAAATGACCCGTGATGTGGGACCTGCTTCGATATACATGGCGCCATCGAGGCTAGATGGCCAAGGTAAATGCTATATTTGTAAAGATGAATGCCTAATGTATTGTATATGTGTAGACTACTATGTCATTCCTACTTATGAATAGGTGTCGAGACGTATGTAGGAACCCGCCTCGAGTTACGTGTTAGAGAATAATATGGCGAGTTGGTATAATCTTTACATTGCTTTTATAAGTGATATAAGTGCGGCTATGGTTGATTAAGTATCAAATACACTTAAGGTAGTAATTTTAACACAATAGCCACTTGATATTTCTCGAGACATGTATTCACCCATCTCAACATCAATTGAGTAACTTATTGGTGTCATTTGGTATGAGTTAGTGGGACATATGGAAATAAGTGCACCATTAGATAGGTCTCGAGATATGTGTGCACATTAGGATCAATGGCTATCAATCAACCATATCCAATTCATGATTATAAAACTATTGGTCAACTTATGCAACTCAACTTTTCTTTTTCATTTGCTGAAGAGAGAAGCAAAGTTGCTGGAGAAGGAGGAGCTACAGGAGAAGAAGAAGATCAACAAAAACTTGGTGATTTAGTGAAGGAGAAATCAAATATAGTTAGTGTTCGTCTAGTTAGGTAACTCCTCTACATCATGGAGTTAGCTTAATGCAATTAATTCATGAATTTGATGTTATTTTATGTTGTGGTTAATGTCATGGAACTCTAGTAGTGTGTATGGAGGTTCCTTAAACTCAAAATTTTGGTTGTAGAATTACAAGTTTTACTACACATAGCACTTTAGGTGGATCAGCTAGATCACTAACTTGGATTAGCATGCTAGATCAGGATTGGTAGTGCGCTAATGGGTCATTAGCACGCTAACTCCAGGCATTAGCGCACTAGGTCTATAACAGCATAAAAACTTCAATTTTCAAAAAATTCCTTAAACACTATAAAAGAGTCTAATACCATAAATAAAGGTTCAAACACACTCAAAAACCTACGATATGATATCAGGAACCTAAGGAAGAGCTACAAGGATTCAAAAATGAGTTTCGAGGTGTCAAGAGGCCAAAATAGCATAGGAAATTGCGTGGATTATAAGTAAATTGATTGCGATATTTCTTTACATTTCATTCCTATTCATATGTTCCTTTCTAGTCATTTGGACTCAATTATTTTTGTACTCCATATGCCATGACTTGTTTTTTTTCATTACATAAGGTTGCTTTCATGGTATAGTTTGTTGATAAAATGACCTCATTGACTCCAAATCATGTGCTATGTCATTTTGATTGCTAATATATGAGGTCAGTAAAATAGCATGCTATTAGGTAGGTGTTACATAGTATTGTAATCTATTTCCTTTGTGCATAATTGTGTCATTGGATTCTCAAACCATGTCATCTTTTGAAATATAAAAGTGGTTCTTTTATATAGGGTCATTATGTTATAGAGGTCCGTCGGGCATATAGGGGTCACTAGACTTTTAGGGTGATTGGGGTTTCTCCACTATCTTGCGCAACATATAAGAAATGAGTCACGAGGTCCTTGGCAAGAATAACTTGCGCAGCACAAGGGTATGGGACCCAGGGTTGTTGGCAAGTTTATATCGTAGGTGACTGGCACTAGCGAAAGGTTATAAAGGCAAGAGCACTGCTCAGACCTTTACATTATTGTAGAGCTCAGCTTTATCCTCATATAATGGAAAGGCTAAGGTGATGAAGATCATAGCTGACCGGTACTAGATCATTACTACTTAGCCATGTGTCAGTTTCATGTTGTTTAGCTAAAGTATCTCTTTGCATGTTCTCTTTACAACATAGATGCTATCATCATGCTTTTTGATACTTGTTGCACAATTGGGAATGTGAACAGATGTCTCTCAGTATTACTTTCTACTTTCCTATACTTACTGACTTGTTTGTGATGGTGGGTACAGATCCATCAAGTAGTAGACCAAGCAAAGAGAAGATCGACGATTACCTTTGAGCTAGTAGAGCACTGCTTCACCCAATTTTGTAGGTTTGATTTTTGATGTATTACTTATATATATATATATATATATGATATACTTTTAGGGTTGTATATTGTGGGTTGAGTGAGTATTACCTTGACCAGATACATGATATTATATTTCGTCGTTTCATCTTATATATACATGTGATCTTTATTCCCTGGTTTTTTCCATAATTATTAGGCCTCATGTTATAAGCTTTCGCTAGATTGTTAAGACATCCGATGAATAAACTTTTAAGTAAACAAAACTTTAATTAACTCTAATTTATGAATTGATATAAGATAAGTATAGGTTTATATTCATTTAAAAATAATAAAATAATAATTAGGTAAATGGTTTTGGATAGGTTGACTTGTTCCTTATTAGGTCCTATATGGTGAGATTATGTCTTAATGACGGGATTAGGCAAGGCGATGCCCTAATTTGAGAATGGGTCATCACAAAACTTCAGTTGATTGAATGATCATAAAATTTTGTATAGTCCTTACCTAAATTTTTGAAAAGAGAAGAGATATAAAATTATCTTTCTAAGTTGAGATAAAGGAGTTGTAAGTGGTTTAGGTGTTGAGTGGAGTTTGGATAACTCTATAAGGGGACCAAGAGCAAAATAAATGTCGGAATAGCTAATATTGACAAAATGGAACCGAGTTGACTCTATATCATAATCACAATTCATTCATAGCGTAAAAGACTAGTGTGGCTCCCACCTATCTTTAAATAATCGAATGAATTGGTGAGGTTCGGTATAAAAGAGTCTATGAAGTTTCATAAGAGTCAATCGGAAGCTTAAGTATAGGCAAATAAATGGTCAATAAATTCTCAAAAAAGTACGAGAAATAAAAATTCCAAGTCAACGAGTCTCGATAAAACTTAAGATATCAAACTATAAGTTTGATGGAACTAAATATATCTTCACAAGGATCTTACGAGGAATTGAACTCCAAAAGTTGAAAATGTTGAACTAAAGTAATACACAATTAATTTCAGTAAATATGTTGTATAATGGTTCAAATGTAGTGCAACACCACGTGATTAGTCAATGGGGAAGTTTGAAGCACTAGGTTATTTTAAATTGGAGTTAATATAAGATATGTTGGACTAAGTGGTTAGTCACTCACACTCCGACCGAGATTTTGATGGAAACAAACAAGGTGAAAATGTACTAATAAACATCTAGTGTATTTCAGTTTTTGTTAAAGGATGCAAAACAACATATCAAGGGTACTCAAGAAATACAAGTTCAAGACTCGCCATTAATGAAGAAATGAAGATGAAAGTTCAAACCGCAATTTGTAATTTCAATGTAAGGTATACAAATTCTTTCACGCAAGCCAAATGCATTAGTCCATGCATATCAAGTTTCTTAAACCATTTTTCAAAGTTATAAGTTTACTTCAAGTTTCAAAGTGGAATTTAAACACATAACTAGGTCTATGAGTTTAAACAATGTGAAACTTTGTGTGGATGGTCATTTGCATATTAGAGATCATTGTAAATGTTTTCGAAAAAGAAAAACTCGTTTTTGAAAGGTCTTCGAAAAGAAAACTGTAAATTTGTAGAAAAGCCCCTAATACATTATGAAATCGTGAATTTCCGTTTTCGGGATTTGTAAAAATATCCGGACCACCCAATTAGGCTTAATGACTCATAATAAACGTGTATAACATGTTATATAAGGGTTGGTTAGGTCCCGGACGAGTTTAAGGGTCGCTAACACAAAGGGACAAAATAATTGTTTTGAGGTCCTCAAGAGCAAGCGCGCTAATGATTTCATTAGCGCGCTAAGTGCGAGTTAGCGCGCTAGGTCTCAAAGATTAGCGCGCTAATTGCATATCTCGATGCCTTTTTTTTGACAAATGGAAAACACACTTTAATTTGAATTCTTGATCTATTTTGGACCCTTGGATCCCTAGAACGGTCATAAACTGTCAAGATGGAATACCTAACATTATAAAACCACCAAGAACATGGTTTTGTCAAAAGGAAGGAAGAAACACACTCAAAAACTCAAAATCTACAAAGAGAAGAACTTTGATTTTTGTGAAGAAGCAAAAGGAGATCTTTGTGGTCGTTTCTTTAGTTCTCTAATCCAAAGACTTTTGAGGCTTTCAAAGGAGTACAAGAATCTCTTCAAAGCTGATCTCTTTTGTCATTCTCTTGTTTGTAAGAAAGTCCTAGATCTAAAATCTTGCTTGTGCTTAATCTACATAGTTTTGTGTATTTGATTTGAAAATCATTTTGTTGTGTGTTTGAACACCTTCTTCTTGGGTTTTGCACTTAAATTTATTTTATCAAACCCTAAGATTGATTTGAACAAAAGTTTTGCACTTAAACTTGATTTTTGTTAAACTATTGTTCTTAGACTTGAAATCGGTTTTACACTAATATATTAAGTTTTTAAAACGATTTCACATTTGGGATTTGCAACAAAATCAGGTGACATATTTGCATATTCCATTTATTCTCATACTTGCATGCATAAGAGTTGTTAGGCTCTAGGAGGCTTGCTAGTGTTTGAATTTGATACCACTTTGTGTTGTAAAGTGTATCTCATTATTTTTCAGCAACTTATTGTATTTGTATGATTGTAAGACTTAGTGGAATCTAAGTCAAAGGGGAAGACCTAGTTGAGACTAGGCATAAATCCTAGTTGCGGCTAGGTGGGAAGTCCTAATTGTAATTAGGCACTCTAGGCTTGTATGCTTAGGTTGTAACACTTATTTGCAATATAAGTGGGGGTTAAAAATCCTAACCGGGGAGGTTAGGTAGTGGACGTAGATCGTTGGATCGAACCACTATAAATTGTGTGTCACTTTCCATCTCTTCCATTCCATTCACTTGCATAGCATATATATATTCATTGATAGTGTAATTTGCGCATAAAGTTTTAAAAGGGCAACAACTACTCGGTAACCCAATTCACCCCCCCTCTTGGGTGACCTTCAAGATACATATATGACGCTGAAGATACAAATTAAAATGCATGACTTAAAACTCAATTATTCGATATTATCCTTGTTGGTTGGAAAAATTGAATAAAGGACAATGTATATGGCTTAATATGATTGAAGAATTGAATATTCTTCTATAGTAATTCGATAAAAGCCAGAAGTATATATAAATTGAGTAGAACCAAAGATATTTATTGTGTTGTGGCAACCCCAAACCCCGAGGCAAACCGGGCATCGCCACGTCTTTGGACACATCGCCAAGCATGCCACATCACCAAACACTTGTCTTAACGACCCATGACCTTAACCTTTATATGTGTCTCATTTGCTTTAACCTAATATTTTTATATGTTTCTAATCATTTATACGAGATTTACCGAGTTAATATATTACGAATTGATTGTTAGTTAGTTTATTAGGTGGAAGTCTTAATATATGCAAAAGAGATAAAGTAAATTTGCATTTTATCATAACCTTAGAGTGTGGAAAACCCGAATAAGATACCATGTATATTGTAAAATGCGAGAAAAGTAGAAGAAAGCGGCCATATACACGTGTCAGGTACACAAGTCCTCCCAAAACCCATAAAAATTAGTAAATAAATATATACAAATGCTTGTGTCAAAAGCTGATAAGGGCTCTACTACTCATAGTAGTCGCCTAACACCTCATTGCCCCGACTCATTGTAGGATCTGTAATTTGTCACCAAAAAGTAACAAATTTCGGTGAATAAATCAAAGAGAAAGTTAGCTAGCATTCAAGAATATCAATGATACGGCTACCATCAATGCAATATAAGTAAAGGAAAAATGCAAGGCAATCGCATGAACATAAGTCACAGAGAAGTTAGAATAAGGACATGTGTACAATGTGACAGAAGCCTCGGTTGACGTCCGGGTATCGGGTTTGCCGGACGAGAGGAACCCATGATGAGTACCTCGCCAAACATCTCACGGCTAATAAGGAGGAGCCCATGAACAAAAACCTCATTTAAATATCTCTCGAGACGAAGCGTGATGAAGACTTAAGCCTCCGTCATTCGTCTCTCTACTTGCGAGTCCCACAAGAAAGTATCACCACTTGGCCCTAACATGAGCTACTTCTCTAATAGCATGGGTTAGCGAGCCCTAAGGTGTGAGTTTCGTGCCATGTTAGACTAATCGTAGCCGCAAGTATAATGGCTCGATTGTAGTAATAATGTAATAAACTAATATTGATTAAATATATCGTCCTCAGGGAAAGGTGTGTTGCACATAATTCACTTAGTTAAATTTACTATATTGCTAAGAAAACCTTTTTTTTAATTGGTTTTAACTAAATACTCTATTCTAATAAAACAATGTAAATATTTGTACTATTATATTAAGAAGATCTTAGTTCATTCTTAATTAGAATAGACAGATTTCCTTAAGATTCACTTCAACCCACTATCGTGACGAGAAATATTGTAATGTGCAAATTAGAACTCTACTTATCAGTGTGAATAATGTAAGTTTCACATTTCTTTAAGTTCCAAATATTTAGATTTATAACCACTAAAGTTTACTATTCATGTCTCCTTAATCAATAACTATCTATCGATGTTATATATTTTCATGTTGTATCGTCCATATCCGGCTTGAAACCTCCATGGCTATTATAACTCCTAAAACCTCTAATCAACAAACACGTGATCAAGATGTTTGTAGCATTACGTATAGAATCAATACAAATTCTAACCATTGAACACTTTATCTTTATAATCCATTCATAACTACTTTAGTATATCATTCATACCATGGGATCCATTGATCCCTAAGATTAATGAACTATTCACTTATAATTGAATTAAAAAAACACATCATGGTATTCATTGTAATCAAATATTTAATTAAATAACTTCAATTAAATCAAGAAAATAATATCGAATAACCACACGTGGAGTCTTCAATGTCTTCATCTTCAAACTTTTCTTAATACTCAAGAACAATATAAAACTATGCTACTTTAATGATAATTGGTGGTAATGTATGATAACGTGTGTGTCTACCACATTCTAATACCTATTTATATCCCCCAAACACTTTAGAATACAATTAGGAACCCTAATAGACAATTCTAAATGAACTAGAAATTTAAACTTTCTATTTTCTACTTCTCGCCGTTGTCCATAAGTGATCTGGTCCTGTCAGTGTAAAGCCAAGGTGTCGCCATAGCTTCGGGCATTTTATGTCATTTTTCCTTATTGAGTAGGCTCGACGCCCTGCGCTCTGCGCCAATACTGCTATCCTACTTTGCTTCACTTCTCTTCTTTTCCACGCTTTACCCACGTTGTGTACACTCTTCCCACAGCGTCAAGCATACTAGCCACGCTGTCAAATGTGATTTTGTGCATTTTATCTTCGTTTCTTCATGAATTCACTCATTTATCTCTTTTGTACCTTGTATACTAGAAAATGCATAAATATCATCAATTAGAGCTTATTCCGAGATATTTATATCAAATATACTACTAAACTAGTCATACATAAGTCTAAATAATCACTTATCACTGTCCCCATCAATAAACACACATACACACATGGGAACAAACTAAAAATGGATAGGACAACATCAAGTTTGCAATATGTGAAACCAAAATATGAAAAATGATATTAATCGAATATTAACTACATTTCTCATGGGTTTACTTATCTCAAACAATCGTAAATACCCTCCGCAACATCCCACTCTCGCCTCGAAGTGCACATTTGACACTAGACTGTAGTATCCTTAGTCCCTGGTGTCCAAATATATTATCTTAATCATTTTAGAGTCAAATTAATTGGGTTTATAATATGAGACAAAATAAATATTTTTAGTCCAATATTTAATTTCGACAAGCTTTACGAGTTACACACCCATAGCAAACCCCCCCCCCTTCCAAAATTTCCTCAAAATTCAATTTTTGACTTTTTCCAATTTTCTATGTTTTTCCCAATTTTTTGGATTATTCCATAAGTTTTTATATATTTTTCTTATTTTTAGTAATTTATTTCAATTAAAATTATATTAAGATTAATTATTAATAATAAATATTTATCTATTTTATTAATTTTTATTAATTTTATTTAAAATTAATTTTTATTAATCATTAACTATATTTTTCATTAAATAGGTGTCCAAAACCCAAATCAATGAAGTAATTTCATAAAACTCATAGATGAAAAGATCAACTAGTGTTTCAAATGGAAAGAGAAACCCAATACCAGTATGAATTTTTTTTTTTGACCTAAAAGCCCCAGTTTTTGAACACACTCCAAGCTTTTTCATTAATTGCTTGGTAAAAATGAGAGTATAGATGAGCACTTGAAATTTATATACTAAACTTGTTTTCCTTCAAGGATTTGATTCTTCAAGCCCTCATTCTTCATTGAATTTCTTACCACCAAATCTCTCAACCTTCCTCTTAAAAATCTGCACATAATGAATGTGCATGAATCTTGAAGTGGGTAAGCCTATATAGTCTCTTAGATTTTTATCTCAACTCTTCATCTAATGTATTTTGTTCATCATGAGGCACATCAAAGGTCTAAATTAGGGACTCCCATGCACACCTAGATGTCCACTAAATGGTCTTAGGGTAACACAATTTTTAATTAGCACTGGGTGTATCAATGTCACCATTTGTTCAAGCAAACTTAATCTTGATTAATTCTTAATAGATTTTTACTAACTTAGGCACATTTGATTTAATATAACCTTATCCTAAGCATGAAAATTGAATTAATTATTTATTCTAACAAGTTTTCAAACATCAAAGTCATCAACCCATTTCATATCCACTACTCGCTTCCAGAAGCGTCCCACGCACCCAACACACATGCACAACGACCAAAATGCGTGACTTACACTAGTGTGATGTGATAACTAGATAATAAATAAATATGCATGCATCACAAAAAAATTGTTATTTAATACCTTGCCAGGCGTTCCCTAGATTTTACGGGGGTGTCTACTTGGGTCTGAGCTATAGGCCTTAGTCTAAAATTAAGAAATTAAATTAATTATTATTTCGTAGGTCATCACATGAGTAGTGGCAAAGAGAGAGAGAGAGAGAGAGAGAGAGAGAGAGAGAGCATATTTATAACTTGTATATAATATAAGTTAAGAGTTAAACTATAAGAGTATAAATATGAAATATGTCGATATCTCTATTTAAATGTGTATATCTACTCAAGTTAAGGATAAATTTCTCTGTTCATGAAATTGAAGAAGTCTTATGAACAATAATGATTGAGATGGGAAATCTCAGTAATTTGAGAAATAGTGAAAGAATGAGGTTTTTAGTGAACTCATGAATAGATAGTGTTTTGACTAAGTTAGAAAAGTCATTAATTTTCTAACCAGTCAAAGGAAAAGTTAAGTGAATTGGTTGATGAGTTAGAACTGGTAATTTCTTTCTAGTCAACAAATTTAAATGATGTTGTGAGTAGAAATTTAGAGAATAATTTAGAGTTGCATGACGTGTCAGGTTGCATTTTCTGATTGGGTTGTAAGTTGAGATCTTTTATCATGGGATGACATATATAATTTAAGATCTATAGTCATGGGATGACTTATATAATTCCAGGTTTCTATTAAGAAATGTTGGAATAGTAATGGATCATGTAATGACCTTAAATTTCTAACTCATGTCATGTGTCGCCACAGGACTCTAACGGGGACTTATGATAATGTGGCACACTTAGTTAACCTTCGGACGTCGACATTGAGGTATATTAAATCATTGTTGTACATTATATATAGTGTCGAGACGCAAGCGGGGACACGCCTCGATATGCGTGCAAACATGGGAATCAAATGGAGTGTGATATCATGAGTCTAGGTGTTGGGTCACTTAAATTAATGCAACCAACTTATTTACTTGTTCACATGCTATGGTATAATTTAAATCAAATCACAACCCTAAGTAGTGGAAAATAATCCAACACCTAAAGACAAGTCTTGAGATGTGTGACAAAACAAATCTCAATTTAGATTTTATGAAAAAGTGAGTTAACACAATGAAATTAATGGAGGTAGGACTTAATATGAACCTTTGGGTATACATAGATATGTGCATGTGGTAGGAGATGATTGGACCAAAGTAAGGCCATCCAAATGACCTATAAATAAGAGACTTCTTCTCCAAAGCTCATACATGCAACGTTACGAAAGAAATTAGAGCGAAAGATTGTTAGATTTGGTGAAAATCATGGTCTAAAAAGGGAGGATTCATCAACCCAAATGTTGTATAAGATCTAGGAATCAAACCATCACAACCTAAGTGAAAATTTCAAGTTTCATACATCAATTCATTGAAGTTTGATTTCAAATCAAAAGGCTTTTGAATTCTGAGCATTTAGGAGGTCTTTTTAGTTATTTTTTATCAATTAGATGCCACATTTATGTTTCCCAAATAAATTTTTCAAAATTATAAAGTTTGGCTAAATTATGGCATTTTGCATGAAATTGAAATTGGAAATTCTGACCTATAAAATCATTTGATTTTTTAAAACAAATGGGATATTTTGATTTATTATGCTTTTCTATTCACTCTACTATATTGGGTTTTTAGTTTTTGTTACGAATTGAATTTGTTATGAATTTTTAATATCTTCCTTATTTTAAATCGAAATGGACTCATTCTGGTGGCATTTAAAGCTAACTTAAAGGGGAACAGCATTTATGTATTGAAAGATTTTGAAATTTGAATGTTTTCACGTCTAAAAATCCTCTGCAACTTTAGTGATGAATCAGAAATTTATGGGTTAACAATTTTGATAATGTCATATTGTTTTAAGCATAACTCCCTCATTTCTTATTGGATTGAGCTCATCTTTTAGTTTGACGTTCTAGGATATGTTTATAACCTTTACTAAAAAATCATGATTTTCGAAGCTATGTTTTAGGAGAAATGAATTTTTCAAAGTTGCGGGTCTGAATATAAAACTGTTTTGAGTCATTGCAGTAAAATTTTCATATCTACCTCGTTTCTTATCGATAATGCGTAAACCTTACAATTTCATAAAGCTAAGATATAGTTCTAAAACTTCTCTTCAAACTACAATATATAATTTCAATGTTTTGGTAATTTAAATCAACTCACTAATTGTTGCACCAAAACGATCTCTATTTTAATACAGTAGATTTGAACAAAAACAAATACTTAATGGGCTGATTTCTTACTTCAGGTATTTTAGGCATTGAATGATGTCGAGATTGAACCAAAGTTTATGTAATATGCTATTAGATCATTGTGAAGGCTTCCACTCATTTTCATGATTATCCGACATGCCTAATTCAGTTTTCAAGTCGCATTTCAACTAAAAAATTTTTATTTACAAATAAGGACTTGGAATTTTACTTTGAGTTGCAAATTGAGTTTTTGGACTTATGATTGAGAATTTATTACTTGAAAAACTTGGTTTCAAGTATTTGGACTTCATGAAACCAACCCTAAGAATGTTAAGAAATTCTATTTATTTTTAAGCTATTTTTCAAATTGAAGGAAAACTTTCAAGTATTTATTGTGAAGTCCTTAAGGGACTATTTTGCAAACTAGTGTTTTAAATCGACTTGAAATAATTTCTAATTATCATAAATAGTTTAATAACACTCAGAAATAGTAGATAAAGTGTGTTGAATAATATTACACAATTATGGACACTATTGGTCGAGCCAAGTGCCCAATGAGGACTTGAAACGAATAAAATGAACCATTAGACACCAAATTGACTTGGAATGATTTGTAGGATTCTAAATGGAGTTTTTTAGCACCAATATGTCAAGTTACATTGCTTAAAAAATAACAACCCTTAGTAGCCTAATATCAAGAATAAATGAGTGTTAAGTTATAAATAGACAAGTTGGATTACAATTAAACTGTATTAGAAACAAAGATGGTAAATGCAACTCAATGAACCTAACACATATATAACCAATCTAATGGGACACCAGGCACCTAGCTAGCTAGAGTCGGGTGTTGGGGGTTGATTGGGACTTGTGTTAGGAGTCGCGAGGGCATCTATTTCGAATAGTTTGAGGTAAGTAAACCAGCAAGGATCTCCATAGTGATTCATTATCTTTTCTTTATTCTTTAAATTTATGAATTAGCTTTTCTATGGACTCCTACTCCTAATATGAGTGTTCAAGGGCCAAGTGAGTTAGGAAGGTATCTCCAGGGTGTGGTTGTTGACTTGTAACTAGAACCACAACCCTGATTCACTGGATATTGTCGAGATGAGATGCATTTTATCTGGGGCACCGTTAATGTCCCTCATTCGCGATGATCAAGGTTAAGCAGGCATTGTCACTTCCTAGGGCCCAAAGTTGCCCGACTTTGTTGTGACTCTATGACCCTGACCCTGTGGCATTTGCACTCAGTGGTCCGTACTATTGGGCACCTCTTTTTTAGTGTCCTTTACACTTATTTCTCGCAGTTTACATCTTTTTGTGTTGTACTTACTATATACTTGATATTTTATACACCTTGGATACATTACGGGTTTTGAGAGATACTTATGACTTGTATATCACTTGTTCACTTTCTGTAGTTGGTCACCAGATATGCAAGTTTATATATCCAGGGTTCCACAAATAGATTGTTTGACTCTTTCTTTTACTTGTCGAGTTATTTAAATTGCTTAATTGCTTCCTCTAGATCATTAAACCTTGCAAAACATTAATAACCTAACTTAAATAATGAATTTACATATAATGATGGATTGGAAGACTGACTAAGCTTACATTGACCTCACAGAGGCTGACTTAAGGGTCTATGTAGACTTAAGCCAGGTAGGGCCCAGCTTGATGAGTAATTGGGATTGTCATAGATCAGATTGACATGCAACTCTATTTTAGTATCTAATGTCATGCTCGAATATTATTTGCATCACTATATAAATATTTAGAATGATGATAGTCTAAGAATTGATCAGCCGACGATTCTTTTTATAAATGACCAGTTATGAGAAAGTAAACTAGGAAGTGTACCAGATTTTAGTGGATAGTAATAGATCAATGCACCTAAAAAGTAAATAATGCAATACAGTAAAAAAATGAATGTGTCAAACCACAAAATAAAGATATTGTTTACGCATATCAGACCTCTCGTCCTACGTCTGCAAGGCCACACCCAGGTGTAAGATCTGCTAATAAAAAGTGACGTAGATATTTACACAAAGTCCCTAACTAATGATTCCCTATCTAGCTAGTGATCCCTCACCAAAATTTGTTATACTACTCATTTCCCTTACAATGAACCTACACTATTAGCCAAGATCCCCTTGGTACCCAAGATCCCCTCGGCTTACAATTCAAGTCCCTTTAATAGGTTTGTGAAAAGAAAAAAGAAAATAAAGATGAAGCTAGTGTTCATCTATCTCAAGATCAACTTTTGGTCTCCAAATAAGGGAAGATTTGCGATTCTTGATTACACAATTTATAATGAAAACAAAATACAAGATTTTAGAAATTTTCCATATTGTCTCTTCAATCAATGAGTAGGCATATCTTCCTTTTCCTTCATTATTTATTTCGTACAAGAAAATATTACCAAATCTTGTGGGTTGACAACCAAAATCAGCGCTAGTTATATTATGGAATATATTCGAAGATATCCTAGATGTATATACTATCCATTGGAGAATATTCTCATATTTGTCAAATATCTTGCATATCAGTCAAACATTCCAACTATGCCAACAGACTTACATGGGCACAGAACAACAAACACAATTTGTATATTTAACCTACAGTTTATGGTTGATCATATTATATCCACTTACTTACCATATTAAAGGTGTGCAAATAAATGACAATTTTAAATCCTACTTTAACAAATAGAGAAAGGATTATCAATAGTTTGTGGAATTATTATCAATTAAGAATGAAAGTTGTTTTAGGAAAAGCAAGATATGATAGATCTTGCTAAGTATTGATTCTTGAATGGGATTCAAGACATGAAATGTGAAGTGCGGTAAGGTTTATCAAATATTCCTCAAAGTTGATCATATAACTCGTCGGAAATTCACAAAATGACAGGATTAACAAAGTAACGAAAATAACTTTTTATTGCACCAAGGATTTGGATATGAAAAAGCTAAAGTGTTTATGATCTCTACTACTGAGTTGTTGATTACAACGAAAGTGATTGGGCCTACTTACCAGTTTCACCTTGGAAATGGTTTTTACATGTTTGGATTAAAAATTTGTATATGAAGGTTCATTTTCCTACATATCTTTAGGCTCACTGAATCTGTATGTTTAAATTTTGAGGATGAGATTTTTAATTAGTTGGGAAGAATTGTGAAATCCAAGAATTTCATAAACTTGATTAGAAAACTAATTAAGGATTTTTGGATTTTAATTAAAATTTGGAATCCTAATGGACGAGAGTTTATAAGTCAACATATTATTTTTTGCGTGTTTATTTCCTATTTGATGTATTATACTATATTCGTCACTAAATAGAGTCAAGTTGAGATTTAGACATTGTGTTCACATGTTTCAAAAAGCGTTGGGGATTTTCCCAATTTTTAACGAAATTGGGCTATTTTCTGGTGTTTGAATTCCGTTTAAGATTATAAGATAAATATGAAATTTAAAAGAAAATTTCCAAATTTCCAATAGAGGTAGTGGGGTTGTTAAGTTATAGTTGTAAAATGGAGGGCAAAGGTGTAAATTGTCCACCATTTTGATCGAGCTCATCTCCTATCCCTTCAAACCATCTAACACCCTCTCCACATTATCTTCAACCTTCGATCCATCTTTTGAGTCCTTCTCTCCTAACTTTCTCTTTTTCTCCCTCGGTGATATATTTCCCTTCCCCCTCAAACGAACTTTGTGCTCTTCTTTTTTGGTGTTCTCTCTTAGTGGTGGATGAAAGAAGGAGGAGATCGTTGATGAAGTTTTTGTTGTTTTGTAGTGATGAAAAGTAGAGGGTCATGGTGAGACCTCTCCCTCACGCTAATCCACTCTCTCTCGTCTCCTTCTCTGCTCTACTTTCTCTCGACAGTCTCTTCTTTCCCTCTCTCTCAGCCAATGAAGAAATGAAATGGTGAAGTAGTGAAGTTGGTAGGCTTGGCGATGAAAGATAATAGGGATAAACTCATGGATTAAGTGAGTTTTGATAAATTCAAATTTAGTTAGTGTAAGTTATTGATTATCAATTGGATTGATTGTTGATGTTGGTCACGGTTTGGGGGAAAGAAGTAAAAGGATGCAATGGGGTTGCCATCGATATGTGTATTGTTGTTGATGTTATTGTTAATGATGATGAAGGGGAAAGACTTTACATATGCTCTCTCATATGCTCTCTCTCTCTCTCTCTATCTCTCTCTCTCTCTCTCTATCTATCTATCTATCTATATATATATATCTATTTATCTCTCTCTCTCTCTTTTTTTGTGTGTATGTGTGTGTGCGCATGATGGTGTATTGTTATTATTGTGGTTTAGCTTAAAGGTTTAGGAGATGAGGAGTGGATGATGATATTATTATTATTATTATTATTGGTATTATTGTATGGATGATTATCAAACAGGGGTGTGTTGTTATGGATTAATTTGTTGTTGTTTATTGAGAATTGGTTATTGGTTTGGTTGAGAGGGCTTTATAGGAGGAGGAGTTTATGGATATGACGATGATAGTGAATTGAGGTTGTTATCACTGTTGTATGTATGATAAAATTAGTCCAAATGGGGTCTCATTAAGGGTTTTAATTATGGTTTGAAATAGGCAAAGCCAATGATGTGATAAATGAGTTCAAATAAACTCATTAAAGTCCCAAATCAATAATTAGAGAATGGAATATCCTATGATTTATTAACATTGTACAAAACTCAATTAGAAAGTGCATAAATAAGTTGATTGGTCATTGTGAAGTATAATAGGTGGTTAAAACCCATTTTAGAGTCTAATTTGCAGTTTAATACCTAATATGAAGTATATTGAGTAAGTATTGGTTTGCAAGTTAAATAAATAGATAGGACTCTAATTGAAATTTGAACACATGGAAAAGAGGTGTGAAGGTCCTTTTTGAGACTTTAAATAGTAGTTAAAATTTGTTAGGGGATTTAAATTTTGATGTAAATTGAAATATGTTTCAACTATTTAAATAGAGTTGTAAATATGAAATGTGAATTTCAGGTTTACATAGGACTTACTGAAGTACATGAAAGATGGGGAACAAATGTGAGGTTTCATTACCAACTTTGAGTTGGTTTGACTATAAGTGAACCCTAAAGTGGTCTTTACTTTTTATGGAATTTATCTTTGTACTTGCATATCTTTTTAGTCTGTATTGCATTCCGCATCATTTTTGGTCTTGCATACATGGCATATGGGTCACATTGTCATATTCGGTCTGCCTAGGTGAAAACGACTAGGTACGAGTAAATATAGCCAAGACTAGGTATCCTATATAGGTGAAAAATACTAGACGAGAGTAAATCTACAAGCAGTCAACGTTGATTCTGGTAACATGAAATGGACTTTTATTACTATGTTACGTTCATTTTTAGGTCAGCCAACCTGTTCGTGAACCTTGATGTGACATCCCTGATTTCAATAAATCAACATTTAAATTTAATTACAAGATTAGTGGGTCTTAATCATGACACATGTTGTAGATTAGGACTTGGGTCGATCAAAAATGGAAATCACTAGGTTAATACTATTTTTCGATTATGAATATCTAGCGTGTGTGTATTATATGGTATTTCTTCAAGACGTCAAAGTGTGTTGAGGTGTGTCCTCATTTTTTCATAATTGGGGTTGCAAGTGTGTGTTTAAAGAGCACGAGTGAAACTAAATAATTAGTCACTCAAGAATCCGTAAATCAAGTGTCAAGTATCATGTGAGGATTTTCCCTCGATTTATGTGCAGGTCTAGAATGGTGGCAATGTAAAATGAAATGAAGTTGGTGCAAGACTTGGCCTTGAGTTTAATGTTGGTTGGCAGTGGTCGATGTTGAGATTAGATCCAAATTGCTACACATTTGGTTAAATATGGCACGAAAATTGGTTCATACGTGTTTGGTATGTTATAGAACAAAGTTATGATTTTTAGGGTTTTTGTAGGGGCAAAATCAATTTTATGGACGTTTTATGGAATTGGATTGTTTTATCAAAAGTTTGGCTCAATTTGGTGAAAACTTGGATTTAAAATGAGCGTCGAAAATTAAAACACATCAAAATGGGGATTTTGGGAATTAATAAATAACAAGAAATTAAGCACCTGAAAAGCAACCGATGGTTTATCTATAATTAGAAAACAAAAACAAAAATCAAATTAAACTTCATTTGATACATTCAACAAGACGTTTTATGCTTTGTTTCCCAAAACCTCTCCGTGGACATTTTTGTTCCTTGATCTTCCGTACATCACATTTTCATCTGGTTTCTCTCTAAAACTGTAGAGCATCGTGAGGCGGTATGTTCAAGTCAAGTTTTTGCAGTGGAAATAAGGTATTTGGATCGTAATTTGGTAAATTCTCAATTCATTGCATTTTCCTCAATTCAATTTTAATTCTCACGATTTCTCAATCTCTTTAGCGGGGTTTCGATAGAAATTGATAGGGGTTGTTATGACTTTGTATACTAGATTGATTTATGCTAATTTGGAATAAATTCCACCGATGGGTTAGGGTTTTGGTGAATTGAATTTATGTAGTTCAGTTGATAATCGTTATGAAGATGTTTATCATTAAAATTGATTCACATTGGCATTCTGGACGAATTGGATTATTAGTTTTTATCCAAATTGACTCCATGGGATGTGAAAATATTTTAAATTATGTTTGGCATAGTTTCTCAGTGTTTGGTATCGATTTTTGAGGATTTAATTGCAAAAACATTGATTTGGAGATGTTTCATTAGTTCAAAAGAAATAAAGTTAGCGTAATCAACATGCCATATTAGGAAATTTGTTACTTCTCCATTTCTGACCCAATTTGAGTGTTCTTGGAGTCTATAGAAAGTATAAAGTGAGCCTTACAAGTTCTTTTTTGGGCAATTTGAAAACTAATGAGGTTTTCGATGTTAAAAAAGATACACTAAGTACGCTAGTTGAAAACTAGTTGAAGTTGTTAGAAATAATGATTTTTGGAAACAATTATCAAGCATACTTTGGTCGTTGCTTTCATAGGGTTTCATTATTTGGTTACACTTGAAACTTGATTTGTATCAATACTAGGTATGGAGGGAAGCTATTGGAGCCAATTTCAAGGTGATCTAACACTCCGTGAACCCCGAATTTTAGCTCGAAGTTGATTAGTTGTAAGTAAATCCTACAATGAACACTTTATCATTATTTATCGTATTATAATGCATTTCACTCCTTGTTTATGCATCATGTTTATTGATCATGCACTCATGCATCAATGGTAATTCGGGTCAAGTGTTTGGGTCTTAAGACTCAAATAGTTGGTTTTTCGTCGAGTATGTTTCCTGTGGGATACGAAATGAATTGTTGAAAATCGAAACAGCTCCTATGGGGTGAGTTAACGCAGCTTGACAATTATCCTCATGTAGTGCATAAGAAGTTACTTGTACTGTTTTCATTTTACTCTGGTATTGATCACACCTTAGTGACGCACTAATAGGAAAGGTGTGACTACATGTTGATATTTACCTATTGATTCTCATTGAAATGCATTTTTATTTCTTATTATCGTGCGTTTAGTTAAATAATTAACTTGGACAGTGTAGGATTTACTTATTTGAAATTGTTTTACCTTATGTTAGCGATTTCAAGTATTGAAGTTTATGAAAGGATAACAGGAGCTTATTAGGGTATTGAAATGGTGTTTAATTTTATATTTTCTTATTGAATAAATTGTTTTACATAACATTATGTTTTCTTAATCATGGGAATGAGTGATAGGTTGTATAAAAGTGGTGATGACATTATGACCTAAATATATCTTGATGTTTTGGCATGGTTTTTGAGGATTTGATGATGTTTAAAGTTCAAAGTTATAAGTAAGGATTATCAAGTTGAAATGAAAGTAAATGAACTTTAAGGTTGCAATTTGTGGACTATATACAAGTTTGATATGTTTTTATTCATATTGATATTATATTTTGAGTTATTTTGGAGATGTAAGTCCTTGTAGGCCTTCTCCCAAATCTATTATCAGGTTTTCTATTTTTTAGCAATCCAATTTATAGAGGAAATGCTGCCAAATTTTTATTTTAACTAAGAATCTTACAATAACCAAGACTTTGAATTGGTAACTGAGGATTAATATGTTTCTCGATGATTTTGGAGAATTGATGTCGCAAATGGAATTAACGAAATATTTTGGAGGATTGCTAGATTATCAGAGGATTTATATAATCTAGGTCGATCAGATGTTGTAATTATGAGGGGTCTGACAATTGAACAGTAATAAAAGGGTTTCACGTTGTTATATAATTTTTTTGTTATTTGGAAATGCAATTACATGTCTCCATGTATTTGAACTAACATTTGTAGGAGTACATAGCAGTGTAGGATTTTATTTACCAGACATCTTCAAGTTGTTTTTTATGATGACAGGTTCGTTGTGAAGATAAGTGACGCGGGAGTTTATTTAGCAGATTTCTTCGAGTTGTATTTTTATGATGACAGGTTCATTATGAAGATAAGTGACGTGCACCGAACGCGTTAATAAAATAAAATTCCTAAACCAACTATTTTTGGAATAGTGGCAAAGGGTCGAACCAACAGAGATTGGTAGTCTTTCTATGGTTAAAAACAACGAAAAAGAAATCGGTGGTTTTAAAATAAATAATTTAACTAACCAATTTAAAATAAACTAAATAAATAAAATAACTTTCAAATAGTTTCAAGAAAACAACTAAGTAACACCTAGGTCTAGAGCTCCACAAATCAGGATCAAGATTCAATGGCAATCATAGTCTTCAATCTTTCTCAAAAAGTTATTAATTTACATTCTTCTAGATTAGCTACAGAAAATCGCCATCCACTAGAAATTCCTCATTCCCCTAATCTCGATAGTCAGGACGTTCACCACTAACTACTTCCCTAATTAATGCATAACCCTAGACATCTGCCAATCGGGTTTAACATACTAACCACAGTATTATGGTTATATGGGAACACTAATCCTTAATAACCAGATCGCATCCGCTCCCGATTTAACCTAGATTCAATTGTGCACACTCAAGAAACGAAAGGGTTTTACGAAAAATGAGTTAGTGTTTGTCACTTTATTGGTCCAAAAGTACAATTACACGAATACTATCGGTCCAAATTGAAGGTCACCCAAGAGGGGGGGTGAATTGGGTTACCGAGTAGTTTTTGCCCTTTTAAAAACTTTGTGCGTAATTTACAACAATGATGTATATATAAGCTATGCAAGTAAAAGAAATGCTGGAAATATAAAGTGACACAAGATTTATAGTGGTTCGATCCAACGATCTACATCCACTACCTAACCTCCTCGCTTAGGATTTCAACCCACTTATATTACCAATAAGTGTTACAACCTAAGCATCACCTAGGATTTTCCCACCTAGCCGCAACTAGGATTTCACCTAGCCGCAACTAGGATTTTTTCCCACCTAGCCGCAACTAGGATTTTCCCACCTAGACTCCTCTAGGATTTTCCTCACCTAGCCGCAACTAGGATTTTTTCCCACCTAGACTCCACTAGGATTTTTCTCACCTAGCCGCAACTAGGATTTTCCCTTTCGACTTAGATCCCACTAAGTCTTACAATCATTCGATTACAACAATTCTCTGGAAAACAGAGATACACTTTACAACAAAAGTGGTATCAAATTCAAACACAAGCAAGCCACCTAGAGCCTAACTCTTATGCATGCAAGTGTGAGTATAAATGGAATATGAAAATATATATCACCGATGTTATAGCAAATTCTGATTTGAAATTGTTTCAAAAACTTAATGTATTTGTATGAAACCAATTTCAAGTTTAAGAACAAAAGTTTAGCAAGAATCAAGTTTAAGTGCAACACTTTTGTTCAAATCAATCTCGAGTTTGATGATATAAATTTTAAGTATAAAAACTCGAATATGTTCAAACACACATACCGTAATGATTTTCAAATCAAATACTCAAAATATGAAGATTAAGCACAAATAAGATTTGTAGATCTAGAAATTTCTTACAAACAAAGAATGACAAAGAGATCAGCTCTCCTGGAGTGATTATTGAACTCCTTTTGGAAGCCTCAAAGGTCTTGGATATGTGAGCTAAAGAACACCACTAAGATCTCCTTTGTTTCTTCACAAAAATCTGATTTCTACCTTGTAGATCTATTGATTTTGAGTGTGTTTGCTCTTGTTATTTAAAACCAAGTTTGAGGTGGTTTTATAGTGGTAGGAATTCCAATATAGCCGTTTATGACCGTTCTAGGAATCCAGGAAATCAAAAATTCAAATTTCAAGCTTGATTTCCAAAAGTCGAAATTGCAGTGCGAGTGCAATTAGCGCGCTAATACGTGGGTTAGCGCGCTAACACTTCTCTTAGCGCGCTAACGACATTATTAGCGCGCTAACTCGCAGAACCTCGAATATGTAATTTGTTCCTTTGTGTTAGCAACCCTTAAACTTGTCCGGACCTAACCAACCCTTATATAACATATTATTCATGTTTAATATGATTCATTAAGCTTACTTGGGTGGTCCTGGATAGTTTTACAAACCCCGAAAACGGAAATTCAAAGTTTAACAACTTATTAGGGGCTATCCTGCAAATTTTCAGTTTTATATTTCAAAAACTAGTTTTTCTTTTTCAAAAACATTTATAATGATCTTCTGATATGTAAATGACCATTCACACATGATTTCACATTGTTTAACTTCATTTACCTATTTAGGTGTTTAAAATCCACTTTTAAACTTTGAAATGATTTCGAAAACTTGATGTATGCATGAACTAATGCATTTGGCTTGTGTGAAAGAATTTGTATACCTTACATTGGTTTTACAAATTGCGGTTTGAACTTTTCTTCTTCATTTCTTCATTTGTGCCGAGTCTTGAACTTGTATTTCTTGAATGCACTTGAAGTCTTGTATAGCATTACTTATTCCAACAAGTTCTTCATATTTCTTGAATATCCCTGATGTGTTGTATTGCATCCTTTAACACAAACTGAAATACTTGATTAGTACATATTTACTTTGTTTGTTTCCATCAAAATCTCGGTAGGAATGTGAATGACTAACCACTTAGTCCAACAATCTCCCCCTTTTTGATGATAACAAACAATGTGAACTTTAAAGGTGTGAAAACACAATCTAAATGTATATCACATTCAACACATCAATCTTTTCAAGTTTAACTACATTTATCTTCAAATATGGAAGTTCAAAACCAACAACCGTTTCAAATATACCAAGATAAAAACCTTTCAAGTTCAACACCACATTTTTCAAACTTCAAACCTTTCAAGTTCACCACATTTTTCTCCCCCTTTTGATATTATCAAAAAGCGGGATCAAGCATCCACAATTTTTCTCCCCCTATCAAGTATACCAATAAAAACCAACAACTTGTTCAAGTATACCAATATATGCAGGTTAAAATTATTAACTTGATACCAGTTACAAAAATCAATAATATTAACTTATCAACCTGATACCAGTAAAAATGAGAATTATGAACTCTATACCAATATATACCAATGAAAAGAACACCCTTTCATATCATCCTTTCAAAAAATATCCCAATATCAAAGATATCACAATGTTACAATATCAAGTTCAACCTTTTCTCCCCCGTTCGATATTATTAAACAATGGGGTCAAGTATCAGCAAAGATAGACACGATTTAAACAAATACGAGAGAAATAAACTTCTCCCCCTTACTTTATGCATATCAATAAATAACACGGTATACCATGATAAAAACATTCTCCCCCTCACTTTATGCAAATTAATAAAGAACATACGGAAGCGATACACATGCATAGACTAGAAAACATAGTGAAGCACAAAATAGCCATAAAGAAAACTCAGAGATACGCAAAAAATCATGATATAAATAGCAAAAGTAATGAGATTGCATAATTGTGGCTTAAAATGAGTTTGACACATTAGAACACCTAAGACTAACATATGGGAGCCTAATGCTCATCTAGGTGTATCTAGACGCTTCTTCTAGAAGATGGTGGTGGATGGTCAGAACTAGAGGCGTGATCATCTCGCGCGGGCCGAGCTGGAAGCCGTTGACTCTCAATGCGACGAAGTCGATTACTGTGATTCCGAAGAGTCGTCTCGACAGCATTGAAGGATTGAGTCATATAATCATGCAAGTAGCCCAGCTGTGCTGATACATATGCCAGTGAAGGTGACATATTAGGTGGAGGTGTAAAGCCGCCGAATGTAGAAGGAGGTGGAGGCGGTGCTGATTCCTCGTGCTGCTGCTCCGGAACTGTAGAATCTTGAGCTCTTTCATTATCACCGTCATTATCATCGTGGCTTGCAGTTTCCTCTTCATTTGCCTGGTCATCATTACCAAGGTGATAGCTGTACTCCAAATAATCTTGCGCATCAAAAGGATAGTCCGTAGAGAGAGGAGACTCGTAACCGCCGTGATGCTGACTAAATGGAATAGCCTCGTCCCTAGTCCACTGCTTCCTCTCACGAATATATCTGTATTTCATGGCTTTCAATGTGGCCATGTCAATGGAATCAAATATACTGAGAGGACGACCGCCTAACGCGAGATCTACTTGGCACTCCAAGTAGGATGTGATAACATGAGCGTATGGAAGATGACGACCTGCGCTACATGTGCTAGTCATATAGCCAATGAGAATGTGGGGAAGACTGAGGGGTAGCATACGAAATAGATGGCCAAGAATGAACATGTCAAGAAGAGTGACATAGTTCTTGCTACCACCTCTCGGAAGAACAACCTTATGAAGTACCTTATGAAGAAGATGAGGTACTAGCTTAAAATCGGTATCCGTGATACCGGTCGGATAGACGGTTAAGTTATTTTTGGACCGTAGAAAGGAATTTAGAACTTCTAAACGGTCAAAAGGCCAACTCAAGAATTTGCACACAACCGTGGTCGATGGAGGGTGCAATGGAAGGTTAAGCCGTTGAGCGAGATTTTCCGGTGTAATCTCAATTGCTCGGCTACCAACGGATGAACGAAGGACAAATTGATTTGTGGTTTCAAGGTTGGAATAAAAGACTCTAACTAGAGGGGGGTTATAGTTAGACTGATGCGTACAGAAAGTAGTCCACCCCGCCGCGTCAAGAATTTCCCGAATTGGGAGATGAGCCTTATCAAAGAAGGAAACATCGACAATTGCGGGTCGTATAATTTTGGCGTCCGTTAGCCGTGGAACTACTAATTCTAGGACGGACGAAGACTCATGGATGGCTTTGGCACGACCCTCACGTAGTGGGGCATTTGCCGGAGGTGAGACAAGGTGAGTGGATTCATCACTAGATGAAGAGGATTGGACAATACGACGACTAGAGGGACGTCGTGAGGACGTTGCTTGGGTAGGTCGAGATGGATTGGGAACGGTAGGTGCACCCGTTCGAGAAGAGGGGCGGTTTGAAGGGCGACGTGATGACATATTCAAAACGAAAATGGAAGGAATCAACAAAGATTAGGGAAGATTTGTACCTTGGAAGAGTGGAGATCGCGGTGGAGAGGGCACACGGAGAGTTGATTTGGAAGAGGAGAAGAAGAAAATTCTGTGTGAGGTGAGTTTTTGAAAGAAAAGTTTATGTTATAAAACCCTGACCGATCGCCATTAGCGCGCTAATAAGGTTTGTTAGTGCGCTAATTCCTCTCTGGAATTTTTCGGTCACATGGCTGTTAGCGCGCTAATTTTCGCTATTAGCGCGCTAATTCCTCTCTGGAATTTTTGACACAAAAATTTTGAACTTTTGTAATTTAGCTCCGATCTTTCTCAAACTTCATGGACACTTCATTAACATCATATAAAAAGGTTTGGAATATTTAGAACATATGTAGAAGGTCCAATTTTCGAGACATGCCTAACTCACGCCGAATTTTAAAAACTTGTTTTCTAGGCAAAGGCTTAGTGAGTATATCGGCTAGTTGATCCTATATGGGCATATGAATAAGTTTTAACATTTCCCCTTTTTGGATGTGATCACACAAAGAATGGTGTCTAATCTATTTTGCCACAATCATGCATCACAATTACTTTATGCATTCAAACATGAAACATTTTGCATATTTATCTCATCAACGTTAATGGCATAAACATTTTTATCTATATATGCGAATGAACAAGATTTCATGCTTTTCATTTCTAACCATGTATTCTGATGATTCTATCATAACAAGATATGCAAATTAAGTTTCAAACCATCAACAAGATAAATATTAGAAATAGAAAATAAATTGTTACCGACAGTTCCGAGACCAATAACTCTTCCTTTGTGGTTGTCTCCAACTGTAACCTTTTCACCATCATGCAGCTTTAGTTTAATAACTTGATGTGCATCTTCGGTCATGTGACTTGAGCACCCACTGTCCAAGTACCATGGGGTGCTTTTCCTCGCAACCTATACTATGGGAAACACACTAGATTTTGGTACCCAAACACCTTTGGGTCCGAGAGTGTTAGTGTCATAAACATTTTTAGCTACCCATGCTAGTTTACCCATTTTTACCTTTTGTAATGCACATTTGTTGATCATGTGAGTCTTGTTGCATTTATAGCATCTACGATCATCATTTAGTAATTTCTTGTAGCTTAACAAGTTTGCTCCGTAACCTATGCCTCTTTTGTTAAGTGCACGTCGTTGTGCTCCTAACATCATGTCAAACATTTGTTTACCATTTGTAAACTTATGCACTATGCTAGTCAAGTCCTCTACTTCCTTGACTAAAGCATCTCTTTCTTTTATGACTTCATTTAAGTCATTTTGGAGATCATCAATAAACTCATTTTGTGACTCTAATTCACTAATTGCAATGGTCAAACTCTTTTTAAGTTGTTTAGTGTTTTTGACCTCCTTTTTCAATTCTTTTCTAAGCTCATCAATATTTGGAAAATCATTAACATTATCAAAATTGAAAGCATTAGGGTTTACCTCGCCTTGTGCTGTGAGACAAAATATTGCTTTCTCACTTTCTCGATTCGAGTCCGAACTTGATGATGATGAGTCATCCCAAGTTGCTTTGAAGCTCTTCTTTCCTTTGTCAAATACCTTCTTGGTTTTGCACTCCGTCTTGACATGACCCGGTTTGCCGCAACCGTAGCATATTATTTCGTTTCCTTCCTTGCTTCCATTTCGCAGCTTCTTTTTGTACTTATCTCGTTTGTACACGGCCTTATTCAGCTTTCTTGAGATCATAGCTACTTCCTTCTCAAGATCATTTTCATCACATGATTCTTCATTGATGACTTCAACCGATGCACTAGAGCTGTTTGCCTTCAACGCGATTTCTTTTCTTGAACTTTTAGCACCTCCATTTAGTGCTTCCAATCTTGCTCGATCTTTTAATTCAAATTCATGAACTGTTAGCTCTCCGCATAATGCATCGAAAGTATAATCTCCAAGATTTTGAGCTGATTGGATAGCGTATTTCTTGGCATCCCATTCCTTAGGCAAGCCTCTAAGGAATTTATATACTTTGAAGTTTCTTGATCATAATTCTTGCCTAGATTCTTGATCTCATTTAGTAGCTTTGTGAATCTAGTGATGGCTGTAGCTATGTCTTCATCACCCCAACTCGGAAAGTTTCATAATGTTCCTCAAGTATTCTCAACTTGGTCTTCTTTACTTGCATGGTACCTTCATAATGTACCTCAAGCTTTTCCCATACTTCCCTTGCCGTTTGACACGCACTTACTCTGTTAAATTCGCTTTCACTAAGTGCACCGAATAAGTGATTCATAGCTTGATCATTAGAAAGCTCAAGCTTTATCTCCTCTCGTGGTATACTCTTTTAATGGCTTATCCGGTGGAGTATAGCCATTTTCAATTGCGTCCCATAAAAATCTATTTTGTGCTCGAATGTAAAATTTCATTCTTACTTTCCAATGAGCATAATTGGTTCCATCAAAATATGGAGGCCTACTCGAAGTGGTGCCTTCTCGAAGGCGAGCTGGATCTAAAGTTTGCATCCTTGCACAAAAACACTCAAAGATACGTTAGTAACACTTTGAGCAATAACCCGCTCTGATACCAATTGAAGGTCACCCAAGAGGGGGGGTGAATTGGGTTACCGAGTAGTTTTTGCCCTTTTAAAAACTTTGTGCGTAATTTACAACAATGATGTATATATAAGCTATGCAAGTAAAAGAAATGCTGGAAATATAAAGTGACACAAGATTTATAGTGGTTCGATCCAACGATCTACATCCACTACCTAACCTCCTCAGTTAGGATTTCAACCCACTTATATTACCAATAAGTGTTACAACCTAAGCATCACCTAGGATTTTCCCACCTAGCCGCAACTAGGATTTTCCCACCTAGACTCCTCTAGGATTTTCCTCACCTAGCCTCAACTAGGATTTTTCCCACCTAGCCGCAACTAGGATTTTCCCACCTAGACTCCTCTAGGATTTTCCTCACCTAGCCTCAACTAGGATTTTTCCCACCTAGCCGCAACTAGGATTTTCCCACCTAGACTCCTCTAGGATTTTCCTCACCTAGCCGCAACTAGGATTTTTTCCCACCTAGCCGCAACTAGGATTTTCCCACCTAGACTCCTCTAGGATTTTCCTCACCTAGCCGCAACTAGGATTTTTTCCCACCTAGACTCCACTAGGATTTTTCTCACCTAGCCGCAACTAGGATTTTCCCTTTCGACTTAGATCCCACTAAGTCTTACAATCATTCGATTACAACAATTCTGCTGGAAAAACAGAGATACACTTTACAACAAAAGTGGTATCAAATTCAAACACAAGCAAGCCACCTAGAGCCTAACTCTTATGCATGCAAGTGTGAGTATAAATGGAATATGAAAATATATATCACTGATGTTATAGCAAATTCCAGATTTGAAATTGTTTCAAAAACTTAATGTATTTGTATGAAACCAATTTCAAGTTTAAGAACAAAAGTTTAGCAAGAATCAAGTTTAAGTGCAACACTTTTGTTCAAATCAATCTCAGAGTTTGATGATATAAATTTTAAGTATAAAAACTCAGAATATGTTCAAACACACATACCAGAATGATTTTCAAATCAAATACTCAAAATATGAAGATTAAGCACAAATAAGATTTGTAGATCTAGAAATTTCTTACAAACGAGAAGAATGACAAGAGATCACTCTGGAGTGATTATTGAACTCCTTTTGGAAGCCTCAAAGGTGCTGGATATGTGAGCTAAAGAACAGCCACTAAGATCTCCTTTGTTTCTTCACAAAAATCTGATTTCTACCTTGTAGATCTATTGATTTTGAGTGTGTTTGCTCTTGTTATTTAAAACCAAGTTTGAGGTGGTTTTATAGTGGTAGGAATTCCAATATAGCCGTTTATGACCGTTCTAGGAATCCAGGAAATCAAAAATTCAAATTTCAAGCTTGATTTCCAAAAGTCAGAAATTGCAGGCAGAGTGCAATTAGCGCGCTAATACTGTGGGTTAGCGCGCTAACACTTCTCTTAGCGCGCTAACGACATTATTAGCGCGCTAACTGCAGGAACCTCAGAATATGTAATTTGTTCCTTTGTGTTAGCAACCCTTAAACTTGTCCGGGACCTAACCAACCCTTATATAACATATTATTCATGTTTAATATGATTCATTAAGCTTACTTGGGTGGTCCGGATAGTTTTACAAACCCCGAAAACGGAAATTCAAAGTTTAACAACTTATTAGGGGCTATCCTGCAAATTTTCAGTTTTATATTTCAAAAACTAGTTTTTCTTTTTCAAAAACATTTATAATGATCTTCTGATATGTAAATGACCATTCACACATGATTTCACATTGTTTAACTTCATTTACCTATTTAGGTGTTTAAAATCCACTTTTAAACTTTGAAATGATTTCGAAAACTTGATGTATGCATGAACTAATGCATTTGGCTTGTGTGAAAGAATTTGTTTGGTTTTACAAATTGCGGTTTGAACTTTTCTTCTTCATTTCTTCATTTGTGCCGAGTCTTGAACTTGTATTTCTTGAATGCACTTGAAGTCTTGTATAGCATTACTTATTCCAACAAGTTCTTCATATTTCTTGAATATCCCTGATGTGTTGTATTGCATCCTTTAACACAAACTGAAATACTTGATTAGTACATATTTACTTTGTTTGTTTCCATCAAAATCTCGGTAGGAATGTGAATGACTAACCACTTAGTCCAACACAAATAACTATAGGATGTCCTTCTAAAAGCATGCACTGGCCACATACATACCCTAAGTCTAAACCATAAACCTTAAAAGCAACAAAAATGATATAGGAGGGTTAAATCAAATTAAGTTAATAATATAAAAGATCTCACATAATATGCCATGAATCTATAATCTCGACTTGTTTCCCCGCCAACCTAGGCCATTGTCGAGAGAAGTCGACGCTAAAAATATAATAGACAGTGTTTTTATATAATACCTTATGTTCCTAATATATAAAACTACTAAAAATTGGTCCCAGGAGGTGAGAGAAACTAATTTTAGGGGTTGAGGAGGTGACTCGTGCGCTGAGGAGCATCATATGGCTGTGTTTGGGCTTGAAATCATGATCAGGACACATGTCACAACTTGATTGGTTCGCCTACTACCGTGCACTGACGTGGCGTTCTCCCATTAGTCCAGGCCGTTGTTAATGATGTTGTTAGGCTTGGAGGTGCTGACACGTGGCGAGCGTTGGAGGCAGAGTGAAAGTCGCATGAACTCGGCCAAGATTCGTGAAGACGGTGCTAACGCGCATTTCAAGGAAATTAAAAAGCTATTATATGAGGAAAAAAATGTTGGTGTGATGTTTATTGGTGAAACGCCATGTGGCTGTGTCTGATTGGTCGGTTTTGCTGCTTGCGCTGACATGACGGCTCCTGATTAGTGAAGATCGGTTGTGAGTTGCGTTAGGTCCGCTACGTGTCACGCTCTAGTTAGAGGATATGTTGTGAATGATACGCTATTGAAGAATTGACCAATGGGAAGCTTCCACGTGTCAGATGTCTTCTATTCAATCCACCGTGCAGCACGTAACTCGAGGCAAATAATTCAGAGTCTGATCAATGCATGTAAATACTCCATTTTGAGTATTTTTTTCACCACGAATTCAATCGCGCACTCCGTTTCACCTGAAAATGACCAATAAATATAATAAGATATATATTTTAGAGACTTTACATAATTAAATATACTAAATTAAACTAATAAAAACATATAATAACCAACTTATCAACAAGGAATAATGTAAGAGCTTGAAAATCGTGGTGATTGTTTTAAGTTTTAAGTTAATATTTTGTTGTTGTAAATTGTTTATATTTACTCTTTTGGGTTTCTGGGTGAGTGTAGGTCATGAAACAACATTGAAAGGTTATGAGAGTCTCTTAAATTAGTTTAAATTGTAATGTTATAACTAAGGTATCAGAGAAAAATGTAATGTTGACAAGTTTATATTTTCCTTTTGATTTATTTGGAAATTGTAATGTTGTAACTAAGGTACCATAGACTCTAAGTAAAATGATAAAGTTTGAATTTGATATATATAGTGAACTGCGAGGAGTTAGGAGTTATTTTAGGCCTCTCCCCAGTTCTGTTAACTATTAGGAGAAAGTTTTTTGATAAGCACTTTTAAGGGAGGTGGTGCCGAAATTTTTACAAAATGCGAAGGATAATTTGTATGATTTCCTAATTTTCTCTAATAGTCAAGCAAGAATTAAGTTTTATTGAGGATATAAGTTTAGTTTTGGAGCGTTATTAAGGATTAAAATGAAAACTAATCCGAGTTCAAAGTTAATTGAATGGATTAGGTGTCTAATTATGGGAATTATGTTAAATCTGGACTTAGAGGGATGAGTTCTGACAAAGCCACTTATAATTAATGTGTATACGTAGGGTTCTCCCTTCTTCTTCATAAAAATAACCGGTGCTTCCAATGGTGACATGCTAAGATGGATAAACCTTTTATGTTACAACTCCTCAAATTGAGTCTACAACTCATGCAATTCCTTCAGTGCCATACTATACGGAGAAATAGATATAAGTTTAGTGTTAGGAATAATATCAATGATTAAGTTGATGACATGTGGTGGTGGAAGTCTGGGTGAGTCTAAAGGAGAAACTCTCAAAAATTCACAAACCATTAGAATATTACCAATATTAGTTCCTGATCAAGTTCCCCAAAAGTAACAGCTTTTACCATAACCTTTAGATCTCAAGGAGTAGCTTCCCTTCCATAAGTTGCAAATTATGAAAGATTATAGCCTTTATAAACTATAATTTCAGAAAGGTTCGAAATCTGAAAGATTACCTATTTGTGAAAACAGTTAATACTGGTATGGTACGCTGCTAACCATTCCATTCATAGCAATGCATCATACTCCAGGAATTTCATAACCCTTAGATCAATTGGGAACTCATTCTCCCCAATTTTGAGAACACATATCTAAAGATCAAGTTAGGATAAACCTTCTCTCTCAGTGTTGTACTCAAAATCAATAATGTATTGGCTCTTATAGGTTTAATTTTAATTTATCAACCATTGCACTAGTAATAAAAGGAATTGTAGATCCATCATTAATTAAAACAAGCATATTTTGACTACAAATATTTAAAACACATTCCATAAGCCTCCTTCGTAGCCTTGAGATCTGAGTAAGCCCACTACATGAGACTAATCTACAATTTGCATCACACTACCTACTAAAGAAACTAGAAGTGTAAAACAGTTCCTCTAATATGTCTTGGTTGACCACACTGATAACATATAACATTGGGCCTATGAGACACTCCACTGCTTGAGAAACCTTCCTAGAACAACTCGATCTAGGACCAACCTGTACTTTGCCTCTATCTCAACCTCTTGACTGAGCTAGTGGTAGTAAAGGTGGTTTCGCCATTGAAAGCTGTGAAATAAATTATGTCACATTTGATGCAATAAAATAAACAACTCCCTATAGAACTGACTAAACGTGCGTCATAGAAGAAGAACCATCTATTTTACTCCTCTTCTTCTGTTGCCGCATAAAATCTCGAATTTTCTTATTCCCAAAAATTGGGCTAGCTGAATGTGAACCAACTTTCGAGCCCTCTAACTATCCAGATAATAGGGAGCTGGTCGTGGAACTAACATTGTCCCTGGTGGCCAGGCTAATACGGTTGCTTTCATTTCCATCACACTCTCAAAGAAGAACTCATAACTAGTGCGAGGATGAAATGAAACTACAACTCATATCTCATAATTCACTCCATTAAGAAATATGTCGATCTTGTTCTCTTCTAATTCTACCATTTATAGAGCAAACTTGCTCAACTCTGTAAATCTCCGCTCGTACTTCCTTACAAACATATCTCCCTATTTTAACTCTATGAACTCATTTTTCTAATTTTTCCTTTTCTTGACTGACTTCGAGAGATAATGCCAATAAAATATAGTCTCAAATTATGGCCAAGTAGTAACAATCTTCTCTTCTCTCTTAAGGGAGTTCCACCATTTACGAGCAGACTCTGTCAAACCTCACCTAAAAGGAGCACCTGACCGGACTAGATTACCTTAATCCCTTTATAATCTAACAACCTTAATTCCACCATCAATAAAAAGTATTCATTCAATTCCTCATAATCATCAAATATAATATTCATATCAACCATAAAGAATTCTAAAGTAAATTGTAAATCTCAATGTTCGTTTAGATTAATTAAATAATCATCAAAATTTTGTAAAACTATTTCGACAGCACCTCCTGTGTTTTTAAGCCTACATCGAAAAGCCCGGCCTTCGAAAAATCTTCAACAAAAAAACTTGCTCAGCTTGGTGGAAATATCGAAAGACTCATAATCCACACCATAACAAATATATTGCATCAACTGGATATATATTCATTCTAACCTAATTTAAAAAAAATTGAAATCCTTAAATTAATATTACCTTAGCACCGAAATAATCTCAATCCGTCCTAAAATTGTTACAACCATTCCAAATGAGATCTTAACCACATACTAACATAAAAACCCATTGATACAATATATTATATTCAAAAATAATAAGTGCATAGAGAAATAAAGGAACTAATCAAGTCATAAATAATCTTACAGCTTTCCCTTTTTTTTGTCCTCACTCGCACCTGTCATTACCCAATTATTAAAATTCAATAATGTCAAATAAGTAAATCCCACACTGTCCAGTACACCTATAATAATCAAATGCATTGTATTTCAAGAACTTAAACGAACAATAATATTGCAAGGAATCATAAATATATAAATATGCAATCCATTCTATTTCTATCGACTAACCATAATCAGATGACGTCTTCCAAAAGTGGTGGGTAAACAGTAATAATGATTCATGAGTTTGAGAGGAAGTCCCTGAAAATGCCACGGCCTCGAGTCTCCATAGAGTATGATCGTGGCCAGCATCACGAAATCCTCCTAAACAAGTTTCTACAATAATCACTGACTCCAGTGGTAGAGCACCACGGTGTTCCTCCTACCACACGTGTAGTCAATGAACGCAATGGGATCCTCAAGTGACTCCTTCCTTTCGTATATGTAAATGCATATGGCTAATAAATATGAAGCGATAAACTAGTGCATGCAATTATATTCGAGATATACTCGTAAAATGTAAATGTTACTATAGGATTTACTTACAAATAACTAATTTTGAGCTTAATTTTTGGGTTTCCCGGAGCGTCGAATCACCATGAAAGTGCTCCAATAGCTTCCCTACATACCTAATTATATTGAGGGTCAATGTCAGGACCCGTTTTCCTAAATGAGTCCCGACCGACCTAGCTCAATTCATAACTCGTTAGCCAGCTCAATCACTGAATCGCGGACCTAGCTAGTGAGCCTTCTTTCTAAAACATCTCATTATCATTCATCAATAATTGAAATTTAAATTAAATGATCATAATTGCAGTAGAATCTCATAAATTAGAACTTATTTTGATGTTACCACATAATGTCACTACTGGAAATCAAAAGTTATTAATTAAATAAATACTCATCTAGTTCAATTCATTCTAAATCCCAAACCCATGATAAATAATAATAGTAATAAAAATAAGTTTTGGTTCGATTTTGAACCATACCAATCAACAATCAGACAAGTCCTGTAGACAGCTGGAGCTACTTATTTCCCTTTATCGACTCTCGAAAAACCTGTGTGGGAAAATTGTTGGGTGAGCACAAAGGGGCGATGGTGCTCTGTTATTTTAGGTTAAGTGACTAGCGTTATGAATATTTCATATAATAGATGCAACAATAAATAAAATGCATGACTTGCAAATATTTAACTTGACGGATAGAATAAACAAGAAAGCATATAAATGAAATAATATTTAATGCATCAAAATGTGCAAATGCTAAACATGTATGAGCTACTGTGATAGACTCCTCAATCACGTTGAAGTTTGTGAAGATTGACCCTACTATGGCCATAGCGGTCATAACACTCTATTCTCTTACATTGTGAAAGATTTACCTATCACCAAGTCAACAAACTAGTCCAACTGGGCTTAGCATCTACTACCAAACATTTATTAAGAACATAGGAGTTAATCATATTCTCAATTATTAAATATGAATTTTGGGCATCTACCCTTTTTGTTATTCTTACTTTTACAATCCAATTGTCCCAAACTTGTAGTATCTGGTGCAAGGACTCTTAGCGAGCTCCACTAAGTCATCTACATGCAATGTCTAAAAATGCACCCCAATCTACCCATATGTCTTACTTACATGATCCCTATCACATAGGCTAATAGAAAAGTAAATAATCAAAAAACCAATAACTTAAATCCCAACTTACTTGGTACGCTATTCTCCAAAATCTCTAATTGGCACTTACGAGCGCACTCCGATGTTCAATCAACCAAAATAGGTTAAGTGTTGATAAATTAATTAAGTTAACTTGCTAGAGAATCAATTTCAAAATTCTTTTCGAAAATCACTTTATAACTATTTATAACCATTTTAAGTTTCACCTTTTTATTCCAAATTTAAAAACTCAAAGTTCATTTCACTAGATTTATTCTTTTTAATTTAAATTTTGCTTATATATATATATATATATTGGGCAACTGGGCCAATCCAGTGGCTTAGATCGGCCCAACCGGCAAGTCTTGTAGAGGGGAACGCATATGCATTCCCCCTTTATTCCCTAAAACTACGCCACTGATGCGGCGCAGTTTGGGGAGGGGTTGGGCCGATCAGCCCAACTTTCCATCTGGTTAGGCCTTTAGCCCAACCAACTGTTTGCGGTTGGACCAAAGGTTTTACCCATACCTATCAAATGAGGGCGGAACACTGCACACAGCGCTCCCCTCCTCTTCCAGCGTAGTCCACCCCTTTTTTAATCCAATCTTTAAAAAAAGAAAAAAAAACTCAAATATATACCCAGAAAATTCGAAATCGATCTATCCAATAAGATCAAACGAAACAGAAAATTTACCTAGCACGAGATGCTCCAAGGATCGCCTTCCTCATCCCTCTCTCAGCTTGCACTTTCTCTCGTTTCGATCATTTGTAGATTCAACTTGCGCGCACTTCCGTCCCTAATGCGAGAGAAAGTTAGAGGTGATATAGGTAGATCCTAAAATCACTCATATTTTACATTAATCGGGGATTATTTCTTTCCTAAATCAATTAAAGATTTTCAATTGTTTTTTTTCCTAAATTGTTAACTTGAAATAGGAAACTAATTATTCTCGCCGTTGACTTTCTCTTTTTTTGTCATTTCGATTAGGCGTTTATTATTTTGTAGGTCCACACATTATACACACAAATAGGGTATACATTAATAATTTAGAAATTAGAATCTTAACAAACTCCCTAACTTAAGAGATTTCGTCCGCGAAATTAAAAATGAATCATAACTCGATTTAGAATAAGTCTGGGAAATACTCTCGCATATAGCTCTCTTGCTCCCATATCATCTCCTCGTCTTCATGAAATTGCCATTTCACTTTGACCAATGGTATCTCCCTCTTTCTGAGCTTCCGGACCTTCCTATCTAGGATTTGTAATGGTTGCTCGTTGTAGAAGGCATCCTTTTTTAACTCAAACTGAGCCTAATCTACGACCCGTGGTGCATTCGATAATGACTTTCTCAACATTGAGACATGGAAGAAATTGTGTACTGTTGCTAACTGTGGAGGGAGCTCAAGCTTATATGCTACTAGACCAATCTTATCGGTGATCTTGAATGGCCCAATAAATCTCAGAGCAAGCTTTCCGTTGATCCCAAATCTCTTATGTCCCTTTCGTGGAGAGACTTTCAAAAGTACCCAATCATCCTTCTCAAACATAACCATCTTGCATTTCTTATCTACATAACGCTTATGTCTGCCCTATGCTGCACTCATGTGTTGTCGAATTAGCTTGATCTTCTTTGTGTAATCATGCACTAACTCTGGTCGCAATAATGCTGTTTCACCAACTTCGGTCCAATAAATCCGTAAATGACAAGGTCTGCCATAAATTGCCTCGAAAGGTGACATTTCGATGTTTGCTTGGTAGTTGTTATTATATGCAAGTTCGCACAAGGGCACGTATTTCTCCCAACTACCACCTAAGTCTAACACATAAGCCCAGAGCATGTTTTTAAAGTCTGTATGGTGCGCTATGTCTGACCATCTATCTGAGGATGAAATGTTGTGCTGAGGTGTATTCTAGAACCCAACTATTTCTGCAAACCTTGCCACATCATCGATGCGAATTGAGGATCCTGATCTGAAACAATAGACACTAGCACTCCATGTAACCTCACAATCCAATCCACATATAGTTTGCACAGCTTCTCGAGTGGGCTTTCGGTAGTTGAGGGTACAAAATGAACGGATTTGGTCAAGTGATCCACTATGACCCAAATAGCGTCATTTCCCATTCTATGGTCTTGAAAAAATAACCAAAAATCCATGCAGATGTGTTCCCACTTCCACTATAGAATGGGCAACGACTGCAACTGACCACCTGGTCTCTTATGCTCTTCCCTTACTGCTGGCATGTATCGCATCTCCTTATGAACTCTACAATGTTGGTTTCATCTTCAACCACCAATACATCAACTTCATGTTTTGATACATCTTGTTACCTCTTAGATGTATGGTGTACTTGGTCTTGTGCAAATCTCTGAGCAATTCCTCTTTCAACTCTTCCTGAGCTAGAATCCATAATCTATCTCGATACCTCAAAGCTCCATCTGTCAATTCACTCCAATCTGGGTAATCTGTGCTATCGGCCTAATCCTTATAATACCCACACTCTGAGTATGTCTTCTGACACTCAATGATTCTGGTGATGGTCTCTGGCTTGGCCCTTAAATCTGCACACACCGAGTTCCCTAGTAGGTCATTGTGAATGCTCAACATCGACAAATCCTCAAGTAACTGATACTCACGTTTCATCAATAAAGCAACTATCTCTGTCACATGTCTCTGTCTACTTAAGGCATCTACCACCACATTCGCCTTCCCTAGGTGGTACTCTAAGCTGAAATCGTAATCCTTCAAGGACTCGAGCCACCTCCTCTGTCTCATATTTAAGTCACTTTGAGTGAACAAATACTTCAAACTCTTGTGATATGAATATACAGTAGACTTTTCGCCATAAAGTTAGTGTCTCCAAATCTTCAATGCAAATACAACTGCTCAATTTGAGATCATGAACTAGGTAACTCTTTTCATGGATCTTGAGTTATCGAGATGCATAGGCTATCACTTTCCCATCTTGCATCAATACTCCACCAAGTCCTGTCCCCGAAGGAACTATATAAATTGTTAGTGCAACTCCTGGTTCTGGTAGTGTCAACACTGGAGCGGTGGTCAATTTCTGCTTCAATTTCACAAAGGCATTCTCGCATTTGTCATCCCAATAGAATGGTGTATTCTTGCTTGTCAATTATGTTAATGGGGCAGCAATGATGAAGAAACCTTTAACAAATCTTCTATAATAACTTGCCAATCCCAAGAAACTTCTGATCTTTGTCACCGTACTCTGCCAATCTATTACTGCCTTAACTTTATCACAATCAACTATCACTCCTTCTGCATTGATAGTGTGCCCCAAGAACTTCACCTCTGTTTCCCAAAACTCACACTTACTAAACTTAGCGTATAGTCGATGATCTTTCAGTGTCTGTAGGGTAACTCTGATATGTGTCTCATGATTTTCTTGCGACTTCGAGTAAATCATTATGTCATCAATGAACCCTATGACAAACTGATCCAAATAAGGTTAGAACCCATGATGCATGTGATCCATGAACATCTCAAGCGCGTTAGTCAGTCCAAATGGCATAATTGTAAACTCAAAATGACCATATCTTGTACAAACGTTGTCTTCGAAACATCTTCCTCCCTGATCCGTAGCTGATGATACCCTGACCTCATATTAATCTTCGAGAAAAATTTGGCTCCTCTCAGCTGGTCGAATAGGACATCGATTCTCGGTAATGGGTTCTTGTTTTTGACAATTGCTAGGTTCGGCTGACGGTAGTCCACGCACATCCTCATACTCCCATATTTCCTTTTCACAGATAATACTGGAGCGCCTCATGGTGACATACTCGGAGTTATGAAACCTTGTTCTGTCAATTCTTCCAATTGGATCTTCAACTTCTCTAACTCCTTAGGTGTCGTGCAATATGGTGGTATGGATGTCGATTTTGTTCTAAGAACAAGATCGATGATAAACTCCATCTCTCTATGTGGAGGAATACCCGGTAGATCAGAGGGAAAGACTTTTGGGAATTCTTGCATAATAGGTATCTTCTGACTCTCATCTTCTTGACTTTCTTTTCCCAAATTTGTTACTCCCATCATTCGTTCAATATCCTGAAAAGTCGCCACTTTTCCTCAAGTGGTGTGTCAAAGAGGTGTTTTGCCTCTGAATAAGAAAAGAGGTAGGTTTCGCACTTTGAAAATGACTATCTTGTGGAAGCAATTAATGTAGGCGTAATATGCGGAAAGCTAGTCCATTCCCAATAAAGCATCATAATCAAAGAACTCTAGGACTCTAAGGTCGATAGGTAGGCATGCCTATCAATTTTGACTACCCAGTCTCGACATATGAGGTTGGGGTATATATTTTCACTCAATGCGGTGCTCAATATAAGTAATGTATTTCCCTGATAGGTTTTAACCCTAACTCATCTACCCTGCTGCCCGATATGAATGAAATGTTGGAGCCTTAATTTATTAAAGTAAACAATAAATATTAATAGTACCTGTAACAAGCTGACAGGTGGAGTCTGGATCTGGCTCAGCAGCAGCCTTTATTTGTCCCCTGACCGGTTGAGCTACACTACCAACAGACGCTGATGGAGCACCCAAACACTGATTCTGGTAGTGACCTTGCTTCCCACACTTAAAGCAAGTGATGTGTGTCTTGTATCCTGGATCCCCCGCATAAGCAACTATCATGTACTCTTTGGCCTCTGGCCTGACTGAGTCTTCCCTTGGATGCTCGACCACTGCGAAGCCTCGGAGGATATCACAGAACCTCCTATTGATGTTGCTAGTGCTGTAGAAGTTGTTACCACAATACCCGTCTCTGCCTAGTTTTGAAATGAACCTCTGGATAAAGGGTTACCCTGATAGTTACCCGTCCTGCGCCTCTTGTCTTGTGGCCTCTTAAAGAATCCACTAATTTTTATACTTTGACACTGATTTTGTGTTTGGGGCATTATAGGAGCAACCTTAATTGTACCATTTTTAATCATAGTGGCTTCATAATGACTTGCACTAGCTATTGCCACCTTATATATCTTGTGTACAAGCGCTAATAATATACCTCGAATCTTTGGCCTGAGACCTCCCACAAATCGTTTGATTCTGACTCTTTCTATTCCCACCATCTCTGGTGCATATTCTGACAACTCGTGGAACTTCAACTCATAATCTGCCACAATCATGTCGCCTTGCTCAAGTGTAATGAACTTTAAGTTTCTCTTATCTCTCACCGTCTCATGAAAGTACTTCTCATTGAACAGTTCCTTGAATTGCACCCAAGTAGTGACCTCACCCTCAATCCTTAGGATCATGTTCTACCATTTGTAAGTTGCTTTCTCGAGGCAAAAGGATGCAAAGTTAACTTTCATTTATTCATCTAGATCCATGGCCCTTTGTCTATTCTCCATAGCTATTATCTAGTTCTCAGCTGCCTTGGAATCATTTATTCCATAAAACTTAGGTGTTCCATATTTCATGAATTCCCGTCTCAGCCTAGCCAGTAAGAGTGATTGCTCTTTAGTGTTTGGCATTACCACTGGGGCTACAGGTGCTGCCAAAACTGGGGCCGCTAGTGTAATAGGTACAACTAGGGGGGCCTATTGGTATTGTCTCTTTTTGGTTGACTGAGTCTGCTTCCATCTCTACTTGAACTGCTAGTGCTACATTAGCTATATCCCAATTATATTAAGTTATGTGCGTTTGAAGGAGTTGTAGCATTCGACTAACATTATCCTCTTAACGAGTGATTCTAGTCTCCATCAATTCTTTTTCTCCCTCTCATGATCCAACAAATTGGCCAAGCTGTTGGGATTCCCTCCGTCTGCCATTTCCAGCTGGCAGGAATAAGAGAATGTGAGAACTTGAAAGCTTATATCTATTTGATATAATTATATACAATCAACAAATAAGTAGGTAAGATTTTTAATTTCCCCATTCCCAAAACGTTTTGGTTAAATTTAAACCGCTCTGATACCATGTTGTCAGGACCCGTTTTCCTAAATGAATCTCGATCGGCCTAGCTCGATTCATAACTCGCTAGCCAACTCAGTCACAGAGTTACAGACCTAGCTAGTGAGCTTCCTTTCTAAAACATCTCATTATTATTCATCAATAATTGAAATTTAAATTAAATTATCATAATTGCAGCGGAATCTCATAAACTAGAACTTATTTCGATGTTACCACATAATGTCACTATTGGAAATTAAAAGTTATTAATTAGAATAAATATTCCTCTAGTTCAATTCATTCTAAATCCCAAACCCATGATCAATAATAATAGTAATAAAAAGAAGTTTGGTTCGATCTTGAACCATACCAATCAACAATCAGATAAGTCCTCTAGACAGCTGGAGCTACTCCTTTCCCTTTATCGACTCTCGAAAAATACTTGTGTAGGAAAGTTTTTGGGTTAGCTCAAAGGGGCAATGGTGCTCAGTAAGTTTAGGTGAAGTTACTGGTTTATGAATATTTCATATATGATGCAACAATAAATAAAATGCATGACTTGCAAATATTTAACATGACGAATGGAATAAAAAAGAAAGCATATAAACGAAATAAAACTCAATGCATCAAAATTTGCAAATGCTAAACATGTATGAGCTACTGTGATAGACTCCTCAATAACGTTAAAGTTCGTGAAAATTGACCCTACTATGGCCATAGCGGTATCAACACACTCTATTCCCTTACACTGTGAAATATTCACATATTACCAAGTCCACAAACGGGTCCAACTGGACTTAGCACCTACTACCAAACATTTATTGAGAACATAGAAGTTAATCATATTCTCAACTATTAAATATGAATTTTGGGCAACTACCCTTTTTGTTATTCGCACTTGTACGGTCCAACTATCGCGAACTTGTAGTATCTGGTGCAAGGACTCCTAACGAGCTCCACTAAGTCATCTACATACAATGTCTAATAATGCACCCTAATCTACCTGTATGTCCTACTTACATGATCCATATCATTTAGGCTAGTAGAAACGTAAATAATCAAAAAACCAATAACTTAAATCCCAACTTACCTAGTACGCTATTCTCCAAAATCTCTAATTGGCACGTACATGCACATTTCAACGTTCAGTTAACCTAAATAGGTTAGGTGTTGATAAATTAATTAAGTTAACTTGCTAGAAAATCAATTTCGAAATTGTTTTTGAAAACCACTTTATAACTTTTTCTAACCATTTTAAGTTTCACCTATTTATTCCAAATTTAAAAACTCAAAGTTCATTTCACTTAATTTATTATATTTAATTTAAGTTCTGCTATATATATATATATATATTTGGGCAGCTAGGTCGATCCAGGGGCTTGGATCGGCCTAACTGCCGGGTTGGGCATAGGTTCACCCTAGGCCCAATCGGCCAGTCTGGCTGGGGGAGAACGCACATGCGTTCCCCTTTTTCCTCCCCAAAACTACTCTAGTTTGGGGAGGGTCGGGCTTGATCAGCCCAACCCATACTTGTCAAATGAGGGGGAGCACTGCACACAGCGTTCCCCTCCTCTTCCCTGGCGATCTGCGCTGTTACTCAGTCCGCCCCTTTTTTATTCCAATCTTTCTTTTTTAAAATAAACTCAAATTTACACCCGATAAATCTGAAAGCAATCGATCCAACAAGATAAAACACGAGAGAAAATTCTCCTAACGTGAGATGCTCCATGGATCGCCTTCCTCGTCCATCCCTCGGCTCGCACTTTCTCCCTTTCGATCATTTGTAGATTCAACTTGTGTGCACTCTCATCCCTAACGCGAGAAAAAGTTAGAGGTGATATAGGTAGATCCTAAAATCACTCATATTCTACATCAATCAGGGATTATTTATTTCCTAAATCAACTAAGGACTTTCAATTGTTATTCTTTCCTAAATTGACAACTTGAAATAGGAAACTAATTATTCTCGCTATCGACTTTCTCTTTTTTTGTCATTTCGATTAGGCATATATTATTTTGTAGGTCCACACATCATACACACAAATAGGGTATATGTTACTAATTTAGAAATTAAAATTGACATAGTCAAGCTTCAAGTGAAACCAAATATTGAAACCCCATGAATACAACGGTCAAAGTATGCTTGATAATTATTTTAATTATTTCCAAAAATAATTATTTGTAACAACTTCAACTACCTTTCAACTAGCAAATTTAGGGTAACTTTTTAACCTTGAAAACCTCAATATTTGTCATGATAACCAAAAAGAGACTTCTAGAGCTCACTTCATTCTTTCACTGACTCCAAGAAAAATCAAATTTGATCACAAATGGAGAAGTTATGAATTTCCTAATTTGGCACTTCGATTAGGCAAACTTTTATATTTTGAACTAATGAAACCTCTCCAAATCAATGCTTTTGCAATTGAATCCTCAAAACTCGACACTAATTACCAAAAAATCACATTAAATCAAATTCAAAATGTTTCCATGGCCCATGGAGTCAATTTGGACAAAAATTAATAATCTAATTTGTCCAAAAACACAATGTAAATCAATTTTAACTATAAAATATCTTCTAAAATAGTTATCGACTGAATTGCATCAATTTGATTCACTAAAACCCTAAACTATATTGGTGGAATTTATTTTAAATTGATGCAAATCAATCCAATGTACCAATTAAAAATAATTCCTACCAATTTCTATCAAAACTCTACGAAAGAAATTGAAAAATGCGAGAATTCAAATTGAATTGAGGAAAATACCTAAAATTGAGAATTTACTAAATTTTGAGTCGAATACAGTGTCTCCGCCATGGAAACTCAGCTCAAATTGACCGTCTCTCAACACTCTACTGTTTTGACCTGTTTTGACTTTTGGTGCTCGATTTCTATCCGATTTTCACCAAATTGAGCCAACTTCTCAACAAAGCAGTTTAACTGCATAACATGTCCATAACACTGGTTTTGTCAAACTAAAACCCTAAAAAATTTAACATTGTTCATGACATACGAAAATCTTATTGACCAATCTTTTTACCATACTTAATTAAACTTGCACGATTTGGACCCAATCTCAACCTTCACCACTATCAACCAACACGAAACTCGAAACAAGGTCTTACATCAACTTCATTCCCATTGTACACTACCTCAGATCCTAACTTGCTTGCAAACCAAGGCATAACCCTGGTATAAATCCTCGAGAAAATTCCAAAATCCTTATTTTTCATAAAAGTTCCCAATTTTCATTAATTTGTCCAAAAATCTTTTTTTTTTGGATTTTCATAATTTCTTGGGATTTTCTCATTTTCAAAACATTTTTACTTCGATCATTCTTCTCTTTCTCTTTTCAATTTTTAAACTTAACCACATCTTATTTTTCATTTGGGACCCATCTCGACACGTATCTTAAGAAAAAACCTCGTAAGTCTCGAATTTATTTAATTAACCTTAAATCTCGTATAATAACATATTATATAGTACACAACACTAGACACACATCACATAAAAATAAAATTACTTAAAAAACCTCAATCTCACTAGTCTTTAACTCCCGACTCATGACTAAAACCATAATTAAGATCTTTTAATCCTCGACTAGCCATAATTTTTTATTTAAGATTTTTAGTATTTGACAAACTCAATCAATAAAAAAGTGATTAGCTTAACCTTAAACTGGTCCTCAACATCAACAACAACAAAATGTTGCTCCATCTCAAGAATCTAGGTCTCAGCTATTTCATCTTCTATATTGCTATTGAATCTCATGATTTCATGTTTCATGAATTTTTTACGTGTTCTAAGAAATAGACCTCCTCATAATCTACTGGCACTATTGCGACTATTTCAAGCACCTTTATATGTGCCACCACTGGTTGTACTAGAGGTGCTACTGTCCAGCTCCACTCTCTATCCAGCTAACATAGAGAATTGTTGTAGGTTGTGTCTCAAGTCGTTGTGCTGGTAGTCTCATTTACGCCATCAGCACTGCCATTAATTTCGCCTAAGATTCCATTAAATCTATCATTTGTTGCTTAATCTTAGACTTCCACTAAGCTCCTGGCTACCCTGAGTTCCATGCCTAGACGGGTCATATCCCTGTTTGACCATTGGATTTTAAAAGTCAAAGGAGATAAGACCATTATGGTAGTATTCAAAGAAGATAAGGAAATCATATCTATACCATAAATAATAATGAATGCAGCAAATAATGTATAATAATGTTTTCATTTTCTTTTCCCTCCAAAACCAACGATAGAACCATTTATCACATCCTAAGCTTATCCAGACAACTCCATAGTTAGTAAACTTAGGTTTTGGTATCAAGGTGTATCAAAGCCTTTCAAACTCAGACTCTGACATTAAATAGTATTAGATTTATTAATTATTTCCAAGTAATAAAGTTATACTCTGAAATAGGCTCTGATACCAAGCTGTAGCATCCCCTATCTCGATTAGGGTGATACTTAGCTTGAAATCCTAATTAAGCCCCGGTACACCAGCCAGACTTAACTAAAGCTAGCACCCTCTCCTTCCATACATGATGAACTCAACCTATATATAAATATCAAAATATAAATCAAAGTAAACGCAATGGAAAATTAAAACTTTTTTTTTAATAAAAATGATACACAAAAATTTAGAGTTTATCAAAACAAAACTCGATTATACAAAACCTCCCCATCTTTGTTATATTTCAAAAATATAATTCAAACAATATATATACAAGAAAGACTCATTACATCGCAGATAAGATAATAAAACTCTGATGTTTTATCTTTTCCTTTAACTGAAGCGTCGAGATGTGAACTTGAAATGTTAAGAGAGGTGAGAACTCCAACTTACTCAGTAAGTGATGCTCGTAAACATATCAATCATTAACTAATATCAATGAATTAATGAATAGCAATATGAATCAAAAACATAACTATTCAGGCATTAAAATTGATATAAATAATAAATAACTAAATGCAATTCAAATAGTTATATGCAACAGCACTCATGATTTATTATTTTAATTTCAAAATGTAGTCGTACTCTCATGTCACTCGAGAATATAACCACAGAATCCACGTATTGGTCGACATGTGATTATGTTGGTTTATTCAAGCTTGACTGAGCTACCAACTCTAATTAGACAATGAAGACTAAGGTAAGACTCTGGCTACTAAAGGTGAAAGAGCAGAATCCATCTCCAAACTTGATTAATTATAGCCAAAGGCTAGTCCTAGTATCATCATAGAATCTTAGTCAAATAGTTATATGCAACAGCACTCATGATTTATTATTTTAATTTCAAAATGTAGTTGTACTCTCATGTCACTCGAGAATATAACCATAGAATCTACATAGTGGACGACGTATGATTATGTTGGTTTATTCAAGCTTGACTGAGCTACCAACTCTAATTAGAAAATGATGACTAAGGTAAGACTCTGGTTACTAAAGGTGAAAGGCCAGAATCCATCTCCAAACTCAATCAATTATAGCCTTAGGCTATTCCTAGTATCATCATAGAATCTTAGACAAAGTCTCGTTCCAGTCTTACGGCCCGAACTCCCTTTTCCCCCTAATGTTTTTTTTCTGAGTAAAAGATGATCCTACAAACTATTTTTTGGCAATTGTTATGGCCTCTTTTGAAAATCTAAACGTACTTCGAAAAAGTTGAGGCTCTTTTTCTTAGTTTTTCGGAAAATGTATGTTTTTCTCAATTCCAACAAAAAACGAAGGATTTATACATGAAACACTTAGCAAGTTTCCATTTGACAGTTAGTTTCAAACAACACCTTAGAAAAATTATAGCTCTCAACATAGACATCCAAAAATCGTAATTTCTAGTGGGAAACTGCCTAACATATCGATCAACAACATACCTAGAAATCAGCCAATTTGGATAAGCATATAAAATGTTATGTGATCTGATATAGAGCTACAATGTAGGCTCAATTCAAGAACTTAAATTGTAAAGTGATCACCATACATGTACAACCTATAACAACAACTCCAAACCACCATTATCACTTCACCATCACCCATGTCTAGAAGTTTTAGTGAATGTATAAACTTCCTTTACCATCATCATACCCCTGGTCACCACTCAAATAACATACACACATACATCATCGCAACCATAACACCCCCATGAAAATTTGAATGAAAGATAGATTGTGTAAGCTTACTAACGGAGAAGATGACCATGGTGACGAGGATGACAGTTATGGCAATGGTGGCAACGTTGAAATGAAGGTGGTAGCGGTGATGATCGTAAGCAGTACAGAACATGAACGAGAGGAAATTGAGGATGATGATGAAATTTCTAGTCTCATCTCATCACTAACTACTTCGCCCCACCTTATGCTTCAAAATCAACCACCTCATGTCTCATCTTCATCATCAAGTCTATCATGTATCTCAAGAAAAATCAGATGGTGTGAAGCCTAAAGTAACATGTGATGCTATCGTTACACAATCGGGACTCGCAATATATCTCAATGCCGATCTGACAGCTCCAATTATTCATTTAATTTGGTTTTTGCAAAACTATAGGTTATATTGATTTCAATTAATTCAAGAATTTATAAATTTATCAAACACGTTACATAAACACTAAACATCACACAAACATACATAGAGATGCTAATCAAGGTACGTCGGACTTAACCACGAGCCTAACTCGGTTTAATTAGGATTCGGGTTAACGTTAATCACCTACTTAAGGTAACAGGTCGTTAGATAATGCCCTAAACATTTCTTTAGCAACTCCATCAATCTTTCTCGTGCTTCACCAAGTGATTTGATCTCATCTCGCCTAAAAGAATCAATTTCTCACCTCCTACTTGAAACTTTGACTGGTGGAAAGAATATTTGAAGAAGTATTTCATTTATATCCACCCAAGATGTAAGACTCCCTTGATTCAAACATTGAAACCATGCCTTAGCTTTCCCCTCTAAAGTGAATGAGAAAAGCCTCATCCTGATAACTTCATTTGTAACATGTGGGATGTGAACCATGTCGCACTTTTCCAAAGAAATCTATGCAATTGGATCCTCATTAGTCAATCCATTAAACAAATTATTTTGAATTACTTTGATGAATGTTGGCTTCAATTCAAATGATTGATTATTATTTGGAAGTTGAATCACCCCATTGTAAGTTTCTTATACATCAGGCTTGAAATAGCCAAGCGAACACCTCTAACATCTTTGCAAATTCTAATTGCCTCAATTCTCTGCCATCTTAGATATCTTTTATTTCTTTTTTGCCTTTGTTTTTTTTTCAAACTTTAGAGAGTCAGATTAAGTTTAGGATCGTAAGGTACTAGATCATCACTCTTTGCACTTTGCATAGACAAGAGAAACCTAAAACGAAGATGAAAAGAAGATCAAGTGCAGAAGGTCAGTCCGATTAAACTAAATTTAAATAAAGTGCTTGAAAATTAAAATCATAAACAAAATACCCTAATCAAACTAAAACTAGCTATCGTCTCTGGCAACGGCACTAAAAACGCGACATGAGTCGTAAGTGCTCGACTTTATTGCAAGTAATAGTGGCACTAAACTAGTGTTGGTTTCCGATAATAAACCAAAAAGATGGTGTAAATGCTTATTTGTAATATAACTAGGGAATTAAGTTAGGAACCGAAATTCTAATGTTTGGAATGTAAATTAAATGACTAATTAATACTAACTAGTTGCAAGGAATTTAAATTGGTGAGTTTTTACTATAGAGAAAGTCCAATGGAATCGATCTCACCTAAGTTGTACCATTTCTTTCATTTCATCTCAAAGTCCCCATTTCAATTGAAAATAGGTGAATTTACCTAAATTTCACTCTACCCTGAGGTCTCGGTGATGGAGATTCTAACGTTGCACTTAGACTCCCCTGGTCAGTTTGAGTAGTGTAAATGAAACACTGCATTAAATTCCAAATTCGAAGGCATCCCTTTTCAACAGCCATCGGTCAATGTGCCGCAATGTTCAAGGATTATTTTTCCTAGTTCAGTGTTGAAAACCTTAATGGTCATGGTGTAATCCGAATCCTAAGATCTACACCTACATAGCCAATGCAAGTCTAGTATTAAATCATGCATAAAACAAATCAATACTATAAATTGAAGAAAACCAACAACATTTATATTTAATAAGAAAGAAATCCAACCTAGGATCTTTCGATCCCTAGGAGAAAGATTATTACCCTATAATAGGGTTCAAATCCATACAAAACATAATAAAAATTAAAAAAAACATGAAACCATACCAACACTTGAAAAGAAATCCAAGTCTTCAGGCTTTTTCAAGTGTTTCTTCAACGCAAAAGATGTCAAAAACCTAATCTCTAACTTCTATCCATACTCTGAGGGCAAAATGTTCCAAAAATATCCCAAAACCCCTAATGTTTTTGCTCATTTTTAGGTTTTGTAGGCGACACTAAGGCACCAAGGTCATTGCCGAGTTATGGGCTTGAAAATAAATATTTTGCCTTCTTGGCATTGGGGTGTTGGGGTTGGCACTTGGCTAGGCGTTGGGGCGCCAGGGTCAACGCCTACCCATTTTGCCACTATTTTATGGTGCTAGGGCGCGAGGAATGAATCTTGCACATATTCTTTCAACATGTAACGCAATTTTATGTAAGCTTTCTGAGATCAAGCGCAACGGAAGTTTTATAAACCTTTTTGAATATCCCCGAATCAAGATCTTATCGATTCTATTAAATTGATGTACTAATAGAGAAAAAAATAATACCTTAACAGGAACAACTTCATGTCTGCCTTGTTTTGTGTCGATTCTTTCAATACGCGCCCACAGACGAACGTCCTATATCAGAAATCCACAAGCGAACGGACGATCACGATTCAAAATGCTAGCGCCAAAAATTCTAAGGCAAAGATTTTCACAAAATATCTCTAGATAAATCTCTACAACAATTGTGACTCTAATGTCTTATTTATATTACAATAGGTCGAGTTGTAAAAGAACTTTACCTCCTAGTCATACTCCAAATAGAGTCTTAGATAAAGTCCAACTCTAAAAATGATAGAGTCAGATAATCCACAATTACTAATCCAACAAGAGTTGTAATTTATCTCAAAATCAAATAAGAATTAAAGTCACTATAATTCAAATTAGAGTCCTATTCAAAATAAGATTTACTAAGAGAAAAAAAATCTCTAGTCACACTAGAAATGTAGGAGAATTTTGAATCCTAGTCAAAGTAGGACACTTAATGAGAATCTTCAAAATGAACTTTATCAAGTAAAATTCATCAACCTAGACAATATTAAAACGCAAATCCATTCTTTATGTGTGACTCAATAGGTTTATACAACGTTGGTACTGAACTGAAATCCTTTTTGGCACACAAATCATAAGTGGCTTCTAGCAAGACATTATGACTACCTAAGCGATACGAAGATCAATAAATTGATACAACCTAATACACAGTGTATGCCATAACCCTTTCTCATACGATATCTTTTGTTTAAACATAAGTCATGGAATGTCACATTTATAGTTCAATCTACTAGTCTCGATCTCCGAGTAGATTGAAATTGTCAAGTGACATTTATCCAATCAATTAACTAGACATGGTCATTTACCAGTCTCACATATCGAGCGGCCTAAAAATATCTCTCTCTAAAAGAAAGAGACAAATTCCATTTTGATCACACAACATCCACATTAATCGGACAATGACCAATCACAACTTTGACAATCATTTGGTTAAAGACGACGTTAAATTGTGTCAAATTATTGTGCTACAAATGTTAGAGTCTCTGGTGATCTCAAGTCAAATGACTAAATGATATAACTATCGTTAGAAGCACTTATGACATTGACCATGTAGCGTTCTCATAGTAGGTCGGTCCAGCATCTGTTCCCAACAAATACCCAAGATCTAGATTTGTATTCGTATACGCATGATCATCACATGATCATCAATCAAGACTTAGACTAGTCTTAATTTATTATTTATTCCTACACTAATAACTGACTAGAGACGTTTAGAATAATACACTAATTATTCATGGATACTATTATAAAAGAAACATGCATCAACTTATAATAGCTAAATGACATTTACATAATTGGTCTAGGGCACATACCTCAACATTTTAGGTAATTTAGAATCCGAATTTGACAAAACTTGTGAGATGTGAAAACATTCATCTCTGAGTTTACTTTCCAACGGAAGAAATTTCATGTCATTTGGATTTGAAACAAAAGAGATATGATGACGTAAACACTAAAACTTGTTCGAAATAGACTTTATCAAATCTTAGCCAATTTGATGTCATCATTGCTCAAACCTTGTATTTTTATCCTAAAACCTCCACACACCATCAAAATACATTGAACCATGTCATTCGCCTCCGGCGTTGCTTTCCTTCTTCTCTCTCATTCTTTGTTCACCTCACTCGACCAGCCAAACCATTAAATCACCTTCTCGTCCTAACACGCCAACAAAAATTCCCCGGATCACCGCATATTCATTTATTATTGGTCCAAATTATCAACAAGATGATATTTATAAAGGTACTAAAATATGTTATGCATTAGTGAGCAAGGGTATTTTGGGGATTTCATAAAAACTAGGGTTATGTTCAGCAATCGAAATTTAAGATTGGGATATTTACATTGAGCAAGTTTTGTGGTCTGTTTAGCCACTTCCTTACGGATATTACATGCTTAGTATTTTTCTTGTTCACTAGAACAATTTTGATATTTAATAGAGGTTTTTAAACCCCTATGAAAGAGGGGTGTTATCAAATAACACATAATTGATAGGAGTTTTAAAAAACCTCTATGTAATACATGTATTAAAAATTAAAACATAACACATTTTCACATGACATTTAATAACACTTTATATAATAGGAGTTTTAAAACCTCTATTAAAGATAAAAAATGTTCTAGTGGTTATTCCTTTTTTCTTCCATAAAACATATGTTGTCACCTTTTTTACTCATTCTATCGCGTTTGCACTTGATTTGTAAGGGTTATTCTACCATATAATCATAATTTAGAGAAAAGTTTTGGCCCTCCTCAAGTCGGACGCTATGTCTGTCCCCTTCAAAGAACCTAAACAATTGATACATGTCACACATGTTGAAAGGTCAACCACAAAGTATTACAAATTATTTCTTATTTTGAAATACAATTATTCTATATCATTCCTGCATCATATCATCGCCTTCACACAATCATCTTCTTGTTCTTCTCGCCACTGCCACGCAGGGTAGCACCATCAATAATGTGTCGCTTTCATATGTGGTAGCAGCAACATTATTATGCGGCTATCGGATGTATTAACGGCAACATTAATGTGCCACTGCAAGATGTGGTAGTGGCAACCTCAATATATCACGAAATATTCTGTTTAGAGTACTTTTGAAAAACTAATTTTCTTTTGGCCAAATGAAAAACTGTTTTACTAAACATAGAATAACTTCATAAGGTCTTAACTTGGAAGGGACAGCATACTCATCAAGACGTTATTACTCCCAAACCAAATCTCTCCTCCCTACTTGTTAGAGTAAATCATTGATTCTGATGTGTTGTGGATCTCGAGGTGTATCTGTTGTAATAAGATGTAAGTTGAGGATATGTTTCTCTCTGTGTGTGTATGTGTGCATCTCTTCTTCTTACTCTAACTCTCTCTGTGTTTCTTTGCTTGTCTGAGGTTCTTCTATGGACTTCAACATGGTATCAGAGCATGGAACAGCTAACGCTGGAGATCTCTGGTGTTTCAATGGTAGTCGTGAAGATTTGGTCTCGCTGTTGGTGAGATCGAACTCCGTTCTGTAGATCTACACAAAATCGGAGGCCTTCGAAGCTGAGACGTTGAACCGTGAATCTGGGAGATCTACTCAGCATCGGAGCCCTTCGATACTGAGAGTTCACAGTTTTGGTTACTTCTTCATGTTTCGCCTCTCTGTCTCAAAAGAGATCCAGTACAGAAAGAGCGAGATCTACCAGATCTGGTACAGGAAGAGACAGATCTGAAGAAAGAAACACAAGATCTGCTACAGGAAGAGCCAGATCTACAAGATCCGTACGGAAGAGCGGATCTACGAGATCCGTAAAGGAAGAACCGATCTCGAGCAAAAGACTGTAAGAACTTGAAGAAAGATACAGGAAACTAGAAGAATCAGCAGATCTAGTACAAATGGCGAACAGATCTGCTGTCTTGGAATAAGGCTCTCCGTCATCAGGGTTTGTATCAGGCAATATCTCAGGTTTCAATGCAGATTATCGGAAATACACCGAAACAGACAGCAAATGAGTTGTGGCGAGAAATAGAAACATATTATGGCTCTAATAATAGGGTTCATGTTCAATCTCTCAAGAAAGCACTTCATACAACTCGTAAGGGTGCTATGAAAATGAGAGAATACTTATCTAAGATGAAGGGTATTTCTGATAATCTGGCAATTGCAGGATCAGTGGTGAATACAGATGATTTGATTTCCAGTGTACTAATTGGTTTAGATAGGGAATATTTGCCTATTACTACTCTCTTACAAGGCAGGTGTGACTTGCAGTGGCAAGAACTGTACTCTACACTGATAGGGTTTGAGGAAACTCTAGATCAGTCTAATATGATTCAAGATGTAAGTGCATTAGTGTTGCAGGATTCTCCATCTGCAAATGCTGCTGAAATCAAGAACAGTAGCTCTAAAGGGAATGCTCAGAGTTGGAATTCAAACGGGAACAGAACAAATGGTGGCTTCAGAGGTCGTGGTAATGGAAGGTTTCGAGGCCGAGGGGGTTTTAAATCCTCTAGCAGTAACAGCAAGCCTACATGTCAAATTTGTGGGAAATTTGGACATTCAGCAGCTGTATGTTACTACAGGCCAGACATGAAATATATGGGAACTCAAACTGGAAGTTTTCAACAGCCAAAGTCGAGGCCTTTCATTCCACAACCTCCTACACATTCTTCTTTCTTTACAGCATCAGAAGCTGGTCATGATGGATCATGGTACATGGACAGTGGTGCTACTTCTCATGTTACTGGGGACTCTTCACAGATCTTGAACAACTCAGCATATTCAGGTACTCAATCTTTAATGGTTGGTAATGGTCAGTTACTGAAAATTGCTGGTACTGGGTCTGCTTGCATTCCATCTGTTGGCTCTAAATTGTCTTTTCATAATACTTTGTGTGTCCCTAGCATAAGAAAGAATTTGTTGAGTGTCTCTCAGCCAACCGTGAGACAATAATGTGTTGATTGAATTTCATCCTCATGTATGTTTCGTGAAGGACCTTCAAACCAATGAGATTCTTCTTCACTTTAACAAGACAAAATGGTTTATATCGCATCTCTGGTCCACCTTTGCACGCTTACCTTCTTCACATGCTTTGCTTTGTTTGTTTCAAATAAAAGTCACTCATCATCTGTGGCATTCCGCAGACTTGGACATCCCCGCCTAAAAGACACTTCAACAGTATTCTCGCATCAAAACTTCATCTACCATTCAGTTCAATAACTGATTTGTGTCAGTCGTGTCCATTGGGTAAGAGTCATGCATTGCCTTTTCACTCATCCAATCGAGTGTCAAATAATGTTTTAGATTTGATACATACTGATTTGTGGGGTCCTGCACCGATTACTTCTCCGAGTGGTTTCAACTATTACATTCATTTTATTGATGATTCTACTCGGTTTACATGGCTATATCCCTTAAAGTTGAAGTCTTATGCATTGAATGCTTTTCTACATTTTAAGTCTATGGTGGAGAATCAGTTTAGTTCTACTATCAAGAAGGTTCAGTCTGACTGGGGTGGTGAGTATAGATCTTTTCAATCTGTACTTGATAAATGTGGAATAATTTTTCAGCATCCTTGTCCTCATACACATGCACAGAATGGTAGAGCTGAACGTAAGCATAGACATATAGTTGAAATGAGTTTGACATTGCTTGCTCATAGTAAAGTACCTTTGAAATATTGGTGGGATGCTTGTTCAACTGCTGCATTTATCATCAATCGGCTTCCTACTAAAGTATTGCATGGCATGTCACCTTTTGAGAAGTTGTTTCATGAATCTCCTGATTACAATTTGCTCCGAGTGTTTGGTTGTGCATGTTTTCCATATTTGAGACCATATAATGATCATAAGTATCAGTTTAGATCTGAGAAATGCATCTTTCTGGGATATAGCAGTCAGCATAAAGGATACAAATGCTTGAGCTCGTCTGGGAAGGTTTATATCACCAGGAATGTAGTTTTTCATGAAAATGATTTTCCTTGTGCATCTTTATTTGCTGATAAGTCTGTTACAACAACAACTGCTTCAAATGAGTCGACTACCAGTTTTCCGTTGTTGGTTCCACATCAGCCCTTGGTTCCATCTGGTTCTTCTTCACCTTCATCTGATGTACCTGCTCCAGTTGAGGTTACACCTCCTGGTATAGTGGATTCAAGGACTGGTGTGGATCCTCAAAATGTTCATCCCATGATTACTAGAGCTAAGGATGGAATCAGTTTAAGAAAGGTGTTTTTGTCTACTACATCCATTCATGATCATGACATTCCTACTTCTGTTGCTGCTGCTCTTCAAATTCCTCATTGGAAGGCAGCAATGGATCAGGAATATCATGCTCTCATGAAGAATGGTACTTGGTCTCTTGTTCCTTCTTCTTCTAATCAAAATGTTGTGGGCAACAAGTGGATTTTTTCTGTTAAAAAGAATTATGATGGGTATGTTAATCGATATAAGGCTAGATTAGTGGCCAAAGGGTTTAAACAAGTACCCGGTATTGATTTTGATGAGACATACAGTCCTGTTGTGAAATCTTCTACTATTCGAGTCATTTTATCTTTGGCTTTTCATTTTGGTTGGTCTTTGAGACAGATTGATATAAATAATGCATTTTTAAATGGTCAGTTAGTTGAGGAGGTTTACACAAATCAGCCTATGGGATTTGTGGATCCTTCTCAACCTAATGTTGTGTGTCGGTTGCATAAAGCCTTGTATGGTCTTCGTCAAGCTCCTCGTGCATGGTTTGATCGGTTGAAATCCACTTTGTTGTCTTGGGGATTCCACAATTCTAAAGCTGACAGCTCTTTGTTCATATCTCATAATGAACAAGGTGTGTTGTATGTGCTGGTTTATGTGGATGATATTATAATTACTGGCTCTCATCAAACTTCTATTCAATCTTTCATTAATAAGTTGAATGGCAAGTTTGCTTTGAAAGATATTGGAGATTTGAATTTGTTTTTGGGAATGGAAGCTCATAGGACTGCCAAAGGACTGTACTTAACTCAAACAGCTTATATTCATAAGCTTTTACAAAAGGGAGGCATGTCTCATGCAAAACCCATTGCTACTCCCTTTGCTGTGGGTAAACTGTTGTGCAAAGATGGCAGTGCTTCTTTTCATGATAAAACTCTTTATCGAAGCTTACTTGGGGGTCTCCAATATCTTGTTAACACACGGCCAGACATTGCGTATATTGTGAATACTTTAAGTCAGTTTCAGCAGTCTCCTACAATGGTACATTGGCAGGCTCTTAAGAGGGTCTTGCGATATCTCAAAGGTACAGCTGATTTGGGTTTGTGGTTTAAACCAAGTTCTGATTTGTTTCTTACTTGGGTATTCGATGCTTGATTGGTCGCTTCAGGATGATAGAAAATCTGTGGGTCAAGTTATGCAAGTGTTTTTGGGCTCTAACTTAATTTCTTGGCGATCTAAGAAACAATGAGTTGTGGCTCGTTCTAGTACGAATCTGAATATAGGGCTCTTGCTCGTGTAATCGCTCGAATTAAGTTGGATTCGGTCTTTGTTTTCTCGAATCGCATGTGTCTATTGGTGCTATTCCCACGGTTTGGTGTGACAATATGAGTCTTTGCTTGCCTTAGCTAAAAATCCAAAGATATCATTCTCGCACTAAACATATTGAGTTGGACATTCATTATGTTCGTGATAAGGTGTTGGGAGGTTTTCTTAATGTGCATCATGTTCCTTCTGTTGATCAAGTGGCTGATGTCTTTACTAAACCATTTTCTGTTTATCGGTTTTTGTATTTGAGAGACAAACTAAGTCTCACTTTACTTCCCCTTAGTTTGAGGGGGGATGTTAGAGTAAATCATTGATTCTGATGTGGTGTGGATCTCGAGGTGTATCTGTTGTAATAAGATGTAAGTTGAGGATCTGTTTCTCTGTGTGTGTGTATGTGTGCATCTCTTCTTCTTATTCTAACTCTCTCTGTGTTTCTTTGCTTGTCTGAGGTTCTTCTATGGACTTCAACACTACTTGACCGTCAAAGTGGTTTCAAGAGAGGGGCATAGGTTTATTCAAAAGGTAAGTACAATATTTGGTTGACTTAAACAAACCATCACACACACACATCAACCATCACTTGTTTTTTAAACTTAAAATTAGCAAAGATCAGTTACATACGTTTTCTATTGGAAGACCTGATCGAGCAGCTCACTCTTGCTATTGGTTGCAGATCTTTTGTTGTAAAGTTTGGTGGCGCAACATATCCAATGTTTTCAACTGCTCCAACTGTCTTGAACAATCTTCGTTTGTGAATCTCTTCCATTAAAGATCGATGCAACAACTGACTTCGAATATCCAACAACGACCGAATCCTCCCCAATTGCTGGTTTCCTGACCTTCCATAGTTCATGGAGCTAGAACCCTCTTCACTAAACACCTCGTGTTGGTCGACTCGACATTTTACGTTGAGGTGATGGTTGGTTCCCGTCTTCTCTTCAGGACAAAACCTGGTAGTCATCACTTTCTTGTTATTTGAAATGATCTGGTGATGTTCTCTTTCGACGGGGTTGACATCAAACTCACATTCAGGGCCGGAGCTGTAATTTATGTTGGAGTAATTACCCGAGTTGAAGGAGCTTTGCGAGCCCGTATCATCATAATTTAGGAAATCATCTACAAAGAAGCAAAACATATATAGGTAACTAATTCGCCAAGACTGATAACAATGATATCTTCTTCAATTAAATGCAAAGCAGGGTAAGAAATTTTAAAACAAATTAAGATTTGAAATAAAAGTTTAGTGTTGGTTTTTATGCTTTTCATCAAACGCAACTTGTACATAATCAACACCTTGATAATAGAGTACTAGAGGAATAATTTTGAAGCAACGTTTTCTCATACTATTTTTAGCAAGGAACAATTTGTTCCTATACTAAGACCAAAATTAATATTGCTGCTCATCCAATGTTACAGTAATATTGGCAACATCGATTTTTTTATTCCTGAAAATCTAAACCACAAATAAAGTTGACTTCCATGCTAAATTTAAAATTTGTTAAGCCTTATATATCTCTTAAATATTAATGCATATAAAAGTGAGACTTAATTAATAAACACACCTGGAGGCCAATCACGATCATTATATTCGTTCTCCCCATGGAAAACTTCTCTATTTGATGAAGTGAGCAAACCAGATAGTGAAGTCTGGGAAGAAGAACAAGAGGAGAAAGAATAAAATGGATGATGGCCGACATGGTCTTCATCGTGGTTTTCATCTTCGTCATCATCATCTATGTAGTTAAAGCTATGCTGCGGATTGTTCTCGTTTGAGTGATCCCATTCTCTCCATTGTGGCACCAAACTAGAAATCTCCTTCTCGATCACTTGTGCAATTTCATCAGGTTCCTTATCTGAGATCTCCAACTCTTTCACCATTTCAGTAGCTACATCAATTGGAGTATCACCAGTAACATCAAATGGAAAATGTATGTTGCGAACACACCCTATAGAAACCAATAGAGCAACTGATTAACTTTAGCTAGATTAAGATCAATTTGATAAATCTACTATATGTACAAATGAAAATTTCCAATGCTCGGATGAAATAAGAAGACAAAATTGTTGGTGATAATTCATTTGCTAATTGGGAACAAGCAGTGAAGTAATAAATGTGGAGTGAAAAATTCCAAAGTGTTTAATTGGCATTTTAGTTTGACATTTAATAAGCACAAATATCTGAATGTTTCCGATTTTGACATAATAATCCTAACCTTTTAAAAATAGATGGTTTAACCTTAACCAATTTGTTTCGTTGTAATTTTTATCCTAAAAGAAACATTGCGTAGACTTCATAGAGATGTGCAAATTAAATACATGACGCAAAATCCTTTTATGTCAGGGATATTTGTTCCTACTATATAAGCCTTAATTAATTTGGAAAGCCTCCTCAAACATTAAGCCCACTCTCACCTCTAGATAGCTTCATAGCCCAAAGAAGAATCTAAAGCAGGATTATAAATATAGTACATAATAAATAAATAAATAAACACTAGCTATGAAATCCAAGTGAGAAAAAAGTGCAATGGAAACTTCAAAATATTCACGCACTTGAGCTTGGACGAGGCCCACAACCAGTCAAATGAAAAAAACTAATGTGTGGACTTCATATATGGATGTGTAAATTTAAAAATAATTTCAAAGGCAGACGTACCATCTTTATTGGCTATTTGAACTTTAAGAAATATGGTATCATCTTCTGGGTTCATTTTTCCTGTGATCTTCATGTTGGTGCGTCGTATAGGCGATGATGGAAGGCACAAAGAGCTTTCTTTGTGATTTCGATTGTGCTTGTTGATCCTAGAGTCAGGTATTAGCTCTTCTTCGTCAAAAGCAAGAAATGGATCCAACAAAAGCTGCCTTGCTGATGGTCTTTTGGAAGCGGGTTCCAAGCATTTGCCTACAAAGGCTCGAGCTTCCAAGTCATGAATTCGATAAAAAGCATCTGGCAACTTTCCCTTTAGCATAGAACATCAAACAAGACTTAGCTACAAAAGAATTTCCTTATTAAAGATTAATTAAAATCTTGTTGCAAATTATGTTTAGCATCAAATCATCAAAATATATTCTTATCTACAAGGATAAGAGTTAATTTGTGCTTAAATAAAAGATTTAATATTACCTTAAGTTACTCCAAAAATTATGGCATTAATACTTGTTTTCAAGCCGAATTAAGTCATTTAGGCTCCCGCTTTTACGTTATTTTGTTCTTTAGTAAGTTTTGCAATTGCCATAACTTTGACAAGGGGTTTTCATTTTATGTCATTTGTAGCGTTTTCTTTTATATTTTTAGTTTCTAATTTAGGGGTTTTAGGGCCTCCTAGAATCTTGTCATTTTTGGCAACTTTTTAAGGTTTTTCTATATAAGGCGCCTTGCTCTTGTTGTGAAAATAGTTTTTGATTAATGAATGAGAAGTTTTTAACTTTTTCTAGGTTCTTGGCCTAGATTACATTGTTTGTGGCATCAATCAATAGTTAAAGATCCTCGTTAAGTTATATATTAACTATGTTTAGATTATGAATTCAATCCTTCAAGGCTAAAACAAAGTCATTGTAGATGATGAGCAAATTCCAGCGAGCCTTGAACTCGACGATGAAAGAGAGAACGAGATGGTGCCCTTTGGAGAGCACTCCGACATGGAGGCTTGAAAATTTAGATTTTTTCTTCGATAGGTGTATTGAATGATGTAAGAGGGATCACATTTCCTTGCTTGTGTTTGATATAATAATAGGCTATTAGCCCCCCTTTAATTTTAAAAAAAAAAAAAAAAAACTCTTAATTTTGTATCAAACTATTCTCTTCAATGGTATTTATAAAATTAAATGAACTCATGCACGATCATATTAGTTTTTTGACTCGGGGGAAAAAATAGAAAAAAAAAAAAAAAAAAAGCAAAGCAAAATGAAGTAACTTTAATTAGAAGTGGATTCATACTAAAAAAATGTTGAGCTCCCAATGTCTTCCCATAATGGGAGCATAAAACCCACCAACTACTCATCAGTGATTAGATTGAGTTCCCATTGTGGGATGCTCTCATTACTAAATGATCACCGAATTGTTATTGCGATGAATTTTATGTGAAAGAGGAGCATATATAGCATGAACATGTAATGTTGCTCACCGATGTTACTTTCTTGTAGATTTGGGCTGGATTTGAGCACTCGGTGTAAGGATATTCGGAGGTAAGCATCTCTAAAACACACATACCAAAAGAGTAAATATCAACAAGCTCATTGTAGCTTTCTTCGTATAACTCTGGTGCCATAAACTCCGGTGTGCCTTACATTCAAAACAACATAGATTAAGAAAGTATGAATAACAATGGTTTGCTACTACGTAATGATTAAATGCAATGATCATTGTACAATGATGTTTTAATTAAGAAAAAGTAGACTAACATAATTTTTGTACCCACTTTGGTTAAATCAACTGTCCTTTAGAGACACATCAAGATAAGTATAGTCGCATGCTATTGAAATACTGCAAAATCTAAAGACCTAATGATCATGTTATTATACTATGGAAAATGATCGAGCTAGCTAGGCACGTAATTTTGGTGCATACGTTTGTTGTTAGAGTCGGATCCTTTAGACACACTTTAGTTTGTGAGCACACATACCAGCTGGGACTTTGATGTAACACCTTACTACGGAAAATATGATCAAGGGACTTTGATGTTGCAATGCTGTGTTGCAAATGCGGGTATTAAAATAAGTCGCCCAGTTTTTTTGTCATATGTTTTTTTTTCCAAAAGGTTGATAATATATTAATTTTCACCTCATTAAAGACCATGTGTGTGATGTCTTCTTATGCAGTATATAGGGGAAAAGAAATAGAAATAATAATAATAAAAGAATAAGCAAGGCATTACCAATGACACTGTGGGCCTGGGAGCCACGTAAAATGCCAGCCAAGCCCAAGTCACCAATCTTGACTTGGCCCAAATGCCCGTTGACGAATATGTTATCACACTTGAGGTCCCTGTGTATCACTGGAGGGTCTTGCCCATGTAGGCACACAAGCCCGCCAAGTATTTGACGAGCCCAACTCTTCACTGCTCTTATATCAACTCGATTGTACCTTTTTCGATACCTGCATATGAGTTCATAATTGTTCAACAATGACAATGTTATATTATCACCCTTTTATATGGTCACCGATCGAGATAACACCAAAAACACACACTACATTCAATACTTTTAACCATTTAATAGTCTTACTCTCTAAGTGTGCCAGAAGTGAACATCTCGGTGATGAAGTTAAAGGTTCTTCGATTGACATCGATCCAAGAAGTGTAGAAGCGCATGATGGCACCGTGGCTAAGAGTTCGGAGAAGGTGGACTTCTGAATATAGACGTTGCAACTCCTCTGGTGACCGGAATACGTCATTGAGCTTCACTTGGTTCCATGCCACCTCCATTCCAAGCACCTCATCGAATGCTCTGTATACCATCTTCATGGCACCTTTTCCAAGTACCTCTTTGAACTGGACAATATATATGCATAGGCAACCAATAATTATTTATGTTAAGAATATTAGTCCACATATATGGATTATAGATTTAAACTACAATATCATGGACTTTAAATATAGATTGGGACCTTTAGATGAGCCTTGGCCTTTTGGTGAAACCTCCACCCTTCGACCTCAAGTCCATTCTCACACTCTTCTAAACATGGATATACTAATTAATGTAAAAATTTAAGAATTAGAGTGGTGGCCAACCATTAAATTTTTCATTCTGGTATTTTTCTTCATTGTCCTAATTTTTTTATGAAGAATGGTGTTGTCATGAAAAAGATACACTGAGTTATATATGCCCAATCATTTCGTGACTCCAATCACGATGACTTGTATCAAAGTACTCACGGCGCCGAGAGTAAGTTTTTGGCTTTGCTCTTAATTTAAATTTCTTTAATTTTGTGTCAAATTTTCTGAATAATACGTTAATTCGAAAATCATCTTAGGATGTGCCAAATTTAAATAAATAAACCAACATCCTCTGAATTGGCAAGACAAAAAACAACATCCAATTGTAACATCCAATTGATAAAACTAATCTATCGAGATTTGAGAGCCAATAGATACAGGAAAACTAGCTAATTGAAATTAAATTTAAAAATGTTTGTTATTATATATAAAGTTTATATGTATATCAACCCGAATCAACTGTATAACTTCTAAACCAGAAGTTAAAGTAGTTGTATTAAGATCTTAGCATATATATTAGGCTTAAATATATATATATATATAATACTCATCACCAACCACGCTACCAACATCAGCAATTTCTTTATGGCAAATGACGTCAAACTAAGTACTTTTTCACCCAAGTCTCAAGTTTCAACCACGTTACTTGATGAAAAAGTTTCAACCAAGTTTTTTTTTTTTATAGGAAACAAGTTTCAACCAAGTTTACATTGCTCGATACTTCTCATCAAAATTTTCTAATAATAACAACATTATCAACAGCAACCATCCGAAATTAGTTGAGACCGCGTATATTGACACTAAATCCCATCATAAGCTAGATAAAAAAAAAAAAAAAAGAATGTATTTTTTGATTACTCAAAATTGAATATTTAATAAACTAAGTCTATTTCTGAAATCATTTCTCAGTGGTTTCTTCCGATCAATGAATTTGGTGGGACCGACTTGACCTTATAAAATTAATCGTACTCGAAGGGTGCACATACTAATAGTCATCAAAAAAATAAATAAATAAATAAATTAAATCCATTCTTAAAAATGAAACCAAACATTGAATATCGAGATATATATACGCCAATGATACCCATCTTAACTAATATAAACTAAATTAAAGCTACACTAAGATTAATGGAACATATGTTAATGAAATGTTAATTTATTTAGGGGAAATCGACCACAAAAGTATTAGATGCACGAACATCATCATTTACACTACCTATGTATGCGAATGAAATAGACCTCCAAACCATGTGTCTAGGCATGATTCGAAGTACATCTGACAACACATAAGTGAGCTTGAGCCTGATTGATGTCTCCAAGTGTAACACGTATGTATGTACGTATGTTTATACGACAGAAGAACAACACAATAAATAGGGCAGAGCTTCAGATAGTCTTGCTTTGGATTGCAAAAATAAATAAATTAAAGATGATGCATATATGCATGTTAGCTACGTGTATTTGGATTCATGAGCCAACCTTTCCTTGATTATAAATGAACTAACACACTTGTCCAAATAACTCAACAATCAACATGCAAATATTGAAATTTCACTTCAAAAAAAAAAAAAAAATTTAAAAAGAAACTAAACTCACCCGACCATAGCGACCAGTAGGATCGGTTTCTACATATCCAGTACAGTCCGGCCTTGCCATCCAAAAACGTTGTGATTGCCACTACTTGCTAATAGAAGACTTATACACACAACACACACCGTATGTGTTGTAGTAAACTCAATTAATTAACCACGTACGTAGGAAGATTGATGGAAAAAAAACGTTGTGCTAGATCCGAGGCTTCCCTTCATGGTTTTCGTAGGAGAAGACACCAAAGAGGAGCCAAAAGAGTCGAGAGTAGTCAATCCTCAGCATTATCCAAGCCATTTCTACCACAACGCGCGAGAAATCGTAGTCTTTGCTGCCAAACATTTGATGTACGCGTGATAGAGATATATGTCAACCAAAAAAAAAAAAACAGAAAGTATATGTAGTAGAGCTGTATGAGATGGGTGATGGGTTTGGAGAAAAAGTTGCCCAAGAAAAATCTTTTTGGAGATAAAGAGGAATATTAATTATGGGGGCGAAGAATGCAATTAAGTCTAATTTGGAGGTTTAACTAGCTAGCTAATTAATTAGCGAGATAATTAAGAGATAGGAAGGTGTTGCTGAGTTTGATGATCGATGATGATCTGAACTTGAAAAATCTGTGGCTACGCTTTGTTGGTACCATTTGTGGTTGAGAGAGGCGAAGAAGTGATTGATCAGATCAGTGGTGTTGCTGCGACAAATTAAGTAGATCAAAAGGACAGATTTAATTTGAACTAGTGTTTGTTGTTGTGGTAATTAGTGTGTATAAGGGGGGATGTATAAGGTGGGGATGCAAAGTTGCCAGATGTGGGGCCCATGGAGAGGAGGTGGCTGGATTTCAAGGAGTCGTGACGAGATTGCCCGACTTATCTTCATTTGACGGCCGTTAGATTAATCAGAAGGCCGGTTTTAAGTATTTGTATATCTGCTCGGCTCATTTGGCTAAGGTATTAGCCGAGCTGACCCAACGCCAACAGTGAATTATTGGATGGCTATGATGCGATATATTTTTTTTAAGAAAATGATGAAATAACACACTTTGGATGCACACTTGGAGCACACACTTTATTTTTTAAGCATTTATGACTCTTTTTGTCTCTCAAGACATGGCCCCATATTTTACAAAATATTATAAATAGCTAAAAAATAAAATGCGCGCCACAAGTATGGCCAAAGTGTGTTATTTTATTATTTTTATATTTTTTATTTTATTTTAATAGGAATGTAACCGAACCCACAACACTACACCAAAGTGGGTCTATAGCAACATTTTTTTATCAACGCTAATAAAAAACATCTCCAAATTTTAATTTTAGAGACACATGATGTACAAGTGTTGCCAAATTTAAATTTTAAGACATAACATATAAGTGTCTCCAAATTAACGACACTTGATATTAAAGCGTCACCAAATTTAAAATCTTGAGACATATAATGTACAAATATTTCAAACTTAAGGACACTTAATAAATAAGTGTCGCCAAATATAAAATTTGGAGACACTAATTTATAAGTATTGTAAAATTTCAAATCTAAGGACATATAGTTTATAAGTGTTGTTAATGTTAAAATTGAGACGCAAACAACAAGTATTGTCAATTTCAATATTTATGGACCCATAATTTATGAGTGTCTCTTATATTAGAGAAACTCGGTAAGCTAGTGACGCCAAATTTAAAATTTGGATACCCTAATTTATGTGTTGTCAAAATTCAAATATAAGTTCACATAGTTTACAAGTGTTGTTAGATTTTAAATCTAAAGACATATAATTTACAACTGTTGTTAGATTTTAAATCTAAAGACGTGTAATTTACAATTATTGTTAAATCTCAAATCTAAAGACACATAATTCACAAATGTCGTTAGATTTCAAATTTAATGACACATAATTTACAAGTGTTGTTAGATTTTTAATCTAAAGGCGCATAATTTACAAGTATTGTTAAATCTCACATTTAAAGACACATAATTAACAAGTGTTGCTAAATTTCAAATCTTATGACACATAATTAACAAGTGTTGTTAGGTTTCAAATATAAGAACACATAATTTACAAATGTTAAATTTTAAATCTCAAGACACATAATTTACAAGCACATAATTTACAAGTGTTATTAGATTTCATATCAAAAGACGCATAATTTACAAGTGTTATTAAATTTTAAATCTCAAGCACATAATTTACTAGTGTTGTTAAGTTTCAAATTTACGGACAATTTACAAGTGTTATTAAATCTTAAATCTAATGACACACAATTTACAAATGTTGGTAAATTTTCAATCAAAATTTGTCATTAAAGTTAGGTTAAACATGATTCGAGTTCAAGTCTCGTGAATGAAAAAATAGAATTGAGAGGGTTGCCTCCAGTACATAACTCGACATTGCCTAAGGATGAATTAGTCGGTGCAATTGGTCTGGGACACCACGAAAACAGAAAAAAAGGTTAATTAAATTTTAAATGCATAACTAGAACAATTAGATTAGCTTCTTTCAAAGGAAAATTATTAAACAAAAAATTAGCGTAAGTAGTAATTAGTAAGCACTAAAAATCAATTTGATCCCCTAATCGAAAACTTTCAGCACAACTAATACTTACACCTACTAATATTATTCTGTTTAGGTCACAAATTTAGGAATTCAACATCCCCACTACCACACTGTCTTAAACATTCACACATGTCTTCCCATTCGATCATGATCCACCCAAACCCAAACCATCTTCTAACTACACAATGCGCAGAAAAGGTGACACCTTAAACTCCGATCCCAACCTCATTTTCTCTAATTTCACTTAAAAATCAAATCTTGATTGCATTTCCAAAGTCGCAAGCCCTAAGAGGATGATAATCAGAGCTTAATCCGCACCCATATTAGGTTCAATCAGCAAATCAAAACTTAACGAATTAACTAATCAAATCATCCAAACCAACATAAACAACGACATATAAATTGTAAATTGATGGTGTGAAGGTTAATCTCGTGAAACTCCCAGCGCACATCAGACCCAACCACTCTCTCTTCTTCAATTCACATATCTTCTCTACTACTCTCGCTATTACGATTTCAGTGACCAAGCTTTAAAATCACACACAGAGAGCGTGAGAGAGCGAGTGTGAGCGAGAGAGATGAAGAGCTCGATCTCCTCTTTAGAGCTTTCACCGGAGCATGAGCGACTCGCAATCTGAGACATCGCCTTGGCCGCCGAGTCCCAGAGCAAGGAAAGCGACTCCTTCTTCCTCATAACTAACAGGTCTCCTTGTTCTCTCACTCGATATCACTCTCTCTATTTCCAACTCTTTCGCTTCTCGGTGCATTCGAAGATCTGACTGCTTTTCTATACAAATATTTATTTTTTTTGTTGTTAACGATGCTCCAATCATGTTTTGCGCGAATTCTAGGTTGTTCTTCCAATTCTCGCTTTCATTCGAAGATCTAACCGTGTTTCTATGCAAAAACATGTTGTTCTTGTTGTTGAAGGTGTTCCGGTCATGTTTTGCACGAATTCTAAGTTTTAGATGAAATTTTAGGGATTGTGAAGTCGAGACAATATTTTGGAGTAAGAAATTTGTGGTATATAGAGGAACAATTTGCAAGATGTGATGTGGAGTTGTGGACAAAGGTTTAGTTGTTTTCATAATACTATGTTCTTAACCTCGAGGCGTGTCTGCGAAGCGGGGACTTGTGCTTTGGAGCGCGTGATTGAGGGAGGTTTTGGTGTCCAATCTTTACTTCGAAACCAATGTCCGATCTCAATGATTGTTCCTATATCAATACCTTTAGTCCATCATTAGATAGAAGGGTTTTGATCTTCCTCGGTCTTCTCCTCATGTTCTTTTGGTGATTCGATCTAGTCGTCATGGTCGCGCAAGTGCTCCAATCACGATGAAAGAGTCGCTCACGGTGAGTTCTTCCTAGTTAGGTTTTTGGTTTCTCCGATACTAATTCTGGTTGAGCCGAATTCCAAAGAAAGTTGTGGTTTTTGGAAAATGAATTGTTCGGATCTCGGATTTGTAATTCATACCATCGTTTGTCATTGGATTTCCTTTGCAGTTATGGTTGTATATCACGTTAGGTTTTAATACTAAGTGAGTTCGGATTTCATTTGCCACTTCATTTCGGTGTGATTTGTTAATGTAAAGCCTATTTGTGCACTAGATCTGTTCAGATATGTAATATAGATATGTTCAAATCTGTAATATAGATCATGGTCTCTATTATTAAAGATGGATCTCTGTATTGGCAATGTGGATGTTGAATTGTTTCGGCTTTTGATGTTAAGCAATCTTGTTTGATTTGCTTTGTTTGATTATTTTATTTGATCTTCTGTATCTGCAGTTGTCGAGCATTAGAATCAATCCACAATTCATTACATTTACTTATGTTACAATGGAATCATATAAGAACATTTATGTTAGGGGATGCACTACAAAATAGTGTTGTAATCATTGACATGAGCATGCCTAGGCAGCATTAGTCTTTGAAATGCCTAAAAGTTGATCATGGCTAACTCTGCTTTGATGAATCTGAATACTAGAATCCTTGCTTTGAAAGGTAAAAACTGTTTGTTCTAGGCTCCATATTCACAGTTAACTTCATCATTGTCTTTGAAATGACATTAACGATATTTCTTCTTGATGGGATTGAACATTAAAGTTTGATATATAATTGCTCACATCTCTAATTAATCAGATGCATGCTATTAGAAATTTAAATCACATAATGCACAAATTAGTGATTAAATGTGATATACTAATCACCAGTCCTATTCTAGGCTTGTTTTTTTTCATGTTAAATCTTATATTGATTCTCTTAAAGTTTCCCTGATTACAAACGACAACCACGGAAATTCTTTGGGTTATTGATTTTTTTCACCGCTTGCCTTTTATTTTCCATTTCATATGAATTTAACATGCCACATTAAATATATGGTTAATTTGTTGGAAATATGATACTGAGAATAATTTGTAACATTACTAAGAATGCTTAGAGTTGGTGATTGCAACGTGTTGCCTATGCATTTTGGAACAAATTTGCCTTGGCGTTAACCTAGGCATAGATATTTGTTTGATAGATTTATTTAGACTTATGTCAATATCTTAGAATCCATGACTTAAGTGAACTTCATAGATATTTGTTTGATAGATTTTTTGAAGTCCTTTTAAATTAGTTAACTATGCATATACAAATTGTTGGTCTCGGATCACATTGTAATTATGTTAGACTCCAAAACATCCATTTGTTCTACTTTTTGTTTGTGTTTATTGGATGTATAGATCTTATTTGTAGATACCTAACTAGCTTGAAGCTCTTCTAATAAAATAAATCAAAATTCAGTTTAGGAATGTTAGCAAGAAGAGGCTAGAACCTTTGAATGGGTATTATCTTTTCTTTTCAATTTTTTGAATGAGTTCTGGAAAAGAGAAGGATTGCCCTACAAGTTAAGGCATAGATCTATGATCAGTTGGTGCATGTACCCTTGGATATGTACTATTTCTTTATATATACAGACTCTTCATATGTATAATTTATGAAACAATAAAGCTATATTCTCTTAATTTATTAGTTTGTTGCATTTTTAGTGTACTAAGTGTTGATGTTGCATTCAATCTTGATCATGTACATGTCTTCTATTGAACTATTTCACTCCAAATTTATGATTTCTCTTTTAAGTCACATTTAGTTAGGTGAGCTTTCATTATTTTCTTTATTGAACTATTTCACTCCAAATTTGGTCTGATCAATCCCACCATCTCTTTTTTTTTCCCTAGATTTTTTTTGTTAGTTTCTCTACTACTTCTAAGTTTGTGAATTAGGTTCATTTGTTTAACAATTCAATCTATTGTAGGTTCACTAATCATGCATAGAATTTCAATAATTATTTGCAGGTATTTAGACCCACATCATTTAAGTCTCACTGTCTTAGTGACACATTCTATCTAAATCGATGAAATACGTGATGATTTAAAAGCCTCATTGATATTAAACTCAAATATCATTAACCTTCTTAGAATTAATTCTTCATCTGCCATGTCTATGCAGAACCCATCTCTCACATATACTTATCGTGGCACTTGACAGTTTATACAACACTTGTACTTTGGATATGAACTTTAAAGAAGTTTTGAACATATATGATCAGTTTATACATAGGCTTAGTTGATTTTTGCAGATGATCAAGTAAATACCTGAAATTGGTTAAATACCAGATATCATTATCACAAACTTCTTTGCATTGCTATGTTGTTGCGGTCTCTATATCACTTAATCCAATTACATGTAATTGACTTAATTAGTTTTGTTAGTTTTCAATCAACTAAAATTAATTTAGTTAATCTTTTAGTTTCACATTGCCACAGGAGATAACCCAAGGTGAAAAAGACCAAGAAGAGTTGAGTTTTTCTCGGTCACAAATGATTATGAAAAAAGGATGAATAGTGTCACTAAGGACTATGAAGAAAGGCTGAACGACGTCACAAATGACTATGAAAAAAAAAGATGAACAGTGTCACAAAGGATTTGGATGAGTTTCGCACCAGTATAGAACTCTATCAAAAGCTATTTTCACAGGTTGGATGTTCATTTCGACCATTCTTTCACTTTCCAATGATGTTTGTGCATTTCTTAAATTCCATCTTAACTCTTTTCTGTGAACTATTAAGGGGTTTTAGGGTGATCTTTCTCTAACACTTGAAAATTATCCGAATTACAATGAAGGTACTGAAAATTATCCAAATTACCTATATTATTTGTCTATGCAGGGGTGAGTGTTTCAGTTTCATTCAATTTAACATTTAGTTACTGGTTTTTAAACATTGATTTTCATCTTTAAATATTCTTTACTTGGTAGAGACTTTTATTTATGCGTCTTTAAATAAGTTATAATTGTAGATATGCCTCAACATTTGTGTGCATTTGTTTTTGTGAGTGTGCATTTCTCCCTATACTTGATTACTATTAATCTTTCTTATTTTTTTCTTTTCATCTGATAAATTTCACATTTTCATTAGTGACACAAACTTTTGTTTATTTGAAGGTGGCAGTTATCTTCTCTAAGTAAGCTTCATTGAGAGGAACTAAGTATGTATAAAAAAAAAAAACAAAGAAAAAAAGTTAGTAATTTTGTCTATCTTTCTAAAAAAAAAAAAAAGAAATCAGTCGCTAATGGCAATAGGGTGAAACTGAGACCTAATAGGTATAGCACCTGGGCATAACTTTCGAACCTTACTACCCAAGTCTCACATGCTACATGGCAAAAGAAGAGTTGTTGAGTCGGCTTTCAACAAGCTTTTTTTTCTAACATCTCATCCCAAAATTGGGTTTCAGTATGTAGAAGAAGCCAATCTTAAAAATTAAGAATATTTGCAATACAAGTTTCAATTTCAGACTAGCATAATTCTCAAAATGGATACCAGAAAATATATAAAATAAATACCTGCCCCTAGATGCCCATTTGCATTGCAACAATAGGGTCTAGTATCACGCCCCAAATCGGACAACCCATTAGATAAGCTATAAATTTGTCATTGACGGAAAGTGAATTATGAGCCACAATTGATGAAAACTCATAACTTGGTCTTGTACATGAAAGCTAAAGGCAACATATATTTGCTAATTGAAAATTTGGACTTATATTGTTGGACACAAATCTGAACCATATTAATTTTAATCAATACTTGCCCATCTGCTGATGGGCAAGCCTTTGTTCAATGTGATGGTTGAATTGTGGCTAATAGGTAGTGTGATTGATTTATAGTGTTAGACGTATTTTTTTTTCCAAGTGATGATTTCTTTTGAGAGAATAATTGATTATATTGTTTGATTAGCTTGTGAAGTTTAAGCCTTTATTTTGAATTACTAGCTTTTATGCATATCTGATTAGCATAAATTCTATGTTTCTAGATACAATCTTCTTTTCCTATTGAGATAAAAGTCTTCCAATTGAAGGTTTGGACAATACTTCTTAGTGTTTTTTTTGCTTATTGTACGTTGAATGTAGCAATTGTTACTGATTTGTTCGTGAGCAGAAAACCTCATCAACCTTTTTTTCTTAAAATTTTCAGCTTTATTTATTGTTCATTCTAAAAAATGTTGTATTATGTAAAACTCGCATTCTTGAAGACAAGCTTTCCTCTTTTTGTCTGTTGCTTGGCCTCTCTTTGCCCTTACATGAATGAATCCATTTGGTGGGGGTCTTAGAGGACTTGCTTTGATCTTCTTATTTTTCTTTGTCTCTTTTTGTTCTCTATTTTATCCATTACTTATATTAACTGATTGAATGTTAACCATATTTGTAAGCAAGCTACCTTTTGAGTCTTTGACCAAACAATGAGTTTTAAATTTTGTTAATAGAGTGCACGAACAAAGTTGGAGATACAAGAAAGACGGTTTGAAGTTTTTGATCAAACAATTGTTCATTGCTACTTTGTAAATATGTATTGTAGTGTTATTGTTGAATTTGGAGTGACGAGTATTATTCTTTTGTGACTAACTATTAACCCAAAAAGTGTTATTGTTAGTTTGATTTTTATTCAAATGAAATAAATAAAAATCTCTTATATATTGATAAATAATATTCTTGTAAGGGTTCTTTCCAATAATATTAATATTAATATATAAAATCTTCTTTCCAATAATACTAATATTAATTGTTTTATATATATATATATACACGATGATGCTAAATATGAATACGTGCTAAATATGAATACGTTGTCAACTTAGAGACATTACGTGTACATGTGTTGTCAATTTAGAGACACAAAGTGCACATGTGTTGTTAATTTAAATACACAAAGTGTACATATGTTGTCAACTTAGAGACACAAAGTGCACATGCGTTGTTAATTTAAAGACATTAAGTGTACATGTGTTGTCAATTTAGAGACACTAAGTGCACGTGCGTTGTCAATTTCGAGACACTAAGTGCACGTACGTTGTCAATTTAGAGACATTAAGTGCACATGCATGATCAATTTAGAGGCACTAAGTGCACATGCATTGTCAATTTAGAGACATTAAGTGCACATGCGTTGTCAATTTAGAGGCACTAAGTGCACATGCATTGTCAACTTAAAAACACTAAATGTTTATGCGTTGTCAATTTAACGACACTAAGTGTACATGCGTTGTCAACTTAAAGACACTAAGTGTACATGTGTTGTCAATTTAAGGATACTAAGCATAAAAGTGTTGCCAATTTAAAGACGTTAAGCTTATAAGTGTCGTTAATTTAGGGACATATATACAAAAAGTGTCTCTAAATTGAAAACGCATAAGAAATAAATGTCCTAAAATTAAAGACGCATAAACAACAAGCGTCCCCATTTTAAGGACGCTTATAGCAAAATTGTCCTAAATAAATGTTACCAACACATATTTTTTGTGTCGTAAAAAAATGGGCGACATCCCTTTTACCAACACAAATGACGACACTTTATGATGCGTCGGTAAAATTTTAAGAGACACTAATTAATGATGTTAAATGAGTAAATTAACATCGCTAAACACACAATGTTTTGTAGTGCAACCTCGTCAAACCTTGTCTTTTACTAACTGATGCACTTTGTCCATCTCACGAGATGTTTCGACATTTAGAAACTAAGGTAATTCAGTTATTTTCCGATGGGAAATACTGGAATGACAACATTAATGTCACACCACAAGACACATTGGCTCACAAGAGTCGCTCATACGACATCTACTTGCATATTATGTATTGGGATCTGTAAATGTCTGCATTCTGAGATGTGTATGGACGGCTTTTGTGAACCAATGTGTCTTGTGATGTGACATACAATTGTTATTCTAGCACTTAATTTTCTTTTCTAATTCAATCCAACCCTAATTTTTTTTAAAAAACAAACTTATTTGATTTAGTAAAAAATCACGATAAGTTTGAATTGATTTGCTGTTAATGATTTTATTTATTATAGATATTGAGAAAAGATTACAAAATAAAGCAATTAATACTTTCTGGCTTAATAAAAATAATTAATATTTTACTGATTTCATAATAGAAGACATTTATTGAAAATAATATCACGAATGTCACAAATATATAGGAACAAAAGAGGTATAAATTAGGAGGTTGTATTACCACCAAAATTTTAATTTTAGCCTGTAATATGTTATTGAAAAAAATGAAGAAATTTAGATTCATTGCATAATTAACTGTAGATCTAAATCAAAAAAGAAAATTGTAGATCAATTGAAAGTTAATATACTAATTATATTTTTAATAAAAATACTTATGTCATACGAACATCTTTTACAACCATTATGTTTTAATTCAATACATTAATCTATGAGTCATAAATGCACAAAACACTAAATATACAATGCATTTTATGAGGTTCTCATTGAATGAGTATATTTTTGGGTATTTACCATAAAACTGTAGATCCATTGTAGAATTTTCCAAACATAATATATTAAGGAAGTGGCTAAAAGGACCATAATTTTTACTAAATGAACCCCATTACTACACAGTACCCCAAATTTGAGTTTTTTTACTAAACGAACCCATTTTTTTGACTTTATTCTCAAATTACCCCTACTTCAAACAAACAAACCCCTCTCACATCCCCAGCAATTCCATTAGAATCGCAAAACTTCAATCCTCTAATGCTCAATTTCCTTGCTAGTTGGTGAATCTGAGCATCGTATCGAGGTCGAGGGTACATGAGGAAGGATAGTCGTGATCAAACCCCACCAAATACATGTTTGGCAGAGGTTAACGAGCAAGGGGTAGCTTCACCGGAGTCATCACGTTTTCTCAGTCAATTGGGTAGGTTTTTACCATTAAAACATTAGGGGTTATGATCGTAACGAGATTCTGCGTCTTTTAGTTTGTATTTTGATTAATTTTGGCTAGTGAAATTTGGGTGTGGATTTTCTTGGTTTAATTAGTGTGACTCATGACCAACGGGCTCACAGGGCCAAGAATTGTGAATCCGCCACCACTATCCAACCGAGTTGGATTCTTAACTTTTAAAATTTGTATGACCGAATGAATTCACTTACTTTCGATACTTTTTATCTGAAATCACTACGTGGTTTCAAAAATCCATAACCGTAACTGGCATGAAGGTTTCGATTTCATTTGATCGAAACCCAAGCTAATAATATCATCCCTACAGCTCTGAACCTTATAAAATGTACATTTTGTTTATATTTTTTAGGTCTGCTTAAAGTGCTTTTGTAGCGGGACTATATGGACCACCATTTATTTTGTTTTTAGGTATGGAGAGAATAAAAATCCAAGAAGAGAGGTATCTAACTATTGGGCGAGGTGGGAGGGGTGGCAAGGTTGGTGATGGAAGTACCGTAACTTCCTAAGTGAAAGCTGCCTTTCTTGAAAAAAAGTGCCCCATTTCATCGAACCAGGAGAAGAAAGTGGATCAGAATAATCCTATCCCCAAACGCAAACGGGTAAAGCGGGCCAATGAAAGTGAGACGGGCATGATGAAGACTTGTTTTAATGTTTTGTTAGGGATAGAGGTCTACTTACAGCTGGGGCTAAGATTAGAGAAGGTACTAAGCTTAGTCGTACACCATCAAGTGATGTTGTACCTACTTTGGCTAATGTTGCAGATATTGAGGGTGCTTATGACTCCTCCAGTTCATCCACAAATGCGGAAGATGAAACAACCACTTCATTTCTTGGTGGCCTGACCAATTTATCACTCTTACTTTCATTTCGACACCATGTCTGGCTAGACATTTGAAGGAACAAGGTATATATTTCTATGCCTTAGTTAATTCTTGAAATGTTTTAATTCACTATTAATTAACTCTTACACAATTTGTTTTGTAGATTCGAGGATTCCAAAATTGCATAAACCGTGGTTCTCAAGTTTCAGTTTGGAAGACTATTCAGGGACATCCAGAGAAGGAAAGGGTGAAGAAGTTAATTGAGGGCTCCAGCTTGGAACCCTTAGGTTATGTCTTATATGATGGGAGTAACTAGGTGGTAATCTCTGGCATTGTTGAGAGATGGCAGCCTAAGACCAACACGTTCCACATGCCATTTGGCGTGATAAATATCATATTAGATGACGTGTGGGTTCTTTTTAGGATTCATGCCACTAGAAAGACAGTTGTTGACAAGTTGAAGGATCGCATTGTGGTCACTTCGATGACAAGTTGTTTGCTAGGGATCTCAATCAGTGAAGTCGATGAAGAGATTATGACTATGTCTGGTCTCATTGTAAGGTTGGCATGGTTGAAGAAACGTCTTGCAGTCCCAACTAAAAGACTTTTAAAGGAAAAAGAAAATGAAGAGGATGAGGAAGAGGAGGCAGAAGAAGGGTCTGATAGGAAAAAAAATGCCTATGTATACCCTCCCGTTGAGCGCTTGGTCCGAACCTACATCCTCTACCTACTCGGGGCCACCCCTTTTGTGAATAAGTATAGTACAAGAGTTCCCCTTACTCTCATTTAGTTTTTAGAAGACATGGATAGGATTAATGAGTACGCATGGGGTGGTGTGGCACTTGCTTACATGTATCGTCAGCTTGGTATTGCAAGTCGCGCAAGTCACTCAAATTCGCGGGTACATGACATTGTTAGAGGTAAAGTATTGAACCATTTTATTTTGATTGTTTATTACTTTGTTCGTAACATTTGTTTAGTGTAGGGCTGGAAGTACTATCTCTTTCCATTCATCAAGCCACATTTACATAATTACTACAAAGTGGGAATGCCTCGAGTAATGAAGTAGCACCATAAAAAAGAGCCCAGGCTAATGTTGGGTCTTCTCATAGAATTTAGTAGGCGACTTGATAGGATGCGACCCCATGAGGTGATGACCCTACAATACACTACAACTACAAAAATAACTTTATTAAATATATGGACTGTTTATAAATGATTTTTTTCCTAGGTATTTTGGTATACCGCAAAGAAGAATGCACCTCCAGTCCATGATGACATTCTATTTAGGTTCAATAAGATTTTTAGATGTCATTGAACAACAATATCCTGTAAGGGTTTTGAGGCAAATGGGATATGTTCAAGGCATTCCAAAAGAATCATACCGATCCATTTCTGCTGATAGAAGTAGCCTAGCCCATACGTACTCAGTGAAATATAGTTACAACCCCCAATTTTGGGAGGACTCGGAGGACCATCTCATTGGTAAAATACGGCGCGCTGAAAGGGCAAACCATCTATGGCAAGCTGCACTAGGACACCTTGCATGGTTTTAGTCCGTGAGTCACCCATTTGTTGAAAATCGTGAACATATATTCGGGGTGGATGAGGAAGAAAATTCAACTTTGGTAGGAATTTTACTTATGTTATATTCTATCTTCTTTTAAGTCGATTTGGTATATGTTATCAGTTACTTAATTACCCTATTTTATTGAGAGTGTAATCGTTAGGCACTTAATATTGCATTGCAGTTTAGATCCATCCTGAGGGACAACAGTACACCCGAAAATGCAATCGCAATGGCGGATTTGATAATCGCCTTGTTACCTGGTGTTCAAGATTAAAAAGAAAATGGTGATTGCCACGACCACCCACAGTGATGGAGCTACAACATTCACTGCCGTTGGACGTGACTCAAAACTCGGGGAAGATCTTTAGTTGTTGGGCATCCTCCATTGACTTATGGATAAATTTGGATTGTTTGTGCTTGAGTGTCGTTGTTCACATAACTTTCTCATTTTAAATTTTCGTTATCTTTGAATTAGCAGTTAATTTCCCCGTAGGTACCAGCTGGAATCTGATTTATAAATGTTTGAAATGTTGCTCCTTATTGTTTGTATGTCTATTCTTGCAAAAATTATTGACTGCAGACTTGCAAGTTCGATAGGTATTGAAGAGTAATGGACCAGGAAAGCCAAATACATCCAAGAGTTATTCTACAGCTTTAGCATGACTTAACCAATAGTCGGTCATGGTGATCGGCACTAGATCTTCGAGTACTACCAAAAATTTAGTTGAAGTTTTTTTTAATGTGGTGTATGAATAATAAATTTATGGGGTATGCCTAAAACTTTATGAGGTTTCCAATAACGTATGACCATGTATAGATGATAGAATATTCAGCCTCTCGAACTACACTAGTCAAAGCTTTGTATATGTTAATTTAGTTATCAAATGCGGGGTATGCATAGTAACATAATGCGGTATCCTCAATGGTAAGGAATTCTAAGTTCGTATTTCTTTGATAAGTTACGGTTACCTATTATTAATAGTCAAGAAAGCCTCTCGAAGTACTTGCTCTGAATGGTATTATAATTAGTTAAGTTCTTAAATGTGGGGTATGCGTAGTAACATAATTGGGTATGCTCAATTGTTTAGAATTCTAAGTCTGTATCCTTCTTTGATAAGTTACGGTCATATATTGCTAATAGTCAAGAAAGCCTCTTGAAGTACTTGCTCCAAACGATATTATAATTAGTTAAGTTCTCAAATATGGGGTATGTGTAGTACCATAATGGGGTATGCTCAATGGTATGAAATTCTAAGTCCATCCTTATTTGTTAACTTACAGTCACCCATCACCGACAATCAAAAAAGCCTCTCGAAAGTAATTGCTTTGAACGGTACTATAATTAGTTAAGTTCTCAAATGTCGAGTATGCATTGAAATATTATGGAGTATGATCATCAATATGGCGTTCTTTGTCCGTTCATCGTACTTAAGTTACGTCGCATTATGGCTGAGAGTCTATATTGCTTTTCGGAGAACTAGCTCCGAACATTCATATAATATAGTTACCTTCTCAAACGCGGGGTATATGTTGAAATTTATATGTGGGTATGTTTTAAAATTTGACGGGGTATGCATATCCAGACGGTTGTATGCGTCTGAAGTTTATTGAAGCATTTCAGTCTTCAATCTATGTAGGCCATGTTGTAAAGACACGGTGGGTTACAGATAAAATAATGGTGAGGTATGAATATGAAAATGATTAGAAGATACCGTTCTCTTGGTACATGTTACGATTACACATGGTTGTATTAAACAGGCTGTCATGATACACACCCGAATCCTCTTAAAATCAAGTTAGAAATTTATTTTTGGGGTTAGTTTAGCAATATGATGGGGGTATGCGTAGTATAACGATGGTATGTGGCCGAAGTAGGACTTGCACCCTCGGACATGTAGTACCATTACCTAGGAAAAGATATCGATCCTTTTAGACCAAAAGCACGCAGAAACTACAAAAAGATTTCATTTCACTACAAAGCTAACAACAACCAACATAACATTTAATGGAAATCAACTACATACCATTTGTACGTCATTCCAAACACAAATAAACAAAATTAAAAATGTTGTAAATTGGATGACCCTTTAACCAAGCTTATGAATAATCACATTGTTAAGCATGGCTCTCACATTGAATTGTAACATCAAGCATGACTTCTACATTGAATGTAACTTGTACACTCTACGTAACTTGTATTCAACTCCAATATATAATCACTTATCCATGTATTGTCATGTAACTTGAAATCTTGTATGACATGAGACTTTGGTGTAACTTGCACACTTTGTGTAAGTACCTATTCTCATCATGAATAATGGCTTATATAAAGGGGTTCCTTCACTTGTAAAGAACACACTAATGTATGAATGAAATCTCTACATTCTCATCTCTAGCTCTCTTCTCTCTTATCTCTTCTTCTCTACTTGTTCTAGTAGTTCTTAGTTTATGCATTCTATACTTAAGTCTCTAGCAAGTCCAACTTAAGTTCTAGTTGGCTTACAACTCAGCTTACAACTCGTTATTAGCATGAAGTTGCTCTACAAGAGGAAGTCTTAAAGATCAAGAAGCTTTTCAAAGATATAAAGCTAAGAAGGTATAATTTTTATTAATTTAAATAAGTTCAATTTATTTCCATGTTGACATGGTTAATTTCTTTTTTGTTACATGCATATTTAATTATGTAAATGTACTTTATTCATACATTATGCATTGTAACATCACCGACTACGAAAGTATGCTCTGTAGCTGCGTCTTGTACAATCTTTTACATCAGAAATCAAAAGTCGACGTGTGACATATATTCTTTCTCTTAAAACTACAAACGATTAGTTATTGTTCTATTCTTGATTTTATAATACAAATAATGATATAAGTTTAAGTTGATAGTGGGTAAGTCTTGTCCCCGGTAAAGCTAAATATTAAAAGAGAGACGGGTTATTCCGTTCGAGGAAGCACGGTGTGAAGTAGACTATGTCTCACCACCCAACCTGGAGGTTTCCCACCAACTCATACGAATAGTACATTTTATTTATTAATGAATCAAGTTGTGAACATATATATAATCATATGTTATATTTTTACATAAAAAGGGGAAGACTATTTTATATTAAATTTATTTTCGAAATATTATTCAACCATAGTTGAACTTGTTGCCATATTATATTACCAACAAGAATAACTTTTCATGACAATTAGATACTAAAATTTGTTAATAAAACATCTATGCAAGACTATATTGTGTTATACAAAATTTAAATCGTTTGTCAATATCTCTTTAGAGATTTGAAAAGTGAATATTTCACTTTATATATCTTTTCACCCTATAGAGTTATAAATATATAAATACCAAAAAAGTTAATGCTCCAAAAGCTCAAAATGAGCGGTTGAGTCTCAAGCTACAAAACTTAATCAGTCAAATATTAATTATAATTCTGCAATTTTAATTACCTCTATGTTGAGGCTACGTGGAAATATGACTGATGAGACAATAAAAATAAGGTCACGTGGCCTGCCTTGATTTATTGTTGCAACAAATATCGAGTGTGCACGTCAATCCAATAAATAGTAAGGACTGATTTCATGTCTCATGGTAGCTGAGTAAAATAATGAGATATTATAAATATAATATCGCTCTCGTCCAATTATTTCAGCTTCAAATTAAGAAGCATATGTTATATATAATGATTATGATCGCAATAATAAATTTATGGATGTAGAAAAGGTGAAAATATCAGGTAAATGTCGTATTGACAATTCCACCAAAAATTGGAACATAAGTGGTGCACCACTATAAAGGGCAAATAATTATTGAGAATGGGCGCTCGTAATTGTGACATTTTTTTGGTCATATATGAAATGCTATTTTGCCTAAATATTGTCATATATATACCCGAATATTTTTGCGACCTTTACCATGCCTTCAAAATCAAAGGAAAAATATTATGAATTTTATCATTGAAAATGGCTCGATAAAACAGACACATCGAGATGTGTTTAAATCGTGACCTAAATATGGGCGATGAGTTGATGTCTTGTGTATCATGCTACATGCATGTACATTATAATATAAAAGTGAATATTTCTCGAATTCAAACTTAGTGGAGGTTAATGTTTAGGTAATATCTGACACAACAATTTTATTGTTAATTTCTTCTTCAGAAGAAGTCTACTCAGAATAATAAAAAATTTATCTATATGATTTAATCTGAGTATAATATTCCCGGCTTTAACTTTTGAATATATAAGACACATTAAAACGAATGTCGTCATAAATCAAATGACATTCAATGTAGAAAGATCTCTTTGATTATCCATAATCATCAATAATGCGAAAATATTGTAAATTCGCACGGACATCCTTTATCGAACTGGACTTTTTTTTATCAACTGGAGATTATCTCAAGGCAAATCAATATGAGACTTATATTGATTTAACTCTCCATCAATCATATTATAAAATGCCTTGGATCCCCAATAGGGAATTTATTTATATCAAGTTTTGCTAATTGTCACTTTGATGAAGCAATTTTCCTACCATTAGGGGGAGATATAAGCCAATTCAAAAGGAATGAAGTGAAATTGCTTAAAACACATCAAATTGCATTGAATTTGTTGTATTATGATCCATGTATAAATTAATATGAACTCGAAGTTCAAAAAGTCATTTAGTAGCAACAAGTTATGATACAAAAGAGTGGCAATCATATGCTTCAACATTAAATTGTTCGTATTTAAAACGATGTCAATATGCAACAAAATGCACAAGATGTCTCACCCATGTGAACATAAGGGGGAGAATCAAAATGAGTTATTGGTTAGTATATTGCACTCTTTTTCCCTTTGCCATGGTTTTATCCCACTGGGTTTTCTTTTCAAAGGTTTTTAATAAGGCAATACTAATAATATTAAAACTCTTTATCAAGATTGATTAGTGCATTGCACTCTTTTCCTTTCGCTATTGGTTTGATCCCACTGGATTTACCTAGCAAGGTTTTTTAATGAAGCAATCCTAACATTATTATACTTCATATAAAAAAATAAATAAATAAATTATGAGAGCAATTAATGTACTCTTTTCTTATACTAGATTTTTCCCACGGGTTTTCTAGTAAAGGTTTTAATGAGACATATATATTCAATCAAAGTGTATCGATGTATTGCACTCTTTTCCTTAGCTTTAGTTTTATCTCACTGGATTTTTCCTAGCAAGGTTTTTTTTCCTAGCAAGGTTTTTAATGAGGCAATCAATAATATTATACTATAAATCAAGATTGACGAGAATATTGTACTCTTTTTCTTATACTAGATTTTTTCCCATAGGGTTTTTTTAGTACAGGTTTTAACGAGGCATATTCACAGCAAGTGTCATCTAAGGGGGAGTGTTGTAAATTGGATGACCCTTTAACTAAGCTTATGAATGATCACATTGTCAAGCATGGCTCTCACATTGAATTGTAACATCAAACATGACTTCTACATTGAATGTAACTTGTACACTCTACATAACTTGTATTCAACTCCAATGTATAATCACTTATCCATGTATTGTCACGTAACTTGTAATCTTGTATGACATGAGACTTTGGTGTAACTTGCACACTTTGTGTAAGTACTTACTCTCATCATGACTAAAGGCCTGTATAAGGGGGTTCCTTCACTTGTAAAGAACACACCAATGTATAAATGAAATCTCTACATTCTCATCTCTAGCTCTCTTCTCTCTTGTTTCTTCTTCTCTACTTGTTCTAGTAGTTCTTAGTTTATGCATTCTATACTTAAGTCTCAAGCAAGTCCAACTTAAGTTCTAGTTGACTTACAACTTAGTTTACAACAAAAAACATAATTATTCAAAAAATATACATTACTTTCAATATTTGAAAGTAACAACAAAATGAGAAGGCATGTTTCAAGTTTCAACCAAAATAGATAGCAACTACACGTCTTGTAAATCTAAAAAGTAACTAAACTTGTCCATCATTGTTATACCCATCCGTTTACACCCATATACACCCGTGTATACCAAAAATACATGACATATACACGTAAAAAAGGTGCATGTACCATTTTTCAATCATTCAATCAAGTTCCAAAAAACAAGAGTCAAGACAAAGTATCAATCTAAACAAGCGCATTCGGCGGGTCTAGTTGCTTGTGGTCAAGGTAGAACGCTTAACCCATCATGCCACGACCTACTTTGACCCAAGGCATATACATCTCATTGCCTTGAGATATGTGGTTGATCACGTGTAGTGCGTACAAAATATAACCTGCAATCGAGTTACCAACCACAAGGGTGTAGTAGTGGTAAATACGGGATTGAATCCACAGGACTTAAGTTTTACTCCAAGTTAACTAAAAATTGGGGTTTTTAGAAATTCAATGAAATAATTAATTAAACTAGAACAAATAAAATGTTTGCAAAAATAATATCAATGAGAAGAAATTACCTAAGTCTATAGTTCCACAAGCAAGAATCAAGATTCAACGGCATTTAATGGACCCAAAAAGTTATTAATTCAATTTCTCCTAGATTAGCTATGGAAAATCGACATCCGCCAAAAATTCATAATTCCCCTAATTTCGATAGTCACGACGTCCACCACTAACTACTTCCCTAATTAATGTATAACCTTAGACATCCGTCAATCGGGTTTAACACACTAACCGCATTAATTTGGATCTATGAGAACATTAATCCTAAATAACTGGATCACATCCACTTCCGATTTAACCAAGATTCGATTGTTGGACACTCAAGAACCGAAAGGATTTAATGGCAAACGGGTGAGTGTTTGCCACTTTATTGGTCCAAAAACACAATTACATGGACACTAATAGTTCAAATAATTGTAGATTGTCCACCTAAAAGCATGCACTGACAATATACATACCCTAGATCTAAATCATAATCAATAAAATCAACAACAATGAAATAAGAGAATTTAAATTAAATTAAACAATAAAATAAAAGATCTCACATAATATGTCATGAATCCATCTTCATGACTTGCTTCCCTTTCGACCTAGGTAAGGAGTTGATTAACCGATCATCGTCGTCGAAGAAAGTTGATGAAAAATAATAATAATCGGTGTTCTTAATAATGAAACCTAAGTTCATAATATATAAAACTACTAAAAATTGGTCTCGGGAGGTGAGAGAAACTAATTTTAGGGGTTTGACTGGGAGGAACGCTGTGGCACTCCTAATTGGTTAAAATATGATGTCTCCTCTTCTACCCAGGAGCATCGTAGGACTGTAAATACTCCATTTTGAGTTTTTCAACCGGCTTGAAAATAGGTGTCTAAAATAAAGCCACATCGTGCATTGTGGCATTTCTAATAGTTTCAAAGTGGGCTAGCAACTGGAACAAATGGATGTAGAAATTCCTATTGCTATTAAGCTCATGCACTAGCTCCCTTGTCACCCTCATCCAGCCATAAATAGTTTCGTATCCTAATGCCTTGTCTATGGCTCAATACTCACAGTTGCCATCAGACTCGACATTCTTTGCTCAAGCTTGCATAGTATCCACATATCTGAAATGTGAGCAACAAACCCAGCTGAAACTTGAGATCGAGTCTTTAATCACCTATGTGACACAAATGGGATTGAAATAGTAGCTCGAGCCCGTCCCTTTCTCCTCCCCCTTCCCCTGCCACCAATATTTGAATATTGGGTTAGCTCAATGGAACTGGAATCACCAACAATAGACTTTTGGGTTATTTGAGACTCGACAACATGTTGAACTGCCTCGGCAACTGGCCGGACCTCCTCAACAACATACCGAACATCCTCAGTAACCGAGTCTCCTCGGTAGCAAAACCAAGCCTCCTCGGCAAACCGAGCTCGAGCCTCGACAAACTTAAACCCTGATGGAGTTTTCGTAGTAGATTTCTCGAGTTTCTCATTTTTTTCTCTTTTCGAGACTTCTTCTTTTTTGGACCCAAGGGACCATTACGCGGCCGACCCCTAATCTATACTTTCTTTTTTGGTATGAAAATTACAATTAAAGCTGGACATGTGATTTTCCTTAACTTTTGGACAATTCTTGCCCTCGAATCAAGACCGTCGCTTCGAAACTTAACCTCAATTGTTTCCATTTCGGTACGATACTTAAAGTTATTTTCTTGTTCTTTACCAAATTTGATCGGGTGCAAGTTCAACTTCCTCCAATGTATTAACATCTCTTCAAGAGTATTGGGCTATTGTCTGTGATGCAATCTCGTGGGCACATGGAAACCCATGAGTAGCCTGTATGTTAACTCTATCTGAGCATGTACCACATCCATCCACTTCCTATACCATCAGTCATAGTCCTCCTCCTTAGAGAATAATTCTCTTGTCTTTGAATGGACATTTTTATTTACGTGCCAACCATACAGTATGTGCACCCAAGTTAAGAATACTTCCTCTACGACCCCTATGAGAGCTTGATCTCTATCAGTCAAGATGACCCCGGGGAGTGTCCACCAATCCAACAAATCCCTCAATTGCCTAAAACCCCATGCATAATCAGGCATCGTCTCCTTAGCTAAGAATGCATGCGCTGTAATGAAAGTCATGTTAGTGGAAGTGATGCCGACAATCTCGAGCAAAAGGTACTTGAACCTATTAGCCTTGTAGATGCAGTCCATAATCAACATATGAGGAAAGCAATGAAGAAGCTGCAACGAAGTAGGGTGAGTAAAGAACGAACCCCTAACGATGTCTGATCCATCCTAAAACACATGCTGCCCCATATATCGATGCTCGTCCAATTTCTAAAATAACATCCGCATCTTTGTTTTTCCTTCAACTTCAATCCTTCTTAATCGAGCTTTCTCATTATAACTTGTTTTCATGACAGTCACATTAACTGGATTCTTGTCCTTAATGCTAGCTAGAATGTATCGAGGTTTAGCACTAGTATTGTTCAAATATTTGAGAATAACCCTATCAGGCTTAGTAAGCCTTCCGGGATATGCATGGCCAATCAAGTTGTTTGAAAACTTGTGGTTGTGCAACGCACATGTCATTTCTCATCAGCCTCATGTTTTCACATTCATCTTAAATTGACAACCACACTTCTTCGATGTAGTCTCTTTAGGCTTATCCTCAGCCTCATCCCCATCCTTTTCTTTACACATTTTTTAAGCAACCAATTTTAACTTCTTCACCTTAGAAATCTTTGGAGCAAAAAAAAAATCGAACCTTTCGCATCCAATGGACAACCTAGCTTGCCGACCAATGGAAACATCTGATTTCAATATAATGACCAAAAACTCATACTCTTTGGTTGTACTCAGTGCCCAAATAACTACTTCCTATCTATTATTGAATGGCATAGCCAGTGTGAAGGTATTGGTGAAGTCTGGGAAGGGATCACTTGTGTACACCCTGTGTCGTTGGTAGGAACCTACAAGGACGAAAAGAACCACCAATTAAACACAAAATAATTGCAAAAAACTCAAATTTCATCATTTATAATCTGTACGAAGTAGCAGGTTCGAGACACATAATATAAACTTTGGTCTACCCTAACTGATACCTATAGTGTATGTATCGGGCTCATGGACGAAAGGTATATATGGATAATGAAGCACAACAACTGAAAGCTAAATAATCATATTAGGTTTAATTGGCTGAGAAGTGTCCACTACTCACGACATAGTAGGGCAGAGATGCATGTTGGATGTCTCGGCCCTGTGAGTCCGATAAACACGGGCATGATGAAACATTAAAAATCTCCACGTAAATCGATGAAAAACTTGAGCACTCACCTCATTGTGCTCTGTTTCGCCTCAATTTGACGTTTCCTCTGTGTTTTCTATCTTTAGTGGCTCCATTTGTCCCAAAAATTGATGACCTAGAAATTTTGAAAATGGAAACAATGTGAGCGCTCAAAATAACACTAAACATGCTAGTACAATAACAAAAACGATGAGAAAATAGACTTGGTCGATTTCATAAAGATTCAACCTTGTTTGGCTGAAAAATGAAAAAGGAGGAAGTTGGGGTAGGACAGGGTTTCGAGAAGGGGGAGCGGCACAATTTTTGGATTTCAAAAGGTTGGGGTATGATTGCAACAAAAACCCCTTACATATCATATGCAATAAGGAACTTCCGTTAATGGGTTCTAAAAGTCAATTAAAACTTCAAAATTGAGGTCCATTTAGTAAAAGCTGGGGTCCTTTTAGCCATTGCCTATATTAATTATATTTTTACACACAAAAACCTACACCCTAAACCCTTATCTCTTTATTTGAAGCCTATAATTTTGCGGTGTCAATTATAACTTAATAAGGAGATCTGTTTTTTATATAAGAGTATATTTTGGTATTTTACCATGAAAAAATATTTTATTTTAATTATATTTTCAGTTGTGGTGTCAAATTTACATATTTTGATTAGCGTATTACGGCTAAAAATGACTTTAAAGATATTAATCATTAAGGTCCCTCTAAATTATTACAATTTTAAGACTTCGACTCCAAATTTGTTGTGGTCGCTTATATATATTAATCAAACTCCTCCCTACCAACTCACGTTTTATTATCTTTCAATTTAAATATATTGTATTTGGAGAAACCTAGACGGGTTTGTCCAATAGTAAGGATGGATTTGGGATTGTGTGGGTTAGGCGCTCGGTCCCATATTTGATTCTCTATTACGTCAAGATTGTCCGATCAAGTCATTGCGGTATGTTAAGGCCAATTGTATAAGGACCTCATGAGAATAGTCAAGCTCTCTTTGATATATATATATATATATATATATATATATATATATATATATATATATATATATATATATATATATATATATTTGAGCTCCCATTGAAGAAGCACTATATATATAATGAATATCAAGAAAAATATTGTATTTTGAGACATACTTTTCCTTTTTTTTTTAATTTTTAGAAATAACGAAATTAAATCAATGATTTTATAGTTGCTTGCCATTAAAATTAAAGTACTGTTACATACGTAACACATATATGGCCCCTCGAGCCATCAAAACCTGAAACAAGTTCCAGTGCGTTGGTGGTTGTGGAGCACCTTGACACCAAAGAAGAGTTCGCTTTATTTCTGTCCTAGCATACTAGTACTGGAAGAGATGGAAATGTCAGTTGTCAAATGTCAAATGTCAAATGCCACTTCAAGTTAGATTCCTTCGTCCAAGTGCATTGCAAGTTGTGAGTCGGGCTGGCTGCTTATCGGCTAGCTTAAGATCCATTTTAAAATTTTAGTTAACTAATTCTTATAAAAAATATCTAATTCACTAATTAAATGAGTTTGATACCTAATATAAATTGAAATAGAGGGAGAAAGACAAATTAATTGATTAGTAAAAGCTAAGCACTCGAACGTAGTTATCTAATGCTTGATTAGTATTAGATGTAAATCGATGATTTTCAATATAATAATCAAATAATAGTTTTTTTTTCTTTTTATATGTGAGGGTGACTTTAGCTAAAAATGCATGGGTCGATCTCAATTAGGTTAAGATTATCAAAGTCCATATATATTTGAATAGCAACACATCTATCACCAACTAACTGTGCAAAACTAGCTCTAAATTTATCTCATATATATTATCTCAATGTTTTTTTTCAGGGGCATGATTATTTTTCATTCCTAACTAGTCATCAGTAAGTAAAGACATTTGAGTTGAGTTAGAGTGGGCTAATCTTTATTGTTATCTTGGTGGGGTGGGCCAGCCTTATTTTTTCTTATTTTTTATTAGGTAAAGCATAGATATATGTTGTGACGAATCACCGCGGAATACTCAAGATCGTAATTACGCGAATACACCCAAAGATAAACAAATCATAGAGAAAATATGAACACAAGAATTTTTGTGGAAAATCCAAAATCATGGAAAAAAAATCACAGGCAAGAAACAAGACAATCCACTATCAATAGTTTAGTACACAAAGGAAAAAAACTCATATATCTAAACCCCATAAGATACCCCAACAATACTCAATCTCACAGTGTTGCGTACCCGCTCGCAGGTCCATACTCCACGACACGCTCCACTCTCAAGCACCTAAACACTCTTGCATCACGTACCCACAACTAGACCCTTGCATGTATGCACAATACTAAGACCTTTCACTTAACCGTACTCACCTATTTATAAGTGTTACAGTACACATAAACAAACACAAAAATTAACTCCTAATTGGAATATAACACATTAATCTAGTTTGTATCTAATTACTAACTAATCTTTATGTGTAATCATTGTGTATGCATGAATTCAAGTAGGGCACTAATTTGAGTCCAACTCAAATTACAAGTTTAAGCCACTTGATTCGATAAATCTTCACCTCGGCGAAAACTCTCTACCTTGCTCTTGTCGCACCACCCTTTCAGGCCACCATCCTCAACACTGAGAATGAACCAAGTCCAATCTAGCCTATTTGGACTTACCAACAACAAAAACCCACCTTTTGATCAACTTTTGAGGTCTATACCTTGTTCCATGTTTATACACCAAAACAAAAAAAATTCTTCTTCCTTATGCTTTTCATGACCAATGAAGACTTCCGGAATATTTTCAATACTCTACCTCGCCCGATGTACCTGTAACCCTCGTAATATAATTTAGAAAGAGAAATTAGATTTTAAGTGCAACTCAACGCACGGCGAACGTCCCGAAGTGTTATGATGCGTCAGTCAAAAGACTTCAGCGAAACTTCACCGACTCTCAATATCGGTCGTAGAGAGACATCACCCATCGACATAAGTTTACCACCCGTACAACTTGCATAATTATCAATCCATGCCTTATATACGCGCACATGTCATTTGGCCTCGCTGTCAATTACTCATTCTCCCTTCAGATCAACTGCTGGGGCATGTGCCCTATGCCAATCTACAAAACATTTATCATATAATTTTAATTAATAAAAATGAGGTTTTCATTTGTTGTTTTATTATAAGTGATTGCATGTTTACCTTATAGTAAGATCCATATGTATTTGTTGAGATATCCTAAATGTCCCTAATCGGTCATTATACTGAAAACTATAATGAACTAAGGCTAGTGTGAATCTTGATTGATGGTCATGTGGTGACGATCTGAAAACTTAAAATACCCACATTAGGGGTATTTCAATAAATTCACAAGTTTTATTCGTGTGAAACCCTAATTATAAAAACTCACTATAAACCCTAGCCACCACTAATTAATTTACAAACCCTAAATAAAAAATAAGAGATAAGAGCTTGGATGGTGTTGGTAACACAAAGTGGTGGTGGAAGGCACAAATCATCTCCTAATTTGTTTTGTTCTGGTTTTTTTATTTAATTGGGGTAATGGTTTGATCCAAAATAGTGTAGGAAACCTTTAATGAAGATGACGTATATGGCATTACTAGCGGCAATATAGTCGTTGCTATCACCAGTGAGGGCAGCGGCAGTCCCGCCACTGCCATTACTAAGACTAAGGGGGCGTCACAAGGGATGCCCCCCATTAAATAGCACGAGAGGGGTGTCAATTGGCCACATCCCATACCAAACAAGTCGCTCTATCATGGTTGGTAAGGGGGTTGTTGCCCCTTGTCGGCCTGGTATAGGGCCCCTAACGTTATCCCGACGCTAGGCCCCCTTGGGCGCCATGCCCAAAGGTTTCCCGTGATGACCAGGGAAGGCGCTAGATACATCCAGCACCAATAGGGGCTTCATGCCCTAGGTTCATACTCAGGGGTCAGATTGGCCCTAGAGTATCCAGCTGACCCAAAGAGGGAGTTAATCAGGGGCTAATTTGAACCTCGATAAAAGAATAATAAATTAAAAATATAATAAAGTATAATGAAAGTAAACATAAAAAATGAGATAAAAATAGATATTATATATAAAGTTAAAATGAAATAGAATGAAAATAAACAAAAAACAAACAAATGAAAAATGTCCCCTACCTTCAAACGGGGCACTGCCGCGTTCCTAAGGGAAAGATCAGGTAAGTCCCACCCCTCGACCTTGTCACCGGATGATGAGGGACTCGCGGGACCCGCACTAGTGAGCCTCAAAGGCAAATTATTTGAGAAATTAATTACCAAAATTAATTGAACTAATGTGTTGATGTGATGTGTATTAATTGTTTAGATTCGCGAGATGGTTCACATAGAACCTCGAATGTGCAAGAACTAGGAAACAATATTGCAGCGAGTCAAGGTAAGTGGGGAGCTTGATAAATTATCAAATATGACATGCAATTAAATATTATTAGGTCTTACGATTTTAAATCAAGACTTGGGGAATGGGTTGCGACTTATTATTGACTTGAATGTGACTATTTATGGATTGTGAGTGTGCTGCCCTTTGCTTATGTTGCCTTTATCTCATATTCGTGGTTGTCGCCACTATTTGACCTATTACGTGGTTGTCGCCACCATTATGTGGTCGTCGCCACCACTTGAGTATTTTATGGTCGTCGCCACTACTCGAGTCACAACATGAGATCGATACATGAGATTGGTGCACACATTGATGATGACTTTGGAAGAATCTACTGTGGACTAGATGAGACTAGTTAGGGGGCATAAAGGCCTTTATGTCAACTAATGTTTTGCATCACTTCGAGAGTAGGTGAATCAGTCACCATATTCTTGTCAATAACTAGTACGCATTGAATGGGACTCGACTTACTATATTATTATGCTTTTATGGTATCTCTCTTGAATCACCCTGCATGAGGATTTGATTTATAAATGCTCTTATGTTCTCTATGCGATGCTTTATGACGTCGACTAAGGATATATGTGAAATACTCTTTTTCTCTTTCTTTACTTTCAATTCATGATAGACTCACATGATTAGTAGGTATCACTTGTATGTTTGATAGTTGAGTGGTTTTTTTGCATTACTGAGTTTCGTTGGTTCTTTTAGCTCACCCCACTTACTTTCCATATCCATCATCATCGATATCAGCGCGGGATAAAGGGAATGCGATAACGTAGAGCTTTGGCTTCGATGTGAGATTTGCATGCTATTCATATTATAGATATTCAAGACATCTAAACATGAGTTGTATTAAGTACTTAATGGGATAAATTTTAATCCTAGAGACTTGTTGACTTAGTACCTTGATAGTATATGTTTGAAGTTACTTAGGGATACTTGAACACATTTGTTTAGAATAATTTGTTTCAACATATGAAACCTTTTAGTTTTAAATTCTGCAGTTATTATTTCATATGTACAATTGTGTAGTTCCGTAGGTTGAATTGGGCATGCCAAGCCGTTATTTAGGTCTGGTTCAAGTATCGAGCTTGGGTAACGGTTTGGGCTGGGGACCCGACCCTAGGTCGGGGGAGGGTCATCACACATGTGATGATCATGCATATAGGGATACAAATTGAGATCATGAGTACTTGTTATAGGAACAAGGTACTGGACAAACCAACTATGAGAATGCCACATGGATTAAGCCATAAGTGTTACTCACGATAGTTATATCATTAGTTCTTCGACTTGAGATTACCATAGAACTCAATATTAGGAGCATGGTAATTTGACACAATTAAAAGTTGTCTTTAACCAAACGATTATAAAAATTTTGATTGTTTACCATGAGAATAATATGTGAATGTGTGTAATTAAGATAGAATTTGTCCTTCTCGTATGGAGAGAGATATCAGTGGATCCCTTAATATGTTAAACTATTAAATGGCTAAGTTCAAGTGATTTACATGATCAATGCCGATCTTTTCAGTCTACCTAAATATTGAGACTAGTACGATTGAGCATTAAGGGTGACTTTCCTTGACTTATGTTTAATCAAAGGATATCGCACGATAAAAGGATATGATATATGTTATTCATTAAGTTGCATCGATTTTGATATTCATGTTACTTGGGTAGTAATAATGCCTTGCTAGAGACCTCTTATGACTTGTGTACCAAAATAGTTTTGGTTCACTGCCAATGTCACATGAACCTATCGGTTAACATATGAAAAATAACTTTGTGTAATTTCAATTGATTTAGAGTAATGAATTTTATATGATAAGATTTATGACATAAAAGCCCTTATGATTTGTTATATCGTAATTTATTAATAGGGGCATATGTGTAATACAAATATGATTTAAGTGAGGGCTTATCTACACATATAAATAGAGGTTGAAACCCTAAAATGACAGATGATTTTTGTTTTTTTTCAAATTTTGAGTTCCCTGATTTTTGGGAGAGAAAGAAAAATATTTTATATCTCTCTTGAGGCTAGCACTCCAAATTGTGGTCATCGTTCATGTGTGGATTTCTGATAGAGGATGTGTGTTTGAACGTATTAGAGATCGATCAATCAGAGAAGGGAATTATGGATTAAGATATGGTTTAATTTGATATATCAAGTTTAATGGAACTTATTTTCGATCCTGTTGGTTTTTTAAAAATTATCTTGAATTTTTCGCTATGTATGAACCCCAAAACCCAACATTAACAATCATATTCTTTGCTAGACGCATAGGATAATTACTATCAGTATTAAGAATTAACAAATTTTCAACGTCGTTCAACATCAGAATTCTCCTTGTTGAATAAGAGCTTTTTGCCGAACCCACACCTTTACCTTTCCTATTCCTGCATTCTCTCCTGAGATGCCATAGTTGACCGCATTTCTAATATACCATTTTTCTTGTACTTTTTGGAACCCTTCCCAGCAGCTAACAAACCGAAGCTTTCAGATGAACTATTCTTTTCACCTTTCATAAACTTCTCCTCGAAATTAACATGGTAGTGGCCTCTGCTAAACTGATGGTTTCTTCCCGTACATTAATGTTGGCTTCATGTGCTTGAACGAATGGGGGAAGTGACTAAATGAGTTTGAGTGCCTGATCCTCATCACTGACTTGCTCTCCTAACTCTTCAAGTTTCGAGAGAATCTCATTAAGACTACTAAGATGATCAATAATACTTGTACCTTCATCCATCTTAAGGCGATCGCATCTCTCCTTCAGATAGAAACAATTTGACATGCTTTTCGTCATATACATAGTCTCCAATTTTTCCCAAAGACCTTTCACCGAAGAAATAGTCCTCATGTTTGAAAGAACATTTTTTCGCCAAATTGAGTCTTATGACGCTCGCCGCCTCAAATCCAATTCTTCCCGATTATCATCACTTTCCTTCCCACGACCATTCAATGCTTGACGTAGCCTAGATTAGATTAATAAGTCTTTGACTTGAATTTGCTACAAGCCAAAATCCAACTTCCCGTCGAACTTCTTTATGTTGAACTTCATTACACTTGTGTACTTTGTCATCTGAAAACTTCACCTTAATAATGTAACCCCCTAGATCTGAATCATGGCTATGATACCAATTTGTTGTTACGAATCACCACGGAATATGCAAGATTGCAGTTATGAGAATACACCCAAAGATAAACAAACAATAAAGAAAATATGAACACAAGAATATATGTGGAAAACCTCAAAATCAAGGAAACAACCATGGGCAAGAAACAAGACAATCCACTATCGATAGTTTAATACACAAAGAAAAAACATCCTCTATCTTAACCCATATAGATATCCCAACAAGATTCAATATCACAATCTTACGTATCCGTTTGCAGGCCCGTACATTACGACATGCTCGACTCTCAAACACCTCAACATTTTTGCATCACGTACCTGCACTTAGACGATTGCCCATACGCACAACACTATGTCCTTTCACTTAATTATACTCACCTATTTATAGTTGTTATAGTACACATTAAACAACACAAATATTAACTCATAATTGAAATACAACACATTAACATAGTTTGTATCCAATTACTAATTAATCTCATGAGTGATCATGTATGCACGAACTCATGTAGGACACTGATTTGAGTCCCACTAAAATTACAAGTTTAAGCCACTTGATTCCATAATATATAAAAGGGTTGACCATATCTTCCCCTAGGCTACAACCCAGGGGAGCCAATATGTGGCTCTGCCACTAGTAGGTCTTAAATAGGGATGCAAACGGGCTGGGAATGCCATAACGAAGATGTATATGTGAAGTTTAAATGGGGATGAAGGTAGGGATGGGGAAGAAATCTCATACCCGCGAGGGTACGGCTACGGGGATGGAGGAAAAATATATCCACAGTGATCCCCATGGGAATCTTTACTGGTAATTCTCGTGGGGATCTTTATGGGTATCCTATTGGGGATCTCCGAGGGGATCTTCGCGAGTATCCCTATTGGAGGAAATCCACAAGGATCCTCATATATCAATTTTATATATGTATACATGTATGCCATATGATAATACATATATACATATATTAATATTTAATGGTTTCCACCTCAAAACACTAGTGATATACACGTAATAAATAAACTCTAATGATATTTATAATTTTAAGTTATTTAGTTAAACAAATAAAATATTTTTATTACCAAACTACATTAATTATATGTTTGTTTTGGATTATTTGCAATTATATTTACATTTTACAAACTTAGAATAAAAAAATTGCAAAACCTTATTTTACAAATTACTAAACTACATTAACTATACGTTTATCCTAGCAATAGACTTATGTATATTTTGTATATAAATACCATTTAAAAATACCAATATACATATGCATATGTATGTGTTTATGACACCTTACATTTTATGATTTTTTTGAGAAAAAACTAAGTGAGAAAAAATATTTCTCCATCATGATTCACCACGAGGATCCCAATAGAAAATTAAATGGGGAAATATTTTCCCTATGAGGATTCCACATCCCTGTAGGGATTAAAAGGGACGGGGATGAAAACTCATCGCTGCATAGGGATAGGTACAAAGATGGGGGATAAATTATTGTGCAAGGATGGGGATGGAGATGGGGTCCACATCTCAACCCTCCCTATTTGCATCCCTATTCTTAGCTAGGGATGCAAGTGAAGCGACAGAGAATAAATACCTTGTCCCTAAAGGGAGCGGAGTGAAGATTAATTTACCGCCACATATTCTATATGGGAAAAAATAATCACCCATGTTGAATCAAGTGGCTCAAACTCGTGATTTTAGTAGGATTCAAATTAGTGTCCTACATGAATTCATGCATACACGGTGATTACACATGCGATTACTTAGTAATTGAATACAAACTACATTAATGTGTTGTATTCCAATTAGGAGTTAATATTTATGTTAGTTTATATGTTGCATGTTACAACTATAAATAGATGAGTACGTTTTAGTGAGAGGACATAGTGTTTTAGTGTTGAACGTTCAGGCTTTGTTAAGCGGGTACATACCACATAGTGTTGAGGTGTTTGAGAGCCGAGAGATGTGTCATAGTGTATGGGCTATGAGCGGGTACATGACACTGTGAGATTGAATCTTGTTGGGGTTTTTATATGATATTTAGATAGACGAGGTTTTTTCCTTTGTGTACTAAAGTATTGATAGTGGATTGTCTTGTTTCTTGATTGTGGGTTTTCCCTAGTTTAGGGGGTTTCCACGTAAACTCTTTTATTCATTTTTTTTCTGTGGTTTGTTTACTTTTGGGTGTGTCCGTGTGACTAAGATCTTTGGTATTTCATGATAACTCATCATAATAAATTGGTACCAGAGTCAAGATTCAGATATGAGAAGGTTACACTATTAAAGTGGAGTTTCAAAGATGTCGAAGTACACAAATGTGATGAAGTTCGAAGTTGAGAAGTTCGACGAGAAGATGAATTTTGGCTTGTGGCAAATTCAAGTCAAAGATTTGCTCATTCAATATGGGCTACGTCAAGCGTTGAAGGGTCGGGGAAAGGAAAGTGATGAGAATTAGGAAGAGTTGGTTTAGGGGCGGTGAGTGTCATAAACTCAATTTGGCAAAGAGTTTTCTTTCGAACATGAAGAATATTTCTTCGGAGAAAGGTATTTGGGAGAAATTAGAGATTATGTATACGACAAAAAGCACATCAAATCATTTACACCTGAAGGAGCAGTACCATCACCTGAAGATGGATAAAGGTACAAATATTATTGATCATCTCAGTACTCTTAACAAGATTGTCTCAAAACTTGAGGAGTTAGGAGAGCAAGTCATTGATGAGGATCAAGTGCTCAAACTCATCTACTCACTTATGCCTTCATTCAAGCACATGAAACCAATACTTATGTATGGGAAAGAAATCATCAGTTTAGCAGAGGTCACTACCATGTTAGTTTTCGAGAATAAGTTGATGAAATGTGAAAACAAAAGTTCATCTGAAAGCTTGAGTTTGGTAGTTATTGGGAAGGGTTCCAAAAAGTACAAAAAATGGTTTGTTAGAGAAATGGTTAACCAGGGTATCTTAGAAGAGACTGCAGGAATAGGAAATGTAAATGTGCGGGTTCTGCAAAAAGCTCTGGTTCAATAAAGGGGATTCTGATGTTGAAGGTGATGACGTTGAGAATTTGTTAGTTCTTAAGAGTGATAATAATTATCTTATGTTTACCGCAAAGAATATGATGTTGATCAGAAGGAGAATGATATTTGACAGCGGGGCCATGGGATATGTATGTGTACATAAGACATGGATAAGTAATTATGCAAGTTGTATGAGTAGCAAAATCATGTCGATCGCTGACTGCTCTCTATGACCGATATCGAAAGTCACTGAAGTTCAACTAAAGTTGTTTGATGGACGCTTCATAACACTTTTTGAGATGTTCAACATGTGCCGAGTTATACTCAAAATCTATTTTCTCTTTTCGAATTAGATAATAAGGGTTATAGGTACTCTGGGTAAGGTGAAATATTGAAAATATTTTGAAAGTCTTCGTTTGTCATTAAAGATGTGATGACGAAGAACTTGTTTGTTTGGTGCGAAAACATGAATTAAGATTTAAGCCTAAAAAGCTAATCAAGAAATGGGTTTCGATTTTTCGTAAGTCTAAAACAGCTGGACTGGACATGGTTCATTCTTGGTGTTGAGGATAGTGGCTCGAGAGGGCGGTGTGGCAACGACAAGGTAGTGGATTTTCTCCAAGGTTAAGATTTGTTAAATCAAGAGGCTCAAACTTGTGATTTGAGTTGGACTCAAATTAGTGTCCTACATGAATTCATGCATACATAGTGATTACACATAAGATTACTTAGTTGGATACAAACTATGTTAATGTATTGTATTCCAATTGGGAGTTAATGTTTTTGTTGGTTTATATGTACATGCTATTGGGTTTTCGAGGTTTATACGCAGCGAAAAATTCAAAATAAATTTTGAAAACCCCAACATGTTCAAAAATGATTTCCATTAAACTAAATCTACGAAAGTAAATTATACCTTATTTCGTGATTTCCTTTTGATTGTTCAATTTTCAAGATGTTCAAGTGCACGTCCTCTATCAGAAATCCAAATGTGAACAATGACCACAATTTGGAGTGCTAGCCTTAAGAGAGATTGAAAACATTTTTTCTTTCACTCCTTAAATCCAGAGAACTCGAAAATCGTGAAATGAAAATCTAATTTCATTTTTATGGTTTTACCCTTTATTTATATGTGTAGATAAGCCCTCACTTTAAAATCATATTTGTAATACAACTACTGTATTTAGGCGGTTTAAGCAGATTACACACACGCCCATATTAATAAGTTATCATATGACAAATCGTAAGGGCTTTTATGTCATGAATTTTATCATATGACCAATTGAAATTATGTAGAGGCATTCTTTATGTGCGACCCAATAGGTTCACGCGAAGTTGGTAGTGAACCAAAAATCATTTTGATACACAAATCATAAGTGGTCTCTAGCAAGGCATTATGACTACCCAAGTAGCATGAATATCAACATCAATACAACATAATTAATAACGTATATCATATCCTTTTGTCGTGCAATATCCTTTAATTAAACATAAGGCATGAAAAATCACCCATAATGTTCAATCGTACTAGTCTCGATCTTTAGGTAAACTGAAAAACATCCAAATGACATTGATCATAGCAATGCACATGGACTAAGCCATTATCAGTCTATCTTATCGAGGGATCCACTGATATCTCTCTCTATACGAGAGTTACAAATCTTATCTTGATTACACACCTTGACATATTATTCACATGGTAACCAATCAAAATCTTTATAATTGTCTGGTTAAAGACTACATTTGATTGTGTCAAATTATCATGCTCCTAAAATTGAAGTCTATGGTAATCTTAAGTTGAAGGACTAAATGATGTACCTATTATGAGTAAAACCTACGACTTAATCCATGTAGTGTTCTCATAGCGGGTCAATCCATTATCTTATTCCCTAATAAGTATTCGTGATCTTGATTCGTATCACTATACGCATGATCACCATACGACCATCAATCAAGATTCACACTAGTCTTAATTCATTATAGTTCCCAGTACAATGACCGACTAGGGACATTTAGGATATTTCAACAAATACCCATGGGTCTTAGTATAAGGTAAACATGCAATCACTTATAATAAAACAACAAATAAAACCTCTATTTTCTCTATTCGTATTAGATTATGAGGGTTATAGGTACTCCAGGTGAGGTGAACTATTGAAAATATTTCGAAACTCTTCATTGGTCATTAAAGATGTGATGATGAAGAACTTGTTTGTTTGGTGCAAAAACATGAAGTAAGATTTAAGCCTCAAAAGCTAATCAAGAAGTAGGTTTCGATTTTTTGTAAGTCTAAACCGGCTGGATTGGACATGATTCATTCTCGGTCCTGAGGATGGTGGCTCTAGAGGTTGGTGTGGCAACGGCAAGGTAGTGGATTTTCTCCAAGGTGAAGATTTGTTAAATCAAGTGGCTCAAACTTATGATTTGAGTAGGACTCAAATTAGTGTCCTACATGAATTCATGCATACATAGTGATTACACATAAGATTACTTAGTTAGATACAAACTATGTTAATGTGTTGTATTCCAATTGAGAGTTAATATTTTTGTTGGTTTATATGTACATGCACGTTACACCTATAAATAGGTGAGTATGGTTAAGTGAAAGAACATAGCGTTAGGGCGTTGATCGTACGAGCTTTGTTAAGCGTGTACGTACTGCATAGTGTTGAGGTGTTTGAGAGCCAAAAGTTATGTCGTAACGTACAGGCCTGCGAGCAGGTACATGACACTATGAGATTGAATCTTGTCGAGGTTTCTATCTGAGGTTTTCATATAGGATATTTTTCTTTTATGTACTAAACTATTGATAGTGGATTGTCTTGTTTCTTGCCGGTGGTTTTTCCCTGGTTTTAGAGTTTTCCACATAAATTCTTGTGCTCATTTTTTTTTCTGTGGTTTGTTTACTTTTGGGTATGTCCGTGTAACTAAAATTTTGGATATTTCGCGATGATTCGTCGCAACAGCTCCTTAGGAGGATCCTCGATTCCCTGCTGCAATCCCTACTCATACCAATTTTTAAAATAAATTATATTTTTAAATCAAAACTATTGCATATTATATGATAATTTCTCACTATAATTACAATTATACTAACTTCTTAGTTAGTATTAAATCGAAATATATAGTTAAAATCATAATTAATTTTAAATAGACTATAAATGTAAATATAATTTATATATTATGGCTATAAACACTTATTTACATGACCTTACTTGAGAACGTTCTAATAGTTAACACTTGGAAAAATATATAATGGATCCTTACTGTTCGAGGAAATTAAACTTCATTTGTATACATTAACTTTTTAAGAACAAAATTATGATTTTTAAAAGAGTAGAGATTTCCTGCAAGAAATCTCCATGGGACGGGGCGAGTCGAGAAATCCCTATGGGGAGAAGGCAATCCTCGCCCCCACTTTATCCCTCACCCTGAGAAGGATAAGTTTCACAAACAAAGATTTTTTTCCCTTCTTACATCCATCCTTAATCTTGTTACATAGAATAATCACTAATAATAATAGAGATATGAATAAAATGAGTTTACATATAAATACTAACAGAATTAAACAACAAATAAAATTCCTAACCGGAGGCTTGCACTGAAGCAATGTCATAAGACAAAAATATCTCTAAATTCGGTGATAAAATTTTCTCTAAAGATTTTTCCTTAGGATACAACGAATGCTCTTTCAAACAAAAATCACGAAGTTTGAAAGTCTGCCAAACTGAGCTTTTGCTTCTCTTTCACAAATATTAAATCTAAAAAAAAACTAGTAAATTCTTAGCGTTTCAATTCTACTTAAATATAACTTAAAGCACTGGTTCAAACCATGGTGATTGTCCAAATTAGAAAATAATACCCATTGGTATTATTCAACAGTCGCACCAGTTAATTAAGATAACGAAATTAACTGTCAACAATTAATTTTGAAATTAAAATTTATTTAAGTATAAAAATAAAAAATAACTTGATTTTACAAAGCTAACAATCTATGCCAAAAGCTCAAAGGCCTCAAGTACCAAGGCCATATCTTCGACATTAAATATTAAATATTATATATACACTCTACTACCTAACGCCACTTGGGCTCTATACAATGGGTTTGTCTAAAGCAAATGTAAAGAGATGGTGTTTGTATATAAAGAGTTTGTACTCTTTTTAAATGAGCAATTTGGGACTAACGAATCTTCTATTCAAACTCTCTCAAGTTCCAACGATATCCTACATTTGAATAGTAAATATCAATTTACCCTACATTTATGTTGAAATTTGGCTTTCGAAAATAAATAAATAAAAATTATAATACACGAAAGTAAGAGAAGTATCATCTCATGTCATCAGCAAAAGTATCTAAAAGACTTGAACTTACCATAGTAAAATGTATCAGATTTACTTCGTGATACGGTGAATATAGAAGATCTTGAATGCCCTACACATGACATAATTGTCAAAATTCAGTTTATATGTTTTTTTTTTATCCATTTTGGTCCCAAACAGATCCTGGTTTCATGATAGATATAAAGAATTTAGCTTGTATCTTTCTCATAAAGGCGATCTACATTTACTATCATATAGGTGACATTTTTATTTGTCATTAAATGCTTAACATATCCTTTCACTTCTTCTAAACACAGTTTTTATCTTAGGAATGAGCTCATATGTGTTCTTCTCTCGAGTTTCATCTGACCTGTTTGCCTATTGAACCTAGTACATGGGATCTCCAATCACCTAGGTTAGGGTTCTGGCAGACTTAACTCATTTATAGGCTTTAAAATCATTCCCCTCGATAACAATATCACTTGATTTCTTGGTAAGCCCTTTGTCATAGGATCTGTAATGTTCCCATATGACTTTACATAATTTATACTACTCCACTTGATAGTAATTATCTTATAGTATTATGTTGGTGCCTTATATGTCTTGATTTACAATTGTAAATATTATTTTTAGCTTTAACTTGTGCTGCCATACAATCGCAATGTATACATATTGCTGGCACTAGTTTTGGCCAGAATAGAATGTCTTCTAGGATATTTCTTAGCCATTCTGCTTCCTCAACAACTTTGTCTAAGCCTACAAATTCCAATTCCATTGTTGAACATGCTAAACAGGTATGCTTTGTTTATTTTCAAGAAATCGCAGCTCCTCCAAATGTAAAAATATATCCACTAGTGACTTAGTTTCAGTATTATCAGAAATCTAATTTGCATCACTATACCCTTCAAGTACTGGTGTATATTTTATATATTGCAATTCATAGTCTAAAGTATATTTTAAATACCTTAACACTCTTACCAATGCTTCCTAATGATCATTATTTAGATTGCTTGTATATCTAATAAGTCTGTTCACTACATAAGCAATGTTCGGTCTTGTAGAATTCATTTAGTGCATCAAGCTTCCAATTAATTGGGAGTACTCCAATTGATAAATTCCCATTTCGGAATTTTTCTTAAGTTTTCAATTCGATTCAAATAGAGTAGGAATAGGTTTACAATTAAATTGATTGAACCTCTTCAATATTTTTTCTACATAATGTGATTGGGTTAGGATATATCCATCATCATTTCTTTTAATTTGAATACCCAAAATGACATCTGCTTGACCTAAGTCTTTCATGTCAAACTTAGAATTGAACATCTTTTTAGTTGAAATGATTATATCCTTATTAGTGCCAATTATCAACATATCGTCAACATAAAGATATACTATGATACACAAATTCTTCATTTCTTTGATGTAGACACATTTGTCACATTCATTTATTTTAAATCTATTTGCAATCATAGTATGGTCAAATTTCAAATGCCATTATTTTCGTGCTTGTTTAAGTCGATAAAGAGACCTAACAAGTTTGCAGACTTCGTTCTCTTAACTTTGGACCACAAATCCTTCGAGTTGTTCCATATAGATCCCTTAGTCTAATTCTCCATTTAAGAATGTTATTTTTACATCCATTTGTTGTATTTTCATATTGTAAATTGCAACAATTGAAATTGGCATCTAAATAGATGTAATTCTTGAAATTGGAGAATAAGTATCAAAATGATCCAACCCCTCCTTTGTCGAAATCCTTTAGCCACTAAATTGGCTTTATATTTTTCAATTAATCCATTGACTTTTAATTTCTTAAAAACCCATTTGGAACCTATTGGTTTAGTACCAGGAGGTAAATCAATTAATTCCCATGAGTGGTTAATTAAAATGGATTCTATTTCACTATTTATGATTTCTTTGCATAAAATAGCCTAAGTAGAATTCATGGCTTCTTTATATGTTTTTGGTTCAATTTCAGTTAAGAAACTTTTAAAATCTGGTCCAAGACTCTTTCGAACTCTAGATCTTTTCCCTTTTTGGTTCTTCATCTAATGTTGAAACATTAAAAGTAGATGGTTCATCTCGAACTTTCTTGTTTGATGAGCTTAATCTTTCTTCTTTATAAGGAAAAACTCTTTCAAAGAATTGCACATAAACAGATTCTATAATTGTATTAACATGGATATCACTAATCTTTCATTATTTTTGTAATATTCATAGGCATACATATTTCTTTTTTTTATTAAATTAAGTATATGTGTATTTCTATATAGGTGACAACAATTGTAATAAAAATGCATGCATGGTGTTAATAAAATAAATAAACAAAAAATATTGGTCGAATTTTCTTTGAATTACATATACAATTATATAAGTGATTATTATAAATCTTATCTTTTGAAATTCATCTTGATAGATAACCACTCATTTTTCTAGTACGCAGTTATATCACTACACTTTTGTGTGACCCACTAATCCAACTTATATAATAGTCTTGCTAATATAATTTCATATTCCTATCATATATAACATCAGTGTGGTCAAATGTATTTATCTATTAATTGCACTTATAATATTAGTAGTATATATAGGTACATAGCTCCATTTATACTATTAAATATCAAGGCATATATTACAACCCACAAGATTAAGAATAACATATTTTATATATGGCGGTTACAATATTTTCTAATTAAAGATCAATCTAATGAATGCATTGATCAATTGTAGACCATTAGATTATATATAGATCAACAAATTCACAGTAGAACCGCTATCATGAACAAACAACGAAATCGTCATTGTTTGTCTTAAAAGGAACGACGCCAAAATATGTCAACTTCAGCTAGGGAGGTCCTACTTGCAACTCAATGAAATGAAGACACTCCTAAGACTATTGAACAAAGAAATGTTTGACATCAAAGATCCTTACAATGCTACAATTCCTTTGAATGCACATATAGTTTCATTTTTTTAACTTATATATTATCTAAGTTAGATACACATACAAAAACGATATATACATCATGCTAATTATTATATCTTTCATAGGTTTATGTACAAGTAATGTAGTAATGCATTGTACAACAACTTCAAAGTTGACAAACATTCACAAACAAGCTAGGTTACTATCTTCTGAAAGTGAAGGTACATATGTCAGTAAATTTCGTTCCTTCAGAAAAATAATATTGTATGACTGAATCATTTAATTTCTAAATTAAAAAAAGACTGACTTCAAATTAATATTTTCATAAACTGACTTAAATTATGGTGTTCATAACTACATCTACCAGTAACAATGTACACCATTCAAAAACATTTAGATTGACACATATTCGTCAACAAGCAAGATCACATTGCAACCAAAGAGATGGTAAATAAATATTATTGTTACTAAATATATGTTAAACCATGTTAATTCTATTAAAATCATTAATAACTTTCAAATTATTTTTTTATATAGGTTAAATGACTACTACTCAAGCCAATCAACATTTTACATTGATCAATAATTGTCGAGTTACATGTTCGAGCTCTTCTGATGCTAGACCATTTCCTAATAAGCATAACAGTGGTAAAAACTTTCCAACACATGAGATTTTCAAACTATAACACTTGAGGAACCTAGGATTTGTTCATATTGTAGAGCCAAACTATTTCCTCAAGAGATCATAAATTTGTATTGCTCTAATGAAAAAATAAATTTAACAACTCTTGAAAATCCACGAGAATTAATAGATATATGCCTAGATCAAAGTGATGAGGGTAACTATCTTAGGGAAAGCATACGTTCCTATAATTATGTTTTTTGTTTCACGTCTATAGGTGTTAATATAGATGAAAACTTGGCAAGTGCCAGACAAGGACTTTTTACTTATCGTGTGCAAGGGTCTATTTATCAAAGCATAGAAAGTTTACTACCACATGATGAATCAAGACTAAGATACTTACAAATGTGTATATATATATGATACTCAAAATGAAATTGAACATCGACATCAAGAGCGAGAGATAACAAGTCCAAACTTATTGCATAAATTAAAAATATTATTAGATACACATAATCTTAATGTTCAAGTATTCAGTCAATTAGGTAAACGTGTGGATGTGATGAACTATAGACTACTACGAATACAAGAAGTCAAGATTAATCGACAAATTCATGCTTTACCTCCAACCCCACAAGTTGCAGCAATTCTGATTGGAAATGATTGTTTAGAACATTTGAGAGAAAGAGATATCATAATTGAAACAAAAAGTGGTAGCCTTCGTAACATTGTTGACACTGCCGCATACTACAATCCCGTATAATATCCTCTTCTATTGTCTTTAGGACACCACAATTGGCATTTGGAATTGCGTAGCTCAAATAACGGAAGAATCAACTGCAGACAATACTACTCGTATGTTCTTTAGGTACAATTATTAATAATTACCATATAATATAATTTTATTTATAAAAAAATAGGTTAATACTTTCACACAAACTATTTAATTTGTTTTAACAAGACCTAACTTTTGTATGTTAGTTTCGCCTATCAAATATATCACTACTTATTTATAGTAAACGTCTTCTATAATAATATGTAGTAGATATGTATGTGAAAATAGAAACAACGCAGTTACATTATCTAAAGATTAACCAACATATCATTTGTTTTGGACTATATCAAAGTTTACAAGATGCAACAAATACCAAAGAAACAAATGCAGGTTGGTATAATTGTAATTTTGAATATGAAGAATTAATTACAAATAAGTTTATTTCGCTATCTAAGATTTTAATTTGATTTTATTCGTTATTTGCAGATAATATTGGTAGAAGTACGATTCTTCCCTCATCGTATACTAGCAGCCCAAGAAATGTGTATAATCACTACCAATATGCGATGGCAATTGTTATGAGGTATGAAAAATCAGACCTTTTTATTGTTATTACTTGCAACACTAATTGGCCTGAAGTTACATGAGAACTATTACCTGGATAAAAGGCCCAAGATAAACCTGATGTAACATCTAGAGTATTTCGATCAAAACTAGAAGAATTGAAACACGATTTATTCATTAGAGGTGTATTAGGTAAAGTTATAGCTCGTGTACATGTTATTGAGTTTCAAAAAGGGAGATTGCCACATTCACATGTGTTGCTAATTTTAGAATAGGGTGATAAATTAAATTATCCTGATAATTTTGATTCTTTAGTTAGAGCCGAAATTTCGTGTCATCAAACTGAATCTAGGTTATATTCTATAGTAACAAAACATATGATGCATAACCTATGTGGACTATTAAATCTTAACGCAATACAACAACAACAACAACATAGCCTCAGTCCCAAATAAATCTTAACGCAATATGTATGAAAAATAATAAATGTACAAAATCATACCCGAGATATTTTGTTGTGTTTACATCGTAAGGTAATGATACATATCCTATATATAGGCGGCATAATGATGGAAAACAAGTTCTAATAATTAGTAGAACTTTAGATAATCGTTGGGTAGTTCAATATAACCCTTACCTACTATTATAATATAATCGTCATTTAAATGTAGAGACTTGTTTAAGCATTAAGTCTGTCAAATATTTGTACAAATATGTCTATAAAGGTCTAGATCGTGTTGCTTTTGAAGTATCTATGCATGCAAGTATAGATGACGAGATTACTCAATTTGTTAATGCTAGGTAGATATGTGCTCAAGAAGCTATGCGGAGAATATTCAAATTTCAAATGAATGGAATTACGCTTTCGATAGTTTGACAACAAATACATTTACCTAATCAACAACAAGTCTAATTTAATATTGATTAATTTATAAAAGATATTTTGAATGATAGTAATAGATCAAAACCTATGTTAACAAAGTTTTTTACAAAATATTATAATGACTATGATGTAGGAAAATATTTAAATTATGAGGTTCCGCAAAGATATTGGTGGATTAAAAACCTTAAAGAGTGGACCCTTAGACAAATATCTATAAGGTATTTGGTAGAATATATACTATTTCACCATTAGACAGAGAGTGTTACTATTTAAGATTATTACTCAATAATGTTAGGGGACTTCTATCATTTGAAGATTTGCATACAGTTGATGGATTTACATATGCTACATTTAAACAATCAGTTGAAAAGAGATGTTTACTTGAAGATGATGATAGTGTGACTTAATGTTTACGAGAGGCATCACATGTACATATGCCACATTCTTTAAGAAGATTATTTGCTACTATTTTAGTATTTTTCGAACTAGTTAGAGTACATGAATTATGGGACGAACTCAAGACATATATGAATGAGGATTAAAAAAATGCATATAAACATGACCAATCACTAGATGACTCTTTTTTTTTATAAATTGCTGCCATAAAGATATAACCAATTATCTCTCAAAACATCGAAAGCATATTACGGATTACGATTTACCACAACTAACCTCTGAATCAATGACCAACATTAACAAATTTATAGTAGAAGAACAATTCACACAAATATCAACAGAAGATTTAGAATCAATAACAAAATTAAACATACAACAAAAAATGCATTTGATAGTGTCATCCATAGTATCGATAATCATGCAAATACAATTTTTTTATAGATGGACTTGGGGGTACAGGAAAAACATTCTTATACAAAACAATCTTAGCAAACAAACATAGTAAAGCATTAATTGCATTAACAACAACTACATGTGGTATTACTCCTATGTCATTGCCCAGAGGTCGTACTGCACATTCACGATTTAGGATTCCAATTATCTTAGATTCCACTTGAACATGTTTCATCAGTAAACAATTGGACTTAGCAAAACATTTAGGAAATGTTTCTCTTATTATTTAGTATGAAGCAACTATGGCTCATGATACGTTTTTTAGGATTTAGATATAACACTACGGGATATTACAACTATGGCCAAGAATGGGCCAGGCTCGGCCCGACCCAGCGGGGGGGTGCACGAGCGCCCGCATATGCACCATCTTCCCCGATCGAACCACTGGTTCGATCAGGAGAAATTTATTTTTTCTTCTTCTTCGATGATGGGTTGGGGTTGCTCTCCACCCCAACACCGGTGGAATCAATAGCAGGGGAGACACCCCTGCCGTCTCCACCTTGGCCTGATTCGGCCTCCATGGCCGAACCCCACTCTCGGCCACCCCACAGCCAACCACCGAAACCCACAACCAAATACCACGAAGACTCACCTTGATCGTGATGTCTCCACCTTCCCTTCTCTCCTTCCGTGCGTTCCTTCTCTTCCTCCTTCTCTCCTTTTCTTCTTCTCCACTCCGTCCGATCGGTTGTGTGTGTGTGCATGGGGTGTGTGGGTGAGGTGTAGGTGTAGGTGAGGTAGGTGGACACGTGTTAGTGACTTGGGACAAGTGTTGTTGAGTTAGGTGTTTTGACACCTAAATGTGACACAGCTAAGACACTCGCCCGTGTTTTCGAGCGTTTTGACGCCCGATTTCTCATCCGAACCGTGATATGTGCATACTGTCGCGTCGCTAGCCACCCAATATCTATTCCACACTATTTACTTGACAATTTTTTATTTAATTTGTGTGTTTTCATTTCCCCGACCTAATATTTGATCCCTTCGATAACTCGATACTCGCATCGACACGTATATCGAGGCAAATACAGTTCACACAATCTCGTCGTGTGTTAGTTTTCCCCTCCTAATATTCGGTCCCATCAACTACCCGGTACCCGCGTCGACAAACATATCGAGGCGAATACAATTCACACACCCTCACACATATTATTTTGCAACATACACACATGCGATGTATTTGAATAAATTACACCGCAAATAAGCAACCAACAGACCATAAACTTCCATAACTAAGTCCCCGTGTGTCCTAGCCTACCGCGGCGTCCACGTAGATCCGAGCTGGCATCCACGTCTGTAAATTTAATAGACATTAATAAAATGGGTCGTTACAGTTCTTCCCAACTAAATAAAGTTCTTTCCCGAAATCTAATTGTAACTAAAGTCCCATATCAGAGAATAGTTGAGGGTATCGCGTCCTCATCGTCGACTCGAGCTCTCAGGTGAGTCCCTCTGTCTTATGATGCTGCCAACGAACTAGGACCTTCCCGAGTTCCCTGTTTCGGAGAATCTGTACTCGACAGTTAATAATCTTTATCGGTTTCTACTCATAAGTCACGTCAGGCTGTATCTCCACCCGTCCCAACTCAATCGTCTGTCTCGGCCCTGACCTAGCGAGTCTTAACATGGAAATGTGAAAGATCAGATGGTAACTATAATCGATATGGCCCAATGTATCTCGGCACCAATTTCTCCTCAATGTCAAATCTCTGTTGACATTTCCAAGGAGAAACCTTAACATATACCATATCGCCCTCGTCATAGCTCAGACCATCGCAATACCTATCCATGTATTTCTTCTGTCTATCCTGTGCAGCTCGCGGTTTTTGACGAATTTGTCAAATTTTCTCTATGTGATCAACAACTATCTCGGACCCTACCGTTATTATATATTCCGGCTCTGCCCAACAAGCAGGTGATCTACAGGTTTTCCTATATAGTGCCTCAAATGGTGGTATACCAACGCTCTCCTGATAGTTGTTATTGTATGCAAACTCACGCAGAGGCAGATAATCCTCCCACGAACCCCCGAACTGTAATATGCATGCCTTGAGCATATCATCCAAAATCTGGATTAGCTGCTCTAACTGTCCATCAGTCTGAGGATGATAAGTTGTGCTAAACTGCAACCTGGTGCCAAATTATTCCTGCATTGCCTCCCATAGTTTTGAAGTCAATGGGATCTCTATCTGACACAATGGAAAATGGCACCCCACGAAGTCTAATAATCTCCCGCTCAAACAATATGCTCAGTTTGGGAAACGTGTATTTCATCGAGATTGGAATGAAGTGAGCTGACTTCGTCAGTCTATGAATCACTACCCAAGCTGCATCGTGACGCCTCGATGTCTGCGGTAGCCCACAAACGAAATCCATAGTGACATGTTCCCATTTCCACTGTGGAATGGCCAACTACCGTAATAATCCATCGAGTCGTTTGTGCTCAGCCTTCATCTGCTTACAAATGTTACAACTCCTAACATACGCACCTATGTCAGCCTTCATCCCTGGCCACCAGAATAGTCGCTTCAAATCATGGTACATCTTGGTCCGACCAGGATGAACTGGGTAACGAGACCGGTGTGCCTCCTCTAGAATCCCGTTCCGTGTCTTCTGATATGCTGGTATCCACAATCTCCCTCTGTATCTCAAACACCGATCTGTGGTTTCTGCCCAATCAGTGCATTTTAGATTCCGAGACAGACCACTGACCCACTCAAAGAGCCCATCAGCCCTCTGACACTCCGTAACTCGTTCAGTCGATATGGTGGGTATCCTCAACTGATAACAAATGTGTTGTTTTGTTGTAGTCGACAACTCGGCAATGCACATAACTGATGCTGCTTATAATAAGCCATGCTCATGTGTTATCTGCTACAGAACAGTCTGGTTGTCGAGTCCACTCCAGCTCAATGCATCTGCCACGACGTTCGTTTTGCCAGGGTGGTACTCAATAGTGAAGTCGTAGTCCTTCAGCAACTCCAACCATCTCCTCTGGCGCATATTCAGCTCCCTTTGAGTGAAAATGTACCATAAGCTCTGGTGATCTTTATACAACATGAATCACACTCCATCGAGATAGTGCATCCTCGCCTTTATTGCGAAGACGACCGTTGCAAGCTCCAGATCGTGCATTGGATAATTCCCTTTGTGGGGTCTCAACTGTCTAGAAAGATAGGCAATTGGTCTACCATCCTGCATCAACACACATCCAAGACTAATACCCGACGCATCTGAATATACTGTCAAGATCTTGCCCGGCTCCGGCAATGTCAACACACATCCTGCATCAACCTTTGCTTCAATTCACAAAAAAGCCTGCTCACACTCCTCTGACCAATCAAATCTAACGTATTTCTTAGTCAGTCTTGTCATCGGCGCTACGATCGAGGAAAATCTGCACAAATCGCCGGTAGTATCCGGCCAGTCTAAGGAAACTCCGTATATCAGCCACAGACTCAGGCGTCTTCCAATCAATGATCGCCTAATCTTTTTTGGATCCACTGAGATACCCTGATCACTGATGACATGGCTTAAGAATCTCACCGCACTTAGCCAAAAGTCACACTCGCTAAACTTGACGTACAGTCGGTGCTCCCTCAGTGTCATCAAAACTGCCCTCAGATGTCCCTCGTGATCCTCACGAGTCCTGCTATAGATCAAGATATCGTCGATGAATACGATGACGAATCTGTCCAAATACGACCTCATAACCTTGTGCTTCAGATCCATGAAAATCACTGGAGCGTTCGTCAACCCAAATGGCATGACTGTGAACTCAAATAACCCGTATCTCATGCTGAAAGTAGTTTTCTGGAGATCTTCTTCTCAAATCCTCAACTAGTGATAACCTGAGCGAAGGTCAATCTTCGAGAAGAATCTGGCACCCGTCAGCTGATCAAACAGACCATCAATCATCGGAAGTGGGTAACGGTTCCGCACAGTTACCTGATTCAACTTCCTATAGTCGATGCACATCCTCATCGTACCATCTTTCTGCTTCACGAACAGTACTGGAGCTCCCCAAGGTGACATACTAGGGTGAATGAAACCTTTCTCCAATAGCTTATCCAACTATCGTCTCACCTCCTCCTGCTGTGCTGGTGCCATCCGATAAAGTCGATTGGCAATCAATTGCGTCCCTGGTATCAACTCGATCATGAGCTCAACAGCTCGTGACGGTGGAGATCTGGCTAAATCTTCTGGAAATACATCAATAAAATCCCTAACCACCGAAACATCTTCAATTCGTACCATCGTCCGAACCTCCAGATCAACTATCACCGCAAATGCCTCAATCTCCCGTGCTGTAGCTAGTCGGCCTCTCATGATGGGTAAGTCAGTTGCTGATCCAACTAATACGAATTTCGATATTCCAGGAATATGAAACTCTACCCTCTTATCATAACAATATATATGTGCATGATAGGATGCTAACCAATCCATCCCGAGCAGTATGTCAAACTCTAGTTTCTGTATGCCTAACCCTAATAATCCAACAATACGTCCAGCAAGAGACGATAAAGTACTACCAGAATCAAACATAGCATGCTTGTGGCGACCAAATATAAGTAATGTACCTTTAATAAGCTGCCTAGTCGCCCCGCTATCAAGCTGTGTTAACGCATGCGCTCTATCTCTGGCCTGGTCCGACCCTCGCCGTGGCGATGGTGGTGTCCGACAGTCAGCCCTCAAATGTCCCCTCTACCTACACAGATGATATTTACGGCTCTTTAGTCTACCCGTCTGTCCGTCTCCAGATCTCGAACCCTGACATTGGTCTAGCTGAACCCCGTCATGTCCCCTCTGATCTCCACCCTAACGGTACTCCTGTGGTTGTGCCCTCTGTCGATCCATTGATGCTGAGGTGATTGCATGAACCGACTGTGGCTCCTCGTAGCGAAATCGATTGCCCTGAGAATCGTCCCGGCTACCCTCTACTGTCTATCATCTCTCTGGCCTCTATCCAGACGCTCCATCGGTCTCTTCTGCCTCTGAGTCGACACCTCCCTGCCACTCACGCGTCTGTCAGCCCTCTATAGTATATATGTCTCATGAGCCAATGTCCTATCAAAGATCTCCTGCAAATCATGCCTCCAGTCGAGACAACTGCTGACACAATCCTGTCATTAACCCCTCTTATGAAATAATAGATCTGCAATCGCTCTGTCCCGACAACATTTAGAGAGAACTGAAGCAAATATCGGAACCTCTCCATATACTGCATCAAGGTCCGATTACCCTGTCTCAAGGCTAGGAACTCCTCCCTTAGCCTCAACCTAACCTCCATAGGTATGTACTGATCATAGAATAGCTCCTTGAACTCAGCCCATGTCATCGGTTCCGGATGAGTATCCGTATATGTCGTCCATCAGACTGTCGCATGCCCTCTTAAATAGGACCCCGAAAGTCGCGCCTGTCATGTCTCATCGTTCCTCATCAACTTATGGAAACGTTGATAGGACAATATCCATCTCCCCGTTGCTTCGGGATCACCGCTTCCATAAAAGAATCCAGGCTGAAACTTCAAAAACTCCCTCTATAATTTCACCTCTGGTGCTAGAACGAATGTCGATGTCAAAAGAGTATCAGCAGCGAGGGCGGTAGTAACCTGGTGCGTCGTCGTGTGTGGAGGCTTAAGAGTCAACGTCTCCAAAGGAATAACGACTATGGTAGCCACCCCTGTGGGTGCCTCTGCCGCTATCCGTTGAACCGGTGTCTGAGGTACCCCCTAAACAACAGCTGTCTCCGCTAGTACAGTCACAGCTACTGGCTCTCTAGCTGAAGTGAGTGCTGTCAATACCGCGGTCTGCTCACGTAATAGCCGTAATAGCTCGACCATCTGTATCTCCTGGGTCGAGAGTCTATCCTCCACGCTCGCCCTAATCGAAACATCCCTAGTCGCATCGCTAGTTTGTCCAGTCTCAAACGCCGCATCAGACTGTCTGTCCCTAATCTGCATCGAGAACGTGCTCCGGATTAGTCTCAAGGTATATACGTATATCATATAATAACATGAGAATATAACACATATATAAGTTCTAACTCTACCCGCCTCACATTACTTCCCAACTAAAGTTCTAAGGCACTAACTTCGGGTTTCCACATCTAAGTTCATTTATTAGTTTTATTGTCTTAGGTTTGGTCTCTGATACCAACTGTGGCAGCCCTCACCGCCCCGGGGTGACGTGTCTCCGTGTACGCCTTGCCAGTTGGCCCTATTACACGTGTACGACACCTGCCCGTCCTTACTCTGTCTCGAAATGTATCCACTTATGTGTGTACAATGCGTAAAAAAATATATTCGGTAGAAGACGTATTTAAATGCAAAAGTTTTCATGAATCAATTCAACAAAGCTTAGTATGGAAAAACCCTGAAAAGTACGAGGTAAACAACTGTACCATATAAAACTAAGCATGTATAAGGTCATGTCACTCCCCGTTCCCAAAAGAATCAAAATATCAAAATAATCAAATGTACAAGTACGCTAAGGTCTCTCAAAGGTAGGCAGTCAGAGGTAGTCGCCTAAGGTCTTGCCTTTACTTGTACTCAGATATGCACTCAATCATCTCAGAAGAAAATGAATGATGAGTCCAGTCAGTAAAATCCAAGGAACACCTCCGAGCATTCACATAAACAAGTGGAAGTCAATAAATAATGTTAAATAAACATGCGGAATGTAAACAGACAATTGTAAGTAGGGCATCGCATGCATAGATAACAATAAAGCGCAAATGTGTGTGCCTGTTCCAGTCAGACTAAACCATACTTCGGGATTCCCTTCCAGGATCCCACAAGTGGGCGCATCCAACTAGATATCACCTAATCCCTCTCGGTGGCCGGCGTAGAACCTACGACGTACCGACACATGTAGCAGTTCAATAGCTTGAGTCGTTATCCACCGAGAACTCCTGATACACATGCTATGGTCTAGAATGCATAGACACACAACGAAAAATCCGGTGGGAGTAACTCAACCAACCGTCCCAAAGATGAAAAGATATGAATGTAATAAAAATCACAAGGAATACAGGAAATGAATGGAAATACAAAGCAAAATAAATACTCGAGAGTTTTTCCATTGGGTTTTACAAACCTCACAATGCGCTCTCCTACCCCGTAATCAACCCCCGAGTCCAAGTCCACCAGTTCATTGGTCGCCAATTGATCATCCGAGTCAACCTATGCCCATTTATCACTAATTTAAGTTAGCATGACCATTTACAACAAATTTCTAAAAATCTTAGGCCAAATTGCCCATTTCGCGCTTTTCGAGGTAAAACCCCGCAAAAAGTCGCATCTGACATTCCCACATATGTTCTTTCCATAGAACTTTATCAATTTCTATTTATTTTATCGAAATATATTTTTTTTCACAATTTTCCCAATTTTCTCGAGATTTTTCCAATTTTTTCTTTTCATTTTTCCTATCTTTTTCCTTTTTTTGTTTGGGTTGGGTCGACCTAACTGGGTTGAACTCGACTCGACCCTAGACCAGAACAGGTCTAGCCTCGGCCCATGGGCCGAGCCTGGCCCGTTCTGGGCCCGGCTCAGAAGGGGGGTGCACGCGCGCGTGCATGTGCACCATCTTCCCCGATCGAACCACTGTTCGATCGGGAGAAATTTTTTTTTCTTCTTCTTCGATGATGGGTTGGGGTTGCTCTCCACCCCAACCCCGATGGAATCGATGGTAGGGAGACACCCCTGCCATCTCCACCATGGCCCGGTTCGGCCTCCACGGCCGAACCCCACTCTCGGCCACCCAACCCCCAACCACCGAAACCCACAACCAAATACCACGAAGAATCACTTTGATCGTGACGTCTTCACCTTCCCTTTCTCTCCTTCCCGAGCGTTCCTTCTCTTCCTCCTCCTCTCTTTTTCTTCTTCTCCACTCAGTCCGATCGGCTGTGTGTGTGTGTGCATGGGGTGTGTGGGTAAGGTGTAGGTGTAGGTGTAGGTGAGGTGGGTGGACACATGTCAGTGAATTGGGACAAGTGTTGTTGAGTTACGTGTCTTGAAACCTAAATGTGACACAGCTAAGACACTCGCCCGTGTTTTTAGCCGTTTCGACGCCCAATTTCGTGTCTGAACCATGATATACACGTACCACCGCCTCGCTAGCCACCCAATATCTATCCCATATTATTTACTTGACAAATTTTTATTTAATTTGTGTGCTTTCGTTTCCCCGACCTAATATTCGGTCCCGTTGACTACCCGATACCCGCGTCAACACGTATATTGAGGCAAATACAGTTCACATAATCTCGTTGTGTGTTAGTTTTTCCGTCCTAATATTAGGTCCCATCAACTACCCGGTACCCGCATCGACACGCATATCGAGGCGAATACAGTTCACACACCCTCACACGTATTATTTTGCAACATACACACATGCGATGTATTTGAATAAATTACACCGCAAATAAGCAACCAACACACCATAAACTTCCATACCTAAGTCCCCGTGTGTCCTAGCCTACCGCGGTGTCCATGTAGATCTGAGCTGGCGTCCACGTCTGTAAATTTAATAGACATTAATAAAATGGGCCGTTACACCGACAAATGAATCAGTTAAAAAATAAATAATTTAGTTGTCCAAAAATTTTTAGGTGAACCATATATCTATATATATATATATTATATTACTCATTTGATAGCATAGAAGATGATTCATTACATCTTTATCAACAAGAATATTTAAATTCTATTTCTCCAAGAGGATTACCACCTTATAATTTGATTCTAAAAATAGGATGTCCAATAATCTTACTTAGAAACATGGATCCTCAAATAGGCTTATGTAATGGAACACGTTTAATTTGTTACGTCTTTCAAAAAAATATTATATATGCCGAAATAGCTAATGGACATTTTCAAGGAACTAGAGTGTTTATACCACGAATCCCCCTAAAACTTTCAGATAATGTAAAAATGTCTTTCAAACTTATTCGAAAACAATTTCCTATAAAACTAGCATTCACATTTAAAATTAATAAATCTCAAGGACAAACTATACCAAACATAAGAATTTATCTCCCTAAACATGTTTTTAGTCACGACCAGCTATATGTAGCTTTATCTCAAGGTGTGTGTATTAGTCAAACAAAAATTTTAGTTAAAAACGAAAAATTAGATAGAAAAATAGGTAAATTTACAAAAAATGTAGTTTATCGTGACATCCTCCATAATTGTCCATAGATAAGTAAAATGTGTTATTCCATATTTTGTAATACGATCATTGTTTACAATTCTATTTATTATATGTAAATGTACTAGTACATATCTATTTTTTAACGGTAATATTGTGCTATATATGGATAGATTTTTTTTGTCAATTGTTCGACTGATTTTATAGATATTGCATATGTAGTAGGCAGAGATATCTTAAATCTTTTTAAACAAATATATCCCAATTTATATGTTTTTAGAAGATTTTTAAAAGTTTTTTCTAACATTTTATTTTACCATTCCTTTTACCTATTGTCTTAACATTTTTTTACCTATTGTTTATCTAATTTTGTACATATTGCATATTGTCGTGCATTCAATTCTTTCATCGCCTAATTAATTGTATACATTAGTTCTTCAAACCAAGTCATTTAACCTTTCCATTTGGATAATTTTGTTTAAAAAATTATTTGTTAAGAATTTTTTATATACATATACAAATTTTTTTTTAACTCCATCCATAAAAAACAACATCCATTGCCAGTTCCAAACCCATTCGAATGAGGGAAAAAGTTCAATTTTATGACAATATATTACAAAAGTGTCCTCTTAAAAATAATTTTAACTTTCATTTTTCACCCTTCGTCCTCTTATTACAAAAGGGCAAATTAGACTTCTAAAATATGTTTAAAATAAAGAACGCCTAATATTTTTAGAAAACTCTCCAAAAACATATGGTTTATGTTTTTTATCGATTTTTCTTAACCGCCACTTTCTTTAAAACTCTACATGTCTACTACAAAACTGCTTCACTTGTGTATGCAAGGAGCACTAATACCCATATAGAAGCAAACTAAACGATAGTTACGAAGAATATACATATTGTGAGGTAACAATTGATGGGTCTAACATAAATCACGATAAGTTTAGTTCCTTTGTTGTTTCAAAAATAATAATTATAAAAATAATTTGTTGTTTCATGATGGAAGTTTTTTTTTATTTTTGTTTAATTTTTATTTTATCTTATTTTTGATGTTTTGGTTACCTATTATATCCACGTTCATGAAGATTTTCTTTTGCAAGGTGGCATCGGCCTCAACAACGTTCTCACATACTTGTTGTATATGGGATGTGGTAAAAGTCTTCGTAGGTGGTGTGTAGGCAATGACTTCATTTTTAACTGCAGAGATGAACTGAATACCTTGGTAAGTTTGCCAAAATAGGGTTTTTTTAGTGGTTTTACTGTTGGTTCTTCTTGCAGAAATATGAGGCATACGTATAGTTAGAAAAAATGATTAGTGTTGTAGTTTGAATGTCGTTGGTTGGTTGGGTTCCTGGTCGGGCTGAGTTGGGCTAATCACATTTTGGTATGGGGCCACAAGGTTTAGTTGGTGTGTAATCTTATATGAGAAAGCTTTATTTCGTTTGATTTTGGAGGTGTTTACATTTGTTGAGGTTCGTGAGTGGGTTGTGTTGACATTAACCCCATTTCTCTGTTTTGTTAGGTCTTACCTTCTCCGCTTTTGAATGTAACGCATATGATAAAGTCACTAACTTGAGGCAATATCTTGACAATAGTTTTTACTCTATATGCCTTTCCTAGCTCACCCCTTATTTTATTTAGGTCTATCGCATGATTGGTGGTGCTATTGTGGTGAGATAAGTCAGGTGGTTGCGAGCTTTGGCTCTATTTTGGTTGTAACCTATTCTATTACGCCTTCGATAATGTGTAAGGTGGGAACATGTAATTGATGTATCTTTATTTTTGTTGCACCTATTCTTTTATACGGCATCCCTTTGTGGCTCGAATTTGATAAGAGCATTCTTTCGCATGTACATACGTTTGTTTTACTTAATATATATTTCAGGATCTAGTGTCATATTCTCAAAAAAAAAGTTGCAATCTTTTTATATGTCTATATTCAATAGAGCACTCTTTCCCATTCACATACATTGGGCTTAGCAATTTTTTTTTCTTTTCACTTTTGTATGCTTTGTATGTTTGTTAACTCACTTAAGTAAAAAAGATTAAATAAGTGTGCAGGGTCATGTTGGAGGGAACATGCCAATTCATCAAACTCCTTATGTGCCTATCCCCGCTTAATGCTCGAGCTTTCAATCCAACCAAACACGCAATCTCACCTACAACAAAGTTCGTCGAAAAATCTCACTTCATTCATCCTGGTGTCAATCTCGATTCAGTCACTGAGGACATGATTCATCGTGGGTATTATTGAAATATACGTAAATATAATGTATGGAGGATTATGTTTTAATCTGTTTCATTGGATTGAATTGTTGAAAATCACATTTATATTATTGTATAGCTAGGTTCTTGATTCGAAAAAAAATTATAGGTCGTATGTACTGGTGCATGAGATGTTGTAGAAACATAATCACTATATTATTTGAATATCACTAAAAAATTGATGTTTAATGACTATCTAAAACTTTTGATCACTTTTCTTGAAAGATAATTTTGATAACTTTTTAAATCAATTTCGTTGGATTGAATTGTTGAAAATTGCATTTATATTATTGTCTAGCTAGGTTCTTGATTTGAAAAAAAAAATGGGTTGTACGAATTGGGGCATAAGATGCTCTAAAAACATAATCACTATATTATTTAAATATCACCAAGAAATTGGTGCTTAATTACTAACTAAAACTTTTTATCACTTTGTTTGGAAGATAATTTTGATAACTTTTAACTCTCTCAATATATAAGTCTATACATATTTAAGATGTAGTTCATGTAGCTTTTGGTCTGGAATAGGGGACTATGTACACTGTAATGGTTTTAATAAATAGAAAATGATGTTTAATGTGATTCACGAGAGTAACTCTTGGCTTTGAGAATAAGTTTATAGGAGATGGGTTATCTTCCCGACCTATGTATAACTCTTGCTCTAGGTTGTGTGAATTACATTCTCACTAAAGGGTTTCGGATAGAACCATTAAGCAATAATGGATTGGCTAGATAGCACATCAGCCAATGTGTTGGTCTAGCAATCCCATTAATGGCATTGATGGATAATCGACCCTAGTTTTATAAATTAAATGGGAATCACAGGGTAATATTCAACGATTATTTGATTTGCATTTATTATGTATTGATTTATATGTTTTCCACATTCATATTAGTTAACATTGGTGCATATTTTTATTGCATAATGTTATTGATTATTATATAGAATGTCGATAGCTTTGTGAATCTTTACTTATTAAGCAAGTTGGAGCGCTCATCCAAATTTAATATTTCAATTTCATAACCCAGCGCTCCAACGAAGGGCAAAAAGAAGATTTAGGTGTCTTGTTGTCTTCTTTATAATGTAATGAGCCTTCTTATACTTCTAAACACTGTTTGATATATTTTAATGAATATAAATAGGGTTGGAAGCTTATAATCAAGGTTTTGGATTTTCATAAACTCTGTATTACTGTATATTGTTTAAATATCAAAAAAGTTTCGATTTTCCACTGTGTATAGTTTTTATTGTTTAATCAATATTAATATATAGTTTGAGTTTATCAGGTAATGATGGAGAGCCTACTGGCTCTAATTAAATCTTGCTGGGTTACCGAGGCTTAATTAGGGTTTCAGGCTGAGTATCGCCATAATCAGGATGATGCTACAGCTTGGTATCAGAGCCTATTTCAAAGCCTAGTGTTTATCACTTGTGAGATAAGTGGTAACTCTTATACAGTTTGGTATTATAGACAAGGCTCTAGTTTTGTTTTCACTTTTGAATTATTTTCAAAGTGACAACATATTCATTCATACCAGAACCTAAGTTTGTTGAATTTTAGAGTGGTCTCGAGTTATGAATAAACTTAGGACTTGATAAACGATTCATCGAGTTTTGGGGGAAAAATGAAAATGAAACCATTATTATATGTTATTTGCTACATATATAGTTATTTACTGAATAGATATGATTTCATTGTATTCTATGAATGTTGCCCTAATGAGCTTGTATCTCCTTTGACTTCTGAATCTAATAGCATATCAGGGATAGGGTTCATTGAGGCCTAGAACTTAAGGTAATAAGGAGACTAAGGATCAATGGAAATTTAAAATAGAGCTGCAAATAAAGGAGCTTATAGAGTCTCGGGTGAAACTTATGGCTATGTTGATGGCTTAAATGGGACCACCAGTATAACGACCTAATGCATAGCCTACGACCAGGCTCGAGGTTAGCAGAGCTGAGGGAGGAGCTAAGACAGTAGCAGCTTCAGCCCAACCAGCATTAGCACATATTCAAGTGTTGGAGATGGCTGCTAGGGTGCTTGTGGCCGAGAATGCGGCATTTCTTAAAACTCGCAAAGATTTCATGAAATATAATTTTACGAGATTTGATGGCATAATGGAGGAAGGTGTAGTTGAGACCTGGATATAGGAGATGGAGAAATGATTCATTGCAGTAGATATTGAGGACCAATTTAAGGTTAAACTGGTCACATTTTTGTTAATTGATTTTGCCAGGAAGTAGTAGAGTTCCCTAGATAGAGAGAGGAAGAATGTCACCACTTTTCCACAATTTGAGACTGTGTTCTACAGGTAGTATTTCTCGAAATAAGTCAGGAACGGGAAAAATATTGAATTTATTCAATTGAAACAGGGAGCTATGTCTGTACGGGAGTATGAGAGGAGGTTCACTGAGTTGAGTGAATTTGCTCCTGAGATGGTAGAGCTAGATGAGAACAAAATTGATTAGTTTCTTGGTAAGCTGAATTACGATATCAGAGTTGTGGCTTTTTCTCATCCTTTCACTAGCTATGTTTTTATATTTGAGAGTGCGATGGAGATGGAAATAACTATTTTAGCCTGACCTTCCAAAATAGTAATTACGCCACCACCAATTCCATAGTTCCGTGGAGTCAGAGAACCCAAAGATTTGCTTATTTTTTGCCAAAAAAAAAATAGAGGAGTGTAACTGAAGTAGGTATACAGTCAGGGTCTGCAAGGACAACCTCTGTTAGTGCACTGGTTCCAAGTTGCTTAGGCTTCAGTAGCCAAACCACCTTTGCCACTACCTCAGTCTGGAGGTAGGGGTAAGAGTTGAGCATAATCTTAATAGAAACCGAGTAGATTTGGGCAGGTTTCTCAAACCAATAGTGGTTATCCTCAGAGGGCGTCTACGATATGTAATAGGTGTGGGCAGACGGGGCATGTACATATAAAGTGTTATATATTGTCGGCCACATCTGTAGGCAGTATTGCATTATTGGCGCAAGGGCAGACTCATGCAGTAGCTAAGGCAGACCCAGAGGCTAATAGGAGGCTTGTGGAAAGTATATTGAACATTTGTGGTTGAGACATGCATGTTTTAATTGATGTTGGTTCTATAGTTTCCTTTATTGCTGGTGCAATGGTTGATGAGTTAAAATTGAAACATGTTAGAGCCTGTACATTATTGATTAATAGTAAGTGAGAAGGTTTATCCTAACCTGATATGCGAATGATGTGTAGTCAAAATTAGGGAGAATAAACTCCTAATTGATCTGAAGGTAATAGAGTTCCTGGAATTTCATACCTTACTAGGGATAGATTAGTTGTCAGCATACGATTCTATAAGATGGTAATCTTTCATATTCCTAACCTTTCTAAAATCATAGTCAATAAAGGCTATAATCATTCACAACTTGCATCTTATAGAAGGGAATCTGCTCCTTAAAATTTAGAAGTTATGGCAAGAGTTGTGACCTTTGAAGAGCCTGGTCAAGAACTTATGGTTGGTGAGATATTTGTGGCTTGTGAATTTTTGGAAGTTTTTCCATCTGACTTACCTAGACTTCCACCATCACATGTTATTAACTTTATCATTGATCTTATTCCTTGTACCAAACCTATATTTGTTCCTTCGTATCGTATGGCACCGAAGGAATTATATGAGTTGTGGCTCAGCTTGAGGAGTTGCTATAGAAGGGGTTTATCCATCCTACTATGTCATCATGGGGAGCACTAGTTCTTTTGTGAAGAAAAAGGATGGAACCCTATGTATGTGCATTAATTAAAGACAGCTTAATTGGGTGACTATCAAGAACAAATACCCATTACCTAGGATCCATGATTTTTCTGATCAGTTGGATGGTGCCAGACATTTCTTAAAGATTGGTTTAAGGTCTGGTTATCATCTACTGAGGATCAGGGATGAAGATATCTTGAAAACGGCTTTCAGTACTCACTACAAGCACTTCGGATTTATAGTGATGTCATTTAGGCTCACTAATGCTCCTACTATGTTTATGGATTTGATGCATAGGGTGTTTGAACCCTATTTTGACCAATTCATTGAAGTGTTTATCGATGATATTTTGATATATTCGAAGACTGGGGAAGAGCATCCGCACCACCTTAGTGTTACATTGTAGGCTCTAAAAGATAATCAGATGTATGCCAAGTTTAGTATGTGTGAATTTTAGTCTTCAGAGGTCAAATTTTTTGGACATGTGGTTAATGCTGAGGGTATATTTGTTGATCCAGTTAAAGTTGAGGGAATCGGGGATTGACCTACTCTTACCACATTGTAAGAGGTTCGAAGATTTCTAGGATTAGCTGGTTATTACAGATGATTCATTGATGGGTTCTTTCATATTGCTCTGCCAATAACTCGGCTAACACAGAATGATGTTAACTTTTTTAGTCAGATGAGTGTAAGGCTGCCTTTAAAGGTTTGAATGGTAGTTTAACTATGACACTTGTTCTTACATTACCTGAATTAGGGAAGGAATTAATGATTTATATTGAGCCTTCTCATTCCGGCTTGGGTCGTGTACTGATGGAGGAAGGCAGTTTGTAGCTTATGATTCAAGGCAGCTCGAAGTTCATGAAAGAAATTATCATGTTCTTTATCTTGAGATAGTTGTAGTTGTTTTTGCCTTAAAGATTGGGCGGAACTACTTGTACTATGAGATATTCACAGTATTTCCAGATCATAAGAGTCTAAAATACTTATTTAATTAGAGTGAATTGAATATGACGCAGGCAGATGGCTTGATTTCTTTAGGGTTATGTTTCACTCTTGAGTATCATCTAGGCAAGGCAAATGTTGTTATTGATGCCTTGAGTAGGAGAAAAATAGGGAGAGAGAACGTAGCTGCTGCTAAAGCTTCTCAATTTAAACTTCTTGATGAAGTTTCAATGATGATGATGCGTGAAAGTCCAGCTGGCATATCATCAACTGGGAGAGCTAGTTTTAGAGCTACTAATCTGTTCTTTTATACTCAGATTTAGGTTGAATTGAAGATGATTCGGTGGGTGGTTGATAGTCAAAAAGCTGATCAGAATTATATAGTGCGCAGAGGTTAGCAGCTAGTGTAGATCATCTTAATTGCTCAGTTTCTGATGATGGCGCGTTATGGTTCAGGGACAGATTATGGATTCCAGAGCAGGATTAGTTGAGGCATGAATTGCTACGGGAATCTCATAGATCTCTTTACTCTATTCATCCAGGTAACACTAAGATGTGTCGCGGTATGAGGCATGATTTTTGGTGGCCTGGGATGAAGATCGATATTGCTGATTTTGTAAAGAGAAGTGAGATATATCGGCAAGTTAATACTGAGCATAGGAAACCTAGAAGGTTATTGCATTCGCTACCTGTTCATGAGTTGAAATGGGAACATATATCGATGGATTTTGTTTCCATCTTCTATCGAGTCAGTGTAAGCACGATGCGGAACGGGTTGTAGTTGAAAAGTTAACAAAGTCTGCGTATTTCTTGCCAATTTCTATGCGAGATCCTCTTGACCGATTATGTGAGGTGTATGTACGTGAAATGTTGAAATATCATGGAGTTTTAGTGTCGATTAATTCAATTAGAGATCTGAGATTCACGTCCAGATTGTGGAGTGAATTGCAAAGATAGTTGGGAATTGTTCTCAACCTTAGTACAACATACCATTCGCAGACCGACGGTTAGATTGAGCGGCTGATATTGGTGCTAGAGGATATGGTTCGAGCTTGCGTCTTACAGTTTGGTAGTAACTTGGGGAAATAAATTCCTCCGTGTAAGTTCTCTTATAATAATAGCTATTAGGCTAGCATTGAGATGACTCCTTTTAAAGCTCTATATGACCGCTTTGTTGCTCACCTGCGTGTTATGCAGAGGTTAGAGATACAATTTTATTGGGGCCAGAGTTAATTCAGGACTATATAGAGAGAACTCGGTAGATTCACCTGCGTATGACTACAACATAGCTAAAATCGAAGAGATATGCTGATAAACATCATAGGTTTTTAGAGTTTTTAAAAGACGATCTTGTCCAGTTGAAAGTCTTGCCTATAGGCTTGCATAGATTTGGGTTGCGAAGAAATCTAGCTCTAAGGTACATTGAGCCGTTCAGAGTACAAGAAAGGTTTAGTCTTATTGCTTGCAGGTTAGAGTTACCTCCTCAACTAACAGGAGTTCATAATGTCTTCCATGTGTCTATGCTTCGCAAAACGGAGACTCGATTCACTCTAAGGATTGATTAGAATGAATTTGATCTTCGGGAATACTTATCTTACAATAAAAAGTCAATTTAGATACTTGATCGTAAAATTCAGAGGCCGATAACCAAAGAGATTCCTTCAGTTAAGGTGAAATGGCAATTTCACATAAATGAGGAATTGACTTAGGAGCGGGAAACCTATAGGAAGGAGCAGTTTCCATTTCTCTTCGAAACTACTTGTTACTTTACGTTTACTTTAATTTAAAGGATAAAACTGCTTTAAATTGGGGAGACTGGAATGACCTGTTACCTTAAGTTGATAATTTGTACTAATTTAAATCCTAATTGACCAGCCTATAATTTGAAAATTCATAATAAATAATAAATTACCAGCATACCAAGTGCAATGAGAGGGTTTTGGAATGAATGTGCAAACCCAAGAATACTTATAGGCATGTCCAATGAATTTATTGGCGATAAAATACAAGAGATATATATTGGACATATAAGTATGATGATGTTAAAATTCGTGTCATTTTAGGGAGTGTCATTTTAACACATTAACCACTTGATAGGCCTTGAGATAGCACGATGCATATCTCGAGGAAAATCTATATATTTAAATTAAAATCTCACGTTTATTTTCTTATTTGATTAATCGATAGAGAGAATGAGGGTTGAGGTTTAGTTACTGATCAAAAAAGATCATTCAGGGAGCTGAATCAACAAAAATTCAGTAGCTTAAACAATTTGAAAGCCAGAGATCATCACTTTGGTAAACTTAGCTTATGTGTTTGTCAAAGTTTAATTTGATGGTAGTAATGAAATTTCTATGAATTATATTGTTTGTTAATTGAAAATTGCTTATTACCTTATGAAAGGTCCTCCCTGATGTATTTTGGGAGTGTTGAATATTGTTTTACGGATTTATGGATGGAACAGTGGTTGTTGCCCTATGTACTTTTGAGACAGTGTATGATGGAGTGCACTTCACCTAGCATATGAGCGCATTCCTTTCATCAGTGAGGATGAACTCAGCCGTTGGAGTACACTCCACCCATTAAAGGAGCGCACTTCCCCTAAGAAAATAACAAATAAATTGTGTTTTGGTTAGGATTTCTTGAGAACTTAAGGACTGAACTAGGGGTTCTAAATATAGGGTATTGGGCTTAAATTGATCATAAATGGTTTGTGATAGGTGTTGGATCCCTAGGAAAGCTTAAATGCCAGGAAAGTTAGGAATTTGGAATGGAAACTTAAATCGAGGTAAGTATGGATTCACTTATTTATCGATGTTGTCTGGCTACCTTAGTATATGTAGTTCATGTAGCTTACGAACTAGAATGGGGGACTATGCACACTGTGATGGTTTTAATAAATGGAAAAAGGTGTTTAATGTGATTCACGAAAGTAACTCTTGCTTTAGAGAATAGATTAATAGGAAACGAGCTATGTTCTTGGCCTACATATAACTTTTGCTCAATTCAATAGGTTGCATGAATTACATACTCACTAGAGGGTTTCAGATAGAACCATTAGGGATTAATGTATTGGCTAGACAGCACATCGGCCAATGTGTTGGTCTAACAATCGCATTAATGGCGTCGATGGGTAATCAACCCTAGTTTTATAAATTAAATGGGAATCATAGTGTAATAGTCAATGATTATCTGATTTGCGTTCGTTATGCATTGATGTATATTCTTTTCATATTCTTATTAGCTAACATTAGTGCATATTGTTATTGCATAATGTTATTGATTATTATATGGAATGTTGATGGCTCTGTGAATCCTTACTTACTACACAAGATGGAACACTCACCCAAATTTAATATTTCGGTTTCACGACCTAGCGTTTCAGCGAAGGACAAAGAGAAGATTTATGTGTCTTGTTGTCTTCTCTATGACGTAATAAGTCTTCTTATACTTATAAACACTATTTGATATATCTTGATGTGTATAAACAGTATAAACAGGTTTGAGAAGCTTATAATCAAGGTTTCGGGTTTTCAAAAACTCTGTCTATATTACTGTATATTGTTTAAATATCGAAAAAGATTTAATTTTTCACTGCGTATACTTTGTATTGTTTAATTGATATTAATATATAGTTTAAGTTTATCAGGTGCTAACGGAGAGACTGCTAGCTCTAGTTAAGTCTGGCTGGGTTATCGGGGATTAATTAGGGTGTCAGGTTGAGTATCGCCCTAATCAGGATAGGGGATGTTATACGTACCGCATAGTGTTGAGGTTTTTGAGAGTCGAGAGTTCTATCATAATGTACAACATGCGAGTGGGTACGTGACACTTTAAGATTGAATCTTGTTAGGGTTTTTATCTGAGATTTAGATATAAGAGGTTTTTCCTTTAGTACTAAACTATTGATAGTGGATTGCCTTTTTTCTTGCCCGTGGTTTTTTCCCTAGTTTAAGGTTTTCCACGTAAACTCTTGTATTCATCTTTTTTTAGGTTTGTTTACTTTTAAGTGTGTACGTGTGACTAAGATCTATAGTATTTCATGGTGATTCATCACAACAAATTGGTATCAGAGTCAAAACTTAAATATGTGGGGGTTACACTATTAAGGTGGATTTCAAAGATATTGAAGTACACAAATGCGATGAAGTTTGATGTTAAGAAGTTAAACGAGAAGATGAGTTTTGTCTTGTAGCAAATTCAAGTCAAAGATTTGTTCATTCAATATGGGCTACGTCAAGCGTTGAAGGGTCGTAGGAAGGAAAGTGTTGAGAATTGGGAAGAGTTAGATTTGGGGGTAGCAAGTATCATAAGACTCAATTCGGCAAAGAATGTTCATTCGAACATGAGGCATATTTCTTTGGTGAAAGGTATTTAGGAGAAATTGGAGTCTATGTATATGACGAAAAGCACATCAAATCATTACTATCTAAAAAAATGGTACCATTATCTGAAGATGGATTAAGGTACAAATATTATCGATCGTCTTAATGCTCTTAACGAAATTATCTTAAGACTTGAGGAGTTGGTAGAGCAAGTCAATGATGAGGATCAAGTGCTCAAACTCATCGGGTCACTTCCACTTTCATTCAAGCGCATGAATCCAACGTTGATGTATGGGAAAGAAACCATTAGTTTAGCAGAGGTCATTACCATGTTGATTTCCAAGGAGAAGTTGATGATGGGTGAAAACAATGGCTCATCTGAAAGCTCGGGTTTGGTAGTTGCTGGGAAGGATTCCAAATAGTACAAAAAAATAGTTTGTTGGAGATGTCGTCAACCTGGGCATCTTAGGAGAGATTGCGAGAATAGGAAAGGTAAAGGTTTCGAGTACGGCAAAAAGCTATGGTTCAACAAAAGGGGATTCTGATCTTGAAAGTGATGACGCTGACAATTTATTAGTTCTCAAAACTGATAGTAATTGTCCTATGTGTGCAGCAAAGAATATGATTGTTGATCAGAAGGGAGGATAGGTAATTGATAGCGGGGCCACATGACATGTGTGTATGTATAAAATATACATTGGTAATTATGCAAGTTGTACGAGCGACAAAATTATGTTGATGGCTGATGACTCTCTACAATCGATATTGAGAGTCGGTGAAGTTCAGTCGAAGTTGTTTGATGGACGCATCATAACACTTTGAGATGTTTGACATGTGTTGAGTTGTACTCAAAATCTATTTTCTCTTTCCTAATTACATTATGAGGGTTATAGGTACTCCGGGTGAGGTGGAATATTGAAAATATTTTGGTAGTCTTTGTTGGTCATTAAAGGCATGAAGAGGAATAACTTATTTAATTTGGTGCAAAAACATGAAGCAAAATCTAAGACTCAAAAGTTGATCGAGAAATGGGTTTCGATTGTTGGTAAGCCCAAACAAGCTGGATTGCACTTGGTTCATTCTCGATGTTAAGGATGGTTGCCCGAGAGGGCGGTGTGGTAAGAGAAAGGTACAAGGTGAAGATTTGTTGAATCAAGTAGCTCAAACTTGTGACTTGAGTAGGTCTCAAAGTAGTATCCTACATGAATTCATGCATACACGATGATTACACATATATTACTTAGTTAGATACAAACTAAGTTAATGTGTTGTATTCCAATTGGGGGTTAATATTTGTGTTGGTTTATATGTACATGCATGTTAAACCTATAAATAGGTGAGTACAGTTAAGTGAAAGATACAGTGTTAGGGCATTGAGCGTATGAGCTTTGTTAAGCGGGTACGTAACACATAATGTTGACGTGTTTGAGAGCCGAGAGTTGTGTTGTAACATACAGGCCTGCGAGCGGGTATGTGACACTGTGGGATTGAATCTTATTGGGGTTTCTATTTGAGGTTTAGATATAGGATGTTTTTCTTTTGCGTACTAGACTATTGATAGTAGATTGTCTTATTTCTTATCGATGGTTTTTCATTGCTTTTAGGCTTTTCCACATAAATTCTTGTCTTCGTTTTTTTTGTGGTTTGTTTACTTTTGGGTGTGTCCATGTGATGAAATTTTAGGTATTCTACGGTGATTCGTCACAATAACTCGTTGGGAGGAACCTTGATTCCCCGTTGCAATTTCTACTCCTACCAATTTTTAAAATAAATTATATTTGTTATATCAAAACTATTGCAAATTATATGAAAAATTCTTAGTATAATTACAATTATACTAACTTCTTAGTTAGTATAAAATTATGATATTAAGTCTAAATATATTTATTAGATGTCTAAATCACATAGTTAAAATCATAATTAATTTTAGATAGACTGTAAATGTAAATATAATTAATAGATTATGGTTGTAAACACTTATTTACATGACCTTAATTAAGAAGTTTCTAATAGTTAACACTTAAGAAAAAATAGTTAACACCTGGAAGAATATATAAAGGATACTTAATGTTCGAGGAAATTAAACTTCTTTTGTATACAATAACTCGTTAAGAACAAAATTATGATTTTTAATAGAGTAGGAATTTCCCGCAAGGAATCCCCAGGGGACGGGGCGAGCCGAGAAATCCCTGTAGGGAGAAGGCAATCCTCGCCCCCACCTCACCCCTCACCCCGAGAAAGATAAGTTTCACAAACAAGGATTTCTTGCCCCTCTTACATCCATCCCTAGTCTTGTTACACAGAACAATCACTGATGATATTATAGATATAAATCATACAAGTTTACAAACAAATACTAACAGAATTAAACAACAAATAAATTTTTTAACTAAAGGCTTGCAAGGAAGCAATGTCTTAAGATAGAAATATCTTTAAATTCTTTTCCCAAATATCTATCATCAGGATACAACCGGATGCTCTTTGAAACTAAATCACCGAGTTTGAAAATCTGCCAAACTGAGCTTTTTCTTCTCTCACACAAATATTGAATCTCAAAAAACCAATAAAGTTCTAGTGTTTCAGTTCTACTTAAATAGAACTTGAAGCACTAGTTCAAACAAAGGTGACTGTCTAAATCCGAAAATAATACCCGTTGGTATTATTCAACAGTCGCTCTTGTCAATTAAGATAACAAAATTAACTGTCAACAATTAATTTGAAATTAAAATTTATTTAAGCATAAAAATAATAATTTGTTTTACAAAGCTAACAATCTAAGACCAAAGCCCAAAGACCTCAAGGCCCAAGGCCTTATCTTTGACATTAAATATTAAATATTATATATGTATACCCTATTTTTCAATGCCACTTGGGTTTTATCCATTGGGTTTCTTTAAAGCAAAGCTAAAGATAGGGTGTTTGTATATAAAGAGTTTGTTTTCTTTTTAAGTGAACAATGTGGGACTAACGGGTTTTCTATTCAAACTCTCTCAAGTTCCAACAATACCCCACATTTAAATAGTAAATATCAATTTACCCCACATTTCTATTCAAATTTGGCTTTCAAAAAGAAATAAATAAAAAAATTATAATACATGAAAGAGAGAGAAGTATCATATCATGTTGTCAGGAAAGTATCTAAATGACTTAAACTTACCATTGTAAAACATATTGAATTTATTTCATGATGCAGTGGATATAGAAGATCTTGAATTGTTCACTTTTATAGTAAACCAAGACAATATTCCTTACACATGACACAATTATCAAAATTCAGTTTATATGTTTTTTATCCATTTTGTTCCTAGACAGATCATGGTTTCATGATAGATCTAGAGAATTTAAGTTGCATCTTTTTCATAAATAAAACCCACATTTACTATCATATGGTGATATTTTTATTTTTCATTAAATGCTTAACATATCATTTCACTTCTTCTGAACACATTTTTTATCATGGAAATGAGCTAATATATGTTCTTCCCTCGTGTTTCATTCGACATGTTTACCTATTGAACCTCGTACATGGGATCTCCAATCACCTAGGTTAGATTTTCGCCAGACTTAACTCATTTATAGGCTTCAAACCTATTCCCCTGGATAACAATATGACTTAATTTCTTGGTAAGCCTTTTGTCATAGGATTTGTAACGTTCTCCTTTGACTTTACATAATCTATACTACTCCATTTGATAGTAATTGTCTTACAGTATTATGTCGGCGCCTTATATGTTTTGACTTACCATTGTATACATTATTTTTAGCTTTAGCTTGTGCTGCCATACAATCATAATTATACATATTGTTGGGAATAGTTTTGGTCAGAATGAAATTCTTCTACAAAATTCCTTAGCCATTTTGTTTCCTCAACATATTTGTCTAAGGCTACAAATCCCGATTCCATGGTTGAATATGTTATACACATCTACTTTGTAGATTTCCAAGAAATTGCAGCTCCTCCTAATTTAAAAATATATCCACTAGTTGACTTAGTTTCAGTATTATCAGAAATCTAATTGGCATTAATATACCCTTCAAGTAACAATGGATAATTTATATATTGCAATTCATAGTCTAAAGTATGTATTAAATAACTTAGCACTCTTACCAATGCTTCCCAATAATCATTATTTGGGTTGCTTGTATATCTACTGAGTTTGTTCACTGTATAAGCAATGTCCGGTCTTATAGAATTTATTCAGTACATCAAGCGTCCAATTACTTGGGAGTACTCCAATTGAGAAATTACACTTTTATTATTTTTCTCAAGTTTGCAATTCGGTTCAAATGGAGCAGGAACATGTTTACAATTAAATTGATCGAACCTCTTCAATATTTTTTCTACATAAAGTGATTGAGTAAGGATATATCCATCATCATTTGTTTTAATTCGAATATCCAAAATGACATTTGCTTGACCTAAGTCTTTCATGTCAAAATTAGAATTCAACATATTTTTAGTTGAAATGATTATATCTTTATTAGTCCCAATTATCAACATATCATCAATATAGAGACTTACTATGACACATGAATTTTTCATTTCTTTAATGTAGACACATTTGTCACATTCATTTATTTCAAATCCATTTGCAATCATAGCATGGTCAAATTTCTCATGCCATTATTTTTGTGCTTATTTAAGTCCATATAGAGACCTAACAAGTTTGCAAACTTTGTTCTCTTGACCTTGGACCACAAATCCTTCGAGTTGTTCCATATAGATCCCTTCATCTAATTCTCTATTTAAAAATGTTATTTTTACATCTATTTGATGTATTTCCATTTATAAATTGTAGCAATTGAAATTAGCATTCAAATAGATGTAATTCTTGAAACTGGAGAATAAGTATCAAAATAATCTAACCCCTTTTTTTGCCAAAATCATTTAGCCACTAAACGGGCTTTATATTTATCAATTGATCCATCAACTTTCAATTTTCTTTTAAAAATCCATTTATAACTTATTGGTTTAATACCAGGAGGTGAATCAACCAACTCTCATGTGTAGTTAATTAAAATGGATTTTATTTCACCATTTATGGCTTTTTTCCATAAAATAGCCTCGGTAGAATTCATTGCTTCTTTATATGTTTGTGGTTCCATTTTAGTCAAAAAATTATAATGTCTAGTCCTAAACTGTTTTGAACTTTATATCTTTTCCCCGTTCTTGGTTTTTATCTAATGTTGAAACATTAGAAGTGGATGGTTCATCTCGAGTTCTTTTATTTGGTGAGCTTAATCTTTCTTCTTTATAAGGAAAAGTTCTTTCAAAGAATTGCACATCCCCAAATTCTATAATTGTACTGACATAGATATCACTAACCTAAGAATTAATTACTAAAAATATATATGCAGCACTATTGTTAGCAAATCTTATAAATACAAAATCTATAGTTTTAGGTTCTAACTTAGTTGTTTTAGTAACATGAACTTGTATCTTTGCTAGATAACCCCACATTTTTAAAATTTTGAAAGTTGGAATTCTATTTTTCTATATTCTAAAGGATACTTATTTGTCTTCTTAAATAAGATTCTATTTAGAATATAATTCGCTGTAAGTAGTGCCTCACCCACATATTGTGTGGAAGTCGCAAACTATTTAACATGGAGTTTATCATATCTTTGAAAGTTCTATTTTTTCTCTCTGAGACACCATTCTATCGAGGTGTGTATGGTGCCGTAGTTTGGTGTGTAACTCCATGTCACTAGAAAATTCAGCAAATTCAGAGGATTCATATTCTCCACATTTATCCATTCTTATATATTGCTTTAATCTTTTTGTCTAATTGGTTCTCCACTTATGCCTTATATGTCTTAAACATATTAAAGGCTTCTTTAGTTTTGATCAAATAGACGTAGCAAAATTTGCTACAATCATCGATAAAAGTAATGTAATAATTTCTTCCCACCGCGTATAGGGGAAGAATTAAACCCAATAATTCATTGACCTTTTCTGGACTGTTTTGAAAGTTTGCATAACAAAATTAGATTCAATGCAAGTTTGGCATTTATGCTTTAAATCAATATTAAATTTAGGTAATAAATTAAGATGAACCATTCTATTGATGATCTATTATTTACATGACAATCTAGCATGCCAGACATCATAAGAATCTTTGATATAAATAGAAGCATTCACTTTATTCATAGCATTAGTAACCATTACATTTAGTCTGAACATTCCATCAACTAAGTACCCTCTTCGTATATAGTCCATAGCTTTACATAATACAAACTTATTCGATTTGAACACTAGTTTGAATCCTATTTTAGTAAGGAGAGTGCCCGAGACTAGATTATTTCTAATTTAATGAACATAAAGTACAAATACTAAAATAAAAGTTTTCCCATAAGTAAATCTCAGCAATACTTTTCCTTTCCCTTTTTATACTTGAAGTGGATGAATCCTTCATGTAGGTTTTTTCATCATTAGTAACATCTTCAAAGGTTGAAAACAATACCTTGTCGCCATAAATGTGCCTAGTAGCTCCCGTGTCAATCCACCAACATTATCAATCATATTGGCTTCAGAAATTACAACAACCAAATCTTCATCAACAGTTGTGATATTGACCTGATTTTTTGAATAAAATTTCAGCAGGTTGATATTTGCGGTGATGACATTCTTGATCCTTATGTCTATGCTTTCTGAACACCCAACAATTTTCTTTAACTTTCTTAAAAGGCTTACATTTTGGTGCAAGGGTGTAAAGACTTTTTGCAGAAAACGTATTTCCCTTGTTCTTCTAAAATTTGGATTTTGAAAACTCTTCAATCATGTTCGCCTTGTCAACAAAGATATGTACTTCAACATTGTCTCCATTGTGATGGATTTCTTCAACTCAAAGCCTCAAAATCAAGTCCTTCAAAGTCATCAATATCCTTTTGTGCTTTAGATATATTTTAAAATCTTTCCATGAAGGAGGTAACTTCTCAATAATTGCACCAACTTGGAGTGTTCATTGATAGAACATCCTCAATATGCAATTCACGAATCAGAACTTGAATTTCTTCTACTTGCTTGATCACTATTTTGGAGTCCACTATGACGTACTAGAGGAATTTACCAATTACGAATTTCTTTGCACCAACATCTTCTATTTTATATTTCTTCTCAAGCATGTTCCGTACTTCCTTTGTCGTGTTATATGACGAGTATATGTCATATAAATTATCATCCAAGCAATTCAGGATGTAATTTCGGGAAAGAAAAATAGAATTTTCTCCAATTTTCAATGGACTTAAGTATCTCCTTCGAGAGAGGATCCTCATCTAACTTAGGTTGTTCCTCCCTCGCAATGTTAACAAGGTTAAGGGTGGTCAAGTAAAACAACAATTTTTGTTCTTCAAATCCACTCCTTTGAATTTCTTAGGCTTTGCTTCATGCTTCTTCGAGTTGTTGTTCACACTCGATTGTTCTGCCATTTTTTAGAATTTTTGAAATGCACAACAAAACAAAACTATATCTTGCAGATTGTAAAAATTTTGTTGTCTTAGATTGTTACACAGAACAATCACTAATGATACTATAGATATGAATAAAACGAGTTTACAAATAAATACTAACATAATTAAACAATAAATAAAATTTCTAATTGGAGGTTTGCACTGAAGCAATGTCCTAAGACAGAAATATCTCTGAATTCGGTGATAGAGTTTTTCTCAAAGATTTGTCCCCAGGATACAACCGAAAGCTCTTTCAAACGAAAATCACCAAGTTCGAAAGTCTACCAAACTAAGCTTTTGCTTCTCTCTTACAAATATTGAATCTGAATAAATCGGTGAATTTTTAGTGTTTCAGTTCTACTTAAATAGAACTTTAAGCACTGGTTCAAAATCCAAAAATAATACATGTTGGTAGTATTCAAGAGTCGCACCTGTTAATTAAGTTAACAAAATTAACTGTCAACAATTAATTTTGAAATTAAAATTATTCAAGTACAAAAATAAAAAATAACTTGATTTTACAAAGCAAACAATCTAAGCCCCAAGACCCTATATTTGACTTTAAAAATTAATTATTATATCTGCGTGCCCTTATTACCTAATGCCACCTAGGCTTTATCCATTGGGTTTCTCTTAAGCAAAGCTAAAAAGAGAGAGAGAGTGTTTGTATAGAAAGTTTTTGTACTCTTTTTAAGTGAGCAATGTGAGACTAAAGTGTTTTCTATTCAAATTAAACTCTCTCAAGTTCCAACAAGTCTAATTAAGCCTTTCTTAAACTTCACATCGACTCGATTACTCTCGCAAGAGTTAATCAAGTAGCTCGACTCTACTAGCTATATAGGTAAAAATTAGTGATTAGAATCTGCAACATCTGCCTCAATTATATAGCTACATTCTACATATAATTCTCACGTCGTTGCCACTGCATTAGATGGTTTGAGATAATAATAGTTTCATTCAAGACCATTAAGACTCAATCCAACGGCTATAAGAATAACAACCAATTGATGTATGTAAAAAATTTGTAATGCATGTACTTTCTTATCAAAATAATATGCGGCCTATTAAGTTCGTATGGATGTAGAATTTGTGACATTTAAAGGAAAATTAAACAACATTATGAATTGAAGAGTTGACTAGTGGAACTTACTAACCATTCTATAGCTCAATTATTAATTTTGGTGCCCTTTTGTGAATATGCCTCTCCACTCGTTTTATGCTTTTCTGATTACTTTTGCTAGTCCATTTTATTCAACTATATACTACTCTTTCCAAGTGACGTAGTCCTCTCTTTGTTTGGATGCGAGATTTTATTAGCCAAGCTTGACTCTACGTGGCACCTTTTCATTAACACTTGTCAACCACTACTTAATTATTAACCATCTTCAATAATGCATCCTTAATTATTTTACTTATACTCCGTATTATACTACTATAAAAAAAAAAAAAAAAAAAAGAAACACACAGTATTATTTTATTGCAATAGGCAGTTTAGGTCGCCGCGTATATATGTCACTCGAATGTACGGACAGTTTTAGCCCTTTTTTAAACTAGTAGATTCAAGTGGTATTGTGAGGGACCACATGGTCCGGATCCAACCATTTTATTTTATTTTATTTTATTTTTATTTTTTTTGGAGGACGAACCAAAAGGTCTTAGTTGAAGGGAAAAGACCCTGGAACAAAATGTTGAGGTGTTATACAGAACTGATTCAGTTGTGAGGTTTCAACTTATTCGATTGTTGCGGTTGAGCTGCCCAAAAAAATATTGATGAAGAATATCTAATTTATGGTTACCTTATTGTAAAACGTAATTTTGAATTGTAGACTTAATCTCTAATTGCTTCAATATCGAATGGGAAGAGGGCTACGAGCGTTTCGGATGGGGTTTGACTGTAATTGTGGGTTTCGATTTGTGGAAAGCAAGTTTATGTTTTCGGTTTTAAAGAAGTGTTCTTGAGCGCAAGTTTATATCGTGAAGTTTGTCAAGATTATTTTCAATCCCTTACTTTTTCATGACTCAGTATATATATATATATATTTGGCAATTCATGACTCAGTAATTGATAACCATACCATTTTTTTAAATCATAACCTTTACCAATATAATTTGAGATTGAGCCTATGTTGTAACCATTACCAATTTAGCAGAAATAAAACTAAGACTAACCTTTGTTTGTGATAGCTCAGATAAACTTTTCGTTCTTGCGATATAGAATTGAAACTTCATGTAAAATTGGTGTTTATTTACCCATTAAACCTTTCTAAATCATTCAATAAAATTGCTTATTCTATGATGTCGAATTAGTGATGAAAGAGATGATGAGTTGTCAAATGCACCTCTTCATGGTTGCGCCTGCTCCAATTAACAATTTCAAAGATTTGAGTCTTATAGTTTATGAATGACATGTACCTGATAACTACCTTGCGCATTTTCAAATGGTTACCACTCGAAAACAATCGATATTATTTAATACATAATTGAAATTCACTTCACATTTAAAATCTTTTCCTAAAAATAATTGAAAGTTTAGAAGGCATGAATCCACACACTTTTTGTTAATTAATTCACTTGTCCAATACTATAATTTATAAACACGGACATTTACATTTTGCTACATGGATTAAATTCTTCTACTCCACTTAATTCAATGCAATAGTGCTTTTAGAATTCATTCCTTCATCAATTCATCCCAAGTTATTAAATCTACTCTACACCGCATAATTTATTCAATTTCTACCATGCCAGTTTTTTAACTAAAGCAATTATAGACCACCATCTTTAAATGCGGTCCAAACCTTTCTCCAATCAAATACTCCAAAAAATAATATAAGAATCATACACAATAAACCTTTCCAATTCCACGAACAAAGGATGTATAAAACTAAGGATTCAAGTTAATCTCAGCTGTCCATCTGACATATAGAATCGGAGGTCCCTTCAATTTCCATCACAAAGAAGCAAAAATAAAATTTAAGAAAGAGAGAAAATCCCAATATCGACATATAACTTGCATAGAAACAAGAAATAACTCGCAAAAACTATCATTTCCTGTAATTATCTATCTCCCACAAAGCCAAAGGCCTTTGGTAGCAGGGCGAAAGAAAAAAGGTCTAATGGCAAAAGGAAGGATCCATGTAACATGAATGAAACGCATGGTTAATTCTAACGTCATACATATTGCATACAAAACCAAACTGCGAGCTACAAAGTATATCATTCAATACCCGTCCTCTATCCAGACACTACTATCGCCCACAGCGGCAAAGAAAAACAAAACAAGGGACCAACAGAGGAGAAATTGATAGGGAAAAAGAATAAAGAATGTACAGATGCCATACAACACCTCTCCAACTTCCCGAACAATAGGGCTGGTGCAATGCAGGCCAACGCCCGTTGACAGCTTTAATTTGTTAGCATGCAAACTGCTTCTCTTGCAGTCTTTTAGCCCCCAAGTAAAATAATCCTCTTCCTCAGTTTAACTGGGTAAGGGGGGGAAATCGGTATCATCTTTCAGATGATATGACTGTAAAGAAACCCTGATATTTAAACAAGCAATATAAAGTCAGTACTGCAGAATTTTGCTGACCCGAGTTTTCTTTAAACTATATAATACAGTATAGCTTACACAAGTCTTGAATCAACTAAAGCATATACCTTTCTGCATTTGCGACTTGGTCTGGTCCAGGTCTCTCTGTAAGAGAAGTGACCGAGGAAGAGACCTGGCCATGTGGTGCAAAAGGAGACTGCCTGTTTAACTCTGATGGAGAATCTGACGACATCTGTCCCAGAGACCCGAATTCAAGTTTCTGACTTGGCACCAAGAAGCCATTGTTACCATGAGGAAGACTTCTTGAGGGAGTGCGACCGGCTTGGAAGAATTCCAAAGGCCCAGGTCTTGCACGACTTGAAAGAATCGGACCATTGCTGCCTTTATCGACCGGGCTCTTCTCAGGTTGTGCTGTAGTCCAGCCATTATCACGATTCAGTCTGTGCACAGAGCTGTGAGCAACTGGTGATGCAGCCCTTCCCCTTCCAGATATATTTCTATCCCTGTATGCAAGATGGTTCTGCACCAGCCCATGTTTTTAACAATTTTAGGGAACACTGTCTTAGAATGAAACAAGAAACACAATTAGTCCAATGACCATAAAATCAATCAAAATGAATGTACCATGTCAGGAAAGTAAGTTCCTGTTCCTCGATGTTTTGGCACTTCATCTGCTCCGAAAGCAGCACCAGATAACAACTGAGGGTTCACAGAGTAGAAATGTTGCCTCGGGACAATGCCATTAGCATTCATATGGGGAAACATTTTACGCTTCAACTGCATTGACCGATGGACAGTTTCAAATGCATGCCTGTTTCGGATTTGAGAAGGCAAAGGTGAAGGAAAGGGAAGAACAGGACCATAAAAGACATATTCATGGCACCATAGAGCAAACAGCAGACTGTTGAAGTGACTATCATATTCGCCACTCAGGTCTGAAAAGGATGTTACAGTTCCGTAACTAAAAGTACCATTCCCTCGGTCCCATTCCCTGTAATCAATGCAAGAGTCCTCTGCTGTATAAGAAACACAATTTGGAACGGAGAAACCATCTTTTCGAATAGCTGTGGCTGGAGTCTCATGATTTCTGCATGAAAGGACGGAACTTGTGCCTGCCAACTCTGTTTCTTCAGGACCTTGCCGTGCAACAAGGCCAGGGTCTCCACTGAATGATGGTGGGAGCCTAAAGGACAGCTTGTGGTCAAAGACGGATGAATTTGCACCAGCACTTTGAATCGGACTTTCATTTACGTGCTCTCCATTTTCAATGGGCACGTGTGAAATACAAAGGGGTGAGAAACTTGCAGTGACATATTTTGAAGTTTCAGGCTCACTGCATGATGCAGAAGATATATCTGAATCTCCTTGCCCTTGACTTCTGGAGCTAGAACCATCTTCAGAATCACAAGGCGTCAAGGAACTAACCCTTGAATCCTCAACCATGCCGTTGCACTCAACTGATATTCTTTCCTCTGATCCAAACACATCAATGTCAGCAAACCCGTCAGCTAACAAATCCTGAGGTATGCAGCTGGATCCCTCCTTGGTGCCATTGGAGTTTTTGCAATGTGATCCTGAGTTCCTCAACACATTGGTAGATTTTTCGACATCGAAATTTGACAACTCAGGACCTGACCCATTAATACTGAAGACAGGTACAGGGTCCTGAACATCAGGCCTTTGTCCACTTCCATGCCTATCCAATGTGTTCATAAAGAACTTTTTGAGTTCACTTGGAATACATTCAGTTGGAAGTAATAGGATCTGCCCAAGTTTGCGAGCTCCATATGTAAAAGCACTACGTATGCGATAAAAATTGCCTAAAAGAAACACCTCAATTTCATTATAAAATCCAATATGTGGAAAATAGAAACAATTGATAAAGAAAACATGCCGGAAAAAATAATTAGAGGACGATAGAGCTAGCAATATTTAAAATTAGTCCACATCAACAACAACAACAACAACAACATAACCTCAGTCCCAAATTAACTGGGGCGGCTACATGGATCAAACTTTTCCATTGTGCTCCATTAAGTGCAATTGATGGTGAGCTTTGCAAACCATTCAAATCCCTCCTAATTAATGCATCCCGTGTTAACTTTGGTCTGCCCCTACCTCGTCGAATTTCTACAGTTTCTATTGAGTCAAGTTTTCTAGTTGGAGCATTTGTAAGCCGTCTTTGCGGGTGACCAAACCATCGCAACCGCCCTTCCCTAAACTTTGTATTAATTGGTGCTACTCCTACTTGTCTTTGAATTTCTATATTTCTTATTCTATCTTTACGAGTTTTACCACACATCCACCTAAGCATCCTCATTTCTGTTACGTTCATTTTATGTAATTGTTGTTGCTTTACCGCCCAACATTCACTTCCATAGAGCATAGCTGGCCTAATTGCGGTCCTATAAAATTTTCCTTTTAACTTAGTAGGAACATTTCGATCACAAATCACCCCTGTTGCACTCCGTCATTTCTTCCATCCAGCTTGAATTATATGTGTGACATCATTCTCAATGTTACCTTCATTTTGTATGATTGATCATAAGCATCTAAAGTGGTTTACCTTAGGAACTTCTATTTCCTCTAATTTTACCACTCCGTCATCTCGATTTCTAGTGTTTCTAAACTCATAGTGCATGTATTCGATTTTCTTCCTACTCAACTTAAAGCCTTTAGATTCTAATGTATTCCTCCAGAGTTCTAATTTCCTATTCACTCAATCTTTAGTTTCATCCACTAAAACAATATCATCTACAAATAGCATACACCATGGTATATCCTCTTGAATATGTCTAGTTAGTTCATCCATAACTAAAGTAAATAGATATGGGCTTAAAGCCGATCCTTGATGTAGCCCTATCGTAATGGGAAATTCTTTTGTAGCTCCTCCAAATGTCTTTATACTCGTTACTACTCCATCATACATATCCTTAATAGTGTCTACGTATCTAGCATGCACTCTTTTTCTTTCTAGAACCCACCAAAGAACATCTCTAAGGACTCTATCATATGCTTTTTCTAAATCTACGAATACCATACGAAGATCTTTTTCCTTTGCTCTATATTTTTCTAACAATCGTCTTACAAGGAAAATCGCTTCCATAGTTGACCTCCAAGGCATGAAACCAAATTGGTTCTCTGATATTGTTGTTTCTATCCTTAGCCTATTGTCAATTATCCTCTCCCAAAGTTTCATAGTGTGACTCATAAGTTTAATTCCTCGGTAGTTTGAGCAACTTTGAATATCTCATTTGTTTTTGAAGATTGGCACAAGCGTGTTTCTTCTCCAATCCATTGGCATCCGTTTTGATTTTAAAATTTTATTGAAAAGTTTTGTTAACCAAGTCAATCCAATTTCTCCTAAGCATTTCCAAACCTCTAAGGGTATTTCATCTGGGCAACATGCTTTCTCTATTTTCATTCTTTTCAATGCCTCTTTAACTTCTACAATTCTAATATTGCGTGTATAGTTTACATTTCTTTCTTGGTGTGGGTTTTCATCTATTATAGTATCAACTTGGTCATCATTAAATAAACAATCGAAGTAACTTCTTCATCTCTCCTTAATATCCTCGCGCGTTAAAACATTTTGATTTTCGTCCTTAATACATCTTACATAACTTAGGTCTTGTTTCTTTTTATCTCTTAATTTGGCTAGCCTATATATATATTTTTCGTCATCTCTATTACCTAACCTTGTATATAAATCTTCCATGAAATTTGCTTTAGCTTGACTAACTACTTTTTTAGCTTGTTCTCTAGCTTCTCTATATTGATTGTACACGTCTTCATCTTGACACTTAGGTATTTTCCTATACATCTCTCTTTTAGTCTTAATTGCTCGTTGGACATCCTCGTTCCACCACCATGTTTCCTTCTTTGGAGGTCCTAAGCCCTTAGATATACCTAATACGTTTGACCTTACTCTCCTTATGCAACTACTCATTTCTAGCCACATTGTACTATCATCTAAGTCAAGATTCCAAACATTTTCCCTTAGTAGTTTTTCTCTAAACTCTACTTGTTTATTATGTTTTAGGTTCCACCACTTTATTCTAGGGTCGCTAACTCTTTTATTCATATTATGTCGTCGTGTTAGCTTAATATCAAGTACTACTAACTTATGTTGGGTAGTAAGTGCTTCACCAGGTATTACTTTGGAGTCTCTACATATTTTTCTGTCTATTTTTCTTGTTAAAAGAAAATCTATTTGACTATTGTTATGACTACTACTAAAAGTAATTGTATGCGACTCCCTTTTCCTAAAACTAGTATTTGCTAAGACAAGATTGTATGCTGAAGCAAATTCTAAGATTGATTCTCCTTCTTCATTTCTATTACCGTGACTAAAACCTCCATGAACTCTCTCAAACCCATCGTTACTTGCCCCGACATGCCCATTTAAATCTTCTCCAATAAAAACTTTTTCATCTAATTGTATACTTTGCATAAATCCATCCATATCGTCCCAAAACTTGCGTTTGATGCTCTCGCTTAATCCTACTTGCGGTGCATAGGCGCTAAGTATGTTAATTTTTTCATCTCCAATAATTAATTTAACTAGAATCAATCTATCCTCCATTCTTTTAACCTCTACGACCTTATCCTTATAATCATTATCCACCACAATTCTTACTCCATTGCATTTTCTATCTATACCAGTGTACCGCAATTTAAACCCTGTACTTCTTATTTCTCTACTCTTTTCTCCTACCCATTTTGTCTCTTGGAGGCAAGCAATATTGATTCTCCTTCTAATCATGGTATCTACTAGTTCTATTGACTTCCCCGTAAGTGTTCCTATGTTCCATGTTCCTAAACGAATTTTTTCTCCCCTTTGTATTTGTTTTCCTTTTCTATTTCTATTTGTCTAAAAGATCTAGTGTCCGTATCTATGATTTTGTTTTTGTTTTCGTGTTTGTTTTGAACTAGCTTCTTTACCCACACCCGTCCTTTGTGTGGGAACCCTTGCTCATTTTTCTTCACATCCGGGCGACGATGTGAAGGGACTTGCTTCTTTACCCACACACGTCCTATGTGTGGGAACCCTTACTCATTTTTCTTCACACCCAAAAATCGTGGGTGTCTTGATGCAGTGTCTTGAAAGCTTCATTAATAACCGTGAAACCCTAAGACGAAAGATCTCATTGTTGTCACAAATCATGGACAAATATCTTGATAAGGAAAAACAAATACTCTTATTAAGGACTTGTGATCTTTCCAGGGCTTCCACTAGTAAATTAGAAGCTAATAATATACTTGATTTTAAACTGTTGAAAATTTCATTTTAACATATACATCATCACCAGGACATTTACAGATACCAAAAATAAACCAACATTCCTTTGTAAAGAAACTCGTGCAAAGAAAACCATGATATCTTCCAGGAGAGAAGCACAATGCACAAAGCCTTAACAAAGCATAGTAATTAGAATTGCGATCGGAAAAAAGACTGCTGTGATAGAGCTCCTACTAAATTAGTACTATGTACATTTGAATTGAAAGATTGCAAATCATACAAAAACTGGACAATTTTAGTTGTCATTTTAATGCATCTTCAATCCCCATGCTGTACCATACCAAAAAAAAAAAAAAATCCCCATGCTATGCACACTCTGTATTACGTTTTGTAACACATTCTTAGTTGATATTTGTCTCAAGATTAAATGAGGCTTATAACAACTATGAAATCACAATTAATATCATGCGGAGTTAAAATTGAATTATTCTTGCAATTTATATGTAATCCCTTTAAAACGCTCATGAATAATTGAATCATAGTACATGAATCACAAATAATAGGATTCTTTAACTTTTCAGGGATTAAAGAAGTATTGAGATTCATGTTAAGGATTTCGATCTATTTCCACTGGATTGAATCACGTATCATAAAATTCATGAATTCAAATGGGGATTCTGAATGCACGGTTTAAACAACAATTACATACCGCCTTAAGAGACAATAATGGTTTCATACCTTTGTTAATGCTACGTCCAAGGTTGTTATTTTCCTTCAGCGGGTCTATAATGTTGAGATGCTTCTGTGGAAATGGCCTTGAACTTTCAAATCCCTTTGAAGAAACGCAGAATGTCTCAACACAATTCCGAAGAAAATCTTTACTAAGCAACAAAGGACCACCTCCGTTATCAGGTACTTCAGCTATTACAAGCACAAAAAAATCATCATATGAAGAAAAACAAGTAAAATCATCTGACTGGCAACAAGACCTAGGATATGCTTCTCACCCACGATTTCTGGCAGAGATGAAAGGCATACTGGACCATTCAAACTGACACAATAATTATCCCAATCAAATTTACTGAAGTAATCCAAAAACTTATACAAGACCTGAAATAGAAACACAACGATAAATTAATTCCAGTGGATTAAGGGCATCCTCAGAGAACATATATTTTTCTGCAAGTGGCACTCACCGCCAAAGGGTTGTTTAAAGAACTGTGGAACAAATGAAAGATATACAAGACCAAGGTTTCCAAGGCATAAGTAGAAATTAAACCATGATGAGCACCGAGAATGCGACTCTCGTAATAACACCAAGCTTTGATTAGTATAATACTATACTTAAAGAGGTGATTTTTGCCAATAAGACGATCAACCTTAGGACAAGCAAAGAGAGAACATAAAGTTAGCTCAAAACCATCTTCAGAATCATTAGATAAAAATTATATACAGAAGTTTCAGAAGCCTGTTCAGAATGATCACACTTCCATAGAGAAAAGAAGAAAGAAACACTAGTCACGCACAAAAAGAGGCAGAAGAAAGAAGCAAAAGCACAATAACAGACATAATAGAACCAAAACCAGAATCAGGACTGGTAATAATACTGCTTATCCAGGCACTTATCGGTTTCGACTCTTCATACAAGTAGTCGTTAGAAAAGAGACTTTATTTTGTGAACTCTTTTGCACTAGTTAATGCAAAAGAACTTTTTTGAAAACAGATAATTTGGTGATCAAATTGGTTTTTCTTACTCGTTACAAGAGCACTTCAAGTCTTTTTGTTGTATTAAAAAAAGAAGTATTTGTAATCTAATTATGAAGTCGTCAAATGCCCATGTACGTACAAAAATTAAAATGCAAATGAATTCTCAGTTAGTTAAGTCAACATTTCAAATTCGTAGAAACAATGTTCAAACTGTTTAAGATAGTTCTATACATGACCACCAACAAAAAATAAGAGGGATACACCTCAGAAAAATAACCAACTAAAATCCTTGTTTTCCAGACCAGCGGCAATTCATTTTTTTCTTATCAGAACAAGCAGCACCATTGCGCTCAATGTAGTGCCTGATTATGTTTATTTATAACACCTTCTATAAGAAACTTGAATTTCTAACATTTTAAAAAAAATCCATGAACTTCCCTATATCGGCGAGTTTTTATAAGACTTCCCCATGTTGAAGTTAACTTCCCCGAATTACTTCCGAATTTTGTATGGGCAAAGTTTAAGGTGAAGTCGAAGTTTCGAGCCTTACCCACCACAGATAAACACACATCCACGTTCCCAACGATGCCACACCACATTTAGCAAACACAAATGGCCATGCAAGTGCAGGTTCAATCACCTTTGGCTGAACATTGTGCAAATGCCTTCAGTCACAAAGGGCTAAACACATGAGACAATGTCTGAGAGAAAAAATGAGGTGTGCATGAAGCTGTGGATGGACGGCGGACAACGACAATGAAGCAGGAGGGAGATAGGCAGTGAGTGTGAGGGCAAGGCAATGGGTGTGTGAGGGTGAGCAGCTTGGTTTGGGATGATAGGGTTTTGTTGGTGTGAGAGGTGTTGGGAGGGTTTAAGGGTTTGGGTGTTGGGTGGGTGCTTACTCAAGTCCACAGGCAATTTGGTCATAAGTTTATGGAAGTGGTGTGCGTAAGATAAAATGAGCTTTCCAAGGTATATGTTTTTTATGGTGTAAGTCCAAAAATGGTGTACAAATAGCAACCCCTGAAAATATTCTCATTTTCCATGATATAGTAGCCCAGAAAAACAAACAAGAGATGAAAAGATAATCCATTGTAAACTTGTTGCTTTTTAAGAGATGGGCAATTGATTCAGAACCAAAATTCATCTTCCAAATTAAGAACCCACTTAAAATTTGTTAGAATAAAAAACATCAATCAATCAAAGAGGAGACTAACCACAGATACATTGAATTTAGGACCTGAAATGCATGTAGTATAAGAGAATTCAGCATATAATTGGGCCAGAACTTAAATGCATTTAGCAATTGGATTCCAAAGATAAGTGGATATGGATCAATATGCAAAGGAATCAACAAAGGTGAACATGCGAGCTACAACAAGAGAAGATGAAAAAGAAAATTGAAGTGATTTATTGCATTCAATCTTTTTCGTACTAATAAGCCATATCTCATCAAGTCTATATGAAGAATAGGACTGCAATTGCTCCATTTATAGTTTCCAGTGCTTGCTGGAGGAACAAACAAATCAATGAATGTCAGAACTTGGTGAACTATCACCCAAAAAATAAGGCAAAAAATTTACTAGAAAGAAAACAAATTTGAATAAAAAAAGCATGAATCTAAAATTAAAGGGCAATATAATCAATCAACCTCTAAACTCTACACCATCTAATTCTCTTTCTATGTTAATAAAACTAGTGGGGTAGCCATTTGCATACACCCTTTCACCTTACATGCACACGCACACCACTTTTTAAAAAATTTGACCAAACTACCCTTACACTACACACACCACCTCTTCAACCCAAACACAACACACCCCACCTGCCGCCACCATCGCCATCACCACTGCCGTCCTCCCCCACTGCTGCCCCCACCACCCTCCCAAATTAGTTGGGGTTGGCCACATGGATCAAACTCTTCCATTGCACTCAATTTAGTGCAACTGATAGTGTGCTTTCTAAATCCTTCAAATCCCTCCTAATTAATGCGTCCCAAGTCGGCTTTGGTCCATCCTTACATCGTCAAATTTCTTTAGTTTTTATTGAGTCGAGTTTTCAAGTGGGGGCATTTGTAAGCCATCTTTGGAGATGTCCAAACCACCGCAACCGCCCTTCCGAAATCTTTATACCAATTGGTGCTACTCATACTTTTCTTTGAATTTTTGTATTTCTTAGTCTATCTCTACGAGTTTTATCACATGCTCACCTAAGCATCTTCATTCCGCTATGTTCATTTTATGTACTTGTTGTTTTTTTACAGCTTAACATTCACTTCCATAAAGTATAACTAGCCTAATTCTAGTTTGTTAAAGGAAAGTAAAAAGTTAATGTTATGGAAATATAATTATTAGGCATATTATGCACATTAGGAAACTGATAGCTTTTCAGGCGTCCCCCAATCAAAAAGGTCTATCATAAGAGAGGTGTTGGGAGCATTGGAACATCTCCAACTCAAGTTAGTTCATAAGTTGTTGTGGTTGGGCCCAGTGGTGGGACCCAAGGTACAAAAGTGCATAGGGAGTAAATCGAGAGAACGTTGTGTGTGCGTTTGGGTGTGTAAGTCGGTGCTCGAAGAGTGGATTAGTTGGGTGTTGGGCGGTAGTATTATGTCTCTAGGTTAGGATTTCATCTCTTTGAGTTGTAATTCTTTTTTGTGGTTATCAATAAAGGTGCGAGACGACCCCTTCTTTTGGTGAGATAGGGAAGTCAACTATCATTAGTATTAAAGCATCCTCATGGCACCAAAAACTGATTCACGTCTTGAATCTTTGGAAGAGCAGATGAAGCTTCTTCCAACAGAGCTTCAAAGGATTCCAGCCCTGGAAAGCTTGCTTGGTGAGTTGCAATCGGAAGTTCAAGTTCTGATTCAGGATATCAGGTTATTGCGTTTTCAGTCCAACGCGCATGCATCTGGATCTAGGCAAATAGGTGACACCAGCGATTAAACGCATCAGATCCATGCAGGTCCACCAAATCCAGGCCTGTTGGCGGAGGTTGGGGTCGGTGGAAGACCAGATTGGCTCTCGCCGGCGTACACATCAGGCCCTAAGGTCCGTAAAATCAAGATGCCAATGTGTAACGGAGATGATCTCCTTGTGAGGGTTGCTCGCATCTGTCTTGTTGGTCCTTCACAGATCTGTTGCGACGAAGTAGAAGTTGAGGCCCTTTGTTAGCTGGACAGAGCTGAAACTGCGCTTATTTGTTGTTTCATGGAGGCAGATCCCCTGAGCCTGTACCAACAATTCTTTTCCCTGAAGCAAGAAACGACAGTGGGCGAGTTCCGAGAACGATTCGAGCACTAATTTCTCTAACTCGAGGGGCTTACTAAAACTCAAGCCATTGTCGTGTTCATTAACAATTTAGTTGATCGTGTGCGGGTAGAGATCATGGCAGATCCGCCGCGTCCGCTGCGGAAGTTGTGGAGAGCTACCCGAGTGGAAAGGAAACATCAAACCAGTGACCCCCTGGGGCTGGGAATGATTGCGGGCCCAAAGCCCAACTGAATTTGGGCTCCTCATCTAAAATTGTATCTAGATCGCCTAACCGAGTCGCCCATATGATAACAAGCCCCTCACGTGACACATGAGTTAGGTCCAAAAAGAGCCCAACTCAACTGAGCCCATCAGCTTCTATTTCCCCTAATTTTACCACTCCATCATCTTAATGTCTAGTATTTCTAAACTCACAATGCATGTATTTGGTTTTCGTCCTACTTAACTTAAAGCTTTTAGATTCTGATGTATTTCTCAAAAGTTCTAATTTCCTATTCACTCCATCTCTTGTTTTGTCCGCTAGGGCAATGACATCTGCAAATAACATAAACCATGTTATATCATCTCGAATATGCCTAGATAATCCATTCATAACTAAGTAAAGAAATATGGGCTTTAAAGTCAATCCTTGATGTAGTCATATTGTAATGGAAAATTATTTTGTGGTTCCTCCAAACGTCTTTATACTCATTACTACTCCTTCATACATATCTTTAATAGTGTCTGTGTACCTAGCATGCACTCCTTTTCTTTCTAGAACCCACTATATATATAAATAGGGTAGGTCTAAAAAAAATCACTATCACCATTTATGGTGATGTATATTTGGAGAGAGGGGTGTCAGTAAACAAAATCCAACCCATATCCACTTCGACTTTTACAATGTTGTGAGATGGCCCAACCCCGCTACTATTGTTGCTACTCTCTGCAAATTTTTTTTAGGGTCGTGAGGTGGGGGTAGCAAGGTATTTTTAGTGGGGAGGGCGGTGGGGCAACAGTGGGATCGGATGGCACTGGAGGTGAGGGGTGGTGGGGGTTATCCGTTTGGGTTGATGAGGTGGTTTGTGTATTGCAAGGGTAATTTGGTAAAAAAAAATGTAAGAGTTGCATGTGTAAGGTGAGAGGGGGTGTACAAATAGCAACCCCCCCAAAAAATACAGATTGAGAAAGACCACTAGAACAAAAAGAGAAAAGTAGTGGATATCAACACCTCCTTAAATGCATTAGGTCATCCAAAAAAAACCCACCCTACATTTTAACAGTCAATAATGACAATCTACATGATTGTAGCAATGAGTAAGGATTGGCAAACAACAACAACCCATTTTAAAGGAGGCAGAAAGATTACACAAACCAAATTGAATGCACGTCAACCATCTGTTGGGTGTCAATTGAGGTTTTTTCCTACTGAAAAAGGGTTTTCTCATTTACTAAAGATGTGATCCAAGTTGGTGAATGGATTAACCCAAACGCATGATAGTCGATTGTGATGGGTTTTCCTTGAATTTTAAAAAAGGTGATTTGGCCTTTTTTTATATTGCATTGCAAGTTATTGGGCCATCTTCTCCATGGGTTTCGTTTGTTCCATTTTTTGTGAATTATTTTGATTTGATTTCTTCAATGATCTTCTAAGTACATATGCAATTTGTTCAGAGTTGTATACCATGCGAAATAATAGGATTTTTGTTCATACAATTGTAGTGGCTCGGTTCTTTTAAATGACTTTAAACAACATACATCCTTTTGAATTCCATCTTCGTCTTTTGTAGGATAGTGTTCTTGGGCACAAGATTTTCTATAAAAAGCTCATATACCGATACATCATATATTTATATACATATATTTGGTGTTACTAGGATGACATATTTTAAAAATGGTAAATGATTGGGTAACCACTTTTGACATGCAACTTGTTGGTGTTCTTTGATTTGTGCATCGATGAGTGTGCACATAAAAATTGATGTGTATCTAAAGGACACTAACAATTGTATGTTAAAAGAGGGTTACCCTAGCACCTTTCCTTAAAAAATTAATTTTAACATAACAAGGGTAATAGATTCATAAAAAGGAGCTTCAATGCCTAACTAGCTCCAATCAACAATTAATAATGCAAACATCATACACAACATGGTGATTGCTTTTGATTTTCAGATATTACTTTCACTATCTACATTTGGACAAAAAGCAAGCCAAAAAATGAGAAATGAGTGGAAAAGTACAAAATGGGATTTAAAGGTTTCAAGATTGTCATTCAGAATGAATTGATGAGGCCAAAAGCATCTCTAGTGAGATGGATGAGGCATCACTTGCTAAAAGGCAAGGTTTAAGGAGGTCATGGGTTCGAACATGTTAGAGTCAAGTTGTGTTGGTTTCTTTTCTTCTTATAAAAAAAGAATGGACTGATGACAAAGGCAACAGATCAAAACTTTTTTGATAAACATTTATAGTCCAGAAAAGATGAAGCTTTTGGACTTTTTTTTTTCAGTTACGCATAGAAAATATTACAAAAAAAAAAAAAAAAAAACTAACATACGATATAAAATTTCACTATATTAAGTACAACAAAAAAATATAATGTTCATAACTACTGAACTGACTCGAGTAGTAACCTCCGAAAGTAGTGGAGTGGCATAATCAGTTCATTTACAAAAAGAAGTGACCAACTTTAGAATTATTATGTCTTCCAACGATTGCATGGCGTCAAGGCGATGCCTAGGTGTTTTCCTTGTTAAGGTGAGATGTTGCCTAGGCGATAAAAGAATATTTATTTAGAGGCCCTTGAAATTAATTTAACTTTCTATACTTGTCTAAGCCTATATTACTACTACTCACTGTCTGTCTACTACATCATAAGCATTAATATTAAACCTTCATTCTTTAAAAAAAATTAATTCTTCAAAAAACACAAAATAAATGATATAACACATACAACAATGCAATTTCAATTTTTAAGTTTAAGTTTCAACAACAAACCAAACAACCTATTATCTAGCACAAAGTTTCTTAGAGTCTTAGCACAAAGAAGAAATAAACTCATTAACAAACAAAAGTAAAAAATAAAATTAAAAAAATAGAAGTAAACGATATAAGTTAAAAAAATAAAATTTTGTTTTCTTTTAAAAAATAAAATTTTAGTTTTCTTTTTAAAAAACAAAAGTAAATAATTTAAAAAAAAAAAAACAGAAGTAAATAAATTTGAAAAAAAAAACGAGTTTTTTTTCGGAGTTGTCGGAGAGTCGTCGGAAACTTGTCGAAGTGTCGGAAGCTCACCGGTGTCCTTGCCGAAGATTGGAGAATGGATGGTGGTGGAGCACAACAAATGGTGAGAAGGGGAAGGGTTGTGAAATTGGTGGGGACTAGGGTTAAATCTTGTTTATATATATATATACTAGTTTCAAGAAGTGCTACGCACGATTCCCCAATTTCTAAGAATTTATTAACAAAATTTAAAATTGTAATTAAAATTTAAAAATTAGAAATACAAATATTTTTTTAGCTTGTCAATATTCTCTATTGTGATTGAGATAAGATGTGAATGAAAAAATAAGCTAATCATGCTAGGACATTACTTCCTCAAAAAAAGTGTATTGGATTTGATGAGAATGAGTTCATGATTGATTTGGAGATAAAGAAAAAAAAACGTGTAGTGGATTGATAAGGAGTTAGAGTTTGATTTGGATACAAAAGAAAAAGTTGATTTGGATATAAAAAAAAAGTATGGGCAAATAGGTAAATTTCATTACCACTCAAAAATTTGTGATTCGTGCAAGTACCTTTTTTAGCTTATCAATATTTTCTACTGTGATTGAGATAAGATGTGAATGAAAAAACAAGCTAATCATGCTAGGACATTACTTCCTCAAAAAAAGTGTATTGGATTGATGAGAATGAGTTCATGATTGATTTGGAGATAAAGAAAAAAAACGTGTAGTGGATTGATAAGGAGTTAGAGTTTGATTTGGATACAAAAGAAAATGTTGATTTGGAGATAAAAAAAAAGTATGGGCAAATAGGTAAATTTCATTACCACTCAAAAATTTGTGATTCGTGCTTTTATATATATGATAGATATATATATATATATATATAAACATTTAATTATAAGAGGTTCCTTATCCGTATAAAATGTTAGGTAGACCTCCCTCAATACTTTAAAAAGGCGCTAAGAAACCCCTCCATCGCCTAACCCATTGCCTAGGCATCGTCTAGGTGACGCCTTGCAATCATTGATGTCTTCACTTTTATAAAACAACAGCAAAAACCAATCTCAATCCCAAGTTAGTTGCGATCGGCTACATGATTCGTACATTTCCATTCGGCTCTATTTAATGTAGTGGATGATGTCTCACGTGCTAATCTTCTGAGTCTTTTACAATTAATGGGCCCCAAGTAATATTAGGAATACCTCTATCCCTTCAAATTCTTCTAATTACTACTTAGCCTAGTTTTTCAAACGTGGCACTTGCAGGTCATCTTTGGATGTAACCAATCTACTAAAACTGCCCTTCTCTCTAGTCTCTTCTCTTTTCTTTCTCTAATGGCACTACAATTTTTCTTTGAAGCTTTGTGTGTCTTTCTCTATTCTTACGAATTTTACTCACATTTCCTTGAATCTTTGTAATTCTTCCTCTATCTTTAGAATTTTTACCATACATCATCCACCTAAGCATTCTCATCTTCGCTACACTCATTTTATGCATGTTTTGTTTCTTTTCTACCAAACACTCACTCCCACAACTTGCCTAATGGCAGTCATATAGAATATTCCTTTTAATTTAACATGGATATTTTGGTCACCTATTACACTTTTTCAAATGGTCCCCCTTTGAAACTTCTACTCCTTATTGTAGTACATATCTCGATTAACGTGATCTCCACTATTCATGAACTCACAACCTATGTTACCATGACCCCTCACTTTACCCAAAGGTACCTGTGTCGGACACTTGGAACGAGTCCGACACTTAAAAAAGATATGGATACTCCATGTATAGAGCTCTTTGTATAAAAACATTCAAAGTTTAAGAGAATAAAGAAAAGAACTAACAAAAGCTTTCTAATGTAGAATAAGAAATGAAAAATGAGAAAAAAAATATTGTTATATAAGCTACATATATACATATATATACACACTACAAGTATCATGGGAACCACAAAAATACCCATGCCATGAGAACCACAATTACAACCATTGGATTCTTATCCAACACATTAATCTATGAGTCATAAATGCACAAAACATTTTGAGAGGTTCCCATGGTATGGGTATTTTGGGCTCCATTACAGAATTTCCATATGTATATATGTATGTATAAGCATACGTGCCTCAAGTTTTATACACTTTTTGTCGAGTCCCCATGTCCTTAAATTAGAGAATAGGTAAGTCCGACCTTTAGACTCATACCCGCTTCCGAGTCCAGTTAACATTTTCACCTATTCAAATTAAAGCCTTTACAACTCAAACAAAAAACTCTATGTGCAGTTCTTTTTATGTGCAGGGAAGAACGACAATGTAATCAAGCAAACAAACAAATAAAGGGCAATGAAAAGATATTTAAGAAAAAGATGCTGACAGTGTATTAAAATTCGGCGAACTTCCCTGAGTTATTTAGATTATTTCAATTTCCAAAGTAAGAATTAAATGCAGAACAAAACTTTACATAAACTCATTTGGAAAATTGGAAGTAAGAGAAACATGTGATTTGGAAATTTATGGGCTACCTCGTAACAAAAAAGATTACAACTGTTATCAATCAATTTTTTAAGAAAAAAAAATCCTACAGAATAGAAAGAATATAATGCAATACCAGACTAGATATTAATATCAAGTATGAGAAATAAACTCTAAATAATTTTCAAAGACTCAAAACAAAGAAAGAAATAAAATGAAGGGTCCTAACCATCAAAATTGAATTTAAAAAACTTAAACATGGTTACTAGAACTTCTCTTTAGTGTCAGTTTTACAAAAAATCCCCAAATCAAATTAGACTTCTCTGAATTACTTTTGAATTTAAATAAGCGAAGTAGAATTTTGATATGTGGATGTTGATATACAGTAGATGAGAATACCAAGGAGGCTAAATGATCCAATGGCAAATGTAGGTTCTTGACTGATATTTGGAAAGTTCAGTTTAGACACATTAAACTTTCATAATAAATCTAGAGTCTCATCAGGAAAGAAAAAAGAAAGAAAGAAAAAGAACAAAACGTCTAGGGTTGTGTGGTGTTAAGGATGGAGGTTGAAATAAATGTTTGATGCAAAACAGTATTTAAAAGGATTATGTTCGGTTTTCTGTCTACTGTTTTGGCATAAAAAACATCATGTACAAAATCCAAGAATTAGAATGTATGAAATGAATGTCCAAAGCAAGATTGTTTCATTGTCTAATGGGTTTAATTTAGGCAATAGACAGTTCTATCATATTTTTAAGTTTGCTGGGTTTGAATTACTTGTCGCATATACAAACTAAATCCAGAATCACTTATTGACTTATAAATAATTTGAAGCCCAAACTTAAAACATACAATTGTAGTCAAAATAACATCTATCTAGGATCAAGCCCAAAGATCTATGATAGTTTACCGTTGATTTAGGTCCATCAACCAAATTCAAACAATTGCATGGCAAAATGTTTGCACTTGAGACTCACTCTAAAAATATACGGGCTCAAATTCCATTCAACTTGTTTACCCAATTCTATTAAGTTACAACTAAAACTAGCAAGATGAGAAAACTAGCTTTATTATGTACTATACACCTAACTAATATCAATTTTAATTTTTAAGTTTTTCCTCATCCAAATAGTTTTCAATTTATGCTTTGTCTTAAGGTTTCTTAGTATTTTTCACTTGTTCAAGAAAGGTGGATCATTTTACTTCAAAGTCATTTTGTTCCAGGATAAAGGTTCCAAAGCAAAGCATCAAAAGACAAATTTCATAATTATAAATAAAATATAGAACACTAAGATAACAACTGACTATATCATACCTGCTCCAGAAAGCACAGTGTACAGAGCCCACCTAATTGATTGAATGATATGTCTACTACAATATTCTGTACAAGACATTTAACGAGTTTAACCTGCCACCAGAAATTCCAACATCTAAAAAATAATGAAACCAATGAAATTAGGAAATTGTGAAAAGATCAACAACTCCTCATTATGTGAGAAGTATCATTAAAACAGAACATAAGTACAAAGCAACAAAATGACATCGTAAAAGAAAAGTAAAACCGAGAGTAAGAAAGGTCAAAGGAAATTCACTCCAAATTTTAATAAAAAGAAAAGAAATCTCTCGATTTTCTATAAGTGAAGCTCTATATAAATAAAACCACAATGGTTTCGCAAGATGCTTCTATGTAAGAGCTCAAAAAGAAAATAGAATATAATACCTCAGCATGAATGTATTGTATATCCTTCACTTCGAATTCAGCAATCTTATTCTGTTCCTCCCTTTCAAGGACAGCACGGACATCACTGGCCAAAGCATCCTCAACGTTTTGGACGCAAAGCGCAGTTAAGTCAATATCTCCATCTGGAAGATAGGTCTTCAGTGGCACTGACCCAAATGGAAAAACCTGTAAATGGTGCACAGTGGAACAATACATGAAAATAGAAATTTTACAACGACAACACAAGAATCAGTATAGTATCCAAAGAATCATTAGCATCCCAGTAATATATTCTCAGCTACAATTCAACAGAGTTCTTTCCTACATACATGAAGTTGGCTATAAGAATATTTTCTCTTCAACCAATTCATCATTAAATTCTAAATCAATCATCCTGCAGTCCTAATTTAAATTAAATCAATTCTATTGTTGCTCCCACCTGTCGTTTTAGTTTATATTCTTTAGTCTCTCTAATAATCTTTTATTTTTTCTTTTTTAAGGGGGTCTTCTCTTTTTTTTCAATCTTCTATGAAAAGAATTTCAAAACAAGCTTCTGACTTCATTCAACAAATTCATTAAACTTGATAAATTTGTGCAATTTTTTGTATTTTCATCTTTCATTAAATCCAAAATTTGATAACTAGACAATCTAGAAAATATAAATAAATAAATGATGAAAACCATAAAATTCAGCTAATTTATTAAATTTTTCCTTCCTTCTTAACATACGCACAACAAACAGAAATACCTCACTTGGTTTTACCATTGCAACTGTTAAATAATATGCACTCACTCTTTATAAGGGAAGCTGACTCCATAAAAGACACCACATTATATATTTACGTACTAAATCATACACTTCATCTAACTCAGCACAAAATCTTAACAAAATTAATGTTACATAAAGACCTTAGGATTATTAGTGTCCTTGAAGCAGATATTGAACATAGATTACAGTGCCTAATAGACAATTAGTGTCACTTGACGACCTATAAATATAAAAAAAAAAATTACTCAGAGACTTCTAAATAAATTTTTTTTTTTTGGCAGCCTAGGCACCGCCTCACCTAAGAAATCATCTTGGGATCGCCTTGTGCCTTGTAATCCTTGGGAAGACTACAACTTGAGGGGGCAATCATTAGAGAACAAGTGTGCTTTTTTAGGAATGTTTGTCCTCAATTGACATCTCTTGTGTACTCTTTTCTACCTCTCATTACTATAAAGTGAGCATTTTCTCAAAAAAAAAAAAAAAAAAAAAAAAAAAAGAAAGATTCTATCCAGAGTTCAGACCAAATTGTCAATGAGCTGATCCACGAGTTAGCGTGTCAATACATCCTACTATTAGCTCCATATGTAACAGATAGCAAAATATGGACAACGTGATTTCAATTTGTTTTCTATTTATGTAAGAAGTGGCCAAACTTGTTTGGTTTAACTTAAAAACAGGAATTTTAACTGTGTTTGATGCCGAATTCTTCAAAGAAAAAACTACAGCAGCAGTAAATTAAAATATAAGCAAATAGGTGGCAACTGCACCCAAAATCAAATAGGAGAAGTTTAGAGAATCAATTTAAATATATGAGGCACCAGACATTTTCCTGAACATGGCATAGTTTTCAAAATTACCACCAATGACAGAAACCAAACCACATTTCAACCACAATGGTTGCCTTCGCAATCATTTCCACTATTCAACCCCATCCAATACCGTGTTTCTTTAGATCAAAACATCATTGTTTTCCACAGTATAGTGACCAAGATTGGCTTTGCTTTTTTCATTAAAGCATATTCAACTTGCATTATCACATTCATCAACATAAATAAATCTTAACTCTCATTGTTTAACTCGTCATCTAATTAATAAACCATCCCAAGATTTCCAACATCATATAAAGGTTTATAATCTAGAATAGTAAAGGATTCTTCAACAGTGTTTTATTTGGCTTTGGAATCTGCAGATGTTAGATTTTGACTTTTCTTTCAAATTAAATTGAACAACCCATATCATGCATTAATTAATTGAAAAAATTGTGGAAAACAATTACAGTTTTTCAAATAATAAGGAGCTAAATTTCAGTGGCCCAGAATTCTCTTTCTAGGAGAGTGAGTGATTGGGTCAAAACGTTACTACCAAAGTATTCTGCTAACTTTAAATTTTCAAATCTCATCGACCAAAATATAACATGGCTAAATAAGAAAACTATTTATCTTCACAATCCTGAAAGACGATGATTCCTTAACTCCCTTTTTCCGAACAAAACAAGCTAAGTTCCAGTGATTACTTAAAAGACAAAGTAATGAAGAAAGAAGAGGGCATTGTGCAAACAAGGGAGTCCGAGTTCTTACACTTTAGAATGCAAAGTCGAGAATTTTGAGACCATATACGAACTGTTCATGGTCTATTTTCATAGGAAACCAACTTAATTACAACACCCTTGACTCCAACATGAGTCGAGCCCTAAATTTGCCTTTGACCCGTGACGCCTCATCCATCCCACCAAAGATGCTTTGGCATCATGGTTAGTTGTATTGCCACATGTTCACCGGGAAGGCTAACTCTACCTTGCAAAATCGCAGACAACTAATTCTGCTTCTTTTATTCACAATAAATTTTTAGATACATAGACAAATGTCAGAAGCAAAATGACATGCGATGGATTACATTCTCAAGATATGGTAGCTTCACGATCTAGTGTCAATTTAACAACATTTACCTTCAAATGATGTTTCTAAAACTTATCACTTGAAAAAGATAATGAAAAACTGCAATGCCAGTCACAATAAAAAGTACAACCTATCAAAATCATAAACCTTTTCGATAAATGAAGCGACCGAGAATCAAGATCATACTTTGAATCTCAAACTCCAATTAGTACCCTTTTCAATACATATATTACACATCAAATTGCAGCTATCGCTGCCGCATAATACTGTCAACTAATCCACAACAAAAATCGGTTGATTACAACTTCAAACAATTAGCACCACAAACAATTTAGGGAAAACACAAAAAGGGGCAGTCCAGATCCTCACCTCGCACCCAAGATAACCCCTAATCAACCTCTGCACGTAATCGATAACCGCCTCTCGCCTCCGCTCAGACACTATGGTGGGCTGAATCCGGCATATAATCTCTCTGGTCGTCTCCACAGCTCTCAACCAGCAATCATCCCCAATCAAAGAAGGGTCTGGATTGGCCGATGACGACGATGATAATGGAGACGACGGTGCCGCCGCGAACAAGCGATGATCTTCGATAGCAAAGCCGTTCGGCTGCAAAGACTGGAGCTCGCCCATGCAGTCGAGTAATCGAAGAATCGAAAGAAACCCCCAGAAATCAAAGGTTGGAAGAAATCGAACAAGAACAAGACATTGGAAGAATCGGGTGGAATTAGGTTTTGTGGGTTCGATTGAGAGGGGGGAGATCGGTTTGGATTGGAGATTGGGAATTGAAGATTTGAGCAGAAACTGGTTGGCCGAAGGAGCGGAAAAGGTGGTTTTAGATATGTTCAAGGAAGGGAACGCGAGTGTGTTGTGAGTTTTTCTGTGTTGTTGTGTTTGCTAGGCAGGCTTGTGTTTACAAGTTGCGAGCAGAAAAACCAAAACCAATTAAAACCTACAAAGAAAGAAAAGAAAGAAGGAAAGAAATAAGAGGTCGAAGTGGTCAAATTGCCCTGAACTCGTCGCGATCGTTTGGCCACCGTGCAAGGGGAGGCAGCACTGGGGCTCTGGGACGCACCCTCGTGAGATTCCGAGTGCCACTTTCTTCTTTTTTGTTTTTTGTCAAAATTTCTTTCTTCCTTTCTTTCTTTCCTTCCTTACTTTTTATTTTTGTTTTTATTTTTATTTTTAAAATAATATTAAAGTTTCAAAATAGATTCTTAAAATTCAACATTTTAAAGACACTTAAGTCATTGTTATGGAAAGTGAATCTCAATCTTATGGTTGTGGGTTTGATTCTCACTTTAACTCTTACCTTAGAGTTTACTCGAGTTGACTTTTGAGCTAGTCGGATCATGGTACAATCCATTATAGATTGTGAAGATGTCAAGGTCAGGTCGAATGATGGAAATTATAGTTTCAAAATCTACAAGTCGTTTATATATATATATATATATATATATATATAAATTGAGTTACTTGGAAATTTGGTTAGGAACCTAACACGTAAACCTTGTGTAGGGAAATCATCTATCCTAACACCTTAAGGCCCTGTTTGATTACAAAAAAATGTTATATAGGAAAAGAATATTTTCTTAAGAAAGTCTTCCTTACTAAATATTCAAAAGAAATTTTCTTATATGTGTTTGATTGCACATATAAGAATTTTTCCCCTCAAAACTTGCCAACAACAAATTTTAAAATAAATATGAAAACTTACTATATATATTAAGTATATTAACTTTCATATTTGAAATATAAATTTAATGTGTCTTAGTATGAAAACTCACATTTTCTCGATAGAAAACTTAATTGGCTCACCATAATAGGTGAAAAATATATGGGTCTTAATATGAAAAATTGACAATTGTGAGAAAATATTCCAAGAAAATTTTAGCTATCAAACGCATGAAAATATCATGTTCCCACTGAATTTGTCATTTTTCTTGAAATATTTTCATTTTCCATCTAATCCAACATGGCCTAAGATTATTTTGCAACTTTGGCTCAATCTTAGGATTTTTCTTTCATTATTAGGCTTATTTTTATATCTTTATGTTATTGTATTTTCTATAGTATTAGACATTTGATTGCCAATATGAAAATCTACTTTTTAATGGTTTTCTTTGATGATACAGCAAATATGCTATTAAAAAATGGATGCACTACTCATAATGTTTGAGATTTTAGCATGTGAATGGAGATTGATCACGTTTGTTTACTGTCTTTATCTAAATGTATTTAGTTGGTGAATGATGATTTTTTTTTCTAGTTGCTCAAATGCCTGATTTAATTAAAAAAAAGGGGGAGCTTTATGTTGATTAGAGTTGAATAAATTTGTTAAGTTTTATAACTATATTTGATTCAGTAAACTATAATAGAAAACAGAGAAATTTCATAGTATGTGTCTTCCAAATCACTTGATCTCAATAAACGTTATGATGTAAACTATAATAATAATGGTAATATAAATTCGTAGTGTATCTTTTTTTTTTTTTTTTTTTTTTTAGTATGAGGACTAATGTTGAAGGAAAACAAGTGTATGTGGGCGTTAATGTAACTGATGACGAGGTTCAATTTGAGCTAGGGGTCGGACGGGAGCATGGCCTGTAACCTGTTTGGAAAGGGTTTTTGGAATCCGACAATTAGAAAAATGGCAAAAAGATGTTGGACAGATGGGAAAAAGGATATTTGTCTAGAGGGGGAGGTCAAATCAAACAACCATCTATTACAAATAGATTTTATAACAATCAAACATAGAACAAATTTCGAAAACTCACACTCTAAAGTGCGACTCTAGCCCTAATCCTTAAGCAGGGACAACCATCCCACAAACAGGACAACCACCCCCAATAATGAGAACAACCACAATATCTGCCCATACGCAGAAACTAAACATAACTAAATAACAAAAACACTAAAATCATTACCCAAACAAAGAACATAGGATTGGATAGATGCATCGCTCATGAAGGGTCACCATCGTTGATCGAGTGGTGCAACCAGGCTCGACGGACTGTCGATCAAAGTGTTGTTATATTTGGGTGCGTGTATTAGATAATAAATAATTAAAATATATTGTAATACACATTGCAAGACCTCGAGACGTGCGTTGGCAACACAGGTAGCATGGTTAAGTCCGACATATGGACAATACTAGGCTAGGCGAAGCTAGAATTATTTTTCGGGTTTCCATTAATTTTATATTGCAAGAATACATAACTCAAATAAAAAAATTAATATATACATATATAAGCTAATAATCTAACTTAGATTAATTATATGCCTTGATCATCATCTTGATGTATTATACGGTTTTTTGTCGTCATGTTTGTGTTTTGAGGTGTATATTCAATTTGTCATAATCAGGGTTTTAAGTGTGTATCTGAAGGGCACAAGTGCAATAAAAATCATTGATTTTTCTAAAACTAGTGAACAAGTGTCAAGTATCATGTGAGGGTTTTGCCTCAATTTGTGTGCAATTCGGGGTTGGTGGTAATGTAAAATTAGAACAAAGTTAGTACAAGACTTTGTCTCGAGTTGCGTGGTGGTTGGTGGTTGTTGAGGTTGAGATTGGGTCCAAATTAATGCAAGTCTGGCTAAGTATGGCAGGAAAATTGGTCCATAAATGTTTAGTGTGTCATGGACAAAGTTAAGATTTTAGGGTTTTGGTGTGACCAAAACCAGTGATACTGACGTTTTATGGTGTTGGACTGTTTTGTCGAGATGTTGACTCAATTTGGTAAAAAATCGGATAAAAAATGAGTGCCGAAAGTCAAAACACGTCAAAATAGGAATTTTAAAAATTAATAAATTTAAAAAATTAAGCTGATGATAAGCAGCTGAGAGTTTAAATATAAATATAAGAGAAAAATCAAATGAATTCAAGTTTCATTTGAAACATTCGATAAAACGTTGGTTACATTTTGGTTTCTAAACCTCTGCGGACATTTTTGCTTACGGAGCTCCATACGTCTAATTTTTATTCGGTTTCTCTTAGCAAAATTGTAAAGCATCACGAGACGGTCAGTTTGAGCTAAGTTACCGATATGGAAACAAGATATTCGACCCGTAATTTGGTATTCTCAGTTAAGGTCATTTTCTATAATTCAATTTGAATTCTCGTGATTTTTCGATTTCTTTCATGGGGTTTTGATAGGAATTGATAGAGATCGTTGAGAATTGATGTATTAAATTGATGTGCGCCAATTTGGAATAAATCTCATAATCTTGGTTTAAGGTTTTGGTAAAGTGAATTGATGTAATTCAGTTAATAACTATTTTGAAGATGTTTTTGAGTTAAAATTGATTTACATTAGGATTCTAGATAAATTGGATTATTAGTTTTTGTCCAAGTTGACTCTATAGTCTGTGGAAATATTTTGAATGTGGCATCGAGCGATATTCTAATGTTTTGTGTTGAGTTTTGATAATATAATTGCGAAAATATTGATTTGGAAAAGTTTTGCTAGTTCTAAATTGTTAAAGTTTGTCTAACCAACGGCTATATTGGAAAATTCATAACTTCTTCATTTGTGATCTGATTTAAGTGTTCTTAAAGTTTATGGAAAGTATGAAGTGAGCCACACAAGTTCCTTTTTGGTCAATTTGAAAAGTATCGAGGTTTTCAAGGTTAAGAAGTTACCTTAAGTTAGCTAGTTGAAAATTAATTAAAGTTGTTATAAATAATTGTGTTAGGAGTTGACGATGCAGAGTTCAATTCTACCCGGGGTACGCGGAGCTCGACTAGGGGTCGGTGCATTCGACGTAGGATCCACTGTAAGTGAATAATAAGAATTTATAAAATTTCAGTATGCGTCATATATTTGTTGCACTGTTGCATTGCATCCATGATTATACATGGGCCATGCATATAGTCATTTGGACCTTTAGGGGCCGACTCCGACTTTCAGACGATTCTGATGGCGTAGCATTATTATGTGCACCTCCTACGACCTTGATCATCCTGGGTAGAGTTAGAGTATATTGATAGTGCTCGGGGCCTCATATCATGTGAAAGGATATCTCTGGATCGTAGGTGGGTGTTGTCGCCATGCCGATGACATACGGGTCAGGTCTTGCATCTTGGGAATTCATGGGAATCACCCTGACCATGTGAGAAATAGAATTACGGCATGTTTAATTGTTGTTATATTTTCTTCAATTGTTTATTAAACGCTGCACTTTTATAAAATCTATATGTTCACTTAATGGGGGTTTTTGGAACCTAGATTTGTTGTTGAATCAGTTACACTTGTAGTGGTTATGGAAAGGGCAAGGCACTAGAGTGGTCAATGATGGAGACGAGCGCTCTTATCCACATTGTATGTAATATATTGGTTGAATGGTTTTAGTTATGTATCCGTTAATCAGACTCGTATTTGATTTGTATTTGGGAGTTAGTTCTTTGATTCTGCTTTTTTATGGATTACTGTATATTATAATTGATGCTTACACTTTAGGTTCCTTGATCCCTTTAGATGCCCACTTGCTTCACGAACCACGTGCGCGACAAATAGTTGAGTTTGTTAATGAAATATAACTTTTTTTGAAAAATTAACTCAGAAAATGATTTTTATACTAGAATAATAATAAGGGAACACGGTTCAAAATGTCATTTGGGATCATAATGCCTTGCTAGAGACTTGGGTAGTCATAATGCCTTGCTAAAAATCACTTATAACTTGTGTACCAAAATGGTTTTAGTTTACTACCAACGTCACATGAACCTATTAGGTCGCACACAAAAACTGGCTTTGTGTAATTTCAATTGGTCCAGAGTAATGAATTTTATCATAATTTTATATGATAAAATTCATGACATAAAAGCCCTTACAATTTTTTTAATATGATAATTTATTAAAAGGGGTGTATGTGTAATTTGCTTAAACCGCCTATATACAATAGTTGTATTATGAATAGATTTTATAAGTGAGATTATCTACACATTTAAATAGAGGTTGAAACCCTAAAAATAAATAAGATTTTTATTTTTGCTATTTTGAGTTCTTTGGACTTTGGGAGAGAAAGAAAAATGTTTTCAATCTCTCTTGGAGCTAGTACCCCAAATTGTAGTCATCGTTCATGTGTGGATTTCTAATAGAGGACGTGCACTTGAACGTCTTGAAGATCAAACAATCGAGAGAATGAAATCACGAATTAATGTATGATTTACTTTTATAGATCTAGTTTAATAGAATTTATTTTCATTCTTGTTAGGCAAAAATTGATTTGAATTTTTCGCTATATATGAACCCAAAACCCAATAGTGGTATCAGAACCTTAAGCTTGATTCTATTAAATGTTTGCATGTTTTCTCTTATGTATATATGATATATGTGTGAATACATGATCTTGATAAATATATATATGATGCACATTTGGGTTATATGATAATTGTTATCAAGAATTGGTTTTAAAGCATATTGTTTATTCATGTATTTGATACGTAAGCATGATTTGATTCACTCATGTTTAGGACATTTCGATTAACATATGTTTTTAAAATTGAACGATGTGAATTTCATATGTTCATAGAAGAAATCATGTTTAGGTTAATGTGATTCTAAGGTTGAATTTATATTTCGATTTTATTCCATAATTATGTATATCTCCATGATAGAAATCATGATTAGGTTAATATGATTCTAGTGTTGAATGCATGATTAATATTTCATTTCTTGATTCAATTGCTTGTTTTGTATGAATAAGAATTGAAATTAGTTTTGATCATATATCTCTGTGTTTTTTTTTTTTTTTTTTGGATTTATTTATGATTATCCGTTAGTATATTCCTATTAGATATGAGATAAAATTTTAATCAGATAAGAATTACATATCATATAAGATAGGTGAAATATATAAAAAACTTATATTGGATAAAGATTCAAAGCATTTTAAATTCTAATTGGATTAGGATAAGATATTAAGTTGGAGGTGGGCCCAAATTAATTAAAAATATTTAAATTAATATTTTTCAAAATTAAAATAAGGCTCAAGATGACTAAAATAATGAGAAATTTTAGGTGATTTTTAATTTTCAGAACTAGAATTCTTTATCTTAAAAAATGTGTTATCTTGGTGAGGCAAGTTGAGTAATGATTACTTTATTGTTTGAAATGATTAGAGTTGATAAAACTATCAGAACGGTTTTGAGCTTTAGGCATAAGATGAGATAAAATATGATAAGCCGCAAGATGTCATAATCTCATAAAAATAACTAAATGTTACATAAAATGTAATTGGTAATAGGTACCAACCTGAATAACCTAATTCAAAGTGTCATGCCTTAGCTGTCTTAGAATTAGGTGAAACATGGATTTTAGTCATTTAAATTAACATAGTGTGTTTAAGAGAGTTGTTAATTTAGTAGGAGTCTATTCCTCTATACTAAATGAACTTTTGCGTGATTTTTGTTATAGATATATAGCCTTTACAAATCACACTAATCTCTTATCAGCGTGATCCGTCTTTGATAATGATAAGTTGTCTAGGATGAACTTCTTGTCTGGTTCAGAAACTTGAGAATTGTTATTAAGCATGAATGCAAGTTGTATGTCGTAGATGATCTTGTTCCTAAAGAACCACCAGCCAATGCTCAAAGAGCTGTGAATAATGCACATACTAAGCATGTTAACGACTCAACTGATGTTACATGCATTATGTTGGCAACCATGATTCTTGAACTTTAGAAGGACATGGAACACATGGAAGCTTATGACATGGCTACGATGTTGAAAGAAATGTTCAAACTGTAGGCTAAGCAAGAAAGGTTCGAGACAGTTAAAAACCTTCATTCTTGCAAAATGGAAGAGGGTGCGTCAGTTAGACTACATGTTCTGAAAATGAAGGGCTATATTGACCATTTTGATAGACTTATATTTCCCATAAGCCAATAGTTGACTACAGAGTTGATCCTAAATTCATTGTCAAATAGTTATAGAGAAGTCTATCTTAGAGTTGCATTTGTTGCTTAAAACCTCTTATCAGAATGTCAAGAAACTCATTGCTAATGTGTTGATGGTTCAAAAAGGAAAGAATTTGAAAAAGAAGGGCAAAGACAAGGTTAAAGTTGCTAAGTCTATTGTGAATGTTACAAAGCCCGTGGAACAAGTTAAGTCTAAGGCTGCTTTTACTTCACAGTCCCAAAAGAAAATGAAAAAAAAGATCATTTCTGCCATGCACCTAGGCATTGGTTCAAAAATTGCAAGCTTTATCTTGAAGATCTAAAGAAAAAGAAGAGTAGTACAACTACTACTTCATGTATTTACATTATTGAAATTAGCTTTCTACTAGTGATTCTTGATTATTGGATACAAAATATGGATCTTACTTTTGTATTAATGTATAAGGTTCTATCAAAAGTAGAAAACTAAAGAAAAGAGAAGTCATCCAACGAGTTGGAAATGAAGCAAAAGTTGCTGCATTGGCTGTAGGATGCTATGATTTAATATTACCTAATGGACTTATTTTAGTTTTAAATAATTGTTATTATGTCCATGCCTTGAGCAATTACATCATTTCAGTTTCATGTTTGGATTTGGATGATTTTAGTTTCATTATTGTGAATAATAAATGTTTCATTTCTCGTAAAGACGTTTTCTATGTGAATGCTGATTTATGCGATGGTATTTATATTCTAAACATAAAAAGGTCCATATATACTTTTATTCTTAACATAAATACAAAGAAATTCAAGTTAAATGATTTGAGTAAAACCAACATTTGACATTATCATCTTGGCCACATAAACGAGAAACAAATTTCTAAACTTTATAAAGACACGCTTTTAGATTCATTTAATTTTGAATCATATGAAACATGTGCATCTAGTTTACTAGTCAAGATGATAAAGAGTCTCTTTACTAGATATAGTAAAAGGGCAAGTGATTTATTGGGTCTAATACATACCGATGTATGCGGTCCTATAAACATAATGGCTAGAGGTAGTTATCAGTACTTCATTACTTTCATCGATGATTTCAGCAGATATGGTTACGTATATGTAATGAAACATAAAGGTGAGTCTTTTGAGATATTTCAAACATTTCAAAATGAATTGCAAAATTAGCATGGTAAAACTGTTAAAGCACTTCGATCAGATCGAGGTGGTGAATATTTGAGCTAAGAGTTAGATGATAATCTTAGAAATTGTGGGATTGTCTCGTAGTTAACTCATCTAGCATGTCTACAATGGAATGATGTTTCTAATATGAGAAATTGAACTTTATTGGATATGGTTCGATTTATGATGAGTCATGCAGATCTTTCTATTTCTTTTTAGGCTATGCTTTAGAAACTGCTGCGTTTATACAGAATCGTGTTCCTTCTAAAATGGTTGATAAACCACCATATAAGATGTGGTTTGGGAAAAGACCAAGTTTGTCTTTCATTAAGACTTGGGCCTTTGAAATTCTTGTACGACGACAAATCTCAGAAAATCATCAGCTAAATCTACCAAATGAGTATTTGTTGTTATCCTAAAGAAACTAGAGGATACCACTTTTATAATCCCTTTGACAATAAAATGTTTGTCGCTCGGAATGATGTCTTTATGGAAAAAGTTTATTTTAAAAGACAACAATGAGAATAAAGTAAGTCTTGAAGAAGTTCAAGAACAAAAAATAAATATTCAACCGCCAATAGGAGATCAACAAAGTCTTAAACTAGTTGAACCTGCAAAGGTATTACAAGGCCCCGTAGCTCTAATAGGGTAAGACATCAGCCCGAGATTTTGGATTTCTTATTACTAAAAGTAGTGAATTGTTGCTTGTGGATCAAAATGAGCCTACTACTTATCAAAAGGCTGTGTCTGTTGGGTTTTGGGGTTCATAAGTAGCGAAAAATTCAAAATAGTTTTTAAAAAATCCTAAAAGGATTGAAAATAAGTTTCATTAAACTAGATCTAAAAAAGTAAAATCATATCTTAATCCGTGATTTCCTTCTCTTATTGTTCGATCTTCAAGACGTTCAAGCGCCCGTCCTCTATCGGAAATCCATACACAAAAGGTGACCATAATTTGGAGTGCTAGCCTAAAGAGAGATAGAAAACATTTTTTTTTCTCTTCCAAAAACCAGAGCACTCAAAAATAGCAAAAATAAAAATTTTAATTTATTTTAGGGTTTTAACCTTTATTTATATACGTATATAAGCCCTCACTTAAAATCCTATTGATAATACAACTATTGTATCTAGGCAGTTTAAGCAAATTACACATACGCCTTTATTAATAAATTATCATATAACAAATTGCAAGGGCTTTTATGTCATGAATTTTATCATATAAAATTCATTACTTTGGATCAATTAAAATTGCGCAAAACCATTCTTCGTGTGCGACCTAATAAGTTCATGCGATGTTGATAGTGAACCAAAACCATTTTAGTACACAAGTCATAAGCAGTCTTTAGCAAGGCTTTATGACTACCCAAGTAGCATGAATATCAAAATCGATACAACCTAATGAAAACATATATCATATCCTTTTGTCGTGCGTTATCCTTTGATTAAACATAAGGCATGAAAAGTCACCCTTAATGTTAAATCGTATTAGTCTGGGTCTTTAGGTAAATTGAAAATATCTAAGTGACATTGATCATATCAATTCACAAGGACTTGGCCATTATCAGTCTATCATATCGAGGGATCCACTGATATCTCTTTCTATACGAGAGTGACAAATTTTATCTTGATTACACACCTTTACATATTATTCACATGATAACCAATCACAATCTTTATAGTCGTCTGTTTAAAGACAACATTTGATTGTTTCAAATTACCATGCTCTTAATATTGAAGTCTCTGGTAATCTCAATTTGAAGGACTAAATGATATACCTACCATGAGTAACACCTATGACTTAATTCAAGTAGTGTTCCCATAGCGGGTTGGTCCAATACCTTGTTCCCTAACAAGTGCTTATGATCTCGATTTATATCCCTATAAGCATGATCATCATATGACCATCAATCAAGATTGACATTAGTCTTAATTTATTATAGTTTCCAATATAATGACCGACTAAGGAAATTTAAGATATTTCAATAAATACCCATGGATATTAGTATAAGGTAAACATGCAATCACTTATAATAAAACAACAAATGAAAACTTGTATTTTATTAACTAAAATTATAAGATAAACAATGTTTATAGATTGACTTAGGGCACATTCCCCAACATTTTTTAGCCATAAGGCAGATAAATGACTTAATGCCATGAGTTTTGAGATGCAATTCATGCATCATAACCAAGTTTGAAACCTAGTTAATTTACCTGAAGGTGGTGAGGCCATTAGGTGTAAATGAGTTTTCAAGAAGAAAACTATCATGGATGGCAATGTGCATACTTATTAAGCACGACTAGTTGCAAAAGGTTTCAAACAAACTCAAGGTATTGATTATGATGAGTCTTTTTCTCCTATAGCCATGCTTAAATCCATTATAATTATAATTGCCATAGCCGCATATTATGACTATGTGATATAATAAATGGATGTCAAAACAACTTTTCTAAATGGAAAGTTACTTAAGGATGTGTATATAATACATCCTGAAGGATTTGTTCATCTTGAGAATTCTAAGAAGATGTGCAAGCTTCAAAGACCCATTTATGGACTAAAGCTAGCTTCTCAGAGTTGGAATCTTTGTTTTGATTAAACAATTAAGGAATTTGGTTTTATTAAAAAGGAAGATGAGTCTTGCGTAGAAAAGAAGGTCAGTAGGAGCATGGTTGTTTTTTAGGTACTGTATGTTGATACATATTACTCATTGAAAATGACATCTCAACCTTGCAAAGTGTCAAGTCTTGGTTAGGGAAGTGTTTCTCAATGAAGGACTTAGGAGATGCGGTCTACATTATTGAGATTAAGATCTATAGAGATAGATTTAAAAGGCTGATAGGACTAAGTTAGATATATTGACAAGGTACTTAATAGGTTTAGTATGTAAGACTCTAAAAAAGGGTCGTTGCCAATGTCTCATGGTACAAGTCTCAGTCAAAAGATTAATGATGAATGAGAGCGCATGAATACAATTCCATATGCATTAGCTATTGGATATATTATGTATGTTAAGTTATGTACCCGACTTGAAGTATCATATGCTTTAAGCACAACAAATAAATATCAGTCTTATCTCAACGAGAGTCACTGGATAGCATTAAAGGACATTCTTAAGTACTTGAGAAGGACTAAAGAAGTGTTCTTTGTCTATGAGAATTTGGAATATGAGCTTGTTGTAAATGGTTACATAGATGCAAGTTTTCAAACTGATATAGATGTCTTCAAGTAGCAGTATAGATATATGTTTACTTTGAATGGAGGCCCAATAAGCTAGAAACATTCGAAGAGAGAAACTGTGATAGATTCCACAATAGAAGCTGAGTATATTGTAGCATCCAATGCAGCTCAAGAGGAAGTTTGGATAAAAAAGTTTATCTATGAACTTGGTGTGGTTCTGAGTATAAATAACCCTATTAGTTTGTATTGTGACATCAACGAGGAGGTGGCACAGGCCAAGGAACCAATATCACACCACCGATCCAAACATATACTTAGACATTTTCTTTTCATTCGAGAAATCATTGAGGGGGAGATGTTAAGATTTGTCGAGTTCCTATAGAAGACAATGTTGCAGATCCTTTAACGAAGGCTATTCCATAAGCGAAACATGATGGTCATGTTAGATCATAAGGTATTAGATAAATAAATGATTAACTCTAGTGTAAGTGGGAGATGTTGGGGCATGTGCCCTAGGTCAATCTATAAACAACAATTATCTTATAATTTTAGTTAATAAAATGGAGGTTTTCATTTTTTGTTTTATTATAAGTGATTGCAAGTTTACTTTATAATAAGATCCATGGATATTTGTTGAAATATCCTAAATGTTCTTAGTCAGTCATTATACTGGGAACTACAATGAGTTAAGACTAGTGTGAATCTTGATTGATGGTTATGTGATAATCATGCGTATAGGGATACAAATCGAGATCATAAGTATTTGTTAGAGAGCAAGGTATTGGACTGACCCACTATTAGAACACCACATGGATTAAGTCATATATGTTACTCATGATAGATATATCATTTAGTCATTTGACTTGAGATTACCATAAACTTCAATATTATGAGCATGGTAATTTGACACAATTAAATGCTGTCTTTAACCGAATGATTATAAATATTGTGATTGGTTACCATGTGACTAATGTATAAAGGTGTATAATCAAGATATAATTTGTCACTCTCTTATAGAGAGAGATATCAATGGATCCCTCAATATGTTAGACTATTAAATGGCCAAGTCTAAGTGAATTGATATGATTAATGTCATTTGGATGTTTTCAATGTACTTAAAGATCGAGACTAGTATGATTGAACATTAAGGTGACTTACCATTCATTATGTTTAATAAAAAGATATCGTATGACAAAAGGATATGATATAATTGATTCATTAGGTTGTATCGATTTTAATATTCATGCTACTTGGGTAGTCATAATGCATTGCTCGAAACCACTTATGACTTGTGTACCAAAATGGTTTTAGTTCACCACCAATGTCACATGAACCTATTGGGTCACATATAAAGAATGACTTTACACAATTTCAATTAGTCCAGAGTAATGAATTTTATATGAAAAATTCATGACGTAAAAGCCCTTACGATTTTTTATATGATAACGTATAAATAAGGGCGTATGTGTAATTTTCTTAAACCGCCTAAATACAATAGTTGTATTACGAATATGTTTTATTAGTGAGATTATCTACACATATAAATAGAGGTTGAAACCCTAAAAACAAATAAGATTTTCGTTTTTGCTGTTTTGAGTTCTCTAGACTTTGGGAGAGAAAGAAAACATTTTCAATTTCTCTTAGGGCTAGCACTCCAAATTGTGGTAACCATTTGTGTATGGATTTCTGATAGAGGATGCACGTTTGAACGTCTTGGAGATTGAAGAATCAGAGAAGGAAATCACGGATTAAGTTACATTTTACTTTTGTAGATATAGTTTAAAGGAATTTATTTTCGGTCCGTTGGGGTTTTTCAAAAAGTATTTTTGAATTTTTTGTTGCGTATGAACACCAAAACTTAACATTAACCTCATGAACTTTCTTTCTTGATGTATCGGTCTTTTCACCATATTGCATAGATTGTTTGTCTATCTTGTTAATAGCTTTTTTTTTGCTAGTGTCGGTGTAACATCGAATAATGATCCATCACATATGGTATCTAATAGTCTTTGTTCAAAATGATTTAGTATTTCGTAGAAGTATTCTAATAAATTTTTTGGGTGTGTCCATTTTATGGATAAGATGAAATTAATCTTTAAAATCTAACCCAAAATTCATTGAAATTTTCATAATCTTTCATTTTCATGACTATGATTTGTCTTCTATAAGTTCTAAGTTTTCTTGCGTGCATTTGTTGATCAAGGAAAGCTTCGAGCATTTGAGCCCATGTGGTTATCGAATCTTAAGGAAGATAAAACGACCAATCTTGTGCTCGATCTTTCAATACAAAAGGAAAAGCTTTAAGTTTGACTTATTCTAACGTACGGTCTTTATATTTTATCCCATTGACTTTGGGATAATATTCCCTGATAAATTTTTGTGTTTTTCATTGTCCTTACCATAGAAGTTAGGTAGAGCACTAATGAATCCAAATCTAGGTTTAACTTTGGGAAATCCCCCAGGATAGACAATGCACGTTGGTTCATATTAATTAGCTTGCCTAAAAGTGAGTTATCTATTATCAATATTAAAGTTGTTCTTGGTTTCCATTATGGTAGGTTGGTGTTCTCTACATTGTTATTATTGTCTTAAATTACGATTAAATGTCCTATCTACCTCAAGATCAAACGGATGTAAAGATCCCATGGAATTAGAACGACAAAGTGGGTAGACCATATAACATCTAAAACTACTAAGAAATTATGTTTAAATCTCCGACAACGACGTCGAAAATTGACAGGTGTCAAGTGTGTCAGGGCATATGCCCTAGGTCAATCTAAATACATTATTTATCTTATAATTACTAGTTAATAAAATAGACGTTTTCATTTGTTGTTTTTATTATAAGTGATTACATGTTTACCTTATAATAAGATCTATGGGTATTTGTTGAAATGTCTTAAATGTCCCTAGTCATTCATTATACTGGGAACTATAATGAATTAAGACTATCTAGTGTGAATCTTGATTGATGGTCATGTGATGATCACGCGTATAGAGATATGAATCGAGATCATGAGTACTTGTTAGGGAACAAGGTACTAGACCGACCTGATATGAGAACATCACATGGATTAAGTCATAGGTCTTACTCATGATAGCTATATTATTTAGTCATTCAACTTGAGATTACCAAAGACTTTAAAATTACGATCATAATGATTTGACACAATCAAGTGTTGTCTTTAATCAGATGATTATAAAGATTGTGATTGGTTGCTATGTGAATAATGTGTAAAGGTGTGTAATCGAGATAAAATTTGTCCCGCTCATATAGAGAGATATCAGTGGATCCTTTGATATGATAGACTGATAATGGCCAAGTCCATATGAATTGATATGATCAATATCACTTGAATGTTTTCAGACTACCTATAGATTGAGACTACTACGATTGAACATTAAGGGTGACTTTTCATCCATTATGTTTAATCAAAGGATATCGCAAGATATATGCTATATGTTATTCATTAGGTTGTATTAATTTTGATATTCATACTAGTTGGGTAGTCATAATGCCTTGCTAAAGGCTGCTTATAACTTATGTACCAAAATAATTTTGGTTCACTACCGATGTCGCATGAACCTATTGGCTCGCACACAAAGATTGGCTTTGTGCAATTTCAATTGGTCAAGAGTAATGAATTTTATATAATAAAATTCATGACATAAAAACTTTTACGATTCTTTATATGATAACTTATTAATAAGCGTTTGTGTAATTTGGTTGAATTGCCTAAATACATTAGTTGTATTAAGAATAATTTTTTTAAGTGAGCTTATCTACATCTATAAATAGAGGTTGAATGTAACGACCCGCTTTAATTAATCTCGATTAACCGGCTAATTACAAATTAATATCATAAGCTCAGACCCTCGTGGACGTCGTGGAAAAGTCTATGGCACGCCTAATCGGGAAATATGTTATTTTTGTGTGGAAAATACTTAATTATTTTACTATTATTTAATAGTTCGCGCCGCGTTAATTGAGAGTTACGTTTGCTTACGTTGTGCTCGTTGTAGTGACGAGAGTGTGCGACGTCGCGGAGTGCGCGTAACGCGAGTATACAGGGTAGTATGGGGTTGAGTTGTCACATCACATCACACATCACGTCACACATCAAATAAACCCATCCCTCATCATGCTATTTTGTCCTTTTCTCCAAAAAAAATAAAAATAATGTTTTTTCTCTTTTTGTTGAAAATGGACAGAGAGAGAGAGAGAAAAAAGAGAGGAAATAAAGGAGAAATAGAGACAACAAGAGAGGCGAAAGAGAGGGATGGTGGCGGTGGCGGAGAGAGCAGGAGGCTCTAGCGAAGAGAGCACCAATGCGCCGCAGCGAGAGGTGACGGCCGGAACGCGGACGGCGGAGCCACCACGGCGAAACGAGCGGCACGACATCGGCAGTGCTAGGCAGTGCATGGACGTGACGCTGGGCAGCGCGTCGCGGAGGCAGACGGTGGCTCCAACGAGGTGGAACGGCAACAATAGCAGCGCACGACAATGACATCGAGGTGGCTGCGGCAACGGGCAACGACCGACACGTCGGCGAGGTAGTGGCGGCGCGGCGGCGCGCGCGCGGCCGCTCCAAAGAAGAAGGCGGACAAGGCGACAGCGGCAACGTGAGAATGAGTTGGGCGGCGACGAGCTTCGCGCGGCGGCGACGAGCGTGGCAGTGGCATGACGACGGCAGTGGCGGCGATGTAGACGTCGGCGCGGCAGCGGTGTCTACTCGGCAGCGGCGTCGGCGCGGTGGCGCGTTGTCGGACCGATCGCCCCTCGACGTAGATGCGATTCGACGAAGTTCGACGACGAGATGAAGGTGATGTTTATTTCAACTAGTTTAGTTGTGATTGAAATGACTTAAGTAAATTAATTGTTATGAATCGACGCCAGGGACTTAAGCTACCGTAATCGGGTGTCGGGCGCGTATCTCAAGGCATGAGTGGGACGTTTTTGAGAGATATTTGCGATCTGTTGAGGTAAGTAAACCCACGAGAAAGTCAGTTCAAAATTTACTTATTTTCTTGCAAATTATTTATTTCACATTACTTTTCGTCAGTTCAGTTTTCATGTTTACTCTATTCCCGAGTGTGTCTGTGTATGGTCGAAGGGACGGTGTGACCCCTTTCTGGCTCTCTCGTTGATGATGACCCGATTGTTGCTACGGTGTTGGTCATACCTTACACTACGTGTGAGATTTTTCTCAGCGAGTCGATGATCTCGAGAGCGAGTTGACGTGAGGCCCACCTCCGTCACAGATTTCCTCTCTTTTGAGGCATTGGGCGGAAGTCTACCTTCCGACCAATAGAGTTCCTCATTTCGACCGTGAAAAGGGGGTGTGAATTTCTCACCTCCAGGGCCTTCTCGGTTTAGTATTTTTTCCCAGGGCTCGACAGCTATACACCACACTCGCGTTCCGTATTCTTGATTATCTCACGACTTATATTTATGCTTTACATTTCTGTTCATTTATTTTATATGCGTGAATTGTATTCTTTGATTTCTTATGAATACTAACTGAATTTCTCTGGGATTTACTCACCTGGAACTTGTCATTGTTTGTTGGTGGCAAGTTGCAGATCCTACGATGAGCCGCGAGAAGGTGGTGATTGGCGACTACCTCTGATTTAGAGCCCTTCCACTAGCTAACTCGTAGGTGTTTGTATTTACGTATACATATTTTTGGGATCATTTTGGGAGACCTTTCACCTGATACATGTATATCGATGCATATTATACATTTTTGTCGCCTTAACTGATATACATGGTATCCCTTTTTGTTGGGTTTCCACCCCATAGGTTGTTAATTAATGCATAACTTGTTTAAATTAGATATATGCAAGTTATTAAGACTTCCGCTATTAAAAATAACATGAAGAGAATCAAAATCAATAAATTAAGTTATAAAACTTTATAACTTGGTATATTTTGCTAAGATAATCATTTAATCATCAAAATTTACTAAGTTAGAGTATTAGGTGGTAAGTTCGCGGGCCGTCATAGATAGACGTGCAGGTGACGTGACATGGCTTGGTGACGTGTCCGGCAACATGGCGGTGCCCGATTTGTCTCAGAATTTGGGGCCATCACAGTTGGTATCAGAGCTTAGGTTCAGGCGAACCTAGGGAAGTTTAATGGCTTAAGACATTGTGATACCGACGTCACAGTTGGTATCTGAGCCTAGGTTCAGGCGAACCTAGGGTAAAAAGGTAATACAACTGAATAAAACTTAACAACAAACATTAGATGTGGAAACCCGAAGATCCCGACTTAGAACTTTAGTTGGAGAACGAACATGGGACGGGAAGTGCCAAGGCTTATACGTTATATATTTTGATGTGCAATAGTATATATGCGTTGACGAGGCTGATATGGACGTTCGCGATTTGCAAATTCGACATGGATGGACAACTAGTTCTTCATACGGACGATAGAGGCCAGCCGAGCGACTCGACACCTGTCAACTCTTATCAGATATTGTGCGACACGGTCGCACTCCATAGTTTGCAGTTCGATGAGATTCTTCGATTGTTTCGAGCGTATGCAGCGGCAATACCGGCCCCTGCCACACTCACCGCCACCACTACTGTAGAGCACGCAGTTGTCGCATCCGACTATTCCGGCGACCTCGCTTACGACCACTACTACCGAGATACCGTCGGCAGTCACTACACCATTGACTATGTCAATCGTGGCACCGACACTGATTCCACCCTCGGAGACCACATTCGAGACATTCTTATCAGCAGAGATGAAGTTGATCAAGGAGTTTGTTCGTGTTCAGTCAGGCTACTATCATAACCCAGAGGTAGCTGGGAAGTGGATCATTTCACACGAGAAACTTCACGGACTTTTGAGGATTCACGACGGCATACAAGCTAGGATTTTCAGATTTATGCTCAGGGGCGATGCTGCGGTATGGTGGACCGCCCACACAGCTGCTCACGGAGAGCCGAGTATTTGGGCAGAGTTCAAGAAATTCTTTTATGATCAGTATATCCCGATCGAAATTCAGTTGAGACTGAGGGAGGAGTTCTCGACGCTGAGACAGGGTGACCGGACGGTGTCGCAATGCATGAAGAGATTCACATACCTGTTTACTTTTGCGATGGACGTAGCTGGGACCGAGCGACTTCAGGTCCACTATTTTATTCGAGGACTCCGACCAAGAATCGGGGGCGAAAAATCACGTGCGCGGGGAGTGTGGATGGAGTGGGTGGTCTTGACCCACTCTACATGGGGTTCCAACGACCTGCGAGGTCGGAGTGAGACCTGCGAGGTGGGACTGGGCCTTCACAAAATTTAATTATTAGTTCCAATAATAAATGTTTGGAGAGGGTGTCATTATATCATTTTAAACCTAGCCACATGATAGGTGACTTGAGCCAACACATACGTTATTCTCGGCATGGCAGCCAAAGATAATATGTTACCATAACCAAATTGGCATAGGATGCCTATTTTAGATTGGCAAACGATAATTGCCGAGAATGTCTAAGTAAGCCATGAATTTCTAGCTCAGTGCGCCGCCAGTTTGAATACTGCAACAAGTAAGGAAGGGCAGTCTAATGCGAAGTTAAATTATTAATAGAAACAAATATTATCACACCTTGGTGTCTTGTCGAGATTAAGATTTTGATGATTACTTCATGCATACCGCGGGTTGTGAGTCAAGACATCCTATTAGCTTGAACACTTTAGGGAAATAATATATGCAAGATAGGAATGACCTCTTTCTGCGTTGACACGTATAAGGTGTGTTGTACGATAGTTGACATTGTGAGTGAGGTATAGCTTATAGAAAATCATTCATGATAGCTAAAAAAATGTCTAGCTTACGCTACATTGTCCACTCTAGTGATCGTCAGATCGACGATTAGGAACATGTGTAAGACGTGGGACAAATAGGATTTAGTAGACTCTATGGAAGCAGATAGTGTTGAGATGACTCAGAACTACATGAAAGCAAGTACGGACTCCTTTAGCTTCGGCCATAGCGCCGGAGTAGTCTTACAGAAATAGCAGTTCGAGTAACTCCACTATTGTGCCACGATTTATTCGCGGTCCGTGAGGTTAGTGGGGCCACACTGCCACTTATTGGATTGGGAACAAGTCAGGAATACGAGCCGAAATAGAGTTTGCAAATATATTTAAGGTCGAAATGACCTCAAGCCAACCTAAGGAACGAGCTGTTCTGAAGTTCTCACGAATCCAGAATTGACTCAATCGTAATAGATTTTGCACTTGTGATTAGTCCGACCCAACCCGTAGGGATAAGGCCCTAAAGGGACATGGAAGTCTTGAAAGCTCAATGATTTAAATCGAATTTAGCGCGTGCGAGTCATTAGTTTTGAGGAAAAAATAGTTGTGTGGCGAAACAAGAAAAATTTAGGTGATGTATTATGACTAGATTCTTAAACAGGGAAATAGAAGATTCTAGGTACGCGTTAAAGATGGAGAGTTAAGTTTTAACTCTAGAAGTCCAAGAGATGAAGTTGGAGTTAGTAGATTAACTATTGTTGTAAATATTAGCTCTGACATCCTAGTAGGAAACAGAAGAAGCGAGTGTCTACAGATCTAAAATCTATCCATGCACGACTCTTTAGAGAATCAAGAGAAGCAAAGGTCGACCTTACCATTCGAGTTATTGCACTTTTAGACCCTTGTATATGAGAGGTATGACCTAGTTAGGCATACACTTCAACTAAGGCATGAGGACGTACGTTTCAACTACATTCGAGAATCTAAAACACGGCTTTATATGAAGTTAAATATATGGAGTTTAGAGCATAGTTCAATTGGAAAATTGTGCTTGTTTAGCATCGCAGAAAAGCTTTGAACACCTTAAGTATGACAATAAAGCAAAACGACGAGGAAGTGCCTAAAAATATTTTCACTATGATCGAGTAACTTGACATGTTTTCGGGTAGGACATAATCGGAGGTGGTGGGTTACAGGGTTGCCAACAGAAATGACAGAAGAGCGAAGATATTGCCCTGAAAGCTTTATTTTTGTGTTAGATTGGCAAGCACCTTTATCTCAATAAAACACGATAACCTCCAGACTTGGATATAAAGGTTAGCGTATATGTCTAGGGCACCCAATTGTAGTCAAGCGACATGTGAAAAGAACATGATTTGTGTTAGCACTTAAAATGATATTTAATAGTCGCTAATTGGTTAAAGATTTAAAATTAAGTTAAGGCTTTCAAGTAAAGACCAGATTGATGTCTTATACGATATTAGGTAATACCGACAAGTCGAGTCGGGATGGCGCCTCGAGATGCACGGGGTCACACAAGTGGATGATTTGGTTTATTTGAAGGTTTCTCCCTTGAATGACCTCATTGAGGAAAGAAAGTCTACGGTGCGAAAACGATACTCGACTTGTTCCAAGGTAGAGATCGAATTAAATCTGAATTTTGGGATGAAATTCCTTTTAGTTGGGAAGATTGTAACGGCCCGCTTTAATTAATCCCAATTAATCGGCTAATTACAAATTAATATCATAAGCTCAGACCCACGTGGACGTCGTGGAAAAGTCTATGGCACGCCTAATCGGAAAATATGTTATTTTTGTGTGGCAAGTACTTAATTATTTTACTATTATTTAATAGTTCACGCCGCGTTAATTGAGAGTTACATTTGCTCGCGTTGTGCGCGTGTAGTGACGAGAGTGTGCGACGTCGCGGAGTGCGCGGGATAGTATGGCGTTGAGTTGTCACATCACATCACACATCACGTCACACATCAAATCAACCCATCCCTCATCATGCTATTTTGTCATTTTCTCCCAAAAAAATAATTTTTTTCTCTTTTTGTTGAAAAGGGACAAAGAGAGAGATAGAGGAAAGAAAGGAGAGAGAGAGACAACAAGAGAGGAGAAAGAGAGGGACGGTGGCGGTGGCGGAGAGAGCAGGAGGCTCCGGCGAGGAGCACCAGCGGTGCCGGTAGCGAGGTGACGGCCAGCAACGCGGACGGCGGAGCCACTAGCGGCGGGAACGAGCGGCACGACATTGGCAGCGCTAGGCAGTGCACGGACGTGACGCTGGGCGGCGCGTCGCGGAGGCAACGGCGGCTTTAGCGAGGTGGAACGGCAGCAATAGCAGCGCACGATAGCGACATCGAGGTGGCGCGCGGAATGGCAACGACCGACACGCCGACGAGCGAGCAGTGGCGGCGCGCAGCGGCGCGCGCGCATGGCGGACGGGCGCGCGGCAACAAGAGAACGAGCATGGCGAGCATGGCAGTTGCGCGACGACGGCAACGGCTACGATGGTGATGTCGGCGCGGCAACGGTGTCTACTCGGCAGTGGCGTCGACGCGTTGGCACGTTGTCGGACCAATCGCTTCTCGACGTGGATGCGATTCGACGAAGTTCGACAACGAGATGAAGGTGATGTTTATTTCAACTAGTTTACCCGTGATTGAAATGACTTAAGTAAATTAATTGTTATGAATCGACACCAAGGACTTAGGTTACCGTAATTGGGTGTCGGCGCTTATCTCGAGGCGTGAGCGGATGTTTTTTAGAGATATTTGCGATCCGTTGAGGTAAGTAAACCCACGAGAAAGTCAGTTCAAAATTTACTTATTTTTCCTGCAAATTATTTATTTCACATTACTTTTCGTCAGTTCGGTTTTCATGTTTACTCTATTCCCGCGTGTGTCTGTGTATGGTCGAAGGGACGATGTGACCACTTTCCAGCTCTCTCGTTGATGACGATCCGATTGTTGCTACGGTGTTGGTCATACCTTTGACTACGTGTGAGATTTTTCTCAGCGAGTCGATGATCTCGAGAGCGAGTTGACGTGAGGCCCACCTCCGTCACATATTTCCTCTCTTTTGAGGCATTGGGCGGAAGTCTACCTTCCGACCAACAGAGTTCCTCATTTCGACCGTGAAAAGGGGTGTGAATTTCCTCACCTCCAGGGCCTTCTCGGTTTAGTATTTTTTCCCAGGGATCGACAGCTATACACCACACTCGCGTTCCGTATTCTTGATTATCTCACGACTTATATTTATGCTTTACATTTCTGTTCATTTATTTTATATGCATGAATTGTATTCTTGGATTTCTTATGAATACTAACTGAATTTCTCTGGGATTTACTCACTTGGAACTTGTCATTGTTTGTTGGTGGCAAGTTGCAGATCCTACGACGAGCCGCGAGAAGGTGGTGATTGGACCTCTGATTTAGAGCCCTTCCACTAGCTAACTCGTAGGTGTTTGTATTTACGTATACATATTTTTGGGATCATTTTGGGAGACCTTTCACCTGATACATGTATATCGATGCATATTATACATTTTTGTCGCCTTAACTGATATACATGGTATCCCTTTTTGCTGTGTTTCCACCCCATAGGTTGTTAATTAATGCATAACTTGTTTAAATTAGATATATGCATGTTATTAAGACTTCCGCTATTAAAAATAACATGAAGAGAATCAAAATCAATAAATTAAGTTATAAAACTTTATAACTTGGTATATTTTGCTAAGATAATCATTTAATCATCAAAATTTACTAAGTTGGAGTATTAGGTGGTAAGTTTGCGGGCCGTCATAGACAGACGTGCAGGTGACGTGGCATGGCTTGGTGACGTGTCCGACAACATGGCGGTGCCCGATTTGTCTCGGAATTTGGGGCCGTCACATTGAAACCCTAAAATGAACTCTTTTTGCTATTTTCCAATTCCCTAGATTTTAGGATAAAGAAAAATGTTTTCTATCTCTCTTAGGGCTAGCACTCCAAATTGTAGTTACCATTCGTGTTTGAATTTTTGATAGAGGATGCACGCTTGAACATCTTGGAGATTGAACAATCGAGAAGGAAATCACAAATCAAGGTACTGGCTTTACTTTTATAGATTTAGTTTAATGGAACTTATTTTTGATCCTGTTGTGTTTTTTCAAAAATTATTTGAATTTTTCGCTGCGTATGAACCCCTAAACTCAATAGTGATATCATAGCCTTAGGCTTTGTTATATAAGATGTTTGCATGTTTTCTCTATGTATATAAGATATATGTATGAAAACATGATCTTGACTAATGAATTTATGATGTACATATAGGTTCCGTGATATTTGTTATTAAGAATTGGTTTTAAAGTATGTTTGTGAAATCCAAGAATTTCATAAACTTGATTAGATAATTAATTAAATATTTTTTAATTTTAATTGGAGTTTAGGTATCCAAGGTGGGACATGCATTACAGACCGGTGATCATAAGGTAAAATGTTATTTTTGTGATGATGAATGCCTAGTGTGTGTATTATATGGTAATTTATCATAATCGAGGTGTGTTGAGGTGTTCCATCAATTTGTAATAATCGGGGTTGTAAGTGTATATGTCTGAAGGGCACAAATGCAATACAAGTTATTGGTCATTCGAAACTAGTAAACAAGTGTTAAGTATCACGTGAAGATTTTGCCTTAGTTTGTGTGTAACTTAGGATCAGTGGCGGTATAAAAGGAGAATGAAGTTGGTGCAAGACCTTGCCTCGAGTTTCATATCAATTGGTGGTGGTCAAGGTTGAGATTGAGTCCAAATTAGTGTAAGTTTGGCTATGTATGGCAATAGAATCGATTTGGTAGACTTTGGTATGTCGTCGACAAAGTTAAGATTTTTGTATTTTTGGTGTGACGAAAAGCAGTGTTATAGACATTTTATAGAGTTGGACTATTTTGTCGAGAGTTTGGTTTAATTTAGTGAAAACTTTGACAAAAAATGAGCACTGGAAGTCAAAACATGACAAAATAGAGATTTTATTGAATTTAATAAATAAAAAGAAATTAAACTATTGACAAGCAGCTGAAGGTTTACATATAAATAGAAATAAAATAAAAACCAATTCAAACTCATTTGAAACAAAACAAAATGTTTACAAGTTTGGTTACTAAACCTCTCAAATCTTTCTTTCGCTCCGCGATCTCCCTATGTCCGATTTTCAATTTCTTTATGCGAAACTATAGAGCATCGCGAAACGGTCAGTTCAAGCTAAATTTTTGTGGTGGAAACAAGGTATTCGGACTATAATTTGGTAAATTCTCAATTCAGGGCATTTTCCTTCATTCAATTTGAATTCTTGCAATTTTTCGTTTTCTTTTTGTGGGGTTTTGATAGAAATTGGTAGAGATTATTGTGAATTGATATATTAGATTGATTTGAACCAATTTGGAATAAATCCTAGTGATGTGGGATAGGGTTTTGATGAATTGAACTAATGCATTTCAGTTGATAGCTATTTCGAAGATGTTTTAATGGTCGATATTGATTTGCATTAGGTTATTGGATGAATTGATTATTGATTTTGATCCAATTTGAATTCCACGGGCTATAAAATATTTTGATATTGGTATCAAGTGGTTTCATGGTGTTTGTTTCCGAGTTTTGAGGATTTAATGGCCAAGTCCATGTGAATTGAATTGATATGTCAAGAAACCATTTTCTAATGTGTTGATGGTTCAGAAAGGAAAGATTCTGAATAAGAAGGGCAAAACCAAGGCTAAAGTTGTCAGGGCTATTATGGCTGTCACAAAGTATGTTGAACAAGTTAAGCCTAAGGCCCTTTTTATTTCACAGTCCTAAAAGGAAAAGGAAAAAGAAAGAAATTGTTATTTCTACTATGCACCTGGGCATTGGTTTAGAAATTGCAAGCTCTATCTTGAAGATCTAAAGAAAATGAAAAGTTGTGTGACTATTGCTTCAGGTATTTGCGTTATTGAAGTTAACTTATCTATTAGTGATTCATGGGCAATGGATATCGAATATGGATCTCACATTTGTAATAATGTGCAGGGTCTCATGAAACGTAGAAAAATAAAGAAATGAGAAGTCATCATACGAGTTGGAAATGGAGCAAAGGTTGTTGCATTAGCTGCAGGATGCTATGAGTTAATTTTATGTAGTGAACTTGCTTTATTTTTAAATAATTATTATTATATCCTTGCCATGAGCCAAAATATCATTTCTATTTCATGTTTGGGTTTGGATTGTTTTAATTTCGTTATTACGAATAATAAATGTCCCATTTCTAATAAAAATGTTTTCTATGCAAATGTGATGTGGGTGCCGCAAGTATTACAACTTGCTTGTAGTAATAATGTAAGCAACTTACATTGGCTACAGTTTTCGTCCTCAGGGAAAAGTGTATGCACTTGTTACGTACTTAACTAAAATTACTCTATTGTTAAAGAAACCCTTTTAATTGGTTTTATAACTAAACGAATCTAATTTATGCTAACAAGTCAATGCAAATGACTTAAACTCTTATATTAAAACTATCTTAGTTTACAACTTCACCTAGCCAGGTAATGAAATACTATGTTTTTCTACTCACTTTATCATCTTCATATGTGTATGCAATGCCTAATTAGAATAGATAGATTTTCGTCAAATCTACTTTAACCCATTGTTGTGATGGAAAAGATTCTAATGTACAAACTAGAACTCCACCTATTGGAGTGAATAACGCAAGCCCCACATTGCTTTAATGTCCCAAATCTTTAGATTCATAACAAATTAAGTTATTTACTATCCGTGCCTCCCTAATTAACAACTATCGCTCGAAGTTTTATATTTTACGATTGTATCGTCCATATTCGACTTAAAAGCTTCAATGGCCATAATAACTTCTAAAACTTAACATCAACGAACACATGATCAAGATGTTCATAACATTATGCTCAAAATCAATACAAATTCTAACTGTTTCACTTGTTATATTTCTTCTCTATTCATGTTTATATCATAACATTCATACCATAAGATCCATTGATCTCTAAAATTAATAGACTACTCACACTTCATCGAAATAAACATGCACATAGTGGTATCCATTGCAATAAGAGATATAATGAAATAACTTCAATTAAATCAATAAAAACAATACGCGAATCACCACACATGAGTCTTCAATATCTTCTTTCTATATATCATCTTAGTACTCAAGAATAAAGTAAACTTATGCTAAACTATGTTAATGGTGGTTAATCTCTTGTAACCGGTGAGTTTATCATGTTCTCTTATCTATTTATACTCCCTAATCATATTTTCAAACAATTAGAAACCTTACTTGAAAATTTAACACTAAATAGAGCTCAACTGTCTATTTTTTTCTCTTTGCGGCGTTGTCACATAAGTCCCGACGCTGTGCATATATTCCCACAACACTGCTACTGCGCCAAGCATCCTGTGTGAAAATCCTCCCTTTAGTGGTCCCGGCGATGTCCTTATTTGTCCCCAACGCCATCTCTTGACATCCATGCCGCCACCACTGCGTCGAGCTTCCTCATCATTTTTTCACTTGCTTTGCTCTCCCACGTCATGCATGCAACTCCCATGCCGTGCCTATGTCTCCCACAATGCCACAATACTTAGCCACATCACCAAACCTATGTTGGTGTGTTTTAGCTCTGTTTCTTCTCGAATTCACTCATTTCCTTCATTTATATCTTGCGTACCTGAAAATACGCAAATACCATCAATTAGAGCTCTTTTTGGGATATTTATACTAAATATACTACTAAATTAATACTATATAAGTCTAACTAATCATTTATCATAATGTTGATTTGTGTGATGGTCTTTATATTCTAAACATGAAAAGACCCATAGATACTCCTACTCATAACGTAAGTACAAAGAGATTCAAATAAAATGATTTGAATCAAACCCACATTTAATATAGTCATCTTGGCCACATAAATGAGAAATGCATTTCTAAACTCTATAACGATGGACTTTTAGATTCATTTGATTTTGAATCATATGAAACATGTGCATCTTGTTTACTAGGCAAGATGACAAAAAGTTCATTTACTTGACACAGTGAAAATGCAAGTGATTTATTCTAATATATACTTATGTATGCGGTCCTATAAACACAATGGCTATATGTGGTTATCGATACTTCATTACTTTTACTGATGATTTCAATAGATATGGTTACGTGTATCTCATGAAACATAAAGGTGAAGATTTTGAGATGTTTTGAACATTTCAGAATGAAATGCAAAATAAACATGGTAAAATAGTTAAAGCACTTCGATCAAATCGAGTTGGCGGATATGTGAGCCAAGAGTTTGATGATCATCTTAGAAACTTTGGGATTGTCGCACGGTTAACTCCTCCAGCAACTCCACAATGAAATGGTGTTTCTAGAGGAGAAATCAAACTTTATAGGATATGGTTCTATCTATGATAGTCATGCATATCTTCCTATTTCCTTTTGTGGTTATGCCGTAGAAACTATTGTGTTTACACTAAATCCCGTTCCTTTTAAAGCGGTTGATAAAACACCATATCAGATGTGGTTAGGGAAAAGACCAAATTTATATTTCCTTAAGATTTTGGGATGTGAGGTTTTGGTACGACAACAAATTTTAAAAAACTTATCAGCTAAATTTAACAAGTGTGTATTTGTTGGGTTTCCTATTGAAACTAGAGGATACTACTTTCATAATCCCATTAAGAACAAAGTGTTTGTTGCTCGGAATTGTGTCTTTATGGAAAAAAGCTTATTTCAAAAGATAACAATGGGAATAAAGTAAGTCTTGAAGAATTTCTAGAACCACAAATAAACACTCAACTGCCAGTGGGATATCAACAAAGTCTTGAACTAGTTGAACCTCCACAGGTATCACGAGGCCTGCGTTGGTCTGATAGGGTAAGATATGAGCCTGATATATATGGATTTCTCGTTACTGATAGTAGTAAGGTGTTGCATATGGATCAAAATGAGCCTACTACTTATCAAGAGGTTGTGTCTGACCCGAGTAAGATAAATGGCTTAGTGTCATAAACTCTGAGATACAATCCATGTATGATAACCAAGTTTCAAACATAGCGCTGATTTACGTGAATGTGGTAAGACCATTTGATATAAATGGGTTTTCAAGAAGATAACTCATATGGATGGGAAAGTGCATACTTATAAAACATGACTAGTAGCAAAAGGTTTCAAAAAACTCAAGGCGTCGATTATGATGAGGCTTTACTTCCTATAGCCATGCTTAAATCCAGTAAAATCTAATTTCCAAGCTATATATTATGGCTATGAGATATAGCAAATGAATGTCAAAACAACTTTTCTTAATGGAAAGCTACTTGAGGATGTGTATATTATACAGCTTGAAGGGTTTGTTCATCTTGAGAATTCTAAAAAGGTGTGCAAGCTTCAAAGATCAATTTTTGGATCAAGGCAAACTTCTTAGAGTTGGAACCTTCATTTTGATGAAGCCATTAAGGAATTTGGTTTAATTAAGAATGAAGATGAGCCTTGTGTATATAAGAGGTCGGTGGGAACATGTTGTTTTTCTGGTATTGTATGTTGATGATATATTACTAATTGGAATTGACATCCCAACCTTGTAGGATGTTAAATCTTGGTTAGGGAAGTGTTTCTGAATGAAAGGCTTAGGAGATGGAGCCTATATCCTTGGATTAAGAACTATAGGGGTAGATCTAAGAGATCAATCGATTTAAGTTAGAGTGCTTATACAGACAGGTACTAAATAGGTTCACTATGCAAGACTCTAAACTAGGGTTGTTTCCAATGTCTCATGGCATAAGTCTTAGCATGACGCGATGTTCTAAGACTAATGATGAGAGAGAACGCATGAATATGATTCCATATGCATTAGGTATTTGATCTATTATGTATTCCATGTTATGGGCTCGATCTAATGTATTATATGCTTTAAGTGCAACAAGTAGATAACAGTCAGATCCCAGTGAGAGTCACTGGATAGCAGTAAAGAACATTTTTAAGTACTTGACAAGTACTAAAGAAGTGTTCTTGCTCTATGTAAAGTTGTAAGACGAACTTGTTGTAAATGGCTACATAGATGCAAGTTTTCAAATCGACATAGATGACTTTAGATCAATGTTTACTTTGAATGGAGGCACATCGAGCTGGAGAAGTTTGAAGCAAGAGGCTATGGCAGATTTTTAACTAACTGAAGTTGACTACATTGCAACATCTAATGTAGCTAAGGAAGTAGTTTAATCAAAAAGATCATATTTGAACTAGGTGTGGTTCCAAGTATTCATAACCCCATTTGCTTGTACTATGACAACAATGGGGTAATAGTATAGGCCAAAGAACCAAGATCACACCATAGATCCAAACATACACTAAGACGTTTTCATCTCATTATAGAAACCATTGAGGGGGGGGGGAGACATGGAGATTTGTAGAGTTCCTATAGAAGAAAATGTTGCAGATCCTTTGACGATGACTCTTCCACAGGCGAAACATGATGGTTATATACATGAATGATTGGTCCTAGTGCAAGTGGGAGATGTTGTGACATATGCCCTAGGTTAATCTACAAACATTATTTATTTTATAAATTCTAGTTAATAATTTTTTTTTCATGTGTAGTTTTATTATAAGTGATTGCATGTTTACCTTATAATAAGATCCATAGGTATTTGTTGAAATATACTAAATGTCCCTAATTGGTCATTACACTGAAAACTATAATGAATTTATACTATCTAGTGTGAATATTGAACGATGGTCATGTGATGATCATGTGTATAGGGATACGAATCGAGATCATGAGTATTTGTTAGGGATTAAGGTACTGGAGAAACTCGCTATGAAAACATAACATGGATTAAGGCATATGTGTTACTTATGATAACTATATCATTTAGTCCTTTGACTTGATATTACTACAGACTTCAACATTACGATCATAGTGATTTGACACAATCAAATGTTGTCTTTAATCGGATGATTATAAAGATTATGACTGGTTGCTATATGAATAATGTGTAAAGGTGTGTAATCGAGATGGAATTCGTCCCTCTCATATAGAGAGTTATCTGTGGATCCCTTGATATGATAGATTGATAATGACCAAGTCTATGCGAATTAATATGATCAATATCACTCGGATGTTTTTATACTACCTAAAGATCGAGACTAGTAAGATTAAACATTAAGAGTTACTTTCCATGCCTTACGCTTAATCAAAGGATATCACACAAGAAAAAGATAAGATATATGTTATTCATTAGGTTGTATCGATTTTGATATTTATGCTACTTAGGTAGTCATAATGCCTTGTTAGAGACCGCTTATTACTTGTGTACAAAAATGATTTTGGTTCACTACCAACGTCACATGAACCTATTGCGTTGCACGCAAAGAATGACTTTGCGCAGTTTCAATTGGTCCAGAGTAATGAATCTTATGTGATAAAATTCATGAAAAAAGCCCTTAAAACTTGTTATATGATAACTGATTTATAGGGGCATTTGTGTAATTTTCTTGAATTGCCTAAATACAATAGTTGTATTACGAATATGTTTTTATAATAGTGATTAATGTGAATCATCTCTATAGGGATTTATCAAACTTCTCTATGAAAAATGACTTTCAAAGGTTTTTATTATTTTTACTTTCACTTAATTTAATTAAAAAAGTAATTAAACTAACTAATAATTAACTATAATATAATAATACTTAACTAACTATATTATCGTAACTATCATAATCCAAATTCACAATCAATCAAATGGATTCAATTCAACAATAAATAAATATATAAACAAACATCCAGAAAAATGAAACATAAACCTGTTTTGCATTCCAAAAATGTAACTTCTACTATATATTTATGATAATACTTCATAAAGTATCATAGATCATTAAACTATAATCATAAGTAAATGGTCTTTAGCCAACTATTTTTCTCCTTATATCAATAAAAAAGCCATGTTCAATTTTTATTTAGTAACCCCTTAGAATACAGAAAGACATTAACTTCATGTAATAAAACCGCATTACACTTTATGAGAACTTTGAACTACTAAATTTAACATCTTTGAAAAGCCACTTCAATATTAGATTTAGATCTTAAATTTACCTAGGACATCTAAACGGTGTTTGCTTTTCAAACAATCCTAGTTACTACTTTAAATAGATAATGAAACTAAATATCATAATACAAATTCTAGACTATGCATGAAATACAAAGATCATGATTAAGTCAATAGATAATAACTTATTAAATAAGTGAATCAAAGAATATGATTAATTTAAAGTATTAAACACATAATCTTCTCATCATAACTACATTACAAAATGGATTTAGTTAACGGTCGGATTTTGTTTATGTCAAATAACTAATCACTCATAATCATAAATAACATTGCTATAATATAAAGAAAAGACATAGATCAATACATCTGGAATAAAAAATTTAAATATTCAAATCTTCTCCAAAAGTAAAGAACAATAAAGTAAAAACAAAAAAATAAATAAAGAATGGCTCCTAGAGCAATGAAATATTGATCTAAGCAGTCAATAATGAAACTAATTTCGTAACCCTTGGCTTTTATTTATAGTATTCTAGGTAGTAAACATCCCAAACTAACTAAAACGACTTGTAGTTATCTTAAATTCTCAAAAACTTTATCAAATCCTGAATTTTTAATTCAATAATTATTGCTAATTTGGGATTAACAAATCCTAATTATGGTTTAGGCTAGGAGTCGAGAGCTAAGGACCGGTGAAATTTAAAATTTTAAGCAATTTTATTATTGTATGATATGTGTCTAGTGGTATGTACTATAATGTTATGTTGTTTTGCAAAATTCAAGTTAACTAAATAAATTTGAATTTTGATTTTAAGGACTCTAAATTAAGTAGGTGACTAGTGTTTGTTTGGTTTTGAATAAAGAAAGATTGTGAGGTTGTGATTATTAATTGATTGTTTGAGATAGAGAGGGGAGGTGAGAGGATGAACAATTAAAATTAAAAAAACATTTGGTAAACAGGGAGGAAGAAGGTGGACATTGAGGAGAAAGGTGGTTTAAGGAAGGTGTTGGGGGAGGGAAAGGTCTCAAAACTCAAACTTAATAAAACAGATACACACTCAAACAGTAATGAAGACCAAGACACAAAAGAATAAAGAACGAGAGATGAAGAAGAAAGAGGAGGAAAGGAAGATGATGGGGGGATAAGTTATCCCACCCCCAGTGAGACTAAAAAAATAAACACATTGGGAACAAAATAAAGGCTTGCCTCTATTTTGTCCCAATGAAGAAGAAGAAAGGGGTTTGATCCCCAGACTGGACTAAACTGGGTCAAGTCTAAGGGCTAAACCCCTCATTTAAAAAAATGTGTTTTAAAACTGAAAAATAATAAACCCAAGAAATTAGGGAAAACTAAAAAAATGGGATTTTTGGAAAAATTAATGGAAATTAAATATTTTTATGAAAAATAAGAATTTTGAAATTTTTTGGAGAATTTATACTTAGGTTTTGCTTCATAGTACGTGATACGATATTTGAAAATGTCTAAAATTGAAAAAATTATTTATGAGCCTAGTCAAGGTTAATTTTCAATTCCAAACCACAATTTGCAGTCAAAATTATGATATAGACACCCAAACATTTGATTTGGAGTGATTCTAGGGTTTTAGGGTCGCGACAGGACCAATTTAAATTATAATAAATTGGAATAATTTTGAAATTGTTGTGGAATCTTACCAGACTTATAAATTAATTGTAGGATCGTAATTGAAACCCTGTGTGGACTAGCTTACTAACACGGAGCACAAAGTGTTTGCGTGTAGTGGTTGTACTGTAAGTAAATCCAATAGTAACCTTTACATTGCATGACTATTTCTTAAATTTAATTGCATGCAGTGGATTATCGTTGCATAATTTATTGGTCATGCAATCACAGACACAAGAGGAAGGAGGCCTTTGAGGGTCCCATTATGTTCATTGCCTATATATATGTTAGGATGAACACCGTGGTGCTCTCAGTTGGGGTCACTGATTGTTGTAGACACTTGTTTAAGTGGATTTATAATGCTGGCTAGGATCACACTCTATAGGGAGTCGAGGTTGTGGCTTTTAATTAACTTCCTCTCAAACTCATGAATCTTTATTACTGTTTACCTACTTTTTTGGAAGACGTCATCTTATTGTGGTCTGTCAACAAAAATGGGATGGATTGCATATATGTATATTGATGCGCATCATAATGTTAGAGGTTTTTTAGAAGCATTCACTTAACACATTGGAAAATTAATGATGATTTGATACTTATGTAGTGTATTTTTATGTGTAGTAGGCCCAAACAATAGTAAAATGGGATGGCTAGTCAAGTGGCAAGACTGAGGAGCAAAGTTGGGAGTCGAAGCGCGAAAAAGGAGCGAAAAGTTAGAGTTTTAGCCTTGGGCACTAGTCCTGGCACTTCAGCGCCAAACCCACACCGCACCGCTAAATCTAGGATCCCTCAAGCTATGACACCCCACCTAGCGCCGTGGCGCCCCAGAGCCATAGCTAGACCCACACCCACAACACCACATTCTAGCAGGTATTCAACCATGGCACTAACCCCATTGCCATGACACCCCACTTGGCGCCATGCCTGATGCCTAATCACTTAATGAGTAGTCGAGCACACCTTCTTCAAATCTTGGCACTTATCCTAGTGGCTCAGCATGCACTATAGTGTCGTCGATGGTTAGATCACTTTTTTTGACATTTTTTAGGGTTTTGAGCCCATTTTTAGGATCGAAATGCCCCTAGGCTATATAGTAGGATGAGATGTAGAATTAACAACTTTTTCTTTGGAGAAAACACTTTGGGATGCTAGCATATTGGATCAAAATTGGTGATTCATCTTGGATTTCTAAGTATTGATTTCATGTTTTCTTTAGTTTTCACTATGTTTTGTATTGTTTCTTTCTTTATTATGGGGTAATATTCTTGTCTCGGGGATCGATGGATCATGGGTCTCTATTCTCTCTAATTCCTATGTGATTCATGATGTTCTATTCAATTTGTCGTGTGGATTTGTGTTTGCGTGAGCTAAATGCTACACTTGCCTTGATCAAGTAGGTGTAGAACTTAGGATTTAAACTCACCTATGACCTTGTGGTTTTTAACCCGGAAATAGGAAACACAACACTTGAATATACAACACGTCGACCGACAGCCGTTGATGAGGGAGTCCTTAGAATTTGGAGTCTAATGCGGCGTTGCATTTACGCTACTCAACCGATCGGTAGAGTTCTAGCGCAATGCTAGAATCTCCATCGCTGAGATTGGGGTGGAGTGAAATTTTATGAAAATTATCCTATCTCACTTGAATTAGGGATTGCAATATGAGAATTGAATATGAAGAATGCAACCTAGATGAAATCAACTCCCTTGATTATTTCTCCATTATTAAAACTTAATTTAAATTACTTGCAATTAGTTAAAGTAATTTTGTTGTCAATTTACTTTACAAAATCAAAATCAATGTTGCCTAACTTACTATATTAATTAAATTAAAAATTAGCATAAAATCGTCCTTGTGGATTCGATATACCAGGTACCAACACTAGTTGGTGCCACAATAACTTCTGCGTTGCCGTACAATTGCGGCTAGTGTCAAGTTTTTAGCGCCGTTGCTAGGGATAGTAGCCAATTTTAGTTTGGTTAGGATATTTTGTTTAGGATTTATTTTCAATAATTTTAGTTATTTTCCATTTTCTTTAATAACCATCTACACTTGATCTTTTCTTGGTCATTGTTTCAAGTTTCTCTTGCCTATGCAAAGTGACGAAGGTGGTGAGCTAGAACTTGATGACTCCGGTTTTGATCTAACTTTCTAAAGTTTTAAAGAGAAGATAAAGGCGAAACAAAGATAAAGGAAAATCACCATGACAAATAATTAAAGAGAAGAGGAAAGACAAAGGTATCTTAGGGATTATCTCAAGCCGGATGTACAAGAAACATATAATGGTGTGATACGGATTCCAGATAACAACCACCCATTTGAGCTCGAGACAGGGTTTGTTAACACGGTGCAGAACAATTTGTTTAATGGTTTACTTAATGAGGATCCAGTGGCTCATGTGAATATGTTTTTAGAGAAGTACGACACAGTTCACATCAATATGTTTCAAATGACATCATTAGAATGCGGCTCTTCCTTTTCACATTCATAGGGAAGGCAAAAATATGGTTTTTAAGGAATTAATCAAGGGAGTATAATATCTTAGGTAGATATCAGTGAGAGATTCTTACAAAAGTTCTTTCTTCCTGTGAAAGTTGTGGAACAGAAGTGGGAAATCAATTCTTTTCGAAATTGTTGGGTGAAGCTTGGGAAATATTGAATGAGTTGTTGAGGTAGTGTCTAGGGCATGGGTTAGAGAAATGCACTCAATTACAAGTCTTTTACTACAACATGACTCCAAATCTAAGGATTGTAGTTGATGCAGCTTCGGGTGGTACTTTGCTACCCAAAAGTGAGGAAGATACCTTCAAGCTTCTTGAGATGATGTCTATGAATTCATTTTTACTAATAATAGCACAATCATCATCAAAGAAGGCATCGAGAATGTATGAAGTTGATTCACACATTGCGATAATGGTGCAATTTTAGTCAAATGGCTAAACTTCAATAAGGCAAATGAGTCAACAACCACAAAGTCCACATTATGTTAATCAATTGGCTTTGATGACTTACCTATTAGATTAAATACTTCAAATTCTTAAGTATAAAGAAGTAAACTACATGAACAATCAAGGTTATGGAAACAATTTCAGGCCAAGGTCTTAAGCTCAATAGCGATACTATCTGGGGATCAATTCCAATCCAAATCTATCTTGTCAGTGGGCATCAGACCGACCTATATTACCTTAATCCCGTGATAATCTAATGGTCTTAGTCTTACCATTAATAAATAATTAAAATCAATTCAAAGTAATAATCAATTATGATACTTTATCAATTCTAAAGGATTCTAAAAGTAAATCTCAAACCTCAAAGTTCTGTAAGATTGATTAAATAATCCGTAAAATCTCATAAAAATTTTCAACAACACCTTTTTATTTCTAAGCCTACATCAAAAAACTCGGCCTTAAAAATCTTCAACAAAACCTGTACAGGTAGGTGGAAATGTCGAATGACTCATAATCCACCTCATAACAATATATATTGCATAAAAATTATTTATTCATTCTAACCTATTTGAGGTTTTCAAAATCCTTAAACCATTATTACCTTAGCTCCATAACATTCCAATACATCCCAAAACCATTTCAACAAATTCCAAAAGAGATCCTAATCGCACACGAACCCAAAATCACATTTATACAATATATTATATTAAAAAATATTACATATGTAAAGAGAAAGGAACTGAGCAAGTCATAAATAGTCGGAAAGCTTTCTCTTTCCCTTATCAATGTTAAAACCTATCATTACCCAATTATAAATATTTGAAATATCAGATAAATAAATCCCACACTGTCTAATTCACTTATATTAATCAAATGCATGATAATCCAATAGATTAAACAAAAACTATAATCTAAGGAACTTCAATTCAACAGTGAATCTTTCATGTTTCTGATATCCGACCACAACCATTTGATATCTTATGAAAGTGGCAACTAAACAGTAATAAGGACTCATGCATAGAGAAGATAACCAAATGGATCTCGTTCCTCTAGACTATGGGAGTATGATCTGGTTTGACGGGATCTCATTATAACAAAATGATACAAAGTATCAATGACTCCAACCCTTCAAGCATAATATAGTGTTATCCCCTATAACCACGGTATAGTAAACACTTTCAAGAGACTTGAATCGCCCTTATCCTCCCCATCCGTGTATTCATGTACAACAAATAATGAAATATCAAGGATCAATGCAATTTATACAAAATTATAATCATACAATGTAAAGGTTATTATGGGATTTACTTAACCTTACAAACAACCAATATCGAGCTTAATTTTTCGGGTCCCGAAGCATCAAATCACCTTCAAAGTAGTTCCAATAGCTTCCCTACATATCCAATTATGTTAAGGATCAAACTTCAAGTAAAACCAATGAGTGAAACCCCAAGAAAATAACGATCAAATCATGCTTGATAATTGTTTTTAAAAATAATTATTTATAACAACTTTAATTACCTTTCAACTAGCTAACTTTGGATAACTCTTCAACCTTGAAAACCTCTATATTTGTTATGATAACCAAAAAGAATCGTCTAGAGCTCACTTCGTATTTTCCACAGAATCTAAGAATATTCAAACTAGATCACAAATGGAGAAGTTATAAATTTTTTAATATGGCATGTTGATATGCAAAATTTATTTATTTTGAACTATGGAAACCTCTCCAAATCAATGCTTTTGCAATTAAATCCTCAAAACTCGACATCAATTACCAAAAAAATCACATAAAATCAAATTCAATATATTTCCATAGCCAGTGAAATCAATTTGGAAAAAACTAATGATCCAATTCGTCCAAAAACCTAATGTAAATCAATTTTAACAATAAAACATCATCAAAATAGTATCAACTAAATTGCATCAATTTAATTCACCAAAATCCTAATCCACGTTTATGAAATTTATCCTAAATTGACGCAAATCAATCAAATATACCAATTAACAATAATTCCCACTAATTTCTAATAAAACCTTGCGAAAGAAATAAAAAAATCGTGAGAATTTGAATTGAATTGTGGAAAAATGCCCAGCATTGAGAATTTATCAAGTTGTGGCATGAATACCTCATTTACACAATGAAAACTTAGTTCAAATTGATAGTCTTGTGATGCTCTACTATTTTGCGAAGAGAAATCAGACAAAAATCGAACGCAAGGAGCTTTGCAAACGAATGACCTTGAAGAGGGTTTAGAAACCAAAATGTAAAGAAGTTCGGTTGAACGTTTGAAATTATTCATGAATCGATAAGTGTATGTAAACCCTCAGTTGCTTGTCAGCAACTTAATTTCTTTTTAAAAATTAATTCTTGAAATCTTATTTTGACATGTTTTGACTTCTTGTGCTCATTTTCAATCTGATTTCTTAACAAATCAAGTCAACTTCTCAATAAAATAGTTCAATTCCATAAAACTGGTTTTTGTCACACCAAAACCCCAAAATTTTTAACTTTTTCCATGAAAATACTAAAATCTTCCAGACCAATCCTATTTCCATACTTAACCAAACTTGCACCAATTTGGACACAGTCTCGACCTCGACCACCGTCAACTGACATAAAACACAGTCTCGACCTCGACCACCGTCAACTGACATAAAACTCAAAACAAGATCTCCCATAGACTTCATTGTCTTTTCATACTACCTCCGATCCTAACTTGCATGCAAACCGAGGCGAAATCCACGCATTGGCTTGTTAAGTCCATTTAAATTCACTTTTCAATTTTTAAACTTAAATACAATTATTTTTTTTGAAATTTGAAAAACAGGTTTAGGTCAAAATTTTAATTATCTCGGCACTCATTTTGACATGTATATCGAGACAAAACTTGCGAATTTCTAATTTATTTGGCCAAATTGAAATTTTGCAAAATAATATAATATATAGTACACAATACTAGGCACACATCATACAATAATTAGATTAATTAAAAATCTTAATTTCATCGGTTCTTAACTCTCGACTTTTGACCAAGACCATAATTAGGCTATGTTAATCCTCGATTAGCCATAATTACCAATTTAATATTTTTTGGGATTTGATAGTCATATGGAAATCTGAGTAATGTATTGCAACCACCTTCAGATTTTGGAAATCAAGTGCATGAAATACCAACTCCAACTGAAGAACATGCCTCTTTCAAAGTAATTGAGCAACTTTTGAGGGCTATGGATGTTAGCCATAATTAGAGGCATGATAAAAATGAGAAAGAAATAGGGGGAGTCAATCAAACTTTGAAAAGAATGGAGGAGAAAAGAAATTAATCCATCAAAAATTTGGAGCTATAAATTAGACAGTTGACAACAACTTTTAATTCTCATCAAGAGGGCCAAATTCCAAGTAATACAGTTGTGAACCTGAGAGAAAATGTTAGTGCAGTGCAATTGAGGAGTGGTAAGACATTGATTGAGCCGGTTCTGAAAAACATGTAGGCTAGAAACATAATTTGGGGATTGAATCCGAGTAGTGTGATAATCCTGAGGATTCAAAGCATAATGAATCTAAGCAGATTGGGTATTATGATTAGAATAAGTAGAGTAGTTTGAAAAATGAGGATAATATTGCAAAGAGTTCTGAGACAGTCAGAAAAGGGAAAGGTGTTGAGAGGGGTAGTTTGCCAAAGTAGGAAATAGAGTATGGCAAGATTATATTTCTAGATAACCCTCTCGTTATCACTCCACCATTACTTTATCCTCAGAGGTTCAAGAAATAAAGAAATCAAGAATAATTCAAAATTCTTTTTGATATGTTCAAAAAGCTAGAAGTGAATATCCCTTTTGCCGATGCTCTTGAGCAAATGCCAGACTATACCAAGTTCTTAAATATATCATTGCACGAAAGAGGAAGATTGAAGGTTTTGAGACTTTGAACTTGATTGAGGAATGTAGTGCTATTCTACAAAGAAAGCTCCTATAAAAATTGAAGGATCTTAGAAGTTTCACCATACTTTGTACTATCGGGGTTTGTCTATTTGCTAGAGTGTTATGCGTTCTTGGAGCAAGTATAACTTACTATTTTCGAGAAGTTAGGTTTATGGGAAGTCAAGCATGTGAAGATGACCTTGCAGTTGGCAGATCGATCCTAATCTTATCCAAAAGGTATGATCAAGGACGTGCTTGTGAAAGTTGATAAATTTGTTTTCCAGGTTGATTTTGTAATGCTAGTATGAATGAGGATGTTGAAGTTCCATTGATTTTGGGGCGACCATTTTTGGCAATCGCTAGAGCCTTCATTGATGTGTAAGAAGGAGAGTTGCGGTTGAGGGTGAATGATGAGGTGGTTTTGTTCAACATCTACAACACGATGAAGTTCTCAAATGCCATGAACAATATAAAAGCATAGAGGTGGTGGATAGAGTTTCTAAGTGTGTGACTAAACTATCTCGAGAGCACGCACTGGAACATCCCTTGGAGAGATGTTTAGTGCAGAGCATCACGACTAGCCTTACAAGTGAATGTGCAATTCATAAGACATTTCAAAAGTTAGCAACATTGAAATTAGTTAAGTTTTAAAGGGCAGTTGATTAGTTAGAATTCGAGTCAGAAAGTGCAGTTATTGAATCGCCGCTAGAATTGAAACCTTTGCACAAGCGATTACAATATTCTTACTTGGGAAAATGGTCTACATTTCCTGTAATCATTTCACCCTTGTTGACTCAGTTGGAGGAAGAAAAGTTGCTTCAAGTCTTATGAGAGCATAAACCGACTTTGGGTTAGGTAATTAAGAATATCAAGAGAATTAACCCATTAATTTGTATTCACAAAATCTTGATGAAAGAGGATCGCAAGCAATCAATGTAGGAACAACGATGCTTAAACTTAGTGATGAAAGAAGTGGTGAAGAAGAAGATTTTGAAGTTTCTTAATGCATGAATCATGTATGCAATCTCTGACAGCTTATGGTTCTCACCAGTACACGTTATCCCTAAAAAAAAGGAACGAACATGGTACAAAATAAGGAAGGAGAGATGTTACAAGCAAGAACTGTGGTGGGATGGCATGTCTACATAGACTACTGAAAGTTTAATAAGGTAACAAGAATGGATCATTTTCCCTTGCCATTCATTTATCAGATGCTTGACAAATTAGCGGGTTTCGACTACTATTGCTTCCTCGATAGGTACTCTGGCTATAATCGGATTGTTATATCGTCTGAGGATCGGGAAAATACCACCTTCACATGTCCATATGGTACATTTGCATTTTGACGAATGCCATTCGGTCTTTGTAATGCACCAGTGACATTTGAATGATGTATGATGGCTATTTCTTCGGACATGGTGGAAGATATAATGGATTTTTCATAGATGATTTCTTTGTTTTTGGGGTCTAATTTATCCCGTGTTTGTAAAATCAGTCTTTGGTTTTGAAAAAGTGTAAAGATACCAATTTGGTCTTGAATTAGGAGAAATGTCATTTTATGGTCCGAGAGGTATTATAGGCCATTGGGTGTCTTCAAGTGGTTTGGAGGTTGATCTCGTAAAGATAGCTGCAATTGAGAAGCTCCCAGTGCTTAGAAATATCAAGGATATCAATAGTTTTTAGGGTATACTAGGTTTATCCTCACTTTATTCGAAACTTCTCAAAAATCACAAAGCCTTTATGTGGTTTGTTTAAGAAAGATGTTTTATTTGATATGAATGATGATTGTTTGACAACATTTTACACCTTGAAAACGACATTGATTTTGGCGCCTATTACGGCTGTCCCCGATTGGGAGTCTGATTTTGTGAGTATATGTGATGTGAGTGATTTTGCTATGGGGCAATATTCAGTCAGTGAAGAGAGAAAGTCTTTCGATCTGTTATGCAAGCGAAATAATAGATCTCGCTCAGTAGAATTACACTACCATAGAGAAGAAGTTGCTGGTAATTATGTTTTCTTATGACATATTTCATTCATATATTGTGGGATCTAAAGTCACGATTTTCACAAATCACTCAGCTTTCGATACTTGTTTGCAAAAAAAGATGCAAAGCCATAGTTGATTCAGTGGGTTCTTTTGTTGCAAGAGTTTGACCTTGAGATAAAGGAAAAGAAGGGAAGCGAGAATGTGGTTGCTGGCCATCTTTCACGCCTACTACATTAAGAGGTGGATACAAAGAAGTCAGTTCAAGACACTTTTTTGGATGAGCAATTGTTTAGAATGGAAGTTTCAAAAGATATGCCATGGTTTGCTGATTTTGTGAACTACTTCGTGTGTCAAGTGTTGCCTCTTGATTTAAGTCATTCCGAATGAAAGAAGTTTTTGAGTGATGTAAAGCACTATTTGTGGGATGGGCACTACTTATTTCGATGGTGCAATAATAGGTTGATTTGACGATGTATTTGCGAAGATGAATTCATAGGAATCTTAGTAGGATGTTACTCTTCTCCATTTGGCGGTCATTTTAATTTGCAAAGAAAAACGAGAAAGGTGCTCCAATGTGTTTTTTATTAGCCGAGTCTTTTAAAAGACACTTATATTTATGTTAAGACTTACAATGAGTGTCAAAGTACCAGTAATATCTCAAGAAGACAAGGATTCCCTCAAACCACTTTTCAGAAGTGGAGTTGTTTGATGTGTAGGTAATTGACTTTATGGGTCCTTTCTCGATGACTCCTAGGAAACAATACATTCTTGTAGCCATTGATTACATGTTGAAATGGGTTGAAGCTTTTGCGACAATGAAGAATGATGCGAGGGAGGTTATTGAATTTTATAAAAAGAACATCATTTGTCTGTTTGGGACTCCTTGAGCCTTGGTGAGTGATGAAGGCTTTCATTTTTGTAATAGAGCATTGGAGATAGTACTCCGAAAGGATGGAGAGTGACACAAGACTTCTTTAGCCTATCATCCTCAAACCAATGGCCAAGCTGAAGTAAGTAATCATAAGGTGAAACAAACCTTGGAGAAAAATATTAATTCTTATCAAAAAAATTAGGCACTACATCTTGATGAGGCACTATGGGCTTAGAGGATGACATTCTAAAAACTGATTAGGACAACTCCGTATAGGTTGGTGTATGGGAAAACGTGTCATTTACTGGTTGAGATGGGTCATAAATCATATTGGGCATTCAAACGATTGAATCTAGATGTCAAAGTCGTCGATGATTCTCGGTTATTTGAGTTGATAGAGTTGGATGAGTTCCGACTTGATTCCTATGAAAATGCGAAGTTGTATAAAAAACGAACAAAGAGGTGGCATGACCAATTAATTGAACACAATACAATTCGCGTTGAAGCTCTTTTTGGGTAAGCTGAAGTCAAGTTGATATGGACCATACACAATTATACAGACATGGATTTTTGGTGTAGTAGAGCTTCGGGGAGATGATGGCAAAATGTTTAAGGTCAGCTCCTAGAGAGTAAAGACCTATTATGGCTCGAAAGTGCGACAAAGCGAGTTTGCCGCCACTTGAGCTTGATGGTCTCATGTTAGGTGTCGAGCTAAGGACAAAAAATTTAGTGCTATTAGGAGGAACCCTAGAGTTGTTTTTTTAAAGTCTTAATGATTTTTAGTGAATAAATGATTGGGTTTACTTGCAAGATTAACTAGGTATATCTTAACGATTTCAGGTTGACCTCCATTTGTCGGGTGATTTTTCATCAAAGTAGATGAGTTCACAACAATCGATTAAGGGAATGTATAAGAGTGTCGTCATTTAGCTTGTATTTTGAATAAACTTACTCAAGTTTCATTTGACTTTTAGATATTCGAGATGTAATGAAAATATTGTTTAAAAGGGTGTGTGAGTTGTCTGAGAGGAGAGCACGAGACCAAGCAACTCAATATTGGGCTCAAAGCACCAAATAATAACATTCTAGATTGGGGCGGTGACCTTGGCGCCTCAGCGCCAAAATCTAGAATGTTATGGAATCTGGAGCTAGATTAGGCGCCGTAGCGCTGAGCCTAATGCCGAATTCATCAGACATTGGACAAAGACGTTGACTATAGTGCCTCAATACTCAGTCTAGAACCCTTACCAAAAAAACTCCTAGTGGCGCCGAGATGGGCGCCTTAACTTCCACACAATGCCTCAGCGCCACAAGGCAGAATTGGCCAAAACTCAGGTGCTGACCCTGGCGCCGAGTCCAGTGGTAGTCGGGGTATATAAAGACACCCTTAAATTCTTTTTCTCCTACTTCACTTTTATCTCCCTTAGCCGAGCCCCAACCCCTCCCCACCCCTCCAAATCTCATCTCCTACCTCTACTCTACCTTAAATAAACAATCAATCATGTAGGAAGGCCCTATATCTTCATTTTTCTCCATTTTTAGAGGCATATTTGTAGGTTTTTGAGTTATTCATGACAACTTCTCTACAAGGTATATGTTCTAACTCATATGGATTTCAAAACATGATTTTGTGCTAGGATTATTTGTTGTTGATGGTTAGTAGTCCTCTTTATTATGTTAATGTTGAATTTGTGTAATAATTGAATATGTAGAGATGTTGTGTTTCAATTGATTACCATGTGTTTGATGAAATATCCTAATGACCATGTGCTTTGCACTATTTTATACGTATATCAAAGCATGTTTGTGATTATATGTGGGAGATCAAGATGCATTCACATTGCCCTACTTCTTTGTGCTACATTACCTCATTGATTTGTTTGTGTGCTTCAACAATTTGGATCCATTGTCATGCATGTCCAATTACTTTCAACATGCCAATATCAAGGTTTTAGTGGGTAACACTTCCATGAATAGAAATTTTTTGATTGTAACTTTGCATTACACACTTCAACTGAAGTTTAGAGGGAATGTTTGATATAAATTGATTGATCAAATAACTTGGTATAATAGACCATTTAAATGTTTTGATTAATATTTTACCTCACTTCATGCTTTTGTTATAATGTATATATACTCTTTTGCCTATGTTTCTTCATTGTTCACTACTTTCCCCTTAATTCCACGGTTTAAATGACTCTTGTTGCTGCTTTCACAAATTTTGTGGATTAATCTTTTTGTTAAGGGTTGAAGTTTCATTATGTATCTCGGCCTCGATCTTTTTTCCTACATTACTCACTTAGACTTACGAGATTCTTTTTTTTTTCTTAGGATCAGTGTAGCATCCCTTATCTGAATTAGGGGCGATACTCAACTTGAAACCCTAATTAAGCCTTGTTAATCCAGTCATACTTAATTAGAGCCATCAGTCTCTCCGTTAGTACTTGATAAACTCAACCTGTATATTAACATCAAATAAATAATACAAAGTATACGAAGCAAAAAATTAAAACTTTTTTGATATCTAAACAATATACAAAATTACAGAGTTTATCAAAACCCAAAACCTCGTTTATAAACCTCCCAACCTTGTTTATATACAACAAAATATATCAAACAGTGTCTATATGTACAACAAGGCTCATTACATCGTAGAGAATATTATAAGATTCCTAAATCTTCTCCTTGCCCTTCGCTGAAGCGCTAGATTCTAAACTAGAAATATTAAATTTGGGGTGTATGCTCCAACTTGCTCAGTAAGTAAGGGCTCACAAAGCCGTCAACATTCCACGTAATAATAAAAAAACATTATGCACCAATGTTAATTAACAAGAATATGGAAAACATATAATTTAGTAAATAATAGATGCAAATTAATTGTCAATGACTATTAGACTGTGATTCCCATTTTATTTAAAAAACTAGGGTCTATTACTCACTGACGCTATTAATGCAATTGCTAGACCTACACATTGGCTGATGTCCAGTCTAATCAATCCAGCAATGCCCAATAGTTCTTTCTAAAATCCTCTAGTGAATATGTAACCCACGCAACCTATCTAACTGAGTAGGACTTACGTATAAACCAGAAAATCATCCCCGCATCCTATAGAACCTGGTCTCAGTCCTCAAGAGTTACTCTCATGGATCACATTAGACACCATGTTTCGTTTAATTAAAAACATCACAGTGTACATAATCTCCCATTTCAATTCATAAACTACATGAACTACATATATTAAGATAGCCGGTCAACATTGATAAATAAGTGAATCCGTACTTACCTCACCTTAGGTTTCGTATCCAAATTCCTAACTCTATAGGCACTCAAGCTTTCCCGAGAATCCAACACCTAGCACAAACCATTTGTGATCCATTTAGGTCATATGCCCTATAATTAGAATCCTTAGTTTAATCAATACATCCTCAAGAAATCCTAATCAAATTACAGCAATACTACTATTCTCTGGGGTGGGAGCGCGCTCCCTCAATGGGTGGAGCGCTCCAGCAGCTGAGGTCATCCTCATTAATGAAGGGATCACACTTCATCTAATAGGTGGAGCTTGTTCCACCCTATACTGTCTCGATAGTATATAGGGTAGTAGCCACTATTCCACCCACATGCATACAACAATAGCGAACACTCCCATAATTTATCATAGAGGACCTCTAGAGAGGTAATAAACCATTTTTTGTCAATAAACAACATAATTCACATAGATTTCATCACTACAATCGAATTGAGCTTCAACAAACATAAAAACTAAACTTGATAAAGTGATGATCTCTATATTTGCAGTTGATTAAACTCCTTAATTTACACTAAATTAACTCCCTGAGTGATCTTCTATGATCCGAAATCAAACCCTCAACTCTCCATCTCTTTATCAATCAAATTATGGAGATAAGTATGAGGTTTTTTTTTTTAAATATATGGGTTTTTCTTGAGATACGCTTAACGCTATCTCGAGACTGATTAAATGATTGATGTGCTAGCATGACACCCTAGAGTGACAAACATTTTGACATAATCAATACTCACACTCATCTCAAGGCGATCCGACGATCCATATAATTCAAACTAATCTTATAATTTCTAATACATATATGTATATATAGCATATATATATATATATATATATATATATATATATTCATGTATTTTCTCGTTAATAAACTCACCAGACATGCCTTTGGGTGTGCACTTTCATTTCACGACCATCTCATTGCACTTAATGTACCTGTTATTTATTGTTTAATTACTTCTTTTCCATTTATAGGCTTGTATTAATTTCCTATTAACCCAAAAACCTATAAAGCACATTAAACATTCCAAACAAACATTAATCATCATACAAACTTATGCGTACGCTAATCAAGGTACGCCGGACTTAACCACAAGCTAAACTCGGGTTAATTAAGATTTGAATTAACAATAATCACCAGCTTAAGGTAACGAGTTGTAACAATGAGTAAGTCGCGCTCCACTCGGTCCAAGTTGCCTATAGTTCAACCTTCTCAATCAAAATGATAGATTGTTGAATCAGAATATTCTTCATCATAAGAGGACGTAGAGTTTGACTACTACCTCAATGAAGGGGTTGAAGCAAGGTACAAGCAATGTAGTACCTTAAAAATCAAGTCAGAGCAACCATTAAATGTCTTCACTAAGTACAAAAAGCATATCTTGGACATTGTAGCCATTAATAAATGGAAAAATCTGGCTATTATGTGAGACGACGATAAGGAAGTAGCATCTATAGAGCTGACGACAGAATTTTATGCAAATGGATAATACAATTGTGAAGGAAAATAAGTATGGGTGTGAGGGGTGAAAGTTTTGATTGATGGTATTTCTGTGAATGAGGCTTTAGGGTTATCTAGTAATACGACACTATCTTACTTTCTTCATCAGTTGGGGACTTACACTAAACAATAGCTTGCTCACATCATTTGTATCCAAGGAAGAGCTGTGTGGAAACAAAGTAAGGATGGTATGTATTATTAACAATTGTCCACAAAAAATTGGAGGTGTGCACATCAAGGTTGGCTCCATTGTACATTCTCCACTTTGATGCCATTGGGAAATATAAGCGAGATAACTTATGAGCAATCCACCTTATTGGCACGTATTTTGGCACGTCACGATGTAGATTTCGGTGAGGTCATTTCAAGATCGATGTTGAGTTTTCTCTAAGGACCTCCACCAAAGGTTCTATGTCACTCATGGGCTATCACGCTTCTATGCAAGCGTGCTAAAGTCCCTTTTGAAGAGAATGAATATACATTGAACTTTCAGTACTATTTTTGATGCCACATTGTAATAATGTGGTTCACCTCCAGGATATGTTGATTCTGATGATGATCAGGCAAGGTAGCAATAAGAGGCACAACCGCCAGTACAATGATGACCGCGACGACATAGACCTACTCTAAGCTATGGAGCAAGAGGCATAACACGGTGATATCGATGTAACATAGGTGAAGAAGGCCCGAACCTACTAGCTATGATTGCACATCACCAATATCAATATTCACCCCTCTAGATGATAGAAACTTCTGACTTTTGGAGGACATGCAACAAAAACAAAAAGCTATGAAATAATAGCTGGACCACATGGAGCACTTGCAATAGGTATAACTCATGGAGCAACGATCATAGTACCGTGCTACTGTGTTGCATCATGATCAGATGGCACAATATACGAAACATATGTTTCGTCACCCTAATGATCATAGTTACGCTCTTCTTGACTCAACTTGTTATTATGATGATGCTAGAGAGCATTGTGCGAGGGACAATTTCCCTTCTTTCTCGGAGGACTTATCTCTTTTCTTATCTATCTGAATGTTAAGCTATTCCACTTAGGGGGTCTCAATTTACATACTCTATCTCCTATTTGCTTATTTGTTTTCCTTATGTTCGTACTATCATGACTGCTTTATATTTGTTATTTGATTTACTATTGCTTCTTGTCCTCTTACATACTTTTGGCTTGTTTTGTTTAAAGGTTCATCGAGGACACTAACCTAAATAAGTTTGAGGGGTGATTAGCTTGCATCATTTCATAATTATTTTAGGAATAAGTGTGTCATCGGGTATTATACGCATGATATAGGAAATAATGTTATTGAATTGATTCTCGTCTTATGTGGCTGACAATCTGGGATAGAAAAGTTATGAAACCAATAAGATGAAATACGTGGGAAAGGTTAAAGGGTACATGGCTTAAGTTTTTTGCTTAGCTAGATCAAGGATGCTTTGGAGAAGCTCGGTGTAAGGAATGACCTATGCATTTACAAAAAAAAGGATAAACTAAAAGTAGGCAGGCTTTAATGATGATTTGAGGATTGTAGAACTTGTTCTAGTACCACTCGAGGCAATAAATTTTGAACTTAAAGGATTAAGGAGATGAGTTAGGCCTTGTGTGAATGTTTTACCTAATATCCTATATATCCTTCATAAACATGAGATCGCTAGTCATCCCATTGAGCCTTGCTTATCATGAGTTTTGGCACCAAATATTATCCTAAGTCAAAAAGGCTTCGGCCACTTAAAGTTAGAGAGATGAGCAACCCTTATCCACGATGAAAAGGTTTTGTAAAGTTTGAGTGAAAAATAAAAGCAACCCAAAAAAGGGAATGTCAAAAAATGAATTAATCTAAGGTGTAAAGTCCAAAGAAAAAAAATGAATTGGTGTGATGAAAAAGAAGAGTTATGAGTAAAACTCTAAAATGAGTGTGAAAGTTTGAATGTTTAAGAGTTTATTCTTTGTAAGTGCTCTATGTTTGTAAGGAAAGGGTTTGCAAAATCTATCAAACTTTGTTTAAGCTTAAATATCTACTTTTTGATATACTAAGCCATGACCCGACTACAACCTATTGAAGACCAAAATTTTTTTGGTCTTTTAAGTTTGATAATAGTGGAGAGTGGAGCACAATACAAGCTTGTGAAATCTTTTGAAAGTTGATGCTTTAAATGAAGAATCATTGAGGTTTCAAATCTTTTTGCAGACTCTCTCTAGTAGTGGTGGCTAGACTCTCGAATTTGCATTTGGGCTGTTGAAAGTGGATGGTTATGAAGGTTGGGTTAAAAGGTTAGGTTCATGGGCAATTGAAAAGCCTCGGGTTGAATCAATATTAGGTTTGAATCTGAGATTGGAAGATGCAACTAAGAGTGAAAGATAAGGATAACTGAATATGGGAATAAGTTTTGCATGCATGTACTCAATGTTTTCAAATTGTGGATTGATGTTATTCAAACTTATGTTATTGGATTAAATAAGTTTCATTTCTTCTGTGCTTACTTCTTTCCTAGAGACTAGGAAAATCTCAAGTTTAGGGATGTGATGCGCAACATAATGTTATACATTTTTTAGTGGTATTCACTAAACACATGGGAAATGATGATTTGATACTTATGTGGTGTATTTTTGCATGTAATAGGTCCAAACATCAGTAAAATGGGATTGAAAGTCAAGTGGGAAGACTAAGGAGCAAAGCTAGGAGTTGAAGCGCGAAGAAACAATGAAAAGTTAGAGTTTCAGCCTTGGGCTCTAACCCTGGCTCCTCATTGCCAAACCTACACCCCAGCGCTAGAATCCAGGAGCCCTCTAGCCATAGCACCCTACCTGACGCCCCAATGCTAGATCCTACACCCACGACGCCACATTTCAACAGCTTTGCAACCATGGCGCTGACCCAGGTGCCATGGCGCCCCAACACCCTACTTGCTGCCATGCCTGGAGCCTCAGCGCCCAATGATCATTTGAGCACACCTTATTAGATCCTACTATAGAGCCTAGTGCCTCAATGCCCACTTAACACCATCCGATATTCAAATCACATTTTAGACATTTTTGTAGGGGTTTAAGTCCATTTGATTGGACAAAAATGCCCCTGGGCTTTATATAATAGGATAAGATGTAGAATTAACAACTATTGCTTTGGGGAAAACACTTCTGAACACTAGGGTATTAAATCAAACTTGGTGATTCATTTTGGATTTCTATGTTTTAATTTCTTGTTTTCTCTAGTTTTCACTATGTTTTGTGTTGTTTCTTTCCCTATTATGAAGTAATACTCTAATCTTGGGGATTGATGGATCTCGGGTTGCTATTCTCTCTAATTCCATATGATTCATGATGTTCTCTTCAATTGTTGTGTGGATTTGTGTTTACTTGAACTAAATGCTATACTTACCTTGGTCAAGTAGGTGCGTAACTTAGGGTTTAAACTCACCCATGACCTTAGGTTTTCAACCTAGAAATAGCAAACACAACCCTTAAACATACGGTACATCGACTGATGACCATTTACAAGGGAGGCCTTAAAATCTTGAGTCTAATGCGGCGTTGCACTTTCGCTACTTATGCTGACTGGTAGAGTTCAAGTGCAACGCTAGAATCTCCATCACTAAGAACTCAAGGTGGAGTGAAATTTTAGGAGAAATTAACCTATCTCACTTGAATTAGAGATTGCAATATGAGAATTAGATAGGAAGAATGCAACCTAAGTGAAATCAACTCCCTTAGATTATTTCTCCATTGTTAAAACTCAATTTAAATTCTTTGCAATTAGTTAGAGTAATTTACTTGTCAATTTCCTTTATAAAATCAAAATCAATGTTTCCTAACTTACTATCTTAATTAGATTACAAATTAGCATAAAACCATCCTCGTGGATTCAATATACCCGGTTCCAACCTAGTTAGTGCCATTATTATTTTTGCGTTGTCATACACTTGCAACTCATGTCATATATTTATGATTCCTTGCCATATTATTGTCCATTTAGTTCTTGGAATACAATGCATTTGATTATTACAAGTGTAGTGGATACTGTGGGATTTATTTATTTGACATTATCAAATCTTTATAATCGGGTAATGATAAGTGCGAGCGGCGACAAAGGAAAGGGAAAGCTGTTAGATTCTTTATGATTCGATTAGTTCATTTTTCTCCATGTATGTATTATTTTTGAATATAATATATTGTATAAATGGGTTCATGGGTTTGTATATGGTTTGGATATTTTGGAATGGATGCAACAATTTTGGGATGGATTAGGAAATGGCGAAGTTAAGGTAATGTTAGTTTAAGGATTTTGATACTTTAAATCAGGTTAGAATAAATATATATTCAATTGATGCCATATATATTGTTATGGGGTGGGTTGTGAACCCTTTGGCATTTGCACCAAGTTGAGCAAGTTTGTTGAAAATTTTTGAAGGCCGGGTTTTTTGGTATAGGCTTAGAAATAGAGAAAGTGTTGTTGAAAAAATTCTTATGGAGTTTGTAGATTATTTAATCAAACCCAAATGGACTTTAAGGTTTGGAATCTACTTTAAAATCCTTTAATGTTTAAAAAGTATAATATTTGATGATTACGAGTCTTAATTTGGTTATTTATTGATAGTGAGATTAAAATTGCTAGATTATCAAGGATTCAGACAATCTAGGCCGATCAGATGCCCAAATTAGATAGGGTGTGACAATGTTGATATTAGATCCTAGAGTTTTAACAGAATCTTCTTATTTGAGGATTAGTGAGTGATTAATAGGGAGTTAACGCAATGGAATGGGGATTAAAATGTTTAAAAACATTATAAATATGTCATGCGTGTTTTATATTATTGAGATATTAATGGATATAGTTGTGCTAAACTATATTTTTGCAGTCTTTGTTGTATAACACTATGAGTGGACAACAAGAGCCGATTCAGTGATCTGGCGAGGGTAATAGGAAAACACAACATGTCAATTCAAACATGTTTCAGAACTTGGCTAGGTAGATGCCAGAGTTGTTGAATATCCTACGAATATAGGTGGCAGCTCAGGCATATGTAGTTCGTGTTGCTCTGGAAGTTCTTACTGTCACTCCAGCCACTCAAGAGGAGCATAGTACATCTGTAGTTCATCCCGGAGTTAAACTAGTTGTTGTAGTTCCAATTCGGGTTGATCCAACAATTGTTAGTGGAATGTCACAAGAGGAAAAACAAAGGAAAGTGTATAGGAAGTACGACCCTATGTTCTTCTATGGTGAGTCGGACTTGAGGACTATGAAGACTTAGGTTCTTAATCATGACAAGCTTTATAACATGTTGGGTACTGCAAATAGTTAAAGATTCAATATATTTGTACTCTTTGCAAGCTAATGCTGAGATTTGGGGAGATCTCTACATGACGGGCATCCCGTATTTGAGACTTTGGCTCAATACAATGCTCAATTTAGTTATTTTTTTAGGTTTATTAGGGAGTCGAGAATGACAGAGAAGGAGAAGGTGCACAAGTATATGTATGGGTTTTAGGAAAAGCTTGGTACCACTATATCAACGACTAAATCGAACACTCTATAAGAGGTTTCAGATGGAGCTAGAGCCTATATGACTATATAAATATTTCAGTGGGAATCATGACGATATTAGGGTATTATGGATTCATGACAAAGCTTGGGCTTTAAGGGTAAGAAAAGATTTCCAACAAGGTTTGACTCAAGTTTCCAAAAGAAAAGAAAAAGTGGAGAACCACCATTCACACTGACAACACCTATTGTTCCATCATATGTGCATTGTTATCTTTTTTTGAGCATAACCAGTAGACACCTGGAATTGACATAGACAGGGTTAGGACAAACATGATTACATTAGTTTCATCCTTCGGCTCGAAGAGATACACCTCAATCACAGTAGAGTGGAGGTAAAGGTGGAGGATCTCAGGGACAACCTTCGAGTCAGAGATTGGCAACTAGTCAGACATCTTCTACAAGTAGTAAACCTACAAGTACATGTTTTAGATGTGGAAAGGAGAGTCATATCAGTCGATATTGTCCTCAAAATTTGAATGCAGTTACATGTTTTTGATATCAAAAGAAAGGACATTACAAGATTGCGTGTCAAAAACTTTAGGGAGCATCCTCTAATGTGTCATAACCTCATCAACAAATTAAGGAATGTGTTCAGGTAGTGACTGAACCAAATTCGATGTAAATCAAATTCTTATTGATATGATTTTAGTTTATGGTTAACCTATGCATGCTTTAATTGATTTTGGATCAACGATTTTATACCTACTTGTATCATAATTGAGTTAAGTTTAACTCTAGTGAGAGTACCTATTTATTTTATCCTTAACTTAGTAATTGGGGATATGGTGTATCCTTACTTTATGTATGAGAAATATGTTGTTGAGATCTATGGACTCGATATGGAAACTAGTCTACGTATGTTGGAGTTTATAGAGTTTGATGTGTTTTTAGGAATGGATAGGATAACGCCTTATCATGCATATTTAGATTGTTTCCATTAGGCAATGTTTTTATATTCCAGGTTATACAATGTTTACTTACACTTGAACATCATTTGAGTTGCCTCTGACTAGGGCTAGGATAACCACTGATCAAGAAATGGAAAATCTAGCCATAACCATTAGTACTGAGGTTTGACTCGAGATTAAACTAGAGAAAATTTCAGTTGTTCGTGAGTTTTGGTTGTTTAAGATAAAAATTTTGGGTTTGACTGGCTATTATTATAGATTTGTGAAAGATTTTCTAAGATAGTTATGCCAATCATTATATTAACTCAGAAAAATGTTGAATTCTTATAATTAAAAGGATGTGATAAAACATTTTTGGAATGGAGGATGTGATTGACTTATTAGTAGGTTCCGTTTGAAAAGGTCATTATGATGACTTTATTGGAGGTTTCAACAATTTGATGTGGAGTATATGAGGTTCAAGGAGTTTGCTCTTGATAACAATAATCCAAATTGAGTTGAGTCTGCATATAAGAGTTTGAGGTTTAGAGGCAGACTGTGGATTCCATCTGTGGCTAAGGTATGGAATGAGATATTGAGTTAATCTCATCGGTCTTGATATAACATTCATCCCGGCATGACCAAATGTGTCATGATATGAAACGATTATATTGGTGGCCAGATATGAAAGCTTATATAGGTGACTATGCGAGGAGATGTGAGATTTTCCAACAAGTTAAGTCTGATAGGTGAAAACCTAGAGGTCATTACAATCACTTCCCATACCTTTATAAAAATGGGAACATATTGCGATAGATTTCATTACTTAATTGCCTACTTTATGGAGGAAACATGATGTGGTATGGATTATTGTTGATAGACTGACAAAGTCTGCTCATGTTCTTCCTATGTCACTTTTCGATACATTTACACAGTTGAGCTTGTTGTGTGTGTGAAAGGTGGTTCCCTTATTTGTAATGCCATTGATGATAGTTTTTTATCGTGATGCTCGGTACAGATCAGGTTGTGGCATGGCATACAGAAACTGTTCGCCACTCAATTACATTTCAGTACTGAATTTTATCCACATGTTGATGGTCAGACTGAAAGGTTAGTCAAGGTGTTGGAAGACATGCTCAAGGCTCGTGTACTGGAACTTGGGGGTTCATGTGAAGAATAAACACTTTCATGTGAGTTCTCTTATAACAACAATTATAAATCGAGTAATGGCTATGTTTAAGGCTTTATATAGGAGACCATGTTGTTCTCTTGTTAGTTGGGCTGAATTGGAGGATTCGGCAGTGTTAGGCCCACATATGCTATGAAATGACACTGAAGTTATTCAACATATTCGTCTAGGATTAAAAGTGGCTCCAAAAAGACACAAAAGTTATTACGATCTTTATCACCAAGTCGTGAAATATAATGAAGTAGACTAGGTTTACTTGAAAGTTTCCCCTTGTAAAGGCCATTACAAATTTGGACTGAAAGAAAAGCTCTTTCCAAGATTTAAAGGAACTTTAGAGATCCTGAAACAGATTAGGAAGGTTGCTTATAGAATAATGCATTACCTCCTCATTTTGTTAAAGCTCATGATGTGTTTCAAGTATCTATTCTAAGGGAAAATGAACCTGGTTCACATCACATAGTTAAATGAAATGAATTCAATTTGTAGGTGATGCCTCATATGAAAAGCAACCTATTTCGATTATGGATAAAAAGTCCAAAAGCTTTGAAATAAAGAAACCCAACTTGTTTTGGTTAAATGCTAATTTATGGTGACTCGGAGCTGACATGAGAACAAGAAGCATATATGAGAGAGCATTTTCCAGATCTCTTTTAGTTCATGTAAGTTTGGTTTTAATTTTGATTTCGAGGACAAAATTGTTATTAGTTGGGAATATTATCAAATCCTAAAATTTTCGATTCAATAATTATGGCTAATCCGAGTTTAATGAATCCTAACTATGATTTAGGCCACAAGTCGGGAGGTAAGTGTCAAATCCTGATTTCGGGATACTCACACCTAATTTTGAGATGGATGGCTTATAGGTGCGACATAATCGAGTATAACTCATAAATAGGAATACTGATATCTTTTTGGCAACAAAATATCTATTTTATTAGATATTGTTGAGTTTCGGGGATCACACGCAACGAAAGATTCAAAACGATTATTAAAAAGCCCAAATAGGATCGAAAATAGGTTCCATTAAACTAGATATAAAAAGTAACCATACCTTAATCCGTGTTTTTCTTCCGTGATTGTTCAATTCCCAAGACGTTCAAGTGTGCGTCCTCTATCGAAAATCTACACATGAATAGTGACCACAATTTGGAGTGCTAGCCCTAAGAGAGATTGAAAACATTTTTCTTTCTCACCTAAAACCAAGAGAACTCGAAATTTGCAAAAATGAAAATCTTATTTCATTTAAGGGTTTCACCCTTTATTTATATGTGTAGATAAGCCCTCATTTAAAATCTTATTCCTAACACAACTATTGTACTTAGGCAGTTTAAGCAAATTATACATATGCCTCTATTAATAAGTTATCATATAACAAATTGTAAGGGCTTTTATGTCATGAATTTTATTATGTAAAATTCATTACTCTAGACCAATTGAAATTGCATAAAACCATTCTTTGTGTGCGACCTAATAGGTTCATGCGACGTTGGCAATGAACCAAAACTATTTTGGTACACAAGTCATAAGCGGTCTCTAGCAAGACATTATGACTACCCAAGTAGCATGAATATCAAAATCGATACAACCTAATGAATAACATATATCATATCCTTTTCGTGCGATATCATTTGACTAAACAAAAGGCATGGAAAGTCACCCTTAATGTTCAATCGTACTAGTCTCGATCTTTAGGTAAACTGAAAACACCCAAGTGACATCAATCATATCAATTCACCTGGACTTGGCCATTACTAGTCTATCATATCGAGGGATCCACTGGTATATTCCTATATACGAGAGTGACAAATTCTATCTTAATTACACACTTTCACATATTATTCACATGGTAACCAATCACAATCATTAAAATTGTCTGGTTAAAGACAACATTTGATCGTGTCAAATCACCATGCTCCTAATATTGAAGTAATATCAAGTTGAAGGAATAAATGATATACTTATCATAAGTAACACCTATGCCTTAATCCATGTGGTGTTCTCATAGCTAGTCGGTCTAGTAACATGATCATAACATGACCATCAATGAAGATTCACACCAGTCATAACTCATTATAGTTACCAGCATAATAATCGACTAGGGATATTTAAAATATTTCAACAAATATTCATGGATCTTAATATAAGGTAACTATACAATCACTTATAATAAAACATCAAATGAAAATCTCAATTTAATTAACTAAAATTATAGGATAAACAATGTTTGTATATTGACATAGGGCACATGCCCCAACAAATACCATAAAAATAATATATTTTTATTGGTTATAAACTTCTCTTTCCGAATCTCTCGTGCCCATGATTGAACCCTTTATCTAAGTACCTAAATCGTTAATTTAATGAGCCAGCCACCCAGTAATACTCAAATTACACACCATCAATGCAACACATACAACAAAACATCATAAAAGCAACAAACTAAGCCACACTCGAGGGTGAAACTCAATATGCCCATAGCATAAACCATACCGGTGGACCCAAGGAGCCATGCGCATTGGCTCAAACCACACCAAGGTTAAATAGCCCCATCAATAGTGCTCGTTAGCAATTGAAAGACATTGGTGGACCGATAATACCACAACAATGGATTTCAAAATGTATGTCGACAAGAATCACACATATGGATAAACATATATATATATATGCAGTTAACATATTAATAGTAATAAAGATACAAAGAAGTAAAGGCACATGTATCATGCATCAAATTAATAATGCATCCCATTAGGGTTACTACATAAGTCCTACACTTTCTCCACGAGAACACATGAAGAGAGATAAAAACTAAAAAACAATGTGAGAATGAATCACATTCTCATTTCTATTTATAGATTGAGAGCAGCTTAATAAAACAAAATTTATAATGACAAGTCATAATGACTTGATAAAGATAAGGTTGTTGTCGATCATAATGATTTGGATATGGATAAAGATTTATTTTAGTTATAATATTAACATGTCGTTGTCAATCATAATGTAAAGGAAACTTCTTAGTTTTTTTCTAAGAATAAACATCATTTTCAATCATAATTTTTTATATAAGGATTGAATAACCTTTTATTCTTTTCTTAACGATGAAGTTAAAACGTTTATCGGTCGTTATCAAACATAAAGTCTAAGAGGCTTTCTCGTTCCCTACCATGATGTTCTAAATATTTTTTATGATTAATCATGAGACGCAAACAAACAAATGATGCAAATGGTGTATCAACAAAATGCATCACTTAATATTCATTCCAATGCACTAATGTAGTATAATAAAGTAAAATAATGTGTGATTCGATAAGTATAATATATATCTTGAGGCATATACATGCGTATCTCGAGATTCTTAGTTTTTTGGGTGTTACAATCTCTTCTCCTTTGAGTAATTTTGTCCTCGAAATTGACAAATTCTTGGATCAATGATTCAATATATATGTGTATGGTTCTAGGTGTATATATATGGTTCTAGGTATATATATTATCGTAGTTCTCTTTTTTTCCTTTAATAAGATATATCATGCTTATTAATATTATAATATAGACATGAAACACATTTAAAATTTTTTAATGTAAATCTATTTGTTTGGTAAATCAATTGTGCTCTAGTAGCACATTTTATTGTATAGATTTACCACCTAATTTTCTAGGGTAAGTGTATAGGATTGTAGTTTATTAATATTTTCACTTTAATTAAAATAGACGTGGGATAATCATGACAAGAACCTCATTCTTACTCATTGAGTTATCACGTACCAAACCGTTTTAACTCAAGAATAAGAGAAACATTGAAGTCAAGATTATCCTACCCGCATTATTACACAAAATCTCTTCCCATAATGTACTCGTAGACTTTTGTAAAAGCAGAGGCCCCATCTCACCCGAATTACCAGGACAAGCCATACACCAGATTTAAAGCATTTGCCAAACAAAGGTCACAATCTATCCTAGTTAAGATTTTTAGCTCCACACATCATGCTTAGTTAGCACCCCTCGGTAAATGCCCGGATATCTGATCTTCTTATAGTATAGGATTTTCTATCAAAGATGGTCTTCTCGAATCATCTGTTATATATATTTCTAGTTTTCATACTATCTTTTATATATTTCTTTCTAAATATTAAAGTAGATTAACTTGGATTATAAGATTAAGAATATTTAAGAAATCCAAATGTCCCTTGATTAAGGCATTAATCATATTTTTTTAACTTTAAGTCCACTTACGTTAATAAATATACCTTCAAAGCCATTACTAGTTCTAGCTAATAACCTTTTATCTATCATCTTATTCCTTTGATGTATGTCTTTGATAGCTAGCTTATTCTCATGTCTTGGCGAAGTAGTAATGGTTCTAAAAGATTATAATTTATGAACCTAAAATTTTAAAAGCATCATTGTTTACTAAAAAGATTATATGTTTTTTTTGTTCCTCAACATTTCAGGTGATAACTAGTTATAGAGATTATGGTCAATAAGGATAGTCATCAACACCCAATAAATACATTAATAAGATTATTGGTGATTCAAATTAATCGACACATTTATTAGGTCACTTGGTCCATGACAATCGGTAATGGTCAATTGTTAGAGTTAAAGTCAATTTAGCAAAAAATACGGTCATCTTTTTGTGTTAATTTAAGCTAGGGCTTAACTAATCATCTCCATCAAGATAATAGTGAACCTTGCGGTAGCTAGTCAACAGTATGATCAACGGTGGTTAAAGTCAACTAACAAAGAAGTTTTGATCGATTATCATCAAGGTTAGTATTATTCTATTTATTTTTATTAGATAAAACATAAATGCTATAATTTGATGGGTCAACTAAAAGGTTGTTGAGCTTGCTACATATCAACCTACATGTGGTGGATCGATAATTTCAAACAAATCTAGATTTATACTCTATATTTCAAATATTTTTTCTTTTCATTAAAAAGCTTAATTAGAGTTGAATATGGAGATGCATGTCTACTTACTTATGAAACCCATCCTAACAACATATCTCTAGTACCATCAAAGTCCAGGGTTATTAAGGACATTTTTGTTTTCTAAATATCTATCTATCTATCTCCTTTTCCCAAGTTCTCTCAAAGATCTCCAACTGTATTGACTACTTATACCTGATTAATATGAACATATATGATCTTCTTGGCTTATCCTGATTCCATGAACATGCTAGCTTCTTATGTGGTTATAATTGTGTCTAATAGAATGTATCTTCTTTAGTTCAAAATTGGTGCCATTAATGTAAATGACTGGTCAGCCTTGATTATTTAGGGAGTGTGTTTTTGGGTGGTGAAAGGTTGCCATGCATAATTACTACTCTTCATTTACTTGGATCCCAACCGGTATCAATTTGTTCCTTTATTTGTCTTTTTCTCCTTTTTTTAATCATTTCCTTCCATAAAGCTAATCATGACAACGAACAAGAACGTGACTTTAGCCTATAAGCTTTTGTAACAGCTCATTTTATTAATGCCATTATTATTTAAAATTTATGGACTAGAGCGCTAGCTCAAACCCATGTGGACGCCACAGATAGGCTAGAACGTGTCTGACTAGGTAAAATAGTTATATTTGTCTGTTGATTGCCTTGTGCAGTGTTTAAGATTTTTAAATATTGCATAATTCATTCCATGTTTGTAAATATCATGTTATATTGAGTGAGATGGTGTGATGGGTAATCGCCTCATAAAACATGTCGACGTGGGTATCAGGTAGATGAACTACGGGTACATTAAATTTAGATTATGCTAAATAGATTAATATGAGTATAGTCAAAGTAAATGTGAGATTTAATGATAATAAAACAATAGGCTAAGTCAATTAAATCCAGAGCGCAAAAATTGACACTTCTTGAAATGCATGCCGAGATACGGGGCATGAGGTGTCCGGTAGTTGGAGGTTAGTGTGATCATGTATACTAGTGATAGACTCTATATGGACTACCTAAATGGACCAAATCATATTAATATACCAAGTATCAACATTTTCTTATAGCTTAGACAATTAATCAAGAGCCTTTGATGTACCTCTAGATGTTACTAGAATATATGTTTCTAGACTAGATTAGTGTCAAAAGTGAGTCATTAAGGGGTTGGAAAACTTGAGTTGTGGATCATTTGATCACTTAAAGATAAGAAGTGCACACTTGATAAATGGTTAGTATTAGATCAACCAAACTATAAAAATGGGGAATGCTTAAACTAAACATGCAAGAGTCATCTTGGAGAGTCTTGAAAACATGAGAAAAAGTTGAAATTTTAGCAAGAATTGTGGAAATTGAGGCCATCTAGTAGAGGAATTGGTAAAGACTTCAACAAAAAAACCAAAAACTAAGGAATAATTATCTTCTTCTTAGTCTTCCCTTTCAATTTCCTTATTCATAAGATTGGATTTCATGAAAAATAGGGCTTCGATGGCCGATTTAGATGAAGGGTGTCGATGAGTCATTAAGGGGGCATCAGTGTAAGTTGACGCGGTGCGAGCAGCACCACCAAAGTGTTGGTTCAGCCAATATGAGCTACTGGCTGAACCAGCATGTCTTGCTATATGTTCATGCACAAGTAGGAGTTCGACAACAAAATATCTGTTTACATTTCATACACGATAAAATAGTACATTCTTACCGGTTATAAACTTCTCTTTTCAAATCTCTCATTCCCATGATTGAACCCCTTTATCTAAGTACTTGAAATTGTTAATCTAATGAGCCAACCGCCCAGTAATACTTAAATTACACATCACTAATGCAACACATATAATAAAACATCATAAAAGCATCAAATTAAACCATGCCCAAGGGCGAACCTTAATATGCCCAAAGCATTAACTATACCGATGGACCTAGGGAGCCATGCGAGTCGGCGCAAACCACACCAAGGATAAATAACAACATCAATGGTGTTTGTTAGCATTTAACCATATTGATAGACCGATAATACCATACCGGCGGACTTCAAAATATCCGTCAATAAGAATCACAAATGTGGATAAACATATATAAGTAATTATCATAATAATAGTAATAAGGATGCAAAGATATAAAGGCACATACATTGACTTAATAATGCTTAACAAAAAGGATTTCCTCCACAAGAATCACCATCACCATGAGGGTTATAATATATTTCTTAGACTTTCTCCAAGAGAACACATTGAGAGAGATATAAACTAAAAGAAATTGTGACAAGTCATAATGACTTGATAAAGACAAGTTCGTTGTCGATCATAATGATTTGGATAAGGATAAAGATTTGTTTTAGTTATAATATTAACATGTCACTGTCAATTATATTGTAAAAGAAACTTCTTAGTTGCTTCCAAAGAATAAAACATCATTTTCAATCATAAATTTTTAGATAAGGATTGAAGAACATTTTATTCTTTTCTTAAGGAAGAAGTTAAAATGTTTACGGATCATTATCAACTATAATGTCTAAGAGGCTTTCTCATTCCCTATCATGATATTCTAATTATTCTTCATAATTAATCATAAGATACAAACAAACAAATTATGCAAATGATGTACCAACAAAATGCATCACTTAATATTCATCCAAATGCATTAATGTAGTATAATAGAGCAAAATATTGTGTGATTCGATAAGTGTAATATGTATCTCGAGGCATATACATGTGTATCTCGAGATTCATAATTTTTAGATGTTATTCTAAGGACCAATGAAATTGAGATTTTTAAGTAATTTTACTATTATGTGATGTGTGCCTAGCGTTGTGTATTATTATATTATGTTATTTTGCAAAACTCAAGTTAACTGAATAAATTCGAATTTTGATTTTAAGGACTCTGAATTAAGTCGGGGACTGGTGTTTGTTTGGCTCTGAATAAAGAGAGATTGTGAGGTTGTGATTATTAATTGATTGTTGGGAGGTGAGGATAATGATCGATTCAAATAAAAAATATATGGTAAAAAAGGGAGGAAGAAGGTGGCTTTGAGGAAGAGGGCGTTTGAGGAAGGTGTTGGGGGATGGAAAGGTCCCAGAACTCAAACTTAAAAATAATAATAAAAAGACACAAAAACACATACAAAACAATGATGAAGACCGAGACATAAAAGAACAGAGAGCGAAAGAGGAAAAAGAAAGAGGAGGGAAGGAAGATGATGGGGGATAAGTTATCCCAACCCCTAGTGAGATAAAAAAATAGTGTTGGGAATGATTTGTCCCACCGATGAAGAACAAAAGGGTTTGATCCCAAAACCGGACAAAACCTGGTCCGGTTCAACCGAGTTGGGCGAGTCTGTTTAAGGGGTAAAACCCCTCATTTTTTTTTAAAATGTTTTAAAAATTGAAAAATAAAATAAAATCCCAGAAAAATTAGAGAAAATTCAGAAAAAATGATTTTTTGAAAAATTAATGAAAATTGAGGATTTTTATGAAAAATGAGGGTTTTGAGATTTTCTCGAGTATTTATACCAGGCTTTTACCTCGTAGTGCGTGCTACAATATTCGAAAATATCTAAAATTAAAAAATTATTTAAAAGTCTAGTTAAGATTAATTTTCAATGTCGAACCACAATTTCTAGTCGAAATTGAGATTTGGACATCCAAAGATTTGATTTGGAGTGATTTCAAAGTTTTTGGGTTGCGATAGGACCAATTTAAATTAGAATAAATTGAAAAAATCGTGAAATTGTTATGGAATCTTACCGGACATATAAATTAATTGTAGGAGCGTAATTAGAACCTTGTGTAGACTATCTTGCCGACATGGACCGCAAAGTGTTTATAGTGTTGTGGTTGTACTGTAAGTAAATCCTATAGTAAGTTTTACATTGTATAAGTGTTGCTCGAATATAATTGTATGCGCTGGTTTATTGCAGCATAATAATGGTCATGCATTCACGGATACGAGAGGAAGGATGTATTTTAGGGTCCCATTGCGTTCATTGGCTATATATATGGTAGGATGAACACCGTGGTGCTCTACGGCTGGAGTCTCTAATCAATTTACACACTTGTTTAGGAGGATTTATGATGCTGACCAGGATCATACTCCATGGAGAGTCGAGGGCATGGCTTCTTAAGGGACTTCCTCTCAAACACATAAATCTTTATTATTGCTTACCAAACACTTTTGGAAGACATCATCTGATTGTGGTCGATCAACTGAAATGGGATGGACTGCATATTTGATATTTATGATTCCTTACGATATTATTGTTCGTTTAAGTTCTTAAAATACAATGCATTTGATTATTAAAAGTATACTGAATAGGGTGGGATTTGATTGTTTGACATTATAAAGTTTTTATAATTGGATAATGATAGGTGTGAGTGACGACAAAAGAAAAGGAAAGATGTCAGATTCTACGTAATTTTATTAGTTCCATTCTCTCTATGTATGTATTGTTTTTGAATATAATATATTGTATAAATGGGTTCTTAGGTTCGTGTGTGGTTAGAATCTCCTTTAGAATGAATGTAACAATTTTGGGACAGATTAGGAAAATGGTGAATCTAAGGTAATGTTCGTTTAAGGATTTTGATAATTTAAATCAGGTTAGAATAAATATATTTATCCAGTTGATGTAATATATACTGCTATGGGGTATATTGTGAGTCCTTTGCCATTTCCACCAAGCTTAGCCAGTTTTGTTGAAAATTCTTGAAGGCCAAATTTTTCGATGTAGGCTTAGAAACAGATGAAGTTCCGTTGAAAGTTTTTCTTGGAATATTAAAATTATTTAATCAAACCAAACGAACTTAGAGGTTTGAACTCTTCTTTAAAATATTTTAATGTTTATAAAGTATAATATTTGATGATTACAAATCCCGATTTCAATTATTTATTAATAGTGAGATTAAGGCAGTTAGATTATCAAGGTTTAAGGTATTCTAGGCCAATTAGATGCCTTAATTAGATGGGGTCTGACAACCTTCTCGAACGATTTTAAGTGATTTGTGTGTGAGTGGAATCACTAGAAATATCCGTAATTATAAGGTCACTAGTTTCAGCGATTTGGCCAACAATTATGGTTTCCTTAGGAATCACTAGTATAAAAATTTAGTTCTTCCTTGTTTCCTTTCTGATGATTATTCACATACTTTTTCCATTAATTGATTTCTTCATAATCTTCCCTTTTTCGCTCGTTTCTTCATATTCTCCATTTATTACTTGAAATAACAAAAATAAGAGAAAACCTTGTGTAATATATTCTTTTACATATAAAATCATCCTAAAATGAACTATAAAATATGTCTAATTATTAACTTGTTAAATACCACTGAGCAAAGGAATACTCTCGATCATATTCTCTTTTCCTCCATCGTTATGATTTCATCAATATATACTCTTATTCTCAATGTTATTCCAAATTTGTACTAAATTTCTTGTGTTTTGCTACCGATTTTGTCAGCGATTCCTAATGTTGTTCCAAATCACTAGGGAACTGCTAAGCCTAATTCATTACTTTTACAATTTGTTCCATGATTAACTTATATATCATTCATTAAAACTTATATTAAGGTAGAACTAACTAACAACTAAAAAATTTGAGTACTAACTAAATACTTTTATTAAATAAATAAATAAATAAACATATAAATAAGTAAGTAAAAAATGCAACTTGCGTAAAGGCCATTTAAGCAAAAATAACTCGATCACTCCCCTTTAATTGAAATTACCTTAGGGTTTAAATTTTGAGAAAATTTCCAATATAACAGTCAAAAAGTGAGAGAATGAAAACATACTTAGCTAAAATAAATTAAATAAATATAAAATATAGGTTGCCTCCTATAGCCCTTTTGTTTATCATCATTGACCCGACTTAACCTTTTGTAATTAAGTTGGATCTTTAAACTTGAATTTAGGATTATCCACTTTAGTGCCATTCTAGAAAGTGAGTGATTGGCCATTAATTGTTAGAGTGATTTTTTTGCTCGGAATATCCATAAGCTTGAGCAATGCCTAAGAAAGGTTGTCCTAAAATTAAAGGAGGGTCTTCATTAATAAAGTGTGACGTTTCCAAGAAGTCCAAGGGTAGTCGTTGAATTGAATTGGCACATCCGTGGCTACTCTTATTGGTTGAATTAAAGTTCCATCCAATAAAGAGAATCACTTAGAAGCAAGTGAATTTAGCTCCAATCTAGTATGTTGAAAGAAATGTATGGGCATGATATTTGCATTAAAGTTTGTATCACACTAACCCTTGGAGTACCAAGCCCATTTGAAAATGCACTCACGAATGTAAGAGGAAGGAGGCCTATTTTTTATTGTTGCATAATTTATCAGTTATGCATTCACGGATATGAGAGGAAGGAAGAGTTTATGGTTTCCATTATATTCATTGGATATATGTGTGGTAAGATGAACAAAGTGGTGCTATGTGATCGGAGTCATTGATCATTGTAGACACTTGTTTAGGAGTATTTGTGATACTGGCTAGAGTCATACTCCATAGAGAGTTGAGGGCGTGGCTTCTCGAGGGACTTCCTTTCAAACTCATAAATCTTTATTACTGTTTATGCACCACTTTTGGAAGATGTCATCTGATTGTGGTCGGTCGACAAAAATCGGGATGGATTGCATATTTATATATTTATGATTCCTTGCGATATTATTGTTCATTTAAGTTATTAGAATACAATGCATTTGATTATTATAGGTGTACTAGATAGTATGGGATTTATTTATTTGACAATATTGATTTTTTCAATTAAGCAATAACAAGTGCGAGCCACGATAAAGAAAAGGAAAAGCTGTCATATTCTATTTGATTTGATTAGTTCCTTCTTTATATGTATGCATTGTTTTTAAATATAATATACTATATATATGGGTTCTTGGGTTCGTTTGTAGTTTGGATTTCCTTTGGAATGGATGTAACAGTTTTGGGACAGATTAGGAAAATGGTGAAGCTAAGGTAACGTTGGTTTAAGAATTTTGATACTTTAAATCAGGGATCATTAATATATATTCAATTGATGCAATATATATTGTTATAGGGTGGATTGTGAGTCCTTCAGCATTTCCACCAAGCTGAGCAGGTCTTGTTCAAGATTTTTGAAGGTAGGATTTTTCGGTATCGGCTTAGAAACAGAGGTAGTGCGGTCAAAAATTTGTTACAAATTTTTAAGATTATTTAATCAAACCAAATGAACTTTGAGGTTTGAAATCTACTTTAGTTGCTAGATTATTAGGGACTAAGATAATCTAGGCCGGTTAAATACCCTGATTAGATGGAGTCTAACAATGTTTGTATAAAAACCTAGAATTCTAAATGAATCTTATTGTTGGAGGATAAGTGAGTAATTAGTTAAGAAATACCACGATGGAATTGGGATTAAAAAGTTTAAAAACATTATGAATAAGTTATGTACATTTTATATTCTCAAAATAACGATGGATATAGTTGTGCTAAACCACTTTGTTTTGCAATATTTGTTGCAAAACACTATGAATGGACAACAAAAGCCGAGTCAGGGATCTGGCGAGGGCAATAGTGATCCACAACATACAGATTCAAACATGTTTCAAAATTTAGAAGGGCAGATGTTAGAGTTGTTGAATATTTTACTAGCACAGGTGGCAGCCCAGGCACATGTGGTTCGTGTTGCTCAAAAAGTTCCTACCATTACTCCTGTTACTCACGAGTTGCAGGTTACCTCTGAAGTTCGTTATGGAGTTGAACCAGTTGTTGCAATTCCAATTCAGACTGATCCAACAATTGTTAGTGGAATGTCACAAGAGGAAAGGTAAAGGAGAGAGTTTAGTACGACCCTATGTACTTCTATAGTGAATTGGACTTAATGACAATAAGACTTAGGTTCTCAATCATGAGAAGCTTTATAATATATTGGGTACTGATGGAAAATTAAGAGATTTGATATCTTCGTACTATTTGTAGGCTGATGCTAAGATTTTGTAGGAACCTCTACATGAAAAACATCCCGTATTTGAGACTTGGGCTAATTTTCTTAAGGAGTTCACTTAGCAGTACTTTGATGAGAGCTTGATTTTGCAAAAGAAACTAAAGTTTGATTGTCTAGTTAAGGGAGATATGTCATTGGCTCAGTATGATGCTCAGTTTAGTTATCTTTTGAGATTTGTCGGGGAGTCGAGAATGACAAAGAATGAAAAGATGAGTAAGTATATATATAGGTTGTAGGAAGAGCTTGGTATAACTATATCGACGACTAAACCAACACTCTTCATGAGGTTTGAGATAAAGCTAGAGCATGTGTGACTACACAAATGTTTCAACATGAATCATGATGATATCAGTGTATTGTGGAGTTTGGACAAAGCTTAGGGTTCATGGGTAAGAAAAGATTTCCATCAAGGTTTAACTCAAGTTTTTAAAAGAAAAAAAATGGAGAACCACCATTCACCAGACGACACCTGTTGTTCCATCATATGTGCATCGTAATCCTTTTCTGAGCAAAGCAAATAGACTCACGGAGTTGACATAGATAGGTTCAAGACAAACATGATTACATTCTTTTTAGCCTTCGGCTAATAGAGGTACACTTCAATAGTAGAGGAATGGAGGTAAGGGTGGAGGATCTCAGGGACAACCATCGAGTCAAAGACTGATAGCTAGTCAGACATATTCTATAGGTAATAAACCTATATTTATAAGTGCCAAGTGTAGAAATCAAGGTCACATCATTTGAGATTATCCTTGAAACTTGGGTGCAATTATATGTTTTAGATGTGTAAAGAAAGGACATTGCAAGGTTATATGTCCACAACTTTTGGGAGCGTCCTCTAATGTGTCATAACCTCAACAATAGATTAGGAACATGTTTAGGTGGTGATTGAACCAAATTTAGAAGCAAATCGAAATCTTATTGAGGGTACGATTTCAATTTGTAGTTAACCTATGCATGCTTTAATTGATTCATGATCAAAAATTTCATTTATATTTGCTTGTATGATAATTGAGTTAGGGTTAACTTTGAAGCCAGTCCCTATTTATCTTATCCACAATACAGTAATTGGGGATAAGGTGTATCCTCACTTTATGTGTGAAAAATGTGTTGTTGCAATCTCTGGACACGTGATGGCACCTAGTCTACATGTGTTGGAGATTATAGAGTTTGAAATGTTATTAAGAATGGATTGGCTGATGCCTTATCATGCATATTTAGATTATTTCCATAAGGTGATGGTTTTTTATATTTCGAGTTGTACAATGTTTACTTACACAGGAACATCATCCGAGTTGCCTTTAACTAGAGCTAGGATAGCCACCGATCAAGAAATGAAAACTCTTGTCTAAACCATTAGTAATGAGGTTAGACTTGAGATTAAACTGAGGAAATTTTAGTCATTTGTGAGTTTTGGTTGTCTAATATGAAATTTTTAGGTTTGGCTAGATATTATTATAAGTTTGTGAAAGATTTTCGTAAGATAGTTGTGCCAATCACTATATTAACTGAGAAACAAGTTCAATTTATATGATCAAAAGGATGTGATAATGCATTTTGGGAATGGAAAACACGATTGACTTATGAGTATGTTCTATTTTTAAAGGTCACTGTGATCACTTTATCATACATTTTAGCAAACTGATGTGGAGTATATGAAGTTCAAGGAGTTTGTTATTGATAGTAATAATGCAAATTGAGTTGAGCCTGCAAATCAAAGTTTAAGGTTTAGAGATAGACTTTGGATTCCATCTAGCCGAGGTTCGGGATGAGATATTAAAAGAATCTCATCGATCCAAATATAACATTCATCACGGCATGACCAAAATATATCATGATATGAAGCGATTGTATTAATGGACAAATATGAAAGTTGATGTGGGTGACTATGTAAGGAGATGTGAGATTCGCGAATAGGTTAAGACCGATAGGCGGAAACCCGGAGGTATGTTACAACCACTTCCCAAACCTCAATAGAAATGGGAACATATTGGGCTGAATTTTGTTCCTTAACTATCTACTTCATAGAGGAAATATGATGATGTCTGGATTATTTTTGATGATGTAACATCCCCTAACTTAATAAAGGTATTTTCCCTCAATTCAGTTTGAATTCTTATGATTTCTCGATTTTTTTGTAGGGTTTTGATAGAAATTGGTAGGGATTATTGTAAATTGGTATATTAGATTGATGTATGCCAATTTGAGATAAATTCCACTAATGTAGGTTAGGGTTTTGGTGAATTAAATTGATGCAGTTCAGTTGATAACTATTTTAAGATGTTTTGTAGTTAAAATTGATTTACATTATGATTCTGCACAAATTAGATTATTGATTTTTGTTCAAATTGACTCCACAGGCTATAAAAATATTTTAAATATGGTATTGAGCAATTTCCTGGCATTTGGTGTCGCGTTGTGATGATATAATTGCAGATATGTTGATTTGGAGAAGTTTTGTTATTTCTAAATCAATAAATTTTGCCTAATCAACAAAGCATGTTGGGAAATTCGTAACTTCTCCATTTGTGATCTGATTTAGGTGTTCTTGGAGTTTAAGAAAACTACGACACGAGTACTACAACTTCCTTTTTGGTCACCATGAAAAATATTGAGGTTCTCAAGTTTAAAAATTTAACGTTATGTCGCTAGTGAATAGTATTCTAAAATTGTTATCAAGTGTTATTTCTGTAAATGGCTCTCGAGTGTACTTTTGTAGCAGTTTTTGTGTGGTCATGAGATTCTAGATTCAAATGGGACTAGTTTAGGGGTTCTAACCAATAAGAATCAGATTCAAATTGATGGTGATCGATCTATTTTAAGTTCTTGATCGTCGAGAAAAGGTATGAGGATTTTGGGAATTATGTAAGTCGGTATAAAGTTATGAAAGCTTAGCATAAGTAAGTGAGACTTGTATACTTACCAACTATGCAGAGTAATTAGTATGTTTAGTTCATATAGCATTATGGGCTGGGAAAGGGGCAATATGCTGTGACTTGACTATATGTGTTTAAAAACTTGAAAATCCTCAAAAGTGTTGACAAAATGGACCGGTATTGAGAGATGTGAAGGTTTGCTAGGAAAGAAATTTCCTTTTTATCCTAATAAAAGGAAATGGTTAGCTTGGAAATGGATTCTGCCCTTATATCCTTAGTAGGTTGGAGGTTTACCTTAGTCGCTCATTGTCAATTTAGGGTTGGTAGCTCAGTTATAATTAAATACACCGACATAATCACATGATGACCAATATGGGGGTTCTATGGATCATATTCTTAGGGTTGATAGCTCTAACATATTTAAATCCACTGGCTGAACCCCATGTGGGTCAACATGTGGATATTGCAGACATATTCTTATGTAAGGTGAGAGTATAACTCTAAAATGAAAATGAAAATGAAAATTACAAGCCACGAGTACAGTTGCAATTGAGTTGTGAACTTGCATTATGTTATCTATTGTTATATCACCTTTAATTCTTGTATAGATATGTTTTGGATTCAAATTGCTATTCATTGAATCATTGATATTAGATGATAGTTGATCATTTTACGAGCATCACTTACTGAATAAGTTGGAGCGCTCATTCCCCAATTAACTTTTAAGGTTATCGACATGCGCTTCGTCTTAAAAATGGAGAAGATTATGAGTGTATAGTCTACTTTACGATGAATTGATTTCCCTACTATTTATATATTGTATTGAATTACTATTTTGTAATAAACAAGGGTGATATGGTTTTACGACTGAGGTTTATGTTAGTTTTAGTATATCATTTGTATTATTGAAAAAAATTTAATTCCATTGCATTTTCAATTATTTATTTGATATATGATATATTGTATTGTGATTATCAAGTATGAAGGATTGATATACTATTACTCTAATAGAGCCCAACTGGTGTACGGGGCTTCAGGTTTCTAGTTGGGCATTGCCTTAATTAGGATAGGGAATGTCATAGATGGATGGACGAAATCTACTCATTATCTTCTTGTGTCACTTTTTGACACCTTTACATAGTTGAGCTTGTTGTGTGAATGAAAGGTGGTTCGCTCATTTAGAATGTCATTGACGATAGTTTTTAATCGTGATGCTTAGTACACATCAGACTTGTAGCATGGAAATAGGAAATGTTTGACACTCAGTTACATTTCAGTAATGCATTTCATCCACGGATGGATAGTCAAAATGAAAGGTTCATCCAAGTATTGGAAGACATGCTCAAGGCTTATGTATTGGAACTTAAAGGTTCATGGGAAGAAAACATACTTCTATGTGAGTTTTCATATAGTAATAGTTATCAATCGAGTATTAAGATGGCTCCGTTTGAGGCTTTGTATAGGAGACCTTGTCTTTCTCCTACTGGTTAGGCCGGACCGGAGGATTCGGTAGAGTTTAAGCCACAGATGCTATGAAATCACACTGAGGTTGTTCAACATATTCATCTAAGATTGAAAGCAGCTCGGGAGAGACACAAAAGTTATTATGATCTCTATCACCGGATCGTGGAATATAATGAATGATATTGGAAAGTTACCCCTCGCAAAGGCCATTAAAAATTTAGACTAAAAGGAATGCACTTTCCTTGATTTATGGGGAATTTTGAGATTGTGAAATAGATTAGGAAAGTCTCTTCTAGAATAATGCATTACCGCCTCCTTTAGCTAAATCCCATGACATATTTCAAATGTCTATGCTCAGGCAAAAGGAACCTGATTCACATCACATAGTTGAATGGAATCAAATTGATTTGCTGGGTGACGTCTCATATGAAGAGCAACCTATTTGGATTGTGGATAGGAAGGTCTAAAAGCTTCAAAATAAAGAAATTCCACTTGTCTTGGTTACGTGGCAATTTATGGTGACTTGAAGCTGACATGGGAACAAGAGGCGTATATAAGAGAACATTTTCCAAACCCCTTTTAGTGTAGGTAAATTCAGTTTCAATTTTAATTTCAAGGATGAGATTTTTATTAGTTTGGAAGATTGTCAAATCCCCGAATTTTTAATTCAATAATTATGGTTAATCCAAGATTACAAATCCTAATTAAGGTTTAGGTCACGAGTCGAGAGCTAGGAGTCACACCCTGATTTTGGGATAAACATACCCGATTTCGAGATGGCGACCCACAAGCGCCACAAAATCGAGTATAACTCATAAATAGGAAAACCAATAGTTGTTTGGCAACAAAATAATTATTTTATTAGATACATGATAAAAAATAGTACAAATTTTACTAGTTATAAACTACTCTTTTTGAATGTCTCGTGCCCATAATTGAACCATTTTAGTTAAGTACCTGAAATTGTTAATTTAATGAGTCAGCCGCACAATAATGCTCAAATTACACACCATTAACACAACACATATAACAAAACATCACAAAAGCATCAAATTAAATCATGCTCGAGGGCGAACCTTAATATGCCTGAAGCATTAACCACACCAGTGGACCAAAGGAGCCGTGCGCGTTGGCACAAACTACACCAAGGTTAAATAGCGGCATTAATGGTATTCGTCAGCACTTGACCATATTTGTGGACCAATAATACCATACTAGTGGACTTCGAAATGTCCATTGATAAGAATCACACAAGTGGATAAACATATATAAGTAATTAGCATAATAATAGTAATAAAGATGCAACCATGTAAAGGCACATGCATCGAATTAATAATGCATAACAAAAAGGATTACCTTCACAAGAATCACCATCCCCATGAGGATTACGACATATTTCTTAGACTTTCTCTAAGAGAACAGATGGATAGAGATATAAACTAAAAGAAAATGTGATAATGAATCACATTTTCATTTCTATTTATAAAAGGAGAGCAGATTAATAAAAGTCATAATGACTTGATAAATACAAGGTTGTTATCGATCATAATGATTTGGATAAGGATAAAGATTTGTTTTGGTTATTATATTAATATGTTGTTGTCAATCATAATGTAAAGGAAACTTCTTAGTTGTTTCCTAAGAATAAAACATCATTTTCAATCATAGATTGTTAGATAAAGATTGAAGAACCTTTTATTATTTTCTTAGCGATGAAGTTAAAACGTTTATGGGTCGTTATCAACCATAATATCTAAGAGGCTTTCTTGTTCCCTATCATGATATTCTAATTATTTTTATGATTAATCATGTGATGCAAACAAGCAAATGATGCAAATGATGCAAATGATGTATCAACAAAATGTATCATTTAATATTTATCCAAATGCATTAATGAAGTATAATAAATCAAAATAATGTGTGATTTGATAAATGTAATACGTATCCCAATGCATATACATGCATGTCTTAAGATTCATAATTTTTGGAGTGTTACATTAACGACCAATGAAATTGAAATTTTTAAATAATTCTATTATTGTATGATATGTGCCTAGTGTTGTGTACTATTATATTATGTTATTTCGCAAAAACTCAAGTTACCTGAATAAATTCATATTTTAGTTTTACGGGCTTTAAATTAATTAGGGAACTGGTGTTTGTTTGGTTTAGAATAAAGAGAAATTATGAGGTTGTGATTATTAATTGATTGTTTGAGATGGAGAGGGGAGGTGAGGAGAATGACCAATTCAAGTACAAGAATTTGGTAAAAAATGGAGGAAGAAGGTGGCTTTGAGGAAGAAGGTGGTTTGTGGAAGGTGTTAGGGGAAGGAAAGTGACAAGTCAATAATTAGACATGTTTATAATGCAATTTAGGTTAATTTTATATATAAATGGTGATATTACATTGGATATTATTTTTGTGATTTCAGGATTTAATTAGAAAAATGAAAAAATGGAAGAAAAAGAGAAAGAAAGTCAAAATGGTCATTTGAAGAAAAACTCCAACGATTTATCAGTGATACGAGATTACATAAGAATCGCTACTAAAATCGGCAGTACAGAAAAACCAACAATTAGCCAGGGAATTGGGATTTACAAAGGAATCGCCAAATGAATCGGTGGAGCACAAAGAGATATTTTCATGATTATTTGTAAACAATATAGGATTCACTAACAAATCACTGAGGTCGGTGATGGTTTTTAGATTATTATGAATAATTTGAGTTTATCTATAATTTGTATAGCTTAGGAAACTATAAATAGGACCTTAGGGCTTCAAAATTAAGGACCTTTTTTTCTTAACAAGTTTGTGAGAGCCGTAAGTTAGTTTTATTGAGTTTGTATTTGAAGCAATATTAGAGTTTTGTTTATTTCCTTAAGAGATATTTATTTAATTATGTCTTTCAATTATATTATTGTGTTGTTTATTTCCAGCATGAGTGAGTAGTTTACTAATCGAAACGAACCTTAGAAATGTATATACTTTGGATTGCTATATAGTTATAATTAAAGAATCTTGTATTGAACTAAGTGTTAGTCATTTATATTCCACCCGAGATTTTGATTGCAACAAACAAAGTGAAAGGTTCAAATTATGTTTCAGAATGTAAAACTTGGTTATGAATCAAAAGCTCAAAAAGAAAATTGAACTCTCAGGTGCTTAATTCAAACATAGTCAGGTAAAGCTTAAGATTCGGCTAACACAGGGAAACAAGGATGGAAAGCATACATTAAAAGTTGTACAAACTATGTAAGGTATATAAGTCCAATTATATAAGCCAAATGCATTAGTTTCATGCATACCATGTTTTATCCACGTTTTCCAAAGTTTCAAGTAGTCGTTTTAGTATCAACTAAAATTTATAACTTGAAATGATCATATAGTGTTTTGTATTATGAAAACTCATTTTTATATGTGCATCGAATTTGAAAAACTATTGTGACTGTTATTGAAAGCACCAATGTTAATTTTAATGTCTTTTGAAAAGAAAATAAAATATTCGCAGAAAAGCCCTTACATGTTTCATGAAATTAAGATTTTCAATTTTTGAGATTTGTTAAATAATATGAGCCGTCCAAACGAGTCCAATGACTCATACTAAACATGTCTCGTATGTTTTAAAGTTTTAGTTGAGTCAGAGGTGTGAAAACGGGTTGCTAACACGAGACCAGAAATTATTTAATTTCATGTCCCTGCTGGTTAGCACACTAATGAGACTCATTAACGCACCACCAACAGATTAGAGCAATAATTATATCATTTAGCGTGCTAACTAGATTCCCGACAACTTTTTTAAAAGTTTATAAATTATGTTTCATTTTGAATCAATGATTAAATCTGGGCCCTTAGATCAAGATAATGGCCATAAACAATCAAATAGGGTTTCAAACTACACAAAAATGACTTAGAACATTCTTTTATTCTCTCAAGTTTAAAAACTCACAAGTGCTCAAAGTTTTGACATCAAAAGTTCTTGACTCTTGCACTCAACCACTTAGAATCTTTTGAGGCAACCAAATCATCCTTAGAACTGGTGTAACTGAGGTGTTCTAAAGCTTGCAACCACTTCTCCAGTACTAATTTTACTTTCACTCATTTGGGTTTGTAAAAAAAAATTTAATTTCCTAGCTTGTTTGTGCTTAAATTACATCTTTTCTTGTGCATGGTGTGTGAACATAATTTCCTATATTTTTGAACACATTTATCTTGGGTTTTACACTTAAAATTGATTTTATAAACCCTCGGATGGATTTGAACAAGAGTTAGGGCTTAAACTTGATTTTTATCAAACTACTTGTTCATTGGATTTGAAATGGACTTATTCTCATCGATTTGGTTTAATCTGTTTCTTGTTTGAGATTTGCACAAAATCAGTGACCTATTTACATATCTCATTCATATTCATACTTGCGTGTATTAGAATGGTTAGGCCCTTGTTGCTTGCTTGTAATATAACTTATTTCCGCGTCGCTTTGTAAAGTGAACTTCATTATATTCATCTATTTGTTGTAAGTGGATGTTGCAAGAATTAGTTGGATCTAAGTCAAGGGAAGATCTAGTTGAGGCTAGGCATAAACACTAGTTGAGACTAGATAGGAAGTCCTAATTTGTGATTATGCATTTTAGGCTTGTACGCTTAAGTTGAAACACTTATTGTTAATATAAGTAGGGGATTTGAAAACTCTAGCTTAGGAGGTTAGGTAGTGGATGTAGATCGGTTAGATTGTCATCTCTTTTTCATCCTTATCTCTTTCACTATTGCATTGCATTTATAGTTGTTGATTGTGCGTGCATAGAGCATTGTGGTTTATTGAAAGTTTTTAAAAGGTGATAACCTCTCGGTACACCCAATTTACCCCATATTGGGTGTGATTTCAATTGGTATCAGAGCAAGTTATTGCTCAAAGTATTACTAATGTATATTTGAGTGTTTTTGTGCAAGGATGCAAACTCTAGAGTCAACTCGCCTTAGGGAAGGCAATTTATTAAGTAAGCCTTCGTGTTTTTATCGAACAAACTATGCTCATTGGAAAGTGAAAATAAAGTTATACATTAGATCGCAAAGTAGACTTTTATGGGATTCAATCCAAAATGATTATACTCCATCAGACAAGCCTGCGAGGGAATACACTGTCGAGGAGACAAAGACTGAGCTCTCAAATGATCAAGCTATCAATCTTTTGTTTTGCAAACCAAGTGAGAATGAGTTCAACTGAGTTAGTGTATGCGAAACGACCAAGTAAGTTTGGGAAAAGCTTAAAGGACACTATGAGAGTACAATTTAAGTGAAGAAGATATAATTAGGATCCATGAGGAGCACTATGAGACTTTTCGGGTTGGCTCTGATGAAGACATAGCCACCACCATCACTCGGTTCATAAAGCTCTTAAATGAGTTCAAAATTTTGGAAATAATTATGATCAAGAGACTTTTGTGTACAAATTCCTTAAAGGCTTGCCTAAGGAATGGGTTGCAAAGAAATATACCATCCAATTGGCACGAAACCTTAGAGACTACACATTTTGATGCCTTATATGGAGAGCTAACAGTCCATGATTTTGAACTAAAGGACCGAGCTAGAATTGAAGCACTTGGTGGGGGTACAAAGGGTTCAAGAAAGGAGGTAGCTTTAAGGTTTATAGCCCACCGACTCTATCAGTTGAGATCATTGAAAATAAGAAACATAGTGAAGACAATGATCTTGAGGAATAAGTAGCTATGCTCTCAATGATGTTCAACAAGACAATATATAAGTGCGACAAGTATAAGAAAAAGTTCAAGAGTTGAAGTAGAGGAGGAAAGTCGAGTGAGACCATTTACTTTAGGTATGGCAAATCGGGCCACATCAAGGCCGATGGGAAGTACAAGAAGTTCTTAGATAAGAGGAAAGGCAAGAAGAGCTTTAAGGCAACATGAGATGACTCATCTTCATCAAGCTCTGACTCCGAGTCAAAAAACGAGAAGGCTATACTTTATCTAATGGCACCAAATGAGGTAAATTATAATGTTTTGGATTTTAATGATATTGATGATTTAAATGATGTGCCTAATATTGATGAGCTTAGAAAAGAGTTGGAAAAAAGGTCAAGAAGACCAAGCAACTTAAAAAGAGCTTAACTATAGCAATTTGTAAGATTGAGTCACAAAATGAGACCATTAGTGATCTTTAAAGTAACTTGAATGAAGTCCTAAAGGAGAGAGATGCATTAGTCAAGGAAGTAGAGGACTTAACTAATACAGTGACCAAGTTCACCAATATGAGAGAAATGTTTGATATGATGTTTGGAGCACAACGACATGCACTTAACAAAAAAGGCATAGGATATGGAGCAAACCTATTAAGCTACGAGAAATTGTTAAATGATGCTCATAGATGCTCAAAATGCAATTGGTCTCATATGGTTTGGAAATGTGTCTTGAAAAAGACCAACATGTGGGTAGACTAGCATGGGTAGCTAAGGACACTTACGATACTAACTTTGTTAGACCTAATAGTTTTTGGCTACCAAAATCTAGCATTTTTTGCATATTGTAGGATGTGCGGAAGAGTACCCCTTGCTATTTGGGTAGTAGGTGCTCAAGAAACATGAGCGGAGATGCAAGTCAAGTCATTGAACTAAAACAACATGATGGTGGAAATTTCATGTTTGGAGATGACAACAAAAAAAGGTTATAGGCCTTGGTACCAGTTGTAACGATTCTCTTTCCATCTTAAATGTTTACTTTATTAAGAGTTTGAAACATAATTTGCTTAGCATTAGTCAATTGTGTGACAAAAGTTTCCATGTCAAGTTTGAATCATCAAAATACATTGTTAGGAATGAGAAGCATGAAATCTTGTTTATCGCATATAGAGATGAATATTTATGCTATTAACTTTGATAAGATGCATATGCGAAATGTTTCATGTTTGAGTGCTAAAAATTGAATGTAATGCATGGTTATTACATTGTAGATTGGGACATTTTAATATGAAAAATTAGTCAAAATCGACCAAGCATGATTTAGTTAAGGGTCTCCTCAAATGCACATATAAGAAAGACGAGGAATGTGAACTTTGTATTCTTACTAAACAAGTGAAATTGTCATTCAAGACGAAAGTAGCTAGTGATGTGACTAAAACCTCATCCACATGGATTTGTTTGGACCTACCCTAACACAAAGTCTAGGGGAAAAATCATATTGCTTTGTTATTATTAATGATTTCTCTATATATATATATATATGAGTGCATTTTCTAGAACATAAGCATAAGGTATTCGAGGTGTTTGTGAAATTTTGTGCATAAGTTGAGAATGAGAAGGGGTACAAAATTACCATCATTAAGAATGGCAAGTTTGTTAATAAAAACTTAAAAAGGTTTTGTGCTAGACAAGGGTACACACACTAATTTTCATCTACTAAGACACCACAACAAAATAGAGTAGTTGAAAGGAAAAATAGGACTCTCCAAGAGATGTGTAGGATCATGCTAAATGAGTCAAACATAGCTAAACACTTTTAGGCCGAAGCCATTAACATGACATGCTATGTTCTAAATAGGGTGAATGTCCGAAAGCAAGTGAAGAAAACTCCTTATGAACTTTGAAAAGACCGAAAGACTAACATTAGTCATTTCAAGGTGTTCGGTTGCACTTGCTATGTTCTAAATGATAAGGATCATTTGAACAAATTTGACCCAAAGTCAAATGTATGTAGTTTTCTAGTCTATTCCATGCATAGTAAGGCATATAGAGTTTCAATAGATCAACCAAAACCATAGAGGAGTTGATCCATGTTAAGTTTGATGAGATAGATCCTAAAGTGCAAATGATGCACACCTTGGAGAAAATGAGACATGATGATGATGATCACCCAAGGAAAAATATCCAATAGTAAAGAAGTTGAAGTGAGACCGAAACCGAACCTATTGCACCCAAGAACTCAAGACTTATTTTGGGAAATCCTTCTCAACAAATCATAGGTGATCCAAACAAATGTATAACCACTAGATCATCACTATATCGAGATGAGGGACATATAGCATTTATATCACAAACTGAGACTATAAAGATAAATGATGCTTTAGGTGATGAGTTTTGGATCATGACCATGCAAGAACTATGACACTTTGTTAGAAAGAAATATATGGACACTAGTGCCTAGACTTAAAAACCACATTATCATAGAAATAAAAATAAAAAGAATGAAAATAATGAGATATTGAGAAACAAGGCTAGGTTGGTTGCACAAGGTTATAATCAAAAGGAAGGTATTGATTATGAAGAAGCATTTGCACTGGTAGCAAAACTAGAAGCAATTTGAATGTTGCTTGCTTACGCTTTCTACAACGGGTTTCTACTATACCAAATAGATGTTAAAAGTGCATTCTTAAATGGCTTTATCAATGAAGAGGTATATGTAGAATAACCAACAGTTTTTAAGATATGTTTGTCCAAGTGATGTATATCATCTCAAAAGGCATTATAAGGATTGAGACAAGCTCCTAGAGCTTGGTATGATAGGCTAAGTGCATTTTTACTTGACAAAGGGTTCAAGAAAGGAACACTAGATCCCACATCGTTCATTTTGATAAAAATGTGACATGCTTCTTGATCAAATTTTATGTTGATGATATCATTTTTGGTTTATCTAATACACGTCTATGTGATGATTTCTTATCTTAGATGACCGATGAATTTGAAATGAACATGATGGGTGAACTAACATACTTTTTCGATTTGCAAATTAAGCAATCCAAGCACAGAATTTTCATAAATCAAGTAAAGTATGTGAGGGACATACTAAAGAAACTCGAATAATTTGAAGGCATGTGACACTCCTAGTAGTTCCACCGTCAAAATGGAGAAAGACCAATTAGGAAAGCTCATAGATCTTAAGCTATATCGTGGAATGATAGGGAGTCTCCTTTACTTGATTGCTAGTAGACCCCATATTATGTTTATTGTGTGTCTATGTGCTAGGTTTCAACTTGAGCCCAAGAAATAATATTTGAAATGTGTCAAGAATATATTTCATTACCTAAGTGGGACACGAGACTTGATATTGTGGTTTAACAAAACCAAAAGTTTTGAACTTTGAAGCGTTATTAATTCTGACAATGTGGGAAGTCTAGTTGATAGGAATAGCACTTCAGGATTTTGCCATAGAATAGGAAATTCACTAATATCATGGTTTAGCAAAAAGCAAAACTCGTTGCTTTGTCCACCACCGAAACCGAATATGTGGCTGTCAAAAGTTGTTGTGCTCAAGTCTTGTACATGAAACAAAAACTTGAGGATTACCAAATCCAAGTTGTTTATGCTGAAATTTATCATGATAACATTAGTGCAATCAACATATCCAAGAACTCGGTGTTGCACTTACGTACCAAAAACATTGAGATTAGGCACAACTTCATTCAAAATCATGTCTAAAAGGGCGATGTCAAATTGATTTATGTCCATTGAGGACCAACTAACTGATAGTTTCACTAAACCATTTGCCTAGAGACCAATTTTCCCAGATTCAGTGAGAATTAGGCATAATTCGTGAATCCGACCTTCCAAGCATGATCTAGCTCATCCAAAACTTTTTAAAATTGAATTTCAAAGAGCAATTAGCACACTAGATCTTACCAGGTAGCATGCTAGGTCTTCTAGCTAGCGCGCTAATCGGTCCACCTAGCGCACCTAGCACCCTAGTGAGACCGTGCTCAGAACCTATTTTTTCTCATTAGTGCGCTAATGACGCTCGGGCCAGCAGCCTATAAGTTAGTTTTTGAGGTCAAAAACACTACTTTTTTCATCTCCTTTTCCTACTAAGTCTCCTTCTTCCCAAATCATTTCTACTGGGTTTTTTCATGTCACCTAGGTAACTTCTTTTATTTCCAAGTTTTTTTCCTTGCATTTCCTTTCTAGTTCCACTATTTTCATACCTTGGTTTTTTTGTCCACTGTTTTTTGCCAAAATGTCTTCATGCTTAACCTAACATCCCGTTGCCCTCCTGCTTCCACCCACATGTAGAGTCATTGAATCGTCATCTAGTAGTGATTCTGAATCCTCTGCCCCATGCCAAACCACTTCCCAATCCATTTCACATAGCAAGAATAGGTTTACTAGTCATCTTAGCAACAATTTAGCCACCATCCTAGCCAATGCTCCTCATAATAAGGGACGCTCCAAATCTAAGCATGATGGTACTTCCGGGCCAAGCTTGCACTTAAGTTGATAAGCTTGGGCTCACGGACGTAGAAATTCTTAAACCTGCCATTATCGACTTCAAATTCTTCGACAAAGCACACCTCATGATGCATGAGGTGCTTGCCAAATCAGGATGAGTTTCTTTTGGTTAATACATGGACTCTTACAATGCTCTACTGGTTTGAGTATTCTACTAAAACCTCGCCACCACCAATGATTATGTCATCTAGTCAATTTTCGACAATCAATTAGTCCCTCACTTGTTGCATAAATTCTTTCATAAGGTAATCCTTCCACGTGGCGACAGTAAGAATAATGTAACTTTTCTAGACATGTACGTCATCGGGCGTTGATGCGCAAGATTCCTATTAGCCTGCCCCACATCATGATCGTGTACATGACCTCCACTTCCAGTTTAAGTCGTCATCTCCCCTACACCCACATTATTACTTCATATATCGAGTCAGCACAGGTGGATCTCAGTCTAAGAGGTCCCCAGCTCTCAGTCCATGACACCATCAACATGGGCGCTCTGAAGGCCATGAAGTATCGCTACATCCACAGAGAGTGATGATGGGTATGCGAGGAGGACATCCCCGACGATGAGCACTACGATGGATATGAGTTTCCCTACCCCACTGATCCTCCAGTGGACTTTGATGAGCGCGATTTTCTAGACTACAACTTTCTGTTTCCAAATGGCGATGATGGAGATAATGAGGTACAATAGGACTATGAGGCTCCACCACCTCCACAACAGTAGTAGTCACGGCCAAAGCCTCATCCACCATAACCTTCATAATTTAGTGTTGCTCCTCCTTTGGACATGTCTCCTTCGAGACCTACATTTTTGCTGAGTTAGGCCACATGCACGACTACATTATGAGGGCTTTCACAATTGTCGACACCTGTCTTGATCATCAGGTTGATCATCTTTGCCTTATCAAGGGACATCTCTTGCCTACTCGGCCAATGAAATATGATTGTGTTTCCAACTCTTCCCGTCGGACGTCGTCTCATTAGGAGGAGAGGCTAGGAGTAGCTTAGATAAGGGGAGCATTAGGCTCATTTATGTTAGTTCTCTTTTTAATGCCCATTTTGTTAGCCACATATATTTTGGGTATCTATATGCATGTGCTACAAATTTGTTGATCCTTCTATTAAGTAATTTATATCATAGATGTTTATTTTGCATATATCTAAGTTATTCTTTTATTTGTCTCATTATTGTACTTGTGCACTACTCGATTTTGTTTTCCTTATTTGCACTACGATATATGCATGTTGTGAGGGTGAGGTTTGTACCTAATTTTTGATGATATCAAAAGGGGGAAGAAATTCATTGTTTGAACTTTAGATTATGGACTTGATATGATTCGATGTGTACTTAAACTATCTCCTTCGTTTGTCAAGCTCACATTGTTTGTTATTATAAAAAAAGAAAAGATTGTTGGACTAAGTGGTTAGTCACTTATACTCTACCTTAGATTATGATGGCAACAAACAAAGTGAAAGGATTCTAACAAGTTTGCTATGTATGTTTTAGAATTTCAAACATGGTTATGAATCAAAAGCTTAAAAGGAAAATTGAACTCTCACGTGCTCAAGTCAAACATAGCTGGTAAAGCTCAAGATTCGGCTCACACAAGGAAATAAGGACGGAAAGCATACACTACAAGTTGCACAAACTATGTAAGGTATATAAGTCCAACTACACAAGCCAAATGCATTAGTTTCATGCATACCATGCTTTTTCCACATTTTCAAAAGTTTTAGGTATTTGTTTTAGTATCAACTAAAGTTTATAACTTGGAGTGATGTTATTATGTTTTGCATTATGAAAACTCATTTTTACATGTGAATCAAATTTGGAAAACTATTGTGACTTTTTTTTTCAAACCAACGAACTTAATTTGAATGGCTTTTGAAAAGAAAATAAAATATTTAAAGAACAACCCCTACATATTTCATGAAATTGGGATTTTCAATTTTTCGGGATTTGTGAAATCATTTGTGCCGTCCAAATGGGTCCAATGACTCATACTAAACATGTATAGTATGTTTTCATAGGTTTAATTGAGTCGTAGGTGTGTTAAGGGGTCGCTAACATGAGACCCAAAATTATTTAATTTCTAGTCCCTGAAGGTTAGCGCGCTAATGGGACTCATTAGCAGGCTACCTGCATATTAGCGCTCTAATAAGGTCACCTAGCACGCTTACCAGATTCCTGACAACTTTTTTAAAAGCTTACAACTATTGCTTTATTTTGAATCATTGATTTAATCTGGGCCCTAAGATTAAGATACATCCATAAACAAAAACCAAATGCAAAACACTTAGAACATTCTTTTATTCTCTCAAGCTCAAAAACTCACAAGTGCTCAAAGTTTCCACATCAGAAATTCTTGATTCTTGTGCTTAACTACTTGGAATCGTTTGAGGAAACCAAATCATTTTATTCTCACTCATTTGGTGTTGTAAGAAAGTTTGATTACCTAACTTTTTGTGCTTAAACGAATACATATGTTGTTGTGCTTGGTGCGTGGAAATCATTTGTTGTATTCTTGGATGCATTTTTCTTGGTTTTTGCACTTAAACTTGATTTTGTACAACCTAGGACTGATTTGTATAAGAGTTAGGGCTTAAACTTGATCAAACTAATTGTTCATCAGATTTGAACCTTGATTTATTCTCATCGATTTGGTTTAATTGGTTTCTTATTTGAGATTTGCGCAAAATCAGTGTCTTATTTACATATCTCATTCATATTCATATTTGCATGCATTAGAGTGGCTAGGCTCTAGGTGGCTTACTTGTAATTGAACTTATTGTCGCTTCACTTTGTAAAGGGAACTTCATTATATTCATCTATTTGTTGTAAGTGGTTGTTGTAAGACTTAGTGGGATCTAAGTCAAGGGAAAAACTAGTAGAGGCTAGGCATAAACCTTAGTTAAGGCTAGGTAGGAAGTCATAATTTGTGATTAGGCATTCTATGCTTGTACGTTCAGGTTGTAACACTTATTGTGAATATAAGCCAGGGTTTAAAATCTCTAAATAGGGAGGTTAGGTATTGGATGTAGATCGGCTGGATCGAACCATTATAAATCGTGTGTCTCTTTTCCATCTTCTACCCCCTTCACCATTGCATTGTATTTATAGTTGCTGATTGTGCATGCAAATAACTTTGTGGTTCATTAAAAGTTTTTAAAAGGTGATAACCTTTTAGTACATTCAATTCACCCCTTCTTGGGTGTGACTTCATCATGTACTTAATGCTTTAAATTTATTCATTCACAACAATCACAGTTTTAATGAGTTGTTTTTGTGTATTACAACTAATGACGATTGATATTGTATGCATAGTTGCAAATATGTATTATGATATTCAATTTTCTAAATTTATGTCTTTGATTATTGATAAAAATTATAAAAATAGTAACTAGGATTAATCTATAGGGCCAAATTACCCAAGTGGATATTCTAGGTGATTGTGTTCTAAGTTAATTATTAATTGGCATATTGTGATTAATATTTGATTTAGATTAGACATGACTTTAATTAAATGTTAATGCTATCGTAATTTCTTTATTGCGTTTTATCCAATAGGTAGATTTACAATGATAAGGATATGGCTATTTTTCATTAAATATAGGAAAATTGATGGTTTGCTAAAGGCTATCAACCTATTATGAATTAGGACTTAATGATTCCAAGATTCCATGTGATATAATTATAACTAGGTTACGAGGTAATGTTATGTTCTATGTTTGAATGCAATCCTAGTATATTACATCGTTTAGTGGGGTTTGTTTAGATGTTTGTTTAGATATTTATATTATATTTAATTTGAAGTTCGTTTAATTAATTTTGCATTGAATTGTTTAAATTCGTTTAGTTAGTTTTGTTAATTAAGTAAGTAGTCGTAGTTTTTAGTTATTTAGTATTTCAATTCCAATTTAATTAGATTAACTAAATTAAGAAAAACAAAACAAAAAACACTTTTATTAGAAGTTTGCAAAATTCCCGTGGAGATATCTCATTTACCACTACTACAAATAATAGAAAAATACAGGAAACTATTGTGCACGCTCAACATGTGTCAGAAAGGTCCCAGAACTCAAACTTAAAAACACACATACACACTGACATGAGTCGAGCATGCACAATAGTTTCTCGTATTTTTTCCTTATTTGTAGTAGTGGTAAATGAGATATCATTTCCATAGAGATTTTGCAAACTTCAAAGGAAAGTATATTTTTTCTTGTTTTTCTTAATTTAGCTAATCTAATTAAATGAGAATTAAAATATCAAATAACTAGGAGCTATAACTACTAACTTAATTAACCAAACTAAAAAAACTAATTTAAAAAAATTTAATGCAAACTAAATTAAGCATTATTCGAATTCAATATAAATATAAATATAAATATCTAAACAAACCCCCACTAAACAATGCAATATATTTGGATTGCTTTTAAACACTAGAACATAATATCACTTCATAATATAATATAATATAATCATAACACGGAATCTTGAAATCACTAAATCCTCAATCATAATAGATTCATAAACTTTAGCCAGGCACCAATTTTCCTAAATTCAATGAAAAAGTCATATTCTTATCATTGTAAATCTACCTATTGAATAAAACGTAACACCATAAAAATACGATAGCATTAACACTTAATGAAAATCATGCACAAACTAAATTAAGTAAAAATCAGAATATTTTGATTAATAAATAACTTATAACACAATCACCTGGAACATCCACTCGGGAATATGCCCTATAAATCAATCCTAGTAACTACTTCTATAATTGTTGTCAATAACCATAGACATAGATTCATAATTAAAATATCCAATACACATTTGCAACTATATATGCAATAATCTTTATTAGTTGTAATACACAAAAACAAATTGTTAAATCAGTGATTCATGTATAAATAGATTTAAAGCATTCCTTAATCATAACTATATATGCAATCAATCCTAGTAACTACTCACTGATGCTAAAAATAAATAACACTATAATACAATTAAAAGACATATTGAAATAAATAAATAAATAAATACATCTTAAATAAATCAAAACTCGAATGTAGCTTCAAACATTCACTAAAACTAATAAAAGACTTATTGAATATGAGAAATAGGTTAGAGAGTGTATTCTATTTCGAAGCCCACTGGTCTTAATTATAGTTTTTTAAGTTATACATATCTTAGATAAACTCAAAGTGTTCATATTAATCTAAAAAAACCATAATCGACCTCACCGATTTGAAAGCTATTCCTAAGTTGTACATAAATCGCAGAATTAATCACTGGATTTGGCTCTCTGTGCTCCACTGATTCAGCTGGCAATTTCTAAATATTCTTCAATTCACCGAGGATTCATTTGCATTTCTCTACTACCGATTTAGATGGAAATTCCTAATGTAAATGCAAATCGCTGGACTTCCTCTCCAATCGGCTTTTTCGCTCATCTTCTTCTTTTTCTTTAATTTCTTCATTTTTCTATTTAAATCTTGAAACCACAAAATAAGAGAATACATAGTGTAATATCATCATTTATATCTAAATTTAACCTAAATTACACTATAAAACATGTCTAATTATTGATTTATCAAATACCCCCAAACTCGGCACATTGCTCTCTCGAGCAAAGAAATATTCTAAATTATATTTTCTTTTCATTCTTTATAAATTGACTTCAATCTTATTCATCTTAAGTTGAAATAATATAAATTTTAAAATAGAAATGATTTTCAAATGGAAACATATTACCCACAAGTAAATAAAAATTATAATAGAATAGAATGATTTAGACAAAATGATTCCTTGATGATAACTCAATCACCCAATACAACACCCTTTATAACTTAATGTTCATTACTAAGGTCAATACACAATATAAGTTTTCTCAATCTCCAGTGACAAGCATCAACCTTACGATGACTATTATAGAATCTCAAAACACAAAAAACTACTAGATTAATTTTAATTTTCAAAAATATTTTATAGTCGCACCACAATTAAAATCAATAAGAATTTTGCCAAGATACCCATGAATATATTGTTTAAAATGTGTTAGATTAAGAAATAATTCACTTAACTCGAGTTTCAAGCACTCGAGCTAAATCTTTTCTTTGAAAAGTTTAAAAACATTCATTTCATTATTTTTTACTCCATCCCAATTATTTATTTATCATATATTTCTTTTGCTTTTACTTTTGAGTCCTTGCTCCATTTCGTATAGACATTCTCACATTTTTCTCACAATAGATTCCCTGCTCCATTTCCTATGGAAACTGTAAGATTTTTTTATATATTTGTAAACTCTTATTAACACTTCTCATTATCCACTAAAGTTGAAGAAAATATTCTTTTTAACTTATAGAAATTCATTAGTTTCTAACATATTTCCTTCTTTTAATTGTTGCATAATAGCTTTCTATACATATACTATAAGAATATTTAATCAATAGCTTTTGTATCACAAGATTCTTAGAAATCTGTCTTATTCATCTTGCACTATTGCTTCGATCTTCTACCCATTCTCATAACTAACACAAGGCATTCAATTTGGTGTATATATCAACTAGTAAAGTTAATTAAAAAATGTATAAAAATTTGTTCTTTCTATCATAGAATTCATTTAAATAATAATAAAATATCACTTCCATTCAAAAAATCTATTATATGTTCATTTTCATTATCATTCTTTTCCTAAATAAAGTAAAATGAAATTCATATTTACTTAAACTTGGAAGAAGTTTTGTCAATTTACTTGAATATTAGATCTTTTTGAACATTGCATCAATTCTCAACTTATCTTCCAGCTTTCTTTCCTTCCCTTGCTTTATTTGCTATCATTGTCATACTTCACCTAAAATACCTTTAAACTCATTCCAAACCTTGTCCTCGAGGTTTAAAAAATGAAGCAGGGTTTCCAACAAAACAAATATACCACATGAAATATAAAGGAATTGATATAATCATAAATTAGACAATCAATCTAAGAATAAACTCAATATAGAATTGTTGTCAAACATAATGCATAAAAATTCAAATAAACATCACCATTGTATAATAAATGTATCAAATTACCAATGGCAGAGCATATAGTATAACACCACCACAAACAAAAAGTATCATTATTACTAGGTTACATAGAATACCTTACACAATATCGCTTAGAGATAGAGATGATAAATAGAATAAGTAAATCAATGTTGTCGTCTGGAAGTCACATCACCATCATCTTCCACTAGATCAATCCTCTATGACTAGTAACTCGCAACGGGGTCATAAAGGTGGTAGTCATGACCTGGCAGTCATGGAACATTAAGACTACTATTAAGTGGTAGCCTCATTTTTGTAAATAGTACAAGAACCTCTTTACCTCCTTGTCTTTTATGTCTTATAGACACTTTTTGCTCCATCCTATGAATACTCTTTGCTAAGGCTCTCTAGTTCTCGAAAACCAGTTCTTGATTTCTCAGAGCTGTCACTTGATTATGCATAATTGTACCGATAGAGGCCAACTATGTCTCTTCCATGTATAGGTCGTGATAGTCCATAATAGGTTGCTCTCATTTGGATCGTGTCTAGCTTCTGACATTTCCTCCAAAATTCTCCTTATGTTATCTTTGATTTCCCTTCTCCACTCTGTCTCTATTCTAGCTATCTCAGTCTTCTCCCTTTCATCCCTCGTGTCTTCATAAGCATTTACTCTTCCGTATCTCTCTATAACCTCGTCGTGATGGTTTTCTTCGGTAGAACATCCATATCAAGCTTTGTCATGTTCACTTGATCCACTCTACAAAAAGTTGTGATCATCAAAGAGAAAGGTAGTATGTTATTTTTCTTCATGGTGATGACACTCCTTATCGACTCATAAATGATTTTGGCAACGTCCAAATACTCTAATCCCATAACAATGTGGTAAAGTAAGGCCGCTTTATAGTTCACTATCTCATAATATTGTAGGCTATGTTGTAAGCTAGCGTTGATGAAATAACACCAAGCTTTAGTGTTTTTCCTAAAACATTTTATGGTTATGTGTTTTAGGTACACCTCAATATCAAAAATGAATCCATCACTATGGATTGCCTCTAAACCTCCCCTAATTTTCTTTGTGGGGTAGTGGTACTTAATGATATAGTCGGGCTTTAGGTACTTATCATTTTATTTTTTGTGAGATTTTGGTAAACCAAAATACCGATTTATTTTTGCATTGGAATAGTCCATTGTTCTTCCTCAAACTCGTGACTCTATTTTATTCTCACTTTTGTATGCATTTGCAAAACTCTAGTACCAAAATATCACATCCCCTCCCTAAGAACATCATCTTAGTCTAAGTGGTTATCGTACCTAGTCAGCAGTCCTGTTCTTGGCCTCAATGAAATCTAGGATCATAAGCTTGTATTTTATCTTAGTTTTCACATTAAACCCCCTATTTGGAATCAACTTTATATCTTTCACTAAATCATTCTTAAATTTTTCAAAGGACTTCTCATTGACAAATTTTTCTTTCTTAAGATAATTTTTCGCCCCCCGTCGTTGTCTCTTCTTATTCTTCCATTTCCTCCCCCTGTTCTACATAATCATCCTCAATATTATAGCTAAATGATGACGGTAGAGAATGCTCTATTTGTGGTCTAATTCTAGGTGTGTTAAAAGAAGTTAACGTGGGTTGGATTTGAGAATCTTTGGATTTAGTCTTTATTTTCTCTACTAACTTCCCCTTTCCTTTCTCTTCCTTTGAACCTCTACCCTTTCCATTTCTGGCTATTTGGATAGTACAAGTAAAAGAATGAACATGTAAAACTATTTAAAACCAAATTTGTCAAAAGAATATTTGATAAAATACAACTTATCTATTTAATAAGGAGAGATTCATCGAAAAAGTATTTTATAATTTGAAAGTATGAATTTCATATGAAATTAATTGATAAAACATCATTGATAAAATTCAACTTATCTATCATGCGATCGATAAACACGAAAACCTCCAAACTCATTTCAAACTTCATCTCAAATTAGTTTGTATATAAAACTCAATCCTTTCACCTTATATAAAAAATAGTTTGAAAATTTGCTAACAATAAATAAATCTTCACACCACTCCCATACTAGTATAGTTATTGAAAACATTAGATATTAAAACCAATTTAGTGTAAACATCACGAAACTTAGCTTCCATCCTACTAAAAATCCAAAATTGACAAAAACAAAAAATTTAATCAATAAGAGGTTAGGGTTTTCATTAATTACCTTCTTGAAAGTGATTTTTCAAAATTGGAACTCTAAAATCTTATGTAAAACACTCCTCCAAGTTCCAATTCGAATTCCCTTACTCAAGGCCTAACTAGCTTTACACTTTCAAAACTCACAAAATTTTTAGGTTAAATGTGCGAAGATTGAGCTGGGAATCACTTAAATACACTAAAATCAAGTTTTGGAAAGAAGAATCTAGTCAAAGATTAGTCTCTTAATCGAAAAGTTACAATGGTTTGTAAGTGTGAAATAGATAAATGTGGCAATTTAGGGTTTTTATTTTTAAAAACTCATATTCATTCTCAGCGAATCAAGACTTAAGTGGATTTGGTGGGAAATCACTGAAAAATCATTAAAAATGAGCCTTAGTGGCTCGGTGAGTTGTTCAATGAATCCTTGTTATAAGTTCAAATCGGTGACGAATTGCTGATCTAAAATTAAATAGAAAATTATGCACATTGCTGCTGATTTTTAAGTGAAATCCAGTACAAATTGGAATCGCAAGGAAATCACAAGTTTATTTTTACTATTTCTCGAATTAAATTGATTTTCCCTTATATTTATCACATATATATCCAATAAAAAGGTAAATTATTCAAAAATATCAAATTTAACTATGATATGTACTAAATAATATTTTCATTACTATAAATAGCCAACTAATATAAAACTAATGCATAATATAATATAACACAAAAATAAATTGGCTTAATCAACCCCCTTATAAGAATTATTCCGGAATTAAATTCTTAAATTATCCCCATTATAAGAGTCAAAAGTTGAGAGAATATAAAAATAACTAACTAATCCAAATACTAAAATTAAAAGAAAAGATAGAGCATGGGCTACCTCCAATAGAGTACATTTCTTTATTTTCATTGGCTCGACTAAACCACGCAGTTCTAAAGTGGTTCTATAAACTTAAGTATAGGATTGTCCTCTCTAGTGCCATTACAGAAAGTGATTGCTTTGCCATGCACCTTAAAAGTGATTTTCTTGTTTAGAGTATCCATGACAACTTGCAAAGTGGCTAAGAAAGGTCATCGTATGATTAATGGAGGATCTTCATTGATGAAGTGTGGCATAACCAAATAGTCTGTGGGAATAATGTACTTGTCAATTTAAACTTGTATATTGGAAACCACTCCTTTTGGTTTCATTGAATAACCGTTTAGTAAAATAACTTTTTAAGAAGCAAGTAACTCCAGTTGGGTATGAAGAAAGAAGTGAATTGGCATGTAGTTTGCTTTAGAACCTATATCATAAGTAGCTTTAAAATACTAAGCCCATTTGACTTTTATGTTTATGCATATATCTCTTGGATCATCAAGCTTGACAATTGCTAGATTCTTTTTTTTTTCCTTCTTATTTTTTGTAGATTTAAATTCCTCCGTTTTTAGATCATTCTCAACATTGTTTGGTTTCTTGACCCTCCATTCTTAGGTTATTGTCTTTTGATTTGAAGTGTCTTCAACTTGCTTATTCTTAGTCATATCATTTTTTTCTTTCATTGTTACTGAATTAATAACATATACTTCAGTTTCATGACGATTTAATTCTAAAGATTCATTATCATTAGTTTGTTCATTATTAAATGCATCAAATTATCATAGATATCTTTATCATTAAAATAAAAAGTAACAATTTTGTTTTCAAATTCCATAGACATTGTTTCTTCAAAAATATCTAACTTTGTTTTAGCTATTTTGAGAAATGCTCTTCCTAAAAGTTTAGCGAAGATTTAGATGATAATGAGTCTCCCATTTCCATGACATAGAAGTCAGCTGGAAATACTAAGTCATTTACTTTTACTAAGACATCTTCTAGTAAACCATGGTGTTTAATAATTGTGTTGTGAGCTAAGGTAAGATTAATGGGCGTATTAGTCAACGAAACTATTTTCAATGACTCGTTTAATTTAACTAACATAACATTTATTGATGCTCTAAGATCACACATAGAAAAATCTATTTAAGAAGTTCCTCTTATGATAGGAATTCCAAATATTGTTGGATCGGAATATTTCTAAGGTATTTTCTTTTTAATTAAAGTGGACACCTTTTGTCCTAAGTTTTCTTTAGATTCTTTTAAAAATTTATCCTCTTATTCAATTAATTCTTTCAAAACTTCATCATAATTAGAAAATTGCATAATTGATTTTATCATGGTTTATTTATTTTTATTTTCGTCAACACTTCAAGAATATCTTCATTGTTATCTTCCTCTCTAGCATCAGCTAATCGTTGTGGAAATAGAATATAAACACATATCTTCATTCATATTATCAGAATCTTATCATTTTTATCCTTATCAATTATTTCAGACTTTTGTAAAGATTTTTCATATGCTTCAACTCTAGCTAAATAACATGGGTATAGCCTTTCAGGAAAATGTGTATATTTCAATTGTTTAGTCATCCATTCTTTAGTAAGGATAACATTAGCCATCAATTCTTCTTCTTATTCTTCTTCTTCTTCAATAGTTTTATGTGCTTTCTTTTTATTACCTTGTTTAAGTGTATTTCCAGTTATAGGTGTGTCTTTCTCATCACTAAATAAAGCATTAACTTGTGCTTGATTAGTAGGGGCAACAACAACTTAGTAAGTGCTTTAGCTTGATTACTCAGTTGAGTACTTAACCTATTTATTTGTAAATTCATTTGGCTTAACTAACTTTTTAGTTCATTAATAGTAGTATCAATCTTAACCTGATTTTGAGAAATCTGGTAAAGTTTTGATAACTTTGGTTTATAAAATTATGCAAGATTTACTTTAAATTTGGATTTGTATACTGAGCATTTTATTGAAGTTGTTGACTAAGTGCAGATTGCATCTGAGCTCTTAGTCTTCTTGGATAATAAGTATTGTCATTATATTGATTTTTTAGAGGACTAGAAAATTAGTTCATCATTGCATTAACCTCTTCAATATTTTCTTCATAAAGATTAGGGCGCACATCCGTAGTATGTGTAACCTCATTAAAGAATCCACAAGCCTTAACTTTATTAGATATATCATTAATTAACAACTCAATCATATTAGATAAGATGTATTATTTCTTCTATTATCAACTTCATAAGGTTTCTTTCTTGAGGACTCCATCCTTTCACCATATTGCTTTAGATTATTTTGACATTTTATCTTCCTTTGCTAATGTAGGTGTTGTTTCAAATAAAGATCCACTACATACCATGTCTAATAACCTTTGTTCAAAATGATTTAGTCCTTCATAAAAATATTCTAATAAAGCTCTTTGAGTATATCCATATTTTGGACAAGAAGAAATTAATCATTGAAATCTATCCCGAAAATCATTAAATATTTTTTGTCTTTCATCTTTGCAATTGTGATTTGCTTTCTACAAGAATTAATTTTCTAGCAGGCATATATTCATCTAAGAAAGCTTCTAACATTTGAATCCATGTAGTTATTGAATCTTGGGGGAGATAGAACAACCAATCTTGTGCTTAATCTTTTAATTCAAAAGAAAAAGCTTTGAGTTTGACTTGTTCTATGGTACCTTCTTTTAGTTTCATCCCGATAACCTTATGTTAATACTCCATTATGAATTTTAGTCGGACTTCATTATCTTTACCATAGAAGTTCGGTAAGACTCTAATAAATCCATATCTAAGTTCAAATTTAGGAAATCCATCGGGGTATGTTGTGCACATAAGCTCGTATGCAGTAACATTTTGATTTGCTTGTCTAAAAGTGAGTTCTTTATTATTGTTGATAACCCTATTATCATTATTATTATTAATGACATCATCATTAATATCATTGTTATCATCCTCATCCTATTAGCTAAATCTTTTCTAAGTTGTTGTTGTCTTAAACTCTTATTAAAAGTTACATTTATTTCAAGATCAAACATGTGTAAATATCTTGTAGAATTAACATGATGAAGTGTGTATACCATACAACATCTAGAATTTTAGGAAATTATTTAAAAATCCATGGCAACGTTGCCAAAAAATTGACACGTGTCGAGCGTGCACAATAGCTTCCCTTATTTTCCTATTATTTTTAGTAGTGGTAAATGAGATATCGTTTCCATAAGGATTTTGCAAACTTTAAAGAAAAGTAATTTTTTTTCTTTTTATTAATTTAGTTAATCTAATTAGACGGGAATTAATATACCAAAAATCTAAGAACTATAACTACAAACTTAATTAACTAAACTAACTTAACTAATTCAAATAATTTAATGCAAACTAAATTAAACAATATTCAAATTTAGTACAAATATAAATATATAAACAAACATCTAAACAAACCATCACTAAACAATGTAATATACTTGGATTGCATTCAAACACTAGAACATAATATCACTTCATAATATAGTTATATTCATAACACATGAAATCTTGAAATCATTAAATCATAATTCATAATAGGTTGATAGCCTTTAGCCAACCACTAATTTTTTTCAAATTCATTGGAAAAGGCATTCTTATCATTGTAAATCTACCTATTGGATAAAATGCAATACCATAAAAATACGATAGCTTTAACACTTAATGAAAATCAAGCCTAATCTAAGTCAAATAAAAATCAAAATATGTCAATTAATAAATAACTTAAAACACAATCACCTTGAACATCCACTCAGGAAAATGCCCTATAGATTAATCCTGGTTATAACTTCTATAATTGTTGTCAATAATCATAGACATAGATTTAGAATCAAAATACCACAATACACATTTACCACTATGCATGCAATATTAATCTTCATTAGTTGTAATACGCAAAAACAACTTGTTAAATCTGTCATTGAAGTGTATGAATAAATTTAAAGGATTAAGTTCATGATTCTTTAATCATAACTATATAACAATCCAAAGTATGTATATGTCTAGGGTTTATTTAGATTGATAAACTACTCACTTATGCTGAAAATAAAAAACCCAATAATATTATTGAAAAACATATTGAAATAAATAAATAAATACCTCTTAAATAAATCAAAGCTCCAATGTAGCTTCAAACATCAATTAAAACTAATAAAAGACATTGAATATAAGATATAGGTTAGAGAGTGTGTTCTATTTCGAAGCCCTCCAATCCAATTTATAGTCTCCTAATTTATACATATCCTAGATAAACTTAAATCCTTCATATTAATCTAAAAGACTCGTAACCAACCTCAATGATTCGTTAGCAATTCCTAAGTTGTACACAAATTGCTAAGCTAAACACTTAATTTGACTCTTTATGCTCCACCGATTCAATTGATGATTTCTAGTATATTCTCCAATTCACTAAAGATTCACTGGCACTTCTCTACTGCCAATTTAGGTGGTGATTCCTAGTGTAAATGCAAATCGTTGACTAATTGCTAACTTCTTCTCCAATTGACTATTTTGCTTTTCTTCATTTTTTTTCTTCCATTTCTTTATTTTTCAATTTAAATCTTAAAATCACAAAAACAAGATAATATATTTAAAACCAAACTAAATTACTTTTTAAACATGTCTAATTATTTACTTGTCACACACACACAAAAAAGTGATTAAGACAGAGACACGAAAGATCAAATAGTGAGGGAGGAAAAAAAGGAGTAGAGAGGGAAGATGATGGGGGGATAAGTTATCCCAACCTCTAGTGAGTAAAAAAAGATAAACACGGTTGTGAACAAAACAGAGGCTTGCCTCTATTTCATTCCAATGAAAAGAAGAAAGGGGCTTGATCCTTAGATAGGACTAAATCGGATCCGGTCATGGGTTAAACTCCTTATTTTTATAAAAATTATGTTTTAAAAATTGAAAAATAAAATAAAATCCTTGGAAGTTAGGAGAAATTCAAAAAAATGAGATTTTTGAACAAATTAATGGAAACCGAGGATTTTTATGAAAAATGAGGATTTTTGGGATTTTCTTAAGGATTTATACCGAGGTTTTGCCTCATAGTATGTGCTACGATATCCAAAAAAGTCAAAAATTAAGAAAGTTGATTAAAACCTAGTCAAGGTTCATTTTTAATGTTGAACCACAATTTGTAGTCAAAATTAGGGTATGGACATCCAAAGATTTAATTTGGAGTGATTCTAGGGTTTTTGGGTTGTGATAGGACTAATTTAAATTATAATAAATTTGAAAAATTATGAAATTGTTGTGGAATCTTAACAGACTTATATATTAATTATAAAACTTATAAATTAATTATTGTTGTTGTATCGTAAGTAAATCTCATGGTAACTTTTACATTGTATGAGTACTTCTCGAATATAATTGCATGCAATGGTTTATCGCTTCATAATTTATTGGTCATGCAATCACAAACACGATAGGAAGGAGGCCTTTGGGGTCCCAATATGTTCATTGGCTATATGTGTAGTAGAATGAACATCATGGTGCTCTACGGCTAGAGTCACTGATTGTTGTAGACACTTATTTAGGAGGAATAATGATGTTGGCTAGGATAATACTCCATGGAGAGTCGAGGGCGTGACTTCTCGAGGGACTTCCTCTCAAACTTATAAATCTTTATTAATACCACCACTTTTGGAAGACGTTATCTGATTCTGGTCGGTCAACAGAAATATGATAGATTGCATATTTTTATATTTATGATTCGTTGTGATATTATTGTTCATTTAAGTTATTGGAATACAATGCATTTGATTAGTATAGGTGTACTGGATGGTGTGGGATTTACTTATCTAAAATTATCAAATTTTTATAATTAGATAATGAAAAGTGCGAGCAACGACAAAGGAAAGGAAAAGATGTCAGATTCTATGTTATTTGATTAGATCCTTTCTCTTTATGTATGTATTGTTTTTTAATATAATATATTGTATAAATAGGTTCTTGGGTTCGTGTGAGGATAGGATCTCACGAGGAATGGATGTAGTGATTTTAGGATGGATTAGGAAAATGGTGAAGCTAAGGTAATATTGGTTTAAGGATTTTGATACTTTAAATCATGTAAGAATGAATATATATTCAGTTGATGTAATATATATTGTTATAGGGTGGATTGTGAGTCCTTCAGCATTTCCACTAAACCGATCAAGTTTTATTAAGATTTTTGAAGGCTGAGTTTTTCTATGTAGGCTTAGAAATAGATGAAGTGTTGTCGAAATTTTTTACGAAATTTTAAGATTATTAAATCAAAACAAACGAGTTTTGAGGTTTTGAAATCTATTTTAAAATCCATTATTGTTTATAAGGTGTAGTATTTGAAGATTACGGATCTTGATTTTGGTTATTTATTAATGGCGTGATTAAGGCTGCTAGATTATCAAGGATTAAGGTAATCTTTGCCGGTTAGATACCTAATTAGTTAGGGTTTGACAATCTTCTTTAGCAATTCTCAATGATTTTTATGTGAATGAAATCACTGAAAATATCCATAATTACGAGGTTATTGGTTTCACCGATTTGGCCAGTGATTCTGGTGTCCTTTGAAATCACTTGGAATCGCTAGTACAAAAATACAGTTCTTCCTTACTTCCTTTGTAATGATTCTTCACTTATTCTTTCCATTTGATTAATTCCTCCATAATCTTCCCTTTTTCGTTCATTTCTTCATATTACTCATTTTTTACCTGAAATAACAAAAACAAGAGAAAATATCAAGTAGTATATTCTTTTACATTCAAGATCATCTTAAAATGAACTATAAAACATGTCTAATTATTCATTTGTAAAATATCCCCAAACTCATCACTTTGCCATCCCGACCAAAGGAATACTTTCAATTATGTTATCTTTTCTTCATTCGTTCTAATTTCATAAATATATACTCATATTCTTAATGTTATTTCAAATTTGCACTAAATTTCTTGTGTTCTGCTACCGATTTTGCCAGTGATTCTCATTGTTATTCCAAATCGCTAAGGAATGGCTAAGCCTAATTCATTATTTTTGCAATTTGTTCCGTAATTGACTTACATATCATTCATTAAAACTTATATTAAGGTAGAATTAACTAAAATCTCAAAAGTTTGAGTATGACATGTAACTAACTAAATACTTTTATTAATTAAATAAATAAATAAATTAACATATAAAAGAGCAAGTAAATAATGCAACTTGTTTAAAGGCCATATAAGTAAAAACAACTTAATCACTCCCCCTTAATTGAAATTACCTCGAGGTTTTAATTTCAAAATTATTTCCAATACAAGAGTCTAGAAATGAGAGAATAAAAACATATTAAACTAAAATAAATTAAATAAATATAAAATATGAGCTGCCTCCCATAGAGCGCTTTTGTTTATCGTCGATGGTCGACTTAACCTTTCCCGAATTAAGTTGGATTTTTAAACATGAATTTATGATTATCCTTTTTAGTGCCATTCTAGAAAATGAGTGCACGACCATTAATTGTCAGAGTCATTGTTTTTTCAGAATATCCGTGATAGCTTGAGTAGTGGCTAAGAAAGGTCATCCTAAAATTAAAATAAGATATTTATTAATAAAGTATGGCATTACCAATAAGTATGTGGGTACAATGTAGTCTTTTACTTGAATTGTCACATCCGTGACCACTCTTATTGGTTGAATTGAAGTTTTATTCAGTAAATAGAATCGTTAGAAGCAAGTGAATTCAACTCTAATTGAGTATGTCGAAAGAAATGTATGATCATGAGATTTACATTAGAGTTCGTATCACAATGAGCTCTGAAGTACCAAGCCCATTTGATATTAATATTCAAGTGTCTACCTTCAGGATCATTAAGCTTTACAAGGCTTAAATCCAGCCTTTTCTTTTTCTTATTGTACTTGGACATAGAAACTTCCACCTTATTAATGCTATTACCGTTCTTCGATTGCTTGACTCTCCATTCTTGAGTTACTTTCTTTTCTTTTAAAGTGTATTCAACTCGTTCTTTATTTGGAATCTCTTTATCTATTTCCATTGTTACTGCATTAATTGCATAAATTTCAGCATTAAAGTTTTCATAATAGTTTAGGTTTAAAAATACATTATCATCTATTTCATTATCAAATAATTCATCATATCCTTCATAGGTAGCATAGTTGTGTTCAATATTATTCTTAAATTTTACAATCTTATCTTCAAACTCCATAGACATTGTTTCTTCATAAATATCTAACTTAGTTCCAGTTGTCTTAAAAAAAGGTCTACCTAATAGTAAAGGTAACGGATTGAGTGATGCTGAATCTCCCATTTCCATGATATAAAATTTAGTTGGAAATACTAAGTCATATATTTGTACTAAGATATCTTCTCATAATCCATACAGTTTAATAAGTGTGTTTTCCATTAAAGTAAGATTAATAGGTATATTAGTCACGGATCATATTTTCAATGATTCATAAAGTTTAAGTGACATAACATTAATTGATGCCCCAGATCACACATAGAAAACTCAATAGAGGAGTTTCCTATTGTGAAGGGTATGATAAACACTCATGGGTCAAAACATTTCTCAGGCATTTTCTTCAAAGATGAAATCTTTTATCTTAAATTTTTGTTAATTTCTAATTCACTAAATGGTTCAGACATGTCTTCTTTAGGTTCTTCCTCCATAGCATTTGCTAATCATTGTGGAACGAAAAAATCATAATGTATATCTTCATTCGATTCATAAGTATTGTTTACCTTGTCTCAACTAACTAATTTAAAATTTTGTTGAGATTTTTCATAGGCTTCAACTTTGGCTAAATACCATGAGTATAACCTTGTAGGAGAAAAATGTGTATCTCAATTATTTGGCCATCCATTCCGTAGTAGGAATGACATTGTCATCATCTCTTCTTTTTCTTATTTTATTGTCTTAGGTATTTTGATTTTCTTTTTACCTCTTTTTTGTGTCTTTTCTCGCGTATATGTTTGTTTTTTATTTTTACAAAATAAAGCGTTAACTAGTGCTTGATTAGTAGTATTTATAGGTTGAGTAGTTATTTTAGTTTGATTACTTAACTTGTTGACTTGTAAAGTCATTTAATTTAATTGATTTTTCAATTGTTTTTCAATTGTTTTATAGACGTGTCAGTTTTAATTATTTTGAGAAACTTACATAAAGTTTTAATGACTTTTGGTCATAAAGTTATGTAATATTTATTCTAAATCTAGTTATGTAGGTTGAACAGTTTGTTGAGGTTGTTGCATTGGTATAGATTGTGTTGGTGCTCTCGGTTTATAAGTGGTATAGTTTTGATTTTATGGACTATAGCTAAGATTTGAATTCGATTTTCTAGTAGATTAATTTTTGTTATTATATTGGTTTCTAGGAAGACGAGAATATTTGTTCATAACTGCATTGACTTCCTCATTGTTATCTTTTTATAAAGTAGGGACACGAATTCGTAGGATGTGTAACTTCATTAAGAAATCCACATGGTTTAACTTGATTTGATCTGGCTTTTAGTAGTAGTTTAACCATGCTAGACAGTTCATTAGCATTTTCATCGAATTTATTACTTGTTTTATTATTAACTTCATAAACTTTCTTTCCGATGTATCAGTCTTTTCACCATATTGTTTAGATTGTTTAGACATCTTATTAATAACTTCTTTTGCTAGAGTTGGCATAACATCGAAAAATGATCCACCACATCGGTATCTAATAGTCTTTGTTCAAAATTATTTAGTCCTTCATAGAATCATTTTAATAAAGCTCTTTTGGTATATTCATGTTGTGGACAAAATGAAATTAGTCTTTAGAATATATCCTAAAACTTATTAAAATTTTTATCATCTTTCATTTTCACGATTGTGATTTTTCTTCTGTAAGCACTAATTCTTTTTGCAGGCATATGTTGAGCTCATGTGGTTATCAAATCTTGAGGAAGATAAAACAACTAATCTTGGGCTTGATCTTACAATACAAAAGGAAAACTTTAAGTTTGACTTGTTCTAACGTGCAATCTTTAGGTCTCATCCCATTAACTTTGTGTAGGTATTACTTTATAAACTTTTATGGGTTTTTATTGTCCTTATCATAAAAGTTAGGTAGAGCATTAACGAATCCATATCAAGGTCTAATTCGGGGAATACCTCAAGATAGGCAATACATATTGGTAAGTAGTGATATTTTGATTAGCTTGCCGAAAAGTAAGTTCTCTATTATCATTATTAATAATAATACTAAAGTTATTATTGGCTTCTATTGTGGAAGGTTGGTGGACTCAATGTTATTGTTGTCTTAAATTATGATTAAATGTTAAATCTACATGAGGATCAAACGGATGTAAAGATTTTGTGAGATTAGAATGATGAAATGGATAAACCATACATCTAAAAATCCATAATGAAATATCAATCCGTTTTACATCCAAACATGTTACTTTAATCATATAGTTACGAGCATACTTTATAAAGTATCATAGATCATTAAACTCTAATCATAAGTAATTAAATAGTTTTTAGTTAGCCATTAGTTCTTCTTATATTGGTGGAGAAGCCATGTTCTAATTTTATTAATCTAACCCCTTTGAACACACAAAGACATTAAATTCACGCAATAAAATTGCATCACACTTTATGAAAACTTCAAACTACTAAATCTAACACATTCGAAAAGTCAATTCAATATTAGATTTGGATCTCAAATTCACCAAGGACATGTAACGGTAATAGACCTTTTAAACAATCTTAGTTACTAATTTAAACTAGATAATGAATTCAAATATCACAACACATATTCTAGATTATGCATACAATACAAAGTTCATGATTGAAATATGCAAATAGTAATGTATTAAATTAGTGAATAAAAAAATATAATTAGTTTAGAGCATTAAGCATATAATCATCTTATCATAACCACATTACAAAATGGATCAAGTTCATATTCAGACTTTATTTAGATTAATAAACTACTCTCTCATATTCATAAATAACTTTGCAATAAAGTAAATAAAAGACATAGATAAATACCTCTGGAAGAAATACTTTGAATCTTCAAATCTTCTCCAAAAGTAATGAACAATAAAGCGATAAACTAAAACAATAAAGAATGGCTCCTAGAGCAATGAAATATTGATCTAAGTACTCAAGGACAACTAATTTCATAGCCCTAGGGTCGTATTTATAGTATTCTAAGTAGTAAATATCCCAAACTAACTCAAATTAATCATAGTTATCTGAAATTCTCAAAATTTGTTCTAGTGATTCCTCTTCAATTCGGGTTTAAGTGAAACTGCTAAGAGAATCCTTGGAATTGTAGTCTTTGTTTCCACCAATTTGAGTGGTGATTCTGGGCGTATAGGAATCACTGGAGGATCGTTAGATATGAAATCTAGTTTTTTTCTTGATTCCTTGGTGATTCTCTTGCATACTCTTTCCACTTGATCAATTCATTCATCATCTTCCATTTTCACTCCATTTTTCACATATTCCATTTATTAACTAAAATTACGAAACAAGTGAAAACCCTATGTAATATAGTCTTTTACATTTAAAATCATCCTAAAACATACTATAAAAGATGTCTAATTATTGACTTATGAAACATATAACGAGAAAGATTCTTAAGAAATTATTTTAAAATCTACGGCAACGACGCCAAAATTTGACACGTGTCGAGCATGTACAATAAATTCTCCACCTTTATTATACTTATATATTTGTAGTAGTGGTATGTGAATCGTGTTCATAGGGATTTTCCAAATCCCTCAGGAAAAAGAGTTTTATTATTTTTAATTTTAATTTATTTAATTTAAACTTAAATTTAAATTAATAATTTCTAAATATAGAAATCGGCTAAACTAACTATACTAACTTAATTAACACAAATCAGAGTCACAAATTCAAAGTAATTCAATTAAACGAAAATCAATATAAAATAAGCATCTAAACAAACTTCCTAAATAATGAAACATCAATCCGTTTTGTATCCAAACATGTTACTTTAATTATTTAATCATTAACACACTTTATAAATTATCCTAGATCATTAAACTCTAATCATAAGTAAGTAGACAACCATTAGCAAGCCATTAGTTCTCCTTATACCAGTGAAAAAATCATGTACTAATTTTATTGAGCTAGCCCTTTCAATACACTAAGAAATAACTTCACGCAATAAAACTGCATTACGATTTGTGAAAACTTTGAACTACTAAATCTAATATATTCGGAAAGCCAATTCAATATTAGACTTAGATCTCGAATTTACCTAGGACATCTAAACTGTAATAGACCTTTCAAACAATCCTAGTCACTACTTTAAACTAGATAATGAATTAAAATATCACAATACACATTGGCCACTATGCACATAATACCTAGATTCATAATTTCTATCTGTGAATAACAACCTCTAAAGTCATTTAATTAAAGAATACGATTGATTTAAGCACAAAATCTTTTCATCATGATTACATTGCGAAATAGATTGAATTTATATTTAGAGTTTGTTTAGATTGAATTCATAATAAACATCAAAATTCAGTAAATAAAAGACATAAATAAATACCTCTTATTAAAATACTTTAAATCTTCAAATCGTGTCCTAAAGCAATGAACAATAGATCTAAACTAAAACTTCATAAAACTAGTTACATATGGCTCTAAGAGTAACTGAGGGCAATTGATTTTGAAGCCTAGTGTTCATATATATAGCATCATAAGTAGTACATATCAAATAAAATCAAAATCTCTCGTGGTTATCTAATATTCTCAAAATTGAGTCCAGTGATTCATGACTAATTCCACTTATAATATGAATAATTGGCTAAATCCTTAGAAATGTCTCTTTGTGCTCCACCAATTTGGGTAGCAATTCCTGATATCCTGGTCGCAAGTATAAGGGCTCAATTGTAGTAATAATGTGAAAAACTTACATTAATTACGAATATCGTCCTCAAGGAAATGTGTATTACACTCAGTATACTTAGTTAGATTTACTTTATTGCTAAGGAAATCTCTTCCAACATTCTTCTTAATACTTAAAAACAAACTAAAACTATGCTAATCTATTATAATTGATTGCTCTTAATCACAATTAGTGAGTTTACTGTCAGCCCCTCAATAGCGTGACCCGAGTAGGTTGGGCTGGGCAGCAAGAAAACTAGCAAATGACAGAGTTCTGGAGGTTTCGGATGGTTCCATAAGGTTTGGTCGCTGGATAACATGCGGAACAGCGTACAGGCGTGAAGGAGGTCTCGCCTTGGCGCGCACCAAGGCACGGTGCCTGGGCGCAAACGAGGTTTCGCCTTGGCACAGGCACGAGCAAACCTTGGAAAGTTCCTTGGAGCAGGCACGGGCAAACCTTCGCACGTTCCTTGGCGCAGTCAAGGGCAAACCTTGGCAGGTTCCTTGGCGCGGGGACGGGCAAGACTTGGCAAGTTTTTATGCACGAGCAAGGCAGATTCCTTGGGCACGAGTAAGGCCGCACCAAGCTACGAGCAAGGCCACGCTTGACAAGTTCTTTGACACGAGCAAGGCGATACCTTGCCAGATTCCATTGGCATGAGAAAGGTCATGCCTTGGCACGAGCAAGGTCGTGCCTTGGCACGAGCAAGGTCGTGCCTTGGCACGGGCAAGGCATACCTTGGCAAGGGTTGACAAATCTTGACTTGGGCGTTGACCAAGTCAAAGTATGTTTGGTCTCATTTCTTGATGTTTCCTATTGGAGTTGGGGAAATGACTTACCATTTACTATAAGGAGAGGTGGTCTCTCCTAGGGGCAACATGGGCACAATAGCAAGGAAGACCCTCGAACATGTCTTGGGCGCTATGCCAAGGCAAGACCCTCAAACCCATGGTCCGGCCACCCCGAGCTGGTGGAACTCGACCGAGCCCCGGCTAGCACCAGAAATGCTTGGGCGCAGCCGGCCACCACCGGGCAGTCCCTGTCCCTTAGAGAAGCATGAACCACGTCCCTTGAGGCATGGATGGACCAAGTCAAGGCGGTTCCAAGCGATTAGGTAACTACCTTGGTTATGACCACTGGCATGACCAAGGCAAGTCCAAGAATGTCCCGAATACATGGAGCATGTGTTAAATGACCAAGTAGTTGAGGTGGTTATGGAACCAGGTGGCAGCAATGGAACAAGGCAGTTGGGTAACTGCCTTGACCACTAAGAAGTGGGGTTTTACTTAGTCTATGGATCAATTTAATTAGGACAGGTGTCCTAGACGGTTATGTAACTACTTGTTGGCTGATCTATAAAGCCAAGGGTTCTAGGCTTGGGGAAGCATAGAGTACCAGTGTTGTATTCCCATTGAGAGTATAATAAAATGTTTCCTTGTTGCCATAACTTATTGTTCATTCGATTTGTGTATTAGTAGTGCTGAACTAAAGTGGCCCTTAAGCACCACGGGTTGGGTTGAGCGAGAAAAATTCCTTAGGGTAAACCCCTCACTTAATGGCCCCGTGATAATTGGTATCACAGCACAGTTTCGGAGATGATGGCGACCCGAGCAGCAAGTGATCTAAGTGAGAGGGTGGCTCACTTGGAACAAATAATAGCAACAATGATTGTCCCAGCACAATCGGTGGAATCCTCAATGTCAGAATAGCGCATTGAAGGATTGGAGATGTTGGTGGCTTCCGTGGTACCTATGGGAGAGTCACAAGAGGCCATGATAGCTTTGTGGGAATCCGAATTTGAGGAGCTTGTAGTGGATGTACGTTATGTGGGAGAACTCATCATCGAAACAGCCGCGACAATGGCTTTGGAGGTGAGTTCGCTTAAGCGAGCCGTAGGTGGATCCTTGGTGGGTGCAGTTGCGATAAAGCCTCAAACCAAGGTACCGGAGCCAAAGAGATTCTCAGGCAAGCGGAGTGCGAATGAGCTTGAGAATTTCCTTTGGGACATGGAGCAATACTTTGCTACTGCCCGGATGGAGGAGAACCAAAAGGTCATCTTGACCTCCATGTACCTAAAAGGTGATTCTAAACTCTAGTGGAGAACCAGAGTAGATAATGATGCAGCAGTGGTAGACCCAATATAGTGGATTGGGAGGTGCTAAAGAGGGAGTTGAATGATCAATTCCTTATTACTAATGCGGCTTGTCAAGCGTGGGAAGCCTTGAGCAAGCTCAAACGGATGGGATTGGTTCAAGATTATGTTAAGGAGTTTTCCTCTCTCTTGCTTGACATCAAAAACATGTCAGAGGAGGAAAAACTCTTTGACTTTACTTCTAGATTGCAGTCATGGGCTCAATCCGAGCTAAGGAAGCAAGGGTTGAAGGACTTGCCTGGGGCGATTGCGGCAGCTGATAGTCTTGTGGACTTCAAGACTAGTTCTTCCATGAGCGAGTGGAAGAACAAATAAAATAAGCCATTCAAGGACCACCATAAGAAGGGCGAGAAGAAGCCCTTCCCTCCTAAGCAAGCGAGTTCGAAGCCAGCCCCAAAAGTAGATGCTAAGCCTTTAATAAGTTCCTCACACAAGGGTTGTTTCATTTACAATAGCCCTAAACAGGGCACGAGACTGCCCGAAGAAGGAGAAAATCTCGGCCTTGATCCCAGAAGATGATGGCCAGCCTCGGATAGCCAAGACAAGCCCTTCGGAGGGGCGATGTTCGTGGATGCAGAGGTGAACCAGAAATAAGTCTTGACAATGGTGGATTCGGGAGCAACACATTCATTTGTGGCAGACCGCATGGTGGAAAAGCTAGGACTGGATCTTGTTGAGAATTCAAGTCGAATGAAAGCTGTGAATTCTGAAGCAAAGAAAATTCGAGGTATGACACGTAATGTAAACCTTAAGGTTGGGTCTTGGGAGGGGAAGATCAACCTCATGGTAGTTCCCTTAGATGATTTTGATGTCATCCTAAGGAATGACTTTCTATTGTTGGGGAGCATTGCCTTGATACCATTCTTCAGGGGGATTGTTTGTGATGAACAAGGCCTATCCTTGCTTTGTTCCTGCGGCTAACCTAATTTCAGGGAAAGAGAGTGGAAAGCTATCTCATCTTTCAGCCATTCAAGTGACAGATGGACTCAGGAAGGGTGAACCAACATACCTAGTGGCCCTGGTGGAGACTAAGGCAATAAGACAACAAAGGTCCCTGATGCAATTGCTGAGGTACTAGAGGACTTCAGTGATGTAATGCCGGCGAATTTGCCAAAAAACTACCCCCAAAAAGGTAATTGACCACGAGATTGAGCTGATCCCTGGCTCAAAGCCCCCAGAAAAGGCTTCATATAGAAGGGCTCCAAAAGAGTTGGAAGAGCTGAGGAAGCAGTTGTAGGAGTTATTGGATGTTGGATTCATTCAGCCATCCAAGGCACCCTATGGAGCACCGGTCCTGTTCTAGAGGAAGCATGATGGATTTTTTTGGATGTGCATGGACTACAAAACACTGAACAAGCTGACAGTGAAGAACAAGTACCCTATCCTGTTTGTGGCAGGGTTGTTCGATCGGTTATCCAATGCAGCTTACGTCACAAAGTTGGACTTGAGGTCGGGGTACTACCAAGTCTGAATTGCAGCAGGAGATGTCCCTAAGATGGCCATGGTGACTTGGTATGGATTATTTGAATACTTAGTCATGCCATTTGCCTTAACGAATGCCCCTGCTACATTTTGTAATTTGATGAAAGATGTACTAAGAGAGTTCATCGATCGATTTGTTGTTGTTTATCTTGATGACATTGTAATTTACAATCAAAACCTCCAAATCATGTGGATCACTTACAGATGGTTTTGACTACATTGAGGGCTAACCATTTATATGTAAAGAGGGAAAAATGTGAGTTTGTTGCGCAAACGATCACTTTCCTTGGTCATGTTGTAGGCCAGGGTAAATTACAGATGGACCCGGAGAAGGTGCGGGCGATCATGGAGTGGTGAAACCTTACGAAGGTCCAAAAGTTATAGTCATTCCTAGGTTTGGAAAATCACTATCAGCGATTCGTGGAAGGCTACTCAAGGAAGGTGGCACCACTAACAGAATTGTTGAAGAAGGATCGGGCTTGGGCATGGATGGATCGATGTGACCAAGCTATGGCAGAACTGAAGCAGGTCATTGCCTCTGAACCAGTGCTGGGGTTACCTAATTTTGACCTACCATTCGAGGTGCACACAGGTGCATCAGATAGAGCATTGGGGGTGGTACTTGTCCAGGAGGGACACCCCATTGCTTTCGAAAGTAGGAAGCTGAAGGAAGCGGAGTAGAGGTACCTGGCTCACGAGAAATAGATGTTGGCAGTGATTCATGCTCTCCATCTTTGGAGGCATTACCTATTAGGAGCGAGCTTCGTAGTGCGGACAGACAACACTGCTATAATGTATTTCATGAGTTAGAAGAACCTCAATCAGAAGCAAGCGAGGTGGCTGAATTCCCCAGCAGAGTTCGATGTGCAGTTTCGAACACAAGCCCGAAGGCTCAATTCGGTCCCAAATGCTCTAAGTCGCAAGGTGGTGGCTGAGATGGTGTCAGCAGTGGTGAGGTTGGAAAGTGAGTTCCTACCTCGCATCAAGGATGAGACAAGCAAAGTCCCTATTTGTACTAAGATGTTGAAGCTAGTATCTGAGGGAGTCACTCGAGGTTTTGGTTCAAGATGAAGTCATCTATGCTAAAAGAGGACGTCCATGTGTTCCTAGTACTAGTGGACTAAGGCGACAACTTCTGAGGGAGACACATGGTGCTCGGTGGGTCGCGCATCAGGGCATGGAGCACACCTATGCCCTCTTATCACGTTCGTTCTTCTGGCCTAAGATGGAGGAGGACGCGGATCAGTATGTGTGGACTTGTCTTGTGTGCCAACAAGACAAGACAGAGAGAAGAAGGCACCAGGGTTGCTGGAGCCTTTGCCTATACCAGATAGACCCTTTCGAGTATATTTATGGATTTCATCACTGGTCTTCCTAAAGTGCAGGGAATGACCAGCGTGTTGGTGGTGGTAGATCGATTCTCGAAGTATGCTACGTTCATAGCTGCTCCGAAGAATTGCGATACTGACTTGATTGCGGAGTCTTTCCTGAAGCATGTGGTGAAATATCGGGGATACCGGATACATTATCATTAATTGAGACGCTCGGTTCACTGGAAGGTTTTGGGTTGCCCTATTCAATCGGTTGGGTTCAGAGTCGAAGTTTTCCATAGAAAACCATCCTCACGGATGGGCAGACAGAGAGAATCAATGCATTGCTGGAGGACTACCTCAGACACTATGTCAATGCAATTCAGTCCAATTGGGTGGATTTACTTGATACAGCCCAATTCTGCTACAATCTCCACAAAAGCTCGACTACGGAGCTGAGTCCATTCGAGGTGGCGACGGGATAACAATCGGCTACTCCACATGAGGTAGCCAAATCAAAGTCGATGGGGTCGAGCCTAGTGGCTTATCGCTTTGCGAAAAACGAGCAAGAGCTAAGAGAGGCAGCTCAAGACAGTTTGGCCAAAGTTGTCCGAAGGATGAAGAAGTATGCTGACCAACACAGAAGACCCTTGGAGTTCCAAGAGGGAGACCTAGTCTTGTTGAAACTCACTCCTCATATTTTGAAAATGTTCAACAAGAAGGAGATGCACAAGGGCCTAGTACAGCGATACGAAAGACCATTTGAGGTGGTCAAGCGAGTTGGGAGGGTGGCTTATCGCCTTAAGCTACCTGAAAGGTTGAAGACACATCCTACATTCCATGTTAGCTATCTCAAACCTTTCCACTCTGATGAGGCAGGTCCAGGGAGGAGCACAGCGAGATGGGCTCTACCTTTAGTACGAAAGGAGTTTGCAAGAGAAATCGAGCAGATTCTAAGCTACGAGACTCATGGCCAAAACAATAAAAAAGGAAAACTCTTACTTAATCAGAGTGGGTTGATGTTGAGGAACCTACTTGGGAGTGAGACATTACTCTATGGTAGTTTGAGAAGGAGATAGCGGACTACCGAAGCGGCAGCAACCGAGCAGTTCGACGAGGGCATCGAACATTTTCGCGGGGGATGCTTGTCAGCCACTCAATTGCGTGCCCGAGTACGCTGGGCTGGGCAGCAAGAAACTTAGCAAATGACCGAGTTCCGGAGGGCTCGAATGGTTCCATAAGGTTTGGTCACGGGAAACATGCGGAATAGCGCATAGGCGTGAAAGGAGGTCTCGCCTTGGCAAGCACCAAGGCGCAGTGCTTGGACGCATACGAGGTTGCGCCTTGGCACGTACCTTGGAGCAACCACGGGCAAACCTTGGCAAGTTCCTTGGCGCAGGAACGGGCAAACCTTGGCACGTTCCTTGGCGCAAGCACGGGCAAGCCTTGGCAAGTCCCTTAAGCACGCAAGGCAGATTCCTTGGGCATGAGTAAGACATCACCTAGGTACGAGCAAGGTCGCGCCTTGACAGTTCCTTAGCACGAGCAAGGCGATACCTTGGTAGATTCCTTTGGAACGAGCAAGGCCACGCCTTGGCACGGGCAAGGCATACCTTGGCAAGAGTTGACAAATCTTGACTTAGGCGTTAACCAAGTCAAAGTATGCTTGGTCTCATTTCTTGATGTTTCCTATTGGAGTTGGAGAAATGGCTCAACATCTACTATAATGAGAGGTGGTCTCTCCTAGGGGCGGCATGGGCACAGTAGCAAGGAAGACCCTCGAGCATGCCTTCGGGTGCCAAGACAAGGCAAGACCCTCGGACCCATGGTCCGGCCACCCCAAGCCGGTGGGACTCGACCGAGCCCCGGCTAGCATCCGTATTGCCTGGGCACAGCCAGGCACCACCGAGCAGTCCTTGTCCCTTAGAGAAGCATGGACCACATCCCTTGAGGCGTGGATGGACCAAGTCAAGGCGGTTCCAAGCGGTTTGGTAACTACCTTGGTCATGGCCACTGGCATTACCAAGGCACGTCCAAGAATGTCCCGAATACGTGGAGCATATGCTAATTGACCAAGCAGTTGAGGCAGTTATGGAACCAAGTGGCAGCAAGGGAACAAGGCGGTTGGGTAACTGGCTTGACCACTAAGGAATGGGGTTTTACTTAGTCTATGGATCAATGTAATCGGGACAGATGTCCTACACAGTTATGTAAGTACTTGTTGGCTGATCTATAAAGCTAAGTGCTCTAGGCTTGGAGAAGCATAAAGTACCAGTGTTGTATTCCCATTGAGAACATAGTAAAACGTTTCCTTGGTGCCATATCTTGTTGTTCGTTTGATTTGTGTATTGGTAGTGTTGAACTAAGGTGGCACGTAGGCACCACGGGTTAGGTTAAGCGAGAAAAGTTTCCTTAGGGTAAACCCCTCACTTAACGGCCCTGTGACATTTACCACATTCTAATACATATTTATACTCGTAAAACACTTTAGAAAATAATTAGAAACCCTATTTGACAATTTTACACAAAATAGAACTCTAACTTTCTATTTTCTTAAGTGTCGGCGCTGTCTATAAATGATCTGGCATTATGTGTTAAGCTATGGCACCATGAATGCTTCGGACACTTTGTGTGCAATTTTTCTTATTCAGCAGACTCAGCACCCTGTCTAGACCTCCCCGACACCGTCCCTTATGACCCACGGCACCGCCACTATGTCGGCTATCTTATCCACTTTTATCCTCTTCTTGGTCCTCCATGCCTTGCCCACGTTGTCTAGCATCTTCCCATGGTGTCGAGCCGATGTATCACAGAGTTAAGTGTGGTTTTGTGCATTTTTACCTCGTATCTTCATGAAATCACATGTTTGTCTCCTTTATACTTTGCATACCTAAAAATACATAAATACAATCAATTAGAGCTCATTCTGAGATATTTATACTAAATATACTACTAAACTAGTCCTATATGTAAGTCTAAATAATCACTTATCAAACACCCCCAAACTTAGGATTTTGCACATCTCGAGCAAAAATGTATTTTACTAAGTACTCTTACTACTACTACTTCTTGAGTTCATATTCATTTCACATCATTGATAAAGTATCCTTTAATTCAAATAAGTTCAAGTTAATAATCCACTCGAAAGCATTTATTTGCAAAAACTCATACTTTAAAAAACATGTAGCTTTAACAACACACACAATTCACTTTCGAAATACAAAAGTAGTTCACAACCAAAACCCTGACTACTCACAAGTTTATTTCACCTCGACACTCAAATAGTAAGTGTACACTCTCATGATTTCTTATTAAGCTCATGAATTCACAAAAAAAGCATAGATCATGATAGTTTTGTAGACTTTAGCACTTCAAGAGTCCATAGACTTAATATAGTTGAAAAGAAAACTTAACTTATTTAAGCTACTCGTACTCGAGCTAAATCTTTTATTTAAAGAGCTTTAATCTAACTTCTGCATTTTTTTCTTTATTTTTATCTCTCTTTTCTTTCTTTTCTCCTCATATATTTTAGTTGCACAGTCTCTACTCATTTTTCTATGGATTCAATTTTTCCTCACTTTTTCCAACCATCAAGTTCTCTGCTTTTTTTCTTATAGAACTTGTGGGACTCTCTATCTTTTTAATCTTTAAAAACTCTTGTTATCACTTCTTACTTTCACTCTATCAAGCAAGTTTTAACTCTAACTTTTCATTAAACGTCATTTCTATCTCTTCCCCTCTTAGTACTAAGTCTTTATTTACTTTTTATACTTAAGTAAGATTCATACTTCTTATAAGATTCCTTAGAGATTTAACTTTTTCCATAATAAGTGTTCTAGTATTCTTCTTGCTTTTGTTTCAATTTCGTGGTCTTCCCTAACTCTTTGTTTCTAATCATAAAATCATGCCGTTATTTGCTACATTTCTCATTTTCTTCAAAAATTTAAAAATACCCTCTTAAGTTTCATATCACCTAGACACTTGTATTCTTCATCATCCTCGATTAAAGGCATATACTTTGCAAATGAATTACTTATTCATTACATAATACTATATATAACATAATCCATACTACCTAAACATATTCAAATAACAAGCAAATAAAATAAAATTTAAGGATCATACCTGCAGTATTTATCCTTATTTCATCCTTTCTTACCACTTTCCATAGTGTAGTGCTGATTCTCCCAAATTTAAACCAAACCTTGTCCTCGAGGTTTAAAATTAAGCCTAAAACATGAAAATAATACAAGATAATAATAATAATGCATAAATATAAAATTTAAATAACTAATAAAAGTACAAAACATTTTTAATGTGAATATAATTAATATAAATGTATCTCTCATCTCCCTAAGGTCTAAGAAATCCTAAGACTCTAACTCTAAGACTATACATCATCATCTACATCATCCGCTATAGCAAAAGTTAGTGTCAAAGGATGCTCCACCCTTCTGCTCAGCACTACGTCTAGATCAAACATGTAGTTTGTTGATGTTGGAAAGCAAATAGACCTATCAATAGGTCTCGCCATCCGATCCTCTCATATATAGCTATATCCCTTTGATAATCCGCAAATAACATAAAGTTTCGTTATCCGTTAAGTCGGTCTTACTCTTATCTCACAAAGGGTTCATGATACTGAGCCTTGTCCCCGCTGTACTGTCTCCTCATCTTAGCAATTTACGCCTCTGCTACCGTGAAATCAAGTCCTCTGGTGGTTGTACTGGTACCTATAGTGGAGGAGGTAGATAAAAAAACCTCAGGATCATCCAAGTCCTACTCTTTTATAAATGGGTCTACAAACTTGTAACCCTCTTCAAATCCCTACTGGTGATCCTCCTCCAATCCATATCTTTCATTTTGCAACTTCTGGGCTAACCATACTGTTGTTGCTGTTGTCATCATTACGTGATCCTCTTGCTCTTTAGCCAACAACTCAACGTCAAGTCTGTTCCTCTCGTCTCTCTATCTCTCTTATCCTCAAAGTCTTAGTAATTAGTTGATGATTTCAATGTGAGCATAAACTCCTTGTCTATGTTTGGTTGAGCCTTAATATCAAATTCTTATTCTCGAATCAATCGCACTCCGTCCTTTAAGCGCCCCTGGGTAATCAAAATTGGAAACAACAATTTGTTATCTCTCTAACATTATAGACTCCCTTAAGTTCTTGTAGATGATCTCCTCCCACGTTGATCTGCCCATACCTTGTAATCTCATATAAACAAGCTGTCTTTGGTTTGTTGATCTCGCCCTACTGAGTAGTTGAGTACAATGAAACAACTAGAAAATGTTGCCATATTCTTTAAATTTTCCTAGCACTCCCTTTCTTAATGTGCTTCAGCATATTCTCAGCTCCCATTACCCATCCTTTTTGTCTTCGAATAGCCAATGCTTTCTCTATGGCTTTAAAATGGCATAGGTTATAGGGTCTCTTATATAAATTATTTGAAAACTCTGTGAGACTACCACCATACTCATATGCTCTAGCCAATAGATGCCATTATTTAACGTCATTAAAAGAGACAAATACCCTTTTCACCTTCCTTGGGTCACCCTTCTTGGTAAACTTTGCATTTGCGTAAAATTCATACACAATTTCACTAAATCCTTTAACCTTGTTCTCCCTATAGTCTTTAGTGAATTGTTCCAAACCTAGTTGCTTAATGAAGTGATCCTTTATCTCCTAATGCAGCTCGACCCCTTCCGGATGGGCTTGACCTTTTGATGGTCCTCTACCTCACGTCGCGGGAGCGCGTCCTCCACCACCTCCTATCGAATTATGACTGTCAAGGTTAGCATTTATCGCAATCCTGTCTAGGGGTTTCCATGTCATCCCTATTAAAATATGTCACGTACAATCATAAATAATCTAAGATAAAAATGAATCGACGTAAATATCTAAATATAAGTAAATAAACAAACATCACTAACGTCAAAATACGAGTAAATAAATATACATCACTCACTATTGTCTGTTTCAAATTCATTTTCATTACTAGAATCCGACACATGATATTCCTCGTCATCGTCACTATCCTCTGGTAAACCGATCATGTTGGAATTTGTAGGGTTCACTATCAATCCAATATCATTTTTTGGGTCAGTGACAACATACGTGGTTGGTTCGTCAGCTTGGAATGTCGTATATGTCAAACAAATAATGTCATATTACACAATGGTTCCCTCATCGGTGAACTTTGGCTGACAACAACGAAACAGCTAACCGCTATTTTTTTTCATGTTTCATAGCAGGGTATGGAAGATAGAAGACCTTACAAGCTTGCATTGCCAAAATGAAAGGCTCGTATTCATTATACCGTCGAGTTTGATGAACCTCGACCAACTTAAGTGAATGGTGATTCCTTACTCCCGCAGGCTGTGTGGGGTCAAACCATTCACATTTGAACAACACGATGCACTTAAAGTCATTATATTCAATCTGGATAACCTCTTGTAGTCCTTCGAGAAATCGTGGGACACATCATCGTAGTTGGAGCCTTTCACACAAACCACGCTGTTATGTGTCGTTCTATTAGTAGCATACACCATGGTGTGAAATTTATATCCATTAACAACATATCTTTTATATACGACACAAGATTGTATAGGACCGATTGCAAGATGACGAAGTGTATCAGCTGTGATGTTATGCCGTGCTTGCTTACAAAGACACAACGACTATATGACAATGTTATGAGATAAAATAAAAGCTTTCACGATAATAGAATTTAATATTACATATGTTGAAAACACTTAGCGAAACTCTGATCGATATTATAATCGACATCCATCTTTTCCCCGTCCGGCATATGCAATTGGTCGATGAAGATTTTACTTTTCATACTCGTTCGTTAAAAGACAAAAATACAAGATATGTTAAAGTAAGAGCATATCAAGAAATTGACTTATTATAGTGACTTACGAGATGTACGACATGACTTCGGGACAATTGAGTAAGATGTAAGTGTGAGCAGCATCGTACTCTTGTTATGTTATGAATTTTTCTTTTTTGGTACGAACGGTACGTCTTGGGTGAGTAAAAATGGAGGAATCACCGACAAAATGAGGATTGGGACCGACAACATCATCGCCATTGTATTACCTCAATTGTGCAAGGTGGTAATGTGGTCTTCAAAAAAATAAGAACAAAACGAGGTTGTTTCCTCCACCAAATATGTGTTGCACATCGATCCTTCAACCTTCACTTTATTTCGCACATTATTTTTCAAGTGCTTAAGGTGCCCAATGAATTCATGTTGATCATTAACAATAGTTTGAGTATTGATGAACGGTATAATCGATCAATTTGTAATTAAGAATGAGTAAGATTACCTCTCAAACAGGTACATCCAGGAAATTGCACTTGGCTAGCAAGCTGACCCTCATAAGGCAAGTGGATTGGTAAGTGTTCCATTGAGTCAAAGAAACTTGAAGGAAATATTTTTTTCTAGTTTACAAATTACTAGAGGTATTTCGAACTCTAAATGAGCCATATCCTAGACGGTTACACTTTTAGGTGTTAGTGATCGAAAAAATAGACTAAGCTTGATAATGGCAACCCAAATAGCATCCGGAAGAAGTTCATGAATTGCAATTGGAATTAGTATTTGCATGAACACATGTCAATCATGACTCTTCATCCCAGATAATTTTTGGCCTTTTTGGTCTACACAACGCTCAAAATTAGAAGTATATTCGTCGGGAAAATGTAAAGATAGGATCCATTAGCATAATTTTTGTTTCTTAGTGTTATCAAGAGCGTATCATGCTAGCAAATACTTTTTTTACACTTCATCCATATCTAGAGAAGGCCGGTGACAAAGTTCCCGAACATCTTGTCTTGATTTCACATTATCCTTAGTTTTTCTCGGGCACTCATAATAATATTGAATATGTTGTCGAACATATTTTTTTCTATGTACATTACATCCAAGTTGTGTCTGATCAAGTTCGTCTTCCAATACGGAAAGTCCCAGAAGATGATTCATTTCCTCCATCCCGAACCATTAGCAATCTTTACATTTTTCGCATCAACACCGATTTCGTCACTTTCATTAATCCCAAGGCCTCGACTTCCATCAAAATGTCTTCACCAAGTCATATCAATGGAGGTTCGTCATTTATTACTGTTTTCCCTCTTAGAAACCCCTTTTTGTCTTTCCTAAGATTAGAGTTTTGAGGCAAAAATCGACAATGACAGTCGAACCATGAAGTTTTCCTACCGTGGCAATGTTGAAAAGCTTCCGTATTGTCCATACAGTATGGACAAGCCATTTTGTCGTATGTGCTCCAACCTGGCAACATGTAATATGCAAGAAAGTCGCTTACTGACCACAATAGAGCTGCTCACATCTAGAAATTTGATTTAGTTGAAACATCATACATCATTAAACCATTGTGCCATAAATCTTATAGCTCTCTCATGAGGGTTTGCAGAATACATCTATTTTCAGGCTAGGGTTAGTCGATCCAGGAACGATAATAGTCAAGAATATAAATTCTTCTTTCACGCACATCGACAGTGGAAGGTTGTATGGAGTCAAAATCATGGGCCACAAAGATTAAGGCCTCCCATTTGACCCTAATGGTTGAAAACCATCCGTGTAGAGCCCCGAACAAACATTTCAAATCTTCGCTGTACTCTTTATTCACTTCCTTAAAATGACGTCATGTCATTAAATCCAAACAATGTTGCATAACATCGCTTGGGGACACGTGTTCCCCTTGCCAACGCATATGTCTAGCTGTTAATTAGGAAGCAAACAAACATTGCAATTAAGGGCCTAAGCCTTGTTTTTGTGTTCCTACCGCAACTACGTCGTTGTGTCGTAGTAAGAATGCTCACAAATTTTGCACGATGTTAAGTTATATTCATCTCCCCAATAAATCATACACTGATTTTCACAACAATCTATCTTCTTGACAGGTAGAACCAATCCTCGCATAAGTCATTTTGTTGAGTGAAAACTGTCGACTAATGTGTTGTTGTTAGGCAATGCTTCCTTGATGAATTGCATGAACTCATCGTAACAACGTTCAGAAACGTGGCGCGTCGATTTTAGAGAAAGCAATCTAGCCATGGCAGACAATTTCATCATTTTCGCACAACTCGTCCATACTTGCTCATTACTAGCATCAATCATGTCGTATAATTGTTGCTCCTCTTCCATGTGATTCTAGTTAAAACTAGGCGTCGCATTATGTATCATCTATTGGTAAGTCGACGATGGTTGACCATACTCGATGTTGATTTCTTCTTCGTAATTGTTTTCAAAATCGTAGAAAGTGGATGTCATATCCTGACCTTCTTTCTCACCGTTTTCGTACCAACAATAGTATCTAGGAATGAACATGTACCTACATATGTGGTACTAAATAGTTTGAACGTCTAAGTAGGGTAGAAATCGACATTTATCGCGATTACATGGGCACCTAATCCTACCCTCATTGTGATAAGTGGTACAATTTTCCTTCGTAAATTCTATGAGTTCCTTTACCCTTACAACAAACTCCCTTCAAATAAACCCGTTATCGAGGTAATTGTACATCCACTCTCTATTCACCGTTGACATTCCCTACAAAGTACAATGCTTAATTTAAATGCAAATGTTGACAATTCAATTTTTGTAATTGTAGGACTAATCAATGCCTTAAAATACATTTAAAATGTTTATGTAAGGTTTATTGCAATGCCTTTAGCTAGATCATGAATATATGTTACTTCTACAAAAATCTTGACATAGTTTCCCCTATAACATAAAATACCATAAAAATCAGAACCTAGTAAACATCATTGGGAGAATTCCTAAAGGTCTCACATCTCCCCAACATTTCACAATATCATGTATACATAAATTAAAAGGCTTAGGAGTGCACATTATAATTATATAAGAAACCACAAACGAAAAATGGCGCAACCAATTAACTTAGGAGTGACACTAAATTTATAGGAACTAAATTCTAATTGCAATAATAAAATAAATATATAGCTAAATATTGATCCTTATGATAACTCAATTAATTCGGAATTTTATTGATTAAATCATACTTGTTAGGAAACATGAACATCATAGTAATATTAGTGAAGACATAAAAAATAAGAACATATAACCACATAGCCTAACTAAGTTTTTCAATAGGAACACATATATATAGCCCATTAATTAAATTTATGTATATATTTCTTAAAGATTCTATAAAACCTTCTCATCTCATTTATGTTCTTGTTCAACTTCTTCTTTGTCCCAATAATGTCATACCACTAATTTTGCATATTTTACAAAAATCTTGGTAGAGTTTCCCCTATAACATAACTACCAAAAATTTCATAACCTAATAAATGACAGCGGGAGAATGCCTAGAAGGTCTCACATCTCCCCAACTTTTCACAATATCATGTAAACATGAATTGAAAAGCTAAATCCAATACATTTATATTTCAAGAAATTCATAAAATGATTGAAATCACAATTTCTAATTGAAACGAATGCATTGAACAATTACAAAACTTACCTGAGTTTCCCCCATTATATACATGCATAATCAGCACAAAATGGTGAGTGAACTTCAATTGATAGGAAATAACCACATGAAAGATTTTGCAGCACTATTGAAGTAATAAATCCTCAAGCATTTGAGAATTCTTTCAAATCTCCAAAAACTAAGAGAATAACCACAACTGAATTGTTGTAATCAATAAATTATGTAATATTTGCCAACCAATTTTGGTATAGTAATATTGGTTGAGATAGAGGCACAAGTAATTGTCTTATTGTATTTGAATCTTAGTAGGGTTAGATTAGTACTTAAGAATTTAAAATACTTAGTGAAATTAATTTGTAAAAGAGGTAAAAGAGAGTAGTTGCGGCATTCTACCTAATAGCAACACAATTTTGTATGCATTGCAGTACATGATTGAAGAGTCCTTAAACGGGAACCACAATGATAATAAACAAAATGGTGATGAGTGGAGATTGTTACTAGCTTTTGATCTTGGTATCATCTTTAAAGCCATCCTTGGAAGGAAACTCATTGTTTGAGAACAATTACATCGCAAATAGCTAATTAAGCTGGTATTCATACTACTTTATGCAAATCATCAAGATTTATGTCCCCCACCAAGGTGTTGTTCGAGCTATATTTATTTTTAGGTTAAGGCTTAGGGTTTTTAATTGTTAGATTATCCAAGTATCTATAGTTTTATTTAGTTCAATATTCATCCACCAAAGTGAGTTTGATAGAATCAGTGGTAAGACTAAAGGTATAGCTATTGTTCAATGAAAAACATTTTAGATTTTTTTAAGTGGATTTGGAATTACATTTATGTGATTGAAATTCAAGAGTTATTGGTTGTTAATCTAAGTTTTATAGATTTGCTTTCTAGGGTTATATTGGGATTAAATGTTTATTAATCTAATCTAATCTCTCTAATCTCTCTGTCACTCCCATTTTGTTATTTTTTTAAAAATTAATGGTGGGTCACAAGAATCTAAAACAATACTCAAATTGGTGGGTTGTGGGTGTTTGGGCCTTTTTTAGGACAGATTGTTTGTTGGGTGTCAAGAAGTTATACTTATTAAGTGGCACGTAACACATAAAAATGTATATGTGAAAAATGTAGGAATGGTTAAATTTTGTACCCGAAAGGAGAATTCGGAAGAAAAGGAGCAGGGTTTGAGTCCAACTAAAATGTTGAATAGGTCACCCCCAATTAGAATGATTTCGAAAAGTCGGGATGATCGCCTTCACTACCTAAAAAAAACGAAAACTAAGTTTAAGAATAAGATGAAAACAAACCGTAGAAACATGCAAATGAAAAGAGAATTCTAGGGATGATTGTAAGATAATGGTGCTAGCTTGTATACAATTTGCAACATGGGATGAAACATCTCTAAACTTCTTGAACTCTTTAAATTATTTTAACTTCTTAAACTATAAACTAAGTTATATATGTAAATCAATTTTTACAAGTTCATAAATTTTAAAAGGCAAAAACAAAATGATTTTAAAGTTTCATAAACTTTCCTTTCCTCTTTGAGATCTCCATACACAACAATCTACTCAACAAACCACAAAACTCCTTTAAAGTACAAATTTAAACACACCAAGAAAGCCCAACAAATACTAACTTTGTTAAACATTGTTAAACAAACCCATCTCTCAAAGTCTCTTATAAATCAATAAAAAACTCAATCAATCAAGTTTTGATTGTTTAAATAGCAAATATGGGCTTTATAAATTCATAACGTGTTCAATAATGTTACCCTTATTCTTCACAAATCAATCTAATAAAATGAGAAAAACCCACATTACAAGAAAATCTGTTTAAAACAATCTAAAGGAATGACAAAAAGATACACTAAAAGGAAATTAAATCCATTACAATAGGTGTTTAAATTTACTAATAAAACCAACATTGGGTAAAAGAACATAGATCTCTTTTTCTTTGCCTCAAACCAATTGGGTTACGATTTAATAAAAATGTCAAACATAGATCTCATTTTCTTTGTATTCCAATTTCGTTGACTGTTGTGGCTCAATTATCATTACTACAACCAGTTTTTACAGCTCTAATCTAAGAAAATATGCAGACACACATATAACATGTGAAGAAGGCAAACTATTCCGGTTTCTAAGAAAACTAAACCAATTGAAATATAAATGAAGAAAAGAAAAAAAAGGAAGTATTAGTAATACATTGCCAGATAAAACTTCCCCAAACAAGAAGAATCCTGCTAGACCTGAAGATAGGAAATTTGCCGCAAAGTTTGCGACTGTAGCTTGGAGAAACGAGAGAGTTTTTAGGCTTTCAATATGGCAAAGCCACATAATCAAATTGAAAAATACCACTGAAGCATATTTCGTAGTCTATAATTATCAACATCAACGTTGTTAAATGCGAGAAAAGAACTAATGCATCCAATATGTTGATGTAGACAGCCTTGCCAATTAAATGATTAGCAGAATATAATGCCAAAGATTTCTACTTTATCTGATAAATTTCTTGATTGCCAACTATGGAACATTACTTAGGTTACATCCATCAAATGGAGTAGAAGTTTTTGATCTATGTAGCCTACCCTGACTAATTTGGGATTGAAAACTTGTTAGCTAAGACAATAAGATCAATGCATATTCATAGAACAAAAAGAAGAAATGTGAAATCAGGAAACAAAGTCCAAATTCCAAATATATCAATAGGTCTAAAATACGAGAACAAATTTGAAGTTCCAGAATCCAATTCTCAGACCATAATAATCTCCAACTAAAGCGAAATCACATAGATGCATTGAACAATCGACCAGATATTAGGGTTGCGTATTTGTATAGAAAGTTCTCAATCAATTACTGTTCTTCGCCACTTCACAATTCAACATAATCAGTGACAAATACAACCTTAACATCTAAAAACACAAAGTCAGTGCGTCGAATCCACCATTTCAAAAAATCAAACAAAGCATCTAAAATCAGATTTCCATCATATGGAGATAGATTGAAGAACCGAAAACATGTATTTAACCTAATTGAGTCACCGACATTAACATAACAGAGTAAGAGAAAGAGAAATTAAACAATCAAGAACATGAAGGACCAAATCAATTTCAAACGAAATGAAGTCCAAATCTCAAATCATATAATAGATATTTATCCTAATTGGATAAAGACGTGATGAGATAAAGCGAAAGAATATGAGAGAGAGAGAGAGAGAGAATCGTAGCGGCAATGAGGAGGGAGGAGGCTCTTGGGCTACTGCTCGTCTACTCTGCTGTTGTTGTTGAGAATGCAGAAGTTGACAACGCTGACGATGGGGTAGGTTTGGGTGCTGAAGAAGTGGTGGTTGTTGAAGTAGTAGATGAGGATTTTGAGGGAGAGGTAGATGATGAGGATGAGGAAGGCTTGCGAACGATGGAGGTGGATGCGAATTGGATCTTGGGTATAGAGGCGGTAGTCGATGCCATGGCGAGGACATTCACAGCACAGGTGAAGCCCTACAATGTGACGGTATTGAAGATGATTAGAGGGAGGGTCTAGGGGTGGGAAAGTCTAGGGGTGGGAGGTTGGGGTTTTCTTTCCAGGGCTACTGATTAGATAGGAGGATGAGGAGATTGTTACATGAGAGATGGATGATTTTGGGGGTTGTTGTCGGCGACGCTAGTGTGCGCGTTGGGAGTTGTTCTAGTAATGGAGTCGACGTTGTTGGCGGCGGTGTCATTTCCTCCGTCGATGCCTCTAGCTTGGAGTTGATTCGCTATGGTTGTGAGGAGTTGAAAGAGAATAATTACTTTGATAGGGTTTTTCATTACATTCCAGTTTAGTAACGAAATACCAACGGATAACATTTAGCAACGGATTAACTGAATTTTGTAGCTAATCCGTAGGTAATTAAGAATCTATTACTAATCCATTGCAAACACACAATTGGAACGGATTAGCAAATGAAGTTTAAGTGGGAAACTTTCGCTGGTTTTTTAACAATGGAGTTTATTTCCGTTGCTAAATTTCATTGCTAATCCGTTGGATCCGTTTCTAAATGATCAAACATTTTCCCTTCCATATTCCATCGTTATTACATTGCTAATTAGCAACGGACACTTATTCCATTGCTAATTCCATTTCTAATTTACTATTTTTTGTAGTGTAGATCTAATAAACATCTATCATCCCATGACAAGAGATCTCAAATTCCCAATCCGATCAGAAATAGAAACCTGACACATCGTGCAACTCTCATTTATTCTCTAAATGTATATTCACAATATTATTTAGATTATGGACTATAAAACAATTATCAATTCCAAGTCATCAGCCAAATCACTTAACTACTTTGATTGGTTAGAAAATTACAATTTCTAACTTCGTCAAATCATTCTCTAATGATGAGTTCATCAAGAACCTTATTCCTTTCATTTTATTAAAATCTCCCATAAACACACGTCTTTATCACTTACACTAACTTCTCTCATTGTCTAAATGGAGACAGATATCCTTAACTTGAGTAGACATACGTTTCTAAATGGAGATATCAACATATTCGATGATTATACTATCATAGTATAACTTTTAAACTTCTATACCATACAAGTTTATAAATATGTTATTTCTTTTGCATTTCTACTCAATTACAATTGAAGAATATTCAATTTTTCAAACAAGTATAAAATATACTCTATTCAATATTTCCAACCTAACATATAATAAAACTAACTAACAAAATTGTACGTTATGCATTTCTCTTCATTTCAATTATATCTTCACCAACATACAAGCATCTTACATCATCTCCTATTTACAATAGCTAGTGCTTTAAACTTCACCACTGACTAATCAGGAGGTGTAGAACTATAATTGTACCAATAGACAACATATTCACTGATATTAGTTGTATATTACTTTGGTTCAAAACTTCATCATTTGTAGTTTGACTCATCGTAAGATTCTTGTAAAGATACATTAGGTTTTATCAAACTCATGGTTTGATATTTTGAGTCTTATCAGGAATCTTTCACCTGAAACTTCCATTTTCCATATGATGTGAGAATTTATTGACCATTTATTAATCTATACTTAAGCTTTCAATTGACTTCAACAAAACTTCATTGAATCTTTTATTCCAATTATCATTAATTCATTCGATTATTCAAAGAAAGGTGGGCACCAGACATCAATCTCTTACACTGTGAATGAATCGTGATTATGAAATGGAGTTACTTAGACCGTTGGTCATACACAACTACTTTAGTGCCTTATCTTGACTAAAGGAGTCCGTCCGTGTCAATACCAGTAGTCACAAGTCATCTCAACATCTCATCATTTTTTTACATTGAGTCTATTCCATTCGGTTTTTATCAATCTTTTTTCGCGCATTGATCTCAATTTTTGTCCCTTTATAAACTTACCAAGACTTTAGCTCAACAACCAGGCCACTTACGACTCCTTAATCTTGACCTAGAAAGGCAATTTATATTTCTTCTCTTTTCAAAAATATAGCTAAAGACAGTGCAACTTCTTATTATCATTTAATGAATCGAAGTCTTCCTTAGCTAATCTTAATTCGTAACAGAGAAACTTCATGGGTCAAACAGTTAAAGTGTTTGTTATTGCCTTGCATTATTCCCATTAATCTAAAATATCCCGATTTTTTTCTCAAAAAGAAATTTAAACACTTTTCAAGAAACTGTGCAAGATAACATTCTATCTTACTATTCATCAAATTACTTTTGATGAATTCACTTTTCCATTACTATTCAACTGAAGAGATAGAAGAATTTGAATTTTCAAACTCTGATTATCTTAAAGACTAATCAAATTTTTAAAAGATTTTATTTAAATCATTTAGTTCATATCAATGAAAGTTCTTGCAATATAGGAGTTCATATTGACGTCCATATCAATTACTAATATTCAATCAGTATCTATATCTCTTCATTTATTATATTTTAAGTCGTAGTGATAAACATCATTACTTAATTCGATTGGAAGTGACTATTGGGCACTTTGAATCTCAAAACACAGTCACTTGTTTTGATGTTTAATAACTTATCCAATCTATTATTAAACCACTTCCCAACACCTTAACTTATAACATGTTGATCTTATCACTACAATTTTCATTTTCAAACTAGAAATTTCGCTTATCTTTGTTTTCTAACATCACCTAATTCGATGTTAACAAAGATAACTTCTAATTTTTGTAATTCCATTCATTTCATCATTTCTTTATTTAACTCATAGAACCACAATATTCAACGTCACTTATGAATAAGTAACTTGAGTAATAAACAATCAAAATTTTCATTACTTCTATATAGAAGTCATTTGATTGTTATAAAAAATGGTTATGTTTTATTTTTCATTTGACATTTGTTTCGAAAAGGAGATAATACTTTACTTCTCAATATTTTATTTTCATAAAAACCGACTTAGACAACTTGAAATATCATATCACAATCTCATTGTGATTCCAAGTCAAGATTTAATTTGTCAAATCAATTTCCATTTTACATTTTTGATAACCATATGTCTCACTTTTCTTTTCATTTGAGACTTGTTCAAAAGCAATTCTAAATTGTTTATAAATTAAACCAATATTTTATAGAATATGTCTTCTCGAGTTAATCGTGCAACCAGTACTATCCTTATTCTAAAACCTAAGATAATTCATATCTTATGCTTTCCACAAATCCCATTTTCATATTACGTTTTCCAAACGATTCTCAATTGTTTGAGACTTAATTTAAGTCTATTTTAATATTTTTTTGAGCATTTAAAATTGTAATAGTTCGATATTTTTGATTTCCAAGAAATCCATGTGCAATAGTTGCATACATTAATCATTTGGACTTCCCTTTCAACCAATTTTCTATTGGTTTCATAACTACACTTCCATCAGTTATATCAGTACCGAACTACTCACAACACCTTTGTGCATTCAAAATTCACAAGTCTATTTCATGCCCATTTACGCTCGGTTTCGTTTCACAAGCTTATTCTCTTTTTTATTTTTTGTCTCTAATCTTACTCGTCGTATCTTACGAGTTAAGCATCGAATGGACAAGGAGAATAAACTTCTATCGCATATCTAGCCATAATACACACATACAACACAAATATAACATAATAATAAATCTTTTAGACTTTTTAACCTTGTTACATCTCGTTACTTCCCAACTAATTGCGCTCAATCACTCTTTGCTTCTCAACCAAATTTTTATCCTCAATTAAGTCAAGGCTCTAATACCAACATTGTCAGACCCCACCTAATTAGGGCATCTGACTGGCTTAGATTACCCTAATCCCTTGGTAATCTAGCATCCTTTACCTCTCCATCAATAAATAATTACAAACCTATTGTAACAATTATCAAATGTAATTTTCTTATCAACCAGAAAGGATTCTAAAGTAAATCTTAAACCTCAAACTTCCGTAGAAATTAATTATATAATCCTCAAAGTTTTTTACATGAATTTAATAATTCTTGAGATTCCGTGAAAAGTTTTCGGCAACACCTCCTCTATTTTTAAGCCTAAACTGGAAAACCCGACCTTCAAAAATCTTCAACAAAACCTGCTCATCTTTGGTGGAAATGCCCAAGGACTCACAATCCACCCTTAACAATATATATATATTGCATTAACAAAAATTGTTTATTCATTCTAACTTATCCAAATTTTCAAAATCCTTAAACTTTCATTATCTTAGCTCCACAGCATTCCAAAGGAGAACCCAATCACACTTGAACCCATAAACCCTTTATAAAATATAATATATTAAAAAACCAATACATGCATAGAGAAAAGAACTAAACAAGTCATATACATTCAAAAAGATTTTCTTTTCCCTTGTCGCCGTTAAAACCTGTCATTATCCAATTACAAAAATTCGATAATGTCAAATAAGTAAATCTCACACTATCCAGTACACTTGTAATAACCAAATGCATTGTATTTCAAGAATTTAAACAAACAATAATATCACAAGGAATCATAAATATATAAGTATGCAATCCATCTCGTTTTCGTTGACCGCCCACAATCAGAACACACATTTCCAAAAATAGTAGGTAAACAGTAATAAAGATTCATGAGTTTGAGAGGAAGTCCCTCGAGAAGCCACGTCCTCGACTCTCCATGGAGTATGATCCTAGTCAGCATCACAAAAATAACCCATCTGAAACAAGTATCAACAACAATTACTAACTCCAGTCACAAAGCATCATGGTGTTCATTCTATCATACATATAGCCAATGAACATAATGGGACCCCCAAAGGCCTCCTTCCTCACGTGTCCGTGAATGCATGATTAAGAAATATAAAATGATAAACCGTACATGCAATTATATTCGTGAAATAATCATACAATATAAAGGTTACCATGAGATTTACTTAACCTTACAAACAGCCAACTTTGAACTTAATTTTTGAGGTTCCCGAAGCGCCATATCACCTTGAAAATAGTTCCAATAGCTTCTCTACATATCCAATTATATTATGGGTGAAACCATATCACGAAACCCAATGAAAATTGTAATCAAAGTACATTTGAGAACAGTTTCCCAAAATATTAATTTATATAACTGTTTCAACTAGCTTTCAACTAGCCAACTTGGGGTAACTTTTTAACCTTGAAAATCACAATATTTGCCATGATGAACTTAATGGAACTTGTAGTACTCTTATCCGACTTTCCATAGACTCTAAGAACACGTAAATCGGATCACTAATAGAGAAGTTATGAATTTTCCCATATAGCTTGTCTACTAGGCAAACTTTATTTATGTCAAACTAAAAAAAATGCCTCCAAATCTAAATTTTTGCAATTAAATTCTCAAAACTAAATAATAACAGCCACAAAACAACCCGATACCAACACCAAAATATTTTTATAGCCCATGGAGTCAAATAGGATAACAATCAATAATCAATTCATCCAGAAACCCAATGTAAATTAATATCAACAATTAAAACATCAAAATAGTTATCAACTAAATCGCATTAGTTCACTTCATCAAAACCCTAACCCACATCAATGGAATTTATCTCAAATTGATGCAAATCAGTCCAATACACCAATTAACAACAATTCATACCGATTTCTATCGAAACCCCGCGAAAGAAATCAAAAAATCATGAAAATTCAAATTGAATTGAGGAAAAACGCCTGGCATTGAGAATTTACCAAATTATGAGTTGAATACCTCGTATCCCCCATGGAAATTTAGCTTGAATTGATCGACTCGCGATGCTCTGTAGTTTTGTGGAAAGAAACTGGATGAAAATTGAACGTACAAATATCCAAAAGCGAAAGAAAGGTCGGAGAACGGTTAGGTTGAACAAAATAGTTTTTGGTCTTTTGAAATGAAAACAAAGTTAAGTTTTGTTTAGTTTTTTTCCCCTTTATATATAAAATCCTTAAGCTTCCCAGCTTAATTTCTTTTTAATTTTTAATTCTTGAAATCACAATTTTGACGTGTTTTGACTTTCGACGCATGTTTTTAATCCGATTTTTCACCAAATCGAGCCAAACTCTCGATAAAGTAATCAATATTCATAAAACTTCCATAGCACTAGTTTTAGTCATACCAAAACCCCAAAAATCTTAACTTAGTCCATGTCATATTAAAATCTCCCGGACCAAACCTCTTGTCATACTTTACCAAACCTGCATCAGTTTGGACCCAATCTCAATCTCGACTACCGTCAATCGACGCCAAACTCGAAACAACATCTCGTACAAACTTCATCTCATTTCACACTACCTCCTATCCCAGCTTACACACAAACCAATATGTGTATACACCTCACCAATAACCACCGACTCGTCTATTTTCTACTTCCTCGATGATTACTCTACGCGTATCTCAAGGTGAATCCAATGTATACTTTTATTTAATTCAGAATGTAGGATTGATTTATATATATTTATACATATATAAATCATATATATACACCTATATATTAGCGGGTATAAATTCACTACGCGCGCCAACGACCAACCTCGGGCTGCACACTATTAGACATCCCACAAGTGCCACCCTTGACCTAGTGTATCACTAGGCGTCCACCAATTTATTTATTATTTTATTTAATTTGTGGTTATCTTTTGCTTAAAGTTTAAATAAATCCCCGAAAAATACCTAAATTTCGCCAAAATTCATAGAATTGCCAAAGCGCTCAAAATTTCTAAACAACTAGTCACACGCAAATCAAGGTGTAGGGCCCACCTCGGCTCGTTAACTCTATTTAAAGTCTAAAATTCGAGTTTTCAAACTTACTTTTAAATATTTTTGCGAAACTCGTAATAGTTGCTCGAGTTGACATTTAAACTTCCACGAAACTCGTGTTGGCACATTTCTCGAGACAAAACCTCGATATCATAAAAATTAGAGAAAATCTCCGACGCACTCTAAAAGTCATGGATATCGCATATACACTCCACTTATCCCTATTTCTCATTGAAATAGTGTATAATACATCAAATAGGCACACAACATACAAAAATAATATTAAAATTTATGATCTTTGATCCGTAACACATGGGTCCCTCATCGGATACCTAAATCCCAAATTAAATTCGAAAATACTTAATTAGCCACTTAATCAAGTTTATAAAATTCTTGAATGTCACATAAATTAAGTCCAATGAAGTATAGGGTAGCCTTAGTTCTGAAGAGATTTGAAAAACCCCTATAGAGATGATATCTTATTTACCACTACTACATATAATAAAAAAAATATAGGAAACTATTGTGCTGACTTGACACATGTCGATTTTTGGTGTCGTTGCTGGGGATTTTTAAAATAATCTCTCGAAAACCTTCTTGTTGATGACATATAATATGGCTGAATACGAGGAAGAACTAATTTTTAGGCAATCAGAAAAGAATGTCATGGCTTATGCACCTAAGTGCATAACTTTTGCAATAAAATTTTTGGAATTCAAATTGAAGTTCAGATTCATAAATTCATTACCGTATTTTTATAGTGAAGATAACGAAGATGCTCAAAATTTTATTAGGAGTTTGCACACAAAGTAAGCAGTTGAAACCTAAGGATATAAAAATATTTTTGATCTTTGATCCGTAACACATGGGTCCCTCATCGAATACTTAAATCCCAAATTAAATTTAAAAATACTTAATTAGCCACTTAATCAAGTTTATAAAATTCTCAAATGTCACATAAATTAAGTCCAATGAAATATAGGGTAGCTTTAGTTCTGAAGAGATTTGAAAAACCCCTATAGAGACAATATCTTATTTACCACTATTACAAATAATAAAAAATATGGGAAACCATTGTGCAGACTTGACCCATGTCGATTTTTGGTGCCGTTGTTGGGGATTTTTAAAATAATCTCTCGAAAACCTTCTTGTTGATGACATATAATATGGCTGAATGCAAGGAAGAACTAATTTTTAGGCAATCAGAAAGGAATGTCATGGCTTATGAACCTATGCGCATAACTTTTGCAATAATTTTTTTAGAATTCGAATTGAAGTTCAGATTCATAAATTATTTACCGTATTTTTATAGTGAAGATAACTAGGATGCTCAAAATTTTATTAGGAGCTTGCATACAAAGTAAGCACGTTGAAACCTAAGGATATAGAAATATTTATGATCTTTGATCCGTAACACATGGGTCCCTCATCGGATGCCTAAATCCCAAATTAAATTCAAAAATACTTAATCAGCCACTTAATCAAGTTTATAAATTCTTGAATGTCACATAAATTGAGTCCAATGAAATATAGGGTAGCCTTAGTTCTAAAGAGATTTGAAAAACCCTTATGGAGACGATATCTTATTTACCACTACTACAAATAATAAAAAGATGGGAAACTATTGTGCAGACTTGACACATGTCAATTTTTGATGCCGTTGTTGGGGATTTTTAAAATAATCTCTCGAAAACCTTCTTGTTGATGACATATAATATGGCTGAATGCAAGGAAGAACTAATTTTTAGGCAATCAGAGAGGAATGTCATGGCTTATGAAACTATGTGCATAACTTTTGCAATAAAATTCTTGGAATTCGAGTTGAAGTTCGGATTCATAAATTCTTTACCGTATTTTTATAGTGAAGATAACAAAGATGCTCAAAATTTTTAGTAGGAGTTTACACACAAAGTATGCACGTTGAAACCTAAGGATATAGAAATATATTATGTTAAATTAAAACCTTTTTCCTTCTGAATTAAAAGCCCAAGCTTTATATGGGTTATTTTACCTCCCTCAAAATTCCATAACCAATTGGTCAGAGATGCTACAAGTCTTTCTTGATCAATATGTCCCAGCTAGAAAAATTAGTTCATATAGATAAAAAATAAGTAATGCTAGGATGGAAATTGGAGAAACTTTTGATGAATTTTGAGATAGGTATCAAAGATTGATTTCATTATGTCCAATGCATGGATTTACATAAAAAAGCTTTAATGCAATATTTTTATGAAGGATTAAATAACTTAAAATGAAGATTCTTAGACACAATATGTGGAGGGTCTATGCTCCGCATAACACCAACTTTAGCAAGAGAGGTTATAAATAAAATGTCTAAACAATCCAAGCAATATAGTGAGAAAAGTAAATTAATTAAGGAAAATCTAAGTGAAATGAATAGAAGGACATATAAGACATCACACGATACGATAGATGAGCTAAAAGCCATGCTTGAATTATTACTAAAGGATAGATTAGGCAAAATAAAACCTTATGTTTTTTGTAATGAATTAAGTCATTCTAATAATAAATTCCCTTTGATGTAGCAAACCAAAATAGAAGAAGGTAATGCTATAATAAACCAATATAATGGATTTGTTCATCTCACTTTAACTTGAATAGTTATACAAATTACTCATAGCCAAATATAGGTAATTGTATTAACAATCAAGGTTATTAAACGTATAAAAGATCCAATAATTCAGAAAGAGAAAAAAATTAAATAATTCAAACATTACAAAATGATACGACCGAGTTGAAGAACTAATTGAGTCAAATGGCAACATAAATGAGTGAATTCATAAATCAAAGGAAATTACCATCTCAACCTTATCCTTTTTATATGAAAAAACACCAGCCATAACATTAAAAAGTGGTAAGTAGATTAAACTCGCCTATAATGGACGTAGCAAAAATTGAAATATTAAAACTAGAATGATATTTCCTGTAGCTGATAACAATTCGGTAAGCCGGTGCAAGTAGTTTCTAAAAAGATAGGAATTACAGTAATAAAAACGAGCATGGAGAGTTTGTACCAACTAGAATCGAAAATGATTTGAGGGTATGTATAAATTATAGGAAGTTGAATGCCTCAACTAGGAAGGACTATTATCAACTCTCATTTATAGATCATATGTTAGAAATACTAACCGAAAAACCCATTACTACTATCTAGATGGTTATTTAGGATTTCAACAAATAACTGTAGCCCCAGAAGATCGGGACAAAACAAGTTTTATTTGCCCATTTGGTACATTTGCTTATAGACGTATGTCTTCTGGTTTGTGTAATGCACCTGCAACTTTTCAAAGGTGTATGATTAGTGTTTTCTCTAATTATGTGAAAGATTTTATTAAAGTCTTCATGGATGATTTTACTATTTATGGTAATTCTTTCTTTGAATGTTTAGATAATTTAACTAAATTGCTTAAGAGATGCATAGAAAAGAATTTAGTATTAAATTAAAAATGTCATTTAATGGTAGATCAATGACTTATATTAGGACATATAATGTCACATAAAGGAATAGATATAGATCCAACCAAAATCTAATTAATCAAAACGTTACCTTACCCCACTACAATAAGAGAAATACGTTCATTTCTTGACCATGGAGGATTTTATAGAAGATTTGTGAAAGATTTTTCTAAAATAACATAACCTTTATGCAAACTTTTACAAAAAGATGTTCGTTTTTAATTTACCAATGATTGAAAGATATCATTTACTAAATTAAATGATTCTTTAACAACCACGCTAGTGATTAAATCATCAGATTGGTCATTACCTTTTGAAACAATGTGTAATGCAAGTAATTACACAATTGGAGCTATTTTAGGTCAAAAAGTAGGAAAAGAATGTCATGTTGTAAATTATGCTTATAAGACTCTGGATCCAGTCCAACAGAATTGTACCACTATTGAAAATGAACTTTTAGCGATAGTGTTTGCCTTAAAAGATTTAGACCTTATTTATTAAGAACAAAATGATAGTTTATTTAGATTATGCAGCATTGCGATACTTAATGACAAAACAATATTCTAAACCAAGACTAATAAGATGGATGTTACTTCTAAAGGAATTCATCCTTACTATAAAAGATAAAAAAATGAGCCAAAAATCTAGTAGCAGATCATTTAAGTAGGTTAAAAAATGGAGAACCACCAATACCATTAAGGGATGAATTTTCGGATGAACATTTTATATAGTATATTAATGGCCCATGGTATGCTGATATAGTTAATTATCTTACCATCAATAGGTTATCACCTAATTTGATGAGAGCTCACAAGAATAAAAATAAAAAGGATTCTAAGCATTATTTATCGGATGATCCTTATTTATGGAAATTTTGGATAGACCAAATAATTAGGAGATTTATACCTCAATCAGAAGTGCAATCAATTCTTTCTCATTGTCATACTTATGCATGTGGAAGACATTTAGGTTCACGTAGAACTGCCCGTAAGATTTTAGATTCCAAATTCTTTTGGCCTGCTCTATTTCATGATTACTTTCTTTATACAAAACTTTGTCCAAATTGCCAACAAATTGAAAAACTAGGACGTATAAATCAAATGTCTTTACTTCATATTCTTTTTCGTGAAGTATTTAATGCATAGGGTATAGATTGCATGGGACCTTTTCCACCATCGAGTGGTTATGTTTTTATTTTACTTGTTGTAGCTTATATGTCTAAGTGGGTAGAAGCAAAAGCTACTAAAACTAATGATTCAAAAATAGTGGTTAATTTCCTTATGTCGAAGATTTTTACAGTTTTTGGAGCACCTATACCACTTATTAGTAATATAAGTTCACATTTTTGAAATCGATTAGTTGCTAATCTACTTACTAACTACAACGTCACACATAGGACATCTACTACAGATCACCCACAAACTAGTGGATAAGCTGAAATTTCAAATAGAGAAATTAAGTCAATATTGGAAAAATAGTTAGTCTAACACGTAAGGATTGGAGTTTTAGATTAGAAGAAGCATTATGGGTAGATAGAACAATATTTAATATGCCTATAGGTATAACACCTTATAGGTTAGTATTTGGAAAAACATGTCATTTACCAGTAAAACTAGTACATAAAGCTTATTGGGCAATAAAAGCATGTAATGTGAGTTATAATGAAACAGGAAACTAACTTAAGTTGAGTCTTCAAGAATTAGAAAAACTTAACAATGATATTTGACGCATGTCGTGCATGCCAAATATAACCCGTAATCGAGTTACCAACCGCAAGGGTGTAGTAGCGGTAAATACGGGGTAGAATCCGCAGGACTTGAGTTTACTCTAAGTTAACTAAATATGGGGGTTTTCAATCAATAAAATAATTAATTAAACAAGCAATAATGAAAAGTTCACCCAAATCTCCAGCTCCACAAATCAGAATCAAGATTCAATAGCATTCAATGGTCCTCGATCTCTCCCAAAAAAGAATTATTAATTAAATTTCTCCTAGATTAGTTATGGAAAATCGAGAACCGCCATAAATTCCTAATTCCCCTAATTTTGATAATCAGGACATCCGCCACTAATTATTTCCCTAATTAATGTATAACCCTAGACATCCACCAATCAGGTTTAATACATTAACCGCATTAATATAGATCTATGGGAACACTAATCCTAGATAACCGGGTCACAACCGTTACCGATTTAACCTAGATCCAATTGTTGTACATTCAATCACCTGAAGGGTTTTACGGCAAGCGGGTGAATGTTTGTTACTTTTTTGGTCTAAAAGCACAATTACACGGATACTAATATTCCAAATAACTATAGATTATCCACCTAAAACCATGCACTAGCCACATACATACCATAGATCTAAATCATAATCAATAAAATCAACAACAATGAAATAGGAGAAATTAAATTAATTAAATAATAAAATAAAAAGATCTCACAAAGAATACCATGAATCTATGATTCCAACTCGCTTCCCCTTCGACTTAGGCGAGAAAAATCAATTAGCCGAACATTGTCTTCAAAAATCACTACTAAAAATTAATAGATCTCTCTAAAAAAAATACTAATTAATTTATTTTCTAATAATACCGAGGTTATATATACTAGTCAATGGGCACGCACTATGCGCGTGAGGCGTAAACAATAAATGTATCAAGAAACATTTGTGAAAGTTAATATTAAAATATTATCTTAATGATTTGTATCATTTATTGAATTTATATTTAGAGAGAAAAATGTGTGTCAAAATTACCTTTCAATAAAATTGATCTATATTTTTAGTTGGATCTAAACAATTTAGGTAAAATTAGATATTTGCAGTGCTCATGAATTTAGAGTATCTGATGACAAATACATACAAATATTTATTGTGACAAATATTTAGACAATATTATAAATATCATTTTGATTCATTCAATTTTAGGAAATTAATTTAAACATGATCCTGATTCATAACATGTATCAACATATACCATTTTCAAAAAAAGCGTTTTAAAATAGTTTGACAATGAAAATGAAATAAAAAAATAGATAAACATATTGTATGTATAACATCATCTAAAAAAAATGCAACAATAAATTATTTTTAGAGAGTAGTAGGTGTGCTCATGGAAGATATTATAATTCAAAGAATGTATGTACATGGAAGAGAGCATTATTTCGAATTTGAGCCACACAGGATTATTGTACAAAAGAATTGGTGCATAGAATTGGAGCTGCATCAATTATTGACACTATCATCAAACGTACAATACAATTGGCCGCAGCCAAAAATAGAGTCAAAGCTCACAACCACCTAACACATCCTACCACAATAACACCGCCAGTGATATAGAACTAAACATATCAATGGATGAGCTAGGAAAGACATGTGGAGTACAAACTCCTGTCAATGAATTGCCTCAAGTCATTCACCGTATCGTCCACGTTGCAACCAGATATGGAGTAGGCAAGACCTTACAAAATATAAAAATGAAGACAATGCCAGCAACACCAATCACAATCCTCCAAAAACGCACAAAGTTACAAAATCAAGGGCGGTAAAACTCTATCGTATAGGGGCTCTGACTAGGCGAAATTCGTGGCTCCAAATCAAGACGCAATCAACATGACTTGTCCTGACCATGTAAGATCCCAACCAAGTAGTGATGTCCAAAATGCATCACTAATAAACCCTTTCAACCACAACGCACGTAATATATTCCCTGCAAGAAGAACTAACAGTAAAATGACTAAAAAGGACGAAACCTTAAAAGACTTACCAAGGCAGAGAGTTCATCTCTTTTGATAAACGATGTCTTTACGTAAATACCAACTATGAAAACTTCTGAAATATCTCACGTACGACGCCTATGTCAAAATGTTTTTGACATCGCTGCTACCACATCTTCAAAGAAAAACCTCACCACCATGGCTATGAGAGTTCATCAAAACATTATAAGGAATATGAATTAAAAATAAATAAATAAAAAATTATCAAAAACAATTCCATCATGTAATCTTTTCCCAAATAACAAATAAGCTAACCTTGCCGTATGTTATATAGAGGCATCGTTGCTTGTCACGTAATCCATTGAAGCAGTATCGTATTAGACGCAAATAATTGTAAACAATTATTATATTAAAAATTATTTTCATATATTATGTGTTATAATTTTACTTAGCTACGTACAATTGTGGAGGATGTCGCGATAAACTGCATTTTTGTGAATATACCTATATGTCTATCTATTTTTCCATTTTTAACTAAGATTTTGGTTTGACTTAAACACATACCTCGAGATAAAGCTACATATAGTTGACCATGACTAAAAACATGTTCAGGAAGATAAACTCCTACGTTGGGTATAGTTTGTCCTTGGGATTTATTAATTGTCAAAGCAAATGCTAGTTTTATTGGAAATTTTTTTGAATAAGTTTGAAAGGCATTTTTACATTATCTGAAGGTTTTAGTGGGATTCGTGGTATAAAAACTCTAGTTCCTTTAAAAGGTCCATTAGCTATTTCGGCATATATAATATTTCTATGAAAAACTCAACAAATCAAATGTGTTCCATTACATAAGCTAATTTGTGGATCTAGATTTCTAAGTAAAATTACTGGACATCCTATTTTTAGTATCAGTCTATGAGGTGGTAATCCTCCTGGAGAAATAGAATTTAAATATTCTTGTTGATAAAGATGTAAGGAATCGTCCTCTACACTATCAAATGAATAATAAATATATGTTTTACCTAAGAATTTTTGGACAACTAAATTATTAATTTGTTCAACTGATTCATTTGTTGGGGTTAGTATAGCCCTATTGATTATGTATTCTTTGTTATTAGAACTCTCATGTAATGATGAAAATGTGAAAACCTATTAGGTCATGTATTGTTTGATCTCCTCGCCAAGGAATACTTATTTCATCAGGTACTATAATCATATCTTCCTTAATAGAATTTTCCTCTCCATTTCCTATTCGCAACAAAAAATCAGCAAACAAACAATCATTTATAGCACGCATATTGTTGATTAATTTTATTTTTATTATGTCTTTCCAAAATGGTGCTCTAATGAGAGAGGCGTCTATGGTTTCAGATCTTGTACCATTTGGGACAACCGGCAATACTTGTCGGAAGTCGCCTCCCAATACTATATTTTTTCCACCAAAAAAATTATCTATATCACTAATATCTCGTAGTGTTCTATCCAAAGCCTCTAAAGCGTGCCTATGAGCCATAGTTGCTTCATCCCAAATAATGAGAGAAGCATGTCGTAAAAGGTCTGCTAAGTCTGATTGTTTGCTGATGAAACATGTTGAAGTGGAATCTAATAGAATAGGGATCTTAAATCTTGAATGTGCAGTACGACCGGGCAATGACATAGCATCAATTCCTAATGTAGTTGTAGCCAATGCAATTAATCATTTACTACGTATGTATGCTAAGATTGATTTGTATAAGAATGTTTTTCCTATACCCCCAGGTCCATCTATAAAAAAAATTTATGTGCATGACTATCGATACTATAGATGACACTATCAAATGCATTTTGTTGTTGACTGTTTAATTTTCTTATTGAATCTAAATCTTCCGTTGATATTTGTATAGATTTTTCTTTAACTATAAATTTGTTAATGTTGGTTATTGATTCAGAAGTTAGTTGTTGTAAATCGTAATCAGTAATGTTTTTTTGATGTTGTGAGAGATAATTGGTTAAATCTTTAAGGAAACAATTTATAAAGAAAGATTCATCTAGAGAGTGGTCGTTTTTATTTGCATTTTTGTAATCTTCAATCATATACGGCTTGAATTCATCCCATAACTCACGTACCCTAATTGATTCGCAAAAAACTAAAATAGTAGCGAATAGTCTTCTTAAAGAACATGGCATACGTACATTTGTAGCTTCTCGCAAGCATTGAGTTACACTATCATCATCTTCTAGTAAACCTCTTTTTTCAGCATATTGCTTAAATGTTTGAAATGTTAATCCATCAACCGTACGCAAATCTTCAAAAGATATAGGTCCCCTAACATGATTGAGTAATAATCTTAAATAGTAGCGTTCTCTATCTAATGGTGAAACAGTGTACAATCTACCAACTACCTTACGAATATTTTGTCTTCTAGTCCACTCTTTAAGTCTTTGATTCCACCAATATCTTTGTGGAAATTCGTAATATAAGTATTGCCTTGCATCTGAGTCAATAACATTTTTCATAAAAAACTCTGTCGACATAGTTTTTGATCTATCACTATCATTTAATATGTCTTCTATAGACTCATCTATATTAAATTGGACTTGTTGATGATTAGGTAAGTGTATTTGTATTCCAACTACCGAAGGTGAAATTTCATTCAATTGAAATTTGAATATTCTCCACAAAGCTTCTTGAGCACAGATCCACCTAGCATTAACAAACTGAGCTATCTCGTCATCTCGACTTGTATGTGTAGATACTCCAAAAGCAACGCGATATGGACCTTTATAGACATATTTGTACAAATATTTGACGGATTTTATGCTTGAACAAATTTCTACATTTATATGACAGTTATATTTTAAAAGTAAGTAAGAGTTATATGGAACTACCCAACGATTGTCTAAAGTTCTATTACCTATTGTGACTTGTTTTCCATTGTCACGTCGCCTATATATAAAGTATGAATCATTACCTTGTGATGTAGATGCAGCAAAAGCTTTCGGATATGATTTTGTACATTTATTATTTTTCATACATATTGAGTTTGTGTTTAACGGTCCATATGGGTTATGCATCATATGTTTTGTTACTATAGAATACAACCTAGACTCGGTTACAGGACATGGAATTTCCGCTCTAACTAAAGAGTCATAATTATCAGGACAATTCAACTTATCACTTTCTTCTAAAATTAGCAACACATGTGAATGTGGCAATCCCCTCTTTTGAAATTCAATAACATGTCCATGAGCTATTACTTTACCTAACACACCTCTAACAAATAAGTCATGTTTCAATTCTTCTAGTTTTGATCGAAAAACTCTAGTTGTTATGTCAGGTCTATCTTGAGCCTTTTGTCCAGGCAATAGTTCTTGGGTAATTTTCAACCAATTAGTGTTGCAAGTGATGGTAATAAAAAGGTCCGATTTTCCATACCTCCTAACAATTGCCATTGCATCTTAGTAGCGGTTATACATATCTCTTGGACTGCCAGTATATGATGAAGGAAGAATTATTCTTCTACCAATATTACCTACAAAATAATAAAGTCAAAATATTATAAATTACAGTAAGATAATAAACTTATTTGTAATGAATACATAATATATAAAAATCACATTCATATAAACCCGCAGTTGTTTCTCCTGAATTCGTTGCATCTCGTAAACCTTGATATAGTTCAGAACGAATGATATGTTGGTTTGTCTTCAGATATCGTAACCGCATTGTTTCTATTTTCACATACATGTCTACCACATATTGTTGTAAAAGACGTCCACTGTAATGAAGTAGTGACATGCGTAATGGGCGAAACTAATATGAAAAAAGTTAGTTTTTGTTGAAACAAATAAATTTTTTAGTAATAATAGTAATAAATAAATTATAAAAAATTAAATTATTACGATATAGTAAAATGTAATAATAATACCTGAAGAACAAAGGAGTAGTATTGTCTGCAGCTCATTCTTCTGTGATTTGAGTTACACAATTCCAAATGCCAACCATGTTGCCCCAAAGGCAATAAAATAGGATATTGTAAGGGATCGTAGTATGCGGCCGTGTCAGCAATGTTATGAAGGCTACCAATTTTAGTTTCTATTATGATATCTCTTTCTCTTAAATCTTCTAAAGAATCATTTCCAATTAGTATTGCCGCGACTTGTGGTGTTGAAAGTAAAGCATGAATATGTCGATTAACCCTTACTTCTTGTATCAGTAGTCTACAATTCATCACATCCTCACGTCTACCTAATTGACGGAATACTTGAACATAAGGATTGTGTGCATCTAATATTAATTTTAATTTATGTAATAGACTTGGTCGTGTTATGTTTCGCTCTTGATGTCGGTGTTCAATTTCATTTTGAGTGTCATATATATACATTTGTAAGAATCTTGGTCTTGATTCATTTATTGGTAATAAACTTCCTATTCTATGGTAAATAGATCCTTGCGCACGATAAGTAAAGACTCCTTGTCTGGCACTTGCTAAGTTTTCGTCTATATTAACTCCTATAGAGGTGAAGCAAAAAACATGATTATAAGAATGTATGTTTTCTCTAAAATGTTTACCTTCATCAGTTTGATCTAGGAATATGTCTATTAATTCTTGTGGATTTTCCGGTGTTGGTAAATTTATTTTTCCATTGGAGCAACACAAATCTAAGGTCTCATGAACAAATAATCTGGCTCCACAATATGAACAAATTATGGGTTCTTCAAGTATTATAGTTTGGAAGTTGTAATGTGCGGGGAAATTTCTACCACTATTATGCCTATTAGGAAATGGTCTAGCGTTAGAAGAACTTGAACATGGTACTCGACAATTATTAATCAACGTTAAATTTTGATTGTTTTGCGTAGTAGTAATGGAGCCTACATGAAATTAAAATTTGTATACAATTAATAATATTAATAGAAACAACATAATTTAAAATATAGTAAATGACAGTAACATCTTATTACCATCTCTTTGGTTGCAAACTAACCTTCCTTGTTGACGAATACATGATAATCTTAGGGTTCTTGAATGGTTGACAATGTTACTGGTAGAGGTACCTGCAAAGAAAAAAAAATTAAGTTAACTGAGGAAAAAAAATATTTAATTTTATTTGGAAAAAAACTTTAATTTCATTGGTACCTTCCATTTCAGAAGACCTTGACCTAGCAATTTGACGAATGTGCGTCAACTTTGAAGCGGTTGTATTATATTTTGCAAAATTACTTGTAGATGTACCTATAAAATACATAATAATTAATATTGTGTATTATATTAGTAAGAACATATAACTTAAGTAATGAATAAATTATTTAAAAATATAATTGTATGTACCTTTTATGGAATTGTAGCGTTGTAAATATTTTTGATGTCGAACATTCCTTTGTTCAATAGTCTCAGGAGTCTCTTGATTTCGTCGAGCTGCGAGTAGGTGATCCCTAGCTGAGTTTGACATATTTTGACGTCGTTGCCTATGAGATAAATGGCGACGATTCCGTTGTTCATTCATGGTAGCAGCTATATTATTGAATTGTTGATCAATATAATGTAATGGTCTACATGGAGGAATTTTTTAGATTATATTATCTAACAAAATACTTCAAATTTTATTACAAATACTTCTAACAAAATACATCTAATTTTTTTTAGATCATATAATTTTTTTAGATCAATGGCTATTGTGTGAAGTCTTAATTTAGTGGATAATTTTTAATGTAACTCTATCTCAACAGTTTACCTATTAATGTACCCTAAGAAAGCCATAATATTATAAAAATAAATAAAAATGATAGAGTCTAATGTGTTTATCGTATTGTCCATATATAACAACTTTTTCATGATCACATCGATGTATCGAGGAATTACGTACCGGCTAGATAGATTGAAGCCCTTTTGTCACTATGGCTATGGAATTATCTCTTAAATATTCTTGCAATTCGCTAATTGATTTTGTTCAAAAATGCTCGCATATGGTACTATGCTCTCATATTGCTCTATAAATCAAAATCGAAATTATGAGTCCAAAGAAAGAAAATATGAAACGGGAATATATTTTTTTTATCAGAGATATTTTACAAATCAAAAGAACGGGATGGGAGTTTTTGTTCCGCAACCCGTATACAAAATATATACATGTAGGTATGGACAGATAACATCTCCCTTTCAATTCAAAAAATCCACAGAAGTCAGCTTTTCATCAAGATATATTTTAAGTAAATTGTTCCTCCCCACCATCACCTTAATTGACAAACAAAATTAGTTTTTTGAGATTTTAATCTAAAGCAAGTATTTGAAGTTTTAAATTTTTCTTATGACAAAAAAGAAGCTTTGAATGTTCCATGTCTAAGAAAATAAACATTATTCACAAACATTATTACTTAAAAAATACGCTATATTCAAGTAGTAATCAACCCAATTGATAAGATTAAAAAAAGAGAAGTATTTGTTAATATTGGAATTGATTAACTAATTATGAGAAGATGTGGTGAAACAAACGAAAGAAATTTTTTAATAATTATAAAAAAATCAAAAAGTAAGTATTTGAAGGTTTCATTTTTCATGTATAAGGAAATAAACATTATTCACAAACGATTAACAAACAAAATTCACAAATTGAAGCAAGTAATTCACAAATAAAATTAATTTTTTTAGATTTTAACCAAAAGCAAGTATTTGAAGCTTTAAATTTTTCTTATGACAATAAAAGAAGCTTTGAGTTTTCAATGTATAAGAAAATATAAATTTTTCATAAATATTATTAATTAGAAAAAATAATACACAATACATAAGATTCAAGTAGAAATCAATCCAATTGATAAGATTAAAAAAATAGAATTATTTATCGCTATTAGAATTAATTCACTCATCATGAAAATGTGAGGTGAAACAAATATAAGGAATGTTTTTTGTAATTTATAAAAATAATTCACAAACAAAATTCGTAAATCAAGTATTTGAAGCTTTAAATTTTTCTTATGACAATAAAAAGAAGCTTTGAGTTTTCAATGTATAAGAAAATATAAATTTTTCACAAATATTATTAATTAGAAAAAATAATACACAATACATAAGATTCAAGTAGAAATCAATCCAATTGATAAGATTAAAAAAAAAATTATTTGTCACTATCAGAATTAATTCACTCATCATGAAAAGGTGAGGTGAAACAAATGAAAGGAATGTTTTTTGTAATTTATAAAAATAATTCACAAACAAAATTCGCAAAACAAGTATTTGAAGCTTTGGATTTTCCATGTCTAAGAAAATAAACATCATTCACAAACATTATTACTAAAAAAATATACAATATTCAAGTAGTAATCAACCCAATTGATAAGATTAAAAAAAGAAAAATTCAAAGCTTCAATTGTTAAGATTAATAAACATTATTCACACATAATTCACAAACAAAATTCACAAATTAAAGTCAGTAATTCACAAACTAAATTAATTTTTAAGATTTTAATCCAAATCGAATTTTCTATGTTTAAGAAAATAAAATAGAAAACAAAATTAATTCACAAATATCTAGTCAATGATATTAAAATATTAAATATCTTCATGAGCAAAATTATGGAAAATATCTTCACGTGTTTATTTGGCGTAAACAATAAATTGTAAATAAATTGTAAAATAGAAATTAATATCTTCATGTGTTTATTGGCGTAAACAATAAATGTACTAAGAAACATTTGTGGAAGTTAATATTAAAATATTATCTTAATGATCTGTATAATTTATTGAATTTATATTTAGAGAGAAAAATGTGTGTCAAAATTACCTTTCAATAAAAGTGCTCAAAATATTTAGTTGGGTCTAAACAATTTTTTAGGTGAAATTAGATATTTGCAGTGCAGAGTATATGATGACAGATACATACAAATATTTATCGTGATAAATATTTAGACAATATTATAAATATCAATTTGATTAATTCAATTTTACAAAATTAATTTAAACATGATCCTGATCCATAACATGTATCAACATATCCCATTTTCAAAAAAAAAATGTTTTAAATTAGTTTGACAATGAAAAAGAAAGAAAAAAAAAATAGATAAACATATTGTATGTATAACATCATCCAACAAAAAAATGAAACAATAAAGCACAAAGTAAATGATCATTGTTCTTATTAACCTTGAATTCATAAAAAAATTTTAAACTAAAAAAAGAAATTCTCTAAACCTTCTTACTACCTTCTACAAAATGCGAGCATGGAAGCCTATGCATCCGTGATGTTGATTCGTCAATTGCCATACTATCAATTGCCATACTCTGACAACACCGTTGTGATGGTCATCAATAGTAAGCGACCAAACGACATGACTTCTCTGTTCCCAAATTAATTTAAAATGGAGATTTGAATTTGCTAATTCTTAATGGAAAGTGGGAGTTTTATTTAAAAATAAAAATAAAAAAATGGAAAGAGGGAGAATATGCTAACGTAGGCGTTGAGTTGGTTTGATTCTCAAAACGTGGGGAGAGATGTTTGCAATAAACATAGGTAACCGAATGGTTTGCAAAGATTTAAACCACTTTAAGGTTGTGCTAATCTCACCGTATAGAAAGTGTGAAGTTTCCAAAAAAATGCCCCATCAATTAATCTTAAATTACACGACTTACCTTTTTTAACTCTTTTCAAATGTTTTTGAATATAAGGGGTATTCGTGGCATGTGTGAGAGACATGAGAGAAACGATAAGCGAAGATGAGAAAAATTAGGAGGGAAGAGTGCGAGAGTAAGGCACGTGTGAAAGAACGGTTTCTTTTTTAGAGTACGATTCGCATAAGAAAATCGAAAGCACCTATTAAATTGAAGTAAGTGATTAAATTACCAGATTACCCGGATTTTGAATATTTTTGACTCAACTACATAGGGACATACTTGAGAGATTTTGGCAAAAAGGCTTCATGGTCAACCGTTTTGAGTTTGCTATTATAATAGTATAGATATAAAAATAGCCCAAATTATACTCGGATATTGATTTTAGGGTTTTGGAGGTGACTCGTGCGTCGAGGAGCATTGTAGCCTTGGGGTGTTTTTGGCTTGAAAAGCCGACTCTGACACGTGTCTACACGTGATTGGCTGGATTTCTGGGTCGTTGCCACGTGTCCGACTCCTATTGCGCACGTCTGCCATCGCCTCTTACTTGGCGCCGTCTCATTCGCCGATTTCTCGCCCGTTCATTGTTTCTTCCTGACTCTGCGCCACGTGGCGTCCATTGATTAGTTGGACCACGTCAACGAGTTACGCTGGCCTAATGGTGATCGCCACGTGGAATCAGTGTCTAGGAAAGTTGCGCAGGAGACGACCGAAAAACTGGGAGTCTGTGCTGCCATGGATCTCGAGGCACATCAACGGATCTCGAGGAGATTGCTCTGCTGCGCCGACGCCGCTCGCGCTGCGCGCGGCTACGCGTGGCGAGTTCTGATTGGCAGCGGCAACTGGAGACGTTGACGCGCGTGCTCTATTGGCTGGAACATTTTGTTGGCTATTCGACACACCCGACATCCGATTTCGCAAGTAAATACTCCATTTCGAGTATTTTTCCTCCACGAACTCAACCGCGCACTCCGTTTCACCTAAAAATGAACAAAAAATATAATTAAATATTTATTTTAAATACTTTAAATAATTAAATAAACTAAAATATACTAATAAATATATAAAAATACGACTTATCAATACTTATGAAAATACATCAATTTATAAAGATAAAACCAATGCATTTCATGATAAGAAATTTATTCCTAAAAGTTTTCAAGTAGGAGATAAAGTTATATTCGTTTATTCAAGACTTAAATAATTTCTTGGGAAACTCGGCTCTACATGGATATGACCTTTTATGGTTATGAATTTATTTCCTCATGGCGCAATAAAATTAGAAAGCTTCGAAACAAGAAAAATATTTATATTAAACAGTCATAAGTTAAAAACTTGTTATAAAGATTTTGTTGAACAGGATGTGGAGATCATCAATCTCTTGCTAGAGAAACAAAGTCTGAAATGTAATGAAAAGAGGTTCAATGTTTACATCAACGCGAGTGAAACCGTTAAGCCGCGAAATAAGAAAAATAAATCAAAGATGCAACAACTTGAAGAGCCACAACCTGAAGTGCAATAGGAAATAGAAAAGCAACCGGCTGAAGAAGAATTTACTGATGAGCAACTAAAGCTTCAAGGTCTAGGACGTCTAATTGAGATTTTCATAGATGATCCAAGGAAACTCTTCCTCCACGTGATGATCAATAAAAATAGTTTTCCCGGTGTTCTACTTGACACATGGGCTGATTCGAATATCTTACCAGAATAGTGCTTCAGAAAGGCCAAGGTAAAGATTGATTTTATACCACATTTGGTTATCAATAAACTAAAGGGTGATACGATCTTTCCACTAGGCATGTCGATGAATGTGCCAGTGCAAGTGGGATGGTTCAAGTATCTCACTAACTTCTTGATAGTACTAAAGATTGAAAAACAAATGACGTGATATTAATCAGATGAACTTTTCTCAAATAGGAAAGGGTTGTTCTCGATGTAGATAAGCGTTTAACTACGCTTAATGGGAATGATTATATGTGGCTTCAAGATGGTTACGAGATGGACGGTTACGTCAAAGACAACAATTAAGATGATGGCTATGAGGGTAGAATTATTATCGTGATGATTAACCTTAAGAGGACAACTACTACGAGTTTAGCGGACCTATTAAAGGACGTTATGCGGATGCTAAGAATGATAAAGAAGCTGAAGATGTTAAGAATGATGAAAAATCGATTGATTGTCAGTTTGACTCGCTCAAGCTGAATGACAAATGATCTTATCTATCAAGTCGAGAAAATGACTATTAATAAAAGCGTTCTGTAGGCGACAACCCGTATGTACGCAGATGATTGTCTTTCTGTATTAATTAGAATTAGGATAGTTAGAATATTTATTTTCTCACTCCTTTTAACTTTCTTTTTAGATATTTCCAACTAAGAGGGGTGATCCAGTTGTCTTTCAGTTGAACTATATTTGTTTTTAGCAATATTTAGTAAGAAAGTAGTCAGTTAGTAGCATAATGTTTCCTAGTTACAAGTCAAAGTTTCATTTTAGAATATCACTTGTTGATTATTGATTAATTCTACCTTAAATTAGATGAATATGTGTGAAGAATTAGTAAAATATTTGATATATCAAAAAATAGTAGAAATTGGTCAGGATGTTTTAGCGATACCAAATAACATTAGGAATTACTGGGGAAATCGGTCTTGGTTTGCAAAATTTTTAGTGTAAAAATAAGTTAGTGATTCATGTTTACACTTGGAATCACCAAGCTAGTCAGTGGACCATTAAGACCAATTTTCAGTGATTTAACTAGCAAATAGTCAGTGAACCTACTTAAACTTCAATTCGCTAAACATAAATCCATACTTTTTAAAAATAGAACCTCAAATTGCCAAACCATAAACCCTTTTATACCCAAAACCATTTGTTAATCGATTTTTTCTAGATTCAACCCTTAAATGCTTGAGTATTAGCTTATTTAAGTGCATACCGTCATGGTTAGGATTGATTCAACCCTCAAAATTTTGAAATCAAGTTCATACAACCAAGTTAGAGCTAAGGTGGGCGATGCTCAAATTGAAGCTTGAAGAGGGAGTCTAAAGAGTTAATAAAGCATATTACTTAGGGGATTCACTCTCAAAATGGTAATAAATCGATACTCTAGCATTTTTTTGATTTCGATATTTTGAAAAAATTGATGTTGCATGATATTTTCGACAAATGTGGTTGATGAGTTTTTATTGCAAAAGTTATTTTTGAAAAATGGGTTTAGGTATAAATTTTCAATTTGGATAGGGGTTTTCAAATGAGTTTGGGTGTTCTTATGAGATTTTTCAATTTATATATATAATTATGATAGGAATATGTCGATAAAATTATTTTTGATGTACTATTTTCAACTCTTTTGAGATTCAATGATAAAACCTTTTCACAAAATTGTTTTTCTATAGCTTGATAGTTTAAGATTTTCAAATATAGGATTTCAATTTACCTAGTTCATCATAGTTGAGCATTTCTATGGCAGGGGGAGGTAGAGGACGAGGTAGGAGTAACAAGCAAGATAAAGAGAAGTAGTGTGACGCGCACTGAACGCGTCAATAAAGTAATTTACCTAAACCAACTATTTGTAGAATAGTGCAAAGGGTCGATCCTACAGAGATTGGTAGTCTTTCTAAAGTTAAAAATAATAAAAAGAAATCGGGGGTTTTAAAATAAATCAATTTAACTAACTAAACTAAAATAAACTAAATAAATAAAATAATTAAAATAACTTTCAAAACAATTAATGGGTACCTACGTCTACAATTTCACAAATCAGAATCAAGATTCAATGGCATATCATGGTCTTGAATCTTTCCCAAAAATCATTAATTTGAATTCTCCTAAATTAGCTATGAAAAATTGACATCTGCCAGAAATTTCTAATTCCCCTAATCTCGATAGCTAGGGCGTCCACTACTAAATACTTCCCTAATTAATGCATAACCCTAGACATCTACCAATCGAGTTTAACACACTAACCACAATAATAAGGATCCGTAGGAATATTAATCCTAGATAACCAAATCGCATCCGCTTTTGATTTAACCTAGATTCAATTGTTGACAATCAGGGTTTTTATGGCAAACGGGGTGAGTGTTCATCACTTTATTGGTCAAAAAGTACAATTACAGATACAATCGATCCAAATAACTATAGATTGTCCACCTAAAGGCATGCAATGGTCATATATACCCTAGATCTAAACCATATTACTTAAAGTCAACAATAATGAAATAGGAGAAATTAAATCAAACTAAATAATAAAATAAAAGATCTCACAAGTTATGTCATCAATCAAGAATCTCGACTTGTTTCCCCTCTGACCTAGGCAAGGATTTGGTTTAGCCGGACAAGGTGTCAAAAGCATTCGGCATACCAAAAATAATAAAAATCGATGATAAAATATAAAAGTCGGTGTTAAATAATAAAACCTAACTTCCTAATTATAAAACCACTAAAAATTGGTCCCGGGATGTGAGAGAAACTAATTTTGGTGGAGTGACTTGTTCGATGAGGAGGATCCAAGGGCTATTTTTGGCTTGAAAATGGGGGTTTTCCAAGTGTCAGCGCATGATTGGGTGTTTTTGTTTCACACGACACATGTCCTAACCGGATAGGTGGATCTGTTGCCTATGACATGGTGGAGATGTTGGAGCTCGACACGTGGACTGTTTGGGTTGGTGAAAAGACTAGAAAACGGAATGAGAAATCACACAAATTTGAGTGAGATTGTAGGAGACATCAACGACCACATCTTAAGGAATAACTGATGGATGTTGGAATGAGGGAGTTGTAGTGAGGGTGAGATGGACTAATGGAAAGAAGATACGTAGCGCTGCTGGCATGCTGGATGAATCGGGCTCTACAACGTGGCGCTGGAAATAGAAAAAAAAAACATAATTTTGTACGTTTGTGTGGGTGACTATTATGCATGCATCTTGAGGCAATCCCCTTATAGTTGGTTCCAAGTGAGTTAATTGTGTCACTTCCCTTCATTATTTGGTTTGCTGGTCATTACTCCACTAACTGAGCAGCACATAACTCGAGGCAAATCCTCGAGCATCTAATCACTGCTTTAAATACTCTATTTTGAGTATTTTTCACCTCGAATTCAACTGCGCACTCCGTTTCACCTAAAAATGACTAATAAATATAATTAAATATATATTTTAGAGATTTTCCACATTAAATACATTAAAATAAACTAATAACAACATATAAATACCAACTTATCAAATACCCCCAAACTAACTTTACACGTCCCGAGCAAAGGTGTAAATGATAACACAAACTAAACTAGACTCCTAACATAAATATGCACTGACCTAAATCATCCTAGTCCCGATTCAAATTCATGGAGCTCCTTTCAACAAAGGCCATCAACTACTCACGAGTTTTCTTGGTCTATACATTCAAGCACGCAACTTAATCTAGTGAAATCACTCGAGCTAAATCTTTTTATTTTAGGAGTTTTCACAACTTTCGCCTTTTCACATGTTTTCTTATTTTTTTTGAACAAATACGGTCCCTGCTCCATTTTCTATGGACCAATTTTCTCATTTTTCCCACTACAAGTTTCCCTGCTCCGTTTCCTATGGAAACCTGTGGGATTCTCTATATTAAAAAACTCATGTTAGCCCTTCTCAATTTCACTATAATTAAGCAAATTCCCTAATATGGGTTAAAATATTATCACTTGCATAAGTTTGACCGTCTACTCCCTTTTGTTATCTAGCACAAAGCTTAAACATCAACTGAGTCCCTAATCATGAAATCATAAAAATGCTAGGCTACGGACTCGATTGAGTGCTTCTCCCATTTTCCCTAAGTTTCGAGTAAAAAATGCAACTATAATGTACTCATCCACAGCTAAAGGCATGAAACAAAGCTTTGGGTGACTCTAAACAATAAAAAAAATAAAAAACTATACTAAATACATTCATGAAAATGTTTCAACTACTAAGGAAATGAGAAAGAAATATGAAGGGACAAGAATAGTAGCGAAGAAGAACGATAAATAAATAAATAAGAAGATATAAATGCATGCATAAAAGAAAGTCTCTAAAAACTAGTGAACACATGAAATCTCTCATGTCTAGATGACTAAGGAAACTATGAAAGAATGATCATAATAATAGCAAGAACTAGTAAACATAGGAAATAACTCAAATAATTCCTACCAAATCTTGCAATCCCAAAATTTGTCAACTAAGGGTGAAATTAACAAGATGATGGAATGAAGTCTAGGATTTTGGATCTACTCAAAGACCCGCCACTAATGCGGCGACTTAAGTTGGATGTATCCCAACCAAGTCTCAAAACTCTTAAAATCCTGATAATATGTTAATTCCAAAAGAATGCTTAAATTACACTAAAAACGTAATCCAAAGTCAAACCTACAAAACTCAGGGGTGCTCCAAACCTCCAATGCTAATCAATCATAACATACCACCTGTAAGAATCCAAGAGACCAAGTTAGAGTTTTATTAAACATAAAAAACTAAAACTAAAATAAATGCAAAAATAAAAATGAAGCTGGGCTGCCTCCAAACGAGCCATCTTTCTTTTAAGTCTTTGGATAAACTTGGCGTGATTGATCACGTAATGCTCTCTCCTTTAGAGATATCAATAATGAATGGCGCATCCACGTATTCAGTCAATGAAGCATGCATGCCCTCTTTCAGATTTGGGAGCTCATTCGGGACTTCCAACACAAAAGAATCTGTCGCATCAGGATAGACCAACATAAAGGTGTTGGTAGTGAAGAAAATCTGTGAATGCTCACTCACTTCCAACCCCTTGTAAAGTTTACCATATGTGCATGGGAGGGTGGGTGGTTTCACAAACACCAGAGGTTGGTCTTCCTCGCTCTCTATCTACGGCTTCTCCAGCCTATCTGAAATGACATCAATTTTCATCTCATTTTCTTCCTTATCTAGTGCAATGACAATTTCTAGCTCAATTTGAAGGACGTCAAGTCCTTCCACTATTTTGCTCCAATAGTCCTCCACCTATGCAACCTCATTCACCTCAAAAATTTTTAACGTATCAACACTCACATCCTCCTCTGGGTGAAGAATTGATTTTGTACTACATAACTCTTCCTCGTCAATCATATTCTGAAGCCTGGCATTAAGTTGAATAAATTGAGTTTCAAAATCCTTCAAGCCTGAAATCTCAAAATTAATTTGTCAAAGCTTTTCAGAAACCGTTGAAACTATTGTTGATTATCTATCAATTGCTTCATCATATCTTTGAAATAAGTGCTTTGTTGAAACTATTGATTTCCTTCATGCTGGGGAATCTGTAGATTTGACATGAGCCTAAAGAAGCCGGGTTGTGGCGATGCATAGCTAGAATAGTGATAATTCTCATACTGTATAATACGGATTGTCATATGCAGAATGAGAATAATCTTCACAAATTTTGCAAACCTTAACTTGTTGCACAAAAGAATGCATGTCAAAATATTACTCTGAGGAATTTGAGTTTATCTATTATTTGTACACTTAGAGAAGCTATAAATTGGACTTTAAGGCTTTGACATCAAAGGCCCTCTATTAGCCATTATTAGTTTAAAGTTTTTTTTAATTAGGTTTTAGTTTAATATATTGTTCATTGCTTTTGGATACTCTTTGAAGATTCAAGACTTATTTAATAGAGGTATTTTACATTAATGTCTTTCAAGTATTTGTTTATTACGATGTTTATTATTAATATGTTTGAGTAGTTTATTATTCTAAATAATACTCTAGACATGATTGTAAACCATTCATCAATTTAGTCATAATGCAAATTTTATATGTGTAATGCTTTAAGTCAATCACATATGTCAATCACGGTTTTAATAAGTTGTTTTATCGTATTTCAACTAATGGTTCTTTATATCGAGTGCATAGTGTACAATATGTTTCTTAGTACAAGGTATTTAAATCCATGTTTATGATTATTGACAACAATTATAGAACTAGAAACTAGGATTAATCAATAGCAAAATTACCCGAGTGGACGTTTCAGGTGATTGTGTTCTAAGTTATTTAATGACTAGCATAAATATGATTTTTATTTAGTTTGGATTAGGTATGATTTTTATTGAGTGCTAATACTATCGTAATTTCTAGTTTATTATGTTATATCCAATAAGTAGAGTTACAAGGGTAAGGATATGATTTGTTTTTTATCGAATATAGGAAAGTTGATAGTTTGCTAAAGGCTATTAACCTATTTTTATTAGAGCTTAATGATTAGGATCAATATATAAATATGATGATTTGATTATAACTATGCTTTAATTAAAATATCCTGATATGACGGTTTATATATCATTGTTTAAGATGTATTGTTTATATATTCAATTTATATTAATTTCTCAATTATTTGTTTAAATTGCATTAGATTAATTTATCGAGTTTAAATTGCTTATACTTTAATTATTTTAGTTAATTGGTTGTTTCATTTTTAGACTGATAGTCTTTAATTCCTGTTTTAATTAAATTAGTTAAACTAAAGTACATGAAATCCAATAAAACTTTAGGGTAGCCTAAGTTTTGAAAAGACTTGCAAAATCCCTATGGAGGCGATATCATATTTACCACTATTACAAATAATAGGTAAATACAGGAAAATATTGTGCACGTTTGACACATGTCATACTTTTTACCCTTCAACAAAGACAATCTTCTCGGCATCCTCATCCTCATCAATATTCATTGTGATCATTTTCTTCCTCGAGTGCAAGACCACATTGGCAGTGTTCAAGAATGGTCACCTAAGTATCATAGTCATATCATCATCTATGTCATGATCTATACTCTCAAAATCCATGATGAATATGAATCTACCCGCTTTTACATGCACATTCAAAACTCTCCGATTGTTGGTACCAAGTTACCATCAACTAGTTGCAACTTTGTTGTATCGGGATAATTGGTCTTCAAATCGGCTTGTAACATGTTCTTTATTGGCATGACATTGACTTAGGCTCCCATATCACACAAGATATTTCTAAACCGGTGCCCATCAATGCTTAATGATATGCATATTTCTCAAGATCTCTCTTCTTAATTGGTTAAAGTCTCGGCGTGAACTTGAATTTTGGTTTCGGCTTCTTTGGAACAATCTCGATACTATTTCCTTTCAGTGCCTCTTCAGAAGGTTCTTCATTTCATTGTTTATCCTTTCATTGTTTCTTCCCCTTCTTGTTATTTTTCAAAGCATTGATCTGGTTTTGCTTGAATCCTTCAAGTTCATATTGCCTAACATTCATTTCATACTTATGCTACTTCATACTTCCTCCTAACTAAAGTGTTGACTCTTTCAGACTTGTACATCACTTGCTTTTGTATTGGCTCATTTATTGTTGTAGTGCTCATAATGTGAATAGCACTAACATTCTCTTAGGAATTTGTAATAGTGTTACTTGAAAATTGTCCTTCCTTCGTTGAATTCAAAGTAATGGCTAGCTCATCAATCTGTCTTTCCAAGTTCTTGATGGATTGTGATCGTTCATCGTTCATCCTCTTCATAACTTGTTTCACATTTTTCATCTTTTCTCATGTTTCTCATGGCATTCCCTATTGCTCATATTGATGGCATGCAAGAATTTCTTTATTAACTTCAATGAAATCATCTCTTCGCTCCGCTCTACCTTCCCTTGTTCGACTTGTTGATCGAAGCATGGAGGTAACTTTAATGCTTTATCAGGATTTTCATATGAGAAGTTGGGGTAGTAGTTGTATCCTTGATAAAACCTTTGAGGAGCCATTCATCTCGGCCTAAAGTTGTTTCCATAACTCTGGTTGTTCATGAATTTGATCTCCTCAGCCTCCATTTTTTGTTGCATGTCCATTGGATTAACCATCATGGCTTAGTAATTAATGAGTTGTTGTATAGTCTGCACTTGTGGACATTGTTATTCCATTTGAAGTCTGCTCAGGTTGGATAGTTGTGCTATGATCGTAGTTTGCGAGTCAATCTTATATACGCATGTTGGTCTCCTTATCGTGGAATAAGTACTGGCTGTAGAGTTTTGAGACATAAGATCTAGGAGATCTAATGCTCAATCCTCATCTTTGGTTGTAGAGAACTATTTGTTGTTGCATCTACTAGTATTCTAGTGTTGTGATTCATCTTATAGTAGAAAATGTGTAGTTGTGCCAATTTCAAGTATCCATGTCCTATACATCTCCTCAGCATTTCCTTAAATCTTTCTCAAGCATGTCTAAGAGACTCGGCATCTTCCTGCTTGAATTGATTGATTTCCGATTTCGTTTTGCTAACATTCATTGGGGGAAAGAACTCATCTAGAATCTTTCATTAATTTATGCCCATGAAGTAATACTCCTTGCGTTCAGTCCATGAAACCAGGATTTGGCTTTTCACCAAATGAGAAAGGGAAAAGTCTCATCCTAATCACCTCCTTTGTAACTTCGGTAATATGCAAGGTGTCGCACTTCTCCGATAAATCTTCCACATGGGCAATTGGATCTTCATTTGCTGGCCCATTGAACAGGCTATTCCGCACTATATTGATAAGAGATGTCTTAGTTCGAATTCGGTAGTGTTGGCTGGAAGCCTCATTACTCTATTGTAAATCTTTAAAACTTATGGTTTAAAGTAGTCACGAAGACAGCTCTATCCCCGCACTCTATCATGCACTACCAATTCACCTTCGGGTTGGTTATTCCCTCGGCCCTGTTGTTGGTTTTGCGCTTGATCATCTTCCATCATGATTCCTTTCTTTTTCTTTTCTTTGTTGGTTCTATCAATCTCAAGATCGCGAGATACTAAGTCCTTCTCTCTTTTACTACACATGCATTAATTCTCCCAAAAAAGAAAACATAAAAGATCAAGTGCAGATTGTCAAACTTGAAACTCAAACCTTTTATTTTAAATTTTTTTATATGAACTAGAAATTAAAATACTTTAATAAAACTTAACAATTTTACAAGCTAACTAAGTTAAAGTGGCGACCTATCCCCGACAACAGCTCCAAAAACTTGATATCGTAGCACAAGTATAATAGCTCGAATGTAGTAATAATGTGATCAACTTACGTTGATTACGGATATCGTCCTCAGGGAAAGGTGTATTACATAGTATAGTTAGTTAGATTTACTCTATTACGAAAGAAATCCCTTTTTAATTGATTTTAAACTAAAATATTTTATTCTAACTAAATAATGTAAATAACTTTGTATTCTTATATTAAGAAGCATTTAGTTCAAAACTTCGCCTAGGTAATGAATAACTATGCTTTTCAACTCACTTCCTTCATCTTCATTATGTGTATGTACTTAATTAGAATAAATAAATTTCCTTCAAATCTACTTTAACCCACTATTGTGAAAGAAAAGATTTTAATGTGCAAACAAGAACTCCACCTGTAGGCGTGAATAATGTAAGTCCCACATTGCTTTAAGTTCCAAATCTTTATATTCATAGCCAATTAAGTTTACTATCTGTGTATCACTAATTAATAACTATCTATCGATGTTATGTATTTTACGGTTATATCATCTATATCCAGCTTAAAAGCTTTAATGGTCATGGTAACCCCTAAAAGCTCTAATCAACAAACATGTGATCAAGATGTTCATAGCATTACGTGTAGAATCAATACAAATTCTAACCATTGCATTTTTTAATTTTATAATCCATTCATACTACTCTAGCATAGCATTCATATCTTAAGATCCATTAATCCTTAAGATTAATGAACTACTCACACATCATTGAAACAAACATGCACATCATGGTATTCATTGCAATCAAAGATTGAATTAAACAACTTCAATTAAATAAATAATATAATACCGAACAACCATACGAGAGTCTCTAATGTCTTCTCTTTCAAGATTTTTTTTAATACTCAAGAACAAAGTAAAACTATTATAATCTATTATAATTGGTTGCTCTTAATCACAATTGGTGAGTTTGTCACATTCTAATACCTATTTATACCCCTAATAAACTTTAGAAAACAATTAGAAACCTTGGTAGACAATTCTACATGAAATAGAACTCTAACATTCTATTTTCTTTAGTCTTGGCAATGTCCATATGAGATTTGGCGATATGCGTGTAAAGCCACGATGTCATGACAGCTTCGGACACTTTGTGTGCAATTTTCCTTATTCACCAGATTTGGGGCCCTGTGTAGACCTCCCCGACACTATCCTTTATGACCCATGGCACCGCCACTACGTCGGCTCTCCTATCCATTTTTTCTCCTCTTCTTAGTCTTCCACGCCTTGCCCATACCGCCTAGCTTTTTCCCACGGTGTCAAGCCTATGTGCCAAAACGTCAAGTGTTGTTTTGTGCATTTTTGCCTCGTTTCTTCATGAAATCATTTGTTTGTCATCGTTTAAACCTTGTATACCTGAAAATATAAAAATACCATTAATTAGAGCTCATTTTGGAATTTTTATACTAAATATACTACTAAACTTGTCGTATATATAAATCTAAATTATCATTTATCAATTCCTAGTGTAATTCCAAATCAATGAGGAATCGTTGGCAGTGATTTCAAGCTCTCCAAGATTTTGGTGAATCACCGTGCAATACTTCAAGTTGGCCATATCCTTCAATTTATTTTCTTTTTCTTCCATTTCACCACATATTCAAATCATACACTGCCATATCATCACATGTCCAACCACATCATGCCATGTTATCATCAACCTTGTGGGCCCCGCTTCACGGCTTTAGGATCCGTGCAACACGTTTTTTGATGTAAATCCAACATCAGATTATAATATATACATTTCACACCATTTTTTTGACCATTTCAATTATACACCTTAAAAACCTAAATATACAAATATAAGCTAATATGACCATATTTTAGAGACTTTACCTTATAAAACATATGAACATGTCCTATAAAATGTATATAATTTATGACTTATCATTTTTCAACAAATTTCTTATCACTCCAATATGGGTCAGTACATTATCTAGAACTTCTAATTCATTACAAGTTTTGAATTATAAATACATCAATGGTTTTCTGGCCTCAAATAGGTTCTTATCATTAACCACAAATTTATTTATTGAATATGTTCCATTATTACTCAACTAGTCTCAATACTAGTATTAGATCACATCCCAAAGTGGGTTACTATCTAAAGTCATTCAGTATTTCATTACTTCATAAATTCAATTCTCTTAATACACGTCCCAAGGTCTAGATCCAATAGATACTTCTTCACTGAATATTATTTGTCTAATAATATCAACAAGAATAATGACCACTAAAGACAGTTAATAAGAGAAGAGTTTAATTTCATCTTTGTAAGTTTTTCTTATGCCTTTCCTTTTCAAGTTCCTTAAAGTTAAAATTCTTCTGAACCCTTACCTTCAATACTCTCATATTATGAGAAATCAATGAACATAAACCATATTATTATCATTTAGGAAAGACATAAATTTTATATATGCTCGCATAGATATAACAAAACATAAAAAAAGAATATATCTCAGTCTTTTATCTTTTGGTTACCTCCCAAAAATCACTATAAAACTATTTATCACGTCTTAAAATTTTTCGTAACTCGAAATAACTCTTAGAGTTATCAAACTTAAGTTATGGTACTAATGTATATTAGAGCTAGTAACCTTAAACTTCGATACCAAACTGTATTTGAGATATCACTTGTTTCCAAGTAATAAATTTATTGTAACGGCCCGAAAATTCGACTCGTGCCACGTGTCATTTTAGGGCGTATGTGGATCCACTTGCCGAAATATGTATGCGTATACGCGAAGAATTCGAAGAGTCGAAACACGAACGGGGACGCGTCTCGAGTCGCGTGCAAAAGTATGACCGAGATAGTCGCGTTATGTGGTTTTAATGTGTACATTGGATACACATCGTGATGCGTGTAGCGCGAGTATCGAGATTTTAGAAATTAGGCGGTTTGGTGCCTCGAGATGCTCAGATATTTTTTAAGGAAAGTATAAAAATAAATATATTTTTGGATGTGTCTCGAAATACGCAAATTTGCGAGACTCGAGACAATTTTGATCAAGCATAGAGGCGGTGGACAAAGAGGTAAAATTATTGAGTTGCCTCGATATTCATGTTGCGCGAATCTCGATGACACTTTTGATTTTGAAATCAAAAAGAAAATGTATATATATATATATATATATATATAATAAATGAAGAGAGAGATAAAAAAACCAGAGAGTGAAAGAAGAAAGAAAAAGAGATCGTGAGGTGAGGAAGAGATCGGAGGAGAGAGGACGGCGACGCCAGATCGGGGAGATCGACGCGCGCGACGAGCTCCGGCTCACGCGGCAACTCCAGCGGTGGGCACGGTGGCGGAGCGGTCGCGGCGAGACGCGGAGGCTGGCTGCGCGCAGCGCGGCGGCGGCGGCGCGGCAGGGGGTGAGCGGCGCGGCGGCGACGAGGGGCGAGCGGCGCGCGACGAGCGACGAGGATCGGCCGGAGCTGGCGGCGCCAGCGCGGGGCTCGATTTCGCAAGCGCGCGGCGAGTTTCGACGCGCGCCAACGGCATGCAACGGCAATGGGCCGCGAAGATCGGCGCGCGCGAGAGATTTCGCAAGCGCACGGCTGATTTCGCGGCGGCGAATGGGCAGCGACGATCGGCGCGGCGAGAGAGATGGCGAACAGCGGGCGCGCGCGCCGAGAGGAGCGGCGCGGCGCGACGGTGGCCCCGGCAGCGGCTCGTCGACGACGGCGGCGTCGACAAGCAGCGCGACGTCGGCTCGCTTCAGCAGCAACAACGGCGCGGTGAACGACGCGATGGCGTTGTCGAATCGGTCGGAGGCGTGTATCGATGAATGTCGACGACGCGATTGGGGTGAGGTATATTCACCTAATTTTATTTTGTGATTTTCATGATTTAGTAATGGAATGGTACAAATGGACACCAGGGACTTAGGATGCTATAGTCAGGTGTCGGGTGCGCATATCGAGATGCGTGCGAGTGCGAGTGTGTTTGAGGTACGTAAGATTCATTCTAAAAGTCATCGAGGGTTTACTTTTCTATCATTGATTGCCTATTCGTGCTTGTTGGATGCTATTTCCCCCTATTCCTTGTTATTTATTTTCGTGACGCATTTGGGTTGGGGGTCGAGAATTTTGCTATTCGTGTTGTACTTATGGCACACTAGGCTGTACGCGGGTAACCAGGTGAAAGAGGTGGGTGTTTCAACTGAAAGGATCCTGTGCGCCCCAGTCCGTAGGTTTCGGGCCTGTGTGGACCTGTCGGCGGGCTGGGCCGTTACTAGGTGAAAGGAAGTGGGGCACTCACTGAAAGGATCCTGGGGGTTTGTCGTACAGTTTAGTGTGACCGGGAGGAGTACACGGTTTGTTTATCATGTTATTTATTCATGAGATGATCTTAGCACAATTGCCTGTTTAGTTCGCATGGTTAATCGACATGTTTATTGATATCGTCTATATTTCTCATAAATGCTCGGTGTACTTTGTTGGAATCTTACTAACTGTACTCTCCATCCATGCTTTTTGGTGATGGTCTGTGCAGACCCTGCTAGTAGGGGCAATGACATTTTGGGTGACTTTATCGGAATGCCCGCGGTCAAGGACCTACCAGTACGTTTGATTTTGATATTTTGCTTACTTTTGGGAAATGGGAGACTGAATAGATAATGTACTCGTATATATTGTTGTTTAATATATTTTCTCCGGGTTTTCCACAATAGGAATTGCTCTATTAAATGATGTTTATATGAAAATAAATTTAATTGTTTTACTTCTTTTAAGACTTTCGCCGTTGTTTATAATGTTTAACGAAAGAGTTAACACTCGTATCGAGGATACGTGTTGTGGAAATGGCGTCAGTGGCGCGTGGGACCCAGTGGGTCAAGGATCGGACGGGATCGCTGGGCCAGCGCCTCCCCACGTGGCGACCTCGGGTTTTGGGGTCGCTACATTTATACTCTAAAGTAGGCTCTTATACCAATTGTATCAGAGATATTCTTTGACTTAAGGTAATGAGGTTAGATTTTGAACCAGGCTCTAATACCAACTGTGCCAGAGCCAATAAACCTAAGCTCATATACCAAGCTATATCAGAGTTATTTATTGGTTTATAAGTGATGAACCTTATCTCTGATGCCAAAATGTAGCATCTCTTATCCTAATTAGGGTGGTACTCGCCTTAAACCCTAATTAAGCCTCGAAATACTAGCCATACTTAACTAGAGCCAAGCATCCTCACCATCACCGCTTGATAAATACAATTATATATCGTATATCGACATAAAAAATAATAAACACATCAAAAATTTAAAAAGTTTCCTCGATATTAACACGATTTACAAAACCAAATTAAACCGAAATAAACGGCAGTTATACGAAACCTCCCAACCCTTATGATATTACAAAGCAATAATTTAATACAAATATATAAACAAGTGAAGAATCATTACATGTCGAATACGTCACTTTTAGAACTCCTAAATTGATCCCAATTGAATCTGAAACCAGTTTGCCAATTTTATAATTTAATAATACCATTTCACGTTTTTCAATGTGAAAACCCAGTATAAAGTCTCGAAAGAATCTTAAATTCTCAATTTTCATAGAAATACCTAATTTTTTATTTATTTGGTCCATAAATATTATTTTTTTATGATTGATCCATTTTTTGAGATTTTTTCTAAATTTCAGCATTTATTTTTTTTAATTTGTGAATATGGGTTTGGCCCCTGAATTGGACTAGACCGTTTCAATTGACTCATGGCCGATTCAGTCCGATTTGGAGGATTAGACCTTCTTCTCCCTCCTCCCATCTCCTATATTTTCAGAGATCAAAGTATTTTTTTTATTTCCATTGGCTGGGGTTGAGTTTGACCCAACATCATGAAACTATTGGGCAGACGAGACGGCTCTCCTACCATAACCTTCCTCTGATGAACTGCTCCACAGTTCGTCCAAGCCACCGATCCACCTTCCTCCATTAACAACCAACACAAAAACAACAAATAACAACTCAACAACAATGACATAACAACACCTTACCCTCATCGTCGCCTCTCATTTGGTTTCGATTTAGAGATCTTCATGTCTCTCTTTCCTTTTATAGTTTTTCTCTTTGTTTCAACTCCACTGTCAAAAATGAATTTGATGAGGTGGGGTTTTCTGAGTTAAGGATAAATATTAGATTTTCTCAAGATTGGTACAGATGATTCTCGAGGCCGATTCAAAAGATAGGAGTTTAAAGTGACACCAATTTAAACTCATGCACAATACTTGCACATTGATTATTCTTTATATGAGATTGCACGCATCTCGATGCATAAATATTCTCTATCACCAACGTCCACATTTCTTGCTTACACTATTCACCTCCTCGTGATCCATGCTACACGTGTCTCGAGATAATTCTAAGACTTAAAATCTCATTTGATTTAAGGTATAGGGTTGATTTTATATATATATATATATTATATAATTGGTGGGCGCCTAGTGACACATGAGGTCGAGGTGACACGCTTGGGATGTACAATAGTGTGCATGACAGAGGGTGGTCGTTGGTGGACATGGTAAATTTATAGGCATGGAAATACATAGTTATCTATATTCATGCACCTATGATCTTCATATTATGCGCCAATGAGTACACTCGGTTGAGCACGCTACCCCATGATCCATGTGCATCACCCATGACCTACACATTGTATTAAGCAGCCACAATTTTTTAATTTTTAATTATAGGTCAATTAATACAATTATTTTATAATTAATAATACAATCCATACAAACACCAAATGGCATGCAAATCCACGGAAACGCTAATTGAAACAAGTTGAGCTTAACTACGAGTCTAATTTAGGTTAATTAACTTTTGAAGTAACATTAATGACCAAGTTAAGGACACGAGTCATTACATATTTGACTAATTAATCTCCTAAGTAACAAATAAAAATAAAGATCTCCTAAGTTAAGGGTGAGATTTAGCTAATTTATCAAGCTAACCCCCCTATTGAAATAGAGTTTCTAATCATCTCTAAGTAAACTATTTACATGAAATAAAGAAATCCCTAACTCTAACCTAATGCCAATTGTTTCATGAAAGAACTAAATAAAAGAAGCAAAGTCATCGTCCTAAATTTTAATTATAAATTTAACGCATGTGTTATGGTGTATGAGAGGCTCTGATTTGGCCTAAATAAGAGAAACCTTTATTTCTTGAGATAAATAGCATACACCTCATACATAAACTATAAATTATACTAATCATGAAATTAATGAAAATTAGTGAATATGATATTGAGGACCAATTCCCATTGATTTACTTAGAGATGTGTTGTGGGAGAGATACTAGGTCAATCATGGGGTGAACATATAAAGAATAAGGGTATAAAAAGAGATTTATCTCCAAGGGCATGCATTTTTCCTCTTTGACAACAATGTTCCAGCCACACTTAGAGAAGAAAAAACATTGTAAGTGCTGGAGTAGGGGAAATTGAATCTTGGAGAAGAGAATTCAAACCAAAGGTAATCTCAAGTTTTCTCCCTTTTTTTAAACTATCAATGCAATGACAAATGAGGGATCTCTAACATCAACAACTTCTAAACTTTTACGAGGTTTTGATCTCCCTCATTTCATGGTGTTTTAAATTCAAATTGGTTTTTTCTAAAACGCTTTTAGAAGAAAAAAAACCTATTTTCTCCAAATTCTTTATTTTTTAATCAAATTTGGTGATTTTTATGTAAGACCATGGTTAGACTAATTTGTGGTTTAAAAGAGCTTTCAAACCTTTGCATTTATACTCATAATCATGTATGCAATGGATTTTTTAAATCTAGACAAAATTGGAGGTGGGATCCCATTTTTATTTTTTATTTTTTATTAAATTGATGGATGTTCTTACTCAAATGCACGTTTATTTTGATGTAATTGATGTTTTATGGTTAAATCGATCCAAATATGTTGCATGTATGATGGTTCATGATTATTAATCGAGTTCAGGGGGTTTCTATGATTAAGAAACATTTGAGGTTGAGTTTTGATGATTTGGGAGTGCATAACTGTGTTTCTGCAATTTTGTAGGACTCTAGAGTGCGCTCCACCAAAACATGGAGCGCACTCCACCTTTTGGGTAACCTCGGGACTATTTTGAGTAACATTTGTATAATGATCATAACTCACTCGTTTTAACTTGAGTTTTGATACTCTGTATACCATTATAAAGCTTAGAGAGAGAAAAACAACTTAAGATCATTAGATTTCAAAAATCAAGCCATTTAATTTGGCAAAAATGGGCCGAAAGTCAGGGTTTATCCGTGGGGGTAACACTTTGTAACTTTTTGGGCTGGTTATGTTTCAAGACTGTTTGTAGACCTTTCACTTATCAGATTTAGCTCGGTTTTTCAAGATCAAGGTTTCTATATAACATTTTATTACCCATCGATTTTCACTCCATTCTAAGTTTGCTAGCATAGTTTTCAAGACACAAGTTGATTCAAGGACTTATTGATCTTAAACAAGTTCACCTATGGACTGATTTTTCACAACTTGATTTGAAACCATCTTATTGATTTCCAAATAATTTTTTAATGTTAGATTTAACTCGATAGCATCGGAATTGAGATTTTGGTCTTTTCAGGGTTATTTTCGAACATGTTTCAACTGTTTTTATTCATTTTTGTGAACTAAAATTTGTAAAAAATAGGTTGCTATGAACCAATATAGGGCTGATATTATATTAATAGATGTAAAACAAGTAAAATAGACTTTAACATGTTTAGGACTGATCCAGATGAATATCAGGAGCCTAGTCGCATAGTTTCGGGTGTTGGGGGTCGGTTGGAGGCATGTAGGAGCCGCGAGTTTGAATTTCGCATAGTAAGAGCGTCAACATGATTTCTTTTCAACTTCTTATTGTCAAACTTTTAAAATGCATGCCTTACTTGTATTCCATTCTTTTTTCAAGTGGCCTAAGGTCTGGATAGTCTACCAGTTGTGTCATATCTCGCGGGTTAATTATCTAGAGTCGTCGTGGCTTCTCACTGAGAAATATTCAATGGATAAAGTATCCGGGGATACCGTGGCTTACCTTGATAGTTAAAGGAATGTTGAAAGTGAATTGGTGAGTTTGTAGTGCCTAAAAAGTCACATCGGGGCAATTGGAACTGGCCTTAGGCTCATTGTGTCATCTTTAAGCTATGTTATGATCTAAAGATCCGCATTTTGGACCGAATTACCCATTTTCCTATCTTTTGCTTCCTTGCTACTTGATTTCCATTGCTTACTTGTTTAGTTTTTTCATCATGCACTTTTTGTCATTTTGTTATGTATGACTTTGTATTCATGATGTTTCGATGTTTTGGGGTACTTAGAGATGTGAGATACACTTGATCACCAGCTATATACATGATATCACACTGTTTGCAAGATTTCCACGCATAGGTTGTCCTAACTTTAATTCTAATTATCAACAATGTTGTTTAAATTGTTTTAAGTTGCTTCTATTGTTGTAATCAACATTAAAGTTATCATCACGAACTTTATAACGTTCATAAGGATAATAAAAAAATTAAGTTGAAATAAAAGTTTGAGTAGCATGCATTGACTCAGCGATAAGTTGACTGGGGGTCCATCTAGGTCTAGTGCTGGGCAGGGCCAAGTTTGTGGCGACTGAGGTTTTCACATCGCACGTGTTGGTGGTCATGATGACTAACCCAACTACCAGGATGGCATTAAGGTCATGGGCAAACGGGGGCCCCTATTAGTGGGATCCTGGTAACCTTAGTACGGTCTAAGTTTGTTCGTGTATTGGTATACGCGCACTTTATGTCCTTCGGTTGTGTCTTATTTTGATGCGTATTTTCATTTATGTCCTTTACTTTTTACATGACTTATAGACATCATTCATTTGATTTCTTGAATGCTATGTGGTTTTCTATGGGAGTTACTCACTGGAATTTGTCATTATTTTTAGTGACAAGTTGCAAATCCTTCTGCTAATAAGGGCTAGGAAGTTCTTGGTAACTACTTTTAAGTTCATCAACTATCGTGTCGCACACCAGCTAGTAGGTGTTTATTTTGTTTATTCTATATCTATTTTCTCGGTATGAGGACTTGAGATTAACTGGTATATGTACACTCTACGCCTTTTGTGTATGGTACTTGGTATTTTTAGGTTTTCCATGACTAAGTTGACATTATATCTATGAAAATACGTTTATTCATGCATTTTCCACAGTTGAACAAGACTTATGCATGCTAATATTGTTAATACTTGTAAATACAATTGTGTATTCTTAACTTTGCTAAATGACCCATTAAATCTATGCCAATTTCATAATAAGATGAGAAATATAAACTAAGTTTAAAAAATCACTATTAATATGGCAATGTTATACACAAGAAATCTTGACATAATATCATAGTACAACTAACTCATAAAATTTCATAAAATACTTAGAGCATCTCCAATGAGACCATGGATTGGAGTGGAAATGGATCTACCAAGGACTCAATCCATATTGAACCCAAAAAGTCTCCAATGGGACCATGGATTGTGAATGTCTAGCTGTCTATTGGCACATCATCACTTTTAGTTAGAGAAACAATGAAAAAGACAAATTAGACCACAAAGAAAAAACAAAAAGATAAAATAAAGGTGACAAGTCAATAATTAGATATGTTTTAAAGTTTATTTTAGAATGATTTTAGATGTAAATGATTATATTACACGGGGTTTTCTCTTGTTTTTGTTATTTCAGGTAATAAATAGAGAATATGAAGAAAAGACCAGAAAAAAAGAAAATTAAGAAGGAATTAATCAAGTGGAAAGAGTATGTAAAGAATCATCACCAAAGAAGCAAAGGAATGACTGAGTTTTTGAATTAGCAATTTCAAGCGATTCCAAATTGCTAGCTAAATCGATCAAACTAGAGAGCTTCAAATTGACAAGTCAATAATTAGACACATTTTATAGTATAATTTAGATTAATTTTACATATATATATAATGATATTACACTAGGTATTCTCTTTTTCATGATTTTAGGATTTAATTAGGAAAATGAAGAAATAGAAGAAAAGAGAAAGAATTGCAAAACGGTTAACTGGAAAAGAAGTACGGTGATTTATAATAACACTAGGCACCACCACCTAAATCGACAGTAGTAAAGTGTCAATGAATCCACAACAAATTAGATGAACTAGAAATTGCCAGCTGAATCAATGAAGCACTGAGAGTCATTTCCAATTATTTACCCAACAATTTGTATACAAAGTAGGAATCGTTGAGGTCGGTTACAATTTTTTTATATTAATATGAAGAATTCAAGTTTATATAGGATATGTATATGTAGAGAAACTATAAAATAGACCAAAGAGCTTCAAAATAACTCTTTTATTTTTGCTCTACATTATTTCTATTGTCTATTCTATACTTCTAGTTGATGTTTGAAGATACATTGGAGCTTTGATTTATATTAAGGTATTTATTTATTCATTATGTCTTTTAATTACATATTTGCATAGTTTATTTCTAGCATGAGTAAGTAGTCTATCAATTTAAACAAACCCTATACATTTATATAATTTGGATTGCTAGATAGTTATAATTAAGGAAGCATGAACTTAATGCTTTAAATATATTCATATACATCAATCGCAGGTTTAACAAGTTGTTTTGCATATTACAACTAAAGAAGATTAATATTGCATGCATAGTTGCAAATGTGTTATGTGGTACTTTGATTTTGATTCTATGTCTATAGTTACTGACAACAATTATAGAAATAGTAACTAGGATTGATTTATAGGGCTTTTTCTGAGTGGATGTTCAGGGCGATTGTGTTCTAAGTTGTTTATTATGCAGCTTATGTTAATATTGGCTTAGATTAGGCATAATTTTCATTGAGTGTAATGATATTGTATTTCTACGGTGTTGCATTTTATCCAACGGATAGATTTACAACGATAAGAATATGGCATTTTCATTGAATTTAGGAAAATCGGTGGTCGGCTAAAGGTTATCAACCTATAATGAAATAGGATTTAATGATTTAAGATTTCATGCATTATGATTATAATTATAGTATGAAGTGATGTTATGTTTTAGTGTTTGAAAGCAATTCAAGTATATTACATTGTTTAGTGGGGTATTTAGATGTTTGTTTAAGATATTTGAATTATATTGAATTTGAGTATCTATATTTATAATATATATAATGTCAATCCTCCTTCCATTTTTATTAGTTCAATATTTATTATTATTATTCTATATTTGTCCTTAGTTTCTTTTTTCTTATTGGTTCAAAAAGAAGTTGACAAATAATTGATGGGGACATTTTTGGAAAATAAAAACATTTAGTTTTTAAATCAATCTACATTAACTTTTCTTAAATTATCTCCACTCCTCTCTCATACCCACGAACTAAAAGTAGCGGTTTTCTTTTCCTACAAAATGGTGAATTTTAGTTTCCAAAACTGCTAATTAGTTACCAAATCAAAGAGAATATTAGATGAGATTTGAGATGATGATGAGGTTCAAGAAGAATGGAAAAAAGGGGCACGTTTGTATAGATAACTCCATTTAAGGTGTTGCTTTTAAATCTTTTCAAAAATATTACCTAAAATAGAGGGATTTAACCTTTTCAATGTGGCAGTTTAAGAATGTACTTATTTTCCAATTTTTATTTTTCGCTATTTAATAGGACTCCATGAGATGCATTCCTAAAAACTCGCCAAGATTTAAAGAGTTCTAAAACATCTCTCTCTCTCTCTCTCTCTCTCTCTCTCTCTCTCTCTCTCTCTCTCTCTCATTTTTCAATTTAACATTTGTCTTTTATAAAATCGTGGTCTCACTTTCTAATATTTTATTTGTCTTTCCCAAGCAACTATCTATGTTTTAAATGGCTTGGTTCTCCTCACTACTATTGACGTGAGACATCAAAACAAGGAGGATGACCACTTGCACTTGCATTTGTGGTTGATGATGGGTATATATATTCAAGCATAAAGATCATGCTTTTGATTTCTAATAGCTAAATCGAGGGTAAGAATGCAGTAGGTAATGCTCTTTCTTAATTTTTCTTTCTTTTTTTAGTCTACACTTTTCCATCTTTTTCATCAAATCTGATTCCTCCTTTGTTGATTTTTATTCTGACTTAAGATATATATTTATATTCCTTTTTTGTAGTATTGTTTTGTATTTTTTGTCATGCACAAACATCCAATTTTTGGCTTTGCAAATTATATTTTTTCCTTCATGTACAAACATTACAATCTCTTTTTTTTGACTTTCCATTTTTTTGGTGATCAGAAGTGGGTGCATGGATGTGCAAACAATGGTTGTTTATGCATTTTCCTTATCCCGTGGAGTTGATGGATGAGTTGATGGATCTCACAGACACACAGTGGCTTTGGCACATTTTATTTTTTCACTAAATATTATCAATATTTTATTTTTATTATTTTTATTAATAATAAAGAAACAAATTTATTGCCTTCTTTTAAAAAAAATAAATTTATTGGAGTTTGGGTAATTTTGTTATAACTTAGTTAAAATATGTTAAATCCAAAGTCTTCTATGAAATGGGTGTGACTAGGTGCATGAATTTATGCTCTAACTTTAAGCATCTGCATTTTTATAAGAATGAAACCAACTTATAGATCGATATTTAAAATGTTGATATTCACCAAAAACTTTGATGAAAATCTTAGATTAAAATATTTTGTATCGTCAAATTTATAAAATTTGAACATGGCTCAAAGAAAAATTCAGCTGTCTAATTTTGATTTCGACCATATTTAAATTACTATCCAAAGTCAAAAAAGAAAAGGAAAAGGAAAAGATAAATAATATAGTTGTAGGAATCAATTGGTATGGTGTTTGATAGTAAGAGATCATGAGTTCAAATTTTGGTGGAGGCAAATATTTCTTTCTTATCAAAAAAATATAGTTGTAGGTGTTCCGCATAATTTTTGAAATGTGATAAAGCTATGTTCAACATATTGAAAAAACCATTACTATGTTAAAAAAAGAAGAAAAATCATTATCAACCAAGCCAATAAGGAGCGTTGTTAGGTGCACCCCACCAATTTACGAATGCACACATTTTTTTAGGGTATTCTCTCCTCTAAATTTCACTTTGACGTAAAAGACAATATTGCCCTTTATATAAACCCTCAGAATCCCATGACACACTTTTGAACAAAATTTGGGGCACCCCACCTTCTTTGTCTATTATCTCTAACTTAAACCTACATTTCTTTTTGGCGAGAGTTTATCGATTATTGCGCTTTCATACCATTCGATAGCGAGGTACCACTCATTTAACACCATTTAAAGGTTCAAGTCAACTTTTTTTTACGTTGAAAATAGTGATATCGATTATATGTTTTTTCATTGTAAGGTTTTAAATATTTGACTCTTTTGAATTTTTTTCAACGTACCATGGATGAATCTACCGCACCGGTGGAAGAGGAGGTACATGAAGAGGTATTTATTGATGTTTTATGTCTTTTTTTCCTTTTTTTCCTATTTGTCATGCGTGTGTTCGGTCACTATTATTTCGACCACACAGAACTGAGACCTTCCATTAAGTCTCGGTATGTGGGAGCAGAGAATAATGAAGGCTTATCGGTCACTTTGAAATCAAGACATGTTCAAGAGTCTCAGTTCATATGTACCGAGACGTTACATTAGGTCTCGGTTCCCAAGGGCCAAAACTTTGTGTTATGTTGTGGCCCTATACTACTGAAACAATAGTTTTTGGATTTTTTTCGTGAATCTGTTGTGTATTGGTTTATAGTACTTATAGTTTAGTGTTTGTGTTGTAGGTAATGTCGATTTCGACGTTATTTCCATACTACAAGGATGTGTTCACTCCTTGTAGGCCATTCCTATCGAGAGAATCAATTATTTCATGGCTTCAAATGATTGGTTGTACGAACAAGTTTATGTTAGTAACGAAACACTCTGATGCTAGAGGGATTAAGCATAGGGGAAGGGTCAGAATCGCATGTGAAAGGTCCGGTACATTTAGGGGATTGTCACAAAGAGTAGCGAAAGCCAAAGCTGCAAAACATGCCTTGACACCAAGAACTGAAGAGGAAGGGGAACTACGTGGACTCAAACTGGTAAAAGAAATGTGGGTGCCCTTTCATTATAAACATCAAGGAAAATGCGGATTCTTTATGGTACGCCACTATTGTGTGTGGGAGGCACAATCACGACCCTGCCAAAGACTTGGACGACCACTCATTTGTAGGAAGATTGGATACAGGTGAACAGGCGGTTGTAGTGCATATAACTAAGGGGAATGTGAAGCCAATAGATATCCTCAACACGTTGAAGCAAATAGATGTAAATAACGTATCGACTATGCGGACAATATATAATGCACGATAAAAATTCTGAATTAAGGATGCTGGTGGAAGGACTCAAATGCAACAACTATTTGCAAATATTTGAGAAGAATAAGTGGATGTCGTGGCATAAGAAACATCCTGATACGAATGTTGTCACTGATTTATTTTGGTCACATCCTTATTAAATCAAGTTGCTACGGTGTTTCCCGTCGGTTCTATTGATGGATTGCACTTACACAACAAATAGGTATCGAATGCCTTTATCGGAGATTGTTGGCATCACTTCAACGCATTTGACATTCTTAGTTGGGTTTGCTTTCATATCATTGGAGACTCATGCAAATTATGTTTGGGCACTTGAGAACTTGAGATCCATATCAGACAGGTGGCCTAAACCTGACATGTTTATTACGGATCAAGAGTTAGGACTTATTAGTGCTATCGAAGAAGTATTTCCATCATCATCCACCTTCTTTGCTCTTAGCACATCAACAAAGTAGTATTGGCCAAGACTAAGAAGATGTTTGGAGATAACGAAGGTTTCGCTCTTTTCATTGATAGGTGGATGGGCGTGTTGTATGCTAAATGGAAGGCCTAATTTGAACTTCCTATGAATGACTTGCGTTGTGAGTTCAATCATGTGAAGGGTCTTACTGATTACTTGGGTAACATATGGGTGAAGCTCTACAAGGAAGAGTTTCTACTGGCATAGACAAATCAAATTATGCACTTTAGGGAAACAACGACTTAGAGGGTTGACTCTGCGCATTCCACTTTGAAGCTACTTCTTGGCAATAGTCAGACAAATTTTGTGACTTTGTGGAGTGTGTTGATGGACTTCTTAGGATCTAACATAACAACAACAAGGCATCATTTGAGCTCAGTTTCAATGTGGTGCAACATGAATATGTTGATGGTTTTTAATGTCGGTTGCATGGATATGTCTCTCAAAGGGCGCTTAAGTTAATTAGATATGAATTGGAACGTGGAGAGGATGTTGGACATGACTCTACTTGTTGTGGTTGTGAGATACGTACCACACACTGTCTTCCTTGTGCACACGAGATAAACTTCCATAAATTTATCGATTAACCCATCCTTCTCGAGGACATTCATGTATACTGGCGAAAGTTAAGTATAGTACCAGAGAATCCTTTGGATCGGGCGGGTACAATGTGAATGATGAGATTGAAAGAGTGTTCCAAAAGTTTAATGATTGGGCTGACGAAGAAGATCGCATTATGATTATTTAGCACCTTAAAGAGATTAGTCGTCCTTCATCTACACCGGGAGTTCTCCCACCTACAAAAATAAAGACAAAAGGAATGACACAGGGGTCTATAGTTGGAAGTTTGTTGAACAAAGGAAAGAATAAAGGATCAAAGAGGAAACATGATGAAGAAGTTACTTCGACGACAAGATTGCCAAGTGGGTTTAAGTATGTACTATCGAAATAAAAAGCATCTAGTTTAAGGAAAAGGCAAAATAAAGGAGGGCCTAAAACACATCGAACACATCGGGAGACCTAAGGTGCATCTGAGGTTGGTTATTCTCATTGCATACAATCGAATTGGTTGACATACGTTAAGAGCACTATTGATGTGACTGGCGATGGTAATTGCGGATATCGGTGTGTTGCCTCTGAGTTTGGACTCTCCGATGTTGATGGTTGGAGTTAGTACGTAGAAGGATGTTTGATGAGATAATGGCATATGAAACTCTTTGGTGATAAGTGCTTGGAATGAGTTACGAGAAGGTGAAGGCTGTCGTGCATTGTCCTGAAGATCAGGTTGGGGTCTCTTTTCAGGAATGATTGACACTTCCAGACATGGATCTCTTAATATCAACTGCATTCAATGTCAATCTAGTAAATCTCCCACATGATTTTTTTTGATATTCTTTCCTCTGCGTAATGTCCCACCGTCATCGTTAGATAGTTGGCTTATCATTGGAATGATTAACGATAGGAACTTCCATTAGGCCAGGGTAAGATTGTGTTTTATTTATGGATTGTGTTTCGACATCTTCTAATTAAATGATGACTTATTGTTTTACTATGTATTTGATAGGTTAAGTTGACTATGAATGCATCGCTACCACCATTATATCCATCCTGGGCAAGGTATTCTAAGGAGTGCGTTAAAGGTTGGCATGATGGATTCATAATTCGAGAAATCGTGTTGGCTATAACTTCTCAAGAAAGCACGCCTTCCGTAGTCGATTCAGCTACGTCGTAGCTACATTCGAATTTACGTTCTATACTTCATCTACCACGAAGTTTTGTTCACGATGGTTGGATGCGTTGAAGTTATTGTAAAGCTTATTGTTATTTTCTATACTTCATCGCAAGTTGTTTGAAATGTCTATGATTTGCTTTTTGAAAGTGTTATTTGATTTTTCTTTGATTTATTATAGATATGAGTGAAAAACTTATGGCAATGTGTAAATAAAATTTGTCTTTGATTTGTCTTTGTTTGTTGTACAAACCAATATGATTTCTACATGCAAGGAAACAATAAATAGAAAATTAAAAATTTACGGAAGGGGTAAATTTTTTATATAAAATTTACCAACTTCGGCCACACAGATCCGTGACCTAGCCATACGTTTCGGTATGGTATGACCGGAACATGGACATAATTCTCTGTCAAAAATAATAGAAACTTATCCTATAATCTCGGTCATGCATTACCGAGACTTTATCATGTATGATTTAATTGTTGTCATGGTGATCAACAACCGAGATAACCGTCTATGTCACGGTGGGACTTAGACGAGACTAAAGATTCATTTGCAATTTTGCCTTACTGAGACATATCTTTCTATAGTCTCTTGTATTACTTTTGGTTATGTGTGTCCGTAACTACCACCAATATGTCGTAAGGCCAGAACCAAGACCTATGCATTAATTTTGTTGTTGTCCTACCGAGACATAGCAAGTACTTGCCTAATATACTTAATCCAAATGGATTGGCCACAAAATATTGTAAGTAATCAACAAAATCCAAAAAATAGTTTACAATGCTATAACAACATCAACAACAACAAATAGTTACAAAATCAAGAACAAGATGAAGTACAAACATTTCAATTCAACACAACAAATAGTTTACAAAATAAATAACAAACAGTTTACAAAATAAACAACAAAAACAACAAACAGTTTAAAAAAATCTCAATTCAATGTCAACAACAAGAATCAGTTTTACAATCCGAGGGCTTCGTCTTCTTGAAAACTTTTTGCTAATATTCATTGCCATGCATGTGCTTGGGAGGAGCAACAACGAGCCGACTATGAGGAGCATCGAACCGAGGAGTGGCATCGGACCGAGGAGGAACATCACTTAACTTGGATTGGGTCACCGTGCTATCTTGTTGGGTAGTAGCGGCGGTGGTAGCCGTAGTAGTAGTAGTGGAAGTAGTGGTGGTAGTAGCAGTGGTGATAATCCTCCCCGATAAGAAGTTCACGACATCTCTCGCCATTCTCTTTGGGGAGTCAACATTACACTCCTCCAGCAAGGCAATCCACTCTAACGCAATGTCCAAAGCACGTCCGTTCCGCTTTTCAAAAACAACATTCAAAAGTTTGTCAAGTTAGGTAATAATAGTTGGAAATGAAATGAAATCAACATCCAAACCAACTACCTAACTCAAATGCGTCATTATTGGCAATGGTAACGGCTAAGGCCGCATCGTCTTTGTATGTCGGGTTCTCGATAATCGGGTGAGAAACTCGTAGGAACCACGAAGGTACTCTGATGTGGCCATGAACTCGAATTAAGTCTTTTCACCTCAGACTTCAAGTGCCAGCAGATGGTTACCCCGCCTCTCCCAATGCTCCAGTTGGAACCCATACTTGACGGAGTACTTGAGTGCTGACGGGCCATGGGATGCCTCGAGAGGGCAATACGGGGGGCTGGTACACCTTGCACATACCCGAGCTATCTTATGAACCTTTCTAGATGGTATGGCTCCACGATATCCATATACCTCAAGGTCCCGTCGTAGAACGTGATCGGCTCACAATGCCATCTGTCTTAATCTTAACTAATAGGTCCCACGTCACCTACACCAATAAGGAAACATATATATTACTAGCAAGTAAGACCGCACAGGGCGTATGTGAAAGAAATGAAGGGGAAACACCTCATTATGCCTCACTTAGTCCAACGGATGCCGAATTGAAGCCAATTTGTCATGATTCCTTACAGTCTTGTGTTTTTGGAACTAACGCGAGACACGTGGTTGCACTCCATCCACGAACTTAGTGTTTGATAGGGCAAACCCAAGTTCGAAGTGCTCGTGGATCCATCCCTAGCCAAAAAAAGAAACATTAGCAACGATACCACAATTAGTAATAAATAAAAATTAGAAAGTCGGTTGAATTTGTGTAAATTACCTCAAGCAAAGTGAGGTAACTGGCAATCTGTGACATTTCACATCTAATCGCCACCCCAAGCTGACGGTATAAGTATGCCAATTCAATAGCGCCCCATACGTACTCGACAACATCATCTAAATTCTCCAATAACTTGAGCAATGCGATGGAGACCCATAATCCTCTCTTGTCGGTAAAAAGAGTGCATGACAAGAGGTACAAAATAAATACCTGGCTTCGACTTCCTGTTTGGGGCCTAACGAGTCTTCAACCACGCATTTTGAACAGTGAAACCCCTCGTAATGTTGACCTCCTCCTCCGCCTCCTCATTTGTAACACCAAGCAACTGGGAAACTAGCTCAATTGCTTCCTTGAAAGAGTCCTCGGTGTATCTAGAGAAACTATCAACTGCAACAACCTTGTCGGTCACCAGAATCTTCAATAACATGCTAATGTCCTTCAAAGTTATTGACATTTCACTAAATGGAATGTGAAATGGATTTGTCTCCGCCTGCCACCGCTCGACAAAAGTAGAAATCAACTCTTTGTTGCCCTTTCGGTATAAGCGGTCAATGAGCGATGTTAACTCGGTTCCAAGATCTATAGAATCTAAGTATCGAGGTGACATGATTACAAATCCCACTCTTGGATTTGATCCCCATGGTTGATGCATTTCAGTTGTGGACAATGATGCAAAACAAATGAAAGTTACACAAATAAATATAGCTAAGTTTACAGCCTATGAATTTTCAAGTAAGTCACAACTCATAATGTAAGCACAACATTATATTAAACTCATAATGCAAACATGAAAAAGTCAATTAATCAAACTTTCTAAAAATATTTGTATAGTCTCATGCAAAACAGTCAAGTATTCAAACATGTAACAAAACAGTTAACTATTCAAACATGGTTTCGGTAGTTTAGAATAAAACAGTCAACTAATCAATAATTCAAAAATACTTCATCGTTGTTGCTATCTCCAGACAAAGGAAACTAGCAATATTTTGCTGGAAACACTATGATTTCTCAGTAATAAAGATATAATGAATGGTGAAGCCCACTAGCCACCATGATTCCTAAAAATCCCTTGGAAGTTTGAAAGTTACACTAAATTTAAAAAACAAGTGCAAGTTGGGCAATTGAAAGTCTTTAAGATGTTTAGTTTTACAAGTACTTCAACAATTAGATCTACCCTACATGCATTGAGATTTCTATTGTAAGTACTAGTAGCTAGCAGTGTGACTTTGTAAGAGGAACATACGAGCTACGTACCAAATTGTCCCAAATCGCAGCCGCAACATGATGTTTGAAGCTCAACAATAGACTCCATTCTATTAGCCCACCTGGTAAAGGAGTAGACGGGTCTTCTTCTTGCTTTTCTTCATTTGTTGCCACCACACCAACCTTGGCTTCCTCGACTGCCTCGTGTGGCTTGTGTCCCTCGGTTGCCTCCACCCACATGATCTTGACAAAGTAAACAAAAAATCATAACTGTCAAAAATGGATAAAAAATAAGTAGATAGTAAATAACAAATTCAACAATTGCAAATAACTTAAAACAAACATTCTTCTCTTTCTTCATTCCCAAGTGAGTCCTCAGAAGATTCGAAAGCTTCACCTTGACTTCCTCCTTGAGCAATCATCAAATCCATTCCCGATGCTCAACAATATGTGAACCCTCATTTTCTACAACATCCTTGCAAGCACGTATACTCGCCTCTGGTGCCTTAACCTCGGTTTCAAGCTTTTGTTTCTCCTTTTGGTAAGAGGCAGTCTAGGGTCGCCGACCACCATGATCACGAGCACCTCCTAAAAGATCACTACCAATCTCCTCCCTTGTCACAACTGCTTTGGAACGAGCCATGTCTGAAGAGAGAATTCAAATAATTAATTTAAATAAAAAAGGAATTAAACAATGTTTAAAAAGCATGTCTCGGTTGAACAGGTCTGAGAATTAATGTAATGTCTCGGTACCATGTCAACGAGACATACCTCTAATTATCAGTTACCTAGAAATGAAATGTAATGTAAAGTCTCAGTCATATTCGACCGAGACACGTAGAAATTTCATTTTGACATCAGTCTCGGTAATATATTACCAGAGAATATGTCAAGTTATCTCGGCTTACAACTAACCGAGACATGTAGCATAGTCTCGGTTAGTTGTAACCGTACTATATGCCGATTTTCATTAACACCTGGAACATTCTCGGTCATTAGTGGCCGAGAACGTCCCATATGTTATTGCCCTGTGTGGCCGGAAACCACGGGTTTCCAGATTGGAAACTCATGAATGAAGAACAAACAACTTCAAACACAAAATCAACTAAAAAAATCATTTCCAACCAAATCGAATAAGACTGTACCTTTTGTCATTCGAATTGACTCCTGCAAGCTTGAATCGAACAAATTAAACCCTAACTTTCACTATTCTTCACAAATCTGAACCTGAATCCAAACAGAGATGGACAAAAGAGGTTCGCCAACGCACAAGAACAAAGAGTGAGGACAGAGATTAAGAGGCGAGGTTAAGGTTCAATGCAAAAAATCAAATTGTCTGGATTTGAAGGAAAATATTTAAGGTGATGGTCATGGTTGAGATAGGAAATCAATTTAAGTGGGGTGCACAATTCTATTTGGGGGTATTTCAAGAAACTTACCTCATTTTATTGGGTGCCTTGAGTAAACTCATTGGTGACTTTAATAACGGGGTGCCTTTGCAAATTGGTGGTGTGCCCATAGTGGTGCTCATAAAATAAGTTTCTCCAACAAATTCACTGCAATGATGCCAAGAGCATCCCATGGTTTTAATTTCAATTTGCAAACCGCACAACTTCTCACCTATGCCCACACGCTAAGGCAGCATTACTACAATTCTAATTTAGACAATGCTCAAAAACAATTTTCCACATAATAGACCAAAAATTAAAGTGCGTATTTTAAGGAAATGTTAGGTACATGTACTCAGTACACACATTCACGTATATGACGTGTGCATGTTGCAAACCTATGCGTCTTGAGGTGTATAACATAGTTATTAATTTTTGTCACATAAGTGAGTGTGGTTATGTAAGTGTTCACAAAGTATATATATATATATAGCATTTTTTATTCTTCATTTATACACCAACATGCCCTCTTGCATGAACGGAAATAGAACAAGCGTATAGAAATGCATATAGCAAGACACGTTGCCACTAATTATTCAACATAAAAATCTTATGTGAATAACATATTAAGACAAACACTATAGAATTAGCTATTTGACAAGTTTTTTGAGTTTTTTTTTTTGAGTTAGTTCTTTAATTTTAATCAATTAAATAAACATGGCAATTACACAATAAAAGCACATTGAGAGTTTTATTAATTGTTAACAATATTCTTATGATAATATAAGTTTAAAGGATCAAACAAAAATCATCAAAATCTATCGATTATTTTTTCTAAAAAAATACTAAATCAATTATCATCTATGCTTCACTTACGAAGTACGTGGTCACAATTTTAATTATGTTTAGTTTTAAGTGTGAATTAAATAAAAGTAATATAGTAATGACATGGTCACAATTTTACAAATTTAACAAAAGATTATCATCAAAAAATCGCCCTAAGAATTTTTTATTTGAACATCGAGATGGACGTTAATTAATACATCTAAACACCCCCTAAAATTTATTGGAAATTCATCGCTAATCATATGTAACATATAAAAAGTGCTATGGCGTTCACTTTACATCATTAGATTTTGTCATTAACATTGTAGTTATATAAAGATGGCACATTAACTTTTTAAATAGTTTGACATTAATGTTGCAGTTATATAGTTGCTAATTTTTAAAGATGACACATTAACTTCCTCAATGAAATGCAACATCCATTACCGATTCCAAGAATTTTAATTACCAACATGATCCTTATTAAATTTGACTTTAATATCTACTAAAAAGATTAAATTGGACGCATTATATGATGTTCCTTAAATCACTATTGTCAAAAATCGCACACTACTCCACTATTTAATGCTCCCTATTTATGAATCCCTAATATTAAGATTAATTATTTCTCAACTGAACACACCTTTAATTGTGCCAACGTGTTAAGCACGTGCTCGCTTACTAGTTAATTTAGTTTGCATTGAGTTTTTTAGATTAAGTTTGTTTGATTAATTAAGTTAGTATTTATAATTTTCAGTTATTTAATATTTTAATTTCCGTTTAATTAGATTAATTAAGTTAATAAAACAAGAAAAAATACCTTCCTTTGAGATTCAAAAAATCATTGTGGAAAGGATATCTCATTTACAACTACTATAAATAATAGGAAAATACGAAAAACTATTGTACACGCTTAGCATGTCACAATTTTCAGCATCGTTGCCAAGGATTTTTAAATAATTTCTAAGGATTTTAAACGTTTATGATCTACACACTTCGTCGAGTTAATTCAACCGAATCTTTACATCCATTTGATCCTGAAATAGAAATAACTTTTAATTAGAGTTTAAGACAACAACTTTGGGAAAATTTAGCTAATATGATAGAAGACAATAATAATGATATTAATGACAATATCATTTATAATAATAATAATAATAATAATAATAATAATAAAGTTATCAATAATAAAAAATAATAGAGAACTCACTTTTTGACAGTCAAATCGAGGTGGTGAATATTTGAGCCAAGAGTTTGACGATCATCTTAAAAACTGTAGGATTGTCTCACAATTAACTCCTCCAGCAACTCCATAATTAAATGGTGTTTCTGAGAGGAGAAATCGAACGCTATTGTATATGATTTGATCTATGATGAGTCATACATATCTTCATATTTCCTTTTGGGGTTATACCTTATAAACTGCTACGTTTACACGGAATCGTGTTCCATTTAAAGCGGTTGATAAAACACCATATGAGATGTGGTTTAGGAAAAGATCAAGTTTGTCTTTTCTAAAGATTTGAGGCTGTGAGGTTTTCGCATGATGACAAGTCTCTGAAAAATTATCACCCAAATCTACTTAGTATGTATTTGTTGGTTATCCTAAAGAAACTAGAGGATACTACTTTAATAATCATGCTAAGTACATAGTGTTTGTTGCTCGAAATGGTGTCTTTATGAGAAAATAGTTTATTTCAAAAGACGGCATGGGAATAAAGTAAGTCTTCAAGAAGTTTAAGAACCATAAATAAACACTCAACCGCCAGGTGGGAGATCAACAAAGTCTTAAACTAGTTGAACCTCCATAAGTATCACAACGCCTGTATAGGTCTGATAGGGTAAGACATCAGCCTGAGAGATTTGAGTTTCTTATTACTGATAGTAGTGAGGTGTTGCTTATGGATTAAAATAAGCCTACCACTTATCATGAGGTTGTGTCTGGCCCTGAGGCAAATAAATGGCTTAGTGCCATGAATTCTGAGCTGCGATCCACGTATGATAACCAAGTTTAGAACCAGGTTAATTTACCTGAAAGTGGTAAGACCATAAGATGTAAATGGTTTTTCAAGAATAAAATTGACATGGATGTCAATATGCATATTTATAAAGCATGGCTAGTAGCAAAAGGTTTCAGATAGACTCAAGGTGTTGATTATGGTGAGATTTTTTCTCCTGTAGTCATGCTTAAATCCATTAGAATTCTAATTATCATAGTCGCATATTATAACTATGAGATATAGAAAATGAATGTCAAAATAGCTTTTCTAAATGGAAAGTCACTTGAGGACGTGTATATGATATAGCCTAAAGGTTTTATTTATCATAAGAATTCTAGGAAGGTGTGCAAGGTTCAAAGAACTATTTATAGACTAAAGCAAGCTTCTAGGAGTTGGAATCTTCGTTTATATGAAGCAATTTAGTAATTTTGTTTCATTTAAAATGAAGATGAGCCTTATGTATAAAAGAAAGTTAGTGGGAGCGTGGTTGTTTTCCTGATACTGTATATTGATGATGTATTACTCATTTGAAATGACATCCCAACCTTACAAAGTCTCAAGTCTTGGTTAAGGAAGTGTTTCTCAATGAATGACCTAGGAGATACAACTTACTTCCTTGGGATTAAGATCTATTAAGATAGATCTAAAAGGTCGATCGTTCTAAGTTAGAGTGCTTATATAGGCGAGGTATTGAATAGGTTCAGTTGTAAGACACTAAAAGAGGGTCGTTGATAGTGTCTCATGGTATAAGTTCCTGCAAGACTCAATGTTCGAAGACTAATGATGAGAGAGAGCGCATGAATACGATTCCATATGCATCAGCTATTGGATCTATCATGTATGTCATGTTACGCACTCGACCTGATGTATCATATGCTTTGAGCGCAATAAGCGGATATCAGTTTAATCCCGATGAGTCACTGGATAGCAAAAATCCATTCCTAAATTAGAAGGACTAAAGATGTGTTCTTGGTCTATGAAAGTTTGAAAGATGAGCGTGTTGTAAATGGTTACATGTATGCAAGTTTTCAAACTGATATAAATGACTTTAGATCACATTTTGGATATGTGTTTACTTTGAACGGAGGTGCAGTGAGTTGGAAAAGTTTGAAGCAAGAAATTGTGGCAGATTCTATAACAGAAGCTGATTATATTATAGCGTCTGATGGTGTTAAGGAGGCAGTTTGGATAAAAAATCTCATCTCCGAACTTGGTGTGGTTTTGAGTATAGCTAACCTCGTATGCTTGTATTGTGACAATAATGGGGCGATAGCACAGGCCAAGGAACTAAGATCACACCATCGATCGAAACATATACTTAAACGTTTTCATCTCATTCAAAAATCATTGAGTGGGAAGACGTGAAGATTTACAGAGTTTCTACAGAAGAATATGTTGCAGATCTTTTGACGAAGGCTCTTCCACAAGCGAAACATGATGGCCATGCTAGGTCATTAGATATTAGATACATGAATGATTGGCCTTAGTGCAAATGAGAGATGTTGTGGCATATGCCCTAAGTCAATCTACAAACATTATTTTTCTTATAGTTTTATTTAATAAAACTAAGGGTTTTTATTTGCTCTTTTATCACGAGAGATTGCATGTTTACCTTATAATAAGATCCATGGGTATTTGAAGAAATATCCTAAATGTCCCTAGTCGGTCATTATACCAAGAACTATAATGAATTAAGGCTAGTGTGAATCTTGATTGATGGTTACGTGATCATTTGTATAGGCATACGAACCGAGATCATGAGTACTTGTTAGGGAACAAGGTATTGGACCGACCCACTATGGGAACACCATATAGATTAAGTCATAGGTGTTACTCATGATAGGTATATAATTTAGTCTTTCGACTTAAAATTATCATAGACTTCAATATTAGGAACATAGTAATTTGACACAATCAAACATTATCTTTAACTGACCGATTATAAAGATTGTGATTGGTTACCATGTGAATAGTATGTGAAGGTGTGTAATCAATATAAAATTTATCCCTCTCGTATAGAGAGATATCAGTGGATCCCTCAATATGATAGACTATTAAATGGCTAAGTCCAAGTGAATTGATATGATCAATATCACTTGGATGTTTTTAGTCTACCTAAAGATCGAGACTAGTACGATTGAACATTAAGCTGATTTTCCATGCCTTATGTTTAATTAAAGGATATCGCACGACAAAAGGATATGATATATATTATTCATTAGGTTGTATCGATTTTGATATTCATACTACTTGGGTAGTCATAATGTCTTGCTAGAGACCGTTTGTGACTTGTGTACCAAAATAGTTTTGGTTCAATGTCAACGTCGCATGAACCTATTAGGCCGCACAAAAAGAATGACTTTGCGCAATTTCAATTATTCCAGAGTAATGAAGTTATATGATAAAACTCATAACATAAAAGCCCTTATGATTTCTTATATGATAAATTATTAATTGTAGTGTTTGTGTAATTTGCTTAAATTGCCTAAATACAATAGTTACATTATGAATAAGTTTTTTTAAGTGAGCTTATTTACATATATAAATAAAGGTTGAAACCCTAAAATGAAATAATATTTTCATTTTTTTGCTATTTTCAAGTTCTCTGGACTTTGGGAGAGAAAAAAAAAATATTTTCTATCTCTATTGGGGCTAGCATTCCAAATTGTGGTCATCAATCATGTGTAGATTTATGATAGAAACGGACACTTGAACGTCTTGGAGATCGAACAATCAGCAAAGGAAATGACGGATTAAGGTAAGGTTTACTTTTGTAGATCTAGTTTAACATAACTTATTTTCCATCCTGTCGGAGTTTTTTAAAATTTGTTTTGAATTTTTTTACCGTGTATGAACCCCAAAACCCAACAAAGCTAATGCTAGAGAGGAGGAAAAAATAAAGACATTCTTGAAGTGTTTAGGAAAATAAAAATCAATAATCGATGGAATCAATCATGCAATTTTTTAATTATGATGAAGTTTTGAAAGAATTTTTTTGAATCGAAGGATAAGTTTTTACAAGAATCTATAAGGAAACCTACGACAAAAAGTGTATGCTTTGATTAAAAATAAAATACTTGAGAAATGTCCCAATCCAAAATGTTTGGAATCCCAAATACAATAAGGACTTTTTTTTATAGATTTTGCTATTTGTGATCTTGGAGTATCAATAAACGTAATGTCACTTAAATTATATGAGTCATTGAAAATACATATTAATCTTTCCTTAGCTGACAATACCGTTATTAGACCTTATGGTTTACTAGAAGATATCTTAGTCAAATTATATGCACTAATTTTATATTAATTAGCTATTTATAATAATGAAATAGATCATTTAATACATATCATAATTGAATTATGAAAGTTTTAAATAATTCTACCCTTATTGAATATATGTGGTAATTAAATGGGAAAATTAATTTAATTGGAAAAATAGTAAAAACAGGCAGGCGATTTTCTAGTGATTCCAATTTGAAAATTAATTTAATTGGAAAATTGACACCAATATGTAGAATTTTCATTGTAATTTTAAGGCAGCAATTTCTCATTCGAGCTTATAACTAAAACTTGTCGAATAAATCACTCAATCATTGAGGCTCATTTTTAGCGAACTTGTCAACAATTCCTCAATGAATCAACTTAAATCCTGATTAATCGAGAACGAATTTGAGTTTTAAAAAATAGAGACCCAAAATCATCATTTAAACCCTTCACACTCACAAATGATTGCAACTTTCGATCAAAAGACCAAATATCGACTAGATTCAACCTTCTAAAGCTTAGTTTTAGTGTATCTAAGTGATTCTCACCTCACTTTTCATACATTCAACCCAAAATTTGGTGAGTTTTGAGAGTGTAGACCCACCTAGAGCTATAGCAAGGGAGTTCGAATTGGAACTTGGAGGAGTGTTCTAGAGAGATTTTTGAGTTTCATACTTGAAAGAATCACTTTCAAGAAGGTAATCCACGAAAAACTCTAACCTCTTATGGATTGAAATTTTGGTTTTTCGTCAATTTTGGATTGTTATTATGTTTGAGCTCAATTTCAAAATTTTTACCCTAAAAATGATTTTGATATCGAATAATTTCTATTATAACATTAGTATGGGAGTGATGTGATGATTTGTTTATTACTATCGAGTTTTTGAACAATTTTTCATATATGGCGATTAGATCGAAATTTATACGTGAGCTAATTTGATACTAAGTTTCAAATGAGATTGGGGGTCTTTGTGAATATTTATCAACTTATTTGAATTATATACAAAGTTTTTTTTCTCAATTATTTTTTATTGATAAATTTCATATAAATTTCAAACTCTCAATTTCAAAATGACTTTCTCGATGAATTTCTTTTTCTCGATAAATAAGTTGAATTTTACCAAACACTTTTTCGATAAATTTAGCTTTAAATAGTTTTACAAGCTCATTCTTTTAATCATATTATTTCAAATGGTTTGAGGTGGATAGGTAGAGTTTCAAGAGAGGAGAAATGGAAGGGAAAGTTAGTAGAAAAGACAAAAACTAAATCAAAAGTTTCACAAATTTAACTCAAATCAATCTTTGTCAAAACACTTAGGATTAGGCCACAAAGAAAACCTATTCCACCCTCTTCATTTAGTTTCAGTACTGAGGATGATTATGTGGACGAGGAGGACATAGAGGAATTTGAACAACTTCCCGGAGAGAAATTATGTTCTTAAGAAGGAGATTTTTGTGAATGAGAAGGCCTATGAAAATTTAGGAATGATATAATAAAGGATAAGAAGTTGATCCCGAAAGGGGATTTAATTTGAAGAACGAATTAAAGTATAAGCCTATGATCCTAGATATCATTGAGGCTAGGAATTGAGGATTATTGACAAAGAACTATAACTATCTAGACTTAGAAGATGTTCCTAGTGAGAGGGGTTGTGATATCTTGGTAAGAGAGTTTTATGCAAATGCCTGTGGAAGTGAGAGTAAGACCGAATCTTGAGCTCGAGGGTGGACAGTAGATTATTCTGCTACAAGAATAAATCAATATTTTAGTTTATCAAATCTTCACAAAAAATAAAACGATGAGTACCCTAAACTTGAATATGACATTAAGTACCATTACCCCATCGAGAAAATAAGGGGAGGTTTAGAGGCAATCCACGGATATGGATTTATTTTTTGATATGGATGGGTATCCCAAGCATATAACCACCAAATATTTTTAGGAAAAACACTAAAGCTTGGTGTTATTTCATTAACACCAGCTTACAACCGAGCCTGCAGTATTATGAGATAGTGAACTATAAGGTCGCTCTACTTTACCAAATTACCATGGGATTATGATACTTGGATGTTGGGAAGATAATTAATGAATTGATTAGGAGTGTCATCACTACTAAGAAGAATGATGGGCTACTTTTTCCTTTGATGATTATGACCTTTTAAAGGGAGGGTTAGGTGAATATGGCAAGGCTTTACATGGATGTTTTACCAGAGAAGACCATCACTAATGAGGTTTTAAATAGATATGGTAAATTGAATGGTTATGAAGACATAAAGGATGAGAGAGAAAGTGCTGAGATAGCCAGAAGAGAAACTGAGCAAAGAAAGAAAATCAGAGAAGACATGAGGAGAGTTTTAGAGTCATAAGCTAGAAACGATCCGAATGTGAAGCAACTTGTTAGGGGTTATAACGGACTATACATGGATGTATAGGAGTTGGCCTTCATAAATGCAGTTTTTCGCAATCAGATGAACACACTATGTAATCAAGAATTAGTGTTTGAGAACCAAAGAGCATTAGCAAGGAGCATCTACAGGATGGAGCATACGATGTCTACATCGAGGGAGCGTAGAGGTTCATGTACCTTCTACACAGATGAGATTACCACTTAGTAGTAATCTTGATGTTCCAACACTGTCAGGTCAGAAATTCCACCTCTACGTCCTTGCTGTGAGTTACCAATCCCAAAGCATCGATCCGGTAGAGGATGATGACGACACCACTTCAGGACAACGACATTAATTTTCTTATTTATTTATTTTCTGTCTCAGAGTGACATTGTGTGAGCTTTTCTATGTAATTTCGGTCTTAGTGATACATTTTGTGCTTAATGATGATACTTTGTATTTAAAGTTGTGTATACTATGTGATAATTTTATTCAGTGTTTTGGTGTGAAATTTGATACTTTTGATATTTAATGGTGTTGTTTATTTATATAATTTTTATGCACTGTCTTATCATAATCCTAAAATTTCTTAATTGTCAAATTTATGATTATATTAATTCTTTTATACTTCACATGGTATGTTTGTTATGTTTCAAACCATACTTCATTTTTGAACCTTAAGGACAAGGTTGATAATGAGTTTAAGGGTATTTTAGGTGAAGTATGACAAAGATAGCAAAGAAAGCAAGAAAAAGATAAGAAAGGTAGAAGAAAAGTTTAGAATTACTTTTAGTATGATATTCAAGTAAGTTGACGAAATTTTTTAAATTTCTTCCAAATTCAAGTAAGTATGAGTATCATTTTACTTTATTTTTAGTAATAATGATAATGAACATATAATAAATTTTTGAATGGAAGTGATATTTTTATTACCCAATTAAGTGAATTTTACGATACAAGGAATTAATTTTTTATATCTTTGTTTATTATCTTTACTAGTTGATGTGTATACTAAATTGAATACCTTGTGTTAGTTATGATAGTAGGTAGAAGATCAAAACAATAATGCAAGATGAACAAGAAGAATTTATAAGAATCTTGTGATACAAAAGGTATTGATTAAGTATTTTTATAGTATATATAGAAGGCTATTATGCCACAATTAAAAGAAGAAATGGGTTAGAAATTAATGAATTTCTATAAGTTAGAAAGAATATTTTCTTCAACTTTAGCAGATGGTGAGAAGTATTAACAAGAGTTTAAAAATAAATAGAGAGTCTTATAGATTCCAATAGAAATGGAGCAGGGGATCTATAGTGGGCAAAATGTGAGAATGTTCAATGAAATGGAATAGGGACTCAAAATCAAAAGAAAAAGAAATATGTTAAAGAGAGATAATTAGAATGAAATAAAAAAGAAAATGAGAGATAAAAAAGTTGGATGTTCATAAACTCTTTGAAGAAAAGATTTAACTCGAGTACTTGAAGCTAGAGTGAATGAACTATTTCTTAATCTAACATGTTTAAAATGACATATTCATTAGTACCTTGGCAAGATTCATATTGAATTTTATTGTAGTACTATTATAAAATATTTTCTAAAATTAAAATTAATCTAATGATTTTTGTGTTTTGAGATTCTATACTAGTTATCATAAGCTTATATTTGTCAGTGGAGATTGAGAAAACCTATGTTATGTATTGACCTTGGTATTGAACTTTAAGTTCTAAAGGTTGTTGTCTTTGGTGGTTGAGTTATCATTAAGGGATGTTTCATTTTGTCTAAATCATTATATTTTATCATAACTTTCATTTACTTGTGGGTAATATGTTTTTATTTGGAAATCACTTCTATTTTAAAATTTCTATTATTTAAAGTTAAGATAAACTAGATTGCGATCATTTTATAAGAATGAAAAGAGAATATGATTTAGAGTATTCCTTTGCTCTTGATAGCAAAGTGCTGAGTTTAAGGGTATTTGACAAGTTAATAATTAAACACATTTTATAGTGTAGTTTAGGTTGATTATATATATAATGATATTACACCAGGTATTCTTTTATTTTTGTGATTTCAGGATTTAATTAGGAAAATGAATAAATGCAAGAAAAAAGAAAAAAGAGCAAAACAGTCAACTGGAAAAGAAGTCCAACGATTATCCAACGATTTTTAATAACACTAGGAATCGTCACCAAAATCGGCAAAAGAAAAGTGTCAGAAAATCCACAGTGAATTGGAGAATGAACTAGAAATCGTCAGCTAAATCGGTGGAGCACTGAGAGTCATTTTCAGAGATTGACACAACGATTTGAGTACAAAGTAGTAATCGCTGACAAATCGTTGAGGCCAGTTATGGGTTTTTTAGATTAATATGAAGAATTTGAGTTTATATAGGATATGTATACGTAGGGAAACTATAAAATAGACCAAAGAGCTTCGAAATAACTCTTTTCTTTTTGCTCTACATTATTTCTATTTTCTATTCTATATTTTTAGTTGATGTTTGAAGATACATTGGAGCTTTGATCTATATGAAGTTATTTATTTATTCATTATGTCTTTTAATTAAATATTTGCATTATTTATTTCTAGCATGAGTGAGTAGTCTATCAATCTAAACAAATCATAGACATGTATATACTTTGGATTGCTAGATAGTTATAATTAAGGAATCATGAACATATGCTTTAAATCTATTCATAAACATCAATAACAAGTTATTTTTGTGCATTACAACTAAAGAAGATTAATATTACATGCATAGTTGCAAATGTGTTATGTGGTATTTTGATTTTGATTCTATGTCTATAGTTACCAACAACAATTAAAGAAGTAGTAACTAGGATTAATCTATAAAGCTTTTTTCGAGTGGATGTTCTAGGTGATTGTGTTCTAAGTTATTTATAATGTAGCTTCGATTAATATTGACTAAGATTATGCATAATTTTTATTGAGTGTAATGCTATCAAATTTTTACAACATTCCGTTTTATCGAATGGGTAAATTTTCAATGATAAGAATGTGTCATTTCTAGTGAGTTTAGAAAAATCAGTGGTTGGCTAAAGGCTATCAACCTATTATGAAATATGATTTAATGATTTTAAGATTTCATGTGTTACGATTATAACTATAGTATGAAGTGATGTTATGTTTTAGTGTTTGAAAGCAATCTAAGTATCTTATATTGTTTAGTGGGGTTTGTTTAGATGTTTGTTTAAGATATTTGAATTATATTGATTTTGGGTATTATTTAATTTAGTTTGCATTGAATTGTTTAGATTAAGTTAGTTAGTTTGATTAATTAAGTTAGTATTTATAGTTTTAGTTATTTAATATTTTAATTCTCGTTTAATTAGATTAACTAAGTTAATAAAAACAAGATAAACAAAACAATACTTTCCTTTTAGACTTCAAAAATCTTTGTGGAGACGATATCTCATTTACCATTACTACAAATAATAGAAAAATATGAGAAACTATTGTACAGCTCGACATGTGTCACAAATTACGAATTTCCCAGTGATTCCTTTCACACACAAATCGCTAAGAATCGTTTGATAAGATTTCGAGAATTTAAGATAATTACGAATTGTTTGAGTTGGTTTGGGTCGTTTAAGACCTAGAATACTATAAACACAAGTCTATAATTTCGAAATTAGTTTCCTTGAGTACTTATATCAATATTCCAATTCTCTAAGATTCATTCTTTATTGTTTTAGTTATTTTACTTTATTGTTCTTTACTTTTGGAAAAGATTTAAAGATTTAAAATATTTATTTCAGTGGTATTTATCTATGTCTTTTATTTATATTATTGCAATGTTATTTACGATTATGAGTGAGTAATTATTTGATCTAAATAAAGTTTGAACGTGAACTAGATTTGTTTTGCTATGTAGTTATGATAAGAAGATTATATGTTTAATGTTTTAACCCATTCGTATTCTTTCATTCACTTATTTAACATGTTTTTATCTATTGGTTTTAATCATGATTTTTGTATTGCATGCATAGTTTAGAATGTGTATTGTGATATTTGGTTTCATTATCTATTTGAAGTAGTAACTAGGATTGTTTGAAAGAAAAACATTGTTTAAATGTCATACATAAATTCGAGATCTAAATCTAATGTTAAAGTGGCTTTTCAAATGTGTTAGATTTAGTAGTTTGAAGTTCTCATAAAGTTCAATGTGATTTTATTGCATGAAGTTAATGTCTTTGTGTATTTAAATGAGTTAGTTCAATAAAATTAAAATGTGGTTTTTCCACCAGTATAAGGACAACTAATGGTTGGCTAAAGGTTCATTACTTACTTATGATTAGAGTTTAATGATCTATCTTACTTTATGAAGTATGCTCATAACTATATAGATTGAAGTAACATGTTTGAAATGTAAAACGAGTTTATGTTTCAATGTTCAAGATGTATGTTTATATATTTATTTATTATTGAATTGAATCTTTTGATTGTGAATTCGGATTGTGATAGTTAAAGATAATATAGGTAGTTAAGTATTATTATATTATTGTTAATTATTAGTTACTTTAATTACCCTTTTTTAATTAAATTAAGTAAAGTAAACGTAAAAATAATAAAACCTTTAAAAGTCATTTTTCCTTTTTCCTAGAAGTTTGATAAATCCTTATGGAGACGATTCTCACTTATCACTACTACAAAATATTTTAAGTATAATATAAAGGAGAATTTTCTTATTTACGCCCAACATGTGTCAAAAGGTCATAATCCACATGAAGACAAAAAAAAAAAAAAAAAACAAATGTCATAATTCACATTGTCCATTGGAGACCATTTTTAAGTTAGAATGTATATCTAGTGCTACATAGGATGGACATCCTCTCCACATCCATGAAGTGACACCAATCCATGGTATAAATCCACATTACCATTCGAGATGCTCTTAGATGACTAAGTTAGCGGGTAAATGATCCATGATGACCAAGGTGGGACCTGATGAACCAGTGACGTAGCGAGGTCGTAGGCCCCACGAGGTCCAACTAGCAGCCTTGAACCACCAAATTGTTCAACTAAGCTATCTAGGCATTCCCCTCCATCGACCTACCCGATGTCCCACATATAACACGCATCTCGAGGTATTATTAGCGCTTCAATTAATTTCATAACAAACTTAGGCTTATTTATTTAAGTTTTTCTAGCATTAGCTTAGGATAATATTTTGATTCGATTTGTTCACCAAACTTGTCCATGCTCACTAGCCTTAATCTAACTCGGCCAATATGTATCTCGAGGTAAAGTTCATCGCCTTCGTGATGTCCATGCATTACTCGCAAACTATGAGAGTTTCAACGTGACGCTATTTATTTAGATTAGTACACGCAATAGGCACGCACCATACTAAAATAACACTAATCCTCTATTCCTGTGTCCGAGTTTAGACTGAGATTTACATGTTAACCCAAATTACTGACCATTAATCCTTGTAATTAGAGCTAAATTCAATTTAATTAATACGAGTCGACGTAAATGAGACTGACTAGACTTGCGCTGACTTCGCAAGGGTTATCTGGGGATCCACGTAGGTCTAGTGTCGGGTGGGGTCCAATTTATAGGAATTGGGGCTGTCAAAATACATAAATAAACATTGCCAAAAAATCAAACACAAACTTTTAAACCTTTTGATCTGAAAACAAACATTACAAATAAGGCCAGCAATATATTCTCTTATTGATAGAATAAGAAAACTAAAAGGAAGAGTTTTTAAATTAATACAACTATAAATAAAAATTAGCCAAATAGATATCTATAAGTAAATTATTCAATTCTACACAATTCCATATCACCTTATGGTCTGAACTCTGAAGCATGTTCCATTAGCATGAAAGTTACGAATAAAAAAAGCAAAAGAAAAAAGGATAACTGTCTAGTTGTTCTTGCTTATTTCAAATAGATATCTAGTAGTAAGTGAGCACATGCTCTGCACTTGTGAAAAGTGTTTCTTTTTACAAAACCTTTTAGATCCTTTTTCATGATCGGAATTGATAATCAATGTTGCATTTTATAGACTAAGTTAGTGTGCCATCTTTAGAAATTAGCAACTACACAACTACAACATTAATGACAATCGTATTAGAAACTTTATATGCCATGTTTAGAATTAGCAACTACAAAACTGCAATGTTAATGACAAAATTTAATGATGCTAAGTGAACGTCTAACATAGCACTTTATTTTGTATTACATACTTACATATGAGGGATAAATTTCCGAAAATCTTAGGCAAATGTCTAGGCTATGAGATCTCTTGACTTATCATTTTTTTTTAATTTATTTATGATAGTTTTTTAGGCCTAATAATAGGTAAATATATTTTAACATTTTTATCAATTTTGCAAAAATATCTTAATCTTTCAAATTTCGCAACCATATCTTAATGTTTAGTCTTGCCTCAAATTATATCTTAAACTGCAAATCAAACTTTGTTGCCCTTTACTTTGTTAATGTCCTTAGTTTTTTAGAGAAAAAACTTAAATAAACATCAAACTGTTATGGAATATGGATGACCATGCATGTACACCAACATATTGTGTAGTCATGTAACTTGTATGTCTCACTTAATAGTACCTCCACTTGTCTATGTATTGTCATGTAACTTGTAATCATCTCCAATGTACACCAACTCTTCCATGTATTGTCTATGTTGCTTGTGATGTGTTGTATGACATGGGGTGTATGTGTTGCTTGTACACATTGTATGAAGTACATTTATCATCATCACCAAATTGCCTATATAAAGGGTGCCAACCTCATTGTAAAAACACACCAAGTTGAATGAAAACTTCTCATTCCAACTATCTCATTTCTTCTCTTCTCCTTTGTAGTAGTAGTTTGTAGTAGTAGAAGTTCTTAGTCTTCTATTTCATTCTCTAGTTCTTAGCAAGTCTCAATTCAATTCACAACACGTTATCAGCACGAGCTTGCTCTAGCACTAAGGAGATCTTGAAGTTCAAGAAGGCTTGTTAAGGAGACAAAGCTAGGAAGGTATAACTTTTATGAGTTCAGTTTATTTCTATATTATCATGGTTGCTTCCTTTTATTACATGCTTCACTTTTATATGCATATTTTATTCATATACTATGCACTATAACGTCACCGATTGCGAAAGTATGCTCTGTAGTTGCGTCTTGTACGATCTTCTACATCAGAAATCAAAAGTCAATATGTGATATAACTAGTTTTCTCGCTATACTACAAACGATTAATTATGCTCTATTCTTGATTTTTTATATTGAAAATAATGTTATGAGTTTGGGTTGATAGTGGGTAAGCCTTGTCCCCGGTAAAGCTAAACATTGAAAGGGAGACGGGTTATCCCGTTCGAGGATGCACGGTTTTAAGTAGACTTCGTCTCACCACCCAACCTGGAGGTTGTCCCACCAGCTCATACAAGTAGTACATTTTGCATATTAATAATCAAGTTGTGAACATATATTTAATCGTATATTATTTATTTTTTATAAAAGAGAAAAACTATTTACTCAATTTTTTGACATATTTTCAGACTATGGCAAACCTTTCTAAAACTTGAATTTGTTGCTCTTGATATCACTGGAAATAATTATTTGTCATGGCAACTGGATGCCGAGATACATCTCCAAGCTAAAGACTTAGGAGAAACTATTATAGAAGGAAATGAAACATCAATTCAAGACCGTGCGAAAGCACTGATATTCCTTCGCCATCATCTCCATGAAGGCCTGAAAAGTTAGTATCTCACTGTAAAAGATCCTCTCACCTTGTGGTTAAGCTTGAAAGAGCGATATGATCACCAAAAGACGGTGATATTTTCAAAAGCTAAAAACGAATGGCTGATTCTTAGGCTGCAAGATTTCAAAACAGTCAGTGAGTATAACTCCACCATGTTTAATATTACCTCACGTTTGAGGCTTTGTGGAGAAAATATATCTAATGAGGCAATGATGAAAAAAACATTCAGTACTTTTCATGCCTCGAATTTGTTGTTGCAACAGCAATATCGAGTGCGCCAATTTAAAAAGTACTCAGAATTAATTTCTTGTCTCATGGTGGCTGAACAAAATAACGAGCTTCTATTGAAGAACCACGACTCCCGTCCAACTGGTTCCGCTTCAATTAATGAAGCAAATGCAGCATCCTATAATGACCATAAAAAGGTTCATGGAAAGAAAAACCACGGACGTGGAAATGGGAAAGGATCAATCAGCAAAGATCGTGGCAAGCCCTATTCTAAATTTCGTGGCAATAAGTTCCAAAATAAATGGAATAAGAATGATGTCGTTCAGAATAAGGGGAAAAATATTGCTGAAAATGGGCATGCTAGTACTCGTGACCAACCATGTCACAGGTGTGGTCTAAAAGGCCACTGGGCTCATGTATGCCGCACGCCTAAGCATTTTATTGATATTTATCAAGCCTTCTCAAAGGAGAAAGGCAAAACAGTTGAGATGAACTTCACTATCTGGAGATGGCTCGTCGGACATCAATTATATGGATGTTCCAAATTTTCATGATGATCAAAACACTAATCTCGATATTTTTAATGATCATATGTAACGATTTTAAATAATTCTATGTACTAATTTTTGTTATGCTTCTTAGTTATATGTACTAGTTTCTTATTATGAATGAAATATGACTCTTTTTCTAATTTGCCAAACATTATTTGTCTAGATGGATCAACAAATCATGTGTTCAAATCATGAATCAAATAAGAGCGATATATGTCTTGCCGATTGTGCTACATCGCACACAATCCTTAAAAACAGAGAATATTTTTCCAATTTGAACTTTGCTGAGGGTAATGTTCAAACAATATCTAGCATCTCCAATTTGATTAATGGCTCTGAAAGAGCAAATATTATGTTGCCTGGGGGAACAACAATTCATGTTGACAATGCCTTATACTCAAAAATCCAAAGAAATTTACTCACTTTAAAGATATTCGACAAAATGGATATCAATCATTTGAAACCATGAACTAAAATAATAGAGAATTTATCTATGTCACATTGGTTTCAAATGGGAAAAAATAAGTGTTAGAAAAATTTCCAGCTTTATCCTCTGGATTATGTTTTACTCACATAAGGCATGTCGAAACGAATGTCGTCTAAATTAATGATCCAAAGACATTCATTTTATGGCATGACCGACTTGGTCATCCATGATCATCAATGATGCGAAGAATAATTAATAATTCGCATGGACTCCTTTAAGGAGTCACAAAATATTTTCAGCTGGTGATTATAATTGCGCTAGTTGTTCTCAAGGTAAATTGATAGTTAAACCATCCCCAAGTAAAATTGTTGTGGAATCCCTAGTTTTCTTAGAACGCATTCAGGGAAACATATGTAGACCTATTCATCCTCACTATGGACCATTTAGATATTTCATGGTTTTGATAGATGCATCAACTAGGTGGTCACATGTTTGTTTGCTTTCGACCTACAATGTTGCATTTGCTAGACTTTTAGCACAAATCATTAAGTTAATAGCACAATTCCCTGACAACCCAATCAAGACCATCCGTCTTGATAATGCCAGGGAATTTCAATCTCAAGCATTTAAAAATTATTGCATGTCTATAGGAATTACTATTGAACATTATGTTCCACACGTGCATACCAAGAATGGTTTGGTAGAATCTCTAATCAAACGCATTCAATTAATTGTCAGACCTTTAATCATGAGAACTAAGTTATCAACTTCAGTTTGGGGACATGCAGTCCTTCATGCAGCATCTATCATTCGTATAGGCCTACTGCATACCATGAACATTCCCCTATGCAACTCATTTTAGGTCAACAACCAAATATTTCACACTTGAGAATTTTTGGTTGTGCATTGTATGTTCCTATACCACCTCCCAATAGATCTAAGATGGGTCCACAATGAAAAATTGGGATTTATGTTGGATTTAACTCATCGTCCATTATAAGATACTTTGAGCCCTTAACAGGGGATTTATTTACTGCACGCTTTGCTGATTGTCACTTTGATGAAGCAATTTTCCCACCATTAGGGGGAGATAAGAAGTCAATTCAAAAGGAATGGCGCGAAATTGCTTGGAATGCATCAACTTTATCACATTATGATCCACGCACAAATCAGCGTGAACTTGAAGTTCAAAAGATCATTCATTTGCAACAAATCGCAAATCAATTACCAGATGCATTTAATGATGCAAAACAAGTGACAAAATCACATATTCCAGCTGTAAATGCTCCTGCAAGAATTGATGTCTCTATGCAACAAAATGCACAAGAACCAACGAAACGCTTAAAGCGTGGAAGACCGGTTGGTTCAAAGGATACAATTCCTCGAAAGAGGAAAATGGAAGTAAAAATAAATACAAATCAAAATACTCTTGAGAAAGCACAAGAATCCTTTGATAAGGGTTTGTTAGAACAAGTTGATTCTGATGAGGAACAACTTCCTCTAGAAAAAGAGGAAAAAGATGAAAATAATGAGATCTCAATAAATTATTTAAACTCTAGTAAGATTTGGGATCGAAATGAAATTGTTCCTGATGATATATTTGCTTTCAATGTGTCCTTTGAAATATGTGAAAATGATGATGATCCGAACCACGATCAAGTGGACGAATGTCAAAAAAGACCTGATTGGCAAAAATGGCAAGATGCTATCCAAGCAGAGTTAAACTCGTTAAGGAAACGAGAGGTTTTTGGACCAATTGTTCAAACGCCAGATGGCGTAAAACCCGTTGGATATAAGTGGGTATTTGTACGAAAGAGAAACGAAAAAAATGAAGTTATAAGGTACAAAGAAAGACTTGTAGCTCAAGGTTTCTCACAAAGACCTGGCATCGATTATGAGGAAACATATTCTCCTGTTATAGATGCAATCACATTTCGGTTCTTGATAAGCCTTGCAGTCTCTCGAAGGGCTTGATATGCATTTAATGGATGTCGTTACAAAGATATCCAGTAAGGATCCCTAGACACTGAGATATATATGAAAATCCCTTATGGATTTGTAATATCCGATGAAATAAAATCAAAACCTCATAACATGCATTCTATAAAATTACAAAGGTCTTTGTACGGGTTGAAACAATCCGGACAAATGTGGTACAAACGTCTTAGTGATTATTTACTGAAAGAAGGATATGTAAATAATCCGCTTTGCCCATGTGTCTTCATTAAAAGATCATCAATAGGATTTTGATTATTGTTGTATATGTTGATGATTTAAATATAGTAGGAAACCACGACGACATCGTTAGAACATCCGAATACTTGAAAAAGGAATTTGAGATGAAAGAACTTGGAAAAACAAGACTTTGTCTTGGTTTGCAAATTGAACATTTTTCAAGTGGAGTACTTGTCCATCAATCAAATTATATTGAAAAATTATTAAAAAGATTTTATATGGACAAGGCACATCCATTGAGCTCTCCAATGGTTGTCAGATCACTTGAAGTGGATAAGGATCCATTTCGACCTCATGAAAGTGATGAAGAGCTAATTGGTCCGGAGGTATCATATTTAAGTGCAATTGGTGCACTTACGTATCTTGCAAATTGTACAAGACCCGATATTTCTTTTGTTGTCAACCTACTTGCAAGATACAGCTCTTCACCAACTCGAAGACATTGGAATGGTGTTAAACACGTTTTTCGATATCTTCGAGGAACAAGTGACATGTGTTTATTTTACTCGAGAGGGGTAAAATCGAATCTCCAAGGTTATGCTGATGCTGGATTTTTATCTGATCCCCACAAGGCCCGTTCTCAAACGGGATATGTATTCACCTGTGGCAATACTACTGTATCATGGAAGTCAGTAAAGCAAACTATGGTTGCTACTTCTTCCAATCATTCTGAAGTACTTGCAATTCATGAAGCAAGTCGTGAATGTGTATGGTTGAGAAACATGATTGAACATATTCAAGAATCATGTGGATTGCCTTCAATAAAAGATTCTCCAACCATATTATATGAAGATAATGTGCATGTATTGCACAATTAAGTAAAGGATTCATAAAAGGGGACAGAACAAAACATATTTTACCAAAATTCTTTTATGCGCATGAGCTTCAAAAGAATTGTGAAATTGATGTCAAGCAAATCCGATCGAGTGATAATCTTGTCGATTTATTCACAAAAGCCTTACCAACTACGACATTTAAAAGGCTTACATATGGTATTGGCTTGCGTAAACTTAAAGACATTGCAAGTAAAGAAACTGAACAAGTTTCACCCATGTTCACATGAGGGGAAGTTATTGATTAGTGTATTACACTCTTTTTCCCTTGGCTATGGTTTTATCACATCGGGTTTTCCTAGCAAGGTTTTTAATGAGGCAATCTTAACAATATTATACCCATCTTAGTATTTATGAGAATAGTGTACTCTTTTTCTTTTACTATATTTTTTTCCACAGGGTTTTTCTTAGTAGAAGTTTTAACGAGGCACAATCTCTAAGTAAGTGTCATCCAAGGGGGAGTGTTATGGAATATGGATGACCATGCATGTACACCAACATATTATGTAGTCATGTAACTTGTATGTCTCACTTAATAGTACCTCCATTTGTCTATGTATTGTCATGTAACTTGTAATCCTCTCCAATGTACACCAACTCTTCCATGTATTGTCTATGTTGCTTGTGATGTGTTGTATGACATGGGGTGTATGTGTTGCTTGTACACATTGTATGAAGTACATTTATCATCATCACCAAATGGCCTATATAAAGGGTGCCAACCTTATTGTAAAAACACACCAAGTTGAATGAAAACTTCTCATTCCAACTATCTCATTTTTTCTCTCCTTTGTAGTAGTAGTTTGTAGTAGTAGAAGTTCTTAGTCTTCTATTTCATTCTCTAGTTCTTAGCAAGTCTCGATTCAATTCACAACACAAAAAAACAAATTGTTTTGAGAGTGGTGGGTGGTTTGGAGGTTTTTAGGGTCGGAAGGTGAGGCATGTCAACGACAATAAAAAGGGTTTGCTCATGTTTTTTTATCTGTTGAACTCTTTTTTTTTTGTAAAAGTAATTCATACTAACAATGACACAGCTAAATTTAAGGACAAAAAAGTCTAATACACACTAAACGATATAATTTGAAGTGAAATCAAACGTTACGATAAATAAGCAAAAATTAAAACCTCGGGATGCTTTGCAAATTTGACAAAATCTTAAAATATATGTCTATTAGGCCATTTTTTATATATAAAGACCTTTCATGTTTCTTGTAATAGAAATTTAACATTTCAAACTATTTTTTTTTAGGGCAATTACTAAACAATGGCCAATGCCCTTACCATACTACTTAAAATATTTTGACACAACTACCCTTCCCCACATACATATACTTCTGAACTCCAATCTTCCCGAAACCCCATTCTCACATTCGACGTTGTCGCAACCACCATAGTCACCCCTCGCCTTCTCTCTCCTCCCTCTCTCTCTCTCTCTCTCTCTCTCTCTCTCTCTCTCTCTCTCTCTCTCTCTCTCTCTCTCTCGAAAAGCTATAGGGTAAAATTGTGGGTAAAAAATGGAGTTGGTAAAATTGTGGGTAAAAAATGGAGTTTGAAAGCTTAAAAAGCATTTCCCATCTAAAAAATGTTAAGATGGAGTTTGAAAGTCTAAAAAGCTTGCCCCTCTTTCTGCAATAACACCATAAAAATAAAAAAACGTTAAAAAAATAATAAAAAACAAAAAGTGCAGGAAAAAAAAACATAGATGAACTAATAAAATATTGTTTTATATCAAGCAAAATAAACCAAATAATTAACACATAATCATATGAAAACAAAAATAATTGACACATATAGGGAATTATATGTTGGGGCATGTAAACTATTTCAATCCAAAAATATTGTTTATCTTATAATTTTAGTGAATAAAATTGAAATTTTCATTTGATGTTTTATTATAAGCGACTTTTATTATAAGTGATTGCATGTTTATCTTATAGTAAAATCCATGGGTATTTGTTGAAATATCATAAATGTCCATAGTCAATCATTAGACTGGGAACTATAATGAATTATGACTAGCGAGAATCTTGATTGATGGTCATGTGATATAGAGATACGAATCAAGATCATGAGTACTTGTTAGGGAACAAGGTACTGAACCGACCCGCTATAAGAGCACCACATGGATTAAGTCATAGGTGTTACTCATGATAGACATATCATTAAGTCTTTCTACTTAAGATTACCATAGACTTCAATATTATGAGCATGGTAATTTGACAAAATCAAATGTTGTCTTTAACTAGACGATTATAAAAATCATGATTGGTTACCATGTGAATAATATGTGAAGGTGTATAATCAAGATAGAATTTATCACTTTCATATGGAAAGAGATATCAGTGGATCCATCGATATGATACACTAATAATGGCCAAGTCCATTTGAATTGATATGATCAATATCACTTAAATGTTTTCGGGTTACCTAAAGATCGAGACTAGTACGATTGAACATTAAGGGTGACTTTTTCATGTCTTAGTTTAATCAAAGGATATCGCATGACAAAAGGATATGATATATGTTATTCATTAGGTTGTATCGATTTCGACATTCATGCTACTTAGGTAGACATAATGTCTTGCTAGAGACCGCTTATGACTTGTATACAAAAATAGTTTTTTGTTCACTGCCAATGTCGAATGAACCTATTGGGTAGCACACAAAGAATGACTTTGCGCAATTTCGATTGGTCCAGAATAATGAATTTTATATGATAAAATTTGTGACATAAAAGCTCTTATGATATGTTATATGATAACTTATTAATAGGGGCGTATGTGTAATTTGCTTAAATTGCCTAAATACAATATTTGTATTACGAATAAAATTTTAAATGAAGGCTTATCTACACATATAAATAGATGGCTAAAACGAAATAAGGTTTTCATTTTTGCTATTTTCGAGTTCTCTCCATTTTGGGAGAGAAAGAAAAATGTTTTCCATCTCTTTTAGGGCTAGCACTCCGAATTGTGGTCACCATTCGTGTGTGGATTTTCGATAGAGGACGGACGCTTCAACGTCTTGGAGATTGAACAATCAGATAAGGAAATCATGGATTAAGGAATGGTTTACTTTTTGTAGATCTAGTTTAATGGAACTTATTTTCAATCTTGTTATGGTTTTTCAAAATTGTTATGAATTTTTCGCTGCGTATGAACCCCAAAAATCCAACAAGTTTGAACCTAGATAAAGAAGTATGAAAAGAGGCAATGAAAATCAAGACCCAAATGATTATCATTAATTATTCTGCATCCATAATGAAGCAGAATAACAATGAAAAATATTAATTCACGAACAAGCAACTCACTGCAATTCATATATGCAAAGGGTACGCGTAGAGACCACGCATTATCAACAATTACCAAACTGAAGAAAAGTAAACATGCAAATTGCCAAATTGCACATTACTCGTGAATTAATATTAACTCACTGAAAGTAGAGAAAACAATTATCAAAAATAAAGAAAAGTAAACATGCAAATTACTTGTGAATTAATATTAACTCTTGGAAAGTGATTATATATTTAAGGACGTTCTTTCTTATGAGAAAAATAGAGAAAACAATTACCAAAACTGAATATTAGTAAATATGCAAATTGCACCTTGTCCATTAAACCTTATAATGTCAATTCTAGGCCATTTTTTTCTGAAGCCCAATTCTAGGCCACTTTAAGATTGCCTAGTCGTTATTGTTTAAACTAGTCGTTTCCTTGTGCTCTGTGCGGTGTTACTGAAACTATATAATAAAGGTTAATTAAATTATTTTATGCCCTTTAAAAATATGTTAATTTTTAAATAGTGAAGAGCGTTATAATTAATGAAAACTTATTTGGTGGTGTAATAAAATTTGCAGTACACTCCATTCCATGTATCTGTTCATTGTTTCAAGTTCGAGGTGTTCTCTCTATTCATCCATTCGTTGCTAAGATAACCATTATTAATTATTTGCAAATATAATACTTCAATGAATCTAATATTTCCCAATCAATCCATCCAACAATGTCCATAATTATCCCCGGAACTCTTCCAAAACAAAAATTCCAATAGCAACAATTGAATATTGATTTGAAAAATTGGATGTGCACCTATGAATCGCCACAATACAAAAAAAATGCTAGACGGCAAAATGAATAGTCTGTACACTATGGTACATGCATATATTGTAATAATAATAATAATAATAATAATAATAATAATAATAATAATAATAAACAATAAAACACTATATTCATAGTTATTCTTATTAAGTCAAACGAAAGGTTCATAAAAGAACAATAATAATAAGAAAGAGCAAAACACTATATTGCCTTCTTTAGCTTTTGTAGTATTCTATGGACTGAAAACATTTTAAGCAATGGTAATCCCATGTAGCAGTGTATATTGATCCACTATAACCCTTAAATATAAATTTCTCCATATCGTCTGTCCACTCCAATTAAAGAATCTAAACCAACAGACAACATAACAAATGCAGCATAAAGGTCACATGATTATTGATTTGTGTTATAGATATAATGATTCACTTCAGTCTTGAACTTATGGAAAGCGTACCAAATGATTAGATCCAATATAGAGCAAACATACCTAAAGGAGGGCGATCAAAAGTGGCTTAGCTTATAAACGTTGCAAATGGTTGTTATATCACTGGATGCATGAAGCCATGGGTAAGTTGAACAACTTTTGAATGTAGAGGAGATGTTGAAATCCATCGATCCTATCTTGAATTTATTGGGTGATAATTGGTTGAGAATTGGAGGAATCTAAGGTTAGGTATAATAAAATTGATTTTTTTTGTGATTTTTTTAATGGTGAAGGAAAAAAAAAATTAAGTCGATTGCAAGAAGAATGGATGAGAGTTAAAATTTATAGAAGGAATGTAACTTGCACTACACTCAATTTCTTGTATTTACCCATGATTTCAAGTTCAACGTACTCAATCTATTAATGATAAGATAACCACTATTAATTATTAATAAATGTACACATAATGTATAATTATATCTCTTGAAATAATAAATAACAAAAAAAAAAAAAAATTAAGAAAAATTGAAAAAATAGAATGGTGAGATGAGGTAGCTTTTAAACTTTCTCTCTCCTCCTACTTTTATATATAGATAGATTAGTGCTTTTGTCAACACTAATTAAAGTTCATTACTACTGTCTCGGCTTAAAAATAAAAATAAAAACTCATGATTTTTCTGGCGTTCCCCATTTTTGAGACCCTTCTAGACAATTGTTGAACGCCAAACATAAAAAAGAGAAATCCATTTCATGAAATATGAAATGGAAAAAAATGATACATATACAGAAAGTAGTCAGTAGATATTAATTTAAATGCAATATGAATCTAATTCTTCAATAATCGAAAGCTTTAATGATTTATTGGAATCTTAAAACCTATACATTACAAATGCAAAAAGCAGTAATTGAATTGATAATTAATATTGTTGTTAATTAATACCTCATTAAGACGAGCCGAAAGGGTGGTGCATGTAATGGCGGTGCCAAAAAAATTGATCTCTCAACAAAATGCAAGGAAGTCTTCTAATGAGCACTGACGGTGCTTGAGCGGGATTTCTTCGCTTATGAGCGATGAGATTGTTTCGACGACGTCTACATAATTTCACCAACTGATGAATTTTTTATTCCTTGCACACATTGCTAACAATTTATAAACTTAAAATATTTAAACGATAAAGATCAAACATAATCAAGAGAGTGAGTATAGCTAACAACAATATTAGCAATAGAAATTCTACTAAAAAGCATGAATCTATATTCCATTAAAATTGATCAATCTTAAAAACTTATCTTAGAAGAAGAAAAATTGCTCCATACCCATCAACATGAGAGAGAGAGAGAGAGAGAGAGAGAGAGAGAGAGAGAGAGATAGTGCATCAAGAAGACAATAAAGAAGAGTAAAAAAAAAACAGCACCGCTATGTGCACCTCAATTGTTATGAGGGCACCCCAAAATGCTCGTATATTGGTACACTTTTGGGGCGCCCTCATAAACAATTGGGGTGCATATAGTGCCACTAAAAAAAATGAAGAGTCTTAGTTAAATGAGTGATGGAATGGAATAATGGAAGTAGTTAACGCCTTTTTTTAATTTTACCTTTTTAAACAACTAGTCAATCGGCACGCGCTATACGCGTGAGGCGTAAACAATAAATGTACCAAGAAACATTTATGAAAGTTAATATTAAAATATTATATTAATGATTTGTATAATTTATTAAATTTATATTTAGAGAGAAAAATGTGTGTCAAAATTACTTTTCAATAAAAGTGTTTAAAATTTTTAGTTGGGTCTAAACAATTTTTTTAGGTGAAATTAGATATTTGCAATGCTCATGAATTTAGAGTATATGATGACAGATACATACAAATATTTATTGTGATAAGTATTTAGACAATATTATAAATATCATTTTGATTAATTCAATTTTACGAAATTAATTTAAACATGATCCTGATCCAAAACATGTATCAACATACACGATTTTCAAAAAAAGTGTTTTAAAATAGTTTGACAATGAAAAGGAAAGAAAAAAATAGATAAACATATTGTATGTATAACATCATCCAACAAAGAAAAATGCAACAATAATTTTTTTTTAGAGAATAGTAGGTGTGCTCATGGAAGATATTATAACTCAAAGAATGTATGTACATGGAAGAGAGCATGTTCTTCCAAGTTTGAGCCACACAAGATCACTCTACAAAAGAATTGGTGCATAGAATTGGAGCTGCATTAATTACTCACACATCATCAATGGTACAACACAATTGGCCATAGCCAAAAATAGAGTCAAAGCTCACAACCACCTAACTCATCCTACCACAATAACATCGTCAGTGATATAGAACTAAATAGATCAATGGATGAGCTAGGAAAGACATGTGGAGTACAAACTCCTGTCAAGGCATTGACTCAAGTCATTGACTCTATCATCCACGTTGCAACCAGATGTGGAGTAGGCAAGACCTTACAAAATATAGAAATGAAGACAATGCCAGCAGCACCAATCACAATCCTCCAAAAATGCACACAGCTCCAAAATTAAGGGCAGTAAACCTCTCTCGTATAGGGGCTCTGACCAGCCGAACTTTGTGGCTCCAAATCAAGACACAATCAACATAACTTGCCCTGACCATGTAAGATCCCAACCAAGTAGAGATGTTCAAAATGCATCACTAATAAACCTTTTCAACCACAACACACGCAATATATTCCCTGCAAATGAACCAACAGTAAAATGACTAGAAAGGAAGAAACCTTAAAAGACTTACCAAGGTAGTTAGTTCATCTCTGTAGTAAAAATGATGTCATTGCGTAAACACCAACTACGAAAACTTCCGAAGTATCTCACGTACGACGCTTATATCAAAATGTTTTTGACGTCGCTGCTACCACATTTTAAAAGAAAAACCTCACCACCATGGCTATTAGAGTTCATCAAAACATTATAAGGAATATGAAATAAAAATAAATAAATTAAAAATTATTGAAAACAATTTCATCATGTAAATTTTTTTCAAATAACAAATAAGCTAACCTTGTCGTATGTTATATAGAGGCATCGTTCCTCATCACGTAATCCATTGAAGCAGTTTCGTATTAGACGCAAAGAATTGTAAACAATTATTATATTAAAAATTATTTTCATATATTACGTGTTATGATTTTACTTAGCTACGTACAATTGTGGAGGACGTTGCGATAAACTATATTTTTTGTGAATGTACTTATACGTCTATCTAATTTTCCATTTTTAACTAAAGTTTTCATCTGACTTGTACACACACCTCGAGATAAGCTACATATAGTTGGTCGTGACTAAAAACATGTTCAGGAAGATAAATTCCTACGTTGGGTATAGTTTGTCATTGGCATTTATTAATTATCAATGTGAATGCTAGTTTTATTGGAAATTGTTTTCGAATAAGTTTGAAAGGCATTTTTACATTATCCGAAGTTTTTAGTGGGATTCGTGGTATAAAAACTCTAGTTCCTTTAAAAGGTCCATTAGCTATTTCGGCATCTATAATATTTCTATGAAAAACGAGACAAATCAAACGTGTTCCATTACATAAGCCTATTTGTGGATCTAGATTTCTAAGTAAAATTACTGGACATCCTATTTTTAGTATCAATCTATGATGTGGTAATTGTAACAACCCGAAAATTTGAATTGTGCCACGTGCCAGGTCAAGGTCATATATGAGACCCACTTGTCAAAATACGTATGTCAGAGTCTCGAGTGGAGACACCGAGAATGTTCAATTTAAGATTTAATGCTAATTGTTGAAGAAAAGTATATGCGGGGAATGCGGTGAGCCGAAACACGAACAGGGACGTGCCTCAAGTTGCATGTCGACGTGGGAACGAGGTAGCAGCTTAATGTGGCTATGTGGTTTTAATGTGTACATTAGATACGCCTCGTGATGCGTGTAGCGCGAGCATCGAGATTGTGAAATGAGGCGGGTTGGTGCCTCAAGATGCGCGCTGCCCAATTTTTAAGGAAAACATTTGGATAAATATGTTTTTGATGTGCCTCGAGTTTCGCTCTGCATGAAACTCGAGGACACACATGATTTCTTCATCAAGAAGAAAAACAACAGAGAGAGAAAAAAAAATAAGGAGAGAGAGAGAGTCCGAATAGGAGAGAGAGAGAGATCGAAGAAGAGAGAGGGAAAGAGAGAGAGAGATCCGGCGAGGACGAGCCGGACGCGGCGACAACGACGACTCCCGATGTAGCGACGAGCAGCCGCGGCAACGCGCTGGTGGCGCAGCCCATTCCACGCAATGGCGAGGCTCCAAGCACGCGGTTCCGGCGGTGGCGCGGCAGCGCCGTGGCGTGGATGGCCGACACTTGGGAGGCAGCGGTGGCACGGCCGAGGCGGCGGCGCGAGAGAGTGGATGACGGCAGCAGCGGCACACAATTGTAGTGGCGAACGCTTGAAGGCCGGCTGCGGCGGCTCCGGCGTCGATGGTTAGACGGCGGAGCTGGCCGGCGGCGATCGGCAGCGACGCGACGCCGGTGTCGGCACGGCAGCGACAACGGCACGGTGAACGACGCGTAGCAACTACGCGGTGGCGTGTCGTCGAACCGATCGATCCTTGACGAGAGGAACGACTTCGACGAAGCTCGACGACGCGATGGATTCAATGAGTTTGAAGGCCATGGTGAGTTTTATGTAAGTAATTTGGTCGTGATTAAATGACTTAGTAAATTAGTACTAAATGGTACAAATGGACACCAGGGACTTAGGAGGCAATAGTCGAGTGTCGGGTGCGCATATTGAGGCACGAGCAGGACATTCTCGATGTAAGTAAACCAGCTAAGGACTTGTACAGTATTTCATTTCACTCCATTGACTATTATTCACTACTTTGTGATAGTTTCCTTTCACTCTTGTTGATTGTTGCTTGTGATAGCTATCTTTGAAATTGTGGTTGGTTGAGTGGCCCATCGACAAGTGAGTCATGGTATTGTTTATTTGTGATATGAGCTCTTATCTCATAGTTGCAAGGGTTAGGGCTGGAAGGCAAGTGTTTCGTCCTAAACCCGAGTCTGTTGGGCTTTTGTCGCGACTCAACGACCTTTTGGTCGGGACTCCTTGTTGTTTGTTTTGTTTGTATTCCGGACTCTCATTTATCGATTGATTTATTGATTGAATTGTTTACAGTTTATATATTCATGCGTTCTCTGCTCCTTTCTTTCTACTTGCATGAATTCAACTGCTTTGGTTATTTTAAAATTATGTATATATGTCCTACTGGATTTACTTACCCGGGCTCGTCATTCTTATGTTTGACTGAATACAGAGCCGAGACGAGTAGCAGAGGGAAGGCTCCATAGCTATGCGAAATTTTTGTATATCTTGTATTTACTCTCCTCCGATGGTAATATAATTATACTGGGTTCCACAACTAGGTTGCCTAACTCTTTTAACATTATTGTTGAGTTATTTATTTGTAGTAATTGTTTTCCGCTAAATTGTAAAACTTGCAAAATATGAATAACTCAACTTAAAAAAATTGTGAATTTATGTATAATGAAGGATTGGAAGGCTGACTAGGTCTGTGTTGACCTTGCGAGACTGGTTCGGGGGTCCACGTGAGCTTAGGCCGGGCGGGCCCAGTTTGCGAAATCGGGGTCGTCACAGTTGGTATCAGAGCGTAAGGTTTTTAAACGACATTATGATACCAACATCACAGTTGGTTTCAGAGCCTAGGTTGAGATACTTAGATGGTTTAAGACAATATGATACCAACACAGTTGGAATCAGAGCCTAGGTTCAGGCGAACCTAGGGGAAAGTTTAACGGCTTAAGACATTGTGATACCAACGTCACGGTTGGTATCAGAGACTAAATTTTTACATTTAACTCTTAATTAACCCACAACCAGCATAAGACATAAACCAGCGGAAGTTAGGAACCTTGAACTTATAGTGGAACTTTGTGATCCCGACTTAAGTCTTCGTTGGGAAGTGAGGAGAGTTGGGAAATTAAAATTTGAACTATATGAGATATTTGATGTGTTGTATTATATTATTATCGATAGATATATGATATTCACTCTTGTGTATCGCGTGAGACGCGATGAGTAAAAATTTGAAAAACATTGACGATAAATTTATCGGATTCAGAGAAATTGATAAATTGAGATAATAGCATTGTTGGTTTGGTGAAGCCAATGGAAAATGAAACAATTCATTTTGAGTAAAATGAGATAATTAGGACTTTTAAGGTCTTCAATTCGAAACTTTAGTATTACAAAGGGTATAGTTTCCAATTGAAACTTAGAATGCCATTTAGGACTCAAACAAACTTGTGAATTGGTTTTCAAGCCATTTAGAGGAATTTTGATTTTATTTAGGACTCAAAAGTTTATTACTGAAATTGAGGATTTCCTATAGTATTGAGACTTGAAATGGAAGTTTGAGTCTCTAAATGATTTTAAATTGGTAATATGGAGACAATTGAATAACTTTGAGTCTAATTTGGACTTGAAATCAATGTTTTGGAACTTAGAGAGCTTTTGGAGTTTTAAAATGCTAGAACACCGATTGGATCTGTGGAAATAAAAAAAAAAGATTTGTGAGACAAGTAGGTTAATGCAGACTCTAAGGGAGCAGAGTGTTGAGATGACTTGAGAGCTAATGATTGCATCATGTACGGACTCCTTAGCTTTGACGAAAGTTTTGGAGTAGTAGTGTTGGATCAGAAGCCCAAATAGCTCCACTTTAGTGACACTAAGCATTTATAGTCTCAGGGTTGGTGAAGTCAACCACCACCTTTAGGGACTTGTAAATGAATTAAGTGTTAGAGTTGAGGTAGAGTCCACGAATCGTTCTTGTAACGGCCCGAAAATTTGACTTGTGCCACATGTCAGGTCAGGGTCATTTATGGGGTCCACTCGTCGAAATGCGTATGTCCGAATCTCGGGTGGAGACTCCGAGGTAATGTGTTGAGAAAAGTATATGCGGGGAATGCGGTGAGCCGAAACACGAACGAGGATGTGCCTCGAGTCGCGTGCCGACGTGGGACCGAGATAGTGGCTTAATGTGGCCATAATGGCTCTATGTGGTATTAATGTGTACATTAGATACGCCTCGTGATGTGTGTAGTGCGAGTATCGAGATTTGTGAAATGAGGGGGTTGGTGCCTCGAGATGCGCGCTGCTCAATTTATAAGGAAAGCATTAAAAAATATGTTTTTGATGTGCCTCGAGTTTCGCATCGCACGGATCTCGAGGACACAAGTTTACTTAATGAGGAAGAAATCTAAAATAAATAAAACATATATATATATATGGTCCATATGGATAAGGTGGAGTTTATCCACATTTCACACAAAAAAAAGAAGAGAGAGAAAACAATGACGAACCAGAGAGGAAGAAAAATCGGGAGGAGAATGAGGAAGAAGAAGAAAGAAGGAGCGGGAGAGAAGGAGAAAGAGCAAGCCGAGCAAGGTGAGTGAAGTTCCCTTGTTATGGTGGGTTGTTGTTGGGTTCGGGTGACTTGCAAACTCGGACGAACTGCCATGGCAGTTCGTCCGAGCTCGAGGAAGGCAACGGAGTGGTCTCCCCTGCACACGAACCCCACCTGGGGTTGGGGATGGAAGCCTAACCCCAGCGATAAAAAAGAAAAAAAAATCGAACCAGAGCACAAGGTGGGGAAGACGACCCCCTGTGGGTCGGGTCGGGTCGGAACGACCCGGGCCCGAGTGGCCGGGTTGGGCCGGGCCGACCCTGACCCGAGTGGGTCGGGCCGGGTCGGGTCAACTCGGACCCACCCCAATAAAATAATATATTTAATTATTAAATTAAATTAAAATGTTTTTATATAAGATTAAATTACAGAAAATAGATAAAAATAGATAAAAATTATGGAAAAATTCTGAAGAATCCTCAAAAAATATGAAAAATTAGGGAAAGCTAGAAAAAAATGAGTTCGAGGCTTTTTGGGAGTTTGGCACCCCGATATAATTCGAAAAAGGGTGCAAAAAACTTAATTTTTATGAATATAAAAATGGCAAATCTTTAATCACATACTATAATTGCACGTAATGCGACCCTAAAATTGTAAAATGGTATAAATGGACATCATGGGTTTAGGATGGTATAGTCGGGTGTCGGGTGCGCATATCGAAGCGTGAGAATGACAGATTTGCGATTTGTCGAGGTAAGTAAACCAGTGAGGAACTGTACAGTAATTTCATTGCTTTGATATTGTTGTTCATTGCTTTGATATTGTTGTTCATTGCTTTGATATTGTTATTTATTGCTTAGATATTATCATTGAAAGTGTTATTGTGTGGAGTGGTCTATTGGCTATTGTTCACTGCTTTGAGATAGCTTCCTTTCACTATTATTGATTACTGCTTTGTGATAGCTATCTTTGAAATTGTTGTCGGTTGAGTGGTCCATTGACAAGTGAGTCATGGTTACTGTTTATCTGCGATATGAGAGGGTTAGGGCTGGGAGGCAGGGGTCTCGTCCTAAACTCGAGGTCTTTCATGGTCGCCCGTCGATATCTCCCAATTGAGTGTATGTTGGGGGCTCTTATCTGGGTCCATGGATGGTTCATAGTCGTACGGGTTAGGGCTGGGAGGTAGGGGTCTCGTCCTAGATCCGGGTCTGTGAATGTCTCATAGTCGCAAGGGTTAGGGCTAGAAGGCTGGGGTCTCGTCCTAAACCCGAGTCTATTGGGCTTGTACCGCGACTCAACGACCTTTGGTCTGGACTTTTTGTTATTTGGCCTCTTTCATCGATTGATTATTTACAGTCTTTTATATTCATGCGTTACCTGTTCATTTCTTTCAAATTGCATGAATTCGACTGCTTTGGTTATTTTGAGATGTTGTATATGTCCTACTGGCTTTACTTACCTGTGCTCGTCATTCTTATATTTGACTGAGTGCAGAGCAGCAGACGAGTAGCAGGGGGAAAGCTCCATAGCTAGGTGATTTATGTATATCTTTTATTTAATCTCCTCCGATGGTGATATAGTTATGCAGGGTTCCACAATTAGGTTGCCTAACTTTTTACATTATTATTGAGTTATTTCATATAGTACTGCTTCCGCTTAACTGTAAAACTTGAAAAATATTAATAACTCAACTTCACGTTATGAATGTACTTAAAATGATGGATCGGAAGGCTAACTAGGTCCGCGTTAGCCTCGCAAGACTGGCTCGAGGGTCCATGTAGGCTTAGGCCGGGCGATGCCCAATTTGTGGAAAATTGGGGCCGTCACAGTTCTAAAATTTAATGGGCACCTAAGTATAAATCCTACGAGATTGTATATCTCAAGAATTCTCACATGCTAAAATTTGTTCAGATGCGTTAATAAATGTACTGAAAGGAAATTTTTGTGCAAGTAATGCATGTTGTAAAAATGTATTCGACATGGTATATTTGTTGTGTTGTAATATATATATATACGATATTGAGGATTCGTGGCTATGGAAAATGCGGCGACGTTTCGGACTGGGTTTAGGAATGATCGTGAGGCCGCAGGTTCGCGGTTTGCGAGTGCTGATGAGCTGCATACATCGCACTACATGCATCGCACTACCAACAACTGCAGGAGATTTTTTGATTGTTAAGGGCACAAGCTACACCGTCATCGTTTACAACAACAACTTCAGTTATTAAGGCTGGGCGTGTTTTTACAGTTCACAACCCACCTGAAAAACTTCTAATTCAGGCAGGACCTGCAATGACCGAGGTGACACATGTTCGGGCGAGATAATATCTTCTATACCTGCGACACAGGCTGAGGATACGCCGAGCACGCCAATTGATACGAGTGTTAGGGCTACAGCTTAGGCGAGGCAGACTCGTGAGTTTCGGAGGCATCATCCGGATAAGTTCCACGGGGGTACTAACCTCGAGGCTGTAGAGGGGTATATGAGGAACCACGAGAAGATACATGATGTCCTGACCATATCGAGCAAAATGCAGCCGAGTATATCATCAACTCCACCGGTCGGCAAGGTCGATGTCTGGTGGCGTACTACGGAGGTGTTGATGGGGGGACAATCTGCAACCTGAAGAGGATAGAGTTTCAGACCATTCGACAGATAACCGGGGAGTCAGTTGCAGTACATGGATCGGTATATATGCATGATGAAGTATGTTGGGGTGCCGCTAACACGGACACTGACCAAGCTTACTACGTCATACACGATTTCGTGGAATTATTAGTTTGGTTGGGTGACGACTGCTCCGAGCACGGTACAGGAGGCTTAAGCGAGGGCTATAGCTGGTGAGAGCTTTGGGAGCACACGCACCGGAGTACCACTCACATTATCGGCATCGTTATAGTCAGTGTGGGGGTATGGAGATGATATGAGGAAAAAGAAAGTGAGACAATCGTGGCTAAGAGATCGACCTCGGAGCGTAGGGTCCGTTGCGTTTCCGCCAGATGCAGCGTATATGACGCCAATGTTAGTTAATTCAGCGTAGAGTTACGCTAGTGCACTACAATAGCCAGCACCTTCAGGTCCTCAGCATCAATACCATCAGAGGACCGATGGCGAGGCAGTGGTCAGTGACAGAATCAAAGTTCCAGTCAAGTGCACAAACCGGGACAGCGACCTAGTCATGCACAGGGATAAGGACATGGACATATTCCATTTGGATCGGGATTTCAACGTATCTGTATAGGCGTATGGACAGCCAGGAACGGATTCATGCTATTGTCACGTCAGGTCCTACTACTACCCCTTGTAACTTGATAGAGGGTACGAGTTGGGTTGAGACTCACTCGATCAGAGAGACTAACGGACAATCAAAGAGACTGATTTACATTCTCGCGGACATATAACGGATATACGTATGTTAGTGATAGTGGATCATGAGATTAAAATGTTCATTTGTGTTCCAATATATGTTGCAAGGATGTTGCCCTGGCATATATTGATGGGAGAAGGCGGATGGTGTGTTCATTGCTTGGAGGTTACGGAGGAGCCCAGCTTGTCACGGAGGAGCCCATCTCGTCACGGAGGAGCCCAGCTTGTCGCGGAGGAGCCCAGCCCTACACAATAAGATAGGGGTAAGGCCTTGGGCGAGTATGGCCTTAGGCGAGTATGGCCTTAGGCGAGTATGGCCTTGGGCGGGTATGGCCTTGGGTCTTCAATCAACACACTATCAAAGGCGTAAATTTCGAGGACGAAATTTCAATTCGTTGGGAAGATTGTAACAGCCCGAAAATTTGACTTGTGCCACGTGCAAGGTCAAAGTCGTATGTGGGACTCACTCGTCAAAATACGTATGTCCGAGTCTTGAGTGGAGACACCGAGAATGTTCGATTTAAGATTTAATGCTAATTGTTGAAGAAAAGTATATGCGGGGAATGCGGTGAGCCGAAACACGAACGGGGAAGTGCCTCGAGTCGCATGTTGACGTGGGAACGAGGTAGCAGCTTAATGTGGCTATGTGGTTTTAATGTGTACATTGGATATGCCTCGTGATGCGTGTAGTGCGAGCATCGAGATTGTGAAATGAGGCGAGTTGGTGCCTCAAGATGCGCGCTGCCCAATTTTTAAGGAAAACATTTGGATAAATATGTTTTTGATGTGCCTCGAGTTTTGCTCTTCATCAAGAAAAATAGCAGAGAGAGAAAAAAAGAAACAAGGAGAGAGAGAGAGAGAGAGAGACCGAATATGAGAGAGAGAGAGAGACCGAATATGAGAGAGAGATCGAGAAGAAGAGAGAGGGAAAGAGAGAGAGAGAGAGTCCGGCGAGGACGAGTCAGAGGCGCCGACAACGACGACTCCCGGTGCAGCGGTGAGCAACCGCGGCAATGACGACGCAGGCAGAGCACGGCTGGTGGCGCGGTTCCACAGCGGCAGCGGCGAGGCTCCAGCAGCGCGGTTCTGGCGGTGGCGCGACCACGAAGTGGAGTGGACGGCCGGCACATGCAAGGCAGCGGTGGCACGGCAGAGGAGGCGACGCGGAGAGTGGATGACTGCAGCAGCGGCGTGGAACTGCAGTGGCGAGACGGTTTGAAGGCCGGCAGCGGCGAGGCGCGGCGGCTCTGGCGCGGATGGTTGGACGGCGGCGATCAGCAGCGGCGCGACGCTGGCGTCGGCACGGCAGCGACAACGACACGGTGAACGACGCAGAGTAACTGCGCGGTGGTGTGTCGTCGAACCGATTGATCCTTGACTAAAGGAACGACTTCGATGAAGCTCGACGACGCGATGGATTCAATGAGTTTGAAGGCCATGGTGAGTTTTATGTAAGTAATTTGGTCGTGATTAAATGACTTAGTAAATTAGTACTAAATGGTACAAATGGACACCAGGGACTTAAGAGGCAATAGTTGGGTGTCGGGTGCGCATATTGAGGCGTGAGCGGGACATTCTCGATGTAAGTAAACCAGCTAGAGACTTGTACAATATTTCATTTCACTCCATTGGCTATTGTTCACTACTTTGTGATAGTTTCCTTTCACTCTTGTTGATTGCTGCTTGGTGATAGCTATCTTTGAAATTGTGGTTGGTTGAGTGGCCCATCGACAAGTGAGTCATGGTACTGTTTATTTGTGATATGAGCTCTTATCTCATAGTCGCAAGGGTTAGGACTAGGAGGCAGGTGTCTCATCCTAAACCCGCGTCTGTTGGGATTTTGCCGCAACTCAATGACCTTTTGGTCGGGACTTCTTGTTGTTTGTTTTGTTTGTGTTCCGGACTCTCATTTATCGATTGATTTGTTGATTGAATTGTTTACAGTTTATATATTCATGCGTTCTCTGCTCCTTTCTTTCTACTTGCATGAATTCAACTACTTTGGTTATTTCAAAATTATGTATATATGTCCTACTGGATTTACTTACCTTGGCTCGTCATTCTTATGTTTGATTTAGTGCAGAGCCGCAGACGAGTAGCAGAAGGAAAGCTCCATAGCTAGGTAGAATTTTTGTATATTTTGTATTTACTCTCCTTCGATGGTAATCTAATTATACTAGGTTCCACAACTAGGTTGCCTAACTCTTTTAACATTATTGTTGAGTTATTTATTTGTAGTAATTGCTTCCGCTAAATTGTAAAACTTGCAAAATATGAATAACTCAACTTAAAAAAATTGTTAATTTACGTATAATGAAGGATTGGAAGGCTGACTAGGTCTGCGTTGACATTGCGAGACTGGCTCGAGGGTCCACGTGGGCTTAGGCCGGGTGGGCCCAGTTTGCGGAAATCGGGGTTGTCACCTCCTGGAGAAATAGAATTTAAGTATTCTTGTTGATAAAGATGTAAGGAATCGTCCTCTACACTTTCAAATGAATAATAAATATATGTTTCACCTAAAACTTCTGGAACTAAAATATTAATTTGTTCAACTGATTCATTTGTTAGGGTTAGTATAACCCTATTGATTATGTATTCTTTGTTGTTAAAATTTTCGTGTAATTATGAAAACGTAAAATCTATTAGGTCTTGTATTGTTTGATCTCCTTTCCAATGAATATTTATTTCATCAGGTACTTTAATCATATCTTATTTAATAGAGTTTTCCTCTCTATTTCCTATTCGCAACAAAAAATCAGCAAACAAACAATCATTTATAGCACGCATATTGTTGATTAATTTTATTTTTATTATGTCTTCCCAAATTGGTGCTCTAATGAGATAGGCGTATGTGGTTTCATATCTTGTACCATTTGGGACAACCGACAATACTTGGCGGAAGTCACCTCCTAATACTTTGATTTTTCCACCAAAAAAATTTCTATATCGGTAATATCTCGTAATGTTCTATCCAAAGCCTCTAAAGCGTGCCTCCGAGCCATAGTTGCTTCATCCTAAATAATGAGAGAAGCATGTCGTAAAAGGTCTGCTAGGTCTGATTGTTTGCTGATGAAACATGTTGAAGTGGAATTTAATAGAATAGGGATCTTAAATCTTGAATGTGCAGTACGACCCCCGGGCAATGACATAGCAACAATTCCTGATGTAGCTGTAGCCAATACAATTAATCCTTTACTACGTATGTATGCTAAGATTGCTTTGTATAAGAATGTTTTTCATGTACCCCAGGTCCATCTATAAAAAAAATTGTATGTACATGACTATCGATACTATGGATGACACTATCAAATGCATTTTTTTGTTGACTGTTTAATTTTCTTATTAAATCTAAATCTTATATTGATATTTGTATAGATTTTTCTTCAACTATAAATTAGTTAATGTTGGTTATTGATTCAGAAATTAGTTGTGGTAAATCGTAATCATTAATATTTTTTTGATATTGTGAGAGATAATTGGTTAAATCTTTAAGGCAACAATTTATAAAGAAAGATACATCTAGAGAGGGGTCATTTTTATTTGCATTTTTGTAATCTTCAATCATATACGTCTTGAATTCATCCCATAATTCACGTACCTTAATTGGTTCGCAAAAAACTAAAATAGTAGCGAAGTCTTCTTAAAGAACGTGGCATATGACACATTTGCAGCTTCTCATAAGCATTGAGTTACACTATCATCATCTTCTAGCAAACCTCTTTTTTCAGCAGATTGTTTAAATGTTTCATATGTAAATCCATTAACTAGTACGCAAATCTTCAAAAGATATAGGTCCCTTAACATGATTTAGTAATAATCTTAAATAGTATCATTCTCTATCTAATGGTGAAACAGTGTACATTCTACTAACTACCTTACGGATATTTTGCCTTCTAGTCCACTCTTTAACTATTTGATTCCACCAATGTCTTTGTGGAAATTCATAATATAAGTATTGCCTTGCATTTGAGCCAATAACATTTTTCATAAAAAACTCTGTCAACATAATTTTTGATCTATCAATATCATTTAATATGTCTTCTATAGACTCATCTATATTAAATTGGACTTGTTGATGATTAGGTAAGTGTATTTGTAGTCCAACTACCGAAGGTGAAATTCCATTCAATTGAAATTTGAATATTCTCCACAAAGCCTCTCGAGTACAGATCCACCTAGCATTAACAAACTGAGCTATCTCGTCATCTCGACTTGCACATGTAGATACTCCAAAAGCAACGCGATCTGAACCTTTATAGACATATTTGTACAAATATTTGACGGATTTTATGCTTGAACAAATTTCTACATTTATATAACAGTTATATTTTAAAAGTAAGTAAGAGTTATATGGAAACTACCCAACGATTGTATAAAGTTCTATTACCTATTGTGACTTTTTTCCATCGTCACGTCGCCCATATATAGGGTATGAATCATTACCTTGTGACGTAGATGCAGCAAAAGCTTTCGGATATGATTTTGTATATTTATTATTTTTCATACATATTGCGTTTGTGTTTAACGGTCCACATGGGTTATGCATCATATGTTTTGTTACATAGAATACAACCTAGACTCGCTTATAAGACATGGAATTTCCGCTCTAACTAAAGAGTCATAATTATCATGACAATTTAACTTATCACCTTCTTCTAAAATTAGTGACACATGTGAATGTGGCAATCCCCTCTTTCGAAATTCAATAACATGTACATGAGCTATTACTTTACCTAACATACCTCTAACAAATAAGTCATGTTTCAATTCTTCTAGTTTTGATCGAAAAACTCTAGTTGTTACGTCAGGTCTATCTTGAGCCTTTTGTCTAGGTAATAGTTCTTGGGTAATTTCCAACCAATTAGTGTTGCAAGTGATGGTAATAAAGAGGTCGGGTTTTTCATACCTCCTAACGATTGTCATTGCATCTTGGTAGCGGTTATACATATCTCTTGGACTGCTAGTATATGATGAGGGAAGAATTATTCTTCTACGAATATTACCTGCAAAATAACAAAGTCAAAATATTATAAATTATAGTAAGATTACAAACTTATTTGTAATGAATACATAATATATAAAAATCACATTCATATCAACCTGCAGTTGTTTCTCCTGAATTCGTTGCATATTGTAAACCTTGATATAGTTCAGAACGAATGATATGTTGGTTCGTCTTCAGATATCATAACTGCTTTGTTTCTATTTTAACATACATGTCTACCACATATTGTTGTAAAACACGTCCACCGTAATGAAATAGTGACATGCGTAATGGGTGAAACTAATATGCAAAAGTTAGCTTTTGTTGAAACAAATTAAATGGTTTGTGTAATAGTAATAATATAATTATAAATAAATTAAAATATTACGATATAGTAAAATGTTATAATAGTACCTGAAGAACGTAGGAGTAGTATTGTCTGCAGCTGATTCTTCAGTTATTTGAGTTAGACAATTCCAAATGCCAACCGTGTTTCCCCAAAGGCAATAAAAAAGGATATTGTAAGGGATTGTAGTATGCGACCGTGTCCGCAATCTTACGAAGGCTACCACTTTTTGTTTCTATTATGATATATGTTTCTCTTAAATCTTCTAAACAATCATTTCCAATTAGTATTTCCACAACTCGTGGTGTTGAAGGTAAAGCATGAATATGTCGATTAACCCTTACTTCTTGTATCAGTAGTCAATAGTTCATCACATCCTCACATTTACCTAATTGACTGAATACTTGAACATAAGGATTGTATGCATCTAATATTAATTTTAATTTATGTAATAGACTTGGTCGTGTTATGTTTCACTCTTGATATCGGTGCTCAATTTCATTTTAAGTATCATATATATAAATTTGTAAGAATCTTGGTCTTGATTCATTTATTGGTGATAAACTTCCTATTCTATGGTAAATAGATCCTTGCGCACGATAAGTAAAGACTCATTGCCTGGCACTTGCTAAGCTTTTCGTCTATATTAACTCCTATAGAGGTTAAGCAAAAAAAATGATTATAAGAACGTATGTTTTCTCTAAAATGTTTACCTTCATCAATTTAATCTAGAAATATGTCTATTAATTCTTGTGGATTTTTGGGTGTTGGTAAATTTATTTTTCCATTGGAGCAACACAAATATAAGGTCTCATGAACATATAATATGGCTCCACAATATGATCAAATTCTGGGTTCTTCAAGTATTATAGTTTGGAAGTTGTCATGTGTTGAAAAATTTCTACCACTATTATGCCTATTAGGAAATGGTCTAGCGTTGAAGAACTTGAACATAGTCTTGACTATTATTAATCAATGTTAAAGTTTGATTGCTTTGCGTAGAAGTAATAAAACCTACATGAAATTAAAATTTGTATACAATTAATAATATTAATAGAAAGAGCGTAATCTAAAATATAGTAAATGATAGTAACATCTAATTATCATCTCTTTGGTTGCAAAGTAACCTTGCTTGTTGACGAATACATGTTAATCTTAGGGTTCTTGAATGGTTGACAAGTTACTGATAGAGGTACCTGAAAAAAAGAAATTTAAGTTAATTGAGGAAAATATAATAGTCAATTTTTTTTGGAAAAAACTTTACTTTCATTGGTACCTTCGATTTCAGAAAACCCTGACCTAGCATGTTGATGAATGTGCGCCAACCTTGAAGCAGTTGTATTATGTTTTGCAAAATTCCTTGTAGATTTACCTATGAAAGACATAATAATTAATATGGTGTATTATATTAGTAAGAACATATAACTTAAGTAATGAATGAATTATTTAAAAATATAATTGTATGTACCTTCCATGGAATTGTAGCGTTGTAAATATCTTTGATGTCGAACATTCCTTTGTTCAATAGTCTCAGGAGCCTCTTGATTTCGTCGAGCTATGAGTAGGTCCTCCCTAGCTGAGTTTGACATATTTTGACGTCGCTGTCTTTGAGATAAACGACGACGATTATGTTGTTCATTCACGGTAGCAGCTATATTATTGAATTGTTGATCCATATAATCTAATGGTCTACAATTGATGGAGGAGTTTTTTAGATCATAAAAGTATGTATATCTAACAAAATACTTCAACTTTTATTACAAAACACCCAAATCCGGTTTAATGCAATTTTGAGCAATCAATCAATAATTACAGGAAACCACCAATGTAAAATTGATTTTTTGTAAATTATCACATGACTCAAAAAATTTAAAAATTTGGATGGAATGGTTAAGGGAACTATTGAAAATCTTAGTCATAAATCATTGAACGTTAAAAGTTTTTAATCAATTTATGTGGATTGCAATTTTCGCAATCAAGTCTAATGTAAAAAACTTAAATTATGAATCAATTGGAGTTAAATAGAATGGATCTAATTGGATTTGCGAGTTCATGTACACCCCTAGATGTGATCAATAAATCTCATGTTCACAAAGTTTTTGGTACAATTTTACATTACATGCAATGTTGTCAGGCTGTAAAAGAGATGTGAAGGAAATAAAAATTAAAATAGTTTAATAATTGTAGAGAATTTTTAGTCATAAACAAAATTAATTGTTTAAGCTTTGAATTAAAATTAGTGGTTTTGTAATTCACGAAAGGAAAAAAAAATAGAATTAATATTAATTGTACCTACATATATGTTGTAGGATTGTTTTGTTTCTAAGAAAAATTAAAATATTTATCATAGTTTTGAAAAACTTAAGCCAATTAGATTGATTGGTATTGTAATTAAATTCATTAATTTACGCATTTCGTAATTTGTCTTCATGCCCTTTAATAAACTTTTTTTTATAAAATAGTAATATAGTGGGACTATTTTTAATAGAACTGCAATAAATCCTCTAATTTGACCCATTTTAATTTAATGCTAGCTGCATTTGACAAAGAGTTTTAAAATTTTTCTTATTTCTAGGATCGAACTCAAGACATTTGATTAAGGAAAGAAGGATCTTTGTCACATTAATTACAAACATTGAGATGCACATGCATGCATACTTTTTTTTTTTTTGTACAATGCAAAACTCAAGGGACATAAACAATTGTAAGTATCAAATTCACCTCTATGAGGTTAGTTGGTCCAATCCTTAAAAATCACAAATTGAAGCAAGTAATTCACAACCAAAATTAATTTTTTGAGATTTGAATCCAAAGCAAGTAGATGAAGCTTTGAATTTTCTTATGACAAAAAAGAAGCTTTGAATGTTCCATGTCTAAGAAAATAAACATTATTCACAAACATTATTACTAAAAAAATATGCAATATTCAAGTAGTAATCAACCCAATTTGATAAGATTAAAAAAAAAGTATTTGTCAATATTGGAATTAATTCACTAATTATGAGAAGATGTGGTGAAACAAATGAAACGAAAATTTTTAATGATTAAAAAAATCATAAAGCAAGTATTTGAAGCTTTCATTTTCCATGTATAAGGAAATAAACATTATTCACAAATAATGAACAAACAAAATTCACAAATTGAAGCAAGTAATTCACAAACAATATTAAATTTTTGATATTTTAATCCAAAGTAAGTATTTGAAGCTTTAAATTTTCTTATGACAAAAAGAAGCTTTGAATGCTCAATGTCTAAGAAAATAAACATTATTCACAAATATTATTACTAAAAAAATACGCAATATTCAAGTAGTAATCAACCCAATCGATAAGATTAAAAAAAGAGAAGTATTTGTCAATATTAGAATTAATTCACTAATTATGAGAAGATGTGGTGAAACAAATAAAGGGAAAATTTTTAATAATTATAAAAAAATCATAAAGCAAGTATTTGAAGCTTTCATTTTCCATGTATAAGAAAATAAACATTATTCACAAATAATTAACAAACAAAATTTACAAATTGAAGCCAGTAATTCACAAACTAAATTAATTTTTGAGATTTTAATCCAAAGCATGTATTTGAAGCTTCGAATTTTCTATGTTTAAGAAAATAAAATAGAAAACAAAATTAATTCACAAACATTATTGCTAAAAATAATATAAGTAATACTTAAGATTGAAATAGAAATAAACCCAATTGAAAGATTAAGAAAAAGAGAAGTGTTTCTCACTATTAGAGTTAATTCACTCATCATGAAAAGTGAAAAGAACTATTAAAAAAAATATCCATGGTTGTACTAAGTATGTTCATGTCCAAGGAAAGAAATAAGAAAGAAAAATTGAAAATTGAGTTTATGATATATACCTTGTTGCAAAGATAAATAAAATGAATGGTTGTTTTCAATGAGACCACCGAACCCAATAGCAAATCATAAATGTTTTTATCGAATCGAACACGTGGGGGGAGAAATGGGGAGATAGATGATGTTGTTTTTTTTTTTTTTAAGATGAGACACTGCGATTTTGAAGAAGAAAGTGGCTTTCAATAAAATAAACACATGGAGGAAGAAAACGTGAATAGAGTGGAGAGAGAGAATTGTGGAGGGGAGAGAGAGAGAAAAACGAGAGAGAGAGAGAAACGTGGAGGAGAGAAGAGAGAGAGAGAGACGTAGAGGACAGAAAGAAAGAGAGAGAGGTAAAGGAAAGAGAGTAAAAAGGTGGAGGAGAGAAAAAAAAAATCATCCGAATCTCATTTTGTTAGGAATCTGACTACTAATTTGAAAACTTTTGGAAACTAATTGAATTTTCATCCGCACATCTAAAATCAAAATCGTCTATTAATTTGTAGTTATCAATTAAATTACCACTTCATCCCGAATTTTAATATTTGTATTAAAACACTTAGGGGCATTATTGGAAATTTTACCCAAAAAGATATCACGATTTAACCGTTTCTGGTTTGCTATTATAATAGTATAGATGATGTTCCCATTTGTAAACTAGAGTCAAATACCCAACAACTTAAATCAAAATTATAAATGACATAACTTAATACTTAAAACCAAAATTATAAAATGAGCTAATGTAAGTGTTGATCTCCATCCCAACACTTCCAAACATATATGTCGTATATGGGTAATTCAAACTTATGTACTTGGGTAATTCAAACTTATGTACTTGCATCCAAATTGGTATGTGAGTGAGTGGCACCTGCTTTAATTTGCCGGATTGCCATTTTTTTTTAACTTGCTTAATAGTTATAGGGGTGTATTCAATTGAGATTTTAATAGACTTTTGGTTACTTTTAATTACTAAAAAAGTTTACAGGAGTGTATTCAATTAAGATTTTAATAGACTTTTAGTTACTTTTATAAGTGGATGACTTTTCTGAAGTTTATAGATTTTCGTAGACTTTTAAAAACTTTGATGAACTTTTACGTGAACTTCATTTTGATGAATTTTATCAACATTTAAGATTTTTAGTGACTTTTGTGAACTTCTTAAACATGATTTTGATGATTGGTCAAGACATAATTATACTGCCTTTTCTTAATAACTATTACTAATTTTTTTGAAAGTATTTTTATATTTTAATAAAAAATCATATATACATATTAATGAGTTACTATCAAAATAGTAACATAACAAATAAGTAAATAAATATCAACAAAACAAATAGGTACATGAATCATCTTTTAGGGGCAAAAAAGAATAAGTAAGATCATTGTGTAAAAATTTTACACTTTTTTTACTTAAGTAAAAAAACTAATATTTTTTCCTTAAGAATGATTGTTTAAATTTCTTAAAATGCACTTCTTGCATTTGAAAAAAAAATGATTATTTTTTTCAAAAATAATAATATTGCACTTTTTAATATTATAATTATGCACTTAATAAACGAAACTTCTTTGTAAAAAAATCGTATAAAAATGTATAATGATGCAAGAATGACATCTTATATATTAATAACAACATCATTTTCATAAACATAGACATTAGAGTATAATGAGTGAGTAATGAAATCCATGAGTTGTAGAGTGGTTGGAGAAGTTGATAAAAATAATTGATAAGAAAATACCTTATGAACAATGAAGTCTTAATTGAATAAAGGAACCAACAAAAATTAGAAGTCTCTAAAAGTTTCTGGGTTGAGGTGAAGAGAAGTTGAAGATTTCTTTATGTGTATTTTTATACAAAAAGTCTATAAAAGTCTATATTTGTAACCAAACCACAAAAGTCACCAAAAAATTAAATACACCTTACTTTTATAAACTCTCTAAAAGTTTAAATTGAATACCCCAAAACTTTTATAAACTTTTAAAAAGTCTATAAAAGTTCACATTCAATACACCTTACGTTCATAAATTTTTTAAAAGTTTTAATTGAATACACCTAAACTTTTTTAGTAATTAAAAGTAACCAAAAGTTCATTAAAATCTCAATTGAATACACCCTTGTTAGTTGTATTCAATTAAGACTTTTAGAGAGTTTCTAAAAGTAAGGAGTATTCAATGTGAACTTTATACACTTTTTAAAAGTTTATAAAAGTTTTGGGGTATTCAATTTAAACTTTTAGAGAGTTCATAAAAGTAAGGTGCATTTAATTTTTTGATGACTTTTATAGTTTGGTTACAAATCTCGACTTTTATAGACTTTTTGTATAAAAATACACATAAACAAATCTCAAATTTTCCTCACCTCAACCCGGAAACTTTTAGAGACTTATAATGTTTGTTGGTTCCCTTATTCAATAAGGACTTCATTATTCATAATGTCTTTTCTTATCATTTTTTTATCAACTTCTCCAATTACTCAACAACTCGTGAATTTCATTACTCACTCATTATATTCTAATGTTTATGTTGATGAAAATGAAAATGATGTCGTTATTAACAAGATCTCATTTTTGCATCATTGTAAATTTTATAGGATTTTTTACAAAGAAGTTTTGTTTATTAAGTGTATAATTATAATCTCAAAAAATGTAATATTATTATTTTTGGAGAAAATAATCGTATATTTTTTTTTCCAAATGCAAGAAGTGCATTTTAAAATTTTAAACTATCATTCTTAAAGAAAGATATATAAGTTTTTTTTTAACGCAAGTCAAAAAAAGTGCAAAATTTTTGCACGCAATGTAATTTATTTGGTTCTTTTTTGCCACTAAAATATTATTCATTTGCATATTTGTTTTTTTATATTTATTTACTTATTTATTATGTTACTATCATGATAGTCGTAATTCATTAATATGTCTATATGATTTTTTATTAAAATATAAAAATATTTTTAAAAAAATTAATAATATTTCTTAAGAAAAAAAATATAATTATTCGTCTTTTTTATAATAAAGTGCAAAATATTTGTTTCAATATTAAAATCACAAAAATCTACTAGTATCAATCAAAATCATGTTTAAAAAGTTTACAAAAGTCACTAAAAATCTTAAATGTTAATAAAAGTCATCAAAAAGAAGTTTACCTAAAAGTTTATCAAAGTCTTTAAAAATCTACGAAAATCTACAAACTTTAGAAAAATCATCCACTTATAAAAGTAATCAAAAGTCTATTAAAAACTCAATTGAATACACCCCTGTTAAAATGAGTACAAATCTAGGACATTCTGAAATCCTTAAGCCTTGTCAACCAAGTGGACAGCTTTTGAGGTGTTGATAAAGGTACTCCCAAATCATCCACCAAGTGGGCACCTTAATTATTGGTTTGAGTCCCTTGTTTCTATTATCAATTCTTCTTTCCCTGGTTAAAAGAGAAAGCAACATTTTGCAATGACAAATCCATACTCAATCATACATTAATTAACAAACCTCTTCAGAAAAAATAAGAAAACTCACACCTCTCTCCTTCATAGAGGAAAACTAGCCACCGTAACAGAGAACAAACTGGTGTTAGATTATCTTTTCCTAATTAATCTCTATTATATGTGACCCATATTATGTTATTACGTACTTCATGTTTTGGGCCCACAACTTGATGGTAGTTTGGGCATAATTGTTTTGAGTACGGGGTTTTAATTCTCTCCCCTCTCTCTTCAAATTAAACGGACCCCAATAACTGTAAAACAATTATTGGGATATGATTTATTTAAAACCGCATTGAGATCTCGACATCAAGGATAAGTGGTATTACTGAAGAAAGCAGAGAGGGGAAAAACATTCTTAAACTTATTGGCAATGGAAGGAGGTATGTTTATCATTTATAATTAATGATTGAATTAAAAGCGTTATATAGATCAGAATAGACAACATTGGTATCAGAGCATGGTTGAACACTTTTATTCTTGATAATAGTTTTTGCATTATTGTTTTAATTTTGATCGACATTATTGAAAATAATTCTTGAAGTCGATTGTTCAATTTGGGTATAAAAGGGTATAAAATGTAATTTATATATTTTAAGTTTTACGCATTATTGTTTTAATTTTGATCGACATTATTGAAAATAATTCTTGAAGTCGATTGTTCAATTTGGGTATAAAAGGGTATAAAAGGTAATTTATATATTTTAAGTTTTACCTATTCCGGTGCCGAAATTGTTAATTTTGGATTTCGGCAAACTTCCCAATTTTCGTTAATATTAATATTAATATTAATATTATTTTTCGTTGAATGCATGGCTTACTTGGCCTATTTTTTAGGTTAGAAAATATTTTATTTTCTGTATATCCACACAAGTGTTTGTAAAGTCTACAAATTTAGAGTCTCTAGATAAACACAAATTTGGAATTCATGTAGATGTCATGCTTATCATGTTGTTTATAGTGGTATCAATGAATCAATGATATATATTACATGATATTTATTGAAATATCATATGATTACATTGAAATTAAAACGTATACAAATTACATGATATGCACAGTACGTATACATATTGCATGTGATTAGAATCTGTGGATATGCACAGTACGTATACATATTACATAATATCAATTGCAATTTGTGATATATGTATATATATTATTTAATATATGCATATTAATGTATGTCACATTATTAATTGATTAATTTATTGTCATGCATGTATGCATATGATTGTCATGTATATCTTGATTAAAATAATAATAATAAAATTAAAGTATGCTTAATTAAATATTTATTTAATGAAAAGCTTGTTAGTCACCAAAGTGGCCTAGCTTGAATAGATGTTAAATATTTAATTAAACCTAATTAATTATAGCTCTAGGAGGTCACCCAAAGGTGGACCATTGCTTATAATTAATTAAACTTAAGAGATTTATCTTCATACTTAATTAAAATAGGTATGTTTTATCCAAAGATATCTTACTTATTTTCTTAAGTATGATTGATTGTCTATGAAAGTATGCTTATTGAGAATTTGACATAGCATAAATTATGTATTAAAGTATCACCCAAAGGTGAACTTAAATACATAGTAAAAGTATTGTATGTCTGAATCTATTAGATTTTACTCAAAGCATTAATGTGAATAATTTTGTTACATTTGCAAATGCCTCTAATATGTTTGCTTTGGGTAATATGATGGTTAAGTTCAATGGGCTTAACTACAATGATTGGTCTCGAATGCAGATCCAGCTTCAACTGGGTGTAATGGACCTTGACCTGGCAATCATTGTAGACGAAAAGCCCGCAACCATTACTGAGGCCAGCTCCGAAGAGGAAAAGTCTTTATATGAGGCTTGGGAGCGGTCTAATAGGCTAAGTTTGAATTTGATGCGAATGACGATTGCAGAAAATGTCAAACCATCTATGCCCAAGACAAGCGATGCAAAGGAATTCATGATCCAACTAAAAGAGTACTCACAATTGGACATTGCTGACAAGTCCATTGTGGGAAGCTTGATGAGTGAGTTGACCACTAAGAAATTTGAGTGGTCACAACCCATCCATGATTATGTGACTAGTATGTCTAATTTGGTAGCGAAGCTCAAAGCAATGGGTATGGACGTGAGTGAATCATTTCTGGTTCAGTTTATTATTAATTCCCTTCCACCTAAGTTTGGTCAGTTCCAGGTGAATTACAACACCATAAAAGAAAAATGGAACTTGCAAGAAATCAAGGCCATGCTCGTACATGAGGAAGGGAGATTAAGGAAACCGAAGGGTCACTCGCTTCATCTCACTATGCATGATGGAGCTAGCAACAGCAAAGCTATCCCAGGAAGGAAGGACAGAAAGAAGGACAAAGCCCCAATGAAAGTCCATGAGGGTCGAATCCATAAGGAGCTGAGGTGTCACTTCTGTAGGAAGAGTGGACACTTCAAGAAAGACTGTCCGAAACGAAAGGCATGGTTTGAGAAGAAAGGTATACATTACATTTTTGTATGTTTTGAATCAAACTTAATTGAAGTGCCTAATAATACCTGGTGGCTTGATACTGGTGCAACTACTCATGTTTCACATATTATGCAGGGATTCCTTTCAATCCATCCCATAAGCGGAACTGAAAAGTTCTTATTTATGGGGAACAGAATGAAGGCACGCATAGAAGGGATCGGGACTTACAGATTAATCCTGGATACCGGATACTTTTTGGATTTAGAAAAGTGTCTTTATGTTCCTGAATGTTCAAGGAACCTTGTTTCTGTATCAAGATTGGATTTAGTAGGTTTTAATTTAAAGATTGGAAACAGTTGTTTTAGTTTATTTAAACAAAAATACTATTATGGTTATGGTATTTTAATTGACAACTTATATCGTTTCAATCTTGATAGTATGTTTGTTGAATCCTTGTTTAATGTTGAGCATGTTATTGAAAATAAACGTAGTGCACATGATGAGTGCTCTGCTTTTCCTTGGCATCAAAGATTAGGTCACATATCCAAAGAAAGAGTAAAGAGGTTAGTGAAAAGTAATATCTTACCTCAATTGGATTTTGTTGACTGGGATGTATGCGTGGATTGCATTAAGGGAAAGCAAACCAAACATATATCAAAACATCCTGCCACAAGAAGTAGTGAGCCTCTTGAATTGATACACACCGATATTTGTGGTCCTTTGGATGCTCCATCTTGGAGTGGTCAAAAGTATTTTATCACCTTTATTGATGATTACTCACGATATTGTTATCTATACTTGTTGCATGAAAAGTCTCAGTCAGTGGACATTTTAGAAGTGTTCATTAATGAGGTAGAAAAGTAGCTAGATAGAAAGGTAAAAGTGGTGAGATCTGATAGAGGTGGCGAATACTTTGGAAAGTATGATGAAAGTGGACAATGTCCAGGTCCATTTGTAAATTTCCTTAAAAGTCGAGGTATTTGTGCACAATACACAATGCCTGGTACACCTCAACAAAATGGTGTAGCTGAAAGGCGGAACCGTACTCTTATGGATATGGTTAGGAGTATGTTAAGTTGTAACATTATACCTTCATCATTGTGGATGCATGCCTTAAAGACTGCTACATATCTGCTAAATAGGGTTCATAGTAAATCAGTTCATAAGACTCCTTATGAACTTTGACTTTATTAGGAAACCTAGTTTGAGACATCTTCATGTTTGGGGATGTCAAGCAGAAGTACGGATATATAATCCACATGAAAAGAAACTTGATGCAAGGACTATTAGTGGTTACTTCATTGGTTACCCTGAAAAGTCTAAAGGGTACATATTTTATTGTCCTAACCATAGTACGAGAATAGTTGAGTCTGGTAATGCTCGGTTCATTGAGAATGGCCAAAACAGTGGGAGTGAAGAACCACGAAATGTGGATATTCATGAAATTCAATTGAAAACTCTTACATCTAGCATTTCTCCTCAAATTGTTGTTCCCCTTATTGTATCAAGGCTACGCAATAAACCCGGACAACAAATCATTGTTCCAAATGAAGAAAATGAACTTATTGTTAATGAACTAGCTAATGATGCACAAGTTGTAAATGATCAAGTAGAACCACAAGAAATAGCATTACGAAGGTCCGTAAGGACAAGAAGACCAAAGCAGCTTTCAAATGACTATGTGGTTTATTCACTTGAACATGAATGTGATTTGAGCATTGACAAAGATCCAGTCTCGTTCAAACAAGCCATGAAAGGTGATGATTCTGAAAAATGGTTTAGTGCCATGATAGACGAGTTGAAATTAATGGATGACAACAAAGTCTGGGAATTAGTCGAGTTGCCTGAAGGTGCAAAGCAAGTTGGTTGCAAATGGGTCTTCAAAACAAACGAGACTCACATGGCAATATCGAAAGACATAAAGCCAGACTTGTCGCCAAAGGTTACAATCAAAAGGATGGCATTGACTATAAAGAGACCTTCTCTCCAGTTTCAAAGAATGACTCTTTAAGAATTATAATGGCTTTGCTAGCTCATTATAATCTTGAGCTTCACCAAATGGATGTGAAAACCGCCTTCCTGAATGGAGACTTAGAAGAGGAAGTTTACATGGACCAACCCGAAGGTTTCTTGACCACAGGAAAAGAAAACTTGGTGTGTCAGTTGAAGAAGTCAATATATGGATTGAAACAAGCTTCCAGACAATGGTATATTAAGTTCATCAATACCATTATGTCTTATGGTTTTATAGAAAATACTGTTGATCGGTGTATATATATGAAGATCAGGAGGAGCAAGTTTATTATATTGGTCCTATATGTTGATGACATTCTTCTTGCTGCGAATGATGTTGTTTTGTTACATGATGTAAAGAGATTTCTCTCTATAAACTTTGAAATGAAAGATATGGGTGAGGCATCCTATGTGATAGGAATAGAAATATTCCGTGATAGATCGCAAGGATTGTTAGGTTTGTCTCAGAAATGATATATCAATAAAGTATTAGAGAGATTTCAAATGGACAAGTGCTTTCTGCAGAATAGTTCCAATTCGAAAGGGGACAAGTTCGGTTTAATGCAATGTCCTCAAAATGATTTGGAACGTCGGCAAATGCAATGCATTCCTTATGCGTCATTAGTTGGGAGCTTAATGTATGCCCGACTTGTACTCGACCGGGATATCGCTTTTGTTGTTGGAATGTTGGGTCGATATCAAAGTAATCCTGGAATGGATCATTGGAAAACCGCAAAAAAAAGTACTTACAAGGCACCAAAGATACATGTTGATCTACAAGGCACCATCTCGAAGATTATTCATGTTGATCTACAAAATCTACATTCGGTCATCTCGATGGGGCATGTGCCCTAGGTCAATCCATTAACCGGATGAATACTTTTAGTTAATAAAAATAGAGGATTTCATTTCGTTTATTATAATTAATTTGCATGTTTACATTATAATAAGATCCATGGGTATTTACATAAATATCTTAAATGTCCCTGATCGATCATTATACTTGGGAAATACGAATCAAGATCACGAGTACTTGTTAGGGAACAAAGTCTTGGACCGACCCGCTATGAGAACATAACATGGATTAAGTCATAGTTGTTTCTCATGATAGGTATATATTCCATCAGGTCCTCCGACTTGAGATTACCAGAGACTTCAACATTAGGAACACAAGTGATTTGACACAATCAAACGTTGTCTTTAACCTGGACGATTATAAAGGTTGTGATTGGTTACTTGTGTGAGCAATGTGATGAAGTTGTGTAATCGAGATAGAATTTGTCCCTCTCATATAAAGAGATATCTAATGGATCCCTCGATGTGTTAGACTGTTAAAAGGCCTAGTCTAAGTGAATTGATATTGATCAATGTCACTTGGATGTTTTCAGTCTACCTAGAGATCGAGACTAGTACGATTGAACATGTTGGATGACAATTCCATGCCTTATGTTTGATCAAAAGGATATCGTGTGACAAAAGGATGTTATATACACTATTGATTAGGTTGTATCGATTTGATATTCGTGCGACTTGGGTAGTCATAATGTCTTGCTAGAGGCTGCTTATGACTTGTATACCAAAATGTGTTTTGGTACACTGCCAACGTTGTATGAGCCTATTGGGTCGCACACTAAGAATGGTTTTGCGAGATTTTAAGATGGTTCAAAAAAATGAATTTTATATGATAAAATTCATGACGGAAACGTCTTTGTGGTGTATTACACTTATACTTCTTTAAGTAGGGGTATATTTGTAATTTACTTAACCGTCTATATACAAGGGTTGTATAAATAGACGCTTTAAGTTACAATACACATACGAAAGAAAAAGGCCAAAACTCTTTTTCGTTTAAGAAACGACTTAGGGTTTTTGGTATGCTCTGATCGTTTTGGAGAGAAACAAAAGGATTTGGTATTCTCTCGAAGCTAGCACTTTGAATCTCGGTCGCTGTTCTTGTGTGGACTACTAGTAGAGGGTGTTCGTCGTCGGCAGCGCCTTAGAGATCGATCAACCTTCAGAAAGGTATATAGCGATTGAGGTATGATTAAGTTTTTCATGGTTTAAACGTTTTTAATGGAATTAGATTCGGATCTGTTGGGGTTTTTGTCAAAATTGTTTTGTAATCTCCATTGCGTATGAACCCCAAAACCCAACAATGGTATCGAGCCATCGAGTTCGATTCCATTAAACTCATTGCATGTTTTCTTCGATATATACATGATATATGATTGAAAGCATGTTAATAGTTGATGTATATGTGATATACATAAGTTTTCGTGAGATTTATTATCATGTTTTGTGTATATGATACATATATTCATGATTTAATTGAAATTAGTTTCGTGTTCTATGATCCATGATACCATTTGGTTCGATTAGGATAGTAGTTCATGATTCAATTACATGTTTGTGATTATTTGGATGAAGACATTGCAAATAATTAATTTTTGAAATTATTTATTTAAAAATAATTAATTTTCGAAATTATTTATTTAAAAATAATTAATTTTCGAAATTATTTATTTATCTTGTTATATCTATTTTGTTATGAAGTTTCTATTTTATAAAGATAGATAACAAATTAGAATATGAGATAAATTTCAAGAATCTTGTTATTGGTGATATATTAGGATTCAAATATCTTAATTCCAAAATAATTAATTAATTTTCGAAATTAATTATTTATCTTGTTATATCTATTTTGTTATGAAGTTTATATTTGATAAAGATAGATAACAAATTAGAATATGAGATAAATATCAATAATCTTGTTATTGGTGATATGCTAGGATTCAAATATCTCGAGTCCTAATTGGATTAGGATAAGATTAGTCCTAATAGGATTAGGATAAGATAAGTCCTAATTGGATTAGGATAAGATTAGTCCTAATTGGATTAGGATAAGATAAGTCCTAATTGGATTAGGATAAGATTAGTCCTAATTGGATTAGGATAAGATAAGTCCTAATTGGATTAGGATAAGATTAGTCCTAATAGGATTAGGATAAGATTAGTCCTAATTGGATTAGGATAAGATAAGTTCTAATTGGATTAGGATAAGATGATTAGTTAGATGTGGGCCCGGGTTAATTAAAAATGTTTTAATTGACTTAATTTCAGATAAATTAAGGGGTTAATTTATGATAATAAAATCAGCGAAAATTATGATTTTCTATAGCGAATTTTAATTTTCGGAATTGAGATTCGTCTTCTAAAATAAAAATAAAAATCTCCAAATTGTTTAGTGATTGGACAAATCAATAAAATATATGATATTTCATTGTTTACATAAAATCACTAAAACTGAACAAAATCCCTCTATTAAATTTTAAGTCTCGTGCCATCCATTTTTAAACACTTGTCAAGGCCTCGATCACACTAATATAGTTTCATTTAATAAATTGTGTTATCTTAGTGAGACAAGTTGGGTAAGAGTTACCTAAATGTTTAAAATGGTCCGACTTAATAAAGCCATCAAAATAGTTTTGAGCTTTAGGCAAATGATGAGATAAAAACATGCTAAGACATATGATGTCTCGTATCTCATAAAAAAAGATCTAAAAATTACATAAGATGTAATTGGTAATTGTTACCTACCTAAATAATCTAGTTCTATGTTTCATGCCATATAGAATTAGGTGAAATATGGATTTTAGTCCCTAAATAAACAATGTGTTTTAGGAGGGTTGTTAATTTAGTGGGAGTTTTCCTCTATGCTAAAATAAACTTTGCATAATCTTTATTGTAGATCAATGTCCTATTCAAGTAACAATAATCCCCTCACATAGATCCATCCTTGAGAAGGATAAGCTATCTGGGACTAACTTTCTTGATGGTTCGAAACTTGAGAATCGTTCAAGCATGAACGCAAGTTGTATGTCCTGGATGCTCCAATCCCCGAGGACCCACCACCAATGCTACGAAAGTTTGTGAAGGATGCGCATAATAAGCATGTCAACGATTCTACGATGTTGCATGTATTATGCAAGCTACTATGGTTCTGAACTTGAAAGGACATGGAACTAATGGAAGCCTACGACATGGCTATAACGTTGAAGGAAATGTTCCAATGACAAAGTTAGCTAGGCAAGAAGGTTCGAGACAGTCAAAAGCCTACATTCTTGCAAGATGACCGAGGTGCGTCGCTTAGTCCTCGTGTTCAAGATGAAGGGCTATGTTGACCGGCTTGATAGACTCGGATTTCCCGCTGCCCAAGCCAAAAGTTGGCTCTGGATTTGATCCCAATTCATTACCGAGAGAGTTACTCACAATTTGTGATGAACTACAATATGAATAATATGGAGAAATCAATTTCGAGTTGCATTTGATGCTCAAAATTGCTTCGAACAAAATATCAAGAAACCCTTTAGTAATGTGTTGATGGTCCAAAAGGAAAGGGAATGAAGAAGAAAGGCAAAGGCAAGGCTAGGTTGCCAAGGTCAGGTCATTCTTTGCGCACTGTCGCAAAGCCTATGGAACAAGTCAAGCCCCACTGTTCTGCTTCAAAACACCCAAAAGAAAAGGAAGAAGATTGTCATTTCGTAATCAAACCTATCTTTGGCATTGTCGTCTCGGGCACATAAATGAGAAACGCATAACGAAGCTCCATAAAGATGGACTTCTAGATTCATTTGATTTAGAAACATATGAAACGCGCGTATCTTGTTTACTTGGGCAAGATGACTAAAAGTCCCTTTACTTGGACACGGTGAAAGGGCAAGTGATTTATTGGGTCTAATACATACGATGTATGCGGTCCTATAAACACAATGGCTAGAGGAGGTTATCGATGATTTCATTACATTTATCGATGATTTCAGAGATATGGTTATGTATATCTTATGAAACATAAAGTGAATCATTTGAGATGTTTCGAACGTTTCAAAATGAAGTGCGAATCAACTTGGTAAAACTATCAAAACACTTCGATCAGATCGAGGTGGTGAGTATTTAAGCCAGAATTTGATGATCATCTTAGAAATTGTGGGATTATCTCCCAATTGACTCCACCAACAACTCCACAATGGAATGGAGTTTCGAAAGGAGAAATCGAACCTTATTAGATATGGTTCGATCTATGATGAGTCGAGCGATCTTCCATTATCCTTTTGGGGTTATGCATTACAAACTGCAGCTTTCACTCTAAATCGAGTTCCTTCTAAAGCGGTTGATAAAACACCATATGAGATATGGTACGGGAAGAGACCTAGTTTGTCTTTTCTTAAGATTTGGGGTTGTGAGGCTTACGTAAAGCGACAAGTCTCGGAAAAACTAGCACCTAAATCGACAAGTGTTTATTTGTGGGGTATCCTAAGGAAACAAAAGGATATTACTTTTATAATCCCGCCGAGAACAAAGTGTTTGTTGCTCGGTATGGTGCCTTTATGGAAAAACAGTTTATTTCAAAAGACACTAGTGGGAGAGAAATAAATCTTGAAGAAGTTCAAGAATCACAAACAACTGAACCGCCATCTCGAAGTTCAACAACGTTCCAACCATTGAACCTCCACAAGTGACACAAGGCCCACGTAAATCTAGTAGGGTAAGACATGAGCCGAGAGAGATTCGGATTTCTCATTACCGATGAGTCGTGATGTGTTGCTTATAGACCAAAATGAGCCCACCACTTATCGGGAGGCTATGTCTGGACCAAACTCGGATAAATGGCTAAGTGCCATGAACTCGAGATGCAATCCATGTATGATAACCAAGTTTGGAACTTGGTTGATTTACCTCTGAAGGTGGTAAGACCATTGGATGTAAATGGGTTTTAAAGAAGAAAAGCTGACATGGATGGCAAAGTGCATACTTTTAAAGCAAGACTTGTAGCAAAAGGTTTCAGCGGACTGACTCAAGGTGTTGATTATGATGAAACTTTTTCGCGATAGCCATGCTTAAATCCATAAGAATTTTAATTGCCATTCTGCTGCATATTATGACTATGAAATATGGCAAATGGATGTAAAAACATCATTTCTTAATGGAAAGTCACTTGAGGACGTGTATATGACACAACTTTGAAGGTTTTGTACATCCCGAGAATTCTAGGAAGGTATGCAAGCTTCAAAGATCCATTTATGGATTAAAGCAAGCTTCTGGAGTTGGAATCTTCGTTTTGATGAAGCAATCAAAGATTTTGGTTTTATTAAGAACGAAGATGAGCCTTGTGTATACAAGAAGGTCGGTGGGAGTGTAGTAGTTTTTTCCTGCTTGTATGTTGATGATATATTACTCATTGGAAATGACATCCCAACATTGCGAGAATGTCAAGTCTTGGTTAGGGAAGTGTTTCTCAATGAAAGACTTAGGAGATGCGGCATATCCTAGGGATAAAGATCTATATGGATAGATCTAAGAGGCTAATCGGTCTAAGTCGAGTGTTTACATAGACAAGGTCTTGAATAGGTTCGGTTTGCAAGACTCTAAAAGAGGATTGTTGCCAATGTCTCATGGGATAAGTCTCAAAGAAGACTCAATGTCCTAAGACAAATGATGAGCGAGACCGTATGAATAAGATTCCATATGCATCAGCTATTGGATCTATCATGTATGCCATGTTATGCACTCGACTTTGATGTATCATATGCTTTGAGCACTACAAGTAGATATCGATCAGATCCAAGTGAGAGTCACTCGGATAGCAAAAAGAACATCCTTAAGTACTTAAGAAGACTAAGGAAGTGTTCTTGGTCTATGGAGGTTTTGAAAATGATCTAGTTGTAAATGGTTACACGGATGCAAGTTTTCAAACTAATATAGATGATTTTAGATCGCGATCTGGATATGTGTTTACTTTGAATGGGGTGCGATGGTGGAAAAAGTTCGAAGCAAGAGAGGCGTGTGGCGATTCTACAACAAGTTCTGAGTATATTGCGCGTCCGATGCGAAAGAATGAGGCGATTTGGATCAAAAAGTTCATTTCTCAACTAGGTGTGGTTCCAAGTATTGCTAACCCTGTTTGTTTGTATTACGACAATAACGGGGCAATAGCACGAGCCAAGGAACCTAGATCACACCACAGATCCAAACATATACTCGAAGCGTTTTCATCTCATTAGAGAAATTATTGAGAGGGGAGACGTAAAGATAACATGTTGGATGACAATTCCATGCCTTATGTTTGATCAAAAGGATATCGTGTGACAAAAGGATGTTATATACACTATTGATTAGGTTGTATCGATTTGATATTCGTGCGACTTAGGTAGTCATAATGTCTTGCTAGAGGTCGCTTATGACTTGTATACCAAAATGTGTTTTGGTACACGCCAACGTTGTATGAGCCTATTAGGGTGCACACTAAGAATGGTTTTGCGAGATTTTAAGATGGTTCGAGAAAAATGAATTTTATATGATAAAATTCACGACGGAAACGTCTTTGTGGTGTATTACACTTATACTTCTTTAAGTAAGGGTATATTTGTAATTTACTTAACCGTCTATATACATAGGAGGTTGTATAAATAGACGCTTTAAGTTACAATACTACTTCCAAGAAACGACTATGGAGGGATCGTTTTGAATTCGTGGCATGCTTTGAGGCCACTATACATGCATTATGGTTTAAACGCGGAATTAGAATTTTTTTTGTCAAAATTGTGTCGGGACTTGCTATAATTGATAGTATAATTTTGTGTCGGACTTGCTATAATTGATAGTATAGTTAACCTATAAGGCTATATTGTGATAATTCCGCAATTTTTCTTTTCGAATAATGACAAGTATTCAAAATGGTGCAAAACACATGGATTTGAAGTACTTGTCTATCAAAGAAGAAGTGCAAAAACAAAGAGTGTCGATTGAGCATATTGGTACTGATCTGATGATAGTAGATCCGTTAACTAAGGGATTACCGCCTAAAACGTTTACTGGCCATGTCGAACGTATGGGCATTATAGATAAGTCCTTGTTAACATAATATTGTGGTATGTATACATACATTTATAATTGTATTGCTCATATTATTGTCATGACACTTGTGAATTCTATTAAAGCTTTGTTTTTGCTTATGTACTTGTTATCTTCATTATATTTCAGAGAGATAACATTATACTTAGAGGGTTGAATTGTCCTTATTACAGTTATACTGGTTGAGTTGGTTGTGATACATGGAAGGAATCATGTCGATTAAATGACTTGTGACCGCCATGATCTAATCGTTTTAATTAAGTAGAAAAGTGATTTGATAGATTCAATAAAAGTGCACAATTATATTTTATTTTGAATCATCAAGTTATAACATGGGTCAAGTGGGAGATTGTTAGATTATCTTTTCCTAATTAATCTCTATTATATGTGACCCATATTATGTTATTACGTACTTCATGTTTTGGGCCCACAACTTGATGGTAGTTTGGGCATAATTGTTTTGAGTACAGGGTTTTAATTCTCTCCCCTCTCTCTTCAAATTAAACGGACCCCAATAACTGTAAAATAGTTATTGGGATATGATTTATTTAAAACCGCATTGAGATCTCGCCATCAAGGATAAGTGGTATTAAGGAAGAAGGCAGAGAGGGGAAAAACATTCTTAAACTTATTGGCAATGGAAGGAGGTATGTTTATCTTTTATAATTAATGATTGAATTAAAAGTGTTATATAGATCAGAATAGACAACAACTGGAAGCTTTGAAAAGATCAATCACAATCCCAAAGTCAACTTCGTTTTACACCTAAACATTGAGTTTGTGTTCTCTCAAGGGATGCAAATGGGTAAGGCAGGAGAAGATGACCTCATTCCCATATCCATCAAATCCTTGTGGGTATAGAATATTTCAATGGGTAAAATATTTTACCCATTAAAATTTCTCATCGGGGATTCCCTTGAAGATTTTTGGGGATTTTTGTGAGGATGAGGAATCCTCGTGGGAAATCTTTCTTTTTTTCATAATCCATTCCCCATTGAGGATTCTAAAAAAAAAAAAAATATAACAAACAAGATGTCAAATATACATACATAACAACACAATTGTTGAAATTCTGACAAAAAAAAAAATCGATATATCATGCAATAAAAATCCCAACTACTAATTGCTAATAATTATAATTAAGTTTCTACAAAATCATTGACATATGCAAAATGAAAAGTTCAAATTCAAAATATTTATTAAATTTGCTATCTCTTAAAACTACAAAGTCATCAACTTTTTTCAGTACTTTTGATCTTAAAATTCTAAAATATAAATATAGTTGCGAACAATTCAAAACAAAAACATATAATTATTCATTAACCAAATAAATTAAAATTATAAATCTCGTTAAGAGATTTTTTGTTATATGCAAAAGTGTTTCAGAGTGAAAACTATATAATATTTATATATAAATATCATAGGATATATATATATATATAAATAATAAATATCATATAGTGTATAAATTGATATGTGAAGATCCTTATGAGTATATGAGTATCCTCATGTGGATTATACATGAGTATCCCTATGAGGATTCTCATTGGAATTACCCGTTAAGATTCCCGTTGAGATATTTTATTACCAATACTCGTTACCACCGTGTGGGTATTAAATTTTGTACCCATCCCCACACTTATTCTCATTTAAAATCCTCATATTCATATTCATTAAGATAAATCCCCGTCTCCTGTATGGGAATCCCTAGCTCTCATCAATCACGCCCGGTGCCCATTGTAAACTTTTTGAAATAAAAAAATAGTTCCAGATCTACGTCAGATAGTCTACAACCAACCGTTCATTTTAAATCTCCACTCCCTAAGTTATCAACCAAAACGTGTCAAAAACACACGTAATCATCCACGCATTGCTATATTATAGAGCGAGTTTCGTTTCAAAGTTGACATGAATGTACAGTATCCAGGCATGGAAAATATTGGATGATACAATTTCACACCTAATTAAACACACGGTTGTCTTAGTCCTTTTAATATGATACCGAGATTTGTGTTACTTATCTCGAGGTGTGTCCAGAGGACATCAGATAACTGTGTCTTAAACGCACTTGATATTTCAAAAAAAAATTCGCATATTCTCGATCGGCTTACTTTCTCGATATTTCCAAAGCAAAAAAAAAGCAACACGAATCACGCGTGTCGTTGGCTGCCCTAACACACGAATCATTTCTATAAATAGACGAAGTGATCATCACCGAAACTCGATCGCGAATTACAATCACTCTCCTCTTGTTCTTGCAATCTCTGATTATATAGAAATTGAGGTGCGAAGAGGATCGATGGGAAGCACTGATTTTTCCTGGAAACTGGCGGTCCATCCGAAGCTTCCGAAGGGGAAGCCCGTTGCAGTGATCGTTCTGGATGGATGGGGCGAAGCGAACGCAGACAAGTTCAACTGCATTCACGTCGCCGAGACGCCCACCATGGACTCGCTCAAACTGGTAAGTGAGAACCAAGTGACTGACTTGTTTAGGTTTTGTTTGATCACCTACAACAGTCGTCGTTTTTGGGTTTTTGGAGCATCTCCAATGCTATCATGGATTGGAGTGGAAATGGATCCACTTATGGTACAATCCAAATTCAATTCAAAAAATGCTCTCCATGGATTCATAATGTCCATCTTATGCAGCATGTGCGGCATGAAATCTAAGTGGTGAGTGTTTACCACAATGTCTACTTTTAGATATTGTGGTAGACTGACAAGCAAACATTATTAATTCTTTTAAAGTTTTTTATTTTTTTAAAACTTTTATTAATATTATGAAAATTGAAAATAAAAGTGTTTAACTCATCAATCCATGGTCTAAATACACATTATTATTGGAGATCATTTTGTGAAGGAATGTCTATCTAGTGCCACATCTCCGCAGCCATGATGTGGCACCAATCCATGGTCTAAATCCACGTTACCATTGGAGATGCTCTTGGTTTTCTCAATGTAGGTGAAATCATTTTTCAGGTTTAAGTACATAGAAGTTACAAAGATAAAGTTTGCAATTTTGAAAGAAACAGAAATTTTGTGACTAAAATGTAAAAATGAAAGTTTTGTGACAATGAGTGAAATTGACCAGAGACGAAGACATAAATCTTGTCACCAAAGCATCTCACTATTTCACTTTCTCTAGCGAGATGAGACATCACTTGCTAAAAGGCAAGAGTTGGGGGATGTAAATAAAAAAAAAGACAAGTTTTTTTCTTTTTTATAGTCATTTGCTGATGATTTTTCTTTTTTTTTTTGAAGTAAAACAAAAATTTTATTAATCATCAATGACTCAATACACAACCCGACATAGGATCAATTGCCCTAATAAAATTACATTGATTCGCTTATCATATTTGTTCAAAAGAACTACCATCCATTTTGGCTATGGATGTGATTGTAATATTGAAACAATTTGACAATCATGGACCGCCTTTTGCAAACATCTTGAACATACGACAATATACAAACACTAGTAGAACCACATAATGAAAAACAAAGCTTTCAACAATAGAAGAAAACCTAAGACTAGATAAATTCAAAACTTTTAACAAGGGAATAACAAACTCACTATCATATGGGAAAATTAAAGAAAAGACCAACCCAACAGCCGCACAAATCCACATACGATCATTGAGAGAGATGCATCGCAACAAGAATGGAACCAATATTCTCATATTTGAACAGATTTGTAGTTTATTGAAATCACCGCCGATCAAAGGGAATCAAAAAAGAAAATTAAGGGTTTAGAGCTGCCAAACTGTTCAGCTGATTATTTTTCGTAAATGTGAATTTCCATTTGCCTTTTTTTTCCCTTTCTATGAATAACAGTTCATACTAGACAATTTTATTTTAAAGGGAGCACCGGATAAATGGAGGTTGGTACGGGCACATGGGACAGCAGTTGGGCTTCCAACTGAGGATGATATGGGAAACAGTGAAGTTGGGCATAATGCGCTTGGAGCTGGAAGGATTTATGCTCAGGGGTACACTCTTTAGCTTGGTTTGGGTATACTTTGCTTTTTAAGTCTCATTGAATGTTCCATGAATAAAGAAATGAATCACAACTCAAAATGAAAATTAAAACTCGCTTTTCACATTTCACTAGTCCATAGAAATGGTGATTGAGGTCGAACTAAATTCCATTAGTGGGTTTGGCTCTGGGTGGGACATGATATGGAAATAATTGTTTTATGATTACCAGTTGAGCCAATCAAATTAACGAAGAATTACTTACTTTGTCATATGTTGAAGGACTTGCTAAATAATTCTGATATGGATTTCCTTAACTCTATGTTTGTATTTTGTTTGGTGTCTCCATGTAAATTACCATGACATGTTTCTATAAACTCTCGTGTTTGTATCATTTCATTTCTGCACTATTTTGGTTACTCTTTGATTCAGAGAGTTCTTTCTCTGCTTGATCTTTGGCTGATCGTTCATCCACGTCCTACGAGTTCAAATGACAAAAGTGCTCGTCCCTTCGATTGCCAAATTTTACAATTAAAAGCTCAACACTATTGCTTGTATTGCTTGTTAATGCTTTGTGCTTCATGCTGCGCTGTGCATCTTTGAATGTCCTGATGTTTCAAGTGCCCTATCAGAGAATCCTTGCCTAGCTGTGTATCGTGAGTCCTTATTTGGTTATATCTTACCTTAATATCTCATTTGAGCTACCCATGGGGCTAAGCGTTACTAGCTGGGATGACACGTACCATCTATCTCCAAATCTAGTCAGCTAAATTGAATACGATTTCAAATTTGTGAGACATTTGCAAATGTTAATGAAGCTTATTCCACCCTGCAGTTTTCTCTTCTGTCCCGAGCCATTCCAAGAATCATCTACCTAGTTAACAGGAGGGAAAAAAAAAGAAAAGAAAAAGCAGAATCAGGAAATGTGGCTTTTATTCTAGTTTCTCTTTTGTCTTTGATTGATTGCCTGTTTAAGGTTGAAAATATGATTTGAAAGTGTTGCACTTGCATGTTCATATGGTTTATATTTGCTTCATTGTGCAGTGCCAAGCTTGTGGACATCGCACTTGCTACTGGAAAAATCTATGAAGGAGAAGGTTTCAAATATATCAAGGAGAGCTTTGAAACTGGTACCTTGCACCTAATTGGATTATTGAGTGATGGTGGTGTCCATTCCCGCCTCGATCAATTGCAGGTTTCATTATTTACTGATAATATTACATTTTACATTGCTCTTTTGCTTATTGTTATTTTTTTTTTTTGCTTTTGTACAATTTCCTTCTTGGGTAGTACTTACTAATAATATGTACTTTTCCCTCAAAAGAATAATATTATTTACTTTTGATTGGCATATCTTCTAGGAGTGGACCATTGGACCAACCTGTGGATTACCCATGACCAAGCTAAACTAAGCCTCTTATTTGGTGGAAACTTAATACTTTTAGGAAAACCTTGAAAGCCAATTGGGGGAGTACTTGCGAAATGACCGTTGTATTTCTAAACTTTTGCTGGCTTAGAACTGTGTTGCTTTGCCCTTTGACCTCTCTAACGGAGCATTATTATTGGTTATTGCATGTTTCTTCTTTGGCTACTCTATCATTTTGATAGCTTATGTTAACCAGAAAAGAAAATAATTGTTTTTTTCAAGGTCTCTAACATTAAAGCATCTACTTTGTGAGCAGTTACTACTTAATGGAGCTAGTGAGCATGGTGCGAAAAGGATTCGTGTTCACATCCTCACTGATGGTCGTGATGTTCTGGATGGTTCTAGTGTTGGGTTTGTGGAAACTCTTGAAAATGACCTTGCAAAGCTACGTGAAAAAGGAGTCGATGGGCAAATTGCTTCTGGTGGTGGTCGCATGTATGTCACCATGGACCGTTATGAGGTACTTGATCATTTCTCTTTTTGAGCTTGTTGCTTGGTGATGAAAAACCTTACGTACAGTTTCAGATGTATAAGAAAAATGAATGCAGAGGTAGTTGGATCATGTTTTGGGAAGTGGATCTTAACCTGACACATTATGACGACCCAAGTTTATTTCCTTTTATACCCCTCTCGTCTTTAACATTTTTTTTTCTCATTTTCTTTATGTTTGTGTTCACGGATAGAATTGGCATTTTCCTGGAAAAAACTGATCTTGAAATTATGAATGACTTATACAACCTCTGGAAGTGGTCAAACTGACCGCAAATGATAGATGTTCTGATCCTTCGTACTGGGTAGTGAAATTCTACTTGTCTATTGGTGCGACTATACTTTCTCCTTATTTTTAAGCATGCCTTTTGAGGTTATGGTTCATCGTCATGTAAAAAAACTTAAATATCTACCTTTAACCTCTCCTAGAATGACTGGGAAGTGGTGAAAAGAGGATGGGATGCTCAAGTTCTTGGTGAGGCACCATTCAACTTTAAAAGTGCCTTGGAAGCTGTTAAAACTCTGCGGCAAGAACCTAAGGCTAATGACCAGTACTTGCCACCATTTGTCATTGTAGATGACAATGGAAAGTCTGTTGGTCCTATAGTTGATGGCGATGCTGTTGTAACATTCAACTTTCGAGCAGATAGAATGGTTATGCTTGCAAAAGTCTTGGAGTATGAAGACTTTGATAAATTTGACCGTGTACGCTTTCCGAAAATTCGATATGCTGGAATGCTACAGTATGATGGTGAATTGAAACTTCCGAGTCATTATCTTGTTTCTCCTCCAGAAATTGAAAGAACATCTGGTGAATATCTCGTACACAATGGAGTTCGTACTTTTGCCTGCAGGTAAGACAACACTTTCCGATTATCCTGTCTTCCTTATATATATAAATATATAGTTGATATATTTTATTTTGTTTCTTGCTTTATATATTTTAATTCAAAAGTGGATTTGCAGAAGAAAAAAACTTACAGGATATAAAAATAAAACCTTTAATCTTCTAAAAACAGAAAATAAAATCTAAATTTGAGATCAACATAATCTAATGTTCAAGTGCTCAATCTGCTCTCCTTTTGTGTTTTGAAAAGTAAAATTAATAAAAAGATATATTCTTTACCAAATAATGCAAGCTTTCATTTGGGATTATTGCTCTCTCGAGACAGTTTTCTGCATTTCTTTGTTTATGTCATTGTTCTTGTGAACACAATCATTTGTTTGACAGCGAGACAGTCAAGTTTGGACATGTTACATTTTTCTGGAATGGGAATCGATCAGGCTATTTTAACCAAGATATGGAGGAGTATGTTGAAATTCCTAGTGATAGTGGAATCACATTTAATGTGAAACCAAAAATGAAGGCATTGGAAATTGCTGAGAAAACAAGAGATGCTATTCTTAGTTGCAAGTTTGACCAGGTATAATCTAGGTATCCTAATTGGTTTGGAGTAAGTTGCTGCTTGGAAGGATATCTAATTCTTCTTCTTTGTTTTTATTTTATTTTCAATTTTTTGTAGGTTCGTGTAAACCTTCCTAATGGTGACATGGTAGGACACACAGGTGACATAGTAGCTACTGTTGTGGCATGCAAGGCTGCTGATGAAGCAGTTAAGGTAATATTTTAGATAAATTATTATGATTATTATTATTTATTTTAATGTGTTTTGGAGAAATGTTTTTATTTAAATGCGATTGTTTACAATTACCAGATCCATTCTTTCGGTCTGACACTCAACACCATATCTGTAAAAAAATTTCAGAGACAAGTGCTACCACCCTTTCTTCAAAAAAAAAGGGGAAAGGAAAAGAACAAAAAAGTGCCCTAGTCATGTACAATACAATGTTCTTATTTTTATGAAAATCACAAGCTTTGACTTGCTTTATTTTTGCTGCATCAGTGAGATAAAGTGAAAATGCTGTCAGTTTTGCTGACATGACTATTGATCTTGATGTAGATGTAAATTATATGTTTCTTTGGTCCGACTTGCCGACTCCTCTTCCCTTTTAGCCACCGTAAGAATATCTCTACACTTTGTGGCACATTAGAATGTCCTTACATAGTGAGGTGCCTTAAGAAAGGACATTTCTTTTGTTTTTTTTTTTGGTAGTTAAGGAAGGATATTTCTAGAGATAAGTGATGTACTTTATTTTTCACCATCCTACTTGATAGTATACTGGAATTGAGGCATCAGCTTACATAAATTTATCTGCTTGCCTAACATATTTTCTGACTTTTTTTGCCGTAGATGATCCTTGATGCTATAGAGCAGGTTGGTGGAATTTATGTTGTTACTGCAGATCATGGGAATGCTGAGGACATGGTGAAGAGGAATAAGAAGGGGGAACCACTTTTAGATAAAGAGGGCAAAATTCAAATCTTGACTTCTCATACTCTTCAACCGGTAAGTGAGTTTTATAACCATAGAAAAATTTGAAAGTGAAATAACTAAGAAACAAGAGGATAGAACAGCGACTTCTTTTTCCATCTGCTCTCAGGATGGTATGCACATTTCCTGCATCTTGACCCATTTCTTTCTAACCTGTATCTTTGTAAAATCGTAAATGGCTTAAGTATCTTAGTTATCTATAGTAGCTTGTCAACCCTTATCGCTCAAAAGCTTAGGCAATTCCTATGAAAATTATCTCACGTTTCTGTGATTTCACTGTCAATCTGGTCTACGGGAACCTGTTCTTGTTCTTCTTTTCAGTTACTTCTTTGTTGTTTCATCAAGTGCAGGTTAGGTACCTTTATGGCTTTTTCTTGATAAGATGATTTTTTTTTTAAGGTTCCTGATTCACCTCTTATTTGAAATGGTAGCCTCTAATATGAGAATTTTAGGTGCTTTGATTAATATCACCTGCAATTCTGCTCATTGATTGGATTTCTTATTAATGATGCTCATAAGATGTGACTAAACAAAGCTTGGATGAATTGTTAATGCTGTTGTTTCTTCACCTTCAAGGCTAGGTTTATAATATATGCTCTTTACTAGTTCAATGGAAGACGGAAGCATTAAGTAGGCATCCTTTGAGACTTGTTTGATTTTATAAACTAAATTATGTGACTGGAGATCGAAATTGGAATGATTTTATTGATGAACATTATTTTTATAAACTAAGAAAAGTCCATAATCTGGCTCGAGTGTTATACGAAAGACATTTATACGTGGTGGAAGAGCAGGAAGTCCACATTGCAGAACTCTTTGAACTCGCAAGTTTCATCAAATAGTTGTTTCAATGATGTGATATATTTTTGGTTGCTCAGGTTCCAATCGCGATTGGAGGTCCTGGTTTGGCTCCTGGTGTAGGATTTAGAAAGGACCTTCCTTCGGCAGGGCTAGCAAATATTGCTGCAACTGTGATGAATCTCCACGGTTTTGAAGCTCCAAGTGATTATGAACCAACCCTAATCGAAGTCGTTGACAACTAGGGTGCGCTATTCTTTTTGCTGCTAAGATTAAGTTAAGAATCATACGTGCTGGCTGGATCCACTGTTTTTGCCGAGTCTCCTTCCATCGAATAAGCATTTCATCAGCTGAGTTTTGCACATCTCATATAATTTTACAGCGGGGATCGACTCCGAGAGATTTGCGACTCATTACTGGAGGCAACTCCCAGTATTTAAGAAATCAGTTGGATTATTATCTAGCTCCTGACACTCATGTTTCAGGTAAGCTATTTGAGAGCAAACTTTATGTTGTATCCCATGCTATTAATAGGGAAATGCTATCTGAGTGGACTTAGCTTAAAAGGGAGAACAATGCTTGCCTGTACTTGTTTCTATTATATATGTTTGATCCATTTCATGTGATATGTGTTAAGTTCATGACCGCGTTGCTTGGTTGCATCATTTCGATGACAACTTGCAGCATTTCCGAACCAGTGTTCTGTTAGTCTGTTTGCTGAGCTATTGAATTAGTCTTTTCTTGTTTTTCAGGGAACTATATATCTGTTCTTTTTTATATTTATTGAGAAGATGAGAATTACTGATAGGCAGATGGAAGAAAAGCTACTTTATGCACCTGGCATCTCACACCATTAGTACGCATATATAATTGCATATATAATTGTCAATTCTCTATTACCTTGTTTTGTTCTTTTTTTGTTGCTCTTAACGATCAGTCATTACCTACAGTTAAAAAACACCACCCCTTTTAGATTTTATTGTTTCACCTCTGTTAAAAGACGCATACCACAAAAAGGTGCAGCTAATGCATAGCTCAATGGTAAATGCTTTAATACGTGATGACCTATATAAGAGGTCTAGGGTTCAAGTCTTTTTGTGTTTAAGCTTGAGAGAATGAAAAAAAAAAAAAATTGTCTTGATCGAAGCCAATTTATTTAGCACAAATAACAAAATGAGATAAAGGATTAAAAAAAAACACAAAATGACGATATGCCTCAAAAGGTTGTGGTGATTAAGGCTTCATATTAGGTTCAATTCTTTGGAGCTACACTATATTCTTTTGATCTCGACTGGTATATGGGGTTGACGCACCATATTTCCTCTTATAAAAATAGTCGAATCAAAGTGACGAGGGACTGATAAAAGGTTCGAACACCATAGTTATTGTAAAGCCTTAACCATTAAAACTGATTCGAACACCATAGTTATTGTCAAGCCTTAACCATTAAAACTGAGAAACACATAGTAGTCTGTACTGTGCATGAGTGATTGTGTGTATCGAACGTTGTATAAGTGAGGTGTATACACATGTGAGAGTCACGGAAGTCTGTTAAGTTTGTTAGAGAGTGTTGTCCTAGCACATCTCAGCCTTACGCGTGTATGTACCTAATGATACGAGTCTCTCTATAAATTGAGAGCTCATCTACTTCATCTGTTAATGAAAGAATCATTGATTCTCTGTTTCTTGATTTTGTACATTTTATGCTTCTAAGATGGTAGAGCTCTTATAGGCTTGTCTCTATGGCAAATTCAGAGAGCTCATCACGGATGGCTGTTCAAAAAGAATCATCACAGAGTCAGATTCCTCTACATCAGTTAACAGTGGCGAGGAATGGTTTTTCATGTTTTGTGAATCCATTGATTGCTCCATTTGGTAATTTCTTAAACCAAATTGTTTCAAGTAAACTTGAGGGAAAGAATTTTGTGATGACTCTAGTCGCCACAAACTGGTCCCGCCTGACACTAAACGTACGTGGACCCCAATCAACTCCTGTCAGGTCGATGCATGCCTAATCAGCCTCATTTCAAATTATTCATCCATTGGTTGCTTATTAAGTTCGTTAATTAGTTTAACTAGTCTTAATATTCATTACACAATGGAAAGTAATTTAAAGTAACAAATAAAAGTTAATTGAATTCGGGACAAGTCCTAGGCATGGAAATTCTGCAAACGGTGTGATTTCATGCATATAACTGGTGATAAAGGGTACAATACGCATATACATGTATCGTCAAGTGTATTTCACATCCCCAACTACCCAAAAGCATCAAAACATCATGAATACATAGTCATATGTATAACAAAATGACAAAAGAACCTACGAAGTAAGAGTAATGGAGTTGACTTTAAGGGTAGCTCAGAGAAATCACCAAGGATAGGCTTCTATCCCTTACTGCTCAAGGGACCTACAATTCTCATCAACAACGGAGACAATTCCAGTGAGTAAAGCCAGAAGAGACTCAATAATATTTATGAGTAATAAATTACAATAGTATCTAAATCATGCGGGTATTTAAAGAAAGATATAAATAAAATGACAAAGTGCATGATAAACAGACTAACAAGTAAGCAGTGAAAATCAAGTGACAAGGAAGCAAAAGATAAGTGAATAGGTAATCCGATCCAAACTGTGGGTCTTTAGACCATAACACAGCTCGAAGTCGACATAGCGGGCTCAGGCCACTTCCAACTGCCCGACATAATTTTCTAGGCATTGCGGACTCATCGAGTCACTTCCAACAACCCTTTAACTATCAAGGTAAGCCACGATGACCTCGAGTGCTTTATCCTTTGAATAGTCCTCAACGAGAAACCACGATGACTCCGGATGCTTAACCCACAAGATGACACAACGGGTCGACTACCTAGACCCTATGCTACTTGAAACAAGAATGGAATACAAGTATGACATGCTTTTCAAGAGATTAACAATAAGAAGTTGAAAAGAAATTATGTTGACGCTCTTCCTGGTTTACTTACCTCAAATGCAATAATATCCGAGATAAACGCGGCTCCCACACGTCCGTACTACACTCTCGATACCCAAGCATTGACGCTCTATGTCCCCGATACCTACTAGAGTTCAGTTTATGTATTAGAGTCCATTTGTTATGAACTACTTCATTTCATTTGCAAAACAACTCATTTTGGTATTTTATTATGTTTCCAATGTTTACTTAGACTTAACTTTGTCGTTTTAAGCTTTTTTAAGGGTCCCACATTCTTCCCCTAGGCTTGCGGACTCTAACACTAGGTATCACCATAGGTTCAGCGCGTGAAGACCCGGAGAGAGTCCCTTTTTACTTGCTTTTCTGGTCTAAATTGTAATTGTATCATTCATGAGGTTTTCAAGTAGGCTTAGTAAGAATTTTCCACCAAACTTTCTTAACAAGTGAGTACTAAAGTCTCAATAATCTCAGCCATTACTTGGTCAAACCAAGTCTCTAAATATTAAGGAACCTTCAATAGATACTTTCTATCTATTTATAATATTCCTAAGTCATTCGACAAGAAAAACCTTGAAGAAACATTTAAACATCTATATGTGAAACTTGTAGGAAAAATAGTGCAGTCTTAATTTCGGGCCTCCTTCCCAATCTCAAAAATATAATAAAAAAATCTCCAAATTAAAACCCGATTTTTATGGGTCAATTTCGATATATAAACATCAAAACCTGTTAAAAGTTTAACTTAAAAACATTCATTTGATTGCTCAAAATCGATACCCAAGTTGGCCAAAAATAAGACTGCACAACTGTTTTTGTACACAAAAATGCAATCAATTCAACGCCAATTGACCCATGAAACCTTATCGAAACGCCAAACTGATTTTCATAGTTCAAATTGGATATATGAGCATTGAGTTCTACAAAAAATCCAACCTTAAGACCTTCATTTGATCGGTCAAAACCATTACTTAGCACGAGCATAGTATTTCATTGCATTTTAGACCATCGTAAACTCCAAATCATCAAAGATACTTAACTGGAAACCTTTTACTCTGTGTCTTACCTTTCTGAAAAGGTATGGTTTGTAAAATTATGATTGAAAACAAAGGAGGTATTAAAGATTTACAATGACAACTCGAATTAGAATCAAAGTTTGACCAGCAAGTTTGTAAAAATTATTTCTCTAAATTTGTAGCTCCAAAAATCATCTATTTTGGTCACAGGTCAGCTAACATATACAACAACAACATAATAAAAGATGAGCTCCATCCGATAAGAATTGAGAGAGTTATGCCTTGTCAAAGTTCATTTTCAAAATCTCGTAATAGCATTTTAATAGCCTGATTGCAAGGCATTTTTGAGCTGGAAGGAGTTGAAATTTTGAAATTTCTCCTGAACAAAAGTTATAGATCTTGAAGTTAGCTTTCCAACGGTATATGATCCAACTCTATTTGAGTTTGTATGAAAAAGTTATGCTTAATTTACAGAGGCTGGGTCAAAACTTAACATTCATGCATCTAGAGACTTCAAAAACACAATCCATTTGAAGAATCAGCTTCAATCCTTAAATAGGTAAACACAATGAACTCTCCATTCATAGAGAGACATAAAAACCAATGAGTAAACTTAGAAATTTGTTTTTGAGTCAAAACCATGTTTTTAGAGTTCATTTAGAACTTTGATGAAGGAAGTGATGGAGAGGATGATAACCTAGCTTTAATTCCTCAACTTTATTGATCCCCAACTTTAGATCTCCAAAAATTCAGCCTTCAAAACCCTTCTTAGCTTTGAATTTTCTTGTTTGTGGTTTCAATAGCATGCAAATGAAACTCAAATGTTCTAAGTGTGACTTTTATACCGTTTGATCTCATCAAGTTGTATCTTCAATCTCTACACTTATCAATGGCTCACATTTGATCATACTAATCCATCCAAAGGTCCTAATTAGATCTAGCTCCACTAACCCACTCTAAGTGACACACAAAGATTACACACATGGACCTTAGCATGTATCTCGAGGCATATCTGATGGTGGTTGATTTTTAACCAAACTTTAAGCTACAACTTAATGTACATATGTACATTCAACTATAGGCACATTAATTAGTTTATTTATCACAATAAAGAAATTATGACTTATCATATCACACTCTATCCCGATCCCACATCGACATACATCATGAAGTCACTCTCTCGCTCACTCGAATTTGCGATATAAACTTATACTCGTGTGCACACTTATATAGTTAGTTATAAATAATACACATCATCAAACACAAGTAAAGTTAATTTAAATTATTAATTTACCTCAGTGACAACACCGAGTGTTGACCAAGATCGTCACGTAGGATTGGCCGATAGGTTACGCTCCTACGCAACATACAATTAGGATTAGATTATTCGGGTCGTTAAATTTCTCTCTGTGGAAGTCAATTATATTTTGTTTTAATTAAAGGTTGTGGTCTAAATGGAGTTTTATTTGGTACCATACCTTGTCCTCCAAAGATGAATGAAAATGGAGAGAAAAATCTTAAAAATGTAGATTGGTTTAAGTGTGATCGAGTTTTATATGAATGGATTATTTGTACTTTGGAGCCTGATTTTACTTCACAAGTCACATCTGAATACACAACTAGGAGAATTGCATATGAGTTGTGGCTTTCCATTTGTGAACAATGTGGAACTGTAAATAAGGCTCAGATCCGGTTCTCGAAGACTGTAATTTGTACACGAGGAAAGGAGTAATGAGGACGAATAAATTCTTTAATAAGACGAAAGGATTTTCAGACAAATTGGCCTCAGTAGGTGATCCAATCATTGTGTTTAAGTTGATCTCATGTACTTTAATTGGTCTTAATGGAGATTATCTAGCAATTACTTATGTTCTTGAAAATACGAAGAAATTGAAATGGCCTAGCTTACAATCCATTCTTTTAAGTTTTAAAGCAAATTTAGAAACCATAAGTGGATTGCAGTCTTTGACAATTGAAGCCCCAAATCAGGCAAATTCAGCTGAGGGTCAAACAAGGAGGACATTAATCTTGGAATAATTCAAAGCAATAAAGTGGTTATGGAGGTTCTGGTGGAAAGAACAACTCTTAAATAGGAAGAGATGGTCGTAACAACATAGGAAGGTGGATTTTGATATCCAAACAACAATCGACCGACCTGTCAAATTTGCGACAAAGTTGTCCATATAGCTGCAGTATGTTACTACGAGTAGACATGAACTATGTTGGTGCACATCAATTTAATGGTGGAAATCCTCAGTTTCTAAATCATAACTCAGGGTTTCAAAATAATGGTATGAAAAATGGAGTTCACGGTTCACAGAGTGCACATTTTTATGGTTCTCAACAAAGTTTTGCATGATCAAGCTCAAGCAGTCAGTTTCCAACAAATGAGTCTGTATTGGATAATGCTTAGTATGCTAATAGTGGGGCTACATCTCTTGTAACTCCAGATCCTTCACAGTTGTCTAGTTACTCTTCATACATAGTTACCTATTCTCTTATTGTGAGAAATGGACAGTCCTTACCTATTACATATGTTGGTTCTTTAAAGTTGTTAAATGCCAAATCTAATTTGCAGTTTCCAAATTCCTTATGTGTACCTAGTACAAAAAAAAATCTATTGAGTGTATCTCAGATGACAAAAAATAATAATGTGGTTATTGAATTTACTAATAAGGATTGTTTGGTGAATGATTCAATAACTAAGGAGATTATAATGAAAGGAGTTCTAAAAAATGGCATGTATTAATTCAGTTCCTCTCCTTCCCAGTTCAAGGCTAAAGCTTACTTGACGTCATGTATATCACCATATTCATTGTGGCATTTCAGACTTGGACATCCAGCAGTTCAAAGTCTTCAACAAATTTCAAGAGTAAATTTGTAGCCTCCCTATGCAAATGTTGAATTTTGTTCAGTCTGCCTCTAGAAAAACATCATGTTATTCCTTTTTTAGTTTTAAATAAGATTAGTCTTCATGTACTTGATCTTGTTCATACTGATTTCTGGGGACCATTACTAGTACCATCTCGTGGTGGATTTCATAAATGTATTTCTTTCATTGGTGATTGTACAAGATTCACATGGATTTACCCATTGAAGAATAAATCTGATGCCTCGAAGGTTTTCCAAGTGTTTAAACTAAAAGTGAAGAATTTATTTTTCTGTCAAGATTAAAGTACTGCAATCTGATTGGGGAGAAGAATTCATGGTTCTTAAACCATATTTGGATGCTTATGGATTACATTCCAACATCTTTGTCCTTACACTCATGAACAGAATGGCAGGATTGAAAGAAAACATCGACATATTGTTGAAACAAGTTTAACATTGTTAGCTCAAGATGGTCTACCTTGTACATACTTATGGGAGGTTTATGAAGCTATTACTTTTATTATAAACAGATTGCCAACAAGAGTGTTATAGGGTATTTCTCCATATCAAAAGGTGTTTGATGTAAATCAAGGTTACATAATCCTTAAGGTGTTTGGTTGTGCCTGTTTTCTATACACCAAACCATACAACTCACAAAAGTATCAGTACATATCTGAAAAGTGTATTTTCTTGGGGTATATCTCAAAACATAAGGGATACAAGTGTATGAGTGCTATAAGAAGGATTTATATTTCCAAACATGTATTATTTAATGAAAAGGAGTTCCCATGTAACTATCTTTTTCTTGATAAAGAATATTTTTCATCAACTCCTATAGTTCCTACTGGTCTTGTCATATAATTGTTACCAAGTATTTCTCCCTATAGAACTAATTTTCTACATATCAAACTGTGAGTACTACTCAACAATCCAATTTATCTACTCATCCTATTGCTGATAGTTCTACTAATTCATATTCCCTACTAGTCCTGTAGTAAAGAGATTTGCATTAGTGACAACAAATTTACATTCTATGATCAAAAGAGCAAAGAATGGAATTGTTAAGAAAAAGGTTTTTGTTGCTATTCAAACTGATTCCTTTTATGAAATTCCTAAGAATGCTAAACAAGTATCATTGATACCTCACTGGAAACAAGCTATAGAGCAAGAATATCAAACATTGATGAAAAATGATACATGGCATTTAGTATCTCAATCTCCATATCAAAATATTGTTAGTAATAAGTGGATTTTTACAATTAAAAATTTTTGATGGAACTGTCAATCAATACAAGATACGTCTTATTGCTAAGGGGTTTAAGCAAGTCCCTGGCATTGATTTCTCAGACACCTATAACCCACCTATGAAAGCTTCAACAATACGAGTGATTTTCTCTATTGTTGTTACATTTAGGTGGAAGATTCATCAAGTCAACATCAATAATGCCTTTCTTAATAGGAGTCTCAAGGAAGAGATTTACACTACCCAACTTGAAGGGTTTACTGAGCTTTAAAGTCCTGCTTTAGTGTGCAAACTACACAAGGATTTTATATGGCTTAAGATAAGCTCCCCAGACTTGGTTCGATAAATTGAAGCATCGATAGTTGCAGTGGGGATATCATAATTCTATTTTTGATAATTCTCTATTCACATTGAAGACCAAAGGTATTATGCTTTATGTTCTTTTGTATGTGGATGACATTATCATCACAAAAGTAAGTTCAGATTTGATTCGCAACAGTTTATTGATACTCTTCATCATACATTTTCCTTAAAAGATATTAGAGATATCAATATGTTCGTTAGCTTTGAAGTTCATAGCGATCAAAATGGATTATATTTAACTCAATCTAGTTATATTAATTCATTGATTCACAAAGTCGGGATGAGTTCTTCCAAATCAATTGATACTTATGTAGTAATGGGAAAATTGTCGTCTAGAGATTTTGATCCCCTGTTTGTAGATCCTACATTGTACAGAAGCATTCTTGGAGGCTTGCAATATGTCATCAATACCAAACCTGATATTGCCTTTATCATCAATAGATTAAGTTAGTTTCAGCAACAACCTACTACATATCATTGGCACGCACTTAAAAGGGTATTAAGATATCTCAAAGATTTTATTCATTGTGGTTTATGTTTTAAACTAGGTTCGCAACTCCTTCTCAATGCTTATTCAGATGCAATCTAGGCTTCTTCAGTGGAACATTGTAAATCAATTACAGGCTATGCTGTTGCAAATGCCCAAATTTCTAATAATGGATTTGGTTCGAAATTAAGGTTTACTGACCCGTGATGCGACTCAAGCGTAGGTAAATAGTCCTAACACTTGGCGTAAGGACCAAAAAATATACTTTTGCCAACTGAAACATTTTGAAATTTGAATTTTTTCATGTCCAAAAACCATATTCAACTTTGATGATGAATCTGAGATTTCTGGGTTCACAGTTTTGTTAATGTCATGTTATTTTGTGCATAAATCCCTCATTTCACATTAGTTTGATCTTATCTTTTAGTATGATTTTCTAGGATATATTTTTAGGTTTCAGTAAAAAAATCATGAGTTTTAAAGTTATGGTTATGGAGAAATAAATTTTACAAAGTTGTTGGATGGAGTATAAAACTGTTTGAGTCATTGTGGCGAAATCTTCATATCTCCTTCGATTCTTATCAAAATCACATAAACCTTATGGTTCTGGAAAGCTAAGACTACTCTAAAAACCTCTCTTTTAGGCAAAAATACATAATTCTTACATTTTGGTGGTTGAAACCAACTCATAAATTGTTGCACCAAAACTGTATTTATTTTAATAAAGTAGATTTGGACATAAATAAATTATTAATGGAGCTGATTTTATAAACTAGAATTTATAATCACTAAAACCAATTATAATAGCTTGTACAAATCTTAAAGCACCCTAATTAACCTCAAGAACTTAGAGGAGAGTTTCGGGTGTTTAGGGATGCGTTTTGGGGTGTCAGAAGGCCGGTTAAACTAGAAAATTTGCATGACTTGTAAGTAAAATGCTTAAGATATTTCTCTTCATTTCATTTCTTATTATTGGTTCGTGTTTATAGTTGTTTGTGCTACTACACTTTTTGTATTCTTAGTGCTCTGATTTGTGTGCATTATCTCATTATATGATTGTGGTTAAATTAGAACAACTGTTTCGGTTTCCTGATTTGATTTGGGGTGTAAGCGACACATAGTGTATAGGCCTCACGGATGTCGATATTTCGACTAGTATGTTACACTGACCTACTATATGAGGTTGATGAAATGATTAAGAGGTAAAAAATTAGGGTAATACTGAAATGTTATATGTGTTGACCTATTACATAAGGTCGATATGTTGTGTTTCACAACCAATAAGGATAGTACCTACGTGCATTGCTAAATAAGTTATCACCTGAGGTCTATGTGACCAAAAGGGTAATATTTAGGCTAATGTATTGGATATACGGTTGACTGAGTTTAGCTCTTCGATAATATTTTTGTTGATATCACTTGGGTTTAGCTGTGAAGTCGTGTACCATGCCATTTTTTCTATATGGTTGTGTGGTGTACATATGTCTTTCCATGTATTCTTGTTGTGTTTGAAAACGTGGAAAATGTTGATATCAACATTACTTTCTACATTATTGTACTCACCGTCCTTTTTATGATAGTGGGTGCATATCCATTGAGTAGTAGACTAGACAAGGAGAATATTGAAGACTACCTCTGAACCATTAGAGTGTTGCTAAATTAGATTTTTTAGGTTTTGATGTTTAATTGTATGTCTTATTTATGTCTTTACATACTTTTTGGTTGTATATGTTTGGGTTAAGTGATAGCACCCGACTAGACAAGTGTGGTACACTGATTATTGTCGTTATGTTTGTTATATACATGTGGTCGTTGTTTCCTGATTTCCACAGTACGTGTTTTACAATGCTTCCGCATATTTTGTTAAGTCTTTCGTTGATAATATTAAAATGATTAAAAAATTTAATTAACTTTGAAATAATAATAATAATGTGAATTGTGTAATGCTTATTCTCAACACAATTAACGAGGATAATAGGATGAAAAGGCTGAATAATACATTGTTAAGTCCTACGTGGTTGAGGTTAGGGCTTAATGATGAGATTAGGCTTGGCAGTGCCCTAAATTAAGGGAGGGGCCATCACAGTTGGTATTAGAGCAAATGTTCTCGATAAGTATGGAATGAAACATGAATAAAACAAAAACTTTAAATGTGGAAACCAGACGATCCTTGCTTAGAAACTATTAGTTGGGAAGTGAGCGAATGTGAGTTAAGGATTGTATATGTACATGTTATGTTTTATATGTATATATACAATATACACATAGAAGTTGATTCTCAATGGTGATTGACTTGTAGAGTACAATGAGAGATCAGTCAGGGGCGGAGATGGTTGAACTAGCAGCGGTCAACATTTCAGACAACATACGGTGTTGGACTGACATAATCACTATTTAAGGATAGAAATTGGCCGAGCTACTCGCTATGATGCGAGCGCACTTAGCTACACCCGCCCCAACATAAAACAATAGAATAAAAAAGAAGTTATGAACTTGCGATGGGCTAAGAGAGAAATGATGATGAGTTACCAAGATTGTTATGATTACTTACGATAATTTGTTGAAGGTATTGTCGAGGTTAAGCCAATTTAGTTCTTGTTACATGAATTGAGATTGTTGATTTGTGGAAGAGTTGATGCTTGGATGGTCGAGGGTGATCCAGTTTAATTCATAAGTTATAAGTTAAGAATTTGATAAATAGGGGTGGTATAATATGAATAAGAAACATCTAAAAACTTATTAGATAGTTGTTCTTAGCATGATTTTCTTTTGAGTACTATGACCAAAGTGTCATATATAGTGATGATATATAGAAGTTTTCTAGGTGTGGACTTGCCTACTGAGATAAGCAAACCCATGTTGAATTGGTCAGTAGATCCATCTTTTGTTGAAAAGAAAAGCGGTTTTTGGGGCTAATATCATTTAAAATCTTGGCTAAGGTAATTACAATGAGAATAAAGAAATAATTAAGATTAGAAATTGTCATGAAGTGAATTTTGGGGTCGAAATTTCTATTAGTTGGTGATAAGTTAGTATTTATATATATTTAGTAGTTTAATTTAGTATATTTAATTATGCAAAGTCTCTAAAATATATATTAATTATATTTTCTTGGTCGCTTTTAGGTGAAACGGAGTATGCGGTTGAATTCGTGGCGGAAAAACACTCAAAATGGAGTATTTATATGCAGTGATCAGATGTCGAATAATTTGCCTCGATTTACGTGTTACGCGGTGGTTAGAATTGGAGACATCATATTTCAACCAATTTGGAGCTGCACGTCCACGCACATCTTCTCTCTTCCAATCTCGTCTAGCCACGTCAGCGGTTCGCATGCCAAATGTTACGCCAACCATGTCACAAGTAGCGCTTACAACCAATCAAAAGCCGCCATGTAGCATCAACAACCAGGTCCTCCAATCAGGAACCGCCACGTGTTGCCATATCAGCGTTCGCAGTACACGTCACACACCCCATTTCTTCTCGCTTAAGCCTTCGTCAATTCGCATCGGGATGCGTATTTACACAGACTCCCAGATTTTCGCACCCAATTCGCGCGATTCTCTCCGCCCTCGGGTGCGCCACGCGACGCTCGCTCAACGCGCCAGCATGTCAAAGCATGGGAAGCCAATCAGATGGTGCCACGTGGCTCTCTTAAGCGCAACAACACGTCATCGACATATCTCTCGGCCAATCGGGTGACGACACGTCAGCGTGCGGCTAACAAAAGAACCAATAGCGTGCAAACACGTGGCATACACATATTTTCAAGCCAAAATATCCTTACGATGCTCCTCGGCGCACGAGTTACCTCCCCAACCCTAAAAATAAGTTTCTCTCACATCTGGGGACCAATTTTTAGTAGTTTTATATATTAGGAACTTAGGTTTTATTGTTTGGAAGACCGACTCTTATTATTTTGTCAACGACTTTCTTTTCTTGACGATGTTTAGCTGATCAACTCATTGCCTAGGTCGAAGGGGAAGCAAGTCGGGATTATGGATTCTTGGCATATTATGTGAGATCTTTTATTTTATTATTTAATTTAGTTTAAATTCTCCTATTTCATTGTTGTTGATTTTAATGATTATGGTTTAGATCCAAGGTGTGTATGTCACCAGTGCATGCTTTTAGGTGAACAATCTACAGTTATTTGGAACATTAGTATCCATGTAATTGTGCTTTTGGACCAATAAAATGACAAACACTCACCCATTTTCCGTCAAACCCTTTCTGTTCTTGAGTGTGCGACAATTGAATATATGTTAAATAGGGAGAAGATGTGATCCGATTATTTAGGATTAGTGTTCTCACAGACCCAAATTAATGCAATTACTGTGTTAAACCCGATTGGCGAATGTCTAGAGTTATACATTAATTAGGGAAGTAGTTAGTGGCGGACGTTCTGGCTATCGAGATTAGGGGAATGAGGAATGTCTGGCGGATGTTGATTTTTCATAGCTAATCTAGGAGAATATAAATTAATGACTTTTTGGGAAGGATTGAAGACCATGATTGCAATTGAATCTTAATCCTGATTTGTGGAACTATAGACTTAGGTGTTACTTAGGTATTACTTAATTATTTTGAAAATTAGGTTAGTTATTTTATTTATTTAGTTTAATTAGATTAGTTAGTTAAATTAATTTATTTAAAAACCCCAAATTCTTTTTTTGTTGTTTTTTTAACCTAATAAAGACTACTAATCTCCGTGGGATCGACTATTTGCCATTATTCTACAAAATAGTTGGTTTAGAAAATTTTAATTTGTTGACGCGTTCGGCGCACGATAATTGGGAAGATTGTAAATTCTTCCTAATGAATTTGGTCCGTAAAAGGGTCGCTGACCCGTGACGTGACCCAAAAATGGGTACATGGTCCCAATAATCGGCGGAAGGATCGAGAAATATATTAGTTTCGGATGCCTAGTTTGATATATGTCTGTACATTATACTTGGAAATATTTATTTAATGTTGTGTTTTGTAAGTTTGCCACGCAATCGGAGAAATGCCTCCAGATGCATGTCGACATGGGATCGGGGTAGGGAGTGATGTTATAAGTCTTAATTTAGTTTAATATAATTAATATAACTAATCTAATGTGTCTATATTTGAATTTATATAAATGAGGCCTAAGTTAAGAAAATAAAACACCAAGTATTGATATGTCTCGGGATGTGTGTTGTCATCATCACTATGTAACTTGGTGTATGAATGGGTGCTAACATGACTAAGTTAGTGGATTATAGGACCACGTATGAGCCATTAGACTGTCCTAGAGATGAGTGTGTAAATAAGATCAAAGGCCACGATTAGATCATACCACTATATATAATAACTTAGTGGAAAATCGCATAAAGCCCATTTCATTTGCATGAGAGAGAGAGAGAGAGAGAGAGAGAGAGAGAGATCTGGAGTGAAGATCAAACAACTTGCTGTGAAAATTTAGAGAATTTTGGTTATGTTTTGATCAAGTCAAGGAAGCTTCACAACTAGGTGAGCTAATATACACCATCACATAGAACTTTGTCAAAAATTGTAAGTTTTGGTTCAGTTCTGATTTTTCAGCAATTTCAGTGGGAAAATGATTTTTTTTTTCAAAATCTAATTCCTTATTTTGAAATTACATTATTTCTACTGTAAAGAAGTTATGGATTTGGATATGTTTTCATCAAGTTATAAATTTGTGAAGTTCATGAAGTTGTAAAACAAAATTGGAAATTATGTATGTTGTTGTTATGAACCTGTCTCTATATTTTAGTCATGACTTCCTCATTTAAATCAAAATGGACCCATTATGGTGGCATTTAAAAGCTTACTAAAAGATAAACTACTTTTGCCTACCGAAACATTTTTAAATTTGAATGTTTTCATGTCCAAAAATCATCTCCAACTTTGATGATGAATTTGAAATTTTCGAGTTTACAATTTTGCTAATGTCATGCTATTTTGTGCATAACTCCCTCATTTTGTATTAGATTGACGTCGTCTTTTAATATGATGTTCTAGGATTTATTTTTCAATTTCAGTTAAAAAAATCCTGATTTTTGAAATTATGGTCTAGGAGAAATGAATTTTACAAAGTTGATGGTCATAGTATAAAACTGTTTTGAGTCATTATGGTAAAACTTCCATATCTCATTCGATCCCTTATCAAAATTGCGCAAATCTTATAGTTATAGAAAGTTAAGACATAACTCTAAAAACTTCTCTTTGGGCTACAATACATAATTTTAACGTTTTGGTAGTTGAAATCAACTCACAAGTTGCTGCACTAAAACTATCTCTATTTTAATTAAGTAGATTTGGACATAAACAAATTATTAATGGGGGTGATTTTATAAATTGGAACTTACAATCACTTAAACCAATTCTAATAGCTTGAATAAGTCCCGAAAAAACCTAATTAACCTCAAGTTTTTAGAGGAGCGTTTCAAGAGTTTGGGGACACGTTTTGGGGTGTTGGGAGGATGGTTAAACTAGGAAATTTGCATGACTTGTAAGTAAACTAATTGAGATATTTCTCTTTATCTCATTTCTTGTTATTGCTTAGTATTTATAGTTGTTTGTGTTGTTATACTTGTTGTATTCTTAGTGCCCTGATTTGTGTGCGTTATCTCATTATATGATTGTGGTTAAATTAGAACATGTGTTTAGGTTTCCTTATTAGTTTTAGGGTGTATGCGGCACACAAGTATGAGACTCGGGGGTGTCAGTATTTTAATTAGTATGTGACACATAACTATTATATAAGGTTGATGAAATGATTAAGCGGAGACCAATTAGGTTAATACCGAAGTGCTATATGTGTTTACCTATTACATGAGGTCGATATATCGTGTTTCACAACCAATAAGGATAGTACCTATGTGCGCTATAAAATAAGTTATCACCTAAGGTCTATGTGATTAAAAGAGTAATATTTTAGCTAATGTGTTGGATATACGACTGACTAGATTTAGTTCTTTGATAATATTTTTATTGCTATCACTTCACTTTGCTGTGATATTGTATACCATGTCATGTTTTCTATATGGCTATGCGGTTTACATATGTCTTTCTATATATTCTTGTTGTGTTTGGAAATGTGGATAAATGTCTTTTAGTGTTACTTTCTACATTACTTTACTCGTCGTCCTTTTTGTGATGGTGGATGTAGATCCACTGGATAGCAGACCAAACAAGGAGAAGATCAACGACTACCTCAGAGCCATCTGAGTAATGTTATATCAGATTTTGTAGGATTTGATGTTTGGTTATATGACTTATTTATGTCTTTAAATACTTTTGATCTATATATGTTAGGGTTGAGTGATAGTACCGACTATACACATGTGGTACACTGATTATTGTTGTTATATTGGTTATATACAAGTGGTCGTTGTTTCCTGGTTTCCACAATAGGTGTTTTATAATGCTTCCGCAGATTTTATTAATTCTTCCGCTGATAATATTAAAATGATTAAAAAATTTTAATTTACTCTGAAATAATAACAATAATGTGAGTTGTGCAATGCTTATTCTGAACACAGTTAACAAGGAGAATGGGATGAAAAGGCTAATTAATATTTTGTTAAGTCTTACGTGGCTAAGGTCAGGGCTTAACAATGGGATTAGGCCAATGATGCAGCATCATACAACACCAATAATAGTCTCGATTTATCGACTATAATTGATTTGTACTAAGGCAAGTACGGGGTCGAACCAACAGAGATTGGAGTTAACTCTAGGTTATTAAAGGGGTTTTTTAAAAGAAAACAAATTTAAACTAATAACTAATTAATAACTAGGAAAGGAAATGTGAGAATAAATAAACATAAATACTATTAAACTAGCAAATTTAATAATAATTTCATATCAAGGAGACACATAGACCATTATAAGTATGATTTAGTCATCGATTTGAAAAGGTTATTTTCATCAAGTCTTATATATAGGCTTATATGACTCACGCCACCTTGTTCTCCTCATGTCAATGAAGGTAATGTGCACACAACCACATACTAACTAAACCCGTAAAACCACCGGATATGCCATAGGTTTTCAACAGACTAGAAGCATTAGCGGCGCACTATGAGAACACCTATCATGAGTGATAACTAGTGTCAATTATCAAATTGTCATGTTTGGAAATTACAATACATTGATATCCATCTCATATCCCAATTGCACAAGGACACACAAGTTGCCAACAGACAAGGCCCTACTTGCCACCTAACATGACCCCCCTTACCGAGTGGCAGTAGGATCACTAGCAATGAATTCAACCTAACTAGTGTGCAGATGCATTCACAAATCATAAAAGTAGGAATATATATATAGACTTTAAAATAGAATCAATAAAACAGTGCCATCGAAAATACAAGACAATGATGAAAAACATGGAAATTAAGAATTGAATATCATAAATCAGTTATAGGTCTCCTTGATCCAGACTATAATTTAGCATACTAATACCATATGAATCTCCAATAAAAAATACAAATAAAAATATAAAAATAAAAGAAAAAGGTGAAGAAAAGATGGAGAGAAATGAGAGGAAAACTTAATAATGATTTTGGTCCCTGGAACAGAGTGAAAATATCCCATAAAATCACAAATCCGATTCCTAAAAATCGAATTTTTGATTACTTGGTTGCATCTTGGGGTTATCTAAGCAATACGTGCATCGAGGAGGAATCATTGGTTGTTGATCATTGTTGGAAATGTGGCATGCAGTTTGAGGCAAATCGAAAGGAAACTCAACACACATTGCGCATAAGAGGAAAGAGGAAATCGAATTCACTTGGGGTAGAGGCTGGCTCGTTTGCCTAGGATGATCCACGACTGCTGATCATAATTGGATGGCTAGCACGCAATTTGAGGTCGATCTAAGGGGAGCTTGGTAGAAGACGTGATGGGAGGTCTCGTATGCTTAGGAAGATCCATTCATCTCTAGGCGGATCGAAGGGAAACTCGGTAAGAGGAGTTCAGGGATGACTCGTGCAATTGTGTGAGAAGTTGTGCAGCACGGATCACGAGGTAAAGTGGAGTGGAGAGGAGAGAGATCGAGTGAGGTAAGAGATAGTGTGGTGCGTATCTCGAGATAAAATCTCTTAGTTGTTGAAACACTGTGTGCTCCATGTGTGTCCGTTGTTGTGTCACCTGGCTGCTCATTACTTTTGATCTTGTGCACAATGCTCGTCTCAAGGAGAATCGAAGAGATGTTGAAGCACACTGCATTAAAACTTATACTTAGCCTATTTCTTCAATAATTCTTTAACTAATGCACCATGAAACTTCTTTTGGACCACTAAACACTTGACATGGACCAATGTGGGCCCCACGTGACTATTTCGAGATACGTGCAAATACATTTTTCAAGGACAATCATCAAATACACTTCAAAGCACCCAAATATATTCTTTTTCATCAAATCTCCTTTTTTGGTCCTAAAAACACAAAAATAAAGGATTAGTGCTATAAATTGGGGATTTAACCTCTTAAATCACATGAAATCAAGGTTTAAAGAATCAACCTTTGAGGTGAGTGAAATGAATTTTAAAGGCAGTGAAAAAAATGTAAAACTTCGACTCAACTTCGGCTAACTTCAACTAAACTTTGAAAGCATCGGTCGAAGCTAATGAAATGCGAAGTAAAATTGCAATGTTTCAGGGAAGTTGAGTGAACTTTGATTAAAATGTTAAAGTTGCCCATACAGGAATAAAAATGCTGAAACGTACCTAGTAAGTGAGCTGTGATGAGGCTTCTGAGGAGTTCCACCTCTTCATCAGCTTTGCACCTTTGTCAAAACTCAAAAGCCCAATAACTTTGAATGAAGAAGAGAAAGTCTTGACCTAAAATACTTCAAGCTCTTAATTCTTCACCTGCTTCTCCAGTTTGCCATTAAGGCATTAACTCATAGTTAGTCTCCTACTTCGTCTCTTCTTCCTAAAAACCCTCATCTAAAAAGGCAAAAAAGTAAGGTTTTTTTGGTTTTGAGAGTAGGCTCATAGAGACAGACAAGAGAAATGACTTCATCGCAAACGAAGACGAAGAAAAAGAGACAAGATATTGATGAAGAAAAAGGAGAGTCAAGAAAGAGGGCTCGAACATGTGAGTGTGTGTGTGTGAGAGAGTGTGTGTGTGTGTGTGTGTGTGTGTGTGTGTGAGAGAGAGAGAGAGAGAGAGAGAGAGAGAGAGAGAGAGAGAGAGAGATAATAAACGAAGTTGAAGAAGAGATAAGAGAAAGGGCTGACATAGAGACCAACAATAGAGAAAAAGGAGAGATGAGAGGGAGGCCCAAATAAGGGCAGGAAAACCAACGAAGAAGAAATTGGTCAAAAGATTAGTATTCGATTTATAAATTTTTTTGTAATGAACTTTGATTTATAATTATATTTTATGATTCTTGTCTATGCATGATCAAACCTAAGATATTTTGTGTCATCTTATTATTTTTTAAAATAAGAAGCCCATGAACTTGTCACTTGTGACATTTATTTAAAAACAATTAGTGACATTTTTTTTAAGTTAAAGACTTATAGTCACATAAAGTATTTTTTTTAGAAATTCCACATAAAGTATTTAAGCCCATGGACTTAAGAAATTTTTTTTTTATGTTAAGTTACTTATTTTTATCACCTCATCTTAGTTTAAAAAAAATATGAACATGATCTTGTAAAAATATAATTTTTCGAAGATTATGTTTAAAAATGTTTTAACATTTATCTATGATCTTGATTAGAATGACATTACCTCCAAGAAATCTAGGTTCAGCTTGGAATTACGCAGATATGGTTTATGGAAGTCGACAAAAAACTCGATGCAAGTTTTGTGAACATGTAAATCAATCGGTAGGAATATATGGGAAATTAGAGGAGTGGGTGGAAAAAGAAAGAAGGCATCAAGAATTTAGGGAAGCATTCATGCAACAACCTATACAGTTTGAGGATGATGGAAATGAAGATGAGGATATTGAATATCTTCAGATTGTACAATGAACTTTGAAAGAGCACACATAGATTTGTTGTGAGAAACTCTAAGATGGATCGATGGGAAGCAGAAGAACAATATCGGTTTAATATGATGAGACAAGCACTATGAAATTCGAGAATTTTATAAACTTGATTACACGACTAATTAAGTATTTTTGAATTTTAATTGGAGTTTAGGTATCTAAGGTGGGACCTGCGCATTATGGACCAAAGATCATAAGGTATATTTTATTTTTGTGTTGTGTCCTTAGTGTGTGTATTATATGATATTTTTTGTGAAGTCGTGGTGTGTTGAGGTGTATCCTCAGTTTTTCATACTCAGAGTTGCTAGTGCGTGCTAGAAGAGCGCGAGTGACATAAATTATTAGTTGCTCGAAAACCAATTAACAAAGTATTAATCCTCATGTGAAGATTTTGCCTCGGTTTGCATGCAAGTCAGGATCAATGGTATTGTAAAATGAGAACAAAGTTTGTGCAAGACCTTACCTCGAGTTTTATGTTGGTTGGTGGTGGTCGAGGTTGAGATTGAGTCCAAATTGGTGTGAGTTTGGTTTAGTATGGCAAGAGAGTTTTTCAATATGGGTTCAATATGTCATGGAAAAAGTTAAGATTGTTGAAGTTTTGGCGTAACCAAAACCAGTGTTATGGGTGTTTTATGAAGTTGGACTGTTTTGTCGAAAGGTTGGATCAATTTGATGGAAAGTCGAATCTAAAATGAGCATCGAAAGCCAAAACACTTGAAAAATAAAGATTTCGAGAATTAATAAATAAAAATTAAGTTGTTGACAAGTAGCTGAGGGTTTATATATAAATATAAAAAAATATCAAAATCAAAACAACATTTTCATTTTGAACAAACGTTCCTCAACCTTTTAAACACACGTTTTAGCTTGCGGATCTCCCGATGTCTGATTCTCACCCTGTTTCTTTCTGTAAAATAGTAGAGCGTTGTGAGATGGTCAGTTCATGCTAATTTTTTCATGGCGAACGATGTATCCAACTCGAGATTTGGTAAATTCTTAATTCAAGACATTTTCCCTTAATTCAATTTGAGTTATCACAATTATTCGATTTCTTTCGAGGTTTTGATAGGAATTGATAAGGATTGTTGAGAATTGTTATATTGGGTTGATGTGCACCAATTTGGAATAAATCCCTCCAACGTGGGTTAGGTTTTAATGAATTGAACTAATGCAATTTAGTTGATAACTATTTTGGAGATGTTTTATAGTTGATATTGATTTACATAAAGTTTCTTGATGAGTTGATTATTGGTTTTAATACAATTTAACTCCACGAGCTATGAATGTATTTTCATGTTGGTATTGAGTGGTTTCGTGGTGTTCGTTATCGAGTTTTGAGGATTTAATTGCGAAAATATTTATTTGGAGAAGTTTTCCGATTCAAAATAAATAAAGTTTGCCTTGTTAGCAGACCATATTGGAAAATTCATAAATTCTCCGTCGGTGATCCGATTCGAGTGTTTTTAGAGTTTATGAAAAGTAGGACATGAGTACTACAAGTTCCTTTTAAGTCATCATAAAAAACATTGAGGTCTTCAAGGTTAAAAGGTTACCTCAAATTGGCTAGTTAAAAGCTAGTTGAAATAGTTACATAAATTAATATTTTAGGAAATTGTCTCAAGCGCACTTTGGCCGCAATCTTCATTAGGTTTCATGATTTAGTTTCACTTGAAGCTTGATCCATAATATAATTGGTTATGCAGGGAAGCTATTAGAACCATTTTATGGTGATCCGATGATTTGAGAACCTCAAGAATCTAGCTCAAAGTTGGTTGGTTGCAAGTAAACCCTACAGTGCTCTTTATTATTTACATAATTTTATCTTTGTACCTTCATTTGTGTTTAGTTTGCATTGCATTTCACATCATTCTTGGTTATTCATACATAACATTCGAATAGAGTTGGCCTTGCTTCAGTCGTAAGAGGGTGAGGTGCTCCACTCCAAACTAGACGTACTGCATGCATTTAAGGCGGGTAATGTTGACTTTGAGGTAGCATGCATTAAACTTATAGGATTGTTCTAGGTTCATCATGAGTGGCCCGCTTGTTATGAGCTTAGAATAGGAAATGAGGGATTCACGTTGCTATATGAATTTGTTGTTATTTGGAAATGCAATTACATGTCTCCATGTATTCATACTAACATTTGTAGGAGTGCAGAGCAATGTTGGAGTTTACGTACCTGACATCTTTAAGTTGTTTTTGATGATGTTAGGTTCTCCGTGAAGATATGAAAAATCAAACAAACTTGAAGATCTTTGGTGATTACTTTCAAGTTTAAAGTTTAATTTTCTTGTTGTAATCATTTTATATATATTATTTTGAGCTTTGGGGTAAATGTAGGCCGTGAAACATTCTTGAATAGGTTTTGAGAGTATTAAATTAGTTAAAATAATTTATGAGGTTCGCAATTCATTTTCGATTTATTTTGAGATTATAAAGTTGTTACTAAGCTATCGGTGACTCTAAGTTAGTATTTAAAGTTTGAACTTGATATACATTATTAACTGCAGGGAGTTGTGAGTCTTTCTAGGCTTCTCCCCAATTCAATTATCCATTAAGTGAATTTTTCAGTAGGCCACTTTTAGGGGAGGTGCTGCCGAAATTTATGTAAAATGTGGAAGATAATTCAAATGATTTACCAATTCGCTCCAATAAAATAAATCGAGAATCGAGGTCAGTCGAGAATCTAAATCATGATTTGAAGCATTAATAAGGATTGAAATAAAAAGTAATTTTAAGGTAAAAAGTTGATTGTGAGGTATAAGAGCCTAATTAGGGTAATTATGGTAATTTGGCTAAGTGAAGACCTAGTGAGACGGGTCCTAACAAGCACACGGCTCATCATATGAAGCAGGGGGCAGCTCACGCAGTATGTCATGTCCAATGCTAGGGGTAGCTCTCATGGTAAAGGTCCATCAATTTTCAATTGTGCAGGAAGCGTACGTGTTCCAACAACCTCTAATATTAGGGGCAGTTTACGTAATCAACAAATTGGTGTGACGCATTCAGCGAGTACATGGGCACCAGGATTAACTTTAGATATTAACATGCTCAGAAAACAAAGTTCTACTCAAAAGATGTTAAAGGAAACATGGTCAAGAGGGAGTATAAAGAAAAACTCGAATCGGTTCATTTCAAAGCTTTTCTATGATGGCAACATCCCAGTAAATGTTGCTAATGATAACCTATATTATCAATCAGCTATAGATGAGATAGAAATGTCTAATTTTGGATTCAAATGACCTTCAAGATACAAGCTCATGCATGGCCTTCTTGACGATGAATATGATATGCTGCAAAGTTATATTGATTCATTGAAAAGAATTGGTCTTATTATGGTGTGATGGTAGGACATGGCCAACACGGATGTCGATCAAGAATTTCATAATATATTGTGATGGAAGGATGATTTTTCATAAGTCGGTAGATGTTTCAGATAAAAGAAAAGATGCAAAATTTATTTATGAGTTGATGAAGAGAATCGTGAAGGAAGTCGGGAAAGAAAATATTGACCAAATTGTTCCTGATAACAGATCAACATTTAAGAAAGCTAGAGAAAAAAATGATGAAAATATATAATTTGTTTTGGACATCATATGCCACGTGTTGTATATATTTGATGTTGAAAGATATAGGGAAGCATAAAACTTCGCAAGTCATTGTAGAACATGATCATCAAATCACAAACTATATCCACAATTATCATTAGGTATTGGCATTAATGAATGAAAAATGTGGTGGTGATATTATTTGACCTGGATTGACTCGATTCGCTACGAAATACGTTGCTTTGACAAACTTATTGGATAAAAATAAGGCTTAAAAGAAATACTTGCTTCAAGAGAGTGGGTAAATTATGAGCATAATAGAACCACTCAAGTAAGACAAATTGAGGATTTGGTGGCTAGTTCAAAGTTTTGGGATGATGCTAGGCTTATTGCACAGTTGACCGAGCCTATAGCTAAATTGTTGAGACTAGTAGATGGAGATAAGAATCCTACAATGGGGTTTCTCTACGAAGCTATCAGATTGATGAGAGAAGCAATCAAAACAACTTCTCGATCATATAAATGGATTCTGAAAATTTTTGATGAAAGATTGACTAACCAACTTTGTCATCTGCTTTATGAAGCTGTTAATTTCTAATGATTAGTTCCTTATTATTAGAATTAAAATATGAAAAATGTAATACACTTGAATGATATTCTTTTTTATGTTCAACATTCTTCTTAAACTCAATGTACCAATATAAGCACAAAGTAGCTATGAATCCACAGTTACAAGAAGCGTTGAATAAAGTGATTAGTATTTTAATACCCAATGGACAATAACAATCGATTGCTTCAAATGAAGTAAGTCATATGACAACTCAAGTTGGATGTATTAACTGTTAATTCTACTCAATACAATTAAATAACATTGCACTTCAGATACAACTTAAGTTTTTTGTGATGCAATGGGATCATTTGGCTCATCAGCAGCTCAAAATGGTCGAAAAATCACACATCCGGATAAATTAAGTATTATATTTCTTATGTCGTATTTTTTAACTCTGTAACCATTTATTTAATGTATTTTATAATATTTTGCAGCTGAATGGTTAAATTTATATGAGAGCTAAACTTTCAATCTTAAAACCACAATCAAAATCTTATCACAAACTGCTTCTTCTTCTGGAAGTGAGCAAAATTGGAGCACGTTTGGGTTAATTCACACCAAACAACACAACTAGTTAGGTCATCAAAGGCTCCGCAAGCTCGTGTTTGTACATTATAACATAAGGCTTCGTGTTAAGAATGTCATATTTGATGTGGAGTTAGCCAAACCAAGTGATCCAATTTATTTCACCAATATCTTATTAGAAGAAGGATATGAAAATCCTTTTTATGAGTGGGTTAAACAAGTAGGTTAACCTTTGATAGATGAGTCCGGGGGTAGGCCAAATATATCCATAATATTGAAAATGGGTGTTAATGTGGATACAATCATAGAAGATCAGGATGTGGCGAATGTTAGAGGTTTATCAATCACTTCAATCAGTGAGAGTGATGATGATATTGCAATGCCAAAAAACCTAACTCATTATGTTACAAATAACGAGATAGAACCTAGAGATGATGATGGTAGTGGCGGTGACAATGATAATGTGGGTGGTAGCAAAGACCATAGTGATGGTGGCGACAATGATCATGACAATAACGATAGTGGAGATGGAGCAGCCTATCATCAAAGACAAGACTACTCTCCAATCTAAAGACTAATAAGTCCAATTTTCATGGAGACTCGATTTATTATTACTACTCAAGATTTGAATCATGGTTTATGTAATTTAGATTGGAACCTAAAGATGACAAGAAATTATTCACGTAAAAATGTGGATATACATATAGCTCGAAAAGCCTTACCTCAGAAAGCCTTGATGTTAATTTTTTGACAAGTAGGGTTGGTGATATTAGCTTTGAAAGCAGTGACTCTCATAGGAATGCATTTCTTGTATCAACTTATCATGGTGAAAGCATCCCGAATTATTCATATAATAATGTGCGACCAACTGGATGGAAAATGCCGATGGAACAAGGAAGCGGTGGGATTGGTAACATTATTTTTTAAATGCGTGAGTCGAATGATTCCCATACGAATTCATTTAGTGCAACACCTTATCATGGTGTCGGTGGAATCTCCCACATTATTCATATAATAATGTGCAACCAACTGGATGGAAAATGCCAATGGAATAAATTTGTGGCGAGAATTTTATCTCCAGCAATCATTCGATGCACTCATCTTCATATTGCACAAACCTTGAGAGGCAGAGTAATTTAGAGCATGCAGCTTACCCAAGACTTGGACCATTAATGAATATTGACAATGAAGCATATGAGAAAGTCATGGTTGATTACAAGCCTTTCTTTTACACAATGATGACTTGGAATCAATATTGTAATTACATCCAAATTCAATACTTCAGCAAAAACTCAAGCGACGATGGCGATGAGGAAGGGCGTCACTCTATGTGGTGTTGAAAATTGATGTGACTCTTGTCTTTTGTGTACTTAATGGTTGAACTCATTGCCCAAGTGTCTCAATGACTAAATAGATCATTCAAACTTTCCTTTTCACCGATGCTTCACTTGTTATAAATACTTGACCGTGCCAAACCTTTTTTTCTTGAATTGTGCATTTTGATGTGTGTGTAGTAATTTTAATGCTTTTTAGTTGTGTTTTTATAGACATATACTTGTATTTTTTAGTATTTGTATGATCAAATAAATATTGACTTTTGTTAACATTTATTCATGATCTTGATTTATATAGAATGGAAAGTCGTGGAGATTTAGATCATGCTTGGAAGTATGGGATTAAGATCAATGGAGGTCGACAAAAATCTAGCTGCATATTTTTTGGACATGTAAACCACTCTAGAGGAATATCATGTTTGAAACGAAATCTTGCAGGTGGTTTTAAAAATGTCAAAAAATGTTCTAACTAACCACAATCTGTAAGAGAAGAAATGTAAATGTTTGTTTATGGAAAATTAGTGGATCTTGAAGAACCATCAATGCAACCATCTAGACAAGAAGATTGAAACGTTGGCGACTAGAAATGATGTTAAACTTGAGGAACGATGACGATGATGGTAAAAAGGTAGGGCGTCATTATATGTGGTGTTGACAAATGATGTAACTCTTATGTACTTCATTTCACTTCTAGTTCACATGTTTATTAGTACTTGATTACATCAAATCAATTGCCTAAACCTTTACAGCTACAACACAAAAATAAAATAATTTTTTTAAAAAATAACTTCGTTTACATCCAAATAGAAAAAAGGTCATAATTTATCATAAAAAGAAATATAAAAACAAATATTAATGTCACATGTGTTGCGAATAGTGTGTTTATTACAAAATAACCATTTTAAACAATTGTATTATGATTTTTATGCATTATTGTTGTATGATTAAGCATATTTCTAGCATCTCTATGAAAAAACTTGAGTTTTCTAGCATTTAAAGTGAACTTCCATAAACTTTCGTACACCGACAAATTCTCATCAAACTTCCATCGTCGAAGTTAACTTCCTCAAATTAATTCTAAATTTTAAGTGAGCGAAGTCATAGGCAAAGTCAAAGTTTCAAACCTTACATAAAATACACACTAAAATATAGCTCATTTAACATTAGAAAATTGCTCGTACCGAGCAATGGAGTATAAGATAATCAACTTGCATACAAAGAATTAACATCAGCTTCATTAATGCCCAACTCTAACTCAATGTTTTCGTCCAATTTGTTTCAACAAACTTGCCAAATGGAAACAAGAACATTCAAGTAAAGCTGGTTACTTTTGTTGGGTTTTGGAGTTCATACGCAACGAAAAGTCCAAAGCAACTTTGAAAAACCCCAACATGATCGAAAATAAGTTCTATTAAACTAGATCTAGAAAACTAAACCATACTTTAATCCGTGATTTCCTTCTCTAATTGTTCAATTTCCAAGATGTTCAAGTGCACGTCATTTATTAGAAACCCACATACGAACGGTGACCACTATAGGGGCATGTGCCCTAGGTCAATCCATTAACTGTCTTTATGAATACTTTTAGTTAATAAAATAGAGGATTTCATTTTTTGTTTATTATAATTAATTTGCATGTTTACATTATAATAAGAACCATGGGTATTTACAGAAATATCCTAAATGTCCCTAGTCGATCATTATACTAGGAACTATAATGAATTAAAACTATTATGAGTTTTGATTGATGATCATATGATGATTATATGTATAGGGATACGAATCAAGATCACAAGTACTTGTTAGGGAACAAAGTACTGGACCGACTCGCTATGAGAACATCACATGGATTAAGTCATAGTTGTTTATCATGATAGGTATATTTTTCAGTCATCTGACTTGAGATTACTAGAGACTTCAACATTAGGAACATAGTGATTTGACACAATCAAACATTGTCTTTAACCGGACGATTGTAAAGGTTGTGATTGGTTACTGTGTGAGCAATGTGATGAAGTTGTGTAATCGAGATAAAATTTGTCCCTCTCATATAAAGAGAGATATGCGGTAGATCCCTCGATGCGTTAGACTGTTAAAAGGACTAGCCTAAGTGAATTGATATTGATCAATGTCACTTGGATGTTCTCTGTCCACCTAGAGATCGAGACTAGTACGATTGAACATGTTGGATGACAATTCCATGCCTTATGTTTGATCAAAAGGATATCGTATGACAAAAGGATGTTATATACACTATTGATTAGGTTGCATCGATTTGATATTCGTACAACTTGGGTAGTCATAATGTCTTGCTAGAGGTCGCTTATGACTTGTATAGCAAAGTGTGTTTTGGTACACTGCCAATGTTGTATGAGCCTATTGGGTCGAACACTAAGAATGGTTTCGCGAGATTTTAAGATGGTTCAGAAAAACCAATTTTATATGATGAAATTCATGATAGAAACGTCCTTGTGGTGTATTACGTTATACTTCTTTAAGTAGGGGTATATGTGTAATTTACTTAACCGTCTATATACAAGGGTTGTATAAATAGACGCTTTAAGTCAGAACACTCGCATGAAAGATTAAAGGTCGAAACTCTATTTTCGTTTCAGAAACAAATTAGGGTTTTCTGGTACGCTCTGGATCGTCTTGGAGAGAAATAAAAAGGTTTGGTATTCTCTTGAAGCTAGCATTTCGAATCTCGGCCGTCGTTCGTGTGTGAACTACTGGTAGAGGGAATTCATCGTTGGCAACGCCTTAGAGATCGATCAACCTTCAGAAAGGTATATTACGATCGAGGTATGATTAAGTTTTCTTGGTTTAAACGTTTTTAATTGAATTAGATTCAGATCCCGTTGGGGTTTTTGTCAAAATTGTTTTGTAATTTTCGCTGCGTATGAACCTCGAAAATCTAACAACCACAATTTGGAGTGCTAGCCTCAAGAGAGATAGAAAACATTTTTCTTTCTCTCCCAAAATCTAGAAAACTTGAAAATAGCAAAAACAAAAATCTTATTTTGTTTTAGGGTTCCAACCTCTATTTATGTGTAGATAAGCCCTTACTTAAAATCTTATTCGTAATACAACTTTTGTATTTAGGTAGTTTAAGCAAATTACACGTATGCCCCAGTGATGGCCCTAACCCTACAAATTGGGCACCGCCCAGCACTAGGCCTCCATTAACCCCCGGTAAACTAGTTTATAATCAATAAAGGCCTAGCCAATCTCATAAACCGGTCTTCAATACCTGATAGTCGACACAATAGAGTATATATATATATATATATATATATATGAAATCATACGCATCTAAATTTAAATGCAACAAAAACTCGATAACAAATGAATTAAACACACAACTGGTTCTAGGTGTGGAAGTTAGAATGTGGAAACCCCATACAATGGATATAATGTACAAATTATAGTGAGGGGAAATACATGTATCTCTCAACATAAATACCCATTTATAAGATATAATAAATGAAATATAGATACATCAAATGATTTACGTATGTCGAACATCAATGTTCTCAAGCTCATAAATTATGCCTACAATTGTCACCAAAAGCGGAGAATCCATTGAGTAAATCTAGAATAATTTTAATAGTAATTCGGATTAAACGATAAATAAGTCTATAAATCATGCATGAAAGAAGCAATGCTAAAAAGAATAATAAAGAACATGATAGACATACTACAATGGTCAACAATAGAGACTAAGTGACCCGAAAGCAAAGGATAGGTGCCTAAATGGTCTTAACACTCTACACGTGGGCTCAAAGCTATTTGACTATGGGTAAGTGTCAAGCACTGGTACGATGGGACCAAGTCCGCTTCAACCCCACCTAATCCATTCAGCACTGTCGGCTCACTTGAGTTGCAGCTCGAGAAAAATTCCAAAGGGAGCCACGATCACAACCGGATGCTCAGCCGCAATGGAATCCTTGAAGTCTTGAGAGGAGCCACGACACATGGCAAATGCTCACTAAGAGGATTCAGCCTCTTCTAGGAACCAGAAGCACGACTCGGATGCTCAACCCACGAGTATACAATGACTCAATTCGAACCACTTTAGACTTTAGGACACACGATAGGGAAGTAGAGTCCAACAATAGATATCATTTCCATCAAAATATCCAAGGAAAGGAAAATAATTAATATTGAATCTCTAACTGGTTTACTTACAAATAACAATGTAACTCACCAAGTTAAGTCGATCATTCGAATAACCTAGTTGAATCCTTATTGCGTATTTACAATCATACATTGCATAACGCAGTTACTTAAATTCATTTATATTTAATTCTAAGTAACTTAAACCTCTAAGAACTTTTTTCATTACAAAATTCAACAGTTTAAATCGTTGCTTTTAAATTGTAAGGATTTCTAATATAATTCAATAAGCAAAAGAATTCGATAACAACCTACTCCTCAGACTTCACAAAACTCTCCACAATCATTTTGTTTCACTTCCCAAATTTTTTTCTCATTAAAAGCCTCAATATAATATGGCATAAATGAGTAAGATGTAACTGTAAAAATTTCTAGAGAATAAATGACAACATTCACTCATAATAATCTAAGTTCAAGTTTGTCAACCTCCTTTGTAACTCAAATTCTAAGAGAACCATGTTATTTGTCTCTCATTAGTATTAGGGTAAACTTTGAGGAAACAAAAGTTTAGTAAAAAAGTGAAGAGTTGTTAGTATGCACCAAAATTAATTTATAAGGTAGCTAAATGATAGAGCAAGTCTTTAACTCAAGCTTACTTATAATGCCTTTATAACGCACATAACGGTCCACTTAAATCGAATTTGAGGTGTTCACCTTTTTATAACGCATGTCTCCCTAAGAATGGACATTTATATCTACTAGAAGACTTCAATGAAACAAGTTACAATTTCTTGTGGGCATTTCATCGAATACTTAATGTGCAACCCCAATATGTTGATCCTTAAACTAGATTCTCATGTTTAAGCCTCGCCAATGCTTGCCACATCAAGAACTATAAATTTGAACATTGAGACATTATCTCAAATTATCATTTTCAGTTCATTAGACTCCATTGAGTACTTTTAAAATAACTCAAACCAACTAGAACCACTAAACTCCTTGACCACATCATTTCTATTCCTAAAGTAAGGATATGAAAACAACCTTTCTTTTATACATTTAATCAAACATATATGGTGTTTTTACCAAGGGAGAAATTATGTCTATGTAGTTCACCATCCACCAATAAATAGATCAAGTAGAGATCCTCAATTTCTACACTATCTTTCAAGATCAAATCATCAACGTAAATGTTCAAAATGTCTTAAGCAAGTGAGACTTATACATCAATAATTTCAATTTAAAGATTTACAACCATGATAGTAGAAATCCCTAATTATCTATAAATGGTTTAAAACCTAGGACAACCAAAAATAAAACTTATCTAAAATGGGTAGAATCTCACTTTCACCATCGTCGGCCACCAACATCTCGCCCTTCATTGAAGGAGTGCTCGACGTTTGTTGTTGGTCCATCGCCGTCCGCTATCGCCACTTTCCTCCTTGTTCCCCCGAGCCTCTTCGTGAGACCTCGCGGTCACCTTGTGTTGATCGAACAAAATGGGACTTTGCCCTATTTTGTTCATTCAACTTATGAAATGGTTGTTTTTTTTGTTGTAAGCTACCACTATGCCCTTGTAACTTCCCTTAATCCTCATACAACCAAAGGATCCTTTAATGGATTGAAAATCTTAATTAGGTACTTAGGATTTTAAATTAAGTTACCAACTTAAATTAGTTCATTTAAATTAATTAGTCTCATTAATTAATTTAGGCATCCAACTATTTTAAATTATAACTTAAGTCATAGCCGAACTCAAGTTTTGATATTATTTCAGCCTACACAAAAGCCTATGCACGCACATATTTCAAGGCGATCTACCCTCGTGCAACCGATGAAATATTCAATTAATTTGTGCACATTGATATAAGTAGATACTACACATCATTACTTTCAAATAAAATATTTCGGCCCATTATAGCCCATATTAATAAGTTATCATATAACATTTATGTCATGAATTTTATCATATAAAACTCGTTGCTCTAGACAAATTGAAATTGCGCAAAGCCATTTTTGTATGCGACCTAATAGGTCAACTTTGGCAGTGAACCAAAATCATTTTGGTACACAAGTCATAAGTAATCTCTAGCAAGACATTATGACTACCCAAGCAGCATGAATATCAAAATCGATACAACCTAATGAATAACATATAACAAATCCTTTTGTCGTGCGATATCATTTGATTAAACATAAGACATGGTAAGTCACCTTTAATGTTCAATCGTACTAGTCTCGATCTTTAAGTAAACTGAAAACGTCCAAGTGACATTGTTTATATCAATTCACATGGACTTGACCATTATCAATTTATCATATCGAAGGATCCACTGATATTTCTCTTTATATGAGGTGAAAAATTCTATCTTGATTACACACCTTCACATATTATTCACATGGTAACCAATCACAATCTATATAATCTTTCGGTTAAAAATAAGGTTTGATTGTGTCAAATTACCATGCTCCTAATATCGAAGTCTTTGGTAATCTCGAGTTGAAGGACTAAATGATATATATCATGAGTAACACCTACGACTTAATCCATATGGTGTTCTCATAGCGGTCCATCCAGTACCTTATTCCCTAACAAGTGTACTCATGATCTCGATTCATATCCCTATACGCATGATCATCATATGACCATTAATCAAGACTCATACTAGTCTTAATTCATTATAGTTCCCAGTATAATGACCGACTAGAGACATTTAGGATATTTCAACAAATACCCATGGATATTTTTTTATGAATAAAAGGCCTGAAGGCTAGAAGCTTAGGCTAAAGTTAAGAAATTACAATCATTCAACAATAGTAGCTGAATGTTTCTTGGAGGGTCCATTAAGACCTTTATTCCTCCCTGGTCACCATGACCCATTTTTGTGAGATAATCCACACAATTGTTATTCGATCTCGGAGTCCACATTAAACGAGTCATAGATCTTATTATAAGTTAAACATGCAATCACTTATAATAAACAACAAATGAAAACCTTTATTTTATTAACTAAAATTATAAGATAAACAATGTTTGTAGATTGACCTAGGGCACATGCCCTAACAACTATGAGTCAAGATATTTCGGCCACTTTCCTGAGGAATACTCCACCAAACACTAGGTTTCGTCAAGACTAAAGTCATTTATTATTCACAGGTAAATGAATATTAAAGGACTGAAAGCATTGGAATGACTATCTTAATCTAGCTACAAGGACTTGAACTAAGTCTTTTTATTTGAAGAGCTTTATAAACTTTCGCCTTCATTCACTTCACTTATATATATTCTCTATTTTTGGAAAATATCTTTTTAGTACGGTCCCTACTCCATTCCTAGTGGATTCTCGCTTTTTCTCGCAATTTCTCACCACTAGATTCCCTATTACTTTTCCTATGGAACCTGCGGGACATTCTAGTTTTTATTTAAAAACTCATGTTTGCACTTCTCACTTTCACCTTCCATTGTAGTTAAAGCTTTTAGGTTATGAGTTTCATGATAGGTGATGAAGGAATCAAGTTAGGTTGGCTCAATAGGGCTAACTAGGGATAAATTATATGTGGTCTAAGGCTAAAGGTTAAACAAACAATGCATACCTCTTCGCTCAAACTTATTCTTAAGTTATACTCAATTTTGAATGGATGCAAATCTATTATGAAAGATGTAGAGATTAAGTTGACTCTTGTCCTATCGTGACCTTCTACCTGCTTTCATATCTAGCACAAAGCGTTGACTCCACATTAGCACTCGTTTGTGTAGCTTCAGTTAATAGACCAATCGCAAGAACATGATGTTTCACCTATGATCTACCTAAGGTCTTGTCCATTTTGTGGCATTCATAAATCCACATTGATTTCTCAAATTGTCAACCATTATGCTAAGCTAGAATTGGGCATTCATTTATGCTAAAAACAAATGGAAAAACAAAAAGAAAGAAAGAAAGAAAGAATTCACATGTGTAAAAACATGTAACAACCTACCAAACCATATGTCCATGTAATAAATGAAATCATATTATCTGTTTTTCACCAAAAATCTTGAAAACAAATCTACAAAACCGCAAAAATTTATTGAAAATCTTTATGGCTCATTCATGCATTCCATCTACCTACATACCTACATACCCCCAAACTTATCATAAACCTTGTCCTCAAGGTTCAAGAAAGTCAAACAACCATACACGATCCAAAAGAACAAGTGAAATCGAAATGGAAGATAAGGGAATGAAATGAATGGAGTGAAACATATATATGCATAATAATCCGACACTATGTAAAATGAGTGATGGGCAATGAAGTGTGTCAATGTTACAACACAAAAATATCACACTATCTCCATGATGCATAAACAAAATGTGCAATCTCTCTTCAATTCAGGTCACTTAAAGAAAAATTTAAACCAATAACATAATAAGAGCAAGAACTATTAAAAAAGGAGTTGACTAAAGAGATTCCAACCAAAACTTGTGAACCCAAAGTCTTCCAACTAAAAGTAAAATCTACAATTTGGTGGAATGAAATCTAAGATTTTAAGTTCTACTTAAAGACTTGCCACTAATGCGATGACTTAAACTGATTTTCAATTTCCAACGAAGTCTTAAAACACGTAAATATGAATATCAATCACTTTCCTACTAATGTTCTATCATGCTAACAAAAATGATATTCAAAATCAAACTTGACATCAAATACAAGGTACTCTTCTTTTCTCCAGTGCTCCTTTATTTCCATACACCTGAAAAGGCCATAAAATGAAGGAGTTTATTAGAATCTAAATAATTAAAAACTAAACTAAACCAAAATAAAAATGCATGAATAAATAAAACAAATCTGGGTTGCCTCCTAACAAGCGCCGCATTTCTTTCAAGTATTTGGCTAGACTTGGCATGGATGATCACGTGATATCAGCTACTTAGGAGTAGTCTCGAACGAATGGGTTCACCGTGAGTTTGGGCAATGAAATCGGCATGCCCTCATTCATAATTTAGAGTTCATCTTGTACTTCTAACACAAAAGACTCCATCTCATCTGAAATATCCAACACAAAGGTGTCGGCAGTGCAGAAAATCTCAGCATGTACATTTTCTTCCACCCCTGTGTAGAATTCATATATGTATGGCATAGCAGGTAGTGTCACTAATACCAGAGGTTGGTCTTCCTTGCTCTCTTCTTGTGGTTCATTTGACCTTTCAAAAGTCACTTCGACTTCTTTGTTAGCTTTCATATCATCAGAAGTTGTGCGATCATGGGAAATGATCATGAAGTTCAACTCAAGTTCTTCAACTAATTCCTCTTCTTCTTCACTAAGTCAATCATCATCTAATGTGAGCTCATCCATTTCGACACAAAAATAAGACTTGAAGTTTCCTCTTGATCAAAAATTTTTTGCATGGGCAACTCTTCCTCTTCGTTATCCAATGTTGGAAATGGTAATAATCCTTTCTTTTACACATTTAGTATCAAAGCTGCCTCGCGTTCATGTTTTATTCGTTGAGTTCCTCCTTCAATCCATTGGTCAAGCTTTTCCTCATTATATATATATATATATATGTTGCTCCTAAAAAATGATCCTCATCTTTTCCTTTAAAGATAGTTTTTTTTTCAATTGAGGAGTCGATTGTCTTAACGTGGAGTCATAACAGTCGGGCTATGGCTCCTCAAAGGTTTAGAATGCTTGGGACTCTCAAGTTATGTACTAGGAAGGGTTTGTGAAAACAACCTCATTCTTTCCTCTATTTGCATCAGGTTTAGTAGATCTATAAGAATCGTATCTGCTGTAACATTCTCTATCTCGATTAGGGCAATGTTTGGCCTGAAACCCTAATTAAGCCTCGGTACACCAGTCAGACTCAATTTGAGTAACAGTATAGCCGTCCTTCATACCCGATAATCATAATACAATATATCATAAATAGAATATACAATCGAAATGCATCGGAATTAAAAATTCTTCAATAATGCAAATGATATACTAAACCATACTAATCAAAGTCCAAAACCGCTATCACCCTTAGTTTACAAAACTACCTTAAACCCTTTATTAATACAAAATATATTTTGATTCAAATATATAAGATAAAATAAAAATCAATTCACCGTAGAGAAGACTATAAATTCTTAATCTTCTTCATTCCCGAATCAAAGGGCAAGTCTGTATCCTGAAATGTTAGTTGGACTGAGCGCTCCAACTTTCTGAGTAAGTGACTCACAATTATAATATCAAGAGTCTATCTACTAATCAAATAATATGAATAACAATATGAATCCAATAATATCTATTAGAGCATGATAAATAATATAAACAATAGATTAATAGATGCAAAACCATAGTTCAATAGCCCCTGCATATATGACTTTATTACATTCCGATATACAAGAGTCTTCTCTCAGTTGTCCAAGAATACCACTACCGGAATCCACACACTAGCCGGATCTGTGATTTCGTCAATGTATTCAAGAATACTACTCTTAGGACAATGAGTAGTATATATATATATCGGTCGATTGTCGTATGAGGAGACAGGGAAGGCATGGCCTAGCTACCACCTGTCATCCCAGGGAGAGGTTCCATTCTGGATCACCTGTCGCCCTGTCTTCATAAGGAGAGGTTCCATTCTGGATCACCTGTCGCGTCGACCTATACCAAGGGATATAAGTCTACTCATTTCCTCATTTGTGTGTTATGCTTGTCAATGTGCATTGCTCCCATTCTTAGTCAATGACTTTGTGAACTAAATATACTAGATATATAGTACAAATGATCAAAGTAATTGAGTCCCACTTACCTGTACCAAGCTTTCCTAATTTTTTATTGACTTACTTAACTCTCGAAATCCATAAATCCTTCCTCGTCAGACAAGAACTTAAATAGATTGATCACCATCCATCTGAGTCTAATACTCATTGGTTAGAACCCCTAAACTAGTCCTATTTTAACCCCAAATCCCGAGATTACACAAAACTGTGCCCAAAGTATGCTCAAGAGCTATTTACAAAGATAATACTTTATAAAAATTTCAAAGTACTATCAACTAGCCACTTAGGGTTAACTTTTTAACCTCCTTAATATTTGTCATGATGACCAAAAAAGAAGTTGTAGTACTCATGTCTTACTTTCTATAAACTCCAAGAACACCTAAATTGGATTACAAATGAAGAAGTTATGAATTTCTAATACAGCCTATTAAATAGGCAAACTTTATTACTATAAAACTAACAAAACTTCTCCAAATCAACATTTTTGCAATTATGTCATCACAACTCGACACCAAATACCAGAAAATCACTCAATACCACATTCAAAATACTTCCATAGCCCACGGAGTCAATTTGGACAAAAATCAATAATCCAATTTATCCAAAATCTCAATATAAGTCAATATCAATTATAAAAAATCTTCAAAATAATTATCAACTGAGTCACATTGATTCAACTCAAAAAAACCCTAACCTACAACGGTGTATTTATCCTAAATTAGTATAAGTCAACCCAATACATCAATACACAACAAATCCTACCAATTTCTATTAAAACGCGAAAGAAATTGAGAAATCGTGAGAATTCAATTTGAATTGAGAAAAATGTCCTAAATTGAGTATTTACTAAATTGAAGGACAAATACCTCATTTCCACCTCAAAAACATAGGTTGAACTGACCGTTTTACGATGCTCTACAGTTTTTCAAAAAGAAATCGGGCGAAAATCGGACACTGGGAGCTCGCGGAGTGAGAGACCAAGTTGAGAGGTTTAGGGAATGAACTACCTAAATGTTCAACAAAACATTTAGAAATTAAACTTGATTTCATTTGTTTTTTATATATTTATATATAAACCCTTAGTTGCTTGTCAGCAGCTTAATTTCTTTTTATTTATTAATTCATAAAATCCCTATTTTGACGTGCTTTGGCTTCTGACACTCATTTTAATTTGGTTTTTCACCAAATTGCGTCAAATTCTCGACGAAATAGTCAATCTTCATAAAATGTCCTTAACAATGGTTTTGGTTAAACCAAAACCTTAAAAATAATAACTATTTCCATGACATATCAAACTCTCACAGTCCAATTCTCTTATCATATTTAACCAATCTTGCACCAAATAAGGCTCAATCTCAACCTTGACAATTGCCAACTGACACGAAACTTGAGGGAATGTCTTGCACAAACTTCGTTCTCATTTTACACTACTACTGAACTCAACTTACATGCAAATTGAGGCAAAATCTTCATGTGATACTTAACACTTGATTTACGAGGTTTCGGGCAACTAATTATTTATTTATTTCACTATTGTAGGTCTTATATTAATACATATTAATTGTCTATAATTCAATTAATCAATTTTCATGCCAAACAAACATAATACATCACATCAACGCACTCACACATTATTCAAGACAAGTCGGGCTTAACCTTAAGCCTAACTCAAGTTAATTAAAATTCAGATTAACACAAATCACCTACTTAAGGTAACATGTTATTACAATCTCACCAATTTAACATAATTACGTTCTCGAAATTAAAGGAAACGTGCAAATTACCAGTAGTTCGGAAGATAAATGAAATGTGCTCTTTTGTTTATAACTCACGTTCCCCAATTATCTCTTCTTTTTCATGGCATAACTATTTTATTGTAATCCGAATCTAGAAAGCCCTTTTAAAGATGAAACTTTCAAAAGCACAATGAATTTGTCTTTTGAATTCTCCAACAATCTATGACGCTTGACTCCTTGACCTTTTTTTTCTTAGCCCAATTGTAGTTATAAATCACTTAATCTGTCGTACACTCTGTGTAGCTCTTAACTATCTTTTTTTTTGCAAAAGCTATATCTCCAATCTTAGCTATGTACATCAACGTACAACAAAATTGAGTATATTCAGCTTTATAATCCAACGTTGTAATCCACCTAATTACCTTTATTATCAAAGAGTTCTCAAAAGGAATTTATTTTCTTTTAGTAGTTAAACAGTATAAGACACATGCTCAAAACATTTATTATCTAGAACTAGGATTAACAGTTCGGTTTCTTTGTCAACATAAAAAAATTATATTGTACTGAGATTGAGAATGATTTTCAAATATATCAATAACTTTTTCCACCGCTGGAAGCAAGTCTCGGATCTCCGTCTAGGGAATCAAACACTGAAACACCATACCTTCTCACATTTGCATATACATATATCTTGCTCGATCCGTCAAAAGAATAACATGACCTTACAGAAAATAATTTGCAGACTTCAGTTAATCTATCAATTACAACTCATACATCATTGTGCTGATGCAAAAATTTAGTTAGTTTCAATACATGACCCCCAGTTATGTTATCCTTCTGCCATCGGATATAGATAAGAATTTACTTAACCATTCAGGTTTATTATCTAGTTTTAATCTACTAAATAACTCTCATATCTCTTTATGAATTTAACAACATATATCATCAGCTCAAACAATCCATAATTTTCTCGTATACCTCAATACGATATGGTATTGCCTGTATAACTAATATAAAGAGATTATGAGGTCATCGATGTAATTCTTGCTTAAAACTCTTCTGAACTAGAATCAAATTTCAAAATTTAATACGTCCAGCACAATTTCTCTAGACTGTCTAATCAGAATATTAATCCTTGATGGCCAAATCTTGACAAATCAAGTGGTTCCTATTAAACTTTTTAATCACTTTATCACCTAGCTAATGAAACACTTGGCTCAGCTCCAATCCGAGCTTCAAAGAATAAATATGTAATTACTAATTTCAACAACTCAGTTGATGTTATGCTTACGCAAGACTTTATTCTATCATCATTATTACATATCTCTCTCAAAAGATAATACTAAGAATTTCCTATTATAATTACAATTCTAGTTCTTTTCTATATTCAAAGTATTCATCACATCAATCACTTACTGTGGGTGATATCTTAGAGTGAATTAACTATATTCATGTATTTAACGTACTTTACCTTCAATTTCTTTCACTCTAACAACAAAACTCTTAAAACTCTCATAGCTTGAAGATCTCCAAATCACATTGCACCAACTCTTTGGTTTTCGTATTTCTAATCTATTTTCTAGTGTTTCATTTAAGATTCTCTAATCTTAAGGATAACTAAAAACTTTCTAAAATCCTTTCCTTGGGTAAATCAATATTTCAAACCCTACAATCAATTAATTAACTTACACAACCTATTCAATTGAATGGTTTTACAAATAAGTTAAGATCTACACCCATATCTTAAAACCCTAAGCCTCGGCTCTAGGATTTATCTTTCTAATTTATTCCATTCATCATTTGAAATACATTTCAACCTTTCACTGTACAAGCGATGCCTTAAATGGTTTGGTACTACTACCAAAATAGCTATTTTACTATAGTTTCTCTTAAACTTTGAAAAACTATATAATAGTATAAACTACAATCTCATGCTTCGTTGTGTCAACACACAACTACCTGAAATAAAGTGTTAGGCTAAACCTTTACTTTTCATATCCCGAATATAAACAAGCAATTATTGTAGTTAAACTACATTTCGATTTCCTCACAAGGCATCCTTGTATCACTTACGACTCATCTCAATTTCACTCTAAGGTTAATTGACAATACAACACAACAATATTACAAATCTTTGTATACGCTACTTGTATCATTCGGTCATTTCAAGATAACACTATCATTCTGATTTTGTGTTGAATATAAGAAAATTCTCTAATTGTCTCAATCTTAGTTAAGTACATTGACTTGTAATATATATTCAACACATGTCTGAGTAACTTACATTTGAAGCTTAGTACCTGCACTTGCGATTCTTTGGTATAAACCAATTTATCATTATAACTCACATGACTCTGCGATATTGCTTGTGCCTTTTTTAACTCTTTAAACCTTGTATATTATCATTGATAACACAATGATAATCTTATTTCAATAGAGTTCAACAACTCTACATTTCCATTTATGAACATAGTAAGAACTCTAGTGAGTTTTCATGGTTTCCACCATGATTTTCAACATGAACAAGCCATTTTCTGACATCATTTTCATATATTCCTAATTTTGATTTTAGATTTAATGAAAAATAGATCTCAACAAATTCCTGAGAACAACTGGTTTCATGTGATTGATCAAATGAGCTGTCAATTTATTGGCAATGAATATATATTCATGATTTAACTTAAAATTAACTCATCACTCGAATTGAGTTCTCAAACTCATATAATTCCCATAATACATCAAGTAGAATATATGGAATTGATCATTGATTGAATATAAGAAATTAAGTAATTGATGGATTTAATCTCAAATTGAGATAAAATTCTAAGAAAACTTGATTAGCAGATCTCTTGAAACTTTTGGATTCACAATTTTCATTCATCAAACTAGAATTCTCATTTAGGATCTACTGAGTTTCTACAACAAGTTCAAACCTTTGAATCTCGAGTGATAACTTTGTTTCTATGAATCACCATTCGTAAAAATCTATAGATTTACTCAATATTAAGTTACAAGTATCAACAAATCTCAACCTCTTGATATCCTGCTTATTCATTCCTAGTATCGTAAAGTATTCTTTTGGTTCTCAAAATCCGTAGATTCATTGACAACTCATTCTCCTCAATTTAGACTATACTAGTTTAAATGATTAGAGTAGGACATCTCACTAGCTCACTGCCAGGTTCTAACCAAACTATAAAAATTTTCCAACTTTAAGTTTTCATTGAAAATCACCATAAAAGTGATAGAAATCAAATAGATAAGATAGAGTTGACTAACACCACGGATTCTCCATAATCCTTCAACTCTTATATCTCATTGTGAATATTTACTTTTAATGTAATTTCACAATTAAACTCATTTTTTAATATCCAAACATTGATCTACACATCAATCTGATAATCTAATGCTTTATAAATCACTTATGAAGTATGCGTTGTTTAGTGGTCTTTGTATCTATCATAGCTACTATCAATGACCACTGATTTCAGTTCCATTAATTGAATGACTTTTCAATCTATCCTATGCTTTTAACTTAACTATTATCAACTCTAATAGCAGGAAACATCTCAAAGTAAATTTTTTAATTAAGTCATCTAATTCTCCAAATGCATTTACTAAAGTTTATTTGTCTTTTTGTGCATGCAGATCCACCATGTCAACATTTTTCTCATTTTATTAGTGAGTGCGATTAAACCATAACATCATTAATAAACTTTTTCTTATTTTAAATTTACCTTCAGTATGTGCAGTTACACCACAACTATACTGTTAAACTTCTTCTCATTATTCTAATATGGACTAGCACCATATTTAAAATATTATACTTCATAATAACTCATGAAGTATGCATACACTAGTGGCTATCTAACCTCAACTAGGTTCTTATCATTGTTGACCAATAATTTCCTCATTAAATGACCTTGAATCTCGTTCAACTAGTTTCACTACTAGTATATATTCTACTCAAAGCGAATCGTCCCCTTTGAGCATCACTAGAAATCACTCAATGTTTCCTTAACTTGTTAATGTCCATTCTCCTTACATTTTTCTTATAGTCCAGGTGCAATCGTTCCTTCTTCACAGACTATCATTAATCAAGCTATATCAGTGAGAATAAAGACTTTTAGAGACCATTATTGTGACGGCCACTCTCCTAATCTAGGGCACAACTCTGCCTAATCCCGTAATTAAGACCTAATCATATCTACGCGGGACTCAACTACATATTAGTCAGCCTTTACAACCTAAATGCCTTTTTTCTCGTGTTCAGGACAAGTAATACACTAGTGCTACTAGTTTATAAAATTTAGACTTAATTAAAACTTTTTATTAAATTAATTATTTAGCAGAAGTCTTATTGGTTATGAGGAAGCAATTAGTAGATTATACTGAAGCCATTTATAAAATCCTAAGTATGGAAAACCAAGAAATGACATCATATATATTAAGTCCTGAATATGTAAGTGAAACAGTAAAATAGTCTAAGTCAAGTCGGGGAAACTAACGCTTAACCCAATATACAACCCAAATAGTATTTGAAAGAAATATATAACATATACAATCAAAATACCAAAAGAAGACCTACAATCGATGCAGTGACGCACCACGGGCTCAAGAATAATCGCCAATCTTCTCCTTGCCCAGCCTGCACCCACCATCATAAAAAGGACGGTGAGTACAAAAATAAAATAGTAATCCCCGATGAAAAGTTTAATTTGTATTTCCAAATATTCAAATGGTATTTAAAAACATATAAACGGGAAAAGTGGAAAATAAACCATATGCGAGTAAATACCAGAGTTAAACAAGTGATACTGACACTAGGCTAAGTAGTGGTGATATAGGTCCGATCGGTAGTGAAACGCGTCACTCCAACTCAATAATCATATAGTACAAGGGACTGTAATCCAAGCGTTACCAAGGACTCTAACTCCGGTGTGTAGACCGCCTCAGGTACTCTAACCCCGAGTGTCATACAATGTCAGGTAACATGTGCCGACATCCCCAGGGACTCTAACCCCATGAGTCGCGCACACCTCGATCCAGTACGGGACCTAAATACGAAAAGAACTTTTTAGATTTCAAGAAATACTAAGTATGGATTATCAAGGCATAGGCACATCTACACACCTAAACAAATAAGGAATACAAGTCCCCTTAAACATTTATAAGATATTCACTAGCCTAATAGCATGCTATTTATCATTCAATTTATATTTAAAATAACAAGAATAGAAATAGCATGGGATAGAATCAATGAATCAAATCAAATGAATGGATATCATGCAAACTAGACTCATCAAGTGAGCATAGACACAAAGAACACATGATATAAGAATATAAAGGCAAGATAGTCAAAAGGACTATGCAAGGACAACAATTAATAGAAATGAAATGCCAAGTAAAGTTGTCATTGGGTATACTCACAACAACAAAGTAAAGTCCTAGCTTTACCGGCCTCTCGATACTCCAAATCTTGTATTCGCTCTCTCGTACCCTTTTCCTAGGTTCCTGAGTTTGGTGTCTCATTAGTTCAAATATAATAGGTTTAAGCTCAATTTAGTGGTGTTTATTGTGTATTCAAATGGTTCAATAGACTTTAAATCAATCTTCCTAAATCAGCCCCTCAAGACTAAATTATGTTTCAATTTCAGTCCTACATCTTAACGCATTTTAAGGCATGAAATGGTCGAAATATCAAAATCCTCCAACAGTACAATTATTTTTGGTCTCTCTTGGCTTTCCGAAATGCTTTATGTCATGGCCCAAATATTTTAATCAGGATCATCGACCCTTGACGTGGGACCTACACTGTGATACGTGCACCATTGAGGCACGTGGCCAGAGGTATATCGTATTTTTGTATTGATGTGTGTCTAGTGTTATGCATTGTGTAGACTTACTAAGTCGGTTTGTACAGTTGTAGGCGTCGAGACGAGAGCGGGGACATGCCTCGAGTAGTGTGCGAGCCGGGGAACCAGGTAGTTAGCATTTTGGTAAGTCTTATTTAATACTAATATGAAATAAGGAATTACTTATAAGCCTATGGTTGTGTTTGTTAATGTAAATCAAATTAAAGGCCTATAAGTGAGTAAATTAAATGGAAAGCATAAGATTAGTCTAGAGATACACATTGGCACATCTAGGAACTAGGTGAGTAATGAAATGGTGTCACTTGAGGTTGAGTTAGTGGGAGTTAGTGGGATATATGACAAAGGTGGACCATTAGATATTCCTAGGGATACATAAATCCATGAAGATTAAGGGCTAGGAAGGAACATCACCTTAATATATATTATTAGTGATCAAACAACATGCAAACCAAATCACTCATTTGTTTTTGCTAGAGAAGAAGAAGGAATTGCTGAAGAGGAGTGAATCATCAAGTTGTTGAAGGAATCCATTAGAGTCGGTGGAAATTCTCAAGCTAGAATGTTACATCAACGAGGTACACATCTTTTTAGTTGAAATTAGAATAAGTTCTGGTTTTAGGCTAATTTCAGATAGTAGATGATTCAGTATTTGCGATTAATTTATATATTTGGATTAGTAATTTCAAGCTTATAATCCAACTATATTTAAGTTCTTAATTTGGTTTTGAAATCATAAAGATATGAATTTTTGAAGTTGCAACACCAAAACTAGAATTCTGCATGTTCCATTAGGAATCAATCTGGGTAATTTGGTCATAATCTACCTATTTTATATCCAAATTGATCCAAACCAGTGGCATTTGAAAGCTTATTTAAAGAGGAATAACTTTACTTAACTGAAGATACTCTGATTCAAGTGTTTCTATGTCCAAACTTGCTCTATAAATAGGTACTGGAATTAAAAAGGAAAGTTTTGAAACTAAATCAGTTAAGGGCATAACTCCCTAACTACTTATCCAAATGAGCTGACCATTTCGAATGTTGTATTTGATATATTTTCTAACTTGTGGACGAAAATCACATTTTTAGGAACTATAGATTGGGGACATAGATTTTCTAAATCCGCTGGTCGGATTAAATTTCAATTAGACCTATGTCTAGTACAATCATGATATCTCCTTCATTTTAAATCAGAATTTTGCAAACTAAACCTTTCTGGAAAGCTAAGAGAGAGACCAACAATAATTGTACTAGTGGAGGATTTCGATATTTTGAACATTTCATGCCTAAAAACTGCATTAAAATGTAGGGCTGAAACTGAAACTTAATTTAGTCTTTAGGGACTGATTTAGGAAAATTGATTTAAAGTCTATTGAACCCATTTAAATACACAAAAAACACCACTAAATTGAGCTTAAACCCACTATATTTGAAGTAATGAGATACCAAATTCAGAAACCTAGGAAGAGGGTATGGGAGAGTAAATACAAGATTTGAAGTATCGGGAGGCCGGTAAAGCTAGGACTTTACTTTGTTGTTGTGAGTATACCCAATGGCAACTTTACTTGGCATTTCATTTCTATTAATTTCTATCCTTGCATAGTCCTTTTGACTATTTTGCCTTTATATTCTTATATCATGCGTTCTTTGTGTCTATGCTCACTTGATAAGTCTAGTTTGCATGATATCCATTCATTTGATTTGATTCATTGATTCTATCCCATGCTATTTCTATTCTTGTTATTTTAAATGTGAATTGAACGATAAATAACATGCTATTAAGCTAGTGAATATCTTATAAATTTTTAAGGGGACTTGTATTCCTTATTTGTTTAGGTGTGTAGATGTGCCTATGCCTTGACAATCCATACTTAGTATTTCTTGAAATTTTAAAAGTAGTTTTCGCATTTAGGTCCCGTACTCGATTGAGGTGTGCGCGACTCATGAGGTTAGAGTCCCTGGGGATGTCGGCACGTGTTACCTGATACTGTATGACACACGGGGTTAATGTCCCTGAGGTGGTCTACACACCGGGGTTAGAGTCCCTGGTAACACTTGGGTTAGAGTCTCTTGTGCTATATGATTATTGAGTCCGAGTGACACGTTTCACTACCGACCGGACCTAAATCACCACTACTTAGCCTAGTGTCAGTATCACTTGTTTAACTCTAGTATTTACTCGCATATGGTTTATTTTCCAGTTTTCCCATTTATATGCTTTTAAATACAATTTGAATATTTAGAAATGCAAATTAAACTTGTCATTGGGGATTACTGTTTTATTCTTGTACTCACCGTCCTTTTTATGACGGTAGGTGCAGAGTCGTCTACCAACAGGTCGGGCAAGGAAGAGATCGGCGATTATCCCTTAGCCCGCGGCGCGTCACTGCATCGATTGTAGGCCTTCTTTTGGTATTTTGATTGTTTATGTTATATATGTCTTTCAAATACTATTTGGGTTTTATATTGGGTTGACCGTTAGTTTCCCCGGCCTGACTTAGACTATTTTACTATTTATAAGTGAGTAAATTAAATGGAAAGCATAAGATTGGTCTAGAGATACATATTGGCACATCTAGGAACTAGGTGAGTAATGAAATGATGTCACTTGAGGTTTGAGTTAGTGGGAGTTAGTGGGATATATGACAAAGGAATTGCTGGAGAGGAGCGAATCATCAAGGTGTTGAAGGAATCCATGAGAGTCGGTGAGAAATTCTTAAGCTAGGTTGCTATATCAACTAGGTACACATCTTTTTGGTTGAAATTAGAACCAATTCTGGTTTTAGGCTAATTTTAGATGGTAGATGATTGAGTATTTGCAATTGATTTATATATTTGGATTCCTCATTTCAAGCTGATAATGCAGCTATATTGAAGTTCTTAATTTGGTTTTGAAATCATAAAGATATGAATTTTTGAATTTGCAACACCAAAACTAGAATTTTGCATGTTGTATTAGGAATCAACCTGGGTGATTTGGTCATAATCGGTCCATTTTAGATCCAAATTGATCCAAACCAGTGGCATTTGAAAGCTTATTTAAAGTGGAATAAGTTTTCTTAACTGAAGATATTTTTATTCAAATGTTTTTATGTCCAAACATGCTCTATAAATAGGTACTGGAACTAAAAAGGAAAGTTTTGAAACTAAGTTTGTTAAGGGTATAAATCCCAAACTACTTATCCAAATGAGCTGATCTTTTAGTATGTTGTATTTGGGTATATTTTCTACCTTGTAACCAAAACTCACATTTTTAAGAACTATAGATTGGGAGAATAGATTTTCTAAGTTTGTTGGTCGGATTAAATCTCAATTAAACCTATGTTTAGTAAAATCATGATATCTCTTTCATTTTCAGTTAGTATCACTGTGTAGGTCCTACGTCAAGGGCCGGTGATCCTGATTAAGGAATTAAAATGGGGGTTTGAGATTTGGGTTGTGACAATTATATGGTAGAATGATTTATTTATTTTTTCTCTTTGTAACATTCCATATGTCTTTTTTCTATATACCATTGAGATTTAGGTTTCTACCAACCTAATCCTCAATAGTTTCTCAATTCTGGAGACATTGATGGATACAACCATCGTATTATAGTTATATTGTCTTCCTTTTTATTGAAATATCCCTCAAGTCTAGGTTCCCCAAGAACCCCTCGCCATCTATTTATTGGATTCCAAGATAAAGATGGGAGATAAGACCATTAAGATAACGTATAGGAAAGACATTACAATTGTATTTATCGCATAGATACAATAAAAAACAACACATAACATAACTCAAGCTTTTTTCTTTCGTTACCCCCCAAAATAATTGATAAAAACTATTTATAAAGTCATAGGTTATCAATAACTTAAGAACTATCTCAAAGTCGGTGAACCTGAACTTCTATTCAGATTGCAGGTAATGAATTCAAACTCTAATACTAACTGCAACAGAGTTATTCTTTGATTTTAACAAATCTCAAAATAGAGAAACCAAGCTCTATACACCTTGGAGTTCATTCCAAATTGTATCAAAGTTATCACTTATTTCAAAAATAATTTGAAAGTGAAACCGAGGCTCTGATACCGACTATAATATTTTGTATCCCATTAGGGCAATGTCTGGCCTAAAACCTTAATTAAGCCCCAGTACACAAGTCAAACTCAATTTGAGTAATAGTACAACCGTTCTTCATACCCAATAATCATAATATAGTATATCGTATATCAAATAAACAATTGAAACAACAGCGGGATTAAAAGTATTTCAATAATACAAACGATATACTAAACTATACTAATCAAAGTCCAAAACCAATATCAACCTCAGTTTACGAAACAATCCTAAACCCTGTATTAATACAAAATGTATTTAAATTCAAATATATAAGACAAAAGAGAAATCAATTCACTGTAGAGAATACTATAGACTCCTAATCTTCTCCGTTGCCGAGCCAAAGCGCACATCAGTATTCCTGAAATGTTAATTGGAATGAACGTTTTAACTTTCTTAGTAAGTGACTCACTATTATAATATTAAGAGTCTATCTAATAATCAAGGAATATGAAAATACGAATCCGATAATATCTAAACAATAAATAAACAGATGCAAAGCCATAGTTCAATAGCCCATGCACAAGTGACTTTAATTATTTTTCGATATACAATAGTCTTCTCTCAATTGTCCAAGAATACCACTACATAAATCCACACACTAGCCAAATCTTTGATTTCGTCAGTGTATTCAAGAATAACTGAATATTCACACTCTTAGGAAAATGATTATTATATATATTGATCGACGGCCATATGAGGAGACATGGAAGGCATGGCATAGCTACCACCTGTCGTCACAGGGAGAGGTTCCATCCTAGGTCACCTGTCGCGTCGACCCATACCCGGAGACATAAGTCTACTTATTTCCTCATTTGTTTTTAGTATGGTACACTTGTCACTGTGTTGTGCTCCCATTCCTTGTCCATGACTATGTGAACTAAATCTACTACGATATATAGCATAAATGATAAATGTAATCGAGCCGACTTAGTTGTACTAAGCTTTCCTAACTTTTTATTAACTTAACTCCCGAAACCCATAAACATTTCCTCGTCGATCAAGAACTTAAATAGATTGATCACCATCAATTTGAGTCTAATACTCATTGGTTAGAACCCCTAAACTGGTCCTATGTGAATCCCAAATCCCGAGATTACACAAAAACTTTGACCAAAATATGCTCGAGAGCTATTTACAAAGATAATACTTTATAACAATTTCAAAGTGTTATCAACTAGCCACTTAGGGTTAACTTTTTAACCTCCTTAATATTTGTCATGATGACCAAAAAAAGTTGTAGTACTCGTGTTGTACTTTCTATAAACTCCAAGAACTCTCAAATCGGATCACAAACGGAGAAGTTATGAATTTCTAATATAGCCTGTTGAATATGCAAACTTTATTAATATAGAACTAACAAAACTTCTCCAAATCAACATTTTTGCAATTATGTCATCACAACTAGACACCAAATACCAAGAAATCCTCAATACCACATTCAAAATACTTCCACAGCCCATGGAGTCAATTTGGACAAAAATCAATAATCCAATTTATCCAAAATCTCATAAAAATCAGTATCAATTATTAAAAATCTTCAAAATAATTATCAACTGAATCACATCGATTCAACTCACAAAATCCCTAACCTACGACGGTGTATTTATCCTAAATTAGTACAAGTCAACCCAATACATCAATTCACAACAAATCCTACCAATTTCTATTAAAACGCGAAAGAAATCGAAAAATCGCGAGAATTCAAATCGAATTGAGGAAATGTTCTAAATTGAGTATTTACCAAATTGTGGGCCAAATACCTCATTTCCACCGCAAAAACATAGCTTGAACTGATCGTCTTACGATGCTCTATAGTTTTGCAAAAAGAAATCGGGCGAAAATCAGACATCGAGAGCTCACGGAGCGAGATACCGAGTTGAGAGGTTTAGGAAACGAACTACCTAAATATTTTGTTGAACGTTTAGAAATGAAACTTGATTTCATTTGTTTTTTAAAATATTTATATATAAACCCTCAGCTGCTTGTCAGCAACTTAATTTTTTTTTTTTATTAATTCCTAAAATCCTTATCGTGTTTTGGCTTCCAACGATCATTTTTTATCCAGTTTTTCACCAAATTGAGCCAAACTCTCGATAATATAGTCATGTTCATAAGATATCAATAACAATGGTTTTTGTTACAGCAAAACCCCAAAAATAATAACTTTGTCCATGACATATCAAACTCTCACAGCCAATTCTTTTGTCATATTTAACCAATCTTGCACCAAATAAGACCCGATCTCAACCTCAACTACTACCAACTGATGCAAAATTCGACATAATGTCTTGCATAAACTTTATTCTCATTTTACACAGCCACTGAACCCAACTTGCATACAAATAGAGGCAAAATCTTCGCGCGATTCTTAACACTTGATTTACGAGGTTTCGAGCAACTAATAATTTATTTATTTCACTTTATAGGTCTTATATTAATATATATTAATTGCTTATAATTCAATTAATCAATTTTCACACCAAACAAACACCATACATCACATCAATGCACTCGCACATTATTCAAGACAAGCTGGGCTTAACCTCAAGCCTAACTCGAGTTGATTAAGATTAGGATTAATATTAATCACCTACTTAAGGTAACAGGTCGTGACATCTGCATTGCCACCGAATTGGCTTAACTACTATGCAAAATCTATAAGTTTTTGGCAATCTCTAGGAGAATGAGAGTAATCTCCGTAAATTCACAAGCATTGACCTGTTGCACAAAAGAATGCTGATTAGAAAAATTATGTTCATAACGTGACATACCTACCCAAATCACACTATAATAGTGTGAGTCTTGATATAGATCATGATCGTAATGATAAGAGTAGTTACCATTAAGTGAACCTGCAAAACACTGAGATACAAAGGTACAATTTTTTTATTTTGTTTTTTTTAAATAGTAACCTAAAGTTAATTAGCGTCAGTCCCCGACAACAATGCCAAAAAATGATGTTGCATTGTATAACACTAATAATAGTCTCGATTTATTGACTACAATTGATTCGTAGTGAGGCAAGTATTGGGTCAAACCCACAAAGGCTGAGGTTAACTCTAGGTTATTAAAGGGAGTTTTATAAAGAAAACTAATATAAACTAATTACTAATTAACAACTAGTGAAGTAAATGCAAGAATACATAAACATAAATACTACTAAACTAGAAAATTTAATAATAATTCCATATCAAGGAGACATACAGACCACTGTGAGTATGATTTAATCATCAATTCAAAAAAGTTATTTTTCATCAAGTCTTATAGATATGCTTATAGTGACTCATAGGGGTGGCAAAAAAGGGGTATGGACAGATATGGGACCGGACACCCCTTTTAATAACGACTAAAAATAGTGTCCGAACCCGTACCCGTTTTTAAAACGGACATTTTTTTTGTCCGGACCCGTATGTTTTTAAAATATACAAGTATCGTTTTTTGTCCGAACCAATTTTTTAATAAAATAAAATAAATTTTTTCACTTAATTATTAACAAAAATACATAATTTTTATTTTTCCATGCATTCAATCACTACAAAAAAGAAATGTTATAAATTCAAAATTCAAGTCATACAAGTTTCCATATAAAAATAACATCATCATTAGTAAAATTATAATTCAAAAATTATAAAAGTTTCAAAACACTACTATAAATAAATAAATAAATAAATAAATAAATAAATATTATTTCAATTAATCGCGAAACGGGTACTCGTTTTTTAAAAAATTTGTCCGAACCCGAACCTGTTTTTTAAAAAGGACAAGAAAACATGTCCAGACCCATATTAATTTTCAAAAAATTATGTCCAAACCCGTTTAAAATGGGTCTGGGCACATTTTTCCACCCCTAGTGACTCATGCCACCTCATTCTCCTAATGTCATTGGAGGGAACGTGCGACACAACCACATACTAACTAGACATGCAAAACCATCGGATATGTCGTAGATTTTCAACAGACTACCAACATCAGAGTTCTATGAGAACACCTAGCATACGTGATAACTAGCATCGAGTTATCCATCCGTTACGTATGGAAATTATAATACACTACTACCCCATCTCATATCTCAATTGCATAGGGACACACCATTTGCTAACATATAAGGTCATACTCCCCGCCTAATGTGATCCCCTTACCAAACGACAGTAGGATCACTGGAAATGAATTCTAACCTAACTAAGGCATGTTCGCTTCACTTTATTATGCTGGATTAGCCACACTAGACTGGCTAGTCCAGTGTTCGCTTGGAGGATTAACTAATCCATGAGACTATTTAATACCCAATACAGGTGACTAAACTAAACCATCCTTTTGTGTCACTAACTAGTCTCGATGCTTGGGCTTGAAAAATTACCAAAATATCTCTCCCTCTTAAACAAAATCGTTGCTTTTGATTTGGAGAAGATGTCAATTTCGTTGGTGTGCAGGGGTAGAACCACCTGCGCCACTGCAGTTCATCGAATTTGTTGGTTTACAGGGGGTAGATCCACCTGCACCACTATATCATCTATGTTCATTTTCTCCACCGTAATTTTTTTATTTTTGTGAAATTTAGTTGTGAATCTTGTGATGATGAACCCTAGCCAATTTGACAATTCATAGCAGAGATGAAAGCCATGAAAGCAAAGAAAAAGACACCGCTCCCTCATGCTTATGTTGCATTTTCTCATCTTCAACCACAACCACAACCAATACCACTCATGAAGCCCATAAAATCCACTGCTTCTCCTTAGCAGACAACATTAGGGGCATTTTGGTCATTCCAACCAAACAAGTGACCTATTGGGGATTGATCACTTAATCTAAGCCTCAATCCTATGTATAAGTTAGTCCCATACACACTTACTATTATGTTTGTGAAGCAAACAGCCTATCTCGCATCTCCTTGATCCAGACTATAACTTAGAGGGCTAATACCATATAAATCTTAATTACAAAATACAAATAAAAACTTAAAAATAAAAGAAAAAAGGGTGAAGAAAAGATGGAGAAAATGGAGAGACAGAAACGAAAAAATGGAATAGAAAATGGAAGGAAAACTTTATAGTGTCATTGGTCACCTGGAAGCAAGAGAAAATATCCTATAAAATCACATTCAATTCTAAAAATCGAATTTGTTGTTAATTGGTTGCATCTTAGGGTTATCAAAACAACACATTCGCCAAGGAGGAATTAGTGGTTATCGATCATGGTTAGAAGGGTGGCACTCTGTTCGAGGCGAATCAAAAGGAAGCTCGACACACCTTGCTTACGAGAGGAGAGAGAGAAGATTGAATTCACATGTGGTAGAGGCTAACTCGTACGCCTAGGATGATCCACAACCACTAATTATAGTTGGATGGCTGGTATGTAACTCGAGGACGATCTAAAGGGAGCTTGGAATGAGACATGATGAGAGGTCTCGTGTGCCTAGGAGGATACACGCATCTGAGGCAAGGTGGATTAAAGAGGAGAGAAATCGAGTGAGGTGGGAGATAGTGTGGCGTGGATCTCGATATAGTATCTTTTAGTTGTTAAGATGTTATGTGCTCCATGTGTGTCTGTTGCTGCATCACTTGGCTAATCCATCACTTCTGATATTGTGTATAATGCGTGTCTCGAGGAGAATCTAAGAGATGTTGAAGCACAGTGCATTAAAACTTATACTTAGCCCATTTCTTCAACTAATGCACCACGAAAGTTCTTCTGGACCACTAAACACTCGACATGGACCAATGTAGGCCCACGTGATTGTTTGAGATACGTGCAAGTGCACTTTTCAAGGCCAATCATCAAATACATTCCAAAAGGACCCAAATTTAGTCATTTTCATCAAATTGTCTCTTTTAGTCCTGAAAACACAAAAACAAAGGATTAGTGCTATAAATTGGGGATTTAACCTATGAAATCACATGAAATACACACTAAAATATAGCACATTTGACATCTTATCAGTCGGGTAGTGCCCTAGATTAAGGGAGGGACGTCACAGCTGTATATTTGGGGTGTAATCTAATTTCTTGGCAATTAGATAAGCAAGGGGTCGTTGATAGGTCTAGTACTGAATCTGAATATACGACCTTAGCCGGTGTTGTAGTTGAACCGAATTAGGTGAAGTCTTTTCTCTCCGTAGTTTCCTTTATCTCAAATGCCTATGGTATGGTATGATGACATGAGTTTCATTGTGTTAGCCACGAATCATATGTTTCATGCCAAAACTAAACACATTGATATTTACGTACATTTTATCAAAGATCAAATACTGAAAGGGGTCTTGTCTGTTCAACATGTTCCCTCTCATGATCAAGTGGCAGATTGCTTCACAAAGGCTTTATCGACCTCAGTTCAACTATCTTCGTGATGAACTTGGTATTATTCCATTCCCCTATGTTTGAGGGGGGATGTAATCCTTAACCAATGAAATAGAGAAACGCATAGTAGTTTGTACTGTGCATGAGTGATCGTATGTATCTAAAGTTGTATAAGTGAGGTGTATACACATGTGAAAGTCATGTGAGTTTGTTAAATTTGTTAGAGAGAGTGTTTCACTAACACATCTTAGCCTTACACGTGTATGTACTCAAAGGTACGAGTCTCTATATAAATAGATAGCTCATCTTCATTTGTTAATGAAAGAATAACTGATTCTCTATTTTTTTTTATTTTGTTCATTCTTTGTTTCTAAGAGTTATAAAAAGAAAGAAATGACAAGATGGAGGCACCCCTCCACCTTATGCTTTAAGGTTAAATTAACCATTAACTCTTATTTTAGCCTTATAACTTTTCTTTTAAAAATCAATCGAAATAAGGTTGGAGTTAAACATCATGGAAATATGGAGAAAAACAATGCACTTTGTTTGCCACTTCAAATTAACCCTTCTTGTGAAGCTGAACATATAAATGGTACCTCTTTTGGATACAAGACGAGCAATCAGAGGCGGAGGCAAGTAAGAGCTTGGGATGAGGGGGCATGTATCCACCCCCCCCCCCCCCCCCAACTTTGTCCCTAGCCCATATGCCTCCTATAAATAAATCACTTGGCCCCCCAACCCTTACACAAAAGAATCAACCACTTAATATAATTTATTTCCCTTGCCGACTTCAAGCTCAATAAACACCCAATTCCCCAACTTGTCGACTTCAAGCTCAATAAACACCCAATTCCCCAACTTGCAGACTTCAAGCTCGACCAATAATACAAACAAGTAAAAAAAAATGTCAACAAGCACACTTTCACTTTTTGTTCATGTTGCTCATTCCCTGCTCGCCGCACGACACGATTCCACATCTTAAAAGCCTTAATTCTTTTTTTTTTATTCTACACATGGTGAAAATCCCAAACTTTGCCCACAATGACACAACTCTTTAACCTTACAACAAAGACAGGTCTGCTACTATGCGATTTTATAGATTTTTCAACTTTTGACTTCTCCATTAAGGTGATATTCATATTTAACATTGATTAAATGAGTTTAAATAGTGTAGATATTCATATTTATTGTTTCAAATCCTCTCATATGTGTAAAATTGATGGTGGCGATTCGGTTACTAATTTGGATGCTTGATTAGTAGATATCATACATTGATGTTACTCATAAGAGTATTTTCCTAAAAAGGCATCAATTATCTAAGCATTTTAATTTTAAAATTAACATTAATTAGTTCTTTGTTGTTAATTATTGAAATATTTAATTAGTTTTTAAATTTCTTCGTTATGTTGTGTATCGATTTAGGCTTTTGTAGTACTAAAAAGTTTCACACCCTTTTTGAGAATTTATGATTATTATTTCATATTTTCTTTGAGTACTAGTTTTATGACTTGAAACTAGTCCTTACTTTAATTTTGAACTCTAGAAATTGTGTGTTACTTAGTTTAAATATCAATTAAAGTTTTGATTTGATTTATTCTCTAAAAAATGTTTAACATGATAATTTTTATAGCTTTCAATTTTTTTATTAGATGAAAACCACAATTGATTCTTATTTTAAGTGGAAGAGTGGTGAAGTAACACAAAACAATGGCGAGTCAAGTCATTCTGTTCAAGTCGAGCCTTCAAGTTTTGAAGCTCCTCCTCTAAAATCTCTAAGAATTCAAATTAATAAAATTTTTGACATCAAATCTTTAGAATGTGATCCAGGGTTGAGACCACAAATATGGAAATATCATGTAGAGAAGCGGGATGAAGTTCGTATAGCTTACATTAAAGTTGGTCCATATCAACCTGCAATCCAAGAGTTTCCAAAATCTAAAGGAGCACGTCCTCGTAATTTTTAAGCATCGTGGTATGGATATTTTCCAACACGGTTGGAATATTATCCGAGTACAGATGATGCATTTTGTTTGCCATGTTTTGTGTTTCACTCTCAAAATAGGTCGTTTGGATCTAATGCCTTCGTTATCAAATGATTCAAATCATGGAAAATGATTAGAAATGGAAAAAATTATGCATTTTTGGTGCACATTGGAAAGGGTCCCACTTCTCCACATTGAAATGTCGAAAGAGTATGTGAAGACCTTACGAACCAGCCATTACATGTTATGCATACATTTGGGATATTCACTTCTCGTGAAATTATGGAAAATAGGCTTCAATTAATAACTTCATAGAAGCAATGATGTGGCTTGCATTTTATGGGTGTTCGTTTAGAGGCCATGATGAGCCAGAGACATCAATCAATCGGGGCAATTACTTGGAACTATTAAATTTTGTTATGACGACCCTGCGGCCCTGGGGTGACGTGTCTCCGTGTACTCCTTGCCAGCTGGCCCAACTACACGTGTCCAACCCCTACCTATCCTCTTCATGTCTTGTAAATCATGTCTATGTGTGTATTATATGATAAATTAGTAAATTATCCTTATATTCTTTATCCATTCTCTGTGGGAATCTAACTATTTCACCTATTACTTAGTTGGCAATTTATTGAGATCCCAACCATACTAGTGGGTTGCATCTTACAAATTAACATATTTAGCGAAAGTCTTAATTAATATCATTTAGACAAGGAAATTTAGCATGATAAACATTGTTAAAAGGCAAATCCTATTGTGGAAAACCCTGAAAAGTACTTTGTATATAAGCAACAGTACCACAAACAAGGCATATATACATGTACGGTGTCATCTCAAGTCTCTTAATACCCAAAATATACAAAATATCAAAAATAAACACCTACAAGTAGGTCCTCGATAGCAGAATACCCCTAAACTCAAGACTTTGCACGTCCCGAAGCAAATGTGTAAATGACAACACAAACTAAACTAGACTCCTAATATAATAATGCACTGACTCAACTAATCCTATACCCCCAAATTCATGGAGTTTCTTTGGTTTACATAGTCACCAAATTAACAAGTAACTCAAAAAATTTCAGAGTTATGATATGTCAAGTCTCGCAAGTCAAACACAATTAAAATCTCACTTTCAAAACATAGACTCGGTCAAAACAAAGGCCATCAACTACTCAGAGTTTTCTTAGTCTATACATTAAAGCACGCAAGTTCAAGATCTCACTTAATATAGTGAAAGCACTCGAACTAAATCTTTTATTTGAGGAGTTTTACAACTTCCACCTTTATTCATCTTATTTTCTCTATTTTTCATCAACCTCTTTTTTTTTCAAGTAGTACGATCCCTGCTACATTTCTTGTGGACTGCTTTTTGCACTTTTTTCCCACCACAAGTTTCCCTGCTCCATTTCCTATGGAAACTTGTAGGACTTTTTATTTTTTTATGAAAAAACTCTTGTTTGTACTTCTCACTTTCACTATAATTAAGCAAATCCCCTAATGTGGGTTAAAATAATATGACTTGCATAAATTTGACCGTCTACTCATTTTAATTACATATCACTAAGTTTAGCCATCATCTAAATATCTAATCATGAAATCATTAGAATATTGAGCCACGAACTTGATTGAGTGTTTCTCCTAATTTTCTCTAAGTTTCAAGTTAAAAAGGCAACTGTAATTTACTCATCCATAACCAAAGTCATCAAACAAAGTTTCGGGTGACTATAAATAAATAATAAAATAAAAATATACTAAACATATATATATACATGAAATGTATCAAATCCTAATGAAATGAGAAAGGGATGTGAATAGATAAGAAATAAAAGAAATGATATAGAACACCACCATTACCATCCAATATCTGCATATAACTGCATAAAAAAATGAAAATGATCTCACCTACGGTCTTTCACAAAGAATCCATCCAAATCAATCCACAATCCCTAAAACGCCCCCAAACTTATTCCAAACCTTGTCCTCAAGGTTCAAAACAAGTCAAAAAGTCCAAACATATAAAACAAACAAGATGGTGAAAGAATATGATAAAAATAAAATGAAGTAAATGATACAAATTCATGGATAATATAAAGTTTCTAAAAACTAGTGAATGCACTAAATCTCTCATGTGTGGGTGACTAAGGAAACTATAAAAGAACAATCATAAGAAAAGCAAGAACTAGCAAACATAAGAGTTAACTGAAAAAAACTCCAATCAAGTCTTGCGAGCCCGAAGTCTGTTAACTAAGGGTAAAATCAACAAGATGATGGAATGAAATTTAGGGTTTTGGGTCTACGCAAAAACCTGCCACTAATGCAGCGACTTAAGTTAGGTATGTCCCAACCAAGTCTCAAAACACCTAAAATCCTATAAACTTGTTAATTCCCTAAAAAAAATAATGCTCAAATTATGTTAAAAATGTAATCCAAAGTCAAATCTACAAAACTTAGCGCTCCAACCCTCCAATGAACGTTAAACATAATATATCACCTGTAAAAATAAAGAGACCGAATTAGAGTGTTATTAAAAATAATAAAAAACTAAAACTGAACTAAAACTAAAATAAATGCAAGAAGTGAATAAAATAAAATAAAAATAGAGATGGGCTGCCTCCCAACGAGTCGCCTTTCTTTTAAGTCTTTGGCTAGACTTAACACGATTGGTCACGTGATGCCCTCTCCTTTAGAGATGTCAACAACGAATGGCGCATCTACGTATTTGGGCAATGAAGCATGCACGCCCTCTTTCAGATTTAGGAGCTCATTCGGGACTTCCAACACAAAAGAGTCTATCGTATCAGGCTCGTCTAATACAAATGTGTCGGCATTTTAGAAGATCTGCAAACGCTCCCTTACTTCCACCCTCTTATAAGGTTTACCAAATGTGCATAGGAGGGTGGGTGGTTGCACCAACACCAAAGGTTGGTCTTCCTTGCTTTCTATCTGCGGCTTCTCCGGCTTGTCTGAATTGACATCAATTTTCATCTCATCTTCTCCCTCATTTAATGCAATGACAATCTCTGGCTCAATTTGAAAGACTTCACATTCTTCGGATGTTTCTATCAAATAGTCTTCCATCTGTGTATCCTCTTTCACCTCAAGATTTGTCAACGTATCAACACTCACATCCTCCTCTGAGTTAAAAGTTGGTTGTGTACTACACAAATCTTATTCATCAGTCTTTCTTTGAAGACTGTTAATATATTGATCGAATGAAGTTTGCATGTCCTTCAAGGCTGGCAAACTAACATCAATTTTTCGAACCTCATTACAAATTTGTTGACACTCTTGCACACGTTCCATCACTTTCATCACCATATCTTCCAAGGAGAAGCTTTGATGAAACTGTCGATTTCTTTCATGTTGAGGAACTTGTGGGTGTGACATGAATCCAGATTCCTAAACCAACTATTTTGTAGAATAGTGGCAAAGGGTCAAACCCACAGAGACTGGTTGTCTTTCTTAGGTTAAAACAACAAAAAGGGAAAATCGAGGGTTTTAAAATAAATATTAATGTAACTAACTAATCCAACTAAATTAAATAAATAAATTAACTAAACTAATTTCTAAAACGATTAATTAATAATTAATTAACACCTAAACAACACCTAAATCTCCAATTCCACAAATCAGAATCAAGATTCAATAGCAATCATGGTCTTCAATTTTTTCCAAAAAGTTATTAATTTAAAATCTCCTAGATTAGCTATAAAAAATCGACATCCGCCAGAAATTCCTAGTTCCCCTAATTTCGATAGTCAGGACGTCCGCCACTAACTATTTCTCTAATTAATGTATAACCCTAGACATCCGCCAATCAGGTTTAACACACTAATTGCAGTAATATGAATCTATGGGAACACTAATCCTAAATAATCGGATCAGATCCGCTACCGATTTAACCTAGATTCAATTGTTGCGCATTCAAGAATCGAAAAGGTTTTACGGCAAACGGGTGAATGTTTGTTACTTTATTGGTCTAAAAGCACAATTACACGGATACTAATACTCCAAATAACAGTAGATTGTCCATCTAAAAGCATGCATCGGCCGCATACATACCCTAGATCTAAATCATAATAATTAAAATCAACAACAATGAAATAGGAGAAATTAAATTAATAAAATAATAAAATAAAAGATCTCACATAATATGCTATGAATCCATAATTCCGACTTGCTTCCCCTTCGACTTAGGCGAGAAATTAACTACCCGGACATCATCGTAGAAAATCTATACTAAAAAATAATAATAATTAATCTAAAATTATACTAATTGGTTCTTGTTTCAATAATATCTATGTTCCTAATATATAAAAGCACTCCAAATTGGACTCGAATACTAATTTTAGGGGTTCTGGACGTGACTCGTACGTCGAGGAGCAGCGTATGGGTGTTTTTAGATCAAAAATTGGATTCTGCCACGTGTAAATAGCCAATTGGCTGTAAATCTGCAACGCGCCACGTGTCAACACATGATTCGCCAACCTCTGTCACGCCGCTGAAGTGTCGCCGCCTGATTCGTTGAACTTTGTGCGCTTGCATTGTATGAGAGTGACTCGGCGCCACGTGTCCGCAAGTGGTTGGCTGAAACACTTTCTGGTGACGTGTCTGGCTAATGGGAGCTCGCCACATGGAAGCGCTGGCAGAAGAAAAATCGCGCAACTCTTGCGAATTTCTAGGAGTTTGTGTGATTACAAATCTCGAGGCAGATTGACGAATGATGTACAAAAAGAAGGAATGGAGCTGTGTGTGACGTGATCTGCGCTAGGTGACGTGGTGACGCGTGGCAAGTTATAATTGGTGACGCTGGCTTTGTGTTGACGTTATGGACTAATAGGCGCGTGACACTTGGCAGCTGTTGTGATGCGTGGCGCTGACATATCGTCACCGATTGGTCAAACACTGACGTGGCATGCTGTGATTGGCTGAAATATACTGTTGGCTATTCTACACACCACGCAATGCGTACTTCGGGCAAACTGTCTAGCATCCGATCACTGCAAGTAAATACTCCATTTTAAGTATTTTTCCGCCACGAATTCAACCGCGCACTCTGTTTCACCTAAAATTGACCAAAAATATAATTAAATATATATTTTAAATATTTTAATAATTAAATATATTAAAATAGACTACAAAAAACCTATAAATATTGACTTATCAATAGCAGGCAATCTGATATAGTCGCTAAGATCCCCTTGCCCCTACTAGTACTAGGATCTGCACTCAATCATCGAAAAAAAAGAAAAATGACGAGTAAAGTAATTAAAATCCCAAGGAACTCCTCTGAGCATTCATACAATAAAGTAAAGGAAACGCAAGGAATGTTGTCAAGTAAACATACGGAATATAAAATAGACAACTGTAAATGGCTTATCACATGAATAGACAACTGAAAAGCTAACAAAAGTGTGTGCTCGCTCTAGATGGACTAGACTATACTTCGAGTCACCAAGTTCCCACCAGTGGTCGCGTCCAATTGGCCCGACAATTGGTCCCTCACGACGCTGGCCAAGTTCGCTAATCACCAACGCGTGCACTAAGGGCAAGCTCAGGTCACCATTCACTGAGGGTTGGATCACACATGCTACAGTCCAGTGCATCATGAACACATGACCAGGAAATCTGGGGGAGTAACCTCAACCCACGTCCAAGTAACAGAATAGGGTAATGAACAACAAGGAATGATGGAATTGAAATATAAAGCATAATAAATACTCAGAGTCTTTCAGTTGGGTTTTACAAACCTCTCACCGTTCTCCGACCTTTTCGGACTCTCCGGACTCCTGTACCAAACCCGACAAGCTCATCGACACCGAGCCTCGGTCCACTAAGTCCCTGAAGTCTAGTTTTACAAGTTTAAGCAATTTACAAAGTTCTAGTTATGTATTAAATGAAAATCCACCAAATAGCCCTTTATAATCCATATTCCTCCGTTATTAGTGCACTAGATTGAGTTAGCGCACTAAAAAGGGTGTACCTAGCTCGCTAGATGGAATTAGCTCGCTATGGAATTTAACTAGCGTGCTACTTTTTTTCATTTCAAAGAACAGTTGCACACCCAGGAAGATTAGCGCACTAATCATTTCAATTAGCGCACTAATTGCCTTCTAGGATAGAATTCTCAATTCAAGGATTCTGTCCTAGCCCTCTCAATTTGATACTTTAACTAGTTTTACACCCTCTCCTCATCAAAATAACTTCAATACATCAATTAGAACACTCCAGATCATTCAATTAATCTAATTTTCTCCATTTTCATGCGTACACCATATTTTTCAATTTCATCAAAACCATCAATTCGAATTAAACTAGTAGTAAATTCCTATGATTATGATCTAATAACATGTAATACATTAAGGTTTCATAAAAAAAATTGAGGTTTAACCATCAAATTCGAATTTGGTCAATTAAATAAAAAATGGGTTCATAGAGAAAAGAGGAGAAGAAGATAATGATAACCTTGGTTTAAGCTTTTGATTTGGTCTCTAATGTGTGAATTCTCAGCTTGAATTATCTCTCTCTCTCTCTCTCTCTGGTTTTCTCAGATTGCATGAGAAAAATTTGAGTGGATTGATCAAAAATTCCACTAAGTCATGTATATATATTTTATTAAGATCATGTGTGCATACGTATCTCGAGGATGATCTTGTGGTGTATAAACATGTTGTAACACATTCCTCAATGACTCCAATAACACACTCATTTCTTAGTACTACTCGTTATGATCATCTAGGTATTCATCTCATGGTCTTCATTATTTAGTGTAAACTATAGGCTTAGCTTATTTAAATGATGTCACATTACATTAAGCCTTACAAAATCATATGGTTAGTGTTTTATTTATCAAATTTACCCATCTCATGGTCCTATTAACCTTCGACTACCAAGTATCCAGTGCCCCGTGTCTCGACACGCATTTCGAGGCACACCATAGTCTATTATTTAAATTTCAATATAGTTAGCCTATGATAACATTACCCATTTCAACTTAAGAACTATGTCATATTTATGTCATATTTCTGTGTCCGTACTTTGTCTCTCGATACTCGCGTTAACAAGCACTTCAAGGCGACTACCCTTCACACACCCTCGCACACTCTCATTATTCAACATACACACATGTGATGTATTTAACAAATAATTTAATAAATTGCATCACAAATAAGCCATCTAACACACAATTTAACTAGTTTACCTAGGTCGACGTGTGTCCTATCCTACCCGCAGCGTTCACATAGATCTGAGGTGGTGTCCATGTCTACAATTACGATATAAATAACGGCGTTAATAAAATGGGCCATTACAGTTCTTCCCAACTAAATAAAACTTTGTCCCAAAATTTAACTGTAACTTAAACATTGTACCAGAAAATAGTTGAGGGTATCGCTCTCTCATCGTCGACTTGAGTTCCTAGGTGAGTCCCTCGGTCCTATGAGGCTACCAACGAACTGGAACCTTAGAGAGCTTCATGTTCTTGAGAATCTGAACACTGCGGTCAACGATCTATATCGGCCTCTCCTCGTAAGTCACATCAGGTTGAACCTCAATCCGCCCCAACTCAATAGTCGGTGTTCGGCCCTGACCTAGCTAGTCTCAACATCGAAATGTGAGATTTTGGATGAACTCCAACTAACTCAGTAGGTAACTCTAATCATACGCAACATTTCCCACTCGTTGCGCAATCCTATATGGCCCAATGAATTCGATGCCAATTTCCCCTTAATACCAAACCTCTGTTGACCCTTCCAAGGGGAAACCTTTAGATATACCATGTCTCCCTCCTTATAGCTCAGTCCCTCGTGATACTGATCCGCGTATTTTTTATCTATCATGTGCGGCTCATAACCTTTGTTGAATTTGTTTGATCTTCTTTGTGTGATCGACAACTATCTCAGGCCTAACTGTCACTATATCTTCTAGCACGCAGGTGATCTACAAAGCCTCTCATACAGTGCCTCAAACGGTGGCATTCCACTACTCGTCTGATAGTTGTTATTATATGCAAACTCACATAAAGGCAGATAATCCTCCCACGAACCCCCAAACTGCAATATACAAGCCCTAGCATATCCTCCAAGATGTCGCTTTGAATATCCGACAGTCTAAGGATGATAAGCTCTATTAAACTACAACTTAGTGCCAAACTACTCCTGCGTAGCCTCCCAAAGCATCGATGTCAACTTGGGATCTCTATCTGATACAATGGAAACCGCCACCCCATGCAATTTAATAATTTCCCGCTCAAAAAATATGCTCAGTTGGGGAAATGTGTATATCACGGAAATCGAAATGAAATGAGTCGATTTTGTCAGTCTATCAATCACCACCTAAACTACATCGTGACGCCTCGATGTCTGCGGTAGTCCACTAACAAAATCCATGGTGATTTGCTCCCATTTCCACTTTGGAATAAGCAATGGTTGTATCAATCCACCGGGTCTTCTGTGCTTAGCCTTCACCTACTGGCAAATATGAAAACTTTTAATGTACGTGCCTACGTCAACCTTCATCCCCGACCACCAGAGTAGTCGCTTCAATTAATAGTACATCTTGGTCTGATCAGGATGAACTATGTAGCGAGACTGTTGTGCATCCTCCAGAATCCCATCCCGTATCTCTTAATCTATAGGTATCCATAATATCCCTCATCGTCTCAAACACTGATCCGTGGTCTCTGCCTAATCAGTGCACTCCGGATCCCGAACCAGACCACTGAATCGCTCATAAAGCCCATCAGTTCTCTAACACTCGGCAACCCTCTCAATCGATACGATCGACACTCTCATCTGACCACAAATATGTTGCTCAACCGTAGTGGATACCTCTGTCATGCACATAACTGATGCTACCTATAACAGACTATGCTTGTATGTCATAGGTCACAAAACAGTCTGACTGTCAACCCCGCTCCTTCTCAGTGCGTCCGCTACGACGTTCGCTTTTTCAGGGTGATACTCAATAATGAAGTCGTAGTCCTTCAGTAGCTCAAGTCATCTCCTCTGGCGTATATTCAGATCCCTCTGAGTGAATATGTAACATAAACTCTGGTGATCTGTATATAAGATGAAACTCTCTCCATAGAGATAGTGCCTCCAAGCCTTCAGTGCAAAGAAGATCGCTGCAATCTTCAGGTCTTTTACTAGATAATTCCCCTCATAGGGTCTCAACTGTCTGGACAGAAAGGTAACCGGTCTACCATCTTGCATCAATACGCATCCAAGACCAATGCCCAATGCATCTGTATAAACTGTCAAAGTCTTGCCTGGCTCCGGCAATGTCAATACTAGTATGGAAGTCAACCTCCTCTTCAGCTAATAAAAGGCATGCTCACACTACTCTTACCGATCAAACCTAACATCTTTCTTAGTTAGTCTCGTCATCGGTGTTATAATCAAAGAAAATCTTGCACAAATTATTGATAATATCCTGTCGGTCCAAGAAAACTCTGTATATCGGCAACATACTCAGGCATTCTCTAATCAATGATATCCCGAGTCTTTTTTGAGTCCACACAGATACCCTGATCACTGATGACATGACTTAAAAATCTCGTCGCACTCAGCCAGAAGTCACACTTAATGAACTTAGTATACAATCTGTGCTCTCTCAGTGTCGTCAAAAATGCCCTGAGATGTCTATCGTGATCCTCATCAGTCCTGCTATAGATCAAGATCTCATCAATGAACAATATGATAAATTTTTCCAGATATGGTCTCAAGACCATGTGCATCAAATCCGTGAAAATTGGTGGGATGTTAGTCAGCCCAAAAGACATGATTGTGAACTCAAATAGCTTGTATCTTGTACTTAAAGCAGTCTTCTGGATATCCTCTTCTCAAATCCTCAACTGATGATAACCTGAGCGAAGGTCAATTTTCGAGAAGAATCTGGCACCTGCCAACTGATCGAACAGATCATTTATCCTAGGAAATAGGTAATGGTTCCTAACTGTCACCTGATTCAACTTCCTATAGTCTATGCACATCCTCATCAAACCATCCTTCTTCTTCACAAAGAATATTGGAGCTCCCCAAGGTGACATACTAAGGTGAATAAAATCCATCTCCAGCAATTCATCTAGTTGTCATCTAACTTCCTTCTACTTTGATGGTGACATCCTATATGGTCTAATGGCGATCAGATGCATCCCTAGTATCAATTTAATGATAAATTCAATAGCTCGTAGTGGTGGCAATCCTAGTAGGTCATCTAAAAATACATCAACAAAATCTCTAACCACCGATACATCCTTAATCCTGACCTCCGTCTTAACCTCCGACTCAACTATTGCTGCAAATGCCTCCATCTACTGCGTTGTAGCTAGTCAGCCTATAGTGATAGGTAAGTTAGTCGCAGATCCAACCAGTACAAACTCTGGTATCCCAGGAATATGAAACTCTATCATCTTACCATAACAATCCATCCATGCATGATAGGGTGACAGCCAATCCATCCCAAGAAGCACATCAAACTCTAGGTACTATAATACTTGAAGATCGGCTGGTTCAACTGATGTCCCTCAACCTCTATCATCACGTCTTTATATACTCGGTTAGGGTATATCTTATCCCCAACGACTGTACTGAGGACAAGGCGTGTGTCTAGTGTCTGTGTATCTAACCCTAACACTCCAACAACACGTCCAGCAATAAATGATAAAGTACTACCAGGATCAAACATAGCATGCATAGGTCAACCAGAGATGTGTAACGTACCCTCGACGAGCTGTTTGGTCTTTTTGCCATCCGGGTGTGCTACCGCATGAGCTCTCTCTGGCCAGCTATGGCTATTGACGTAGCGACGATGGTGTCCTACAGTCTGCCCTCAAGGGTCCCCTCTAACTACATCTATGACATTTGCGGCCGTCTTGCCTACCCGTCTCTGTGTCTTTAGATCTCAAACCCTGACCCTAGTCTCTCCGACTTCTGTCATGTCCCCCTTGACTCCGACCCTGATGGTATATTTATGGTTGTGACCTATGCTGATCTACCGATGCTGATGTGATGGCCTGAACCTGTTGTCTCTCTTCATATTGGAACTGACTGCTCTGATGATCATCCTTACGGCCCTTGTCTCATCTATCATCACTCCGGCCTCTATCCCGATGATCTCTCTATCTTTTTGGCTTTTGGTTTGACTGAGAACTCGGCCCTGTTTGTACCTCTATACTAGTCACATGCCTACCATTTGTATGCATTACATATGTCTCATGTGGCAATGCTCTATCAAAGATATCCAACAAAGTTGGGGCCCCAGAGGATAGCATTTTTGAAGCAATCTTGTCATCAACTCATCTAGTGAAATAGTAGATCTACAGATGCTCTGTCTCGATGACATCCATCGAGAATTGAAGTAGGTACCAAAATCTCTCCATGTACTGCATCAAGGTCTGGTTACCCTGTCTCAGGGTCAAGAACTCCTTCCTCAGTCTCGGTCTAACCTCCATAGGTATGTACTGATCGTAGAATAGCTCTCTAAACTCAGCCTGTATCGTCGACTCTAGATGCGTATCATGATATGTGGTCCATCATACCTCTTCATGGCCTCTTAGGCATGCTTCTGACAATCGTGCCTGGACACTCTACTTATTCCTTAGCAGCTTATCGAACCGTTGATGAGATACAACCCACTTCCCCGCAGCCTCGGGGCTCCGTAAAAGAAGCATGGCTGAAACTTCAAGAATTCCCTCAATATCTTCGCCTTTGTGGTAGTAGTAGTAGTGGGAGTAGTCGTCTGACCCGTAGTCGTAGGTGGATGCGTAAGATTCGGCGTCCCCAAAGGAACAAAAATGGATGTGGCTCTCTGTGTCTGTGTACCGTCTACTACTCTCCATTGGTGTCTAGGGAGCAATCGGGACGATGGCTATCCCCTTAAGTATCGTAACGGCTACAGGCTCTCTTGGTGTAGCAACTGTTGTAGCAAGTGTCGTCAGTGCGGCGGTCTGATCTCTTAGCAACCATAACACCTCGACCATCTGTGTCTTTTGAGCCAAGAGTCGATCCTCCATACTATGCGCAACTGAGGAGTCTCTTGTTGTACCACTAGGCTGACCAATCTCCTGAGGCTTCATCGGCTGTTCATCCATGATATGCATCGAGAAGCGCACTTCAGATAAGTCTCTGTGTATATATGTATATCATATATATAATGAAAATATAACACGTGTATAAACTCTAACTCTACCCGCCTCGCATCATTTCCCAACTAAAGTTATAAGGAAATAACACAGGGTTTCCACAACTAAAGTTTATTTATTAAGCCTTATGCTCTTTTCATTTTAAATTTTACAAGTTCCTAAAACTAGGGCTCCGACACCAACTGTGATGCCCCTGCCGGCCCAAGGTGACGTGTCTCCTTGTACTCCTTACTAGCTGGCCCAACTACACATTTCTGGAATCTGCCCGTCCTCTTCATGTCTCATAAATCGTGCCCACGTGTGTATTATCCGATAAATTAGTAAATTATCCTTATATTCTTTATCCATTCTTTATGGGAATCTAACTATTTCATTTGTTACTTAGTTGACAATTTATTGAGATCCCAACAATACTAGTGGGTTGTATCTTACAAATTAACATATTCAACAGAAGTCTTAATTAATGCCATTTAAACTAGGTAATTTATGATTATAAACATTGTTCAAAGGCAAATCCTACTGTGGAAAACCTGGAAAGTACTCTATATATAAGAGACAGTACCATAAACAAGGCATATATACATGTACGATGTCATCTCAAGTCTCTCGATACCCAAAATATACAAAATATCAAAAATAAACACGTACACATAGGTCCTCGACAACGGGCAATCAGATATAGTCGCCTAACATCGATATAGTCGCCTAGGACCGATATAGTCGCCTAGGATCGATATAGTCGCCTAGGATCCCCTTGCCCCTACTGGTACTAGGATCAGCCCTCAATTATCAAAAAAATACAGATGACGAGTATAGTAAGTAAAATCTCAAAGAACTCCTTTGAGCATTCATATAATTAAGTAAAGGAAATGCAAGGACTGCTGTCAAGTAAACATGCGGAATATAAAATAGACAACTGTAAATGGCTCATCGCATGAATAGACAAGATACAAGCTAACAAATGTGTGTGCTCGCTCCAGATGGACTAGACTGTACTTCGAGTCACTAAGTTCCCACCAGTGTCGCGTCTAACTAGGCCGACATTTGGTCCCTCGCGGTGCTGGCCGAATCCGCTGAGTCACCGACACGTGCACCAAGGGCAGCTCAGGTCGCCATTTACTGAGGGTCGAGTCATGCGTGCTATAGTCTAGTGCATCATAAACACACGACCAAGAAATCTGGGGAGTAACCTCAACCCACGTCCAAGTAACCGAATAGAATAATGAACAACGATGAATGATAGAAATGAAACGTAAAGCGGAATAAATACTCAAAGTCTTTTAGTTGGGTTTTACAAACCTCACACCATTCTCCGACCTCCCCGAACTCCTGTACCCGACCTGACAAGCTCCTTGACACCGAGCCTAGGTCCACAAAATCCTTGAAGTCCATTTTTACAAGTTTAGGTTGTTTACAAAGTTTTAGATATGTATTAAATGAAAATCCCCAAAATAACCCTTTATAATCCATATTCATATGTCATTAGCGTGCTAATATGGTCTACCTAGCATGCTAGATTGAGTTAGCGCGCTAAGGGGGTGTACCTAGCACGCTAGATGGAGTTAGCGCGCTATGGAATTTAACTAGCGCGTTATTATTCTTCGTTTAGCACGCTAATCATTCCAATTAGCGTGTTAATTGTTCCAATTAGCGCGCTAATTGTCTTTTGGGACATGATTCTCAATTCAAGAATTTTGTCCTATCCCTCTTAATTAGTTACTCTAATTATTTTACACCCTCTCCTCATTAAAATAACTTCAATACATCAATTAGAACACTCTAAATCATTCAATTAAACTAATTTTCTCCAATTTCATCCATATACCAAGTTTTCCAATTTCATTAAAACCATCAATTCGAATTAAACCACTGATAAATTCCCTATGAATATGATCTAATAACATGTAAATACATCAAGGCTTCACAAAGAAATCAGAGTTTTAACCATCAAATCTAAATTCACTCAATTAAATCAAAAATAGGTTCATTGGAGAGTGGAGGAGATGAAGATGATGATTACCTTGGTTTGAGCTTTTGATTTGGCTTCTAATGTATGAATTCCCAACTTGAATTCTCTCTCTCTCTCTCTCTCTCTCTCTCTCTCTCTCTCTCTCTCTCTCTCTCTCTCTCTCTCTCTCTCTCTCTCTCTCTCTCTCTCTCTCTCTCTCTCTCTCTCGGTTTTCTCAGATTGCATGAGAAGAATTTGAATGGATTCATCAAAAACTCCACTAAGTCTGGTATATATATTTGATTAAGAACAAGTGTACGTACATATCTCGAGGATTATCTTGTAGTGTAATAGTGTATAAACATTTTGTAACACACTCCTTAATGAATCCAATAGCACACTCATCTCCTAGTACTACTCATTATGATCATCTAGGTATTCATCTCATGGTTTTCATTATTTAGTGTAAACTATAGGCTTAGCTTATTTAATTGATGTCACATTACATTAAGCCTTATAAAATCATATAGTTAGTGTTTTATTTATCCAATTTACCCCTCTCATGGTCCTACTAACCTTTAACTACCCAGTATCCAGTGCCCGCCTCTTGACATGCATTTCGAGGCACGTCATAGTCTATTATTTAAATTTCAATATAGTTAGCCTATGATTACATTACCCATTTCAAATTAATAACTATGTCATATTTATGTAAGTTTGTTGAGTTCTCCTAATGTATCCATACTTTGCCTCTCGATACTCGCATTAACACATACTTCGAGGCAACTACTCGTCACACACCCTCGGACGCTCTTGTTATTCAACATACACACATGTGATGTATTTAACAAATAATTTAATAAATTGCATCGGAAATAATCCATCCAACACACAATTTAACTAGTGTGCCTAGGTCGACGTGTGTCCTAGCTTATCATCGGCGTTCACGTGGACCTGAGCTGACGTCCATGTCTACAATTACGATATAAATAATAGCATTTATAAAACGGGCCATTACAAAATCTTCTTACAATGATTAGGTAGCAAAAGTCTTAGATAATGCTCCAAGAAATGCATCATATACATCAGGGACAATACAAATTTTACAAGTGTAGGGAAACAAAGTCAAGAAAGCTATTCGTGAAGAAATAAGTGATGCAAGATTTTGTATACTTGTCAATCAAGCTCAATATGCATCTAAGAAGGATCAAATGTTTATTTTTTTAGATTTGCTGATAGAAACGGATGCGTGAGAGAATGTTTTTTTGGACTTGCTCATATTAGTGACATTTTTGCTCGAACACTAAAAAAAGTAATTTTGACACTCCCTTCTCAATATAATCTCAATGTTCAAAATATTAGAGTATAAGGTTATGGTGATGCGAGTAACATGCGTGGAGAATGGAATGGATTGCAAGTGTTAATTTTAAATGAATGTACATATGTCTATTACGTTCATTATTTGGCTCATCTTGTAGTTGGCATTAGTTGTTGTATCTAAGGAAGTTATTCCTGTCCACCGGTTATTCAAAAAGTTACATGATTTTGTTAACATTGTTCATATTTTTTGTAAGTGTAATGACCAATTAAATGCTACTCATGCTTCGAATATTGCTTACTTATTTGATATTAATGAGCTTGAAAGTAGAATAGGCCTAAACCAAATTAGAACTTTACAAAGGGCTGGAGATACTCGTTGGAGCTCTCACTTGAGATCTATTTCTAGTTTGGTGAAAATGTTTAGTGCAACATGTGAGGTTGTATTGAGTGTATATGAGGACGGAACTCCTACTCAACGCAGAGATGTAAATGAAGCTTATAAGGAGCTAACTTCTTTTGAGTTCATTTTCGCTATGCATCTAATGTAAAATATTTTGGAGAAATCTAATTCACTTTGTCAAGCTCTATAAAGGCAATCTCAATATATCTTGAGTACGATGCATCTTATTTCATCTACGAATGAGCTTATTCAAAAATTAAGAGATGAAGAATAGAGAAAATTAGTCGCAAATGTGAGATCCTTTTGTGGAGCTGTCAATATATATATTCCAGATTTTAATGCATTATATGTAGGTAGAAGAGGAAGGGGTTGCCATCAACAAAATGAAGTTACAATTGGACATCATTACAGAGTTGAAATCTTTAATGTTGTGATAGATACTCTATTGTAGGAATTGAATAATAAGTTTAATGATCACACGGTGGAGCTGCTTGTTCTTAGAACAGCTTTAGAACCAAGAGAGATGGGCAAATAATTCATAATTGATGATATTTGCAAGATGGTACAAAAGTATTACCCGCGAGACTTTTTAGAATATGAAACGTTGCAAGTGGAAATGTTGTTTGAGCATTACGATTTTGTGCAGCAACTTCCTAATTTTCAAAATTTGGTTACTATTTCTTATTTATGTCAATGGTTAGTGACAACAAGAAAATCGGAAGTTTATCCACTTGTGTATAGAGTGGTAACTCTTATTCTCACCTTTCCAGTTTCAATAGCTACAATGGAACAATTTTTTTTTTGCTATGAATATAATTAAAACTAGGCCATGCAACAAAATGGAAGGCGAAGTTCTCTTTGATTGTTTGCTTGTATATATTGAAAATAGATTTGCTAAAGAATTTGACATAAATTCTCTTATAGATGATTTTGTTAACATGAAAAAGAAAAGAGGTCTAAATTCTCTTGAATTTATAGATGATTTTGTTAACACGAAAGAAAGTAGGTCTAAATTTTCTTGAAATATAGTGAACTTGTTTGATTTTTATGGTTTTCTTTATATGATAATTATTTTTTATTACATTTATGCTTTTTTGAAAATATTATGTGTATATATGTAACTTTGAAATTTAGGCATAAGTTTTTCAAAAAAAAAATATAGATATGAGTTGGCCCTCCCTGAAAGCTAAGTCTGGCCCCTACGCGCAATAAATGTGAATAATGCAGCATAACTACAAGTCTACAAGTGCACAACTCGACAGCACCCAATAAACAATCGAAAAAAAGAATGATAGGTGTCACTATCGGAAGTTGTCACAAGGATGCATGGGCTACTGCCTTGACGAGCATGTCGAATAGTTCAACATGAGCGGAGAAGTAGGGGCTATGATCGCTCTCCAAAACGAACACATCCGATGGCGTCCAACGCTTTATCATGGAATCTTGTTGATCAGGCTTGATCACTCTATCATTTGTGGTCTTGATGTACACACGTGGCACTTGCTCGATATTCTCTATTTCCTCGAATTGCGCACTCAATATGGCAGCAAGTGGTCCTGGCTTTATCAACATGGAAGCCAACATCGAGTCCTGGTTATCAAATTACATATTAGAATGGAGAAAAGTTGTAGCACATCTTTCATTAATTTAGTCTTAAAATCTTTCTGTTATAATTATTATTAAGGTAAAAATAATTTATTGAGACTAATAAGATTTAACTTTCATAAAATAAATATTAGACTTTTTTTCGAAACTCAAATATTAGACTTTTAATTAGAGGAAAATGATTTAGTGACTCGTTTTTGGACACTCGGTTGTTGTTGATCATTTATTTTCGCATTGATGTTTTTAAGCACATAAATCAATGTATATTGAATGAACACCAACAACCAAGTGTCCCAAAAAGTTACCCAAGTGTAGTCATTAAATATATTTTATTAAGATTTGATGTTATGATTAGAGATCATTCAGTCGTAACCAAAAGATATTATCATTGTAACAGTTACCTATATAAATAGGTGGTTTGCACTCAAGAAATATACACAATAAAGATCATCTTTTTTAGAAATTAATATGGTATGTTATGACAAAAAAAACATGGTATCAAAGCTAGGTTATAGGTAGTCTCTTATTTTTCTTTGTTTTGTGTCGACTTCCTCGACTACGTCTTCGTAGACTGCCATGAGAAACTTGCATCGTGTATCATGCCTTGGTCACCTTATATTGACTTTCGGCCCGGAGTCCGTTGACATTAAATATGTTGTTTCTCCACTCTCATTCTACCTAAATCATGCTCTGCACGCATTTGTTCCTGGGATTTATATCAAGACTCGATCATCAATGCAACAGTTCTTGTCGCGTATTCGTGTCTTCTCTGCTTACTCAATCTCTCTTTGTGGAGAGAGGTTTCTAAGTCATGTTCGCATCCGCCATCTGCCCATGTGCCTTGTGTTGCATATGTTTTTATGGTCATTTTAAGACCATCTACTCATCTGTTTGGTCAGTGATCATCTACGAGCTGTTGCGCCCGCGTACATAAGCACTTCAGATTTGCTCATCAATTAATACTCTGCCTATATGTCGTGGGTTACAACACACACACACACACACACACACACACACACACACACACACACACACACACACATACGTTTCTACTTTATGGGTTGTTATTGATTAATTTCCTCTACAACAAAATATATATCTATTTTTTGTCATTTGTTCACTTGAATTTTTTTCTTGTGTAACCGCCTGCATACTCCACTCTTACCGACTGCATATTCCACTGATTTATTTAGCAAATTCATATTGGTTTTGACAAACTCATCTTGAGTTTGAGGGAGGGTGTTAAGATTTGAGATCATTCAGTTGTAACCAAAAGATATTATGGTTGTAACTATTACATATATAAATAGGTGGTTTCTACTCAACAAATATAAACAATAAAATTATTTTTTTCAGAAATCAACATATTTAGTCTAAATTCATTATAAACATTGGCAGGATAATTCAGTTTCATATAGAACCCCGTAATTATGTTGGTCTGTCATGCCCATCAAGGGGCTTGTCGGTCAGGCCCATCAAAGTCATCTAGGTTTTATGAGTTTGTTGTGAATCACCAAAAATTATATAAGTCTACTATATAATTTGGCTTTGTCTGTCTACTAAATCTGTAACAGCCCGAAATTTTCTACTCGTGTTTATGTCCTTACACAGGCTCAACAACCCGTACCGTGGGACCCACACCATGATATTTACATTGACCGAGGCAAGGTTCGAGGTATCGAGACAACCGAGGACATACCTCGAGTTACGTATCGACGTAGGATCGAGGTAGCGGCATATTGGGGTAAGTTTCATTTATTTGAATTAAATGTGCATTGATGTTGGGTTAATAAATGGCTTTAATATGGCCACATTTAGTTAAGTATTAAATGGTTTATAGTTAGTGAAATAAAACCAAATGCACTAGATATGCATCGAGACACACGTTAACTCATCACGAGGCAAGGTGTCCAAATGTAAAGTCACTCAAAAATGACTTGAGGGATAAGTGGGACAGGTTGATCCATGAGATGAGCCTCGAGACACGTATGCACACAATGATCTATGGTTATGGTTTAAAATTAGCATATATAACTTTAGTCAACCAATCTCATCTTCTTATTCTCAAAGCGGTAGGAGAAGAGAGAAGAGAATCGATGGTGGAGGAGAGGAAGTGAAGGATAGAAACCAGAAAAGATCGAGGTGAGTTTGATGTTGTGAATTTGATGTTGTGTTGTGGTTTGTTGTTGGCATATGAAGGAGGTGGGAGCTCGGATGGACTGCAAACGCAGTTTGTCCGAAGAAGGAGAAGAGTCGTCTCCCCTCCCCAAACGAGCTAGGGTTGGATCTCCAACCACAACACGTGAAAAAAAACATAAAAAGAATTCCCTCAAACGAACCAAGGAGCACGGGCCGTGCGTGTGCACCCCTTCCCTCTGTTAAGCAAGGCTAGGGGCCAGGGCCAAGCTCGGTCCATAGGGCGAGCCAGGCCCAGCGCCTAGCCATGGTCGGGTCGGGTCGACTCGACCTAAACAAAAAAAAGAAAAAAAAAATGGGAGATAAAAATGGAAAAGAATCCAAAAAATAGGGAAAAACTCTGAAAAATTATGTTTCAACAAAATAAATAGAAAGTAATAAATTTTTATGAAAAATAAAATATTTAAAATTTCGGAAGAGACTTTTACGGGGGTTTTACCTTGAAAAGCGCAAAATGGGCGGATTGGCCTAAGAATTTAGAAATTTGTCTCAAATTCGATTTGGTCTAAATTGATACATTATTGAATGTTAAGGAACTAAGGGGAGAACTCAAGAGTTTGAGCACGCATTTCAAATTGTCGAGGGAGCTAATAGACTAAGACAAGCGTGCGAATGGTAAGTACAACTATGAGAATTTTATATTTCATTTCATTCACCTTTATTGATTTATTGGTCTATTGGTAGAAATTGCTACTTGAAATCTCACATCATGTTGTTATTGTATCTATTAATGAGTGAATATTGTGACATGATGCCTTGTGAATTGTTTCATTGACTCAGATTCCTAAACTTGATGTCATTTTTTTAAAGAATGGATGAAAAGCATGCTAATGGGATCATTTGGATTTACTTAGGCTTGTATTTGATTTCCTTTGGGCTTTGTAACCAAACTTATTTTGGATTCCTAGAACATTGGCACTATTTATCTTTGAGATTAAAGTAAGGATTATCTAGTGTCTATTTCACGAGAGATGCGCGGCTCACGGGGACGTGGCTCTACCGGGGTTCCGGCACTCACCACTACACTTTTGCGGCACAAGAGTTATGGGACTCGGGGTGGTCGACAAGCATGAGATTGATGTTGCATAAGCGTAGAGCGCCGCTCCGCTATTTGTGTGAGATATGTCGAGCGCAGCTCTATATAGTAGTGGGAAAGATTAGGTGATAGTTCTGATTGCCGACTGGACGTAGATCATCTCGACTTAGCCTGTGTCTGTCTCTACATCTTTAATTGTAGTATTTACTTACATTACTTGTTTCAGCAATTTCTTTCGCTACTTTATGCTTTTAAATACCATTCGTTTATTTTGAAAATATGGCATAAAATTCTCCATTTAGTACTTAAATATCACTATACTCACCGTCTAGTTTGTGACGATGGGTGTATGTCCATCGAGCAGTAGTAGACCAGGGAAGGAGAAGATTGGCGACTTCCTTTGAGCAGTTCAGTGACTCTCCTCACTCATTTTGTATGTCTCGACTTCTGTTGTATTATTATTGTTTGTCATTTTGGGTTGTACATTGGGATGAGTGACTATATATATAGTTTCATATATATACGTGCATGTGATGCTATATTTTCTTGGTTTTCCACACTTAGGAGTTTTGGAGAATGAATGTTTCCGCTTAACATGATAAAGGGATTTTAATTAATGTAATAATATCAGAACATGTGTAGTGAATGGAATATAGGGACGGAAGGCTGACTAATATATAATTAAGTCTTATGTGATTTGGATTCATGTTTGATTACGGGATTAGGCCGGGCGGTGCCCTGTTTAGTAGTTGGGGTCGTTACAGTTGGTATCAGAGCCTTAGGTTTAGAGAACAAGGTGAATAAAATACAAACCTTAGTTGTGGAAATCAGATTATCATTACCTAAAAACCATTCGTTGGGAAGTGAGTGACAGTGAGATGGGGGATTTCTTATATGTACTTGCTAATTTATGTATTTATATATATAATTATGCGTTATGTCACATAGAAGCTGATTCGCGTTCAATATCCATTGCAGACCCCCGATTGCTGATACACGCGGGGGAGGAGATGCAGAGCGTAATGGCAGTCAGCCTCCTACTCTTGCAAAGGATTTATAGCGACTGTCTAATCGAGTGACAGCTCAGGGCCAGCAGTTGACTTATTTCATCACTATGATGACCACTCGTTTTGCTCCACTAGTATCGACATCAACTCCTACGACTGCTACAGTGACTGTCCAGGTGTCAGCACTTCATACTGCAGCTTTAGCAGCACCGATAGTCTTGACCGCACCAGTGGTGGAGACAGTTGAGGCAGTACCATCTTCCACGCCCGCATCTTCCAGCACTTTAGTGGAAGTTCAGATGGTGAAGGACTTCATTAGACTCAAACCAACTTATTTCGATAGATTTAGGGATTTTCAGAAAATTAAGAAATGGATCCTGTCTCATGAGAAGCTTCATCGGGTATTGAGGATTGATGATAGACTTCGGGAGAGATCTCATCATATACTATAGAGAGAGAGACGCAGACGTGTGGTGGCGTATGACAGTGGCCACTCACGGAGAGTTTGAGACATGAGATGTTTTCAAGCAGAAGTTCTATTAGCAGTATTTTCCTCCTTCAGTAATGAAGAGATTGATGAGAGAGTTCATGGATTGAGATAGGGGCCATAGGAGCCTGTGATGCATTACATGGATCGATACGATTATCTATGCCACTTTGCAGGGGACTTGGTGAGAGATGAGTCTGAGGATGTATATCACTTCGGTGATGGACTCAGACCCGATATTGGGTATTACGTTTTCAGTTCAAGCACGAGGACACTCCCTGAGATCTATGAGCGAGCCCTAGCGCATGAGACATACTATATGGACAAAGTTGCTAATGGCAAAGCACAAGGTCCAGTTTTATCTACATAACAGGCCTTAGAGTATGAGAGGGGGAGTCGAGGGGTCAAGGAGCAAATGGATGGAACAGAGGTTCTCAAGGTTCAGAGACAACCACTTACCCACTGGCTATGCCTCATGTGTCATCTTTTGCTTCGGCATAGAGCACTGTGGCCAGACTTCCCTTGCCACCTCCCATCAGACAAGCCTTACCAGCTCCTGTTCTTCCTGCACTTCCCGCCCCACATGCTTCACGGCAGCAGCTGCATGGTGGCAGAGGTCAAGGCAGAGGCAGAGGCAGAGGACAAGATCCTAAATAGAGACCGAAACAGCCACAAAGACAGGGTCAATCGGCACAGGGCCAAGCTCAGACTCAGGGTCGGCGCAGACAGTTGACATGCTACAAATGTGGACAGGTCGGACACATCATGAGAGAGTGCCTGCATCCTGTAGCAGTGTACGCACAATAGGCCCGAGAGGAGGTTCACATGGTAGCCCAGCCAAACGCTGATACTAAACAAGGTCTTATTGAGTGTACGATTTCTATTTGCGATCGAGATTTATATGTTTTATTTGATTTTGGCTCTACCATATCTTTTATTGTTGGTCGCATGATAGACATCTTAGGGTTGAAACCTGTTAGGCTTAGCGTACATTTGATCTTGAGTATTACCGCCGGAGATAGAGTTTATCCTAATAGTATTGTTGAGAGATGTCTCATCAAAATAAATGGAGTAGAGCTACCTGCTGACTTTATAGTCCTCAAATTTTTGGAGTTCGACACGATTTTAGGGATGGACTAGTTAGTTGCATACCACGCTCATATCGACTGTTTCAGCAAGACAGTGATATTTGAGATCTTGGGGCGTCCGCCATTCACTTATAGAGGTAGTGCAGCGAGGATTGTAGGAACGATAGGTCGACCTGCTATTAGTGAGGAGATGGAAGCATTGATTTTGCCGTACAATGTACCAGAGAGTCGGGGACCTAGGTTGGAAGATATATCGGTTGTTAGAGAGTTCCCTTATATTTTTCTAGAGGATTTACCTAGTTTACCACCATCGCAAGAGATCGATTTCATTATTCAGTTGGTACCAGGTATGAAACCGATTTCCATACCACCATACCGGATGGCACCATAAGAGCTAGAAGAGTTGAAGACTCAGCTTCAAGATTTGGGAATAAAAGGATTTATCACCCCTTCCATGTCGCCATAACGAGCACCCGTCCTTTTTGTGAAGAAAAGGGATGGTACGTTGAGAGTTTGTGTCGACTATCGACAGTTGAACAAAGTCACAATTAGGAACAAATATCCACTCCTGATGATAGATGATTTATTTGATCGGCTGAGATGAGCACAATTTTTCTCCAAGATAGACCTGCGATCGGGGTATCATCGACTTATGATCAGGGATGATGATAGGTCCATTACAGCTTTCAGCACGATATATGGACATTTTCAGTTCACTGCCATACCGTTTGGGTTGACCAATGCTCCAGCGGTGTTTATGGAGCTGATGCATCGTGTTTTCAAACCGTTTCTTGACTGATTTGTGATAGTCTTCATCAATGATATATTGGTATACTCGAAGACGAGGGAGGATCATGAAAAGCACCTCAAAAAGATGTTGCGGACTTTGAGGGAGCATAGAATATACGCCAAATTCAGTAAATGTGAGTTCTGGTTGTCAGATGTCAAAGTTCTGGGGCATGTTGTCGAGCAGCAGGGATATTAGTGGATCCAGCCAAAATTCAGACAATTATAGATTGGCCATCACCGACTTTAGTGATTGAGATTAGAAGTTTTCTAGGTTTAGCGGGGGTATTATCGCTGATTCGTGAATGATTTTTCGAAAATCGCTTCACTGATTACTAAATTGACTCAAAAAGACGTTAGATTTCATTGGTATGAGGAATGTGAGGAGGCATTCGCTCAATTGAAGAGATTATTGACTACTACGCCAGTATTAGTGTTACTAAAGGTTGGACAGGGATTCTTCGTCTATACTAATGCTTCTCATAGAGGTCTAGGATGTGTATTGATGCAGGGTGTTGGTATAGTGGCTTATGCATCCAGACAGTTGAAGGTACATGAGAAGAATTATCCAACGCATGATTTGGAGCTAGCAATAGTGTTTGCATTGAAGATATGGAGAAATTATATGTATGGAGAGACGTTTACACTTTTTACTAATCATAAGAGTTTGAAGTATCTCTTCACACAGAAGGATCTGAATATGAGGCAGCGTAGATGGTTAGAATTTATGAAAGATTACGACTTTTCCTTGGAATATCATCTAGAAAAGCAAATGTAGTCGCCGATGCACTGAGTAGAGTGTCTATTGGAGATGCGGAGGCTCCTACTAAAACTTGAGTTGAGATTTACGCATAGATGAGAGTATAGATCGTATTACACAGAGAGTGCCAGATGGTCAGAGGGCCGATAGGTTGTACTCCAGTTTTAGCGAGTTAGCGTAGAGTGCATATTGTGTTGATTGGACGGAGACGTCTAACCAGTGTTTACGATTCAGGGGCAGACTATGGATACCATCATTACCAGAATTAAAAGAGGAGATTCTTCAAGAGTCACACCGTTCCCGATTCACCATTCATCCAGGGAGGACCAAGATGTACTACAACATGAAGAAGCATTTTTGGTGGCCTGGAATGAAAGCGGATGTGTCAAAGTTTATTAGGAATTATGGGATCTATCATATAGTGAAGGCTGAACATCATAGACCTGGAGGATTGCTACAGCATCTTCCCATCCACGATGGAAGTGGGAAGACATTGCTATGGATTTTGTGATAGGATTGCCGAGAATTGCCCGGAGACATGATTCCATCTGGGTTATTGTTGATAGACTGATAAAGTCTGCTAATTTTCTACTAGTGGCCGCATATTATACGTTTAATCAGTTGAGTATAATGTTTGAGCGAGAGATTATTAGATTGCATGGGGTACCATTGACTTTACATCAGACAGAAATGCTATGTATACGTCCAGGATGTGGCAGAGTATGCAGGAGTAGTATGGTACACGCCAACAGTTTAGTACAGCTTTTCATCCTTAGACTGATGAGTAGACTGAGATATTAATACAGGTTCTCGGGGATATGTTACGGGCGTGCGTCTTAGAGTTTGGTGGATCATGGGACGAGTACCTATCGTTATGTGAGTTTGCATATAATAACAGTTATCAAGCCAGTATTGAGATGGTGCCTTTTGAGGCATTGTATGGTAGATAGTACGCTCGCCATCGTGTTGGCCTGAGGTAGAGGACCAAGAGACTGTAGGGCCTGAGATTGTTGTCGATCACACGGAGAAGGTACGACTGATTCGTCAGAGACTCAAGGGAACCCAGGATCGATAGAAAAAGTATGCGGACAGATATCGCGATGATCTCACATACACCAAGGAATCCTTTGCCTATTTAAAGGTTTCCCCTCGGAAGGTTCTTCAAAGGTTTGGAGTAAAAGGTAAACTTGCACCGAGATTTATCGAACCTTTCAAAATTAAGAAACAGGTCGGAAAGGTTGCGTATGAGCTTGAGCTACCTCCACAGATGTCAGGAGTTCATCCAGTTTTTCATATATAAATGCTTGATTAGCTGAGTCGAGAGTGAGGTGATCATCTGATTGTTGATTTGAGCCAGATAGACCTGAGTGAGGATATTTCATACGATGAGTAGCCTGTTCAGATCATAGATCAAAGGGTATAATTGTTGAGGAATAAGTCTATCCCAAAAGTACTCGTCAAGTGGCAGTTTCACGATGATACGGAACTCACGTAGGAAAGGGAGGACTATATGCGAGATAGGTTTCCGTACCTATTCGAGTAAGGTATACATGGTAGTTTGACTTTTAAATCTCGAGGACGAAATTTTCATTAGTTGGGAAGAGTTGTAAGGGCCCGAAATTTCTACCCGTGTTTATGTCCTTACACAAGCTCAACGACCCATACCGTGGGACCCACACCGTGATATGTACATTGACCGAGGCAATGGCCGAGGTATCGAGAAAAAGCGGGGACGTACCTCGAGTCGTGTGTCGACGTGGGACCGATGTAGTGGCATATTGGGGTAAGTTTCATTTATTTGAATTAAATGTGCATTGATGTTGGGTTAATAAGTGGCTTTAATGTGGCCACATTTAGCTAAGTATTAAATGGCCTATAGTTAGTGAAATAAAACCAAATGCACTAGATATGCATCGAGACGCGCATTAACTCATCATGAGGTAAGGTGTCTAAATGTAGATTCACTCAAAAATGACTTGAGGGATAAGTGGGATAGGGTGATCCATGAGAAGAGCCTCGAGACATGTGTGCACACAATGATTTATGACTATAGTTTAAACTTAGCATATATAACTTTAGTCAACCAATCTCATCTTCTTATCCTCAAATCGGTAGGAGAAGAGAGAAGAGAATCGTTGGTGGAGGAGAGGAGGAGAAAGAGAGAAACTAGAGAAGATCGAGGTGAGTTTGGTGTTGTGAATTTGATGTTGCGTTGTGGTTTGTTGTTGGCGTAGGAAGAAGGTGGGAGCTTAGACGAATTGCATTTTGCAAACGCAATTCATCCGAGGTAGGAGATGACTCGGAAGGGTCATCTCCCCTCCCCAAACGAGCTGGGGTTGGATCTCCGACCCCTGCTCGTGAAGAAAAAAAAAAAAAAAAAAAAAAAAAAAAAAAATTCCCTCAACGAACCAGGGAGTCCCTGGTTCGTTGAGGAAGAAAGGGGCACACGCACGGGCCGTGCGTGTGCACCCTTTTCCTCTGTTGGGTCGGGCCAGGGGCCTAGGCCAGGCTCGGCCCATGGGGCGTGCCAGGCCCAGCGCCCTGGCCAGGGTCGGGTCGACTAACCTAAACAAAAAAAAAAAAGGGAGAAAAAATAGAAAAAAATCCCCAAAAAATAGGGAAAATCCCGAAAAATTATATTTCGACAAAATAAATAGAAAGTAATGAATTTCTATGAAAAATAAAATATTTGGAATTTCAGACGAGACTTTTATAGGGGTTTTATCTCGAAAAGCGCGAAATGGGCGGATTGACCTAAAAGTTTATAAATTGGTCTCGAATTCGATTTGGCCTAAATTGATACATCATTGAATGTTAGGGAACTAAGGGGAGAACTTAGGAGTTTGGGCATGCATTTCGAATTGTCGATGGATCGAATAGACTAGGACAAGCATGTGAATGGTAAGTACAACTGTGATAATTTTATATTTCATTTCATTCACCTTTATTGATTTATTGGTCTATTAGTAGACATTGCTACTTGAAATCTCACATCATGTTGTTCTTGTATCTATTCATGAGTGAATATTGTGACATCATGCCTTGTGACATCATGCCTTGTAGATAATCCCTACACTTGATGTCATTTTTGAAAAGAATGGATGAAAAGCATGCTAATGGGATAATTTGGATTTACTTGGACTTGTATTTGATTTCTTTTGGGCTTTGTAGCCTAACTTGTTTTGGATTCCTAAAACATTGGCAGTATTTGACTTTGAAGTTAAAGTATGGATTATCTAGTGTCCATTGCACGAGAGATGCGCGGTTCACGGGGACATGGGTCTAGGTTCGGGCACTCAACACTACACTTGTGCGGCACACGAGTTATGGGACTCGGGGTTGTTGGCAAGCATGAGATTGATGTTGTATAAGCGTAAAGCGCGCTCGGCTCGGCTATTTGTGTGAGATAAGTTTAGCGCAGTTCCATATAGTAGTGGGAAAGGTTAGGTGATAGTTCTCACCGCCGACCGGACGTAGATCATCTCAACTTAGCCCGTATCTGTCTCTACATCTTTAATTGTGGTATTTACTTGCATTACTTGTTTCAGCAATTTCTTTCACTACTTTATGCTTTTATATACCATTCGTTTATTTTGAGAATGTGGCATAAAATTCTCCAGTTAGTACTTAAATATCACTATACTCACCGTCTAGTTTGTGACGGTAGGGTGTAGGTCCATCGAGCAGCAATAGATCAGGGAAGGAGAAGATCGGCGACTTCCTCTGAGCAGTTCAGCGACTCTCCTCACTCATTTTGTATGTCTCGACTTTTGTTGCATTAGTATTGTTTATGTCATTTTGGGTTGTACATTGGGATGAGTGACTAGTTCTATATATATAGTTTCATATATATACGTGCATGTGATGCTGTATTTTTTTGGTTTTCCACACTTAGGAATTTTGGAGAATGAATGTTTATGCTTAACATGATAAAGGAATTTTAATTAACATAATAATATCGGAACATGTGTAATGAATGGAATATATGGACGAAAGGCTGAGTAATATGTACATAATTAAGTCTTATGTGATTTGGATTAAGGCTTGATTACGGGATTAGGCCGGCGGTGCCCTATTTAGTAGTTGGGGCCGTCACAAAATCCGATAAGTTTAGAATTACTATTTTTGAACTTATAATTAGAATAGGAATGTCTCTTAAACATGTGGGATTTCTCTCATGAGCATGTAAATTATAAAAATAAAAAAGTAAATACAATGAGAGAAGAATATACATACAAGTTAATTTGTTGTTAACTTGTGTGTCATTGATTAAAAAAAAAGAAAAAAAAACTGTTGTATATCATAAAATATAACAATAAGGGCATGCATATATAAATTGGAACGTAACTCTAAGAAAAATTATACTATAGAAGCATTATTTACCTCTAGCGGAGAGTTTTGGTATAAAATTTTACGCTGAAACTCCCCCTTGATTATAGAACTTGTGGGATTCTTGTCCAATCCTAAGGCGAATTGGAGGTCATAGACGTCGCCGAACTCCGATAAATCCGGAACACCCTGTACATCATATAATATCATATGTATATGCTACATTAATACATATCACAAGTTATGTCAAAAAAAATGATATTGATAAATAATAAAATCTAATATATATATATATATATATATATATAGATATAGTTTTAAGTTATTTTCTCCTCCCCGTAGACAACTAAACTTTGAACATTGTAAATATATATTAGTATATATTCTAAAGTGAGTAATGTTTCATTTTAACATTAAATTATAGAAAAATATTAAAATGATGATAACAATGTTATACTACAAGACACATATATTTACTTACAAGAGTCTTCTATGCTATTTTAACTCAAGTGTTATACATCAAAATTTGTGTAGTAATTTTCACATCGCGAGACCCATGAATGACTCTTGTAAGCTGATGTGTCTTACACGATGACATGTTGTTATCATTCTAGCACTAATCTATATATATAATATGACCCGCCAAAACACTCAAGAGGCAGCAGCCACAGCGCAAAGTGAGACCAATTGCAGTTCTAGGTGACGTGTAATAAAACTTCGCTAAAGTCATTGTAGCCATTTATTTTGGCCGGCTTTGACCTTGTCAATTTCTTCTTTACTCTAAGGCCGGCTTTGGATTAATTACCAAAAAAGGGTTTGGCTTTCACTTGCAAAGTAACATTCCTTGTATTAGATTATCTATATGCACTTAATTATGCTAAAAAAGAAAGAATTATATTGGAGAAATCTTTGATCATATCCAAATTATACTCAACATCGATCGATCAATGATCGAGAAATTGTATATTTACATAAAGTGGAGATTAAGTAATTAACACTATATCTATATATAAGGATGATTAATTAATTAGATATGTTGAGAGTCAACTTTTGATGATCTCAATGTACGTCTAATAAATAACAAGTAAGAAGCACATACTCGTAGTCTCTTTGGTAATTAATTGTATGTTGATTACGCGCGTTTTTGTGCTATATATAGTACTATATTTTCTTTTTCTGCAAATAATTTGTATAGTGGAAAAAAAAAAAGTGTGAATATATATATATAAGATATAAAAAAATTACGTCTGAGGCATCTTGTGGTGTCCGAAACCCTGATCTGAGCATGGTGGCAGCAACATAAATGGCCAAACGAATTTTTTTGCCGAATTTGAGTGTAGCATCCGTGACACTTAGTCCTCCGGCACTGTGTCCCACCAATATCACCTGATCATACATAAAACAATTATATATCGCTATTGAATTTCAAATTGGGTAGTGATATTTGAACTTATGAGTTCGGACTCAAAAGTTTTTTTAATTTCAAAATCATCCTCAAATATTTAATGAAGCAAACATAATTACTTGTAAAATTCCTTTGATACCCCTAAAATATTTGTGAAATTTTAAAAAACACTCCATACGAATTCGGACTCATGAGTCCAAATAGATTTATTGTTTAAAATTAATGAGACTTTATATATAAGTTATATATAATTCCGGCTAAAGCATATTTAGGGATGAGATGAATAAGACTCGACCCACGTGTTATGCATATATAAGGATCTTTGTATGCCGCATCTTGAGGCGCAAGGCGGAATTAGACTTTTAGTGGTGATGTGGGGGGCACCTTTACATGTGTCGTCAAAATTTTACATTATAATAATATGTTACTTAATTATAAATCATTTGTATGATTTTATCAATGCTATTTCACAATAATATATATATATATATATATATATATATATATATTGCCCAGAGATATGTCTTAAAAAATTTAGAAATATGCCTTAAAAGATTTATAAAATTCATACTTGACCTTAAAGAAGCACAAGTGAACAACCATGCAACCAACTTTACAAAAACAATGGTAATATCATCTCTTCTATGCATATGTGGGTAGGAAAATAAATAAGAACTAGGAAATGAATCATGCTATTTTGACCCACTTTGGACAAGTTAATTTGTCACACACTCATTGGAAAATAGATGTTCCGAATATATTACATAGACATGCACCTTTTGATGATGATCTTGAGATGAGAAGCAGTTGTGGAGAAGGTCGATGAGGGGCTTATTGTAATCTTCAAAAGACACAATTGTGTTTGGATCGGAAGGGTCGATGCCGGAGCTCTTGAGATCGACACAAGAGACCTTGTGGCCGCACCTCTCCAACAGGGTCCTTATCCGATACCAACACCATGCGCCCCCGCCGATCCCATGAACAAGCACGAAATGTAGCCCTGGATCTGCTGCCTCCATCTCCACCTACCTACCTATAATACTTGATCATCTGATACATCGACCATATATAGAACACTAACATACATTAATTAGATTTTTTGTTATTGTTGGGGATGATGACGTCTCTATATATAATAAGGATATGTCTTTTCTGTTTGTTTTTGTACTCTCTATATATAGGCATGGGCAGCAGTACTATGTATCTGTATGGGGGAATCGATATTGATCGAGAGGGGATTGACCAAGTCCATAATTGTCGACTTAGGAAAATGTTATTTAATTAAGCATATACATAGCTAGGGTGACATTAATTCTTTTGTTACAATGTTGTCGAGGTCCCTTGAATCGATATCTATGAGCATGTCTTTAATTCAAGGCAATGACCTCAACAACCATGTATCAGTATCAAAATGTTGTAGCAAAAGAACTTCATTATATATATATAACTAGTGGTTTTGCTATGCTCTGCGCAAGTGTTATTAAAACCATACAATAAAAAATTTATTAAATTATTTTACGCCCTTAAAAATACATTAATTTTTAAATAGTTTATAATGAAAACTTTGGTGGTTTATCCCGATCAATGTGTTTGGTGAAACTGACTTGACCACATGGAATAGTCGCACTCAAATGGCGAAGATATCTATAGTTTTTTTTTTAAGTGTTAAAACGTAAGTATAATTTTCTTTTCCTATCGAATCACACTAACAAAAAACAAGTTTAATAACAAATTTTCATTGTTATTTAAGCTTTTCATAAGATGTCCGTCATCTCATGCAACTTTACAAAAACTTAAGGCCATTCCTATCAGTTTCACGCCGTTATTATATAGTTCAATAAAAAAACTCTTTGATAGCCTTTAATAATGGTTATTGTTATTAAAGGGCGTTCAATTAAAAAAATAAAAATAAAAAAAATAAAAAATAGACTGTTGTTTCTTGCAGCATACAACTTTGATTACAAAAAATAATAATGAACAACAATTATTAATCTGTAATGACATCTAACATCGTTTCATTTCTAACAAAGGACCAAGCTTGATCACATATAAGCCCCACCATTAACATGTACGATATTCAAACACTTCCAATACAGATGAACATACAAGGGTTAACATCGTTTCATTTCTAACAAAGAACTAAGCTTGATCAGTTACGTATAAGCCCCAACATTGACATGTACGATATTCAAACACTTCCGATGCAGATGAACATACAAGGGAGAAGGAATGTGAGTATACGTTTTAGTCAGCTATTGAGAGACAATTCGGATTTGCTTTGATGCACTTCTGAAAACCACGAATGGGTGCATACAGTCTAACCCCTGCAACAACACCACCACCACCAACAACAACAAATCACATAAGAAAAGAACAGTCTGCCACCCAAAATTCCAATATCTGCGCATGAAAAGGAAATGCAACATTTCATCAATTAAACCTTAAAGCTTCACCAACCCAAACCAAAAAATGAGCATATAATATAAGCATAATTTTGTAGGCTCGCAAAGAGGCAGCTAATATTAAGAATGACCATCATAGCAGGCTATTAGCAGCTAGTGAAAAGCTAATGAAAAAAGGCCAAACTCTCTCTCTTTATCACACCTCAAGCATTTAAAATTCAAATTAAAAGTTTTACCTTTAATCATTCTTCATTCCAATACCATTATTCATACCAATAACATAACCAACACAAATTGATATGTTACAATATAAATTAACTGCAACTCAATATGCATGTCAAGTCCATTCTTCATACCAACACTAATTCCATTTTTTTGTTCACCAACAAATCCATTATTTCCAGTTATTTTGCTTTGCACTGCAGAAGCTCAACTTTACAAAGCTGGCTTTCCTCTATAAATTACGATATGAAATATTAATCCCTTTCTATTATTTTTATAGGTTTTCAAGAGTCCAAAAGTGCATCAAAAGCCTACATGCCAATTCTAATCTATTATATTTTGTTAAATAGCCTCAGTCCCAAATTAATTGGGGTCGACTATATGAATCGAACTTTTCCATTGTGCTCGATTAAGAGCAATTGATAGTGAGCTTTTCAAACCATTCAATCCCTCCCAATTAATGCATCACATGTTAACTTTGGTCTACTCCTACCTCGTCGAATTTCTACAGTTTCTATTGAGTCAAGTTTTCTAGTGGGGGCATTTGTAAGCCGTCTTTGCAGGTGACCAAACCACCGCAACCGCCCTTCCCTAATCTTTATTTCAATTTATGATACTCCTTGTCTTTGAATTTTTATATTTCTTATTCTATCTTTACGAGTTTTACCACACATCCATCTAAGCATTTTCATTTCTGCTACGTTCATTTTATGTAATTGTTGTTGCTTTACCGCCCAACATTCACTTCCATAGAGCATAGTTGGCCTAATTGCGGTCCTATAAAATTTTCCTTTTAACCTAGTAAGAACATTTCCATCACAAATTACCCATGTTGCACTCCACCATTTCTTCCCTCCAGCTTGAATTCTATGTGTGACATCATTCTCAATATTACCATCATTTTGTATAACTGATCATATGTATCTAAAGTGGTTCACCTTAGGAACTTCTACTTCCCATAATTTTACCACTCCATCATCTCGATGTCTAGTGTTTCTAAACTCACAATGCATGTATTCGATTTTCGTCCTACTCAACTTAAAGTCTTTAGATTCTAATGTATTCCTCTAGAGTTTTAATTTTCTATTCACTCCATCTTTTGTTTCATCCACTAAGACAATATCACATACAAATAACATATATCATACTATATCCTCTTGAATATGCCTAGTTAGTTTATCCATAACTAAAGTAAATAGATATGAGCTTAAAACCGATCCCTAATGTAGTCCTATCATAATGGAAAAAAAATTTGTAGCTCTTCCAAATGTCTTAATACTCGTTACTACTACATCATACATATTCATAATAGTGTCTATATATCTAGCATGCACTCTTTTTCTTACTAGAACCCACCAAAAAACATCTCTAAGTACCATATCATATGCTTTTTCTATATCTACGAATATCATATGAAGATATTTTTTCTTTTCTCTATATTTTTTCAACAATCGTTTTACAAGTAAAATCACCTCCATAATTGACCTCTCAGGCATGAAACCAAATTGGTTCTCTGATATTGTTGTTTTTCTCCTTAGCCTATTGTCAATTATCCTCTCCCAAATTTTCATAGTGTGACTCATAAGTTTAATTCTCCGGTAGTTTGAGCGACTTTGAATGTCTCCTTTGTTTTTGAAGATTGGCACAAGTTTGCTTCTTCAATCCATTGGCATCTGTTTTGATTTTAGAATTTTATTGAAAAGTTTTGTTAACTAAGTCAATCCAATTTCTCTTAAACATTTCCAAACCTTTATAGGTATTTCATCTGGGCCACATGCTTTCCCTATTTTCATTCTTTTCAATGCCTCTTTAACTTCTACAATTCTAATATTGCGGGTATAGTTTACATTTCTTTCTTGGTGTAGATTTTTATCTATTATAGGATCAACTTGGTCATCATTAAATAAACTATCGAAGTACCTTCTCCATCTCTCCTTAATATCATCCTCGCGCGTTAAAACATTTTGATTTTCGTCCTTAATACATCTTACATGACTTAGGTTTTGTTTCTTTTTATCTCTTAATTTGGCTAGCCTATATATATATTCGCCATCTCTATTACCTACCTTGTATATAGATCTTCTATAAAATTTGTTTTAGCTTGACTAACCACTTTTTTAGCTTGTTTTCTAGCTACTCTATATTGATTGTACGCATCTTCATCTTGACACTTAGGTATTTTCCTATACATCTCTCTTTTAGTCTTAATTGCTCGTTGGACATCCTCATTCCACCACCATGTTTCCTTCTTTGGTGGTCTCAAGCCTTTAGATATACCTAATACGTATGATATCTCTCCATGCAACTACTCATTTCTAGCTACATTGTATTAGCATCAAAGTCAAGATTCCAAACATTTTCCTTTAGCAGTTTTTTTCTAAACTCTACTTGTTTACTATTTTTAAAGTTCCACCACTTTATTCTAAGGTCGCTAACTCTTTTATTCATATTATGTCGTCGTTTTAGCCTAATATCAAGTACTACTAACTTATGTTGGGTAGTAAGCGCTTCACCAGATATTACTTTGCAGTTTCTACATATTTTTCTATCTATTTTTCTTGTTAAAAGAAAATCTATTTGACTCTTATTCTAACCACTACTAAAAGTAATTATATGCGACTCCCTCTTCCTAAAACTAGTATTTGCTAAGACAAGATCGTAGGTTAAAGCAAATTCTAAGATTGATTTTTCTTCTTTATTTCTATTACCGTAACCAAAACCTCCATGAACTTTCTCAAACCCATCGTTACTTGCCCCGACATGCCCATTTAAATCTTCTCCAATAAAAACCTTTTCATCCAATGGTATACTTTGCATAAATCTATCTATATCGTCCCAAAACTTTCTCTCGCTTAATCCTAGTTGTAGTGCATAGGCGCTAAGTATATTAATTTTTTTCATCTTCAATAATTAATTTAACTAGAATCAATATATCCCTCATTCTCTTAACCTCTACGACCTTATCCTTATAATCATTATCCACCACAATTCCTACTTCGTTGCATTTTTTTATCTATACCAGTGTACCACAATTTAAACCATGTGCTTCATATTTATCTACTCATTTCTCCTACCCATTTGGTCTCTCAGAGGCAAGCAATATTGACTCTCCTTCTAATCATAGTAACTATTAGTTCTGTTGACTTCCCTATAAGTGTTCCTATGTTCCATGTTCATAAACGAATTTTGCTCCCCTTTGCGTTTGTTTTCCTTTTCTATTTCTATTTTGTCTAAAAGATCTAGTATCCATTTTGTTTTCGTGCTTGTTTCGAACTAGCTTCTTTACCCACACTCGTCCTCTGTGTGAGAACCCTTGCTCATTTTTCTTCACACCCAGGCGGCAATGTGAAACACACCCTTGTTCAATTTTCACTACGCCCGGGCTCCGATGCAGCGCGTCGCTAGGTGGGAATACCCCGATGTTTATATATGCTTGATCCATTTCATGAAAAGTGACAAAAGTTTTACGCTGGCTTGTCAACCTATCGCAACCCTCCTCCATTTTTCAAGAATGAAAAATGAACTTGGCGTCTCCCCCACTTTTCGAGTATGAAAAATGAGTTTGGGACCTCCCTTACCCATTTTTCGGTATGAAAAATGGGCGTCAAATTCCTCCTTTATCCGAACTTGAGACCGGCTATGATGCGTACATAGCGTACAACATAGGTGGAGTTATTTTGTTAAATATATACAATGATAATAAAACCTCAATCTCAAATTAGTTGGATCAACTACGTAGATCATATACTTCAAATTTGGTCAATTTAATATATAAGTATGAGAATGGTAGATTCGGTATAAAAACTGAATGAGACAAGGAAAGAGTAGACCCATATGTTTGGATAGAGTGATGTGAGGAATGTAGTGAAAGATGCTGAGAGGCATAAAAGTTGTATCTAAAATAGTAAAATAGGTAATGCTATAACCCAGATTTGGTTTTGAAATGTGACCACCAATGTGCAGTATTAAAACACAAGTGTATCAGCTCCCCTCCATCTTGAAGAGCCTCTATAAACAGCATCAAGTCTCAAAGTAGGCACATGCCTCTGCTTTACTCTGCCCTTGCTTTCATGAACTAAAAATGGGTGACAGAGAATTCAACAGTGCACTTGTAATCCTAAACCAAAAACAACATCAAGAATAAAGGATTCGCAAAAACCCAAGAATCTATTCCCAAAGAACAGTTTCTTGCATACTTACCATAAATTTGAAACTGTAGTTCCCCTTCTCTTTAGTGATTCTTCTCCCATGTGTCTCATAAACTCTTTTTGGATCCTTAATAGCTCCAAATAGTAAATACAACATGGACTAATATTTCAAAGACATACTAGTGAAGAGAAGAATTGAATAATTCTTTTCGGACATAGACTAATATATAACAGATTTTAAGTTAAATGACACTAAATCCCAGCGAAAAAGAATAACTTATAACATAAACACAATAGCCAATTAAGAAAATATTGCACCAACATAACTGAACTGGGAATGTTGTTGTTAGCAGTCCAGCTACACCACCACCCAAAACACGGCCATCTGGACTAGCAAGGGACACAATCAAACCACCAGTTCTGCTGCATTGGCCACCACTATCAGAAAGCAAAAATGAACCAGAAAGGGAGAGAATCTCAAATTGTCCTTGTATGAGAGGAAAATTCAACATGACTTTTGTTTACTAGTGAGAGAACTTATTGAGCACTCATCTATGGATTTGTTCTTGCATAGAAAAGCAAGTATAAATTATATTGACCAACTTTGGTACTTTTCACTAAGTTAATAAAAAAAGAATTATCAATTACACAATAAAACCACTTTCTTGTTCCTTAAAAAAAGAATTATTAATTACACAACTCTATTTCTGTGGTTCAATTTAATTTGAAGGTCAATTACTCATTGGACCAATGACTGAAATTAGGAAAGAACTAACTAAGCATTTCCACACATTGATAAAAGAGGCATATTATATCATGTTCAATAAGACTTAGGCAAGGTAACCTATGTCGGTCAATAAACATTACAAAACAATTTTACAGGTAAGGAAGTAAACTTCACAATTCAAAAAACAATATACTAGCAAATTGATAAAAGAGGCATATCATATCATATTCAATAAGACTTAGGTAAAGTAACCTATATCAGATTACTATTTTTCCAAATGTACAACCAAATTCAGATTATTAACAAGACAAAATGCCTTAACTGTAACACATAAAACAAGTTCATATTAAGTGAAAGTGCTGCACCTACCATTTAGGCTGATGATGGTTGGGATTTCCCCATAAGTAAAGCCAATATTTACTGCCACAAGCACCTGTATAGCATACAAGAATTGAAGTCAAGCATGAAATAGCCCCATTTCTATAAGAAATATTTTGACACTCTTTTTTTGTTTCTTTAATTACATCTTCTCTCTTTTTTAACTATGAAATTTGAGGTGGAAGAAAGCGTGGCTTCTCTCACCCTTTTATCAGAATTTTCCAAGAATTAAAACAATGAAAGTAAAGCCTAGAGATGGCGAGGTTACTTAATTTATTAATCACATCTTCAATTCACAAAACCTTCCACAAACAAAGATTGCCCAACAAGAGACCATTAGATTGCGTAACATCGATATATATATATAAATTAGTGGCGAAATTATACCTGTTTTAAGTGAAAATAACTGCGACAACTTCTTTTGGCCATGGAATTATTTCCCCAAGAGCATTGTTCAGTGTTGTCCAATTGTTTTGATTTCTCCACAAGAAAGCATTTGGTTCAAAGACCTTCTCCACATACACTAAGTGAGACGACCCAAACCCCGGTGGACCTGGACCGCCCAGCCTAAACCATCACTAAACCCCTCGAGATAACCCAGTGATGTCGGTCGATGATCTAGTCGCCCTTAGCCTACGGAAATAAACCATGACATTCTACAAAATAGACTAAACTAGGCTAATAGGTGTGGAATATAACAAAGCCTTTATTGTCTAATAAATGCGGAACTAAATGTAGAAATCTTGCATACCAAATTAAACATAAACTGAATCAGGTATATGTGTTCAAACATCTACCCAAATAAATCCCATATTTATTACATGAAAGTCTGAAAGCAAATAGATAATTATTATTAAACCTTGCAAACAAGAAAAGAGCTTCTATGCTAAGGCTTTGCCCTTTCATTTGTCTTGAGTAAAAGCTGAGATACCTGGGGGGGAAGTAGTGGAACGAGCAAAATATATCAACAGGCTCAGTAAAGCAGAAGCTTTCTCTACCATCAATCATCCAAGTAATACCTAGTAATAAAATCAAACTAGATTTCAACAGTTCAGATCATAAGATCCATTATCATTTTCTGGGCATTAAAGACATACATAATCAAGCATAATAATATAGCGAGATAAAAGAACAACAATGCTCAATCGATACTTCAACAAAGATAACGATGATACCGAATGCCTTTAGAGTCAGAAGAAGTGGCAACTGATATATCCAACTGGACAATGGGCAATAGCTTATGCTTCCCCCAATCATGGTTTAAAAAATCGACAAACTTCGCCGAAGTTCGGGCTAAGTTTGTCGATGTTGAGGTAAGCGAAGCGAAGTTCAAGGGCAGTTGAAAAATTGTAAAACTTCTACTCAACTTTGACCGAACTTCGAAAACATCGATGGAAGTTCATAAAACATGAAATAAAATTGTTATGTTTCGTGGAAGTTGAACAAACTTCGATCGAAACTTCGCTTATGCTAAAAAATGCTTAGAATTCAGAATATCCTCCGCTAACATGAGTTTTATGCATTATTGTTATGTGATTAAGTATATTCCTAGCATCTCTACGAAAAAACTTGAGTTTTCAAACTTTAAAGTGAAATTCCGTAAACTTTGGTACACCGGCGAATTTTTATCAAACTTCCATCGTTGAAATTAACTTCATCGAATTAATTCTGAATTTTAAGTGAGCGAAGTCATAGGCGAAGTCGAAGTTTCGAACCTTGCCCCCAATGTTGTGGTTTAGGCAACAAGAAGTTCACAAGTCTGAATGCCAATAGTCTTATCATGTAGTAGGTCTTAGCTTATCCTTCCCCCAATGGTGCGATTTAGACAACACGAGGTTCACAAGTCTAAAGACCTATTGACCTTGCATACCTTATCCTTCCCCCAACAATGCGGATCAGGCAGCATGAGGTTCACAAGTCTAGCAAAACTCCATAGAGTCATATCGGAGGAGGGACCGGATGCCTCCAACCCTCCAACCGCAGTACCAAGTATATTCATTCGACGTATATCAGTTCCACAGGCATCAAGAGATAGAGTAACAAAAAGGGACATGATAAGCAACATATCAATGAAAGATATCAAGTAGATTCCAAGTAATTCATGACCAATTACTGAAATAAAATCCTAGCATTTCTACTAGTATGGCATGATTGATAATAGAGCAAACCTCACCCACCCCACTTGCCGGGTCTACTTAAACTGATTCCTATGCCGAATTTCTTAGCTACATCCTCGTCACGTATCTACAAGCGTGTAAGCATAATAAATATTGTTTAAACTCATTTAGAACTTGTTTAGGATAACTTAGACGATAAGGAACTCATTCGCATTTCTAATTTTGTCAATTAAGTCTTTCTTGACTTTAATAACCATTCTTTTAAATCAAGAACGACGATTCGAGTAAAACAAGCATGCGGTGAAGCAAAACAAGGAAAATCTCATAAACCTTAGTTTTCCAACATAATTCAAATGCGATCAACTAATCAAGACCAAAGAGATATAAATCACCTCATAAAAGTCAAGTTCGACTTAGAATTCCCAAATCATAACATTTGGTAAAAAACCCATGACTTAATCGAAGTAAGTTTGTTTTTCAAGAAATAAATCAAAGTCTTAGCTTCGAATCTCATTCAAAGTGATGAATCACGACCACTTTTGATAAATGCGACTAAAACACATTTGAAAGGATCAAAATTGATCTTTAAAGAGTCGATATTACTAACATGGTTTAAAAATCCAAAAGTCAAGTCAAGATTATTTAAAATAGTGTATCTCACCACGAATAAGTTTAACTCAAAAACCTTAACATCGACTTGAAATATACGAGGTTCCATCATATTTAGTTATTAGAATAAAGATAGAGCGAAATAGCCAAAAGGCTCGTTTAAAACATGTAAAGCATTCTTTTTAAAACTAAATTGGTCAACCACGAGTTTTAAAAAAACTAGAGTTCATGGAAACTCTATTTGAGTCCTACAACTCTTTTCTTGGCCGAAGAATCCATGTAAGTCAATTTGAAATCCAAGTTTACTATTAAAATCACAATTCCTTATTTCAAAACTTGTTTGGAATGTGTAGGGTCTCTTTTGTGCATTTCAACAAACGCTTGGTGTACAATAGTAAAGGTTTCCCTTAATTGAACCTACATTAATCTCAAGTTAGCAAAATCACTTGAGTTGTTCATAAAACCATTTCCGATGAAAACCATGAATCAAACCTTCTAATTAAATCATATTAACTATCAACAACTACTATGGATTTATAGATTGAACTTGTATTTGAATTGAATTTCGTTTAGAACCTCACCATGCCTTCAATGGAGTCATCAACTCTAATTCCTTTTTGAGATCAAAAGTCTTGCAAGGAGTCTCTCTCTCTCTTTCCTTTCTTTTTTTCTTTTTCATTGTGAGCAACCGTCGTCGCGCCACGCTGTTCACCACGCCGCTACGGCTAATCTCTCCATGGCTCGCTGGTCGTCTGCACCACTGCCGCTAGTTTGTTCTTGTCGATGTCGAGTCCTTTGCATCTCGCAGACCATCCGCCCTAGCCGGCTTACCGGAGTCGCCTACCGCCGTCGTCTGTGCCTGCTGGTCGTGTGGCTCCCTCCATGGCCGCCTCTCACTCTTTTCTTGCGTAGTGTATGCATTGAAGATGAAATAGGGTTTAAATCCCTTTTTTTGTTTTTTTATGTGAGATACAATCTCATCTCTCCATCCTACCTCGATTGAAGCGACACGTACGATCAAGGGTCAACACAACTCACTTAAAAGTAGATCTAAAGGTCCTTTTTCGTCCCGGTCACTTTGTAACCCCATAATCCACATGTTTAACCCACACAACCTTATAGACCATTATTTAGCCAACTTTCATATAAATTAATAGTTTAAGGTCTCATCGTCGCGCAAACTCAATATAACTTAGTTGATCTATTTGCGATAATATATATAACACACGGTAACACACCAAAAGCAAATAAGATTATTTTATTTACTCTTCGAGCACGTTGCCAGTCCATGACTCCTTATTGCAACTTAGGATCACTAAAGGTTCTGAATTCAAGTAAATTACTAATTCAGGATTTTGGGTCGTTACACTAAGTAAGCACTTCCTCCAATAGGTATGTCGTCCACGAGATGCATAGGATCATTGGTTTCGACCTCTCCTTCACCGACTAACTTGTTTGGAGACAACCAATCGAAAATCTTGCATTTATTGCCACGTAAATTTGGAGGGTTGTTTTGTTGCTACAAGAAAAAACAAAAAAATAATTATAAACTCAAATAGGCTATTAACTTGGATGACTAATATCACTTTTACCTGCTGCGAAGATGGAGGCATTTGTTGGCTACGAAAGAGCTCTGTTAATTGTTCATGTTTTTCTTCTAATCTTTAAAAATCCCCTTGAAGCTTCTAAACTAAAACTGTGCTTTGAGTTATTGCGCCAACATTAGAAGGAGTCACTCCAAACCCAAGCCCTCTCACATGACCCTGATGTTCAAGACCAAAAACTTGCGCGATCGGGTCGTTGTTTGTTGATTGAGAGCCGTCGCCAATGAGCTCATACGACATTCATTTATCGTGTCCTTCAACATTAACAAAGTATTAACAACAAATAAAAGATCACTTAAACAAAATAAAATAAGCAAGTTTATATATCACTTAATCGTACCACCACTTCGGCGATTTGAGCATTATTTGGTCGCCCCTTTTTGTTTTATGGCCTTCAATCCACAAATCAGCTCTGCTTATATCGATCCTTCTAGTTTAGGTTCTCCAAAAGAATAAAAAAAATTCATGAAATAAAAAGAAGTAATGAAATATATATATATAAGAAAAACAAATTAAACTTGCCATTCTTCCTTGAGATGAACATATCCCTTTCGACTCGTAGTGTGATGAAGTACATGCTTCGATCTAAGCTTCTCGAATTTATTGCTCATCTCCTCGAAGGTCGATGACTTTAAAAAAAAAAAAAAAATGCTAACCAATCAACTAACTCGACTTCTTCAAGTTTGGGTTTACTATTGATTTCATCATCTGACCATCCTTCTTTAAGTGCCTTCGTTAAAGAACTTATCAACCTTGATTTCCAAGATCTCTAGAGATTTCCAATTTGTTGTAATGAGATGAATATGATTAGATTAAAGAACTAAATAACTAAGTTAACAAAAATATTAAAAGATCTAACCTTCGCCAACTTCCATAATTCTTCCTTCTATTTTCTTGATAAAAGGCGAAAGTGATTAGCACCATATCATGCCCCAAAGCGCCCAAAAAGAAGCTACCCAGTAAGAATTCTTTCCAACAAGTTGAGCCCTCTCATTGAATTGAATGACTTCGCAAGTTTTTGAAGCAAGTGTCTGAAGCCTTGTTGGACCTCTCTTGGTTTTTTTTGTGGTTCACCTTCTTGTTGAGTGGCGCTCTTTCCTGATTGAGAACCACCTAGTGAAGTCAAAGCTGGAGCAATAGAGCTTGAGATGGGGCTGAAGATGGAGCTCAAGATGAGGCTCGAGATGGAGGTGCAGATGATGCATGAGATGGAGTTGCAGATGGAGCTCGAGGCAAACCTAGAGATGAAGCTAAAATCGAATGAGCAGACCTAGGTGAAGCTGCAATCCTTACACTTGCATTTGGATTTTGAGTTAGTACCACTTCGCAAGCTCATCTATCTCTCTCATTCCTTTTATGTGATTTTCTAAAACTATAATAACAATTGATGAATTTGTTAGTGACAACTAAAAATATACTTACACAAAAATAATACATTAAGCTTTTTAGCTTTTACCTCTCCCTCACGAGCCTCAACTACACATTTTTATTTCCTATTAAGTGGATGCATCTTTTAAGTATGTTACAAATTTGCCCAAACATTCGCGAAAAAAAATACAATTAGTAGGTCAAATCAATAAAGAATAAACTACAGCTTATGAATCTAGTAAAACTTCTAGGTTGCTGCTTGTTTTATTTTGCTCCTAATTGCCTTCTCTATGTCAGTTAATAATTCTTGCCAATTTATTCTGTCTATTCCTTTTGTTTGCTGTAATTATAGGGTAAACTTCATGACAGACCAGAAATAGCAGTAAAGAAACTTTCAAGATGCTTAAGACAAGCACTTAAGCGGTACAATACTTCATGAATCTAACTAATCAAATGATAATGATCTTTGTAAAATAGGTAATAAACATGTGATGACTTAAGAAAATTAAGTACATTAATTGTCAATTTCTAAAAATAATTAAATCCATGAAAGATGTAATATCCAACTAGTCTACTCTACACCTTTATGAACATGCATTACAGTCCACATCTTGTCTCCAAAGCAAGAGAGTTCACATGCCAACACAAGAAAATAGTCATACTATTCACAATTCAACCAGCACAGTTTATCACTCTTCTTCAGAACACAAATGAATTTCAAATATAACTACACAGTAGCATAAAGTTGTACCACACAGATACTTCCTCATAAGTGCATATAATTAAGCTCACATACCTCATTCAATTATTAAGATATAATCATATTAATTATGTAAGATCAAAAGCCACAACATTTGAGCATGATATGTCCTAAGTAGCACTGCACATATATATAGGAAAAATAGAATATAAGTTTAGAATATTCCGCAGAAAATCCAAAAGCACAACTCTTGTCTAGCACCTATGATTCATCTCTCTAATCTAATTCCAATGAATCGTTCAATAAATTACAAAGCCAAAAACAATTCAAATGATGGTAACTAAGAGATGACCAGAATTGTGATACTTGAGAAAATTGTCTTAAAAAGAGAAGACAAACTTGAGAACTTTGACATCAAACAAAAAAAAAAATCAAAACCCTTTAAAATTGAATAGCACAAATTCTTGCATATGAGAATTAACAAAGAATCCCCTCACACTCAATAGAAACATAACATTACAATGATTAAGAATCCCCTCAAAAGTTAAACTTTATTCTAGAAACATAATCATATTTGCATTGTTTACGCAAAAGGCATTCTAACTGAATGATCAAGTAAACAATAACAAAAAGGTTTAAGCAAAAATCATTTCCATTAATTGTAAGTTTTCACACAAATTGACCCTCACAATCTTCTCTAGCATAAATTTCATCTCCATTACAAGTATCAAGATTTAGACGTGATACATCAAAAGGAGAAGATGATTGTTGCCCATTTCCATCATACATCGTCAAGTCATAAAATCCTCTAAGCAGTGCCCTTAATACGACATTCCAATTAGAGGTATCACTCTCCCTAACATAAAATACTTGTTTAGCTTGTGTGGCCAATATGAAAGGATTGTTATGATTTTGTTGTTGATGAAGATTAACTAGGGTGAATCCATCTTCGGTTCACCCGGTCACACAAGAACACTGGAACTCGAAGAACTCAATAGCCAATACAATAATGTTCTTTAAGACCCCATAATAAGAAACAACACTCAATACTTGTGAATGGTCTCCCAACTTTGACCAACATAGTCTCGACGAATCAATAAAGACGTCGTTATTTTGTGCGACTCTATCCACATCTCTTGTGTGAAACTTTAATCCATTGACAATGTAACCAGAACAAGATAATGCTTGTTTTCTAGTTTTACGAGCAAGCCACGGTAACAAACTTGACAATTCGATATTCTCAGACTTAACATGTAAAGTGAATTAGATAACTTGTTGAGAACATGGAATATGAATATGATTTGTGGATCTCATGATATAAAAAATGAAAAGTAAACTATTGTGGAACATCTACGAACCTTTTCTTTGAACCATTTCCTAAATGTCTTAGTATATTTCAAACATAGCTAACCTTGTTGTCTACCGAGATGCTTATTAGTTTGCTTCAACTAATATATATGCATTCTACACATATATATATATTTAGAAAATAGAAATAGTAATAATTTAATCCATATAAATAAAATATTTTCTAATAACTGATGTACTTACTGCAAATGAGGTTTCATAATTGTTGTATTAAACAACACGCATCGATGAGCTTTTTGCCATAAGTCATTGCTCAACGTTATTGGGCATAGTTTCGAAATTGATTCTCCTTCCAATATTATCTCATTTCTAGCGTTCTTGCTTTGAGATTGTTGATATCCAACATCAAATGGTTGTTCTAACATTTTAGAACAAAATCGCAAGCACTCCTCAACTATATAGCATTCGGTAATACACCTTGCAGGTTTTGCACGATTTTTGCAAAACTTTTAGAGCTTTCCTACATATTTGATATCAGATTAAATAGGAAAAGATCATCCATTTCAGAAGTGGAATAAACCATCTAAAGAAGCTCATTGCAATTTAGAATAAAGATACCTTTCAATCGGATACATCCACCGGTAGTGAACGAGTCCACATAAACGCGCTTCATTAGCCAAGTGGATCGGCAAGTGAACCATGACATCGAAAAAGGACGGAGGAAAATATCTTTCAAGCATGCATAGCGTCTTAGCGATATCATCCTCTCTTTTTATCTACAACTCTTTGGCATAGCTCATTAAAAAAATTGTAGTACCGTAATATTGCAATTTGAGGTCATTTGGGTAGAAGCCCCTTCAAAGCAACATATATTGATTGTTGCATTAGAACATGATAATTATGGGACTTAAGACCTAAAAATTTTGCAATCCGCTAACGATACACGGTTATCTATATTTGAACCATATCCATCTGGAAGCTTCATACTCGCCAACCTCTTGCAAAACATATGCTTATTGTCTCTAGAAAGGGCATATGGCGCTGCTGGGAGATACATCATGTTTCCTACCTCTTGTGGATGCAATCGATGTCTTATTCCCATCTCTTGCCAATCTTTTTTAGAATTAAGCCCATCCTTAGACTTTCCTTTCAAATCAAAGAATTGTCCCAATAATGCTTTCGCAAATATTTTTTTCAATGTGCACCACATCTAAATTGTGACGCAAAACTAGATGCTAAAAAAAGTAACTACACATTAATAAAATTATTTTTTGTGTACCAAATTAACATAAATTTGAAAAAATAAGAAGCGTGCAAACTTGATATTCACCTCTCGATACGGAAAAAAAAAAAAGATAGAGATCTTCTTCCAAATCTTAGGAGGTTCCGACTTTTTTTCTCTTTTTTCTGTTCTTATTTCCCCCAATCATTTACAATATCTTTGGTTGTCATTGCAACTTCGACTCCGATCATCAATTAGGTCTTCCTCCTTCACGACTCCCCACGCCCCTTTTTTTCGAAAATGATGGTCATGCCTAAGGAATCTTTTGTGACCCATATAGACGGTTTTATTACTTGCCCTCAACCATCATGAGCAAGTATTAATCCTACATGTTGGACAAACAAAATCGCCTTTTGTAGAATATCTACATAAATTTTTGTAAGCTAAAAAGTCATTTGTAGTCCATAACAAAACTGCTTTCAAGTTAAACGCATTGTTACTCAAAGCGTCTAACACAACCGCTCCATCATTCCACTACTTCGGCAAATCTTCAATCAATGGTTGTAAATAAATATCTATATCGTTTCCTGGTTGCTTACACCCTGGAATTAACAATGCTAGCATTATATTGTCTTCCTTGAAACATAGCCATGGAGGGAGATTATATGTTACTAGCATTACAGGTCAATAACTATACTAATTGCCAAAGTCACAAAAAGGATTGAATCCATCAGCTACAAGATCGAGCCTAAAGTTCTGAGGCTCTGAAGCAAATTTAGGCCACTTAAGGTTTACAGAATCCCATGCTGGAGAATCTACTAGATGTTGCATCATCCCATCACGACTCAAATAAGAAGAACGTCATAGCAAATTTCTTGCCATTTCTAATAACTTGTACATTCTTTTAAACCTTGGTATGATAGGAAAGTATCTCAAAACCTTAGCATGAATTCTTTTCTTAGTCTCCCTATTGTTTCTACTTGGTTTTCATTTAGATGAGTTGCATTTAAGACAAACATCTAAAGCATCATTTTTCTTTCCTGAATAAGCAACAATCCTTAACACAAGCATCGATCTTTTCATAATGAAGCTCGTGCTCTTTGAGCATCACCTTCACCTTCCACAAGGGCACGGGAAGGGTATTATCTTGTAGTAACATGCCTATCAAAATATCCAATAGTTCATTAAAACCATTGTTAGATAGACCATGTTGAGCTTTACATTGATACAGAGCCACGGTTGCTGAAAATCTTGTCTAATTTGTGCAGCTAGAGTAAAGAAGAGGGGTTTTGTCTTCTCCAAATAATACTTCATTGTCAATTTGAGCACTATCATCTTCTTGTTCTTCATTGAAATCAACATTGACGTAATGTTCTTCATCCTGTGCAACTTGATCTCATTGGTTCCAAGTAACTCGATCCCTTTGGTTCCACTCAACTTGATTTGCAAAGTCTTGAGCGACTCTATAAGCATCATGGTGCTCCCACCCATCGCTTGAATTTGAACTCTCAACGTCATCACTAGGTGCATCAAAACTACCTTTCTCCTCATAAAGAAACCACGTAGTATATATGGGATCCCACCCATTTGTGATTAAATGTTCATAAACGTAATCATAATTAAGACGTTTCATGTTCCAACACTCTCCACATGGACACCTAATCTTTTCGAGTTTCTTTCATTTACTTGAACCCAATTCGCAAACACCCTTGCTCCATCTATATAATTTTTTGAAACTCTAATCATTTAAGATATTGTTATTAATAGATAGCATACACGATTTATTAGTAAAATATAAATATGTCTAGCAAAGACTAAAAATTTATTGACCAGTAATGTTTGACCCAATCTTTATCCATCTCGACCATGAGATATTCACGCTAAGAAAGTTAACCAACTTCATTATCATTTGAGCCCCTTTTTTCATTCATATAGATTATTGTTATTTTTCATTCATATCAAATCGACAAAGATTGATGATGAAACTGAGGAACCATTGATAAGAGTAGATTGCAACATAATGTATGTGAAAAGTTTTGATTATCAAAACTATATATTTGAAGTTTGGTTCTGCTTTGTTTACTTGATCTATTGCTCTAACATTAACTATATATGCTAGTTGTTTGTAAGTAAAATTTGCTTGTTTGTTTTCATACATAAATTACTTTATTTAAAATCTCAACAACACTTAATGCACAAATGTTGTATAGGAAACCAATTTATTATCAACAAACCAAACAAACACAACTTTCAAAAGATCAAACACAACAAATACAAGTTGCTCTCATTTTTTTTCCTTGTACACCAAACTATATATTTGAAGTTTGTTTCTTGTACTTGCACAAGTGAAGTACAAATGATTTTCTAAGATAGGTTGTTTTATACACATAAATACAAGTGGCTCTCATATTTTTCTTGGTGATTCACGTTGCTCTCATTTTAGGTGTATGTAAAATCATCTTTTGACATTGTTTTTGTTGTTGACACTACATTGCTTGCCAAGAGAGATATGAACTTCAAAAGAACTCAAGTTTCTATGCTAGATGTTGAAGTAAATCAAATTTATAGTCCCCGATAGGATAGAATTAGTAGTAAACTTGTTAAGATAAACTTGATGCATGATCTAAAAGTTGTGGAACTAATGATGATGGTTTCAAGTTCAACCAAGTCATGTGGTTAGGGTACCCTACTAACTCTAATGACCAATGTGTTTATTTTATACTCTATGTTTGTTTTCAATCAAGTTACACTAATTTAACTAATTTTATTTTATTTCAAGTATAAAAAAACATTTTAGTTAATTAGTTCTTATGAGAGGTTAAAACCATTTGAAAAGGATAAATGTAGCAGGTTTTGTGGAAGAATATGCTCTTGTATGAGCCTACAGCATAACTTCAGATCAAAGCCAACCGCATAATAATCAATCATTGCTTCTAGTTTCTGCACTTTTTTGTTTTCGATTGCCCTTTTTTTGTACTATTTTGTTTATTTTTCATGCTAACCATATTCTCCTATAAATTTTACCTTGTATATCCTTCTGTATGTAACCCCCTTGATGCATCTAACTATAACAGCCAAGGAAAAAAGCTTGCCAATGTGACTAGTAGGAGTTTTGTTGTATATATCATTATTTGCAGCTTTGATAAGATGATACATTGACTTGGGATACTTCTGTTGTTACCTTCTTAAATTTTTTATTTGGTTCCCTTGTCTCTGATCGTGTTCATTGGAATCACAACTTTTCAAGTGACACTCTTCAAGAGCTTTCTGAATTCTGAGCTACAAGAAATTTGTTTCCTAGTGTTCTATTTCTTCTTCTTCTTCTTCTTCGTGTGCTCATCAGTACTACTTGACCTCGACGAATTCCTTTTCTCATGCGACCTTCACAACTTGCCGTCTCGACAATTTACAATAACTATTTTATTGATTAGCTAGAGAGTCAAATTCAGATCTTTGTATAATTTAACTAATTTTATTTTATTTTAATCTTTCAGTTCTATATATAAAGTTATGAACTATTCAACCCTCTCAATATGTTATACAACAAATTGTGTTAATCTTAGAAACCTTGACTGAACTGATTCTAATGTTGGTTTACCATCTTCTTAGTCAATTCTACCATCCTAAACATGAAAAAAACACAACTAAGAAACAACCAAAATTCCAAATCCAATACATCCACCACAATCACAAATACTCATCATTTCTTCCCTAATGTAGACCTCAACATTTTTCAGACCACAACATTTTTCAGACCACAACATTTTTCAGAATTTCACTCAACTCGATTTGTAGACCTCAACATTTTTCAGAATTCCAAATCACCTCAACACAACATCTTTCAGACCATGGGTTAAAAACTCAATGTAGAAACACCAATCAAGCCAAAACCAACCGAACACACCAAAACCAGATCTAATCGAAGTACGAGAGACAGAGAAAACCAACACATTACAATACACAAATACACAGCTCATCAGATCAAAGACATTGAACGCAATCCGTCATTAAATCACTGAATCTTTCAACCAGGACAAACAAAACCCTAATTTTTTGAAAAAGTTAAGTAAGGCTTACACTGTAGCTTTGCCTCCACTCGACTGAGAAAGAAATCGCACGAAGAACACAACAATGGCGAGGAAAAGAGAGATCTAATGATAGAGATCAAAAGAGATTGTGAGATAGATATCGAAGAGACGATGGAGAGAAACTACAACACAGAAGCTTACACTTTTGAACTCCCGTGAAAGATCTGGTGAAGCCGCTTAAGAGATTTCGTGAGGTCGCGTGAGAGATGCCGAGAGAGATTTGGTGAGGTCGAATCAAAGATCGAGAGAGATTTGGTGAGGCCGAATCGAAGATCGAGAGAAAGGGAATGTGCGCACTGAAAAGACGGTGAGGGTGAAGGGTTTTTCTTTTAGGAGTGGTGAAGTCGTGTGAGAGGTAACGGAGGTTGAGAACTCATGAGCGGTGAAGGTCAAAAAGGGAGGCGAAACAATGGACGCTGAGAACTCGTGTGAATTTCATTTTTTATTTTGTACTATAGATAATGGTAATCGTTATTAAACTTTATCTTTTCTAACTATTTTTAGACATCGGTATCTATTGTTTTGATATTAAAACTTAATGTTGCAGTAGTTTATTGATCGCTAACAAATAGCTAATTAGGATGAAGTTAAGCATACGTGTCTATGAAGGTGTGAGTTTTAGGGGGTGTATTCAATTGAGATTTTAATAGACTTTTAGGGTGTGTTTGATAGCAAAGAAAATAAAAAAAATCCATAAAAAATTGTCTACTTTTTTAGTATAACTGTTTTTTCTATTGTTTGATAGTTTTGTAACTGCACTGAGAAAAAAAACCACACATTACCCTATTTTCTTCATTTATTTTCTCATCTTTTAGTGTGAAAAATTGAAAATCTCTCAATCTCTCTCGCGAACTGATCATTTCTTCCACCCAAACAAACTTGGCATTTGCTACTATTTCGCGGATATACATTCTTTCTTTCTCTCTTCGTCTCCGGCTTCATCACCAACATCATCGTCGAGCCGCCCGACATCGACGATGATTTAGATGCACACCCGCATTGAGCCATAAAAGAAAATTTTTTCTCGTGCAATCAAACAACTATGAGAAAAAAAATTTCTTTATAAAATTATCTCAAGAAGATTTGCTAAGAAAAAAAGTTTTTTTCTCATTGAAGATTTTTTGTTTTGTTTCTTTATTAATCTCATTGAAGATTTAGTTACTTTTATAAGTGGATGACTTTTAGATACTTATAGATTTTTATAGGCTTTTTAAAAACTTTAGTAGACTTTGATAGACTTTACGTTAATGACTTTTATTAACTTTGATGGACTTTTTTAAGGACTTTAATGGACTTTTGATCAACTTTATTTTGATGAATTTTGATAAACATCCATGAACATTGACTTTGATGGACTTCTTGCACATTTTTTAAAGCTTTAGTTACTTTTTAATTGAAAAAATAAACTACTAGGGTTATTAAAAATCTTTATTGTAAAAATAAAAAATAAAGTACGAAAGAAATAACATAGATCTAATGCATATTATTATTTACTACATCAGCATCACTCCACATTTTAGTAGTTATAAAATTCCTCCATTGGTTGGTATTCTCCCTTTGTTACTCTTGAGTTTCAGAAAGTATTTCAAAATCATCATTTTCTTCCCTATCTGAGAGCAATGCATCTTCAGAATCTAATTCAATTGGAAAATTATCAGAACGACACTCCTTGCAAAGATAGTTATGTAATCCTGCACAAGCCAACACCAGCTCTGCTTGAATTTTAAATGGAAATGGAGGAGCTGTTTTAATAATTGTAAACCGCGATTTGAATATGCCAAACAACCTTTCAACCACATTACTCAAAGATGCATGTCGAAAATTGAATAATTCATTAGCATTTTCAGGATGTCGCCCTTGCCCGGTAAAATCAGAAAGATGATAACGAACACTTCGAAAATGAGCTAAAAACTTGCGTTGATTTGGAAAACCACAGTCCACCAAAAAATATTTACTTAAAAACATACTAAAAATAAATAAATTAAATACAAGAATATAAAAACAAGTAATTTTGACATTAATTAGATCATACCTTGTGGTACTTAAATAACAGAATATAAAAACAAGTAATTTTGACATTAATTAGATCATACCATGTAGTACTTTAAGTCCATTTCTCCTAGATAAAGCATTACTCAATATTCTTGAGTCATGCGCCAATCCTTCCCATCCGCTAAGAACATATATGAACTCCAAATCAAAGTTACATGCAGCCAATACATTTTGGGAAGTGAAGCCATGACGATTGTGATAGTTGCTACTACCATTTCCAACAATCATTGCTGGAATATGGGTACCATCGATAGCTCCAATACAATCTTAAAAATAAAAGCAAAAACAATTAATGACCACATCATCATCATCCAATTAATAAAATAAGAATGTAGTCATTAATAAAATAATAAAATAAATTTTAAGTGGCTTCCAAAAAAACTCTAAAATAAATAACTATTTATTATGTCAACTGAAACGTTATCCACTTAAAACGTTCTTCAAAAGACATTTCCATGAAATCAGTTTTTTTGGCTCTTGTGTTCAACAACTCGAGGACCTTGAAATGAGCACTATCAGGCAAAAATCTGGGATATTATTAATAAGCTTCCAACATCCTTGGTCTCTAGCCATAAATCTATCAACTTTATCAGCAAAACTAGAAATTGTTTCGGTCAGTTTATTCAAAGAATCCATTTAAAAATTATTATTTCTGCTTGAGTATAAATTTCCTTCTTTCTCAGCTCTGTTCTTATTTCTGGTTACTGAATGAACCTACAAATTCATTGTCTCAATTGTTGGAGGTGCATTAAAGATTCCAACTGTTGGAGGTTGATTTAGGCTTTTGTGTTGATGCTCGTTTCTTTGTACAAAAGCATCGGCATCATAGTCGTAAGTAAGATTTTCCAATAAATCACTACTAGTTTCCTCTACTTCAAATGTATTAGCATCAGTATCATCCCCAAGTCCAATCGAGTATCTCCTCGAGGCAGTTGCATTTCCGATAATTATCCTTAAGTCATCATAATCAGTAAACATATCCATTTGATAATGTCTTTGATTAGGATGAGACTGGTCAAAAACAAAATGAGTTAATACATACTTCGATATAATATGTTAATGAAATAATTAAAGATCTCACCTTGAAGTATTCCTCCCATACTTCATCGCTTGTCATGAATTGTTTGGTAACGGGATCTCATCCAAATCCAGAGTTGCAACGCATAAGCTCAACATAGCCTTGATAACGGTCTTTGAACTATTTCCATCGACTTTTATAATTTAAAAAATTTCTTTCACATCCAAGTGTTGCATTAAGAACATGAAGTATTTTTTTTTTCAATGGTTGCTTTAGTAAAAGCACCATTACTATCAAACCATCCACGATTTGCAGCATCAACCAACAATTTAAGCAACTCATTGCTCTCTTCCGAAGTCCATATAGTATATTTTACCACACCTTTTCCTTTCTTTTTTTGGTTTTCAATAGTTACTTGTGAGTCTCCCATTGCATTATAATCATATATATAAAAATTGTCATAACCTAATAAACCTTCCTAATGGTCTTTTGCTAATCATTAAAAAAAGCTCACTAACAAAAGAAAAAAAGAAAAGAAAAAGGAAAAACAAATAAGCTAATTGTAAATCTACTTCTCACAGTGTTACGTGTATGATTAAGCCGTTAAATTAGTTGTAGAGAGGATTTGCAGTACATATTGTACATGTGCATACATGCATGACAAGTAAATCTTGAGAACTTAACTACACATAGCATTTAAATATGTACTAAATCAACATATACTAGTTAAACAACTTCAGTATTTTTGATAAATTGGAGGCAATACTCATTTGCACCAACCAAGTTTCGAACCCATGTCATTTCACTTCCACAACCAATACCAAATCATTGGGTCACCCAAATGGTTGGTCAAATTTGGTATTAGATTGAACTAGCTAATGTCAATGATGAACAAAACAACTATGAACATAAAAAATCTTGAAGTTTAGGCACATAAAGGCAAATTGTTGGCAAAGAAACAAGCAATCAAACTTTGCTAATGAAGATGAAGAGGTGATCAAGCTTTTCATGGAATATGAACAAGAAGCAACCATCTACACCAACATTTGGTTCTTAGATTGCGGCTGCTCTAATCGCATGGTTGGTGTAAAGTCATTGTTCAAAGAGCTTGATGAAACATTCAAAGCACAAGTGACTCTAGAAGATAGCAACCAAATGCAAGTGGAGGGAAAAAGTATTGTGGCTATCAAACAAGGTCATGGTAATGTGAAACTCCTCTATAATGTCTATTTTATTCCTAGTTTATCACAAAATTTATTGAGTGCGGGTCAACTCATGGGTAGTGGGTTTTCTATATTTAATACTTGAAGAAAACCATATTCTAACTGAGAAAAAAAGTCAATCATCTAGCCATCCTGCAGCACAAAAGTGAATGTCATTAGACCTCTTTGGATATGCCTATTTTAGAGAAATCCTCATTATAGCTAGCCATCCTGCAGCAGAAACATTCAACTTATCATTCATCACATGCCGAATATTAGTAGATTTAGAAATGCTAATCAACCAACATGCACAGAGGAACAAGGAGGTAAATCTCATCAAACAATGTAACATTAAAAGGAAAAAAATATTTAAGAAAAACATAGAACCAGTGGGAACACGTGTATAGCAAAGTGACTTTGGGACATTACCCTACCCTAAGACAACATGTATATCAATCCAGCAACATCAAAATCAATGTGTCATCGTGCCATAAATCCACGAAAATGAGAGAAGAGAGAGAGAGAGAGAGAGAGAGAGAGAGAGAGAGAGAGAGAGAGAGAGAGGGAGACGTTGGTCGTTGGTCTAAGATGTTACCTCCGGTAGCGTCGAAGCAAACGAGGGAGAAGTGGGAGAGAGCTCTGCAAGGTAAGTTGACAAGAGCGAGAAGTTCACAAAAGTTTATGGTGGAGGCTGAAGAGATGAGAAGAATTTCAACATATATAGGGTTAGGTAGAAAGTTTTGAAAGTCATCAAAACCCATAAATCCACAAAATCTCTTAAAAAAATGAATACCCCTTACAATTAGAGAGTTTACAAAAGTTTAAATTGAACACCCCAAAACTTTTAGAGACTTTTTAAAAGTCTATAAAAGTTCACATTGAATACACCTTACTTTTATGAACTCTCAAAAAGTTTTAATTGAATACCCCTAAACTTTTTTAGTCAATAAAAGTAACCAAAAGTCTATTAAAATCTCAATTGAATACACACCCGTTAGGTTTGGTGTGTGTACTATGACCTTTCCATGCATCTTGGCTTAATTACTATGTTTGGGAAACCCAAAGAGATCTTACTTAATCACTATTTTAATTAAAAAAAGGGTATGTGCTTTGTATCTACCCAATAAATATCAGATTCATTATAGTAAGTATTATATGTGTAGCTATTAATTAATAATCAATAATGGTTATCTTATCAACGAATGGATGAATAGATTAAGTATATTCAACTCGAAACTATAGGCATATACATAGAATGAAGTGTATTGTAAGTTCTATTCCCCCTATAAATTTCATGAATGTAGAGGCACGGTTGTAGTTGTGGGGGTTGACGTGTCGTATGATAGAAAATAAGAAAAAAAGTAAACAATAAGAAAACTGAGAAAAATAGAAAATTGGAATGGTGAGAGGAGGTAGCTTCTTAACTTTCTCTCTCCTCTAATTTATATATATATATATATATAAACACATAACACATAAAGCTATTTTTGAGCCTCACTTTGTTGTTTATCTAATTATTTCATGAATAATTCCATTATAACACTACTTATGACACTTAGTTTGACATTGCCTACATAGCAGGTGACATGACATTTTCTGGCTATATGATGTGGTGAAGTGAGCTGAGAATTTGGGGTGTCACATCAACTGATCAACTGGTAAAAAGAACAAAAGAAATCTAAAGATGAAAAGCAAAAATCTCAGAAGATCCTATTTGTCTTGAATCTCTAGGGAAGAAGGTGAGCTCAAGCTCCCAATAAAGGCAGCAGAGGAATATTGGCAATTGTTGTTACTTTATCTGATATTCGATTCTTCCATAGACCTCATCGACATCAAGGTATGTATTTTCTGCTCAAAGAATGAAATATCTTGTTTGTACGTTGGTCTGCATATATTCGGTTGCAAACAACAGTTCATCTATGGATGACTTGATTTCAATGTCTTTTTTTGGTGCCATGTTAGTATATATGTTGAGTTCCTAATATGTTAGTTTGTACTTCTCTACATTTTGTTCAAAGTTTGTTCTAGTTGCAATGTGGTTTACAACATCGAAAGCCTTGTACATCTTTTTGAGATGTCATTTCTGCCAATAAGAGCATAATCGACATTTGATTTTGTTGTGCATCTTGTTGTTCCCTTAATTGAATAGTTGTTAACTGTACATGTTTTGATTTTTTTGTTGTCTTTGTAGTCAGATGAACCTAGTCGAGATGAGGTGGATGTGTTGTCTAGCACGGATGAACCTATGACATCTTTAAGCGCGGAAGAAGTGTTAATCTCAAGTAACACTTCATCATGCTGTGAGGAGGTTGGATACGAGGCGAATGTTAAAGTACTTGAGCTCGAAAATGAAGATGAGTGTAACGGTCCCAATTTCCAGGCCGCCTTAGGACCCGCCATGCCGCATTCCACGTCACCACGCCTTGCCACGTTATGGCACACTTATCCTTGACGCCCCGCGATCTAGCTAGTTGCTTACAAACTTAGCAAATTAATTTCTATATAAATATTAATAATTTCATTAGCCAATTGATCAATTTATCAAGTTATATTAAAAGTTTTACAGCGGAAGTCTTAAATTAAGTAAGTTCTGCAGTATTTAACAATCTTAAGTAGTGGAAACCCAGCAAAAGATACCATGTATACATCAAGGCGAGATAAAGTATAACAAAAGTTCCATATACATGTAATCAGTGTTCTACGATCCTTAACCCGACAAAAATATAAATACATACATACTGATATCACACATGAGTTGGCTCTACAATCTCAGAAGTACTCGCCTAGTACCTCATTGCCCTTGCCCTTGCTCGTCGAAAGATCTGCACTAAGTGACCCAACAAATATAGTGAATAGTCCAGTTAGTAAAATCCCAAAAGAAGTCCACACAATATTCATGAAATAAAACTGATAAACTACGAAACATGCAAACATAACACCTGACAACAGCACGTCATATTCCTGTGAATGTAGGCAGCACAAGACAAGCAAAAGCAGTAGCGTGAAATGAATAAACAATATATACCAACTAAACCAGTTCCGAAATAAATCATTAATCAGTAAACATCCATATAATCGCGAGAAAACCCTGACCTACACCAACCAATAATTGATAAATCGAATAGGAACCACATATATATTTACATACTTACAGTGACTAAATCTCAATTTCAGTAAATAACATGGTCCCTTCCCGACGTTGTAACACATCACGACCACTCTAATCCCTCCCGACGATCGTAGATATATTCTACTACCATTGATATGAACACTATCACAAGTAACTCATATAAGCAATTTAACCACAACCAATATATACATAAACCCAAATAGGAGTGAAAACCTCATTTGTGCCCACCAGCAGTCACACATGTAATTCGATACCGATAAAACAAACCATGAGTTTTGTGAGGCAATACAATGGGTTTACGCACTTCAATCCGTGTTTCGACTTCCCCGGACTCTCGTATCCGACCCAACAAGCTTCCCGACACAAGCAACGGTCCCATATGTCCCTGAAGTCCAATTTTACGTATTAAAGCTATTTACAAGTGTTAGGGTATGTATTAAGTCAAAATTCCCCAAATCAGTCCTTAAATTCAACTTCAAACCATCCCTATTCACCACCCTTGACTTTCGACTCATTATCAATATAAATAATAACTTCGTTTTTTTTCAAAACTTATGTTTATGCATGGTTGTATTCTCTTTTAGCTTTCCAACAATTGGTAGAACGTCAAAATCTGAATTAAAACGAGGGACATATGGCCGTTTTACGAAATTCACTCATTTTGGGGCTGCCTGAGAGAGGGAGCGCGCTCCATACTCAGCCAGAACTGCAGAAACGCAGTTCCGCATCCCCAAACCCCCATATATCACCTCCAAATGGTCCCAAATCATACTATAACCTTAAAGTTTGGTTAAGAATCACAAACCATCATAAATGTGACCTATTTGAGTTGATTTAAATCAAAAGTTTGCATAAATTGACATAATTAACATGCATTTACTAGTTTTTTCTCAATTTCCCAATTTTAACCAAAACCACAATTCAATCAAAACCAGTGATAAAATTCTTATTGAAAGCGGTCATTAAACGTATAATTCATCAAGATAACACCGAAAATCAGTAATCAAAACCCTCAATTTGAATTTCATAAAAAACATACAAATTTTAAATTCATTTGAATGTATAAAATGAGGAAAAAGATTACCTTAAGTCTTCTCCACAATTTTGACCTCAAATTGATAATTTTCAACTTCAATTTCACCTTTCTTTTTCTCTGATTTTCTCCAGAATCATCAAATGAAATGGGTTTTGATTGCATGTGTTTGGATCACCTTATCTTATATATTAAGGTGACATTAATTTCTAGCCATTAATCATCATTGGTTGACATATCCCGAGACTCATCTAATGGTCATTCTCTTTCCACTTAGTTCACTAACTCACCACTAAATCAAACCAAGTGACACCAATTTGTTACTCCCATAGCTTCTAGATGTGCCAACCGGTATCTCTAAGTAAATCATATGGTTTCCAATTAATTAACCAAACTATAGGCCTTGATTTATTTGATTTAATTACTTAGCTTAGGCCCATTATAATACATGTGGTTTATTCACTAAAGTTGACAAATTTGTGATTCCACTAACCCTCAACTACTCGGCACTCGATGCCCCGCGTCTCGACACACATTTCAAGGTACGTCATAGCCTATTGTTTTAATTTAGTCAACTTAGTCTATGGTTACGTTACCTATTTTAATTGATTAACTAGTCATCCTAACGTAAATTAGTTAAGTTTCCGAGTGTACCCATAGTCCGCCTACTCAATACCTGCAACGACACACCTTTTGAGGCAAACACCCATCACACTAACTCGCCTAATAACAACACACACACATGTGGTGTAATATAATAATAATTTTAAACACCACATATACACAACCATCATTCACAAATAATGTATTCCTTTAGTTCTCGTGTCCGAGCTAACCGAGTTTACCATGTAACGCCCGAATTACGACCGTTAGTCCTCGAGATTAACGCTAATCCCAGTTTAATTAATTTGGGTCATTACAATTCGTCCCAACTAGGAGAAATCTCATCCTCGAAATTTAAATCTCGAGTAAATTCTTATGCATCTAACCTATCCCATGTAATTAAACCTCACACCTTGATAGTACCCTTCTACAGTCCCTTGAACACCCAAATACTCTGATCATAGGGAACGTAGTGTTACCCTGAGATATAGGCGCATGTTGCCGAGGTGGTCAAAATCAGTTCTCATTTTACAACATCTCTGTAATCTATTCTCAGTTCGATTTCCGTGTTCAAGTTTCCTTAACCCAGTTACCTAACACCAATAATTGTAAACCTTTCCTATCATGTATCCCAACATAATAGTCATAAATAATATACCATACCATGACAATCCCATGCCATAACCTACCTTAGTTCATCATGACAATTCCATGCCATGTTATGACTTATTCTTACTAACCATGACAATCTCATGTCATGCTACGAACTATGACAATCTCATGTTATAACACAATAATCTACCATCATACCACTATGATCTACCATGGTACTATTATAGTACCACCATGCATGCATGAACTTAAACTGTAATTATTAAAAATCATAAAAAAATCACATACCCTGAACCCGCTGCTGGGACATCTCCCGGCCTGGCTCGGTCGCCAAGTGCACCAGCTTTCGAGCTCTGCACTGGTGTCACCACTGATGGAGTCACTGATATCTTTGGATAATTCCTCTTGATGTGCCCCTTTTGCCCACACTGCCAACATGCGATCGAATGACCATATCCTAAACTCCGCCCCTGACCATGCGATCTCCAGTCCCTGCCTCTTTGGTCTTGTACCTGTCTCAGTGGCGGTGTTGGTAATGCGGGTACAACATAAACTCTGGCTACATGGTCATCATCCCTACGGTCTCGGCCGTACTGTTTGTCCTCTCTGTCGTCTCGATCTCTCTATCTCTTCTGTCAATAGCTTTGACTAGTCGGTACCTCTATCCTAATAATTTGCCTACCTTCTCTCTGCATCAAGAAGGTCTCAATGTACCAAAGCTCGATCGAATATCTCCTGCGGAGAGCTCTAGATGCCTTTACTGCCTCAACAATCTTGTCATCAACCCTTCGTGTGAAATATTATATTTGTAGTCACTCAGTCCCTGCCGCATCCATAACAAACTGAAGCAGATACCAAAATTGCTCTATATACTGTATCAGTGTCCGGTTACCCTGTTTCAGATTCAAAAACTCCTCCCTCAGTTCCAACCTCACCTCCATTGGTATATACTGGTCGTAGAATAACTTTTTGAACTCAGTCCACGTCGTCAGCTCTGGATGGGTATCCGTATATATAGTCCACCAGACTGTTGCATGGCCTTTCAAACATGCTCTAGATAGTCGCGCCTAGACGTTTTCATCGTTCCTCATCAGCTTGTGAAACTACCGATGGGAAATGATCTATTTCCTTACAGCCTTAGGGTCACCGCCTCCATAAAAAAGGCCTAGCTGAGACTTCATGAACTCCCTCAACATCTTCGCCTCTAGAGCCAAGACGAATCTTGACGTAGTAGTAGTAGTCGTATGATCGATAGTCGTTGGTGGAGGTGTTGGAGTCGGCGTCTCCAGTGGAACAACAGCAGTTGTAGCTCTCTTTACCAGTGTCTCTATAACCACTCTCTGCTTGTGACGACCCAAAACCCAATAAACCTGTCCTAGGAGCAAATTAGTAAATTTCTAAACCCTACACTAATTTACCCCTAATATAAAAATCAAAGTGAAAACTCTAGCCCCTTTTGTTCAAAATCAACATGTTTAAGACAAATGAGAAATTGGCATCGGTTGATTGGCTAACTCAAAGAGATCACCTAAAAAGTAACTGTCACCCTCATCTTCTTCACCATGCTTTCATTTTAAAAGTTTTCAATGGTTTACACATGTTGGAGTTTGTACAAAAAAAAAGAATAGAAAACCTCATCTAGGTGCGGCGCCGCGAAAGTAAGCAGCGACACCACCCATGGCAGGGACGTCCCCAGCACCGCTTCCCGAGGATGCCGGGCGCCTAAGGGTGGCTCCTTTGGGCAGCCTATGTGTTGGGCAGGGACGAAATCCCTACCCAATGCATCCAGGGGCTGCCTGGTCTAGTTAACGTTTGGTTAACCGATCAACACCAAAAAAAAGAAAATAAATTAAAATAAAATAAAATACAATAAAATAATATATATAGATATATATTATAAATAAATATAAAAATAATATATTTTCAAATGGGTTGGAGCGGGCCCCCACCCTCGACCCTTTCACGTGCGATGAGGGACCCACGGGGAGCACACAAGTGGGCCTCACGCTGAAGTAATTGAATAGATAATTAATTTTAGATTTTGAATTGTCGAATAACGCGATTGTTATTTAAATTGTCTAGATTCGTAATGAGGTTCACATCGAGCCCCGAGCGTGCGAGGTCAAACTAGAGGGTTTATTTTGGCGAATCAAAGTAAGTGGGGAGCTTCACTCATGCATTAAATATGACTTAAATATTAGATAAATATAAATATCACATTTATATCGAAAGACTTGTGATTGGGTTGCATTTAGGTAATGGTATGAATATGCTTATCTATGGAATGGATGTGATATGAACACTTGTGTTATTCGATCAAAAGCGGTGATGTAGCAGTGTATGCTTATCTAAAGAGAGTGGTCCGCGCCATGAGTAGGGGTGGTATGGTAGTGTGCCCACCAAAAGAGAGTGGTCCGTGCCACGAATTGCAGTGGTGTGGTTATTATGTCGTTAAGGGTACAAGAAATGATTGGTGTCGTTGCTTACAGGTTAGAGTTACCTCCTGAACTAGCCGAAGTTCACAATGTCTTCCATGCGTCTATGCTTCATAAATGAAGACTCAGTTCACTCCAAGGATTGATTAGAATGAATTTGATATTTGAGAAGACTTATCTTATGACGAGCAGGCGATTCAAATACTTGATCGTAAGATTCAGAGGCTGAGAACAAAAAAATTCCTTTGGTTAAGGTGAAATAGCAATTTTGCGGTGATGATGAACTAACCTGGGAGCGTGAATCCTAAATAAAGGAGTAGTTTCCATTTCTTCTCAAAACTACATGTAATTTTATATTCACTTTAATTTATAGGACGAAATTGCTTTAAATTAGGGAGACTGATATGAACTGTTACTTTAAGCTGGTGATTAGTACTAATATAAATCCTAATTAACTCGAGTTAGGCTCGTGGTTAAGTTTGGCGTACCACGATTATTAGCGTGTTCATGTGGTTGCATGATGATTTGTGTTTGTTTGGATTGTTAATGAATTTTGTAGGTTTTAGTAAAACACATGATTTATATACAAGCCTATAATTGAAAAATACATAATAAACAATAAATTGTCGGTATGCCAAGTCTGGCGAGAGGGTCGTGGAATGAATGTGCACACCCGAGAATACTCGTACGCATATCCAGTGAATTTATTGGCGAGAAAATACACGAGATATATATATATTGGATATATAAATATATATATATTAGAAACTGAAAGTCGATTTCAATTATATGGATCGTCAGATCATCTAGAGAAAAGCGTAAATGTTTGATGGTCTTAAAATTCATGTCACTTTAGAGAGTGTCATTTTAACACATTAACCATTCGATCAGTCTCGAGATATCGCGATGTGTATCTCGAGGAAAATTCATACATTTAAACTAAAACCTCATACTTATCTCATTTGATGGATCGAAACAGAGAGAGAAGGGTTGAAGGTTTAGTATTCTAATCATAGGAGATGATTCAAGGAACTGAATCAACAAGAATTGAGGAGCTTAAACAATTTGAAAGTCAGAGATCATTACTTTGGTAAGTTTAGTTTTTGTGTTTTTGAAGTCTAATTTGACAGTAGGTGATGGAATCTCTATGAATTATGTTGTTTGTTGATTGGAAATGGTGTCCGCTCTGATGAATTTTAGGAGTGTTTGCTGTTGTTTGGTGAATTTATGGATGGAACAGTGGTTGCTGCCCTGTGTACCATTGAGACAGTACAAGGTGGAGCGTGCTCCACCTAGCAAAGGAGCGCACTCCTTTCATCAGTGAAAATGAACTCAGTTGCTAGAGCTCACTCCACCCGTTGAGAGAGAGTGCGCTCCCACCCTAAAAAACAACAATATTGTTGTATTTTGATATAAACTTCTTGAAGACTCAGGGACTGAACTAGCGATTCAAAATATAAGGTATTAATTTGAAATTAGTCACTAATGGTTTGTGATAGGTATTGGATCCCCAGAAAAACTTAAGTGCCCCAAAAGTTAGGAATTTAGAATGAAAAACTAGACTTAGGTAAGTACGAATTTGCTTATTTATCAATATTACCTGGCTATCTTAGTATATGTAGTTTATGTAGTTTATGGACTGGAATGGGGGACTATATACACTGTGATGGTTTTAATAAATGGAAAATGATGTTTAATGTGATTCACGAGAGTAAGTTCCTGCAACAGAGACCAAGTTATACAGGAGATGAATTACCTTCCCAACCTATATGTAACTTCCTACTCATTTATATAGGTTGCGTGGATTACATACTTACTAGAGGGTTTTGGATATAATCATTGGGCACTAATGGATTAGCTAGACAGCACATCAGCCAATCTATTGGTCTAACAATTGCATTAACAGCGTCGGTGGGTAATCGACCCTAGTTTTATAAATTAAATAGGAATCACAGTATAATAGTTAATGATAATTTGATTTGCGTCCGTTATGTATTAATTTATATGTTTTCCATATTCTTGTTAGTTAACATTGATGCATATTGTTATTGCATGATGTTATTGATTATTATATGGAATATTGATGGCTTTGTGAATCCTTACTTACTGAACCAGTTGGAGTGCTCACTCAAATTTAATATTTCAGGTTCACAACCTAGCGCTTCAACGAAAGGCAAAGAGAAGATTTAGGTGTCTTGTTGTCTTCTCTATGATGTAATGAGCCTTCTTGTAGTTATATACACTGTTTAATATATTTTGATGTATATAAACATGGTTGTGAGGTTTATAATCATGGTTTTGGATTTTGACAAACTCCATATTACTGTACATTGTTTAAATATCGAAAAAGTTTTAATTTTTCGCCGCGTATACTTTGTATTGTTTAATTGATATTAATATACATGTTGAGTTTATCAGGTACTGATGGAGAGACTGCTAACCCTACTTAAATTTGGTTGGGTTACTGGGGCTTAATTAGGGTTTCGGTCAAGTATCGCCTTAATCGGGATAGGGGATGCAACAATTTTCTTCAATGACGATTATTAGTAGATTCTTCGATATCATTCTATGTGCATGTTTGTTTGAAAAAAAAAACTAATAATATATACTTGTAGTGCGTCAAAGCTAGTTAGCTAGCTAGGGCAAGCCACAATTTTTTTTGCACTCCAATTCTATATTTGCTCTCAAATGAAATGACGTAGTTACCCATCACAAACCGCCACAATCCCTCACATGCCACTCTTTCTTGTTGTGCACCCCGACCACACAAAAATGGACAACCGTTCAACTCCGACGATGCCTTTCGACCACTCGACGACGCAAACTTGCAATTTTGAAGCCCACTACCATCGTAAGATAATCGATTTCCTCATGCTTTTATGATGTAAAATGTTGTATTTCTACTATTTTGTGTGCATTAATGGGGTTTGAACAAAATCTTGTGTTTGCTAGGGCATGATTCGTTTGTGTTATTCGGTGACTATTGACCTTACAAAATGGAGGATGAACTTGTAGCTAGGGGATGCGAATGTGCAAGATGGAAAGACATTTCATGAGTTTTTCTTTGATTTGCTCATTTTTTTCGTGTTCAAAACATGGGTCGCGTCTCTAGTTCGGCTACGCAGGGTCGAACCACATGTTGTAGGTTGGCCATATATAGCCAAACAATCTTATACCGCATGACTGTACTATATATGTTTAGTCAGTCATGTATGACCGACCCAATACTTGGACATGTGATCTATTTGAGTTGGTCATTCATGGCCAAGCAAATGGGCAATCATGTATGGTACGAACATATAGGTCATTTTTTCCTACATAAGCATGTATCAAAAGTTTATATGTCGCCTTATCCTAATATTGAATCTGTTTCCATTTTTATATAAATTTTATTGCTAAGGGTTAGGTAATTAGGTGTGGGAGGGCCAACTTGTAAATTAAGCGAGCTATATATCTAGTCAATTAATTTTGTATGATTTTTTTTTTTGTCAATTGAAGTTTTGCATAGTTAAAAATGGGGATTTGTCGTCAGTAACGTCCGCAAAATTATTAAACTTTAGTCCTTGATTTCCTAAACGTGTCTTTCGGAGTTTCATTGCCCTTTAAATCAACAACCGTTTTATTTTAAAAAATATAAATAAAAAAATAAAAATCGACGATCAAATGACCAATTGTCTGAACGTGGTAATAAGTTTGGTGAATGGTCAGTGAAAGTAATTATTTTATTTTTTACAAGAAAACCTAATAGTTAAGGGTTTTTTTTTATTTTTTTATTTTACGGCAAGTTGTCGCCAACTGTACTCATTAAGTCATGTTTAGGTATATTATTATAAAATTTATACAAGGTGGCCCTCCCAAAACAATTTGTTCCATCCACAGACCAAGAAAAATGTAGTTCTTATCATTTAGACCAATCGATTTTATTTTCTATTTTCTCACGAAGCAGAAATTGAAACAAATTGTATTTTTTGTTGTCAATTGGGGTGATATTGCTAAGTTTTCATATAAAGAAAGAGACAGAGAAGAATTGAAAAATGAAAAGAGGTTGAAATCCTAAAGAGTCCTTGGGCAAAAATTTAGGGGTTTTGCTCAATTGGTACTGAATTTGTGTTCAAGTCCAGCCTCCAGCATATACAGAAGAAAAATGTAAAAGTAACTTACTTTGGGCATCGACCAAGTTGAATGTCATGCATTTCACCTCAATATGCGAATGCACACATCTCGGCGTGCATTGTATGACATTCAACTGTGTCAGTGCCCAAAGCGGATTAGAATTTTAAGGGAGTTTTCACCTAAAGGGCAAAGTGGTGCAAATAAAAGCTCCTAAAGTGGTACTGTCACGCCCTATTCATTTGGATGTCAAGCAATGACGACTTGGACACGAGTTTCAAAAGCTTTTTGACCTCTAATTAGGGGTACACACGGATTGGATCTAATCCAATTACGGTGAATCCATCCATAATCTAATCCAATTAAAGTAGATTGAGAAATCACAATCCCATCTAGATTATTTATTTCGTTAATCCGACTTGATCCAATTTACTAAATGCGGATCAAACTGAATCAAATTATGCAGGTTGACAATTGTAAAATTAGTATTTATAAAACTATATAATTAATATTTTAAATTAAAACTTAGGCAATATCCCAATGAGTAACAAAGAAAGTTATGACTACTAAGAAAAACGTTAAATACAACTTTTGATTCAAATATACTAGTTTTAACATTTCCTATATTTATTTGACTAGATACCTTAAAATGTACAAGAACTAACTTTAAGTTGTGAAAATCTTAGATTCTCAAGCGTACATGAATAAGTAATAGATGAATTAGTGGCATAAAAATGCTATCTCCATCTAAACATAGTTCAAAATTCTAAAAGTATGTGTACATATAATATAATGTATATATAAAGGTTAATTGGATCAGATTGCGGATTAGATTTGCGGATTATGGTGCACAATCAATAATCCAATCCAATTTAACTAACTTAAATCATGAACCAATTAGAGCTAAATGGACTAGATCCAACTAGATTTGCGGATTCACATATTTCATGAACACCCTGATAGAACCCCCAAACTTTAATGGACTGAACTAACAAAGAAAAGATATAGAACAAGAAGAATGTGAGAGAAGAAGAAGATATATCGTCGAACTGAACCACAAAACAAGCAATCCCACAACATTCAAGAGGTTGGACTCTCCAAGAACTCGCATGAGTTTCTAAGCCAAGACGGATGTACTGAATGAACTTACAATATCTATCTACCCTTATTTATAGTCTTCCCACTAACTAACTCTAGAAGGTTCTATGTGGGATCTTATCATTACTCCCCCATTTAAAAACCCACTTTGTCCTCAAGGTGGTAACTAAAGAAGATGGATATGTCCGTATGTGAACTCTCGTGGAGGGTGGGATGTGAATGAGCGCGAGGAAACGACCATGCCAAGATCCATATGAACCTTGCTGCTAAATCACAACATAGACCATTCATCAGCCATATGCTCAACCAAGCCATCCGGATAGGTACATCAAAGTGAAGAAGCATGACCAAACTTAAAGCAACCCTGCCTAACATGCTCATGTGACCAGTAAAAAGGACAAGGAAACGTCGATGAACGCTTTATGCACTAGTCCCATCAAGTAGCAAATGCAGTTGTTGAACATCGCAAAAGTGAACCCTAACAATAGCCCTTGAATTGATGTAGAACAATGGACCAATATCAAAGAAAACCTCACTCCCATAGGAAACTCTAAGTGAACTATTTCTCATCATCGGCCCCCGAACATAAAACGTACCCACTTCAAGCTCTTGATACATGACTTTAATGGTACGCATACCCTCATCTATGATAGTAAAGCCAATTTTCATGGGGCATGCCCGATTGATATGGTGCAGAGTAACACATTGAGTGACCAAAAACAAGGGCACCATAAACAAAGGAAATGAGAGCTTGGACGGATCAAAACGGCAAACAATGGAAACCATTACTGAAAAGAACAACAAGTGAATACTCATGAATAATAAGCGAGACTTATGCATATCACCGATTGAGCACATGACGAGGAGGCAAAGGTCGACGACGTCATGAGAAAGAGGAGAGGAATTGATGAAGCTTCGAGGCACACCCAGTGTCATCATCGGATGATTCTCAAATATCATACAGCTTAAGTGGCCCAACCACTTTGAGTGAAAAAAGAAATATGCAAGGCAAAGAGAACCAAATGACCAAGTACAAAAGTCATGAGGACTCATAGTGTATGTGTGAACATGATAAAAGTGATGAAAGCGATGCATTGGCATACCTCTCATCGTCCGATCACCTCGAGTACCACGTTCGACAATGAAAGTCTTATTCTCAAATTGAACTAGAAGAGAGGGATTACACCAAGAAGAATAAGAAGAAAAATCTATGCAGGAAGTGAAAATCGCCCGAATCATGAAGACTACTACTAGCCATGAAGGAGGCGGTGGCCACGGTGGCAGAGCTAAAGCAGCAAAGCGATTATCGCTCGACAAAGGAAGGGAATTGACCTCCATCAAATGCTCCCAAAACGCAACCCGATCCGTTGAATATAGGTTTATAGTGCCCTTAGTGTCACCGATATGCTTCATTGAAGCACAGATCAAGAACGAAAAAGATGCCATGGAAGTGAACAACACCTTGCTCAGTTTTAGATCTGGTGGATCTGAGAGTTGAAGGAAAGTCGCTTCGCACTCAAACACTACCCCATGGAACGTTGAATTCACCACAAATTCGAAGTTGAACGAATGTTCTAGATCTGGGTTATCGACAGTTGGAAACACCTTGGTCGTCACTAGATCTAACCTTTCAACTATCTAAATCAACTCAATTGTCGTTGGATCTATCAGATTTGGTGCTTTCATGCCAGTTGATTCAATCCCGCGATAATGAAGGAGTTTGTTAAGCCACTAATTCAACCCACTAAACATAAACATCATCTCAGATCTAAGCTCCCCAATCGACACTTCAATGACTGAAATCTTCTTTAGCTCCTCTTTAATTTGATCTAATCGAGCTTCCATTCGATCTAATTGAGCTCCCATGTTTGAAAGTGTGCTCTGATACCAATGATAAAACCCCCAAACTTTAATGGACTGAACTAACAAAGAAAAGATAAAGAACAAGAAGAATGTGAGAGAAGAAGATATATTGTTGAACTGAACCATAGAACAAGCAATCCCACAACATTTAAGACAACATTTAAGAGGTAGGACTCTCCAAGAACTCGAATGAGTTTCTAAGCCAAGACAGATGTATTGAATGAACTTACAATATCTCTTTACCCTTATTTATAGTCTTCCCACTAACTAACTCTAGAAAGTTCTATGTGGGATCTTATCAAACCCCTGCCTCTGATTGATAACATTTTGAACCCATCCAAAACCATGGTCTTTGGAAAAGTTTATTGAGTTTTGCTAGGATGACATTAATCAGCATGCCAACCACATATATGGCATCTGTTTGTTGTCAGATGCACCTTAAATCATGAAGAAAAACATGCAACAAGGAATCTGAGTTCCAAATCAGAAATGATGAAGCACCATTTACTTCGGAGCAATCCTTCCAATTGAATCAACATGTTATACAATACAAACACAGAAGCTCTGCTCTTTAAGTACAAACTTTAGATCCTAGGCAAATACTTACTTCTATTCCTAGCTTTCAGTTAGCGAACACTCCAAACATTCAAGACGGATCGCTTCTATTCTTGATATCATATCGCATTTACAGAATCACCACAGATACAACTAGTGCAATCATAAATCATTCAAATAAAAATAGCAAGAAGACAAACAGAAAAATCAGGAGGAACACGACCCTAGGCTGGCTGTAACTACCATCATTTTAGAGGCGGCAATTGCCATATACTTTTGACTCTTCATCATCGAAGCTTTCCCTCATTTGATTTACTGCTCCTAAATGTTGACAGTGAGAAAAATGATCGACTAGCTGAAAAATGGATTTGTATATATTAGACACCATGAAGGAACACTTTGAGTAACAGAAATGTCAGACAAGTAATTTAACTATTAAATATGAGAATAGGAAAACTACGAACCTTTTGTTGAGGTGGCTCCAGCTGACACATCCCTTCCTTCCTGCAGCTTGTGAGAACCCTGAGCAGAATATTTTCTCGTAGTTGACTTTCCTGCTAAAATAAAAATTATCAACAAAGGCTGGCCATTGGACTCGAGAACGTACAAGGTATTTTGGTCACAGGGCAAGGGCTCCTAACTGAAGATTTGGAATATAGAAATGCTCCAAATCAAAGCGAATGACAGACATAAAAATAAAACGAGTACTGAAAAATGTCTCGCAATGATTTGTGAGTTAAGGATTTCTAACCAAGGACAGTAGAAAAAAACATTAAAAGAATTAGTTTACTGTAGACGAATCCCAGAATTTTGTTGCGACGCATGCTCCGCATTCAACCATAAATGACATGTATGGTTGGGCTACTGCATCTATGCAGATTGATATATCTAAGTTGGGTATCGCTTGAGCGATGGCTTGGTGTTGTAAGGAAATTCTTCACTACTCATCTTGATGGGTGGGAAAGAAAAGTGAAACGTAAGTCTTTACACTGTTGGGTCTGTTTGTATTTGAGCAATAATAGAATTTTTCAGCTGTATCCTGATTTTTTACGGTAATTGATTCACTAAAAGACTCTTGTGAATACCTCTCAATTTTATATTTTCTATCCCCCCCCCCCCCCACCCCCCCCACCACCACACACACACACACACACACACACACACACACACACACACAAAAAAAAAAAAAACACAATAATCTATAAGTCATGAATGCACAACACCTTTTATGGGGTTCCATGGCATGGATATATATTTGAATTCCATTGTATAATTACCCATATATTAATGTGTATATATATGTATATTAGTTTTTTGTAAATAAAATTAAAATTAGAAAAAAAAAAGTAGCAGTTAGTCCAGAGAGTATACCAGAGGGGAAGTCATGAGGCTGAACACTATCCATGGATCTCATGCTTGAGTACCCACCATTGTAGGTTGAAACCAACAAGCTCTTCTGGTGTCCAAATCCATTTGCTTGTGCTGACTTTCGCAGGAGAACCTCTGCATGCCTCTTGCTAGCGGCTTTAGGTTCCTCAGAATCTTCTTCTCCTTCAGAGAAGACCGATGGACTAGACCAACCAGTAGTATTAGCATCCCCTTTACTTTTCCGGGCAAACTTTAGGAGCCTCTTCAATCCTTTCGGTACATCCTTTTGATAGCCTACAGCAGGTAGATTTTCCGCTTTTCCCCACTCAGCAATCTCTGGTTCACCATTATCTTCTTGCAACATTTGTGAGAGAGAATGCCGAACACGTGGACTTGATGCTGATGGTACAATATTGGTGGGCATTGGGATTTGAGGTTCGTCGCTGTTGCAAAGAACAGGTGGTTCTGGATGCTCTTCTATTTCTACCCAAGCAACAGGAGAGATGGTCATTACTTCATCAGATTGAATATCTACTGGTGATTCAGCAGCATTTGCAAAATTAGCCTGTGTTTCCGAAACAAACTGACTATGATTCTCCATATTTTCACATTTCTCTTGACTATTTACCGAAACTTCTGATTCTAGAGCCGCAGTGTCACTTACAGGTAGGTCTAGATCCCCCTCTTCTTGCTGTGTTACCAGGTTTGGGATTTCTACCGCCACCTCATCATGAACTGTTATAAGACACACACTGTTTTGCAAAGTTTCATCCGACCGAGGAGCTTTCTTCTTAGCAACAGGGCCAACGCCAGGGCCTATTCTGGAGCCCTTACGAAGAAACAGTTTCGAGTCTTTTGACTCCAGTGGTACCACACTGCCCTTTCTTGTTACCTTGCTATAGAAACTCTGTTTGGCAGAAGCATTGCTGGAACTCTCCTCAGTCATGGTTTGAGGTTTGGTTTTTGCAACATTGCTACTTTTCTTCACTACCGGTTTCTTCCCTTCCTGGCCTTTCAAATCTTTCTTTTTCTCATCTGGAGTCTTTTTGATGGGCTTCAGCTGCTCAGGTCTTTCAGTTTTGGGGCTTGGTTTAGACGGTGATGATATAGGCAAGGATTTCCTACGTACTGGGGCAGAGCCAACAGAAGAAGTGCTATTAGGAGTTTTAGGTGGAGTACGAACGGCTGTTTTGGAGGATGGAGCCGAAGGCCACGACTTGCGTGCTGCTGGCAAGGGTGCTTTTGGTGAAGTCTTCTTTAGAGCAGGTTTTGAGACATCCTTTTTGGGTTGAATAGGAGTTAAGTCCTTCTGGGGCTTTCTAGGTCTACCAAAAGACTCCTGTTTGGATGCGACCACCACATTTTTGGTGGGGAGCCCAGCTTTCTTCTTGTTGAGGTTTTCCTGCAACACTTGGCCTTCCTTTCCCGGCTGCTTTCCAGAAGTTTTTCCTCGAAGTTTTTCTTCTCTTTTTTGCTTGTAGTGATCATAGTAACTGCCCCTCTGCTCACTAGGGAGCTCTTGGCTTTTGGTATTAGACATTACCATGCTCTGGTACCTTAACAGCATTTGATTCAACTCAGCTTCCTTTTGACGACTCCATTCATCAGAGGGTTTTACCTTGTCATGAATTTCATCAGTCGGGGCCACAACAGCATCTTCCATGTTATCTGCAGAATAAGACAATCCACTCTCCCCTGTTGCCGACAGTTCTTCACTATTAGTTGTCTCGTTAGGGTTAACTATTTCATCATTAAAATCTGACTCGTGCTTCACTTCCGCAGCATTTGCCTTACTTTCTCCATCTGCCAATGAATATTCTGTTTTCTCATTTGAACCTTCAAAAGCACTCTCCGGTTGACATTGCGTAGAAGAATCCCCCATACCTGCACTCCATCTTCTCAAGACTGATTTGTTCACACTAACAGAGGTGTCCACTGAAGACCTCATCTTTTGAAGCTCTGGGTTCTGATCTCTCTGTTTCCTCTCAAAAAGACTAATCGCATCTTGGACACTAATCCTTGTCACATTATACTCTGTTTTCTTTGGTGGATCGCATGAATCTTCATCGCTGCTTTTACCAGTGGCATCTCTACTTGAAGGTATCCTTTCCCTGCTTGGAATATAACCGAGGCTTTTTATTGCTACTGCAGTGGGTCTGCGAGAGCCTGTCCTTCCTATTTGAACCCTTCTCATTGGAGATGCTGATCGTCGAGGTGAAGCAGATCGTATGACAGATCGGCTTCTTTCTGTATTTTGTCTATCTTCATCAGTGGAAGAAGATTCATCACTTCCTGATAAGCTTTGACGTTCGACTTGCGCAGCTTTGGCAGGAGAAGCACAATACTTTACATGCTTAGCTGCATTGGCAGATGAAGCCTCCGGAACCAACCCATCTGTCATTTTTTCACTGGCATTCCTCAAATCATGTGAAATGCTTAGAGAGACGCCCTGAGCATCTGCAGCTTGGTTCTTTTGGCCAACTGCAAAATTCTTGACAAACAATTCCTGAAAAACATCAATTTTTGAAATATCAGTCATTCTTTGAGATCAGAGCAGGAAGCTTGCTCAAGGGCCTGGACAATGAATACACAACAACAACATAGCCTCAGTCCCAAATTAACTGGGGCCGGCTACATGGATCAAACTTTTCCATTGTGCTCGATTAAGTGCAATTGAAGGTGAGCTTTTCAAACCATTCAAATCCCTCCTAATTAATGCATCCCATGTTAACTTTGGTCTGCCCCTACCTCGTCGAATTTCTACAGTTTCTATTGAGTCAAGTTTTCTAGTTGGGGCATTTGTAGGTCATCTTTGCAGGTGACCAAACCACCGCAACCGCCCTTCCCTAATCTTTGTATCAATTGGTGCTACTCCTACTTGTCTTTGAATTTCTATATTTCTTATTCTATCTTTACGAATTTTACCACACATCCACCTAAGCATCCTCATTTCTGCTACGTTCATTTTATGTAATTGTTGTTGCTTTACCGCTCAACATTCACTTCCATAGAGCATGGCTGGCCTAATTGCGGTTCTATAAAATTTTCCTTTTAACTTAGTAGGAACATTTCGATCACAAATCACCCATGTTGCACTCCGCCATTTCTTCCATCCAGCTTGAATTCTATGTGTGACATCATTCTCAATGTTACCATCATTTTGTATGATTGATCATAGGTATCTAAAGTGGTTTACCTTAGGAACTTCTACTTCCCCTAATTTTACCACTCCGCCATCTCGATGTCTAGTGTTTCTACACTCACAGTGCATGTATTCGGTTTTCGTCCTACTCAACTTAAAGCCTTTAGATTCTAATGCATTCCTCCAGAGTTTTAATTTCCTATTCACTCCATCTTTTGTTTCATCCGCTAAGACAATATCATTTGCAAATAGCATACACCATGATATATCCTCTTGAATATGTCTAGTTAGTTCATCCATTACTAAAGTAAATAGATATGGGCTTAAAGCCGATCCTTGATGTAGTCCTATCGTAATGGAAAATTCTTTTGTAGCTCCTCCAAATGTCTTTATACTCGTTACTACTCCATCATACATATCCTTAATAGTGTCTATGTATCTAGCATGCACTCTTTTTCTTTCTAGAACCCACCAAAGAACATCTCTAGGGACCCTATCATATGTTTTTTTTTTAAATCTACGAATACCATATGAAGATCTTTTTTCTTTTCTCTATATTTTTCTAACAATCATCTTACAAGGAAAATCGCCTCCATAGTTGACCTCCCAGACATTAAACTAAATTGGTTATCTGATATTGTTGTTTCTCTCCTTAGCCTATTGTCAATTATCCTCTCCCAAAGTTTCATAGTGTGACTCATAAGTTTAATTCCCCGATAGTTTGAGCAACTTTGAATGTCTCCTTTGTTTTTGAAGATTGACACAAGCATGCTTCTTCTCCAATCCAGAGGCATCTGTTTTGATTTTAAAATTTTATTGAAAAGTTTTGTTAACCAAGTCAATCCAATTTCTCCAAAGCATTTCCAAACCTCTACAGGTATTTCATCTGGGCCATATGCTTTTCCTATTTTCATTCTTTTCAATACCTCTTTAACTTCTACAATTCTAATATTGCGTGTATAGTTTACATTTCTTTATTGGTGTGGGTTTTTTATCTATTATAGTATCATGGCCATCATTAAATAAACTATTGAAGTGACTTCTCCATCTCTCCTTAATATCATCCTCGCGCGTTAAAACATTTTGATTTTCGTCCTTAATACATCTTACATGACTTAGGTCTTGTTTCTTTTTCCCTCTTAATTTGGCTAGCCTATATATATATATTTTTCGCCATCTCTATTACCTAACCTTGTGTATAGATGTTCCATGAAATTTGTTTTAGCTTGACTAACTACTTTTTTAGCTTGTTTTCTAGCTTCTCTATATTGATTGTACACATCTTCATCTTGACACTTAGGTATTTTCCTATTCATCTTGACACTTAGACCTGGACAATGAATAGACAAGAAAAACTGAGATCATATGCTTCATGAGAACAAGGTATGAAAGTCTTTGCCAAAGACCTTGGTTACCCAAACTTTGGATTTAAGCATGGGGAGTCTAATACTACAACTGGGAATTTTGAAAAGTTTTGACCCTACAGAAAAGTAAAGATAATTTCATTTAACATACTTCTGATAAAAATAATTCATCCAATCTAAGAAAGAAGCATGTTTTTGTGCTTAAAATATATTAGACTAAACGATATTGTCTAAATTAAGATGTACCATTCAAATAATGGCATCAACTATTCAAACACATTTGAAGGCAACAAAATATGTATAACGTTCAACTTTGGTGTTTATGCTAAACTTGGATATATATGAGCTGGGTAGACCTCTCTAATTTCATGTTTTTTCCCTTATACAGTATTATACTTTAAGTTTAGCATTGGTTCTTCTCGGGATTCTTTTGAATTTATTCCTCATGAATGATAATCTTGTTATATGTTTATCTTATAAATTGTTGTTCTTTAGCACAAGAAAACTGATGTCAGAAAGTAGCCAAAGTGCTTATCAGAATTCAAAGACCAAGCATTTTCTATACAATGTTAATTGGCAAGAGTCAGAAACATGAAATTAATGGGACATTACAGATATACTTTGAAATCAGTGGATGTAAGGTCTTGCGAAGAAACAAGGATTCAGAATGCATAAGAAATAACTATTATGAATTTAAAATGCATGGTAAAGAAGAGACATTAGATTATGTAGGTATTTGGTACATGAGATGCACAAAAAAAAAAAAAAAAGACTCCAAACAAACTAGCGTGGTAGAATGAGATTCTAGCAGCCAATCCTAAGTAGCATAGATAAAGCTCTATAAGGGCTGTGCTACGTTAACATCAACTTCAAACAACAGATAAGAATAAGGCCCCTGTGTGCTGCCAGCACTCAGCATGGCTGAAATCAAGTGTTTAGAGCTATTTGAAGCACAATCAACAACATAAAAGGGGCTTACCCATATCTCTTTCAGGAATTACATGTTCACATAGCACTTTTGACTTTGTAATTGCTATCATAATATCATTATATTGCCGCAAAAGGATTGCGCCAATAACCTATCACTTTTAAATATGTTTGCCAACAGAAAATGGTAATTTTAACAATATTATGTAAAAAGTTTCAAGAGTTCGAGACCAAGAAAATATGATAAAAACTATAAATGAGGTTGCTTGCTGAATATTATTTCTTGGATCAAAAGAACTTTTAAAGATCGTTTTTATATGCGATTAACTTTAGGTCACATTCGAAAATAATTTAAGAAAAAACATGTATGATGACGCATTTATCTTAGTCACTGACGGGATTTCCTCTTGGGAATCACTTGCACAATATCTTATCTTCTGAGCATCAACTGAGCTAGAGTCTACATCCTGAAAAAATAATGCTATTTTTTTGCTTTCCAACATTTTTCAGTGTGAGCCTGGGAGGTTCTTTATCAAATACATTATGCGGGCCTTCTTCAAAATTGTAGCTTCTATCTAAAGGGATCGTGAACATTAAGCCTTTTAATGGATTTGCAAATAGGTTTCTCTTCAAAAAAATTGAACTTCTTGAGCTGAGGTCAGATTGTAAGAGCAAGAAAAATGTCGACTGACACAACTTTTAGGCCCTTGTTCAATTAGTAACACTATTTCGTGAATATACAATCAGATTAGATACCTTAAATCCATCGCTCCAAAGTACTGCAAAAATGAAACCGCTTCAGCAATCTGTTCATTCGAACAAGAGGAACTAGCAGCCAAATTAAAAGCAGAAACCAACTCCTCCCTTAGCACCATGATTCTTAAGTCCATGGCTCTCAGTAATTCGTTCCTGACAGCATAAATCTTCCAATTCAGACGTGAAAGGAAAATAAATACCTTTTTTCTTAAACAATATTGAACATAAATATCTTAACAAGATGAAAGAGTAATTCAGACATACTTTGTAGGATCTGACAGCGTACTTTGGAGTTCAGGCTGTTGCTACACATAAGTTTTCATATATTAGAATGTGAGATTTTACAAACTGTTGCTAAACAAGATAATGCTAGAAAAAATACTTGAGATAACAAAACAAAAGGCGTTTACCTTGTCCATCATCCCCGTGGCATTTGAGTTGGAATAACCTGCTAGAAATGAAATAAATGAATTTAAGTTTTCAGTAATGAATAGATTGCATTGTTATCATGAAAATCAAGCTTGCAACATTAACAGTACTGCACTTTTTCAGACTGAACTTAATAACGGAATGCAAACTTCTCTGCTTTCAAATATGGCAAACATTCAAAACAGTAGCAGACTCCCTCTCCAACATTTGTGCACATGAAGTCATGGACCTAAATTATGTGTCTTCTCTAGTACAAAGCTATTTTACCTTCCCACCCACAGATTGCAGATGCCATTTAGAAGTTATAAAACAAAAGATACAAAAAAAAGAAGAAAAAACTTCCAAATGAATTGAGATTTAAAAATACAAGCAAGGATTGCAAGGCGCCAAGGCATTGCCTATGTTTTCCTATCTAAGACGAAGCAGCACCTAGGCAGAAAAAAATAATATTTATTTAGAAGTCCCTAAAAAATTAGTTATTTATTGATCTCTTTGTATCTACTAGTATCACTAGTCATTTACCTTAATAATCAATATTTGCTTCAAAAAGTACTAAGTAACGACATTTAATAATTTCAAATGATGCATTTGGCCATCAATTATCAATTATCAAACACGTTTTAGTTTTTAAAATTATTTTCACCTCCCCAAACTTAAAAATAAAGTTATAATATGGAAGTTTTCAATTCGGGTAGGGTTTACATCAAATGGAGGTTTATATATGGAAGATTTCTGAAATTATTTTCACCTCCGTGAACTGCTAAAAATTACTAAGAAGACCACTGTCCGCCTAAGTCACCGCCTAGGCAGTTTGAGTCAAAACGCCTAGGCGTCACCTAGAACTGAAAAGAGAAACAATGAAAGATTGAATAACTTGTATTTTGACAAATCGTAAAAACAACTATGGATGGTTGGTAAGATAACAAAAAAGACAACATGTTTCTTTTCAAGCATATGCTGCAAAGAGTGTCCAAACATTAAAAATTTCACGTTCTGTTTGCAAAAGGAAGGGAGCAGGATCGGAGCAGTGTCAGTTGCAGAGGACAGAATATACTATGTTGCATCAGTAGTTCATGGTTGTTGAATCACCCTTTAACGCCCTTTAGTTTAGATTATTTACGCGAGTTTTCTAACATCAAACATCAATCACTAAAACTGGAGATTATTGGATCCTTTGAATCTTTCACTTACAATCTATGGTTTCTTTAAAGAGGTCATTACTCAGAGGTCAGAGCAAAAATATCCTGCAGAACCTAGAAGAGGGCAGGTTAGGGTGATAAATTGGTACAAATAAGTTGACTCTTTTCAATTTTAAAATAATGGCTGATATAGTAGTTTAACAGTAAACAAGAAAAACTAAATCAATTCTTCATTTGCTCATCACCAAAATAAATGCAGGCGTATCTGATAGGCTTTTCTCAAAAATTAATAGTCATAGCATACCTTCTTCTAGTCTTCCAGGATCCTCCTGATTACCCTAGGAAACAAAAGGTACATCTGATTACTGATTAATTTAGTTGGCAGAAAGATAGAAACAATAGATGGAAGAAGTTTACCTTGACATACAAAGAAAGATGAAACTTTCTGGCTTCCTCCAGCTGAGACATCTCATCTCGAATTGCATTAGAAGCTTTTAAGAATTCAGGCACCCCAGCAATATGCAAAAGCCTAAGAAGAAGCACATTGTGTTTGCACAAAATTTTACGATTTAACATATATGTCAAGATAAACAGGCAAGAAAGAGGAGGGGGGACAATTTCACGAAACCTGGTGAAAGTAGATTTGGTGAACCATGCTGAGTCCTTCAGGTTTTCAGGCAATTGCAGTTTCAGAATTTCATCATTGTTGCTAGTCAGGAGGTTTTTCACTTCTGGTAAGAATGACGCAAGCTGTTCTAGAAGTCCAGAGCCTATTTCATCTGTTTTCCCATCATAGTATACGAGTGCCTCATATCTGAAACAAGGTAAAATAAAACACAAAAATAAACAAACAGATATCTATAAAGAAGGAATAATGAGAAACATTTAAAATATGAACCTGAATTTAAAAAAAACATAGAAAAAGATGATAGATAAGGAAGCATTTGGTTCGGAATCCATAAATATGGATCTCTATAAATCAAACAGATATCTCTGGTTCTTCAGCTTTTTGAAATATTAAATAAAATAAAACTGCTTCCAGATCCTAAACCAACAAGTTCAATTACCCAATGAATTGATTCTAAGTCAAACAAATAGGCCTATGCAAGAAAATGAACAACATTCTACTGTGTTTGTGAAGTCAATTCCATATTGCAAATTAAGGTTAATAGAGGACTACCTTTTCATAAATTACCACTAAACCTAAAAAGATAGTTACCAAGTAAGGAACTTAACAATCAATGCCAAGCTGTTTTAACACGATCCCCATCCCTGAATTTCAGTCTAACCCATCCTGCATGTTGAGAGCAGCGAGAAAATGCCAATCTTGCAAGGTGAAAAAGACATGCAAATGCGAACAAAGCTTTGAATCAAGATCTCTCGAAAACCAAAGTTTTTTTTTTTTTTTGATATGAGAACCACAACTTACTCAAGGAACCTCCTACCAAACAAGTGAGCCATCCACTTGGTCGGTTCGAAAACCAAAGTTCTTGTACCATGTTAGGCCACAACTTAGCCTAAAAGGTTACAGTTGTCAGGTAGGCTCCAGAAAATGAATATCAAGCTATACTAATGATGCTTTCCTACGGAGATAATACAAGGAAACTTTGTTTTCCTGATTGAACATTCAATCATGCCAATATTGTTCTTTGTAACAAATTCATATTTTATATAGCAATCAATATCTTTGAGGAATCTACTCATGCCTTTAGCACATGCTAGATCCACTATTAAGTTTCCGAGTCAATTTTGTGATCAAGATTTTTTGTGAAGAGGAAGCCTTTTCTGCACTGTATTTATTTATAACCTAGTGAAGATGAAATATTGAAATATAAATTGCTGGTCATAATTGCCCTATCTTGGTGACGTGTACACAGGCAATGCTTTAGAAATACCTACAAATTGAAAAATGCTTATCACTAACTCCATGAGCAATTATTCATAACAACAACAAAACCTTAATCCAAAATTAGTTGGACATCCTACATATTTAATGCAATTGATGATGTGCTTTCATAATCCTTTAGTCCTTTCTAACTAATGAATCCCAAGGAATCTTAAGTCTACTTCTACACGTCAAATTTCTTCAATTTCCATCATGTCGGATATTCAAACTGGGGCATTTGTAAGCCATCTTTGGATGTGTCCGAATCATCGCAGGCACATCCTAATTTTTTCCATCAATTGGTGCTACTAATTTGGATCTTCGTACTTCTTATTCTATCTTTACAAGTATTGCCCACACATCCATCTAAGCATCTCCATTTCCACTACATTCACTTGATGTATGTGTTGTTCCTTTATCATCCTAAGTTTATTCCCACAAAGCATAGTTAGCCTAATTGTAGTCTTATAATATTTTTTAGCTTAACAGGGATGTATCATTTCAATCACATACCACATTAGTTGCATTACACCACTTCTTCCATGTAGCTTGAGTTTTATGTGTACAGTCATTCTCAAAATGTCTATCTTTTTGTATGATTGATCACAAATATCTAAAATGGTTCACCTCAAGAACTACTTCTACTAATTTGCTAATCCATTATCTAATTGCTACTATTTGTGAACTCACAACGATATATGCAGTCTTATTCTTACTCAGCTTAAAACCTTTAGAATCTAATGTATACCTCCAAAGTCCTAATTTATTATTCACGTCATCTCTTCTTCCATCTATTAAAACAATATTGTCTACAAATTACTTGCCTGCTCCAGACTTTTTAATTTAAATACCCTAGAAATAAAATAGCAGTACTTTGGCAATATTTTCAAGTCATCATCTAGTCAATTTTATACTAAAGCGAGCAATGGCTTTAATCAAATTTTATACTAAAGAGTAACTAAGTGATTTCCCTTGCCGGCGGGACTCATGTCAAATAGACTTTCTTAGTTTTTCGCAATTATTTTTACTTTCATGCATAAAATTGAAGAAATATTATATCGGGGAGCAAAACATATTAGCTATAGAATACACATCGTATAGGTAACAACTTACCAACACTATGAAACACTAATAGTTAACTCAAAAGTAGTGATAGATTCCAAAATTTCAAGCAACTTAAAATTGGTCCTCAGATTCTTAAGGACAGAAATGTTTATTAAGAATCACATAGGCTATAAGGTGCAGCCACAAACATTGACAAGAGGCTAAGTACAAGAATTGTGCATAGAGAATAGGATCCTCAAATCACATTGAAGAATAAGTTTTTTTTTTTTTTTTTTCATATAATGCATAAAGTGGAACCTTGCAGCAACCTTTTCAGGTATTGACTCCTTGAGTAAAGGTCATTTAAAACCCCTTATGGCTTTGAGAAGGCTTTTTTCAGAAATATTCCAATTACTTATACATCTTCAAATTCACGCCAGCACTGACATTGTCGATATGTCAACTTTTGAGTCTTCGTAAAAAGCTGCACCGACAGCGTTACCGTGCAATTACGAAAATTAATTTCAAGAGCTTATGGTAAAAGCAAACTTAACAATAACTAAGAGAGATCGCAACCCCTCCCCTATCCATCATTAATTTTCATTACGGACTACTGAACTTGGAGAATAGCAAAACATGACGGAGTGCCATGAAAAATGTTTCGTCGTTTTCGACTAAGCTTCACAATAAAGACAATTCGAAAAAGTAAGATGTAACCACCCACCAACTAGAAGAAATAAAAGTTATGGAAATACTCATGGACATTACAAAATCGATAGTTCAGCAAATCAATGCAATGTGTAATAAAAGAAGAAACGAAAACGAAAAACCTGTTTTGAATTGCAAATATCTTGAATGCAACATAATCTAAGGGAACGTCATCGCGTATTCCTCCTTCCATCTCGATCAGCTCGTCTCAAAAGGACATGAAATTTGTTCAAGATCCCCAATATAACCTGAAAAAAGAGAACAGTACATGTATCAGGAAAAAATAGAATTGCGTAAACATTAAGTGACAAAAACATCAAAAACGCAGAAAAAAAAACACGAAGCAGCTGAAGAAATGAAATTGATGATTAGATCAAACACAACACCAGTTCAAATTCTAGAATCTGAAAAGATTTTCAGTTCAACGCAGAAAAATGTGTATCAAAAACAAGTAGAGCTCCAGCGAAGCTAGAACTTCGCAAGTCTTCATCCAGTACAGATTTATGCGCAAACCTAAACAGTAGAAATCACAACATCAACACCAAAATCAAATCTTTCGCTCAAATTCTTCGAATCAGTAGCAGATCCAGCCAAAACAAGTCCAATTCGCGACGGAATCGCCATTGAAAAACTCAAATTCAAAAACATGACTTACACCAGAGAAATCTAGCAAAGAAGGTTGACTGAAGGTCAAGTGAGATGAAAAATCTATGGCAAGGAAGCGGAAAAAGAGCGTGCATTGGTTGATTTGAAGCGATGAATAGGCAATGCAGATTCAAATTTGAAGTAGATTTGATTACAGTGGTTGTTTGAGATGGAGATTTACACAGATCTGAGTGGCGAGATAGTCTTCGGTGATGGTGTTGAGAGAGAGAGGGAGATCTGGAGAGAGAGAGAGAGAGAGCGAGATGGGTAGATTTTGGAAAGGGGGTTCGTAGAATGAAAGAAACGAAAAGAGACGGAGATGAAAAGCGCAGCAAAGACAGAGCAATCACCTGCACTCTTCACTCTTCACTCTTCACTTTTCATTCACTGAGAGAGGGAGAGGGAGAGGGAGAGGGAGAGAGAGGGAGAGAGTTTCCTTCTAAAGTGACGACAATGCCCCTCTCGATTTTAACTACCTCGGCTATTCGATAAGATTGTCAAGTCGATTTTTAGGAATATGTTACTGAAAAAAAGGATGCACAAACGACGTGCATTTATTTGCATCTGTTAGATGCTCCTCCTGATGCGTTTTTATAAAACTTAAGGGCCACCGGTCAGGTGCGTATTTGTTTTGGCCTACGAAAGCATTTCCTTTCATTTTTTACTCCACCCCGAACTAACTTAACCGTAAACTAAACACTAAGGGTGTGTTTGATAGCAAAGAGAATTTTCAATGAGAAAAAAATATTTACTTTGGCAAATTTTCTGTAGAATTTTTTTAAAAGAATTTTCTCATTGCTGTTTGATTGCACGTGAGAATTTTTTTTTTTCAATTTTCTGCTGTTTGATAACTAATGTATTTTTTTTTTCATTTTTTGCAGTACCACGAATTGACCATTATATTCGACCTAGTTTCGATAATCAAAATAATAACCCCATTCAAATCCAACCATACACCACAACAAACACATACCAACCACTATATCTACCAATAAAAAATACAAATTTGAACGAAAACCAAACTAAATCTTTCCTTACAAACTCGACTTAAGTGAAGATGAAGCTGGCTGTGACGAACTTCGACAACACAAACACCTCCAACAATACATCATAAATGACTAAAAAATAAAGTATGGGCTTAAAATGTGTTATTTAATCATTTTCCTTATACTAATACTATACAAAAAAAAAAAAAAAAATTCGAACATCATCGGACGGACACAAGGATGCGCATGCGTATCTCGAAGTTGAAACGGTAGAGCGTCTTCTCGAGCCACGCATGCCCCTTCACATTTGGTTCTTCTCTCTCTCTCTCTCTCTAATGGCGAACGACGAAGAAGAAGACGAAGCAGAGCTGGAGCAACAACTGGAGCTCTAATTGGAAGAACAGAGAGACTCACTGAACGCTCTGAACGAAGCCCTAGCTTCCGATCCGTCAAACTCCGAACTTCTCTCCGTAATCATCCAACTTTTTTCTCAATTAGGGTTTACTTTTTATTGCTGATTCTAACTTGATTGATTTGCTTTCCAATGTGGAAGTTCCAAGAGGAGCTTATTGTGGCGATTAGGGATTCAGAGGATGGGTTTCTTCACTTGAAACGGTCTCGGCTATTGCGCGAAACGGATTCGATTTTGTCGTCGGCAGCGGCGGCGAGTGGTTGTGGATTCAATGGTAATGATGTCAAGGTGGAGGCTTTGGATCCACAGCTGGAAGCTGAGAATTATGGTGTTGGAAGTAAGTGGAGATGGGACTGGTTCCGCTACAATCGCTACGATCCACATTTCTCAGAGAATGGAGGCGGGGCCGCGTCTGGAGGAGCGGATCTGAAGAGGCTTCCCAGAGGCCAAGCCGAAGACGAAGACGAGGAGGAGGCGGAGGAAGTGGTGGCGGAGATGGAGAAGCCTTGTTTCGGTGTTGGTGGTGATGAGCATAGGAACTTGGAGTACGAGTTTGGGTATTGCGTGATAAAAAATCTCCAATTTCTACGTTGAAATAAGAGAAAATAAATGAGGAAAATTAGGGGGTGGATTTTTTTTCTCAGTGCAGTTACAAATGTATCAAACACCCAAAAAAATGGTTATACTAAAAAATAAAACAAATTTCCATGATTTTTTTCTTTTTCCTTGCTATCAAACACACCCTAATTACAGACCAAAAGAAATCAAACCAAGTGGTAGTTAACCTAAAAAAGAAGAGTAATTCTTTGAAAATTAGAATAAATAACATCAAATATATGGACGCAAAATAATGAAACTGCTATTAGAATTCATGGGAGATAAATGTGTGCTTTGGTAATCAAGAGGTCATGGGAGATGGAATGATGTTATCCAACTCCAAATAAAAGTGACAAGTCCTAGAATTACAACAACAAAGTCACACTACAAGTCACATTGGCTTAGAAAAGCCACCCATGTGCACCTTGAGATGAGGGTAAACACAAATATCGATGCATAACACACTGGTTGAGATCGCATAGATGACTCTTGTGAGTCAATGTGCTTTGTGGTGTGACTTTGTTGTTGTCATTCTAGTATTTTCTAATAAAAGTTATGGGATATCAAATGATGTCATCTAACACCAAATATTAGTTTGTATCCTAGGTTAAGAGAGGGATTTAAAAGAACAATAAATCTATTTGGACTCGTGATTAAGAGTCCCAGACTTATAGAGGTTTTTAAAATCATTACAAATATTTAAGGGGTATCAAAAGAATTTTAATTACAAGTTGTCGTGTTTGTTTCATTTATTGCTTGAGGAAGACTTTGAAATAAAAAAAAATATTTTTGAGTCCGGACTTATGAGTCCAAATAACACTACTCAAAAACTCGTTATCTAAAAAGAAGTCAACTGTAAAAAAAAAAATAAAGAAGTTAAACAAAAGACTTTGATCAAGGGGAGGAGCAGACCAAAAACTTTAATTAGTAGGTGGGACGGCCCCTCCCTCGACCTAGGGTCGGGTCGTCCGGTCCAAACTGTTACGTAAGCCCGATGACTAAACCAGGTCCAAATAACGACTTGACACGCCTAATTCAACCTGCGGAACTACACAACTGTACATATGAAACAATAATTTACAGAATTTAAAACTAAAAGGTTTCATATGTTAAACAAATAATTCTAAATAAAGGTGTTCAATTATTCTCAAGTAATTGCGAATCTATACTACTAAGGTACTAAGCCAACAAGTTTCAAGGATTAGAATCTACCTCATTAAGTACTTAATACAACTCATGTTTAGATGTTTTGAATATCGATAATATAAGTAGCATACAAAGTTCACATCAAAAGGCAAAGCTATATGCTGTTGCATTCCTTTTATCCCACGTTGATATCGATGAAGACGGACCTATAGAGTGTGTGGGGGTGAGTTAAAAGAACCAATGGAGCTTAGTAAGGTAGAAAACCCGCTCAACCATCAAACATACAAATAATACCTACTAATCATGCGAGTCTATCAAGAATAGAAAATAAAAAGACATAGGAAAGGAGCATTTCATGAATATCCTTAGTAAACCTCATAAAACATGCCATAGAGGACATAAAAACATTTATAAATAAAATCATCATGCAAAGGTGATTCAAGAGAGATATCATAAAAGCATAATAATATAGTAAGTCGGGTTCCATTCAATGTGTACTAGTTATTGACAAGAATCCAGTGACTGATTCCCCTACTATCTCTAAGTATTAGTTGACATAAATACCTATATGCCCCCTAACTAGCCCAATCAAGTCCATAATAGGTTCATCCAAAGTCATAATCAATGTGTGCACCAATCTCACGTATTGATCTCAAGGTATAACTTAAGTAGTGGTGATGACTATAAAATACTCAAGCATTGGCAACGACCATACATTTGTCAAATAGTGGTGACAACCTCGAAATAGTCAAATAGTGGTGACAACCACAAATACGAGATAAAGACAACATGAGTAAAGTGTAACACACTCACAATCCATAGATAATTACATTCAGGTCAATAATAAGTCGCAACCCATTCCCTCAGTCTTGAGTTAAAATCACAAGACCTAATAATATCTAATAGCATGTCATGTTTGATAATTGAGCAAGCTCCCCACTTACCTCGAGTCGCTGCGATATCTTTTCTCGGTCCTCGCGCGCTCGGAGTTCTATGTAAACTGTCTCACGAATCTAAACAATTAATACACATCACATCAATGACTAGTCACATTTTAGATTCTAATTTGCCATTAAATTTACTTTGGGTCCCACTAGTGTGAGTCCCACGGGTCCTCCGATGCCCGATGCTAGGGTGGATATAACCCGGTCGGTCTCCCTCAGGGATGTGGTAGCGCCTCATTTGAAGGCAAAAATCTATTTTTATTATATTTATATTTGTATATATTATTTTCATTTTTATTATCTATATATGTATATTATTTTTATTTATTTTTATTTATTTTTAATTGTTTAAGTGAACCAATGGTTAATTGGCCCCTGGTTTAAGGACCAGGGGCCAATTTGTCCTTAGTGGTATGCTAGGCAGGATGCCTTTAGGAGGGGGGTGTCCCCCACCCCTCCATCACTCCCTTAGGCAAAAACATGAAGGTTGTGATGGACTGGTGGGTGGCCCCCATGGCCACCCTTGCCCTTCCGCAACGATAACGGTTCGCTGCCCCTCTTCGGCAATGGGGGCAATGGACCGCCGCCGCCCTCACCGACAATGCAATGGCAGTGTCGCCCTTTTGCGGAGTTCTCCACTAAAATCTTTACCAAGTTAAATAAAAAAATAAGAACAAAATAAATAAGGAGATGATTTATACCTTCGACCACTACTTTGTGTCGCCAACACCATCCAAGCTATCATTTCTTTTTTTATTTGGGGTTTGTGGATTAATTAGTGGTTGTTAGGGTTTATATTGGTTTCTTTTATAAATAGGGTTTCACACATAAAAATAGCAAATTTTCCAAAATACCTATGATATGGATATTTAAAGTTTTGGGGTCGTTACAATATCTCCAATTTTAAGAACTTTCGTCCTCGAAAGTAAGAATAATGGTATGTTCATAGAGTTAGATGTAAGAATGCTAGCCAGCATTTTTTTTTTTGCATATTAGTGACGACTAAATTTTAGCGAAGATGTTTCATGACTTTCGTGACTGCGATTCCAATATCCCTTCGTGGCGACGACCACAAAATATTAATCTCTTTCGTGCTAGCGACAACTAACACGACACATTTATTATTATTATTACTATTATTATTATTATTTTTTAATGAAGATGTGTAATAACTCTTGTGACTAAGGTTGTCAGATCTTTCGTGGCGACAACCTTAAAGGCCTCTAAATCTCTTGTGTTAGCGACTGTTACTTCGATGACATGGATGGAAAATGACTCCCGCGACGACAATTGTCTTGTCCTCGTGCAACAACAACCGACATAGCTCTCCAAGCACATCGAGTTTTGTGTTCTCATTCATTCATGTATCTCGATGGAGTAAGTTTTACTCTTGCGGTATTGGCAACTACCAATATTTTGATATTAACATTCTGATACCTTAATACGATTATGTTTTTGTTTAAAGTTCAACTTGATCTTTCTCTCTACCCCGAACCAACCCATTGGTATCACTAGGTCTATTGGAAATTACATGTCCATGTTCAAATATAATTCTAAAGACAATTCTTTATTTGGGTGTCCCCGATGCTAATGGTTCTCTTATCATTTAATTCCTTATGATTTCACTAGCCTTAAGGAACTTTTCAAACTATATATGTTTGATTTATGTATAGTGTTCAATGTAAGACATTCATTTGTCTCGTAAGAATATTTTCAATTTATTTATTTATTATTATTTTTTATCCCCAATTTTTTTTAACATAGCCATCGAACATGAAAAGATCAATAGGTTCGAATGACTTAAATATGCACACATCGCGGCTACAAAATGTAAAGTTTACCTGCAATAAACCCTCAAGTGGGTCTCGGATCTAGTTCAACAACTCAGTACACTCTACTCCTTGTTATCTGGGTCACTTTACCCTTGAGATGTGCTCGTAATTATGAACACTTCCTCTTAAAATGACCCTCATGCCTATAATTAAAATATGTTGGTCGTGGTGTCTGAGATGTCTACATTGAATGTTGTGGTGGAGGTGGCAGTCCATACGCCACACTCTGTATAGTCAAGGGTGTAGGGACATCTGAGTGTGTGGTGGTCCCTATCAAGGTATGTGATGACCTCGATGCTACACCAGAGGGTGCATGACCACTCGAAGATTCTGCAAATCGGTGTTTCTTGAAACTGCTGCCCTGACTGTTCTGGTAACCCCCAAAGCTACGCTTATGATAACCATACTGACCAAATCCTGACTGAAACTACATGAAACCCCCACGAAGTGCTACCTCACACTCAAGTGCTCGATGGTATGCCTAGTGATATGTCTCGGACCCAAATGCCGCTACTATAACACTAATATCCTGCCTCCGTCCATCAATAAATCTCCTCTTACGAATCTTCTCTATCAAGACATACTCATGTGCAAACTCTAGCAACTCGTTGTACTTTGATGCATACTCAGCTACTGACATATTTCCTTGTACTAAGGCAAGGAACTCTCAAATCTTCGCATCCTTCACTGGCTCGAACAATTCTTCATAAAATAGATGCTTGAATTATGGCCAATTCATATTAGTTCCTCGTGTCCTCTCGATAGTCATCCACCACTTATGTGCCTTGTGTTCTAACAAAAATGCCACCAGCGGTACTATGGTCTACTTATCAATATTCAAAGTCTTAAGCTTCTTATCCATGTTTAGTATCCACACCTCATCCTCAATGGGATCCTGCTCCCCGTAAAAGTGCGGTGCGTCATTTTTCATAAACTCTTTCTGTATCTCGCCCATCCGAAAAGTCTCTAGATCTCCGTCCACCGCATGTATAGCCGCATCAGCTGCAGCCATAGCAAAATCAACCCCCTCATCTACATGATGATCCTCGCGTATAAGTCCTAAGGGAGGGTTAGGTCCCTGTCTTATGGGTGCTTACTTTGCCGCCCCTATGTTTCTTTGTTATATCAGCTATAGTATGCTGGGCTATGTTTCTCTCTTGCAATTGCGTCAGGTCTGCCAATCTCTGGTCTTAAGAGGAAGTCATGTCGTGAATGGCCTTCTGGTATGTTTCAGCCATAGTAGTCATGCGTTGCTCCATTTGAACATGTCGATTTCTCTCATCCTTCTCTTGAGTTTCCCTCATATTGTACTAGTTTCGGTGCTGATTGCTCATAATGCAACTACGGAGCAAACAAGAGCGAATTAATCCTACAAATTAAGAGGGTAAATAAAATATCTAAATACGATAAATATCACAACGCAAAGAAAATAAAATTATTCGAGTGTTTTATTCAAGTTTTCAATCCATTCCCATCCTAGGATTGGTCATTTATTAATAATATATATAGCACGCAAAATTCACATCTAAGGCAAAGCTCTACGCTATCGCCTTCCTTTTATCTCGTACTGATATCGATGAAAACGGACCTGGAGAGTGAGTGGTGTGAGCTAAAAGAACCAATGAAGCTCAGTAAGGCAGAAAACCCACTCAACCATTTCACTAATATCCTTAGTCAACTTCATAAAGTATTTCATGGGGGACATAAAAACATTTATAAATAAAATAATCATGCAAAGGCAATTTAAGAGAGATACCATAAAAGCATAATAATATAGTAAGTCGAGTTCCATTCAATGCGTACTAGTTATTGATAAGAATCTGGTGACCGATTCCCCTACTCTCGAAGTGATGTAAATCATTAGTTGACATAAAGGCCTTTATGCCCTCTAACTAGCACTATCAAGTCCACAATAGGTCGTCCAAAGCCATCACCGATGTGTGCACCAATCTCATGTATCGATCTCAAGTTATAACTCGAGTAATGGCGACAACCATAAAATACTCAAGTAGTGGCAACGACCTTGAAATAGTCAAATAGTGGCAACAACCACGAATATGAGATAAAGACAACATGAGCAAATGACAACACACACAAAATTCATAGATAGTCACATTAAAGTCAATAATAAGTCGCAACCTATTCCTCAAGTCTTGAGTTAAAATCACAAGAACTAATAATATCTAATAGTATGTCTTGTTTGATAATTAAGCAAACTTCCTACTTACCTCGACTTGTCGCGATATCCTTTCCCAGTCATCGCACGCTCAGGGTTCTATGCGAACTGTCTCGCGAATCTAAACAATTAATACACACCACATCAACGACAAGTCACATTTTAAATTTTAATTGTCCATTAAATTTACTTTGAGTCCCACTAGTGTGAGTCCCGTGGGTCCCCCATCGGTCGATGTGAGGGTCGAAGGGTGGGACCTAGTTGGTCACCCTCAGAGATGTGGTAAAGCCTCATTTGAAGGTAATAATTTATTTTTATTATATTTATATATGTATATATTATTTTCATTTTTATTATCTATATATATGTATATTATTTATATTTATTTTATTTTTTTAATTATTTAAGTGAAACCAGGGGTCAACCGGCCCTTAGTTTAAGGACCAAGGGCCAATTTGGCCCTGGTGGTGTGCAGTGCAGGACGCTCCCATGCATTAGGAGGGAGGGGGACGCCCCTCCCCTCCATAACTCAACAAACTGGTGGGTGGCCCCCATAGCCACCCTTGCTTTCCGGTTGCGATGGCGGTCCGCCGCCCCTGACCGATGACGATGGCAGTGGACTGCCTCGGCCCTCGCCGATGATGATGTCGTGGCATTGGCACAACCCTTATGCGGGTCTCCTTTAAAACTTTTACTAAATTAAATAAAAAGATATGAACAAAACAAATAAGGAGATGATTTATACCTTCCACCACTACTTTATGTCGCCAACACCATCCAAGCTCTCCTATCTTTTTTGATTTGGGGTTTGTGGATTAATCAGTGGTGGCTAGGGTTTATAGTGGTTTCTTTTATAATTAGGGTTTCACACAAATAAGGTTAGTGAATCTTTCAAAATACTCCCGATATGGGTATTTTACATTTTCGGGTCGTTACAGTAGGAATGCGATTTAACATAAACATACTGATGAAATTAGGTATTCGCCTAGTTTGCTCAACATAAGACTCATTTGGTTCAAGTTGATATAAAAACAACCTCTAATTAAATTACTTTAAAGTCTTTTTAATGCTCCATTCAACGGGGTTTGCTTAATTTAAGAGGAAAAGATCTCGGGCTAATTTGCCTTTTTAACTCATGTAACCTTGAAGGCTTGAACTTACTTAATGATGGGGGAGGTGTGACTTTTGGTAAGGAGTTTAAATACTTTAGTAAGGCTTAATACTAGCTAACACTAGAACTAAATATCGTTTTTTTTTTTAAATTTAAGTCAAAGCTTTGCTATGCTAGCACCTGAAGTAAACATACCATTAGAAGTAAAGGTTTAAGTTAGGCTCGCCAGCCTACCCAACCTCGACCCATATCCGGTTTGGCCATAAGGCCATATATAGAACTAGTCGTTGTCCTATGCTTCGCGCGCGGAAGAAACCAAGTATTAATGTTAGTTCAAAATAAATCAATGTATAACTTAATGAAAATAACTTTGATGAGAAAAAGAAAATAAACACAAGATGGCCTTAATAAATATATAAATACATATATATTAGAGTTGGAGTTGATGACATGGCGAAAGAGTGGATGATGTGGTGAGAGGAGAGCTTGATAAGAAGCCATATGGCACCTGAAGATGTAGGCTTATAAATGTGTTACGTGACAATGCAAAATGTTACTTTATTTCCATTAAAGTTGGAGTTGAAGATGTGGCGAAAGAGTAGATAGTGTGGCGACGGGGATGCTACTCATAAAAATGTAACTTTATTCCCATTAGAGTTGGAGTTAATGAAATGGTGAAAAAGGTTATAATGTGGTGATTCAATTTCTATATTTAGAGTTGGAGTTGATGATGCAGTGAAAGAGTTGATGGTGTGAAAATGGGGATGCCAAGTTGTAACTTTATTCCCATTAAAGTTTGAGTTGATGACATGACAAAAGAGGGGTGATGTGACGATTCAATTTCTATATTTAGTGATGTTTAATGTTTTAAAAGGAAGGTAATGAGGTTTTGAATAAGACTACATATTGGGCATACCACGTGGCTCATCGAGAAGGCTCTAAAATGCCACGTGGTACACCCATAGATACAACTTTAATATATATAGATTAAAGTTGGAGTTGATGACACACCGAAAGAGTTGATGATGTGGCGATTTAATTTCTATATTTAGCGATGTTTAATGAGGTTTTAAAAAAGGAAGGTAATGAGGTTTTGAATAAGGCTACATATTGGCATGCCATGTGGCTAGTCGAGAAGGCTCTAAAATGCTACGTGGCACACCCAAGATACAAATTTAATATATCGTAACGACCTGTTCTCAAATTAGGGCATCGCCCGCCCTAATCCCGTCATTAAGCCATAATCTCACCATATAGGACTTAAGAAGGAATTAGTCAGCCTTTCAAAACCTCATTACTTACCCATTATTTTTCCAAGTAGACATTTACCTATCTTATGTCATTTCATAAATCATAGTTAATTAACGTTTTACTTACTTGAAAAAATTTATTCAGCGGAAGTCTTAACAAATTAGCAGAAGCTTTTAATGTGATATCTAACAATTGTGGAAAAACCAAGGAAATAAAGATCACATGCATGTATACATATATATAACAAACGACGATAATACATTATCATGTGTTTGGTCAAAGTACTAGTCTCTTAACCCAAAATATACAACCCCAAAAGTATATGAAATACATATAAAAGTAATACATCAAAATCAAAACCTAAAAAACCTGGTGTAGCAGCACTCCACTGGCTCAAAGGTAGTCGTCGATTTTCTCTTTGCTTGGTCTGCTACTCGATCGATCTGCACCCACTATCATAAAAAGGATAGTGAGTATAGGAAAATAGAAAGTAACACTGAGAGACATGTGTTCACATTCCTAAATATGCAACAAGTATCTAAAAGCATGATAATAGCAACTATGTTGAAAAGAGAACATGCAAAGAGATACTTTAGTTAAACAAAATGAAACTGACACTCGACTAACTAGTAATGATTTAGGGTCGATCGACCGTGATCTTAATCACATAAGCCTTTCCACTATATAAGGTTGTATTTGAGTTCTACATCAATGTGAAGGTCTGAGCATTGCTCTTTGCCTTTATAACCTTTTGTTGGTGCCAGTCACCTGCGATATATACGTTCCAACAACCCTGGGTCCCATACCCTGTAATGTCATCCAAGTTATGCTTACCAACAACCCTGGGACTCATTTCCCTTGTGCTACGTAAGATAATGGAGAGATCTCGATCACCCTAGAAGTCAGTGACCCTCGTATGTCAGCTGAATCTCTATCATAAAATGGCCCTAGATACAAGTACTACTTTTATATGTCAAGGGATAACATGGTTTGAAAATCCAACAAAGTAGTTGCATACCTAATGCGTAATGGAAATATATTCACAACACTATGTAACACCTACCTAATAGCATGCTATTTCACTGACCACATGTATTAACAATTAAAATGACATAACACATGATTTGGAGTCAATGAAATCATTTAATCAACAATCTATATCATGAAAGCAACCTCATGAAATGAGAAAAGACGATAAGTCATGGCATATGGAGTACAATGAAAAATCAATCCAAATGGCTGGAAGTAAATAAGTAAATAGGAATGAAATGTAAATAAATATCTTAATTAGTTTACTTGCAATCTACGTAATTTTCTAAGCTATTCTGGCCTCCCAACACCTCGTATCATGTATCTGAACTCCTAAGACTCTTTTTTAGGCTCCTGATATCAAAACTAATCTAAATAAATAGGGTTTAGGTTAGGTCAAATGGGTTTAGGAACCTTAACCCAAAACAACCCCTTAAGACTAAACAATATTAAAATTTTAGTTATGTATTGCAGCGTACTTTTAGACATGAAATTTCCCAAATCTCAACGTCTTCTCGTGTACAATGTTTTTGGTCTCTAACTTAGCTTTTCGAAAAGGTTTGATTTGCATAATCTTGATTTAAAAAGAAAGCGATATCAAAATTTTATTAAACATAGTTCAAATTGGAACCTAATCTAACCAGCAGAATTAGAGAATTCATTTCTCACAATCTATTATTTCAAAATTCATGACTTTTGGTTATAAGGCAGCTAACATAATAAATAACAACATACTAAAAGATGAGCTCATTTAGATGAGTAATTAGGGAGTTATGCTATTTATAAATTTAGTTTCAAAAATCTTGTAATACATTTAATTACCAATTTGTAGAGCACTTTTGGATATGAAAATATTTGAACTACAAAATTTCAGTAAGACAAAGTTGTTCCCCTTTGAGTTAGCTTTCAAATGCCACCAGATTAGGCTCATTTCGATTTAAAATGAACAAGTTATGACCAAATTACATTGGTTGATTCATAATACAACAAGCAAACTTTCCATTTTGGACTTAAAATTTCAAAATTTCAAATTTTTTATTACAAAACCAAATTAAGAACTTCATAATAGCTAGATTATCACCTTAAAATGAAGAATCCAAATATATCAATCAATTTCAAAGACTTAATCATCTAGCCTCTGAAAATGGCTAAAAACCAGAACTGGTTTCAAACTCGAATAGAGAGATGTGTACCTAGTTTGATGAACACCTAGCTTGATCAACCCCTCCTATTCTAAACCGTTGATTCCTCCTTGATCTTCTTTAATATTCCTTCTTCTCCGACAATCTTTTCTTCTCTCCTAAGCAAGCTTACTTAGCTCTTAAGTTATTGAAATGAAGTTGGTTTGATTACATGAGATCAATTGAGTAGCAGGCTAGACAAAGAGAAGATCGACAACTACCTTTGAGCCAATGGAATGCTGCTACACCAGATATTATAGGTTTTGATTTTGATATATTACTTTTATATGTATTTCATATACTTTGGTGTTGTATATTATGGGTTGAAAGACTAGTACCTTGACCAGACACATGATGATATATTATCACCATTTGTTATATATATGTATACATGCATGTAATCTTTGTTTCCCTAGTTTTTCCACAATTGTTAGGTATCAAATTGAAAGCTTCTGCTAATTTTTTAAGACTTCTACTGAATAAACTTTTTCGTAAGTAAAATTTTAACTAACTCTGATTTATGAATTGACATGGGATAGGTAAATGTCTATTTGAAAAAAATAATGGGTAAGTAATGAGGTTTTTGAAAGGCTGACTAATTCCTTGTTAAGTCCTATATGATGAGATTGAGGCTTAATGACGGGATTAGGCCGAGCAGCGCCCTAATTTGAGAAGGGATCATCACATGTGGTATCAAAGCTACGTTTTTAGTAAAGGCCTAACTTTCTTAATAAGAAAAAAATAAAATTTAAACCATAAAACATGAATTTTAGCTATGGAAAACTAGATGATCTTTGCCTAGAAACCATTAGTTGGGAAGTAAGTGAAAGTGAGATAAGATTTTTTATATGTACATGTTAGTTTTCTGGATGTATATATATGCGTTATCTACGTAGTAGCTGATTGGCGTTCGTTATCAACTTGCAGACACCGATAGCTGATTCACATGATAGCGGGGATGTAGGTGCCAGTGGCAACCAACGTCCTATTCCATCAGCTGATGATTTTAATAGGCTATTTGACAGAGTAGCTACTTAGGGACAACAGTTGGCGAAGTTCATTGCCATGATGACGTCACATTTTGCTCCACCAGCACAGACACCAGCCCCTACTACTATGACTACTCTCACATTATCGACAACAGTGTCGGTAGTATAGACTATACTAGTAGTGACAACTCCTGCCATAAAAACAGTTTATACACTGTCTTTCACACCTCCATCTTCTGGCTCAAAAGCAGAGGTTTAGTTAGTGAAGGATTTTATCTGACTAAAACCAATATATTTTAACGGTCAACAAGTCTTTGAGAAGATTGAGAAGTGGGTATTGTCTCAGAAGAAGTTGCACAGAGTCTTGAGGACTGAGGACAGACTCTGAGTCGAGATTTCATCGTACACACTACAAAGAGACGCCTATTTTTGGTGGCGTACGATGAAAGCTTTTGAGGGAGAATTTGAGTCTTGGGATATTGTAACGGCCTAAAATCTCTAACCGTGTTTAATTCCTTAAACAGGATCAACGACTTATACTGTGGGACACACACCATGATACGTCCATTTACCGAGGCAAGGGCTAAGGTGTTTTTATATTTGTTGTTATATATGCCTAGTGTATTGTATATGTGTAAATTATTAAGTCAATTTTATATGGTTGTATAGGTATCGAGACGAGCAGGGACACACCTCGAGTCTCGTATCGACGCGGGGACCGAGGTAGCGGCTTATGTGGTAAGCATAATTTATTTGAGTTAAATGTGAATTAATGTTAGTTTTGTAAGTGGCTTTAGTGGCTTAATGTGGTCACATTTAATTAAACATTAAGTGCCTTAAAGTTAGGAAAATAAAACAATGCTAATTATATGTGCATTGAGACACGTATTGACCCCCATCAAAAGCGTAGGTGAGTAAACATGTTGAGTCACTCAAAAAATGACTTGAGGGACAAGTGGGACAAGGTGGTCCATGTGATAAATCTCGAGATATGTGTGCACACCATGAACAAGGGCCAAAGTTTAAACAAATCACTATGGTCAAATGAAGTATATAAGTCAAGATTTTGGTTTCTTATCTTCTTCACCAAATCAGTAGGCAAGGAGGAGAGAAAGAAGAGAAATTTCTGGAGTGCTTGAATAGGAGGAAGGTGTGTAATCATTGAAGCATGGATGAAAAAGGAGTTCAACAAGCTAGGTAACTTCTCCACACTATAACCTTCGTGAATTCATGAATTTGTTGTTTTTGTTGTTGTTTTACATTGGGATAGGTTTTAGGGACCTCATGTCATGTGTATGAGGTCCCTAAGGTGAAAACAAGGTTATGTGTCGCACAAACCTAGAACTCAAAGTGCAAAATTATGGGTTCTGCTGCACATAGCGCACAAAGTCAATAATCTAGCGCGCTAATCAACAACTAGCGTGCTAATCTTGATTAGCGCGCTAATTGCCCATATTAGTACAAAAATCAGCAGAGTCCAAACATGGTTTAAACCTTATAAATGGGTCCAAACTCATTCTAAAACCTGTCGAACAACTCCAGGGAACTAAAGAGAGATTTCAAGAGTTAGGGAACGTATTTCGGAGTGTAGAGAGATCAGATAGGCTAGGGCAAACGTTGTGAATTATAAGTAAAGTTGTGAGAATTCTATATTTCATTTCATTCTCTTATTGGGTTATGGTTTATTTGTAGACATTGCTGCTTGTAATCTCACATCATGTTGTTCTTATGTCTATTCATGATTGAATATTTTGACATGTGCCTTTTGACATGTTTCATTGATTCCAATTCATATTCTTGATGTCATTTTTGATAGATAAATGATGAAAAACATGCTATTGGGATAAAATGGATTTAATTAGACTTGTATCCTATTCCCTTAGGCTTTGTAGCCTATCTAACTTTGGAGTCCTAGAGGTTTGGAATTAGTTATATTTGAAAACTAAAGTAGGGATTATCTAGTGTCCATTGCATGAGAGATGCGCGCTTCACAGGGACACTCACCATTACACTTGCACAGCACAAGAGTTGTGAGACTCGGGGTGATCGGCAAGAATGAGATAGATGATTTGTATGCATAGAGCGCAGCTCCGCTTTTGGTATGGAATATGTTGAGCGTAGCTCCATATAGTGTGGGAAAGGTTAGGTGAAAGTTCTCACCGCTAACTAGACGTAGATCATCTCGACTTCGCTTGTGTCAGTTTATACATATTTAACTGTGGTATTTACTTGCATCACTTGTTCCAGCAATTCTTTAGCTATTTACTGCTTTTAAATACCTATCTTATATTTTGGAAATGTGTCATAGAGTTCTCCAATTATTACTTAAATATTACTATACTCACCGTCTAGTTTTTTACGGTGGGTGTAGGTCCGTCAAGCAGTAATAGGCCGAGGAAGGAGAAGATCGACGACTTTCTCTGAGCAGTTCAGCGACTCTCCTAACTTATTTTGTATGACTCGATTTTTGTTGTATTATTACTATTTATGCCTTTACTGTACATTTTGGGTTGTACATTGGGTTAAGTGAATAGTTCCATATATACATGTATTTGATGCTGTATTTTCCTGGTTTCCCACACTTAGGATTTTGGATAATGAAAGTTTCTGCATAATCTTTAAAATACATGATAATATGTAATAACATGAAAATGATAAATAAATTTTAATTAACTCTGAAATCTAAAAATATCTAAACATGTGTTTTGAGGAATATAGGGACAAAAGGCTGACTAATACATAATTAAGTCTTAGGTGATTAGGATTAAGGTTTGATTACGGGATTAGGCCGGGCGGTGCCCTGTTTAGAAGTTGGAGCCATCACAGTTGGTATGAGAGCCAGATTTAGAGAACTATATGGCTTAAGGAAATATGATACCAACACAGTGGTATCAAAGCATAGGTTTAGAAATCTATATGGATAAAATACAAATCTTAATTGTGGAAACCAGATAACCTTTACCTAGAACTTATTAGTTGGGAAGTGAGTGAAAGTGAGATGGGGATTTCTTATATGTACTTGTTAATTGCTATATGTATATTCGTACTTATGTGTTGTGTCACGTAGATCCATTGTAGACCCCAATGGCTGATATACGAGGGTGGGAGATACAGAGCCTAGTGGCAGTCAGCCTCCTACTGTCGTAGAGGATTTACGAGGCTGTCTGATCGAGTGACAGCTCAGGGCCAACAATTGACTGACTTCATCGCTTTGATGATCGCTCATTTTGCTCCACCGACATCAACATCAACTCCTACGACTACTACACAGTCTGTTCAAGCGCTAACACTTCCTATTACAGCTTTAGCAGCACTGATAGCCGTGACCACGCCGGTAATGGAGATAGCTGAGGCTAGGGATGGGCAAACCGCGACCAAACCGGGGGTTCACGGTTTGGTCATTTTACAAACCACCACTAAACCGTGAACCTTTAAAACCGCACCCAAACCGACCGTGCAAACCGCGGTTTGGCCGGTTTGGTTTTGCGGTTTTAGGGTATATTTTTTTTTAAAAAATGGTGGTCGGGAGGTGGCGGTGGGAGGCGCGATTGGTAGGGGAGGCAGCCACTCATGGTGGGACGCGTGATAGGAGGAGGCCACTGGGTTAAGCAATGGTTCACGGTAGCAGGCAACGACGATAGGTGGTGGTCGAAGGCGACGACGAAGGGTGTTGGTCGCCCCCAAACCGCGACGGCGAGTCGGCGATAGTGGAGGCGGGACTGGTGGAAGGAGGCGGTGGACGCTACAGTGGCGAGCTGGCGACACTGGAGGCGGCGAAGCCAGAACTCTGAAGAACAATGCGGTGCGAGGTCGCGGTGCGAGGCGGTGGCGACGCAGCAGCGGTTCGCGCGGTGGAAGGCAACGAAGATGGCGATGGATTCGGCGGCAGCGGTGAGACGAAGAGTGAGGAGGATGAAGGGCGACGGTGTAGCGACGGTGAGATGGGCACTCCGCGACGGGCCGACGACGGTGAGAGTGCTCGAGAGGAGAGAGGAGACGAGAGTGAGAGGAGAGAGGAGAGAGAGAGGAGAGAGAGGAGACGGGAGTGAGAGGAGAGAGGAAACGGGAGCGAGAGGAAATAGGAGACGGGAGTGAAAGGATTTTTTTTATGTCTTAGCCTTTTAGGGTTTTTTACTTTTGAAGTTGTATATGGTGGTTATTTACTAAAATACCCTCGGTTTGGTGAAACCGCGATTTTTCCAAATTGAAAACCGTGACCAAACAGCGATTCTGCAGTTTTTACATTTTTCAAACCGCACCCAAACTGCGAGTTTTAAAAACCAGACCAAACCATGTGGTTTTCACGGTTTGGTCGATTTGGGTGGTTTTTTGACAACCGCTGCCCACCCCTAGCTGAGGCGGTACCGTCTCCCACGCCTGCATTTTTCTGCACATTAGTGGAAGTTCGGCTGGTGAAAGATTTCATCAAACTGAATCCAGCCTATTTAGATGGCGTATGAGACTTCTAGAAGATTGAAAAGTGGATTCTGCCTTAAGAAAAACTTCATAGGATACTAAAGATCGAGGATAGACTTCAGGCAGAGATCCCATTGTATACTCTCGAGAGAGACACCGACATGTGGCGGCGTATGATAGTGGCTACTCACGGAGAATTTGAGATATGGGATGCTTTTAAGAGAAGTTCTATCAACATTATTTTTCACCTACAGACATGAAGAGATTGAGGCGAGAGTTCATGAATTTGAGACATGGGCCAGAGGAGCCTATGATCAGTACATGAATAGATACGATTATCTGCGCCAGCTTGCTGGGGACTTGGTAAGAGATGAGTCTGAGGATGTGCATCATTTCGGTGATGAACTCAGGCCAGATATTGGATATTACATCGTCAATTTAGGCGCGAGGACACTCACCAAGATCTATGAGCGAGCCATAGCACATGAGACATACTATTTGGGCAGGTTGCTAATGGTAGACAATCAGGTCTAGTGTTATCTGCGGAGCAGGCCATAGAGTATAAGAGATGGAGATGTAGGGGTAAGGGAGCAAGATGATGGAACCGATGTGCTCAGGGTTTGGGGACAACCATGCACCCATTAGCTGTGCCTCCAATATCATCCATTGCTTTAATACATAACATTGTGGGTAGACTTCCATTGCCACCTCCCATCAGACTAGCCTTAACAGCTTCCATTGTTCCCGCATTTCCCGCCCCACAGGCTTAACGACAACAGCCGCAGGGTGGTAGAGGCCGAGGCCGAGACACTAGAAAAAGATTGGAACAGTCGCAAAGACAAGGTTAATATCAAGCATAAGGCTAGTATCAGAATCAAGGTCAACATTGACAGTTGACATGCTACAGATGTGGATAGGTCGGACACATAATGAGAGAGTGCCCACATCCTGCAACAGTGTATACACAGTAGGCACGAGAGGAGGCTAATGTGGTAGCCCAACTAGACACTGACGTTACACGAGGTCTTATTGAGGGTACGATTTCCATTTGCGGTAGAGATTTGTATGTTTTATTTGATTCTAGATCTACCGTATTTTTATTGCTGGTCGCATGGTAGAAATCCTAGGGTTGAAACATGTTAGGCTTAGTATACATTTGATTTTGAGTACTGTAGTCGGGGATAGGGTTTACCATAACAGTGTTATTGAAGGATGTCTGGTCGAGATAAATGGGGTAGAGTTACCTCCTGACTTTAGAGTCCTCGAATTTTTGGAGTTCGACGCAGTTTTAGGGATGGACTTGTTAGAAGCATACGACGCTCATATCGACTGTTTCAGTAAGACAGTGATATTTGAGACCTCAGGGCGTCCGCCATTCACTTACAAAGGTAGTTCAGTAGGGACAATAGGAATGAGAGGTCGACCTGTAACTAGCGAGGAGATGAAGGCGTTGATCTCGCTATACACTGTACCAAAGAGTTGGGGACCTAGGCTGGATGACATATCGGTGGTTAAAGAGTTTCCTGATGTGTTTCTGGAGGATTTACCTAGTTTACTACCGCCACGAGAGATTGATTTCATTATTGAGTTAGTACCAGGTATTAAACTGATTTCCGTACCACCATACCGGATGGCACCATGAGAGCTAGAGGAATCGAAAACTCAGCTTCAGTATTTGGGACAGAAGGGATTCATCACACCTTTTATGTCGCTATGGGGAGCACCCGCCCTTTTTGTGAAGAAAAAGGATGGTACTTTGAGACTTTGTATCTACTATAAATAGTTGAACAAAGTCACCATTAGGAACAAATATCCACTACCAAGGATTGATGATCTATTTGATCAGCTGGGAGGAGCACAATTCCTCTCCAAGATAGACCTGCGATTAGGGTATCATTAGCTTAGGATCAGGGATTGAGGATAGGTCCATTGTAGCTTTCAGCACGAGATATGGACATTTTCAGTTCACGATCATGCTATTTGGGCTGACCAATGCTCTACCAGTGTTTATGGATCTAATGCATCGAGTTCTCAGACCATTTCATGATAGTTTTCATGATGATATATGATCTACTCGAAGACGAGGGAGAATCACGAACAACATCTCAAAAAGGCGTTGAACACTTTGAGGGAGCATAAATTGTACGTAAAATTCAATAAATATGAATTTTGGTTATCAGAGGTCAAATTTCTGGGGCATGTTGTCGGAGCAGCAGGGATATTAGTGGATTCAACCAAGATTCATGCAATTATGGATTGGCTAACATTGACTTTCGTGACTAAGATCAGGAGTTTTCTGGGTTTAGCGGGGTATTATCGCCGATTTATGAAGGATTTCTCGAAAATCACTTCACCACTTTTAAAATTGACCCAAAAAGATGTTAGACTTGAGTGGACTGAGGAATGTGAGGAGACATTCACTCAGTTGAGAGATTGTTGACTTCTACGCCGGTATTGGTATTACCTGAGGTTAGACAAGGATTTTTAGTGTATACTGATACTTCTCATAGAGGTTTGGGATGTGTGTTAATGCAAGGCATTAGTACAGTAGCTTATGCATCAAGACAGCTGATGGTACATGAGAAGAATTATTCGACGCACGTTTGGAGCTGGCAGGGGTAGTGTTTGCACTGAAGATTTGGAGACATTACTTATATGGAGAGAAATTCACACTTTTTACTAATCATAAGAGTTTGAATAATCTCTTCACACAGAAGGATCTGAATATGAGATAGCGTAGATAGTTAGAATTTCTAAAGGATTACAACTTTTCTTTGGAGTAACATCCGGGAAAAGTCAACGTAGTCGCAGATGCACTGAGTATAATACCTGTTAGAGATGCGAAGGTTCCTACTAAAACTCGGGCCAAGACTTGTGCTCAGATGAGAGTACAGACCGTGTTTACACAGAGAGTGTCAAAGGTTCAGAGAACCGACAGGTTGTACTCGAGGTTCAGCTGAGTTAGCGCAGAGTGTGGATATCATCATTACCAGAGCTAGAAGAGGAGGTTCTTCATGAGTTACACCGTTACCGATTCACCATTCATCTAGGCATGACTAAAATGTACCACGACATGAAACGACATTTTTGGTGGCCTGGGATGAAAGTGGATGTGTCGAAGTTTATCAAGAATTGTGGAATTTGTCAGTAAGTGAAGGTTGGACTTCGCAGACTTGGAGGATTTCTACAGCCTCTTCCCATTCCACGATGGAAGTAGGAGGACATTGCTATGGACTTTGTGAGAAGATTGTCGAGACCCGCCAATTTAGACTGTATGGGGTACTATGACTATTACGTTAGATCGAAATGCTATGTATACGTCTAAGATGTCGTGGAGAATGCAGGAGCAGTATGGTACACACCTACATTTTAGTGTGACTTTTCATCCTTAGACTGACGGGCAAACTAAGAGATTGATACAGGTTCTCGAGGATATGATGAGGGCTTGTGTTTTGGAGTTTGGAAGATCATGGGAGAAGTACCTACCATTGTGTGAGTTTGAATATAACACCAGTTATCATGCTAGTATTGAGATGACACCTTTTGAGGTTTTATATGGTAGACCTTGTCGCTCGCCATCGTGTTGGGCTGAGCCAGAGGACCGGGAGATCATGAGGCCTGAGATTGTTGTTGACCACATAGATAAGGTTCTACTGATTCATCAAAAACTCGAGGGAGCCCAAGACATACAGCGAAAATATGCAGACATATATCGCGGTGATCTCATATACACCGAGGGATCCTTGTATATTTAAAGGTTTCTCCTCGAAAGGGTTTCAGAGGTTCGGAGTGAAAGGTAAACTTGCACCGAGATTTATCGGACTTTTCAGGATTAAGAAATGGGTCGGGAAGGTTGCATATGAGCTTGAGTTACCTCCACAAATGTTAGGAGTTCATCCAGTCTTTCATATATCCATGCTTCGATTAGTTGAGTTAATAGCAGGTGATCATCCAACTGTAGATTTGAGTCAGATAAATTTGAGTGAGGATATTTCATATGAGGAGCAACCTGTGCGGATTTTAGATCGATTGGTATAAAACTTGAGAGGCAAGTCTATCTTAAAAGTACTTGTCAAGTGGCAGTTTCACGATAATACGGAACTCACTTGGGAAAGGGAGGACTATATGCGAGATAAGTTTCCATACCTATTCGAGTCAGGTATAACTCCTAGTTCAAATCTTAAATCTTGAGTACGAAATCTTCATTAGTTAGGAAGAATTGTAACGACCCAAAATCTCTATCTATGTTTAATTCCTTAAACAGGATCAACGACCCGTATTGTGGGACCCACACCATGATACGTCCATTTACCGAGGCAAGGGCTAAGGTATATTTTATATTTGTTGTGATGTATGCCTAGTGTATTGTATATGTGTAGACTATTAAGTCGATCTTATACGGTTGTATAGGTATCGAGACGAGTAAGGACGTACCTCGAGTCGCGTGTCAACGCGGGGACCGTGGTAGCGACTTATAAGGTAAGCTTAATTTATTTGAGTTAAATGTGAATTAATGTTGGTTTTGTAAGTGGCTTTAGTGGCTTAATGTGGTCACATTTAATTAAACATTAAGTGCCTAAAGCTTGGAAAATAAAATAATGCTCATTAGATGTGCATCGATACACGTATTGACCCATCAAGAGGGTAAGTGAGTCAATATGTTGAGTTACTAAAAAAATGACTTGAGGGATAAGTGGAACAAGGCGGTCCATGAGATAAACCTCAAGATACGTATGCGCACCATGATCAAGGGCCAAAGTTTAAACATATCACTATGCTCAAATGAAGCATATAAGTCAAGATTTTGGTTTCTTATCTTCTTCACTAGATCGACAGTAAAGAGGAGAGAAGAAGAGAAATTTCTGGAGTGTTTTAAGAGGAGGAGGGTGTGTAATCATTGAAGCTTGGGTGAAGAAGCTAGAGTTCAACAAGCTAGGTAACTCTCCACACCATAAACTTTGTGAATTCATGAACTTGTTGTTGTTGGTGCTGTTTTACGTTGGGATGGGTGTTAGGGACCTCTTATCATGTGTATGAGGGTCCCTAAGGTGAAAACAATGCCTCTGTGTCGCACAAACCTAGAATTCGAAATGCAGAATTCTAGGTTCTGCTGCTCATAGCGCACTAGGTCAATAATCTAGCACATTAATTTTAATTAGCGTGCTAGACATGTGAAGTAGCGCGTTAATTTTCAATTCGCACGCTAATGTCGAAAACTAGCGTGTTAAAGGTGTAAAATAGTGCACTAATTGCCTTTGTTAGTACAAAAATCAGCAAAGTCAAAACATGGCTTAAACACTATAAATGGGTCAAAACTCATTCTAAAACCTATCAAACAACTCCAAGGAACTAAGGGGAGATTTCGGGAGTTTGGGAATGCATTTCAGAGTGTAGAGAGATCGGAAAGGCTAGGACAAACGTTGTGAATTGTAAGTAAAGCTGCGAGAATTCTATATTTCATTTCATTCTCTTATTGGTTTATGGTCTATTTGTAGACATTGCTACTTGTAATCTCACACTATGTTGTTCTTGTGTCTATTCATGATTGAAAATTTGGACATGATGCCTTATGACATGTTTCATTGATTCCAATTCATATTCTTGATATCATTTTTGATAGATAAATGATGAGAAGCATGCTATTGGGACAAAGTGGATTTAATTAGACTTGTATTCTATTCCCTTGGGCTTTGTAGCCTATCTAGTTTTGGAATCCCAGAGGATTGGAATTAGTTATCTTTGAAAACTAAAGTAGGGATTATTTAGTCTCCATTACACAAGAGATGCGTGGTTCATGGTGATATGGGTCTACCGAGGTTCCGGCACTCACCACTACACTTGTGCGACACATGAGTTTTGGGACTCGGGGTGATCGGCAAGAATGAGATAGATGATTTGTATGCGTTGAGCGCAACTCCATTTTTGGTGTGGAATATGTTAAGCGCAGCTCTATACAGTAGTGGGAAGGGTTAGGTGAAAGTTCTCACTATCTATCGGACGTAGATCATCTCGACTTATTCTGTTTTAGTCTATACATCTTTAACTATAGTATTTACTTGCATTACTTGTTCCAATAATTCTTTAGCTACTTACTACTTTTAAATGCCTGTCTTATATTTTGGAAATGTGGCATATAATTCTCCAGTTATTACTTAAATATTACTATACTCACCGTCTAATTTGTGATAGTGGGTGTAGGTCCGTCGAGCAGCATCAGGACGGGGAAAGAGAAGATCGGCGACTTTTCTCTAAGCATTATGGTGACTCTCCTAACTCATTTTGTATGACTCGACTTTTATTGTATTATTACTATTTATGTCAGTACTATACACTTTGGGTTGTACATTGTGTTGAGTGAATAGTTCCATATACATACATGTATGTAATGTTGTATTTTCATAGTTTCCCACCCTTAGGATTTTGGATAGTGAAAGTTTTCACATAATCTTTAAAATACAAGATAAAATGAAATAACATGAAAATGATAAAGAAATTTTCATTAACTCTGAAGTCTAAAAATATCTGAACATATGTTTTGAGGAATATATGGACAAAAGGTTGACTAATACATAATTAAGTCTTAGGTGATTAGGATTAAGGCTTGATTACGAGATTAGGTCGGGCAGTACCCTATTTAGAAGTTGGGGTCGTCACAGATACCTTCAATAAGAAGAATTATCAACAGTACTTTCCGTTTAAAGTGATGAAGAGGTTGAGGAAGGAATTCATGAATCTGAGGCAAGGAACTGACGAGTTGGTGATAAGCTATAGAGACAAATATGACTATCTGAGGCAGTTTATTAGGGATCTAGTGAGAGATGACTCAAAGGATGTGTACCACTTTGGAGATGGACTGAGGCCAAATATAAGATTTTATGTAGTCAATTTATGAGCATATACTTTCTCACGATACCTATTATTTGGGCAGAGTTGCTGATGAGACACCATTAGTACCATTGTTGACACCTAATCAGGTTGCAGAGTATGAGATGATGAGACAAATGGGTAAGGGATCGAGGATATGGGAGCGAGGTTCTCAAAGATCAAGCACAGTCTCTTCAGTTGTGCCCTACATATCATCTCCTCCGCTATTGTAGATTATGGTTGGTAGACCTCATTTGCCGCACTAGTTAGACCTGCATCTCCAGCTCCTGCTACTTTGCCAGCTCTACCAGTTTCACTAGCGCCACGCCAATAGCAGTGGGGTGGTAGAGGCTAAAGCAGAGGTAGAGGGATAAGTCAAGATAGTTCTTGATAAGGACAAAGATAGACATAGGCACAAAATCAGGTTCAAGGTCAGCGTCGGCTAGTTATTTGCTATAGGTGTGGTCAGGTTGGGCACGCGATTAGAGATTGTCCACATCCAATAGCCATGGTTCCACTACAGAGACGAAAAGGTGTTCACATGGTAGCACAACCTGATGTTGATGCTATACGAGGACTCATTGAGGGTATGGTTTCCATTTGTGGTAGAAACTTATATGTATTGTTTGATTTGGGTTCTACAACATCTTTCATTTTTGGTCACATGACAAGCATTTTAGGGTTGACACTAGTTAAAGTTAGCATACATTTGATTTTGAGTACCACAGTCGGGGATGAGGTTTACCCTAATTGTCTTGTCGAGGGATGTTTAGTAGAGATAGGTGGGGTAGAGTTACTTGCAGACTTCAGGGTCGAGTTCTTAGATTTTGACACATTATTAGAGATAAATTGGTTAGCAGTGTATCACGATCTTATCGACTCTTTTAGTAAGACAATGATATTTGAAATCTCAAGGCGTTGGACGTTCACGTATAGTGGTAGTATACCGAGAGCCGAGGGCACTAGAGGTCTACTTGCGACTAGTGGAAAGATGGAGACTCTAGTATCATTATACACTATAGTAGAGAGTCAGTGTTACATCCGAGAAATTTATAAACTTGATTAGGAAGCTAATTAAATATTTTTCGAATTTAATTTGGGATTTAGGTATTCGAGATTGGGTCCGCGTGTTACAGATCGTTGATTATAAATTTAATATTATTTTTATGTAATGTGTGCCTATTTAATGTATTATACGCTATTTCAATGTGAAATAAAGTCAAATGGAGTGTATATGCGGTATTCGTGAGTTTCGAAGCGTATTGAGGAGTTTTCTCCAATTTTTGGGTGTTTTTAGAATTTAACTTGGATATAAATTGAAGAGATAATCAAGGAATTTAACAAAATAATTAATAATTGATGGACGCCAAGTGACACGTGGGGTTGAGGGTGACATGTGTGGGATGTACAATAGTGTGCATGACAGAGGATAGTCATTGGCGTGCGTGGCAAATTTATAGCAACGAATATATAGGTGTATATATATTTACATTAAGATTTATATATATATATATATATATATATATATATAAATCAATCATGTAGTTTGAATTAAATAAATGTATACCTTAGATTTGCCTCGAGATACATGTAGCGTGATCATCAAGGAAGTAAATAATGAATGATTTGGTGGTTGTTGGTGAGGTGTATATGTTTCGATTTGCATGTAAGTCGGGATCGGATGTAGTGTGAAATGAGACGAAGTTTGTGCGAAATCTTGTTTCAAGTTTCGTATCAGTTGGTGGTGGTCGAGGTTGAGATCGAGTCTAAATTAGTGTAAGTTTGGCTAAGTATGACAACATAATTGGTCCATAAGGGCTCCGTATATCGTGGACAAAGTTAAGATTTTTGGAGTTTTGGTCTGACCAAAAATAGTATTATGGGCGTTTTATGAAGATGAACTATTTTGTCGAGAGTTTGACTCAATTTGGTGAAAAATCAGATCCAAAAAGAGTGTCAGAAGTCAAAACCCTCTCCATGACAAAATATATAAATATATAAAAAATTGATAAATAAAAAGAAATTAAGCTGCTGACGAGGAGCTGAGGGTTTATATATAAATCTATAAAAAATAAAGAAAATCAAGATCAATTGTTTTCAAATCAGAGAATGTTTTATTCGTTCATTGTTCCAAACCCTCTCCGTGAGCATTTTCGCTCGTGAGCTTCCAACGTCTGATTTTTGTTCCAAACCCTCTCCGTGAACACTTTCTGCAAAATTGTAGAGCATTGCGATACGGTCAATTTCAGCTAAATTTTCATGGTGGGAACGAGTATTCAACTTGAAATTCGATAAATTCTTAATGCCGCATGTTTTTCCTTAATTCAATTTGAATTCTCGCGATTTTTTGATTTCTTTCGCGGGGTTTCGATAGAAATTGGTATGAATTGTTGTTAATTAGTATATTGGATTGATTTGAAACAATTTGGAATAAATCCCACGGATGTGGGTTTGGGTTTTGATTAGGTGAACTAATACAATTCATTTGATAACTGTTTTGGAGATGTTTTAATTGTTGATATTGATTTATATTAGGTTTCTGGATGAATTGATTATTGATTTTGATACAATTTGACTCCACGGGCTATGAAAATATTTTGGTGTTGGTATCAAGTGGTTTCGTGGCGTTTATTGTCGAGTTTTGAAGATTTAATTGCGAAAATACTGATTTGGAGAAGCTTTTCAATTCAAAATAAATAAAGTTTGCTTAATTGAAATGCCATATGAGAAAATTTATATCTTCTCCATCGGTGATCCGATTTAAATGTTTTTGGGGTCTATAAAAAGTAGGACATGATTACTACAAGTTCATTTTAGGTCATCATGACAAATACTTAGGTTTTCAAAGATAAAGAGCTACCCCATGTTGGCTAGTTGAAAGTTAGCTGAAACAGTTATATAAATTAATATTTTTGAAAATTGTTCTTAAGCATACTTTGACAGCAGTTTTCATTGGGTTTCGTGATATGGTTTCACTTTAAGCTTTGCCCATAATGTAATTGGGTATGCAAGGATGTGATGGCCCCAAATTTCGAGGTAAATCGAGCACCGCCACATCACCGGACACATCACAAGGTCATGCCACGACACCTGCACACCTGTCCATGACGGCCCATGAACTTATCATCTAGTACTTCGACTTAGTAAATTTTGATATTTAAAATGATTATTTAGTCAAAATGTACTATGATATAAATTTTTACAACTTAATTTACTTGTTTTGATTTATTTAAGTTATTTTAGTAGTGGAAGTCTTAATAATATGCAAATAAGTAATATAAATGAATTTTGCATTGATTAACAAACCTATGGGGTGGAAACCCGATAAAGGATACCATGTATATCAATAAAATCCATAAAATGTATGATAAGTGTCAATATACATGTATCAAGTAATAAATTTTCCAAAATGATGCAAAAAAGTATTATATACATAAATACAAATGCATACAAGTGAAGCTATTGTGGCTCCTTGGATCCGGATCATTATATAGTCTGCAACTTGCCACCAATAAAATGACAAGTTCTAGTGTGTAAATCCAAGAGAGATTTAGTTAGTATTCATCAGAAATCTAAGAAAAATAACTACGATTCATACAAATAAAGTAAATAAAATAAAATGTAAAGCATGAATATAAGTCGCTAAGATAATAAAAAATATGGAACGCGGGTGTGGTGTATAGCTATTGAGCCCCAAGATGTAAATACTAAATCGAGAAGGCCCTGGAGGCGAGGAAATCCACAATCCTTCTTCACGGTCGAAATAAGGAACTCTGTTGGTCTGAAGGTAAACTTCCGGTCAACGCCTCAAATGAAAGGAACTCTCTGACAAAGGCGAGCCTCACGTCAACTCACTCTTGAGATCATCGACTAGCGGAGAAAAATCTCACGCGTAGTCTAAGGTATGACCAACACTGTAGCAACAATCGGATCGTCATCGACGAGAGAGCCGGACCGTCCCTTCGACCATACAAAGACACACTCGGGAATAGAGTAAACATGCAAGTCGAACTGGCGAATTATAATGTGAAATAAATAAATTTATGAAGGAAATAAGTAAATTCTAAGCTGACTTTCTCATGGGCTTACTTACCTCAATGTTAGTGAAATCGCTTCGAAAAGACTCGCTCTCGCGTCTTAAATCGCGCACCTGACACCCGACTAGTCTTCTAATTCCCTGGTGTCCGATTTTATCATTTTAAAATATTTTAATGTCACATTTAATGATTTAATAATGTAAAACTAAAAATTAGATTATTATTCCAAATTTTTGTTATGGTGCACTTTTCAAGTAACATCAGGGTGTCAAACGCCCGAAAATGTATCGAAAACTACTTTTCTATCTTTTTCCCTATTTTTCCTATTTTCTCTAATTTTTTTTGGATTTTTTCATAATTTTCTACCTATTTTTCCTAATTTATGTAATTTATTTTATTTAAAATTGTATTTTATTTATTTTTAAATATAAATTATTATTTAATATGTAGGGCGGGCCCCTGGATTGGGTTAGGCCTGACCTAACTGGGTCAGGCCCAGTCTGACCCAATTGGGTCGGGTTTGGGCCAACCCGGCCCAACCCATCCTAAGTTACAAAGAATGTTATTTTCGAGCTTATGACTTGGAATATGAGAGATATTGCAATAAATATTTTACTGTGATTTCACTAGTGTTGAAATTATCAGGCTATAAGTGCAGGAGTGCTTCTCTTTATAGTTTGTATGCTTAACTTCGTCGTCAATTGGTATGAGACGAGAAGAAAATGTACAAATTAGTTGAAGCCCGAGTAATTTAGAACTACATAGAAGAGTATTAGAAGACTGTCAATATACAATTACAACTCACATAATGGAAGAAATGTGTAGACAAGCATCATAGTGTGTTAAAATATTCAAAAGACGTATGTATTCTTTTGAATTTCTCACCTATGCAAGGGGCGATGTAGATACGAAAATTTTAAGGTTAAGGAAATTTATTGATTCAGAAATTGAAATGGGAAGTAACTTCCCTATATATTTGAAGTTATAGTTAGTTGATTTACTTTAATTTCGAGGACTAAATTGTTTAAGTTTGGGAGAATGTAACGACTCGTATCCTTAACCAGGTGATTAACATTTATCCGATATCTAATTAACTCAAGTTAGACTTGTGGTTAAGCATGAATTGTCTCGATTAGCGTGAGATGCGATTGTTATGTTGTGTTGTATTTGTTTGTTGTGAAAATAATAAATAAAATTGACGACACACTTGGGGTGACACATATAAATCATCGGGGATCACACAGGGAAATGTTGGAGCAAGGTGTATGCTTGGGTGTACTTATTGGCGTATGTGGCAAGCAGAAAAGCCGTAAAAAATATAAATAGGTATATATACTTATATATGTTGATATATATATAAATATATATAAATAAAATTTAGTTGGAATTAAATAATTGGAAAATCATAGGACACTTTATACCGTGTGTGGGTCAAGGGTGACGCACATGGATCGTGGAGTAACATGCACGACCGAGTGTACTCGTCGGTGAGCACGACGAAATTATAAACGCATAAATACATATATTTATGTATATATATATATATATATTTATATATGTTGTATATATAAATATATATTTAAGATAACAAATAAATTGGTGGGCATCTAGTGACACGTGGGGTCGAGGGTGACACACGTAGTGTGTACACTAATATGCATGCTCGAGGGAAGTTGTCGGCGTGCATAGTGAATTTTAAATGAGGAAATACATAGATATATATATTTTATATATATAATTGGTATATATATAAATATATAAATAACCTGTAGTATTGGTTTAGTTTATTTAAATCAATTGGATTTGCCTCGGGATTCGTGAAGCACGAAACTCGAGAATTTCTTTATCAAAACTTAAGCGGTTGTGAAAGGATAAGCGGTTGTGAAAGGATAGGGATCATTAGATTGGCCTCCACGTTCGTGTTTACGAATCTCGAGGAAATCAAACTCTTTTCCCCTCAAATCCAACTAAACCTCTCTATTTCATCAATCGAAACTGTGTGAGAGAGACGGACTAACAGGGGTTCGAAAGCGAGAGAGGGGAAGATGAAATAGCGTTGAGGAAGAAGGAGAGCTTGAGACCAAGGAAGGAAAGAGAGATCTCGAGATGGAGAGGTGAGTTGTGGGTGAGTTTGTTGTTGTTGAAATCATTTGTTGTTGTTTGTGAGGTTCGGTCATGGAGGTTTGGCCGAGGGGTTGGAGAAGATGGTTCGATGGTGAGGATGGAGATGACGGTGAGGTCATGTCCCTCCCAACGTCGCTCTGGGAGCAACTCCAGCGAGCCAAACCAGCGAACAAACGAAAAAAAAAAGGAAAACAGAGGAGACGGACTATCGAGGGGGGTGGTTTGGTCTCCCCCGAATCGGACCTGAATCGGTCCGGTTCAGGGGACCCCCCCATCCTAAAAATCAATAAAAAAATACTGGAAAATAGAAGAAAAGAAAATAAAATGCTCGGAATTTAGGGAAAATTCCTGAAAAATTGAGAAAATATATATTTGTTGACCAAATCAATAGAAATTCGATGTTCCTATAAAAAGTGGAGAATTTGAGATTTTCATGAGACTTTATAACCGAGGTTTTACCTCGTAAAGTGTGAAATAGTGAAATTGAGCTAAAAACTAGCAAATTGATGAGAATTGACTTGAATTGATGATTATCAACTTATTTTAGGTTTGTGATGGGAAATGGATTAAGGATCACGGGAGTAAATAAGTGGGTAAAAAGTTAGTAAAGCTCAGTGCAGGTAAGTGAGGCTCATATTTTTATCAATTATGCATTGTAAATTAGTATTTAGTAGGGCACGTATTGTTATGGACTGGGAATAGGGCAATGTACCATGACTTGACCTATGTTTAATCAAAAGTGTTTTAAGACTTCAAAATAAATTCGGGAAGAGGTTCATCAGGAGCGAATCCGATTGGGGCGGGATCTTGCATTGGGTGGCCACTCAGTACGAGTCCCCAGCATCATGAATACTCTGTTGATGCATTCCATTTAAGAGCGGGTTGCTACGTTAGACCTTAACACATTACAAAATTTTCAGCAAGTGATTTAGTGGTGGGGTTTTGGGTGACGGGAGTATACAACTCTATTTGCCAAAACAAAACGAAAATACAAGTAATGGGTATAGTTGCAATTGACCAATGTACATGCATTTGTTTATATATTGTTTATATTATTTCAATTCCCTGATAGCTATGATTTGAATTCATGTTGTTTTATATTATTCTTTGATATTTAATTGATAATAGTTGGATTTATGAGAGTCACTTACTGAGCATGTAAGAGCTCACCCAACTTAACATTCCAGGTAATTGGCGTGTATTTCGACTTGGGAATGGAGAAGATTCAAGAGTTTAGTATCTTCTCTTCGATGTATTGAAAGGCCTTATTATATGGCTCTGTTTGGCAAGGCTAGCTGATAATCTAGCTGATAGCTTATAAACTAGCTGATAGCTGATAATCTAGCTAATAGCTGATAATCTACTAGCTGATAGCTGATAATCTACTAGCTGGTAGTGGAAAGCTGATAATCTAGCTGATCAACTAAAAATTATTTGGAATGATAGCTGATTGATTAGCTGATAAATACAAAACGACAATAAAGGATATATGACACAATTAAGTATATTAATCATATAATCATATAATTAATTGTTATAAATAACTCTGTATTTATTTACAAAATCCAAATCAATACCATAAAATAATTTATATTATTTAGAAAACTAAATTATGTGTGTCCATATATGATTACATGAAAATAACTCTATATTAATTTATAAGAATTCGAAAAAAATAAATACATGTAAATAAAATACAATAAACGACTTGGATAATTATACGTATACCTAACACATCATCCATAATTGAGAAGCAATGTTATTGCGAATATTCTTCATTTCTAGAGAAGAATATTTTTAAAAAATATGTAGGATAGCTTATCATTCGAACACTACATTAAAAAATATTTTTATAGCATTTAAAAATATTTTTATATTCGACGTTAAAACTTATTTAATATGTAATAAACATCTAATAAAATTATCTATAATTAAGAAATTAATATGTAATGATTTTTAATTTCAGTGAAATTCTTTGTTTTATAACATTTAGTTAATTATTAATCACTATTTTTTTATTAACAAAGAAAAAAAAGCAACGCTGAACGATTGAGAGATATCCAACTCCCCAAAAAAAGCAAGGACATTAATTTATTTGTATTTATCCCTATTTGGTTTCTAATTTCGCGGGCTACTAATATTCGCTGGTTTTGTTTAAGTATTTGCGTATTTTGTTTCCACTAATTTGCAAGGGCATTAATTTATTAATATCGTAAAACTAAGGGTAAAATCGTGAGAAAAAATCCAAACGACGGATTTTCGGTTCAAACGCTATTATGAATAGCGTTTCAATTGAGAGCTTATCATCTAGATTATTTTTAAAATAAGCTACAAACCAAACACAACTTAACAAATAAACTAGCTTATCAGCTAGCTGATAAGCTAGTTTGTGCTTACCAAACAGAGCCTATGTATATATTGTATTGACTTATTGATTTGTAATAATCAAGGTTATGATTTGGTTTTTAATACTGAGATTTATATTGGTTTGTAGATCGTGTTTATATCGGTTTTTTTTTTTAATTTTTTGCTTAATTTAATAATTGTTTTAGTTCGATATATGATATATAGGTTTGTGAACATGTGTAAGTGTAAGGCTGTTGGCTTTAGTTAGGCCCGATTTGGTTTACTGGGGCTTAATTAGAGTTTCAGGCTGAACAATTCCTTAGTTAAGAAGAGGGTCGTCACACTAATCCTAGTAGGTATATTTTTTAGATTGCCTTCATACTTCTGCTTTTAGTTGGGTTACAGTACACCTTTCCATTTGTCTTGTTTAACATCTCTACTTATTTCTCTTACCTCGTCCCGCCATAAGATAGTTTAACTAACATGAAATAGGTAAAATGAAACTTTATTGTTGAAATTCCATAAAAATAAGGTAGGAAAACCATTTATGTAAAGGTTCTAGTGTAAAATTTGAAAGAGTTCAAAGTGATTCATTTAAAATATTTGCATCGACGAATCCTTTTCGTATGTGCATATATTGGAAAAATTTGTAGGAGCCCCCAAACTCATTTGAAAACCCATATTAGAATTGAAAGTGTGCATAAAAACCATTTCCAAAAAATAATTTGTGATAAAAACTCTAAAGGTACATAAATATGAAAATTTATCAAAAATCGATATTTGTTCAAGGTACTAAAATAAGAAGGGTTGTAGGGTATTGATTATTACCTTCTTGAAAGTGAATCTCTCAATTAAAATACAGCTCCTTATATCTCCTATCTAAGCTTAAGTTTCGATTGAACACTCTCCAAGCCCTAAGTATGGTGTATGAACTAGGGTTTGAAATATATTGGGTTAAAGTGCTCTTAATCAAGGTGGGATGCACTTAGGAGACTTTAATTCAAGCTTTCGAGGGTTGAATTTAAGCAAAAATCAATATACCAAATAAATGGGTGCAAGGGTTTTTGGTGTGAAAGGTTTTAGTGAAGGGGATTTAGGGCTCTATTTTTAAAAATACGGATTTGTGCTTAGCAATTTGGGGTTTTAGTGAAATCGCTGACAAATTGCCAGAGAAATCGGTGACAATCTGTCTCAGTGGTTTAGTGATTAGTACAATGAATCCTAGTGTAAAACCAAAATCGTCGACAAATATGTGAAATATGAGAATTTCATAAACTTGATTACATAACTAATTAAGTATTTTCAGATTTTAATTGAAAATCAAGTATCTAAGGTGAGTCCTACACATTATGAATTAAAGATCATAAGGTTTATTTTATTTTTGTATGTTGTGTGCTTATTGTGTGTATTATACGATATTTTGTTGGGAAGTCGGGGTATGTTGAGGTGTATCCTAATTTTGTCATACTCGAGGTTGCAAATGCATTTCTAAAGGGCACGAGTGAAATTAAATTACTAGTTGCTCGAAAACTAATTAACTAACTGCTAATCCTTACGTGAATATTTTGCATCGGTTTAAGTACAAGTTGGGATTGGTCGTAGTGTAAAATAAGAATGAAGTTGGCGCAAGACATTGCCTCAATTTCGTATTAGTTGGCAGTGGTCGAGGACAAAGTTAAGATTTTTAAAGTTTTGGTGTGACTAGATCTAGTGTTACGAACGTTATATGGAGATGAATCAATTTGTCAAGAGGTTGGCTCAATTTAGTGAAAAATCAGACCTAAAACAAACGTTGAAAGATAAAACACGTCATAATAGGGATTTTATGGAATTAATAAATAAACAAAAATTAAGTTGCTAACAAGCTACTGAGGTTTTATACATAAATAGAAAAAAATTTCAAATGAAATCCATTTGATTAGAAACATTCAACTGAATGTTTACAATTTTGGTTTGTAAACCTCAAAAATCTTTTCTTTGTTCTGCGATCTTCCGACGTCTGATTTTCAAACGATTTTTCTCTGCAAAACTGTAGAGCATCATGAGATGCTCAGTTCAAGTTATGTTCTGCGGTGCAAATAAGGTATTCATCCTGCAATTTGGTAAATACTCTTTTCATGACATTTTGCTCAATTTAATTTGAATTCTTATGATATCTCATTTTTTTGAAGGGTTTTCAAAGAAATTGATAGGGATTGTTGTGAATTGGTATATTGGATTGATTTGTACCAATTTGGAATCAATTCAACCAATGTAGGTTAGGGTTTTGATGAATTGAACTAATGCGACTCAATTGATGACTATTTTGGAGATGTTTATGGTTGATATTGATTTACATTAAGTTTTTTGATTAATTAATTATTGGTTTTGATCCAATTTGAGTCTACGGGCTATGTAAATATTTTGATATTGGTATCGAGTGGTTTTGGAGTGGTTGTTGTCGAGTTTTGAGGATTTAATTGTGAAAATATTTATTTGGAGGAGTTTTCCATTTAAATTAAATAAAGTTTGCCAAGTAGACTGGCCATATTAGAAAATTCATAATTTCTCCGTCGTTGATCCGATTTGAGTATTCTTCAAGTTTATGGAAAGAAGGAAATGAGAACTACAAGTTCCTTTTAGGTCATCATGACAAATTAATATTTTTGGAAACTATTCTCGAGCATACTTTGGTTGCTGTTTTCATTGGGTTTCGTGATTTGGTTTCACTTAAAGGTTGATCCATATACAATTGGGTGTGCATGGAAGCTATTGGAACCATTTTCAAGGTGATTCGGCACCTTAGGAACCCCGAAAATAAAACACAAAATTGGTTGGTTGTAAGTAAACCCTACAGTGGCCTTTACTATTTATAGAATTTATCTTTGTACATGCATATGTTATTAGTCTGCATTGCATTTCACATCATTCTTGGTCATGTATTCATGTCATTCTTAACGATAGCTTGTTAGAGCTACGACTTATGAGTAGGACTCGAGGCTTAGTTTCCTGATGCGATAGACTTGAACACGAAAGACCTAGGGCACACAATTTTTTTAGTGAGCATGCATTAATGGAAAGGGATGTCGTTGGAGTGTGGTCAGTTATTTCCCTAAGCTACTAGTACCCGTACTTAGCATCTATTTCCCTAAGTTTAGTAGTAGATGCAGAAGACCGAGCCTGCGCATCTTGCTCGAAAATTCACTCCGACACATTGCCTTTGCATTTCATCACGTCATATACTTAACCCAAAGCCCAAAATAATATATATAAACAATTTACAACAAGAATTAAACTTTTTAAATTGAAAAACGATCACCATAATCATCGTGCTTGTCTATTCCTCCATGTCTTCACTGAAAATCTGACATAATTAAAAACAACTCCAGGATGTCGGGTAAGTAGACTCCTAAACTGCTCTATATGCCTGCATATGTTAGTCTGAATACAGACATGCAATTGCATTTTCCAAAAAACAAGGAATATAAATAACATGAATCCCTCTATTCAACAAATCAACAACCAACACAATATCATCAACACGACCACCATTAAAGCTCCCAATTTCTCTAAAAATTCAAAACACATAACCACCACTTACCTCGAGTAGAAGAACATCGACATAAGTGGTGGTGATGTCGATCCAATAGTGATGTGGAAAGAGAGCTTGGTGAGGGTGATACCAATTTGTTGATGAAGTAGAGTTGGATGAGAAGAAGAAAGAAAATGAAAAGAGGGAATGGAGAATCGGTTGGAAAGAGAGGGGTTAAAATAGGTATTTGGTTTGGAGAGGAGAAAGAAAATATGTATATAAGAGAGAGAAAAGTGGGGATGGTGATGTGATGTGATGGGTAATAATATGAGTGATGTGACCACTAAACCTTAACTACCCATACACTCGCGTTATGCGGACACCGCCTACACTCTTGTCGCAACGCTTGGACAACGTGACTAATGAAAATCTTAGTACTAGTGCGATGCAAATATTTAATACTAATACAATAAATTAACACGAGTAACAAAAAATCATAAAAACCACATTGTCAATCGTGCCCAAAAATTTCTCGCGACGTCCACGTAGGTCCGAGCTTAAGGTCCTAACTTATAATTAATCAATTAACTAGGATAATTAGGGCGGTCCGTTATAATCTTCTCAGCTAGAAGGAATTTCGTCCTGAAACTCAAGCTTAAGTTAAACCCTTACCTTAGAATCGCTAGGGGTATCCCTCATCGTACGTCATATATGGTATAACTTCGATCCTAGTCAAATTAATGCTTAGTGCATGTTTTCCCTTGATCTTAAATCTCTTGTGACCCTTCAAGAGAGAAACCTCAAGCAGAACAGTGGTCTACCTCATAGCTCAGCCCATCGCAGTACTTATTCATGTATTTCTTTCCTGCTTGCTCAACTATCTAAAATATCTTCATATGTATCTGATCCACTTGTGTGGACTTGCGCAACTCGAGGCACCATCCCGACTCAACTTGTCGATATTATCTAGTGTCGTATGGGACCTCAATCTAGTCATTACTATAAGACTCTTAAATATATTTTCTTAACCAATTTGCGACTGGTAAATTTCATTTTAAGCGCTCACATAAAATGTATTCTTTTAACATGTCACTTGACAACAATCGGGTGCCTTGAACATATGCACAATCCCTTGTACCCAAATTTGGAGGTAACCGTGTTTTATAGAGATAAAGGTGCATGCCAATATGATACGGGAATAAAACTTTCGTGGCGATACTTTCGTTCTTCAGTCATCTGTGTTGGCAACTCTTCAGACTACCATCTCAGATCATGCCCTACCCAAGAGCCTGCTAAGTTACTCAATCGTAATGAAAATATTATCAGAAAATTCTTCGCCGTTCTATTTTATTATCACCTTTAAGGTATCGAAACTCTTATGCAATGGTAAACAAGCAAGGTTAACTGTCAAACTACACTCGAAACTTATATATTTAACCTCATATGAAAACAAATTCTAAATTCTCTAACACGGTCGAAAACGTGCGACCTTATGCCTTGCCTCGAGCATCAACTTCCCTAGTCATATTTCCAAACTTCTACCTGAGTCCGTTGAACTATATGATCATGTTCTTGGAGTGTTTCATCATATACAAAATTTCAAATGAGATTAGTATTTGATGTCGAATCAAACCTGTTTGAATACTTAAACCTTTGTGATATGAATCTCGAGTTGACTAACTGCTTTGCTATCAAGCGTCCGTCGTCGACTCTAACTTATGCATCGATTAAAAATAGAACTATATTATTCCAAGGCATAAGCGTATGTATAAGCATTAACAATATCTTAACAAGTCTGCGATCATATCATTCATGAATAACACACTCTCATGTATAAGTCACATATTATCTCATCCTGCCTATCTGAAATGTATACTTAACTAGACCATACCTCACGTGTAAAAGGACCTAAAAAGTGTAACTACTCATGTGATAAGGTTGACCTTTACTTCCCTTGATTCTTTGAAGAGTCGTACGAGTATGGGTTCTCGATCTATAGACAACACCCCCTTTCCATCTCCTATCAGGATGCCAGACTTAATACTTACAACAATAGTCAACTTGCTAACTCTAATCTTTTCTCTTAACGTCATCTATTAAACTTCCTAAGTTAAAACCATACTTTTCATCCTTAACTTATATCTAGAGCCTTCAACTTATCGGCGGAATGATTAAATCTTTGTTTTTAACCTCGATAAGCTTTTTGTTTTGGAGTTAAGCTTACGTTATTCTCTCGGTGTGGGCATCTATCTATCTAGTTGAACTTGACAAAGTCCAACTCTATTTGAGTTGGCTAGGTGGATCTTGCTCAGATCTTCCAAGTTTCACCTGTGGACTAGTCATAAAACATTACCAACTAAAAACTTAAAGGAAACATTATTCGTCATGGTGAGTCTAAACTAATTGTTCAAAACCATTATCATAATACATCACCTAGAACCTTCATGCTCTGCCACGCAACTTAAACCTTATGATCCTTGGGACTATTGACTAGCAAGCGCTTAGTTCGATCAAAGTCTTTGAGCTCTTAAAGCTTTCCACGTCCCTTTGAGACATTTTCCCTAACTTTCTGCGAGTTCTCCTTTAGTTCGGACTGATCTTAAGTTTAAAATTTATTGCGACCGAGTCATTTATAAACTCGTGAGAAATTTAGAACAAGTTGTTCCTTAGGTTGGCTTGATGTCATTTTCGACCTCATATATATTCGCAGACTCTATCTCTGCTCGCAATCCTAATTTGTTCTCTATCTTAAAGGTGGTTGTGGGGCCACCATTGACCTTATAGATCGTAAACAAATCTTGACACAATAGTGGAGTTACTAGGGCTACTATTCTTGCAAGACTACTCCAATGCTTTGGCCGAAGCTAAAAGAGTCCATACTTACTTTCCTATAGTTTTGAGTCATCTCAACTCTATCTGCTTCCATAGAGCATACAGAAAACCTATTTGTATCACGTCCTTTACATGTTCTTGATCGTCGATCTACGGTGTAGTCTAAATTAGAAATTTTATTATTAATAATATTATTTTTTTCTATCAAATCTGATTTTTTTTATAAGCTATATATTGCTTACAAATGCCAGCTTTCGTACTACACATCTTATATGAGTCAGCTCAGCTAAATGTTCTTTCTATCTTGCACATGTCCTTTCCTTAAAGGGTGTTTAAGTCTATAGCTTTTCATCTCAAAACCCATGGTATGCATGAATTAGTCGTTACACATCCTAGTCTCGCAAGATCTTGAGGTGTGAGGTGTGATAGTCAATAATCCCTTTTTTATTTTTACTAACTTTCCTTAATTTTTGCGATAACTAATCTGGTATTGCATTAAGCTCAGAAGTACTGGTTTATGAAAACTTTCTTGACAATTATCGTTTGTGAACCTAAAATAGGCATCCCACATAAATTTGATTAGGAAAACACCTTACCTTTGGTTGTCATGCCAATAATAAGGCGTGTGTGCTAACTCTAAATGTGGTCGAGTCCTAACTCACCCATCATATAGCTAGGTATAAAACAATATTACGTCACCAGCTATAAACATGTAGGAATCGAACTAGTAGTTAAATCTTGTCCTTGGTGTACTATTCTGACATCCTTCGAACTAAGACCTTTAGCCTATAACAGAAGTGCTACTATCGATGATGTTGCAACTAACACAATTAAGCTTGAGTGCACATTTATTTTTGTAATGTCTCACATGCTCGCATCCAAAGCACATAAGTGGTTATTTCTCCTTTAGTGATGTCATCTAACTAATCGGTGATGGTGATGATGTGAAAGTCACTGGCTTATACTACAATATTTCTTTTTTGCCTTCTATGGTCGCACTAAAAACTATTTAATTGGCTGACTATTCCCTAAACTTTGGTCGCGTCTCAACTGACCCCTCTTCATTGCCTTAGTACTCTGCTTAGCCGATACCATATCTAGCAGAGGTGTGGGTACCAATGTACGAGTCCTCTACTTTATCCCATTTTTCTCAATCACCATGCGCATCTCTAGTCGCATCAACTAGTAGTTTGAGCGTTAAGGAGTTTGTGTATCTCTGCCAAATGTCGATCATGTGCAATAACCATCTTACGAAGAGTCAGATTAAAAATTAACTATAGGCGTAGTGTCACTTGTCATGCCTTGAATGCCAACTGCAATTGATTGTCATCCATTGGTGTATGCAATGGTATTCGTGTAATGGATCAAACTCGTAATAAGTGTATATATAATACAACCAAGGAATAACATGCATGTAATCCTCAGCACTACACTTCCCAACTAAAAGGCTCTAAGTCAAGATCTTTGGGTTTCCAATTCTAATGTTTGTTTGTTAGGTTTTATTCATTATATTACACTTTCCCCTTGTTTTGCCTGAACTTATGCTCTGATACCAACTGTGATGGTCCCAAATTTTAAGGTAAATTGGGCACCGCCACGTCTCCGGACATGTCACCAGGTCATGCCACGTCACCTGCACACATGTCCATGATGGCCTGCGAACTTACCATCCAATACTCCAACTTAGTAAATCTTGATATTTAAAATGATTATTCTGTTGAAATATACTAAGTTATAAAGTTTTACAACTAAATTTATTTGTTTTAATTTATTTAAGTTATTTTACTAGTGGAAGTCTTAATAATGTGCCAATAAGTAATATAAATAAATCTTGCATTGATTAACAAACCTATGGGTTGGAAACCCGGTAAAAGATACCATGTATATCAATAAAGGCCATAAAAATGTATGATAAGTGTCAATATACATGTATCAGGTAATAAGTCTCCCAAAATGATCCTAAAAAGTATTATATACATAAATACAAATACATACAAGCGAAGTTATTATGGCTCCTTAGATTCAGATCGTCGTATAATCTGCAACTTGCCACAAAAAAATGACAAGTTCCAGTGAGTAAATCCCAGAGAAATTCAGTTAGTATTCACAAGAAATCCAAAAACAAAACGGCTACAATTCATGCATATAAAGTAAATAAACGAAAATGTAAATTACGAATATAAGTCGCTAAGATAATAAAAAATATGGAATGCATGTGTAGTGTATAGCTATTGAGCCATGTGACGTAAATACTAAACTGAGAAGGCCCTGTAGGCGAGGAAATCTACGTCATCTTTTCATGGTTGAAATAAGGAACTATGTTGGTCAGAAGGTAGACTTCTGCTCAACGCCTAAAATGAGAGGAACTCTGTGACAGAGGTGAGCCTAACGACGACTCATTCTCGAGATCATCAATTAGTGAAGAGAAATCTCACGCTTAGACTAAGTTATGACTAACACCGTAGTAACAATCAGATTGTCATCGTTGAGAGAGCTGAAAAGTGGTCATACTGCCCCTTCGATCATACACAAACACACATATGAATAGAGTAAACATGCAAGCTGAATTGGTGAAAAATAATGTGAAATAAATAAATTTATGAAGGAAATAAGTAAATTTTAAGCCGACTTTCTCGTTGGTTTACTTACCTCCAAATTCGTGAAACCGATTCGAAAATACTCGCTCTCGTGCCTTAAACTGCGTACTCAACAGCTGACCTTTTTGGTGTCCAATTTTATCATTTTAAAATGTTCTAATGTCACATTTAATGATTTAATAATGTGAAACTAAAAATTAGAATATTATTCCAAATTTTTGTTGTGGCGCACTTTTTGAGTAACACCGGGGTGCCAATTGCCCAAAAAGTATCGAAAACTACTTTTCTATCTTTTCCCCCATTTTTATTATTTTCTTTGATTTTTTTGAATTTTTTCATATTTTTCTACCTATTTTTTTATTTTATGTAATTATTTTATTTAAAATTGTATTTAATTTATTTTTAAATATAAATTATTATTTAATATGTGGGGTGGGCCCCTGGATCCGGGTTAGGCCCAACCCAACTAGGTTGGGTTTGGGCCAACCCAGCCCGACCCATCCTACGTTACAATTTTTTTTTTGTTTGTTTTTAGGTCGGGGATAGGCTTCCAAGCCCATGATCAAGGGGAGCCCTCCCCTTTTCTTTCTTCTTCTCTAAAGACATCTCTGGTTTATATTTTTTTTTCATCTTCTACTTAAAACAACAATAACAACAACAACAACAACAACAACAACAACAACAACAACAACAACAACAACAACAACAACAACAACTAATACAATAATAGTAACCTCAACAAATCAACAACCAACACAATATCATCAACACAACCACCATTAAAGCTTCCAATTTCTCCAAAAATTCACAACACATAACATCCACTTACCTCGAGTAGAAGAATGTCGACGTGAGTGGTGGTGATGCCGAATCTGATAGTGTTATGGGAGGAGAGCTTGGTGAGGGTGAGACCAATTTATTAATGAAGTAGAGTTAGAGGAAAAGAAGAAAGAAAATGAAAGAGAGGGAATGGAATCAGTTAGAGAGAGGGGTTAAAATGGGTGTTTGATTTGGAGAGGAGAGAGAAAATATGTATGCGAGAGAGAGAAAATTGGGGATGGTGATGTGATGGTGATGTAATGGGGTAATGTTATGAGTGATGTGACTACTAAACCCCGACTACCCATACATCCGCGTTACACACACACCGCCTACGCTCACGTCGCAACACACGAACAACGTGACTAATGAAAATCTTAATATTAGTGCAACACATATATTTAATAATAATACAATAAATTAACACGAGTCACAGAAAATCACCAAAATCACATTATCATTGTCAGTCATGTCCAAAACGTTTTCGCGACATCCTCGTAGGTCTGAGCAAAAGGTCCTAACTCATAATTAATCAATTAACTAGGATTAATTAGGGCGGGCTGTTATAAAGGAAGATATTGAAATCATTTTCAAGGTTATCCGGATCGAGAATTAAGCTCGAAGTCGGCTGTTTGTAAGGTCAAGTAAATCCCATAGTAACATTTATGTTGCATGATTATAATTTTGTATAAATCGCATTAATCCTTGATATTGCTATTTTGTTGTACAAGCATACATGAGTTGGGAGGATAAGACGTTTTGAGTCTCCTTATAGGGTGTACCTGACTATGTTACATAGTAAAACTATTTAGTGTCTACCTGACTATGTACACATGGTATATTAAGCTACCCGACTGTGTATTACAGGGGAAACTTATAGTGTCTACCTGACTGTGTACATGGTAGAACTATACTATGCTTAAAGGGCTACTAGAGTCACTGATACTTTGCATCACGTGATTATAATGAGATCACGTTAAACCATATAATACTTTGATAGACTTGAGGAATGAGACTCGTTTGGTTATTCTCCCTGAGCATGAGCTCTTATTATTGTTTATTTACCGCTTTTGGAGAACATTATCTGATTATGGTCGGATAATAGAAATGGGATGGATTCACGGTGGTATTTAAATTCCTTGGATTATATTCTTTGTTTAATATCTTGGATTATTTGCATTTGATTATTATAGGAGTACCAGATAGTGTGGGATTTACTTATCTGACATTATCAAAATTTTATAATTAGATAATGATAGGTTCTAGCTGCGACAAGGGAAAGGGAAAGCTTTCCGACTGTTTACAACTTGTTTAGATATTTTCTCTATGTATGTATTGTTTTTGAATATAATATACTTTAAAAATTGGTTTTTGGGTTCGATTGTGATTAAGATCTATTTTGGTACGGCTGAAACTATGTTGAGATGGAATGGAATGCTGTAGATTTAAAGTAAAAGGGTTTAAGGATTTTGAAAACCTGAAATAGGTTAGAATCGATAAATACTTTTTATGAATGCAATATATATATTGTTATGTGGTGGATTGTGAGTCCTTTGACATTTCCACCAAAGCTGAGCAAGTTTTGTTGAAGATTTTTGAAGGTCAGAATTTTCGGTGTAGGCTTAAAAATAGAGAAGATGCTGTCGAGAAATTATTATACGATTTTGAGGATAATGTAATCAATCTAAATGAGCTTTAAGGATTATTGAATTCATTTAAACGTACTTTAAGGTTTATGATTCAGTTTATAATCCTTAGTGATCGATATTATTTTATAATTGAAGATTACAAGATCTTATTCTTAATTGTTTATTGATGGAGAGGTGAAGGTTGCTAGATTATCAAGGGGTTAAGATAATCTAGGCCGGCCAGACGCCCTAATTAGCCGGGGTCTGACAATGTTGGTATCAAAGCCTAGGTTTGACTTAATTGAGGGTAAAACTTAGGTTGTGATGTAAAGGGTGATTGAACGCGATTAGTTGGGAAGTAACGCGATGGAATGAGGTTAAAAAGTCTAAAATTTTTACTATGTGTTATATTTATGTTATATGTGTGTATTATCACTAGATATGCCTAGATATGCAATAGGAAGTTTATTCTCCTTGTCCGTTCGATACTTAACTCGTAAGATACGACGAGTAAGATTAGAGATGGAAAAGAAAAAAGAGAATGATCTTGCGAAACAAAACCGAGCATGTTTGGATGTGAAATAGACTTGTGAAGTCCAAATTCACAAAGGTGTTATGAAGAGTTCGGTACTGATGTAACCGATGAAAGTATCAATTATGAAACCAATAGAAATTTAGCTGAAAGGGAGGTCCAAATGATTCGTGTACGTAAACACCGAACATGAATTTCTTAGAAATTGAAAGTATTGAACTGTTACAATTTTTAAATGCTCAAGAAAACATTAAAATAGACTTAAATTTAGTCTCGAACGATTGATAATCATTTGGAAAACGTAATATGAAATTGGGACTAATGGGAAACACACAATATGGATTATCTTGAGTTTTAGATGAAGGTTAGTACCTATTCTATAAAATATTGGTTTGATTCATAATCAACAAATAGTTGCTTTCGAACAAATCTCAAATGAAAAAAGAGGCACGTGTTCTCGAAAATGGAATCCTTAGATTTGTCTCGATACTCGTGTGATACAAATATGGTGGAAATCTAATATATTTGCAAAACAAAACTAAACACACATACGCCTCACCACCCATTTCTATGATTTGAAATAGAAAGGGTTGAGACCGAGATTGGGTTCGAGGAATGAGAGAAATCGAGACTTGAGGTGAGTTGTATGTTCTTTGTTATAGGTTATGTTGATGGTTGTTTCTGAAAATAGTCTCAACAAAGAAAAAGATACGTGGTTATCGAAAATGTAAAATGAAAATTGATTAGACAAATCGAACCTTGACTTAGAAATCTCAATGAGATTGCGAACGGATTAGTCAAGTTGTCTAAGTCAGTTTTTAAAAAATAAAATACTTTAAAGTATTGTTTCCTTTTCAAAACAAAACATCAAGTGAAATAGGAATATAACCATATTTTAAAATAATCAAATAACTTCTATATAGAAGTAATGAAAACTTTGATTGTTTATTACTCTAGTTACTTGTTCATAAGTGACGTTAAGTATATAGGTTATATGAATTGAATAAAATATCGAGAAAATGAATGGAAATGCACAAGTTAGAAGTAATCTTTATTAACATCGAATCAGGTGTCGTTACAAAATAAAGATCAACAAAATCTCTAACTTGAAAATGAAAAATCGAAGTGATAAGATCAACGTGTTAGAAGTTAAGGTTTTGGGGAAAATGATATAGTAATAACTTCGATTAGCTATTAAACATCAACATAAGTGATTGTGTCTTAAGATTTAAAGCACTCAATAGTCACTTCTAATCAAATTAAGTAATGATGTTTATCACTACAACTTAAAAATATAACCAATGAAAAGATATACGTACTGATTGAGTATCAGTAAGAAAGTTATATTGGGGATTAGTATGAGCTCTGATATTGCAAGAATTTCTATTTATAAGACTTAAAGTATAGAAATAACATCCTTTAAGAATTTGATTAGTCATTAAGTTAATCAAAGTTTAGAAATTCAAATTCTTCTATCTTTTCAATTGAATAGTAATGGATTGGTAAATTCATCAAAAGTAATTTGATGAGTAATAAGATATAAAGTTATCTTGCATAGTCTCTTGAAAGGTACCGAATTTCTTTTTGAGAAAAAAAATCGGGATATTTGAGATTAATGGACATAACGTAAGGCAGTAACAAACATTTTAACTATTTGAGTCGCAAAGTTTCTTTGCTTCTAATTAAGATTAGATAAGGAAAACTTTGATTCATTAGATGATAGTAAGAATTCGCATCGTCCTTAGCTATATTTTTGAAAAGGGAAGAGATATAAATTGTCTTTCTAGGTCATGATTAATGAGCTGTAAGTGGTTTGGTTGTTGAACCAAAGTTATGGTAAGTTTATAAAGGGACAAAAACTGAGATCAATGTGAAAATAACTAAGATCGACAGAAATTGAACATAATAGACTTAATTTATAAAATAAAATAAGATGTTGAGATGACTTGTGACTACTGAAAGTGATACCAATGGACTCCTTTAGTCAAGGTAAGGCACTAGATTAGTTGTGTATGACTAAAAGTCTAAGTAACTTTGTTTGATAATCACGATTCATTCACAGCGTAGAAGATCGGTGTGACGCGTCCACCCATATTTGAATAATCGAATGAATTAGTGACAGTTGGAATAAAAAGGTCTATGAAGTGTCGCCAGAGTCAATCGGATGCTGAAGTATAGGCAACTAACTAGTCAATATATTCTCACATTAGTATGAAAATAAAAATTTCAGGTTAACCAGTCCCGATCAAATTTAAATGTCAAATTATAAGTTTGATGGAACTGAATATATCTTCACAAGGATCTTACAAGGAGTTAAGCTCCGAATGTTGAAAGTTTTGAACCAAAGTAGTATACAACTAATATCAGTAAATAAGTTGTACATTATTTTAATTGTAGTGCTTCACTACTTGATTAGTCAGTAGTGAAGTTTAAAACACTAGTTATTGTAAATCGAGAGATGATTTAAGATGTTTGTATGTTTGTGAAGATATGAATGAAATGAAGAGAAAGGAAAAACTCAAAGTTTAGTTAGTAAGTTTTATCTCTATTAGGTTGGAAATATTGAATAGAGTGTAGTGTATCTACTTTGATATGTTTGAAGAACTCAATATTCTTCAATTGTAATTGAGTAGAAATGAAAAAGATATAACATATTCATAAACTTGTATGAAATATAAGTTAAAAAGTTATACCATGGGAGTATAATCATCGAATATATTGATATTTCTGTTTAAAAACATATATCTACTCAAGTTAAGGATAATTGTCTTTATTCAAGCAATGAGAAAAGTTGGTGAATAATAAGTGATTAAGACGAAAGTTTGTGGATAGTCTCAGTTAAGTGAAAGGAATGAAATTCTTGATGAACTCATCACTAGAGAATGATTTGATGAAGTTAGAAAAGTCGATAATTTTCTAACCAATCAAAGAAGAAATTAACTGAATTGGTTGATGAGTTGGAATCGATAATTGCTTTCTAGTCCACAATCTAAATAATATTGTGAGTAGACATTTAGAGAACGAGTGAGAGTTGCACAATGAGTCCGATTTCTCTTTCTGATTAGATTGGAAATTTAAGATCTCTTGTCATGTGATGAAAAATATTTATGAGATCTATAGTCATAGGATGACTTGTGTAATTTCAAGTTTCTGGTTGGGAGCGCTGGAATGGTGATGGATCAGATAGATATGCAATTCTACTTAGTATCTAATGTTGTGCTCAAATATTATTTGCATAGATATGTAATTTTAAACTGACGATAGTCTAAAAACTAGTCGACTAATAATTGAAATAAAAAGGGATGGTTAATGATGAGAAATTAAATTGGGATGTGTACCAGAGTTTGAGTTGATATAAAAAAGAATTATCAACGGTTTGTAAAGTAGTATTCAAATTAGAATGATAATTGTGTTAGGAAAAATAAGATACGCTAGGTCTTACTATGTATTGATACTTGAATGTGATTCAAGGAATGAGATGAGAAATAAAGTAAGGATATTAGATATTCCACAAAGTTGATTGTTTAATTCGTCAGAAATTCACAAATTGTCAGGATTGGCAAAGTAACCGAGATTACTTTTCATTAAACCAAGATGTTGGAAAGTGAAAAGTTAAAATGATTATGATCTCTACCACTGAGTTGTTGAAAACAATGAAGTTATTGAGTCCACTTAATGATTCACCTTAGAAATGGTTTTACAGGTTTGGATTAAAAAAGTCGTATATGAAAGATTATTTTCTCAAATCTCTTTTTGATTCAGTAACCTATAATTTTAAATTTAGAGGACATAATTTTTGATTAGTTGAGAATATTGTAAGATCCAAGAATTTTATAAACTTAATTAGGCGGTTACTCAAGGATTTTCATATTTAATTTAGGATTTAGGTATCTGAGATGGGACCCATGTGTTACGAATTGAAGATCATAAATTTAATATTATTTTTATGAGATGTGTGCCTATTTGATGCATTATATACACTATTTCGATGCGAAATATGGTCAAATAGAATGTATACACCGTGTCTGTGAGTTTCGGAGCGCATTGGAGGATTTTCTCAAATTTAAGTAATTTTGGGTATTTCTTGGAATTTAATTTGGATATAAATTAAAGAGATAATCAAGAAATTTAACAAAATAATTAATAATTGGTGGACGCCAAGTGACACGCAGGGTCAGGGGTGACACGCGTAAGATGTATAATAGTGTGCATGACCGATGATGGTTGTTGGCGTGCGTGGTGAATTTATAGCCGCAAATATATAGGTGTGTATATATTTATAAATATGATTTATATATACATCAATCTTATAGTTTGAATTAAATAAAAATATATCTTGGATTTGCCTCGAGATACATGTAGCGTGATAATAAAAAAAGTAAATAATGGAAGATTTGATGGCTATTGGTGAGGTGTATATGTCTTGATTTGTGTCTAAGTCGGGATCGGGGTAGTGTGAAATGAGACGAAGTTTGTGCAAGTACTTGTTTCGAGTTTCCTATCAATTGGTGGTGGTCGAGGTTGATATTGCGCCTAAATTGGTGTAAGTTTGGCAATATGGCAATAGAATTGGTCCAAAAGGGTTCCATATGTCATGGACAAAGTTAAAATCTTTGGGGTTTTGGTGTGACAAAAGCCAGTGCTATGGGCATTTAATGAAGACAGACTATTTTGTCGAGAATTTAGCCCAATTTGGCAAAAAATAGGATCCAAAAATAACATCGAAGTCAAAACACGACAAAATAGGGAATTAATGAAACTGATAAATAAAAAGAAATTAAGCTGATAACAAGCATATGAGGGTTTATATATAAATAAAAAAAATCAAGATCGATTGTTTTCATTTCACATAACGTTTTATTCTTTCGTCGTTCCAAACCCTCTCCGCGGACATTTTCACTTTGTGAACTTCTGACATCCGATTCTCACTAGGTTTCTTTCCACAAAATTATAGAGCATTTTCATATGGTCAATTCAAGCTAAATTTCCACGATGGAAATGAGATATTCAGCTCGAAATTTAGTAAATTCTAAATGCTATGCATTTTTTCTCAATTCAATTTGAATTTTCACAATTTTTTGATTTTTTCATGATGTTTCGATAGAAATTGGTAAGAATTGTTGTTAATTAGTATATTGCATTTATTTGGATCAATTTGGTGTCGAGTTTTGGGGTTCATACACAGCGAAAATTACAAAACAATTTTGACAAAACCCTAACATGATTTGAATCTAATTCCATTAAAAATGTTTAAACCATGAAAACTTAATCATACATCGGTCGCAATATACCTTTCTGAAGGTTGATCGATCTCTAAGGCGCTGCCAACGACGAACGCTCTCTATTAACAGTTCACACATGAACAACGGCCGAGATTCGAAGTGCTAGCTTCGAGAGAATACCAAACCTTTTTGTTTATCTCCAAAACGACCCAGAGCATACCAGAAAACCCTAATTCATTTTTGAAACAAAAATAAAGTTTCGAGCCTTAATCTTTCATACGTGTGTTCTAATTTAAAACGTCTATTTATACAACCCTTGTATATAGATGGTTAAGTAAATTACACATATACCACTAGTTAAAGAAGTATAAGTGTAATACACCACAAAGATGTTTCTGTCATGAATTTTATCATATAAAATTAGTTTTTCTGAACCATCTTAAAAATCTCGCAAAACCATTCTTAATGTGCGACCTAATAGGCTGATATAAAGTTGGTAGTGTACCAAAACACATTTTGGTATACAAGTCATAAGCGGCCTCTAGCAAGACATTATGACTACCCAAGTTGTACGAATATCAAATCGATACAACCTAATCAATAGTGTATAAAACATCCTTTGGTCACATGATATCCTTTTGATCAAGCACAAGGCATGGAATCGTCATCCTACATGTTCAATCGTACTAGTCTCGTTCTCTAGGTATACTGAAAACATCCAAGTGACATTGATCAATATCAATTCACTTAGACTATGCCTTTTAATAGTCTAACACATTGATGGATCCACTGGATATCTCTATTTATATGAGAGGGACAAATTCTATCTCGATTACACAACTTTATCACATTGCTCACACAATAACCAATCACAACCTTTATAATCGTTCGGTTAAAGACAACGTTTGATTGTGTCAAATCACTGTGTTCCTAATGTTGAAGTCTCTGCTGATCTCGAGTCAGAGGATTGAAAAATATACCTATCATGAGAAACAACTATGACTTAATCCATGTGATGTTCTCATAGCTGGTCGGTCCAGTACTTTGTTCCCTAATAAGTACTCATGATCTTAATTCGTATCCCTATACGTATAATCATCATATGATCATCAATCAAGACTCACACTAGTCTTAATTCATTATAGTTCCCAGTATAATGATCGACTAGGGACATTTAAGAGATTTCTGTAAATACCCATGGATCTTATTATAATGTAAACATGCAAATTAATTATAATAAACATCAAATGAAATCCTCTATATTATTAACTAAAAGTATTCATATAGACAGTTAATGGACTGACCTAGGGCACATGCCCCAACATCTCCTACTTGCACTAGGGCCAATCATACATGCCTCAATGCCTAATGATCTAACATGACCATCATATTTTGCTTGTGGAAGAGCTTTTGTCAATGGATCTGCAACGTTATCTTCATTAGGTACTCTGCAAATCTTCACGTCTCCCCTCTCAATAATTTCTCTGATGAGATGAAAATGCCTGATTATAAGTTTAGATCTGTGGTGTGATCTAGGTTCCTTGGCCTATGCTATTGCCCCGTTATTGTCATAATACAAATAAACATGGTTAGCAATACTTGGAACCACACCCAGTTCATAAATGAACTTTTTGATCCAAACTGCCTCCTTTGCTTTGCATCGGACGCTGCAATATACTCAGCTTCTTTTGCAGAATCTACACAGTCTCTTGCTTCGAACTTTTCCAACTTACTGCACCCCTATTTAAAGTAAACACATATCTAGACTGCGATCTAAAATCATCTATATCAGTTTGAAAACTTGCATCTATGTAACCATTTATAACTAGATCATTTTCAAAACCTCCATATACCAATAACACTTCCTTAGTCCTTCATGTATTTAAGAATGTTCTTTACTGCTATCTAGTGACTCTCACCAGGATCTTACTGATATCTGCTTGTAGTGCTCAAAGCATATGATACATCAGGTTGAGTGCATAGCATGGCATACATGATAGATCCAAAAGCTGATGCATATGGAATCTTATTCATACGGTCTCGCTTATCATTTGTCTTAGGACATTGAATCTAGCTGAGACTTATGCCATGAGACATTTGCAACAATCCTCTTTTAGAGTCTTGCAAACTGAACCTATTCAGCACCTTGTCTATGTAAGCACTCTGACTTAGACCGATTAGCCTCTTAGATCTATCCCTATAGATCCTTAACCCTAGGATATAGGCTGAATCTCCATAGTCTTTCATTGAGAAACACTTCCTTAACCAAAACTTGACATTCTGCAATGTTGGGATGTCATTTCCAATGAGTAATATATCATCAACATATAGTACCAGAAAAACAACTACACTCCCACAGACCTTCTTGTATACACAAGGCTCATCTTCGTTCTTAATAAAACCAAAATCCTTGATTGCTTCATCAAAACAAAGATTCCAACTCCGAGAAGCTTGCTTTAATCCATAAATGGATCTTTCAAACTTGCATACCTTCCAAGAATTCTCAGGATGTACAAAACCTTCAGGTTGTGTCATATACACGTCCTTAAATAGACTTACATTAAGAAATGTTGTTTTTACATCCATAAGCAACACATCACGACTATCAATAATGAGAAGTCCGAATCTCTCTGGCTCATGTCTTACCCTACCAGATTTACGTGGGCCTTATGTCACTTGTGGAGGTTCAACTGGTTTAGAATGTTGTTGAACTTCCAGTAGCTATTAAGTGTTTATCTGCGATTCTTGAACTTCTTTAAGATTTATTTCTCTCCCACTAGTGTCTTTTAAAATAAACTATTTTTCCATAAAGGCACCATATCGAGCAACAAACACTTTGTTCTCAGCGGGATTATAAAAGTAATATCATTTTATTTCCTTAGGATACCCAATAAATAAACACTTGTCAGATTTAGGTGCTAGTTTTTCTGAGACTTTTCGCTTTACGTAAGCCTCACAACCCCAAATCTTAATGAAAAACAAACTAGGTCTCTTCCATTACGTTATCTCATATGGTGTTTTATCAACCGCTTTAGAAGGAACTCAATTTAGAGTGAAAGCTGCACTTTGTAATGCATAACTTTAAAAGGATAATGAAAGATCTGCATGACTCATCATAGATCAAACCATATTTAATAAAGTTCGGTTTCTTCGTTCAGAAACTCCATTCCATTGTGGAGTTGCTGGTGGAGTCAATTGGGAGACAATCCCACAATTTCTAAGATGATCATCAAATTCTTGGATCAAATATTTACCACCTCGATCTGACCTAAGTGTTTTGATAGTTTTACAAAGTTGATTCTGCACTTCATTTTGAAATGTTCGAAACATCTCGAATGATTCAGCTTTATGTTTCATAAGATATACATAACCATATCTGCAGAAATCATCAGTAAATGTAATGAAGTACTGATAACCTCCTCTAGCCATTGTGTTTATAGGACCGCATACATCAGTATGTATTAGACCCAATAAATCACTTGCCCGTTCACTGTGTCCAGCAAAAGGACTTTTAATCATCTTGCCTAGTAAACAAGATACACATGTTTCATATGTTTTTAAATCAAATGAGTCTAGAAGTCCATCTTTATGGAGTTTCGTTATGCGTTTCTCATTTATGTGCCCGAGACGACAATGCCAAAGATATGTTTGATTCAAATCATTTGACTTGAATCTCTTTGTATTTATGCTAAAGACTGGAGTATCAGTGGAAGTTTTCATGCTTATAATATAAATACCATCACATAAATCAACATTTGCATAAAATATGTCTTTACGAGAAATGGAACATTTATTATTCGCAATAATAAAATCAAAACCATCCATATCCAAACATGAAACAAAAATGATGTTTCTGCTCGAGGCAGGCACAAAATAACAATTATTTAAAGTTAAAATAAGTCCACTAGGTAAGACTAAGTCATATGATCCAACAGCCAAGGCATCAACTCTTGCTCTATTCCCTACGCGGAGGATGACTTCTCCTTTCTTCGACTTTCTATTTCGGTGAGTCCCTCCACATTTATACAAATGTGAGATCCACATCCGGTATCTAATACCCAGGAATCACTAGTAGATAAATTAATCTCAATAACATAAATACATGTAGCGGTAGTCGTACTACCCTTTTTCTTCTTTAGATTTTCCAGATAGAGTTTGCAATTTCTGATCCAATGTCCAGGTGCATGGCAGAAGTGACAATTTCCTTCCTTTTCTTTTGGGTGTTTTGAAGCAGGAACAGGCTGGGGCTTGACTTGTTCCACAGGCTTTGAATTGGTGCAACAGCAGCCTTAGCAACTTTAATCATTTCTCGATCGCAATATACCCTTCTGAAGGTTGATCGATCTATAAGGTGCTGTCAATGACGAATGCCATCTACCAGCAGTCGACACATGAACGACGGTTGAGATTCGAAGTGCTAGCTTCGAGAGAATACCAAACCTTTTTGTTTATCTCCAAAATGATCCAGAGCGTACCAGAAAACCCTAATTCGTTTCTGAAACGAAAATAGAGTTTCGACCCTTAATCTTTCATACGTGTGTTCCAACTTAAAGCGTCTATTTGCATAACCCTTGTATATAGACGGTTAAGTAAATTACACATATACCCCTACTTAAAGAAGTATAAGTGTAATAAACAACAAGGACGTTTCTGTCATGAATTTTATCATATAAAATTAGTTTTTCTGAACCATCTTAAAAACCTCACAAAACCATTCTTAGTATGCGACCCAGTAGGCTCATACAACATTGGTAGTGTACCAAAATACATTTTGGTATAAAAGTCATAAGCGGCCTCTAGCTAGACATTATGAATACCCAAGTTGTCGAATATCAAATCGATACAACCTAATCAATAGAGCATATAATATCCTTTTGTCACACAATATCTTTTTGATCAAACATAACGCATGAAATCGTCATCCAACATGTTCAATCATACTAGTATCGATCTCTAGGTAGACTGAAAACATCCAAGTGACATTGATGAATATCAATTCATTTAGACTATGCCTTTTAACAGTCTAACACATCGAGGGATCAACTGAATATCTCTCTTTATATGAGAGGGACAAATTCTATCTCGATTACACAACTTCATCGCATTGCTCACACAGTAACCAATCACAACCTTTATAATCGTCCGGTTAAAGACAACGTTTGATTGTGTCAAATCACTGTGTTCCTAATGTTGAAGTCTCTAGTAATCTCAAGTTAGAGGATTGAAAAATATACCTATCATGAGAAATAACTATGACTTAATCCATGTGATGTTCTCATAGCGGGTCGGTCCAATACTTTGTTCCCTAACAAATACTCGTGATCTTGATTCGTATCTCTATGCGTATAATCATTATATGATCATCAATCAAGACTCACACTAGTCTTAATTCATTATAGTTCCCAGTATAATGATCGACTAAGGACATTTAAGATATTTTTGTAAATACCCATGGATCTTATTATAATGTAAACATGCAAATTAATTATAATAAACAACAAATGAAATCCTCTATTTTATTAACTAAAAGTATTCATAAAGACAGTTAATTGATTGACCTAGGGTATATGTCCCAACACTTGGAACAAATCCCATCGACATGGGTTAGGGTTTTGATGAGGTGAACTAATGCAATTCGGTTGATAACTATTTTGGAGATGTTTTAATTGTTGATATTAATTTATATTGGGTTTCTGGAAGAATTGATTATTAATTTTGATACAGTTTGACTCCACAGGCTATGAAAATATTTTGGTGCTGGCATCGAGTGGTTTCATGGCATTTTTTGTCGAGTTTTGAAAATTTAATTGCAAAAATATTAATTTGGAGAAGCTTTTCAATTCAAATAATTGACATGCCGTATGAGAAAACTCATAACTTTTCTATCGATGCTCCGATTTAAAAGTTCTTGGGGCCTATAGAAAGTAGGACATGAGTATGAAAAGTTCCTTTTAGGTCATCATGACAAATATTGAGGTTTTCAAGTATAAAAGTTACTTCAAGTTGGCTAGTTGAAAGTTAGTTAAAACCATTATATAAATTAATATTTTTGGAAACTATTCACAAGCGTGCTTTAACTGCAGTTTTCATAAGGTTTCATGATATGGTTTCACTTAAAGCTTGTCCCATAATATAATTGGGTATGCAGGGAAGATATTGAAATCATTTTTAAGGTGATCCGACGCTCTATGAACCCCAAGAATTAAGCTCGAATTTGGTTGTTTGTAAGGTTAAGTAAATCCAGTAGTAACCTTTATATTGTATGATTACAATTTCTTTTTAAAGTGAATTGATCCTTGATATTGCATTTTTGTTATACATGCATACACGGGTTGGGAGGATAAAGCGTTTCAAGTCTCCTTATAGTACCTGACTTTGTGCACAGGGTGTATTACGCTACCTGACCGTGTATTATAGGGTGGAACTTGTAGTGTCTATCTGACTGCATACAAGGTAGAACTATATTATGCTTGAGGGGCTAGAGTCACTGATACTTTGCCTCACGTGATTATCATGAGATCACGTTGAACCATATCATACTTTGATAGACTCGAGGAATGAGACTCGTTTGGTTATTCTTCCATAGCATGAGTCCTTATTATTGTTTACTTACCACTATCGGATAACGTTATCTTTTTATGGCAGAATAACAAAAATGAGATGGATTCACAGTTGTGTTTAAATTCTTTGGATTATATTATTCATTTAATCTCTTGGATTATTATGCATTTGATTATCACATGTGTACTGGATAGTGTGGGATTTACTTATATGACATTTTTGAATTTTTATAATTGTATAATGACAAGTTCTAATGAAGACAAGGGAAAGGGAAGACTTTCTAACTATTTATGACTTGTTTAGTTCTTTTCTCTATGTATGTATTATTTTTTAATATAATATATTGTATAAATGAATTTTTGGGTTTAAGTGTGATTAAGATATATTTTGGAATGGCTGAATCTGTGTTGGGACGGAATGAAATGATGTGGAACTAAAGTAAAGGGTTTAAGGATTTTGAAAACCTAAAATAGGTTAGAATAAATAAAAATTTTTTTTGTGAATGCAATATGTATTGTTATGTGGTGGATAATGAGTCCTTTGGCATTTTCACCAAAGATGAGCAAGTTTTGTTGAAGATTTTTGAAGGCCAAAATTTTAGGTGTAGGCTTAAAAATAGGGAGACGCTGTCGAAATTTTTTTACGAAATCTTGAAGATAATGTAATCAATCTAAACAAACTTTGAGGATTATTGAATTCATTTAAATGTAATTTAAGGCTTAAGATTCAATTTAGAATCCTTAGTGATTGATATTATTTTATAATTGAAGATTACAAGATCTTATTCTTAATTGTTTATTGATGGAGAGGTGAAGGTTGCTAGATTATCAATAGGTTAAGGTAATCTAGGCTAGTAAGACGCCCTAATTAGTTGGGTTCTGACAGTCAGGGACCCAGACTAGAAGAGATTTTGGTTGTATGTGAGTTTCCAAAGGACTTACCTAATCTACCACCACTAAGAGAGATAGATTTTAATATTAAGTTGGTACCAAGTACTAGACCTATATTTATACCACCATACCACATGGCTCCAAGACAGTTGGAGGAGTTTAGGAATCAACTATAGGATTTAGGACGGAAGGGATTCATCACACCTTCTATGTCGCCATCTCCTATTTATGAAGAAGAAGGATGATACTTTGAGGCTATGTATCGACTACAGACAGTTGAACAAGGTCACAGTTAGAATCAAGTATCCATTGCACAGATTGATGATTTATTTGATCAGTTGAGAGGAACATAGTATTTCTCCAAGATAGACCTACGATCAGGGTATTATCAGCTTAGGATCCGAGATGAGGATAGGTCTAAAATAGCGTTCTAGATATGGACACTATCAGTTTATGATCATGTCGTTTGGCTTGACTAATGTTTCTGACATGTTTATAAATTTGATGCACCGAGTAATGTGACTATTTTTTAACCGTTTTGTGATAGTTTTCATCGATGATATATTGATATATTCGAGGATTCGAGAGGATCACTAGCGGCACCTCAAGGAGATGTTGTAGATTTTGAGGGAACATTGACTCTACGCCAAGTTCAATAAGTGTGAGTTTTGGCTATCAGAGGTCAAGGTTTTGGGACATGTTGTTGGAGTAGTATGCATCGCTGTAGATTTGACAAAGGTTTGGGCTATTATGGATTAGCCGATGCCGACATCAATTACGGAGATCAGGAGATTTCTAGGATTAGTAAGGTATTATTGTGGTTCGTAAAGGATTTCTCGGATATCACTTCACCGATAACCAAATTGACCCAAAAAGACGTCCCGTTTGATTGGTTTGAGGAATGCGATGATGCATTTACTCAGTTGAAGCGATTGTTGACTATCGCACCAGTGTTGATATTGCTAGAGGCTGGATAGGGATTACTAGTATATACAGATGCTTCTTATACAACCTCAGTTATGTGTTAAGGTAAGACAAAAACACGATGGCTTATGCATTCAGATAGCTGAAGATACATGAGAAGAATTATTGCAATCATGATTTAGTGTTGGTAGCAATAGTATTTGCTTTGTAGATATGAAGACATCATTCGTATGGAGAGAGGTTTGCACTCTACACTGATCATTAAAGTTTGAAATACCTCTTCACATATAAAGAACTAAACATGAGACAACACCAATGGTTGGAATTCTTGAAGGACTACGACTTTTCTTTGGAATATTATCTAGGAAAAGATAACGTAGTTTCTGATGCGCTGAGAAAGATATCGATTGGAGATGCTGAGGTTGTTAGATGCCATATGAAACTTGAGTGTGGATTACTTGAGGCAACGACGATAATGACTTAGTTGGATATTCCTACTGACACTCGGGTGATTATTTATGCATAGATGAGGCTTCAGAGCACGTCTACACAGAGATTGTCAAAGGAGAGCTGATATTCTATACCTAAGATTCATTGAGTTAGCCCAGAGTACTAATTGTACTGACTGAATGGAGACTACGGATCAGTTTCTGAGATTTAGAGGCAAATTATGGATACCTGTAGTGGTAGAATTGAGAGAAGAAATTTTTCAAGATTCACACCATTCCCGGCTCACTCTTCATCTAGGTAGGATGAAGATGTACCGTGGCATAAAGAGACATTTTTTGTGGCTTGGGATGAAAGTGGACGTATTAAAGTTTATTAGGAACTGTGGGATGTGCTAGTAGGTGAAGGATTAGCATGGTAGACCCGAAGGATTGTTAAAATCGCTTCCCATTCCACGATAGAAGTGGGAAGACATGGCCATGGATTTTGTTAGAGGATTTTTGAGGACTGCTCGTCGACGTGATTCTATCTAGGTGATTGTGGACATATTGACAAAATCTGCCCATTTCATACTAGTTGCAGCTTATCACACATTTAACCAGTTGAGTTTATTATTCGAGAGGGAGATTATTAGGCTACATGGGGTACCATTAACTATCACGTTAGACAAAGATGCTATGTATACGTCTAGGATGTGGCAGAGTATACAGGAGTAGTATGGTACGCGTCTAGAGTTTAGCACAACCTTTCACCCTTAAACTGATGGATAGACTAAGAGGTTGATTCAGACTCTCGAGGATATGCTCAAGGTTTGTGTACTTAAGTTTGGCGAATCATGGGAGAAGTACCTACCATTGTGTGAGTTTGCATACAACAATAGTTATAAGGCTAGTACTGAGATTGTAACGGCCCGAAAATTCGACTAGTGCCACGTGTCATTTTAGGGTCGTATGTGGGACCCACTTGCCGGAATACGTATGTCCAAATCTCAAGTGGAGATGCTAATTGTTGAGAAACGTATACGCGAGAAATTTGATGAGCCGAAACACGAACGGGGATGCGCATCGAGTTGCGTGCCAATGTGGGACCGAAATAGTCGCGTTATGTGGTTTTAATGTGTACATTGGACATGCCTCGTGATGCGTGTAGCGCGAGTATTGAGATTTTAGAAATGAGGCGAGTTGGTGCCTCGAGATGCGCGCTACTCTGATTTTTAAGGAAAGCATAAAAATAAATATGTTTTTGGATGTGTCTCGAAATACGTAAATTTGCGAGATTTGAGACAATTTTGGTCAAGCATAGAGGCAGTGGATAAAGAGGTGAAATTATTGAGTTTGTCTCGAGTTTCGTGTTGCACGAATCTCGAGGACACTTTTTATTTGCAATCAAAAAGAAAATGAAAAGAAAGAGAAGAAAAAAAAAAGAGATCTGAAGAAAGCAACTGGAAGAGAGAGAAAGAGGGGAGAAGACGACGGAGAGTGAGGGAGAGCCGGCGAGGGATGAGGAGGCGTGACCAGCAGCGGCTCGCGGAGACGACAACGGCCAACGGTGACGCGCCGCGGCGAGGTAGCGGGCGGTGATGCGAGAGCGGTGAGGACGACGCGCGTGGCGGCGAGGAGGTCACGGACGCGGCTCACGACCGACAAGCGCGCAACAAGCACAACAACTCGTGCAGCCGTCGACCGGCAGCGAAAAGCGAAGCGGTGGGCTGCGCGCGCATGTGCACACAGCGGCCAATGCACGGCGGCGGCGCAATGCAGCAAGACCAACACGGCGCGGCGATCTTTGCGCAGCGAGGGCGGTGGCGGCGTGGCGAGCGAGCGAGACGCGAGCGATGGAGCGACGGCGGCACCTCCGGCAAAGATGACGGGATCGGCTCGCGGTCGTGGTGGTGGTCGATGCGGAGGCTCGAGCAGCGCCGGCAGCGGAGCTTGCGCGTGGCCGGCGGCCGAGAGTTGGCGCGCAAACGAGAGGCAGCAGTGGCGCGACGGTGGCGACAGCAATGGTGTAGTGACGACGGCGGCGTCGCGCAGCGATGGCGTCGTCGGCTCGGCAGCGGCAACGGTGCGGTGAACGACGCGATGGCGTTGTTGGACCGATCGCTCCTCGACGAGGGGTGCGAATCGACGAATGTCGACGACGCGATTGAGGTGAGGTGTATTTCACCTAATTTTAAATTGTGATTTGCATGATTTAGTAGCTAAATGTACCAATGGACACTCGGGACTTAAGATGCTATAGTCAGGTGTCGGATGCGCATATCGAGATGCGAGCGAGTGCGTTTTTGAGGTACGTAAGATTCCATCTAAAAGTCACTGAGGGTTTAATTTTCTATCATTAATTTCATGTTCGTGATTATTGGATGTTATTCCCCCTATTCCTTGTTATTGATTTCGTGACGCATTCGGGTTGGGGGTTGAGACTTTTGATATTCGTGTTGTACTTATGGCACACTAGGCTGTACGCGGGTTATCAGGTGAAAGGAAGTGGGGGCTTCCACTGAAAGGATCCTGGGGGTATGGAAACCTGGTGAAAGGAAGTGGGGCACCCACCGAAAGGATCCTGGGGGTTCGACGTACAGTTTAGTGTGACCGGAAGGAGTACACGGTTTGTTTCTCTCGTGTTATTTATTCATGTGATGATCTTAGTACAGTTTCCTTTTTAGTTTCCACATGATTAATTGACATAGTTATTGATATCTGTTTATGCTCCAATAAATGCTCGGTGTACTTTGTTGGATTCTTACTAATTGTACTCCCCATCTTCTTTTTTGTGATGGTCGAGTGTAGACCCTGCAAGTAGGGGCAAGGAGATTTTGGACGACTTTATCCGTGGTCAAGGACCTACTAGTACGTGCAATTTTGATATTTTGCTTTACTTTTGGGAAATGGGTGACTAAATAGACACTGTACTTGTATATATTACTGTTTAATAGTGTCGCATATATACAAAGTACTTTCCCCGGGTTTTCCACAATAGAAGTTGCTTTTATAAATGATGTTTTATATGACAATGAATTTAATTGTTTTACTTGCCTTAAATTTTAAGACTTCCGCTGTTGTTTTAATGATTCAACTGTTAAATCAAAATGAATAACGAAAGGAGTTACCATGCATATCGAGGAGTCGTGATGTAGCACAGGGCGTCAGTGGCGCGTGGGACCCAGTGGGTCAAGGATAATACGGGACTGCTGGGCCAGCGCCTCCCCACGTGGCGACCTCGGGATTTGGGGCCGCCACAAGTGGTATCAGAGAGAGAGTTCGCGGAACCTCGTAAAATTAACTGAAAGAGCATAAGACTTAAAATTTTAAAATCTTAGATTTGGAAACCCGATATACTTGCCTTAAAACTTTTAGTTGGGAAGCAAAGTGAGCGGGTAGTACTAGGACTTATATGTTTATATGTTGATTGTAATATTTATGTATACGTATTACGACGCTGATTTGCGGCTTGTTTGCGATTTGAAGATTCGACGTGGATGGACGACCAGTTCTTCATGCGGATAATGGGGCTAGAAGAACAGTGCAGCATGGTGGATCGTCCATACAGCTGCCCACAGAGAGCCGAGTACTTGGGCAGAATTCAAGGAAGTATACCTCGATCGAGATTCAATTGAGACTGAGAGATGAGTTTTTGATGCAGAGGCATGGTGGCGCAAAACATGAAGAGATTCACACACTTGTGTACCTTGCGATGAACGTAGCTGTAATCGATCGACTTCAAATCCATTATTTTATTCGAGGACTCCGACTAGAGATTGAGGGAGCGCAGATTGTACGCCAAGTCTAGTAAGTGCGAGTTTTGGTGTTCGGAGGTGAAGCCTCAGGACACGTGATCAGTGAAAAAGGTCTTCAGTGGACCTGAGTAAGATTCACATTATCATCGACTGGCCTACACCAGAGTGCGTGACAGACATCCGGAGTTTTTTTGGATTGACAGGATATAATCGACGCTTGTATATGATTTCTCTAAAATTTCAGTGCCGATGATTAGATTGACCAAGAAGGATATGATTTTTTTCATTTGGTCCAGTGAATGCTATGTGACCTTCACAGAGTTGAAGAAGAAGTTAACTTATGCACGGTTATTATTGTTGTCAAAGCCATATCAAGAGTCGACTCTTCATACGGATGCTTGTGACACCGGATTGGAATGCGTATTGATGCATGCAGACATAGTGATAGTTTATTTATTGCGTTAGTTGAGGACTCATGAGAGGGACCGGACAGTGAGACAGTAGTTCACCAGATGACATACGAGTTTTGTTTACTTGAGGCGACAAGAACTATGAGTTCTCAGAGGTTCCAGATGCGGCAGAGACACATATTTACAGACAAATGAGAGTACTTACAATATCCATTCCGCGTGTGTTGGAGTGTCGGAGAGCTGATGTGATGTATCAGAAGTTCAAGGACATGACACAGAGTCTAAATTTTTCAAATTGGCGCTGAGATACGTAAGACCATTCAGAGTCGCAGCACGAGTTAGCAGTGTGGCGTACAGATTGGACTTGCCAGAAGAGTTGCTGGGGTTCATCCGACATTTCACATTTCAACGTTGACATTCGCTAGGTCAGGGCCGAGATCGACAATTGAGTCGGGACAGGTGAAGATACAGTCTAACGTGATCACGTTTTAGTTGTTGGCAGCATCGTATGATGAAGGGACTCACTTGGGAGCTCGAGTCGACGATAAGAACACGTTACCCTCAGCTATTCTCTGTTACGAGACTTGGGTTACAGTTAAATTTCGGGACGAAATTTCTTTTAGTTGGGAAGACTGTAACGGCCCGAAAATTCAACTCGTGCCACGTGTCATTTTAGGGTCGTATGTGGGACCCACTTGTCGGAATACGTATTTCCAAATCTCGAGTGGAGATGCTAATTGTTGAGAAACGTATACGCGAGAAATTTGGTGAGCCGAAACACGAACGGGGACGCACCTCGAGTTGCGTGCCAATTTGGGACCGAGATAGTCGCGTTATGTGGTTTTAATGTGTACATTGGATATGCCTCATGATGCGTGTAGCGTGAGTATCAAAATTTTGGAAATGAGGCGAGTTGGTGCCTCGAGATGCGCGCTACTCGGATTTTTAAGGAAAGCATAAAAATAAATATGTTTTTGGATGTGTCTCGAAATACGTAAATTTGCGAGATTTGAGGCAATTTTGGTCAAGCATAGAGGCAGTGGATAAAGAGGTGAAATTATTGAGTTTGTCTCGAGTTTCGTGTTGCACGAATCTCGAGGACACTTTTGATTTGCAATCAAAAAGAAAATGAAAAGAGAGAGAAGAAAAAAAAAGAGATCTGAAGAAAGCAACTGGAAGAGAGAGAAAGAGGGGAGAAGACGACGGAGAGTGAGGGGAGAGCCGGCGAGGGACGAGGATGCGCGACCAGCAGCGGCTCGCGGAGACGACGACGGCCACCGGTGACGCCTACAGCGGGGGTAGCGGGGCGACGACTGCAGAGGCGGTGAGGGACGGCGGCGTGGCGAGCAGGGAGGTCGCGGACGGCGGCTCGCGACCGATCGGCGCGCTCGACAACTCGCGCGCAGCCCGTCGACCGCATCGAGAAGCGCGAAGCGGTAGGCACGGCGGCCACGGCCAGGCGGTCGCGATGGCGGCAAGACCAACACGACGCGAAGCGCGAAGCGATCTTCGCAGCAGCGAGGGTGGTGGCGGCGCGCGCGCGAGGAGGCGAGACGCGAGCGGATGGCGGCGGCTCTAGCAGCGACGGGATCTCGCTCGCGGTCACGGTGGTGGTCGACGCGAGGCTCGAGCAGCGGCCGGCGCGGAGCTGCGGTGGCCGGCGAAGGAGTTGGAGCGCCGGCGAGAAGCAGCGGGCGCGGCGGCGCGCGACGGTGACGACGGCAGCGGTGCGAGTGACGACGGCGGCGTCGGTGCGGCGAAGTGACGTCGGCTCGCTCGGCAGCAACGCAACGGTGCGGTGAACGACGTGATGGCGTTGTTGGTCGATCGCTTCTCGACGAGGGGTGCGAATCGGCGAATGTCGACGACGCGATTGAGGTGAGGTGTATTTCACCTAATTTTAAATTGTGATTTGCATTATTTAGTAGCTAAATGTACGAATGGACACTAGGGACTTAAGATGCTATAGTCGGGTATCGGGTGCGCGTATCGAGATGCGATGCGAGCGAGTGCGTTTTTGAGGTACGTAAAATTCCATCTAAAAGTCACTGAGGGTTTACTTTTCTATCATTGATTTCATGTTCGTGATTATTGGATGTTATTCCCCTTATTCCTTGTTATCGATTTCCGTGACGCATTTGGGTTGGGGGTTGAGACTTTTGATATTCGTGTTGTACTTATGGCACACTAGGCTGTACGCGGGTTATCAGGTGAAAGGAAGTGGGGGCTTCCACTGAAAGGATCCTGGGGGTATGGAAACCTGGTGAAAGGAAGTGGGGCACCCACCGAAAGGATCCTGGGGGTTCGACGTACAGTTTAGTGTGACCGGAAGGAGTACACGGTTTGTTTCTCTCGTGTTATTTATTCATGTGATGATCTTAGTACAGTTTCCTTTTTAGTTTCCACATGATTAATTGACATAGTTATTGATATCTGTTTATGCTCCAATAAATGCTCGGTGTACTTTGTTGGAATCTTACTAATTGTACTCCCCATCTTCTTTTTTGTGATGGTCGAGTGTAGACCCTGCGAGTAGGGGCAAGGAGATTTTGGACGACTTTATCCGTGGTCAAGGACCTACTAGTACGTGCAATTTTGATATTTTGCTTTACTTTTGGGAAATGGGTGACTAAATAGACACTGTACTTGTATATATTACTGTTTAATAGTGTCGCATATATACAAAGTACTTTCCCCGGGTTTTCCACAATAGAAGTTGCTTTTATAAATGATGTTTTATATGACAATGAATTTAATTGTTTTACTTGCCTTAAATTTTAAGACTTCCGTTGTTGTTTTAATGATTCAACTGTTAAATCAAAATGAATAACGAAAGGAGTTACCATGCATATCGAGGAGTCGTGATGTAGCACAGGGCGTCAGTGGCGCGTGGGACCCAGTGGGTCAAGGATAATACGGGATCGTTCTGCAAGGGCCGGGCCGCGCCTCCCAGCGTGGCGACCTCGGGATTTGGGGCCGCCACAAGTGGTATCGAGAGAGAGTTCGCGGAACCTCGAAAATTAACTGAAAGAGCATAAGACTTAAAATTTTAAAATCTTAGATTTGGAAACCCGATATACTTGCCTTAAAACTTTTAGTTGGGAAGCAAAGTGAGCGGGTAGTACTAGGACTTATATGTTTATATGTTGATTGTAATATTTATGTATACGTATTACGACGCTGATTTGCGGCTTGTTTGCGATTTGAAGATTCGACGTGGATGGACGACCAGTTCTTCATGCGGATAATGGGGCTAGAAGAACAGTGCAGCATGGTGGATCGTCCATACAGCTGCCCACAGAGAGCCGAGTACTTGGGCAGAATTCAAGGAAGTATACCTCGATCGAGATTCAATTGAGACTGAGAGATGAGTTTTTGATGCAGAGGCATGGTGGCGCAAAACATGAAGAGATTCACACACTTGTGTACCTTGCGATGAACGTAGCTGTAATCGATCGACTTCAAATCCATTATTTTATTCGAGGACTCCGACTAGAGATTGAGGGAGCGCAGATTGTACGCCAAGTCTAGTAAGTGCGAGTTTTGGTGTTCGGAGGTGAAGCCTCAGGACACGTGATCAGTGAAAAAGGTCTTCAGTGGACCTGAGTAAGATTCACATTATCATCGACTGGCCTACACCAGAGTGCGTGACGGACATCCGGAGTTTTTTGGATTGACAGGGATATAATCGACGCTTGTATATGATTTCTCTAAAATTTCAAAGGTCGATGATTAGATTGACCAAGAAGGATATGATTTTTTTCATTTGGTCCAGTGAATGCTATGTGACCTTCACAGAGTTGAAGAAGAAGTTAACTTATGCACGGTTATTATTGTTGTCAAAGCCATATCAAGAGTCGACTCTTCATACGGATGCTTGTGGCACCGGATTGGAATGCGTATTGATGCATGCAGACATAGTGATAGTTTATTTATTGCGTTAGTTGAGGACTCATGAGAGGGACCGGACAGTGAGACGGTAGTTCACCAGATGACATACGAGTTTTGTTTACTTGAGGCGACAAGAACTATGAGTTCTCAGAGGTTCCAGATGCACCAGAGACACATATTTACAGACAAATGAGAGTACTTACAATATCCATTCCGCGTGTGTTGGAGTGTCGGAGAGCTGATGTGATGTATCAGAAGTTCAAGGACATGACACGAGTCTAAATTTTTCAAATTGGCGCGAGATACGTAAGACCATTCGAGTCGCAAAGACGAGTTAGCGGTGTGGCGTACGATTGGACTTGCCGGAAAGAGTTCTTTGGGGTTCATCCGACATTTCACATTTCAACGTTGACATTCGCTAGGTCAGGGCCGAGATCGACAATTGAGTCGGGACAGGTGAAGATACAGTCTAACGTGATCACGTTTTAGTTGTTGGCAGCATCGTATGATGAAGGGACTCACTTGGGAGCTCGAGTCGACGATAAGAACACGTTACCCTCAGCTATTCTCTGTTACGAGACTTGGGTTACAGTTAAATTTCGGGACGAAATTTCTTTTAGTTGGGAAGACTGTAACGACCCGAAAATTCAACTCGTGCCACGTGTCATTTTAGGGTCGTATGTGGGACCCACTTGTCGGAATACGTATTTCCAAATCTCGAGTGGAGATGCTAATTGTTGAGAAACGTATACGCGAGAAATTTGGTGAGCCGAAACACGAACGGGGACGCACCTCGAGTTGCGTGCCAATTTGGGACCGAGATAGTCGCGTTATGTGGTTTTAATGTGTACATTGGATATGCCTCATGATGCGTGTAGCGTGAGTATCAAAATTTTGGAAATGAGGCGAGTTGGTGCCTCGAGATGCGCGCTACTCGGATTTTTAAGGAAAGCATAAAAATAAATATGTTTTTGGATGTGTCTCGAAATACATAAATTTGCGAGATTTGAGGCAATTTTGGTCAAGCATAGAGGCAGTGGATAAAGAGGTAAAATTCTTGAGTTTGTCTCGAGTTTCGTGTTGCACGAATCTCGAGGACACTTTTGATTTGCAATCAAAAAGAAAATGAAAAAAGAGAGAAGAAAAAAAAAGAGATCTGAAGAAAGCAACTGGAAGAGAGAGAAAGAGGGGAGAAGACGACGGAGAGTGAGGGGAGAGCCGGCGAGGGACGAGGATGCGCGACCAGCAGCGGCTCGCGGAGACGACGACGGCCACCGGTGACGCCTACAGCGGGGGTAGCGGGGCGACGACTACGAGAGCGGTGAGGACGGATGCGTGGCGAGCGGGAGGTCGCGGACGGCGGCTCGCGGCCGATCGGCGACGCTCGACAACTCGCGGCAGCTGTCGACCGCATCGAGAAGGCGGCGGTAGGCACGGCGGCCGGCGACGGTCGCGATGGCAAAGCACCAAACACGACGCGAAGCGATCTTTGCGCAGCGCGGGTGGTGGCGGCGCGCGCGAGGAGGCGAGACGCGAGCGAGATGGCGGCGGCTCTAGCAGCGGCGACGGATCTCGCTCGCGGTCACGGTGGTGGTCGACGCCGAGGCTCGAGCAGCGGCCGCCGCGCGGAGCCGGCGGTGGCCGGCGAAGGAGTTGGAGGCGCCGAGAGGGCAGCGGTGGCGCGACGATGACGACGGCAGCGGTGCAGTGACGACGGCGGCGTCGTGCGGCAGTGACGTCGGCTCGGCAGCTGCAACGGTGCGGTGAACGACGTGATGGCGTTGTTGGTCTATCGCTTCTCGACGAGGGGTGCGAATCGGCGAATGTCGACGACGCGATTGAGGTGAGGTGTATTTCACCTAATTTTAAATTGTGATTTGCATTATTTAGTAGCTAAATGTACGAATGGACACTAGGGACTTAAGATGCTATAGTCGGGTATCGGGTGCGCGTATCGAGATGCGAGCGAGTGCGTTTTTGAGGTACGTAAAATTCCATCTAAAAGTCACTGAGGGTTTACTTTTCTATCATTGATTTCATGTTCGTGATTATTGGATGTTATTCCCCTTATTCCTTGTTATCGATTTCCGTGACGCATTTGGGTTGGGGGTTGAGACTTTTGATATTCGTGTTGTACTTATGGCACACTAGGCTGTACGCGGGTTATCAGGTGAAAGGAAGTGGGGGCTTCCACTGAAAGGATCCTGGGGGTATGGAAACCAGGTGAAAGGAAGTGGGGCACCCACCGAAAGGATCCCGGGGTTCGACGTACGCTTTAGTGTGACCGGAAGAGTACACGGTTTGTTTCTCTCGTGTTATTTATTCATGTGATGATCTTAGTACGCTTTCCTTTTTAGTTTCCACATGATTAATTGACATAGTTATTGATATCTGTTTATGCTCCTATAAATGCTCGGTGTACTTTGTTGGATTCTTACTAATTGTACTCCCCATCTTCTTTTTGTGATGGTTGAGTGTAGACCACAAGTAGGGGCAAGGAGATTTTGGATGACTTTATCCGTGGTCAAGGACCTACTAGTACGTGCAATTTTGATATTTTGCTTTACTTTTGGGAAATGGGTGACTAAATAGACACTGTACTTGTATATATTACTGTTTAATAGTGTCGCATATATACAAAGTACTTTCCCCGGGTTTTCCACAATAGAAGTTGCTTTTATAAATGATGTTTTATATGACAATGAATTTAATTGTTTTACTTGCCTTAAATTTTAAGACTTCCGTTGTTGTTTTAATGATTCAACTGTTAAATCAAAATGAATAACGAAAGGAGTTACCATGCATATCGAGGAGTCGTGATGTAGCACAGGGCGTCAGTGGCGCGTGGGACCCAGTGGGTCAAGGATCAGATGGGACCGCTGGGCCAGCGCCTCCCCACGTGGAGACCTCGGGATTTGGGGCCGCCACAGAGATGGTGCCATTCAAGCTTTATATGGCAGACCGTGTTAGTCACCATCTTGTTAGGCTGACCCAGAGGACCGGGACATTATAAGGCCTAAAATTGTTGTTGATTACATGGAAAAGGTACAATAGACTCGCTATAGGCTTAAAGGAGACCGAGAGAGGCAGAAAAAGTATGCAAACACGTATCGCAGCGATCTCACGTATGACAAGGGAGCCTTTGTGTATCTAAATGTTTCTCCTCAAAAAGGTTTTCACATATTTGGTTTGAAAGACAAGTTAGCACCAGATTCATCAGACCTTTCAAGATCAAGAAACGAATCGAAAAGGTTGCTTATAAGCTTGAGTTACCTCTACAGATGTCGGGGATTCATCCAGTACTCCATATTTCTATGCTTCGACTAGCCAAGTTGAAGGTAGGCGAGAGATCGACAGTTGACTTAAATCAGATTAACCTGAGTGAGAATGTGTCTTATGAGGAGCAGCTAGTACAAATCCTAGAATAGAGGGTACAATAGTTGAGAGGCAAGTCTGTCGCTGAGGTGTAATTCAAGTGGTAATTCCATGGAGATTCAGAGCTCACTTGGAAGTGGGAAGACTATATGCGAGATAGATTTCTTTTCCTTTTCAAACAGGTATAATTTTAGTTTAAGTTTAATTTCAAGAACGAGATTTTTATTAGTTGGGAAAAATTTTCATGGCCTAAAATTCTAAATCTTAGTTTAATCTCTTAATCAGGATTTGTGACCTATGACGTGGGACCCGTATCGAGATACTTGTCATGACTGAGGTGAGTAGGCCGAGGTATATGCTATATTTGTTGTAGTGTACACCTAGTTTATTGTATACGTGTAAATTACTAAGTCACTCCTACTTGTGTACATGTGTCGAGACGTGAGAGGGGATGCACCTCGAGATGCGTGGCGATGTGGGACCAGGGTAGAGAGTGATAGTGGTAAGTTTATTTAGTCTTAATGTAACTTAAATAGTGATTTAAATGTGGCTATGGTTGATTATATATTAAATGTACCTAAGTTAGCAAGTTAAAAAAATAGCCATGTGATGATCATAGAGATACGTATTGACACATCTAGATACCAAGTAGTTACATATGAGTGTTACTTAGATTGAGTAAGTGAAAAATGTGTCAATATGTACATCATTAGATAGGTCTCGAGAATCAATGGCTATTAATCAACCATATCCATTTTATATAAAATGCTAAAAATCAACTCATGTAATCAAACCAACTTTATTTCAATAATTTAGGAGCTAAGTAAGCTTGTTTAGGAGAGAAGAAAAGATTGCTGAAGAATAAGGGAAATTAGAGAAGATCAAAGAGAAATAAGTGGGTTTAGAGTAGGAGGTATTGATTACGCTAGGTGTTCATCAAACTAGGTACACATCTCTCTATTTAAGTTTGAAACCAATTCCAGTTTCTAGCCATTTTTAGAGATTAGATGATTAAGTCTTTGAAATTGGTTGATATATTTGGATTTCTCATTTCAAGCTGATAATTTTTTATGAAATAGATATGGTTGATTAATAGCCATTGATTATATATATATATATATATATATATATTATAGTTGGAGTTGATGACATGGCAAAAGAGGTGATGATGTGGCAATTTAATTTCTATATTTAGTGATATTTAATGAGGTTTTAAAAAAGAAGGTAATGAGGTTTTGAATAAGGCTATATATTAGGCATGTCAGGTGGCTCGTCGAGAAGGCACTAAAATGTCATGCGGCAGACCCAAGATACAACTTTAATATATATATATATATATATATAGAGGTGTAGTTGATGACACGATGTGGTGATTTAATTTCTATATTTAGTGATGTTTAATGGGGTTTTAAAAAAGGAAGGTAATGATGTTTTGAATAAGGCTGCATATTGGGCATGCCATTTGGCTCACCGAGAAGGCTCTAAAATGTCACGTGACATTTTAAAATACAACTTTAATGTATATATATATATATATATAGATTAGAGTTGGAGTTGATGACATGGCGAAAGAGGTGATGATGTGGTGATTTAATTTCTATATTTAGTCATGTTTAATGGGGTTTTAAAAAAGGATGGTAATGGGGTTTGAATAAGGCGATTTAATTTCTATATTTAAAGTAGGAGTTGATGATGTGGTGAAAGAGTTAATGGTTTGGTGATGGGGATGACACATGTAAGATGTAACCTTATTCCCATTGGAGTTGGAGTTGACGACACGACAAAAGAGGTGATCATGTGGCGATTTAATTTCTATATTCAATGATGTTTAATGGGGTTTTAAAAAAAGGAAGATAATGGGGTTTTGAATAAGTCTACATATTGGGCATGCTATGTGGCTCATCCCGAAGGCTCTAAAATGCCACGTGACACACTCAAGATACAACTTTAATATATATATTAAAGTTGGAGTTGATGATACAACGAAAGAGGTGATGATGTGATTATCTAATTTCTATATTTAGAGATGTTTAATGGGGCTTCAAAAAAAGAAGGTAATGAAGTTTCGAATAAGGTTACATATTCGGCATGTCATGTGGCTCGTCGAGAAGGATCTAAAATGCTACATGGCACACCCAAGATACAACTTAAATATATATAGATTGAACCTAGGCATGGCGTTTTTCAGTTTAAGATTTTTTTCTTAAAAGAAAAGAATTTATATACTTTAAAAGGTCTCTACAAAAACTGCCACGTACAAAATGCATGCTTGTCCTCGTACATGAATTGCCATTAAACACCAGAGTCCAAACGTATATCACAAGGTTTTCGAACTCCTACCTAATTAAGAGTATATATCATCTCACGTATTATATATATAATTTATAAAGTAGCAAAGATTTTAGTCGTAGCATAGATTCTTCCTTGTGAGACGTTAGCGAGTGGCCTAGTGAGGTGCTCCACTTTGTTATCTTTACCCCCCACCCCTGTACATGCATAATGCATGTAGTGCACACCAGGTATTTAGCTATAGAGAGAGAGCAGAGTATTAACTAATGCAATGCTCTATGTCTGTTAGGTTAGAGTTGGGCCATGGTATAATGCAAAGAGAGAAGGTCATGTGCAATATTGAGAACAAATACAGGCCAGCATTTTTCAGCTTTCAAATACGTATCTATTTTGAAATTGTGTGATATATTCTTGAGACATATTAATATGTATACTTTTATTAAGTCTATGTGTGATCTCGGCATGTGATTTTAGTGTGTGTACATGACAGTATAGTTGGTGAAATTGGTAGTCTGTTCTAAGTAAAGTAAGTTTTATTAGTCATCAATGACTTAATATACATTAATAGATCGAAGTGGGACGACAAATATAGAACGAGTTACCCTAACAAAAGTACGCTAATTAAATTGCTTGGTTAATTAACAAAATTAAAGACTTTACCATCCTTTTATAACCATTGAATTCAAATTTGTTTATAAATATGGAGATCATACCCCTCATACGTCGATTTATATTTTTTTTTTCAAAATGTCGATTTATACATTTTTTTAGCTCATTTTGATGCAATTTGTTACTCCTCCATTCCATTGTATTTGTCACATTTTTTTTTGATAATGATTGATTCATCATTAAAATTTTATAACAAAATTAAATTACCCTCTCATAAATGACTTCATTATTTTGTCATACTGGAGTTACTCTAACGTGGTCCATAAATCTCTGTCTCTCTCTCTCTCTATATATTAAACCTACATCTTGGGTGTGCCACTTGGCGGTTTCGAGCCTTCTCGCAGCACCATGTGGCATGCCCAAGATGTAGGTTTCATCAAGTTATATTTGGTATTTGTCACGTGGCGGTTTCAAGCCTTCTCGCAGTGCCACATGATATGCAATTGACTCAAAATAATATATATTTGCTATGTCAAGCTAGATTTGGTATGTACAGTAAGTTGAGTAATTACCTAATAATACCTTGTTAACTCTAATATATACTAGTTATCATAACGTGCTACGCACACCATTTTTAAATTAATTTAAAAATAAAAATACCTCTTATTTAAAATATCATATTTTTAAATTATTCATGATCAAACTGACCGCAGACACAACGTACGAAATTAAAAAAAATGTAGACAATCCCTAAAAACCAGAGATAAGATGATCTGACTCATCACATTATAATTTAAATCGACAACCATCATCTCATGAAAATGCCAAAAAATGCTTATTCTATTTTGGAGACTTCAAAAAGAACCTGCATTGTGTTTCAATGGATCAACAAATTGATTTTACATATAAAACAAATAACTTCGCATGTTAGTACTTAGAGCACATGAATTAAACTCTATACACGTGAATAGTACTTCATCGTGATTTATCATTTAAGGAGAATAGAGATACGAACTCCTTTTGTGTCTCTATATTTTTGTTCTAGATTAAGCATTGACTTTTAGTCTCCTCAAGTTCTCCTAGTGGGAAGTAAAAGTAGTTGTGATGAGCAAAGAAAAGCAAGAGATTTGAAAGAAAAGAAAAAGCAGAATATGAACTTAAGAGGGAAGTGCAAGTGTTTGTGCATCAATCAATTTTTAGCAATTCAAGCTCATATAACTAATAAAAGGTAAATACTTGAAATATATATTGAGTCATTGACTAAATATTTGTAACAGGTAGAATAAGATATTTAAATTCAAAATAGAACACCAAAATCGTTCTTATTGGGCCTTACTACAAGAACAATACCTGCACAAGAGATTGATTGCTGTTCATGCATTATCACCATCCTAAACTTCAACAATGAACTAAATCCAGCATGGTCTAGTCAAGTTAACATGATTCTTGTCAATATGAGTATGAACCCATCTACCATATCAAATGCCCCCAATTGTGAGCAAGCCAAAACTACACATAACCTTTAATAAGTGCATTATAAGAAGTATCTCTCACATAACACCTATCAAACAATAGACAAACATTATCTATAGACCCACAAGAAGCAATGAAATAAACCAGTGAGGAATGAATGAACGAATCACAATCATCAAATCGAAGTTCGATTATGGTCCCATAGAACACTAACCCCAACAATGGAGTGCAACCAGCGATAGATTTTGACAGGGTCGTGAATAAAGGCCAAGTGAGAGTTAAAAAAGGAGAGGAAAGAAAGGAAACTCAGTCATGAATTGGGTGAAATCGAGGGATAAATTAAACTGTAATTTTTTTTTACGGTTGATCAAATAAAGACTCACTTTGTTGGTGAAAAGGGAGTGAGGAGAGATTGCATAAGCTAGCTAAAGTTGGAATATGAGTTTTTTTTTATGAGTTGGAGTTGAAGTTCGATACCAAGAAACAAAGACAGAGATAAATGCAAACTGAATCAAGGGCAAAAAGGACATTTCATCACGGTACACATTCACATATTTAATATAGTTATATATAGCATACATCTTGGATGTGTCACGTGATGTTTCGAGCCTTCTCGCAGTGTCACGTGGCATGCCTAAGATGTAGGTTTCATCAAGTTATATTTGGTATTTGCCTCATGGCAGTTTCAAGCTTTCTCATTTGCTATAAGTGTAAGGAAAATGATTTAGTGACTCGTTTTGGGACACCCAAAATGGACACTCGGTTGTTGATGTACGTTGATGATTTGTGCATCGATGTTTGTGCACACTCTAATCGATGTATTAAAAGGATATCAACAATGGAGTGTCCATTCCGAGTATTCAAAAATGAGTAACGTGGTATTGTCGTAATTGTAATGTGATTTGATGGGTTAAAAACTTTATGAATAGAAAAGAAAAAAAATATATGGAAATTTATTGCCTTTGATTTCTTTTTTCGTTAAATTAATGTAATTCCAACAAGGCTTCCAAACGTCAAAGTTTGTTGGAGAGCCCATAATATGAGCATGAGTAGATGTGGGCGTGAGCATCTTAGTATCTAACATATATTAATTTATTGTTGTTCTTTTGGGTGCAGTGGAGAGTAGCGGTGAGAAAGCCAAGTTTACTTGGTGTGGTGTGGTGTGGTGTGGTGGTGCTGTTGATACTTGCTTTTGCCGAGTCTTGTGGGGGCTTGTTGGTGGTCTCATTTTGAGATCCCATTAATTCAATTAGATTTAAATTTTAGTTTGGGAAATTAAGGGCTTGCTTTTCTCCCACGGTATAATTATCTTTTTATTTTATTTTATTTTGAGAAATGCAATATTAACTCAATTTCTAATCCTCCATATGCCCTATGTTGATCTCGTCCCATTACATTACTAAAATAAGAGTTATTTGTGCTACCTTTAGACTTTAACATTTATTGAAATATACGCAAACACCCATATTCACTTTGAGATGCGAGTTTATGCATCTCAAGATGCATAACACAGTGGGTAAGGAGGTGTCTTTGTATATGTTGTGTTGTCAAGGGTGTTATTCTAGTATTTTTGAAAGTTGAAATAAAAAAGTAGTACAAATTGTTGTAAACTTAGTTATTTAGTGACGTAAGAGAGGCAAATTCAACATAGTCCATAAAGTGGGTTAGAAATTGGGTTAAAGTAGCATTTCTCATGTATTTTTCAACAAAAATGATATATGAACTCATAAGGGTATGTGTTGCAAGAAGTACTCCAAGAAAAGTCCTTTTCATAATATTCTAAGGCGAAGCTATGAACATTATGTTAAGATTAATCCCAGAATTAGTATATAAATACAAAATAAATGATTTATAAGTTTGGATTGGAGACACCATCTTGCTTTTGGCATTTTGTTGAAGCCTCCATTCCAATCCTTTAAGCCTTCACTCATTCACACTCTTACTCCTAAACTTGGGCTTGGCTAGTTGCCCATAGTTGACTAATGTCCCATTGGATTTGAGTTGCCCTAGTTGGCTAGTTGCTATAATTAATTCAAGTGTCAACTCGAGTGATGGCACGTGTCGAGTGTACACAATGATTTTTCATATTTTCTATTATTTTTAGTAGTGGTAAATGAGATACTGTCTCTAGAGGGATTTTTCAAATCTTTTAAGATTTAAGGCCGCTTTAAAGTTTTACTGGATTTAACTTGCTTTAATTTAACTAGTCTGATTAAATGAGAATTAAACACTATAAATCTAAAAATAAAATAATTAATTAACCAAAATAATTAAACTATAAACAATTTAAATTCAATAAACTAACCTAATGCAATTTAAACAAATAATCAAATAATGAATAAATCAATATAAATGAAATACCTAAACAAACATCTAAACAAACCTCCACAAAATAACGTAATATACTTAGATTGCATTCAAACACTAGAACATAACATTACTTCATAACATAGTTATAATTATATCACATGGGATCTCGAAATCGTTAAGTTCTAATTCATAATAGGTTGATAGCCTTTAGCCAACCACCGATTTTCCTAAATTCAATGGAAAAATCACATTCTGATCATTGTAAATCATTAGATAAAACATACTACCATAGAAATACGATAACATTAACACTCAATGAAAATCATGCCTAATTTAAATCAAATAAAAATCAAAATATGCTAATTAATAAATAACTTATGGCCTGTTTGGTTCACATTTTAGTGAATCATAACACATGGGATTAATTAGTGATGGGACTAACACATGGGTTTAGATAGTTTAGTCCCATTTGTGTATCTTGTTTGGTTGAGAGTTTTAAGGTTGGGATTAAATGAGGTTGTACATGTACATTTACCAAAATACCCTTATATGAATAACACATCCTCCCCCCATTTCACACATTGGACACAAAAACTGGCTTAAAAATGGAGTTGTTCTTCACCTCCGGAGTCCCACTGAACTGAAATCCATTCCACGGCCCTGTCCTGAACAGCTTCGCCGATCCGTTTCGAAGAACCATCTCCGGGAGCCCACGACGGTCCAATTCGTAAACGAAATCCCCCATTGAAGGGTCACTCAAGCTCTTCCAAGAAGTGAGCTTTCGATTGAGCCCAGTTCCCAATTCTCATCATCATCCTCACCAGAAACCGCCCGCCTCACAAGATCAGCCCTAGCTTCCTCAACCCGCTTAGCCTTATCAATCCTGTAAAAATACCTAAACCAAAAGCCCTCATCATCAACCAATTTCGGCACCGCCTTCGCATAAACTTCACACAAAATCCCATTTTCGAATCTACTCGTCATGATCGACCGATTGAATTGCGCGTACTTGCATTTCAATCTACTCGTCATGATCGACCGATTCGAAGACGAGTTCGTCGGGTCCCTCTCGGTCTCGGTCTCGGCATTGTCGATAGAGATTTGTAATTTCGTTTGGTGTTTGTGTTAATGGGAGGGGTAAAGTGGTAATCTCCTCCACCACCCACTATGGATTAGCTAATCCCACAAAAAATGGTGGTATTGTTTAATCCACTACTATGCCTCTTAACTAATCCGCTGGACTAGTTAATCCTCCAAGCAAACAACGGATTAACTAGTCCAGTGTAGCTAATCCGGGCTAATCCCACGAACCAAACAGGCCATTAGAACACAATCACCTAGAACATCCACTAGAAAAAAGCCATACTGCTTCTATAATTGTTGTCAATAATTATAAACATAGATTTAAATATTCTATATTAAGGAACATATTGACCGATATGTACTCAATACAAAGGATCACTAGTTGTAATATGCAAAAGCAATTTGTTTAATCCGTGATTGATGTATATGAATAGATCTAAAACATAAAGTACATGATTCCTTAATCATAACTACATAACAATCCAAAATATATACATGTCTAAGGTTTGTTTAGATTAACAAACTACTCATTCATGCTGAAAATAAATAACATAATAATATAATTAAAAGACATAATTAAATAAATAAATATCTCTTAAAAAAATCAAAGCTCCAATGTAGCTTCACATATAAACTCAATAAAACAAAAATTATAAGTGCAAAAGGCTGAAATGAAGAGAGTTATTTCGAAGCCTTAAGGTCCTACTTATAGTTCCTTGAGTATATATATCATAGATAAATACAAATTCCTTGTTCTTATCTAAAAAACTCATCACTGACCCCAACGAGTTGTCGACGAGTCCACTTTGTACACAAATCGTTAACTTAATCATTGGATTTAGCTCTCTGTACTCTACCGATTTAGCTAGCAATTTCTAGTGTATTTTCCAACTTGCTGTGGATTTGCTGTCCAATCTATGCTGCCGATTTAGGTGGTGATTTCCAGTGTAAATTCAAATCGTTGGCTAATTGGTGGACTTATTCTCCAGTTAACCGTTTTGCTCTTCTTTTTCTTTTTCTTCCATTTCTTCATTTTTCCTAATTAAATAGTGAAATCATAAAAACAAGAGAATACCTAGTGTAATATCATTTATACCTAAAACCATCCTAAGTTACACTATTAAATATATCTAATTATTGACTTGTCAAATATTCCCAAACTCAACACTTCGCTGTCCCGAGCAAAGGAATATTCTCAATCGTATTCTTTTTTCATTCTTTATATACTGATTTCAATCTAATTCAACTTAATTTTAAATAATAGAAATTCCAAAATAGAAGTGATTATCAAATGAAAATATATTACCCACAAGTAAATGAAAGTTATGATAGAACAAAATGATTTAGAAAAAATAAAACACCTCTTAATGATAACTCAACCACCTAATGCAACACCTTTTAGAACTTAAAGTTCATTACTAAGGCCAGTACATAATATAGGTTTTCGTAATCTCCACTGACAAGCATCAAACTTAAGATGATTAGTATAGAATCTTAAAACATAAAAGCTACTAGATTAATCTTAATTTTAGAAAATACTTAATAATAGAACCACAATCAAAATCAATAAGAATCTTGCCAAGATAACGATGGATATATCGGTTAAACGTGTTAGATTAAGAAACATTTTACTCCACCATATCTTCAATCAATTGAGTTAAGTCTTTTCTTTGAAAAGCTTAAGAATATCCATCTTTTTATTTCTCATTTTTTCTACTCCGTCATAATTATTCTTTCTTTATTATATCTCTTTTGCTTTTTGCTTTTAAGTCTCTGCTCCATTTCCTATGGACATTATCACATTGTTCCTACTATAGATTTCCTGCTCCATTTCATATGAAATCTATAAGACTCTCTATATATTTATAAACTCTTGTTAACACTTCTCACTACCCACTAAAGTTGAAGAAAGTATTCTTTCTAATTTACAGAAATTCAGCGATTTCTAACCCATTTCTTCTTTCAATTGTGGCATAATAGCTTTCTATATATATTATAAAAATACTTAATCAATAGTCTATTGTATCACAAGATTCTTAGAAATCTGTCTTGTTCATCTTGTATTATTGTTTCTATGTTCAACATATTTTTATGATTAACACAAGACAATCAATCTAATGTATACATCAACTAGTAAAGTTAATAAAAAAGGGTATAAAAATTGATTCATTCTATCATAAAACTCATTTGGGTAATACAAATATCATTTCAATTCAAAAATCTATTATATGTTCATTTTCATTATCATTCTTTTCCTAACTAAAAACAAAGTAAAATGAAAATTATTATTACTTGAATTTGGAAGAAATTTGAAAAACTTCATCAACTCACTTGAATATCGGATCAAATGTTTAAACTTTTTGGATCAATTACGAACTTATCTTCTACCTTTTTTTCTTTACTTTTCTTGCTATCATTGCCATATTGCACTTGAAATATCCCCAAACTCATTCCAAACCTCATCCTCGAGGTTTTAAAATTAAGTTGGGTTCCAACATAATAAATATATCTCGTGAAACATAAAAGGATTGAGAAAAATGTTAATAAATATATAAATATTGAATTCAACATATTTCAAATGAATGGAATGCAAAGAGAACATATCTCATTCATAAGTAAGAATTTATCAAGTGCAATACATTTAATCATTCATTCATTCATTCATTTTAAACTACAAATAGTGGTGTCTAAAAGTAAATTCATCATTTGTGTCATCATCTTCATCCATTCCTATAGAAGGTTGAGAAAAATAATTATCAACTGAGTTGTAAGTCCCAATTGAGAATTGCAACTACAAAGATGGAATATTGATGTTTCTCCTCGAGTCTTGCAAAAGACTATCATGTCTTCTCTCAAACATAGAATCGTAGCATTGTAGTCATCTCGTTTGCTGCTATCATTTCTTCATTACAATGAATTTTTGTCTGGTTACACATAAGTGAAGAAAATATGGTCCGAAAAGATCCTCCCATCCTAAGCTATGAAAAGGATGGTGTTGAACTCGTATCATCATTCAATACATTCACTCTAGCTATTAATCTAAGCGCTTTCCATGCGTATTCTCTTGTCTTCCTCCTATTTTTAGTTGTACTCCTCCTTCTTGCTTCTCTCACATTTATGACATTAAATGATTCATCTTCCGAGTCATTGTATCCTGCCACCTTCTTCATTCTTTGTACTCCCACATCATTTAATTTCTTATCGGGCAATACATCAAATTTAAAATTGAAACGTACCTAGGTGTTTTTGCATAATTCAGTGATCAAAATTAAGAGTGGTGGTTCTTCATTCTTTGTAGTCTGCATTGCAAACTTCTTAGAATTGTGTATATTTTTTTTAACATCAATTAAAACCTTATTCATAACTATATGGTAAAGTAGAGCAGCTCTAGGATTCTTCACTTCAAAGTGTTATTTGGTTGGATAAAAACATACATCTATAATATAAATTCAACTCTTCGTAATTTTTCTAAAATAGGTGGTCAATAAATCTTAGGTGTTTGTCACTATCAAGTGCAAATCTCCACCTCGGAGGTATCTCTAATGCATCTTACATTATCTCAAAGGGAAAAGATTTCTTATCAACATAAATAACATTCGAGTAACCCCCCTCGTTCTTTGTCTATTATGTGGTAGACCGAAAAATCTATTTAATCTCACAAGTGAAATATCAACATTTTTCCTTTTTACTACTACTTTGTTTGATTTCTTACTAACATGCCCTTTCGCATAAAATTGTCATACAATTTTTTAACATCGTCTTTCTCCTTTACCCGCACAGTCTCTCAGAAGTTGCTCCTGTTGGGGCATGTACCCTAGGTCAATCCATTAACTATCTTTATGAATACTTTTGGTTAATAAAATAGAGGATTTCATTTGCTTTTTATTATAATTAATTTTCACGTTTACATTATAATAAGATCCATGAGTATTTACAGAAATATCTTAAATATCCCTAGTCGATCATTACACTGGGAACTATAATGAATTAAGACTAGTGTGAGTCTTGATTGATGATCATATGATGATTATAGGTATAGGGATACGAATCAAGATCACGAGTACTTGTTAGGGAACAAAGTACTAGACCGACCCGCTATGAGAACATCACATGGATTAAGTCATAGTTGTTTCTCATGATAGGTATATTTCTCAGTCCTCCGACTTTAGATTACCAGAGACTTCAACATTAGGAACACAGTGATTTGACACAATCAAACATTGTCTTTAACCGAACGATTATAAAGGTTGTGATTAGTTATTGTATGAGCAATGTGATGAAGTTGTCTAATCGAGATAGAATTTGTCCCTCTCATATAAAGAGAGATATCCAGTGGATCCCTCGATGTGTTAGACTGTTAAAAGGCCTAGTCTAAGTGAATCGATATTAATCAATGTCACTTGGATGTTTTCAGTCTACATAGAGATCGCGACTAGTACGATTGAACATGTTGGATGACAACTCCATGCCTTATGTTTGATCAAAAGGATATCGTGTGACAAAAGGATGTTATATACACTATTGATTAGGTTGTATCGATTTGATATTCATACAACTTGGGTAATCATAATGTCTTGCTAGAGGCCGCTTATGACGTGTATACCAAAATGTGTTTTGGTACACCGCCAACGTTGTATGAGCCTATTGGGTCGCACACTAAGAATGGTTTTGCGAGATTTTTTAGATGGTTCAGAAAAATGAATTTTATATGATAAAACTCATGACAGAAACGTCCTTGTTGTGTATTACACTTATACTTCTTTAAGTAGGGGTATATATGTAATTTACTTAACCGTCTATATATAAGGGTTGTATAAATAGGCGCTTTAAGTTAGAACACACGTATGAAAGATTAAGGGCCGAAACTCTATTTTCTTTTCGCAAACGAATTAGGGTTTCTGGTACGCTCTGGATCGTTTTGGAGATAAACAACAAGGTTTGGTATTCTCTTGAGGCTAGCACTTTGAATCTCGGCCGCCGTTCATGTGTGGACTACTGGTAGATGGTGTTCGTCGTTGGCAGTGCCTTAGAGATCAATCAACTTTCAGAAATGTATATTGCGATCGAGGTATGATTAAGTTTTCATGTTTTAAACGTTTTTAATGGAATTAGATTCGGATCCTGTTGTCAAAATTGTTTTGTAATTTTCGCTGCGTATGAACCCTAAAACTAGACAGTGGTATCAGAGCCTTCGAGTTCGATTCCATTAAATTCATTGCATGTTTTCTTCTAATATATACATGATATATGATTGAAAGCATGTTAATAGTTGATGTATATGTGATATACATAAGTTTTCTGTGAGATTTATTATCTTGTTTTGTGTATATGATACATATATTCATGATTTAATTGAAATCAGTTTCGCACATGCTAGTAACCATGTTAGGTTAATTCGAATAATTTTAATGAATTGAATTTCATGTTATGTGACCCATGACACCATTAGGTATAATCTTTATTTTTCATATATTGATGCATAGATGAAATCTCTTTAATTCAGTATGTATATTTAGGTTACATTGTTTTAAGTTTCTTAAATTATATAAGTCTTAATATTAATTCGAAACTAATATGATTAGGTTCGATTAGGATAATAGTTCATGATTCAATTACATGTTTGTAATTATTTGGATGAGGACCGAAATTGCAAATAATTATTTTTCAAAATTATTTATTTATCTCATTATATCTATTATGTTATGAAATTTCTATTTGATAAGAGATAGATAACAAATTAGATTAGGAGATATTAGCAAAATCGGTTTCGTTATCCCTATTGGATAGGAGATACATATCGAGAATTTTGTTAATGGTGATATGCTCGAATTCAAATATCTTAAGTCCTAATTGGATTAGGATAATATGATTAGTTAGATGTGGGCCCGAGTTAATTAAAATATTTTAAATGACTTAATTTCAGATAAATTAAGGGGTTAATTTAAGATAATAAAATTAGCGAAAAATATGATTTTCTATAGCGAATTTTAATTTTCAGAATTGAAATTGGTCTTCTAAAAAACAAAATCGGGCCGCCCCCTGTTCCCCGTCTCTTTGACTTGCCAGTGGAACCACCGCCCATTGATCAAGGGGACGGACCATTGTCTAACTAATCCTAGCGCACAAAAATTCTTTTATTAGAGAACATTATAAAAATCTCTAAATTGTTTAGTGATTGAACAAATCAATAAAATATATGATATTTCATTGTTTACATAAAATCACTAAAACTGAATAAAATCCCTCTATTAAATTTTAAGTCTCATGCCATCCATTTTAAACACTTATCAAGGCCTCTATCACACTAATATAGTTTCTGCTATAGTTGCGTGTATTGTGTTATCTTGGTGAGACAAGTTGGGTAAGAGCTACCTAAATGTTTAAAATGGTCCGACTTAATAAAGCTATCAAAATAGTTTTGAGCTTTAGGGTTATGATGAGATAAAAAACATGCTAAGACATAAGATGTCCCGTATCTCATAAAAGTATCTAAAATTACATAAGATGTAATTGGTAACTGTTACCTACCTAAATAATCTAGTTCTATGTTTCATGCCATAGCTGTCATAGAATTAGGTGAAATATGAATTTTAGTCCCCTAAATAAACAATGTGTTTTAGGAGGGTTGTCAATCTAGTAGGAGTCTATTCCTCTATACTAAAATAAACTTTGCATAATCTTTATTGTAGATCAATGGCCTCTTCAAGTAACAATAATCCCCTGTCACCGCGATCCATCTTTGAGAAGGATAAACTATCTAGGACTAACTTTCTTGACTGGTTCATAAATTTGAGAATCGTTCTCAAGCATGAACACAAGTTGTCTGTCCTGGATGCTCCAATCCCTGAGGACCCAACAGCCAATGCTACGAAAGCTGTGAAGGATGCGCATAATAAGCATGTCAATGATTCTACTGATGTTGCATTTATTACGCTGACAACTATGGTTCCTGAACTTCAGAAGGACATGGAACTAATGGAAGTCGGAAGCCTACGACATGGCTGCAACGCTGAAGGAAATGTTCCAACAGCAAGCAAGGCAAGAAAGGTTCGAGATAGTTAAGAAACTACATTCTTGCAAGATGACTGAGGGTGCGTCTATTAGTCCTCAAGTTCTGAAGATGAAGGGCTATATTGACCAGCTTAATAGACTAGGGTTTCCCATAAGCCAAAAGTTGACTACGGATTTGATCCTGGAAAGTTACTCACAATTTGTGATGAACTACAATATGAATAATATGGAGAAATCAATTTCGAGTTGCATTTGATGCTCAAAACTGCTGAACAGAATATCAAGAAACCCTCTAGTAATGTGTTGATGTCCAAAAGGGAAAGGGAATGAAGAAGAAAGGCAAATGCAAGGCTAAAGTTGCCAAGGCTACTGCTGCACCTGTCGCAAAGCCTATGGAATAAGTCAAGCCTCAGTCTGTTCCTGCTTCAAAACACCCAAAAGAAAAGGAAGGAAATTTTCATTTCTGCCATGCACTTGGACATTGGTTCAAAAATTGCAAACTCTATCTGGAAGATCTAAAGAAGAAAAAGGGTAGTGCGACTACCGCTACATGTATTTACGTTATTGAAATTAATTTATCGACTAGTGATTCATGGGTTAGATACCGAATGTGGATCTCATATTTGTATAAATGTGTAGGGACTCACTAGAAGTAGAAAGTTTTTGAAAGGAGAAGTCATCCTCCGCGTAGGGAATGGAGCAAGAGTTGCCGCCCTGACTGTTGGATCATATGAATTAGTCTTACCTAGTGAACTTATTTTAACTTTAAATAATTATTATTTTGTGTCTGCCTTGAGCAGAAACATCATTTGTGTTTCATGTTTGGATATGGATGGTTTTGATTTTATTATTGCGAATAATAGATGCTCCATTTCTCGTAAAGGCATATTTTATGGAAATGCTAATTTGTGTAATGGTCTTTATATTCTAAGCATGAAAATGTCCACTAATACTCCAGTCTTTAACATAAATACAAATATATTCAAGTCAAATGATCCGAATTGAACCCATCTTTGGCATTGTTGTCTCGGGCACATAAATGAGAAACATATAACGAAGCTCCATAAAGATGGACTTCTAGATTCATTTGATTTAGAAACATATGAAACGTGCGTATCTTGTTTACTAGGCAAGATGACTAAAAATCCATTTACTGGACACAGTGAAAGGGCAAGTGATTTATTGGGTCTAATACATACTGATGTATGCGGTCCTATAAACACAATGGCTAGAGGAGGTTATCGGTACTTCATTACATTTACTGATGATTTCAACATATATGGTTATCTATATCTTATGAAACATAAAGCTGAATCATTTGAGATGTTTCGAATGTTTCAAATGAAGTGCAGAATCAACTTGGTAAAACTATCAAAACACTTCGGTTAGATCGAGGTAGTGAATATTGGAGCTAAGAATTTGATGACCATTTTAGAAATTGTGAGATTGTTTCCCAATTGTCTCCACCAGCAACTCCACAATGGAATGGAGTTTCTGAAAGGAGAAATTGAATTTTATTAGATATGGTTTGATCTATGATGAGTCATGCATATATTCCATTATCCTTTTGGGGTTATGAATTACAAACTGCAACTTTCATTCTAAATCGAGTTCCTTGTAAAGCGGTTGATAAAACACCATATGAGATATGGTACGGGAAGAAACCTAGTTTGCCTTTCCTTAAGAATTGGGGTTGTGCGGCTCAAGTAAAGCGACAAGTCTCAGAAAAACTAGCACCTAAATCTGACAAGTGTTTATTTGTGGGTTATCCTAAGGAAACAAATAGATATTACTTTTACAATCCCGCTGAGAACAAAACGTTTGTTGCTCGATATGGTGCCTTTATGGAAAAACAATTTATTTCAAAAGACACTAGTGGGAGAGAAATACATCTTGAAGAAGTTTAAGAATCACAGATAAACACCGAATCGTTACTGAAAGTTCAACAACGTTCTGAACCAGTTGAACCTCCACAAGTGACACAAGGCCTACGTAAATCTGGTAGGGTAAGACATGAGCCAGAGAGATTCAAATTTCTCATTACTGATTTTCGTGATGTGTTGCTTATGGATCAAAATGTGCCCACTACTTATCAGGAGGCTAAGTCTGGACCAGACTCAGATAAATGGCTAAGTGCCATGAACTCTGAGATGCAATCCATATATGATAACCAAGTTTGGAACTTGGTTGATTTACCTGAAAATGGTAAGAGCATTGGATGTAAATGGGTTTTCAAGAAGAAAACTGAAATGGATGGCAAAGTGCATACTTTTAAAGCAAGACTTGTAGCAAAAGGTTTCAGGCAGACTTAAGGTGTTGATTATGACGAAATTTTTTTGCCAGTAGCCATGCTTAAATCCATAAGAATTTTGATTGCCATTGCTGCATATTATAACTATGAAATATGACAAATGGATGTAAAAATAACATTTCTTAATGGAAAGCTGTTTGAGGACGTGTATATGACACAAACTGAAGGTTTTGTACATCCTGAGAATTCTAGGAAGGTATGCAAGCTTCAAAGATCCGTTTATGGGTTAAAGCAAGCTTCTCGGAGTTGGAATCTTCGTTTTGATGAAACAATCAAAGATTTTTGTTTTATTAAGAATGAAGATGAGCCTTGTGTATACAAGAAGGTCAGTGTCAGTGTAGTTGTTTTTCTGGTACTGTATGTTGATAATATATTACTCATTGGAAATGACATCCCAACATTGCAGAATGTCAAGTCTTGGTTAGGGAAGTGTTTCTCAATGAAAGACTTAGGAGATACAACCTATATCTTAGGGATAAGGATTTATAGGGATAGATCTAAGAGGCTAATCGGTCTAAGTCATAGTGCTTACATAGACAAGGTGTGAATAGGTTCAGTTTGCAAGACTCTAAAGGAGGATTGTTACCAATGTCTCATGGCATAAGTCTCATCAAGATTCAATGTCCTAAGAAAAATGATGAGCGAGACCGTATGAATAAGATTCCATATGCATCAGCTATTGGATCTATCATGTATGCCATGCTATGCACTCGACCTGATGTATCATATGCTTTGAGCATTACAAGCAGATATCAGTCAGATCCTGGTGAGAGTCACTGGATAGCAGTAAAAAACATTCTTAAATACTTAAGAAGGACTAAGGAAGCGTTCTTGGTCTATAGAGGTTTTGAAAATGATCTAGTTGTAAATGGTTACACAGATGCAAGTTTTCAAACTGATATAGAAGATTTTAGATCACAGTCTGGATATGTGTTTACTTTGAATAAGGGTGCGATGGTGGAAAAGTTCGAAGTAAGAGAGCTCGTGGCGATTCTACAACGAGAAGATGAGTATATTGCAGCCTCCGATGCAGCAAAGGAGGCAATTTGGATCAAAAAGTTCATTTATGAACTAGGTGTGGTTCCAAGTATTGCTAACCCTGCTTGTTTGTATTGTGACAATAACGTGGCAATAGCACAGGCCAAGGAACCGAGATCACACCACATATACAAACATATACTCAGGCATTTTCATCTCATCAAAGAAATTATTGAGAAGGGAGATGTGAAGAGTTGTAGAGTACCTACTGAAGACAACATTGCAGATCCATTGACAAAAGCTCTTCCTCAAGAAAAACATGATGGTCATGTTAAATCATTAGGCATTAGATGCATGTATGATTGGCCCTAGTGCAAATGGGAGATGTTGGGGCATGTGCCCTAGGTCAATCCATTAATTATCTTTATGAATACTTTTAGTTAATAAAATAGAGGATTCATTTGCTGTTTATTATAATTAATTTGCATGTTTACATTATAATAAGATCCATGTGTATTTACAGAAATATCATAAATCTCCCTAGTTGATCATTATACTGGGAACTATAATGAATTAAGAATAGTGCGAGTCTTGATTGATGATCATATGATGATTATACGTATAAGGAAACGAATCAAGATCACAAATACTTGTTAGGGAACAAAGTACTGGACCGACCCGCTATGAGAACATCACATGGATTAAGTCATAGTTGTTTCTCATGATAGGTATGTTTTTTAGTCCTCTGACTTGAGATTACCAGAGACTTCAACATTAGGAACAAAGTGATTTGACACAATCAAATGTTGTCTTTAACCGGACAATTATAAAAGTTGTGATTGGTTACTATGTGAGTAATGTGATGAAGTTGTGTAATCGAGATAGAATTTGTCCCTCTCATATAAAGAGAGATATCCAGTGGATCCCTCGATGTGTTAGACTGTTAAAAGGCCTAGTCTAAGTGAATTGATATTAATCAATGTCACTTGGATGTTTTCAGTCTACATAGAGATCGCGACTAGTACGATTGAACATGTTGGATGACAACTCCATGCCTTATGTTTGATCAAAAGGATATCGTGTGACAAAAGGATGTTATATACACTATTGATTAGGTTGTATCGATTTGATATTCATACAACTTGGGTAGTCATAATGTCTTGCTTGAGGCCGCTTATGACTTGTATACCAAAATATGTTTTGGTACACTGCCAACGTTGTATGAGCCTATTGGGTTGCACACTAAGAATGGTTTTGCGAGATTTTATGGTGGTTCAAAAAAATGAATTTTATATGATAAAATTCATGACATATGTGTCCTTGTGGTATATTACACTTATACTTCTTTATGTAGGGGTATATGCGTAATTTACTTAATCATTTATATACAATGGGTTGTATAAATAGACACTTTAAGTAAGAACACACGTATGAAAGATTAAGGGCTGAAACTCCATTTTCGTTTTAGAAACGACTTAGGGTTTTTGGTATGCTCTGGATCGTTTTGGAGAGAAAGAAAAAGGTTTGGTATTCTCTCGAAGCTAGCACTTCGAATCTCGGCCACCGTTCGTGTGTGGACTACTAGTAGAGGGCGTTCATCGTTGGCAGCGCCTTAAATATCGATTAACCTTCAGAAAGGTATATTGCGACCGAGGTATGATTGAGTTTTTATGATTTAAACGTTTTTAATAGAATTAGATTCGGATCCTTTTGGGGTTTTGTCAAAATTGTTTTGTAATTTTCGCTGCGTATAAACCTCAAAACTCAACAGCTCCCATCCTCTATCTTTAATGATGCTCACAATCTTATTTTCATACTTACATTCTAAATATGGAACCCTCTTTCAGGAATTATGACTATCTTTTTATCACCGTGGTATTGCCTCTGAGCTCTGGGTCTCACAAACAAAAAAGATCAAGGCACTAAATGATTAGGGTTTAGATTATGAAAAAATCTTCCTCATCAGAAGAAAATGGGGATTTTTCTCTAAGCTCAACCCTCCTTGATCTAGGTTCTCTAATATTAACCTCGGTAGCTATATTATGCATTAGGTGGCCCGCATATTTCTGCTTTTGTTTTGCTTGCACTACCCCCTTCCTTTTGTCTTGCTTACTACTCCAACATCTTCCTCTACCTCTTCTCGCTATAGAATAACTCAAATATGATGAAATAGGTAAATTGATATCCTGTAGTTGAAAATATCAAACTATCAAGGTAAGGTTTGTGAAAAAGGTTTTAGCATAGAGTCTCGAAAGAATTGAAATTAGTACATTGAAAATGATTTTATCGACATATTCCTATTATGTTTATATTGGAAAAATTTGTAGAAACCCCCAAACTCATTTGAAAATCGATATTCAAATTGAAAATTTGTATATAAACCCATTTTCAAAAATAGTTGTAATAAAAACTGAAAAAACTACATTCGTTGAAAATATCATCAAAATCAAAAGGATGCTAGAGTATCGATTTATTACTTTTTTACTCAAGTAATATTCTCTATTAAACTCATTCTCCAAGCTTCAATTCGAAAAGACACCCACATAAGCCCTAAATTGTTTATATGAACTTGAATTTGAAATTTCTAGGGTTGAATCACTCATAAACAAGGTGGGGCACACTTAAATAGGATACAATTCAAGTTTTGAAGGGTTGAATCTAAATCGATTAATCAATTGAATGGGTGCAAGGGTTTTATTTGTGAAAGGGTTTATTTTTAACGATTTGGGGTTTTATTTTTTAAAAACACAGATTTGTGCCTAGCTAATAAGGGTTTAAGTGGATTCGCAGATAAATCGCCAGTGAAATCATTGAAAATTGGTCTCAGTAGTCCAGCGACTAGCTTAGCAAATTCTAGTATAAAACCAAAATCGCTGACAATTCGCTGAGTCATTTTACACTTAAAAATCTACAAACTGCTAGCATTTTACCTAGCGATTCCTAGTGTTATTTGGTATAGTTGGGAAATTGCTGGCCAATTCTTGCTGATTTTCCAATATATCAAATATTTTATTACTTTATCACACATATCAATCATATTTAAGATATAATTGATAAGTATTCAATAAGAGATTTTCCGAAAGTAAATTTTGATTTTAATTAGGAAATATTGTACTACTAAATAACTACTTTATTACTTAAAATAATTAAAGACAAATATGATTTTGCTGAAAAACAACTCGATCACCTTCTCTCAATTTGGAATATTTCAAAAAGAGAGTTAAAATGAGAAAGAAAATAAGTATTCTAACTATCCTAAATCTATTAATACGAAAAGTCATTTGCTCGATCAACCCCCTTATATGAAATTATTTCGAAATTATATTCCTAAAATATTTCCACTATAAGAGTCAAAGGTTGAGAGGATATAAAAACAACTAACTAATCGTAATACTAAAACTGAAAGTAAAGATAAAGTATGAGCTGCCTTCCATAGAGCGCTTTTGTTTATAGTCATTGGTTTGAATTGATAGATAGGATCACTCATCGTTTAGCTTGAGCGAGTCAAACTGACCATTAACTGATTCTTCATCATTCTTGACATCTTCATCTTCTTTATCATTCTCAGCATCTGCATAACGTTCTTCAGGGTAATCATCACAATAGAAGTTCTCCCCTTGATAACCATCGTCATAATTATTGTCATTGATGTAATCGTCCATCTCGTAACTATCTGGAAGATACATATAATCATTTCCTACCTTAGGCATGACTATAGGCCGTTCTACATCGAGAACAACTCCGACCATCTTGAGAAAAGTTTGTCCCATTAATATCACTTCCTTTTTTTAAATTTGTAATGCTACCAAGAAGTTGGTGAGATACTTGAACCGTCCCACTTACACTGGAATATTAATCGACTTTCCTAGTGGAAATATTTTATCACCATTTGCTTTATTGACAACAAAAGGTGGTATAAAATCCATCCTCAACTTGGCCTTTCTGCATCATTGTTCTGATAAGATATTCATATTAACCACTGTGTTAAGTAAAACATTAGGGAAATTGACATCATTGACCATCACGTGGAGGAGGATTTTCCTTAGATTATCTTTGTAAATTTCAATCAGATGTCTTAAATCTTAAGGCTTTAGTTGCTCATTAGTAAATTCTTTTTCCACTGGTTGCTTCCCTTCTTGATGTAACACTTTAGGTTGTGGCTCTTCAAGTTTCTCCTTCTTTGATTTCTTCTTCTTATTGCACAACTTCTTATACATACAAAGTGTAATGGTTTCATTCTTAATGGATTCACTTGTGTTGATGCAAACATTGAACTTAATTTCTTTACTTTACAGACTTTGTTGCTTAGTTTTGGCATTGATGATCTCCATATACTGTTCAACAAAATTTTCATAATAAGGTTTTAACCTATGATTGTTTACTTTAAATATTTGACGCGTTTCTAAGCTTTCTATTTCTACTGCGCCATAAGGTAGTAAATTCACAACCATATAAGGTCCTACCCCTCTTAAATGGAAATTTTTTGAAAAAACAATTTGAGTCTTAAACAAAAGAGTAGAATCTTATCTCCTACTTGGAAATTTTTAGGAATTAATTTCTTTCATGAAATGCTTTAGTTTTATCTTTATAAATTGATGCATTTTCGTAAGCATCATTCCTAATTTCTTCTAATTCTTGAAGACTCAATTTATGTTGGTTTCCTGTTTCATTATAATTCATGTTACATGCTTTTATTGCCCAATAGGCTTTATGTTCTAGTTCTACTAGTAATTGAAATGATTTTTCAAATACTAACCTATAAGGTGTCATACCTATAGGTGTTTTAAATGTCGTTCTATATATCCATAATGCATCTTCTAATCTTTACGTATTGGACTAACTAATTTTTCCAATATTGACTTAATTTCTCTATTCGATGTTTTAGCTTGTCCACTAGTTTGTGGGTGATATGCGGTAGATGTCCTATATGTGACGTTGTACTCAACAAGTAGATTAACAACTAATCGATTACGAAAATATGAATCTCTATCACTTATAAGTGCTATAGGTGCTCCAAAAAATTGTAAAATTTTTGGATTTAAGGAGTTCGACCACTATTTTTGAATCATTAGTTTTAGTAGCTTTTGCTTCTAACCATTTAGACACATAATCTACAACAAGTAAAATATAAACATAATCATTTGATTGTGGAAAAGATCCCATAAACTCTATACCCCAACATCACAAAAAAGAATAGGAAGTAAAAGCATTTGATTTTTGCGTTCTAAGTTTCCAATTCATTGGCAACTTAAACAAGATTTTGTATAAAGAAAACAATCATGAAATAGAGCAGGCCAAAAGAATTCGGAATCTAGAATTTTACGAGTAGTTCTACATGGACCAAAATGTCCTCTATAGGCATACGTATGACAATGAGATATAATTGATTGTACTTCTGAATGTGGTATGCATATCCTAATTATTTGGTTGGTGAAAAACTTTCATAAATAGGGATCATCCCAAAAATAATATTTAGAATCCTTTTTAATTTTATTCTTTTGAACTATTTTCAAGTACACTGATAACCTAATGGTGGTAAGATAATTAACTATATTAACATATCATGGTCCATCAGTCTTTATACTATATAAATATTCATATAAAAACTCATCTCTTAATAGTATAGGTGGTTCTCCATTTTCTAACCTATTTAAGTGATCTGCTACTAGATTTTTGGCTCATTTCTTATCTTTTATAGTAAGTTTGAATTCCAGTAGAAGTAGTATCCATCTTATTAGCCTAGGTTTCTCATCTTATTTTGTCATTAAGTATCGCAATGCTACATGATGTGAATAAACTATTACTTTTGTTCCTAAAAAATGCAGTCTAGATTTTTTTTAAGGCTAACACCACTGCTAAAAGTTCTTTTCAGTAGTGCTGTAATTCTATTGGGATGGATATAGTGTCCTATAAGCATAATATATAACATAAGATCCTTCAATTTATTAAATGCTATCTTGCAATCATTGTTAAATTCAAAAGGAATGTCTTTTTGTAAAAAAGTTTGCATAAAGTTTGTGTTACTTTAGAAAAATCGTTTACAAATCTTCTATAAAATCCTACATGGCCTAGAAATGAATGTATTCTCTTACTGTAGTGGGGTATTGATTAGTTGAATTTTTGTTGAATCTACCTCTATTCCTTTATGTGACACTATATGTCCTAATATAAGTCCTTTATCTACCATGAAATGATATTTTTCATAATTTAATACTAAATTCTTTTCTATGCATCTCTTAAGTACTTTAGTTAAATTAAGTAAACATTCATCGAAAGAATTACCATTAAAAGTAAAATCATTCATAAAGACTTCTATAACGTTTTTCACATAGTAAGAGAAAATGCTAACTATACACCTTTGAAAAGTTGTTGGAGTATTATATAGACCAAAATGCATACATCTATAAGCAAATGTACCAAATGGGCAAGTAAAAATTATTTTTTCCTAAAAAACCATCTAGACTGCAATAATGATTTTTCCAGCTAATCGTCTAACATTTGATCTATAAATGGGAGTGGATAATGATCTTTCCTAGTTGAGGCATTCAACATTCTATAATCTATACATACCTCCAACCGTTTTGTATTCTAGTTGGTACTAGCTCCCCTTGCTCATTTGTTATTATTGTAATTCCTATCTTTTTATGAACTACTTGGACTGGGCTTACCCGATTGCTATTAGCTATTGAAAATATCATTCATGCATCTAATAATTTTAATATTTCAAATTTTACTACATCGGTCATAGACGGGTTTAATCTACATCGAGCTTGTGTAAAAGCTTTAATATAAGCTACGGTCCATCCTATTGGTCCTTTAAATTCTTTCAGTACATTTATTAATCTATTTTCTTCCAAACTTATCAGTTTATTAGAAATTATTACTGGTAATTTATCGTAGTCCCCTTGGTAAACATATTTCAAATGATTTGGTAAAGTTTTAAAATCTAATTTTGGAGCTTTAACTATAGAAGGTAAAGTTTTGAATGAGATCTAAATAAATCTAGGTAATAAGGAAGTCTTGGTAGTTCATTGTATGATTTAAAAGTACTTATTATCACTTTTGTTTCCTCGTCTCTATCATCATCTTCTTCTAAATCTTTAATTACCAATTCCAATTTATCTATTTTGTCTTTTCTAAAAGATTTTTCTATTAATGGATCTATCATATCTACTGTGCATATGTAAGAAACATCCATTGGATATTTCATCGCATCATATATATTAAAATTCATTGTATCGTTATTTACTTCCATTGTTAATGTTCCATTTGAAACATCAATATTTGCTTTTGTTTTTTTCAAAAATGGTCCTCTTAAGATTGGAGAAGTCCTATTAGAGAAATTATCTTCTTTCATATCTAAAACATAGAAGTCTGTTGGGAAGACTAAATCATTAACCCCGACTAGTACATCTTCTAGTAACCTTATCGATTTAACAATGGATCTATTTGCTGATTGTACCACTATACCAATTTTTTTCTAAATTTACATCTGCCATTTACAAATAAATAGATAAAGGCATAACATTTATGGAGGCTCCCAAATCACACAATGCTTTAGAAATTTCTATATTTTCAATCGTACATGGAGCGAAAAACATTCCAAGATCAGAACATTTAGGAGTAATTTCTTTTGAATTAATGCTGATACATGTTATCTTAGACTTACCTTTTCATTAGCCTTAATCTTATTAGTTCATAAATATTTAATAAATTTCTTATACTTATGTACATTTTGAATGACTTCAAACGAGATAAATTATCAGTGACCGTCTCACTAAGCACCCACTTATCCCCACTTATCCTAATTAGGCACCTAATCCATTCCATTATTTTGAACCTCAAAATGATTTTTATTTCAATCCTTAATAATGCTTCAAAACTAAATTTATAGCCTCAATGAAACTTACTTTATGATTTGTTTAATTAGAGCAAGTTAAAAAATTAAACGAATTATTCTCTGTATTTTGTAAAATTTCAGCAGCACCTCCCTTTAAAGTGGCTTGCCAAAAAATTCACCTAATAGATAGCATAATGGAGAGAAGCCTATAAGGACTCACAACTCCTCGCAATTCATAATATATATCAATTTAAATCATTTAAACTAACTTGAGGTTTCCAATACCTTATTTACAACTTTACAATCCCAAATTAGACCAAAACCCAAATCACACACCACTCAACTTATTTTAAACCAAGTTAAGAGACTTTCATAACATATTTGAGGGTATTTCACGTCCTACACACACCCCAAAGCCCAAAACAATATATATAAACAATTTACAACAAAAATTAAACTTTAAACTTAAAGAAACAATCACCAAAATCTTCGAGTCTTGTCCATTCTTCCCCGTCTTTGCTAAAAATCTGACATTATCAAAATCAACTCGAAGATATTAGGTAAGTAAACTCCTGCACTGCTCTATAATCCTACAAATGTTAGCCTGAATACATAGAGATATGTAAGTGCATTTCCAAATAACAAGAAATACAAATCATAACGTGAATCCCTATGAAACCGTTTCCTAACTATACTTAAACGTCGACTTCCCAATATAGTACAACAATAGTACTAGGAGTTCATGAGATGTAAAGGCAATGTCTTGGAGTAGATTTTCGAGTCAGACACGTTAACTCAGCCGTCCATATCTACTACTAAACTTAAGGAAATAAATGCTAAGTATGGCTACTACTAGCTTTGGGAAATAGTCGACCACACTCCAACCACATCCCTTTCCATCAATGCATGCTCATCGAAAAACTTGCATGCCATAGATCTTCTGTGTTCCAATCTATCTGGTCATGAAACCTAGCCTCAAGTCCCGTTCGTGAGTCATAGCATTAACAAGCCATTATTTGGAATTACATGAATGCATGACCAAGAATGATGCCAAATGCAATGCAAACTAAAGAAAAATGCAGGTACAAAGATAAATTCCATAAGTAGTAAATACCACTGTAGGGTTTACTTATTGTCTAACCAACTTAAAGTTGATCAGGATGCCTCACACTATGTTTCCCAGCTCTCACGTACTTCCATGTGTCCTGTTAAACCATATAATTCATTATTTTAGATTTACAATTCTATTTGAATACTTAAAACTCCATTTTCAATTCATAATAGAATAAAAACCCATTTTCAAACTCTAAATAGGTCTCAAACCATTTATTGGATCCCAAATAGAATCTTAACTACCTATTAAGCTTCAGAATCACTTATAACTCATCTATATATTCCAAATTCAGATTTAAATTCAATGGGTAAGTATAGGTTACCCTATTCCAATTCTTCGATTGGGAACTTCAATGAGTTTTTTTTTTACTTATCAATTAGTCCAACTTACAAATTTAACCAATCCCTCTATTTGAAACTTAAACAAGTTTTCTTTAGTTCATTTCACTAATAAATCTCGTAATTCATGTATTCATCGACAAAAATGTTAGTCATCATCTTATTTGATCAACCAAACTCATAAAAAAGATGATTAACAATCAAATAATGAGGCATCAACATCAATTTAATCATAATATTCATAAACTAGCTTCAATTAAAACTTATTAAAACATTCTCTTAGCCTCAAAACAAGTTTTTTTTTTTATCATCAAACTATGCCTTTGATTCCATTTCCATTTAGCTGCAATGCTTACTTAATCAAAATCCCAATTTAAAAGCCTCAACAAGTCTCAATTACTCCATTTAAATGATAACTAACCAATTTATTTAATTTTTGGTGAAAAAAACCAATTTATTTGACTTAGTCAATTATTTCAGAATTTCTTTTTTGAAAAATTCACATTTCTTACAAATCATTCCCAAGCACCGACCGATATTGGTCAAGCCTAGTTTCGACCAATCTTTAGGCTTGATCAAGGTGGTGCCCTACTCAACAAGGCTTGACCCTATCAAGAGCACGAAAACCTTGCTCTGCAAAAGGCATGTCCTATGCAGAGTGATAAATGATTATTTAGACCATATATAGGGTTAGCATAGTACTATATTTAGTATAAATGTCCTTCAATGAGCACTAATTAATGATGTTACTGCATTTTTGGGTAATTAAGGTATAAATAAAAGAAATGAACAAAAACGAGTATAAACAAAACATAAACCCATGAAAGTATGGTTGGCGCCGTGACTACACATGGTAGCGTTGTGGAGTGCTAAGGTACAACGTAGGATTAAAAAGCACGGCGTGGGAGAGCAAAGAAAGTGAAGAAATCAAGACTAGGGGCTTGGTGTAGTGGCGACGCTGTGGAGCATAAGGGACGGCCCCAGGATACTTGTAACGACCCGCTCTAATTAATCCCGAATAACTGACAATTTCAGATTAAGATCCACACCCACATGGACGTCGCGGAAAAGTCTAGTGCACGCTTAACGAGGTAAAATTTGTTATTTTTGTGTGACAAATGTTTATTTATTTTACTATTATTTAATAATACGTGCCACATTAATTAAGAATTTTTCTTGGTCGCGTTGTGCACGTGTAGTGGCGAGAGTGTGCGACGTCGTGGTGTGCGCGTAACGCGGGTGTATATGGTAGTGTGGGATTTAGCTATCACATCACACATCACATCACATCAAACCCATCCCTCATCATTACCCCCTCTCTTCTTCAAATGATTACAAAAAAAATTCTTTCTTTAAAAACCGGGAAGAGAAAGAAAGAGAAGGAGAGAGGAAGAGGAACGTTGAGAGAAGGAGAAGAAGGAAAGAAAAGGAGAGAGAGAGAGAGAGAGAGAGAGAGAGAGAGAGAGAGAGAGAGAGGTCGGAGACGGCTCGCGGCGGAGCTCACTGCGGTGCTTGGCGGACTTCGACGGCTTCGGTAGCGACGACGTTCGCAAAGACCTCCATTGATCAAGGTGAGTGAAATTGTTGTTGTTAGGTTGTTAATGTTGGTGTTATTGTTGAGATTGTTGTTGTTATGAATGAGAAGAAAAAAAGAAAGAAAAGGGGAACATCGTCTCTACGGTGCAGAGACGATTTGGAGAAGACGAGCCAGCAGGCTGGGCCTGCTGGCTTGTCCATGTGGGCCGGGTTGCCCAGGGCTAGGCGGGCTGGGCGGCCTAGGGCCCAGACGGGTTTGGCAGCCCAGGCCCGGGCCGGGCCGGCCGAACTGGGCCCGGTTCAGGCCCAACCCACCCAAATTAATTTTAACTAATAAAAAATTTAAAATTTTTTAAATAAAATATATTTTTAAATCCAATAAATATCAGAAAAATAGGAAAAATAGCTAGAAAATTATGGAAAAATAAAAAAAAATAAGAAAAATATAAGAAAGTGGGAAAAATATAAAAATGTAGTTTTGAGGACTTTTGGAGCATCGACACCCCGGCATAACTCGAAAATTGTGTCGAAATTAAAATTTTTGGAAATAGAAGCTCAAATTTTTAGTCACACATTATAAATTCTTTTAATGTGACTTTAAAATAACAAAAGTGGTATAATTGGATACTAGGAATTTAGGAGATTATAGTCGGGTATCGAGCGCGTATCTCGAGGCGTGTGCGGGACGTTCGAAAGCATTTGAGGTAAGTAAACCCAAGAGAAAATCAACTTAGAATTTACTTATTTTCATTGTAAATTATTTTTGAAACATTACTTTTCGCCAGTTCAATTTTCATTGTTACTCTATTCCCGCGTGTGTCTGTGTATGGTCAAAGGGACGGTGTGACTACTTTCCGGCTTTCTCGTTGATGGCGATCCGATTGTTGCTACGGCGTTGGTCATACCTTAGACTACGCGTGAGATTTTGCTCAGCGAGTCAATGATGTAAAGAGCGAGTTGACGTGAGGCCCACCTCCGTCACAGATTTCCTCTCATTTGAGGCGTTGGGCGAAAGTCTACCTTCCGACCAACAGAGTTCCTCATTTCGACCGTGAAGAGGGGTGTGGATTTCCTCACCTCCAGGACCTTCTCAGTTTAGTTTTTGTCACAGGGCACGACATCTATACACCATACTCGCGTTCCACATTCTTGATCATCTCACGACTTATATTCATGCTTTATATTCCTGTTCATTTACTTTATGTGCATGAATTATAGCTGTTTTCTTGGATTTCTTGTGAATGCTAACTGAATTTCTCTGGGATTTACTCACCTCGAACTTATCATTGTTGTTGGTGGCAAGTTGCAGATCCTACGACGAACCAGGGAAGGCGGTGATTGGCGACTACCTCTGATTTGGAGCGCCGCCACTAGCTTACTCGTAGGTGATTGTATTTACGTATAAATACTTTTTGGGATCATTTTGGGAGACTTTTCACCTGATACATGTATATTGACGCCTATTGTACATTTTTGTCGCCTTGACTGGTATACATGATATCCTTTTGCTGGGTTTCCACCCTGTAGGTTGTTAAATATTGCATAACTTGTTTACATTAATTATATGCACGTTATTAAGACTTCCTACTAAAATAACTTAAATAAATCAAAACAAATAAATTAAGTTATAAAACTTTATAACTTAGTATATTTCGCTAAAATAATCATTTAAACATCGAAATTTACTAAGTTGGAGTATTAGATGATAAGTTCGCGGGTCGTCACAGACAGGTGTGCAGATGACGTGGCATGGCTTGGTGACGTGTGCAGCGACGTAGCGTTGCCCGATTTGCCTCGGAATTTGGGGCCGTCACAGTTGGTATCAGAGCGAGAGTTCGAGGAACCTCGAGAAATCAACTGAAAGAGCATAAGACTTAAAAAAACATTAGATGTGGAAACCCGAAGACCCTAACTTAGAACTTTAGTTGGGAAACAAAGTGAGCGGGTAGTACTAGGACTTATATGTGTATATGTTGATTGTAATATTTATGTACACGTATTACGACGCTGATTTGCGGCTTGTTCGCGATTTTAAGATTCGACATGTTTGGACGGGCAGGTCTTCATACGGATGATTGAGGCCAGTCGAGCGGCTCGACAACTGTCAACTCGGATAAAATATTGTGCGACATGGTCGCACTCTAGAGTTTGCAGCTCGAGGAGATGTTCGATTGCTTCGAGCGTAGGCAGTGCAATATCGGCCCCTGCCACACTCGCCGTTACCACTATTATTGAGCAGACAGTTGTTGCCCCAACTATTTTGGCGACCCTTTTCACGACCACTACTATTGAGATACTACCAGCAGTCACTACCCCATTGACTACGCCGACACTGGCACCGACCCTGATTATATCCCAGAGATTACATTCGAGACCTTCTTATCAGGTGAGGCGAAGTTGATTAAGGAATTCGTTCATTTTCTGCCAGGCTACTATCATGGAGGCGGAGACCCAGAGGTAGCTGGGAAGTGGATCCTTTCAAACGAGAAACTTCACGGACTTTTGAGGATTCACGACATCATACGGGCTAGGATTTTGGACTTATGCTCAAGGGAGATGCTGCAGTATGGTGGACCGCCCACACAGCTGCATACGGAGAGCTGAGTACTTGGGCAGAGTTCGAGAAATTCTTCTATGATTAGTATATCCCGATTGAGATTCAACTGAAACTAAGGGAGGATTTCGTGACACTGAGGCAGGGTAACCAGACAGTATCGCAATACATGGAGAGATTCACATACCTGCTTACTTTTATGATGGACATAGCTGGGATCGATCGACTTCAGGTCCACTACTTTATTCGAGGACTCCGACCAGAGATTGGGGGCGCGATTGTGTCGACAGGAGCCAGGACTGTAAGGGAAGTTTACGAGAGGGCTTTGGCCCACGAGACATTTCTGATGTGGAACGACATCGCCCCCGCTCGAGTGCATCGCGACAGCCATAGAGGCCAGGGGAGGTCAGACAGGAAAGGCAAGAGGAATCGCGATCAGAGAGATCAGAAGGGACAAAAGCGCAGATATGATGACTGGAAAATGATCAGCGCACATGCAGTTGTACCGGCACAGCCATAGCAGGTTATGGTAGTCCAGCAGTCGCAGAGACAAACTTAGGGTCAGGTCCAGAGAGGCAGATACGGGAGACAGCAGTAGCAGGGACAGGGCCATAGGGCTAGCGGACAGCAGGGTCAAAGCTCCGGACATAGGCATAATGTCACGTGTTTCAGATGTAGGCAGAAGGGGCATTACAATAGTGAATGTACCACCACTAGCAGCTCGGCCACTGTAGGCGAGGGAGTAGGTGCACGCAGTTGTCGCCCCAGATCGTGACGCGTCTCGGCAGCTCGTCGAGGGTGCGTTGATTATTTTTGGTCGCCCTATGCATACATTGATAGATTCTGGTAGTACGTTATCATTTATTTTGGGACGGATGGTAGGAGAGTTGGGTTTGACACCAGAGAGCGTTAACACCCACCTTATCCTCAATACGACCGCCGGGGATAAAATATATCCTAGTCGGATTTGTAGAGATTGTCCAGTCGAGGTTGGTGGTCAGCAGTTACCCATAGATCTCCGAGTATTAGAGTACATAAAGTTCGATATACTCTTAGGCATGGATTGGTTGGCGGCATACCACGCGCATTTGGACTATTTTAGAAAAACCGTCATTTTCCAAATACCAGGGATTCCTGATTTCACCTTTACCAGAGTCGCGACGTCACTTTCGATTAAGAGAGGAAGGTTAGCTACCACTCAGGAAATAGAGATCCTCGCAAGGATAGTTGAGTTCGATGAGGGGCCAGTGACCAGACTTGAAGATGTCCCAGTAGCACGCGAGTTCCCAGATGTTTTACCTGCGGATCTACCTGGATTACCCGCGCCCAGACAGGTAGAGTTTATGATTGAGTTAGTGCCAGGTAAGCGACCCATAGCAAGCAGACCTTACCGTATGTCACGGTCAGAGCACGAGGAATTGAGAGCCCAACTGGAGGATCTATCGAAGAAGGGTTTCATACACCCGAGTATGTCACCCTGGGGACCACCGGTCTTATTTGTGAGAAAGAAAGACGGTAGTATGCGGATGTGTATAGACTACCGAAAGTTAAATCAGGTGACAGTAAGGAATATGTATCCCTTGCCCAGGATCGATGACCTATTCGAATAGTTGGCCAGAGCGCAGTTCTTCTCTAAGATTGATATGAGATATGGATATCATCAGGTGCAGATCAGAGAGGAGGATGTACCTAAGACGACGTTCAGCATACGTTACGGGTTATTTGAGTTCACCGTCATGCCGTTTGGGTTGTCGAATGCGCCAGCTGTGTTTATGGATTTGATGCATCGAGTCTTAAGGCCGTTTTTAGATCGATTCGTAATAGTCTTCATCGATGACATCTTGATTTACTCCAAGACCCATGAGGACCACGAGAGACATCTTAGAGAGACGTTGAAGACTTTGAGGGAGCACCGATTGTACGCCAAGTTCAGTAAGTACGAGTTTTGGCTTTTTGAGGTGAAATTCTCGGGACACGTAATGAGCGACAGAGGTATTTTAGTGGACCCGAGTAAGATTCACGCTATCATCGACTGGCCTACACCACAGTGCGTGACACATATTATGAGCTTTTTAGGTTTGGCAGGATATTATCGACGCTTTGTACAAGATTTCTCCAAAATTGCAACGCCGATGACTAGATTGACCAAGAAGATGTGACCTTCCATTTGTCCAGTGAATACGAGGCGGCCTTCACAGAGTTGAAGAAGAAGTTGACTTCCGCACCGTTGTTAGTGTTGCCCGAGCTGGGCAAAGAATTAACTGTTCATACGGATGCTTGTGGAACCGGATTGGGTTGCGTACTGATGCAAGGAGACAGAGTGATAGCTTATTTATCGCGTTAGTTGAGGACCTATAAGAGGAACTATCCAGTGCACGACATGGAGCTTGTAGCGGTTGTATTTGCACTGAATATGTGGAGACACTACCTTTATGGTGAGAAGTTCATTATATACAGATCATAAGAGTTTGAAGTATCTTTTCACCCAAAAGGACCTGAATATGAGACAACGACGGTGGTTGGAATTGCTGAAAGACTGCGACTTCGCCATCGAGTATCAGCCTGGGAAGGCGAATGTCGTAGCAGATGCCCTTAGTAGGAGAGGACCAGACAGTGAGACAGTAGCTTGCAAGATGACCCACGAGTTTGGTTTACTCGAGGCAACAACAGCTATAAGTTTGTCAGAGGTACAAGACACTGCAGATGCTCATATTTGCGGACTAATGAGAGTACCGACAATATCTATTCCGCTCGTCTTGGAATGTCAGAGAGCTGATGTGTTGAATCAGAGGTTTAGGGACATGGCACAAAGTCCTGATTACCCAGATTGGCGCGAGTCTGTTAATGAGTGTTTGAGACACCAAGGTAGATTGTGGATTCCAGCAGTGGCAGAGTTACGCGATGGTATTCTTCAGGAGGCTCACAAATCCAAGTACAAAGTGCATCCCGACAATACCAAATGTACCATGATATGCGACGGTTATTTTGGTGGCTAGGGATGAAGGCATATGTCAGTCAGTATGTGAGGAGTTGTGAGGTGTGTCAGCAAGTTAAGGCTGAGCACATGAAACCTAGAGGACTATTACATCCACTACCTATCCCACAGTGGAAATGGGAACACATCACTATGGACTTCGTCAGTGGGTTGCCGACGACTTTGCGCAAACACGATGCCATCTGGGTAGTCATGGATCGACTGACGAAATCAGCGCATTTTATCCCAATCTCCATGAAATATAGCTTCCCACAGCTAAGCACGCTTTTCGAACGAGAAACTATCAGACTGCACGGAGTGCCGATATCTATAGTGTCAAACAAAGATAGTCGACTTACTTCGCAGCTTTGGCAGGCCATGCAGGAGAAGTATGGTACCAGATTGCAGTTCATCACGACCTTTCATCCGTAGACTGACGGGCAGTCAGAGAGACTTATTCAAATTCTTGAGGACATGCTCAGAGCCTGTGTGCTACAGTTTGGAGGGATGAGTTTTTGCCACTTTGTGAATTTGCCTACAACAATAGCTATCAGGCTAGTATTGGGATGCCACCATTTGAGGCGCTATACGGGAGACCATGCAGATCACCAGCTTGCTAGGCAGAGCCTAAGGACGTAGGTGCCGTTGGGCCTGAGATTGTTGTAGATCACACAGAGAAAATTAGGCTAATTCGTCAAAGGTTACAGGTTGCTCAGGATAGACAAAAGAAGTACATGAACAAGTATCGCGATGGGTTGAGTTATGAAGTGGAGGATTGGGTCTACTTGAAAGTTTCTCCCTCGAAGGGTCACCAGAGATTTGGGATTAAGGGAAACCTTGCACCGAGATTTATCGGGCCGTTTCAGATAGTCCGACGAGTTGGGGAGGTTGCTTATCAGTTGAAATTGTCGAGCCAGTTGGCAGGGGTGCATGATGTTTTTCACATTTATATGTTGAGGCTAGCCAGATCGGGACCGAGACCGATGGTTGATATGACAAGGATCGAGGTTAGACCGGATGTGACATATGAGGAGCACCCCATTGAGATAGTGTATCGCAAGGTACAGACTCTCAGAAGGAAAGAAATACCACTTGTACTCGTTCGATGGCAGTATCATAAGAACGAGGGCCTCACTTGGGAAAGAGAGTTTACCGTGCGAGAGCGATACCCCCATTCGTTCCAAGGTAAATATTTAATTAAATTCGAATCTCGGGACGAAATTCCTTTTAGTTGGGAAGTTTGTAACGACCCGCTTTAATTAATCCCGATTAACTGACAATTTCAGATTAAAATCCTAAGCTCAGACCCACGTGGACGTCGCGGAAAAGTCTAGGGCACGCCTAACGAGGTAAAATCAATTATTTTTGTATGACAAATGTTTATTTATTTTACTATTATTTAATAATACGCGCCGCGTTAATCAAGAATTTTGCTTGGTCGCATTGTGAGCGTGTAGTGACGAGAGTGTGTGACGTCATGGTGCGCGCGTAACGTGGGTGTACGGGGTAGTATAAGATTTAGCTATCACATCACACATCACATCATATCACATCAAACCCATCCCTCATCATTACCCTCTCTCCTCTTTAAATGATTACAAAAATTTTTTTTTTCTTTAAAAACCGAGAAGAGAGAGAAAGAGAAGGAGAGAGGGAGAGGAACGTTGAGAGAAGGAGAAGAAGGAAAGAAAATGAGAGAGAGGGTGAATGGACGAGAGAGAGAGAGAGAGAGAGAGAGAGAGAGAGAGAAGAGAGAGAGAGAGAGAGAGAGAGAGAGAGAGACGAGCTCGCGGCGCTGGCGGACTCCGGCAGCGGCATCGGCAACGACGACGTTCGCAAAGACCAGCCTCATTTTGATGCTGCAAATTTCCTTGATGAGCTGAGGAACTCTATCCTTAGGGAAATATTCATTCAAAAACGCGGTTGCCATATCATTCCAGGAATTAATGCAACCATGCGGAAGGTAGAAAAGCAATTCCTTGGCTTTGTCTTTAAGGCAGAACGGAAAAGATCTGAGCTTAACCGTTTCATCGTCCGCATTTGAGGGTTTCATTGACTTGCAGATAATATGAAACTCCTTTAGGAAAGTGATAGGGTCTTCATTCTCGCCACCATGGAAGGATGGTAGGAGAAGAATGAACCCATACCTCAACTCAAAGTCTCCAGAATTAATCGGATAGTTGATGCAGAGGGGTTGTTGCGCCAAAAGAGCTCGAAGCTTAAAATTGGCGCGACCCATGGTGATTTGGAGATTTGCAGCCATGTTCAGAGGATTTTGGCCTTCCCGTTGCCTAAGTTGGGTCTCTCTAATCCACCTATGAAAAGTTCTCTCTGGTTCAGGGTCGAAAGGTAGTAATGAACTGGCCGATTTTGACCGAGCGAGGTGTGGTAGCATAAAACTAAAATAAATAAATAAATAAATAAAATAATAATAAAAAGAAAAAAAAATCTAAACTCAAAGTAAATAAAAATAAATTAACTAAACTAATAAAAATAAATTAACTAAACTAAACTAATAAAAAAAACAATTAACCACTAATCTAACTAACAAAATAAATAAATTAACTAGACTAATGTTAAAAATAAGGCAAAATGTCCTCCACATGCATAAGTATGATGATGAAGTATAATTGATTGTAATTCTGAATATGGTGTGCATCTCCTAATTATTTGGTCGGTGCAAAACTTTCGTATGCAGGGTTCATCCCATAAATATTGTTTAGAATCCTTTTAGTTTTTTTCTTTTGGGCTCTCATTAAGTAAGGTGATAACCTATTAGTGGTAATATAATTAAGTATATCGGCATACCAAGGGCCATTAGTATGCATAATATGTAAGTATTCATATGGAAATTTATCCTTTAATGGTATAGGTGGTTCTCCATTCTCTAACCTACTTAAGTGGTCTGCTATTAGATTTTTTGCTCCTTTCTTATCTTTTAAAGTAAGGTCGAATTCTTATAGGAGTAGCATCCATCTTATTAGTCTACTTTTTGCATCTTGTTTTTCATTAAATATTACAAAGATACATGATCTAAATAAACTATTACATTTGTTCCTAATAGATATGGTCTAAATTTTTTTAAGGAAAACACTACCACTAAGAGTTCTTTTTCGGTAGTGGTGTAATTTTGTTGGGCTGGATCTAGTGTCCTGGAAGCATAATATATAACATGAGATTCTTTTCCTACTTTTTGACCTAGAACAGTTCGAATTGCATAGTTTGTTGCATCACACATAATTTCAAAGAGTAACGACCAATCTGGTAATTTAATCATAGGTGTAGGTGTTAAAAAGTCTTTTAATTTATCAAATGTTATATCGTACGCATTAGTAAATTCAAAAGGAATGTCTTTTCATAAAAGTTTGCATAACGGTTGTGTAATTTTAGAGAAACCTTTTACAAATCTTCTATAGAATCATGCATGTCCAAAAAATGAACTTATCTCTCTTACCATTGTAGGTTAACGTAACGTTTTAATTACTTCGATTTTTTTAAGGTCTACCTCTATTCCTTAATGTTACACGAAATTTCCTAATATCAGTCCTTGGTCTACCATGAAATGACATTTTTCATGGTTTAGTACTAAATTCTTTTTTATGCATCTTTTAAGTACTTTAGTTATATTAACTAAACATACATCAAAAGAATTACCATAAACTGTAAAAACATCCATAAAACTTCAATGAAATTTTCTACATAATCAAAGAAAATACCAACCATAAATCTTTGAAACGTTGCAGGTGCATTACATAAATCAAAAGGCATACCTTTATAAGAAATGTACTGAAGGGGCATGTAAAAGTAGTTTTTTCCTAATCTTCTAAGGATACATGTATTTAGTGAAATCCTCAATAACCATCTAGACGGCAGTAATGAGTTTTTTCAGCTAATATTTCTAACATATGATCTATAAATGGGAATGGATAGCAGTCTTTCCTAGTTGAGGTATTCAGCTTTCTATAATCTATACATACCCTCCAACCATTTTGGATTCTAGTTCATACTAAATCTCCATATTCATTTGTTATTACTGTAATCCCTATCTTTTTAGGGACTACTTGGACTAGGCTTACCCAATTGCTATCGGCTATTAGGAATATCATCCCTACATCTAATAGTTTTTATATTTCAGTTTTTACTACGTCCATCAAAGGTGGGTTTAATTTACATTGAGGTTGCCTAAAAGCTTTGGTATCAGTTTCTAGGTTTATCTTATGCATGCACCTAGCTGGACTTATTCCTTTGATATCAGTTATGGTCCATCCAGTTGCTCCTTTAAATTATTTTAATACATTTATAAACTTATTTTCTGTCAGACTAGTTAATTTGTTTGAAATTATTACTTCAATTTATCACAATCTCCTAAATAAATATATTTCAAATGGTCTGGTAAGGTTTTTAAATCTAATTCAGGGACTTCAACTATAGAAGGTAGAAGTTTTGAACGAGATCTAAATAAGTCTAGGTAACAAGTAAGTTATAGTAGTTCATTATATGATTCTAAAGTACTTATTATCTCTTTTGCTTCCTCATCTCTATCATCATCTTCTTCTAAATATTCAATTGTCAATACTAATTTATCTAGTTTATCTTTTCTTTAAGATTTGTCTGTTAATAGATCTATCATATCTATTATGCATATGAAAGAAACATCCATTCGTTATTTCATTGCAACATATATATTAAAATTTACTGCATCATCATCTACTTACATTGTTAATGTTCCATTTGAAACATTAGTCTTTGCTTTCGCTGTTTTCAAAAACGGCTTTCCTAAGATTAGAGAAGTCCTATTAGAGAAGTTATATTCTTTCATATCTAAGACATAGAAATATGTTGGGAAGACTAAATCATTAACTTTTACTAGTACATTTTTCAGTCACCCTACTAATTTGATAGTGGATCCATCAACTAATTGTACGACTATACCAGTTCTTCTAAATGTACGTCTGTTATTTGTAAATAAATAAATAAAGGCATAACATTTATGGAGGCTCCCTGATCATACAATGTTTTAGAAATTCCTATGATCTCAATCGTACATGGAACAAAAAACATTCCAAGATCAAAACATTTAGGAAATAACTTATTTTGGATTAGTGTTGATACGTGTTCTCCTATGCTCACCTTTTCATTAGCCCTAATCTCATTAATGCAAATCTTTTATAAATTTTTGATACTTAGGTGCATTTTAAAAAAATTCAAATAGGGGTATATTAACTACTACTTTCTTTAATATATCATATATTTGTTTTTATTCCAGTAGTTTCTTAGCATTTTTATTGTCTTCCAAACGATAAGGGAATGGTGGTGCTATATTAATTGATCTATCTTCATTGAGCTTATTACCCTTTTCATTGGGAGTCTTTTTACTTGTTCTTCAATTTCTTTTTCTAGTTCTACTTCTATTTCTTTTCTAGGAACTAATAGTCTGGCATTTTAGGTTCATTCATTTGCTTACCACTTCTTAATGTTATAACTGGTGCTTTTTTATATATAGTAGGATAAGGTTGAGATGGTAATTTTCTTTAATTTAAAAATTCACTCATTTGTGTTGTCATTTGACTTAATTAGTTTTTCACTTCAGGCATATTATTTTGTAATGTTTGAATTATTTGATTTTTTTCTCTTTATGAATTATTCGATGTTTTATACCTTTGATAACCCTGATTGTATGTTACCTACATTCAGCTATGGGTAATTTACATAATTATTAAAATTATAATTGGGATCAACAAAGTCATCATATTGGTTCATTTTTTTCTTTAACTTCTTCTATTTTGGTTTATTTTTCAAAAGGACATTTATCATTAGAATGGTTTAATTCATTACAAGATTTTTTTGCTTGATATATCTTTTAATAATAATTCAACCATGGCTTTTAGTTCTCTATCTTATCATATAGTGTTTTATATGTCCTATTCATATCACTTATATTATCTTTGGTCGGTTCACTCTTTTTCACCATGTTGCTTGGATTGTTTAGCCATTATTTATAGCTTCTCTTACTAAAGTTGGTGTTTTATCGAGCAAAGACCCTCTACATATCGTATCTAAGAATCTTCGTTCTAAGTGTTTTAATAATTTATAAAATTATTGCATTGAAGTTTTGTTTGTAAATTCATGCATTGGATATAGTGAGATTAATTTATGATACCTATCCTAAAACTCATCAAAAGTTTCTTTAATTTCCATCCTAACATTGCTAATTTTGTTTTCTATATTAACTAATTTTTCATGTTGAGACATATTGGCCAACAAAGACTTGTAGCATCTCAGACCAGTTAGTTATGGAATTTTGAGAAAGGTAAAATAACCAATCTAAAGCTTTTAATTTAACATAATTTATTTCTATATCTTTAGGTTTTAACGTGCTTACTTTCTTTACGAACTCTCTAATAAACTTTTGAGCATCTTCATTATATTCACCATAGAAACACGGTAAAGGATTTATGAGTTTGAACTTCAATTCAAGTTTTGGAAATTATGTTGTGAAAGTTATACACATAGGTCCATAAGCTGTGACATTCATATCATATTGCCTAAAAGTTAATTCTTCCTCCTATTTAGCCATTTTGTGTGACTTTCAACAAGAAGGTTTCCAAGAGATTATTTTTAAATCCCGGGCAACGACACCAAAAATTGACACATGTCGAGCAAGCACAATAATTTCCCGTATTTTACTATTAACTTATAGTATTGGTAAATGAGATATCTTCTCTGTAGGGATTTTTCAAATCTCTTAAGAATTTAAGCTACCTTAAAGTTTTATCAAATTCAACTTGTTTTAATTTATTTAATTTAATTAAATGTAAAATAAACACTAAACAATATGCAAACAAATTCAACAATTAATTAGATTAACTAAACTATAAATAATTTAAGTTTAATAAACTAACTAAATATACTAAAACTAATAAATCAAATAATCAATAAATCTATTTAAATAAAACACAAAACAAATATCTAAACAAACTCCCACTATACAATGTAATACACTTAGATTATTTTCAAACACTAAAATATAACATCACTTCATAATATAGTTATAATTATTTCATATAGAATCTTGGAATCATTAAATCTCAATTCATAATAGGTTGATAGCCTTTAGCCAGCCACTGATTTTCATAAATTAAATAGAAACGCCACATTCTTATCAATGTTAGTCTACCCATTAGATAAAACGCAACACCATAGAAATACGATAGCATTAAGTTCAATGAAAATCATGCCTAATCTAAGCAAATATTACCAAAGCCACATAAAAAAAAACTTAGAAAACAATCACCTAAGACATCGACAACTACAAAAAAAATGATTTATCAACGGATTAGAAAGGGAATAGCAACGGATTAGCATCGGAATACCAATGGAAATAAAATCAGAAATAGAATAGCAATGGAATGAAATTCATTTGAAAAAAAGTCATTTCTAATTATTTAGCAAGGGAAATTAAATTTCTCTCTAAATAGAGACGGAACACATATGGAAATAGCAACCATAAAATGGGTTATGAGTTGATTGATAAGTCGTATTTTTATATATTTATTAGTATATTTTAGTCTATTTAATTATTAAAAGTATTTAGAATATATATTGAATTATAGTTTTTGGTCATTTTTAAGTAAAACGGAGTGCGCGGTTGAATTCGTGGTAAGTAAATACTCAAAATTAGGGATTGTGGATTGTTTTGGGTGGATTTTTTGCGAAAGACAGCAGGTGAGATCGTTTTAATTTTTTTTATTATGCGGTTATATGCGGATATTGGATGGTAATGGTGGTGTTTTATATCATTTCTTCCATTTCTTTCATTTCTTGTCCATTCATATTCTTTTTTCATATCATTAGGAATTGATACACTTTCATTTATATATTTAGTATGTTTTATTTATTTTAGAGTCACCCGAAACTTTGTTCATGCCTTTGGTTGTGGATGAGTAAATTACAGTTACCTTTTTAACTTGAAACTTAGAGGAAATTAAGAGAAACATTTAATCAAGTTCGTAGTTCTGCATTTTTATGATTTCATGATTAGAAACTTAGATGATGGTTAAACTTAGTGCTAGATAACGAAAATGAGTAAACGGTCAAATTTATGCGAGTTATATTATTTTAACCCACATTGGGGGATTTGCTTGATTATAGTGAAAGTGAGAAGTACTAACAGGAGTATTCTTAGTGTAGAGCGTCCCACAGGTTTCCGCAGGAAATGGAGCAAGGAAACTTGTGGTGGAAAAAAAAAGTGAGAAAATCGGTCCATAGGAAACGGAGCAGGGACCGTATTAATTGAAAAAAAAGAAAAAAAAAAGATTTGTAGAAGAAAAATAAATAAAATAAAAATGAAAAAAATGAATAAAGGTGGAAGTTGTGAAACTCCTCAAATAAAAGATTTAGTTCGAGTGCTTTCACTATATTAAGTAAGATTTTGAACTTGCGTGGTTTAATTGTATAGACCAATAAAACTTGTGATTAGTTGACAGCCTTTGTTTTGACCGATTCTATGTTTTGAAAGTGAGGTCTTAATTGTGTTTGACTTGCGAGACTTGACATATCATAACTCTGAAATTTTCTAAGTTACTTGTTAATTTGGTGACTATGTAAACCAAAGGAACTCCATGAATTTGGGTCGGGTATAGGATTAGTTCAGTCAGTATTATTATATTAGAAGTCTAGCTTATTTGTGTCGTCATTTACACCTTTGCTCAAGGGACGTGTTCGGCGCGCGTCAATTTAAAGTTTCCTAAACCAACTATTTTGTAGAATAGTGGCAAAGGGTCGATCCCACAGAGACTGGTTATCTTTCTTAGGTTAAAACAACAAAAAAGGAAAATCAGGGTTTTAAAATAAATATTAATTTAACTAACTAATCTAACTAAACTAAATAAATAAAATAACTAAACTAATTTCTAAAACAATTAATTAATAATTAATTAACACCTAAATAACACATAAATCTCCAGTTCCACAAATCAAAATCAAGATTCAATAGCAATTATGGTCTTCAATCTTTCCCAAAGAGTTATTAATTTAGATTCTCCTAGATTAGCTATAGAAAATCGACAACTGCCAGAAATTCCTAGTTCCCCTAATTCCAATAGCCAGGACGTCCGCCACTAACTACTTCCCTAATTAATGTATAACCCTAGACATCCGCCAATCAGGTTTAACACACTAACTGCAGTAATATAGATCTATGGGAACATTAATCCTAAATAACCGGATCACAACCGCTACCGATTTAACCTAGATTCAATTGTTGTACATTCAAACACCGAAAGGTTTTTACGGCAAACGGGTGAATGTTTGTTACTTTATTGGTCTAAAAGCATAATTACACGGATACTAATATTCCAAATAACAATAGATTATCAACCTAAAAAGCATGCACTGGCCACATACATACCATAGATCTAAATCATAATCATTAAATCAACAACAATGAAATAGGAGAAATTAAATTAATTAAATAATAAAATAAAAATATCTCACATAATATGCTTTGAATCCATAATTCTGACTTGCTTCCCCTTCGACTTAGGCAACAAATTGATTAACCGGACATTGTCTTCAAAAATCACTACCAAAAACTAATAATTAATCTCTAAAAAATACTAATTAATTCTTCCTCTAATAATACCTAGGTTCTATATATATATAAAAATAGCCCAAATTGTAGTCGATATTGATATTAAGGTTTTGGAGGTGACTCGTGCGTCGAGGAGCATCGTGTGGGTATTTTTGGCTTGAAAAACCGACTTTGCTACGTGTCTGCACGTGATTGGCTGTATTTTAACGCCGAGCTGACGTGTCGCGCTGTGATAGGCCGTCGCCCGCTGTCATCGCTGATTTGTCGCCGCTCTATTCGATGGAAATCAACGAGTTCTGTTGTGTGTTGCTGACTCAGCGCCACGTGACGTAGTGTGATTGGCTGGACCACGTCACCGAAACGCGCTGGACAAGTGAGATCACGCCACGTGGCATCCACGTGGCTCGAAAAATCGCGCAAGAGTCGACCGAAATACTGGGAGTCAATGCGAGCATGGATCTCGAGACAGATCGACGAAGACTGAAACGTGGAGAAATTAAGGCGGTGTGGTCTCTGATGACGTGGCATATCCTCATTGGTCGCGCTTGCTTTGACGGGATTGTTGTTCGAATGTCCACGTGGCAGCGTCTGATTGGTCCAGAGTTGATTTTCTCGCTGACATGGCACACCGTGATTGGCTGGAACACCCTGTCCGCTATTCGACCTACCGCACAACGCGTATTTCGAGGCAAACTGTCTCGCCATCTGATAACTGCAAGTAAATACTCCATTTTGAGTATTTTTCCGCCACGAATTCAACCGCGCACTCCGTTTTACCTATAAATGACCAAAAATATAATTAAATTTATATTCCAAATACTTTTAATAATTAAATAGACTAAAATATACTAATAAATATATAAAAATACGACTTATCATTGATGTCCATTGCTAATTAGCAACGGAATAGCAACAGACATCATAGTTTTATGTCTTTAATCCGTTGTTAATTAACAACAGAAATTAGGAACGGAATAGCAATAGACATCATAGTTTTATGTCGTTAATCCGTTGTTAATTAGCAATGGAATAGCAATGGATTTCTAAGATGCTTGTTGATATTCCGTTGCTAATTAGCAACAAAATATCAACGAACATCAACTCATAAACCCATAACATTTATTAATTGTTTCGATTCCGTTTCTAATTAGAAACATATTAGCCACTAATACTTGCATTCTGTTGTTATTCTGTTTGTATGCCCATAATTTTTTTCATTACATTTTGTTCCAGCAGGGTTCTCTTAAACACAAAACCTATAGCTGGCCTTCTCAAATGCTTTGCACGCCCTACAACGACTCTTTAAGGGTACTATAACATCCTTCAAAACCAGATTTTGTATAATTCATTCACACAAAATATCAAATATTATACTAAATGGAACCTAAAAAAAGAGAATTCAATCTCAATATGCACAAAATGTTGTTTCAAATTTATTTACAAATCAAAAAGTTGTACAAACCAACTAAAATACCTAACTCTCACCACCAAGGTGCTCCCCCTCATCCACCCAATCTTGGATGTCCCGATCATCATCGTCGTGCAGCTACTTCGATGAATAAGTCGAATCCATCCCAACCTACTGGTGATGCTCTGAGGTGGTGGTGATGGTGATGGTGGCGGTGGTGGTGCCTGAGAGGTGTTCACTCCGAAGTCCATTTGCATTCCCAACTGGCTCTCCACAAAATTTTCAAACTACGCGAGCCTCTAAACAACTGCATCAAATTCTGAATTCCACACCATCAGCTCCCAGGTCATACTGGCATCGGGATCTTCACATCTCCTATTTACCCTAGCACGTGACACGAGCCTATAGACACCCCTTTGGGCGGTCCCCCGTCACATCTCAATAAAGTTGTTCCTTGTCAAACCCCGCTTAATAAGGGCATCTGACTAGCCTAGATTACCTTAATCCCTCGATAATCTAGCAGTAATAACTTCTTCATCATTAAACAATTAAGATTAAGATATTGTAATCATCAATTATAAAATATTATCAATCTCTAAGGAATATAAATCGAGTCTTAAACCTTAAATCACGTTTAACTGAATTCAATAATCCTCAAAACATTTTAAAAACTTTTCGACAGCGTCTCCTTTATTTTTAAACTTACACCGAAATCCCGACCTTCAAAAATCTTCAACAAAACATGCTTGGATTTAGTGGAAATGTCGAAGGACTAACAACTCACCCATAACAATATGTATTGCATTCACAAAAATTATTTATTCATTCCAACTTATCTCGGATTTTCAAAATTCTTAAACTATCATTACCTTAATTCCAAAATTTCTTTCAATTCATCCTAAAATTGTTCCAGTCGTTCCAAACGATATCTTAATCACACTCGAACCTACAACCCGTTTATAAAATATAATATATTCAAAAACCAATGCATACATAGAGAAAAGAACTAAACAAGTCATATACAGTTGGAAAGTTTTTATTTTCCTTTGTCGCCACTGGAACTTGTCATTATTCAATTATAAAAATTCAATAATGTCAGATAAGTAAATCTCATACTATCCAGTACATCTATAATAATCAAATGCATAATAATCCAAAAGATTAAACAAGAAATATAATCCAAGGATGTTAAATACAACCGTGAATCCATCATGTCTTTGTTATCTGACCACAATTAGATAACATTCTCCGAAAGTGGTAAGTAAAACATAATAAGGACTCATGCGCGGAAAGAATAACCAATTGAGTCTCGTACCTCGAGTCTATCAAAGTATGATATGGTTCAACGTAATCTCATTATAATCATGTAATTTAAAATATCAGTGACTCTAGCCCCTCAAACATAATATAATTCTACCATGTACACAGTCAAGTAGACACTATAAGTTTTACCCTGTAATACACAGTTAGTTAGCTTAATATACCCTGTGCACATAGTCAGACAGACACTAAATAGTTCTACCCTGTAATACAGTCAAGCAGACACTATAAGGAGACTCAAATTGTTTTATCCTCTCAACCCGTGTATGCATGCACAACAAAAATGTAATATCAAGGATGAATGCAATTTATACGAAATCATAATCATACAATGTAATCACTATGGGATTTACTTAACCTTACAAATGCGACATCACAACACCCTTGTGCTCTAAGTCGGTAAACTAGTCCATACGGGGCTCCAATCACAGTCTTACAATTTATTAATACGTCATGTAAGCCTCCATAACAACTTCACCATTTGTTTTCAATTTTTTTTATATATTTATGTCCTATTCGACCCAAAAACCACGTAATCCCTCCAAATCAACCTCTCGGATGTCCGGATCACAATTTTGACTTCAAATTATGGTTCAAAATCAAAAATTACCCTTGACTAGGCTTTTAAATAAATTTTTTTAAATTCTGGGCATTTTCGGATATCGTAGCACTAACTACGAGAAAATAATGCAGTAAAAAATCTCGACAAAATCTCAAAATCATCATTTTTCTTAAAAACTCTCAATTTCCATTAAGTTATCCAAAACCCCCCATTTTTTATAATTCTCCTAATTTCCAGGTATTTTATTTACTTATTTTTCCTATTTTAAAACCAAATTTATTATTTTATTTTATTTATTATTCTTAAAAAAATAAGGGGGAAGGGAGTCATCCCCTTCCGCCCTCCCAATTTCTTCTTTGTTTCGACAGAGAAGAAAATTTTTCTTTTTTTTTTTAATTCACTGGGCAGGGGCGATGGCTCCCCTGCCATCTCCTACCTCGGACCGAGCCTCCCATCCGCCATGTTCACTTCCTCAAAGCTCCAACCTCCATTGACCAATCTCACAACAACCTAGAACAACGACCCACCAACAACAACAAACAACACATACTACTCACCTTGGATTCGACATCTCCGTCTCGATTTCCGTCGACTTGGTCTCTCTCGGTCTCTCTTTTGATCTCTCAGTATCTCTCTATCTTTATCTCTCTCACTGATTCGAATGGAATAAATGGGGAAGAAGCCATTGTTTACTTGCAAACAAATATATTACATTTTCTCGAGATTCGCATAACGTGAATCTCGAGAGAAATCAAATGGTTCAGTTTTATAATATAAAATTATGATCTTCCTGAAATTGCATAGTATGTATCTCGGGGTTAATCCTTGTCTATTAAAAATTTAATGAGTCGATTGTTGAGTTATAGTTATATATTAAGATTTTTTTCGAAATTCGCATAGTACGAATTGCAAGACAAAGATAATGATCCACTTCTTTTATTTTATTGTTTTTTTTATAACACGCATTTTGAGGCATATAACACCTTACAAATAGTGACATTCAACCACTCCTCGATACTATGCTACATGCATCTCGAGGTGCATTCAATGTATATTTTTATTTAAGGGTAATGCTAGATGGACTCAAAAAGTCCGGACTCAAACAATCAAAAAGACATAAAGACCCTTAATTAAAATTCATTATTAGTGTTTGGGGGTAGAGGGTAATTAGGTCTTTTACTTAAGTAGATATCTTAAATTGTTAACAAAAAAATCTTTGAGTCCTGACTCAAAGAGTCCAAACAGATTTTTTGTTTATTTAATTCAAACTATATAATCCATTTATATATATAAACTACATTATATACATAAATACATATACACCTATATATTCACGGCTATAAATTCGCCACGCGTGCCAACGACTGATCTCGAACGTGCACACTATTGTACATCCCACGCGTGTCACCCTCGACTCCACGTGTCACCAGACGCACACTAATTTATTAGTTATTTTATTTAATTTTACGATTATCTCTTCAATTTACATCCAAATAAATCCTTGAAAAATACTCCAATTTCGCTAAAAATTGGATGAATTTACCAAAATGTTTGTAAACCCTCGAACAACCCGTCTTTACACGCAAATCGAGTGTGGGACCCACGTCGACTCGTTAAGTCCATTTAAAGTTCAAAATTCGAATTTTTCAACTTAATTGCAATATTTTTCGTGAAAATCAAAACAGTTGCTCGAGTCAACATTTGAACTTCCACGTAACTCGCTTTAACACATATCTTGAGATAAAACCCCTAAATTATCAAAATTGGAGAAAATTCTCCAACGCGCTTCGCAACTCACGGACACCGTGTATACACTCTACTTGATCCTATTTCGCGTCAAAATAATGTATAATACATCAAATAGGCACACACACATAAAAATAATATTACAATTTATGATCTCCGATCTGTAACATGTGGGTCCCACCTCGGATACCTAAATCTCAAATTAAATCTAAAAATACTTATTAGCCACCTAATCAAGTTTATCAAATTCTCAAATATCACACTCCTCTTCTATCGACTGGTTTGGTGTAGCCTAAGTGTGCTTCTCACGCCTCCTCATCAGCTCCGCCTGCACGAGACAAGTCGTCAAAAAAAAAATGAAAATAAATCATTGAAAAAATGAAGAAAAGATTTAAATAGCCCAAAATCGTTTATAGTGCTTAAAAATAGTAAGAGAGGAATAAGATGATCATTCGTAGTGGCATGGCAAGCTGGATGAGATAAAGTAAGTTTTGCGGAGGCACGGCAAGCTGGAAAAAGGAGGAAGAGAGGAATGAGAGGATCATTTGGTTTTGTGAAGCTTCCACCAAATAAGAATTGCATCAATTGTAATAGTCTGGTGAACATTTCGAGTTTTAGTTTTTCAGATTGCATTGCGCTGTTAATTTTTAGGTGGAATTAAATCTGAATTGCCAGTGTATATGTGCTACTACTTGTTGTTTGTACAACACTGTTATAACTTATGTATATACACAAGGTATTGAATTGCATACCGCTATACATGCGAAGCTTATTGCTTTGTGTTCTTTGTGAGGCGCATCGATACGGTTGCTTTGAGTTCAGTATTAGGATCAAGTGAGTCACTCGTTCCTATAGTCTTTTAACATCCATATTGTTTATTAATTCACTGTCTACTTTTAAATATGCTCTGCACATTTACTAAAGTGCCTAAGCTTAATTTATTTATTAATAAGTTACTTAACCAAATTAATTAGTAGTATGACTCACTCTTTTGATCTTGCTTTCAACAATATGTTTATGTTTTAAAAATTTAGAGGCTAATATTGTACCTCACCTGGTTTAATTGGTATCCTTGTATGTCCACCATCCATATCAAAAGGACATGTTTTTATGCTTGAATTTTTGACATCAAAATGCCATATTCAGCACTTTTTCATGACTTATTTGCACTTGTTTTCTTGGCATACCTCTCCTCTTTTGCACTAAAAAAAAATCATGTGATCCCTAATTGGTTTGTTCTTTCAAACGTATTAATGATACTACCCTTCCATATATTGCAGTTATTGTATGGAATTTGGATTTGTGTGTAGTGACTATTTTGTGTTCATTTTCACTGTAATAACTATTGATATTGACAAAAAAAATGCTAGCATTTTTGTATGGTGTGATTCTTTCTAATGTTGATATTTCTTTTTGCTTATATATTTGGTTCTTTTAAAGCGTGCTTCTCATATTCATTGGTAGTTGAACTAGACTAATGTTTTTTGTATAGATGTTGTCGATGAGTCGATGCATAGCTTCTCACATTCTTTTGCATTTTTTTTTCACAGACCAAATGCATGCTTTATCCACTGTGATCTCCAGTAAAAGGTATGAATTAGTTTGTGTTATCCTTCCTCACCCTGCTTTCTATTTCTTTTATAGTACTTAGAGAATTCTATAAAACCCATGCACAAAAGCCAACTAAGCAACAAGAATTAGATTGTCGTTTGATCTAATGAAATTGAAAATCGAAGCATAAAACGCAACAGATGAAACATCAAATTAAATTTCTTTTGAAACCGAAGTACTTCGACATTCTTATCTTTTCTTTGCAATGCAACATCTCATCCCCTCTCTAACACCAAGAGAGATTTCGGCAATCACATATGCCATTATTATATTATTATTCAGTTGTCCTTACTCAGTAAGTTGTCTAAATTACTCATTTTATGTAGTAGTTTAAATATAATCCTAGTAATTGCTCATTAAGTTGTAGGTAGACTTAGGAGGGTACCTGATCAAACCATGAGTTAGTACCAACTTTTCTTCGATTAACTTCATGAGCCCTATCTATATTAAGGAGAATTGTCTTCTATATCTAGTCGAAAAAGTTGAAAAGATATAAAAATAATGCAGTCCTTGTAGAAGATACACTGTCCATGGCACCAAATTGAATCACCAGGTTTATTTATGAATGCTTTTCTTTCTCTCAGGATAAAATTACTTGTGAAGGTTTGTAAAGATAGTAAGAAAAAGAGTCTCACATTTCATTTTCTTTTCCTAAACTATTGTCAACATTGATACATATACAAACAATAACATTGCAGGCTTGACAAAGAAATATCTCTTTATTCAATCTTGTGAGGTATGTGCCCGAATTCACATGGGACCAAAAAAGAGTGTAAAGTAAAACACTAGGGAGTTAAATTCAAGAAGTTAACTCGAATTAAACCAATTATTATTTCCATGTTTGTCAAATGAAAGATGTGCATTGACTTTTCTCTAGTTTTCTTTTGTGAACTACTAGGGTACTACCATTCACTAGGGTTGTAAATTCATTTCTGCTATTTCTTTAGCATGGTCTAGAAAGATGAACTTAATTGTATATATAGTTGGAGTACCAAGTGAACTTTCATTTAAGAGTGACAAAACTCATTTCTGCTTTTATGAAAACCAAAGTGCTTATTAAACATAGGAATCATATCATTGTTCACACGTCCACAAAACTAGGAATCACATCACGGTTTACACATCCACAAAAGAAATAAAAAGAATATAACAACAAATAAAAGTGCTTGTGAAACATAGGCAATAAAAGATTTAGAATAAGCGAGAATCACGATTCAAGCATAATGGAAGATATCTTATTATATGTATAATCATAGTATTTATTTATAAGCAATTCTAAATTTTATATTAACAAGACACTTAAATGAAACCGCGCTAATCTGCTATCAATGAATCTCACCCATCATGATCTTTCGTATGGACATGAAGGAAGACATCATTAGGCGTAACATCATCATTATCCAGAGCCTACACAAAAGATTAAAGTTTACAACCTATTAGCAGCGAGAAACTAATAAGTTCTAAGGAAACATCAAATAACCATGACACTTACCAATATCTCTCCATGGGTCCAAAAATACCCTGAGCCACCGGTGTGCTTCGAATGACTTGTACGAGGGCCATCCTTTTAGCTTTATGTAGTGTGAAACATTCTCAGACTTGGCCTTGAAATCTGTGCTCGCCCAATACAACAATATCTATTTTATGCCTCATTAGTCACAAAGTCCGGCCTCATGCCAAGGGCGCGAGCTCTTGCATCAACACGTTGTACTTAACACACGCCTTTGCATCATAAGCGGTTCTCACGATCACCTCATCAATCGATGGGTCCCATCGAAAGTATGGTCGAAAATGATTAATATAATTAATTATAATTTTTTTCAAAGAAATAATTAATTTAATCATTTAGTGTCAATTTATTTACTTTCCATCTCTCCCAATATGTATCCTTTTGATGATCGTGTATTGACTTCCAACAGTACCCTTCAGTAATCATCCCCAGCTTGAAAATGTTGGTCATCCTCTGAGCACAAACTTTTGAATGATGTAAAACCCAACCGTTTTCCCTGTTCATTTTCAACTTGATCAAGTTAGTCAAATGTTCTTCTTGCTCTACTTCTAGTTAGGGTACGTATAATTAATTAGTCATTCGTAATGAAATGATAACTTACTCGACAGACTTAATAATAATGGGGAATCTATGCGCGCCTCCTCCCTTTTGGGGTGCTACTGAGGGAGCTGGCAGAAGGGGGGCTGTTGGGGAGCTCCATTGTGCCTCTAAGGAACACGAGCGGGGGCTCCCATTACCTCGTGGGACCCGCTAGATAGTGCGAGTGATGCAGTGGAAGGTGGAGCAGATCTAGTAGGCGATGAAGTGTCATGTCGGTACAAACTAGCAGAATGAATGTGCGATGAGGTGTGATTAGATGATGATGGGCCCATCAGCGAAATAGTGGGTATATGTGTTGTTGAAGTCAGTCTCGTCGACAATGACGATGAAATAATGTCGAAAACTCGGTCGGAAGACAGTGCACTAGATCAATCGGTCCCATACAACCCTATCATAGTGATCCTTAATCTCCTGATGCAGCTCGACCCCTTCTGGATGGACCTCGACCTCTCGATGGTCCTCTACCTCGCACAGTGGGAGCTTATCTTCCACCACCTCCTATTGGAGGCTGATCGCTAAGGTCAACATCAGTCAGAATCCTGTCCGCGGGTCTGCATGCCTGCCTGCTAAAATATGTCACGTACAATAGTAATTAATCTAAGTTAAGAAAGGAATCAACGTAAACGTCAAAATACAAGTAAATAAACATACGTCACTCACTATTGTCTATTTCAAATTCACTTTCATTTCTAGAATCTAACACGTGATCTTCCTCGTCATAGTCATCATGTTTCGGTACACTGATCATCATGTGGGAACTCGTTCGATTAACTAGCATTCCAATGTCATTTTTTGGATTAGTAACGATGTTCGTGGCTAGTTCGCCTACTTGGAATGTCGTATTTGTCGAACGAGCAATCTCATCATCAACAACGGTGCCCTCATCAACGAACATTGGCTGACAACAACAAACAACTAACCAGTCTCGTCATTCATGTTTCATAGAAGGGTATGGAAAATAGTAGACCGGACAGGCTTGCATTGCCAAAATGAAAGGATCATACTTGTTATACCATCGAGTTCGATGAACCTCGACCAACTTAAGCGAAGGGTGAGTCTTTACACCCACAGGCTGTGTAGGGTCTAACTATTCATATTTGAACAACACCATTCGCTTAAAGCCACCATATTAAATCTGTATAACCTCTTGTCGTCTTTCGTAGAAATCGTGAGAAATATCGGCGTAGTTGGAGCCCTTTACACATACAACATTTTTTTGTGTCGCCCTATTAACACCATAAAAATTTGTTCCCATTAACAATATATCCTAGGTATATGATAGATAATTGTATAGGACTAATTGAAAGATGACGAAGTGTCTCATCTGTGATGTTATGTCGTGCCCGGTTACAAACACACAATAGTTATAAGAGCATGAGATAAAAGAATTCTTTCAAAATAGCAGAATTTAACATTACATATGTGTGAAACCACTTAGCGAAATTCTGCTCGAGATTATAATCGACGTTCGTCTCTTCCCCGTACGACATATGTACTTCGTCGATGAAGATTCTATATTTCATACTCAGACGTTAGAAGAAAAAGGACCAGAGATCTATTAAAGAATGAACGTAATAAATTGACATTTTAAAGTGACTTACAAGATGTATGGCGCGACTTCAGGACAATTGAGTAAGATGTAAATGTTAGCAGCATTTTACTCTTGTTCTGTCAAAAATCTTACTTTTCCAGTATAAACGGTATAACCTGGGTGAGTAAACAAAATGAGGGTTGGGACCTACACCATCGTCGCCATTGCGTTGTCCTTGATTGTGCAAGGTGGCAATGTGGTCTTCAAAATAATAAGAACAAAAAAGGTTGTTTCCTCTACCAAATATGCATTGCACATCGATCCTTCGACCTTTGCTTTGTTCCGCATATTTTTTCAAGTACTTAAGGTACCTAAGGAATTGATGTTGATGATAAACAATAGCTTAATTATTAATGAATGACATAATCGGTTAATTTGTAATTAAAAATGATAAAATCACCTCTCAAACGGGTACATTCAGCAAAATTGTACTAAGCTAACAAATCGACCCTCATAAGGCAAGTAGATTGACAAGTGTTCCATTGAGTCGAAGAAACTTGGAAGAAATATTTTCTCTAGTTTACAAATTATTAGAGGTATTTTGCACTCTAAATGAGCCATATCCTGGACTGGTACACTTTTAGTCGTCAGTGATCGAAATAATAGACTAAGCTCGCTAATGGCGACACTAACAGCGTCTAGAAGAAAGTTCCCAAAATGCAATTGGAATTTGTATTTGCATGAAAACATGACAATCATGACTCTTCATCCTGAACAACTTTTGGCCCTTTGGGTCTGCGCAACGCCTGAAATTAGAAACAGATCTGTGGAGAAAAAGCAAAGATCGAATCCACTCGCATAATTTCTATTTTTTAGGATTGTCAAAAGCGTAGTATGCTAGCAGATACTTCTTTGACACTTCATCCATATGTAGAGAAGGTTGTTGAAAAAGTTCGTGAACATCTCGTCTCAACTTCAAATTGTCCTTAGTCTTTAACGCACATGGATGGTGGAAAGTCGTATAGAGTCAAAATCACGGACCACGAAGAGTAAGGGCTCCCATTTAACCCAAACGATTGAAAACCATCAATGCAGAGCCTCAAACGAACATTTTAAATCTCTGCTATGAACTCTTTATTGGCTTTATTAAAATGACGTCATGCCATCGAATTGGAACAGTGTTACATAACATCATTTGGGGGCACGTGTTCCCCATGCCAGCGCATATGACTAGCTATTGATTCAGAAGCGAACAAGCATTGCAATCAAAGGCCTAAGGGAAAGTAATATTTTTTTGGCAAGGCCATGTTTTTATGTTCCTACCGAGACTACGTCGTTATGTTATGTACCGAGAATGCCTACAAATTTTGCACGATGTTAACTCAAAGCCCTCTCCTCAATAAACTATACACTAATTTTCACAACAATCTATTTTCTCAACAAGTAGACCCAATCCTTGCATAAGTCGCTTTGTGGAGTAGAAAGTGTCAACTAATGTGTTATTGTTAGGCAATGCTTCCTTGATGAATTGCATTAACCCATCATAACAGCGTTTAGAGACGTGGTGCGCCGATTTCAGAAAAAGCAATCTAGCCATGACAAACAATTTCATCATGTTCTTACAACCCACTTACAATTGCTCGTTACCAGCGTCAATCATCTCGTATAGTTGTTGTGCTTGGGAGTTGGGCAACTCTACCATGTGATTCCAGTTAAAACTAAGCCTCACCGCATTGTGTAGCATCTCTTGATAAGTCGACATTGGTTGACCATAGTCGATGTCAATTTCTTAGTCGTAATTGTTTTCGAAATCGTCGAAAGTGGACGTCATATCCTGACCTTCTTTCTCACCGTGTTTGTACCAAGAATAGTATCCAAGAAGGAACTCATACCTACATATGTGGTACTCAACAGTCCTAACGTCGAAGTAGGTTATATAGAAGTCGACATTTAATGCGATTAAATGAGTGCCAACCCTAATTGTGATAGGTGGTACAATTTGCATTCGCAAACTTTACAAATTCTTTTACCGTTACAACAAACTCCCTTCGAATAAACCCGTTATCGAGGCAATTTTACATCCACTCTCTATTCGCAGTTGGCATTTCCTACAAAATATGATGACTTAATTTAGATGCAAATGTCGACAATTCATATTTTTTTTGTAATTGTTGACTAATCAATGCCTCAAGATACATTTATAAAAAGTTTGTGTAAGGTCTATTGCAATGCATTTAGCTAGACCATGAATATATGTTACTTCTACAAAACTTTCGGCTGAGTTTCCCCTATAAAATAAATTACCAAAAATTCTAGAACCTAATAAACATCAGTTGGAGAATGCCTAAAAGGTCTCACATCTCCCCAACATTTCACAATATCATATTAACATGAATTAAAAGGCTTTATTCAATTTATTTTAACAATTCAAGATCGATATTCAACAAAGATTGAACTCGCAAGTCGCAACCAAAATGAAAGTATTGAACAATTATAAAACTAAATACAATTCATAGTAAACATATAGGCATATCAGTGCAAAGTCTATAGTGACAATTCAAAAAACTCACTTGTAATAAAGACAGTAGTTTATAACAAATACTACACATGCATTTGCAGCTTTGATTTACATTGGCTCTTAAAGCCAATAATGCGATTGAATTTATATATATACAACTGTTGTAAATTAAGTTGGAACTTGCTAAAAACTAGAAAAAGAAAATAGAAGACTAAGAACTTCTACTACTACAAACTAATACTACAAAGGAGAAGAGAAGAAATGAGATAGTTGAAATGAGAAGTTTTCATTCTACTTGATGTGTGAATTACAATGGAGTTGACACCCTTTATATAGGTCATTTGGTGATGATGATAATTGTACTTATATAATGTGTACAAGTTATACATACACCACAAGTCATACAACACATCACAAGCAACATAAACAATACATGGAAGAGTTGATGTACATTGGAGAGGAGTACAAGTTACATGACAATACATGGATAAGTGATTATACATTGGAGTTGAATACAAGTTATGTAGAGTGTACAAGTTTCATTCAATGTAGAAGTCATGCTTGATGTTACAATTCAATGTGAGAGTCGTGCTTGATAATGTGATCATTCATAAGCTTGGTTAAAGGGTCATCCAATTTACAACGCTCCCCTTGGATGACAATTGCTGAGAGAATATGTCTCGTTATAACCTGTACTAGAAAAACCCTGTGGGAAAAAATCTAGTACACGAAAAAGAGTACAAAGTTCTCGTCAATCTTGATTTGCAGTATAATATTATTTATTGCCTCATTAAAAACCTTACCAGGAAAACTCAGTGGGACAAAACCAAAGCTAAGGAAAAGAGTGCAACACATTGATACACTTTAAGAGAATATATATGACTAATTAAAACCTTTACTAGAAAAGCCCTATAGGAAAAAAATCTAGTATAGGAAAAAGAGTACATTGCTCTCATAAATTTTTTTTATATGGAGTATAATAATGTTAGGATTGCCTCTTTAAAAACCTTGCTAGGCAAATCCAGTGGGATCAAACCAATAGCGAAAGGAAAATAGTGCAATACACTAATCGACCTTGATAAAGAGTTTTAATATTGTTAGAATTGCCTCATTAAAAACCTTTGCAAAGAAAATCCAATGGGATAAAACCATAGCAAAGGGATAAAAAGTGTAATACACTAACCAATAACTCATTTTGATTCTCCCCCTCATGTTCACATGGGTGAGACATCTTCTACATTTTGTTGCGCATGGACATCGTTTTCTATATGAACCATTTAATGTTGAAGCATATGATTGCCACTCTTTTGTATATAGTATTTGCATCAAGTAATTGATTCATAACTTGTTGCTACCGAATGATCCTTTGAATTTTGAGTTCATATTAATTTATACATAGATCATAATAAAAAAAACTTAATGCAATTTGATGTGTTTCAAGTAATTTCACGTCATTCCTTTTGGATTGACTTATATCTCCCCCTAATGGTGAAAAAATTGTTTCGTCAAAGGTGACAATTAGCAAAACTTATTATAAATAAATTTCCTATCAGGGATCAAGGCATCTTATAATATAATTGATGGAGAGTTAAATCAATATAAGTCACCTATTGATTTGCCTTGAGATAATCTTCTGCTAATAAAAAATCCAGTTCGATAAAGGATGTCTGTCCGAATTTACGATATTTTCGCATAATTGATGATTATGGATAATCAAATAGATCTTTCTACATTATGAATGTTATTTGATTGAAGACGACATTCGTTTAATGTGTCTTATATATCCCAAAAGTTAAAGCCGGAAATATTATACTCAGATTAAATCATATTCATATAGATAAATTTTCTATTATTCTGAGTAGACTTCTTCTGAACAAGACATTAACAATAAAATTGTTGTACCCGATATTGCCTGAACATTAGCCTCCGCTAAGTTCGAATTCGAGAAATATTCACTTTTACACTATAATGTACATGCATGTAGCACGATACACAAGATATAAACTCATCGCCCATATTTAGGTCACGATTTAAACACATCTCGATGTACTTGTTTTATCGAGCCATTTTCAATGATAAAATTCATAATATTTTGCCTTTGATTTTGAAGGCATGGTAAAGATCATTAAAATATTCGGGTATATATATGACAATATTTATGCAAAATAGCCTTTCATATATGACCAAAAAAATGTCACAATTATGAGCGCTCATTGTCAATAATTATTTGCCATTTGTAGTGGTGCGCCACTTTTATTCCAATTTTTGGTGGAATTGTCTATACGACTTTTACCTGATATTTTCACTTTTTCCACGTCCATAAATTTATTATTGCGATCATGATCATTATATGAAATATATGCTTCTTAATTTGAATATGAACTAATTAGACGGGAGCGATATTATATTTATAATATCTCATTATTTTACTCAACTACCATGAGACAACAAATCAATCCTTAATATTTATTGGATTGACGTGCGCACTCGATATTTGTTGCAGCAATAAATCGAGGCGGGCCACATGACCTTATTTTTATTGTCTCATCAGTCATATTTCCACATAGCCTCAACATAGAGGTAATTAAAATTGTGGAATTGTAATTAATATTTGACTGATTAAATTTTGTAGCATGAGACTCGGCCACTCATTTTGAGCTTTTGGAGCATTACCCTTTTGGTATGTATATATATAACTTCATAAGGTGAAAAGATATATAAAGTGAAATATTCACTTTTCAAATATCTAAAGAGAAATTGACGAATGATTATGTATAACACACAGTTTTGCATATATATTTTATTCACAAATTGTAGTATCTAATTGTCATGACAAGTAATTCTTGTCGGTAATATAATTAGGCAACAAGTTCAACTATGGTTGAATAATATTTTGAAAATAAATTTAATATAAAATAGTTTTTCCCTTTTTTATGTAAAAACATAACATATATTTAAATATATGTTCACAACTTGATTCATTAATAAACAAAATATACTATCATATTAGTTGGTGGGACAACCTCCAAGTTAGGTAGCGAGACATAGTCTACTTAATATAATGCCTCGTCGAACGGGATAACCCGTCTCCCTTTCAATGTTTAGCTTTATCGGGGACAAGGCTTACCTATTATCAACTCAAACTTATAGCATTATTTGTATTATAAAATCAAGAATAGAACAATAACTAATCATTTGTAGTTTTAAGAGAAAAAACTATATATCACACATTGACTTTTGATTTTTGATGTAAAAGATTGTACAAGACGCAGCTACAAAGCATACTTTCGTAGTCGGCGACGTTACAATGCATAATGTATGAATAAAGTACATTTACATAATTAAATATGCATATAACAAAAAGAAATTAACCATGACAACATGTAAATAAATTGAACTTATTTAAATTAATAAAAATTATACATTCTTAGCTTTATATCTTTGAAAAGTTTCTCGATCTTCAAGACCTCCTCTTGTAGAGCAACTTCATGTTGATAACGTGTTGTAAATTAAGTTGAAACTTGCTAAGAACTAGAAAAAGAAAATAGAATACTAAGAACTTCTACTACTACAAATGAGAAGAGAAGAAATGAGATAGTTGAAATGAAAAGTTTTCATTCTACTTGGTGTGTGAATTATAATGGAGTTGTCACCCTTTATATAAGCCATTTGGTGATGATGATAATTGTACTTATATAATGTGTACAAGTTATACATACACCACAAGTCATACAACACATCACAAGCAGCATAGACAATACATGGAAGAGTTGGTGTACATTGGAGAGGATTACAAGTTACATGACAATACATGGATAAGTGATTATATATTGGAGTTGAATACATGTTATGTAAAGTGTACAGTTACATTCAATGTAGAAGTAATGCTTGATGTTACAATTCAATGTGAGAGTCATGCTTGACAATGTGATCATTCATAAGCTTGGTTAAAGGGTCATCCAATTTACAACAACAACAATCTACTTTTCAATCTATTTCTTTCTATTACTTTAGTGGGAGTCTAATAACGTTGAAGACATCATACCATTAGTAGTCTAGTCATATTAAAAAAGTTCACGTTGTTGTTTGTCAAGTAACTAATAGGTAAACATCCATCACTATATTAAGAGTTACTTAAATTGTAGATTAGAGGTGTAATGTGTCTTCAAAACAAAATCTGGACGCCCCTTTGCAATTTTGTTCGTAAAACACAAATAAAATTGAATACATCATACCATTAGTTTTGCATATTCTACAAAAAATTCCGCAAAATTTCCCCCATAAAATGAACTACCAAACATATCAGAAAGTAATAAACATTAGTGGAAGAATGCCCAGAAGGTCTTACATCTCCCCAACATTTCGCAATATCATATAAACATGAATGAAAAAGCTAAATTCAAATCATATAGTAACATTTCAAGATATTCAAAAAAAGGATTGAAATCGCAAGTTGTAACCAAAATGAATGCATTGAACAATTACAAAACGTACCTGAATTCCCTTTATTGCCTCAACTGCAACCCTAGGTTATATGCATTGAACCTAGTTCACATGAAATGCATAAATTCAATTCAAGAAGATGCTGTTTGTTTAAAGACAAAGTCGGTCATTAACCTAAGGCAACATATATAATTTATTCCAGTATTCTATACAATTATTTAGTAATTAAAGGTTGAACTTCTACATGCAGAGCTTTGAATTTCAGAACATGGCCTTATATTAAGTGGAACTCGCATAAATTTAAACACATGGATGCACTTAACACAAAACAATATCGATCATTCACTATGAGTAAGGTTGTCAGGATCCCAATCCTACTTTTCGATCGAACAATTTGAGATCACGCAATTTGATCCTAGAATGGACCATCATATATATTACAAGTTGCTACCACAAAGAAACAACAACAACAACAACTACAACAACAACAACATAGCCTCGGTCCCAAATTAACTGGGGTCGGCTACATGGATCAAACTTTTCCATTGTACTCGATTAAGTGCAATTGATGGTGAGCTTTTCAAACCATTCAAATCCCTCCTAATTAATGCATCCCATGTTAGCTTTGATCTGCCCCAACCTCGTTGCTACCACAAAGAAACAAACAAACAAATATATTATAAGTTGCTAACACAAAAATGTTCTTTAACAGCAGTAGAAAACTTTAATTAAGAGAGCTAAACTCGTCTTTATAGAAAAGCAATTTGTATAATAAGGTCAAACTCGAGTTAAAGATCTGGGGTTTCTTCTACACGAACTAAAAATCTCCAGAGACGTTAGTGTAGGCATAAATAAGACCAAGAGACCAAATCACACTAGTTATGTATTTAGTCGCAATAGTGCAAGCATAAATTTAATAGCAATTCCAATTAAGCATATGGCATTTGCCCTACACGTGAAAACTATAATTATTCTAGGTACATTAATAAATAAGGAAAGCCAAACATTTAGCTAGTTATTGAAACGCGCTTATGATATAACACACTTAAAAGTCACACTAAGTTGCACGTATAGTTGAGCATTGTTAGATCATAGTGATTACTAGAATCATATTATTAAATGATCATTTCCAGATTTATGCTCACAAATCTTAATTAATTCAATGATTAAACAGCCTAAGATGCACGTATAGGGCTGAATGAAATTGTCGGGGTATGGATTAGTTGATGTCGGATACCATGTGAAAAACCAAATAAATAAATAAATAGTTTGCTAAAAGTTCTAAAAAGCTAGTAAGTTGTTAGGAGCCCAGTGCACCGCGCCTACCTATTTTACCATGGTGCATTGTGGGCCGTGGCCCATTTGGCTTCTATGGATTTACTAACAAACATCAAGCTCTATTTCAAAAGACTAATTGAACTTCTGTGTACCAATTTTACCAATTCAACACAACCTATAAATCTGAAATAAATAAATAAATAACATAGAGACATTGTTATATGGTTCAGATAAGAGTCAGAAGATTGATGAATTAATGATCTTTAACTCTAATATTCTACTTGGCTATAGGATTTGCAAGCTTAAGACTAAGAGACCAAATCACACTAGTTATGTATTTAGTGACATTAGTGCAGGCATAAATTTTGGTTCTTCCACTCCTTTTACTTCTTCAGATTAAAGGGAACAAATTGGACTAAGCCCAAAAAATATTTACAACATTGACTTGCAATAGTGGACACTATCACAATAGGAGTTCAAGGGGAATCAACTAGACTATGAGTGAACGGCCTTAATCTAGCACAAGAAAGGAAACATCAACAGTGTTTAACAGCGGCAGTTCACCATGCTTGCCACCATAATAATTCAGAGAGAACATGCAACATGTTTGATCCAAGAAGATAAATAAAAACAAAGTAAATTAAGGTTAGGCTGAATGGGGCCAACGCAGGTAAAGCTGCACTCAGCACAACTATGAAGGGTAAAATAATTGAACCGCTAAATTGGACACGCAACACCACCAACGCCTCCTCAACCATAAGCGACAATTAGACAATATACAATTGACGTAAAAATGTAGAAGACTTAAGAAACAATTCTGACTATAGTCCAAATAAAAAACAAAGAACTTTTACGAATTTAAGATTTAGTTAAAATGGAGGAACGGCTAGTTCTATTCGCAGAAGCATTTAGTGTTCGAAGAAGCAATGGAGGAAAGATTGTGTGCTTACAAGAAAGTTATCTTTCAAAGATCTATCTCGCTTCGATCATGCTTGCTTTTGCCTCATAACTGTTTATTATGAAGATCAATTCAATGCTATGAATAATATAAATGCTCAAAGCATAATAGAAGCAGTTTCTCCTTATATGAAGTATCTAAAATTTTATGAAAGATTGGCAATTGAAGTCTGTAATTATTTTTTTATTTGGATTATAGTTAGAATTGTAGCCGACCCCAGTTAATTTGGGACGGAGGCTATGTTGTTGTTGTTGTTGTTGATGTCTTCATTTGATATATATTTGATCTTGATGAGTTTGATGTGAATTCTTATTTCTACATCATCTGATGAGTTTGATATATATTTGATCTTGACAACGCATTCTTTGGATCCCCATCTATTTTGGAAAAGGCGTCCTTGCGGTTTCGCAATCTCAAGTACTTGAATTTGACTGCATGGCTTCATAGAAATAGCATCATTGCAATAATGCACTTGCTGAAGCTATCACTCGACACTGAAACTCTCAACTTACTTCTCATTAAAAAGGTAATACCTCTTTCGTTCTTTCTTTTTTAATTTTAAATTTTTAATAAGATGACTCCAACATGAGTATGAAACGAGAACCTCCTAGGCATTGCCTTTTAGCAAGTAATGTCTTATCCATCTCCACTAGAGATGCTTTGACACACGAATCAGGTAACTCTTAATTAGAAACCCAAAAATATGTCCATATAATTAATTCTAACTTATTTTACTTTGTTTTTTTTTTTCTTTTTTCTTTTTTGTTTTGGTTCAACTACATTGATCTAGCTGTCATTTTTAATGACCTAATTAAGCACCAGGATCCAGCAAACATGCCAAAGTGTGGTAACTTGCGTATTTCAAAAGAGTCTTTGTTGCAACGCCCAAGACTTGTGAAGATTGAAGGTGTCATGGGATCTGAGAGTGAACTCAAGCTAATGGAAATTGTGCTTAAAAATGCGGTGGTTTGGATTTCTCAAAATTAAGGCCAAAGAGAGCTCCAAAGAAACATAATGAAATTCAACAAATCTTTCAAAGAAACAACTGATACTATATCCAAAATCGCAATATGCATCAGAGATCGACGATTCAAAAGCCCTAATTACATAAAAATAGCAAGCCAGAAGAATCAATTGAAGAGCGAATTGTACCAATGGTAAGCGAGAGTTGTTCGACGGATTTGGAGATGAAACTGATGAGCAGACTGCTCTTGCCGACTCCGGAGTCGCCGATCAACAAGATCTTGAACGAGAAGTCGTGGCCGCCACTGCTGCTGCTGCTGCTGCTGCTGCTTTGCATCGATGAAGAACCATGGATTGAGAGAGAGAGAAAGAGAGAGAGAGAGAGAGAGAGGAAGGAAGGGACGTACCTGTGAAAACGAACAGTGGTCGAGGGGGGTTGAAGACGAACAGTGGTTGAGGATGTTAGATTTGTAATCACATTATATTAGTGTTTGAGTTTGATTAGGACTATGAGTTATTAGTGTTTGAGTTTGATTAGGATTTCAAGTTAGAGTATTAGTCTATTTAGGGTCTCTTAGTTGGATTAAGAGTATGTTTATGTGAGTCTATAAATTAGAGTTAACCCCCGCATTGTAATTAACGAGTTTATTAGAGATTAATAAAGTGTGTCATTGCGGTGTTTCTAAACCTAACATTATATCGAGCAATAGTGAGATCTTGATATCTGTGACAGAGAAACCGAGATTTTTAATTTTGGTCGTGTGAGAGTTCTTGAAGATTCAAGAACAGAATTTGGGCTTCAAATCTATGGAGAGATCGAAGTGTGCGTGTTTTTTATTTTGGAGAAGAAACGAAGATTTGAACAATTTGTTCAAAGTGTGTGCAGCAGAGAGTTAAAATCAAAATTGAGATTTTTGATTTTCTTATTTGGTGTGAATTATGGCGACATCGGGGAACGTTCAAGTTCAACCGACTCTTCCGGCATTCGATTGGAAGAAGTTTAATAGATGGAGTACTCATATGAGAATCTTTTTCAGTTTTCAAGACTTGCTCGCACTAGTTGAAGATGGGTTCGAAGACCCAGGGGCCACCGATACCTCGACACAAAAGGAGCTTCACAAGAAAGATCAGAAGACACTTTATTTTATTTTGCAAACGCTTGATGATGTGGCGTTTGAGAAAGTGCAACTGGCAAAGACATCAAAGGAAGCATGTGACACTTTAGAGACGTCCTACAAAGGTGTACAGAAAGCCAAGAAAGTTCAGTTACAAACTTTGATGCGACAATTCGAGTTGATCGAGATGGATGACTCAGAAGATATAGATAAGTACACCATTCGTGTTCAGACAATCGTCAATCAGTTAAAGATGAATGGTGGAGAAGTCGCCGATCTCGATGTGAACGAGAAGATTTTGCGCACTTTGACCACGTAGTAGCTGCTATTATGGAGTCATGGACAGATTATGAGACCAAGTCAGTTGAAGAAATCATTGGTTCATTACGAGCACATGAGCAACGAATCAATGAAAAAAGTGAAATAGTCACGCCTATTGAGCAGACATCGAAGACTACAGTTGTCCCGAAATTAAACAAGAATTATGGGTTCAAAGGCCGTGATAAAGTCAACAACAATGGCAGAGGTCAGAACAATAATCAACAATGGTGGGATAGAAATAAAGGTCGTAGACGAGACAAAGGTCGCGATCAACAGAGAAATCAGATTCAGTGTTACAACTGTCGCAAGTTTGGGCATATAGCTAGAGACTGCAACAATAAACAACATGTCAAATCCGCCGAGCATGTGTCCTTTGCCCAAGGCAATGATTGTACCCAGACACTCTTTATGGTTTCGTCAGGCCAAGAATGTTCACAAAACTACACGTGGTATCTTGATAGTGGATGCTCCAACCACATGTGCGGTAATAGAGAGTTGTTTGAAGAATTAGATGAGTCAATGACGACGGAGGTCAAGTTCGCTGATGATAGGAAACTTCCAGTCAAAGGAAAAGGAAGAGTTCTAATTCAGTTGAAGTACGGTGATCATCAGTATATCTCTGATGTTCTTTATGTGCCTACAATGAAAAACAATCTATTGAGTCTGGGGCAGCTTGTAGAGAAATGGTACACGATGAACTTGAAAGATGGTTATTTATCCATGTTCGACTCTAGAGGGATTGTCGTTCTTAAATCTCCTTTGAAAAATATGTTATTTCAGATTGAGATTAAGACTGGATCTTATCCGTTTTTTAAATTCATTATCTTTGATGAGTCATGGTTATGGCATCTAAGATATGGTCATCTAAACTTCAAAAGTCTGAAGTTACTGACTCATAAGAATTTAGTGAAAGGATTGTCTGTGATTCAACATCCATAACAATTTTGTGAGGGGTGTATTTTGGGGGAGCAACATATACAAACTTTTGCTTCCAACACTCCAAGGCGTGCCAAATCTCTACTACAGTTGGTTCACTCAGATGTTTATGGTCCTCTGCAGACTGCTTCACTCGGAGGAAGCAAATATTTTATAACTTTTATTGATGACTGCAGCAGGATGATTTGGGTATATACTTTAAAGAATAAATCCGATGCCTTTAGTTGCTTTAAGAAGTTCAAGGCAACTGTGGAGAAACAAAGTGGACGCTACATCAAGACTTTGAGGACAGGTGGTGGTGGTGAGTACACGTATTCAACATTTTCAAAATTTTGTGATCGTCATGTGATTAAACATGAGATCATGCCACCACAGACAATGCAACATAATGGTGTTGCAGAGAGAAATAATAAGACGATTATGGACATGGCTCATAATATGTTGAAAGCCAAATGTCTACCTAATTCTTTCTGGGCTGAAGCAGTTGTATGTTCTGTTTATTTACTGAATAGGTCACCCACGACAGCATTGCCTCATCTTACTCTAGAAGAGGCTTGGAGTGGTTACGAGCCATGTGTCAGACATTTGAAAGTGTTTGGATCCACTGCGTATGTTCATGTTTCTGATGCTAATAGGAAGAAATTGGATGACAAAGGCGTGAAAGTCATTTTTCTTGGCTATGTTCCAGGGCGGATTGGAGCATACAAATTTTATAACCCGATCACCAACTCTGTAATTGTCCGCAAAGATGTATTGTTTGATGAAGCAGATGCATGGATTTGGGAAACAAAAGGCAAGGGAATTGCTCAATCTGCTGCAATCAGGTTTAATGATGAGGCATCTACTTTCAAGTATTTCTCTACCACGGAGCCTTGTTTCAACTAGTACAAGTATTAGACTCCAGAGTATGAGTGATAGACCACAGAGGAATCCTAGGCTGTCGGCTCGCCTTCAGGATTCCTCTGTGGTCTATCACTCGTACTCTGGAGTCTAATACTTGTACTAGTCGAAACAGTGCCCGTGGTAGGAGAAATACTTGCTGAAGTAGGTGTCAAACACTAATGTAATTTAGATTACAACTCTAACATCCCCCCCATAATCTAAATTATCTATCTGAATTAAAAAAAAAAACAAAACATCATCCCCCCATAATTCAGATTGGACAAACCCCAATCATAGCCTTGAACTTCATGAAAGACTCAATATTCAATGCCTTGGTAAACAAGTCTGCAACTTGATCCTATGATCTGCGGTATGCCGCTCTATTTCTTTATTCTCCACCTGATCACGTAGAAAGTGATCTCGCATATCAATATGCTTACCCCGGCTATGTGTAACTGGGTTTTTCGCTAAATCAATAGCCGAAGCATTATCAACATAGATTGATGTAGGGCCATTACACAAAAAAAATATGTGATAATAATTTTCGCAACCAAATAGCCTGACATGCACTAGAGGCGGCTGCAATGTACTCGGCCTCACAAGTAGACAATGCAACGACAGACTGCTTCTTCGAAGACCATGAAAAAATTGTAGAACCGCAATAAAAAGCATAGCCAGAAGTACTTTTTCAATCATCCTGGTCTCCTCCCCAATCACTGTCAGAATAGCCGAACAAAGAACTATCCTTTGAAGTGGAATAAAATAACCCATGATCAGTAGTACCTCGGATATAACGCAAAATTCTCTTTGCTGCAACCAAATGAGATTGTTTAGGGTGCTCCATGTATCTACTGAGTAATCCAACGCCATAAAGAATATCAGTCCTAGTGCAAGTCAGGTATCTCAAATTCCCAACTATCTGCTTGAAATATGTCGAGTCAACTGGTGCATCTTGTCCTGTTTTGGACAACTTGGTACCAACCTCCACAGGTGTAGAAGCAATATTACAACTAGACATCTCAAATTTCTTCAAGATCTCAGCTGCATATCGTTTCTGACATATAAAAATACCATCATCTCGCTGATTTACCTCAATGCCTAGGAAGTATGACATTAGATCAACGTCTGTCATCTCAAACTCTCGCATCATAGCTGCCTTAAAGTCTCCGATCATGTTGATGTCATTTCCAGTGAAAATTAAATCATCAACATAAAGACAAACTATCATTGCAGTACCAGTAGAAGCATCAATTTTCACATACAAAGCATGTTCATAAACACACTTTTCTAGTCCATAACCCTGAAAGAATTCATCAATCCTTTTATTCCAAGCTCGCGGTGCCTGTTTTAAGCCATAAAGTGTTTTATTCAACTTATAAACTTTTTCTTCACTGCCCTCTTGAACATATCACGGTGGCTGCTTGATATAAACTACTTCATCTAAGTAGCCATTTAAAAAGGCTGATTTCACATCCATCTGGTGAAGTTTCCACCTTCTTTGGGCAGCAATGGCAATCAATAATCGGACCGTCTCAATGCGAGCAACTGGAGCAAACACTTCCTGATAATCAAAGCCAGGCCTCTGCTCATATCCTTTGGCCACCAATCTAGCTTTGTAACGTTCCACGTCTCCATTGGGTTTCCTTTTGTCTTGAAAACCCATTTGACATATATGGCTTTTGTGACCTTGAGGAATATCAACAAGGTCCCAAGTTTCATTCTTCTCAATAGCCTCGATTTCGAAATTCATAGCATCAACCCAACATCTATCTCGCACGACTTCATTAAAGTTAATAGCGTCTGAATCTGCAAACATGGCATAATGAACTAAAATGCCATCATCGTCAACCGCATCATCAGAGGTAACCTGACAATCCTAAAGGCGAGCCGGGCGGCCTAGGATTCCTCCGTGGTCTATCATTAATACTCGAGTCTAATACTTGTACTAGTCGAAACAGTGCCCGTGGTAGGAGAAATACTTGCTGAAGTAGATGCCTCATCATTAAACCTGATTGCAGGAGATTGAGCAATTCCCTTGCCTTTTGTTTCCCAAATCCATGCATCTGCTTCATCAGAGGAGACATTGGTGGGGATGGAAGGAGGAAGTTGAAGTTGAGGTTCGTGGGTTAAAAGGGGGATGAGAGGAGATGAGTTGAAGTTAAAGTTGAGGAAGTTGAAGCCGAGGTTCATTGGTAGGGATGCGAAGATGAGATAAGTTCGATCTATCAGGGCATGTCCATCTCTGTGGCTTTTTTTATTTCACTATCCCGTTTAGCAACGAAATACTAATGAAATAGAATTTAGCAACTAAATCCAAATGGATTTCCTTTCTTAATCTATTGCAATTTATAGTTTACAACCAATTAGTAAAGGATTTTGATTAATCTGTTGCATATTTATTGGTAATCCGTTGCAAAAGTTGGATAAGAACGGATTCGACTCATTTGTTGCTAATCCGTTGCAAACTATAAATTGCAACAGATTAGCAACGGAATATTGAGTGGGACATTTTGGTGGGATTTTTTACTAACGAAATTTATTTCCGTTGCTAAATTATGTCTTTAATCTATTGTTAATTCATTTTTTTTACTAGTCAAGCACTTTCCCATCCACATTCTATTGTTATTTTGTTGATAATTAGCAACGAAATAAGTGTCCATTGCTAATTTTGTTTCTAATTTACTACTTTTTTGTACTGCACTTGGGAAATGCCATATAGATTAATCTTAATTACTACTTCTTAGGGGTGGCAAAATGTGTCCGGACTCGTTTATCCGCATTTGTCCCGACCAGCTTTAAATGGGTCCGGACATAATTTCTTGAAATTAATACGAGTCCGGACATGTTTTTTTGTCCACTTTAAAAAACTGGTTCGGGTCTTAGTCCGGACAAAATTTTTCAAAAAAATGGGTACCCGTTTAGTGATTAATTTAAATGATATTTATTTATTTATAGGAGTATTTTGAAACTTTCATGATTTTTGAATTGTGATTTCACTAATGATGATGTTATTTTTATATGGAAACTTGTAAGACTTGAATTTTGAATTTATAACATTTCTTTTTTTGTAGTGATGGAATGCGTGACGACGTAAAAATCAAGTATTTTTGGTAATAATTAGGTGAAAAAATTTATTTTATCTTAGTAAAAAATGGATCCGGACAAAAAACGGGTCTTGTATGTTTTAAAAACATACGAATTCAGACAAAAAAGTGTCCGTTTCAAAAACGAATACGGGTCCGGACACTATTTTTAATCGTTATTAAGAGCGTGTCTTGACTCGTACCCATCCGTACCCATTTTTTTGCCACCCCTACTACTTCTATAATTCTTATCAATAACTATAAACATAAAATTGAATACTCTATATTAAAAAACGTATTAGCCACTATGCACTCAACATAAAGAATTACTAGTTTTAATATGCAAAAACAACTTGTTTTATTTGTGATTGACATGTCTGAATTGATTTACAACATTAAGTACGTGATTTCATAGTTATAACTACATAACAATCCAAAGTATATTACGTGCTTAGGGTTTATTTAGATTTATAGACTACTCCCACATGCTAGAATTAAACAATGCAAATATGTAGTTAAAAGACATAATTAAGTATATAAATACATTTAAATCAAAGTTCCAATATTGCTTTACATATAAAACATAACAAAAAAGAAAAAAAGAAGAAGTTGAGAGTAATTGGAGAGAGTTGTTTTGAAGCTCACTGGTCCTATATATAGTTCCCCTAAGAATACATATCCTAGATAAATATTAATTTCTCATATTAATAAAAAAAAAAACTGTCACCAACCTCAGCGACGTGTCAGCGATTCCTCACTTATACACAAATCACTGAGTAAATCATTGAGTTTAGCTCTCAGTGCTCCACTAATTTAACAGACGATTTCTAGTTCATTTTCCAATTTGCTATGAATTCGCCGATTTTCTTCTGCTGCTGATTTAGGTGGCGATTCCTAGTGTTATTCCAAATCGTTGAAACAGTTTTCCAGTTCACTATTTTGCTGTTCTTGCTATTTTCTTCAATTTCTTCATTTTCCTATTTAAAACGTAAAATCACAAAAATAAGAGAATACCATGTGTAATATCATCATTTATATATAAAATCAATCTAATTTATAATATAAAATATGTCTAATTATTGACTTGTCACTAGGTCCATTGAGCGGTTGAGGTTGATGGTGAGAGGAACGTTGGGTCGTTCGAGGCGTATATGTTTGGTTAGTAAAGACGCACGAAAGGTGGGAGAGTCGACCATGTGGGCCCAAACGATTGTTTAAGTGATTTAATCATGATCTTTAGTGTGGATCGTGAGGCATGTTGAATGGTTCTTGGAACTGATATGTGTTCAATTGTGTCACGATCTGCGTTGCTCTGTCGCTCTGTCTACTTCATCGCATGTAATATTTGACAGTGTGAATTATGAGGCAGATCTTAGATCTGCTGAACTGCCTTAGCATTACTTATGTAACCAGCAACTTCTTTAACAATATCATCAACTTTGAAGCTCCAAAACTTTTGTGAGCTCGACCATCATCATAGCCTGATGTGGGAACTACATGGGTCGCTTCGAGATACGCGTAAGTGCACTTTTCAAGGCATAACACTAAGAATACTCCAAAAGAGCCCCACTTTTATTCTTTTTGAACATAGCCTAAAACTCAAAACAAACAATAATAAGTGTTTATTAATTTAAATTGGAGACTTTGGCACATTAAAATAATGTAAATACACACTAAAATGGGTTACAAAATAGACTTAACATCTACTCTCCCAAATTTAAACGTTTTTGGGTTAAATGAAACTAAAATGAGGTGGGAGTCACTTAAATATATTAAGATTGAGCCTAGGAATGCTGATTCTAGATAAGAAATTGATTGTTTGAATGAAAGTCTAACGGTTTGTATATTTAAGGTGGGGATGTATTTGGTGATTTAGGGTTTTATTTTAAAAGCTCTAAATTATGCCCAACGATTCAGGTTCTAAGTGGAATCGCTAGCGAATTGCTGATTAAATCAACAAGGATGAGGCTTGATGCCTCATTGATTTAGCCGATGATTTACATTATAAGATTGAATCGCTACTGATTTGCCAGATTCAAATTTTCTTTTAAATTTTTTATTTTTCGTCACCGATTGAGCCATCGATTCCTAGTGCTATTTCAAATCGTTGACGATTTCCCAGGCTTAATTTTCAGGTTTTCAATTTATTTTATAATTAACATATATACAATTCAGAAAAATAAATATAAAGGTAGAATTGACCGAAAATTCGAAAGCATGATTAGGATATGTAACTAACTAGTAATTTTATTAAATAAATAAAGAAATAAACAAGCAATTGAATAATGCAAACTTGTGTTAGGTTTTAGGGTTCATACTCAGCGGTGATTAGAAAACAATTTTGACAAAAACCACAACAAGATCCAAATCTACTTCTTTTAAAAACGTCTAAACCAATAAAACTTAATCATACCTAGGTCGCAAAATACCTTTTTGAAAGTTGATCGATCTCTAAGGCGCTGCCAATGACGAACGCCCTCTACCAGCAATCTACACACGAACGGCAGCCGAGATTCAAAGTGCTAGCTTCAAGAGAATACCAAACTTTTTGTTTCTCTCCAAAACGATCCAGAGCGTACTAGAAAACCTTAATTCGTTTTTAAACGAAAATAGAGTTTCAGCCCTAAAAATCCTCATCCGTGTGTTCTAACTTAAAGCGTCAATTTATACAACCCTTGTATATAGACAGTTAAGTAAATTACATATATACCCCTACTTAAAGAAGTATAAGTGTAATACACCACAAGGACGTTTATGTCATGAATTTTATCATATAAAATTTATTTTTCTGAACCATCTTAAAATCTCGCAAAACCATTCTTAGTGTGCGACCCAATATGCTCATATAATGTTGGCAGTGTACCAAAACACATTTTGGTATACAAGTCATAAGCAGCCTCTAGCAAGACATTATGACTACCCAAGTTGTATGAATATCAAATCGATACAACCTAATCTATAGTGTATATAACATCCTTTTGTCACACGATATCCTTTTGATCGAACAGAAGGCATGGAATTGTCATCCAACATGTTCAATCGTACTAGTCTTTATCTCTAGGTAGACCGAAAACTGTTGGGTTTTGGGGTTCATACGCAGCGGAAATTACAAAACAATTTTGACAAAAACCCCAACAGAATCCGAATCTAATTCCATTAAAAACGTTTAAACCATGAAAAACTTAATCATACCTCAGTCGCAATATACCTTTCTGAAGGTTGATCGATCTCTAAGGCGCTGCCAACGACGAACGCCCTCTACTAGTAGTCCACACACGAACGGTGGCCGAGATTCGAAGTGCTAGCTTCGAGAGAATACCAAACCTTTTTCTTTCTCTCTAAAATGATCCAGAGCATACCAAAAACCCTAAGTCGTTTCTTAAACGAAAAAAGAGTTTTGGCCTTTTTTCTTTCGTTCGTGTATTGTAACTTAAAACGTCTATTTATAACAACCCTTGTATATAGACGGTTAAGTAAATTACAAATATACCCCTACTTAAAGAAGTATAAGTGTAATACACCACAAGGACGTTTCCGTCATGAATTTTATCATATAAAATTCATTTTTCTGAACCATCTTAAAATCTTGCAAAACCATTCTTAGTGTGCGACCCAATAGGCTCATACAACGTTGGCAGTGTACCAAAACACATTTTGGTATACAAGTCATAAAGCGACCTCTAGCAAGACATTATGACTACCCAAGTTGTACGAATATCAAATCGAAACAACCTAATCAATAATGTATATAACATCCTTTTGTCACACGATATCCGTTTGATCAAACATAAGGCATGGAATTGTCATCCAACATGTTCAATCGTACTAGTCTCGATCTCTAGGTAGACTGAAAACATCCAAGTGACATTGATCAATATCAATTCACTTAGACTAGGCCTTTTAACAGTCTAACACATCGAGGGATCCGCTGGATATCTCTCTTTATATGAGAGGAACAAATTCTATCTTGATTACACAACTTCATCACATTGCTCACACAGTAACCAATCACAACCTTTATAATCGTCCGGTTAAAGACAACATTTGATTGTGTCAAATCACTGTGTTCCTAATGTTGAAGTCTCTGGTAATCTCAAGTCAGAGGACTGGAATATATACTTATCATTAGAAACAACTATGACTTAATCCATGTGATGCTCTCATAGCGGGTCGGTCCAGTATTTTGTTCCCTAACAAGTACTTGTGATCTTGATTCGTATCCCTATACGTATAATCATCATATGATCATCAATCAAGACTCACACTAGTCTTAATTCATTATAGTTCCCAGTATAATGATCGACTAGGGACATTTAGGATATATATGTAAATACCCATGGATCTTATTATAATGCAAACATGCGAATTAATTATAATAAACAGCAAATGAAATCCTCTATTTTATTAACTAAAAGTATTTCATAAAGACAGTTAATGGATTGACCTAGGGCACATGCCCCAACAAAAACATCCAAGTGACATTGATCAATATTAATTCACTTAGATTAGGTCTTTTAACAGTCTAACACATAAAGGGATCCACTGGATATCTCTTTTTATATGAGAGGGACAAATTCTATCTCGATTACACAACTTCATCATATTGCTCATACAATAACCAATCACAACCTTTATAATCGTCCGGTTAAAGACAACGTTTGATTGTGTCAAATTACTGTGTTCCTAATGTTGAAGTCTCTGGTAATCTCAAGTCAGATGATTGAAAAATATACTTATCATGAGAAACAACTTTGACTTAATCTATGTGATGTTCTCATAGCGGGTCGTTCCAGTTCTTTGTTCCCTAACAAGTACTCGTGATATTAATTCATATCCCTATACGTATAATCATCATATGATCATCAATCAAGACTCACACTAGTCTTAATTCATTATAGTTCCCAGTATAATGATCGACTAGGGACATTTAGGATATTTCTGCAAATACGATCTTATTATAATGTAAACATGCAAATTAATTATAACAAACAATAAATGAAATCCTCTAGTTTATTAACTAAAAGTATTCATAAAGACATTTAATGGATTGACTTAGGGCACATGCCCCAACATCTCCCACTTGCACTGGGGCCAATCATACATGCATCTAATGCCTAATGATCTAACATGACCATCATATTTTTCTTGTGGAAGAGCTTTTGTCAATGGATCCGCAATGTTGTCTTCAGTAGGTACTTTGGAAATCTTCGTGTCTCCCCTCTCAATAACTTCTCTGATGAAATGAAAACGCCTGAGTATATGTTTGGATTTGTGGAGTGATTTAGGTTCCTTAGCCTGTGCTATTACCCCGTTATTGTCACAATACAAACAAATAGGGTTAGCAATACTTGGAACCAGACCTAGTTCATAAATGAACTTTTTGATCCAAATCGCTCCTTTCTTTGCATTGGACGCCGCAATATACTCGAACTTTCATTGTAGAATCTGCCACGATCTCTTGCTTCGAAGTTTTCCACTTCTCGCACCCCCATTCAAAGTAAACACATATCCAGACTGCGATCTAAAATCATCTATATCAGTTTGAAAACTTGCATCTGTGTAACCATTTACAACTAGATCATTTTCAAAACCTCCATAGACCAAGAACATTTCCTTAGTCCTTCTTAAATGTTTAAGGATGTTCTTTACTGCTATCCAGTAACTCTCACCAGGATTTGATTGATATCTGCTTATAGTGCTTAAAGCATATGATACATCAAGTCGAGTGCATAACATGGCATACATGATAGATCTAATAGCTGATGCATATGGAATCTTATTCATACGGTCTCGCTCATCATTTGTTTTAGGACATTGAATCTTGCTTAGACTTATGCTATGAGACATTGGCAAAAATCCTCTTTTAGAGTCTTGCAAACTGAACCTATTCAACAATTTGTCTATGTAAGCACTCTGACTTACACCGATTGGCCTCTTAGATCTATCCTTATAGATCCTTATCCCTAGGATATAGGCTGCATTTCATAAGTCTTTCATTGAGAAACATTTCCCTAACCAAGACTTGACATTCTGCAATGTTGGGATGTCATTTCCAATGAGTAATATCTCATCAACATACAGTACCAAAAAAATAACTACACTCCCACTAAACTTCTTGTATACACAAAGCTCATCTTCGTTCTTAATAAAATCAAAATCCTTGATCGCTTCATCAAAACGAAGACTCCAACTCCGAGAAGCTTACTTTAATCCATAAATGGATCTTCGAATCTTGCATACCTTCCTAGAATTCTCAGGATGTACGAAACCTTCAGGTTGTGTCATATACCCGTCCGCAAGCAGTTTTCCATTACGAAATGATGTTTTTACATCAATTTGCCATATCTCGTAGTCAAAATATGAAGTAATGGCAATTAAAATTCTTATGGGTTTAAGCATGGCTACTTGCGAAAAAGTTTCATCATAATCAACTCATTGAGTCTGCCTGAAACCTTTTGCTACAAGTCTTGCTTTAAAAGTATGCACTTTGCCATCCATGTCAGTTTTCTTCTTGAAAACCATTTACATCCAATGGTCTTACCATCTTCAAGTAAATCAACCAAGTTCCAAACTTGGTTATCATACATGGATTGCATCTCAGAGTTCATGACACTTAGCCATTTATCTGAGTCTGGTCCAGACATAGTCTCCTGATAAGTGGTGGACTCATTTTGATCCATAAGCAACACATCATGACTATCAGTAATGAGAAATCCGAATCTCTTTGGCTCATGTCTTACCCTACTAGATTTACGTAGGCCTTGCGTCACTTGTGGAGGTTTAACTGGTTCAGAACGTTGTTGAACTTTCAGTAGCGGTTCAGTGTTTATCTGTGATTCTTGAACTTCTTCAAGATTTATTTCTCTCCCAGCGGTGTCTTTTGAAATAAACTATTTTTCCATAAAGGTACCATACCGAGCAACAAGCACTTTGTTCTCAACGGGATTATAAAAGTAATATCCTTTTGTTTCCTTAGGATATCCCATAAATAAACACTTGTCAGATTTAGGTGCTAGCTTTTCTGAAACTTATCACTTTACGTAAGCCTCACGACCCCAAATCTTAAGGAATGACAAACTAGGTCTCTTTCTGTACCATATCTCATATGGTGTTTTATCAACCGCTTTAGAAGGAACTTGATTTAGAGTGAAAACTGCAGTTTGTAATGCATAATCCCAAAAGGATAATGGAAGATTTGTATGACTCATCATAGATCGAACCATATCTAATAAGGTTCGATTTCTCCTTTCAGAAACTCCATTCCATTGTGGAGTTACTGGTGGAGTTAATTGGGAGACAATCCCATAATTTCTAAGATGATCATAAAATTCTTGGCTTAAATATTCACCACCTCGATTCGATCGAAGTGTTTTTATAGTTTTACTAAGTTGATTCCGCACTTCATTTTGAAACTTTTGAAACGTCTTAAAGGATTCAGCTTTATGTTTCATTAGATATATATAACCATATCTGCTGAAATCATCAGTAAATGTAATGAAGTACTGATAACCTCCTCTAGCCATTGTGTTTATAGGACCGCGTATATCAGTATGTATTAGACCCATAAATCACTTGCCATTTCACTGTGTCCAGTAAAGGGACTTTTAGTCATCTTGCCTAGTAAATAAGATACGCACATTTATATGTTTCTAAATCAAATGAATCTAGAAGTCCATCTTTATGGACCTTCGTTATGCGTTTCTCATTTATGTGCCCGGGACGATAATGTCAAAGATAGGTTTGATTCAAATCATTTGACTTGAATCTTTTTGTATTTATGTTAAAGACTGGAGTATCAGTGGACTTTTTCATGCTTAGAATATAAAGACCATCGCACAAATCAACATTTGCATAAAATATACCTTTACGAGAAATGGAACATCTATTATTCGCAATAATAAAATCAAAACCATCCATACCCAAGCATGAAACATAAATGATGTTTCTGCTCAAGGCAGGCACAAAATAATAATTATTTAAAGTTAAAATAAGTCCACTAGGTAAGACTAAGTCATATGATCCAACAAATGGGCAAAGAACTCTCTTGCTCCATTCCCTACGCGGAGGATGACTTCTCCTTTCTTCAACTTTCTACTTCTGGTGAGTCCCTGCACATTTATACAAATGTGAGATCCACATGCGGTATCTAATACCCATGAATCACTAGTACATAAATTAATTTCAATAACATAAATACCTGTAGTGGTAGTCGCACTACCCTTTTTCTTCTTTAGATCTTCCAGATAGAGTTTGCAATTTCTAATCCAATGTCCAGGTGCATGGCAGAAATGACAATTTCCTTCCTTTTCTTTTAGGTGTTTTGAAGCAGGAACAGGCTGGGGCTTGACTTGTTCCACAGGCTTTGCGACTGGTGCAACAGCAGCCTTTGCGGCTTTAGCCTTGCCTTTCCCTTTCTTCTTCATTCCCTTTCCCTTTTGGACCATCAACACATTACTAGAGGGTTTCTTGATATTTTGTTCAGCATTTTTGAGCATCAAATGCAACTTTGAAATTGATTTCTCCATATTATTCATATTGTAGTTCATCACGAATTGTGAGTAACTCTCTAGTAATGAATTCAGGATCAAATCCGTAGCTAACTCTTGGCTTATGGGAAATTCAAGTCTATCAAGCTGGTCAATATAGCCCTTCATCTTCATAACATGAGGACTAACTGACGCACCCTCAATCATCTTGCAAGAATGTAGTTTCTTGATTGTCTCGAACCTTTCTTGCCTAGCTTGCTGTTAGAACATTTCCTTCAGAGTTACATCCATATCGTAGGCTTCCATTAGTTCCACGTCCTTCTGAAGTTCATAAACCATAGTTGCCGGCATAATACATGCAACATCAGTATAATCATTGACATACTTATTATGCGCATCCTTCACAACTTTCTTAGCATTGGCTGGTGGGTCCTCAGGGATTGGAGCATCCAGGACATACAACTTGCGTTCATGCTTAAGAACAATTCTCAAGTTTCTGAACCAGTTAAGAAAGTTAGTCCCAGATAGCTTATCATTCTTAAGGATGGATCGTAGTGACAGGGGATTATTGTTACTTGAAGAGGCCATTGATCTACAATAAAGATCATAAAAAGTTTATTTTAGTATAGAGGAATAGACTCCCACTAAATTAACAACCCTCTTAAAACATACTGTATATTTAGGGGACTAAAATCCATATTTCACCTAATTCTATGACAGCTATGGCATGAAACACAGAACTAGATTATTTAGGTAAGTAACAGTTACCAATTACATCTTATGTAATTTTAGATACTTTATGAGATACGGGACATCTTATGTCTTATCATGTTTTTATCTCATCATGTGCCTAAATCTCAAAACTATTTTGATAACTTTATTAAGTCGGACCATTTTAAACATTTAGGTAACTCTTATCCAACTTGTCTCACCAAGATAACACAATACACCCAGCTATGGCTGAAAGTGTATTAGTGTGATCGAGGCCTTGACAAGTGTTTAAAATGGATGACATGAGACTTAAAACTTAATCGAGGGATTTTATGTAAACAATGAAATATCATATATTTTGTTGATTTGTTAAATCACTAAACAATTTGGAAATTTTTATATTGTTCACTAATAAAAGAATTTTCGTGTGTTAGGATTAGTTAGATGGTAGTCCCGCTGGCCGGTCAATGAGAGTGGTTCCATTGGCCGATGGCAATGGGCGATGGTTCCATTGATCGGTCCGTCATGACAATGTACAGGGCGCCCTTTTTTTTTTTTAGGAGATGAATTTCAATTCCGAAAATTAAAATTCGCTATAGAAAATCATATTTTTCGCTTATTTTATTATCCAAAATTAACCCCTTAATTTATCCGAAATTAAGTCAATTAAAACATTTTAATTAACCCGGGCCCACATCTAACTAATCATCTTATCCTAATCCAATTAAGACTTAAGATATTTGAATCCTAGCATATAACCAATAACAAAATTCTCGATATTTATTTCCTATCAAATAAGGATAACGAAACTGATTTTGCTAATATCTCCTAATCTAATTTGTTATCTATCTCCTATCAAATAGAAACTTCATAACAGAACATATATAATGAGATAAATAAATAATTTCAAAAAATAATTATTTGCAATTTCGGTCCTCATCCAAATAATCACAAACATGTAATTGAATCATGAACTACTATCCCTATCGAACCTAATCATATTAGTTTCAAATTAATATTAAGACTTGTACAATTTAAGAAACTTAAACCAATGTAACCTAAATATGCATACTAAATTACTGAGATTTCATCCATGCATCAATACACGAAAAATAAAGATTATACCTAATGATGTCATGGATCACATAACACGAAATCCAATTCATTAAAATTATTCGAATTAACCTAACATGGTTACTTGCATGTACGAGACTGATTTCATTTAAATCACGAATATATGTATCATATACACAAAACATGATAATAAATCTCACAGAAAACTTATGTATATCACATATACATCAACTATTAACATGCTTTCAATCATATATCACGTATATATCAGAAGAAAACATGCAATGAATTTAATGGAATCAAACTCGATGGCTCTGATACCACAGTTGGGTTTTGGGGTTCATACGCAGCGGAGATTGCAAATTGTTTTTGACAAAAACCCCAACAGGATCCGAATCTAATTCCATTAAAAACGTTTAAACCAAAAAAACTTAATCATACCTCGGTCGCAAAATAGCTTTTTGAAGGTTGATCGATCTCTAAGGCACTTCCAACGACGAACACCCTCTACTAGCAATCCACACACGAACGACGGCCGAGATTCGAAGTGCTAGCTTTAAGAGAATACCAAACCTTTTTGTTTCTCTCCAAAACGATCCAGAGCGTACCAGAAAACCCTAATTCATTTTTAAACGAAAATAAAGTTTCAGCCCTAAAAATTCTCATTCGTGTGTTCTAACTTAAAGCAAAAATTTATACAACCTTTGTATATAAACGGTTAAGTAAATTACATATATACCCCTGCTTAAAGAAGTATAAGTGTAATACACCACAAGGACGTTTCTGTCATGAATTTTATCATATAAAATTCTTTTTTTTGAACCATCTTAAAATCTCGCAAAACCATTCTTATTGTGCGACCCAATATGCTCATACAACGTTAGTAGTATACCAAAACACATTTTGGTATACAAGTCATAAGCGCCCTCTAGCAAGACATTATGACTACCTAAGTTGCACGAATATCAAATCGATACAACCTAATCAATAGTGTATATAATATCCTTTTGTCACACGATATCCTTTTGATCAAACATAAGCCATGGAATTGTCATCCAACATGTTCAATCGTACTAGTCTCGATCTCTAGGTAGACTGAAAACATCCAAGTGACATTGATCAATATCAATTCACTTAGACTATACCTTTTAACAGTCTAACACATCGAAGGATCCACTGGATATCTCTTTTTATATGAGAGAGACAAATTCTATCTCAATTACATAACTTCATCACATTGCTCACACAATAACCAATCACAACCATTATAATCGTCCGGTTAAAGACAACATTTCATTGTGTCAAATCACTGTGTTCCTAATGTTGAAGTCTATGGTAATCTCAAGTCAGAGGACTGAAAAATATACCTATCATGAGAAACAACTATGACTTAATCCATGAGATGTTCTCATAGCGGGTCGTTCCAGTACTTTGTTCCCTAACAAGTACTCGTGATCTTGATTCGTATCCCTATACGTATAATCATCATATGATCATCAATCAAGACTCATACTAGTCTTAATTCATTATTGTTCCCAGTATAATGATCGACTAGGGACATTTACGATATTTTTGCAAATACGCATGGATCTTATTATAATGTAAACATACAAATTAATTATAATAAACGGCAAATGAAATCCTCTAGTTTATTAACTAAAATTATTCATAAAGACGGTTAATGGATTGACTTAGGGCACATGCCCCAACAACTTGCATAAAGGAAATAACAACAAAAACAACTTGATAACTCCCCCTTATCTGAAAGGACCTTGGAGTTTCAATTATGAAAATATTTCTAATACAAGTGTGAAAAAGTGGGAGAATAAAAACATACTATACCAATAATAAACTTATTTAAATTAAAACATAAATAAACATAGAATATGGGCAGTCTCTCATAGAGCACTTTTGTTTACTGTCGATGGCTCGACTAAAATCTTCTAGATTTAAGTTGGATCTTTAAATTTGATTTAGGATTATCCACTCTAGTGCCATTCCAAAAAGTGATAGCTCAGTCATTAATCGTCGAAGTAATTGTTTTGTTCAAAATATCCATAATAGCTTAAGTAGTGGCTAATAAAGGTTGTCCTTAAATTAATGGAGGATCTTCATTAATAACGTGTGGCATGACCAAAATATATGTAGGTATGATGTACTTGTCCACTTGAACTGGTATATTCGTGACTACTCCTATTAGTTGAATTAAAGTAATATCCAGTATTCAACTCTAATTAAACATGTAGTAAGAAATGTATAGGGTTAGTTTCTCTCATGGTCACCCAACATTATGAATTATAACATTTTAGTAATAAAAGTTATCTTGGAAATACAAAAGTCACAAATCTTATAAAAATCTTGCAACCACTATCTTCAAAATCCTTATTCGGTCAATTTTTCAGCGAATATGCCAACATGGCAGTGGCATGACACCACATGGAAATTAAAAAAACCACTCTAAATTGAATAACTTTTTCAATTTGGTCAAACTATTTCGGAATTCCTTAACCTAAATGACTGCAATACTTATGTTTATGTTAAAAAAACTTCCATTTTTTAAATACAATGCTATAACCTTGACTTGATTCTATATAGCTTTTTGAGCTTTTTCCCATTTGTGTTTATAGGTTGTAATGAACTCATTTTAGCTAGCTCTCCTATAGCTCTTTAAGCCTTCTCTTTGGTGTGGATGCTTTCACTTTGATGTTTTGAGATTATATGATATTGATGCAACTCTTAATTGATCATTTTGTTTATTGATACCTGTTTGCATTGCATTGCAATTTTTTTCTCAGATGTGGTAGGTGATGTGTTGCTTTGAATGAATTTGGTGCCTTCAAGGAAAAGGAAAATAATGTGTAGTATGATATAGAAATGAGTTCAACACCAAAACAAAAATTTCATCTTTTTTTTTAGTTTATATATTTTCTTTTGCAGTGAATCATGTTTCTGGAATGTGGGAAATGGGATCGTGAAATAAAATAGTTGCCTGATTTAGAATAAGGGACTTTTTGACCCTTAATTACCATGTGGCACCATGTCATTGCCACGTTGGCACATTCGCTTAAAAAATCGACCAGAAAAAGGTATTTGTAACTGCGGTTGCAAATTTTTAAAAAGTTTATAACTTTTGTGACCAAAATGTTATAATTAATAAAGTTTGGTGACTATGAGAGAAATTAACCCGAAATGTATAAGCATGAGATTTGTATTAAAACCCGTATCACATTGAGCTCTGTAGTACCAAGCCCATTTGATTTTAATGTGCAAATGTATACCTCCAAGATCATTAAGCTTCATAGAACTTAAATCCTACTTTTTGTTTTCTTATTCTTATTGGATTTAAAATCTTCTAGCTTGTTAGTACTTCCCATTATTTGGTTACTTAACTCTCCATTATTGAGTGACTTTCTTTTCTTTTGAAGTCACTTCAACTTGTTCTTTCTTCGAAATCTTTTTTTTTATTTCCATTGTTATTGCATTAATTGCACAAATTTCAGTGTCAAGTTTACCGTAATAGTATAATTCTATAAATTCATTATCGTTAACCTCCTTATCAAGTAACTCATCATATTCATCATAATTACGTTCATCATTAATTTTGAATGTAATGATTTTGTCTTCAAATTCCATAGACATCGTTCCTTCAAAAATATATAACTTAGTTCTAAGTGTTTAGTTCTAGGTGTTTTAAGAAAAAGTCTACCTAAAAGTATAGATAATCAAATCTCTCATTTCCATGACATAAAAGTTGACTGAAAATACTAAATCATGTACTTGTACTAAAATATCTTCTAATAATCTATACGGTTTAATAATTGTATTGTCTGCTAAAGTAAGATTAATAGGTGTATAGGTCAATAATCATATTTTCAATGATTCATATAGTTTAAGTGACATTGCATTAATTGATACTCCGAGATCACACATAGCAAGTTCAATAGGAGAGTTTCCTATTGTAATAGGTATGATAAACAATCATGGGCCTGAACATTTCTTAGACATTGTTTATTAAGGATGGCACCTTTGGTCCTAAGTTTTCATTATATTCTTCTAAAATTTCTTCTTTAGACTCAGAGAATTCTTTAGTGAGATCATCATAAATTGATAATTGAGTAATAGCTTTCATTAAAGGTTCATTATTTTCTATTTTCTTTAATGATTCAAAAATAGTTCTTTTAATTTCTTCCTTCTTAGCATTCGCTAATCGTTGTGGAAAGAGAGAAATAGAATGCATATCTTCATTCAATTCATAAATATTATTATCTAATTTCTATTGACTAACTAATTCAGGATTTTGAAAGGATTTTTCATAAGCTTCAACTCTGGCTAAATACCGTGGGTATAGCTTTTAAGGATAAGATGTATATTTCAATTGTTTAGTCATCCATTCTCCGGTAGGAATTATATTGGCTATCATTATTTCCTCTTCTTCTATTATTTGATGTACTTTTTTTCTCTTACCTCTCTTAAGTATCTTTTTCTTGTATAACGTTTCTTTTTCATTATCACAAAATAAAGTGTTAACTTGTGCTTGGTTAGTAATTCGAGTAAGTCATTTAGTTTGATTAGTTAACTTACTAATTTGTAGATTCATCTAATTTAATTTATTTTCCAACTCGTTAATAGACGTATTGATTTTAATTGATTTTGAAAAACTCACCTAAAGTTTTGATTACTTTGGTCACAAAAATATGTAGTATTTGTTCTAAATTTTATTGCGTAGGTTGAACCATTTGTTGAGATTGTTGAATTGGTGTAGATTGCATTTGTGTTCTTGGTCTATAAGGGGTATAATTCTGATTTTGTGGACCATAACTAAGATCTGAATTTGGTTTTCCAGTGTAGTAGCTATTATTATTATATTTATTTCTAGCCGGACTAGAGTATTGGTTTATTACTACATTGACTTCTTCATTATTATCTTTTTGTAAAGTAGGACATGCATCTTTAAGATGTTATGAAAACTCATTCTCAAATTAGGGCACTGCCCGACCTAATCCCGTGATTAAGCATAAATCTCAGCCATATAAGACTTAACAACGTAATAGTTAGCCTTTTCAAAATCTTCTCCAAACTAGCTAAGTTAAAATAAGCAACCTATTGTTCTCTTATCAATAATTATTTCAGTGTTAATTAAAATTTTAGGAACTTAATGATTATTCAGTGAAGTCTTAACTAATTAGCAGAAGCCATTAATATAAATCCTAAATATGTGGATAATTAGGAAACAAAGATCACATGTATATTTATAATAGAACAACGATAACAATATATAAACATGTGTCTGGTCAGGTAACAATCTTACAACACATAATATACAACCCCAAAAGTATTTAAGAAAACTTTGTAAGTCATACAACAAAAATAAAAAAACCTACAATATTAGAGGTAGTAGCACTCAAGTGGCTTAGAAGCAGTCGTCGATCTTTTCTTTGCCTGGTTTGCTACTCAATGGATTTGTACTCACCGTCATAAAAAGGACGGTGAGACTAGAAAAGTAGAAAGTAATACTAAGAGACATTTATCCATATTTTCAAATATAAAATAAGTATATGAAAGCATAACAATAGAAATTATGCTAAGAAAGAATCTTGATATAAGATACTTTAATCAAACATTATAAAACTGACACTCGGCTAAGAAAAAATGATCTAAGACCGATCAGCTTTGAATTACATCAAGTAAGCCTTATTCTACTATTTAGGATATAAACAATTTCATAGAGGTCTTCACATCATCACAAATGCCCATCACAAATGTATATATACTTGCCAACTACCCTGAGTCCCAAAATTTGTGTGTTGCATAAGTTAGTAGTGAGATCTCGATAGCCCCAGAAATCTAGTGACTATAGGGATATGACTCGAAATCATGAGTACTTGTTTGGGAACAAGGTACTGGACCGACCCACTATGAGAACACTATATAGATTAAGTCATAGGTGTTACTCATGGTAGACGTATCATTTAGCCCATCGACTTGAGATTACCATAGACTTCAATATTATGAGCCTGACAATTTGACACAATCAAACGTTGTCTTTAATTGGATGATTATAAAGATTGTGATTGCCTACCATGTGAATAAGATGTAAAGGTGTGTAATCAAGATATAATTTGTCACTCTCGTATAGAGAGATATTAGTATATCCATTGATATGTTAGACTGTTAAATGGTCAAGTCAAAGTGAATTGATATGATCAATATCACTTGGATGTTTCCAGTCTATTTAAAGATCAAGACTAGTAAGATTGAACATTAAGGGTGACTTTCCGTGACTTATGTTTAATCAATGGATAATGCACGACAAAAGGATAAGATATATGTTATTCATTAGGTTGTATCAATTTTGATATTCATGCTACTTGGGTAGTCATAATGCCTTGCTAGAGACCACTTATTACTTCTGTACTAAAATGGTTTTGGTTCACTGCCAAGTTCGCATGAACCTATTGAATCGCATATAAAAAATGGCTTTACATAATTTCAGTTGGTCGAGAGTGGTGAATTTTATATGATAAAATTCATGAAAAAAAAGCCCTTACAATTTGTTATATGATAACTTATTAATAAAGGCGTATATGTAATTTGCTTAAACTGCCTAAACATAATAGTTGTATTATGAATAGGATTTTAAGTGAGGGTTAATACACATATAAATATAGGCTGAAACCCTAAAATGAAATAAGATTTTTGTTTTTGCTATTTTTAAGTTCTCTAGATTTTGGAAGAGAAAGAAAAACGTTTTCAATCTTTCTTGGGGCTATCACTCCAAATTATGGTTACCGTTCGTGTGTGGATTTTTGATAGAGGACGCATACTTGAACATCTTGGAAATCGAACAATCATATAAGAAAATTACGGATTAAGGTATGCTTTACTTTTATAGATCTAGTTTACAAGAACTTATTTTCGATCTTGTTGGGGTTTTAAAAAAAATTATTGAGTTTTTCGCTGCGTATGAAACCAATCACCCAACATAAACAACAAACAATGCCATGATTACAAACTCATGAAATGAGATAAATCAACTAAGTCATGACATATAAAGTACAATGGACATATTAGTCCAAATGACTGTAAATGAATAACATAACAGGAATGAAATGTAAATAAATATCTCAATCAATTTTCTTACAAATCGCATAAATTTTCTAGCTTACCTAGTCTCTCTACACCTCTAAAATGTATACCCAAACCCCGAGACTCTTCCTTAGGTTCGTGGTATCATTAGATATATTTTAGAGCATTTTTCATATGGATTTCTATAGGTTTAAGCTAAGTTAAAGGTTCTTATAGTCGAAAAGCATTGCAGAAATTGTGTTGTTCAAAGCACCTTGCATGCTGGGAGTTTATCTAGTGCACTTGAAACTCCTTCAGCGCGCTATTCATACTCATTAGCTCAGTACACACAGGTAGCACACTAGCAAGCACACCTAGCGCGTTATGTGCAGGAAAACCCATAATTCTGCACTTTGAATTTTGAGTTTTTTCATCCATATAGCCATGCCCAAAGCATTAGATCCATGTTTTCCTCAACCAGAGACCCAAAACATCCTCCACAAAGCAACTTACATTTCATATACAAACATCAGTTCATGAATTTACTTCAAACAAAAGGTGTAAGCTAACTTACCAATTTGTAGAACACCTCACTCTTGATTGACACCTTCAATTCACCAGAATCTCACTTCAAATCTACTTATCTTCCTCTCCAGATCTCTCTTTCTTTCTGTTTCTCTTTCTTTCTTTCTCTCTCTCTCAATTCTTTCACTTATAAGTTATGAATAGATCATTTGCATGGAAACCATCTATATATATAAAGTTGATTTATAGCCATTAATCTTAGTGTGTTCACTTATCTCTAGGCTAATCTAATAGATCTCATACAGATTTACAACCCATTAAGTCTTCACTAACTCATCGTTGATAACATGCATTCATACTTAATTGATCTTATTATGCGTGTACACGTATCTTGAGAAATATCTATGACTATTGTTTTAAATCTTCTAACTTATCTAAGCAACATTAAACTAAATTAGACTTACCACATCACTCTCTACTCCGGTCCCATGCCATCACGCATCTTGAGGTCCGTCCTCGCTTACGTCTCGACATATATACACAAGTAGGAGTGAGATAGTAGTCTATACATGTAAAATACACTAGGCATATATCACAAAAAATCTAATATATACCTCGACCACCTACCTCGGTCAGTGCACATATCTCAATGCAGGTCCCACGTCATGGGCAAATGATCTTGATTAAGGAATTAAACTAGAATTAAAAATTTGGGCCTTGGTAAATCTTCCTAACTAATGGGGATTTCATGATCAAAATTGAACTTTAAGTTAAGATTATACTTGAATTGAAAAGGTACATAAACCTATCTCGCACATAGTTTTCCCGCTTATAAGCGTATTTTGAGTCACCATGGAATTGCTACATAACTAACACCTTTAGGATAGACTTTCCTCTCAACTGTTGTACCTTTTAGTCTTAAATTTGTACTGGTTGCTCCTCATAAGGAACATCCTAACTTAAGTCAATTTGGTTCAAGCCAACCATCAGTCGCACATATTCCTTCAACTTAGCCACTCGACGCATCGAAATATAGAAGACTAGATGAATCTTAATATCTTTAGAGGCCGCTCAAGCTCATAAGCAACCTTCCCAACCTGTTTCTTGATTTTGAAAGACCCAATGAATCTCGATACTAACTTTCCTTTCAAACCAAATCTTTGAAAACCTTTCCTAGGATAAACCTTCAGATACATAAAGGCTCCCTTGGTGTACGTGAGATTGTCGTGATAAGTGTCTACATACTTCTGTTACCTTTCTTTGGCCCCTTTAAGCCTTTGATGAATCTTTCGTACCTTCTCTACATGATCAACAATAATTTCTGGCCCCACTAGCTCCCAATCCTCTAGTTCAGCACAACAAGATGGTGAGCGACCCGGTCTGCCATATAAAGCCTCAAATGACACCATCTCAATGCTAGACTAATAACTGTTGTTATACACAAACTCACATAATGGTAGGTACCCCTCCCGAGATCCACTAAACTTCAATACACAAGACTGGAACATATCCTCTAGAACCTGAATCAACTTCTCAATCTGCCCATTAGTTTGAGGGGTGAAAAGTTATGCTAGACTGTAGGCATGTACCATACTATTCCTATATGGTCTGCCACGTCCTGGACGTATACATAGCATCTCTGTCTGACGTGATAGTCAATGGTACCCATGCAACCTAATAATCTTTCTCTCTTAAACAATATGCTCAACTAGTTAAATGTGTAATGAGTTGCGACTAGTAAGAAATGGGTAGATTTTGTAAATTTTTCCATAATTACCCAAATAGAATCATGTTGTATGGCATTTTTTAGCAATCCTTTGACAAAGTCCACGGCTATGTCTTCCCATTTCCATCGCAAAATGGGAAGCAACTGTGATAACCTTCTAGGCCTATGATGCTTAGCCTTCATCTGCTAGCAAATCCCATAGTTTTTTATAAACTCTGGTACGTCTACCTTTATCTCATGCCACCAGAAATGTCTCCTCATATCATGGTACATCTTGGGCCTGCCTGGATAAATAGTAAATTATGAACTATGTGACTCGTCAAGAATCTCATCTCTTAGCACTGCCACCAATGGTATCCACAATTTGCCTCTAAATCTCAGGTACTGATCTGTCGTCTCTATCTAATCGGTACAATCATTAATCTAGCTTAACTCATTGAATATCGGTACAAGATGTCGGCTCTTTGACCTTTTGACACTCTTTATGTAGACATTTTCTATAACCTTATCTGTGCACATATCATCACCCGAGTATATGTAGGAACAATTGACTGACTCATCATTGCAGCTCCCTCGAGTAATCCATACTCATGCACTATATGACATCTGACAACTTCGGCATCTCCAATCGGTATCCTACTCAGTGCATCTGCAGCTAGGTTAGCGTTTCCCATGTGATACTCTAGAAAAAAGTCATTGTCCACTAGAAACTCCAACCATCAGCGATGTCTCAGATTCAGCTCTTTCTGTGTATAAAGATATTTCAGACTCTTATGATCATTCTAAAGTGCGAATATCTCTCCATATAAATAATGTGTCCATATCATAAAGCAAACACATTCATTACTAACTCTAAATAATGAGTGGGATAATTTTTCTCATGTATATTCAGCTGTCTTGAGACGTAAGCCACTGCGCCTTTATCCCACATTAATACACAACCTAGACTTGTATGAGAAGCATTTGTATATCCTAGGAATCCTTATCTAGCCTCTTGCAACAAAAAACTAGTACGGTGGTTAAAAACCTCTTAAATTGAGAAAATGTCTACTCGCACTCCTCAGACCAATCAAATACAACGTCCTTCTGAGTTTATCTTGTAATTGGTGAAACGATCTTTGAGAAATCCTTCACGAATATATGGTAGTACCCTGCTAAACCGAGAAAAACTCCTAATCTCGGTAATTGAAATTGGTGTAGACCAATCTATAATAGCTTAAATCTTAGCTGGATCCATTGCAATACCTACTGCTACAACAACATGCCCAAAAAACTTGACCTTTAATAGTTAAGATTCACGTTAACTGAACTTGGGGTAAGTTTGTGCTCCCTCAAAGTTTGCAACGTCTCCTTATGGTATTGCTCGTGACCATCTCGATTCCTCGAATATATCAATATATCATCAATGAAAACTATCACGAAATAGTCAATAAATGGTCTCATCTCCCGATGCATGAAATCCATAAACATGGTGGGGGCGTTGGTCAACCCGAACGACATAACCATAAACTAGTAGTTTCCATATCTCGTACTAAATGTTGTCTTAAACCTATCCTCATCCCTAATCCTAAGCTGATGATACCATGATCGCAGGTCTATCTAGGAGAAAAACTATGCTAATCTCAAATGATCAAATAAGGCGTCAATCCATGGTAGTAGATATTTGTTCATGCCTATGAACTTGTTCGACTATCTATAATTGATACACGGTCTTAAAGGGACATCCTTATTTTTCAAAAATAGGTTGGGTGCATCCATGACAACATAGAAGGTGTGATGAATCTCTTATGTCCCAAATCTTGGAGTTGACTTTTTAATTCCTCTAACTCTCTCGGAGCCATGCAGTACGGCGGTATAAAAGTATGCCTTGTGCATCGTACCAATTCAATGATGAAGTCTATCTTTCTCGGTGGTGGTAAACTAGGTAAGTCCTCCAGAAACACATATGGAAACTCGCATACAACCGAATCTTCTCAAGTTTAAGTTTCTGACTCTTCTACTGCATATAATGATACAAAGTCTATATCTTTTCACTAGTCACAAGTTGACCTCTCATGCCCTTAGCTCTTTGTGTACTACCACTGCAGGTGAACATCAGATACCTTGGGATCTCAAATATCACTGCCTTACTGAAATAGTTGATATGAGCGTGATATGTTGCTAACCAATTCATCACTAACAAAGCGTCGAAATTTAAAAACTCAAGTAATTTAAAGTCTGCAAGTAACTCTACCCTGTCTATCTTTACTAGACATCCCTTAACAAGACAATTAGGGTAAACCCTATCCCCAACTACAGTATTCAAACCAAAATTAGAAATTGAACTATCAATAAAACCTCGTGTGGCATCGGCATCTGGCCGTGCTATCATGTGTACTCTATTTTGACTCTGCTGTGGAAATACAACTGTTAGGTATGGATAATCTCTCAATAAGTGAGCAACCAGCCCACATCTATAGCAAGTAAATGACCTATACTAACATAGTGTCTATACCTGGCTTTGTCCCTATAAGGAACCATCTCGACCTCAACCCGTGCCTCTATCGCGGCCTCTACCACCTTGATGCTGCTGACTTGGTGCTGGTGGTGTTGGAAGAGCTGGTAACGTAGGAGCTAGCAAAGTTGGTCTGAATAGAGGTGGATAGGGAGGTCTACTAATTAAAATTTGAAGTAGAGTAGGGTATGATGCGCTGGATACAACTGATATGGTAGCCCCCAATCCCTAAGAACCTCTTACCTATCTTCTCTGTCCCTTACGCCTTTATCTCTTTATCTTAAACTTCACAACTTGATCAAATGACATCGCTTGTCCTAATGGTGTCCCATCTACAACTGTACTTAAATAATAAGTCTCATGGGAAAGTGCACGCTCATATATCTCACTTAAAGTCATAACACCTGAACTGATCACCTAAAACCTTATGTCTGGCATCAGTCAATCTCCGAAAAGATACACATCCTCAAAGTCATCTCTCACTAAATCCTAACAAACTAATATAGATAATCGTATATGTCTATGTAGTTCATTACCGACTCATCAATTTTTTGTCTCAGGTTCATGAACTCTTTCCCTAACCTCTTCATCACAGTAGCTAGGAAGTACTGGTGTGCATGTCGCAAGTATAACAGCTCGCTTGTAGTAGTGTAATCAACTTGCATTGACTATGGATATCGTTCTCATTGAAAGGTGTATGCACTCACTACATACTTAGCTACAATTACTCTAATGCTAAGGAAATTCTTTTAATTGGTTTTATAATTAAACAAAATTAATATATACTAACAAATCAATGCAAATTACTTGAACTCTTATATTAAGACTATCTTAGTTCACAACTTTGCCTAGGTAATGAAATACTATACTTTTCAACTCATTTTACCATCATTATTATATGTGTGCAAGTCCTAATTAGAATAGACAGATTTCTTTCAAATCCACTTTAACCCACGGTTGTGACAAAAAATATTCTAATGTGCAAACTAGAACTCCATCTATCAGTGTGAATAATGTAAGCTCCACATTGCTTTAATATTCTAAATCTTTATATTCATACCCAATTAAGTTTACTATTAGTGCCTCCCTAATCAACAACTATCACTCAATATTGTGTATTTTTATGGTTGTACCATCCATTCCGGCTTAAAATCTTTAATGGCCATGACAACTTTTAAAACCTAATATCAATAAACATGTGATCAAGATGCCCGTAGTATTACACTCAGAATAAATGCAAATCCTAACCATTATATTTTTTATTTATTACACTCTATTCATGTTTATAGCATATGATTCATACCATATGATCCATTGATTCCTAAGATTAATAGACTACTCATGCTTCATTGAAATAAACTTGCACATAGTGGTATTCATTGCAATCAATGATATAATGCAATAAATTCAATTAAATCAATAAACATAATATCCAAATCATCACACATGAGTCTTCAATGTCTTCTCTCCATAAATGCTTTAATACTCAAGAATAAAGTAATCCTATGCTAAACTATGTTAATGGCAACTAATCTCTTGTATTTTCTATGTTTACCACGCTTTTCTATCTATTTATACTCATTAATTGCATTTCCAAACAATTAGAAACTCTACTAAACAATTTAACACGAAATAGAACTCTATTTTCTATTTTTCTCTCTTCGTGGCAATCACTTGCAGCACATTGTGTTCATTACCATGGCACCGCTACTGTGCCGAGCATCATGTGTGTATTTTCTCTTTTCAGTGGTCTTGACATTGTCCCTTTGACTCCACGGTGTCATCCCTTGATCCCCACGGCACTGCTAGTGCACTGAGCCTTCTGATCACTATTCTTTCCTTCCTTGCACTCCCATGATGTTCCTTAATGCCCCACAGTGCCAACACTATGTAGCCATGGTACTAAACCTCCTTAGGTGTGTTTTTGCTCAGTTTCTTCTCAAATTTGTTCGTTTATTTCCTTTATGCCTTTTATACCTGAAAATGTATAAATACCATCAATTTGAACTTATTTAGAGATATTTATACTAAATATACTACTAAATTAACGTTATATCACTTATCGAAAACCCCCAAACATGGGATTTTGCACGTTCCCAACAAAAGTGTATCTTACTAAGTCTCCTAACTACTCATATTACCTAGTTCTTATTCATTTTACATTGTTCATGAAATATCCTTGAATTTAGTAAGTTTCAAGTTAATAATCTACTCAAGAGTTTTTCTTTTCAAAAACTTGTATTTTCAAGATATGTAGCTTTAACAACACATACAACTCACTTTCAAAATACCAAAGTAGATCACAACCAAAACCATCACTACTCTCAAGCTTGTTCCACCTTGACACTCAAGTAGAAAGTGTCAATCTCATAATTTCTCATTAAGCTCAAGAATTTACAAATAAGCATCGATCAAACTAATTTTGGTAGACTTTAGTACTTCAAATGTCTATAGGGCTTAACATAGTTGGAAACGAAAAATTAACTCAACAAAGTTGGTAGCACTCGAGCTAAATCTGTTATTTGAAGAGTTTTATTTTAACTTATACCTTCTTTTTATTATTTTTATTTATCTTTTCTTTTTTTCTCCTTTTTATTTTTTTACTTTACAAGATCCCTGCTCCTTATCCTATGGACTCCGTTTTTCCTCTATTATTCCAACCATCAAGTTCTCTACTCAATTTCCTTTAAAAATTGTGGGACTTTCTATATTTGTTTTTCAAAAACTCTTATTAGCACTTATAACTTTTACTTTATCAAGCAATTTCACTCCAACTTTTCATTTAAAATGCCTATTTCTTCCCCTCTTTGCGCTAAGTCTTTATTTGCTTTTTATTCAAGTAAGATTCACACTTATTATAGAATTCCTTAGAGATCCAACTTTTTCCACAAGAAGTATTATAGTATTCTCTTTGTTTTTGTTTTCAGTTCATGGTCTTCCTAACTCCAAGTTTCTAATCATGAAATCATACCGTTGTTGCTACAGTTCATATTTTCTTCAAAAATTTAAAAAATATTCTCTCGAGTTTCATATTAACAAGACACTTGTATTTTAATTATCCTCAATTAAAGGCATGAATATGCAAATGAGTTACTTATTCATTACATATAACCTAATCTATATTAACTAAACATTCAAATAGTAAGTAAATGAAACAAATAATATGCTACCATGATTTGCTCTTTAAGTACTCCTAAAAAAATTTAAATGATCATACATGTAGTGTTTATCCTTATTTCAACCTTTCTTACCACTTCTCATAGTGTAGTGTAGTGTTAATGCCCCCAAACTTAAACCAAACCTTATCATAAAGGTTTAAAAATAAGCTTGAAATCATGAAAATACTAAAACACACAATCATAATAATAATAACACATGATATTAAATCATAAACTAAACTAAATATAGAATTTAAACAACTAAATAAGTAACAAATATCCCAAATTTAAAATGAAATGGTATCAATATATCTCTTATCTCCCTAGGTCTAAACAAATTCCATATCACCGACATCAGGATTGTGCATCATCATCATCATCATCATTACATCATCAATTCAAGCATAAAATGGTGTCAATGGATGTTCCACCCTCCTACTTTGCATCACATCTGGATTAAATATGTATTTTAGTGCTGCCGGAAAGCCAAAAGACATATTAGATAGTCTCATCCATGTGCTCCTCTCATATATAGCTACGTCTCCCTAATGATTGGTGAACAACATGAAGTTTTGTTGCCCGTTCTATTTTCATGTTCGTATTTCCTCGAGGCTTCACGATACGGAGACCTATCATCTTGGTATTGTCTCCTCATCTTAGTAATCCATAACCTTTGCTACTGTGGAGTCAAGTCTTGTGGTGGTGGTATTGGTGGCTGTGGTGGTGGTGGTATTGGTGGAAGATGGTCCTAATCTCGAACTAGTGGGCCTACAAACTCGTAGCCCTTAATGAATCCCTATTGTTGCTCCTCCTCTTCTCCATATCCTTCCTCTTCTAACTCTTAGGCTAACTCTGTTATTGTTGCTGATGTTGTTGCTACGTTATCCTCTTGCTATTTAGACAACAACTCGCCTCAAGTCTAGCTCCCTCGGCTCTTTCCCTCTCATCCTCAGAGTCTTTGTAACTATTTTGCGATTTCAGTGTGACCATCAAAGCCTCTCTCATGGTTGTTTCTCCAATATTGAATTCTTCATATTTATGCAATCTCACTTTAGCCTTCAAGCATATCTAAGTGATCAAAATTAGAAAAAAAAATTGTTGTCTCGCTCTAACATGATGGACACCCTCAAATTATTATAGATGATCTAGCTAGCATTAATTTCCATGTTCTTCATTATCTCATATAAACAAGTCGCCTTTTGGCTTGTTGATCTTTCCATACTGAGTGGTGGGGTATAAAGAAGCAACAAGGAAATGTTACCACATTTAGTAAATTCTCCTCCCACTACGCTTCTTAATGTGCTTCGGCACATTCTCATCTCCTATTATCCAGCCTTGTTGTAATGACCTGAATAATCTAACTTGTTCCACGTGTCGTAGCAAGACTTTGACGGGGACTTTATTTGACGTGGTGTAATTGGTCAGTCCTTGGGAGTCGACACTAAGGTATATCATTTGTGTATGTGTAGTATTTATTTTATACTAAAAAATATCAAATTTTAGTTAATTATCTATTGGTCTGATTGCATCAAAATACGAGTAAGGTTCAATAGTTGGTCTGCGTATATATAATGGGTACTCGAGTATGATTAGGCGATAAGATAAGACAAAAATAGTTTTAGGACTATAAAGCTATTTGATTAAGAGAATAACCTACGTTGAAGTTTTCATTTAGATTACCACATTAGTATACCATTATAATGCACATCTAAGTAACTTATGATTATAGTGTAAAAATGAAATAAGGCATATGATGTACCTCGAGAGGTGTACTGTGGAAGATTGGAATTAATGTAAAATTCTCCTTCATTCATATTAAAGAACCAATATTAAATTCAAAGGCCTATGGTATGCTTGATAAAAATGTCGAAAAATAAGGGCACTTAATCTATGTAAATGTCATGGTTACATGAAAAATACATGGATGAACTACAGGCAAAATTGACATTTTACACTTTGTAGGACACTTGGCATATGTAGAATTGAGATTGAAAGTTTGGATTTAGACTTAATTAAATCTTGGATTTAGACTTAATTAAGCTAGGTTAATTTAATTGATCCATCATTAATGAATTTCAAATAACTGTATAAAGGAGTAGAAGTCATCAAGGACATAACTCAAATTCATTTCTAAGAGCTCTAGAGAGGAAATTGGAAGGAACCCCACCATTAATAGAGTTGGAGAAAGCTTGAAGACAAGGAGTTAAAAATTCATATGGTCTCAAAGCATGTTTTACACCTTCTCTTTAATACTTTATCCTATTTGAATTCTTATCCATGCTTTCGATTCCTATTGATTTGCTTCTTTTTTATGATAATCTTATTAATGCAAGCTACTTCTTCTTTATACTCGTTTCCTTAATCTTGCTTGCATCCCCTTTAATTAATCAACAACACACACATATGTATATTGATCAACTAAATTCATGCATGGCTTTCTTGAGTGACTAAGGTCGATCAAATTAATAGTTACAACTCATTTTTGGTTGGCCTAAATGTATTAGAACCTTGATATGAATATGGCTAAGAAAAACGAAAATAATAATTATAATAATAATGTGCATTAATAAAAGAAATGGTGCATAGATGGAGAGCATATTCATTAGCTAAGATTAAATTATTTGAGAATTGGAAATTTGAGCAACATTGAATTAGCTAATAACTTAGGTATTGATTAGAAATACTTAAGTACCTAAGTCAAATAAGAAATAAAGACAATTAGGACAAAAGACAAATGAATTAATTTACTTGTATAAATTAATGACTTTTAATAAGTCAATGGAATAATCACGCTTAAATCATTTAAACAAATTAGAGGGCATGAATTTAATTTAATTAAAATAAAACACCTAAGTTGATTTTAAGACAAAAATGGGTATATAAGCTAGTTTGATGTGCCCAAGTAAGCTAATCATAGAATTTACTATTTTACCTAAGTGAAAGTGAATTTTTATGTGACCCAAGATTAATCTAGTGTTAAAATAATAATAATAATAATAATAATAATAATAATAATAATAATAATAATAATAATAATATTATTATTATTATTATTATTATTATTATTATTATTATAATTGATAAGATTCCTAAAATAAGTTTGTAGAGATCTATTGATACATTAATTGGTTATATATATTTATATATCATATATATAAATTATGTATAAGAAATTTGGTGTATTTGTATAACCTTGCCTACACCTATATATATAATATAAGAATAATAATGTAAAACAAATCATACTATGGATTGAATTATACTTAGTGGAGGATTAGTAATACAAATAGACTTTAACACAATATAAACTGATCGAAATAAATACCAGTGACATAGCATACTAGCTTGAGTGTCAGGATTGGTTTAGGGAGCGTGTTGGAGCTACGTGAATGTGCATATTAGCGTGATCTGAGGTAAGTAAAACTATCGAGGAAATGTGCAGTAATTCAATGAGCTTTATATTTTATTGCTATTGCACTTCATTACCTTTGTTGGAATCCCTGCTCCGATATGCGTATCCGAGGGCTAAGTGAGTCAAGAAGGAGTCTCTAATGGAGTGGTTGCCAGCTAGCTACCGGAGCCATGACCTTGGTTCACTAGATTATTTAGTAGGGATGAGATGTGTTTTATCCGGGCACCGTTAATATCCCTCATTCACAACGATCTAGGTATAGCAGGCGTTGTTGCGTCCTAAAACCTTACTTTGCTTGGCGTTTTCACATCTCTAAGACCCCGACCCCTGTGGCACCTCTTTATTGCTTCTTTCGACACTCATTTCTCATTGTACTTTCGTTATTTAGTTTTATTATCATTTATTCCTTGTAGCTTTCTTTCTATCTGCATGAATCTTAGACATCATTATTTATTTTGATGTATTGTTTAGATCCTACTAGATTTTACTTACTGAACTCATCATTCTTGTGTTTGATCGAGTGCATATCCGCAGTCGAGCAAGCACTCGATCAAGGGCAAAGTGTTGATACTTGGCGATTTACTTTGAGGACATCGGAACAACCCTCCCTTACTCACTTTTATAGGTTTCTAACTTTATGTATTCCGTATATATGTTTTTTTTTGTAACACTTGGGATACTTTGATGGGTTGAGAGACTCTTAAGACTTGTATATCACTTTTGCACACTCTCTACACTACTCATTTAATATACAGGCTTGATATGTTTAAAGGGCTCTACATTTAGGTTGTCCAATTCCTTTACTTTATTGTTGAGTTATTTACATAGTTAATTGCTTCCGCTTACTTGTAAAACCTGCAAAAATATTAACAACTCAACTTAAAATTATGAATGAATCAATAACGATGGATTGGAAGATTGACTAAGCTTGCGTTAACCTTGCGGAGGCTGACTCTGGGTCCACGTAGGCTTAAGCTGAATGGAGCCCAGTTTGTGGGTCACTACGGCCATCACACTTGTTGTCCTTGGACAACTAATGCTCTTTCTATAGCTCTAAATGGGTATATGTTATATGGTTTCTCATATAAATCATCCAGAAACTCAGGTCAACTCCAACTATACTCAAATGTTCCAATCCATAGATGTTGTTAATTTCACGCACATTAAAAGGAACAAACACCACTCTCACCTTTACTGGGTTACTTTCCTAGTGAACTCTGAATTGACATAAAACTATATAGCATCTCATTCACTCCTATAATGTGACGACCCTTACCATACTTAAGCTCGGGTTACCCGGCCCAGACCGCCACCCAGGCCCAATAACTGAACTGAGCCCAAACAAGTGGTTTGGCATGCCTAAAATAGCCTGAGGATTAATAAAAGTTCATATGGACCAAAAATGCAAAAATATAGTAAACAAGATCCACATGACTAACCATGAAGCTATATATGGGTCCTCAATTCCTGAATTGATTTAAAGTCATTCAATCACTACAAGAAGGTTAAACTAAAGGAAAGTGAGGTTCAATCTACTCGAAATACTCATTTTAGTACCATTCTTGTTTAATAGTTTCAAAAACAATTAAATAGAATATTACAATGCACAACTTACATAAAAAAGGAAGGCTTCAAACTATCACCTCTCATTTGTCTCGATCTAGCACCGATGTGTATGGTCCTGAGATGATAAGGTATATTTATGTTAAAACTTTCCATAATGCATATGGTTTGCGAAAGAGAGATACCATAGAAAATAGTAATAATATAAATTCATGGTCTCATTTAATGCATACTAGTTATTGCAAGAACCCGGTGACTAATTCACTTACCCTCGAGGATGGCAACCACTAGATGACACATATGCCTTATGTGCCTTCACGTTAGTCTCATCAACCTAATAGTAGGTTCATCCAAATTCGTCACCAATGCGCATTCCTTTATCACGAAGTACAAGAGAAGACAACTCCGAATTTTATCCCCAATTGATACACTTTTGAATTCAATTAGATAAGTAAAACCATTGGTGGCAAACTTTACAATATCTTTGGGCATGATAAGTTAGTATTTTTATATATTTAATAGTCTATTTTAATATGTTTAATTATTAAAAGTATTTAAAATATATATTTAATTATATTTTTTGGTCATTTTTAGGTAAAACGGAGTGTGCGGTTGAATTCGTGGCGGAAAATACTCAAAATGGAGTATTTACTTGCAGTGATCAGATGCCGACAGTTTGCCTCGAAATACGCATTACGCGGTGGGTCGAATAGCAGACATGGGTGTTCCACCAATCAAAGCATGCCACATCGGTGAGAAAAGCTCCTTTGGACCAATCGACGCCGACATGTGGACGTCCAAGAAAAAGCACGTCGGATTTCCACCAATCTACAAAGCAGCCCACGTCACCCGACGAGGCACCGCCACCAATCACAGTCCGCCATGTGTTGCCACGTCATCAGAGAGCCACACCGCCTTATTTCTCCACGTTTCGGGTTCCATCAATCGGCCTCGAGATGCGAGACAGCACACACTCCCAGATTTTAGTGCGAGTCGCGCGATTATCTCTGCTCCAGCAGTGCGCCACGTGGCGAGCTCTCATTCGTCCAGTGCGTCATTAACATGTGTCTCAGCCAATCCATAAGCGCCATGGGGAGATAGCCGGCACACGCAAAATAGAAAGCGCGGATTTTCTGCGAATTACGCATCGCCAAATCAGCAGCGGTGACAGAGGCAGTCCAATCCGTTGCTGACACGTCAGCAAGATGCATAAATTTAGCGAATCACGCTGTGACACATGGCAGAGTCGGTTTTTCAAGCCAAAAACACCCCTACGATGCTCCTCGACGCACGAGTCACGTACCTAACCCCTAAAATTAGTATCCGAGACCAATTTGGAGTATTTTTATATATTAGGAACCTAGGTATTATTAGAATATAAACCAATTAGTATTTTTTGGAGATTAATTATTAGTTTTTAGTATAGATTTTTGAAGATGATGTACGGGTAATCGATTTCTTGCCTAAGTCGAAGGGGAAGCAAGTCGGGATCATGGATTCAAAGCATATTATGTGAGATCTTTTATTTTATTATTTAATTTAATTTAATTTCTTTTATTTCATTGTTGTTGATTTAATGATTATGATTTAGATCTATGGTATGTATGAGGCCAATGCATATTTTTAGGTTGACAATCTACAGTTATTTGGAATATTAGCATCCATGTAATTGTGTTTTTAGACCAATAAAGTAACAAACATTCACCCGTTTGCCGTAAAACCCTTTCGGTGTTTGAATGTGCAACAATTGAATCTAAATTAAATCGGTAGCGGATGTGACCCGATTATTTAGGATTAGTGTTCCCATAGATCCATATTACTGCGGTTAGTGTGTTAAACCTGATTGGCGGATGTCTAGGGTTATACATTAATTAGGGAAGTAGTTAGTGGCGGACGTCCTGGCTATCGAGATTAGGGGAACTAGGAATTTCTGGCGGATGTCGATTTTCTATAGCTAATCTAGGAGAATTGAATTAATAACTTTTTGGGAAAGATTGAAGACCATGATTGCTATTGAATCTTGATTTTGATTTGTGGAACTGGAGATTTAGGTGTTAATTAGGTGTTATTTAGGTATTAATTAATTAATAATTAATTGTTTTAGAAATTAGTTTAATTAATTAATTTATTTAGTTTAGATAGATTAGTTAGTTAACTTAATATTTATTTTAAAACTCTCGATTTTCCTTTTTTTATTGTTTAAACTTTAAAAAGAAAACCAGTCACTGTGGGATCGACCCTTTGCCACTATTCTACAAAATAGTTGATTTAGGAAACTTTACTTTATTGACGTGTTCGGCGCGCGTCACGGCATTAAATAGTAAAGCCCTCGGAGGCACCAAAAGCATCCTGGGGCATCAAATATGATTACTTTCTAATAATGCCCTAGGTAAGGACTCCACAAACATCCTGGGGCATTAAATATCATAAAAGGAGAAAATAAATGCATTCACATTCCATAGATACGTAGATCAAAGCCTATAACATGATGCAACCCATTTCCCAAGTTTCTACTTAAAAAAGTATGTCCTATAATGACTAATATCATGTCATATTTGATAATTACGCAAGCTCCCACTTACCTTGACTCGCTACGAATCTTTGTTTCTATCATCGCGCACTTAATGTGAACCGCCTTGTGAATCTAAACAATTTAAATCACATTTACATTAATGCCAAGTCATATTAATTCTAATTTATTTTTAGATTTATTTTGGGGTCCATTAGTGTGGTTACCGCGAGTTTCTTGTTGCTCAGTGCAAAAGTCGAAGGGTGGGACACGCCCAACTCTTCCTTGAGGGACGTGGTAGTGTGCCCCATTTGCGGCTAAAATTTATTATATATATTTTATTTCATAAATATATTTATATCATATATATTATATTTATTTATTTAGATTAATTGACGAGGGACAAAATGCCCTTGGTTTTGAGGTGCAAGGGCCAATCAACCCCTAATCAATTCTATTTTTTCTCTTCTCAGCTGGCACTTAAGTCCTGGCATTATACGGTGCCACCACTGCGCATCCTGTGTGCATTTTCTCTCGTTAATGGTCCTGGTGATGTCCTTTTGACTCCCCGGCATCATCCCTTGACCTTCACGGTGCCACTACTACGCCAAGCCTTCTTATCATTTTTGTTTGCTTCCTTGCTCTCCCACGCCATGCATTGATGTCTCACGCTGTGCCTTGATGTCCCACAATGCCGAGACTATGTAGCCACAATGCCAAACCTCCTTAGGTGTATTTTTGCTTCGTTTCTTCTTAAATTCGCTTGTTTCCTTCCTTTATGCCTTGTATACCTGAAAATGCAAAAACACCATCAATTTGAGCTTATTTATGGATATTTATACTAAATATACTACTAGATTAATCCTATATATAAGTCTAAATAATCACTTATCAAATATTGCTGATAAAACTTCTTAAATGCATCCCATGAATCAAAACCTCCATCAGTTACTATTGTCGCGTGCCACAAAACATCAACATCTCTCTATAGTGTATACAATGAAATCTCACCTTGAAGTCTATCCTCAATCCTCTAGACTCTATGAAGCTTCTTTTGAGACAATATCAAGTTCTCAATCCTTTTAAAGTCCCGATATCCATAAAAATACACTGGCTTTAGTCTAATGAAGTCTTTCACTAACTGAACCTCGGCTGGCGAACTAAAAAGTGTAGGAGTAGGAGACGTCACCGTATCATCTGTCTCAATGACCGGTACTGTCACAATCGAAATAGTCTGTACCACTGAAGCTATTGGCGTCATAGTAGGAAGCTCTGGCATTGGTAATGTGGGAGTAGAAGTAGTAGTAGTAGTAGTTGTTGTTGTTATTGTTGTTGTTGTTGTTGTTGTTGTTGTTGTTGTTGTTGTAGTAGTAGTAGTAGTAGTAGTAGTAGTAGTAGTAGTAGTAGTAGTAGTAGTAGTAGTAGTAGTAGTAGTAGTAGTAGTAGTAGTAGTAGTAGTAGTAGTAGTAGCAGTAGTAGTAGCAAGCAGCAGCAGCAGCAGCAGAGTAGTAGTAGTAGTAGTAGTAGTAGTAGTAGTAGTAGTAGTAGTAGTAGTAGTAGTAGTAGTAGTAGTAGTAGTAGTAGTAGTAGTAGTAGTAGTAGTAGTAGTAGTAGTAGTAGTAGTAGTAGTAGTTGTAGGGGTTGGTCTCTGTGCCAGTGGTGCAAAATGAGCTGTCATCATAGCAATGAAATTAGCTAATTATTGCCCCGAGGTGATACTTGGTCAAACAACCTCTAATAGTCATCACCAGATGGAATAAGAGGTTGGCTGCCACTAGCATTTGCATCCCCGCTATTGTGTGAATTAGTCATCAGTGTTTACAAGTTGATAGTGAATGCCAATCGGCTACTATGTATATAACGCACATATATAGACACACACACACACACACACATAGAAACTAAAATGTACATATAAGAAATCCCCATTTTCACTTTCACTCACTTCCAAACTAATGATTTCTAGGCAAGGATAATCTAGTTTCTACAACTAAAACTTTTATTTTATGAAAATTTATAGGTTGATTATTTTAAAACATGGCTCTAATACCAACTGTGACAACTTCTTCTCAAATCAGGGCATCACCCAACGTAATCTTGTTATTAAGCTTTAATCTTTACCACATAAGACTTAACAATGTATTAGTCAGCTTTTTCTTTAAACTAGCTAAATTTAAAATAAGCAACCTATTGTCCTCTTGTCAATCAATATTTAAGAGTTAATTAGAATTTTAGTAACTTAAGGATTAGTTAGCGAAAGTTTTCACTAATTAGCAAAAGCCATTAATATAAATCCTAAATATATGGAAAACATGGAAATAAATATCACATGTAGGCGATAACAATATATCAACGTGTGTATGGTCAGGTAACATCTCAAAACCCATAATATAAAACCCCAAAAGTATATAAGAAACTTATTTAAGTCATACAAATAAAACCAAGACCTAAAATATTAGAGGTAGCATCACTCTGGTGGCTCAGAGGTAGTCGTCGATCTTCTCTTTGCCTGGTCTGCTAATCGATGGATCTGCACCCACTTTCGTAAAAAGGACGATGAGTACAGAAAAGTAGAAAGTAACACTGAGAAATATTTATCCAAATTTCTAAATATACAAAAAGGATCTGAAAGCATAACAATAGCAATTATGCTGAAAAGAATCATGCTATAAGATACTTTGGTTAAACATTATGAAATTGACACTCGTTTAAGCAGCAATGATTTAGGGCCGAGCGGCCGTGAGTTACATCACGTTAGCCTTATTCTACTATTTAGGCCGTAAAAAATCTCATAGGCGCCTTAACGTCATCACCAACACCCATCACACATGTATAAATACTTATCAATAACCATGAGTCCCACACCTCGTGTGTTGCACGAGCTAGTGGTGAGATCTCGACATCCCCGAAAATATAGTGACCTCGTGTGCCACACCTATCTCTATCATATCATGCTCTTAGATAGAAGAAATACTTACATAATTCAACAAATAACACAATTTAGGAATCCAACGAAGTAGTTAAATAACTAATGCACCAATAAAATAGATTTGCACTTCCATAAATCAACTACCCAATAACATGCTATTTCCTTTGACCAAATTCCTTAACAACTAAGAAAGACAACACAAAATTTGGAATCAATGAAAGTACTTAAACAACAAACAATGCCATGATTACTACCTCATGAAATGAGATAAATTAAAAAAGTCATGGCATCTAGAGTACAATGGATAGATTAGTCCAAATGACTGTAATGAATAGCATAACATGAATGAAATGTAAATAAATATTTCAACTACTTTTCTTACAAATCGTGCAAATTTCTTAGCTTAACCAGTTTCCCGACGCCTCAAAAATGCGTACTTGAACCCTAAAGACTCTTCCCTAGGTTCTTGGTATCATTAAATATATTTTAGAGTATTTTTTCATAGTTTTGTATAGGTTTAAGTTAAGTTAAAGGTTTTTGAAGCCTTAAAAGCATTGCATACAATATGATGTCCAAAGCACCTACCGCGCTGGGGAGATTATCTAGTGCACTAGAGACTCCTTAGCGCGCTACACATAGGTAGCGCTCTAGCAAGCACACCTAGTGTTATGTGTAGGAAAATCAATAATTTTGCACTTCGAATTCTGAGTTTTCTCCTCCACATGGCCGTCCCCAAAGCCTTGGATCGTTGTTCGCTTCCACTAGAGACCCAAAACATCCTCCACAAAACAACAACAACCTACACTTCATATATAATCAAAACTCACCAAAATTTCACTTTTGATTTACACCTTCTACACCTAAACTAAAGGTGTAAGCCAACTTACCAATTTGTAGAACACCTCACTTTTGATTTACACCTTCAAACTCACCAAAATTTCACTTCAAATCCACTAATTTTCCCCATACAGATCTCTATCTCCAAACTCCTTCTCTCCTAAGGTATGAATTGAGATCATTTGCATGGAAATCATATACACACATCTATATTTAGCCATTGATCTTAATGTGCTCACTCATCTCTAAGCTAATCTAATGGTTCTCATATTAATTTATAGTCCATTAACTCTATACTAACTAATCCTTAATAACACACATTCATACTCAATTGGTCTTGTGATGTGTTTGCATGTATCTCGATGAACATTTTGAATAATATTTTAAATTTTCTAATTTAAGCTACATTTATGTCAATTAAACCATAGCCAAATCAAATTAGCTATCCAAGCCACATTAACCTAAATTAGACTTACCATATCACTCTCTACCTTGGTCCCACATCGTCACACATCTCGAGGCGCGTCCTCGCTTTCATTTTGACATATATACACCAGTGGGACTAATTTAGTAGTCTACACATATACAATACACTAGACATACATCGCAACAAATCTAATATATCCCTTAGCCACCTACTTTGGTTAATGCACGTATCTCGATATGGATCTCAAGTCATGGGTCAATGATCCTGATGAAGGAATTAAACTAGAATTAAGAATTTGGGCTGTAATAGATGTGTAACTTCATTACAAAATCCACATGGTCTTACTTGATTTAGTGTATCTTTTAATAGTAATTTGACCATGCTAGATAATGCATCGGTTTTTTTTGTCAAATGTATTACTTCAACTTCATATAGTTTTTTTTGTTGTATCTGTCTTTTCACCATATTGCTTATATTGCTTAGCCATCATATTAATAGCTTCTTTTGTTAAAGTTGGTTTCACACTGAATCATGATCCACCATATATGGTATCTAATAGTCTTTATTGAAAATGATTAAGTCCTTTGTAAAAGTACTCTAATAAAGCTCTTTATGTATATCGATGTTGTGGACAAGATGAAATTAATCTTTAAAATCTATCCCAAAACTCATTAAAATTTTCATCATCTTTTATTTTTATGACTATAATTTGTCTTCATAAGTATTAAATTTTCTTGCAGACATACATTAATGTAGAAAAACTTCTAACATTTGAGTCCATGTGGTCATTGAATTTTGAGAAAGATAAAAAAAAACTAATCTTATGCTTGATCTTTATAAATAAAAGGAAAAGCTTTAAGTTTAACTTCTTCTAACGTACCGTCTTTAATTTTCATCAAATTAACTTTGTATTGGTATTCCCTTATAAATCTCTGGGGTCTTCATTATCGTTATCGTAGAAGTTAGGCAGAGCACTAATGAATCCAAATCTTAGTTCAAATTTAAGAAATCCATCAGAATAGGTAATACACATTGGTTAATAAGAAATGATATTTTGATTGGCTTGCCTAAAAGTAAGTTCTTTATTGTCATTATTATTATTAATATTATTAAGGTTATTATTGACTTCTATTGTCATAGCTTGGTGTTCTTGATCGTGTCCACAAGTATAACATCTCTAATGTAATAATAATGTGATCAACTAACGTTGATCACGAATATCTTCCTAAGAAAAAGGTGTGTTGCAGATAGTATACTTAGTTAGACTTACTCTATCGCTAAGGAAATTCCTTTTAATTGTTTTAACTAAACTATTCTATTATGACAAAACTATATAAATAACTTGTAAACTCTTATATTAAGAAGATCTTTGTTCACAACTTCACCTAGGTAATGAATAACTATTCTTTTCCATTTATCTTCATTATGCATGTATAATGCCTAATTAGAATAGGCATATTTCCTTCAAATACACTTCAACCCACTATCATGATGAAAAAGATTATAATGTGCAAACTACAATTCCACCTATCATTACGAATAACATAAGTTTCGCATTATTTTAAGTTCCAAATCTTTAGATTCATAACCAATTAAGTTTCCTATCCGTGTCTTCTTAATCAATAACTATATATAGATGTTATATACTTTATGGTTGTATCATCCATATCCGCCTTAAAAGATCTAATGGCCATGGTATATCCTATAAACCATAATCAACAAACACGTGAAGAAGATTTTTGTAACATTATGCTTAAAATCAATACAAATTTTAACCATTGTGTAACGGCCCATTTTATTAATATCGTTAATTATCTTAAATTTACAAACGTGGACACAAGCTCAGATCTACATGAACGCCCCGGTAGGTTAGGACACACGACGACTTATGTATGATAGTTATTGTGTGTTGGATGCTTATTTGTGGTGCAATTGATTGAAATACATCGCATGTGTGTAGGTTGACTAACAATATGTGCGAGATTGTGTGACTGTATTCACCTTGATATGCATGTTGATTGGGTACCGGAACTTGACGGGACCGAATACTAGGTCAGGGAAACTAAATATAAATTAAATAAAAAATTGGCCAAGTAACTAATATGAAATGGGTATTAGGTGGCTAGTGAAGCGGCGGTACGCGTATATCGCGGTTCGGACTCAAAACCGGGAGTCGAAACACCCAAAAACATAGACGAGTATCCTAACTATGTCACACTTTGGAGTTAAGCAAGTAAGTTAACAACACTTATCCTATCCACCACCTTTTCTCTCACCTACACCACACACACAAACATACACACTTATAGAGAAGAAGGAACGGAGAGGAAGAGGAGGAGAAGAAGTCGGAAGGAGAGAAGAGAGGGTGGAAATGTCACTATCAAGGTGAGTCATAGATGTTTTTGTAGTGGGTTGGCGAGTTGGATGTGGTGGCCGAGACCGGGGTTCGGCCATGGTGGCCGAACCAGGTTGAGGTGGGGATGGCATGGGCATCTCCCGTGCCATCGATTCCACCCGGGTTGGGGTTAGAGCCTACCCCAACCTAACAATAAGAAGGAAAAAAAAAACTCCCGATCAAACCAGAGAGCTGGTTCGATCGGTTGGGGAAGAAGGTGCACACGCACATACGCATGGGTGCGCGCGTGTGCACCCACATCATGGACGGACGAGCCTGGACCAGTTCTGGTCTAAGGTCAGGTTCGACTCGTTTGGGTCGGCTCGACCCAAACCAAACTTAAAAAAAAAACAAAGAGAAAAAAAGGAAAAATTAGGGAAAAATTGGGGAAAATATTCAAAAAATTGGGAAAAATATCAAAAAATTATATTTCAATAAATAAATAGAAAATGATGAATATCTATGAAAAATAAAATATTTGGGAATGTCGGATGCTACGTTTGCAGGGTTTTTCCTCGAAAAGCACGAAATGGCCAATTTGGCCTAAAATTTTAGAAATTGGTCGTAAATTGTCATGCTAAATCAAAATTATTGATAGATGGACATAGGTGGACATGGGTGATCATATGGCGATCAAGGACCCAGTGGACTTGGACTCAGGGATTGATTATGGGGTGTTGGAGTGCGTTGTGAGGTTTGTAAAATCTAATTGAAAAACTCTGAGTATTTATCTTGCTTTGTATTTCCATTCAATTCCAATATTTTTTGTGGTCTTTCCTATATCTATATCTTGTCATTGTTGGAGCAGTTGGTTGAGTTACTCCCACCGGATTTTTCATTGTGTGTCTATGCATTCTAGACCATAGCATGTGTATAAGGAGTTCTTGGTGGATAACGACCCGAGCTAATGAACTGCTACATGTGTCGATGCGTCGTAGGTTTACACCGGCCACCGAGAGGGACCAAGTGATAGCTGGTTAGGTGCGCCCACTAGTGGGGTCCTGGAAGGGTATTTCGAAGTATGGTTTAGTTTGACTGGAACAAGCACCTACATTTGCACTTTATTGTTATCTTTGCATGCGATGCCCTACTTACAGTTGTCTATTTACATTCTGCATGTTTTTTTAACAGTATTTATTGAATTCCACTTGTTTATTTGAATGCTCGGAGGAGTTCCTTAGGATTTTACTGATTGGACTCATCATCCATTTTCATCTATGATGATTGAGTGCATATCTGAGTACAAGTAAAAGCAAGGGGATTTTAGGCAACTATCTCTGACTGCCTACCTTCGAGGATTACTTATACATGAGTTTTGTTTTGATATTTTGATTCTTTTGGGAAATGGGGAGTATCTTGAAATTGTGCATAGTCGTCTACCTCTATACAGAGTACTTTTCAGGGTTTTTCCATAATAGGATTTGTTAAATTGATTATAAATATGTCTTGCATTTAAGTATGAATTCCGCTAAATATATCATTTATACGCAGCACACACAAGTGGATACGAATTTTAAGATAGGAATAGGACGGGCAGGTGCCATACACGTGTACCAGGGCCAGTTGCCAAGGAGTACATAAAGACACGTCACCCCGGGGTGGCTAGGGCCGCTATAGTCAGTATAGACCTAAAAAGTCCTAAGACAATAAAACCGAATCAATGAACTTAAATGTCGAAACCCAAAGTTATTGCTTTAGAACTTTAGTTGGGAAGTGATGCGAGGGGGAAAAAGTTAGAACATATATATGTGTTATATTTTCATTTTAATATATGTTATACGTATCTACCTCGAGACTTATCCGGAGCACATTCTCGATGCAGATTATGGATAGACAGTCTGGTACGCCTTTTGAGACTAGACAAACTAGCAATGCGGTTAGGGATGTTCCAGTTATGGCGAGTGTGGAGGATAGACTCTCGGCCCAAGAAACACAAATGGCTGAGGTATTACGGTTCTTACGAGAGCAGACCGCGGTACTAGCGGCACTTACTTCAGCTAGAGAGCCAGTAGCTATGACTATACCGGCGGGGACAGCTGTTGTTCGAGTGGTACCTCAAACACCAGTTCAGGGGGGCGGCAAAGGCACCCACAAAGACAACTACCGCAATTGTCCTTCTTTTGGAGACGTTGAATCTTACGCCTGCACTCACGACGACGGACCTGACTATTGTCACCCCCATTACTGATACGACTACTACATCGGCATTTGTCCTGACATCAGAGGTGAAGTTATTCAGGGAGTTTTTGAAGTTTCAGCCTTTATTCTTTTATGGAGGTGGTGACCCCGAGGTTGCAGGGAGATGGGTAGTGTCCCATCAGCGTTTCTATAAGCTGATAAGGAATGATGAGACTGTACATGCATGACTTTCTGGAGCCCATTTGAGGGGGCATGCGGTGGTCTGATGGATGACATATATGGATACTCATCCTGAACCTACGACATGGACTGAGTTTTAGGAGCTATTCTACGATTAGTATATACCTATAGAGGTTAGGTTGAGACTGAGGGAGGAGCTCCTAACCTTGAGACAGGGTAGTCGGACCTTGATGTAGTATATGGAGAGGTTCCGACATTTGCTTCAGTTCTCTCTCGATGTCATCGGGATAAAGCGCTTACAGATCTATTATTTCACCAAAGGGGTTGATACAATATTACATCAGCAGTTTTCTCGACTGGAGCCACGACTCTGCAGAAGATCTTTGACAGGGCATTGGCTCATGAGACATACATACTGCAGAGGGCAGGCATATGAATGACTGGTAGGGAGGTATAGTCGGGCAGAGTTCTTGGTCGAATTAGAGGCAGAAGAGACCAACGGATCATCCAAATAGAGGCCGGAGAGATTATAGACAAGAGAGGGGCCACCGGGACAATTCTCAGGGCAATCAGTTCCGATATGAGGAGCCACAACCAGTTCATGCTATCACCTCAGCACTAGTGGATCGGCAGAGGTCACAACCACAGGAGTATCGCCTGGGTCGAGATCAGGGGAGCCATGACAAGGGTCAGGTAGACTGTGGTCAGGGTTCGAGATTTGGAGATGGACATACGGGTAGACTGGAGAGCCGTGGATGTCACCGGTGTGGGCAGAGGAGACACTTGAGGGCTGACTGTTGGATACCACCATCGCCACGATGAGAGTCAGACCAGGCCAGAGATAGAGCGCATGCGTTAGCAAAGCCAGATAGCGGGGCGACTAGGCAGCTCGTTGATGGCACATTACTTATATTTGGTTGCCTTATGCATGTTATGTTTGATTATGGTAGCACTTTATCATTTCTTGTTGGACGTATTGTTGTATCGTTAGGGTTAGTTACACAGACACTAGACCCACATCTTGTCCTTAGTACTGCTGTTGGGGATAAGATATACCTTAACTGACTATGTCAAGACGTGATGATAGAGGTGGAGGGACATCAACTACTAGTCGATTTTTAAGTATTTGAGTACTTAGAGTTTGGCACACTACTCGGGATGGATTGGTTAGCATCCTATCATGCACGGATAGACTATTACTATAAGAGGATAGAGTTTTGTATTCCTAGAATACTGGAGTTTGTATTACTTGGATCGAAAACTGACTTACCCATCACGAGAGGTCGACTAGCTATAACGCTGGAGATGGAGACGTTTACGGCGATAGTTGAGCTAGAGGTTCGGACGGAGGTCCGGATTAGGACGTTCCTATGGTTAGGGATTTTGTCTATGTATTTCCAGATGTTTTACCCGGATTGCCACCACCACGAGCTTGTTGATTCATAATCGAGCTGATACCAGGGACGTAGCCAATTGTCAGTCGACCTTACCGGATTGCACTAGCGGAGCAGGAGGAGATGAGACGACAGTTAGATAAGCTGTTGGAGAAGGGTTTCATTCACCCTAGTACGTCACCTTAGGAGCTCTAGTACTATTTGTGAAAAAGAAAGATGGTACGCTGAGGATGTGCATCGACTATAGGAAGCTGAATCAGGTAACTATGAGGAACCGTTGCCCACTTCATAGGATTGGCGATCTGTTTGATCATCTGACAGGTGCCAGATTCTTCTCGAAGATTGACCTTCGCTCAAGTTATCACCAGTTGAGGACTCGAGAAGATGATATCCAGAAAACCTCTTTTAGCACGAGATACAGGTTATTTGAGTTCACAGTCATGCTGTTTGGGCCGACAAACGCTCCAACGATTTTCATGGACCAGATGCATAGGGTCATGAGGCCATATTTGGACAGATTCGTCATCGTGTTCATCGACGATATCTTGATCTACAGCAGGACTCGTGAAGATTATGAGGGACATCTCAAGACAGTTTTGACGACATTGAGAGAGCACCGACCGTACGCCAAGTTTATCAAGTGTGACTTTTGGCTAAGTGCGGTGAGATTCTTAGGCCATATCATCAGTGAGCAGGGTATCTTAGTGGATTCAAAAAAGATTCGGGCAATCATTGATTAAAAGAAGCCTGAGTTTGTGATCGATATACGGAGTTTCCTTAGTCTGGTCGAACAATACCGACGATTTGTGCAAGATTTTTTCTTGATCGTAGCGTCGATGACGAGACTGACTAAGAAAGATATCAGATTTGACTGGTCAGATGAATATGAGGAGGCATTTTGTAAATTGAAGCGGAGATTCACATCTGCACCAGTATTGACATTGCTAGAGCCGGGCAAGATCTTGATATTATATACATATGCGTCGGGCATTGGTCTTGGATGTGTGTTGATGCAGGATGGTAGACCAGTTGCTTATCTTTCTAGGCGGTTGAGACATCACGATGGGAATTATCTAGTGCACGACATGGAACTTGCAGCGGTTGTCTTTCCACTGAAGGCTTCGAGGCAATATCTCTATGGAGAGCGATTCGTGATGTATACATATCACAAGAGTTTATGTTACTTCTTCACTCAAAAGGATTCGAATATGCGATAGCGGAGATGGCTGGAGTTCCTAAAGGACTATGCCTTCGCTATTGAGTATCACCCTGACAAAGCGAACGTCGTAGCAGAAGTATTGAGCAGGATTAGACTCGATAGTTAGACTGTTCTGTAGCTGATGACACATGAGCATGGCTTATTACAGGCAGCATCAGTTATGTGCATGGTCGATTTGTCGACTACGGCGAAATAACATATTTTTTGTTAGATGATGATACCGATCGTATCGATTGAACGGGTTACCGAGTGTTAGAGGGCTGATGGGCTCTATGAGCGTGTCAGTGATCTGTCTCAAAATTAGGAATGCATTGATTGGACAGAAACCAAAGATCGGTGTTTGAGATACCAAGGGAGATTGTGGATACCTACGGATCAGGAGATACGGGACGAGATTTTGGAAGAGGCACACCGATCTTGTTACACAGTCCATCCTAGTCGAACCAAGATGTACAATGATTTAAGACGACTATTATGGTGGCCAAGAATGAAGGCTGACGTAGGTGCATACGTTAGGAGTTGTCGCATATGCCAGCCGATGAAGGCCGAGCACAGGAAACTCGATGGATTATTACAGTCGTTGCCCATTCCATAGTGGAAAAGGGAACGTGTCACTATGGATTTCGTTAGTTGGTTACCGCAGACATCGAGGTGTCATGATGCAGTTTGGGTAGTGATTGATAGACTGATGAAGTCGGGTCGCTTCATTCCAGTTTCATGAAATACACGTTTCCCCAGCTGAGCATATTATTCGAGCGAGAGATTATTAGACTTCATGGGGTGCCACTTCCGTTGTGTCAGATAGAGACCTCGAAACTATGGGAGGTAATCCAGGAATAGTTTGACACCAGATTGCAGTTTAGTACGGCTTATCATCCTCAAACCGACGGACAGTCAGAGCGACTGATCCTGATTTTAGAGGATATGCTCAGTGCTTGGATATTACAGTTTAGGGGTTTGTGGGAGGATTATCTGCCTTTGTGTGAGTTTGCATACGATAACAGCTATCAGGCGAACATTGACATGCCACCATTTGAGGCACTATATGAGAGGCCCTGTAGATCACCTGCGTGTTGGGTAGAGCTAGAAGATACAATGACAGTAGGACCTGAGATAGTTGTTGATCACACAGAAAATTCGACAATTTCGTCAGAAGCAGCGAGCTGGACAAGACAGACAGAAAAAATACGTGGGTAGGTATCACGAAGGTCTAAGCTATGATGAGGGCGATATGGTGTATCAGAAGATTTATCTTTGGAAAGGTCAACAGAGATTTGACATTAAGGGGAAACTGGCGCCGAGATACATTGGGCCATATCGAATCACATAGAGAGTAGGCACTGCTGCATATCGATTGGAGTTACCTACCGAGTTAGTTGGGGTTCAACCGACATTTCACGTTTCCATATTGAGACTCGCTAGGTCAGGGCCAAGACCGACGATTGAGTTGGGACAGGTGAACATACAGCCTGACGTGACCTATGAGGAGAGGCCGATAGAGATCGTTGACCATCGAGTAAAAATTCTTCGGAATAGGGAACTAGCGAAGGTCCTAGTTCGTTGGCAGCATCATAGGACCGAGGGACTCACCTAGGAGCTCGAGTCGATGATGAGGACGCTATACCCTCGGCTATTCTCTGGTATGGGACTTTAATTACAGTTAAATTTCGGGACGAGATTTTATTTAGTTGGGAAGAAATGTAATGGTCCATTTTATTAATATAGTTAATTTTCTTGAATTTACAAACGTGGACGCCAGCTCAGATCTACGTGGAGGCCGCGGTAGGGTAGGGCACATGGGGACTTTGGTATGATATTTATTGTGTGTTGGATGCTTATTTGCGGTGTAATTGATTGAAATACATCGCATGTGCGTTTGTTGCATAACAATACGTGCAAGATTGTGTGAATTGTATTCACCTCGATATGCGTGTCAACACCGGTACCGGGTAGTTGATAGGTACGAATATTAGGTCAGGAAATTAAAACAGACAAATTAAATAAAAAATTGGCCGAGTAACTAATATGGAATGGGTATTAGGTGGCTAGTGACGCGGCGGTACGCGTATATCGCGGTTTGGACGTGAAACCGGGCGTTGAAATGCCCAAAAACACGGCGATTGTCCCAACCGTGTCATAATTTGGAGTCAAGCAAGTAAGTCAACAACATTTATAGTATCCACCACTTTTTCTCTCACCTGCACCCTCTCTCACATACACGCACACACCGCGACTTGGGAGTTCGAGAGAGGAGGAGGAGGAGAATAAGCCGGGTAGGAGAGGAGAGTGGTTGAAATGTCATGATCAAGGTGAGTCCTAGTTGTTTTTGTAGTGGGTTGGTGAGTTGGTCGTGGTGGCCGAAATGGGGGTTCGGCCATGGAGGCCGAACCGGGTCGACGTGGACATGGCATGGGCGTATCCCCTGCCATCAATTCCACCCGGGTTGGGGTGAGAGCCAACCCCATCCCAACAACAAGAAGGACAAATAATAAAAAAATATTTCCCGATCGAACCAGAGAGCTGGTTCGATCGGTTGGGGAAGAAGTTGAACACGTGCACCCACCTCATCGGCCGGGCCTAGAACAGGCCATGCTCGGCCCATGGGCCGAGCCTGGACTAGTTGTGGTCCATGGTCGGGTCCGACCCATTTTGGTTGAACCGACCCAAACCAAACTAAAACAAAAAACAAAGAGAAAAAAGGAAAAAAAGAAGGAAAAATTGGGGAAAAACTCCGAAAAAATTTGGAAAATTCTGAAAAAATGATTTTTCAATAAAATAAATAGAAATTGATGAATATCTATGAAAAATAAAATATTTGGGAATCTCAAATGCAACTTTTGTGGGGTTTTTGCCTCGAAAAGCGTAAAATAGGCAATTTGGCCTAAAATTTTAGAAATTGGTCGTAAATTGTCATGCTAAATCGAAATTATTGATAAATGCACATAGGTGGACACGGGTGATCAATTGGCGACCATGGACCCAGTGGACTTGGACTCGGGGATTGATTACGGGGTATTTGAGTGCGTTGTGAGGTTTGTAAAACCCAATTAAAAAACTACGAGTATTTATTTTGCTTTGTATTTCCATTCAATTCCAGTATTTTTTTTTTGGTCTTTCCTATATCTATATCTTGTCATTGTTTGAACGGTTGGTTGAGTTACTCCCACCGGATTTTTTATTGTGTGTCTATGCATTCTAGACCAAAACATGTTTATCGGGAGTTCTCGGTGGATAACGACCCGAGCTAATGAACTGATACATGTGTTGGTGCGTCGTATGCCTACGCCGGCCACCGAGAGGGACCAGGTGATAGCTAGTTAGGCGCACCTATTAGTGGGATCCTGGAAGGGTATTCCGAAGTATGGTTTAGTTTGACTAGAACAGGCACCTACATTTGCACTTTATTGTTATCTTTGCATGCGATGCCCTACTTACAGTTGTTTGTTTACATTGCACATGTTTATTTAACAATATTTATTGAATTCCACTTATTTATTTGAATGCTCAGAGGAAATCCTTGGGATTTTACTGATTGGACTCGTCATCCATTTTCTTCTGTGATGATTAAGTGCATATCCGAGTACAAGTAAGAGCAAGGGGATCTTAGGCGACTACATCTGACTGCCTACCGTCGAGGATTACTTGTATGTGTGTTTTGTTTTGATATTATGATTCTTTTAGGAATCGGGAAGTATCATGATATTGTACATAGTCGTCTACCTCTATATAGAGTAATATTTAGGGTTTTTCCATAATAGGGTTTCTTAAATTGATTATAAATATGTATAGCATTAAAGTACGACTTCCGCTGAATATATCATTTATAAGTTGTGCACAAAAGTGGATACGATTTTTGAGATAGGAATAGACGGGCAGGTGTTGTACATGTGTAGCAGAGCTAGCGGGCAAGGAGTACAAGGAGACACGTCACCCTGGGGCGGCTAGGGCCGCTACACATTGCACTTTTTTAACTTTATATTCCATTCATATTGCTTTATCGTAACATTCATACCATCGGATCCATTGATCTCTAAGATAAATGAACTACTCACACATCATTGAAATAAACAAGCACATAATGGTATTCATTTAAATAAGAGATTAAACGGATAACTTCAATTAAATCAAAGAAAACAATACCGAGCAACCACACATAAGTTATTAATGTCTTCTCTTCAACGAATTTTCTTAATACTCAAGAACAAAATAAAACTATGCAAAACTAAGATAATTAGTTGCAATCTATAGTGGTATATGTTTACTACATTCTATTATATATTTATACCCTTCAGACACTTTAGAAAACAATTAGAAACATAGACAATTTCATATGAGTTTGAACTCTAACTTTCTATTCTTTTTATGTCTCAGTGCTATCCATAAGTGATCCGACGATGTGTACGTAAAGCCATGGCAGAACCATAACTTCAAAAACTTTGTATTCATTTTCCTCACATCTGATGCGACGCCCTGTGTGGACCACCCCGACGCCCTCCATTATGACCTATGGCGCCGCCACTGCGTTGTCACTTCTGTCCACTTTTTCTTTTCTTCTTAGTCCTCCATGCTTGCCTATGCTATCTAACCTTCTCCCACAAAATCAAATACGTTTTCCATGACATCAACCCCACTTTTGTGCATTTTACCCTCGTTTCTTCATGAAATCACTTCATCGTCTCTTTATACCTCGTATACCTAAAAAATACATAAATACCATCGTTTAGAGCTCACTTTGGGAATTTCCTATTTAATATTATACTAAATTAATGTTATATATATGTCTATATAACCACTTATCAAATACCCCCAAACTTAAGATTTTGCACGTCTTGAGCAAAAGTGTATTTGACTAAATATTATTACTACCACTTCTTAAATTCATATTCATTTCATACCGTTCATGGAGTATTACTTAATTCCACTCAAGAGCTTTTCTTTGCACAAAACATGTTGTGCTAAGAACATATACAATTCACTTTTGAAACACCAAAATAGTTCATAACCAAAACCATCACTACTCACAAGTTTATTTCACCTTGACACTCTAATAGCAAGTGTAAAATCTTATGATTTCTCATTAAGCTCAAGAATTCACAAATAAACATAGATCATACTAGTTTCCTAAACTTTAGCACTTCAAAAGTCAATATGAATTAATATATTTGAAACGAAAACTTAATTTAATTAAGCTACTTGTACTCGTGCTAATCTTTTATTTGAAGAATTTTAATCTAACTTCCGCCTTTCTTTTCTTTATTTTCATCTATCTTTTCTTTCTCCTCATATATTTTAGTTGCACGGTCCCTGCTCCTTTTCCTATGAATTCTGTTTTTCTTCATTTTTTCTAACAATCAGGTTCTCTGCTCCTTTTCCTATAGAACTTGTGGGACTCTCTATTTATTTTTTCTTTTAAAACTCTTGTTAGCACTTCTCACTTTCACTTTATCAAGCAAGTTTTAACTCCAATTTTTTCATTAAACATAATACCTATCTCTTCCCCTCTTAGTACTAAGTCTTTATTTAATTTTTTTATACTGAAGTAAGATTCATACTTATTATAGAATTCCTTAGAGATAAATTTTTTTTTCTTAAGAAGTGTTCTATTATTCTCCTTGCTTTTGTTTCAAGTTTATGGTCATCCCTAACTTTAGGTTTCTAATCATTAAATCATATCGTTGTTTACTACATTTCTTATTTTCTTCAAAAATGGATGGCACTATCCTAAGTTTCATATCAATAAGATACTTGTATTATTACTCATCCTTAATTAAAGGCATGAACTTAGCAAATGAATTACTCATTCATTGCTCAACACTATATATAACCTAATCTATACTACTTAAACACATTCAACAGTAAGTAAATGAAAAAGATACATTACCATGCTTTACACTTTAACTACTTCAAAAATAAGATTTTATGATCATACCTGCAGTGTTTATCCTTATATTAGCCTTTCTTACCGCTTCCCATATTGTAGTGTTGATACCCCCGAACTTAAACCAAACCTTATTCTCAAGGTTTAAAAATAAGCATGAAACATAAAAAACATTAAACTAAACATAAACATATAATAATAATACAAGATATAACAACTCATAAAAATTAAAAATTAAACAACTAATAAAGGTAAGAAATATCACAAGTGTAAAAATAATCAGTATAAATGTCTCTATCATCTCCCTAATGTCTAAAAAAATCCTGAGACTCTTACTCTAGGATTGCGAGTCCTCATCATCATCATCAACTCCAGTAAAAGATGGTGTCAAAGAACAATCCACCCTTTTGCTATGCACCACGTCTAGATAAAAAATGTAGTCTGGTGCAGCTGGAAAGCCAATAAACCTATTAGTTGGTCACATCCATCTACTCTTCTCATATCTAGCTATGTCCCTCTAATGACCTACAAATAACATGAAGTTTCACTATCCATTTAGTCAGTCTAGCTCATATATCATCAAGGCTTCACGATACTAAGCCATGTCCTCTCTGTACTGTCTCCTTATCTCAACAATCTTGGTAACCAGTTGGATATTTCAATATAGCATAAACTCCTCATCTATGGTTAATTGGGTTTCAATCTGAAATTCTTCTTCTTGAATCAATTGCACTCAGGCCTTCAAACACATATGGGTTATCAAAATTGTAAACAAAAATTTGATGTCTCTTTCTAACATGATGGGCTTCCTTAAGTTTTTGTAGATGATTACCCCCATGTTCACATCCCCTTACTTTGCAATCCTATAAAAACAAGGCGCCTTTGGCTTGTTGATCTCGCCCTGCTGAATGGTTGTACAATGAAGCAACTAAAAAGTGTTTCCACATTCTATAAACTTTCCTCAAGCTCCCCTTCTTAATGTGCTTCAACACATTCTCATTTCCCATTATTCATCCTTGTTGTCCTTGGACAACCAATGCTCTCTCTATGGGTTTAAAAGTGTAAAAGTTATAGGGTTTCTTATATAAATCATTCTAGAAACTCTGTGGTGCTTCAATCATACTTATATGCTCTAACCCATTAATAGAACGCACATTAAAGGGGACAAATACCCATTTCACCTTCATTAGGTCACCATTCTTAGTAAACTTTGCATTGACGTAAAATTAATACACAATTTTACTCACTTATCTAACATTGTTATCTATATCTCTTGAGTGAATTGCTCCCAACCTTGGTACCTAATGAAGTTGTTTATTCTCTTATGATACTTAGTCGGCAAATTAAATCCTCTCTTGTAAACAAATTCTCTATGCTCAATAACCTAATATTTCTTTTAATATCTTTACTAATGTAATACTTAGACTTAAAAGTCTAGGTTCATCCTCATTCGGATCTCTTGAGGATAATGCCTCATAATCATTTGCTCTCACTTCACTAAATTGACTAGTTTGCCTTCTTATTCTTGTCATTTTCTTAAAATTTCACACAACACAACACTAACAACACGGGTATTCAAATCACCTAAAATGAAAATTTTATCCATAGGAGTCATTCACATGTTAAGTAATGCAAAAGAAAAGACTAATTCACCATAAGCTACATTGATGCTCAACATTCACACAACTTAAAATTTATATCCAACAACCTCATATTCACAATTCATGCAATTTCATCAATAATTCTCAAAAACTTGAAAACATAACTAATAACATTGTAAATTCACCTCAATGTTGGACTACTTTTCGATGTAGTTTGCTTCTCTAAGCCTCTATCAATCAAAGCCCTCTAAATTTGCTCTCAAACTAAAACCCTAGTGCTCTCTTGAATCAAATCCCCAAATCAATGCCCTAACTCTTCTTCTTGTGCAAAACCAATAATGCACTATCTCTTTTCACTCTTAATCACTAGTAACACTCTTTTCTCACTTAAAATTGCTTTACATTGGGTTATAGAGGGCGTGTGATTAGTTAGTGGTATATTGAATAGGTTGCAAGTGGATAAAATACGGTTTGAAGGGGTTTAAAACCCTTGTCTCCACATCCGCACTGTCCCTTATAAGGCACAACACCATGAATGTGCCACCAAGTCATTGAAACTTTTGTGAGCATATTTTGTTCACAACTCGACGCCCTGCTAGCGCCGTCCCTATGTACTTATGGTGTCGTGTGTGTACACACACGGCGTCGATTAGTCTATCTCTATAATTTTGCATATTTCTTGTTAACTCCCTATTTGCGCTCTCCCGACTTTATATATTACTACACAAGGCATCATGATGGTGTGTCATACCCTGTATATATAAGAATTCCATAAAAACTAACCCATAACTTACCCATGTACCTGACCTTTACCTTTTTAACTCCTTCACTCTTTTACCGAGGTAGTTGAGACATTTCCATTCGGATGAAATGTCACATGGCAAAAGGTCTCTCCTGCACATTTACCATAAAACTTTCAAAAGTTAGAAAATTACTAAAATGTTTGGATTTTTCTAACTAACTAATTAAAAAACTAACCGACTAAAATTTTAAAACTTGAAATTAAAAACCCTTGGGCTGCCTCCTAGTAGCTCTTAGTTTAACATCATTAGCCCAATGTTTTTTCACTAATTTAATCCATTCTAAATTGAGATACTCCATTTGTAGGTTGGAGACAACAATATCTCTCCCATTTGGATGTACTTCTTGCCCTTCAAAAAAGACAATCTTTTCAGCACCATCATCCTCATTTTCTTCTCCGTATGTAAGACCACATTGGCGGTGTTCAAGAATGGTCGTCCAAGTATCATAAACACATTATCATTCATATCATGATCCATGTCTCAAAATCTACGATGAATTTGAATCTACCTACTTACACATGCTCATTTAAGACTCTCCCAATTGTGGGTACCAAGTTACCATCAATTACTTGCAACTCCGTTGTGTCATGACAATTGATCTTCAAATCGGTTTGTAACATGTCCCTTTGAACTTGGCCACAAGTATAACAGCTCAATTGTAGTAATATTGTAATCAACTTACGTTGACTACATATATCGTCCTTATAGAAAAACGTATGCACTCACTACGTACTTAGCTATAATGAGTCTACTGTTAAGGAAATCCTTTTTTAAATGGTTTTATAACTAAAATAAACTAATCTATACAACAACAACAACAACAACAACAACATAGCCTCAGTCCCAAATTAACTGGCGTCGGCTACATGGATCAAACTTTTCCATTGTGCTCGATTAAGTGCAATTGATGGTGAGCTTTGCAAACCATTCAAATCCCTTTTAATTAATGCATCCCATGTTAACTTTGGTCTGCCCCTACCTCCAAGTTAATGCAATTTACTTTTAACTCTTATATTAAAACTATCTTAGCTTACAACTACGCCTAGGTAACGAAATATTATGATTTTCAACAACTATCGCTCGATGTTATGTATTTTATGGTTGTACCATTCATTTCTATCTTAAAAGCTTCAATAAACTTGATAACTTATAAAATCTAATATCAATAAACATGCGACCAAAATGTTTATAACATTACGCTAAGAAGTAATGCAAATTCTAACCATTGCACTTTATATATTCAATTTATACTCATGTTCATAGCATATCAATTATATCATAGGATCCATTGATCCCTAACATTTATAGATTACTCACACATCATTGAAACATACATGCACATAGTGGTATTCATTGAATTCAGAGATATATTAAAAATATTTCAAATAAATCAATAACACAATACTCGAATCACTACACGTGAGTCTTCAATGTCTTCTCTCCACAAATCATTCTAATACCCAAGAATAAGTAAAACATATTCCAAAATACTTTAATGGTTGCTAATGGTTGATATGTAGTATTTTTACCATGTCCTAATATCTATCTATACTCCCTAAATACAAATAGAAACCCTACTTTACAATTTGACTCTAAATGGAACTCTAACTTTCTAATTTCTTCCATCCTGGTGCTGTCAGTTATACCCCAGAGACATGTGTGTTATGCTACAACGTCGCCACTATGTCGCCTCCTTTATGTGCCTTTCCTTGCCTCAGTGACCTTGGTAACATTTTTTAATCTTTCGGCACGGTCCCTTGAGCTCCACAGTGCCACTACAGTGTCGAACCTCCTGCCTTGACTTCTTCGCTTTGCTTTCTCTCCCACACTGTGCCTAGGTCCTCCACATTGTCCCTCATGCTCTAACAACACTGAACATTCTTGCCTTGATGCCAACCACTATTTGGTGGGTTTTAGCTCCATTTGTAATCATATTTGCTTGTTTCCTTCTTTTATGTCTTAATTATCTGAAATGCATAAACACCATTAATTAGAGCTAATTAAGGAATATTTATACTAAATATACTACTAAGTTCAACCTATATATAAGTCTAAACAAACACTTATCAAATACCCACAAACTTAACATTTTTGTATGTCTCGAGCGAAAGTGTATTTTATTAAGTCTCCTAATACCCATTTCTCGTTCATTTTATATTGTTTATGAAGTATCCTTTAATTCACTAAGTCTCAAGTTAATAATCCACTTAAGAGTTTTTCTTTGCAAAAATTTATATTTTTCAAAACATCTGCCTTAAACAACACATACAACTCACTTTCGAAACATTGAAGTAGATCACAACCAAGACCATCACTACGCACAAGTTTGTTTCACCTCAATACTCAAATAGCAAAAGTACAATCTCATGATTTCTCATTAAGCTCAAGAAATCACAAATAAGCATTGATCTAACCAATTTTTGATATACTTTAGCACTTCAATAGTTTATAGGACTTAACATAATTGGAAAAAAAACTTAACTTAATCAAGTACTTGCACTCGATCTAAATATTTTATTTGAAGAGTTTTATTTTAATTTCACCTTCTTCTCTTTTGTTTTCTCCTATTCTTCTTCTCCTTTTCATTTTTATTTCACAGTCCCTGCTATTTTTCCTATGGTTTCTGTTTTTCCTCATTTTTTTCAACCATTAAGTTCTCTGCTCAATTTCCTGTAGAACTTGTGGGACTTTTTTTCTTAAGCTCTTGTTAGCACTTCTCATTTTCTCTTAATAAAGTTAGCTAACTCAAAAATTTCATTTACAATGTCTATTTCTTCCTCTCATTGCATAGAGTCTTGTCGCTTTATATTATTAAGTAAGATTCACACTTATTAAAAAATTTCTTAGATATCTAACTTTTTCCACAAGAAGTGCTCTACTAATTTCTTGCTTTTGTTTCAAGTTTATGGTATTCCCTAACTCTAAGTTTCTAATCATTAAATCATACCATTGTTGCTACATTGCATTATTTTCTTCAAAAATTTAAAACACTCTCTTGAGTTTCATATCAACAAGATACTTATTTTTTACCCATCCTCCATTAAAAGCATAAACATCCAAATGAATTACTTATTCATAACATATTACGATATATAACATACTTTATATTAACTAAACCTTTAAATAGTAAGTAAATGAAACAATTAATATACTACCATGATCTCCTGTGGAACTGCTTCAAAAATAAAATTTAAATGATCATACATGCAGTGTTTTTTCATATTCCAAACTTCTTACCACTTCCTATATTGTAGTGTACTGTTGATGCCCATAAACTTCAACCAAACCTTGTCCTTAAGGTTTAAAAATAAGCTCGAAAGGATGAAAACACTAAAACATACAAACATATATAAATAACACACAATATATAAGCGGAAACAAAACTAAACATAGAATTTAAACAACTAAATAGCTAATAAAATATCCCTAATTTAAAAATAAGATGGTATTAATGTATCTCTAAGAAATCCAAGAATTTCATAAACTTGATTAGTTACTAATAAATAGTATTTTCGGGTTCAAATTGAGAACTAAGTATCCGGGGTGGAACCCACTCATTTCTTACTGGAGATCGTAAATTTAAATTTTTTTTTTATGTGTCGTGTGCTTACTTGGTGATAAGTTAGTATTTTTATATATTTAATAGTCTATTTTAGTATATTTAATTATTAAAAGTATTTAAATATATATTTAATAATATTTTTGGTCATTTTTAGGTGAAACGGAGTGCCGTGGCGAAAAAATACTCAAAATAGAGTATTTACTTCTAGTGATCGGATGCCGGACAGTTTGCCTCGAAATACGCATCGCACGGTGGGTCGAATAGTAGACAGGGTGTTCCAGCCAATCAAAGCATGCCACATCAGCGAGAAAAGCTCCTCTTGACCAATCAGACGCTGACTTGTGGACGTCCAAGAAAAAACACATCGGATTTCCACCAATCTACCGCAGCCACGTCACCCAGACGAGGCACCGCCACCAATCACGGTTCGCCATGTGTTGCCACGTCATCAGAGAGCCACACCGCCTTATTTCTCCATGTTTCGGGTTCCATCGATCGGCCTCGAGATGCAGGACAACATACACTCCCTGATTTTCGCTCAAGTCGCGCGATTTTCTCTGCTCTATAGTGCGCCACGTGGCGAGCTCTCACTCGTCCAACGCATTATTAACAGGTGTCTCAACCAATCCGGAAGCGCCACGTGGAGATGAGCCAGCACACACAAAATAGAAAGCGCAGATTTTCGACGAATGGAGCGGCGACAAATCCGAGCAATGACAACAGGAGGTCCAATCCGTTGCTGACACGTCAGCAAGACGCAGAAATCCGGCGAAACACGATGTGACACATGGCAGAGTCGATTTTTCAAGCCAAAAACATCCCTAAGATGGTCCTCGACGCACGTGTCACGTACCAAAACCCTAAAATCAGTATTGGAGTACAGTTTGGAGTATTTTTATATATTAGGAACCTATGTATTAATATAGAACAATTAATTAGAGTTGTGCATAGATCAATTATTAGTTTTTAGTATAGATTTTTGAAGATGATGTCCGGCTAATCAATTTCTTGTCTAAGTCGAAGGGGAAGCAAGCCTGAGTCATGGATTCAAAGCATATTATGTGAGATCTTTTATTTTATTATTTAATTAATTTAATTTCTCTTATTTCATTGTTGTTGATTTTAATGATTATGATTTAGATCTATGGTGTGTATGAGGTCAGTGCATGCTTTTAGATTGACAATCTATAGTTATTTGGAATATTAGTATCCGTGTAATTGTGCTTTTAGACCAAAAAAGTAACAAACATTCACCCTTGCCGTAAAACCCTTTCGGTGTTTGAATGTACAACAATTGAATCTAGGTTAAATAGGTAGCGGATGTGACCCGGTTATCTAGGATTAGTGTTCCCACAGATCCATATTATTGCGGTTAGTGTGTTAAACCTTATTGGCGGATGTCTAGGGTTATACGTTAATTAGGGAAGTAGTTAGTGGCGGATGTCCTGGCTATCGAGATTAGGGGAACTAGGAATTTCTGGCGGTTGTCGATTTTCTATAGCTAATCTTTGAGAATTTAAACTAATAACTTTTCGGGAAAGATTGAAGACCATGATTGCTATTGAATCTTGATTCTGATTTGTGGAACTGGAGATTTGGGTGAACTTTTTATTATTGATATTAATTTGTGTGAACTTTTTATTATTGCTTGTTTAATTAATTATTTTATTGATTTCTCTGAAAACCCCCATATTTAGTTAACTTAGAGTAAACTCAAGTCCTGCGGATTCGACCCCGTATTCACCACTACTACACCCTTGCGGTTGGTAACTCGATTACGGGTTATATTTGGCACGCACGACACACGTCACTTGGTGTAATATACTTATTCGACATGAAATATAGTTAAGTTGATATGTAGACTAGTGTTCGCGTGTATTAGTGTGCGTTAAGAATTTTCTCGATTTTTGACGAAATTGAGGCATTTTTTAGGGTTTAATTTAGGTGTAAATTAAAGCAATGAACATGAAAATTTAAAAGAAAAATGCAAAATGACATATAAGGGCATGAGGCAATAAGGGAAAGTGGATAAGCTTGACGGTAGTAAAGTCATTTGGATAGAAACCAAATGATATTTGGTTTAAACAACCGTTTGTTCGACTTTCTTCATCGATTTCACACTCCATCGTCCTCTCTTTTCTTTCCTCCATAGCTCTCCCTCTTAACCGAAGGCTCAATCTATCTCTACGCTCTCTCAAACGTTTTCTCCCTCGTATTCTGCACACGAAACCTACTTCATTACTTTGTCTTCTATCTGTAGCTATTGAGGAATGAATGATTGAAAAAAAATGGAAGGGAGAGCAAGGTGTTGAAGCATTAAAGTGAGTCTCGAGTTCAATAAAGCTTTTTTCAATGAATTCAAGCTTGGTGAAGGTTTTAAGTTGTGTAAATGAAAAAAGGGTTTTATTGAATGGAAATAAAAAATGAAATACAGAGATGATATCATCTCTATAGGGAAAATGATCAGGAAAGGGGAGCAGCACAATGGTGCGTGCTCCCTAGCTAGGCTAAAAAGTTAGGTTTAGGGCAGAACCCAGCATTGAATAGGCAGGGCTCCCTACTTTGCGTGCAAGGTAGGGAGTTGCCTTGCTCAGCTAAAGAGAGCCTGGGGCCTTGTTAGGCCTATCCCTGAAAGAAGCTCACGACAGCGCTGGGTTTTGCCCAGGGCAGTGCTCATGTGGTAAACCTAGGCAATACCAAGGCGACATCCGAGAGGAAAAAGAAAAAATTAAGAATAACTAGTCGAGGTAAGTTTTTGCTATTTTTTTAAATGATAGATTTGTTATGTTATTTTGATTGATTAAAAAGGCTGTGGCTTAGATAATAAGGAGATATAGATGACAATGATGAGAGGGCTATTGTGAAATATTGTTGTTGTGCTTTGGGAATGCAAGAGAGGTGAAATATCAGAGTGAATGGGGAGGCCGAGCCTTAGCTCGACTGACGCCATTACACTACTGGGAGGGATTGTAATTAAATGTATTAAGGTATGTATTTTTGGTTAAAAGTTCATAAATTGAGCAAAGAAATCATGTGGTTTTAGTAGCGATCAGTAGAATTTAACGTGTTCGAAGGTTTTTAGTTGAATTAGGACATATAGAGATCCATTTGAATGAATTTGGTAGTTTTACCAAATCATAAATATTTTTATATTTCTTTCCCACATTGAGGGTTCGATTTCTATCAATGAAATGTTGGTTTCTAATGATTTTTCGACATGGTTAATGACCTAATGAGTTGATTACCATTGTTTGTAATAAAATGAGTTCAACGTGAGACTCCTTAAAGGTCTTAATCAATGTTTGGAATAGGCAAAGCCTATTATTTTGTCATTGAGTTAGAAATTCCAATTTGGATTTCATAGGCAAGTTGTAAGTTGTTTTCAAGAGAAATAGTTGGTTAAGTTCCTATTTGAGATCTAATAAATGGTTTAAAACCTGTTTAGAGGTTTAAGGGCATGGAAAAGAGGTGTGATAGTGCTTTCAGAGACTTTAAATAGTTAATAAAGTTTGTTAGAGGATTTTAAGCCCATTATAAGTTGAACTATGAGTTCAAAGTATAATAATATAGTTTTAACTCTAAAATGTGAAACTCATTACTTAATAGGAAATATGGAAGTACGTGAAAGTCGGGGAATACACAAGTGAAGCTTTGATATCAAACTCAAGTTGGTTGGACTGTAAGTAAACCCTATAGTGGTATTTATTATTTATGAAATTTATCTTTGTACTTGCATTTGTGTTTAGTCTGCATTGCATTTTGTAACATTTTTGGTCATGCATTCATGTCATTCCAGAGGATGGCTTATTAGTGCTATCGCTCACGAGCAAGACTCGAGGCTAGGTTTCCTGACCAGATAGACTGAAAACCTGAAGATCCAAGGCATGCAAGTTTTTTGGCGAGCATGTATTGATGGAGAGGGAGGTGGTTAGAGTGTGGTCAGTTATTTCCTTAAGCTAGCAGTAGCTATATGTAACATCTATTTCCTTAAGTTTAGTAGTAGATGCGGACAACTAAGCTAACGCTTATTTTATAAAGTATTGGTTTAATTTATAACCAATTGAGAGTTGCCTCTGAAGTAGTCTCAATGAAAGGGAAAAGGAGATGCATGGTTTCAAGAATAGAAATTGATTAGACAAACTGTGTTTTAACTGAAAAATTACAATATGATTCTGATTGGATCAGTCAAATTGTCTACGTCGATTTCTATTAAAATAAAATGCTTTGAAGTAAAGGATTGTTTCCTTTCCAATATAGAAAAACAAAGTGATGATAAAATGAATGAAAATTCAAATTTTTCTATCTCTTCAGTTGAACAATCATGGGAAAGTGAAATAATCAAAAGTGATTTGATAATAGTAAGATACTTTGACATCTTTCATAGTCTTTGTGAAGTATCGAATTTCTTTTTGAGAAAAAAAAAGTCGAGAAATCTAAAACTAATAGAAACAACTAAGACAATAACGAATAGTAAAACTATTTGATTCACAAAAATTTATTTGTTTTGAATAAAATTTAACTAAGTAAGACTTCGATTGATGAAATGATTATGAAAGTGGCATCATACTTTGCTAAGTTTTCGAAAAGAGAAAGACATAAATTGCTTTCCTAAGTTAAGATAAAGAAGTTGTAAGTGGTGTAGTTGTTGATCAAAATTTAATGATAATTCAGTAAAGGGACCAAGAACGAGATCAATGTGAGAACAACTAAGTTTAAAAAAAAAAGAATGGAATAAACTTTGTGTATTAAATAAAATGAGACGTAGAGATCACATGTGACTTTAGGAAATGACATGAATAAAATCCTTTAGTCAAGGTAACGCACTGGAGTAGTTTTGCATGAATAAAAATCTAAGTAACTCCGTTTCATAATCACGATTCATCCATCGCGTAGAAGATCAATGTGACGTCTACCCATCATTGAATAATCGAATGAATTGGTGGGTTTCGATAAAAAAAGAGTCTACGAAGTTTCGTTAAAGTTAATTGGAAGCTTAAGTATAGGAAAATAAATGGTTAAGACAGCCTCGCATATGCATGAAAGTGGAAATTTCAGGTGAAAAGTCTTAATAAGACTTAGGATATCAAACTATATGTTTGATGAAATTTAACATATCTTCATAATGATCTTATAAGGAATCAAGTTCCACAAGCTGAATTTTTAAAACCCAAGTAATATACAACTAATATCAATGAATATGTTGTATATTGGTTCAAATGTTGTGTTACACCACGTAATCAGTTAGTAGGGAAGTTTGAAACATTATGTTAATTTAAATTAGAGTTGATATAAGATACCTATATGATGGTCAAGATACAAAGATAAATGAAAATGAAAGAGGCGTCTAACCTACAACTTAGTTAGTTAATATTAATCTATTTGGTTAGAAATATTGAATAGAGTACAATGTATCTAGCTTAACGTGTTTGAAGAATTGAATATTCTTCCACTGTAATATGAGAAAAGCTAGAGATATGTATTGAGTAGTACTGAAAAGAGATATCATATTTATAACTTGTATAAAATACAAGTTAAAAGTTATATCGTAAGAGTATAAACATGAAATATGTCAATATCTCTTTTTAAAAGCTTATATGTACTTAAGAAAAGGATAACTATCTCAATTCAGGTAATGGGAGAAGTTTAAAGAAAAATAAGTGATTGAAACATGAGATGATATGAAGTCACTGAAATTAGAGAAATGATAGAAGCCAATATGAATAAGTTGGTAATATGGAAACCAGAGTAGTGATCGAGCTAATCTGAAAGTGATTGGTAGTTAAATGAATGTAATGAGATAATTGTAAACTCATGAATAGAAAATTATTTGATGAAGTTAGAAAATGTATTAATTTTTTTAACCTATGAAATAGAAAAGTTAAGTGATTGGCTGACAAGTGGGAATTAGTAATTGCTTTATGTTCCATAAATCTAATTAATATTGTGAGTTGACATTTAGAGAACGTGTGAGAGCTGCATTACGTGTCAGGTTTCATTTTCTGATCAGATTGTAATTTGAGATCACTTGTCATGGGATGACATATATAATATAAGATTTATAGTCACGAAATGATTTATGTAATTCCAAGTTTATATTGAGAAATGCTAGAATGGTCATAGATAAGATAAACACGCAACTCTACTTTAGTATCTAATGTTGAGCTCAAATATTATTTACATCATTTATAAATTTGGACTAATGATAATCTAAGTGTTGACAGGACGTAAATTCTAATAAAAAATGATCGATGATGAGCAAGTAAATTGGGAGGTATATACGAGATTTAGGTGGATATGGAAAGAATTATCAATGGTTTATGGAAGTGTTACCAGTTAATAATGAAAATTGTATTATGAAAATAAGAAGGGCCATAGCTTGCTAAGTATTGATACTTGAATGGGTTTCAAAGCATGAAATGAGAAGTGAACTCAAGTTTTTGAATATTCCACAAAGTTGATTGTTTAACTCGTCAAAAATTCATAAGATGTCAAAATTGGCAAAGTGAAATAAATAACTTTTCATTAAACCAAGAATTTTGAGATGAAAAGTCGAAGTGTTTATGATTACTACCACCGAGTTGTTGGATTAAAAAGAAATTGATTGGGTCCACTTATCGGTTTCACCTTGGAAATGGTATAAAAAGGTTTGGATTAAAAGAGTTATATATGAAGAATTGTTTTCTCATATCTCTTTTAGTTCCATTAACCTATAAGTTTTTGTCTTGAAGACGAAATTTTTTTAATTGTAAAATTCGAGAATTTCATAATATAAACAGGTTCGGATTAAAAGAGTTATATATGAACAATCGTTTTCTCATATCTCTTTTAGTTCCATTAACCTATAAGTTTATATCTTGAAGACAAAATTTTTAATTAGTTGAGAATAATCGTGAAATCTAAGAATTTCATAAACTTGATTAGTGACTAATTAAGTTGTATTTTTGGATTCAAATTGAGAAATGAGTATTCATGGTGGGACCCACAAATTTCGGACCAAAGATGATAAGTTTAAAATCTTAGTTTTGTTTATTGTGTGCTTAATTGGTGTAATATACTTATTTCACACGAAATATGGTCAAGTTGATGTGTAGACGGGGTGTCCACGTATATCTGAGCACATTGGGAATTTTCTCAATTTTTGACAAGATGGGGGAAATTTCTGGGGTTTAATTTGGGTGTAAATTAAAGAGATAAACACGGAAAATAAAAATAAAAATGCAAAATCACATATTAGGGCATTAGGCAATAAGGGAAAGTGGATAAGCTTGAGGGTAGTAAAGTCATTTGGATAGAAACCAAATGATATTTGGTTTAAACAACCATTTGTTCATCTCTCTTAATCGATTTCACACTTCATCGTCCTCTCTTTGCTTTCCTCCACAGCTCCCCCTCTCAACTGAATACTCAATCCATCTCTCTACTCTATCTCAAATGTTTTCTTCCACGTCTTCTACGACATGAAACCCACTTCATCACTTCGTCTTCTATCTCTCGCTATTGAGTAATGAATAAATGAAAGAAAATGGAAAGGAGAGCAAGTTTTGAGGTGAGTTTCGAGTTCAATAAAGTTCTTTTCAATGAACTTAAGCTTGGTGAAGGTTTTGAGTTGTGTAAATGAAAAAGAGTTCGATTGAATGGAAACAAGAAAAACAAAATACAGAGACGATATGCATATCGTCTCTGTAGGGAAGATGATCAAGAAGGGGGAGCAGCACGATAGAGCGTGCTCCCTGGCTAGACTAAAACTCGGGGTCTAGGGTAGACCCGAGCCTTGAATGGGCAGGGCTCCCTGCCTTACGTGCAAGCAAGGAGTGGCCCTACTTAGCCAATGAGGGTCTGAGGCGTTGTCAACCCCATCTCTGAGAGAAGCTCGAGACTGCCCTGGGCTTTGCTCTGGGTAGTACTCGCATGGTAAACCCGAGCAACGCCAAAGCTGCACTCAAGGGGAAAAAGAAAAATTGAAGAACAACTAGATGAGGTAAGGTTTAACTATTTTTTTAAATGATAGATTTGTTATGTTATTTGGGTTGATTCAAAAGGTTGAGGTTTAGATAATAAGGAGATATAGATGAAGATGATAAGGTGGCTATTGTGCTAAATTGTTGTTGTGTTTTGGGAATTCAAAAGAGGTGAAATATTCGAGTGAATTGGGAGGCCGAGCCTTAGCTCAGCGGATGCCATTACCCTCATAGGAGGGATTTGAATTAAATGTATTAAGGTACATAGTTTTGGTTAAAAGTTCATAAATTGTGCATAGAAATCATGTGGTTCTAGTAGGGATCATTGGAATTCAATGTGTTTTAAGGCTTTTAGTTGAATTAGGACATATTGAGGTCCAATTGAATAAATTGGTAGTTTTACCAAATCATCTCATATATTTTTATATTTATGTCCCATTTTGAGGGTTCAATTCCAATCAATGAAATGAAGGTTTCTAATGATTTATTGACATGGTTGATGACCCAATGATTTGATGAACATTGTTTGTGATAAAATGAGTACAAAATGAGACTCTTTAAAGGTTTTACTCAAAGTTTGGAATAGGCGAAGCCTATAATTTTGTAATCAAGTTGTAAATTCCAATTTGGGTTTCATAGGCAAGTTGTAAGTTGTTTTCAAGTGAAATAGGTGGTTAAGACCCCATTTGAAATCTGATAAATGGTTTAAAACCTATTTAGAGGTTCAAAGACATGGAAAAGAGGTGTGATAGTGCTTTTGAGACTTCAAATAGTTAATAAAGGTTGTTAGAGGATTTTAAGTCCATTGTAGTTGAACTATGACTTTGAAGTATTAAAATAGTGTTTTAACTATAAAATGTGAAATTCATTACTTAGTAGGACATATGGAAGTACGCGAAAGCAGGGGAATGCGTGAGTGAAACTTTGATATCAATATCAAGTTGGTTGGATTGTAAGTAAACCCTATAGTGGTCTATACTATTTATGAAATTTATCTTTGTTTCTGCATTTTTGTTTAGTTTGCATTGCATTTCGCATTATTCTCGGTAATGCATTCATGTCGTTCCAGACGATGGCATGTTAGTGCTATGGTTCGTGTGTGGGACTTGAGGCTAGGTTTCCTGACCAGATAGACTAGAATACAGAAGACTAAGGCAGACAAGATTTCCGGCGAGAATGCATTAATGGAAAGGGATGCGGTTGAAGTGTGGTCAGCTATATCCCTAAGCTAATAGTGTCAGACATGATATGTTTGAAGAATTGAATACTCTTCAATTATAATTGAGTAAAAATAAAAAAAGATAACATATTTATGAACTTATATGAAATATAAGATAAAAGTTATACTATGAGAGTATAATCATCGAATATGTTGATATCTCAATGTAGAAACCTATGCCTACTCAAGTTAAGGATAATTGTCTCTATTCAGGCAAAGAGAGAAGTTGGTGAATAATAAGTGATTAATATGTGAGTTTTAGGGAGATCTCAGTAAAGTGAAAGGAATAAGATTGTTGATGAACTCATCATTAGAAAATAATTTGACAAAGTTAGAAAAGTTGATGATTTTCTAACCAATCAAAGAAGAAGTTATGTGAATTAGCTGACAAGTTGAAATTGGAAATTGCTTTCTAGTCCGCAATTTAAATAATATTATGAGTAGATATTTAGAGAATGAGTGAGAGTTGCACGACGTGTCAAGTTTCTATTTATGATCGAATTTAAATTCAAGATCTCTTGTCATGGGGTGGTAAATGTATTATGAGATCTGTAGTCAAGAGATGACTTATGTAATTTCAGGTTTCTATTTGGGAACGCTGGAATGACGATGGATCAAATAGACATGCAACTCTATCTAGTATCCAATGTTGTGCTCCAATATTATTTGCATCATTATCTAATTTTAGATTGATGATAGTATAAGAAATAATCAGTCGATAATTCAAATAAAAATGGATGATTAGTGATAAGAAATAAGATATTAATGCAAATAATTATCGAGGTATGAAATGAGAAATGAAGATTCCAGGTATGAAATGAGAAATGAAGTTAGGTTATCAAATATTTCATAAAGCTGATTAGAATAAGAATTGTGTTATGAAAAACAAGATAGCTAGGCTTTGCTATGTATTGATACTTGGATGAGACTCGAGGTATGAAATGAGAAATGAAGTTAGGTTATCAAATATTTCATAAAGCTGATTGTTTAACTCGTCAGAAATTCACAAATTACCAAGAATGCCAAAGTAACGGAGATAACTTTTCATTAAACCAAAATGTTGGAAAATAAAAAGTTAAAATGATTACGATCTCTACTACCTAGTTTTTGAATACAATGAAAGTAATTGGGTCCACTTTACGGTTCATCTTAGAAGTTGTTTTACAGTTTTAAATTGAAAAAGTTATATATGAAGAATCATTTTCTCATATATCTTTTGGTTTAGTAAACCGTAAGTTTAAATTTCAAGGATGAGATTTTTAATTAGTTGGGAAGATTGTGACATTTGATAATCTTAAAAACTTGATTAAGCAGCTAATTAGGTATTTTTGGATTTAACTTCGGATTTGGGTATTCGATTTGGAACCCACGCATTAGAGATTGGAGATCATAAATTTTAATATTATTTTTGCAAGTCGTGTGCCTATTTGAAATTTAATTTGGAGTTAGAAATAAGAGATAATCATGAAATTAAATAAAATAATAAATAAATTGGTGGACGTCTAGTGACACGCGGGGTCGAGGGTGACACGTGTGGGATATACGATAGTATGCATGCTCGAGGTTGGTCATTGGCAAGCGTAGCGAATTTATAGCCACGAAAGTAGATATGTGTTTATATATTTATATATAAATACATAAATCAATCCTATAGTTTAAATAAAATAAAAGTAAGTATTGGATTCACCCCGAGATGCGTTAAGCGTGTGCGTCGAGAAAGAATGGTTGTGATACGATGGCCATTGGAGAGAAATAATCCATGCCTTGAGATGCGTAAAGTCTCATCTTAAGGAAAATCAAGTGATTTAGTGGTTGGTTATGAAACCATTTAATCTACCTCGAGATATGCGATACTATATCGAGGAGATCAATACAATTGATTTTGTTAAGGCAGTCAGTAGTGATGGGTTTGTTAATAGCCACCAAGATTGACCTCGTGATACGTAGCACTGCTTCGTATCTTGAGGAAAATCAACATATATAATGAGAATAACAAATGGTTTTTAACCTTTAGATTTTCCTCGAGATTTGTGTGATATGAATCTTGAAGAAATCTTATTTTTATCCAAAAAAATACACTGCCTTATTCAAATTTGTTTGGAGACGAAGTTTAACCTTAAGATACATAGTGTATCTCGAGGAAGATCATATTTATATCATGAAATTGAAATCATTAGATTTGTCTCGAGATTCGTATGATGCAAATCTCGTGGAAATCTTATATATATTTTGCAAACGAAACAAAAGTTCCTCACCTATTTTAGTTTCACATAGAGAATTCAAAATGGAGATATGGAAAAAGAGGAGATCGAGACTCTGGGAGAACGAGGGGATTGAGACCGAGGAAATGGAGACGAAATCGAAGGTGAGGTTATATGTTGTTGTGGTTGTTGATGTCGTTGATGGGTCATTGTTGTTGTGATGTTGGAGATGGAGTTTGAGAGGCTCCCTTACCCAAATGTGTGTAGGGTTGGGGCTAAACCCAACCTCAATGAAAAATTAAATTGAAAAATGTTGGTTTTTAAAGCAAGGGCTGCTGAAGGAAGAAAAAAGGCGGCATGATCTGAACCGGACTGAACCGGGTTCGGTTTAGGGTTAAACCATCCAAATTGTAAGAGAAAAAAAGAGAAAAAAATGCTAGAAATTCATAAAAAATTTAGAAAATTTGGGAAAACTCTCGAAAAATTATATTTGAGCTAACTATATGGGAATTTTGAATTTCAATGAAAAATAATGATTGTGGAATTTTCTCAAAGATTTATACCGGGTTTTTCCTCGTAATGCCTGCTACGATACTAAAAAATACTCAAAAGTTGAAAAATTATTTTAAAGCCTAGTCTAGGTTAATTTTTAATTCTGAATCAAAATTTGGATTAAAAAATTAGGATCCGGACATTCGAGAAATTGATTTGGAGGGATTCTGGCGTTTCAGGTCCAAGAGGACAAAATAAAATATAATAAATTTGAAAAATTATACTTAAGCCTAGATTAAATAATTTTCGATCCTGAAAAATAATTTTGAGTCTGAAATAAAATTCGGGCGTTGGAGAGTTTATTTTAAAAGTATTTTAGAGGTTTCGAAACGCGATTAGGTCAATTAAAATGCAATGTATTGGAAAAAAAAATTGTGGAATTGTTATGAAAATTTATTGAGCTTATATATGAATTGTAGGATTGCGATTGGAACTTTGTGTGAATTAGCTTACTAACTCGGAGAACAAGGGAATATCGGTACAGCGATTGTAAGGTTAAGTAAATCCTAAATTAACATTTACATTGTATGATTATAATTTCATATAAGTTGCATTGTCATTGATATTGCATTTTTGTTGTACATGCATACATGGGTAGGGAGGATAAGGCGATTTGAGTCTCCTTATAGTGTATACTATACCATGGTTATAAAACACTATATTATGCTTGAGGGGTTGAAGTCATTGATACTTTGCATCACATAGTTTTCAAGAGATCACATTGAACCAGATCATACTCCCAGAGTCTAGAGGAACGAGACTCATTTGGTTATCCTCTCCGGACATGAGTTCTTATTATTATTTACTTATCACTTTCAGGGAACGTTATCTGATTATGGTCGAATAACAAAAATGGGATAGATTCACAGTTGTATTTAAATTCCTTGGATTATATTCTTCGTTTAATCTCTTGGATTATTATGCATTTGATTATTACAGGTGTACTGGATAGTGTGGGATTTACTTATCAGACATTATTGAGTTTTTATAATTAGATAATGATAGGTTCTAGCGGCAACAAGGGAAAGGGAAAGCTTTTTAAATGTTTATGAGTTGCTCAGTTCTTATCTCTATGTATTTATTGGTTCTTGAATATATTATACTGTATAAATAAGTTTTTAGGTTCGAGTGTGATTAGGATCTCCTTTGGAATGGCTGGAACTTATACTTTGGCTGACGCAATATATATTGTTATGGGTGGGTTGTGAGTCCTTCGAGATTTGCACCAAAGCAGAGTAGGTTTTGTTGAAGATTTTTTACGGCCAGGATTTCTGGTGTAGGCTTAAAAAAAAAAATAGGAACTGTCAGAAAATTTTTAGGATTATTTAATTCATCTAAATGAACTTTGAGGTTTGAGATTCACTTTAGAATCCTGTGTGGTTAATAAATTTTTATATTTGATGATTACAATATCTTATTCTTAATTATTTAAAGATAGGCTTGGGACCTCCAAAGAAGGAAACATGGTGGTGAAACGAGGATGTCCAACGAGCAATTAAGACTAAATGAGATATGTATAGGAAAATACCTAAGTGTTAAGATGAAGATGCGTGCAATCAATATAGAGAAGCTAGAAAACAAGCTAAAAAAGTAGTTAGTCAAGCTAAAACAAATTTCACGGAAGATTTATATACAAAGTTGGTAATAGAGATGGCGAAATATATATATATATATATATATATATATATATATATATATATATATATATATATAGCTAAATTAAATTAAGAGATAAAAAGAAACAACACCTAAGTCATGTAAGATGTATTAAAGACGAAAATCAAAATGTTTTAACGCGCGAGGAGGATATTAAGGAGAGATGGAGAAGTTACTTCGATAGTTTATTTAATGATGGCCAAGTTGATACTATAATAAATGAAAACCCACACCAAGAAAGAAATGTAAACTATACACGCAATATTAGAATTGTAGAAGTTAAAGAGGCATTGAAAATAATGAAAATAGGGAATCCTGTGTGGTTAATAAATTTTTATATTTGATGATTACAATATCTTATTCTTAATTATTTAAAGATAGGCTTGGGACCTCTAAAGAAGGAAACATGGTGGTGAAACGAGGATGTCCAACGAGCAATTAAGACTAAATGAGATATGTATAGGAAAATACCTAAGTGTTAAGATGAAGATGCGTGCAATCAATATAGAGAAGCTAGAAAACAAGCTAAAAAAGTAGTTAGTCAAGCTAAAACAAATTTCACGGAAGATTTATATACAAAGTTGGTAATAGAGATGGCGAAATATATATATATATATATATATATATATATATATATATATAGGCTAGCCAAATTAAGAGATAAAAAGAAACAACACCTAAGTCATGTAAGATGTATTAAAGACGAAAATCAAAATGTTTTAACGCGCGAGGAGGATATTAAGGAGAGATGGAGAAGTTACTTCGATAGTTTATTTAATGATGGCCAAGTTGATACTATAATAAATGAAAACCCACACCAAGAAAGAAATGTAAACTATACACGCAATATTAGAATTGTAGAAGTTAAAGAGGCATTGAAAATAATGAAAATAGGGAAAGCATGTGGCCCAATTGAAATACCCATAGAGGTTTGGAAATGCTTAGGAGAAATCGGATTGACTTGGTTGACAAAACTTTTCAATAAAATTTTAAAATCAAAATGGATGCCAATGGATTGGAGAAGAATCACGCTTGTGCCAATCTTCAAAAACAAAGGAGACATTCAAAGTTGCTCAAACTACCGGAGAATTAAACTCACGAGTCACACTATGAAACTGTGGGAGATGATAATTGACAATAGGCTAAGGAGAGAAACAACAATATCAGAGAACCAATTTGGTTTCATGCCTGGGAGGTCAACTATGGAGGCGATTTTCCTTGTAAGACGATTGTTAGAAAAATATAAAGAAAAGAAAAAAGATCTTCATATGGTTTTCGTAGATTTCGAAAAAGCATATGATAGGGTCCCTAGAGATGTTCTTTGGTGGGTTCTAGAAAGAAAAAGAGTGCACGCTAGATACATAGACACTATTAAATATATGTATGATGGAGTAGTAACGAGTATAAAAACATTTGGAGGAGCTACAAAAGAATTTTCCATTACGATAGGACTACATCAAGGATCGGCTTTAAACCCATATCTATTTACTTTAGTTATGGATGAATTAACTAGACATATTCAAGATGATATACCATGGTGTATGCTATTTGCAGATGATATTGTTTTAGTGGATGAAACTAAAGATGGAGTGAATAGGAAATTAGAACTCTGGACAAATTCATTAGAATCTAAAGGCTTTAAGTTGAGTAGGACAAAAACCGAATACATGCACTGTGAGTTTGGAAACACTAGACATCGAGATGACGGAGTGGTAAAATTAGGGGAAGTAGAAGTTCCTAGGGTAAACCACTTTAGATACCTAGGATCAATCATACAAAATGATGGTAACATTGAAAATGATGTCACACATAGAATTCAAGTTGGATGGAAGAAATGGCGAGTGTAACATGGGTGATTTGTGATCGACATGTTCCTACTAAGTTAAATGGAAAATTTTATAGGACCGTAATTAGGCCAGCTATACTCTATGGAAGTGAATGTTGGGCGGTAAAGCAACAACAATTACATAAAGTGCATGTAGCAGAAATGAGGATGCTTAGGTGGATGTGTGGTAAAACTCGTAAAGATAGAATAAGAAATATAGAAAATCAAAGACAAGTAGGAGTAGCACCAATTGATACAAAGATTAGGGAAGGGTGGTTGTGATGGTTTGGTCACCTGCAAAGACGGCCTACAAATGCCCCAACTAGAAAACTTGACATAATAGAAACTGTAGAAATTCGACGAGTAGGGGCAGACCAAAGTTAACATGGGATGCTTTAATTAAGAGATATTTGAATGGTTTGCAAAGCTCACCATCAATTGCACTTAATCGAGCACAATGGAAAAGCTTGATCCATGTAGCCGACCCCAGTTAATTTGGGACTGAGGCTATGTTGTTGTTGTGGAGTGGTTAGGGTTGCTAGATTGTCAAGGGTTTAAGGTAATCTAGGCCAGTCAGATGCCCTAATTAGGTGAGGTCTGATAAATTACTTGTATGAGTGTTGAATATTAACAACAAATCAAGGAATTTGACAACGATTAAGACAATATGAGTTTTCCATATATTCAACACCAAGGTAAAAGAAAAAAGTGATATTGAAATAATTGAATATTACAAACTATCGATCTTGGGATCTCTTGTATCGTTGTGCAATTTATTGAGTTAATTTAAATAAAAGGATTGTTGTAAGATAAAAAAATACAAGGATGCCTTGGAGGAAGTTGAAGTATAGTTTGACTACAATGTTTACTTGATGATACCTAAATTATGGAAGAAGTTAGAAGTTTATCCCAAGACTTCTTATTTAGTTAAGAAGGATAGATGACACAATAAAGCAAAAATGTAGCTTATACTTCTATATATATATTTCAAAATTTGTGTGGAGAACTATTGGGGATTGATAATCTCGAGATAATTAATTTGGTAGTTGTACCAATTGTGGAAAACCATCACTTGTAAAACCAATGGACTGGTTTAAGGTTAAAGCAATGAGTTTCAAACAGTGGAAGTTTGAAAAATATAATTGTTAGAGTGATATAAATGAAAGGTAAGGTCCCGTCAACTACCCGGTACCCGCGTCGACATGCATATCGAGGCGTGTCCCCGCTCTTGTCTCGACGCCTACAACTGTACAAATCGACTTAGTAAGGCTACACAATACATAACACTAGGCATACATCAATTCAAAAATACCATATACCACGGCCACGTGCCTCGGTCGGTGTACTTATCACAGTGTAGGTCCCACGTCAAGGGTCGGTGATCTTGATTAAGGAAATTAAAACGGGGTTAGAGATTTAGGCCATGACAAATGTCCAGAATTTTTCCAAATTTTCTTTCATTTTTTCTTCCCTTTTTCTCTTCTTTCTTTCTTCATTTTTTTGTTTGGGTCGGGTCGGACCCGACCCGACCCATGGGCCGAGCCTGGCCCGTTCTGGGCCCGGCCCACCGGGAAGGATGCACATGTGCGCGCGCGTGTGCATTTTCCTCAGCCGATTGAACCAGTTTCACTGGTTCGAGGACGAAATTCTCATTTTGTTGGGAATATTTGTCACGACCCAAATCTCTAAACCCGTTTTAATTCCTTAATCAGGATCATCGACCCTTGACGTGGGACCTACACTGTGATACGTACGCCGATCAAGGCACGTGGTCGAGGTATATGGTATTTTTGTATTGATGTATGCCTAGTATTATTTATTGTGTAGACTTACTAAGTTGATTTGTACAGTTGTAGGCGTCGAGACGAGAGCGGAGACACGCCTCGATATGCGTGTTGATGCGGGTACCAGGTAGTTGACGGGATCAACTATTAACTCAAGAAAATGAAAACACACAAAGTGAATAAAAATTTGTCACGTAACTAATATGGAATAGATATTGGGTGACTAGCGACGCGGCGATACGCGGATATCTCGGTTCGGACCCAAAATCGGGCATCAAAACGCCCGAAAACACAGGCGAGTGTCTCATCGGTGTCACAAATAGGTGTCAACACACCTAACAACATCACACTGGTCACAACTACATCTAACACTTGTCCCATTTTCCCACCACGTGCCACCACCCCACCTACACCTACACACCACATACACACACAACACGCACACATTGTGACACAAACACAGGGAGCCAATCAAATCGAGGAAGAAGAAGGAAGAAATGGAGAGGAAGAGGAGGAGAATGGACGCACCGGGAAGGAGAGACGGGATCACAATCACAGTGAGTGGTTGCGTTTCGTTGTGGGTTTGGTGGTTGGCGGTGGAGTGGCCGAGAGTGGAGTTCGGCCTTGGAGGTCGAACCCCATGGCCGAACTGTGCCGAGGTGGTATTCCACCGGGGTTGGGGTGGAGAGCAACCCCAACCCATCACCGGAGAAGAGGAGAAGAAATAATAAAAAAATGATGACCGATCGAATCAGTGAAACTGGTTCCTGAGGAAGATGCACACGAGCGCGCGTGTGTGCATCCTTCCCAATGGGCCAGGCCCAGAACGGGCTAGGTTCGGCCCATGGACCGAGCTTGGACATGTTCTGGTCTAGGGCCAGGTCAGGCCCGACTCGACCCAAACAAAAAAAATGAAGAAAGAAAGAAAAGAAAAAGGGAAGAAAAAATGAAAGAAAATTTGGAAGAAATTTTGGAGAAATTGCGAAAAATTGGGAAAATTATATTTCGATAAAATAAAGTTTATTGAACCAATTTGAATACACAATAAACCCACTATACTTGAACTAATGAGACACCAAACTCAGGAACCTAGGAAAAGGGTACGGGAGAGCGAATACAAGACTTGGTGTATCGGGAGGCTAGTAAAGCTAAGACTTTACTTTGTTGTTGTGAGTATACCCAATGACAATTTTACTTGACATTTCGTTCCTATTAATTGTTGTTCTTGCATAGTCCTTTCGACTATTTTGCCTTTGTATTTTTATATCATGTGTTCCTTATGTCTAGGCTCACTTGATGAGTCTAGTTTGCATGATATCCATTCATTGAATTGATTCATTGATTCTATCCCATGCTATGTCTATTCTTGTTGTTTCAAATGTGAATCGAATGATAAATAGCATGCTATTAGGCTAGTGAATATCTTATAAATGTTTAAGAGGACTTGTATTCTTTATTTGTTTAGGTGTGTAGATGTGCCTATGCCTTGACAATCCATCCCTGGTATTTCTTGAAATTTTAAAAGTAGTTTTTGCATTTAGGTCCCGTACTCGATCGATGTGTGCGCGACTCACGGGGTTAGAGTCCCTAGGGATGTCGGCACCTGTTACTTGACACTGTATGACACTCGGGGTTAGAGTCCATGAGGTTGTCTACACATCGGGGTTAGAGTCCCTAGTAACACTTGGGTTAGAGTCCCTTGTGCTATATGATGATGGAGTCGGAGCGACACGTTTCACTGCCGACCGAACCTAAATCACTACTACTTAGCCTGGTGTCGGTATCACTTGTTTAACTCTGGTATTTACTCGCATATGGTTTATTTTCTAGTTTTCCATTTATATGCTTTTAAATACCATTTGAATATTTGGAAATGCAACTTAAACTTGTCATCAGGGATTACTGTTTTATTCTTGTACTTACCGTCCTTTTTATGACGGTGGGTGCAGAGCCGTCTACTAGCAGGCCGGGCAAAGAGAAGATCGACGATTATCCCTTAGCCCGCGGCGCGTCACTGTATTGACTGTAGGTCTTCTTTTGATATTTCGATTGTATATGTTATATACGTCTTTCAGATATTTTTTGGGGTGGTATATTGGGTTGAGCGTTAGTTCCATGACTTGACTTAGACTATTTTGTTGTTTCAATACATTTTGAAGACTTTACATATGTGATGTCATTTCCTGGTTTTCCATACTTAGGATTTTATAAATGGCTTCCGCATAAGTTACTTATTGTTTCCGCATAATCAATAAGACTTCCGCTAATTAATTAATTAACTTTAAATTTTAATTTACTTATCATGAACACGAGAAAAGAGGCATTTAGGTTGTAAAGGCTGACTAATACGTAGTTAAGTCTTGCGTGGATATGATTATGACTTAATTGTGGGATTAGGTCGGGCGGTGCCCTAGATTAGGAGAGGGGCCGTCACAGAGATTTATACTATGGATTTCTCAAATGTTATGAATTCACTCTGAAACATCACTTATTAAGGCAATTATGTTGATAATGCCTTGAGTAGGAAAAAACAAAGGATGTAGTTACAATAAAAGCTAATCGATAATATCTCTCGAATGAGATGTATAATTGTGATCTATTGACGTCCTGCACAGGCACATCATCTTCTAAGTTGTTTGGATTGGTAATTACAAGTTTTTTCTTTGGAGCTCAGATTGGAGCTGAGTTAATAATAATTGATTGAGTGATGAATTATTGGATAAACTGATTGAGATTATCTAGTAGGTCAAGGTTTGACTATTAGTTATTGATATTTTATATGGATAATCTCATATTAGAAAATTGAGCATGTGAAGAAAGTTCTTAGAACTCGAATAAAATGGTAAGGCAAAAATGTTATGAAAACATCATGGATTTCTTTAGAAGATTCATTTAGAAGAAATCCAAAATCATTGTAATAATGAGTAGTTAGTGACCTGGAGTCAATTCTCTAAAGATATAGAGTTATATCAACAAGTGGAAGCCGAGTGTTATTAACCAAGAGGGTTATATTAATCTTGCCCTATATGAATGAAAATCATGCTTAGAGAATTATGATAGATTAACCTAAGTTCTAATGAAAACTAAAGGTTATTGATGTTGCTATTGTAGCACTGATAGAGTTTGAAATTTCTTGCCAGTATCATGGTTTGATTCTCGTGGAAGAGTAAGCAAGATACATGTGTGTAGAAAGAGTTGAGAGTTTATGGAGTACTAGGATTATTATTTCGGTGAAGAACCAAAAGTTTACTTCCCAGTGAGGAATAAATGTATAATAGCTAGGAGGGACTTTTCTTAACCTCAACACCATATATCTACGGTTGATCTTAGTTCCAAAAAATATAATTTTTGAGCTTGTAACTTGGAAGATGTTAGTTATTAGAAGAAATATTTTACTGCGTGAGTTCTCTGGTATTGACATTATCAAGCTATAAATGTTGAGGTGTTTCCTTTAAAAGGTTGTATGCTTAACTTCGTCGTCAATTAGTGTGGGATGAGAAGTAAAGATACAAGTTAATTAGGGCCTAAATAATTTAGGATTAGAAAGAAGAGTATTAACAGACTATCAATTGCAATTATAACTCAAATAAATTGGAAAAATATGTTGGCAAGCACCAAAGGAAGTCAAATATTCAAAAGATATGAGGAAGTGCAGATGGCTTGAGTTTCTCAAGAAATACAACTTCACTCTAGAGTATCACCCAGGCAAGGCAAATGGGGTTGTAGATGCCTTGAGTAGGAGAAGAACAGGCACATAAAATGTCGCTATTGCTAGAGCTTCTTTATTTAAACATCTTTAAGAAGCCTCTATAATGATGATTCATGTGAGTTCAGTTGACACATCATCAATTGAAAGAGCTAGTTCCAGAGCTACTAATCTATTCTTCTATATTCATATTTAGGCTGAATCGAAAATGATTTAGTGTGTGATTAGTTATTAGAAAACTAATAAAGGTTGCATTGCATCAGATGTTAGCGGCTAGTGTGGATAATCATGATTGGTCAGGTTTTGATGATGGTGCCTTACGGTTTAGGGATAGATTATGAATTCCTGCTCAAGATCTGTTAAAGTAAAAGTTGCTACAGGAATCTCATAGATTTCTTTACTATATTCATCTAAGTAACACTTAGATGTATCACAATATGAGGTGTATTATTGGTGGCCTAGGATGAAAATTGATATAGCTAAGTTTATAAAGAAATGTGCGATTATGCCAGGAAGTAAGCTGAGCATAGAAAACCAAAAAAGTTATCGCGTTCGTTGTCAATTCCTCAGTGGAAAGGGGAAAATATATCATTGAATTTTATTTCCATTCTACCTCAGAATCAGCATAAGCACGATGTGGTATAAGTTGAAGTTAATAGGTTGATGAAGTATGCACATTTCTTGTCATTTTCCATGTGAAATCCTCTTTACCAATTATGTGAGGTGTACTTACTTAAGGTGTTGAGTCTTCATGGAGTTTCAGTGTTGATTACTTCGGTTAGAGATATGAAATTAACGTCCTGACTATAAAGTGAGTTATAGAGAAGCTGGGAACTATTCTTAACCTCAGTATGGTATACATCCGCGGAGTGATAAGCAGCCTGAGCCGTTGATTTTGCTGCTCTGGGATATACTTCAAGCTTGTGTCTTGGAGTTTAGTGGTAACTGAAAGAAATACATTTCTTTAGGTAAGTTGATTCAAGACTACTGAGAAAGAATTCAACAGATTTGCTAGCATTTGACTATGACATAGCTAAGATAGAAGAGATACGTCGATAAACATAATAGGTTTTTGGAGTTTTTAAAGGACAATAATATTCTATTGAAAGTTTCACCTAAGAAAGGGTTGTCAGGCGCCTGGATTGCGAGTTAAGCTAGCTCCAAGGTATATTGGGTTGTTTAGAATGCAAGAAAGAGTTGGTCATGTTGTTTATATGTTATAGTTACCTCCTCAGCTAGCTGGAGTTCATAATGTCTTCCACGTGTCTATGCTTTGCAAAACAAACACTCAATTCATTCTAATAATTAATTGGAATGAATTTGACCTTCGGGAAGACTTATCTTATGATGAGCAATTGATTCGAATACATGATAGTAAGAATCAGAGGCTGAGAACCAAAGAGATTTCTTTGATTAAGGTGAAATGAGAATTTCAATGGAGATGACGAACTAACCTGGGAGCGAGAAATCTTATATGAAGGAGCAGTTTCCATTTCTTTTCGAAACTACAGGTAATTTTACGTTTACTTTAATTTCGAGACAAAACTGCTTTAAATTGGAGAGACTGAAATGACCCGATACCTTAAGCCAGTGATTAATGTTAATCGAAATCCTAATTAACTCGAATTAGGCTCATGGCTAAGTTTGCATACCTCGATTAGTGTGTGCATGGGTTTGTGTGATGGTTTGTATTTGTTTGGAATGTTTATTGAATTTATACGTTGTAGGATAAAAAGAGAAATTATATACAAGCCTATAATCGAAAAATAAATAATCAAACAATAAATACTCGGTACACCAAGTGCGACGAGGGGGTTGTTAAATGAATGTGCACCTTCGAGAACACTTGTAGGTATGTCTGGTGAATTTATGCGCGAGAAAATACATGAAATATATATATATATATATATATATATATATATATTTGTATATATTTTGATATATAAGTATTATAAAAATTATACGTTTGATTTGAATTATATAGATCGTTAGATCACATCGAGATGAGTGTAAGTGTTGATGGTGTTAGAATTTGTGTCACTTTATGAGGTGCATGTTAACACATCAATCAATTGATCATTCTCAAGGTAGTGTGATGCGTATCTCAAGGCGAATCTATATACTTAAATCAAAAACCTCAAGTTTATCCTCACTGTTGCGTTTGATTCTTCGGAGAGTGAAAGGAGCCAAATAACTGAGGGTTTGATTTTTTGAGGAGTTGTCCAAGAGGGAATTCAATGGAGTAAAGTAGATCAAAACACCACTATATCAGAGATCATCACGTTGGTAAGTCATGTTTTGAGTTTTAAGTTGAATTTAATAGTTAGTGATGATTTCTTTATGAATTGTTCTTGATGATCATTGGAAATGGGTTGTTATCTTACTAGAGGTCCTCCTTTTTTTATTTGGGGAGTGTTAATTGTTGTTTTGGTAGTTTGTGGGTTTGATAGTGGTTGTTGCTCTTCTCACGATCAAGACAATGTAGAATGGTGTGCGCTCCACCTAGCAGAGGAGTATGCTCCCTTCATCAGTTAGGATGAACATAGTTAGTGGAGCGCGCTCCATCATGAGAGGGAATACGCTCGCACCCTAGAAAAACGAAAACTTTACTGTGATTTACTTAGAGTTCCTTAGGTCTTAGGGACTAACTTAGGGTTCTAAACAAATGGTACTAAGCTTATATTAATCGCAAATGGTTTGTGATAGGTGTTGAATCACCGAGAAAGCGTGGGTGACCTGGAAACTCAAAAAGTTTGGAAACGAGAACCTCCACCGAGGTAAGTATGATTCACTTTTTTTCTAATGTTGTTTGTGTATTTTAGTATATGTAGTTCATATAGTTTATGGACTCAATTGGGGATTATGTATATTGTAATGTTTTTACTAAATGGAAGACGATGTCTAATGTGATACACGAGAGTAACTCTTATAACTGAGAACACATTATATAGGAGATGGGTCACCTTCCCTACTTTTATGTAACTCGTACTCAGTTTGATAAGTTTTGTGGATTACATATTCACTAGAGGGTTTAGGATACAACCATTCGACATTAATGGATTTGCTAGACAACACATTGGCTAATGTATTGATCTAGCAATCACATTAATGGTGTTAGTGGGTAACCCTAGTTTTATGAATAAAATAAGAATCAGAGTGTAATAGTGATTGACGATTTGACTGCACCCGTTATTTATCGGGTTATATATTGTTTATAATCCCATTAACTATATATGTTGCATATTTTTATTGCATATTATTCTTTATTATTATATGGAATGTTAATGGGTTTGTGAATCTCTACTTAGCAAGTTGAAGCGCTCACCCCAATCAACATTTCAGAAAAATCGACGAGCGTTACGACTACGAGATAAAGGAGATTTAAGAGTCTTGATCTTTTCTTTGATGTAACGAATCTTCCCTTGTCTTATATATTTGTATTGAGTTATAGTTTTGTAATATCGGAAGGGAATTGGGGATTTTGTATAACCGAGATTTATTACGGTCTGAATTGAATTTGTATATCCTATTTAAATATCGATAAAGTCTTAATTTTTGCCACGTTTAATATTTGTTTTACATTGATATTCAATATACAATTGTGTTTATTAGGACATAGAAGGAGAGGCTACTGGCTCTAGTTAAGTTTGGTTGGGTTATCGGGGCTTAATTAGATATTCAGGCTGACTATCACCCTAATCGAGTTATGGGATGCTAGACCTAGTATTATTTATGTACTATATTTGGAAGTCGACGTTCGAGTATAGTTAGCAAATAGGAAGAGAAGGATTCACATTGCTATATAAATTTCTCGTTATTTGGAAATGCAATAACATGTTTCCATGTATTCGAACAAACATTTGCAGGAGCACAAAATAGTGTAGGAGTTATTTACCTGACATCTTCAGTTATTTTTTTATGATAGTCAGATTTTTAATAAAGACAATGAAGAACATATAAGATTTGAAGATTGTAGTGATTGTTTCTTAAATTAAAAGTCTAATTTTCTTGTTGTTATCATTATATATATATATATATTGTTTTGGGCTTCGGAGTGAGTTTACGACATGAAACACTCTCGGATAAGTGTGAGAGGTCTACAAATTAGTTTTAGAAAGTTTTTGGAATGTTTTATGGTTCAATTTTGGTCTATTTTGAAGTGGTAAAGATGTAAATAAGGATCTCACCTTGTAAGTTAGTGTCGATGATATAATTTGATATATACACACACACATATATATATATATATGTAACTGCGGGGAGTTGTGAGTCCTTCTAGGCTTCTCCCTATTCTGTTGCCTATTAGGTGGGTTTTGTGGCAGACCACTTTTGGGGGAGGTGTTCTCAAAATTTAACAAAATACAGAGAATAATATGTATAATTTCCAAAGTTGCCCAATTAAATAAATCATGAATTGAGTTGTATTAAGGATATAAATATAATTTTTGAGCATTATTGAGGATTGAAATAAAAAGTAATTAAAAGTTAAGTAAATTGAATTGTTTAAGTGTCTAATTAGGGTAATTAGGGATAAGTCAAGACTTAGTGAGATGGGCCCTAGCAATCTCTCATCTCCCCCAAGTCTAGAGAAATCCTAAGACAGAGACATTAGTACTATGCATCATCATTAACATCATCTTCCTCATTAGCTCCAACACAGGATGTTGTCAATGGACGCTCCACCCTTCTGCTCTACACCACATCCGGATCAAACAAATAAGCTGGTGTTGCTAGAAAATCAATTGACCTCTCAGTAGGTCTCTTCTGTCTGCTCATCTCATACCTAGTTATATCCCTCTAATGATCGACAAACAACATGAAGTTTTGCTGCCCATTCCGTCGGTCTTGCTATCTCATTTTTATATCCTTATCGTATCGTAACATATCAGCCTGATATTATGCCCTATCCTCTTGGTATTGTCTCTTCATCTCAGTAATCCACAGCCTTTACTGTTATGGAGTCAAGTCCTTCGGTGGTGGTATTGGTGGCTATGGTGGAGGCAGTGGTGGAAAACCCTCAGGACCATCCAAGTTTGATTTCCAATCAGTGGGTTTACAAACTCGTAGCACTCAGCGAATCCCTATTACCATTGCTCCTGCTCTTCTCCATAACCTTCATCTTCTAGCTCATGGGATAATTCTGCTGCTGCTGCCGCTAGTACTTCGTTATCCTACTGCCGTTTGGCTAACAACTCGGCCTCAAGTCTAGCTCCCTTGGCTCTTTCTCTCTTCTCCTCGGAGTCTTGATAACCAGGCGGTGATTTAAGTGTAAGCATGAAAGCCTCATTCATGCGTGCTTGGGCCTCAATATCAGATTTCTCACTATTTCTCAATCACACTCCGACTTTCAAGCACAACTAAGTTATAAATATAAGAAACGAAAATTTTTTGTTTCGCTTTGACATTATGGACTCCATCAGATTGTTGTAGAGGATCTCATCGACCTCGATCTCTCTGTTCTTTGTGATCTCATATAAACAAGCCACCTTTGACTTGTAGATCTCTCCCTACTGAGTGGTGGCGTATAGCGATGCAATAAAGAAATGTTGCCACATTCGATAGACTTTCTTAGCATTCCCCTTCTTGATCTGCTTCGGTATATTTTCAGCTCCCATTACCTAGCCGGGTTGTCCTTGGACAACTAATGTTCTTTATATGACTCTAAACAGTTATAGGTTGTACGATTTCTTATATATATTATCTTAAAAACTTGGTTCGGCTCCAACCAATTTCAAATGCTCTAACCAATAGATACTATTAATTTCACACTCACCTTCACTAGCTCATTCTTCCTTATGAACTTCGCATTAGCATAAGATTCATACACAATTTCACTCACTCCTTTAACTTTGTTCTCTCTATAATCTTGAGTGAAATGCTCCCAATTTTGATGCTTAATTAAATTGTTCACTCGTTTATCATACTTGGCTGGCAACTTTATTCCTCTCACAAATGAATTATCTATGTTTAATATCCTCATATCTATAATTGGCCTCTTTACTAATGAAGTATTTGGACTTAAATTGCCTAGGCTCCTCTGTGGAATCTCTAGAGGTTGATGCCTCAAAATCATTTGTTATACTTTAGCTAACTTGTTTCCTTGTTCTTGGTATTCTCTTCAATCCAAGCAACAACACAATAAATGCAACTAGCAATACGGGTCTTGAAATCACCTAAAAATCACAATTGATATCACATATATCATTTATATGCCAAATAATGCAAAAACATCAACTAAGTCTCCATAGAAAAAATGAATGGTTAATATTCACAAAACTTTCAAATCTTTATCCAACAACCTTAACTCCACTATTCATGCTATGTCATCAAGATTTTTCCAAATTTAAAGCATAGCTATTGAAGTTGTAGATTTACCTGAATGTCAAACTAGTTTCTAGTGTAGAACACACCTCCAAGTCTCTATCAATTCAAGCCCTCTCACTTTTCTAAAAAATAGAACCCTACCTTTATTTGAAATCCAAATCTCAAATTCAAGCCCTAACTTTCCACCTCGTGCGAATCTACAATGCACTTGCTTCTTTCACTCTAAAGCACTAGGACCTCTCTTATCTCACTTAGAATTAATCAAACTTTGGCTCCGGAGGGATGTATACTTGATGGTTGTAGTAAAGTGTTGATGCAAGTGTGAAAAAAGTGAAGAACAAGGCGTTTTAAGACCCTTCATCGACACTGGTGCCATGCCATAATAGGCACTGCGTTGCAGCGCCACCAAAGCGTCGAGGACGCTGTGGCGTGTTGTTGTGTCTGCCCTGGCACCCTGCTGGCGCAATCACTAATACCTACAATGTCAAAGGTAATACCTGCGGCATCGAGTAGTCTGCCAACATATCTCGCTATATATTTTCCGTTTATTCCTCTTTGACATTTCTCTGAATTTGTGTATCACTTATACAAGATGTCATGATCGCATGAGATCTATGTAAATATAAAAATCCCATAAAAACATACTCGTGATTTGCCCATGTGCCTCACCTTTTCCACTTGAACTCCTTCGCTATTTTACGCTCTTTAATGAGATTGGTGAGACATTTCAATTTCGATGAATCATCACTCGGCAAATGATTTTTCCTACACATTCATTACAAGTTTTCAAAAGTTAGAACCGAAACGTGTTAATTGTATCTAGACACTTAATCATTAAATCAGCGTGCATCATGTCCATAAGTAGCATGACATTGGCTGAGGCTCCCGTATCACATAAGATATTTCTAAATTGGTGCCCATCGATGATTATTTGTATTCATATTTCTCCAAGATCTCTCATTTTAATTGGTTGAAGTCTTGGGATGTACTTGAACTTCTGTTTCGACTTATTTGGAACTACCTTCGTGACATTGCCTTTCAGTGCTTCATCAAAATGTCTTTCATTCTTTTGCTCGGCCATCCGTTATTTCTTTCCTTTCTTGCCACTCTTGAAAGCATTGATTCTTTGTTACTAGAATCCCTCGAATTCATCTTTCCTTATTTCCATTCTGTAATCACGCATATCTTCATGCTTTCTCATTGCCAAAGTGTTGGCTTTTTCTGGCTTGTACATCACTTGCTCTTGTCTTGGTTCATTCATAAATAGTGCTATTCACATGAATAGCACTAACATTTTCTTTGGGACTGGTGAATGTGTTACTTGGAAATTACACTTCCTTCCTTAAGTTTAAAGCAATGGCCAACTGTCCAATCCGTCTCTCTAAGTTCTTAATGGATTGTGATCTCTTACCTTCCATCCTCAGCATATCTTCAAATCTTTCCCAAGCCTCGCCAAGAGACTCGACATTTTCTTGCATTAATTGATTAATTTCCAGCTTCCTTTAATTGACCTACACTGGTGAAAGAACTTGTCAAGAAATGTTTCATTGATTTATCCCCATAAGGTCATACTCCTTACATTCAATCTATGGAACCAAGATTTATTCTTTTCACTAACCTTCACTGGATTTTCATTAACTAGCCTATTGAACAAGCTATTTTGCAACATGTTGATCAGAGACGATCTCAGTTCAAACTTGGTGGTGTTGGTTGGAAGCCTCATCACTCTGTTATAAGTCTCCTGAACTTTTGGCTAAAAGTAGTTACGAAGGCATCTTTGTTTTTGCAATTTATCCCACACTACCAGATCACCTTTGAGTTAGTTATTCATGTGGCCCTACTATTGGTTTCTTGTTTGATCCTCAGCCATCTTGATTCCTTTGTTTTCCTTTCATTTATTGGATTTGTCAATTTTAGGGTCGCAAGCCACTAGGTCCTTCTCTCCCTTTTTATGCATGCACTAGTTATCCCTAAAAAAACACAAAAGATTAAGTGCAAAAAGTTAAACTTGAAATTTAAGCCTTTTTTTTTTCTTTTTGTTTTTATTAACTTAAAAGTAAAGTACTTAAAATAAAACTTATTAACTATTCAAACTAAGTAAGTCTAAGTGGCTACTATTCTCTAGCAACAACGCCAAAAACTTGACCTCTATCGCAAGTATAACGGCTCAATTGTTGTAATAGTGTAATCAACTTATGCTTACTACTGATATCATCCTCAGGGAAAGGTGTATGCACTTACTACGTACCTAGCTTCAATGAATTTATTGCTAAAGAAATCTTTTTTACATGGTTTTATAACTAAACTAAACTAATCTATACTATCAAGTAAATGCAATTTACTTTTAACTCTTATATTAAAACAATCTTAGTTCACAACTTCACTTAGGTAATGAAATATTATGCTTTTTAGCCACTTTATAATCTTCATCATGTTGTATGCAATGCCTAATTAGAATAGACAGATCTTCTTTAAATCCACGTTAATTCACTATCGTGACAGAAAATATTGTAATGTGCAGACTAGAACTCTACCTATTGGTATGAATAACGTAAGCTCTACATTGTTTTATTGTTCAAAATCTTTAGATTCATAACCAATTAAGTTCAGTATTTTGCCTCCCTAGTCACCAACTATTGCTCGATGTTGTGCATTTTCCGGTTGTACCATTCATGTCTGGCTTAAAAGCTTCAATGGCCATTATAACTTCTAAAACCTAATATCAATAAACATGTGATCAAGATGTATATAGCATTACGCTCAGAATCAATACAAATTCTAACCATTGCACTTTTTATATTCCATTTTTACTTATTTTTATAGCATAACATTCATACCATAGGATCCATAAGATTAATAAACTACTTACACATCATTGAAACAAACATGCACTTAGTGGTATTAATTGAATTCGTAGATATATTGAAAATATATTGAATAAATCAATAACACAATACTTGAATCACCACACATGAGTCTTCAATGTATCTCTTCATAAATCATTCTAATACCCAATAATAAGTAAAGCTTATGCTAAATACTTTAATTGATGCTAGTGGTTGATATAGGGTGTGTTTACGACGTCCTAATATCTATTTATACATCTTAAACACAATTAGAAACCCTAATTCACAATTTAAGTCGAAATAGATATCTAAATTTCTAATTTCTTAAATCTTAGCGTTGTCACTTATACCCCGGCGCTGTGTATGTTGTGCCACGGTGCTGCCTCTGCCATGCCTCCTTTGCGTGTCTTTCCTTGCCTTAGTGACCTCGGCACCATCCCTTAATCTTTTGACGCCATCGTTTGAGCTCTACGACGCCGAACCTCCTGCCTTGATTTCTTTACTTTGCCTTCTCTTACGCCTTGCTTAGGTCCTCCACACTGTCTTTCATGTTGTCACAGTGCCACACCTTCTTGCCACAGTGCCAAACACTATTCGGTGAGTTTTAGCTTCATTTCTTTTTTTCTCATTTCCTTCCTTTACACCTTAATTATCTAAAAATGAATAAACACCATTAATCGATCTCTTGAAGGATATTTATACTAAATATACTACTAAACTAAACCTATATAGAAGTCTAAATAAACATTTATCACCTTTATTGGCATACGTTGACTAAGGCTCCCGTATCATATAAAATGTGTATAAACCGGTGCTTATCAATGTTTAATGGTATGCATATGTCTCTAAGATCTCTCCTCTTTATTGGTTGAGTCTCGGTGTGAAATTGAATTTTGGTTACAGCTTCTTTAGATTAACCTTAATACTATTTCCTTTAAGTGCTTCTTTAAAAGGACCTTCAACATGTTGCTTAGCTCTCTATTATATCTTCCCCTTCTTTTGATTTTTCAAGGCATTGATCATTTGTTGCTTGAATTCTTAAAGTTCATCTTACCTCATTTCTATTCCGTAAAACAACTTAACCCTTTAGGCATTTACTTTAAACGTTTCACTACTAAAAACTTATCAATTCTACCACTCCATAAGGCCAAGTAGCAACGACCTTGAATGGTCCTGACCATCTTAATCTTAATTCACTCGAAAACTATTTTAGTCTTGAAATGTATAACAAGACTAGTTTTCTAGCTCAAAAGGTTGATATTCAACCCTTTTGTTATGCCATTGCCTTGATTTCTTTTTATATAACTTGGCATTTTCGTATACATCCAATCTAAATTCATCCAGTTCCATCAATTAAAGCAATCTAGCCTTTCCCGAAGCTTGAATATCACGTTGAGCTTTTTAATAACCAGTATGCTTTATGCTCTAACTTTACTAGTAGGTGACATGCTTTTCCATACACCAACCAATAAAAAGATGTGCCAATAGGTGTTTTGAATGTTGTCACGTATGCCCACAATGCTTCTTCAAGATGCGAAACCCAATCTTTTCTCTTGGTGTCAATTGCTATTTCTAAGATTTGTTTCACTTCTATATTGTTTACTTTAGCTTGTCAATTTGTTTGAAGATGGTATGCAAGTGAGGTTCTATGCCTAACCCCATATTTTTTTAGCAATGTGTTGTTTTGAATCGGCAGAAGATATTTTTCTTTATGAACTCTCTAACCACTTTTGCATTATTCGTTGATGTTGTTATGGCTTCTACCTATTTGTAAACATAATCCACTGCTAATAATATATATCGTTTCCTATTTGAAGTAGGGAATGATCCCATGAAATTTATTCCCCTTACGTTGAATAGCTCAACTTATTGAAAAGTGTTTGTAGAAACTCTTGCCTTCTAGAAATATTTCATTTTCTTTAGCATTCATTGCAAGTTTTCACAAAAATTTATGAATTCTTAAATAGATTTGGCCAATAGAATTTGCATTGTAACACCTTTTGTTGTCGTTCTTAGTCTCCAAAATATCCTCCACATGGTGATGAACCCATCATTGCATCTTTTGAATAGGTATGGCTCATCCCAAAATTATGTCTTAACATCACTCAAAAATCTCTTTCTTGCCGCATTTGTTAAATATGGAGGAAACACACTACTCGCCAAATAGTTAACTTAGTATGTGAACCATGGTTCATCTTTCTTAACTTCTACCTTATGCACTTCTTCTGATTTCTCTAGTTTCATGACTGCCATCGTATTAGCCTTTTTGGGTTTGCACATCACTCATTTTTCCATTGGTTATTTCGTTGACGTAGTGCTCATCATGTGAATAGCAATTACATTCTCTTGGGATTTGTGATAGTATTTTTAGAAACCACCATTATTTCCTTGAACTTAAAGCAATACCTAATTGATCAATATGTCTCTCCAAGTTATTGATGGATCGGGATCTCTTATCGTCCATTCTCTTTCATAGCTTGCTTTACATTTTCATCTCTTTTTCATGCTTTGTATGGCGTTCTCTATTGCTCATATCAATTGTATGCAACAATATTTCCATTGACTTCAATGAAGTCATCACTTCGCTCTTCCCTAGCTTCCCTTACCAGACTTAATGATCGAAGCCTGAAGGAAACTTCGGTGCATTATCATATTTTTCATATGAGAAGTTGGGATTGTTGTTGTATCATTAATAAAAACTTTGAAGAGCCATTCCTCTAGGCTTGAAGTAGTTTCCATGGCTTTGGTTGTTCATAAATTGATCTCCTTAAGCTTCATTCCTTGTTGTATTTCCATTGGATTAACCACCATTTTTTGGTGATTAATAGTTTGCTATATAGCTTGTACTTTTGGATTTTTATCCTATTTGAAGCTTTACATTTGACTACTAAAGTTGGATAGTTGTGTCATGATCACAACTTGCGATTCAATTTCATATATGCCTATAGATTTCCTCACTGTGGAACGAGTACCTACCGATTGTAGAGTATAGAGATATAAGATCTAGGAAATCTAATGCTCCATCATTATCTTTGGTTAGTAGAGAACCACCTGCAATAGCATCTACTAGTGTTCTAGTACTATGATTAGTGCTGTGATTCATCCAATAGTAGAAAATCTGTAGTTGTGTCCATTTCACATATCCATGTCTTGGACATCCTCAGCATCTCCTTCAATCTTTCTTAAGCCTCGCCAAGAGACGCAACATCTTCCTGATTGAATTGATTGATTTCCAGTTGCCTTTCGCTGACCTTCACTATGGCAAAGAACTTGTCTAGAAGCTTTTCATTGACTTTCGTCCATAAGGTCATACTCCCTACGTTCAGTCCTTGGAACTAAGATTTGGCTTTTTCACCCAATGAGAATAGAAGAAGTCTTATCCTAATAAACTCTTTTATAACTCTAGTATTGTGCATGGTGTCGCACTTCTTCAAGAAATCCTCTACATGGGTAATTGGATCTTCACTCGCTAAACTGTTAAACAAGCTATTCTCAACAATGTTGATTAAAGATGGTCTCAGTTAGGACTCGATGGTATTGGCAGGAAGGCTCATTACACTATTGTAAGTCTCTTGAACTTCATGCCTGAAGTAGTCACAAAGAAATCTCTGTCCCTGTACTCTGTCCCGCACTACTAGATCACTTTTGTGTTGGTTATTCCCTCATGTCCTGTTATTATTTTTGTACTTAATCCTCTACCATCTTAATTCCTTTCTTTTTTCCCCTTATTGGTTCAGTCAATTTCCGGATCATAAGGCACTTAGTCCTTTTCTCTTTTACTGTGCATGCACTAATTCTCCCTAAAAAGAAAACTCTAAAGATCATGTGTAGATTGTCAAACTTGAAACTTAAAACTTTTTATTCTTTTTATAAAATTGAAAGTAAATTACTTAAAATAAAAATTAACAATTTTGCAAACTAAGTTAATGTGGCTACCTATCCCCGGTAACAGCGCCAAAAACTTGAACATAGCCGCAAGTATAACAACTTGATTGTAGTAGTAATGTGATTAACTTACATTGATTATGAATATCTTCTGCAGGAAAAGGTGTATTGCACTTAGTATAATTAGTCAGACTTACTCTATTGCTAAGGAAATTTCTTTTTAATTGGTTTTGACTCAACTATTCTATTCTAACAAAACTATATAAAAGAGTACTGAAAGCAAATAAATACTTAAGTTAAGTTCCATTGGGTTTTACAAATCTCAATACGCCCTCTGACATCCTTGGACTCCTAAATCCGACTCGATGATGCAAGCCAAACGCGTCAATAAAATAAAAATTCCTAAACCAACTATTTTGTAGAATAGTGGCAAATGGTCGATCCCACAGAGATTGATAGTCTTTCTAAGGTTAAAAACAATGAAAAGGAAAAATCAAGGGTTTGAAAATAAATTAATTTAACTAACTAATCTAACTAAACTAAATAAATAAAATAACTTTCAAAACAATTAATTAATCACCAAGGTAACACCTAGGTTTACAGTTCAACAAATCAAAATCAAGATTCAATGACACATCATGGTCTTTAATCTTTCCAAAAAAGTTATTAATTTAAATTCTCCTAGATTAGCTATAGAAAATCGACATCTGCCAGAAATCCCTCATTCCCCTAATATTGATAGACAGGACGTCTGGCACTAACTACTTCCCCTATTAATGCATAACCTTGTACATCTGCCAATCGGGTTCACCACACTAACTGCAGTAATATGGATTTATTGAAACACTAATCCTAAATAACCGGATCGCATCCGCTTCTGATTTAACCTAGATTGAATTGTTGCACACTCAAAAACTGATAGGGTTTTATGGCAAATGAGTGAGTGTTCGTCACTTTATTAATCCAAAAGTACAATTACACGGATACTATCGATCCAAATAACTATAGGTTGTCCCCCTAAAAGCATGCACTGGCCATATACATACTGTAGTTCTAAACCATATTCATTAAAATCAACAACAATGAAATAGGACAAATTAAGTCAAATTAACTAATAAAATAAAAGACCTCACATAATGTGCCGTGAATCCATGATCCCGACTTGTTTCCCCGCTGACCTAGGCTATCGTCGAGAGAATTCGATGTTAAAAATATAATAGTCAGTGTTCTTAAATAATACCTAAGTTCCTAATATATAAAACCACTAAAAATTAGCCCTGAGAGGTGAGAGAAACAATTTTCGTGGTGGGTCTCATGACTTGTGCGCCGAGGAGCATTGTATGGCTATTTTTGGGCTTGAAATCAAGTTTCGTCCACGTGTTGCAGCCACGTTGGTCATTTGGTGCAGAGCAGCTAACGTCGCGCTCTCCCACTTGTCCAGACTGTTGCATTGACGTGTTTGGGAGGTTATGGTTGAGCCATGTGTCCACGGGGAGAGTGGTTCATTTGGTTTGCTCAATGAAAATAGTGCATGGGACAACTGCACCATGCGCATCCCGAGGCGTGATGGATGGTTCTGAAGCGTGGGAGCTGCTGTGCGTAATTTGTTGATTGGTTGGAGCAAGCTTTTATGTTGGGGCATGACCTTGTGTGGACTGATTGGTTTAAAACCAATGGAGTGACGTGTTTGACTTGGTGGAGAGCCACTGCGAAATGCGTAACTTGAGGCAAACTGTCCGGTGTCTGGTCACTGCATGTAAATACTCTATTTTGAGTATATTTTCGCCACGAATTCAACCGTGCACTCCATTTCACCTGAAAATGACCAAAAAATATAATTAAATATAAATTGTACAAACTTTACATATTTAAATATGCTAAAATAAAATACTAAACACATAAATACTTACTTATCACTCGACTAGTTCCCCGATATTGAGCTACGGTTCCCTAAGCCCCTTAAGTCGAAATTTATAAGATTAAGTTGGTTATAAGTGTTTGAATATGTATTTAGTTAAAAATCAACAAAAATATCCCTTAACTTTAGTTTTCATCTTCCATTAGCACGCTTATGGGTCTGCCTACTGCGGTAGGTGTAATTAGCGTGTTAGGGAGTCTATCTAGCGCACTACTATTCTTCATTTTAAAAAATAGTTAAGCACCCAAACTGGATAGCGTGCTAGCCAGTCTGGTTAGCGCGATATCTACAATGGGTGACAGAATTCTTAATTCGATAAATTTGTCCCCAACAACCTATTAGCTAACTTAGCCCTCTAAACTCATTCTCCACTGAATGGGGACTCCAAAACATCGTTCACAGCAACAAAAACAATAGTTATTTAGTCAAAATCATCAAGTTTATGCATTCACTAGTTTTTCCTAATTTTCAACAAAACCTTAATTTCCCACCAAAATTAGTTTTAAAACATAAATTGGTTATTTTTATTTGCTAATAATATACTGAAGATCATCTTAAAACAGTAAGCTAGCATAAAAATTAATTTTCTTCAAAATCTACAAAATCGAGTTCGTTTTCATGGGGAATAGATGAAGGAGATGATTACCTGTTTAGAACTCCCTACATGATCTTCAATCTCAGATTTTTTAGCTCCTAATTGCATTAGAAATCCTGATCTCCTCCAAATTTGCATGTAAATTATAAGTAGGTTTGCTGGGAAATCTATTAAGTGGTTTATATAAGGTTGTTGATGTAATCAATTGTGTTCAAGTATCTCGAGGACAATCTTATGGCTCTAAATCAAGCTGTCCACATATTGTTGACACGAATTTATGGATCCATCTATCCTAGTTTTACTTAACTAGGGTCATCAAGATACATATCTAAGGTGCACATTAAATTAACCAAACTATAGGCCTTATATCATTTGATTTAATTAAATTTACTTAGGCTTATTCAATTATATGGTTAGTGTTTTTATTCACCAAAATTTATAAATTTGTGGTTGCATTAACCCTCGACTAACCGACACTCGGTGATCGTATCTTGATGTGTATCCTAAGGCACATCAAAGCTTATTGTTTCAAATTAATCAACTTAGCCTAAAGTTATATCACCCGTCACACCCACTCGGTCGATAGCAATGCACACACATGCGATGTTACAATAATATAATACTTTTAAACACCGCACATAAGGAAACACCATCCATAAGTAATCTATTCCCTCGATTCTCATATCCGAGTTAACCGAGTCATCCATATAATGCCCGAATTACGACCTTTAATACTCAAAAGTAACGCTAATCCTAGTTTAATTAATTTAGGCAGTTATAATTACGTTAAGTGACAAATAGAGCCTTGTATGTTAGCAATCGATGTGCTTTTGTGCTTTTGGAGTATAAGGAGGGTAGCAGTTCATGCTAGTTACCATGTAGGGTAAGTGTTTTCATAAGTGTAAGGCTATTAGTTCATAGAAAATCTACGGAGCTCTCTAGGTTTTGTAGGTCTAGTTAGTATGTAGTTGTGTCACATGTTCCTGCCACTGATCATGGAAAACTAAGTGATTTTAGAAGGGAAAAGGTATCTTTTATAACCGAAGATAAATTTAAGTTTTTGCAAGGTATGAAATGTTGGGGCTTGTGCCCTAAGTCAATTTATAAATATTGTTTATCTTATAATTTTAGTCAATAAATAGAGGTTTTCATTCATTGTTTTATTATAGGTAATTGCATGTTTACCTTATGATAAGATTCATGAGTATTTGTTGAAATATCTTAAATGTCCCTAGTCGGTCACTATCCTAGGAACTATAATGAAATAATAGTAGTGTGAAATCTTGATTGATGGTTATGTGATGATAATGCGTATTGGGATACAAATAGGGATCATGCTACTTCTTAGGGAACAAGGTATTGGATCGACCCACTATGAGAACACCACGTGGATAAAGTTATAGGTGTTACTCATGATAAGTATATCATTTTGTTCTTCGACTTAAGATTACAATAGACTTCAATATTAGGAGCATGGTAATTTAACACAATCAAACGTTATCTTTAACTGGACGATTATAAAGATTGTGATTTGTTAACATATGAATAATATGTGAAGGTGCGCAATCAAGATAAAATTTGTCCCTCTCATATTGAGAGAGATATCAGTAGATCTCTCAATAAGTTAAACTATTAAATGGCCGAGTCTGAGTGAATTGATATGATCAATGTCACTTTGATGTTTTCAGTTTCCTTAAAGATTAACACTACAAAAAAATGGATATTTAGAAACGGAATTAGCAATGGAATTTAGTTCCGTTGCTAAGAAAAATGGCTTGAGACGGAATAATTCGGAGACAGAATAGAGAGAGATCAGAGATGGAAATAGAGACGGAATAAAGACGAAATTAAATTTTGTCGAAAAAAAATGGCGCCAACATTCCCACCAAAACTTTAATTTTTTACAACCGTCCATTACGTCTCGAGATTCGTGTGTGTTTTGATCTTGAAGATTGAAAAATGGGGACCGACCACAATATAACTTTCTCTCTCTATCGATTCTCACCATCAACTCTATCTCTCTCACCGCTCTCTCACTCACCGCTCTCTCACTCACCGTCAACTCTCTCTCTCTCTCTCACCGAAATCTCACTCACCGCCAACTCTCTTTCTCCCTCACTGGAATCTCACTCACCGTTAACTCTCTCTTTCTCTTTCACCAAAATCTCTCTCCCAAACCCTGAAATCTCTATTGTCGCTATGATTGAGACTGCGACGAGGCCGTCAGGTCTGCCGGAGATTGGAGCCTCCGAAGCCCTCGCCGTCTGCCCTCGCCCCACCCTAAGCCCTGGTCGCTGTTCGTCGTTGTACCTCGCCATCTCCGAATCCGTCGTCGTCTACCCTCGCGCACCCTAAGCCTTTGACTTTGAAGAAGGAATGACAGATGAGGCATTGGATTTAAAGAAGGAAGGACAGAGAAGGCGTTGGATTTGAATAGAGGTAGGCGTCGGGTGTTGAGGGTTTTGGGGTTTCATCGAGGTTTTATAGATGAAATTGTTGTGATTTCTGGTTGTTTGTTGTTGATTGCAGTGAATTATGGTTGATTGTGAAATAGATTTTTATTTTTTTGATTGATTATTAGGGTTTAAGTTCGATGATCGATTCTAGGTTTTTTTTTTTGCCTTTTTTCATTTGTTGAGTTGTTTATTTTGATTCAGTATTTCTGTCATTGTTGATGAAAAAGTGGAGGATTTTAGGTTTTTTTGTGCCTTCATTTGTTGAGTTTTTTATTTGGATTTTGGGTGTATATTCTCTAATTTATTTAGTTTCCTAACTTACTTTACTTTCCTGGTTAAAATATGTTGAATACGGTATTGTTTGTGTAAATAGGCAAGTTAGAGATTGACAAATTATATAGCATATTCTTAGGATTGATTTTGGGCAATACAAGAAGCTACGAAATAAAACTGAAATGATGCCCTTTCTCCTTCATCATTCAAACCCCCACAAATTGATCAGTTGTTAGCATCACTGCTGCCACCACGCCTTGAACATGTGGAAATGAAACTGCGTCCATCAAACCATGTGCCCAATGCTATAATTTCCAGATTTGGTACCGAAGAAGAGGGAGTACGTTATATCTATGCCAATTAATTTTGGCATAAGAACCTTGAAGATATACGATAAAGTGGTTAAGAAATTGAATGCTACACTTGGGCTTCGCGAGTGAATTTGATGGCCCTGCAATGAACATAGTGGGCACATGTCAATGGTTGATGCCTTTGGAGTTAGAAACTCAGTTACATGAATATATATCCAAAGCTTTTATTTCTATATCTGCACCTAAAGATGAGGTAGTACAACACAAGATTGGTAATATTTCTTGGATAGGCAATCCAATGCTCACACATTTTGTTTTTGCTACAATGCCTCATATCCTTGATGAGAGTGCACACATTTTTATTTCTTTCTCTATAGTTTGTAAGATTTCAATTAGTTTTTATGATATTCGATCTCAATTTTTCCATTTTCATATTTTTATTTGTTCTTATATATGGTATGTTGAAGTTGGAACAAAACTTTAGGGTTTGTGCTGATATGTCTTGTAGCGTTGGTCAATTTGGGTTTGTTGATCTAGTGATTTATGTTGCTCAACATTTCATTTACATATTTTTTATTTGTTCTTATAAATGGTTTTTTTTTTCTAATTCGTATAGCATTCGTTCTTATCTCTTTTTTCTTAAACCATGGAAACTTGTATGGTTTTTTTAAGTCAACTTGTTTGGTGTTTTAGCCTTTTAGGCATAAAGACTTTTATGTTCTGATCACTTCTTGTTCTTTTTTTGGTTTTTAACTTTTGATCTCTTATTGATTTAATTCATGTTTTTATGATCATGTATGGATTCTTTCTCTCTAGCTCGTTAGATTATGGTTTTATGGTTTTATTGTTTTTAATCTCACTAGTTTTTCAGATTTCGATGAGATTGTGTGGTTAAGCTGGTTTATAACTTCATATGACTATGAATTTGTAAGTAATCTTGAAAATATTACAGTGGAACTTGTAAGTCTCTTTGACATGATATTGCTCTACGTCATTGCTTTACTTGTTAAGGTATGAAATGGTAGAAATTTAAAATTATATGCGTAACTACATTTAAGTGTTATGGGAATGCATCTATCGTCAAGGTAGAAATTTAAAATTATATGTGTAAGTATACTGCCGTATTTGGTTTGGCAGGACGTTGAATTGTTTTGGTTTTGGGTTTGGTTTTGATGCAAAGGAGCGTTTGGGAAGTGGCTGAGCTATACGGAAGCGAGAAACCCTTCGTAGTCGAAGTGCAACGTGCTTTGTCTGGATTGCATTCAACTGCTCTAATTGCTCTGGAGAGGTAAGGTTTTGTGCTATATTTTATTTTTAATTTACATTCTTTGATCTCTTCATGCCACATTTTTTCATGTATTTCCTACTATATTTGGTTCAATTGTGTGTATATGCGTTTGTATAGATAAAACTACCAAAAGAGTAGGTATAGATGAATAGTACCTATAATTATATATTTTCTACTACTAGGTAGGGTTCTAAGAACTATGATTAATCTTTGAGTTAATGTTCCTATTTCACATAAAATGTCAAGAGATTTGAATTAACCTCTAACCTTAAGGAGGTACTACTGAACAACTACTAGGAGCTTTTATCCTATGTGGTATTTGTATGCCGCTTATAACTTATGATTTATGATATTTTTTAAACTCCTTGTTGCTTTTATTTTTACGACCAAGTATCCTACTCTGTTTGGTATTAGTCATGTACTTAGCTAGGTCTTAAGAAAGTTGAAATCAACAAAAGGAACAGAAGCCACAAACGTACATGAAGTTAGACACATTTTTTCAGAGATTAGGAGTAGTACATTCAATCCACAAATAGACATGAAGTTAGAACTCAACAAATGTAAAGTTTATTTTGTTTTATATTATTTGTATCAAACCACAATTATTCAATGCATAAAAACATAGCTTTTTTGTTCATATAGTTAGGAAGGTTCTCAGATTCCCCCTTCTAATAAATTGTGTAAGTTGGACACACAAGTAGACCTGTACCGTCGGAAATTATGAAACTAGTTGACTAATTTAATTGCACGATTACAATAGGAATGTCGTCTACAAGTCGAGACTGGATGTACAACCGTCTCGACAACGGCTTCGTTAGAATTGAATTCACGGTGGGTTAAAGAATTCATAGCTTTTGCTAAGCAACATCGTCCTACATAGATGTCCGTGCAATTATAAGAAATGTCGACTTGTACCGTACCTAGACGTCAAAACGGTTGAATACCATATATGTAGGTACGGATTTGTTTCGGGATATCACTGTTGGTACGGACAGGGTGAGAATGGAGATGAAGACCCACAAAACTTCTACCAATTTGATAACCATATTGATGATGCTGATATGGGAGGTTTTGATCCAACAACTTACCACGTGATGCTACACAATGTGGTAGGTCCAAGTTTCAATTGGAATCATGTGGAAGAATCGCCAAACCCCCAAGCACGCCAACTATATGACATGATTGAGGCTAGTAGTGAACAATTATGGCTGGGTTGCGAAACCATGACAACGTTGTCCGTAATGGCAAGATTACTTGCGATCAAGTCAGAACATCATATATCTGAACGAGGGTATAATGAAATCATAAAATTCATGAAGGATTGTTTGCCAACTGACACCTCATTCGTTGAAGATTTTTATGCAACTAAAAGACTAATGCGAGGTCTAAGTTTACCTGTTCAGAATATAGATTGTTGTGAGGACCAATGCATGATTTATTGGGGACTGAACTCCGAATTGACATCATATAAATTATGTGGGAAATCACGCTACATTGCACAACAACGAGGTCGTGGACGGAACACCAAAAAATTCCCTTGCAAAAAAATGTACTACTTCCCTTTGGGCCCTCGATTGCAACGATTGTATGCGTCTGAGTCAACGGCAAAACATATGTGATTGCATGGAGAACATTCCTCGCCAGAAGATGTTATGCAACACTGTTCTGATTCGATAGCTTGGAGGCATTTTAATGATGTCAACAGAGACTTCGCCGCCGAGGTTCAGAATGTTCGTTTAGGATTGCGCACTGATGGCTTTCAAGTATTTGGGATTTCAGGAAAATTGTACTCTTCATGGCCTGTAATCTTGACTCCTTACAATCTTCCACCGTCGATGTGCATGAAATCTAAGTTTATGTTCTTAACGGCTATCGTTCCTGGACCGACGAACCCAAAATTGAAAATCGACGCGTTCCTTCAGCCGCTTGTGAAAGAGTTGCAAGATTTATGGAACAACGGGGTGATTACTTAAGGCGTGTCCACAAATACGAATTTTTGTATGCGAGTGGCCCTTTTATGGACTGTTAGTGATTTCCCTGCGTATAGGATGTTGTCCGGTTGGAGCACACAAAGTAAGATGGCTTGTCCATATTGTTTGGAGGATACAAATGCATTTCAATTGCGAAGTGGTGGAAAGACATCGTGGTTCGACTGTCACCGTCAATTCTTGTCGAAGGCATCACAATTTAGGAAAGACAAAAAATAACATTCTTGTCAAAGGCATCACAATTCAGGAAAGACAAAAAAATATTCTTTGAGGCAAAATGGTACTAAATGACGAACCGCCCGCTTTGCGATCTGGTGAAGAAATTTTGGCGTAAATTGAATCGTTAGGCATGATGAAGGTGACGAAATCGGAGCTGATTCTGTGAATGGCCGGATAGCTAAGAATTCAGGATGGAAAGAAAAAAAGCATTTTCTGGGACTTGCCGTATTGGAAGACAAACTTGATCCGACACAACTTAGATGTCATGCACATTGAGAAAAATGTTTTTGACAACATATTCAACACTATTATGTGTGTACTGGGCAAGAGTAAGGACAATGCGAAAGAGATACAAGATATTCGTGAATATTATCACCCACCTTCTCTACGCATTGACTCGGCGACAAATACTTACATCCTTGGATAATATGTTTTTGATACATCAAAAAAACAAAAATTGTGTGAGTGGGTTGAAAAGTTATGTTTTCCTGATGGTTATGCTTTGAATCTTGGTCGATGCGTGGATCCAAAGAAATTGCGAATGTTTGGCATGAAGAGTCATGATTGTCATATTTTCATGCAACGGGTGATACCAGCATTCAGAGAACTCCTCCCAAACCCGGTTTGCATTACAATTAGCGAACTAAGCCTTTTTTTCGATCCCTGACTGCGAAAAGTGTTAGTCTCAAAGATATGGAGGTCTTAGAGTCTAAAATACCAAAAATCATTTGCAAGTTGGAGAAAATATTCCCTCTAAGTTTCTTCGACTCTATGGAACACCTACCAATCCACTTGGCCTACGAGGCTTGTCTGGCCGGTCCAGTTCAATTTCGATGGATGTATTCATTTGAGAGGTAATATCTTGAGCTTCTGAAATTGTTTTCCTATTCAATAAGTTTTAAATCAACATTAACTAAACTTCAATAGGTACCTTAAACATTTGAAAAACAATATTCAGAACAAAGCAAAGGTAGAGGGCTCGATGTGTAATGCTTATTTGGTCGAAGAAGTCACATCGTTTTGTTCTTAATACTTCAAAGATCACGTCTTTACGTTGCATGACAAAGTGCAAAGAAACGATGATGGCGGTGTCGGGCCCACACCGCATTTTGTGGGCAATTTCTCAATTTTCACTTATCCTAGTCGACCCAGGGGCAAGTTAAAGGAGCGATACTTAACAGAGCAGGAGTATAATGCCGGTCATTCGTACATACTGCTCAATTGTCCAGAGATCGCTCCTTACATATAGTATGTCCATCACTTTCATTCAATAATGCAGTACATTCATTATTCATCTTTTATTAAGACATGATATTTACATGTTCGTTTCTTCTAGGATCTTCGTCAATGAAATCACTCAAGCAATGGGGAGTCGGAAGTCGATACTAGCCTAGAGCACAACTTTCCCATATGGTTTCAAACATATGTAATGCTATTACTATTGTAGATTATCGCTTCGTTAAATTCTTTTATAAGTAATGTGTCTTACATTTCTAAATTTTCGTAAATAGGCTCGAAATTCTATTATAGATGAGACGCTTGTTGATCTTTCGATTGGTCCTAGTCGATCTTGTAATGTGTACCATGGTTACCTAGTGAATGGGTATAAGTTCCACTCCGCAACATATGACGTTAATAGATCGACGCAGAGCAGTGGTGTTTTGGTGATGGGTTCTAACTACACCGATGTTTCCCATGACTATTATGGAGTACTGCAAAAGGTTGTAGGGATTGAATATACCGGCCTCAAGCGTGTGGTCTTGTTTAAGTGTGAATGGTATGACCCTACACCGAGTCATGGTCTGAGGACTCACCCAACACTTCAATTAGTAGAAGTTCATCGAAGTTGACGATATAACAACTACGAGCCATTTGTCCTTGCAATGCAAGCCACTTAAGTGTACTACCTTTCATACCCTTCTATGAGGAACGAACGACAAGAATGGCTAGCATTTTGTTGCTGTCAACCAAAAATTCACCGACGAGGAAATGAGCAAATACGATAATGACCAAGGCTCGGCAGAGATTGCATTCCAAGATGGCCTACCCACCACGTGCGTAATCGACGATGCAATTTAGGATTTCAACAATCTTGATGATCCAAATGGGATCCGCATCATTGTTGAAGCGGGTCCAAGTCAAGAAGATAATGACTTCATTATCGATAGTGGAGATGATTCATAAGAAGAATCATTAATTCTAGTTATGAGAGTGAATTTGAAACGGATGACAGCGAGTAATGTACGTATATGTTATGTCAATGTTTGATCGACGTTACGTGAATTTTCTAAACCTTTCTCACAATTGTTTAAGATTGGTGTTTTGTTAGGTTTCATGGCTCGTAGTGATCACCTCCCACTACGAGGGCGCACATTACCTCAGGGCAGTCGAGGGATACCTTTAGGGGGAAATCGTCCAGTCGTAAGAGGTGCAACACAGACCTCTGGAATCGAAATACCGATTAGGCCTCATGGTCAGGCCATATGAGGGGGTCAAAGAGGTCGTGGCGGTCGAGGTCGTAGGTTGATTCTTGTATTATCGATTCCGACTTCTCGTTCACTCGATCATGACTTACTGTCAGCGTCACCTTCGCCTTCCATACCATCCGCATCACCTGTACCATCGACACCGTCATTTAGAACTATACCATATTGCCTGTTGCAGTCACCATCGCCAACATCGAGATATGACACTCTTGTATCGACGAGGCCTGCGCTTCCACCCACCGCATCACCAGCAGCATCCCCATCCTATGACGGCAGAGCAGGCTTGTAGTTGACAGACCCTCTGCGGGCACTTCAGACGATAGGGACCGAGCCTCCTCACGTGCATAGGATCCTGATCACACTGATTGCCAATAATGCATAAGTTTGTATTTGATTCATATATGTATTTCTAATTATCGATGTAAATTATTAAATAAGTTTTTAAGACGTTATGCATTTTAATGAAACACAGGGAGTTGCATCCTTCTCATTCTTGTGCATGGAGGATGACAAAGTTTTTCAAGAGATGGATGATTCCAGAAGGGTATTGTCTGAAGTCGATACCGAATAATCATAAAGACCACTACCGGCGCTAATGGAAGGTACGCATGACTAATAAATATCTTAGAGTTTATACTAGTTTTTCAATGTCTCATAACAATTGCACTTGCTATTTTATAGGTATATTTTAGATGGGATGACGCGATTCACGAGGATCTCATTCGTGCGATGTACGACACGCGTGCAGGCACAAGGTACACCACATTGATGCACAAGTTGAAGAAGAATCGTGTTCAGCCAAACTTTGCTACAGATGAAGCGTGGAGGAGATACTTGGAGTACTGGGAGAGCAAGGACTTTCTTGCCAGGTCTAGGCAAGCGTCTACGAATAGGAACACTAAGGTCGAAGGACCTGAGATTGGACCTTCGAAGCACGGTGGTGGCTCAGTGTTTTTTTGTGACTACCAATGAAAGATTGGTAAGTGTTTTTTACACTCTTCTTTATTCTTTTCATTTCTACATTTGTTCACAATGTAATTGATTTGTTTTTGGCGAATATAAATGCGCCGAACTACTACTAATTGACATATTTAACATTTTTATAACTTTTGTATGCAGGTTAATACATCCGAGACACCACCTATCGGGAATGAAGTGTATTTGCATCTCCACTCCGTAAATCACGACGGGGTGACATTCATCGATACTAGACAAGAGCGGTTCTATGTAAGTATAGAAGTAAAATGTGAAATAGTACTAAGTTTTCTTTAAAGCATATCATGTAAGTTGTTTATTGTTGATCCATGCAGACTAAGCTCTAGAGGAGACGTCTCGAGCCGACCCAGGCTACACCAGACCAGCCGGTGGATGATGAGGCGGTTTACTTCAATGCGGCGGGTGAGTGTCCCAAAGGACGTGTCTACGGTCTCAAGTCTTTAGGGAGAAAGAGGAGAAGATATGCAGATCTTGGTGCTAGCACATCCCAGATGCCGGAAATGGTGGCACGTTCATAGTTCAATAGTGTTGTCGAGCAATTACGATAGGTTGTGGAATTTACGCTGAGGCAATTCAGGATGACCATGGACGGAGCAAGCCTATCTCAGCCACAACCACCACCACCACCACCACCTAATGAGCAACATCAGCCGCCGCAAATAGATCCCGCCAATCCACCATAGCAACAGGATAATGTTGAGCGAGAGATGAGCAGCTTGGTGATACTTATGTATTTTTCTTGTTGTTTGTGTAAATTTTGAGATTATAATTTTGCTTTCGTAAATAACTTTTATAGTTTTTTACAGGACTTTTAGATTGATAGTTCTTTTTGTGCGTATTTAGAGGATTGGAAGTTTTTTGTTGGTGGTTGTTGAATAATAAGATTGGTGATTTTTGTGAATACTTAGAAATTTGGAACATTTATTATACTTGACAAGCTTTCGTGGATATATAAATCATTTTCAATGTCGAATTATACATTTTTTTCTCTCATTTAAATATTTGTTGTTGATATATATCGTTGATGTATGTATGTCAAATTCTGCTTTTTTGGGGGATGTTAGCACCCCCAAGGAGTTGTTGAAGGGGGTGCAGGCGATGGAGCAGGTCTTATGGTTGTATTTTCAGGTTTAGAGGGTATGGAGAACCAATTGGATTGATCTTAGATGTGAGAACTAAAGAAAGTGTACAAACGAAATTGAGACGGATTAGCAATGGAATTCAAAGATTCCGTTGGTATTCCATCTCTAATTTCCGAGGAAATAGCCGCGCCAAACTAGGTAAGACTAAACTTTGATACGAAATAGAAACGAATCAGAGTTGGAATTCTCGAATTACTAACGAATCAGAGATGGACAATTGCCAACCGTCTCTGATCCGTTGCTAATCAGAGACGATCAGAGACGAAATTAAGAAATTACGTCTCTAATTCGTTTCTGATTAGAGCTGGATCAGAGACGGAATACTTGAACTTTATTTCTGATCCGTCTCTTATTAGCAACGAATCAGAGACGAAATTCAAGCATTTCGTCTCTGATCCGTTGCTAATCAGAGACGGATTAGAAATGAAATTCAAGTAATTTTGTCTCTGATCCATTTCTGATTAGCAATGGATCAGAGATGGAATTATTGCATTTCATTTCTGATCCGTCTCTAATCAAAAATGGATCAGAGACGAAATGCAATTTGAATTGTCCCCTTTGGAAGAATGTCCATTTTTGTTCTGTCTATGTTCCGTTTCTAAATCCATATCAAATCCGTCTCTAATCCGTCTCTAATCAGTGACGAAAACACATTTTCGTTGCTAACTAAATTAGCGATGACAATTTTAGAGACGGAATAGATTGTCTCTGTTCCCTTGCAGAATTGAATTAGAAGTGAAATTTATGCTAATTAGCAACGAAAATTTCCATTTCCGATCGGCTGTTTTTTGTAGTGTAATACTAGTACGATTGAACACTAAAGGTGACTTTCCATGCCTTATATTTAATGAAAGGATATCGCATGACAAAAAAAACATGATAAATGTTATTCATTAGGTCGTATCGATTTTAATATTCATGTTACTTGGATAGTCATAATGCCTTGCTAGTGACTGGTATACCAAAATGATTTTAGTTCAGTAACAGCGCCGCATGAACCTATTAGGTCGCACACAAAGAATGGCTGATCTCATGAATAAACAACAGACAAGCTAACAAATGTGTGTGCTCACTCTAGAGGGACTAGATTATACTTCGGATTACTAGCTTCCCACCAGTGGTCGCATCCAACTGGCCCAACACTTAGTCCCTCGCGGTGCTGGCCAAATCTGTTGAGTCACTGACACGTGTACCAAGGAAAGCCTTGGTCGCCATTTATTGATGGTCGAGTCACATGTGCTGCAGTCCAAGGTCTCATGAACATACAACAAGGAAATCTGAGGGAGTAACCTCAACCCAAGTCCAAATAATCGAATAGAATGATGAACAACAAGGAAAAATAGAAACAACAAGTAAGCAGAATAAATGCTCAGACTCTTTCAATTGGGTCCACTAAGTCCCTGAAGTCCAGTTTTACTAGTTTAGTTTATTTACAGAGGTGTAGATATGTATTAGGTGAAAAATCTCCAAAACAATCCTAAACTTCATAGTTCATCGGTCATTAGCATGCTGATTTGTCTACCTAGAGCGCTAGTTTTGAGTCAGGGCACTAAGGGAGTGTATCTCCCTAGCGTAGTAGATGGAATTAGCGAGCTAGAAATTTTAACTAGCGCGCTATTATTCTTCGTTATGAAGAACAATAGCACACTCAGGATAGTTAGCGCTATTATTTCCAATTAGCGTGCTAATTGCCTTTTGGGACAGAATTCTCAATTCCAGAATACTATCCTAGCTCTCTCAATTAGCTATTCTAACTGGTCTATTACCATCTCCTCATCAAAATAACCTCAATACATAAATTAGAACACTCCAAAATCCTCAATGTACATAAATTTCTACAAATTCATGCATTCGTCACATTCTCTAATTTCATTAAAACTAGAAATTCTAGTTAGACCGGTGATCAATCCTCTAATAATACAATCTAACAACATGAAATTGATCAACGTTTCATTACAATTCAGAGCATACATTAGAAAATTTGAAATTCCACCAAGGCATATGAAAATGGGTTCAATTTAAAGTGTAAAAGATTAGGAATATGATTACCTAAGTTAGATTACTTGGTTTGATGCCTAGGTTGTTGAGTTCCTAGCTCCGAATCCTCTCTTCTTTCTATGATCTACTGGTTTTACACGAAATGTATTTGAGTGTTGTGAATCAAACTTTCCACTAACTTAGTTCATATATGTGTTAGGTTGGAGTCCAATGTGCGTAAGTATCCCGAGTCGTATCTTATAGTTCACAAGTATGTTGTCCTATGCCTCCTAGTGACTCCAATAGCACACTCATCATCTAGTAAAACTCACAATGCTAATCTAGATGTCCATCTCATGGCCTCTTTTATTTAATGTAAACTATAGGTTTCCATTTATTTTATTTGTGTCGCATTACATTAAGCCTTATCTAACCAAATGGCTTGTGTTTTATTTAGCAAATTTAAACCAACTCATGGTCACACTAACCCTCGACTACTCATACTCGGTGCTCTGCGTCTCGACATGTATTTCAAGGTATGTCATAGCCTATTGTTCAAGTTTATTTTATGAGCCTATGGTTACATTAATTATACCAATTTGATAACATATGGTTACATTAACCATGTCGATTTGATAGCCTAAACATGTTTATGTACATGTATCTCGCATCTCGATACTCGCATTAGTACGCACTTCGAGGTAGATGTCTGTCAAATAACTACGCACACTCTTGTGATTCAACATACACACATGCTATGTATTTAACCAATAATTGAACAAATTACACCGCAATTAAGCTATCCAACACACAATAAAACCAATGTACCTAGGTCGACGTGTGTCCTAGCCTACCCGTGGCATCCACGTAGATCTAAGCTGGCGTCCATGTCTTCAATTTCGAGATAACTAACGACATCAATAAGTCGTTACAGTTCTTCCCAACTAAATAAAAATTGTCCCGAAATTTAACCGTAACTTAGATCCCATACTAGAAAATAGTTGAAGCCATCGCTCTATCATCGTCGACTCAAGCTCCCAGGTGAGTCCCTTTGTCCTTTGATACTACCAATGAACTAAGACCTTAGAGAGTTCCTTATTCCTGAGAATCTGTACTCTACGGTTAACGATCTCTATTGGCCTCTCCTTGCAAGTCACGGCAGGCTGAACCTCAATCTATCCCAACTCAATAGTCGGTTTCAGTCCTGCGCTAGCTGGTCTCATTATCGAAATGTGAAATGTAGGATGGACCCTAACTAACTCAGCAGGTAGCTCTTATCGATACGCAACACTGCCGCTCACTGTGCAATCCTGGATGGCCCAATGAACCTCGGCGCCAGTTTCCCCTTAATACCAAACTTCTTCTAACTCTTCTAAGGGGAAACCTTCAAATACGCCAAATGGCCCTCCTCATAGCTCAGTCCCTCGTGATAACGATCTGTGTATTTGTTCTGTCTATTCTGTGCGTCTCGTAACCTTTGTCAAATCTATCTAATCTTCTATGTGTGATCAATAATTATCTCAGGCCAAACTGTCACTGTATCCACCAGCTCCGCCCAATAGGCAGGTGATCTACAAGGCCTCCCATACAGTGCCTCAAATGGTGGCATGTCAATGCTTGCCTGATAGCTTTTATTATACGCAAACTCACACAAAGGCAGAAAGTCTTTCCACGAACCCCCCAAACTAAGCATATCCTCCAAGATCTGTATTAGTTGCTATGACTGTCCGTTGGTCTAAGGATGATAAGCTGTACTAAATTGCAACTTGGTGCCAAACTGCTCCCGCATAGCTTCCCAAAGCTTTGATGTCAACCTAGGATCTCTATCCGATACGATGGAAATTGAAACTCCATGCAATCTAATAATCTCTCGCTCAAACAATATGTTCAGCTAAGGAAACATGTACCTCATATAAATTGAAATGAAATGAGTCGATTTCATCAATCTATTAATTAGTTCCCATACTGCATCGCGACTCCTTGATGTCTACGGTGTTGGACTAACGAAATCCATGATGATGTTGGCTTTAACAATCCACCAGGTCTTTTGTGCTCAACATTCACCTACTAGCAAATGTGACAACTCCTAGCGTATATGCCTACGTTAGCCTTCATCCCCAGCCACCAGAATAATTGTCTCAAATCATGGTATATCTGGGTCCGACCAGGATGAACTATGTAGCAATACGGATGTGCATCTTCCAAAATCTCGTCCTGTATCTCCTGATCCACAAGTATCCACAATCTTCCTCGTTGTATCAAACACCGATTTGTTTTCTCTACTCAATCAGTGGGCACCAAATGCCGAGCCAGACCACTTAATCGCTCTTAAATCCCATCAGCCCTTTGACACTCGGCAACCCTCTCAATCGATACAGTCGGAACCCTCATCAAACCACAAATATGCTGCTCAACCATAGTGGATACCTCTGTCTTGCGGATAAGTGATGCCGCCTATAACATACTATGCCCGTGTTTTCTAGCTCGTAAACCAGTCTGACTGTTAATCCCACTCCGACTCAATGCGCGTGCTACGATGTTCGCCTTTCTAGGGTGATACTCAATATTGAAGTCGTAGTACTTCAGCAACTCCAGCCATCTCCGCTGGCACATGTTCTAATCCCTTTAAGTAAAAATATAACGTAAACTCTGATTATCTATATATAAGATGAATTTCTCCGTATAGAGATAGTGCCTCCAAGCCTTTAGTGCAAACACGACCGCTGCAAGCTCCAGGTCATGCACGGGGAAAATTTCCCTCATGGGGGTCTCAACCATTCGGAGAGATAGGCAACTGGTCTACCATCCTGCATTAATGCGCATTCAAGACCAATAGCCGGTGCATCTGTATAAACTGTCAAAGTCTTGCCCGGTTCCGGCAATGTCAATACTAGTGCAAAGGTCAACCTCTTATTCAGCTCACATAATGCCTGCTCACACTCCTCTGACCAATCAAACCTAACATTTTTCTTGGTCAGTGTCGTCATCGGCGCTACAATCGAAGAAAAATTATGTACAAATCGTTGGTAATATCCTGCTAGTTCAAGAAAACTCTATATATCAGCAACGGACTCAAGTGTCCTCTAGTCAATGATAACCTCAATCTTCTCTCAGTCCTCCGAGATACCCAGGTCACTGATGACATGTCCTAAGAATTTCACCACACTCAGCCAGAAGTCACGCATATAGAACTTGGCATACAATTCGTGATCTCTCAATGTCGTCAAAACTGCCCTGAGATATCCCTCATGATCCTTACGAGTCCTACTGTAGATCGAGATGTCATCGATGAACAGAATGACGAATCTTCTAGATATGGTCTCAATCCTGTGCATCAAATCCATAAAACTTGTTGGGGCGTTAGTCAGCCCAAACGGCATGACTTTAAACTTAAATAGCCCCTATCTCGTCCTAAAAACAATCTTCTAGATATTATCTTCTCGAATATTCAACTGATGATAACCCGAGCGAAGGCCAATCATCAAGAAGAATATGGAACCCGCCAACTGATCGAAAAGATCATTTATCCTAGGAAGTGGGTAACGATTGCTAATTGTCATCGAATTCGACTTCCTACTGTCAATGCACATCCTCATCGACCCATCCTTCTTCTTCACAAACAATACTGAAGCTCCCCAATGTGACATACTAGGGTGAATATCTCCAACAATTCATCCAGTTTTTTGTCTAACCTCCTCCTGCTTCGATGGTGACATCCTATATGTTCTACTGGCAATCGCCTGCATCCTTAGTATCAATTCAATGATAAACTCAATAAATCATGGCGGTGGCGATCCCCGTAAGTCATCCAGAAATACATCAACAAAATCTCTCACCACCGATACATCCTCAATCCTGAACTCCGTCCTAATCTCTTGCTCAATTATCACTTCAAATGCCTTCATTTCCAGCCCCATAGCCATTCGACATCTAGTGATAGGTAAATCAGCCGCAGATCCAACCAGTGTAAACTCTGGTATCCCCGAAATATGAAACTTTATCCTCTTACCATAACAATCTATTCGTGCATGATAGGATGACAACCAATCCATCTCGAGAAGCGCGTCAAACTCTAGGTACTCTAATACTTGGAGATTGGCTGGTAACTAATATCCTTCAACCTCTATCATCATGTCTGTACATATTCGGTTGGGGCATATCTTATCCCCGATGGTCGTACTGATGACAAGGTGTGTGTCTAGTGTCTGTGTATCTAACCCTAACACTCTAGCAACACGTCCAATAATAAATGATAAAGTACTACCAGAATTGACATAGCATGTATAAGTCAGCCAAAAATACGCAACGTACCCACGATAAGCTGTCTAGTCACTCCACCATCAGGCTGTGCTACCATATAAGCTCTCTCTAGCCTACTCTGGCTCTCAAAGTGGTGACAGTGGTGTCCTACAATCGGACCTCAAGTGTCCTCTTCGGCCACACATGTGGCATCTATAGTTATCCTGCCTCCCAGTTTGTTTGTCTCCAAATCTCAGACCATGACCACGGTCTCTCTGACCCCTGTCATGTCCCCCTGATCTCGGCCTTAATGGTGCATCTGCAGCTATAGCCTATGCCGATCTACTGGTCCTAATGTGATGGCATGAACCGGCTGTCTCTCCTCATACTTGAATTGACTACCCTGATGATCATTCCTACGGCCCCCGTCCTGTCTATCATCCCCCCGGCCTCTATCCTAGTGATCCCTCGTGTCTTTTCGGCCTTTGATCTAACCAAGAACTCTGCCATGTCTGTACCTTAGTACCAGCCACATGTCTGCCATCTCTCTGCATTAGATATATCTCATGTACTAATGCTCTATCAAAAATGTCCTCTAGAGTAAATGCCCCAAATGATATAACCGCTGAAATGATCCTATTATCAACCCCTTTGGTGAAATAGTAGATATGCAGGCGCTTCATCCCAGCGACATCCATCGAAAAGTGAAGTAAACATCAGAACCTCTCTTGTACTGCATTAAGGTCCGATTACCCTGTCTCAAGGTCAAGAACTCCTACCTCAGTCTCAGTCTAACCTCCACAAGTATGTACTAGTCGTAGAAGTGCTCTTTAAACTCAGCCCATGTCATTAGCTCTGGATATGTATCTTGATACGTGGTCCACCATACTACGGCGTGACCTCTGAAGCATGCTCCCGACAGTTGTGCCTAGACACTTTAATCATTCCTCATAAGCTTATAGAATCGCTGATGAAATACAATCCACTTCCTTGCAGCCTCGAGGTCACCACCTCCGTAAAAGAAGCCTGGCTGAAACTTCAGAAATTCCCTCAACAGCATCACCATTGGAGCTAAAACGAATCCAATTGTAGTAGTAGTAGAAGTAACGATAATAGTCATCTGACCAGTAGCAGTTGGTGGAGGTATAGGAGTCGGTGTCTCCAAAGGAACAATAATGGTTGTGGCTCTATTCGTTTGTACACTCCCTACTACTCTATCACCTGTTGTGTGGGGTGTAACCGAGATGACAACTATCCCCATAGGTGCCGTAACTGCTACTAGCACTCTAAGTATAGCAACTGCTATAGCCAATGCTGTCAATGCAGTAGTCTGATCCTGTAGCAACCGAAACACCTCGGCCATCAGCCTCTCATAAGCCGAGAGTCGGTCCTCCATACTAGATGCAACTAGAAAATCTCTAGCTGTACCACTAGGCTATCCAATATCTTTAGGCGTCGTCGATTGTACGTCCATGATCTGCATCGAGAAGCGTGCTTTGGATCAGTCATGGTATGTATATGTATATCATATATATATATAATGGAAATATAAAACGTATATAAAATCTAACTCTACCCGCCTCACATCACTTCCACACTAAAGTTTTTAGGCAATAACATAGGGTCTACACCACTAAGGTTTATATATTTAAATTTTATTCACTTCCATTAAAATTATTTCGAGGCTTCCGTGAAGCCTCAGTTCTGATACCAACTGTGGCGGCCCCAGTTGCCCCAGGGTGATGTGTCTCTGTGTATTCCTTGTCGGCTGGCATAACTACATGCGTCCGGCACCTGCCAGTCCTCTTTATGTCTCGTAAATCGTGTCCACCAGTGTATTATTCGATAACTTAGTATATTATCCTTATATGCTTTGTCCAATCTCGGTGGGAAATCTAACTGTTTCAATTGTTACCTACTTAACAATTTATTGAGATCCTAACCATACTAATGGGTTGTATTTTATAGGTTAACATAATCAGCGAAAGTCTTACTCAGTACCATTTAAACAAGATAATTTAGCATGATAAACATTGTTCAAAGGCAAAACCTACTGTGGAAAACCTAAGAAAGTACTCTTTATATAAGCGACATCACCACAATAGGTATATATACATGTACTGTGTTATCTCAAGTCTCCTAATGCCTAAATTATACAAAATATCAAAAATAAACACGTCGAGTAGGTCTTTAACTGTGGCAATCAGATTTATTTGCCTAGGATCCCTTGCCCCTACTAGCACTAGGATTTGCACTCAATCATCATAAAAAGATAGATGATGAGTACAGTAAGTAAAATCCCAAGGAAACCTCTAAGTATTAAAATAATAAAGTAAAGGAAATACAAGGAATTTTGTCAAGTAAACATGTGGAATATAAATAGACAATTGTAAATGGCTCATCACAAGAATAAAAAATAGACAAGCTAATAAATGTGTGTGCTCGCTCCAGAGGGACAAGATTGTACTTCGGGTCACCAAGTTCCCACCAGTGGTAGCATCCAACTGGCCCAACACTTGGTCCCTCTCGGCGCTAGCCAAATCTGTTGAGTCACCGACACATGCACCAAGGCAAGCCTAGGTCTCCATTCACTAAAGGTCGGGTCACACGTGCTACAGTCTAAGGCCTCATGAACACACAACAAGAGAATCCGGGGGAGTAACCTCAAACAACGTCCAAATAACCAAATAGAATGATGAACAACAAGAAATAATAGAAACAACGTGTAAGCAAAATAAATACTCATAGTCTTTCAGTTAGGTTTACAAACCTCACACTAATCTCTGACTTCCCCGAACTCCCGTTCCCAATCCGTAAAGCTCCCCGACACTGAGCTTCGATCCACTTAGTCCCTGAAGTCCATTTTTACCAGTTTAGTTTGTTTACAAAGGTGTAGATATGTATTAGGTGAAAAATCTCCAAAACAGTGCTAAACTTCATAGTTCATCTGTCATTAGAGCGTTTATTTGTCTATCTAGCACGCTAGTTTTGAGTTAGCACGCTAAGGGGGTGTACCTAACGCACTACATGGAATTAGAGCGCTAGAGATTTTAACTAGCGTGCTATTGTTCTTCGTTGTTAAGAACAACTGCACACTCAAGATAGTTAGCGTGCTAATTGCCTTTAGGGAAAAAATTCTCAATTTGAAAATTCGGTCCTAGCCCTCTCGATTAGCTATTCTAACTGGTTTATTACCCTCTCCTTATTAAAATAACCTCAATACATAAATCAAAACACTCCAAAAAACTCAATGTACATAAATTTTCACAAATTCATGCATTCATCACACTCTCCAATTTCATCAAAACAAGAAATTATAGTTAGACCAGTGATCAATACTTTAATAATACGATCTAACAACATGAAATTGATCAACATTTCATCACAATTCAGAGCATACATTAGAAAATTAGAAATCCCACCAAGGCATATGAAAATAGGTTCAATTTAAAGTGTACGAGATAAGGAATATGATTACCTAAGTTAGATTACTTCGTTTGATGCCTAGGTTGTTCAATTCCTAGCTCCAAATCCTCCCGTCTCGACACTCATTTCAAGGTGTGTCATAGCCTATTGTTCAAGTTTATTTAATTAGCCTATGGTTACATTAATTATAGCAATTCGATTACCTATGGTTACATGTTTATGTAAGTTTATTGAGTTTTCTCTAGTGTACCCATATCTCATCTCTCGATACTAGCGTTAGCATGTACTTCGAGGCAGCTACCTGTCACATAACCTCGCACACTCTCGTGATTCAACATACACACATGCAATGTATTTAACCAATAATTAAATAAATTTCACTACAATTAAGCCATCCAACACACAATTAAACCAGTGTACCTAGGTCGACGTATGTCCTAGCCTACTCGAGGCGTCAACATGGATCTGAGCTGGCATCCTTGTATTCAATTTTGTGATAATTAACGGCATTAATAAAATGGGTCGTTACATTAACGTACATGGATTTCCTATAAGACAAGAGTTGACTACGGATTTGATCATGAATTCATTGCCTTATAGTTATTCACAATTTTTGATGAACTATAACATGAATAATATGGAGAAGTCTATCTCAGCATTGCATTTAATGCTTGAAAATAATGAGCAGAATCTCAAGAAATCCATTGCTAATGTATTGATAGTTCAAAAAGGAAAGACACTAAAGAATAAGAGCAAAGGCAAGGTTAAAATTGCTAAGGCTATTATGAATATCACAAAGCATGGGGAACGAGTCAGGCCTAAGGCTGCTTCTACTTCACAGTCCTATAAGGAAAAGAAAAAGAAGTAAATTATAATTTCTTCCATGCACCTGGGCATTGATTCATAAGTTGCAAGCTCTATCTCGAAGATCTAAAGAAAAGAAGAGTAGTGCGACTACTGCTTTAGATATTTATGCTATTAAAGTTAAGTTATCTACTAGTGATTCCTAGGAATTGGATATCGGATGTAGATCTGAAATTTGTACTAATGTGAAGGTTCTCACCAAAAGTAGAAAGCTAAAGAAAGGAGAAGTCATCTTTTGACTTGAAAATGGAGCAAAGGTTGTTGCATTGGCTATAGGATGCTATGAGTTATTTTACCTATTAGACTTGCTTTAGTTTTAAATAATTTTTATTATGTCATTGCCTTAAGAAGAAACATCATTTCAGTTTCATGTTTGGATTTGGATGGTTTTAGTATCATTATTGCGCATAATAAATGCTTCATTTTTCGAAGATGTTTTCTATGCAAATGCTAATTAGTGTGATAATCTTTATATTCTAAACGTGACAAGATCCATAGATACTCATATTCATAATGTAAATATAAAGAGATTTAAGTCAACTAATTTGAATCAAACCTAACTTTGGCATTATTGTCTTCACCACATAAATGTGAAATGCATTTCTAAACTCCATAAATATGGATTTTTAGATTTATTTGATTTTGAACCATATGAAACATGTGTATCATGTTTACCAGGCAAGATGATAAAGAGTCCTTTTATTAGACACAATGAAAGGGAAAGGAATTTATCAGGTCTAATTTGTACTGATGTATGCAGTCCTATAAACACAATGGCTAGAGGTGGTTATCTGTACTTCATTACTTTCTCTGATGATTTCAGCGAATATGGTCATGTGTATCTCATGAAATATAAAGGAAAATCTTTTGAGATGTTTCGAGCATTTCAAAATGAATTGAAAAACCAACTTGGTAAAACTATTAATGCACATCAATCAGATTGAGGTGGCGAATATTTAAGCCAAGATTTTAATGATTATCTTAGAAATTATGGGATTGTCTTATAGTCAACTCCTCTAGTAACTCTATAATGTAATGATGTTTCTGAGATGAGAAATAGAACCTTATTATATATGGTTCGATCTATGATGAGTCATGTAGATCTTCCTTTTTTTGGGTTATGCCTTAAAATTGTTATTTTTACACTAAATCATGTTCGTTCTAAATAGTTGATAAAACACCAGATGTGGTTTAGGAAAAGACCATAGTTTGTTTTCTTTAAGATTTGGGGCTATAATGTCTTCATACGACAATAAATTTCTGAATAATTATCAACCAAATCTACCAAATATGTATTTTTTTGGTTATCCTAAAGATACTACAGGACACTATTTTTACAATCCCACTAAGAACAAAGTGTTTCTTCCTAAGAATGGTGTCATTAAAAGAGTTTAAGTTAAAAAACAACAATGGGAATGAAGTAAGTCTTGAAGAAGTTGAAGAATCACAAATAAGCACTCAACCACCAGTGCAAGATCAACAAAACCTTGAACTAGTTAGACCTCCACAAGTATCACAAGCCCCCACGTAGGTCTGATAAGGTGAGACATCAGCCTGAGAGATATGGATTTCTCATTAATGATAGTAGTGAGGTGTTGCTTATAGATCAAAATGAACCTACTACTTTTAGGAGGTTGTGTTTAGCCCTGAGGCAAATAAATGACTTAGTGCCATGAATTCTGAGATGCAATCTATGTATGAAAACTAAGTTTGGAACTTAGTTGATTTACTTAAAAGTGGTAAGATCATTGGATGTAAATGGATTTCGAAAAGAAAACTGACATGGTTGGCAATGTACGTACTTATAAAGCATGACTAGCAGGTTTCAGGCAGACTTAAGTTGTTGATTAAGATGAGACTATTTCTATAGTAGCCATGCTTAAATCCATTAGAATTCCAATTGTCATAGCGACATAATAGGAGATATGGAAAATGGATTTCAAAATATCTTTTTTAAATGGAATGTTACTTGAGGACGTGTATATGATGCAGCCTGAAGGGTTTATTCATCTTTAGGATTCTAGGAAGGTGTGCAGGCTTTAAAGTTCTATTTGTGGATTAAAGCAAGCTTGTCGGAGTTGGAATCTTTGTTTTGATGAAGCAATTGAGGAACTTGGTTTCATTAAAAATGAATGTAAGCCTTATGTATATAAGAAGGTTAGTGGGAGCGTGGTTGTTTTCTTAGTACTATATGTTAATGATATATTACTCATTGGAAATGACATTCCAACCTTGCAAAGTGTCGATTCCTGATTGGGGAAGTGTTTCTCAATAAAGGAATTAATAGATGTAACCTACATCATTGGGATGAAAATCTATAGGAATAAATATAAAGGGCTGATCAATCTAAATCAGAGTGCTTATATTGATAAGGTATTGAATAGGTTTAGTATGTAAGGCTCCAAAAGATGGTTGTTCCAAAGTGTTATGGTATAAGCCTCAGCAAGACTAAATGTCTGAAGACTAATGATGAGTGAGAGCACATAAATATGATTCCGTCGGCTATTAGATCTATCATGTATGCCATGTTATGCACCCGACCTGATGTATCATATGCTTTAAGCACAATACGCAAATATTAGTCTGATCCCTATGAGAGTCACTGGATAGTAGTAAAGAACATTTTTAAGTACTTGAGAAGGACAAAACAAGTGTCTTTGGTCTACATAAGTTCGGAAGATAGCCTTGTTTAATCGGTTACACAGATACAAGTTTTCAAACTAATATAGATGAATTCAAAATCACAGTCTAGATGTATGTTTACTTTGAATGAAGGAGCAGTCAGCTGGAAAAGTTTAAAACAAGAAACTATGGCAGATTCTATAACATATGCTGAGTATATTTCAGCTTCCGATGCAGCTAAGGATGCAGTTTGGATCAAGAATTTCATCTCTAAACTTGGTGCAGTTCCGAGTATAGCTAACCCCGTTCATTTGTATTGTGACAACAATGGGGAGATAGTACATGCTAAAGATTCGAGGCATACAGCTGATCCGAATGTATACTTAGATATTTTCATCTCATTTGAGAAATCATTGAAAGGGGATAGGTGAATATTTGCAGAGTTCCTATAGAAGACAATATTGCAGATCCTTTTAACGAAGGCTCATCCATAAGCGAAACATGATGGTCATGTTAGGTCATTAGGTATTAGATACATGAATGATTGGCCCTTGTGTTAATGGGAGATGTTGGGGCATGTGCCCTAGGTCAATCGCTAAACATTATTTATCTTATAATTTTAGTTAGTAAAATAGAGGTTTTCGCTCACTGTATCATTATAAGTGATTTCATGTTTACCTTATGATAGATCTATGGATATTTTTTGAAACATCATAAATGTCCATAGTTGGTCATTACACTGGAAACTATAATGAATTAAGACTAGTACGAATCTTTATTGATGGTCATGTGATGATAATGCGTATAGGGATACAAATCGAGATTTTGAGTACTTGTTTGGGAAAAAGGTACTGGATCGACACGCTTTGAGAACAACACATGGATTAAGTCATATGTGTTACTCATGATATGTATATCATTTAGTCCTTCGATTTGAGATTACCATAGAATTTAATATTAGGAGCATGGTAATTTGACACAATCAAATATTATCTTTAATCGGATGATTATAAATATTATGATTGGTTACCATGTATGTAAAGGTGTTTAATGAAGATATAAATATTCCTTCTCGTACTGAGAGAGATACAGTGGATTCCTCGATATGTTAAAGTGTTAAATGGCCAAGTCCAAATGAATTGATATGATCAATGTCACTTGGATGTTTTCAGTGTAACTAAAGATTGAGACTAGTAAGATTGATAATTAAGGTTGACTTTCCATTTCTTATATTTAATCAAATGATATCGCATGACAAAATGATATGGTACATGTTATTCATTAGGTTGTGTTGATTTTGGTATTCATGCTACTCGAGTAGTCATAATGCATCGCTACAGACCGCTTATGACTCGTATACCAAATTGGTTTTTGTTAACTACCAATGTCGCATGAACCTATAGGATCTCACAAAGAATAACTATGTGCAGTTTTAATTAGTCCAGAGTAATAAGTTTTATGTGAGAATTTCTTGACATAAAAGCCCTTACGATTTGTTATATGATAACTTATTAATATGGGCGTTTGTGTAATTTGCTTGAATTGCCTAAATACAACAGTTGTATTACGAATAGATTTTTTAAGTGAGCTTATCTACACATATAAATAGAGGTTGAAACTCTAAAATGATAGAATATTTTTTTTTGTTTAAGTTATTTTTAAGTTCTCTGGATTTTAGGAGAGAAACAAAAAAAAATTCAATCTCTCTTTAGGGCAAACACTCCAAATTATGGTCATTGTTCATGTATGGGTTTTCGATAGAGGATTTGCGCTTAAACATCTTGGAGATCGAGAATTAGAGAAGGAATCTTAGATTAAGGTATGGTTTACTTTTATAGATCTACTTTAATCGAACTTTTTTTATCTTGCTGAGGTTTTTCAAAATTGTTTTTGGATTTTTCACCACGTTTGAGCCCCAAAACCAAACACGAAACTATTTTCGATCCAATATTTCTTTATAACGTTTAGGTTATTATGTATAATTTTAATGCATGTTTTAGTTATCTTTGAATAGTTTGTTAACTAAATTTTTTTTTGGATAAGTTTGTTAGAAAACCCCTTATTTGCCATCAATTCTGTTATAACATGTTTCGCTAAGTCCATGACATTACTCAACTATCTTAATCTCCTAGCTAATCTATTAATAATTTCAATTACCTAATATCCTCAAGATCCATGACAATCCTTAAGCCATATTTAAGATTTTAATGTCCAAATGTAGATCAACTTAGGAAAATCATTCTATTAAGATTTTCCAAATTTTATAAAAATCTTGGCATAGTCTCCTCTAAAAATGTGATATCGACACTAAAAACTTGATAGACAACAACTTTATGAGAACACTTTAAATGACTCACATCTCCACAACAGTTGACAATATAATATTAAAAAAAATTAAAATATCAAATTCTCACCAAGTCCATAAGTTTCAACCTTAATATTTATTACAGTGATATCAGACTCACAATCCATATTTAAGTCATAATGAACCATACTATTGAACAAAAACAATCTACGATCAGAAAATGAAGTCAAAGAAAATCACCAATATATTTTTACACTTGTTCTTTTTTTCTTTGCACCGTATACCTAACACCATCAAAAATAACTCAAGGATATCTGGCAAGTAAATTCTTAAATTGACTTGTACACCTGTGAATGTTAGTCTGAAACATGACAATACGTAATTGCATTTCAAGTAACAACAAATTGATATAACAACATGAATCCCTCATTTTAAGTTCGAAGCTCACCAATAAGTTGGTTATTACAAAACTGAACCTAAGACTATATGACGAGTTCAATGCATGCTCTCTGGAAAATTTGCGGGTCTTGGGTCTTCTGTATTCTAATCTATCTTGTAAGGAAACGTAGCTTTAACTCCCGCTCGTCAGCCATAGCACTAACTACCCATCCTCTGGAATGACATGAATACATGACCAATAAAAATGCAAAATGCTATGTAGACTAATATGCAAAAGCCGGTACAAAGATTAAACTTTCAATAACAAAGGTCACTACAGGGTTAACTTACAAACAGCCAACTTTCAACTTCATTTTCGAGTTCCTGAAATGTCGGATGACCTTGAAAATGGTTTTAATAGCTTACCTGCATACCCAATTACATTATGGGCCAAGCTTTAAGTGAAACCAAATAACGAAACCCAATGAAAATTGTCGCTAAAGCACGTTTTAGAACAGTTTCCAAAAATATTAATTTATATAACTATTTCAATTGGCTTTCAATTAGCCAACTTTGGCTAACTTTTTAACTTTAAAAATCTCAATATTTTTCATAACGACCTTAAAAGAAATTGTAGTTAAATCCTCAAAAATTGACAAAAAACACAATGAAACCACTCGATACCAATATTAAAATATTTTCATAGCCCGTGGAGTCAAATTGCATTAAAACCAATAATCTATTCATCCAAAAACCTAATATAAATCAATATTAACTATGAAAACAACTCCATAATAGTTATCAATTGAAATGCATCCAAACCTACGTCGGTGGAATTTATTTCAAATTTCCGCAAATCAATCCAATATATTAATTCACGACAACCCTAACAAATTCAATAAAAACCACATGAAAGAAATCAAGAAATCGCGAGAATAAAAATTAAATTAAGAATTTACCTTATTTCAAACCGAATACCTTGCTCCATTGTAGAAACTTAGCTTAAATTCATCGTCTCGTGATTCTCTACAATTTTGCAGAAAGAAACAAGGTGAAAATAGGACGTTGGGAGATTACGGAGCAAAAGACTGTATTGAGAGGGTTTAAAAAATGAACTTTAGTTCGTTCTATTTAAATAAATGACACGAAGTCTCATCAACTACTAACTTAAATTCGTTTTATTTATTAACCCCCGAAATTCCCATTTTGATGTGTTTTGGATTCTGGTGCTCATTTTGGATTCAATTTTTTATCAAATCGAGCCAACCTCTCAACAAAATAGTCTAACTCCATAAAACATCCACAACACATATTTTAGTCACATCAAAACCTTAATTATTACAAATTAAGGATACATCTCAATGCACCTAACTTAGTGACAAAATACCATATAATACACACATTTGGCATTCATCAACAACAAAAAAAAAATTAACATTTTACCTTATGATCTCTAGTCCAAAACATATTGGTCCAACCTTAGATACCTAAAATTAATCACTTAATAATCTCCTAATTAGGCTTATAAAATTCTCAGATTTCACAATTCTTCCCAACTAATTTAAAAGTTCATCCTTGATATTTAAACTTACAGGTTAACGGAACTAAAAGAGATATGAGAAAATAATCCTTCATTTACAACTCCTTTAATCCAAACCTGTAAAAACCATTTCCATATTGAAACTATTGAGTGGTCCCAATCACTTCCGTTGTAATCAACAATTGGATGGTAAAGATCGTAAATATTTTAATTTTGCATTTCCAAGTTTTTAGTTTAATGAAAAGTGAAATCCGTCACTTTACTGATCCTGGCTATTTGGGAATTTTTGATGAGTTAAAAAAATAACTTTATGGAATATTCAATAATCTTACTTTTCCTTACTACTCATTTCATGCTTAGAATCTCATTCAAGCATCAATATTTAGCAAGATCTAGCCTATCTTGCTTTTCAATTAAACCATTTTCTTTTTCAACTAAATATTATCCCACAAACCATTGATCATTCTTTTCCTATCCACCAAACTCTTGTATACACATCCCAGATTGCTTTCTCTTAACTTTTCATATTTTTATTTGAATTGTCGATCTATCAGTCCTTAGACCATCATCAATTTAAAATTACATAGCGATGTAAATAATATTTGAGCACAACATTATATACTAAGTAGAAACGTATGCCTATCTATTCCATCACATTTCCAGCGTTTCTCAACAAAAACATGAAATTACATAAATCATCCTATGACTAAAGATTTCTAATTACATCAGTCACCCTATGACAAGAGATCTTGAGTTTCAATTCGATCATAAAATGAAATCGTATACAATGTGCAACTCTGGCTCATTCTCTAAATGTCCACTCATAATATCATTTAGATTTATGAATTAGAAAGCAATTACCAATTCCAACTCATCCTCCCATTCACTTAATTTCCTTTGATTTTTTTATAAATTAACTATATTTCTAATTTCAGCAAGCCCTTATCTATTCATGAATTCCCCAAGAACCTCATCTTATTCACTTAATTGGCAATCTATGTAAGATTGTCTTATTCGCTATTCCAATTTTCACATTTCCAACTTCCTCACATTGGTTTCTACATTTCTCCAATTACTAAGATTCTCATCATCTCGATCTCAATTATCTTTCCCTTGAGCAGGTATAAGATTTTATACAGAGATATGGACATATTTCATGATTATGCTCTCATAATATAAACTTTAACTTCTATTTCATACAAGTTTATAAATATGTTATCTTTTCTACATTTCCATTCAATACATATTTATGAATTTTCTCAGTTTACAATGGAAGAACATTCAGTTTTTCGAATATATAAAGTCAAATATAATGTAATCTATTCAATATTTTCAATCAATAGGGATAATAGTTACTAACTGAGCTGTAATTTGTACATCTCTTATTTATGTCTTCATCGTCATACAGGTATCTTACATCAACTTCAATTTAAAATAGCCTAGTGTTTTAAACTTCTCCACTTACTGATCATGTGGTGTAACACAATATTTGAACCACTATACAATATATTTACTGAAATTAGTTGTATGCTACTCTTTGTAATGGCTTAATATTTATTGATGTCATTTTTTAGGTTATTGTCAGACTCAGACGGGTCAGTTTCACGTAGACGTCCCGAATAGTCTAGAACACGCCTAATTGGGCTTAAATTGTTTTTGTGTATGTTGGTTGCATAATTACGATGATAATTATTATTTATTTCATAACTCATCGTATTTTTGTATTTATATTTCCATACCATGTGAGACTGTGTAACAGACAAATGTCTTGTAAAGCATGTCGACAGGGTACCGAGTAGGCGAAATACGAGTACACTAAGTCTTATAATGCTAACTTAAATAAAATGACTAGAACAAGGGTGAATATGACAAAAAATAGATAATCGAACTTTAAGTTAAGTCATAATAATCAGGTATATTAAGGATTAGCACGCCTCAAGTTGCATGCCAAGATGTAAGGCATTGGGTGTCGGGTAATTGGGTACTAGGGGAAGTGGTAATACATCAATTTAAGACCCTAAATATCCTATGTATGTATAAAAGATCCTAAGTTAAATTAATTGAATCAATTGATTACAAATGCCTATAGTTGGATGGAAAAATTGATGTCATAGATTTGCCTCAAGATTCGCACTAGAATGGAATCCTAGGAGATTTGAGTTTAGAGTTTGTGACAACAAGATGGAAGGTTGTGGAGTAGGAGTTAACAAAGACCATTAGATTGACCTCAAGATATGTGAACACAATTGATTCTAACATAACCTATATGTTAAGTTAGTGGGAAATCTCTTCATGCAACAATAACAAAGTTTGTTCTTAGGATGGAGTGCTGGAAAACTAAGGAAGAACTAGGAGGAATGGAGACCATCTACCAGAGGAATCAAGATAGGAAGATCATATCAAAGAGTTATCATCTAGGTACAAAAAATTAATTTTTCTTTGCTTAAATTTATTAAAAATGTGTACATGGAAACTCAAATTTTGGTGGTTTTATGCAAAAATGAATTTCAAAGATCGAGCAACTATTTTCTTGTCTACATTTGTGTTTTAATTGATTTTGATAATCAATAATAGTTTCAAACTAGTTTTGGCAAGAAATTGAGGTTTTTTGAGTTCTTGAAGTATGCATGTTTGTTCTTAGTAAATTTCTTGACCTAAACTTTGTAAATTGAATATAACTCTCTCATACGAATTTCGAATGAGTCATATCATATGCATTGGAAAGCTTACTCAAAGATCTATAACTCTTTTCTTGAAAGAAATCTTTATATTCAAACTCGTTCAAGCTCAAAAATGCTCCTCAAGTAGGCTGTTGAAATGCTAATACGTGATTTTTAAAATGAATTTTGACAAGGCATAACTCTCTCAATTCTTATCAGAAAGAGCTCATCTTTTAGTTTTTTGTTGGTAGGTATGTTATCTGCTTTCTGAGGGAAAATAATAAGTTTTAGAGTTATAAATTTGGAGAAATGATTTTTACAAATGTGCTAGTCACATTTTGATTCTAATTCGAGCTGTATTTGTAAATCTTTAATATCTCCATTAATTTATATCAAAACTTTGCCACCTTACCATTTCATAATGCTAAGACCTAAAGCTAACACCTTCTTCTTACGTGTTTTTGATGATTTTGAATATATCGTGGTTTAATTTACGCTGCAATACTAAATATCAAATTAAAGTTTTGTTAAAACTTAAGGGGCTATATTGAGTTTCTGACTTTACACTCTACTCAATACATCTATAACTAATCTAAAACATTCATAATTGACCTCATGGGGCTCGGGGACTATAGTACGATAGTCAGGGGCTTAACGAGGTCAGATTGGGGTTTTAGGCTTTCCAAGAACGTATTAAGGTTTGTAAAACCTAATGGAACGTGACTTGAGTATTTACTTGCTCTCATTGTTGTTGTACTCTATCTTGTTCAGTGTATTCCTGATTTTATTCTTAATTTACTTCAATTATCTATGTCTGTGTCACTATTTGAACGGTTGGTTGAGTTCACTCTCATCATGTATTCCTTCATGTGTCTATGGCACGCTAGACCGTAGCATGTGTCTAAGGAGTCCTTGGTGAATAACGGCCTGAGCTACTTTGTCGGTACATGTGTCAATGCGTCATAAATCTATGCCGACCATCGAGAGGATTAGGTGATGGGTCAATTGGGCACGCCCACTAGTAGGATCTTAGGGAATGTATTCGAAGTGTGGTCTAACTTGACCGAGACGAGCATACACGTTTGCGCTTAATTGTTATTTACGCATGTGATGATCCATTTAAAGTTACATTTTTACATTTTACATATTTATTTAATAGTATTTATTGGACTTCCTTTACTTTATCACATAAATGCTTAATGATTTCCTTTGGTTTCTACTCACTAGACTCATCATCTGTTTTATTGTAATGGTTGTGTGCAAATCCTTCTATGAGTAAGGGTAAGGGGATTCTTGACAACATCTATGAACTCGATCACTGTTCGGCACACTACTTGTAGTTGTTTGTATTTACATACTTTCTTATATATATTGGATTTATGGAAGACTTATAAGAAACCTTGTATTTATATATATTTACTTTTGTTGCCTTATAAATAGTGTACTCTATTCTAGATTTTCCACAATAGGATTGATGCTCTATAAAACTTAAAAGTTAATGAAAATCCATGTTTATGTACTTTAAGACTACCGCTGTAAATAGGGATGTCAATGAGTAAGGTATAGGGCAGGTATGCCAACACCCATACCCGCCCCATCGTTTGAGTGTCATACCCATATCCTACCCTTTTACCCTATTTTTTAATGGGGCGGATATAGGTATTATCCATTTGGGTACAAGTATCCATACCCATTATTAATTAATATGATATAATAAAATTAAAATTTAAAATGAGTAAAATAAAATATTTGAGCATAAAATATTAATAGATTCTACACACCGTATTATTTCTATAATTATTACAAAACATAGATAAAAATGTATGGTGTCTCTCATAAGTATTCTAAAATTTAAACTATTAAAGTTTTCATTTAAGCCAAAAGAAAGTCTTAAATCTTTGAAAATTGTAAGAATGCACCTTCTATCTTCGACAATAAACATATCATGATAGTAAAATTGAGTTAATATATATAATATAATATACCCTTACACTACCTATACCCATGTGGGTATCTCATTCATAAACCCATACCCTTACCCAATGTATATTGGGTCGAGTATTCCCTGTCCATTAGGATCGGGTACCCTTGGGTACCAATACCCATGGGTCTAATTGACATCACTAGCTATAAATTTACTAGTTACCTACTTGCAACTCTGAAAAACACAAGGCATACTCGTGATTTAATGTATATCATGAATAATTGGCAAATAATATAAAGAATATGATGAATAGCATGAACATTGAGGAGAATTGACGTGGCGGCCTCAGGGCACAGGGCCGCCACAGTTGGTATTAAAGCTAGGTCAATGGAGCCTAAAATGTGAAGCATGATTTTTTCTTTAACTTGATACCAACGCCACTATTGGTATTAGGGCAATGGTTCGAGGAACCTCGAGAATTAATGAAAGTGCATAAAACTTAATGAACAAAACCTTAGATGTAGAAAATCGATGTACTTACCTTAGAACTTTAGTTGGGAAGTGATGTGAGGTGATCTAAAGGATGCTTCTCTATCCACATCATGATGGATGGACAGCCTACTACTCCGCTAGAGATTAGTCAGACTAGAAATCTGACTAAGGCGACTACCACCGCTACTACAATAAGTTTTGGTGACTAACTCATGGCAGATGATGCTCAGTTGGCTGAGATTCTATAGTTACTTAAGGTAGGCCGCAACCGACGCCGTAATAGTAGTAGTAGTAACTCCCAGAGTACCTACGGTACTGAATAATATTACTCAAGAAGTCATTACTCTAGCAATATTGCTGATGTCTATTCAGGCGACTGTTATAGTACTTTCCGATACACCAGTCTGAGAGGGACTATAGGGACGCCTAGGATTGCAGGGAAGACTATCAGTCAAGTCAGTACGGATAAGATGATCAACAAATTGACAAGCTCATGTCGTGATACACACACCTTTAGAGCAGCTTAGACATTAAACACTCAATATAGACGTAACCAAGATAAGGGAGGCTGTGATAGGGGTTAGAGAGATCGAGATCAAGGTTAGAGATCTGCGGATAGATCGGCAGGGAGGTCAGAGACACATTCATGTTTTTGATGTGGTCAGACTGGACATCTTAGAGCTGATCGTTGGAGGGCATCACCACCACCAAAGCCAGATCAAACTCGTGAGAGAGCTCAAGTAATAGGTCAACTAGATAGGAAAGCGAGCAAGCAGCATGTTGGGGGTAAGTTATCTAACATATCATGTCAGTTATTTATTAAATTTTCTGTGTACCTGTTATGATTCCCAGCTTTGTATATGAAGAATCAATGATTGTCCTATACACTAGGCCATAGCACATAGCACGGGCGCCCTCAGTGAATTGCGACCTGAGATGTTTGTCTTCGACACATGTGTCAATGGGTCGTGGGTCCATGTTGACCACCTTGAAATCTATTGGATGATGGACCAGTAGAGGGGGTTGGACAAGCCTACTGAAGAGATCCTAATGTATTGAAGTATGGTCTAGCAGGGTTCGAGGTTAATTTGGCGATATAAGTTGTTTCATCATAGTTTCATTTTCATGAAGAGAAAAACAAATGACTGAGATTTATTGGGTCGTGTGTACCTTAGATGATTCCACGATTCGAGATGGTAGTCTACCCTAATTTTAGGATGAAACTTCCTCTAGTTGTGAAGACTTGTAACAGCCTAATATTTATTGACATCATTATTTAGGTTATTTTCAGACTCGGATGCTAGTTCAGGCCTACGTGGATGCCCCGGATGAGCTAGAACACGCCTAACTAGGCTTAAATTGTTATGTTTATGTTGGTTAGATGATTGCGATGTTAATTATTATTTATTTCATGACTCATTACATGTGTGTATTTATATTTTCATACCATGTGAGACTGTGTGACGGGTAGACACTTCGTAAAGCATGTCGACGCAGGTATCGAGTAGGCATAGTATAGGTACACTAAGTCTTGTAATGCTAACTTAAATAAAATGACTACAACAATGTTGAATATGACATAAAATAGATAATCGAACTTTAGGCTAAGTCATATTAATCAACTAAATCAAGGATTGGTGCGCCTTGAAATGCATGCTGAGATGCGGGGCATCGGGTGCCGGGTAATTGGGTACTAAGGGAAGTGGTAGTACACAAATTGAAGACCTTAAATGGCCTACATATGTATAAAAGATCCTAAGTTAAATTAATTGAATCAATTGATTACAAATCCCTATAATTGGACGGAAAAATTGATGTCATAGATTTGCCTCGAGATTCACACTAGAATGGAGTCTTAGGAGATTTAAGTAGGGCATTTGTGTCAATAAGATGGAAGTTACTGGAGTAGGAGTTAACAAGCACTATTAGATTGACCTCGATATACATGAACACAATTGATTCTAACATAACCTATATATAGCTAATTTATTGGGAAAACTCTTCATGCGATAATAACAGAGTTTGTTCTTTGGAAGGAGTGCTGAAAATTCAGAAACAATTAGGAGAAATGGAGATCATCTACTAGAGGAATCATGATAAGAAGATCAAATCAATGAGTTTATCATCTAGGTACAACAACCATTCTTTATTTGCTTAAATATATCAAAAATGTGTACATGGAAACTTAAGTATTATGCGTTTTGTGCAAAAATAAATTTCAAAGATTAAGCTACTATTTTTCTTGTCTAAGTTAGTGTTTAAACTAATTTTAATTATCAATAATAGTTTCAAACTAGTTTTGGCAAGAAATTGAGGTTTCCTGAGTTTTTTATGTATGCATGTTTGTTATTAGTAAATTTCTTGACCAAACCTTTGTAAATTAAGTATAACTCTCTCCTACAAATTTCAAATAAGGTAGATCATACGCTGTTGGGAATCTTACTTAGAGATCTACAACTTTTCTCAATGAAATCTCAAAATCCAAACTCGTTCTAGCTCAAAAATGCTCCACAAATAGACTGTTGAAATGCTAATATGGGATTTTTAAAATAAACTTTGACAAGGCATAACTATCTATATTATTATCAGAATGAGCTCAGCTTTTTTATGTTGTTGTTGGGTATGTTAGCTACCTTGTGACAAAAAACCATAAGTTTTGGAGCCATAAATTTAGAGAAATGATTTTTACAAACTTGCTGGTCATATTTTGATTCTTATTTGAGTTGTCTTTGTAAATCTTTGATATTACCTTTGTCTAAAATTGAAACTTTGCACACCTTACCATTTCAGAAAGCTAAGACTTAGAGCTAAAACCTTCTTCGTACTTGTTTTCAATGATTTTGAATATATCATGTTTAATTCGTGCTGCAATATTAAGTATCAAATTAAAGGTTTGTTAAAACTTAAAGGGTTATTTTTGGTCTTCTGACTTATACACTCAACTTAATACATCTATAACTAATCTACAACACTCATAACTGATCTCGAGGGGCTCAAGGACTATATTACGATAGTAGAAGGCGTGACGGGGTTGGATCAGGGTATTTTTAGGCTTTCGGAGTGCATATTGAGGTTTGTAAAACCTAATGGAATGTCACTTAAGTATTTATTTTCTTTTAATACTGTTATTTACGCATATGAGGATCCATTTAAAGTTGTATGTTTACATTATGCATGTTTATTAAACAGTATTTATTACATTTCTTTTACTTTATCATATGGATGCTCAGTGAATTTTCTTTGGATTTTACTTACTAGACTCGTCATCTATTTTATTGTGATGGCTTGGTGTTGAACCTTCTACAAGTAAGGGTAAGGGGATTCTTCGAGACTATCTCTTAGCTCACCCATTATTCGGCACACTATTTGTAGGTGTTTGTATTTACTTACTTTGTTATAAATTTTGGGTTTATGGGAGACTTAAGAGACACATGAACTTCTATATATTTAATTTTGTCACCTTATAAATAGTGTACTCTATTCCGAGTTTTCCATAGTAGGACTGATGCTCTATAAAACTTAAAAGCTAGTGAAAATCCTTGTTTTTATACTTTAAGACTTATGTTGTAAATTTACTAGTTACATACTTGCAACTCTAAAAAACACAAGCCACTCTTGTAATTTAATGTATATATGGAATAATTGGCCAAATAATATAAAGAATACGATAAATAGCACGCACATTGAGGGGCATTGACGTGGCAACAAACATCAGCAGGGTTGCGAGATTTGTATAACAGCTCACTCGTTGGCTTAAGGGTGCGGGGCTGCCACACTTTGGTTCAGAATTTTCAACTTTTGGAGTTTGACTTGAAGTAAGATTCTGGTGAAAATATATTAAGTTTCATCAAACTCATAGTTTGACATCCTCAGTCTTATCGAGACTTGTTCACCTGAAATTTCCCTCTTTCATGCGAATGTGAGAATTTCTTCACCATTTACTTTGCCTATACTTAAGCTTCTAATTTACTCCAACGAGATTTCATAGACTCTTTTATACCAAACCTCATAACTCATTGGACTATTCAAAGACTAGCATCGCAATTCACTTGTCTTCTATGTTGTGAATGAATTATGATTATGATATGAAGTTACTTGAACTTTTAGTCATGCACAACTACTCTATGGTGTGTTCAATTTTCTTTATAGGGTTGTCTTGATAAGGTCGGATTAACAAACATCGGATTAGTTGGCTTTGGATTAGAGGTAATCCATATTTGGGGACTTGTTCGGTTTGTATGATAAGAGTATAGATGGATTAAAACAAATGACATTTCATCATAAACCCTACTTGTACCATCCCCTCAGCCTCTGCCTCTGCTCTCTCCTCATATGTCGTCATCACTCTCTCCTCCTCTTTCGTTGTCGTTTTGATCCTTCTCCGGCGGAAAGTCATTGTTCCCTTTGCTCTTGCCCACTCCCATGGCATCGCTGCTGGTAGTCTGCAGCAGCGGCGGAGGTGGTGTTGACATTGCTAATGGATATCCTTGGCTAGAGTGGGAGTCTTTGAGGTGGTGGTTGTGGTGGATGATGAAATTTGGGTCTATGAAGTGGTGATGGTGGAGCTCCATCTCTTATTGGATATGATGTTGATGATGATCATGGTGGGTCTATGAAGTTGTGGCGGTAAAGTGCCTCTCTTGTTAAATATGATGTGATGATGATCATGGTGGTGGAGAAATTCAAATTCGCACAAAAAATAATTACTGTAAAAAATGATCTTCTTGTCGTTGTTGAAGGCAAATTAGGAATTGTTGCACTCCTAATGGTTGGATGACGAGTAGCTTTTAGGTCACTTACATTAGTCACATGGATAGATGATTGTATAATATGTTTTGCAAGCTAGTCCACCCAAGTGAACACCGGATTAAAAGTTAGTGAAAGGATTAATGTTTCAATCAATCCAAACGAACACACCACTAGTGCCTTACCTTGACTAAAGGAGTCTGTTCATGTCACTTACAACAGTCACAAGTCATCTCTACGTCTCATTTTATTTTATACACAAGTTCTATTTCATTTTATCTCTGTCAATCTTAGCTATTCTCACATTGATCTCGCTTATTGGCCTCTTTTTCGAACTTATCTTAACTTTTGATCAACCCCTACAGCACCTGCAGCTACTTTATCTTGACTGACAAAGGCAATTTTTTTCATCTCTTCTCTTTTTTAAAATATAGCTAGGGACAGTGCAACTTCTTATGATCATTTTCAATAAACTATGTAAGATAACAAAATATCTTATTGATCATCGACTCACTTTTTGATGAATTCACTTGTTTGTTGTTGTTCAACTGAAGAGACAAAAAAAATTGAATTTCCAATACCTCTAACAACTTAACGATTAATTAAGATTTTAAAGGATGTTATTTCAATCTTTTAGGTATTATCAATGGAGATTCTCATTATATAGAAGTTCTTAGATACTTCCAATGAAACTCACTTACATATTCTAAATTAGTATATCTATCTTTTCATTTCTTATATTTAAGATCATAGTGATAGGCATCAAAGTTTTAATTTGGTTAGAAGTGAATATTAGGTACTTAAAGTTTCAAAACATAACAACTTGTGTTTTATTTTATAGCTAATTATAGCAAGTTTCATACCATTTCCCTAATATGTAACTTCTAATACATTGATTCTATCACTACACCTTTTATAATTCTCTTAAGGTAGAATTTTCTTAATCAACTGTTTTATACCTCTGACTTATGTATTTTACATTCATTTATCATTTCCTTATTCAACTCATTAAACCATTATAATCAATGTCGCTTATAAATAAGTAACTTGAGTAATAACCAATAAAAAATCTCAGTATTTCTTTTTAGAAGTAGTTTGATTGTTTCATTTTGGAAAGGAGATAATACTTTGCTTCAAAGTACTTTACTTTCGTAGAAACCAACTTAAACAACTTGATTGATCATATCACAATCTCATTGTGATTTTCTAATCAAATTCAATTTGCCTAATCAATTTTTATTTTGGAAACCGCATGTCTCATTTTTCTTTCATTGAGACTATTTTCAAAAGCAGCCTTCAATTGGTTATGAGCTCACCAATACTTTGAAGAATAGGTTTTCTCGAGTTATTAATTGAACCGGTAATAACCTTATTATAATGTCCATGAGACAACACATCTTGTGTTTCCTTTGACTTCTCAATTTATTTTACGTTTATCAATGTTTCTCAATCATTTCAGACTGTGATTTAGGTCAATTCGTCATTTTCCTAAGCATTTTTATGTACATTGTAATAGTTTGATATTCTCAACTTCAAAGAGATATAAGTTCAGTAATTACATTCCTGAGTTCCTTAAATTTAATTTCAACTAATTACTGGTTTTGTAAACCGATGTATCCGTCAGTTACATCAATATCAAACTTCTTACAATAGTTTTTCGTGAATTTAAACATCTCAAGTCTATTTCACTTCCAATCTCATATAATTATCGCATGTTAAGTCTATTCTCTATTTAACGCTACCTCACTCGTTATATCACACGAGTTTAGTATCGAACAAATAAGGAGAATAAACTTTCTATCATATATATGATGATAATACAATAATATATATCAAATATTAGACAATATCAAAGTATTCCCAGCTCACAATCAATTCCAACCAAATCGCGACCTCATTATTGAACCTTGTTCTTCAAGGCCATCACTTAACTTCATGTAACTTAATGTAATCCAAGAGCGTTAACCCAAGCTTCTCAATCGACTCAATCTTAAACTTAACATCATCATCATTTCTTACATTTCCTTGATCGCGTTTAACCATAGCTATGATACCAATTCTATCAGGACCCATTTCGCTAAGTCAGTGACATTGCCCAATTACCTTCATCTCCCAGCTAATCTATTAATAACTTCAATTACCTAATATCCTCAAGAGACATGACAATCCTCAAGTCATATATAAGATTTTAATATCTAAATGTACATCAATTTAGAAAAACCATTCTATTAAGATTTTCTGTATTCTATAAAAATTTAGGGTGAGTCTCCTCTAAAAATGTGCTACCGGCACCAAAAACCTGATAGACAACACCTTTACTAGAACACCTTAAAGGACTCACATCTCCACAATAGTTGATGATATAATATACAAACGAATTAAAAGATCAAATTCTCTTCAATTCCATAAGTTTCAACCTTAACATTTATTTATAGTGATATTAGACTCACAATCCATATTTATATCATAATGAAACATAAGTAATATTGAGATTCTCTCAATTTGTCTCATAAGATCTTCAAAACAATTTTATAACCAAGCCATGACCTACTCTCAACCTGAGTCCTATAAACATAGTAGTTAACAAAAACAATCTACGATTAGAAAATGAAGTCAAAGAAAATCACCAATAGATTTCTACGCTTGTTCTTCTCTTTCTTCTGCATCATATACCTGATATCATCAAAAACAACTTGAGGATTTCATGCAAAGTAAATTTCTACATTGACCTGTGCACCTGCAAATTTTAGTTTGATACATGGCAACACATAATTGCATTTCCAAGTAACAACAAATTTTTATAACAACATGAATCCCTCATTTCCAATTTGAATCTTATTAATGGGTTGGCCACCCCAAAAATGAACCTAAAACTGTACTACTAAATCAATACATGCTTGCCAGAAAAAATTATGAATTTTAGGTCTTATGTATTCTAGTCTATTGGTCAGGAAACCTAGCTTCGAGTGCTCCTCGTTACTCGTAGCACTAACAAGCCATCGTCCAAAATGACATGAATGTATGACAAATAAAAACTCAAAATGCAATATAGACTAATTTACAAAAGCAGGTACAAAGATAAAACTTTCAATACTAAAGGTCGCTGTAGGGTTTACTTACAACCAACCAACTTTGAGCTTTGTTTTCGGGGTCCTGAAGCGTCGAATCATCAAGAAAATTATTCCAATAGCTTCCCAGCGTACCCATTTATATTATGAGTCAAGTTTCAAGTCAGACTAAATCATGAACTCAATGAAAACTACGGCCAAAATATGTGCGAGAACAGTTTCAAAAAATATTAATTTATATAACTGTTTCAATTGGCTTTCGACCAGCCAATTTGTAGTAACTTTTTAACTTTGAAAACCTTAATATTTGTCATGATGACCAAAGAGTAACTTGTTGTACTCATGTCATGCTAGGCAAACTTTAGTTATTTTGAACTAAAAAGCTTTTGCAAATCAATATTTTCGCAATTAAATCTTCAAAACTCGACAACAAACTCCATAAAACCACTCAATACCAACATTAAAAAATTTCCATAGCTCATGGAGTCAAATTGGATCGAACCAACAATCAATTCATCCAGGAACCCAATGTAGATTGTTATCAACTATAAAATATCTCCAAAATAGTTATCAACTAAATCACATTAGTTCAATTCATAAAAACTCTAAACTACCTCAATGGAGTTTATTCCAAATTGGTGCAAGTCAATCTAATATATTAATTCACAAAAATCCCTACCAAATTCAATTAATACCTCGCGAAAGAAATTGAGAAATCGCTAGAATTGAAAATTTACCAAATTTTGAGCCCAATACCTCGTTTCCATTGTAGAAACTTAGCTTGAACTGACTTTCTCGAGATGCTATACATTTTTACAGAAAGAAACCAGTCGAAAATCGAACATTGGGAGATCGTGAAGTGAAATACCATATTGAAAAGGTTTAGAAAATGAACCTTTAGATCATTCTATTGAAATAAATGAAACAATGTTCCATTTATTTTTATATCCTTATATATATATATGTATATAAACCGTCAACTTCTTGTTAGCAGCTTAAATTATTTTTATATATTAATTCCCTAAATCCGTATTTTTGATGTGTTTTGGCTTCTTTTGCTCACTTTAGATCTATTTTTCACCAAATTTAGTCAACCTCTTGAAGAAACAGTCCAACACCATAAAACATCTATAACACTAGTTTTGGTCCCGCCAAAACTCCAACTATGAAAAATTAAGGATCCACCTCAACGCGCCCCGACTTTACAATGAAACACCATATAATACATATATTAGGCATTCATCAACAAGAAAATAACATTTTACCTCATGATCTCCAGTACGAAAGACATAGGTCCCACCTTAGATACCTAAAAATCCAATTAAGATCCAAAATCACTTAATTAGTCGCCTAATCAAGTTTATGAAATTCTCGGATATCACAAGTTCATATTGTAGGTATTCTTCACACGTTTTATGGGTTCTACCTCGTACTTGCCTCATATGAAATTTATAGTAGTTGGTGAATTTGAGACTATTATTAGTGGCTTCGATGCGACACCAATTTTTGGTGTCGTTTCTGGGGACTTTGTCAAAAGATTTCCTAGGTATACATTACAAAATGAAGAACTAAGAAGAAAAAATCCACTTTTAGTGAAGCCAACCAATCCCAAGAAGGTTTTCAAACCTCTTTATAGAATTCCCTACCAAATCCAGAGAGTTCATGTTGAAACTTGGACTTATCCAAAAACCTCCAATATTTTTTGGAAAATATAATGAGGATCTACTGGAACTTCTAGTGGAATTCAAATGGGTTCTGGTATTTATGAAACCTACCGCTGACGAAACTGATTCGGTTAAGCTGAAGGCTTTTCAATTTTGTTTTAAAGGCAATGCTTAGGACTCGTTGTTTCATTTATAACCTAGATCTACCCACTCTTGGAATGATCTACACCTCACGTTTTAGGAACACTATATGCCTGCGAGTAAGATCGTTTTCATTAAAAGAATAATCTCCACCATTTATATGAAGTAAGGAGAATCTTTTTTTTTTAGTATTAGGAAATATTTGAAAGACTCTTTCATACTTGTGTATAACACGGTTTCTTAGAATTATCATTATTGGAGAACTTCAATGAAGGACTACCTAATTGTAAGAAATAATAGGTGGACACAGTATGCAAGGGAATTATTTCCAAAGTTACACTTTCAGAAGCGAAAAGAAACATTGAAAAATGGCAAATCAATCTAGACAATATGATGCAACAAACAACACTTATCAAAGTCGGGTTTTTATCAATTCGCGAAATGACAAGATGGAAAGTGAAATGTCAAAATTTAAATTAATGATAATGCAATTTTTACAAGGATCAAGGAAAGTTACAGATTGTGGAATATGTTCAGAGTGCATACGTTACAAATGAGTGTCCTTCGCATTTAAGGGAGAAACATCAAGCCAACATGGCTGAGCAATTTCTAAGATCACCTCAGGAAAGATGCTCAAGTCTGTCAAAATGTTCCATGAGTCATAAGAGAGGTTATGAGGTCAAAGCTATGGTTTCCACTATAATAATCACCAATCAGACATATAAAAAAAGAAACAATCACCCCTACAAAAGAAGGCTGCTACTTTAGGAGATATTTAAAACTTGTTTGAGTCTTATATCTAACAGTGCGATATGAGGTTTTACGAGATGGCAAGGCAGATCGAGCAAGTTTGATCGAAGAGTCAAACAAATAGGGAAGGAAGGCAACTTATACAACATTTAGTTAATGCTAGCAAGATCACTTTGAGGGGTGGAGCTGAACTTGAAGGACTAAAGCAACCCAAATGAGGTCAGAGCATAAATTAAGCATGACATAGAAGTTACTATTGCACCTCTCTAGGAGTCAATGGTAGAATCGATAATGAGACTAGTTGTTATTTGTCATCTGTTTGCCTAATTCTTGTAAGATTAGAAAATATTAGCAAGACAAAAGAATGTAGATACCTTCAGGAAAGTAAAGATCAATATCCCTTTGTTAGATGTTATAGCTAATATTCCTAGGTATGCCAAAGGTTTGAAGGAGTTATAGCAACAAGTCAAAGTTACAAACTACTGTAGGTGAGGCTGTCTCAGTCATCCTTCAAAAGAAACTCCCACTTAAGTGTAAAGACCTAGGAATATTTTCAATTCCAATTATCATTGGTGATAAAAAAATTTCTATAGCGATGTTAGGTTTTTGAGCTTCCATAAATTTCATGCCATTGTCCATGTTTAAATCTCTCAATTATAAAACTCGGGGAAACAAGAATAGTGACCCAGTTAGCCCATATATTTGTGGTATACCTGAGTTTTCAAAAATGTAATTGAGGTGGTAGGCTCGTCGTACTTTTTTGCAGATTTCTTTATCATAGATATAAAAAAGGAACCATTCCCTAACTCTTCTTCAATTATCTTTGGACGCCTTTTCATGAAGACAACATAAGCTAAGATCGACAACGCAAAAGATCTTTGACTGTGGAATTCGATCGTAATGTGGTGAGATTTAACATTCTTGATGCCATGAAATATCTTGCAGATGTCTCATCCTTATGTATAATGGATACGATTAATCCTCTAATATAAGGAAATGTTGACTATCTTAACAAGGATACGTTGCATTCAGCTACCTATCAAGGAGTGACTCACGTGAAGATGTTTTAATGGAGTTAGAATCTTATGAAATCCATTCCAAAAAGATCGATTTGGAAAAACTCCTAATAACCTAAAGTATGCTTACTTAGAAGATAATGAAACCCTTCCAGTAATCATCTCAAGAAAATTAATAAGACTAAAAGAGGATAGATTAGTGTGTATTTTAAGACACAACAATGAAGTTATAGGATGGAAACTAGCTGACACCAAGGGATTGAGTCCTTCCATATCTACACATAGAATACATTTAAAAGTTGATTGCAAGCACTCAAGACAAGCCCTAAGGCAATTGAATCCGCTTATGATGGAAGTAGTCAATAAGGAAATTATGAAGCTTCTTGATACAGGGATAATATATCCTAATTATGATAGCAAGTGTGTTAGTGTAGTGCAATTTGTACCCAAAAAGACTGGAGTAACTGTTATGACCAACGCGTAAGGAGAATGGATACTTACTCGTGTCCAAAATGGATAGCATGTTTGTATTGACTACATAAAACTTAATGCAACAACAAGGAAAAATCATTTCCCCTTATCACTCATAGATCAAAAACTTGAACATGTCGTAGGAAAATCTCATTATTGTTGTTTGGATGGTTATTCAGGGTTTCGTTAGATTCTCGTTACACCAGAAGACCAGAAGAATACTACATTCACCTATCCTTTTAGAGCATTTGCTTACAAGGCCATGTCGTTTAAGCTATGTAATGCACCTGCAACATTCCACGGTGCATGGTAAGCAAATTCTCTGACTTTGTCGAGAGTTTCATTGAAGTCTTCATGGATGAATTCACTATTTATAGAGATTCTTTCAATAGTTGTCTTGACAATTTAACCAAAGTGTTATCCTGATGCATTAAAAAGACCCTTGTTCTTAATTATGAGAAATTCCATTTTTTGGTAGACTAAGGGATCATTTTGGGTCATATTGTTTTATTTAGAGGTATTGAGGTTGACCCAGCAAAAGTGATCATTGTACTTAACCTTATTCTTCTACCATGAAAAAAATACAAGCATTTTTAGGACATGCAAGTTTCTATAGGCAATTTATCAAAGACTTTTCCAATATAGCTCAACTTATGTATTAGTTACTTCAGAAGGATGTTCCATTTGTCTTTGATGACGAATATAAAATTTTTTCTCCACCCTGAAAACTGCATTTACCTCCACCCCAATCATCAAATCTCATAATTGGTCACTTCCATTCTAGGTCATGTATGATGCAAGTAACTACGACATAAGAGGTGTGTTAGGACAAAAAGTTGGGAGAGAATCTTATGTCATTTACTATGCATCTAGGACTTTAGACGCTACACAAAAGAATTACACAACCACTGAGAATGAACTCCTTGGCGTTATTTTTGCACTTGAAAAGTTTTGACCATATCTCCTTGGTATCAAAGTCATTGTCTATTTAAACCCCTGCAGCTTTACATTACCTAATTTCCCAGAAAGAATCTAAACCTAGACTCATAAGATGGATACTTCTACTACAAGAATTCAGTTTTACCGTTAAAGAAAAGAAAGGTGTCAAGAATCTAGTGGAAGACCATCTCAGTTGCCTAGAGAATAGAGAACCACCTACTGCCTTAAATGATGAACTCGTTGATATGCGTTGAGCGTGTACAATAGTTTCTCCTTTATATAATACTTTAAATATTTTGTAGTAGTAATAAGTGGGAATCATTTCCACATAGATTTTGCAAATTCCTTGGGAAAAGAAGTTTTATTATTTTTATTTTTATTTTTATTTTTATTTTTATTTTAATAAAAACCAAAATTTAACCTAATAATTTTTAAATAAACTATCTAAACTTTCTTTAATAACACAATTCAAAATCACTAAATGAAAAGCAGTTTAATTATATGAAACGCAATATAAATAAATATCTAAACAATCCTCTTAAACAATGAAATATAAATCTATTTTCACTCCAAACGTTTTATTTCAATTACAGTCATGAATATACCTTCTAAAGTATCATAGATCATTAAACTCTAATCATAAGTAAGTAAACAACCTTTAGCCAATCATTTGTTCTCCTTATACTAGTGGAAAAGGCACGTTCTAATTTTATTGGGCTAACCTTTTTATTTACACAAAGACATTAACTTCATGCAATAAAACCACTTTATGTTTTATGAAAACTTTGAACTTCTAAATCTAACATTGTCGAAAATCCACTTCAACACTAGATTTAGATCTCAAATTCACCTAGGATATCTAAACGGTGTTTCGCTTTCAAACAATCCTAGTTACTACTTTAATTAGTTAACAAATCAAAACATCACATCCATATTAGCCACTATGCACATAATACTCGAATCCATGATTGAAATCCATAAATAACAATATATTAAAATAGTAAGTCAAATAGTACAATTAGGTTTAAAGCATTAAGCACATATTCATCATATCTTACTTCGCAAAATGCATCTAGTTCATGTTTGGAGTTTTGTTTAGATCAACAAACTACCCACTCATGATAATAAATAATACTATAATTTCAAAATTAAAAGACAATTAAAAATACCTTGATAGAAACTTGAATCTTCAATCTCCAAAAGAAAAATAATAATGAATGGCCTCCACAACTATAACGAAAATTATAAGTCTATTAAAAGTCCCTAATTTTGTAGTCTAGGGTTTTTATTTATAGTATATTAGGTAATACATATCCTAAACTGACTCAAAATCCTAGTTGTAATCCAAAAATCCTAAATTCGCACCAAGTGATTCATATCGATTTTATTGTAAGTAGAATCATTGAGAAAATCCTAAAAATCGAGTTTTCTGGTCTCTTCCTATATCCACCGATTGAGGCATCGACTTTGAGTGTACGAGAATCACTTAAAATCGTTGGTTCAAAAATCCAGTTTTTCTCATTGATTCCTTTGTAATTCTTCATACAATCTCTTCACTCGGTTAATTCTTTCATTTTCCTCCATTTTCCTTCATCTCTTCATATTCTCCATTTATTATCTAAAATAACAAAATAAGAGAAAACCTCATGCAATATAGTCTTTTACATCTAAAATCATCCTAAAATGAACTATAAAATATGTCTAATTATTGACTTGGCACTCGTCAATGCAGTATCTGATGAAGTTCCATGCTATGTAGACCTGTCAACTATTTAGCCGCCAAACAGTTACCATTAGACTATACACGTGCATAAAAGCGTAAGCTGGTGTACGATTCCAAACATTATCTCTGGGATAATCCATATTTTCGGAAGTTTTGTGCCAATCAAGTAGTTCTTAGGAGTATTCCTCGGTAAAAAAACATATTCCATCTTGTCTCACTGCCATGGCGGTCATTTCAATTCACGTCATATAGCTCGAAAAGTTTTGGATTATGGTTTCTACTGGCCTACACTATTCCATGACGCATATTTCTTTACCAAGACTTATCTTAACTATCAAAAGTATGGATCATTAGGACCAAGAAATAAAATACATATGTTTAATATTCTCTTCTATAAGATTCTCAACATCTAGGTCATTGACTTTAGGGGCCCATTTTCACTCTTTAATGAGAATACCTATATCCTGTTAGCAGTGGATTATGTTTCTGAATGGGTCAAAGCTAAAGCCACCAGGGACAATGATACCCAGACAGTTGTCCAATTTCAAGTCACAAATCTTCTCAAGATTTGGAACTCCACGCTTGATCATTAGTGACGGATAAACCCATTTATGTAATTGGATTGTTGAGTCTTTATTCATGAAATATAATATTACCCATAGGACTTCTATAGCCTATCATCCCCAAGCAAATGGTCAAACGAAGGTCTCTAATAGAGAAATCAAATTCACAACTGAAAAGATTGTTCATCCATCCAGGAAATACTTGGGTCTATGCCTTGATGATGCATTATTGGTTTACAGGACGACTTATAAAACATTTATTGGAATGTGCCCATATAGGCTAGTATTTGGGAAAGCATGTCGCCTTCCTATAGAGTTAGAGCATAAAGCATATTAGGCAGTTAAACATTGTAATATGAATTACAATGAAGTCAGTGTTGAGCACAAATTAGATATCCAATAATTAGAAGAAATTAGGAATGATGCATATGAGAGTGCAAAGATTTATTAAGGATAAGACGAAAGCTTACCATGATCTTCATCTAATGAGGAAATCCCTCGTAATATGTTGAAAAGTTCTCCTCTTAAATTCTAGATTAAAAATCTTACAAGGTAAGTTTAAATCTATAGGGGTAGGTCCATTTATCGTTATCAATATTTTTTTCCATGCGAAATACAGAGTATAGAGAGTGGGAAAACCTTTAAGATGAATGGATATTGGTTGAAGCCCTTTTTTAAGACTTTGATAGGACCTTGAAAGACGGGATTGACTTAAAGTCGATAAAGGTACTAGCTTAGCATGTAAAAAAGATTGGCAAAGCATTGTATGTCTTAAATTTAGAAAATAACTCAAAACAAAAATGGAAGGTGAAGCCATAGCAAGAGGAGAAGACAAAAGCAACCCGGAAGAGATAAATGCTGAGGAGACTATAAAGTCTTTATTCATCTAGTTGGGAGTAATAGTGAGAAAATGTCGGGTCATCGGCATTAAATATAGGCGCTCTTGGGAGGCAACCTAGAAATTTATGTTAAGGTTAAGATTATTTATTTCTTTTTTTTAATAATTGGCGTGTGCTATAGTAGTAAAAAATGAATTAGATTTGGAACTTTTGCTATACTCACTCAACGGTTGATCATTCACTTGAAAGAGGTGATGATATCTTTCTTTGGATTTATGATTAGGAAATTCTCGTTTTAATTCAGAGCATTTGTTTATTTTCAACTTCTATAAATCCACTTCATTCTATTTTCTAATCTTCCATTATTATATTTCACTTGCTCTTTTGGGATGTGTATTGGTTGTTCTACTTTCTTCAACCTTGAGGATAAGGTTCAACATAAGTTTTAAGGTATATGCAGGTATGTAGGTTGATGGAATGCAAGGATTTATGGTAAGATTTTTGTAATTTTCGTAATTTCTTCAAAGTTTCTGGTGAAATATAGAGTTTCATTTTATTTTAATATTGATGTTTTTCGCAGGTTGTTTATACGTTTCCATACTTGTGAATTCTTTCTTTTTGCTATTCCTTTTGTTGCTTTGAGCTTAAATGAATGCCCAATTCTAGCTTAAGATAATGATGGACAATTTGAGAATTCAAATATGGCTTTATATTATCAAAAATAGACAAGACGTTAAATAATATTTAGGTGAGAAACTTATTCTCGTAATTGGTCTACCATACTGAGTATACACTAGAGAGTGCTAGTGTGGAATTAAGGACAAAAGTCAACTAAATCTCTACAGATTCTAGGATAGGTTTGCAATTGATTTACGACTGAGTAATAACTTAAAAATAAGTTTGGTGGAACATATTGGTCGCAATCGATTTACAACTGAGAAATACTTAAGTCGGTGATTAATGTTAACTCAAATACTAATTAACCCGAGTTAGGCTTGTGGTTAAATTTGGCTTACCATGATTACCATGTGTGTGGGTTTATATGATGGTTGGTGTTTGTCTGTCATATTTAATGAGTTTTATAGGCGTTTAGATTAATTGGAAGTTGATAAAAGGCTATAATTGGAAAATTATTGATTAATAAATAAATTTTTGGAACACCAAGTTGGACGAAGGGGTCGTGAAATGAATGTGCACACCCGAGAATATTTGTACGGGAGTTCAATGAAATTATTGGAGATAAAAATACACGAGGTATATATTTATATATAATTGATATATATATATATATATATGGGTACTACTACAAAGGAGCTCAAATATATATCCATGTCATAGGAACTACATATCTCACCAATTGGATTAGTATGGAAGTTTACTCTAATGGTGACTGATGTAGTGCATTCAATACAAAACACATTGAATGCGCAGTAAATGCTATGTAATTAGGTTCCATGGTATAAGTATCCTATATATATTAACTATAAATTTGATTTGATTAATATGGATAGTTGGTCGCCTCGAGATGAGTAAAAGTGGAAGATTGTGTTAAGATGTGTGTCACTTTAAGGTTGCGTCACTTTAACACAATATTCATTTGTTCAGCCTGAAGATAGCGCGATGCATATCTCGAGGAGAATCCATTTATAAATCAAAAAGCAACTCAATCTTATTATTGTTTCATCAATCGAGAGAGGAAGCAGCTGAGGGTTTGATTCAAAGGGAAGAGATTCAGGGGAGGAGTTTCGAGTGATTTGAAGTGATCACACATGAATTAAACTACTGGTGATTTTGAGATTCATCATAGTTGGCAAGTTAAGTTTGGTTCTTAAGTTCAATTCATGAGTTAATGATAAATTCTCTATTAATTAAGGTTATGAATGATTGGAAATGATATAAGACCTCATTAAAGGCATTCCCTGATGTTGTGGGGAAGTCTTAGATGTTGTTGTTGAGAGTTTGGAATCAAATAGAGATTGTTGCTTGTTCTCTGTAGGAATGCTCGATTATGGAGCACGCTCCCTAAAATAGTGAAGCGCACTCCCAACAAGAACTGTAGAGAACCTATTTGGTGGAGCGCGGCCCACTAAATGAAGGAGCACGCTCCAACCTCAGAAAATAATAATACTGCTAATTTTTACTTGGAAGTTTCTAAGGGCTTAGGGATTGATTTAGGAGTTTTAAATGTGAGTTATTGGACATGTAATGGCCTTAAATGGTTTCTGATAGATTCTCAAGCACCGGGAAAGGTTAAGTGACTCTAAAAGTTATGAAATTAGAAATGAATTCTAACCGAGGTAAGTACGGATTCACTTATTTATCAATATTTCTTGGATATTGTAATATATGTAGTTCATATAGTTTATGGGCTTAAATGGGAGCTATGTACACTTTGGTGTGTTTTAATAAAATGGAGAATCGTGTATGATGTAATCGACAAGAGTAAAACCTAAAGTTTAGAATAGGTTGTATAGGATATGGGTTTGGTTCCCGACCTATATGTTAAATCCTACTCATCTAAATAGGTTGCTAGAATTAGACATTCACTAGATGGTTTAGGATAGAACCATTGAACATTAATGGATTGACTAGACGGTGCATCGACCAATGTGTTTTGTCTTGTAATCACATTAATGGTGTCGGTGGGTAATCGACCTTAATTTAACAAATAAAATGGGAATCACAGTGTAATATATATCACTTGCATTCATTTAGTTATTAGATTACATGTGTTCATGATCCCATTAGCTATGTTTGGTTCATATTGTTATTTCATATCAGTCTCGATTATCATATGGAATGTTGATAGTATGTGAATCCTTACTTACTAAGTAAGTTGGAGCTCTCACCCCAGTTTAATATTTCAGGTTCCTGCCTAACGCTTTAGCTGAAGGAAAGAGAATGCCTCAGAGTTTTACATTCTTCTCTACGATGTAATGAATCCCTTTGTACATATAATATTTGAATTATATTCTTGTAACATAACAGGGTTGGGTGGTTTTATAATTATTTTTTGGTTTTGATAAATTCCTAATTTATGTATATCATTTATATTATCGAAAAATATTTAAGTTTTTGGGCATATACTTTGATATATATATATATATATATATATCGATATACATGTTGTGTTTTTCTAGTACAGAAGGAAAAGTTGTTGGCTTTAGTTAAATCTAGCTAGTGTAGGGTTTCAGCTCCGGTATCACCCTAATCGGGATAAGGGATGCTATATAGGCCTTGTTTTTTTAAAGCTCTAAGCCTTTGAGCCACTTATTAAGTTATCATTAGCTAAACCAGTTGAGCCAACAAAACCTAATTATTTCATCACCTATCATGAAACCCATAACTCATTAGCTTATAATATCTTACCTATTTGGAAGCTAGTCTTATATTTTAAATCATTAAAAAGAGACATGAAAAGAAGAAAAAGAATAAGAGGAGAAAAAAAGTATAAGAGTGAAATATTGTTTATATACCTAAAATAAAAGGAAATTAATCATGATGAATAATTCAATTAATTAAGTCATGATTAGAGAGTTCCAGCCAAAAATAGTACCTACAAGAAATGGAGTTGAGAGCTGTGTGGTTAGAAAAGTATGAGAGTCTAATCTAAAATGGTATCTGCAGGAAATAGAGTAGGGAGCTGGATAATTAGAAAAAGGTAAGGACTGCACGATACGAAAAGAAAAATTAAGTTAGATGCAGTGTAAGCTATGTCATGTTCTCTAAAAATCTTTTGAAAAGTCTAAGTATGAAGTTTCCCAACATTTTGAACCCATGAATTATTTTTCTTTGTCACCCAAAGCCAATCATGAAAAACCAAAAAAAAGTCCTATTGACTCCAAACAATGTTTTGAATGTATCAATGGAATGGTTGTATAAGTCTTATTTGTAGAATCTTAGTATAAAATGCTCTATTTGGATATTGCAAGTTTTTGTTTTATCAAAAGTTTCAAGGTAACTCATAATTAATCGATGACTTAAGACTTGACGAAACTTAATGTTTTGCAAAGTATTCTTCGGGAAAGTAGCTGAAATTTCTTGACTCAAAGTAATCGGCTTTGTTTGAGTGTTCTTGTTTCCAATTGACAAATTCGTGAAAAACTGGATGAAACTGTTTAAGGTAGAGTTGGGCATTATAGAAGCTGGAATATATCTTGTGAATGCAATTTGAATGCTTATACTCCATTGCTCAGGATGCGCGATTGTCTAAGTTTGGGGGTATTTGATAAGTCGTCAATTATGCTATATTTTAGTGTGATGTTACTATAAGTCCTAATACTTTTATCTCTATTTATACTCTAAAACTTTTATTTTTATGTTTCCAGGGTAAATACAGGCTATTGGACAAAAAGGAATGATTTTTCATAAAATCCAATTAAAAATAGGGATGTAGCTGGGGTAGGTTTGGGGCAAGGAATGAAATCCCCATCCCCATCCTCACTTGTAGCGGGGCAAAGATTCCTCACTTAAGATTCTCCACTGGAGAAACTTTGACCCCTATTCCCCTCCCAAGGGGATCCCTACCCCCATGAGGATTCCTCACCCCATCACTTTTTCACATAATATCTAAAAAAAGATCAAATACATAGTAGATCCAAAATTAAAATCATTAAAAACTTTTTCTTTACAATTGTAAGTTAATTTTCAAATTCTATGTGAAGCATTCACTATAAAAAAAAATGAAATATAAGATTTAATGATTTCGATGCAATTTCTATAGGGCATTCAAGATCCTTGTAGGGTCTTCCCATTGGGTAGAGTGGAGGATCTCTATAAGGATTCATCATGGTGGGGAGAGGTAATATTGCTCCTATCCCGACTCCAATGGTATGGATGAAATTCCCCTATCTCCAACCCCATAAGTACCAGTTGGCAAGGAATCTTTACCCCATCGATGCGGATCTACGGGGAATAGGGACTCCCCACCCCATCTGCATCCGTGATCAAAAAGCAAAACAAAGGCCCAACGCCTTCCCAGTGCCTTCAAGTGTATTGAAATCACCAAGGAATTGCTAGACGAAACTTAACTAGATCAGAGGAAACTCATTAGAGAAGTTTTTTATGAAGCCTTGTGAAGACAAGAGAAAAACAAAGCTCAAATTCTAATAGGAAAGGTAGCACCTTCACTACGCCTTAGCGTTGTACACACAGCGTTGGCATGGTGCTGGACACGAATCGGGATAGAATTAAAGGAAAACAAAGTATCATGGTGCATTCTTGGCGATTTCTAGCTCCTATGCGTTTTGCACATATGGAATTGGACATATCAAAAGATATACAATCGCAGATCTAGTGGATTCGCAAGATTTCTACTATCTAGTTTGTTTTATTTTGTTTCCCTATAAATAGCTAGGATTTAGATATTCAAGAAAACAAGGAGAATAGATGACTAGACTTTTGTTTTTAGTTAGGTTTTAGATTAAAGAAGTTCTTGATTCGAGTCGAAGTCACTATTTACTTTATTTGCATTGCCTTGATTTATTTATGAGTAGTAATCTCTGAGTTCTCTCCGGTTTGAGGATTTTTGAGACTTACAAACTTGACTTATGAGGTTTTCTTTATTGTATTGATAAGCTTATTTATTGGATTTTTATAACTTTAATTGCATTGTTTGTACTATATTAGATTGATCACATCCATCGTATGTAGTGTCTAATTCATATGTGAGTGTAGGAAATCTTTGTTGATAATCTTATCATCGCTCGGTAAGGGGGATTACGTTAAGTGACAAATAAAGTCTTGTTTGTTGGCAATCAATGTGCTTTTGTGCTTTTGGAGTATAAGGAGGGTTGTATTTTATGCTAGTTACCAGTTAGGGAAAGTGTTTTCATAGAGTGTAAGTGACAAATAAATTCCTTAAATGCTTCTTAATCAAAGTAGTTAATGGCATGTTTTCCAAATTCTAACTAAGGCATTTACAAGCCAACTTGGAATGCTTTGATTTATGAAAGTTGAGAAATGAGACGATGAAAGAGTAGACCTGGGCTAACTTGGAATGCTTTGATTAAGAAGCATTTAAAGAATTTGGAAAATATGCCATTAACTGCTCTAAATCAAGTGCAGTCCCCCAACTAATTTGGTATTAAGGCTTTGTGTTATAGTTCTTGATGGCATCTAGCAAAGTTTAGTTCAGGAGAGATATGAGAGCGGAGGACAATCTTGCTTTGGCAACAAGGGCGAGGACCAGTGGAGTTGTGATTGCAGTCTTCATATGGGCAAATACCATCCAAGGATGGTCTCTATGTGATAACTGAAGCAAAGTCTGGCCCACCTTTATAGCTCTTTAAAGAGTCTTAGGACTTATCTTCATATTTAGAGGTGTACTGTTAGTGTTTATACTATTTTAGAGATTGTTAAATCTACTCGTGCTTCTCAACTCTTCTTCAACCACCTTGATAGTATTTTATTTTCTTCCAGCACTCATTTAGCTTTTATGCTTTGATTAATTTCATGCGTTCTGTTTGATTGACTCGAATGCGATCAACGTAGTTGAATAAAGAATTGTTATTTTTGCACATATATTAATATGTGTAATTTTGTAGATTTGTTGTGTTAGATGTGCAATTCTGCACATGGATTCTAAGGATAAGGCTTTGAAAGAGACTTGAGGAAATTATTAATGAGTGAAGTAGTATTCATTATGCATAGTGAGAAATGATGAGATTTTCAATATTTAAAAGTACATGCTTTAACAATAATGAGATTTTATGCAATTTGCCTGTCTTTTCTTTTTGCAAGATGTTTTGACTTAAGAAATTGTAAAATTTAGTTGGAAACTTGGGATCCAATCACAAAGTTAGTTTAATTTTATGCTATTTACTTCAGTTAAATACTTGTATATGCATGTATCCTAAGAGTTACAAGTTATATTTTTAAAGGATATTGCTTCCGAGGAGTAGTTGAAGGAAGCCCTGAAGATTTTTTAACAAGGATAAAAATGGTTTCATCTTTGCTACATAGGTAAAACTATCTTTTAGATTCTTCAACTTTGACAGACGCTATTTATGACTTGTTAGTTAGATCATCATTAAATTCTATAAATTCAAAGTTGAAATCCTAAAAAAAATCTCTTTTTATAGATGAGTAAATCTCAACTGAGTTGTTTAATTGTTTTAAATAATAGAGAAAAAAATTATAATAATTATATACAACTAGTCTCTTTCATTTCTAGGGAAGGAAATTAACTCGTCTGGTTGTCTCTCATCTATAAAGATAAAAATAGCTTAGCTGGCAGGATGAGATTAATTAATGGAAGTCTCCGTAGATCGTTTTACATGGATAAGAGAAGACAACAAATGCAATTGAATTTGAAGCCTCTTAAACTTGTAGATAAGGCAACACATGGTAATTTGAATGACTAAATAAATACATTTTTTGCAACTCAATTTCTTTGCACCTATTGATTAAGCATAAGTTCATGTGTCGGACCTCTACTCTTCTTACAATATTTTCTATGTAAAGAAGATAATGCAGTCTTGCTATTATCCATGGCTAGATTGATGATATTTTTTTTCTTAATGTTAGGATATTTTTAATTAATAATGTGCTTGAAATGGATGTTGTAATACGTATTATGCATATATAGTGTTTTTTCCCCTTAGTAGGTAATTAAAGGAAATGTTTTGCTAGCATATTTGACATTAATTTTTGTGATTGAAATTTAAAATCATATTAAACTAAGGCAGCGGCTATTCGAACCCTACTTTTTGCTCTTTATACCGTAGTTTTGAATTTTTAAGCCCTTATGAAATGACTTTGATGCCCGTATATATAAAAAGGCTTTAACTCCCCACATCCCATGATTCCCATAAAATTGTTTGAACCACAAATGCTGAGCGGGGACACCACGAAGTCGAATCCCACACCCGACCTCCGACTGGCCCAACTTCGACGAAGTAATCAAGACCGATTCGGTAAGTTCGTTATTAACTTGTTTATCTTAGTTTTGGCAATTTCTGTTCATTGTTTGGTGGTTTTTTACTAGTTTTTGGGTGTTTCATTTTCGATTTTTTAGGGCTTCTTCTTTGGTGGTGAGTTTTGCATCTTAACTTCTACAATGTCTCAAGAATCTGTAGAAGGAAGCAAAATCCAGCATGAAATGGTAAGTTCTATTATGTTTCGTGCATTTTTCATCATTTTTATAAGTTGGTGCTCACGGTTATGAATCTCGTGGTGCGCGATCACACAGGACCAATAGAGGATAAGGGCTAATAGTTCGTTTTGACCACTACCCTTCGATACCTATCAGTTTATTTTAGCCGCTACCTTTTGATACCTATCGATCTGTTTTAGTCATTATCCTTTATTACTTATTGGTCTTTTTTTTTACTAAAAATTTCATTTAACTAAAGGTCTGATTTAGTCACCACTTATCATTCTTAATTGAAAATTGGATTTTCAACATTAATCATGTTTTAATTTGTTCTTCTCTTGCTGCTTGTAGGTTAATATGTATGATACATCATCTGGTACATCCGAGGCTAGTGCATGCGGGGAGGGGAAGGCCTTTCCAGACTTTACGGAGGCATTCAAACCAATAGTGCCATTGAAGTCTAGAGAGGATGCTACAGTACAAAAATATTTTATTTATCAGCGGTCGCGTGTACCACCTATATAGATACTTATGTGCAAGTTTTATAATTTTATAGTCAAGTGTGCGAGTGGAGTCACGCCTTGAAATGCGTACAAGTGTGAGACCTGAGTAGTAAATGATATGGCAAGTATCTAAGTATGTTTCAAATATATTAAGAATATTTGTACTTAAGTTACTAAATCTACTTTGGCAATTGATTTATTTAAGTAAGCCTAATCAAATAAGCCTAAGTTAACAAATGAATAAAACAAGAACCATAGATCTTTTCTTAAGATTCGCATATTAATAAATCCTAGGAGATCAAATGTATTTTGTTAGTGGTTAGAGAGTGTGACGCCCCAAATTTCGAGGCAAACCAGGTATCGCCACGTTGCTAGACACGTCACCAAGCATGTCACGTCACCGCATACTTACTTTTAAATGTCCGCGACCTAAACCTTTGCATGTATCTTATTCGTCTTAACTTAGTATTTATGAATATTTTTGTGAATATTTACATTAAGTTGACTAAGTAAGTTGTTCATGATTTATTAAATTATTATAAATTAAACATCAAGTGGAAGTCTTCGAAGCATGCAAACACGGTAGAAATAAAAAGTTTGCATAGTTTAAATAACCCTATAGTGTTGAAACACGGCAGTAGATACCATGTATATTAATGAGCGACAAAAGTACAAAAGGTGAACATATACATGTATCAGGTATACAAGTCCTCCCAAGAATTTCATAAAAATAGTAAATAAATACATACATCACCTACGCAAAAATGACGGGCTCTCATAACTCAAACGTAGTCGCCTGAGACTCCCTCGCCCCGGCTCATCGCAAGATCTGCGATTTGTCACCAAAAACAATGACAAATCCCGGGTGAGTAAATCTCAGAGAACTTTAGCTAATATTCACGAAATCTAATAAAACGGCTATAATTCATGCAATTTAAATAAATGACAAGAATAAAGGAATTCGCATGAAAATAAGTCGTTAAGAAGTCAAATTTGGATACGAGTGTAGCGTGACAGAGAACCCTGGTCGACATCTGGGAATCGTCTTAGCTAAACCGAGAGGAACCATTGGATGACCACTTCGCCAAACATCTCACGGTCGAATGATAGGAACCCATGAATAGTATAACCCCATCCAAACATCTCTCGAGAGGAACCCATGATGTAGACTTAGATCTTCGTCAAACATCTCTCAACCTACAGGTCTCGCGGAGAATACTCACCTCGTATCCCCAACATGGCTAATTACTCGAACAGCGCGGGGTAGCTAGCCCAGGGGTGTGAGTCCGTGCCATGCCCGACCCCATTGAGAAACACACAAACACACGTGGGAGTGGATGAACAATAAATGAACAGTAATGGAAAGCAAAATGGAATAATTTAAAATGCAAAATAAAGTAAGTGTCATAAAAGAATTTTAACTAATTTTCTCATGGGTTTACTTACCTCAAACAAATTGGAAAACGCCTTCAAAACATCTCGCACTCGCCTCGAAATACGTACCTGACACCCGACTATTGTAACCTAAGTCCTTGGTATCCAATTATACATTTTTCATTATTTTAGAGTCTCATTAAATGAATTTATAGTGTGAGACCAAAATTTGTATAATTTTTATTCCCAAAAAGTTTAATACTATGCATACTTTTTGAACCATAACAGGGGATCGATTGTACCGACAACGCGCCATCGAGCCGCTGTTCAACATCGTTCATCGCCGCAGAAGCCGCAGCCACCTCGTGCATTGCGCTCGCCTTCTTGGCGCCGCCGCCAATGCGTCGTTCGCTACTTACCCACTGTCGTCGCACCGCTGTCGGCCACCGCGCCGATGCGCCGCCAATACCGTTGCCCTGTCGCGCCGCTACGGGCCGTCTCCGCTGCCGCATCGATGCCACGCCACTGCTGGTCGCCGTCGTCGCGCCACTGCCGTCTCCTCACCGATGCAGCCGAGCCGCCGCCGGAGTCGTCGCTGGTCCGCGTTTGTGAGCTGTTGCAGCTGCTGGCTACCATCCGCCGCATCGCATCGCATCGCTTCGCGTACCATTCTTGTAGATCTCGCAGGAGCTGTTGTGCCGTCGTTGCCTTTCTCCTCGCCGCTGCCGCGCAGGGAGTGACCGTCGCCGTCATCCGCCGTCTCTCTCCCCCTTTCTCCGTTATCTCTTACTCTCTTCTCTTCTTTCTCTCTCTTCTCTCCTCTTTCTCTCTTTTCTTTCTCTCTCTTCTCTCCTCTCTTTTTTCTCTTATCCGATTTAAAGAGAAATAAAGAATTTTTTTTTATTTTTATTTTGGAGAAAAGACAAAGTGAATGATGAGGGATGAGTTTGATGAGTGATGTGATGGGATGGGTGATGTGACAACTCAATCCCATACTACCCCGTACACCCGCGTTACGTGCACACCTCGACGTCGTACACTCTCATCATTACACGCGCACAACGCGACCAAACTTAATTCTCAATTAACACGGCGCGAATTATTCATTAATAGTAAAATAAATCAATGCTCGCCCCACAAAAATAATATATTTCACCCATTAGATGTGTCATAGAATTTTTCGCGACGTCCACGTGGGTCTGAGCTTATCTTCTTAATTTGTAATTAGCTAGTTAATCGGGATCGATTAAAATTGGTTGTTATAATCTTCCCAACTAAAAAGAATTTCTTCCCAAAATTCAAATTGAATCCAATCTCTACCTTGGAACAAGTGGAGTATCGCTTTTGCACGGTGGACTTTCTCTCCCCAATGAGTCCCTTCAAGGGAGGAACCTTCAAGTAGACCAAATCATCCACTTTATAACTCAGCCCGTCGTGGTATTTGTTCGTGTACTCCTTTTATCTGTCTTGAGCAGCCTATAAACTCCGATGAATCAGCCTAATTTTCTTCATGTAATTTACAACAATCTTAGACCTAACGGCAGCTACGTCCCCAGGCTCTGCCCAGCAAGCTGGTGATCCACATGGTTTCCCGTATAGCGACTCGAATGGTGGCATCCCAATACTAGCCTTATAGCTATTATTGTAGGCAAACTCACAAAGTGGCAAAACTCCTCCCATGACCCTCCAAACTGTATCATACAGGCTCTAAGCATGTCCTCAAGGATTTGAATAAGTCTCTCAGGCAGCCTGTCAGCATGTGAATGAAAAGCCGCGTCGAACCGCAATCTGGTACCATACTACTCCTACATAGCCTGCCAAAGTTGTGAAGTAAGTCGATTGTCTCTATCTGACACTATAGATACTAACACTCCGTGCAGCATGATGATTTCTCGCTCGAAGAGCATGCTCAGCTGTGCAAAACTATATTTCATAGAGATTGGGATAAAATGCGCTAATTTCGTCAGTCGATCCACGACTACCCAAATGGCATCGTGCTTGTGCAAAGTCATTTGCAACCCACTGACGAGTTTCGTAGTGATGAGTTCCCATTTCCACTGTGGGATAGGCAGTGGCCGCATTAGTCTTCCAGGCTTCTTGTGCTCAGCCTTAACATGCTGACACACATCGAAACTCCTCACATATTGGCTGACATCTGCCTCCATCCCTGACCACCAAAATAACCATCGCATAACATGGTACATTTTGGTCCGGCCGGGATGCATTGTGTACCTGGATTTGTGAGCCTCCTGAAGAATACTATCGTATACACAATCTACTTGGGTGTCTAAAACACTCATCAATGGACTCGCGCCATTCTGGGTAATCTAGACTCTGTGATATGTCCATGATCCTCTGATACATCACATCAGCTCTCTAACACTCTAAGACGCACATAATAGATACTATATGTTCTCGCGTTTGCCCGCAAATATGTACCTCTACGGTATGTGGAACCTCTGACAAACACATAGCTTCTGTGAGCTCTAGGTCGTGCACTAGACAACTCCTCTCATGGGTCCCCAACTGACGCGATAAATAGGCTATCACTTATCTCCCTGCATCAATAAGCATCCCAATCCGGTGCCACAAGCATCCGTATGAACAATCAAGTCCCTGCCCGGCTCGGGCAATACCAACAATGGTGTAGAAGTCAACTACTTCTTCAACTCGATGAAGGCCGCTTCGCATTCACTGTATCTATGTGAGATCACATCCTTCTTCGTCAATCTAGTCATCGTCGCTGTGATTTTGGAGAAGTCCTGTCCAAAGCATCGATAATATCCTGTGAATCCTAAAAGCTCCTGATGTCTGTCACACACTCTGGTGTAGGTCAGTCGATGATAGCGTGAATCTTACTCGAGTACACTAAAGTACCTCTGTCATTGATCACGTGTCATAAGAGTTTCACCTCTGAACGCCAAAACTCGCACTTACTGGACTTGGCGTACAGTTTATGCTCCCTCAAAGTCTTCAACGTCTCTTTGAGATGCCTCCATGATAGTAACTTGACTGAAAAATGAACGAACTCTTTGATCAACTTCGCCTCAGCTGATAAGAAGGTCTCGAATGTGATCTCCAAGGGTGGAATCAGTGTCAGTTCCACTGTCGCCGTAGTCAATGGAGTAATGACTGCTGGCAGTATCTCGGTAATAGTTGTCGTGAGAGGGGTCGCTGGAACAGTAGGGGCATCAACTGTATGCTCTACAGTAGTGGTGACAGTGAGTGTGGCAGGGGGCCGGTATTGTCGCTTCTTGCGCTCGAAGCAATCGAAGAATCTCCTCGAGTTGTAAACTATGGAGTGCGAACATGTCGCGCAAGGTCTTGTCTGAATTGGCAAGTGTCGAGCCGCTCGTCAGGCCTCCATCATCCGTATGAAGAACTGGTCGTTCATCCATGTCGAATTTACAAATCATAAACGTGCCGCAAATCAGCGTTGTAGTACGTGTACATAAGTATTACAATCAATAATACATACATATAAGTCCTAGTACTACCCACTCACTTTGCTTCCCAACTAAAGTTCTAAGTTAGGATCTTCGGGTTTCCACATCTAATGTTTGTCGTTAAGTTTTATTCAGTTGTATTAAACTTTCCCCTAGGTTCGCCTAAACCTAAGCTCTGATACCAACTGTGACGTTGGTATCACAATGTCTTAAGCCATGAGATTCTCAAACTAGGCTATGACACCAATTGTGACGTTGGTATCACAATGTCATAAGCCATGATATTCTCAAACTAGGCTTTGATACCAACTGGGACGGACCTAAACTCCGAGGAAAACCGGGTACCGCCACATCACTAGACATGTCACTAAGCATGTCACGTAACCGCATACTTACTTTTAAATGTTCGCAACCTAAACCTTTGCATGTATCTTATTCATCTTAACTTAGTATTTATGGATATTTTTATGAATGTTTACATTAAGTTGACTAAGTAAGTTGTTCATGATTTATTAGATTATTATAAATTAAACATCAAGTGGAAGTCTTTGAAGCATGCAAACACAGTAGAAATAAAAAGTTTGCATAGTTTAAATAACCCTATAGTGTGGAAACCCGAAAGTAGATACCATGTATATTAATGAGCGACAAAAGTACAAAAGGTGAACATATACATGTGTCGGTATACAAGTCCTCCCAAAAAAATTCATAAAAATAGTAAATAAATACATACAACACCTACGCAAAAATGACGGGCTCTCCTAACTCAAACGTAATTGCCTGAGACGCCCTTGCCTCGGCTCGTCGCAAGATCTACGATTTGTCACCAAAAACAATGAAAAATCCCGGGTGAGTAAATCTCAGAGAACTTTAGCTAATATTCACGAAAGCCAATAAAACGGCTATAATTCATGAAATTTAAATAAATGACAAGAATAAAGGAATTCGCATGAAAATAAGTCGTTAAGAAGTAATATTTGGACACGAGTGTAGCGTGACAGAGAACCCTGGTCGACATCTGGGAATCATCTTAGCTAAACCGAGAGGAACCATTGGATGAACACTTCGCCAAACATCTCACGGTCGAATGAGAGGAACCCATGAATAGTAGAACCCCATCCAAACATCTCTCGAGAGGAACCCATGACGTAGACTTAGGTCTTCGTCAAACATCTCTCAACCTACAGGTCTCGCGGAGAATACTCACCTCGTATCCCCAACATGGCCAATTAATCGAACAGCGCGGGGTAGCTAGCCCCGGGGTGTGAGTCCGTGCCATACCCGACCCCGTCGACCAACACACATACACACATGGGAGTGGATGAACGGCAAATGAACGGCAATGGAAAGCACAATGGAATAACTTAAAATGCAAAATAAATGAAATGCCACAAAAGAATTTTAACTAATTTTCTCGTGGGTTTACTTACCTCAAACAAATCGCAAAATGCCTTCGAAATGTCCCGCACTCGCCTCAAGATAAGTACGCGACACCCGACTATGGTAACCTAAGTCCCTGGTGTCCAATTATACAATTTTTATTATTTTAGAGTCTCATTAAATGAATTTATAGAGTGAAACCAAAATTTGTAAAATTTTTATTCCCAAAAAGTTTAATACTTTGCACACTTTTCGAACCATAACAAGGGATCGATTGTGCCGGCAACGTGCCACCGCGCCGCTGTTCCACATCGTTCACCGTCGCGGCTGCCGCAGCCGCCTTGCTAGCGTTGTTGTCGGCGTCGGCGCTACCGCTGCCCTGTCACGCCATTGTCGGTCGTCGTGCCGTTTTCGGCCACCACGCGCCAGCACCTTGCTTATGCTGCCATGCGCGCTTGCCATCGTGTCGCCGCTTACTGTCGCACCATCTGCATTTGTCGCCACCGCTGCCACACCGTTGTTGGCCGTCGTCATCGTGCCAATGCAGTCTCCTCGACGCTGCAGCCGAGCCGCCGCCGAATTCGTCGTTGGTCCGCGTCCGCGAGCTGCTGCCGCTGCTGGCCGCCATCCGCCGCTGCATCGGTGTCGGTACCACGCACGCCGATCCCGCCGGAGCTATTTGTGTCGCTTTCTTGCCTTTCTCTCGCTCGCTGCTGATAGAGCCACCGTCGTCGTCGTCGTCCACTGTCTCTTTCCTTTCTCTCCGCCATTTATTGCTCTATTTCTCTTCTTTCTCTCTCTTCTCTCCTATCTTTTTTCTCTCTTATTCGATTCAATTTTATTTTTTTTATTTTTTTGGAGAAAAGACAAAGCGATTGATGAGGGATGAATTTGATGTGATGCGTGATGTGATGGGATGGGTGATGTGACAACTCAATCCCACCTGTACACCCGTGTTACACGCACACCGCGATGTCGTACACTCTCGTCACTACACGCGTACAACGCGACCAAACGTAATTTTCAATTAACGCAACGCGAATTATTAATTAATAGTAAAATAAATAAATGTTCACCACACAAAAATAATATATTTGACCTATTAGGCGTGTCATGTACTTTTCCGCGACGTCCACGTGGGTCTGAGCTTATGTGTTTAATTTGTAATTAGCCAGTTAATCGGGATCGATTAAAGCAGGTCGCTACAGAGAGAGAGTTAGTGGAAGATTATAGGGTAAATAAGGGCCTTTGATGAACCTCTATATGGACATAATGCAACAATAAATGGGGCTATAATTTGAATATGACAAGTAATATAAATACTAACCCTTAGTCATTTTCATGAAACATGCACCATTAAATAGATGAAAAATCAAAGGAGAAAGGATGGAAATTGGCAATTGAATGATTAATGGAGTAAATATTGGTACAAAAGCTTCATTTGATCAAGCTAGTGAAGAACAACTTATTCATGATTCAAATCTATGTAAATTAGGGCTTTTGTTCAAAATAAGATTCTGGAATGTTTGAATGTATTCCTTTTTTTTATCAAGCTCTAATTGACTCAAACTTTTCAATGAATGTATGATTTTTGAAAGGTTTTCAAAGTCTTGATGTCAATTGTGAGTTTTAGGGTTCATGAATGTAAAATCTTGATCTTAATTTGATAAAGTAAAGTGTAAGTTGTTGTCTCAATATTGTTTGGTTGCCTATAAAGAAGGTTTATCGATTTCTGGAGATCGGGGATGATTTGGGAACATTTAAAATTACTTTTAGGTGATTTGGGAGTGCAGAACTGTGTTTTTGCAGTTATGCCCGACCTTGGAGTGCACTATACGTTCTGGGCAGCCTCAGGACCATTTTGACAGACTTATGTAAAATGGTCATAACTCGCTCATTTTAACTCAGATTTTGACGGTCCGCATATAGTTGGAAAGACTTGAGATATAAAAACAACTTAGGTTCATTAGATTTCAAAAATAAATTCATTTGATTTGTCGAAAATGGGGCGAGAGTTAAGGTTTATCCGCAAGGATAACACATTTATAACTTATTGGGCTGATTCTATTTAATGATTTTCAAGGACCTTCCACTCATCGTATTTAGCCCAATTTTTTCATATCAATTTTATTTTATGCGATTTTATTGCACGTCGATTTTGGAATCATTTTGTAATCATTAACACACTTTTCAAAAGGCATTTCGTTTTGAAGATTATATTTATAGATGTCAAGCAACTTAAATGGAATTTAATGCACATAACTGATCCAAATGGATACCTAGAGCCTAGTCGCATACTGTCAGATGTTAGAAATCAGTTGGAGGCATGTGGGAACCATGAAAGTTTGAATTTCGCATAGATTTGACGTAAGTAAACCAGTAGAGGCCTCAATACTAATTCTCATAAATTGTTTTGATACCATACTTGGTAATTCATTTTATATGAACTTTCTTGTCATGTTATTGCTAATGTTCATGCTCACTTTGTGATTCTCATTCCATTTCTCGATGATATGATTTCCTAGTGAATTCATTATCTATGACTTATCAATGTGATTCATTGTTGATCTTCGCGACTTACTTTTTGAAATGCATGTGCTATTTATGAGTCTTAGTTCAATTTATTGTCTATGATAACATGTGTAGTTCATATTGATTATCTTCATGATATGACTCCCGTATTGAGCGGATTAGGGCCTAAGTGCTCGAATGGAAGTCACAGGTGCGATACACTTGTTATGTGATCATACGCACCACCGTGACTACACGGATTGTAAATTGTGATAAGTCCACAGTTTATGATTAGAAAGTCAAGTTGGTATAGGTGACTATGTATCTGCAATAGTTGATGGAACCAATCTAAATTGTTGGAGACTTAGTTAAGTCTAGAACCCACCTTGAAAGTTATGTTACGTATTGTGTGTTACAACCGGATGGACTTGGACCACGTGGATACCCATATCTATGTGATATTGTTGCTTGATTCTTTTCGGATTCCTTATTAGCTTATTTATCATGCACTTTCTATTTCATTTCTTTGTGATTACCTGCATGATCTATCGACTAACCTTTATTGGATTCTAGAATTAATGTTGAGACTCATCTGGCTTTACTCACTGGAATTATCTCTTATGTGGTGAAAATTGCAGGTTCATCATCTAGCAAAAGAAAAGAACTGGCACTTGGTGACTTCCTCTGAGTTTTCTCAGATTCGATTTTCGTTTTTGCTACATGTAAGTCCTTTTAGTGTATTTTATACACATATATATATATTGTAAGACTGTTCAAATGGACTGAATGCACCTTAATACATGTATACTTCTAGTATTTTCATCATGTTTTTTTGGGTTTCCACACCATAGGTTGTCTCAAGTTGTCATTTATTTAGTTATTCAAATTGCTTAAGTTTAGGTCTGCTGCTTTTATTTTAAAACTTGCGAAATGCAATAACTCAACTTTAAAACACTAAATAGTTAATAATAATGGAAACGGAGGCTGATTAGGCTTGCGTTGACCATATGAGGGCTAACGCGATGGTCTACGTAAGTCTAGGTTGGGCGAGACCCAGTTTGTAGGGACTGGGTGGTCACGAAGGAGGCCCTCACTTAGGCTCGGGAGATAGTTACCAAATGTGGATTTGTCATAATTATTGTGAAATCTGATGTTGGTAGTGGTAGTTGGCGAGCTATAATGATGATTGGTTATGACCGAACTAGGAACTATAATTGTCAATATGCAAAAGGGAAAAAGAAGAGTAAGGAAAATGGGGAAGATGAAGAGAAGAAAAACCGACTGGCACCAAGAAGTACGGTTGTGAGTCAAAGGTTTTTGTCAAGCATGAGGTAGAAGATTGTTAACATGTTAAAGTTATGTGTAGGATCCATAACTATATACTCACAAACAGTTTTGGGGGGGCCTTGCATATGCTGGGAAGCTAATTGCACCCGAGAAAGTGATTATGGAAGACATGAGCAAGACCGCTACTCACCTTAAGGACATTCTTTCGACCATCCATTTGGAATTAGAGACTATGGAGAAGAAGTACTTAAATGGTAGGCCCAACTTGAGGATAAATATTGTGCAGAAGTTGAGGGAAATCAGTTTGCCTACATCCACTATCATTGAGATTCCAACGAAAAAAGTGAAGCCAAATGATCAGCCAGCCAAGAAAAAGCTTAAAATTGACAATACTGAGAAGTTAACAATGAATAAATCAAGTCAAGAATTTGTGGTAAAAGAGAAAACAACAAAAGAGTCTGCAGTGAATGATAAATTAACCAATAATCTGCAAATAATTAGAAACCAAAACGAGAGGACTCCTCATCGACCATGCCAAGTAGAAGTGGAAGTGTTTCTTCCAAACATGGTAGAGGTGGAATGGGTTGCGTTAAGGGAGCTGCAACCCTATGCGCCGCATCTAGGCACTGCGCGACCCACTCCTTAGTGGAAACTGAGTAAGTTAGTCAAATACCAACACTTTGGCACTTCTACCACCGTCAGACAGTGGATGTTAATAAGGATGGTCATTGTGGTTATCAAGTGATAGCACATGCTTTTGGATATGATTTGAATAAGGGTTGGAGGAGGGTAAGAAGGGTATTGGTTGAAGAGATGAACCAAAATAGTGTCACTTGACAGAGATCACTTTCAGCTTGACACTAATTACATCATGGTCCAAAATGTACTTAACTACTTTAAGTGCGGCACCTTCCTTAGTTGAAAAATGCTTCATATGGTTGTACCTTATTACCGACAACCATTTTGTTACAGTGAGTTATTAGATTACGCGTTATATCATTTTTAAGTATTAATGTTCATTGATGAATGCTTATATAATTATTTTTTTTGTAGCTAATCATAACTAGTGAAGCGCCTTTACCACCAACCGCACCATGATGGGAACTGTATGCAGAGGATCAAAGGAGAGAATGATTGAATGGTTTGAATATTTTACCGCAGAATCAGCAAGTTGGTCATGTGGATATGGTGGAACTTGATGATTATTAGAATGCAACATGCGTCCCTTTTTGATACCGTATGTGCAACGTTTCTTTTAGTTGATACACCTAGGTGTAAATAGGTATTTATGGGTTTATAGAACATACAAAAGTTGTCATATTTTTTACTTTACATTACTTCTAATGTTGTTGGTGAACATGGATGAGTTCTTGGTATCATTGGTGTACTTGACTTGTTATTTTTGTGGGCATCTCTATTTATTGGATATGATGTTTATATTGGTGATTTGATGAACTCGAATATATGGGAATCTATGTTTTATTGAAAATTCAAACATGCAAAATGTGTTGTACTTGATTTTGATAAGTTTGATACAGAAATTTTATGTTTATATGTCCATTCAAGATACTTAGGGGTCAAGCAAAACCACCATACACTGAATACCTATCGGTCATGAGGTATCATCGGGTACTTAGGCATAATGGCTATTACTTGCCAATAAACTACATATACCCTTCAACTTTACTCCTTTTACCCACTTTTAATCGGTGGCTAAAGTTGATAATACCATCGACCATTGAGAGCCATAAACCTATCAAACCTGCAGTACTGTTCAACCACCACTACTGAACGGTAAATCTTGGTCGTTGATTTACATATACCCTAGAAATTGACTTCATATACCCCACACCATAATATGTTATGTAAACAAATGAAACTCATCATATGGATCCCGATTATGACATTAGGTTTGATGGTTCTTTGGAACCGCAATGTAATAAAACTTTCGGCTATCTTTGGCCGCCTTGCCACTTATACCCCCAATATTTAACTAGTGCACCCCTTATCATAATTTCTTATTTACCTTAAGTTTACATTAGTTGAATAAGTCCAACATGTCTGTATGGAATTTAGTAATCCATAACCGTTGGATACCTACAATTTTGTACCTCATAACTATATTCCTGCATAATTTCAAATGTTTAACGACTTTGATTGTTCGACTTTACTTTTGACGTTGTGTTATTGGTGCTCCATAAACCCCAAAATCCTATCGAACAAATCTTGTCATAATGTGTCCCATACCCCACAAGTTGACTACATGTACCATATCCCATTTTTGGTAACATAAACTAGATTGGTAACAACCGCTGGGTTTTTAGGTCTATCGGTATGTTTAAACCTCCATAAAAAAAATTATTAAATTAAACTAAAAAATAATGACATCAACAACAACATAGGATACATAAACATCAGGCACATTTAGATTAAGATTCAATAAGTCCACAACAATCACGTCATGGGTTACAGTTCCCTTCAGTCTACACTCGGGCCTCTTCACTATCATCCAAATGCTTGACTCGTTGCCTTTTGGGGCTAAGGTTATTCTGAATTAGTTTCTTTAGGTGCGAGGAAATCAAGCATTTCCTTTCAGGTTGTGGTGGAGCCTTTGGCAGGGACCCTGCGATGGTACTACCAGAGGCGGCGGTAGAAGCCACAGCTCTTCAAAATGTCAAAGGATGGTTTTGCATGGTCATTTTCTATTTTTCCATACCTAAACACAAAACAAATGGTAAAACTAGTCCTAAAATAAGAAAATTTTCAATATACGTTTCATTTTCCTTAATTTTTGTAGGTTGAACAAAGCCGAGACTAATATCTAGGGTATCGGTCAAAAAAAACTAATAGATCTCAATGGGTATTGGTTTTTACCGACTGCTACCTTTAAACACATGTCGATTAAGTAGTGCCGCCAAAAATTAAACCTAACAGTCATTTGTGACCGACACCCTTTGTTGGTGTTGGTTTTGTGTAGCCATCATCATTGAGACCGTGACTTGAAGAAAAACCCTAAAACCTATATTGTAAACCTAACGAACAAAGGACATTAAACACTGAGAAAATAATCACAAACTCATAAGGAACAAAATCCATTAAAAAGTAGGGCAAAAACTTACCTAATAGACCAGTAGCAAATGAAGGAATAGGCAATTCTCCTTGACTATGCCGACCGTCGCCTATAGATCTGGCTAGATTCCACTCATAAAAAGACTTGAAATGCACTGGAGAGTTTGATTGAGGGTTCAGTAAGGCTGAAAAATCGAAGTGAGGATGGTGGAGAAGAATTTAGTTACGAAGTACGTTGATTCAAAAGTAGGTATGAGAATAAGTTAGAGTCGTTAAGGGCTTAGGGTAGTTTTGAAATAATTTACAAAAAGCAGGGTAAACGTAGTAAAAAAACTTCAAAACTTGGGTAAAATAAAGTAATGGGGTAAAAGAATCAAAAAGTGGGGTTTGAATAGCCGCTTCCTGAACTAATTGTGATATTAAACAACTATTTACTATCTCACCATCAAACACTAATGAAATTTCTCCCTTTTTGGTCTTGTTGTGATTCTTTTTTATAGTTTCCACTATGTCTTTTTTTATTTTAACTCTTTATAAAGTTGCTAGCTTTAAATCTTGTTTGTTTGGAACTATTGCTCTTGCTAGATGATCTCTATTTTATTTTTTGAATAACTGACGATATTTTTTTGTGTTGCTCATGTGATAGTTGGGAAGAATTGAAGTTCTTGTTGCTTAGAAGATGCAAGTTGAATTAAAAGATGCAGACTTTTTTGTAGTTTATGCAAGTTGATATTGACGTGTAGTTGTAATTTAGACTTCATGATAATTGTAAATAAATATCTTGGTTGAATTCTTAATTTTGATATTTTAGCAAACAATTAAATGTTTTTTTATTTCAACAATGCCTTATTTATATGTTATTAATATTACAAACTATATATTAACTTAATGAGGAGCATTGTCATTAGTGGCAGCTAAAAGTTGCAACAAGTATATCTTCTTTTTTATGGAAACTGTGAGTTGCCACAAATATATCTTTTATGGCAGCAGTTAACTGCCATAAACATTTTTTTGGTAGCTTTCTGCTTGCTAAAAAAAATATTTGCGGCATGAAAATGCTACCATTAAAAGTTTTTAGTGGCAGTATAAGAATTGCCACAAATGGCATCACAAATATTTTAGTGGCAGATACTAATGTCAAAAAAGTTTTTGTGACGTCCTTATCAATGGCACCATCCATGCAGTCACATACCACGAAAGGGCTTTAGTGGCAGCTTTACTGCTACCACAAAAAGTGCATTTTCTTGTTGTGTTAATTTAAAAGTTTTATCTCATTTTACTTGTAAATTTTAAACCGTTTAAGGAAAGTTTCCTAAATATTATTGGATGGTTCTTTGATGCATACAAGGTATGTCCTAACTTCATGCATTTCTAAAAAAGTTACTATTATGGTACATATATAGTTATAAAAAAATAATAAGTTGACCTAAACTGGGGACGCGAAATAGACACAAACTTATGGGTGTCCATTGATTTATGTATCGATATGTGCACACATGAAAACTAATGTGTATCTAAAGGATACTCACAAGTCCACTTTGGGTCACATTAGCATTTGCTCAACTTTGTTTTTGTTAATAAATATGAATTTATTTTACATATTTTTGAAGAAATTCTTTTTAAAAATATAATGTGTATATAGTATATATAAAATATTTTAAAAAAGTGGGGGCCCCAAAAAATGGGACATGAGGTTGTTGCCCCACCGGCCCCTACTTGGGGCCAACTCTGGTGAACCCCAACATGAGACGAACCAGCCTTTAGCAGGTGATGCCTCATCTCTCTCACTAGATATGCTTTGGTGCAACAATTTTCCATCTATATGCATACATGAATACATGAAATTCACACTGCGTGCTAACGATACGTCTAGCCCCAAGGGTAACTCCGCACTTGTATAAATTTTGTTGGATCAATGGTTATGGACTGGTATCTCATATACTTGGAAAGATGTCATCCCATTGACTTTTTTTGTTAGAACCTTAGCAATTTCCACAATTGTAAAATCTGATCTCGGTTGATGAAATAAGTTTGCCTAATTGAAGGTTCACAAAAATCGACTAGTACATTGTTTTAAATCTCTATATATATAAAGGAAGGTCTTATATATGGAGATTTATGGTGATGACATGTGGCATACACATGACATACTTTATACTTTTTTAGGTATATAAAGGAAGGTCTTATATATGGAGATCTATGTGAAACCTACAATTTTGTAATCCCTGCAATTTTGAAATGGTAAGCCAAAAATATTTTGACACTTCAATGGCAAGCCAAAAATATTTTGACATTTCAATCTCATATTTGCCCTCAAACAAAATGACTTAGTTTCCCCTCACAACCCCCAAAATCTCACACACACACACACACACACACACACACACACACACACACACACACACACACACACACACACACACACACACACACACACACACTTTGTGCACCCCACACAAGTCGGCAACCTTTGACTCTAACAATCCATTCTGACCACTGACGATGCAAACTTGCAATGTTCGAGCTCACTATCTCTGTATAAGTTTATTTGTTAATGCTTTGTGATATAAATATAATATTTCTAATGTTTTAAGTCCATTTATGGGTTTGAATAATTTTTTAGTTTTATTATGGCATTGTTTGTTTGGGTTGTTTAGTAGCTAGTGACCTTACAAAATGGAGGATGAAATTGTAGGGGATACAGATGTGCAAGATGGAGAGGTATTTCTTGAGTTTTACATTGGTTTTTGTAACGGCCCATTTTATAAATGTCTCTTCAATTTACAGACGTGGACGCCAGCTCGGATCCACATGGACGTCACGGTAGGCTAGGACACACGGGGACATAGGTATGCTCGGTACGGTGTGTTGGATGCTTATTTGCAGTGAAACTTATTGACATACATCGCATGTGTGTATGTTGTATAAAAAAAATACGTGCGAGATTGTGTGAATTGTATTCGCCTCGATATGCGTGTCGACGCGGGTACAGGGTAGTTGACGAGACTGAATATTAGGTTGGGGAAACTAAAACACACAAATTAAATAAAAATGGCCAAATTACTAATATGGAATGGGTATTAGGCGGCTAGTGACGCGGCGGTACGCGTATATTGCGGTCGGGACACGAAATCGGGTTTCGAAATGCCCGAAAAACTAGCGAGTGTCCCAGCTGTGTCACACTTTTGTGTCAAGACAAAAAGTCAACATCACAATCCTTATTTCCAACATCATTTCTCTCGCCTCACTCACACATTCCACCCTCACCACCGTACACATCCCGCACACACCAGGGACGTCGAGAGCGAGGAAGAAGAAGAGGAGAGGAGGATGAGAAGTAGGGACGCGCCGGGAAGGAGTGGAGACGCCACGATCGAGGTGAGCCTAGTTGGTTTTGGTATTGGGTTTCGGTTTGGTCGTGGTGGCGAGAAGGGGGTTCAGCCATGGAGGCCGAATCGGGTAGCGGTGGTGATGGCAGGGGTGTCTCACCTGCCATCAAGTCCACTGGGGTTGGGAACCCCAAATCCCGAAAAAAAAAAAAAAAAAAAAAAAAAAAAGGAAAGTGGATAACGACCATAGCATGTCTATGCATTCTAGACCAAAGCATGTGTATCGGGAATGCTCGGTGGATAACGACCCGAGGGAACTGCTACATGTGTTGGTGCGTCGAAGGTCTACGCCGGCCACCTAGAGGGATCAGGTGATAGCTAGTTGGGTGCGCCCACTAGTGGGATCCTGGAAGGAAATCTCGAAGTATGGTTTAGTTTGACTGGAACAAACACACACATTTGCACTTATTGTTATTTACGCATGCGATGCCCTACTTACAGTTGCCTGTTTACATTTTATTGAATCTCATTTGCTTATTTGAATGCTCAGAGGAGTTCCTTGGGATTTTACTGACTGTACTCGTCATCCAATTTCTTCTGTGATGATTGAGTGCAGATCCTAGTACTAGTAAAGGCAAGGTAATCTTACGCGACCACCTTTGACTGCCTACCGTTGAGAATTACTTGTACGTGTGTTTTTATTTTGATATTTTGATTCTTTTGGGAACTGGGGAGTGACATGACATTGTATAGTCATCTACCTTTATACGCAGTACTTTTCAGGGTTTTCCACAATAAGTTTTGTTTAAATTGATTAATATTTTTTTGCATTTACGCACAACTTCCGCTGCGTATGTCATGTACACACAAGTTGATACATTTCGAGACATAGGAAGGACAGGCAGGTGTCGTACACGTGTAGTTGGGCCAGCTGGCAGGGAGAACACGGAGACACGTCACCCCGGGGCGGCTAGGGCTGCCACATTTGATATCAGAGCCCAGGTTGGCTTAAGATATTGTGACACCAACGCCACAGTTGGTATCAGATCATAAAAGAGGACGTCCTAAGACATAATCAACAAACTTAGATGTGGAAAACCCGAAGTTAGTGCCTTAGAACTTTAGTTAGGAAGTGAAGTGAGGCGGGTAATGTCAGAACTTATATACGTGTTATATTTTCATTTTATTATATGATATACGTATATACTTCGAGACTGATCCGGAGCACATTCTCGATCAAGATTGTGGACGAACAGTCTGGTACGCATTTTGAGACTGGACAAACGAGCTATGTGGCTAGGGATGTCCCGATTACGACGAGTATGGAGGATAAATCCTTGGCCCAGGAGACACAGATGGCCGAGGTATTACGGCTACTATGCGAGCAGACCGTAGTACTGGCGGCACTGACTTCAGCGAGAGAGCCTGTAGTTGTAACCATACCTGAGGGGACCGCTGTTGTTCTTGTGGTACCCCAGACACCAGTTCAGGGGGTAGCGAAGAGGCACCTACAGAGACAGCTACCGCAGTCGTTGTTCCTTTGGAGACGTCGACTCTTACGCCTCCACCTACGACGACGGACCAGGTTACTGCCACCCTCACTACTAATACTCTTACTACATCTGTATTCGTCCTAGCACCAGAGGCGAAACTATTAAGGAGTTTTTTAAGTTCCAGCCTAGATTCTTTTATGGAGGCGATGACCCCGAGGCTGCAAGGAGATGGATAGTATCTCAATGAGTGTTTCCATAAGCTAATGAGGAACGATGAGACAATACATGCACGACTTTCGGGAGCCTGTTTGAGAGGGCATGCGGCAGTCTGGTGGAAAATATATACGGATACTCATCCGGAACCGATGACATGGGCTGAGTTTAGGGAGATATTCTACGATCAGTACATACCTATGGAGGTTAGGTTGAGGCTGAGGGAGGAGTTCCTAGCCTTGAGACAGGGTAGTCGGACCTTGATGCAGTATATGGAGAGGTTCCGAGATCTGCTTCAGTTCTCTCTCGATGTCGCCGGGAGAAAGTGCTTACAGATTTATTATTTCACCCGAGGGGTTGATGACAAGATTGCGTCAGCAGTTGTCTCGACCGGAGCCATGACATTACAGGAGATCTTTGACAGGGCATTGGCTCATGAGACATACCTACTGCAGAGGGCTGGAAGACGTGTGGCTGGTAGGGAGGTACAGTCAGGGCAGAGTTCTCAGTCTATTCACAGGAAGAAGAGACCGATGGATTATTCGAATAGAGGCTGGAGAGATGATAGACGATAGAGGGGCGGCCGGGAAGATTTTCAGGGCAGTCAGTTCTGATATGATGAGCCACAGCCAGTTCATGCTATCACCTCAGCATCAGCGGATCGACGGAGGGCACAACCACAAGAGTACCGTCAGGGTCAAGATCAGGGGGGACATGACATGGGTCAGGTAGACCGGGGTCAGGGTCCGAGATCTGGAGACGACAGATGGGTAGACTGGAGAGCCGTAGATGTCACTAGTGTGGGTAGATGGGACACTAGAGGGCTGACTATTGGACACCACCATCGCCACGGCGAGGGTCTGACCAGGCCAGAGATAGAGCGCATGCGTTAGCACAGCCAGATAGCGGGGCGACTAGGCAACCCGTTGAAGGTACATTACTTATATTTGGTCGCCACATGCATGTTATGTTTGATTCTGGTAGTACTTTATTGGTTCTTGTTGGACGTATTGTTGGGTTGTTAGGGTTAGTTACCCAGACACTAGAGCCACATCTTGTCCTCAGTCCGACTGTTGGGGATAAGATATACCCTAACCGAATATGTCGAGACGTGATGATAGAGGTGGATATAGTTTCATATTCCTATCATGCACGGATAGATTGTTACGGCAAGAAGATAGAGTTTCATATTCCTGGCATACCGGAGTTTGTATTATTTGGATTGACAACTGACTTACCCATCACGAGAGGTCGACTAACTACAACGCAGGAGATGGAGGCGGTTGCGGCGATAGTTAAGCCGGAGGTTCGAATGGAGGGTCGGATTAAAGACGTTCTGGCGGTTCGAGATTTTGTCACAGTTGAGGATACCGATCATATCGATTGAACGGGTTGTCGCGTGTCAAAGGACTGATAGGCTCTATGAGCGGGTCAGTAGTCTGTCACGAAATCTGAAATGCACTTATTGGGCAGGAACCACAGATCGGTGTTTAAGATACCGATGGAGATTGTGGCTACCTGCGGATTAGAGATACGGGACAGGATTCTGGAAGATGCACACCGGTCTCGGTACATAAGTAGGGCCTGAGATAGTTGTTGATCACACATAAAAATGTGACAAATTCGTCAGAAGTTGTGAGTTGCACAAGATGGACAGAAAAAAAAAATACGCGGATAGGTATCGCGAGGATCCGAGCTACGACGAGGGTGAAAATGACACCGAGATACATTGGGCCATACCGGATTGCACGGAGAGTGGGCACTATAGCATATCGGTTGGAGTTACCTTCCAAGTTAGATGGGGTTCATCCAACATTTCACCTTTCCATGTTAAGACTTGCTAGGTCAGGGCCGAGACCGACGATTGAGTTGGGACTGGTGGAGATACAGCCTGACGTGACCTATAAGGAGAGACTGATAGAGTTCGTCGATCGTTGAGTACAAATTCTCCGAAACAGGGAACTCGCGAAGGTCCTGGTTCGTTGGCAACATCATAGGACGGAGGAACTCACTTGGGAACTAGAATCGATGATGAAGACACGATACCTTCATCTATTCTCTGGTATGGGACTTTAGTTACAGTGAGATTTCGGGACAAAGTTTTATTTAGTTGGGAAGAACTGTAACGGCCCATTTTATAAATGTCTCTTCAATTTGCAGACGTGGACGCCAGCTCGGATCCACATGGACGTCAGGGTAGGCTAGGACACACGGGGACTTAGGTATGCTAGGTATGGTATGTTGGATGCTTATTTGCGGTGGAATTTATTGAAATACATCGCATGTGTGTATGTTGCTTAAAACAATACGTGCAGATTGTGTGAACTGTATTCGCCTCTATATGTGTGTCGACGCGGGTACTGGGTAGTTGACGGGACCGAATATTAGGTTGGGGAAACTAAAACACACAAATTAAATAAAAATGGCCAAATTACTAATATAGAATAGGTATTAGGCGGCTAGTGACGCGACGGTACGCATATATCGTGTTTCGGACGCGAAATTGGGCGTCGAAACGCCTGAAAAATGAGCGAGTGTCCCAGCTGTGTTACACTTTGGTGTCAAGACAAAAAATCAACATCACAATCCTTATCTCCAACATCATTTCTCTCACCTCACTCACACACTCCACCCTCACCACCGTACACACCCCACACACGCCAGGGAGGCCGAGAGCGAGGAAGAAGAAGAGGAGAAGAGGAGGAGAAGCAGGGACGCGCCGGGAAGGAGTGGAGATGCCACGATCGAGGTGAGCCTAGTTGGTTTTGATCGTGAGTTTCGGTTTGGTCGTGGTGGCGAGACGGGGGTTCGGCCATGGAGGCCGAACTGGGTTGCAGTGGTGATGGCAGGGGTGTCTCGCCTACCATCAAGTCCACCGGAGTTGGGTGGAGAGCAGCCCCAACACCAAATCCCGAAAAAAAAAAAAAAAAAAAAAAAAAGGAAAGTTGATCGAACCGATCCTGGTTCGATCAGATGAGGAAGATGCATACCGCTCGCATCCCCCTCATGGGGGCCGGGTCGGGTCGACCCTTTGGGTCGACCAGACCCAAACCAAACCCCGGGCCGAGGTCGGGCCGGGTCGGGTCCGACCCGTCTGGGTCGACCCAACCCGAGCAAAACGGTAAAAAAAAAAAAAAAAAAAAAAAAAAAAAAAAAAAAAAAAAAGGGAAAACATTTGGGAGAAAATTTGGAAAATTCTAGAAAAATTCTGAAAATTCTGAAAATAAATATTTCCATAAAATAAATAGAAATTTATGAATTTCTATGAAAAATAAAATATTTGGATATTTCAGACGCGACTTTTGCGGGATTTTGCCTCGAAAAGAGCAAAATAGGCAATTTGGCCTAAAAATTTGAGAAATTGTCATGCTAAATTAAATTATTGATAAATGGACATAGGTTGAAACGGGTGATCAATTGGCGACCAAGGACCCAGTGGACTTGGACCCGGGGATTTATTAACGGGTGGGAGAGCGCGTTGTGAGGTTTGTAAAACCCAAAGGAAAACTCTATAGTATTTATTTTTTTTCGTATTTTCATTCATTTTCAGTATTCCTTGTGCTTTTTAATTACAATCATATCTCGTCATCTTTTGGACGGTTGGTTGAGTCACTCCCACCGGATTTCCATTGTGTGTCTATGCATTCTAGACCATAGCATGTGTATCAGAAGTGCTCGGTGGATAACGAGCCGAGGAAACTGCTACATGTGTCGGTGCGTCGAAGGTCTACGTCGGCCACCTAGAGGGATCAGGTGATAGCTAGTTAGGTGCGCCCACTAGTGGGATCCTGGAAGGAAATCCCGAAGTATGGTTTAGTCTGACTGGAACAGACACACACATTTGCATTTTATTGTTATTTACGCATGCAATGCCCTACTTACAGTTGCTTATTTACATTCTACATGTTTATTTAACAATATTTATTGAATCTCATTTGCTTATTTGAATGCTCAGAGGAGTTCCTTGGGATTTTACTGACTGTACTCGTCATCCAATTTCTTCTGTGATGATTGAGTGCAGATCCTAGTACTAGTAAAGGCAATGTAATCTTAAATGACCACCTCTGACTGCCTACCGTTGAGAATTACTTGTACGTGTGTTTTTATTTTGATATTTTGATTCTTTTGGGAACTAGGGAGTGACATGACATTGTATAGTCATCTACCTTTATACGCAGTACTTTTCAGGGTTTTTCCACAATAAGTTTTGTTTAAATTGATAAATATTTTTCTACATTTACGTACAACTTCAGCTGCGTATGTCATGTACACACAAGTGGATACATTTCGAGACAGAGGATGGACGGGCAGGTGTCGTACACGTGTAGTTGGGCTAGCTGACAAGGAGTACACGGAGACACGTAACCCCGGGCCGGCTAGGGCCGCCATAGTTTTTCTCTTTTTTTTTATGTCCAACACATGGGTTCTGCCTCTAGTTCAGCAACACAGGGTTGAACCACATGTTGTTGGTCAGTCATAAATAGTCGAACAATCTTATATTGTTCGGTCATGCAGGACTGAACTAACATGTTTAATCAGTTTATGTGTGACTGACCCAATACTTGGACATGTGACTCATTTAGGCCGATCATACATGGTCGACCAATCATGTATGGTTCGGTCATGCAGGACTGACGCGCGCCGAACGCGTCAATAAAATTAAAAATACCTAGACCAACTATTTTGTAGAATAGTGGCAAAGGATCGATCCCACAGGGATTGGTATTCTTTCTAAGGTTTAAAAAAAATAACGAAAAGAGAAATCGGGGTTTAAGAGAAATGATTTAATTATCTAATCATAAAATAATTAAAGCAAAGGAGATAAAATTAAAAATAAAAAAATTAATAAAAATACCTAAGTCAAGACATACAAGTTCGGTTCGGTAAAAGATTGGATTTGGTCGTCGATTTATGTAAAGTATGCAAATCAAAATATCTTAGTGTAGCTATAAACCCGGTGACGCACACGGTTCCTCGCACTTCCTACTCTCGATAGCCAAGGTATGTCGGTGACTATTTCTCTAATCAAACACATAACCACATATTCAAATGAATTGAGTTTAATGTGTTGACCGCAATGGGCTTTGTGAATGCACTACACCTAGACAACCGGATCACTCGTGTGTCCGATTTAGCCTAGATTTCTAAGGTATTCAACCGTTCCCAATAGGGTCTAATCAATCGGTATGGTCGAATGCCACTAGTGTGGTCTTATTGCACAAGTACGGGTGCTTACGACCTACTGACACGTAAATCAAGATTTAAATTAATGTTTAACCTCGATTGTTAAAACAATACCCAAGAAAATAAAATATTAATGAAAAGACTGAAATTAAAATATATAAATCTCACAAATCTATAGATATATGCAATCAAACCTCCCTCGCAGTCTTGCCTAGACTAGAGACTTTAGTCCCCCATCAAAACAAAATACAAAATGGGGGGGTGGTCGAGAGTTTCGGCCAGAGAGGCCGAGATGACCCCCCCCTAGAAACTGCCTATCAACTAACTCTGAAAAACTCCAAAAATTGACTCCTAACACTGTCGGTCGATCACATATTTATTAAAATCCCTTATGCCACGTGTCAGTGCTTGATTGACTGGTTTTTTTACTGTTGTTCCACGTGTCAACGCGTGATTGGGTGGCTTTTCCGTGAAGCTGACGTGGCCCGAGGTGATTGGAGGAGGGCTGCTGCTGTGAGGTGCTGTGAGCGTAGCCTGCCACGTGGCGTGTTTTAATTGGACCGTCTCTGGTGTGTTGCCTTTGTGTCCACGGAGGACGCCACGTGTCGCAATGCCATTGGGATACCGCTAATGTTGAATAAGGTCGCCACGTGTCGCAATGCCATTGGCCACCGCTAATGTTGAAAACAAGACCGCCACGTGTCGCAATGGGATTGAACAGCAGCGGTTATTGACCAGGAACACCGCAACACGTGGCTGTACGTGATTGGCGGAGACACCTCGACGTGACAAGCTAGACCAATAGGAGCCAGCCACGTTTCATGTCGTAGCGGTTTGGTGCTGACGCGGCGTTTGCTGATTGGTTAAAGCGATTGGGCGATGCCAAGCGGCAGCGTCTGATTGGCTGAATGTTGAAGTGGCATCATTGTATTGGCTGGAATACTTTGTCTTCCGTTTGATAACGCGTATTTCGAGGCAAACTGTCCAGCATCCGATTATTACAAGTAAATACTTCATTTTGAATATTTTTTCAACACAAATTTAACTGCGCACTCAGTTTCACCTAAAAATGACAAAAATATTATTTAAAATATTATTTTAAATATTTTCACTAATTATTATACTAAAATAGACTATAAATTACCTATAAAATATTGACTTATCAAGGACCGATCTATATGTGTTTATTCGACCCTGTATGATCGACACAATACAAATCCTCCATTAACATATCAAATTGATTTGCTTCATTCCGAAACCTTAACTTTATTCCCCAAATCGCATAGCCAAATCGAGTGATTGACGACAAAGAAAGCGCGGAGAGGAAGTCGAACGAAGAATGCACAAAGTGGAAGACGAACGAGAGCCAGTGCTTGACAGTGAAGAACGAAGGGATCACCTAGGGCTCAGTTTGTTTGTGGAAAGGGATGAGGATGAAGAAACGAAGTTGTGGTTAGGGTGCCCGTCTAAACAAATGAGGAAATTTTGGGGTTTCAACTTTTGCTTAAGTGTGCCCTTATCAAGATAGTTGGTGCCTAAATTCAGTGGCTTGCCCTTACAAAAATGTGGGGTTCACATAGAACTGTCTTTTTCGTGTTTGTAGGTATTTTTGTTTATCGGGTATCTTTTTTCCATTTTTGCATATTTTCTCGATATCTTTTTTGTTCAATTTTACAATTACGTAATATAGTAGGATTTTTTTAAGACTTTACTTGCTATGTTATAGTTTTTATCAGTTTTTTACGTTTTTTGCTTTTTTTAGCTTTTTCCAATTTTTGGGTTTAAGTTATTTGGCTATTTTATGGGTGTAATTGTAAATATTTTATAATAAAAAAATCAGTGTAATAGTAACACAATTAAGGTTATATTTAACAAAAAACATTAGAATTAGAGTTGGATAATGTATTTGATATTTTCCTTATTATGGATTTAATGATCGATAATTAAATACACAAATAACTGACATCAATTGATCTTCAAAGACCATGTCAATAGCCTACTCCAACAAAGATATCTCATTAGGTTCAATGTTTTTTTAATTTTAATACAATTAGGATATCGACTATTATGAGTTTAATATTGTTTAGTAGTAAATTCTGAAAAAATAGAAGTTCCCAAAATCAACACCTTAGATATATCTATTGTGAGTTTACTTGCGATATATGTTATTTTATTTTTTTTTCAATTCTTTACGTTTTTTAGTTTTTTTTTTAGCTTTTTTCCATTTTTGGTTTTTTTTTAGTTATTTGACCATTTATGCACTAAATTGAGCACAATATAAATTTGATCCACGTAGTCGACCTCAATTAATTTGGGGTTGAGTATATGTTGTTATTGTTGTTGTTGGTTTTTTTACTGGTGGAATTGTATTTTTTTAATAAAAAAAAGTCAGTGTAATTGTAACAGAATTAGGATTAGAATTATTTAACATCTACCCAAAAAAAAACTTATTTAACAAAAATCATTAGAATTAGAGTTGGATAAGGTTTTTTGACATTTTCTTATTAGGGATTTAATGATAGTTAAATACACAAATTACGTACTGACATCAATTAATCTTCAAAGATCATGTAAATAGCCTACCCAACAAGAATATCTCATTAAGTTCAATGTTTTTTTTGTTGTAATGCAATTAGGATATTGTGAGTTTAATATTGTTTAGTAGTAAATTAGGGGAAATAGAAGTTCTCAAAGTCAAACACTTCATATATATGGATTGTGAGTTTACAGGATGTTGCTTAGTAAGTTATGCATCATTCATACTATCAGAAATGCTTTGACCTATGTTCCTTTGTTCTAATTGTGTGAAATATTATGTATTTTTTACTATTATTTTTATAATTTTTCAAAGTTTCAAGGTGGCTGAAGCAATTTGACAGCTTTCAAGAGAAATTAGATTTGATTTAGAGATTTTTCTCATCATGTTCGAAAGCAATTTGATAGTTTTCAAGAGAAATTAAATTTGATTTAGAGATTTTCTCATCAAGTTCATTATCATCTTTTATATATATACAAGTTGGCATCGCCGCGCTTCGCGGGAGTGCAAGGCAAAGTATCATATATTAAATAAAAAGTGAATTTGATGGAAAAAAAAATGAGTCCTTTTTATTAAGTGAAATCTTTGATGAACTTGAAATCATTAACAAATCATTCAACGTTGACAAAAAAAGAATAATATACAACTCGAAAAAAAGATGATTTTCTCCCAAAGCTTCTAAATTACTTAAATCACCACCAAAAATTTAAAAAATATAAAAATGATAATTTGGACACAATTGATGCAATTAGAACAAAAGGTCTTAATAATACAAAAAAAGGTCTTCATACATATACATATATAGATTTATCTTAATATATCACATTATCAATTATATAACGGAATACATTGTGTTATATGCATTATCTATCATATTAAATATCATTATCTTAATATCTTAGATTAATTTTAATAGGTGATAAGTGCTTAATTAGACTTATATATAATGTTAGTTTAGTAGTATAATTGGTTTAAATATCTCGAAATGAACTCTAATTGATGATGATATTTATGTGTTTTCAGGTTTACAAGCTATAGAAGAGATAAAGGACTGATTTCATAATGGAAAGTCAAGAAAAAACACAACAACAAGGTTGGCGCCATGGAGAATGAGTAGACAACGTGGGCAAGGCGTGGAGATCAAAGAATGAGGTGCAGACAAGTCAACGTTGTGCATGAAGAGTTGACGCAGTCACAAAGTTGTGGGTTTACACATACAGAGCCGAGCAAATATACAGATGGTGTCAGGTCCAGTTAAAGGAGAAAAACACAAGGCAAAGCTGGCGCAGTGGTGGCACTGTGATATTTACACACATGACGTGGATCACTTACAAACGGCACCAAGACATGAAATAGAAAGTTTTAAAGTGATGTTTCATTTGAGATTGCTAATTAAGGTTTCTAATTGTGTTCTTAGGGGTCTTAAGAGTATAAATAGTCATTAGGACGTGGTAAACAAGGAGAAAAAAAAAAGAATTGAAGGAGACTCTTTTCTTTATAATTTAATAGTGTTTTTCAAGACAATGTCTAGCTAAGCACTCTTTTTCTAGGTCGGAGGCAAAACAAGTCCTTAATCTTGGTTGGTAGCATGACGTGTGAGATTTTTATTTATAATTTAAGTTATTTCAATTCTTTCTATTTATTTGTTGTTGTTTTCATTATTATGGTGCAAGCTTAGGGAATGTATTATGGACATTGCATGATTTTAGGTGGAAGACTAATAGTTAATTGGCACAATTGTATCTATAATTGTACAATTAGACTGATATAAATGACAATCAGTGCCTCGTTTGTCGTCAAAACCTTTCGGTTTTTGAGTATGCGACAAATAAGTCTAGGTTAAACTGAGAGTAGACGTGATCTGGTTATTTAAGATTAGTATTCACACGAATCTTTATGTGGTTAATACATTAAACTTTATTGGTGGATATCTAGGGTTATGTGTTGACTATGGGAGTAGTTAGTAGCGGACGTCCTAACTATCGAGATTAGAGGAATTTGGGATTTATGGTGCATGTCGATTTCCTATAGCTAATTTAGGATGAATTGAATTAATAATCTTTAGGGAAAGATTGAGATCATGAAATGCAATTGAATCTTGATTTGAATTTGTGGGACAGTAGACCTAGGTATTTTCTCTCATTGAATTCATTTTTTACAAGCTTTGATTTCTAGTAGTTTTAATTAAATCGTTTTCTTAAAATCATTTGAAAAACCCCTCGAATTTCCCTTTTTAGTTAACTTATAGTAAAACCTAAGTCATGTGAAATTGACTCCGTATTTACCACTACTACACCTAATTAAGATTGGTAACTCGAATACTAGTTATATTTGGCACACACGACATGTGAACAATAAGTACGTAATTGTACATGTTACAATTAAGCAATAATAGGTTACTTCAAAAATAAAATAAAAATAACCAACAATAAGAATCGGCTATGAAAGTGTCCATACAATTATCGAATATCATTATTTAAATAAAAAGATAGTAAGAAGTGCATAAAATCGTATAAAGAGAGAGAAAGTGATACATCTCTCCACATTTCTTCCTCATTAACTTTCTCAAAAGACTCAGTCATAGTGCTAGGACAAATACTTGTAAAATCAAATATTAAAAGAGAGTTTTGAGAGGCGAGTGAGTTCTTGAAAAGCTTTGGCTTATATATAGTAAGTACAGTGAGTTTGATAGATGAGTGTTCTTGAGAAGCTTTGGCTTATATAGTGGAGAGAATGATTAGGACATTAATGCTATGTTACACCTACATTGGGAGATTAAGAGACCAAAAAATGATAATTAAAATATAATAAATAAGGAAACGCACATAATCATTTAAATTAATGTTACGTTACATACTTATCTAGGAAGTTCAAATTAAAGACTAAAACAAATAATTAATGTGTAATTACATAATTATTTAAATTAATGGTTACATCAACATAAGGAAGTTAAGAGGCTAAAAGAAAATAATTATGGCATAACATAATCATGTATTTACATGGTTAAATAATTTATTATATTTCATTTAGTGGACCTTTAATGTACGACTTACGAGACTTTAGAAATAGTAATTGGTGCTTTAGTTTTAGCAATATGAAATATATATTGTTGTTCAGTTGCTAATATAGAATCAAATGGAAACTGACATTGCAGATTACAATTAGGGGAAGGTAAACCTTAGCAACAAAAGATGTTACTTTATCTCCATTAGGGCATGAGCAATGGTTACTGTAACGGCCCAAAAATTGGACTTGTGCCAGGTCAGGGTCGTATGCGGGACCCACTCGTTGGAATACGTATGTCTGAATCTCGGGTGGAGACACCGAGGTATGATATTTTCTATGATATGTGGGTGATGTGTGTATTATTTAGGAATATCCAATTTGAGATTATAATGCTAATTGTTGAGCTGTTTTACGAGTTGGTATACGCGGGGAATTCGGTGAGCCAAACCACGAATGGGGACGCGCCTCGAGTCACGTATCGACGTGGGACCGAGGTAGCGGCTTAATGTGGCTATAGTGGCTATAGTGGTTTTAATGTGGTCACATTAAACAAATATACATTAGATGCGTTTCGTGATGCGTGTGGTGTGAGTGTCGAGATTGTGAAATGAGGTGGTAGTGGTGTGAATATTTATAGTGCCTAGGGATGCATGCTGCCCAATTTTAAGGAAAGCATTGAATAAATATGTTTTTGATGTGCCTCGAGTTCCGCTCCCCATGAATCTCGATGAGACATTTGGTTTCTTCTTGATGAAGCAACAAAGAGAGAGAGAAAGGGAAGCAACAAAGAGAGAAAGAGATTGGATAAGAGAGAGAGAGAAAGAGGAGAGAGAGAGAGAAAGAGAGGGAGAGACACGGCAGAGAGGGAGAAAAAGAGAGAGAGACGACGGAGCTCCGACATCAGGGCGACGGCTCGTAGCGACGGGGGCGTAGACGGTGGTTCGCGGGCAACGCGAGGGCGCGAGCTATCGGGGCAGCGACACGAACCAGCGGCGCGAACCAACGACGCAAACCAACGGCGCGAACCAGCGGCGCGACGGGGCTACGGGCCGCAGACGGCGGCGGTTGAGGCGAAGCTGCAGACGGCGGAGCGCTCCAGCGACAGCGGCGGACGGCCCCCAAACCGGAAGGCGAGTGCGGCTGGTACGGACGGTGGCAGCGCAGCGGCGCGTCACTGCAGCGGCCTGGTAGCAGTGACGGTTGGCAGCGGCGTTGACCGGCAAAGGATGGCGGGATCAACAGTAGCGCGACTCCGGCGACGACGAGGAAAAATGGCTTCAGCGGCGGCGGCAGCGCGGGGGACGGCGTGGAGCAACGGCGCAGTGGCGCGTTGCCGGACCGATTGATCCCCGACGAGACAAAAACTGTGGACAAGGCGTCGTGACTTCGTCAAAGCTCGACGACTCGGTGGATTCTAATGGGTTTTGGAGTGGAGACCTCCATTGAAGGCCATGGTGAGGTTTATGTTAAGTATGTTTGATTGTGATTTGAATGACGTAGTAACGTAGCCCTAAACGCTATAAATGGACATCAGGGACTTATGAGGTATAGTCGGGTGTTCGGTGCGCATATTGAGGCGTGAGCGAGACGTTCTCAAGGTAAGTAAACCAGCTACGGACTTGTACAGTATTTTCATTGCTTTGATATTGTTGTTCATTGCTTTGATATTGTTGTTTATTGCTTTGATATCTATCCTTGAATGCTAGTGTGGAGTGGTCCATTGGCAAGTGAGTCATGGTACTATTTCTCTGTGATATGAGCTCTTATTTGGAAGCCGTCGATATCTCCCAATTGAGTGTACGTTGGGGACACTTATCTGGGTCTGTGGATATCTCATAGTCGCAAGGGTTAGGGTTGGGAGGCAGGTGTCTCGTCCTGAACCCGAGTCTGCTGGGCTTTTACCGCGACACAATGACCTTTTGGTCGGGCCTCCTTGCTATTTGGCCTCACTTATCGCTTGCTTTGTTTACAATCTTTTATATTCATGTGTTACCTGTTCATTTATTTCTAATTGCATGAATTCGACTGCTTTAGTTATTTCGAAATGTTGTATATACGTCCTACCGGATTTACTTACCTGGGCTCGTCATTTTCGTGTTTGACTGAGTGCAGAGTCACAGACGAGTAGCAACAGGGAAGGCTCCATAGCTAGGTGATTCTTTTGTTGTTTTAAAAACACTGAGATTTTGTGCATGTATATCTTGTATTTACTCTCCTCTGATGATGATATACTTATGCAGGGTTCCACAATTATGTTTTCCAACTCTTTTAACATTATTGTTGAGTTATTTAATTAATTGCTTATGCTAAATTGTAAACACTTGAAAAACACAAATAGCTCAACTTAAAGTTATGAAATTACTTATAATGATGTATTGGAAGGCTGACTAGGCCTGCGTTGACCTTGTGAGACTGGCTCGGGGGTCCACGTGGGCTTAGGCCAGGCGGTGCCCAGTTCGTGAGAAATTGGGGTCGTCACAGTTACATACTTCTTAGTGTATAATAGAGTATCTGCGAAGGCCCAAGGTACCCCGAAGAACGATGTATCGACCCAGGAGAGCCCCTAGCACCCCCAAGGCAGTGTGGCCTCCGGACCACACCATCTTCGCCCCCCCCCCCCCCCCATGTACTCCCGCACATGTATGTAGTCTTTCTACCCCCAAGTCTCGAAACAGTGACCAATGGGTTAAGTACACGATTTTAGCGAGACTTGTAATATTACGCATGCATATATTATATCGTTAAAATTTCTTTGTACCATAAACGAGCAGGGCCACATATAATTGTCCAATGAGATTGAAACACATTAAATGCTCATTCGACGTCTTTCCTTACCGCCTCTTGCATTTTCTTAAATGTTTTTCTATTTGAGTCTTCCGAGTACGAAAAGCTTTTCATGAAAGTTGTCTATTCTGGGTACATGTCATTTACGAGATAATATCTTTTGTGTATATTATGCCGTTCACAGTGAACTGAATCTCTGGAGCATATCTATGCAAGATATTATTAAATAAAGTAGATTAATTCAACACATTTATGTCATTGTTAGACCCTACAACTCCAAAAAATACATGCCAAATCTATAAGTCAGCTGAAGCAACAGCTTCTAGCATTATAATATGAACCTCATGATCACCTTGAGTAAATTGCCATTTTCATGCCACCGAAAAGTTTCTCCAGTGCCAAGCATGCAATCAACACTTCCAACCATGTCGGGGAAGACATGACATTTGAAATGCAAGTGAAGTAAACGTTGAATATCATCGCTATGTAATTAGTCTTCTCAAATACTTAGGCACAAATTTCTCAATACACATTTGCAAAAATTAATTAAACAATCAAGTGCAGTACATTCACCAAACCTTATAGATTCATTGTAGTGATCAGCTGGCATTCCATACGCTAATGAAGAATGACAATTATACATTTTTGAGTGGGGAAAGTCCTCGTTTACCATTTGCATCAACTCTCTATTTGAAATATTCAAAATGATCTTTAATAGTTTCGACAATTCGTACAGACAATTCCTTCCTCATTCGAGATTTTTTGTTGAAATATATTAGTAGGATAAAGTGGTTCATCTATGAAATAGTATTTGAATAATTGTTCATGCCCAACTTCACGATTACGATTCATTAATCTTTGAGTCCCTCTAGGAGGATTGGATGTTTCACTGTGTAAAAATGTTGTAGCTTGTTGAAACCACATAAACGTCTGTACATCCGAGTCATCCATGAACTCCATTTTCATACAATGCTTCTAAAAGCTCTTTGTGGTTCATTTATATAAGATGCAAATGGTGTAGGTTGTAAAGAGAAAAATGATGTTCGATGAGCAGAGTAGTGGGAGTTTGGATAAATGAGGGTTGCTTAAAATCTTACTACATATATAGAATCATTTTAATATCTACTTTTCGACGACTACTTTCCAACCGATAATTGGTAACTACTACTTTTTAGCAGCTTTAATGGTAACGGCTAGTTTTCGATAGATAGTTGGTAACAATTAGTTTTTAACGGCTAGTTTATATATTCAAATTTTGCTTCTAGATTATAATTTGATTAGTCATTGTAAAGAGTCCATTAAATAATTTATAATTGAATTATGTCTTTTTAACTTGACTAGTAAGTACAATGTGTATGCACATTGATAAAATATGCTAGATTTTTTATATTAGCAAATATATGATTTAATTTGATTTCTATGTGATGTTATATTAGCTATATGATTTCTTGATGAATTAGAGCACGTCATACACATGTGTATGCACATTGAATTATTCGTATACATATTGAAGTATATTTTTAATTTGATTTCTATGTGATATTAACAAATTTGCTATTTTGTATTAGCGGTGCGATCTAATTTGTTGAAACCATTAATAAGTTATTTGTTAATTGAACTAATAATCACAAAGTTTGAACTTAGACAAAAATTGTACAAATATTTAATAATGCGATACTTATTTATAAAAAAACAAGTAAATTACATTGCTACAACAATAACAACAAAAACTGATGTTGTTGCTGCTACTACAATATTAGGAAAAACAACAACAATAATAATAAAAGCTAAAAAAATAATAATAAAAGCTACTTCTTATGCTTCGCTTTTATCATTTCACATAATTGAAGACGATATTCAAGTTGTTGCTCATTCATGTGGCTAAAATTCATAGTTAATATTTAATGATCGATGTGATGCTAAAAGATGTCATGAACTTGTCAATCTTATCCATTATTTCCTCATGTTGTAGTTGAAGTATATTCCATCAATCTTCCAGTCGATTAGCCGCTTCACTTTCTTTCGTCTTATTTTTTCCTTTTCATTTCGCTTTCGCCTTTGCCACTTTCTAGCCAATTGGACGAATTTTGAATTCACCACAACTTGTATCTAAAATAGATGAGGATGTTTAGTTCACAGCTTCATTAGTCGTAGTTCTTTTCAAATTTTGAGGAAGGAAAATAGTTGATTTCCACTTAGGGGTCGTCCTTCAACATTGTCCATACATGTTCATACTAGAATTTCTTCTTTCTAGTCTGCTCATATAATGCTCGAGTACGATCCTTCAATATCTCGTCGTTCGAACCACTATGATTTTCACCTAATAATTTGTTGAAATGCTCATTGAAGTAATTGACTTGTTGTATCCAAAACTAGTGTGACTTGCCACAACTAATTATTCTTTCTGGACGAGTTAACCTTTTATTATTGTTGTAGTAGCCAATGATTTGTTTCTAGAATAATTCATCGTGTTGGTCATTGGCCAAGATGCTATCAGTCGAAATTGTGAGCCCGACACTAGTAAGCAGCTTGACATCATCAATGGATCATAGCACACGTTTTTCAGCACCTTTCTCCTTATCGCTAACGACGTTATAGACTTACGATTACATGAAGTATGGAGAAATTTGAGAGTCAGATAATGAACTCGTTTCGGTTGCATTATTTCATCATTTTGGTAAGCAACTTCTATAGGTTGAGAAATATTTTGGATGTTTGTGGGGAAGTATGAAAATGAGAGATTATGAATATTTGAGAAATTAGAGATATTTGGTGAATGAAAGGATATAAAAGGTTAGGTGTATTTGAGGAATATATGAGATTTTGAGGAAATTTAGGATATTAGGGGTTTTGACAAATACATATATTTGGTACAAAAAATGAATTTTGAAAATTTTGAGAGTTTCGAGAAGATGGATAATTGTTATTATCCATATATTGAGAAGTTGGTGTTTTGAGATGGTGAAATGAAAAAGAAATTGTAGTTGTAGAGAATGATAGAGTTTGGAGAAATTGGAGTTTTAAGTGGATGGTGTAAAATGGAGATGAATGAGGGTATTTTTATAAGATTGAATTTAATTTTTGAAAAAAAAAGAACTGCATCATATAAAAAACGGTAAAAAAAGTACAAAAATGTAAGAACAGTTAAAAAAAAAGATAAAAAAAAATGCTTTACTTTCAAAAAACAACAGTAAAGTGGGTGGGTGAGTGAAAAAAAAGCCATTTTAAAAAAAATCAGTTATACATGTGGGCCCAACACTACACATTCATCCACCGATGAACACATAGTGTACTCTACGCGCTCTCGTATGTGGAGCGCGAAGATGGTGTGTGTAGTGGATGTCACATGGCGTCCACTACACGATCAATGGATGCCCTTCAAGTTGGAGATGATGACGTGGTAGGATTGTTGATGACGTGGCCAAAGAAGCTTGAGAAGAAGGCATGTGGCAACTCAAGATGTTCTCTAATTTTATATATATTAGAGCATCTCCAATAGGACTGTAGATTAGGAGTGGATGTGTGCCACATTGGACTGGATAAGTATTGAGGTGAAAAACATCTCCAATGAGAATGTGGATTTGCTCTGTGTGGGTGACATGACGTAGACATTATCTATCATACCCTTTAGAAATAGAAGGTGCAATAAACAATGTATGCTATGCTACGTCATCAATTAAACCAAAAAATAGACGCAACCAATAGAAATATATATAAAAAAAAACCTCGAAAATAAAATCAAAAAATAGCCGGTGATTGTAAGTACCAAAAGAAAGCTGATTCTAGTATAGTTTTTTTAGGCGAATATTTTTGCATATTTTATTGCTTTTTTATTAACAAAAACCAACCGTTTTTTACTTCGAAAAAAATAATAAAATAATAGTTTCCTTTTTTTGTAAAAAAATGATTGCTTTTGCTATTAAAAAATACAATTCGTTTTTTTTTATTATATAAAAGTAATATATAATAAATTAATATGGGTTCCTTATAAAATTATACTTTGTTGTAAAATAACTAGGACTAAAGCTAAGAAGTAAAGATAATGAACTAGAACTAGAAGGGGAACAATAGAATAAAAGAGATAAATGAGAGAACTTTCATTTCGAGATGATGTACCTCATTACATGGGTTACCCTTTATATATGTCATTGGTAAGACCAAAGGGCACAAGTTACATTTCTATACAATTAAATTAATAAATAACATTAAGGCTAAGTAATTACACAAATTAAAGTGGGTGTCACATCATGTGAGTAGCTGGAATAATAAGAGGTGAGATATTTAGAGTTGTCAATCCATATTACTTACAACGCTCCCCCTTGGATGACGACTTTCCTAGAGAAAATGTCTCGTTAAAACCTTTACTAAGAAAAACCTTATGAAAAAAAATCCAGCAAAGGAAAAGAGTACATCGTTCTCATCAATGTTGATATGGTGTATAATATTGATAGGATTATCTCATTAAAAACCTTGCTAAGAAGACCCAGTGGGATAAAATCATAGCTAAGGGGAAAATAGTACAATACATTAATCAATTTTGATAATTGAGTATTAATATTGTTAGGATCGCCTCGTTAAAAACCTTATATGAAAAATCCAGTGGGATAAAACCATAGCTACAGGAAAAAGAGTGCAATGCACTAATCAATAACTTCTTTTAATTACCCCCCTCATGTTCACATGGGCGAGGCATCTTATATTGTTTTGCAACAAATCTTTGCAAAACTTAGTTTTACCTTTTTGAGTAAAACAAACCCTAGCCATTTATGATTAACTTGAAGATGCAAAAAAGTATATATATAACACCATTTCAATTTCTTCAAATAGGTGTGAGCTGCATCTTGCAAGTAAGTTAATTAAAAATGCAATATCTAGTCTTTTATGCCTTAAGTGTTTTATTAGTGTATGCATTTTGTTGCACATGGATATCATTTCTTATATGAACCTTTAATGCTAGAACATATGATTTTGTCACTTTTTTATATTAGTAATTACATCAAGTAATTGATTCATAACTTGTTGCTAATGAATGATCGTTTGAACTTTCAAGTTCATATTAATTTATACATGGATCGTAATGCAACAAATTTGATGTGTTTCATGCAACTTCACGTCATTCCTTTTGAATTGATTTATATCTCCCCTAATGGTAGGCGAATTACTTCATCATAGTGACATCAAGAAGACTTGCTATAAGAAAATCTCTATTACGGGCTTAAGGCATCTTATAAGACAATGAATCGAGAGTTAAATCGATATAAATCTCTCATTGATTTGTCTTAAGAAAATTAGCATAATTATAATCACCAGCTGATCAAACTCGTGGTTCCTTAGAGGATGTCCTTACAAATTATAATTCGTATCATTGACGATCTCGGATAATCAAAATGATCATTGCATATCATGAATGTCATTGCATCTCATGATGACATTTATTTCAATATGTTTTATGTAGAAAATATAACCTGAAAGCAGAGCTAGGAATTTCATTATCATATAACACCAAAATCATATATATAATTTCTCTATTATTCTAAGTAAAATTCTTCTTGTACAAGACATTAACAACATTATAACTATTGTACCAGATATTATCTGAATATTAGTCTCAGCTAAGTTCAAGTTCGAAAAATATTCTCTTTTATATCGAAATATAAATTTATCGCCTTTATTTAGATCATGATTTGAACACATCTCAATGTGTCAATTTTGATGAGCCATAAAATTTATGATTTTGCATTTGACCGGCATGTTAAATGTCATCAAATATGTGGGCATATATGACAATGTAGAATTAGTATGGTCTAATGTTCTTTCGTATGTGACATTGTTTCTCACGATTCTGAGCATGCTCATTTGTCAATAATTTTGTTCTTTATATTTCATGTGGTGCGCCACTTTTATTTCACTTTTGGTGGGATTATTAATACGACCTTTACCATATCCTTTCCCCTTTTCCACATCCATAATATATAATCGCGATCATGATCATTTTATAATGCAAATATGATTCATGAAGTAAGGCCAATTGGATGTAAGATATTATGTGTATAATATTTCATTATTTTACTCAGCTACCAAGAGGCGAGAAATCAATTCATAATATTCATACTAAACTGATATACGTACTCGATATTTTGTTGCACTAATATATCGAGGCGTAACACGCTGGTTTTTTTATCATTGTCTCATCAGTCACATTTCCGCATACCCTTAACCAAGCGGTAATCAAAATTGCGGAATTATAATTTATATTGATTTATTTAAATTTATAGCTTTAGATCCGATCGTTCATTTTGAGCTTGTTGGAGTATAACCAATTTTGATTTTTATATTCATAGTTCCATAAGGTGAAAAGATTTTATAAAGTGAAATATTCACTTTTCAAATCTATGTAGAGATATTAGCGAATGAATATTAGTGTAGCCTGACATAAATGCTTTATTCATAATGTTAGCATCTAGTTGCCATAATAAGTAATTATTGTTAATAATATTGTGGAAATAAATTCGATCAAGTATAATATGTTTGAAAAATAAAATACGGCGTAAATTGTTTTCTCCTTTTTTAATGTAACAATAGATAATATACGATTAAACCCATGTTCACTACTTGTTTATCTTAAACACAAAATATACTACTTGTAAGAATTGGTAGGACAACCTCTAGGTTGGGTGACAAGATGAAAATCTACTTCACTATGCCTCCTTGAACGGGATTACCCGTCGTTTTTTCCATATTTAGCTATATCGGGGATAGAGCTTACCTACTAGCAACTCAAATTTATTGTATTATTGCTATTATAAAATCAAGAATATAACATAATTAATTGTTGTTACTTTAATAAGAAAAAACTATGCGTCAATTGTAGATTTTTTATTTTTGGTGTAGAAGATCGTACAAAGACGCAACTAAAAATCATACTTTCGCGATCAACGTGACATATATATAATTCTTCATACATAGATAATATATACTAGATATTTTATAAAATATTTAACAATGTATGACATTGTTATCACTAGATGAACTTATTTATAGACATTTTAGAGTTAGTGGCTCCGCATCTTTTGGTTTCCAGCCTATATATTGTTAATGTATTTTTTATTTAAATAATGTATGTGTATTTGAATGATGTGTAGAATAAAGGTATTAATCTATTCATATGCACAATAAAATATAAATAAGTTATTACAAAATCAAATTTGTAGAAATCATATGCACACATTTGTTGCGCATCACAAATATTAGCAAGCAACAAATATCGTCTTATTCATGCATTTATATTTATAATTAGTAAATTAAGTCCCTTCTATATTGAAAATAAATAGATTGACAACTTTAGATTTAGGAGAAAACTAAGTTAAAGAGTTCGATTTATGTAAAATAAAATTCACGAAGTAACTTCGCCAAATCCCATTTGTGAAATTGAAACAAGTTTCACAAAAGCAAGCACATTGAGCAAACATGAACAAGTAAATTTTATTTTTTATTTTTTTTTTAAAACAAAACATGCAAGATTAATTGTGCAATGTGTCATATGGCGATTAATAAGAGATAGAGTCATTGATAACTATTGTCATATGTATTAGTTTGCAGAAAGGTACGAACAAGGTAATATTACATAAACTATTTATACACATTATTTTATACAATTTTAATATAAATGATCAATTGAATGCATATTTATTGGGATCAATCTTCACAAAATATAGCTAAATGGTACAATTGTTCTAAATGGTACAATTTATTACGTTTACGTTTCTGATTAGAGACGAAATTTTGAAACGGAACAGTGACGGAACAGAAATGGAAATTCTTCTAAATGGTACAATTCTAATTGCATTCCGTCTCTAATCTGTTGCTAATCAGAGACTGAACAGAGACGGAATTAATGCATTATGTCTCTGATCCGTCTCTAATTAGCAACGGATCAGAGACGGAATACAATAATTCCGTCTCTGATCCGTCTCTGATTAGCAACGGATCGGACACGGAATTATTAGATTCGTCTCGATACGGATAATTCCGTCTCTGATCCGTTGTTGATTTATGTAGCTTTGCCTCGAAAATTATAGACGGAATAGCAACGAAATATTTGAATTTCGTTGCTAATCCGTCTTAATTCCGCTTTGTTTAGTTTTTCAACCTAAGCTTAATCATATTGGTTCTCCATAACATCTAAACTTGATAATACAACCATAGGACCTGCTCTATCGCCTGCACCCCCTCCAACAACTCCTTGGGGGTGCTAACATCCCCCAAAAAAAGCAGAATTTGACATACATACACAAATCAATAATATATATCAACAACAAATATTCAAATGAGAAAAAAAATAAAATTCGATATTAAAAAAAATTTATATATTCACGAAACGTAGTCAAGTATAATAAATGTTTAATATACCTAAGTATCCATAAAAAAAACTACAATTCTCATTGTTTTACAACAACCATAAAAGCACTTTCTCTTCCTCCTCATCTCCAACCCAAAGGACAGACTCTAAGTACTCTAAGCATGAATGCATGCATCTCTGGAAACCAATCAATTCAGCAACCTGAAAACCATTTAATCAAATGTAAGAGAGTGCCATGTACCTTTGACACTTTTTAAAACAACATACTGTAGATAAAAATCAATTTTATGGAAAATAGGACCAAACAACAACATCATCGGTATCAGCAAATCATAACACTAGTGACACGAAACTAGAAACATGGATAGCACTTGCAAAGACCAAATCGTACCAACAAAATCAAAACAAAATCCAATAGAAGAACCAAACAACAACAACATCGGTATCAACAAATCATAACACTAAAGATAAACAAAACGATACAAAAAGCCCAAAAAAGACATTTACTAATGTAACTGCAACTCCTCCCCAAATATCAGAGCAGTGACCCCCCAACACAATAATACATTTACTAAATTATATATTCCAACCATTTACAAACATCAAAATTTATTGTATCATGGAACTCCATAGCACAACAAACAGATGGTCACCGAAAATTAAACAAGAGTTGGTGAAAAGCAGGCCATACACTAAACTCTAGAGGTACACGAGTACATTACCAGTGCGCTATGTTTTTCGTGAATAAGTGATGCAAATGCTGCATATAATGATGTTGTGTACATATTTCCTACTTGCTTTGGCAGCAAAGTTGTTGGTTGCACCTTTTCATTGTACAAGCGTTTTGCGACTTGCTGGGACATTTGTTGATACACGATATCCAATAAATAAAGGGTCGTTTTGTTGGGTTTTGGGGTTCATACGCAGCGGAGATTACAAAATAGTTTTGACAAAAACCCCGACATGATCCGAATTTAATTCCATTAAAAACGTTTAAACCATGAAAAACTTAATCATACCTCAGTCGAAATATATCTTTCTGAAGGTTGATCGATCTCTAAGACGCTGCCAACGACGAACGCCCTCTATCAGCGGTCCACACACGAACGGCGGCCGAGATTTGAAGTGCTAGCTTCGAGAGAATACCAAATCCTTTTGTTTCTCTCCAAAACGATCCAGAGCATACCAAAAACCCTAAGTCGTTTCTAAAACGAAAAATAGAGTTTCGGCCTATTAATCTTTCGTGTGTGTGTTCTAACTTAAAGTGTCTATTTATACAACCCTTGTATATAGACGGTTAAGTAAGTTACACATATACCTTTACTTAACGAAGTATAAGTGTAATACACCACAAGGACATTTCTGTCATGAATTTTATCACATAAAATTCGTTTTTCTGAATCATCTTCAAATCTCGCAAAACCATTCTTAGTGTGCGACCCAATAGGCTCATACAACGTTGGCAGTGTACCAAAACACATTCTGGTATACAAGTCATAAGCAGTCTCTAGCAAGACATTATGACTACCCAAGTTGTACGAATATCAAATCGATACAACCTAATCAATAGTGTATATAACATCCTTTTGTCACACGATATCCTTTTGATCAAACATAAGGCATGGAATTGTCATCCAACATGTTCAATCGTACTAGTCTCGATCTCTAGGTAGACCGAAACATCCAAGTGACATTGATCAATATCAATTCACTTAGACTAGGCCTTTTAACAGTCTAACACATCGAGGGATCCACTAGATATCTCTCTTTATATGAGAGGGACAAATTCTATCTCGATTACACAACTTCATCACATTGCTCACACAAGATAACCAATCACAACCTTTATAATTGTCCTTAAAGACAACGTTTGATTGTGTCAAATCACTTGTGTTCATAATGTTGAAGTCTCTGTAATCTCAAGTCGAGGACTGGAATATATACCTATCATGAGAAACAACAATGACTTAATCCATGTGATGTTCTCATAGCGGGTCGATCCAGTACTTTGTTCCCTAACAAGTACTCGTGATCTTGATTCGTATCCCTATACGTATAATCATCATATGATCATCAATCAAGACTCACACTAGTCTTAATTCATTATAGTTCCCAGTATAACGATCGACTAGGGACATTTAGGATATTTATGTAAATACCCATGGATCTTATTATAATGTAAACATGCAAATTAATTATAATAAACAGCAAATGAAATCCTCTATTTTATTAACTAAAAGTATTCATAAAGACAGCTAATGGATTGACCTAGGGCACATGCCCCAACAGGTTTTGCGATTGCATAGTAGTCAAAAAAGATTTGCAGTTTTGAAGGATCCTCCAGAGCTGGCCTCCAAGTAGACGGTACCTACACATGACTTAAAAGCGTGAACATTTCCAAGAGAAATCAAGTGAAAAATAATGCGTTAAGATGTTATCATAAATTTATGTGAATATGCGATAGATAGAAATGCACTATCATTTAAAAAAAAATACCTGTACAGTACCAAACTCTTCTGAACTCTCATCTAACGATGTTCCCACAAAGTCGAATGACTAGCACTTAAGCGCAAGAGAAAGTGCCAGTTCCTGCAACCTACTCATTGCTGCATTTTTATTTCATAAAAGTGTGAACTAACAAAGTGAAGTAAACAAAACTACAAAATAACATAAGAGCTCAAAAGAAATAAAACCACTAGATAAACCATAGAGATGCTCAAGTAGGGAAAAATGGCCAACCAGGGTATTCAAAGTTATACAAAAATCACGGGCTTGTACCCGACCACTTACCAAACAAAAAAAGGGAAAAAGAGGTATTAGCATGAACCAACCATGTATAGAAGAGATTCAGGAATTATTTAAGCTAACTGTTTGCAGAAATCAATTTTAAACATACATGATAATCTATTTCAAGTAGGGAAAAATCATCTGAGACACATGTTTTTGTTCAGATTTGGAAGAAGTAATCATAAACCAACTGTAATGAATCTCATATTCGGAAACATCAAAGCCACTGAAATCCTAAACCCACAAGTACGAAAAAGGAGACAATATTGGAAGTAAAACTAGAAACAAGAAGTGGCTTTCTCCTTGAAGTGCTTTTTGTCATAGATTAGTCATTGTATTACGACATTCACCATTTGCAAGAAAGTAAAATGAAAAACAAAAGAAAGAAACGGAAAAGAGTGAACTGAACTAGTAAACAATGCAAGGATGTGAGGAAGAATTATGCACAAGGCCGAGAGTCATTAGCCTGTCTATACCTCTATCTCTTCACCGATTGGTCTCATTTATTCTCCAGTGCGATCAAAAAGGCATCTAAGAAATTAAGAATAATGATTGATTAAGGGAATAATAGAGAGCCTACTCAAAGATCCTTTGAAATCACATGCATGAACAAGTGCATGAACTTCCACTTTTGAGTTTAGAACAAAGAACAAAAACAAAGGCAATATTGATTTTGAGCATAAGAAAAAGAAAAAATATATAAGCGGGTCCAAGGGAATCATTCAGTCTCAGTTATTAATGAAAGCTGTCAAGGATAAAGAGCTTTCTAGGAGAATTTTTTTCAGAGGCGAAGAATTTTTTCTGAAGCAAAGAATTTCAGTTAAGAAAAAGAAAAAATATATTAACTTAGCTCGGTTAATTATATATACTTTGATGTTTTCTGAAGCAAATAATTTTTTTCTTTCATTAAAAAAAGAACAAGGCATCTGTGGGAAAGCGAGAAAAAGAAAAAAAAAACAAAAAGGGGAATAGTCATGAAGTGTCAGCACAATTTCAGCAGATAAAATAGCATAATAGATGAACAAACACTAAAAATGGGAATCAATTATTTTCACTCAGCAAGATCAAATGCTTTTAGATCAAAGAATTTTACCCGCACATAGTACTGGTGAGTTCAAGTGAGCACTGGTGAGCACGACATTCGCAGGCATTGATACGTTCAATTCTGTAGAAGACAAGCAAACAAATGATATTTCACTCAAACCATTTGAGACACTATTCTTCAAACTTCACTAAGCACCTTTAGCTTAGAATACCGATTTCAAATATGCTTTCTTGTTATGCAAGTCGATCGTAATATTTTATCAAGGCCAAAATATATTATTCTTAGTATACACAAGTATCATAATCACACATTATATATACGAAACATCTTTAAAGATAAAGATAAAGATACAAAAAAATGTTGAGACAACAATGTCATACATCTTTACAACATTCCACAATCTCCTTTGAAATGCCTAATTCAAATATTACACAAAAAAGAAATTGTCCAAACTCTAGAGAACCACAAAAAGCAATTTAAATTAAAAAAAAAATACCAAGGTGAGCTATAACAATGCTAAATGAAAAACCCTCTAAGATGAAATTCAACAAAATAGGCTACATTATAATTCATTAGCTTATATCCCCTGCTATAATTGGCACTAATCTTCCTTGATACATTAACTTGTTTTTAAAGCATCGAGAATACAATATACTGATTAGAAATAACACATTAACGGAAAAGTTCTACCATCAATCTATTAGCAAGATACATAAGTCAATAGCCTAACAGATTAGAAATAATGCTCTAAAGGAAGCTTTCACCATCAACACAATAAACAAATAACAGAAGCAAATAATTTAACAAAAAAAACTTACTTATTGGTATTTCTCCCAGAGATAGATAGATTGGATCATCATCACCAAGAATTCCCTACCAATAACAAAACAATCAACAATCAATCAAGATTAATAGAGGGAAAAAATGTAATAAATGAAGAAATATCATCCCTGTCTATCCCTCAATAATCTACAAATGTAGACTACAATGGATAACTAAGTTTATGAGTTTCATGGTTACCTGCGTCGATGTTGGTAGATTAGTAATCACTATTGATTGTCAGCGTGCGAAGCGGAGGATGCCGACTAATTTGCCTAATTGAGACTTCAAAAAAAAGGACTAGTACATTGTTATAACTTAAGTTTGGCTTGACAAAAAAAAAAAGTGATTCGTCTTAGTTGAAGAAGTCACTCATTTTTTTATTTTTTTATTTTTATTTTTTTTCCACGATGCCTCATCCAGTTATAACTCAAAAAAATATAAATTGGAATTTAAATCTGTTAAATGGGTCAGGTCTGGGCGGGTTGAAGCGGGGCCTAACCGGCTAAGGCTGGAAGCTTTTCCCCATGCTCAACCCATCACCTACACGTGGCCCTAAATCTTTGTCGAAATCCAACTCATAAAAAACTCAATCTGAAGCACGCCCAAACAAATCCACTTATATATTTTATCAATCAAATAAATAATTATTTATTCGTTCAAATATATATATATATATATATATATATATCTTATATATAATTGCAATACCCTTTGATCTTCTTGAAGCTAAAATAGCTTTATTGACAAAAGTACCCATCAATATTAACATTTGATTGGATGAGTTTTTTTTAATAAAATCTAAATAGGGGTGTTTAGGTAAATTCTACTTAACTAACATAAAAGTTGGGACTTAAAAGTGGAGAAAGAGAGAGTGCGTGGGGATTTGAAAGTGATAAACATGGAGAGAGAGAGAGAGAGAGAGGGAAAGAAAAAGAGAGATAACCGTATGGCAGTTTTTTTTTTTTTTTTTTTTTTTGTAGATATGAGTAGTTATCTTAATTGAATCTTTTAGTTTAATTAGCCAAGTTGCTAGAAACATTTAACATGCGTAGCACATCCCTTCCCACTAATATATATAAAGAAATTGTTTATGTGAGAAGTTCTCACAGCGCGACATGCGGAATGTAAGAAGCTCTCACAATGTGACATGTGACATTATGATTTAATAATTGATATTTTATAAATAAAAAATAAAAAACACAAGTCATTGATATTTCTCGCACTTAAGTGAGGGGTAGGATGGTAAAATTTAATTTTTTAGTTTTTTTTATAATTTTTGTTTTTTGTGCTTTTTTAGGGAGTTTTTTATTTTATTTTTGGGGAGTTTCTATTTTTTGTTTTGATTTTTTTAATAATTTTCTTTTTTTGTCTTTTTTTGGGAGTTTTTAATTGTAACATAAGTATTTGATAAAAAAAAATTATAACACAAGTATCATAAGTTTTTTTTTTCTTTTTATCCATTACGACACAAATTCAATTAGTATTTATTGTACTAGAAATATACAAAACTTATGGTATCTTCTAAATAGCACCCTATGATTTTTTTATCACAATTCACAAACACATATATATACTAGTTTTCATAGCGTGCTCCGCAAGTGCAGTGCGCGTGCTACGCACCCTACGTACATAAATTAAATTAAAATAATAATATACAACAACAACAACAACAACATAGCCTCAGTCCCAAATTAACTAGGGTCGGCTACATGGATCAAACTTTTTCATTGTGCTCGATTAAGTGCAATTGATGGTGAGCTTTGCAAACCATTCAAATAAATTAAAATAATAATATATATTTATTAAATCAAACAATTTTATAAATATAAGATATAATATAAATACATTATAAATGAAAAAATATAATGATAAACATATTAGAAGTGACGATGAACATATTAAATATAAATATAAAGGTGTCACACCTATGTAATGAGATATATCATGTTGGAATGAAAGTTGTCCGATTTCTCTCCTATGTTCTCTCATTCTCCTATTTATTTACTTGTTTACTTTACCTAGCTTGGTCCTAGTTATTTTACAACATTAGGCGATTACTTGTTTTTTTTTTCTGCATACGCACCACACTTTTTACTTAGGGCTCTCCAGCGAAAAATTCAAACTAAAAAAAGTCAATTCTGATGCAAAATGACACTTATGTCATTCACTGTGAAAACTATAACATAAGTTTTAGCCACATGTCGCCCAACCTAAAATAGATGTCTTGACCGAGATTTTGGAGTTGGGTGCTTCAATTAGGATGAAAGGGTATATATAGCGGAGCTCTTTTTTTTTAATTAAAGACATTTAATTAACACAATACAAAAATAATGTTTAGTTTTATAGTTTTTTTTCCAGCATATATACCATATTATTAGTTGTTTTTATGTTAGATTATAGTTATTAATTGTTGTTTTTTCTCGAGTATAGTTATTAGTTAAGAGGAAAATTTTATAGGACCGCAATCAGGCCAGTTGTGCTCTCTGAAAGTGAATGTTGGGCAATAAAGCAACAAAAATTATATAAAATAAATGTAGCAAAAACGAGGATGCTTAGGTAGATGTGTGGTAAAACTTGTAAAGATAGAATAAGAAATATATAAATTCAAAGACAAGTAGGAGTAGCATCAATTGATACAAAAATTAGGGAAGGGCGGTTGTGGTGGTTTGGTCACCTGCAAAGACGGCTTACAAATGCCCCAACTAGAAAACTTGACTCAATAGAAACTGTAGAAATTCGACGAGGTAGGGGCAGACCAAAGCTAACATAGGATGCATTAATTAGGAGGGATTTTAATGGTTTGAAAAGCTCACCATCAATTGCACTTAATCGAGCACAATGGAAAAGTTTAATTCATGTAGCCAACCCCAGTTAATTTGGTACTGAGGCTATGTTGTTGTTGTTGTATAGTTATTAGTTGTTGTGTTTAAGTTTAAGTGGAATACTTAAATCTTGTATACTTGTATGTTTATCACGCTTTTAAGATAGAAATGTACAGGCTTAACTTATTATCCCTATCCAATTACAATGGGGTTAATTTCACAAATGGTCACTCAAGATTACAGTTTGTAACACTTTGGTCACTAAACTTACATTTGTCCCAAATATCACTCAACTTTACAAAACGTTTCAACAAAATAACTCTGATCACTCTCCGATCGAAAACCCACCGGCGCGGCTGACGTGGCGCCACGTGAGATTTCATGGGAGGTCACTTAAGTTGTTAAGTGATGACATGACATGCAACACACACACACACACCCCTTCTTAGTTCACCCCGACTAGTGCTCCCTCCCCACCCCGGTCGTCTCCCCCAACCGATCGTACCCACCGCCCCTCCCGGTCGTCCCCCCCCCCTACGGTCATCCCCGCCCCAATCCGGCCGTACCCACGCCCCCTCCCCCCTCCGGTCGTCTCCCCCCCCGCCCCCATTGGTCTTCGATCCCGCGGAAGAGAGAGGGTGTCGCGACAAAGTGAGAGCGAGGAAGAAGACGACCGGTGGGGGAGCACGACTAAGACCTTGCCCCGTGAAGTCGAGGCCGATTAGCTGCGCAGGATCGAAGCTCCGTGAGCTAGAGGTGCCGCGATAGAGAGCGAGCGCGAGGAAGAAGACGACCGGTGGGGGTGCGTACGACCGCTTGTTGGGGGGGGGGCGCGGGGGCTACCGTGGGGAGGGACCAGCGGGGGCGGGGAGACGACCGGTGGGGGGCGGGTGGGTACGACCAGTTTGAGGGAGGGGGTCGACCGATTGGGGGGGGGGGCGGAGGGGGCGGAGGGCGGGGCGGGGGCGACCGGTTGGGAGGGGGATGACGGGGGCGGTGGGTACGACCGGTTGGGGGGAGACGACCGGGGTGGGGGAGCACGAGCCGGGGTGAACTAAAATGGGTTGGGTGGGTGTGTGTGTTGCATGTCATGTCATCACTTAAAAACTTAATCGACCTCCCATAAAATCCCACGTGGCGCCACGTTAGTAGCGCCAGCGGGTTTATAATGGGAGAGTGATCGGAGTTATTTTGTTAAAACGTTTTGTAAAGTTAAGTGATATATATTTGGGACAAATATAAGTTTAGTGACCAAAGCGTTACAAACTATAATCTTGAGTGACCATCGATGAAATTAACCCAATTACAATGTCTACAATTAAATAATTGAACTAACAAAAAAAATCGATAAAAAAATAAAAACAAAACTTAAACTGCAACGAAAGACACAAATCGAGAAATCCCAGCCAAAAATAGAAAACAAAGGTTAAAATCATATTTTTTTCGCTGTCCACATTGGTGCTTTAATATGGTAATAGATATATGTAAGTTTATATTTATAAATAGCTATAAGATTTTCTTTTGATCTATAAACATATATATATTATACATAAAAGGGGCATTTTTTCACATTAGTCACACCAACATACTTGCTTAATTAATGTCATAATATTATCACAAGTTTAGTTTTTTTTTAACAATTCTTTTCTTATTAATATCTACAGCTTTTAACAATCCTTTTCTTATCAATATTTATAGCTATTTTTTGAACAAGTAATATAATAGTATATGTCTTTCTCTAACCATATTTATTTGTCTCTTTTCTTTTCATAACTTCGAATATTATTGAGGTTTTTTAATGTGTGTTAAATAGTTTTTTATGTGCTTTCTTTTTTTTTCGAGCTAAACGTGCGTTCTAACTATATGAATTATGTGATATTAATTGTTATTTTCATTTTTTTTTTGGAGTTTTAGAGGTGATTAAAGCACTTTAGTGGTTTTGAGTTGTATATTTTTCATTTTTATAGAGAAATTAAAATATGCAATTTCGTCTTTAATGACGTGAGAATCGGAAATGAAGCAATTGATGCTTAATTTTTTGATTTCTTAAGGCTACATTTAAAACAAAAAATTTTCAAAATGTGACAAATATTTGGGAAGGGAGGGAGAACATCATAAATTTTTTTCCACTTTTTTCTCATCAAGATTATTTTATCCCATATGTAGATACTTATTCTCGCGTGAGATGCCAACTAGTTGTCTTGTATATATACAAACACGAAAATAAATACAAGTAAATTTGATTCTAAGTATATATAATAAATATAAGTTTTTACGCATAGTTACTTAATATAATAAAGAGGTGTAGCTTAGATTTTAAAGTGGACATTATAAATAGTAGGAATTTTTTTTTTGATTGGGAGTCAAATCCACGACCTCTTCAAATCTTGTCTTTTTGACAAGTGATGCCACATTCATCTCACCAGAGATGTAAAAAAAAAGTTTAGCTCAGATAGTAAAGCGACTAGGGCTGTCAAATTTTTGTCCGGCTCGCGGCCCGATTTTGTCCGACCAAAAAAAAAATGGGTTTGGACAATATTTTTTTAAATACGGGTCGGGTCCAAACAAGGCTTTAATGTCCAAATTAAAATCTGTGTCAGGTTTGGACAAGACCCTCTAAGCCCGGACCAGACTCGAATTCCAAAAGATATCTATTTTATTTTGAAAATATACTTTCAAACATTGCATAATTCACAAAAACAATAATAAAAATAAAATAAACTACATAGCTTGTATGGAAATGTACTATTTTAGTTTTGAAACTTAGCTAAATTGCTTGAGACAATATAATGCATTTTGCCACTACAAAAAAATAGCAAATCAGAAACGGAATTAGAAACGGAAATAAGATCCGTTTCTAAATCAGAAACGGAATTAGAAACGGAATAAGTTCTGTTTCTAAATTAAAAAGTTAGCGACGGAATTAAGACGGAAACATTCAGAGACGGATTTGAGACGGATCAAAGACGGAATTAGAGACGGAATTAAATTCCGTCTCTGAAAAATGGCGTCAACATTCCCGCCAAAACTTTATTTTGTTATACCCGTTCATCAAATCTCGAGATTTCTGACAACAAATCTCGAGATTTCTCTTTACCTCCTCCAAAACCCCCCCTCGTCTCGTCCTCCCCACCACCGAAAGCCACAGAAAGCCACCGAAAGCCCTAACCAAGCAAACCCACCGCGCGATTCGATCTCATCGTCTTCGTCGTCTCTCCTCTATACTCTCGTCTCTCCTCTCTCGGTCGCGCCGTCTCTCCGGTCACCGGCCCCCAAATCTCCAACCCCCAACAAATCGGCGTCTCTGTTCCGTTGCTCTCAACTCTCTCTCTCTCTCCGTCTCTCCGTCTCTCTCCCGATCCACCGCCCCCAAATCCCCAACCCCCAACAAGTCATCCTCGCACTACATTGCTCCCCGGTAGCGCCGCCTGCTGCTCGGGTCCTGTTCGGTTGTCTTGCACCATTTCGGTCCGCTCCTCTCGCTCCTCTCGGGTCTCACTTCGTGCTCTCATTCAGTCCCCTCTTCGATCTCTCGTTCGGTGGTATTGTGCTCTCATTCATTCCGCGCCTCGTCTGCTTGATTGGTGAGTTCTCCCTCTTTCCTCTCGAACCATTATTTTTGGTGAATTGGCGGTGACATGTTATGTAGGTGTTCCTTGCTATTTTATCATATCTTGATGTTGGTTTACCTATTTAAATGTATAATTTAAATAAATTTGATTTGGTTGTAACTTTACCAGTATGTCTCCCTTGCTATTGTATTATATCTTGATGTGTATAACTATTCAGCTATCATAAGTGATATATTGATGTCTTTGTTATATGTTCGGTGTCTCTCTTGATGTGTTATGTAGGTGTTCAACTAACATTTATAAAAAGAACAAGTTTCCACTTCCTTTCAGTCTAATGAAATCAAGAATTTTCGTTCAGTATTTTTGTTCAAATTTATCATGTTAGGCATTGTTTTTTATTCCTTGCTATTTTATTATGTTTGGTTATGCTATTCTGAAATGCCAAAAAATTTGATAATAGGTGCAATGATCTGAAATATGAAAATCTAATTCTGAATATACTAGGTATTACTTTGATCATAGTTCTTTGCATGATTCTTGATCTCATTCAAGAGCTTAGTGAACGAAGTGATGGTTGTGGCTATGTCTTCATCGGAGCCAACTCTGAAAGTCTCATAGTGCCCCTCGATTATCAACTTTTTTCTTCACTTGATGTTTACCTTTATAATGTACCCTAAGCTTCTCCTTCACTTCCTTAGTTGTTTGACAAGCCCTAACTCTGTTAAATTTGTTCTCATAAAGCGAGGAAAAAAATATTCATGCCTTGATCATTGGAGAGCTCAATCTTGGTCTCCTCAATGATGTATTCTGTCATGGCCCTGTTCGGTGGACTGTACCTACTCTCAATTGACTCCCACAAAAGTATAATTTTCACCCTAATGTAGAACTTCATCCTTACTTTCCAATTAGCATAGTTGGTATAGATAAAAAACACTTTGAATTTTCAACTCCCTATCCTTAGTTCAATGAAAAGTTAAAACAATTACTTTCTAATCCAGGCATCTTACATATTTATGATGAGGTAAATAATCCAGTTAGAGGAATATCGAATAAATGTTGTTGTACTTTGCATTTCGTGCCTTGAATTGCATTCAAACATTAATACTTAGCAAGATAATAATTAAGGACAACATTAGATATTAAAGTAAATTTGATCTATCACCGTTCTAGCATTTCTTAATAAAACCTATAATTATATAAGTCATTCCATGACTAAAGTGATCTAATTACATCTATCATCATATGAAAAGAGACATTACATTACAATACGATCATAAACGAAACCTGAGACATCGTGTAACGCTGACTAGTTAGAAAATTAATGACTCTCTAACTTTGTCAATTTATTCTCTATTCATGAGTTCAACAAGAACCTCGTTCTTTCACTTAGCTATCAATTTCTTCTAGATTGTCTTGATCGCTATTCCGATTTACACTATTCTCCAATTAGTGAGATTTCCTATCATCTTAATCATTATGGTTTCATTACTTGAATAGACAACCGGCTCGACAACGGTTACGTTCGAATAGGAATGTTGTCTACAAGTAGAGACTGGATGTACAACCGGCTCGACAACGGTTACGTTCGAATTGAATTCGTGGCGAAGGTTAAAGAATTCATATTATTTGCCAAACAACATTGTCCTACATACCAAAGTGAAAGGAAGATTAGATGTCCGTGCAATTTTAAGAAATGTCGACTTGTACCGTACCTGGACGTTGAAACGGTTGAGTACCACATATGTAGGTATGGATTTGTCCCGGGATATCACTGTTGGTACGAACATGGTGAGAACGGAGATGAAGGCCCGCAAAACTTTTACGAAATGGATAGCCATATTGATGATGCTGATGTGGGAGGATTACGATCCGACACCTTACCGCGAGATGCTACACAATGTGGCAGTCCAAGTTTCAATTGGAATGACGTGGAAGAATCTCCAAACCCCCAAGCACGCCAACTATATGACATGATTGATGCAAGTAGGGAACAATTGTGGCCTGGTTGCGAAACCATGACAACGTTGTCCGCAATGGCAAGATTACTTGCTATCAAGTCTGAACATCATATATCTGAACGGGGGTATAATGAAATCATTAAACTCATGAAAGATTGTTTGCCAAATGACAACTCATTGGTTGAAAATTCTTATGCCACTAAAAGACTAATGCGAGGTCTATGTCTACCTGTTGAGAAAATAGATTGTTGTGAGGACCAATGTATGATTTATTGGGGAGTAGACTCTGAGTTTACGTCATGTAAATTTTGTGGGAAATCACGATACATTGCACATCGACGAGGTCGTGGTCGGAACACAAAAAACCGCCCTTGCAAAAGAATGTACTACTTCCCTTTGGGCCCTCGGTTGCAACGATTGTATGCGTCTGAGTCAACCGCAAAACATATGCGATGGCATGGAGATCATTCATCGCCAGAAGATGTTATGCAACACTGTTCTGATTCGATTGCTTCGAGACATTTTCATGATGTCAATAGAGACTTCGCCGCCGAGGTTCGGAATGTTCATTTAGGATTGTGCACTGATGGTTTTCAAGTATTTGGGCTTTCCGGGAAATCGTACTCTTCGTGGCCCGTGATTTTGACTCCTTACAACCTTCCACCGTCGATGTGCATGAAATCGAGTTTATGTTCTTAACGGTTATCGTTCTGGACCGACCAGCCCAAAGCGAAAAAATCGACGTGTTCCTTCACCGCTTGAGAAAGTGGTTGCAAGATTTATGGAACAATGGGGTGATTACATACGACGTCTCCACCAAGACAAATTTTCTCATGCGAGTTGCCCTTTTATGGACTCGTTAGTGATTTCACCGCATATAGCATGTTGTCCTATTGGAGCACACACGGTAAGTACGGTTGTCCATATTGTATGGAGGATACAAATGCATTTCAATTGCGAAATGGCGGTAAGACATCGTGGTTCGATTTGTCATCGTCGTTTCTTGGCGAAGTCATCACCATTAAGGAAAGACAAAAAAAATTTCATTAGAGGCAAAATGGTCATAAATGATGATCCGCCCGCTTTGCGTTCTGGTGAAGAAATTTTGGCAGAAATTGAATCGTTTGGCTTGATGAAGGTGACAGAAATCGGAGCTGAATCTGTGAATGGGCGGATAGCTAAGAATTCGGGATGGAGGAAGAAAAGCATATTCTGGGACTTGCCGTATTGGAAGACAAACTTGATCCGCCACAACTTAGATGTCATGCACATTGAGAAAAATGTTTTTGACAACATATTCAACACTATTATGTGTGTACCGGCCAAGAGTAAGGACGATGCAAAATCGAGGCAAGATATTCGTGAATATTGTCATCGACCTTCTCTACACATTGATTCGGCGACAAATACTTACGTCTTTGGGTGCTATGCTCTTGATACATCAAAAAAACAAAAGTTGTGCGAGTGGGTTGAAAAATTGCGTTTTCCTGATGGTTACGCATCGAATCTTGGTCGATGTGTAGATCCAAAGAAACTGCGAATGTTCGGCATGAAGAGCCATGATTGTCATATATTCATGCAACGGTTGATACCAATTGCATTCAGAGAACTCCTCCCAAACCCGGTTTGGGTTGTAATTAGCGAATTAAGCCTTTTTTTCCGATCCCTAATCGAAATGTGTCAAGTATCCAAGATATGGAGGTCTTAGAGTCTGAAATACCAAAAATCATTTGCAAGTTGGAAAAAATATTCCCTCCAAGCTTATTTGACTCTATGGAACACCTACCAATCCACTTGGCCTACGAGGCCCGTCTGGCCGGTCCCGTTCAATTTCGATGGATGTATCCATTTGAGAGGTACTACTCTTGAGCCCTTGAAATTATTTTCCCATTCAATAGGTTTTATATCAACATTTCCTATAACATTCATATAGGTACCTTAAACATTTGAAGAACAATGTGCGAAACAAAGCGAAGGTTGAGGGCTCCATGTGTAATGCTTATTTGGTCGAAGAGGTCACATCCTTTTGTTCTTACTACTTCGAATATCACGTCTTTACGTTGCATGACAAAGTGCCACGTAACGACGATGGCGGTCTCGGGCCCACACCGAACTTCGTCGGCAATTTCTCAATTTTCACTTATCCTGGTCGACCCATGGGCAAGTCGAAGGAGCGGTACTTAACAAAGCAGGAGTATAATGCCGCTCATTCGTACATACTGCTCAATTGTCCAGAGATTGCTCCTTACGTTCAGTACGGCCGTCACTTTCATTCAATAATGCAGTACATTCATTGTTCATATTTTAGTAAAACAACCTACTTACATGTTCGTTTCTTCTAGGATATTCGTCGATGAAATCACTCAAGCAATGGGGGAGTTGGAAGTTGATAGTAGTCTAGAGCACAACTTCCCCATTTGGTTTCAAACATATGTAAGGTCATTACTTTTGTACGTTATAGATTCATAAATTTCTTCCATAAGTAATGTGTCATATTGCATTTCTAATTTTTTTGAATAGGCTCGGAATTCTATAGTTGACGAGACGCTCGTTGATCTTTCTGTTGGTCCTAGTCGATCATGTACTTGTCTACCCTGGTTACCTTGTTAATGGGTATAAGTTCCACTCCGCAACATATGACGTTAATAGATCGACGCAGAGAGCGGTGTGTTTTGGTGAAGGGTTCAAACTATGCCGATGTTTCCCATAACTATTATGGAGTACTTTGCAAGAGGTTGTGGAGATTGAGTATACCTACTCAAGCGTGTGGTCTTGTTTAAGTGTGAATGGTATGACCCTACACCGAATCATGGTGTGAGGACTCACCCAACACTTCAATTGGTAGAGGTTCATCGAAGTCGACGATATAACAACTACGAGCCATTTGTACTAGCAATGCAAGCCACTCAAGTCTACTACCTTTCGTACCCTTCTATGAGGAACGACTGACAAGAATGGCTAGCAGTTTGTTGCTGTCAGCCAAAATTCACTGACGAGGAAACTAGCAAAGACGATAATGACCAGGGCTCGGCAGAGATTGCTTGGGATGCCCACCACGTGCGTAGTCGATGATGCAATCGCCGATATCAACAATCCGGATGATCCGACTGGGACTCGATTCATTGTTGAAGCGGGTCCAAGTGAAGAAGTTTATAGTGGAGATGATTCAGAAGAATAATCATCACCTTCTACTCATGAGAGTGAATTTGAAACGGATGATAACGAATAATGTATGTATATGATATGTCAACGTCCAATAATGTAGTTACTTTTATTAGCATGGATCCTGTGTTATTAAGTCCAATCATTTAGACTTAATTTCTAATTTTTGTATGCCCTCCTTCTATGATGTTTTATTGCTATTTTGTTAGGTTTCATGGCCGGAGGTGGTCATCCCCCACGTCGAGGTTTCCCATTAGGAGGCCATCATCCAGGCGGAAGAGGTGCAAAGACCGACCTCCGCGGCGAAATACCCATGCGGGCCTCATGGTCAGGCCACACAAGGGGTCCATAGAGGTCGTGGCGGTCGAGGTCGTGGGTCGATACCTGCATTATCGATTCCGACTTCTCGGTCTCTCGAGCACGATACAGCCGCAGCGTCACCTTCCCCTTCCATACCGTCGGCGTCGTCTGTACCATCATCGTCGTCATCAAGGACTATACCAAATCCGTACTTCCAGTTACCATCAACGACATCAAGGACTCCTTTACCCACGAGGCCTGCACCCCCAGCCACAACATCACCGACAACATCCCCACAAGAAGACGTAAGAGCAGGGTTAGAAATGATAGGCCCTCCGCGGCCACCTCAGAGGACAGGGATGGAGCCCCCTCGCGTGCAGGGGATCCCTATCAGACTGATTGCCAATGATACGTAAGTTTGTGTTTGACTCTTATATGTCGTTTTAAATATGGATGTCAATTATTGAAGAAGTAGTTAAGGTGATATGCATGTTCATGAAACACAGGGAGTTGCATCCTTCGCATTTTTGTGCAAGGAGGATGACAAAAGTTTTCAAACGATGGATGATTCCTGAAGGGTATTGTTGGAAGTCGGTACCGCCTCATCATAAAGACCAATACTGGCGCCAATGGAAGGTAAACAAGACTACTAAATGCCTTATGATTTATACTATTTTCTCAATGTCTCGTAACAATAGCAATCGCCAATTTGTAGGTATTTTTAGATGGGATGACGCGATTCCTGAGCATCTCGTGCGAGCAGCGTACGACAGGCTTGCAGGCATAAGGTACACCGCATTGATGCACAAGTTAAAGAAGAGTCGTGTGCGAACGGTTTTTGTTACGAGATGAGGCATGGAGGAGATACTTGAGTGCGAGAGAGCGAGGACTTCCGAGGCCAGTCTAGGCAAGCGACGGAGAATAGGAACACGAGGTCGAAGGCCCTGGGATCGACCTCGAAGCACGGTGGTGGTTCCGTGTCTTTTGTGACTACCCAAGAAAGATTGGTAAGTTTTTTGTAACATCTTGGATATTTTTTACATTTATACACTTGTTCACTATGCTTGGTCCTGCACGCAGACTGATTCATCCGAGACGCCACCAACTGTGAATGACTTGTATTTGCATCTCCACACCGTAAATCACGACAGGATGACATTCATCGATACTAGATCAGAGCGGTTCTATGTAAGTATAGAAATTATATGTAAAATAGTATTAAGTTTACTTTAACCCATATCATGTATTTTGTTTGTTGTTCATATATGCAGGATAGGCTCCAGAGCAGACGTCAGGAGCTGACCCAGGCTACACCGGACCAATCGGTGGATGATGAGGCGGTGTACCTCAATGTGGCGGGTGAGTGTTCCAAAGGACGTGTCTACGGACTCGGGTCCGTAGGGAGAAAGAAGAGGAGATACGGAGATCCCGTGCTAGCACGTTGGAGATGCGGATGTGGTGCCGCGCGCGAGTTCAATGTCGTTGCGGAGCAATTACGAAAGGTTATGGAGTTCATGCGGCGAAGAAGATCTCGGGATGAACATGGACGAAGTGAGCCTAGCTCAAGCAACAACCACCACCGCCACCTCCACCGACCTCATGACCAAGAATACCGCCATGAAATAGATCCGGTCGATCCACCACAACAAGGGGACAATGTTGAGCGCGAGACGTAATCGTGACTCTCGAGAGATGAGCAGGTTGGTGATACATAGGTATTTCACTTGTTGTTTGTGTAAATTATTAGATTAAACGTTTGCCTTTGTAGACAACTTTAGCAATTCTTCGAATTACTTTATGATTGACACTTCTTTTTGTGCATATTTAGATTGATATTCCATAATTTATCGTGGATTTTACTTTTTGACCTTTTAGTCTTTGCTAGAAAAATTCTTATGTAAAGAAAAATATACTATATATACGAGAATGTTTGCGAATATTTGGGAGAAGAAAACATCTTTGGTTGTTGTGTAGTCTTATGCGTTGCGGGTTCTCTCGAGTGCGATGATGAAGAAAGTGGTAGAATTGACGGGGAGCAACATTTTCATGCCATAGCAAATGAATTTGGGAAATCGATAAAGGCTCGTTTTTCGGTCATCTCGTGTTGAGAACATGTAGGCTCTTGTTCTTCTAGAATTAGCTTTGTGTTGCCGATCATGTACGTTCTTGTTCTTCTATAAAAGCTAATTCTAGAAGAACAAGAGCCTACATGTTCTCAACACAGATGACCGAAAAACGACCCTTTATCGATTTCCCAAATTCATTTGCAATGGCATGATCCGAATGGCTCCCTGTCAATTCTACCACTTTCTTCATCATAGCACTCGAGAGAACTCGCAACGATAAGACTTGCACACAACAACCCGACATGTTTTCTTCTCCCAAATATTCTCGCAACCTTTCTCGTAGATATAGTATATTTTTCTTTAAATAAGAATTTTTCTAGCAAAGGAAAAGGTCAAAAAAGTAAACAACATGATAGATTATGTATGAACTGGGATTCCAAGGCAACTAAGATATACAGAGGATAAAGGAAGAAAACATTTACCTGCAATTCATGGTGGGCTCGTTCATCTCAAAGGTATGCATTCAATAATCTAAGCAGCACACTGAGTTTTTGCTAGGAAGTGAAACAATTGTCATACAACAATTGTCATACTTTGTTTGGCATAACTAACGAATGCAGGAGTTTATACACAATATTGAACCTTACAACTAACCTAAGAATTGATTTGGAATGTTTTTTTTATGTGAAAGTTGATGATTCTTAAGTATAAGTGTTGAGTTTATCTTGTGCATCACCGTGGCATTTGTTAGTTTCTTATAATTGATTGCATTGCTCTATTAACATTCATTTATTAGTGTTCATATCTGCTTATTTTTTTGCTTGTATGTTTAAGTTGTATACAATAGTTTAGTCTCACACATCCTCCATTAAAATCGGATTTTTCATATATTTGTCTCCTAAACTAACAAAATTCCATGTGGTTAGGTCCCTTGACATTTCATTATTAGTATGGAAAATGGTATCCTATTAAAGTTTTATTTTATCTCGTCAGACATTTGTGAAAATATATCACATTATATCATTCTTATTGCTTAATATTCTAAGTCTTATCGTGACTCGTTACTATGGAACTTCTATTTCAATAAACATGGGATAATTTTCTAGTCAAATCATTTGTCTATAGTTAAACATTTAATTGAATCATGGGATATTGTTCTTCACCAATTCATTCAAATATTTCCAGATAATAAGACGGGTCGCACCTATTTTTTATATTGTGATTGAATCATGATTATGATATTGAGTTGCTTAGACTTTTAGTCTTGCTCAACTACTCTAGTGCATTCCTTACATTGATTAAAGGAGTCTTTTCCTTCCATTTCCATCAATCACAATTAATCTCTACATCTCCCTTTTTTATGCAAAGTTTACTCAATTTCAATTCTTGTATCTAAGCTATTCTAATGTTTATATCACCTTGTCGTCCCTTTTACAAATTTCTCAAGGCTTTGCTGTCCACTTAGACCACTTAAATTCTTTTTATCTTAATTGACACAAGTTTATGTTCTTGACTCTTATTTTTTGAATTGGCTATGAACAATATAAATTCGTAGAATCTTGTAATCAATTGAAGTCTTTCGTAGCTAATTCTTATTCAAAATAGATAAACTTTGATATTCAAAGCTTACTAATATTCAGTGGTCTGCCCAAGCCACCCGATTTCCCTATAAACCAAGGTCCAGAGGTCTTCAAAGGAGTGGTGGTACATTGAATGGACTACTCGGCCATAGAGGATGCCACTCTCTTTGGTTGATATAAGCGAACGAGGTAGTGAAGTATCTTTATTTGTCTGTGTGGATTACTTCATTCTCATACCATGATTGTTCACCATTTGTAGAACTCAATTCAAGTATGATATAAAGGCTATAAACATGATTATTCTCATACCATATATCCCAATTGCTCCCCTTATATGAAAAATAGCATGTACTGCAACGACACTGTCAATTCTTTGAAGAATTCTCAGCAAATGTGTTGAGAATTCAATCAAGGCAATATTTCAGCCCATATCTATTTACGAATAAAATAGTGCAAGGTTCTGGGAGTATTTGTATATGGAGTAACTGAAGTTAGCTAATTTTCTCAATCATGTTTTATGCTAATATACTTTTTTGGTGAACTGAAACAACTTCTTTATATGTGGATTACTGTTTTGTATACTCATATGAATCTGGATGATAATAGGTGGGAATTCTGCTTATGAACATGGAGAGCAGTAGGAGTCACTGTGCTTACATCTTTACAGTTCAGCGGGAGTCAGTGAGGGATACAAGGCGGGAATTCTTATAACCTACGCAATTGGATACCTCCTAGCTGAATTTGAATTGTGAGACACAGCTCATTCTCTGAGAATTGTACAGATTAAAAACTGGAAAGCTGATTCTTCTGGACTTGGCTGGATCTAAAAAAATAGAGAAAATTGGAGCCGAAGGAAAAATTCTTGAAGAAGCAAAAACCATCAATAAGTCCCTTTCTGCTCCTGGTAATTCCTTCTGCCGCTTTGACTGGGATTCTGCGAGATGCTCCTGGTAATTACTAAGATTCTGCGAGATGCTCTTGTAAGCCATTTTCCCCTTTCCTCGATTTCTCCATGTTCAATATGCCTTATACTTGCTTTTATGGTATATGCTTTGCTCACACAACTAATTGATCTATCCACGAGACTCGGGAAATGCATTTGAGTGCCATATAGTGTCATATTAATCATAGGGAATTTGATAATTTGTTTTTGTAGCAACATTGTGTGTGAAGAGTGAAGGCACTGCTAAATGGCTACTTGATGAGATCGCTCGCAGAGAGACAGACGCTGAGAGATCATTAATGCACGGGTGAGAGCCTCAAGCATCTCACTGTTGATGCTTTGGCATGTCAATGTCTTTCTGAGATGAGAGCAGTTGTGTGATAATTCACTGTTTGCTATGATCGTTATGCCTCGATTACTAGGTTTCCATTTTTTTTCCCGAATCTGCGCTTTGTGCTTTTTTGATCTTTGCTTGTTCCAATTTTTTCGAACTTAATTAACGTTTGTGATGATACTTGTTTTTGAGCGATTCAAAATCAATATGGTAACGTCAATTCACGCCTATGGTGCAAATATTAAGCCCTACATCAAATGGCCACCTCCATGGCTACATCTTTAGATACGGGGGTTCCATGGGTTATGTGCCAAATCGATGCCCCGATCCAAAAGTAGTGAGTTCATATTTTTCGGTTCTATGTTTGTTTTTGATGAAAGCATGCTTAGGTTGTCCATGTAGTATGAATTCATCATGTATCCGATACCGAGTTAAGACAACCAGGGAAAGATTTTACAGTTCCAGACAATAGCAGTTCCTCTTACTTCTTTAATGCTTACTTTCCTCAACATTGACACATTACGGGGAACCTTGCAGATCACCTTTTTTTTGACAGCCAGTTTATGTTCTAAACAGGAGTATGCAGCAGAACTCATAACGGGACGGGAGTTGTCGTTGTGGGGAACCAAAAATCAGGACTTGACATTGCAGTTGAATGTGCATCATTGGTAATGTACAAATTAATATTTCACCGTTTGTTTTTGGCTTGTTCATGAATTTATTATTGATTCATTGTTGCTCAACTCTGATAGCTTTTGAATGCCAAAGTTTGTCTTTGTTCTTTAGATTCATACAGCTTCAGATTCTCCAGCTGGGAAGAGTATGTATAGCCTCATTCGAGAACCAGGGGAGCTCGTTAAGATCAAATATACTGATGTGCCTCTTTTATACTACTCTGAAATTCTTAGTAAGTAAAATGCTTTAATTAGCTTCATTGACTAATCACCAAGATTGTATGACTGTTTATGGTTGCTTGATAGGTATGCCTGGTTTGACTCCCTACGTTTATTTCCATGAAATCTGCCACTGCAAAGAATTTACCTCAATTAACCTGATCATAGAGAGATTATTAGATTGATTATGGCAACTGTTGGACGTGGTGGGCACGGTGATCTAAGGCAGAGAATTCGCGATGAAATACTTCTTATTCAGGTTTCTCCTTCACTTTTTTACTTTTGTCTTATACATCATGGTTTTTTTTTTTTTTTTTTGGGATTGCTATCAGCTGTTGGTTTTTTCTTTTATTGGGACAACTCCTCTTACTTTACCTTTACTAGTGTTTCTAATAACATTCAAGTAAGCAAAGAAAACAAAGATTTTTCAACTCATTGAAGAAAAATCACAGATTTCTAGCAAAGAAAGCTCTTTATTTTGTTAGTGAAACACAAAAACAAAACAACAAAAGCCTCAAACCATTGAAATAGGTAATAGCCTATTTGTCACATGTAATTCGATTACAACGCCAGTGACCTTGTTTTACTTTGAATGGAATACTAGTGACTATGCTTGAAAGAATTCTAATGCAGTTCACATAAATCCACGATTTTGCGATCTTATAGCACCAATTTGTTTTGCTTCCTTTATATACTTTTTTTCCTGAATCTGCCATATAAATGCAAATAACTAGGACTTCAACTATTATGGCATTGCAAGAACTAGATGTTGTAAGAATTTTTGCATAAATTGCCACAACTCTTTATCTGTTGTAGATTTGGTAAACTTTTTTCAATCTTACCCAATTGACTGCATGGTTGATGTATATAATATCAAGTTTCCAAAACATTTGTATGCTTATAAAATGTAGAGTAGCGCAGTAAGAATTTTAGATTTTATATTGATCTCGTCGCTACTGTTTTTACAGGGCCTCTCCTGCTCCTTCTGTTTGTGCAGGGCCATGATGGAAGAGCGTGGCCTTATTAGTAGGTGGTTGGTTCTTCGATCGAGTGGGAGTTAGTGCCATTGATTGCCCATATCCCTGTGACAATACCTGCCATAATCTAGTTTCCAAGTGAGAGATGAGGAATTTAAAGCATATCATGTAACTTTTATAGTTGCTTACATTACTTTTAGATTGATAATTCTTTTTGTGCATATTTATAGGATTTTAAGTTTTTTTTTTGTGCTTGTTGAACAATAGAATTGGTGGTTTTTATGAATACTTAGAAATTTGGAGCTTTTGTAATACAAGACAATTTTTCGTGGATATTTAAATCTTTTTCAAATTTTGATTTTTACATTTTTTTTTCTCTTTTGAATCTTTGTTGATATATATTGTCGATGTATGAATGTCAAATTTGGCTTTTTGTGGGATGTTAGCACCCCCAAGGAGTTGTTGGAGGGGGTGCAGGCGATCGAGGAGGTCCTATGGTTGTAACTTCAAGTTATAGGTTGGAGAACAAATTGGATTATGCTTATGTTTGAAAATAAAACTTCCTGGAAAATTACAAACGGATTAGCAACGGAATTCAAAAATTCCGTTGCTATTCCATCTCTAATTTTCCAGGAATATATGCATGAATCACAAACGGAATCAGAGACGGAAATAAGAATTACGTCTCTGATTTCGTTGCTAATCAGAAACGGAATCAGAAACGGAATAATTCGGTCTCTGATTCCGTCTTTGATTCCGTTTCTGATTAGCAACGGAATCAGAGACGGAATTAATAAATTTATGAATTCCGTCTCTGATTCCGTTGCTAATCAGCAATGGAATCAGAGACGGAATGCACTTACAAATGTACCATTTCGAAAAAAATTCCATTTCTGTTCCGTCTCTGTTCCGTTTCTAATTTCCGTCTCTAAATCCGTCTCTAATCAGAAACGAATTTTTCCGTCTCTATTCCGTCTCTAATCAGAAACGGAATCAATTTTTCGTTTCTGATCGAATCAGCGACGACGTTTTAAGAGACGGAATTGATTCCGTCTCTGTTCCGTTTCTGACTGCAATTAGAGACGAATTTTTGCAAATCAGAGACGGAAAATTTCGTTTCTGATTTGCTATTTTTTTGTAGTGTGTCTCTTTGACAAAAAAGGGCCGCTAAGGGCACCCCACCAATTCATGAAGACACCCTCTTATCGAGGGCACAAATCAAATTACCAAGGGCACACAAAAATTAGGCCCGAAATCTCGAAAATACCCCTCGTGCAAAACAGAGGCACCCCACCACCGTCCTCTTACTTGACTTGCCCAACTTCTCGTCAACGAACCAACTAACAATCCCGAATCTCAGTTGTCTTCATTCCTCTCCGCTGTTGTATGACATTTTTTGAGTTTGAAGGCTCTGAGTTTTGGTCGATTTCATCTCCACATTAGGGCTCGGTTCAAGTTTTTCGTTCACACACTCAAGTCGTGAAATCGATCGTTTGAAGGTACGTTGGTAGTCTAATTAAGTTGCATTTGGTAGAGTAGTTGTTATGTTTGTGTGGCGGTGCATTCAATGGTGCATTTATTGAAAAGTCGTGGTTCTCGGTCACACAGGCCAAAGATTTTGTTTACAGTCTCGGCCAAGCATGGCCGAGACCGAAGGAAAACTTTTGGGAACTCGTGGTTCTCGGCCAGACATGCCAGTATAGTTTACACAGTATCGGCAACGAATGGCCGAGAGTTATATTATTATCTCGGTCACCACTTCACGAGAGCAACCATTAGTGTATAGTTTATGTTCTGTCGATGATGTACAACCGAGAGTGTAAGATAGATCTCGGTTGTCCATGACCGAGACTTTTATTGTCGTCTCGGTCACCACATCACGAGAGTAAGTCGAAGTGTATAGTTTATGTCATGTCGGTGAAGTACAACCGAGAACGTAGCATTTCTCTCGGTTGTCCATTACCGAGACTTTTATTCCTTTCTCGGTGGATGTTGACCGAGACGTTTGCATAACTCTCGGTCCTGCGAGGCCGAATCAATCGCGCTCGTGATAAAACGTCTAAAAATTTGAGAACCCCTATGTTGACAAACCAAATCATCAATTTCACAGTTTTTGATCCAAAAAATAGTTCCTTTAAAGTTTCATATGGTTGTCAAACATTGTTACCTCGCTGTCGGATGATATCAAGCCGTAAGAATTGATACACGTTCGGCAAACACAATTGTGACTTTAGGTTGCACTTGTGATCCAAGGTGGTGGGGTGCCCCAGTTTTGCATTGAAAATGATTTGTGGGGTTTGAGTGAGTATATATGAATATGAATGGGCAAAATAGACATTTACATTTTAGATGGAAAAATGAGAAAAAATATGGGTGCCTTCATGAATTGGTAGGGTGTCCATAGCGGGCCAAAAAAAATTTATGTTTTGAAATTTAAAATATTAAATGCAACGTGAAGATTACTTTTTACAATTATATTAGAAAAAATTATATTACGAAAAGCTTATAATGATTTTAATAAGTAAAAAAGCTTTTAAACATAAAATAATTTTTAAGAAACTCGACAAAATACTAACATTTGGACAACCCAGATTAAAAGTAAATCAAATATGGGCAAGACATACTTGTGCGAATTTACAATCGGGTCGGGTCTGGACAATATAAATGCTCGTTTATATCAAGGGCGGCCCGGACTCTGATCCCTCTAGACTCGAAAAATTGACACCCTTAAAAGTGACATTTAAGTTTGTGTCTCTTCACGCGGAGGTTTCATCAAATTGAGATAGTTGTCTCCTATTTGAGGGGTAGTTCTCTCTTTCCGTGGAGTAGTTATCTCTATTTTAATGAGAGTCATTTCGGTTTCAGTATGTAATGCAGTATTAATATGCCCTTTTAGGCTTATCATATTTGGTCAAGGAAGGATGAATATACCTTTCGAGGCTTCAAAAAGATAAGTGACATTTTAAATGGTAGGAGGTTTTGAGTTTAAAACTTGATGTCTAATGTCATTTTTCTTTTTCAAATAAAATGTAGTACTTGGATTGAGCCGGGCCCATTAGAGAATACCCATTCTTCATAGGCTTGGGTGGATCGGACAAGCTTTTAAGCCCATGAATAGCTGTAGAAAATTGTACTCCTTCGATTTCTTTACCACAAGTTAACCTTTACGTCAAAATTAACAAAATGATTAATTCACTAAATTTCATGAAATTCAATTTTCCTCCCATAATATGACTACTTCACAAAATGTTATCATTTTTTTGACAAAAAGTTTCATGATTTTATTGATTAGTTGGCTAGAATTGGAAATGAAGCATGACTTTCTTAATTTCTTAATTTGGCACATTTAGATCTATATATATGGTTGGGTCCGCCCGCTCCTTTATCCGCGGGTTTGTAGATCTCACTAGTATTGATATTGTCCATAACATAACCACCTATGGGTCATAGGAGTGGGATTTATTTCAAAAGGCCCCAGTACTATTTGGATAGAGATAATTAACCACTTCAATATTTCTTTATTAACTCTCACTTAACTGATGTAGGACTATATTTTGGTCCACACATCTCGACAAATGTCCACCTTGAATCCAAACCTCAAGTATCTTAGCTCCACCTTATAGATCGATTTCCCTTCAAGATGCTTTACTACATGATCAGACATCACTTATCTCGAGGAGAGACGACTTGAGGAACCTGCGACTAGGGGTGGCAAAAAGTATCTAAACTCGTTTGTCCGCATTTGTCTAGACCCGCTTTAAACAGGTCTAGACATAATTTTTTTTTCTAAATAAATAAAATCTGAACATGTTTTTTTGTCCATTATAAAAAACGGGTCTGGGTCTGGACAAAGTTTTTTAAAAAACAGATACCTAGATAAAAGTTTTTTAAAAAATGGGTACCCGTTTAGCAATTAATTTAAATAATATTTTATTTATTTATAGGGGTATTTTGAAAATTTCATGATGTTTGCATTACGATTTCACTAATGATGATGTTATTTTTATATAGAAACTTGTAAGACTTGAATTTTGAATATATACATACATATATATATATATATATATATATATATATATATATATATAACATGTATTTTTGTTGTGATGGAATGCATGAAAACATAAAAATCATGCATTTTCGTTAATAATTAGGTGAAAAATTTATTTTATTATATTAAAAAAAGGCCCGGACAAAAATGGGTCTTGTATGTTTTAAAGACATACGAGTCTGGACAAAAAAATATGTATGTTTCAAAAATGGCTACGGGTCAAGCACTATTTTTAGTCGTTATTAAGGGGGTGTCCGGACCCGTGTCCGTCCAGACCCCTTTTTTTGCCACCCCTACCTGCGGCTACCAACTTACATGCCTTATCCCAGCCAAACTATTAGCTGTGATAGTACTTGTTAGGCCTGTCCACGCCTTTATCCGCGGGTTCATACATTGCACTAGTATCAATATTGTCCATAACTTAACTACTTTTTGGGTCATAAGTGTGGGGTTTTACTTCAAAATGCCTTGGTATTATTTGAAAAGAGATAACCACTTAAGTACTTCTTTATTAAGTCACACTTAATTGATGTGAGACTATATTTTGATTTACACATCCAACATATATTGCGGCTGCCCTGCGCCCCGAGGCCGCCCCAAGGTGTTGTCTTATCATGTGCTCCTCACTCGGTGGGCCCAACTACAAGTGTTAGACACCTATCCGTCCATCTCATGTCATGATATTCGTGTACAAGTGTATGATACTAGTTTAGTTAATCTGTTATTCATATTTTTCTTATGTCTTTTCTTAAATTCAACAGTACGTCTGTAGATTATTCAAGTCCTAGCCATGCTAGTGGTTTGTATTTTACAGAGTTGCAAATAGATAAACAGTACTTTACAATGGAAGTCTTAAATTAAACATAAACATGTATTTCCATTACCTCTTAGGTTTTATAAATCATCAATCCTACTGCGGAAAACCCAAAATAAAGTACACCGTATATATAAGGCGACAGAAGTAAATATATACAAGTACACACGTCTCACCAGTCTCCCATAAACCCAAAATATAGCCATATACCATAATAAACACCTATGAGTAGTGTGTCGAATAATGGGCGAGCTCAAATGTAGTCGCCAAAAATCTCCTTACCCTTACCCATAGAAGGATTTACACTCAGTCATCACAACAAAACTGATGACGAGTCCAATAAGTAAAGTCCCAAGAAAATTTACTGAGCATTCATATAATAAAGTAAAGGAAATCCAATAAATACCGTTAAATAAACATGTAGAATGTAAACAAGAAATTGTAAATGGATCATTCCATGCATAAATAAAAATAAAGCGCAAACGCGTGTGTCTGTTCCAGTCAGATTAGGCCATACTTCAGATATCATCCCCAGGATCCCATTAGTGGGCACACCCAACTGGCCCATCGCTTGGTTCTCTCGGTGGCCGGCGTAGACCTATGATGCAGCGACACATGTACCAATAAAGTAGCTCAGGTCATCATCCACCTAGGACTCCTAATACATATATTATGGTCTAGCTTGCCCTAGACACACAACAGAATACCCTGCAGGAGTAAACTTAACCAACCATTTTAACTGTGACACAAAGATGGATAACTGAGGTAACAAGGAAATAAATAAGGAATTACACTACACAAGATAGAGTAAATAATAACAAAAACAAGTAAATACTCAAGTGACGTTCCTGTGGGTTTTACAAATCTAAAACACTTTTTAACTTCCCCATACTCTCGATTATGACTCGACTAGCTCCCCGATACTGAGCCACGGTCCCCTAAGTCCCTGAAGTCTAATTTCATATGTTTAGTATGATCCCAAGTTGATTAGTATTGTATGAAGTCAAAAATCTCCAATCATCAATTTAAATTCAGTTTTCATCTGTCATTAGCATGCTGATGGGTCTACCAGTGCGCTAGGTAGAGTTAGCGCGCAAAAGGATCTGTCTAGTGTGCCAATGTTCTTCATTTTGAAAAACAATGGAACACCTAGACTGGTTAGTGCGCTAACGGCCCTCTATGACAAAATTTTCAACTCGAGAATTCTATCCCCAACTCCCCAATTAACTAACCAAACCCCACAAACCTATATTCTCCACTCTGTGGTGACTCCAAAACATCATCCAACCCAACAGAATAACAACAAATAGATCAAATTCATCAATTTCATGAAATCACTAATTTTTCTCAACTTTACTAGAACCTCAATTTCCATCAAAATCAGTTTGTTATTCTCTAAGGAAATGTAAATATACTTGTAATTCATCAAGCCAACATAAAAAAATCAGTGACCAAACCTTTAAATTCGAATTACACCATAATACACCAATTTTAACTCATTTTTGTGTGTATGAGGTGAAGGAGATGATTACCTCAAATTGACCTCAAAAGTGTTGAATACCAACTTTGAATCTCCTTGTATTCTATCTGAAAGCCAGATTTGAAAGTAGTTTTAGTTTTTGGCTTGCATGTGTTGATCAACTCATCTTATATATATTAAGGTGAGATTGATTCTTAGCTATTAATCCCCTTGTATTTATGTATCATGAGATTCATCTAATGACCTATCTCTTAACACATTTCCCACTTACTCTCCTCAAATGACACCAATTAGCAACTCACTTGGTTCCTAGATGTGCCAATACATATCTCTAGACAATCCTATAGTTTCAATTTAATTTTACCAATTATAGGCCTTTATTTATTTGATTTAATTACATTAGCTTAGGCCCATTATAATATATATGGTTAATGTTTTTATTCACCAAAATTGACAAATTTGGGATCCCACTAATCCTCGATTTTCGAGGTAACCCCATAATATAATTTAATGAATATGGTTACATTACCCATTCTAATTGATCAATTAGTCATCTTAACATGAGTTGGTCGAGTTTCCTAGTGTACCTATAATTTATCTACCCAATACCCGCGTTAACACGCCTTACGAAGCGAATACCCATCACACCGACTCGCCCGATAGCAACGTACACGCATGTGATGTTACAATAATATAATGCGTTTAAACATCACACCTAAGCAACCATCATCTACAAATAACATATTTCCTCGGTTCTTGTGTCCGAGTCAACCAAGTTGTCCACGTAACGCCCGATTTATGACCGTTAATCCCTGAAATTAATGTTAATCATAGTTTAATTAGTTTGGGCTGTTATAATTCTTCCCAACTAAGAGAAGTCTCATCCTCGAAATTTAGATCTCGAGGAATTTCTAATTCACCTCTATACGGAACTGAAATAGTGGCGGAACAACTGACGTCTCCAACTCATGCTCAAACCCCACTAGACCATACTTCAGTACGTTGGAATCCCACCAATTAATGGGGACAGTTGAACTTAAGGAAAGACTTAAGAAAAATATGAATAACAAATTAACTAAACTAATATCACACACGTGTACACGAATATCAAGACATGAGATGGACGGGGAGGTGCCGGACACGTGTAGTTGGGCCCAGCGGGCAAGGAGCACACGACATGACAAAACCCTAGAGTGGCCTTGGGGCGCGGGGCCGCCACAGATGGTATCAAAGGCCATCGTGAATGGTATCAGAGCGAGGTTGAAGAAGCCAAGTAAAAAAAACGTAATTTGTTCTTTAACCTGATAGTAACGCCACAGTTGGGAAATCTAAATAAAAGAGCATAAAACTTAATAAATGAAACTTAGATGTGGAAATCCGATGTTATTGCCTTATAACTTTAGTTGGGAAGTGATGTGATACGGGTAAAGTTAAAGTTTATATACATGTTATATTTTGTTCTATATATATGATATGCGTATATATACCGAGGCATATCCGGTGCACGCTTCTAAATGGAAATCATGGATGGGCAAGTGTCGGACACGTGTAGCTGGGCCCATCGAGCTAGGAGCACACGATATGACGACACCTCGAGGCGGCCTAAGAGTGCGGGGTCGTCACATATATGATATCAATAAATCTACTTAGACTTAAGAGTTTACACTCAAAGGGCTTTGTACAAATTATTTACAGTATACAACTAATCACAAAGACACAATTACCCTCACCCTTAACAACAATACACAATGACACATCCACCTCCCTCACCATCTCCACTGTCGGCTGCAGGTGCCGTCATAATCCACCACCGCTAAGGACCTCTCTCTCTAGCATGGAGGAGGGGGTAGGTTTCCAACCATCCTCCTCCCATTTTCTCCTAGCGAGATCTGGCCGAGAGAGGTAGCTAGATATGGTCGTCCTCTCTCTCGGCGAGATCTGGTCAAGATAGAGGGGGAGGAGAGTGGACGGAAGGCTTCCCTCTCCTCCAAGCCAATGAGAGAAAGAAAAAAGAGGAGATTGGTCACCATCGATGGTGGATGATGACGATTGCGCTATCGATGTCCGATTGTCACAACGACATTGACGACGACGGTGATCACGACTACAATGGCGGTTACGATAGCGGTGGTGAATGGTGGATAGTGGATTGAAGAAGAAGTTTGTGGATGTGTATGAAGGGTATCTAAGTCTTTATGGTGTGTTTGAGTCTGGACTTATGAGTTCAAATAGCAGTACCCATGTGATACATATTTTTGGTTTATTAATCTAGAGCAATAAATTAAAAGTGTGGCCTCTCCATCATGAAAACCATGTCTTATGTACAAGTAGGGTTGTGTCTAATAAATACGAAATTAAAAAATAAAAAATGTCCTGCACTGATTCTTCAAAACATTAAATAGGCATCTGCCATTCCCCGTCAGCATTATAGCTCCAACCTGTTAGTCCCAGACCTGTCTCTTTATTTGATTAGTCCCTCCTCTGCCCTTCAACCAAGACTCTCCAATTCTCCAATCTAAGGCACCATTCAAAGATGTACACAACTGGAAACCTTTCTGTGCCAAGCAGAACTATATCCAAAGAGAGGTCCAAAGCAGACTCATCACTCAGATTCTACTATGGAGGTGCATCTGGTGCTGTGCCATTCACTTGGGAGTCCCAACCAGGCACACCAAAGCACAGATCTTTTTGTGACACTTCACTGCCTCCACTCACACCCCCTCCATCATACCTTCTAAAATCCAAGAAAAAGGCCTCCAAGTCTAAGACTTCAAAGGCAAAGTTTTTGAAAGGTATGCTGCCAAGTTTAAGCCATAGAAGGACTCATTCCATGCCGCATTCGTTTTCATCATTTTCATTGTCGTCATTGTCGTTTACTTCATCTATGTCGCATTCATTTTCGGTTTCCTCTGCTCCGAGAACATCTTTCGATTTGAGCAGACAGGTGGAAGATCCTGCATTTGAAGTGATTTGTGCTAAGAGGAGGAATTGGTTCATGAGCATGAAGAGGGCCTTATTATCCTTTGTGAGTGTCAGATCAAACTAATTAAGTTTGATCATAATGAAGATGTTTGAATTGTACTGTTTATGTATTAATTGGGAATTCTCTTTGATTATTGTTGTTGCACTAGCTGTTCCTGTTAAATAATATTGTAGAGATTATTGATCTAAGTAAAGTAATAAGTTCAATCATAAATTAAAAATGTAATTTAAGTGTGGAAATAGTTTTCATCATCATATTCATCTGCAATTGTTGTTTGATGAGGCTACATAAATTGAGGGCTAATTAATTAGTACTTCATTTATTCTTGATGTGTATGTAAGATATTTATTGTGGTAAAGCTTGATCATTTTTACTAAAGCAAAAACTGCATCAACTAATTGGGTACACTAAAGCTCAGCTTTATGTTGATGACCGCTAGCGCTAGGTTCATTATTAGGCCTCGTGAGTAAGCCCAAAATAAGTTGTCTCACGTGCACTGTTTTATTTTTGTCAATTTTCTTGATAATCATGAAACTTCTCTTGACAACTGGACGACCTAAACCATCTCAGAACTATTTGGTGCATCCTTTGCACAACGAAAAAGCGAGGATGGAGGATGGCTGCCCATCAATGCCTTATTTCCTAGTATTCATATATAATTGTCCCCATCCTTCTTTCATCCCTCTCATATATTCTTCTTCCTATATATAGTACAAATATATTATAATTGTCCTCCTATTCCCTTCGCACCATTTTTTTTTTTTGGTTCCGCTAATTTCCTTTTAGGAGATAAATCCAAAACTGGATCTCATGACTATCTTGAGACTGATTGGGCTAAATTTGAATTACCTTGATATACAATATTGCACGATTTTTTTTTTAGATTTGTGTATGAAAATGTAACATGCGAGTTTTAGGGTGGTTGTAGAAAACTATTAAATATTCAATGCCCCACCTTTTCCTTTCATATTTTAAATGAACTTATAGCCTATATAGAGGGAATAATATGTTTGGTTGGTGGTATTTGCTCATACTATCAATCTAAGAACAACAAATGTAATTAACAATTTATTTATTTTTATTTATTATTATTATTATTATTATTATTATTATTATTATTATTATTATTATTATTATTATTATTATTATTATTATTATTATTATTATTATTATTATTATTATTATTATTATTATTATTATTATTATTATTATTATTATTATTATTATTATTATTATTATTATTATTATTATTATTATTATTATTATTATTATTATTATTATTATTATTATTATTATTATTATTATTATTATTATTATTATTATTATTATTATTATTATTATTATTATTATTATTATTATTATTATTATTATTATTATTATTATTATTATTATTATTATTATTATTATTATTATTATTATTATTATTATTATTATTATTATTATTATTATTATTATTATTATTATTATTATTATTTTGAAGAAAAATTAATAAAAATCTCATTAATCATTAATGGATGGAATAGTTTGACAATTAGGGACTGCTCTCTACAACACTTTGAATATATGACAATATACAAACACTACTATAACCACATAACGAATAATAAAACTTTCGACAAGGGAAAAAAAAATCTTCCAACAAGGGAAGACAAAATCAAAACTTCCAACTACAGAACTCAAACTAATTAAGAAATGAAAACTTAAAAAAAAAAGACCAACCAAATTGCCTGACAACCGTTGAGGAAGATGTTCGCAACAAGTATGGAACCAATATTCAAAATTCGACTAAATTCGCAGATTATTGGATGAATAAAATGCAAGAAGATCGATGTGATTTTAACCACCATCGATCGAGAAGGAGGATCGACAGTAATTCAAGATTAAAAATCACGAAGGAGAGTCAAGAAAGTTTTTTTAGGGTTTGAAGATAGTAAATATTTTTAATTAATAATTTTATGCATTCACAATCAACATTTTATATTACTTTAATATCATTATCAATATAGCAAAAGACTATAATACTTTAATATCATTATCAATATAGCAAAAGACTATAATATTTCTTTCAACCGCTAGTGCATTGGAGTTGTTCGGCACTCCACGAATGTAGAATCCACTGTTGAGAGAGTTTTACCTCTTAGTGGGTTAATTAGACTCGAGCCATGAGTAGTCGATTAAGTCTAAATCGATATTGCGAGGTTTAGACCAAAAAAAAAGTTTATCTGCACCCCGCCGATTACTCAGAGCACCGGCCATTTATTTTGTTTCCAAAGTGAAAAAACACATTTGCCCCTTCCAACCTAAATGATTAACCAAGGCAACCTATTCGTGCTATGGTGTTGTCTCGGTTGCTAATAGTCGAGACTTCAATAATGAGTCTCGGTGGGTACCTACTGAGACTTATCACATACATACTTTCTGGATGAGACACGGGTGGTGTCAACTGAGACAAGGGCTAATGTCTCAGTGATAAGTCATTGAGACCAAATGCGTAGTCTCGATGGTACGCAACCACAAGTCCTTAGGGTCCACTCTCAGTTAAGTTTTTGTGGGTTTTGATCGACACTTACCCAACAGTCTCGGTAAAGAATGAATGAGACCACAGCAAAACTCACGGCTTCGTGTAGCCGAGAGAGGAGTAGGGCACCACAAGAGTTTGGACGATTTTATGAGTTTCACACAATTATATTTCGATTTGGAGGTGAAGTGCCATGCTTAACAAAGGAAGGGCCTTTTGGTCCAATTCTTGAGTGCCTTGAGTAATCGGTGGGGTGCACATAGCATGACTCTATTCTTACTTCAAAAAAGAAAAGACTGATATTTTATGTTGGACCATGCCGCATAGGATTGTACTATCTCCAAATTAACCACATTTGACACACCGAGGGTCTATATGAGTCTATATTTCAGTCCACGCATCTCTAACAATCTCCAACTTGAGCTTAAATCTATCAAAAAGTCTATATCTTATGAGAATCTAAGCACATCTTACGCTTGTCGTTTTTCAATCAAATACTCGCAACTCAATAACCATGTCTAGTCTGTCTTCTATTTGTAGGATACTGATTAGCATACTTTTGACACCAACATTTGCTACACAGTTGATTGAGCTGTGCATCAGTCTACAGTAATGCATAATCCAACATGTTCCAACTGCGAACCAATTGTATCACAATCATTTCCCCTCTTCAAAATGCTTTTCTTTAGATTCATAAGCATATCTCGAATTACATCAAGTCTCCATAAACGGCAAAAAATTCATCTTCCCAATATGTTCCAACAACTGCAATGGTATCACAATCTTTTCCCTCTTCAAAATGCTCTCTACATTCATAAGCATATCTCTGAGTCTCCATAAATGGCGAAAAATCCATCCTTCCTACACCAAATTAAGGGATTGACTATAGAGAACCCCTTTGTCATGTTACCTTCTTTATTCTACGCAAAGGGATCCCTGCCTTCTCTAGTTTCTAGCCAAGTTCATAAACTCCAATAGGCTTCATCAAGCCTCATTCTATTTCCTATGTATTCACTTTTTAGATGCATTGTTTTCCACACGGCTAACGAAAGGGCCGGGAATTCCGAACCTCATTCAACCTCCATTAAGATAGGTCGATAATCTGATGAAAAAACACAGGTTTACTAGCACAGGGTGATAAGAAAGCTTACACTTCCAAAAACACAATGCTCCAATTGTTTCCGTTTCCATGTCTGCTCTTAAGACGCTTTCTGAAAGAATACTTTCATGATAATTGCGACAATTTGACTCTACAAAAGCCTCCACTCTGATAATTTTAATCAGTATGCGCTCCATCTGATCTCCTTCTGTTACACCATTCATCAATATGAGCCACTTTAGGAAGCAACTTACCATCTGGTACAAGAACAATTTGTCACTGGCACAAATAGCAAAAGAAGGTAAACACTACCAGAGAAGACATACTAGTTAGGGCTGCAAGTCAATACCTGGCAACTCCAAACAAAATGGAAGACTTATATAAGCAACTAATTTCAACACTTCCGTAGAAGTGGAAGACACAAAGCCCTTGACAGTCAGAGCGGTCAATGAAGAAAACAGTCAGTCATTATCTGAATGATATATCTGTTCTCCAGGGCTCTGTATCCATCAAAATAACGTTGGGGAGGAAAGTTTCCAACTCCCATGCGAAGGGTATCCACCATGATATTTTAGTCCAGCTTCAGTGACTCTAAGTTGAGGTTACACAAAGCTTCAGATCCATATATGTCGCCCGCTAGCTCATTTGCTGCTTCCAGTACTTTTATGAAACGGCACAAATACAAGTGTTTCCACAAAAGCCAATTTACTAATAAGAACATAAATATCCCAATTTAGGAAACAAGAGGTTATTAAACATTCCATCATTCAGTTTACCTGAAAATCATCATATACAACAACAACAACAACATAGCCTCAGTCCCAAATCAACTGAGGTCAGCTACATAGATCAAACTTTTCCATTGTGCTCGATTAAGTGCGATTGATGGTGAGCTTTGCAAACCATTCGAATCCCTTTTAATTAATGCGTCCCATGTTAACTTTGGTCTGCCCCTACCTCGTCGAATTTCTACAGTTTCTATTGAGTCAAGTTTTCTAGTTGGGGCATTTGTAGGCCGTCTTTGCAGGTGACCAAACCATCGCAACAGCCCTTCCCTAATCTTTGTATCAATTGGTGCTACTCCTACTTGTCTTTGAATTTCTATATTTCTTATTCTATCTTTACGAGTTTTACCACACATCCACCTAAGCATCCTCATTTCTGCTACGTTCACTTTATGTAATTGTTGTTGCTTTACCGCCCAACATTCACTTCCATAGAGCATAGCTGGCCTAATTGCGGTCCTATAAAATTTTCCTTTTAACTTAGTAGGAACATGTCGATCACAAATCACCCCTGTTGCACTACGCCATTTCTTCCATCCAGCTTGAATTCTATGTGTGACATCATTTTCAATGTTACCATCATTTTGTATGATTGATCATAGGTACCTAAAGTGGTTTACCTTAGGAACTTCTACTTCCCCTAATTTTACCACTCCGTCATCTCGATGTCTAGTGTTTCCAAACTCACAGTGCATGTATTCAGTTTTCTTCCTACTACTTAAAGCCTTTAGATTCTAATGTATTCCTCCAGAATTCTAATTTCCTATTCACTCCATCTTTGGTTTCATCCACTAAGACAAGATCATCTGCAAATAGCATACATCATGGTATATCCTCTTGAATATGTCTAGTTAGTTCATCCATAACTAAAGTAAATAGATATGGGCTTAAAGCCGATCTTTGATGTAGTCCTATCGTAATGAAAAATTCTTTTGTAGCTCCTCCAAATGTCTTTATACTCGTTACTACTCCATCATACATATCCTTAATAGTGTCTATGTATCTAGCATGCACTCTTTTTCTTTCTAGAACCCACCAAAGAACATCTCTAGGGACCTATCATATGCTTTTTCTAAATCTACGAATACCATATGAAGATCTTTTTTCTTTTCTCTATATTTTTCTAACGATCGTCTTACAAGGAAAATCGCCTCCATAGTTGACCTCCCAGGCATGAAACCAAATTGGTTCTCCGATATTGTTGTTTCTCTCCTTAGCCTATTGTCAATTATTCTCTCCCACAATCATCATATACATTAAAAATTAAAAAAAAAATGGACAGAAACAGCAGCAAAAACAAAGAGAGTGAGTCGCTTCATATTCAACCAAAATGAATTTATTATATCCGCAAATTATAGAACTTAAGCTACAAATTTTTCAGCTTCAAATACTTTCGCGGAAAAAACAAAATTGCATGTAAATGGGGTTATTGATTCAAATTACCCAGGCAAGAAAGCATAATGAACACAAGAAACCAACCAGCAGTTGCACCAAAAGCTGCCACTCATTACACATAATAGCCTGTGAATGTAAATCCTCTCCCTACAATCTCACCAGCACAGAACCAGCAGAAGACCTCCAGTCCAAAAAGAGCAGCAATGCCTGCATCCTCAACCTTAAGTTCCTTGCGGTTCTTCCACAAGTGCTTGACGTAATCAAGTTCCTTCCAGAATGCCTCATAACGAATGGGAATACTGCAGACCAGAATCAATCACATTGATGATTTCCAAGAAAAATAAACACATTTCAACCAAAGGAAATGTCAATCAGAATTTGACAATTCAACTGACACCATGCAATTATTTGAGAACATATATGACATTAAGGGGAAACGCTAACAATGTTCTTTTAAGTGGGAAACATATTCAGTGACAACTGGCTGATAGAGATTTCAGATGCATATCACCCCTAACCAAAACTTATCCACTGATTCTTCTATATTGTGTTCGGTTACATTGCTATCGAGCCCCTTATGTAATCGTCCAAATTATGTAGATATCCATTCAACATAACATAGGTCATTTGGAGGTCGATGCCCCGTCAAAGTACCCAGGCCTGGATCTTTTGGAAAACAAATTCCAATTAGAAGAGTACATAACCCCATGTGATAAGCTCATGCTAATGCATCAATTTAAGATCGAATTGGGATCTTCCTTGGACATATCGAGTAAGAATGGAATGCAATAATATCATTTCAAAAAGAGGAAAAGGTTCTCTCTCGATCCAAACGTTTGTCCTATAGGATGGCATGAGGAAAAAGGAAAAGAAAAATATATATTTCACATAGTAGTATGGCACTTCTGATTAAAAGAAATCTGATTCATTCCGTCCCACTTGATCAATAAGAGAATGAATTTGATTATATAGGGCAAAACTCATGGGGAAAAGGGAATGATGGAAGGGAAAAAAGAAAATAGAAATGAAAATAGAAATAAAGAATAGAAGAAAAAAGCCAATAAAATGAAAATAAATAGAAGAAACAAATCAAAACTTCAAATAAAGAAATTTGAACTTGAAAAGGATATTTTCACCTCTATGGAAATGAGGGCAGAGGAATTGAAAGAGAATATCTTGTTCATATTCTAAGATAAGAAGATTAAGATCATGACTTTTTCCGCATGGTTGGTAAAAAGATGAATCTTCCACTTACTTAAAAAAAAAAAAAAAAAAAAAAAAAAAAAAAAGGGGAAAGTGTTCAATTGGAAGATGAAAATGCGACGGAATCATCCTAGCTGTTCAAGGCAAAGTGGAAGAAAGAAAGAAAATTCTCAAGTGAGGAAGATTCAATGACTTGAAAGATTCAAACTAGGAACCATATGACTAAATTTGGTGTACTGCTCTGAAGAGTGACAACAATGGTGACTCATCTATTTTATCAACTTATCCAGATTCATTTCCCAAAAAACCAATCTTTACTTTATGCAAAGTTGCTAGAAGATGATTACCCAGTGAACATCAATCAACCACTTATTAGAAAAGCAAAAGCAAGGAGCATCCACGCGTCAAATAAAGCAAGTGCCTCATTAAACCAATTGCAGTGAACAAGTAACAAAAAGTTCGAAAAAATTTCAATTGTTTCGAACCTTGCAAGCCGAGTATAGAACAATTGATTCGATAGCTCACTGCACTTCTCAATGGTAGGTGGCTGCTGGACGTGATGCTTGTTCTTCTCTAACAATTCCTTGTAGTAGGCAGTTCCATGTTTGGCCACAAATTGTGAGGCTTGAGTTGCCTTGGATTTCAGTTGAATTAGTTTTGATGCCATGGACTCCTAACTCTGGAAAACAAAACCAATCCATCATATGATATCAATTTCATAAAATCATATCCTTCTAAATCTACAAGCATAAAAAAAACTTGTGAACAAACGCGACAACTTTGAACAGGGAATTGAAGACAATTCAAAAGCTGATAGTCCGACACAAATGAATCTTTCGATTAGCACATTCTAACAGAAAGGAAGCTAACCACACTTATCAATCAGTTAGAGATGAACTATTGTTGACTTAATATCGTTGGTGCACCCATCTATTTTCTTATTAAAAAGAGAATGCACAATCTGTAATCACTTTAGCAATAAGAAATCCAACAGCGTCGTTAAGGTTAAATTATTAAGAGCATATAACTATATCATGCAAAATGTAAAACAATAATTTGATGCTAGAAGTAGTAATGGAAAAGGTGTAGAATAATAGCTTGAGTATATTCATTTTTGCGTCATTTTATATATCTTTGTTTGTCGCAACTCTTTGCATTATTCTGACAGTCACAGATTGCCTGATTAAACAGCAATAACGTATCATTAAGCATTGTAAGCACTATTATCTTCTTAGCCAATTAAATGGATCAAAGAAAATAGCATATCAATGTTCAATGTTTTCTATTTAGCTGCTAGAAAATAAATACAGAGTAAAGACCTGAGTTCTAACTAATATAGTAAAGGTATATTTTTTAGTAGATAATAAGGTATATTTTCAAGTTATTATGATAAACCCTTTCTATTATTATAGCATCAAAATATTCTTTGTTATAACCCTTGTATTTTTCTAACAGATTACTTGATTTAACAACAATAATGTCGCAATATGCATTGTATGCGCTATTATCTACTTAGCCGATGAATTGGTTCAAAGAAAAGTAACTTATCAATGTTCATTGCATGTAATTTTGTCTACTTAGCTGCTAAAGATCAAATAAAGACTTGCCTTTTAACTTATACAATAAGATGTACAGTACAGAATGGCACATTAATAAATACATCCAATTTAAAATATACGAAACAGAAAATATGTTGGAATAAAACTTCAAATAACAAGAATCCACAATCCAGTATTAAACAAGTGTCATTTATTATTACAAGAGTCTAGCTCATATATGTTATGATTGATAGCAACTAAAAACAATTAGATGTCAATCATTAAACAAAAGTTGTCCTTTGTATTCCTTGGTGAAAAATCCAAACTGTGTCTTGGTAGAGACACAGTTTAGCATATACAATTCAATACTTAAATCCAAATAATTGCCCAAGTTTGGAATTCTTTTTTTCTAAACCTAATTTCCGATCATTCAGCAATTTTCCATTCAAGAATTCTGAAGACTTAACAATTCATTCTTCCTTCGGGTTACGAGAAGACCATTATTATCATTTCCTTGAGTTATTTTCAATATTATCAAGGCACAAAGGCATGCTTATACAATCTTCATACTAAACAAAGCGATGCCAAGACATTGCCTAAGTCAACAGACGAATATTAAAGGAATTTTATTCTAAACTTGTTGTAGTTCTTATCAAATAAACATGAAAGAGTTTGATCCATAAAGTCAATCCAACTACTTCAGGATTGAGACTTTGTGGTGGTTGTTTGTTATAGTTCTTATACATACGTATGCATTATGGTTTTACTAAATAACATAAACAGCTATTTTAAGCTTTTAAATATAAATACTGCTAAGCATCTATTTCAAGTAATTATTTGTCATATGGAAAATAGCAACTTATATGAAAGAACAAGAGTTCAAAATAATTCTTTTATACTTCTCAAAAGTACTTTAAGAATTAATGTTTCAAATATTAAACATCGCATAGACCAATGGCCTGTCTAGAATGTGACCTAGGCGATTTCTAACTCAAAATATCTACACGATGGTAGTATTGCTAACTTGCTACGCAGCCACAACAACTTAACACAAGTATTTCTATGGAACATCTTTTTTTTTTTTTAATCTTACTTAGCTTTTTCATAACTGAAAAGGAGATGAGCAATCTATTTTTAGATTATACTAGCTTCTATTACTGTCTTTAATTTGACAAAAAATTTGAAAACTATAATCTCATTTAATTCATCATTAAAGTCAAAAAACTGTCTTCAATCTCATGAGGAATGGAATTCCATCGGGTCTTTGATTTATTTTTTAGATTTCGTAGGAACCTAGGAGAACAATTTTTTTCTACCTAGGGCACTTACAATGTTCTCTAATGAAGGCATCTAAGGAATATATGTATATATATATATTTGTGTGTGTAATATTAGACAAATAGGAAAATGAGTTAAAAAAATCACAAACAAAAAGATACTTATTTAGGTAATCCCTAACTTAGTTAGCCATTAGAAGGTAATGACCACAATGCGAAACTAAATGAATTCTCCAGTATTAAGTTTAACAAATTGAGACTTGAACAACTTACTGAATCCTAAGGAGACAATGTTCAAAATGGTATCTTGAACTTGAAGCCCAAAGAAGTAACCTTAAAAGGCTTTCTCAAAAGAGAGGAAAAAGGATAATGATGCTACCTAAAAAGTTCTCATAGTTATTCAACCAACAACAACAACATAGCCTCGGTCCCAAATTAACTGGGCTCGGCTTACATGGATCAAACTTTTCCATTGTGCTCGATTAAGTGCAATTGATGGTGAACTTTTCAAACCATTCAAATCTCTCCTAATTAATGCATCCCATATTAACTTTGGTCTGCCCCTACCTCGTCGAATTTCTACAGTTTCTATTGAGTCAAGTTTTCTAGTTGGGGCATTTGTAGGCCGTCTTTGCAAGTGACCAAACCACCGCAACCGCCCTTCCCTAATCTTTGTATCAATTGGTGCTACTCTTACTTGTCTTTGAATTTCTATATTTCTTATTCTATCTTTACGAGTTTTACCACACATCCACCTAAGCATCCTCATTTCTGCTACGTTCATTTTATGTAATTGTTGTTGCTTTACCGCCCGACATTCACTTCCATAGAGCATAGTTGGCCTAATTGCGGTCCTATAAAATTTTTCTTTTAACTTAGTAGGAACATTTCGATCACAAATCACCCCTGTTGCACTCCGCCATTTCTTCCATCCAGCTTGAATTCTATGTGTGACATCATCTTCAATGTTACCATCATTTTGTATGATTGATCCTAGGTATCAAAAGTGGTTTACCTTAGGAACTTCTACTTCCCCTAATTTTACCACTCCGTTGTCTTGATGTCTAGTGTTTTTAAACTCACAGTGCATGTATTCGATTTTCGTCTTACTCAATTTAAAGCCTTTAGATTCTAATATATTCCTCCAGAGTTCTAATTTCCTATTCACTCCATCTTTTGTTTCATCCACTAAGACAATATCATCTGCAAATAGCATACACCATGGTATATCCTCTTGAATATGTCTAGTTAGTTCATCCATAACTAAAGTAAATAGATATGGACTTAAAGCCGATCCTTGATGTAGTCCTATCGTAATGAAAAATTATGTTGTAGCTCATCCAAATGTCTTTATACTCGTTACTACTCCATCATATGTATCCTTAATATTGTCTATGTATCTAGCATGCACTCTTTTTCTTTCTAGAACCCACCAAAGAGCATATCTAGGGACCCTATCATATGCTTTTTCTAAATCTACGAATACCATATGAAAATCTTTTTTCTTTTATCTATATTTTTCTAACAATCGTCTTACAAGAAAAATCACCTCCATAGTTGACCTCCCAAGCATGAAACCAAATTGGTTCTCTGATATTGTTGTTTCTCTCCTTAGCCCATTGTCAATTATCCTCTCCCAAAGTTTTATAGTGTGACTCATAAGTTTAATTCCCCAAAAGAAAGATTTCCCACTATTGCTACATTGAGCAGTGAGTTTTATTTCTAAAAGAAATTGAAGATTTAGATAAGTCTTCCTTCCCGTTAAACAAAAAACAAAATTCAAAAACATCTGGCAATTAGGTCAGGTATGCTTTATGGGAGCAAGTGTTGGGCAATAAAGAAAGATCACATAAATAAAATGACCCACTATTTGATAGGTGGCTATGTGGTAAGGCTTGCAAGGATAGAGTAAGAAAAATTAAGATTCAATTATTGAAAGAAAGGAGTAGCATCAATAAAGGGCCAAACCAAGGGAAGGGCAGTTGGAGAGGTTTGGACAAATCCAATGACAACCCTGCAAATGCCCCAGAGAGAAAACTACTATATGTGCTAGAAATAGAAAATCCCCCAAATGACAACAAGGGCTTAAAATCAATGTTCAAAATTATTGAAACACGTCCGACGCTTTTTGCTTGAGAGAAGCAACAAGTAAACCTCAGTTTTTTCTACATTACATGCTAAATATTATAAGCAAATCATATAAAAATCTATATATTTAATAAGTAAAATTTAATTTGGTATGAGTGTATTACATTCCCATCACTCAAATGAGTGTGTAACCCACAACAAATATCCATATAAAATTAAATAAGCTACTCATCCGAATTATTTTAACCATTTTTAATGAACCTATATGACAAAAAATTGTGAACTATCAAAATTCAAAAGTCAAAATTCTAATACAACAACGAAGCAAGTTCAGTTTTTTTTTTACTATACAAATACAATGTATTGGAGAGAAATGCAAAAGATTTTATTTCTATAATTTCTTTCGCTTGTATGTGTTACTTGAACAACAGGGTTAAGAGAATAATAATACTGCTGGTGGACCAGCAACACTTTCTTTGGAGAGGGGTTAAGAGCCCAGCTTCTTGCACTCCTTGTGCTCAAGCAAAAATCACACAAGAATCTCTCACCCACCTTGCACAATCGAACAAGAACTTCTCTTCTCAAAATTTCAGAACAGGGCAATAGAAAATATAAGAGGGCACCTGTGTAATTATATTGAAATTTGTGGTCGTAAAATCAATAAAAATATAACAGTTAATATTTAAAACACACACAGAGGAGGGTAAGCCTCAGTTACCCCTCAGTGTGAACAAACTGAAGTGTACGCGAGACCGCCTATTCCCAAAAACACTGAGGTGCACCTCAAACTATATACTTCAGTTTGCTTTTTAAAACATTGCTTAAAATAAATGAAAATACAAAAGATGACTTAGACTGCTTGCCTAGAGAACCACGTAAGCTATTCATGATGAAAATCTTGGAGCAACATTATGGTTTAAATTTAAAAAACACCTTGGACCCTTGGTTTAGCATGGAGGTAAGCAAAAAGAGAGACTTTGAGAGTTGTGATGTTGGTATGAGAGAGGCCAAATCAATTGACTTTCTAATTGTTAGTCACATTTCTATTTTAATGATATATTAAATCCGCACAAATCCTACATAATATTAAGCCTTGCAAGTCAGATGTTATGATGCCATTAATAAAAACCTACAAAATAAAATTATTTAATCAGCCAAAAGAAAAAAATAAAGCATAAGGATTCTTTTAAAGCATGTAGCGTTGGACATAACAAATATATTTGAAGAATGTATTACGACATGTCACAATTGACATATTCATTACTGGTTCTATCAATTGAATAACTAAAAGCTATTTTCACAGTTGGACATACTTACTTTGATCTACTTGTACTAAGACACTACGCCTTTCAGCAAATAGTTTCTATTATTTTCCTTCTAATCAACGTTTACAACAACAACAACAACAACAACAACAACAACAACAACATAGCCTCAGTCCCAAATTAACTGGGGTCGACTACATGGATCAAACTTTTCCATTGTGCTCGATTAAGTGCAATTGATGGTGAGCTTTGCAAACCATTTAAATCCCTCCTAATTAATGTATCCCATGTTAACTTTGGTCTGTCTCTGCCTCGTCGAATTTCTACAGTTTCTATTGAGTCAAGTTTTCCAGTTGGAGCATTTGTAGGCCGTCTTTGCGGGCGACCAAACCATCGCAACGGCCCTTCCCTAATTTTTGTATCAATTGGTGTTACTCCTACTTGTCTTTGAATTTCTATATTTCTTATTCTATCTTTACGAGTTTTACCACACATCCACCTAAGCATTCTCATTTCAGCTACGTTCATTTTATGTAATTATTGTTGCTTTACCGCCCAACATTTACTTCCATAGAGCATAGCTGGCCTAATTGCAGCCCTGTAAAATTTTCCTTTTAACTTAGTAGGAACACTTCAATCACAAATCACCCCTGTTGCACTCTGCCATTTTTTCCATCCAGCTTGAATTCTATGTGTGACATCATTCTCAATGTTACCATCATTTTGTATGATTGATCCTAGGTATCTAAAGTGGTTTACCTTAGGAACTTCTATTTTCCCTAATTTTACCACTCCATCATCTCGATGTCTAGTGTTTCTAAACTCACAGTGCATGTATTCGGTTTTCGTCCTACTCAACTTAAAGCCCTTAGATTCTAATGTATTCCTCCAGAGTTCCAATTTCCTATTCACTCCATCTTTAGTTTCATCCACTAAGACAATATTATATGCAAATAGCATACACCATGGTATATCCTCTTGAATATATCTAATTAGTTCATCCATAACTAAAGTAAATAGATATGGGCTTAAAGCAGATCCTTGATGTAGTCCTATCGTAATGGAAAATTCTTTTGCAGCTCCTCTAAATGTCTTTATACTCGTTACTACTCCATCATACATATCCTTAATAGTGTCTTTGTATCTAGTATGCACTCTTTTTTTTTTCTAGAACCCACCAAAGAACATCTCTAAGGACCCTATCATATGCTTTTTCTAAATCTACGAATACCATATGAAGATCTTTTTTCTTTTCTCTATATTTTTCTAACAATCGTTTTACAAAGAAAATCGCCTCCATAGTTGACCTCCTAGGCATAAAACCAAATTGGTTCTCTGATATTGTTGTTTCTCTCCTTAGCCTATTGTCAATTATCCTCTCCCAAAGTTTCATAGTGTGACTCGTAAGTTTAATTCCCCGATAGTTTGAGCAAATTTGAATGTCTCATTTGTTTTTGAAGATTGGCACAAGCGTGCTTCTTCTCCAATCTATTGGCATCCATTTTGATTTTAAAATTTTATTGAAAAGTTTTGTTAACCAAGTCAATCCAATTTCTCCTAAGCATTTCCAAACCTCTATGGGTATTTCATCTGGGCCACATGCTTTCCCCTATTTTCATTCTTTTCAATGCCTCTTTAACTTCTACAATTCTAATATTGCGTGTATAGTTTACATTTTTTTCTTGGTGTGGGTTTTTATCTATTACAGTATCAACTTGGCCATCATGTAACTTCTCTATCTCTCCTTAATATCCTCCTCGCGTGTTAAAACATTTTGATTTTTGTCCTTAATGCATCTTACATGACTTAGGTCTTGTTTCCTTTTATCTCTTAATTTGGCTAGCCTATATATATATTTTTTGTCATCTCTATTACCTAACTTTGTATATAGATCTTCCATGAAATTTGTTTTAGCTTGACAAACTACGTTTTTAGCTTGTTTTCTAGCTTCTCTATATTGATTGTACACATCTTCATCTTGACACTTAGATATTTTCCTATACATCTCTCTTTTAGTCTTAATTGCTCGTTGGACATCCTCGTTCCACAACCATGTTTCTTTCTTTGGAGGTTCCAAGCCCTTAGATATACCTAATATGTTTGATCTCACCCTCCTTATGCAACTACTCATTTCTAGCCACATTGTATTAGGATCTAAGTCAAGATTCCAAACATTTTCCTTTAGTAGTTTTTCTCTAAACTCTACTTGTTTACTATGTTTTAGGTTCCACGACATTATTCTAGGGTCGCTAACTCTTTTATTCACATTATGTCGTCGTGTTAGCTTAATATCAAATATTACTAACTTATGTTGGGTAGTAAGTGCTTCACCAAGTATTACTTTGCAGTCTGTACATATTTTTCTATCTATTTTTCGTGTTAAAAGAAAATCTATTTGACTCTTGTTATGACCACTACTAAAAGTAATTGTATGCGACTCCCTCTTCCTAAAACTAGTATTTGCTAAGACAAGATCGTATGCTGAAGCAAATTCTAAGATTGATTCTCCTTCTTCATTTCTATTACCGTAACCAAAACCTCTATGAACTCTCTCAAACCCATTGTTACTTGCCCCGACATGCCCATTTAAATCTCCTCCAATAAAAACCTTTTCATCTAATGGTATACTTTGCATAAATTCATCCATATCGTCCCAAAACTTTCGTTTGATGCTCTCGCTTAATCCTACTTGTGGTGCATAGGCGCTAAGTATGTTTATTTTTTCATCTCCAATAATTAATTTAACTAGAATCAATCTATCCCCCATTCTTTTAACCTCTATGACCTTATCCTTATAATCATTATCCACCACAATTCCTACTCCATTGCATTTTCTATCTATACCAGTGTACCACAATTTAAACCCTGCGCTTCCTATTTCTCTATTCTTTTCTCCTACCCATTTTGTCTCTTGGAGGCAAGCAATATTGCTTCTAATCAACGTCTCTAATCAGAAAAAAAGAATTGTAGTTTATTTCAATTCATACTGCTAGTCCAAGTCTCAACGAAGACAGACAATCCCCTTTCCTATCAAGTACAAATAAGATCACAAAGACGGAGACCATCAACGACCGACAGTGCTACGCCCATCAAAGTATAAAATCTTTTTTTCGCATCTCGGAGTTATCTTATCAAGGAAAAACCATAATGAACCAACCAGATTGCCAGAGTTAACCTAGAAAGTAAATGAACAAGAAAGGCGAACCACAAACAAAGCACAATTCGCAACATTCACAATAGATCGAAATCAACTACAACAAATTCAATACTTTTTGGAGACAAACAACGCATACAGATCAGGCCAAGTAATTTAGCTAACAAAAACACTACACGACTATTCAACTGGTCATCAGAAAAAGCATTCAAATTGTGAAATACATCGCTGCAGATCTAAGAAAACCTAGATTTGAAAAACGAGAACGAAATCAGCTGGCCAACCGTACTGGTTCAGAGATCGATCGATCGATCGATTGATGGAACTACAACAAATGCACAATGAATGAAGAGATCGTAGTGCGAGGAATCAATGTGTGTGCACGATTGTTAATATGTTGTCAGATCGAATGAATAGTCGAAGAACTCACCTTCGGAGCCAAAACCCTAGCGAGCGAGAGGAGCAGAACAAATGAGCTGCGACCGAGGAGGGCCTGATCGATAGAGATTCGTGAATTGCGATCAACGGGTTTCGGCCGTAGAACCTACGGTGTATTCTTTTATTTTTAACTAGCTACGGTGTGTTGGACTATTAGCCCCAATGGGCATTGCCCTCTACTAACTTAGAGGGCCGGTAAAGGCTCCCCGCAAATTTGCAAAGGCATCTATTTTTTTTTTTTAGTTATTCTTTCATCTAAATTTTACTCTGATGTAAATGACAGTATTGCCATTTCATATAAACCCTCTACAATCTCATAACACACTTTTGAACAAATTTTGAGGTACCCCACCTTTTTTGTATCTCATCTCTAACCTAAACCTACATTTTTTGTTGGCGGACGTGTGTCGATTCTTGCGCTTTCACATCATCCGATAATGAGGTAACGCTGTTCTACAGCCATATAAAGATTTGAATCAACTATTTTTTGTTGAAAATAATGACATTGATGATTTGGTTTTTCAAGTAAGGTTTGGTAGATTCGGTTATTCCGAAGTTGGTTTCAGCCTAAAATGGATGAATGTACCATAATGATGCAGGAGGAGGTACAAGAAGAGGTATTTGTTATTTTTTGTGTTTTTTTTTTTTTTTTTTTTTTTTTGGTTTTTTCATGTATTTGCACAGTCAAGATTGTTTCGGCCCCGCAAAACTGAGACTTGCAAATAAGTCTCGGTACATGAGGTCATGACTAATCACGACGTCTCAGTCACAATGTGACCAAGACATGTTGAAGCATCTCGGTCATTTCATACCGAGACTCTTCCATATGTCTCGATTGCCCGTGACCGACTCTTAGTGTTAACTCGCGAACCTGTACTACCGAGAACTTGGTTTTTTGGTTTTTTTGGTGAATCTATTGTGTATCGGTGTTGAGTCCTTATGGTTTAATGTTTGTGTTGCAGGTAATGTCGATTTCAACGTTATTTCCTGACTATAAGGATGCTTTCACTCATTGTAGGTCATTCCCATCTAGAGAATCGACTATATCATGGCTTCAAATGATTGGTCGTGCGAACAAGTTTGTGTTAGTAACGAAGCACTTTGATGCCATAGGGATTAAATGCAGGGAAAGGGTCAAACTCGCATGTGAGAGGTCCGATATATTTAGGAGAATGTCACAAAGACTAGGGAAAGCCAAAGCTGCAAAACTTACTTTGAAACCAAGAATCGAAGAGGAGGAGGAAAATATAAGGACTCAAATTGGTACAAAGAAATATAGGTGCCATTTCCTTATTAACATCAAAGAAAATGTGGATTCTTTATGGAACATCAATGTCGTGTATGGGAGGCACAATCATGAACTCGCCAAAAATCTGGATGACCACTCATTTGCAAGAACATTGAATACGGGTTAGCAAGTGGTTATGGTGCAAATGATTAAGGGGAATGTGAAGCCAAGAGATATCCTCAACACGTTGAAGCAAATGAATGTAAATAATGTTTCGACTATGCGGACAATATACAATGCATGACAAAAATATCGAATTGAGGATGCGAGTGGGATGACTCAAATGCAACAACTATTGCACATATTGGAGAATAATAAGTGGATGTCGTGGCACAAAAAGCATCCTGAGACGAATGTCGTGACTGACTTATTTTGGGCACATCTTGATTCAATCAAATTGTTATGGTGTTTCCCATCGATTCTTTTAATAGATTGCATATATAAAACTAATAGGTATCGGATGTCGTTATTGGAAATAATTGCCATCAATTCGACGCATTTGACGTTCTCAGCTGGGTTTGCTTTCATATCATCGAAGACTAATGCAAATTATGTTTGGGCACTTGAGAAACATATTTAACGAGTGGCGTAAACCTGATGTAATTGTTATAGATCGGTAGTTAGGCTTTATTAGTGCTATTGAAGAAGTTTTTCCAACATCGTCTCACCTTTTTTGCTCTTGGAACATCAACAAAGTAGTATTAGCCAAGACTAAGAAGATGTTTGAGGATAACGATGGCTTCGCTCATTTCATGGGTTGGAGGATGAGCGTGTTGTATGCTAAGTCGAAGGCATCATTTGAACTTAGGATGAATGACTAACATTGTGAGTTCGGAATTGTGAATGGTTTTATTAATTACTTGGATAACACGTGGGGAAACAACGACGCAGACGGTTGAGTCTGCGTATTCCATTTTAAAGCTACATCTTGGCAATAGTCAAACATAACTTTGAGACTTTATGGAGTGTGGTTTATGGTATTCTTAAAATCCAACACAACAACATCAAGGCATCATTTGAGCTCTGCTTGAATGTGGTGCAACATGAATATGTTGATGGTTTGTATCACCGGTTGCGTGGACATGTCTCTTAATGGGCGCTTAAGTTAGTTAGAGATGAATTCGAACGTGAAGAGGATGTTGGACATGACTCTACTCCTTGTGGTTATGAGATACGTACCGTGCATGGTCTTCCTTGTGCACACGAGATAAACTTCTATAAATTTGCTGGTTCACCTATCCCACTCGAGGACATTCATCTATACTGGCGAAAGTTAATTAGAGATGAATTGGAATGTGGAGAGGATGTTGGACATGACTCTCCTTTTGGTAAGATGTAGTCTGGGTCGCCGACCACCACGACCACGGGCACCTCCTAACGCCTCACTACCGGTCTCCTCCCTGGTCACAACTACCCTGGAACGAGCCATATCTGAAGGGAAAATGAAAAAAAAAAATCAATTTCAAACTAATAGGAATGAAACAATGTGTAAAAAGTATGTCTCGGTTGAACAGGTCTGAGACATAAATTATGTCTTAGTACCATGTCAACGAGACATCCAGACAAATCTCGGTAGCTTGCTAACGAAACAACATATACAGGTCTTGGTTAAGTACAATTGAGACGAATATAATTAAAACTCATCTTTAAATCTTGGTAAGATATAACTGAGACTATGTCGAATTGTCTCATTTACTAATAACCAAGAAAAATAAATCTAGTCTCGGTGAATATCAACCGAAATCTACCTTCTCCTAAATATAAATTATAAAATAGTTCGTTCATATGAAATCGAGACTCATAGTATAATCTCGGCATTAGAGAACTGATACTAATGCTATGCATTTTTAACCAACTTATGTATCTCGACCATTAATGGCCAAGAATGTCCCATAAGTTACTGCCATGTGTGACAAAAAATCACGAGTTTCCAAATTAAAAACCCGTAAATGAAGAACACACAATACAAAGACTGAAAATTAAGTAACCAAACCCATTTATTGCCAAATCGACTAATAACATACCTTCTGTCATTCAAATTGGCTCCTCGCGAGATCGAATCTAAAAACCTGAACACTAAGTCTGTCAAATCCTCTAAAAAACGAAGCCAAAACAGTAGAGCTAGGCGAAACCTGATGAGAGAGTGGAAAACAGGGAGGCCAGAAGTATCTAAAGTAAACAGAGAGTGAAGATAGTGATGGTTTTGGATATTTGGTGGGGTACCTATCTTCAAGGAGCAAAGAAAGGGGATGGGGTTCCTCGATCGTTGGATTTGAAGGAGAGGGGTGGGGGCGCATTTTGGGTAGGGGTATTTTTGGAATTTCACCTCATTTTTTTGGGTGCCTTCAGTAAAGAACTTGGTGCTTTTAATAACGATGTGCCTCTGCAAATTGGTGGGGTGGCTATAGCGGACCTCTTAACTTAATAGTATAAGTAACACCCGATAAATTTAAAAATATATTATCTGTCATACATAAATAGTAGTAAACTTCCAAATGTACCCTTGACATAAAAACCCTAAGTTTCCCTATTACTAATTGCCCCCGTGCTCAATTCCATGTCGAAAAAAAGAGAAAAACTTTGTCATCACAACTGGTGCTCGAACAGGCTTAAGGTTTTCAATTTCACCTTTTACACGAATATACGACTTTTCTTCTTAACTCATCTCCCTCTAGACAACGACTCCATGCACATACTTCCTCTCATAAATTCAAACTCTGAATAGTCTAATTTTGCCCAATTTAGTTTCCTTAAAATTAAACTCAATTTTCTAATAAATGAGCCAACTTGGGTGGTCTCAATTATTGCTAGTCTCACACGCGTTGCACTCTCTTCATCTATAGGCTTTTGTCATACATGGCAGCAACATATTCTATGGGTCGTCGTTATACATGGCAGCAACATATTCTATAGGTCGAGGCCTTATATGATAGCGTCGTATATTCTACGTCATTAACATATATTATAGTGGCCTATATTTATGGTTGTCGTTTTCGATGGTAGCGACCTAAAGGGTAGGTCGCTTACATCGGTGGTAGCTACACCTCTTTTAACCATTGCCCTGTACAATGGTGGAAAATCACCATTACGAGAAATACTTATTTCCTGAATGAAAAACACCAAAAAAAGGTCTAAGCGTGTAAATCAAGTTGTTATGGTGTTTCCCGTTGATTCTTCTTATGGATTGCATATATAAAACTAATAGGTATCGAATACCATTATTGGAGATAGTTGGCATCACTACGACGCATTTGACATTCTCAGTTGGGTTTGCTTTCATATCATCGGAGACTAATGTAAATTATATTTGGGCACTTGAGAACTTGAGATACATATTGGACGAGTGGCTAAAACCTGACGTGATTGTTACAAATCGGGAGTTAGGCCTTATTAGTGCTACTGAAGAAGTATTTCCAATATCGTCTCACCTTCTTTGCTCTTGGCACATCAACAAAATAGTATTGGCCAAGACTAAGAAGATGTTTGGGTATAGCGAAGGCTTCGCTCGTTTCATGGATAGGTGGACGAGTGTGTTGTATGCTAAGTCGGAGGCATCATTTGTGTTGGGTTTTGGGGTTCATACGCAGCGGATATTTCAAAACAATTTTGACAAAAACCCCAACAGGATCCGAATCTAATTCCTTTAAAACGTTTAAACCAAGAAAACTTAATCATACCTCGGCCGCAAAATACTTTTCTGAAGGTTGATTGATCTCTAAGGTGCTGCCAACGACGAACGCCCTCTACCAGCAGTCCACACATGAATGGCGGTCGAGATTCGAAGTGATAGCTTCAAGAGAATACCAAACCTTTTTTTGTTTCTCTACAAAACGATCCAGAGCGTACCAGAAAACCCTAAGTCGTTTCTAAAACGAAAATAGAGTTTCAGCCCTTAATCTTTCGTGCGTGTGTTCTAACTTAAAGCGTCTATTTATACAACCTCAGTATATAGATCTTAAGTAAATTACACATATACCCCTACTTAAAGAAGTATAAGTGTAATACACCACAAGGACGTTTCTGTCATGAATTTTATCATATAAAATTCATTTTTTAAACCATCTTAAAATCTCGTAAAACCATTCTTAGTGTGCGACCCAATAGGCTCATACAACGTTGGCAGTGTACTAAAACACATTTTGGTATACAAGTCATAAGCGGCCTCTAGCAAGACATTATGACTACCCAAGTTGTACGAATATCAAATCAATACAACCTAATCAATAGTGTATATAACATCTTTTTGTCACACGATATCCTTTTGATCAAACATAAGGCATGGAATTGTCATCCAACATGTTCAATCGTACTAGTCTCGATCTCTAGGTAGACTGAAAACATCCAAGTGACATTGATCAATATCAATTCACTTAGACTAGGCCTTTTAACAGTCTAACACATCGAGGGATCCACTGGATATCTCTCTTTATACGAGAGGGACAAATTCTATCTCGATTACACAACTTCATCACATTGCTTACACAGTAACCAATCACGAATTTTATAATCGTCTGGTTAAAGACAACGTTTGATTGTGTCAAATCACTGTATTCCTAATGTCGAAGTCTCTGGTAATCTCAAGTCATAGGACTGAAAAATATACCTATCACGAGAAACAACTACGACTTAATCCATGTGATGTTCTCATAGCGGGTTGATCCAGTACTTTGTTCCCTAACAAGTACTCGTGATCTTGATTTATATCCATATACGTATAATCATCATATCATCTTAATTCATTATAGTTCACAGTATAATGATCGACTAGGGACATTTATGATATTTCTGTAAATACTCATGGATCTTAGTATAATGTAAACATGCAAATTAATTATAATAAACAGCAAATCAAATCTTCTATTTTATTAACTAAAAGTATTCATAACGACAGTTAATGGATTGACCTAGGGCACGTGCCCCAACAATTTGAACTTAAGATGAATGACTTATGTTGTGAGTTCGAATTGTGAAGGGTTTATTGATTACTTGGATAACACATGGTGAAGATCTATAAGGAAGAATTTGTACCGGCATGGACAATTGAATTATGCACTTTGGGGAAACAACGACGCAGAGGGTTGAGTCTGCGCTTTCCACTTTGAAGCTACATCTCGGTAATAGTCGGACAAATTATGTGCAGTGTGGTTTATAGCCTTCTTAAGATCTAATATAACAACATCACGACATCATTCGAGCTATGTTTGAATCTGGTGCAACATGAATATGTTGATTGTTTGTATCTTCGGTTGCATGGATGTCTCTCTCAAAGGGCGCTTAAGTTAATTAAAGATGAATTGGAACGTAAAGAGGATGTTGTACATGACTCTTCTCGTTGTAGTTATGAGATACACACTACGCATGGTCTTCCTTATGCACACGAGATAAACTTCTATAAATTTTTTGGTTCACCCATCCTACTCGAGGACATTCATCTTTACTAGCGAAAGTTAATTAGAGATGAATTGGAATGTAGAGAGGATGCTGGACATGACTCTCTTTCCGGTAAGATGTAGTTTGGAGTAGCCGACCACCACGACCACAGGCACCTCCTAACGCCTCACAACTAGTCTCCTCCCTAGTCATGACTGTCTTGAAATGAGCCATATCTGATGAGAAAATGAAAAAAAATTCAATTTCAAACTAATAGGAATGAAATGATGTGTGAAAAGTATGTCTCGATTGAACAGGTTTGACAACATAAATTATGTCTCGGTACCATGACAACAAGACATCCAGACAAATCTTGGTAGCCTGTTCAAGAAACAACAAATACAAGTCTTGGTTAAGTACAACCAAGACAAATATAATTAAAATTCATCTTTAAATCTCGGTAAGATACAATCGAGCCTATGTCGAATTGTCTCGTTTACTAATAACCAAGAAAAATACATCTAGTCTCAGCGTATATCAATCGAAATCTACCTTCTCCAAAATATAAATTATAAAATAGTCCGTTCATGTAAGATTGAGACTCATAGTATAGTCTCGGCATTGGAGAATCGATACTACTGCTATGCATTTTTAACCAACTTGTGTATCTCGACCACTAATGGCCAAGAATGTCCTATAAGTTACGGCCCTGTGTGATCAAAAATCACGGGTTTCCAAATTCGAAACCCGTGAATAAAGAACATACAATACGAAAACCAAAAACCAAGTAACCTAACCAATTTATTACTAAATTAACTAAGAAATTACTTATGTCATTCAAATTGACTCCCTGCAAAATCAAATCCAAAAACCCAAACCCTAAGTCTGTCGAATCCTCCTAAAAACAAAGTAGAAACCAAAGAGCTAGGCGAAACCTAATGAGATAGTGAAAATCAGGGAGGCCCGAAGCATCTAAAGTGAACAGAGAATGAGGACGGTAAGGGTTTTGGATATTTGGTGAGGTGCATATCTCCAAGGACCAAAGAAAGGGCATGGGGTTCCTTGATCGTTGGGATTGAAGGCGAGGGTTGGGGTGCTCATCTTGGGTAAGGTTATTTCTGGAATTTCACCTCATTTTTTTGGGTGCCTTCAGTAAAGCACTTGGTGCCCTTAATAATGGTGTGCCTTTGCAAATTGGTAGGGTGCCCATAGCGGCCCTCTTAACTTAGTAGTACAAGTAACACCTAATAAATTTAAAAACATATTATCTGCTACACACAAGTAGTAGTAAACTTCCAAATAAACCCTCGACACAAAAAGTTTCCCTATTACTAATTGCACCCATTGCCGATTCCATGTTGACAAAAAAAGGAAAAACTCTGTCATCACAACTGGTGCTTGAACAGGTTTAGGGTTTTCAATTTCACCTTTTACAGCATGCATGACTATTCTTCTTAAGTTATCTCCCTTTAGATGACGACTCCATGCGCATACTCTCTCTCATAAATTCAAACTCTGAATTGTCTAATTTTGTCCGATTTCGTTTCCTTAACTACTAAACTCGATTTTCTAATAAAGGAGTGAACTTGGGTGGTCTCTATTATTGCTTGTCTCGCCTGCGTTGTATTCTCTTTGTTTATAGGCTATTTTCATATAGGGCAGCGACACGTTCTATGGGTCGTTGTCATACATGGCAGCTGCATATTCTATGGGTCGATGCCTTATATGATAGCGTCATATATTCTATGTCGCTAGCATATATATTGTAGTGGCTTATATTTATGGCCGCTATTTTTAATGGTAGTGACCTAAAAAGTAGGCCCTTTAAATAGGTGCCAGCTACACCTCTTTTAACCGTTGCCCTGCACAATAGTGGAAAATCACCATTACGAGAAATACTTATTTTCATGAACGAAAAACACCAAAAAAGGTCTAAGCGTGTAAATTAAATAGTTGTTGGCATATGCAACAATGAAATTATATTCTACAATGCAAATTGAAGTTAGAATCCTAATATTATTGGTGGTGAGTTGTTGAGTGGAGGAAGAAGGAGTGGGGAGGGGTTGTAGAAAGCGAATAGTAGAAGAAAATAAAAGATGAGAGTAGTGCAGAGAGTGGACAATAGAGGAGGAGTTTAATTTAGGGTAAGGTGTAGATATGAATTTGAGGAATAATGTAGGAAGGGGTATAGACAGTAGAATAAGGGCTTATATATAATTTTAAATTAGGGTACTTTAGTTTAAGAAATTATTAAGATAATAGGAGGCTAATATATGGTAGAGGGGGCCTAATAGTCATACCCTTTTTCTTAAGAAATAATTAATCATTAATGGCTCTCAATACATTCAATAGACATATGACGGACATAAGATCAATCATCGACACATGACAGGACAAAGAATTAATCATCGTAGCAAATTGATTCACTAATTCTTATTATTTAAAAGAACATTTAACTGCCATAAACTTGACTTTCAAAAACTGCGACTATAATAATGAAATAGTTTGGCAATCATTGACTATACTCTAAACAAACATCTATAACACGACAGTACACAAATACATCACTCGAATAACGAAAAACAAAACTTTCGACAAGGGAAGTAAATACAAAACTTCTAATGAGGGAAAATATGGATTAGTTTGAAACAGGGATGGAAGAGAAAGAACATTTAGGAATCTTATGTGCCGATGACACTTTCATGTTAGATGGTCACAATAATGTAGAATTGTTCCTAATAAAGATCCCAGATGAGCCCGAAACCTTGAAGAGAACCATGCATGTCACATTACCCAAGACAACAAGGAAGTCGTTTGTACGCGACTTTTGCAAGTTAGTGGATGTCATATGATCTATCATGACTAGTAAAGCCATCGACTCTAAATACCAGCCTATAGGGAGGTAACCTAGATTTTAATTTTGATTTAGTTTTTTTTAGTTTTTTAGTTTTGTTAGTTTGCTAACCCAATCTCTAAATTTTGATTCATAGCTATAGTGTTTGAAGCTGTCATGAGCTGAAATATTTTATTTTTGTTTGATTCCTTGTATAATCTTATCTAAAATACACAAGTTGTTTAGTTTATTTTTTCGGTTTTGCGAACAAGGCTCTTTGGGATGCGTGCGACATATGGGTGTATGTGATAAGTCAATTTCTTGATTATACTTGGGATTTACTTATAAGTTTAAGTAAAACTTAATAAGTTAAGTTAACTCATGACTTATAAGGCAAGAAATATATCATAATCCTAAGCTAGATTAAATCTCCTAACCTAATAAAAATAACCTAAGTCAAGTATTATCCCATGTAAGAAATCCGAGTGAGTCCATAAAAATGGATATTAATGCATATAAACAATAGATAAGAATGCCTAATTTGAATAATTAGGACTTAGGCTATGTTCTAATTTAACACAAAAATTATCCATTTGAAACCCTATCTAAGTTAATGGAATCCATTCAAATTGCTATAAAAGCCTAAGTGAATTATAATTGAGACTTAAGCGTAAGTTTTGAAAATATCATCATAAAGCTTAAGTATGAGATTATTTTATGAGACTATGTTCAACAAAATTATTTTAGTGACTATGAGGAATCCTATGATAAATTAATGGGCATCAAGGAAAATGGTGAGAAAAGATTAATGACTTGGATTCGTCTAGAGATCCAACATTTAAAGTGATCAAATGGTGGAAAATAAAAGACATGAGATATAAAAAGGATTTCTTCCCTACAAAGTGCAAAAGAGAACATTGAACATAAAAGAGAAGAAGAGTTTGTACATGAAGTGTTCTCTATGGAGGATTAAAGGCTCAATAGGGTTTTAGGACTAAATATCTACGAGGAGAAACAAACAAGAATAAGAAAGCAACTAGGGTATGCACTTTTTACTTTCTTTTCATTGTTCTAAATTTCACAAATTGGATTTTTTTGTGAATGCTTTAAGATTATGGGATTTTAAATTTGTTCTACTCTCAAAATGATGTTCAATTTTGATATTCAAGCTAGCTTGATGATTCAAATATTGTGGTTGAGTTTCAATTTGAGTTTTTCTTGTTTATGCCAATGTTTGGTCAAATTTGGAGTTTTCGTGCATATAAATATATCAGGACGAATTATTATGAAAAGGATGTAAAAAAAATCTTATTTTTGCACTCCTAAATCATGATTCATAATGAACTTGAATGCTGGACAAGATCAAGTATAATTGAGTTCATGACAATAATGTTTGAGTTCTTGAAGTTTTAGGGTTTTTGAATGTTTTTGATCAATGTCAAATTAATATTTGTTGATGGTGTACTTTGTTGATCAAGGTATTAGGCCTAAATTTCCATATTTTAAAGTTCCCCAAAGTGTTTGAATAGGTTCCATGGAAAAACAAGAAAAATTAAGGGACGAACTAAAATTTTTCCAAGTCTATGCACAATCCCGCATGGGCAGCATGGTTACGCATAGTCTTGGTAAAATAAGCATAACTTTTTCATTTTAAGTATGTGTTTGACGTTCTTCATATTGTTGGAAAGCTAAGATAGATGACTAACATCTAGAATCATTAGTTTACAAAAATTAAGTCATTTTTTTTGTCGAAAACAGACTAAGAGACAAGGTTTATCTGTTAGAATATTCGTTTTTAAGTGTTTGGGTGTTGAGACCTCTTCCGAGGGTCTCCACTAGTCCAAGAATAACAAAAAACTCAAGAATAACTTAAAATACTATAAATAAGGTTTGTTGAGAGTCTAAAGTTATTTCGACGTGTTTTGAATAATTTTCCAAATGAGTTTTGAAATAGGTGAAATTTACTTACTTAATGAGCTAGTTTTTACTTAAGGTGTTCCAAACATCAAATGATGTCAGAATTAAACAAAATTTTTCATAAGTATTATTGGATAATAAAAAAGGTGTCACCTGAGTTTCGTGATTTTTTGGCATGTCTAACTATGTTTTCAAGTTATGCTTCAAAGAAGAAATCAACATTTATAAATAAGGACTTAAAGTTTTACTTAGAGTCTCTAATTTGGTTTTTGGTCATATTAATGAGATTTTATCACTCAAAAACCTTGGTTTTAAGTTAATAGACTTCAAGAACTACCGCAAGAATTTTATAAATTTTTATTTTATTTTAAGTTATTTTTCAAGTCGAAGAAAAACTAACTTTTGAATATTTATTTAAAGGTCCCTAAGGAGCTGTTTTACAAACTAGTGTTGTACACCAACTTGAAATGAGTTCTAATGATCTTAATTAGTTCAATAACGTCTGAAAATAATAGATAATGTGTGTTGAACAATGTTAAACAAGACCAAATACTTTTAGCTGAGCTAAATACTTAATAAGTACTTGAAAGAATAAAAAATGAACCATTAGACACCAAATTGACTTGGGATGATTTGTGGGGACTCTTCATGAGATTATTAAGCACCAATATATTAAATTACATTGTTTACACTATAACAACCCTTAGTAGCTAATACTAAGAGCACAATAGAGTGTTTAAGTTATAAATAGCCAAGTCAACAACAAATTGAACTGTATGAGACACAATAATTGTAAATGTAATTGAATGAACTCTAAAACACATAAAAAAACTATAAATGATACCAGATGATACATGTCGAGTGTGCATAATAATTTTTCATATTTACTATTAACTTGTAGTAGTGATAAATGAGATATCAACTCCATAAAGGGTTTTTCAAATCTCAAAGGAAAGTATTTTTTCTTGTTTTTATTAACTTAATTAATCTAATTAAATGGGAATTAAAATATCAAATAACTAAAACCTGTAAATATTAATTTAAATAATCAAACTAACTAACTTAAGCTAAACAATTCAAATGCAAACTAAAATAAACAATTCTAAAATTTAATATAATTCAAATAAATTAAACAAACATCTAAACAAACCCCCACTAAATGATATAATATATTTAGACTGTTTTTAAACACTAGAACATAATATCACTTCACTCTATAGTTATAATCATAAACATGGAATCTTGAAATCATTAAATCATAATTCATAATAGGTTGATAGCCTTTAACTAGCCACCGATTTTTCTAAATCCAATGAAAATGCCACATTTTTATCATTGTAAATTTACCCATTAGACAAAAAGCAACACCATAGAAATACGATAACATTAATTTCAATGAAAATTATGCCTAATCTAAGTCAATATTACTGAAGCCACATATTAAACAACTTAGAACACAATCACCTAGAACATCCACTCGAGAAATGCCATATAGATTAATCCTAGTTACTACTTTTATAATTATTGTCAATAACTATAGATATAGAATCATAATCAAAATATTAAAAAACACATTTGCAACTTTGCATGCAATACAATCATCATTAGATGTAATACACAAAATAACTTGTTAAATCCGTGATTGATATGTATGAAACGATCTAAATCATTAAGCATATGATCCCTTAATTATAAGTATCTAGCAATCTAAAATATATTACATGTCTAGGGTTTGTTTAGATTGATAGACTACTCATTCATGCTGAAAATAAATAATGCATAGATATAAATAAAAAGGTACTGAATAAATAAATAAATAAATACCTTAATATAAATCAGAACTCCAAAGCATCTTCAAATATAGGCAATAAAACTAATGTAGAACAAAAGGAAAACTTAAAGAAAAAGTTAGGAGAAAATAAGAAGATAGTTATTTCGAAGCTCTCTGGCTTTTTTATAGCCTCCCTACATATACATATCTTATATAGACTTAATTTCTTCATAATAATATAAAAAATCTATAATCGGCCACAACGATTTTTCAGCGATTGCTAACATATACACAAATCGCTGAGTAAATAACTAAGTTTAGCTCTTTATATTCCACCGATTTAGCTGACAATTTCTAGTTCATTTTCCAATTCGATATGGATTCGGTGACTATTTTCTTTCTACTGATTAATACTGATTAATGTAGCAATTCCTATTGTTATTCTAAATTGTTGGCTAATCGATGGTGTAGTTTTCCAGTTTACTATTTTGTTCTCCTTTCTATTTTCTTCCATTTCTTCATTTTATTAATTAAAACCTAAAATCACAAAAATAAGAGAATACCTAGTCTAATATCATCATTTATATATAAAATCAATCTAAATTACACTATAAAATGTTTCTAATTATTGACTTGTCAAATACTCCTAAACTTAACACTTTGTTGTCCCGAACAAAGGAATACCCACGATCATATTCTATTTGCATTCTTTATAAACTGATTTCAATCTAATTCATCTTAACTTTAGATAACATAATAATTTTTAAAATAGAAGTGATCTTCAAATGAAAACATATTACCCACAAGTAAATGCGATTATGATAGAATATAATGATTTAATTAAAATGAAACATCCATTAATGATAACTCAACCACCTAATGTAACACCTTTTAGAACTTTAAGTTCATAACCAAGGTTAGTACATAATATAGGTTTTCTCAATCTCTAATGACATCAAGCTTACGATGACTAATATAGAATCTCAAAAATACAAAAATCACTAAATTAATCTTAATTTTAGAAAATATTTCATAATAGTACCACAATCAAAATTAATAAGAATTTTGCTAAGATACCAATGAATTTGTCTTTTAAAACATGTTAGACTAAGAAATAGTTTATTCAATTCTAGCTTCAAGGACTCGAGTTAAATATTTTCTTTAAAGAGTTATTAAGAACATCCACCTTTTCATATCTCATATTTTTACTTCATACTAATACAAGGACTTTTGTTATCTTTATTTATTATATTTCTTCAATTGATTTTTGGGTCCTTGCTCTATTTCCATTGAACATTCTCATATTTTTCCCACTATAGATTCCTTGCTCCATTTTCTTTGGAATCTATAGGACTCTCTATATATTTATAAACTCTTTTTAACACTTCTCACTTCCCACTAAAATTGAAGAAAGCATTCTTTCTAACTTATAGAAATTAATTGGTTTCTAACTTATTTCTTCTTTCAGTTGTGGTAGGATAACTTTTTATATATACTATAAAATACTTGATCAATAGCTTTTGTATCATAAGATTCATAGAAATCTGTCTCGTTTATCTTGCACTATTATTTTGATCTTCTACCTATTATCATGACTAACACAAGACGTTCAATTTAGTGTTTACATCAACTGGCAAAGTTAATAAAAATGATATAAAAGTTGATTCCTTTTATCATAAAATCTACTTGGGTAATAAAAATATCACTTTCATTCGAAAATCTATTATATATTCATTATTGTTACATTATATTATAAAGTAAAATGAAATTCGTACTTACTTGAATTCAGAAGAAATTTGAAAAATCTCATCAACTTACTTCAATATCGGATTTAAAGTAATTCCGAACTTTTCTTCTAACTTCCTTTTCTTTCATTGTCATCAATATCATACTTCACCTACTATGCCTCCAAACTCATTTTAAACCTTGTTCTCATGGTTTAAAAATGAAGTACAATTTTCAATAAAACAAACAAACCACGTGAACTATAAAAAATTAATAGAATAAAAATAAATATGACAATCAAGAAATTAAGTTAATTTAAAATTATAATAAGACAGAGTGCATAAAATTTAATGAATAAACATCACCATTATATAACAAGTGGATTAGATATCATATCTAAGCACTAAATAGAATGTATCACATAATATACCACTAATGACACAAAATATCATCAAGAAATACAAAGTATATCACTATTACAAGAATTACATAAAGCAGCTCACACAATATCACTTGTAGATAGAGAAAATAAATAGAATAAAAAAATCAATGTCAGCGTCAAGAAGTTGCATCATTATCATCATCCATTGGATCGATCCTCGGGACTGGTAGCTTATAACAAGGTTAAAGAGATGGTAGTCTTAACTTGACAATATCTGAACATCAAGATTACTGCTAAGTGGTAATCTCATATGTGTAGATGGTACATCAACCTTTGTGCCTCCTTGACGTCTATTTCTCCTAGAAATCCTACACTCCATTATGCGGATGCTCCTTGCTAAAGCTATCTGGTTCTCAAACACCAGTTCTTGATTATGGAGAGTGGTCATCTGACTGCACAAAATTGCGCCCATGAAAGCCAACTCTGATTCTTCTATGTATAATCCGTAACAATCCCTAGGAGGCTGCTCCATGTTTGGATCATTTCTAACTTTCGACATTTTTTCCAAGATTTTCTTTTTGTCGTCTCTGATTTTCCTTCTATACTCGGTTTCTTTTCAGGTTATCTGAGCCCTTACTTTGTCATCCTCTATGTTTTCATAACCATTCACTCTTCCATATCTCTCTATAACCTTATCAATGATGGTCTTCACTGATAAAACATCCATGTTAAGCCTGCCATGTGTAACGACCCATTTTTAATGTCTTTAATTTACGGACGTGGACACTAGCTCGGATTTAAGTGGACGCTGAGGTACGTTGGGACGCACGGAGACTTAGGTATGCTTGTTACTGTGTGTTGGATTCTTCTTTGGGCGAAATTTAGTGAAATACATCGCATGTGTGTATGTTGCATAAAAATACGTGCGAGATTGTATGAACAGTACTCGCCTCGATATGCATGTCGACGCAGGTACCAGGTAGTTGACGGGACCGAATATTAGGTCGGGGAAACTAAAACGCACAAATTAAATAAAAATTTGCCACGTAACGAATATTGGGTTACGAACGACGCGGCGGTGCGCGGATATCATGGATTCGGACGCGAAACAGGGCGTCGAAACGCTCGGAAACACGAGCGAGTGTCGTAGCGGTGTCACAATTAGGTGTCAACATATCTTACACCATTACAAATGGCAAAACTCAAGCTACACTTATCAACGTCCAGGCCACTTGTCCACCACCCACCTACCTACATACACCAAACCACTGCACACCACCTGCACACACACTGTTCATACACAACAAACACACACGGAGCAGGGAGGCCGAGAGCGAGGAAGAAGAAGAGAAGTGGAGGAAGAGAACCAGGGACGCACCGGGAAGGAGAGGAGATGACGAAATTGAGGTGAGTTTGGGTGGTGGTTGTGTTGTTTCAGGTGGTTGACGGTGGGGTGGAGAGTGGGGCTCGGCCATGGAGGCCGAACCCCATGGCCACGGTGGGATGGCAGGGGTGCCTCCCCTGCCATCGGCTCCACCGGGGTTGGGGTGGAGAGCCACCCCAACCCATCACCGGAGAAGATGAGAGAAAAAAAAAACTTCGCTGCTCTCGATCGAACTACCGGGGAATTAAATTTATGAGTCACATTATGAAACTGTGGGAGAAAATAATTGACAATAGGCTAAAGAGAGAAACAACAATATCAGAGAACTAATTTGGTTTCATGCCTGAGAGGTCGACTATGGAGGTGATTTTCCTTGTAAGACGATTGTTAGAAAAATATAGAGAAAAGAAAAAAGATCTTCATATGGTATTCGTAGATTTAGAAAAAGCATATGATAGGGTCCCTAGAGATGTTCTTATGTGGGTTCTAGAAAGAAAAAGAGTGCGTGCTAGATACATAGACACTATTAAGGATATGTATGATGGAGTAGTAACGAGTATAAAGACATTTGGAGGAGCTACAAAAGAATTTCCCATTACGATAGGACTACATCAAGGATCGGTTTAAGCCCATATCTATTTACTTTAGTTATGGATGAACTAACTAGTCATATTCGAGAGGATATACCATGGTGTATGTTATTTGCAGATGATATTGTCTTAGTGGATGAAACCAAAGATGGAGTGAATAGGAAATTAGAACTCTGGAGGAATACATTAGAATCTAAAGGCTTTAAGTTGAGTAGGACGAAAACTAAATACATGCACTGTGAGTTTGGAAACACTAGACATCGAGATGACAGAGTGGTAAAATTAGAGGAAGTAGAAGTTCCTAAGGTAAACCACTTTAGATACCTAGGATCAATCATACAAAATGATGGTAACATTGAAAATGATGTCACACATAGAATTCAAGCCGGATGGAAGAAATGGCGGAGTGCAACAGGGGTGATTTGTGATCGACATGTCCCTACTAAGTTAAAAGAAAAATTTTATAGGACCGCAATTAGGCCAGCTATGCTCTATGGAAGCGAATGTTGGGCGGTAAAGCAACAACAATTACATAAAGTGAACGTAGCAGAAATGAGGATGCTTAGGTGGATGTGTGGTAAAACTCGTAAAGATAGAATAAGAAATATAGAAATTCAAAGACAAGTAGGAGTAGCACCAATTGATACAAAGATTAGGGAAGGGCGGTTGCGATGGTTTAGTCACCTGCAAAGACGGCCTACAAATGCCCCAACTAGAAAACTTGACTCAATAGAAACTGTAGAAATTCGACGAGGTAAGGGCACCAAAGTTAACATGAGATGCATTAATTAAAAGGGATTTGAATGGTTTGCAAAGCTCACCATCAATTGCACTTAATCGAGCACAATGGAAAAGTTTGATCCATGTAGCCGACCCCAGTTAATTTGGGACTGAGGCTATGTTGTTGTTGTTGTTGTTGTTGCTCTCGATCGAACCAGTCGATCGGGGGAAGGAGATGATGCGCGACGTGAGCCGGCCCAAATGGGCCAGGGCCGGGTCGGGCCCGACCCGTTTGGGCCGACCCGACCAGACCCAAACAGTAAAACCAAGAAAAAAAAAAAGAAAATAAAGGAAAAGAGAAGAAAAATGGAAGAAAATTTGGGAAATTTGTGGAAAATTCCAGAAAAATTGGAAAAATTCTGAAAAAAACAAAATTTCTATAAAATAAATAGAAATTTATGAATTTCTATGTAAACTAAAATATTTGGATATTTCGGATGCGACTTTTTGCGAGGTTTAGCCTCGAAAAATGTGAAATAGGGGAATTTGGCCTAAAAATGTTAGAAAATTATTAAAAATTATCGTGCTAACTTAAATTATTAATAAATGAACATAGGTTGACACAGTGATCAATTGGCGACCAAGGACTCAGTGGACTTGGACCCGGGGATTGATTACGGGGTAGGAGAGCGCGTTGTGAGGTTTGTAAAACCCAAAGGGAAAACTCTCGAGTATTTATTTTGTTTCGTGTTTTCATTCATTTCCAGTATTCCTTGTGTTTTTTTAATTACATTCATATCTTGTCATCTTTTGGACGGTTGGTTGAGTTACTCCCACCCAATTTTCGTTGTGTGTCTATGCATTCTAGACCATAGCATGTGTATCAGGAGTGCTCGGTGGATAACGACCCGAGGGAACTGCTACATGTGTCGGTGCGTCATAGGTCTACGCCGACCACCGAGAAAGATTAGGTGATAGCTAGTTGGGTGCGCCACTAGTGGGATCCTGTAAGGAAATCCCGAAGTATGGTTTAATCTGACTGGAACAGACACACATATTTGAGTTTTATTTTTATTTATGCATGCGATGCCCTACTTACAGTTGCCTGTTTACATTCCGCATGTTTATTTAATAGTATTTATTGACTTCCACTTTTTTATATGAATGCTCGAAGGAGTTCCTTGGGATTTTACTGACTGGACTCGTCATCCATTTTCTTATTTGATGATTGAGTGCAGATCCTAGTACAAGCAAGGGAAAGGGGATCTTAGGCGACTACCTCCGACTGCCTACTTTTGAGGATTACTTGTACGTATGATTATTTTGATATTTTGATTCTTTTGGAACTGGGGAGTGACATGACTTTGTACATGCTTAGTTTTATCTGGTACAGTCACCTACCTTTATACACAGTACTTTTCCGTGTTTTTCCACAGTAGGATTTGTTAACTTCATTAATATTTCTTGCATTTACGTACAACTTCCGCTGCATTAGTCATTTATACACCATACGCACACAAGTGGATGCGAATCTTGAGACAAAGTAAGGACAGGCAGGTGTCGTACACGTGTAATTGGGCCAGCTGGCGAGGAGTACACGGAGACACGTCACCCCGGGGCGGTGAGGGCCGCCACACCATGTTTACTTGATCCTCCCTACAAAAGGTCGTAATCATCAAAGGGAAATGTAGTCCATCAATTTTCTTTATTGTGATGGCACTCTTAATTGATTCATAAATAATCTTGCCGATATCGAAGTATCCTATTTCCATGACAATATAGTAAAGTAGGGTGATCTTGTAGTTCACTATCTCGTAATACTGCAAGCTCGGCCGTAAGTTGACGTTTATGAAATAACACCAAGCTTTAGTGGTTTTCCTAAAAAATTTAATAGTTATATGCTTGGGATAACCCCTCGTATAAAAAATAAATCCATATCCATGGATTGCCTCTAAACCTCCCCTTATTGTCTCAGTAGGGTAATGATATTTAACACCATATTCGGCTTTGTGGTACTCACCATTTTATTTTTAATGAAAATCTGATAATCCAAAATACCATTTTATTCTTACAGCGGAATAATCCACTGTCAACCCTCGCACTCGGGACTCAGTCTTGCTCCCACTTCCATATCCGTTTGCATAAGACTCTCACTAAGACTTCATAAACCCATTCACTAAGGACATCCTCCAAATCTAGGTGGTTATAGTCTCTATTCGATAATCCCCAGTTCCTGATCTTTATGATGTCTAGGATCCTAGGCCCATATTTCGATTTGTTCTTCACATTAAATCCCCTCTTAGGGATAAATTTCTTATTCTTGATTATATCATTCATAAATTTCTCATAGGCCTTCTCATTGACAAAATACTCTTTCCTTAGTTCGCAATTTTTTTCATCAGTATCTCTTGATCAACTTCATCTATGTTATCCTCTTCTTCTACATAGTCATCCTAAGTGTTGAAACTAAATGAAGAAGGTGGAGTGGGTTCAATTTGCGATCTAATCCTAGGTGTGTTGAAAAATATTGATGTGGGTTGGATTTGAGAAACTTTGAATTTTGTTTTCGACTTCTCTACTAACTTTCTTATCATTTTCTCCTCCGTTGAACCTCTACCCTTTTCTTCTTTGGCCATTTGGAATAGTGCAAGTAAAATAATGAACCTGTAAAACCTTTTCAAACTAAATTTTTTAGAAAAGTGTTCGGTAAAATTCAACGCATCTATCGAGAGTGAGAAATCATCGAAAACAATCATTTAGAAATTGAGAATTTGAAATTTATATGAAAGTTATTGATAAAATAGCATTAGGAAAAACAAACTCCTATGTAATTCAAGTCAATAAATAAATATTTACGAAAACCCCCAAACTCATGAAAAACTTAGTCTCAAATTAGTTTGCGTATAAAATCCAATCTATTCACCATATATGAAAAATAGTTCAAAAATTCGATAGTAATAAATGAATCATCACACACCCCCATACTATTAATATAATAGAAATTGTTCGATATCAAAACTATTTTAAAATAAAAATTTTGAAATTGATTTGATATCCTAATAATCAATCCAAAATCGACGAAAAATCAAAATTTAATCAATAAGAGACTAGGGTTTTCGTTGATTACCTTCTTGAAAGTGATTTTTAAGTGTTAAATTCAAGATCGCTTCTCTAGAACTTTCCTTAGCACCAATTCGAACTCCCTAGCTCAATCTCTACCTGGATCTACACTCTCAAAACTCACTAAGTTTAAGGTTGAATATGTGAAGATTGAGGTGCGAATCACTTAAATACACTAACATTAAGCTTTGGAAGGTTGAATCTAGTCGAATATGATATCATGGATGAAAGGTTGCAATGGTTTGTAGATGTGAAACGTTGAAATGTGGCGATTTAGGGTTTCTATTTTTTAAAACTCGAATTTGTTCTCAGCGAATTAGGTTTTAAGTAGATTAGCTGAGAAATCACTGATAAAATCGTTGAAAATAAGCATTAGTGGTTCAGCGGTTTATCCAAAAAATTCTTGTTATAAGCTTGATTTGGTGAGAAATCGGTGACTCAAATTTGCACTGAAAGTTTTGCATACTGCTACCGATTTTCTCAGCGATTTACAGTACAAACTGGAGTTGATAGGAAATTGCCAGTCTATTTTTTACTATTTTTCCATTTAATTTTATTGTCCCATTTAGTTACCATATATATATATTCAATAAAAGTAGAAATATTCAAAAATTCAGACTTTAACTAAGATATGTATTAAATAATTTATTTCATTGCCATAAATAAATGATTAATCATAAAAACTAATGCATGAAATAATATAATATGAAAGTAGATTGGCACGATCAATGCAAACCCCCTTACATGATATTCTGGAATCGAATTCTTAAAATATCTCCATTATAAGAGTCAAAAGTTGAGAGAATATAAAAATAACTAACTAATCCTAATACCAAAACTGAAATTAAAGATAAAATATAGGCTGCCTCCTATAGAGCGCTTTTGTTTATTACTGTTAGCTCAACTGAACGAAACAGTTCGAAACTGGTTCTATAAAGTTAAGTGTAGGATTATCCACTCTTACGCCATTCCAGAAAGTAATTGCTAAGCCATGCACTCGAAAAGTAATTGTCTTATTTAAAGTGTCCATGACAGCTTGCGAAGTGGTTAAGAAAGGTCGTCCTAAGGTTAATGGAGGATCTTCGTTCATGAAGTATGACATAATGAAAAAGTCAGTGGGGATAATGTACTTGTAAATGTGAATTGGTACATTACTAACCACACCTATTGGTTTTATTGAATAATCGTTCGGTAGAGCAACTTTTTAGGAAGCCAGTACATCCAATTTTAATTGAGTGCGAAGAAAAAAAATGAATTGGCATGTAGTTTGCTCTAGAACCCGTATCACAAATAGCTTTAAAGTACCAAGCCTATTTGACCTTTATGTTTATATATATATATATATATATATATATATATATATATATATATATATATATATATATATATATATCTTGGATAATTGAGCTTGACAATTGCCGGATTCTTTTTTTTTCTTCTTATTTTTCCTAGATTTAATCTCCTCCATGTTATTATTCTAAAACTTGTACAGTTGTTTAACCTTTCATCCATGGGTTATTGTCTTTCGATTAGAAATATCTTCACCTTATTCATTCATAGTCTTAGCATTTCCATCTTCTATTGTTACTGCATTAGTAGCATACATTTCAGCTTCATGATGATTTCATTTTAAATATTCATTATCCTTAATTTATTTTTTATCACCGTCATCAAAATTTCCATAGATATCTTTATCATTAAAATGAAAAGCGACAATTTTATTTTCAAATTCCATAGACATTGTTCCTTCAAAGATGTCTAACTTTATTTTAGCTGTTTTAAGGAATGGCCTTCCTAAAAATATAGATGGAAACTTAGATGATATTGAGTCTTCCATTTCCATGACATAGCAGTCAGCAAAAAACACCAAGTCATTTGCTTTGACTAAGACATCTTCTAGTAAACCATTAGGTTTAACAATTGTATTGTCAGCTAAAGTAAGACTAATATGTGTATTGGTCAATGAACCTATTTTCTATGACTCATATAACTTGAATGACATAAATTTTATTAATGCTCTAAGATCACACATAGCAAAATATATTAAATAAGTTCTTATTGTGATAGGAATTCCAAACATTCCAGGGTCGAAACATTTTTTAGGTATTTCTTTTTAATTAAAGCAAACACTTTTTGTCCTAAGTTTTCCTTAGATTCTTCTAAAAATTTATCATTTGATTCAGAGAATTCTTTCAAAACATTATCATAATTAGAAAATTACATAATTAATTCCATCATTAGTTTATAGATTTCTATTTTCCTAAATGATTCAAAAATGTCTTCATTGACTTTTTCCTCCCCAACATCAGCTAATCATTGTGGAACGGTAGAATATGAACACATATCTTTATTCGAATTATTAGAAACCTTATCGTTTTTACTCTTATCAATTAATTTAGACTATTGTAAGGATTTTCATATACTTCAACTGTGGCTAAATACCATGGGTATAGTTTTCCAGGAAAAGGTGTATATTTCAATTGTTCAGCTATTTATTCTCTTGTAGGAATGACATTAGCCGTCATTTTTTTTTTTTTTTTTTCATTAATAGTCTTATGAACTTTCTTTTTATTACTCTGTTTAAGAGTCTTACTAATTATAGTTGTTTCTTTCTTATCGCTAAATATAACATTAACTTTTGCTTGATTAGTAGGAACAACATTGGTTTGAGTAGGTGCTTTAGCTTGAAGACTATTTTGAGTACTTAACCTATTTATTTGCAAATTCATTTGACTTACCTGGTGTTTCAGTTCATTAACTGTAGGATCAGTCTTAAATTTTTGATGACTTTAACTCATACAATTATGTAAGATATGCTTTAAATTTAGATTCATAGACTGAGTATTTTGTTGAAGTTGCTGATTAGGTGTAGATTGTATTTTACCTCTTGGTCTATATGTGTTATAATTTTGGTTTTTGAAGACCATAACTAAGATTTGGATTTGGTCTTCTAGGGCAATAAGTATTATTATTATATAAGTTTCTTAGGGGGCCAGAAAATTGATTCATCAATGCATCAACCTTTTTAGTATTTCTTCATGTAGAGTAGGACACACATCCGTAGGATGTGCAACTTTATTGCATAATCCACAAGCTTTAACTTGATTAGATATATCATTAACAAACAACTTAACCATATTAGATAATTTATCAATTTTATCATCGGATACATTATTTTTCTTACTATCCACTTCATAGAGTTTTTTTCTTAAGGATTCAGCCTTTTCACCGTATTGCTTAAATTGTTTTACCATTTTATTAATTGCTTCTTTCGCTAAAGTGGGTATTGTTTCAAATAAAGATCCACCACATACTGTGTCTAATAGTTTTTTTTTTCAAAATAGTTGAGTCATTCATAAAAATACTCTAATAAAGCTCTTTGAGTATATCCATGTTGTGGACAAAAAGAAATTAGTCTTTGGAATCTATCCCAAAATTCATTAAAGTTTTCACCGTCTATCATCTTCGCGACAATGATTTTTTTTTACAGGAACTAATTTTTCTAGCAGACATATATTCATCCATAAAAGCTTCTAACATTTGAGTCCATGAAGTTATCGAATCTTGTGGGAGCTACAACAACCAACATTATACTTGATCTTTCATTGCAAAAGCAAAAGGTTTTATTTTTACTTGTTTCAAAGTACATTCCTTCGATTTCATCCCATTAATTTTATGTCAATACTCCCTTATGAATTTATGTGAGACTTTATTGTCATTACCATAAAAGTTAGGTAAGGCACTAATAAATCTAAACCTAAGTTCAAATTCAGGAAATCCATCAGGTATGCTATGCACATAGGCTCATATGCTGCAACATTTTGATTTGATCGTCTAAAAGTGAGTTCTCTATTATTATTATTATTATTATTATTATTGATAAATATGTTATCATTATTATTATTAATGACATTGTCATTAATATCATCTTTGTTGTTAGATTTATCATTATTATTATTAATGACATTGTCATTAATATCGTCATTATTGTCTTCCATCATATTAGATAAAATTTTCCAAGTTGTCGTCTTAAACTTCGATTAAAAACTCTTTTAGTTTCAGGATCAAACATATGTAAAGATCCTACTGACTTAACACGGTGAAGTGTGTAAACCACATAAAGTCTAAAATCATTTAAAATTATTTAAAAATCCCCAGCAACGACACAAAAAATTGACATGCGGCAAGCGCGCATATTAATTTCCTACATTTACTACTAACTTGTAGTAGTGGTTAATGTGTTATCGTCTCCACATGGATTTTTCAAATCTTAAAGGAAAGTATTTTTTTCTTGTTTTTGTTAACTTAGTTAATCTAATTAAATGAGAATTAAAATATTAAATAACTAAAAACTATAAATATTAATTTAAATAATCAAACTAACTAACATAATCTAAACAATTCAAATGCTAACTAAAATAAACAATACTAAAACTCAATATAATTTAAATATCTTAAACAAATATCTAAAAAAATCCCATTAAATAATATAATATATTTGGATTGCTTTCAAGCACTAAAACATAATATCACTTCACTTTATAATTATAATCATAAACATGGAATCTTGAAATCATTAAATCTTAATTCATAATAAGTTGATAGCTTTTAGCCAACTATCGATTTTCATAAATTCAATGGAAATACCACTTTCTTATCATTGTAAATCTATCCATTGGATAAACGCAACACCATAGAAATATGATAGCATTAAGTTCAATGAAAATCATGCCTAATCTAAGCCAATATTATCGAAGCCGCATAATAAAAAAACTTTAAACACAAACACCTATAAACATCCACTCGAGAAATGCTCTATAGATCAATCATAGTTACTACTTCTATAATTGTTGTCAATGACTGTAGCATAGAACCATAATCAAAATATTAAATAACGCATTTGCAATTATGCATGCAATACACCAATCATTAGTCGTAATACACAAAAATAATTTGTTAAATCCGTGATTGACGTGTATGAACTGATCTAAAGCATTAAGCACATGATTCCTTAATTATAACTATCTAGCAATCCAAAATATATTACATGTCTAAGGTTTGTTTAGATTGCTAGACTACTCACTCATGCTGAAAATAAATAATGCTTAAATATAAATAATAGACATACTAAATAAATAAATAAAAAACTTAATATAAATCAGAACTCCAAAGTATCTTCAAACATAGGCAATAAAACTAATGTAGAGTAAAAGAAAAACAAAAAAAAAGAGTTAGGAGAAAAGATGAAGAGAGTTGTTTTGAAGTTCTCAGGCCTTTCTATAGTCTCCCTACCTATACATATCTTAGATAGACTTAAATTCTTCATAATAATCTAAAAAACCCATATTTGACTATAACGATTTCTCACTGATTCCTAACTTATGCACAAATTATTGAGTAAATCACTAAGTTTAGCTCTCTATACTCCACCGATTTAGCTCATGATTTTTAGTTCATTTTTCAATTCATTATGGATTCGCTGGCGATTTTCATGTTGCCGATTTATATAGCAATTCTTAGTGTTATTCCAAGTCGCTGGCTAATCATTGGCATAATTTTCCGGTTGCCTGTTTTGTTCTCCTTTCTAGTTTTTTTCATTTTTTCATTTTCCTAATTAAAACCTAAAAACACGAAAATAAGAGAATACCAAGTGTAATATTTTCATTTATATATAAAACAAACTTAAATTACAGTATAAAATGTGTGTAATTATTAACTTGTCACTAGGGATCTAAGAGACAAGTGGTGGGTATCAGTAGAGTGCTGCAGGGCATGTGGGAGCTGCTGTAGCGCGCGCTTTTTATTGCATTTTGAGGTAAATAAACTAGCAAAGGCCTCCGTAGTAATTCATTTCACTTATTTGACTTACTTCTTTGTCAGAAAACTAGTAGGTTGCTTAATTTGATTTCATTACCTTTTCTTTATGATAAATTCTTGAATTAAACCATGTTTGAGTTTCTATCTCGATATGCGAGTGTCTCAAGGTCTAAGTTTGTCAGGATGGTACTCATAGGTGCGGTGTTCGACTTGCTATCATTTACACCCCTGTGTTTATTGGATCTTTGAGTGTAGTCTCGAGTGTGGTGTTCGGGTCTACCGTCTACACCCATATGGACTACTCTCCATTTTGAGCTTGCAGACTTAATCCCCAATTCTAGGAAGTAAAGTTTGCGTTCGAGGGCTCCCAGCTTGATAGAGTCAGACGGCTTATACACCTTTCTTCTTATTTCTTTGGCACTCATTCATCATTGTTATTTCTTTAGCTTGTTTTTCATGTACTTACTTTATTTCATGCTTATTTACATTCCTGCATGATCTTTCGACTTATTTATTAGAATTCATGAAATAGTGTTGAGACTTCTCTAGCTTTACTCATTAAAATTGTTGCTTTCTTAGCAACAATTGCAAGTCCCTCATTTAACAAGGGGAAGGGGTCGATGCTTGGTAACTACCTTTGAGCTACCTTTAGAGCATGCTTCTTCTCTTATCACTTAGTAGGTTTTCTTTTGTTGGATGTATTTACTATCATCATGATTTTGTAAAATCGAGCTTATTTTTGGATTTCGAAAGATACACCAGATACGTGTATATGAATTTTTTTGTCATATGATATACATGAGATCACTTTTATAGGATTTCCACATTTAGGCTTGTATTAACTCTAAATTGTTTAAATTAGTTGCTTCAATTATTTCACTGCTTTTGCCGCACCATACTAAATTAAGACATGCAAATCTTGATAACTCTAATAAGCGATCAAATAATACTAACTAAAAAAAGGCTGACTAGGCTTGCATTGACCTCGCGGTGGTTGACTAGGAGTCCATGTAGGTCTAGATCGGGCGGGGCCCAATTTGTGGGAAATTGGGACGTCACAGTTAGTATCAAAGCATAAGGTTTTCTTATACCTTAGAATCTTGATAAGCCTATAACCAGATTAATATGCAAACTTAAGGGTTAGGACAAATGAAACGTAGCGCGGGAATCCTATGAACCTAACTTCAAGTCTTAGTTGGGAAGAGTGGTGAGTTTAGGAAATCTAAACCATTAATTATATATGTTAATGTTTGATATGTATTATATTATACAGGTAGAATTATTAGAAAAAAATTGATCGAAAACTCGCTATTTGCAAATGCAAATTTTGAATGCTAATCAGATTGATCATAGTGGTAGAGAGGAGCCAAATATTTACGCTATGTCATATCGACAGATTTTCAGGCTTAACTCAGAGGATAGATTCTCAAAGGAGAGAGATGGACGCGTTATTTGCTTTACTTTGGGGTCAGTTTCCGCTGACGCTCTCTCCATTTACATCGACAGTGGTGTCTGCTACTGATGCGAGTGTAGCCATGCTTCAAGTCACTCCATCGGCTCCCACCATGAGCGTAGTACCCGCGACTTTGATCACCGCAGTGATTCCACCACATGTCACAGTAGTGGCACCGCTCACAATGATAGTGATGTATGCCTAATTGCATGGGCTAGGTGGTCTAAAAAGTACGAAAAGTACATGCCTAAGAAGTGGTAGTCTAGATTTGGATGAGTCACAATGATATATTCACAGTCATAAGAAGATTCATAGACTTCTAATGATTGAGATCAGGAAGCTTGGTTTGGCTGCATTCTCACTGCAAGGCAACATATATTTGTGATGGACTAACCTGATAGCCATATAAGGAGAGCCTACTGCATGGCTAGATTTCAAGAAACACTTCTATCAAAAGTACTACCCATCATCGGTGATGATAGCCAAAATGACAAAGTTTATGAATATCCGGTAGACACATGGAGAGTCCGTTATGGTATAAATGTGCAGGTATCAACACTTGCTACCATTTGCCGATGGTGTGGCTGGTAGAGATAGGGCTCGAGTCCACGTTTTCTGCAAGGATCTAGTTCCAGCCATCAGAGGGATCATAGTTACTCTCTTGCCATCCATATTACAGGATACATACGATCACAGTTTGGCTAGAGAGGCTTACCTTTACACTCACCCCGATGAGGGCTATACTCCACCAAACGAGACAATATCTAACATACTCCATTGGGGTAGGATAAGAAGAGGAAGAGCAACAAACACCATAGACACGATGATAATATGGCTCAGAGTGTGGGATCAATAGAGCTATCTACACGACCAGCATACACATTAGTGGCCCACTTTCTCCAGCTCCCTATTACGCTATTCGATCACCTTTGGTAGTACGGGTGGTCCGACAGCTACTGCAATATAGTAACGAGGGTAGAGCCAAAGGTATGGAGAATAGGCGGCATGGACATAGGAAGAGATCGATACCTCAAGGACCAAAGTCACAAAGATCTTACTTTGAGTGCAGATAACCAGGGCACTTTAGAGATAAATGTCCGCACCTTAGCAGAGCACCATCACAAGTAAGAGAAAGAACCCATGTTGTTGTAGAGCCATATCCAGAGGTGATGTGCAACTATATAGAGGGTATGGCATTTTTTTTTTGCATCATGCATAAAATAATGGTTGAAATGTTATGAGTAATTACGTGTGGCGTCTGATTGTGATCGACAATGCCCCCACGAATACATTGAGTTATCTAAGGCAATTCGGTCAAGTTCACAGTTCATGATTGAGTAATTTTAGCTAGTAAATATCGTTATAACATGCTAAAGTTGATGGACCTACTCTCATGGTGTTTTGAAGTAACTGGACTAAGTCCATAGCTTAATATATAAGTCAAGCTGTAACCAAGACCCTTAGTTTGATGAATTTAAAAGTCAAGATGTAGCTGAGACTTGCAGCTTGATGGATTAACTTATCTAACTAATTAAAATGGTTCTCCGTAAGTTTATGGTTTATGTCGAATGTCGAATTGTCTAAAGCGACTTTGATAAGTCCTCTGTTCGATAGGACACATTAGGAGTACTTCCCTTTTCTTGTTGAAAAATCTGATAAGGAATTCACTCGAGTTTAAATTAATTTTGAGGGTGAAATTCTTATTAGTTGGGAAAGCTGTAAAGGCTCGAAATATTTTATCTTTATTTGATTGCTTGTACTCTCTATATATCTAAAATACATGAGTTATTTATTTATTTTTCTTCAATTTTGCGAGCGAGGCTCTTCGGGATTTGTGCGACACGTGGGTGTATGTGATAAGTCAGTATCTTGACTAGACTTGGAATTTACTTATACGTTTAAGTAAAACTTAATAAGTTATGTAAACTCATGACTTATAAGGCATGAAATATATCATGAGCCTAAACTAGATTAAATCTTCTAAACTAATAAAAACAACATAAGTCAAGTATTATCCCATGCAAGAAATCAAAGTGAGTACATAAAAATAGATATTAATGCATATACATAATAGATAAGAATGCCTAACTTGAATAATTGTTAGTTAGACTATGTTCTAACTTAACACATAAATTATCCATTTGGAAAGCTAACTAAGTTAATGGAATCAATTTAAATTACTATAAAGCCTAATTAAATTATAATTGAGACTTAACCCTAAGTTATGAAAAATGTTATCACAAAGCTTAAGTATGAGATTATTTTATGAGTCAATGTTCAACAAAAATATTTTAGTGACTATGAGGAATCTTATGATAAATTAATGGGCATCAAGGGAAATGATGAGAAGAGATCAACTTGGATTTTTCTAGAGATCCAACATCTAAAGTGATCAAATGCTGGAAAATAAAAGACATTAGCTATAAAAGGATTTCTTCTCTACAACATGCTAAAAGAGAATATTGAACATGAAAGAGAAGAAGAGTTTGTACATGAAGTATTGTCCACGGAGGACTGAAAACTCAGTAGGGGTTCTAGGACTAAATCTCTATAAGGAGAAACAAACAAGAATAAGAGAGCAATTAGGGTATGCACTTTTACTTTCTTTTCATTGTTCTAAATTTGATATATTGGGATTTTTTTGTGATTGCTTTGAGATTATGGGAATTTAGATTTATTTTAATCTCAAAATGATGTTTAATTCTGAAATTCAAGATAGTGTGATGATTCAAACATTGTTGTTGAGTTTCAATTTGAATTCTTTCTTGTTTATGCCAATTTTTGGTCAAATTTGGGGTTATATGCACATAAACATATGAGGATGAATTATTGTCAAAAGGATATTAAAAACTCTTATTTTTGGACTCTTAAATCATGATTTATAATGGACTTGAATCCTAAATAAGATCGAGTATATTCCTATTAATGAAAATGATGTTTAAGTTCTTAAAGTCTTAGAGTTTTTGAATGTATTTGATCGGTGTCAAATTAATATTTGTTGATGATTTACTTTTATGTTGATCAAGGTATTAGGCCTAGATTTTCATGTTTTGAAAAGGGCTTGACCATGTTCAACAGAAAAATAAGAAAAAGTGTGGGACGAACTAAATTTTTCCCAAGTCTATGCACAATCCCGCATAGGCGACACATTGCACGTAGTCTTGGTAAAGTTAGCATTACTTTCTAATTTTAAGTTCGTTTTTAACATTCTTTATATTTTTAGAAAGCTAAGATAGATAACTAACACTTAGAGTCATTACTTTATATAAATTAAGTCATTTTATTTGTCAAAAATAGACTAAAAATCAAGGTTTATCCGTAAGAATATTTATTTTTAAGTATTTAGGTGTCTAGACCTTTTCGGGGGTCTTTACTAGTCCAAAATAACCAAAAACTCTAGAATAACTTGAAATACTATAAATACGGTTTCTTGAGAGTTTTAAGTTATTCTAAGGTGCTTTGAATAGTTTTCCAAATGGATTTTGAAATAGGTGAAATTTATTTACTTAATGAGCTAGATTTTACTTAAAGTGTTTTGGGCATCAAATGATGTCAGAACTAAACTAAAATTCTCAGAATGTGTTATTAGATAATATTAAAGGTGTGCACTGAGTTTTGTGATTTCTTGGCATGTCTAACTCAGTTTTCAAGTCATGCTTCAAATAAGAAATCCATATTTACAAATAAGGACTTAAAGTTTTACTTAGAGTCTCAAATTTGGTTTTTGATCATATTAATGAACCTTTATCACTCAAAAACCATGGTTTTAAGTTAATAGACTTCAACAAACTAACCCCAAGAATTTTAGAAACTTTTATTAAATTTCAAGCTATTTTTTAAGTTGAAGAAAAACTAACTTTTGAATATTTATTTTAAGGCCCCTAAGTAGCTGTTTTGCAAACTAGTGTTGTACACTAAATTGAAATAAGCTCTAATGATCCTAATTAGTTCAATAAAATCTAAAAACAATAGATTAAGTGCGTTGAACAATGTTAAGAAAGCCCATATACTTTTAGCCAAGCTAATTACCCAATGAGGACTTGAAATATAAAAAAAAACATTTAGACACCAAATTGACTTATGATGATTTGTGGGACTCTTCATGGGATTTTTAAGCACCAAAATTCCAAATTACAATGCTCACACAATAAAAACCCTTAGTAGCTAATACTAAGAGCGCAATATAGTGTTTAAGTTATAAATAGTCAAGTTAACTATAAATTGAACTATATGAGACATAATGATTGTAAATGTAACTCAATGAGCTCTGACACACATAAAAAACTCTAAATGACACTAGGGATCTAGGAGACAAGTGGTGGATATCAGAAAAGTGTTGAGGGGCATGTACAAGCCCTTATAGCACACCTTTTATTGTATTTTGAGGTAAGTAAACTAGCAAGGTGTTGGGGCATGTGCCCTAGGTCAATCCATTAACTGTCTTTATGAATACTTTAGTTAATAAACTAGAGGATTTCGTTTGCTGTTTATTATAATTAATTTGAATGTTTACATTATAATAAGATCCATGGGTATTTACATAAATATCCTAAATGTCTCCAGTCGATCATTATACTGGGAACTATAATGAATTAAGACTAGTGTGAGTCTTGATTGATGATCATATGATGATTATAAGTATAGGGATACTAATCAAGATCACGAGTACTTGTTAGGGAACAAAGTACTGGACCGACCCGCTATGAGAACATCACATGGATTAAGTCATAGTTGTTTCTCATGATAGGTATATTTTTCAGTCCTCTGACTTGAGATTGCCAGAGACTTCAACAATAGGAACATAGTGATTTGACACTATCAAACGTTGTCTTTAACCGGACGATTATAAAGGTTGTGATTGGTTACTATGTGAGCAATGTGATGAAGTTGTGTAATCGAGATAGAACTTGTCCCTTTCATATAAAGAGAGATATCTAGTGGATCCCTCGATGTGTTAGACTGTTAAAAGGCCTAGTCTAGGTGAATTGATATTGATCAATGTCACTTGGATGTTTTCAGTCTACCTAGAGATCGAGACTAGTATAATTGAACATGTTGGATGATAATTCCATGCCTTATGTTTGATCAAAAGGATATCGTGTGACAAAAGGATGTTATTTACACTATGGATTAGGTTGTATCGATTTGATATTCGTACAACTTGGGTAGTCATAATGTCTTGCTAGAGGCCGCTTATGACTTGTATACCAAAATGTGTTTTGGTACACTGCCAACGTTGTATGAGCCTATTGGGTCGCACACTAAGAATGGTTTTGCGAGATTTTAAGATGGTTCAGAAAAATGATTTTTATATGATAAAATTCACGACGGAAACGTCTTTGTGGTGTATTACACTTATACTTATTTAAGTAGAGGTATATGTGTAATTTACTTAACCGTCTAAATACAAGGGTTGTATAAATAGACGGTTTAAGTTAGAATACAGGTACGAAAGATTAAAAGGCCAAAACTCTATTTTCGTTTTAGAAACGACTTAGGGTTTTTGGTATGCTCTGGATCGTTTTGGAGAGAAACAAAAAGGTTTGGTATTCTCTCGAAGCTAGCACTTCAAATCTCGGTCGCCGTTCGTGTGTGGACTGCTGATATAGGGCGTTCGTTCTTGCAGCGCCTTAGAGATCGATCAACCTTCAGAAAGGTATATTATGATTGAGGTATGATTAAGTTTTTTCATGGTTTAAACGTTTTTAATGGAATTAGATTCGGATCCTGTTGGGGTTTTTGTCAAAACTGTTTTGTAATCTCCGCTGCGTTTGAACCCCAAAACCCAATAGTGGTATCAGAGCCTTCGAGTTCGATTCCATTAAATTCATTGCATGTTTTCTTCTGATATATACATGATATATAATTGAAAGCATGTTAATAGTTGATGTATATGTGATATACATAAGTTGTCTTTGAGATTTATTATCATCTTTTGTGTATATGATACACATATTCGTGATTTAATTGAAATCGGTTTCGTACATGCTTACCACGTTAGGTTAATTCAAATAATTTTAATGAATTGAATTTCGTGTTCTGTGATCCATAACACCATTAGGTTCGATTGAGATAGTAGTTCATGATTCAATTACATGTTTGTGACTATTTGGATGAGGACCGAAATTGCAAATAATTAATTTTCGAAATTATTTATTTATAAATAATTAATTTTCGAAATTATTTTTTTATAAATAATTAATTTTCGAAATTATTTTTTTATAATTAATTAATTTTCGAAATTATTTATTTATCTTGTTATATCTATTTTGTTATGAAATTTATATTTGATAAAGAAAGATAACAAATTAGAATATGAGATAAATATCAAGAATCTTGTTATTGGTGATATACTAGGATTCAAATATCTTAAATCCAAAATAAATAATTAATTTTTGAAATTATTTATTTATCTTGTTATATCTATTTTGTTATGAAGTTTCTATTTGATAAAGATAGATAACAAATTAGAATATGAGATAAATATCAAGAATCTTGTTATTGGGGATATACTAGGATTCAAATATCTTAAATCCAAAATAAATAAATAATTTTCGAAATTATTTATTTATCTTGTTATATCTATTTTGTTATGAAGTTTCTATTTGATAAACATAGATAACAAATTAGAATAAGAGATAAATATCAAGAATCTTATTATTGGTGATATACTAGGATTCAAATATCTTAAATCCAAAATAAATAATTAATTTTCGAAATTATTTATTTATCTTGTTATATCTATTTTGTTATGAAGTTTCTATTTGATAAAGATAGATAACAAATTAGAATAAGAGATAAATATCAAGAATCTTGTTATTGGTGATATACTAGGATTCAAATATCTTAAAACCTAATTGGATTAGGATAAGTTGATTAGTTAGATGTGGGCCCGGGTTAATTAAAATGTTTTAATTGACTTAATTTCAGATAAATTAAGGGGTTAATTTATGATAATAAAATCAGCAAAAAATTTTGATTTTCTATAGCGAATTTTAATTTTCTGAATTGAGATTCGTCTTCTAAAAAAAAATAAAAAAAAATAAAAAAAAATTCCAAATTGTTTAGTGATTGAACAAATCAATAAAATATATGATATTTCATTGTTTACATAAAATCACTAAAACTGAATAAAATCCCTCTATTAAATTTTAAGTCTAGTGCCATCCATTTTAAACATTTGTCAAGGCCTCGATCACACTAATATAGTTTCAGCCATAGCTGGGTGTATTGTGTTATCTCGGTGAGACAAGTTAGGTAAGAGTTACCTTAATGTTTAAAATGGTCCGACTTAATTAAGCGATCAAAATAGTTTTGAGCTTTAGGCAAATGATGAGATAAAAACATGCTAAGACATAAAATGTCCCGTATCTCATAAAAGATCTAAAAATTACATAAGATGTAATTGGTGAACTCATTACCTACCTAAATAATCTAGTTCTCGTGTTTCATTCCATACCATGTCATAGAATTAGGTGAAATATGGATTTTAGTCCCCTAAATAAACAGTACGTTTTAGGAGGGTTGTTAATTTAGTGGGAGTCTATTCCTCTATACTAAAATAAACTTTGCATAATCTTTATTGTAGATCAATGGCCTCTTCAAGTAACAATAATTCCCTGTCACTGCGATCCATCTTTGAGAAGGATAAGCTATTTGGGACTAACTTTCTTGACTAGTTCAGAAACTTGAGAATCGTTCTCAAGCATGAACGCAAGTTGTATGTCCTGGATGCTCCAATCCTTGAGGATGCTCCAATCCTTGAGGACCCACCAGCCAATGCTACGAAAGCTGTGAAGGATGCGCATAATAAGCATGTCAACGATTCTACTGATTTTGCATGTATTATGCTGGCAACTATGGTTCCCGAACTTCAGAAGGACAAGGAACTAATGGAAGCCTACGACATGGCTATAACGCTGAAGGAAATGTTCTAACAGCAAGCTAGGCAAGAAAGGTTCGAGATAGTCAAGAACCTACATTCTTGCAAGATGACCGAGGGTAAGTTAGTCCTCATGTTTTGAAGATGAAGGGCTATGTTGACCAGCTTGATAGACTCGGATTTCCCACTAGCCAATAGTTGGCTACGGATTTGATCTTGAATTCATTACTAGAAAGTTACTCACAATTTGTGATGAACTACAATATGAATAATATAGAGAAATCAATTTCAGAGTTGCATTTGATGCTCAAAACTGTTGAACAAATATCAAGAAACCCTCTACTAATATGTTGATGTTCTAAATGGGAAACGGAATGAAGAAGAAAGGCAAATGCAAGGCTGGAGTTGCCAAGGCCGTTGCTGCACCTGTCGCAAAGCCTATGGAACAAGTCAATACCCGGCCTGTTCCAGCTTCAAAACACCCAAAAGAAATGGAAGAAAATTGTCATTTCTGTAATCAAACCTATCTTTGGCATTGTCGTCTCGGACACATAAACGAGAAACGCATAACGAAGCTCCGTAAAGATGGGCTTCTAGATTCATTTGATTTAGAAACATATGAAATATGCGTATCTTGTTTACTAGGCAAGATGACTAAAAGCCCCTTTACTAGACACAGTGAAAGGGCAAATGATTTATTGGGTCTAATACATACTGATGTATGCGGTCCTATAAACACAATGGCTAGATAAGGTTATCGCATCTTCATTACATTTACGATGATTTCAAAGCAGATATGGTTATGTATATCTTATGAACAATAAAGCTGAATCATTTGAGATGTTTCAAACGTTTCAAAATGAAGTGCATAATCAACTTGGTAAAACTATCAAAACACGTCGATTAGATCGAGGTGGTGAATTTTAAGCCAAGAATTTGATGATCATCTTAAAAATTATGGGATTGTCTCCCAATTGACTCCACAAGCAACTCCACAATGGAATGGAGTTTCTGAAAGGAGAAATCGAACCTTATTAGATATGGTTCGATCTATGATGAGTCATGCAGATCTTCCATTATCCTTTTGGGGTTATGCATTACAAACTGCAGCTTTCACTCTAAATCGAGTTCCTTCTAAAATGGTTGATAAAACACCATATGAGATATGGTACGGAAAAAGACCTAGTTTGCTATTTTTTAAGATTTGGGGTTGTGAGGCTTACGTAAAGCGACAAGTCTCAGAAAAACTAGCACCTAAATCTGACAAGTGTCTATTTATGGGGTATCCTGAGGAAACAAAAGGATATTACTTTTATAATCCCGTTGATAACAAAGTGTTTGTTGCTCGGTATGGTGCCTTTATGGAAAAACAGTTTATTTCAAAAGACACTAGTGGGAGAGAAATAAATCTTGAAGAAGTTCAAGAATCACAGGTAAACATCAACCGCTCTTTGGAAGTTCAACAACGTTCCGAACCAGCTTGAACCTCCACAAGTGACACAAGGCCCACGTAAATCTAGTAGGGTAAGACATGAGCCGAGAGAGATTCGGATTTCTCATTACGAGAGTCGTGATGTGTTGCTTATAGACCAAAATGAGCCCACCACTTATCGGAGGCTATGTCCCAGGACTCACATAAATGGCTAAGTGCCATGAACTCGAGATGCAATCCATGTATGATAACCAAGTTTGGAACTTGGTTGATTTACCCGAAGGTGGTAAGACCATTGGATGTAAATGGGTTTTCAAGAATAAAGCTCGACATGGATGGCAAAGTGCATACTTTTAAAGCAAGACTTGTAGCAAAAGGTTTCAGCAGACTCAAGGTGTTGATTATGATGAAACTTTTTCTCCAATAGCCATGCTCAAATCCATAAGAATTTTAATTTCCATTGCTTTGCATATTATGACTATGAAATATGGCAAATGGATGTAAAAACAACATTTCTTAATGGAAAGTCGCTTGAGGACGTGTATATGACACAACCTCGAAGGTTTTGTACATCCCGAGAATTCTAGGAAGGTATGCAAGCTTCAAAGATCCATTTATGGATTAAAGCAAGCTTCTCGGAGTTGGAATCTTCATTTTGATGAAGCAATCAAGGATTTTGGTTTAATTAAGAATGAAGATGAGCCTTGTGTATACAAGAAGGTCAGTGGGAGTGTATTTTTTCTGGTACTTTATGTTAATGATATATTACTCATTGGAAATGACATCCCAACATTGCGGAGTGTCAAGTCTTGGTTAGGGAAGTGTTTCTCAATGAAAGACTTAGGAGATGCAGCCTATATCCTAGGGATAAGGATCTATAGGGATCGATCTAAGAGGCTAATCGGTCTAAGTCAGAGTGCTTACATAGACATGGTGTTGAATAGGTTCAGTTTGCAAGACTCTAAAAGAGGATTGTTGCCAATGTCTCATGGTATAAGTCTCAGCAAGACTCAATGTCCTAAGACAAATGATGAGCGAGACCGTATGAATAAGATTCCATATGCATCAGCTTTTGGATCTATCATGTATGCCATGCTATGTACGGGACCTGATGTATCTTATGCTTTGAGCGCTACAAGCGTATATCGCCGATCCTGGTGAGAGTCACTGGATAGCAAGAAAGAACATCCTTAAGTACTTAAGAAGGACTAAGGAAGTGTTCTTGGTCTATGGAGGTTTTGAAAATGATCTAGTTGTAAATGGTTACACAAATGCAAGTTTTCAAACCGATATAGATGATTTTAGATCGCAAATCCGGATATGTGTTTACTTTGAATGGGGTGCGATAAGTCGGAAAAGTTCGAAGCAAGAAGTCGTTGCAGATTCTACAACAGATGCTGAGTATATTGCAGCGTCCGATGCAACAAAGGAGGCAGTTTGGATCAAAAAGTTCATTTATGAACTAGGTATGGTTCCAAGCATTGCTAACCCTGTTTGTTTGTATTAGGACAATAACGGGGCAATAGCACATGCCAAGGAACCTAGATCACACAACAGATTCAAACATATAGTCAGGCGTTTTCATCTCATCGGAGAAATTATTGAGAGGGGAGACATAAATATTTGCAGAGTACCTACTGAAGACAACGTTGTGGATCCATTGACAAACACTCTTCCACAAGCAAAACATGATGGTCATGTTAGATCATTAGGCATTAGATGCATATATGATTGGCCCTAGTGCAAGTGGGAGATGTTGGGGCATGTGCCCCAGGTCAATCCATTAACCGTCTTTATGAATACTTTTAGTTAATAAAATAGAGGATTTCATTTGCTTTTTATTGTAATTAATTCGCATGTTTACATTATAATAAGATCCATGGGTATTTACATAAATATCCTAAATGTCCCTAGTCGATCATTATACTGGGAACTATAATGAATTAAGACTAGTGTGAGTCTTGATTGATGATCATATGATGATTATACGTATAGGGATACGAATCAAGATCACGAGTACTTGTTAGGGAACAAAGTACTGGACCGACCCGCTATGAGAACATCATATGGATTAAGTCATAGTTGTTTCTCATGATAGGTATATTTTTCAGTCCTCTGACTTGGGATTGCCAGAGACTTCAACATTAGGAACATAGTGATTTGACACTATCAAACATTGTCTTTAACCGGACGATTATAAAGGTTGTGATTGGTTACTATGTGAGCAATGTGATGAAGTTGTGTAATCGAGATAGAATTTGTCCCTCTCATATATAGAGAGATATCTAGTGGATCCCTCGATGTGTTAGACTATTATAAGGCCTAGTCTAAGTGAATTGATATTGATCAATGTCACTTGGATGTTTTCAGTCTACCTAGAGATCGAGACTAGTACGATTGAACATGTTGGATGACAATTCCATGCCATATGTTTGACCAAAAGGATATCGTGTGACAAAAGGATGTTATATACACTATTAATTAGGTTGTATCGATTTGATATTCGTACAACTTGGGTAGTCATAATGTCTTGCTAGAGGCCGCTTATGACTTGTATACCAAAATGTGTTTTGGTATACTGCCAACGTTGTATGAGCCTATTAGGTCGCATACTAAGAATGGTTTTGCGAGATTTTAAGATGGTTCAGAAAAATGAATTTTATATGATAAAATTCATGACGAAAACGTCCTTGTGGTGTATTACACTTATACTTCTTTAAGTAGGGGTATATGTGTAATTTACTTAACCGTCTATATACAAGGGTTGTATAAATAGACGCTTTAAGTTAGAACACACGGACGAAAGATCAAAAAGGCCGAAACTCTATTTTCGTTTCAGAAACGTTTTAGGGTTTTTCGGTATGCTCTGGATCGTTTTGGAGAGAAACAAAAAGGTTTGGTATTCTCTCGAAGCTAGCACTTCAAATCTCGGCCGCCGTTCGTGTGTGGACTATTGGTAGAGGGCTTTCGTCGTCGGCAGCGCCTCAGAGATCGATCAACCTTCAGAAAGGTATATTATGATTGAGGTATGATTAAGTTTTTCATGGTTTAAACGTTTTTAATGGAATTAGATTTGGATCCTGTTGGGGTTTTTGTCAAAACCGTTTCGTAATCTCCGCTGCGTATGAACCCCAAAACCCAACACGAGGTCCTCCATAGTAATTCATTCCACTTATTTGATTTATTTCTTTGTAAGAAAACCGATAGGATGCTCAATTTGATTTCATTACCTTTTCCTTGTGACAAATTCTTGGATTTAACCCTGTTTGAGTTTCTTTTCTCGATATGCGAGTGTCTCAAGATCTAAGTGTGTGAAGAAGGTACTCACAAGTGCTGAGTTCGACTTGCTATTATTTACACCCTATGTTTTGTAGATCTTTTAGTATAGTTATGGGTGCATTGTTCGGGTCCACTGTCTACTCCCATATGGACTACTTTCTATTTTGAACTTGTGGACTTAGTCCACAGTTTTAGAAAGTCAAGTTTGCGGTCAATGGCTCACAGCTTCGTGGATTTAGAGCACTTATATACCCTTCCTTTTATTTTATTTTGTTTTTGCACTCATTCATCATTGCTATTTCTTTAGCCTGTTTATCATGCACTTACTTTATTTCACGCTTATTTACATTCCCGCATGATCTTCTGGCTTATTTATTGGAATTCATGAAATATTGTTAAGATTTTTTTGCTTCACTCACTAGATTTGTTGCTTTCTTGGCAACAATTGCAAGTCCCTCATCTAGCAAGAGAAAGGAGCCAATACTTGGTAACTACATTTGAGCTACCCTTGGAGGATGTTTTTTCTCATGTCACTTAATAGCTTTTCTTTTGTTGGATGTATTAACTACTATCATGATTTTGTAAAATTTGGTTTATTTTGGGATTTTGAGAGATACACTGAATACATGTATATGATTTCTTTTTTTGTCACATGATATACATGAGATCAGTTTTGCAGGATTTCCACATTTAGGCGTGTCTTGACTATAAATTGTTTAAAATTGATTGCTTAATTATTTCACTACTTCTGCTACACCATATTAAATTAAGACATGCGAATCTTGGTAAATCTAATAAGTGATCAAATAATACTTACTAAAAAATAGGCTAACTAGGCTTGTATTGAACTTGTGGAGGTTGACTAGGGATCCACGTAGGTCTAGGCCGGATGAGGCCCTGTTTGTGGGTGCTGGAGTTGTCACAGAAGCAACTTTGGGATCCAAGTAAACCATTCAGTCGTCGTAGTCAGGTTAGCTCTCTACCTCATTTCCTGATATTTTTTCATAATCTCGATGCCATGACCCACGTAGTGCATTCAGAATGCGTTTTGCCAGGAAAAAACCACGGCTTGGCAAGGAGGTTTTAGCAAATATGGTTTAAGTACTCCTTGTCATTTTTTGCACCATTGACATACACATACATGGCCATCTATAATGCCAACTGTATTTTAGAGGAAAAAGCATCCTTTGCAGCACCGCGGTGACGACGTGCATTAAAATACATAATTCCAATGTTGAGCTTATAAATTAGTGGGTCATTTTTAGAAAATAAACTAACTGATTTTGAAGCTTCTTCCTCCCGTTAAGCCCTATATCGATCTCAACCCCATTCTCAATCAATTTTCAATCTCTCTCAATCTTAAATGAGCATCAAAGATCATAACTTTAGCACAATCCAACAAATTTAGAAATTTGAGAGTTAGTTCAAACCAACTAGGGTTTAGTTGAAATAATAGTGGATTGTTGAAGGACTTTAGCAAATTGACTATTAAGGATCCTCACAGTACCACAAGGCATTAGGCATCATAAACTCTCCTCGATAAGGTAAATCTTCCCTATTTTGGTCTAGCATTGTTTTGATATCAAAGATTAGGTTCAACTTTGAATGGTTGAATGTGCATGTGAATTTTGGAATTGATAAACTATTTTGCTAAAGACTTCGAAGTTGATATACTGAAATTGTGTTTAGGTCTTGGCGATTCAAATTTTTGGTGAAAAACGAAAAATAATTTTGTAAAAAATTCATATAAGGGCAAAGACTAGGGGAGGTGTAAGCACTTCGAAAGCAGGTAGCTTGGGCAATGCGAAGGGAACATCGACTTCTAGGGCCCAGAACCTCCTAGTCCATTTAAACCTAAAAAGTTCTTGAACATGGAGGCCCAGGATAAGTATGAGGATGATTAGCAAAAAAAAGGATTTATGGAAGAAAAAAGAATTAACTTGAGCTGGAAGTATGATAAAAAGGCCAACAACCCCATTCGAGAAAGGAGTTAGCAACTCCTCACTCGAGATTATCCAAGAGAAGGCATCTGGGGGTGCTTGGAATTATGTCCGGATTTATATTCTAACAATTACTGGACAGAGGAGGGAGAGCCAATAAAGGTTCGGGGAGTCATGGTACACTACGACAAAAATACCATGAATGAGTTCTATGGCTCATTTGTGAATAAAGACTCCAAACCGAACTACCCCTACCGAATATATGATCGACCCTTTATTGCTTACCCTTGTGATTGGATCACTAAAGTCATGCTAATTCTGGGGTTACAGACTGTTGGGGCATGTGCCTTAGGTCGATCTATTAACTGTCTTTATGAATACTTTTAGTTAATAAAATAGAGGATTTCATTTGTTGTTTATTATAATTAATTTGCATGTTTACATTATAATAAGATCCATGGGTATTTACATAAATATCCTAAATGTCCCTAGTCGATCATTATACTGGGAACTATAATGAATTAAGACTAGTGTGAGTCTTGATTGATGATCATATGATGATTATACGTATAGGGATACGAATCAAGATCACGAGTACTTGTTAGGGAACAAAGTACTGGACCGACCCGCTATGAGAACATCACATGGATTAAGTCATAGTTGTTTCTCATGATAGGTATATTTTTCAGTCCTCTAACTTGAGATTGCCAGAGACTTCAACATTAGGAACATAGTGATTTGACACTATCAAACATTGTCTTTAACCGGACGATTATAAATGTTATGATTGGTTACTATGTGAGCAATGTGATGAAGTTGTGTAATCGAGATAGAACTTGTCCCTCTCATATAAAGAGAGATATCTAGTGGATCCCTCGATGTGTTAGACTGTTAAAAGGCCTAGTCTAAGTGAATTGATATTGATCAATGTCACTTGGATGTTTTCGGTCTACCTAGAGATCGAGACTAGTACAATTGAACATGTTGGATGATAATTCCATGCCTTATGTTTGATCAAAAGGATATCGTGTGACAAAAGGATGTTATTTACACTATGGATTAGGTTGTATCGATTTGATATTCGTACAACTTGGGTAGTCATAATGTCTTGCTAGAGGCCGCTTATGACTTGTATACCAAAATGTGTTTTGGTACACTGCCAACGTTGTATGAGCCTATTGGGTCGCACACTAAGAATGGTTTTGCGAGATTTTAAGATGGTTCAGAAAAATGAATTTTATATGATAAAATTCACGACGGAAACGTCCTTGTGGTGTATTACACTTATACTTATTTAAGTAGGGGTATATGTGTAATTTACTTAACCGTCTAAATACAAGGGTTGTATAAATAGACGGTTTAAGTTAGAATACAGGTACGAAAGATTAAAAGGCCAAAACTCTATTTTCGTTTTAGAAACGACTTAGGGTTTTTGGTATGCTCTGGATCGTTTTGGAGAGAAACAAAAAGGTTTGGTATTCTCTCGAAGCTAGCACTTCAAATCTCGGTCGCCGTTCGTGTGTGGACTGCTGATATAGGGCGTTCGTTCTTGCAGCGCCTTAAAGATCGATCAACCTTCAGAAAGGTATATTGCGACTGAGGTATGATTAAGTTTTTCATGGTTTAAACGTTTTTAATGGAATTAGATTCGGATCCTGTTGGGGTTTTTGTCAAAATTGTTTTGTAATCTCCGCTGCGTATGAACCCCAAAACCCAACAGTGGTATCAGAGCTTTCGAGTTCGATTCCATCAAATTCATTGCATGTTTTCTTTTGATATATACATGATATATGATTGAAAACGTGTTAATAGTTGATGTATATATGATATACATAAGTTTTCTGTGAGATTTATTATCATGTTTTGTGTATATGATACATATATTCGTGATTTAATTGAAATTAGTTTCGTTTATGCTAGTAACCATGTTAGGTTAATTTGAATAATTTTAATGAATTGAGTTTCGTGTTCTATGATCCATGACACCATTAGGTTCGATTGGTATAGTAGTTCATGATTCAATTACATTTTGTGATTATTTGGATGAGGATCGAAATTGCAAATAATTAATTTTCGAAATTATTTATTTATAACAAATTAATTTTCGAAATTATTTATTTATAAATAATTAATTTTCGAAATTATTTATTTATAAATAATTAATTTTCGAAATTATTAATTTATCTTGTTATATCTATTTTGTTATGAAGTTTCTATTTGATAAAGTTAGATAACAAATTAGAATAGGAGATAAATATCAAGAATCTTGTTATTGGTGATATACTAGGATTCAAATATCTTATATCCAAAATAAATAATTAATTTTCGAAATTATTTATTTATCTTGTTATATCTATTTTGTTATGAAGTTTCTATTTGATAAAGATAGATAACAAATTAGAATAAGAGATAAATATCAAGAATCTTGTTATTGGTGATATACTAGGATTCAAATATCTTAAATCCAAAATAAATAATTAATTTTCAAAATTAATTATTTATCTTGTTATATCTATTTTGTTATGAAGTTTCTCTTTGATAAAGATAGATAACAAATTAGATTAGGATATACAAACAAAATCGGTTTCGTTATCCCATTTGGATAGGAGATAAATATCAAGAATCTTGTTATTGGTGATATACTAGAATTCAAATATCTTAAATCCTAATTGGATTAGGATCAGATGATTAGTTAGATGTGGGTCCGGGTTAATTAAAATGTTTTAATTGACTTAATTTTGGATAAATTAAGGGGTAATTTATGATAATAAAATCAACGAAAATTATGATTTTCTATAGCGAATTTTAATTTTCTGAATTGAGATTAGTCTTCTAAAAAAAAAAAAAAAAAAAGCGGGAACGCTGCCCCTTGTACCCCCGTCCGCTGACCGGCCAACGGACCGCCGTCTAACTAATCCTAGCGTATGGAAATTCTTTTGTTAGTGAAAAGTACAAAAAAAAAAATTCCAAATTGTTTAGTGATTGAACAAATCAATAAAATATATGATATTTCATTGTTTACATAAAATCACTAAAACTGAATAAAATCCCTCTATTAAATTTTAAGTCTCGTGCCATCCATTTTAAACACTTAAAAATGCCTCGATCACACTAATATAGTTTAAGCCATAGTTGGGTGTATTGTGTTATCTTGGTGAGACAAGTATGGTAAGAGTTACCTTAATGTTTAAAATGGTCTGACTTAATAAAGCCATCAAAATAGTTTTGAGCTTTAGGCAAATGATGAGATAAAAACATGCTAAGACATAAGATGTCCCATATCTCATAAAAGGATCTAAAAATTACATAAGATGTAATTGGTAATCATACTACCTACCTAAATAATCTAGTTCTGTGTTTCATGCCATAGTTGTCATAGAATTAGGTGAAATATGAATTTTAGTCCCCTAAATAAACAGTATGTTTTGGGAGGGTTGTTAATTTAGTGGGAGTCTATTCCTCTATACTAAAATAAACTTTGCATAATCTTTATTGTAGATTAATGGCCTCTTCAAGTAACAATAATTCCTCGTCATCTGCGATCCATCCTTGAGAAGGATAAGCTATCTGGGACTAACATTCTTGACCGGTTCGAAACTTGAGAATTGTTCTTAAGCATGAACGCAAGTCGTATGTCCCGGATGCTCCAATCCCCGAGGACCCACCACCAATGCTACGAAAGCTGTGAAGGATGCGTATAGTAAGCATGTCAACGATTCTACTGATGTTGCATGTATTATGCTGGCAACTATGGTTCCTGAACTTCAAAAGGACATGGAACTAATGGAAGCCTACGACATGGCTGTAACGCTGAAGGAAATGTTCCAACAGCAAGCTAGGAAAGAAAGGCTTGAGACACTCAAGAACCGACATTCTTGCAAGATGACTGAGGGTGCGTCAGTTAGTCCTCATGTTCTGAAGATGAAGGGCTATGTTGACCAGCTTTATAGACTCGGATTTCTCATTAGCCAAGAGTTGGCTACGGATTTGATCCTAAATTCATTACCGGAGAGTTACTCACAATTTGCGATGAACTACAATATGAAAAATATGGAGATATCGATTTCAGAGTTGCATTAGATGCTCAAAACTGCTGAACAAAATATCAAGAAACCCTCTAGTAATGTGTTAATGGTCCAAAAGGGAAAGGGAATGAAAAAGAAAGGCAAAGGCAAGGCTAGAGTTGCCAAGGCTGTTGCTGCACCTGTCGCAAAGCCTATGGAACAAGTCAAGCCCCAGCCTATTCCTGCTTCAAAACACCCGAAAGAAAACGAAAGAAATTGTCATTTCTGTAATCAAACCTATCTCTGGCATTATCGTCTCGGGCACATAAACGAGAAACGCATAACGAAGCTCCATAAAGATGGGCTTCTAGATTCATTTGATTTAGAAACATATGAAACGTGCGTATCTTGTTTACTAGGCAAAATGATTATAAGTCCCTTTACTGGATACAGTGAAAGGGCAATTTATTTATTGGGTCTAATACATACTGATATATGCGGTCCTATAAACACATTGGCTAGATAAGGTTATCGGTACTTCATTACATTTACTGATGATTTCAGCAGATATGGTTATGTATATTTAATGAAACATAAAGCTGAATCATTTGAGATATTTCGAACGTTTCAAAATGAAGTGCAAAATCAACTTGGTAAAACTATCAAAACACTTCGATCAGATCGAGGTGGCGAATATTTAAGCCAAAAATTGGTGATCATCTTAGAAATTATGGGATTGTCTCACAATTGACTCCTCTAGCAACTCCACAATGGAATGGAGTTTCCGAAAGGAGAAATCGAACCTTATTAGATATGGTTCGATCTATGATGAGTCATGCAGATCCTCCGTTATCCTTTTGGGGTTATGCATTACAAACTGCAACTTTCACTCTAAATCAAGTTCCTTCTAAAGCGGTTGATAAAACACCATATGAGATATGGTACGGGAATAGACCTAGTTTGTCTTTCCTTAAGATTTGGGGTTGTGAGGCTTACGTAAAACGACAAGTCTCAGAAAAACTAGCACCTAAATCTGACAAGTGTTTATTTGTGGGGTATCCTAATGAAACAAAAGGATATTACTTTTATAATCCCGTTGAGAACAAAGTGTTTGTTGCTCGGTATGGTGACTTTATGGAAAAATAGTTTATTTCAAAAGACACTAGTGGGAGAGAACTAAATCTTGAAGAAGTTTAAGAATCACAGATAAACCCCGAACCGCTACTGGAAGTTCAACAACGTTTTGAACCAGTTGAACCTCCGCTAGTGACACAAGGCCCACGTAAATCCGGTAGGGTAAGACATGAGCTAGAGAGATTCGGATTTCTCATTACTGATAGTCGTGATGTGTTGCTTATGGATTAAAATGAGCCCACCACTTATCAGGAGGCTAAGTCTAGACCGGACTCAGATAAATGGCTAAGTGCCATGAACTCTGAGATGCAATCCATGTATGATAACCAAGTTTGGAACTTGGTTAATTTACCTGAAGGTGGTAAGACCATTGGATGTAAATGGGTTTTCAAGAAGAAAACTGACATGGATGGCAATGTGCATACTTTTAAAGCAAGACTTATAGCAAAAGGTTTGAGGCAGACTCAAGGTGTTGATTATGATGAAAATTTTTCGCCAGTAGCCATGCTTAAATCCATTAGAATTTTAATTGCCATTGCTGCATATTATGACTATGAGATATGGCAAATGGATGTAAAAACATCACTTCTTAATGGAAAGCTGCTTGAGGACGTATATATGGCACAACCTGAAGGTTTTGTACATCCTGAGAGTTCTAGGAAGGTATGCAAGCTTCAAAGATCCATTTATGGATTAAAGCAAGCTTCTCGGAGTTGGAATCTTCGTTTTGATGAAGCAATCAAGGATTTTGGTTTTATTAAGAACGAAGATGAGCCTTGTGTATACAAGAAGGTCAGTGGGAGTTTAGTTGTTTTTCTGGTACTGTATGTTGATGATATATTACTCATTGGAAATGACATCCCAACATTGCAGAGTGTCAAGTCTTGGTTAGGGAAGTGTTTCTCAATGAAAGACTTAGGAGACGCAACCTATATCCTAGGGATAATGATCTATAGGGATAGATCTAAGAGGCTAATTGGTCTAAGTCAGAGTGCTTACATAGACAAGGTGCTAAATAGGTTCAGTTTGCAGGACTCTAAAAGAGGATTGTTGCCAATGTCTCATGGCATAAGTCTCAGCAAGAATCAATTTCCTAGGACAAATGATGAGCGAGATCGTATGAATAAGATTCCATATGCATCAGCTATTGGATCTATCATGTATGTCATGCTATGCACTCGACCTGATGTATCATATGCTTTGAGCACTACAAGCGGATATCGGTCGATCCTGGTGAGAGTCACTGGATAGCAGTAATGAACATCCTTAAGTACTTAAGAAGGACTAAGGAAGTGTTCTTGGTCTATGGAGGTTTTGAAAATGATCTAGTTGTAAATGGTTACACAGATGCAAGTTTTCAAACTGATATAGATGATTTTAGATCGCAAATGGATATGTGTTTACTTTGAATGGGGGTGCGAAAGAAGTGGAAAAGTTCGAAGCAAGAGATTGTGGTAGATTCTACAACATAAATTGAGTATATTGCAGCGTCCGATGCAGCAAAGGAGGCAGTTTGGATCAAAAAGTTCATTTCTAAACTAGGTGTGGTTCCAAGTATTGCTAACCCTGTTTGTTTGTATTGAGACAATAATGGGGCAATAGCACAGGCCAAGGAACCTAGATCACACCACAGATCCAAACATATACTTAGGTGTTTTCATCTCATCAGAGAAATTTTTGAGAGGGGAGACGTAAAGATTTGCAGAGTACCTACTGAAGACAACGTTGCGGATCCATTGACAAAAGCTCTTCCACAAGCAAAACATGATGGTCATGTTAGATCATTAGGCATTAGATGCATGTATGATTGGCCCTAGTGCAAGTGGGAGATGTTGGGGCATGTGCCCTAGGTCAATCCATTAACTGTCTTTATGAATACTTTTAGTTAATAAAATGAGGATTTCATTTGTTGTTTATTATAATTAATTTGCATGTTTACATTATAATAAGATCCATGGGTATTTACATAAATATCCTAAATGTCCCTAGTCGATCATTATACTGGGAACTATAATGAATTAAGACTAGTGTGAGTCTTGATTGATGATTATATGATGATTACACGTATAGGGATACGAATCAAGATCACGAGTACTTGTTAGGGAACAAAGTACTGGACCGACCTGCTATGAGAACATCTCATGGATTAAGTCATAGTTGTTTCTCATGATAGGTATATTTTTCAGTCCTCTGACTTGAGATTGCCAGAGACTTCAACATTAGGAACATAGTGATTTGACACTATCAAACGTTGTCTTTAACCGGACGATTATAAAGGTTGTGATTGGTTACTATGTGAGCAATGTGATGAAGTTGTGTAATCGAGATAGAATTTGTCCCTCTCATATAAAGAGAGATATCTAGTGGATCCCTCGATGTGTTAGACTATTAAATGGCCTAGTCCAAGTGAATTGATATTGATCAATGTCACTTGGATGTTTTCGGTCTACCTAGAGATCGAGACTAGTACGATTGAACATGTTGGACGATAATTCCATGCATTATGTTTGATCAAAAGGATATCGCGTGACAAAAGGATGTTATCTACACTATTGATTAGGTTGTATCGATTTGATATTCGTACAACTTGGGTAGTTATAATGTCTTACTAGAGGCCGCTTATGACTTGTATACCAAAATGTGTTTTGGTACAGTGCTAACGTTGTATGAGCCTATTGGGTCGCACACTAAGAATGGTTTTGCGAGATTTTTAGATGGTTTAGAAAAATGAATTTTATATGATAAAATTCATGACGGAAACGTCCTTATGGTGTATTATACTTATACTTCTTTAAGTAGGGGTATATGTGTAATTTACTTAACCGTCCATATACAAGGGTTGTATAAATAGGCGCTTTCAGTTAGAACACAGGTACGAAAGATTAAAAGGCCGAAACTCTATTTTCATTTTAGAAATGACTTAGGGTTTTTGGTATGCTCTGGATCGTTTTGTAGAGAAACAAAAAGGTTTGGTATTCTCTCGAAGCTAGCCTTTCAAATCTCGGTCGCCGTTCGTGTGTGGACTGCTGATAGAGGGCGTTCGTCATTGCCAGCGCCTTAGAGATCGATCAACCTTCAGAAAGGTATATTGCGACTGAGGTATGATTTAGTTTTTCATGGTTTAAACGTTTTTAATGGAATTAGATTCTGATCCTGTTGGGGTTTTTGTCAAAATTGTTTTGTAATCTACGCTGCGTACGAACCCCAAAACCCAACATAGACATGGAAAATAAATTAGAACAGTGTCCGCCTTTAGCTAAACATTGAGAACTTCTAGAAAGTCTTCAAAATGTGTAACTATTTTGGCTACACCTCTCTTTCGAGGCAAACAAGAGAATGATGTTCATCACCTGCAAGCGCGACTCATGTAAGAAATTGTCATGGGAGGATACATCGACGTTAGCCAAGTCATCACTAATCGGATCAGGGAAGCCATGATGATTGGAAGGAACACTAGATTCCGTTTCCCCTACTGATCACAACATTATGTATACAGGCTAGGACACCACTCTAGGTTGGTAACATGGACCTTAGTCCCCAATTGATTAGGGATGTATTTCTTCCATACACTAAGACTGACAAAAGGGGATATGTGGTTTTAAAGGATGAAAAAAAGAAGGCTGAAATATAGTAGGGACAACAATCAACATAAAAAAATACTAATCTATAATCTCAAGTTGTGGGGACTAAGTTAGAGGAGGAAATGAGAGCCGAGGAAGCTACAATACATAACCCTAGTTTTGCAGCAGGGTATAAGTACGATGGACCTACTTTTAGTTATGAGGAGCTCATTGGTTTTCCCGTGCCACCACTAATTTCTCCTAGACCACGACCTCCACCACCGGGTTCATATTCTCCAAGGTATGACAACTACGACCATTAGAATCAAGCCGACATGACTCAATATCAAGAAGACATGGTTCAATACCAGCAAGATAGGATGAGGAACCAAAGGAATCTTATTATCCTGGTGCAACATCAGTGGGAGTTGGTGAGATATTAGCACAATTGATACCTCCGCCTTAATGATAGGACTGTTCACTTCCCCGTCAGCCCTACTATCTTCGCGAATGATGGGGAGGTTATTTGGAGTACCATGAAGAGACTTTGATTTCATAAACTATCTTTTATTTCTCAGTATTTTGAAATAGTTTGTTTAAACTTAAGTTTGAATGTTATCTTTTATTTTAACAATCACACTTGACTTGCATTATCCATCTATTCTTATGATTTTTCTGGCTTAGTTTGAACCTTGAGGACAAGGTTTAGAATATGTTTGGGGGTAGGAACTGACAGGACATATTTTCATATGAAGATTTGTGGGTATAAACATTAAAATTTCCATTTTTGCAACTTCACAGGAATTGTGTCGGTATTCTTCCTTTCTCTTTTCTTTCCATTTTATTTTATCTATACAACTTGCGTGCTTGAGTTAGAATGGATAATTTAGTATATTTATTATTTTATAGAGTCTTACCCATAAGTAAAACTTTGCTTTCACCTATATGAATAAAAACAAGGTCAAAATGTCTACCTAAAGATTTAGAAGAAATAGAACATTTTCCACTAACTTGACAACATAAATAGAGATTTGGAGTAGGGACGAGTCATAACTCGAGAACAAAGTAGGCAGGTAGTTGAATTAACTTAGAGGAAGAATTCAAGTTTCTAGGATTCGAAAACTAGAACTAACCCACTCGGAGTATAATTCTTAATGATCTAGCACTTGTTGGGGAAGAAGTAGGCTTGTTTACTATAGTATAAAATATGGGCTTGATGATTCTCCATTGGAAAGCTACCTTAATTCTTAGCAAAAATGAGAAGTTCTAGCATGAGTCTTAATAATAAAAAATATCCCACAAGTTCTGCAGGGAATAGAGCAAGGAACTTGATGGTTGAAAAAATATATATATAGAAATCAGTATCCACAGAAAATGGAGAGGGGACCGTATAATAAAGAACTAAAATTGAATAAGAAAATTAAGGATCTATAATAAAAAATAAGGTGGAAGGTCTTAAAAAAGCTGATATGAAAAGATTTAGCTCGAGTGCTTGTAGCTAGGATTAAGTGGGTTTACAATGTCATGACTCAAATAATAGCTTACCCTTAAAATAAGCCATATGGAGCCTTGTGAGTGTAAAAATATGCAAATAAGCAAAAAGTGGTGGTAAAGCCCATTTAAAAGAATCCACCTAGTAAGGAGAACAATTGGATCTTCAATTTTGGTAAAGAGACCCAAAAAATCTATAAGTAAGTTGAAGGCTATGGTTTTGGTATGCTTTAAGTTTTGAAAAAAGTGTTGTCTCGAGAGGTAACCAAGTTTGAGCAATCAAATCGACTTTCAAAAATTCCAAGTCTATTAGTTAATAGATTGACTAAGTTTGGAAGAAAAAGACTATCATTTTGCAAAGTGGGTATATTACTCAACTTTGTTACATTGTGTTTAGTCGTTATAGTCAAATAGCGCATTACTCGGGATGTGCAAAGTTCTAAGTTTGGGGGTCTATGACGAGTCATTATTTATGCACTTTTCATAGGTGTTTCACTAAGTAAATCAAGTCCAAAGTCATGCTTTATGACTCTATAGGTTTGTTTTGGAGATTTTCAGGGTATTGGCGCATTCGTGTGTGATTCAGGTAAAATCGAGAAAGAAGCCATACATCAGTTAAAGTTCAGCAAAATTGACATCGTCCGATCACAAGGGACAGTGCCACAGTATACCAGACGACATCACTCAAGGTGTCATAATGAAATACACACGACGTCTAAATTAAAAGGACGACATCAGATTTTGAACAGATGGCACCATTGATGGTGCCAGGACCAAAAATAGAAGTTCAAGGCCTATTTGATGTTCAATACTTACTATATCTTGCCATGCCACCACCCGACGTCGTTGTCACATAACCATGGTGCCATTAATGGTGCTAGACTCACAGAATAAAAGTTTTAAGACTTTTTAAAAGGTCCTTATTCCTTAGAGTTGCTATTCTTCTACCCAGACTCACCTATACGAAGGAGGGACCTCTATGGATGAAAACACATTATAATTCAAAGTGATTTAGGAGTAGAGCGAGGTAGAGTAGCCATTCTTGGCTAGGTTCTTTAATACCTAGATCGAGGATGAAGCTTTCTAGCAAGTAGTAGGTTTATTTTCATGTCTTGTTGAGGTTTTCTTTAGTAATAGTGTTGTATTTCGATTCTTTATCTTTATGTTATGGTTTTTAACGATGCTTCAATGGTAGTTTAGAGTTTATGTATTCATTATAAATCTTTAGGCGTAAACTCATTGGCCTGATATCAATTAGTTTAAGTCCGTGATACCAACCGGGTTAAGAAATGGCAATCACCTAGAATAAGAAACCTAACACACTTGTTGTTTAGGTGAATAGCATCGAGAACTAGGTTAAATCTTGAGAGCAATTGTCTAAGGTTATCTAGTGATATGTGTTCCCATAGAGCTATTAATGTTGCTCATCTGCTAAATCTTAAGAGCGGTTGCCCAAGGTTGTACGATGGAGTAAGAGAAGTATTTAAAGAGTGGTTGTCCTATTTATTGAGAATAGGGGAACTAAAATGTTGGTGACCCCAACACCTATATCCTATCTAGGGAAACTATTTTAAAACCCATCTTTCAAAACTAATGATGCAAGATATGGAAACAACATATAGGTAGATTATGGGTTCCTAGACTTAGGTATGATTTAATATTTCTGAGTTTTCCATTATTTACTTTCTTGTTTAGCAGATCTTTAGAATAAAAATCTTTCAAAAACCCTCGAATTTACTTTTCTATTTGATGAACTCAGTTTGAAAGATCAAGTGGATTCGACCCCGTGTTTGCCTCTACTACATTGCAATAGGATTAATAACTTTTTACGAGTTATATTTGACATGTACGACACATGATCAATCTTCACTTGTAGATAATATTGATTGTTTTTGTAGTTCGATTCCAATAAGAACTACTAGCATGCTTTATCTCCTTGAAGAATAAGTTACTAGATTGGATATTTAATTCAACATGTCAAGCACCTCGATCTCCTTTATTATTGGAGTCATGAAAGAATAACAATTACACGTATCTTTGAAGCACACCAATTTAAGCTCCTCAAGTACATCTCATTCATGCGTACATATTTGTCTTATTCTCCAATTCTCTTTTTAATTTTAGTCGAATACGAATAAGCCAATCACCCCAAGTAGCTCGGGATCCTTGTATTATAATTCAAAGCAAGCATGTCTCTATCATCTCCGATGTCGATAAACTCTAAATAGGAATTTTAGTTGTTGTAGAATACTTCCAAATAATTAGAGTTCTTGATTAACAATGACAACAAGTAAGTATGTATATATACTTCAAGCATTATATGCATAAACCTAACACTTACATTAGTTGATAATACATTTATTAAACCATATGGATTATTAGAAGACGTTTTAGTAAAAGTAAATGGCTTAATATTTCCATCTGACTTTTATGTCATAAAATGGGAGACTCAATATATCACCTTATTCTCCACCTATATTATTATATAAACTTTTTTCTTAAAATAGCTAAAACAAGTTAAATATCTTTGAAGGAACGATGTCTATAGAATTTGAAGACAAAATTGTCACATTCAAATTCAATGATGAGGATAATTATGATGATTCTGATGAATTATTTGAGAATGATTCTTTATAATTAAATCATTATGATAATCTAAATGCTGGAGTATATGTAATTAATGCAGTTATAATGGAAACTGAAAAATAATGATTCAAAGAAAGAACAAGTTAAAGATACTTCATATGAAAGAAAGTAACTTAGAAATGGAGAGTTCAACAACTGAAGAATGGGAAGAGTATTCATAAGCTTGAAGATTTTAAAGGTAAAAAGATTAAGAATAAGAAAAAGCCGAGTTTAGGTCCTATAAAATTGAATGACCATGGAGATGTACATTTGTATATAAAAATCAAATGGGCTTGGTATTTTAAAGTTCAGTGTAATACATGTTCTAATGCAAATCTTGTGTCAATAAATTTCTTTCTACATACTCAATTAGAGTTGGATAAACTTGCTTCTGAATGAGTTCCACTACCAATTGGTTCTTCAATTAAACCAATAAGGGTGGTTACAAATGTACTAGTCCAAGTAGACAAGTATATTTTATCCATAGAATTTTTTATTGTCTCACATTTTGTTAATGAATTTCTTCCTTTAATTTTAGGACGCCCTTTCTTAACCACTTATTAGCCTATCATGAGTATTTTGAATAAAACGATCACTTTAAGAGTGAACGGTCAAGTAATTACTTTTTAGAACAGAACTAGAGTGGACAATCTTAAATTTAAGTTTATTGATCTGGTTCAATACTGGAGTGGTTCAGTCAAGCCAACAACAGTAAACAAAAATGTTATACGGGAAGCAACTATATTCTATCTTTATTTCCATTTTATTAGTATAGTATGTTTTTATTCCTTCACCTTTTGACTCTCATTTTGAAATTTTTTTGAAATTTAAGCTCTGAAGCAGCATCAAATGAGGGGGATAATCGAGTTGTTATGTCTTTCTTCAATATATTATGTCCGTTATGCAATTTATACTATTTTTCTATTTATTTAATTAATAAAGTTATAAAATTATTAGTTAGTTACATATTATACTCAAAGTTTTGAGTTTTTAGTGACATCTGCTTTTATATTGATTATTATAAGTGATATATATGATAACTATGAATTTAATTTGATAAACAATATTTACTATCTAGCGAATCATGAACGATGTGTGTTTAAACTATAAATCGCTGGCCAAATTGATAACAATGAGCATAAATTTTTAGTGAAATTCAAGTGTAGCAATTTAGAAGTAAATCAACATTATAAATGGGATTCGCTGAATAAATTAGTGAGACACATAAGCTTATTTTCATTGATTTATATAGCAATTCACCAGCGAATCCACTTAAACCCTTGATTCGATGGGTCCAAATTCAAGTTTTTGAAACAAAATATCAATTCGCCACATATAACTCATTTTATACACACCAACCATTGCACCCACTTGATTCAAAGACCAGATTTTTGCCTAGATTCAACCTGTCGAAGCTAGATTTTAGTGTACTTAAGTGATTCCTACCTCAATCTTATTTCGTCTAATGTAAAAAAGGGCGAGTTTGAGAGTGTGGAGCCATACTAAGGCTTGAGCGAGGGAGTTTAGATTGGAAGATTGGAAGTGAGATTTAGAGGAGTTCGAGAGTTTATAACTTAAGGGATTCACTCTCAAGAACATAATCATGGTTAAAGCCTAGCTTTTTAATTTGAAAATTTTCGGTTTTTGATGAATTTTTGGAAATCTTTTTTATAAAGAATTGATTTCAAAAATTGTTTATTGAAATTTTTTTTACTTTTGACAAATGATTTCATTGATTTCAATATAATAAAATAGTAAATACGATGACTTTTAGTTTACAAAGCAAAACCTTTAAAATTTTTGATATGTATTGAATCAAAGATTTCTCTGAGCAATTGGTTTGAAATTAAGTTTCAAATGACTTTGAGGGTGTGTTTTGTTTAGAAAGACTTCAAGTTATCGCAAGATTGTTTCCTGTTATGAAAGATTTGAAAAACTAAATATAAATTTATAATGAGTAAAAACTTTGATGCCGATTCTTTTATGTAAGTCTTTGATTGATTTTCAAACTAGCTTTTCAAATGAATTTCTCCTTGATTTAGTAAAGTTATTTTGAATTTTATTGAATTGTTTCTGACAAATGATTTTAAATGATTTATAGGTTTAAATTTCTATTTGGACTTACGTTATTTGAATTGATAAATAATCGGAAGTGGAAGAGGTAGAGGTTCGAAAGAGGAAAGAGGAGAAAGGAAACATAATGGTGATAGAAAAACCCAAAACCAAACCTAAAGTTTCACCTATACCAATTAGGCCAATGAGAATTTCAATAAATACTCATAGGTTTAGATCACAATAAGAATGTACTCCACCGATAGAAAATAGTGATGATTCAGAAGGAAATATAGTCAAAGAAAATCCACTAGTAGTGAGGAAGTTTACTTATAATGCGGATGATTTCGTTAATGAAAAAAACTCTTGCTAGAATGAAGAGTGATATTAGGAAGAATAGATAAGTAATCTTGGAGAGGGTATTAAATATTAAGAATGAGTAAAAGTACGAGCCCAAGATTTTTATTATAATAAGGGAAAGAAACTGGGGATTATTGATTAAGGACTATAATCATGGTGATTATGAGGATATTCTTTGGGAGATGGGTTGTGAAATCTTGGTTTAAGAGTTTTATGCTAAATGGGCATGGAAGTGAGAATAAAACTATATCCATAGTTAGAAGAAGGCTAGTGGATTATTCTCCTGAAAGAATAAATAAGTATTCCGGATTTTTGAAATTTCATAGAAGAGAAAATAATGATTACCTAAAATCAGAGTATGGAATTAAGCATGGATTTCCACATAAGAAGATTAGGAGTGGATTAGAAGCAATCACGTGGGATGGATTTATTCCGGATAAGGATTGGTATCCAAAGCATGTTGAAATAAAGAATTTTAGGAAAATCGTGAAAGCATGGAATTATGTTATCAATGCAAGCCAGCAGCTGAGTTTTCATATTACGAAGTTGTGAATTACATGGCCGCTTTATTGTATCATATTGTTCAAGGGTTGGGTTATATTAATGTTGGTAAGGTCATTTATGATGCAATTAGGAATGCCATAACCACATAAAGAACGAAGGATTACCTTTTTCCTTGAACATTAGAGACTTTTTAAACAATATTGAGTTCCTATGGTAGGTCTTGAATTGAATGTTTTTCTTGACAAGACAATCATTGATGCCTACAAAGAGAACACCTAAAAGGTGAAATACTATGTTCATTTAGAGGATGAAAAAGAGAGAACGAAGATACTCAAAAGAGAGACTAGAGAGACAAGACAAATACGAGTAGAGAATAGACGAGTTTTGGAAGAATGTTGCATATAATGAAATAATGGATCAGAGTTCAGAACTACTTGTTGAGGTTTATACTAATATGTACACAGACGAGACGAAATTCGCCATGATAGCATTAATTCCATGAAGCCAAATAAAAACTCTAAAGAATCAAGATTTAATGTTTCAAAACCAGCGAGAAATAACAAAGAGCTTGCATGGTTTTGAAAGAAAAAGGTTTCAAAAAAGTACTAAAAGAGTTCAAAGAAGTGGAATGCTATGACCACAAAAAAATGAAGGACTACCTTTTTCTTTAATGATTACAGAATTTTATAGAAAATATCGAGTTCTTATGGTAGGTTATGAAATGAATGTTTTTCCTGATAAGACTATCATTGAAGCTTATATAGAGAACACTAAACATGTGAAATACTTTGTGGATTCAGAGGATGAAAGAGAGAGAATAAAGATACTTAAAATAATGACTAAAGAGAGAAGATAAATACAAACAGAGAATAAAATAGTTTTGCAAGAAATGCAAGCTACTGCACATAATGAAAGAATGGATCAGAGTTCTAAATCACCTGACGGGGATTACACTAGTATGTACATAGACGAGATGGACTTGGCCATGATGAGATCAATTCTGTGAAACCACATGAGAAATCTGAGGAATTAAGAATATATGTTTCAGATCGAACGAGAATTAACAAGGAGCTTGTATGGTTTTGAACGAAAAATGGCCAAAAGAATTCAAAGAAGAAGAGCAGAAACTCATGTACCATCTAGCCAAGTGAGATTACCGAATGAAGGAGTCTTCTTAGATAGAATTCCAGAGATTTGAGTAAACTACAGACTCTACCATCCTGCGATAAGTGATCAACTTCAACAAAATGATCAAGGGGATGGTAGTGGTGATGCGACTTCTGGAAGGCGTTCTGATTTGTTTTCTGATTTATTTATCTCTGACTGATCTTGTTTGAGGTCTTAATTTGTAATTTGACATTGTGATATGTGATATTGTGATTTTATATTGTTTATGTTTAATGTGATGTCGATGCATTATTATTGATGATGATGTTTGGTAATTTGTTTTTATCATGATTTCTTTGTTTATAAAAAAACTTATTCATATGATAATTCTTCACTAATTATTTTTATTTTATATAGAGAGTTTATGCTTCACGAGGTATATTTATTTTCTTAAAAACCCAACTTAATTTTTAAACCTTGAAGACAAGGTTTGGAATGCGTTTTAGGGTATTTAGGTGAAGTGAAGTATAAAGAAGCAAAGTATGAAAGATTTAAGAGCTAAAGTCTATTTATTAAATATTCAAGTTGACTGAAATTCTCAAATTCTTGATGAAGATATGGATAATTTTTCTTCAATTTACTTTTTTTTAGTTGGGAAAATAATGTGAATTGAATATAATTATGATCTAAATATAAGTGATATTTTATTACCCATAAAATAGAAGTTTTATGATAAAAGTAATTGTTATACCCTATTTGACTTGCCTAGATTTTGTATGCACTAAAAGAGTTTAGAAGGATTGATTGCTATGTGTTAGACATGAAAATAGGTAGAGGATCGAAACAAAAATGTAAGATAAACAAGACAAATTTTTAAGAATCTTGTTATACAAAAGTTATTGGTTAAATATTATATATAATGAAAAGGACTTATGCCACAATTGAGGGAATAAATATGAAATTAGCAATAAAACTTAACTTAGTTGGAAAGAATATTTCTTAACTACAGTTAAAGTGAGAAGTGCTAATAGGAGTTTTTAAATGAAAAAATAGAGAGACTCATAGGTTCGAATGGAAATGAAGTAGGGAATCTAGTGGTGGAAAAATGCGAGAAATAACTCCTATAAAAATAATAACGGTATCCAAAGGAAATAGAGCAAGGAACCATAGGAATGTAAAAGGAAAAACTATGGGAAGAAAAAATATAGAAAAATGGAAGAATGTTTATAAAGTACTCTTAAAATAAAAGATTTAGCTCGAGTGCTTATAGCTAAGTTGAGTGAAGTATATCTTTTTCCAACATTCAATATTTGAACATTATAATAATATTTATTGGTGTTTTAAAAAAATTTATCAACTCCGATTGTTAAGGTATTTTTAAATATTGTTTGAAATTGAGAACTATTTAGTAATTTTCTTATCTTGAAAAAGCATATATAGTGGCTTGGCCTTGGTATTGATTGAACTTTGAGTTATGAGGTGTATTGTATAATGACGGTTGAGTTGTCAATGATAGGTTATTCTTTAACTCTTTCTATTCTATATTAATTTTTATTTACATGAGGGTAATATATTTATATTTCATAATCACTTTTGTTTAAGAAAAAGAGCAAGTAATTATGAAATCAGAATAAAGAATGAAAGGATAATATATTGAGAGTATTCCTTTGCACGAGACATTAAAGTGCCGAGTTTGGGGTATTTGATAGGTCGATAATTAGACATTATTTTATGGTAAATTCTTAGGTGATTTGAGATATAAAAGGCTATATTACTTTGGGTTTTCTCTTATTTTTGTGATTTAATATTATATTAAAGTTATATGAAGAAACGAAAGAAAAGTAAAAAACTCAGTCAATTGAAGAAAGTCACAGCAATTCCACAACGAGTCAAGGTTTACATTAGGATTCGCTATAAAAATCGGCACAGCAGAGAAGACAACGATTTGTCGGCTATTCAGGAAATGAACTAGGATTCGCTACACAAATCGGTGAACCACAAAGACTTATATTTGCTGATTTTTTGACTGATTAAGCTAAAATAGATTATTCAGTCAGGATTCGTTAATGTCGGCCATGAGAATATTAGATTAAAACGAGGAATTTCAGTTTGATTATGGTGGGTTTTGGGGTTCATATGCTGCGAAAAACTCAAGACAATTTTTGCAAAACCTCAACATGATCGAAAATAAGTTCTATTTAACTAGATCTATGAAAGTAATCATACCTTAATCCGTAATTTCCTTCTTTGACTGTTAGATCTCTAAGACGTTCAAGTGCCTCTCCTCTATCGGAAACCCACACACGAACGGTGACCACAATTTGGAGTGCTAGCCTTAAGAAAGATAGAAAACGATTTTTTTTTCTCCCAAAGTCCAAAAAACTTGAAAATGACAAAAATAAAAATCTTATTTCTTTTTAGGGTTTCAACCTCTATTTATATGTGTGGATAAGCCCTCACTTAAAATCTTTTTCGTAATACAACTATTGTATTTAAGTAGTTTAAGAAAATTACACATATACCTCTATTAATAAGTCATCATATAACAAATTGAAAAGGCTTTTATGTCCCAAATTTTGTCATATAAAATTCATTACTTTAGACCACTTGAGATTGCGCTAAGCCATTTTTTATGTGCGACCCAATAGGTTTATGCGACGTTGCAGTGAACTAAAATTATTTTGGTACACAAGTCATAAACGGTCTCTAGCAAGGCATAATGACTACCTAAATAGAATGAATATCGAAATCGATACAACCTAATGAATAACATATATATATATATATCATATCCTTTTGTCATGAGATATCCTTTGATTAAACATAAGGCATGAAAAGTCACCCTTAATGTTCAATCGTACTAGTCTCGATCTTTAGGTAGATTGAAAACATCCAAGTGACATTGATCATGTCAATTGGACATGGCCATTACCACTCTATCATATCGAGGGATTCACTAATATCTCTATCTATATGAGAGTGACAAATTCTTTCTTGATTACAAACCTTCACATATTATTCACTAGGTAACCAATCACAATCTTTATAATCACCCGATTAAAGACAACGTTTGATTGTGTCAAATTACCATGCTCCTAATATTGAATTCTACGATAATTTTAAGTCGACAAAATAAATTATATAACTATCATGAGTAACACCTATGACTTAATCCATGTGGTGTTCTCATAGCAGGTCGGTCTAGTACCTTGTTCCCTAATAAGTATTCATGATCTCGATTCGTATCCTTATAGGCATGATCATCACATTACCATTAATCAAGATTCACATTAGTCTTAATTCATTATAGTTCCCAGTATAATGACTGACTAGGGAAATTTAGGATATTTCAATAAATATTCATGAATCTTACTATAAGGTAAATATGCAATCACTTATAATAAAATAGCAAATAAAAACCTCTATTTAATTAACTAAAATTATAAGATAAACAATGTTTATAGATTGATCTAGGGCACATTCCCTGAAAGATTTAGATATATACTACTCTGAATACTATATATATGACCATAGAGCATCAAAATTAAGGGCATCATGATTAGTTCAAGTGCTCCTTGATTACTCTTAAAGCCATTGATTAGTTTTAGATTATTTTTATTGTTCATAATTCTGAAGATTCTTTGGAGATTCAAGTATTCAATAAGAGATCTTTTTTACTAATGTCTTTTATTTATTTTATTGCAATATTTATTGGCAGTGGCTAAAATTACCCTAGTTTTTGCTAAATAGACCCTATTACTCAACCATACCCCAATTTCGCTAAACGTGCCCCACCTTTATTTTCATAAATTTCAAAAATACCCTTGCTTACCCATGCCCTAAAAGTGAAAAAGTGTAGCCCACGATTTTCGGTCGCATGTGGTCGAGAACTCTAAAGAGGTCTAGGTCGGCTTACACCAAGACATCTTTAGTGGTCTCGAAAAACTCCTACCAAGACCTTTGAAGAGGTCTCGGTCGACCCCTACCGAGACCTTTGAAGTGGTCTTGATTTGGTGTTGGTCTCGATAGGAGCCGACTAAAACCTCTAAATAGATCTTAGACTTGTTTGACCGAGACTTACAAAATGGTCTCGAACTTGTGTGACCGAGACTTCCAAAATGGTCTAAGCCATGTTTGTCCGAAACCTACGGGCGACAAGAATGAACAAAAAATTCAAAATTCAAAAAAATATATGAAACCGACCAAAAAATTAGTGAGTTTTGCTTGGAATCGCTAAATATTTCGATTACATTGAAATTTTGTGCTAAAATGTGAGATTCAAGCTCCAAATCAAAGCCCTAAACCCAAGAACAAAACCACAAAACACCACTACCAACTCAAAAAACTGAAGAAAACCCAAAAATTGATATGAAAATAGGCGGGGAATGCACCCATAACGTCAAATCGATGTGGTTTCCCTCAATTTTTGTCAGATTTGGGTCTGAAGTAAGTACTAAATTTTAGAGAGGGGTGACTGGGTATGAGTAATTTGGTGTGAGTGGAGTATGGGTAAGCAAAAACCTATTTATATGGAGGGGTAGTTGAGTCATCTCACAAATGTATCAATTTTTTTTAAACGTGGTCCGTTTAGCAAAAACTGCTTTTAGTCACTACCTATTTATTTTGAATTTGTGTGTCTAGTTTATTAATCTAAACAAAACTGAATATGAACTTAAATCATTTTGCAATGTAGTCATAACGAAGAAGAACTTTTCCTTAATACTTGAAACTTAATCGTATAGGTCAATTCACGGTTTCAACATATTTGTTTTTGAATATTACAATCAAGAAACTTTGTATTGCATGCATAGTGTAGAATGTGTATTGTAATATTTAGGTTTTAAATCTAATATAAAGTAGTAACTAGGATTAATTTAAAAGGTCTTTTACCATTTAGATGTCTTTGGTGAATTATGTTCTAAGTTTGATATTGATACGACTAATTATGATAATATCGGCTTAGTAATTAGAAGTTTTCATAGAGCATAATGTTGTTTTGTTCATATTAGTCATCTTCGAGCTTTCAAAAAATTAATGGTGATAAAATTAGAATACAGCTTTTTCATAGATATAAGGAAAATTGATAGTTTGATAAAGGCTATCAATCTTGCTTATGTATTATATACTTTTTGCATTTGAAATAGATTAGGTGGCAAGTTAAATATTTTTAAATTTAATTTGTTTAGTATAAGGTGGGAGTTGAATATTTCTCAATTTTTTAGTAAAGTTTGGGTTTTTTCCGGAATTTAGTTTGGAGATAAATTGAAGAGATAATCACCAGATTGAATAAAATAATAAATAAATCGGTAGGCGCCACATGACACGTGGGATCGAGGGTGACATGTGTGGGATGTATAATAGGGTGTCTACCCGAGAGTGGTCGTTGGTGCGCGTAACGAATTCATAGACGCGAAAATACATAGGTGCATATGTATTTATATATAATATAGTTTATATATAAAAATATATATAAAGAAATCCTACGGTTTAATGTAAATTAAAAAGTACACATTGGATGCACCTCGAGATACGCATAGCATAGGCATCGAGGAAGGGAATGATTGAACGTTGATGTTAGAGCGAATTTATCCATGCCTCAAGATGCATGCAGCTTAATTTCAAGGAAAATCAAGTGAATTAGCGGTGTATGGTTATAAAACCATTTGATCAACCTCGAGATACGCGTAACGTATCTTGAGGAGATCGCGTATCTTGAGAAGATCAATATAATTAATCACCAGTAAGTCGGTCAAAAGGCGGTGATTATATTGTTGATAGTCATAAGATTGACCTTGAGATGCATAGTATGTATATTGATAAAGATAATATATATTTAAATGAATCATTAGATTTGCTTCGAGATTCATGTGATGCAAATCTCAAGAAAATCAAATATATGTCCTTCCTCGGACAAGTGAATCCTCCTTCCCCAACGTCCATCTCTACTGTTGCAACAACATTCAACAACGACTAACAATTAACGAAACCACAACAACTAACAAGCTCACCTTTGGTTCATTTGATCTCCTCCCTCGGGGGTCTTCATCTCTCTCATCTCAGTTATCCCCTTCTTCCTCGCCGTCTCGGTCTCAATCTTTTGATATTCTTTTTTTCTTCTTACTCTTCTCTGGTTCGAATTAGTGGATAAGATTTGTGGTTGAAGATACACGCGAATCTCGAAACAAATCCAATTATTCTATTTCATAATTAAATAAGATCTTCTTCCAATTCTTCTAACCATTTCAATTCCTCGATGATCACGCTATGTGTATCTCGGGCGCATCAGATGAATATTTTTTGTTTAACTCAAAATATAGGATTGATTTATATATATAAACTATATTATATATAAATACATATACATTTATATATTCGGGGCTATAAATTCGCCACGTGCGCCAGTGACCATCTTCGGGCATGCACATTATTGTACATCCCACGCATGTTACCCTCGACTCCGCGTGTCACTAGACGCCAACTAATTTATTTATTATGTTATTTAATTTCATGATTATCTTTTCAATTTACGTCCAAACAAAACCCTGAAAAATACCTCAATTTCGCCAAAAGTTGGAGAATTCACCTAAGCGCTCCAAAACTTTCAAATAACTGATCTCACATGTGAATCGAGGTGTGGGGCCCATGTTAACTCGTTAAATCCATTTAAATATAGAAATTCAAATGTTTAAACTTAATAACATTTATTTTTCGCAAAATTCAAAACGATAGTTTTGGTAAACATTTGAGCTATCTCGACGCTCATTTCAATATGTATCTTGAGATAAAACCACAAAATTGGAGAAATTGGAGAAAATTCTCCAACGCGCTCCAAAACTCACGGATACCGCGTATACACTCCACTTGACCTTATTTCGCTTCGAAATAGTATATACACATCAAATAGGCACATAACACACAAAAATAAATATTAAAATTTATGATCTCGGATATATAACACGTGGATCCCGCCTCGGGTACCTAAATCTCAAATTAAATTCAAAAATACTTAATTAGCCACATAATCAAGTTCATAAAATCCTCGGACAATCTTCCCAATTAATTAAAAATTTCGTCCTCGAAATTTAAACTTACAAGTTACTGAACCAACAGAAATATGAGAAAATGATCCTTTATATATAACTCTTTTAATCCAAACCTGTAAAACCATTTCCAAACTGAACCGTTAAGTTTACGCAATCACTTTCGTTGTATTGAACAACTTGGTGGTAGAGGTCATAACTATTTTAACTTTTCAATTTTCCAATATTTTTGGTTTAATGAAAAGTTATCTCCATTACTTTGCCAATCCTGGCTATTAGTGAATCTTAGACGAGTTAAATAATCAACTTTGTGGAATATTCGATAACTTTACTTCATTTCCTATCTCATACCTTGAATCCTATTTAAGTATCAATACATAGCAATATCTAGCCTATCTCATTTTTCATAACACAATTCTCATTCTAATCTGAATACTATTCCACAAATCGTTGATAACTCTTTCTATATCCACCTAAACTCTGGTACAAATCCCAGTTTACTTTCTCATCACTAACCATCCCTTTTTATTTCAATTATTACCTGACTAACTTTTAGACTATCATCAGTCTAAAATTACATATTGATGCAAATAATATTTAAGCACAACATTAGATACTAAGTAGAGTTGCGTGTCTAAGTGATCCATCACTATTCCAGCGTTTCCCACTAGAAACTTAAAATTACACAAGTCATCCCATGATTATGGATCTCATAACACATTTTTCATCTCATGACAAGAGATCTTGATTTCCTAATTCGATCAAAAATATAAACTTGACACATTGTGCAACTCTCACTTATGCTCTAAATATCTACTCACACTATTATTTAGATTGCGGACTAGAAAGCAATTACCAATTTCAACTCGTCAACCAATTCTCTTTACTTCTTCTTTGATTGGTTAGAAAATTATCAACTTTTCTAACTTCGTTAAATCATTCTCTAATGATGAGTTCCTCAAGAGCTTCATTCCATTTATTTTATTAAGATCTCCTACGAACTCACGTCTTGATCACTTACTGTTCACCAACTTCTCTCATTACCTCAATAGAGACAATTATCTTTAACTTAAGTATATATACATTTCTAAACATAGATATCGACATATTCAATTATTATACTCTCATAGTATAACTTTTAACTTGTATTCCATACAAATTTATATTTATATGTCATATCTTTTCTATTTCTACTCAATTAAAATTAAAGAATATTCAATTATTTAAACATATCAAGTCAAACACAATGTATTCTATTCAACATTTTCAACTTAACATTGATAAAGCTTACTTATTGAGCTGTAAATCATGCATTTCTTTTCGTTTCATTTATATCTTCACCAACATAAATGCATCTTACATCATCTCCAATCTATAATAGTTAGTGCTTTAAACTTCACTACTGACTAATCAGGTGGTGTAGCACTACAATTATACTAATGTACAATATATATTCACTGATATTAGTTGTATATTACTTTGGTTCAAAACTTCAACAGTCGGAGTTCGACTCCTTATAAGATATTTGTAAAAATATATTAACTTCTATCAAACTTATAGTTTGATATTCTAATTTGATCGAGACTCGTTAACCTGAAATTTTCATTTTTATACTAATGTGAGAATATATTGACCATTTAGGTACCTATACTTTGGCCTCCAATTGACTTTAACAAAACTTCATAGACTCTTTTATACCGACTGTCACCAATTCATTCGATTATTAAAAGATGGGTGGACGTGCCACACCGATCTTTTACACTGTGAATTAATCGTGATTCTGAAATAGAGTTACTTAGGTTTTTGGTCATGCACAACTACTCCAGTACCTTACCTTGAGTAAAGGAGTCTGTCCGTGTCACTTCCAATCACTCAAAAGTCATCTCATTTTATTTTATATATTGAGTCTATTCCATTTTGTTTTTGTCAATCTTAGCTATTCTCATATTAATCTTGCCCTCAGTCCATTTATAAACTTACCACGATTTTCGCTCAACAACCAGGTTACTTACAACTCCTTAATCTTGACCTAGAAAGGCAATTTGTATCTTATCTCTTTTAAAAAATATGGCTAAAGATAGTGCGACTTCTTATTATCATTTAATGAATCGAAGTCTTCCTTAGCTAATCTTAATTCAAAACAGAGAAACTTTTCCACTCAAACAATTAAACTTTTTGTTATTTCCTTACGTTATTTTCATTAGTTCTAAGTATCCAAACTTTTTTTTTCAAAAAGAAATTCGACACTTTTCAAGTGACTGCGTAAGATAACTTTGTATTTTACTATTCATCAAATTACTTTTGATGAATTCACCTTTCTATTATCATTCAATTGAAGAGATAGAAGAATTTGAATTGCCAACTCTGATTAACTTAATGACTAATCAAATTATTAAAGAATGCTATTTCAATTCTTTAAGTCCTATAAATGGAGATTTTCACAATATAGGAGCTTATATTGACATCCTATATAACTTACTTACTGATACTCAATCAATATGTTTATCTCTTCACTGGTTATATTTTATGTCGTGGTGATAAACATCATTACTTAATTCTTTCATTTTCAAGCTCTGATACCAACATTGTCAGTCCTCACATAATTAGCGCATCTGACCGGCCTAGATTACCTTAATCCCTTTATAATCTAGCAGCCTTAACCTCTCCATTTATAAACAATTAAGATTAAGATATTGTAATCATCAATTATAAAACTTAATTAACCACAAAGGATTCTAAAGTGAATTTTAAACCTTAAAATTCCATAAAAATTATTTATATAACCCTCAAAGTTCATTTAGATTGATTACATTATCTTTAAAATCTCATAAAAGATTTTTGACAGCATCTCCTCTATTTCTAAGCCTACACCAGAAATTTCAGCCTTTAAAAATCATCAACAAAACTTGGTCGGTTTTGGTGGAAATGTCGAAGGAATCAGAATCCACCCATCTTAATTGTTTATTAATGGAGAGGTCAAATTATTAGACCACTTTCCCCAATACCTTAGCTTTGTACTCATTGATCTAATTGCTAATTTTTTCATTTTCAAGCTAGAAATTTCATTGATCTTATTTCATTACAACACCTAATTTGGTGTTAACAAAGATTATTTCTAACTCATATATTTTCATTCATTTTATCGGTTCTTTATTTGATTCATATAACTATTATACTAAACATCAGTTATAGATAAGTAACTTGAGTAATAAATAATCAAGTTTTTTTATTACTTCTATATAGAAGTCGTTTGATTGTTTTAAAATTTGGTTATATTTCATTTTTTCACTTGACATTTTGTTTCGAAAAGAATATAATATTACTTCAAAGTATTTTATTTTCTTAGAAACTGACTTAGACAACTTGACGATCCAATTACAATCTCATTGTGATTACCAAGTCAAGATTTAATTTGTCTAATCACTTTCCATTTTTTTACGTTTTCGTTAATCATGTGTATCCTTTTTCTTTTCATTTGAGAGTCGTTTGAAAACAACTATTAATTGATTATGAATCAAACCAAAATTTTATAAAATAGGTATTCCCGAGCTAACCGTGCAATTGAAACTAACCTAATTCTAAAGCATAATATAATTCAAATCTTGTACTTCCCAAAAGTCCCAATTTCATATTACGTTTTCCAAACAAATCTCAATCACTGGACACTTAATTCAAGTCTATTTTAATGTTTTCCTAAGCGTTTAAAAATTATAATAGTTCAATTCTTTTGATTTCCAAGAAATCCATGATCAGTACATACGTACATGAATCATTTGGACTTCCCTTTCAACCAATTTCCTATTGATTTCATAACTGATACTTTCACCAGTTATATTAGTACCAAAGTACTTATAACACCTTTGTGAAATCGGACTTCACAAGTCTATTTCACATTTATTTATATTCAGTTTAGTTTCACAAGCTTATTCTCTCTTTTAATTATTTATTTCTAAACTTACTCGTCATATCTTACGAGCTAAGTATCGAACGGACAAGAAAAAGAAACTTCATTTTCCATATTTAGTGATAATACTTACATAAAACTTAAATATAACATAATAATAAAGTTTTTAAACTTTTTAACCCCGTTTCATAGCGTTACTTTCTAACTAATCCCGCTCAATCACCCTTTATTTCTCAACTAATTACTCATTATCCTTAATTAATAAGATTCCTTTAGAATCTTAAGCTCTTATACCAACATTGTTAGTCCTCACATAATTAGGGCATCTGACCGGCCTAGATTACCTTAATCCCTTTATAATCTAGCAGACTTAACCTCTCCATTAATAAATAATTAAGATTAAGATATTGTAATCATCAATTATAAAACTTAATTAACCACAAAGGATTCTAAAGTGAATTTTAAACATTAAGATTCCGTAAAAATTATTTATATAACCCTCAAAGTTCATTTAGATTGATTAAATTATCTTCAAAATTTCGTAAAAGATTTTTGACAGCATCTCCTCAATTTCTAAGCCTACACCAGAAATTTTAGCTTTAAAAATCACCAACAAAACCTGGTCGGCTTTGGTGGAAATGTCGAAGGAATCAGAATCCACTCATTACAATATATATTGCTTTTACAATAATTATTTACTCATTCTAACTTATCTCAAATTTTCAAAATCCTTAAACTATCATTAACTTTGTTCCACAACATTCCAATCCATCATAAAACCATTATAACCATTCCAAAAAAGATCCTAATCACAGACGAACCCTAAAACCCATTTATATAATATTTTATATTTAAAAATAATACATACATGGATAAAAGAACTAAATAGGTCACACACATTCAGAAAGCTTTTCCTTGCCCTTGTCGGATCTAAAACTTGTCATTATCTAATTATAAAAATTCGATAATATCAGATAAGTAAATCTCACATTATCCGGTACACCTGTAATAATCAAATGTATAATAACCCAAGAAATTAAACAAGAAATATAATCTAAGGAATTTAAATACAATCGTGAATCCTTCATGTTTTTATTACCGACCATAATAAGATAACGTTCTTCAAAAGTCGTAAGTAATCAATAATAAGGACTCATGCTCGGGGAGAATAACCAAACGAGTCTTATTTCTCTAGTCTATTAAAGTATGATTTGGTTCAACGCGATCTCATAATAATTACGTCATGCAAAGTATCAATGACTCTAGCCCCTAAGCATAATATAGTCTACCTTATACACAATCAGGTAGACAATATAAGTTCCATTGTGTATACACAATCAGTTAGCTTAATATATCACGTGCACTCAATCATATAGACACTCAATAGTTCTACTTTGTAAATATAGTCTGGCAGACACTATGAGGAGATTCGACTAGGCTTATCCTCCTAACCCATATAAACATGTACAACAAAAATACGATATCAAGGATTAATGCAATTTATAAGAAATTATAATCATATACAATGTAAAGGTTACCATATGACTTACTAAACCTTACTAACGTGATATCGCAACTTCCTTATACTTCAAGTCGATAAACTCGCCCACATATGGCTCCAATCACAGTCCTACAATTCATTTATAAATCCAATAAGTCTCCACATGAACTTCACCATTTTTTCGATTATTTACAATTTAATTGACACAATCATGTTCCAGAACCCCTCAAATTCTTCCAAAATAAATTCTCCAATGCTCAAATTTTATTTTTTGACTCAAAATTATTGTTCGTCATCAAGAATTACGTAGTCTTGGCTTAAATATAATTTTTCCAATTTTGAATTTATTTATCGGTCCTACTCAACCCAAAAACCTTGGAATCCCTCTAAATCAACTCTTCGGATGTCCACATCCCAATTTTAACTCCAAATTGTGATTCATAATCAGAAATTAACCTCGACTGGGCTTTAAAACAATTTTTTAAATTTTAGACATTTTCGGGTATCATAACACGCTTTATGAGGAAAACCCCCGGTATAAATCCTTGAGAAAATTCTAAATTCCTTATTTTCCATAAAAATACAAAATTTCAATTTATTTGTCCAAAAATATAACTTTTTTTTCCTATTTTTTGGATTTTCTTTCTATTTTCTACATTATTTTATTTTTATTTTTAAATTTATGAAGGGTTTGATCCCTTGAACCGAACCAGTACGGTTGAGTTTAATCGGACCCGGTTCATCCGGTAAGGCGGACCAACCCCTTTCTTCTTCTTCCTCACAAGCCCCTATTCTCTACTAAATTTTTTTTTTTTTTATTTTTTTTTTGGCTCGTTTGGGTTGGGATCGGCCCCAACCCCATGCACTTGGTCATCTCCTTCCTTAAACAACTGAATCCTCATTCCCCAATCTTTATCTCCACTGTTGCAGCAACGAACGAAAATTAACGAAACCACGACAACTAACAAGCTCACCTTCAATTCGTTTGATCTCCTCCATCGCGGTCTCCATCTCCTTATCTCAGTCTCCCTTTCTCCCTCTCCCTCTCAGTTTCAATTTTTTGAAGTTCTTTTTTTTTCTTTTTCTCTAGTTCGAATCAGTGAATACCATTTGTGGTTGAAGATATATATTATGATTTTCTAGAGATTCGTGTTAAGCAAATATCAAGACAAATCTAATGATTATATTTCATAATTAAATTGGATATTCCTCAAGATACGTACTACATACCTCGAGGTCAATCTTTGTCTCCAAAGCAAAGTTGAATAAGGTGGTAGATTAGTTGGATATATTAAGATTTCCTTGAGATTCGTATTGCACTAATCTTGAGGCAAATATAATGATTCATTCATTTTATTTTATTTTATTGTTTTTCCTCAAGATTGGATAACACGTATCTTGAGGCATGTGACACCTCACCAATAGCTACCGAATCGTCCAACCATTTCAACCCCTTAATGATCATGATATGCGTATCTCGAGGTGCATCCAATTTATATTTTTCATTTAATTCAAACTATAGTATTGATTTATATATAATATATATAAAGACATATACACCTATATATTCACGACTATAAATTCACCACGTGTGCTAATGACCATTATCGGGCATGCACATTATTGTACATCCCATACGTGTCACCTTCGACTTCACGTGTCACTAGATGCCCACCTATTTATTTATTGTTATTTTTAGTTTCGTGATTACCTTTTCAATTTACGTAAAAAATACCCCAATTTCTCAAAAAGTTGGAGAATTTACCAAAACGCTCCAAAACTTTCAAACAATTGATCTTACACGCAAATCAAAATGTAGGGCCCACTTCAGCTCGATAAATCTATTTAAATATAGAAATTCAAATGTTTAAACTTAATTACAGTTTTTTATCGTGAAATTCGAAACGATAGTTTAGGTTAACGTTTGAACTATCTCAACACTTATTTCAACACATATCTCGAGATAAAACCCTGAAATTACGAAAATTGAAGAAAATTCTCCAACGCACTTCAAAACCCATAGACACCGCGTATATACTCCACTTGACCCTATTTCGCATTGAAATAGCATATAATATATCAATTAGGCACACAACACACAAAAATAATATTAAAATTTATGATCTCTGATCCGTAACACGTGGGTCCCACCTCGGATACTTAAATCCAAAATTAAATATGAAAATACTTAATTAGCCACCTAATCAAGTTTATAAAATTCTCAGATGTCACAAGAAGTAATGAAAACTTTAGTTTTTTATTACTCAAGTTACTCATCCATAAATGACGTTAAGTATAGTGGTTCTATGAATCGAATAAATGAACTAATAAAATAAATGGAAATACACGAGTTAGAAGTAATATTTGTTAACACCAGATCGGTGGTGTTATAGAACAAAGTTGAGTGAAAATTCTAACTTGAAAATGAAAAAATAGTGATAAGATCAATGCTTTAAAAGTTATGGTGTTGGGGAAGTGATCTAACAATAGCTTGAATTAGCTATTAAACATCAGCACAAATGATTGTGTTTTGAGATTCAAAGTACCCAATAATCACTTCTAACGATATTTAATCATGACGCCTATCACTACAACTTATAATATAATAAATCAAGATATAGATGCACTAATTGAGTATCAGTAAGAGAGTTGTATAAGACGTCGGTATGAGCTTATATATTTTGAGAATTTCTAGAGGTAGGACTTAAAAGGATCGAAATAAATTTATTTTAGAATTTGATTAGTCATTAAGTTAATCAAAGTTTGAAAATTCAAATTCTTTTATCTCTTCAGTTTAATAATAATGAAAAGGTGAATTCATAAAAAAAAAGTTGATGAACAATAAGATACAAAGTGATCTTACACAGTCTCTCGAAGGGTACCAAATTTCTTTTTGAGAAAAAGAAAAGTCGAGATATTTGAGATTAATGGAAATAATGTAAGGCAATAAAAAAAAAATTAACTGTTTGAGTCTCAAAGTTTCTCTATTTTGAGTTAAAATTAGTTAAGAAATACTCGATTCATTAAATGATAATAAGAAGTCGCATTGTTCTTAGCTATATTTTTGAAAAGAGAGAAGGTATAAATTAATTTTTTAAGTCATGATTAAGGAGCTGTAAGTGGTCGGGTTATTGAAGAAAGTCATGGTAAGTTTATAAAGGGACCAAGATGGAGATCAACGTGATAATAGCTAAGATTGAAAAAATTGAACATAATTGACTCAATGCATAAAATAAAATGAGATGTTGAGATGACTTGCGACTGTTGGAAGTGACATGGATGAACTCCTTTAGTCAAGGTAAGGCACTGGAGTAGTTGTGCATGTCCAAAAGTCTAAGTAACTATATTTCATAATCACGATTCATTTGTAGTGTAGAAGATCGATGTGATGCGCCCACCCATCTTTAAATAATAGAATGAATTAGTGATAGTCGGTATAAAAGAGATTATGAAGTTTCGTCGCACTCAATTGGACGCTGATGTATTGGCAATTAAATGGTCAATATATTCTTGCATTAGTATGAAAATAAAAATTTTAGGTTAACGAGTCCCGATGAAATTATAATATCAAACTATAAGTTTGATGGAACTTAACATATTTTATAAAAGATCTTACGAGGAGTCAAACTCCAAATGTTGAAAGTTTTGAAACAAAATAGTGCAAAACTAATGTCAAGGAATATATATTGTACATTGGTTCAATTGTAGTGCTACACCATTTGATTAGTCAGTGGTGAATCTTGAAACACAAGTTATAGTAAATTGGAGTTGATGTAAAATATCCAGATGATAGTGAAGAACCAAATGAAGTGAAAAGTTACATACAACTTACATCTTAGTTTGTAAGCCTGATCTCTATTAGGTTCAAAATATTGAATAAATTACAATGTATCTGACTTGATATATTTGAAGAATAGAATATTTTTCAATTGTAATTAAGTAGAAGTGAGAAAGAGATAACATATTTATAAACTCGTATGAAATATATGTTAAAAGCTATACTATGAGAATATAAACATCGAATATGTTGATATCTCTATTTAGAAACATATGTCTATCAAGTTAAGGTTAAATGTCTCTATTCAGACAATTAGAGAAGTCGGTGAACAATAAGTATTTAAGATGTTAGTTTGTGGGAGATCTCGGTAAAATAAAAGGAATGAGGTTCTCGATGAACTTATCATTAGAGAATGATTTGACAAAGTAAGAAAAGTCGATAATTTTCTAACCAATCAAAGAAGAAGTTAAGTGAATTGGCTGATGAGTTGGAATTGGTAATTGCTTTCTATTTCACTAAATCATATTGTGAGTAGACAGTTAGAGAATGAGTGAGAGTTGCACGATATGTTAGGTTTTTATTTATGATTGGATTGAATTTTAAGATCTCTTGTCATGGGGTGACTGATGAATTATGAGATCTATAGTCATGGGATAACTTGTGTAATTTCAAGTTTTTATTGAGAAATGTTGGAATGGTGGTGGATCAGATAGACACGCAACTCTACTTAGTATCTAATGTTGTGCTCAAATATTATTTGCATCAATGTATAATGATAACCTAAAAACTAATCAGTCGATAATTCAAATAAAAAGAAGATGATTAGTGATGAGAAAGTAAACTGGGATGTGTACCGAAGTTCGGGTGGATATAGAAAGAATTATCAGAAGTCTATGAAATATTATTCAGATTAGAATGAGAATTATGTTATACAAAGCAAGATACGCTAGGTCTTACTATATATTGATACTTAAATGAGATTCGAGATAAGAGATGAGAAATGAAGTACGATTATCGAATATTCTACAAAGTTGATTGTTTCACTCGTTAGAAATTCACAAATTGCAAGGATTGGAAAAGTAATGAAGATAACTTTTCATTAAACCAAATTGTTAGAAAATGAAAAGTTAAAATGATTATAACCTCTACCACCGAGTTGTCAAATACATTGAAAGTGATTCAATCTACTTAACAGTTTACCTTGGAAATGGTTTTACAAGTTTGGATTAAAATAGTTGTAAGTAAGAGATCATTTTTCGTATCTTTTTTAGTTCAGTAACCTGTAAGTTCAGATTTGAGGATGAAATTATAAATTAGTTGGGAATATTGTGACATGTACGAATTTTATAAACTCGATTAGTTTGCTAATTATGTATTTTCGAATTTAATTTGAGATTTGGGTATCTGAGGTGGGACTCATGCACTACGGATCATATATCATAAGTTTCAATATTATTTTTATGTGTTGTGTACCTATTTGATGTATTATATACTATCTCGACATGAAATAAGGTCAAGTTGAAGTGTATTCGCGGTGTCCATGAGTTTCGGAGCGTGGTGGGAGTATTTCTCAATTTTTGGTGAAGTTTGGGTATTTTTCGAAATTTAGTTTGAACATAAATTAAGGAGATAATCATGAAATTAAATAAAATAATAAATAAATTGGTGGGCGCCTTGTGACATGCAAGGCTGAGGGTGAAACCCATGGGATGTACAATAGTGTGTACGCCCAAGGGTGGTCGTTGGCGCACGTGGCGAATTTAAAGCCGCAAAAATATATAGGTGTATATGTACATATATATAATATAGTTTATGTATATATATAAATCATATAGTTTAATGTGAATGAAAAAGTATACATTGGATGTGCCTCGAGATATGCATAACATAGACATCGAGGAAAGGGATGGTTGAATGTTGACGTTGGAGAGAATTTGTCTATGCCTCAAGTTGTGTTCAACTTAATTTTAAGGAAAATCAATGGAATAAGTGGTATATGGTCATAAAATCATTTGATCGACCTCGAAAGGTGCTGATTATCTTGTTGATAGCCATAAGATTGAAGTACGTATCTCGAGGAAATCCAATATATATCCTTACAACTAAACAGAACATACACCGCCTCATCAATTTGTTTTGAGCCAAAGATTGACTTCGAGATACGTAATATGTATCTCGAGGACGATCAAATTTATATTATGAAAATAAAACATTGTATTTGTCTTGAGATTCGCATGATGCGAATCATGATGAAATTTAATATATATTCTCAAACGAAACATAATTGTCTCTTCATTACAGTAAGGCAAAAAAATGGTGATTGAGGGAGAGACAGAGAAAGACCGAGAGAGGGGGGATCAAGACTAAGGTGATGGAGGCGGTGATGGTAAGTAGTTATGTTTGTTGTTGTAGTGTAGTCGGTTATTGTTGCTTCAAGGAGAGAGGAAGCTCGGACAAACTGTCATGTTCGTTCGTTCGAGGAAGAAAAAGATAGGGTTGAGAGCACAACCCTAACAAAAATTGAAAAATAAAAAAAAACCGATTTGCAGAGAACTAAGGAATAAGAAAATAGGGTTTAATCTCTAGACCACACCAAACTGGGTGCAGTTAAGCTAAATCAGACCGGTTTAGTTTAGGCGTTAAACCCCAATTAAAAAAAAGAAAATAAAAGAAAAAGCTAGAATTTTTTAAAATAAATTCCAAAAAATGAGAAAACTTTAGAAAAAAATGTCGTTTAAGCCAAACATATTGAAATTGTAGATTTTTATGAAAAACAAGGAATTTGAAATTTTCTAGAGGATTTTTATCGGGGTTTTGCCGCGTTGTGCGTACTAAGGTGCTCTAAAATGTCTAAAATTGGAAAATTATTTTAAAGCCTAGTCTATATTAATTTTTGATTCAGAATCGTAATTTGGAGTTAAAATTGGGATCTGGACATCCGATGAGTTGATTTGGAGGGATTCTAGAGTTTTTGGGTCGAGGAGGACCAAATAAAATATAATAAATTGAAAACAATTATATTTAAGCCTAGACAATGTAATTTCAGATGCCGAACAATCATGTTGAGTAAATAATGAAGTCCAAACATAAGAGAATTTATTTTGAAAGTATTTTAGAAGTTTCGAGACAAGATTAGGTCAACTAAATTCAATTAATTAGGAAAAATCATAGAATTATTAAGAAAACTTATAAGACGTATAAATGAATAGTAGGACTGCGATTGGAACCATGTGCATGGACTAGCTTACCGACTCGGAGCGTAAGAGAATTTTGGTATCTCGTTTGTAAGGTTAAGTAAATCCTATAATACCCTTTAAATTGTATGATTATAATTTCGTATATATTGCATTGATCATTGATATTGCATTTTGGTTGTACATGCATACACGGATAGAGAGGATAAGGGTGATTCAAGTCTCGTTATAGCGTATTGCATACAGTGGTTATAGAACAATATATCATGTTTGAGGGGCTGGAGTCACTAATACTTTGTTTCACGTGTTATCGTGAGATTAAATTGACCCAGATCATACTCCTAGAGTCTAGAGGAACGAGACTCATTTGGTTATTCTCTCCATACATGAGTCCTTATTATTGTTTACTTATCACTTTCAGAGAACGTTATCTAAGCGTAGTCAGATAACAAAAAAGGGATATATTTGCTGTTGTATTTAAACTCCTTGAGTTATATTCTTTGTTTATTTTCTTAGATTATTATGCATTTGATCACTACAGGCGTACTGGATAGTGTGGGATTTACTTATCTGACACTATCGAATCTTTATGATTGGATAATGACAGGTTATAGCAACGAAAAGAGAAAAGGGAAAGCTTTCCGACTGTGACTTGATTAGTTCTTTTCTCTCTATGTATGTATTGTGTTTTAATATATTAAATTGTATAAAATGGTTCTCGGGTTTGAGTGTGATTAGAGTTTTCTTTGGAATAGCCGAACTGGTTTTGGGATGAATTGAGATAATTCTGGAGTTAAGGTAATGCTAGTTTAAGAATTTAGATACTTTAAATTAAGTTAGAATGAATATATAATTTAGTTGATGCATATACATTGTTATGGGTGGACTGTGAGTCCTTCGGCATTTTCATCAAAGCCGAGCAAGTTTTGTCGAGGATTTTTGAAGGTCGGGTATTCTAGTGTAAGCTTAAAATTAGCGGAGATGTTGTTGAAAGATTTTTATGGGATTAAGAGAATTATTTAATTCATCTAAATGAACCTTGAGGTTTAAAATTCATTTTAGAATTTTATGTGGTTAACAAAGGTTTATAATTGATGATTAAGATCATAATCTATATTGTTTATTGATGGAGACGTTAAGGCCGATAGATTATCAGTGGAGTTAAGTTATCGAGGCTGGTTAGATGCCCTAATTAGGGGGTTCTGATAATGATAGTATGATTATGACTATATTTTGATCAATATGTTCGAATTCAACAGTTTATGTTTTATTTTTTTGAATATATGTTTAGATGTTTGTTTTATATTGATTTGATTTGAATTGAATTTAGAATATTTAGTATTACTAAATTTAACATGTGTTAGTTTAAATTAGTTTAATTGATTACATAGTTTAATTAGACAATCTTAGTTCTCGTTTTAATTAAAATAATTAAGTTAAAGTAAAATAATACAAACTAGTGGAAAACCCTTTTTCTGAAGAAGGTTGCTAAATCTCTGTAGAAATGATCCCATTTATCCTACTACAAATTATAAGAATATATGAGAAACTTATTGTAAAGGCTTAACACATTTTATCGGCGTGTCGCGTCGTGCGTTCAAAGGTACGACACCATGGCTGTCAAGCCCGTTGTCAAAGGGTACCATGCGCGAGCCTGCACCCATTCTTTTCTTTTCTTTTCGAATTCGTCGGGGCTAATCTTCATCGCCCAACACCCCTCCTTTCAGCTCGAATTGGGTGTCCAATTACCAACAACAACAAACAATAGTCTACAGCATCAATTCATATGAATAAAACGTGAATTTGAATAAGAAAATATATTTTTTCAAGAACACAATAAAAACTAAAAATCTCATAGCTTGATCAAAATAGAACCAAAAACGGAAATCCATAATAGTACACTGAGTAGAACGAAACAAGGATTTCAAATCCACGATTAGGTTTCGAAAATAACCACTTTTTAATATCTGAAATTGAGAATTTCATAACCATGCAAAAATCCTCAACTATCTCAAAACATGTTGATAAACTTTTCCAAACAATATGAGTTCAAAACACTAATTTAAAACCATGGTTTGACAATGAAAACAAAAATCTTAAAATGATAATTTTATTTTCGTGTAAAACCATATGATTTGTGTTTGATTTTATAAAGACTGATCAAAAGGAAAAGCATAGAAAGGTACCTAGAGTTTAGGCTTAATCTCTAAAACTTGGTTATTCAAATCTTAGGCAAATTACCCTATTGATTCTCTATTTTCTCCAAAAATCCAGCAAGTCTATCACTCCAAAATTTCTATTGAGATGTAATAGTGTATGTGTATACATGGAGCAAAGGTTATTAATACTCATGTATCCCTTTTCTTGTTCACATATCTCATCCTCATTTGACCATCCCAAGAAAGATTAATGTTTCTAACTTAAACCTACTAATCTCAACAAACTTCAATGAGCTTTCATTGAATTCCATTATAGAATGAATCTCGAGGCGAGATCAATGGCTTGTATTATTCACAATTGAACATAGGCTTTATTTGATTCATCTTGTTTATTAGATTAGATACCGAAGTAAAGACTTCACAAAAATATTTGAAAATTCACTTAGGTACTCACCACATCACTCTTTTTCATATAATGTACTCGCACGCATATCGAGGCATGACTACACACATATCTCGATGTCTATAATAGGTAGAGAAGACAATTTAATAATCAACACACATAAATATACTAGGAAGACTACCAAACAAATATAAAATATACATTGGCCATGTCAAAGTGAGACCGCGTATCTGTTAGCGAGTCCCTTGTCACGTGTCAGTATTCATGATTAAGGAATAAACCTAGATTAGAAATTTGGGTCATTACATGTAGTGAATCAACTATTGCCAATACTAAATTTGATGGCCACAACAAGGATGAAACTAATCAACTCATCATATTTGAACAGATCTAAGTTTATTTGATTAATAAGATGCAAAATAAATTATTAGAACCACCATCAATCAAAAGAGATGATCGGCGATGGTTTAAAATGTAGAATCAAGAAGGGGAACCACAAAAGAAAAATTATGATTTTTTGGAGTGACGACTATGAGTCTATAATGTATTGGAGTTAATGGAGCACTCCAACCTCATAATTCGGGCCAAACCAAGGAAACATGAAAATACCAAAATTAGGTTACCTATAATATCCCAAGTCACTAATAGTGAATTTGTCCCTAATTTAAGGTCACCAACCCGCAACATGGCATCCAAAGGCAGGCACACAGTCCGACATTACCACAAAAGTCGAGTTATATTTTATTTTTGAGTGATGGATGGCTAATATAATGTATGCATGTATAATATACACAAACTTTAATTAGTTTGGGCTAGTTCATTGAGAGAGAAAAATAGATATATATATATATATATATATATGTATATATATATAGAGAACGAGAGAGAGTGAGGTATTTTGGTAATTTAACTTAATTTATCTACTTGATGTGAAATTTATGTGACTTAATTAGTTGGAGAGCTAATTATTATGAATATAAAGCGAATAAAAATATTAGAGACCATTATAGAAGGGTTTTGGGTTGTTCGTCTCGAGACCCATCTAAAGGAGGGTCGTGATTAAAATCTCGAGCCCTAAGCATATAAACACTTTATAAGCTAGAGACTCACCCTAACATTCTTAACATAAACAAAGGGGAGAAAGAGAAATGAGAGCATAAGGAGAGCTCTACTAGTGGCCTAAGTGGAGAAAAGACTTTCAAATGAAAGGGAAACTTATGTGTAGATAAAACAGTCCACTTTCATCTTTTCTACGAGATTTCCTAACTCTTCAATGGAAAATTATCATTATTTTGTGGTTTGTTTGTCTTTAATGGTGGAAAATAGTGATGTTGGAACATCGCTACAAAGTTAATAGTGCATTGTTATTCCAAGAGTCTATTTTGGGTTAGAAATGCCATTGTTGTTGAGATTTGATGAACTTCAACGAGATTTGGAAGAATAAGAGACCCCGACATAGAAAGTTGAGCCTAAAAGGGAGGAGGGGCAACGACTATCCACTACTGCCGAAGAGGGAGGAGGGGCCTCTTAAAAGGAGCCCCCCTAAAATCCCTCAACCACCAAGAGCTCTTGAGCTTCCTACCCAAGAGGGTGAGTGGGGGGGGGGGGGGAGGGTGTGTTTGCTCCCTTTTAGTACGCATGTGCCAGTAGGGGCCTTAGCCCATGGACACAGAAGCAAAATCGATCCCTGAATCAAATTGACTAGGGGCCAATTTGGCCTTTTCACCCTAAAACTAAAGATAAAAATGTACCTGAACACTTTATTTAAAAAACATAAAATAAAATAAATAATAAATAACATTTTATAAAATAAATAAAAGAAAACAAAGGATTTTTAACTTCTGGCCCTCGGCATTTATGAGGGGCACAACCGGTACCCTCAGGGGAAAAAATAGGCGGATCCCATCCCTCACACTAGGCGATAGGGAATGATCTCGAAACCACAAGTATAATGACTTAATTGTAGTAATAATGTGATAAGAAAAACTTTATTACAGATATCGTCCTTTAGGAAAGGTTTATCTAGACACAATTGTGACGACCCCTTCTCAAATTAGGGCACCGCCCTGTCTAATCTCATCATTAAGCCTTGTTCTTACCACGTACGACTTAAAAAAATTAGTCAGCCTTTCCAAAACCTTATGACTAACCAAATAAGTTTTTTTTCAAATAAAAACTTAGTTATCTTATGTTAATTAATAAATAAGAGCTAATTAAAGATTTATCAACTTAAAGTTTATTCAGCATAAGTCTTAACAATTTAGCAAAAACTTTTGAAATGATACCTATAATTGTGGAAAAACCAGGAAATAAATATCATATATATATATATATATATATATATATGAAAGGGTGATAATATATCATCATGTATCTGGTCGGGGTACTAGCTCTTATCCCATAATACATACAACCCCAAAAGTATATGGAAGACATATATATAAGTCATACAACAAATCATAAACCTACAAAATCAAGTGTATCAGTGATCCTCTGGCTCAGAGGGAATCGTCGATCTTCTCTGTGCCTAGTATGCTACTCGATGGTCTATACCCACTGTCATAAAAAGGACAGTGATTACAGGAAAAGTAGAAAGTAACACTAAAAGACATTGGTTCACATATACAAATATTAAACATGTATCTAAAACCATGACAATAACAACTATGCTGAAAAAGAATCATGCTATAAGATACTCCAGTTTAACAAAATGAAACTGAAACTCTGCTAAGTAGTAATGATTTAGGGTCGATCTGTTGGTAGTCTTATCACCAATGCCTTTTTCCAAAATACAAGGATGGAGTCGAGCTTTACGTTTTTGTGAAGGTTAGAGCAGCGCTCTATGCCTTTAAAATTAATCCTAAGCGTCGGTCACCTGCGATGTATACTTTCCAACAACCTCGGGTCCTATACCTTGTGATGGCACCCAAGTTAGTAGAAAGATCCCGATCACCCTAGAAGTCCCCCTATGGCGTAACACCTCTATCATATGATTGTCCTAGATACAAGAACTAATTTCATATTTTAATAGATAACATGGTTTCAGAATCCAACAAAGCAATCGCATATTTATTGCACAATGAAAATGGAATATACAATTATCACATGTCATACGTGTCAAATATAACCCGCAATTGAGTTACCAACCACAATGGTGTAGTAGTGGTAAATACGGGGTCGAATCCATAAGACTTAAGTTTTACTCCAAGTTAACTAAAAATGGGGGGTTTTAAGAATCTAACAATGAAATAGGAGAAATCAAATCAAATTAAATAAAAATAATAGAACTCACATTGTATTTGCCATGAATCATGAATCCCACTTGTTTCCCCATCAACCTAGGCGAAGGTTGGTCTAGCCGGACATCATCTCTACAATCTCTAAGTATGAAAAATTATGTGTGGCGGCTCCAATGTGTTCTCTCCGTATGAATAACCTAGTTCCTAATATGAAAAACCACTAAAAATTGCTCTCTAGAGGTGAGAGAAACTAATTTTGAGGGTTGGTTTCGTAACACTTGCGCCGAGGAGCACCTAGGGACTATTTTTGGCTTAAAAATAGGTGTCCACATGTCGCACCGTGACGGCCTCGTTTCCTGCCGCACAACTGATGTGTCATCGTCTGATTGGCCGAGAGAGGTGTTAATGACGTTGTTGGCATGGGTGAGAGCGTCGCGTGGCATCCAAGAGGCGTAGGGCGAGTTGCGCGAATCTGTGTGAAAATCTGGAAGCTTGTGCGGACGCGCATCATGAGGCAAATTGACGAGCTGCTGAAATGGGAGAAATGTTGGTTACGCTGTTGTGATGTGTTGATGCTGAAGTGGCTAGACGTGATTGGAGGAGAGAATGGAAACGCTTACGTGGCGACTGGTTATGGGTTGATAACATGTTGTTTCGCACGGTTTTGTACGAAGATGTGCATAACCTCGGTGTGTCACTTGTCCCAGGCTGGCCAATGGCACACTGCCATTTGGCAGGCATTACTTGGTCTACCCACCGCGCAATGCGTAACTCGAGGCAAGCTGTCCGGCATCTGATCATTGCTTGTAAATACTCTATTTTGAGTATTTTTCCACCACGAGTTCAACCGCGCACTCCATTTCACCTGATAATAATCAATAAATATTATTAATATATAATTTAGAGACTTTCAATATTTAAATATACTAAAATAGACTACTAAATATATATAAATATCGACTTATCAAATATCCCCAAACTTAAGACTTTGCATGTCCCGAGCAAAGGTGTCAATGACAACACAAACTAAACTAGACTCCTAACATAAATATGCATGACTCAACTAATCCTATACCTGACTCAAAATTCATGGAGTTCCTTTGGTTTACATAGCAACCAAGTTAACAAGTAACTCAAAAAGTCTCAGAGTCATGATATGTCAAGACTCGCAACTTAAACACAATTAAGATCACACTTTAAAGACATAGATCTGGTCAAGACAAAGGCCATCAACTACTCACGAGTTTTTTTTGTCTATACATTAAAGCACGCAAGTTAAAAATTCTCACTTAATCAAGTGAAAGCACTTGAGCTAAATCTTTTATTTGAGGAGTTTTCACACTTCATCCTTTACGCATCTTTTTTTTTTTCTTTTATCAAAATTTTCTTTCAAGTAGTAAGATCCCTGCTACATTTTCTGTGGACCGCTTTTCTCATTTTTTCCACCACAAGATTCCCTACTCCATTTCCTGTGGAAACCTGTGGGACTCTCTATTTTTTTTTATGGAAAATAACTCATGTCGGCCCTTCTCACTTTCACTATAATCAAGCAAATCCCCAAATGTGGGTTGAAAATAATATCATTTGCACAAATTTGACCGTCTACTCACTTTCATTATCTAGCATAAAATCCAACCATCAACTAAGTCCCTAATCATGAAATCATAAAAATGCTAAGCTACGAACTTGATTGAGTATTTCTCCTAAATTTTTTCTAAGTTTCAAGTCAAAAAGGCAACTGTAATTTACTCATCCAGAACCAAAGGCATGAACAAATTTTTGGGTGGCTCTAAATAACTAATAAAAATATATATATACTAAATACGTATATGCATGAAAGTGTATTAAATCCTAATGAAATGAGAAAAGAATATGAATGGACAAGAAATGAAAGAAATGGAAGAAATGATATAAAACACTACCATTACCATACGATATCTGCATATAACCACATAAAAAAATAAATGATCTCACCTGCGGTCTTTCGCAAAAGAATCCATCCAAAACATTCTAAAATCCCTAAAACACCCCCAAACTTATTATGAACCTTGTCCTCAAGGTTCAAAGCAAGTTGAGAGGTCCATACATAAAAAACAAACAAGATGGTGAAAGAACATGATAAATATAAGATGAAGCAAATGATACAACTTCATGCAAAATGATTAAAAATATGAAAATAAAGAAACCAAATGTTACTTATCAAAGTTTGGGCTACCTCCCAATACCGCTTTTGGTTAAAGTCGTTGGCTCGACTTTGTCTGAGTCTGTTAATCAATATAGACTGGTGTTGCAAGTGAGACGACCTCCACATTATGGCTCAGGAAGTCTTCATAGAAAATCCTCAATCTATGACCGTTCACCTTAAACGTATTACCGGTCTCTAAACTTCGAATCTCCACTGCTCCGTGATCATATACTGCAGTCACAACATATGGTCCTGTCCACCTCGATCTCAGCTTACATGCAAAAGTCTTAAGATGTGACTGAAATAAAAGCATTTTCTGACCAACACAAAAAGCTTTCCTAGAGAGATTGCTATCATAGAATACTTTTGTTTTTTCTATATAAATCCGCGCATTTTCATGCACGTCATTCCTAATTTCCTCCAATTCTTAAAGAGCGAGCTTTCTCTCTTTTCCTGCTTTACCGAGCTTCATATTAAGCTGTTTCATAGCCCAGTAGGATTTATGCTTGAGCTCGACTAGTAGGTGGCAAGCATTACTAAACACAAGGCGATACGGGGACATCCCAATTGGCCTTTTAAACGTCGTTCGGTAAGCTCAAACCGTATCATCAAGACGTGAACTCCAATCTTTACGAGTAGGATTCACCGTATTTTCCAAGATGGATTTGATCTCCCTATTTGAGACCTCTGCCTGGCCACTCGTTTGGGGATGATACACTGTAGACATTCGATGAGTGACTTTGTACCTCCTTAGAAGACTTTCAACCATACAGTTGCAGAAGTGAGTGCCTTTATCACTGATCAGGGAATGTGAAGTACCAAATGTTGTGAGAATCTTTGATTTGAGGAATTCACATACCACTTTAGAGTCGTTAGTGCATGTAGCCTTAGCTTGCACCCACTTAGACACGTAGTCCACTGCCAAGAGTATGTAAACATTACCAAATGACACTGGAAACGATCCCATAAAATATATACCCCAAACGTCAAATATCTCACGAATATGAATCAGGTAAGTGGCATTTGGTCCCGATGACTTAGGTTACCAGTTTTCTGACAGTTAGAACAAGTCTTGGTAAACATGTATGAATCATGGAAAATGGAGGGCCAGTAAAATCCACTCTCAAGAACGTTCCTAGCTGTCTAACGGGGACCAAAGTGGTCACCGCGTGTGTAAGTATGACAAAAAGCCAATATGGAGTGACTCTCAGTTTAAGGAACACAATGCCTGATAACCTGGTCGGAGCAAAATTTCTGTAAGTACGGGTCATCCCATACATAGTACTTAGCATCGCTCCTTACTTTATTCTTCTGAGCCTTTGAAAGGTAAGGAGATACCTCACTCGAGGTGATGTAGTTCACCAAACCGGCGTACCAGGGGAGATATGCTGAGATGATTTGCGACTAGATTCTCTACACCACTTTTATCTTTGATTGTGATGTCAAACTCCTGTAGTAGGAGTATCCATCCAATGAGCCCAGGTTTGGCTTCATTTTTATTCATCAGGTACTTCTAGGCAACATGATCAGAGTAAATGATAACCTTGGTTCCCAAGAGATAAGGCCGAAACTTCTCAAGTGCGAAGATAACAGTAAGGAGCTCCTTCTTAGTAGTGGTGTAGTTCATCAGAGCCACGTCTATAGTACGAGAAGCATAGTAAATGACATGTGAAGCACTCTGGACTCTCTGTCTTAAGACTGCACCCACTGCATTATTACTAGCATTACATATTATTTCAAATGGAAGCTCCTAATTAGGGGCCTGAATCACTGGTGTGCTAGTAAGTGAGTCTTTCAGTCCATCAAATGCACTGTTACATGCCTCATCAAACTCAAAAGGTACGTCATTTTGAAGTAAATGGCATAAGGGTTGTGCGATTCTTGAAAAGTCCTTAATGAAGCGACGGTAAAAACTGGTCCACCTTTACGCCTACACATTCGTAGGGTAGGGAAGTTTCTCGATAACATTAATTTTAGCTTGGTCTACCTCTACACCCCGGCCGAGATAATGTGTCCTAAAATAAGACCCTGGTCCACCATAAAATGACACTTTTCATAGTTTAGAACCAATTTCTTCTCGATATACCTGCTAAGTAACTTTGTCAAATTACTGAGACAATTATTGAATGAATCACCGTAAATAGTAAATTCATCAATGAAGACCTCAATGAAATACCTAAAAAAACTTGAAAATATACTCACCATGCACCTTTGAAAGGTGGCAGGTGCATTACATAACCTGAAGGGCACGCGTCGATAGGCAAAAGTGCCAAACAGATAGGTGAAGGTCGTCTTTTCCTTGTCTTCAGGCGCTATCGGTATTTGATGAAAATTGAAATAATCGTCAAGACAACAATAATTAGAATAACCAGTTAGTCTCTCCAACATCTGATCAATGAATGGTAGGGGGAAGTGATCATTCCTGGTGCAAGTGTTTAACTTCTTGTAGTCAATGCATACCTGCCATCCATTTTGAATGCAGGTTGGAACCAACTCACCATGTGAATTGGTGACTACCGTGACTCCCATTTTCTTAGGGACCATCTGGATAGGGCTTACCCATTTACTATCAGAGATGAGGTAAATCATGCCATCATCAAGGAGCTTCAGTATCTTCTTCTTCACGACATCCATCATGAGTGGATTGAGCCTCCTCTGGGCTTCTCTCGTAGGTTATGACCCTTCTTCCATATATATATAATGCATGCAAGTGCAAGGGCTTAAACCTTTGATATCCGTTATGGTCCACCATATAGCCTTTTTAAACTCTTGGAGTACTCAAATGAGCCTTTCTTCCTCCAAATGTGTAAGTTTAGCTGAGATGATCACACGGAGTGTGTCATTCTCATCCAAAACATATACTTTAGGTGCTTGAGTAATGGTTTCAGCTTAAGTGTGGGAGCTTTAACCAAGGAGGGAGAAAGTTCAGTGTCAAAAATAGCCAACTCTAAATGATAGACACTTGGGGGCAAGGGTTGGAATGAATCCAACTTGAAAATAACATTCTCGACATCAGTGTCGAAAGTTAGATAACTCTCTTGGATTTGAGTATTTTCTAGATAATGCTCTAACACCACTTTAACTTTATCATCGCTACTTGTGAGGAAGGTCTGCTCAACGAGTGGATCCACATAATCCATGGTACACACCACAAACGACACATCATTGGGGTATCACATCGTGTCATAGAAGTTAAATTTGACGACTTCACCGTCAAACTCCATGGTAAGAGATCCATCATCAACATCTATCTTCGTCATCGCCATTTTCAAAAATGGACATCCAAAGAGTACTGAAGAAGCATTGGGGAATGGCTCAACTTTCGTATCTGCCATGTAAAAGTCAGCAGGAAACACAAACGTGTTCACACGGACAAGAACGTCCTCGAGAACACCAACAAGTCTGACAATGGAATAGTCTTCTAACTGAATGACAATACCTATATCCTCCAATGGGCCTGCATGCAATGTCTCATAAATAGATAATGGCATGACATTAATGGAAGCATCAAGGTCGCACATAGCCCTCTGAATGCTTAAATCACCTATAACACAAGGTATTGAGAACATCACAGGATCCTTGCATTTAAGAGGAAACTTCTTCTGTAGGATAGCCGTAACGGTTTCTCATATCGAGACTTTTTTGTTTCCTATGAATTTCCCTTTGTCAGTGCATAGTTCCTTAATAAACTTTGCGTACCTAGGGACTTGCTTCAGAGCGTCGAGTAGTGCAATATTGATTTTCACTCGCCAAAAGGTCTTGAGAACTTCTTTCTCTTCCTCATTTTTCTTATTAAAGATTAGTCATTGTGGAAAAGGAGGTTTGACCTTAAATGTGGGAGGTGCTTCCTTTTGAGTCGTTACCATCTGTTTAGAGACAAACGGAGTCACTACTAACTCGTGTTCTTCCTCATTTGCCTGGTCTTTGGCATTAGATGACCCATTATTCCTTTTGGGTCCCTCCAGCTATTTACCACTTCAGATTGTAACTGTGTTAGCACTCGCATTAGGATTCAGGTAAGGTTGCGAAGGCAACTTTCCCTTATCCTCGAGACGTCCATTCTGTTGTATCATTTGGTCCACTTGAACTTGAAGAGTTCGGACCGCCGAATTGGTTTCGATGATGGATTTCTTGATGGTATCCTTGAATTAGGCCATTTCACTCATAAATTGTCTTTATTGGCCCATAAAGGCTTTCAACATATCCTCAAGCGAAGAGAAATTATTAGAGGGTGTAGGCAACAGTTGACCTCTAAGGATGAAGATCTGATAGTTCTAATTTTGAGGCACGTAACTTAATTTTGGGTTGTTCCTCGTCATTGCATGATTAAATGTATTCTTAAATGGGACTCTAGATAGTCCTTAAAACTGATTACCCATGGCATTGGCCTGTTGATTGTCCTCAAAGAGAGTAGGACATTCATCAGTTGCATGATTTATGGCAGTATAGAAGCCACAAGCTTTGACTTGCACTTTGCCAGAGGAGAGGAGACATTCCATCATCGAGGTTAGTTGGTCAATTTTCTGGACAGTGGAACTCGAGACACTCCCTGCAGTCAGACTTTGGTAAGCAATAGCATCAAAATCACCATAAAGGGGTGACTGTTGTGCGATGTCCTCATACAATTGCTTCATTTGGGCTGGAGTTTTGTCTCGAACCCCCACACACATTATCAATCATGCATCATTCTATGGGTGATATGCCAACATAGAAGAATCAAGCTATGGCCTTCTCAGATTGGCCATGCTGCGGGCAACTAGCAATCAATCGTATATAGCGATCCCAATATGCGCCAAATGATTCACTCGACCTCATTTTGATGCTGCATATATCCTTGATGAGCTGAGCAACTCTATCCTCATGGAAGCATTCATTCAAAAATGCGGTTACCATTTCATTCTAGGAGTTAATGCAGCTATGCGGAAGGTAGAAAAGCCATTCCTTAGCTTTGTCTTTAAGGCAAAATGGAAAATATCTGAGCTTAACCGTTTCCTCGTCCGCATTGGAGGGTTTCATAGACTTGCAGTTAGCATGAAACTCCTTTAACAAAGTGACAGGATCTTCATTCTCGCCACCACGGAAGGATGGTAGGAGATGAATGAACCTAGACCTCAACTCAAAGTCTCTGGCATTATTCCGGATAGTTAATTCAAAGGGGGTTGTTATGCCGAAAGAGCTTGAAGCTCTTGATTGGCGTGACCTATGGTGATTTGGCAATTTGTAGCCATATTCAGAGGATTTTGGCCTTCTTGTTGCCTAAGTTGGGTCTCTCTAACCCACCTATGAAATGTTCTCTCTGGTTCAAGATCGAAAGGCAACAATGAACCACCCGATTTTGATCGAGTGAGATGTGGTAGCATAAAACTAAAAAAAGAAAGAAAAGAAACCAAAATATAACCCGCAATCGAGTTACCAACCATAAGGGTGTAGTGGTGGTAAATACGGGGTCGAATCCACAGGACTTGAGTTTTACTCCAAGTTAATTAAAAATGGGGGGTTTTCAAAAAGTTCAATGAAATAATTAGCTAAACTAGCACAAATAAAAAAATTCACAAAAATAATATCAATGAGAAGAAATCAACTAAGTTTATGATTCCATAAGCAAGAATCAAGATTCAATGGCATTTAATGGTCATCAATCGTCCCAAAAAGTCATTAATTCAATTTCTCCTAGATTAGTTATAGAAAATCAACGTCCGCCATAAACTCTTAATTCCCCTAATCTCGATAGCTAGGACGTCTGCCACTGACTATTTCCCTAATTAATGTATGACCCTAGACATCCGCCAATCGGGTTTAACATACTAAATGCAGTAATTTGGGTCTGTGGGAACACTAATCCTAAATAACCGGATCGTATCCGCTTCTGATTTAACCTAGATTCAATCGTTGCACACTCAAGAACTAAAATGGTTTGACGGCAAATGGGTGAGTATTTGTAATTTTATTGGTCCAAAAGCACAATTACACGGATACTAATGGTCCAAATAACTATAGATTATCCACCTAAAAGCATACACTGGCCACATACATACCCTAGATCTAAACCATAATCATTAAAATTAACAACAATGAAATAAGAGAAATTAAATCAAATTAAATAAAAATAATAGATCTCACATAATACTTGCCATGAATCATGAATCCCACTTGTTTCCCCTTCGACCGGGCGAAGGTTGGTCTAGGCGGACATCATCTTTACAATCTTAAAGTATGAAAAATTGTGTGTGGCGGCTCCAATATATTCTCTCCATATGAATACCCTAGTTCCTAATATGAAAAACCACTAAAAATTGCTCTCTGGAGGTGAGAGAAACTAATTTTGGGGGTTAGTCTCGTAACACGTGGATCGAGGAGCATTTAGGGACTATTTTTTGCTAAAAAATAGGTGTCTACCATGTGTCGAAGTGCGATTAGCTCATTTCCTAGCGCAACTGATGTGTCATCGTCTGATTGGCCGAGAGAGGTGTTGAAGACGTTGTTGGCATGGGTGAGAATGCCACGTGGCGTCCAAGAGGCGGAGGGCGTGTCGTGTGAATCTGTGCAAAAATCTAGGAGCTTGTGCGGACGCACATCCCGAGGAAAATCAATGAGCAGCTGAAACCCAGAGAAATGTTAGACACGCTGTTGTGATGTGTGGATGCTGACGTGGCGAGACGTGATCGGAGGAGTGAATGGAAATGCTGACTTGGCAACTGGCTATTGGTGGAGAGCATGTTGTTTTCACGGTTTTGTGCAAAGATTTGCATAACCTCAGTGCGCCACGTGTCCCAGGCTGGCCAATGGCACGCCGCCACGTGGCAGGCATTACTATGTCTACCCACCGCACAACGCGTAACTCGAAGCAAACTGTCCGACATCTGATCACCGCATGTAAAATATTCCATTTCGAGTATTTTTTCGCGACGAATTCAATCGCACACTCTGTTTCTCCTGAAAATGATCAATAAATATAAGTAATAAATAATTTATAGACTTTCATATTTAAATATACTAAAATAAACTACTAAATATATATATAAATACCGACATATCATACAATAAAGTAAACCACTACCTAATAGCATGTTATTTCATTCGACCACATATATTAACAATCAAAAATTACATCACACATGATTTGGAGATAATGAAACCATTTAACCAACAATCTATACCTTGATAGCAAACTCATGATATGAGAGAGGAAACAATTCTTGGTATATAAAGTGCAATAGGCGAATCGGTCCAAATGAGTAGAATTAAATAATAAGATAAAAATAAATGTATATAAATATCTCAATCAGTTTACTTACAATCCATGCAAGTTTTCTAGCTATTTCAGCCTCCAAAAACCTCAAAATAAGTATCCGAGCCCCCGAGACTCTTCCCTAGGTCCATAATATCATTTAACATGTTTTTTAGTATGTTTGGACCTTTAATTAGAGCATTGGACCTATTCATAGTGTTTGAGTAAATTTAAGAAATTGCAGATTTTTATGCTATAACAACACCTAGCGTACTAGGTGACTTAATTAGCACACCAGTGACCTCATTGGCGTGCTCTCTTATTACAATCGCACTACGTAAATCTAGCTATATGCAGGAAAACCCAGAATTCTGCAATTAGAATTTTGAGTTCTCTCCACACATAAGCCACCTCAATATCTCAGATTCTCTATTCCACACCTCTAGAGACCCAAGACACTATCAATAACATAAAAACAACCATGTTTCATATAATTCATGAATTCATCAAATTAAGCTAAGTTGCTTGCGTAAGTGAATTACCTAGTTTGATAAACACTTAGCTTGATCAATTATTCACCAAACCTTTCAAAACCTTGTTGATCTTCTTCTGGTTCTTCTTTTCCAGCAAGCTTTCTTAATTCCTAAGTTTTCCAAATGAAATGAATGTTTGGTTTGCATGTGTTGATCAATAAATCTTATATATCAAGATAAGATTGATTAATAGCCATTGATCTTAATGTACATACGTATCCCAGATTAATCTAATGGTCTTCAACATGACACATTTCTCATTTACTCTTCACTATCTCATGCTAACTAACACTAATTTTAAACTTAGTTAGTTTTTAGATTTGTCGACACGTATCTCGAGAAATATCAAATGTCTATTATTTTAAATTACTAACTTATGAACATTTAATATATAATCAACTATAGCAATATTATTTAAACTATATAAGCTACACTATGCTAGAAGAGAACTTATCACATCACTTTCTACTCCGGTCCCATATCGACATAGATCTCGAGGCAATCCCACTCACATCTCGACACTGAAACACAAGTGGGAATTACTTAATAGTCTACACATATACCATCTACTAGGCATACATCTCAACAAATCTAACATATACCTCGGCCACCTTGCCTCGGTCACTGCACATATCTCGATGCGTGTCTCACGTAATGGGTCACTGATCCTGATTAAGGAAATTAAACTAGGATTAAGATTTTGGGTCGTGACAAATCTTCCCAACTAATGAAGATTCCATCCTCAAAATTAAACTTAAGTTAAAGTTATACCTGACTCTAAAAGGTATGGAAACATATATCGTGTATTGTCTTCCCGTTCCTAAGTGAGCTTCAAGTCTCCTTCGAACTGCAATTTGACTAACACGTTTGGGATAGACTTGCCTCTCAACTGTTGTACCCTTCGATCTAAGATTAGTACTGGCTGCTCCTCATAAGATATATCCTTGATCAGATCAATTTGGCTCAAGTCAACTATCGGATTCATACCTGCCTGTAACTTGGCTTGTCAAAGTATAGAAACATGGAAGACTGGATATATCCCCGACATCTGTGGATGTGACTCAAGCTCATAAGCAACCTTCCAACTCATCTCTCGATCTTGAAAAGCTCGATGAATCTCGGTGCTAACTTACCTTTCAAGCTAAACTTGTGAATATCGTTTCGAGGAAACACCTTTAAATACATAGACTCCCTCAGTATACATAAGATCAATGCAATACGTGTCTGCGTATTTTGTATGCCTCTCTTGAGCTCCTTTAAGCCTCTAGCGAATATGTCGTACGTTCTCCATATGATTAACAACAATTTTAGGTCCTACTAACTCTCAGTCCTCTGGCTTAGCCTAACTAGATGGCGAACGACATGGTCTGCCACATAATGCCTTAAATGGTGCCATTTTAATACTAGCATGACAATTATTGTTATATGCCAACTCACACATTGGTAGGTACTCCTCCCAAGATCCACCAAACTCAAGTATACAAGCCTGAAGCATATCCTCTAGAACCTGAATAAACCTCTTGCACTATCCATCGGTCTGAGGGTGAAAGGCTATGCTGAACTGTAGGCGCATACCATACTGCTCCTGCATACTCCACTACACCATAGATATACACATAGCATCTCTATCTGATGTGATAGTCAAAGATACCTAATGCAGTCTGATAATCTCTCTCTCGAACAATATGCTCAAACGGTTAAATTTGTAATGAGCTGCAACTGGTAAGAAATGGGCAAATTTTGTCAATCTATACAATACCTAGATCAAATCATGTTATCAAGCACTCTTTGAAAACCCCCTGACAAATTCCATGACTATGTTTTCCCACTTTCATCGTGGAATGGGAAGCGACTGTAATAATCCTCCAAGTCTATGATGTTCAGCCTTCACGTACTGGCAAATCCGATAGTTCCTGATGAACTTCGATATGTCCTCTATCATCCCAGACCACTAAAAATGTCTACTCATGTCATGGTACATATTGGTTCTACATGGATGAATAATGAACCGAGAATGATGCGAATCTTAAAAGATCTCATCTCTCAGCTCTGCCACTGTCGATATCTAAAATATGCTTGTAAATCTTAGACATTGATTCATCATCTCCGTCCATTCAGTTCAATCAGTACTCTGGTCTAACTCACTGAACCTCGAGTATAGAATGTCATCTCTTTGACCTTTTGACACTCTTAGTGTGGACATTGTCTATAGCCTCATTTGTGCACATACCATCACACGAGTCTCGATAGGAATATTTGACTGACTTATCATTGCAGCTGCCTTGAGTAATCCATACTCAAGCATCATATGACACTTAACAACCTCGACATCTCTTGTCGGTTTCTTACTCAGCGCACTAGTAACTACATTAGCTTTCCTTGGGTGATGCTATACAGAAAAGTCGTAGTCCTTCAAAAACCTCAACCATCTATATATTCTCATGTTTAGCTCTTTCTACGTGAGGAGATATTTCAGACTCTAATGATCAGTGTAGAGTGTGAACCTCTCTATGTACAAATAATGTCTCCAAATCCTCAAAGCAAATACAACTACTGCCAACTCTAAGTCATAAGTGGGATAAATTTTCTCATGTATCTCCAGCTGTCTGGATGCATAAGCCACCATGCCTTTGTCCTGCATCAACGTATAACCTAGACCCATACGAGAAACATCTATATGTACATGAATCCTTATCCAGCCTTTATCAATATCGACACTGGTGCGATAGTCAACAATATTTCCAGCCGAGTGAACGCCTCCTCTCATTCCTCAGACATATCAAATCTGATGTCTTTTCTTAGTTAATCTAGCAATCGGTGAATCGATCTTCAATAAATTCTTCATGAATCTACAATAATACCCTGCTAATCCTTGAAAAATTCTAATCTTTACGAGTGACGTCAGTGCCAGCCAATCAATAATAACCTGAATCTTGGTCAGATTTATATTAATACTTACTGCTCTAATAACATGTCCCAGAAACTTAACCTCTGATAGCGAAAATTCACGCTTGCTAAACTTGGCGAAAAGTCTTTGCTGCCTAAAATTATGTAATGTCTCCCTGAAGTATTGCTTGCGATCCTTTCGAGTCCTCGAATATATCAAAACATCGTCGATTAAAACTATCATGAAATGGTAAAGAAATGGTTTTATCACTCGATTCATCAAATCCATAAACATGGCAATGGTGTTTATTAAACCAAATGGAATGACCGTAAACCGATAGTATATGTACCTTGTCCTTATCCCTGATCCTAAGCTGATGATCCCTGATGGCAGATCTATCTTAGAGTAAAATTGTGTTCCTCTCAGCTGATCAAACAAATCATCATTCCATGGCAATGGATACTTGTTCCTAATTGTGACCTTGTTCAACTATCGATAGTCAATACACAGTCTCAAAGTGCCCTCCTTCTTCTTCGCAAACAGGACTAATGCTCCCTATACAACAACAACAATAACAACATAGCCTCAGTCCCAAATTAACTGGGGTCGGCAACATGGATCAAAATTTTCCATTGTGCTCGATTAAGTGCAATTGATGGTGAGCTTTGCAAACCATTCAAATCCCTTTTAATTAATGCATCCCATGTTAACTTTGGTCTGCCCCTGCCTCGTCGAATTTCTACAATTTCTATTGAGTCAAGTTTTCTAGTTGGGGCATTTGTAGGCCGTCTTTGCAGGTGACCAAACCATCGCAACCGCCCTTCCCTAATCTTTGTATCAAATGGTGCTACTCCTACTTGTCTTTGAGTTTCTATATTTCATATTCTATCTTTACGGGTTTTACCACACATCCACCTAAGCATCCTCATTTCTGCTACGTTCACTTTATGTAATTGTTCTTGCTTTACCGCCCAACATTCACTTCCATAGAGCATAGCTGGCCTAATTGCGGTCCTATAAAATTTTCCTTTTTACTTAGTAGGAACATGTCGATCACAAATCATCCCCGTTGCACTACGCCATTTCTTCCATCCAGCTTGAATTCTATGTGTGACATCATTTTCAATGTTACCATCATTTTGTATGATTGATCCTAGGTATCTAAAGTGGTTTAAATTAGGAACTTTTACTTCCCCTAATTTTACCACTCCGTCATCTCGATGTCTAGTGTTTCCAAACTCACAGTGCATGTATTCGCCGTCCTACTCAACTTAAAGCCTTTAGATTCTAATGTATTCCTCCGAGTTCTAATTTCCTTCATAGTGTGACTATCATAAGTTTAATTCCATCCATAACTAAAGTAAATAGTTCGAGCAACTTTGAATGTCTCCTTTATTTTTAAGATTGCATGCACAAGCGTGCTTTTTTCTTTTCTCTATATTTTTCTAATCCATTGTCATCCAAATTGTTTTGATTTTAAAATTTTATTGAAAAGATTTGTTAACCAAGTCAATCCAATTTCTCCTAAGCATTTCCAAACCTCTATGGGTATTTCATCTGGGCCACATGCTTTCCCTATTTTCATTCTTTTCAATGCCTCTTTAACTTCTACAATTCTAATATTGCGTGTATAGTTTACATTTCTTTCTTGGTGTGGGTTTTCATCTATTATAGTATCAACTTGGCCATCATTAAATAAACTATCGAAGTAACTTCTCCATCTCTCCTTAATATCCTCCTCGCGTGTTAAAACATTTTGATTTTTGTCCTTAATGCATCTTACATGACTTAGGTCTTGTTTCTTTTTATCTCTTAATTTGGCTAGCCTATATATATATATTTTTCGCCATCTCTATTACCTAACTTTGTATATAGATCTTCCATGAAATTTGTTTTAGCTTGACTATCTACTTTTTTAGCTTGTTTTCTAGCTTCTTTATATTGATTGTACGCATCTTCATCTAGACGCTTAGGTATTTTCCTATACATCTCTCTTTTAGTCTTAATTGCTCGTTGGACATCCTCGTTCCACAACCATGTTTCTTTCTTTGGAGGTTCCAAGCCCTTAGATATACCTAATATGTTTGATCCCACCCTCCTTATGCAACTACTCATTTCTAGCCACATTGTATTAGCATCTAAGTCAAGATTCCAAACATTTTCCTTTAGTAGTTTTTCTCTAAACTCTACTTGTTTACTATGTTTTAGGTTCCACCACTTTATTCTAGGGTCGCTAACTCTTTTATTCATTTTATTCCGTTGTGTTAGCTTAATATCAAGTACTACTAACTTATGTTGGGTAGTAAGTGCTTCACCAGGTATTACTTTGCAGTCTCTACATAGTTTTCTATCTATTTTTCTTGTTAAAAGAAAATCTATTTGACTCTTGTTATGACCACTACTAAAAGTAATTATATGCGACTCCCTCTTCCTAAAACTAGTATTTGCTAAGACACGATCATATGCTGAAGCGAATTCTAAAATTGATTCTTCTTCTTCATTTCTATTACCGTAACCAAAACCTCCATGAACTCTCTCAAACCCATCGTTACTTACCCCGACATGCCCATTTAAATCTCCTCCAATAAAAACATTTTCATCTAATGGTATACTCTGCATAAATCCATCCATATCATCCCAAAATTTGTGTTTGATGCTCTCGCTTAATCCTACTTGTGGTGCATATGCGCTAAGTATGTTTAGTTTTTCGTCTCCAATAATTAATTTAACTAGAATCAATCTATCCCCCATTCTTTTAACCTCTACGACATTATCCTTATAATCATTATCCACCATAATTCCTACTCCATTGCATTTTCTATCTATACCAGTGTACCAAAATTTAAACCTTGTGCTTCCTATTTCTCTACTCTTTTCTCCTACCCATTTTGTCTCTTGGAGGCAAGCAATATTGACTCTCCTTCAATCATGGTATCTACTAGTTCTATCGACTTCCCCGTAAGTGTTCCTATGGTCCATGTTCCTAAACGAATTTTTTCTCCCATTTGTATTTGTTTTTCTTTTCTATTTCTATTTTGTCTAAAAGATCTAGTGTTCGTATCTATGATTTTGTTTTTGTTTTCGTTTTTGTTTTTGTTTTGAACTAGCTTCTTTACCCACACCCGTCCTTTGTGTGGTAACCAATGCTCATTTTTCTTCACATCCGGACGACGATGTGAAGGGACTAGCTTCTTTACCCACACACGTCCTATGTGTGGGAACCCTTGCTCATTTTTCTTCACACCCAGGCGGCGATGTGAAACACACCCTTGCTCATTTCTCACTACACCCGGGCTCCGATGCAGCGCATCGCTAGTAGGGAACGCCAAACGTTTATATATGTTTGATCCGTTTCATGAAAAGTGACAAAAGTTTTACGCTGGCTGTCAACCTATCGCAACCCTCCTCCATTTCCCAAGAATGGAAAATGAGCTTGGGGCCTCCCTCCCTCACTTTTCGGGTATGAAAAGTGAGTTTAAGACCTCCCTTACCTATTTTTCGGTATGAAAAATGGGCGTCAGAGTCCTCCTCCTTTATCCGGACTTGGGACAGGCTATGTAGCGCACATAGTGTACAACATAGGTGGAGTTAGGACAAATGCTCCCTATGGCGACAAAAAAAAAGTGTATTGAATCCTTTCTATCCCAAATCCAAAAGTTGACTCCTCAACTACTCTAACTCTCTCGGATCCATTCAGTATGGTGGTATAGAAATAAGTCTGGTACGTGGCACCAACTTAAAAATGAAATATGTCTCCCTCGGCAATGGTAAATCAGGTAAGTCCTTTTGGAACACATCTGAAAACTCGCACATGACTAAAATCTCCTTTAGTTTGGGTCCCTAACTCTTTACTACTGTGTATAACGATACTAGAGTCTCCTTCTCTCCACTAGTCATAAGTCAACCTCTAGTGCCCTCGGCTCTCAGTATTCTACCACTATATATGAACATCGAACGCCCTAAAATATTAAATATCACCGTCTTACTGAAATAATCGATATGAGCGTGATACCCTACTAGCCAATCCGTTCCTAACAACACGTCGAAGTCTAAAAACTTAAGCATAATGAAGTTTGCAAGTAACTCTACCCCACCTATCTCTATTGGATATCCCTAAACAAGGCTATTAGGGTAAACCTTATCCCCGACTACGATACTTAAAATCGAATGTACACTAACTCTAATCGGTGTTAACCGAAAAATGTCTATCATGCAATCATAAATGAAAGATATTGTAGAACCTGAATCAAACAAAACATATAAATCTCTACAACAAATATAAACTGCAACCTTAATGAGTCCTCATGTAGCATCGACATCAAGTTGTACTACTATGTGTATACCCTTTAGACTCTGTGGTGAAATCAGAGTTGTTGGTTGTGGACAATCTCTTATTATATGTCAAAATTGACCACACCTATAGCAAGTGATCAGCCAGCACTAACCTTGAGCCTGGTCGTGGCCTCTCCCTGTGACTGTCTCTATCAGAAACCATCTCCACCTCTACCTCCACCTTGACCCTACTACCCTGTTGTTGATGGCTGGCGCTGGTGGTACTAGAATAGCTGGCAAAGTAAAAGGAGCTGGCAATGTAGGTTTGACAGGTGGTGGAAAGGGAAATCTACCAACTATAGTCTGTAATAGATTAGGAGATGATAAATAAGGCATAACTGAGGTAGCAGTCCCTGATCCCTAAGATCATCTCTCCAATCTCCTTTGTCCCTTGCCTCTTTGTTTTTTTTCAAACTTCGCAGCCTGATCTGATGATGACGCTAATCCCAACGATGACCTATCAAAAACTCTACTCAGATAGTAGGTCTCGTGAGAGAGTGCACGCTCATGAATCTCTAAATTTATAGATGGATCGAGGCCAGATATAGGATTTTACGTTGTCAATTCAGGTGTTAGGACTTTGTGCGAGATTCACAAGTATGCACTCTCTCATGAGACCTATTATCTGAGTAGAGTTAGTGATAGGTCATCGTTAGGACCAACGTTGTCATCAGATCAGGTTGCGCAGTTTGAGAGGAGACAAAGAGGCAAGGGATAAAGGAGATAGGAGAGAGGTTCTCAGGGATCAGGGACAACTACCTCAGTTGTGCCTAAAGTATCATCTCCTAATCTATTATAAATTATAGTTAGTAGATTTCCTTTGCCACCAGTTGTCAAACCTACATTGCCAGCTCCTTTTACTTTGCCAGCTTTTCCAAGACCACCAACACTAATCATCAACAGCAAGGTGTTAGAGGCCAAGGTAGTGGTAGTGGTAGATGTGGAGATGGTTTCCAATAGAGACAGTCATAGGGAGATGCCACAATCAGTCTCAGGGTCAGTGCAGGCTGATCACTTAATATGGTGGTATAAGATCCTATATCTGGCCTCAATCAATCTTTAAAGTGGTACACATCCTCCGAACCATCTCCTACTAGATCCACAACAAACCGACTTAAATAGCCGTATCTGTCTCTATAACCCATCATCGACTCATCGGCTCCCTATCTTAGGTTCAAGAACTCCTTTCTCAACCTCTTCATTACTACAACTGGGAACTACTGCTGATTGAATTTCTTCTTGAATTCCTAAGACTCAAAATCACCATCAGAAGCTATTGTCACATGCCACCAAACATTGTCATCTTTCTGTAGAGTATGCGACGAAATCTCAGCACGAAGTCTTTCCTCAATCCTTAAGACTATGCAGCTTCTCTCGATACAAGACTTACTTCTCAATCTTCTCAAAGTCTCACTAACCATTAGAGTAAACTGGCTTAAGTCTGATGAAATCCTTCACCAACTAAACCTTTATTATCGAGCTGGAAGATGTAAGGGTGAAAGATTATGTATAAACTATCTTTATGGCTGGTGTTGTCACTGATGGTATAGTTTGTACTACCAGAGTGGCTGCTATCAGTAATATAGGACTAGTAGTAGTGGCGGCTAGTGTCTATATTGGTGGAGTAAAACGTGATGTCATAAGGCCAATGAAAATCGCTAACTGTTGTCCCTATGTTGTTACTCTGTCAAATAGCCTCTGAAAATCACTGGCAGATGGAATAGGAGGCTGGGTGCCACTAGCACCTACATCCCCACTATCGCGTGAATTAGCCAAAGGTGTCTGCAAGTTGATAGCGAACGTGAATCAACTACTATGTAGATAAGGAACATATATACATAAAGAAACTAAGATGTACATATAAGATATCCTCATCTCACTTCCCAACTAACGGTTTCTAGGCAAGGATCATCTGGTTTCCACAACTAAAATTTGTGCTTCCTTGTTTAAATTTTATTTGTTACTTACTAGAAAAGTTGACCTTTGGTACCAATTGTAACTTTGGTATCGCATTATAGAATATCTATATTCAAATGCCTAACCTCTGTAACCTTAGACTTTGATACCAACTGTGACGTCCACTTCTCAAATTAAGGCACGACTAGGCCTAATCCCATCATTAAGCCAGAATCTCACCACGTGAGACTTAATAAGGAATTAGTCAGCCTTTTCAAAACCTTAACGATTACCAAATAATTTTTTTTTCAAATAAACATTTACTTATCTTATATAAACTAATAAATTAGAGTCAATTAACACGTCATCAACTTAAAGTTTATTCAGCGGAAGTCTTAACAATTTAGCATAAGCTTTTAACATGATACCTAGAATTGTGGAAAAACTACGAAACAAAGATTACATATATAATGAAATGACTATAATATATCATGTATCTAGTCGAGGTATTAGCTCTCAATCCATAATATATACAACCCCAAAAGTATATGGAAGACATATATAATTCATGCAACAAACCATAAACCAACAAAATCTGGTGTAGCAGTGCTCCACTAGCTCAGAGGTAGTTGTCGATCTTCTCTTTACCTAGTCTAGTACTCGATGGATTTGCACTTACAGTCATAAAAAGGACGGTGAGTATAGAAAAGTAGAAAGTAACACTGATAGAAATTTGTTCATATTTCCAAATATTCAACAAGTATCTGAAAGCATTGGAATAACAAGTATGCTAAAAAGAATTATGCTATAAGATATTCTAGTTAAACTAAATGAAACTAACACTCGAATAAATAGTAATGATCTAGGATTGGTCAACCGAAAGTCCTATCATCAATGCCTTTTTCTAATATATAAGGACGGAGCTGAGCTCCATATCTTTGTGAAGTCCAGAGCCGCACTCTATGCCTTTACAATTAAATCCAAGTGCTAGTCACCAGCGATGTATACTTGCCGACAACCCCAAGTTCCATACCCCGCGATGTCACCTAAGTTAATGGATAGATCCCGATCACCCTGGAAGTCTAGTGACCCTCGCGTGTCGCAACCACTCTATCATATCAAGGTCCTAGATATAAGAATTATTTTCATATTACAAGAGATAACATGGTTTGAGAATCCAACAAAGCAATTGCATATCTAATGCACAATAGAAATGGAATATACAATATCGTAAACTACTACCTAACTGCATGCTATTTCATTAGACCATATGTATTAACAATAAAAAATGACAGCACACGATTTAGAGTCAATGAAAACATTTAAGCAACAATTTATACCATGATACTAAACTCATCAAATGAGAGATGAAACAAGTCATGATATATATAATACAATAGGCCAATCACTCCAAACGAGTGGAAAATAATAAAATAGAAATGAAATGTGAATAAATATCTCAATCAGTTTACTTACAATCCATGCAAATCTCCTTGATATTTCAATCTCCTGACACCTCAAAACTCATATCCAAACCCCCGAGACTCTTCCCTAGATTCCTTATATCATTTAACATGTTTTCTTGTATGTTTGGACCTTTAATTACGGTATTGGACCTATTTATAGTGCTTAAGTAAATTTTAAAAAATTCAAGTTTTTATGCTGTCAAAGCACCAAGCACACTGGGTGACTTTATTAGAGCACTAGTGACCTCATTGGTGTGCTACCTCTTATTACTAGCGCACTAGTCAAAGCACAAAGTTAGCACACTAGTTGATACACCTTGCAAGCTATATGCAGGAAAACACAGAATTCTACAATTAGAATTATGAGTTCTCTCCGCTCATAGGCCACCCAAATACCTTTGGTTCTCTCTTCCACCTTCAAAAGACCAAGGACACCATCAACAATATAAGTACAGCCATATTTCATATAATTCATGAATTAATCAAATTGAGCTAAGTTGCTAGTGTAAGTGAATTACCTAGTTTGATGAACACCTAGCTTGATCAATTCTTCACCAAACCTTCCAAAACCTTGTTGATTTTCTTCTAATTCTTCTTCTCCCGCAAGCTTTCTTAATTCCTAAGTTTTCCAAAAGAAATGAATGTTTCGTTTGCATGTGTTGGTCAATCAATCTTATATATTAAGATAAGATTGATTGATAGTCATTGATCTTAATGTACATAAATATCCTGAGACTAATCTAATGGTCTTCTACTTGACACATTTCTTTCTTACTCTCCACTATCTCATGCTACCTAACACCACTTTTAAACTCAATTGGTTTCTAGATGTGTCAACACGTATCTTACGAAATATCAAATGGCTATTGTTTTAAATTACTAACTTCGATACATTTAATATATAATCAACTATAACAACATTATTTCAACTATATAAGCTACATTAAGCTTAAAATGAACTTATCACATCATTCTCAACCCAGTGCCACACTAGTACACATCTTGAGGCGCGTCCCCACTCACGTCTCGACACCTAAACAAGAGTAAGAGTGACTTAATAGTCTACACATATACAATACACTATGCATACATCACAACAAAATTTAACATATACTTCGGCCATCTTTCCTCGATGACGACACGTATCTTGATGCGGATCCTACATCACGAGTCATTGATCCTGATTAAGGAAAACAAACTAGGATTAAGATTTGGGGTCGTGACAACAATTCACGAAGTTGAACTTACTCTATTATTAAGAAGATCTCTTTTTAATTGAGTTAGCTAAACTACTCTATTCTATAAAACAATGTAAATTAACTTGTACTTTTATATCTAGAAGACTCTTAGTTCACAACTTTACCTTGGTAATGAATTACTATGCTTTCATATCTCGTTTCTTTCATCTTCATTATGTGTGTTCAATACTTGATTAGAATAGACAGATTCCCCTCATAGTCACTCTAATCCACTGTCGTGGTGGAAAAAATCCTAATATGCAAACTAGAACTCTACCTATCGGTGTGAATAACGTAAGTCTCACATAGCAATACATTATAAATCTTTAGACTTATAACCACTTACGTTTACTATCTATGTCTCCCTAATCAATAATTATCTATTGATATTATGCGTTTTACTGTTGTATTATTCATATCTGGCTTAAAAGCTCCAATGGCCAAGGTAACTCTTAAAACCCCTAATCAATAAACACATGATCAAGATGTTCATAGCATTACATATAGAATCAATATAAATTCTAACCATTGCCCTTTTACATTATAATATATTCATACTTCCTTTAGCATAACATTCATACTATAAGATCTATTGATAACTAAGATAAATAAACTACTCACTCATCATTGAAATCAACACAGAAATCATGGTATTCATTGCAATCAAAGATTAAATCAAATAACTTAAATTAAATCAAAGAAACAATATAGAATGACCATAAAGGGAGCCTTCAATGTCTTCTCATTCAAAACTCTTCTCAATACTAAAACATAATCTAAACTATTGTAAATTATTGTAATATATGATAATTTGTGAGATTGGGTGATAATTCATGAGTTTACCACGTTCTAATACCTATTTATACTCCTTAAGACTCATAAAAATACAATTAGAACCCCTAATTAACAATTTCAAACGAAATAGAACTCAAAAAAGTTTTATTTCTATTTCTCGGTGCTGTCTATAAATGATCTACACCAGATGTAAAGCCATACAGTCGCCACAACTTCGACCTTTGTGTGTGTATTTTCTCCTCACGGTAAGCTCGATGCCCTGTGTGTAATGTCTTGGCATTGTATGTGTTACCCCACAGTGCCGCCACTACGTTAAGCGTGCTCTACCTATTTTCTTGTTTGCATGCCTTGTCCACGCCTTGTGCTTTCTTCCCGCGGTGTCAAGTGTACTCTCCACAATGTTAAGTGTACTTTTGTGCTTTTACTTTTCATTTCATCATGAAATCACTCGTTTGTTTCCTTTATACCTTATAAACCTAAAAACACATATATAAACCAATTAGAGCTCATTCCGGGATATTATGTTTAATTATACATCTAAAGTAGTCTTATATATAAGTCTAACTAAAAGCTTATCAGGAACCGTGGTACCCACACTACAAGACCTCAAAATGAATTTAAATGAAAAATTGAACTAAAAATGTGACATGTCCACTTATGCGATGTGTCTTGAATTGTCTAGATTTGCAAGGCGATTCACATCGAGCGCCGAGCAGGAATCGAGAGTAGGTTCCGCAGCGAGTCGAGGTAAGTGGGGAGCTTGCTTAATTATCAAATATGTCAAGATATTAGTTATGTTAGGTCTCATAATTTGAATTAAAGACTTGGGGTTATGGGTTGCATCATGTTATTGGCTTGAATCTATGTGTTTATGGAATGTGAACGCACTTGTTTTCCTTGGTTATGATATTTATTGCCCCTGGATATTTGTGGAGTTTCCACCGAAGCTCTATTAAGCAAGTAATCATATCTAATGCCTTAGGATGTTTATGGTGCCACTGAGGGCTTGACTATTTAGTGCCTCATGATGTTTATGGAGTTTGTTACAGAAGGCTTTGGATGAACCTGATATTGGTTTGATAGGATTAATCTACTATTGGTTTGATAGGATTAACGAGAGGGCGCATAAGGTCTATGTATCATCTAGTGGTCGTTATCACCTCAAAGGTAGGGAAATCGATCATAAGATTCTTGCTAATAACTAGTATGCGTTGAATGAAACCACAACTTTTCATTATTACTATTTTCTATGGTATCTCTCTTTTATGAATCCTATGTATAATGATGAGTCTTGACTTGAATATGCTTTTATCTATCTTATCGAGGTGGTTTTTGAATACTTTATAAATCCATGCGATGTCTTGCTTTAAACGTTTCCTTATTCAATTTTAATTCATGCTAGCGGTGATGACCCATTCCTCCAAACACAGCATCGCCCAACCTAATTCAGTCATTAAGCCCTAAACAACTATGCGAAGGATTTAACAGTGTATTAGTCAGCCTTTTCATCTTATTATCCTCATTACTCATGTTCAGGGTAAGTGTTTTTTCTATCTCGTTATTCATGATTTTCAGAGTTAATTAAAACTTTTTATCATTTTAATATTATTAGCAGAAGACTTAGTAAAATTTGCAGAAACATTATAAAAACACGTGCTATAGAAATTAGGTAAATAGACGATCACATGTAAATCAAACATTATAGCACATGCATCGATCGGGGAGTCTAGTCTCTCAACCTAATATACAACCCAAATAGTATGTAAGGACATAAGTAAATAAATACACAAAATGATCACCTACAAATGAAGCAAGAACTACTTGCCGAAGGCCTAGAGGTAGTCTTTGATCTTCTCATTCCCTGGTCTGCTACTCGAAGTATCTGCATCGACTGTCACAAACTAGACGGTTAGTACGGTAAGTAAAAGTAAATCCTGAAACCACTTATCCACATTTCCAAAATATACAAAGAACAGTAATTGAAAGCATACAATAGCCATAAAGAAAGAAAACTAAAACGAAAGTATATAAGCAGTCACCAAGCTACTAAAAATAAATGATAGACGGAGGAATCATGCAAATCTTGGTTTGGTCAGCCGAAATTTCCAAGGAATCTAACTCCGGGTGCAACACTAATAACATCAGTTGTATGGAATGCTGACATCCCCAAGGAATCTAAACCCGTGAGTCACATTTCTCATGATTTAAGTAAGACATCAGTTGTGTAGAGTGCCAACATCTCCAGGGAGTCTAACCTCGGGTATCGTACAACTCACAAAGTCATGGTACCTACAAAGGTGGGCTACTCTAGTCATGCCTATCGAGGAGCACAAGTTGTAAATGATGTAGACAAGTATCACTCAATAAACATATTGATATAGGTGTGTACAGACACCTATAATGGAGTAAAACAAATCATAGCATGCTATTTAGAAGAAAATTCAATAACTCAGAGATCAACAACATTAAAGAAATCCAATCATAGGACAAAGTCAAGACAAGGAATGACATGCGACAAGTCATTACACGATGATTATAGCTAAAGATATCATATACACTAAAGTATATACAAGACATGGTCTTATGAATATAAAATCAGTAGTAAAACAGTCCAAATGAAAGTGTATCAACTCAATAATGGAAATGAAATGGGAAAAAGTGCCTTAACAGGTTTACTTACCTTAAATGCATGCAATTTCTAGCCTATACCGGCTTTCGATCACTCCGAACTTGCGTTCCACACCAGGTAAGTTCTCTCTAAGCTCATGAAGTGTCCTAACAAATTTAATTTAACTTTTTGTAGGTTGGTTAAGTGCTTTTAAAATTAATGTTTCATAGTCAGCCCCTTAATACTTTGTTTATGCTGAAATCTACTTTAATAAATAAAGACAGTGTTGGTGCAATAATTTTTGAGTTGATTTCAATTACCAAAACGTTAAAATTATGTATTGTATTCCCAAAGAAGTCTTTAGAGCTATGTATTAGCTTTCCACGACTATAAAGTTTGCTAAAATTCGATAAGAAACAAGAGAGATGTGAAAGTTTTACCAAAATGACTCAAAACTGTTTTATATCTTGACCAGGAACTTTGAAAAGTTCATTTCTCCTAAACCATAGCTTCAAAAATCATTAAATATTTTACTGAAGCCTTTAAACATGTCCTTGAATGTCATACTAAAATATGAGCCCAATCCAATAAGAACTGATGGAGTTATATTCAAAACAACTTGACATTTAAAAAACTGTGAACCCGAAAATCTCAGATTTATCATCAAAGTTGCATTTGAACTTCAAAATCTTTCAGTGGGCAAAGGTCGTTCCCCTTTGAGTTAACTTTCAAATGCCACTAGAATGAGTCCATTTCAATTTAAAATGAGAAAATTATGACCAAATTACAGAGACTGGTTCATAACGACAAGATGCATATGAGCTCATTTGTAAACCCAAATTCAAGGTTCGATATTCTCAAAATTAGTAAAAGTAACATATGAGCTCATTTGTAAACAAAACCCTTTTGATCCCATCCTTGAAGTCATTCATTTCAATATAAAACATGAAACTTAAGTTACATAGGGTTGATGATGATCATTTGCATTTGATTGCTCTCCTAGGTAGTGATCTTGGCTTCTCTCCTCTTCAATTTCACTTATGGACAACAAGCACTTCTCCATAATTTATTTTTTTCAATTGTGCTTGAGTCATATGTTTGCAAGGAAAGAAAATAAGACTTTATATAGTCTTTTTTTGTCCCTATCTTAGCCATAAATCTAATGGTTTTTTATTCATCTAGATAATTTATCAATGGCCCTTATTAGCTCCACTAATTCTATTATGTTGACACCGATTCCCAACTTAAATCTCTTAGGACTCCATTCTAGTCCTGATCTCGAGGCAACTCTATGATGTAGGATTTATTTTTAACTTAGACTTGTAATTTGATTCACATTAAACCGTAGGCCTAACATACATACATATATATTCATCAATCCCATTCCAATAAATTAAAACTCATCATGTTCCTCTCTACCCAGTTCCTATGCTTGCACACATCTCGAGGCATGTCCCCGCTCGCATGCCAAACTTACAAAACAATGGAACTAAATACACAAATTTGGCTATAATATACACATATATATTATAATAGGCATCCATCACTTGAAAATATCATACATCTCAATTTTTTAGCCGAGTGTTAGAACCACGTACTCGCTCTCAGGCCACGTCACGGGTCAGTGATTAGGGACTAGCATGCTATTAGTAAATTTTTAGGTCTTTACACTAGCTTCGCATGCTTATTAAGTATTACTTGCGTTTTGGTGGTTGAGCGGGTTTTCTGCATTCCTGAGCTTCGTTCGTTTTTTTAGCTCACCCTACTTACACCTCAAGACCATACATATCGGCGCTAGATCAAAATAAGGGAAAGACGATATCTTGAAGCCTTCTCTTTTGATGTAAGCCATGTATTGCTATATTTTATTTATTTGTTTTTCCTCAGTTGAACTATTTGAAAATATCTCATACGTCCATACTTCAATGTAGAATTGAAAACTCACATATAATTTCATAGTACATCATATGGATTTTCTTTCATTTATTTTCGCATTTATTCATTAATATGCATTAGTTGATGTTTCGCACATTGTTTTAGGTGAGCCAAACCACTTGTTTAGGCCTGAAACAATTATTAGGCTTGGGAATCGATCTAGGCTAGGCGACCCTGGGTTAGGTAAGGGTCGTCATAGAGGCATTGCCTCGATATGCGCATGGGCGGAAGACTCTAGTAGTAGAGGATATGGTAAAAGTTTAAATTAATTATAAGCATTAATGAGATTAATTATCTAAGTGACCTTGCTAATGAAATAAGGTTGGTATAAATAAAGAGCTAAGTTCTTCATGCATTAAAAGAACCGTGGATTTGACCTTGAGATGCGAATATGTAGGGGTTCCCGTGAGATCAAGAGTGGTTTTAATGTTAAAAATGGAAAATTACTGGAGAATGATAGAGTAAATAAGAACCTTTGATCTATCTAGTGATGTCAAAAAAGATGGGATGTATGGCATGGATTTAGGAGAAATGGCCTATAAATACCATGTTCTTCTCTACACATGCACAACCATAGCAAAACCTTAGACACAAAAAATATTGGAGACGTTGCTGGAAATTTTGATTTGAACGAGAGTCGAGGAGGGTTTTAGGCTGCCAAGTGGATTAATCTCAAGCTAAGAACAACAAGAACTTTAGATATCATTCTATGTTTTTTTTCTTCATCGAATGATATGAAAATGAGTTTTCAAATATAGAGCTTTTTGTTTAAAACAAAGTCCAAGTTCTTCTCCACTGTTTTATGACCAAATTGAAGCCTTTATTGAATATTATGTCCAAATATTCAGTTTTTAAGATTTTGGCCAAAATCAGGGAGTTTTCTATATTATTTGAAAATCTGCAATTTTGATCTAATTAAAGTCCTTGATTTCATAAACTGATTTGATATTAGGGCCTCTCATGAAATTCCACTTAATGTACTATATTGGGTTTTTTTGTTTTGGGGCATGAAATAAATTTGTTATGAATTTTTCAAGTTCACGAAGTTCTTGAAATAAGAACTGGAGTCCTGCATGTTGTTGTTCTAAACCAATCTCAATAATTTGGTCATAATTTTCTCATTTTAAATTCAAAATTTGACTCGGTCTACTGGAATTTGAAATCTATTCTATAGTGCTAAAACTTTTATCTCGTGCACAATTTTAAGATTTGGTATCCTTCCTATCCAAAAATGCTACGCAACTTTGATGTCTGAATTTGAAACTTTTGGACTTCGCTACTTTGATAATGCCCTAAGGTTTTAAAAATAACTCACACATCTCTTATCTAATTTAGTCATGTTTTAGTATGATGTTCATGAGTATCTTTGTAGTCTTTAATAAAAAAAGATCATGATTTTCGGAGCTATGGGTTAGAAGAAATGAATTTTTACAAATTCATTGGTCGTGCTTTAAAAAACGTTTGAGTGTTTGTTGTAAAATTTTCATATCTTCCTCATTCTTATCAAAGTTTTGCACATCTTATAGTTTTGGAAAGGTAAGACACAACCCTAAAACTCTTCTTTGGACCATAATACTGAATTTAAATATTTTGGTGATTGATATAATTTCACAAGTTGTTGTACCAAGACTATCTTTATTGTAACAAAATAGATTTCAACATTAACAAATTATTGTGAGTTTTTTTAGGAATTGAATCTAAAAACCACTTAATTGACCTAAAACACATTAAATTCAACTTCTTAGGACTTCGAGGACTTGGGATCCATAGTCGGGCATCAGACATGCCGGGTTGCAAGGCAAGTGGTGGCCGAATCAGCTTAGGGTTTTAGTGTGGCTTGACGTAAGTAAACCTGTAGAGCACTTATTTCCATTTCAAATCCTTGAGTTTGTTATTTCGTAGAACTATTTTTCTATTTTATCATCTAAATACTATGATGCATCACTTGGATGTTTTTTCCTATCTTGAAATTTCATGGTGTGGTTTGATTAATGAGTTGATTTTATCTTCAAGTCTTAAATTGATACCATATATCCTTGTTATGAATAAACTAGTTTTGATTTCCATATTTTCAATTAATCAATTCTATATTTCTTGAATAATGAGATATGAGATATACTTATCTTGAACATGAGTAACGAGAAGAATAGGATAAAAAAGTTTGCTAATACATTGTTAAGTCTTACATGGCATGGATTAAGGCTTAATGATGGGATTAGGCCGCCTAGTGCCCTATTTCGAGGTTTGGGTCGTCATATTACCATAGCTCCCATATAATCGAACCTATGACCTCTCAATCATTTTAGGGAGTTGCCGAACATACCCTACTTTGTTAAAATATTTTGGTCCCTATCTGAGATGACCCAACTGCCCTTTAATATAAACCCTCGACTAAATGGACCTCATTTTTTGTTAAACTACCCCATTTGAAAAAAAAAAACTTATTCCACCCTCGCTCTCATCTCTCCTTTACCATCATCCCTACTACTCCAGCCAAACCACGAAAAAATACTTTTATTTACTCAATAAGTATGTTCTCCTCTGTTTTATGTTCCATTTATGGATTTTTAAGTGCTTTTAATGAGCTTTTTCATTCAATTTGTTATTTTGTTAGTGTTGTTGTTTATGGCATCAATTTATGACTTGAACAACAGTTTGTTGGCATAAAATGTCAACAAATTTAAGAAGATAAAGTGATCTATAGCGCAATGAGAAAAGTTTTAATTACTAGATTTTATAGTTTTTGTATTATCCGTGGTGTTGTACCGCAGGACTGAGACCAAGATATTGGGTCTAGGTCCAAGACTTATGCTATCAGCCTCGGATCTATGCAACCAAGAGCCACTCTTTAGGTCTTGTTCACATGGTACTAAACAACACAGACGATACAAAAAATAAAAACAAAATCGTTCGAATCCACACACCTTTGAGCTCAAAATGGACTGAAATGGGGTCGCCAAACATTTTATGGGTGGTTTAATGTATAATGAAGAAACACATGAGAAATGGGTTAAGTGACGCGCGTCGAACACGTCATTAAAATTAAAAATACCTAAACCAACTATTTTGTAGAATAGTGGCAAAGGGTCGATCCCACGGGGATCGGTAATTTTTCTAAGGTTTAAAAAGAACGAAAAGGAAAATCGAGGGTTTTGGGAAAGTGAATAATTAAGCTAATCTAAATATCAACAAAATAAATAAAACAATGGAAATAAATTTGAAAACAATTAATAAAAACACCTACGTCAAGACATACAAGTTCAGTTCGATAAAAGATTAGATTTGGTCTTCGATTTATGTAAAATATGCAAATCAAAATATCCTAGTATAGCTAGAGACCCGGTGACGCACGCGGTTCCTCGCACTTCTTAATCTAGATAGCCAAGGTACGACGGTGACTATTTCTCTAGTCAAACACATAACCACAATTCAAGTCAATTGGATTTAATGTGTTGACCGCAATGGGCTTTATGAAGGCACTACACCTAGACAACCGAATCACTCATGTGTCCGATTTAGCCTAGATTTCTAAGGTATTCAACCGGTCTCAAAGGGGTCTAATCAATCGGTAAGGTCAAATGCCGCTAGTGTGATTTTATTGCATAAGTACGGGTGCGTTGGACCTACTGGCACGTAAATCAAGATTTAAACTAGTGTTTAACCTCGATTGTTAAAACAATACCCAAGAAAATAAAATATTAATGAAAAGACTAAAATTAAAATATATAAATCTCACAAATCCATTGATATGCACAGTCGAACCTCCTTCGCAGTCTTGCCTAGGCTAGAGGTTTTAGCCTCGCATAGTTGAAGAACACAAAGAACAAAGAAAAATAAAATAGAAAAGAATCGGGGAGAGGAGAAGAGAGTTGGGCCTCCCGAGAGAGAACGAAATATATCGATCCACTTCACCAATAAATTCGGTTCTTTCCTTTTCTTTTTCTTGTGCGTCCTCACTTCTTTCCATCTCTCAGCTGTTATCTTTCTATATCTCTTCAATATCTATATATATTTATATGTATCTATAATAATATATTATATATTAAAGTATTTCCTAACAAAACTAAAAATAGAAACTTGCTAACTTCTCTCCTAGAATCATGCAACCAAGCGCGTACATCGCATGTGCCTAACTTTCTGCCACATCATCACTCTTGTGCCTCGCGTGTAGGCCCCACCAAATTTATCTCGAGATACGCGCTAGCGCGACTTTCGATGTAAAATGGATCCAGGCATATGAATACCTGATTTTGTGTAGTTTTTCGCCCCGAATTTAACAGCGCACTCCAATAACCCTGAAGATAATAAATAAATGCAATTAGGCTAGTATTTTGGAGACTTGACAATAAAAATATATATAAATAACCTATATATTATATTACATAATTAACGACTCAACAAATACCCCCAAACTTAGGACTTTACACGTCCCGAGCAAAGGTGTAAATGACAAACACACAAATAAACTAGACTCATAATATAGATATGTACAGACTCAACTAATCCTATACCCGATTCAGAATTCATGGAGTTCCTTTAGTTTACATAGTTGCCAAGTTAACAAGCCACTCATGAAATTTCAGAGTTAAGATATGTCAAGAACCGCAACCCAAATACAATTAAGATCACACTTTAAAGACAAAGAGTCGTCAAGTCAAAGGCCATCAACTACTCGCGGGTTTTCTTGGTCTACACATTCAAGCACGCAAGTTTACAATTGAACTTAATCTAGCTATAAGCTCTCGAGCTAAATCTTTTTATTTGAGGAGTCTCCATACACTTCCGCCTTTATCAATTTTGTATGTATACTCTCTATTTTTTTCTTCTCCAATTTGTTTTTCAAATAATACGGTCCCTGCTCCATTTCCTGTGGACCACTTTCCTCACTTTTTCCCACCATAAGTTTCCCTGCTCCATTTCCTGTGGAAACTTGTGGGACTCTCTATATTAAGAAAACTCCTATTAGCCCTTCTCACTTTCACTATAATTAAGCAAATTCCTCAATGTGGGTTAAAGTCTCATCACTTGCACAATTTCAACCGTCTAGCCATTTTGGTATCTTGCACAAGGCTTAACCAACGTACTAAGTCCTTAATCATGAAATCATAAAAATGCTGAGCTACGGACTCGAGTGAGTATTTCACCTACTTTTTCATAAGTTTCAAGTTAAAAAGGCAACCATAATGTACTCATCCACAACCAAAGGCATGAAACAAAGTTTCGGGTGACTCTAAACAATATAACAATAAGAACTATACTAAATACATGCATGAAAGTGTATCAACTCCTAACGACATGAGAAAATGAGATATGGAGGGAAAAGAAATGGAAGAAATGAATGAATAAAAGATATCAAACACCGCCAATACCATCCGTCAACCACATGTAACCGCATATAATTGAAAAAATCATAAACGATCTCACTTGTGGTCTTTCGCGAATAAGTCCATCCAACTTAATCCACAAATCCTAAAGTACCCCCAAACTTATTCTGAACCTTGTCCTCAAAGTTCAAAACAAGTCAAGGAATCCATGCAACAAAAAGACAAAGAATAGTAGTGAAAAAGAATATGGGTAAAATAAGAAGATGATACAAGTGCACGCATAACAAAATCTCCTAAAACTAGTGAACGCTCAAATCTCGCATGTCTAGGTGACTAAGGAAACTATGAAATAAAATTATCATAATAAGAGCAAGAACTAATAAGCATGAGAGTTAATTCAAATGACTCCTATCAAATCTTGCGAGCCCGAGTCTTTCAACTACGGGTGAAGTCTACAAGATGATGGAATGAGGTCTTGGGTTTTGGGTCAACTTAAAGACCCACCACTAATGTGGCGACTTAAGTTGGATATGTCCCAACCAAGTCTCAAAACACCTAAAACTCTAATAATATGTTAATTCCTAAAAAATAATATGCTCAAATTACTCCAAAAACAATGTAATCCATAGTCAAACCTATCAAACTTAGAGGGTGGTCTAGTACCATCAGTGCTCATCAAACATTCATTACACCTGCAAAAATCCAAAAGACCAAGTTAGGGCTTTATTAAACATAAAAAACTAAAACTAAATTAAAATTGAAATAAACGCAATAAAAATAAAAAACAAAGCTGGGCTGCCTCCCAACGAGCATTTTTCTACTAAGTCTTTAGCTAGACTTATTGTGATTCTTCACGTGATGCCCTCTCTTTTGGAGATGTCAACAACAAATGGCGCATCAACATATTTAGGCAATGCAGCATGCACGTCCTCCTTTAGATTTTGGAGCTCATTCGGGAATTCTAACACAAACGAATCTGTCATATCATGGTCATCCAACACAAAGGTGTCAGCAGTGTAGAGAATTTGCGAACGCTCCTTTACTTCCACCCCCGTATAAGGTTTAACAAATATGCATGGGAGGGTGGGTGGTTTCACCAACACCAGAGGTTGGTCTTCCTTGCTCTCTATCTGTGGCTCCTCTGGCCATTCTGAAATGACTTCAATTTCTAACGCGGCGTCCTCATCATCATTCAGTGCAATAGATATGTCCGCTCAATTTGAAGGACTTCAAGTCCTTGCGTTATTTCGCACCAATAGTTCTCCACCGGTGTATCAACATTATCCTCTACATTACTCAATGTATCAACATCCACATTCTCCTCTGAGTAAGAAGTTAGTTGTGTATTACACAACTCTTTCTCGTCAAGCATATTTTGGATTGTGGCGTTCACTTGAATAAATTGATTTTCCAAGTTTTGCAAGCTTGGAAACTCACGTGAAAATTGTTGAAGCTCTTCGTGAAACCGTTGTTGATCATCTAGTAATTTTTTCATCATATCTTCTAAAGAGGTGCTTTGTTGAGGACTCTGTGGACTTGACATGAGCCAAAAAAATCTGGTTGCGGCGATGCATAGTTAGGATAGTGACAATTCTCATACCTTGGATAATACGGACAATCATATATGGAATAAGAATAATCTTCACAAATTTCTCAAACCTCGACCTGTTGCACAAAAGAATGCATGTTAGAAAATTGATGTCCATTACATAACATACCTACCCCATTCACATTATAATAATGTGAGTCTTCGAATCGACCATAATTGTAGGCGTAGGAGGCCATCGCGGGGTTGCCTGCATACATGTTAAGAACAATGGACTAGATACAAAAATAAAAAATAAAAAATAAAAAATAAAAAAATAAAAAAATTATAATAAATAACAAAAGGAAAAAAAAGGCCAATCCCATGCAACGGCGCAAAAAATCGACGTGCGCCGAACGCGTCAATAAAATTAAAAATACCTAAACCAACTATTTTGTAGAATAGTGGCAAAGGGTCGATCCCACAGGGATTGGTAATCTTTCTAAGGTTTAAAAAGAACGAAAAGGAAATCGGGGGTTTTGGGAGAGTCAATAATTAAGCTAATCTAAATATCAACAAAATAAATAAAACAATGGAAATAAATTTGAAAACAATTAATAAAAACACCTAGGTCAAGACATACAAGTTCAGTTCGATAAAAGATTAGATTTGGTCTTCGATTTATGTAAAATATGCAAATCAAAATATCTTAGTGTAGCTAGAGACCCGGTGACGCACGCGGTTCCTCGCACTTCCTAATCTCGATAGCCAAGGTACGACGGTGACTATTTCTCTAGTCAAACACATAACCACAATTCAAGTGAATTGGGTTTAATGTGTTGACCGCAATGAGCTTTGTGAAGGCACTACACCTAGACAACCGAATCACTCATGTGTCCGATTTAGCCTAGATTTCTAAGGTATTCAACCGGTCCCAAAAGGGTCTAATCAATCGGTATGGTCAAATGCCACTAATGTGGTCTTATTGCACAAGTACGGGTGCGTTCGACCTACTGGCACGTAAATCAAGATTTAAACTAGTGTTTAACCTCGATTGTTAAAACAATACCCAAGAAAATAAAATATTAATGAAAAGACTAAAATTAAAATATATAAATCTCACAAATCCATTGATATGCACAATCGAACCTCCCTCGCAGTCTTGCCTAGGCTAGAGGTTTTAGCCTCGCATAGTTGAAGAACACAAAGAACAAAGAAAAATAAAATAGAAAAGAATGGGGGAGAGGAGAAGAGAGTTGGGCCTCCCGAGAGAGAACGAAATATATCGATCCACTTCACCAATAAATTCGGTTCTTTCCTTTTCTTTTTCTTGTGCGTCCTCACTTCTTTCCTTCTCTCAATTGTTATCTTTCTATATCTCTTCAATATCTATATATATATATATATATATATATATATATATATATATATGTATCTATAATAATATATTATATATTAAAGTATTTTCTAACAAAACTAAAAATAGAAACTTGCTAACTTCTCTCCTTGAATCATGCAACCAAGTGCGTACATCGCATGTGCCTAACTATCCGCCACATCATCACTTTTGTGCCTCGCGTGTGGGCCCCACCAAATTTATCTCGAGATACACGCTATCGTGACTTTCGATGTAAAACGGATCCAGGCATATAAATACCCAATTTTGCGTATTTTTTCGCCCCGGATTTAACCGCGCACTCCAATTACCGTGAAGATAATAAATAAATGCAATTAGGCTAGTATTTTGGAGACTTGACAATAAAAAAATATATAGATAACCTATATATAATATTACATAATTAACGACTCAACATTAAGGAAGTTAGGGCTGAGAATCTATGAGAAAGAAAGGGTGTGTACTTTTTAGCGGAGAGTTATTTTAGGCTTTTTTTAAAGATAAATGGGGTAAATTTAGCAAAAGTTTGGAATGGGCAGTGGATGTTAATAAAAAACGGGCTACACTTAGAAACTTCTTTATTATCATTATTATTATTTTTAGTTTTTTTGTATTCAAGTTGGTGTTTACACACCTTAGAAATGTTGCAACAAATGCTAGTTAGGTCCCGTTCGCTTCAAGTGTTAGCATAGTTAAGACTTGGCTAAAGTTTAAGATTGGTGTTTAGTTTGGGTGTTAACTAGCACTTAGTCTTATTTAAACACTCAAACTCCTTCTTACTAATAGACACACATCCCCTATCTTTAGGTAAGCCTAACTTAAAAAGTTAAAAATCGCAACTTTATTCTCTCCTTATCAAAAGAAGACAAAGAGGGAGATGATATGGAGGGGGCATAACAGTCCAACAAAAAATCTAACTTAACATAATTTTGTGTAAAGACAAACAAAAAGGTTAGCTAGAAAATGAATTGTGTTAAGCAACCAAATATGGAAGGATTCACTAATTATTGAACTAAACATGCCCTTATAAGTCGCACCAATATTTTAGAAAGGATGTTGAACCCGTTCTTTCAGAACTTGAAACATTAATTTCCAATATCTTTTATGTACATCTCTCTCCATGTGTCGAACTCACCAAACCATACAAACCCCAACCTCTTTCTTTTGGTAGTTATCCCCACCTCTTTTATCGCATTTATCACCAGCATAGAGTTTTGTATCATCATCATTCAAGGTTCGTGTTGCTGCCAAAAGAGTAATCAGTACATAGGTTCAAGTTTTCAACTTGATCTCCTTCATTATGCAAATGTAGGGTATATTTGTGTTTATGCATTTACAAAATAAAATATATGCTCGGTGCATGTACAACAAAAATGACATCGACTTATTGCAACGCTTTAGGAGACGATCAAAACATCAATTGATGCGAATGAATACTGAAAAATCTAATTAAAAAACATGACTCTCCGTGGAACTATTATTTCGATCCACTTAAGTTGGAGTCAACATCGGTACTTATAAACCCAACTTCCCTGTAAGTTAACTTATAGAGGAATTGGAACTACTTTTGTTTAGTTGGTTTTATAAATTCAACTTCTTTCCAAGTTATTTCACAACTCACACTCTTAAAGAATATAGATAACTCCCTCACAGCAAAAGGTTATTTCCCTCAGGACAAATTGACAAAACTACCCCTCATTAATCACATATATACTACATGTTTTATTGTTTGATGGGTATTTCAGTCAATTATCACGTTTATTTAAAAAAAAAAAAACAATTTCTTTGTAAGTTCAAAGTTGAACCGAACATGAAAATATGAACTCCCCCATGAGAAAACTTAAGCTAATAGAAATGAACCAAATGGGGCTTGAACTTCAAACATAAGATTCAATTTTCAATAGGGGTTCAAAACCTCCATATAAAAACCTTTAATAGAAGTCTTGCAATACAACGAAAAACGTTGTCTTAGCCACCGTTATCTATCTTGAGTGCATAAATGACGTTTCATGGTAGTTCTTAAACTCCTACATATTATTATAGCCTTATAAAAGTTTTGAACTGCTATCAAATGCTCCTATTTTAAAAATAAATAAATTAATAAATGAATAAATAAAGGGGCTTGCTAAACATACACATGTAATGCTCTTACATACACCACATGCACACACTACTATTTTAATTTTTTACCAAATTACCCTCACCTCGCACACACAACACAATACTTTACCTACTGCCCTCACCTACCGCCCTCCACTATCGACGTCGGCGTCAGTATCGTCGCAATCATTTACCATGTTGACATCTCTTTCCTCCACCACCGCCACTGTCATCATCACTCCTCTTTCTCTCTCTTTATCTCTCTCTCATCAGATTAGGCAGCCAACTCTAATCACTGTGTTCGGCCATGCTGATCGAACATTCAAGATATGTTCGATCACGCTGACCGAACATGTGTTGTTGCCTGATCATTCAACACATACTCTGCCTAAGTGGCTGAATAAGGTCATTTTGTTCGGCTTATGTTGTTGGACACAATGACACCACATGTAATGGCCCATTTTATTAATGTCGTTATTTATCTCATGATTTTAGATATGGATGCCAACTCAAATCCACGAGGACGCCGCAAGTAGACTAGAACACATGTCGACCTATGTACATTAGTTAATTATGTGTTGGATTGCTTATTTGTGATGCAATTTATTAAATTATTTATTAAATACATTGCATGTGTGTATGTTGAATAGCGATATCGTGCGAGGTTATATGATGGGTAGCTGCCTCGAAGTGCATGTCAACACGAGTATCGAAAGGCGAAGTACGGGTACACAAGAAAAGCTCGACAAATTCATGTAATATGACTAGGGAGTCAAATTTAAATGATTCATGTAACCATAGGCTAATTAAATTAAAACTTGAAGAATATGCTATAGCGCCCCTCGAAATGGGTGTCGAGACACTTGGCATCGAATACCGAGTAGTCAAAGGTTAATGGGACCATGCATGGTTAAATTTGATAAATAAGACAATAACCATATGGTTTTAAAGGATTAATGTAATGTGATATTAATTGAATAAATGAATGCTTATAGTTTGCTTTAAATAATAGGGACAGTGAGATGGACATTTACATCATCATATTGAGTTACTCTAACAAGGGAATACGCTATTAGAGTCATTAGGAGGTGTAGGACAGCATGCTTAAGAACCACAAGATAATCCTCGGGGATATGTACCCACACTTGATCAAGGCAAACCATATATAAAAGAGAGTTAGTGGGGTTTTGATCAAAACACTCAACTTCTCATGCAAATACAGAGAGAAATTTGAGGAAGAGATGATCAATCAAGCTGGAACTTGCACTTTGAAAACCAATTCATGAGATCTAACATAAGTAATCTTCTTATCCACCTTCTAATCTATCTAATGAACCTAACTTTGACATGTTTAGTGAATTTCAAAAATGTACGATAAGATCTCTGATTTGTGGTGTAAATATGATGAATTACATGTCGATAGATCACATATGTAGAGAATTGATCGTGGGTTTAGTTAGATTTGATGATTTTTATGAAATTAAGAAGTTGTGTGAATGAATGAATTTGGAGGAATTTGGAGGAATTTGGAGGAATTTGGATTAAAATTTATGTTCTAGAAGTGTTTAGTTGTTGTTTTGAAGATAATTGTGTATAGGAAGCATGTATAAATCAATAGGGTAGCCAATTGAGCGGAGAATGACAGAATTCTCGACTTGAGAACTCTATCACAGGTTAGCGCACTTATCATTCTGGGTTGCTTATTGTTCTTCATCCTGAAGAAAAGTAGCGCGCTACATAATTTCCTTAGCGTGCTACCATCAGATAGTGCACTATACATATCCCTCCGCACGCTAACCGTAGATCAAAAATGGAAGTTAAGGGCTATTTTCGACTTTCTAATTTAATACATGTCTAAACAGTAGGAAATAACCTAAAACTATAAAAATTGGACTTCAGGGAGTTGGGGAAATCGTGGCTCGGTACCAGGAGCTTGTCGAGTAGGATACGGGAGTCGGGGAGGTCGAAGAGTGGTGTAAGGTTTGTAAAACCCAACTGAAAGACTCTGAGAATTTGATTCTATTTTTATATTTCATTTATATCATTCCTTGTTATTCATTACTTTATACCTTTACTTGGATGTGGGTAAAGGTTACTCCCACGAGTTTCCGAGTTATGTGTTCATGATGCACTGGATTGTAGCACGTGTGACTCGGCCCTCAGTGAATGGCGACCTGAGCTTGCCCTTGGTGCATGTGTCGGTGACTCAGCAGATTTGGCAGCGCCATAAGGGACCAAGTGTCAGCCGGTTGGGCGCAAGCACTACTAGGAACATGGTGACGACCCAAGGTACAACCAAGTCCATCTAGAGCGTGCACATACATTTATTAGCTTGTTTGTTATCTATTCATATGATGAGTCATTTATAGTTTTCTATTTTCATATTCCACATGTTTACTTGACAGTATTCCTTGCATTTCCTTTACTTTATTATACGAATGCTCAGAGGATTTCCTTAAGATTTTACTTACTGGACTCGTCATCTGTCTTTTTATGATGATCGAGTCAAGATCCTAGTATTAGTAGGGGCAAGGGGATCATAGGTGACTACGTCTGATTGCCTTCTGTCGAGGACCTACTCGTACGTGTTTATTTTTTAGATTTTGCAATTTTGGGTATTAGGAGACTTGAGATAGCACTGTAAATGTATATATACCTTGTTTGTGGTATTATCACTTATATATAGAGTACTTTACAAGGTTTTACATAGTAGTATTTGCTCTTTTATCTAATGTTTACCGTGCTAAATTACTTATACTAATCATATCAATAGAGGCTTTTGTTGATTTATGTTAACTTGAAGAAACAACCCACTAGTATGGTTAAACATTAGCATAAACTACAAATTAAGTAACAATTGAAATAGTTAAATACCCATAAAGAATAAGTTAAGAAAATAGGGATAATCTACTAATTACTTTGATAATACATACGTGGACATGATTTGCGAGACATGAAGAGGACGGGCAAGTGTCGGATAGTGTAGTTAGGCTAACTAGTAAGGCGTACACGGAGACACATCACCCCAGGGTGGCATGGCCGCCATAGTTGGTATCAGAGCAAGAGTCCTAGGAACTTGGAAATTTAAAACGAAAGGGTATAGGACTTAATAAATATACTTTAGTTGTGGAAACCCTATGTTATTGCCTTAGAACTTTAGTTGGGAAGTGAGGTGAGGCAGGTATAGTCAAAGGTTATGTACGTGTTATATTTTCATTATATGTATGATATATGTATATACACTGAGACTGGTCTGGAGCACGCTTCTCGAGGCAGATCATGGACGAACAATCGATGACGCCTCAGGAGATTGGTCAGCCTAGTGGTACAGTTAGAGATTCCCCAATTGCACCTAGTATAGAGGATCGGATTTCAGCTTAGGAGACGGAGATGGCCGAGGTGTTACGGTTGCTACAGCAGTTGCTACAGCTAGAGAGCTAATGGCAGTTACGGTACCTACAGGGACAACCATTGCCCTGGTTTCTCCATAGACACCAGTGGAGAGAGTAGTAGCAGAAACACAGACAAAGAGAGCTACCACAGTTGTTGTTCCCTTGGAGATGCCGACTTCTATGCCTCCACCCACTATTATGGATCAAACGAATAGTACAACTACTACATCGGGATTCGTCTTAGCTCCAGAGGCAAAAATGTTGAGGGAGTTTCTGAAGTTCCAGCCAGGCTTCTTTTATGGAGGTGGTGACCTCGAGGCTGCGGGGAAGTGGATTATATCTCATCATCGGTTCCATAAGCTAACGAGGAATGATGAGAGTGTTCAGGCACGACTGTCGGGAGCGTACTTGAGAGGTAACGCCACAGTATGGTAGACCACTTATCAGGATACCCATCTAGAGCTGACGACATGGGCTGCGTTTAGGGAGTTTTTTTATGATCAGTACATACCTATATAGGTGAGACTGAGGGAGGAGTTTTTGACCCTGATACAGGGTAACCAAACATTGATATAGTATATGGAGAGATTATGATACCTACTCCAGTTTTTCCAAGGACATAGCTGGGATAGAGTGGCTTTAGATCTACTATTTCACTAGAGTAGTTGATGATAAGATTACTTCGGCACTGGTATCCTCTGGGCACCCAATCTACGGGATATCTTTGATAAACCATTGGCACATGAGACATATCTAATATAGAGAGATGACAAGCGTTTGACTGGTACTGAGGTACATACAGGGTAGAGTTCTCTATCGGACCAGAGGCCGAAGAGACAAAAAGATTATCGGGATAGAGGCCGGAGGGATGACAGACGGGACAGGGACGCGGGGATGATCATTAGGGCAGTCAGTTCAAGTATGAGGAGAGACAGTTGGTTGATGCCATCACATCAGCACCGGTAGATCACCAAAGGCCATAACTACAGATGTACCGTCAAGGTCGAGATCAATAGGGACATGACAGGGGCAGAGAGACCGAGGTCAAGGTCCGAGATCTTGAGACGGATAGACTGGTAAGCAGGATAATCGTAGATGTCACAGGTGTGGTGAAATGGGACACTTGAGGGACGACTACAAGACACCACTATCACCATGTTGAGAGCCAGAGTAGGCTAGAGATAGCTCATGCAATAGCACAGCCGAATGGCGGATGGACTAGATAACAAGTCGATGGTACATTGCATGTTTTTGGTTGACCTATGCATGTTATGTTTGACTCTGGTAGTATGTTATCGTTTATTGCCGGATGTGTTATTAAAGTGTTAGGGTTAGATACACAGATACTAGACACACACCTTGTCCTCAATACGGTCGATGGGGATAAGATATACCCTAACCAAATATGTAGAGACGTAATGATAGAAGTTGAGGGACGTCAGTTACTAGCTGATCTTTAAGTATTATAATACTTAGAGTTCGACCTGCTTCTTGGGATTTATTAGTTATCACCCTATCATGCAAGAATAGATTGTTATAGTAAGAGGATAGAGTTTCGTATTCCTGGGATACCAAAGTTCTCATTAGTTGGATCCGCGACTGATTTAATTATCACTGGAGGTCGACTAGCTACATCACAGGAGATCAAGGCATTTGTAGCAAGAGTTGAGCCAGAGGTTAGGACAAAGGTTAAGATTGAGGATGTACTGGTAGTTAGAGAATTTGTTGATGTATTTTCGAATGACCTGCCAGGATTACCACTATCGCGAGCTGTCGAGTTTATCATTGAGATGATACCATGGACACAGCTGATCGCTAGTAAACCATAAGATGTCAATATCAAAGTAGGAGGAGGTTAGATGATAGTTGGACGAATTATTGGAGAAGTGTTTTATTCACCCTAGTATGTCACCTTAAAGAGCTCCAGTGTTGTTCGTGAAGAAGGATGGTTCAATGAGGATGTGCATAGACTATAGGAAGCTGAATCAGGTGACAGTTAAGAACCGTTACCCACTTCCTACGATAAATGATCTATTCGATCAGTTGGCGGGTATTAGATTATTCTCAAAGATTGACCTTCATTCACGATATCATCAATTGAGGATTTAAGAGGAAGATATTCAAAATACCACTTTCAGTACGAGATACGGGCTATTTGAGTTCACAGTGATGTCGTTTGGGCTCACTAATGCCCCAGCGACTTTCATGGATTTGATGCACATGGTCTTGAGACCATGTCTACACATGTTTTTAGTAGTCTTCATCGATGACATTTTGATCTACAGTAGGACTCGTGAAGATCACGAGGGGCATCTCTAGGCAGTTTTGACGACACTTAGAGAGTACAGATTGTACGTTAAGTTCAATAAGTGTGACTTATGGCTTAATGCTGTGAGATTTTTAGGACATCTCATTAGTGACCAGGGTATCTCTATGGATTCAGAGAATATTTGGGCTATCATAGGCTGGAGGACACCTGAGTCTGTTGCTAATATATAGAGTTTTCTCGGACTGGTAGGATACTACCGGTGATTTGTGAAATATTTTTCTTCGATTGTAGTGCCGATGACGAGACTGACCAAAAAGGATGTTAGGTTTGATTGGACAAACGAGTGTGAACAGACCTTTTGTGAGTTGAAGGGGAGGTTGACTTCTGCGCCAGTACTAACATTGCCGAAGTAGGGCAAGAATTTGACAGTTTATACATATGCGTCAAGAATCGGTATAGGATACATGTTGATGCAGGAGGGTGGACCAATTTCCTATCTTTCGAGGCGGTTGAGACCCTGTGAGGGAAATTATCCAAAGCATGACCTAGAGCAGGCAGTGGTCTTCTTTACACTGAAGGCTTTGAGGAATTATCTATATGGAGAGGGATTTATATTGTATATGGATCACCAGAATTTACCCTACATCTTCACTCAAAGGGATCTAAACATGCGCCAGAGGAGATGGATTGAGCTGCTGAAAGATTACGACTTCTTTACTCAGTATCACCGTGGGAGAGCGAATGTCGTAACACATGCATTGAGGAGGAGTAGGATTGACAATTAGACTATTCTGAGACCTATGACACACGAGCATGGTTTGTTACAGGTGGCATCAGTTATGTGCATGATAGAGGTGTCTTCTACAGCTGAACAACACATATATAGTCAGATGAGGGTTGCGACCTTATCAATTGAAAGGATTACCGAGTGTTAGAGGGATGATGGCTTTATGAGCATTTCAGTGTTATGGCTCGGGATTCAGAGTGCACTAATTGGGCAGAGACCACGGATCAGTGTTTGAGACACCGAGGGAGGTTTTGGATACCTATGGGTTAGGAGATACGGGAAGAGATTCTACAGGATGCACACCGGTCTCGCTACACAGTTCATCCTGGTCGGACTAAGATGTACCATGATTTAAGGCGACTATTGTGGCAGCCACGGTTGAAGGATGATGTAGGAGCAAGCGTAAGGAGTTATCACATTGTTCAACAGGTGAAAGCTGAGCACTGGAGACCCGATGATTTGTTACAGCCATTGCCCATTCCACAGTAGAAATAGGAACACATCACCATGAATTTTGTCGGTAGACTATTGTAGACCTCGAGGCATCAAAATGTAGTTTGGGTGGTAATTGATAGACTGACAAAATCGGCTCATTTTGTTCCTATTTTTATGAGATACACATTTCCCTAGCTGAGCATATTGTTTGAGCGGGAGGTTATTAGACTACATGGGATGCCGGTTTCCATTGTGTAAAACAGAGATCCCAAATTGGCTATGTAGGAGCAGTTTGGCACCAGGTTGCAGTTTAGTATATCTTACCATCCTCAGATCGACGGACAGTTAAAGTGACTGATACAGATTTTGGAGGATATGCCTAGAGCTTGCAAATTGCAGTTTGGGGGTTCGTGGGAAGATTATCTGCCTTTGTGTAAGTTTGCATACAATAAAAACTATCAGACGAGCATAGGCATGCCACCATTTGAGGCACTATATTGGAGGCCTTATAGATCACTTGCATGTTGGGCAAAGTCGGAAGATATAGTGATAATGGGGCCTGAGATAGTTATTGATCACACAGAGAATATCAGATAGATTCATAAGAGGTTATGAGCCACACGGGATAGACAAAAGAAATACTCAAATCGATATCACGAGGGGTTAAGGGCAATATGGTATACCTGAAGGTTTCCCCTTAGAGGTCGGTAGAGATTTGGTATTTAGGGGAAACTAGCACCGAGATTCGTTGGGCCATTTACGATTGCGTAGCGAGTAGGCAGTGTTGCATATCGCCTAGAGTTACCTGCAGAGTTAGTAGAGGTTCATCCGATTTTCCACATTTTGACATTGAGACTAGCTAGGTCAAGGCCAAGACCGACTATTGAGTTGGGGCAGATTGAGGTTCAGCATGACGTGACTTATGAGGAGAGGCAGATAGAGATCGTTGACCACAGAGTTCAAATTCTCGAGAATAGGGAGCTCTCTAAGGTCCCAGTTCATTGGTAGCATCATAGGACAGAGGGACTCACCTGGGAGGTCGATTCGACAATGAGAAAGCTATACCCTCAGCTATTACCTAGTACGACGTTTATGTTACAGTTAGATTTCGGGACGAAGTTTTATTTAGTTGGGAAGAACTGTAACGACCCATTTAATTAATGTCGCTATTTATCTCGTAATTTTAGACATGGACGCCAGAGCAAATCGACGTGGACGTCGTGAGTAAACTAGGACACACATAGGCCTAGGTACATTAGTTTATTGTGTTGGATTGTTTATTTGAAATGAAATTAATTAATTATTTGTTAAACATTGTTTATATTAAATAACGATGTCATTCGAGGTTATATGATGGGTAGTTGCCTCGAAGTACGTATCAATGCTGGAATCGAGAGGTGAAGTACGAGTACACTAGAAAAATTTGACAAATTCATGTAATATGACTAGGGAGACCAATTTAAATGAGTAATGTAACCATAGGCTAATTAAATTAAAATTTGAATAATAGGCTATGGCACGCCATGAAATATGTATTGAGACGCGGGCCATCGGATATCGGGTAGTCAAAGGTTCACGCGTGGTTAAGTTTGATAAATAAGACACTAACCATATGGTTTTAAAGGCTTAATGTAATGTGACATCAATTGAATAAATGAAAGATGAAAGCCTATAGTTTGCCTTGAATAAAAGGGACCGTAAGATGGACATCTAGATCATCATATTAAGTTACTCTAAGAAGGGAGTGTACTGTCGGAGTCATCAGGAGGTGTAGGACAACATGCTTAAGAACCATAAGATGATTTTTGGGATACATACGCACACTTGATCAAAGCAAACCATATTTAAAGGAGAGTTAGCGGGGTTTTGATCAAAACACTCAACTTCTCATGGAAATACAGAGAGAAATATGAAGAAGAGAGGATCAATCAAGCTGGAATTTGCACTTTGAAGACAAATTCAAGAGATCTAACTTATGTAATCTTCATCTCCACGTTATAATCCATCTAATGGATTGGACTTTGACATGTTTAGTGAATTTCAAAAATTTATGATGAGATCTCTAATTTGTGGAGTAATTGTGACGAATTACGTGTTGATAGATCACATATATAGAGAATCGATCATATGTTTAGTTAGATTTGATGATTTTTATGAAATTGGGAAGTTGTGTGAATGCATGAATTTGGAGGAAATTGGGTTAAAATTTATGTTATGGAAGTGTTTAGTTGTTGTTTCGAAGATAATTATGTATAGAAGGCATGTATAAATTAATAGGGTAGCCAATTGAGAGGAGAAAGATTGAATTCTAAACTTAAGAATTCCGTCGCAGAGGACCGATAGCGCGCTACCTGGAACAGTTAGCGCACTGATCGTTCTAGGTTGTTAACTATTCTTCATCCTTAAGAACAATAGCGCGCAACATAACATCCTTAATGCTCTACTATCAGATAGCACACTATACATATCCCTTAGCGCGCTAACTACATATCAAAAATGGAAATTAAGGGTTGTTTTGGACTTTTCCAATTTAATACATGTCTAAACTCAATGAATTAACCTACAATTATAAAGATTGGGATTTATGGACTTCGAGAAACCACAACTTGGTACCGAGAGCTTGTCAGGTTGGATAAGGGAGTCCGAAGAGGTCGGAGAACGGTACGAGGTTTATAAAACCCAACTGAAAGACTCTGAGTATTTGATTCTGTTTTTACATTTCATTTCTATCATTCCTTGTTGTTCATTACTTTATTCCGTTACTTGGACGTGGGTTGAGGTTACTCCCCTAAATTTCTTGGTTGTTGTTCATAATGCACTGGACTATAGCACGTGTGACCCGACCCTCAGTGAATGGCGACCTAAGCTTGCCCTTGGTGCACGTGTCGATAACTTAGCAGATTTGGCTAAAGCCACGATGGACCAAGTGTCGAGCCAGTAGGGCGCAACCATTGGTCAGAACTTAGTGACCCGAAGTATAGTCTAGTCCATCTGGAGCAAGCACACACATTTGTTAACTTTTCTATTATCTATTCATGCGATGAGCCATTTACAATTGTATGTTTTTATATTCTGCATGTTTACTTCCTTTACTTTATTATACGATGCTCAGAGGAGTTCCTTGGGATTTTACTTACTGGACTCGTCATCTGTCTTTTTGTGATGATTGAATGCAGATATTAGTACCAGTAGGGGCAAGGGGATCTTAGGCGGCTACATCTTATTGCCCGTTGTCAAGGACCTACTCATACGTGTTTATTTTTGAGATTTTATATATTTTGGGTATTGGGAGACTTGACATGACACCGTACATGTATATATACTTTTTTTGTGGTATTGTTTCTTATATACAGAGTACTTTATAGGGTTTTCCACAGTATGATTTGCTCTTTTGAATAATGTTTACCATGCTAAATTACTTACACTAATCATATCGATTGAAGCTTCCGCTGATTTATGTTAACTTGTAAGAAATAACCCACTAGTATGGCTAAGCATTAGAATAAACTATAAATTAAGTAACAGTTGAAATAGTTAAATACCCACAAAGAATAAGATAAGAGAATAAGGATAGTTTACTAATTAATTCGATAATATATACGTGGACATGATTTGCGAGACATGAAGAGGACGGGCAGGTGTGGGACATGTGTAGTTGGGCCAACTGGTAAGGAGTACATGGAGACACATCACTTCAGGGCAGCACGGCCACCACACCACAAACTCTATATGTGATGATGGTCGAATTTAGAGCGAGAGAGAGAATAAGAGAGTGATGTTGGTTGGATCTAGGAGAGTAAGAGAGTAATGGTGGTCAAATCTACGAAGAGAGAGGTGGCAAGGGCGGTGACAGCGTTAGTGAGGGTGGCAAAGATGGCGAAGAAGGCAATGGAAGTGGTGGCAAGGCGGCGATGGTAGGAGTTGGCAGCGACAGTGCCAGCAAGGTTTTTTGGGAAGGAAGGTGGTGTGTGGGAAGTGAGAGGTGTATGTGGGGAAGAGCAATTTGTCAAAAAAAATTTAAATTAGTATGTGTAAGGGCATTAGGTGTGTGTTTTTAGCAAAGCCCCTAATTAAATAGCTGAAATTACTAATAGTACTTATCAAGAAGAAAACTAACTGAACTTTCATGAGAATAAACCACCTCTTTTTTTCTCCAAAACCCTAAAATTCTTCTTCTTGATTCACTTTTGTGATTTTATTCTTGAACCACCACCGATCCTCGCCATCTTCATCGGCAGTGGTTCCAATCAAATCCCTTTTATGGTAACCAGCGTCATCGGTAAGCCCCAACGCCCCACTCGACCATTTTTGCATTCTTCCTCCTTACTTCCATCCCTCTTTTTCTCACCTCTCCTTTTTTTCCCTCTTCCATTTTTTCCTTTACCTATTTATTTAGTAGTTTCGGCGCGTGGTAGATGTCGTGTAGCTACTAGTTTTCTGACAAAGTAGCATTGATGATCCTCTTTTGGCGCCTAGTATATTGATCAGGTGGAAGAGAGATGGTGAGATAATATATTGGTCTTTAAGTCAATGGCAGCAAAAGTCACGACCGATCCTAATGAGGTGGCAAGAGGCGACTTGAGTGACAGATGTCGTCGGTTGCTTAAGTTCTAACATTTTTTGTAGTCGCTTATTTCTCGTTTATATATAGTATTTTGTGCTCCCAGTAGTGGGATGTTATCCCCTGTATGAGAGGTGGATGTCCTTACTTGTGGGATGACAGTCCTCGTTCGGGGTTGGTGCCGCACCACTGTGTGTGCATAGTGCAGATCTTAATTCCAACTCCATTATAACAAAATTTCTATTATTCTCTTTATAATATATTGTTGTGCCCTTTTGGGTTATGATGATCAATACAATGCAACTGTTTGATAAAAAAAGTCTCTAAAAGGCAAAGCCATTTCCTTAGTTTCTTATTAAGTACAAATAATAAGGTCACAAAGACTATGACCGTCAAAGACAATGTTACACATTTCATTTAAGTCTAAATTTTTTTTTGGGTATTTCAGAGTTATTCTATCAAGGAAAAACCATAATCAACCAACCGGATTGCCGGAGTTAAACCAAAAAAGGTCTAATGATAAAAAAAAATAATATCCCAACCTTTATTAATTATATCAATTATAACCTAACCTTTGAAAATTTTCAATTGTATCTTAACCTTTGGAGTTTATCAATTACATCCTAACCTTTAGAATTTCCTATCGATTATATCCTCAATTAATTTAAGACTATTTTTTCTTGTATAATATATGCCGACACGTCATTCCCTTCAACTATCTTGTTAGACCTTCAAAGATTTATTTTTGCATATGCATTAAAGAGTAATATTCATGTCTATAATACACATAGTTGTCAGTACATATGCTAGCTACTCAATCACATACATAATTTAAGAACATATAATTCTTTTGTCAAATTAACAACTATGAGCGACCTTCTAATAAGTCTTAGATGTCATTTTCATATGTATATACACATGATTTTTAACTTACAATTGGTGATCTATGAATAATTGAATTTGAATTAAAGTATTAAGGTATCATGGATTTATAAATTATTATTTTTGCGAGTCCTCATAATCTTAATTTATACATAAAACTTAAAAGATTATGATATAAATTGATCAATGTAATACGGGTGATCATAAAAAGAAAATTAGAAGATTAAATTGATGTTGAAGAAAAAAGTGCTCAAATTAATTGAGGATAGAATTGATAATAAATTCAAAAGGTTATGATATAATTGATACAACTTGTCAAGGTTAGGATATTTTATAATCATTAGGCCCCAGAAAACAACCAAAACATTTGTGCGAACTCAATCTTTACCCATTAAAAAGCTTCTTTTGGATTTCGATGAAGAACATTACCAATAGAAAATAAGTATAATCAGATTGCTCTCCCAAAACGTTTTCTATCAAAAGAAGAACAGCTCGACAAGCCCACTCCATTAATAATAGGAGAAATTCCTGAATGAGAGATTAACCTAAAGAGCCGAACTGATTCACAAGCACAATTCCTAACATTAATAGCAGATCTGATACCAATTACACAAAATTCAAGGCTTTTTGAAGACACACATATCGTATCAAGTAATTTGGACCCAAAAACACTTCATCATTCATCACATCCTTCAAATTCAAGAAAGCATTAATTTGTGAAATAAACCGCCACAGATATAAGAAAACCTAGATTCAAAAAATGAGAACGAAATCAGCTAGCCAAACGTACTAGTTTAAAGAACAATCGATTAATGGAACTATAATGATACATATCAAGTTAATTATGGGTAATTTAGAATTAAGATAGGCTTTATTATTGAGTTATAAATCCACCTATGTTATGAGGACAAGTGTTTTTTGCTTTTCGATTCTCTCATAAGGTTTGTTGTTGTATTTAAGCTAATGCTTATGAAATGGAATACAAGAAAGAAATCAAACAACTTTTATTTTATCTCTATCTCTTCTTCCTTTGATGTTTTTATTTCCTATTATAATTGTCTAGATTTTCCTTTGATCTTTATTCTTGTTCATTTCCTTTGTTATCTTCAACATCTTGATCCCTTATCATACAACAAATGCAAAAATGAATGAAAAGATCGTAGTGCGAGGAATCAATATGTTTGTGATTGCTGATATGTTGTTAGATCAAATGAATGATAGAAGAACTCACCGAGCTAAAACCCTAGCAAGAATAACAAAATAGCGAGCTGCTACCGAGGAGCATGGTTGAGAGATTCATGATAAACGACGAAGGCATGCCAAAAGGAAGTTTAAGGAGGTCGCCAATTGAGTCAGAAAAAATAAAAAATAGCTATTGAGTCATTTGCATCCGACTCAAGATACATGGGCACACAATTTCAGCTCCACAACATGCGGGGGTGTTTATGTTGATTCTCGACACCTATACGAATGGATCGTATGGTTGATGTGACTTCAAGATAAAGTTCGTGATGTCAAGAAATCATTTCTCATTCTATTAAACTTCTACCAGTGTCTTTATTATTTTAACTTTTTATGATGTTATTTTTTTGATAACTATGAGTATTCAAAGTTTTTTCGATCACTCCGTAATTTTGCTCAAGTAATCTCATATGTAACAGCTCAATTTAATTGATCTCGATTAATTGGTTAGTTATAAATTAGGACCATAAGCTTAGACTTACGTGGATGCCACGAAAAAGCTTAGGGCACGCCTGACGAGGTGAATCTTAGTTATTTTTATATGGCGCGTGTTAATTTATTTTATTATTACTTGTTATTCACGTCACACTAGTATTAAGTTTCAATTGGTTGTGTTGTGCGTGCGTCGCAACGAGAGCACAGGACGGTGCGGGGTGTGTATAACGTTGGTGTTCGGGGTAGTCGAGGGTTTAGATATCACATCACTCATCACATCACCCTTCACATCACCAATCACATCACGCATACCTCACTTTTCTCTTTTCTCTCATCTACGAATCAAAATAAAAAAGAGAAAAGTCTTTCTTCTCCTTATCTACTCGAACTCTCTCATCTCCCTTTCATGTTCTTCACTCTCACTCCTATCTTACCTCTCGGTATCACTCACCTCTCCCCCACGAACTTAATATCTTCGCCTCCTCTCAATTTGTGTCATTCTTGGCAGCGGAACCTCCATCGTCGACGACCTCTTTCTTAATCGAGATGAGTAGTTGTTGTTGTTTTTGTTGTTGTTAAAGTTTGTGGAGAAGTTGAGGCTTTAATATTATTGTTGTAGTTATGTTGTTAGTATTGATACTGATATAGTTGCGTTGTTGTTATTATTATTATTGTTTTGTTGTTTAATTTTGTTTAAAAAAATGCTTTCGTCCCACTCTAAAGACAAACTCAACTTTGTCTCTGGACAAAGAAGAATTTGGGGGAGGCTACCCCTAGCGGGCCGAGCCTGGCTGCCCAGCCTCGAACGGGTCGGACCAAGTCAGCCCAAACCTGGGTGGCATGGTTAGGCCAAACTGGGCCCAGTTCAGGTCCAAACCCGTAAATAAAATGTAAGTATTATTAAAAATTAAATTGAATACAAATTTAAACAAAATAAATTACTAAGAAATCGAAAAATAGGTAGAAAATACGAAAAAATCCAAAAGTTTTAGAGAAAATATAAAAAATTGAAAAAGATAGAAAATAGATTTTGAGATTTTTTTCGGGCGTTTGGCACCTCGGTGTAACTCGAAAAATGTGCCACGACTAAAATTCAGAATAAAATTTTAATTTTTGGTTTAACATTATAAAATCATTAAATATGACACTAAAACATTTTAAAATGATAAAATTAGACATCAGGGAATTAGGAGACTAGTCAAGTGTCGAGTACGTTGTTCGAGGCACGATCGGGTCATTTCAGAGTGATTTTGCGTGCGTCGAGGTAAGTAAACCTACGAGAAAGTTAACTTAGAATTTACTTATTTCCCTTGTAGTTTACTTATTTCATTACTACTTTTTGCCGGTTGGCTTGCATACTTACTCTATTCTCGTGTGTATCTTTGTATGGTCGTAGGGACGGTATAACCCCTTTCCGACACTCTCATAAATGATGATCAGATTGTTGCTACAGTGTTAGTCATACCTTAGACTAAGCGCGAGAGTTCTCTCTGCTATTTGATGTTATCGAGAGTGGGTTGACTTGAGGCTCGCTTCCGTTATAGAGTTTCTCTCATTCGTTGCGTTAGGCGAAAGTTTACCTTCCAACCAACAGAGTTCCTCGTTTCGACCGTGAAGATAAGGCAGGGATTTCCTCACCACCAGGGCCTTCTTGGTTTAATATTTGCATTCCAAGGCATGACAGCTATACACCACATTTGCGTCTCATATTTTTGATTATCTCAACGCCTTATATTCATGCTTTACATTTCAGTTTATTTATATTATCTGCATAAATTGTAGTCTTTTTCTTGGATTTCCTGTGAATACTTCCCGAATTTCTCCGGGATTTACTCACCTAAAATTTATTACTGTCTAGTGGCAAATTTCATATCCTACAACGAGACTGGGGAAGGTGGTACTTAGCGACTACCATTGATCCATAGCACCCCTACTAACTTCACTCAAAGGTGTTTGTATTTATGTACATACTATTTTTGGGATTATTTTAGGAGACTTATTACTTAATACATGCATATTGACACTTACTATAACTTTTTGTTGCCTTTATTGATATACATGGTATCCTTTTACCTGGTTACCATCCCGAGGTTGCTAATCAATGCAAAACTTGTTTACATTACTTATTTGCATATTATTAATACTTCCGCAATTAAGAAAATTTAAATGAGTAAAAACATACAAATTAATTTGTAAAACTTCATAACTTAGTATATTTCCACAAAATAATCTTTTAAACATCGAAATTGACTAAGTCAGATGATAAGATAGTTAGTTCAAGGGACATTATGGACAGGTGTGCAAGCGATGTAGCATGACCTAGTGACGTGTTCAGCGATGTGGCAGTTTCCAGTTTGCTTCAAAATTTGAGGTCGTCACAGTTTGTATCAGAATCTAGGTTTAAGCGAACCTAGGGAAATGTTAATGAAACTGAATAAGACTTAACAACTAAGCGTTTGACGTGGAAACCTGAAGATCCTGACTTAAAGCTTTAGTTGGGAAGCAAGGCGAGTAGGTAATGTTAGGACTTATACTTGTATATATTGATTGTAGTATTTCTATATGCATATTACGAAGCTAGCTTGCAGCATGTTCGCGATTTGAAAATTCGATATGGTTGGACAACCAGTTCCTCATGCAAATGGTGGGGGTCAGATGAGCTGTTAGGGCTCGTCTCACTAAGCTTCACTTAGCCTAATTCCCCTAAGTTGGCATCTAATCCATTTAATTAATTTCAACCTCAAAATAATTTTGATTTCAATCTTTAATAATGCTACAAATCCTAATTTATATCCTCAATGAAACTTAATTCTTGATTTATTTTATTAGAGAAAATTAGAAAACTATATGGAATGTCTTCCGTATTTTATAAAAATTTTGACAGCAAGTCCCCTAAAAGTAGCTGGCCAAAAAAAATTACCTAATAAATAGAAAAACGGGGAGAAACCTGGAAGGACTCACAACTCCCCGTAGTTCACAATATTTATCAATTTAAATCATTCAAACTAACTTAGGAAGTCTTCATAACATGTTCGAGAGTATTTCATGTCATACACTCACCCCAAAGTCCAAAACAATATATATAAACAATTTACAACAAGAATTAACCTTTTAATTTGAGAAACAATAACCACAATCGTCAAGTCTTATCCATTCTTCCTTGCCTTCACTGAAAATCTGATATCATCAAAAACAACTCGAAGATGTAAGGTAAGTAAACTCTTGCATTGCTCTGTACTCCGGCAAATATTAGTCCGCATACATGGAGACATTTATAATAGGGATCGAATCCCATTACAAGTTCATTTGCTTGCTAGGATGGTTAAGGCACTTCAACGAGTTGGGTTACTAAGGATCATATCCCATCTTAGCCAAAGCTTTTTATTTTATTTTTAATCCAATTAAAGTAACCCAACTTATAATCCAACTAAAGTATCTTGCCATACAACCACCAACATATTAAATTACACATATCTATGTACGTAAATAGTGAAATCTTATTTGCTAGATTTGATGTGCACATGTTTTATGCATGTATGTGTGTGACGGTGCGAATACATCAACTACACCATGTCGATACTTTTACACTTTTACATATAAATTAATTCTATTAAACGCAATGACGAAACCACATATATAAAATATCACGATTGTCTTATATATCATATATATCAAAAATAAGGACACATTATAGTTTAACTAAATCAAGGCTAGTGGCTCTGATACCACTGTTAGGTTTCGGGGATCATGCACAGAGAAAGTTTTGAAACCTTTTTAGAACATCTTTATACAAAGACCCTATCGATTCCATTAAATTGATGAGCTAATAAAAATCAAACCTTAATAAGCACAACGCCATGTCTGCCTTATTTGGTGTTGATCGATTTTTTCAAGATACTGCCAGAAACGAACATCCTCTATCAAAAATTCACATATGAACAGACGATCATGATCCAGAGTGCTAGCCCCAAAAAGTCCTAGGACAAAAAAATCCTCACAAAGATTCTCTAAGAAAAATCTCTCTCGGGAATTCCCTATAACAACTGTGACCCTAATGTCTTATTTATAGTATACTAGGTCGAGTTGTAAAAGAACTCCATCTCCTAGTCACACTCCAAATAGAGTCCTAGATAAAGTCCAACTCTAAAAAGGATATAGTCATAGATAATCTACAATTACTAATCGAATAAGATTTGTATTTTATCTAAAACTCAAATAAGAATTAAAGTCATATTGTAAGTCCAATTAGAGTCCTATTCGAAATAGGATTTACTAATAGACAAAATTTACGTTCACACTAGAAATGTATGAAAATCTTGAATCCTAGTCAATTTATTCTTTGTATCCGACCCAAGTAGCATGAAGATCAATAAATCGATACAACCTAATAAATAATGTATATCATATCCCTTTATCATGCGATATCTTTTGATTGAACATAAAACATGGAATGTCACCCTTATAGTTCAATTTACTAGTCTCAATCTCTTAGTAGACTGAAATTGTCAAGTGACATTGATCTAACCAATTTACTAGACATGAACAATTATCAGTCTAACATATCGAGAGGCCCAATAGATATATCTCTCTAAATTAAAGAGAGGGTCAAATTCCTTTTGATCACACAACTTCCATAAATTAGTCGAACAATGAATAGTTACAATCTTTATCGTCATCTGGTTAAAGACAATATTTGATTGTATCAAATCATTGTACTCCTAATGTTGGAGTCTCTGGTGATCTCAAGTCAAATGACTAAATGATATAACTCTCATGAGAATCACTTATGACATCGACCATGTAGTATTCTCACAGTGGTCGGTCCGACATCTGTTCCCAATAGATACCAATTATCTTGATCTGTATCCGTATACACATAATCATCACATGATTATCAATCAAGACGCATACTAGTCTTGATTTATTATTGTTCTCACAATAATAACTGACTAGGGATATTTAGAATAATATAATAATTATCCATGGATACTATTATAAAAGAAACATGCATCTACTTATAATAGTTAAACAATGTTTACATAATTGACCTAAGGCACATACCCCAACAGCTAGAAACTACTTTTAACTTGTATTCCAAAATTATTTTTCTTCACTGCCAACGTTGTATGAACCTATTGGGTCGAACACAAAGAACATATTTGCGTGATTTAATATTGTTTGGATTAATGAGTTTTATTTGATAAATTTTGTTTTGAAGATTCTCATTAAATTCCCTAGTTTGACTAGGATTCAAGATTCTAATACATTTCTAGTGTGACTAGAAATTATCTCTTAGTAAATCCTACTTTGAATAGGACTATAATTGGAATTATTGTATGACTTTAATTCTTACTTGAGTTTTAGATAAATTACAACTCTTATTGGATTAGTAATTGCTCATTATTTATGACTCTATCCTTTTTAGAGTTAGAATTTATCTAGGACTCTATTTGGAGTGTGACTAGGAGATGAAGTTCTTTTACCACTCGACCTAGTGTACTATAAATAAGACATTAGGGTCACAGTTATTGTAGGGAATTCCAGAGAGAGATTTTTTCTAGAGAATTTTTGTAAGAATCTTTTTGTCCAAGGATTTTGGGGCTAGCACTTTGGATCGTGATCATCCGTTCATATGTAGATCTCTGATAGAGGACATTTGTATTTGGCAGCGTCTTGAAGGAATCGATCAACGCCGAAAAAGGCAGACATGGAGTTGTACTTGTTAAGGTATGATTCTCTTTTAATACATCAATTTAATAGAATAAATAGGATCGTTTGAGGATGTTCGAAAAGGTTTCAAAAACTTTCGCTGCATATGATCCCCAAAACCCAACAAGAGGAACCACAACCAAAGAGATCAGAGGGGACAGAGGCGCAAACAAGATGATGCCCAAATGATTAGTGCTCATGCAATTTTACCTGCACAGCCACAGCTCAGGCTGGCAAAAAAAAAGGTCTAAAAAGGAATGGGTCCGGACATCCCCTCCTAATAATGATTAAAAATGGCGTCCGAACCCATGCCCATTTTTGAAACAGACATCCTTTTTTTGTTCGGTCACGTATTTTTACAAAACATACAAATCCCTTTTTATCTAGATCCATTTTAAATTATAATGAAATTATTTTTTAAGATGTTGCAGCACCAACAAAGAAAATAAAAATCTATTAGTCAAGACCCATGTGATGACCAACTCCCCTAATATAGTAGTCTTCTTTTGATGATTAATGCAAGGTGTGTACGAGGTGATCTAGAAGCTATTGTCATCCATGTAAATTATATATAAAAAAAAAAGAAAACAAAAAGCTATCATATGATGATCGATGGATGTGTGCATGTAAGTATTGCGAGGCAATGCTCGATCAATAAGACCATGGATACAAGACCATTTGTAAATATCTTAGTAAAGGAGAATTTTATAATTCCCATTTTTTGATAGGAACGAGACATGCAATTCCCCTTTTTATGATTAAAGTAATTTTAGGAGCTATGTTTCCATTCATCAAAAAGAAAAGGTGAATGTGCGAGGGAGAGGTAGATACAAGCATAGGCATAGGAGAGTGTATGCAAGGAGGCAGTGGCGAAGCAAAAATGTGTGCCGCATAAGTGATAAAGGAAGAGTATATTTGTTGGTCGTTTATTGATACAATTAGGGTTTTTACTTTTTCATTTATATAATATAAGAAAATGACCAGAATAACCATACCAATTAATCGCTAAACGGGTACCTGTTTTTTCAAAAATTTTGCCGAACCTGGACCTATTTTTGAAAACTAACATAAAAATGTCCAATCCCATATTTCGTAATGAAGAATTATAATCGTACCTGCTTTAAACGAGTCCAAACAAATACGGACAAACGAGTCCAGACTATTTTTTCCAACCCCAGCCACAATAGGTTATGGCAGTCCAACAGCCGCAAAGATAAACTTAGGATCAAGGCCAGAGGGGCAAAGATGAGAGTCAGCATTAGCAAGGATAAGGCCATAGGGCTAGTGGACATTGGGGTCAGGGCTTCGAGTAGAGACAACATGTCACATGTTTTATATGTAGATAAAAAGGGCACTACAAGAGTGAGTGTACCGAGGAGCCAATACCACCAATAGCAGCTCAACCTGTACAGGCGAAGGAGCAGGTGCACGCAGTTGTCGAACTAGATCGTGATGCATCTCAGCGGCTCGTATATGGTATGTTAGTTATTTTTTGTCGTCCTATGCATAACTTGATAAATTCTAGTAGTACATTATCGTTTTTTCAGGACGGATGGTAGAAAGTTGGGTTTGACACCTGAAAGAGTTAGCACCCACCTTATCCTCAGCACAGCCGCTAAGAATAAGATATACCCTAATTGAATTTGTAGAGATTGTCCAATCGAGATTGGTGGTCATTAGTTACCCATAAGTCTCTTAATATTAGAGTATCTAGAGTTCGAAATACTGTTAGGCATAGATTGGTTGGTAGCATACCATGCTCAGTTGGACTATTTTAATAAGACTGTCACTTTTTATACACTAGGGATTCCCAAGTTCACTTTCATCGAGTTACGACATCACTTTTGATCACTATAGGTAGGCAAGCGACCACCCAGGAGATGGAGGCCCTCGCAAGAATAGTAGAGTCCGACGAGAGGCCAGTGGCCAGACTTAATGATATCCCAATAGTACGTGAGTTCCTTTATATTTTTTTCTAAGGATTTACTTGGATAACCCCTACCCAGGCTGGTAGAGTTTATGATTGAGCTAGTGTCAGGCACATAGCCTGCAGCAAGCACACCTTAACGTATGTCATGACCAGAGCATGAGTAGTTGAGGGCTCAGCTAAAAAATTTATCAAAGAAGGGTTTCACACACCCGAGTATGTCACCCTGGGGAGCATCGGTCCTATTTGTGAGGAAGAAGGATGGCATCATGAGGATTTGCATAGACTACCAGAAGTTGAATCAAGTGACAATCAGGAATATATATCCCTTGCCTAAGATCGAATACCTATTTGACAAGTTAGTTGGAGCATATTTTTTCTCCAAGATTGATATGAGATCAAGATATCTTCAGTTCAGGATTAAAAAGGAGGATATACCCAAGACGGCGTTCAGTATGTGTTACGGGTTATTTAAGTTCACTGTCATGTCGTTTAGGCTGATGAATGCGCCAACCGTATTTATTAATTTTATGCACCGATTACTGAGGCCGTTTTTAGATTGATTTGTGATAGTCTTCATCGATGAAATTTTGATTTATTGCATGACTCATGAGGAACATGAGAGGCATCTCAAAGAGAAGTTGAGGACTTTGAGAGAGCATATGTTGTAGTCTAAATTCATTAAGTGCGAATTGCAGCTTTTTAAGGTAAACTTCTTGGGACACGTGATCAACAACAGAGGGATATTAGTATACCCGAGTGAGATTCATGCTATCATCAACTGGCCTACACCAGGGTACGTGACAAACATTAGAAGCTTTTTGGGATTAGTAAGATATTATCGGTGGTTTGAACAGGATTTCTCCAGGATTGCAGTGCCGATGACTAGATTGATCAAAAAGGATATGGCCTTTGATTGGTCCAGAGAGTGCGAGGTAGCCTTCACACATGCTAGAGCTAGGCAGAGAGTTGATAGTCTACAGGGATACCTGTGGCACCGGATTGAAATATGTACCGATACAGGGAGACAGAGTAATAGGTTACTTGTCGCATCAGTTGAGAACCCATGAGAGGAATTGGCCGATGCACGACATAGAGCTTGCAGCGGTCGTATTTGCACTAAAGGTGTTGAGAGACTACCTCTTTGGTGAGAGTTTTACACTATATACAGATCATAAGATTTCGAAGTATTTTTTCACTTAAAATGATGTGAATATGAGATAGTGATGGTGGTCGGAGTTGCTAAAGGACTACGACTTCGCTATCCAGTATCAGCCTAGGAAGGCAAATGTCATAGTAGATGCCCTTGGCAAGAGAGGACCAGACAATGATATAGTGGTTTGCTAGATAACCTATGAATTTGGTTTACTCGAGGCGGCAGCATTTATGAGTTTGTCAAAGGTTCTAGATATTGCATAGGCACATATTTATGGACAGATGAGAGTACCGACATTATCTATTCCGTGTGTTTTAAAGTGTCAGAGAGCAAATGTGACATATTAGAGGTTTAGAAACATGGCACAAAGTCCAAATCTCCCAGATTGGCATGAGTCTATTGATGAGTGTTTGAGACACCGAGGTATATTGTGGATTACGCAATGGCAGAGTTACTCGATGGTATGCTTCGTTAGGTTAATAGATCCAGGTACACAATGCATCCCGATAGAACCGAAATGTACCATGATATACAATTGTTATTTTGTTGGCCAGGGATGAAAGCAAAAGTCAGCCAGTATCTAAAAAATTGTAAGGTATGTTAGCAGGTTAAAACTTAGCACAAGAGGCCTAGAGGACTATTATAGCCACTACTTATACCACAGTGGAAATAGGAACACATCACTATGGACTTTATTAGTGGGTTGTCGATGACCTTGCGCAAGCACGAGGCTATTTGGGAAATCATATACTATGACGGCCCCTACTTCTAAACAGGGCACCGCCCGACCTAAACTCGTAGTCAAGCCTTAATGCACATGATCTAAAAAAAAAATTTCAAAAATAGAATTGATGCTCTGTTTCTTCGCGAGGAAAAAGAAGGAACCGGGTCGGGCCGACTTGGGCCTAGGTGGGCCGGACCGGGTCGGGCCGACTTGGGCCTAGGTGGGCTGGACCGGGTCGGGTTGACCAGGACCCACTATAAAATAAAATAAAATAAATATATATTTAATTAGTTAACTAGTCTACACATGTACAATACACTAGACATACATCACACAAATATAAAATGTACCTCGTCCCTTGCCTCGGTAAACGGACGTAGCATGGTGTGGGTCCCACAGTACGGGTTGTTGAGCCTGTGTAAAGCCAATAACACAGTTAAAATTTTAGGTCGTGACATATACAGACTGACGAAATCAATGCATTTTATATTAATTTCTAAGAAATATAGCTTTCTATAACTAAGCACGCTATTCGAGCGAGAAATTATCGAACTACATAGAATGCCATTATCTATAGTGTTAGACATAGACAGTTGGTTTAGTTCGCAGCTTTGGCAAGCCATGCAGGAATAGTATGGTAGTAGACTTTAGTTCAGCACAACTTTTCATCCACAAATTGACGAGTAGTCAGATAGACTTATTCAGATACTTGAGGAAATGTTCATAGCTTGTGTGCTTCAGTTTAGAGGGTCATGGGAGAAATTTTTTCCACTTTGTGATTTTGCCTACAACAACAGCTATCAGACCATTATTGGGATGCCACCATTTGAGGCGTTGTACGGGAGACCCCGTAGATCACTAGCGTGCTGGGCAGAGCCCAAAGGCGTAGTTGTTGTTGGGCCTAAGGTTGTTGTAAATCACATAGAGAATGTCAAGCTAATTCATCAGAGGTTATAGGCCACTTAGGATAGAACGAAGAAGTATGCAAATAAATACTATGATGGGCTAAGTTATAAGGTGGATGACTGGGTCTACTTGAAAGTTTCTCCTTTGAAGGGGCATTAGAGATTTGGGATCAAGGGGAAGCTCGCACCGAGATTCATCGGGTCGTTTCAGGTATTTCGATGAGTTGGGAAGGTCGCTTATCAGTTGAGATTATCGAGCTAGTTGGCAGGAGGTTCATGACATTTTTCACATTTCTATGTTGAGGATGGCCAAGTCAAGACCAAGACCGATAGTTGATATCACTAGGATCGAGGTTAAACCAGATGTGACATACGAAGAACACCCCATTGAGATAGTGGATAGCAAGGTATAGACTCTTAAAAGGAAGGAAATACCATTAGTAATTGTTAGGTGGCAATACCATAAGAACGAGGGCTTCACTTGAGAGAGAGTGTGTGCGGGAGCGATATCCCCACTTGTTCCAAGGTAAAGATTTAACTTTAGTTTGAGTTTTAGGACGAGATTCCTTTTAGTTAGGACGATAGTAATGAGTCGCTTAATTAATCTCGATTAATTGGCTAATTACATATTAGGACCATAAGCTCAGACCCAGTGGATGTCGTGGAAAAGTCTAAGCACGCTTGACAAGATATATAATGGTTATTTTTATGTTGCTTGTATTAATTTATTTTATTATTAGTTAATATTCATGACACACTAGTGCTAAGTTTCAATTAGTTGCGTTGTGTGTGCGTTGCGATGAGAAGCGTAGGACGCTTCGAGGTGCCCGTAAGGCTGGTGTATAGGGTAGTCAAGGGTTTAGATATCACATCACTCACTCATCACATCACCTTTCACATCACCCATACCTTACTTTTCTCTTTCTTCTCTCATCTACAAATCAAAATAAAAAAGAGAAAAATATATTCTCTCCCTCTCTACCCGAACTCTCTCACATCCCTCTCATGTTCATCATTCTCACTCTCATCTCACCTCTCGGCCTCACTCATCTATCCCTCACGGCCTCAAGATCTTAGCCTCCTCGTGATTTGCGTCCCTCTCGATAGCAGGACCTACCTCGTCAATGACCTCTTTTTTAGTCAAGGTGAATGGTTGTTAGTTTTGTTACTGTTGAAGTTTTTAGAGAAATTAAGACTTTAACATTATTTTTGTAGTTGTGTTGTTGGTGTTGATGTTTATGTTGATGTAATTGTTGTTGTTGTTGTTGTTGTTGTTGTTCTTGTTCTTGTTGTTGTTGTTGTTGTTGTTGTTGTTGTTGTTGTTGTTGTTGTTGTTGTTGTTGTTGTTGTTGTTGTTGTCGTCGTTGTTGTTGTTTTTGTTTTTGTTTAAAAAAAATGCTTTCGTCTCTCTCCAGAGACGAACTCAAATTCGTCTATGGAGATAGGCAAATTTGGGAGGTGAGGGGAGGGGGAGGGGTAGCTAAGGCGGGTCGCGACCCCAAACTCCGAGGCAACCCTAGGCACCGCCATGTCACGTTACATGTCACCAAGTCCTGACACGTCGTGGTCTGCTTATCTATGACGTCTTGCGACCTAAACTGGTCATTTACATGTTTCCAACTAAAACTAGCTTAGCCAATTATTCTTCGTATAATTACTAATAAATTCGTTTAGCTAGTTAGTTAACCTGTCAAGTTTCATTATCATTTTATAGTAGAAGACTTCAAATATACGAATATTTTATGCATATTATCAAAATTTCTAAATAGTGGAAAACACAAAAATAAAGTACCATGTATCTAAGGCAACAAGATATATAAAATTAGGTATATGCATGTACAATGTCTATCATAGTCCTCTGACACCCATAACAAAGCAAAATATATCAAAATATAAATACCTACGAGTATGTCCAAGACCGTCAGCAGAAAGAGATAGTCGCCCAAGATTCCCCTTTGCCGCTACTCGTGAAGGATCTGCACTCGGTAACCCAACAAATATAGTGACGAGTCTAATGAGTAAAATCCCAAGAAAATCCCATACAATATTCAACAAGAAATCAAATAAAAATATAAGACATGTAAGTATGTTATTTGGAAACAGAAAGACATACTTTCATGAATGTAGAGCAATATTGATAAGTGATTATTTATACATATATAGGGCTAGTTTAGTTGCACGTTTAGTATAAATATCCCTAACTGAGTTCTTATTCATGGTATTCTTGTATATTTAGGGAATTAAGGTGTAATGGAAAAAATTGAGGAAAAAAGAAGAAATGGAGAAAAAACCTGCAAAATTAGAGTTGGCATCATAGGTATTTGTGTTAATGATGTGGGAATACAAGGCATGACATGGGAATGAAAGTCACGGCGTGGGAAAGAAGAGCAAATGAATAAAATCAATTCTGGAGGTTTGGCGCAATGGCGACACCGTGACATACAAGGGACAGCATTAGGACAAGCTAGGGACGACGTCGAGACTCCAAGAGTTCAAAAATACACAATGAAGTAGTGGCGGCATCGCGTTTTAACACACGCTGTGTCGGGGCAGTAAGTGACATCACCAACCACTCAGGCAATAGAAAGTGAAGCTTTAATTCGACTTAAATTGTAATTTAGGGTTTCTAATTGTTATTAAGGAGTATAAATATGTATTAGGACGTAGTAAACTCATAACTTATCACTACATAGAAGGAGATTAGCCACCATTAGAGTAATTTAGCATTGAGTTTGAGTATTAAAGAGTTTTTATTAGAGAAAACATTGAAGACTCCACATTTGCAATCAATATTTGGTTTCATTGATTAATTTAAAATAATATTTATATTCGTCTCTGATTTGCAATGATTTCCATATTAAATTTTCATATGTGTGTTTCAATGATGTGCGAGTTGTATATTTATTTTAAGGATCAATGGATCTTATGGTATGAATGCTATGCTTTGAATAGGAATAAAAAAGTGATACTAAAATGTGCAATGGTTAAAATTTGTATTGATTTTGAGCGTAATACTTAAGACATCTTGATCACATGTTTAATGAACATAAGCCTTAGGATTTATCATGGCTATTGAAGCTTCTAATCCGAACATGAACGGTACAACCGTAAAATATTTAACATCAAGCGATAGTTGTTGAGTAGGGAAGCGCAGATAGTAAACTTAGTTGGTTATGAACCCAATGATTTGAAACTTATAGCAATGTGGAGCTTACGTTATTCACATCGATAGTTAGAGTTCTAGTTTGCACAATGGAGTCTTTTCCATCACGACAGTGGGTGAAGTGGGTTTGAAGGAAATCTATCAATTTCTAATTAGGCATTGCATACAACATATTAAATGTAAAAGTGAATACAAAGCATAGTATTAAATCACCTAGGTGAAGTTGTGAACTAAAATATCCTTAATATAAGAGTTTAAGTAAAGTTTAAAGTGATTTGTTAGAATAGTTTAGATTAGTAGAAAACCAATTAAAAGTAAATCCCTTAGCAATAGTTTAAGTTAAGTAAGTAATATACAACTAGTGCAAAAACCTTTCCCCGAGGACGATATCCATGATCAACGTAAGTTGATTATACTATTACTACAAGCTAGTCGTTATACTTGTGGCACGCATCAAATACAAAAGCCAAAGTAGTAGGTAAATAATCTTAAAACTTAACAACTATTATATAAGTAAGCATAAATGTAAACACAGATACTCCCGATGAACCACTCAACTGGTAAATCATTCTGTCATGCAAAAACAATACAACATACCAGTGAACCAACTCAATAGGTCTTCATAGAAAAACCCCGGTGAACCAACTTAACCACTCTGTATAGCAAAACCCCAGTGAACCAACTTAAACAATCTTCATAGTAAACCCATCCCCCTCCAAAATGTACGCATAAAGCACTATTATTCAACATGAATGAATCAACAACAAATTATGGTTACAGTGAAGTAAAAACCAATTTGGCAGCCGAAAAACAAATGTTAAAATAGAACCGAATTTTGTAAAGCTTTCTTATGGGTTCAACGCACCTTAAATACGTGCTCGCCCTTTCTCAAAGTCTCACAAATATCCAATCCAACCCCAATATGCCCCTGACTATTGCACTATAGTCCTTGAGTCTCTTAGGATCAATTTCAAGTGCTTTAGATCGATTATAGATATTTAAAGTTAAGTGTGTAGGTCAAGTTTCAAAATAGCCCCTAAAGACTAATAAAGTTTCATTTTCAGTTATATGTTGCAACGCATTTTTGGGCATGAAAAGTTCTAATCTCAAAACTTTCCCAAGCAAGACGTTTTCGGTCTTTATCTTAGCTTTTCGAAAAGGTTTAGTTTACAAAATTCCAATTTAAAATGAAAAAGATATCAAAATTCTACCAAAACAGTTCGAATTAAAATAAATCCGACCATCAAGATTGTAAAAATTGTTTCTCCCAATAAATAGCTCCAAAAGTCGTGATTTTTTGTCCTAAGTTATCCAACATACCCAACAATAACATACTAAAAGATCAACTCAATCCGATATATATTGAGGGAGTCATGCCCTTGCAAAATTTAGCTAATTTTTTATGAATATAATTTGTTCTACTAGCAACTTTGGCTTAATTCTTTTGAAACCAAAGTTATATGATATGTATATGATTCATCTTCAACCTTAAAAAAACATGAAATCAGCAAACCAAAACCATGCAACACCTCTTGGTCATGCATGGAAACATTTTTATCGAAATTAAAACGAATGATCAGTAGAAGTTGTTACGAATTATTTAATCCTCTGTAGTTTGATCCTCCAAGCTTAGATACCTTTGAAGTCCCAAAATTGCAGCACATTCTAGTTCTCTTTGCTCTAAAAGATTATGAATTTTCTTCTCTTGTTTGCATGAAAACCAAAGTTTGCCTTTTATATACTTAGATTAGCAACTCGATTAATTAAACAAATCTTTAATTTGACTAAGTTAATTACTAGGACATGTGTCCTCACTCAAAACCACTTGTCCCACATGAAGAATGCATGTCTCCACTCACTAGTTACTATTTATCCTTAGATTTCCTACATCTTCATTATCATTATACAAATAAATGGTCTCTAATTTGTTTGTCTGAACTATAATACCATTAATCCATATCAATTAAATTTACATACTTAGACATTTAAATTCATGTAATTAGTGTATTTAGTCTCATTGTTGACACATTAGTGGTCTCATAAACCCTCGACTACCCTGTGCCCGCATCTCGACATGCATCTCGAGGCACGCCATTACTAGTGTACCTGACCAGTATGAGTTATACTAAGTTTATTTATTCATCTTAACCTATAATTATCATATTTATAGTCATTTATTTAAGTTATATTAGCCTAAGTGTTCCCGTATTACGCCTACTCGGTACCCATGTCAACATGCTTTACGAAACGAACACACATCGTATAATCTAACTCGATTACAACATTCTAGTACATACATGCGATGCAATATGATAATTTAATAATTTTCAACAATTCACCTAAACAACCATCATCCACAACTAATATATTCCATCGGTTCTCATGTCCAAGTTAACCGACTTGTCCATGTAAGGCCCTAATTACGACCATTAATCCCAGAGATTAATGTTAATCCTAGTTTAATTAATTTGAGTCATTACGAGTCGGGCCTGGCTACCCATACCCGGAATGGTCGTGCTAAGCCGGCCCAGATCCAGGCGGATCGGGCCGAGCCGGCACAGACCTAGGCAGTCCGGTTAGGTCAAACCGAGCATGATTTAGGCCCAACCCCTTAAATAGAAAAATATAATTAAAAAATAAATTAAATACGAATTTAGATAAAACAAATTACAGAAAAATAAGAGAAATAGGTAGAAGATTATGAAAAAATCTAGAAAAACAGAGAAAATATAAAAGAAAAATAAAAATAGAAAAATAGGTTTCGAAACTTTTCGGACATTTGGCACCCTGGTGTAATTCGAAAAGCATTCCATAACTAAAATTTGGAATAAAATTCTAATTTTTGTTTTTACATTAGAAAATCATTAAATTTGACACAAATATTTTAAAATGATAAAATTGGACACTATGGAATTAGGAGACTAGTTGAATATCGGTGCACAGTTTGAGGTGCAAGCGGGTCATTTCGGAGTGATTTCATGAGTGTCAAGGTAAGTAAACCTACGAGAAAATCAACTTAAAATTTATTTATTTCCCTTATAATTTACTTATTTCATTACTACGTTTTGCCAGTTTGGCTTGCATATTTACTCTATTTTTGCATGTGTCTGTGTATGGATGAAGAGATAGTTTGACCCTTTTCTGGAACTCTTATAGATGACAATTCGATTGTTACTATGGTGTTGGTCATACCTTAGACTACGAGTGAGAGTTCTTTCTGCTAGTCGATGCTCTCGAGAGTAGGTTGACGTAATGCTCGCCTCCTTCACGGAGTTTCGCTCATTTGAGGCATTGGACATAATTTTACTTTCTGACCAACATAGTTCCATATTTCGACCGTGAAGAGTAGGCAGGGACTTCCTCGCTATCGGACTAATAAGTCGTCATTTATGCTATATTTTAAGGTGATCTTACCACTGATTTCATTACTTTTATCATCATTTATGTTGTTAAATTGTTATTTTTTAATTTTAAGTTAAAAATAGGCTTTTGTACAAAAAGGAGAGATTTTCACATAAATTCAGTCAAAAAGTTGAAAATAGGCATAATGCATTGGCAAAGATCTCAGCATAAGGCTAAATCGCTAAGGAATCATTGAACCAAACGTGAATGGATTGAACGAAACTCATTGGAAACATTGTAGAAAAAGCCTCGTGAAGATCCAGAAGAAACACAAAGCTCGTATCTCGAGCAAAATCTTAGCGCCTTCATAGCGATTTGTGTATGTACGTAAGGCCCTGACACATTGTTGGGCTCAATTTTGAATGAAATTGAATAGAAATAGAGTAACACAGTGATGTCCTGGAGATTTTTCAGCTGGCATTTTGTACATATGGTGCTGGGAAGATCCGAATATTATTGGTTTTAATTCTGCTGTTTCTCAAAGATTTCGGTTTAGAAATGATTTTATCCAATTCCTACTATAAATATGAGACCTCATAATAAAAAAGAGAGTTCTAGAGACCGAAAGTTCTAGATTTAGAATTCCATAGAGAGTTCTAGAGAGGAAGCTTCGGTGCTAGGTTTTTCTATTGACGTTTTGTGCGGACGCTCTTTGTAAGTTTTATATATTTAATAAATCTTATATTTGTATTTACGATTATGAGTGGCTAAGTTCCACCATCTAGACTAAGGTATTTGAGTTCTAAGGATTAATAGATTTGTGAGGTTTAAGTGCTTCGATTCTTAACTTGTTTGTTAACGATTTTCGTATTTTTATTTGCATTGTAATTCCAAGGTTTTTTTATTACGGTTTTAAACCTTAAAGGTCCTTCTTTTTGTTGTGTAAGTGCACGTGCATGAAAATTACGGTTAGAAGCTATCGCTAGTGATCCTACCGCAGCTCGATAAGGGGGATTACGTTAGGTGGTGAGTTGAGCCTTGTCTGTTGGTAACTAGTATGCCCCTATGTATTTAGGATATGAGATGGGTAGCATTGTATCGTAACTTTCACTCGTGATAGGTGGACAATTCGACGCTAGTTACCACTCATGATAAATGTTCTCATAGAGTGTTAATGTTGCTAGTTTACTGAAAGCCTACGACATATCTGGTGGCTTTGCAAGTCTAGTTAGTATGTGGTATGTCACACGTTCCTTCCACTGACATGTGGAGAATGAGGTGACGAGAGTCGCTATATGACTATCTACAAGAATTAGTAATAGGACAAACACTTAATAAATCGATGATTGAATCAGTTCCCCAGAATGTCAAATCATGCTTTGGTATAACTTTTTTATTTATTGATTTCCGTTTTAATTGTTTTAATTTGTGTGCATTTGATTTACTAGTTTACTTTTATTTTCAAAACCCATATTTTCTCTTAAACCTAAAAAAGAATATCTCAATCCCTATGGGATCGACCTCGTACTTCCCTCACTACAAATCAATTGTAATTGGTGAAAACGAGACTATTTTTGGTGTTGAACATCAAGAGTCAAACCAATATTTTGAAAAAGATTTTAAACCAAATCTATCAAATTTGAAACATTTCATGCTTTAGAGTGTTCAAGTTAGTCCTATGAAGCTCATCACATAGCATTCCATTCACGTGTGTTTACAAAATAGTCAGAACACCTTTTATAGGCAAACTAAGACAAACATCACGCAACAATGACTAATTCAACATTTTTTCACACGATAGTCAGAATGTAGGAAATGGAACGCAAATGTACAAACCCTCAAATAGAAACCAAATTATTAACTTATATGTTTTAATTTGTTCTCAGGTAAGTTTACCTGAACATATTTTATTTACCAGATTTACCTCAACATTAATTACCATGTCAATTAATTACTCCCTCTGATCATTTTTGTGAGGCATCATTCAAAAACTCTTTGTCAACAAATATAAATTGTTTTCAAAATTTTAGAAAACTTTTCTACCTCTTTATCCATTTTACTCTAAACATTTAATTGTAATTAAAGACATGTTCTTCTTTTATTGGGTACTTTTTATTAGATAAATAAATGATTGATATAGTTAATGGCATAATTAAACCACGCGTAATAATGTACTTTGAGCCTATAATTAATATTTTTCAGTTTGGGGCAAAAACAACTTATATTATTAACCAGATGAAGTATTTACTTATAATCAATTTTTATTTTTTTTGGGTAAAAACGTGGCGGAGTCAAGATTACAATAGCTGGGCCTTTTAGCCGATTAACATCGAGATGTTGTTGGGAGCATTAATAAAAAAAAAAACAATCCCTTTGTGATTCTAACACATCCTTGGCCAACCGATCTACGCACGTATTAGCTTCACGAAACACGTGTCGTGCCATTATATTCATATCCCTCATTAGGGTATCCTTAGTCTCACAAACCAGGGGGTCAAAGCCATTATATTCTTATCCCTCATTAGGGTATTAGTCTCACAAACCAAGGGGTCAAAATGAGGACCTGGGGACTGCTCAGTTAGGAGGGAGACCGCCTCCATAGAGTCCGATTATATGATCAGGTTGCGATGTCCCTGCTTTATTTCTATTTCAAACCCTGTCTTCATTGCCCACAGTTCAGTCGTCAGAGGAGGGTATCGGCCAAGTAGGTGCTGGAACCCTACTATGCATGAGCCTCGTTCATCTCGGATCAGACCACCGGCCGCTCCTCTCCCTATCGCTGGATCTACAGCCCCGTCACAGTTCAACTTCATGCACCCTTGTTCTGGCCTCTCCCAGCTGCAAGGCCTCTCCCAGCTGCAAGCTGCCCATTATTAAGGAGAGACTCCAGTGTTAGATTATCTTTTCCTAATTAATCTCTATCTCTATTATACGTTACTCATATTATATTGTTACGAAATCTATGTTTTGAGCCCACATATGGTAGTTTGGGCATAAATGTTTTGAGTACGGGATTTTCATTTTCTCCCATCTCTTTTCAAAATAAATGGACCCAATAACTGTAAAACACTTATTGAGATATGATTTGTTTAAAAATCACATTGAGATCTCGTCATCAAAGATACGGTATTACGGAAGAAGGTAGAGAAGGGAAAAATATTCTTAAAACACTTATTGAGATATGATTTGTTTAAAAATCACATTGAGATCTCGTCATCAAAGATACGGTATTACGGAAGAAGGTAGAGAAGGGAAAAATATTCTTAAAACTTATTGGCAATGGAAAGAGGTATGTTTATATTTTATGATTTATGATTGAATTAAAAGTGTTATATAGATAAGAATAAACAACATTGGTATCAGAGCATGATTAAACACTTTTCATTCAACAGAGTGGTTTAAGTCGATGTTTAATTTCCACATTATAGATCAATACTTTGATTGACTTAACTTTGCATTTTTGGTATATTGCATTTTTGGGTATATTGTATTTTCCTATTCCGATGTCGATATATTTGACGTTAAAGAATTTGGATCTATAATAAATTGATATATATGTCGTTGGATAATAAATTCTCGGATGAACTAAAATTTGGGTTTTATTGATATACATGCGTTGTGTACTATTTGTTTGTTTTGGTACAAATTATTTCCTACGAAGTATGTGCATGGCTTAATCTTTCATATTTGTTAGTGTTGATTAACGTGACAGTTTGTTTATTCCTTGGTTAAAGTAATTAGTCACGTTTAAGAATGACATTTGACTTTTGGAGGGGATTTGCATATTATCATGAAAATATAATATATATGGATTTGAAGACATAAAAATAATGTATTGATTAATTGATCAACTACCATGAATACATACCAATAATTTTGTATATCTTTTCCAATATGTCTTAATAGTTGCATGTTTAAATATAGTCTTAATTAATTACATGCAGTGTATATATATATATATATATATATATAATTAGAATTAAAGTATGCTTGATTAAATATTTATTTAATGAAAAGCTTGTTAGTCACCAAAGTGGCCTAGCTTGAATAGATGTTAAATATTTAATTAAGACCAATTAATTATAGCGCTAGGAGGTCACCCAAAGGTGGACATTGCTTATAATTAATGAAATTTAAGAGATTTATCTTCATACTTAATTAAAAATAGGTATGTTTTATCCAAAGATATCTTACTTATTTTTCTAAGTATGATTGATCGTCTATGAAGGTATGTTTATTAAGAATTTGATATAGCATGAATTATGTATTAAAGTATCACCCAAATGTGAACTTAAAATACATAATAAAAGTATTGTATGTCCGAATCTATTAGATTTAACTCAAAGCATTAATGTGAATAATTTTGTTATATTTGCAGCGTCCTCTAATATGTTTGCCTTGGGTAATATGATGGTTAAGTTCAATGGGCTTAACTATAATGATTTGTCTGAATAGATTCAGTTCCAACTGAGTGTAATAGATCTTGACCTGATAATCATTGTAGACGAAAAGCTTGCGGCCATTATGAGGCCAGCTCCGAAGAGGAAAAGTCTTTATATGAGGCTTGGGAGTGGTCTAATAGGCTAAGTTTGAATTTGATGCAAATGACGATTGCAGAAAATGTCAAACCATCTATGCCCAATACAAACGATGCAAAGGAATTCATGATCCGGCTAAAAGAGTACTCACAATCGGACATTGCTGACAAGTCCATTGTGGGAAGCTTGATGAGCGAGTTGACTACTAAGAAATTTGAGTGGTCACAGCCCATCCATGATCATGTGACTAGTATGTCCAACTTGGCAGCGAAGCTCAAAGCAATGGGTATGGACGTGAGTGAATCATTTCTGGTTTAGTTCATTATTTTTCCCCCTGAGATTGGCTAGTTCCAGGTGAATTACAACACCATAAAAGAAAAATGGAACTTGCAAGAAATCAAGGCCATGCTCGTACAGGAAGAAGGGAGATTAAGGAAACTGAAGGGTCACTCAATTCATCTCACTATGCATGATGGAGCTAGTAGTAGCAAAGCAATCCCAAGAAGGAAGGACATAAAGAAGGACAAAGCCCCAATGAAAGTTCATGAGGGTCGAATCTATAAGGAGCTGAGGTGTCACTTCTGTAGGAATAGTGGACATTTCAAGAAAGATTGTCCGAAACGAAAGGCATGGTTTGAGAAGAAATGTATACATTATATTTTCGTATGTTTTGAATCAAACATAATTGAAGTGCCTAATAAAACCAGGTGGCTTGATACTGGTGCAACTACTCATGTTTCACATATTATGCAGGGATTCCTTTCAATCCATCCCATAAGCAGAACTGAAAAGTTCTTATTTATGGGGAACAGAATGAAGGCACGCATAGAAGGGATCGGGACTTACAGATTAATCCTGGATACTGGATACTTTTTGGATTTAGAAAAGTGTCTTTATGTTCCCGAATGTTCAAGTAACCTTGTTTCGGTATCATAGATTGGATTGTGTAGGCTTTAATTTAAATATTGAAAACAATTGTTTTAGTTTATTTAAACACAAATACTATTATTGTTCTGGTATTTTAATTGACAACTTATATCGTTTCAATCTTGATAGTATCTTTGTTGAATCCTTGTTTAATGTTGAGCATGTTATTGGAAATAAACGTAGTGCACATGATGAGTGCTCAGCTTTTTTTTGACATCAAAGATTAGGTCACATATCCAAAGAAAGTGTAAAAGGTTAGTGAAAAGTAATATCTTACCTCAATTGAATTTTGTTGACTGGGATGTATGTGCGGATTGCATTAAGAGAAAGCAAACCAAACATATATCAAAACATCCCGCCATAAGAAGCAGTGAGCCTCTTGGATTGATACGCACCGATATTTGTGGTCCTTTTGATGCTCCGTCTTGGAGTGGTCAAAAATATTTTATCACCTTTATTGATGATTACTCACGATATTGTTATCTATACTTGTTGCATAAAAAGTCTCAATGAGTGGACATTTTAGAAGTGTTCATTAATGAGGTAGAAAGACAGCTAGATAGAAATGTAAAAGTGGTGAGATCTGATAGAGGTGGCGAATACTTTGGAAAGTATGATGAAAGTGGACAATGTCCAGGTCCATTTGCAAATTTTCTTAAAGTCGAGGTATTTGTGCTCAATACACAATGTCTGGTACACCTCAATAAAATGGTGTAGCTGAAAGGCGGAACCGTACTCTTATGGATATGGTTAGGAGTATGTTAAGTTGTAACACTATACCTTCATCATTGTGGATGTATGCATTAAAAACTGTTGCATATATGTTGAATAGGGTTCCTAGTAAATCACTTCCTAAGACTCCTTATGAACTTTGAACTGGTAGGAAACCTAGTTTGAGACATCTTCATGTTTGGGGATGTCAAGCAGAAGTACGGATATATAATCCACATGAAAAGAAACTTGATGCAAGGACTATTAGTGGTTACTTCATTGGTTACCCTGAAAAGTCTAAAGGGTATATATTTTATTGTCCTAACCATAATACGAGAATAGTTGAGTCTGGTAATGCTCGGTTCATTGAGAATGACCAAAACAGTGGGAGTGAAGAATCACGAAATGTGGATATTCGTGAAATTCAATTGAAAACTCCTACATTTAGCATTTCTCCTCAAATTGTTGTTCCTCTTGTTGTATCACGGCTACGCAATAAATCTGGACAACAAATCATTGTTGCAAATGAGGAAAATGAACTTATTGTTAATGAACCAGCTAATGATGCACAAGTTGTAAATGATCAAGTAGAACCACAAGAAATAGCATTACGAAGGTCTGTAAGGACAAGAAGACCAGCAGTTTCAAATGACTACGTGGTTTATTCACTTGAACATGAATGTGATTCGAGCATTGACAAAGATCCAGTCTCGTTCAAACAAGCCATGAAATGTGATGATTCTGAAAAATGGTTTAATGTCATGACAGACGAGTTGAAATCAATGGATGACAACAAAGTCTGGGAATTAGTCGAGTTGCCCGAAGGTGCAAAGCAAGTTGGTTGCAAATGGGTCTTCAAAACAAAATGACTCACATGGCAATATTGAAAGACATAAAGCCAGACTTGTCGCCAAATGTTACAATCAAAAGGATGGCATTGACTATAAAGAGACCTTCTCTCCAGTTTCAAAGAAGGACTCTTTAAGAATTATAATAGCTTTAGTAGCTCATTATAATCTTGAGCTTCACCAAATGGATGGGAAAACTGCCTTTTTGAATGGAGACTTAGAAGATGAAGTTTACATGGACCAACCCGAAGGTTTCTTGACCACAGGAAAAGAAAACTTGGTGTGTAAGTTGAAGAAATCAATATATGGATTGAAACAAGCTTCCAGACAATGATATATTAAGTTCAATAATTCCATTACGTCATATGATTTTGTAGAAAACACTATTGATCAGTGTATATATATGAAGATCAGTGGGAGCAAGTTTATCATATTGGTCCTATATGTTGATGATATTCTTCTTGCTGCGAGTGACGTTGCTATGTTACATGATGTAAAGAGATTTCTCTCTATAAACTTTGAAATGAAAGATATGGGTGAGGCATCATATGTGATAGGAATAGAGATATTCCGTGATAGATCGTAATGATTGTTAGGTTTGTCTCAGAAAGGATATATCAATAAAGTATTAGAGAGATTTCAAATGGACAAGTGCTCTGCAGGAATAGTTCCAATTCAGAAAGGGGACAAGTTCAGTTTAATGCAATGTCCTCATAATGATTTGGAACATCAGCAAATGCAATGTATTCCTTATGCGTCATTAGTTGGGAGCTTAATGTATGCCCAGACTTGTACTCGACCAGATATCAGTTTTGTTGTTGGAATGTTGGGTTGATATCAAAGTAATCTTGGAATGGGTCATTAGAAAGCCGCAAAGAAAGTACTTAGGTACTTACAAGGCACCAAAGATTACATGTTGATCTACAAAAGGTCGAGTCATCTCGAAGCGATTGTACATTCTGATTCAGACTATGCCAGATGTGTGGACTTGAGGAAATCTACATTCGGTTACTTGTTCCTATTAGCTGAAGGAGCAGTTTCATGGAAGAGTGCGAAGCAGACTGTAATTGCTACTTCCACTATGGAGGTTGAATTCGTAGCATGCTTTGAGGCCCTTATTCATGCCTTATGGTTGCGGAATTTTGTGTCAGGACTTGCTATTATTGATAGTATTGCTAGACCTATAAGGCTATATTGTGATAATTCCGCAGCAGTTTTCTTTTCGAAGAATGACAAGTATTCTAAAGGTGCAAAACACATGGATTTGAAGTACTTGTGTGTCAAAGAAGAAGTGCAAAAACAAAGAGTGTCAATTGAGCATATTGGTACTAATTTGATGATAGCGGATCCGTTAACTAAAGGATTACTGCCCAAAACGTTTATTGGCCATGTTGAACATATGAGCATTATAGACAAGTCATTGTTAACATAATATTGCGGTATGTATACATACATTTATAATTGTATTGCTCGTATTATTGTCATAACACTTGTGAATTCAATTAAAGCTTTGTCTTTGCTTATGTACTTGTTATCTTCATTATATTTCAGTGAGATAACATTATAGTTAGAGGGTTGAATTTTTCTTATTAAAATTATATTGGTTGAGTTGATTGTGATACATGGAAGGAATCATGTCGATTAAATGACTTGTGACCGCCATGATCTAATCATTTTAATTCAGTGAAAAAGTGATTTGATAGATTCAATAAAAGTGCGAAATTATATTTTATTTTGAATCATCAAGTCATAACATTGGTCAAGTGGGAGATTGTTAGATTATCTTTTCCTAATTAATCTATATTATATGTGACCCATATTATATTGTTACGTACTCCATGTTTTGGGCCCACAACTTGATGGTAGTTTGAGCATAATTGTTTTGAGTAGGGTGGGCAAATCGCGGTTTGGTGGTGAAAACCACCAAACCGCGATCAAACCGAGGGTTTACGGTTTGGTGATTTTTCAAACCACCACCAAACCGCGAATCACCAAAACCGCAACCAAACCGAACCGCGGTTTGGTCGGTTTGGTTTCGTGGTTTTCATGCGACCCATTTTCTAAAAAAAAAAAAAAAAAAAAAAAAAAAAAAAACAATCGTACATATTACAATTACATACAATAAAGTCCATACATGTTTAATGTTCAATTGTTCATCAAAAATTCAACATAAGATACAACAAAACATATATAATATAAGTATATAATCATTAACCAATCATTAATCAAATAGAATGCACCTTAAAAAAAAAATAGGAACCATTTATTCAAGGGAACAATGCTGATACTACAATTCATCAGGTTCTATTACAATAGAATTTCATGTATCAACAATACTCAACATCATTTTGATTAAAATATGTTCAATCACTATACACTAATGGGTAGCAAAGAATGCACATGATTGTTGTTGAACCTGGAATCGAACATCAATGACAACTAGAGACTTCAAATTCAATATTTCCTCCACAAGATATAGACTTCACTAAGATGGACAGATCTAGAAACATCAATAAACTTTTAGTTAATACTTATATTAAGAATTGATTTGAAAAAATCCAGTTCAATATTACGATTTCAATACTTTTTCATGCTAAGGAATATTAATCTAAACGTTAGGGACATCATTAGATATGCTTAAAGCCTCAAATAATTATAGTTTGACAAAAAAAACGTACCGTCTTGCGAGGTAGCGGTGTGAGGCGGCAGTGGACGCAGCAGCGGTTCGCGCGATGGAAGGCGACGACGATGACAATGGATTCGGCGGCGGCGGTGAGACGGGGAGTAAGGAAGATGAAGGGCGGTGGTATGGCGGCAGTGAGACGGGCACTCCGCGACGGGCCGACGACGATAAGAGTGCTCGAGAGAAGAGAGGAGAAGGCGGGAGTGAGAGGAGAGAGGAGACGGGAGTGACGGGAGTGAGAGAAGAGAGGAGCGGCGGGAGTGAAAGGAGAGAGGTGACGGCGGTGAGAGGAGAGAGAGACGGAGACGGGAGTGAGAGGAGAGAGGAGTGGCGAGAGTGAGCGGAGAGAGGTGACGAGAGCGAATGAGAGGTTTTTTTTGTTATGTTTTAGCCTTTTAGAGTTTTTTGTGGTTATTTACTAAAATACCCTCGATTTGGTGAAACCGCAGTTTTTCCAAATTGAAAACTGTGACCAAACCGCGATTCTGCGGTTTTTACATTTTTCAAACCGCACCCAAACCGCAGGTTTTAAAAATCAAACCAAATCATGCAGTTTGAACAGTTTTTCGAAAAGCGCTTCCACCCTTAGTTTTGAGTACGGGGGTTTTAATTTCCTCTTCTCTCTCTTCAAAAACCCAATAACTGTTGAGATATGATTTGTTTAAAAATCACATTGAGATCTCGCCATCAAAATACGGGACGGAAGAAGGTTGAGAGGGGAAAAACATTCTTAAACTTATTGGCAATGGAAGGAGGTATGTTTATATTTTATGATTTATGATTGAATTAAAAGTGTTATATAGATCAGAATAGACAACATCCAGAGCTTCTCATGAGTAACGAAGCTTGGAGAAATTATGCAGTTCTGGTATGAATACGCCAAACTGGGTCCTTAATTGGAGCTCTGCGAGCGCCGAATACAACCTCATTCCACCAAGACCATATCAACCAACATGCAGTTCCGAAAAGAATGCGCCAGCTCCGATCCTTATGTCGTAGGTTTCAATCAATCCACTGAGCCAACGGACTATGAAAGAACGAATCATCATGTCGCCTGAGCAAAACTCTCCCAGATCTGCATTATATGTCCACAATCCCTGATGGAGTGAAGTGTCGATTCCGCTTCATGCTCACATCTGGGACATATCCCTAAGTCAGTGATACCTCGTCTCATGCATTCCTCTCTAGTGAGAAGCCTGTTATGCCGAAATAGCCATAGAAAGGACCGAATTCGTTGGGGTCCGTCCCACCTCCAGATCTGTTGCCAAGCTCTTGAATCATGTTGTGGTGTCGACTTTGTTCTCAGCTTGTAAGCTTCGCACATAGAGAAATAACCTCTCTAATTAAATTGTCAACTGATCTCATCTGCTCCTGTGCTTGGATTTGGTGCAGGGATGGTTCTGATTCTCTCACAAATGTCATCCGAGAGGAGCATCCTAAGCCTAGGTGTCGAGGTGTGTGGACCGAAATAATAGTCTCACATCGAATAATTAAAACTTCATAGTTAAATATATATAAGTGGTTATTTCCCTCAACTAATACCAAGGCCATGTGTGGACGAAATAATAGTCCCACATCGAATAATTGAAACTTCATAGTGAAGTATATAAGTGGTTATTTCTCCTCAATTAATACCGAGCGGTACTGGCGGAGATCATAGGCTCGTGGTCCAAGGTGAAGTGTTGAGATGTGTGGACGAAATAATAATCCCACATCGGCCGCGGGTATGTCCCAACCACCAGCTGTCTCTGGACATTGTGTCTATCTTCAAATAGTGTGGGAGTGGGTGTTCTTCCCAATCACCTGTCCAAAGCCAGCTAATCTGTGTTGTAGCTTCCTCTTCCTCAAAGAAAAGATTCCAAATACTTTAATATTCCATTTCTGGTGCTTTATTGCTATCTGCTCGGATGATGTAGTGAACTCTGAAGAGTTAGGCCAGCTCTTCCAGACGAAGCAAGTGAAGTCAGTGTCGTCCAACACGCTTGAAATCTAAAGGGTCTTTGTGTTTGGGGAGGCTCCCTTCAACTTTCTACTTTAGTAATATGGGCATATGATCTGACTTGAACCTTGATAGATGTATCACCAAGCTTTTTTGGGAACTATAAACGCCATTCCTGATTGCATACTGCCCTATCAAGCCTCTCTTGTAACTTTCCTCGACACCATGTATATTTAGGGCCCTTAAAGCCCAAGTCGAGAAGATTATAAGTAGGCAGCACGTTAAGGAGCTACCAGCATTTAGCAAGATTGGGTCCCTTCTTTTCACTAAAGATTGGTATACATTGAAGTCTCCTACAACTGCCCAAGGGGTATTAGCAGGGATACACAGTCGACCAAGTGAGGACCACAACAGTCGACGGGTACTGTCGGTAGGAGATGCATACACCACAGTCAGTACACCATCTTGTGATTCTTGTCTATTCATTTTCCATTCCACATGATTCATCTGTTTAGTAGTTTCAGGAACCTTAATCTGCACTATAGGTTCTGACCAGAGAAACCAGATCCCTCCTGAAAATCCAACAGCATCCTCTTTCCAGGAATTAGTTAAGCCTAAGCTTTTAATCACTTTATCCTTCTGAATTCTGCTAATGCGAGGTCCAAGCATAGCTGCAATATCAGCCTTGTGTAGCCTCATTATTTCTTTAAAGGAAGGTTTAAATTTAGGGCATTTAGCCCCTTGGCAATTCCAAGTTATTATAGACATCAATAACCAGAGAAAAGAGATAAGACCGCATTTGAGACATGATCGTACGCATCTCAATCATCCATTGGCTGAAGGTCCCCCTTCTGAGTCGAGGAAGAGGGTACTTCGGCTCTTTCCTGAAGAGCTACATTCACGGTAGGTTTTGCAATGCTCGAAACATTCGGATTAGCCTGGCTCCCTAATCCATCTCGTCTCAGTCACGACTTCGCTTCGAGCCTACTTCCGATCCATCCATCTGGGCTGGCATAAGTGTATGTTGTGATTTGCGTTGGGTGTGTGGGCTTTTTCTTGGTTTATTAAACTTTACCCTTCGTGCCCTTGTTTGTGATATCTAGTAATGGGCCTGTTTCTAGTGGATCTTTATTGGACTTTTGGGTAATTCCAACATCTTTCGCTGCCTCAGAAACAGTCTTTACAGTCTGTGGGGCCTCTCTCTTTCCTTTTGTACCCTTTCTTGTACACTCGCTAGATTCTCCTTGTTTCGAAAAAATCACAAAAGTACAAATTGTTGTACTTAAAATGAGAAAAATAGGGCTGAAATGCTTTTATTTCGGGCAAATAGGTAACGTCGCCCAATGAAAATGTGTTATCTAAGTGGCAAGTTTTTTTACTGACGCGGACACATGGATAGCGCCTTTTGAAAAGGCGTTATCCATGTGTTCGGGCCAGGTGGCGTAAATTACACAGATATCGCCTTTTTAAAAAGGCGCTATCTGTGTAATCTACACGTCTTACGTGGACAGTGAGGTAGACAGTGAGGTGGAAGGCAATTGTATAAATAGTTTTTTTTGAAAAGGAGCTATCTATACAAAATTATACACTCTATGAATGACTCCTTTTGAAAATGAGTTATCAATACAAAAAAATTTCCCCATGAACGACACGTGCATATGGAGATGGACGACCCGCGCCACTCGCGTATGTCGAGGTAGACAACCAATGTAAACAACGCGCACACATATTGACGCGGACAACCCATGCAAATGTCACCCATGTATACCGAGGCGGAGATTTCATGCAAATGGCAGGCATGTATGTCGAGGTGGGCGACCCATGCAACCTCGTGCAACTCATGCAAACGTCACGCACGTGTCTCGAGGTGGTAAAACCAATATTAACGTCGCGTACGTATCTCCTAGTTGACAACACATGGAAATACCACGCACGTATGTCTAGGTGGGCGAGTCTTGCATATCCACTACAGACTATGGACCCAATGCAAACGTCACACACGTATCGTGAGGCGGACAACCCGGGTGAGTTGCATGCTTACTATGGATATGCATGGTTGGCCCACCTCGACATACATGCGTGGCGTTTCCATGTGTTGTCAACCAGGAGATACGTGCGCGACGTTTACATTGTCTTTATCACCTCGAGACTCGTGCGTGACTTTTGCATGAGTTGCACGAGGTCGCATGGGTCACCTACCTCGACATGCGTGCCCGCCATTTGCATGAAATATCCACCTCGGCATACATGGGTCACATTTGTATGGGTTATCAACGTCGATATGCGTGCGCATTGTTTACATTGGTTGTCTACCTTGAGATACGCGAGTGGCGCGGGTCGTCCATCCTCATATGCATGTGGCGGTCATGGGGAAAAGAATTTGTCTTGATAGCTCATTTTTCAAAAGGAGCTATCAGTAGAAAGTATAGTTTTGTATAGATAGCTCCTTTTGAAAAGAAGCTATCTATACAAATTGTCTCGCCAACTCAACGCCACCTCACCGCCACCTCACACCGATGAAGCCTAGTCATATGATATAACGCCTTCTCATAAGGTGTTATCATCTAAATTTGAAAATAAAAAGTAAACTACCATATTTTGTGAAATAAAATGTAAATGGCCCCACTCTTGGAAAAACACCCCTTGTTCCATACGTTGACCTGAAAATATGATCCAATGATTAGAGGAACTTACCTTTCCCCTCGCATCCACGTACGGAAACTTTCCTTCAAAATTCGCCAGTGATGTAAAACGGTTGCCCCTAGGATCCTAGGATGTGCCAGTTGGACCCTGATTTCCCACGCCTTCCTTACGCTGTCCTTCATCGGCTTTCACCTTGGCCGGTCCTTTTTGCAATCATTCAAGGTCCATATTGAGTTCAGGCTCCTTTGGGACTGGGGGGACGTTGGAGCTTGATTCGTCACGTTCCTTCCTTTCTGAATTTATGATGCCTTTTTTTTCTGTTTGGCTGGACACGCTATTGTACTATGACCACACCTTCCTCAGTGAAAACAAATGAAAGGAATGCCCTCGTACTCAACAGATTAACAAAAGTCTGCAACACAAAACTTTGACAATAAAGGTTGGGCTAGATCAACCTCTGTAGCGACCCTTGCAAATTGGCTTCTATTAGCCGTCGATGTATGTAAATCGACCTGCAATGGCTTCCCCAAAGCCTTTGCTAACTCCAATACAATATCGTCATGAAAATATTGGGCAGGTAAATCAGGGAATATAATCCATATTGTCCCCTTCGTGATCACTGCATCGGAAGCCCTAAACTCTAGATACCAACGTTCCACTGACGGAACATGTCCCGGAATTACCCAAGGACCATGGAATAACGCCTTCTCCACATCACATTCCGCTGTTAACTTTACAAGGAAGAAACATTCTTGAGATCACGGACATAAAACTCTCTTTTAAGATCCCATAATGCTTTGATTCTGTTGCAAAGCATATGGAACCCCAACTTCCTGCCTAGAAGTTTGACGACTAAGGTGTTTTCCATCTGCTTATTCATCAAGTCCTGCAACCTTGTTGAAATCGTGACATAGGGGCCAATCTCATCCCTCTTAATAACCATATCTCCATCCTCCAGAGGAATAGGTGTATGGAAAACATTCGGCTTTTCGTTCAACAGACTACTCTTATATGTAGCCTCCATCTCCACATCTCCATCGGCCTGGGAATTACCCTTTACTTCATTAGCGATCTCCGACGCGCCATCGTTATTCAGTCCAACATCGTCTCATATCTTGACTTTGGGAAGAGGGTCATCGCTCGACGAAGATCAATATCCATCGTCATCTTTAATTTTGATTATTTATAATCATTTTTCAAGAACAATGTTTGTTTTTTGTTTTTCGTTTTTTTGTTACGTAACTAGTCTAAATAATTTAAACTATGCTTTAAGTTTCTAAGTGTGCTTGAACTAAGAAAAAACGGAAATGTTCTCAAATTAAGTTAATTATTTGGTCTCAATTTCATCACCTTTATAAATTGTGAACAGAAATTTGCTTACTTCACCACATAAATTCACAAGTGCAAATAGTCACAATAATTTCAAACTTTCAATTTTATATCAAAATAATCTCAAACTAATAATTATGTCTAAATAATTTCAAATTTTGTATTTTATGTCAATTTTTTTTCCAATTACTTTTTGTAGACAAATTGATGATGATTGTGACATATGAAATTAGTGAAGTTGCTAGCAAATGAGGTGGTTTAATTTTAAGAAATAAAAGGGGTTAATTATAAATTTAAAAAATTACAACCCACCAAGACAAACAATTGGTTTTGAGCAGGTCAAATCCAAAGTTTGGAATTATTTTGATGTCAAAATGTAAATCACCTCATTTTGCTAGCAACTTTATCAATTTCGTATGCCGCACCTAAATTTGACTAAAAAAAGTAAATAAGTCAAAATTGATATAAAATTTAAATTTTGTGATTATTTAGTCTTTGATATTATTTTGACACAAAATCTAATTTTTTGAATTATTTTGTCTATTTGACCCATTCAAAAAGGCGATAGCGATTTAAAGTGAATTAATGGCATAGTAAATTTTATAAATGTGATGGAGATTTCCGTGAATGATTGAAGCAGTAAAGAAGAGGAGGCTAAAATATTATTTTCATATATTACTTACTATTTGTCACATTAATATGATATGGCCAAGATTTTATTTTTATTTATTTATTTATTTATTTGTTTTTTGTGTTGTTGCACCACTCCGTATTTGAAAAGTTCATTGGATCTCGACTCATTTCCGGCTTGAGTCTGGTAGGGATCAATGCTCACTCTCTTTGTAAAGCTAGAAATCAAGACCACTAAATTTTTTTCACATGGGAGATGCTAGGGTGACTAAGGATGAAACACTCGGTGATGGTATCCATCCATTTTTACATTAGGATATATGTGTCATCTCGGGTATCCCATCACCGGGTCATCCTACTATTTTTTTTCATATTACAAGCTCACAACCCTCACAACCCCACTTTATTAAAAGACATAACCGGGTCATCCTACTATTTTTTTCATATTACAAGCTCACAACCCTCACAACTCGACTCTATTAAAAGACAGTTTTGTCTTAATTACAAATTCATGAATGATGAGGCATTACATGTTTACAGACAGACCAAATTAGTAATGTTAGACCAAAAAAATTAAATGGGCCACAATAAAGTTATAGAGCCTAGCTAAGTCTACAAGGCTTCACCAGCTTATATAACTATCAAGATCTAATGAGCCTAAGATTATTTTACTAAAAATCCAAGATGGACTTTAACTAAATATCAACTAATAGTCTAATATTTATTATGTAGTCCAACAAACTTAAACATTGGTTCTCCCGGCATAGCAACTCTCTACTTTGTTTAAGACCTCAAATTATGGAATACGAATCCCTTTCAAACCTTTTTTAAGATCTATTTTCTAAGAATTTTATTTTTTTTTCAAAATTTCGATTTTTTTTTTTTTTTTTTTTTTTGATATTGCAATTCAAACACTTGTACACATTTTTTTGAAGTCCCACTTGACATGCATATAGATGCAGACGTTTAGACAGTTCACTATACAACAAGTGAAGTTTTCCGACCTCAATAAAAAAAAGTATCTACTGAACTATCAAAAAAATAAAATAAAATAAAGCAAAACCCATAATTTAGTGTTTAAACTTTGAGGTTTTTACGCTTATGATTTCTAAACTTTGAAAACTGCACATTTGATCTTTAAATTTTTAAAAGAGCACATTAGGTCCTTCCGTCATTGGGACAGTTAAGTCCAATGACATGACTAACGAAATCGGCCATGTGGCTAGTTTTCTACCGAATCACCGATTCAACAATGAACCATATTGAACCCAACTCAAAATAACCAAAAATATTTTCCTCAAAATCAATCCCTCCCTTACGGAACCCAACTCAAATAAACCAAAAATATTGTCCCCAAAATCAATCTCTCCCTTCATCCTCACCATTCGCGTTTAAACTCCTGCAACACAGAGACGTTTAGCCCATTGAACAAAATAAGGACTACATTCAAACTTAATACTTCCATTTTTCTTATTTCTTACTCTTCAGATCAGCAGAGACCATACGCATTTTTCGCACAAAAAATAACCACAATTCAGAAACCATTCATATAAAAAATTTCAAGAACAATGTTATCCATTTTCGTAAGCAATTAATGACATTAGCAAAAAAAAAAAAAAAATTGTCCTTACGTTGTAAACTAAGTTGTAAGCCAACTAGAACTTAAGTTGGACTTGCTAGAGACTTAAGTATAGAAGGCATAAACTAAGAACTACTATAACAAGTAGAGAAAAGGAGACAAGAGAGAAGAGAGCTAGAGTTGAAAAATGTAGAGATTTCCATTCCAACATTGGTGTGTGAATTACAATGAAGTTGTCACCCTTTATATAGGTCATTTGGTGATGATGATAATTGTACTTATTCAATGTGTACAAGTTATACATACACCACAAGTCATACAACACATCACAAGCAACATAGACAATACATGGAAGAGTTGGTGTACATTGGAGAAGATTACAAGTTACATGACAATACATGAATAAGTGATTATACATTGGAGTTGAATACAAGTTATGTAGAGTGTACAAGTTACATTCAATGTAGAAGTCATGCTTGATGTTACAATTCAATGTGAGAGTCATGCTTGACAATGTGATCATTCATAAGCTTGGTTAAAGGGTCATCCAATTTACAACACTCCCCCTTGGATGACACTTGCTGAGAGAATATGTCTCGTTAAAACCTGTACTAGAAAAACCATGTGGGAAAAAATCTAGTCTATGAAAAAGAGTACAATGTTCTCGTCAATCTTGATTTGTAGTATAATATTGTCGATTGCCTCATTAAAAACCTTGCTCGGAAAACCCAATGGGACAAAACCAAAGCTAAGGAAAATAGTGCAACACATTGATACACTTTGAGAGAATATATATGCCTCATTAAAACCTTTACTAGAAAAACCATGTAGGAAAAAATCTAGTATAAGAAAAAGAGTACATTGCTCTCGTATTTTTTTTATACGGAGCATAATAATGATACACATTGCTCTCATATTAATCAACTTTGATAAAGAGTTTTAATATTGTTAGAATTGCCTCATTAAAAACCTTGCAAGGAAAACCCAGTGGGATAAAACCTTAGTAAAGGGAAAAAGAGTGCAATGCACTAACCAACCTTGATAAAGAGTTTTAATATTGTTAGAATTGCCTCATTAAAAACCTTGCAAGGAAAACCCAGTGGGATAAAACCTTAGCAAAGGGAAAAAAAGTGCAATACACTAACCAATAACTCATTTTGATTCTCCCCTCATGTTCACATGGGTGAGACATCTTGTGCATTTTGTTGCACATGGACATCGTTTTCTATATGAACCATTTAATGCTGAAGCATATAATTGTCACTCTTTTGTATATAATACTTGCATCAAGTAATTGATTCATAATTTGTTGCTACCGAATGATCCTTTGAACTTCGAGTTCATATTAATTTATACATGGATCATAATACAACAAATTTAATGCAATTTGATGTGTTTCAAGTAATTTCACGCCATTCCTTTTGAATTGGCTTATATCTCCCCTAATGGTGGGAAAATTGCTTCATCAAAGTGACAATTAGCAAAACTTGCTATAAATAAATTCCCTATCGTGGATTCAAGGCATCTTATAATATGATTAATGGAGAGTTAAATCAATATAAGTCTCCTATTGATTTGCTTTGAGATAATCTCCAAATTGATAAAAAAACTCGATTCGATAAAAGATGTCCGTGCGAATTTGTGATATTTTCGCATTATTGATGATTATGGATAATCAAATAGATCTTTCCACATTAAGAATGTCATTTGATTTATGACGACATTCGTTTTAATGTGTCTTATATATTCCGAAGTTAAAGCCGAGAATATTATACTCGATTAAATCATATAGATAAATTTTTTATTATTCTAAGTAGACTTCTTCCGAATAAGACATTAACAATAAAATTGTTGTACCCGATATTGCCTGAACATTAGCCTCCGCTAAGTTCGAATTCGAGAAATATTCACTTTTATATTATAATGTACATGCATGTAGCACGATACACAAGACATAAACTCATCGCCTATATTTAGGTCACGATTTAAACACATCTTGATGTGCTTGTTTTATCGAGCCATTTTCAATGATAAAATTCATAATATTTTGCCTTTGATTTTGAAGGCATGGTAAAGGTCAAAAAAATATTCGGGTATATATATGACAATATTTAGGCAAAATAGCCCTTCATATATGACCAAAAAAATATCACAATTATGAGCGCTCATTGTCAATAATTATTTTCCCTTTCTAGTGGTGCACCACTTTTGTTCCAATTTTTTTGTGGAATTGTCAATACGACCTTTACCTGATATTTTCACCTTTTCCATGTCCATAAATTTATTATTGCAATCATGATCATTATATGCAACATATGCTTCTTAATTTGAAGCCGAACTAATTGACGAGAACGATATTATATTTATAATATCTCATTATTTTACTCAGCTACCATGAGACAAGAAATCAATCCTTAATATTTATTGGATTGACGTGCGCACTCGATATTTGTTGCAGCAACAAATCGAGGCGGGCCACGTGACCTTATTTTTATTGTCTCATCAGTCATATTTCCACATAGCCTCAACATAGAGGTAATTAAAATTGTGAAATTATAATTAATATTTGACCGATTAAATTTTGTAGCATGAGACTCAGCCGCTCATTTTGAGCTTTTGGAGCATTACCTTTGTGGTATGTATATATATAACTCCATAAGGTGAAAATATATATAAAGTGAAATATTCACTTTTCAAATCTCTAAAGAGAAATTGGCGAATGATTGTGTATAACACACAGTTTTGCATATATGCTTTATTCACAAATTGTAGTATCTAATTGCCATGACAAGTAATTCTTGTCGGTAATATAATAAGGCAACAAATTCAACTATGGTTGAATAATATTTTGAAAATAAATTTAATATAAAATAGTTTTACCCTTTTTATGTAAAAACATAACATATGATTAAATATATGTTCACAACTTGATTCATTAATAAACAAAATGTACTATTCGTATGAGTTGGTGGGACAACCTCTAGGTTGGGTGGCGAGACATAGTCTCCTTAATACCATGCCTCATCGAACGGGATAACCCGTCTCCCTTTCAATGTTTAGCTTTACCGGGGACAAGGCTTACCCACTATTAACTCAAACTTATAACATTATTTGTATTATAAAATCAAGAATAGAACAATAACTAATCGTTTGTAGTTTTAAGAGAAAAACTATATGTCACACATTGACTTTTGATTTCTGATGTAGAAGATCGTACAAGACGCAACTACAGAGCATACTTTCGCAATCGGTGACGTTATAATGCATGGTATATGAATAAAATATGCATATAGAAGTGATGCATGTAATAAAAGGAAGCAACCATGATTATATAGAAATAAATTGAACTTATTTAAATAATAAAAGTTATACCTTCCTAGCTTTGTTTCCTTAACAAGCCTTCTTGAACTTCAAGATCTCCTTAATGCCAGAGCAAGCTCGTGCTGATAACGTGTTGTAAACTAAGTTGTAAGTCAACTAGAACTTAAGTTGGACTTGCTAGAGACTTAAGTATAGAAGGCATAAACTAAGAACTACTATAACAAGTAGAGAAAAGAGACAAGAGAGAAGAGAGCTAGAGTTGAGAAATGTAGAGATTTCATTCCAACATTGGTGTGTGAATTACAATGAAGTTGTCACCCTTTATATAGGTCATTTGGTGATGATGATAATTGTACTTATTCAATGTGTACAAGTTATACATACACCACAAGTCATACAACACATCACAAGCAACATAGACAATACATGGAAGAGTTGGTGTACATTGGAGAAGATTACAAGTTACATGACAATACATGAATAAGTGATTATACATTGGAGTTGAATACAAATTATGTAGAGTGTGCAAGTTACATTCAATGTAGAAGTCATGCTTGATGTTACAATTCAATGTGAGAGTCATGCTTGACAATGTGATCATTCATAAGCTTGGTTAAAGGGTCATCCAATTTACAACACTTACATTTGTTTTTTTTTTTTTTTTTTTTTCTTTTTTTCCTCCGTCAAAGAAGAAGAAATAGCAGGGGCAATTGTTGGTTGTTTTCTTGTGGTAATTTTTTTTTACCTTTTGGGGGTGGTAATTGGTTTGATGGAAATGAAGGAATTCATATTCTGAAAGAGAAGGATGAATAAATTTTTTTGATTTTTTTGAGTTGGTTTCAGTTGGATTCATTGTTGAATCGGTGGTTCGGTAAAAAACCAGCAACATGGTCGGTTTTGTTAGCCACGTGGTCCACGTGCAGATTTAACGGTCCAATAACGAAAAAACCAAATGTGCACTCTTTTAGAAGTTCATGAACTTAATATGTAATTTTTAAAGTTTAAGAATCACAATCATAAAAACTTTAAAGTTACAGGATCCAACCACTGGTATTACCATTAAAAAAAAAAAATTACATTTTTACAAAGAGGAAGAATAGGTGTGTGCACTTTGCTTTGCTTTGGGTTTAAGTCAAGCATTGTCGGCCTCATATTGGAGTGACACTTCGGACTCTATTTTTTCCATTAATAAGAGGAAACTAAGTCCCCCTTACGGCCAACAGATTGTTAGTATTCCTTTTCTTTTCAATTGACAAAAAGAAAATTTGAGAATTTGTACTTTCTTCAACTAAGTACCCCACGAACACGGAAAAAAAAAAAAAAAACTCAAAACAATAATATTATATAGTATCATATATGATAATATGATATATGACATATATTTACAAATATATAATGAACAAAAAAAATACTGTAAAAACCGGATCCGCAAAAAAATACTGAAAAATCCGGCAATTAGTTTTCTTTTTGTCCTTTTCTGTGACTTTTTCGTCTCTCTTATTCAACAAACAACAATTTGACCGGCCGGAAAACTCATCGGAATTCAATCACTCGAACAACTCGATTAATCGATCAACCCACGAACCTTGTCTTTCCAAGCCTCTTCAAAAAACCGAACCTCCACAACCACCAATCCCTCCGTCAATCGATAAACCTCTACTTTCGCAACGCACTCCCCATTCTTCCCCACCAACACCACCACCGATTCCTTCCTCTTCACCCACAATTCCAGCCTCTTTGCTCCCTCCTCCACCATCTCCACAACCTTATCTGTCGATTCACTACACACGAACCGCTCCGTCGCCACCGCAACGCACTTCCCACAATCGCTGAACAACCCAGACAGATCAAACCCCGTCGAGAACGATATCAGATCGAACGCGTTCAAGGAATTGGCGGCGCCGCTGCTCTTCAACAAGTAGTCGTCCCACTCGCTGTTGTTGATCTGACCGTGCTTGACGTAGTAGCTTTGCTTCCCCTTCATGAACCAAGGATCGCGCACGATCTCATCTATCGTGATTCGTGTTTTAGGATTTGTGTCCAGAAGACGAGATAAAAAGCATTTCAGATCTGGGGAGAACCATCTAGGGCACCGAAACTCGCCCTTGTAGATCTTCCGATACATCACCATCAGATTTGGGTCATTAAATGGAAGAAACCCAGCACACATGACAAACAAAATCACCCCACAAGACCACACATCGGCCTTCGCTCCATCGTACCCTTGTTTCGCTAAGATCTCCGGCGCCACATAGGCTGGTGTCCCACACAGAGTATGTAATAGTAATCCTGCTCCATCATTTTCCTTGATCGCGCTCAAGCCGAAATCAGATACTTTGAGATCTCCATTTTCGTCCAACAGGAGATTCTCGGGTTTGAGATCGCGGTGGAAGACGCCGCGAGAGTGGCAGTACTCGACGGCGGAGATGAGCTGGTGGAAGTACCGACGGCTAAGATCTTCGGAGAATCGGCCCTTGGCGAGCCTGGAGAAGAGCTCGCCGCCCTTGAGGAACTCCATGGCGAAGAAGATCTTGGACTTGGAGGCGAGGACCTCGTGGAGCTTGACGATATTGGGGTGAGAGAGGCGGCGCATGATCTCGATCTCGCGTTTGATGTGCGATGCGAGGTTGGGGGATTTGGAGAGCTTGTGCTTGGAAATGGACTTGATGGCGACGCTCTGGGAGGTGTGAAGGTTGCGGGCGTGGTAAACCTTGGCGAAGGCGCCGCAGCCGAGGAGCTTGCCGAGGTCGTATTTGCCGAAAAGGGCGCGGTCGCCGGGAGGGGCCTGGTCGATCTCTGGCATGGTGACCAGAGATCGGGGCTCGTTTGGGTGGGTCAGGATGGTTGGTTGGTTTTGTTTTGTTTTGGTTTTCAAGGGATTGATTGGGTGATTATTTTAGATGGCCTGGTTTTGCGGGGATGTGTGAATGGTGCTGGTTTTCGGTTGTGTATTTATAAGGAACACGTAAGCATATATATGAAACTGCAATCACGAGTTTTGGTTTGTTTGTCATTTGAGTTGTTTGTTAAGGTGGAAATTACGTGTGAGACCTTGGGATGTGTGGTTTTTTACTGGGTTTGCCATTCTATGAAAGGTGAGAGTGAGACTGACGTAGAAGACAAAGAGTGGTATAAAATTAAGAGAAATGCTAGACGACCCGCTGGGGACATCAGGTCAAAGCACCAAGTGACTTGGCGAGTGATGTGAATAAGCGGGTCTTACTTTCAAACAATTTCACCTTTTTGACCAACTTTTGATTTTTTTTCCTCAAAATTTCTCACCTCAGTCAGTCTCTGTTGCATGGACTGGACTGCTGACAGTATGACGCGCGCTGAACGCGCCAATAAGGTAAAGTTTCATAAACCAATTATTTTGTAGAATAGTGGCAAAGGGTCGATCCCACAAAGATTGATAGTCTTTATATTAGGTTAAAACAACAAAAAAAGGAAAATCGAGGATTTTAAAATAAATTAATTTAACTAACTAATCTAATTAAAGTAAATAAATAAAACAACTAAACTAATTTTGATAACAATTAATAAATACTTAAGTAACACCTAAGTCCACCGTTCCACAAATCATGATCAAGATTCAATTGCAATCATGGTATTCAATCTTTCCCAAAAAGTTATTCATTTAAATTCCCCTAGAGTAGCTATAGAAAAATCGACATTCGCCAGAAATCTTCATTCCCCTAATCTCAATAGCCACTACGTCTGCCACTAACTACTTCCCTAATTAATGTATAATCCTAGACATCCGCCAATCAGGTTTAGCACATTAACTGCAGTAATATGGATGTGTGGGAACACTAATCCCAAATAATCGGATCGCATCCGCTCCTGATTTAACTTAAATTCAATTGTTGCACACTCAAGAAGCGAAAGGATTTGATGGCAAACGAGTAAGTATTTGTCACTTTATTGGTCCAAAAGCACAATTACACTGATACTAAAGGTCCAAGTAACTGTAAATTGTCCACCTAAAAGCATGCATCAGCCACATACATACCCTAGATCTAAACCATAATCATTACAATCAACAACAATGAAATAGGAGAATTTAAATCAAATTAAATAAAAACAATAGATCTCACATAATATGTCATGAATCCATAATCTCGACTTGCTTCCCTTTCGACCTAGGCAAGGAGTTGATTAGCCGAACATCGTCGTCGAAGAAAGTCGATGCTAAAAAAATAATAGTTGGTCTTCTCCAAAAAAATAAAACTTAAGTTCCTAATGTATAAAACTGCTAAAATTTGGTCTAGGGAGATGAGAGAAACTAATTTTGGGGGTTGGAGAGGTGACTTGTGCACCGAGGAGCATCGTAGGGCAGTTTTTGACATGAAAATAGGTGTCCGCCACGTGTCGCAGCACTATTGGTCCGTTTCCTGCCGCACGCTGACATGTAGTTACCCGATTGGTCGAGAAATGTGTCGATGACGTGTTGTTGTGCTTGAGAGAGCCACGTGGCACCATCTGATTGGCTGAAGACCCCCGCTTTGACATGCTGGCGCGTTGAGCGAGCGCCATGTTGTATCCGATGCGAAAATCTGGGAGTCTGTACGAATACGCATCCCGAGGCAAATCAACAAAGGCTGAAGCGAGAAGAAATGAGGTGTGTGACGTGTACCGCGAACGTCGATATGGCAACACGTGGTCATTCCTGATCGGAGGAGCTGGTTTGTTGATGCTATGTGACGGCTTTTGATTGGTCGAAAGCGCTGCTTGTGACGTGGTTGACGTAACACTTGGCATGCAAATAGCTGACTGAAGAGATGTGATTGGAGGAGAGAAGATGTGCGCTGATGTGGCAACTCCTAATTGGTTGAAATACGATGTCTTCAATTCTACCCACCGCGTAAAGCGTAAATTGAGACAAATTGTCCAGCATCTGATCACTGCAAGTAAATACTCAATTTTGAGTATTTTTTCGTCACGAATTCAACAACGCACTCCGTTTCACCTAAAAACAACCAAAAAAATAAAATTAAATATATAATTTAGAGACTTTCCATATTTAAATATACTAAAATAAACTACTAAATATATATAAATACCGACTTATCAAATACCCCCAAACTTAAGATTTTGCACGTCCCGAGTAAAGGTGTAGATGACAACACAAACTAAACTAGACTCCTAATATAATAATGCACCGACTCAACTAATCCTATACCCGACCCAAATTCATGGGGTTCTTTTGATTTACATAGCCCCCAAATTAACATGCAATTCAAGAAATTTTAAAATTATGATATGTCAAGACTCGCAACCCAAACATAATTAAGATTTCACTTTCAAGACAAAGACTCGTTCAAAACAAAGGCCATCAACTACTCACAAGTTTTCGTGGTCTATACATTCAAGCACACACGTTCAAATTTCTCACTTAATATAGTGAAAGCAATCGAACTAAATCTTTTATTTAAGGAGTTTCACAACTTCCGCCTTTATTCATTATTTTTATTTTCTTTTCACATTTTTTCTTTTTTTTTTCAATTAATACGATCGATGCTCCATTTCCCGTGGAAACTTGTAGGACACTCTATACTAAGAAAACTCCCGTTAGCCCTTCTCACTTTCACTATAATCAAACAAATCCCCTAATGTGGGTTAAAATAATATCACTTGTACGAATTTGACCGTCTACTCATTTTCATTATCTAGCACAAAATCCAACTATCAACTAAGTCATTAATCATGAAATCATAAAAATGTTGAACTACGAACGCGATTAAGTGTTTATCCTAATTTTTCCTAAGTTTCAAGTCAAAAAGGCAACTGTAAATTACTCATCCACAACCAAAGGCGTAAATAAAGTCTCGGGTGACTCTAAATAACTAAAATATATATAATATGTTAAATACATATATGCATAAAAGTTTATCAAATCCTAATGAAATGAGAAAGGAATATGAATGAACAAGAAATGAAAGAAAATTCCGCCACGAATTCAACCGCGTACTCCGTTTCACTTAAAAATGACCAAAAATATATAATTAAATATATAATTTAGAGACTTTCCATATTTAAATATACTAAAATAAGCAACTAAATACATATAAATACAGACTTATCACGGTACAATAATGTCAGGATGTCAGTCGAATATGGTTGCTTCTCTGGATCATTTAATGCCACTTATTGGGCTGGTGATTTGGGCGCCAAATACAAATTTTTGTCCAAAACTACTGATTCACCTATCTTAACCACATTTTTGTCCTTTTCCTCATTTTTACCGAGACTTTATGAGCTAAAGCAACAAAACCAAGAGCATATTTCGTAATTGGGATCACTCTCGTGCGATGCCGACTGAATTGAAACAACAAAATCAAGGAAGGCAGACGAAGGTAGATAAAGGTAAAACCCTTTCATTCTCACTTTTAGCTTTTTATAATGTGGGAATGTGGGCGGGAATGTGGGGTAACGATACCTTTAATGTAGGATTCTCTGCTGTAGTAAATGTGGCTTAAAGCATTTTTTGTTGGAAATGTATTTTCTCATTGCATTTACTTCAAGTTAGGGATGCATTTATTCTTCGTGCATTTACTGAGCTAGGGTGTGGGACATTTCTTTGTAACCATAGCCAAAATGCTCAAATGACCTTACATTTCTTGGTGTATTTTTTGGGCAGTAGTTTACTTTGGGTAACATGGTACATGAACCAAAAAGCCCAAATGGCCTTGCATTTCTTGGTGCATTTTTGGATAGGGGTTTAGTTGAAGAAAATATTATGGGCATGCCCAAATGGCCTTGCATTTCTCCGAAAGCATAGTCAATACAAACTGTGTATGATAATACATTTTATTTTCATTAGGAACCATAGCCAATACTAACTGTTTATGATGACACTTTATTTTCATTAGGTCATGGCACAATCGGACCTGTCTTTACAAGAAATAAATGAAGAAAATGTTACTAATGATGAGATTACTAGTAGTGAAGCCAACAATGAGGTGCATTTAGCATTTAAGCGATATGTTAAGAGGGAAATGTTCGAAATAAAAATAAGGTCATTGAAAAAAAATGATGATATCATTTGCAAGCGTGTATTTACATGTTGTAAGGAATGGCACACCAAACCAAATGACAAGAGATATACTAGATCTTTATATTCTCGGTGCGGATGCAAAAGAAAAATGGTGGTGCGCTTATTACCCGATGGAAAGTAGCACTTGACACGGTGTTTCTTACAACACAATCATGCATTGAGCCTAGGGAAGTCTAAATTCTACAAGTGTAACAGAGTTACCAGTGAGACAACAAATAAGATGTTGCAACTTAATGACAGTGCAAGAATTTCAGTGTGCAAGTCATTTATGGTAGAGTCAATGTGTGCTGGTAGGATTGATTGGTTAACATATGAAGAAAAGTATATAAAAAATCACATTGATGCAGAAAGAATACTTAAGCTTGAGGAGGGTGATGCGGAGGCAATACTTTAGCACTTCTTGAAAAAGCAGAAACACAATATGAGTTTTTTTTCACCTAATCAAAGTTGATAAGAATAATGAACTCAGGCAATTTTTTGGGCTGATTAGCATTCTAAAAGCGCTTACAATTACTTTAGAGATGTGGTTTTATTTGATCCAACTTACATAACAAATAAACTTGACATGCCATTTGCACCATTTGTTGGGGGTAAACCATCATGGCTATTCGATTTTGTTGGGTTGTGCTCTGCTTAGTGATGAGAGCAAAGATAGTTAGAAATTGTTGTTTGAAACTTGGTTAGAATGTATGGGGGAAGGAGCCACCAGCCCTTATCACAGACCAATGCCCCTCAATAGGCAGTGTTATTGCAAAAGTATTCCCCAATATGAAGCATAGACTATGCTTATGGCATATCATGAAGAAGATGCCTAAAACACTTGCGGGACTTAAATATCAGGGAAAAATCACTTGAAGGATGAAGGATGAAGAATGTAGTGTATGACTCCATAACTTCGGATGAATTTGAAAAACCTTTGACTCGCATGATGGAAGAACTTGAGTTTAGGGAGGTCAGTCATTAGTTACAGTGCACTCTATATGAAATAAGGCACAAGTGAGTTTCGGTGTACGTGAAGGATACATTTTGGGTTGGGATGTCTATAATTCAAAGAAGCGATAGCATAAGTCACTTATTTTATGGGTTTCTGAACACGAGGACTTATTTGAAGCTATTTATATCTTAATATGAACTGGCTCTGGATATAAAATTTGAAAAAAGGAGAAGGATGACTTTGAGTGCTTTCGTAAGGGTTGTGACACATTGTCTGATGTACCATGTGTTAACTAGATTCATGGAATATACATTGATGACATTTTTCGTAAATCTCAAGAAGAAAAAGGTAAGAGATTAAATTGCAAAGCAAGTTAAGATTTAGAGGGCCTTGGATTTTATACATACAAGGTGCGAGACCTCACCATTCCTCCTGGATGTCATTATTTCAACATGTGTCGGGGGTTTGAGTTTAGAGGCATTGTTTGTTGTCATGTCCTCTGTGTATTCCAAGAGCTAGACATGATGTTGATTCTTCATAAATAAATAAAGAACTGGTGGAGAAAGGATTTCAAATGTATCTATGCTCCGAAAAGTGCATAGATGAGTTAGATTGCATCGCTAGTACAATTTTAGACCATTATGATGCAATGTTATCTCGTTGTGCGACAATGGCTAATTTTGGTAACGCAAGCGTTATGAAGATGAAGTTAGTTTTTGATACCATTAAGAGCTTACAAGAACAGCTTATGGAAATGAAAGATGATGAAATGGAGAATGTTGCACCCCTTTCGGGGTTTCTGCTGAGGGAACCCTACCATTGAAGGACCCTACGCCACATAATTGAGGGGCATCCTCGAATGAATAGAAAGAAATGAGGTGTAGAGATAGCTATGAACAAGGAAGAAGCAAAGAAGGTAGTCTGTTACTATAGTTGAATTAATTGTTATGGTTGAATTAATTAATATGACATGTTGTTTAAGTTTGAAGTGTAATTGCGTTCTAACTTATCAATCACACAGAGAAGGAAAACGAAAGATACTGGTGGAGAATAAGTAGTTGTGTAGGGAAAAAATGTAGTCTTAAAGGGAAAGGTCAGAAGAATGTCTTGGTCAATCTTAGTGATTCGGACATAGAGTGCATTATCTTCGGTCATTTTATGTATAATTTGATATATATTTTGATGTTTATAATTTGATGTTCTTTTAGATTAACATGACTACTATGGGGGACCCCATGGTGGAAAACCATGAGGGAGACCACATGGTTGTGGACATTGATCATTGGCGATGTCTATGGATTCACAGGAATTTGTTCGAGGGCTAAGCCAACAACCATGCACACAATGAAGCTAAGTCCAAATTTTCTTATTTTTTTGGATTGTGATTCTCTTTATTGTTACCTTAGTATGAACTATAGTATATAGGCTCTGCATTTTTTTGTGGAGGTTAAGTCACACATTACTTTTCTTTTTAATGGGAAGTCACATGTTACTTAGCTTCAATTTGATGCATAGGCTCTACATTTTTGCATCGTGGGTTAAGTCACACGCTACTTTTCATTTCGAAGGAAAGTCACATGTTACTTAGCTTAAGTTTAATGCACACATTAGTATGTATGTGCATAATTTTTTGCTTTGAAACTCGTTACATACATACACTATATATTTTGTGGTAATGTGTGACATAATCAAATACATCTGTTGTTGATTTTGTGGTGATGTGTGACATAATCAACATGATTACTTGTAATTTGATTGCATTTTGCTTTGAACTAAATGACATAAAAATTACCATTACGATGATGTTAGGTGTAACTTATTTTGTATGACAAGTAATTGTTGCTGGAAATTTTACCGTTACTAAGAGTTTGTGTGAATTAATTAATTAGGTGGATAATTAGTGTTATTATTGTAACGACTCATTACCTTAAGCAATTGATTAGTGATAATTTAAACTCTAATCAACCCGAGTTAGGCTCATGGATAAACCCAACTTATCTCGATTAACATGTGCATGGATTTGCGTGTCGTTTGTTATTTGTTCGGAGTGTTTTAGTATTTATTGAAAATTAATTGAATTTAATTCATGTTTAATTGAATAATTCAGAAGTTAATGGGACGCTAAATATATCATGTGTGGGTCAAGGGTGACGCACACGAGTCGTGGAAAAGTGTGCGCCCGAGAGTACACTTTGGCGCGCACAGCAAAATTATAAACGCATGAATACATATGTGTATATATTTATATATAATTGTATATATAAATATATATTGAAAATTAATAAATAAATAATAATTGGTAGGTGCCTAGTAATACGTGGGGTTAAGGGTGACACGCATAGGATGCATAATGGTGTGCACGCCCGATGGTTGTTGTTGGCGCGCGCTACAAATTTCGGGCGCGAAAATGCATACGTTAATGTGTATTTGTATATATATAAGTTATATATAAATATATAAATGAGTCCTATAGTTTGAATTAAATAAAATTGTACATAGGATTCACCTCGAGACGCGTGTTACGCGAAAGTCAGGAAAGTGAATTGTTTGATTCGTAGTAGTGGTGGCTAGTATTGGAGACGCCTCGTGATGCATGTCATCCAATCTCCAAGAAAATAAACATGCTTTTATTTTATTTTTGGTTGTCCTCAAGATTCGTGCCGTACGAATCTCGAAAAGAATTTATATTAATCAAACCTTAAGTCAATTAAATGATGGATTATATGATAGCTATTGGATTAGCCTCGAGATACGTGTTACGTATCTCGAGAATGATAAAAATAAAAAGTGAAGCATTAGATTCGCATCGAGATTCGTGTTGCACGAATATCAAAGAAATCCTAAATTTATTTTCCTCTTCAAATAGTATTCTCTGTGTGAGGCAATGTGCTGTGACTTGAACGTGTTTACTAAAATTTTTTATTTTAAAGTATTCAGAAAAATGTACGACGGTGGAATTGGTCTGGAGTAGCGATAGAGGTGATTTGTTAGCTATTAACACCTTTCTTTCAGTAACCTTGAGGTACTCAATTGTTTTTTTCCTATTTGAGTTGGCAGCTACACTACACTTGAATATACCATAGAAATCATAAGTCGACCAACGTGTGAGGTACTGTGAATTGTATTTCAGGGTAACACGAGTTTACATCAGTTTTGAAAAAAGAAAAAAAAATTACAAACCACGAGTACAGTTGTAATTGACATATAAACTTGAATTCCTTTATGTATTGTTATATCATTTTTAATGGCTGAATAGATATGTTTCCTTACTGTTTATATATTTACGAGCATATTGTTATTCATTTATTCATTGATCTAGTTGATAATTGATACATTTACGAGCATCACTTACTAAGCAAGTTGGAGCGCTCATTCACTAATTGATATTTCGGGCGGACAACATAGCATTTTGACTTTGGAACAGAGAAAATTATGAGTTTATAGTCTTCTCTATGGTGAAGTGAGTTTCCCTACTGTTTATATATTGTATTGAATTATTTTTTGTATAAACAGGGTTGAGATATGAATTTACGTTCGAGGTTTATACCGATTTTTGTATATCGTATGTTTTATCGAAAAAGTTTTATTTCCGTTGTGTTTTTAATTGTTTATTCGATATACGATATACTGTTATGCGTGATTATCGGGTATGAACGACGACTGTATTATTACTTTAATTGAGTCCAACTGGTGTACCGGGGCTTAATTAAGGTTTCAAGCCCGGTATCGACCCAATTGAAATAGAAGTGGTACAATTATTGAATTATTTTAGGTTATTCAAATTTCAAATTTAATTGTGATTGTGGAAGCCGTTGTGATTAATGAGGGTTTGTGTGAGGTTAATTTAAATTTTGAATTTGAATCACATCGTGGGGTTGTGATTAATGAGGGTTTGTGGGTGATTAAGTCAAATTTGAAGTCTTATTTGCATCGTGGGGTTGTGATTAATGAGGGTTTGTAAGTGGTTAAGACAATTTTGAAATTTTTCTTGCATCGTGGGTCGGTTGTGGATACGTGGGGGTTGTGGATTGGCTATGAGGGCGATGGTGGTAACCACAACAACTACCCCATTCCCTTGTGTCATTACTTCTCATCTCATCATTCTCATCATTCTTCATTCTCATCTTCTGATCGTTCCCTTCAAACCAACTACAAACCCTAACCAATTCCAAACCCCATATACCACTGAAACCATTACTATTCCTTAAGTTGAAGAAGATGAATGGCACAATGGAGAGGACATACGAGACTAAGCATAACCCTAAATCATCCACATCCCTAAACCCGAAATCGAAGGCAGTCCATAAGTTGAAGATGATAGAGGAAACTAAGGCTCTGAGTGTGAAGATCTCGGGGTAGAGCCATGCATCGAAAGGGAAGGATGAAGTGAATACACATCTTACTCCATTGGCCCAATCCCCTACACAGTCTATGCACAAGGCAGTAGAAAATTTAGACTCATAGGGGAAGACAAAACTAAAAACCTCACTGTCCACTACTTCCACAAAGTCATATTTGCAGGGGAAGATGAAGCCAAAACCACTATTGACCACTGCTTTAACAAAGGCCACACCTACACCAAGCAGATTGATCACACCGTCACCAAAGGCCACTACTTCGACAAAGGCTACACCATCACCAATGGACAAGTCTGAAGCCACATGTACTGGCAAGAAAGTGAATAGGAGGGGGCCAACAAAACCAGTGGGAAGGGTAAGCAATTACTGGTCCTAAAGGTTGAAAAGAAGAGTACCACCACTCGTTATAATTCTTGATTGAAGACCGTGAAGTCAAGAGCAAAGGCCTTTGCCCTATCACTAACCAGTTACGAGAACCCTAACATTATTGACGCGAAGGAGAAGTCGGGTACAATGATGCATACATGCATAAAAGTTCATTGAAATCACAATGAACATCGTAATAAGGGAAGCATCATTCATGTTAAGGTTTTCTTTGATCACACGTTGGTTAGACTTTGAATATTTTGATAGGGCTAGGCATTCATGTTAGAACTATGTTTGAGAAAATAGGTTGCCTGATTTTGTGATTACTAAACTGCCTATTGATGAAAATTATGCATGTCTATTTTACACACATTTGTACCAAGTCAATGATGACCATATTGTCTTTGTTTCATACATATATGCATGGAGATTCAATATTGGCTTGCATATGATTGGAAAAGTGTTTAACTTACCTGATGGAAAGTGTTGCGTCGATGACTCTTGTGACCTAGTGAAAAAGGTTAGAGGTTAAACAAGGCAATGAGGCAGTTGTGTGGAAGTAAAAACCGGGCATACAACAAACCTATTTTTTCTAAGCTAACTACAGAGGCACGACTCGTGCGTCGATTAGCGGCGTACATCCTTACGCCTAGAACTGGTAGTCGAAAATGCGTCATCCATTTTCACATATTCCTTATTTGGGCAGTGCTGAATTGGGGCCTAGTAGATTTAGCACATATTATTTTGAACTTAATGTATAAGACTACTAAAGATACGTTGAGGGGATGGGGGGTGGAGTCCCATCCCCAATTGAAAGAAAACTTTTAAATGCTTTCAAAGATAGGCATGATGTTATTGGCGAATTCCACTTAAAATAAATGAGTTACAAGTGGAGCAACGAAAAATGGTTGTACATAAAAAGGGCAGTGCAAGAAAGAGCAATGCAATAAAGAGCAATGCGGGAAAGATAGGAAAGATGAAGAGAGTGGCTGGACAATCCACTTCTCGAAAATAGAAGAAGTTGAAAAAGGAAAGGGTATGTTAGTTAATGATGTTGAGGATGAAGATGAGTAAAATGGATTGGATGTCAAGTGTGAAGATCAAGATGAGGATTGGGAAGAAGTTGAAGTTGAAAGGAGTGAACAAGGAGCTGATGAAGACAAGGAAAATGTTGATGAAGTATCTCAAGATAGGGAAAAGGATGAGGGAGTGGAAAAACCAAATGAGTTTTTTATGAAGATGATGAAAGGGCCGAGGAGGAACCAGCTGTGGAAGCCGATGGTGGTGTGAAAGAAGGGGAGGCTGGGGAAATGATCAGGAAGAGGACGTAGACCCCATAATGGTGATGATGACCAGGATGGTGATAGATATGAGGACCAATACACACTCTCTTAAAATCACCCTTAAGTTACCTACTTTTATTCTTTGTTAATTGAATTATGTTGTCTGTTAATTTTTTGTGTTTATTGTATAAATAGATAAGTTTGAATGGTTAGGATACTCTAGTGCTTTTGACAAGTATGATGATGAAGATGGTAGCATGACAAGTCCTATACAAAATAAAGAATAAGGAATCACAACTTCTACCTTTTACTTGAATGTTAACATGTATACTTGGATGGCAAAATGACGTAATTGTTGAATGTATGCAATAGTAACATACATCAAACGAGTTAATTCCCTACAAAAACTATGTGGAGGACACTTATAAAAGCCCATTAAATGAGGACAATTATACAAGCCTTGCGAAATAGGCCCCAAATATGAGAAAAATTTGCACTTGGTCAATCTCTTTTTCAATTAGGTTGTTGTCATAGGGTAGTGCATGGTTCTTCATTATTGTCTTTATTTTCTTTGGTTGGGATGGCTTGTAGTTTTGAATCATAATATTCTATTCATGTGTTTTAGTTTTTTGGATCATGATGTGAATTAGTTGCTGCGGCCGGTAGATACCACGCAACAGTCACAACGACAACATCAAGTAGATACCATGCAACGGTTGAAGTAGCAAGTGGATACCATGCATCACCATATGGATACCATGCAACATTCGCAGCAATAGGTAGATCTAGTGCAACAGCTATCTTTGTTGTTCCAGAGGTTGGAGACATTGCAATAATATTTGGTGTTCATGCAAACAGAAATGCAAGATTCTATAGCAGCAAGGATTGTTGCTTTGAAGGCAAAGATGGAAGTAATGAATGAAGCAACCATAATAACAATAGAAGAAACAATTAACAGGGCAACCACAACTGCAATAGAAGCAATGAAGAAGGCCATGCGGGAAGCTTTATAGAGATGCATCAGGCTTTCTTAGGGAAACAAAGGGAGATAGAAAAAGCTACGATGCCCAAATTTGATGCAACACACGCAAGAATAGAAGCAGGGAACATGGCAAGCAAAGAGCAGTATGAGAACCTTTTGAGCGAGACATTTAGAGGATTTGAACATCAGTTCATCAACAACTTAAAATTGAGCTACACCACCTTCGACTCACGAGTCGATAAGTTGGAGGCTCACATGCTTGGATGCAGGGATGTGAGGATGATCACACTTTCTGATCCAGTGGCAATCGATGTTTCAATAGAGACGAAAGGAAAAAAATAGTCATACACCGACTGGGAGCAAGGACACTCTTACATGAACTTCTGATTAACTTACTTAATGGCGATGGTGACTATAAACTTGGGTTTAACTTAGCTTTATGCGTGTCTTTGAACTTGGGTTTATGCGTGTTTGCCATAATGGCATAAAACTTTTGTGATGGTGTCTTACAACTTGGGTTTAACTTAGGAGATCTCTTAACTTAGTTGTATGTGTTTTTATCTTTTAGGTTATTTTTATGGGATTATGTTACTTTGATGGCATTAATATGATTATGTTTACTCTTGGTTATATTAATGGAATCGATTACTTTTTGTTCTAACTATACTTCGGTTCGATTGCTAGATTTGTGCTATGAGTTTTGTGGCATATGAATATAGGAAGTACTAGCTCAATTGCAACTCTTATTACCAATACACAAACATTTCTAATTATTACCTCGATAGTTTCAACAAGTGAGAGGATCTACATTCAGGACGTGAGGACGAATATACACCAAACAAATGTTAGAAAACATAAAAACGAAGGCGAACAATGAAGTCATTACAATCGAACACAAACCTTTTTCAAACCAAACTAAAAGAGAGTACAATTGTGTGCTTTCGATTGCATTGCTAAACCGTAAACAATACAATGACATCATTAAAATAACACTACACTATAGTTGCATTCGGCTCCACATCCCTTCCCATTGCATTCTGCTCCACAACCCATCTTAGCTTTAAATTACTGATACACCCTTGGAGATGTTACCTTAACTTCCAGAACTGTTGTCACTATCATTCTCATATGCAAAATGCAATAAGATCCACCAAATAGTGTTGGATATTCCATGAGCAATTTCTTGGTAATGATTGTCGTAGGCACTATTCATACAATGAAAAGATGAAATTCATCTTCATTAATCCATGACATATTCCTGCAAGTAATGCATAATATTAATTTAAGAAAAATAACTCTAACCAGCCATAATCAACTATAAAGCTATGACCCTAAGAGTGGACCTGGGTAGCTACACTTGGCTACAAGGGAGCGGAGCGCCCTATTTGATGCAAGAAACATAAGTTTAAATCTCAAGTTTAAAATAAAAAATCCTCAAAGAACAAAAAACTTTATGTGACTGATGTTTGGTAAAAAACTTAAGATCAAGGAACAAAACCAAATTTAGTGGAGCTGGGTTGGGCAGCCACACTTGACTTCAGCTCTGCACTTGTGACTTCAACAATAAATCAAGAAAAAAATATGAAAAGGGTGAACGAATACCTTTAAAATTAATGGTCGTACAATCGGAAGTAAGAGTCCACGCATTAGGCATCCACACAACAAGTATGACTCCCTTCGTAATGACCCGTTACCTTAAGCTGATGATTAGTACTAATCTAAATCCTAATTAACCTGGGTAAGGCTCGTTGTAAAGTTCGGCGTACCTCGATTAGCTTGTACGAGCGTTTGCATGATGTATGGCATTTGTTTGTATTTTTAAATCAATTTATATTTAGGCTATTGTATAATATGGAAATTATATACAAGCCTATAAAATGGAAAATACCTAATAAACAATGGTTTACGGGGACACTAAGTGTGACGAGGGAGTCATGGCAAGATTGTGCATGCCCAAGGACACTTGTAGGCATGTCCGATGAGTTTATTGGTGAATAATACGCGATATATATATTTATATGTTTTTAAATATATAAATATATATTGGAAAATAAAAGAATATCAGAAACACATGGATTTTTAGATCGTCTCGAACGTAGCGTAAGTATTTGATTTGTCAAGTTTCGTATAAATTTAAGTTTTGTTATTTTAACGCATCAACAACGCGATCGGTCTCGAGATAGCACGCACTTATCTCGAGAGAATTCATATATATAAGCAAAAGTTGATCGTTATCGATTCATTTCGACAATTCAAAAGGTTCGGGAAAGTCAGTTTTGATTCGAATCGAAGGGAGATCATTCAGAAAGTCGAATTCAATCAAGTTGAGGAGCTTAAACGGGTTAGAAGCTAGTGATCATCACTTTGGTAAGTTTGGTTTTCAAGTTTGTTGAAGTTCAATTTGATGGTGATGATCAAAACTTGTTGAATTAAGGTTGTTGTTGATTATAAACGGTTTTTAAACTTATTTGAGGTCCTCCCTGGTGATTTGGAAGTGTAATTGTTGAGTTTGGATGTGGTTTGGGTCCGTTTGGATGAGTGTAACTATGCTGCTATTGTAGGTCTGGTACCCATAGCGCGTTAGGCACTGGCCATAGTGCGCTACGCATATAGGGGAAGATGATTGACTTATGGAAACCGCACTATCCATGTCAGGTAGCGCGCTACTAGACCTCTGAAACCAGCAACTATGCTGTGTTTTATGAATAATTTCGGGGAACATAGGGACTGGTCTAGGGGTTTTAAACATAGTGTATTGAACCTAGAGTGATCCTAAATGATTGGTGATAAGTTAAGGAACACCGAGGAAACGTGAGATGATCAAAAAGTTAAGGAGTTTGGGAAACAGAGACTTAGACCGAGGTAAGTACGGATTCACTTATTTATCAATATTACCTTGCTATTTAGTATATTTAGCTCATATAGCTGTTGAAATGGAATGTGGGGATTATGTACACTATGATGGCTTTTCTAATGAATAGAAAATGATGTCTAATGTGATCCACGAGTGTAACTTCTCAAGGCTAAGACTAGGTTGTAGAGTACTTGGGGTTAATCTCCCGGTCTATACATAACTCCTACTCAGCTAATAGGTTGCATGGGTTACATATTCACCAAATGGTTTAGGATAGAACCGTTGGGCATTAATTGTATGGCTAAACATTACATATGCGCATTGTGTTGGTTTAACACTCGTATTAATGGCGTTGGTAGGTAATCGACCCTAGTTTTACAAATAAAATGGGGATCACAATGTACAAGTCCAAGACCTTTGCTTTGCATCCGTTATATATTGTTTATATGATTTCCATATTCTTGTTAGATATCATTTGTTTATGTTGTTATTGCAAGATATCCTTAAATATTATATGGAATGTTGATGATTAGTGTGAATCCCTACTTACCGAGCAAGTTGGAGTGCTCACCCCAATTAACATTACAGGTAGAACCGATGAGCGCTACAACTACAGGATGGAGAAGTTATAGGAGTCTTGAACTTCTCTTCGATGTAATGACTTTCTTTGGTCTTATATATTGGTATCGAATCAGTATTTTGTAATATCATATGGGCTGGGAGATTTGTATTACCGAGGTTTATTCCGTTTTATTTTGAATACTATAAATCTTATTTTGGTTATCAAAAAGGCCTTAAATTTTTGTTGCGTATATTAGTTATTTTATTTCGATAGTCGATATACAGTAGTGTTTATTAGGTGAAGGTGGTAGGGCTATTAGTTTTAGTTAAGTCTGGTAAGGGTAATATGGGCTTGATTAGGGTTTCGGGTCAGGTATTGCCCTAATCAGGTTAAGGGATGCTACAGTTTGGTATCAAAGCCATTGGTTTTAAAACCTTTATTAACCTTAGTTTCTAAAGCTTGGTTTAATTATTTTGAACCTTTCTGTATCAGGGAAAAGGTTCAGAGTACTAGGTTTAAGAGCTTTGTTATATCGAATAACTTTGATACAGTGTGGTGCTAGAGTTTATGATTTATCACTTTTAGGGATAAAGTGGTAACAGTGATACAGTTGGGTATCATGGACAAGGCTCTAACCCTACATTAACTTTTGAATGGTGTTCGAAGTGAACGAAAGCCTACTTTAAAGTTTAAGGTACTTTGATTACCCTAATAACGAAACTAAGTTTATTGACTCGAAGAGTGGTCTCGAGTTATGAATGAGCTTAGGGTTTGATAAATGGTTTTTATCGTGGTTTTGGGGGTAACTAAAAGATAAGAGACTAAAATATGTTATTTATCATGTATACTATATTTACGTGGTAGATATAAGAATTAAGTCTTTTCTAAATGGTAATAAGATGGTTGAAGTCCATCTACTTCTCATGATATGAGAAAACGTTGAGGTGAGAGCCTCAGAGAGTCTTAACCTCAGGGATAGACAAAAAGGAAAGACATAAGAAAAGTTACAAAGCTGAAATAAAACTCTTCTCCAAGTAACATCTTTAGTGGTCTTTCTTCTTACTGATATTATTAGACAAATAATAGTCCGTAAAGAAGTATCGATTGGATCAAGATCTTGAGGCGTGTATTAAGGGAATGGAAATTATAAAATAATGAATTACTAAATGACGTTTGATGAAACTCAAAGATGGCAGACCATTTTGAGAGGTGATTTAATACTAGTATTGAGACTAGTATGGAAGTAATGAAAGTTATTCAGTAAACAAATTAGTATAAATGATAAAAGCCTAATGGAGATTAGGAAATCACTAATGCAGTTATACTTCATAAGTTGTTATGATGTTGATATTCTAGTCATAGTGTGAATCCATATTGAAATAACTAGTGTTTTATTAATAAAATATGGTTAAATCCATAATATAGTAGTAACGAGTATAAAGACATTTGGAGGATCTACGAAAGAATTTTCCATTACGATAGGACTACATCAAGGATCGGCCTTAAGCCTATATTTATTTACTTTAGTTATGGATGAACTAACTAGACATAATCAAGAGGATATACAATGGTGTATGCTATTTGTGGATGATATTGTCTTAGTGGATGAAGCTAAAGATCGAATGAATAGGAAATTAGAACTTTGAAGGAATACATTAGAATCTAAAGGCTTTAAGTTGAGTAGGATGAAAATTAAATACATGCACTATGAGTTTAGAAACACTAGACATCGAGATGACGGAGTGGTAAAATTAGGGAAAATAGAAGTTCCTAAAGTAAACCACTTTAGATACCTAGGATCAATCATACAAAATGATGGTAACATTGAGAATGATGTCACACATAGAATTCAAGTTGGATGGAAGAAATGGCGGAGTGCAACAAGGATGATTTGTGATCGAAATGTTCCTACTAAGTTAAAAGGAAAATTTATAGGACCGCAATTAGGCCAGCTATGCTCTATGGAAGTGAATGTTGGGCGGTAAAGCAACAACAATTATATAACATGAACGTAGCATAAATGAGAATGCTTTGGTGGATATGTGGTAAAACTCGTAAAGATAGAATACGAAATATAGAAATTCAAAGACAAGTAGGAGCAACACTAATTAATACAAAGATTAAGTAAGGGTCGTTGCAATTGTTTGGTCACCTACAAAGATGGCCTACAAATGCTCCAACTAAAAAACTTGACTCAATAGTTCGACGAAGTAGGGGCATACCAAAGTTAACATGGGATGCATTAATAAGGAGGGATTTGAATGGTTTTCAAAGATCACCATCGATTGCATTTAATCGAGCACAATGAAAAAGTTTGATCCATGTAGCCGACCCCAGTTAGTTTGGGACTGAGGCTATTAGACCATCTTTGTTGTTGTTGTTGTTGTTGTTGTTGTTGTTGTTGTTGTTGTTGTTGGTTAAATCCAGAATATTGCGGTAAGTTGGTAAGATATCCTAGTCTGATCTATTAGACCGATATAGTCTAAATCAGGGAGAATGAGTAGTCAATGAATTTGAGGATTTGAGGAATCCAAGGATTAGTGTGTAGTAGTCGAAATGAATATTCATTACTCGGAATTGATAACTCATTCTAAAAATAAGTGAAATCACTGGCTCTTAAGAAGTAGTTGATATTTGATTTTCAAAGTGAAATGATCAGAGCTAAGGATATATATCTTTATAAGAGGATTGCAGGCGTGTGCTGGATCATTTTAAGCGAATAGTGGAAACCACTAGAATTACTAGAACTCATGCTATGTTTACAAAATAAGGGTATCGAGTGAAGGAAAACCCTATAGTATGAAGTTGTTATTGTGTTATCAATAATAACATGGAATCTTTGAAGACTTAGATAATACACAAGCAATTACTGTACAGAATTGGAATTGGTAACGATAAATTGGCTAGGACCAGAATTTTCCAAAGTGCTAGTCTTAAGTTTCAAAGGTTAATAAAATGGTAAGGGTGTTGAATATTAATAGTAAATCAGGGGATTTGACTGTGATTGAAACAACCTGAGGTTATTCTATATTCAACAGAATGGTAAAAAGAGAATAGTAAACTTGAAACAATTGAATATTACAAACGATTGATCTGGGGATCTGTGATATCGTTGTGTGATTTATTTAGTGAACTCAAGCATGTGATGGTTATACGTTGAAATCAAATGCAAGGATGCCTTGGAGGAAGGTGAAAGTATAGTACGATTACAATGTTTGCTTGACAAAACCTAAATTATGGAAGAAGTTAAAGGTTCATCCTAAGAGTTCTGATCTTGTAAGAATGTATGGGATACATAATAAAGCAAAATTGTAACTTATATTTCCAGCTATATATAAACAGTTCCAGATTTGGGAGAATAACTATTAGAGACTGATAATCTCAGGATTGCTAAATTGGTAGTCGTACCAAATATAAAAATGCATCACTTGTAAATTAAAAGGAAAGATTATCGAGGTTCTTTTAATCATTCTTTGAGAACAATAAGAGTCTTAGAGGAATCATTAAAAGACAACCTGATAATATAACACCAGTGGACAAGTGTAAGAGTAAGTAAGGAATTTCAAACTGTGGAACTTTTAAAAATGGAAATTATCATAGTAATAGAAATAAAATATAAGAAAGTTACCTTAAAAAATTTTCTAAGTATTAGAAACCCGCTCTGAAACATCACTTATCAAGGTCATTGCATTGGCAATACTTTGAAAAGAAAGGGATAAAGGTTATAGTTATAATAAAAGTTGCTCAGTAATATCTTTTAGGTGAGATATTTACCGATGACTGTAACTGCCCAAAAAGTTGAATTGTGCTACGTGTCAGGTCAGGGTCGTATGTGGGACCCTCTGTCGTGCCTACCCTCTGTCGTGAACACCTATTAGTGAATCAAACTCTCTGACTGTCCGTCAGTCTCTCTGATCTAGTGGGTCTCAACATGAATATACTCCTGGCTCTGTTATGCCTACCCGCTGCCGTGAACACCTACTAGTGAAGTGACCAGGCTGTCCACACTCCTAAATAGGTACGTTGAAATCTCAACTCGTATGGAACATGTTGTCCCTGTCCTTATCCCTGTGCCTGACTAGACCTTTGTCCTTGTCCGTGCACTTGACTGGAACTCTGACCTTGTCCCTGGCCACTACCTCTACCATCAGCCCTCTTATGGTACTTATGCTAAGGATATGACGGTGCAAGTGAGGGTTCAGAATACAAAAAAAAAACAAACAACAAGGAGTCTCGACCAAAAGGTCGTTGAGTCGCGGCAAAAGCCTAACAGACTCGGGTTCAGGACGAGACACCTACCTCCCAGCCCTAACCCTTGTGACTATGAGATATCCTCAAACCCGGATAAGTGCCCCCAACGTATACTCAATTGGGAGACATCGACGACGTCCAGATAGGAGCTCATATCACAGATAAACGGTACTATGACTCACTTGCCAACGGACCACTCAACTAACAATAATTTCAAAGATAGCTATCACCAAGCAATGAAACAACAATAGTTAATAAAGTGAAAGGAAACTATCACAAAGCAGTGAACAATAATAGCCAATAGAGTGAAAGGAAACCGTTGTACAAGGACCAGCTCACCACGCCCTTCAAAAGCCATTTGAATCTATCACATCATCGAGCTTCATCGAAGTTGCGCCTATCGTTGAGGATCGATCGGTCCGACAACACGCCACCGCGCCGCCGCTGCTTCCTCCCTGCCGCACTGCTGCACTAACGCGCCATTGTCGGCTGCTACTACTGCCACCATCGTCACGCCACTGCCATCTCCTTACCGGCTGCCTCGCAGGTGCTGCTTCCATGCCGCTACCGATCGCCGCCACTACCACGCTGTTGCCGGCCAGCTCCGCCGTCCGCGTCGCTGCAGTGACGTTCGTGAGCTGCTGCTGCTGATCCCATCATCTGTCGCTGCATCGCTGGTGCCACGCCGTTGTCGTCGTTGGAGCCATTGTCCGCGAGCTCCTTACCGACGTCCCGATCCGCGGCCTTCGCGTTTCCCGCCACCATCAGCCTTCTTTGACGTCTCTCTCTCTCTCTCTCTCTCTCTCTCTCTTTTTCTTTTCTCTCTATCTCTTTTAACTCAACTTAAAATTATGAATTTACTTGTAATGATGGATTGGAAGGCTGACTAGGCATGCGTTGACCTTGCGAAACTGGCTCGGGGGTCCACGTGGGCTTAGGCGGGCGTGTGCCTAGTTTGTGGGAAATTGGGGCCGTCACAATGACCAAATGGAAGTTCTGCACAGGTACATCATCAATTGAGTTAGCTAAATTGATAACTATAATTCCGTTCTTTAAAGCTTAGATTGGAGTTGAGCTAATAACGATTGAAATAAGTGATGTATTATTGAAGGAGATTGGTTGAGATTGTTAAGTAGGTCAAGGATGACTACAAATTATTGATGTTGGAAAGGATGATCTCAGATCAAGATATTGAACATGTAAGTAAAGTTCTTAGAACTTAACACAAAAGCAAGGCAAGAATGTTGTGAAAGTCTCATGATTTATTTAAAATATTCATTCAGGTGAAATCCAAAGTCGTCATAATTGGAATAAATTGTCGATGACCTGAAATTTAAATTCGACGGTGTCAATTTTATAAAGAAATATGAAATATATGAAATATATCAGTAGTTAGAAGCTGAATAATTTTAACCTGGAGGGTTTTATTGTTCTTGCTTATATGTATGGTATTTCATGCTCAAAAATTCGTGACGAAGTAACCTAAGTTGTGGTGACAACTGAAGGTTATTGATATAATTTTAAAACTAACAGAGTTTGGAAATTTCTTGCTGGTACTATGGTTTAAATCCTCATAGAAAAGTAAGCGAGATATATGTGTGTGGAAAAGTTGAGAGTTGTGGAGAACCAATATTATTATTTCGGTAAGGAACTGAAAATATGCTTATCAGGGGGAAGAGATGTATAATAATTGGGATAGACCTTTCTCAATTTTAACACAATATATCTGAAGTTGACCATGGTTTCTAGAGAATATAGTTTCCGAACTTGTGACTTAGAAAATATGAGTTACTGGAAAAAATACTTACTGTGTGAGTTATCTAGTATTGATTTTAGCGGGCTATAAATAGAATTGAGGTATTTACATTAAAAATTTGTATGCTTTACTTTGTCGTCAAACAATGTGGGACGAGAAGGAATGATACAAATTTGTAAGAGGCTAAATAGTTTAGAACTAAACAGACATGTGTTATTAGACTATCAGTATACAATTGCAACTCAAATATATGGAGAAAATGTAGCTATTAATAGAGCTTCTCAGTTTAGACTTCATGAAGAAATGACAATGATGATGATTTGTGTAAGTTTAGTTGACATGTCATCAATTAAGAAAGCTAATTACAGAGGTACTAATATGATTTTTTGAGTTCAGATTCAAACTGAATTAGAGAAAATTTAGTGGTGATTAGTTGTTAGAAAGCTAAATAGGATTATATAGAGCATTAGAGGTTAATAACTAGTGTAAATTATCCTGATTAGTCACTTCCTGATAATGGTATGTTACAGTTCAGGGATAGATTATAGATTCTAGTTCATGGTCGGTGAGGCACGAAGTGCTATGGAAATCTCATAGATCTCTTTAGTGCATTCATCCAAATAGCAGTAAGGAATATCATGAAATGAGGCGTTTTTATTTATTGTTAATGTAGGATTAAAAAAATAATATTGTGGAGATAATAAAAGATATAAGACTTATCGGCAAGTTAGGGTTGAACACATAAACCCGGAGGTTTATTGTATTGGCCGCGTATTCCTGAATGGAAATGGGAACATAGATTTGTGGATTTTGTTTTCAGTTTATCTCTGAGTTCGCATAAGCACAATATGGTATGGATTGTAGTTAATAGGTTAACAGAGTCTGCGCATTTCTTGCTAGTTTCTATGTGAAATCCTTTTGACTGATTATGTAAAATATACATACATGAGGTGTTAGATTTCAGGGTGCTTCAGTGCTGATTATTTCAGATAAAGATATGAAATTCATGTCTATAGAATGGAGTGAATTATTGTGACAGCTGGGGAACTGTTCTTAACCTCAGTATGATATAGTACTGACAGACCGATGGGTACTCGGAGTAATAAAGTTTGGTGCTAGAGGATATAGTTTAAGCTTGCATCTTGAAGTTTAATAATAACTGGAAAAGATAAATTTCTCTATATAAGTTCATTTGTAAAAACTACTGTCAATCTAGAATGGAATACTCATTTTAAACTATATATGGTTAATCATGTCATTCACTGGAGTGTTTGGACAAGGGTTGAGATGCAAGTTTATTTGAGGCGAAATTGATTTAGAACTATATAGAGAAGATGTAGCAGATTTGCCAACATTCGACTACAACACAATTAAAACAGAATAGATACGTCGATAAATATCATAGGTGGTTGGGGTTTTCAAAGAACAATTAATTTTTGTTGAAAATCACACATATGAAAGGGAGTTGTATAAGTTTGGACTATGAGGTAAGCTAGCTTCAAGGTATATCGGGTAGTATAGGATATAGGAAAGAATTGGTCTTGTTCCTTACAGGTTAAAGTTGTCTCCTCAGCTAAGTTGGAGTTCTTAATGTTTTCCACATGTTGGTGTTATGTAAAAACGAAGACTTGATTCGCTCGAAGGATTGATTGCAATAAATGTGATCTTCGGGAAAACTTATCTTACGAAAAGCAGTCAAGGGTATTATTTGATCGTAAGAGTTAAAAAGTTGAGCACTAAAGATATTTCTTTGATTATAGTGAAATAGGGATTTCACAAAGATGTGGAACTAACTTGAAAGCGCAAGTATGAGAAATAGTTTCCATTTCTCTTCGAAACTACTGGTAATTTCAGATTACTTTAATTTCGAGTATGAAATTGCCTTAAATTAGGGAGACTGTGATGACCTGTTACCTTGAGCCGGTGATTAGTACTAATACAAATCCTAATTAACCAAGATTAGGCTCTTAGTTAAGTTCGGTGTACCTCAATTAGCGTGTGCGTGTGTTTCCATGATGTATGGCCTTTGTTTGTATTATTAAATCAATTTATATATAGGTTGTTGTATAATACAAAAATTATACACAAGCCTATAAAACAGAACATACCCAATAAACAATAATTTACCGAGACACCAAGTATGACGAGGGAGTCGCGGCAAGAGAGTGTATGCTCAAGGATACTTGTAGGCATGTCCGATGAGTTTATTGGTGAACAATACAAGATATATATGTATATATATTTATATGTTTTTAAGTATATAAATATATATTGAAAAATAAAAGAATATTATAAATATATGCATTATCGGATCGTCTCGAACGAAGCGTAAGTGCTTGATGTGTCAAATTTTATGTCACTTTAAGTTGTGTCATTTTAATGCATCAACCATGCGATCGGTCTCGAGATATCACGACGCGCATCTTGAGAAAAATCTATACATAAAAAGAAAATTTGATCGTTATCGATTCATTTAGACAATTCGAGAGGTTCAGAAGAGTCGGTTTTGATTCGGATCGAAAGGAGATCATTTCGGAAGCTGAATTCAATCAAGTTGAGGAGCAAAAATGGATTAGAAGCTAGTGATAATCATTTTGGTAATTTTGGTTTTCAAGTTTGTTGAAGTTCAATTTAGTGGTGATAATAAAAAGTTGTTGTATGAAGGTTGTTGTTAGTTATAAACGGTTTAGAAACTCATTAGAGGTCTTCCCTAGTGATTTGGGAGTATGATTGTTGAGTTTGGATGTGGTTTGGGTCGATTTGGATGAGCGAGAATGTGCTGCTATTGCAGGTCTGGTGTACATAGCACGCTAGGCACTGGCCATAGCGCAGTACTCATACTGGGGAAGACGATTGACTTATAGATAGTTCGTTATCCATGTCAGGTAGCGCGCTACCAAGCAACTGTGTTGTGTTTTATGAATAGTTTTCTGGGGACTTCGGGACTGGTCTAGGAAACATAGTGTATTGAACCTATATTGATCTCAAATGATTAGTGATAGGTTGAGGAACATTGAGGAAATGTGAGATGATCAAAAAGTTAGGGAGTTTGGGAAACAGAGACTTAGACCGAGGTAAGCACAAATTCGCTTATTTACTAATATTACCTTGCTATTTACTATATTTAGCTCATATAGCTATTGAAATGGAATGGGGGGATTATGTACACTATGATGATTTTTCTAATGAACAGAAAATGATGTCTAATGTGATCCACGATTGTAACTCCTCAGGGCTGAGACTAGGTTGTATAATACTTGGGGCTGACCCGCTCTATACATAACTCCTACTCAGTTAATAGGTTGCATGGGTTACATATTCGCTAAAAGATTTAGGATAGAACCATTGGGCATTAATCGTTTGGCTAAACATCACATATGTGCAGTGTGTTGGTTTAACACTCGTATTAATGGCACTTGTGGAATAAAATGGCATCATAGTGTACAAGTCCAAGACCTTTGCTTTGCATCCGTTATATATTGGTTTATATGATTTCCATATTCTTGTTAGATATCATTGGTGCATATTGTTATTGCATGATATCCTTGAATATTATATGAAATGTTGATGATTAGCGTGAATCCATACTTATCGAGCGAGTTGGAGTACTCACCCTAATTAACATTACAGGTAGAATCGACGATCACTAGAACTACATGATGGATAAGTTATAGAAGTCTTGAACTTCTCTTTGATGTTATTACTTTCTTTGGTCTTATATATTGGTATTGAATTACTATTTTATAATATCATATGGGATGAGAGATTTGTACAATCGAGGTTTATTTAGGTTTGTTTTGAATATTGTATATCTTATTTTGATTATCGAAAAGGTTTTAATTTCTGCTGCGTATATTAATTGTTTTATTTCGATAGTCGATATGCAGTAGTGTTTATCAGGTGAAGGTGGTAAGGTTGCTGGCTCTAGTTAAGTATGGTAAGGGTAATCTGGGCTTAATTAGGGTTTTAGGCTGGGTATTTCCCTAATTGGGTTAGGGGATGCTACATCCTTGGTCTTCAAAATCAGGGCACTGCGAGCAAACTATGAGTGATATTTAGTAAGAGATTCAAAAAAGAAAGAATTGGATCTTCAAATCTAAAAATGGCACAAAATATGGTGGAATGAACTTGGATTTTCGTTTGGCCTAAACCATGCCTTGGACTTCACTTCAATCAGTTCTAACTAGAGCAAACCGATTCTATTGCTCTTATTGTAGTATAGAGGAAGAAGATAACGAAATTTGGAATAGGAGATTTGGTGGGTTTGATGATGGAAATATGAGATGAAATGTGTTTCAGGAGGCACATTGGGTGTTTTGGTTTGAGAAAACAATCCAAAATTTGAATTTGGCGCATTTTTCTCGATTTCGTGTGAGCCAGTTTCGACTCACATCCTGACATAATATCCTAATATGACTGTTGTGTTAGCAGTCCCGTCTGTGCAGCATAGAATGACCGAGGTAAAAAAATTTGAGAAAAAAACCAAAACTTAGTCAAATAGGTGGGATTGTTTGAGTGTGTGACTCACTTGTCCAAATCACCCGCCAGGTCGTCGGGTGCTTTTACTGGGAGTCCCTAGCAGGTCATCCTAGCATTTGGTTAAAATTAATAATTGTACTACTCTAGCTTTATGGTACGACTACTACAAATGATTGGTTAATTTCATAGATGGTAAACTCAATTTTTCAGTTTGTAATAATTTGGGAGTAAATCTAAATTTGTACTAAAAAGTCATTCAATTTTGATAATTGTTTTACTAAAGTCACTTCAACCACATTTTGATAATTAATTTGATTATGTAACAAATTTGCCCTTGCTTTTAATTTTGTGTGTGTGTGTGATGGGTTCGGATTAATTAGGGCAGCAAAATGGGTGAAGAGAAATAAGGTAGAGGTAGAGGAGGCGCGTGATTGACGGCGGTGGCGAGCTTCGTTTAGATCAAATCAATTGGGACAATATTACTAATTCCGGAGTACTTATTCACCAAGGAGAGTTGCCAAATTCGTCCACCCAACAATACAATCTCCCCGTTACCACTATGAACGGAAAATGATCGTGACCAATTGACCACCAAATTCCAATTAACCTACACCAAGACAATTTCCAATGTTTAAATTCGATTTATGGTTGAACACCCACAACACTAAACCTTATCAATCTCTTACAACTCCCCAAATGTTCATTAGTCATCTATGCTACCCAGTTCATCAATCTCCTTCACAAACGTGAACCATGACATCTTCAACGCTGCAGACAAGAGCAGGGTTGTTTACGACCCATCTTTCCCATACATATATACTAGCCAAACGGTCAAATATATAAAATAAACCTCTTGATGGACAATTATGATTGTACTTGATCTTGTTGAATGAAATATGAATACAACTTTTTTATTAAAAAAATAATGTATTGTCTGTCTCACTAAAGATGATTTGACATGCTTACTAAATTAGTAGAACAATAGATTTAAACAATATTTCAAAATGTACCCTTCTGTAAAAAAATTAACAAAAAAACAAAAAAGAGATATGTTGTTGAACAATTTAATGATGAACGTTTTTTATAGGTTTTTTTAATCAAAACGTATTTTTATGTTACGAGAATCAATTTCAAAATTATTGACATCGAATTGATAAAACTAGTTGGTTATAATAGACTCATAAAATCTTAGTGGGTTGCACGACTCACGCCAAATCTATAGAACTTAAGTGAGTCCAATGGGCCCGACCAACTTACACAATTAGCTATCAAGATATGTATATGTGGACAAGAATTATTCTACGTATCAATATCCATGATATACTTTGATCATATATATTAATTGAGGTTCTAGTATTTATTACGTATTCGTTAGTATTTGAAGTTTTGAACCTTATTCCTCTCTCAATAAAGTTGATAGAGGTAAGTTAAATGTTTGGTGTCAATTTATGACGCCATTACATTTATTAAACTAAATTGCTTCTTTCGTGAAAGTTGAGGCTTATGTCGCGTTCATACAAAATTTAAGGTTGTGTTTGGTAACTCTACAGCTTAAATCTTAGTGCTTATCCATTTAGACTTTTTCTCTTAGAAATTATTAAATAAGGTCTTATAGATTGTAAAGTGTTTGGTTAAAATAATTTAAGAGCTTCGTATGTCAGACCCCATCTAATTAGAGTATCTGATTGGCCTAGATTATCTAAATCCACTGATAATCTAGCAGCCTAAACTTGCCTTTAATAACTAAACATGACCAATCCATTTTAAACTCACCAAAGATAAATTATTATCAATCTCAACAAATTCTGAAGGTAAATCTTAACCTCAAAGTTCTTAAATTTATTATGGTTGATTAGTTTATATTCGAAAATCAGTAAAAGATTTTCGCCAGCATCTCCTCTATTTTTAAGCCTTCACTGAAAAATCCAAACTTCAAAAATCTTTTAGCAAACCTATTCAGCTTGGTGGAAATGCTGAAGGACTCAAAATCCACCCGCAACATCAATATATATTGTAATATCAAAACTATAAATTCTTTCTATCTTATATCGGGTTTCCAAAATTCATGAAACCGTTGACTTTAACTTCATAACCTCCCATTTTGTCCCCTGAACCATTACAACAACTTCAAAATAGTTCGTAAGCTAGCACGAACCTAAAACCCATGTATACAATACATAATATTCAAAAACAACAATATATACATAGAGAAAAAGGAACTAATGATGTCATAGAAAGTTTGGTAGCTTCCCTTTTATTTTCTCGCTGCTCAGACCTGTCTTTACCTAATTATAAAATTCGATAATGTCAGATAAATAAATCCCACACTTTCTAGTACACCTGTAATAATCAAATGCATACTAATTCAAGGAATTTAAATACGACCGTGAATTTATCCCCTTTTTGCTATTCAACTACAATCAGTTGATATCTTTCGAAAGTGGTAAGTAAACAATAATAAGGACTTATGCGCGGGAAGAATAACCGAATGAGTCTCATTCCTTGAGTCTATCGAAGTATGATATGGTTCAATGTGACCTCATGATAATAACCTGATGCAAAGTATCGGTAACTCTAACCCCTCAAGCATATTATAGTTCTACTCTGTACATAATCAGATAGACACTACAAGTTCTACCTTGTAATACATAGTAAGATAGCTTTAATATACCCTGTGCACACAATCAGGTAGACACTAAATAGTTTTACCCTGTAATACAATCAGGTAGACCCCTATAAGCAGACTCGAAACGCCTTATTCTTCCAACCCGTGTATGCATGTATAACAAAAAATGCAATATCAAGGATCAATGCAATTTATACAAAATTATATTTATACAATATAAATGTTACTATGAGATTTACTTAACCTTACAAACGTAATTACGTCACTTTTTACGCGTCGTATAACACTACAAGAATAATGAGGAATAGCATCAAAAAATTGCGACAGACCGAATTTGTTGCTAAACAACAACAAATCAGCAACGGTTCTGCATCAGATATACCGTTTGACTCAGTCGACCGAAAAGCAACGATTCAGTAACATATTTGTGACAAATTGCATTTTGTCACAAATCTGTCGCTGATTTCTCCAGCCATAAATTTCCCGCCGCGGCTGTGACAGATCTGCGACAAATCAGAGACAAACACTAGTTTGTCGCTGATCTGTAGCGAAATCAGTGACAGATATGCTACAAATCAGCGATAGACTAGTGTTTTCAACGATCTCTCGTTGATCTATCGCTATGCGAAAAAGTTTTATCAACCAAACCATCCTCCTCCCGACCGCTCTCTCTGCAATCCCACATCTAAATCCGTAGTCGTCGAAGATCCCCGTCGGCGCACAAGCCTCGCCGCCACCGTCGTCTTCGTCGTCCACTGTCATTATCGACGTCGACTGCGACTCGCCTGCTCTGTCGTTCCTCTGCAACGCACGTCGACCGCGCGCGCAACTCGCCGGCCTTACCCCTACCGCTGCGCGTTCTTCTCCTCTCTTGCCTTGCGCGCGTTCTTCTCTCTCCGTCTTGCCGCCGCTAGGCATTCTTCTCCTCCGACGCCACTGTTCGGCCGCTGCCCCCACACTTCTCCGGGGGTCCTTTCGGATTTCGCCGTCGCCCCCTCATTTCCGCCGCCGGTGGCTACCAATAGGGCCATGCGGCCCTGTGTTCCGCCGACTTCGCGGCCCGCTGTGCCGTCGACACTGCTCGCCTTCGCGATCGTCTGTCGTCGCTGCTCGGGCCCCGCTACTCCACCGCCGCTGCTCGCCTTCGCGATCCTCCGCCTCCGCTGCTCGGGCCCGGCTCCTCCGCAGCCACTACTCGCCCCCGACCCTTCCTTGATTGTGTTTTGGGTCTCATCTGCGACTCGTGGATTGCCTCTCGACTAGGCGCTGGACCTTTGAATCACAGTGCTGGTTTGCATTTTCTTGAACTTCTATTTTGGAATTTTGGTTGAATTTTGTTTTCATTATTACTGAAATAAGGAAATCTAAGTTTTCCCTTTTATATATCAACAAAATCTTATGCTTAGCCTTTAAAAATAGCGACAACCAACAATGCGACACTGTGTTGCTAAACAACAACAAATCAACAACTCAACCATCTGTTGCCAAACAACAACAAATCAACCGCTCAATTATCTGTTGCTAAACAGCAACAAATCAACGTCAGAACAATCTGTCGCTAAATAACAACAAATCAACAACTGAACAATCTGTCGCAAGACATCAACAAATCAACAAGTACAATGAATTGAATTTACATTTAGGTACTTTATATTGTCACCATGGATTTGTGATATGACAATCATCATTTACTATTGTAAACCGTAGTTCATATATAGTATGTTCATTTAAGAATAATAAAGTAAATTAGTAAATCTGTACATTGTGTAAATTACTGCTTGGCAGTGCATGCATTTCCAACTAAAAACGATATCTTATTGAGTTATAACTTATATATATTCTTATAATGTTTACTAATTGTGATTGTCATTTAGTTGGTACGTATTTATATTTGAAATCTCAATGTAGTGTCTATATCTGTTGAATTGAAGAATAATTAATTTATTTATAAAATAAAGAAAAATATACTAATTTATATACTTCATTAGTAAGAATTGATAAGTAATGTCGAGAGTATATGGAGATTATGGAAAAATAACTTGGGCAAATCATGATGGTGAGGAATAAAATTTTATAATGTTTGTATTGGGGCATGTGCCCTAGGTCAATCCATTAACTGTCTTTATAAATACTTTTAGTTAATAAAATTGAGGATTTCATTTGCTGTTTATTATAATTAATTTTCATGTTTACATTATAATACGATCCATGGGTATTTGAAGAAATATCCTAAATGTCTCTAGTCAATCATTATACTGGGAACTATAATGAATTAAGACTAGTGTGAGTCTTGATTGATGATCATATAATGATTATACGTATAGGGATATGAATCAAGATTACGACTACTTGTTAGGGAACAAAGTACTGGACCGACCCGATATGAGAACATCACATGGATTAAGTCATAGTTGTTTCTCATGATAGGAATATTTTTTAGTCATCTGACTTGAGATTACCAGAGACTTCAACATTAGGAACATAGTGATTTGACACTATCAAACGTTGTCTTTAACCGGACGATTATAAAGGTTGTAATTGGTTACTGTGTGAGCAATGTGATGTAGTTATGTAATCAAGATAGAATTTGTCCCTCTCATATAAAGAGAGATATCTGGTGGATCCCTCGATGTGTTAGACTGTTAAAAGGCCTAGTCTAAGTGAATCGATATTGATTAATGTCACTTGGATGTTTTCAGTCTACTTAGAGATCGAGACTAGTACGATTGAATATGTTGGATGACAATTTCATGCCTTATGTTTGATCAAAAGGATATCGTGTGACAAAATGATGTTATATACACTATTGATTAGGTTGTATCGATTTGATATTCATACGACTTGGGTAGTCATAATGTCTTGCTAGAGGCCGCTTATGACTTGTATACCAAAATGTGTTTTGGTTCGCTGCCAACGTTTTATGAGCCTATTGGGTCGAACGCTAAGAATGATTTTGCGAGATTTTAAGATGGTTCAGAAAAATGAATTTTATATGATAAAACTCATGACAGAAACGTCCTTGTGGTGTATTACACTTATACTTCTTTAAGTAGGGGTATATGTGTAATTTACTTAACCGTATATATACATAGGTTTTATAAATAGACACTTTATGTTAGAATAGACAGACGAAAGATTAAAAGGCCAATACTCTATTTTTGTTTTAGAAACGACTTAGGGTTTTTTGGTATGTTCTTGATCATTTTGAAGAGAAACAAAAGGTTTAGTATTATCTCGAAGCTATAACACTTCGAATCTCGGCTGCCGTTCGTGTGTGGACTACTGGTAGATGGCGTTCGTCGTTGGCAGCGCCTTAGAGATCGATCAACCTTCAGAAAGTTATATTGCAACTGAGGTATGATTAAGTTTTTCATGGTTTAAACGTTTTTAATGGAATTAGATTCGGATCCTGTTGGGGTTTTTGTCAAAATTGTTTTGTAATCTCCGCTGCGCATAAACCCCAAAACCCAACAGTTTGTACATAGCATGTTTGTAGGGAAAACACAATACCCGAATCGAAGAAAGTTAATCGTATTTCCCTTTAAGCTTTAATTGAAATTATATATTGTTTATTAATTGTGATGATTGTCATTTACTAGATACTTACTATAGGTACGTATCTATATTAGAAATCTCAAGATTATATATAATCCAATTTATGAATATTAATTTGGATTATTTTCTGAATATGTAGTTAATTTTTAGGATTTATATATATTATTATTTTTAAGAGTTGATAAGATTTTTCCATATATCGGCTGAAACAAATTTAGGATCGAGATGTCTACAAATCGAGAATGGATGTATAATCGTATTGAAAATGGCTTTACACGATGAGAGTTCATAAATCGCGTGAATGAGTTCATTACATACGTGAAGACGCACTGCAGGACATTCGCCACTAAGGGAGAAATTCGGTGTCCATGCAACCATACGAAGTGTCGTAATCGTTCATACTATAATGTTGACACCGTAGAACTTCATATTCTTCGTCGGGGCTTTGTTCTAGGATATTAATGTTGGTCGGAACATGGGGAAGAAGATTATATGTACACTTAAAATGTGCCTGACGAACCTAGCAATACTATGAGAATTGATGACCACGAAGGGACATAGACGGCCAATTATTGTACATCGTATCATGAGATGGTGCACGACTTGGCTGGTCCGAGTTTTAATTGGTGCCATGCGGAACAACGGCCAACTCCTGGGGCGGAAAATTTGTATGATATGTTGGACGCAGCAAGTCAGCCGCTATGGCAGGGGTGTGAGAACATGACGGAATTGTCGGCAGTCACGGTACTCCTAAAAATCAAAGCAGAACATCATATTTTTGAAAAGGCGTTCGATGAAATTCTTCAATTTTGTAAAGATCTATTGTCGAGTGACAATTGTTTAGTCGATAGCTTTTACAACATGAAGCGACTAATGCAAGGGATGGGGGCTACCAGTCCAGCAAATTGATTGTTGCAAGTCCATGTGCATGATTTACTGGGGCGAGGATTCAGAGTTGACGTGTAAGATTTGCAGTGTATTAAGGTATGAACAAACTAGAAGTGAAGGACGAGTGGCGTGCCGCGGGCTCGGAAATAAATGTACTACTTCCCTATAGCACCTCGATTGCAACGTTTATTCACGTCTGAAGCGACCGCGAAGCATATGCATTGGCATGGGGAACACATTTCAGATGGCATCGTCATGCAACATTGTTCCGATTCTATTGCATGGAAACATTTCAATGATGTGAACATCGAATTCAGTGCCAAAATTCGTAATGTTCGTTTAGATTTATGTACAGATGGTTTCCAACCATTTGGCCAATCGGAAAACAATACTCATCGTGGCCTGTAATTCTCACTCCTTACAACCTATCCCCCTCAATGTGCATGGAGAAGGAGTTCATGTTCTTAATAGTCATCGTACCGAGCCCGACTAATCCTTCAAATCAGATTGACGTCTTCCTACAACCTATGATAAAAGAGTTGCAAGATTTGTGGCATGATGGGGTACTTACCTACGACATTTCCACCAAGACCAACTTCCAACTCCGAGCTGCACTAATGTGGACTGTTAGCGACTACCCTGCTTATGGTATGTTGTCTGGCTGGAGCACACATGGAAAAAGAGCTTGACCTTATTGTATGGATGACACAGATGCATTCCAATTAAAACATAGTGGAAAAACTTCTTGGTTTGATTCTCATCGTCGGTTCCTACCGCGTGGGTCCACCTTAATAAGTGATAAGAACGACTTCAGACGCGATACAACTTGTCGAAAAGGACCACCGAAACTAAAATCGGGGGAACAAATTATGGCTGAAATTGAAGCTTTGGGACTGATGAAAGTAACTGAAATCGAAGCTGTTCATGTGAACAAAGAGATTGCCAAGTGTTCAGGGTGGAGGAAACGAAGCATATTTTGGGACTTACCATATTGGAAGACGAATCTCATTAGGCACAATTTGGATGTCATGCACATTGAAAAAAATGTTTTCGACAACATTTTTAATACAATTATGAATGTGCCTGGGAAGAGTAAGGACAATGCCAAGTCGAGATTATATGTAAAAGATATTTGCAACCGACCTTTCCTCGAATATGACCCTGCGTCCAATTGATATCCTAGAGCGTCTTATACACTCGATAAACGTAAGAAAGAAGTATTGTGTGATTGGGTACAATAGTTATGTTTCTCTGATGGGTATGCTTCAAATATTAGTCGATGTGCGGACTCCAACAAATTGAGGATGTTCGGTCGGAAAAGTCACGACTGCCATGTGTTCATGCAGAGATTAATTCCTATTGCCTTTCGCGTACTACAAGAGGATAAAGTGTGGATTGCAATTAGCGAGTTAAGTTTATTTTTCCGAGACTTGACTGCTAAGAACCTTAATATGGCATAAATCGAGCTGTTGCACTCTAACATTCCCAAAATATTATGCAAGTTAGAGCAAATATTCCCACCGAGTTTTTTTTACTCAATGGAGTATCTTCCCGTACACTTGGCATACGAGGCCCATCCTGGTCATTTGACGACTGAGATAACACCTTCTCGATCTGCGCACCCGCATGACCACCGACCTTGGCATTGGACCTCTCCCCATAGAAGGATGTCTGAGGATTAACGTCATCTTTTGGATGATCATGATGAGTTTATGAAGCAACTTATGCCGCCTCCGGTTCCACTGCCACGACAAGAGTGATTGGATGTCCTATCTTTTTTAATTATAAATTGTTAATTGCGAGTAATGTATATCTTCACATTTTTCCCCTTTAATGTAGTCGATGTGATTACTTCATTTGCAGGTATGTGCACCGGTGACATTTAATATGGGTGTTGCATAGGGAGGCAAACTTACATCACCAATTGAGTTGCAAGTTTTAGAGATTCCTTTGGTATGCAACCTTCTGCCCTTTATTTTATTCACAAAATATCCATTGAACTCATGGGCATTTAAGAAGGCCATATATATATGGCTTTGCTATTTCACCATGAATTTATCTTCGGAGTTTAATTGCAAAAATGGGCAAATTGGTCATCTTTTTTATCGAATTTTTTACATTGCATGATGTTCTTAACTTAATCAAAAGAGTACGTGCAAGCTTAGTAAAAGTTAGTGTTAAATTAATTCATGATTTCTTAGACTTTGCATTTTAACATGTGAGGCCTTCAATCCGCTTCTGAAATTATAAAGTTGAGCTTATTATTTAAATCATCATCATGAATTTATCTTTTGAGTTTAATTGCAAAAATGGGCAAATTGGTCATCTTTTTATCGAATTTTTTACATTACATGATATTCTTAACTTAATCAAAAGAGTACGTGCAAGCTTAGTAAAAGTTAGTGTTAAATTAATTCATGATTTCATAGACTTTGCATTTTAACATGTGAGGCCTTCAATAAGCTTTGGCAATTATATAGGTTTAGCTTATTATTGAAATCATCAAAAAGCCTAAGTTTATGCATATCAAAAAAAGCTTTTATTTTATGTATTAGAAATCCTTAACTCGTTGTGTGTATTTTGGAGTGGTTGTGTTGGTCATGTTATACATCGAGATAGGAAGACTGTGAAAGATAGTGTGTACTCAGAAACAACACTGTATTCAATTTCACTTTAATTGGATGTGATGTTATTTTCATTTGTGTTTGAATATTTTGGTCGCATTTCGAATATTAGTGTTATGCGTAAATTTATGTTAATCGCGAAGTTTTCTAGGTAATCTTGTCTAGTATACCCTCTTTTAGGTACTGTTCCATGGCCCTTCTTACAATTGCTATTCATTTTCTGGTCCTTCCACTTTTAGGGGAATGTTGCCCTAAGAGAATGTTGTTATAGTTAGCATTCACTTTAGGGAGTAAATATTGGTTATTGAGGATTGGTTATATAAATGAATTATGTTGGTTTTTTAGTTATGAAATTAATTGAAGTTCGAAACTTATGGACATGTAACAATATTTTATGTTCAATGTTATCTAATATTGGAACTCGAACCACATGAAAGAATGTACAAGACGAAAAAATTGAAAAAAAACATGGAATGTCATGTATGGAAGTTCATTTAGTCCCTTTTGAGTTGGAGATTTTTGTGTGTGTCACTGTGCGCGATCTTTAATGTATGAGATTGATGACCAAGGCTTAATTTTAGAATTTTTTCATTTGTGTTTGAATATTTTGATTGCATTTCAAATATTGTTCAAGTTATTCATTTCATTTTCAGGATTTGGATGGGACACGCACTCCTAGCCCCAAAATTTGTATGGTGTCTATCTTCTATCGGTGAAACAATTGGGTAAGAGTGTGGGATTGACATTTTATATATATATATATATGTAAATTAATTTGTGTAACCATCTTAATTTGTGTAGTATTTTGTATTTTGTTGAATAATGTTCATCTAGTACTATATAGTATACTACTAGTTAATTATGAAATGTTAATCTCATCTTTTGTAGACATTGTTTGTCAAATTTTGATAATATACAAACAATTTCTCAATTTTCGTTTTAATTGCAGCAGGAAAAATTGTATTTTTGCAGATTTTACTGCCTTGCAGGATTCTAATTTATTATTTACTGTGACCTGTATTTTTTTAAAAATTACCATTCCAAATAAGCGACAGACAGATCAGCGATAGACATCGGTTTTGCACTGTGCAAATCGGCAACAGCTGCCGCTTGTGCTGATTTGCAACAGATTTGCAACAAACCCTCATTTGCTGACTGTACTATGATTAGCGACATACATGTTTACATTCTTTGTTAAATGACAATTTTGTCACAAATCATGTCATTTGAACAACAACAGAACCCAAATCTGTCGCTAACTTCAATCTGCAACAAAAAGTTGAGCAACAACTCTGATCTGTTGCTGATCTGTTGCAGGGTCGCTTAGCAACAAATTCGTACCAATTTAGCATCAGATTTGTTTGTTGCTTTTTAATTTTTTTCTTGTAGTCGTAACTGTAAAATAGTCCATCTGAGGTTCCAATTGCTGCCTTATGATTCATTAATATGTCCAGTGAGATTCCACAATTGCTCCTTAATTATTTTCAATTTATTTATATTAATTAGTCCTGTTCCAACTCAAAAATCCCAAAATCAGTCCAAACTATATCCTCGGACGTCCGAATGCTAAGTCTGACCTCAAATTGTGGCTTGGAATTGAAAATTACCTTAGACTAGTCCATAAAATATTTTTTCAGATTTTGGATATTTTTTTGGTATTGTAACACGTATTACGAGACTAATACTCAGTAAAAATCATCGAGAAAATTCAAAAATTCTTTTTTTCCACAAAAATCCTCAATTTCCATTAATTTATCCTAAAACCCAATTTTATGAATTTTCCCTAATTTCCAGGTATTTTTATTTTATTTTATTTTTATTAAAAACCATTTTTTCCTTTTTTATTTTTAAAATTATTAAGGAGGGGCAGGGTTCAGAGGTCACCCCTTGCCCAAGCATTTTTATTTTTATTTTTATTTTTATTTTTATTTTTATTTTTGGTCTTCTGGGCGGCGGCGGCGCAACGCCTTCATCTTCTTCCTCACGATTACAGTCTATCACTGTAATTCGATTTTTTATTTTATTTTATTGATCAAATGCTGCTCCTCTCTCCTTCAATCCAAACCAACAACAAAAATCACCAATTCGAATCACCTATAAATAAAATCAGTCCCAAAATCCAATTTACAGTAGAAAATTTGAATTTGATCACTCTCTTTCACTGTACTTCAACAACGCCAACAGCCACCACTACTCTCCTTAAATTCGATAATGAAGATTGCGAAAGAAGTTCGAGAGAGAGAGACACGGGAGAGAGGGACTCGAAGATCAAAGAGACGAGATGGAGAAGACGGGGAACAATGAGAAGTCCCCTGTTCATCGATTTCGTTTTGATTAAATTGAGGGGTCAAATGACCGTTTTGCTCTTCAATATTTATCCTCCCCAGGCTCCCCTATATAACCTCACTGCCCTTATAGGTAATTTGCCACTTTCCTTTATTTTTTTTAGAATTATCTCTTCATTTTGTGTCCGAATTAAATCCAAAAAATGTCTCAATTCATCCAAAAATTGAAGAATTTAGTAAAATATTATGAAACTCTCGTACAACCAAATTTCACACGCAAATCGAGGCATGGACCCACGTTGATTCGTTAAGTTTATTTGAAGTCTGAAATTCGAAATTTCAACTTACAATTATTATTTTTCCGTGAAATTTGAAACAACTGCGAAGGTCACCGTTTTAACTTTCTCGAAACTCATTTTGACACATCTTTCGAGACAAACCTCTCGTGAATCTCAAATTTACTCAATAACTCGAACTTTTCAAATAAAAATAATATATAATACAAAACACTAAGCAAACATCGCATAAAAGTAAAATTACTTGTAAATCTCATTTCACCGGTCCACAGCTCACAACTTGTGGCCTAAACCATAATTTAAATTTGTTAATCTCGGATTAACTGTAATTATTGGATTAATAACTTCGAGATTTGATAATCTTCCCAACTAATAAAAATTTCGTCTTCGAAATTTAAATTGAAATTGAATTTACCTGAACTAAAAGAGATCTAAAAAATGATCTCTCATATACGCTTCTCGTTCCCAGGTTAGCTTCAAATCTCCATGAAATTGTCACTTAACCAAAACAAGTGAAATTTCTTTATTTCAAAGCTTTTGAATATTCATATGCACAATTAATATAGGTTGCTCCTCGTACGACACATCACCCTGCAAATCAAATTGATTCCACTCTACTATGTGATGTGAATTAGGTTCCTTCCGCCTGAGTATAGACACGTGAAATACATCATGAACTCTGGCTAACTGAGGCGGTAATGCAAGTCTATAAGCAACCTTTCCAATCTGTTTTACAATTTCAAACGGTCATATATACCTGGAGAGAGCTTTCTTTTCAGTCCAAATTTGTCATGACCTTTGCGATATGAGACTTTCAGATAAACACAATCTCATTCGCTATATTATACGACCCTGTGATAGAGATCATAATAACTTTTATGCGTTTCCTAAGCCACTTTTAATCTTTGAAGAATCAGTTGCACAACGTTAGTGTGATTTCGAACCATTTGTGGCCCCAACTCCGTCAAATCCTCTAGTTCAACCTAACATGCTGGAGAACGACAAGGCCTACCATATAAAGCCTCAAACGAAGCCATTTCAATAGTCGATTGATATTTGTTATTGTAAGAGAACTCATACAAAGGTATGTAATTTTCCCATGAACCTCTAAATTTTGGTACACACGCCCTGAGCATGTCTTCCAACACCTGGATTAACCTTTCGGTCTGACCATCCGTCTATCGATGAAATGCAGTACCGAAAATGTAACTGAGTGCCAAACTGTTCCTGCATGCTCTGCCACAACCCCGATGTGTACCGAACATCACGATTAGAAACTATAGTCAACGACACCCCATTCAAGCGAACCACCTCTCGCTTATACAGCAAGCTCAGCTATGTAAAGGTATCTGAAATTGGCATAGGAAGAAAATGAGCAGATTTCATCATTTCATCAACAATTACCCGAATTGCGTCATGTTTCCTCTGCGAAGTAGGTAGATAAGTAACAAAATTCATCGCAATATGTTCTCATTTCCATTGCGGTATGGGAAGTGACTGCAACATACCTCCAGGTTTCCACCGCTCGGCCTTAACCTGTTGGCAAATTTCACGTCTCCTCACATAATCACCCACGTCAGCTTTCATTCCTGGCCACCAACACAATCGCCTCATATCATGATGCATTTTGGTCTTACCAGGATGAATGTTATACCTAGACCGATGAGATTCTCTCAAGAACTAATCTCGAGTCTCACTCACCGATATAATCCATAATCTGTCTTTAAGCCTGAAACTCAGCCTAATGTGGATTATTAGTATCATCAGCAATGTGACGGCCCCAATTTTTCACGAATTGGGCCCCGCCCGGCCTAAACCTACGTGGACCCCCGAGCCAGTCTCGCAAGGTCAACGCAGGCCTAGTCAGCCTTCCAATCCATCATTATTAGTACATTCACCATTTACAACAGTTATTAATATTTTTCGAGTTTTACAATTTTAGCGGAAGCAACTAATAAGTTTAATAACTCAACAAAAAATAAAAATCAGGGAGTTAGGCAACCTAATTGTGGAACCCAGTAAATATCATAATAGGAGAGTAAATACAATTATACAAAATTTTCACCTAGCCATGAAGCATTTCCTCTAATACTTGTCTGCACTCTGCAAGCTCACCAAAATGAAAATGACGAGCCCAGTAAGTAAATCCAAAGAGGACATATACACAACATTTCACAATATCCAAAACAACGAGTTCACGATATCCAAAGCAGTCAAATTCATGCAAATAGAACGAAATGAATCAAGAACGCATGAATATAAAAGACTGTAACCAATCCATCGATGAGTGATGCCAAATAACAAAGAGTCCCGACCAAAAGGTCGTTGAGTCGCAGCAAAAGCCCAGCAGACTCGGGTTTAGGACGAGACCCCGGCCTCCCAGCCCTAACCCTTGCGACTATGAGGCATCCATGACCGGCTCAAGGACGAGACCCCCGCCTCCCGACCCTGCGTACGACTATGAAACATACATGGACCCGGATAAATCAACGGACGACCATGATCAGGACGAGACCCCTGCCTCCAGTCCTAACCCTCTCATATCGCAAATAAACAGTAATCATGACTCACTTGCTAATGGACCCCCTCAATCGAAACAATTTAACGATAGTTATCATCACAAGCAATGAACAACAATAAAGCTATCACAACAATAAACAATAATCAATGGAGAAACACGAAATACTGTATAAGTTTCTAACTGGTTTACTTACCTCGAGAAATCGCGAATCTCAAAATGTTTCGTTCGCGTCTCGATTTGCGCACCGACACCCGACTCCTAGTCCTTAGTGTCATTTAAACATTTGATGGCTTATTTTATTTCAAATTATTCACATCAAATCGAAATTTGGTGAAATAAATCTCACCTCCACCGCGTCGTCGCGATTTTGTCGAAATCACGCATCCGACCGGTCAAAAACGCGTCACCGCGCCGTCGACCTCGCTGCCCCGCCGGCGGCGCCGCCACTGCTCTGCCGCCGACCGCCGCTGCTCGCCGGCGTCACTGCCGGTGCTGCCTCGCGCCGCCGCGCCAGCCGGCCGTCCGCCAGTCTGTCCGGCCGCGCTGGTTCGTCCGTCAGTCCACGCTCCGCGTCGCTGCGCCACTGGCCGCAGCTGCCGGCCAGGTCCGCCGCCACTGACCCCGCCGTGACCGCCACCGCTGATCCGCGAGCTGGCCACCGCCGCCGTCCAGCTGCCACGCAGCCCATTATCGGCCTCCGCGCTGCTGTTTCGCGCGCCACCGCTGCCAGTATTGCCGGCCGGTGCTGTCGGTCGCCGTCGTCCCGCTGTCCGGCCAGCCCGTCGTCCTCGCCCACCGGAGCTCCAGCCGTCCGCCAGCCGCCGATCTCCTTCTTTCCCCTTTCTTCATTCTCTTCCTCACGAGCTCTCTGTTTCTTTTTTCTTTTTTTTTTTCTTATTTTTTTCCATCCTTATCTCCTCTTATATATATATATATATTATTATATATATACATAACTTTATCTTTTTGATTTCAAATCAAAAGTGTTCTCGAGATTCGGACAACACAAATTTCGAGGCAACTTACCAACCGAGCAGCACGCATCTCGAGGCACTAACCCGCCTCGTTTTCAAACTCTCGATACTCACGCTACACGAGTCACGAGGTGTATACCATTTCGACACGCGACTCGAGGCTCGTCCCCGTTCGTGTTTCGGCTCACCGAATTCCTCGCAGTGTTAGCATATCATCTTAAATTGAATTCGGATATACGTATTTCGACGAGTGGGTCCCACATACGACCTTGACTTGACACATGACACAAGTCAAATTTTCGGGCCGTTACAAGCAAACCCCTTAAACTTCCACTAATTCTCATCACTTTGCTAACGCTCGATCACCTTCTGAATAGAAACCGTTTGTACCTTAAGCCGAGCACAAATTGGTTCATCATCGACATCAGGAATCTCCGACAAAGTCATAGCATTGACTTTTTCGAGTAAATCGTAAGTCAAACGACTAGCTGCCCGCAATGTTTCAATGTTCCTCCTATTTAATGCATCAGCCACAACATTGGCTTTACCTATATCGTATTCAAGACTAAAATCAAAGTCTTTCATGTGCTTAAACCATCACTTTTGTCTCATATTCAACTCTTTTTGAGAAAACAAGTACTTCAGACTTTTATGGTCAGAAAATAGCGTGAAGCTTTTCCCATACAAATAATGTCTCCAAAGCTTCAAATCAAACACAATTGCCGTCAATTCCAAATTATGACCAAGATAATTCTTTTCATGAGTCTTCAACTGCCAAGAAACAATCACCTTGTCATTCTGCATCAGCACACAACCCAAACCAACCTTTGAAGCATCAGTATAAACGGTAATCCCTTTCCTTGGTTTAGGCAACACGGAATTGGCGCCGAAGTCAAACACTTCTTCAGTTCCCAAAATGCAGCATCACATTCCCTTAACAAAACAAATGGAACATTCTTATGAGTTAATTTAGTGATTGGCACGACTATCTTAGAGAAATCTTTAACAAATCTATGATAAATAGCCAACCGAACGTAGAAAACTTCATATCTCCGTCATTGTGGCAGGTTCTGGCTAACTGATAATTGCCTTAATCTAGGCCGGATATACTGAGATTCCTTCTGTACAAACCACATGACCCAAAAACTTTACCTCATATAACCAAAACTCGCATTTGCTAAACTTAGCATACAACCTATGATTTTTCAAAGTTTGGAGAGTAACTTTGAGATGTTGTTTATGATCCTCGTGAGTCTTAGAATAAATCAAAATATCATCAATGAAGACTATCACAAAGTGATCCAAACACAGTCTCAACACTCTATGCATTAAGTCCTTAAACATCACCGGAGCATTAGTCAACCTAAACGTCATAACAACGAACTCAAAATGACCATATCTAGTACTAAACGTAGTTTTCTGTACATCCTCTTCCCGAACTCTCAACTGATGGTAACCATAATGAAGATCGATCTTAGAAAAGAATTTGGCACCATTCAGTTGATCAAACAAATCATTAATTCGAGGCAATGAATATTTATTCTGAACAGTAACTCTGTTCAACTGTCTGTAATCAATGCAAAGCCTCAAACTACCATCCGTCTTTTTCACAAAAAAGACTATGGCACCCCACTACGACATACTTCGGTGTATAAACCCTTTACCAAACAATTCCTCCAAAATTGTTTCTACAATTCTTGCAACTCCTTCAGAGCCATTCTATAGGGAGGAATTGATATTGGTTTAGTTCTAGGAACTAAATCAATCACAAAATCAATCTCTCGGAGGTGGAACTCTAGGTAAATCATCAGGAAATACATTATGGAATTCACAAACTACGAGAATCTCCTATAGTTTGATTTCAAGTCTTGCCTCTGTACTAATAGTTCTGGCAAAAGTTTCCATTTATTTTCAGTGACTAACCTACCTCTGGTCAAAGGCAATCTAAATATGTTCCAGTGTATGTAAAAATTGAAAAACTAGGAATATAAAAGAACACAACCTTATAGAAACAATCTAAATGTGCATGATATGCCGCCAACCAATCCAATTCCAACAATACATCAAACTCTAAAAACTCTAAAACTCGGATATCAATGGCCATATCATGTCTAGAGATCTAAACAACACATTTCTCACACATAAAGTGAGGATACACCTTATCCCCCATTACTGTGTTGAGAACAAGATGAATAGGGACTCGCATAGGAATTCACCCTAACTCAGTCACCACATGACCATATATAAAGAAATTGTAGAAGCAGAATCAATTAACACATGCATAGGACGACCACAAACATAAATAGTACCTTAGATTTCAATTCGCTCTAGAATTTGGTTTTGCAACCACGTGTACTTGTTCTTTGGTCTGCCGCTGAGGCCGTGACATGTTAGAGGATAAGCCTGCAAGCTGTGGACAATCTCTCTACACATGTCCCTTCTTCCTACACTTATAACACACAATCAAACCTAAATACGTTGGACAATCCCAAGTAAAATGACCTTGTTGCCTACAACTGTAACAAGTAACTGTAGGTTTACTACCTGCGGAAGATGTCTAACTAGGTGCTGGCTTTTGACTCGTACCCTGTCTCTGAGACCCTCAGCCCTTACTCCCACTCCTCTGTAACTGAGATGTGCCTCTACGACCTGAAAACTGAACAAATTGTGATAGAGTCTATCCTGAGCCAATCGATGTCATCTCTGATGGTCTAATGGTTGTGCTCGGAAAAGGATTACGATATACACGTGAGAGAGTAACATACGTCAAAGGTGTAAATTGTGGTCTTCCACTCTTCCCCTTCTTCTAAAACTTTGAATCAAACTGAGATAGAAACCTTTTCATACCCTCAATATTTGAGCTATGTCCAGAGTCCACAACACCTTGATATTATCGGGATTCACGCTGAAAAGTCTGTGTAGTTACATAGGCTATGAACCTATCTCTAACCTCTCGCAATCTGGTCGATTTGGTCATCAAAATAGTAATGCCAATTTCCTCCTGTAATCCATACATGTACTTGCGTATCTTCTCTTTCTCTATCATCCTCGAATCCCCAACAAACCTTAAAAAGGTAACTTAACCGAGAATCGTATTGAGCTAATGACGTGTCTCCCTTAACTAGATGATCAAACTTTAGTTTTTTCTATAAAATCATCCTTTCATCGAAATATTGCTCAGTGAACTCCTCGAGAAACTTGGCCCAAGTATCAAATACAAGGTGCCCATTGTGTAAAGATCTTCACCAAATCTCAGCATTGCCCTGTAAAATAGTATGAAGAGATCAAAGCTCTCAAATGTTCTTCAATACCTAACATATTATGAAGCTTCTCGTGATTGAGAACCCAAGTATCCACAGTCCTCAAAGCTAACTCTCCATAGAAGTATATAGGATCGTACTTCTTAAATTCTCTCCTCTGCCTTTCCCCTTGAGATATTTCACTGAGAACAGTTGGGTCAGCCTAAATCGAAACTGCAATCACCGGTTCACCCCTCAAAATGAATTGCAGAGGTAGCTTGCTCTATCAGAGCGACTGGCGCTGTCTTAGGAACTTCAAGAGCAACATGAATCACATGCGCCTGAGCTGTCACCTATGCTCGTAGTATGTTCAGTACCTCCGCCATCTGACCCGCTAGGTTCTGAAATACATTTGGACCCACGTTATGAATCCCTATTACCTTCACCAGATCCCTAACCTGGCTCTTGTTGTCTACTCATAATGTTATGCAATCAAAATTTGTAAGAGAAATGGTTTATCATATCTGTATCCATCGATACCTTGATAATATTAAACACAAATATCACAATCATAAATTTTTTAAACTTTTAAATCCATGTTCCATCATGTTACTTCACAACTAATCACTCACTTAACATCAAACAAGACGATTCCTATAAAACCCTAAGCTCTGATACCAACATTATCAGACCCCATCTAATTAGAGCGTATGACCGACCTAGATTAACTTAATCCACTGATAATCTAGCATCCTAACGTTGCCTTTAATAACTAAACATCACCAATCAATTTTAAACTCACCAAAGATAAACTATTATCTACCTTAACGAATTCTAAAAGTAAATCTTAATCACTACAAAAAAACAACAAATCAGAAACGGAAATTTCCGTCTCTGATTTGCAAAAACTCCGTCTCTAATTGCAGTCAGAAACGGAACAGAGACGGAATCAATTCCGTCTCTAAAAACATCGTTGCTAATTCAATCAGAAACGGAAATACGATTTTGTTTCTGATTTAGAGACGGATCAGAAACGGAATTTATTCCGTCTCTAATTCCGTTTCTGATTAGAGACGGAATAATTCCGTTTCTGATTATTTCCGTCTCTGATTCGTTGCTAATCAGAGACGGATCAGAGACGGAATTTGATCCGTTTCCGATTCACGTATCTAACAAAAACGAAAATTAGAGACGGAAATAGCAACGGAATCCAAAGATTTCGTTGCTATTTCCGTCTCTAATTTTCATTTTTATTTAGTTTTTAAAGTCTTATATATAGGTCTCAATCCAAGCACATTTAACCTGCCAATATATAATAAAAATCATAGCTATATAATATATTGATATTACACAATTTATATAAACTTAACATATCCTTAACATTATCTTTTCTCAATGTATTGTACACGAAACAACAAAAACAATCTAAAAAGTTTCTATATCGTATCTTTCTACAAAAGTAAAAGCAAAAATTGTTCTAAATGAAAAATAAAAATAAAAAAATGAAGTGTTCCGAGATTATATAAAGTTGATTGTGCTTCAAATAATACTTGACTTCGTACAAAACACCTGAAAAAAGATCAAAAAGAAAAAAATCACTAAATTATACAAACAATAATAGGAATATAAACAATATTATGGGAGAACTACGTATCATCGCAAGCACAAGTGTATGAGCCAAACACAGCATAAATAAAGTAATAAAGTAAAAGAAATTCATCATTATCCAAAAGGAACATGGTGTTATTTAGCAAATTATCTCTCGCTCCAAACTATAACATAGCAATGGTTTGTGATGCTTATATATATAGTCTTGATGTTTCATGATCAATATTTAAGACTGCAACATACACAAGCTATCATGTATGATTACGTTTAAGAATTAAAATTAAAAGAAAAATATTTATGCTCAACAACAAAGAAAATAAAACCTAAATTGCAAATTAATTAATTAGAGTCTACTAGTTTATTCATATAAAAATAAAATAAAATTAGACTTGTTTACAACTTTTAGAAATCACAGCCAAAACCATGAATGTCGATGTATCACTAGAGACCTTGTTTTCACAAGATGTGGTTTAAAACCTCAAATAGAACTAGGAACAATTGGAAACAAGGAACAACTATGAGGGCATATAAGGTCCAACGCATGTAAATACCATGAGATGAAACGAAGGAAAGAGAACTAAATGGTAAATCCACATTGCTATTCTATCCAATTAATCGGAGTAATGGAACTATGCAAATAGATCAAACTGTTAACTGATATCATATCTCTTACTCTTACCTTGTGAAACTGCCACTTGGCGAAGCTCCAATAACAAGCATGCTGATTTGGGACTTAGACACTTCATTAGATATTGCAACTGGTACATCATCTGCTTCAATTTGTACAATCTCCGCTTCCACCTTCATGTATCGCATTAGAGTGAGTTCATTTTTTTTCTTTTCTTTTTTTTTCTCTTTCATAATATGCTTTTTTTAATAGGCTTGAAGGTTAACATAGAAAACTTTACCTTTTTCTCACTACAAAGTTGCTTGTATGGGAGAAGCATTTTACTGGCTTTCCATTCCATTCCCTTCTTGTATGCAGCCGCTACATCATCCCGTACTGGTGAAATTGGAATATAGTTTCCTACTTGAAGGACAACAATTTCGAATGGCATTAAAAATTAAAGGATTGACATAATGCAGACATGAGCTCAAAACATGGTTTAGAGCACAATATTTGGAGAAGTGTTACTAATTTGCAAAAACGAAAGAAAGAAAATGAAAGAAAATTTACTTGGCGTCGGAATTGTAGTGATCCTCGCACAAACATGCAACAACTTGAACAAAACTTTACCCTTCACTGGAGTAGACTGTCTCATCACAATAATGGTCATGCATTGAACGATTTAATCAACAAACAAGTGCCAGTCTTATCATTTTTTATTTTTTTTTTGGAGAAAAAACTCACCATTGCACCAGATGAGGCAAGATACCATATAGAGCAAATATGACAATGCAATAGGCAGCGTTTGAACCAGTGTCTTAAATGGAACAAGATCTGTTGAATCGTCAGATTCGTTCAAAAATATGGAATCCACCTAAGGTTTTTCTTGATTTTTACATCACTTATTATGCACCACTTGCATTGGAAACTTCTAAAGTCAAGGTATATACGATACTCATCTAATAGGATCTGTTCATTGCGTAGCAGTCAGCTAAACTTACACAACATTCCGAAAAACTCAACACAAGATCTACCAAAGTCAAGATGTATCAAGCATCCATAAATTTATTCAATAACCTACTATTTTTCTTAAAACCAAAGTATACATTTATCAATTGAATAAAGTCCGCCACATGAGGAAAACAAAAGACTCAATGAACATTGAGGTAGAACCATAGAATATAAGCAAACTAAAATTGGATGTCTAAATGACCTCACAAGGCCTTTTGAAGGTAAATGAAGGACCTACTATGAAGCAAAGAAGGGTTGAAAAAAAAAAAAAAAAACTCAAATACATACAGTAACAAATAGAGAAATAATAGGACATATACCTAAAGACTGCAAGTTCAGCATATTCAATTAATATAACCTCACATGCATGTGTAGCAAGATCCATAAGAAATTTAGATTCACAACCATATATCCCATAAGATTAATCACCAATTACTTTGTAAGTAAGAAAGCCTACTAGTAGGTTTTCATATTAGAAATCTTATGGGATTTATACAGTATCACTATACATGGAAACTATTTTTTTAGATTTATACATGGAAACTTTTACTGTCTATATTGAAAATCACGAAAATCACACAAATCCACAAATTTAGCCAACTCACTAATCACTAATCACACAAATCCAGCCCTCAATTTAAGGCTAACCAAATTTAGCCAACTCATTAATCACACAAATCCAGCCCTCAATTTAAGCCATATTGAACAACAACACAATACTCGATCAACAAAGATTATCAAATGGATTTCAAACCTAAATACCAAGGCTTAAACTATTGAAGAAAAAAATTGAAAATCAAAGGAACTTAAGGTGAAGAAGCATTACGTACTTCACAAGAGAAGTCGATGCACTTCGTCGCATATAGAGCCTTCTTTGCATCAATTGCTTACCAAACCTTTTTGCCATCATTTGTGCAAATCGAAGAAATTCAAAGTGCACAAATTGCTAAGACAAACTACAGAAGATTCTCGAAATACCAAAAATTGAGACACAAAACAAAACACACGTGAGGAATCTCCAAATTTAGATGATTAGAAGCAACGAAAGTTAGGTCTTCAATGACAGAGATACGGAGAACGTTTAAAGAACCCCCAATTCCACCAAAACACATAGAAATCACTGAAAGTTCAAGTATTCAACAAAAAAATCAAAACCCTAACCTTCCCCTGCACCCCAACCTTATCTTCAACATAAACGAGATTTTCCAAGTGAGTGAAGGACAGAGCTGAAACCACTTCCCAACCTTATCGACGAAATTCTAGAGAGAGAGAGATCGAACCTTCTCGAAACGGCGAAGAGGACACAGCGAGGGCCGCCGGGCGAGAGAGAAGGCATAGCGGTGACCGGGCGAAGAGAAAAGCGAGCGGTAATCGAATCGAAAGAGAGAGAGAAGGCGGCGAGAGAGAAGGCAGAAAGCGATGACCGGCGAGAGAGAAACGAGATGTGACCGGCGAGAGAGAAGCCTGCGAAGAGAGAAAGGCAGAAAGCGATGTGACGAAGAGAGAGAGCCGGCCCGGGAGAGAGAGAAGGCGAGCGGTGACCGGGCGAGAGAGAAGGCCGGCGAGAGAGAGAGAGTTGAGAGCAACGGAACAGAGACGAGAGATTTGTTGGGGGTTGGAGATTTGGGGCCTGGTGACCGGAGAGACCAGAATCTAGAGGAGAGACGAGAGTATAGAGGAGAGACGACGAAGACGAGGTTTTCTCGCGGTGGGAGTTAGGGCTTTCGGTGGTAGGGAGGACGAGGGGGGGTGTTGGAGGGGGTAAATGGGAAATCTCGAGATTTGTTGAACAAATCTCGAGATTTGTTGAACAAATCTCGAGATTTGATGAACGGGTATAACAAAATAAAGTTTTGGTGGGAATGTTGGCGCCATTTTTTAGAGACGGAATTTAATTCCGTCTCTAATTCCGTCTCTAATTCCGTCTCTGATCCGTCTCTGATCCGTCTCTGAATGTTTCCATCTCAATTCCGTCGCTAACTTTTTTTTTTTAGAAACGGAACTTAATTCCGTTTCTAATTCCGTTTCTGATTTGCTTTTTTTTGTAGTGAATCTCAAAGTTCATAAATTCATTCTGGTCGATTAGTTTATATTCAAAATTCTATAAAAAAATAAAAACTTCCCCAGCATCTCCTCTATATTTAAGCCTACACCAGAAAATTCGGCCTTCAAAAATCTTTAACAAATCTGTTCAGCTTGGTGGAAATGCCGAAAGATTCACAATCCACCCATAACATCAATATATATTGTAATATGCAAACTATAAATTCGTTCTAACCTATATCAGGTTTCCAAAATTCATAAAACCATTTACCTTAACTTCACAACCTCCCATTTCATCCCAAAAATCATTACCACAACTTCAAAATAGTTCCTAAGCTCACATGAACCCAAAACCCATTTATACAATACATAATATTCAAAAAAAAAAAACAATACATACATAAAGAAAAAGGAACTAATGATATCACATAAAATCCGATAGCTTCCCTTTTCCTTTCTCGTTGCGCCGACCTATCATTACTTAAGTATAAAATTCGATAATGTCAGATAAGTAAATCTCACACTATCCAATACACCAATAATAATTGAATGTATAATAATCCAAGGAATTTAAACAATAAACATAATCCAAGGAATTTAAATACAACAGTGAATCCATCTCCTTTTTGTTTTCCGACCACAATTAGTTGATATCCTTCGAAAGTGGTAAGTAAACAATAATAAGGACTCACATGCGGAAAGAATAACCAAACGAGTCTCGTTCCTTGAGTCTATCAAAGTATGATTTGGTTTAATGTGACCTAATGATAATCACGTAATGCAAAGTATCGGTGACTCTAATCCCTTACGCATATTGTAGTTCTACCCTGTACACAGTCAGATAGACACTATGAATTCTACCATATAATACACAGTCAAGTAGCTTAATATACTTTGTGCATACAGTCTGGTAGGCACTAAATAGTTCTACCATGTAATACAGTCAGGTAGACCCCTATAAGGAGACTCGAAATGCCTTATTCTTCCAACCCGTGTATGCATATATAACCAAAAATTCAATATCAAGGATCAATGCAATTTATACGAAATTATATTCATACAATGTAAAGGTTACTATGAGATTTACTTAACCTTAGATACGCAATTCCGCCACTTTTTATGCGCCATAACCGTAAAACAGTCCACCTGAGGTTCCAATTGTTGTCGTACAATTCATTAACACGTTTGGTGAGATTCTACGATCATTCCCTAATTATTTCAATTTATTTATAATAATTAGTCCCGTTCCAACCCAAAAATCCCAAACCAGTCCAAACTATATCTCTGGACGTTCGAGTCCTAATTCTGACCTCAGATTTTGATCCAAAATCAAAAATCAACTTAGACTAGCTCATAAAACAATTTTTAAAAATTTGGCTATTTTCGGGTATCGTAACACGTATTACGAGACTAATACCCATTAAAAATCATCTAGAAAATCTGAAAATTCTCATTTTCCACAAAAATCGCCAATTTCCATTAACTTATCCAAAAACCCAATTTTCTGGATTTTCCCTAATTTCTAGGGATTTTTATTTTATTTTTTTCTATTAAAAATCATTTTTCCTATTTTTTTCCTATTTTTAAAATTATTAAGGAGGGGTAGGGTTCATCCCTGAACCGGACCCCTACCTCCCGGATCGAACCACCCCCCAACGCCTTCATCTTCTTCCTCACGATTACAGTTTCTCACTGTAATTCGGTTTGTTTTTTTTTATTGATAAACTTCTACTCCTCTCTCCTTCAATCCAAACCAACAACGCAAATCACCAATTCGAATCACCTACGCATAACATCAGTCCCAAAATCCAATTTACAGTAGAAAATTGAATTTGATCACTCACCTTCACTGTACTTCAACAACGCCAACAGCCACCGCTACTCTCCTTAAATTTGATGATGAAGAGTGAGAGAGAATTTCGAGAGAGACGGGAGAGAGGGACTCGAAGATCAGAGAGACGAGATGGAGAAGACGGTGAATAGTGGGAAGTCCTCTGTTCATCGATTTCGTTTTGACTAAATTGAGGGATCAAATGACCCTTTTACCCTTCAGTATTTGTCTCCCTAATATAACCTCGCTGCCCTTATAAGTAATTTGCCACTTTCTTTATTTTTAAAAAACTTATCTCCTCATTTTGTATCTGAATTAAACCTCAAAAATTACCCCACCGAATTAAACCCGCTCGGGTCACCATTTTAACTTTTTCAGGACTCATTTTGACACTTATCTTGAGACGAAATCCCTCACAAATCTCAAATTTACTCAACCATCTGAATTTCTCAAATTAAAATAATATATAATATACAACACTTGGCAAACATCACACAAAAGTAAAATTATCTGTAAATATCATTTCACCGATCCCGAGCTCCCAACTCGCGGCCTAAATTATAATTTGAATTTGTTAATCTCGAATTAACGGTAATTATTAGATTAAAAACTTTGAGATTTGACATCTTATAAAAAAATTGAGTATTTAGAAAACAAATTTGTCTATCTCTTATTATAAGGGTATTTCAAACATATTAGGTATATCTAAGGGCTTGGGACCTCCAAAGAAGAAAACATGGTGGTGGAACGAGGATGTCCAACGAGCAATTAAGACTAAAAGAGATATGTATAGGAAAATACCTAAGTGTCAAGATGAAGATGCGTACAATCGATATAGAGAAGCTAGAAAACAAGTAAAAAAGTAGTTAGTCAAGATAAAACAAATTTCAAGGAAGATTTATATACAAAGTTAGGTAATAGAGAAGGCGAAAAATATATATATAGGCTAGCCAAATTAAGAGATAAAAAGAAACAAGACCTAAGTCACGTAAGATGTATTAAAGACGAAAATCAAAATGTTTTAACGCGCGAGGAAGATATTAAGGAGAGATGGAGAAGTTACTTTGATAGTTTATTTAATGATGGCCAAGTTGATACTATAATAGATGAAAACCCACACCAAGAAAGAAATGTGAACTGTACACGCAATATTAGAATTGTAGAAGTTAAAGAGGCATTTAAAAGAATGAAAATAGGGAAAACATGTGGCCCAGATGAAATACCCATAGAGGTTTGGAAATGCTTAGGAGAAATCGGATTGACTTGGTTGACAAAACTTTTCAATAAAATTTTAAAATCAAAACGGATGCCAATGGATTCGAGAAGAAGCATGCTTGTGCCAATCTTCAAAAACAAAGGAGACATTCAAAGTTGCTCAAACTACCGGGGAATTAAACTCATGAGTCACACTATGAAACTGTCGGAGAGGATAATAGACAACAGGCTAAGGAGAGAAACAATAATATCAGAGAACCAATTTGGTTTCATGCCTGGGAGGTCAACTATGGAGGCGATTTTCCTTGTAAGAAGATTGTTAGAAAAATGTAGAGAAAAGAAAAAAGATCTTCATATGTTATTCGTAGATTTAGAAAAAACATGTGATAGGGTCCCTAGAGATGTTCTTTGGTGGGTTCTAGAAAGAAAAAGAGTGCACGCTAGATACATAGACACTATTAAAGATACGTACGATGGAGTAGTAACGAGTATAAAGACATTTGAAGGAGCTACAAAAGAATTTCCCATTACGATAGGACTACATCAAGGATCGGCTTTAAGCCCATATCTATTTACTTTATTTATGGATGAATTAACTAGACATATTCAAGAGGATATACCATGGTGTATGCTATTTGCAGATGATATTGTCTTAGTGGATGAAACTAAAGATGGAGTGAATAGGAAATTATAACTCTGGAGAAATACATTAGAATCTAAAGGCTTTAAGTTGAGTAGGACGAAAACTGAATACATGCACTGTGAGTTTGGAAACACTAGACATCGAGATGACGGAGTGGTAAAATTAGGGGAAGTAGAAGTTCCTAGGGTAAACCACTTTAGATACCTAGGTTCAATCATACAAAATGATGGTAACATTGAAAATGATGTCACACATAGAATACAAGTTGGATGGAAGAAATGGCGGAGTGCAACGGGGGTGATTTGTCATCGACATGTTCCTACTAAGTTAAAAGGAAAATTTTATAGGACAACAATTAGGCCAGCTATGCTATATGGAAGTGAATGTTGGGCAGTAAAGCAACAACAATTACATAAAGTGAATGTAGCAGAAATGAGGATGCTTAGGTGGATGTGTGGTAAAACTCGTAAAGATAGAATAAGAAATATAGAAATTCAAAGACAAGTAGGAGTTGCACCAATTGATACAAAGATTAGGGAAGGGCGGTTGCGATGGTTTGGTCACCTGCAAAACGGCCTACAAATGCCCCAACTAGAAAACTTGACTCAATAGAAACTGTAGAAATTCGACGAGGTAGGGGTAGACCAAAGTTAACATGGGATGCATTAATTAAGAGAGATTTGAATGGTTTGCAAAGCTTACCATCAATTGCACTTAATCGAGCACAATGAAAAAGTTTGATCCATGTAGCCGAACCCAGTTAATTTGGGACCGAGGCTATGTTGTTGTTGTTGTTGTTATTATAAGGGTATTAATTAATGTCATCATTTGTTGAGAAAAGATAACCCCAATTCTTCGGAGAGAGAGAAAAGGAAGCTTTACGGTCCACGATGTGATACTTGGCTCAAATTTTTGCTGTAATTGACACTAAATAGTTCTAGCACCATGTTAGTCCTTAACACCTCTACCTACTCCCGAGTCCCTATTCGCCATACCAGGCCTTTAGTAAGCAACTGCCTTCCCTGAATAACATTTTTCCAAAGATACGAGTCTGCGTCTTTAACCTCTGTGTGTGTAAAAACTCCTTATCCGAAAATTATTTTCTTTTTAGTACTCTGCTTGCTAGGCTGTTCGGATATTTAAATACAGTCCATGCTTGTTTAGCCACCAAAGCTTGGCTAAAATATTTCGTGTCTCTAAATCCCAAGCCTCCATCCTGTTTCGGTCAGCACAATCGACGCCAACTCACGCATGATATTTTCTTTCAATCAATATTGTTTCCCCACCAGAATTTACTCAAAGTGAAATTGATCTACTGATGAACTTTACCCGGTAGCTTGAAGAGACTCATAAAATAAGTTGGGATTGATTGTAAGATAAACTTAATAAGCATCTCTCTCCCCCTGTCGAAAATAGTCATCTCTTCCAACCTTGCACTTTATTCCATAGTTTCTCCCTGATAGAAGCAAATGTCTATCTTTTATTATGCCCGTATTGTTTTTGGTTTTTAGGGTTCATACGTAGCGGAAAATTTAAAACAATTTTGAAAAACCCCATCAAGATCCAAAATAAGTTCTATTAAACTAATTCTACAAAAGTAAACCATGTATTAATTTGTGATTTCCTTATCTGATTGTTCGATTTTAAAGTAGTTCAAATATGTGTCCTCTATTAGAAATCCACACACGAAGGATGACCACAATTTGAAACGCTAGCCCCAAGATAGATATAAAACATTTTTATTTCTCTCACAAAATCCAGAGAACTCGAAATTTGCAAAAACGAAAATCTTAATTCATTTTAGGGTTTCAACCTCTATTTATATGTGTAGATAAACCCTCATTTAAAATCATATTCGTAATACAACTATTGTAATTAGGCAGTTTAAGCAAATTACACATACACCCCTATTAATATGTTATTATATAACAATTCGTAAGGGCTTTATGTAAAGAAATTTGTCATATAAAATTCATTAATCTGGACCAACCGAAATTGTGCAAAGCCATTCTTTGTGTGCAACTCAATAGATTCATGCGACATTGGCAGTGAACCAAAACAATTTTGGTACACAAGTCATTAGTGGTCTCTAGCAAAATATTATGACTATCCAAGTAACATGAATATCAAAATCGATATAATGTAATGAATAACATATATCATATTCTTGTGTTGTGTGATGTCCTTTGATTAAACTTAAGGCATGGAAAGTCACTCTTAATGTTCAATCGTACTAGTCTCGATCTTTAGGTAGACTGAAAACATCCAAACGACATTGATCATATCAATTCACTTGGACTTGACCATTTAATAGTCTAACATATCGAGGGATCCACTGATGTCTCTCTCTATACAAGAGGGACAAATTCTATCTTGATTATACACCTTCACACATTATTCACATGGTAACCAATCAAAATCTTTATAATCGTCTGGTTAAAGACAACGTTTGATTGTGTCAAATTACCATGCTCTTTATATTGAAGTATGTGGTAATCTTAAGTTGAAGGACTAATGATATAGCTATCATAAGTAACACATATGAATTAATCCATGTGGCGTTCTCATAGCGCGTCAGTCCAATACCTTGTTTCCAAAATAAGTACTCATGATCTCAATTCTTATCCCCATACGCATAATCATCATATACCATCAATTAAGATTCACTCTAGCTTTAATTCATTATAGTTCTTAGTATAATGATCGACTAGGGACATTTAAGATATTTCAATAAATACCCACAGATCTTAATATAAGGTAAACATACAATCACTTATAATAAAACAACAAATGAAGACCTCAATTTTATAAACTAAAATTATAAGATAAATAATGTTTGTCGAGTAACCTAGGGCACATGCCAAAACATCTCTCACTTGATATAGGGCCAATGATTCATGTATTTAATACCTTAGGACCTAACATGACCATCATGTTTCGTTTGTGGAAGAGCTTTCGTCAAAGGATCCGTAACATTATTTTCTGTAGGAACTTTGCAAATCTTCGCGTCTCCCCTCTCAATGATTTCATAAATAAGATGAAAACGTCTAAGTATATGTTTGGACCGGTGGTGTGCTCTTGGTTCCTTGGCCCATGTTATCACCCCGTTGTTGTCACTATACAAGCAAACGGGGTTAGCTATACTTAGAACCACACCAAATTCAGATATGAAATTTTTGATCCAAACTTCCTACTTAGTTGCATCGAACGCTGCAATATACTTAGGTTCTGTTGTAAAATCTGCCACAATGTCTTGCTTTGAACTTTTCCAGCTTATTGTGCCTCTATTTAAAGTAAACCCATATCTAAACTGTGATCTGAAGTCACCTATATTAGTTTGAAGACTTGTGTATGTGTAACCATTTACAACAAGCTCGTCTTCCAAACTTCCATAAATTAATAACACTTCATTAGTTCTTCTCAAGTACTTAAAAATGTTATTTACTGCTATCCAGTGACTCTCACTGGGATCAGACTGATATCTACTTGTTGCGCTTAAAGCATGTGATATATCAGGTCGAGTGCATAACAATACATACATAATAAATCAAATAGCTAATGCATATGGAATCTTATTCATGCGTTCTCGCTCATCATTAGTTTAAGGACATTGAGTCTTTCTGAGACTTATACCATGAGATATTGGCAATGACCCTCTTTTAGAGTCTTGCACGCAGAACTTATTCAGTACCTTGTCAACATAAGCACTCTGACTTTGACCGATAAGCCTTTTAGACCTATCCCTATAGATTTTAATCCTAAGGATGTAGGCTGTATTTCCTAATTCTTTCATTGAGAAACACTTCCTTTACCAAGACTTGACACTCTACAAGGTTGGGATGTCATTTCCAATGAGTAATATATCATCAACATACAGTATAGGGAAAACAACCACGTTACCACTGAATTTCTTGTATACACAAAACTCATCTTCATTTTTAATGAAATCAAATTCCTTAATTGCTTAATCAAAATGAAAATTCTAACTCCAAGAAGCTTGCACACCTTCCTAGAATTCTCACGATGAATAAACCTTTTAGGTTGTATCGTATACACGTCGTCGAGTAACTTTTGATTTAGAAAATCTGTTTTGACATTTATTTGCCATATCTTATAGTCATAATATGCAGCTATAGGAATTAGAACTCTAATGGATTTAAGCATGCATACAGGAGAAAAAGTCTCATCATGATCAACACTTTGAGTCTTTGTTATACCTTTTGCTACTAGCCATGCTTTATAAGAATGCACATCGCCATCCATGTTAGTTTTCTTCTTGAAAACCTAATTACATCCAATGGTCTTACCACCTTCAGGTAAATCAAATAGGTTCCAAACTTGGTTATCACACATGGATAACATCTCAGAATTCACGGCACTAAGCCGTTGATCTGCATCAAGGCTAGACGCAACCTTATGATAAATAGTAGGCTCATTTTGATCCATAAGCAACACCTTACCACTATCAGTAATAAGAAATCCAAATCACTCAGACTGATGTCTTTCCTTACCAGACTTACACGAGGCTTGTGACACCTATAAAGGTTCAACTAGTTCAATACTTTGTTGATCTCCCATTGGTGGTTGAGTGTTTATTTGTAGTTCTTGAACTTTTCAAGACTTACTTTATTCCTATTATGGTATTTCGAAATAAACTCTTTTTCCATAAAGACACCATTCCAAGCAACAAACACTTTGTTCTCAGTGGAATTATAAAAGTAGTATCCTGTAGTTTCTTTAGGATAACTAACAAATACATACTTGGTAGATTTGACTGATAACTTTTCTGAGATTCGTCGTCGAATGAAAACCTCACAGCCCCAAATCTTAAGGAAATACAAACTTGATCTTTTCCTAAACCATATCTCATATGGTGTTTTATCAACCGCTTTAGAAGGAATACGATTCAGTGTAAACGCATTAGTTTCTAAGGCATAACCCAAAAGAAAATAAGAAGATTTGTATGACTCATCATAGATCGAACCATATCCAATAAATTTTGATTTCTCCTATCAGAAACACCATTCCATTATGGAATTGTTGGAGGAGTTAACTGTGAGACAATCCTATAGTTTCTAAGATGATCATCAAACTCTTGGCTTAAATATTCACCACCTTGATTTGATTGAAATGCTTTAATAGTTTGAACAAGTTGATTCTGCATATCATTCTAAAATGTTGAAGACATATCCGTGATATAATTATTTGATTTCTATTGGTGTTAGTAATGCATACGATTTTCTTACAGTTGCCTATTTATTTTCTGCATGTTTATCTAACATTATTCTTGACCTATTTATTATTGAATGTTTGGTGGTTTTTTATCTTACTTACTAGACTCATCATCTATTTTGTTTTGATGACTGGGTGCATATCCTAGTACCTGTAAGGGCAATGAGGTCTTAGGGACCTACGTAGCAGCTCACCCGACGGCCTCAGGGAGTGAAGCCGCCGTATTTGCTTCTAGAGTAAGGTCGAAGAAACCTAGTTGATGAAACGTAGTTTTTTCTTTAACTTGATACTAATGCCAATAGTTGGTATTAGAGTGAGGTCGATGGAGCCTCGAGAAAAGTTATAAGAAATTGAATAAACTTAATAAACAAATCTTAGATATGGAAACCCAATGTTCTTGCCTTAGAACTCTAGTTGGGAAGTGATTGTGATGCGGGTAGAGTTAAGGTCTATATATGTGTTATGTCTTTACTTGTATTATACTATACATGTATTGCGAAAAAATATAAGGATTTCAAGTTGCTTAGAGTTCCGTGCGGAAAAGAGTGATTAACATATCTAAGAGTCCAAAAGCACGAGAAGGAAAAAAGTGATGATTGACACTAATGGATGAGTGTTTATTCTCCATTAGATACTTTATATGAGGTGTAATACCTTACTAAGTTTACATTATATAAAGGAGGGATGAGACCATAATCACAGTGTCATCGAATCATATTATATTTCCTAGTTATAGTCAGGTGCTCTGTAAAGCACTACACAAACACCATTATTATGTTATGGTATGGGTTCAAGTAAAATTCGTGAAAGCGCAACGGGAACAGTTGGTGTCGGTGGTCTGGTAATGAGCACGAACATAGCGGAGTATGTTCGAGGATGTAACTCACCTTCAAGCAAGGTTGAGTATTAAGAGACAAGAATCAAGGTATTTTGTTCTCGGAAGTGTTCGTATTGAATCGAAGTTTTGGCATCAAGTGTTATAGTCTAGTATGTTCGGGAACGAGATTTGGCTTCATTAGTTGGTTTCGCCACATCATCCTCCCCATGAAAATAACAAACAAAAGATTGTGAGTGAGTGAAGTTGTTAGTTGTCCCATCACAAACTCACCTGTCATACAAAGAGAAGAATTAAGGATCATAAGAGAGTAATGTCATCTGTTATTTCGTCACATCTTCCTCCCCATGAAGATCAATCCGTATCACAACTCACCAAACACGTGCACTAATGAGGTCAGTAGCTCGGGTTGACATTCATCGAGGGCGCAAGTGACATGTGCTATGGTCTAGCTTACTAGAGCCTATACAACACAACAATCGAATAAACACCAGCGACGAACAAAACTAATGACCATTATACCAAATCAAAGCAGTGATAGATGATGGATAATGAGTAGCAAAAAATACAAGATAGTATAATTGAAAGAACTAAATACTCGAAATGTGTTTCTTAAGGGATTTACACACCTTAAATTGCACTTCGACGCCTCGAAAACACCCCGATCCGACCCCGCTACGCTCTCAACTACCGTACCATAGCCCACTGAGTGCCTGGATCTATTTTCAGTGTTTTAGAGTGACTTAAGGTATTTAAATTAAGCTTAAAATTTTATTTCCCAAAACAGCCCCTTAAAGACTAATTAAAGCTTCAACTTTCAATTTGGGATCATATGTTGCAGCGCAAATTAGACCAATATCGTAGCATCTCCTAACCCGATTAGGGCAATACCCAACCTAAAACCCTAATTAAGCCCCATTAATTCGCTAGACTCAACCAAAGTTAGTAGCCTCTCCTTTTACACCTGATAAAAACCATTGTATCTTGAATATCGACGTAAAACAAATAACAAACGCATCGAAAATTAAAAACTTTCTTGATAATTAAATACGATATACAGTACTAAATTAAACAAGAACAAACCTCTGTTACACAAAACCTCCCATCCTTGTGATATTACGAACACTAATTAAATACAAATATATAAGACATAGGGAGATTCATTACATCGAAAGAAGATCAACACTCATAAATCTTCTCTATCCCGTGGTCATCGCGCTTGTCAATTTTTCTGAAATATTAATTGGGATGAGCGCTCCAAGTCGCTCAGTAAGTAAGGATTCACAAAGCCATCAATATTTCATATAATAATCAAGAACATTATGCAATAACAATATGCACCAATGTTAACTAACAAGAATATGGAAAAATATAATTCAATAAATAGTAGATGCAAATCAACTATCAATGACTATTACACTGTGATTCCCATTTTATTTATAAAATTAGGGTCGATTTTCCACTGACGCCATTACTACAATTGCTAGACCAACGCATTAGCTGACATGTTGTCTAGTCAATCCATTAATGCCCAATGGTTCTATCTGAAATCCTCCAGTCAGTATGTAATACACGCAACTTATAGAATTGAGTAGGAGTTATATATAGGCCAGGAAGGTAACTCATCTCTTATAAACCTATTATCAAAACTAGGAGTTACTATCGTGAGTCACATTATACATCATTTTCCATTTAATGAAAACCATTATGATGTACATAGTCCCCCCCATTCGGCCTATAAACTATTTAAACTATATATACTAAGATAACTAGGCAACATTAATAAATAAATGAATCTATACTTACTTCAGTTTAAGTCTCTATTTCCCAAACTTCCTAACTTTTTGGGTAACTTACGCTTTCCCGGGGATCCAACACTTATCACAACCCGATTGGGTTGGCCTAGCAGTAAAGGCGCACTCTGGATTGCGTAGGTTAGGCACACGGTCTAGAGTTCGATTCCTCACTTGTGCCAAGCTTAGACGGGCCACTGGCCAAACTACATTAGGTGGAGGCTATAGCTCCCCCCTAGGGGATTAGTCGTGTGAAGTTGAGGCCCAGGGTCATCAAAAAAATACCCTATATTTAGAACTCTAAAACTTCAAGAAATTCTATGTTAAACATAACATAATCGTTGTTTTTTGGGTAGGAGCATGCTCCCTCACTTGGTGGGTGCGCTCTACCAACTAGGTTCGTCCTAATTGATGAAGGGAGCACGCTCATCTGTTAGGTGGAGCGCGGTCTACCCTGTACTGTCTCGATAGTGAAAAGGGTAGCAACCACCGTTCCACTAACAAATCTCCAAAACAACCATAAACACTATCCTAAATCACCAGGGAGGACCTATAGCGAGGTAACAACTCATTTCTAATCATAAATAATAACAATTTAACAAAGAAATCATCACTAGTTATGAATTCAGCTTAAAACTCAAAACTCAAAACTCACTACCAGTGATGATCTCTACTCCACAGTTGATTAAGCTCCTAAATTTACGTTGTAATTCCACTCTTGATCAACCCTCGTCAAATCAGATCATTAAAACCCTAAGTCTCTCTCAGTCTCTCTCAGTCTCTCTCACTTTCTCAAATGATCAATTAAAACTGAGGGTAATAATGAAGGTTTTTTTATTTAAATAAATGGAATTTCCTTGAGATACGCATCATGCTATCTCGAGGCTGATCAAGTGATTAATGTGTTAAAATGACACATTTTGACACCATCAACGCATATGCTTATCTCGAGGCTGATCAAATGATCCATATTATTCAAACCAACTTACAGTTTTAATATATATACATATTTATATATCAAATATATATAAATATATATGCTTTGTGTATTTTATTGCCAATAAATTCACCAAACATGCCTACGAGTGTTCTAGGGTGTGCACATTCATTTCACGAAGTGTATTGATAACTTATTATTTATAGGCTTGTATATAAATTCCCTTTTATACTACAGCCTATAAAATTTATTAAACATTCCAAACAAACACGAATCATTACATAAATCCGCGCACATGCCAATCGAGGTACGTTGGACTTAACCGCGACGCTAACTCAAGTTAATTAGGATTTGGATTAACACTAATCACTAGCTTAAAGTAAGAGGTCATTACGGTCTCTCCAATTTAAAGGAATTTCGGCATCAAAATTAAAGTAAACGTAAATCACCTATAGTTTCGAAGAGAAAAGGAAATTGTTCCTTTATATAAGAATAATGCTCACAGGTTAGTTCCTTATCGTCGCCAGCTACTATTTCACTTTGACCAAACGAATCTCTTTAGTTCTCAGTCTCTGAATCTTACACCCAAATATCTAAATCGGCTGCTCGTCGTAAGATAAGTCTTCCTAAAGATCAAATTCATCCAATCAATCCTCGGAGTGATTTGAGTCTCTGTTTTGCAAAGCATAGGCACATGGAATACATTATGAACTTCAGCTAACTAAGGAGGCAACTCTAACCTGTAAGCAACAGGGTCGATCCTTTCCTGCACTCTGAGCAACCTAATGTACCTTAGAGCTAGCTTCCCTTGCAATCCAAATTTTTACAATTCTTTCATAGGTGAGACTTTCAACATAACGAGATCATCATTCGAAAACTACAATAACCTATGATGTTTATGGACGTATCTTTTCTGTCTTAACTATGTCGTAGTTAAATGCTTCCGGATACGTTACATCCGCTCTATGTAGTCCTGAATCAACTCACATAGGGAATTGTATTTCTTCTAGTTAGCACCCAACTCTGAGATATAAGCTCGAAGCATATCATCTAGCACAAAAATCAATAGCTCATGTTCCTCATCATTCTGTTAATAGTATACCATACCGAGGTTCAAAATAGTTTCAAGTTATCTCTACAACTCATTCTACAGTCTGGATGTGAATCTCATATCTTTAATCGAAATAATCGATATTTGAACTCCATGAAATCTCAACACCTCACGTACGTACACCTTATATAATCGTTCAAGAGGATCTCACATGGAAACTAGCAAGAAATGTGCAGACTTTGTCAACCAGTTAACTACAACCCATATAACATCTTTCTTACACTGACTCATAGGTAGACAAAAAAATAGAATCCATCCATATATGCTCCAATTTCCAATCAGGATTAGGCAAAGAATGCAATAACTCTCTAGGTTTCATATGCTCAGCCTTAACTTGCTGAGATATCTAATATCTTTTTACAAACTCAACAATATCAATCTTTGTCCCAGGTTTTCTAATAAATACCTCATTTCATGATACATCTTATTGTTACCTGGATAAATAAAGTAAAAAGATCTATGAGATTCTCGTAGCAATTCCCGCCTTAACTAATCCTGGTCTGGAATCCGCAATCTATCCCTGAACCGTAAAACACCATTATAAAAAATCAACCAATCAAAATGATTTGCACTAGTTGCTAGTCTCTAACGCACTATATAATCTTGATTAGCTTTCTGACAACTAATCGCCCACTGAATCATTTCCAATTCAGTTTGAATCTGAACATTAAAGATCAGATTAGTGGCTCTGGAACTAGCCCTTTTAGTTGATGATATCAGTTAAACTTACACGAGTCATCATTATAGATACTAACAGTCTATTAACATATTTCTTTGTAGTTCTAAATTATACAGGCTCCAATTTACTTGTATCATTACTTCTCGTCCCATACTGATTGGCGACGAAGTAACGCATACAAACTTTTAAGGAAAACACCTCAATGTCATATTTAGCCTAATAATATCAATACTAGAGAACTCACATAGTTAAAGATATCTTCAAGTAACTAATATCTTCTAAGTCACAAGCTCATAAATTATATTATCTAGAACTAAGATTTGCTGGAGATATATTGCGTTATGATTGAGAAAGATCCATCCCAACTATTATACATTTCTTCTCCACTAGGAAGCAAACTCTTGGCTCCGCACCAAAATAGTTATCCTAGTTCTCCATAACTTTCAACTATTTCCTTACACATATATCTCACTTATTCTTCCACAAGAATCAAATAACGATACTGGCAAGGAATTTACAGACTCTATCGGTCCTACACTTATAACATCAACAACCTTCAGTTGTCATATGAACTTAGGTTTGTACATCATGAATTTCTGAGCATGAAATTTAATTCATATAAGATAAGAATAATATAACTTTTCAGGTTAATAACACTAAGCTTTCATTTGTCGATATATCTCATATTTCTTTATAAAATCGACACCGTCAACTTTCATTATAGGTTACCAATAACTCATTCTTATCACAATGATTTTGGACTTCACCTAAATGAATATCTTAAATAAATCCAAGAGATTCCCATAACATTCTTGCTTCGCTTTTCGATTCGAGTTCCAAGAATATTTTTTTTCATGCTCGATTTTGTGATTTGAGATTATCCATATGAAATATCAATAACTAGTAGTCAAACCTTGACCTACGAGATAATGTCAATCAAGTTTTCCAATAATACATTACACAATTAATTGTCATTAGCTTAGCTCCAATCTGAGCTTCAAAGAACTGACTTGTAGTTACCAATCCAGACAACTCAGCTGATGATGTGCCTGCGCAAACTTTAATTGTTCATCATTACATATCACATTCAATAGATATTACTGAGTAGTTTTTTCAAAACTACAACCCTTGTCTTTTTCCTATTCAAGGCATTATTAATGAGTGATGTTTCAAAGTGAATTCCTAACATATAGGAAATTCAAGGTATTAATTTTACTTTTCATTTCTATCACTTTGATAGTTATATTTTAATCTTAAACCAATCCACTGGTTTTTTATACTTTCAGATTGTCTTTTAATGATTCTTCTAAGACTCTCATTAATATCCAAGAATGATTAGAAGACTCTCAACAACCTTTCCTCTTATTTACAAGTGATGCCTTTGATATTTGGTACAACTACTAAATAGTTATCTTGAGGTTATCAATCCCAATAGTTCTTCTCACAATTCTGGAACTATATTTAGAAGTATAAGCTACAATTTTGCTTTATTGTGTCAACACACCTTCTTACTTAAATAAGAAGTCTTAGGATGAACCTCTAACTTCTTCTACAGTTTAGGAATCATCAAGCAAATATTATAGTCAAACTATACTTCAACTTTCTTCTAAAGCATCCTTGTATCTAATTTCAATTTACAATAATCATAATATTTGAGTTGACTGAATAAATTACACAATGACACTAGAGATCCCTAGACAAATCGCTTGTAATATTCAATTATCTCAAGTTTATTTTTTTTCTCCCACCTTTATATTCAATATATGATAGTCCTAAACTGTCTCAATCCCAATCAAATTCCTTGATTTGCTGTTAATACTCAACACTCATACAATTAATTAGCTTTTGAAACTTAATACTAGCACTTGCAAAATCTAGCTCGAACAAATTTATCATCATAGTTCGCAACTCTTACGATAATGCTCATGCATCTTCTAAGTCTTCAAAGATTTCATTTTTGTTATTATTGATAACATAATAACACCTTAATTAAAATATGGTTTTAAAACTTAACATCCTTCATTTACGAACATAACATGAGTTCTAGTAAGTTCTAATGGTTTCTACCATCCATTTAAAATGATATAGTAATCACCTAAAATCATCTTTAAATATATCCTGAACTCTGTTCATATCATTGTGACAATCAAATCTCAACTAACTGTTGAGAACGACTGATTTCACCTTATAATCAGAATGGGTTTTCAATCTTGGACAATAAATATTCATTCCCATTATCGCATGCTATTATTTAATAACTCATTCTCCCGAATTTTACTATACCAGTCAAAAACATCTGACTAGGATATCTTTCCAACTCACTGCTATGCTTTGGATTAACTGTTTTCAAACTTTACCTGTTTAAATTCTCAATTTCTCCTTTCACCAACGGACAATTTGTTCGTCAGCATAACTAGAATTTTCTACTTCATAACGACTTATAAAGTATAAATACATTAGTGGTTTCTTAACCTCAAATAGGCTTTTATCATTAACCACTAATTTATTTACTAAATAACTTCCATTATTCCCCTACTAGTCTCAATACTAGTATTAAATCACAATTCAAAGTGGTATACCATCTTTGAGTTCCACCCAAAGTCAATCAATATTTCATTCCTTCATAAATTCCATTCTCTTAATACACATCTCAAGGTCTAGACCCAATAGATACTTCTTCACTGACCGTTATTTGTCTAATAATATCAGCAAAAACACAGACCATTGACAATAGTTAATAGGATAAGAGTTTAATTTCATTTTTATAACTTTTTCTTATGTCTTTCCTTTTCAAATTATTTGAGGTTTAGATTCTCTTGAACTTTTACCTCAATGTTTTCTCATATAATGAGAAATCGATGGACATAAATCATCTTATCATTATTTAGGAAAGACATAACTCTTATATCTACTACATAGATATAATATAACACAACAAATAATATATCTCAGTATTTACCTTTTGGTTACCCTCCAAAATCATGATAAAAATAATTTTTTGTACCCTAAGCTTATTCATAACTCGAGATAACTCTCTGAGTTAATAAACTTAGTTTTCGGTACGAAGGATATACCATCACTTGCTTCGAAAACAATTTGAAAGTGAAAACGAGGTCCGAACCTTGTCTACGATACCAAATTGTATCAAAATTATCACTTAATTCGAAAGTGATAAACCTTTGGCTCTGATACCAAGCTGTAACATCTCCTAACCTGATTAGGGTGATACTCGACATGAAACCCTAATTAAGCCTGATTAATTCGCTAGCCTTAACTAGACCTAATAGCCTCTCCTGTTACAAATGATAAACACCACGCTATATCGAATATCGATGTAAAATAAATAATAAGTGCAATGAAAATTAAAGACTTTTTCGATAATAAAAAATAAAATATCGAATCAAACCGGATTAAAACTCTATTATACAAAAGCTCCCATCTTTTATGATATTACAAAATTGTAATTTAATACAAATATATAAGGCAAATGAAGATTCATTACATTGAAGAGAAAATCAAGACTCCTAAATCTTCTCTATCCCATGGTTGTAGTGTTCGTCGATTTTCTTGAAATGTTAATTGGGGTGAGCACTCCAACTGACTCAGTAAGTAAGGATTCATAAAGCTATCAACATTCCATATAATAATCAGGAACATTATGCAATAACAATATGCGCCAATATTAACTAACAAGAATATGGAAAGCATATAATTCAATAAATAATGGATGCAAATCAACTTTCAATGACTATTACACCGTGATTCCCATTTTATTTATAAAATTAGAGTCGATTGCCCACTAACGCTATTAATGCGATTGCTAGACCAACACATTGGCCAATATGCTGCTAGTTAATCCATTAATGCCGAATGGTTCTATCCGAAACCCTCTAGTGAGTATGTAATCCATGCGATTTATCGAATTGATCAGGAGTTATATATAGGTTGGGAAGGTAACCCATCTCCTATAAACCTATTTCTCAAAATTAGGAGTTACTCTCGTAGGTCACATTACATACAATTTTCCATTTATTGAAACCCATCACAATGTACATAGTCCCCCATTCAGTCCATAACCTATATGAACTTTATATACTAATATAAGAAGACAATATTGATAAATAAGCAAATCCCTACTTACCTTGGTTTAAGTCTATGTTACTCAAACTTTCAAACTTTTCAGGTAACTCACACATTCTCGAGGATCCAACACCTATCCCAAACCACTTGTGATTAATATTAGTCTAATAACCTATATTTAGGACCTTTAAGTCAGTCCCTAAGACCTCAGTAAACTCTATGTAAAACACAACACAATTGTAGTTTTCTAGGTGGGAGCGCGCTCCCACACTTGGTGGGGTGCGCTCCACCAACTGGGTTGGTCCCAATTGATGAAGGGAGCGCACTGTGCACTCCTCCTACATTGTCCCGACAGTGAACAGGGCATCATTTACTGTTCCATCACCAAATCTCCAAAATAGTCACAAACACTCTCCCAAATCATCAGGGAGGACCTCTAATGAGGTAACAACTCATTTCCAATCATTAAAAACAACAATTTAATAAAGAAATAGTCACCTAGTTATAAATTCAACTTTAAACTCAAAACTCAAAACTCACCAACAATGATGATCTCTACTCCATAGTTGTTGAAGTTGCTCAATTCACGTTGTAATTCCACTTTCGATCAACCTTCACCTGAATAAATCATCGAAACCCTCACTCTCTCGCACTTGCTTAAATGATCATTTGCAATAAAGGATAATAAGGAAGATTTTCTATTTAAATATATGGATTTTTCTCAAGATACGCATCGTGCTATCTCGAGGTTGATCAAGTGATTGATGTTTTAAAATGAACCTTCTTAAAGTGGCACACATTTTGAAACCATCAACACTTATGCTCATCTCGAGGCTGATCAAACGATCCATATTATTCAAACCAACTTATAGTTTTAATATATATATTTATACATCAAATATATATATATATATATACTTTATGTATTTTCACGCCAATAAATTTACTGGGCATACCTACATGTATACTAGGGAGTGCACATTCATTTTACAACCCCCCTCGTCGCACTTAGTGTACCAACAACTTATTATTTATTTATTTTCCATTTTTAGGCTTGTATATAAATTTTCTTTAATACTACAACCTATAAAATTCATTAAGCATTCCAAACAAACACCAATCATCACACAAATCTATGCACACGCTAATCAAGGTACGTTAGACTTAATCACGAGGCTAGCTCAAGTTAATTAGGATTTGGATTAACACTAGTCACCAACTTATGGTAACGAATCGTTACAATTATAAATTCCAAATCATCTCGGAAATTTTTTTGCTCTATGTTTTAGCTTTCCGAAAAAGTTTGGTTTGTGAAATTCTAATTTAAAATGAAAGAGATACTGAACTATTTAAAATGAAAGAGATACCGAACTTCTACAAAACATAGCTCAAATTGGAATCGAGTTCGACTAGCAATATTGTAAAACTCATTTCTCCCGATTTATAGTTCCAAAAATTGTAATTTTCGATCACAAGGTAATCAACATAGCCAACAACAACATATTAAAAGGTAAGCTCATTCCGCTGAGAATTGAAAGAGTTATGCATTGATAAAGTTCATTTTAAAAATCCCGTATTAGTAAATCAACTACCTATTTGTAGAGTATTTCTGAGCTAGAGGAGTTAAAATTTCAAAATATCTCCAGATACATAAGTAGTAGATCTCTGAGAAAGCTTTCCAAGGACGCATGATCCACCTCATTTGGAGTTCGTATGAGAGATTTACACACAATGTACAGAGGTTAAGTCAAGAAATTTACTAAAAACTAATTATGTATGCATCAAGAATTTATGAATTTCTTGCAAAAACTAGTTTGAAACATTATTGATCATCAAAACCATTTTAAAACATTAATTTAGACAAGAAAAGTAGTAGCTTAATCTTTGAAATTCATTTTTGCACAAAGATCCTAAAACTCGAGTTTCCATGTACACCCTTGATAAATTTAAGCAAGGAGTAAGTTTTTGTACCTAGATGATGAACTCTTGGATTTGATCTTCCTAGCTTGATTCCTCTAGTAGATTTTTTCTATTCCTCCTAGTTCTTGCTAAATTTCTCAGCACTTTAACCCAAAAACAAACTTTATTATTGTTGCATGAATTGATTTTCCATTAACTTAGCTATATATCGGTTATGTTAGAATCAATTATGTTCACGTATTTTGAGGTCAATCTAATGGTCTTTGTTAACTCCTATTCCACTAACTTCCATTTTCTTGACATAAATTCTCAACTCAAATCTCTTAGGATTCCATTTTAGTGCGAATCTTGAGGCAAATCTATTACATCAATTTTCCATCTAATTAGAGGCATTTGTAATCAATCGATTCAATTAATTTAACCTAGAAAATTTTATACATATGTAAGCTACTTAGGGTTTTAACTTGATATACTACCACTTCCTGTAGTTCCAATTACTCGACACTCAGTGTCCCCGTCTCAGCACACATCACGAGGTGAGCCAATCCTTGATGTACCCGATTATAATGACTTAGCCTAAAGTTTGATTATCTATTTTATGCCATATTCACCTTTGTTCTAGTTATTTTATTTAAGTTAGCATTATAAGACTTAGCGTACCCGTACTACACCTACCCGATACCCATGTTGACATGACTTATGAGGCATTTACCTATCACACAATCTTACACGATATGACAATATCAAACACACATGCAATGAGTTACGAAATAAATAATAATTAACATCGCATTTATGCAATCAATGGGCATAAATAACGATTTAAGACCAGTCAGGCATGCTCTAGCCTATCCTGGGCGTCCACGCGGCCTGAACTGGTATCCGATTATGAAAATAACCTAAATAATAGTGTCAATAAATACTTGACTGTTACAAGTGGCGCATGAGAGAATGCGATTTAGTGCGTCAGGAGATCGAAAGAGAAGATGATGTGAATACGCACGTGGCTAGGGTGAAAGTATTTTGGGTTTTTCTTTTTTCTTTTAAATGTTAGTAGATTGAGAAACAAAAAATTAAATTTAGGTCCATGGGGTAAAATGTGATGAAGAAAGGAAGGAGAAATTACAAAATTGAAAAAGATAGAGTGATGTCGTTTAATTTTTATTTTTTAATTACTTTTGCGTTTAGAAGTTGGGATAAAGGAGGGGACCAACCAATTAAGGAATTGTAATTACTAAAGGAAAAATAATTAATTTTCAATCAATAAGATTCCTAGTCATGACTCTGTAAGAAAAAAAAATGGTTCAAGTGGGTGGCGCTGATCCTGACACTTGGTGCTAAATCGTCGAGTCGGCACCCAGCATCTAGAACAAATAGGTGCAAGTTTTTGTTGTTATTTTAGTCCATTTTTATCCCTTTTTTGTCCTTATTCATACCAAAACTTACATTTTTTATTGATAGACATCAAATATCTTGATTTTCTATAAATTAAATAGATCTAGTATGTACTAAACACATTGTGAAACACAAAAGGTTTTTAATTAAAGTGTGTTCTTGTTCTTAGCATCATTCTCTCAAAAGTTCTTCAAAGAGTGTTCTTCATTGGAGTTGTGTTACACATACATCATCCAACAACCATTAGAGACTTGATTGTATCCCGAAGTCAAATTTCGATTAATCCCATTTTGTATATGCAGTTTCGATTGGTAGGGAGAAATCTTATCTAAAAAAGAATGATTACGTGCCTTAAGTCTTTGTTTGGTTCGTCTATTCTCAACTAGCATTTTTCTGTCTGAAAAAATTGTTCCAACAATTTTTAGACAAGATTTTCTTCATTAATGCCTTCTTTGACTTTGAACGAAATTGCACAATCTATTGGGAATGAAAGTTCTTCATCGTCTTTTAAAATAGACTCCAGTGGCTGGTTTGTTCCACTATAAGAAATTTGAGCTTTTACTACGAATTTGACGAATCATTGGTTACGGACTAAAATAAGCGTATCTAATAGGCGTTTTAGTGATGGTACATTAATCGTAGACAAAACTTTTATACATTACCACTTTGTTTTGTCATGATTTAGACTCTTCATGATAAAAAAGAAGTTTTAGAGAAGAAAATGTTTCCATCACAAAAATGTAAAAAGTTTTTGTCATGTGAAGTGTGTTTACTCACAGACATTCTACCATAACAACAGAAAACACAATTCTTTTTGGAGGACTGGAAAACACAAATTATTCAGTTAAAAAAATCAAGAAAAAAACTCGGTTTAAAAAAATCGATATACAAATTTTTTTTCCTCAACAAGCAAAACCCGCGATCTCGTAGTTTTTTCCCTAAATTACACAATCCCGCGCTTCTCGTCCCACCCCTCCACCTCTTTCACACAAGCCGTGCCCTATTGGATCCTCTTCACCAAGCAATTTCCTATTCGATCCTCTTCACCAAGCCGTGCCTTACTTGCGCTCCTCTACTTTCTGACCCATCATCGTCCTCGGCGCCTCTGCTGTCGTCCTCGCGCCTCTGCTCTGGCGTATTCCTCTCGCCTCTGCTCTCTAGCCGTCCAAGTGCCTCTGCTCTATCGTCGTCCTAGCCCTTGCGCCTCCGCTCCCTGGTCGTCCTCGCACTCTTCTGCTCCCTGGTAGCGCTGCCCTGCTCTGGTCGTCCTCGCATTGCTCTGCTTAGGTCGTCGTCTTTACCTCTTTGTCCTAGCCTTGCTTTGATGTGCTCTCATCCCTCGCGTCTCCACCTCTTCGACCTCTCGGCTCTCTCATCGTGCTCTCATTTAGTCCCCTCTTCGATCTCTCTGCTCTCTCATCGTGCTCTCATTCGGTCCATGCCTTGTTGTGTCTCGTTAGTGAGTTCTTCCTCTTTCCTCTCAAAACATATTTTTGTTTACTTGTTGGTTAATTGGCGGTGAGATGTTTTGTTTGCTCTTAAAATGATTTGTGATTTTTATGCAGGCTTGAGATTTTATTATTTCATGTATTTAGTTGTTTGTATGCTTTTTTATTACATATAACCACTTCTTTCTCAATTTGTTTTTTAGTGTAATGTGTTTGTGAAGGTGATGAGACAAAAAGTTGGTGTTCTAAAGTTGAGCTGATTTCATCTTGTTAATTTTCTTCAATGGGTAAACTGAAATTTGCATGATATGGTGGGTTATTTTTATGCTTGTCATGCTACTTGTTTTTGTTGGGTTCGCTATCCCTGGCTTTTGCTTGGGATTTTTTATGGGTGCCTTATTTTTGGACCCGATATAAGGATCTTATTGTTGCATAGCCCATGATTTTTTTGAAAATTATTACTTTATTATATTTGTATAATAAAGAAGTACCACCTCCATATTTACCCAAAAAAAACTTAGATGACATGGGGTTTTGTAGTTTGTGCTAGCCAGCATTTGTTTTAGTTCTTCTATTGTTTTCATGCAAAGGCACTTTCCAATCTAGTTGGAATTCAACTAATCAAACACATACTTCCATATATCACCTAAGCTTTAGTAATACTTTGAGATCAAATTAGGTGATTAAATTACAAAATAATCAATTAAGTCTTCATAGTAATACTTTGAGATCAAATTATTCAATCGAAAAAGAATCCTTGAATGAATCTCAATATTGGTATGGTAAATGCATTATAATGCATTAGAATCATGTATTGAGATCATTGCTTAATCTTTGATGTTATAGTTGTTTGTGATTTCATGTTCGTACACTTGCTATGGATAAAACACTTCGAAATTACGATGGTGGAAACGACGGTGGACAACCATTTGAAAAAGAAGAAGTAGTATTGCTCGACATAATCATATGGGTCCAAGTCCATAGATGTGTGCTTGTTAATACTGATGAGGGTTTACCATTTCAAAGGTAAAGAAATATCTTAAGTTTTTTTAATATTATTATAGGTACGATAATAACTAATTTTATCTATTATTATGTTCAGTATGCACCTTGAGGAGCTTGCTAGAGAAATGTCAAGTGCATCAGAACGCACTATTAGAAAAAAACACAATGAAACATTCCATACATGGCTTATGAATCATGTAAGTAATCTTTATTCATTTTTTCCTACTCAATTAATATGCTTTCAATGTATATTAATGCAAATATGAACCAATTTAATTTATAGGTCCATAATTTGCGAACGTCGTCAGATGGAACACTTTCAAAGGATGTTGAAAAGCTTGCAAATGACCCTAGTAAATATGCTCAGAGATTTAAGGGGTATATAATAAATGGTATGCGTTTTCGCATTAAAGAAATCGACAATAGAAGAGCAACCCAAAATAGTGGTATATATATGGATGCAGGTACCATGAGTTATGCCAGTATTAATGATAAGAATACACGTTGGGGAGAAGTCACTTACTATGTAGTGCTCACTGATATTTTAGTGATAGTTTACCCTACCAACCTCGAGTTTGTTTTGTTCTAAGGTGATTAGATTTACTATATTTTAGAGATAGTTTACCCTACCATGAGTTATGCCAGTATTAATGATAAGTAATATGTCAGAGATCCGTCATAAAAGGTATTTGTACGCTAATTTTCACGACAAAAAAGGTTTTTGCAACGGAGTATATGCAACTTTAGTTTTTCCGTAACAATATCTTGACAAAAACTATATGTGACAGAAAAACAACTTGTCCCTACGGAATCGAAGCCGTTACAAAATCTATAATTTCTTGTAGTGTTCCCATTCTATTCAAATCATAGACCAAGACTTAACCCACCTCGAAAGGCTTGACGGTGACAATTTCAATTGATGGCAAGAGAAAATGATGTTTTTTCTTACATCTCATAAATTGGCATACATCCTTGATGATGTGCTTGAGACCCTCCTTGAACCGACTTCGAATGACTCCAACAAAGTGGTCGATCTATGTATTGCGAGGAAAGCGGATGATTATCTTTACCGAGGATACATTCTTAATGCACTCTCCAATAATATCTATGTGGCACATCGTACCATTGAGTCAGCGAAGGAGTTGCAGATTGCATTGGACCCAATTACCGAATTGAAGAGTTTAGCAATCGTAAGTTTTTAATTTTGAATTATCCTGATTTTAAGATGACCAGTGACAAGTCTCTACTTTCACAAGTGCACAACTTACAAAAGATCATGGGTGATCTTAAAACAGCTGAAATCTCTCTTGAAAAAGAATTCCAAGTGGGAGTGATTATTTCCAAGTTACCAACAAATTGGTATAATTACAAGAAGAAACTCATTCACGAGGAAAAGATTTATACTATTAAATCCGGCCAACGCCATCTTCGAATTGAGGAAGACTTTCGAAATAGAGAGGGTCGGAGATGGCTTGAGTTTTAAATCCAATTCAAGGGCGAATTTAATGGAATCTCACCATTCTAAGAAATTTAAGGTAAAAATGATTCAAGATCTAAGGGCTTCACTAATGAAAACACTTCAAGCAATAAAGGGAAGTGTAAATATTGTGACAAATCAGGACACTTTGCAGAATTGTCGTTCCAAGAAGAAATTCTTGAAGAGTAAGGAAGTGGTCAAGGAAAGCCACAATGTGGAGCACATGGACATGGAACTCATAAAAATGGTATGCTAAGCCAATTCAGTTGCAAATGAAGTTGGGTGGTGGCTGGATACCAACGCGACCATACACATTTGCAAGGACAGTAGTCTTTTCAAGACATGCAAAGATCTTGCCGCTAGTGAAGAAGTGCGCATGGCAAACATCAATCACATCAAGGTGGTCGGCAAAGGAATAGTGGATATCAATCTTACTTCAGGAGAATTTTTACATTTAATTAATTTTTATTATGTACCCGAAATATGTAAGAATCATGTATCTTATGACGTCGTTAATAAGAGAGGTTTCCATCTTGTCTATGAGTCGGATAGGTTTATCTTGTCCAAGGAAGGCGTGTCTGTTTGCAAGGGGTACTCATGTAATGGTATGATTAAGTTGAATGCAATAATAGTGAATTATTCTTCTTACATTGTTGACTCTTGTTCTTCTATCGTCGATTCTTGTTTATTATGGCATGGTAGATTAGGGCATGCTTATTTTTGTTGCATTAGAAATATGCATAACTTAGGCCTATTTAGTGATTTTAAAATTGATCATGATACAAAGTGCGAGATATGTGCACAAATGAAGATCATAAGACAATCATACAAATCGGTTCAAAGATCTTGCAAAATTTCTTTATTTGATACATAATGATATATGTGATTTGAAAAGTCATGTTACTTTAAAAGGAAAAAAATATTTTCTCACTTTTTTCAATAATTTTTCAAAATACTCGTATGTTGATCTTTTAAAAAGCAAAGATGAGTTTTATGAAAAGTTTCTTGTTTTTAAGTCGGAAGTTGAAAATCTACATAACATGAAAACTAAGGCTCTAAAATGTGATAGAGGTGGTGAGCATTATTACAAGGAGTTCACAAAATTTTGTGAGATTGATAGAATTATACATCAAGTCATGATACCTTATACACCACAACAAAATGTAGTGAAAAGGAAGAATATAACTTTAGTAAAGATGGTTAATTCCGTGCTACTAAGTTCTAATTTGCCTTTGAACTTTTAAGGGGAAGCCATTCATTCAACTTATTTTATTTTGTTCTATTAAAGAAGACTAATGTCACCCATATAAGTTATAGTTCAAGCGACAACCTAATTTTAAGAGACTTAAAGTTTGGGGTCTTATGTAAGGAGACCATATTCAAAGAGGCATAAATTGGAAAATACAACTTATAAATGTATTTTTATTGGTTATTCAAAGTATAATGTGACATATAGATTCTTGAATTTAGAAACAAATGATATAATTGAATCTATAAATGTACAATTCTTTGAACATTTAAATAAAACACATGACATGCTTTTGTTCCCAATTTTAGGAATCTAGAGAAGTTGCCTCAAAACTTTTCTAATAAACAAAGTCGTGAGAGTCTAGAAGACTTTCCTTCAAACTCTTTTAATGAATAAGAGAATCCTCATACTAATGATGGTGAGAATGTTAAAGTAAGGAGAAGTAAAAGGCAAAATATTGATAAATATTTTGGCTCAGATTTTATAACCTACTTGGTTGAAGGAATAGATGTGAAATTAAACAAAAAACAAAATTTGCCCTAAATGTTGGTGATGATTCTATTTCCTTTCAGCAAACAATTTCATCAAGGGATCCTTCATTTTGGAAAGAAGCGAACAATGATCGGATGAATTCGATATTGTAGAATCAAACATGGGTGCTTTTTTTATCTTCAAACATGTACAAAGGTAATTGGGTGCAAATGGTAATTCAAAAGAAAAATAAATGCTGATGGAAATATAAACAAGTTCAAAGTGCGTCAAGTAGCTAAGGGTTATAAACAAAAGCACGACATTGATTATTTTGATACATACGCACCAATTGTAAGAATATCATCAATTTGGGTCTTGATATCTCTTATTTCTACTCATCATTTAGTTATCCATCAAATGGGTGTGAAAATGACTTTTTAAATGGTGATCTAGAGGAATAAATATACATTGAACAACTGAAAGATTTTGTTATCCTTGGTCAAGAGAAGAAAGTTTGCAAATTGGTGAAATCTTTTTTTGGCTTGAAGCAAGCTCCTATGCAATGACATGAGAAGTTTGACACGATTGTGCAATCATTTGAATTTAAAGTCAATGATGGTGATAAATGTATTTATATCAAATTAGACAATGATGTTAGTGTCATCGTATGCTTATATGTGGATGACATGCTCATATTTGAGATTTCAGTAGCCTTTATTGAAGAAACTAAACGATTTTTGTCTATTGGTTTTGACATGATTGACTTAGGAGAAGCTGACTTAATTTTGGAAATCAGAATCTTAGGACAACATAATGGTCTTACATTATCTCAATCTCATTATATTGAAAAAACTTTGAAGAAATTTGGTTATTTTGATCTAAAGTTAGTTTCTACTTCTATTGAGCCTCATTTAAAAGTAGTAAAGAATACCGATAGAAGTTTATCGTAACTGGAGTATTCTAGTGTGATTGGAATTCTCATGTATGTTATGCATTGAAAAAGATATGATATAGCATATGCAGTTTCTATGCTGTGTCGGTTCAATAGTAACCCATGTTACAACTCAATATTTATTTATTCCGTTATTTAGGTTAGCACATGCCTGATTATGCTTAAATCATTATTTGTGTCTGTTGGTTGCATAAGTGCGATGCTAATTATTATTTATTTCATAACTCATCGCATGTGTGTGTTTATAATGGCATTCCATGTGAGACTATGTAAGAGATAAATGCCTTATAAAGCATGTTGACACGGGTACTGGGAATGCGTAGTACGGCTACGCTAAGTCTTATAATGCTAACTTAAATGAAATGACTAGAACAAAAGCGAATTTGGCATAAAATAGATAATCAAACTTTAGGCTAAGTCATTATAATCAGGTACATCAAGGATTGGCGCACCTCATGATGTGTGCTAAAACAAGGGGCACTGAGTGTCGAATAATTGGATACTACAGGAAGTGGTAGTATATCAATTTAAAACCCTAAATAGCCTACATATGTATAAAACTCCTAAGTTAAATTAATTGAATCAATTGATTATAAATGCCTATAGTTAGATAGAAATATTGATGTCATAGATCTTCTTCAAGATTCGCACTAGAATGGAATCCTAAGAAATTGGAGTTGGGAGTTAGTGTCAATAAGAGGGAAGTTAGTGGAGTAGGAGTTAACAAGGACCACTAGATCGACCCCGAGACACGCGAACACAATTAATTCTAACATAGCATATATATAGTTAAGTTAGTGAGAAATCTCTTCATGCAACAATAACAAAGTTTGTTCTTAGGCTAGAGTGCCAAAAAATCCAGCGAGAACTAGGAGGAATGAAGGCAATCTACTTGAGGAATCAAGCTAGGAAGATCGAATCCGATAGTTCATCATTTAGGTACAAAAAGCCTGTCTTTTTGCTTAAATTTATCAAATGTGTACATGGAAACTCAATTTTTGGGGGCTTTGTGCAAAGATGAATTTCAAAGAATAAGCTACTATTTTTTCTTTTCTAAATTCGTGTTTTAAATTGATTTTGATGATCAATAATGGTTTCAAATTAGTTTTTGCAAGAAATTGAGCTTTCATGAGTTCTTGGTGCATACATGATTAGTTCTTAGCAAATTTCTTGACCTAACCTCCGTACATTGAGCATAACTCTCTTATATGAACTCCAAATCGGGTGTATCATCCACCGTTTGAAAGCTTACTCAAAGATCTATAACTTTTATCTTTGGAGATATTTTGAAATTCTAACTATTTCTAGTGCAAAATACAATACAGTAAGGTCGTTGAAGTGCTAATACATGATTTTTAAAACGAAGTTTTGTAGCATCCTTTATCCTGATTAAGGCGATACTCAGCTTGAAACCCTAATTAAGCATTGATAACCCAGCCAGACTTAACTAGAGCAACTAGCCTCTCCGTCAGTACCTGATAAACTCGACCTATATATTTATATATCGAATAGAAAAATTAAAGTATACGCAGCGAAAAATTAAAACTTTTTCGATATATATATATAATATAAGGTAATATAGACTTTATCGAAATCTATAAACCATGATTATTAACCTCCCAACCCTGTTTATGTATATCAAAATTTGTCAAATGGTTTATATAAGTACAAGAAGGCGCATTACATGGAAGAGAAGATACACAACTCGTAAATCTTCTCCTTCCCCTTAGTTGAAGCCCCGAGTTGCAAACCTGAAATATTACATTTAGGTGATCGCTCCAACTTGCTTAGTAAGTAAGTATCTATATAGCCATCATCATTCCATATGATAATAAAAAACATTACGCATTAACAATATGCACTAATGTAACTACCAAGAATATAGAAAGTATATAAACTTAATACATAAACAGATGCAAAGCAAGTTATCATGGACTATTATATAGTGATCCCTATTTTATTTATAAAATTAGGGTTGATTACCCATTGACGTCACTAATGCGATTGCTAGACCAACACGTTAGTCGATGTGATGTCTAGTTAATCCATTAATGCCTAATGGTTCTATCCGAAACCCTCTAATGAGTACATAACTAACGCAACTTGCCTAACTGAGTTGGAGTTACGTATAGACCGGGAGATCAACCCCAAGTCCTATACAACCTGGTCTCAACCTTCAGGAGTTACTTTCGTGGATAACATTATACACCTTTTTCTATTTAATTTAAAACATCACAGTGTACATAATACCCTATTTCAGTCCATAAACTACATGAACTATATATACTAAGATAGCCAGGCATTATTGGCAAATAAGTGATTATGTACTTATTTTGGTCTACGTTTCTGTCCAAAATCTTAACTTTTCTAGGCGATAATTCTCTGTTGAGGATCCAACACCAATCATAGACCATTTGGAATCAATTTAGGTTCAATACACTCTAATTAGAGCCTATAGTCCAGTTCTTAAGCCTATTAGATATCCTCATGAAATTATAGCAAATTGCTATTTTCTGGTATGGGAGAGTGCTCCCTCAATATGTGGGGCGCTCTCCATTAACTGGGTTCATCACAATTGATGAAGAGAGCACGCTCCTCTGCTAGGTGAAGCATGCTACACTTTGTGCTGTCAAAATAACACCCAGGGCATCAACCATTGTTCTTCGATCATAAATCAAACCCTTAAGCCCCCTAAGCTACTCCCTTCGATCGTAAATCAAACCCTTAAGCCCCCTATCTCTCTTTAATCGATCAAATTGAAGAGATAAATATAAGTTTAGTTTATTTATATGGATTAAGCATCACGCTATCTCTAGACTAATTAAGTGGTTGATGCGTTAAAGTGACACTCCATAACGTAACACCAATTTTAACACATCAAACACTACGTTCCATTCGAGACGATTACATGATCCATATAATTCAACTATTCTTTTATTTTCTAATATATATATATATATTAATATATATATCTTGTTTTTTCACTAATAAATTCACTAGCTGTGCCTTCGAGTGTACTCGAGCATGAACATTCATGCCATGACCACCTCGTCGCACTTAGTGTACACGTAATTCATAGTTTATTGTGTATTATCTCGATTATAGGCTTGTATATAATCCTTTATTATACTACAACATACATATAATTTCATTGAACAATTCAAACAAACATAATTCAGCATGCAAATAGGCACACACTAGTTGAGGTATGTCGGACTTAACCCTGAGCCAAACTCAGGTTAATTAAAATTTGGATTAGTACTAATCACCAGCTTAAGATAACGGGTCGTTATAACTTTGACAAGGCATAAATTTCTTTATTTTTATCAGAATGAGCTCATTTTTAGTATGTTTTTGCTGGGTATGTTGTCTGCCTTATGACGGAAAATTACAATTTTTGGAACCATAAATCGGGAGAAATGTTTTTTTACAAGATTGCTAGTCATATTTGATTCACACTTGAGTTGTTTTTGGTAGAAGTTCGATATCATTTCGTTTTAAATCAGGATTTTGCAACCAAACCTTTTTATAAAGTTAAGACATAGTGAAAAACTTTCCTCTTAAGTGTCTTTGATTATTTGAAATTTATAATTGTCTAATTTTCATTGCAACATATGATCCCCAATTGAAAGTTGAAACTTTATTTAGAATTTAAAGGATTGTTTTGGGAAATAGAACTTTTAACTTAATTTAAACACCTTAAGTCATTCAAAAACATGGAATTGGATCCTAGGGAGCATAGCCCGGTTGGACCAAGGCGTTTTTGGGGCTTCGGAGTGCGATTTAAGGTGTTTAAATCCTTTAAGAAACACATCTTGAGTATTTAATTGTTTCATTTGTGTTATCATGTATTCTTTTATGTTTATTATCCATGTTCTATCATTGTTTTGGTTTGGTATAACGGTCGATAGTTTTGTTCGCCGCTGGGGTTTATTCGGATGTAGTGTTGTGCAAGCTCTAGGATGCTAGACCATAGCAGTGTCACTTGTGCCCTTGGTGTATGGTAACCCGAGCTGCTAACCTCATCGGTGCACGTGTTCACTGGGTTGTAATATAGATCGATCCTCCGCTAGTAGTCTCGATGTAAGCCAGTACGGTATATGCCGTTTTGATCATCCGAATTGGTGAAGTATGGTCTAGTTTGCTATGTGTAACATAATTATTCTGATTCTATTTGTGTTAGTTATACATGCAATTATCTTACAATTACCAATTTATTTCTACATGTTTATTTAACATTGTTCATGGCTTCTCTATTATTGAATGCTCAATGGTTTTCTTTTGGGATCTTACTCACTAGACTCGTCATCTATTTTGTTGTGATGATTGAGTGCAGATCTTAATACGAGTAAGGTCAAGGAGATCATATGCGATATTTTGTTTTAATTTTGAGGTTATGGGAGACTTGATAAACAATTTACATATATATACTTTTCGTAGTATGTTTCACCTAATAACAATATACTATATTCTGGGTTTTCCATAGTGGGACCGATGCTCTATATGACTTGAAAGTTATTAAAAACTATGGTTATGCTATGATAAGACTTCCGCTGTAAATTTCTGATTATCAACTTGCAACTCTATAAATGAAAAATGAAAGACTAACTAAATAATGGAATAATTGATTTATATAATCACTGATTAACAAGTTAGCATGACTATCGAGGGTCGTTAATGTGGCAATTATATTGGCAAGGCCGCGGGACCAGCGTAGCAGCTCACCCGACAACCTCGGACGTGGGGCTGCCACAGCACAAGTAAACAACACTAGGATGTGGTTACCAAGATCTTTAGATACCTGAATGAGACCTTAAATTATGTTCGACATTTTAATGGATATCCTTCAGTTTTGAAAGGTTACTATGATGCTAGTTAGGATAATGTGGAGTCAAGTTCCAAATCAAATAATGGATGAATTCTTACAATAGGAGGAGTGACTGTTTCTTAGAGCTCAAAGAAACAAACATGTATTTCTAATTCAACAATGATAGCAGATGTAAGCAAGGAAGGCTTAGGAACTTGTTAATGGAGATACCAATATGGAATAAGCCATGTCCTGCTATATTAATAAATTGCGATAACAAGGCAACTCTTTATAAAGTCACAAACAAGACTTATAATGGAAAGTCTAGACATATAAGTCTAAGACATAATATTTTGAGACAATTACTAAAAAATGGAGTTGTCATAGTTGATTACGTGGAATCTAACAAGAATTTAGCCAATCCTTAATAAAGGGTCTTGTTAGAGATATGGTATCTCAGACATGAAAAGGAATGAGACTTAGGTTTGCTTAATTTGATCATTACTTGATGGAAATCCAACTTAATTCTTGAAAATACAAAATAAGTTCAATGTTGTACTAACAAGTCAAGTGATGATTATGGAACTCTAGAAAACTTATATTATAAAAGGTCCATTCCTTGTTCTAGTGTTGGTTTTTACATAACAAAGGTTGACAATTGGGTCTTATTAAGTTCAATAGAGTGACTTGAAGATTCACTTTAGTAGACTTACCTATATGGGTGTAGTAATGTGGCATCTTCTGACGAGCCTAATCGAGTCTAGATCACTCAAAGAAAGATAGGACTTGCACAAGACCATAATGTGCAATCAACATAACATTCTTACATACATGAAATTGGTATGTGTGATATTTTCAATTTTTCCACAAGGTGGTTCAAGATCCATTCACCATAGTACCTGATGAAACTTTGAAGTGTTTGCATTAGGAGAAAAGCTCAAGTCCAAAAGATACTTCTCATTTATGTATCGATTTTGGAATGATGCTATATATGTGTTTTTTGGTTGTGTTATTTCCTAATTGTAAATTTCAATTTATATGTCCATATAATTTGAAACTGAGGGGAAATTGTAACAAAAAATGGTTCTGGTGTCTGGCGTTGAGCCTGGTGTTTCTAGTTTTTGGCACTAAATTTTTTGTAGACTTTTAAATGGTTATTACACATAATAAATCAATATGCATAATCTAGGATGAACCTAACATTTTCAAGGCCTGGGGCAACATGAAAAGATAAGGGCAGTTTATATTTATCTTATTTTTTATAAAAAAATGTTAAACTCATTCAAGTTATTCTTGATACTAGTTTTAGACCCAAATGTTGTCTGAAAATACTATGAATCTATTTTTCTATAATTAATAGCATAATAAATGTTGTTTAAAAAATAAAATATATAAAATATATGATGAATAATGTATTAGTAAATCTCATAATAAGTTCTGGAAGACTTCTTTGTATACAACTTTGAGAGTACAAATTGAAAAACTATCTTCTTTGTCACATATTAAAATCTGTAATTCATATATGCTTTTAGCTCTTAAGACTACAACATACATTTGTATATGGGTAAAAACAGGTTGAGGTAGATATGTACCAATATGCGATAGAGATTGACCTTGACTTTTGTTTATTATTATCACAAAGACGACAACCAATGTAAATTGTCTTCGTTGAAAATTGAATGGGTAATTTGATATTTGATGGAGTCAGCACCAATCTAAGAATAAAACCTTTGCTACGCATATTACTGCAAGTAATAATTTTTTCTTTAATTACATGTCATCTGACCCGAGATATAACCAAACTTGTACCATTGCAATGGTCTGCAGTTTGATCTATGATACGGAGTAGCATTATTGGTAAACCCACCTTTAATGTTAATTTGTGATCTGGTAGTCCAGAAGTAGATATGGTATTTAAAAATTAATGAATGCAAATATATTCCTGAGAACTTGAATGTACATCCACCTTACATATACTATCTGAACTTGGATAAGTTACTTCTTCTCTTGGCTATGAGAGCATGAAATAATCATTCACTTTACTTACAACTTCTAATGTAAGAGCAAGAATAGCATGTTGTTCCAAATATTTTGCATCTCGGGCATTGGCTATAAGATTTGGGTATTTACTATTGACAATTGCTCCAAGCGGATCATTAGAATTTTTTATGAGTACATTATATGGTATAGAAAAATTAGTTACACCATTATGTTCCTCTCCGATTTTTCTATCCCCGATTTTAGAATCTACTATTAAAATGATCTCAACTCATCCCTATTTATATGTGAACTATTACTTTACAATCTCGTGTTTTTAGATAATTTTAGAATCCACTGTTAAAATCTTTCCATCCTCGATTGTCCTCTCCGATTACTCCAAGTGGATTATTAGAATCGATTAAACCAAGTCACTCATTTTTTTGATGTTGCACGTTGAATCTTTATTGATAGCCAAAGGTATAGAAATCTCAAATGTGTAGTTCTAACACCAGGAATAAGAAGAGCTACTATTCCGCTTGATACTATATTGGGAACAATTTCACCTTTCGAGGTAGCGCAGGGTAGAGCGTGCCCCATGCAATGAGGGAGTGCGTTCCCATGAGTGCGTTCCCACCCTTAAAAATAGCAAATGTGTTGTATTTAACTTAGGATTTCCTGAGGTATTAGGGACTGACCTATAGGTTCTAAACATAGAGTATTGGGCCTATATTGTCACAAATGGTTTGTGATAGGTTTTGGATCACCAAGAAAGTGTGAGATAATCGAAAAGTTAGGGAACTTTTGTAACGGAGACCTGAACTGAGGGAAGTACGGATTCACTTATTTATCAATGTTGCCCGGCCATCTTAGTATATGTAGTTAATGGACTGGAATGGGGGACTATGTACACTGTGATGGTTTTCAACAAACAAAAAATAGTGTTTAATGTGATTTACGATAGTAAGTCTTGGTTTTGAAAATAAGTTTATAAGAGAAGGGGTTACCTTGCAGACCTAAGTATAACTCCTACTCAACACGATAGATGCGTGAATTACATACTAACTATAGTGGTTCAGATAGAACCATTAGGCATTAATAGATTGACTAGACAAGATATTGACCAATGTGTTGGTCTATCGATTGTATTAATGGCTTCAATAAGTAATAGTCTATGATAATTTGATTTACATATGTTATAGATTGAAATATATGTTTTCCATATTCTTGTTAGTTAACATTGATGCATATTATTATTGCATGATGTTCTTCATTATTGTATGGAATGTTAATGACTATGACAATCCTTACTTGCTGAGTAAGTTGGAGCGCTCACCCCAATTAACATTTCAGGAAATTCGACGAATGCCATGACTATGAGATAGAAAAGATTGAGGAGTCTTGATCTTCTCTTTGATGTATTCAATCTTCCCCTGTCCTATATATTGCATTGAATTGTAGTTTTGTAATCATAAAGAATGGGAGGATTTGTATAACCAAGATTTATTCTGGTTTGGTTTGATACTATATATCGTATTTAATTATCAAAAAAAGTTTTAAATTTTTGCTGCATTCGATATTTGTTTTACATCGATATTCGATATAAATTAGTATTTATCAGGTGTAAGAGGTAAGGCTACTGGCTCTAGTTATGTCTAGCAGGATTATAAGGGCTTAATTAGGGTTTCAGGTCTAGTATTGCCTTAATCGGGTTAGTGGATGCTAAAGCTTGGCACCAGAGCCTAGGTTTAAGGGCTTTATGGCATTTGATAACTCTGATATAGTTTGATATCGGAGATTGGTCAGAGCCTAATATGAAGCTTAAGGTGATTAATTCTAATACAATATAACATTATAATTTACTTTAAAGTATAATTTTATTACTTGGAAACAAGTGATAACTTGGTTATACGTGGGTATCAAAGTTTAAAGTTATTGAATCTGATATACCATTGCACCAAAACCTAAGTTTATTGACTCTGAGAGTTGACTCGAGTTATGAATAAGCTTAGGATATGATAAACAACTTTAATCATGATTTTGGAAATGAGGTAACCAAAAGATAAAATACAGAGATATATTATTTGTTGTTCTATATTAAATATCTACGTGATAGATATAAGAGTTATACCTTTCCGGAATGATGGTAAGATGGTTGAAGTCCATTGGTTTCTTATGATATGAGAAAGTTTTGGAGGTAAGAGCTCGGAAGAGTCTTAACCTCGAAAAGATTAAAAAGGAAAGACATAAGGGAAACTTACAAAGATGAAATTGAGCTATTTTCCTATCAAATGTTGTCAATGGTATTTTTCTTACTGATATTATTAGAATGATAGTGGTCAGTGAAGAAGTATCTATTGGATCTAAACCTTGAAACGTGTATTAGGAGAACTAAATTTATGAAGCAATGGAATACTGAATGACTTTTTGTGAAACTCAAAGATGGTGGGCCACTTTGAGAGGCGATTCAATACTAGTATTCAGACTAGTTGTGGTAAAATCAAAGTTATTCAGTAAATTAGTTATTGATTAATGATAAAATCTTAGTTGAGGTTAGAAAGCCACTAATGTATTTAATACTTCATAAGCTGTTATGAAGTAGAAACTTCAGTTATGGTGTGAATCCACGTTAGAATGACAAACAAATTGTCCGTTAAAGAAGAAAGAAATTGAGAATTTAAACTGGTAAAGTTCGAAGACAGTTAATCTAAAGCATAATAGTAAGTTGGCAAGATATCCTAGTATGATATTTTAGACTGGTATAATCTAAATTGGGGAGAATGAATTATCAATTAATATGAGGATTTGCGAAATCCAAAGACTAATGTATAGTAATGGGAATGAATATTCATTACCCAGGATTGACAAATCATTCTGATAATTAAGTGAAATTAAATGTTCTCAAGAATTAGTTGAGTTTTGGCAGTCAAAATGGTATGATGACAATTAAGGATATACTTAAAGATGATTTCAGACGGTTGCTAGATCACTTAAGTGGATGGTGGGAAACCATTAGAACTTACTAGAACTCAGGCTATGTTCATAGATGAAGGGTGTTGAGTTTTAAAACCCTATTTTAATTAAGTTGTTATTGTTTTGTTAATAATAACATGGAATATTTGAAGACTTAGAGAAAGCACGTGCATTACTGTATATAATTGTAAATTGTAAGGATAAATTGGTTGAAATAAAATTTTACAGGTGCCAATACTAAGTTTCAAAGGCTAATTAATTTTATGAGTATTGAATGTTAACAACAAATCCGGGGATTCAACTGTAATTGAGACAATTTGAGATTGTCATATATTTAACACAAAGGCAAAAGAGGAAAGTAAGCTTAAAATAATTGAATATTACAAACCATTGATCCAAGAATCTTTGATATAATTGTGTAATTTATTTAGTTAACTCAAGTATGATGATTGTTGTAAATTGAAATCAAATACAAGGATGCCTTAGAGGAAAGCTGAAGTATAGTTTGACTACAATGTTGCTTGATTGTACCTGAACTATAGAAGAAGTCAAGAGTTCAGCCTAAGACTTCTTATTTACATAATAATGTGTTTTAACACAATATAGCAAAATTGTTGCTTCTATGTCTAAATATAGTTTCAGAATTATGAGAAGAACTTTTAGGATTGACAATCTGAAGATAACTATTTGGTAGTTGTACCAAATATCATTGGCATCACTTGTAAATAAGAGAAAAAGTCATTGAGAGTATTTTAATCATTCCTAAAGATCAATAAGAATCTTAGAAAAATCGTTAAAAGATAACCCGAAAGTATAAGAAACTAGTGCATTGGTTTGAGTTTGAAATAATTAGTTTCAAACTATAAAAGTTTGAAAAGTGGAATTATCAGAATGCTAGAAATGGAAGGTAAGATTGATACCTTGAAATTTCTAAATATTAGGAACTCACTCTGAAATATCACTCATTAAGGTAACTGTGTTGACAATGCTTTAAATAGGAAAATATAGAGGCTATAGTTGCAATAAAAGTTGCTCAGTAATATCTCTTTAGTGGGATCTTCACTGATAACCTAATAAAAGTTATACGGAGGCATATCATCAACCGAGTTGTTCTAGTATATATGTAATTTGAATAAAATCTATAAACATAAAATAACGGCCCGACTATATGCACCCGACATTTTACTATGTGCAAACTAAAGAATGAGTGCAAACCATGTATAGATGAGGGCACCCCATAAAACACTTTTAGTTCCCTAAATTCCCTTGCCCTTGTGCACCCCACAATTTCGAAAATGTTTTCCCCCGTCGACGACGTAGAAGAAGGAGACAACCCCTAGGTCGATATTCGTGCAAGCCACTCATTGTGGTTCATCTTTGCATTAACTCGGTCAATCTTCACTCTCTCATTTCCTCCTAGGTTTTGCTTCCAAGCGGTGGTTGGAGGGAACATGCAGACAAACTGCGTCACAACCGGATTCATCTTCGCTTCACTCGAGTTTGTAAGGTAAGAATTCATTTATTTTTCATTCAAATTTGTACTCTTATTGGTAGATATTAATGGTTGGTATGTATTTGTTGTGGTATATGGTTGAATTTGAAGTGCATTATTTGTTTTTTTTGGAACTAGGTTGAATATAGTGGTCGATTTGTGCATTTTTGATTGAATGTGGATTTTTTGTCAATTTTGGTAGTTGTGTATGTGTTCGTAACTATTTCGATTGAATATGATGGTAGATTTGTGCATGATTGATGGTCGAAGCTTGCTTGGTTACACATGATCAAGTGCTGATGCATTGTTTGATTGAAGGTGACCGTGTAATGCATTTACATTCGGTCTTTGCTGACCAAACTACACATGAAGTATTGAAGATGTATTGCTCGGTTGTAGGTAACTGAATAATGCACTCTCATTCGGTCCATGGTGACCGAACAACACAGTAAGTTTTGAAGATGATTTGTTCAGTTGTAAATGACCAACCAATACATTTTGTTTGGTATGTAATGATCGAACAACACATTCATTTTAGATAGTTTGTCTAATACTTGATCGATGATAGGATATGGTTGTTTGTTTCATTTTCCAATTTTATTGAGCAATTAAAGGTTGGTTTGAATGGGTTTGTCATCGTTTAATAAATTTTAAAGGTTAGTCACAAATAAAATAGCAAAATATGCTCACTCAATCTACTATTATCGAGTAGCTCGGTGACTTGAAATCGATCTAAATACTAGCATTTTGTCAAACATAATCGAGTAGTCAATTATAGTTCAGTCCATATCCATTGAATAGAGTATTATTTTGAGAAATTGGAATTATAATGATGGAGGTTTAATGCTTGGGGTAATATTTGTGTCATTGTTATAGGTATGACATGTACAAAGACGACTAAGGCACCCAAGAAGAATGACCAAAACAACAAGAAGACTGCGAAGATGGGTGAGCACGTGGGGAGTAAAGCTCAAACTGCATCTTAAAAGAAAGAGAAAGAGTTGGGAAGGGGTACGAGGGCTAGTAAAAAAGATAGTGAGTTAAATGATGAGGCAGCCGCAGTACAGGCCTCGGATGTGGCAGGACAATAATTAGCAATTTTTATGAGCCTAAGCAACTTCAGTTGAACCATCTTCATCTGAGGCAACTGAATTGGATCAAGGAGAATAAAGGGAACAAAAAATGTTGAAAACATTGAAAAGAGAAATGAAAAAGTGATGAAAGTGATAGTGAAGTTGATGATGAAGGCATTTAAGCTGATGGGAAAGATGGAAAAGAGGGTGGAGAAGGAGATGATGAAAGAAGTGGGAGTGAAGAAACAAGTGATGGAGGACATGAGTCAAGAAGTCGAAGTGAAAGTGAAAATGATAATGAGGAAGAAGAGGAAGGAAGTGAAAGTTGGGGAAAAGATGAAGAAAAAGGTTAAAGTGAAGAAGAAGAAGAAACTAAAAAAGAAGTAGTAGAAGAGATGCCCAGTGCTAAGGGTCGTTGTAAGGCAAAGTTAGGACCATCCAACGAAGTGGCAGCAGACGACAGTTCCAAACCCTTTCCAGGTAGGCCAACAAATTAGAAGTTGTTGATGAATTTCAACAATCATGTCGCCACTATCATATGGAATAACAAGGTATTTATGTTATTTTACATTTATTACTAATTTTGAGTAATTATAATATGAATATTTGTTGAATTTCATTTTTAAGTTTGGCTTGGGTTTTTTCTTTCTCAGATTCTAATCATATGTATTGTGATATTTCAGGAGCGGCCATTGCTTAGATGTACGAATCATGGCCTTCAATTATCATATGGCATTTGGAGAAGTGTCACCTAAACAACAGTCGACTATAAAGTATTATTAAAGCATTTGGGTTGAGTGAACTATCCACTTACTAATACAAGCAGGCATGCAAGACACTAATATCAGCTTTTATGAAGAGGTGACAGCCGTAGACCAACACATTTAACCTTCCTTTCGGTGAAATGCAACCCCATCTCTAGGAATGAAGCTATTGAGTTGGTGAGTAGGGCTCTTAATGTGCTGAAACGTGAGGCAATCGACCAAGTAAACAAGGATTTGAAAGTGAACAAAGCCTAGGTTAAGGGGAAATGGGGACATAAACCAATGTCATATATGAAAGGAAAGGAGAAAAAGGTTGTAATGCCCAATCTTTAGTGCACTGCCAAAACAAACCTTTGGTACTTGTTAGGATGCATTGTCTTTATTCATAAGACATCCACGTTAGTCCCCGTTAACCTTCTTAAGCTAAAAGAGAAGTTGGATGAGACCTATATGTTCGAGGTACTACAGCTTTAGCTTACTTGTATCGCCAACTTAGATTGGTGAATCGAGTCAAAGTATGCTAGATCACGAGTTATATGACTTTGCTAGAGGTGTGTTTGGTATGAAGTCATTTAATTTGGATTTCGTCTCCTTCATTTTAAATGAGTTAGGTTTTGTGGGTGTACGAGCATCTCGATATTCATATTCGTGAAGCACGCATGAACAATGGGTATGATGACACCCTTATGTGTGTTTCTAAGTGGGACGTCAAGGTAGAGTAAGGCTTTAATGCATAAAATGTACAAATGATTTGTAGAGCACTTGATAAATCCCAATTGAACATGGTGTGTGCTCTCTTGCTAATTATTCCTTTCTTAAGTGGTTTAGATGTTTCATTACTTTGGTTAAATTTTTGAATTGCTACTCAATTGAATACAAGTGGGAATTGAATTGGGATTGAAACTTAATGTAGTTTTCGATTTAGTGATGAAGTTTTCGACAATGGAATTGTTGTGAATTTGTTGAAAAATCAATTGTTCGGTTGGTTTTGACTGTTTGAACATCAATTGTTCAGTTATTCCTGACCGAGTGGATATTTTTCGGTCAGTCTAAACAAACCGAGCTAAATTTTTCAAAAATGTTAGTTATATTTTTGTTAATTATTCATATAATTGAGTTTTTCATTTGTCCCCTTCATGTCATTTTTAGGTTATGTGGGACCCGTGTAAGACTATCCGTCCTGATGATGATACTGATGAGGATATTGTTGAGTTAGTTTTCTACAAGGGAACAATCAAATGTTTTGGGATTGTTGAGTCATACAACCTGTTGGGGCATGTGCCCTAGGTCAATCCATTAACTGTCTTTATGAATACTTTTAGTTAATAAAATAGAGGATTTCATTTGTTGTTTATTACAATTAATTTGCATGTTTACATTATAATAAGATCCATGGGTATTTACAGAAATATCATAAATGTCCCAAGTCGATCATTATATTGGGAACTATAATGAATTAAGACTAGAGTGAGTCTTGATTGATGATCATATGATGATTATACGTATAGGGATACGAATCAAGATCACGAGTACTTGTTATGGAACAAAGCACTGGACCGACCCGCTATGAGAAAATCACATGGATTAATTCATAGTTATTTCTCGTGTTAGGAACATAGTGATTTGACACTATCAAACGTTGTCTTTAACCGGACGATTATAAAGGTTATGATTGGTTACTGTGTGAGCAATGCGATGAAGTTGTGTAATCGAGATAGAATTTGTCCCTCTCATATAAAGAGAGATATCTAGTGGATCCCTCGATGTGTTAGACTGTTAAAAGGCCTAGTCTAAGTGAATTGATATTGATCAATGTCACTTGGATGTTTTCAGTCTACCTAGAGATCAAGAGTTGTACGATTGAATATGTTGGATGACAATTCCATGCCTTATGTTTGATCGAAAGGATATCGTGTGACAAAAGGATATTATATACACCATTGATTAGGTTCTATCGATTTGATATTCGTACAACTTGGGTAGTCATAATGTCTTGCTAGAGGCCGCTTATGACTTGTATACCAAAATGTGTTTTGGTACACTGCCAACGTTGTATGAGCCTATTGGGTCGCACACTTAGAATGGTTTTGCGAGATTTTAAGATGGTTCAAAAAAATGAATTTTATATGATAAAATTCATGACAGAAATGTCTTTATGGTGTATTACACTTATACTTCTTTAAGTAGGGGTATATGTGTAATTTACTTAACCGTCTATATACAAGGGTTGCATAAGTAGACGCTTTAAGTTAGAATGCACATACGGAAGATTAAAAGGCCGAAACTCTATTTTCATTTTAGAAATGACTTAGGTTTTTTTGGTATGCCCTGGATCCTTTTGGAGAGAAACAAAAGGTTTGGTATTCTCTCGAAGCTAGCACTTCGAATCTCGGCCGCCGTTCATGTGTGGACTACTGGTAGAGGGCGTTCGTCATTTGCAGCACCTTAGAGATTGATCAACCTTCAGAAAGGTATATTGCGACCGAGGTATGATTAAGTTTTTCATGGTTTAAACGTTTTTAATTGAATTAGATTCGGATGTTGTTGGGGTTTTTGTCAAAATTATTTTGTAATCTCCGCTGCGCATGAACCCCAAAACCCAATACAACCCGGATTTATTCTTGAGATAAATGGGTCACTTGTAAGACATCCCTAAAAAACCATACACTCCTATTTGAGCCTAAATAGGGAAGGTGGCACAAAGTTACGTGGTCAAGTACAGTTACCAACCTGAGAATTGGGAGTCTTAGCAATGTCACTTATTGGTGGCAAGACCAAGAGTATCACGCGCGATAGTTCCGTGGGATACGACTGATGATAGTTCAATGATATTTTCCACCTATTCTATAACGGCCTAAAATTTACTAAAGTAAATTAGTCCTTAGTCAGACTAATACGAGACGCGGCCGAGAGCGGGTATATGGTCTGAATACTCGATGTGAGAACTAAGATATGGGTTAGATATGATGTGATCAATGCCTAGTGTGATGTATATGTGTAGATTTATTAAGTCACTTGTAATTGTACATAGATGTTGAGAGTAATGTGGTAGCCTTCTTTAAGCTTAGTTTAGCTTAAATAGTGATTTTAATGTGACTATGAGTAATTATATATTAAATGTAACCTAAGTTAATTATTTAACACAATAGATATGAGATGATTGTCGAGATACATATTAGCACGTCTATAAGCCAATTAAGTTAAAATTTGTGTCACTTAACACGAGATAGTGGAGAGCTAGTGGGATAAATGTCAGGTTAAGGCTATTGGATTAGTCTTGAGATACGTGTGCACATTAAGATCAATGGCTAGAAATCAACCTTATCATAATATATAAGATTCATAATATCGACATATGTAGACAACTCATTTTCATTTGCAAAACTTATAGAGGAAGGAAAGCTTGCTAGAGGAAGAAGAAGGTCAACAAGAATTTAGGTTCGGTAAAGGTGGTGTTGATCAAGCTAGGCGTTCATTCACTTTGGTAACTATATTACACCAATAGCCTAGCTTAATTTGATGAAATCATGATTTGATGATATATGGCATTTTATGTTGTAATTGATGTCTTAGGGCTCTGGAGGAGTATGCGAGAGTTTCCAAGGTGTTAGAATAGCCTATATGTTGAGAAAACTCAGAATTACAAAATTTTGGGTTTTCCTTTACATAGCGCGCTAGGTGGGATAGCTAGCTCGCTAAATACGGATATCACACTAGAGAAAACTTGGTAGCCACCTAATTAGGCCGCTATCTTACTAATCCAGTTACCCAGCGCGTTAGACGTTATGACATCTTAAAAATAAAAATTTATAAAGTTAACTTGAACACTATAAACAAGTCTAATACCCTAGTTAACGGTCTAAACACATTCAAAAACATGTTGAATGATATCAGGAACCTAGGGTTTGAAGTATCAGGAGGCCGAAATAGCTAAGAAATTGACATTTTTGTAAGTAAACAGACTGAGATATTTATTTATATGTCATTCATGTTTATTTGTTCATTGCCAGTCTTATGGACATAAGTGTCTATTGTACTCCATATACCATGACTTGTTTCACTTCTCATTTCATCAATTGCTTTCATGGTATAGATCATTGGTTAAATGATTTCATTGACTCCAAATCATGTGCTATGTCATCTTTGATTGTTGATACATGTTGTCAAATGAAATAGCATGCTATTAGGTAATGATTTATGGTATCTTATAATCCATTTCCATTGTGCATATGATATGCAATTGTTTTGTTAGTTTCTCAAACCATGTTGTCTCTTAAATATGAAAATAGTTATTGTATCTATAACCATTTTATGATAGAGATCTGGCACGACATACGAGGGTCACTAGACTTTCAGGGCGATTGGGATCTCTCCAGTATCTTGCTCATCACATGGGGTATGGGATACAGGGTTGTTGGCATGTACAACATGGGTGACTTCATGAGTTATAAGACTCAAGTTTGTTGGCAAGTATACATCGCAAGTGAATGGAACTTGGGATGATTATAAAGGCAAAAAGCTCTGCTCAGACCTTCACATAGATGTAGAGCTCAGCTTCATCCTTATATAGTGGAACAGGCATTAGGATATAACTCCTGACCAACTGACCCTACATCAGTACTACTTACCCGCGTATTAGTTTTGCATTATTTAAGTAGAATATCTTATAGCATGATTTCATTACGGATTTAATTCCTAATATAATGCATTCAGATACTTGTTGTATAGTTTAGACATGTGAGCAAATGTCTCTTAGTGTTACTTTCTACTTTCCTGTACTCACCATCCTTTTTACGACGATGCATGCAAATACTACGTGTAGCAGACTAGGGAAGGAGAAGATCAAGGATTAGTGTTGAGCCATCAGAGAAGAGTTTATGCTACTTTTGTAGGTGATCATTTTATATATATATATATATATACTAACATCTTTTACTATAAGTGTAAATTGGGATTAGTGACTAGACTTCCCAACTGTTTCATGTATTACTTCACTTAGTTTTATATGATAATTTGTTTACCTGGTTTCCACAATAGGTGTTTTTTAAAATGTTTTCGCTAAATTATTAAGTCTTTCGCTGATTTTTAAGGTAATGATAATGATCTCATAATCAACTCTAATAATAGTGAAGTGAATATTAACTAAGTTGGGCATGTATGAAAAAGTGATTGAGGTGAAAAGGCGAACTAATTTTTTGTTGTGTTAGGTCAGGCAGTACCTGGTTTGGGGAGTCAGGCCGTTACAGGCGGTATAAGAGCCTATGTTTATAGAGCTTAGGAAATGGAGTATGGTTATTCTATAGCGTGATACTGACATCTTAGTTGATATCGAAACCAAAGTTATCGACTAGTACACAATAGAAACTTGAATACTAGATCCAAATAGTCTTTGCGTAGAAAGTTGTAACGATCTGTTACCTTAAGCTGGTGATTAGTGTTAATCCAAATCTTAATTAACCCGAGTTGGGCTCAGGGTTAAGTCCAGTGTATCTCGATTAGCGTGTGCATGTATTTACAAGATGTATTATGTTTATTTGAATTGTTAAACAAATTTATATATGGGTTATTGTATAATAAAGGATTATATAATAGCCTATAAATGGAAAATACACAATAAACAATGAATTATCGGTACATTAAGTGCGACGAGGGGGTCATGGCATGGATGTGCACGCCTGAGTACAATCGTAGGACGTTCGGTGAATCTATTGGCAAAAAATACATAATATATATTAGAAAAAAATAAAAGATTAGTTGACTTATATGGATCATTTGATCACCTCGAGAGAAGTGTAACTGCTAGATGGAGTTAAGTTTTGTGTTACTTTAAGAAGTGTCACTTTAACGCATCAACCACTCTATCGGTCTCTAGATAGCGCGATGCGTATCTCGAGAAAATCCATATAAATATATATGTAAACTAAACCTCATGTTTATTACTTGAACTGGATTGATCAAATGAGAGTAACGAAGGTTTAAGGGCTTGATTTAGATCGAGAGAAGTTATCTATGGAGTTGAAATAATGTTGATTAAGGAGCTTAATTGAATCAACAGCTAGAAAGCATCACTTTGGTATGATTTCTTCTTATGTTAGTGAAAGTTCAATTCGATATGATGCTTGAATCCCTATTAATTATGCTTTTTGATAGTTAATTATAGTTTGTTACCTCACTAGAGGTTCTCCCTGATGGATTTTGGGAGTTTATACAACTATTTGGTAGATTTATGAGTGATTTGTAGTGGAACAGTGGCTGCTGCCCTGGGTTCTATTTTGACAGCACAAGGTGGAGCGCGCTCTACCCAGCAAAGGAATGCATTCCCTTCATCACCTATGATGAACCTACATGGTGGAGGGTGCCCCACCCACTGAGGGAGTGCGCTCCCACTCCCGAAAATAGCAATACTGTTGTAATTTCATGAGTATTTCTAAAGGAGTTAGGGGTTGAATTAAGGGTTATAATTAGAGTGTATTGGACCCAAATTAAGTACACATGGTCTATGATAGGTGTTGGATCCCTGGGAAGGAGTTAGTGACCCGAAAAGTTAGGATTTTAGATGGAAAATTAAACCGAGGTAAGTACAGATTCGCTTATTTATCAATATTGCCCGGTTATTCTAGTTTATGTAGTTCATCTAGCTTAAGGACTGGAATGGGAGACTATGTACACTGTGATGGTTTTTAATAATCAAAAAATGATGTTTACAATGATTCACAAGAATAAGTTCCTGGAACTAAGACCAGGTTATATAGGAGATGGGTTACCTCCCGGCCTATATGTAACTTCCTACTCAATTTATAGTCTACATAGGTTACATGTTCACGAAAGGGTTTTAGATAGAACCTTTGGGCATTAGTGGATTAGCTAGACATCATATCGACTAATATGATGGTCTAGCAATCGCATTAATAGTGCTGGTGGATAATCGACCCTAGTTTTATAAAACAAAAATGCATATCATAGTGTAATAGTTCATGATAACTTGTTTTTCATCCATTATGTATTGAATTTATATGTTTTCCATATTCTTATTAGTTAACATCAGTGCATATTAATATCGCATAATGTTCTTGATTATTATATGTAACGTTGATGGCTATGTGGATTATTACTTATAGAGCAAATTGGTGTGCTCACCTAAATATAATATTTCAGGTTCACAACCCGACGCTTTTACTAAGGGAAAGGAGAAGATTTATGTATCTTGTATCTACTCTACGATGGAATGAACCTTCTTGTACTTATATCCATTGTTGACATATTTTGTTGTATATAAACAAGGTTGACATGATTTATTAATAAGGCTTTATGTTTTGGTAGACTATGTATTTTCACATATTGTATATATATCGAAAAAAACTTTAATTTTTCACTACGTATACTTTGATTTGTTTATTCAATATAAATATACAGGTTGAGTTTATCGGGTACTAATGGAAGGGCTACTGGCTCTAGTTAAGTCTTGCTGGGTTACTAGGCCTTAATTAGGGTTTCACGCTGAGTATCGCCCAAATCAGAGTAGGGGGGTATCAGAGCCTAAGGTTTATCACTTTTGAAGATAAAATGGTGACATTGATATTTTTTAGTATCATAGACAAGGTTCCGACCCTAATTTCACTTTTGAATGGTTTTCAAAGTGAATGAAAGCATAATCTATAGTATTTGGAACCTAAGTTTATTGACTATTAGAATTGTCTCGAGTTATAACTAAGTTTAGGGTTTGATAAAGAGTTTTTATCATGTTTTGGAGGAAAATGAAAATGAAAACATTATTATACGTTATTTTCTGCACGTGTGGTTATTTATTCTATAGATATTATTTCCTTGAATTCTCTGAATGTTACCTGAAGATCTTATCTTTCCTAAAACCACATAATCTAACGGCAGATCAGGGAGAGGGTTCATGAGGCCTGGACCTCACGATAATAGGGATACTGAAGATCAATAGAAATCTAAGATTGAGTAGCAAATGAAGGAGTTGATGAAGTCTTTGGTGAAACTGAAGGCTATGTCGACGGCTCAGATGGGACCACCAGTACAACGACTTGAGGTATATCCTACAACCAGTTCCAAGCTTAACAGAGCTGAGGGAGGAGCTGAGATAGTGGTAGCTTTAATTTAACTAGTAGTACCACATATTCGGGTGCCGAAAATAGCTACCAGGATGCTTGTGGATTATGAGAAGGCTGCGTTTCTCAAAACCCGCAATGAGTTCATGAAATATGAAATTATTACATTTAATGGCACGATGGAGGAAGGTGTGGCTAAAACCTGGATATTGGAAATGGAGCTACATTTTGTTGGGGTGTGTGCCATAGGCCAATTATGTAAATGTTGGTTAACTATTATAAATAGATGCATGTTTCTTTTATAATAATATCTATGGATAATTAATTTATTATTCTAACATCCCTAGTTAGTTATTATTGTGGGAACAATAACAAATTAAGACTAGTATGAGTTTTGATTGATAGTCGTGTGATGATTATGCGTATACAGACATATATAAAAATCATGGGTATCTATTGGGAACAGATGCTTGACCGACCTGTTATGAGAATGCTACATGGTCAATGTCATAAGTGATTCTCATGATAGTTATATCATTCAGTCTTTCGACTTGAGATCACTAGAGACTCCAAATTAGAAGCATAATGATTTGACACAGTTAATCGTCGTATTTAATCGGATGATTATAAAAGTTGTGATTGGTCATTGTCCGACTAATGTGTAGATGTTGTGTGATTAAGATGGAATTTCTCCCTCTATTTTAGAGAGAGATATCTATTAGGCCCCTCGATATGTTTGACTGATAAATATCCATGTCTAGTAAATTGATTAGATCAATGTCACTTGACAATTTCAGTCTAATTGGAGATCGAGACTATTAGATTGAACTATAAGGGTGGCATTCTATGTCTTACGTTCAATCAAAGATATCGCATGACAAATGGATATGATATACGCCGTCTATTAGGTAGTATCAATTTATGAATCTTCATGCCACTTGGGTAGTCATAATGCCTTGCTAGAGACCGCTTATGACTTGTGTAGCAAAATGGTTTTGGTTTATTGCTAACGTTGTATGAACCTATTTGGCCACACACAAAGAACGTATTTGCACGATTTAATATTGTCTGGGTTAATGAATTTTATTTGATAAAATTCATTTTAAAGATTCTCATTAAGTGTCCTAATTTGACTAGGATTCAAAATTCTCCTACATTTCTAGTACTGACTAGAGATTTTGTCTCTTAGTAAATCCTATTTTGAATAGGACTCTAATTGGAATTATAGTATGACTATAATTCCTATTTGAGTTTTAGATTAATTACAACTCTTATTGGATTAATAATTGTAGATTATCTATGACTCTATCATTTTTAGAGTTATACTTTATTTAATAGTCTATTTGGAGTTTGACTATGAGTTGAAGTTCTTTTACAACTCGACCTATTGTAGTATAAATAAGATATTAGGGTCACTATTCTTGTAGAGATTTTTCTAGAGAGTTTTTCTAAGAATTTTTGTTTTCTTCTAGAACTTTTTAGGCTGGTACTCTGGATCATGATCGTTTGTTCATGTGTGGATTTCATATAGAGGACGTTCGTCTCTGGCTGCGTCTTAAATGAATCGATCAACATGAAACAAGACATACATTGAGTTGTTCTTGTTAAGGTATGATTTTTTTTCTATTAGTACATCGGTTTAATGGAATTGATAGGATTTTGATTCGGAGATATTCAAAAACGTTTTTCATATAACATCCGCCGCTGTTGATCCTTGAAACGTAACAATGATATCAGAGCAAGGTTCAATTCCATTAGACTATATGGGTTAACCAATTTGTTGGAATTGTTCATGCAGATGATAGTTTTTTTTGTTATAATTTTAAATGTGAGTACATTGTTGGGCCAGAATTCAAAATTTCAATTGCGAATTCGGAAGATATACCTTTTAATTTGTGCGTTTTATTTTAATTCTTATTATAAAGGTAATAAACCTATGGTCTATCCGTATCACGGTATATATGGAAAAAATTACAACTGTAAAGTGAAAACTGGTTTAAATAAGTAAAATAAGTTGGCATTTTTTTATTCGTTAACAAATGTAAAGCTCCCTTTGAAAATGGGTTAATAATAGGAGAAAAATTTCATTGCCACTTAATCATATGAATGGCGCATTCTTCGAATGCGCCATTCATGTTATTCCTATGAACAGTCCAAGTGGATTGTCTTATTGTAGATGCACTGAATAGCGTTCTCTTGTAGTCCACGTGGGCTGTCCCCATAACACGAATGATGCATACGGAGAATGCGCCATTCTTGTTCTAGAACACTCCGCGTGGCATCCATATGGAGTGTTCGAAAAGCATGAATGGTGCATTCTCCGAATTCGCCATTCATGTTAATTTCAACTTTTTCGAATAGTCCACGTGGAATCTAAGTGGGTTGTTCCATAACATGAATGGTGCATTCTCCAAATGCGCCATTCATGTTTTCTGTACACTTAACGTCGACACCTCGTAGAGTGTTGAATAAGACGAATAGCGCATTCTCTGAATGCTCCATTCTTGTTATGTTCATATGGTATGTGACTTCCCATCATCACGAACCAGGTGGAGCTCGAGAACGCAGGGAATATATTTCCTGCGTTCTTAAGAATATGAGCTAGCATAAACTCAGGAAGGGAATATGGGCTATGGGAGAGTAGCGATTGATAGTGAGAATATGGATTCGAGAATGTATAGCTAGGCGGTCAGTGGGTTTGAATGAGGTGGTTGTTTATTTAATTGTATTGGTTTGTGGGTATTTAGAAGCAAAGATAGAGACTGTTATAGAGTTGGAGGGGTCAACAGTGAGAGAGTTGTTGATGAGAGAGAAAGAGGGAGGGAAGGGTGTGTGTGTAGTGATAAAAGAGAGACTTGGGAAAGGAGGTGGAATGATTGATAGTGAGAGAGAGGGAGAGAAACACTACAATTAGGATATAAAACAGTGAGAGAAAGAGAGAGACCATCCTTGGAGGGGGAAAAGAGTATGCTGTGGCCGAGAGAGAGCGAATTTCGAGAAATCGAGAGGGGGAAGGGAGTAGCCTGTGGCCGAAAGAGAGAGGATCTCGAGAAACCGAGAGGGGGAAGGGCTTTTGCAAGAGAGAGAGAGATAAGCTTGTTTGCTCAAAAGAGAGAGAGAGTTGCGTTCAAAAGGTTGAGTCGTGGGTTGGTTTGTGAGAGAGTTTGGTTGTTAGAAAGTTGGGAAATATCAGTTGGGTTTTTTGTTGGGTTCATTTTTTGTTGGGAAAGATCAGTTGGGTTTTTTGTTAAAAGGTAAGAATCTTTTTTTTTTTTAATTTCTTTAAGAATAACATTGTAGTTATATAGTAATTTATATTCAAATAAAAAAGCTAACTTAATTTTTTTTCAGGGAATATTAAGCTGAAGATCAAAAGAGGAGGAAACTAGTAAGTATAAAAATTTATTTATTTAAGTTATATTATGTTTGACTTGATTTTTTATTGTCAGGAAAGTAGTGAGTACAAAAATTTATTTATTTAAGTATAATCCATTAATTTTAATTAATTTGCAAGCCACCATTGTTCAAAATCTTATAAGAAACTAATCAGATTGCAAGCCTTATTAACTAATCATATGAATCTACAAAGGACTACATCAATGAGGTGTTAAATGTAGGTATGAAAAGTGTATTACTCTTACTAGTGTAGTTCGTCTCTTCGGAGTCATCCGATAAAATTGGAACGATACAGAGAAGATTGACAAGGCCCCTGCGTAAGGATAACATTACAAAAAATGTTTTACAACAAATCTTTTTAAGCAAATGGTTACGATTTTTTATGGTTGTAGAGGTTGTTAAAAGGTTAGGTTTTTCTTTAATTTTTAAGGAATAGCATTGTAATTAGTAATTCTTATTTAAATAAAAGCTAACTTAATTTTTCTTTCAGTGAATATTAAATTGAAGGTCAAAAGAGGAGGAAACTAGGAAGTACAAAAATTTATTTATTTAAATATCATTATGTTTGACTTGGTTTTTTATTTTTAGGTATTTTTTCAATAAAAAAAGTGGTTAAACCTTAACTTATATGTCTGACTTAACTTGTTATAGATTTGATTTTAGTCAATAATGGATCGCTTTAATAAAACTTTTCTCCATTCAATAATTATGTTAGTAAATTTAGTTGTTTTACTTGATTACGAAAATATTATAAAATAATTGGAGAATGTACACAAATCTCTTAACCAAAAAATGTTTTAAAATAATTTTTTAAAACAAATATATGCTTTAATTAAACTGGAGGAATGAAGGTTAAATTGAAAAAAATCGTAATGGGTATTAATTAGTAGTTCATGCAAACGAATGAATATGCTATGTAGTTGCGCTATTAAGGCGATCCTGTACATCAGAAAGTTATATTGCGCTTTAAATCTCCAATTTGTTCAACATTTTTCATTTAGTATTGTAACGGGGTCTTCTAGTTTTTATATGTTTTCAACTTGATCTTGCTTTGATAAAATACATGCTTCTTTTTAATTGATTTAGTAGTACTCATCGTATAAGATGTAAATATGAGTTATTCATTGATGCTTCATGCAAACGAATGAGTATGCTCAGAAGTTGCACTATTAAGGCTACATGAGAAAGTTCAATTGCATCTTAAACCCCAATTTGCTCAACATTTTTGGCTTAATATATATCTAATATTCTTTTACACCATTATTGTCGAATAAATTATATAGGTCATGGAACTTAGGAACATCCCATTTCTATTTTATGCTTATGGTGAAATTGTAAATGGTATGAATGCATCGCATATTAACGCACCCCATCAGCAGCACTGATGCTTAAGTTTGGGACAAGTAGACAACAGCTGATGCATCATATATGTTTCACATTTAATATCTCATTTATGGATACTCTAGTTAAGATGACTTATCGTCACGTGATAATCTTTCCTGGAGGTTCGTAGTATTTTGTCTCCCTGTTGTTGCATGACACAATGCACTTTGACTTGACGTGGGCGACAATGGTCATTCTACCAATAACCGCAAGTGTACATATTTATTTAACATTTGATTCAATCGGCTATTTTCAAAATCCTACAATTCATTCGCAACTGGCAGATGAGAATATCGGTACGTCAGACACTAGATCGATGATGGAAAGACTGCATATGCATTCACCTCAAAATGGATTTGTTAGTCCAATACATGATGACATTAATGCATTTGGTGACGATGAAAATAACGATGACTATGACAACAATGACACGGACGAGGACGTACATCCTCCCATAGATGTTGCAGCAGCTATTGATTCAGAAAGCCTCAATGTTGTAACGGATGACCCAAGTTATGAACCTCTAGGGGCGAAAAACATGCAAGATGATGAGCAATTTTTTATCGTTGAAGAGAATTTCATGGAAGAAGCAAATGATGATGAAGTTCACCAACCATTGCCAGTGTATAATAAAATCCATTGGGAGGTGGATAACTCCACTGCGACCGAACATTCTCATCAACAGATTGGGTGTAACGTCTAATTTTTTAGTTCAAAAGAGGAATGTGCCTTAACAACAAAAGAGACTTACAACCCGTCGTTAAACCGTGGCATGTTAACAAACGTTTTCAATACCATTTGATGGAATCGACCATAACTTTATGTGGCATATCCGTGCTTGTTTGCGAAGGAAAACACATTTATGGGAGATCACACGATAGACGTGAAGCACAACTGTATAAATCCCGATGTAGAACATGGTCACGCCCAACTCGACGCCAACAAGCTTGCACGAGAGATCCAAAGCATTGTCCAGATAGATCAAGCAAAAACTATCAAGGCATTAATACAAATAATTAAGCAAAAATAGAGACATAAAGTAAACTACAAGCGAATGTGGGATACCAAAATGGAGGCAGTTGCAAACGCATTTGGAGACTGGGAGGTGTCATATGCTAGATTGCTAAGATGGTTTGGGGTTGTGAATAATAAGAGTTTGGGGACAAAAATTGAGTGGTCACATAGATAATGGGCTGCTGATGAGATAAGGACTGAGTATCCTCAATTTCGTTGTGTCTTTTTCATATTCGAAATATCAATACAAGCCGTTAAGTTTTGCATGCCTCTTTTGCAGATTGATTTGAATTTCTTATATGGCAAATATAATGGTAAGCTAATGATTACCATTACTATTGATGGTAATGGATACATACTATCGGTTGCATTTGTCATTGTAAAAACTGAATCTACAGATTTATAGGGATGATTTTTGAGGATGTTGCACAAACACGTGACTGATAGATATGGTATTTGCCTTATTTCTGATTGTCACCCTGTCATTCTATAGGCAATCAACACACTGACCAATGGTTTTTGTCCCTTAAAAGGATACCACGATTATTGCCTGCAACACTTGGTTTGTAATTTCAACACCAATTCGAAAATGAACCCTTGAGAAAAGTCCTTTCTCGAGCAGCTGCTCAACATCAAAAACGAAAATTTAATGTGTGCATGAAGCATTTTACATACTTATCATCACGAGCTCCTCAATGTGTGCAATATGTCAATGCCATCCCTAAAGAACTATTGACTCAATCGCATGACAAAAGCATGCGGTACAGATGGATGACTTCTAATGATGTTGGTATATATGAAATGCAAGTTCCATTTCGCATTCAACGATTTAGTTATCATTAAAATAATATTACTTACACAAATTTATTTTTTAATTTTAGAGTGTTTTAATGGTGTATTGAAGGGGCACGATTCTTGCCAATAATAGCGATGACTCAAATGATTTACTACAGATTTGTGACATACCATGATAGATGTAGACTGGAGATCAATGAAGCAATCTCGAATGGCCTATCCTATAAAAAATATGTCACGGATAAACTCACACATTATGAATAATCTGCAAGGAGGCATAAGTGAATTTAATAAATTGTGGCATAAGTGAGTTTGAAGTGCTGACTGGACGACATGGAGATTGCATGCATAAAGGCAACAGTACCCAGGTCATCATCCTGAAGGACCGGGTCTGCGGTTGCAATAAATGACAATCGTTTGGTTTCCCTTGCTTACACATGTTAGTTGCATGTGCCTTTATTCGAGTGAACTACTCGCAATTCATTGAGCCATACTACAGCATAGATGTGCACACGTTATGTTACTCCTCTAATTTCAAAGCCATCCCAGATGATAAATATTGCCCGACTTTTGCGATGAAGATTATACCGGACCCAAAGTGTAGACGTGGTCGAGGGAGACCGAAGGGAACATGAAAGCAATATGAGATGAATATTCCTAATGTTTCGAAGGCCTTGTGATGTCATATATGTCATCAAGAAGGACATAGAAGAACAACATGTGTAAATAAAGATCGTGATCGAGACCCTACTACAAAGAACCGATGCGGCATTTGTCGTGCAGAGGGACATAACCAAGAAGATTTTCCATCCAGAGCTCAACCTTTCAATCAAAACTAATAGTCAATTTTGTATATTGTTTGTAGTTGGAATACGTTGGTATTTTGATTATATTGAAATTTTTGAAGTATCTGGAAATTTCACGCATGAAATGTTTAGGTATTCGTTATTGTTTGAACCTATATTAATGAATTTTTGTGACTTTCTGAACAACACGACTAATTCTTTTTATATCCCTCAATTGTAGTTTGTACACGAGTGGATCCAGGTCCATCATATCTCACTTTTACATCTCCAATCTACATACAGATCCGCGCGAGCCTGGAGGGGTCTAGTAAACTTTTTAAGATGTAAACGTACAATGTTCATGCATAAATGTATAATATATATATATCTACTAAAATATTTTCAATTATAAGGTGTACGAAACATTGCACGTGCGTCGAAGATGCGATGTCGTTGATCGAAAGGTGAAGTATCATTCTCGAATGATCTTATATCTACATTCCGGTGTGTTATATGGGATTTCATGCGTAACATTTTTCAGCCTTGATTGGGCTTTGATTACTACATTCATTGAGAGATGGCGCCCAGAGATACATACATTTCACAAGTAATGTGGCGAGTGCACAATTACACTCCAGGACAAGAAGGTATAGTTTAGTTTACTTATCAAAGGTATGCCTATGACGGGAACCACCAATACAGAGTATGTTAAGGTGTGAGAGGATACTCGGTGGAATTCTTGTTAGAGATGAAATTATTGGAAATAAAATTAAAGTCAAATGGCTTGAACCTAACGTACTAACTATAGATCATAACAACGACGAGGAATTAGTGCAATGTTATGTTTGATCGTACATACCACAACTTATCGATGGTTGTCTATTCGCTGACAAGTCAAATTGATTTGTACATTTGATGTTTCTACTGTTACTCGAGGATTTTCAAACATCTTGACACTATAGTTAGGGGAGTGCTTGTTTGGCTTATTTGAACAAGGAGTTATGTCGCAGATCTCACGCGGGTGCACAAGAGGTTGAAAACGCGTCAATTCTTATATAATTATGGGCATGTGATATATTTTCATTTATAGCACCAAGGCACTTGGGTGTTTCTAGAGTTCGACCTTGAACATCGGATGGAGAACATATGCTTATTGATGTTCCATTAGGACACAGGTAATAAAAATATTTTGGTAATTTCTATTAAATTAACTCTATTTTAATTTTCACTAATTTATTGTTTTGTATACCGACGATCGATGCATTTTTGGTTACTCAGAGTGTGACAAACGTCTTATCAGCTTACCGAGATGCAGTCGACTCGCAGAAGGAGAATGTCGTGGTGTGGCAAACTTATATTGAAGTTATCAGGTCTCTTCCTTAATATTATACTGACAGTCACGGGAGTTGGCTATCAATTTGTCCTCTAATTTGTTTCCATATAGTCGAGTGGCATCGAGCATAAAGGGTTATGAGACAATTCGAAATGATACAGGTTGTGCCACCAAAATGTAATTACGACACCTGACTACACCACGTCGAATTGTCAGGATGCAATTAACAAAATCAGGTGGTTTTTCACTCAAAATTTATAGAGATGTGGGAAAATAGTGGTGACAGTATAGTCACAATGGAACAAGAAAGAGGACATGATCAGCAAGACTACATGATGTGGTATCGATCACTCATTAGATGATTCATTGGACATGACGGGGTTCTACGTGACTATTCGGTAAGCTTGAAACTATTATTTTTTTTCCTCATGAGTTACATTTTAAATTGTGTGTATTGAACACTTATTTTTTATAAGTGTAACTTGATACATCAACTGCGGCGATTGTTCATTGAGGATGGATACGAGCAAGGTCTTGCCGTGCTTGATGAAGGCATTAAAGTTTTAAATGAGGATGAAAGGCATAGGTCTACTATGTGGAATGATGGAATTGTTGTTGAACTAGAAATAAATGAAGAGATATTCGAAGAAGAAGATGAAGAAGAGGATCAGGGCAAATAAAATAGAGAGGTGTGAAGAAGAACAACACAGACATAGACTACGGGTGAGAGCGGCCGATGTCCTCGTCCACCACATCCTTTTCGTCGGACAGTGATTGCTGCAAAGAGTAGCAGACGTTCTCCTCCACCACGTTTAACTTATCCGAGAGCAAAAAGAACAAATATCATTGGTGAGAGTAGCCAACGCTCATCCCCACCACATCCTTCTTTTCATGGGTACATTCCTACATTGTCCCTTAATGCAACTAGAACCTCATATGTTTGTACCTAGACCATCGATCATGAATCTTTCCTCCTTACCATTTTGATCCTTATTCACTCAGGTTGTCATCTACATATATGGACCATGGAATGCCTAAACATCAAACCTATGCTTCATTACCTCAATACATGCCAAGTCCATTTACTCCACCATGTTATTATTGTAGTATGTCATATAGTGGAGATGGCTCATTCATGAACCTGTTAAGCACGCCACTGCCTCATGTTTCTTTAAACAAACCAAATACAGGAAGTCAGTATTTTGGAACGGTTCAACCTCCTATTTTTGGTAGCATTAGTACCAAAGGTGAGTCGAATGAACCAGAGGAACAAGATCAATCGACTTAATACAATGCAAGATCAACAGCCTTAACAAACTCAACCGGATGTAGAAACACAATTTCCAAATCTACATCGATTACATTCGTTTTGTTTCACGAAGCAACAACGTCAACGTAACCATCGATAGACCTGTATAGGTCTTTTTAATGCCGAGGTGATTTTTTTTTTAATTTATATCTTAAGTGAATGAAATTGTGGGTTTATTTTTAATGGAATGAAATTATTTATCAAAAGTTCCTTAATGTTTTAATTTTGAATTCGAGACAAGGAAATAACGTGGTTTTGGCCTAAAATTTTTTCATCTTCATATATTTACTTATGATCACGAGATTGATGGGCAAGGCCGGTTAAGGCAAGATAGGTGGTGGGGCGCGACATGCTAGCTTGATAGGCGGTGGTTTGCATAGGTTTACAATTGCAATTGGTATGCGAGTCATCCATATCCACCTCTAGATGTGTTTGACATTTGTATGTGTTGCATGTGTTTGCATGGATTGTTCACGTCGAGTTATGTGCGCGACGTTTGCATGGGTTGCAAGGATTCGGGTGGGTATGCATGGGTTGTCCACCTCGAGATGCGAACATGACGTTTGTATGGTTTGCATGAATTGCATGAGGTTGCATGGGTTGTTTGCTTCGAGATACGTGCTTAGTGTTTGCATAATTTGTTTGGATTGGACGAGGTTACATGAGTTGTCCACTTTGAAATACGTGCGCGACATATGCATAATTTGCACGGATTGCATGAGGTTGCATAAGTTGTCAACCTCTAGATACGTGCATGACGTTTGCATGGATTACATGAGGTTGCATGAGTTGTCCACCTCGAGATACGTACGTGACGTTTGCAAGAATTTAAAGAGGTTGCATTTGTTGCCCACCTCGACATACGTGCATAGCATTTGCATGAGTTTTCTACCTCGAGATACGCACATTATGTTTGCATGGGTTGTCTACGTCGAGATGTGCGTGTTGCATGAGGTTGCATGGGTTTTCCATTTCGAGATAGGTGCGTGGCATTTGCATGGTTTGCACGAGGTTGCATGAGTTGTCTACTTCGAGATACGAGCGTGACATATGCATGGTTTGCATAAATTCCACGAGGTTGCATAAGTTATCCACATTGAGATACGTGCGTGACGTTTACATGATTTGTATGGATTGCGCAAGGTTACATGTGTTGCTCACCTCGAGATACGTGCATAACGTTTGCATGAATTGCAAGAGATTACATGGGTCGGCAACCTCAACATACGTCCATGGTGTTTACATGAGTTGTCTACCTCAAGATACATGCACGATGTTTGCATGGGTTGTCCATGTCGAGATGTATGTGTTGTTTGCATGATTTTCACCTCGAGATACGTGTGTGACATTTGCATAGGGTGTCCTCCTTAAGACATTTGCATGTGGTTTGCATGGGTTGTGCACTTCAATACATGCATGCGTAACGAGAGGTTGGATGGGTTGATTAACACTTTTTGAGAAGGAGTAATTTATACACTTAGCATTGTTTATGAATTACTCCTTCTCAAAAGGAGTTATTCATTCAAAGTTTCACCTCATCAAACCACCCTACAGACTCATGAACAACGCACCATAATGTGTCCACCTCATCATCAATAGCTCTTTTTAAAAAGGAGTTATACATTAGTTATGTAATTTTAAAGAAACCTTTTTTATTTGATGAATAAAAAAGATACCCAAAGTACTTTGTGAAAAGACCATATATATGTCATGATAAGGATCAAATGGTCAAAATTGTATTTATGGAACATAGGCTTCCTATTGGCTACATTTTATAAATACATTGATCCAATGATTGTTGAATCTTGAGATCATAAATAATTGAATAATTATTATGGCCTACCATGAAAAGATGATTACATGTAGCCAGACTTGCAAATTAACGAAAAAGTCGTTCTATGAGTAGAGGCGGACGTATCAAATTCTGAACAGATTCAAACACTAACGGTGAATCAATGACCAAAACATATCAAATTGATCAATGTAACAGTACACAATGAATCAGTGAAGAACAAGAAGAACTTTCAATCTTATTCAATACACTTCAAAATTACATTATACATTGTATATATACAAACTAATATGGTGTACATTGTACACCCCGGTTACAACCGCCTAGAACAAGCTAAGATAAACCTATAGTACATTACACCGCATACATCAATGTACATAAAATAGTGACACAAACTGTGGTAGACAAACTACGATAGCAGATAGATGTATTGCAGCTTGATTATCACATCACCGAGGTATTGGAAGAGAAGTAGGAATAGCTAAGTCCTTAAAGATATAAGAAATCCGTAGTAATTCACAAACTGTGGTAGACAAACTACGATATTCAACTTCAGCAGTAAGAGATTTTCGAGAAAGAGGACAAGCTGCCCAATCTGAATCACAGTAAGCAACAACAGAGAGATCCATTTGAACAGGGAAAAACAGACCCTGTGAAGGAGTACCCTTAAGATATCGTAAAACATGAAGAGCACCAAACCGATGTTGCTCAGTAGGGGCTTGAACAAACTGACTTAATTGTTGTGTAGCATAAGTAATGTCAGGACGAGTGAATCCAAGGTAAAGAAGACGACCAATGAGTCTTCTATATCTATCAACTTCAATGAACAAAGGAGAATCAACATCAATAAACTTGCAGTCACGAGGGAGTGGAGTAGCAGCTGGTTTAGCCATGGTAAGACCGACATCATTAAGTAAATCTAGAACATACTCGCGTTGATGAACATAAAGACCTGAGGAAGATCTAACCAATTCCAAACCCAAGAAGTAACGAGCTTGACCAAGATCCTTGATGGTGAACAATGTATGTAAAAATGTCTTAACTTGATTAATCGACTCAATTAAAGTACCAGTAAGAAGGACATCATCAACATAAACTAGCAACACCAAAAATTGACCAACAGTGTTGTAAGTAAACAAGCAGGGATCATGAGCGGACTGAATCAAACCAAAAGACCGAAGTTTAGATGTAAGCTCATGATTCCATTGTCGAGAAGCTTGCTTTAAACCATATAAGGATCTTCGAAGTTTGCAGACTTGATTAGATGAAGCCAACTTATAACCATCAGGAGGCTTCATGTAAACATCTTCATCGATATAGCCATGTAAGAAGGCATTGTTAACATCTAATTGATGTAAAGGCCAATCTCGAGCAGCTGCTAAGGATAAAACAATCCTAACAGTGACATTTATGGCAACATGAGAAAAAGAATCAGTATAATCAACACCTTCAACTTGGTTAAAGCCCTTTGCAACCAAACGAGCCTTACATCTATCCAAGGAACCATCGGGATGAAGTTTAACTTTGTAAACCTACTTAGAACCAATGGCCTTTTTACTAGGTGGTAGGGTAGTAAGACTCCAAGTACCATTGGCTTCCAAAGCCTGTAATTCCTTATTCATTGCTTCTATCCAAACTGGATCATGCTGAGCTTGAATATAAGTAGTAGGCTCCTTTATGTTTGAAACGGCAGCTAAGAAACACTTGTAATCAGCAGTAATGTTTGGAGAATGAATAAAAGGAAATGTAGGAGGAGTACCAGTAGACAAAGGAACCATTGCAGAAGGAAAAACTGATGTTTGGACACTGTTTAGAACAAAATCATTCATCCAAAGAGGCTTGTGAACAGCACGAGTACTTTTCCTAGTAATAACAGCAGTAGGAGGTCGGACATCTTCATGTAAGTCATCATTAGTAGGAGGTACTAATGTAGTATTAGTAGGCATAGATGAGACAGCTTCAGGGACATCAAAAAATTTTTCATCAGCAGGTAATTCTTGAGAATGAGGTACAATAGCTGATGTAGGAACAACAGGAGCTGGAATATCTCTCAAGTAATCAGAATTATCACCACAAGGGATAGGCACAGGACAACTTGAACTTGCAGTATCTTTATGAAAAGGAAACTGTTTTTCAAAGAAAATCACATCTCTTGAAACAAAGCATGTATGTGTGGCCATGTTGTACAATTTATAAGCCTTTTGAGTAGGAGAATAACCAAGGAAGACACACTTAAGAGCACATGAATCCAACTTGGTTTTACTTGGTGCAATATTGGTAGCAAAACACAAGCAACCAAAAGTCTTAAAAGATGAATAATTTGGTATCCTTCCAAACAAAAGATGATAAGGAGACTTCCATTTCAATAACTGAGAAGGTAATCTGTTTATGATGTATGTGGCAGTAAGAACAACATCACCCCAGAATTTTGTGGACAAATTAGATCGAAAAATCAAGGCTCTTGTAACTTGCAACAAACGTCTATGCTTTCTTTCAACCACACCATTTTTCTGAGGTGTATATAGTGTTGATCTTTGATGAAAAATCCCCAAATTAGAGAACAAAGCATGACAATCTTTATTACAAAACTCAGTACCATTATCAGTCCTAATGGTTTGAACTGAGGCCTTGAAATGAGTTTGAATGAAAACTATAAACTGTTTGATGATGTTGCCTGTCAAGGACTTATGTTTCATCAAAAATGTCCATGTGAATCGACTAAAATCATCCACAATAGTCAAAAAATAATGAGCTCCTTGAATAGAAGACTGCTTATATGGTCCCCAGATATCCATATGTAAAAATCTTGAATAGAGCTCAATGGAAAAACCAATCTGCATTGTTTGGACATCTGACAAACATCACAATGACATTGGACATCTGTTAAGTAACAAATCAAGTTGTCTTGTTACATTAATAGAGGGGTGCCCCAATCGACAGTGCCATGAAAAAGTATTAGTAGCATTATTACAGTAAGCTAGTGATAATTCTGTTGGATATACAAATGAAGCAATGACATCTTTATGAAAGGAACTGGAATCCAGTATGTATAGTCCTCCAATCATCCTTCCCACAGCTAGAACTTGAGAACTCTCAATGTTCTGTATAGCACAAAACGATGGATAAAACTCAATTGTCAGCTTAGTAGAGGAGAGTAACTTACTAACTGACAAAAGATTATACTTGAATGTGTTTATGTGTAACAGGAAGAAAGAACTAAGTCTGAACTCAGCTTCACATCTCCAATGCAATTAACTTCTTTAGTATGTCCATTAGGTAAACAAACCATAACTGGTTTAGTTAAGACAGTGACATTAGCAAGCAAATCGTAGCTAGTACACATATGATTTGTTGCTCCACTATCCACGATCCAAACATCTGAATTAAAAGAGGAACAAGAACTAGAAAGTCTTTTATATGAGCTACCCGTAAAATCAGATATAACTGAATTCACATGTGTAGAAGCTCCTTCAGCTGAAATAGACTTTCCTTTCATGAAATTCTCAATCCCTTGCAGTATCATTGATGCTATATTAGACTGAAAATCTTCGAATTGAGGAGATCCTACATCTTGTATATCTAGAGGCGATTCCACCAAATTCACAAAAGACTTTGAATTGTTTGACATCTGCTTCTTGTCAAGTTCTTTCTTATACCAATCTGGAATCCCATGAAGTTTGAAACAAGTCTCTTTTATATGCCTTTTTGCCTTACAATGATCACAAAACAGATCATCTTTATTGACAAATTTCTTTTGATTTCCTTTTCCAGCAAATCTAGGAACACTGATTGAACCACTTGAATTCACCTTGGTAGTTTTCATCGTCATGGCTGTATCTACCATAGGTGAATAGCTAACATGTACCTCCTTTTGCTTTTCGACTCTAAGAACCATAGAGTAAGCTTTGTTTATACTTGGCAATGGATCCATCACCAATATTTGATTACGAATATGATCATACATATCATTCAACCCCATCAAAAACTGCATCGGCCTATCATTAGACTCCAGAACAGCCAATCTGCTGAAGCTCCACATTCACACATAGGTAAAAGAACTAAACAACTTAGTTCATCCCAAAGCTTCTTAAGTTTTGTATAATACTGTGAAAGTGATAGATCTCCTTGACTTATAGAAGCAATATCTCGTTTCAATTGATACAAGAGAGGACCATTACATTCTCCAAACCTTTCTTTCAATTGATTCCATAGATCAAAAGAAGAAGTTGTATAAAGGAAAGCTTCAACAATATCCTTTGAAATAGAATTCAAGATCCAAGAAGTGACCATATAATCCACTTCGATCCATCGATCCAGATTAGGATCAGTAGAATCTGGTTTTAAACATCTACCATCAATAAAACTAATCTTTGTTTTTGCACCTAACGCAATCGTCATAGCTCGACTCCAAGACAAGTAATTTGAACCAGTAAGAGAATTGGAAACAAGTACCATACCAGGATGATCGGAACCTTGAAGAAGATAAGGACTTTCAATTCCAAGATCACCTGCTTCAGGAGCTCTCCCTGCTCCATTTCAAATAGAAGAACTTGAAGAACCATGAACAGATGCCATGATCAGACACTCAATTCAACCAGAAACAACATAAATCAATAACAATATAACCTGCTCTGATACCATGAACAGATTCAAACACTAACGGTTAATCAATGACCAAAATAGATCAAATTGATCAATATAACAGTACACAATGAATCAGTGAAGAACAAGAAGAACTTTCAATCTTATTCAATACACTTCAAAATTACATTATACATTGTATATATACAAACTAATATGGTGTACATTGTACACCCCAGTTACAACTGCCTAGAACAAGCTAAGATAAACCTGTAGTAGTACATTACACCACATACATCGGTGTACATAAAACAGTTACACAAACAGCTACATACATAAACAGCTCTAGTACATGAGATAACTCTACAAATTCACCAATGTACCATCCATCATGTCGAATAATGCCCATGTTTTAAGGAGATTTACTAGTTAATTAACATGGAACACACCGTGTATACAAATTGGGTAACTGGTCGATTCAACATGTTCAAATCCTAATTGTATGGTGTCAAGTTTTTCTCGCTAGGTAATTGGAATTTTTGTATTGCATTTAAAGTAGTCCCTTAATTAACATACCTTGTAGTAAAATGGGTGGGTGAGATTATTTAAATAATTAAGCATTTAATTAAAATTATTTTAATTAAATTAGATTTTGGTCTACATTACTAGGGTAAAATTCGTCAATAGGATTGACAAAAATTATATTTTGAAGTGAATTTTATCTTTGAAAGTAAAGTTGTCACCTTAAAATAAAGGGTCCCCTTGACGTACAACTCAGTGATCGAACAGTGATATTGTCATCTAATAAATCAAAGGCAAGAAGATTTTATTTTTCTCTATTTGTGAATAGAAGTTTTACTTTCTTGGTCTAAATTCATTTTATAATGCTTCTGTACATGAAATTATTTCTTATTTATTTATGATCTCTATTCTATGCATAATTTGATATATCGGATGCTTCATAATTAGATGCTAGAATTATAGGTTGAGATATAAGAAAGGATCTTAAAACTAAAACAATCCCTCGATTAGAATTTTAAGTTAATGTCACCCATTTTTTAAACACTAGTCAAAGCCTCAATCACATTAATATTGGGCTACCTCCGAGGGGTGTATTGTGTTATCTTGGTGAGGCAAGTAGGGTAACAGTTACCTGGATGTTTTAAATTGGTTTGACTTAATAAAGCTATCAAAATGATTTTGGGCTTTAAGCACATATGAGACGTAACATGTTGTGACATATGATATATGGATCTCATAAAAAACCTAAAAGTTGCATGTGATGCAATTGGTAAATGTTACCTACCAAAGTGACTTGATTTTAAGTGTCATGCCCTAGCTGTCTCAAAATTAAGTGAAATATGGATCTTAGACCACTAAATTAATATTTGTGAGGTTTATTGATTTAGTGAGAATTTAATTACTCACTCTATTCTACATAATCTTCTAGGTATAGATATTAATCTCCTAGTAACACTAATCTTCATTAACTGCGATCAATCCTTGAGAATGATAAAATAATTCCTAAGACTAATTTCCCTATTTTGATTTGAAGTTTGATAAATGTTGTCAACCATAAAACAAGGTTGTATGTCTTAAATTAATGGTTCCTTTTAAACTATCATCTATTAGTACAAGAATAATACGTCATGTTAGCAAATATAAAACATAACTTTAGGAAAGATTCGAGACCATCGAAACTAATGACATGATAGTGACATTGAAGGAAATATTCCAACAGTAAGTCACATGAGAAGGGTATATGATTACAAAATTCTTACATTCTTGTAAAATGGTTGAGAACCTATTAATATGTCTTTATGTTTGGAACATGAAAAGACTGTATTAATTATGTCATACTGCTTGAATCTTCATGTGCCAAAAGTTGGTAGTATATTTGATCTATAATTCATCAAAATAGTTTTGAACTATATATTATGAATCACATGGAGAGATTTGTGTTTACAGTTGCATATGATGTTTAAAACTGTAAGACAAAATATTTTAAAAAGGCCTTACACATATACTTGATGGTTCATAACATAAAGGAACTTAGTATAGAAAGATAAAAGGAAGGTAAAAGCTACAAAAGGTGTTTATGTTGGACACAAACTTTTTTTATGAGCTAGAATTTGCATAGCTCTAAAGATAAACCTTAAAGAACAGATTTAGTTATTCATATAATGAAATTGTTCATTTTATAATGAATTACGAATCCTACTAGGAAGATGTAATTTTGAATTGTTACAAACATTTCAAAACGAATATAAAAAAACCACTTGGAAAACTATTAATATACTTTAATGAGATAAATGTGGATATTATTTGAGCCAAAAGTTCAAATGACCATCTTTGAAATTGTGGGATTGTCTTGCAATTAACTCCGCTAGAAACATCATTTGAGGAGTGATGTTTTAAGAGGAGAAATTGACCTATATACGATATAATTTGATTTATGTTGTGTCATACATACCTTCCTATGATGTCCTATTGAGACTATACTTTCGAAACCACTGCACTTCGCATGAAACTTTATTTTCTTTAAGTGGTTGATAAACTCCATATACGATATAGAATAAAAAGACCTAGTTTGTCTTTTCTTGAGATTTGAGTCGGTAAGACTTGCTTAAAATGCTAAGCCATATAAAGTTTGATTGCTAAGTCATTTGAGTATATTTGTAGTTGATCATTATGCTACTATTTTATACAATTGAGAACAAATTGTTTATTGCTAAAAAAATGAAGTCTTTCTAAATATAGAGTTTATTTTAAAGACGCTATAAAGAATAAAATAAATCTTGAAATGTTAAGAGCAACAAATGAGAACCGAACCACTTTAGGATGCTCAAAAAAGTTTTGAACTAGTTGAGTATACAAAAGTAACATATATCTCTCGAGAGTCTAGAATAATAAAAAAATTGGCCAAATAAGTCTAGAATCTCTTATCATTGATAGTTGTGATGTATTTTTAATACTGGATTAGAATGAATCACAACTTATCAAGTGACATGTCTCATCTAGATTGGATGAAGAGACTAAGTGTTATGAACTCCTAATTTTAATTCATGTATGTTATCCAAGTTTGGAAATTGAATCATTTACCTAAAGGTAGTATGACCATTGGATATAAATAAGTTATTGTGACATGAAAAACAAAAGGATGCATACTTAAAAGCACGACTTATCAAAAAATTTCAATCTAAATCAAGGTATTGATTATGATAAGATTTTTTACTGGTAGCTAAGCTCAAGTTCTAGAATTCTATTGTCATTACTTCATAGTTTGACTATAAGATATGACAAACGAGTGCCAAGATAGCATTGCTCTATGCTTCTTAAAGATGTGTATGACACAACTTAAGAATTTTAGAAAGGTATGCAAGCTTAAAAAACCCATGTATAGATTATAGTAAGCTTATTAGCGTTGGGTTCTTTATTTTGATGAAATAATTAATTAATTAAATTCATTGAATCGAAAATCTACCTTGTGTATACACAAAGGTTAGTGGGAGCATAATTATCTTTTTGAAGTTATATGTTAATGATATATTATTAATCGGAAATGACGTTCTAACCTTGCGAAATGTCACTGGTTAAAGAGAGTGTCTAATAAGATTCTTAGACAATTAGGCCTATATCCTTGTGATATTCATCTCTAGAGATAGGTCTAAGAGGCTAATTGCTCTAAATTAGAGTGCTTATATAGACAAATAATTGAAAAAGGTTTCAATATGTGAGATTCTTAACAGAATTCGTACTTATGTCTTGTAAAATAAATCTCTTCAAAGACTCAAAGTCTTACGACAAATGATGAGCGAGACAATGTGAATATGATTCCATATGCATTAGTTATAAGAATCATCACATATATTATACTTTGCATTTAACTTGATATGTCATATGCTTTGGGCAAAACATACATATATCTCATAGATTCTGCTGAAGATCACTGGAGATTTATTGATAACATTCTTAAGTACTTCAAAAACACTTGAGAGATAATATTAGATTTGCAGAGGTTTGAAAAATATGAGTCTTATAAATGGTTACAAGATGCAAGCTTTCAATCTAATATAAAAGATTAATGACCGCAATATGGATATGTGTTAATTTCGTAGGAATGAGTTAGAAACATTCTAAACTCACTCTAAAATGTTCTATAACATAAAATGAGTTTTTAGCAGTAATTGAAGCAGCCAAAGAAAATGTTTAGATCATAAGGTTCATGATTGAATAAGGTGTGATTCCAGGTGTTGGAAATAACATTGGCTTTTATTGCAAAAACAGTGGACAAATTTAAGTTGTAGAACCTAAATTAATCACACTATAGATCTAAACAATCACTTGAGTGTTTTTGTCTCATAAGAGAAAGAACACGAAGAGTTATAGAATATCACTATCAAGCAATGTAGTAGATATCTAAATAAAACTTCTTCCACTATGAATGCATTAAGGTCACCCAATATTGGATACATGTAGGATCGGACCTAGTGCAAGTGGAAGATGTTCGGGTATATACCATGGGCTAATTCTGTAAACATTGTTTAACTATTATAAATAGTTGAATGTTTCTTTTATAATAATATCCATGGATGATTACTATATTATTTTAAACGTCCCTAGTCATTTATTATTATGGGCACAATAATAAATTAAGACTAGTATGAGTCTTTATTGGTAGTCATGTGATGATTATGTGTATATGGATACGAATCAAGATCATGGGTATCTATTTGGAACAAATGCTAGACCGACCCGTTATGAGAACGCTACATGGTCAATGTCAAAAGTGATTCTCATGATAGTTATATCATTTAGTCATTTGATTTGAGATTACCAGATACTCCAACATTAGAAGTAGAATGATTTGTCGTAATTTATTGTCATCTTTAACCGGATGATTATAAAAGTTGTGATTGGTCATTAACCGACTAATATGTGGATGTTCTGCGATTAAGATGGAATTTGTCCCTCTCTTTTAGATAAAGATATCTATTGGGCCCCTCAATATATTTGACTGATAAATGGCCATGCTTATGTGAATTGATCAGATCAATATCGCTTGACAATTTCAGTGTACTCATAGATCGAGACTAGTAGATTGAATTATAAGGGTGACATTTCATGTCTTGTGGATATGATATACACTGTCTATTGGGTTGTATCGGTTTATTGATCTTCATGCTACTTTTGTAGTCATAATGTCTTGCTAGAGACCGATTATGACTTGTGTACCAAAATGGTTTTGGTTCATTCTCAACGTTGTATGAACCTATTGGGTCGCACACAAAGAATGCATTTGCATGATTTAATATTGTCTGGGTTAATAAACTTTTTTTGATAAAACTCATTTTGAAGATTCTCATTAAGTTTCCTAATATGACTAGGATTCAAGATTCTCTTACATTTCTAGTGTGACTAAAAATTTTGTCTCTTAGTAAATCCTATTTTGAATATAACTCTAATAAGAATTATAGTATGACTTTAATTCTTATTTGAGTTTTAGATAAATTACAACTCTTATTGGATAAGTAATTGCAGATTATCAATGATTCTATCATTTTTAGAGTTTGACTATGAGATGGAGTTCTTTTACAACTTGACCTATTATACTATAAATAAGACATTAGGGTCACAATCGTTGTAGAGATATTTCTAGAATTTTTGTGAGAAGTTTTTTTCTCCTAGAATTTTTAGGGCTAGCACTCCGGATCGTGATTGTCCATTCGTGTATGGGTGATAGAGGACGTTTGTCTCTGGCATCATCTTAAATGAATCGATCAATACAAAACAAGGAAGACATGGAAATGTTCTTGTTAGGGTATATTTTTTCTCTATTGGTACATCAGTTTATTTGAATCAATACGATCTTGGTTCGGGAAATTCGAAAAGGTTTCAAAAAACTTTCGCGGCACTTGATCCCCGAAATCCAATGAATTCTTTGTTGTAGACATTGATGACCGATTTAAGGTTAAGCTGGTCGCAATTTTGTTGATTGATTCAGCAAGGAAAAAGTGGAATTCCCTAGAGAGATAATGGAAGACTATCACCACTTAGCCACAATTTCAAACCGTATTCTATAGACAATATTTCCCGAAGTCAGTTAGGATTAGGAGAAAAATCGAATTTTTTCAGCTAAAATATGGAACGATATTTGTAAGGGAGTATGAGAGAAGGTTCACTGAGTTAAGTGAATGCGCTCCAAAGATGGTAAAGCTGGAAGATAACAAAATTGATTTATTTCTTGGTAGACTGAGTTATGATATCAGAGTGGTGATTTCCTCGCATCCACGCACTAGTTACGCTTTTATATTTGAGAGTGCGATGGAGGTGGAAGCAGTCATTTTAGCGAGACCATCTAAAATAGTAGTTGCACCACGACTAGCACCATAGTATCATGGAAGTAAAAGAGTCTAGGAATTTGCTCATTTCCAACATAATAAGAGGAGGATGAGTGTATCGAGTACACCTACACAATCATGGTCTAAAGGGATGACTTATGTCAGTGCACCAGTTCCACCAGTTTCTCAAGCTTTAGTAGCCAAACCACCTTTGTTGCCATCTCAGTCTCAAGGTAGATTCAAGGATAGATCACTTACATCATAGAAACTGAGTGGATCGGTGTAGACTTCTTAGGTCAGTAGTTTTCTTCAGAGGTCATCGATGATATGCTACCGATGTGGGTAAATACGACATATTGTGAGGGACTGTTCTATGTCACCAGACTCATTAGTAGGTTATACAACACCACCTGTACGAGGACAAGCTCTTACAGTGACTAAAGTAGTCCTGGAGGCTAATCGGAGGCTTGTGGAATGTATATTGGACATTTGTGGTCGAGATTTGAATGTTTTAATTGATGTTGGTTCTACAATTTCTTTTATTACTAGTGCGATGGTTGATAAGTTGAAATTGAAATCTACTAAATCTAGTACATTGTTGATTCTGAGCACAGTAGTGAGTGAGAAGATTTATCCTAACCTAATATGCTAGATATGTATAGTCGAAATTAGGGAGAATGAACTTTCAATTGATCTGAGGGTAATGGAGTTCCTGGAATTTGGTGCATTACAAGGAATAGATTGGTTATCAGCATAACATGCCAGTATTGATTATTTCCATGAGGAGGTGATTTTTCACATTCCTAACCTTTCTGAAATTATGGTCTATAAAGGCTATAATCCTTCTGATTTGCAACTCGTGGAAGGGAAGCTACTCCTCAAGATTTAGAAGTTATGGCAGGAGTTATCACATTTAGATTACATGGATAGGAACTTAAGGTTAATGAGATATCCACATGTCATTGACTTCATCATTGATTTTATTCCTGATACTAAGCCTATATCTATTCTTTCATACCGCATGACATTGAAGGAATTGCGTGAGTTGCAGAATCAGCTTAAAGAGTAGCTATAGAAAAGGAAATCCATCCTAGTATGTCACTGTGGGGAGCACCAGTTCTTTTTGTGAAGAAAAATGACGAAACCCTACGAATGTGCATTGATGATAGACAGCTGAAAAGGGTGACTATCAAGAACAAATCTCCATTACCCAGGATTGATGACTTGTTTGATCAGTTGAAGGGTGATAGACATTTCTTAATATTTATTTGAGGTCTGGTTATCATCAACTGAGGATCTGGGACGAGGATATCTTGAAGACAACTTTCAGTACTCGCCACAATCACTTCGAGTTAACAATGTTGTCGTTTTGACTCATTAATGCTCCTGCTATGTTCATAGATTTGATGCATAGGGTGTTCAAACCCTATCTTGACTAGTTTATCATCGTGTTGATTGATGATATTTTAGTATATTCAAAGACTGAGGAAGAACTTTCGCACCACCTCAGAGTTATATTGCAGACTCTAATGGATAATTGGTTGTATGCCGAGTTTAGTAAGTATGAATTCTGGTGTTTAGAGGTCAAATCTCTTAGACATATGGTTAATGATAAAGGTATATCCGTTGATCCAGCGAAGGTTGAGGCAATTAGGGACTCTTATCACAATATTAGAGGTTTGGAGTTTTTCGAGATTAGCGGGTTATTACAAATAGTTCATTGATGGATTTTCTCATTTTGCTCTACTAATGACTCGGCTAACATAGACAGACATTGACCTTATGTGGTCAGATGAGTGCAAGGTTGCCTTTAAAGTTTTGAAGGATATATTGAAAATGACAATTCTTACATTACTTGAATCAGGGAAAGAATTAGTGATTTATACTAAGGCTTCTCATTCAGGCTTAGGCTGTGTACTGCTTTAGGAAGGTAGGTTTGTACCCTATGCTTCAAGGCAACTTAAAGCTCATGAAAGAAATTATCTAGTTTATGATTTTAAACTAGTTCCAGTGGATTTTGCCTTGAAGATTTGGAGACACTATCTGTATGGTGAGAAGTTTACAACATTTTAGACTCCAAAATACTTGTTTACTCATAGTGAATTGAATATGAGGCAACATAGATGGATTGAGTTTCTTAAGGATTATGATTTGACTATGGAGTACCATCTAAGCAAAGCAAATTTGGCTGATGATGCCTTGAGTAGGAAAAGAATAGATAAAGAGAACGTAGCTACTACTTGAGCATATCAGTTTAGACTTCTTGAGGAAACTTCTGTAATGGTGATTCATGAAAGTCCAGATGGCACATCATCAACTGAGAGAGCTAGTTCCAAAGCTACTAATTTACTCTTTTATGCTCAGATTCGAGTTGAACCAGAGATGGTTCAAAAAGTGGTTGATAGTCAGAAAGCTGATTAAGATTATATAGCACGTCAGAGGTAGCTAGTATAGCTTATCCTGATTCGTCGATTTTTGACGAAGGAACAAATGATTCAGGGATACATTATGGATTCCAGCTCAAGATCAGTTGAGGAAGAAATTACTATGGGAATCTCATAGATCTCTTTACTTTATTCATCTAGGTAGCACTAAGATGTATTGCAACATGAGACGTGTTTATTGGTGGCCTGAGATGAAGATTGACATTGCTGAGTTTGTAAAGAGATGTGAAATATGTCAGCAAGTTAAGGCTGAACATAGGAAACCTATAGGTTTATTGCATTTGTTGCCTATTCTTGAGTGGAAATGAGAACATATATCGATGGATTCTACTTTTGGTTTACCTTTGAGTCAGTGTAAGCACGATGCATTTTGGGATGTAATCGACCGATTGAGGAGATCTGCGCATTTCTTACCTTTTTTCATGTGAGATCCTCTTAACCGTTTATGTGAGGTGTACGTACGGGAGGTGTCGAGGTTTCATGGAGTTTTGTTATTGATTACTTCAAATAGAGATCCAAGATTCACGTCTAGATTGGGGAACAAATTAAAGAGACAATTGGGAACTGTTCTTAACCTTTGTATGGCATACCATCCTTAAATTGACAAACAGAATGAGCGGTTAATATTGGTTGTTAAAGGATATGTTTCGAGCTTGTGTCTTAGAGTTTACTGGTAATTAGGTCTATGCGAGTTCTCTTATGATAATAGTTATCACGCTAGCATTGGGATAGCTCCTTTTGAAGCTTTATATGGGCCACCTTGTTGTTCACTAAAGTGTTGGGCAAAGGTTGGAGATACAATTTTGTTGGGGCCGAAGTTGATTCAAGACTATAGAGATAATACAGCTGATTCACTAGTATTAGACTACATCATATCTCAGACAAAAGAGATGTGCCGACTAACATTATAGGTTTTTGGAGTTTTCAAATGATGATTTTGTCATTTTGAAAGTCTCACCAATGAAAGGGTTCTATAGATTTCGGTTGTAAAGTAAGCTAGCTCTAAGATATATCGAGTCGTTTAGGGTACGAGAAAGGATTGGTCTTATTGCTTATAGGTTTGAGTTACCTCCTCAAATTGCTAGAGTTCATAACGTCTTTCAAGTGTTTATGCTTCATAAGATGGAGACTCAGTTCACTCCAAGAATTGATTAGAATGAATTCAATCTTCAGGAAGACTTATCTTATGATGAGTAGCCGATTCAGATACTTGATTTTAAGATTCAGATGCCGAGAGCCAAAAAAATTTCTTTGGTTAATGTGAAATGGCAACTACATGGGAATGAGGAACTAACCTAGGAGCGAGAATGCTATATGAAGGAGTAGTCTCTATTTCTTCTTCGAGACTACATGTAACTTTATGTTTACTTTAATTTCGATGATGAAATTGTTTTAAATTGGGGAGACTGTAATGACTTGTTTTCTTAAGCTGGTGATTAGGGTTAATCCAAATTTTAATTAACTCTAGTTAAGCTCAGGGTTAAGTCAGGTACCTCAATTAGCATGTGTGTATGTTTACATGATGTATTGTGTTTGTTTGAATTGTCGAACAAATTTATATATAGGTAATGGTATAATAAAGAACCATATACAAGCCTATAAATGGAAAATACAAAGTAAAAAATGAATTTTCGGTACGCTAAGTGTGTCGAGGGGGTCGTCGCATGAATGTGCATGCTCGAGTACATTCGTAGGCATGTCCTGTGAATTATTGGTGAAAAATAGACGATATATATATCATAAAAAAATATTATACGAGTTATATGGATCATTTGATCTCCTCGAGATAAGTGTAAGTGCTTGATGGCGTTAAGTTTAGTGTCACTTTAAGGAGCGTCATTTTAACGCATCAAACACTCAATCAGTCTTGAGATAGCGCGATGCGTATCTCAAGAAAATCTATATATATAAACTAAAACTCATATTTATCACTTCAGCTCGATTGATCAAATAAGAGTAACAAGGGTTTAAGGGTTTGATTTGGATCGAGAGATTTTATCCAGGGAGTCGAACCAGTGTTGATTGAGGAGCTTAATCGGATCAACAACTAAAAAGCATCGCTTTGGTATGATTTGTTCTTGTGTTAGTCTAAGTTCAATTCGATAGTGATGCTTGAATCTCTGTTAATTATGGTTTTTTATGGTCAATTATGGTTTGTTACCTCACTAGAGGTTCTCCCTGATGGATTTTAGGAGTTTATACAACCTTTCGGTGGATTTATAGGTGATTTGTAGTGGAACAATGGCGGTCGCCCTGTTCTGTAATAACATCACTAGGTGGAGCGCACTCCACCTAGCAGATGAGTGCGCTCCCTTCATTAAATATGATGAACCCACTTGGTGGAGCGCGACCCACCCACCGAGGGAGCGTGTTGCAATACCGATGTAATTTCATTAGGATTTCGAGAGGACTTAGGGACTGAATTAGGGTTCTAATTAAAGTGTATTCGACCATATTAACTATAAATGGTCTATAATAGGTGTTGGATCCATGGGAAAGATTTAGTGACCTAAAATATAATATTTCGGGCTCGTAACCCAACGCTTCAACTAATGGAAAGGAGAAGATTTAAATGTCTTGTATCTTTCTCTATGATGTAATTAACCTTCTTGTTCTTATATACACTATTGACATATTTTGTTCATAAATAAGGTTGGGGTGATTTATAAATTAGGTTTTGAGTTTTGATAAACTCTATACTACCGTATATCGTATATATATATAAAGTCTTAATTTTTCGCTGCGTATACTTTAATTTGTTTATTCAATATAAATATATAGGTTGAGTTTATCAGGTACTGACGAAGAGGCTATTGGCTCTAGTTAAGTCTGTCTGGGTTACCGGGGCTTAATTAGGGTTTCAGACCGAGTATCGCCCTAATCGAGATAAGGGATTCTATAAAAGTATTAGTTGGGAAGTGAGCGAATGTGAGTTTAGTATTGCTATGTGTATATGTTATGTTTTGTATGTATATATATGCAATATTTATGTAGTAGTTGATTTCATGATCGCTATCAACATGTAGATCTCTATAGCAGATTAACGTGAGGGTAAAGATGGTAGTGATAGAGGTAGCCAGCATATGGTATCAACTGAGGATTTTTTAAGGCTATCCGATAGAGTTGCGACATAAGGTACACAGTTGGTCGACTTCATGTCGGATATGACGATGCGTATGTCCGCACTTGCACGACCAGTTACTAAAACTACTATTTCGACTGCAATAGTACTAGCAAATGAGACACACATTATTACGACTGATGATATGCAGCATTGGACTAATTCAGTCACTGTCCATTGACAATAGTTGACTGACCTTCTTAGGATTATACGAGCACACTTGGACAAATGGTTCTTTAGTGTCCAAAACTCGCACATTTTCTTCAACTAGAGATAAAGTGCGGGGTTAGAGATGATGGCATTAGTCCATAAAGACAGATATTGATACACAGTTAGGCAGCCTCGACAACACTAAGAACATAGCTGATGTGCTACAAATGTGGGCAGATCGGACAATGGTTAGACAATGTCCGCAGCCTTATGACTATCAACAACCTACAATATAGCCACAGGTTAGACATGGAGCTTACTAGGAGACATAACCGGACCTAGTGATGGCACACTTGTGAGGGTATTTATTTAATTATTATGTTAATTTAGCACTGTTTGATTTTAGTAATAGTAGTAGTACTAGTGATTGGGAAATTAAAATTGATCATTTAACTGACGAGAGTGACTTGAACCAGTCCATATCGTATGAGTTAATAAGATAATGAAAGTAGTGTTGCTTGATAAACACACTAAAAACCTTCATAAGGTAGATTATGCCTAGTAAGATTTCCCTTAAGTGTTATGACCAAAGAGTCGTATATTGTGATAATGTGAATATGGTAACTGAGCATAGACTAACCCACGGTAATAATTAAACCCAAGATATATGAACATGGGTTCCCCATGCAGTTAATGGAGAAACACGGACTTAGGGGCTATTATCATTTGAGAATTTGGATAGGGTAATTATCAAGAAAGTGAAGTAAAAATAAATTTTAAAAGGTGAAATCTAAGAGTCGAATGATAAGTGACTCTATTTTAAAAATGAAATTGAGTTATGAAATTAGGCTTATAATTAAGTTTAATTTCGATGAAAGAATTTCTATTGGTTGGGAAACCTGTAATGACCTAAATTTACTAATAGTAAATTAGTCCCTAATGACACGAGACGTGGCCGAAAGTGGGTATACGGTCCGAATACTCGATGTGAGGATTGATAATTGTGTTAGATTTAATTTGATGAATGCCCAGTGTGATGTATATGTGTAGATTTATTAAGTCACTCTTAATTGTACATATATGTCAAGACGTGAGCCAGGATGCACCTCAAGATGTGTGTCATCATGAAACTGGGGTAAAGAGCGATGTGGTAGTCTTATTTAAGCTTAGTGTAGCTTAAATAGTGATTTTAATATAGCTATGGGTAATTATATATTAAATGTAACCTACTTTAGTAATTTAAAACAGTAGCCATGAGATGATTCTCGAGATACATATTGGCACATCTAGAAATCAATTGAGTTAAAATTGGTGTCACTAAGCATGAAATAGTGGAGAGTTAGTGGGATAAGTGCACTACAAGAAATTATAGTTTTTGTCACGGCTTCGATACGACTTTCTACGGTGACAAAAAATAATAATATTTTATATATACATTGCTCCGTCACAAAAAAAAAGTATTTATATAAAAGTTGTTGTAACTATCTTGCATCTGTCAATATAAAAATATTGCATCTATTAAAATATTTAGAAGTTACTTTACTTGCATTACAAGGCCAACATTATCAATCAATTCAAAGTTTGGTTTTTGTGATTTTGAATCCAAAGTACCAAAAAAATGATAATACTTAATTTAGAAGTCAAACATAGCAAAATAAAATTAAACTTTGACAAGTTTCTTCATGGCTTAAGTCTAACATAGTAAATTAGTAAAAAAAAATCAATGTTTTCTTCAATGTTTTCACTCCATGCTTCTTCTATTTCTTCTTCCCGTGAAGCTTTCTTCCAGTTCATCATCTTTACCCTTTGAAGTCTCATCCAATTGCGCATCTAAAATATCAAAGTTATAAATATAAGTAATTGCACTTAAACACTTACATAAAAAAAATCTTTAATAAATCATAACGTAGTAATAAAATTTCAACGAAAGCTTCGCTTAAATTAAAGATTAGCAAAAAATTTTAAACATTTTGCAAACTTCCGCATGCATCAAATAATTCTACAAGTCAAATATAATCATCTTCATGAATCATAATGTATTACAGAAATGCCAACAAAACCACCCTTTAAATTTAAGATTCTTAAAAATTCCACTTGCATCAAATAATTCTACAAGTCAAATACATTCTTCTTTAGTGAACCATAATGTATTACCAAAATTTTAGCATATATAACATGCCTTTAAATTAAAGATTCACAAAAAATTTTAAACATTGTGCAAACTTCAACATGCATCAAATAATCATCTAACTCAAATATATTCAAACATGCATAGTGCTTAAATTATTGGTGCACATTTATGAGTTTCATTTGTATAGAACATAAACTAGTAAAAAGCTCAAAAAATCATCAAAAGTTAGAGGGTCAACATATACTAAAAGCATTAACAATTCTTGAAATAGTAGTTTAGCTAGCAAATGTCATTCAACTCAATGATAGAATAAATTGTCAAGTTTAGGAGATGAGTAAATGTTCAAAATAACAATCATGAAGGTGGATGCTCTTAAGTTGGTCACATGGAGGTAACTTACGATATTCTAGCAAAACTTAAATTATTACCATTTCGATCGTTCACTTTTGAATAATCAACTAAACTCTACATAAGGTCTTGTCTATCTTATGACAAACCAATCACGAGAATAATTTTTCAACTAAACTCTACCTAAGGTCTTGTCTATCTTATGACTACATTAAATAACATTTCAATTCTTACTTTTCCACCATTATATCTAAGCTAGAATTGGGCATTCAATTAGGCTCAAAACAAGAAAAAGTGAAAGAGATGGAATGGAAAAGAGAATAAGGTATTGAATTTATATCGCCAATCTTGTCATCAATCTGTTGGACTAAGTGGTTAGTCACTCACATTCCGACCGAGATTTTGATGGAAACAAACAAGGTGAAAATGTACTAATCAAGTATTTCAGTTTGTGTTAAAGGATGCAATGCAACACATCAGGGGTACTCAAGAAATATGAAAAGATTGTTGGAATAAGTGATGCAATACAACACTTCAAGAGTATTCAAGAAATACAAGTTCAAGACTCGGCATATATGAAGAAATGAAGAAAAGTTCAAACCGCAATTTGTATCAGAGACCATCTGCCATTTGACAGGTTCTCACTTTTAAATAGAAATTTTATATTTAATTCTCATAATATTAATAAAGCAAAATTCATCATTTCATCTTTAAACTTTGTATACTTCATGCTATTGGTTTCTAAATTTTTATTAATATCTATTACTAAATCGAACGAAGATATACATTTAGTTTTCCATCATTTAAAGTATCAAATTTCAACAATATGGGTAATAAGAGTGTTGTGTGACTAGTCAAAAAAAGCAAAGTAGTTTATATTCTTAAATCGAACAACTAACATTGGCCAATAAAAGTTAAAAAAAAAAAAAAAAAACAAATTAACTTCCCTCAAAAACATAGAAAATTTAAACTTTGGGGATCAAAATCACAAAAACTCAAAAGTTCAAGGATAAAATGTATAACAATAAAAGTTCAAATGATCAAATGTACACTAATAAAAAATTTAGAGATCAAAAGCATAAAGGTTTTGGAAGCAAACATATTTAGTTTGATGAAATTGAAGTCAAGTTTGATGACATTGTTATGATCTTATCATTACTGGTTATCTATATTTATCTTGATTCGGTAGTTAGCTATCTTTAAATTCATTGATCCCGCATGGTTAAAAAATGTTCGGTAGATGAATTCTTCCATTTTATGATATTCATGCATGTTCTTTTCTTGTTATTTAAATACTTGTTGAATTGATTGGCATGTGTGACTTCTAGTCATATACTCATATATGTCAACATTTTGACTAATATATCATGGAAGTTTAAAAAGAATCTAAGCATTTATGTTGCTGATGAGATGGCATGTATTAGATTTCAGTCCAACTAATGGTAAAGTTCTTACTAGGTATCATGTGGTAATCAAAGTATAAAGATAAGAGCTAGAAGTAATTCTAAAATAAAAGATTGGGATGTTTGGGAAAATAAGAAATTAGGGGAAAACCCTGATTCATGCTCTACATATCAACAAAACGGCTTTTGCATATCATAAACACTATAGTAACATTTGTGCTATGACCTTGATGACCATTATTTGTTGTTTGTTCTCTTACTTGACTTATTGATTGGGCGACTAGCATTTTGGGTTAAGTATTGATGAATATTTTTATGTTCATCTAACTTTTTCCAAAGGTACCGTTGAGATCAACTGTTCGAAGGACATCAAAATTCGAGGGAATCATCGGGCCATGTACATCAAAATTCATAGGTGGAAGTCTACCTTTTTTTGCCGACCGGAAGCGGCGCGCCGACTTGGGACCAGCGGCACCGACCAAAGTGACCAGGGGACCGAGGTGACCAGCGACAAAGAACCGCGAGGAATGAGGCGAGCAGAGGCGACCAGCGACCACCGAGCGGAGGTGACCAGCAACCGGGGAGTGGAGGCACCGGCCGACCAGGAGCGAGCGCGCGTCGGTGAGATGCGGCCGACCAGGGAGGAGCGCGAGGACGAGGAAGAAGACGACGCGCGAGGTGCGGGGAAGAGGATGACGCGAGGAGCGAGGAAGGGGACGACGCGCGAGGACGACGCGCGCGAGGACCGAGAGCAACGCGCGCGACCCGACCGGGACCGCGGCACACCGACCGGCGACCGAGGGACCGAGAGGTGACCAGCGACCAGCGACCGCGCGAAAGCGAAGGCGACCAGCGAGCGGACTCGAGGGCGAGGAAAGAGGACGGCGCGTCGAGGGCGACGCGCGCGCGCGCGAGGGCGAGGAAGAGGACGGCGCTTCGAGGACGACGCGCGACGCGCGAGGGCGAAGAGAGGACGACGCGCGCGCGCGAGGGCGAGGAAGAGGACGACGCGACGCGCGACGCGCGACGCGCGAGGCGCGGAGGAAGAGGACGAAGCGCGACACGCGAGGGGCAGGGAAGAGGACGGCGCGTCGAGGACGACGCGCGACGCGCGGGGGGCAGGGAAGAGGACGACGCACGAGGACGACGCGCGAGGACGAGGATGACGGTTTCGTGCAAATAGGGCGGACGAAGGAAGTGGAGTGGGACGAGAAGGGCGGAACCACCGCAAAAATATGGGAAAACAAAAAATGGAAAGGAGGTTGTTGGGGGTTTCGGGGTTTCGGTTTCGCGCGCGTATCAAAAATTGTGATTTCTTTTGTTACGGAATAATGATTGTGAGTAAACACATTTTACGTGACGAAAAATTTGTACCTATTTGTGATGGAAACATGTTCGTCTCTAAAGCTTCTTTTCATCACGCAAAATCTAAGTCGTGACAAAAATAAGTGTTAATGTATAAAACTTTTGTTTACGATTAATGTACCGTCACTAAAACGCCTATTGGATACGCTTATTTTAAACCGTGACAAATGATTCGTCAAATTTGTAGTAAAAGCTCAAATTTCTTGTAGTGGTGTCAAGGTTAAGACCATTACATTAGTCTCGAGATACGTGTTCACATTAAAATCAATGGCTAGAAATCAACATTATCTTAATATACAAGATTCATAAGATCAACACATCAAAATAATTCATTTTCATTTGTAAAACTTAGAAAGGAAGAAAAACTTGCTGGAAGAAGAAGAAGATCAACAAGAATTTGGGTTTGGTGAAGGCGGTGTTGATCGAGCTAGGTGTTCATTCAACTGAGTAACTCTATTACACCATTAGCCTACCTTAATTTGATGAAATCATGAATTTAATGATATATATATATATATATATGGCTATTTTATGTTGTAATTGATGTCTTAGGGCTCTAGAGGAGTGTGTGAGAGTTTCCAAGGTGTTAGGATAGCCTATGCATGAAAAAAACTCAGAATTCTAATTACGAAATTATGGGTTTTCTATAGCACGCTGGGTAGGACAACTAGAGCGCTAACTTAGGATAATGCGCTAGAGAAAACTTAGTAACGCGCTAATGAGACCATTAACGTGTTAATCTAGTTACCCAACGTGCTAGGTGCTATGACAGCCTAAAAATTGAGATTTCTAAAGTTAACTTAAACACTATAAATAATTTTAATACCTTAGTTAAAGGTATAAACATATTCAAAAACATGTTAAATGATATCATGAACCTAGGGAAGAGTTTCGAGTGTTCGGGTATAAGTTTTGAAGTATCGGGATGGCGAAATAGCTAGGAAATTGGTGTGCTTGTAAGTAAAATGATTGAGATATTTATTTACTTTTCATTCCTATTTATTTGTTCATTTCTAGTCTTTTGGACTAATTTGCCTATTGTATTCCATATACCATGACTTATTTCCTTTGTCATTCAATAAGTTGCTTTCATGGTATAAATTATTGGTCTAATAATTTCATTGACTCCAAATCATGTGCTATGTCATCTTTGATTGTTGATACATGTTGTCAAATGAAATAACATTCTATTAGGTAGTGATTTATGTTATTGTATAATCCATTTCAATTATGCATTAGATATTCAATTGCTTTGTTGGATTCTCAAACCATGTTGTCTCTTGAAATATGAAAGTGTTTACTAGGACCATTTTATGACGGAGATCTAGCGTGACACACGGGGGTCACTAGAATTTTCGGGTGATTAGGATCTCTCAACTATCTTGTGCAGCACATAGGGTTTGGGACCTATGGTTGTTGGCAAGTACAGCTTGGGTGACTTCACGAGTTATAAGAATTGGGGTTCGTGGCCATTATACATCACAGGTGACGGACACTTAGGATAATTATAAAGGCGAAGATCACTTCTTAGACCTTCACATAGATTTAGAGCTCAACTCCATCATTATATAGTGGAATAGGCATTAGGATAGGATTCCCAGCTTATTAGCTTTAGATCAGTACTACTTAGTCGCATGTCAGTTTCACGTTATTTAAATGAAGTATCTTATAGCATGATTTCTTTTCAACGTTAGTTCCTACTATTATGTTTTTCAGATAATTATTGTATATTATGAAAATGTGAACAAATGTCTCTCGGTGTTACTTTCTACTTTCTTGTACTCACGGTCCTTTTTATGACGGTGGGTTAAAATACTTCGAGTAGTAGACTAGGAAATGAGAAGATCAAGGATTAATGATAAGACATCAAAGAAAAGTTTTGCTACTTTTGTAGGTGATCATTTTGTGTATATATTACTTGCATCTCTTACTATAACTCTGGGCTGTATATTAGGATGTGTGCCTAGACTTTCTCACTTTTTCATGTATTACTTCACTTAGTTTTATATGATCGTCTATTTACCTGGTTTCCATAGTAAGTTTTAATTCGTTAAGTCTTCTGCTAATTTTTTAAGGTAATGATAGAGATTTCTTAATTAACTCTGATAATAGTAAAGTGAATATAAATTTTATGTTGTATAGCTAACTTGGTTTTGTTTAATTTATTGGGGTTTTTTTTTTTTAATTTAGTTGAGTTGGAGTTGGAATTAACTTGACTGTTAACATCGTCGATCTGTCGGATGTGACCGAGTCAATATGAAATGCTCGACCCCTACTAACCGTGCATACAACCCTAGTTCGGTCTTGAACGACCAAATAAAAATTTGATATTTTAACTATTATTTTCGATCACATATAACCGATAAAAATGTGTTTAATTATTTGCATTGTACCGAACAAATAACTATGATTCTCTCACGCAAGGCTGGCTAACCTTTTTGTTTGGAAATAATGATTTGTTCAGTCGGTGTCTACCTATTTATTGCGTGTCTAGTCATCTGCTTACAACCAAACAAAACAAGTTTTATCGGTTTGAAAAACCAAACACAATAATGGGGCACCACTTCAATAACTCTAACTGCATAAAATAAGGTTGTACAAAATATTATGGTGTCATTACAACGACATCATATATACTATATGAAAAAAGTTTGATAAATACAAATGGTTGTTCCAACTATACATCTATCAAATGTACAAAATGAGCGTTTCTGATATGACGCATGACATCTTCTTTACATGACTACAAAGTGTGTAGTGTGAAGGATATACAAAAAGCAACTGTATACAGACATAATGTTTATAAACAATGAATTAAATATAAGTAAGATTAAGGTATGCCTTAGTCAACAATAACAGGAGTCCCATCTAGAGAATGCACATGTGACGGTTGATTTCCCAATTCAAGTTCTTGGCCTATAGTAACACCTCTAGTCGTATATTTTTATCCTACCCCAGATACAGTTAAGGAAAATGGGTATCAGGCTTGAACAATACCTGTATAAATGTAGATCAACTAGTCAACAACAAGTAATGTGGATACTAGTATAAAAAGGAATACAAAAAAATTAGGCACTTTACCCTCATATTATGGTTTCAATTAACATGTGTAATCCCAATTGTTGCCCAGTCAGTCGTCTTCCGTAGTGGTGCGTCTCTAAGTGGAAGAAATGTTATATTGTCTGACGGTGATAGAGACGCTAAAATGACATTGTAACATGTAGCAATCGCGAGACCCATTTCAGGCATACACATCCATTTGACCAAATGAGCATTCCCAGTCTTGTCATACCATTGCATGGATAGGATAACTTTATCAAATTGATCGTTACTGATGATTGACCTCCAAAGATCTTTGTGATAATGAAGCTCCTAGTACAGATTATTTCGGACGTGTATCCATGCATTGACTTCATTACGTCCCAAACCCGCTGCAACAACACGGTAACTACAATTACCATATCCCTTATCATCATCAACCTTTCAATACGATCAAGACATTTTTCATGAACGACAGCGCGATAAGCATTCTTAGTCACATTTTACATACAGGTACGAATTCTATAGACCTTTGCAGCCACTTCACATGTAAGCTTGATGAGTAGCAATCTAAGATGGAGGACATACTCGTAGTGCGATGGATCTTTCTTGGCAGATGCTTCATTCTCATTAGCCTTTGTCACCTTTACTTTTTTTTGTTGGTTGTGATGCCTTTGTTCTGGGTTTCGATGTCTTTATTCCCCTTGTCTTAATTTTCTCCCTTTGTCCCTTCAATGACGAGGATGAGGGATAACTAATCTCTCAAAGTTGTTGCACAATCCTCATATGAAAATCCTCATTAGTGATACTTGCAAACTTCTCAATGACCCTTTGAGTTTCTTCTTTAAAATCGTATTCTATTCGATTCACTATTTGCTCGGGATTCAAGCTCAACTTTTAACAATGTAGGTGAACATCCTTAAGTGGCATTGGTGGACCTTCCAATTGATAATTTCCAATTTCATGGGAACGTAGAAGGTGAAAGGTCCTGCGCAAAACATAACCACATCTAATTGGATGGGTTCGAATGTTTTTGCACGATCGACCTCATTATGAATTTTATCTAAAGCATATTGCAAAACAAACCCTCGCAACATACGATACAACGTATGACCAACCACGAGTTGCACGACATTCAAACTCATCTCTAAAGATGCCCTGATAGCATTATGTTGCCCTTCAACCAAACTATTAGTTACTCACTACAACTCCTCGAATTTTCGTGGTGAATTTCCAAGAAATATTTTAAGGGCATTATGTGCACTTTCACCTTTCCCGGTCATAAAATGTCCAATATGCAATGTATCGTCTTTCCATGCTTTAACAAACTTTTTTTTTGTATCATTAACTCATGTATCCATCAAGTAATCAAGCAATCCTTATAGACAAGCATAATCGACAATCAAATTCGATATCCTCATCTTAAACACATCTTTAAAAGTGGCATTCATCAAAACATTCCACCTAGTTAAGAAAAGGTTGAAGTCTTCGTTTCGTTTAAAATATTTCTTCCTCTTCCCTGTCAAAGCCTTATTAATGTGCCAAGTAAATAGAAGGTGAGTCTACACGGGAAAGACCATCTCAATTGTCTTCATCAATCCCAACTCCCTATCTCTAAATATCACATATGGTTTAGACCACCCATTCATGAGGTAATTATTATTCCCCAACACCTAAATATAGTTTTTTTTTCTTTGATGACAAAAATGTAAAACCGACACCAAACGATAACCTAATCAACATCACACCAATAATCTCTATCAAAGACATCCGATATTTGTTGTCTTGTAATGCAATCCAATAGCAAAACCCACGGGAAACATCGTAGTAACTTGATGGAGTTGGGATGAACCCAAAACAAGTATGTTACCATATATGTTTCCTCTTGTTTCATATGCCACGAGAGATAACCATTTGTGTCAAGCAAATGCATGAGGTATTGCATTTGTAATCTCCCTCTAGCTTCATCAAACGAAATTTTTTGCCTTGCATTATATATCGTGCGCATGGTTGATGAATTTTATACTTCCATCTTCTCGTCCCGATTCTTTATCATGTCCAAATTCACTTCAGACTTGCATTTCCATTCATTTTATATACCACCACATCATGTTCTTCTGGTTGTAACCAACCAGGGTATGAGTGACCCTCTATATGAGCCCTTATATCATGGTTATGTCGCCCACACACAACTGTCACAAGCCATAGCCGATCTTCATGTTCTTCGATATTCATTGCAAATGAACAACCACATTTTTTGTCCCACATTTGGCCCTTGTCGTCCCCTTCAAAACCTTCCCATATTCATGAAACTCAATTTTTCGCTTCACAATGTTCCCATCTTTACTAGCTTTCATATTTCTAACTTTTTATACATCACCCTTTAAGTCTTAGGGCATGTGCCTTAGGTCAATCTACAGACATTGTTTATTTTTAATATTAGTCAATAAAATATAGGTTTTCATTTATTTTTTTATTGTAAGTGATTGCATGTTTATCTGATATTAAGATCCATGGGTATTTGTCGAAATATCCTAAATGTCCCTAGTCAATCATTAAACTGGGAATTAAGATTAGTGTGAATCTTGAGTGATGGTCATACGTATAGGGATACGAACCGAGATCAAAAGTACTTGTTAGGGAACAAGGTATTGGACCAACTCATTATGAGAACACCATATTGATTGAGTCATAGGTATTACCCATGATAGGTATATCATTTAGTCCTTCGATTTGAAATTATCATGGCCTTCAATATTAAAAGCATGGTAATTTTACACAATCAAATGTTGTCTTTATCCAAACGATCATAAAGATTGCGATTGGTTACCATGTGAATAATATGTGAAGGTGTGTAATCAAAATAGAATTTGTCACTCTCGTATAGAGATCTCGATATGATAAACTGATAATGGCTAAGTCCATGTGAATGTCATTTGGATGTTTTCTATTTACTTAAAGATCGAGACTTGTACGATTGAACATTAAGGGAAACTTTTAATGCCTTATGCTTAGTTAAAGGATGTCGCACGACAAAAGGATATGATATACGTTATTCATTAGGTTGTATCAATTTTGATATTCATGCTACTTGGATAGCCATAATGCGTTAGTAGAGACTGCTTATTACTTGTATACCAAAATGGTTTTAGATCATTTCCAACGTTGCATAAACCTATTGGGTTACAAACAAAGAGTGGCTTTGAGCAATTTCAATTGGTCCAGAGTAATACGTTTTATATGATAAAACTCGTGACATAAAAGCCTTACGATTTGTTATTTGATAACTTATTAATAAGGGTATATTTGAAATTTTTTAAACCGCCTAATTACAATAGTTGTATTATGAAAAAAGATTTTTGTTTTTGCTATTTTCAAGTTATCTAGACTTTGGGAGAGAAAGAAAAATGTCTTCTATCTCTCTTGGGGCTAGCACTCCAAATAGTGGTCACCGTTGGTGTGTGGATATAGAGGATGTGCGCTTGAACATCTTGAAAATCAAACAATCAGAGAAGAAAATCACAGAATAAGATATGATTTACTTCCGCAGATCTAGTTTAATGGAACTTATTTTTATCATGTTGGGGTTTTTTAAAATTTGTTTTGAATTTTCAGTTACGTATAAGCCCAAAACCCAACAATAAGTACCCGACCTCTCATACATCATCTTCCCCTTTCATGATGGCAACCATCACCACTGCATTAGAGCCTTTCGTGATAATAACAAATCTTCTACTATATCCCCAACTTTGAACCATTTTAGCCGACTCAACCCTATTTACAAATTTCATGTCTGTTGTGAAGTCATTGATGTAGTCAAAATAGTCAGTATAATCCAAATTCCCTTGTGAAATGGTTAATCAAAGTATTAAATTAGATACTCGAACAAGGAAGGCAAAAAAATTCCAAAAACTTCCCAATTTACTTCAATCAGTTTTAGTAGACCGAACAAAACCCATCAATTTGGTTGCAAGTAACTGAACGGAATACTTTTGTTCAATAAATGTCCATCGAGCTACTTGTTTTTGCTCGATCGAAACATTACGAATAAACCCTTGGCATTTTTTTCCTTCCATTCTCAATCAGTATGTATAGGACCAAACAAAAGCCATCTGTTTAGCCCTGCATGGCCAAAACATAGGCAAAGACTTTGGTTTCAACAAGAAAAAAAAGTTACACTCATAAATCCCTAATTACCTCTCCATATTTGACATCTGCTTCTCCTTCACGTCCATCCTTCATTATTTATGGTAAATAGCTACCGAACAACGCAAACTGTAACAACTCATGTAACGACTCGTATCCTTAACCTAGTGATTAACATTAATCTGATATATAATTAACTCGAGTTAGACTCGTTGTTAAGCCTGACTTGTGTTGATTAGTGTGTGAGTGCGATTATTGTATTTATTGTGTTTGTTTGCTATGAAAATAATAAATAAAATTGACGATACACCTGGGGTGACACCGTAAATCATGGGGGATCACATAGGGAAACATGGAAGCAAGGTGTATGCTTGAGTGTACTCATTGGCGTACGTGGCAAGCAGAAAAACCATAAAATATATAGGTATATATATATTTATATATGTTGATATATATAAATATATATATGTAAACAAAACCTATAGTTGGAATGAAATAACTGGAAAATTATGGGATGCTTTATACCATGTGTGGTTCAAGGGTAATGCACATGGGTCGTGGAGTAAAATGCACGCCCGAGTATACTCATCGGCGAGCACGGAGAGATTATAAATGCATAAATACACATATTTATGTATGTATATATATGTTGTATATATAAATATATATTAAAAATAATAAATAAATTGATGGACATCAAGTGACACGTGGGGTCGAGGGTGGCACACGTAATGTATTCACTAGTGTGCATGTCTGAGGGAAGTCGTCGATGTGCGTGGTGAATTTTAAATGAGGAAATACATAGATGTATATATTTATGTATATAATTGGTATACATATAAATTTATAAATAACCTATAGTTTTTGTTTAGTTTATTTAAATCAATTGGATTTGCCTCGAGATGTACGTAGCGCGAAACTTGAGAATTTCTTTATCAAACCTATATAGGTCCAGTTCAGGGGACCAAACCCCATCCTAAAAATCATTAAAAAAATAACAGAAAAATTGTAGAAAATAAAATAAAATGCTAGGAATTTAGGGAGGATTCCAATAACAATAAAGGAAAATATATATTTGTGGACCAAATCAATAGAAGTTTGATGTTTCTATAAAAATGGGAAAATTTGGGATTTTCACGATACTTTATAACCAGGGTTTTACCTCATGAATTGTGAAATAGTGAAATTGAGCTAAAAACTAGTAAATTGGTTTTTGATTCGAATGGGATCAATTCAAGACTGCTAACCAATAAGAATTGGACTTGAATTGATGATTATCAACTTATTTTTGGTTAGCGATTGACGGAAAAATGAGTGAGGATCGTGGGAGAAAATAAGTGGGTAAAAAGTCTCTAAAGCTCAGTGCAGGTAAGTGAGAGTCATATTTTTATCAATTATGCAATGTAAATTAGTATTTAGTAGAGCACGTAATATTATGGACAAGGAATGGGGAAATGTACCATGACTTGACCTATGTTTTATCAAAACTTTTTTAAGACCTCAAAATAAATTCGAGAAGAGGTTCATTAGGAGCGAATCCGACTGGGACGGGATGTTGTTGTTGGGGCATATGCCCTAGGTCAAACCATTAACTGTCCTTATGAATACTTTTAGTTAATAATATAGAGGATTTCATTTGTTGTTTATTATAATTAATTTGCATGTTTACATTATAATAAGATTCATAGGCATTTACAGAAATATCCTAAACGTCCTTAGTCGATCATTATACTGGGAACTATAATAAATTAGGACTAGTGTGAGTCTTGGTTGATGATCAAATGATGATTATACGTATAGGGATATGAATCAAGATCACTAGTACTTGTTAGGGAACAAAGTACTGGATCGACCCGTTATTAGAACATAACATAGATTAAGTCATAGTTGTTTATCATGATAGTTATGTTTTTCAGTCATCTGACTTGAGATTACCTGAGACTTCAACATTAGGAACATAGTGATTTGACACAATCAATCGTTTTCTTTAATTGGAAGATTATAAAAGTTGTGATTGGTTACTGTATGAGCAATGTGATCAAGTTGTGTAATCGAGATAAAATTTGTCCTTCTCATATAACGAGAGATATCCAGTGGATCCCTTAATGTGTTAAACTATTAAAAGGCCTAGTCTAAGTGAATTGATATTGATCAATGTCACTTGGATGTTTTCGATCTACCTAGAGATCGAGACTAGTACGATTGAACATGTTGGACGACAATTCCATGCCTTATGTTTGATCAAAAGGAAATCGTGTGACAAAAGGATGTTATATACACTATTGATTAGGTTGTATCAATTTGATATTCGTACAACTTGGGTAGTCATAATGTCTTGCTAGAGGCCGCTTATGACTTGTATACCAAAATGTGTTTTAGTACACTACCAACATTGTATTAGCCCATTGGGTCGCACACTAAGAATTGTTTTGAGAGATTTTAAGTTGGTTCAAAAAAATGAATTTTATATGATAAAATTCATGAAAGAAACGTCCTTGTGGTGTATTACACTTATACTTCTTTAAGTAGGGGTATATGTGTAATTTACTTAACCATCTATATACAAGGGTTGTATAAATAGACTATTTAAGTTAGAACACATATATGAAAGATTAAGGGCCGAAACTCTATTTTCGTTTCAGAAGCGAATTAAGGTTTTCAGGTACGCTCTGGATCGTTTTAGAGAGAAACAAAGAGGTTCGGTATTCTCTTGTGTTGGACTAAGTGGTTAGTCACTCACACTCCGACCGAGATTTTGATGGAAACAAACAAGGTGAAAATGTACTAATAAACATCTAGTGTATTTCAGTTTGTGTTAAAGGATGCAAAACAACATATCAAGGGAATTCAAGAAATACAAGTTCAAGACTCGGCATAAATGAAGAAATGAAGATGGAAGTTCAAAGCCGCAATTTGTAATTTCAATGTAAGGTATACAAATTCATTCACGCAAGCCAAATGCATTAGTCCATGCATATCATGTTTCATAAACCGTTTTTCAAAGTTATAAGTTTAATTCAAAGTTTCAAAGTGGAATTTAAACACACAACTAGGTCCATGAGTTTAAACAATGTGAAAACTTTGTGTGGATGGTCATTTGCATATTAGAGTTCATTATAAATGTTTTCGAAAAAGAAAAACTCGTTTTTGAAAGGTATTCAAAAATAAAACAGTAAATTTGCAGAAAAGCCCCTAATACATTATGAAATCGTGAATTTCCGTTTTCGGGATTTGTAAAAATATCCGGACCACCCAATTAGGCTTAATGACTCATAATAAACGTGTATAACATGTTATATAAGGGTTGGTTAGGTCCCGACGACGAGTTTAAGGGTCGCTAACACAAAGGGACGAGAATAATTATTCTCAAGTCCTCGCAGCTAGCGCGCTAATAATATCATTAGCGCTAAGACAGTGTTAGCGCGCTAACTCACGATATTAGCGCGCTAAGTTCTCCTACGACGACCTTTTTTAAAAAGTCGGAAAACACACTTTAATTTGAATTCTTGATCTATTTTGGACCCTTGGATCCCTAGAACGGTCATAAACTCGTCATATTGGAATACCTAGCTCTATAAAACCACCAAGAACATGGTGTTAACAACAAGAAGAGAAAACACACTCAAAATCCATAGATCTACAAAGTAGAAATCTGATTTTTGTGAAGAAGCAAAGGGAGATCTTAGTGGTCGTTTTCTTTAGCTCACAAATCCAAAGACATTTGAGGCTTTCAAAGGAGTTCAAGAATCACTCCAGAGCTGATCTCTTTTGTCATTCTTTTGGTTGTAAGAAATTTCTAGATCTACAATCTTACTTGTGCTCAATCTACATATTTTTGTGTGTTTGATTTGAAAATCAGTTTGGTGTGTGTTTGAACATCTTCTCTGGGTTTTTGTACTGAAATATATTTTATCAAACCCTAAGATTGATTTGAACAAAAGTGTTGCACTTAAACTTGATTCTTGCTAAACTTTTGTTCTTAGACTCGAAATCGGTTTCACACAAATATATTAAGTTTTTGAAACGATTTCAGATTTGGAATTTGCAACAACATCAGTGACATATTTGCATATTCCATTTATACTCACACTTGCATGCATAAGAGTTGTTAGGCTCTAGGTGGCTTGCTAGTGTTTGAATTTGATACCACTTTGTATTGTAAAGTGTATCTCTGTTTTCCAACAAATTTATTATATTTGAATGATTGTAAGACTTAGTGGAATCTAAGTCGAAAGGGAAAATCCTAGTTGAGGCTAGGTGGGAAAATCCTAGTTGCGGCTAGGTGGGAAAAATCCTAGTTGAGGCTAGGTGGGAAAAATCCTAGTTGCGGCTAGGTGGGAAAATCCTAGTTGAGGCTAGGTGGGAAGTCCTAATTGTAATTAGGCATTCTAGGCTTGTAGGCTTAGGTTGTAACACTTATTGGTAATATAAGTGGGGTTTGAAATCCTAACCGGGAGGTTAGGTAGTGGATGTAGATCGTTGGATCGAACCACTATAAATCGTGTGTCATTTTATATTTCCTCCATTTCATTTACTTGCATAGCTTATATATACATCATAGTTGTAAATTGCGCATAAAGTTTTTAAAAGGGCAATAACTACTCGGTAACCCAATTCACCCCCTCTTGGGTGACCTTCAATTGGTATCGAGCGGGTTATTGCTCAAAGTATTACTAACGTATCTTTGAGTGTTTTTGTGCAAGGATGCAAACTTTAGATCCGGCTCGCCTTCGGGAAGGCACCACTTCGAGTAGGCCTCCATATTTCGATGGAACCAATTATGCTCATTGGAAAGTAAGAATGAAATTTTATATTAGAGCACAAAATAGATTTTTATGGGACGCAATTGAAAATGGTTACACTCCACCGGATAAGCCATTAAAAGAGTACACCACAGAGGAGATAAAGCTTGAGCTTTCAAATGATCAAGCCGTGAATCACTTATTTTGTGCGCTAAGTGAAAATGAATTCAACCGTGTAAGTGCTTGTCAAACGGCTAAGGAAGTATGGGAGAAGCTTGAGGTACATTATGAAGGTACCATGCAAGTGAAGAAGACCAAGTTAAGAATTCTTGAGGAGCATTATGAAACTTTCCGAGTTGGGGCTGATGAAGACATAGCCACCGCCATCACTAGATTCACAAAGCTATTAAATGAGATCAAGAATCTTGGAAAGAATTATGATCAAGAAACCTCAGTGTATAAATTCCTTAGAGGCTTGCCTAAGGAATGGGATGCCAAGAAATATGCTATCCAATCGGCACAAAATCTTGGAGACTACACATTTGATGCATTGTGTGGAGAGCTAACAGTCCACGAATTTGAACTTAAAGACCGAGCAAGATTGGAAGCATCAAGTGGAGGGACTAAAAGCTCAAGAAAAGAAATCGCCTTGAAGGCAAATAGCTCCTCTAGTGCATCGGTAGAGATTATTGGAAATGAAAAATCTTGTGATGACAATGATCTTGAGAAGGAAGTAGCTATGCTCTCAAGAAAGCTCAACAGGGCCATGTACGAGCGAGACAAGTATAAGAAGAAGAAAGGAAAGAAAAGTTTTAAAGCAACTTGGGATGATTCATCATCATCATCAAGTTCGGAATCAGAATCGAGAAAATGAGAAGGCAATACTTTGTCTCATGGCACAAAGCGAGGTAAACTCTAACTTTTTTATTTCGATAATGTTGATGATTTGGATGATGTTCCAAATATTGATGAGCTTAGGAAAGAGTTGAAAAAGGAGGTCAAAAGACCAAACAACTCAAAAAGAGCTTGACCATTGCAATTAGTGAATTAGAGTCACAAAATGAGACCATTGATGATCTCCAAAGTGACTTAAATGAAGTCATAAAGGAAAGAGATGCTTTGGTCAAGGAAGTAGAGGACTTGACTAGCACGGTGCATAAGTTTACAAATGGTAAACAAATGTTTGACATGATGTTAGAGCACAACGACGTGCACTTAACAAAAGAGGCATAGGTTACGGAGCAAACTTGTTAAGCTACACGAAATTGCTAAATGATGATCGTAGATGCTCTAAATGTAACAAGACTCACATGGTCGGGAAATGTTTATTACAAAAGGCCAAAGTAGGTAAACTAGCATGGGTAGTTAAAAATGTTTACGACACTAACATTCTCGGACCCAAAGGTGTTTGGGTACCAAAATCCAAATGTGTTTCCCATAGTGTAGGATGTGAGGGAGAGCACCCCATGGTACTTGGATAGTGGGTGCTCAAGACACATGACCGAAGATGCACATCAAGTTATTGAACTAAAGCGGCATGATGATGAAAAAGTTACGCTTGGAGACAACAACAAAGGAAGAGTTATCGGTCTCGAAACTGTTGGTAACAATTTACTTTCTATTTCTAACGTTTATCTTGTTGATGGTTTGAAACATAATTTGCTTAGTAACTAGTCAATTGTGTGACAAAGGATTTCATGTTATATTTGAATCATCAAAATGCATTGTTAGGAATGAGAAGCATGAAACTTTATTTATTGCATATAGAGATAAAAATATTTATGCCATTAACTTTGATGAGATGAATACGCAAAATGCTTCATGTTTGAATGCACAAAGTGAATGTGATGCATGATTGTGGCACCATAGATTAGACACCATTCTCTGTGTGATCACATCCAAAAAGGGCAATGTTAAAACTCATCCATGTGCCCATATAGGATCAACTAGCCGATATACTCACTAAGCCTTTGCCTAGAAAACTAGTTTTTAAAATTCGGCGTGAGTTAGGCATGTCTCGAAAATTGGACCTTCTATATATGTTCTAGTTATTCCAAACCTTTTTATATGGTGTTAGTGAAGTGTCCATGAAGTTTGAGAAGAATCGGAGCTAAATTGCAAAAGTTCAAGATTTTGTGTCAAAAAATTCCGAGAGGAATTAGCGCGCTAATAGTGAGAATTAGCGCGCTAACATCCCTGTGACCGAAAAATTCCAGAGAGGAATTAGCGCGCTAACAAACCTTATTAGCGCGCTAATGTCGATCGGCCAGGGTTTTATAACCTAACTTTTGTTCAAAAACTTACCTCACACACACAAGTTTCTCTTCTCCTCTTCCAAATCCACTCTCCGTGTGCAATTCCCACGCGCGATGCCCACGCACTAGGCTCCCACATGTTAGTCTTAGGTGTTTCTGATTTTTTAACTTATGTTATGCAACACTTATGCTATCTCATTACTTTTTGCTATTTATATCATGATTTTTTGCGTATCTCTGAGTTTTCTTTATGGCTATTTTGTGCTTCACTATGTTTTCTAGTCTATGCATGTGTATCGCTTCCGTATATTATTGATATGCATAAAGTGAGGGGGAGAATATTTTTATCATGGTATACTGTGTTATTTATTGATATACATAAAGTAAGGGGAGAATTTTATTGATATGCATAAAGTAAGGGGAGAATTTTATTCTTATGCCTAAAATGAGGGGAAGAATGCTTTTATCTTGGTATATTGTTTAAATCATGTCTATCTTTGCAGATACTTGACCCCATTTTCTTAATAATATCAAACGGGGGAGAAAAGGTTGAACTTGAAAGGGTGATATTGTGATATCTTTGATATTGTGATATTTTTTGAAAGAATAATATTGTGATATCTTTGATATTGTGATATTTTTTGAAAGGATGATATGAAAGGGTGATATTTTCATTGGTATATATTGGTATCGGGTTAATAATTCTCATTTTTACCGTATCAGTTAATACGTTAATATTATTGATTTTTGTAACGATATCAAGTTGACAATTTTAACTTTGCATATATTGGTATACTTGAAAAAGTTGTTGGTTTTTATTGGTATACTGTTTAAATTATGTTTATCTTTGTGGGTGCTTGACCCCGCTTTTTGATAATATCAAAAGGGGGAGAAAAATGTGATGTTGAACTTGAAAGGTGGTGTTGAACTTGAAAGGTTTTTATGTTGAACTTGAAGGTTTCTATGTTGAACTTGAAAGGTTTTTATCTTGGTATACTTGAAACGGTTGTTGGTTTTGAACTTGCATATTTGAAGCTAAATGTGGTTAAACTTGAAAAGATTGATGTGTTGAATGTGATATACATTTAGATTGTGTTTTTACACCTTTAAAGTTCACATTGTTTGTTATCATCAAAAAGGGGGAGATTGTTGGACTAAGTGGTTAGTCACTCACACTCCGACCGAGATTTTGATGGAAACAAACAAGGTGAAAATGTACTAATAAACATCTAGTGTATTTCAGTTTGTGTTAAAGGATGCAAAACAACATATCAAGGGAATTCAAGAAATACAAGTTCAAGACTCGGCATAAATGAAGAAATGAAGATGGAAGTTCAAAGCCGCAATTTGTAATTTCAATGTAAGGTATACAAATTCATTCACGCAAGCCAAATGCATTAGTCCATGCATATCATGTTTCATAAACCGTTTTTCAAAGTTATAAGTTTAATTCAAAGTTTCAAAGTGGAATTTAAACACACAACTAGGTCCATGAGTTTAAACAATGTGAAAACTTTGTGTGGATGGTCATTTGCATATTAGAGTTCATTATAAATGTTTTCGAAAAAGAAAAACTCGTTTTTGAAAGGTATTCAAAAATAAAACAGTAAATTTGCAGAAAAGCCCCTAATACATTATGAAATCGTGAATTTCCGTTTTCGGGATTTGTAAAAATATCCGGACCACCCAATTAGGCTTAATGACTCATAATAAACGTGTATAACATGTTATATAAGGGTTGGTTAGGTCCCGGACGAGTTTAAGGGTCGCTAACACAAAGGGACAGAATAATTATTCTGAAGTCCCTGCAGTTAGCGCGCTAATAATATCATTAGCGCGCTAAGACAGTGTTAGCGCGCTAACTCACAGTATTAGCGCGCTAAGTTCTCGTCTCGACAACGACCTTTTTAAAAAGCTGGAAAACACACTTTAATTTGAATTCTTGATCTATTTTGGACCCTTGGATCCCTAGAACGGTCATAAACTGTCATATTGGAATACCTAGCTCTATAAAACCACCAAGAACATGGTGTTAACAACAAGAAGAGAAAACACACTCAAAATCCATAGATCTACAAAGTAGAAATCTGATTTTTGTGAAGAAGCAAAGGGAGATCTTAGTGGCTGTTCTTTAGCTCACAAATCCAGCACATTTGAGGCTTTCAAAGGAGTTCAAGAATCACTCCAGAGCTGATCTCTTTTGTCATTCTTTTGGTTGTAAGAAATTTCTAGATCTACAATCTTACTTGTGCTCAATCTACATATTTTTGTGTGTTTGATTTGAAAATCAGTTTGGTGTGTGTTTGAACATCTTCTCTGGGTTTTTGTACTGAAATATATTTTATCAAACCCTAAGATTGATTTGAACAAAAGTGTTGCACTTAAACTTGATTCTTGCTAAACTTTTGTTCTTAGACTCGAAATCGGTTTCACACAAATATATTAAGTTTTTGAAACGATTTCAGATTTGGAATTTGCAACAACATCAGTGACATATTTGCATATTCCATTTATACTCACACTTGCATGCATAAGAGTTGTTAGGCTCTAGGTGGCTTGCTAGTGTTTGAATTTGATACCACTTTGTATTGTAAAGTGTATCTCTGTTTTTCCAGCAAATTTATTATATTTGAATGATTGTAAGACTTAGTGGAATCTAAGTCGAAAGGGGAAAATCCTAGTTGAGGCTAGGTGGGAAAATCCTAGTTGCGGCTAGGTGGGAAAAATCCTAGTTGAGGCTAGGTGGGAAAAATCCTAGTTGCGGCTAGGTGGGAAAATCCTAGTTGAGGCTAGGTGGGAAGTCCTAATTGTAATTAGGCATTCTAGGCTTGTAGGCTTAGGTTGTAACACTTATTGGTAATATAAGTGGGGTTTGAAATCCTAACCGGGGAGGTTAGGTAGTGGATGTAGATCGTTGGATCGAACCACTATAAATCGTGTGTCATTTTATATTTCCTCCATTTCATTTACTTGCATAGCTTATATATACATCATAGTTGTAAATTGCGCATAAAGTTTTTAAAAGGGCAATAACTACTCGGTAACCCAATTCACCCCCCCTCTTGGGTGACCTTCATCTTGAAGCTAGCACTTCGAATCTCGGCCGCCGTTCGTGTGTGGACTGCTGGTAGATGGCGTTCGTCGTTGGCGGCGCTTTAAAGATTGATCAACCTTCATAAAGGTATATTGCGACTTAGGTATGATTAAGTTTTCATGGTTTAAATGTTTTTAATGGAATTAGATTCGGATCCTGTTTTTGTCAAAAAAAAGTTTGTAATCTCCGTTGCATATGAACCCCAAAACTCAACAGTGGTATCAGAGCCTTCAATTTCGATTCCATTAAATTCATCGCATTTTTTTTCTGATATATGCATGATATATGATTCAAAACATGTTAATAGTTGATGTATATGTGATATACATAAGTTTTCAGTGAGATTTATTATCATGTTTTGTGTATATGATACATACATTTGTGATTTAATTGAAATCAGTTTCATACATGCTAGTAACAATTTTGGTTAATTTGAATAATTTTAATTAATTGAATTTCGTGTTCCGTGATCCATGAGACCATAAGGTATAATCTTTATTTTTCGTGTATTGATGCATGGATGAAATCTCTGTAATTTAGTATGCATATTTAGGTTACATTGTCTTAAGTTTCTTAAATTGTACAAGTCTTAATATTAATTTAAAACTAATATGATTAGGTTCGATTGGGATAGTAATTCGTGATTTAATTACATGTTTGTGATTATTTGGATGAGGATCAAAATTGCAAATAGTTATTTTTTGAAATTATTTATTTGTCTCATTATATCTATTATGTTATGAAATCTCTATTTGATCAGAGATATATAACAAATCAGATTATGAGATATTAGCAAAATCGGTTTCGTTATCCCTATTAGATAGGAGATAAATATCGAGAATTTCTTTATTGGTGATATGCTACGATTCAAATATCTTAAGTCCTAATTGGATTAGGATAAGATGATTAGTTAGATTTGGGTCCGGGTTGATTAAAATATTTTAATTGACTTAAATTCAAATAAATTAAGGGGTTAATTTAGGATAATAAAATCAGCGGAAAAATCACTAAAACTGAATAAAATTCCTCTATTAAATTTTAAGTCTCGTGCCATCCATTTTAAGCACTTGTCAAGGCCTCGATCACACTAATATAGTTTCGGCCATAGCTGGGTGTATTGTGTTATCTTGGTGAGACAAGTTGGGTAAGAGTTACCTAAATGTTTAAAATGGTCCGACTTAATAAAGCTATCAAAATAGTTTATAGCTTTAGGCACATGATGAGATAAAAAACATGCTAAGACATAAAATGTCCCGTATCTCATAAAATTATCTAAAATTGCATAAGATGTAATTGGTAACTGTTACCTACCTAAATAATCTAGTTCTGTGTTTCATGCCATAGCTGTCATAGAATTAGGTGAAATATGGATTTAGTCCCCTAAATAAACAGTATGTTTTAGGAGGGTTGTTAATTTAGTGGGAGTCTATTCCTCTATACTAAAATAAACTTTGCATAATCTTTATTGTAGATCAATGACCTCTTAAAGTAACAATAACCCCCTGTTACTGCATCCATCCTTGAGAAAGACAAGCTATCTGGGACTAACTTTCTTAACTGGTTCAAAAATTTCAGAATTGTCCTCATGCATGAACACAAGTTGTATGTTCTAGATGCTCCAATCCCCGAAGACCCACCAGCCAATGCTACAAAAGCTGTGAAGGATGCGCATAATAAGCATGTCAACGATTCTACTGATGTTGCATGTATTATGCTAGCGACTATGGTTCCTGAACTTCAAAAGGACATGGAACTAATGGAAGCCTACGACATGGCTGTAATGCTGAAGGAAATATTCCAACAGCAAGCTAGGCAAGAAAGGTTCGAGGCAGTCAAAAACCTACATTCTTGCAAGATGACTGAAGGTGCGTCAGTTAGTCATCATGTTCTGAAGATGAAGGGCTATGTTGACCAGCTTGATAGACTCAGATTTTCCAAAAGCTAAGATTTGGCTACGGATTTTATCCTAAATTCATTACCGGGGAGTTACTCACAATTCGTGATGAACTACAATATGAATAATATGGAGAAATATATTTTAGAGTTCCATTTGATGCTCAAAATTACCGAACAAAATATCAAGAAACCATCTGGTAATGTGTTAATAGTCCAAAAGGGAAAGTGAATGAAGAAGAAAGGCAAATGCAAGGCTAAAGTTGCCAAGGCTACTGCTTCGCCTGTCGGATGTGGATCTCACATTTGTATAAATGCGCGGGGACTCACCATAAGTAGAAAGTTGAAGAAAGAAGAAGTCATCCTCCGCGCAGGGAATGGAGTAAGAGTTACGGCCCTGGCTGATGGATCATATGACTTATTCTTACCTAGTGGACTTATTTTAACTTTAAATATTGTTATTTTGTGCTTGCCTTGAGCGGAAACATCATTTATGTTTCATGTTTGGATATGGATGGTTTTGATTTTATTATTCCAAATAATAGAAGTTTCATTTGTCGTAAAGGCATATTTTATTCAAATGTTGATTTGTGTGATGGTCTTTATATTCTAAGCATTAAAAGGTCCACTGATACTCTAGTCTTTAACATAAATACAAAGAGATTCAAGTCAAATGATTTGAATCAAACCTATCTTTGGCATTGTCGTCTCGAGCACATAAACGAGAAACGCATAACGAAGCTCCATAAAGATAGACTTCTAGATTCATTTGATATAGAAACATATGAAACGTACGTATCTTGTTTACAAGGTAAGATGACTAAAAATCTCTTTACTGGACACAGTGAAAGGGCAAGTGATTTATTGGGTCTAAAAATCTCTTTACTGGACACAGTGAAAGGGCAAGTGATTTATTGGGTCTAATACATATTGATGTATGCAGTCCTATAAACACAATGACTAGAGGAGGTTATTAGTACTTCATTACATTTACTGATGATTTCAACAGATATGGTTATGTATATCTAATGAAACATAAAGCTGCAATATTTGAGTTGTTTTGAACGTTTCAAAATGAAGTGCAGAATCAACTTGGTAAAACTATCAAAACACTTCGGTAAGATCGAGGTGGTGAATATTCAAGCCAATAATTTGATGATCATCTTAGAAATTGTGGGATTGTTTTCCAATTGACTCCACCAGCAACTTTACGGTGGAATGGGGTTTCTGAAAGGAGAAATTGAACCTTATTAGATATGGATCGATCTATGATGAGTCATGCAGATCTTCCATTATCCTTTTGGGGTTATGCATTACAAACTGCGGCTTTCACTCTCAATCGAGTTTTTTCTAAAGCGGTTGATAAAACACCATATGAGATATGGTACGGGAAGATAACTAGTTTATCATTCCTTAATATTTGGGGTTGTGAGGCTTACGTAAAGCGATAAGTCTCAGAAAAACTAGCACATAAATCTGACGAGTGTTTATTTGTGGGGTATCCTAAAGAGACAAAAGGATATTACTTTTATAATCCCGCTAAGAACAAAGTGTTTGTTGCTCGGTATGGTGCCTTTATGGAAAAATAGTTTATTTGAAAAGACACTAGTGGGAGAGAAATAAATCTAGAAGAAATTCAAGAATCACAAATAAACACTGAACCACTCCTGGAAGTTCAACAATGTTATGAACCAGTTGAACCTCCACGATTGACACAAGGCCCACGTAAACTTGGTAGGGTAAGACATGAGCAAGAGAGATTCGGATTTCTCATTACTGATAGTCGTGATGTGTTGCTTAAGGATCAAAATGAGCCCACCACTTATCAGGAGGCTATGTTTGGACCAGACTCAGATAAATGGCTAAGTGCCATGAAATCTGAGATGCAATCAATGTATGATAACCAAGTTTGGAACTTGGTTGATTTACCAGAATGTGGTAAGACCAATGGATGTAAATGGATTTTCAAGAAGAAAACTGACATGGATGGCAAAGTGCATACTTTTAAAGCAAGACTTGTAGCAAAAGGTTTCAGGCAGACTTAAGGTGTTGATTATGATGAATCGTTTTCGCTAGTAGCCATGCTTAAATCCATAAGAATTTTAATTGACATTACTGCATATTATGACTATGAGATATGGCAAATGGATGTAAAAACACCATTTCTTAATGAAAAACTGCTTGAGGATGTGTATATGACACAACCTGAAGGTTTTGTACATCCTGAGAATTCTAAGAAGGTATGCAAGCTTCAAAGATTTATTTATGGATTAAAGCAAGCTTCTCGGAGTTGGAATATTCGTTTTGATAAAGCAATTAAGGATTTTGGTTTTATTAAGAACGAAGATGAGCCTTGTGTATACAAGAAGGTCAGTGGGAGTGTAGTTATTTTTCTGGTACTGTATGTTGATGATATATTACACATTGAAAATGACATCCTAACATTGCAGAATGTCAAGTCTTGGTTAGGGAAGTATTTCTCGATGAAAAACTTAGGAGATGCAGTCTATATCCTAAGGATAAGGATCTATAGGGATAGGTCTAAGAGGCTAATCGGTCTAAGACAGAGCGCTTACATAGATAAGGTACTGAATAAATTCAGTTTGGAAGAATCTAAAAAAGGATTGTTGCCAATGTCTCATGGCATAAGTCTCAAGAAGATTCAATATCCTAAAACAAATGATGAGCGAGACCGTATGAATAAGATTCCATATGCATCAACTATTGGATCTATCATGTATGTCATGTTATGCACTCGACCTGATGTATCATATGCTTTGAGCACTATAAGCAGATATTAGTCGGATCCTGGTGAAAGTCACTAGATAGCAATAAAGAACATTCTTAAATACTTAAGAAGGACTAAGGAAGTGTTCTTAGTCTATGGAGGTTTCGAAAATGATCTAGTTGTAAATGGTTACACAGATGCAAGTTTTCAAACTGATATAGATGATTTTAGATCGCAGTCTGGATATGTATTTAATTTGAATGAGGGTGTAGTAAGCTGGAAATGTTTGAAGCAAGAGATTGTGGTAGATTCTATAACATAAGCTAAGTATATTGTAGCGTCTGATGCAGCAAATGAGGCAGTTTGGATCAAAACGTTCATTTCTGAACTAGGTGCGGTTCCAAGTATTGCTAACCCTGTTTGTTTGTATTGTGACAATAACGGGGCAATAGCACAGGCCAAGGAACCTAGATCACACCACAGATCTAAACATATACTCAGGCATTTTCATCTCGTCAGAGAAATTATAGAGAGGGGAGACGTGAAGATTTGCAGAGTACCAACTGAAGACAACATTGCGGATCCATTGACAAAAGCTCTTCCACAAGCAAAACATGATGGTCCTGTTCGATCATTAGGCATTAGATGCATGTATGATTGGCCCTAGTGCAAGTGGGAGATGTCGGGGCATGTGCCCTAGGTCAATCCATTAACTGTCTTTATGAATACTTTTAGTTAATAAAATAAAGGATTTCATTTGCTATTTATTATAATTAATTTGCATGTTTACAGTATAATAAGATCCATAGGTATTTATCGAAATATCCTAAATGTCCCTAGTCGATCATTATACTGGGAACTATAATGAATTAAGACTAATGTGAGTCTTGATTGATGATCTTCTGATGATTATACGCATAGGGATACGAATCAAGATCAAGAGTACTTGTTAGGGAACAAAGTACTGGATCGACTCGCTCTGAGAACATCACATAGATTAAGTCATAGTTGTTTCTCATAATAGTTATATTTTTAGTCCTCTGACTCGAGATTACCTCAGACTTCAACATTAGAAACATAGTGATTCGACATAATCAAACGTTGTCTTTAACCGGACGATTATAAAAGTTATGATTGGTTACTGTGTGGGCAATGCGATGAAGTTGTGTAATCGAGATAGAGTTTTTCCTCTCATATAAAGAGAGATATCCAGTAGATCCCTCGATGTGTTAGATTATTAAAAGAACTAGTTTAAGCGAATTGGTATTGATCAATGTCACTTGGACGTTTTCATTCTACCTAAGATTGAAAGTAGTACGATTGAACATGTTGGATGACAATTCCATGCCTTATGTTTGATCAAAAGGATATCGTGTGACAAAAGGATGTTATATACAATATCGATTAGGTTGTATCGATTTGATATTCGTACAACTTGGGTAGTCATAATGTCTTGCTATTGGTCGCTTATGACTTGTATACCAAAATGTGTTTTGGTACACTTCCAACATTGTATCAGCCTATTGGGTCGGAAACTAAGAATGGTTTTGAGAGATTTTAAGATGGTTCAGAAAAACTAATTTTATATGATGAAATTCATGAAAGAAACATCTTTGTGGTGTATTACACTTATACTTCTTTAAGTAGGGGTATATGTGTAATTTACTTAACCTTCTATATACGAGGGTTGTACAAATAGACGCTTTAAGTTAGAACACATATATGAAAGATTAAGGGGCAAAACTCTATTTTCGTTTCAGAAACAAATTAGGGTTTTATGCTACGCTCTGGATCGTTTTGGAGAGAAACAAAAAGGTTTGGTATTCTCTCGAAGCTAGCACTTCGAATCTCGGCCGCCATTCATGTGTTGACTACTAGTAGAGGGCGTTCTTAGTTGGCAGCGCCTTAGAGATCGATCAACCTTCAGAAAGGTATATTGCGACCGAGGTATGATTAAGTTTTCATGGTTTAAACATTTTTAATGGAATTAAATTCGGATCCTGTTGTGGTTTTATCAAAATTGTTTTGTAATCTCCGCTGCGTATGAACCTTAAAACTCTACAGTTGCATTGGATGGCCACTTAGTACGAGTCCTTAGCATCCCGAATACTTCATTGATCTTTTACATTTAAGAGCGGGTTACTACATTAGGCCTTAACACATTACAGAATTATCGGCCAGTGATCGAGTGGTTGGGTTTTGGGTGACAGGAGTATACAACTCTCTTTGCTATAACAAAAAGAAAATATAAGTCATGAGTACAGTTGCAATTGACCAATGAACATGCATCTGTTTATATATTGTTTATATTATTTCAATGCCCTTATAGCTATGACTTGGGTTCATGTAGTTATATATTATTCTTTGATATATAATTGATAGTTTATGGATTTATGAGAGTCGCTTCCTGAGCATGTAGGAGGTCACCCAACTTAACATTCCAGGTAATTGACGTGTACTTCGGCTCGGTAATGGAGAAGATTTAAGAGTTTAATATCTTCTCTTCGATGTATTGAAAGACCTTGTTATATATTGTATTGACTTATTGATTTGGAATAATCAGTGTTATAATTTGGGTTTTATATCGTGTTTATATCGAAAAAAGTTTTAATTTTCGCAGCATTTAATAACTGTTTTAGCGTGATATACGATATACAGGTTTGTGAATAGGTATAAGTGTAAGGCTGCTAGCTTTAGCTAGGCCCAATCTGGCTTACCGGGGCTTAATTAGGGTTTCAGGCCGAACGATTCCTTAATTAGGATGAGGGTCGTCACAGTTGGTATCAGAACCAAGGTTTATAAAGCTTGGTTTCATTATTCTAAGAATATTAGAATCATGGAATAACTCTGATACAGTAGGTATTAGTGCCTAGTTAAAACCTGATCAGAAATTGGTTAGAGCGAGATAAAAAATTAGTCGAAGCCTTATCAGAGACTGGTCATAGCCTACCTTAGTACATGATACCTAAATTTATTAACTTTGAGAGTAGTCTCGAGTTACATAGAAACTTAAGACGTAATAAACGGTTTTTATCGTGATTTTGAGAGGTAATTGAAAGATAAAAGATTGAGTTACGTTATTTGCTAAATGTTATTATATCTACGAGATAGATATAAGTGCTATGTTTTTCCTAAATGGTAATAAGATGGTTGAAATCTATATATTTCTCATGATATGAGAAACCATTAAAGGTAAGAGCTAAAGAGAGTCTTAACCTCTATAAACGTGAAAAGGAAAGGCATATGAAAAAGTTATAATGATAAATATTATATTCATTCTTCAAGTAATTGTCATCAATGTTCTTTATTCTAACTAATGTCATTGCAATAATAATAGTCAGTGAAGAAGTATCTATTGGATATGGACCTTGAGACATGTATTCGGAGAATGGAGTTTATGAAGTGCAAAAGTTTAAAACTGAAATAGTGTGTAGATGGTTCAATGTCGGACATAGCAATGAGCTAGTGAGATATGCTTATATGATGTTTTAGACTGGTGCAGTCTAAGTTTGGGAGAATGAGTGGTCAGTGAATCAGAGGATTCGAGGAGTTTTAAAGAATAATATATAGTAATGGGAATAATTACTTATTGCCCATGAGTGACAACTCAGTCTGATAATAAAATGAAACCAACTATTCTTAAGAGACAGCTGAGATCTAGTTGTCATCTCAATAAGATTAGAGTTAAGGATATATAAAGATAATTTCAGATGACGATAACTGAGTCACTTTAATTGGGTAGTGAAAAATAAGTGGAACTTGTTATAACTCATGCTATGTTCGTTAATGAAGAACTTATTGCCACAGTCTCTTGCTTCGAACTTTTCCAGTTTACTACACCCCCATTCAAAGTAAACACATATCCAGACTGCGATCTAAAATCATCTAAATCAGTTTGAAATCTTGCATCTGTGTAACCATTTAGAACTAGATCATTTTCAAAACCTCCATAGACCATGAACACTTCATTAGTCCTTCTTAAGTATTTAAGAATGTTCTTTACTACTATCCGATGACTCTCACCAGGATCTGACTAATATTTGCTTGTAGTGCTTAAAGCATATGATACATCAGGTCGAGTGCATAGCATGGCATACATGATAGATCTAATAGCTGATGCATACGGAATCTTATTCATACGGTCTCGCTCATCATTTGTCTTAGGACATTGAATCTTGCTGAGACTAGTTCAATGAGATATTGGCAACAATCCTCTTTTAGAGTCTTGCAAACTGAACCTATTCAACACCTATTCTATGTAAGCACTCTGACTTAGACTGATTGGCCTATTAGATTAATCCCTATAGATCCTTATCCCTAGGATATAGGCTGCGTCTCCTAAGTCTTTCATTGAGAAACACTTCCCTAACTAAGACTTGACATTCTGCAATGTTGGGATGTCATTTTCAATGAGTAATATATCATAAACATACAGTACCTGAAAAACAACTACACTCCCACTGACCTTCTTGTATACACAAGGCTCATTTTTGTTCTTAATAAAATCGAAATCCTTGATTGCTTCATCGAAACGAAGATTCCAACTCCGAGAAGCTTGCTTTAATCCATAAATGGATCTTTGAAGCTTGCATACCTTCCTAGAATTCTCCAGAAGTACAAAACCTTCAGGTTGTGTCATATACACGTCCTCGAGCAACTTTCAGTTAAGAAATGTTTTTATATCCATTTGCCATTTCTCATAGTCATAATATGAAGCAATGGCAATTAAAATTCTTATGGATTTAAGCATGGCTACTAGCGAAAAAATTTCATCATAATCAACACCTTGAGTCTGCCTGTAACCTTTTTGCTACAAGTCTTGCTTTAAAAAGTATGCACTTTGCCATCCATGTCAGTTTTCTTCTTGAAAACCCATTTACATCCAATGGTCTTACCACCTTCAGGTAAATCAACCAAGTTCCAAACTTGGTTATCATACATTGATTGCATCTCAGATTTCATGGCAGTTAGCAATTTATCTGAGTCTGGTCCAAACATAGCCTCCTGATAAGTGGTGGGCTCGTTTTGATCCTTAAGCAACACATCACGACTATCAGTAATGAGAAATCTGAATCTCTCTTGCTCATGTTTTTCCTACCAAATTTACGTCGGCCTTGTGTCAATTGTGGAGGTTCAACTGGTTCATAACATTGTTGAACTTCCAGTAGTGGTTCAGTGTTTATTTGTGATTCTTGAATTTCTTCTAGATTTATTTCTCTCCCACTAGAGCCTTTTCAAATAAACTATTTTTCCATAAAGGCACCATACCGAGCAACAAACGTTTTGTTCTTAGGGGGATTATAAAAGTAATATCCTTTTGTCTCTTTAGGATACCCCACAAATAAACACTCGTCAGATTTATGTGCTAGTTTTTCTAAACTTATCGCTTTACGTAAGCCTCACAACCCCAAATATTAAGGAATGATAAACTAGTTATCTTCCCGTACCATATCTCATAAGGTGTTTTATCAACCGCTTTAAAAAAAACTCGATTGAGAGTGAAAGCTGCAGTTTGTAATGCATAACCCCAAAAGGATAATGGAAGATCTGCATGACTCATCATAGATCAATCCATATCTAATAAGGTTCAATTTCTCCTTTCAGAAACCCTATTCCACCATAAAGTTGCTGGTGGAGTCAATTGGAAGACAATCCCACAATTTCTAAGATGATCATCAAATTATTGGCTTGAATATTCACCACCTCGATCTTACCGAAGTGTTTTGATAGTTTTACCAAGTTGATTTTGCACTTCATTTTGAAACGTTCGAAACATCTTAAATGATTCAGCTTTATGTTTCATTAAATATACATAACCATATCTGTTGAAATCATCAGTAAATGTAATGAAGTACTGATAACCTTATCTAGCCAATGTGTTTATAGGACCGCATACATCAGTATGTATTAGACCCGATAAATCACTTGCCCTTTCACTGTGTCCAGTAAAGAGATTTTTAGTCATCTTACCTTGTAAACAAGATACGTACGTTTCATATGTTTCTATATCAAATGAATCTAAAAGTCTATCTTTATGGAGCTTCGTTATGCGTTTCTCGTTTATGTGCTCGAGACGACAATGCCAAAGATAGGTTTGATTCAAATCATTTGACTTGAATCTCTTTGTATTTATGTTAAAGACTGGAGTATCAGTAGACCTTTTCATGCTTAGAATATAAAGATCATCACACAAATCAGCATTTGCATAAAATATACCTTTACGAGAAATGGAACATCTATTATTCGCAATAATAAAATCAAAACCATCCATATCCAAGCATGAAATAGAAATGATGTTTCTACTCAAGGCAGGCATAAAATAACAATTATTTAAAGTTAAAATAAGTCCACAGGGTAAGACTAAGTCATATGATCCAACAGTCAAGGCATCAACTCTTGTTCCATTCCTTACGCGGAGGATGACTTCTCTTTTCTTCGACTTTCTACTTCTGGTGAGTCCCTGCACATTTATACAAATGTGAGATCCACATCCGGTATATAATACCTAGGAATCACTAGTAGATAAATTAATTTCGATAACATAAATACATGTAGTAGTAGTCGCACTACCTTTTTTCTTCTTTAGATCTTCCAGATAGAGTTTGCAATTTCTGAACCAATGTTCAAGTGCATGGCAGAAATGACGATTTCCTTCCTTTTCTTTTAGGCGTTTTGAAGCACGAACAGGCTAGGGCTTGACTTGTTCCATAGGCTTTGCGACAGGTGCAGCACCAGCCTTGACAACTTTAGCCTTGCCTTTGCCTTTCTTTTTCATTCCCTTTCCCTTTTGGACCATCAACACATTACTAGAGGGTTTCTCGATATTTTGTTCAGCGGTTTTGAGCATCAAATGCAACTCTGAAATTTATTTCTCCATATTATTCATATTGTAGTTCATCACAAATTTTGAGTAACTCTCTGTCAATGAATTCAAGATCAAATTAGTGCTAACTCTTGGCTTATGGGAAATGTAAGTCTATCAAGCTTGTCAACATTGCCTTTCATCTTCAGAACATGAGGACTAACCGATGCTCCCTCAGTTATCTTACAAGAATGTAGGTTTTTGATTGTCTCTAACCTTTCTTGCTTAACTTGCTGTTGGAACATTTCCTTCAGCGTTATAGCCATGTCGTAGGCTTCCATTAGTTCCATGTCCTTCTGAAGTTCGGGAACCATAGTTGTCAGCTTAATACATGCCGTATCAGTAGAATCGTTGACAGGCTTATTATGCACATCCTTCACAGCTTTCGTAGCATTGGCTGGTGGGTCCTCAGGAATTGGAGCATCCAGGACATACAACTTGCGTTATTGCTTAAGAACAATTCTCAAGTTTATGAACCAGCCAAGAAAGTTAGTCCCAGATAGCTTATCCTTCTCAAGGATGGATCGCAGTGACAGGGGATTATTGCTACTTGAAGAGGTCATTGATCTACAATAAAGTTTATGCAAAGTTTAATTAATTCAATTAAAACATTTTAGGATACGAATTTCAATTCTGAAAAATTAAAATCGTTATAGAAAATCATATTTTTCGCTGATTTTATTATCCGAAATTAATTCCTTAATTTATCCAAAATTAAGTCAATTAAAATATTTTAATTAACCTGGGCCCACATCTAACTAATCATCTTATCCTAATCCAATTAGGACTTAAGATATTTGAATCCTAACGTATCACCAAAACGAAATTCTCGATATTTATGTGCTATCCAATAAGGATAACGAAACAGATTTTACTAATATCTCCTAATCTAATTTGTTATCTATCTCTTATCAAATAGAAACTTCATAATAGAATAGATATAACGAGATAAATAATTTCAAAAAATAATTATTTGCAATTTCGGTCCTCATCCAAATAATCACAAACATGTAATTGAATCATGAACTACTATCCCAATCGAACCTAATGATATTAGTTTCGAGTTAATATTAAGACTTATACAATTTAAGAAACTCAAAACAATGTAACCTAAATATGCATACCGAATTACAGAGATTTCATCCATGTATCAATACACGAAAAATAAAGATTATACCTAATGGTGTCATGGATCACAGAACACAAAATTCAATTCATTAAAATTATTCGAATTAACCTAACATGGTTACTTGCATGTACGGAACTAGTTTCAATTAAATCACGAATATATGTATCATATACACAAAACATGATAATAAATCTCACAGAGAACTTATGTATATCACATATACATCAACTATTAACATGTTTTCAAGCATATATCATTTATATATCAGAAGAAAACATGTAATGAATTTAATGGAATCGAACTCGATGGCTTTGATACTACTGTTGGGTTTGGGGTCCACACGCAGCAGAGATTACAAATTTTTTTGACAAAAACCCCAACAGGATCCGAATATAATTCCATTAAAAACGTTTAAACTAAGAAAACTTAATCTACCAAAGTGATTAAAGTGATTGTGATGAAATTGCCTTGAACAAAAAAGAACAGAGGTTATAAAAAGATGCTTTGTAATATCTCTTAATCGTGATGTGTAATGGTGAATAATGGAAGTCCAGCACAGGCGTATCATCAATTGAGTTGTTAGAAATGGTAACTACAAATATGTTCTTTATAGCTTAGATTATAGCTGAGCCAATGATAATTGATTGAGATTGTCTAGTAGGGTAAAGTTTGACTACTAGTTATCGATAATTTTGTATTGATAATCTAAAATCACAATAGTTAGCATGAGAAAAATTATTGGAACTTGAATCGAAAGGCAAGACAAGAATGTTGTGAGAGTCTCATAGATTTCATTAAAATATTCATTCAGGCAAGATCCAAGATTATTATGATAAGAATGAATTGTTAGTGACTTGGAATTAAAATTGACGGTGTCAATTATAAAGAAATATGAGATACATCAGCAAGTAGAAGTTGATGGTGATTAACCTAGAGGGTTATATTGCTTTTGCCTTATTTGAATGAAAAATTCACGCTCGAAAACTAATAATGGATTAACTTAAGTTTAAATGGCAACTGAAGGTTATTAATATTGTAATTATAGGATTGATAGAATCTACGAAATTTCTTACTAGTATTATGATTTAATTCTCGTTGAAGAGTGAGTGAAATATATGTGTATAGAAAGAGTTGAGGGTTATCGATAACCAGGATTATTGTTTTGGTAAGGAACAGAAAATCTACTTTCTGGTGGGAAAGAGATGTATAATAGCTGGGAGGGACCTTTCTCAATCTTGACACAATATATATGTAGCCAATTTTAGTTCCAAAAAATCTTATTCTCGAGCTTGTCACTTGGAATATGAGAGATACTACAAGAAATATTATAGTGTAAGTTCACTGGTGTTGAAATTATCAGGCTACAAATGCTTGAGTGCTTCTTTTTATAGTTTGTATGCTTAACTTCATCATCAATTGGTATAGGATGAGAAGAAAAGGTACAAATTAGTTGAAGCCTAAGTAATTTAGAACTACAAAAAAACGTATTAGCAGAATGTCAGTATACAATCACAACTCAAATAATGAAAGAAATGTGTAGACAAGCATCATAGTGTGTTAAAATAGTCGAAAGACGTATGTATTCTTTTGAATTTCTCACCTATGAAAGGGTTATGTAGATTCAGAAATTTTAAGGTTAAGGAAATTTATTGATTCATAAATTGAAATGGGAAGTAACTTCTATATATCTTTGAAGTTATAGTTAGTTGATTTACTTTAATGTCAAGAGCGAAATTGCTTAAGTTGGGGAGAATGTAACGACTCGTATCCTTAGCCTGATGATTAACGTTAATATGATATCTAAGTAACTCGAGTTAGACTCGTGGTTAAGCCTGGCTTGTCTTGATTAGCGTGTGAGTGCGATTGATGTATTGTATTGTGTTTGTTTGGTGAGAAAATAATAAATAAAATTGACTATACACCTGGGGTGGCACAAGTAAATCATGGGGGATCGTACAAGGAAATGTGGAATTAAGCTGTACGTTTGAGTGTACTCATTGGTGTACGTGGCAAGAAGAAAAGCTGTAAAATATATAGGTATATTTATTTATATATGTTCATATATATAAATATTTATGTAATTAAAAACTATAGTTGGAATTAAATAATTAGAAAATTATGGGACGCTTTATATTGTGTGTAGGTCAAGGGTGTCGCACATGGGTCGCGGAGTAACGTTCACGCCCGAGTGTACTCGTCGGCGAGCACGAAGAAATTATAAACGCATAAATATATATATATATATATATATATATATATATATATATATATATATATATATGTTGTATATATAAATAATTATATATATTAAATAATAAATAAATTGGTGGGCATCTAGTCACACGTGGGGTCAAGGGTGACACATGTAGTGTGTTCACTAGCGTGCACGTCCGAGGGAAGTCGTCGGCGTGCGTGGTGAATTTTAAATGAGCAAATACATAGATGTTTATATTTATATATACGATTGTTATATATATAAATATATAAATAACCTATAGTTTTGTTTTAGTTTATTGAAATAAATTGGATTCGCCCCGGGATGCGCATAGCACGAAACTCGAGAATTTCTTTATCCAAACTTAAGCCGGTTGTGGAAGAGCAGGATCATTAGATTTGCCTCGAGATTTGTGTTGCAAGAATCTCGATGAAATCAAACATTTATCCTCTTAAACCTAGGGTTAATTTCACCGATGATCACTCAAGTTTGCAGTTTGTAACACTTTGGTCACTAAACTTTCATTTGTTCCAAATATATCACTTAACTTTACAAAACGTTTCAACAAAGTCACTCCGACCACTCTCCGATCAAAAACCCACAGGCTCTGCTGATGTGGCGCCACGTGGATTTCATGGGAGGTCACTTAACTTGTTAAGTGATGACATGGCATGCCACATACACACCCACCCACCCACCCCACCCCACCCTTAGTTCACCCCACACCTACACAAATTTCTTTTCTTCCTCTCCAACCCCCTGAATTCGTTTCTTACTCTCCAACCCCCTAAATCGTTGAATCGGGTTGCTCTCTCTCTCGCGATTCATTTCGCGGTCGTGCTCTCCTACCCCCTGGATCGTCTTCTTCGTCGTGCTCTCACTCTCGCGGTTCCTCTCTCGCGGTCGTGCTCTCCCCTCCCCCAACTAGTTCGTCTTCTTCGCCATGCTCTCTCGCGTGCGGTTCCTCTGTTAAGGTCGTGCGGTTGTGTGGTCATGCTCTCCAACCCCCCACTGGTTCGTCTTCTTTGTCGTGCCCTCTCTCTCTCTCTCTCGCAGTACCTCTATCGCTCGCGGAGCTTTGATCCCGCGCATCGGCCTCGACAGGCGGGGCAAGGTCGCTGTCTCGCGGAGGTTCGATCCCGCGCAACCAATCGGCCTTGACTTCACGGTGCAAGGTGTCAATGTAAGAGATTTATTCTTCGCACTGGTTTTTTTGGACAGATGATAGATCAAACAGGGAGTTTAATAGGCAATTTTGTTTTTTGTTGGGTAGATATGCAGTGATTGAAGGATTAACTTATTTGGGCATGCTTAGATTCCTGGTTTGTTATTGTTTATGAATGGTTTATTCCACTATACGTTTGTAACAAACTTCATGAATCTCCAGTACTGTATAATTCCTCATCAATGTTATACACTTTTAGTTATCGAAGTGGTTCCATTTTAGTTTGCTGGCTAATCTTGACTCTATTAATTATTACTTTGTTAACAAGTTGACATTGGTGTTTCTATGGTCAATTTCAATTAAGTGCAAGACAGAGTAGTTACAACATTATTGGATCAGGTAAAACCTGAACTAACCATTATTCTTTCTATTTGTGTTTGTGTTTGATATGTCGTTGAAGAAACCGTTGTTGCGTTCCTGCTTTGAATCTTATCATATATTGTGAAGGGAAGTTAAAAGACTTTCGTTATTAGTTAGTGCTCTACTTTACCTCTATATGTTCTTTTGAATATATTTAACTGTTTGGTTTTATGGTTTTGTACATCTCAAGGGACATCTTTAACATCTTTATCATTGCAGGAATCAAATTCACAATGGAGATGATGGTCAAAAAGAAGTTGAGCCTATCTTAGAACAAAGATATTTTGGGTCCCCAGATATTAGAGAGCAAGAATTAATTGACTTAGAGGTTAGTCAGCAAGAAGAAGTGGAACCTCCAGAAGAACAAGACAATGGAACAATTCGACATGAAGAAATAGAAGCGGATGAAGGCCATGATTTTTTCTAGAGTGACAATGATGTTGAGGACGATGATGACTATCAAGAAGTTGTTGACGAACAACTGCACAGTAGAAAAAAAGGAAGGCCTAAGGTTATTACTTCACCTCGTAGTAGTGCACTTGCGATTGTTGAAGTGCATGACCAAGACTCAGACTATGCAACATCAGATGAGCTCCACACAGATGATGATTCCGATGGATCAAGATGAGTTATGTAGAGTTCGATGAGTTCAAAGACATGGCAAACCCACAGCTTGAATTAGGCATGAAATTCTTTTCTTTCAAGACATTTAAGATGGCATGCAAGAATTGGGGTATTCAAAATAAGTGACAAATACGTTTTACTACGAATGATATGAAATGGTGCATATGTAAATGCCAGCGCTTCAAGTCTAGCAATTGTGAGTTTTGAATTTTTGCTTCTTACGTGGGTAAAGATGACTCAACGATTCAAATCAAGTCAATCAACTTTACCCACTCATGTACCAAAGTGAACAAGAATTATCACGTGACTTCTGACTGGCTTGCAGAAAAGTATATTGAACAATTTCGAGTGGACCCAAATTGGTCAGTATCGGGTATTATACAAAGAGTGAAGGATGACTTAAAGTTCGAAATAAGTCGAATGAAAGCTTGGAGAGCAAAGAAGAAAGCAATGGAGATGATGAATGGAGACGAGGAGAGCCAATACCTGAAACTTCATTCGTATGTACTTGAGCTGCTAAAAACAAATCCGGGCACAACAGTCAAAATGACGTAGCATCTAGGGGTATTTCAAGGCATATATATATGTCTTGCTCCATTGAAAAATGCTTTCAACTCTGGATGTAGGGAATGGAACTTAAGCAAATGTTGTGGAGAGTAGCTAGGGCCACATATCGCGAGAGAACGATCTTTTGGTTAGATGAGTTGGAGAAGGTTAATAGAGATGCTAGATTGTGGTTGAACGAGGTTCCCATCGAATCTTGGTGCAGGGCCAATTTTAAAACACGCCCTAAGTGTGATATGTTGCTTAATAATTTGTGTGAGTGCTTCAATCGATACATTTTAAATGTCAGGGATAGAGGAATCATTGACATGCTAGAGATGATAAAGGTCAAGTTAATGCGGAGGCTCAGGCGCAAAAAGGAGGATATACAGAGAATCATTGCTAAGGGGAGAAAGCAAATATGTCCTAAGATTCTAAAAAAGCTTGAGAAACTTAAAGATGAGTCCATTTTCTATGTTGTTGAATACTCGGGTGGCCCTTCTGTGTCATGTCATGGACACGGTAAGACATATGTGGTAAACATGATGGACTTGTGTTGTGATTGTGGGAAACGGCAGCTTACGGGCATCCCATGCGAGCATGTGGTGGCAGCTATTATGGGAAATGATGGGGACCCAGTGGATTACATCAATGAGTGTTACTATATAAGCACTTACAAGAATGTGTATTCACACTACATCAACCCAACAGAACGTGAGGAACTATGGCCTAAACCAATAGAAGATGTCCAACCTGTCAAACCACCAGCATAAGTCCAAAAAAGGAGAGGAAGAAAAGTAACAGCAAGGAGAAAGGTGCATGAGGAAATAACGATTGCGGCTGCGCAAAAAAAGATGTCTAAGAAGGCCACATTACGTATGACTTGTCAAATTTGCCATGTTGAAGGTCATAATAAACGTCGTCATACTCAGGGTCAAAACAAGGTATATCTTGTTTTACTTATAAAAGTTTATATGTTATTAAAACACTTGTTATATTTTTGTGTGATGTGACTTTGCATTTATATAGTATTTAGAGAAAGAAAGGGCCAAGTGAAGGAGTTCAAGTGGATGAGAATTCTACATGTGGCGAGACACCTCTTGAGCAGGTATGTATGTTACATTGTTGGAGGGATTGGAATGGTTTGGAATTGAATTCCATAATGTATTAATAATGTATTTTAATTCTTGACAACATAACCTTTTTACAACTAATGATACAATTGCGAGTGCTTCCCAACCCCTTCCTACAATGCCAAGTATGATGGATTGTTCACAACCTATTCCAAGGATTTCTCCGAAGTCAAGAGCAAAGATTCCAGTTGTTTGACGTCGTGGCGGTGGAAGAGGTGGAGTAATTGAAAGAGGTGGATGATGTACAAAGGACGTGATTGTTTTCCAGATTTATGGGTGAAACTTCCATGTTGGATGATGTACAAAGTATGGGACTATTTTTTTTGGTGCATGTGTAATGGCAACCCATTTTTTGTAATGAAAATCTATTTTAGAATGTATGGAAACCAATGTGGAGTCGTGTTCTGACTCACATCTCTTGTTGAACTCTTTAATGTATCCAAATGCTTAATTAAGAGTCAAATATCCAAATTCATGGGCATCAAGCAAATTGAATGTGCTCGGCTTTGAACAAACTGGCACAAACAAATCTTGAATTCATCTTCTCTTTTTTTTTGAGATTAACCATAAACCTTATTAATGAAGCTATAAAACATGAAAAAACAGCAAAGAAAAAAAAAGATTTCAAACAGCAAAGAAAAAAAAAATCTTGAATTCATTTTCTCTTGTTTTTTAGCCTGATTATGCATGCAGGGCATTCAATTTGTGAATTAAAATAGATTCCTACAAGCATAGAAGAGCAAAATTATAGAAACGAGAGTATTCGATTTGTAAATCTAAATTAATTTGCACTCTAAAATTTTGAATTCAACACATAGTTTAATTTTTCATTCATAAGCTACAAAACCACAATACATGGTTTGGCGTAAGTTCTACACAAAATCACACTACAACTTTTCCCTTCGATTCCAACCGAAGAAGACTACTTCGTTTCTCCTCCAACCATTATGTTTACTTGTATACAATGAAACCAAACAACAATACAATGACAACCAAGCATAACCAACATGCAACTGCACAACCGTTGAGTTTCTTACGCCCATTAAACTCGTCTTGCAACCTCTTCTCACTTTCCATTTGGTCTAACTTCCTCAACAACCCATTTATAACAATCATTGCCCGGTCAGTCATTTCAGGATCAAGCCAGTAAAAGTATTCGCAACCGCATCTATGCTACAGAACAACGAAGATTTTGATTTAATATCCTTCATATGAATAACATTTAACAATTTCATAGAATATACACATTTTTGTACAAACCGTGTATTTCCTACATCTATAAAATCGTCGTCCTGGATTTGTAGCCGTCCACGAGGTGAACACCACTGCTGGCACGTCGCAATAAAAATACTCGTGTCCTTTGACGAACTCTATGATTTTTGGCCAAGCTACAAATATAACAATGTAGCTACAAAGAACCAAACTCTTGTAAAAAAAACTTCCTTCATGATATCAAGAAAAATAACAAACAAAACTTCCTAAAATATCAAAGAAAAACAAGCATGCTACTCTAATTGAAATTTGAACTAAGGTTGTGGCCCTTAAATGAGTGCTATGGATAAAGCAGGTTCATGTAGTTGATCCATATAATTGGGAAAAAGGCTTATGCAGACAAGAGTTAATGTAGTTCTTCAAAACATTTCATGTGAGATGGACGAGACATCATTTGCCTGCAAAGTTGTTGGTTCATGCCTTCATCAGAAAATAAACATTATAATTTCCATATCAACATCCACAATATAACAACTTTGTTCATTAGTTTTACATATTCCTTTATTACTTCATCACTACAAGAAGAGCAAATACAGGGAGACTACTTAATGCCTCCCATCACAGTGCTATACACAATAACAAGTATAAAACCTTACAAAGGCAAAAACCTCTTCCCTCTCAGGATGAAAAACCTATACATGTAATAACTTCTTAGTGTTCAAGTTCATATAATTATAGTGTGTATTATGAAAAGAAAACTATACTTCTACTGAAATCTCTCTGTGTTTCCAACTCTTCTTCTTTAGCTATCCATGTTTGTATTCTCCAATTACTATCCCCCTTTCATGCATAAATATGCATCTCCTCTTATTAGTTGCTTTCGAAGATGTCCAAGAGCGAGAGCGCCTGCAAATGTCTCATAATACTTTCTCTTATTTCTGAGAGTATCTTTGTCGGTTCATGAAGATAAACACTTACATGCCAACATCATAATCTAAGCTTGAAAACCAAAAATTAAGCATTCAAATGTGCTACTTTCAAGGTATGCATCAAAAGTTCATTTAAGCATATCTACTCACTTTCACATACGTGGAGGGACAACGTAATACCATAAAACAAATTATGATCAAATAGATGAGAATACCATAAAACCTTCTCCAATGCACAATGTGGATTGCAAATGTGAAGATCATTAAAATTTGTAAATCATGTTACTGCTAATTTATACATCAGTGTTAGCTTTCAACATCAAGAGCAACTGCCACTGTCACCTCTTCTAATTAACAACACTGCTTCATCTGCTTAATCAGGTATTAAAAATTGAAAGACCATTCTTTTCAAAACAGCCCTCCTTCCCAATACCCACAATTCAAATTAATTAAAGGTCCAAACAAGCATCAAAGAACAGTTTTTTTTTTTTCTCAGTTGCCTTCATATTTTTTTCACTATTTGGTCTAATTGCAGAACATATATCTGAGACCCTTCCGGTAATCACTGCAAAATTTTGGTCTAATTGAAGAAAATCAATCTAATTGCAAAAAAAAAATTTGAGGTAGAGGACGAACCAGAAAAGGGGGGGAGATGGAGAGATCGAAGGACCGCGCGCGAGACAGAGACAGAGATGTACACGCACGACCGCGAGAGAGCACGGCGAAGAAGATGAACCAGTGGGGGGAGGGGGAGAGCACGACCGCGAGAGAGCACGGCGAAGAAGACGAACCAGTTGGGGGGGAGGGGAGAGCACGACCGCGAAAGAGGAACCGCGAGAGTGAGAGTACGGCGAAGAAGACGATCCAGGGGGTAGGAGAGCACGACCGCGAGAGGAATCGGGAGAGAGAGAGCAACCCGATTCAACGATTCAGGGGGTTGGAGAGTAAGAAACGAATTCAGGGGGTTGGAGAGGAATAAAAGAAATTTGTGTAGGTGTGGGGTGAACTAAGGGTGGGGTGGGGTGGGTGGGTGGGTGTGTATGTATGTGGCATGCCATGTCATCACTTACCAAGTTAAGTGACCTCCTATGAAATCCCACGTGGCACCACGTCAGCAGCGCCGGTGGGTTTTTGATCGGAGAGTGGTCGGAGTGACTTTGTTGAAACATTTTGTAAAGTTGAGTGATATATTTGGGACAAATGAAAGTTTAGTGACCAAAGTGTTACAAACTGCGAACTTGAGTGACCATCGGTGAAATTAACTCCTTAAACCTACAAACCAGTTTCGTTTCTATCACCGTTCGATTTCTAGTTTGAGAGGAGAATATGAAATCGAATAGAGAGAAAGAGAGCTCGAGTTCGAGAAGAGAAAGCGTAACCGAGAGAGGGAGCTTGAGATCAAGGAAAGCCTGGGTGCGTTGTTGTTGTTGAAATCGATTGTTGTCGTTTGTGAGGTTCGGTTATGGAGGTTTGGCCGACATCACTCTCCTAACGTCGCTCTGGGAACAACTCCACCAAGCCAAACCAACAAACAAACGAAAAACACAAAAAAAGGAAAACAGAGGAGACGGACGATCAAGAAAAAAAGGAGGAACGGGGTGGGAGGGTGTTGTGGTGGTTTTGGTCTCCAAAAAAAAGGGAAAATATATATATTTGGGGACCAAATAAATAGAAATTCGATATTTCTATTGGAAGTGGAGAATTTGGGATTTTCACAAGATTTTATAATCGGGGTTTTACCTCGTAAAGCATGAAATAATAAATTGAGCTAAAAACTAGCAAATTGATTTTTGATTCAAATGGGATCAATTCAAGACTCTTAACCAATGAAAATTGGACTTGTATTAATGATTTTCAACTTATTTTAGGTTTATGATTGACGGGAAATGGATTGAGGATTGTAAGAGTAAATAAGTGGGTAAAAAGTTAGTAAAGCTCAGTGCGGGTAAGTGAGACTCATATTTTTATCAATTATGCAATGTAAATTAGTATTTAGTCGGACAGGTAGTGTTATGGATTGGGAATGGGGCTATGTACCATGACTTGACCTATGTTTTTTTATCAAAAGTATTTTAAGAACTCAAAATAAATTCAGGAAGAGATTCATCAAGAGTGAATTCGACTGGGGCAGGATGTTGCATTGGGTGGCTACTAAGTATGAGTCCCCAACATGGTGAATACTCCGTTGATGCTTTCCATTTAAGAACGGGTTGCTAGGTTAGGACTTAATACATTAGAGAATTACTGGCCGGTGATTCTGTGGTGGGGTTTTTGGTGACGGGAGTATACAACTCTTTTTACCAAAACAAAAAGAAAATACAAGTCATGGGTACAGTTGCAATTGACCAATGAACATGCATCTGTTTATATATTATTTATATTATTTCAATGCCCTGATAGCTATGATTTGGATTCATTGTTATATATTATTCTTTAATATTAATTTATAGTTGATGGATTTATGAGAGTCACTTACTGAGCATGTAGGAGCTCGCCCAACTTAACATTCTAGGTGAATGGCGTGTATTTCGACTCGGGAATGGAGAAGATTTAGGAGTTTAGTATTTTCTCTTCGATGTATTGAAAGTCCTTGTTATATATATTGTATTGACTTATTGATTTGTAATAACAAGGGTTATGATTTAGGTTTTAATACCGAGATTTATATTGGTTTTGTATATCTTGTTTACATCAAAAAACGCTTTTAATTTTCGTTGCGTTTAATAATTGTTTTAGTTCGATATTCGATATACAGGGTTGTGAACAGGTATAAGTGTAAGGATGCTGGCTTTAGTTAGGCCCGATCTGGTTTACTAGGGCTTAATTAGGGTTTTTGGCCGAATGATTTCTTAATTAGGATGAGGGACGTCACAACCCAAACTAATTAAACTAGGATTAACGTTAATCTCGAAGATTAATAGTTGTAATTCAGGCGTTACGTTGACAACTCGGTTGACTCCGACACGAGAATTAAAGGAATATGTTATTTATGGATGATGGTTGTTTATATGTGGTTTTTAAATTTATTATTATTATATTACACTACTTGTGCATACATTGTTATCGAGCGAGTTAGTGTGACAGGTGTTCGCCTTGTAAGGTGTATCAATACGGGTATCGAAGTACGGGTATACTACGAAACTCGATTAATTCACGTTAAGATGACTAAGTAATCCAATGAAATAGATAAGGTAACTATAGGCTAAGTAAATTAAAATTTGAACAATATGCTATGACGCGCCTCGAAATGCATGTCGATACAGGGGGCACCAGATATTAGGTAATCGAAGGTTAGTGGAACCATGAGTTAGTTAATTTTTACAAATAAAACACTAACTATATAGTTTGTGGTTTGATAAGGCTTAATGTAATGTGAGTTAATTAAATAAAGAAAAGCTTATAGTTTGAACTAAATAAGGAGATCATAAGATGGATATCTAGATGATCATAATGAGAGAAACAAGGAAGGGAGTGTGCTATTGGAGTTAATAATGCATGGAGTCATCAATTGATATGTGATAACATGTTTATGAACCATAATATAATCATCGAGATATGTACGCACACTAAATCTTAACCAAACATATATATATATATGAAGTTGGTGGAGTTTTGATGAAACCACTCAAAATTCTCATGTAATCTGAGAAAAACCAGAAGTTTTTAGAGGATTTCAAGCTGGGAATTCAACACTTTGGAAGACAAATCAAATGATCCGACCTAGGTAATCATCTTCCCCATCTCATACACTCCTCAATTAACCCATTTTGGTTAAGTTTGGGTGAAATTCAAAATTGATTATTAGACCTTTGGTTTGTAGCAAAACTTGATGAATCACATGTTTATAGATCATTATCATATAGAATTTACTACTGATTTAGCTGGATTTGCTATTTTTGATGGAATTGAAAAAGTTTGGTCAATGCATGAGATTTAGAGAAATTGGGTCAAATTGATGTTCTAGATTGCTTTAGTTGTTGTTTTGGAGTTAATTGTGCATGAAGAGTATATTAAAACAAGTAAGGTAGCCAATTAAGAGGCGAATGACATAATTCTCGACTTGATAATTTTGTCCCAAAGGACAGATAGCGTGTTACCTGGAACGGTTAGTGCGGTAATCGTTCTGGGTTCCCTACTATTTTTCAGGATGAAGGACAGTAGCACGCTACTTAAATCACATAGCGCTACCCCCACATAACGCGCTAGGTAGACCCACAGCGCGGTAACGACAGATAAAATATGAATTTAGGGCGCTATTTTGATGATTTTTAACTAAATACCTGACCAAACACTTGTAAATAATATCAACTTATAAAATTGAACTCTAGGGACCTAGGGGACCATAGCTCGGTATCGAGGAACTTGTCGGGTCAGATACGGGAGTCCGGGGAAGTCAGAGTGCGAAGTGAGGTATGTAAGACCTTTGAGAATGCTTCACAAAATTCAATTCATTTTTCTTATGCGTGCGATGGGAGCCGAGCTATTTTACTTTATTGGTTTTGCATAACTGATTGCTTGGTTTATCGGGGTTTTTACACTGGAATGTGTAGACGGACTTAGGCACACTATACTATAGCAAGTGTGATCACACAATCTGTGAATTGCGACCCGAGCTGCACTATGCTTCACGTGTCGGTGACTCAGTGGATTTGGCTAGTGCCGTGAGGACTAAGGAAACAAGACTGAGGAGGTTGTCAGAGAAGCCCACAGGAGAGACCCTCAGCTCCGAAGTATGGTATAGTCTACTACACGCGACACATCCTTGGGTTTTCATCAAAGAAATTTATGCGTATATTGACTTAACTGTTATATGTTTAAATTCTCGTTTACCTCGTTAACTGCTACTTTGTTTGATTATTGTCAGTTGCGCTGTGTTGCTATCATTGTAAACTGCCTGAATCTTTGTATTGCCCTAAATTCATAGAAGTATGTATTTATATTGCCAGATAACGTACTTGCATGTCTTGTAGCTTTATTTGATTTTTTGTTGAATATTGTGTGGATTTGTCTTGGGAATTTACTCACTGGACTCGTCACTGTATTTGTTGGGTGACTGAGTGCAGATCTTTCTACGAGTACCGGGAAAGGAAAATCTTAGGCGACTATCTCTTTTTGCTGACGGTCTTGGACATACTCGTAGGCGTTTATATTATTTTGATATTCTGGTATTATTTTGGGTATTGGGAGATTTGAGATGACTTGTAAATGTATATACCATGTTTTACGGTACTGTCGCTTATATACATAATACTTTTTCTAGTTTTCCATAGTAGGACATGCTCATATGGATAATGTTCATCATGCTAATCTAATACCTTACCCGCTTAAGTTAAAGCTTCCGTAGATTTATTGTGAACTTGTAAAATACAAACCACTAGTACGACTAGGACTTAAATAAGCTACTAATAGTTAAACTTAAAGAAATAAATTAAGATTAATTTGAATAATCAGTTAACTGAACTAATAATACCTACGTGGACATGATTATCATGACTTGAGATGGACGGGCTGCTGCCGGACACGTGTAGACGACACCCCGGGGTGACGGGCCCTTCACACAAACAAACTAACCCCAATCAATACAAAACAAATTATTCAAACCCTTTCAAATGCATACCAAAAAAGTGCAAATACACCATTTTCCACCAATAACTATAACGAAAACGACTCTTACGTATGATAGTAGTGGGCTTTGAAAAATTAAGTTTGCATCACCGATCGTGGTCCCAGTGGTTGGAGTGGATCGTCGAAGTCGATGTTGGATCAATGTGATAGGTGCACAACAATGGCAGGAAAAGGGCATGAAAGTGATTGTGAGGGTTGTGAGGACTAAAGAAGTTATTTCATTTGATGGTATTTTTTAAAATGGAGTGAAAAAAATTTAATAGTTTGTACATAGTAAACTGCAGGTTGCGCATAGTCAGACTATAAAAATAAATGTAACATTAACTTTGTACACATATATTAAGTCCTTCGACATATTGATCAAACATTTACTCCAACAATCCCTATACACCTATCTCCTTGTACTACCTTCTAGTTCTACACGCTGCAAGAAGTCAATGCGCGGACGGCACGACATCTGTATGGAGCATGCCGTTCTAAAGAGCTGTTATTAGTCAAACCGTGCAGTGTGAACGAAAAATGAGCTGGTTTTCATGGGCGGTGCACGTGTATAAAATTAGTACTACTAGATGTCTGTCCCTAGACAATGACAATTAGCATGTGCTCTCACGCGCTTTCATATATTCGGAATAATTAAAAAACGCTCTTTCAAATATAAAAGTCTCCAATTTTTTTTGACCAATCAAACTTTAATTTCACATGTCATTTTCACTCACATTAATACTCATTGATACATGCATATTAGTTTTTGTACTCACACATGGATGCAAAAATCTGATAAGAGGATAAAGAGTTGAGTAATGGATGATACTAATTTCTTATTAAGAAAAAGTACTGGATAGTATTCCTAATAATTTATTGATTTCATAGTAAAATAACAAGCTCCTTCTATATATTTGTGTATAGGCTTAATTATAGGTGCAAATTTATATTCTAAACTTACCAAATTCTTGTAATATATTTATGTGACCTTTCAAATTAGACAAAAATCATACTCTTTGTTTTTTTGCGGTTTTATATAGGGCTGGCAAAATGTGCCCGGTCCCGTTTCGCCCATTTTGTCCGGTCCCGTTTTAAACGGGACCGGACAATTTTTTTTCGATAAATATACGGGTCTGGACAATGTTTTATGTCCGTTTAAAAATACGGGACCGGGTCTGGGCAAAAATTAAAAAAAAATGGGTACCCGTTTGTGATTAATTTGAAGGGCATATAAGTAAATTTACACTCCATAACCCAATTCTCACCCTCTCACCGTCTCACACTCACCATTCCTCTCCTTCTCAACACCGCCGCCTCTATGCACGGCCTCTCTGCCTCTCCGCCTCCCTCAACACCGCCTCTCTGCCTCTCTGCCTCCCTCAACATTGCCTCGCCGCCTCTCTGCACATGGCCTCTCTGCACGGCCTCCTCTCCGCTCCTCTTAACACCGCTTCTGCCTCCTCAACACCGCCTCTATCTCTGCACATGGCCTCTCTCGCTCTCGCCTCCCTCAACACCGCCTCCTCACACCGCCTCTCTGCTTCCTCAACATTGCCTCGCCGCCTCTCTGCACATCGCCTCTCTGCCTCTCTGCTCCCTTAACACCGCCTCTCAACACCGCCTCTATGCACGGCCTCTCTGCCTCTCCGCCTCCCTCAACACCGCCTCCTCACACCGCCTCTCTCTCTTCTCTCCTCCTCAACATTGCCTCTCCGCCTCTCTGCCTCCCTCAACACCGCCTCTGCCTCCCTCAACACCGCCTCCCTCAACACTGCCGCCTCTCTGCACACCGCCTCTCTGCCTCCCAGCGCGACAACGTCCGCAACCAGCGGGAGCACCTCGTCCTCCACCTCGCCAACGCCCAGATGCGCCTCCAGACCCCTCCCGACCCCATCGACTCCCTCAACCCCTCCGTCCTCATCCGCTTCCGCCGCGGCCTCCTCTCCAACTACTCCTCCTGGTGCTCCTACCTCGGTCAGAAATCCAAGATCTGGCTCCCCGAACCCAACCCACGCTCCGCCGACCTCCACCGCGAGCTCCTCTACGCCGCCTCTATCATTGTTGACAGTTTTTAGTATTTTTAAATATTTATTAAATATTTTATATTTGATAAATAAAATATTTATTCATATTTAACAATAAAAAGCGGACAAAACGGGTCCCGTATGTTTATAAAACATACAGGACTGGACAAAAAAAAATTGCCCGTTTCAAAAACGGGACCGGGTCCGGGCACCAAATTTAATAATTTTAAAAATGGGTGCTCGGTCCCGTTTATGTCCGTTCCCGGATTTTTGCCAGCCCTAGTTTTATATAACTGGAATGGTATTGTATTCCAATGTTAATTAGTGAGCGCATCACGTACGTACGTAGTAACTTAATATTTTGCTCCATTAGCTAGCCGGCCAATCATCAATTTGGCTTTAACAAATACCCAACAATTCTGGGTTTTTTCCTTGATTAGTACATTTATGAATAATATTTATCAACTCAACACTCCTAAAGAAATATTTTCCAAACTAACACATTTTTGGCCACGTCATTACCACATCACCCGCCACCTCAGGGGTTTAGTTCGGTCACAGAAGGAAGTCGTGACTTGCAGTTACGACTTTCCTTCAAAGGAAATCGTGACTGCAAGTCACGTTTTCCATCTTGCTTTCACTTCCTCTGAATGAGAATCACATTTGTATCTTACTCTCTATACGTTGTATTATTCATCGAACTTCACATTTCGGTGAAAATCAGGTCTCTGGGAAGTCCACATCTATAAGACAATCTAAAGACTAACTAGCTACAAATCACCTTGAAGGCAGCCTTGAAAGATCAGAAAATCATAAACATTACATACAGAAGCTCATAAGATTAATGTCATAAACATTATATACATTACAAAAGTTCATAAACATGTAGCACTTTCCTGCAAAAAAGCTGCAAATATTACAATGGGCGTTACACTGAACTACAGTAAATGCATTCGCTCCACATAAGATTGGTGTAACCATCTGTTGAGGTGGTCACCGCACCCAACAAATCAAGACTTCAATCACTCCTTCTTTCGAGGCGGCGGCAAGCGGGCAGCGGCGGCGGCAGGCGGGCCAGCGGCAGTGCAAGGCAATCAATCACTATGGAGAGGCGTCCTCGTGCCAACGTTCCAATGATTTTCATTGAAATCGTGACCGAAGGTCGCGTTTTTGTATACAAACAATACGCCCACCCCAACACTCTTGGTGATGTGGCGGTGACGTGGAACTGACGTGGCGGTAAGTGTGTTAGTTTGGTAAAAAAATTTTGTGGATGTGTTGGGTTGATAAAAATCTTGTCCATGTGTGTTAATCTAGCAAAAAGCCATTTTTTCCTTGATTAGTACATTTATGAATAATATTTATCAACTCAACACACCTAAAGAAATATTTTTCAAACTAACACATTTTTGGCCACGTCACTGCCATATCACCCGCCACCTCAGGGGTTTAGTTTGGTCACTGATGGAAGTCGTGACTTGCAGTCACGACTTTCCATCAAAGGAAATCGTGACCGCAAGTCACGTTTTCCATCTCGCTTTCACTTCCTCTGAATCAGAATCACATTTGTAGCTTACTCTCTATACGTTGTATTATTCATTGAACTTCACATTTCGGTGAAAATCAGGTCTCTGGGAAGTCCACATCTATAAGACAATCTAAAGACTAACTAGCTACAAATCACCTTAAAGGGAGCCTTGAAAGATCAGAAAATCATAAACTTTACATACAGAAGCTCATAAGATTAATGTCATAAACATTATATACATTACAAAAGTTCATAAACATGTGGCACTATCCTGCAAAAAAGCTGCATATATTACAATGGGCAGCCATTACACTGAACTACAGTAAATGCATTCGCTCCGCATAAGATTGGTGTAACCATCTGTTGAGGTGCTCACCGCACCGAACAATGCTCTTTACGAGTAATTTTATGGACATCACATTATTAAGTGATGCCTTAAGAAAGCCCACCCGCACTGAGTACGAGATGTACATAATAATATAATTTATCATAACAAGCTTAGGATGTAAATAAAAAGCACAGGATATAATATTTTTCTTATTTTTGAAAGGATCGTATTAAGCACCAATGTTGAAAGATTATTTTGTTACTTAAAATTACAATATTACCATTTATATTTATTTTTAGTTATTTCTTTTCTAACTATATATGTTTCCAATTCTCTTTCCTATTTTTACTCTCTCTTGCATATCTTATCGTTTTTTATATTTTTATATATTTAATTAACTTTTTATTTAAAAAACCACTAGACTTAATCAAGTTTATAACTATCCTATCTTAAGGGATTTTGAACTTTTATCTATCAACACTTTTTATTATTATATTACCAATAACAATTAATACTTCTATGTTATGTACATGAGGACACAATTTTTCCTGCGAGCACAGTGACACGTGTCAAGCGTGTACAATAAGTTATTTTTTCGTATGTCTTTATTATTTATAGTAGTGATAAGTGAGATCGTCTCCATGAGGATTTAATAATCTTCTATAGGAAAAAGTCTTTCAATAATTTTTATTATTATTTTTTACTTTAATTAAATTAAATTAATTACAACGAGAATTAAAAATTATTAATTCAAAGTATAAAACTATAATAATTAAGTAAACTAATTAAACTAATTTAATTAAATCAATTCAAATTCACTAATATTCAAATAAACTTAATTCAATAAAAAATAAATATCTATACAAACCTCCAGAACAATGAAACAATAATTTGTTTTGCATATAAACATATTACCTAAATCATATAATCATGAGCATACTTTAATCTCTTAATAAAGTATTCTAGATCATTAAACTCTAATCATAAGTAAGTAGATAGTCATTATCAAGCCTTCAGTTCTCCTATGCCGATGGAAAAACCTAATTTTATTGTACCAACTATTTATTATTTATTTATCTATTTTCAATTATATCCTTGTATTAATTTTCTATTAATCTCACAACCTATGAAATTCATTAGGCATTCCAAACAAAAACAAATCATCACACAAATCTACTCACACGCTAATCGCAGTACGACAAACTTAACCACAAGCCTAACTTGGGTTAATTACGATTTGGATTAACACTAATCACCAACTTAAGGTAACAAGTCGTTACGATAAATACCTATGAACGAATATTTTGAATCTTCAAATCATCTCCAAAAGTAATGAACAATAAAGTAATAAACTAAAACATTAAACTATGAAAGTAAACTAGACTCTAAGAGCAATGCAATATTGATCTAAGTACTCAAGGACAATTAATTATGTATCCCTAGGGTCATATATATAGTATCCTAGGTAGTAATATCCCAAACTAACTCGAAAGTCTCATTGTTATCTAAAATTTTTGAAATCGAACTCAGCGATTCCTCAACTATTCCACTTATTTGCTCAAATTGTTGGTTAAATCCTTAAAAACTACCTTTGTGCCCCACCGATTTATCTGGTGATTCCTATAAAAATCCCTAATAGCTAGAGATTCGCCAACAGTGCATTCAATTTAGTGTTTGATTCGCTAATGATTCTTTATGTACTCTTTCTACTTGATAAAATCCTTTATTTTCTTCCATTTTCACTTCATTTCTTCACATATTTCAATTTTTACCTGAAATAATAAAAACAAGAGAAAACCCAGTGTAATATTGCCTTTTACATTGAAAATTACCCTGAAATACATTATAAAACACTATGTAATTTATTGACTTATCAAATAACTCCAAACTCAACACTTTGTTGTCCTGAGCAAAGGAGTACTTCCAATCATTTTCTCTTTTCTTCCCACATTCTTATTTCATAATTATTTACTCTTACTTTTGAACAGAAGTAATCATTAAATATAAAATATTACTTTTATAAAAATAAGAATCATGATATAATAGAAAGATTTAAAAAATAACCTCTTATTTGACAATTCGACCTTCTAGTTATGCAATACACCTAAAAACTCAAAGTTCAATCAATTATCAAGGCTAAGCCACTATATAGGTTTTCTCAATCTCCACTAATAAGCATCAAACTTATGATAACTAATATAGAATCTCGAGATACAAAAATCACTAACTGAATCTCATTTACAAGCAATATTTAAAGTATTAACATGATCGAAGTCGATACAAATTCTTAATCACCAATAATTATCATTTCATTTTCATTCGAATGTTGGAATGAAAATATATACTTCACTTAATTTAGCTATAAACAGTCTAGTTAAATATTTTACTTGAAGAGTTCTTCATAAACATCATTCTATTTTTCCTATCTCTTTTTCCTTTGTCTATATGTTTTTTCTTTATATTATATTCCTACGGTTCCTTTCTCTATTTACTTTGGAATCCGCTATGTCAAATCCCGAAATTACTAAATCGATAATTACGATTAATTAAGGATTTACGGAGACTAATTAAGGTTTTGGCTGTGAGTCAAGAGTTGAAATACTGGTGAAATTGAGATTTATAAATAATTTTATTATTTTGTGATATGTACCTAGTGTTGTGTATTATAATATTTTATTTCGCGAAATTTAGGTGATTGAGTAAATTTGAGATTCGCGTGGTTTTGCCTCGAGATACGTGTCAAGATGGGTGCCGAGATAGTCAAAATATTGACGTAAATATTAGTTTCAAATTTCGTGATGAATAATTGAATTTACATTAAAAATTCAAAATTTAGACCGTAAATGGACTAAACGAGCTAACGTCAAGATTTGCCTCAGTTTGCGTATAAGTCGGGATTGAACGTAGTATAAAATGAGACGAAGTTGTGTGAGATCTTGTTTCGAGTTTGGTGTCAGTTGATAGTAGTCGAGGTTGAGATTTGGTCCAAACTGGTGGAAGTTTAGATAGTATGACAAGAGGATTGGTCCATAAAGATTTCGTATGCCATGAACAAAGTTAAGATTTTTAGGATGTTGGTGTGACCAAAACCAGTGCCATGAATATTTCATGAAGATGTAATGTTTTGTCAAGAGTTTTGTTCAATTTGGTGAAAAGTTGGATAGAAAACAGGTGCCAAAAGTCAAAACATATCAAAATAGGGATTTCTAGAATTAATAAATAAAAAGACATTAAGCTGCTGACAAGCAGCTAATGGTTTATATATAAATACAGAAAAAAAATCAAAAATCAAAAAAATCGATCGATTCCTTTTATATTTAACAGAATGCTTTTTCCTACCCTCTCAATTTGATCTTTCTCTCCGCGAGCTCCCGACATTCGATTTTGGCTCGGTTTCTTTTTGTAAAATCATAGAGCATCGCGAGGTGGTTAGTTCGAGCTAAGTTTATATGGTAGAAACTAGATATTTAGCCTACAATTTCGTAAATTCAAAAGTGGAAATATAATTAGATTACATGTTTGACGACCAAAAAATAGATTACATGTAAAAGTGGAAATATAAATAGATTACATAAATTTATATGGTTACTTAATAATATTGCGGAAGCAATTATAAAAACCTATATGTGGAAACCAAGAAATAGATTACATGTATGTATATCAAAAGTGGCGAGCAAAAATTTAACATTATGAATCAGTCAGGGAGTCTAGTCTCTTAACATAATATGTAACCCTAAACATATGAAAGACAAATCTAATAAATATAAATAACTAAAACTTACAAAAATGGTAGCAGATAGTCACCAAGGGCTCAGAGGTAATCGTCGATCTTTTCCTTCTCAGGTCTGCTACTCGACAGATTTGCAATTGGCACCAAAGAAGACAATTCTAGTGAGTAAATCAAGTGACCTATCATTCACATTTCCAAATGTACAAAAAACGGTAACTGAAAGTATATGATAACTATGAAAGAGAAGCTGAAAGGAATGATGTAAGCAAGTACTAGGTACGCTGTTAGAATAGACTGGGTAGTCACACAAATTGAGGTTCGGTCAGTCATGATTTACGTCACATTAGCTTATATATTTAGCCATAAGCTATGTTACATGAGCCAATCAAGAGTGCTGATATCCCTGTAGACTCTAACCCCGTGTGTCACGCTTATTCATAAAAGTCAAAATCAGGGAACCTAAACGTATGGACTACCTTACAACCACTATAAAATAACCTACCACATAAACCCAAATAAGACCGATATATGAAACATGGAGGAAAACAACATCAAATTATAATACAATGGCATGTTATAACACAACACGAAAGCTAAACGTATTTAGTATTCTCTCGAGATCTCTCTTCTCTCATTTGCATGAATTAAATATGGATGGTTTGCATGAAATATCCATTACTCTTACTTATATAGTGGTGAGATCTATTCATGGCCCTTGCTCTTATTTACATCCTCATCTCTAGGACAATCTAATGGCTCATAACTTAGTTATACTATCTACTAAACCACCCATGCAAACATACATATGCACACCAAGTGATATAGTGATGACGACAACACGCATCGCGAGGCATATCAATGCTCAATGTTTTATTTTTCTATCTCACGCCACAATTATGTAAACTCACTATAGGCATATTAGATTAATTATTGTAAATCTCATTACTAAATTAGGACTTACCACATCATTCTTTACCCCGGTCCCATGCCGGCACGCATCTCTAGGCGCGTCCCTGCTTGCGTCTCGACATTTATGTTTGACAAGTAGAGATGACTTATTAGTCTACACATATGCATTGCACTAGGAATACACCACGACAAAACTAAAATATACCTTGGCCACATGCCTCAGTTAGTACACATATCTCGATTCGAGTCCCATGTTACGGGTCCGTAATCTTAATTAAGGAATAAAATTGGATTAAAAATTTAGGTTATGACATTAGGACACCGCTCAACCTAATCCCATCATTTTTTATATTTGTGGTTGTCTAGGCTAGCCTGACTATTCCCACACGGCCCTAGTGCAATCGGCCTGGGTGTATCCTAGTGGCCCGAGCAATCTTGCCAAACTGTGAAATCAAAAGTAAGGTTGTGCGCTTAACTTATACAATCTTGCCTTCACCCTTACCATTTTGGCAACCCGACCGGGTTGCCTAATTTCATCATTAAGCCTTAATCTCAGCCACGTAGGACTTAACAATGTATTAGCCATCATTTTTGTCCTATTTTCCTCATTATTCATGTTCATAATAAGTATTACATAATTCTCGTTATTCATGAAACTTATAGTTAATTAAAACTTTTTACAGTTTATAAAATATTCAATGAAAATCTTAATAATTTCGCGAAAGCAAATAAAGTAAATGCTTAGTGTGTGGAAACCAGGAAACGACGATCAGATGTATTTAGATGATGAAACGACAATAACAATGTAATAAATGTGTCTGATGGGGGAACTATCGTTCAACCTAAATATATACAACCTAAGAGTATGTAAAAGACCAAGTAAGTCATAAAACGAATTATCAAAAAACATACAAAATTAGAGGTAGTAGCACGCTAAAAACTCGAAGGTAATCATTGATCTTCTCCTTGCTCGTCCTGCTACTCGACGTATCTGCACCCACCATCATAAAAAGGATGATGAGTACAATAATGTAGAAAGTAAACTAAGAGACATTTATCCACATTTTCAAATCTAATAAAAAGTATCTGAAAACATAATAATAACGAAAGAATGTCGAAACAAGGATATACTCTAAGATACTTCAGTTAAACAAAATGAGACTGACTCTAGGGTAAACAATAATGATCTAGGACCGGTTGATCATGAGTTACGTCACATCAATTTTAATCCACTATCTAAGGGAATGAGAAATCTCACAAGTGCCCAAATATGTAAATACTTTTCAACTACCTCATGTGGCGGCCCTGTGCCTCGAGGGCGCTGGGTGAGCTGCTATGTGGATCCCACAACCCAGCTAACGTCAACACCATGTTAACACTTCTTGATGTGCGTACTATTCATCGTATTCTTTATATTATTTTCCAATTATTCAAGATATTCATCAAGTTATAAGCATGGCTTGTGTTTTACTGGGTTGCAATTTGATAATCAATATTTCATAGTAGAAGTCTTAAAGTAAACATAAACATGTATTTTCATTAACTCTTAGGTTTTATAGAGCATCAATCCTATTATGGAAAACCCAGAATAGAATACACTATATCTAATGCGACAAAACTACACATATACAAGTACAAGTGTCTCAAAAGTCTCCCATAAACCTAAAATAGAACAAAATACCAAAATAAAACACCTATGAGTACTGTGCCAAATAGTGGGCGAGCTCAGAGTTAGTCACCAAGAGTCCAGTAAGTAAAACTCCGAGGAAATTTACTGAGCATTTATATGATGAAGTGAAAGAGATCCAATAAATATTGTTAAATAAACACGCAAAATGCAAACAACCAACTTTAAATGGATCATTGCATGCTTAAATAATAATAAAGCACAAACGTGTGTGCCTATCCCGGTCAAACTAGACCATACTTTGGTTACCCTCCCTAGGATCCTACTAGTGGGTACACCCAACTGGCCCATCACCTGGTCCTCTCGGTGGTTGGTGTAGACATAAAATGAACTAACACATGTACTAAAAAAGAAGCTCGGGTCGTTATTCACCGAGAACTCCTGATACACATGCCATGGTATAGCGTGCCATAGATACACAACGAAAATTCTATGGAAGTAAACTCAACTAACCATTCAAATAGTGACATAGATATAGATTACCGAAGTAAATAAGGAATAGAATCAGGAATACACTGAACAAGATAGAGTAAAATAGTAATGAAAGCAAGTAAATACTCAAGTGAAGTTTCATTAGGTTTTATAAATCTCAAATACGCTCTCTTACTTCCCTGGACCCCCGAGTCTGACCCGATTAGGTCCTCGATACCGAGTTATGGTTCCTTAAGTCCCTGAAGTACATTTTTATAATTTTACTTAGATTACAAGTGTTTAAATATGTATTAAGTCAAAAACCCCAAAATTAGCCCTTTAAATTTAGTTTTCATTTGTCATTAGTGCGTTGGTGGGTCTACTTGCACATCTATTCTTCATTTTAAAGAACAATTGAGCATTCAGACTGGATGGTGGCGCTAGCCAATCTGGTTCGAGATTTCTGTCCCCAACACCCCAATTAGCTAACTTAACCCCGTAAGTTCATTCTCCACTCAACGGTGACTCCAAAATGTGATTCAAATCAATAGAACAACACCAATTAGATCAAAATCATCAAATTCATGCATTCACTAGTTTTTCTCAAATTCATTTTAACCCTAATTATTTCAAAACCAGTTTATAATTCTCACTTGAAATGGTAATTATACTTGTAATTCATCAAGAATTCATAAAAAATCAGTGATGTATTCCTCAAATTTGAATATACACCAAAATATACAAATTTTAGCTCATTTCATTGTGTAGGAGATGAAGAAGATGATTACCTTGCTGTTTGATCTCCTAATTATCCTTCAACTGTCGATTTCTAGCTCCAAATCTACCTCTCCTTCTATAATTTCCAGATTTTCATTCCATAACATAAAGATTTATGACTCCATTAACCCACTTGATAGCCTGGTATTACTCACTAAGATCATCTCCATGTTCATAAATATATAATTCTTTTCTAACTATAGGAAGATTTGATACAACTATTCATATAGTCAACTTAGCGATATAATTTGATTATGGTTAATACACTTGGACTTTTTTATTAGCCAATTTACGATCTCGCCAACCCTCGACCACCCGGTACTCGGCGCCTCACATCTCGACATGCATCTCGAGGTATGCCACAACCTATTGTTATAACTTAATCAACATAGCCTATGGTTACATTACCCATTTTAATTGATCAACTAGTCATCTTTATGTGAATTAATCGTGTTTCCTATTGTACCTCTGATTTGTCTACCCAATTCCCGCTTCGACACTTATTACGAAGTGAATACCCATCACACCAACTTGCTTGATAGCAATATACACACACGCGATATTACAACAATATAATGTTTTAATATCACACCTAAGCAACCATCATCCACAAATAATATATTCCCTTGATTCTCGTGTCACAGTCAACCAAGTTTTCCCACTTAACGCTCGAATTACAACTGTTAATCTCTAAAATTAAGGCTAATTCAAGTTTAATTAATTTAGGTCGTTACACCTGGGGTTTCATTCCCCGCGTGCTACACAAGTTAGTGGTTAAATGCCAACGTCCATGAAGTCTAGTGACCCTGTGTGCTGCTCATCTCCATCATATAAGGATCCTAGATACAAGAACTACTTCATTTGCCGATAAATGACTCAGACTTAATATTCCAAGACTTGATTAATTGTTTGTTTATGTAAAGCACAAAGGAATAGGATTGCAATACCATAATTAATCTACGTAACAACATGCTATTTTATTATAACTGATATCAACGATAGCAAATAATGACATCGCACATTAATATGAGTCAATGAATACTATTTAACACCTATAATGCCATGATAAAAACTCATGTAATGAGATAAGGCATAAAAGTCACGACATCAAGAGTATGACTGGTATAATAGTCCAAATGACCTAAACAAGAAACATAACAAGAAATGAAATGGAGATAAATATCTCAATCAGTGTACTTACAATTCACACAAAACTTCCTAGGTTAATTCAACGTCCCAACACCTCGTAGCTCGCCAATGTTTTCCTGAGACTCTCCTCTAAGTTCCTCGGGTTAATTAGAGTTTTCAAGACTTTTTCAAACTATTAAAGTTGGTTTATGTTGTAACGACCAATTATTTTGAGTAGGCAATTAGCATTAATCCGAATTCTAACTAACCCAAGTGAGGCTTGTGATTTAGCAAAGTTTTTCTCGATTAGCGTGTGCGTGGATTTGTGTGACATTTGGTGTTCGTATGGATGGCATTATTAATTATGGAAATAGTTTAATTAATCGCGGTGTAATTGAATAATTGAAAAATTGTGGGACGCCTAATACCGTTTATGGGTCGACAGTGACAAACATGGGTCATGGGGTAGCGTGCATGTCCAAGTGTACTCATTGGCGCATACGACGAAACGATAAACGCTAGAATAAAGGTGTATATACATATTTATATGTATTGTATGTATAAATATATATATATATGTACATATATTGAAAATAATTAATAATTGGTGGGCTGACACTCGTCGAGTGTGCACAATAGTTTCTCGTATTTTCCTATTATTTATAGTAGTTGTAAATAACATATTGTCTCCACAGGGATTTCGCAAATCTCTTAAGAATTAAAGTCACCTTAAATTTTTATTGGATTTAATTTTCTTTAATTTAACTAATCTAATTAAAACAAGAATTAAACACTATCAATCAAAAAACAAAACAATCAATTAATTAAATAATCAATATATCAATATAGATGAAATAATCAATCATAAGGTAATTCTAAAAAATAATCAATATATTAATATATCAATATAGATTAAAAATAGCATCCCCTATCATAAATAGGTACATGACGACTGTTTACATCATAGAGAAGATACGAGACCCTAAATCTTCTTATTTCCCTTAGTTGAGGCGCCGGGATGTGAACTTGAAATATTGAATTTGGGTGAGCGCTCCAACTTGTTAGTAAGTAAGGATTCACATTAAACAACAACATTTCAGATAGTAAACAAGGATATAATGCAATAAAAACATGCCCCAATTATATCTAACAATAATATGGAAATCGTATAAATTCAATACACGAACGGATGCAAAGCAAATATAATGGACTGTTACACTGTGATCTCATCTTTATATTGTAAAACTAGGGTCCATTACCTATCGACGTCATTAATGCGAGTGCCATACCAACATATTGCCCTATATGATGTCTAGCTAATCGGTTAATGTCATATGGTTCTATTCTAAACCCTCAAGAGAATATGTACCCCACGCAACCTAAAAACTGAGTAGGAGTTACGTATAGACATGGAGATCAACCCCAAGTCTTATACAACCTGGTCTCAGCCCTCAGGAGTTACACTTGTGGATCATATTAGAAACCGTTTTCCTTTAGTTAAAACCATCATAGTGTAAATAATTCCCACATTCCAATTCATACACTACATGAACTACGTATACTAAATAGCCAAACAACATTGATAAATAAGTGAATCCGCACTTACCTCAGTCTAAGTCCATGTCCAATTTCCTAATTTTTTGGGTCACTAATGCTTTCTCGGGAATCCAACACATATCATAAATCTTTTATAGTTAATATAGGTCCATTATATTCTAATTAGAACCCTTTACCCCTATGTCCTTTAGAAATCCTCATGAAATCCCAACATACTTGCTATTTTCTGGGGTGGAGCATGCTCCCTCAGTGGTTAGAGTGTGCTCCATCAACTGGGTTCATCCTAATTAATGAAGGGAGCACGCTCTTTTAAGAGGTGGACTCCACCCAGTACTGTCAAAATAGACGTATAGGGCAGCGACCACTGTCCCTCAACGTAATCATCAAATCACCCAAAACAGTCATATAAACCATTAAAATCGATCAAGGAGAAACTTTGGGGAGGTGAGAAAACATAATTAACCAACAAACAACTTAAATAACAAAGATTCCAGCATCACCATCGAATTGAACTTTGAAAAAAACAGGAACAAATCATACCTATGTGATGCTCTCAAACTGTTATTTTGATTAAGCTCCTTAACTATGATTGTGTCAACAATTCGGAAAACATCTCTCGATTGAACTCACATCGCTTAAACCTTCTCTCCTCATCTGATCAAATGAATTAAAGGGAAACATGAGATTTTATTTATATATCGAGACGATTAAACAATCCATATATTACAATTATTCTTTTATTCTCCAATATATAAATTTATATATTGAAAAGCATATATATATTGTGTATTATTCACAAAGAAACTCACCAGATGCGTTAATAAGTGTCCTTAAACATGGACATTCATGCCACGACCCCCTCATCACACTTGGTGTCCCAGTAATCATAGTTTATTGTGTATTTTTTGTTTTATAGGCTTGTATATAATTCGTAATTATATCACAAGATATTTTTATTTTCACTTAACAATCCAAAGAAACACAATACATCATACAAATGCACGCATACGCTAATCGAGGTATGTCGAACTTAACCTTGAGCCTAACTTAGATTAATTAGGACCTGAATTAGTACTAATCATCAGCTTAAGGTAACATGTCATTACAATATCCTTAATTTAAAGTAATTTCGTCCTCGAAATTAAAGTAAACTTAAAGTTACCTGTGATCTCGAAGAGAAATGGAAACTGCTCCTTGATGTATGATTCATACTCCCAGGTTCGTTCCTAATCTCGGTGAAATTGCCATTTCATTTTAACCTAAGGAATCTCTTTGGTTCTTAGCCACTTAATCTTACAATTAAGTATTTGAATTGGTTGTTTGTAATATGATAAGTCTTCCCGAAGATCAAACTCATTCTAGTCAATTCTTGGAGTGAATTAAGTCTCCGTCTTGCAAAGCATAGATACATGAAAGACGTTATAAACTCTAGTAAGCTGAGGAGGTAACTTTAACCTGTAAGCAACATGACAAATCCTTTCCTGAATCCTGAATGACCTGATATACCTTGGAGCTAGCTTACCTCGCAACCCAAATCTATATAAGCCCTTCATAAGTGAGACTTTCAATAAGACAAAATCATCCTTTGAAAATTCCAGAAATCTATGATGTTTGTTGGTGCATCTCTTTTATTTGAGCTGTGCTGTAGTGAAATACTGGTAAATCTACTGTGTTCTCTCTATTTAGTCTTGAATAAACTCCAGCCTTAACAACACTGTATCTCCAACCTATCCTAATGCGTCGGTGAACGACAAGGCTGACCTTACAGTGCTTCAAAAGGAGCCATCATAATACTAGTCTAATAGCTATTATTATATGAGAACTTACACAGTGGAATATATTTCTCCCAGTTACCCCCAAACTCCAAGACATAAGCACGAAGCATATCCTCAAACACCAATATCAAACGCTCAGGCTATCCATTAGTCTATGGATGGTATGCCGTACTGAAGTTAAGCACAGTTCCCAGCCGTCTGTGTAATTCACTCCATAACCTGGATCTGAATCTTAGATCTTTATCTGAAGTAATGGACACTTGAACCCGTTGAAATTTAAATATCTCCCGTACAAACACCTCACATAAACGATTAAGAGTATCCTACATAGAAATTGGTTAGAAACGTGTTGATTTCGTCAACTAGTTTACTACCACCCGACCTGCATCGTGTTTACGCTGACTCAGAGGTAGACCAAAAATAAAATCTATTGATATACATTCCCATTTCCACTTAGGAATAGGCAACTAATGCAATAACCCTCCAGGTTTCCTATGTTTAGCCTTAACTTGCTGACATATCTCACATCTCTTTACAAAATCGGCAACGTCAATCTTTATCCTAGGCCACCAATAAACACGTCTCATCTTGCGATACATCTTTGTATTACCTGGATGAATAAAGTAAAGAGATCGGTGAGATTCCCATAGCATTTCCCGCCTCAACTTATCCTGAGCTGAAATATACAATCTATCCTTGAATCGTAATGCACCGTCGTAAAAAATTAACCAATCATGATGATCTATACTAGCCACTAACCTCTGATGTGCTGTATAGTCTAGATCAACTTTTTGACTATCAACCACTCGCTGAATCATCTCAAGTTCAGCTCAATCTGAGCACAAAAGAATAGATTAGTAGCTCTAGAACTAGATCTTTTAGTTAATGTTGTGCCAGCTGGACTTTCACGAATTATCGTCACTAAAGCTTCCTCAAGAAGTTTAAACTAAGAAATTTTGGCGGTAGCTATATTTTCTCTGCCTGTTCTATTTCTACTCAAGGCATTAACAACCACATTTGCTTTGCCTGAGTGATACTCTATAGTGAAATCATAGTCCATGAGAAACACAAGCCACCTGTGTTGTCTCATATTTAGTTTGCTTTGAGAAAATAAGTATTTAAGACTCTTATGATCCGAGAATACTGTGAACTTCTCACCATATAGATAGTGCCTCCAAATCTTCAAGGAAAAAACCACCGCAGCTAGCTCAAGATCATGAAGTAGATAATTTCTTTCATGAACTTTGAGTTTCCTCGAAGCATAAACTACAACTCTGCCTTCTTGCATTAGTATATAGCCCAAGATTGGATGAGAAACATCAATATACATCACTGATTCCTTCTCCAATTCAAGTAATGTAAGATTAGGTGTCGTAGTCAGTCTGTCCTTCAAACTTTTGAAGTTAGTCTTGCACTCATCTGACCACTCAAACTCAACATCTTTCGGTGTTACCTAAAACATAAGTAGAGCAGTACAAGAGAATCCCTTAACGAACCATATGGAACCCGCTAACCCCATAAAACCTTGAACCTTTGACATTATGGTAGAAGTAGGCAAATCCTGATTGCATCTACCTTTGCTGGATCAATAGATAGACCCTTAGCATTAACCATGTGTCTAACTAATTTGACCTCTAAAGACCAAAATTTGCACTTACTAAACTTGGCATACAGCTGATTATCTTTCAGAGTCTGTAATGTAACGCTGAGGTGGTGCGAATGCTCTTCCTTAATTTTTGAATAGATCAAAATATCATCGACAAACACTATGATAAACTAGTTAAGATAGGGTTTGAATAACTAATGCATCAGATCCATGAACATAGCAAGATCATTAATGAGCCTAAACGACATCACTGTAAACTCGAAGTGCCCGTAACGAGTATTGAAAGTCGTCTTTGAGATATCCTCATCCTTGATCCTAGTTGACAATATCCATACCTCAAATCAATTTTTGTAGATTTTCCGGTACCCTTCAATTGATCAAACAAGCCATTAATCCTAGGCAATGGATACGTGTTCCTAATAGTCAATATATTCAACTATCTATAATCAATGCACATTTATAAGGTTCTGTCCTTATTCTTCATAAATAAAACCAGTGCTCCATATGGTGAGATACTAGGATGGATAAACCCCTTATATAACAACTCTTCATGCTGAGTATTCAACTCACGCAATTCATTCGATGCCATATGGTACGGAGGAATAATTATAGGTTTGATACAAAGAATAAGGTCAATAATGAAGTCAATGACACATGGTGATAGAGTTCCAGGTAAATAAAATGGAAAAACTTCTGGAAATTTACAAACCACGGGTATCTCATTAACCTTAAGTTGTCGTCCATACTCTCTAAATGTGACAACTCCCACCATATCTTCTAAATCTCGAGGAGTAGCTTCCCTTCCACGAGTGGAAAATCGTGAAAGATTATAGCCTTTATTGACTATAATTTTAGAAAGGTTATGGATGTCAAAGATCACCATCTTATGGAAACAATCAATATTGGCATGGTATCCTGATAACCAATCCATCCCTAGTAGTGCTATCGAATTGCAAGAACTCCATTACCCTCAGATCAATGGGAAGTTCATTCTTATTAATTTTAACTATACATCTTTGACAGATCCGGTTAGGATAAACCTTCTCCCTCACTATTGTACTTAGAATAAAAATGTATCGACTTTGATAGGTTTCAGCTTCAATTCATCAACCATTGCATCAATAATAAAAAAACTATAGAATTGGGATCAATTAAAACATTCATATCTCGACCAAAAATTAATGTTCAATATACCTTCTACTAATCTCCCATTGGCCTCTAGATCTGCCTCTGCCATTAGATGAGTATGTCCTCGTGCAAGTGGTGGTATACTTCCCACTAATATGGCCAGCAACATGGAACATTCCCTCACAATATGCCCCGTCTACCCACATCTATAGCATATCTTCGATGCTCTCTATAAAACAGTACTAGCCTGAGAAGCCTATGTGGATCCACTCAATTTCTATAAAGACTATGTTCTACCCTTACCCTTACTTCCAGATTACGAGGATGGTAAAGCTGGTTTGTCTACTAAAGCCTAAGAAACTAATGGAACCTGTGCATTAACAAAAGTCATCCCCGTAGACTTGTCTGTGTGACCGTGCCAACTATATTCCTCTGTCTCTTATTTAGCCTAAAAGAACCAAATTCCTAAACTTTTCGACTTTCAGGATATTGTGGTGTTGGTGGTGGTGCAACTACTGTTCTTGAGGGTCTCACTAAAATGGCATCTTCCACCTCTATTGCCATCTTAAATATAAAGGTACAACTAGTATGTGGATGAGAGGAAACGACAACCTTAATCTCAAAGTTCAGTCTACCAAGAAAAAAGTCAATTTCGTTTTTCTCTAGCTCTACAATCTCTGGATCAAATTCACTCAGCTCGGTAAACCTCTTATCGTATTCCCTAACATACATCGCACCTTATTTCAGTTGAATGAACTCAGTTTTCTTCCTAATCCTGACTGACTTTGGGAAATACCGCATGTTGAATACTGTTTGAAATTATGGCCAAGTAGTGACGGTCTTCCCTTCCCTCTTAAGGGAATTCCACCAATTCCTTACATAATCAATAAGCAAAAATGTGACCAGCTTAACCTTAAACCAGTCCTCAACATCTACAGAAACAAACTGTTGCTCCATCTCCAATATCCAAGTCTCAGCCACCCCTTCTTCCATAGTACCATCAAATCTTATAATGTCATATTTCATAAACGCTTTGCAGGTCTTGAGAAATACAACCTTCTCGGAATCCACAGGCACCTTGGTAGTTGTTGTGGTACTGTTGGCTGTACTGGAGCTACTACTATCTCAGCTCCCCCCTCAGCTCAGCTAACCTTGGGACTGGTTACAAGTTGTACCTCAGGTCGCTGAACTGGTGGTTCCATCTGAGCCATCAGCATTGCCATTAGTCTCACTTGAGACTCCATTAACTCCCCAATTTGCCGCTCTATTCTAGATTCCTATTGATCCTTTATTTCCCTATTACCTTGAGTTCAAACTTCTGTAATCCCTCTCCTTGATCCGTCATTAGTTTCTGTGGTAAAGGGAAAGATAAAATCGTCATGTAACATTCAGAAATTCAAGGAAATCATATCTATACAATAAATAACATTATATGCAGCAAATGACATATAATATTGTTTTCATTTTCATTTTCCCCTAAAACACGATGAAAAACCGTCTATCAAACCCTAAGCTTATTTGTAACTTGAGATAATTTTCAAAGTCAATAAACTTGGGTTTCAGTACAACAGATTATGCTATGATTCATTTCGAAAACTATTTTAAAGTGAATAAGGATTAGTACCTTGTCCTTGAGAACATATTGTATCAGTATTACCATTTTATCTTTAAAAATGATAAACCTAAGGCTCTGATACCAAGCTATAGCATCCCCTATCTCGATTAAGGCGATACTTGGCTTGAAAGCTTAATTAAGCCCCGCTAACCCAACTAGACTTAACTAGAGCTAGAAGCCTATCCTTCAATACGTGATAAACTCAACATGTACATTTATATCGAATAAACATATCAAAGTAACACATAGTGGAAATTTCAGATTTTTCGATATATACAAATATATGGTAATATAAAGTTTACCGAAACTCCAAAACATTTATTAAAACCTCCCAACCCTGTTTACGTACATGAAATTAAGTAAAACAGAGTATATATGTAAATGAAGACTCATTACAGCGTAGAGAAGATACAAGAATATGAAAATCATATAAATTCAATACATAAACGGATGCAAAACAAATATAATGGAATGTTACAATGTGATCCCCATTTTATATTGTAAAACTAGGGCTAATTACCCATATATGTCATTAATGCGAGTGCTAGACCATCATATTAGCCAATATGATGTCTAGCTAATCGATTAATGCCCAATGGTTCTATCCTAAACCCTCTATTGAATATGTAACCCACACAATCTATAAACTGAGTAAGAGTTACATATAGACAGAGATATCAACCCCGAGTCATATGCAACCTGGTCTCAACCCTCAGGAGTTACACTCGTGAATCATATCAAACACATTTTCCTTATGTTAAAACCATCATTGTGTAAATAATCTCCCAATTCGAGTTCATATATTACATGAACTAGTATACTAAATAGCTAGGCAACATTGATAAATAAGTGAATTCGTATTTACCTCAGTCTAAGTCCATGTCCAATTTCCTAACTTTTCGGGTCACTAACATTTTCCTGAGAATCCAACACCTATCATAGACCAATTAAAGTTAATATAGGTCCATTATATTCTAATTATAACCCTAATCACACTCCTAAGTCCTTTAGAACTCTTGAAATCATAGCATACTTGTTGGTTTTTGGGGTGGGAGCGCTCTCCCTCAGTGGTTGGGGCACTCTCCATCAATTGGGTTTCTCCTAATTAATGAAGGGGCTCAACCCTGTACTGTCAAATAGGGGAGCAGCCACTGTCCCTCAACATAATCATCAAATCACACAAAACAATTATATAAACCATTAAAATCGATCAAGGAGAACTTCTAGTTAGGCGAGAAACAATAATTACCCAACAAACAACTTAAATAACAAAGATTTCAGTATCACCATTGAATTGAACTTTGAAAAGCTCAAGAACAACTCATACCTATGTGATGCTTTCAAGCTGTTAATTTGATTAAGCTCATCAACTATGACTGATTCAACATCTCAGACAACTTCTCTCGATTGAAATCACAGCCTTTAAATCCCTTCTCTTCGTGTGATCAAATGAATTATGGGGATAAACATGATATTTTATTTTGATATATATTAATTTTCTCAAGATAAGCATCGCGTCATCTTGAGATTGATCGAGCAGTTGATGCGTTAAAGTTACACACCTTATTGTGACACCAAACTTGACACATCACACACTCACGCTCCGTTCAAGACAATCAAACAATTCATATATTTCAATTATTAATTTTATTTTCCAATATATATATTTATATATCCAAATATACATATATATATATATATATATATATCTTATATGTTATTCACCAATAAACTCACCGGACGCACCAACAAATGTCTTTGAGCATGCACATTCATGCCACGACTCCTTCGTCACAGACTCCTTCGTCACACTTGGTGTCCCGGTAAATCATAGTTTATTGTGTATTTTTTGTTTTATAGGCTTGTATATAATCTAAAATTATATCGCAAGCTATTTTTATTTTCATCTAACAAATCAAACAAACACAATACATCATGCAAACACACATACACGCTAATCGAGGTACACCGAATTTAACCATGAGGATAAATCGAATTAATTAGGATTTGCATTAGTACTAAACACCAGCTTAAGGTAACAAGTCATTACATTAAATATGTAAACAATACATCTTAGACAATGATATGTAAACCATCATAGCTAGACATTTTCATTAAAGCATAGTCACAATCAATTTTCATATTTATATAATTATCCTAAATCATAAACCTTAATCACAATACGTTTATAGCCTTTAACAAACTATCGACTTTCCTTATTCAATGGAAATAAGCCATATCCTTATCTTTGTAAATCTAATTATTTTATAAAAAGCAATAAAATAAAAATTACGATAACATTAACAATCGAAAAAAGTCATACTTAATATAAAAAAATATTAATCAAAATATGTTAATTAATAAATAATGTAGAACAAAATCACCTAGAGTATCTACTTAGGTAGTATTGCCCTATAGATTAATCTTAGTTTCTACTTCTATAATTGTTGTCAATAGTCATAGACATAGATTTAAATACTCTATACTAAATAAGATATTGGCCACTATGCACTCAATACTAAGAAGTATTAGTTGCAATATGCAAAAAGAACTTATTAAAACTGTGATTGGCATGTGTAATTGGTTTAAAGCATTAAACACATGAATTCCATGTCATGACTAAATTAATGAACGATTTACAATCATGTCTAGAATATTGTTTAGAATAATAAACTAGTCACTTATATTAATAATAACCATTGCTAGACAAACATATTGGCCGATATGCTATCTAGTCAATCCATTAATGCCCAATGTTTCTATTCCAAACCCCCATCTCCTATAAACTTATTCTTGAAATCATGAGTTATAGTTGTGGTCACATTACACACCGTTTTTCGTTTATTGAAAACCACCATAGTGTACATAATCCCCCATTCCATTCCAATAACTACATGAGCTATATATACTAAATAGTTAGGTAACATTGATAAATAAGTTAATCCATACTTACCTTGGTCTAGGTTTTTTGTCCAAATTTCCTAACTTTTTGGGCCAATAACTCTTTCCCGGGTAACCAATACCTATCGTAGACCAATTATAGTTAATATAGGTCCATTGTACTCCAGTTAGATCCCTCAACCACACCCCTAAGTACTTTAAAATCCTTATGAAATAACAACATTCTTGCTATTTTTTTGGGTGGGAGCGCGCTCCCTCAATAGGTGGGGCGCGCTCCATCAACTGGGTTCATCCCAATTGATGATGAAGGGTTGCGCTCCCCTAAGAGGTGGAGCGCGCTCTACCTTGTATTGTTAAAATAGACGTATAGGGCAGCAACCACTGTTCCTCAACCAATTCTCCAAAATCCATCAAACAATTATATAAACTCCCAAAATTGATAAGGGAGGACCTCCAGTGAGGTGAGAAACCATAATTAACCAACAAAAAACTTAAATAAATAAAATCCTAGCATCACCATAGAATTGAGCTTTGATAAACATAAGAACGAACCATACCTACCTGATGCTCTTAATTTGTTAATTCGATTATGCTCCTCAACTAAGCTTGATTAACTTCTCTGAGCACTCTCTCTCGACTAAAAATCAAACCCCTAACCCTCATTTATCATTTGATCGATCGTGTGAACTGATAAGCACGAGTTTTTATTTTATATATATATGAATTTTTCTCGAGATATGCATCACTTCATCTCGAGACTGATCGAGCAGTTGATGCGTTAAAGTGACATACCTTATCGTGACTTTAAACTTGAAACATCAAGCACTCACGCTTCATTTGAGACGATCAAATAATCCATATATTTTAATTATTCTTTTATTTTTCAATATATATATTTATATATTCAAAAACATATAAATATATATATCTCGTGCATTATTTACCAATAAACTCACTTAACGTGCATTCAAGATGTCCTTTAGCGTGCACATTCCTCCCACGACCCCCTCATCACACTTGGTGTCCCGATAAATCATTATTTATTGTGTATTTTTTGTTTTATAGGCTTGTATATAATCCGTTATTATGCAAAAACCTATTTATACTTTCATTTAACAATTCAATAAAACACCATATGTCATGCACACGCTAATCAAGGTACGTTGAACTTAACCCTGAGCCTAACTCGAGTTAGTTAGGATTTGGATTAGTACTAATCACCAGCTTAGATAGCAAGTCGTTACAGTCTCTTCAATTTAATGAAATTTCATCCTTGAAACTAAAGTAAACTTAACGTTACCTATAGTCCCGAAGAGTAATGGAAACTGCTCCTTTATATAGGCTTCTCGCTCCGAGGTTAGTTCCTTATCTCTATCAAATTGCCATTTCACTTCAACCAAAGGGATTTCTTTAGTTCTCAGCTCTGAATCTTACGATCAAATGTCTGAATTGGTTGCTCATCATAAGACAAGTCTTCCCGAAGATCAAATTCATTCCAATCAATTCTTGGAGTGAATTGAATCTCCGTCGAAGCATCAAATGGAAGACATTATGAACTCCAGCAAGCCGAGGTGGTAACTCTAACCTGTAAGCAAAAAGACAAATACTTTCTTGTATCTAGAACAACACGATATACCTTGGAGCTAACTTACCTCACAACCTAAATCTATACAAGCCTTTCATAGGTGAGACTTTTATAGAACAAAATCATCTTCTGAAAACTCTAAAAACTTATGATGTTTATCAGTGTATCTCTTCTATCTGAGCTGTATTGTAGTCGAATGCTGGCGAATCTACTATATTCTATCTCTGTAGTCCTAGATCAACTCTGGCCATAACAAAACTATATATCCAACCTCTACCCAACATGCTAGTGAACGACAAGGCCAATCATACAACACTTCAAAATGTTCCATTTCAATGCTAGCTTGATAGCTAATAAGATAAAAGAACTCACACAAAGGAATATATTTCTCCTAGTCACAACCAAACTCCAAGACACAAGCTGAAAGCATATCCTTTAGCACCAGTATCAACTGCTCAGTCTATCCGTCAGCTTGAGGATGGTATGTCGTACTAAGGTTAAGCACAGTAAACAGATGTCCTTGTAATTCACACCACAACTTGGACGTGAATCTCATATCTTAATTCAAAGTAATCGACATTAAAACCCAATCGAATCTTAACATGTCTCGTATGTACACCTCGTATAAACGGTCAATAGGATCTCGCATAGAAACTGGTAAAAAATGCTCAGACTTTGTCAACTACAACCCAAACTGCATCGTGCTTACACTGACTTAGAGGTAGATCAAAAATAAAATCAATCGATATGTGTTCCCATTTCCACTCAGAAATAGGCAGTGAATGCAATAACCCTCCAGGTTTCCTATGTTCAGCCTTAACTTACTGACATATTTCACATTTTTCAGAAATTCAGCAATATCAGTTTCATCTCAACTATGAATAAACCCGCCTCATGTTGCGATACATCTTAGTGTTACCTTGATTAATAGAGTAAAGAGATCTATGAGATTCCCATAGAAATTCCTACCTCAACTGATCTTGAGATAGAATCTACAATTTATCAATGAACTATAACATACCATCATCAGATACTGACCAATCAAGATGATCTATACCAGCCGCTAACCTCTAACATGCTGTATAGTCCTAATGAGCTTTCTAACTATCCACCACTTACTGAATCAACTTCGGTTTAGCTCGAAGCTAAGCATAAAAGAACAAATTAGTAGCTCTAGAACTAGCTATCTCAATTGATGATGTGGCAACTGGGCTTTCATGAATCATCATCAATGAAGCTTCGTGAAGAAGTCTAAACTGACAAGCTTTAATACTAGCTACATTCTCTTTGCATATCTTGCTCCTACTCATGGCATTAGCAACCACATTTGCTTTGCCTGGGTGATACTCTAGAGTGGAATCAAAATCCTCGAGAGATTCAAGCTGCCTGCACTGTCTCATATTCAGCTCACTCAGAGTAAACAAGTATTTCAGACTCCTATAATATGAAAATACGGTAAACTTCTCTCCATACAGATAGTGCCCCTAAAACTTCAAGGTAAAAACTACCGCAGCTAGCTCATGATCATGAACTAGATAATTTTTTTCATGAACCTCGAGTTGCCTTAAAACATAAGATACAACCATATCGTCCTGCATCAGCACCCAACCCAAGCCTGAATGAGAAACGATAGCATAAATCACTAATTCCTTCCCCGATTTAGGTAATGTAAAAACATGTATCGTAGTTAGTCTGTACTTCAAACCTTTGAAGGCAGCCTTGCACTCATGTGACTACACAAAGTCAACATTTTTTGTGCTAGCCTAGTCATTGGCAGAGTAATACTAGATAATTCGTCAATGAATCGTCTATAATAACCTGCTAACCCTAGAAAACTTCAAACCTCTGACGCTGTGGTAGGAGTAGGCCAATCCTTGATTACCTGTACATTTGCTGGATCAACATATATACTCTCTGAATTAACCACGTGTCCAAGAAATTTGACCTCTGAAAACCAGAATTCCCATTTACTAAACTTGGCATGCAATCGATTATCCTTCAAAGTCTGCAATGTAACTGGGAGGTAATGCGAATGTTCTTCCCCAGTCTTCAGATAGATCAAAATATCATCTATAAATACGATGATGAACTGGTAAAGATAGGATTTGAACACCCTACGCATTAGATCTATGAACTTATTAGGAGCATTTGTAAGCCCAAAGGATATCACTGTAAACTCAAAGTGCCCATAATAAGTACTGAAAGCCATCTTTGAGATATCCTCGCCCCTGATCCTTTTTTGATGATAACCAGACCTCAAATCAATCTTTTAAAAAAGTTTAGCACCTTTCGATTGATCAAATACGTCATCGATCCTAGGCAATAGATATTTGTTCCTGATACTCACCCTATTCAGTTGTCTATTATCAATACACATTCGTAATGTTTTGTCTTTCTTATTCACAAAAAGAATCGGTGCTCCCCATGGTTAAAAACTAATATGGATAAATCCTTTCTATAATAACTCCTCAAACTGAGTTTGCAACTCACGCAACTCCTTCGGTGCCATACGGTACAAAGGAATAGATATAGATTTGTTCTAGAATAAGATCAACGATAAAGTCAATGACATATGTTGGTGGAAGTCCAGTCAAGTCAGATGGAAAAATTTCTAAAAAATCACAAACCATAGGTATTTCATTAACTTTAAGTTCCTGTCTAGGCTCTCCAAATGTGACAATTCCTACCATAACTTCTAAATCTTAAGGAGTAGCTTCCCTTCCATGCATTGCAAATCATGAAGGATTATAGCCTTTATAGACTATAATTTTAGAGAGGTTATGTATGAGAAAGATCACCGTCTTATAAAAATAGTCAATATTAGCATGGTATGCTGGTAACTAATACATCCTTAGTAATGTATCGAATTTCGGGAATTCCATAACCCTCAGATCAAAGTTCACTTTCCTCAATTTTGACTACACATCTCTCACAGACCAGGTTAGGATAAACCTTTTCACTCACTGCTATTCTTAGAATAAAAAATGTATCGGCTCTAACAGGTTTCAACTTCAACTCATCAACCATTGCGACGGTAATAAAAGAAACTGTAGAATCTATATCAATTAAAACATGCATATCTCAACCACAAGTATTAAATGCACCTTCCATTAATCTCCAGCTAGCCTCCCGATCTACCTCAGCTACTGCATGAGCTTGTCCTCATACAGGTGGTGCTGTACTACTTACTGATGTAGCTGGCATCAAGAAACGCTCTGTCGCAATATTCTCCGACTACCTATACCTGTAGCATATCACCAATGCTCTCTACGGAACACTACTGGCCTGAGAGGCCTATGTCGATCCACTCGATTTCTATGAAGACTGTACTCTACCCTTACTTCTTCTTTTGGACTACAAAGGTGACAAAGGTGGTTTGGCTACTGAAGCCTGAGAAATTGGTGCAACCAGTGCACTAACAAAAGTCTTCCCCATAGATCTTGAGAGTTTAGCTGTGCCAACAACACTTCTATGTTTATTCCTTGGCTTAAAATAACAAAATTCCTAGACTCTCTGACTTTTAGGATACTGTGGTGCTGGTGGTGGTGATGCAACTAATATTTTAGAAGGTTTGGCTAACATGGCTGCTTCCACTTCCATCGCATTCTGAAAAATAAAGGTGTAACTAGTGCGTGGATGTGAGGAAACAACAACCTTAATCACATAGTTTTGCCTACCAAGAAATAAGTTCATTTTGTTTCCTTTGGCTCCACCATCTCCGGAGCAAATTCACTCAGCTCGGCGAACTTCCTTTCGTATTCCCTAATAGACGTCGCCCCCTATTTCAGTTATATGAATTCAGTCTTTTTCAAGTTCCTGATTGACTTGGGAAATATTGCTTGTAGAATACTATCTTGAACTGTGGCCAAGTAGTGACAGTCTTCATTTCTCTATATAGGGAATTCCTCCGCTTCCTTAAAGAATCAATCAGTAAAAATGTGACCAGTTTAAACTTAAACCGATCCTCGGCATTAACAATAACAAATCGTTACTCCATCTCCAATATCTAGGTCTCAGCTACCCCTTCCTACATCGTGCCATCGAATATCATAATGTCATAGTTCATGAACTCCTTGCGGGTCTTGAGAAATGCAGCCATATCAAAATCCTTAGGCACCATGGCAACTATTTTTGGAACCTGAATATGTGGTATTACTTGATGGACTGGATCTGCTACTATCTTAGCTCCTCGCTCAGCCCTGCTTACATCGGGATTGGTTGCACACTATGCCTTAGGTCGCTATACTGGTGGTCCCATTTGAGCCATCAACATCGCCATTAGTTTCGCTTGAGACTCCATTAACTCCCTCATTTGCTACTCCATTCTAGATTTCCATTGATTCTCTATCTCCCTATTACCCTGAGGTTCTGACTTTCGTGATCCCCCTCCTTGAGTCGCCACTAGATTCTGTGGTCGTAGGAGAGATAATATTATCAGGTAACATTTAGAGAATTCAAAGAAAACATATCAATATAATATATAACAATATGTTCAGCAAATAACTTATAATAGTATTTTCATTTTCATTTCCCCCTAAACACGATAAAAACCGTTTATGAAACCCTAAGCTCATTTTTAACTCGAGACAACTCTCTAAGTCAATAAACTTAGGTTTCAGTACAACAAATTATGATATCATTAACATTGAACACCATTCAATAGTGAATTTAGGGTTAGACCCTTGTCTAATAGTACCATACTATATTAATATTACCACTATATCTCTAAAAGTGATAAACCCAAGGCCTTAAACCTATGCTTTGATACCAAGCTGTAGCATCCCATATCCTGATTAAGGCGATACTTGGCCCGAAACCCTAATTAAGCCCTGGTAACCTAGCTAGACTTAACTAGAGCCAATATCCTCTCCGTCAATACTTGATAAACTCAACCTATGTATTTATATTGAATAAACAAATCGGAGAAATATGCTGCAAAAAATTTAAAACTTTTTCAATATATTCCAATATACGGTAATACGGAGTTTATCGAAACTCAATACCTTCATTAAAATCTCCCAACTTTGTTTATATACAACAAAATGGGACACACTGAGTATATAAGTACATGAAGGATCATCACATCATAGAGAAGATACGAAACTCCTAAATATTCTCCTTTCCCGTAGCTGAAGCGCCATGATGCAATCCTGAAATATTGAATTTGGGTGAGTGCTCCAACTTGCTCAGTAAGTAAGGATTCACATTAAACATCAACATTCCATATAGTAGTCAAGAACATTATGCAATAACAACATGCACCAATGTAACTTACAAGAATATGGAAAGCATATAAATTCAATACATAAACAGATGCAAAGCAAGTTAACATGGACCATTACACCCTGATTCCCATTTATTTTATAAAACTAGGGTCGATTACCCACCAGCACCATTAATGCAATTGTTAGACCAACATATTACTGATATGTTGTGTAGCCAATCCATTAATGCCCAATGGTTATATCATGAACCCCCTAGTGTGCATGTAATCCGCGCAACTTATCGAATTGTGTAAGAGTTATATATAGGTCGGGAAGGGAACCCATATGCTAAAAAACCTATTCTCAAAACTAGGAATTACAGTTGTAGTCACATTATACATCGTTTTTCATTTATTGAAAACCATCACAATGTACATAATCCCCCATTCCATTCCAACAACTACATGAGCTATATATACTAAATAGTCAGGTATCATTGAAAATCAAACCCCTAACCCTCGTTTACTATTTGATTGATCGAGTGAAGTGATAAGCATGAGTTTTTATTATATATATATATATATATATATATATTTATGGATTTCTCTTGAGATATGCATCACGTCATTTCGAGACTGATCGAGCAGTTGATGTGTTAAAGTGACATACCTTATCGTGACAATAAACTTGACACTTCAAGCAGTCACGCTCCGTTTGTGACGATCAAACAATTCATATATTTCAATTATCCTTTTATTTTTCAATAGATTTATATACTAAAAAATATATAAATATATATCTCGTGTGTTATTCACCAATAAACTCACCGGACGTGCCTACAAGTGTCCTTGAGCGTGCACATTCATGACAAGACCCTCTTCATACTTGGTGTCTCGATAAATCATTCTTTATTGCGTATTTATCGATTTATAGGCTTGTATATAATCCATTATTATGCTACAACCTATTTATATTTTCATTAGACAATCCAAACAAACACCATACGTCATGCAAACACACGCACACGCTAATCGAGGTACACCGAACTTAACCCTGAGCTTAAATCGAGTTAATTAGAATTTTGATATTTACTAATCACCAGCTTAAGGTAACATGCCGTTACATATTAGATTAAGAAATACTTCATTCAATTCTAGTTTTAAGTACTCGAGTTTAACCTTTTCAATTGAAGAGTTTTAAGAACATCCATCTTTTCCTTTTATCTCTCGTAATTCTTTTACTCCATTCTAATTATTTATTTTGCTTTTGCTTTTGAGTCCCTGCTCCATTTCCTATGGATATCCTCACATTTTTTTCACTATAAATTTCTTGCTCAATTTCCTTTGGAATCTATAGGATTCTCTATACATTTATTTTATAAACTCTTATTAACACTTCTCATTGTCCACTAAAATTGAAGAAAGTATTCTTTTTAATTTTTATAAATTCATAAGTTTCTAACTCATTTCTTCTTTCAGTTGTAGCGTAATAGCTTTACATATAGTATAAAAATACTTAATCAATAGCTTTTGTATCATAAGATTCGTAGTAATCTATCTTTTTCATCTTGCATTTTATTTCAATTTTCTACCCATTATCTTGACTAACGTAAGGCATTCATTTAGTGTTCATCATGTAGTAAAGCTAACAAAAAATGGTATAAAATTAATTCCTTCTATCATAAAACTTATTTGGGTAATAAAAATAACATTTCCATTCAAAATCTAATACATATATTCATTTATATTCTTTTCCTAACTAAAAATAAAGAAAAATAAAATTTATACCTGCTTGATTTCGGAAGAAATTATGAAAATGTATGTCAACTTACTTAAATATTAGATAAAATGTAAATTTGGAATTTTCTTCTACCTTTATTTCCTTTTATTATCATCAATTTCATACTTCACCTAAAATACCTCAAAACTTATTCGAAACCTTGTCCTCAAGGTTTAAAAATGAAGTCTGATTTTCATCATAACAAATATATCATGTAAAGTATGAAAGAATTGGTAAAATATAAATAAATTTGACAAATAACGAAATTAAGTGAATTTAATAAGATAAAGTGTATAAAAATGAATGAATAAACATCATTCTTATATAACAAGTGAAAGACATATCATACCCAAGCACATAATAGAATGTATAATAAAGTATATAATCATAAACACAATGTATAAAACTATGAGACATAATGTATATAACCACTACCAGAATTACATACGGGAATCTCACTACATCACTCAGAGATAGAGAAAAGGAAATGAAGAATAAAATCAACGTTGGCATCTGAAAGTCGCATCATCATTATCCTTTGTTGGATCTATCCTCTAGAACTGGTAGCTCATAGCGGGGTTACAAAGGTAATATTCATGACTTGGAAATGTTGGAACATCAAAATTACTGCTAAGCGGTATTCTCATATGTTTGGATGCTCCATGCGAAAGCTCTGTGGTTCTCAAATACCGGTTATTGATTTCCAAGGGTAGGTCATCTAATTGCACAAGATTGGACCCATGAAGGCCAACTATGATTCTTCCATGTTTAATCCATCATAGTCCCCAGCAGGTTGATCTATGTTCGGATCAGTATGAGCTTTTGACATCTCCTCCAATATTCTCCTCAAGTCGTCTCTAATTTTCCTTCTCTACTCAGTTTCTCTTCTCGCTATCTCAGCTCTCACCCTCTCATCATCTGTGCTAGATAACCATTCACTCTACCGTATCTCTCTATTACCTCATCAGTGTTGGTCTTCTCTAATAAAACATTTAACTCAAGGTCTGCCATGTTTACTTGGTCCGTCCTACAAAAGGCCAATATCATCAAGGGAAATGGTAGTCCACTGTTCTTATTGGTGGTGATGACATTTCTAATGGATTCATAAATAATTTTGCCAACATCCAAGTATCCTAGCCCCACGATGATATGGTAAAGTATGACGGACTCATAATTCACAATTTCAAAGTATTGTAGGCTCGGCTATAAGCTGGCGTTAGTGAAATAACACCAACCTTTAATGGTATTCCTAACAACTTTTTGGTTATGTGCTTAGGATGCCCCTCTATGTCAAAAATAAATTCATCTCTATGGATTACCTCTTTAAACCTCCCCTTGTTGTCTTGTGGGGACATGGTACTCAATTCCATATTCGGGTTTGGGGTGCTCGTCATTTTTCTTTGGTGAAAATATGGTAATCTAAAATACCAATTTATTCTTGTTAGACCCTACCTAATTAGGGCATCTGATAGGCCTAGATTACCTTAATCTCTAGATATCATAGTAGCCTTAACTACTCATTCAATAAATAATTAAAAATCTATCAGAGTAATTATCAAATATGATTCTTTATCTACCACAAAAGGTTGTAAAATGAATCTTAAACCTTAGAGTTAAGTAATGATTAATTATATAATCCTCCAAAATTCATAAAAAATTCTCGACAGAATCGTCTCTATTTTTAAGACTACATCGGAAAACCTGGCCTTCGAAAATCTTCAACGAAACCTATTCTGCTAGGTGGAAATGTTGAAAGACTCACACTCCACCTCATAAAAAAATATATTGCATTCAAAAAAATTATTAATTCTTTCTAACCTAACTCAGACTTTCTAAAATCTTAAACCATTACTATCTTAGCTTTGCGGCAATCCAATCTATTCTAAAACCATTAAAACAATTCCAATCCATCTCAAAATCATTTCGACAATTTCGAAAGAGATCTTAACCTCACACGAACCCAAAAACCCATTTAGACAATATTTTATATATAAAATAATACATACATAAATAAAAAGGAATTGAGCAAGTCACCAATAATCGGAAAGCTTACCCTTTCAAAATAATACATACATTACGAGTTCACGATAATCTAAGGAATTTAAAAAAACAATGTAATCCAAGGAATTTAAACACAAGCAAGAATCCATCCCATTTTTGTTATCCGACCATAATCAGAACATGTTCTCCGAAAGTGTAAGTAACTAATAATAAGGAATCATGCACGGGGAGAGTAACTAAACGAGTCTCGTTCCTCTAGACTATGGGACTATAATCTAGCTCAACGTGATCTCATGACATTCACGTGATGCAAAGTATCATTGACTCCAGCCCCTTAAGCATAATATAGTTCTACCCTGTACATAGTCAAGCACGCACTACAAGTTCTTAGCCTGTATTACACAGACATGTAGCTTAATATACCCTATGCACACAGTAAGGCATACATTAAATAGTTCTACCCTATAATACAGTAAAATAGACCCCTATAAGGAGACTCATAACACTTTATCCTCCCAAACCGTGTATGCATGTACAACAAAAAAGAAATTTCAAGAATTAATGCAATTTCTACGAAAATATAATCATACAATGTAAATGTTACTATATGATTTACTTAACCTTACAAACGCCAACTTCAAGCTTAATTTTTTAGGTTCCCAAAGCGATGAATCATCTTAAAAATGGCTCCAATAGCTTCCCTGCATACCTAATTATATTGTAGGTCAAGCTTCGATTGAAATCATATCACGAAACCTAATGAAAACCACGACCAAAGTATGTTTCCCAACAGTTTACAAAAATATTAATTTATATAACTATTTCAACTAGTTTCAAATAGCCAACTTAAGGTAAGTTTTTAACCTTGAAAACCTCAATATTTGTCATGATGACCTAAAAGGAACTTGTAGCATTCATGTCCTACTTTCTGTAGACTCCAAGAACATCCAAATTTGATCACCGACAGAGAAGTTATAAATTTTCCCATATGGCCTGTCAATTAGGCATACTTTATTTATTTTAAACTAAAAAGCTTCTCCAAATCAATATTCTCGCAATTAAATCCTCTACACTCGATAATAAATGTCATGAAACCACTCGATACCAATAATAAAGTATTTCCACAGCCCGTGGAGTCAAATTGGATTAAAATCAATTCATCTAAAAACCCAATATAAATCAATGTCAATAAAACATCTCCAAAATGGTTATCAACTAAACTGCATTAGTTCCCCTCATCAAAAGCTTAACCCACATCAGTGAAATTTACCCCAAATCGATGCAAATTAATCCAATATACTAATTAATAAAAATTGATACCAATTTCTATTGAAACCTTGCAAAAGTAATCAAATAATCGTGAGAATTAAAATTGAATTGAGGAAAAATGGCCGCCATTGAGAATTTACCAAATTGCAAGACAAATGCCTCATTTTAGCTTAGAGATTTAGCTCAAATTGATCGTATTGCGATGCATTACAGTGATGCGAAAAGAAACCAGGCGAAAATCGAACGTCAGGAGCTCTATGAGCGAGAGACCGAATTGTGAGGGTTAGGGACGTTACGTTTTGTTGAAATGAAAATTATGAATCGTTTGATTTTGAATTGTTTTTAGTTTATATATATAAAACCCACAGCTGCTTATCAGCGGCTTAATTTCTTTTTATTGATTAATTCCTGAAATCTCTATTTTGACTTGTTTTGACTTTTGGCGGTATTTTCAATCTAATTTTTGGTCAAATCGAGCTACACTCTAGACAAAATAGTCCAATTCCACAAAACATTCATAACACTAATTTTGGTCACAACAAAAATCCAAAAATCTAAACTTTGTCTATGACATACTAAAATCTTTTGGATCAATCCTTTTGCCTTAACCAAACGTGCACCAATTTGGACCTAATCTCAACCTCGACTACTGTCAATCGACACAAAACTGAATTTCACCGGTGTTTAACTCCCGACTCGTAGCCAAAACCATAATTTGGACCCCTTAATCCTTGATTAACTGTAATTATTAGTTTAGAAATTTTGAGATTTAACAATCATCCCAACTAATAAGAATTTCGTCCTTAAAATTTAAAACAAACCATATTTGACCGGACAAAATGATATTCGAAAATTGCTCTCTCATACACACTTCTCGTTCCCATGTTAATTCCAAATCACCGTGAAAATGCCACTTACCCAAAACAAGTGGAATTTATTTATTTTGAAACTTTTGAACTTTCCTATACATAATCAATATAAGTTCCTCTTCGTATAACACATCACCCAATAAATCAAACTGATTCCATTCAACTATATAATACGAATCATTTTCTTTTCGCTCGAGCATAGACACATGCAATATATCATAAATTTCGGCTAGCTGAGGTGGTACCACCTATCCACACACCTTCCCAATCCATTTCATAATATCAAAAACTCTTATCAATCTGATGGAGAGTTTTCCTTTTAGTCCAAACCTATGATGGCATTTGCGATAGGAAACTTTCAAAGGTTCTTAATCTCTATCACTGTATATCACAAACTGGTGATAAAGATCATAATAATTTTTGTATCTTTCTTGAACCATTATCAATCCTAGACGAATCTATTGCACAACCTCAGTGTGATTTCTAACCATCTGTGATCCCAACTCCACCAAATCCTCCAATTCAACCTAATCAGCAGGAGATCAACAAGGTACCCCATACCATGTCTAAAATGGAGTCATTTCAATATACGATTAACAACATTTATTAAAAAAACTCACATAAAGGTATGTATTCTTCCCATGAATCTTTAAATACCAGTACACAAGCCCTGACCATGTCCTCCAACACATAAATCAACTTTCAGTCAGACCATCCACCCGAGGATGAAATACAATACTAAAATAAAACTGAGTGTCGAACAATTCTTGTATGCCCTTCCACAACCCCGATGTTTACCGAGCATCAAAATAAAAAAGAAAACTATCATCAGCGACACTTCAAATAAGTGAGCTAACTCTCATCCACACAACAAGCTCAACTGTGTAAAGGTATTCAAAATATACATAGCATGAAAATGAGTAGAGTTCGTTAGTCCATCATCAATAATCCTGACTACATCATCTTTATTCCAAGAACTAGGCAGATGAATAACAAATTCCATCACAATATGTTCCCATTTTCATTACCATATGGAAAGTGGCTGCAACATATATCCGGGTTTTCGCCTATTGGCCTTAACTTGTTGACAAATCTCATATCTCCTCTCGTAATCACCCACGTCATCTTTCATCAATGGCCACCAATACAACCACCTCATATCATGACACATTCTGGTTCTGCCAAGATGAATGGTACAACTGGACTGATGAGATTCTCTTAATATCTCATCCGAAAACTCAGCCACCGATGGAATCCATAGTCTACCTTTATACCTTAAACTCTAATCCGTAAACTTAATTGAATCTAGATTATTATTGTCATTATCAAGCCCTTTTGAATTTTTCCACAATCTACATCTTTTTGCTAAAATTTTATCACTTTCTGAGTAGAGACAAGTTGTACTCTAAGTTGAGCACAATTCGATTCATCATCGACCTTACGAATCTTTGAGAAAGTCATAATAATGATTTTTTTAGTAAGTTATACTCATAAGTCAATCAACTAGTTGCATTCAATGTTTCATCACTCCTCGTGCTTAATGCGTTAACGATAATATTGGCTTTACCCAAATGGTATTCAAGATTAAAATAAAAGTCTTTCAAATGTTCAAACCATCGTTGGTGTCTCATATTCAACTTTTTTTTAGAGAACAATTATTTCAAACTTTTATAATTTGAAAATATTGTAAAACTTTCCCCATATAAATATTATTTTAATAGCTTAAAAAAAAAACGTAATCGCCGCTAAGTTCAAATCATGAACAGAATAATTCTTCTCATGAATATTTAATTGCTAAGAAGCATAAAAAATTATCTTTCCATTCTACATTAACATATAACCTAAACCAATATCTGGTGCATCACCATAAACTATAAGTCCTTTTTTTCAGGTTCAGGCATTACAAGAACTGGTGCTGAAGTCAAATACTTTTTTAGTTCCAAAAACAAATAAAAAATAGTATCGCATTCCTTTAACTAAATAAATGGAACATTTTTCTGAGTTAATTTCGTAATTGGCACAGCTATATTAGAAAATTCTTTTACAAATTTATAAAAATAGCCAGCCAAACTCAGAAAACCCTGTATTTTCTTCACTGAGGTAGGATTTGACTAACCAATGATAGCCTTAATCTTGGCTATACCCACCAAAATTTCTTTTATACTAACCACATGACCCTAAAACTTCACCTCCGACAATGGAAGCTCGCATTTTCTAAACTTGGCGTACAGCTTAGGATTTCTCAACTTTGAAAGACTAACTCTAAGATATTGTTCACGATCCTTATGAGTCTTATAGTATATCTAGATATCATTAATAAACACTACCACCAAGTGATCCAGATAAAACCTCAACACTCTTCACCTCAAATCTATAAACATCGCTGGAGCATTAGTCAACCTAAATGACATAACAACAACCTTTTATCTAAGAACTCCTTCAACTGTTTCTGCAACTCCTACGATTCCTTTAGAGTCATCCACTAAGATAGAATGACTATTGGATTAGTTTCTAGAACCATATCAATCACAAAATCAATCTATCTAGGAAACGGAATTCAAGGTAAATCATCAAGAAACACGTTCGAGAACTTACAAACGAAAGAATTTCTTATATTTTAATTTCAAATCTTGCCTCTATACTATAATTCCGGCTAGAACTTCCATTCTTTTTCTAGTGACTAACCAAAACTCATTCTCAACAACACTTCAAATTTCAAAACCTCCAACACATAGAGATCAATGATCAACTCGTGTCTGAGGATCTCCACAACACATTTCTCACACATTAAAATGAAAGTCCTCCTTATCCCTAACTACTGTATTGAGTACAAGATGAATAGGGACTCACAACAGAGTTAACCCTAACTCAATCACCACATGACCGCCAACTGAAATCGTATCTTCAATAAGATTACAACTTGTATCTAAATCTAGTTCACTTACCACTAAACACATTTTATGAGTCTGTGACGCACAAGAGGAAATTTTTAAGCGTTGTAGACACACAATCTTATAATAGTCTTTCATTCCACACCTCAACATGTAATCATACCAAAATTTCAAGAATTTGAGCCTTGTCCTAACTCCACAATACCCTGATATCATCGTGATTTGTGCTGAAAAGCTTATGCAATCACATAGGCTCTAACTCTATTTCAAACCTCTAGTAGTGTTTAGTTTAGTCGTCGATATATTAGTACAAAACTCTTCCTACTTTTCCTCTTGTGACACTCTACTATCCACGAATGAATCAGTCTAAATAGGAAACTATAACAATCGGTTCAACTCTTGAACGAACTGCAATGGTAGCTTGCTCTTCCTGAGCGGCTAAAGTGGCATTAAAAACTTTTTTAGCCACACGAACCGCTTATACATGAGTTGCCACCCATGCTCATAAGGTATTTATTGACTCTAACATCTTCATAATAAATTTCTCAAACATATTAGAAATCGCATGTTGTGAATCCTTATAATCCTAGCCAGATTCCTAACCTAGTTCTTGTTGTACTATAAGTGGAAAATATAACTATATCCATCGATATCTTAATAATATATAACAAAAATAAGACAATCTTAAAATTTTTAAACTTTTTAACCTCATTCCATCGAGTTAGTTCCCAAGCAATCACTCATTAAACCTCAATCAACAATATTTTGTTAGAAAACCTGGCTCTGATACCAACATTGTTAGACCCCACCTAATTAAGGCATTCGACGTGCCTAAATTACCTTAATCTCCTGATAACCTAGCAACCTTAACCTCTCATTCAATATAACAACAACAAAATAGCCTCAGTCCCAACATAATTTGGGTCGGCTACATGGATCAAACTTTTCCATTATGCTCAATTTAGTGCAATTGATGGTGAGCTTTTCAGACCATTCAGATCCCTCATAATTAATGCGTCCCAAGTTAATTTTTGTCTACCACTTCCTTATCAAATCTCTACAGTTTTTATTGAGTCAGGTTTTCTAGTGGGGGCATTTATAGGCCGTCTTTGCAAGTGACAAAACCATCGCAATCACCCTTCTCTAGTCTTTGTATCAATTGGTGCTACTCCTACTTTTCTTTGAATTTCTATATTTCTTATTCTATCTTTACGAGTTTTACTACACATCTATTTAAGCATCCTCATTTCTGTTACACTCATTTTATGTAATTGTTGTTGCTTTACCGCTCAACATTCACTTCCATAAAGCATAGCTGGCCTAATTGCGATCCAATAAAATTCACCTTGTAACTTAGTAGGAACATTTTGATCACAAATCACTCCTATTGGACTCCGCCATTTCTTCCATCCAGCTTAAATTATATGTGTGCCATCATTCTCAATATTAGCATTTTTTATATAACTGATCCTAGGTATCTAAAATGATTCACCTTAGGAACTTCTACTTCGCCTAATTTTATCACTCCATCATCTCGATATATAGTGTTTCTAAACTCACAATGCATGTATTCGGTCTTCGTCCTACTCAACTTAAAGCCTTTAGATTCTAATGTATTCCTCCAGAGTTCTAATTTTCTATTCACTCCATCTTTTGTTTCATCCACTAAGACAATATCATCTGCAAATAGCATACACCATAGTATATCCTCTTTAATATGTCTAATTAGTTAATCTATAACTAAAGTAAATAGATAAAGGCTTAAAGCCGATCCTTGATGTAGTCTTATCATAATGAGAAATTCTTTTGTAGATCCTCTAAATGTTTTTATACTCGTTACTACTCCATCATACATATCCTTAATAGTGACTATGTAACTGGCAAGCATTCATTTTCTTTCTAAAACCTACCAAAGAACAACTCTAGGGCACTATCATATGCTTTTTCTAAATCTACGAATACCATATGAAGATCTTTTTTCTTTTCTCTATATTTTTCTAACGATTGTCTTACCAAAAAATAGCCTTCATACTTGATGTAACGGCCCGTTTTAACCAATCTCGATTAACTGATAAATTACGGGTTAATATCATAAGCTCAGACCCACGTGGACTTTGTGTAAAAGTCTTTGGCACACCTAATTGAGGAAATATGTTATTTTTGTATGCGAGTGTTTAACTATTTTATTATTATTTAATAGTTCGCACCGCGTTAATTAAAAATCTCGTTTGGTCGCGTTGTGCGCATGTAGTGATGAGAGTGTACGACGTCACGGAGTGCGTGTAACGCGGGTATATGGGGTTGTATGAGACTGAGTGGTCACATCACTCACCCCATCATGTCACACATCAAATCAACCTATACCTCATCATTATTTCTCTCATTTTTCTCTAAAATAAAAAAATAATAATAAAAAAACTATTTTCTCTTTAAATCTAGAAGAGAGAGAAAGAAAAGAGAGAGAGAAAGAAAAGAAAAGAGAGAAAGATAGAGAGAGAACCAGAGAGAGGGAATATAGTGAAAAAGAGAGACAGCAAGAGAGAGATCGTCCAGGAGAGAGCGGCGGGCGGCAACGAGGAGTGACGGCGGCTGCGAGCAGCAGCGGTGGCGGCTTTGCAGTGGCGCGGCGACTAGCAACGACGCGGTAGGACCTCGGCAACAGCGACGCGGTGAATGAGCCGCGGACGGCGAGGTGGATGGGCAGCGGCGGATGGCCATCGAGCAGCGGCGGCGGACGGCCAGCGACGCAAGTAGTGGCTGCGAGCAGGGCGGCGGCGGGAAATGGTGGCGGTTGAAGATTGAGGGCGGCAGCGATGCCGGTGCGGCGTCGGCAGCGATGCCGGCAGTGCGTCGATAGCGCGACACCGCGTCGACCTCGCCGGCTAGTCGCAGAGGCAGCCGCGTCGGCAAGGCGGCGGGGGCTACGTGTGACGTGGCAGCGATGATGGCGGTGCGGTGGCGTCGCCGGCAGCGGTGCGGTGGCAGCGCCGACAGCGGTGGGTGGCGCGTTGCCGGAACAATCGATCCCCGGTATGGTTCGAAAAGTGTGCAAAATATTAACTTCTTGGAATAAAAGTTATTATCTCAAATTTTGGTATCACATTATAATTCATTTAATGAAACTCTAAAATGAAAAAAAAAATTGTATAATTGGACACCAGGGACATAAGCTACCATAATCCGTGTCGGGTACGTATCTCGAGGCGTGTGCAGGACGTTCGTAGGCGTTTGAGGTGAGTAAACCCACGAGAAATTTAGTTAAAATTTAATTTATGGAACTTACTTTATTTCGCATTTGAATAATTCCAATGTGCTTTCCATTGTTGTTCATTTACTATTCATCCACTCCCACGTATGTATGTGTGTTTGTCGACGGGGTCGGGCATGGCACGGACTCACACCCCGGGGCTCGCTACCCTGCGTTGTTCGAGTAATTGGCCATGTTAGGGCTACGCGGTGACTATTCTTCGCGAAAAACGTAGGTTGAGAGATGTTCGACGAAGACCTAAGTCTACGTCAATGGTTCCTCTCGAGAGATGTTTGGATGGGGTTTCTTCCATTCAATGGTTCCTCTCATTCGACCGTGAGATGTATGGCGAGGTGGTCGTCAATGGCTCCTCTCGGCCTCTCGGTTTATCTACGACGATTCCTGGATGTCGATCAGGGTTCTCTGTCACGCTACACTCGTGTCCAAATTTGACTTCTTAACGACTTATTTTCATGCGATTATTTTATTCTTGTCCTTTATTTAAATTGCATGGACTGTAGCCATTTCATTAGAATTCGTGAATATTAGCTAACGTTCTCTGGGATTTACTCACCTGGGATTTGTCATTATTTTTTGTGTCAAATCGCAGATCTTGCGACGAGCTAAGGCAAGGGCATCTCAGGCATCTACGACTGAGTTATGAGAGCCCGTCATTTGCGTAGGTGTTGTACGTATTTATTTACTGTTTTATCAACTTTTTGGGAAAGACTTGTATACCTGATACATGTATATGCTCACCTTTAGTACCTTTGTTGCTCTCGATATACATGGTATCTATTGCTGAGTTTCCACACTATAGGGTTAATCATACCATCCAAACTTTTTATTTCTACCGTGTTAGCATGCTTCAAAGACTTCTGCTTAAATGTTAATTTATAATAATTTGATAAATCGTGAACAACTTAACTTAGTCAATTTAATGTGAATATCCATAAGATTTTTCATAAAAACTAAGTTAAGGCGAATAGGGTACGTTTAAAGGTGTAGGTCGCAGGTAGTCAAAATTAAGTGTGCGGTGATGTGGCATGCTTGGTGACGTGTCCGGCGACGTGGTGGTGCCCGGTTTCCTTCGGAATTAGGGGCCGTCACATTCTGACATGAAGCCAAATTCGTTCTTCGATATTGTTGTTTCTCTCCTTAGCCTATTGTCAATTATCCTCTTCCAAAGTTTCATAGTGTGACTCATAAGTTTAATTCCTCGGTAGTTTGAGGTAACCTCTCCTTCAATAAATAATTAAAAATCTATCGGAGTAATTATCAAATATGATTCTTTATCAACCACAAAAAGTTTTAAAGTGAATCTTAAATCTCGAAGTTCAGTAAAGATTAATTATATAATCCTTAAAAATCCAATAAAAATTTCTCGACAACATCTCCTCTATTTTTAAGCCGACACTGAAAAACCTAACCTTCAAAAATCTTCCACAACACTTGTTTAGCTTGGTGGAAATGTCGAATGACTCACAATCCACCCTATAACAATATATATTGCATTCAAAAAAAAATATTTATTCATTTTAACCTATCTAAGACTTCGAAAATTCTTAAACTATTATTATCTTAGCTCCGCGGCATTCCAATCCGTTCTAAAACCATTATAACAATTCCAATCCGTCTGAAAATCATTTCAACAATTTCAAAAGAGATCCTAACCTGCCACGAGTCCAAAAACCCATTTATACAATATTTTATATTCAAAATAATACATACATAAATAAAAAGGAACTAAGCAAGTCACCAATAATCAGAAAGCTTTCCATTTCCTTTATCACTGCTAGAACCTGTCTTTACTCAATTATAAATATTCGATAACGTCAAATAAGTAAATCTCACACAATCCAGTACATGTGTAGTAACCAAATTCATAATAGTCCGCGGAATTTTAAAGAACAATGTAATCTAAGGAATTTAAACATTACCATGAATCTATCCCCTTTTTGTTATTCGACCACAATTAGATAACACTCTCTGAAAGTGGTAAGTAAACAATAACAAAGAATCAAGTACGGGGAGAGTAACCAAATGAATCTCATTCCTCTAGACTATGGGAGTATGATCTAGTTCAATGTGATCTCATGATAACTGCGTGATGCAAAGTATCAGTGACTCTAGCTCCTCAAGCACATTATAGTTCTACCATGTACGTAATTAGGTAGTCACTATAACTTTTTACCCTATAAAACACAGTCAGGTAGCTTAATATGTGCACACAGTCAAGTAGACACTAAATAGTTGTACTCTGTAATATAGTCAGGTAGACCTCCTATAAGGAGACACATAACGCCTTATCCTCCAAAACCATGGATGCATTTACAACAAAAATGCAATTTATATGAAAATATAATCATACAATGTAAAGGTTACTATGAGATTTACTTAAACTTACAAACGCCAACTTCAAACTTAATTTTCTAGGTTCTCAGAGCATCGGATCATCTTGAAAATGGTTCCAATAGTTTCCTTGTATACCCAATTATATTTTCGGTCAAGTTTTGAGTGAAACCATATCACAAACATTATGAAAACCACGATCAAAGTACGTTTGAGAATAGTTTTCAAAAATATTAATTTATATAACTATTTCAACTAGCCAACTTGGGATAATGTTTTAGCTTTTAAAACGCCAATATTTGTCATGATGACCTAAAAGGAACTTGTAGTATTCATATCCTACTTTCCATAGACTCCAAGAACATCCAAATCGGATCACCGACGGAGAATTATGAATTTTTCCATATGGTCTGTCAATTAGACAAACTTAATTTATTTTAAACAGAAAAGCTTCTCCAAATCGATATTCTCATAATTAAATCCTCTAAACTTGATAATAAATGTCATGAAACCACTCGATACCAACACCAAAATATTTTCACAGCCCGTGGAGTCAAATTGGATCACAATCAATTCATCCAGAATCCCATTATAAATCAATATAAACAATTAAAACATCTCCTAAATAGTTATCGACGGAATTGCATTAGTTCACCTCATCAAAACCCTAACCCACATCAGTGAAATTTATCCCAAATTGACGCAAATCAATCTAATATAACAATTAATAATAATTCCTACCAATGTTTATCGAAACCCAGTGAAAGAAATAAAAAAATCGCGAGAATTCAAATTGAAATGAGGAAAAATGCCCGGCATTGAGAATTCACCAAATTGCAGGCTGAATACCTCGTTTCCACCTTAGAAGTTTTGCTTGAATTAACCGTATTGTGATGCTCTATGGTGTTGCGAAAAGGAATCGGGCAAAAATTGGACGTCGGGAGCTCCGCTAGCGAGAGAAGGAATTGTGATGGTTAGGGACGTTCGGTTATGTTGAAATGAAATTATGAATCTTTTGATTTTTAATAGATTTTAGTTTATATATATATATATAAAACCCTCAGCTGCTTGTCAGTAACTTAATTTCTTTTTATTTACTAATTCTCGAAGTCTCTATTTTGACGTGTTTTGACTTTTGGTGGTCGTTTTCATTCCGATTTTTGGTCATATCAAGCTAAATTCTCGACGAAATAGTCCAATTCCATAAAACGTTCATAACATTTGTTTTGGTCACACCAAAAACTCAAAAATATTATCTTTGTCAATGACATATTAAAATCTTTGGGACCAATCCTCTTGCCATACCTAACCAAACGTGCATCAATTCGGATCCAATCTCACCTCGACTATTGTTAATAGACAAAAAAAACTTGAAACAAGGTCTCACCCAACTTCGTCTCATTTCATACAACCTCGAATACCGACTTACACGCATATCGAGAAAAATATCCACATCGGCTTTTTAAGCTCATTTAAACTTCAAATTTGACCTTTAAACTTAATTTCAATTATTTTTCATAATTATATCTTCATTTTGCGTTTGAATTAAACCCCAAAAAATTCTCCAATTTCATCAAAAATTAAAGAATTTACTAAAAGTTCCAATACCCTCGAACAACTCGTCTATGAAAATCGAGGTGTGGGGCTCACATCGGCCCGTTAAACCTAATTAAAATCCAAAAATTGAATTTTAGATTTAAAACCAATTATTCGTTGCAAAATTCGGAATAAGTGTTCAAATCGATATTCTAACTCTCTCGAAACCCGTCTCTACACGTATCTCGAGAAAAAACCATGTAAAACATCGAATTCACTGAATCGACTTGAATTTCGTAAAATAACATATTCTATAGTAAACAACACTAGGCATACATTACAAAAAAGTAAATCAATAATAAATCTCAATTTAAGCGGTGTTTAACTCCCAACTCGCAGCCAAAACCATAATTAGGATCCCCTAATCCTTGATTAATCGTAATTATCGGTTAGAAATTTTGGGATTTGAAAATTCTTGCAACGAAGTAATCCAATGTCCTCCCTCGAACTAGAGACTCAGTCTTACTTTCACTTCCATATGCATTGGCATAAAACTCTTGCACTAAAGCTTCACAACCCCGTTCACTAGGGACATCCACTAGATCTAGGTGGTTGTATTCTCTAGACAGTAAACCCAAATTTCTCGTCTCTATAATATCTAAGATCCTAGGCATACACTTGAATTAATTTTTCACCTTAAATCCCCTCTCCGGGATCAATTTCCTATCTTTAATTAAATCACTTCTAAATTTTTCATTGGCCTTCTTATTACAAAATTTTCCTTCCTCTATTCATAGCTTTTCTCCCCCATTGGTATCTCTTGATCAACTTCCTCTGCTTCCTCCTTATCCACATAACCATCCCCGGTGTTGTAACTAAATGAAGAAGGTGGAGTAGGTTCTCTTCGCGGTCTAATTCTATGTATGTTGAAACATATGTATGTGGGTTGGATTCGGGAAACTTTGGGTTCTGATTTTGATTTTTCTACTAACTTTTACTTCCCTTTCTCTTCTTTTGAACTTCTACCCTTACCACCTCTGACTATTTGGAATATCGTAGGTGTAAGAACAAACTAGTAAAATCATTTGGGACCAAGTTTTATCAAAAAAGTATTAGACAAAGTTCAACTATATATCGAGAATAAGAAATCATCAGGAAATGCTTTTCGAAATCGAGATTTTGAAATTTATATGAAAGTTGTTGATAAAATAGCATTAGGAAAAACAAACTTTGTAAGTAATTCAAATCAATTGATAAATATTCACAAAACCCCTCAAACTAATTTGAAACTTAGTCTCAAATTAGTTGGCGTATAAAATCCAATCTACTCTCCATGTATGAAATATAGTTCAAAATTTTTTTAGTGATAAATGAATCATCATATCACTCCCATACTAGTATTATAATAGGAACCATTCAATACCAAAATCTTTTTAAAGTAAAAATCCCAAATTTGAGTTTCTATCCTAACAATCAATCCAAATTCAACTAAAAACCAAATATTTGATCTATAAAAGGGTAGGGTTTAGTTGATTACCTTCTTGAAAGTGAGTCTTTTAAAATTGATTCTAAGATTGCTTCCCTAGACTCTCCTAAGCTCCTATTCGAACTCCCTTGCTCAAGCCCTTAATGGCTATATACTCTGAAAACTCATAGCATTTTTAGGTTGAATGTATGAAGATTGAGGTGGGAATCACTTAAATACTCTAAAGTTCAGCTTTGGAGGGTTAAATCTAGGCAAAAAATGGTCTTTTGATTAAAATGGTACATTGGTTATACGTGGGAATTGTTTAAATGTAGCAATTTGGGGTTCTATTTTTTAAAAACTCGAATTCGTTCCTAGCAAATCAGAGTTTAAGTGGATTCACTGAGGAACCTATGATGAAATTGCTAGAAATGACCATCAGTGACTCAATGATTTGTTCAACGATTTCTAGTTATAAACGTGATTTGGTGAGAAATCACTGACTTCAAATTTACATTGAAAATTCTAGAAACTACTGTCGATTTACCCAGCTACTTCATGTACAAAGTAGAATCGTAGGGAAATCGCTTGTTCAATTTTATTGTTTTTCCAATTAAATTGATTTTTCTAATAAATTATCACACAAATATATTAATAAAGGTAGAAATATTCACAATCCTAAAATTTAACTGAGATATATATTCAATAATTTATTTTATTGCCATAAATAACTAATTAACATAAACCTAATGCATTAAATAATATAGTACAAAAATAAATTGGCTCGGTCAACCCCCTTACATGAAACTATTCCGAAACTAAATTCTTAAAATATGCCCATTATAAGAGTCAAAATTCGAGAGAATATAAAAATGACTAACTAATCCTAATACTAAAACATAAAATAAGGATAAAGTATGGCTGCCTCACATAAAGCACTCTTATTTATGGTCTTTACCTCGATTGAACAACACAGTCCTAAACTAGTTCTATGAACTTAAGTGTAGGATTATCCACTCAAAAAGTAATTGTCTTGTTTAAAGTATCCATGACCACTTGCGAAGTGCCTAAGAAAGGTCATTATAAGATTAATGGAGGACTTTGTTAATGAAGTGTGGCATGACCAAAATGTATGCGGGAATAATATGCTTGTCAATCTTCACTGATACATTAGTAATCACGCCTATTAGTTTTACTGAATACCCGTTTGTTAGGGCAAATTTTTTGGAAGCAAGTACATCTAATTCTAACTGAGTTTGAAAGAAAAAAATGAATCAATATGTAGTTTGCCTTAGAACCCGTATCACATATAGCTTAAAGTATTAAGCTCATTTGACCTTTATGTTTCTGTATATATCTCCTGGATCGTCGAGACTGATAATTGTTGGATTTTTCTTTTTTTTTTTCTTCTTATTCTTCGTAGATTTAATTTCCTCCATGTTATTATTCTCAACATTGTTTGATTGTTTACCCTTTCATTCCTGGGTGATTTTCTATTAATTAGCAGTTTCTTCACCTTACTCGTTCATGGTCTTACCATTTCCATCTTCCATTGTTACTAGATTAATATCATATATTTCAACTTCATGATGATTTAATTCTAAAAATTCATTGTTTTCAGTTTGTTCATTATCAATTTCATCAGACTTCCATAGATATCCTCATCATTCAAATGAAAAGTGACAATTTTATTTCCAAACTCCATAGACATTGTTTTTAAAAGATATCTAATTTTATTTTGGTCGTTTTAAGGAATGGTCTTCCTAAAAGTATAGATGGAGACTTAGCTGATATTGAGTCTAATATTTCCATGACGTAAAAGTCATCTAGAAATATTAAGTCATCAACTTTGACTAAAACATCTTCTAGTAAACCATTCGGTTTAACAATGGTATAGTCAGCTAAAGTACGATTTATAGGTGTATTGGTTAGTGAACATATTTTCATTGATTCATATAACATAAGTGACATAACGTTTATTGATGCTTCGAGATCACACATAGCAAGATCCATTAAAGAAGATACAAATCAATGACTTAACCTATTTATTTGCAAATTCATTTGACTTAACTGATTTTTCTAGTTCATTAATGGTGTTTTTAGTCTTAATTTTTTTTTGAGAAATCAGTATAAAGTTTTGATGACTTTGACTCATAAAGTTGTACGGTATTTGCTCTAAATTTAGAATCAAAGGTTGATTGTTTTGTCGAGGCTACTAATTTGGTGCAGGTTGTATTTGAGCTTTTGATCTATATGCGTTATAATTCTGATTTTGAGGACCATAGCTAAGATTTGGATTCGGTCTTCTAGGATAATAAGTATTAGCATATTGATTTTTTGGGTACCAGAACATTGATTCATCATTGCATTAACTCTTCAGTATGTTCTTCCTGTAGAGTAAGACACACATCCGTAGGATGTGTAACCTCATTACGAAATCGCAAGCCTTAACTTGATTAGTTTTTTTGTTAACGAATGGGTTAACCATCTTAGATAATTCATCAGTTTTGTTGTCAGTTGCATTATTTCTCTTACTATCCACTTAATAGAGTTTCTTTCTTGAAGATTTAAGATTTTTACTATATTGTTTAGATTGTTTTGCCATCTTAGTAATTGCTTCTTTTTGCTAAAGTAGGTGGTGTTTCAAATAAAGATCCAACTGCATACTATGTCTAGTAGTCTTTATTCAAAGTGATTAAGTCATTCATAAAAATATTCTAATAAAGCTCTTTGAGTGTATCCATGATGTGGACAAGAAGAAATTTGTCTTTGAAATCTGTCCCAAAATTTATTAAAGTTTTCATCATCTTTTATCTTAGCAACAGTAATTTGCTTTCCATAGGAACTAATTTTTCTAGCATGCATATATTCGTCTAGGAATACTTCTAACATTTAAGCCCTTATTGTTATTGAGTCTTGTAGAATATAGAACAACCGGTCTTGTGCCTGATCTTTCAATGCAAAAGAAAATGCCTTAAGTTTGACTTGTTCTAAAGTTCCTTCTTTTGTTTTTATCGTAGAAGTTAGGCAAAACACTAATAAATCTAGATCTAAGTTCAAATTTAGAAAATCCATCAGGGTATGCTATACACATAGACTCATATGTCGTAACATTTTGATTTGCTTGTCTAAAAGCGAGTTCTCTATTATTATTGATAATTCTATTATCATTTTTATTGTTGATGACATTGTTATCAACATTATTACTGTTGTTTTCCATCCCCTTTACTAAATTTTTCCTAAGTTGTTGTCTTAAACTTTGATTAAAAGTTCTATCTATTTTAGGATCAAACAGATGTAAAGATGTTGTTAAGTTAACACGACGAAGTGTATAGACCATACAACGTCTATAATACTTTAAGAATTATATAAAATTTCCCATCACGGCATCAAAAGTTGACACGTTTTGAGCATGCACAATAATTTCTTGAGTTTTCTATTATATTGTAGTAGTAGTAAATGAGATATCATCTTCACAAGGATTTTCGAGATTTCAAAGGAAAGTAACTTTTTATTGTTTTTATTAACTTAGTTAATCTAATTAAACATAGATTGAAATACTAAATAACTTAACAATTATGATTACTAACTTAAATAACCAAACTAACTAAATTAATCTAAACAAATCAAATTCAAACTAACTTAAACAATATTTAAATGCAATTCAATATAAATAAACAAAGAGCTAAACAAACCCCTACTAAACAATATAATATATACGGGTTGCTTTCACATAATAGAATATAATATCACTTCATACTATCATTATAATTATAAAACATATAGAATCTTGAGATCATTAAACCCTACTTCATAATATGTTGATAACCTTTAGCCAGCCACCGATTTTCCTTAATTCAATAAAAATGCCATATTTTTATCATTGTAAATATACCCATTGGATAAAACGAAACACCATAAAAATATGATGGCATTAAGTTCAATGAAAATCATGTCTAATCTAAACTAATATTACCGAAACAGCATAATAAACAACTTAGAACATAATCACCTAAGACATCCACATGGGAAATGCCCTATAGATTAATCCTAGTTACTACTTCTATAATTGTCGTCAATAACTATAGATATGGATTCAAAATCTTAATACTACATAACACATTTGCAGCTATGCATGGAATACTAATCTCCTTTAGTTGTAATATGCAAAAACATGTACGACTTGTTTATTCCGTGATTGACGTGTATGAATTGATATAAAGCATTAAGTACATGATTCCTTAATTATAACTATCTGGTAATAAAAAATATACTACATTGTCTAGGGTTTGTTTAGAATAATAGACTACTCACTCATGTTGGAAATAAACAACGCATAAACATAATTAAAAGACATAATGAATGAATAAATACCTTAATATAAATTAACTCTCCAAAGTATCTTCAAACATAGACAATAAAACTAAGAAGTAAATGAAAAAGGTTTAAGAACAAAAGGAGAAATTTATTTCGAAGCTCTCTGACCTTTTTTATAGTCACCCTACATATACACATCATATAAAAACTCAAATATTTCATAATAATCTAAAAAACCCATAACCAACTTCAACGATTTCTCAGCGATTCATTACTTATACACGAATCACTGAGCAAATCACTAAGTTTAGCTCTCAGTGCTCCAATTATTCAACTGGCGATTTATATTTCACTCTCCAACTCATTGTGGATTCCCTACCTTATTCTGTTGCCAATTTTACTGGAGAATTTTAGAGTTAATCCAAATCGATGGCTAATCGCTAGTACGTTTTTTTTCTGTTGACCATTTTTGCTTTTCTTTCTTTTTTCTTTCATTTGTTCATTTTCCTAATTAAGACCAAAAATCATAAAAATAAGAGAATATCTAGTGTAATATCATCATTTACACTAAAAGTCAATCTAAATTACGTTATAAAATGTGCCTAATTATTGACCTGTCGATTTTCTCTTCTTATTGCGCGACTTTTTATACATTCAAAGTGTAATTGTTTCGTTTTTAACGGTTTCACTCACATTGATGTAAATATTGGACTTCTTTTCATTACTTTGCGGACTTTGTTTCTCAGGCACAAGATTGATGATCTCCATATCATGTTCAACAAGATTTTCATAATTAGGTTTTAACCTATGACCATTTACTTTAAATATTTTTCTTGTTTCGAAGCTTTCTATTATTAATGAGCCATGAGGCAATAAATTCACAATCATGAAAGGTCATATCCATCTTGAACGTAGTTTTCCAAAAAATAATTTAAGCTTTAAACAAAAGAGTATACCTTTATCTCCTACTTGAAATTTTTAGGAACTGATTTCTTATCATAAAATGCTTCGGTTTTATCATTATAAATTGATGTTTTTTCATAAATGTCATTCCTAATTTTTTCTAATTCTTGAATACTCAACTTGCGTTGGTTTCTTGCTTCATTATAATTCCTGTTAGATGCTTTTATCACCCAATAGGCTTTATATTTCTAGTTCTACTAGTAAATGACATGCTTTTCCAAATACTAACCTATAAGGTGTCATACCCATGGGTGTCTTAAATGTTGTTCTATATGCCCATAATGCGTCTTCTAATCTAAGACTTCAATCTTTACATATTGGATTGACTATTTTTTTCCTTTATTGACCTAATTTCTCTATTTTAAGTTATAGCTCGTCCACTAGTTTGTGGGTAATATGCAATAGATGTCCTATGTGTGACATCGTACTTTGCAAGTAGATTAGAAATTAATCGATTACAAAAATGTGAACCTTTATCACTAATGAGCGGTCTAGGTGCTACAAAAACTATAAAAATCTTTGATTTAAGGAAATTAACCACTATTTTTGAATCATTAGTTTTAAAAGATTTTGCTTATACCCACTTAGACACATAATTTACAACAAGTAAAATATAAACATAACTATTTGATGGCGAAAAAGGTCACATGAAATCTATACCCCATATATGAAACATTTCACAAAAAAGAATATGAAGTAAAGGTATTTAATTTCTACGTCATAAGTTTCCAGTTTGTTGGAAATTAGGACAATATTTTGTATAAAGAAAACAATCACGAAACAGAGTAGGCCAAAAGAATCTAGAATCTAAAATTTTAAAGCAGTTCTATGTGGACCAAAATGTCCTCTACTGGCATAAATATGGAAATGAGATATAATTGATTGTACTTTCGACTGTGGTATACATCTCCTAATTATTTGTTCAGTACAAAATCTCTATAAATAGGGATCATGCTATAAATAATGTTTAGAATCCATATTAATTTTATTTTTTTGATCTCTCGTCAAATAAGGTAATAACTTATTGTTGGTAAAATAGTTAACTATATAAGCATACCAAGGGCCATTGGTCTTTATATTTTATAAATGTTCATCGAAAAATTCATCCCCTAATGATATATATGATTCTCTATTTTTTTAAAGTACTTAAATGATCTGCTACTAGATTTTTGAGTCCTTTCTTATCTTTTATAGTAAGGTCAAATTCCTGTGGAAGTAATATCCATTTTATTAGACTTGGTTTAGCACCTTGTTTTGTCATTAAGTATCGCAATGCTGCATGATCTGAATAAACTATCACTTTTGTTCCTAGTAAATAAGGTCTAAATTTTTCTAAGGCAAACACTACTGCTAAAAGTTCCTTTTAATAGTGGTATAATTCTGCTGGACTAGATCTAGTATCTTAGAAGCAAAATATATTACATGAGAATCTTTTCCTAGTTTTTGACCTAAAATAACTCTAACTGCTTACTTACATACATTATTTAAAAAGGTAACAACCAATTTGGTGATTTAATTATATGTGTAGTTGCTAAAGAACCCTTTAATTTATTAAATGCTATCTTGCAATCATTGGTAAATTTAAAAGATATGTCTTTTTGTAAAAGTTTTCATATTGGTTGTGTTATTTTAGAAAAATCTTTTAGGAATCTTCCATAAAATCCTGCATGGCCAAGAAATGAGCGTATTTCTCTCACCGTGGTGGGGTAAGGTAATGTTTTCATTACTTGAATTTTTTCTTGATATACCTCTATTCCTTTTTGTGAGACTATATGTCCTAATATAAGTCATTGATCTACCATAAAATTGCATTTTTCATAATTTAATGCAAAATTTTGTATATGCATCTTTTAAGCAATTTAATTAAATTAATTAAACATTCATCGAAAAAATTACCATAAAAAGTAAAATCATCCATAAAGACTTCAATAAAATTCCCATATATTCAGAGAAAATACTAACCATTCATGTTTAAAAATTTGTAGGTGCATTAGATAAACCAAAAGGGATACGTTTATAAGAAAATGTACCAAATGGGAATGTAAAAGTTGATTTTTTCATGATCTTCTAGTGCTATCGGTATTTGATGAAACCCTGAATAACCATCTAGACACCAGTAATGAGTTTTTCTAGCTAATATTTCTGACATCTGATCTATAAATAGGAATGGATAATGGTCCTTCCTAGTTGAGAAATTCAACTTCCTACAATCTATACATACCCTCCAATCGTCTAGTTGGCAGTAATTCTCCATGCTCATTTGTTATTACTGTAATTCTTTGTCTTTTTAAGGACTATTTGGACAGGGCTTACCCAATTGCTATCAACTATTGGAAATATACTTCTTACATCTAATAATTTTAATATTTCAGCTTTTACTACATCCATCATAAGTAGGTTTAATCTAAATTAAGCTTGTCTAGAAGCTTTTGTGTTAGTTTGTAGATTTATCCTATACATACAGGTAGCTAGACTAATTCCATTAATATCGACTATGGCCCATCTTGCTTTTCCTTTTAATTCTTTCAGTACATTTATAAATCTATATTCCTCTAAACTTGTCAGTTTATTAGAAATTATTACTGGTTATTTATCATAGTCCCCCAGATAAACATATTTCAAATGATATTGTAAAGTTTTTGTATCTAATTTTGGGGCTTTGACTATATGAGGTAAAAGTTCTAAATGAGATCTAGATAAATCTATGTAATAAGTAAGTTCTAGTTGTTCATTATATGTATCCAAAGTACTTATTATCTATTTGGTTTCTTCATCTCTATCATCTTCTTCTACATCTTCTATTACCAATTCCAATTTATCTATTTATCTTTTCTAACATATTTGTCTATTAATCGATCTATCATATATTAAAATTCATTGTATCGTCATCTACTTCTATAGTTAGTGTTTCATTTGAAACATCAATCTTTGTTTTTGGTTCTTTCAAAAATGAAATTCCTAAAATTAGAGAAGTTCTTTTAAAGAAATTATCTTCTTTCATATCTAAAACATAGAAATGTGCTCGGAAAACTAAATCATTAACCCTAATTAGTACATTTTCTAGCACCAGTTTAACAGTGGATCTATCTGCTAACTATACCACTATACTAGTTTCTTCCGAATGTACATGTTCAATGTGCAAATAAATAGATAAAGGCGTAACATTTATGAAAGCTTCTCAATCACACAATGCTTTAAAAATTTCTATATTTTCAATTGTACATGGAATGAAAAACATTCCAGGGTCAGAACACTTAGGAGGTATTTTTTTAATTAATTTTGATGTGTGCTCTCCTACACTCACCTTTTCATTAGTTTTAATCTTATTGGATAAATCTTTTATAAATTTTTGATACTTAGGTGCATTTCAAATGACTTCAAACAGAGATACATTAACTGGTATTTTCTTTAATGTATTAGATATTTGTTTTTCTTTATGCAATTTCTTAGCATTTCTATTATCTTCCAAATAATGAAGGAATAATGGTGTTATATTTATTGGTTTGTTTTTACCAGGTTCATCGCCATGTTCGTTGGGAATCCTATTATTATTACTTAAATTTCTTTCTCTAATTATATTCTATTTCTTTTCTAGCAAATAATCGGTTTGGCATTTTAGGTTCATCCATCCGCTCACCACTTCTTAATGTTATGGCTAGTGTTTTTTCGTATAAAGTAGGATAAGGTTGAAATGGTAGTTTCCCTTGATTTACAAATTCACTCATTTGTGTCGCCATCTGACTCAACTGGTTTTTAACTCGGTTATATCATTTTGTAATGATTAAAATATTTGATATTTTTTTCTAGAATTATTAGATGTTTTAAACCTTTTATAACCAAGATTGGTAATACAGTTACCTACATTTGGTTGTGAGTAATTTCACAATTATTAAAGTTATAAATGGGATGAACAAACCCATTATAATGGTTCATTATAGAATTAGCTTCTTCTAATTTGGTTTGTTGTCTCAAAGGGTATTCATCTTTAAAATGACTTAATTCATTATAGAAAACACTAGGTTTTGCCTTGCTTGATATATCCTTTAGTAATAATTCAACCATGACTTTTAGTTCAACTATCCTATTGTGATGTGAGTTATATGTCCTTATATTCATTTCACTCAGATTTCCCTTAATTAGTTCATTGTTCTCACCATATTACTTAGATTGTTTAGCCATTTTATTTATAGCTTCTCCTGCTAAATTGGTGTTTTGTAGAGCAAAGACCCTCCACATAGTGTGTCTAGGAATCTTCATTCTAAGTGATTGAATCCTACATAAAAAGCATTGCATTAAAGTTTTTCTATAAATCCATCCATTGGACATAACGAAATCAATCTTTGATACCTATTCCAAAATTCATCGAAACTTTCCCTAATTTCCATCCAAGCATTATTAATTTTTTGTCTATATAAACTAATTTGTCTTGCTAGGACATAATGATCAAGAAAGACTTATAGCAACTCTGACCAATTGATTATGGAGTTTTGAGGAAGGTAAAATATGCAATCTAAAGCTTGTCCTTTTAATACAAAAGGAAAAGCTTTTAATTTAACATAATATATTTCTATATCCTTAGGTTCATTAGCCATGAAATTCCTATTAGATTGCTTAAAATTCAGTTCTTCCTCGTCTTCTGACATATTATATGACATTCAACAAGAAGGTTTTCAAGAGATTATTTTAAAAATCCTCGCCAACGACGCCAAAAACTAACACGCGTCGAGCATGCATAATAGTTTCTTGTATTTTCTTATTATTCATAGTAGTGGTAAATCGGATATCATTTCCACAGTGGTTTCGTAAATCTCTTAAAAATTGAGGCTACCCTAACACTTTATTGGATTTAATTTTCTTTAATTTAACTAATCTAATTAAAATGAGAATTAAATACTATCAATCTAAAAATAAAATAATCAATTAATTAAAATAATTAAACTATAAACGATTTAAATTAATAAACTAATCTAATGCAATTCAAACAAATAACCAATAAATCAATATATCAATATGAATTAAATATCTAAACAATACATCTTAGACAATGATATGTAAATTGTCATATCTGGACATTTTCATTAAAACATAGTCATAATCAATCCTTATATTTATATAATGATCCTAAATCATTAAACTCTAATGACAATAGATTGATAGACTTTAGCAAACTATCGAATTTCCTATATTCAATGGAAGTAAGCCATATCATTACCCTTGTAAATCAAATTATTGGATAAAACGCAATAAAATATATATTATGATAGCATTAAAACTTGATAAAAGTCATAACTAATCTCAATCAAGCATTTTATCATAATATGCTAATCAATAAATAACTTAGAACATAATCACCTATAACATCCACTCAGGTAATATTGCCCTATAGATTAATCCTAGTTACTACTTCAGTCAATAATAATAGCAGATTTTAATACTCTATACTAAGAAACATATCGACTACTATATACTCAATACAAAGAATCATTAGTTGTAATATGCGAAAAAAGTTTTATTAAAACCGTGATCGACATATGTAACTGATTTAAAGCATTAAACACATAAATCCCATGTCATGACTAAATTAATGAACAATTTACAATGATATCCTGAGTATTGTTTTGAATAATTAACTACTCACTCATATTAATAATAATAATTGTAGTAAATAAATAAATAAAAGAAATTAATGTAAAATACCTCAATTAAATCTCCAAATAGTCTTCAAAAGTAATAAACTCAAACTTAATTGGAAAGACTTTAAAACTAATAAGAACTAATAGAGGTCTTGGCGAGAGACAATAATTTCAAAGCCCTAAGGCTTTATTTATAGTTTCCCGTAAGTATACTTATCATAGATAAACTCAAACTCCTTGTTCTTATCTAAAAAATTTTTATTGACCTTAGCAATTTGTCAGCGATTCCACTTTGTTCACATATCGCTGAGTTAATCACTGAATTTAATTCTTTGTGCTCAACTAATTCATCTGGTGACTCCATTAGTATTTCCCAATTCGCCAATGACTCATTGGCTTTTGTCTCCTACCAATTTATACAGCAATTTCTAGTGTATTCTCGAATGTTAGCTAATCGTTAGCACTGATCTTCAATTGTTTTGCTCTTCTTCGTTTTCTTCATCCATTTCTTTATTTTTCCTGATTAAATCGTGAAATCACAAAAACAAGAGAATTCCTAGCGAAATATCATCCTTTATCTCTACATCAACCTAAATAACGCTATAAAATGTGTCTCATTATTGACTTATCATGGGTGCCTTGTGACACTCGGGGTCAAGGGTGCACGTGTGGGAAGTACAATGATGTGCACACTTGAGGGTAGTCGTGACCGTCCATGGTGAATTTATAGGACAAATAAAAAGTTATCTATATATTTATATTTAGTTATATATATAAATAAATCATATAGTTCAAATGAACTAAAATTATTCGTTGGATTCACCTCGAGATACGTGTTGCACTTGAGTCAAGGACGTGAATGGTTTGTAAGGGGGATGTTGGAGAGATTTTCCATGCCTCAAGATGCGTGCAACCATATCTCAAGGGAATTCAATGTCCATGCGTTATACACGTGTCAATATTGATGTCACATTAAGGAAGTGACACTTAGATTCCATTTTTTAGATTTGCTTCGAGATTTGTGTACGAATCTTAAGAAAATCTTATATTTAGCCCAAAACGCACACAAACACTACCTAATAAAATTGTTTATGAGGCAGAGAGAAAAATTGGAATTGGGGGAGAGGGTGAGAGAGATCTTTAGTGACAGAGAGGGGTCGAGACCCAGGGAAACCGAGGTGAGATTATTGACTGCTTTATTGTTGTGTTATTGTTGTTTAGGTCATTGATGTAACGTTGTTGTTAGTGTTTATGTGTAGCCGTGGTAGTTTTTTATGGACATTTAATGGAGATAAAGTAGGGGGATTAATAAAAAAAATGGAGAAAATGATGGAAAATAGGAAAAAATTCAAGAAAAAAGAAGAAAAATTCAGAAAAATAACATTTCGACCAAATAAATAGAAATTGATGAATTTCTATGAAAAATGAAGAATTTGAGATTCGTATGAGACTTTATACTAGGTTTTTACCTCAAAAAATGCGAAATGGTCGGATTGATCTAAAAGTGGTAAATTGGTTTTGAGTTCAATTAAGATCAGTTTAAGGGTTTTAACTAATAGGTATTGGACCCAAAATGACGAAAATTAGTTTAGTTTAGCTTTTTAACCAACATGAAAAGGATTGAGGACTCTGGGAAACGTGTAAGTTGGTATAAAGTTAAGAAAGCTCGACACAGGTAAGTGGGAGTCATATTCTTATCAATTGTGCATCATAAATTAGTATATTTAGTTCATATAGAGTTACGGAATGGGATTGGGGCAATGTACTGTGACTTGATTGTTTTATAATTGGAAAATCTAAGAAATAGTTGATAAGGCAAAACAAGACTAAGGATTGAAAACGTATGTCGAGAAATGAATTTTGCCCTTTGTCCTAATGAATGGAAAGACTTGCCTGGAAATATATTCCATCTTTTTATCCTCAATTAGTTAGAGTTTTACCTTAATCGTCATTGTCCATTTGGGGTTAGTAGCTCAGTCAAGCTTGAATAAACCAACAGAATCCCTTGTCGGCCATTATGCGGGTTCGGTAGTTGTATTCTTGAGTGACTGAGAGTATGACTTCATAAGTAAAGTCTAATTTAAAAGTCATGAGTATGGTTGCAGTTGACCTTTGAATTTACATTCTGTTATCTATTGTTTATATTATTTCAATACCTGAATAGATATGTTTTGGATTCATATTACTATTCATTGAATCATTGATATACGATAATAGTTAATTGGCTTACGAGTATCACTTACTAAGCAAGTTGGAGCGCTCATTCCCCAATTAACATTTTAGGTTTTTGACGTGCATTTCGACTCAGGAACGGAGAAGATTAGGAGTTTATAGTCTTCTTTGGTTGTAGCATCCTTTATCCCTATTAGGGCAATACCTGACTTGAAACCCTAAATAAGCCCCAGTAAACCAGATTAAGCCTAATTAGAGCCAACAGCCCTAAACCTGTACCTAATAACACAACCTATGTATTGGAAACTGAAATAAACTATAATATAAAAGCAGTGAGAATTTAAAACTTTTTTGACATTATTTTACAATATACGAAAACCGTTAAATCAGCATAACCATAGTTTAGCAAAACATATCCCAACCCAATGATATTACAAAACTATAGCTCAAACAGTTTACAATATACAAAAATTCATTACATAAAAGAAAACTAAGAAGACTCGATGTGCCTTTCCCTTTCCTTTCTTTGCAGCGCTAAGCCGAGTACATTAAATATTAAAGGGGGTCAGCTCTCCAACTTGTTTAGTCAATGTGACACAAATCCATCAACCATTAATTAATATCAAGGAAGAAATGAATATCAACATGAATTCGAAAAATATCTATTTGGGCATTAGAAAAAATATAATCTATACATAACTAAATGCATGTATAAAAGTTCATTTCAATAAACATGTGACTTGTATTTCCATTTCAACAATGGGCTGTAAACTCGCGTTACCCCAGATTATGGTCCATGAAACTCACACATTGGCTAACGTGTGATTTATGTGGTGTATCCAGGCATATCATAGTTACAAACTCAAACAGGAATGCAACAATCTCGCACCTCCAGGTTTTTGAAGGGAAAGTGTTGGTAATGATGCAACACTTCCATCATCATTCGAGTCTAATTAGTCGGTCGTACCTCTTTACGGGAATTAAACATAAGAACAAGTTCAAGTCACAGTATATTGCCCTATTCCCAGTACATAATACTAATTGCTCTAATAATACTATTTTACATTGCATGATTGATGAAAATATGAGCCCCACTTACCTCGATTAGTGTTTCCTAACCTCAACGAGTTGTTCGAACCTCTTAATCCATTTCCAAGTGAATCTACATTAAATAAATTCATAATATACTCATTTTTCAAAGAAGAACCTCGAGTGGGTTCTTCTTCGAACTCTTTGAAGTGGCCTATTTTATTAACGTTGTTATTTATATCGTAATTGCAGACATGGACGCCAGCTCAGATCCACATGGACGATGCGGGTAGACTACGATACAAGTCGGAATAGGTATATTAGTTGATTGTGTGTTGGATTGCTTATTTGTGAAGCAATTTAATAAATTATTTGGTAAATACATCGCATGCATGTATGTTCAATAATGATATCGTGCGCGGTTGTGTGATGGGTAGTTCACTAAAAATGCTTGTCAATGCGGGTATTAAGAGGCTAAGTACAGGTACACTAGAGAAATTTGGCAAACTCATGAAATATAATTATGAAATCAAATTGAATTGGGTAATGTAACCATAGGCTAATTAAATTAAATTCGAACAATAGGGTTTGGTGCGCCTCGAAATGCATGTCGAGATGCGGGGCACTGCGTATTGGGTAGTCGAAGGCTAGTGGGACCATCAGTTGGTTAAATTTGATAAATAAGATATTAACCATATGGTTTTAGAAAGACTTAATGTAATGTGACATTAATGGAATAAATAAGCCTACAATTGCATGGAATATAAAGGGACCTTGAGATGGACATTAAGATCATCACTATGAGTTACTTTAGGAAGGGAGTGTGCTATTCGAGTCATCAAGACGTGTAGGACAGCATGCTTGTGAAGCATAAGATAATCCTCGAGATATGTACGTACAATTGATCAAGGCAAAATATATATATAGGAGAGAGTGGAGTGTTTGATCAAAACCACACGAATATTATGCAAATCTGTGACAATCTGAGAAGGATGAAAGGATTTCCAATAGAGATTCAACACCTTTGAAGGCAAATTTAAGATATCTAAACCTAGGTAATCACCTTCTTCTTCTTCTCTGCTTTCCGATGAACCTATTTTTTGACATGTTCAATTAAATTCGAGTGTTGTTGATTAGGTCTCTGATTTGTAGTGAAAAATTGATGAATTAGATGTTGTTAGACCTTAAATAGAGAATTGATAACTGGTAAACTAAATTTGATGATTTTCATGAAATGGGAAAGTTGACATGAATGCATAAATTTTGAGGAATTTGGGTTAGATTGAGGTTATGGGTTGTGTTAAGGGTAGATTGAAGTTAATTATATATGGGAAACATGTTAGAACCAATAAGGTAGCTAATTGATAGGGTTAGGAAAAAAATCTCGACTTGAGAATTCTATCCAGAGCATAGATAGCGCACTACGTATAATGGTTAGCACGCTAATCGTTCTGGGTTGCTAACTGTTCTTCATCTCGAAGAACAGTAGTGCACTACATAATTTCCTTAGCGCGCTACACATGTCCCTTAGCACGCTAACTACATATCAAAATGGATTTTTTAAGAGTTGTTTTGGAGATTTCTCACCTAATACATGACTAAACACAAGGGCATAACTTGAAACTATACAAACTTGACTTCGGGGACTTGGGGAAAACTGTATCTCGGTACAGGGAGCTTTTAAGGATGGATACGGGAGTTCGGGGAGGCTGGAGAGCGATGTGAGGTTTTTAAAACCCAACTGAAGGACTCTGAGTATTTGATTATGCTTTTATTACATTTCATTTATATCATTCCTTGTTGTTCATTACTTTATTCCGTTACTTGGACGTGGGTTAAGGTTAATCCCCTGAATTTCTTAGTTGTGTGTTCATGATGCACTGGAATATTGTACGTATGACCCCAGCCCTCAATGAATGGCGACCTGAACTTGCCCTTGGTGCATGTGTTGGTGACTCAGCGGATTTGGCCAACGCCGCGAGGGACCAAGTGTCGAGCTAGTTAGTCGCGACCACTGGTGGGAACTTGGTGACCCGAGTACAGTGTAGCCCATCTGGAGCGAGCACACACATTTGTTAGCTTGTATGTTATCTATTCATTCGATGAGCCATTTACATCTGTCAATTTTTATATTCTGCATGTTTACTTGATATTATTCCTTGAATTTCTTTTACTTTATTACACGAATACTCATAGGAGTTCCTTGGGATTTTACTTGCTAGACTCATCATCTGTCTTCTTATGATGATTCAGTGCAGATATTAGTACTAGTAGGGGCAAGAGGATCCTATGCTACTACATCTGATTGCCCACAATCGAGGACCTACTCGTATGTGTTTATTTTAAGGATTTATACATTTTGTGTATTGGGAGACTTGAGATGACATCGTACATGTATATATACATTGTTTATGGTATTGTCGCTTAAATAAAAAGTACTTTATAAGGTTTTCCACACTATGATTTTCTCTTTTGAATGATTTTTACCATGCTAAATTACTTATACTAATTGTATCAATTGAGGCTTACGTTAATATATGTTAACTTGTAAGAAATAACCCACTAATATGGTTAAGCATAAGAATAAACTTTAAATTAAGTAACCGTTGAAATAGTTAAATACCCACAAAGAATAAGAAATAACCCACTAATAAGGATAATCTACTAATTAATTTGATAATACACACGTGGACACGATTTGCGAGACATGAAGAGGACGGGCAGGTTCTGGAAATATGTAGTTGGGCCAACTGGCAAGGAGTACATGGAGACACGTCACCTCGGGGCGGTAGGACGACCACAGTTGGTATCAGAGCAAAAGATTTCTAGGAACTTGAAAATTTAAAATGAAAAAGCATAAGACTTAATAAATAAACTTTAGTTGTAAAAACCTTATGTTATGGCTTAGAACTTTAATTGGGAAGTGAGGTGAGGCGGGAAGGGTTAGAGTTATAGTTTACATACGTGTTATATTTTCGTTATATATATAATATACATATATACACCTAGACTGATCTGAAGCATACTTCCCGATGTAGATCACGGATGGACAGTCGATGACACCTCAAGAGACTAGTCATCCTAGTGATACAGCTACTGATTCCCTACTTGCACCTAATATAGAGGATCAACTCTCTACGCAAGAGACCCAGATGGCCGAGGTGTTACGGTTGCTACGAGATCAGAGCATCGCACTAACGGCACTTGCTACAACAGCTGCTACACCTAAATAGCTAGTAGCAGTTACGTTACCTACGAGGATAGTCGTCACCCTGGTTGTTCCCCAAACGTCAGTTGAGAGAGTAGTAGCGGATATACAGACAGAGAAAGCCACTTCAGTTGTTGTTCCCTTAGAGACATCGACTCCTACACCTTCACCGACTACGCATCAGACGACTACTACTGCTACTACATCGGAATTCTTCTTAGCTCCAAAGGCGAAGATGTTGAGGGAGTTTCTGAAGTTTCAGCCAGGCTTCTTTTATGGAGATGGTGACTCTTAGGCTGCGAGGAAGTGGATTGTATCTCATCAGCAGTTCCATAAGCTGATGAAGAATGATGAGAGTGTTCAGGCATGACTATCGGGAACATGCTTGAGTGGTCATGCTATAGTATAGTTGACCATGTATCAAGATACCCATCCAGAGCTGATGACATGGGCTGAGTTCGGTAAGGTATTATATGATCGGTACATACATATGGAGAATAGACTGAGATTAAGGGAGGCGTTTTCAACCCCGAGACAGGGTAACCAGATGTTGATGCAGTATATGGAGATATTTCGATACCTACTTCAGTTTCGATGGACATAGCTCAGACAGAGCATCCGCAAATCTACTATTTCACCAGAGGAGTTGATGACATGATTGATTCGGTAGTGGTATCCTCTAGGCACCCACTCTGTAGGATATCTTGGACAGAGCATTGGCACATGAGACATATCTAATTTAGAGAGACGTTAGGCATGTAATTAGTACTAAGGTGCAGACAGGGCAGAGTTATAAGCTAGAACAAAGTCTGAAAAGATAGATGGATTATCGGGATAGAGGCCGGAGGGATGACATATGGGACAAGGGTTGCAAGGATGATCATCAGCGTAGTCAGTTCCATTATAAGAAGATACAACCGGTGCATACCATCACATCAACATCGGTAGATCACCATAGGGCATAGTCGCAGATGTACTATCAACGAGATCAGAAGGGACATGATAAGGGTTAAAGAGACCGGGGACAGGGTTCGAGATCTAGAGACGAACAGGCTGGTAGGCACGATAACCGCATATGCCAAAGGTGTTGTCAGCGATGACATTTGAGGGTCGAGTGCTAGACACCACCATGACCACGTCAAGAGCTAGAGCAGGCCACAAAGAGAAAGCTCAAATGGTAGCACAGCCGGATGGTGGAGCAACAAGATAGCTCGTCGAGGGTATGTTTCATAGTTTTGGTCGACCTATGCATGCTATGTTTGACTCTGGTAGCACGTTATCATTTATTATTGAACATGTTGTTGGAGTGTTAGGGTTATATATACAGAGACTAGACACGCAGCTTGTCCTCAATATGGCCACTAGGGACAAGATATATCTTAACCGGATAAGTAGAAATGTGATGATAGAGGTTGAGGGACATCAGTTACTAGTTGTTTTTTGAGTATTAGAGTACTTAGAGTTTAACGCACTTCTCAAGATAAATTGGTTATCACCCTATCATGCACGAATAGATTGTTATGGTAAGAGGATAAAGCTTCATATTCCTAGGATACTTGAGTTCTCACTTATTAGATCGGCGAATGATTTACCTATCACTAGAAGTCGACTAGCTACAGCGTAGGAGATAGAGGCATTTGCAGCGATAGTTGAGCTGAAGGTTAAGACAAAGATCAAGATTGAGGACGTATCGGTAGTTAAAGATTTTGTTGATGTATTTTCGAAAGACCTACAAGGATTGCCATTGCCATGAGCTGTTGAGTTTATCATTAACTTGATATCAGGGATACTACCGATCGCCAGTAGACCGTATAGGATGTCACCATCAATGCAGGAGGAGGTCAAATGACAGTTGGATGAGTTGTTGGAGAAGGGTTTCATTCACCCTAGTATGTCACCTTTGGGATTTAGTGTTGTTTGTGAAGAATAAGGATGGTTCGATGAGGATGCGCATAGAATGTAGGAAGGTGAATCAGGTGACAGTTAGGAACCGTTACCCACTTCTTAGGATAAATGATATGTTCGATTAGTTGGCGGATTCTAGATTCTTTTCGAAGATCGACCTTCGTACAGGTTATCGTCAATTGAGGATTTAAGAAGAGGATATTTAGAAGACCACTTTCAACACGAGATGATGGCTATTTGAGTTGATAGTCATGTTGTTTGGGCTGACTAATGCCCCAACGATTTTCATGGATTTGATGCACAAGGTCTTGAGACCATATATTGACAGTTTTTTCATAGTCTTTATAAACGACATATTGATCTATAGCGGAACTCATGAGAATTACGAGGGACATCTCAGGGGAGTTTTGATGACACTAAAAGAGCACAGATTGCACGTTAAGTTCAGTTAGTATGACTTCAGGCTGAGTGCGGTAAGACTTTTAGGACATGTCATAAGTAACTAGGGTATCTCTATGGATTCAGAGAATATTCGAGCTATCATTGATTGGAGGAAACTTGAATCTATTACTGATATACGGAGTTTTCTTGGACTAGTAGGATACAACTAGTGATTAGTATAGGATTTTTCTTCAATTGCAACGCCGATGAAGAGACTAACCAAGAAGGATGTTAGGTTTGATTGGTCATAGGAGTGTGAGCAGGCTTTATGTGAGCTGAAGAGGAGGTTGACTTTCACGCAAGTATCAACATTGCCAAAGTAGGGCACGACATTGATAGTTTATACAGATGCGTCAAATATTGGTCTAGGATGCGAGTTGATGCAAGAGGGTAGACTAGTTGCCTATCTTTATAGGCGGTTGGACCTCATGAGGGATATTATCCAGTGCACGACTTGAGGCTGTCAGTGGTCATCTTTACACTAAAGTCTTGGAGGCATTATCTCTGTGGAGAGATGTTCATATTGTATACAAATCACCAGATTTTACGCTACATATTCAATTAAAGGGATTTGAACATGCGCCAAAGGAGATGGCTTGAGCTGCTTAAGGAGTACAATTTTGCTATTGAGTATCACCCTAGGAAAACGAACATCGTTGCGAATCCATTGAACAGAAGCGGGATTAACGGTCAGACTGTTCTGCGACCTATGACACACGAGCATAGCCTGTTACAAGCGGCATCAGTTATGTGCATGCCAGAGGTATCTATTATGGCTGAGAAACACATTTTTGGTCAGATGAGGGTTCTAACCATATCGATTGAGAGGGTTGTCGAGTGTTAGAGGGCTGAGAGGCTTTATGAGCAGTTTAGTGGTCTAGCTTGGGATCCGAAGTGCAATGATTGGGCAGAGACCACGCATATGTGTTTGAGACACCGAATGAGATTGTCGATACTTGTGGATCAGGAGATACGAATGGTATTCTTTAGGATGCACACCGGTCTCGCTACATAGCTTATCATGGTTCAACCAAGATGTATCATGATTTGATGTGACTATTTTGGTGGCCGGGATGAAGGCTGACATAGGCGCGTATGTCTAGAGTTGTCACATATGCCAGCAGGTTAAGGCTGAGCATAGGAGACCGGTGGATTGTTACAGTCGTTACCTATTCCATAGTGGAAATGGGAACACATCACCATGGATTTTGTTAGCGGACTGTCACAGACGTCGAGGTGTCATGATGCAGTTTGGGTGGTGATTGATAGACTAACGAAACCAACTCATTTCATTCTCGATTTTAATCAAATACATGTTTCCCCATCTAAGCATATTATTTGAGCGGGAGGTTATTGGACTACATGGAATGTCCATTTCCATTGTGTCAAACAGAGATCTCAGATTGACTTTGAGACTATGGGAGGCTATGTGGGAGCAGTTTGGCATAAGGTTGAAGTTTAGTACAGCTTACCATCCTCAGACCGACAAATAGTCAAAATGACAGATATAGATCTTGGAGGATATGTTCAAAGTTTGCATATTGTAGTTTGGGGGTTCGTGGGAGGATTATCTGCCATTGTATGAGTTTGCATACAATAACAACTATCAGGAGAGCATTGGCATGCCACCATTTGAGGCAATGTATGGGAGGCCTTGTAGATCACCTGTGCGTTGGGCGGAGCCAGAAGATATAGTGACAAGTGTATGGGAGGCCTTGTAGATCACCTGCGTGTTGGGCGGAGCCAGAAGATATAATGATAATGGGGCCTCAGATAGTTGTTGATTACAGAGAGAAGATCAAACAAGTTCGTCAGAGGTTACGAGCTGCACATGATAGAAAAAAGAAATAGACGGATTGATATCATGAGGGACTGAGCTATGGGGAGGGCGACATGGTATACTTGAAGGTTTCCCCTTGGAAGGGTCTGCATAGATTTGCTATTAAGGGGAAACTAGCGCTGAGATTCATTGGGCCATTCAAGATTGTGCAGCGAGTGGGTAGTGTTGCATATCGCCTAGAGTTACCTACAGAGTTATTTAGGGTTCATCCAATATTCCACATTTCGATGTTGAGACTAGCAAGGTCAGGGCCGAAACTAACTATTGGGTTGGGGCAGATTAAGTTTCAGCCTTAACTGACTTACAAGGAGAGGTCGATAAAGATCGTTGACAATAAAGTCCAGATTCTCAGGAACAGGGAGCACTCTAAGGTCCTAGTTCGTTGGCAGCATCATAGGACAAAGAGACCCACCTATGAGATTTTGTCGATGATGAGAGAGCGATACCCTCAGCTATTTCTTGGTACAACATTTATGTTGCAGTTAAACTTCAAGACGAAATTTCATTTAGTTCGTAAGAACCGTAATAGCACGTTTTATTAATTCCATTATTTATATTATAATTGCAGACATGGACGCTAGCTCAGATCAACGTGGACACTGCGGGTAGACTAGGACACAAGTTAGCCTAAGTACATTAGTTGATTGTGTTTTAGATTGCTTATTTCCGATGTAATTTATTAAATTATTTGTTAAATACATCACATGTGTGTATGTTGAATAACGATATCGTGCGAGGTTGTATGACAGGTAGTTGCCTCGAATTGCATGTCGACGCGGGTATCGAGAGGCTAAATATGGGTACACTAGAGAAACTTAACAAATTCATGAAATATGATTATGAAATCAAATTGAAATGAATAATATAACGAAAAGCTAGTTAAATTAATTTCAAACAATTGCTATTGCGCGCCTTGAACGCGGGGCACCAAGTATCGGGTAGTCGAAGGTTAGTGGGACCATGAGTTGGTTAAATTGACAAATAAGATACTAACCATATGGTTTTAAAAAAGCTTAAGGTAATGTGACATTAATTGAATAAATAAGCTTATAGTTGCATGGAATAAAAATGGACCTTAAGATGGACATCTAGATCATCACTTTGAATTACTCATGGAAGGGAGTGTGCTATTGGAGTTGTCAGGAGGTGTAGGACAACATGATTATGAAGTAAAAATTAATCCTCGAGATACGTATGAACACTTGATCAAGGCCAAACATATATACATAGGAGATATTGGAGTGTTTGATTAAAACTACGTGAAATACATTCAAATCTATGACAATCTGAGGAAGAAGAAAGGATTTCCAGTGAGATTAAACACCTTTGAAGACAAATTCAATATATATAAACCTAGGTAATCACCACCTTCATCTTCTCCACTTTTCAATGAACCTAGTTTTTAACATGTTTGATGAAATTCAAGTTTTGGTGATACGGTCTTTGATTCGTAGTGAAAAATTGATGAATTACATGTTGTTAGACCATATATATAGAGAATTTATTACTGGTTCAGCTAAATTTGTTGATTTCCATGAAATTGAAGAGTTGACATGAATGCATGAATTTTGAGGAATTTGGGTTAGATTAAGGTTCTGGGGAGTTTTAAGGGTTGATTGAAGTTAATTATATATTGCAAACATATCAGAACCAATAAGGTAGCTAATTGAGACGGTTAGGACAAAAATTCTCAACTTAGAATTATGTCTCAGACCACAGATAGCGCGCTACCTGGAATGGTTAGCGTGCTAATCATTCTGCGTTGCTAACTATTCTTCATCTCGAAGAATAGCAGTGCGCTACATAATTCCTTTAGTGTACTACAATCAGATAGCGCGCTACACATGTCCCTTAGCACCCTAATTTCATATCAAAATAAATTTTGAAAGGCTGTTTTGGTAATTTCTCACTTAATACATGACTAAACACTAGAACATAACCTGAAACTATACAAAATTGACTTTAGGGACTTGGGGAAAATCGTAGCTCGATACAAGGAGCTTGTCGGGTCGAATACGAGAGTCCGGGGAGGTCAGAGAACAGTGCGAGGTTTTTAAAACCCAACTGAAAGACTTTAAGTATTTAATTCTATTTTTTTACATTTCATTTCTATCATTCCTTGTTGTTCATTACTCTATTCCCTTACTTGGACGTGGGTTGAGGTTACTCCCCCATATTTCTTGGTTATGTGTTCATAATGCACTAGATTATAGAAAGTGTGACCCGACCCTGAGTGAATGGCAACCTGAGCTTGCCTTTAATGCACGTGTCAATAACTCAACAGATTTGGCCTGCACCGTGAGGGACCAAGTGTCAAGCCAGTTGGGCACGACCAGTGGTGAGAACTTGGTAACTCAAAGTATAGTCTAGTCCGTCTGGAGTAAGCATACACATTCGTTAGCTTATCTAATATCTATTCATGTAATGAGCCATTTACAATTGTCTGTTTTTATATTTCGCATGTTTACTTAATAATATTCCTTCCATTTGCTTAACTTTATTATACGAATGCTCAGATGAGTTCCTTGGGATTTTACTTACTGGACTTGTCATTTGTCTTTTTGTGATGATTGAGTGCAGATCCTAGAACTAGTATGGGCAAGGGGATCCTACGCGACTACATCTGATTGGCCGCTATCGAGGACCTACTAGTCTGTGTTCATTTTTCAGATATTGTATATCTTGGTTATTGGGAGACTTGAGATGACATCGTACATGTATATATTCCTTGTTTATGGTATTTTCACTTATACATAGAGTAATTTACAGGGTTTTCCACAGTAGGATTTGCTTTTTTGAATAACGTTTACCATGCTAAATCACTTATACAAATTAAGTAACACTTGAAATAGTTAAATACCTACAAAGAATAAGTTAAGAAAATAAGGATAATCTACTAATTAATTTGATTATACAAAAGTAGACACGATTTGCGAGACATGAAGAAGACGGACAGGTGTCAGACACGGGTAGTTGAGCCAGCTGGCAAGGAGTACACGAAACATGTCACCCCGAGAAGGCAGGGCCGCCATACTCTTCTTTTCTCTTTTTTTTATTTTGGTCAATGAGAAGCAAAGTAAGGCAAATGTGTTGAGTTTGAAGATAAATATAAGTTTTTTCTTGAGATTTATGTATACAAATCTCGAGGCTGATCTAAGAGATAGGAATCAAAGTCACACATCCTTAATGTGACACCAATAATGACACATGCATATACATGTACATGATGTTCTTTTAGATGTGGTTGAACGTATATCGAGGCATAGATAATACCAATAACCCACCATACACACTATTGGTTATACTATTCATTGCCTCGACTCAAGCATAATGCGTATCTTGGGGTGAGTCTAATGTTTATTTTTATTTAAACTTTAGGATTCATATATATAGATATATATATATATATATATATAAATGTGTACACTAATATTTCTGCGCCTATAATTTATCCAAACGTGCCAATAAGTAAACATGGGCGTGCAAATTAGCTCATAACCGATGTGTGACGCTCAACGAATGCTATTACTTGCCTCACTTGTTTTCTAACTATTCATTTTATTCAACTTTAGGCCACATAACTCTAATTAAAATGACAATTTCATGAAAAGTGACAAGTTTTATGTTGGTTGTCAGCCTATCGCAACTCATCTCCATTTTCCAATGAAAAATGGGCTTAGGGCCTCCTTCCTCACTTTTTAGTACGAAAAATGATTTTGAGTTCCCCCTTACCCATTTTTCAATTTAAAAAATGGGCGTCAGAGTCCACCTTCTTTATACGGACTTGGAACTGACTCTGTAGCGCACATAGTGTTCAATATAGGTGGAGTTGCCATATAACTCTAATTAATTCAACAAATAACATTTTAAACCTTAAAAATACAAATCGGCATGCACACGCTAATTGAGACACGCCAAGCATAACCATAAGCAAAACTCAGGTTAATTAGGGTTCAAGTTACACTAATCATCTAGTTAAGGTAATGGGTCATTACAACGGTGAATTGATTTTCCTACTGTTTATATATTGCATTGAATTACTATTTTGTAATCAACAAGGTTGGGATATAGTTTTAAGACCGAGGTTTATATCGATTTTTTGTATATCTTATGTTTTATTGAAAAAGTTTTAATTCCGCTGCGTTGCCAATTATTTATTCGATGTATTATGATTATCAGGTATGAAGGACGATTGTATAGTTACTCTAATTAAGTCCGACTAGTGTTTCAAGTCGGGTATCACCCTAATAGGGATAGGGGATGGTATAGTTGGTATTGGAGCCTAGCTTATAAAGCGAGCTTCCCTATTCTTGAATTGTATGAGAATTAAGAATAACTTTGATATAGTTTAGTGTCGGAACCTGATTTCATTACTTATAAACCGAATTGGAGTATAGGTCTACTAACTTGGATATTGATTCTCGAGTTATGGATAACCTAGAACCCAATAAATGGTTTTTATCAATATTTTGGGAAGGAGGTAATGAAAAATAAAATACTGAGTTATGTTATATGTTGGGGTGTATTGTATCTATGTGATAGATATACATAATATGTCTTTCTTGAACGGTAGTAAGATGGTTTGTATCCATCAATGTCCCGGGAATTAAAAATCATTTGTAGAAACCTAAATCTCAATGGTATATGAAAAAAGAAAAACATAAGAAATATTGCAAAGAGAAAAGGCAAACTCTTATCCTAGTGAATAGTCTATAATAATCTTTATTCTCAGTGATATTATTTGATTAAAAGGAGTTAGTGTAGAAGGATCGGGTGGACTTAGACTTTGAAACAAATGTTTGGAGAATTGACATTAAGAAGTGAATGAAACATTGAATGATTTTCAGGGAAATTCAAAGGTGGCGAGTCATTTTGAGCAAAATATATTTTAGTGTCGAGATGAATTAAACAAGATTAAAGGTGTCATTCAATTAGGAAATTAGTGGTAAATGATAATAAGAACCTAGTTAAGGTTAGATAACCACTAGTGTATGCATATTTCACGAGGTTAGATATCCACTTGGATATTGATTCTCGCTTTCTCTTTTTTTCTTTCAATCGATGAGAAGCAACATGAGGCGATTATATTGATTTTGAAGATAAATATATTTTTTCCTAGATTCGTGTGTAAGAATCTCGTGGCCAATCCAAGGGACATGAATCAAAGTCACAAGTCCTTAATCTGACACCAATAATGACACAAGCATATACATGCACATGATTTCCCTTTAGATATGGTTGTACACATATTAAGGCATAGATAATACCGATAACCCACCATTCATACTCTTGGTTATACTATTCATTGCCTCGACTCAAACGTAATATGTATCCCGATGTGAATCCAACGTATAATTTTATTTTGATTTAAACTTTAGGATTTATATATATATACGTACACTTATATTTATGTGCCTATACTAAAATGAGCCAATGAGTAAACTTGGGCGTGCGCATTACCCCATAATCTATGTGTGTCGCTCATGACCCATGAATGCTATTACCCACTTCACTAATTTTTTTACTATTCATTTTATTCAAATTTAGGCAACATAACTCTAATTAGTTCAATAAATAACATTTTAAACCTTAAAAGCACAAATCGACATGCTCACTCTAATTGAGACACGTGAGGCGCAACCTTGAGCTAAACTCATGTTAATTAAGGTTAGGGTTACACTAACCACCTAGTTAAGGTAATGGGTCGTTACAATAGTGAATTGATTTTTCTACTATTTATATATTGTATTGAATTACTATTTTGTAATAAACAGGGCTGGGATATGATTTTAGGACCTAGATTTATGCCGATTTTTGTATATCTTAAGTTTTATGAAAAAAGTTTTAATTCTGCTACATTTCAATTATTTATTCGATACAAGATATAATATATTATGATTATCTAGTATGAAGTAAGGTTGTACTATTACTCTAATTGAGTATGACTGGTGTTTCTGGCCGGGTATTGACCTAATAAGGATAGGGGATGCTACAGTTGGTATTGGAGCCTAGCTTATAGAGCAAGCTTCCCTATTCTTGAATTGTATGAGAATCAAGAACAAATCTGATACAGTTTAGTGCTGGAACCTGATTTCATTACTTGTGAACAGAATTGGAGTATAGGTTTACTAACTTGGAGATTGATTCTCAAGTTATGGATAACCGAGAACCTAATAAATGGTTTTTATTTATGTTTTTTTTTAATGGGGGTAATGAAAGAGAAAAGACTAAGTTATGTTATATGTAATGATGTATTATATCTATGCAATAGATATACATAATATGTCTTTCTTGAATAGTAGTAAGATGGTTTGTATCCATCAATGTCTCAGGAATTGAGAATCATTGAGGATTGGGGTTTGTAGAAACCTAAATCTCAATGGTATATGAAAAAAAAGACAAAAGAAATATCACTAAGAGAAAAAGATAAACTTTTATCCTAGTGAATAGTCTATAATAGTTTATATTCTCATTGATATTATTTGATTAATTACATTTAGTGTAAAAGGATCGAGTAGACCTGGACTTTGAGATAGAAGTTCGGAGAATGGACATTAAAAAGTAAAGGAAACATTGAATGATTTTCAAGGAAATTCAAAGGTGACGAGTCCTTTTGATTAGAATATATTTTAGTGTCGAGACGAATAAAATAAAATTAAGTCATTTAATAAGGAAATTAGTGATAAATGATGATAAGAACCTAGTTGAGGTTAAATAACCACTAATGTATGCATACTTCATGAGTTATTATGAAGTATAAGATTCTAGTTATGGTGTTGGTGTGTATTGGAATATAAGAAAAAGCTTATTAGTGTTGTTATGGTTTAATCACACTCATTAATAGAATGATAAAAGAAAAGAGTGACATTGTGGTGGATCCATACGCAAGGAAAAGAAACGCTAGATTATTAGATTAATGTGTAGATTAATGTTGGAATATAAGAAAATGATTTTAATGGCGAAATTAGTTTAAAAGTGAAGATTCACAGCAAGATATAAGAGTCGAAGGATTATGGAAAATCTGCATTGATAGTCAACTCTATCTTATCTACTGGACTTCTATCACTTTATGGTAATTTCATATGGAAACTTAAAATTGAAAACCTGTAAAGTTGAGTTCGAATATGAAAGTAAGCTAGTGAATGTATTACTTTGATATGTTAGACCGAAATAGTCTAAATTGGAGAGAATGAGTTGTCAATGAGTCTAAAGATTTTGAGAACTAAAAGAATACTTTTAAGATACTAGGAATAAGCATGCAACATATCCAGAGGTTGGTATTAACTGCTACTTATAGCAGAAAATTGTGTAAATCCTTAAGTTTTTACAAATGAGAATTTTTTAAAACAAAGCTATCACTCGATATTCAAATAGTTGAATTTGTTCTAGAATAATAGTAAGTTCATGAAGAGAATTCAAGCTCGATGACTGAAAATTGTGATTACAAAAGTTTCAAGAAGTTTGTTTATCATATTTTCTTAGAATTTTGCCACAATTTTGTGATTTGAATTAATCATTTACTTGATTCATAAGGTTAAACCAATGATTAATCCCATTTTACTATAAGATAAGTATGAGTTTGAGAACTTAACTCGAGTGAGGAATCAAGTTAAACTAAATCAGGAATAAGTATTCATTGCCAAGAATTGAAAACTCATTTGTGTCTATTACATGAAACCAATTATTCTCAAAGGTTGGTCGAGATATGGTTTTCATTTACTTAAGATCATATTAAGAGTATGTGAAAATAAAGTTAGGCAATGGCTTGTTCATGTTGAAAATCATGGTGAAAATCATGAAAACTCACTAGAGCTCATGCTATGTTCATAAATGGAAAACGTAGAGTTGTTGAACTCTATTGAAATAAGATTATTATTGTGTTACCAATGATAATATAAAATGGTTCGAAGACTTAGAAAAAGCACAAGCAATGTGGCAGAGTCATGCGAGCTCTAATGATAAATTAGTTTATACAAAAAAATTACAAGTGCAGATACTAAGCGTCAAGTATAAGTCACTCAAACTTGTGTTGAATGTTGAATGCAAGTCAATATACTTGACTAAGATTGAGACAATTAATGATTTGTCTTACTTTCAAAACATAAGTAGAAAAAGTAATGTTATCATGAAATAATTGAATGATACAAGCAAGGTAGACAAAGATTTGTAGTGTCGTTACATTGTATATTCAATTAACCCAATAATAAAATTGAGATAAGTTATAATGACACAAAAATGCATTAATGGAGAATTGAAATATGATTTAACTACAATAATTGATTGGTTATACCAGGAATATGGAAAAATTTAAATGTTTAGGGTAATACTTTACTTCAGGTAGCTGTGTGTTGACACGACAAAGCAAGATATTACAGTTTATACTATTATATAGATCAACGAAGGTTGAGTAGAACTATTATGAAATAACTATTTTTGTAATCAAACCAAACAATTTAAGGCAACACTTGTAAAAATAAAAGCTTCAATTATATTTCAAACGATGAATGGAAAGAATTGCAAAGATAATTCTTAGAGCTGAGACTTAGGGTTATAAGATATGGGTGTAGATCCCAACTTATTTTTAAATCCATTCAATTGAAGAAGTTGTGCTAGTTCATTCATTCATCGCCCGATTTCAAATACTGATATACCCAAGTGAAAGAGATTTGAAGAAATTTTTAGTTATCCCTAAGATTAGATAATCTTAAGGAGAACACTAGAAGATAAAAGAGAAGTACGATGCACTATGATTTGAAGATCTTCAAGCTATGAGAGCTTGAAGAATATAGTTTTCAAAGTGAAAGAAATTAGGGGTGAGTAACCTAAATTTATGAATATAATAAATCCACTCTGAGAAATCACTCATGTTAAGTGATTGGTGTGATCAATACATTGAATAGAGAAAAGAACATGAAGTGTAATTATAATAGAAACTTTTCAGTATTATCTATTGAGAGAGATGTGTAATAATGATGATAGAATTGAGGCCTACGCATGCACATCATCAACTGAGTTGTTAGAATTACTAATTCTAGATATGTTCTTTGAAAAGTCAGATTAGAGCTGAGCCAAATGTTTGATTAGTTGGGTGATAAGGTGATTAAGAAGTCTAATGGGAACCACTTGATATTCTAGGATTTGGCTATCAAAGATTAGTATTGTGATTAGATTGTATATTGAAATTGTGTTAAACACATTAGATTTTGAAATGATAATTCCAATTCAGGAAGGATATTAGGCAATAACTACTTCTATAATTTCTTGGATTTCTTATAGTTTTTATATAGGCAATGTCATATCTATTGAGGTATACGATGAAAACTATGAATTATATGAGGTGATGATTTATGTTATGAGATTTATAAAGAGATATGAGATCTATTCAGTAGGTTAAAACTGAATATTGAGAACTCGAAGGGTTAAATAAGTTCTTTCATATATTCGATGGTAAAAAGAAAGCATAATTGTAAATTATGAAACAAGATTAGCAAAATCATGGCATTAGCACAATGATGTATGAGTTGTAGTTGATAAATTGACCGAAGTCTGCGTTTTCTCTTCAGTGTTAATGATTTATCTTAAATGCTTGGAAGTGGAATGTATTAAGCCAGATTAGGCTTGGATGAGGAAAAGGTTAGCCGGGAAAGAAACTCCACCCTTTATCAATAGTAACCCTGAATCACCCTAAGCATTTATTGTCCATTCAGAACTTAAACTTCTAAGCATGTGTCTTGAAAATGTATGACAGCTGAAAGAAAATAGATTCCTTTGTGTGAGCTCTTTGATAAAAGTAAGGTAATCAAGTTGATTATATCGTCAGATGAAAAAGTCGAATATGCTCAATCTTATCATACATTGAGGTACAGAAGTAAGATGTGAAATATAGCTTTTGTGGAAAATGAGATAGTTAAAAGTTACTCGGAGAAGGTATGACAGATTAGGTGATTTATAATTACAACTAAGTGGAAATGAAAAGATTGATATGATAAGCTTCATAGATTATTGGAGAGTTCAAAAGATAATTTTATTATGCTTTTGGAACTCCCATCTATGAAAGGGCTTCGTAGGTTCAAATTACGAGAAAATAGTAGTTTCATGAATATGAAAAGATAACTTGCGAATATGAGTAATACATTGAAGAACAATTTTCATTTCTCTTCAGAACTATTGGTAACTTGTACGTTTTCTTTAATTTTGAGAACGAAACTGTCGTAAATTGGAGAGACTGCTACCTTAAATAGGCGATTCACATTAATTCGAATTCTAAATTACCCGAGTTAGGCTTGTGGTTAGCCTAGCTTGTCTTAATTAAAGTGTGCATGGATTTGCCTGTCGTTTGGTTTTTGTATGGATTTATTATTAGTTATTGAAATAGTTGGATTAGTTAGCGTATAATTGAATAATTGGGAAATTTTAGGACATTTAATACCGTGTATGGGTCAACAGTGACACAAATAGGTCATGGGGTAGCGTGCACGCTCGAGTGTACTCGTTGGCGTGTACGACGAAAAGATAAACGCATAAATAAAGGAATGTATATATAGTGTATGTATTAATATATATATTAAAAATAATTAGTAATTGGTGGGTGCCTAGTGACACGTGGGATAGCGAGTGACACGGGTGGGACGTACAATAATATGAACGCTCGAGGGTAGTCGTGAGCGTGCATGGTGAATTCATAGACGCAAAATACAAAGATATCTATATATTTATGTATAGTTATATAAATATAAATATATAGAAATGAACATTATAGTTTAAATTCAATAAAATTGTACGTTTGATTCACCTCGAGATACATGTTAGGCGTTAGTCGAGGAAATGAATGGTTTGTACGGCGGGATGTTGGAAAGATTTTCAGTCCTCGAGATGCGGTCAACCACATCTCGAGGGGAATTAATGTGCATATGTTATGCTTGCATCAATGTCGGTGTCATATTAAGGATTTATGAATTAGATTACATATTTTGGATTTGCCTCGAGATTCATGTGTACAAATCTCGAGAAACTTTTATATTTATCCCAGAATTTACACTAACACCGCCTCAACAAATTGGCTTTGATGCAGAGAAAAAATCGAAACTGAGGGAGAGGATGAAAGAAATTGTTTGTAATAGAGAGAGGGATCGAGACCAGGTAAACTGTCGAACCCCACCTAATTAGGGCATCTGACCTGCCTAGATTTCCTTAATTTCCTAATAATCTAGCAGCCTTAACCTCTCCTTCGATAAATACAAAAAAATATGTCTGAGTAATTATCAAATATAAAACTATATCAACCACAAAGGATTTTAAAAATGAATCTTAAACCTCAAAGTTCAATTGAATGAATTGATTAAAATATCCTTAAAATTTTGTAAAAGTTTTTCGACAGCATCTTCTTTATTTCTAAGCCTACACTGAAAATCTCGGCCTTCATAAATTTCTCAAGAAAACTTGCTCAGCTTGGTGGAAATGTTGAAGGACTCACAATCCACCCCATAACAATATATATTGCCTTCACAAAAGTTATTTATACATTCTAACCTATCTCTGGTTCTCAAAATCCTTAAACAATCATTACCTTAGCTCCACAGCATTCCAAGCCGTCCTACAAGCATTAAAATAATTTCAATCCGTCTCAAAACCATTTCAACAATTTCGAAAAAGATCCTAACCTAAACGAACCAAAAAGCCCATTTATATTATATTTTATATTCAAAATAATACTTACACAAATAAAAAGGAACTAAATAAGTCACATATAATAGGAAAGCTTTCCTTTTCCCTTATCGCCACTAGAACCTGTCATTATCTAATTATAAAAATTTAATAATGTCAAATAAGTAAATCCCGCACTATCCAGTACACCTATAATGATCAAATGCATTGTATTCCAAGAATTTAAACAAACAATAATATCGTAAGGAATCATAAATATAGAAGTATGCATTCCATCCCATTTCCGTTGACCGGCCACAATCGAAAGACATATTTCTAAAATTGGTGGGTAAACAATATTAAAGATTCATAAGTTTTAGAGGAAGTCTCTCGAGAAGCTACGCCCTCGACTCTCCATGAAGTATGATCCTGACCACCATTACAAAACTTTCCATCTGAAACAAGTGTCAACAATGATCAGTGACTCCAGTCGTAGAGTACCACGGTGTTCATCCTACCATATATATAGCTAATGAACACAATGGGACCCCCAAAGCCTCCTTCCTCTCGTGTCCATGAATGCATGAGCAACCACTAGAACAAATTCGGCTTTTGATAGGGGTTATGAATCTCTATGAAAAACCTTTCATAGAGGTTTTTGACCTCTATGACAAATGTCATCTTTTAAACTGTTATCATTTCTTCAAATCTTACATAGAGGTTTCAAACCTCTATCTTTTCTGGTTATTTCATAGGGGTTTAAAACCTTTATAATATCTTTAAAGGCTTATACAGGGGTTTCAAACCCGATCAATTCTAGCAATTTCATAGGAGTACGAAACCGCCATAATATTGTCAAATGCGTACATAGGGGTTCCAAACCCTTATCGAATATCTTTTTTTAATAGCTGAAAATGTACAAAATTATTAATTTTCATATCCAATTGAAAATATAACAAATCTACATCTCACTCGCAATATTATTATTCCATCAGTGATTATACGTATAATATATGCAAATAAATTTATTAGAAGTTTCTCCTCAAATTGGTACTTTGGCTTTGAGAACTTCGACTGAACTCACGCGCACTCATCAACAACATATTCAAACCTTAAGATGAAAATCATGGTAAATTTTCTTCAGTGTTTTAACACAACCTTTATCTTTTTTCTCATAGTTCTCTTGAAAAAAGATTTCTCATGAGTAAGAAATCTAGACCTCAACTAGAATTACAATTACATGACACATAAGGATGAATAGTATATCATACATATAACAAGTTCTATAGGAAGATGTAAAGTTTTTAGCAGAGAACAAACTTTTGGATTAATTGTTGAGTCCAATCTGGCCCCAATTCATGCGTCCAAAAATAGAAAAATAAGGACATATGACCATGAATAACACCACCACTGAAAATAAAAGGGATAAGTATTTACCAACGCCATAAAATCCGGCCTTAATCATGGTACCTACATCAACAACTACTTGAAGACCAAATGAACATTATCTGTTCACGGTTCGAATGGGAACGTTCTTTGGATAAAACAAACATTAGTAATCCTGAATCTATAGAGCACGCAATGAGATAATGACAACAACATGAAGATAGAAAAATACCATGGAAACCAGTAAAGAACGTTGCCATCCTGCAATCACTGGCTTTTTAGGAGCCTGACACAAGGACTGTGCCAACAACGATATCGCCAACTTCAATCGGGTCAAGATTTGTTTTCTCTATGACAGCCTGGAATGATAACCATTCAGCATTAGACACAAAGGATACAAACATTCATCGCAACTTTACAAAGGCGTTTTCCTTTCAATAATAACCATTAAAAAACTAATAAAATGCTAGTAATTTTTTTATGCCAACAAATAGAAGAAACAAAAAAAACCTTTAAAATTGGTGCAAATAGGTCATCGGCGTAGGTATCCTTGAAGCTCCCGCGTCTTCACTTGCAAATCGAGTTCGATGCGCACTATAACATAAAATCAAGTACAATAATAAGGAAGAATATGTGCACTATAACATAAAATCAAGTACAATTATAAGGAAGAACAATAGAAGAAATTAAGATTAGAAGGCTAGAAAATGCATCAAAGAATCATATAATTGAATGAGCGTACGCAATAATGACGACATCATCCCAAAAACATATGTTCTCTTATTTGCAAAGCTATCTCTAGCAGTACAAGTAGAAGCCTATCCAAATCAAACAACATTAAAAAAATCATATGATTGAGGATGAAAAAAGAAGAGGTAAGTTGATCAGATAAAAGAACCAAGTACAGGGATGAAAGTCATGAACCTACTTTAGTTAAAATTTAACTAATGAATTACCCTTGTCAGAGTTAGAACAAATTTGGAAATTGTTATTGAGTATCAAAAACATTAAACTACATTATGTGTATGTTACATGTGTGACAGACATATCAGTGTCATGTGGAGTCGAAATCATAAATGATAAGTCCATTAAAGGTCACGAAAAACACATGACACGAGTTGAGCGTGCAACTCTATGATAAAAACACGCGGCACGAGTTGGACTCACGAGTCTGGCTCAACCCACATGAATGTTTTAAAGTTTTTATAAATAAAATAAAGACACGCGGCATTTTTCAGATCAAATCCTTGCAAAAGCTAATTCTAGAAAGGTACCATTAATAAAACCTCAACTATTGAATCAAGTAAGAGGAATCGTAACTTGGCAACTAAGCCTTAGACAAATATCCAATGTAACTTCATATTGAAGTTAAAGAGTTAAAACTTAAAAGCATCCAATGAGTAATTCACCAGGTCATAGAAATAATTCACTATGTCCACATAAATATATTTACAAAACCCATGTAGATATACTTTGGAGAAGCAGTGCCTAATATAGGTAGATATACTTGTTAGAACTAATAATGAATAAAAAATGACTCAACAACTACAAAAACAATTTTCAATCCATATAGCAGAGTCGAATATAAGCTTATATGACACCATTTTGAAACTTAATTACTGGTATCCAAAAGCCCAAACAAAAAAAACTTATATGAAAATAGAACACAAACAAGACTGAAAATGCCAAACGTTACTTAATAAATCACATGTTGTTTGAATTGAAGATAACTCAAGTTTTGAAACTTGTGGGTGCCAACTTTTTGTGAGTTGTTAGGATTTGGAAAGAAAAAAACAATGGACGCAATCAAGTGTCTGGTTTTCCCCAGTCAAGAACTAAAAGAAGATGAACAGAAGATCAAATCATGATTAAAAAAATCATCTTTCACAACATCCAATCCACCCAAAAACCAATCTTGGCGTTTTCAATCAAAATTCTTTCATTTAGACAATGAGGGTACCACTCAATCTTTCACAACTATCATTTTCCACTAAAAACACAACCATACCGAATTCAATACTAAGTTCCATTAGAATACTAACTAGTCAAATTAAGCTCAAAAACACCCAAACAAAGAAATATGAAAACCAACCACAGACTTACAGTAAAAGAAATGCATTTGCAAACACAACAATCAACAAGCGTTCGTCGGCGTCACAAACTGAAATGGCACATTTGCAAACACAACAAGATCACAATTTAATAACCAAAAGCAAGACTCACCAAGACCAACCTTGTCTCAGAAACTGAGCCTTCAACTCTTAATCCATTCAAACTAGAAGCCATAATCTACCAATGAACCAGTACCAGAACTCTACTAGCTAAACTAAAAATAGATACGTTTGAGGCTCTTAACATGTTAATAGCATAATTAAAATAAAGCACATATGAACCAGAAATTCATTCAAGTTGTCTATCACATTGTATAAACTCGATCAGAATATCCACAAAATCATCAACGAATGCATTTCGCTTTATCTCATTCGGGCATTTTCACAGATAGAGACCATATTCAACCAAAAGACTCGAATTTGAGAGCCAAAGTTTGGGATCCCACACAAGCATAACAAATTGACAGTGGGAATCCGTGAAGTCGCTTATCCAAATCCAAGTGTTCAAACTCTTGATCAATCTAAGTCGAGTATTGTACTTAAATCACCAAACCAAATCAAGTCAAAATCGATCAATCATAGAGAAAACTTTAACAAAGACGAGATAATTCAGATCCATAAACATCTACATTGAGATCAAAAAAAATGAAGAAGAATTGAAAAAACACCTGGTCGTTAAATTTTGAGCAAAAAAGGCGAAAGAGGGATCGAAATGGAGGTGTTGATGAGGAGGTGAGGGATTTAGGGAGGATGAAGCTATCAAATGACAAGAAGGTGAGTGATCAGAGTGAATTGACGAGAAAGAGAGAGACCCCAGTTAGGGTTCAGTGAAGACAACAAGACAACGAGACAACGAGAATGTTTTCTGGTGTTGAATGTCTTTGGTTTTAATCAGTTGTAGCGGTTACATAGCGGTTTTTTTAAACCTCTATGTATTAATTAGTTGCTATTAAAAGCCTAATTACCTAATACATAGGGGTTACTTCAAACCTCTATGTATTAGGTGCTATTAAAAGCTTAAATTGTTCTAGTGAACAAATATGCAGCAATAAACCGTGCATGAAATTTATTTGAGAAATACTCATACAATATAAAGGTTATCATGGGATTTACTTAACCTTATAAACGCAATACCAACGTCCCCTTGAGCTTTGAGTTGGTCAACTAGTCCACGTAGGGTTCCAATTGCGGTCTTACAATTAATTTATAAGCCCTGTAAGTTTTCGTAACATTCTACGATTGTTTTCCAATTAATTATAGTTTAATTGACCTAAACGCGTTCCAAAACCCTTAAAATACTTCCAAAATATATTATATGATGCCTCAATTTCCTTTTTTACTCAAAATTATTGTTCGGCGTCAAAAATTATGTTGTCTAGGCTTAAATATAATTTTTTCAATTTATTATATATTTATGGTCCAACCTCGACTCAAAAACCCCGAAATCTCTCTGAATCATATCCTCGGATGTCTGGATTCCAATTTTAACTCCAAATTATGATTCAGAATAAAAAACTAACCTAGACGAGGCCATAAAACAATTTTTCAAATTTTAGACATTTTCGAGTATCGTAACACGCATTACGAGAAAAAAAACTCAGTATAAATCCCCGAGAAAATTTGAGAATCCTTTTTTTTCATAAAAAAACCCCCAATTTTCATCCATTTGTTCAAAAATCCAATTTTCTCAATTTTACAGGGATTTATTTCAATTTTTGTCCTATTTTTCAAAACTTTTTTTTTTTTTTTTTTTTTTTTTTTTTTTCGAGAGGAAGGGTCCCTAAACTCGGTCCTGTTGAGGAGTTATCCCCTTCCTCTATTACGAGACGAAACTTCGTTCTCGATTTATTTTATTTTTTTTCTTTGCGTTTAGGCGAAGCTCACGAGTTCTCCCCCTCCCCCAGCCCTTCCCCAACCACCCTCTCGTCTCCTTTGCTCTCCTTCCTCACTCTCTCCCTCCATTAACGCCTCTGTAGTTTTTTTTTTTTTCCTTAAATCCATTCCTTACCTCTACTCTTGACTACCAACAACAACACCCAACGAATTCTCTTTGAATTCAATCACACGCAGTCCCTATCACACCAACACAGTCCCTATTTCGTTTTACTGTAAAAATCGAATTTAAATTTAGATGCTCAACTTGATTCTTCAACACAGTCACGGATTCTCTTCCTTCTTCGATTTCTTTTCCAAACAGTCGAGAGAGAGAGAGAGAGAGAGAGGTCTTTTACGAGTGAGACGAGAGTAGGAGAGATCACAGTGAAGAAACGAGAGGACTAACCAGAGAGAGAATCGAGAGACCAACGAAGAAGACGACCGAAGCTGAACGAAAATGAGGTTTCGTTTTTTATTTCGAGAGGGAAAGAGTAGCGAAATCACCCATTTACCCCTCGCTTTCTATCCTCCTCAATACAAACCATTTGCCCTTCTTGATTATTTAGCACTTTTTTATTTATTTTCATGTTTATCTCTTGTTTTTATGTCCAAATTCTGAAAAACACTCAACTTCGGTCAAAAATTAGAGAATTTACCAAAATACTCCAAAACTCCCAAACAACCCATCTTGGCATGCAAATTAAGGCGTGGAACCGACATCGGCTTGTTAAATTCGTTTCAAGTCCAAAACTTGAATTTTTAAATTTAAAACCAATTATTCGTCACAAATTTCGAAACTAAATGTTCATGTCAATATTTTGACTATCTCGGCACCGTATTGACACTTATCTCGAGATAAAACCTCGCAAAATACTAAATTCACTCTACTGAATTGAATTTCGCAAAATGAAATAATAAATATAATACAAAACACTAGTCAAACATCACAAAATAATAAAATTAATTATAAACCTCAAATTCACTGGTATTTAAACTCCTGACTTGTGGTCAAAACCTTAATTAGTCTCCCTTAATCCTTGTTTAGCTGTAATTGCTATTTGAAAAATTTTGAGGTTTGACAAAAATAAAGGTGAGATTGTTGGTTGTTGTGTTATTTGTTGGGTCGTTGATGTGGCATTGTTGCGTGTTGTTATGGTTGTTGTTAATGGAGGTTTGATGGAGATGGAGTAGGTGGTTCGAGGAAGGACGTATCCCCTCTCGAAAGTGTTTAGTGATGAAATCCGAAATTAAAAACAAAAAAAAAAAAAATTGATTGATCTTATGAACAAAGACAAAGGAAGAAGAAAGGTGGTTTGATCCCCAAAATCGGACTGAATTGAGAAAGGTTCAACTAAACTAGACCGGTTTGGTTTGGGGTTCAACCATTCAATTAATAAAAAAATGGAGAAAATGATGGAAAATAGGGAAATATTCTAGAAAAATAAAGAAAAATCCAAAAAAAATATTTTAACCGAAAAATAGAAATTGATAAATTTCTTTGAAAAATAAAGAATTTTGGATTCGTATGGGACTTTATATCGAGTTTTTTACTTCGAAAAACTTGAAATGGTCAGATTGAATTAACAAGTGGTAAATTGGGTCCGAATTCAAATGAAATCAGTTTAAGGGTTTTGACTAATGAGTATTGGACCCAAATTAATGACAATTGGTTTAATTTAGGTTTTAATCGACGTGAAAAGGATTAAGGACTCCGGGAATCGTGTAAGTCAATATAAAGTTAAGAAAGCTCAACATAGGTTAGTGGGAATCGTATTCTTATTAATTATGCATCGTAAATTAGTATATTTAGTTTATGTAGCATTATGAACTGGGATCGGGGCAATGTCCTATGACTCAACTGTTTTATAATTGGAAAATCCTGAAAATAGCCGATAAGGCAGACCGAGATTGAGGAATGAAAATGTGTGCCGAGAAAGGAATTCCACCATTTGTCCAAACGAATGGATAGGCTTGCTTGGAAATAGATTCTGCCCTTTTGTCCTTAGTTACCTAGAGTTTTACCTTAATTGACATTTTAAATACCGAAATATATATGATTTAGATTCATATTGATATTCATTAAATTATTGATATTAGATGATAGTTGATCGATATATAAGTATCACTTACCGAGCAAGTTGGAGTGCTCTATCCCCAATTAACATTTCTGGTTGTCAACATGCGCTTCGAATTATAAACAGAGAAGTTTAGGAGTTTATAATCTTCTCTACGGTGAATTGATTTCCCTAATATTTATATATTGTATTGAATCACTATTTTGTCATAAACAGGGTTGGAATATGGTTTTATGACCGAGGTATATGTCAATTTTTGTATATCTTATGTTTTATCAAAAAAAGTCTTAATTCTGGTGCATTTTCAATTATTTATTCGATATAAGATATATTATATTGTAATAATCAGGTATAAAGGATGGATGTACTATTACTCTAATTGAGTCTGATTGGTGTAACGGGGCATAATTAGGGTTTTAGGCTGGGTATCGCCCTACTAGGGATAAGGGATGCTACTTAAGTTGATTAGAGATGTCTCCAAATTTTATTTCAAAAATTTTATCATTTTTCACGGTTTAGCATTGTGGTGGCGCTGTGTGCACATGGTCACAACGCGATCATTACGTCACCCTTATATTGGAATAGGGGTCGTGTGTAGTGGTGTCGTGTGTTCAAATGCATGGCTCCATGATGAAGTCGTGCTATCTGTCCCTTATTTTCTAGCTAAGCCCGATGTTGTGACTTAGCGTTGTCTGTACAAAGGGTACGGCGCCACCACAGCTTCAAGCTTGGGCTACGCTTTATTGTGTCTACCTTCGAATTTCAGTGATTACAACCTTATGTATCCATCAATTTTTGGTCAAATTAAAACATGGAGACATTCCCAAATACCCATAATTCAAAACCTCTATTATTTGAAACCAAAACTTACAATTTTTGACAAATTTAACAAAGCGAAGTTATAGATTGGATTACCTAGTTTTGGAACTTCTCCAACTTGAACACAAACCCCCCTCCAACCCCACCCCAATTTTCTATATTCTCTCAACAAAGTGTTTGATCCTATATATAATCTTTTCATGGAAATAAGAATGGTTTGCATAAATTCCCCATTAAATTTGGTTTATATATTGGTAAAACTTATTTGTGGCCATTGCTCTTGTGTGAATATCCATCTCTAGGCACATCTAAGAACCCATAACTTGTTCCTACAACCCACTAAATCACTCATTTTAACACCCATACATACACTAAGTTACATAGCGATGGTGACAACACGCATCTCAAGGCATATAAATGCTTGTTGTTTTATTTTCTTAACATAAGTCACATTTATATAAATTCAACTATAGGCACATTAAATTAATTACTTTAATCATATTTAACAAAATTAGGACTTACCATATCACTCTCTACTTCGGTCCCATACGGCATGCAACCTTAAGGCGCGTCCCCACTTGCATCTCGACGTCTATATACAAGTAGAAGTGACTTAACGAGTCTACAAATATACAATTCACTAGGAATAAATCACAACAAAATTAAAATATACATCGGCCACATGCCTCGATCATTGTGCATATCTCGATGCAAGTCTCATGTCACAGGTCGATGATCCTGACTATGTAATAAATTAGGATTAAGAATTTGAACCGTGACGATAGGTAGCACCCATAAAAGTATCAGGACATTAAGAATTAAAAACATCAAGATTAGTTCAAGAGACTGTATTTTTAAGGTAGAACTAGAATTGAAAGGGAAATGAATTCCCCAGATGTTTACTTACCTCAAATGCATGCAATTCCTAACCTAATATGGCTCCCGACCACTCTAAAATTATGTTCCACACCCTGTAAGTCCTCTCTAACCTTCTGAGGTGTTGTAACAAATTGAATTTAACATGTTTTAGGTTGGTTAAGTGTTATTGAATTCCGGTTTTTAAAATTAGCCTCCTTAATAGCTTGTTTATGTTAAAATCTATTTAATTAAAATATAGATAGTTTTAGTGCAATAAATCAAATTTGTGAGTTAATTTCAATAACTAAAACATTTAAATTATGTATCCTAGTCCAATGATAAGTTTTAGAACTATGTCTTAGTTTTTCAAAACTACAAGGTTTGCGCAATTTTGATAAAAACGAGGGTGATATGGAAATTTTACTACAATAACTCAAATCAGATTTATATTCTAACCAATAGACTTAAAAAAAGTTCATTTCTCCTAAACCATATCTCTAAAATCATAATTTTTTTACTAAAAACTACAAACATACCCAATTACGTCATACTAAAAGATGAGCTTAATCTAATACGAAATGAGGGAGTTATGTTCAAAACTTCAGGACACTATCAAAATTGTGAAACCCGAAAATTCCAGATTCATTATCAAAGTTGTAATTCATTTTTATATAAGAAGGGTTCCAAATCTTCAAATGAAGCTTGAGATTAAAGTCTTAGCATTATGGCTAAGCTTCCCAATGCCATCATAATAAATTAATTTGGATTTAAAACGAGAAAGTTATGGTCAAATTACATAGACTGGTTTAGAATAAAAACATGCAAATTCCAACTTTTGTTTTCAAGAACCTCATTAACTTTAAGAATTCATAAAAATTTGTTCTTTACCGAAAAATAAAAAACTCTATATAGTAGAATGAGTGAAACTTCATGAAGAATCTAAATCTAAAATTAGTTTAAATTGTTTTTCAATTACCCACTGAATTTTGAGAATTACAAAACACTAACAACTTTCAACTTATTACCAATAATAGTAATGAATTCCTATGCTCTTGATTATTCCCCTAATTTATCAAATGATCTCCCAAACTCCCGATTCTTCAATGAAATCCAAAATTATCACCTCAAAACACAACTTGATTCGCATGAAAATGAAGATCAACCCATTTATATATCAGCCTATAATTTGTTTTTGGCCATATATCTCATTTTGATTACGTATCTAGATGTAAATCTATGGCTCCAAATCACCCCATTATCTCCACTTTCATATCCTCTCTAACACAAATGCTTGACTCAAATCTCATGGATTACACTCAAATGCGTATCTCAAGGTACATCCATGGCCTACGTTTTATTTTCACAACTCATGTGTTTGATTTAATTTAATTTATCAACTATAGTCCCCATTATTTATTCATATTGATTATTCTCATTAATGTATGCAACTTAATAAAAATTCACCAAATCACTCTCTACCAAGTTCCCACGCTTGCATGCATATGGAGGTCTATTTTCGCTCACGTTTCGACACCTATAAACAACAATCGAAATTGTGATTTAATAATCTATACATATACACACTAGGAATACACCAAACAAATATAAAATATACCTCGACCTCCCAATCAAGGTCGGATCTCATATTGACAGCAAGTCCCACATCATGGGTCGGTGATCCTGATTAAAGATGAAACAAGGATTATAAATTTGGGCAGTTACAGTCTCTTAAACCTATGTATACTCCTTGCAATTTCACACTGGTTCTAAAACATGGACCCTTTATTTCTCATAGTTTACATTTGGTTCCACAAGACCACCCCATTATGGCCATCTCCGTCTCTTCAATGTACATGCTAGTTAAATCCTAGCATGTGGTTTTAAGCACTGGTTCATCCTCTTATTATGCGCAGCATATTGCATCTCATGTAAAACTCTTCTACTCTCTACCCGTATTATTCTTCACTATGTAGCCTCTCTTCTAATTATTTCACTTCTTTCTCGGTCTTCCTCCGAATCCGTATAGCCCGACACCTATTTAGTACTTTCTATGAGTTTATCGGTAATAGTCCTGTCAGGGTAAACATCTAACCCAAAACATATCATAGGAACTTGGTCTTGTTTGTGAAATTTGGTGATTATCAAGGGAAAAAGTCCTTCATTTTTATTTGTGGTTATGGCATTCATAATCGAATCATAAATAATTTTTCCAACATCAATGTAACCTATCCCTTGAACTATGTGGTACAACAACACCACCTTGTAGTTTACAACCTCGTAGGACTGCAAACTCGATTGAAAGCTCGCATTGATAAAATAATTCCATGCTTTGATGATTTTCTTAAAATCTTAGTTTGAATGTGGTTTGGATACCCATCCTTATCAAAAATGAATCCATCCCCATAATCGCTTCAAATCCATTTTTTATAGTTTCACAGAGAAATCCATATCAAAATCCATATTCGAGTTTAGGATATTCTTTATTTTTAACTCCTATGAAATCATGGTAAACCATAGTACCGGTTTATTTTCTTAGGTGTCCAATGATCTTCCTCGGACTATGGCTATCATCTTATCATCGCTTTCATGCTCATTTGCATAAAATTTCTACACTAATATATTACAACATCCCCAATTTTATGCCCTTATTATGTTCAAAATTCTAGGCATATAATTTATTTCGTTCTTAACATTGAAACCCCTCTCCGGAATTATTTTCCTATATCTTGCTAATATTGTTTATCATCCTAGCGAGAGCCTTGGCATTTATAAAGTTGTGGGCTGAAAAGAATCTTTGGAGTCTCCTCAACATCTTTTTCTCTTTTCGACTCATCACTCAAATCTAAAGGTGGAAAATGTTCTCTTGGTGTTCTAACTCTAGATTTATTTATTGAAATCCTCGTTGGCCTAATAGGTGTGGGTGGAACTTTGGATTTTGTTTTGGATTTTTCTGCTAAAGCTCCATTTCCCTTCTCCACTGTTGAACTTTTACTATTACCACTTCTGACGATTTTTTAAAAATCAAAAAATCACAAGATTGAATAACAATTTAAACAATTGGATCATAAAGAATATATTTTGTTGTAAATAATTTGTTATAAATCAAAACTTTATTTAAAAAGAAAAATTCATTTGGAAAGCTAGCTTAAATTCATCAAAAATTTAAATTAAAATTGGCATCAGAGTTTTAACTCAATTACAAACTTTAAAATTGATTAAATAATATAAAACAATTGTGATAAATTATAGTTTTGTAAAAAATGAAACAAAACAAATCAAACGAAACGAAAGGCCCATACTCATTTTAAATTCAATTTTCAAATCAATTGCAAATGTGTATTAATATACCAAGGGTTTGAAAATTTTAAAGTTGTAAATTAACGATCATTATTAACGCAATACCTAATCTATTGGAATCAATGAAATCATTTGTTCAAGGTAATAGAATGAATTCCATTAAAATAATTTACAAATCAATCAAAAAATTTGCAAAAATCCTTCAAACCAAAAATTCATTAAAGTAAAGAAAACAATGGTTATCATAATTACCTTCTTGAGAATGAATCTATCTAGATATAAGCTCTTAAACTCCTGTAGATTGGTTTTTCATGCTTTAAGGTGAAATCACTAGAACTATAGTTCAGTTAAACACTCCCAAATTAAAAAACCCTTGTCTAGACTCAGTTTTTCTCTTAAATTTTTTGTTTCTTTCAATAATTTAGGCAATGATTGCAACTATTGATCCTCATCGGTTGCAAATCGCTAGGCTTAACTAATTGTTTTTTCCAATTTATGTCATAATCAACATATATATCATTCATTAAAGCTTATATTAAGGTAGAATTGACTGAAAATTCGAAAGTTCAATTAAGATACGTAACTAACTAATAATTTTATTCAATAACTAAATAAACATGCAAATGAATAATGCAAACTTGCGTAAAGTCCATATAAACAAAAACAACCTGATCACTCCCCCTTGTTTGAAATTACATAAGAGTTGAAATTCTGAAAAATATTTCCAATACAAGATTCAAAAGTGAGAGAATGAAAAAAATTATATAATTACCAAACTCCTAATTAAATGTAAATAAATAAACATAGAATATGGGCTGCCTCCTACGGAATGTTTTTTTTACTATCGTTGGCTTGACTGAACCCTTCTAAAATTAGGATGGGTCTCTAAACATGAATTAAGATTATTCACTCTAATGTCATTTCAAAAATTGATTGCTCGATTGCATTGCTTTGTTAAGAATGTACGTAATTAGGGATGCAAGTGGGGCAAGTTTTTAGAGAGGATTGCAATCTCCATCCCCATCCCCACTTATTGCGGGGCAGGAATTCCCCACTTGAAATTCCCCACTGAAAAATTCTTAACCCCCATTCCCCACCCCATGAGGATTCCCCACTCCCATCATTTTTTTTACATAATATCTAAAAAATAGATAAAATATATTATAGATCTGAAATTAAAATCATTAAAAGCTTTTTCTTCGCAATTTTCAAACTTCATGTAAAACATTTATGTGAAAAATTCACCATACAAAAAAGAAAAATATAAGATTTAATGATTTTGATGCAATTTCTACATAAAATATTCAAGATTCTAGTGGGGAATCCCCACAGGGATCACCATGGTGGGGAGGGTTAATATAGCCCCACCCCGCCCCTGATGATGGGAATGAAATTGCCATCGTCCTCGGCCCCATGGGCTTGTTGGCAGGGAATCCTAGCCTATTGGAGCAGATCCCCATGAGGAATGGAGATTTCTTGCCCTACCTACATCCTTATCCATAACAGCTTGAGTAGTGGCCAAAAAAATCCATCCAAAAATTAAAGTATGATCTTCATTAATAAAGTGTTGTATGACCGAAAAGTCTGTGGGTATGATGTATTTGTCCACTTGAACTGGAACATTCATGATTAGTTATATTAGTTGAATTGAATTACCATATGGTAGAGAAACTTATTCAGAAGCTAGTGATTCCAATTCCAATTGATTGTGTAGAAAGAAATGTATGTGCATGAGATTTGCATTAGAAATTGTATAGCAGCGAGCTCTGAAGTACCAAGCCCATGTAATTTTAATATGCAAATGTATACCTCTAGGATCATCAAGCTTCACAGGGCTTAAATCTGGCTTTTTCTTTTTCTTTTTCTTCTTGGACTTAAAATATCCCGGCTTATTAATATTCTTCACATTCTCCGATTGCTTAAATATTCATTCTTGAGTTACTTTCTTTTCCTTTGAAGTGTCTTCAACTTTTTCTTTCATTAAAACTTTTTATGCAATTTCCATTATTACTGCATTAATTGCATAAATTTCAGCTTTAAAATTATCATAATAGTTTAACTCTAGAAAATCATTATCATGAATTTCATTATCGAATAATTCATCAAATTCATCATAATTATGTTTGTTATTAGTTTTGAATGTAATAATCTTGTATTCAAATTTCATAGACATTGTTCTTTTAGAAACATCTAACGTAGTTTTAGCTGTTTTAAGAAAAATTATACCTAATAGTATAGGTAAAGGATTAAATTATGTTGAATCTCCTATTTCCATGATATAGAAGTCAGTTGGAAATACTAAGTCATGTATATGTACTAAAATATCTTCTAATAATTCATATAGTTTAATAATTGTATTGCCTGCTAAAGTAAGATTAATAGGCGTATTAGTTAAGGATCATATTTTCAATGATTCATAAAGTTTAAGTGAATTATATTAATTGATGCTCTAATATCATACATAGCAAGTTTAATAGAAGAATTTCCTATTGTGATAGGTATAAAAGACCTTCCTGGGTCGAAATATTTCATGGACATTTTCTTCTTTATTATAGATGATATCTTTTGTCCTATGTTTCCATTAGATTCTTCTAAGAATTTTTCTTTAGACTCAATTCTTTACTAGCTTCATCATGATTTGATAATTGCATTGAAGGTTCATTAATTTCTACTTTCTTAAATGATTCACGAATGTCTTCTTTAATATCTTCCTCCTATTATCTACTAGTAGAACGAGAAAAGTAAAATGAATATCTTCGTTCAATTTATAAATATTATTATCTAATTTATCTAGATAAAATAATTCAAAATTTGTAAATATTTTTCGTAAGTTTCAACTCTGGCTAAATACCATGGGTATTGCTTTTTAGGAAAAAATGTATATTTTAATTATTATGCCATTCTTTCTCTGATAGGAATAACATTGGCTATCGTGTCTTATTCTTCGGGTTCCACCATTTTTTGTATTTTGTTTTTTACCTCTTTTTGGTATCTTTTCTTATACGTCTATTTTTTTCATTATCACATAATAAAAAGTTAATTTGTCCTTGATCAGTATTATTTGTAGTTTAAGTGGATCATTTAGTTTGATTACTTAACTTATTAATTTGTAAATTCATCTAATTTAATTAATTTTTTAACTCATTGATAACGTATCAGTTTTAATTTGATTTGGAGAAATTTGCGTAAAGTTTTGATAACTTTAGGTCATAAGATTATGTAGTATTTGTTTTAAATTTGGTTGCGTAGGTTGAATAGTTTGTTAAGGTTGTTGAATTGGTGTAGGTTGTAGTTGTGCTATTGGTCTATAAGTGGTATAATCTTGATTTTGTGGACTGTAAGTACGATTTGAATTTGGTTTTTCGCGTAGTAATTTTTGTTATTATATTGATTTATGGGGGCCTTAGAATATTGGTTCATAACGGCGTTGACTTCTTCAATATTATCTTCTTCTAAACTTTGACACCCATCCGTAGATGTGTAACTTTATTACAAAATCTACATGGTTTCACTTGATTTGATCTATCTTTTAATAGTAATTTAACCATACTAGATAATTCATCAAATTTTTCATCAAATGTATTACTTTTATTATAATTTACTTCATAAAGTTTCTTTCTTGATGTGTCTGTCTTTTCACCATATTGTTTGGATTGGTTAGTCATCTTATTAATAGCTTCTTTTGCTAAAGTTGACATAACATCGAATAATGATCCACCACATATGGTATCTAATAGTCTTTGTTCAAAATGATTAAGTCATTCCTAAAGTAATTTAATAAATCTCTTTATGTATATCCATGTTGTGGACAAGATGAAATTAATCTTTGAAATCTATCTCTAGATTCATTAAAGTTTTCATTATATTTCATTTTAATGATTGTGATTTGACTGCCATAAGTACTAATTTTTCTTGCAGTCATATACTGATCTAGAAAAGCTTCTAACATTTGAGCCTATGTGGTTAATGAATCTTTAGGAAGATAAGAAAACCAATTTTGTGCTTGATATTTCAATACAAAAGGAAAAGCTTTAAGTTTGACTTGTTCTAATGTACCGTCTTTAGGTTTCATGTCATTTACATTGTGTTGGTATTCCCTTATAAGTCTCAAGAGGTCTTCATTGTCTTTACCGTAAAGTTAGGTAAAACACTAATGAATCTAAATTTTAGTTCAAATTTACGAAATCCCTTACGATAAGCAATACACATTGGTTTGTTAGCAGTGATATTTTGATTGGCTTGTCTAAAAGTGAATTCTCTATTATCATTATTATTATTAACATTATCAAGATTATTATCGGCTTCCATTGTGGTAGCTTGGTGTTCCCTACCTTATTGTATTAAATAACTATTGAAAGTCATATCTTCCTTTAATGGCCCAAATTTCTAATAGCGAATTTGTCCATAATTAAGGGTCACTGACCTATGACATGGCTCGAAGACGGGTACACAATCCAGCACTCGACACGAAGATTGAGAAATATATTACTTCTAAGTGGTGGATGCCTATTGTAATGTATGTGTGTACACTATACCCAAATATTTTATTTACTTTTATTAGTTTGTTAATTCGGCGTTTGTGCAGAGACGCACCTTGGGATGAGTGCGAGCGTGGGACCAAGTAGAGAGTGATATGTAAGATTTAATTTATTCAAATAGGATAACTTCAATCAATATACTTGGCTTACACATATTTAATGCAAATCAAATTATAAGCCTAAGTTGTAGTATCTATCTCATGAAAAATAAATTGAGCCATAAATGTACTCTGAGATGCGTACTACAACTCATCCTTAGGAAGTTTGTGTATAAGTTATATGTTAGTTGAAGGAAATAAGTGGAAGTAGGAGTCAAAGATAGTCACTAGATGACCCTACATATGTGTATGGGAAATTGAGATGTGGGGACCAAAACCAAGCCATCTAAATAAACTATAAATAGGACTTTCTTCTTCAAAAACTCACACATGTCATGAACCATAAAGAGAAATTCAAAGGGAGGGTTGCTGAAATTTGTGGTTATCAAAGTAGCAATTCATTGTCAAATTCTTTTGCATGAGTTATGAGCTAATTCCAACACTCTAAGTAAGAACTACAACTTTTGTATACTCAAAATTCATGGGTTTTTGGACATGAATGATATGGTTTATGATTTCAAAAAATATTGAGTTCTTTTAAGGATTTGTAGTCTATATCAAATGCTCATTTCCATCCTTAGACTTAAATTTCAAAATTAAGGGATTTTGACAAAATTTAGGTTGAATCTCATTTTGGTTTTGCACTATATTCAGAGGTTAAATGTTAAGGTCTTTTAAAATGTTTTACATATTCGAGTTCCTCGCAAAAAACCACTAATTTCGCTATAAGGAAGTTCTGAATTCAATTTTAGAATGACAAAGTTATGAACAATCAAAGATTTCATGGTGTTTACCCCATTGGTTTTGATTTTTATTGAATTCTAATATTAAATAGTTCTTAACTCCAAAATTTAACTTTATTTTTCAACTCCTTGTGAAATCTCGTTTGGCTCATATTTTGTTTTAAATTAATTAAGTTACATCGATTGGAAGTTTTTGATGTTTTGAAAAAAAATGTGTTTTTGTTTCAATGCATGTCTAAATGGAGTGGTTTGATCTTACCATAATGAAGTGTGTGTTGTTGTTGTTGTTGTTGTTGTCATTGTCGTTTTTGTTGTTATGAAGTGTGTATTGAACCCTTGGAAAAAAAGAGCAAGGATCTGAGGAGATGGAGACGAGCCACGCCATAAAACTAGACAAACCAATTTGCAACTTGTGCTTAGCACCATGGTCGACACCGTGAGTTTATACGCACGGTGTCGGGCATGGCATGGTAGGCACGAAGCCTAGGTGAGTTCTTTTAAACAATCTTTTCATTTTTCATATATTTTGCTAGATCTCTATGTTAGTGTAACGATCTGAATTAATTAAATCGAATTTGCGCCCAAATCACTAGGATTACCAAACCATATATAATTAGGGTCGACGTGTAATCTCGATTATGAGTCTCGAGCATGAGGGTCAAGACATGTTATTTTTGGTGTGATGCTTGCTTATTTAATGTATTATTTAATAAAAACAACAAGACTCAGGGGAACCAAAATAGCTTAGTTGAAGAATATGAATCCTAACAAAGGAAAATGGTTTTCTAACATCATTTTAATACATTTATTTGCCACAACACTGATGCAGACAAGGTATGAGTCCCACAAACATCAAAACATTACCAAATTTGCCCTTCTTTTATCTAATATTTTTAATGAAAAAAGAAAATGAACAAGTTACCCTCACCTTTTCCACACCGACTGTCTCCACCGCCCTCCGCCCCTGTTCGCCATTGTTGACCGCTGCCGATCACCAACATCTTCACCACTACCCCATTATTGCTAACCTCCTATCCCACACTTTTGCCACTTTTTCTCTCTTTCTTTGACTTCGACCACGAGAGCCACATTGGGTCTGGCTCTGGTAGCATCGACTACAAAGTTCGCCATCACCCCTTCTCCAAATGTAGTCCATTTTAGACCTATTAAGATCAAACCGCTTCATCTTCAATCATTTAATTCAAAGCAAAAAAAAGTCGACGACGATCATCATGAACCATATCAGCTTCTTCTCGACTCGTCTAATCCTCAATTACTTTATTCACATTTTATCAAAATGAAAATGCACTATACTACCAAGGAATTGACTAAGTTGTTCAAGAAAATGTCATACCAATATTACAGGTCCATTGAAAGTAACATTTTTAATGTAGAATTGGCAATGGAATCTAGCATTTGTTGGACTATTTTACAGGGGATGAATTCGCATCACATATTTAAGAGTAACGTGGATGCCGCAAAAAGGAAAGAAGAACAAGGATTTAACAAGCGAGAAGATTGTTGAATTGAACACAGAGATATCTAAATGGATGATCTCAATCTGATGATAGATTTAAAGGTGAAAGGAGTCCTCATGGTGGTCATAGATGATTTTGGGGGCGTAGGGTTTGGAGGAAGGGTGGTGGTGAGATTTATAGACGGTGTTATAGGAGCTGGACCCGATGCGGTGCTCACGAAAAAGGTAGGAGAAGGAGAGAGAATTGATAGCAATGTGGGTGATAATTCAATAATTAGAAAAGTCTTACAATATATTTTAAGGTAGTTTTAGATGTAAAAGACTATATTACATGAAGTTTTCTCTTGTTTTTGTTATTTCAGGTGATAAATGAGAAATATGAAGAAATGAAGTAAAAAGGGAAGATTATTGACTTATCACTCTGATTCCTATATACTAGAAATCGATGTTCAGATTAGTGGAACACTAAGATTCTTTTTCCAAGGATTATACATGTGATTCCACTTAAACCCGACTCACTGAGGAATCGCTGGGTTTGATTTCGAAGATTTTATACAACAACGAGACGTTTGAGTTAGTTTGGAATGTTTACTACCTAAAATACTATAAATTCGACCTTAGGGTTATGAAATGAGTTGCCCTTGAGTACTTAAATCAATATTCGATTGCCCTATAGCCATAGTTTATTTTTATTATTTATTGCTCTATCGTTCATTGCTTTTGGAGAAGATTTGAGGATTTAAAGTTTTTAATCCAGAGGTATTTATCTTTGTCTTTTATTTATATTATTGCAATGTTATTTACGATTATAAGTGGATAGTTTATGGATCTAAACAAAATTCAAAGATGAATTTAATCAGTTTTGCTATGTAGTTATGATGAGATGAAAATGTGTTTAAGGCTTTTAACCAATCGTATTCTATGATTTATTGATTTAATATTTTATTATCTACTAATTTTGATCATGAACTTTGTATTACATGCATAGTCTAGAATGTGTATTATGATATTTGGATTCATCATCTAGTTAAAAGTAATAACTAGAACTATTTGAAAAGTGTCACCGTTTAGATGTCCTATGTGAATTTCATATCTAAATCTAATGTTGAAGTGGCTTTCCAAAGATGTTAGATTTAGTAGTTCGAAAATCTCATAAAGTGTAATGCGGTTTTATTGTATGAAGTTAATGTCTTTGTGTATTCAAAGGGGTGAACTCAATAGAATTAGATCGTGGCTTTTCCACCGGTATAAGGAGAACAAATGGTTGGTTAAAGGTTGTTTACTTACTTATGATTAGAGTTTAATGATCTTTGAAACTTTATAAAGTATGCTCATACTTATATAATTGAATTAACGTGTTTGGAATGCAAAACGGATTGATGTTTCATAGTTTTGGATATTTGTTTGGATATTTATTTATATTATTGAATTGAATTGGTTTGATTAATAGTGAATTTGACTTGTGTTAATTAAGCTAGTATAATTAGTTTAGTTAGTTACTATAATATTATAGATTGAATTAGTGAGTTTAATTATTATTTTAATTAAATTATAGTTTAAAATTAATAAAAATCATTACAAGATTTTTTTTTTCTAAGAGAAGTTTGATAAATCCCTCCCACTTACCACTACTACAAAGTTTTAATCGTATAATAAAGAAAAGAAGTTTATTGTATAAGCCCAACACTTGTCAAATTTTTTTGGCGTTGTTGCCGCAGATTTAGTCATAATTTTCCATGAGTTATAAATGTTGTATTGTGTATCCACTTCGTCGTTCTGATTCCTAAGGATCCTTGCATCTTTTTCATCCTCAGGTAAATAGGACATTTAATCGTAATTTAAGACAACGACAACATAGAGAACAACAAACTACTACAAACAACAACTTTAATATCAATAATAATAATAATGATAATCGAGAACTTAGTTTCAAGCAAGCTAATCGAAATGTCACTGCTTATGACCAATATGTATTGCCTATCCTGAAGTATTTCCCAAATTTGAACTTAGATCTGGATTCGTTAGTGCTCTGCCTAACTTCTACGGTAAGGACAATGAAGGCCTACTAAAATTTATAAGGAAATACCAATACAAAGTCAATAGGATGAAACCAAAAGACTGCATGTTAGAACAAGTAAAACTTAAGCTTTTCCTTTTGTATTGAAAGATAAAGCACAACATTGGTTATTTTATCTTCCTCAAGACTCGATAACCACATGGGCTTAAATGTTAAAAATTCTTAAAGAATGCAAATTACATTCGTAAAAAATGAAATATGGTGGAAATCTTAATGAATTTCATGATGGATTTCAAAGATTAATTTTATCTTATCCACAACATGCATACACCCAAATAGCTTTATTAGAATAATTTTATGAAGGATTAAATCATTTTGAACAATGAATACTAGATGACGTATGTCGTGGATCATTATTCGATGTTACACTAACTTTAGCAAAAGAACCTATTAATAAGATGGCTAAAGGATATAAATAAATTGGTAAAGAGATGGATACATTAGGAAAGAAAGTTTATGAAGTTAATAATAAAACAAGTAATATATTTGACGAAAAAGTTGAATTATCTAGCATGGTTAAATTACTACTAAAAGATAAGTCAACTCAAGTTAAACCATATGAATTTTGTAATGAAGTAGCACATCCTACGGACGTATGTCCGACTTTACAAAAAGATAATAACGAAGAAGTCAACGCGGTTATGAACCAGTATTCTGGTCCTCCTAGAAACCAATATAACAACAACAATTACTATACTGGAAAATCAAATTAGAACCTTACCTACGGTCCACAAAATCAGAACTATACCACTTATAGACTGAGAGCACCTACATAACCTACCTCTATGCAATAATCTCAGCAAACTATTCAATCTACGCAACTAAATTTGGAACAAATATTACATGACTTTATGACCCAAAGTCATCAATGCTTTTCGCATATTTCTCAAAATCGAATTAAAACTGATACGTCTATTAACGAATTAAAAAACCAATTAAATCAAATTACTTTACAAATTAATAAGTTAATTAGTCAAACTAAAGTATCCACTTAACCTACGAACATTACTAATCAAGCACAAGTTATTGTTGTATTTTGTGATAATAAAAAAGAAATGCATACGAAAAAAAAAAAGATACCAAAAAAAGGTTAAAAAAATCAAAGTACCGAAAACAATAGAACGTCAAAAAGAAGAGATGATGACGAATGTCATTCCCACTAGGAAATGGATGACCGAATAATTAAAATATGCACCTTTTCTCGAGAATTTTACTCATGGTATTTAGCCAAAGTAGAAGAAACCTTTGAAAAATCTTTACAAATTTCTGAGTTAGTTAACCAAGAAAAAATAAATAATATTTATGAATCAAATGAAGGTATGCATTCTGATTCTACCATTCCATAATGCTAAACAAATGATAGGGAGGAATAAATAGAAGAGATATCCAAATAATTAACGAAATGAGAAATCGATAAACCTTTAATAGAATCAACTATGCAATTACCAAACTATGAAGAAGAATCAAATGAAACATTATTACAAAAGAGATCATTCTTAAGAAGAATGCATGAGAAATGTTCCAACCAAGGAATGTTTGTCATATACCCATCACAATAGGTAAATTCTTCTATTGAATTTGCTATGTGTGATCTCTGAGCATCAATCAATGTTATGTCACTTAAACTTTATGAATCATTGAAAATAGGATCATTAATTAATATGCCTATTAACCTCACTTTAGCAAACAATACCATTACTAAACCGTATGAACTATTAGAAGACATCTTAGTACAAGTACTTGATTTAGTATTTTCAACTGACTTCTATTGTCATGAAAATGGTAGATCACCCAATCCTTTACCTATAGTATTAGATAGACCTTTTCTTAAGACGGCTAGAACTAAGTTAGATATGTTAGAAGGAACAATGTCTATGAAATTTGAGGATATGATTGTTAAATTCCAAATTAATAATGAGCAAAATTATGATACATATGAAGAATATGGTGAATTATATGACAATGAAATCAATAATAATGAATTTTTAGACTTAAACTATTTGCATAACTTTAATGTTGAAATTTATGCAATTGATGCAATAATAATGGAAATTGATAAAGAGATTCCAAATAAAGAAACAATTGAAGACACTTCAAAAGAAAAGAAAGTAACTCAAGAATGCAAAGTTATGCAACTGAAGAATAGAAAAATCATTAACAGTCACGACTTTCTAGATCCAAGTACAATAAGAAAAAGAATAAGGCGGATTTAAGTCCTGTAAAGTTTAATTATCCCAAATGTATATATTTGCACATTAAAATCAAATGGGCTTAGTACATCAGAGCTCAGTGTGACATGAACTCTAATGTAAATCTCATGCCCATATATTTCTTTGTACATACTCAATTGGAGTCAAATTCACTTGCTTCTGAACGATTCTCTTTATTAGATGGAACTTCAATTCAATCAGTAAATCTGGTCTCGAATGTGCCAAGTCAAATGGACAACAACATCATACCTACAGACTTTTTTGTTATGCTGCATATTATTAATGAAGACCCTCCTTTAATTTTAGGACGACCTTTCTTAGCCATTACATATATTGTTACGAATATTTTGAACAAAGCAATTACCCAGACAATTAATGGTCGAGCACTCACTTTTTCGAATGACACTAGAATGGAAAACCCTAAATTTAAGTTTAGAGATTTAAACTAATTCTAAAAAGGTTAAGTCGAACTAACGACAGTAAACAAAAGCGTTATATGAAAGGCAACCCATATTCAATACTTGTTTAATTTTATTGAGAATTTAGTTTAGTTTATTTTAATATGTTGTTATTCTCTCACTTTTTTACTCTTGTATTGAAAACATTTTCGAAATTTAAACTCCGAGGCAATATCAATTAAGAGGGGTGACCGAGTTGTTTTTACTTATATGGCGTTTATGCAAGTTGCATTATTTATTTACTTGCTTATTTATAGGTTTATTTATTTAATTAGTAAAATTATTTAATTAGTTACATGTCCCACTCAAACTTTTGAAATCTTAGTTAATTCTACCTTAACATAAGTTTTTATGACTGATATATAAGTTAATTATGAAATAAATTACAAAAAATAGTGAATTAGGCCCAATGATTTCTCAGTGATTTGAAATAACACTGAGAATCGCTGGCAAAATTAGTAGCAATACACATCAAATTTAGTGAAAACTCAGAGTCTGACAAATATACATCAATTAGCTTTACGAAAGAGCCGTTACTCAGATCGGTGGGTCACTAAACCTCACAGACCATCGATCCACCTAGCGACTTCTCAGCAACTCCAGTTACACAGGTATCACTAGGCATAATTTTTGGTTTTCAAAACAAAACTACAAATCGCCATAAACACAAGCCTATTCACACTACCAAACCGTTGCATCATGTCAACAACATCTCGGTTTCTTGCCTAGATTTATCCATCCCAAGCTCAATAACATAGTATTTAATTGATTTTCACCTCAACATAGTCCCATTCAAATCAAAATCTTTTGATTTTGGAGAGTTTAACCAAACTAGGGTTTTAGAGAAATTGACCTAGAGCTTGGACAAACGGTCTAGAGGAGTTTAAGAGCTTAAATCTTTAAAAATTCAATATCAAAAAGGTAATTACATCAAGCTTAGCTCTTTACTTTAATAATTTTTTGAAGGATTTTTGCAAATTGTTCAATGTTTTTCAAAATTGATTTGTTCAAATTCATTCAATTATCTTGAACAAAAGATTTTATTGTTTCCAAAATACTAGGCTTGACGATTACATCGATCGTTGATTTACAAATTCAACAATTTCAAAATTTTGGTATATTTAAAAGCATTTGCAAATTGTTAGAAAATCGAGTTGAAAATGAATTTGTGGTTTAGTTATCATTTTATTTTATTTTAATTTGCTTTATTTTTTAAAGTATTTCACATAATTACCCTACAAGATTTAGAAAACTGATTTTATATTTTATATTTGAGTTAATACTTAGATGCTAATTTTAATTAAAGTTTACGATGAATTTCTTGCTAGCTTTCCGAATAGATTTTTTTAAAAATAAAGTCTTGAATTTTACCGAATTATTTCTGAAAAACGTTATTTTTATGATTCACATGTTTATTTAATTTTTGGACTTGCGAGTGTTTGAGATAGAAACAATGGTCGGAGGAGGTAGAGGTAGAAACTCACGAAAGGAGAAGAGTAAGGCACCATTAGTTAAGAAACCCAAGCAAAAATCTAAAGTTCTACCCATACAAATTAGGCCAATGGGGATTTTGATAAGTAACCCTTGAACTAGAGTACCAAAAGAACCTTCTCAACCTTTATGTTTTAACAATGAGTTAAAGGGCCATGAAGAGATTGAGAAGACACCAATAATCCAATTCTCACCCCTAACAACTTTATCAATGTCAAAGCTCATGATAGGATGAAGAACGACATTAGTAAAAATAGAAAAATCATACTGGATAAGGGTTTCAACGTTAAGAATGAAGCTAAATATAGGCCTAGGATCTTAAACATAATAAGGTAATGGAATAAAGGATTATTAACTATGGACTGTTATGCCGATAATGACGTGGGGTCTTCAGTTATAATTGGTTGTGAATTTTAGTAAGAGAGTTTTACGCAAATGGGCATGAAAACGACAATAAAACAGTAGCCATAATCTGAAGAATATCAGTGGACTACTCACATGAAAGAATAAATCGGTATTATGCTTTACCAGAAATACATATTAGAAAAGATAATGAGTACCTAAAACCTGAATATGGGTATGTACATGATTTCCTCACGATACCATTAAAAATGGTTTAAAAGCAATTCCATTGGATGGATTTATTTTTGACAAAGACAAGTACCCAAAACACATATAAACTAAATATTTTTGAAAAACCACCAAAGCTTGGAGCTTTTTCTTAAATGCAAGCCTACAACTAAGTTTACAACACTATGAAATAGTAAACTATAGGGCAGCTATTTTTTACCACATAGTTCAAAAGATGGTTATATTGATGATGGAAATATAATCTATGATTCGATTAAGTATGTCATGGCTACCAAGATAAAAGAAGGATTGTATTTTCCTTTAATGATTACGAAGTTTTACAAACAAAACCGAGTTCTAATAAAAGGTCTAGGGTATGATTTTTACTCTTATAGGACCATACCGATGAAGTCATTGAAAGCACCAAGGAGGTGCCAGGATACGTTGATTCGGAGGAGGAATTAGAGAGAAACGAAACACATAGAAGAGAGACCACAGAGATAAGAAGAATACAGGCACAAAATCAAAGAAATTTGGAAGATATGCAGACTTTCGCGTATAATGATAGAACTAACCAGAGCCTAAAGCCACCTGTGAAGGATTTCACTGGCATGTATGCGAATGAAATGGAAATGGTCATGATTGGGTCAATCTTGCGAAACTGGATAAGAAATCTGAGAAATGAAGAATTCGTGTTTCAAAAGCAACGCAAAATTACAATAAGCATCTATGGGTTCGAGCAATGCATGACTAGAAGGATGCAAGGCGGGGGAGCTACCATTCAAATTCCATCTACCCAACTGAGAATGCCAAATCACGAAGCGTTTTAAGAAGATAACCCAGTAGCAAGAGAGGATTACATGTTCTATGATCTTGTAGCGATCCTCTAATCTCAACCGCCAAATCAAAGGGATGGTGGTGACGGTGCGACATTTGGATGGCGGTTCTTATATGTTAATCTTCTCTGTGTAATCTATCTGAGTGTTATCACGATAGGCATCTATTTGTAATCCTACGATTTATTTGAACGGTATGGTATGTGAATCTATAATACTATTTCTTTGGTGTGTTTACACATTTGATACGTTTGTTTGATATGTTACTTTAAATTCTACGATGCTTAGAGGTATTTCAATTTATCAAATTTTCAATTCCTTATGTAGTTCATTCTTATGTTGGTTATTTATTTATTTAATATATTTGTTTATGCTTCACGAGGTATTTTTGTTTTGTTGGAAACTCAATTTTATTTTTAAACTTTGAGAACAAGATTTGGAATGAATTTTGGGGTATTATGTGAAGTAAAGTATGGAGATGCGGAGTACAAAAAAGATTAGAGGTATAATCAAGTTGAACATTGAGAATTTTTCAAAAACGATTGCAATACATGTAATATTTTTCCATTTCATTTTACTTTGTTTAGTTAGAAATATGGAATTGGATATAATATGAATTAATTAGAAGTGATATAAAAAATTTATGATGGAAAAGAATCACTATACCTTATTTGACTTAGAGGAGTTTAGAAAGGATTGATTACTTTATGTTAGACATTATAATGGGTAGAAGATCGAAACAAAAGTGCAAGATAAAAGACATTTCTAAGAATCTTGTTATACAATGATTATTTATCAAGTATTTTATATGTATATATATGTATGTATGTATTGAAAAGAACTTATGCCATAATTCAGGAGAAAAATTAGAAATAGCCAATAAACTTTAATTAGTTGGAAATAATGCTTCCTTGATTATAGTAAAAGTGAGAATAGCTAACAAGTTTCTAAAAGAAAAAATAGAGAAACCCACAGATTCCAAAGGAAATGGAGCAAGGAGTCTGGTGATGGGAAAAATGAGATGAATAATATCTATATAAAAGAATAACGGATTTTAAAGAAAATGGAGCATGAAACAGTAGGAATACAACAAAATAAAGAAGAAAATGAATATATAATTGAAGAAAGAAAAGAAAGAAAGATATAAAAAGAAAGTCGAAGGAAGTTTATGAAAAACTCTTAAAATAAAAGATTTAGCTCGAGTACTTATAGCTAAGTTGAGTGAAATATATATTTTTATTCCAACAAATGAATATGAAATAATGTTTATTGGTGGATAAGAATTTCTTTCGACTTTGATTGTAGTGATATTTTAAATATTGTTTGAAAATGAGATTGATTTAGTGATTTTTGTATCTTAAGATCTTATATTAGTTAACGTAAGCTTGGTGCTTGTCAGTGGAGATTGAGAAAACTTTTGTAGTGCCTTGATCTTTGTAAATGGTTTAACTTTGAATTATGATGTGTATTGCACAAGTAAGAGGTAGAATTGTCAAATAAAAGGATTGTTCGTTAATTCTTTCTATTTTATCATGATTCTTATTTTTATGTGGGTAATATGTTTCTATTATAAATCATTTCTGTTTAAGAATAAGAATATATAATTATGAAATCGAAACAAGGGGAGAAAATAGAATATGATTAAGAGTATTTTTTTGCTCGGGGTAACAAAGTGTTGGGTTTGGGGGTATTTGAGAGGTCGATAATTGTACATTTTAAAGTATCTTTTAAGGTGATTTTAGATGTAAAATACAATATTACGCGGGGTTTTCTCTTGTTTTTGTTATTTCAAGTGATAAATGAAAAATATGAAGAAATAGAGTAAAAGGGGAAGACTAAGAAGGAATTAATCAAGTGGAAAGAATATACAAAAAATCATCAACAACCGAATTGAAAAAATTGAATTTTAACGCCAGTAATTCCTGACTGATTCCTATGCACCAGAAATCGTTGCTTAGTTCTATGGAGCACTAAAACTACTTTTCCCAGGATTCTTTCGGTGATTCCACATAAACTCAAATGACTGAAAAATTGTTGGGTTTGATTTCAAATATTTTAGATAATAACGACAAATATAAGTTAGTTTGGAATGTTACTACCTAAAATACTATAAATATGATCCAAAGGTTAGGAAATCAGTTACCTTTAAGTACTTAGATCAATATTTCATTGCTCTATGAGCTAAAGTTCATTTTTATAGTTTATTGCTTTATTGTTCATTACTTTTGGAAATGACTTGAGGATTTAAAGTATTTAATTCAAAGGTATTTATCTGTCTTTTATTTATATCATTGCGATATTTTTATGATAATGAGTGAGTAGTTTATTGATTTAAACAAAGTTCGAACATAAACTTGATCCATTTTGCTATTTAGTTATTATGAAATGAATATGTGCTTAATGCTTTAAAACAATCGTATTATTTGTGTAACGGCCTGATTTTGATTATGTCATTATTGTTGCCTATTTTCATACTCGAACGCAAGCCAAGATTTCCGTGAATGCCGCAGATAGGTTACAGCACAGCTGACTAGGCAAATAGTGATTTTTGCGTGATGTTTGCCTATTTGTGATGTTGTATATTGAATTATTTTTACCTAGCATCACATATGCGTATTTATATCATTCAATCGAGCAAGATAGTGTAATGGGTATTTACCTCAAAAAATGTGTCAATACGAGTACCGAGTGAGTGAAATGTAGGTACACTAGGTCAAAAAAATAATTTAGATAATCAAATTAATTAAATGTGACAAAATATTAATAATAAACCTATAATCTAGGCCGATTGTTCGAAACTGGCAACTATGGCGTGCTTCATTGTGCGTGTCGAGGTGCAAATACCGGGTAACCGAAGATAATTGAATAAGGTTAAAATTTTGTGTCTAATGAGGAGCAAATAAAAACATGCCACCTTTACCACCTAACACCCTTAAAATGAGGTTCACCACTTATTTCTCACTACACTCCTACATTTTCCCTAAATCTCCCTCACTTCAACATATAAAAGAGAATGTGCATCTTTGTGAGTGTAAAGTTCTTAGAGGAGTTCATGAAAACCATTGAGAGTGTGAAATTTTATGAGACTCTTGGATTTGTTGCAGTAATTTGATCAAGCAAACAAGCAATCAAGGTGAGCATTTATACTTTCTTTCAATTTTTCCATTAAAATGAAGCTTAAATGGGTTTTTATAGTGATAGCTAATTGTTGTTAAATGTTGCAGAAAATGAGGTATTAATGGTGGTTGGGTTATTGTTGATGATGTTATAGTATTTATGTTGTTTTAGTTGTTGAAAAGAAGTAATAAAAAGGGAGAAACAGAGATGTTGGAACGTCTCTATTTGGAAGAAAAAATTAGGAGATGGGTGGGCCGCACGCACACATGTGCGTGCGTGCGTGCGACCCTTGGACAGGGCTGAGCCGGTCCATGCCCTACCCAATTAGGCCGGACCAGGTCAGACCTAGTCCAGGGACCCACCCCATTAATTAAATAATATAATTTATAAAAATTAATTTAAAAATAGATTTAAATGAAATAAAATACAAAAATAAGGAAAAATAAATAGAAAATTACAAAAATCCACAAAAATCATAAAAATAAAAAAAATAGAAAATGGATTGAAAACTAGGTATTTGTGACTATTTTGGGCATTTAGTACCTCGGTTAACTCGAAAAATGTGCCAAAATCAAAAATTGGAATGAAATTCTTATTTTTGCCCTCACAAAATAAAAATCAATTAATTTGACTCTAAATTATTTAAAATAGTTTAATTGGACACCAGGAACTTAGAAGACTATAGTCGGGAGTCGGGCTCATATCTCAAGACCTGAATGGAATCTATAGTACATTTTAAGGTACATAAGAATTCATTCGAAAGTAACTGAGGGTTTACTTTTTCCATTGCTAATTTCCTATTCCTTGTTATTGTATTCTATTTCGTGATACATTTGGGTTGGCGGTTGAGTTACGCCGTCTTGATATTCTTAGTGTACTTATGTCACACTAAGTTGTAGCACGTGTGATCAAGCACTCGGTGAATTGCAACCCGAGTTGCACTAAGGTGCATGTGTCGGACAAGCACCGCGAGGAACCAGGTGAAAAGAAGTGGTGGCACCCACCGAAACGATCCTAGGGTCCAAATTATAGTTTAGTATGATCGGGATGAGCGCACACTTTGTTTCTCTCTCGTGTAATATATTCGTGTGATGATCGTAGCATAGTTGTATGTTTAGTTTTCGCATGATTATTTAACAGGATTATTGGTATCCATTTACTTTCTTATAAATGCTTGGTGTACTTCTTTTAGAATCTTACTAATTGTATTGTCCATCCGACAACTTAATCTTATTGCTCGCGGCTGAGGACCCACTAGTATGTGTTATTTTGATATTTTGTTTTACTTTTGGGTATTGGGAGATTGGAGAGACGTTGTACTTGTATATATTACATGCTACTGTCGCCTATATACATAGTGTTTTCCCGAGTTTTTCATAGGACATGCTCTTATGAATGATGTTTTATATGATTATGAACTTATTTGTTTTACTTACTCTAATTTAAGACTTCCGCTATTCTAATGTTAAAAGTGATTCAATTATGTAACTAAACTAATTGAATAGAATGAGTTAACATGTATATCGAGGAGTAGTGACTCAGCAACTAACCTCAATGGTGCGTAGTACTCGGTGGGTCAATGAAGTGACAAGGCTATAGGGCCGTGACACTCTATATAGAGGCCTCGAGATTTTAGGCCGTTATAAGTGGTATCAGAGCGATAGTTCTAGGAACCATGGGAAATTAAATGAAAGATCATTAAACATAATAAAAAAAACCTTAGATGTGGAAACACGATGCATTTGCCTTAGAGCTCTAGTTGGGAAGTGATGGTGAGGCAAGTAGAGTTAGGGTTTATATACGTGTTATGTTTTATTGTAAATGATATATTATACGCGTCTATATACCAAGGTTGATCTGACGCACGTTTCTTGATGCAGATCATGATGGAGGGACAATCCTCTACAAAGCCTGAGATAGGACGGACTAGTGATCCTACTAGGGGCCCCACTACTACTACTATTACTACTACTACTACTACCACTACCGCTTCTACTTAAAGCATAGAAAATTGACTTGCCACTCATGATGCTCAGTTGGCGAAAATCCTTCAGTAACTAAGGACTCAGGCCGCGACAGTCACCACAACAATAGTAATAGTTCCCAAAGTTCTTATTGCACTTACTGTATAGACAATAGTCACCCCGACTACACCATATATGCCTATTGATACAGCAGTTTCAGATACATAGGCCTAGAGAGTTTCGCTAGTAATCGTGATACCATTAGAGACTTTGACTCTCACGCCCTTACCTATGACTACCGAGCAGCCGACCACTACTACAGTTGTTGCTACCTTTGTATTCGTCTTGACCTATAAGGAAAAGCTCGTTTGAGAGTTTATGAAGTTTCAACCGAGATACTTCTATAGAGGTGGAAACCTCGAGGCAGCAGGGAAATGGATAATCTCGCATCAGCATTTCCATAAGCTTATGCAGAACTATAACAGCATATAGGCACATTTATCTGAAGTGTGTACAAGAGGCCATGTAGTGTTCTGGTGGACGACTTATCTGGATACCTACCCAGAGCCAGCGATATTGGCGGAGTTTTGAGAGTTTTTCTACGACGAGCTCATTCCCATGCAGGTGAGGCTAAGGTTTAGGTAGGATTTTATAGCCCTACGACATGGTAACCGCTCATAATGCGATACATGGAGCGGTACCGATATTGATTGCAGTTCTCAATGGATGTTGCATGTGGTGGCCATGCCGCCTCGAGGTGACGTGTCTCCGTGTATTCCTTGCCAGCTGGCCCAAGTACACGTGTCCAACACTTGCTTGTCCTCTTCATGTCTCTTAAATCGTGTCCACATGTATATTATCTGATAAATTAGTAAATTATCCTTATCCTTGTATTCTTTATCCATTCTCTATGGGAATTTAACTAGTTCATCTGCTACTTAGTTGGCAATTCCTTCAGATCCTAAGTATACTAGTGGGTTGTATCTTACAAATTAACTTATTCAGCAAAAGTCTTAATTAATACCATTTAAACAAGGTAATTTAACATGATAAACATTGTTTAAAGGCAATCCTATTGTGGAAAACCTTGGAAAGTACTTTGTATATAAGCGACAGTACCACAAACAAGGTATATGTATATGTACGATGTCACCTCAAGTCTTCCAATACCTAAAAGATACAAAATATCAAAAGTAAACAAGTACAAGTAAGTCCTCGATAGTGGGCAATCAGATGTAGTCACCTAGGATCCCCTTGTCCCAAATGGTACAAGGATCTGCACTCAATCATTACAAAAGACTGATGACAAGTACAGTAAGTAAGATCCCAAGGAACTCCTCTGAGTATTCATATAAGAAAGTAAAAGAAATGCAAGAAAATATGTCAATTAATCAAGCGGAATATAAAACAAACAACTGTAAATGGCTCATCGCATGAATAGAAAACAAAAAAGCTAACAAATGTGTGTGCTCGCTCCAGATAGATTATACTATATTACGGGTCACCAAGTTCCCACCAGTGGTCGCGTCCAACTGGCCCAACACTTAGTCCCTCGTAGTGCCGGCCAAATCCACTGAGTCGCCAACACATGCACCAAAGGCAAGCTTAGGCCACCATTCACTAAGGGTTGGGTCACACGTGCTACAATCCAATACAACATGAACACACAACTTGGAAATCCGGGGGAGTAACCTTAACTCACATCAAAGTAATTGAATAAAATAATGAATAACAAAGAATGATAAAAATGAAATGTAAAGCAGAATAAATACTCAGAGTCTTTCAGTTGGGTTTTACAAACCTCATACCGCTCTCCGACCTCCCTAGATTCTTGTACCCAACTCGACAAGCTCCTAGACACCGAGCCTCCATCCACTAAATCCCTGAAGTCCATTTTTACAATTTTAGGTTATTTAAAAAGTCTTAGATATGTATTAATTGAACATCCCCAAAATAGCCCATTATAATCCAAATTCATCTGTCATTGGCGTGCTAATATGGTCTAACTAGCGCGCTAGATTGAGTTAGCGCGCTAAGCGGGTGTACCTAGCGCGCTAGGGAATTTAACCAACGCACTACTATTCTTTGTTTCGAAGAACAGTTGCACACCCAGGACGATTAGCGAGCTAATCATTCCAATTAGCACGCTAATTGCCTTCTAGGTTCGAATTCTCAATTTGAGAATTCTTTCCTAGCCCTCTCAATTAGCTACTCTAACTAGTTTCACACCCTCTCCTCATTAAAATAACTTTAATAAATCAATTAGAACACTCTAGATCATTCAATTAAAATTTTCTCTAAATTCATGCATATGCCACAGTTTCCAATTTTATCAAAACCATCAAATCTAGTCAAACCGGTGAACAATTCTCTATAAATATGGTCTAACAACATATAATTCATCAATTTACACCCAAAATCCAAAGATCTAATCATCAATTCTCAAAATTCACTAAACATGTTAAACATTAGTTTATTGGAAAGTGGAAAAGATGTGGAAGATGATTACCTAGGTTTGTTCTACAGATTTTACCACTAAGTGATGAATCTCCGGCTCCAAATTCTCTTTCTCTACTTGATTTCTCAGTTTGCATGAATTGTATGAGTGTTTAAATCAACACTCCACTCACCCTCTATTTATATGTTTCTTGGAATCAATTGTGCGTACATATCCCGAGGCGTATCTTGTGGTTCGCAAGCATGTCGTCCTACACATCCGGATTACTCTAATACCCCGCTCACCTCCTAGTACTAACCACCATGATGATCTAGATGTCCATCACAAAGTCACATTTACTTCATGCCAAACTATAGGCTTCATTTATTCAATTAATTCCATATTATCTAATCCAACCATATGGTTAGTTTTTAACCAACTCATACTCACACTAACCTTCGACTACCCGTAACCGGTGCCCCATGTGTCGACACGCATTTCGAGGTACGTCATATGCTATTGTTCGAATTTAAATTTTGGCCAGCCTAAGGTTACATAACCCATTTCAATTTGATTCCATAATCATTTTTCATGAATTTATCAAGTTTCTCTAGTGTACCCGCACTAAGCCTTTTGATACACACGTTGACATGCACTTCGAGGCAGCTACCTGTCATACAACCTCGCACGCTCTCATTATTCAACATACACACATTTAACAAATAATTTAATAAATTGCATCACGAATAAGCCATCCAACACACAATTTAACTAGTGTACCTAGGTCGACATGTGTCCTAGCCTACCTATAGCGTCCACGTGGATCTGAGCTGGCGTCCATGTCTGCAATTACGATATAAATAATGGTGTTCATAAAATTAGCAGTTAAAGTTCTTCCCAACTAAATAAAATTTTGTCCCAAAATTTAACTGTTACTTAAACATCATACTAGGAAATAGTTGAGGGTATCGCTCTCCCATCGTCGACTCGAGTTCCCTGGTGAGTCCCTCGGTCCTATGATGCAGCCAATGAACCAGAACCTTAGCGAGCTCCCTATTCCTAAGAATATGAACTGTACGGTCAGCGATCTCTATCGGCCTCTCCTCGTAAGTAACGTCCTGCTAACCTCAATCTACCCAACTCAATAGTCGGTCTCGGCCCTGCCCAGCTAGCTCAACATCGAAATTTAAAATGTTGGATGAACCCCAGCTAACTCAACAGGTAACTCTAATTGATACGCAACACTGCTCACTCACTGTGTAATCCTGTGTGGCCCAATAAATCTTTGCGCCAATTTCCCCTTAATACCAAACCTCTGCTGACCCTTCCAAAGGGAAACCTTCAAATATACCATGTCGACTTCCTCATAGCTCAGTCCCTCATGATACTAATCCACGTGTTTCTTTTTTATATCCCGTGCGGCTCATAACCTTTATAAAATTTGTCTGATCTTCATTGTGTGATCAACAACTATCTCAGGCCCAACTATCACTATATCTTTAGGCTCCGTCTAATACGCAGGTGATCTACAAGGCCTCCCATACAGTGCCTCAAACAGTGGCATGCCAATACTCGCGTGATAGTTGTTACTATATGCAAACGTAAAGGCAGATAATCCTCCCATGAATCCCCAAACCGCAATATACAAGCCCTGAGCATATCCTCCAAGATATATATCAATCGCTTTGACTATCTGTCGGTCTAAGGATGATAATCCATACTAAACTGCAACCTGGTGCCAAACTGCTTCTACATAACTCCCAAAGTTTCGATGTCAACCTAAGATCTCAATCCAATACTGATAAGTCGTTATTTGTATATATTTATTAGTATATTTTAGTCTATTTTTAATTATTTAAAGTATTTAAAATAAATAATTAATTATATTTTTTGTTCATTTTTAAGTGAAACAGAGTGCGCGGCTGAATTCGTGGCGGAAAAATACTCAAAATGGAGTATTTACTTGCAGTGATCGGATGCCGGACAGTTTGCCTCGAAATACGCGTTGTGCGGTGGGGTTGCATAGCGGACAGGGTGTTCCAACCAATCACAGCGTGCCACGTCATCAGAGAAGTCATACACAGCCTTATTTCCCCACGTTTCGGGTTCCATCGATTTGCCTCGAGATGCGAGACAGCACACACTCATCAGAGAAGTCATACACAGCCTTATTTCCCCACGTTTCGGGTTCCATCGATTTGCCTCGAGATGCGAGACATCACACACTCCCATATCTTCGCGCGAGTTGCGCGATTCTCTCCGCTCCAGCAGTGCGCCACGTGGCGAGCTCTCATTCGTCCAGCACGTCATTAACAGGTGTCTCAACCAATCCGGAAGCGCCACGTGGAGATGAGCCAGCATGTACAAAATAGAAAGCGCGGATTTTCGAGAATTACGCGGCGCCAAATCAGCGGCTGTGACAGAGACGATCCAATCCGGTGCTGACACGTCAGCAAGACGTAGGAAAAATAGCCAATCGGCTATTTACACGTGGCAGAGTCCAATTTTTTATCTAAAAGCACCCGTACGATGCTCCTCGACGCACGAGTCACCTCCAAAACCCTAAAAATAGGGTCCGAACACAATTGGCAGTTTTATATATATGTTTAACGTGGTATTAAGGGCCGACAAGAATCAATTAGCAATTTTTTAGAGAGATCAATTAATTTTAGTAGTGGTTTTTGAAGACAATGTCCGGCTAATTGATTTTTCTCGCCCAAATCGAAGGGGAAGCGAGTTGGAATCATGGATTCATGGCATTCTATGTGAGATCTTTTATTTTATTATTTAATTTAATTTAATTTCTCCTATTTCATTGTTGTTAATTTAATGATTATGATTTAGATCTATGGTATGTATGAGGCCTGTGCATGCTTTTAGATTGATAATCTACCGTTATTTGGAATATTAGTATCCGTGTAATTATGCTTTTAGACCAATAAAGTAACAAACATTCACCCGTTTGCCGTAAAACTCTTTCGGTGTTTGAATGTGCAACAATTGAATCTAGGTTAAATCGGGAGCGGACGCGATCCGGTTATCTAGGATTAGTGTTCCCATATATCCATATTACTGCGGTTAGTGTATTAAACCTGATTGGCGGATGTCTAGGGTTATACATTAATTAGGGAAGTAGTTAGTGGCGGACGTCCTGGCTATCGAGATTATGGGAATTAGGAATTTCTGGCAGTTGTCGATTTTCTATAGCTAATCTAAGTGAAATTAAATTAATAACTTTTCGGGAAAGATTGAAGACCATTGAATGCTATTGAATCTTGATTCTGATTTGTGGAACTGGAGATTTGGGTGAACTTTTCATTATTGATATTAATTTTTGTGAACTTTTTATTATTGCTTGTTTAATTAATTGTTTTATTGATTTTCTTGAAAACCCCCATATTTAGTTAAGTTGGAGTAAATTCACGTCTTTGTGGGATCCCGTATTTACCACTACTACACTCTTGTGGTTGGTAACTCTTTTACGGGTTATATTTGGCACGCACGACACGCGTCAAATACAATGGAAACTGGTACCTCATGTAATCTAATAATCTCTCACTCAAACAATATGCTCAGCTGGAAACCGTGTATCTCATAGAAATCAGAATGAAATGAGTCGATTACATCAGTATATCAATTACCACCCAAACTGCATTATGACGCCTCGATGTCTCTTGTAGTCCATTAATGAAATCCATGGTCATGTGCTTCCATTTTCATTGTGGAATGGGCAACAGCTGTAATAATCCACTGGGTCTCTCGTGCTTAGCCTTCACCTATTGGCAAATGTGACAGCTCCTAATGTACATGCCTACGTCAGCCTTCATCTCTGGCCACCAGAATAGTCGTATCAAATCATGGTACATCTTTCTCCGACCAGGATGAACTGTATAGCGAGACCGGTGTGCATTCTCCAGAATAATACCTCGTATCTTCTGATCCGTAGGTATCCACAATCTCCCTCGGTGTCTCAAACACCGATTCATGGTCTCTACCCAATCATAGCACTTCGGATCCCGAGCCATAACACTGAAATGCTTGTAAAGCCTATTAGCCCTCTGTCACTCAGCAACCCTCTCAATCGATACGGTCGACACTCTCATCTGACCATAAATGTGCTGCTTAACCGTAGTGGATACCTCTGTCATGCATATAACTGATGACCCCTGTAACAGACTATGCTTGTGTGTCATAGGTCCCAGAATAGTCTGACTGTCAACCCCGCTCCTACTCAATGCGTCTGTTACGATGTTCGTTTTTCCAGGGTGATACTCAATAGCAAAGTCGTAGTCCTTCAGTAACTCAAGCCATCTCCTTTAGCGCATATTCAAATCCCTCTGAGTGAAGATGTAACTTAAACTTTGGTGATGTGTATATAAGATGAACTTCTCTCCATAGAGATAGTGCCTCCAAGCCTTAAGTGCAAAGACGACCGCTGTAAGCTCCACGTCGTGCACTGGATAATTCCCCTCATGGGGCCTCGACCATTTGGAGATATAGGCAGCTGGTTTACAATCCTGCATCAACACGCATCCAAGACCAATGCTCGACACATTTGTATAAATTGTCAAAGTCTTGTCCGGCTCCGATAATGTCAATACTAATGCGAAAGTCAACTTCGTTTCCGACTCACAAAAGGCCTACTCACACTCCTTTGACCAATCAAATCTAACATCTTTCTTCTTCAGTCTCATCATCAGCGCTAAAATAGAAGAAAAATCATACACAAATCGTTGGTAATATCCAGCGAATCTAAGAAAACTTCGTATATTTGCAATAGACTTAGGCATTCTTATGTCAACGACAGCCCGAATCTTTTTTAAGTCCATAGAGATGCTCTGGTCATTGATGACTTGTCCTAAAGCTCTCGCCGCACTCAGTTAGAAGTCACACTTACTGAACTTGGCGTATAATGTGTGCTCTTTCAATGTTGTCAAAACTGCCCTGAAATGTCCTTCGTGATCCTTACGAGTCCTGCTGTAGATCAAGATGTCAATGATGAACACTATGATGAATCTGTCTGTATATGGTCTCAAGACCCTGTGCATCAAATCCATGAAAATCATTGGGGCGTTAGTCAGCCCAAACGGCATGACTATGAACTCAAATAGCATGTATCTCGTGCTAAAAATAGTCTTCTGGATATCCTTTTCTTGAATCCTTAATTGATGATAACCTGAGCGAAGGTCAATTTTAGAGATGAATCTGGCACCCACCAACTGATCGAACAGATCATCCATCCTAGGAAGTAGGTAACGGTTCCTAACTATCACCCGATTCAACTTCTTATAGTCTATATGCATCCTCATCGAACCATCCTTCTTCTTCGCAAACAATACTAGAGCTCCCTAATGTGACATATTAGGGTGAATAAAACCCTTCTCCGACAATTCATCCAACTATTATCTAACCTCCTCCTACTTCAATGGTCACATCCTATACGGTTTACTATCGATCGACTGCATTCCTAGTATCAATTCAATGATAAACTCAATAGCTTGTGGTGGTGGCAATCCCGGTAGGTTATTCAGAAATACACAAACAAAATAATCAACCACCAGTACATCCTCAATATTGACCTCCGTCCTAACCTTCGGCTCAACTATCGCTACAAATGCCTCCATCTCCTACATTATAACTTTTCGACCTCTAGGGATAGGTAATAGATCCAACTAGTGCAAACTCTAGTATCCTGGGAATATAAAATTCTATCATCTTACTATGACAATCTATCCATGGATGATAAGGTGATAGCCAATCCATCTCGAGAAGTGCGTCAAACTCTAGGTACTCTAATACTCGAAGATCGGTTGGTAACTGATGTCCCTCTACCGGTTATGGTAAATAGTATCCCCTGCGGCCCTACTGAGGACAAGTTGTGTCTAGTGTTTGTGTATCTAACCCTAACACTCCAACAACACGTCCAGTAATAAATGATAAATTACTACAAGAATCAAACATAGCATGCATAGGTCAACCAAAAATATGTGAAGTACCCTCGACGAGCTGTCAGGTCGCTCCGCCATCTGGCTATGCTACCCCATGAGCTCTTTAAGGCCTATTATAGCTCTCGATGTGGTGACGATGGTGTCATGTAGTCCACCCTCAAGTGTCCACTCCAACCACGCCTATGACATATGCGGCCGTCTTTCCTACCCGTCTATCTGTCTTCCGATCTCGAACATAACCCCGGTCTCTTTGACCCCTGTCATGTCCCCTTGATCCCAACCCTAATAAGTATATTTGTGGTTGTGACCTGTGCTGATCCACCGGTACTAATGTGATGGTCGAAACATGTTGTCTCTCATCATACTGGAATTGGTTGCGCCGATGATCATCCCTGCGGCCCCAAACCCATCTACCGTCCCTCCGGCTTCTATCCCGACGATCCCTTTATCTTTTCATCCTCTAGTCCAATCGAGAGCTCTGGTTTGTCTGTACCTCGATACCAGTTACATGCCTGCCCATCTCTTTGCATCAGATATGTCTCTTGTGCCAATGCTCTGTCAAAGATATCCTGCAAAGTGGGTGCCCCAAAGGATACCACTACTGAAGCAATCATGTCATCAACTCCTTTGGTGAAATAATAGATCTGCTAACGCTCTGTCCAGGCGACATCCATTGAGAACTGAAGTAGGTACCAAGTCTCTCCATGTACTGCATCAAGGTTCGGTTACCCTCTCTCAGGGTCAAGAACTCCTCATTCAGTCTCAGTCTAACCTCCATAGATATGTACTAATCATAGAATAGCTCTCTAAACTCAGCTCATGTCGTCGACTCTAGATTCGTATCTTGACATGTTGTCCACCATACCGCTGCATGACCTCTTAGCATGCTCCCGACAATCATGTTTGGACACTCTCCTCATTCTTCATCAGCTTTTGGAACTGTTGATGAGATAATATCCACCTCCCTGCAACCTCAAGGTCACGCCTTCGTAATAAAAGCCTGGCTGAAACTTCACAAATTCCCTCAACATCTTTGCCTTTGGATCTAAGATGAATCCTGATGTAGTAGCAGTAGTAGTGGGAGTAGTCGTTTGACTCGTAATCATAAGTGGAGGTGTAGAAATCGGTGTCTCCAAGGGAACAAAAATAGATGTGGCTCTCTTTGTTTGTGTACCTTCTACTACTCTTTAAACTAGTGTATGGGGAGCAACAGGGATGACAGCTATCCCCGTATGTATCGTAACTTCTACTGGCTCTCTGGGTGTAGCAATTGCTGTAGCCAGTGTTAACATTACGTCGATCTGATCCCTTAGCAATCGTAACACCTTAGCCATCTGAGTTTCCTGAGCCAAGAGTCGAATTTCATACTAGGTGCGACTAGGGAATCTCTAACTATACCACTCAGTTGACCAGTCTCCTGAGGTGTCGTCGATTGTCCGTCCATGATTTGTATCGAGAAGTGTGCACCGGATCAGTCTTGGTGTATATACGCACATCATATATACAATGAAAATATAATATTATATAACCTCTAACTCTACCAGCCTCACATCACTTCCCAACTAAAGTCCTAAGGCAATAATATATGGTTTCCACCACTAATGTTTATTTATTAAGTCTTATGAACTTTCATTTTAAAGTTCCTACGATTTTCAAGTTCCTAGAAAACCTTGCGCTCTAATACCAACTGTGGCAGCCCTGCCGCCTCGGGGTGACGTATCTCCATGTACTTCTTGCCCGCTAGCCCAACTACACATGTCTGGCACCTACTTGTCCTCTTCATGTCTCATAAATCACGTCCATGTGTGTATTATCCAATAAATTAGAAAATTATCCTTATATTCTTTATCAATTCTCTGTCGGAATCTAATTGTTTCATTTGTTACTTAGTTGGCAATTTATTGAGATCCTAACCATACTAGTGGGTTGTATCTTACAAATTAACATATTTAGTGGAAGTCTTAATTAAACCATTTAAACAAGGTAATTCAGCATGATAAACATTGTTCAAAGGCAGATCCTACTATGGAAAACCCTGGAAAGTACTTTGTATATAAGCGACAGTACCACAAACAAGGTATATATACATGTACGGTGTCATCTCAAGTCTCCCAATACCCAAAATATATAAAATAACAAAAATAAACATGTACAAGCAGGTCCTCGATAGCAGACAATCAGATATAGTCGCATAGGATCCCTTATCCCTACTGGTACTAATATTTGCACTCAATCATCACAAAAAGACAAATAACGAGTATAGTAAGTAAAATCCCAAGGAACTCCTTTGAGTATTCATATAATAAAAAAATGAGATGCAAATAATATTGTCATGTAAACATGCAAAACATAAAAGAGACAACTGTAAATGGCTCATTGCATGAATAAACAACATAAAAGCTAACAAATGTGTATTCTTGGTCCAGATGGATTAGACTGTACTTCGGGTCACCAAGTTCCCACCAGTGGTCGCATCCAACTAGCCCGACACTTGGTCTCTCGCAGCACTGGCCAAATCTGTTTAGTTACCGATACGTGCACCAAGGGCAACCTCAAGTCGACATTCACTAAGGCCCAAGTCACACGTGCTACAGTCCAGTGCATCATGAACACGCAACCAGGAAATTAGAGGGAGCAACCTCAACCCACGTTGAAGTAACCGAATAGAATAATGAACAACAAGGAATTATTGAAATGAAATGTAGAACAGAATAAATACTTAAAGTCTTTCAGTAGGGTTTTGCAAACTTCATACAACTCTCCAACCTCCCCAAGTACCTAATGCGACAAGCTTCTCGACACTGAGCCTTGGTCCACTAAATCCTTGAAGTCCATTTTTACAAGTTTAGATTTTTTACAAAGTTTTAGATATGTATTAACTGAAAATCCCCAAAATAGCCCTTTATAATCCATATTCATATGTTATTAGCACGTTAATATGGTCTACCTAGCGCGCTAGATTAAGTTAGTGCACTAAGGTGGTGACCTAGCGTGCCAGATGGAATTAGCACACTAATTTTCTTTGTTTCAAAGAACAGTTGCACACCCAGGACGATTAGCGCGCTAATCATTCCAATTAGCGTGCTAAATGCCTTTTAGGACAGAATTCTCAATTCGATAATTCTGTCATAGCCCTCTCAATTAGCTACTATAACTGGTTTCACACCCTCTCCTTATAAAAACAACTTCAATACAATAATTAGAACACTCCATATCATTCAATTAAGATTTTCTCTAAGTTCATACATACACCTCATCTTCCAATTTCATCAAAACCATCAAATCTAGTCAAACTAGTGAACAGTTCTCTATAGATATGGTCAAACAACATATAATTCATCAATTTACACCCAAAATCCAAAGATCTAATCATTAATTCTCAAAACTCACTAAACATGTCAAAATTGGTTTATTGGAAAGTGGAAAAGATGAGGAAAATGATTACCTTGGTTTGTTCTACACATTTGACCTCTAAGTGATGAATCTCCAGTTCCAAATTCTCTTTCTCAACACTAGGTCTCTCAGTTTGCATGAATTATGTGAGTGTTTTGATAAACACTCCACTCACCCTCTATTTATATATTTGTTGGAATCAATCGTGTGTACATATCTCGAGGCTTATCTTGTGGTTCATAAGCATGTTTCATACATTTCCTAATGACTCCAATAGCCCACTCACCTCCTAGTACGAACCACCATGATGATCTAAATGTCCATCTCAAGGTCACTTTTATTTAATGCCAAACTACAAGCTTCATTTATTTAATTAGTTCCATATTATCCTTAGACTAATCCAACCATATGGCTAATGTTTTATTTATCAAATTTAACCAACTCATGGTCACACTAACCTTCAGCTACCCGTACCCGGTGCCTTGCATCTCGACACGTATTTTGAGGTGCGCTATAGCCTATTGTTCGAATTTAAATTTTGGCTAGCCTATGGTTACATTACCCATTTCAATTTGATTCCACAATCATTTTTAATGAATTTATAGAGTTTCTCTAGTGTACCCGTACTAAGCCTTTCGATACATGCGTTGACATGCACTTCGAGGCAGCTCCCCGCCATACAACCTCACACGCTCTCGTTATTGAACATATACACCTGCAATGTATTTAACAAATGATTTAATAAATTGCATCGCAAATAAGCCATCCAACACACAATTTAACTATCGTACCTAGGTCAACGTGTGCCCCAGCCTACCCATAGCGTACACGTGGATCTGAGCCGGCATACATGTATGTAATTACTATATAAATAATGGTGTTAGTAAAATAGGCAGTTACGTTGCACGCACGGAAAGGCTACAGATTTACTATTTTGTCTGTGGTGTTGATGAGCAGATTGTTGACACGATAGTCTCGACAGGGGCTACTACTATTTAGGAGGTACGATCGAGAATTATCTTATGAGACACTACTCCTAGAGAGATAGGGCAGGTGTACGCCAGGCACTGAAGTACAAACGGGTCAGGGTTCTTGGTTGGATTGGAAGTCGAAGAGACAGAGAGATCATTCTGATAGGGGTCGCCGAGATGATCGACAAGATAGAGATCGTATAGGTGATCACAGGGATAACCAGTTTTAGTATGAGGATAGGCAGCAGACGCATGCCTTAGCACCTTCACCCGCAGAGCAGCAATAATAGCAGCCACAGTAGTACCGTCAGAATAGGGATTTAAGGAGGTCGTGATAAGGGTCAGAGAGACCAGGGTTAAGGTATGAGATTTAGAGACAAGCAGGATGAGAGGTAGGAGAAATGTCAATGTCATCATTGTGGTCAGAGAGGACACTTGAAGGCTTACTACATGGTACCACCGATATTACAAAGATGCAACCAGATAACACATGCAGTCGCGCAGCCGGACAAAGATGCAACCAGATAGCTCGTTAAGGGTACGTTATCTATTATGGGTAGACCGATGCATGTTATGATATATTCCGATAGCACATTATCATTTATTGTTAGACGCATCGTATGAGAGTTAGGGTTAGCATCACAGACGCTAGACACACACCTTGTCTTTAGTATGGATGTTGAGGTTGAGATATACCCAAAATAGATATGTCGAGACTTCATGATAGAGGTAGAGGGGCATCAGTTGCTGATAAACTTACGAGTCCTAGAGTACCTCGAGTTTGACCATTTTTATGGATGGAATGGTTAGCGCCATATCATGCTCAACTGGATTGCTTCTAAAAGACCATCATGTTTTGAGTTCAGGGATTCCAGAGTTCACATTTACTGGAGTCACGACTGCACTACCCATTACTAGAGGCCGACTAGCTATGACTCAGGATATGGAGGCATTTGCAGTGATAGTTGAGCCGAAGGTTAGGACTGAGGTCAGGATGAAGGATGTTCTAATAGTCTAAGACTTTGGTGACGTATTTCCAAATGATTTATCAAGATTGCCACTGCTATGAGTGATTGAGTTCGTCATTAAGCTGATATTAGGGATTCAATCGATCGCCAACTGACCTTATCAGATATCGCCTTCATAGCACGAGGAAATCAGGAGGTAGTTGGATGACTTACTGGAGAAGGTTTTAACTCACCATAACATGTCACCTTGGGGAGCTCCAGTGTTATTTGTGAAGAAGAATGAAGGTTGAATGAGGATGTGTGAGGACTACAGGAAGTTGAATCTGGTGATAGTCAGGAACCGTTACCTACTCCCCAAGATCGATGATATTTTTGATCAATTGGCTGGTGCCATGTTCTTCTCAAAAATTGACATGCGTTCAGGCTATCATCATTTGAGGATTCGAGAAGAGGACATTGGGAAGTCTGCTTTCAGTACAAGATATGGGTTGTTTGAGTTTACAGTCATACCTTTTAGGCTGATTAACGCCCTAGCAATCTTCATGGACTTGATGCACAGGATCTTCAGATCTTACTTAGATCGATTTTTTATAGTATTCATTGATGATATTTTGATCTACAGCAGGACTCGTAAAAAGTACAAAAGCCATCTTAAAGCAGTTTGACGACATTAAGAGAGCATATATTATACAAAAAGTTCAACAAGTGTGATTTCTGGCAGAATGTAGTGAGATTTCTGGGACATGTCATCAGCGACCAGTGTATCTATGTGGATTCAAAGAAGAACTAGGCTATCATTGATTGGAAGATGTCTGAGTTTCTTTCTGACATTCGGAGTTTCTAGGGGCTAACAAGGTATTACCATCAATTCATACAGGATTTTTCCTCGATCGCTGGATAGATAACTAGACTGACTAAAAAGAACGTTACATTTGATTAGTCAGAGGAGTGTGAGTAGGTTTTCTGGGAGCTAAAGATGAGATTGACTTCGACACTAGTGTTGACATTACCAAAGTCGGGCAAGAGCTTGTCAGTGTATATGGATGCATCGGGAATTGGACTTATATGTGTTTTAATGCAGTAGGGCAGACCGGTAGTTTACTTGTTCCGAATATTGAGACCCCACGAGGGAAACTATCCAGTGCATGACTTGGACCTTGCGGCAGTCGTTTTTACATTGAAAGCTTGGAGGCGTTATCTCTACAGAGAGTGGTTTGTACTATACACCAATCATCGGAGTCTGAGATACATTTTCACTCAAAGAGATCGGAACATATGTCGGAGGAGATGGCTTGAGTTATTGAAGGACTATGAATTGAGTATCACCTAGGGAAAGCGAATGTTGTAGCCGACGCATTGAGTAGGAGCGGTATTGACAATCAGACAGTGGTATGACGTATGACACATAAGCATGGCTTATTGCAGGCGTTGTCAGTCATGTTCATGACATAGGTTTTTACTACGGTCGAGCCGCACATTTATTGTCAAATGAGAGTTCTGATTGTATTTATTGAGCGGGTTGTTGGGTGTTAGAGGATTGATGGGCACTATGAGCGGTTCAGTGGTCTGGCTCGGGATCTGAAGTGTATAGATTAGGTAGAGTTGACAGATCAGTGTTTGAGAATTGAGGGAGGCTGTGGATACTCGCGGTTCAAAGATACGAGACGGGATTCTAAAGGACGCACACAGGTCTTCTGCACAGTTCATCCTAGCCGGACCTAGATGTTTCATAATTTGAGGCGATTGTTTTGGTGGCCAGGAATGAAGGCTAACATTGGCGAATACGTTATGAGTTGTCATATTTTCCTGTAGGTTAAGGATGAGCACAACAAACTAGCCACTACCAATTCCATAATGGAAATGGGAGCATGTCACTGTGGATTTTGTCAATGGGTTATCGTCGACTTCAAGGAGACACAATGCAGTTTAGGTTGTCATTGACATACTAACGAAATCAGTGCATTTTATTCTTATTTCTATAAGATATTCATTCCCACAACTGAGCATTATCTTCGAGAGGGAGATCATTAGATTGCATAGGGTGCCAGTCTCTATTGTATATGACTGATATCCTAGATTGACTTCGAGATTCTGGGAGGTGATGCAGGAGCATTTTGGCACCAGGTCGCAGTTTAGTACGGCTTACTATTCTCAAGTAAATGGACAGTCAAAGAGACTGATACAGATTTTGGAGGATGAGCTCAAGGCTTATATTTTGCATTTCGAAAGTTCGTAGGAGGATTATCTACCACTGTGTGAGTTTGCTTACAATAACAGCTATCAGGTGAGTATCATGATGTCTTCGTTTAAGGAGTTGTATGGAAGGCCCTACAGCTCACCCGCGTGTTGGGCAGCGCCTAAGGATATAGAAGCGACTGGTCAAAGATAGTTGTTGATCACACAAAGAAGATTAGGCAGATTCAACAGAGACTTCATTTGACACGGGATAAACAAGAAAAATATGTGGATAGCATCACGAGGGTCTAAGCTCTGAAGAGGGCAACATGGTTTATTTGAAGATTTCCCCTTGGAAGGGCCGGTAGAGATTTGGGATTAAAGGGAAACTGGAGTCGAGATACGTAGGACGGTGTCAAAATACATAGTACTATTTAAAGTCGCATCATGAGTTGGCAGTATGGCTTACAGATTGGACTTGCCAGTAGAGTTAGCTGGGGGTTCATCATACATTTCAAATCTCGATGTTGAAGCTAGCTAGGTCGGGATTGAGACCAATGGTTGACTTGAGACATATCGAGAATCAGCTAGATGCGACATACGAGGAGCGACCGACAACGATTGTGGATCATATGATTCAGATTCTTAGGAACAGGGAGATCCCTAAGGTGTTGGTTCATTGGCGGCATTATGGTACTGAGGGACTCACCTGGGAGCCCGAGTCTACTATGCGGAAATGTTACCCTCAGCTATTTCATGGTACGATGCTTCAATTTATTTCAAATTTTGGGACGAAATTCTTCTCTAGTCAAGCAGATTTGTAACTGCCCAATTTTAATTATGTCTTTATTATTGACTATTTTAATACTCGGATGTCAGCTCAGATCCACGTGGATGTCACAGATAGGTCGGGGCACACTTGATTAGGTAAATAGTGATTTTTGCGTGATGTTTGCCTATTTGCGATGTTGTTTATTAAATTAATTTACCTGGCATCACATGTGTGTATTTATATCGTTGAACTAAGCGAGGTACTGTAATGGGTATTTGCCTTAAAAAAACGTGTCAATACGAGTACTAAACGAGCGAAATATGGGTACACTAAGTCGGAAAGATAATTTGGGTAATCAAATAAATTAAATGTTACAAAATATTAATGATAAACCTAAGCCTATGCTAATTGTTCGATATTGGCAACTATGGTCTGCCTCGTTATGCGTGCTAAGTTACGGGACATTGGGTAACTGGAGATAATTGAACAAGGCTAAAATTTTGTGTCTAATGAGGAGCAAATAAAAACATGCCACCTATAACACCTAACACCCTTAAAATGAGGTTCACCACTCATTTATCACTACACTCCTACGTTTTCCCTATATCTCCATCTCTTCAACATATAAAAGAGAGTGTGCATCTATGTGAGTGTAAAGTTCTTAGAGGAGTTGATAAAAAACCATTAAGATTATGAGATTTCATGAGATTCTTGGAGTTGTTGAAGTGATTTGATCAAGCAAACAAGTAATCAAGGTGAGCATCTCTACTTTCTTTCAATTTTTCCATGAAAATGAAGCTTAAATGGGTTTTAATGGTGATAGTTAATTGTTGTTCAATGTCGAAAAACAAAATGAGGTTTTAATAGTGGTTGGGTTGTTGTTGATGATGTTATAGTATTGATGTTGTTTTAGTTGTTGAACATAAGTAACAAAAAAAGGGAGAAACAAAGACGTTGGAGCGTCTCTATTTCAAAGAAGAAATCGGGGGACGGGGTGCACGCACGCGCGCGCGTACGTGCGACCCCTAGACCGGGCCGAGCCCGTTTGAGCCCGACTCAGTTGGGTCGGACTAGGTCAGACCGATCCAGTTGGACCAGGTCAGACCCAGTTCAGGGACCCACCCCATTAATTAAATAATATAATTTATAAAAATTAATTTAAAATAGATTTAAATGAGATAAAATACATAAAATATGAAAAAATAAATAGAAAATTATAGAAAATCTGAAAAAATCAAAAAAATATAAGAAAATAGAAAATGGATTGAAAACTAGGTTTTCGCGACTATTTCGAGCATTTTGTAACCCCGTTAACTCGAAAAATATGCCACAATAAAAAAATTGGAATAAAATTATAATTTTTGCCCTCACAAAATAAAATTAATTAATTTAACTATAAACTATTTAAAATAGTTTAATTGGACATCTGGAACATATGAGACTATAGTTGAGAGTCGGGCGCGTATCTCGAGATGTGAACAAGGCGTTTGAGTGCATTTTTAGGTACGTAAGAATCTATTTGAAAGTCACTAAGGGTTTATTTTTTCCATTGTTGATTTCGTATTCCTTGTTATTGTACTCTATTCTATGATACATTTAGGTTGGTGGTCGAGTTACCCCCACCTGATATTCGTAATGTACTTATGGCACATTAAGCTGTAGCACATGCGATTAAGCACGCGATGAATTGCAACCCGAGTTGCACTAAGGCGCACGTGTCAGAGAAGCACTGTGAGGAACCAGGTGAAAGGAAGTGGGGGCACCCACTAAAAGGATTATGGGGTCTGAAGTACAGTTTAGTTTGACTGGGACGAGCACATACTTTGTTTCTCTCTCGTGTTATATATTCATGTGATGATCGAAGCACAGTTGCCTATTTAATATCCGCATGATTATTTAACATGATTATTGATATCCATTTACTTTCTTATAAATGCTTAGTGTACTTCTTTTGGAATCTTATTAAATGTATTCTCCATCTGTCTTTTTGTGATGGTTGAATGCAAATCCCAGTACTAGTAGGTGCAAGGGGATTCTTGGTGACTTCATCTGATTGCCCGCGATTGAGGATCCACTAATATATGTTATTTTGATATTGTGCTTTACTTTTAGGTACCGAGATATTAGAGAGACACAGTAATTTTATATATTACTGCTTATTAGTACTGTTGCCTATATACATAGTACTTTCTCAAGTTTTTCCACAACAGGACATGCTCTTATGAATGGTGTTTTATATAATGATGAACTTATTTATTTACTTACTCTAATTTAAGACTTCAACTGTTTTAATGTTAAAAGTGATTCAATTGTCTAACTAAACCAATTGAATGGAATGAGTTAACATGCATATCGAGGAGTAGTGACGTGGCAACTGACGTCAATGGCACGTGGACCCAGTGGGTCAATACAGTGACAAGGCTGCGGGGCAGCAACGCTTCCACGTGGTGGCATCGAGATTTGGAGCCGTTACACTTGATTCTCTGATTTAATAGGTTATTATCTACTCATTTTGATCATGAACTTTGTATTGCACGTATAGTCTAGAATGTGTATTGTGATATTTAGATTCATCATCTAGAATTGTTTGAAAGTGTCACTGTTTAGATGTCCTAGGTGAATTTAAGATCTAAATCTAATGTTGAAATGATTTTCCAAAGATGTTAGATTTAGTAGTTCAAAGTTCTCGTAAAGTGTAATGCGGTTTTATTGTGTTAAGTTAATGTATTTGTGTATTCAAATGGGTGAACTCAATAGAATTAGAACATGGCTTTTCCACCAGTTTAAGGAGAACAAATGATTGGTTAAAGGTTGTTTACTTACTTATAATTAGAGTTTAATGATCTTTGACACTTTCAAAGTATGCTCATAACTATATGATTGAAATAACATATTTGGGATGCAAAATGGATTATTGATGTTTCATAGTTCTGGATATTTGTTTAGATATTTATTTATATTATTGCATTGAATTGATTTCACTACAAAAAAACAGCAAATCAGCAACGGAATTAGAAACGGAACTTATTTCCGTTTCTAAATCAGAAACGGAATTAGAAACGGAATAAGTTCCGTTTCTAAATGTAACTTGATTAGCGACGAGGCCCGACAGGGAAATATTCGAGACGGATTTGAGACGGATCGAGACGGAATCAGAGACGGAATTAGAGACGGAATTAAATTTCGTCTCTGAAAATTGGCGCCACCATTCCCGCCAAATTCTTCATTTCTTATGGCCGTTCATCATTCCTCGAGATTTGTATTTTGTCCGATCTGGCGGCGTCTTCTCCTTCCCGCACCCCCCCCCCCCAACAAAACACCAAATCCCCAAATCATTCCCACGAAAAAACCCCAAAAACCTAAATCCGTCTCTCCGTCTCGTCGCGCCGGTCGATCGTCTCGTCCCCAGACGTCCATCCCGTTCGATCGTCTCGTCTCTCCGTCCGGTCGTGCGAGCTGGTCGCTCTGGTGCTCTGCTCTGGACGTCTGTTCCCGGTGGTCTTCGTTTCGCCGTCTGGTCTCTGGTGCTCTCCTGTCTCTGGTCTTGCCGTCTCTCTGGTCTCTCCGTCTCGTCGCGCCGGTCTCCGTCATCGCCGAGATCTCTCGCTCTCTCTGGTCTCTGATTCGGATCGGGTTAGCAAGGAATTTTTTGTTTTGGAGTCTTACTACAATCTTCATTTCTTATTTGTTTTTTAATGTTCATTATAATGCAGGCAACACTCATGATCAAGAGCTCTTGAGCTTTCATAGAGATCATTCACCTTTTGTCGGTTTTGAGGAAGTCTTGAATCGCTTGCCTTATATTGCGAAAAATTTGCGTCTGTCAGGTTGGCGTTCTAGTCCCCTTGTTTATCTAATTCTGCAAATTTATGGAATAATCCGTCGGGTGACATGAGAATTATTTAAGTTTCCGCTATGGTTCATTTGATGGATGATTTTCTAGTAAACATCGGAGTTGAAGGCAAGAAGCTATTTTATCTTGAAAGACTTTCCAATTTAACTTAACCATGCAGACTTCATAAATTTCCATCTATCAATAAATATTTGGGGTGTTAGGTGTTCCTACGTACATTATATGCGGCATCCAGGAATATTAAAGTCGTAATACTTGTTAGCATTGCAAAGTTGAGGTGGTTTTATCATGATAGGATTTATCATGATAGGATTTCCTATTGCTCCTTCTAAAAAATCAAATTTCTTCTCTTTGTAGATCTTGAATTTTGAAATGTGTTTCTTCTCCCTTATGTTACAACCAAGTTTGTGGTGGTTTTATCATGATAGGATTTCCAATATGACCGTTTATAGCCGTGTTAGGAATCCAGGAAATCAAAAATTCAAATGTGAAGCTTGATTTCCAAAAGTCAAAAATATCTGCGAGAGGGTAATTAGCGCGCTAATCTTTGGAATTAGCGCTAACTGGGGAACTCAAAAAAGTTTTTTCTCCCTTTGTGTTAGCGACCCTTAAACTCGTCCGGGGCCTAACCAACCCTTATAAAACATGTTATACATGTTTATTATGAGTCATTTACAACAATCCTTTTGATAATGCCCAAGCTTCTTACATAAAGAACATAACTCAATCAATTCCTTCTCTTTAGATTGTGATGACTCATTAATGACTTCCTAACTTTGTCAATTTATTCTCTATTCATGAGTTTAATGTGGGAACCTCGTTCTTTCACTTAGCTATCAATTTGTTCTCTTTAGATGGTGTAGACTCTTATATTCCTTTGAAAGCCTCAAAGGTCTTTGGATTTGAGGACTTAACAACGACCACAAAGATCTCCTATTGCTCCTTCTAAAAATCAAATTTCTTCTCTTTGTAGATCTTGAATTTTGAAATGTGTTTCTTCTCCTTATGTTACAACCAAGTTTGTGGTGGTTTTCTCATGATAGGATTTCCAATATGACCGTTTATAGTAGCCGTGTTAGGAATCCAGGAAATCAAAAATTCAAATGTGAAGCTTGATTTCCAAAAGTCAAAAATATACGCGAGAGGGTAATTAGCGCGCTAATCTTTGGAATTAGCGCGCTAGCTGCAGAGGCAACTCAAAAAAAAGTTTTTTCTCCATTTGTGTTAGCGACCCTTAAACTCGTCCAGGGCCTAACCAACCCTTATAAAACATGTTATACATGTTTATTATGAGTCATTTACAACAATCCTTTTGATAATGCCCAAGCTTCTTACATAAAGAACATAACTCAATCAATTCCTTCTCTTTAGATTGTGATGACTCATTAATGTGCGAACCTCGTTCTTTCACTTAGCTATCAATTTGTTCTCTTTAGATGGTGTAGATCGCATTTCCGATTTACAATATTCTCCATTTTGGAGGCTTCTTATCATCTTAATCATTATTATTTCATTACTTGAATAGACAACCGGCTCGACAAGGGTTACGTTCGACTAGGAATGTCGTCTACAAACAGAGATCGGATGTACAACCGGCTCGACAACGGTTATGTTCGAATTGAATTCGCGGCGAAGGTTAAAGAATTTATATCATTTGCAAAACAACATTGTCCTACATACCAAAGTGAACGGAAGATTAGATGTCCGTGCAATTTTAAGAAATGTCGACTTGTTCCGTGCACTGACGTCGAAACGGTTGAGCACCACCTATGTAGGTATGGATTTGTCCGGGATATCACGGTTGGTACGAACATGGTGAGAACGGAGATGAAGGGCCGCAAAATTTTCACGCAATGGATTGCCATATTGATGATGCTGATGTTCGAGGCTACGATCCGACACCTTACCGCGAGATGCTACACAACGTGGCAGGTCCAAGTTTCAATTGGAATGTCGTGGAAGAATCACCAAACCCCAAGCACGCCAACTATATGACATGATTGATGCAAGTAGGGAACAATTGTGGCCTGGTTGCGAAACCATGACAACGTTGTCCGCAATGGCAAGATTACTTGCGATCAAGTCTCGAACATCATATATCGAACGAGGGTATAATGAAATCATTAAACTCATGAAGGATTGTTTGCCAAATGACAACTCAATGGTTGAGAATTTTTATGCCACTAAAAGACTAATGCGAGGTCTAGGTCTACCGGTTGAGAAAATAGATTGTTGTGAGGACCAATGTATGATTTATTGGGGAGTGGACTCTGAGTTGACGTCATGTAAATTTTTTGGGAAATCACGATACGTTGCACATCGACGAGGTCGTGGTCGGAACACAAAAAACCGCCCTTGCAAAAGAATGTACTACTTCCCTTTGGGCCTCGGTTGCAACGATTGTATGCGTCGAGTCAACCGCAAAACATATGCGATGGCATGGAGATCATTCATCGCTTTGAAGATGTTATGCAACACTTGTTACGATTCGATTGCTTGGAGACATTTTAATGACGTCAATAAAGACTTTGCCTCCGAGGTTCGGAATGTTCGTTTAGGATTGTGCACGATGGTTTTCAAGTATTTGGGATTTCCGGAAATCGTACTCTTCGTGGCCCGTGATTTTGACTCTTACAACCTTCCACCGTCGATGTGCATGAAATCGAGTTTATGTTCTTAACGGTTATCGTTCTGGACCGACCAGCCCAAAGCGAGAAAATCGACGTGTTCCTTCACCGCTTGTGAAAGAGTTGCAAGATTTATGGAACAATGGGGTGGTTACATACGACGTTTCCACCAAGACAAATTTTGTCATGCGAGTTGCCCTTTTATGGACTCGTTAGTGATTTCCCGCATATAGCATGTTGTCCGGTTGGAGCACACACGGTAAGTACGCTTGTCCATATTGTATGGAGGATACAAATGCATTTCAATTGCGAAATGGAGGTAAGACATCGTGGTTTGATTTGTCATCGTCGTTTCTTGGATAAGTCATCACCATTAAGGAAAGACAAAAAAAATTTCATTAGAGGCAAAATGGTCATAATCGATGATCCGCCGCTTTGCGGTCTGGTGAAGAAATTTTGGCGAAATTGAATCGTTTGGCTTGATGAAGGTGACGAAATCGGCGCTGAATCTGTGAATGGGCGGATAGCTAAGAATTCGGGATGGAGGAAGAAAAGCATATTCTGGGACTTGCCGTATTGGAAGACAAACTTGATCCGCCACAACTTAGATGTCATGCACATCGAAAAAAATGTTTTTGACAACATTTTCAACACTATTATGTGTGTACCGGGCAAGAGTAAGGACAATGCAAAATCGAGGCAAGATATTCATGAATATTGTCACCGACCTTTTCTACACATTGATTCGGTGACAAATACTTACGTCCTTGGGTGCTATGCTCTTGATACATCAAGAAGACAAAAATTGTGCGAGTGGGTTGAAAAGTTGCGTTTTCCTGATGGTTACGCATCGAATCTTGATCGATGTGTAGATCCAAAGAAACTGCGAATGTTCGGCATGAAGAGCCATGATTGTCATATATTCATGCAACGGTTGATACCAATTGCATTCAGAGAACTTCTCCCAAACCCGGTTTGGGTTGCAATTAGCGAATTAAGCCTATTTTTCCGGTCCCTTATCGCGAAATGTGTCAAGTATCAAGATATGGAGGTCTTAGAGTCTGAAATTCCAAAAATCATTTGCAAGTTGGAAAAAATTTTCCCTCCAAGCTTATTTGACTCTATGGAACACCTACCAATCCACTTGGCCTACGAGGCCCGTCTGGCCGGTCCCAGTTCAATTTCGATGGATGTATCCATTTGAGAGGTACTATCTTGAGCCCTTGATATTATTTTCCCATTCAATAGGTTTTATATCAACATTTCCTATAACATTCATATAGGTACCTTAAACATTTGAAGAACAATGTGCGAAACAAAGCGAAGGTTGAGGGCTCCATGTGTAATGCTTATTTGGTCGAAGAGGTCACATCCTTTTGTTCTTACTACTTCGAAGATCACGTCTTTACGTTGCATGACAAAGTGCCACGTAACGACGATGGCGATCTCGGGCCCACACCGAACTTCGTTGGCAATTTCTCAATTTTCACTTATCTGGTCGACCCATGGGCAAGTCGAAGGAGCGGTACTTAACGAAGCGGGAGTATAATGCCGCTCATTCGTACATACTTGCTCAATTGTCTAGAGATCGCTCCTTACGTTCAGTATGTCCATCACTTTCTTTCATTAATGCAGTACATTCATTGTTCATACATTATAAATACATCCGACTTACACGTTCGTTTCTTCTAGGATATTCGTCGATGAAATCACTCAAGCAATGGGGGAGTCGCAAGTTGATAGTAGTCTAGAGCACAACTTCCCCATTTGGTTTCAAACATATGTAAGGGCATTACTTTTGTACGTTATAGATTCAAATGTTTCTCCCATAACTAATGTGTCATATTGCATCTCTAATTTTGACGAATAGGCTCGGAATTCTATAGTTGACGAGACGCTCGTTGATCTTTCTGTTGGTCCTAGTCGATCATGTACTTGTCTACCCCGGTTACCTTGTTAATGGGTATAAGTTCCACTCCGCAACATATGACGTTAATAGATCGACGCATGAGCGCAATGGTGTTTTGGTGAAGGGTTCAAACTACGGCGATGTTTCCCATAACTATTATGGAGTATCTTGCAAGAGGTTGTGGAGATTGAGTATACCGGCCTCAAACGTGTGGTCTTGTTTAAGTGCGAATGGTATGACCCTACACCGAATCATGGTGTGAGGACTCACCCAACACTTCAATTGGTAGAGGTTCAACGAAGTCGACGATATAACAACTACGAGCCATTTGTACTTGGCAATGCAAGCCACTCAAGTCTACTACCTTTCGTACCCTTCTATGCGGAACGATCGACAAGAATGGCTAGCGGTTGTTGCTTTGTCACCAAAATTCGGCCGACGAGGAAACTAGCAAAGACGATAATGACCAGGGCTCGGCGAGATTGCTTTCCAAGATGGGATGCCCACCACGTGCGTAGTCGATGATGCGAGACGCCGATATCAACAATCTGGATGTTCCGATCGGGACTCGATTCATTGTTGAAGCGGGTCCAAGCGATGAAGTTTATAGTGGAGATGAATCGAAGAAGAATCCTCACCTTCTACTCAAGAGAGTGAATTTGAAACGGATGATAGCGAATAAAGTTTGTATATGATATGTCAACGACCAATAATGTAGTTACTTTTATTTGCATGGATTTTGTTCTTATTAAGTCCAATAATATAGACTGAATTTCTACTTTTTGTATGCCCTTCTTTTACGATGTTTTACTCGTGAATATTGTTAGGTATCATGGCGGACGTGGTCGTAGGGGATGTCGAGGTTTGCCATTAGGAGGCCATCGTCCGGGCGGAGTAGGTGCGGCACCGACATGCGCGGCGAAATACCAACGGCCTCGTGGTCGGGCCACGAAGGGGTCCATAGAGGTCGTGGCGGTCGAGGTCGTGGTTCGATACCTCCATTATCGATTCCGACTTCTCGGTCTCTCGAGCACGATACGGCGCGGCGTCACCTTCCCCTTCCATACCGTCGGGGTCGTCTCACATACCATTTTCGTCGTCATCAAGGACTATGCCTACTACACACTTCCCCACACCTTCTCCGACATCAATGACTCCTTTACCCACGAGGCTGCACCCCCACCACGGCATCACCGGCGGCATCCCGAGAGGAAGACGTAAGAGCGGGGTTGGAGGTGACAGGCCTCCGCGGCCACCTCGGAGGCCGGGGATGGAGGCCCCTCGCGTGCGGGGATCCCTATCACTCGATTGCCAATGATACGTAAGTTTGCGTTTGACTTTTATATGTCAATTTCAATATGGATGTCAAATATTGAAGAAGTAGTTAAGGTGATATGCATGTTCATGAAACACGGGAGTTGCATCCTTCGCACTTTTGTGCACGGAGGATGACAAAAGTTTTTAAACGATGGATGATTCTGAAGGGTATTGTTGGAAGTCGGTACCGCCTCATCATAAAGACCAATACGCGACAATGGAAGGTAAACAAGACTACCATGTGCCTTATGATTTATACTATTTTCTCAAATAAGTGCTAACAATAGCAATCGCCAATTTGTAGATATATTTTAGATGGGATGATGCGCTTCCCGAGGATCTCGTGCGGCGGCGTACGACAGCTTGCGAGCACGAGGTACACCGCGTTGATGCACAAGTTGAAGAAGAATCGGGTGCAAACGGTTTATGTTACGAGATGAGGCATGGAGGAGATACTTGCGATGATCTTGGAGAGCGAGGACTTCCAGCTAGGTCTAGGCAAGCGACGGAGAATAGGAACACTGAGGTCGAAGGCCCTGGGACTGGACCCTCGAAGCACGGTGGTGGTTCCGTGTCATTTGCGACTACCCAAGAAAGATTGGTTAGTTTTTTTTAACATCTAGGATATTTTGTACATTTATACTCTTGTTCACTATGCTTGGTCCCGCACGCAGCCGATTCATCAGACGCCACCGTCGGTGAATGATTTGTACTTGCATCTCCACACCGTTAATCACGACAGGACGACATTCATCGATACTAGATCAGAGCGGTTCTATGTAAGTATAGAAATGAAATGTAAAATATTATTAAGTCTTTCACTTACCCCATATCATGTACTTTGTTTGTTGTGCATATATGCGGATAGGCTCCAGAGCGACGTCGGAGGCGACCCGCTACACCGGAGCAATCGGTGGATGATGAGGCGGTGTACCTCAATGTGGCGGGTGAGTCTTCCAAAGGACGTGTCTACGGACTCGGGTCCGTAGGGAGAAAGAAGAGGAGATACGGAACTCCTGGTGCTAGCACGTCGCAGACGCCGGATGTGGTGCCGCGGGCGAGTTCGATGTCGTTGCGGAGCAACTACGAAAGGTTATGAACTTCATGCAACGGCGTCTTGGGATGGACATGGACGAAATAGACCTAGCTCAAAGCACCAACCACCACCACCGCCACCACCACCGCCACCTCATGACCAAAGAATACCCGCCGCAAATAGATCCGGTCGATCCACCCCAACAAGGGGACAATGTTGGGCGTGAGACGTAAGCGTGGCTCTCGAGAGATGAGCGGGTTGGTGATACATAGGTACTTCACTTGTTGTTTGTTTCAAATGCTTAGATTAAAAGTTTTATAGTGTAGACAACTTTAGAAATTCATCGAATTACTTTATGATTCACACTTCTTTTTGTGCATTTTTAGGTCGATGTTCCATATTTTATCGTGGATTTTATTTTTTTCGCTTGTGCTCCCCAATTCTTTTTTTTGTAAAGCCTCAAAATATACTATAAGTAGCGAATGTTAGCGAGAATTAATCCATGGGAGAAGAAAACATCTTGTGTTGTTGTGTGCAAATCTTATGCGTTGCGAGGTTCTCTCGAGTGCTATGATGAAGAAAGTGGTAGAATCGACGAGGGGAGCGACATCTTCATGCAATAGCAAATGAATTTGGGAAGTCGATAAAGGGTCGTTTTTCGGTCATCGGTGTTCGGCACATGTAGGCTCTTCTTCTTCTATTATGGCATGTCCGTAGAAGAAGAATAGCCTACATGTTCTCAACACGAGATGACCGGAAAAGGACCCTTTTATCGATTTCCCAAATTCATTTGCTATGGCATGAAGATGTTGCTCCCCGTCGATTCTACCACTTTCTTCATCATAGCACTCGAGAGAACTCCGCAACGCAAGCATAAGATTTGCACACAACAAACCAAAGATGTTTTCTTCTCCCATGGATTAATTCTCGCTGCTTAACATTCGCTACTTATAATATATTTTACTTAAACGAGGTAAAAAAATTTATTTTGGGGAGGATAATGTATTAAAAATAAAATCCATGATAACTTATGCATCAATCGGGCGTCGAAAGGCGGGTTTGTTGAAGCTTGATGATGTAGTAGAAGGTTCGATGATGAAGTTCCTTTACTTTTATTTTTCTGTTATCGGAAAGGCGGGTTTTAGTTTTTCCTATCGTTCTCGAGGGAATGGGTTCATTGATTTTGACGATGAGCATGTTGTAGACGATTTGTTTCATTTGCATGTTAAACTCATTCTTTTTTTGGTGGTGGTGATTTTGGTCCTTATAGGACTCCAGGTGTCGGAGGTAGGCGTGGTGGGTATAGTGGAGGCAGTGAGCTTGGTGGGGGTTATGGAGGCTTTGGGGGCAGTGGCTTAGGTGCTTATCGAGGTGAATCTTCTCTTGGCTATTCTATTTTAATTAGCGATCGAATCACTTCCTTTCAATAGTTTGTCGTGTAGACTTTTTAAGTTACTTGAATGAGTTTATTGTTGGTGGTTTACTTTGTTTCAAACACTAGTATATTATAGTTAAAACCAAGTTTTTGGTGGTTTTATAGTGATCTCCTATTGCTCCTTCTAAAAAATCAAATTTCTTCTTTTTGTAGATCTTGAATTTTGGAATGTGTTTCTTCTTCCTTATGTTAAAACCAAGTTATTGGTGGTTTTATAGTGATAGGAATTCCAATATGACCGGTTATAGCCGTTCTAGGAATCCAGGAAATCAAAAATTCAAATTGAAAGCTTGATTTCCAAAAGTCAAAAATCCCTGGCGTAAGTGGCTAATTAGCGCGCTAATCTTTGGAATTAGCGCGCTAACCTGCGGGACCTCAAACTAATTAATTTATCCCTTTGTGTTAGCGACCCTTAAACTCGGCCAGGACGTAACCATCCCTTATAAAACATGTTATACATGTTTTACAACTCAACTTACATGATAGGTCCATCTTATAGAAACATTGTTCGCCATCTCCTATGCGTAGGAAAATAGCAACATTGACACCAACTTCAGTCTGTGACTGCATTTGCTTGATGATCATGTTTTTTTTTTTTTTGGAAGCATTTTTATTCAACATTGTATGGTTTTTTTATGTCTTCAATGCTTTTCTTGAATCCCAGCTGGTTGTTTTTTTTTTTATTTTTTGAGTAGGAACACATGGCTTGTCGCCTTTGGAGCACACAAGAGTTTAGATTGGGTGAGAGGATGAGTTCTAGAATCATACTTACATGATAGGTTTGTGCTTAACTTTCCTCTTTTCCCTTTTAGCATTCTTGCACTTATGCCATTCTTCTCTTTGTAGATCTTGCGCTTTTGAATGTGTTTTGTCTTCCTTATGTTAAAACCAAGTTTGTGGTGGTTTTATCATGATAGGAAATTCCCATATGACCGTTTATAGCCGTGTTAGGAAGCCAGGAAATCAAAAATTACAAATTTAAAGCTTGATTTCCAAAAGTGAAAAATATCGCGTGGCTAATTAGCGCGCTAATCTTGGAATTAGCGCGCTAACTGCAGGGACCTCAAACTAATTAATCTCTCCTTTGCCTACTTCTTTCAGGTGCATACTCACTGGTTGTTGCCCTCAGATGGAGATTCAGAAATGCTTCAAAGCTGCGTTTTACTTATTAAATGAAGTCCTTTTTGTGTATACTTCCAAATTTTGGACCTTTTGTGAGTGTTCTTTTTTTTTGCTTGTTGAACGATAGGTGTGGTTGGTTTTTGTGTATACTTCCAAATTTATGGAGCTTTTGTAATACATTACAACTTTCGGTGGATATATAAATTTTTGGGCTAATTTTGAGTTTCACATTTTTTCCTTCTCTTTTGAATTTTTGTTGATATATATTTTTGATGTATGGATGCGCAATTTGGCTTCTTTGGGGGATGTTAGCACCCTCAAGGAGTTGTTGGAGGGTGCGGCGATGGAGTATGTCATATCGGGTTGTATTTTGATTTTTAGGTTGGAGAATCGATTGGCTTATGTATCCGTGCCATATTTAAACAAAACAGAAAAATTAGAGACGGATTAGCAACGAATTCAAATTTTCCGTTGCTATTCCGTCTCTAATTTTCCGAAAATATTTATATCAATCACAAACGGATCGAGAGACGGAAATATTAATTCCGTCTCGATTCGTCTCTAATTAGCAACGGAATCGAGACGGAATCGAAACGGAATAATCCGTCTCGATTCCGTTTCTAATTAGAGACGGAATCGAGAGACGGACTCTTTGCATTCGTCTCTCCGATTCCGTCTCTCATTCCGTTCTTGATTAGAAACGGAATCGACACGAATTCATAAATTTATTAATTCCGTCTCGATTCCGTTGCTAATCGAACAACGAATCGAGACGAATGAATGCAATTACAAATGTACCATTTCGAAATAAAATCCATTTCTCGTTCGTCTCTCATTCGTTTCTAATTTCCGTCTCAAATTCGTCTCTAATCGAAAAACGGATATTTTCCGTCTCTATTCCGTCTCTAATCGAAACGGAATCCATTTTCCGTTTACGATCGTATCGACGACGTTTTGAGACGAACGCGTTCCGTCTCTGTTCCGTTTCTGATTTCATTCAGAGACGGAAATTTCGCAAATCAGAAACGGAAAATTCCGTTTCTGATTTGCGATTTTTTTGTAGTGTTTGATTGCTATTGAATTTGAATTGTGCTAATTAAGTTAGTGTATTTAGTTTAGTTAGTTATTATAATATTATAAATTTAATTAGTGAATTTAATTACTATTTTAATTAAATTAAAGTTAAAAATTAATAAAAACTATTAAAAGTCTTTTTCTTAAAGAAGTTTGATAAATCAGTATGGAGACGACTCCCACTTACCAGTACCACAAGATTTTAATAGGATAATAAAATAGAGAAATTCATTGTATGCGCTCGACACGTGTCAATTGGAGGGGAGGTCAACAACATTGGGGTAGTGGCGAGGGCGGTGGGGATTGATGGCGGCCAACAATGGCGAACAACAGTGGAGGGCGATGGTGACATTAGGCGTGGGGAAGGTGTGGGTAACTTAGCCATTTTTTCTTTTATTATAAAAAAAAAAAAAACAAGGGAAAAGAAGGGCAAATTTGGTAGTGTCTTAATGTTTTTGGGACCTATATCATGTCCACTTTCGTGCTGTAACAAGTGAATGTATCAAAAGGATGTTAGATTATCGGCCTCCAACCTAATTTTTTATGCTAAGGTGGTGTTTATTCAGTTAAACCCTTAAACAAGGATAAAAAAAAATAATGTTAAATAAACTTAGCCTAAGTCATTAGGTAAAAATAATTAAAATAAGATACTTAAGTACGCCTCGAGAAGTGAGTTAGTGCGGGGCGTTGAGTACTCGATGACTTGTGGTAACAAAATAGCTTGGTTGATAAGTAGACTATATTTGGTTAATTGGTCCCTAAGAAATAAGCATTGGTTCGATAGTGGATGTGTATGAGCACTAGCATACTAGTTGGTAGTTCAATTAGTAGTAACATCAAACCATTACAGTAGTGGTGCAAGCAACCACTAGTGTGCTAGTGTGTGTAATCGATATGATAGTAGCAGATAACCACTAATGAAAAGTAAATAAAGTTAGGTTGAACAAATTAATTGATTATGGTTCACCTTATAAATATGAGGACTTATCTGGGCAAAGGTTAGATATATATTTCCTATAGACCTACATGAGGGCGTTATGATCATTTCATATGGGGTAGGGCACTAATCAATATAGAGAAGCAAGGTGCCACCATGAACACACAAGTATCACTTATGTAGAACATGTGGCAACCAAAGACATGGTTTCATGTTTCCTAATTAGCTTAATTAAGTTAGCTTTAATTAGGAAACTAATGACACACTATATAAACTTCAATAGAACCATTTAGAATACAAAGAGAAAGAACAGAAGTGCTAGAATTTTAGAGAAGATCAAGGGAAGAATAGCGATTGAAAGGGAAATCAAGCTTGGAGGATCAAGCTTCAAAGTAACAAACCTTAGGTAATCATTTCCCTCTCTCCTTTGTTTGGATTTCGATGGAAATACTTTCATGCATGCTCAAGTTGTGTCGAATGTTTTGGCTTGCTGAATTCTTCTTGATTTTATGGTTTTCTAAGGTTGAAGATGAAGCATGTACATGTCATACTTGGGTTTCTAAAGAATTAAGCCTACTTTTCTAGTGAAAAGAGATTAAATTCATGAAAAATGGGTTGAAATTTGAAAATGCATAACTCCCTCCATTCATATCGGAATGAGTTGATTTTTTTAGTATGTTGTTATTGAGTATTTTAACAGCATTGTGACAAAAAATTAATGAAGTGTCTTTTTTAATGGGCCTCGTGGAGACAAAAATAATTCGTGCAATGGTATCGGATAGACGCACCTAGAAACGAAATGACAAAGGTTATTATAGGTTAAGTCCATGTTCAAATTCCTACCCCAAAAGGGCTGGAATTGGACCGGCCTCATTCTACAAAGTCGTATGGAAGAATGGGTCGCCTAGCAAAGTCAAGCTCTTATGGTGGGTGATTTGCAAAGGCCAATCAACATGGCCAAGATGTTACAACGATGATGGGCGACTTGTGCTCCTTTGCTAAATGTTTTTGGGACCATTTCATAACCGAGTTACTGAGTTAGGCTTCCCATTCTTCGGTCTTGGATGTTTTTGATGATGAGAAATTGGCATTACATGGGCGACACAAGCTGTTGTATGGCATGTTGATAAGTAATTAATTATACTTAATATTTAATATAAATATCCCAAAATAAACTTTAATTGATGGAATTTATGTATTTTCAGGCATACAAAGTATAAAAGAGACAAATGAATGATTTCTTGATGAAATGACAAGAAAAAACACAAAAGTACATTTGAAATCGTGGCATAAACACTTGACGCTTTGGGAATTGACTACAAGCCACGGGCAAGGCATGGAGAATGGCAAGGCATGGAGAAGGCGTGATGACAAGAAAATAGGTGTAGTGCAGTTGACGCAATGGCGACGCTGTGGGGTAACACACACGACATTGCGACATTATACACAAGGCGCCAAGCTCACTGAATGGAGAAAACACACACACACAAAAAGGCAACGTTGTGGCGGCATCTTGGCTTAACACACACGGCATATATCACTTATTAACAGTGTTAGGAAATAAAAATAAAAATTTTGAGAGTTCTAGTTAATTTGAAATTGTTAATTAGGGTTTCTAATTGTATTCTTAAGAGTATAAATAGATATTAGAACGTGGTAAACACGTACATTACCACCCATTATCACCCAATATCATACAATAGCATAGTTTTTACATTATTCTTGAGTATTAAGAAGAATTTTGGAGGATAAGACATTGAAGACTCCACTTCTGGTTATTCGGTATTATTTTCTTGATTTAATTGAAGTATTTGATTTACTCTTAAGAATGAATGAATACCATGATGTGTATGTTGATTTCAATGTTAGGGATCAATGGATCCTATGCTATGAATGTTATACTAAAAGAAATATGAATGGATTATAATGAATAAAAAGTGCAATAGTTAGAATTTGTATTGATTCTACGCGTAATGTTATGAACATCTTAAACACTTGTCTATTGAGTAGAGGTTTTAGGAGTTACTATGGCCATTTAAGCTTTTAAGCCGGATATGAATAATACAACTGTAAAATATATAACATCGATAGATATTGATTCGAGAGGCATGGATACTAAACTTAGTGATTATGAGTCTAAAGATTTGGAACTTAGTGCTATGTGAAACTTATGTTATTCACACCAATAGGTGGAGTTCTAGTTTGCACATTAGGATCATTTCCACCACGACAGTGGGTTGAAGTGAATCTTAAGGAAATCAGTTTAATTCTAATTGAGCATTGCACACACATAATGAAGATGAAGGAAGTGAGACATGAAAGCATAGGTATATCATTACCTAGGTGAAGTTGTGAACTAAGATCTTCTTAATATAATAGTACAAGTTATTTTACACTATTTTATTAGAATAGAGTAGTTTAGTTAAAATCAATTAAAAAGAGATCTTTTTAGCAATACGGTGAACTTAACTAAATGAACCATGTCAAGATAAACCTTTCCCTGATCACGTTATTAGTACAATCGAGTCGTTATACTTGCGGTCACAATCACATGTTTGGAAGGAAAGGAATGAACGTATCTTCAACAATAAATGGAAAGGACCATTTGAGGTACGGAAAAACATTAAGGCTTATGCAGGTTTGTCGTAGAAAAGCGATCGTATGTTCAAGGAGTGGGATCATATTACTCTCCAAGGTAATAGGGAATGTTTGGTGCACACGTAGCTTTTCTTATCTAGTATTTAGGCTTAGTTTATGGTTTTAGAGGGTTTGTATCTCTGAGCTATTTTCAATTTTAATTGTATGGCTTAGTGAATTCAAGCTTTTGGTTTGTGGAATTTTTTGTTATTCGAATCAAGGTGTTTTCTCTTTATGGCCTTCGTCATCCAGGTTGATCGGGTTTACTTGTACTTGAGTCGCTAGGATCTCGAAGTGTGAAGGTATCCACCCCCTCTGGGTTATGACTTTTGCGTTGTTCATCAAAAAAATCCACAGGAGCAGTGCCTCATTTCCTTAAAAAAAAAAAACATTTATGTTTCTAATGTCTCTACAAGGACCAAAAGCTGATTTCTTTCAATTCCATTTCTTTTTGCTCCAAGCGGGAAGTTTAATAGGGGTTTTGATGAAAATGAATTCATAGGGCTGAATTGTAGCTCGAAAGAGTTTTTAAATCTTTGTTCGATACCTTAGAATCATTGTTTCATAGTGGTTTTCGATTTACGACATAATTGGCTTGGATGGGATTCATGAATCAGGTTTATTTGATGAACATGGTTAATGGTGGTTTCTGTTGATGATGATGAACGTTAAATTGATTTATATTCATTTGATGATGTACCTTGATGTTGATGAAAGTCTTTGGACTAGATTTCCATGTTTTGAAGTGCGCAAAAGGGTTTTGGGAGGTCCCATGGGCATATGGTAAAGCTATGGGACAAATTAAGGGTCTTTCTCCAATTATGTGCACTGTCCCGTAAGGACAACATACTCCTTCCATGAAGCAGCATGTTTCCTCCCTGTTGTGGAACAATTTTTGGTAGTCTTAGTAAAATGGCATAACTATCTTGTTTTAAGTCTATTTTTTACGTTCTGCATATCATCAAAAAGCAAAGCTAAGAGAAAGAAAATAACTTGAAACCATTAGTTTTCAAAAAGTAAGCCACATTCCTTGTTAAATATTAGCTAAAATATGGGGTTTGTAGGTAGATAGTTCTTTTGAGCGTTTGAAGTGATTTTGCTTTGTCACCTTTTCGAAATTTTTCAAGTCTGATTACATCCTTATTGTCCAAAATTTGTTTTTATACTAAGGTTTTCATGTCCCAAATGTCTTTGGCGAATTCGAGATTTTTTTAACACAGTTTTCGATACATGTTTTAGTTGAAGAACTTGAGATTTTCTTAATTGGACTAATTTTAGACTTATGGATTTAATCCACTTTAAATGAGTTTCTTCAAGTATTGCTACTTATATTAGGTCGATAAATGTCGGGGTTTGTGACTTGAGCTGTATGGAATCTTTTTGGGGACTTCTATCTGAGTTTTCGAGTCATTTATTGAGATTTATAAATTCATGAAAAATGCTAGAAATCATATAAAGTGCTGAACTGGAAGTGAGACAATGAAACATTGAAAAAAATTAGTTAAATCGTAACATATTCGCCCTAGTCTAAATGGACACCAGGGACCAGACAGACTAGATTTGGGCATCGAGAGTTTGGATTCTCGTATAGTTGAGGTAAGTTAGTCGGTAAGAAACTCAATGGTAATTTTTTTAATTTCCTTTTTATTCGACTTAAATGATTGATATTGTTGGACTATGCTCCCCTACCAAGTGACCTAGGGTCTGTGTGGCCAAGTATTGACTTGTCCACTCGCGGGTTAAGCGCTCGAATCGCACTTGTGGCTTCCCGACGGGTTTGAGTCCTTTTAAGTGAACATTCGCCATACGATATGACTTCTCTCGAGTATTCAAATCCCACTGCGGCTAAGCATCGTGTTCATTATGTGGCTCCCTTTAGAATTTTCTCGGACTACGACTCAAGCGAGTCGGCAATGCAAAGGGATCAGGTATGGTCGAAGTGGCTTGGCCCTCGTACTAGTTTTAGATACTTATGCATTTTAACTGGCTTTAAACCCACATGTAAAGTTTTCAGATCACTTAGACTCCTATCATTTATTCTTGGGTTACTTGGTCCCTACTGTTGACGTTATAGTCTGTCCATCATGCATTTTTACTATTATTTTCATTTCATTGACTTTCCAGCATTATTAATAGACTAGCTTATTGAATTTTGAGTTATTGTTGAACTTCTTTTTTATTCACTCTAGACAACCCTTCTCAAACTAGGGCACCGCCTGACCTAATCTCGACATTAAGCCCTAATCTCGCCACGTAGGACTTAACTACGAATTAGTAAGCCTTTTTCTAATGCTTTCTTACTTACAAGTTAATTTTTCAAATAAGTATTTTCTTATCTTATGTCAATTGATAAATTAGATTTAATTAAATTTTAAAAATTTAAAGTTTATTCAGCGACAGTCTTAACAATTTAGCGGAAGCTTTTAACATGATACCTAAGAATGTGAAAAAATTAGAAAACAAATATCACATGCATAAATATATAACAAAAGGTGATAATACATTACCATGTATCTGGTCAGGGTAATATCTCTCAACCCATACATACAACCCCAAAAGTATAATAAGACATATATAATTCATACAACAAAATCAAAAACCTACAAAATATGTTGTAGCAGCACTCTACTGGCCTAAAGATAGTCGTCGATCTTCTCTTTGCCTAGTCTGCTACTCAATGGATCTGCATCTACCGTCATAAAAAGGAATGTGAGTATATGAAAGTAGAAAGTAATGGTAAAAGACATTTGTTCACATTCCTAAATATACAACAAGTATTTAAAAGCATAACAATAGCAACTATGCTGAAAAAAATCATGATATAAGATACTCCAGTTAAGAAATATCAAACTGACACGTAGCTAAGTAGTAATGATCTACGGTCGGTCGGACGTGAGTTACATCACATCAACTTTTTTCCACTATTTAGAGCGTAAACTATATCGCGAATGCCAAATGCCCATCTCATATATATATATATATATATATATATATATATATATATATATATATATATATATATATATATATATATAAATACTCATAAGTGCCCCTCACTAGTGATGTATACTTGCCAACAACCTCGAGTCCTATACCCCGTGTGTTGCATAAGATAGTGGTGAGATCCCGACAACCCCGAAAGTCCAATGACCCCATGTGTCATGTTATTTCTATCATCTCATGGTCCTAGATATAAGAAATACTTTCATAACCTAGGAAATGATATGCTTTGGGAATCCAACAAATGTAATTGCAAAATTAATTCACAAAATAAATTAGAGTTACAATATCATCAACATCTACCTAATAGCTTGTTATTTCATTTGACTACGTATCTTAACAATCAGAAATGACATAGCACATGATCTAAAGTCAATGAAACTATTCAACCAACAAATAATATCATGATAGCAAACTCATAAAATGAGAGAGGAAACAAATCATGGTAACTAGATTACAATAGGTGAATCAGTCTAAATGGCTTAAATGAATAACAAAATAGGAATGAAATGTAAATAAATATCTCAATCGGTTTACTTACAATCAACGCAAATTTTCTAGCTAATCTGACCTCCCGACACCTCAAAACTGGTACCCGAACCCTCGAGACTCTTCCTTAGGTTCCTGATATCATTTAACATGTTTTAAAGTGTGTTTAAACCTTTAATTATGGTATTAAACTTGTTTAAAGTGTTTAAGTTTTAATTAGTAAATTGCAGATTTTGTGATGTCAGAGCACCTTGTGCGCTTGGTGATGAGTTGTCTAGCGCGCTAGCAACATCATTAACGCGCTAGTCAGATTTATTAGCGCGCTACACATTGGTAGCGGGCTAGCTAGATCATCTAGCGCGCTATGTGCAAGAAAACCCTAAATTTTGCTCTTAGAATTATGAGTTATCTTTACACATAGACCACTCCAACATTGTGGGATCTATTTCCTCACCTATTAGAGACCTCAAGACACCCATTAACACCACAAGATCAGCCACACATATATTTTATAAATTTATCAAATTAAACTAGATTTCTAGTGTAAGCGAAATTACCTAGTTGATGAACACCAATAACTTGATCTTCTCTTACACCAAATTAATAAACTATTGATGATCTCCTCTCCAACTTTACTTCTCCAGCAACCTCTCTTCTCTCCTAAGTTTTGAAAATGAAGTGGTTTGGTTTGCATGAGTTGATCCATTCAATCTTATATATTAAGATAAGGTTGTTTAATAGCCATTGATCTTTATATGCACACGTATCTCGAGATTAATCTAATGGTATACAACTTTACACATTTCCACTAACTCCTTCCAAGTAATACTAATATCAAACTTAGTTGGTCTCTTAATGTGTCAATAAGTATCGCGAGAATCATCAAATGGCTATTGTTTTAACTTGCTAACTTAGGTTACATTTTATATAAAACCAACAATAGCCACATTAATACTACTATTTATGCTACACTAAACTTAAATCAACTTACCACATCACTCATTACTCTGGTCCCATGTTGGCATGCATATCGAGGAGCGTCCCCATTCACGTTTCGCCACCTAAACACAAGTAGGAGTGACTTAGCAGTCTACACATATACAATATACTAGGCATACATCACAACAAATCTAACATATACTTCGGCCACCATGCCTTGGTTAATGCACGTATCTCGATGCGGGTCCCACGTCATGGGTCGCTGATCCTAATTAAGGAATGAAACTCAAATTAAAAATCTTGGTCATGACACACTCACTAGAATTGTCCTCATTTTTTGTGACAATTGCAAGATCTTCTAGTAGCAAGGGAAATGAACCCATGATCGGTGACTTCCTCTTAGTTTCCTTATAGCTGGCTTTTCCTTTGATACTATTATATGTTATTTATATGTTTTGATTGAATCTACTATTTTATACTTGATGTTTTTCACACAATTTGGTATGCATTTTGGGAGATATACTTGAGATACATGTATATGACGTTTGTATCATACTGTTGACTCCTTATATATTCATGAGATCTATGATATAAATGATTTCCACATATAAGAATTGTTACTACTCATGTTTATCTATTGGCCAATATATTGGTTAAAATATCTTATTCCTTTCACAACTTTTGTTTAGATTTGTTATTATATCGTAAGTTTTATAAATTTTTTAATTTATATCACAAACCCTTTTTAAACTACAAATTTGATGATGTGACATTTAAAATAATGAGTTTAAATCATAAAATTAATAACCATTTTGATAATTGTATGTAATTAAGTGATATTTTAAATTCATATATATTAAGGTTCCATCTTATCAGATTTTAAGTTAAAAATTGACTTGACATACAAATTAAAACATTTTATCAATGGTTATGATATAATAATAAATCTCAAAAGTTATTAATTATGTTGCAATTAAACTAAACCATATATATGTTGTAACAACCCCTATTATAAGTTCACCCCACCTATTTTAAAAAATAATAATAAATTTGTAATCTTTCTAAAGTACTCATCCCTAACATCCTCACGCTCGCCCTAGTGTTAATAATATAGGAAGATTGCATTATTTTTAAGATAGTATATTAACTTTTTTTAAAATAAATACATTGGTGAACTTATATAATTGATCAATCAGAATATTGGTCTCATACTATATATGCTGAGGCAGAGCCATATTGTTTGCAAAGCTATTTTGATCATTTAAGTGGAGCAATTTTTTATCTCAAAAAAAAAAAGTGGAGCTTTTGAAAAAGCGCGGGAGCTAACGTTCAGACACACAACACAAGTAGTACAATTTGCCTTTTGGCCTAACGTTCATCATGATGATTTCCAACTAAAGTTTGGATGAAATTTGAATAGGCCGGCCCACTTCATGATGGCCTGTATTAATCTTTATCTGCTTCCATTGTTGCAACTTGCAAGGACCACATAGTTTTTTTATCATTTTCACTAAAATTCTCAATTGAACTGTACATATGCTAGCTCCATCGTGATCATGCACTTGCTTTAATTATATGAACCCAACAGTCATTCTAGTAATTATATCATTGAGTCCGCTGTGTGTATGAAAAGTGGGTGACCAAGTTCTTTGCAAAATAATTAGCAAGCATAGCATTAAAAAGACAATGGAAGCCGATGACACAAATGCAATTATATACAGGGTCGTTCTATGTGCACCCATAATTTTACAAGGGCAAGCCATTAGATTTGAGCACCCATTGTTTTTATAAGGACACACCAATGTAAATTTTGAAGCTCCAAATTAAGCTATCCTTCTTGGTTGAGAAGGGCACCCCATCCATTAGGTCTTCAATTCTTCATTGATACCCTCATCCCCTTCCACAAACCGAGTCCTAGGTCTTCAGTCATGCATGACCAAACCATACATGATTGGTCAATCATTATGACCGACCAAAATGGATCTCTTTTCTTTGTATTGGATTAGTCATATAGGGTCGAATGAACACATGTAGATCGGTCATGCATGACCAAACCATACATGATTGTTTGCCATGTATGACCTACCCAAATAGTTCATGTCCAAGTATTGGGTCAGTTACACATGACTAACTAAATATATATAGTTTGGTCATGCATGACCAAACAGTATAAGAATATTCTGCCAAGTATGACTAACCTAAAACATGTAATTCGACCATGTGTGGTTAAATCAGAGGCGGAACTCATGTTTTGATCACAAAAAAGAACAAATTGAAGGAAAACTTAAGAAATACATCTACACCTTGCACATATGCATCCCCTACACGTTCATCCTCTATTTTGTAAGGTCAACAGCCACCAAACAAACAATACCTTAACAAATAAAAGACTTTGTTCAAACCACATAAATGAACACCAAAATAGTAGAAATACAATATATTCCATCATAAAGCATGAAGAAATTGACTCTCACAGTGGTAGTGGGCTCCAAAATTGCAAGTTTTCATCGCCAATGGTTGGAAAGGATCGTCGGAGTCCAAGGGTTGTCAGTTTGTGTAGGGCGCACAACAGAGAGAGAGAGAGAGAGAGAGAGAGAGAGAGAGAGAGAGAGAGAGAGTGTGTGTGTGTGTGTGTGTGTGTGTGTGTGCGTGTGTGTGGTGTGTGTGTGTGTGGCATGTGAGGGATTGGGGATGATGTGAAGGGTAACTAGGTCATTAAGGGCAAATATAGAATTAGAGTGCAAAAAACAATCGTGGCTTGCCCTTGCAAAATTGTAGGGTACATATAAAACCACCCTTATATATAAGGGTACTATAAAGAAATATTGATAACCATTGAGAGGTAATTAAGAGAATATATATATATATACTTATATTTGAAAAGCATGAATAGCAAAAGATTCTTTATGTCATTTGAATTATCATTTTTACCTTTTATTATATATATATATATATATATATATATAAAGAAAGATCTTTTGTGAGAAGCTTTATGGTGATGACATGTGGCGTGTGACATTGTGTAATGACCCGTTAACTTAAGCTAGTGATTAGTGTTAATCCGAATTTTAATTAAATCGAGTTAGGCTCGTGGTTAAAGCTCGACTTGTCTCGATTTACATGTGTATGGATTTGCATTTGGTGTTTATTTGATGTGTATCAGTATTTATTGAAAAAAGGGCAAATAGGAATAAATGTTGAAAAAATTGGAAAAATAAAATAAAAAATGCTAAAAATTTGGAAAAAAAGCCAAAAAATCTCAAAATAATATTTTGATCAAATAAATAGAAATTGATGGATTTCTATGAAAAATAAAATATTCGAGATTTCAGGCAAGACTTTATATAGGGGTTTTACCTCGAAAAACATGAAATGGTCACATTGGCCTAAAATTTAATAAATTGGTTATGAATTCGAATGAGACTAGTTTAAAGGTTCTAATTAAATATATTGGACCCAAATTAATGACAATTAGTGTATTCTAGCTTCTTGATCGATGGAGGAAACGTTTAGATCTCGGGAGTCGCGTAAATTGGTAAAAATTAAGAAAGCTCAGTACAAGTAATTGAGACTCGTATTTCTATCAATTATGCAACGTAATTAGTATAATTAGTTCATATAGCATTATGAACTGGAAATGGGGCAATGTATTATGACTTACTTGAATTGGTTTTTATGAGAAACTTTTTGGAAAGAGGTACGACGGGCGAATCAGACTGGAGTGACGATGAAGGTGATTGGTTAGCTACTGACACCTTCCCTTCAAGAACTTTGAGGTACCCAGTTGTTGCTTTTCAATTTGAGTTGGTAGCTACGCTACGCTTGAATACACAACAGAAATCACACATCGGCCAATGTGTGAGGTTTTGTGGACCGGAATTCATGGTAACTGGAGTTTACATCTCAGTTGTGAAAATAAAAATATAAGTCACTAGTACTGTTGCAATTGACCTGTAAACTTGCATTCCGTTATTTATTGTTATATCATTTTAATGCTTAAATAGATATGTCTGGATTCATATTGCTATTCATTTATTCTTTGATATTAGTTGATAATTGATAAGTCTACGAGCATCACTTACTGAGCAAGTAGGAGTGCTCATTCCCCAATTAACATTTAAGGTTGTTGACGTGCGCTCCGACTCAGGAACGGAAAAGATCAGGAGTCTATAATCTTCTTTAAGGTGAAGTGAGTTCACTATTTTATATTGTTTTGAATTACTATTTTGTAATAAATAAGGTTAGGATATTGTTTAACAACCAAGGTTTAAGCCGATTTTTGTATATCATATATTTTATTGAAAAAGTTTTAATTCGGCTACATTTTTGTCAATTTATTCGATATACGATATACTATTTGTGTTATTATCAAGTATGAATGATGGCTGCACTGTTACTGTAATTGAGTTCTCTGGTGCACCAACGCTTAATTAGGGTTTCAAGCCAGGTATCGCCCTAATCATAATAGGGGATGCTACATATGGCACATTTTTTAATTTTTAGATATTTATATTTTCCCTTTTCTGCGTGATTTAAGAATTTTTAGGGCGATTTTCGTTTATTTTTTTCACCATAATTATAAAACTATAATAGAGATTAATCAGAACGAATCTATCTATACTCATCGATTACATAGCTAAATACTTTTTTACACCTATCAATTACTAAACTATATTAGGGGTATTTAGCTATTATTTAGCTTAAATATTTCTATTTTCAAATTTTTTGCCTATATTTAGGACTTTTTAGGGCTATTTTCGATTATCTTTATCACAGTAATTAAAAATATAATTAAGCTTAAGCAGAATGAATCTATCTATACTCATCAATTATTTACCTAAATATTTTTATACTTATCGATTACTAGGCTATATTAGAGTATTCAGCTATCGTTTAGTTTTTCTTTCTTTGTTTTAATAATATTTCTCAAGAATTCAGTATTTTAATAGTGTTGTGGAAACAACACCTCGACCTGAATCTCGATCCTCGATATCAGAGATACAGAACGTCGCAAACTTGTGATGGGATCACTCCTTGTCAAAGTATGCAAAACAAATCTCGAAGCGGGGGCCTCCAGTGTGACGGTCCCAAATCCCGAGACAAACCGGGCACCGCCACGTCGCCGGACACGTTACCAAACCATGCCACGTCACTTGCACGTCTGTCTGTGACGACCCGCGAACTTACCATCTAATACTACAACTTAGTAAATTTTGATATTTAAATGATTATTTTAGCAAAATATACTAAGTTATTAAGTTTTATAACTTAATTCATTTGTTTTGATTTATTTAGGTTATTTTAGTAGCGAAGTCTTAATAGCATGCATATAATTAATGTAAACGAGTTATGCAATATTTAACAACCTATGGGGTGGAAACCCAGCAAAAAGAGATACCATGTATATCAGTTAAGGCGACGAAAATGTATAATAGGTGTTGATATACATGTATCAGGTAAAAGTCTCTCAAAATATCCCAAAAAGTATTTATATATGTAAATAAAAACACCTACGAGTAAGCTAGTGGATGCGCTCCAAATCAGAGGTAGTCATCAATCACCGCCTTCCCCCGGCTCGTCGCAGGATCTGCAAATCGCCACCAATAAACAATGACAAGTTCCAGGTGAGTAAATCCCAAAGAAATTCAGTTAGTATTCACAAGAAATTCAAGAAAAACGGCCACAATTCATGCATATAAAATAAATGAACAGAAATGTAAAGCATGAATATAAGTCGTGAGATAATCAAGAATGTGGAACGCGAGTGTGGTGTATAGCTATCGAGCCCTGGGACAAAAACTGAACCGAGAAGGCCCTGGGGTGAGGAAATCAACACCCCCTCTTCACGGTCGAAATGAGGAACTCTGTGAGTCGAAAGGTAGACTTCCGCCCAACGCCTCAAAAGAGAGGAAATATGTGACGGAGGTGGGCCTCACGTCAAATCGCTCTCGAGATCATCGACTCGCTGAGAGAAATCTCACGCGTAGTCTAAGATATGACCAACACCGTAGCAACAATCGGATCGTCATCAACGAGAGAGATGAAAATGGTCACACCGTCCCTTCGACCATACACGAGACACACGCGGGAATAGAGTAACAATGAAAAATGAACTGACGAAAAGTAATGTGAAATAAATAATTTACAAGAAAAATAAGTAAATTCTAAACTGACTTTCTCGTGGGTTTACTTACCTCAAACGCTTTCGAACCTCCCGCACACGCCTCAAGATACGCGCCCGATACCCGACTATAGTCTTCTAAATTTTTGGTATCTAATTATAACACTTTTGTTATTTTAAAGTCACATTAAAAGAATTTATAATGTGTGACTAAAAATTTGAGCTTTTGTTTCCAAAAAGTTTAATTTCGGCACACTTTTCGAGTTGTGCAGGGGTGTCGTTACCCCAAAAGTCCTCAAAACTACCTTTTTTATATTTTTCTCGCTTTCTTATATTTTTCTTTATTTTTTCTGGATTTTTCCATAATTTTTTAGTTATTTTTTCTATTTTTCTCGTAATTTATTAAATTTTAAATTACTTTCGAATTATATTTTTAATATTTATATTATTTTAATGTAGGGGTGGGCCCCACTGGACCGGGTTTGACCCGGTCCAACCGGGTCGGGCTGACCCGGTCCGGCCCGGCTCGGTTGGGCCCAACCCCGTTGGGCCCAAACCGACCGGGCCCGGGTCCAGGGGTTGCGCGCACGCACTACGTGCGTGCACCCCTCCCCCACCCCATCGTCTTCTTCTGCAGAGACGTTGTCTCTGTTTTTTTTTTTTTTTTTTTTTTTTTTTTTTTTTTGGTTTGGGTTGGGGTTGCTCTCCACCCCAACCCGGGTGGACTCGATGGCAAGGGGAGACACCCCTGCCATCTCCACCCTAACCGATTCGGCCTCCATGGCCGACCTCCTCTCGGCCTCCATGGCCGACGCCCAACAACAACAACAAAAAACAATGCCTTACTTCCTTCCCGGTTCTTCGCACTCTCTTCTCTCCTTCCCGCTTCCTCTTCCTCATCTTCCTCATCTCTGTCTCTTCTTCTTCCTCTCATTGCCGAGTGTGTGTGTGTGTGGTGTGTGGGAGTGAGTGATGTGAGGGAGAGGTGAGAGAGAAAGAGTGACGTGAGGGAGAGGAGAAAAAGATGGTGGAGTGAGGTGGAGTGTGAATGGGAGATAAGTTAGTTGACTTTGTGTATTTAACACCAAAGTGTGACACCGCTCGGACTTTCGCCTGTGTTTACGGCCGTTTCGACGCCCGAATTTTGCGTCCAAATCGCGATATGCGCGTACCGCCGCATCACTAGCCACTTAATATATTTTCCAAAATAATTATACAACGATTATCATTTATTCATTTAATTTATATGTTTTAGTTTCCCCGGCCTAGTGTACCCAAAGTTCGCTCTTCAGCATCCGTCTCGACACGTTTCTCGAGGCGAACACTCGTTACGTTATCTCGCTCGATTCAATGATAAAAAATATATACATGCGATGCTAAGTAATTAACTTGATATACAACATCGCAAATAGGCAAACAATCACACAAAACTACTATTTACCTAGTCAGCGTTCCCTAACCTATATGCGACGTCCACGTGGGTCTGAGCTTAGGGTCTTGACCTGTAATTTGTCAATTAATCGGATTAATTAGAGCGGTCCGTTACAATCTTCCCAACTAAAAGAAATTTCGTCCCAAAATTCAAGTTTAATTAAACATTTACCTTGAAACAAATGGGGGTATCGCTCTCGCATGGTAGACTCTCTTTCCCAAGTGAGACCCTCGTTCTTATGATACTGTCATCGAACGAGTACAAGTGGTATTTCTTTCCTTCTTAGAGTTTGTACATTGCGATCCACTATTTCAATGGGGTGCTCCTCATATGTCACATCCGGTCTGACCTCGATCCTTGTCATATCCACCATCGGTCTCGGTCCTGATCTAGCTAGTCTCAACATAGAAATGTGAAAAACATCATGCACCCCTACCAACTGGCTCGGCAATTTCAACTGATAAGAAACCTCCCCAATTTGACGGACTATCTAAAACGGCCCAATAAATCTCGATGCAAGCTTTCCTTTAATCCCAAATCTCTGGTGACCTTTCAAGGGAGAAACCTTTAGGTAGACCCAATCATCAACTTCATAACTTAGCCCATCGCGGTACTTGTTCACGTATTTCTTTTGTCTATCCTGAGCAGCTTGTAACCTTTGACGAATCAGCCTAATTTTCTTTGTATGATCTACAACAATCTCATGCCCAACAGCAGCTACATCCTCGGGCTTTGCCCAGCAAGCTGGTGATCTTCATGGTCTCCCGTATAGCGCCTCTAATAGTGGCATCCCAATACTAGCCTGATAGCTATTGTTGTAGGCAAATTCACAAAGTGGCAAAAACCCCTCCCATGACCCTCCAAACTGTAGCACACAGGCTCTGTGCATGTCTTCAAGAATTTGAATAAGTCTCTCAGACTGTACGTCGTCTGTGGATGAAAAGTCGTGCTGAACCGCAATTTAGTACCATATTGCTCTTGCATGGCCTGCCAAAGCCGCGAAGTAAGTCGACCGTCTCTGTCTGACACTATAGATATTGGCACTTCCGTGCAGTCTGATAACTTCTCGTTCGAAAAGTGTACTCAGCTGTGTGAAGCTATATTTCATGGAAATTGGGATAAAATGCGATGATTTCGTCAGTCGATCAACGACTACCCAGATGGCATCGTGTTTGCGCAAAGTCGTCGGCAACCCACTAACGAAGTCCATAGTGATGTGTTCCCATTTCCACTGTGGGATAGGTAGTGGCTGCAATAGTCCTCCAGGCTTCCTGTGATCAGCCTTAACCTGCTGACACACCTCACAACTCCTCACATACTGGCTGACATCTGCCTTCATCCCTGGCCACCAAAATAACCGCCGCATATCATGGTACATTTTGGTCCTGCCGGGATGCACCGTGTACCTGGATTTGTGAGCCTCCTGAAGAATACCATCGCGTAAGTCTGCCACTGTCGGAATCCACAATCTACCTCGGTGTCTCAAACACTCATCAACAGACTCGCGCCAATCTGGGTAATCCGGACTTTGTGTCATGTCCCCGAATCTCTGATACATCATATCAGCTCTCTGACACTCCACGACGCGCGGAATAGATATTGTTGGCACTCTAATCTGTCCGCAAATATGTGCCCCTGCAGTATCCGGAACCTCCGACAACTCATAGCTGATGCCGCCTCGAGAGTAAACCAAACTCGTGAGTTATCTTGCAAACTACTGTCTCGTTGTCTGATCCTCTCCTACTAAGAGCATATGCTACGACATTCGCCTTCCCAGGCTGATAGTCAATGGCGAAGTCGTAGTCTTTCAGCAATTCCAACCACCATCGTTGTCTCATATTCAGGTCCTTTTGGGTGAAAAGATACTTCAAACTCTTATGATCTGTATACAAGGTGAACTTCTCACCATAAAGGTAGTGTCTCCACACCTTCAGTGCAAATACAACCGCAGCAAGTTCCAAGTCGTGCACTGGATAGTTCCTCTCATGGGTCCTCAACTGACGCGATAAATAAGCTATCACTCTATCTCCTTGCATCGGTACGCAACCCAATCCGGTTCCACAAGCATCCATATGAATAGTTAATTCTTTACCCAGCTCGGCAATACTAACAACTGTGTGGAGGTCAACTTCTTCTTTAACTCTGTGAATGCCGCCTCGCATTCACTGGACCAATGGAATGTCACATCCTTCTTGGTCAATCTAGTCATCGGCGCTGCAATTTTGGAGAAGTCTTGTACAAAGCGTCGATAATATCCTGCTAATCCTAAAAAGCTCCTGATGTCTGTCATGCACTCTGGTGTAGGCCAGTCGATAATAGCGTGAATCTTACTCGCGTCCACTGAAATACCTCTGTCGCCGATCACGTGTCCTAAGAATTTCACCTCAGAAAGCCAAAACTCGCACTTACTGAACTTGGCATACAATCGGTGCTCCCTCAAAGTCTTCAACGTCTCTCTAAGATGTCTCTCGTGGTCCTCATGGGTCCTGAGTAAATCAAGATGTCATCGATGAAGACTATCACTAATCGATCTAAAAATGGCCTTAAGACTCGATGCATCAAATCCATAAACACAGCTGGCGCATTCGACAACCCAAACGGCATGACAGTGAACTCGAATAACCCGTAACGTGTGTTGAACGCCGTCTTAGGTACATCCTCCTCCCTGATTCGCACCTGATGATATCCAAATCTCAGATCAATCTTAGAGAAGAACTGTGCTCCGGCCAACTGGTCGAATAGGTCATCGATCCTGGGCAAGGGATACCTATTCCTGACTATCACCTTATTTAACTTTCGGTAGTCTATACACATCCTCATACTACCGTCTTTCTTTCTCACAAATAAGACCGGTGCTCCCAGGGTGACATACTAGGGTGTATGAAACTCTTCTTCGATAGATCCTCTAGCCGGGCTCTCAATTCCTCGTGCTCCGACCGTGACATACGGTAAGGTCTGCTCGCTATGGGCCGCGTGCCTGGTACTAACTCAATCACAAACTCTACCTGTTTGGGCGGGGGTAATCCAGGTAGATCCTCAGGAAAAACATCTGGGAACTCGCGTGCTACTGGGACATCTTCAAGTCTGGTCACTGGCCCCTCATCGGACTCAACTATCCTTGCGAGGATCTCCATTTTCTGAGTGGTAGCTAACCTTCCTCTCGTGATCGGAAGTGACGTCGCGACTCCGGTAAAGGTGAAATCAGGAATCCCCGGTATTTGAAAAATGACGGTTTTCCTAAAACAATCCAAATGCGCGTGGTATGCCGCCAACCAATCCATGCCTAAGAGTATATCGAACTCTAGGTATTCTAATACTCGGAGATCTATGGGTAACTGATGACCACCTACCTCGACTGGACAATCTCTACAAATCCAATTAGGATATATCTTATCCCCAGCATGTCGTGCTAAGGATAAGGTGGGTGCTAACGTTTTCAGGTGTCAAACCTAACACTCCTACCATCCGTCCCGAAATAAATGATAACGTACTACCAAAATCTATCAATGTATGCATAGGGCGACCAAAAATAATCAACGTACCATCGACGAGCTGCCGAGACGCATCACGATCTGGTGCGACAACTGCGTGCACCTGCTCCCTCGCCTGCACTGGCTGAGCTGCTAGTGGTGGTGCTGGCTCCCTGGTACATTCACTTTTGTAGTGCCCCTTCTGCCTACATCTGAAACACGTGACATTATGTCTATGTCCGAGCCCTGACCTTGTTATCCGCTAGCCCTATGGCCCTGTCCCTGTCCCTGCCACTGCTGACTCTCGTCTCTGCCTCTCTAGACCTGACCTTGTCTCTGCGGCTGCTGGACTACCATAACCTGTTGTGGCTGTGCTGGTACAACTGCATGTGCACTGATCGTCTGACCACCATCATATTTGCGCTTACGTCCCTTCTATCTCTCCGATCGCGGTTCCTCTTGCCTTTCCTATCTGACCTCCCCTGGCCTCTATGACTGTCGTGACGCATTGGAGCGGGGACGGCGTTGTTCCACATCAAAAATGTCTCGTGGGCCAACGCCCTCTCGTAAACTTCACGCACAATCTTGGCTCCTGTCGACACAATCGCGCCCCCAATCTCTGGGTCGAGTCCTCGAATAAAATAGTGGACCTGAAGTCGTTCGGTCCCAGCTACATCCATCGCAAAAGTAAGCAGGTATGTGAATCTCTCCATGTATTGCGACACCGTCCGGCCACCCCGCCTCAGCGTCAAGAACTCCTTCCTCAGTCTCACCTGAATCTCGATCGGGATATACTAATCATAAAAGAATTTCTTGAACTCTGCCCAAGTACTCGGCTCTTCGTGAGCGGCTGTGTGGGCGGTCCACCATACTGCAGCATCTCCACTGAGCATAAATCCGAAATTCCTAGCATGTATGCTGTCGTGCATCCTCAAAAGCCCGTGAAGTTTCTCGTGTGAAATGATCCACTTCCCAGCTACCTCTGGGTCACCGCCTCCATAATAGTAGCCTGGCTGAAAACGAACGAACCCTTAATCAACTTTGCCTCAGCCGATAAGGAGGTCTCGAATGTGATCTCTTGTTATGGAATCAGTGTCGGTGCCACGGCCGACGTAGTCAATGGTGTAGTGACTGCTGGCAGTATCTCGATAGTAATGGTCGTGATCGGGGTCGCCGGAATAGTAGGGGCGACAACTTTCTGCTCTACAGTAGTGGCGGCGGCGAGTGCGGCAGAGGCCGATATTGCCGCTGCATGCGCTCGAAGCAATCGAACATCTCCTCGAGCTGCAAACTATGGAATGCGACCATGTCGCACAATATCTGATCCGAGTTGACAGGTGTCGAGCCGCTCGGCTAGCCTCAATCGTCCGTATGAAGAACTGGTCGTCTACCCATGTCGAATTTGCAAATCACGAACGTGCCGCAAATCATCGTCGTCATACGTGTACATAAGTATTACAATCAATATATACACATATAAGTCCTGGTACTACCCGCTCACTTTGCTTCCCAACTAAAGTTCTAAGTTAGGATCTTTGGGTTTCCACATCTAATGTTTGTTGTTAAATTTTATTTGGTAGTATTAAAGTTTCCCCTAGGTTCGCCCAAACCTAAGCTTTGATACCAACTGTGACGGCCCCAAATTCCGAGATAAACCGGGCACCGCCACGTCGCCGGACACGTTACCAAACCATGCCACGTCACCTGCACGTCTGTCTATGACGGCCCGCGAACTTACCATCTAATACTATAACTTAGTAAATTTTGATATTTAAATGATTATTTTAGCAAAATATACTAAGTTATTAAGTTTTATAACTTAATTCATTTGTTTTGATTTATTTAGGTTATTTTAGTAGCGAAGTCTTAATAGCATGCATATAATTAATGTAAACGAGTTATGCAATATTTAACAACCTATGGGGTGGAAACCCAGCAAAAAGAGATACCATGTATATCGGTTAAGGCGACGAAAATGTATAATAGGTGTTGATATACATGTATCATGTAAAAGTCTCTCAAAATATCCCAAAAAGTATTTATATATGTAAATAAAAACACCTACGAGTAAGCTAGTGGAGGCGCTCCAAATCAGAGGTAGTCGCCAATCACCGCCTTCCCCCGGCTCGTCGCAGGATCTGCAACTCGCCACCAATAAACAATGACAAGTTCTAGGTAGTAAATTCTAGAGAAATTCAATTAGTATTCACAAGAAATCCAAAAAAACGGCTACAATTCATGCATATAAAATAAATGAACAGAAATGTAAAGCATGAATATAAGTCGTGAGATAATCAAGAATGTGGAACGCGAGTGTGGTGTATAGCTATCGAGCCCTGGGACAAAAACTGAACCGAGAAGGCCCTGGGGGTGAGGAAATCAACACCCCCTCTTCACGGTCGAAATGAGGAACTCTGTGAGTCAGAAGGTAGACTTCCGCCCAACGCCTCAAAAGAGAGGAAATATGTGACGGAGGTGGGCCTCGCGTCAACTCGCTCTCGAGATCATCGACTCGCTGAGAGAAATCTCACGCGTAGTCTAAGGTATGACCAACACCGTAGCAACAATCGGATCGTCTTCAACGAGAGAGCCGAAAAATGGTCATATCGTCCCCTCGATCATACACAGACACACGCGGGAATGGAGTAACAATGAAAACTGAACTGACGAAAAGTAATGTGAAATAAATAATTTATAGGAAAAATAAGTAAATTCTAAACCGACTTTCTCGTGGGTTTACTTACCTCAAACGCTTTCGAACCTCCCGCACACGCCTCGAGATACGTGCCCGATACCCGACTATAGTCTCCTAAATTTCTAGTATCCAATTATAACACTTTTGATATTTTAAAGTCACATTAAAAGAATTTATAATATGTGACTAAAAATTTGAGTTTTTGTTTCCAAAAAGTTTAATTTTAGCACACTTTTCAAGTTGTGCAGGGATGTCGTTGCCCCGAAAGTCCTCAAAACTACATTTTTTATATTTTTCCCACTTTCTTATATTTTTCTTTATTTTTTCTGGATTTTTCCATAATTTTCTAGCTATTTTTTCTATTTTTTTTAAATTTATTAAATTTTAAATTACTTTCAAATTATATTTTAAATATTTATATTATTTTAATGTAGGAATGGGCCCCATTGGACCGGGTTTGACCCGGTTCAACCGGGTGGGGCTGACCCGGTCCGGCCCGGCTCGGATGGGCCCAACCCAGTTGGGCCCAAAGCGACCGGGCCCGGTGCGTGCGTGCAACCCCTCCCCCACCCCATCGTCTTCTTCTCCAGAGACGTTGTCTCTGTTTTTTTTTTTTTTTTTTTTTTTTTTTTTTTTTTTTTTTGGTTTGGGTTGGGTTGCTCTTCACCCCAACCCGGGTGGACTCGATGGCGGGGGAGACACCCCTGCCATCTCCATCCTAACCGGTTCGGCTTCCATGGCCGAACCTCCTCTCGGCCTCCATGGCCGACGCACAACAACAACAACAAAAAAAAACAATGGCTTACCTCCTTCCCAGCTTTCCGCACTCTCTTCTCTCCTTCCCGCTTCCTTTTCCTCCTCCTCCTCCTCCTCCTCCTCTCTGTCTCTTCTTCTTCCTCTCACTGCCGAGTTTGTGTGTGTGTGGTGTGTGGGAGTGAGTGACGTGGGGGAGAGGTGAGAGAGAAAGAGTGACGTGAGGGAGAGGAGAAAATGATGGTGGAGTGAGGTGGAGTGTGAATGGGAGATAAGTTAGTTGACTTTGTGTATTTAACACCAAAGTGTGACACCGCTTGAACTTTCGCCTGTGTTCGCGGCCGTTTCGACGCCTGAATTTCACGTCCAAATCGCGATATGCGCTTACCGCTACGTCACTAGCCACTTAATATATTTTTCATAATAATTATATGACCATTATGATTTATTCATTTAATTTATATCTTTTAGTTTCCCCGGCCTAGTGTACCCAAAGTTCGCTCTTCAGCACCCGTCTCGACATGTTTCTCGAGGCGAACACCCGTTACACTATCTCGCTCGATTTAATGATAGAAAATATACACATGCGATGCTAAGTAATTAACTTGATATACAACATCGCAAATAGGCAAACAATCACACAAAACTACTATTTACCTAGTCAGCGTTCCCTGACCTATCCGCGACGTCCACGTGGGTCTGAGCTTAGGGTCTTAACCTGTAATTTGTCAATTAATCGGGATTAATTAGAAGCGGGCTAGACCAATAGAATGCTGCTACATGTTAATTGGTCTGTTGATCCTCATTCTACCTGTCGCACAGCACGTAACTTGAGGCAAATAGTCCTGCTTTCGATCAATGCATATAAATACTCCATTTTGAATATTTTTTGTCGTGAATTGAACCGGGCACTCCGATTCACCTGAAAATGACCAATAAATATAATTAAATATATATTTTTAGAGAATTTTCAGATTAAATATATTAAAATAAAGTATTAAACACATATAAATACTGATTTATCAAATACCCCCAAACTTAAGACTTTGTACATCTCGAGCAAAGGTGTAGATGACAATACAAACTAAACTAGACTCCTAATATAATATTGCAATGACTCACTAATCCTACACCCAACTCAAATTCATGGAGTTCATTTGATTTACATAGCCACCAAGTTAACAAGTCCACTCGAGAAATTTTAGAGTTACGAAATGTCAAGACTCACAACCCAAACACAATTAAGATCGCACTTTGAAGACATAGATCCGGTCAAAGCAAAGGTCATCAACTACTCATAAGTTTTCTTGGTCTATACATTCAAGCACGCAAGTTTAAATTTCACCTAATTTAGTGAAAGTACTCGAACTAAATCTTTTATTTGAGGAGTTTCATAACTTCCGCCTTTATTTAAATTTTTAATATTTTTTCTCTAAAACTTTTTTCAATTAATACGGTCTCTGCTCCATTTCCTATGGTCCAATTTTCTCACTTTTTCCACTACAAGTTTCCCTACTCATTTTCTGTAGAAACTTGTATGACACTCTACACTTAGAAAACTCATGTTAGTACTTCTCATTTTCACTATAATCAAGTAAACCACCCAAATATGGGTTAAAATAATATAACTTGCATAAATTTGACCTTCTACTCATTTTCGTCATCCAACAGAAAGTTTAACCATCATACTAAGTCCCTAATCATGAATCATAAAAATGCTAGGTACAGGCTCGATTGAGTGTTTCTTCTAGTTTTCCCTAAGTTTCAAGTCAAAAAGGCAACTATAATTTACTCATCCACAAACAAAGGCATGAAACAAAGTATCAGGTGACTCTATATACAATAAAAAATAAAAAAATAAAAAATAACTATACTAAATATATGCATGAAAGTGTATCATATCATAATGAAATGAGAGAGAAATATGAAAGGACAAGAAATGAAAGAAATGAAATGAAATGACAAGAAATGAAAGAAATGGAAGAAATGATATTAAACACCACCATTACCATTTGAAAATCGCATATAACTGCATAAAAAATTAAATAATCTCATATACGGTCTTTCGCAAAGAATCCATCCAACTCAATCTACAATCTATAAAATACCCTAAAACGTATTCCAAACTTTGTCCTCGAGGTTCAAAACAAGTCAAGACATTCATACAACAAAAAGAAAAAGACAGTGGTGAAGAAGAACATGGATAAGAAGATGATACAAATGCATGCATGACAAAAAGTCTCTAAAAACCAGTGAACGCACAAAATCTCTCATGTGTAGGTGACTAAGGAAACTAAAAAAGAACCATCATAACAAGAGCAAGAACTAGTAAACATAGGAGTTAACTGAAAAGATTTCAATCAAGTCTTGCGAGCCCGAAGTCTTTCAACTAAGGGTAAAATCAACAAGGTGATGGAATGAAGTCTAGGGTTTTTGGTCTATTTAAAAACCCACCACTAATGCGACAACTTAAGTTGGATATGTCCCAAACAAGTCTTAAAACACCTAAAATTCTATAAACATGTTAATTCTTAAAAAAATACTCACGTTATGCTAAAAAATGTAATCCAAAGTCAAACCTAATAAAACTCTCGGTGCTCCAATCCTCCAATAAGCGTTAGACGTGACATAATAAAAAAATTAAAACTAAAATAAATGCAAGATATAAATAAAATAAAGCTGGGCTACCTCCCAACGAGCCTTCTTTCTCTTAAGTTTTTGGCTAGATTTGACGTAATTGATCACGTGGTGCCCTCTCCTTTCGAGATGTCAACAACGAATGATGTATCAACGTATTTAGGCAATGAAGCGTGCACGCCCTCTTTCATATTCATGAGCTCATTCGGGATTTCCAAAATGAAAAAATATGTCGCATCAGGATCGACCAACACAAAGGTGTCGACAGTGTAGAAGATCTGTGAACGTTCCCTTACTTTCACCCCTTATAAAGTATACCAAATGTGCATGGGAGGGAGTGGTTTCACAACACCAGAGGTTGGACTTCCTTGTTCTCTATTTGCAGCTTCTCTTTATCTGAAATGACATCAATTTTCATCTCATTTTCCTCCTCATTTAATGCAATTATAATTTATGGCTCAATTTGAAAGACTTCACGTCCTTCCGTTGTTTCTCTCAAATAGTCTTTCATCTATGTAATATCATTCACCTCAAGATTTTTCAACGTATCAACACTCACATCTTCCTCTGGGTTAAAAATTGGTTGTGTGCTACACAACTCTTCCTCGTTAGTCATATTCTGAAGCGTGGCATTATATTGAATAAATTGAGTTTCCAAGTCCTTCAAGCTTGGAATCTCAAAATCAGTTTGTCGAAGCTCTTCTAAAAGCCGTTGAAATTGTTGTTGATTATCTATCAATTGCTTCATCATATCTTCCAAGGAGGTGCTTTGATGAGATTTTTGATTTCCTTCATGTTAAGGGATCTGTGGGTTAGACATGAGCCCAAAACGTCGGGTTGTGGCGATGCATAGCTAGAATAGTGATAATCTCATACTGGATAATAGGGACAGTCATGTGCGGAATGAGAATAGTCTCCACAAATTTCACAAACCTCGACCTGTTGCACAAAAGAATGCATGTTAGAAAATCGATATACATTATGTCACATACATACCCCATTCACATTATAATAATGTGAGTCTTCGAATCGACCATAATTAAGGGGGTAGGAGTAGTCCATCGTAGGGGTTGCTGCATACGTGTTAAGAGCAAGGGACTAGATAGGAAAAAAATAAAATAAAAAAACCAAAGAAAGAAAAATATCAATCCCCAGCGAAGACGCCAAAAATTGACGCGCGCCGAGTGCGTCAATAAAATAAAGTTCCTAAACCAACTATTTTGTAGAATAGTGGCAATTGGTCGATCTCACAAAGATTGGTAGTATTTCTTAGATCAAAAATAACAAAAAAGGAAAATCGAGGATTTTAAATAAATAATTAATAATTTAACTAATTAAACTAATAATAAAAATAACTTTCAAATAGTTTCAAGAAAACACCTAGGTCTACAGTTCCACAAATCATAATCAGGATTCAATAGCAATCATGGTCTTCAATCTTTCCCAAAAAGTCATTAATTTAATTTCTCCTAGATTAGCTATAGAAAATCAACATCCACCAGAAATTTCTCGTTCTCATAATCTCGATAGCCAGGACGTCCGCCACTAACTACTTCCCTAATTAATTCATAACCCTAGACATCCGCCAATCAGGTTTAACACACTAACTGCAGTAATTTGGGTATGTAGGAACACTAATCTTAAATAACTGAATCGCATCCGCTTCTGGTTTAACCTAGATTTAATTGTTGCACACTCAAGAACCGAATGGGTTTTATGGCAAATGGGTGAGTTTTCGTCACTTTATTGTCCAAAAGCACAATTACACAGATACTAATGGTCAAAATAACTATAGGTTGTCCCTCTAAAACAATGTACTAGCCATATACACACCCTAGAACTGAACCATAAACCTTAAAAGTAACAACAATGAAATAGGAGAATTAAACTAAATTAAATAAAAAATAAAAGATCTCATATAATATGCCATGAATCCGTGATCTCAACTTGTTTCCCCACCGACCTAGGTAAGGAGTTGATTAGTCGGACATCATCGTCGAAGAAAGTCGATAACAAAACAATAATAGTCGATGTTTGCTAATAATACCCTAAGTTCATAATATATAAAACTACTAAATATTTGTCCCGGGATGTAAGAGAAACTAATTTTGGGGGTTGGGGAGGTGACTCGTGCGCCGAGGAGCATCGTATGGTTGTTTTTGGGCTTGAAATCACTTCTGTCCATGTGTCGCAACGTGATTAGTTCATTTCCTGCAGAGTAGCTGATGTGGCGTCGTCTGATTGGTTGAGACCGAAACTTGTGACGTGGTGGTTGGGTGAGAGCGCGACACGTGGCGGCAAGATGGTGGTGAAGAAACTCGCACAATGTGGCAAAGATCTGGGATACCATGCTGACGCGCATCCCGAGGGAGAACTAATGGAAGGTGAAACAAGTGAGATGTTGGTTTGTGACATGGCGTAAATGCTGATGTGGCAGCTCCCGATTGGAGGAGAAAATGGAGACCGCTAATGTGGCGCTCTCCCATTGGTTGAAAGAACTGTTGATGACGTTGTGTAGGCATGAGAAAATGAGCCGGGTCAATGAACCGCTGACATGCGACACGTTGAGGAGTGTTGGACCAATAGAATGCTGCCACTTGTTAATTGGTTTGTTGATATTCATTCTATCCACCGCGGCAGTACGTAACTCGAGGCAAATAGTCCGGCGTCCGATTAATGGATGTAAATACTCCATTTTGAGTATTTTTCACCACGAATTCAACCGCGCACTCTGTTTCACCTAAAAATGATCAAATTAATTTAATTAAATAAATACTTTGGAGACTTTTCACATTAAATATATTAAAATAAAGTACTAAACACATATAAATATTGACTTATCAGCAAGGTGACACGTGGCTTCATTTAGACAAGAACTTTTCCACCCAAAGATCAGTGACGTGGGCTGTCGCTAAACCCGTCGCTAATCGAGTCAACGGATCAAACATTGGCCTCGTCGCCAATCCTTCGCCATTTAGCGACGGGAAATAGTCAATCGCTATTTCCCGTCACTAAATGCAACAACTTTTTATAGTGTATATTTCTTCTCCAAAACTTTATTTCTTATTTTTATTCATTTTCTTTATTTATTTATATTAATTTTAATAAAAATTTTAACCAGTTAAAAAAATTTAGAAAAATATTGTTTATTTTAAAATCTCAAAATAAATATAATTAAAAATCACATTTAAAAAATTGAAAAACAAAAAAAATAAAAAAACCAGTTTGTGAACAGTAGACTTCATAAGCTACATTTTGCAAGGAAATATGGAGTTTCGGTGGAACAACTGAACTCTCCATTTTCATCAACCGGACTGCACGTTGCTCTAAATTATCCCAAACTTTACTTTTTGTGCCAAAATTGACATGATTACGTTTTTTAGACAAATTGAAGTATGACATAAGAAATTGGTAAATTAAGTTGCTATCAAAATGAGGTGGATTAAATTTTGATATCAAAATAATATAAGACTTTGGGTTTGATACGCATAAAACTAATTTTTTTCGTCTTTGTGGGGATTGTAACTTAAATTTACAATTAACCATTTTATTTCTTAAAATTCAAACCACCTAATTATAAAAAAAAAAAAAAAAACAACTTTACGAATCTCCAATGGCACTCAACATTAATTTGCCTAAAAAATTAATTGAGTCAAAATTGACACAAAACACAAAATATAAGATTATTTAGGCATAATTATTAGTTTGAGTTTGTTTATAAAAAAAATGAAAGTTTGAAATTATTGTAACTATTCACCAAATAAATTAAAAAGCGGCTAAACAGACCATACTTTTTGCTAAAAGGACTCACCTATTTTTGTACCCTTTTTCCAAGTTATTTTACTTGAAATACCCCAGTTTTTTAGAAATCTCCCTAAATTCTCTTCGTTTCTCGATTTCAGCCATTGTAGAATACTTGTACTATGTCAGAAGTGTCATGTGAGTGTTTCTTTTCACTGAACAAGGTTAGATCTGGTCTCGTCATGCTTTAGAAGTGAGGAAGTGCCGCTTGCGGGTTTTGACCAACTTACTACGAGACCTCTAAAGAGGTTTTGTTCTCCTCCTCCTAAGACTGTCAAGAGGATCGGGTCTAAGTGGGAGACGCAGAGAGGTGACTTAGACCTTTAAAGAGGTATCAGAGGAGTTAGCTAAGACCTCTTTAGAAGTCTCAGTGCCTAGGTGTTCAAAACCCACGGGGCGATAATAACGAACAAAAAATTTTCAAAACTCTAAAGAAAAAAAACATGAAAACGACAAAAAGTGGGTTGTAACGACCCTAATAAATCTAATCTTAGTTATTTGCCTAATAAGACCATGATGTGACAGCTAATTGTGGCGGCCCCGCACCCCGAGGCCACTAGGTGGGTGTTGCTCCTCGCCTTGTGGGCCCCATTTTACTGTCCACGTTACTAACATGTAGGGTCCCGTACTCTGTCGATTGTCACGTATGCATTCTCGGTGTGCGTGCTAATTTGTCGTGTTGTTGGTATATGAATTGTAAACTAGTTATGTATATTTCCTTTTTAAGTCATGTATATTTAGGGTTTATAGTCTTTTATTTTTGAACTTTGCGAATTATACATATGGATTGTGTTTTACTTACTTAAGATTAATAAGAAATTAATTAACAGAAAAGTCTTAAACTGACATAAAAGCATGAATATATATATATATATATATATATATATATATATATATATATATATATATATATATATATATCGTGCATCATAAAACATAAATCCTAATGTGGAAAACTCGAAAATAGCATACTCTGTATATAAGGCAACATGATAACTAAGAGATAAGCATATATATAGGGCTTTTTTCACATAGTAAGGTGGGTTTACTTTTTCATTCATCAAATAGGGAGGGTTAATTTAAAATTGCAAAAGTAATGTAAATCACTTTTTCAAAAGGAGCTATTGATGATGAGGTGGATGTATGATGCGGTATGGTGTGGTGTGGTTTGATGAGGTGGAAGAAACATGTATAAATAACTCATTTTGAAAATGAGCTATTCATACAAAATACTAAAGTGCATGAATTTACACCTTCTCAAAAGGAGTTATTTGTTCAACTCAAATATCACAAGCACGTATCAAGGTGGAGGACACGTGCGTATCGAGGTTGAGAGAACTCGTGCAAACATCATGCACGTGTCACCCGATGGACAACCTGCATCACACACATATCTCGAGGTGGTCAACCTGCGTCACTCGCGTATCTCGAGGTAGACAACCTATGTAAATGACACGTACGTATTTCGACGTGGACAACCCATGCAAACATCACGCATGTATCTCGAGATAGAGAACTCATGCAAGCGCCACGCACGTATGTCGAGGTGGGCGACTTATGCAACCTCGTGCAATTCATGCAAACGTCATGCATGTATCTCAAGGTGTGCAACTCATGCAACCTCGTGCAATTCATGCAAACGTCACACTCGTGTCTCGAGGTGGACAACTCATACAACCTCTTCTAATCCATGCAAACCATGTAAAGGTCATGCACATATTTTGAAGTGGACAACCCATCTAACCTCGTGCAATCCAAGTAAACTATGCAAACGTCACGCACGTGTCTCGAGATGGACAACCCACGTAAACAACATGCACATATCTCGAGGTGGACAATCCAAGCAAACGGCATGCACCTTTCTTGAGGGGACAACCTATGCATATCAACTACAAATCATGCAACCCATGCAAACGTCATGCACGTATCTCGAGGTGGGCAACACGTGCAACCTATAAAAACCATGCAACTCATCCTTTAAAGTCTTGTCTTATTTTCATTTAGAAACGAATTAGGTTTTCCGGTACGCTCTGGATTGTTTTGGAGAGAAACAAAAAGGTTTGGTATTCTTTTGAAACTATCACTTCGAATCTCGGCCGTTCATGTGTGAACTGCTGGTAGAGGGCTTTCGTCATTGGCAGCACCTTAGAGATTGATCAACCTTCAGAAAGGTATTTTGTGACCGAGGTATGATTAAGTTTTCTTGGTCTAAACGTTTTAATGGAATTAGATTAGGATCCTGTTGGGGTTTTTTGTCAAAATTATTTTGTAATCTCATCTGCGTATGAACCCCAAAACCTAACATCAAGTACCTTAAAAATTTAGGCTAAATTGGACACACTAGTGATCCGGTTGTGTAGGTGTAGTGTCTTCACGAAACTCATTGCGATCATCATATTAAATCCAATGCGCTTGAATATAGGGTTATATGATAGGCTAGTGAAGTAGCCATTATCGTACCTCTTGGCTATTGAGATTAGAAAGTGCGAGGTCTATAGCAACACCAGGATACTTTTGATTTGTATATTTAACATAAATTAAGGATCAAATCCAATATTTTATCGAACCGAACTTGTACGTCTTGACGTAGGTATTTCTATTAATTATTTTCAAAGCTATTTCCATTGTTTATTTATTTTCCTACTATATTGATCAGTTAATTAAATCACTTTCTTAAACGCCCGATTTCCCTTTTGTTGTTTTTGACCTTAGAAAGAATATCAATCCTTGTAGGATCGACTCTTTGCCACTATTCTACAAAATAGTTGGTTTAAGTAATATATTTTTTTGACGTGTTCGGCTCGCGTGAAGTGGAGCTTTGGAGTTGGAGGTTGAAGAATCTCCAATCGATACGAGATCCCCTCGAATTCTTACACGGAGAACTCTCCTCGAAAAATGTGCAACCACTATAATTACCCTTTTTTGAATTATTTTGGAATATAGAAATCTAAACTTTATCAAATTGGCTCAAACACATATAATTCATTGTAAATTAATACTAGGAGCCTAGGAGATTCTGGTGTAAAGTTTGAGGCGTGTGATAGCCATGATTTGTGTGATATTTGAACCTTTGAGGTAAGTAAACCAATAAGAAATTCAATATTAATTCTTTTCATTTTTTGTTTTATTTGATGAAATCATTGCTATTATTGGACTCTACTTCCCTACCGAGTGACTTAGGGTCTAAGTAGTCAGGTTTAGTCATTGTCCACTTGCGGGTTAAGTTGTCGATTAGCTCTCGTGGCTTTGAGACGGGTCTAAACCCTCTAAGTGAGCATTTGTCACACGTCGTGGCTCATTTCAGGTATTGCGACTAAGCATCGAGTTGAGTCTATGGCTCTCTTTAGAGTTTTCTTGGACTACGGCTCAAGCGAGTCGATAGTGTCGAGCGGATTAAGTACAGTCAAAGCGGCTTTGACCTGCCGCACTTGTTTTAGACCCTTACACATTTAAAGTAGCTTTAAGCCCACGTTTAGAGTGTCATGACTACTTACTCACTATCTTTAGCTTCCAGGTCACTTGGTCCCTACCATTGATCATTGTAGTATGTCTATGATACGTTTTACAGTTTTTTCTCATAACTTTATTTCTTTCCAGCATGATTTTATGGGCTTGTTTGTTGTTGATCTTGAGAAATAATGTTGAACTTCTTTTGTATTTACTCACTAAACTGTCTCGTTTTTTTTGTGACAATTACAGGTCCCTTTAGTAGCAGAGGCAATGAGTCTATAATCAATGACTTCCTCTAAGCCTCCCTCGGAGTCAGCTCCTCTCTATACTATAGTAGATTTATTTTGATATTTTAGACTGTATTTATGTTATATATTGATGTTTTTGGTTACTTCGAGGTTCATTTTGAGTTATGAGACATTTGATACATGTATATGATACCTCTCCATTTCGTTAGTCACCAAATTTATACATGAGGTCTACTTTTGTAGGATTTCCATACCTAGGAATGTCTCGACTACCGTTTGCTTATTTAAGTTGCTTTAAATGTTTTTAATTTTTACTGCATAAACATTAAGACTTTTTAAATTAAATAACAAGCCTAATAAGCAACTAATGATTGAATAACTTGGATAAGAGGCTAACTAGGCTTGCGTTGACTCTACGGTGTTGACCGGGGTCCACGTAGGCTTAGTCCAGACGGGGCTCAATTTGTAGGATCTGGGGTCGTCATAATTTTGACTCAGAATTGGTTGATATTCTCGACTCCATCGACATTAATTTGTGTCCAAAATGCATGATTTAAGCTCTAAACTAAACAACGACGACTATGACAACAACAACAACAACAACAACAACATAAAAATCGACTCAAAATAGCAAAAAACCAAATAAAACTTAGAAATTGAAACGAAAAGAGGTGGGAATACGCTCACAATGTCAAATCCATATAGTTGCACCTAAGTTTCATTGGTTTCGAGTCAGATGAGAGAGTGCGATTCGAGAGTAGGGTTCAATTGAGTGAATGAAATATGAGTGAGCGAGGGTGAGCGGGGTATAGGTGAGCAAAAAAACCTTTATATACAAATACAACATTGTCATTTTCACTAAGGAGCGAAAAGGAAATTTGAAAATGAGGTCCTCTTAGCAAAAAAGGAGCTTTCGTTAGCTGCTTAAAAAAAATTCACAATCAACCATGTCAACTACAAAAGCAAAATTCTCATGGTCCCGATGCCTAGAAGGCATATATATGATGACATCCCATTAACATGTGAATTGATTCATATTATAAGTTGATTTTTAAGGAAAAAAAGTATTAGATGCATTGATTATTAGGGTGAGCACTAACCAAAACTTTAATCATTTATCTTGATTGTCTCGAGCCTTTTGTTGGGGATTAAAGTTAGGGATGCAGGTGGAGCGGAGAATCCCCATTCCCCACGAGGATCTACCTTAATGGGGTCGAAATTCTCTGCCAACTACCCCCACAGGGATAAGGACGGTGACAATTTCATCCCCACCATCGTGGGCAGGGCAAGGGTAATATTACCCCTTCCCACCATGAAGATTCCCTATGGGGATCCTAAATATTTCATATAGGAATTGCATCAAAATCATTAAATTTTATATATCTTTTTTTGTAGCTAGTGTTTCGCATAAATTTTGAAAATCAACGTACAATTGCGAAGAAAAAGCTTTTAATGATTTTAATTTCAGATCTATAATGTATTTGATCTATTTTTTTTAGATATTATGTAAAAAAATGATTGGGAATCCTTATGGGGTGGGGATTGCCGAGTAGAGAATAGGGGTCAAAAATTCTCTAATGGGAAATTTCAAGAAGAATCCCGTCTCGCCATAAGTGGGGATGGGGGTGGGGATTGCATTTCCTGCCCCAAACTCGCCCCGCACCTGCATCCCTAGTTAAAGTTGCAGTTATCTTTCAATTTCAAGTAGCAACTTGCAACTTAAACCATATTAACTAGCCCTCAAACTTCGAGGGTTTTTTAGATTTAACCCCTCAACTTTTATTTAGCCCTTCAACTTTGATTTTGATTGAGATTTGGACATTCTTACACCTTCTTCGAGTCTAGCGAAGAGGAAGAAGGTGTGAGAATGGCCGAGTTCAAACTTATGACTTTTTATTTTGTCTCTTGAATTTTTTTTTTTTTTTAAAATTGAGAAAGAGAGGTTCAAATCATGCAAATAAAAGTGGAGGAGCCAAATCTAAAAAAACTTCAAAGTTTGAGGGCCACTTAATATATTTTCCTTTTTTTGTTTTTAGTATATTTTTATGAAATTATTATTATTATGTTTTTACGATGAGTAGCAACTTCTAACTTTTGTTTTTATGAAGTGTAGCAATTGGGAACTCGGGGACCTTGTGACTCTAGTTTGAGTCATACAAATGGAGATGTCACAGTTGAACTCTTACCTCGATTGCGGGTTGACCTGGAGTAAGTTCGAAGTACTCGATTTAGTCCAGATACTGCATGATCTTAGCGAAAAAAGAAAAAAAGAAAAGTAGCAACTCAATGTCCGTTTGGAATGTCCAAAATGGATCACCCAAACATTTTCCTAGCGAAATGACCAACTTAATTGTAAATTGATTCTAGAAATATAGCTCACTCTCAAATTTTCAACTAATGATTTTTAAGTTACCAACTGAGATTAAATTTAGTGGCGCCTTAGCCAGAAAATCTCAAATTTGATTCCAGGTTAAAAAGCTGAGTTGAGAGACTTCTACCTTGTATGTCCTAGTTGAAAAATGAAGAATGCAAATTATATAGAAATAAAAAGAAAAAAAAAGTAACAAAAACAGTTGTTTTTAGGCCTCAAATTTCGAGTTTTGAACTAACAAATATGTCTTGCAAATAAAGATAATTACCGCATTTTCCATTTAGTAGTAATCACAAAAATCCGAGAAAACTACATCTTATGTCGCATCCAACTATATTTTCTTTTGATAGGCCAGGATATCCAAGCCACCCCGCCGACATCGAATTGACGATGAACTCGATTAGTCCCTCGAGAGTTTTTAGTTGTCCCACCAAATAAGAACCCAAGAAAAAAATCAGAGGGAGAAATGAGTAGGTAAGTTTTGAATTCAACACATCTACCTTAGTCACCGTATTAAAAATAAAATTTACCACTCAACCAACGCCCTTAGGGCATTCGACTATTTTATTTTAGTCTATCATTTTTTTTAATAAGAATCAACAATTTGACTTCTGAAGCCGAACCCACAACTTCTCCCAATATTAACTTCTGGTGAATGATGCCTCATTCATCTCATTAAAAATGTTTTGTCTTATTTTTGCCTATTAACGGAGATATAGTATGTGCACGTGTGACCCACGCAAGAGGTGACATTTACTAGGGATGTTGCAACATGACTTTTAGAATTTGGAGGGATTTTTGTTTTCTTGTAAAAAATTTTGAATTAATCTATTTATTTAAGAAGTTGGATTTGTGCTCGAACTCCCCTCCAAATTTTTGTTTGCAAGTTACCTCCAACCCAAACCAAACAATGCCTTAGCACTTAGCAGGCCTCCCACCAAAATCCACATCCCGTTTTTCAACCAAACGTCAAATGCCAAACGGCTACTGGAAAATCAAAAAATCTCAAACCACTTTCCCTCTCCTTCACAAAAAGTCCCGTCCGTAATTGCTTTCTGCTTTGAAGGGCATTTCCACACTCACCCGCACACTTCCCCAAAAAATCGAACGTTTTACTTCCTCTTCTCTTCTCTTCTCTTTTCGACCTTCTTCACTACGCTCGGACTGTTCCTTCACCAACACCACCTGCATTTCCTCCATAAATTTCTAGGGCTTCTCTCTCGTTCAAACCCCATTTTACGCACTCTTCAGATCTTAATCAATGACGGAAGGCCTTGTTGATTCAGTGACCAAATCAGTCGTGGAGGTCTCGAGTAATGGCGATGAGAGGAAAGTGGAGAGGAAGGGGAGAGGGGAGATCGACACGTCTGCGCCGTTCGAGTCGGTGAAGGAAGCCGTGAGTAGGTTTGGGGGAAGTGCGGTTTGGAGGCCGCACAAGAGTTTGGGATTGGAGGTAGGGTTTTTGAGTACTCTCTTTTTTTTTTTTTTTTTTTAGGTTGGATTTGGTTTGTTCTTGTTCGGGAAAGAAAGTTCTGATTTTGGAGGGTTTGGTTTGTTGAGTAGGTGATTTTGTGTAATGGGTGTCAAGCAATTCCTATGTTATGCTTAGTAATGTTGGTCCTTGATTTTACCTTACATGGTGAAGTTTTCATTTGGTTTGGCTATGTTGTGTAATGAATTCGTTATGATAAAGTGAAGTTAAGTGGGTTACTTGCGATTTTGCGAAATGGGTGTTTGTTGGGAGGATCAATTCCTGTTGAGAATTACATTTCTTCACTCTGTGTTATGTTATGTGAGCATCTTGTATGCTCTACATTGCGCCGAATCCAAGTCTGGATAAAGGAGGAGGGGTCTCAAGTCCATTATCCATATCTGGATGGTGAAGGAGGGTTATGATGGGTTGACACCCAGCGCAAAACTTTGGTCACTCTCCATAAAATGGATCGAATTGGGATTTGAAACTTTATTGTTGTTGTCTGTTGTTAATGCGATATGCAATTTGATATTCATTTTGGCAGTTTTAGTATCATTTTGTCGAAGCAGGGGACTGGAAAATGGAGGGTTGGTGCTATATTTTCTCTTGTGAGTTCGGAGATTTTTTACGGCTTATTCTAAGCTTGTTTGATTCTGAACAGAATGGCCTGTCGGAGGTCGAGGTGAAGAAACTTGAAGAGGAAGCTGCATTGTTGGAGAAGGATTTGATTGTGAAAGAACGGGAAACCCTTGAGGTTTTAAAAGAACTCGAAGCGACAAAGAGGAACGTGGAAGAGTTGAAGCTGAAGATGCAGAAGGATTCGTCTGAAGTAACTACAAACCCAAGTTCAGATTTGGATGAAATGAAGAAAGATCACATTGTCGAAGAAAATGAAAAGCAGATTCTGGAGAATGAAGGCACGGAAAATGTTGTCGGATCCAATGAGAAGATAGAGGGAGAGTTCATCTTGTGCCCGTCTTCATCTCCTGGTCTAATACTGATGGAGTTGAAGCAGGCCAAGATGAATCTGAGCAGGACAACAGATGATATTGCAGGTATACGAGCGTCAGTTGAATCACTGAACAAGAAAATATCAAAGGAGAGAATATATGTTAAGAAAACCCGTGAGAGGCTAATGTCTAATTCAGCAAAAATCTCATCCCTAGAGGAGGAGCTGAGCCAAACTAAGCATAAGCTGCAGATTATCAATAATTCTGAAAAGAAGGATGGGTCTGAGAATCCCTTTGATATTACAACAGAGCTCCAACAACTGAGTGCTGAAGCTGAGAGATTTAAGAAGATGGCAGAAGCCGCGAAATCCGAAGTTGTGAAAGCTATGTCAGAGATTGAGAGGACAAAAACAAGCATTAGGACTGCAGAAATCAGATGGGTTGCTGCCAAGAAAATGATGGAAGCCGCAAGAGCAGCAGAAGCAGCTGCTCTGACAGATATGAAAGCTATTATGAAGACTGAGAGCTCATCTGTTGTCTTCCTTCAACGGCATGACGGTGTAACTCTTTCATTTGAAGAATATTCTTCTCTCACCAACAAAGCTTGCGACTCTGAGGAGAGGTCAAAGAAACAGTTTCTGGATGCGATGCTACAGATTGATGAAGCAAATGTATCAAAAATGGATATACTGAAAAAAGTGGAGGAAGCTGCAGAAGAATTCAGAAGCAGCAAACAGGCTCTAGAAGAGGCTTTAAAAAGGGTGGACTCCGCAAACAAAGGAAAACTTGCTGTTGAAGAAGCTCTTAGAAAATGGCGGTCTGAACATGGTCAGAAGAGGCGCTCATTGCACAAATCAACCAAGTTTAAGAATTCTCACCCATCTCTGCAGAGGAGAGATTCTAGGCTGCTTAATGTTAATGGAATTAATCTTGCAAATGAAGATTTGAAACTGGTTCTGCAGCCAACCTTATCAATTGGGCAAATATTAAGCAGGAAGTTGCTCATGCCTGATGAGTTTGAGGTGGGAGTGTTGTTGGAAAATAACACGGAGAGAACAAAAGTTTCACTGGGGCAGATGCTGGGGAAGACGAGTGAGGTTCGATCACCACCTACAACCTCTGAAAATGAAGCAAACAATAAGAAGCCGCTCCCCTCAAAGAGGAAGAAGTTCAGTTTCACACGTATGTCCATCTTATTGGCAAAACAGAATAAGAAAAAGAAGCACGCAACGATGCCGAGGTATGTGACTGACTAGAGATGAGTTTCTTCATATGTATGATGCTGACATGCTGGAAGACTTTTATATTGGTATAATTTTCAAGTCTTTGCTTGTAAGTTGTAAATCTGATGAAGTGTAACAATTATAATTTGTGAGACCTGTTGGTGCAGGTGGGGTTCGTGCAGGGGGAGTCTCTAGGAACATGGCTTCATGCGACTGACCTGGTACAATTGATTGTAAACACTGTGTCCTTTGTATTGCTGCTACTAATATGAGCTGTGTGTTTATAGTAGAACTCTAATTTATTGTTAGAATATTTATGAAGTGTTCTTTTGTTCTTTGGTTCACTATGTATGGTGGATTCATGCTGGAGGTAATATATTTTATGCAAGGCAAATTCCGTTGTTTTCTGAAATTTCCAGTTCATTCAATCTATATCGACTTTTCATTGACAATAGAACGCCAGTACATTCACACTTGATGCCATCTTCTTGCAGGTGAATATTTGTATTCCTAATTATATTTTGTATTACTTGTTATGAGTAAGCGTAGGGAGTGTGCTTTTACTTGGTACCTGTTAATGCAATCTAAGAGTGAAGGGGGCCCAGAATTTGAGGTATATCGAAGAAGGATTTTGCCTTTGCTTAATAGCATTTTTCATAAAATTTGACGATCTACTATACGTATATCTGCGTGCATTTTCCATTACTGCTGAGTAGGAGCAGCATACTTGGCAGGGCATCTAAAATTTCATTTATGCAAGTCCTCCGGAAGGTCTAATTGCTTTACATTAAGTTTTTGTCCTTTTAACTCTATCAGAAAATGGTTTGTAGTAAATACTGCGGAGCACTGGCTTCATTTTAAGTTCAAATTCACAAGAGGAAATTGTAATTGCTAGGTTTTTCAAGATGCTCCTGAGGCAGCAGACCTACCGCAGATTATGTTAGTTTCGTGGACATGTTGCAACCGAAGTGAAAAAAAAAAACCCTTTTATAGCAAACTTATTGAGTATCATGTGTAGTATGTATACTACTGCGTTTCTGTGTGGCGGTCTTGTTGAGTTTTTCTTTTTAGTTGTTCCTTTTTCTTATATTGGATTCATGATTTAGTTTCCGCATGCATTTTTGTTTATGTTTTACATACTAGCACATTTATTATACCAAATGTATTGCATTTTTTCTTTTAACATTTTACTTTTGAATTTAAACTAAATTCATCGGTTTAATAGGATTTGATGCACACATATATGATAACAAAGCAACTTGTGACACTAGAACAAATTCTACTTTTCATAGAGGTTTTGAACCTCTATGAAAGACTTTTCATAGAAGTTTTTGACCTCTATGAAAAGTGTTGTCTTTTAAGGTGTTATCGTATCTTCAAAGCTTACATAGGGGTTTCAAACCTCTATCAAATCTTAGGCTATTTCATATGGGTTTGAAACCTTTATAATATCTTCAAAGGCTTACATAGGGGTTTCAAACCTTTATCAATTGTAGTGATTTCGTAGGGGTTTGAAACCTCTATATTATCGTCAAAGGCTTATATAGGGGTTTTAAACCCCTATCAAATGTCATTTTAAAAAAAATAAAATTAATGGATGAATACCCAGAATTAATTTCTATTTCCATTTTCAATTGAAAATATACAAATCCACAATTCCATGAAAGTAAAATCTCTAGAAAAACCAGTCCAAGAAGCATACTTTATTTAACAATGTGTTAAGGGGATGTTGCATAGATATGACCATTGAAAAATGACCAGCGCCTTGAATGACGATAACTTCCTCGAGTAAGGGGACATCTTTCTTCAATCCACCACCATGTATGAAACCCATTTACGCCCGGGCTATTATGAGTCAACTCAAGATCCCCTACTATAAACTTCACAGGCACCTTAACCCGTGCTCCTGTCCACGCCGCTGTGAATTCCCAGTTCCAGTCCCTGCATGAGCAAACTCCGTTTCCATCTCCCCTGGCTCCTAGAGTACATGAAAGGATATGCAAATTAATAAGATCATAATGCCAAGAACTTATAGAACTTACAGACTTAGCAACACTTTTTTGAATCTGCCCAAGTAATATATCATTTTTGTATGGTTAATGAGACTAGCTTACTCACCACCCCATAGATGCAGGAAAAGGGATTTCATTGCGAGTTGGATAATGAGCTTGCATAAGACATGATAGTGCGAAGCCAAAAAAAAAAAACTTAATTTATAAGAACTGATGATCTGCATTCAAAATATTAGCCAGGAGAACTGTTGGACAAGAAATAAATATTAGTAAAACATAGTAGTAGCAGCTATATGTGATGTAGCGTCACTAGCGTGCTTAGAAATAACATTGTTATATTCATATAAATCATTCAAATATAGAAGTTTTACGACTGTGCGTCCCTATCTCAGTCCAGTTTCGCTCAAGACAAATGTTCATTTTACTAAGGCAGAGGACAATTCTAAGAGTTGCCTTCCGATTCATGAAACTCAACCAATTTTCCTACTCGACAATAAATCTAAAAATAAGAGTAAGTTGAAGTCCTAGATGTAAACGTCACATGACTGATAAATACCATACTCGATCAAATTATTATGTCCTAAGGAATCGAAAAAAAAATTACTCATGTGTCGCCTAGGTCTCCGGTCCACCATCATGTGAGCCAAATTGTCTTCTGATTGCGCTATATCTTGTTGCAATACAAACTGCTCTTGGCAAGGCAGTAAAAGCTTCAGATACAATAAATTTTCGCACATAAACCATCGCTCCATAAGCCAGCTTCCATGGGACATTAGATTCCAAAACTTTTCCTTCTCTAGTGACTTGAGAAAGTCTGCGACATTTGAATCAAAACTTTAACTAGCAGTTCCAGTTCCTCAAGAGTTGTTGAAAAGAGCAGGCAACAAATGATAGCAACAGAACACAACAAATGCAAAATCTAGATGGCTTAGAGCACTATAAACACTAGCCAGTCAGAGCAGAGTTGAGCGCACTGTGAACATCTATACCAATCTGATTCTCGGTATACATCATGTGACTCATTGCCATAAAAGTTTAGTATTCTAAAATGAAATGAAGTCAAATAAATGATACTTCGATTCGCTGAAAGACTTCAAATTGAGTAAACATGCACCAAAGAAATGAATATTCAAGAGTTCCATCTCTAGAAACTTATTCCTTCTAAAAATATGGCAAAACACGAACAAGAATGAGGACTTAAGAAAGGAGATGAAATTAAGAAAGAACTAACCAAGCGTTTCCACGCATTGATAAAAGAGGCATCACATATCATGTAGGGAAATGTAGAGTTGTAGAAAGGAATTAAGATGTCGGCCTCAAGCTGGTAAAGTTTCTCTAAATAACACAATGCTCCAAATAAATATTCAGAATTAGCATTAAGCACATAATTGGGGCACATCTAATTAAACAACCAACAGGATAGTTCTCGACAACATAAGCGATGACAGCTTCAACTGCCTCGTATCTTCAGCAACACAATAAAAGGCCCTAAACCAGTTAATACAAGAAAATATAGAAGCATATCACAGACCTAATGAGCAACATCTTCTTCCTCGCAGAATTTTGTGTACTCTTTTGGTCCCAATAAGGAATCCAACTCTGCTGGATTACTGGGTTTTACTTTGATCATCCATCCTTCTTCGTAGGGGCTGGAATTAATCTGCATGGTAGAATGCAGAATTTAGTCTATTTGGAAATTTTAACAAAGTTTTAAGAATGATTGATCAGAAATTTACTATATAGTCAAGTGAGTGAATTACCGTGTCAGGTTTTTCGGTGAGCCATGTATTGATCTCGACCACCTCACCTGAAATGGGGGAGTTTACATCACTGGTTGCTTTTACACTTTCCACTGCTCCAAAGCTACTGCCTTTGGAGACCGAAGCACCAGTTTCTAGAAGCTCCACAAACACAACTTCCACGAGATGCTCATGTACATCAGAATCCAGAAATGACCAATGAATCAAAAATAGTTTATAAGACTGATCAGCTAAAAACAATTAATCAATGCAATGAATTACAAAAACAAGCATAAAAATAATAATTGAAGGCAATTAAATTTTTTAAAGATCCACAATCCTTTACAATACTGCTTCACAGAGGAAGACTTGGAAACCTACGCAGAACATTACAAGAAATCTGGCTTCCTCACTCCAATGCAAGTTCCATATAGGTAAAGGATTATGGGTTCGTTTAAACCCATCTAATTCAAATCTTTGATTTGCTAATTTCAGGGGGGCTAGTCGATAACAAGAGTAAATAATGTAGCAACCAAGAATTAAACCCAAGACTGCCTCAGTCAGAGTTTGGAACTTCTTTTTTTGCCATTGCACCACACAACTTGGGGGCGGTTGGCGTTAGATAATTACAAGAATAGTAACAACATGTATGTTTTACTTACAGGTCACTGCGTGAAAACATCGATGTGAGCAATGTAGTTATTGAGATTCCAGCTTTGTTAATCACGGGCAAGAAGGATTATACGCTCAAGTTTTCGAGCATGGAAGAGTACCTAAATGAGACAAAGACAAAGGTTACTTAAAACCTCTATGTATTAGGTGCTATTAAAAGCCTAAATTGTTCTAGTGACAGATCTATGGAATTGGTAACATTTAATCAATCAATGTGATATCATGTAAATGAGCATGACTACCATTTACCTATTCAAATGCATCTCTCTATATTAGTATTGTGCACAAAAGTCACAAAACACAAACAAGTGCATATTACAATAATAGATTATAAAAATAAATTACCAATACGCCTTATGAAATAAAACTCACACTTTGCCATCGAAATTGTACATTGAATTAAAGTGGAAAAGCACTTGAGAAATCTCTCTTTGATTTTCGTTCTTCCAAACAAATAAACATTGAAAGACATTAAAATCAATCTAAAAAGGCAAAAAGTCTTGCCTAGATAGATATTACAACCACAATGAAAAACACAAACATATAACACACAATGAGAGAAACAAATTAATGGTACCAAATTTCTAGAATGCAATCACCGATTTCAAAAAAAAAAAAAAAAAAATCGAGACTAAGAACATATATAATAAAAGCAAATAAATATTAATTCACAATCGTAAAAAAACATTAATTCACAACATGAGACCTTACCTAAAACTTGACTTGGGTTCCTGTAATCCTGTCCTACTTTTCTTCTCCGGTAGCCGCCTTATTTAGCCTACAAAAAAAATTCAAACTCACATGACAATAAAAAAAGGGAAAATTCAAACTCAAAGACGAAGTGGAGGAGCTGTAAAAGCTACTTCCACCACTCAGAATTGGTGCTTTTAAAATGACCTCCACTCAGAATGCTAAAGCTTTGAAAATCAACAAACATTTAAAGCAACAGTAAATTTTTATCCATCCAATGCAATCACTTTAATGTTTTCAAATCAAGAACTGACTTCTATGGATTTCTTTTTTAGATAAAATACCTTTCCTTTCAAAAGAAAAAGAAAAAAGAAACATTCCCCGATTTAATCAAGAACTAGCTTCTATAGTCATCATCAAATCCTAAACTTGTGCTAAGACTTAACAATGACAAAATGCATACCTATATTCATTGAAATACCATCCAAAATCTTCATTGCCAAAATCCTCTCTAAATACAATCTAGAACAACAAAATACAACTTAACAATGACAAAATACATACCTATATTCATTTAAATGTGGTATGTGAGCTTCATTGCCAAAATCCTCTCTGAATACAATCTAGAACAACAAAATACAACTCAACAATGACAAAATACATACCTATATTCATTTAAATGCGGTCTGTGAGCTTCATTGCCAAAATCCTTTCTGAATACAATCTAGAACAACAAAATACAACACAACGAAATCCTTAAGATCCTCTTTTGCTGAGATTTGAGCAAATTTAAGTAAATTCACATCAAGTTACAATTCTTCCTTTCAATCACAAAGAACCAACTTTATCAAGAACAGTTGCAATGCAAAGATATTTCATCCATAACAATCATTCTCAAATCTGTACCTAATCGCAATGCAATAATCGTTCGGCATAATAAGAAAGAAACAATCATTCACAAATCTGTGCCTAATTAACCAATTATTGATCCAAAACAACCAATTAACGTAGAACGAAAGGTCAAGTGCAAAGACTGCACTGGTCGCTGGAATGACTTGAGTCAATTGATCGCCCCAACCTTACGATTTTATTCTATATCTATATTTTTCATCTTTTTTTATAAGAAAAGAAGGTACAGAGAATCTAGTACAAAATTATCATACATCTCGATCGATGATGGAGCAGCAGAGGCGATTGAGAGTGATAGAGCAAAGACAAATCAAGATGATGGAGAGCTTACCGAATCTAACTAGGGAGATTGAATTTCCATCTCCGCGAACTCGTTTTGATGATCCACCAAACAACCCTAATTGTGGAACTCGTTCGATGATGGAGCAGCGGAGACGATTGAGAGCGAGAGAGCAAAAACAAATCAAGATGATGGAGAGCTTACTGAATCGAACTAGGAAGACTGAACTTCCATGTCCGCGAACTCGTTTGATGATCTACCACAAAACCTAAATTACGGAACTCACTTTGAGAGTCGTGGAGCCGAAAGCGGAGATGGAGAGAAAGAAAACCCTAGCTAAGATTTCAAATCTTTGATCGAGAGGTGAGAGAATGGGTTGGAGATCAAGAGATCGAAAGGGTTTTTGATTGAGAGGTTTTGACGAAGGAGAAGGTTGGAGATCGAGAGATCAAAACCTAGATAAGATGAGATGTTAGAGTTTTAATTGCTTAATAGATAGGGATTTCTAAAAACCCCTATGAATTAGGTGTTATAAAAAGTCTAATCACCTAATACATAAAGGTTACTTAAAAACCTCTATGAATTAGGTGTTATAAAAAGTAATACATAGGGGTTATCGAAAACCTCTATGAATTATGTGCTATAAAATGCCTGATTTGTTCTAGTGTGAGACTTGCACATTTCCAGTTGCATTGTTTGAAATGAATATTCAAGTGACGGCCTTGTTAGAAACTTAGAACTTATTAGGCTTATTTAAACATATATAGATCTATCCTTGTCAAGATCACTTGCATAATCAACATCTTTTTGTTTGTTAACCATTAATATTCCCTGGTGTCTAGTAGCTTTCAAGTGGGTTAAAAAGAATCTAATTGATAGCCCCTCATTGTATTTACCTGAATCAGCCATTTATTTACTTAGAACTTAGAAACTACATACAGATCAATTACAACACCAGCAAATGGTATCTTTTCTAATTTTCAATCTACGCGTCAATGGATCGATTAAAATTCATAGTACTCAGAACAAAATGTTACACGAGGTCGTGCATAAAAATGACGAGCTAGGAAACTTGAAACTCCCATGCATTATGTTTTCTAGTGGGGATTATTCATCACTTCTCATGAATAGGCTGAACAATTTTGCTATAAACATTCCTCAAACGTAATAAACATAGAGAATTACATGTGAAAGCCTTTAGTCTTTTAAAACCTCCAAAACCTTATTGCTTTCATATATGAGCCTCAAAACTTTTCGCTACTTGTTTGATAGTAAAAGTACCATTTTATAGGCTTGAGAGAGAATCATTGAGCTCTTATATTAATATCAATTTTCATTATATTAGTAATTGACGATAATAAAACTCAAAATGTTTTAGGTTCATAAGTTACATATGTACATTAAGACATAATTTTATAAGACGCATAATAGTCTTACATTTGCATGTTTACTAATGTTTGAGATTAAGTAATTGACTAATTGTGAACTCACTTTTTCTTTTCTTTCTTTTTATCAATTACTGGGGACCTACGCCTTTTGCACGCACTTCCCTTTTTTTTGTTGGTTGCATCCAGATTAATATCCATTTTAGCACGGGCCAAATTACTCTATATGTGGCTCATTACTCAATAGAGATAGAGGTCTTCCAATGTGATGTTTTTCGAAAATGGGAAAAACTAAAAGCGATGTAAAAGCTCCCAAACCCTAGCCGCACAACCACCTTGACCAGATCTGACTTGGGAGCCGGCGTTGCCAATTCTCCTTTGTCGTCGACCCCCATCTCCTCTTCCTAAATCCAAGATCACTCATCTTCCTTCTCTCATGATGTTCTTCTTTTTCATCCCCAACCCTCCGCCCCTTTCCTACCTCTTTCCACTTCTCTCCACCCTCCTCTGTTCCCCCCTCCCTATGTGGTCCTTCCCTCCTCTACCTGCTTCTCCCCTCCTATGTCCGTCTCTCCACCCTTCTCTCCATGTGCTCCACCCTCCCCTATCCGTCTCTCCATGTTCTCCCCCTTCCTTTTCTTTTTGTTTTGCAGGTAAATCCAGCGACTGCCGTGTAGGTTTTGGGTTTCTGACCGTACAACATTGACAGCCTTTTTCTGATGCCTAGATTCTTGATCTAGTTAAAGAAATATAGAGAGACAAAGTGGCGGTCTTCAAGTCAAAGTCGGCAAACACCCGCGACCGATTTTAAGGAACAGCGAGCGGCACTGAGTGGCGGCTGTCGTCGGGTGCTTGGGTTCCTCTGTGTCTTTTTTAATTTCTTTTTTCTTGATTGGATCAAGGGTTTTTGGTATCCACTAATGGGATGTTGTCCTCATATAAGGGGTGGTTGTCCCCACTTTATAGGGTGGTTGTGCCCATCAGGGTTTGTTGTTGCATCATCATATGCGTGGTGTCAGATTTTAGTTTTGTGCTTCGCTGTTACAAGATGTTTATTATTCTAGCTGTAATAGGTTGTTGTCCCCCTTTTGGGTTAGGAACATCACTACAATGCCATTATATACCAAAAAAAATGTGATGTTTTTCAACATTTAAGGCACTTAATTCGATTAAGCGACATCGAGTCAAAATCACTTGACTAATAAGAGAATAAATGAATAATTTCATGTCTAGTTGAGAAGAAAGACGATGTTATAAGCTTAGAGTGGACTTGCCAACTAATCTTATGGCAATGCAGAAAAGACATCTTCCCAACTATGTGAGGTCGAATGTTTGATTTTCTTAAAAAATAAAAAAGTTTAGAGCGAACTTAAAAGTGCTTTAATATTAAGGTAGTGCTATTTGGACTCATGAATTCAGACTCAAAAGTTTTTTTTATTTCAAAGTCATCTTCAAGCAATTAATGAAGCAAACACAATCACTTGTAAAATTCTCTTGACACCTCTTAAATATTTGTTAAATTTTGAAAAAACTCCTCATGAGTTTAGACTCATGAGTCCAAGTAGATTTATTGTTAATATTATTACCTACCGAAAATAAGTGCTTTGATATCTTGGATTTAATGTCATTTTTTTCTTAATTATTATCAAGGTAAATCCAAGGCAAACCCTGACTATATAATCTCGGACGCAAGGAACGTACGACCACAAGGGCAGTGCCTCTAGCCAAGATTTTAAAGTCTTTTCATCCCCAAAACCAGGGCCACCACCTTGAAGGGGTGAGTAGGGCGACCGGCCCAAGCCCTGCCCCATTGGAGCATAATAATATTTCCTAAAAAAGATTATAGTATATATAAAAATAATCTTTTTGCATAATTACTGTTGAGTTTTGGGGTTCATACGCAGCGAAAATTACAAAACAATTTTGACAAAAACTCCGACAGGATCCAAATCTAATTCCATTAAAAACATTTAAACCATGAAAAACTTAATCGTACCTCGGTCACAATATACGTTTCTGAAGGTTGATCGATCTCTAAGGCGCTGCCGACTACGAACGCTCTCTACCAGCAATCCACACACGAACGGCGGCTAAGATTCAAAGTGCTAGTTTCAAGAGAATACCAAACCTTTTTGTTTCTCTTCAAAACGATCTAGAGCGTACCAGAAAACCCTAATTCATTTCTGAAACGAAAATAGAGTTTCGGCCCTTAATCTTTTCATACATGTGTTCTAACTTAAAGCGTCTATTTATACAACCCTTGTATATATACGGTTAAGTAAATTACACATATACCCCTACTTAAAGAAATATAAGTGTAATACACCACAAGGACGTTTCTGTCATGAGTTTTATCATATAAAACCCATTTTTCTGAACCATTTTAAAATCTCGCAAAACCATTCTTAGTGTGCGACCTAATAGGCTCATACAACGTTGGCAGTGTACCAAAAAACAGTTTGGTATACAAGTCGTAAGCGGCCTCTAGCAAGACATTATGACTACCCAAGTTGTACAAATATCAAATCGATACAACCTAATCAATAAAATATATAACATCATTTTGTCACACGATATCCTTTTGATCAAACATAAGGCATGGAATTGTCATCCAACATGTTCAATCGTACTAGTCTCGATTTTTAGGTAGACTGAAAACATCCAAGTGACATTGATCAATATCAATTCACTTAGACTAAGCCTTTTAACGGTCTGACACATCAAGGGATTCACTGGATATCTCTCTTTATACGAGAGGGACAAATTATATCTCGATTACACAACTTCATCACATTGCTCACATAGTAACCAACACAACCTTTATAATCGTCCGATTAAAGACAACGTTTGATTGTGTCAAGTCACTGTGTTACTAATGTTGAAGTCTCTGGTAATCTCAAGTCAAAGGACTAAAAAATATACCTATCATGAGAAACAACTATGACTTAATCCATGTGATGTTCTCATAGCGGTCGGTCCAGTACTTTGTTCCCTAACAAGTACTCGTGATCTTGATTCATATCCCCATACGTATAATCATCATATGATCATCAATCAAGACTCGCACTAGTCTTAATTCATTATAGTTCCTAGTATAATGATCAACTAGGGACATTTAAGATATTTCTGTAAATACCATGGATCTTATTATAATGTAAACATGCAAATTAATTATAATAAACAACAAATGAAATCGTCTATTTTATTAATGAAAAGTATTCATAAAGATAGTACATGGATTAATCTAGGGCACATGCCCAACAATTACAAATTATGAAACTTGATTAAGTGATAATTTTGTTTAGCAATTTATTTATGTAATTTTTAATTTTAATTTTAATTTTTTTCCGTTTTGACTCATAATGATTTCGACTTATTCTCTTGAAGTGATTTATCGTCTCGTTGCATTTTGATAAGTCGGTATTTATAGGGTTTTAGTAGTCTATTTTGATATCATTAATGTGTAAAGTCTCTAAAATATATATTTAATTATATTTATTTGTCGTTTTCGGATGAAACAGAGTGCTCAGTCGAACGCGGGGCAAAAAAATACTCAAATTAAATAGAGTATTTACATGTAGTGGACAGCTACCAAAGGATTTGTCTCGAGTTATTAGCAGATGACTAGCAGACTAAGTAATGCAAGGGAATGACACATTTAAGCCTCTCACGTATCAGCAGTTGTTGATGAATCCTTGAGATCCATGTGGTTGTGTCTCCCATGAACTCGTCTCACTCGTGTCTCTTCATCGCACTAGTCGATTCCACATGTCAGCTCTCAATTCGTCTAGCCTGTCCACCTGCGTCCAGCTCGGCCATCTCATCAAAGTTTTTCTCCTCGCTTCAGCATCCATCATATTTTCCTCGAGATGCGGTTATCCACCACCTCCCACATATTCCCACAACCCGTGTGATTCTTCCTCACACCTTCCAGCCCGCCACATGTCACGTTTCTAGCAGTACAACATGTCATTGGCAACAGTTTCAACTAATCAGACATTTCCACGTCATATGCAGGCAGCAAACAAACAAATCAGCTTGTGACATGTGTCGGGAAGCCTAAAATGAACGCCCAGTAACTCTCGGATGCTCCTCGGTGTACATGTCACAAGACCAACCTCCAAAATTAGTTTCTCTCACCTCCAGAGACCAATTTTTAGTAGTTTTTTATATTAGGACTTTAGGGTATTTTGAGGAACATCAACTTTCATTGTTTGGAAGCTGCAGTTGCTCAACTTTTTATCTTTTTCTTTGGTAATCGTGAAGACCATGTCCAGCTAAACAAACCCTTGCCTAGATATGAGGGGAAACAAGTCGGGATTCTTGATTCTTGATGTAACTCGTGAGATCTATTATTTTTATTATTTGATTTAATTTAATTTCTTCTATTTTATTGTTGTCAATTTTCATGAATATGGTTTAAATCTATGGTATTTATATGCCCATTGCATGCTTTTAGGTAGAAAATCTATAGTCAATTGGACCAATTGTATCCGTAATTATACTTTTAGACCAATAAAAGTGACAAACACTCACCCGATTGGCGTCAAAACCTTTCGGTTCTTGAGTGTGCAACAATTAAATTTAGGTTAAACCAGGAGCGGACGTCATCCAATTATTTAGGATTAGTATTCCCACTGATGTTTATTATTGCGGTTAGTGTATTAAACTCTACTGGCGGATATCTAGGGTTATGCATTAATTAGAGAAATAGTTAGTGGCGGACATCCTAGCTACCGAGATTAGGGGAATTATGAATTTTCTGGCAGATATTGATTTTCCATAGCTAATCTAGGAGAATTTGAATTAATAATTGTTAGGGAAAGATTAAAGACCATGATATGACATTGAATCTTGATTCTAGCTTGTGGAACCATAGACCTAGGTGTTTTCTTTCATTGATATCATTTTTTTTGCAATTTTTCATTCTTACTAGTTTTAATTAATGTTTTCTTCAAAATCTTTAAACCACCCCACCCCCCCTAATTTTTAGTTAAATTAAACTAAAACTCAAGTCCTGTGGATTTGACCTCATACTTACCATTACTACACTCTTGTGGTTGGTAACTCGATTACAGCTTATATTTGACATGCACGACACGTGATCAGATTTTGGCGCGGTTCTCGAAGATCAAACCCAGGTCACCCGCTTGATAGGCGGGAATACTCACCACTATACTACAACGACGAGAGAATCCCAAAGGATGCTCAATCCACCTATGATAGATGTCGTAAAGAAGGAGATACTGAAGCTATTTGATGCCGGCATTATTTACCTTATCTCTATAGTAAATGGGTAAGCCCTGTTCAGATGGTTCCTAAGAAAACGAGAGTTACAGTAGTCACCGATTCACATAGTGAGTTTGTTCCAACCCGCATTCAAAATGGATGGCGGCTATGCATTGACTATAAGAAGTTAAATGTTTCCACCGGGAAGGATAACTTCCCTCTTCCATTCATTTATCAGATTTTGGAGAGACTAGTCGGTTGTTCTCATTATTGTCGTCTTTACGGTTACTCCAGTTTTCACCAGATATTGGTAGCGCCTGAAGACCAGGAAAAGATGACTTTTACTTGTCCATTTGGCACTTTTGTCTATCGACTTTACCTATCGATGCATGCCCTTTAGGTTATGCGATGTACCTGCCACCTTTCAAAGGTGCATGGTGAACATCTTTTTAGATTTTGTTGAGCATTTCATAGAGATCTTCATAGATGACATCACTATTTACGATGATTCATTTGATTGTTGTCTCATCACTTTGATAAAGGTACTCAGCAGGTGTGTTGAGAAGAACTTGGTTCTGAACTATGAAAAGTGTCATTTTATGGTGAACCAAGGTTTTATTTTGGGACACATTACCTCAATTAGGGGTGTAGAGGTAGACCAAACTAAAATTGATGTTGTCAAGAAACTTCTCTGCCCTACGAATGTGCGAGAGATTAGATCTTTCCTTAGACACGCCAATTTTTACCGTCGCTTCATCAAGGACTTTTCAAAGATTGCACAACCTCTATGCCATTTACTCCAAAAGCACGTACTTTTTGAGTTTGACAAGGCATGTAAGAATGCATTTGATGCGCTGAAAAATTCACTTACTAGCACACCAGTGATTCAAGCCCTTAATTGAGAGCTTCCATTTGAAATTATGAGTGATGCTAGTAATCATGCAGTGGGTGCAGTCTTAGGACAAAGAGTCGAGAGAGCTTCACATATTATTTACTATGCTTCTTGTACTTTAAGTGCGGCTCAAATGAACTACACCACTACTGAGAAGGAGGTCCTTGCTGTTATCTTTGCACTTAAGAAGTTTTGGCCTTATTTTTTGGGAACCAAAGTTATTATTTACTCTGATCACGCTGCCTTGAAGTATCGGATGAGTAAAAAGGATGTCAAATCTAGTCTCATTAGATGCATACTCCTACTAAAGGAGATTGACATCACAATTAAAGATAAAAGTAGTGCAGAGAATCTAGTCACAAACCATCTCGACAGGATTGAGAATGGCGAACGTCCTACCCCTCTTAAGGATGGTTTCCCTGACGAGTACATTTATGTTGTTATGGAAGATCTTCCCTAGTACGTCGATTTGGTGAACTATATCACCTATGGCGAGCTATCTCTTCATCTTTCGAAGGCTCAAAAGAACAAAGTTAGGAACGATGCTAAGTATTATGTATAGGACGACCCATACTTATGAAAGTTTTGCTCTGACCAGGTTATCAGGCATTGTGTTTCTTAGACTGAGAGTCACTCCATCTTGGCTTTTTGCCATACTTACGCAAATGGTGGCCACTTCGGTCCCCGTATGACTGCTAGGAAAGTTCTTGAAAGTGGGTTTTACTGGCCCACTATTTTCCATCACTACAAAAAAAATCGTTAATTAGAAACGGAATTAGCAACGGAATTTAGTTTCGTTGCTACGAATAAATGGTTAGAGACGGAATTGAGACGGAATCATTCAGAGACGAAATAGAGAGAGATCAGAGACGGAAATAGAGACGGAATTAAATTCCATCTCAAAATAATGGCACCAACATTCCTGCCAAAAGTTTGATTTTTTTGTAACAATCTGTTACGTCTCGAGATTCATGCATGCTTCGATGCGAAGAATTGAAAAATGGGGACGGACGTAGAGAACCCCCTCTCTCAACCCATTCTCACCTCCAATAACCCCTCTCTCCCTCCTCAAATCCCTCTCTCAAAACCTCACCCGCCTCCCCCGATTCATCGTTAACTCTCTGTCTCTCTCTCGACCGATTCACCGCCAACTCTCTATTTCTCTCTCCCCGAAATCTGTCTCCCAAACCCTTAAATCGATGCACCGTCTGCCGAAGGTTGGGGCCTCTGTCGTTGTTGCCTCCGAAGCCGTCGCCGATTGTCATCGCTGACTTTGAAGTCATAACCGTCTGCATTCGCCCTCTGCCGCCGCTGCCTACGCAGCCCCCACCTTGGTCGCCATTTTTCGTCGCCGCATTGGAAACCATCGCCGTCGCCGCCTCTCGATGTCGTTGGTGTGTAGCCCCATTGCTTGTTCATCGCTAGCGTGGAAACCATCGCTGTCTGCCGCTTTCGCTTACGCTCGCATGTGGCATGTCTGCAGACCGCCGCTCTTCGTCGCTGCTTGGAAACCATCATCTTCTGCTTTTCACCCTCTGGCGCTTGCTTGTGCAACCGTCACCGCTGTTCGCCGCTGCCAGGTGAGGTAATCTCTCCATTCATATACCCTTTTCGATCAGTTTAGCAAATAATAGAACCAAAATAAGAACACGTATTTCGGCTAAACTATAAGATGATCAACTTTGATTCCCAGTTAGTGTCAAATGAAGAATATGATCACAAGTTATAACAAAAACCTAACCATTGATCTGTGAATTAATTGAATCCAAAGACAAACAAATGTACAATTAGATAAATATTTGTATTTTTACCACAATCAGCAATTCAACAATGAAAGAAATAAAAGTTACAATTTTTACTTGCGGACTCCTCATTTAGCAATGATCCGAAACTAAGATTGGCAAATTTAACTAATGATTTTTACAAATTAAAACGGTTTTTCCAATTTGAAGTTCAAGCATAAACCTTAAATGCCTTAAAGAAGTGGATTTTGAATCATGAAATGAACAATAAAGATACTACATATTTCTTTTACAAATAAATAAGACTACATATTTTTATATAGTCTTTTAAAGATGATAGTAGTTTTATTCTGATAGTTCTTTAGATCGTGGATGAGATCATGGATTCAAACTGAAATAATTAAATTTACATTCCTTATCATTGTAACCATTGAAGCTTTATTAACAACATTGTCATTTTTTTGCTTCAATATTAAAATGAATAAAAAAAGTACATGTGTAATACATATAATAAAGTAGAAAAAAGAAAATAAAATGTTAGGTTTACTAGGAAAAGAAACCAAATAGAGTTTTCGATACCCTTATCCCCCTTTGTCAATCATGTTAGGAGAAAGCAACTTAATAAGATCAATAAAAAAAGGAAATGATGATAAGTTCTTTACAATTTTAAGCCTACTTTTGGTGTACACATTAGTTTTGGAGTCATTAAGAATGACTTTAAATGTATAGTTATTTTGTATTAAGATTGGTTCATTTTAAGCAAACACTTGCATAAGTTTTTGTAATTAGATCACTTAAGAATTTTAAATACACTTATATCTTGAAATATAGGAGGATAACATGTTAAGAAACAACTGAACATTTGGTTAAACTTAATCAATCATTGTAATATTGGGTAAACCATTCAATGTCCTAAACTAAACCTCATTCTAAAATCATGGTCAGCGCAACAAGCCCTTAAAAAAAATGAGTCTAGCTTTTATATTAATTATTCTTATAAATTTATACAATTCAACTTGACCATCAACATAAGCATTTTAACCACAAATAACAAACCACTGCCTTTCGGTTGAACTACAATGCGGTTGTCAAAAGTAAATAGATTACCTTGAGTACATTTAGTATATGTCTATGTGAATACTAAGTCTTTGCATTGCATAATGTTTAAGTTCATCAAAATCTCAAGTACACTCTAAGGCCTAGTTGTCTTTTCTACAAATTCAGGTTCAATTAGCTTACAAAGATAGCCACTCATGTTTGTACCCATTCACACATCACTTTGTAAATTCAACAAAAAATAGATTCGAGGAGAAAGTCAACAACTTGCCGAAGGAAATATTTTTAGGTTTTGGTTAGAAAATCACGAGTTTTAAAGCTAAGATTTAGAATTGAAAACCACTTGACCAACCTAAAAAAAGTTAAAATTAAATTTGTTAGGACACTGTTGGAGCTTGAAGAGGACTTACAAGGTGTGGAACGCGAGTTTGGAGTGGCTGAGAGCCGGTATAGGCTACGAATTGCATGCATTTGAGGTAAGTAAACCCTTTAAGGAAATTCTTTTTATTTTGTTTCCATTGCTAAAGGAAATATTTTTAGGCATTGATGCACAAGTTAAAGAAGAATCGTGTGCACCCTAACTTTGTTACGGATGAGGCGTGGAGGAGATACTTAGAGTACTGGGAGAGCGAGGACTTTCTTGCCAGGTCTAGGAAAACGTCTATAAATAGGAACACTGAGGTCGAAGGACCTGGAACTGGACCTTCGAAGCACGGTGGTGGCTCGGTGTTTTTTGTGACTACCAATGAAAGATTGGTAAGTGTTTTTTACACTCTTGTTTATTTTTTTCATTTTTACACTTGTTCACTATGCCTGTGTTTGCTTTTAATCTGGTTTTTTTTATATTTCTTACACATTGATGCTAGTTTAACTGAATTGCATTGTACAGATTTCATTGAATTCAGTTCATTCACTTCTATGCAATTGATCCGTGATTGGCGAATATAAGTGCACTGACCTACTAGTAATTGACATTTTTTAGATTTGTTATAACTTTTGTATGCAGACTAATACATATTCAAAGTTCGATAGTGTTGCCGAGCAATTACAACAAGCCGTGGCGCTTATGCCGAGGCAATTTGGGATGATCATAGACGGAGCAGACATATCTCAGCCACAACCACCACCACCACCTCATAAGCAGCAGCATCAGCCACCGCAAATAGATCCCGCTGATCCACCACAGCAACAAGACAATGTTGATCGAGATACGCAAGATTGGCTTACGAGAGATGAGCAGCTTGGTGATACTTAGGTATTTTTGTTATTGTTTGTGTTACTTTTGAGATGATAATTTTGCTTTTGTACATATCTTTTATAGTTGTTTATAAAACTTTTAGATTGATAGTTCTTTTTGTGCATATTTAGAATATTTAAAGTTTTTTTGTGGTTGATGTTGAACAATAAGATTGGTGGTTTTTGTGAATACTTACGTTTTTTGAACATTTATTATACTTGACAAGTTTTCATGGATATATAAATCTTTTTCAATGTCAAATTGTACTTTTTTCCCTCGTTTCAATCTTCGGTGTTAATATATATTGTTGATGTATGTATGGCAAATTTTGGTTTTTTGGGGAATGTTAGCACCCCTAAGGAGTTGTTGGAGGGGGTGCAGGCGATGGAGTAGGTGCGATGCTTGTATTTTTGGGTTTACAGGTTATGGAGAACCAATTGGATTATTTTTAGCAGCGAGAAGAATAAGAAGCTTACAAACGGAATTGAGACGGATTAGCAACGGAATTCAGAGATTTCGTTGCTATTTCATCTCTAATAGCCAAGGAAATAGTCACGCGAAACTGGGTATTATTACATTTATGCACGAAATAGAAACGGATCAAAAACGGACTTCAAGAATTTCGTTTCTAATCCGTTGCTGATTAGCAACGGATTAGAAACGGAATGCGATTGCAATCGTCATCTAGGAATAAATTCCATTTCTGTTTCGTTATTGATTCGTGCCTAAATTCGTCTCAAATCCGTCTCTATTCAGTCTTTAATCAGCCACGGAATCTATTTACGTTGCTGAGTAAATTAGCGTCGAGCGTTTTAGAGGCGGAAATAATTCCGTCTCTGATCCGTTGCCGAATATACTCAGAAACGGAATTGATGCTAATCAGCGACGGATATTTCCGTCTCTGATCAGCTGTTTTTTTATAGTGCATGATTCATACATGTTTACCAAGACTTGTCCTAACTGTCAGAAAACTGGTAACCTTGATCATCGGGACTAAATGCCACTTACCCCGATTCATAATTGTGAGATATTTGATGTATGGGGGATAGACTGTATGGGACCATTTCTAGTGTCATTTGGTAATGTTTACATACTTTTGGCGGTGACTACGTGTCTAAGTGGGTGGAAGCTAAAGCTACCCGCACTAATGACTTTAAAGTGGTAAATGAATTCCTCAAATCGAGGATTTTTACAACATTTGGTTCCCAACGTGCCCTTATCAATGATAGAGACACTCACTTCTGCAACTCTATGGTTAAAAGTCTTATGAGGAGGTACAATGTCACTCATAGAACGTTTACAGCATATCATCCCCAAATGAGTGGCCAGGCAGAGGTCTCTAATAGGGAGATCAAATCCATCTTGGAAAAGAAGGTGAATCCTACTCGTAAAGATTGGAGTACACGTCTTGATGATACGATTTGGGCTTACTGAACGACGTTTAAAAGGCCAATTGGGATGTCCCCTACCGCCTTATGTTTGGTAAATCTTTCCGCCTACCAGTCGAGCTCGAGCATAAATCCTACTAGGTTGTGAAACAACTTAATATGAAGCTCGATGAAGAGGGAAAAGAGAGAAAGCTCACTCTCTAAGAATTGAAGTAAATAAGGAATGACACTTATGAAAATGTGCAGATTTATAAGGAAAAGACCAAAGCGTTCCATGATTGCAACCTCTCTAGGAAATTTTTCGTGTTGGTCAGAAATTGCTTTTATTTCAATTACGTCTTAAGATTTTTGCAAGTAAGCAGAGATCGAGGTGGACAGGAACGTATGTGGTGATTGTAGTGTATGATCACGGTGTAATGGAAATTCGGAGTTTGGAAACTGGTAGTGTTTTTAAATTAAACGACCACAAATTGAAGCTCTTCCATGAAGACTTCCCGAGTCATAATATGGAAGACGTATCACTTGCAACACCAATCTATATTGATTGGCAGACTCAGACCAAGTCGAGTTAATAACTTTAAACAAAAGCGCTATTGGGAGGCAGCCCAAATTTTGATAAGTGTTATTTTGTTTATTCATTTTAGTATTTCTTTTATTATTATTATTATTATTATTATGCATGAACTCGTATCATTTCCTTCTTCCTATATCTATCATGTTCTTTCACTCCTTTGTTTGTTTTTATGTGTGGACCTCTTGACTTGTTTTGAATCTTGGGGACAAGGTTCGGAATAAGTTTGGGAGTATTTTAGGGATTGTGGATTTTGTTGGATGGATTTTCTTGCTAAACACCGTAGGTATGATCGTTAAATTTTTTAAAATTATGCGGTTGAAGGATGGTAATGGTGGTGTTATTCTCATTCTCTTATCTTTCCATTTCTCTTTTATTTTCATTAATACTTTTATCTTCCATTTCATTAGGATATGATGCACTTTCATGCATGTATTTATTATTATTATTATTATTATTATTATTATTATTATTATTATTATTATTATTATTATTATTATTATTATTATTATTATTATTATTATTATTATTATTATTATTATTATTATTATTATTATTATTATTATTATTATTATTAGACATGTGTTTATCTATGTTTGTTCTTGCATTTAGGCCTTACATAGTATCATAAGTTGCATATGTTGCATTTAGAGTCACTTGAGACTTTGTTTCATGCATTTGGTTATGGATGAGTACACTATGATTGCCTTTTTTATTTGAAATCTAGGAAAACTAGAAGAAACACTCAATCAAGCCCGTAGCTCAACATTTTTATGATTTCATTATTATGAACGTAGTTGATGGTTAAGTCTCGTGCTAGATACCAAAGGGAGTAGACGGTCAAAATTGTGCAAGTGATAATATTTTAACCCATATTTGATAATTAGCTTAATCATAGTGGAAGTGAGAATGACAAACAAGAGTTTTCTTGATATAGAGAGTCCCACAGGTTTCCACAGGAAATGGAACAGGGAATCGTGTGGTTGAAATAGTGAGAAAAACGGTCCACAATAAATGTAGTAAGGACCGTATTACTTGAAAAAAATGTGAAAAAATAGAGAATATAAAATGAATAAAAGCGGAAGTTATGAAAACTCCTCAAATAAAAGATTTAGTTCGAGTGCTTTCACTAGATTAAGTGAGATTTTAAACTTATGTGCTTGAATGTATAAACCAATAAAACTCATGAGCAGCCGATGGCATTTATCTTGATCAAATCTATGTCTTTAAAGTGTGATCTTAATTGTATTTGGATTGTGAGTCTTGATATATCAAAACTCTGAAGTTTTTTGAGTGGCTTGTTAACTTGACGACCATGTAAATCAAAGGACCTCCATGAGTTTTTAAATCGGGTATAAGAGTCTAGTTTAGTTTGTTTTGTCATTTACACCTTTCCTCGGGACGTACAAAGTCTTAAATTTGAGGGTATTTGATAAGTCGATATTTATAGGATTTTAGTAGTCTATTTTTATATAATTAATATGTAAAGTCTCTAAAATATAGATTTAATTATATTTATTTGCCGTTTTCAGGTGAAATAGAAGGCGCGGTTGAATCTGAGGTGACAAAATACTCAAAATAGAGTATTTACATGCAGTGAACAGCTACCAGAGAATTTATCTCGAGTTACGCATTGCACAAGTTATTAGTAGGTCACTAGCAGACCAAGTAATGCAGAGGAGTGACGCAGTTAAGCCACTCATGCATTAGCAGCTGTTGATGAATCCTCGAAATGAGTGTGGTTGTGTTTCCCGTGAATTCGTCTCACTCGTGCGTCTCCTCATCACACTAGCCGATTCCACATGTCAGCACTCAACTCGTCCAGCCTGTCCACATGCATCCAGCTCGGCCATCTCATCAATGTTTTTCTCCTCGCTTCAGCATCCTTCAGTTTCCCTCGAGATGCGCTTATCCACGGCTTCCCACATATTCCCACAACCCGTGCGATTCATCCTCACGCCTTCCAGCCTGCCACGTGTCGCGTTCCAATAGTACAACACGTCATTAGGAGCAGTTTCAATTAATCGGACGTTGCCACGTCATCTGCAGGCAAGAGACGAATGAATCAGCTTGTGACACTTGTCCGGAACCCCAAAATGAACGTCTAGCAACTCTCGAATACTCCTTGGCGCGCGTGTCACGAGATCAACCCCCGAAATTAGTTTCTCTCACCTCCATAGACTAATTTTTAATAGTTTTTCATATTAGGACTTTATGGTATTTTGAGGAACATCGACTTCTATTGTTTGGAAATCGCGGTCGCTCGGTTTTTATCTTTTTCTTTGGTGATTGTGAAGACCATGTCCGACTAAACAAACTCTTGCCTAGGTCGGAGGGGAAACAATTCGGGACTCTTGATTCATGGCATAACTTGTGAGATCTATTATTTTTATTATTTGATTTAATTTAATTTCTTCTATGTGATTGTTGTTGATTTTCATGAATATGGTTTAAATCTAGATTATGTATATGGTCATTGCATGCTTTTAGGCGGATAATCTACAGTTAATTGGACCAATTGTATCCGTAATTGTACTTTTGGATCAATAAAAGTGACAAATACTCACCCGATCGCCGTCAAAACCTTCGATTCTTGAGTATGCAACAATTAAATCTAGTTTAAACCATGAGCGAATGCGATCTAATTATTTAGGATTAGTATTCCCACGGATGTTTATTATTATGATTTATGTGTTAAACTCTATTGGCGGATGTCTAGGGTATCGCATTTATTAGGGAATTAGTTAATGGTGGACGTCCTAGCTACCGAGATTAGGGAAATTAGGAATTTCTGGCGGATGTCGATTTTCCTAAGCTAATCTAGGAGAATTTGAATTAATAATTTTTAAGGAAAGATTGAAGACTATGATATGTCATTGAATCTTGATTCTAGCTTGTAGAACCGTAGACCTAGGTGTTTTCTTTCATTGATATCATTTTCTTGCAATTTTTCATTATTACTAGTTTTAATTAGTTGTTTCTTCGAAATCTTTAAAATCCCCCATTTTTAGTTAACTTAAAGTAAAACTCAAGCCATGTGGATTTGATTTCGTATTTACTACTACTACACACTTGTGGTTGGTAACTCGATTACAGCGGGTTATATTTGGTAAGTATGACACGTGATCACATTTCATAATTATATATGGTTAAATTTTACTTGTTTTTGAATTATAGTTAGACTTTACTTAATTCAGAATGTTTTAAGGGTATGTGTTTTAAAAATATTCACGAGAAAAAAAAATATAAGATTAGCAACAGGCACCATTCGCTAACCTGTTGCTAATCTTGCATGATCCGTCGCTATTTCGAAATAGCGATGAAATTAGCGATGGACCTGTCGCTAATTTCTTCATCGCTATTTTGAAATACCAACGGGTATTAAAAATAGTAACCGATTAGCGACGGGTCTCGTTGCTAAATTCCATTGCAATTTTTTAACTGGTTGACAAAAAAATTTGTTTTTTTTAAACAGTGATGTTTTCAAAAAAAAAAAAAAAAATCGAAAACAACAACAAATACTGTTGTAAATTGGATGACCCTTTAACCAAGCTTATGAATGATCACATTGTCAAGCATGACTCTCACATTGAATTGTAACATCAAGCTTGACTTCTACATTGAATGTAACTTGTACACTCTACATAACTTGTATTCAACTCCAATGTATAATCATTTATCCATGTATTGTCATGTAACTTGTAATCATCTCCAATGTACACCAACTCTTCCATGTATTGTCTATGTTGCTTGTGATGTGTTGTATGACTTGTGGTGCATGTATAACTTGTACACATTGTATAAGTACAATTATCATCATCACCAAATGGTCTATAAAAAGGGCGCCAACCCCATTGTAATTTACACACCAAGTTGAATGAAAACTTCTCATTCCGACTATCTCATTTCTTCTCTTCTCCTTTGTAGTAGTAGTTTGTACTAGTAGAAGTTCTTAGTCTTCTATTTCCTTCTCTAGTTCTTAGCAAGTTCAATTCAATTTACAACACATTATCAGCACGAGCTTGCTCTAGCATTAAGGAGATCTTGAAGTTCAAGAAGGCTTGTTAAGGAGACAAAGCTAGGAAGGTATAACTTTTGTTATTTAAATAAGTTCGATTTATTTATATATTATCGTGGTTGCTTCCTTTTATTATATGCATCACTTCTATATGCATACTTTATTCATATACTATGTATTATAACGTCACCAATTGCGAAAGTATGCTCTGTAGTAGCGTCTTGTACGATCTTCTACGTCAGAAATCAAAAGTCAATGTGTGACATATAGTTTTTCTCTTAAAACTACAAACGATTAGTTATTGTTCTATTCTTGATTTTATAATACAAATAATGTTATAAGTTTGAGTTGATAGTGGGTAAGCCTTGTCCCCGGTAAAGATAAACATTGAAAGGGAGACGGGTTATCCCGTTCAAGGAGGTATGGTATTAAGTAGACTATGTCTCGCTACCCAACCTGGAGGTTGTCCCACCAACTCATACGAATAGTACATTTTGTTTATTAATGAATCAAGTCGTGAACATATATTTAATCATATGTTATGTTTTTACATAAAAAAAGGGAAAACTATTTTATATTAAATTTATTTTCAAAATATTATTCAACCATAGTTGAACTTGTTGCCTTATTATATTACCGACAAGAATTCCTTGTCATGACAATTAGATACTACAATTTGTGAATAAAGCATACATGCGAAACTGTGTGTTATACATAATCATTCGCCAATTTCTCTTTAGAGATTTCAAAAGTGAATATTTCACTTTAAATATCTTTTCACCTTATGGAGTTATATATATACATACCAAAAGGGTAATGCTCCAAAAGCTCAAAATGAGCGGTTGTGTCTCATGGTACAAAATTTAATCAGTCAAATATTAATTATAACTTCACAATTTTAATTGCCTCTATGTTGAGGCTATGTGGAAATATGACTAATGAGACAATAAAAATAAGGTCACGTGGCCCGCCTCGATTTATTGCTGCGACAAATATCGAGTGCGCACATCAATCCAATAAATATTAAGGATTGATTTCTTGTCTCATGGTAGCTGAGTAAAATAATGAGATATTATAAATATAATATCGATCCCGTCCAATTAGTTTAGCTTCAAATTAAGAAGGATATGTTGCATATAATGATCATGATCGCAATAATAAATTTATGGACGTGGAAAATGTGAAAATATCAGGTAAATGTCGTATTGATAATTCCACCAAAAGTTGGAACAAAAGTGGTGCACCACTACAAAAGGTAAATAATTATTGACAATGAGCGCTCATAATTATGACATTTTTTTTGGTCATATACGAAAGACTATTTTGCCTAAATATTGTCATATATATACCCCGAATATTTTTGTGACCTTTACCATGCCTTCAAAATCAAAGGCAAAATATTATGAGTTTTATCATTGAAAATGGCTCGATAAAATAGGCACATCGAGATGTGTTTAAATCGTGACCTAAATATGGGCGATGAGTTTACGTCTTATGTATCGTGTTACATGCATGTATAAAAGTGAATATTTCTCGAATTCGAACTTAGCGAAGGCTAATGTTCAGACAATATCTAATATAAAAATTTTATTGCTAATGTCTTGTTCAGAAGAAGTCTACTCTGAATAATAAAAAATTTATCTATATGATTTAATATGAGTATAATATTATCGGCTTTAACTTCTGGAATATATAAGACACATCAGAACAAATGTCGTCATAAATTAAACGACATTCATGATGTGGAAAGATCTATTTGATTGACTCTACATTAATCATATAATAAGATGCCTTGAATCCCTAATAGAGAAATTATTTATAACAAGTTTTGCTAATTGTCACTTTGATGAAGCAATTTTCCCACCATTTGGGGGAGATATAAGTCAATTCAAAATGAATGGCGTAAAATTGCTTGAAACACATCAAATTGCATTAAATTTGTTGTATTATGATCCATGTATAAATTAATATGAACTCGAAGTTCAAAGGATCATTCAGTAGTAACAAATTTATGAATCAATTACTTGATGCAAGTACTATATACAAAAAAGTGACAATCATATGCTTCAGCATTAAATGGTTCATATAGAAAACGATGTCCATGTGCAACAAAATGCACAAAATGTCTCACTCATGTGAACATGAGGGGGAGAATCAAAACGAGTTATTGGTTAGTGTATTGCACTCCTTTTCCCTTTGCTATGGTTTTATCCCACTGGGTTTTCTTTGCAAAGGTTTTTAATGAGGCAATTCTAACAATACTAAAACTCTTTATCAAGGTTGATTAGTCTATTGCATTATTTTCCTTTCGCTATTGGTTTGATCCCACTGGATTTTCCTAACAAGGTTTTTAAATAGGCAAACCTAACATTATTATACTCCGTATAAAAAGATTTATGAGAGCAATGTACTCTTTTTTCTATACTAGATTTTTTCCCACGGGGTTTTTCTAGTAAAGGTTTTAATGAGGCATATATATTCTCTCAAAGTGTATTAATGTGTTGCACTCTTTTCCTTAGCTTTGGTTTTGTCCCATTAGGTTTTACTAGCAAAGTTTTTAATGAGGCAATCAATAATATTATATTACAAATCAAGATTGACGAGAACATTGTACTCTTTTTCCTATACTAGATTTTTTCCCACAGGGTTTTTCTAGTACAGGTTTTAACGAGGCATATTCTCTCGGCAAGTGTCATCCAAGGGGGAGTGTTGTAAATTGGATGACCCTTTAACCAAGCTTATGAATGATCACATTGTCAAGCATGACTCTCACATTGAATTGTAACATCAAGCTTGACTTCTACATTGAATGTAACTTGTACACTCTACATAACTTGTATTCAACTCCAATGTATAATCATTTATCCATGTATTGTCATGTAACTTGTAATCATCTCCAATGTACACCAACTCTTCCATGTATTATCTATGTTGCTTGTGATGTGTTGTATGACTTGTGGTGTATGTATAACTTGTACACATTGTATAAGTACAATTATCATCATCACCAAATGGCCTATATAAAGGGTGGCAACCCCATTGTAATTTACACACCAAGTAGAATGAAAACTTCTCATTCCAACTATCTCATTTCTTCTCTTCTTCTTTGTAGTAGTAGTTTGTAGTAGTAGAAGTTGTTAGTCTTCTATTTCCTTCTCTAGTTCTTAGCAAGTTCCAATTCAATTTACAACAAATACAACAAATAAAAACAAATAAGAATCAAAAGCCTAAAAAAATTCAAAACAACCAATCTTAAACTTACAAAAAAAAAACAGTGAGGAAGGCATTGACCGGAGTGATTATGGCGGGTGGCGAAATTGTTGAGGCGGAGGGTGGAGCGATGAGGCCAATCGAGAGGGGCGGGAGCGACGAGGAGTTAAGGGGGCGATGGGGCGACATTAGCGAGGAGATCAGGAGGCGACATCGGAAAGGAAAACAGGAGGTGAGGGGCGGCAGCGATGAGGAGAGCAGGGGCGACAACAGCAGTGGCGAGGAGAGATAGGACGACAGCAACACCGACGAGGATATCGGGAGGCGGCAACAACACCGAAAAGGAGATCCAGCGACAGCGAGAGAGGGGCGGATGGAAGTGAGAAGAGAGAGGATGGGGCAAATGGAAATGCGAATAGAGGAGAGGGGGATGAGGCAGTGAGAGGAGAAAAAAAATTGGGGGAGTTTATAAATGGGAAGGGTTAGGGTTTGGTTTTGAGTGTGTGTGTATGTGTGTGAGTGTATGAGAGAGAGAGAGAGGTGTGGGCCCCACTGCCACATCGGCGAAAAATTTTCCCGGGAATTTTTCCGCCAAATAATTAGCGATAGGGTTAAACCCCGTCGCTAAGTTGATTAACGGATCAACGAAGGCCCCCATCGTAGATCTATCGCTATTTAGCGACAAAAAATAGCCAGCCACTATTTTATATCGCTATTTGTTTCTTTTGTAGTGATTGATGATGTGTGTTATTGTTGAGTATTGATTAAAGTGTTTAGTCTGATTTGCATTTTGCATCGTATTATAGAGTTGAGAATGACTCACTTCTTTTTTTCACATTGCGTTTTTTTAATTAGGGCATTTTTGCCTTGTTGACATAGATTAATTAAAGGTGATAAATTTGTTATTTTAGAATAATAAGAATTTTTGTCTCTGACAATAAATTATTGTCACGCCCAAATATAGAGAGAAAAGGTTAAACCAAAATTACTTAAAAGTATATTTATAAGCTAGCCAAATTAAGAGATAAAAAGAAATATGACTAAGTCATGTAAGATGTATTAGGGACGAAAATAAAAATATTTTAACGCGCAAAGATGATATTAAGGAGAGATGGAGAAGTTACTTCAATAGTTTATTTAATGATGGTCAAGTAGATATCATAGTAGATGAAAACTCGCACCATGAAAAATGTAAACTATTCACGCAATATTAGAATTTCCGAAGTTAAAGAGGCATTGAAAAGGATAAGAATTGGGAAGCATGTGGCCCAGATGAAATACTCATAGAGGTTCGAAAATGTTGAGGAGAAATTGGATTGAATTGGTTAACAAACTTTTCAACAATATCTTCAAATCAAAACGGATGTTAATAGATTGAATGAGAAGCATGCTTATACTAATCTTCAAAAACAAAGGAGTCATTCAAAGTTGTTCAAATTACCGTATAATTAAAATTATGAGTCATTCTATGAAACTTCGAGAGAGGATAATTGACAATACGCTAAAAAGAGAAACAATAATATCATAGAATCAATTTGGCTTCATGTCTGGGAGGTCAACTATGAAGGCGATTTTTCTTGTAAGAAGATTGTTGAAAAATATAGAAAATATAAAAGATCTTCATATGGTATTTGTAGATTTAAAAAAAAAAACATATGATATCGTTTATAGAGATGTTATTTGGTAGGTTCTAGAAAGAAAATGAGTGCATGCTAGATACATAGACACTACTAAGGATATGCATGAGGGAGTAGTAATAAGTATAAAGACATTTGGAGGAACTACAAAAAGTTTTAATTATGATAGAACTATATCAAGGATCGGCTATAAGCCCTTATCTCTTTATTTTAGTTACGGATCGATGAACTAATTTGGAATATTCAAGAGAATATACCGAGGTGTATGTTATTTGCAGAAGATATTGTTTTAGTAGACGAAACAAAAGATGGAGTGAATAGAAAATTAGAGCTTTAGAAGAATACATTAGAATATAAAGGCTTTAAGTTGAGTAGGACGAGGACCAAATACATTTACTGTGAGTTTAGAAATACTAGACATCGAGATGATGAAGTGATAAAATTAGGGGAAGTAGAAGTTCATAAGGTGAACCACTATAAATACCTATGATCAATCATACAAAATGATGAGAATATTGAGAATGATGTCACACTGTTGGATGCAAGAAATGACGGAGTGCAACAGTGATGCTTTGTAATTGAAATGTTCTTAATAAGTTTTTTTAAGATAAATTTAATTAATCGTTCATGAATCAATACAGGACTAGGACAAGACATAGAATTAAGTACATTGATTCGCTAATCTTATTTGTTCAAACAATCTGTCATTAATTTGACTATAAATGCGAAATTGAAACAGTTTGACATTTAGGAACTGTTATTTACAACGTTGAAACTCATGAAAATACACAAAACTGCTAGAACCACAAAATGAATAACAAAAATTCCCAACAAGGAGAAAAAAAAACCTAAAACTTCTTAACAAGGAGAAGAAAAATCAAAGACTTCAAACTAGGAAAGAAAACTAACTATAAAATAAATTAAATACAAGATCAATCCCACGCCGCACAAATCTATGCAACACCGTTGATGTAGATGTACCGCAATAAGGATGGACCAATCTCTACAGATCTAATTAGATATGTTGGTTATTATATAACAAAATGCAAAAGGGACTTAATTAAGACCACAATTAGGCTAGCTATGCTATATGGAAATGAATGTTGGGGTGTAAAACAACAATAATTACATAAAATGAACGTAGCAGAAATGAGGATGTTAGATGGATGTGCGGTAAAACTCATAAAATAGAATAAGAAATACATAAATTCAAAGACAAGTAGGAGTAGTACCAATTGATACAAAGATTAGGAAAGGGCAGTTGCGTTGGTTTGGTTACCTGCAATAATGACCTATAAATGCCCCTACTAGAAAACTTGACTCATAGAAACTGAAGAAATTCAACGAAGTAGGTGTAGACCAAAGTTAACTTGTGATGCATTGATTAGGAGGGATTTGAATGGTTTAAAAAACTCACGATCAATTGCACTTAATCGAGCACAATGAAAGAGTTTGATCTATGTAACCAACCCAATTAATATGTGACTAGGCAATGTTATTGTCGTTGTTAATTAGCTAACTTAATGTCATTTAAAGTAATAATTTTGTGAGCGTAGGCTTGCGCTTGAAGTGCATAATTGTTTATTAAATATTCATAAGTAAGGGGCGGAGAATGCTAGTGTACTTCGGATGGACATGCAGGTTGGCAATGCACTTATGCGCGTCCTTTCGATGTACCTCAAGATGCACGCACTTGCGCATCTCGAGGAACATCAAGGGATGCGCACAAGTACTGAGTGCTCAACTTGCATGTCCTACATCGAGTTACCCAATTTATATTTTCACCCTAAACCCCTAAATACTTAGGATCGGCCCAACCTAGGACTTGTTGATCTTACTACCAATTTAAATACTATAATCGAAATAAGATAAAAATAAAATTTTTACTTCAATCGTAACTTTTTATGATGCATAAGTGCATAAAAGATGTTTTGATCTTTTCTCCTATTATGTGCACTTGACTAGTCCCATGAGATTAATCAAACTGAAGGTTTGGATATCAATCTATGATTTTCAAAAAAAAGAAAAAAGAATATTTTCTCTCACTACTGACATGCACCATTGTTGAGTCGTTAATTATGTAATATTATATATAGTTTATTTATATATTTTTATTGTGAAGTCTCCAAAATACTAGCCTAATTATGTTTATTTATTATTTTCAGGGTTAACGGAGTGCGTGGTTGAATTCGTGGCAGAAAAATACTCAAAATGGAATATTTACTTGCAGTAATCGGATGCCGGACAATTTGCCTCGAAATACGCGTTGCGCGGTGGGTCGAATAGCAGACAGTGTGTTCCAAATTAATCGAAAGATGACACGTCGGCAAGCGGAGCGCCAACGGCCCGTGCTACCAATCGGGTGTCGCCACGCGTCGATTCTTCATTACCGCTACCAATCAGGGGACGCCACGCGTCGACACGTCAGCAGGAGACCCATGTCACCATAGATCAAACTTCTCTTCATTTCAGACACCATCGATCAGCCTCGAGATCCGTGCCAGCACAAACTCCCAGTTTTTCGGTCTACTATTGTGCGATTTCACGAGCCATGTGGACGCGACGTGGCGTGATTTCACTCGTCCAACGCGTTTCGGTGACGTGTTCCAGCCAATCACACGGAGCCACGTGGCGCCGAGTCACCACACCCAATCGAACGCGCAGAATCTCCATGAATCATGCGGCGACACCTCAGTGCGATGACAAAGGCGGTCCAATGACAGTGCGACACGTGGCGAGGAGACAGATTTCCAGCCAATCGGCTATTGACACGTGGCAGAGAATGGAAACCAATTCACTTAGGGATTTTCTGGTTTTTAATTTCGTTCCTCTCTGTTTTTGACTCTCTCGGTTCTTCTCTCGGTTCGGACGAACTCTCTTCTTCTCTCCCCCATTCTTTTCTTTATTTTTTATTTTCTTTTTCTCTTAGGGTGTGTTTGATAGCAAAGAGAATTTTCAATGAGAAAAAAGTATTTACTTTGGCAAATTTTCTGTAGAAAATTTTTTTAAAAGAATTTTCTCATTGCTGTTTGATTGCACGTGAGAATTTTTTTTTTCAATTTTCTGCTGTTTGATAACTAATGTAATTTTTTTTTTCATTTTTTGCAGTACCACGAATTGACCATTATATTCGACCTAGTTTCGATAATCAAAATAATAACCCCGTTCAAATCCGACCATACACCACAACAAACACATACCAACTACTATATCTACCAATAAAAGATACAAATTTGAACGAAACCAAACTAAATCTTTCCTTACAAACTCGACTTAAGTGAAGATAAAGCTGGCTGCGACGAACTTCGACAACACAAACACCTCCAACCACCGCCTAGAAAGAAAATCTAGGGGGAGAGGAGAGAACAAAATACATTATAATGACAAAAAAATAGTGGGTTTTACTAAAAATTGCTTGATATTAACGATTTCATCGAGACTTTGTATCCAAATGCAAGATTTAACCCCAAAATGGAAGCCCTAAACTCAACAACAAAATCACAAACAATACCGATTCAAAAAATAAAAATAAAAAACTCCAAAAAAACCTCGAAATCGACACTAATAGAGATGATGAAAGCACTCATGGTGTCGAATCGATGTGGTTTTGATCGGGTTTCGTGGAATAGCTTGGGCCTTTAATTAAAGTGGGACCCACACTTTCTTCCCCAAAAAATCATTCATTCCCTTGAAACCAAAATTGGCGTGCGCCTCCCGCCGCTCCTCCGGTCCGCCCTCCAAAGGTCCGCCCTCCTCCCGCTCCTCCAAGGCCGCCGTCCCGCCGCTCCTCCAAAGGTCTTGCCCTCCCGCCGCTCCTCCGGTCTGCCGCCCTCCGGTCGTCGCTCCTCCTCCCGCGCTCCTCCAGTCCGCCTCCGGTCCGCCCTCCTCCCGCTGCTCCTCCAAGTGCCGCCCTCCCGCCGCTCCTCAGCGCCCCCGGCCCCGCTAGTCCTACTCGCTCCACCGCCGACCTAGCCCCCCACCATTCCTCCGCTCTCCTCCGCCTCCCAGGACCTCCACGCCGCTCTCCATCTCCTACTTCAGCACTCCCCCCTCATCTAACTAATTGCCACAAATTCGATCATGAAATTGAGGATGATGAGGAGAATGAGATGAAGGCGAAGTTTCACGAGGAGGCGAGGTTGATGTCATTGCCGCGAGAAGAATGAGAGATGGATTGGATGTTAGAGAGGTGGGGGAGAGTGAGGAGGAAGATATGGATTTGTTTGCTGTGATGACTAATGGGGTTGAGGTTCGGGGGATGATGAGGGTTTGATGGGTTCGACAAGTTATTTGTTGAAGGAGTCGAGTTTGGGTGGAAACGAAGTCCTTGGAGAGAAAATCTAGAATTTCTATCTCAAAATAAGAGAAAATAAACGAGGAAAATTAGGAAGTGTAGTTTTTTTTCTTTGTGCGGTTACAAGTGTATCAAACACTGAAAAAAACGGTTATACTAAAAAATAAAACAATTTTCTATGATTTTTTTCATTTTCTTTCCTATCAAACACACCCTTAGTGTTCTTCAATGATGCGAGGCTAAAACCTCTAGCCTAGGCAAGATTGCGAGGGAGGTTCGACTGCGCATATCAATGGATTCGTGAGATTTATATATTTTAATTTCAGTCTTTTCATTATTATTTTATTTTCTTTGATATTGTTTAAACAATCAAAGTTAAACACTTGTTTAAACTTTGATTTATTTGTCAGTGAGTCGTAAGCACCCGTGTTTGTGCAATAAGACCACATTAGTGGCAATTGACCCTACCGATTGATTAGACTCTTTTGGGACTGGTTGAATACCATAGGGATCTAGGCTAAATCGGACACACTAGTGATCCGGTTGTCTAGGTGTAGTGCCTTCACAAAGCCCATTGCGGTCAACGCATTAAACCCGATTCACTTGAATTGTGGTTATGTGTTTGATTAGGGAAGTAGTCATTGTCGTACCTTGGCTATCGAGATTAGGAAGCGCGAGGAACCGCGTACGTTACCGAGTCTATAGCTACACTAAGATATTTTGATTTGCACATTTTACATAAATCAACGACCAAATCCAAACTTTTACCGAACCGAACTTATATGTCTTGACCTAGGTATTTTTATTAATTATTTTATTTTCAATTTTATCTCCTTGCTTTAATTATTTTGTTTATATTTAGATTAATTAATTTATTAGATTAATTATTCTCTCTTAAACCCCCGATTTCTCTTTTCGTTATTTTTTAAACCTTAGAAAGAATACCAATCTCTGTGGGATCGACCATTTGCTACTATTATGCAAATAGTTGGTTTAGGTTAATTTTAAATATTATTGACACGTTCGGCGTGCGTCAATTTTTGGCGCCGTTGCTGGTGATTGGTCTTTTTCTTTCTTTGGTTATTTTTTCTATTTATTTATTTATTTATTTATTTATTTGATTTTTTTGTATCTAGTCCATTGTTCTTAGCATGTATGTAGGCGACCCCGCGATGGCCTCCTACCCCCGCAATTATGGTCGATTCGAAGACTCACATTATTATAATGTGAATGGGGTAGGTATGTTACATAATGGACATCGATTTTCTAACTCGCAATCTTTCGTGCAACAAGTCAGGGTTCGTGGAAATCGTGGGGAGTACTTTCATCCCACGTATGCTTGTCCTTATTCGAAGTATAAGAATCATCATGGTTCCACTTATGCATCACCACAACCCAACTTCTATATGTCTAAGCGAAGTCCACAGATTCCTCAACATGAAAAGAGGCCTATACGAGACATGATGAATGACTTGATCTTCGGAGAACCAACTTTTCAACAAAGTCATCAACATGAACGGAGAACCATTGCAGACATCGAGAGAAATATGATCTCCGATTGGCTTTCTCAAAGCACCACTCAGCAGCCCTTGCAGGAGGATATGCAGTATATGAAATCAAAGTTGCAAAATTCAGAAACTCGAGTTACCGCTATACTCGAGCATTTGATGGATGAGGAAGAGTTGCCTCCGTAACCAGTTTTTGACTCAGATGAGACTGTAAATGCTGATACATCTAAAAGTGTTGAGTTCGATGAGTTCTCAATTGTGGACGAGCATTTGAGCGAACCAGAGGAAACACTAGACGTTTCTTCACATGAGCCGGACATGTCCATTGCACCGAATGATGATGATGACGCCGCGTTAGAAATTGGAGTCATTTCAGAACGGCCAGAGGAGCCCCGGAAAGAGAACAAGGAAGACCAACCTCTGGTGTTGGTGAAACCACCCACCCTCCCATGCATATTTGTTAGACCTTGCAAGGGGGTGGAAGTAAAGGAGCGTTCGCGAATTTTCTACACTGCCGACACCTTTGTGTTGGATGACCATGACTCGACAGATTCTTTTGTGTTAGAGGTCCCGAATGAGCTCCGAACTCTGAAAGAGGGCATGCATGCTGAATTGCCCAAAGCTATAGATGCACCATTCATTGTTGATATCTCGAAAGGAGAGGGCATCACGTGATGACTCACGATAAGTCTAGCCAAAGACTTAAAAGAAAGGCGCTCGTTGGGAGGCAGCCCAGCTTTGTTTTTATTTTTATTGCATTTATTTCAATTTTAATTTAGTTTTATTTTTTTTAATGTTTAATAAAGCCCTAACTTGGTCTCTTGAATTTTCGCAGATATAATGAATGTTTGATGAGCGTTGATGGCACTAGACCACCCCCTGTGTTTTGATAGGTTTGACTATGGATTACATTGTTTTTGGAGTAATTTGAGCATATTCTTTTTTAGGAATTAACATATTATTAGAGTTTTAGGTGTTTTGAGACTTGGTTGGGACATATCCAACTTAAGTCGCCACATTAGTGGCGGGTCTTTAAGTATATCCAAAACCCTAAACCTCATTCCATCATCTTGTTGACTTCACCCGTAGTTGAAAGACTCGGGCTCGCAAGATTTGATAGTAATCATTTGAATTAACTCCTATGCTTATTAGTTCATGCTCTTTTTATGATAATTTTATTTCATAGTTTCTTTAGTCACCTAGACATGCGAGATTTGAGCATTCACTAGTTTTTGGAGACTTTTGTTATGCATGCACTTGTATCATCTTCTTATTTTATTCATATTCTTTTTCACCACTATTTTGTCTTTTTGTTGCATGGATTCCTTGACTTGTTTTGAACCTTGAGGACAAGGTTCGGAATAAGTTTGGGGGTACTTTAGGATTTGTGGATTGAGTTGGATGGACTTATTTGCGAAAGACCGCAGGTGAGATCGTTTAAATTTTTTTTCAATTATATGCGGTTACATGTGGTTGACGGATGATGTTGGTGGTGTTTGATATCTCTTATTCACTCATTTCTTCCATTTCTCCCCCTCCATACTCATATTTCTCATTAGGAGTCGATACACTTTGATGCATGTATTTATTATTATATTGTTTAGAGTCACCCGAAACTTTATTTCATGCCTTTGGTTGTGGATGAGTACATTATGCTTGCCTTTTTGACTTGAAACTTAGGAAAAATTAGGAGAAATACTCACTCGAGTCTGTAGCTCAATATTTTTTTGATTTCATGATTAGGGACTTAGTATGATGGTTAAGCCTTGTGCTAGATACCAAAACGGGTAGACGGTTGAAATTGTGCAAGTGATGAGACTTTAACCCACATTGAGGAATTTGCTTAATTATAGTGAAAGTGAGAAGGGCTACCAGGAGTTTTCAAAATATAGAGAGTCCCACAAGTTTCCATAGGAAATGGAGCAGGGAAACTTGTGGTGGGAAAAAATGAGGAAAGTGGTCCATAGGAAATGGAGCAGGGACCGTATTATTTGAAAAAAAAATTGGAGAAGAAATAAAAAATAGAGAGTATGCATATAAAGTGGATAAAAGCGGAAGTGTATGGAAACTCCTCAAATAAAAAGATTTAGCTCGAGTGCTTATAGCTAGATTAAGTAAAATTGTAAACTTGCATGCTTGAATTTGTAGACCAAGAAAACCCGTGAGTAGTTGATGGCGTTTGTCTTTACCATATCTTTGTCTTGAAAGTGTGATCTTAATTGTGTTTGGGTTGTGGTTCTTGACATATCTTAAGTCCGAAATTTCTTAAGTGGCTTGTTAACTTGGCAACTACGTAAACTAAATGAACTCCATGAATTCTGAATCGGGTATAGGATTAGCCGAGTCTGTACATATCTATATTACGAGTCTAGTTTATTTGTGTGTTTGTCATTTACACCTTTGCTCGGGACATGCAAAGTCCTAAGTTTGGGGGTATTTGTTGAGTCGTTAATTATGTCATATTATATATAGTTTATTTATATATTTTTATTGTGGAGTCTCCAAAATACTAGCCTAATTATGTTTATTTATTATTTTCAGGGTTAACGGAGTGCGCGGTTGAATTCGTGGCAGAAAAATACTCAAAATGGAGTATTTACTTGCAGTAATCGGGTGCCGGACAATTTGCCTCAAAATACGCGTTGCGCGGTGGGTAAAATAGCGGACAGGGTGTTCCAGCCAATCAGAAGATGACACGTCAGCGAGCGGAGGTGCCGACAGCCAGCGCTACCAATCGGGTGTCGCCACGCGTCAGCATTCTTCATTACCGCTACCAATCAGGGGACGCCACGCGTCGACACGTCAGCAGAGATCCATGTCACCAGAGATCAAACTTCTCTTCGTTTCAGACACCATCGATCAGCCTCGAGATCCGTGCCAGCACAAACTTCCAGTTTTTCGGTCTACTATTGTGCGATTTCACGAGCCACGTGGACGCGACGTGGCGTGATTTCACTCGTCCAACGCGTTTCGGTGACGTGTTCCGACCAATCACACGGAGCCACGTGGCGCCGAGTCACCACACACAATCGAACGCGCAGAATCTCCGCGAATCATGCGGCGACACCTCAGTGCGATGACAGAGGCGGTCCAATGACAGTGCGACACGTGGCGAGGAGACAGATTTCCAGCCAATCGGCTATTGACACGTGGCAGAGAATGGAAACCAATTCACTTAGGGATTTTCTGGTTTTTAATTTCGTTCCTCTCTGTTTTTGACTCTCTCGGTTCTTCTCTCGGTTCGGTCGAACTCTCTTCTTCTCTCCCCCATTCTTTTCTTTATTTTTTATTTTCTTTTTCTCTTAGTGTTCTTCAATGATGCGAGGCTAAAACCTCTAGCCTAGGCAAGACTGCGAGGGAGGTTCGACTGCGCATATCAATGGATTTGTGAGATTTATATATTTTAATTTCAGTCTTTTCATTATTATTTTTTTTCTTTGGTATTGTTTAAACAATCAAAGTTAAACACTTGTTTAAACTTTGATTTATTTGTCAGTGAGTCGTAAGCACCCATGTTTGTGCAATAAGACCACACTAGTGGCAATTGACCCTACCGATTGATTAGACCCTTTTGGGACCGGTTGAATACCATAGGGATCTAGGCTAAATCGGACACACTAGTGATCCGGTTGTCTAGGTGTAGTGCCTTCACAAAGCCCATTGCTGTGACGGCCCCAATTTTCTACAAATTGGGCCCCGCCCGGCCTAAGCCCACGTGGACCCCCGAGTCCGTCTCGCAAGGTCAACGCGGACCTAGTCAGCCTTCCAATCCATCATTATACGTAAATTCACAATTTTACAGTTGAGTTCTTAGTATTTTTCGAGTTATACAATTTAGCGGAAGCAACTATACATTAAATAACTCAACCATAATATAGAAAGTTAGGCAACCTAATTGTGGAACCCAGTAAATATCATCGGAGGAGAGTAAATACAAAATATACAAAATGTCACCTAGCTATGAAGTCTTCCCTCTGCTACGCGTCTGCGACTCTGCACTCACTCAAAATAAAAATGACGAGCCCAGGTAAGTAAATCCGGTAGGACATATATACGACATTTCACAATATCCAAAACAACAGTTCATTATATATTTAATATATATCATATATATACATTTTCCATTTTGATTTCAAATCAAAATGTCCTCAAGATTCGTGCAACACGCATCTCGAGACAAACTCAACAACCGAGCGGCGCGCATCTCGAGGCACCAACCCGCCTCATTTTCAAATCTCAATACCCGCGCTACACGCAACACGAGGCATATCCAATGCACATTTTAAACCTTATAGAGCCATTATTTCGGTCTCGCGTCGGCACGCGACTCGAAACGCGTCCTTGTTCGTATTTCGACTCACCAAATTTCCTTGCATAATTAGCATTATTATTTCAAATTGGATTCGAACATACGTATTTCGACGAGTGGGGCCCACATACGACCTTGACTTGACACGTGGCACAAGTCAATTTTCGGGTCGTTACAATTGCGGTCAACGCATTAAACCCAATTCACTTGAATTGTGGTTATGTGTTTGATTAGGGAAGTAGTCATTGTCGTACCTTGGCTATCGAGATTAGGAAGTGCGAGGAACCGCGTACGTTACCGGGTCTATAGCTACACTAAGATATTTTGATTTGCACATTTTACATAAATCAACGACCAAATCCAAACTTTTACCGAACCGAACTTGTATGTCTTGACCTAGGTATTTTTATTAATTATTTTATTTTCAATTTTATCTCCTTGCTTTAATTATTTTGTTTATATTTAGATTAGTTAATTTATTAGATTTATTATTCTCTCTTAAACCCCCGATTTCTCTTTTCGTTATTTTTTAAACCTTAGAAAGAATACCAATCTCTGTGGGATCGACCCTTTGCCACTATTATGCAAATAGTTGGTTTATGTTAATTTTAAATATTATTGACGCGTTCTGTGCGCGTCAACCATTATTCTCGCAAATTATTTTAGACGAGGTATTGTGGGTTCAAGTCCTTTTAGTGGGGAGATTTTTGGTGTAACTAGTTTAAGGTGATTTTTAAACTTATTACTTCAACAACAAGATTGCTAGAGTAATTCACTAAAACAATTTTGGTCTCTAATAGAGATTTTAAAACCCTTATTAAAGATGAGAGTTATTAAATAACACCTAATTGATAAGGGTTTGAAAAAAACCTCTATGTAATACATGTATTAAAAATTAAAACATAATACATTCTCACACGGTATTTAATAACACTCAATTTAATAGGGGTTTTAAAACCTCTATTAAAGACGAAAAATGTTATAGTGATTGTATCGAAGCTTTTCATTACAAAATGAACTAAAAGAGTTAGACCCTAAAAGAGTTATACCCTGTTTCATTACATAGAAAATGTTCCATATCAAAAGAACATTTTCTTAAGAAAGTTTTTCATGGTAAATATTCAAAAGAAAATTTTCCTATATGCATTTGATTGCACATATAAGAATTTTTCCCTTAAAACTCATCAACAACTAGTTTTGAAATAAATATGAAACTTACCATATATATTAAATATATTAATTTTCATATATATATACACATGTGCACACATATATAAATTCAGAGGAGAGAGAAAGTTAAGAAGCTACCTCCTCTCATCATTTCAATTTTCTATTTTTCTCATTTCTCTTATTTTCTGCTATTTATTTATTTCTATTATCGATTGTTCTAAGAGATATAATTATATATATTATGCATGCATCTATTAATAATTAATAATGGTTACCTTATTAACGAATAATGGATAGAATGAGTACGTTCAATTTGAAACCATGGACAAATATATAGAATGAAGTGTAGTGCAAGTTCTATGAAACCGTTGACAAATACATGAAATAGAGTATAGTGCAAGTTTTATTTCCCCTATAAATTTCACTTCTCATCCATTCTTCTCGTAATCCACTTGATTTTTTTCCTTTCCCCTTCAAAGAATCTAAAGAAAAAAAAACAAAATACAATTCCACATACTTCATTTTATTTTATTTTTTGTTTACCTTTACTATATGTATTTGTGAGGTAATCTTGTATGATTCGGTTGTTGTTGGGGTTGTGTGCTCTGTTTGTGAGTTCAACTTATGCAAGGGGAGTTTTTTGTGTTTTAAGAAGTCATGGGAAGCTGATGGAGTGTTGCAGTGTTTGCATGGTGAATGGGGGCTCTGTGTGCAAAATTAATACCTTACTGTGATTATCTACCCTTGATGTTGTTCTTTATGACTTAGCTGTCACACTTGGAGATGCATGTCTAGCTTGAGGGAGTTTATTGTTTAGTGCTTTTTGTTATTTTGGGAGGGGCTATGTGTATACGTATTGTAAGGGAGTCTACTAGACTCATTTTGTCCACATTTTTGTATAGCCCATACTATTTTTTGTAACCCATGTAAATACTATTTTTTAAATTAATATATACTTTATAGGAATATCGCCTTCGATTCATAACAAAAATATATGACGTTGTTTTGAATTCAACACTTGAACGAGCGGTCCAAATGTTTACTTTTACTGGTATAACTTTTAGTATTGGACAAATGATATAGTTATAATATCATCCAAAGATATGGATGAGGACACTTAATTTAGGATGTAAAATAATTTAATTAACCTTCTATTGTAGTTTCAATAACACTTGCACAATGCACGGGAAACGACTATTTTAAAATATAATTTTAATGTCTTAATATGAAAACTCAAATCTTTTTCAATAGAAAACTCAATTTGCCCATCATAATAGGTGGAAAAATATATAAGTCTCAATATGAAAAATTGTCAACTGTGAGAAAATGTTTTACGAGAAAATTTTGGCTATCAAATGCATGAAAATGTTATTTTCTCAAGAAATTTATTATTTTCCTTGGAATATTTTCTTTTCCATCAAATCAAATAGTGCCTTAAAAGAGTTTTAAGAAATATTGTAACTAGTTTAAGGTGACTTGGTTGTGGTGATTAGTTCAAAAATCACGTAAAATATTTCTTAAAAGTGGAATAGGATCCCTAGTTCGAAAATCGCCTTAAACTGAGTAATTTCAAGAAAGGACATTGTAACTTCTTGTTAAGTTGTAACTAGTTTAATCAATGTGATTTTTAATTAATTAATATTGTGATGGGTTAATTATAAAGTGGTCACTTAACTTTAAGAAATATTATTTGTGATGGGTTAATCATAAATTGGTGCACCATTATAAATCGATTTGACTAAAACACATAAATTAAAGTCGTCTTAATTATAAGTGTAGTTTACATATTTGTCATTTGACGTAAAATAAATTGAAGAATTGTCGAATTTTTATTGTAATAAATCTAGAAGTTGTATAAGGATAAAATGAGTAAAATGACAATAAATACATTCTCAAATTCTAAAAATTTAGAAAAGGGTTATTGTCAAAACCACTTATAAAAATGATCCTTTTATCTTTTAATTAACCCTTCACAATAATTATTGATTAAAAAAAGTTAGGATTAGCTAGTTTGATTTGGCTGTTAAAAATTACTACTCCCTTCGTTTCTTTATAACTGACTTTTAAGCCATTTTGAAATATTTTACATATATATCATTTGATAGTTTCAATACACATAAAATTACTTAATTGACTTTTATACCTTTCATTGAAAATGAAAACCTATTAATTACACATTAATAACTAGTGTATGTAGAAGTGATGAAGTTCAAGAGAAATAAAAAGTAATTTAGTAATTTAATTACTACTTTTTTTTTATTCAAAATAATTAAATAACTTTTGTAAAAATGGTTTGATACTTAAATAAAAATCGAGGAAGTAGAAAATTTGGTGGTTGGTAGAAGAAGATACAAGTTGGGTTTGCCACATCATATCGACAGCGCGTAAAACACCCCAATAAAGCACGAGGAAAGCGTAGTCCAATAAAATCGACTCGTGTACGTTTCTCTCTCTCTCTCTCGGACAAAAGCGATCAGATTCCCCTGCTTCAACGCTACCGATGGACCGGGCAAAAAAATCTTCAACTCTTCTCTTCAGGTTAATCATCCCCTTTCTCTCTGCTTTCGATTCTGTGTTTTCTCGCAATTTCAACTAGTTCACATCAAATCCTCACTTGTTTTTCTAATCTAAGTTTCTAATTCTCTTGCTTACTATCTTATTATTGTAGTTTTAATTAGTTATGCTCAGTCTACTCTGTGGTGGGTTATCAGATTGGATGTTTTTGGGGATTCAAATTTTAGGGTTCTATTCTATTTTTGGGGATGGAATTTGTTATGAGTTTGTTGAGCCGCGTTGAATCTGATCGTACCAATTCTATGTTTTTCCTTGATGTAGTAGTGAGTTACTCAACCTGTTCAAAGACTTAAAATAGGATTGCCTGGTTGGTAAAATCCAAAACTTTAGGTGTGATAGAGTTCGTATGCTTTAATAATCCTCTCTGCCCTTTTTAGTTAATGACTTTTCTAGGTCTTAATTGCATTTTGGGGAGGGAAAGCCTTGTTGTGCATCGATGAAATTATAAATTCGAACCTATTGTGTTTTAAGTAGTAGTGCGCGCCTATTGTGATATTATGTGATAATTTTCCGCCTGCGCATCTCTATGCAAGCCTGCGGATCTCAGCCAAATTGTCTCCAACTTAACCACTTTCAACTCACAGGTGTGAGAATTTTACTCCAAAAGGCTTCGGTACTAATCGAAGGGACAAACTTGCATACTTCTTTTTGAAGCCATATTTAATTGATCTAGGACTAAACCTTTTAGTCCACAGATCTCCAACATTTTGGTCTTTGTAAAGCACCCAAGGTTTGCTACTATTGCTCTGATGAGAGGCTGGGTGTTAAAGAGTCCTGCTTATGGTAATTTGTCAAGAAGTTACTTAATACTCCTTAGTGTTTTGGTTCATTGGTTTTTGATTCGTGAGCGGAGCATGCTATGATGATGATGACGATGTCGTTGCATTTGTAACATCCATTTCTACATGAGGAGTGAAGACTATATCGTAGCTTAAGGCAGTAGCTATATGTTCTAATCTAATTTTTGACTAAATGAGATAAAGAAATGCAACTTTTCAAGTTGACTATTAGATTAATTTGTGTTCTGATATTCTTTACTAAGGTTTAGAATTCTTAACCTAAATTTGTGGTTGTTTTGAACATTTCTCGACATTTATTCACATGTAGCCATAGAATTGCTTCTTATCTGGTTTAAGCTACTTGACTATATCTGATACTTAGCTAATGTTCATTGGAAGGTTAATTAGTGGTTTCTACACATCATATCGTTACAGGAAAAGCAACATGATCCCAAGAGTCGGGCTTTTGTGTCTCTTTGTGATGGGCATCACTTGGGGTTTTGCAGATGCAAGGAGCTTAGTGATCTCTGACTTTTCAAGTGAGCAAGAACTTTGGTGTTCTTTTTTCCTTCTTTTTATAGGATGTTTTATATTGTGTGATTTGAAAAGGCTGGCTGTTATGTTGTTCGACTGAATTTGTATTTGATTGAAACATTATTTGGTTAATCCAATTATGAATACAATCAATATGCCTCGCCACAATTTGGCCCAAAGAGATGGAATTTCTATACTAGTAACAATATTGGTTTGTCCAGTTATAAATAGTGCCATTCGAACATATCTTTTTTTTTCACCAGCTACCGGTGTCATTTTGTTAAATTTAAGCATTATTGTTAGCATACTGATATTCATTTAAGAACTAGGTTCTTCTCGATCATACCTTAGGGTGAGCGAGAAATTAAACTCAGGTGATATCACAAACAACAATGTATAGCTTCTAAAAGTGTTAGCAAGGTTCAAAAGTTTGTTTGAATCCAAGCCATTTGTGTACAATTTTAGTCTTATTTGCTCAAACAAAATATAAAACAGAACTGAGAATGATGTTACTGGTCTAAAGAGGAAAAATCATCTTTGACCTAGGCATCTACTTGCAAAATTTACTAAATAAGATTTATATCTAAAAGAAAGAAATCAATTCTGACTTGATTTTTCTGGGAGTGAAGACTATACTCATAAGGGAATGATCAATTTCACAACTTTCAAGTTAATCTATATCCCTGCATTCAAGAGATCTCTTATGTGATTAATAGTGTCGTCTTTTTCATGGCGGTAAAGATGTTTTTTGGTTAAGCTTAACTTCGATGAACCAAAACTGAATTGTAAGCCTTGACCTATGTAATGCTGGACACGAAACGGTCTTAGTCATGTTTTTTATTTGGTATGCTCTTTCATTATTGGTGTTTGGTTGAGTCATCCCATGAAGAGTTTGTGATTCCAATCAAAGGGGAAGTTTGATTCTTTGTTTATTTTAATTACTATAGTTCATAAGTTGTACCCATTTATGATTAATGGAAAATAATTTTCCGTTCTCCTTGCTACCGCATTTTTCTCTCTTGCTTCTTTGCACCACCATCATTGATATTTGAAGTCGAATTAAAGCTTGATATTTATTCAACATTTGACAAGCTCCCATTCGCAGATGGTTGGAAGGTCAATAAATGTGCATGGATCAAGATACATGTTTGTTTTTATGACCATCACATTCAATACCTCGTAAAACTTTTGGGAAAGATGAAATTTAGGTCAATTCCATCATATATTCAATAAACAGCTTAGAAAATTTTCTGCTATCTGCTAAAACTTTCCAGTCAACATCTATTTTATTTTTTTGTTTTATTATGAATGAGTATTTACCTGCATGCTACTTATGGTCTTGAACGTGTTATACTCCTTTTGTTTTGTTGGAGAATGAGGACTTTCACCATATGTATGCAACCAAAATGTGCACATACAAGAAAATATAAAAAGCATATCTTTGTTTGCTGCATCAGCATTGCTTTCCTAGAAGCAAAGAAGACACCATTATGCTTTGACGAGCACTATGTAAGCATTTTATTTTACTGTTCGGAGAAATATTATATATATATATATATATATCATGAGCTAACACAACGGAATAATATGAATAAAAGAGTTAGCGACCCTAGAATAAAGTGGTGGAACCTAAAACATAGTAAACAAGTAGAGTTTAGAGAAAAACTACTAAAGGAAAATGTTTGGAATCTTGACTTAGATGCTAATACAATGTGGCTAGAAATGAGTAGTTGCATAAGGAGGGTGAGATCAAACATATTAGGTATATCTAAGGGCTTGGGACCTCCAAAGAAGGAAACATGGTGGTGGAACGAGGATGTCCAACGAGCAATTAAGACTAAAAGAGAGATGTATAGGAAAATTCCTAAGTGTCAAGATGAAGATGCGTACAATCAATATAGAGAAGCTAGAAAACAAGCTAAAAAAGTAGTTAGTCAAGCTAAAATAAATTTCATGGAAGATCTATATACAAGGTTAGGTAATAGAGATGGCAAAAAAAATATATATATAGGCTAGCCAAATTAAGAGATAAAAAGAAACAAGACCTAAGTCATGTAAGATGTATTAAGGACGAAAATCAAAATGTTTTAACGCGCGAGGAGGATATTAAGGAGAGATGGAGAAGTTACTTCGATAGTTTATTTAATGATGGCCAAGTTGATACTATAATAGATGAAAACCCACACCAAGAAAGAAATGTAAACTATACACGCAATATTAGAATTGTAGAAGTTAAAGAGGCATTGAAAAGAATGAAAATAGGGAAAGCATGTGGCCCAGATGAAATACCCATAGAGGTTTGGAAATGCTTAGGAGAAATCGGATTGACTTGGTTAACAAAACTTTTCAATAAAATTTTAAAATCAAAACGGATGCCAATGGATTGGAGAAGAAGCACGCTTGTGCCAATCTTCAAAAACAAAGGAGACATTCAAAGTTGCTCAAACTACGGGGAATTAAACTTATGAGTCACACTATGAAACTGTGGGAGAGGATAATTGACAATAGGCTAAGGAGAGAAACAACAATATCAGAGAACCAATTTGGTTTCATGCATGGGAGGTCAACTATGGAGACGATTTTCCTTGTAAGACGATTGTTAGAAAAATATAGAGAAAAGAAAAAAGATCTTCATATGGTATTCGTAGATTTAGAAAAAGCATATGATAGGGTCCCTAGAGATGTTCTTTGGTGGGTTCTAGAAAGAAAAATAGTGCATGCTAGATACATAGACACTATTAAGGATATGTATGATGGAGTAGTAACGAGTATAAAGACATTTGGAGGAGCTACAAAAGAATTTCCCATTACGATAGGACTACATCAAGGATCGACTTTAAGCCCATATCTATTTACTTTAGTTATGGATGAACTAACTAGACATATTCAAGAGGATATACCATGGTGTATGCTATTTGCAGATGACATTGTCTTAGTGGATGAAACTAAAGATGGAGTGAATAGGAAATTAGAACAAAATCTAAAGGCTTTAAGTTGAGTGGGACGAAAACTGAATACATGCACTGTGAGTTTGGAAACACTAGACATCGAGATGACGGAGTGGTAAAATTAGGGGAAGTAGAAGTTCCTAAAGTAAACCACTTTAGGTACCTAGGATCAATCATACAAAATGATGGTAACATTGAAAATGATGTCACACATAAAATTCAAGCTGGATGAAAGAAATGGCGGAGTGCAACAGGGGTGATTTGTGATCGACATGTTCCTACTAAGTTAAAAGGAAAATTTTATAGGACCGCAATTAGGCCAGCTATGCTCTATGGAAGTGAATGTTGGGCGGTAAAGCAACAACAATTACATAAAGTGAACGTAGCAGAAATGAGGATGCTTAGGTGGATGTGTGGTAAAACTCGTAAAGATAGAATAAGAAATATAGAAATTCAAAGACAAGTAGGAGTAGCACCAATTGATACAAAGATTAGGGAATGGCGGTTGCGATGGTTTGGTCACCTGCAAAGACGACCTACAAATGCCCCAACTAGAAAACTTGACTCAACAGAAACTGTAGAAATTCAACGAGGTAGGGGTAGACCAAAGTTAACATGGGATGCATTAATTAAAGAGATTTGAATGGTTTGCAAAGCTCACCATCAATTGCACTTAATCGAGCACAATGGAAAAGTTTGATCCATGTAGCCGACCCCAGTTAATTTGGGACTGAGGCTATGTTGTTGTTGTTGTATATATATATATATATATATCATGAAATGGAACTAGTGTATGCTTTCTAATTTTCTGTTCCTTACAATTTTAGCCATGCAGATCAGTCAGAAGTTTAACATTGAAGTTGCTGAGCATGAAACAGTGGTAAAAAATGATAGGGTCTGTGCATTATGTGAGCAATTCACTTCCCAGGCAATAGCCTACCTTGGCGAGAATACGACCCAAACTCAAATAATTGACAAACTGCATCACACTTGCTCTGAGCTGTCCTATTACAAAAAAGAGGTGTGTAGCTACTTTGTATTGGCATGAGATAATATCTTTAGTTGTTAACACAGGACAGAATCATTGAAAAAATGGTCAACTAGAAAAGTTTTGAGATATTTTACTAAACGCTATTAATGTCAATTATCAATTGACATCTAATGCATTCCATATTTACTTATACGTAGATTCCATCCAAAAAGTATTGATTATCCACTTCAAAAAATAATAAAATCCAAGTTGTCATTTTTTTTTTCAAGTTTTATCTTGTACTTGTTCTCTTAAATGTGGTTGATCTATGTTCTATCTTTGCATTCTAATCATGAATTTGGCTACTTATAAAATCAGTTTATAGTTTAATTTTTACTCCTATGTTTGAGATTTATGAGTTGATTAACAGATATAATTTAGTCCTAAAACTCTGCTTTTCAAGCCAAAATCATAGTCATTATACTCATATTTTCTTAAGTTCTTTTTTTTTGTTTTGTTGGTTAGAAATTGAGTGCCGATCACTAATATTTTCAGCTTTCTAGTATTTATGAATTTCTTAGTTCACACCATTTATCATGATACACATTAAGAAATGAACAGTTTTATGACGTTCCAATGCCTGTTTATTTGCATTGCATGCACGCATTAAGAAGTTGAGTGCCAATTTCTTAAAATAGCATTTTAGAAGACCAGATGAAAGAACTTTTGTTGTTGTGCACTTTTATAGTTGTAATGATGTAATAATTTCTCATAAGAATGAGATAAATGAGCCAAGTGCACATAGTTTTAGTGTCAAATTGATATAATCATATTGGTAAAATGATAACAATGGAACTTTGAGGAGTTTTTGCTTGATTGGCACATTTGATGGAAATATATATCTCATTAACACACCCAAAGAAATATTTACAAATCTAACACATTTCGTGCCATGTCACTGCCACGTCACTGCCAAGTCAATTTTTTTTTGTGGAGTTAGGAGAACGTGACTTGCAGTCACGACTTGCTTCAAAACTGCAAGTTTTTCGTGAATTTTTTTTTTTTTTTTGTCTTGTGGTTTTGAAGTCCGGATGTTTTCTTTTGATGCAAGTCGTGTGTCGTTGTTTTGATTATTTTGTTAAGATGAACTAGTATAAAATATGAAGTTACAAGTAATTTACAAAATTCATAAAAGTAATGTTAGTGATGCCAAAAATTTCATTTGATATAAATGAAGAACTTGGAAATTGAAGTGGAAGAATTACAAAGCATTATATAAACCAAAAAACATGTCATGTGAAAGTAAAAAAAGTCTTAGTCTGACCCCAAATAATGACTTCCAGTCCCACAACGTGTTCTCTTGACGGTTCGGACATTACGATTTAAAGCTAATGACATATTCGAATGGCCCACATCAGCAGGATTTTGAGCATCTTCTCTTTGAATATCATGAATATCACGCATTTCACCATCATGAGTACTTGTACTCCCAGATAAATTCATCATTATTGGAGTTGCATTAAAATGGCGCGAAGATGTAGGTGCCCTGTCAAATGGAAAGGCTTTCGTAGCCTCGAATGCTATGTTGGGAGGAACTGATGGAGTATGTGGAGTCTCAAACTCGTTGAGAGGTACTGATGGAGTATACACGGGAGTGTCATGCCTCGAACGTGTATCATCATGAAAAGATTGATGAGAAGCTTCAAATGAAGTGGGCATATCACGCATGCGATAATCCGCATGTACTGCAGTCAAAGTCGATGCAGCTACATCTCTAATACGTGCAATAGACACATCATCACCCAATGTCAACTGATGAATTGATGTCATTCTATGTGCCTACATATTAAAAATTTATGAAGTTGTATGCGAAAGTAAAATCAAAACAACTATTTGAAAGACTTCATGAGTAAAAAAAATGAAATTGTACTTACCAATGCCTCAACAATAGCTCCACGACGTGACATGAATCGTCGCGTAATGCGACGATACCATAACATATACGGGTCGTAAAATTGCAATGGCTCCTCCAATATGTCATCAGTTGCAATATTGGAAGCACGTTCGTTCCACAGGCGGACATAAACACTATGTTCTGCACTCCAATCCTTATCCGTTTTCCCTCTCAAATCAATCTTATGTAGCTCCATGCTTGTGTTATGTAAATGTGGTATCATTTGTTTCAAACCGAATTGTCGCATGACTCTATCAGGATTATACATTTCGACAACACAAAAGAAAAGCAAAGGTGCCATCGTTTGCCAAATAGCACAACTACTGCTACAATACGCAGGCAGGTCCCTTATAACCTTCTCCGGATACGGTTCCCAAATTACCTGAAGTTATAAAAAACAACTTGAAATGAATAAAATTCGCATTTCACTATTGTAGAATAGGGTATTTGGAAAAAATAATTAAGTATATTTCTTAATTCATCGGGTGCTTGCATGTCAATTATTTCTCTGTATTTTGTCAGCACGTGCATTGATGTTCCTGTGGTCTCCAAGGCATGTCTCCACCTATAGAAATGTACAAAACAACACAAAGCATGCATGAATGTACACGTATATAAATATACTCAAATTGAAATTTTTATGTTAAAAAATACTAATTACCTATGACCATATGGAGGAGGTGGAAATAATTCTTCGTTTGGTATGATGTCGCCTCGAAGATGCCCTCTCATTATTGGTGCAAGAAAAGGCAACCTATCCCATGCCCATAATTGCAATAATATGACCGGACCTGCAATCTCTGCTCCATCAACGTCGGCTGCAAGACACAATTGTCTATATAGGTGAGCCAGAGTTGCACTACCCCAACTGTATTGTCCTGCCTCCTCAAAATCCTCCAAAAATTGCAAATACGTGATGTGAACTAGATTGTTAGACTTGTTCGCAAATAAAGTTCCTCCAAGGAGTTGTAACATGTACGCTTTTGCGTAGCGTTGCACTTCCACATCATCAGCATTATTTGGAATGTTTGGAAACCATCTTGATAGTTGACGAATTTGGATTCGTCCTCCATTCCTGTTGTTTTCAGGGAATGGGAAGCCTAGTCGTGTCATACATAAGGCATCGTAATCTTGCTCTACACGACCAGTTATTGGTAATCCATCGACAGGTAACCCTAAGATGATTTGTACAACTTGTAGGGTAATAGTCATCTCGCCAACTGGAAAATGAAACGTGTGAGTTTCCGACCTCCACCTCTCCACAAGGGCAGTAATGAGATGCCAATCAATTGATATGAATCCTATTCGCGCGGTCCCATAAAACCCAGCTTCCTGAAGATGCCCAACTATTCGTTCATCCAGTGGGATCAATCGATGTAGTGCAACTGAATTACGCTTGATAGTCAATATACCAGGCTCAAGACTTAAGTGACATTAGTTAAATTGTAGATACGAAGCTATAAAATTATGCAAACAGGCAAAAGGAAGTACTACCGGTCCATTCCAAACGCGAGTAGATCTATGTAGAGCTTGCATAGTCAACACCGAATCATCTATAGGGCCAGGATCCATATCGCGCTTGAACCCCAAATCATTAGCAATGTTGTCATTAATTCCATAAACCAATGAAGAAACAATACAAGTAGCGATACATTCCATTCAAGAAACAATAAAGTTAAAACAAAAGTGTGCGAATAATACGAAAACATGGTTTAATTGAAACTAACTCATGTACCACAAAGTCATAAGAAAGTGATCAAATACAAGGAAAATAGAATTGGATGCGAAACATAAGACTTGAAAGAGCCTTTCACTATGAAGCATTAGGCGGTTGTTCTTGCTGACGACGAGAGCAAGTGCGTCTATTGTGTCCATCCTGCTTACACTTACTACATTGCAGCGTTGTTGGGGTTTCTTTCCATTCCTTCTCTCGCTGCATATGACGTGGCTGTTTCTGATTGCCTCTCCAATCCATCTCAGTGCGCAAACGCCTTGTTTGAGGACGACCTTTTTTGACTTGCTTCGAGATGGATCAGCCAGCAACGTGTGTGGAAGTCTAGCGTTAGGCCAATAATCTTCGTGAGGAATGGGTTGGAAATTCGCAGCATAACATTGACTATACACAGACAATCTGTAGTATGACTCAATGTAATGACAGTGATCTATGGCGACATTGGCGCAAACTGCTTGAACATGGGAACATGGAATGCCAAAACACTGCCATTTCATACAAGTGCATCTACGAGCCTCCAATTTCACCACTTGCTTGTTAGACCCTTTTCTCAAATGATAGCCACGTGGTGCAGTGATGACTTCAAATGTACCATTCTCACGATTCACTAATGTCACATTGTGCCCTCCCGCCGCCTTTCCCCAATGTGACAACTTATTCAGTGCGTACCTTGTGTACATTTTGCCCCTTCCTAGGGCTGCACCTATTTCGTCGCGCCTTTTGTTAACGTACGCCATGACACGATAAAATGTCTGTTGCACTAAAGCGGTGATGGGGTAAAATCGCGCGCCTTTAAGGACACCGTTAAAGCATTCTACATATGTGACAAAAAATATCCATATGTGTATTAGCTTCTAAACGTAATAAATCAAACACATTAAATAAATAATAGTAACAAAATATAGACACAACGAATACCCGCTAGATTTGTAGTCATCCATCAGTATCGATATCCTTTGTCGTATGCGTTCGTCCATTGTGCTCGATCAAGGTTATTAAACCACGCAATACATTCCGCATTCATTTCTTGAAGTTATTTCATGGTTGCCTTAAATTTCCGTGCTTGATGTTGCGCACCGGCTAAGTACACCATATCCTTTAATTCTGTGCTCCCGAATCTCATGTTGAAATTACCGCATATGTGACAGAGACAAAATCTGTGGTGAGCTCTTTCATGGGTCCATCCATTTTGAGGATTGTTCATTGCGAACAATATACCAGGGTGTCGATAAGAAATGACACATATACCATCCCTATCAGTCACATGATGTCGCAAACAAGCCATAAACCATCCCCAGCTGTCTTGACTTTCCTCATCAACAATGACAAATGCTAAAGGAAATACATGACTATTACTATCAACAACGGTGGCTATTAGGAGTTTTTGTTTGTATTTTCCATACAAGAATGTGCCATCAATTTGTATAATTGGTCTGCAATGTCTAAAGCCTGCAATAGAAGGCGCAAATGCCCAAAAAACCCGTTTGAATACAACCTCATTGTTGGCATTAGGCTCGCCATGCCGCCATTCCACACGTGTCCCTGGATTGCTTTCTTGAAGAGCCATCCACCGCAACAACATTTTATACGATTCTTCCCAATCTCCAAAGACTTTAGCAATTGCTTTCTTCTTCCCCAACCAAACTTTTTTATAATGAACATCATAACTGAATTTGTTCGTGATAATCTGATGAAGCACTGGAACTGAGATGGACGGATCTCTTCTCACCACATTTTCTACTTCACGGCATATAACGGTGGAGTCCAAATGAGCATGATCCTTGGACGGTTTAGCATAGATACATGTATGTGGTCCTGCATATTTACTGATCTCAAACATTCCATGGGATTTTCTTCTCAAACACCGCAACCTCCAAGTACATCAATCTAAATATTTCTTACAACGGACAATCCATACATAGGTGTAGAATGAGTCACCACAAATCGCCTGTGTCCTTTGATGCTATACAATTTCACGGCATGCTGGATATCTACTTTACACATGAACCGCATGCCTTTCTCAAATTCCGATGCCTCATTCCATAAAGACCTAGAAGGGATCATTGCATTCTCATGGATGGGTTGCATTGCCTCACTACTCAATTCCATAAATACAGATAAAGGTACGGTAAATTCACCTGCACCCACGTACGCACCATCAATTCCAGCAACCTCTTCATCGAAAAAATCGTCCTTCCCATATTCGTTCGAAATTGGAGGACAAGATAATGAGCCATCATCGGCTATGACTCGATTTAATGTATATCGAATCATGCCATCATCAACGTGATGAGCATCAACCCCTTCATCGTCTACATCATCATCGCTACTCTCTTCACTAGTATCTCCGTCACTACCACAATAGTCATCATCTTCCTCAGTATTCATATCATCACAGGAACGAGCATCCTCGTCCATTTCGGGATTTGCGGTCATCAAAGGTGATGCACAATGGCTATGTTCATAAATTGGTTGAGTACTAAGTCCAGCTCCAGAATCTAACACTATATTACAATTGGATCTATTATACGATTGCCTCGGAACTAAATCTAAAAATAGCTCCATGTAATTTGGTGGTGGAAATTCTGCCACGATCTCCCAAGCATTTTTCAGAGTCGATTCATTATCTATTCGCAAAGGGACATAGTTGGTCGTTCCACTTCCAATGTACGCAGGATATCGATATGTCATGTTCAATATCATTTTTTCATTGTCTATCTCCAATGAATTACAGATAAAACTCACAAGTTCCTCGTACCTTAAACCCATTTTCGATATGAGATGTAGCGGTTTCGTGTACGAAATCCCTGATGGTCATCAACCATCTCTCCATTCATATAGCACAACAAAGTTACTCTTCGATCAACCATTATTGAATCTATATATGTAGAATATAATTGTTAATCAATAGAAGTGATGATAATTATTACACTCACTTGGCACAAATATAAAAAGTTGGTCTTGATTAGTCCAAGCAATTGTACTAAAGGAGCATTCAACAATTGAAATATAGATATATAATTAGGCACCTTGGTTTTTACAATTTTACATACCTTAGTCATTACTTAAACCAAATACTTGATTGACTGAAACATCATTGTTATTTTAGTTATACTTGCAATAGTACCGTTTGCCTTAAATCATTTCATTTAGTATTGATTTCGATCCATAATACTTATGACATTACAAGGCCAATTGAAAACATCTTAAAACATGTTTTGCTCGACCATAAATGGACCTTAGTTCTATACTAGTATGGATCGACTACATGGATTAAACTCTTTCACTCCAAGAGTGACAACAACTAAGCCGGGGCTATATACTAGTAAAGGACGGCTACATGAATCATACTCTTTCACTCCCCAATGTACTTTCAAAATCGTTACCACCCGGGGTATCGATAACACATCCGCCTTAATCTCAAATTAGTTCGAGTCAAACTACATCGATATCTAACTATGTTTGAAAAAAAATCAAGCTCAATAAAAAGCCAAGCACATATATGTAAAACTGTAATTATATTAAACAAGTTCTACAGCAAATTAAGTTTCCTAGAGATTCTCCCTAATATTGTTCTCAATGTAATAGATTTCAATGAAGCAACAAGAAGATCTGATTTTTCGTTGATATTTTCGGTTATATTTTCGGTGTCATTGGATTGCTAAGTTTGGCATTCGTAACAGTCATGAAGATCTTATGCAAATTTCTCTGTTATAAATTAACTTAGTTTAGTCGCTAATCTAAATAAAAACGTCAATGATGTATATAAGTCATGATATATATATCATATCATGCAGAGAATTGCTTATTATCATTGTTCATTAATTCAGTATATTAATTTTTGAGACCCCAACGAAAATGCCTTTTTCGAACTAATTCATCAATGAACGCAATTGAAAAATGATTTTTACCAATACAAACGAGACCGGTTGTGAAGGCGGGAGGCAATGACCGACCAGCGGGAGGCAAGCAGCGCCGGCGGGAGGCGAGGAGTGACCGGCGGGAAGGCTACTAGTAGCGCCTGCGGTAGGCGATTCGCGCTAGTGGGACAAGACCACCAACATAGGCAGGAAGCGAGCAGCAACGCCGACAGGAGGCGATTCGCGGCGGCGGCAGGCGGCGAGCGGCGGCGGCACGTCGGGCAGCCACAGGGAGTCGCCTCAACGTTCCAACGACCGGCGGGATACGAACCACGGAGGGCGGACGACCGATCTTCAAGGCGTCGGACGGGAGATGGAGGCGGAGGCGGTCGCCGGAGAGAAGAAAAGCGGCGGCGGCACGTCGGGCAGCCACAAGGAGTCGCCTCAACGTTCCAACGACCGGCGGGATACGGACCACGGAGGGCGGACGGCTGATTTTCAAGGCGCCGGACGGGATATGGAGGCGGAGGCGGTCACCGGAGAGAAGAAAAGCGGCGGCGGATTTGAAGGAGATGGTTGGGGGTTGGGGTTTCAAGTTGGGGGGGTTGGGGTTTTCCTGCTTCAAACTTGCAGTTTGTAGCGGGAAAAGGAGTGACCTCGGGTCACATTTTCCACCAAGTGGGTTGATCTAGCGCTGACGTGGCAACAAATGTGTTAGTTTGGTAAAAAATTTGTGGGTGTGTTGGGTTGATCAAAATTTTGCCCATATGTGCTAATCAAGCAAAAAATCCGGAACTTCGATGTAACTGCTCTCTCTAAAGTTTCCTTAGAGTTACTTCAACTTTTTAAGTTAATTAAGATATGCTTTTTTTTAAAATAAAATTGTAACTTTGATTTCTAACCTTTATAGGTTCATCTTTTCGCATTACATGCATTTGATTCTGTGATTAAAAAAAATTTCAAAGAAGCGTAATGGAACTTTTTAAGGATTAAAAATTTGTTTGAAGACAAGCAAGTTGTACCAAGAAAGACTTGGGGGAAATTTGATTTGGTGATTTCTTAAGTAAAGCAGTTATCTTAAAGGAACCATCTGCCACACAAATCCAAACATTATCTGATAGTTTTTTCGTATGAATGCATAAAAATAATGGAATAAATTCATCTTTTGCCATTTTGAAGTTTGAACTAGATTTTGATTGCATTTTTGTACTGGGGGGATTCTTAATTTGTTCTTTTGACCAAGTGAATCTTGGCTTATTTGTTGTTTTACTTGGTGATATTTGAAGCAGTGTTCCAGATTGGTGGACTATTATGCTCCTCTTTTCTTTCTTGAGATTGCCACAATCCAACCTGAAACTTTCTGTGAGAAGATGAATCTTTGTGATGAGACGCTATTTACTCCTCCGGATAGCTGTGACGTGTGTCATAAAGTTACGGCAGAGATTCTGGCCAAACTGGAAGACCCAGAGACTCAGGTTTGTTTGTACAATCATTTCCCCAAGATAATACATTGTATACTATGATTATTTATCTCAGCTTTCAAATATTTTCATAATTGAACTTAAATTCATCTTCTATTCTTTTGGTAATAATTCATTCTTGAGACTTTGTTTTTTCTACTTCGTCGTATAATTGTTATATTTTTCATTTTATTTTGCGGCTAATGCCTAGTATCATGAGGATTTATTTCAATGATAAAATTTATATTCTTATAGTATCATTAAATGCTGGAGCCTATTTCCTGATTCATTATATTTCCAGCAGCTTCACATCTGATTACGAATGTTTAAAATTTGTACTGACGAATCAAACATTTGTTTTTTAATGTGGCTATAATTTCAGCTAGAGATAATCAAGAACCTCCTCAAGTTATGTAATGTGGTGGAGAATTATGAAAAAAAGGTGAGAATTTGAGAAGCAACTCGGAATTTTGGAATTGTTTTTCGTTCCTTAATGGATAAATCAGCCAAAGGATCTAGAGTGATACCAGAAGCATTTTTCTCCTGATCCAACCAAGGAGATTGATTATGTAAATTTACGTGAGAGTATGATTGTTGGGGTTCTCAAAACCCACCAAGTGGTGTCATGTTTTCACATATGTTCTATTTGTCATCCCCAAGTCCTGACCAATATGCCATTACTTAAATTGCATATGTTTGGACTTTGGACAGTTGATAAACTGGATAGGTAGTGATGCAATCGTCTGGTCCATGAGTAGGTGTATTGAATGAAGTTTAACTGGTGGAAATCTATTAACTCCGATTTTGTCTTTCTTATGCCTTTCCTTGGTTTGTTATGCAGTGTAAAGCGCTAATTTTCGAGTATGGTCCCTTGATACTGGCAAAAACACAGAAGTTTCTGGAAAACAAGGAACTATGCAATATTATTCATGCCTGCAAGGGTTCTAATGGTGGAGGTGAAACAGAGTCCTCCCTATTTGAGGTGCCACTGCTATCTGATACCTAAAACAAGATTGCAGCAAAAGAAAGCAAACTCTCTGAGATGAGACTTGAGAAAGGAGTCCACGTCAATTATTTACTTCAAATGGAAAAGGTCGCCTGCTTATTCTTCGCCCCCCTATGTTATGCCAATCATATCTGAAGCTTTATGTAATTATTTTGGAGTTAAAAGCTTGTAATCTAAGCAGATAGATCATCTTCCATTTGACACTTCTATTTGTTGTTGTTCTGTCATTAATGTATATAGGAAGTCACAAGGCTGGTTGGAACTGGTTCTATTCGAACACATAAACGCAAACCGAAGATCTTTGAAGCTCGTAGACAAGAATGCAAATGGTTATTATTTGAGACAAATCATAATGCATGTCAATATGTAAGCATATTGTTTTCTGATTCTTCTTTAAATAGCTTGTGTTCTGAAGTGGAGTTTGCGTTGTGCGTTATAATAACGCTTTAAAAACTGTTGTTATTGTTCCAACAGTGTCACAAAGTGAAGGAGTTGAATGATCATGGCTCTGTTTGGCAAGGCTAGCTGATAATCTAACTAATAGCTGATAAACTAGCTGATAGCTGATAATTTATTAGTTGGTAGCGGAAAGCTGATAATCTAGCTGATAGCTGATAATCTACTAGCTGGTAGCGGAAAGTTGATAATCTAGCTGATCAAGTAAAAAATGTTTGAATGATAGTTGATTGATTAGCTGATAAATGCAAAATGACAATAAAGGACATATGACACAATTAAGTATATTAATTATATAAACATATAATTAATGTATTTTATTTACAAAATATAAATTAATACCATAAAATAATTTATATTATTTAGAAAACTAAACTATGTGTGTCCATAAATGCTTACATGAAAATAACTCTATATTAATTTATAAGAATTCGTAAAAAATAAACACATGTAAATAAAATACAATAAACGACTTGGATAACTATATATATACTTAACGCATCATCCATAACTGAGAAATAATATTATTGCGAATATTCTTCATTTCTATAGAAGTATCTCTATAACTTAAAAAAAATAGTAGATTTGTAAAAAAAAATTAAAAATATGTAGGATAGCCCACCACTCGAACACTACATTAATTAAAAAAAATTTTTTATAACATCTAAAAATATTTTTATAACATCTAAAAATATTTTTATATTCGACGTTGTTAAAACTTATTTAATATGTAATAAATATCTAACAAGATTATCTATAATTAAGAAATTAATGTGTAATGATTTTTAATTTTAGTGAAATTCTTTGTTTTATAATATTTAGTTAATTATTAATAACTATTTTTTTATTAACAATATTAAGCTATATATTAATTTTAAATTCAATAAGTTTTAATAACGTATTATATAATTGTTGGTCTAGCTTAGAAGAGTTTGAAATGCTGGTATTCGTTTAAGTATTTGCGTATTTTGTTTTTACTAATTTGCAAGGATATTAATTTATTAATACCGTAAAAATAAGGGTATAATCAGAAGAAAAAATCCAAACGACGAATTTTCGGTTCAGAAGCTAGTTCAGAAGCTACTAAGAGTAGCGTTTCAATTGGGAGCTTATCATCTATATTATTTTTAAAATAAGCTACAACCCAAACACAACTTAACAAATAAACTAGCTTATCAGCTAGCTGATCAGCTAGTTTGTGCTTACCAAACAGAGCCCATGTTAACTGTAGTTTGGCTCTATATGTCCCATACATACGGATCAACTTTAGCCTAGTTGCATATCATAACTAAGATCTTGGTTTTAAATTTTTGCAAAACTCATAATTTGGTCTTTGAACTTAGTTTTTTTTATGCTTTTGATCCTTAAACTTTTATTAGTACACATTTAGTCCTTGAACTTTCATGAAGATGTACATTAATCTTTCCACCATTTAAAGTTTTAAATTTCAACAATGCGAGCAACAAAAGTGTCACGTGATGTGACTAGTCAAGAAGAGTAAAATAATTTATATTGCTGAACCAAACGACTCACATCGACTGAAAAAAGTAAAAAAAAAAAAAAAAATTTCCCAAAAACATGAAAAACTCAAAGTTTAAGGACCAAAAGCATAAAAATCTTTAAAGTTTAAGAACTAAATGTACAACAATGAAAGTTTAGAGACCAAATGTATACTAATGAAATTTCAGCAACCAAAAGTATAAAAACCTCAAAGGTCAAGGACCAAAAAATATGTTTTGCCTAAATTTTTTAGTGTGTGCTGCGGTTAGTGAAATATAGTCCCATATTGATTAAGTGTTACTTCAAAGAAGTACACAAGTGTGGATGTCTCTCCAATAAATGCTGATGTCTTTCGAGTTAAAACCCCCACCGATTGTATTGGTACTGGGGGAGATCCACGTAAAAAATTAAGAGCCCGCCCGATAGATCATCAAAGAAAAACCCAAGTTGTATGTTTCAAGAAGTTGATTACTGTATGCAACCAACAAAACCTTTTGAACCTTGGTCTCTTAGCTCTATTAGCTCTTGATTTGAATAGCTAGCAGACTTGGACTTTTTGCTTGATTAGTACAAATGGGGAAAATTTTTATCAACTCAACACACCAACAATTTTTTTTACCAAACTAATACATTTTTTGCCACGTTAATGCCACGTCACCGCCACATCATCCGGAGTGTTGGTGTGGTGGTGACGTACAGAAAATGTGACCCGAGGTCACTATTTCCATAGAATGCAAATCGTGACTTGAGGTCACGTTTTGCATACAATGCAAATGACCCAAGGTCTTCTTTTTACACCCAAACAACACCCAAAACTCCCAAAACCCCCCAAACCGTTTCCATCTTCCCCTTTCAATTTCTCTCACCGACTTCCATCTCCCCGTCCGGCGCAAGGAAGCTCAGCCGTCCGCATCCCTCGTGATCCGTATCACGCCGGTCGTTGGAAGTTTGAAGCGAGGCGCGCAGCAGCGACGACGACAGCCGGGCAGCGGCGGCGGCAGTGCAGTCAACCACGGATTCCATCGATGACGCGTTCTCGACTGAAACCCCTATGAGCTTTGTCGAATCTGTAGAACTCGTTCGCAATCAACTCGAACCGACTCGCTCGAGATGAATGTAACTGATCTCGCACCGACTTCACTTGGAAATCACTGTCCTCCAACTCGTGATCATCCTTCTCACCGTCGTCATGATCTCCGACGACACCGCGCGTCATCGATCGATCGTCTACACAAATAAGCATTGAAGAAAAACAGATCGATCAATAATCGAAACAGAGCACACGCAAAAATTAACCAAAATGCACCGAATCATACGAACTCGAAATTCAATGTATCGTCGATTGCGTTCCTAAAAACTCTAGATCTGATCGATCGATCGATCGTGCAAGATCACGAGAGTGTCAATTGTTTGCACACAATGTTGGAACATTCGAGAAGCGTGTTGAAGATGATGTTAGGGGGGTTTCAGCCGGGCAACGGTGACTGAGTTCATTTTGCTGAAAAATGTGACTTCAAGTCACGTTTTCTAGTGACCCCATTTTCAACTAAGCCATCTTTTGACGTGGTGGGTGATGCGTGGCAAAAAATGTGTTAGTTTGGAAAATATTTTTATGAGTGGGTTGGGTTGATAAATATTATTCATAAATGTACTAATCAAGCAAAAAAATCCTAGGAGACTTTCTCAATCATTAAGCCCAAAGCTTATGATACTTAGCACCCAATACCCTCTCTAATGACCCCTCTTTGTTCTTCTTGCACTTCCATTTCCCTTACTAGAAATACAAATTTGCGTCTATATCTCTGCAGATTATTTAACATGCACATCTCCGTTTCCCAAAATTCAGCTTTGAAGCAATACTCAACTTTTCGACGCAAACTGTTTGATGAAATTCCTCATAGAAGTGCCGTGCAGTGGAGTTCGACATTCAGCATCTCTAACTTGGCTTCTCATCAGGGATTTGTAGGAAAAGAGTTTTCTTGTAATGGACAGTCTGCTTTGATTGAATGGACAGCTACTATTTCAAGGTTAGGTAGGAGTGGTAGAGAAGAAGAGGCCATTGAGATATTCAAGTCAATGATTTTACATGGGCTTAGGCCTAATCATGTGACGATTATGAGCGCAATTAATGCTTTTGGCGCCTTAGATTGCGACGAGACAACATGGGTGATTCATGGATTTGTTATCAAACTCGGGTTCGACTCTGAAGTCTCTATTGTTACTGCTCTTCTTGGTCTCTATTCGATGAAAGATATGATAATGGTGTGGCAACTGTTTGATCAGGTGTCCACAAAAGATGTGGTCCTATGGAGTGCATTGATTGCGGCGTGTTTGAAGCATGGACTATTTGTCGAGGCGGTTGATGCTTTCCGAGAAATGCAGTTTTCTGGTGTACCACTTAGTCATGCAAGTGTTGTGAGTGTTCTACCAGCTTGTGCTGATTTTGGCGCGGTTACTCTTGGAAAACAGATTCATGGATGCTCAATGAGAAGGGGTTTCTTTTCAGTCATCAATGTACAAAACTCACTAGTAGATATGTATGCTAAATGTAGAGACTTCAAGTCTTCAGTGCTAGTTTTTGAGGGGATTGAGGACAAGGATCTAGTTTCATGGAACATCATGATTTGCGGGTGTATGGAAAATGGACGTCCGAGGGAGGCATTGGATGTGTTTGGGAAGATGCAAAATACATCCTGCAGACCAGATTCACGTTCTCTTCGAAACTCCATCGGAGCCTGCTCACAAGCAAAAGAACTGTCATTGGGCCTGGGATTGCATTGCTTTGTGATTAAAGTTGGTCTATTCGCTGCCATTTCCGTTGGGACTGCACTTCTAAGGATGTATGCAGATTTTGGTGATCTACAAGCATCGAGGATTTTATATAATGGTCTCCATCAGAAAGATTTTATCGCCTTCAGCGCGATGATATCGGTATATGCTCAAGCTGGGTATCCACATCTTGCATTGAACACGTTCAAACAAATGCAGTTTGGGGAAATAAAGCCAAATGAGATTACTTTAGTTAGCTTGATTCAAGCTTGCTCTAGTCTTGATACAGTACAACGAGGGCAGATCATCCATGCCCATGTTGTTAGAGTAGGGCATTCATCAAATGCGTTTATAACATCAGCTTTGATTGATCTATACTGCAAATTCGGGAAGTTGAATCAAGGAAGACTTTTGTTTGATAAGCTCCAAACCAAGGATCTCATCTGTTGGAGTTCAATGATAAATGGTTACAGAGTGAACGGTTGCGGTAAAGAGGCCTTGAAGACATTCTGTGACATGTTAGATGGTGGCATCAGACCCAATGAGGTTGTTTTCATATCTATTTTATCTGCTTGTAGTCACTGTGGCCTGGAAAATGAAGGTTGGTGGTTGTTCAATACCATGGAAAGCGAATTTGGTATCACTCCTACCCTCGCACATTGTGCTTGCATGGTGGATATGCTTAGCCGTCGAGGGAAGGTCAAAGAAGCGGTTGAGTTCATTAACAAGATGCCATTGGAACCAGACACAAGTATATGGGGAGCTGTACTCGCAGGCTGTAGAGCAACTCAAAGGGCTACCGAGCTTGCAGAATTAGCAGCAGAAAACCTTATAAGGTTGGACCCAGAAAATACCAGCTACTATGTAATATTGTCGAACCTGTACGCAGAGAGTGGTCGATGGAGGGATGTTGAGAGACTGAGAATGTACATGAAAGAAAAGGGTTTTAGAAAGAAGGTGGGATATAGCATGATCACGGCAACCTGATCTATTGCTCGTAGATTACATTTGCAAGCAACCGAGTCCAAATCTTCTACCTCAGTGGTATATACTACAATGTTAGTACTAGGAGGTTCCTTTGGAGATATTCTTTTCACAGTAATGTTATAAAGAAGATTAGTTCCCCTTTGTGAATAATACAAGCTTTTATTTCTGCGTGGACGTTATGGCAGGGCAAGGTGAATATAAGCAAGGTGATGCGGCGCAGGTGGCCAAACAGTTTTCGCCAACAACATACGAGGTGTGAGCTATGTAAAGCTGCTGGTGAGTCCTTGCAACATATTTTTCTTGAGAGTTCATTCTCATTGTGGTTGTGGACGTTGTTATTAGATGAATTGCAAATCTGGTGGGATTCTCCCTGATCGGGGTTGCAGAGGATTTGCAAGACAATTTCGTCAGCTGCCTGGGTGAGAGTAGAAAGTATTTATGGTAATTTCTGGGTACTTGACGCTTTTATGAGAAATATGGGGAGGGAACGCAGCACGAGAATTTTCGAAAATAAAAATGCTCATGGTCTTAGGTGTGAGATAGAGTGCAACGTTCAGTGGCTATTTGGCTCCTGGATAAGAAGATATTCAAAGACATCAAGGAGGAACTTTACATGGGATTTGAAGGACCGAGAGGTGATATATATAGCTTGTATATTTGGGAACATCTTATAATTGTTTTTTTCCACTTATGTAATGCCTGTCGTACCAACACGGTTCAGCCTAGCTGATTCAGATTCAGTGGGCGTACAATGCCACAAAGAGATGGTTTCAACCTAATTGGTTCGATCTGTGCAGGAAGGAGTTTTTTATTTTATTATTCATCATAGGGACGACACATTTTTTTACCCTATTACACAGGTGGGGTTTTTTCGCATTTATTTAGGAAAACACATTGTTTCTCGCCTCATTATTTGTTATTTCAGCTATAATAAATAAAGTCTTGTTTCTATCATAAAATTTTTTTTGTACACTCCTGGTATAAATTTATAGTCATTTTTTGGTAAGTTTGCTTCCATCTTTTACACAACTCAAAGTTCATTCAGCCAAGTACAGTGCACATTATCAAATTCGAAACTGACCTAGATGGAACAATTAAACTCAATGATGCTTCTTATTATTAAGTTATGGTAAGCTAGACAATGGAGAACTTCAAGAAAAGCATTTACTGTTTCTCGCTAAGAAAACCTGAAGTAAAAAGTAAAACTCATGTCATGTGACATCTCTAAATGGATGCTTCATAAAGCCCAACCAGACAGATTCTCAGACAATGCTGACTACCTGAGTACCAATAGTATTTGCAAACTCTCAAAGTAAATGATTCTCTTCAGTGTTACTTCGGTAGTTTCAAAGAACACAAAGTCTTGAATGGTCATTGGTTTTTCAAGAAATGGAAGTGCACCTCAAGCATGAATATAAAAGTGATTAGTTTGTGCAAAACATCAAGAGCAACCAAACTCGATTTTCTATTGAAACCACTGCAAAGTTAACAGATTCAAGCATAAAAACACATGCCTTTTGTGAGGATTAAGATATCCAACACTCTACTTCATAAAAATGAAAAGATATCCAACATTCTATAATTGGATGTGACCAGGTGAATTGGTCAAATCAATTATCTCATGCGAAATCAAAGAAGCTTTATTATTTCTAAGGAGAAAGGAAATTGCCCTCTCCGGAGATGGAGTAGCCACATTTATTACCTCAACTCCATGAGAAAAAGAATTTGTTGATAGTTGCTGATTGTCCTTGCCCTTTAAAATAGTCGCTGATTGGCGTTCACTACCTCTTCTTTGTTTACTTTTACTTCCTTGGAGCAGCCGACAAGGAATTTTATCATCGACTGTTGTCGTTTTTTCAGCAAAACTCATAGTACTAGAAGATGAAGGGGAATCCAGCAGATTGAATGGTACTCTATGATCTTCAACGGGCAAAATGGAGTCCTTTTGTTTTGTGGAATCAAACTCTGAAGAGCAAAACAGACTTCTTAAAGACTGCAGTTCTGGTTTAGACACTGAAATTGCAGATTTCAGTTCTGTAAATTGCATCAACAGACAATTTTCAATAAAATCCAAGGAAGTTCTAGATTGATCTGAAGTGGAACTATGATTTCCTGTAGATGGCAGTTGATCAATCTCAGATGCAGTTGAAGCAATCAGTTTGCAGTAAGTTGATTGTCTCTCGTAGTTGCTTCTTTCCTCACTAAATTGAAACAAATTGTCAGTTTCTTTCGTCTTCCCAAAACCATCCTCACTGGTAGGAATGGAAACTGGCATCACTGGTGAATCGACAAGAGAAAACGGTAATGTTTGCCCTCTTTGTCTAGCATGGGGATCCATTAGATCCTTTTCTCTACTGGCTGCCTTCCCTCTCAATCCATCATGTGAATTCTTGCCTATATTACTTGGATGGGGATCATATTGCTGATTCTCATCTTCATCTAGAAGCAGCCCCCCTTCAATATAGCAAGGAAGTTCATCCATTGGACAAACTTTAACTCTCATTTGCTTTGGCAAGCTCGAGCAACCAATGGAGTGTTTTGCGTACTTGGTTGAAAAAAAGTTCATGGTGAGTTTCAAACTGTCAATGCAAAGAAAAATAAATAAATAAAAATATATATTTTAACTGCAGTATATAAGTATACAAGTACAACAATGAAATTTGGAAAAGAGTTTCCTATAGGAAACTGACTTACCTCTGCCAAGGAGAAAGGTTGAGCATCAGGTACACAAGCTTGATCTTATTGGCAATCCCAGAATGAGATTTCAAACTTGCAGCAGCTTGCCGTAGACATAGGGACTCTTTTGGGTGCTGCCAGGCCCATTCAAACTGCAAACATCAATTATGCAGAAAACTTTCAGTAAGAGGAGGATATGAGAACAATCGAGATGTACATCCTTTATTTAATACAACCAAACACAAACATAGTAAAAACTTAAATTGCACAGTTTGGGTTCTAGAGAAAGCCTCAGCGAAACTTTACAAGGGATTTCCCTATGCATCCTACAAAATAGAATCAACCCCAGACAAGGAAGGATAAAGAACAATTACTAAGCTGACAAAAAGATGCAAACAATTGTAACTCATAATGGTAAGAAAAGCTATCAATTCCAATCGGCAATTGTAATGGGCGCTTGTAGGCGGAAATGCGTCATAACACAATACATCACCAACACTCCGGGACACCTTTCCTTGGGCATCTACAAAGTAGATTTGTGACCCAACCATAAGAGGATAGAGGGTACTGACAACCAAACCTCAATCCGAAATTAGTTGGTTCCGCTACATGAATCAATCATTTCTACTCAGCTCAATGTAAAACAGTCAAAGAGAATAATAACTTCTAAGGAGATAAAAAGATCAAACAGCTTCAACGCAATAATTTAATTTCTTCCGTAGAGCATCACTATCTAAAAACTTCCCAAATTTGCGAAAGTTTGTTTGCAAGTAAAAATCCATAAGACAGATCACGCAAGCATCAATCAAGGGCTTCCGTCAATACACACAAAAGGGATCTGAAACAGGCGACTAGGAATCAGTAAAAAACAAAAACTAGAAGAAAAAAAAAATGATAACTTTGAGGAAGTACAATATGACCTGGAGAGCATAAACATTGGTGGGGAAGCCATAGACGCACAGCACCATCTCCCAGGGGCGCTTCCTCTTCGTCCTCCACGCGCCGCTCGTGATCTCCCCATTATGCTGCCTAATTCTCCGCCGAGGATTCACAGTGAACCTGCAACATCAAGACAAGACCAATTCCCCAACAAATCGACTAAATTTCGCATAAAAGCCTTGAAGAAATTGGGGAAATTGAGATTTGATGGTGTGTTTGGGTGGAATTACCCTATGTAGGTGTGGCCTTTGAATCTAGGGCTCAGAGAGCAGAGAAGATAGCATGCGAAGAACCCTTTCGCAGCTTCTTCTCCTTCTTCTTCAACACTGTTGTTTACATCTTCCTCTTCGCCGTCGTCGTCTTCGCGTCGTCGATCTTGGTTTCTGGAATCAAGAATTAAGGTTTCAGCCTCTTCATTTCGATCCTTTCTCTTCCTAATCATCTTGAGAGTCCACTACAGAGTGAATTCAGATCCCAGGGTTTGATCTGCTTCTAGTGTAAAATTTGACCGTTCGGAGCCCTATTTTGAACTTGTCTAATTTTCTGTGATCATCAAAATCAATTTTATTTTATTTTGAAAACCTGGTGGTTGTGGTCCTTTGGATACACTTAGTGAATTACTTTTACAAATCTTGATGCAAAAGTCAAAGGACCATAACAACTGTCTCAAAATGTGAAAGTAGTCAATTAATCACTTTCCCTTTCTCTGCCAGAATGAATGGCATACTTTGGATATTTGAGTTGTGCATCTAGATGCATGAGCGCGTGGAAAGAACGGTATGCATTTGATACATATTATAATGCAGAAAACCAATGTCAAAACTCAAAACTAGTCACTCAAAATTCAAAATGTCTGCACCAAACGTCACCTACCTCCACGACCACAAACGGCAAAACAGACCTAAAGTTGAGGTTTTTGAGGAGAGCACTCCGATGTCAAAGTCATCATTGATTCAACAATATTTTGGGGATTTATGAAATTCTTATTATTTACAACTTTACCTTTAAATGTGTTTCCACAAATCTCGAGGTAGATTTTATGCTATCTCACACCATATGCTCCCTACTCCTACAAAATAAATGTAGTTTTGTTAAGTATGAGTTTTTTTTTACTAATTTTAGTCATTGTTTTGATGCTCATGTTTAAGCATTGTTATGTTTTTTTTTGACACATTATGGTCATTGTTTTTGTGCTCATGCTTCAACATAGTCATATTTTTTTTTACCCATTTTGGTCATTGTTTTGACGCTTATGCTTCGACATGCTCATATTTTTTTTACGCATTTTGATCGTTCTTTGACATGGCAATGCTTGGACATGGTTATGTTTTTTTTAACCTATTTTGGTCATTCTTTTGATGCTTATACTTCGATATGCTTATGTTTCTACATTATCATATTTTTTTTACTCATTTCGGTCATTGTTTTAGTACTCATGCTTCGACATGGTCATGTTTTTTTAACCCATTTTGGTCATTATTTTGGTGTTCATGCGTCGACATACTCATGCTTCGACATGGTCATGCTTTTTTTATTCATTTTGGTCATTTTTGAGATGTGTATGATTCGATATACTCATGTTTCGATATGGTCATGTTTTTTTTACCCATTTTAATAATTATTTTGGTGCTAAAGCTTCGATGTACTCACGTTTTGACATGGTTATGTGTTTTTTGGCCCATTTTGGTAATTGTTTTGGTGCTCATGCTTCGACATATATTTTTTAGACCCATTTTGGTCATTCCTCGGCATGGTCATATTTCTTATCCATTTTGGTCATTGTTTTGGTGTTCATGCTTCGACATGCTTATGTTTCGACATGGTCATGTTTTTTTAACCAATTGGTAATTATTTTAGTGCTCATGTTTCGACATGGTTATGTTTTTTTACCCAATTTGGTCATTATTTTTGTGCTGATGCTTCAATATGGTCATATTGTTTCACCCATTTTGGTCATTGTTTGGGTGCTCAGACTTTTTTTCGACATTTTTTGTTTGGCCCTTTGTGCTCAAGTTTTTGCACTCAAACTTATCTTTTTGACATGCGTTGACCAAAATTGGAGCTGCAGTGTTTTTGCAACTTGGCGCAGTCTCAAGTTACCGCAGTGACAATTTTTTCGAACGTTGTTGACTCCGTTCGTCGTGCCACTTTTTCCTATATAAAGGGGGTAATTTCATTTATTCTCATTTCATCTCAACAAGTTTATTTCTTTATGAGTTAGAGTAAACTTTATAAGTTTTTCATTTTCTTCACTTGTTGTTCATGTTCTTCATATGTTCTTCGTCTTCTTCAATTTTTGCTTGTTCGATTTTTTTCTTTTTGTTTCTTCAAGTTGTTTTCGAGAAACTTACTTTTTTATCAACTTATATAATTGGGGAAGATGTTTGTTCACTTGTTAGAAGAATGCGCAAGAGGAACCAAGTATATTTTCAAGCACTTGTTCCTCCAAAGTAATTTGTATAGGTTTAAGAGCTGCTAATGCCCCTAATCCTGCCGAAAGTTGATGAGGGTTGCAATAATAGGAAACCGCATTCCTCTATACAGGCATTTAAGACCACATCTAAAATTGTCGAGTTGCGTATCCGTCAGATAGGGCTTGTAATGGTAGTAAAGAGTTGTATATCTCTAAATCTTACTTTGAAGCTGTTATGCGACTTCCACCTCATGCGTTTGTCTCTGAGTTACTTTTTAGTTACGGGGTTCATCCTGCCCAGTTGTTATCGAATTCTTGGCGTCTTATCCCTCATTTCATTACTCGATGTTATAAGTTAAGTGTTCCAACAAACATCAATATTTTTTTCTAAATTCACAATGAGCTATCAGGATGGTAAACACCATGGTTTTATTATGCTTCGTCATTGCCCAATGTGTCAAAAAATGTTCGATACTCGATTTATTCTGGCCTATACTTCTTCTTGTAAAAGCGAGTTCTTTTATATTGAATGGGTTGGCGGAGATTGGTCTCATGTCTTCCCCATGTCTTGGTCTATTGTTGATGAACAGTGGTAAGGTAGCTCGGGTACCAGAGAGTTGTAAATATCAAGTAAATATCACTTTTGTGGTGGTATCTTAATTTTGTGGTTTTATGTTGTCGTTGTAGCTGTAAATATCAAGTAAAGTAAATAAAAAAAGGACGCAAGAGACAAAATATGTGAGAAATAGGACCGTCAGAGTCGAGATTGTAATTGAGGAGGAAAGGTTTATCGACCCTTCTCAAGCAAGGGGTATAAGCTCTACACCTTTCTCTCGAAGTTTTGAAGAAGACTATGTGCCCAGCTGGGGGGTCAAAGTAAATGAATAATGCATTGGGGATAACAAAATGTCCCATGACTTGCTGATGTATTGGAGCACCCCTTATGATCATCGAAGAGCATCCCGACTTGATGTGTCTATGAATGTTGAAATAACACTGCAAGCTGCTGCAATGGTATTGTATAAACTTTCAAGTGTTACGACTCATGAATTCCCCTTTCTTTTTAATATCATTTTTTTTACAGAACAACTTGTGCATTGGTGAATTAACTACAAAACTTGAGGCGACAAATGAAATGATACCTACCAGGGACCACTAGTTGATAGAGAAAGACAAGGTAATTACGAATGAAGTAATGAAATATGATAGGAACACATTGGCTTTGTAATATGCATTGGATAAGTGAATCCCCAAATATGAAGAATCTGAAGTTTATAAAAAGAAGTTGCATGATCACTTGGTAGAAAATGACAATCATCTTTTTGACAAAGGATGGGATACTGCTATGGATGTTCTTAGTCATGTTTACCATTTCACTTCAAAGCAAGCGAAAGTCGTACAATGTGTAGCATACCCAAACTCTAGATCACCTTGCTACCGCCACATCGCATCCCACGTCACCTAGCCTTGCTACGTCATGGCCCGCTTATCCTTGACGCCTCGTGACCCAACGAGTTGTTTACCTTTTTTAGCTAACCCTATTTATTAGGGGTGGGCAAACCGCGGTTTGGTGGTGAAAACCACCAAACCGCGACCAAACCGAATGGCTGCGGTTTAGTGATTTACCAAACCGCGACCAAACCGCGAACCACCAAAACCGCAACCAAACCGAACCGCGGTTTGCGCGGTTTGGTCGGTTTGGTTGCGGTTTTGGTGTGAGGCGGCGGTGGACGTTCGCGCGATGACGAGAGACGGCATTCAAGGTGAGAGCGCAAGCCGAGAGAGAGAGAGAGAGTGAGAGCGCAGCGCAGAGAGAGAGAGACGAGGGAGCGCAGAGAGAGGAGGGGCGCAAGAGCGAACAAAGTTCGTTTCGCGTCGCGGTGTAGGCGATCGATCCGGTCGGAGTTCGATTCGCGCGAAACGAGGCCGATCCGATGGCGAGGAGACCGGACGAGGAGTACGATTACACTGTTCAAGGTGGTGCCGATCGGCTACTCGGGCGTCGGGAGCGCAGAGAGAGAGACGATGGAGCGCGAGAGAGGATGGAGTGCAGAGAGAGAGACGAGGAGCTCGAGAGACGAGGGAGCGGCGAGACGAGGGAGCGGAGAGACGAGGGAGCGCGAGAGGAGGGAGTGCAGAGAGAGAGACGAGGAGCGGAGAGACGAGGGACGATGGAGCGCGGAGAGACGAGAGATGAGAGATGACTCACGGAGTGAGCGAGCGGCGGAGGGAGAACATGAGCGAGAGAAGTGAGAGATTTTTCTTTTTTTTTGGTTTTGTTTGAGCACTTTAGGGTTTTTGGTGGTTATTACCAAAATACCCTCGGTTTGATTAAACCGCGGTTTTCTCAAAATGAAAACCGCGACCAAACATGCGAATCGCGGTTTGGTGGTTTTCCAAACCGCGACCAAACCGCGAGCTTTAAAAACCAAACCAAACCGCGCGGTTTGGTCGGTTTGGGCGGTTTGGGCGGTTTTTCAAAAACCGCTGCCCACCCCTACTATTTATACTAACTAATCTTTACATAAGTATTAATAGTTTAATTAGCCAGTTACTCGATTTATCAAGTTATATTATAATTTTATAGTAGAATTCTTTAAATGAGTAACTTATGCAATATTTAAAAATCCTAAGTAGTGGAAAACCCAGCGAAAGATACCATGAATATACCAAGGCGAGATAAGTATAACAAAAGTTCCATATACATATAATCAGTGTTTTACAGTCCCTAAAACCCAACAAAAATAAATAAATATATACATACTATAGTCACATACGAGCTGGTTCCACTATCTCAGAGGTAGTCGCCCAGTACCTCCTTGCTCTTGCCCTTGCTCATAGAACGATATGCACTCAGTCACCCAACAAATATAGTGACGAGTCTAGTGAGTAAAATCCCAAGAGAAGTCCACACAATATTCATGAAATAAAATTGATAAACTACGAGACATGCAAATATAACTCATGACAACAATACATTATATTCACACGAGGCAATATACGACAAGCAAAAGCAATAGTGTGAAATAAATAAGCGGCATGTACCAATTAAGTAAGCTTGGAAATGAAGCAATAATAAGTAAATATCATTCTAATCATGAGAAAACCCTGATCTACACCAGCCAATAATCGATAAATCAAATAAGAACCACATATATACTTACAGGCTTACAGTGACTAAGCCCCAACTTCAGTTACCAGATGAACCCCTCCAGATGCTATTTCAAGTCAACGGAACACTCTAAATCCCTCCCAACAGTCGTAGATATATTCTACTGTTATCGACATGAGCATTAAACACAAGTAACTCGTGCAAGCGATTTAGCCACAACTAATATATACACAAACCAAATAGGAGTGAAAACCCACGTGTGCCCACCAACAGTCACACATGAAATACGATATTGATAAAATCAAACCATGAATTCTGTGAAACATTCTCATTGGGTTTACGCACCTCAATCCGCGCTCCGACTTCCTCGAATTCTCGAATCCGACCTGACTAGCTCCTGATACCCGATATCCCTAAGTTCGGTATCTTATCAGTTCAAATATAGCGGGTTTAAGATTAACTTAATGTCTATTACCTCTTAAAACCAATATTTATTTTGAAACCTAATAATTATTAAATAGTCTTTTATTAGGTTAAATCCTTAAAAATAAGTTAAAAATAGTAAATCTAAGAATCGGTGTGTCAAAAGTGGGTTTCAACCAGCTACGTTATTAAAACACATTTTTATCAAAATTTTAGTGTTGAGTTAGCGCACTAATCGCGAAACTAAATTCGAGTTTCTACCCAGAATCATTAGCGCTATAATTTTCCTCATTAGCGTGATAATTTCCCTCTGTGACAGAATTCTCAACTCAGAAATTATGCCCCAAATCCCCCAATTAGCTAACTGAACCCTATTTAATACCCTCTCCATATCAAATTGACATAAAACAATAATTAGAACAACCTTAAAGAAACAATTTGATCAATTTCCTCAAATCTCATAAATTCACTAGTTTTCCCATTTCATCAAACTACCAATTCAATCAAAACTAGTGATAAATCCTTATATAAAATGATCATTTAACATATAATTCATCATAATATCACAAAAAACTAGAGATCTAACTCTTAAATTCAATTTTCATCAAAACCCTAAAAAAATGGGTTCATTAGATAGAGGAGATGATGATGAAGATGATTACCTAAGTTTTGACTCCTCAACTTGCCTCCAAAGTGGTTGAATCCTAGCTTGAATGAGCTCTTTTTCTCTGATTTCCCAACAAAATTGATTTTAATCTCATTTGCATGCTTGATCAACCTTGCTTTTATATTAAAGTGATGTTAACTCATAACCCATCATCCTCATGCACATACATATCCCGAAGATTATCCAATGGCTCACCTCTAGCCACTTAGCCCACTTACTCCCACTTACTCACCCCATGTGACACCATTTTGTCACTCACATGTCTCCTAGATGTCTCCATGTATATCTTTAGACCAATTCTATGCTTTCCATTTAATTTACTCAACTATACGCCTTGATTTATTAAATTTATTCACCTTAGCTTAGACCCACATAATATCTATGGTTAATGGTTTTATTCACAAAAAAACTATCAACTTGCGGTCCCACTATCCCTCGACTACCCGACACTCAGTGCCTCGCGTCTCGACACGAAGTTCAAAGTACAACATAGCCTATCATTTTAATTGAATTAACTTAGTCTATGGTCACATTACCTATTTTAATTCATCAACTAATCATCTTAATGTAAATTAGTGGAGTTTCCTAGTGTACTCGTAGTTCACCAAGTCGACACCCGCGTCGACACGCCTTTCGATGCGAATATACATCACACAACCTCGCCCGATATCAACATACACACATGCAGTGCAATATAATAATAAATTTAAACACCACATTTACACAATCACCATTTCACAAATAACATATTTTCTCGGTTCTCGTGTTCGAGCCAACCGAGTTGTCCAAGTAACGTTCAAATTATGCTCGTTAATTATTGAGATTAATGCTAATCATAGTTTAATTATTTTGGGCCATTACACAACGAGCTTATTACGAGAAGAATCAACCTTGTCTAGCCAATAATCAAACTATGGCTGAAAGATGTAGTAAAATTGTAAAAGATTTTAATACTTGTATCTTTGGTGAAGGGATGAATACTGGTAATGAAACAAATGATGTGAGTGCATTCGAGGAAGTCATGACAGGTGACAACAAATTTGTTTATCCTTGAGGGTCTATGTGATGGCCCAAATTAATTAAACTAGGATTAGCATTAATCTCGGGGATTAACAATCGTAATTTGGGCGTTATGTAGACAACTCAGTTTACTCGAACATGAGAATCGAGGGTATATATTATTTATGGATGATGTTTGTTTATAATACATTTTTTAAAATCATTATATTATTGTATTGCATCACATGTGTGTACGTTGTTATCGAGAGAATTAGTGTGACGGGTAGGTACACTAGAAAACGTGTTGACGTGGGTATCAAATAGGAGTTACCCGAGGATGTTACACTAATCTAAATAGTAGGATATGATGTCTAATTAAAACTATAGCCTCAGTTAGTTCATTCAATAAAGTAAAATATGACGTACCTTGAGATGTGTGTCGGGGTGCGGGGCACCAGGTGTCGAGTAATCGGGGGTTAGTGTGATTGCAAATATGTTAAATATATGACTAAACACACTAACCATATGCAATTATGTGCCTAAGTGAACTAATTTGATTTAAGATAAAATAAATTCTTAATTTGAATTAATTGAACCTTTGATAAATCTAGTGATGATCCTAGAATACATAAAACAAGGCATGATGAGTGGCTTTTATGTGAGAAAAGTGGCTTCATGTGGGAAAAGTGGTTTATTTGGGGACAAGTTGCATTGCGGGAGGACACATATCCTAGTAATTAACTAATAGTAAGTCAAAGATTTAGCTAATTAATCCACTTACTAATATAAGTATATAAGGCCTATACTTAGTGGAAGAGCTCAACATATACATTTGAGCTGAAAAATCGAGGAATTGAGGAGAGTCTTGGTTGAAAAATTTAGGGGGATTAAGGAGAGTTAGAGCTCAAATCAAAGTATCATCAACTTTAGGTACACATATCTCTATTTCAAGTTTGAAATCAGTTCTAGGTTTTGGTCATTTTCAAAGGGTAGATGTTTGAGTTTTGAAATTGGTTTATATATTTGGATTCCTCACTTCAAGCTGATAATCTAGCTATTATGAAGTTCTTAATTTGATTTTGAAATAAAAAGATATGATTTTTTGAAGTTGTAAGACCAAAATTGAAATTCTGCATGTTGTATTATGAACCAGCCTATGTAATTTGTTAATAACTTCCTTATTTTAGATTGAAATGGACCCAATCTGGTGGCATTTGAAAGCTAACTCAAAGACAACTTTGCCCTACAAAAATTTTGTAATTCAAATGTTTTCATGTCCAAAAGTGCTTTATAAATAGACGATTGAATGCATTACGAGATTTTTAAAACTAAGCTTTTAAAAGTCATAACTCCCTAATTACTTATCCAAGTGAACTAATCTTTTAGTATGTTACTATTAGGTATGTTAATTGCCTTATGACAAAAAATCACGATTTTGAAACAATAGATCGGGAAAAATAAATTTTGTAAATCTGCTAGTCGGATTAGGTTCCAATTTGAGCCATTTTTAGTAGAATTGCGATATCTCTTTCATTTTAAATCAGAATTTTGCAAACCAAACCTTTTGAGAAAGCTAAGATAGAGACCAAAGACTTTGTACTATGGGCAGATTTTGAGATTTGGACAATTGCATGCCTAAAAAATGTGTTGCAACACATGATCAAAATTGAGACTTAATTTAGTAAGTAGGGGCTGATTTGGAAAGATCAATTTAAAACATATTCAACTAATCTGAATGCATAATAAACACACTTAATTGATTTCAGGGAACTAAGAGAACGTAGCTCGGGTACTGGAGAGCTAGGTGAGGTCATGTTCGAGAGTCCGGGGAAGTCAGAGCATGTATTGAGGTGTGTTTACTTATTGGAATCCCTCACAAAATTATGGTTTTGTTTTATTGATCTCGAATTACATGTGTGACTGCTGGTGGCACACATTTGATTTCACTCAGTAAGCAAAAATCACTAGGTACCCATTTGCACATCGCCTTAGACCACCATTATGTGTCCTTGGTCCCCATACACTGTGGTCCTCAACCTGCCCCATCATCAACGGTCACTGCAACAACAACACCACGAACCCTCTACTCATTCTCTGCAAATACACAACATAGCTCATTGATTCATCGAGTACACATTCAACAAATTCCTCTGTGTTATTGGTTTTCATTATGGTATCAGAGTGCTGGGCTAATGCCATGGCAGAAGTACCCAACTTTATGCCGAGCTCAAGCTCAACAACTGGCTCAGGGCCTTCAATGGTGTTGCAACCAATTGCAGCTCCCTTCAATCCATTTGGAAACTCACTTTCTCAAGGCATGACCATTAAGCTTGATCAAGAAAACTTCCTATTGATAAAGTTCATAATCTTGGCCTTTGTAAAGGGATCAAACTTGATGAATATTTGCTAGGAACAAAGGCTCAGCCTCAACAATTCCTTGTTTCCTCTGGCATAACCAATCCTGAACATGAAGATCGGGTAAGCAAATACCAAATGCTTATTAGCCTACTATTCAATTCACTCACACCAGACATCGCCAACCAAGTCCTCGGTCATAGTTCCTCTTCGGCTACCTGGAAGGCAATTGCAACTCTGTGTGGTGTTCACAATCATGCCTGCATTCTACTTTCTTGTACAGTTATGCAAAGCACGAGGAAAGGAGGCCTTACCATGTTAGAACATCTGAACTCAATGAAGAAGTTCTCAGATAGCCTCACCACTGCTAGAGCCCCAATCTCCACCGCTAACTTGATTTCGTGCACATTAGCCGGCCTAGATGGTGAATATCTCCCAATTACTACCTCATTCAAGAGAAGATCAATATATCATGGCCAGAAATACAAGCCTATCTACTCAGCTTTGAGGCTAAGCTACAACAACTTCACACCATTCAAGCCCTCTCATATCTTTCAGTGAGTTCACCTATCCCACCCTCCTTGAACCCTTCTACCAACTTTTCCCAACATAACAACTCAGGATCTAGCCATAACAATCACTCTCGAAGGGGCAGAGGGGGTGGTCATCGAAGCCGCGGACGTGGTGGCGGTTGCTACTACAACTCCTCCAACAGACCTACCTGCCAGATTTGTGGCAAAGTAGGCCAGATTGCTGCTATATGTTATCACCGCAACAACTTTTCTTATATGGGCTCTGTCCCTTCATCTCCACAATAGCCTCCGCTCCCTCGGTAACCAATCGGACCTCCCTCAACTGCATCTATGGCAGCCCCTCCTTCTCTTCCTGATTCTGCTTGGTATTTCAACAGTGGCGCCACCAATCATCTCACCTCTGATTAGTCCTTCCTAAGAAAAAAATCGGATTACTCAGTTACTTAATCAATCGTGGTTGGTAATGGTTCTCGAATTCCCATCATCGCAACTGGTTCATTTCATTTACCAAACTCCTCATCCCTTAAATTTCCTAACACCCTACTTGTCCCCTCTATAAAAAAAAAATTGATCTATGTTTCACAATTAACTAGTGACACTGATGTGCTTATTGAGTTTCATTCTAACCGAAAGATTTCAAAGAAGAATTTAAGAATATTGCATTAATGTAGGCGAATTGAGTATAATAAAGTGCTCTTATTTATAGAGATGAACAAATCATAAAATAAGGAAGGTTACCAAAACTACATAGACATCAAAACATAGAAACTTCATAAATACCTAAACTACGAAATATAGCAACTACTATAATTTCTTTAACACCCTCCCTCAAATTCAAGTTGGTTCAACCTGAGGTTGTCAATCTAATCAGTTTACCTGACAAATCTAAGGTTCGTTGCGTAGCGATCAATGACCACTCAAAATGAAAAACCTAAGGTTCGTTGCGGAACATATCAACGACAATAAAGACAACAAATCTAAGGTTTGTTGCATAACAAATCAACGACCATAGAAGATGACAAGAAACATATTCTGATGTGGTAGAGTTAGAATAACGTAACTCTAGAACGATAGATATTAGAGTCGATGGAGTCGACGACGGACAGATAGCGGAAGCGACGTAGTCAACGACAAGCAAACAATAGAGTTAACATAGTCGACGACAGATAGACAACATAATCAATGTAGTTGACGGAAGGCAAACAACAGAATGCGGCTAAATGCAATGATGGCACCGACATCATAAATCGTAAACGAATGATGATAAATACACCAATATATGTGTACTGGTGTTGGGCAGAGGCGATTAAAGAAAAACAACCAAGAGAGTGAAAACGACTGAAATAGAGAAACTAAAACAAATGAGCACAAATGAAAGAGAACACCACGGAGCGGTCGTGGACTCGAAGGTCGACCGACTTAGCACTAGAAACCAAGCTCTGATACCATGATATGTTTCAAAGAAGAATCTATACCCGAAGGTGAGAATAATCTGGTGGTGTACCATATAGTCGTTCAAAAGGGGAGATGTCCTGTAACACTGGTGTAGGAAGATGATTAATGGTATAAACATAAGTTAAAACAATTTCACCCCAAAAATCTTCAGGACAGGATGCAGAGAGAAGTTGGGATCGGACATAATCTAAGCTATGTCGATGTTTCCTTTCAGCTCGACCATTTTGTTGAGAGGTATACGGGCAGGAACGTTGAACAATGGTACCTTGCTGTTTAGGAAATTGAAGAAGAATAGAATCACGATATTCTAAAGCATTGTCAGTACGAAGAATTTTGATTGTATGTGGAAATTGAGTTTTGATCATATTAGCAAACTCAATATATGTTTGAGATATTTCAGATCGATGCTTTAGAAAATATATCCAAGTGAATCTGGAATAATCATCAATAAACAATACAAAATATCGATAGCCATTCATAGTGGAAATAGGTACAGGACCCTAAACATCAGAATGAACTAACCCAAATGGAGTATTATTGATGGACTCGTTAAGACTGAAAGAAAAATCAGGTTGTTTTGCTAACTGACAATGCACATAATCAAAAGACTCAAATTTAGAAATACCCAATGGCCCACTGGAAAAAAGAGTATGGAGTTTACTGGCTGATGTATGGCCAAGACGAAGGTGCTACTGATAGACTGAGGGAGTGGAAACTGCTGCAGAAATCTATTTGACTACGGGCATGTGAAGTGACGTGAGCTCAAATAATCGTCCCACTTTGATCCCTGTTCCTAAAATCTGACCCGTCTGAATGTCCTATACTTGACAACCAGTAGGAGAAAATAAAACAGTTAAGCCTTGCTCACTTAATTGACTAAAGGAAATCAAATTTATAGTGAGATCAAGAACACAATGGGTGTCAGGGAGAGTTAAACCGGGGTCAGATGTTGTTCATGAATGGGTGATAGACATGGAGCTGCCATTTGCGGTTTGAATTCTTAAAGAATGATACGAGGGGATATTATTCAAAAGAAGAGACATAGTTGGTGTCATGTGATTACAACACCCTGAATCAAAGAACCAATGGTTACCTGAGGTGAAAAATAGGGCAGTGGGTTGGGAAGGTATCACCTATTTCATGATTGCTTCCAAATCACTCATAGAAAACATAGGAGAGGAGTTAGAGGCAGAAACTACAATAGAAGAACCAGTGTTAGATACAACTGCAGACTTAGGTGTCCCTTTGGGGAAAGATATTTTATTTGGGCAGTTTTGCACTATGTGACCACGTTCATGACAGTATCGACACTCAATTGTAGGAAAATTAACAAACGAATGGCCCATTTTTCTGCAGTTCTTATAAGGGTGGGTGACGAATTTAGGCTATGATTGAGTAGTTACGAGGGCTACTTCTGACGAAGGGCCAGAGTTGACCAAGTCAAATCGAGTTTACTCAAATAAAATTTATTTTATAGCTGCGTCAAGAGAAGGTAGTGGATCGCGATGTAGGAGGGCCACACGGACTGATTCATATTCAGGGCGAAGAGCCATGAAAGTTTGGATGAGATGAAGGTGGTCTTTGCTGATTTCGGCCTGTTGTAACTGGTTCCAGATTGGTTGAAATAGTGCTAAGAATTCATTGATAAACTGACTAACTTCTTGTTTCAAGCTGTTCAAGATGGTGAACAATTGATAATACTTTGCCAAACCAGATGTTTTGTATTTAACAGCCAAAAAATCCTAAATTTCTTCAACCGTCTCAAAATTAACAAACTGAATATGAATATAGGGAGTAGATGTGTTACATAACTAGTGACGATCTGATGATTCTTACTGTCCCAATCGTCAAGTCGGTCAAGAAACTTGGCTTGTGTCTCCGTGGCATCCTTTTTTGGTTTAGGGTTGTCTCTCGTAACGATTCTCCAAAGTTTTCGACCAATTAAAAAACATTTAATTTGTTGGGACCAAAGTGAGTAATTTGTACCATCAAGAATCATGGAGATAGGCTGTGAGACTTCACTTTTCTCCATCGAATAAGAAACTTATCTGATTGTCGGAAGACAGATTTGGAGCGCGGGCGACTATAACGTGCAACGGCGACGACAGCGGGTTTGGTGTGAGCGACAACGACGCCAACGACGATCTGGTGTGACCGGCAACAACGAAAATCTGGTGTGAGCGACGGGATTGGCGAAATAGGGGTGACGGTGATGGTGACGGTAGTGGCGGAGTTGGCGATCGATGATGTTCGGGCAGCGGCGGCAGCGACGAACTGGTGTGAGCGGCGGCAGCGGCGATCTGGTGTGAGTGGTGGCAGCGGCGATCTGGTATGAGCGGCGGCGACGGCGTGGACAGCTTTAGGGATGCATTTGGTATGGACGACCTGCAGATATGACGGATGGAGCTTTGACAAGGGACGGACAGTAGCAGCGTGGACTGGCAGTAGGCGGCGCGGTCGTACAACGAGCAGCAACGCGAATCAGCGACGAAAGTGATGGACCAAATGTTCAAACGGCGGCGACAGAATGAAACGGTAGTGGCAGCGGAGACAAGAAGGAGAAAAGGGTGAGTGGAGCGGATAACGCGGCTAGTGCGTAGTGGCTTGGCGGTGTTGTGTCTCACACAACTTGAGAGGCCAGAGTTGTGTCTCGCAAAACCAGAGAGGTCAGAGTTGTATCTTGCACAACTAGAGAGGATAGAGTTGTGTCTTGCACAACAAGAGAAACCAATAATTAATCTAAGAATATTGCATTAATGTAGGCAAATTGAGTACAATAAAGTGCTCTTATTTATAGAGCTAAACAGATAATAAAATAATGAAAGTTACCTAAACTACATAGATATCAAAATATAAAAACTTCCTAAATAGCTAAACTACGAAATTTAGCATATATTATAATTTCTTTAACACCCACCCTCAAACTCAAGTTGGTTCATGAAAACCAACTTGAGGTTGTCAATTGAATCAGTAAACCTGACAAATTTAAGGTTCGTTGCGGAGCATATCAACGACCACCAAGATAGCAAAAAAATTATTCAAATGTGGCAAAGTTAGAACAACAAAACTATAGAACAGTGGATATAAAAGTCGACGGAGATGACGATGGACAGATAGTGGAGGTGACGACAGTCAAACAGCGGAGTCGACATAGTCGACGACAGGCAAACAACGGAGTCGACGACAAGCAGACAACGAAATAGACATAGTCGACGGTAGGCAGACAATGGAGTCGACGGCAGTCAGATAACGGAATCGACGAAGTCGACAATAGGCAAATAGAGCAAGCAGAGCAAGCAGAGCAGTGGGCATCACAAAGAAATCACAAAGGAAAAGAAATCAAGGACAAGAAAATAATTGAAATGACATTAATGGAAGCAACAACTAGTGAACATGAACGGAAGCGTGAAAGCAAACACCATAAATCGATCGTCGACTCGAAGGTCGACCGACCTAGTACTAGAAACCAAGCTCTGATACCATGATAGATTTTAAAAAAGAATTTAAGAATATTGCATTAATGTGGGCCAATTGAGTACAATAGAGTGCTCTTATTTATAGAGCTGAACAAATCATAAAATAAGGAAAGTTACCAAAACTACCTAGATATCATAATATAGAAACTTCCTAAATACCTAAACTATGAAATATAGCAACTACTATAATTTCCTTAACACTAACAATTGTCTTGCGAAGGATGCTCGTTCCAATTGGGTTCTACTTCGGGGGATCCTTGAGGATGGATTGTACCGCATCCCCACCATCTCTGGCTCACCTCTATTTTCGCTACAATCTCAGACATTCTACTCTTCCAGTGCTCCCACTGATTACAATGTTCGGTATATGAGATTGGGCCATGCACCTCAACCCATTGTTAGTAAAGTGTTGAGTTCATGTAATAAGTGTTTTAGAATGAATAATAAATCCTTTTGCAATCCTTTCCAACTTGGGAAATCCCATGCTCTTCCATTTTATCTCAATCCTTCATGGGCTTCTCACATGTTAGATCTCATTCACACAGATCTATGGGATCGGCTTCTACTCCATCAACATCCGGCTATCGCTATTAGATACATTTTATTGACGATGACAGCCGATTCACGTGGTTTTACCCAAGCAAACTTAAATATGAAGCACTGACCACTTTTCTCTCCTTCAAGGAATTTGTTTAGAAACAATTTCCCACCCCCATTAAAGCTATTCAATCAGATTGGGGTGGAGAATATAGGCCCTTTCAATCCTACCTATCCTCACATGGGATTCATTTTCAACATCCATGCCCCTACACCCATGAACAAAATGGACGCGCGGAACATAAACACCGGCTTATCATTGAGATGTCTCTATTTTTACTTGCCCATTCCAATATCCTAATGGCCTATTGGTGGGAAGTTGTCCACACCACTGTCTTCACCATCAACCGCCTACCTACCCTTGTTCTTCAGGGCCTCTCCCCTTATCATGTTCTCTATCAACGCCCTCCAAACTACTCCATCCTTCGAGCATTCTGTTGTGCGTGTTACCCTTGTTTACCTCCCTATAGCCATCACAAACTTCAGTTTCAGTCGACAAAATCCATTTTTTGGGGTACAATTCATCTCATGAAGGATACTTATGCCTCGCACACGCTTGTCGTCTTTATATTTCATGCCACGTGATCTTCGATGAGCATGAATTTCCTTACACATCATTATTTGCTCCACCTACTCCTCAATGCCCAATAACCCTATGTTCAACACACTACAATCACTTATTATACCCCTTCACCCATACAAACCCCTATCATCACTTCCTCACCCTCACCACCACCACCACCACCACCACCACCACCACCACCACCACCTCCATCTTCTCCAATAAAACCACCCTCACCACCACCACCACCACCACCACCACCACCTCCATCTTCTCCAATAAAACCATTACCTCCCATTCAAGCCCCGTTACCTATGAACATTCACCCTAAGTTAACGCGGGCCAAAGATGGGATATACAAATGAAAAGTACAAACGACACCTTCTGCATAAAAGCTCACAGGTTTCGGTATCATACCATCCACCACCATTGAGGCTCTCTCCCTTCCTGTATGGCAAGAGGCCATGAAATAAGAAATTGAAGCTCTCTATTGCAACCACACTTGGTCCCTAGTTCCTCCCTCCAACACGCAACAACTAGTTAGCACTAAGTTGACTTTCAAAATCAAAAGGAACTCTGATGGCGTCATCTACAATCACAAGGCTCATTTAGTGGCAAAAAGTTACAAATATCAACCGACATCGACTTTCATGAAACATACAGCCCAGTGATCAAGCCTTCCACAGCTTGAATCATCCTCACTCTTGCTAAATCTTATAATTGGCCTCTAAAATAACTAGATATCAACAATGCTTTACTCCATGGTAATCTCTTCAAAAATGTATTCATCCCTCAACTTACTGGATTCAATGATCCCTCTGCACCCCATCATGTTTGCTACCTTCACAAAGTTCTTTATGGCCTTCACCAAGCCCCTCGAGCTTGGTTCGACAAGTTTCGTAACACACTTCTTCATTAGGGATTTTGAAACTTAGCTACTGATTACTCCATCTTTATACACAAACATGGTAGCTCGGTCACCTATCTTCTCATATTTGTTGAAGACATCATTGTTAGGAAACTCAAACACCTTTATCAGCATTTTCATCTCCTCACTCTACAAGCAATTTGCTTATTAAGACTTGGGGAATTTATAATATTTTATTGGCATTGAAGTAAAGAGAGATCACTCTGGTATCTATTCATCCTAACACAACTACATATCTTCTCTCATTAAAAATGTTAGATTCTCAACTTTTAAATCGGTTGCCACTCCTTGCTTTACATCAAAACTAGAGGTCTCTGTATCAAGTCCATTTTTTTATTTCACTCTTTATCGTCGTCAGATCAGGGGACTTCAATAGTTGACCCACACTCGTCCTGATATCTCTTTTGTCGTCAACCATCTCAGTCAATTCCAAAAGGATCCTAAAGTAATCCACTGGCAAGCTATAAAATGTGATAGATTTCAAAGAAGAGTCTAAGAATATTGCATTAATGTGGGAAAATTGAGTACAATATGGTGCTCTTATTTATAAAGCTGAACAAAGCATAAAATAAGGAAAGTTACCTAAAATATCAAAATATCAAAATATAGAAACTTCCTAAATACTTAAACTATGGAAATATAGCAACTACTATAGTTTCCTTAAGACCCTCCCTCAAACTCAAGTTGGTTCATGAAAATCAACTTGAGGTTGCCAATTAAATCAATATACTTGACAAATCTAAGGTTCGTTGCGGAGTAGATCAACGACAACCCAAGACGGCAAGAACATATTTAGATGTGGTAGAATCAGAACAACTAAACTGTAGAACATTAGATATCAAAGTCGACGCAGTCGACAACATACATATAGCAGAGTCAATTGCGGTCAGATAGTAGAGTCGACAGAGTCGATGATGTACAGATAGCAGAGTCAATGTAGTTGACGACAGACAAACAGAGCAAGCAGAATAGTGGACATCACAAAGAAATCACAAAGGAGAAGAGATCAAAGACAAGAAAAAATTGAAACGAGCATCAATGGAAGCAATGACAAGTGAACATGCACGAAGCATGAAAGCAAACACCATGAATCAATCGTCGACTCGAAGGTCGACCGACCTAGTACTAGAAACCAAGCTCTGATACTATGATACGTTTCAAAGAAGAGTCTAAGAATATTGCATTAACATGGGAAAATTGAGTACAATATGATGCTCTTATTTATAGAGCTGAACAAAACATAAAATAAGGAAAGTTACCTAAACTATCGAAATACCAAAATATAGAAACTTCATAAATACTTAAACTATGGAAATATAGCAACTATTATAGTTTCCTTAACAAAATGCATTCTTCGGTACCTCGTTAGCACCCTTCATCTTAGTCTACATATCAAGCTGAGCTCTCATCTCAACGTCGTTGCTTATTCTGATGCCAACTGGGCATCATCTCAAGATGATTGCAAATCAGTAGTAGGGTATTACGTTTACCTTGGCCACACCCTCATCTCATGGCAAGCTAAGAAACAACAAGTAGTAGCTTGCCCCGGCAGGGAGAGTGAATATCGATCTCTTGCTCACACCACCGCTAAAATAATGTGGCTTAAGTATTTACTAAAGGATATACACTTAGACCCTCCACCAAGTCAGTTCTCTGGTGTGATAGCCAACGCGCCTTGTCTCTTGCCAAGAACCTAGTTTTCCATGCTCACACCAAACATATTGAGATCGATGTACACTTCATTCGGGATAGGGTCCTTCACAATCTATGGGACATTCGTTATGTCCCTTCAGACGAACAAATAGCTATTTGCATGACAAAGCCACTGCCTTGCTCTCGCCACCAATTTATGTGTTCCAAACTCGGCTTACTTTCCCCCCGTCGAGTTTGGGGGGATGTAAGCGAGAATCATTAAGAACCATTTGCACATCGCCTTAGACCACCATTATGTGTCCTTGGTCCCCACATACTATGGTCCTCAACCTACTCTATTATCAATGGTCACTACAATAGCACCACTATACACCCTATGCACATTCTTTGCAAATCCTTTATAAGCCTAGATTGGGACATGTGTCACCATAATCAACAATTGTTATAGAGTAAAGATAGCATAAATACACAGTAAAGCTCATGACTCATTGAGCAAACATTCAAAAAATTCCTGTGTTTTTGGTTTTCATTATACTCCAATTCGGTTGCATGTATATTTGTCGTGGCTAAATCACTTGCATAGGTTTGCCTATTGTTAGCACTCGTGTTGACCACAGTAGAATGTATTTAAAATAGTCAAGAGGGATGTAAGATGTTCCCTTGACTAGAAATAGCATCTGGAGGGGTTCATCCGTTAACCGTAGTTATGGTTTAGTCTGTGTAAGCATGTGAGTATATAGTGGTTCTGTCCTATTTTATCGATTACCAGCTGGTTTAGCTCGGCGTTTTCTTAGATTATTCACTTTCTTATTTATTCATTATTGCTTTATTTCCAAGCCCGCTTTATTAGTATATGTTGTTAAATTTATTCGTTGCTGTTTTTGCTTGTCGTATGCCGCCCACATTCGTGGGAATATAATTTACTATTGTTTGATGTTATATTCACATGTCTCATAGTATACTTGTTTTATTTAATGAATATTGTGTAGAATTCTCTTGGAATTTTGCTCACTATAATCTTCGCTATATTTGTTAGGTCACCAAGTGCAGATCCCTCGACGAGCAAGGGAAATGGCAAGGAGGTATTGGGCGACTACCTCTGATATAGTGATGTTAGCTCGTGTTTGATTACAATATGTATGTATTTAATTTTCATTGGTTTTTGGGGACTGTAGAACACTGAATACCTGTATATGGATCATTTGTTATACTTATAATGCTTTTTATATATATACATGGTATCTATTTGCCGAGTCTTCCACTATTTAAGATTATTAGATATTGCATAATTTATTCACTTAAAGACTTCCGCTGCAAAATTGTAATATAACTTGATAAATTGATTAACTATCTAATTAAATCACTACTACTTAAATGAAGATTAATTAGTTATGCTAGGGTTTAATGGAAAATGTGTAAGCAACCAGTTAGATCACGGGGCATCATAGATAGTAGGCCACTGCATGGCAGAGCTAGGTGACGTGTGATGCAACGTGGCGGGTCCCATGGCAGCCTCGAAGTTCCACAGTTTTATATCAGAGTGAGGTCGATGGAGCATCAAGAATAGTTTAAAGAATTTGAATAAAACTCAACAAACAAACATTAGATTTGGAAAACCTAAAGATCCTCAGTTAGAATCCTAGTTGGGAAACAAAATTGAGTCGGGTAGAGATAGAGCTTATATATGGTTTATGTTTTTTTATTGTATATATTATGTATGCAAATACAAAAGGTGATCCAGAGCACACTTTTCGATGTAGATCACAATGGATGCCTAATCGACTCCACATATTATCGATGTTGGTCATATGAGCGATCAAACCAGAGATGATGGCTTATATCCTGCAATAGCCGTGTAATTCGTAGCTTACGATAGGTAGTTTGAGATGTTGATGGAGATGATGCACACATATGCAACGACACTTGCATCAATCGCCAGTGCTCGGATACAAAGCACTACTGAGACGATAGTTGTTTCGAGGACAATTGCACTAACTATCTAGGTTATACTGATGCAGGCAGTAATACAAGTGACTCCGTCTGTGGTTGTCACAACAACAGTAATGCAGACTAAAACAACGACAATTATGCTAGGATAGATATATTTATTTGGGGCTTCGATGACAGTAGAGGTCAAGTTGATAAGGGAATTCATCAAATTTAATCTCGAATATTTCTATGGAGGTGAAGACCCAGAGGCAGCCAGGAAATGGTTGATTGCGCATCAGAAGCTACACAAGCTATTGCACCTTCATGAGAGCATACATGCCAAGATATTAGGCCATATGCTAAGAGGAGATGCTGCCGTATGGTGGACAACATACGCATACTCATTTATATCCGATCACATGGGCTGAATTTCAACTGGTCTTCTATGATTAGTACATTCTGATAGAGATCCAGTTGAGGTTGAGAGAGGAGCTTTTAGCTTTGAGACGGGGCGGCCGATCAGTGTTATAGTATGTGGATAAGTACCTGTACTTATTACAGTTTTCTATGAATGTCATGGGCACCAGGAGACTACAAACTTATTATTTCATTTGAGGATTGATTAAGGATATAGCCGGAGCCATTATTTCCATTGGAGCCTAGACACTATAAGAGATGTATGATAGAGCACTTACACATGAGACACATCAGATGTAGTAGGGTGACAGGCGTTCATATACCGAGTTGGAGAGATAGATTAGATAGAGTTTTGGGTAAAAGAGATATAGAGATCAGGGTGGCAGAAATGATAGACATTACGGTCGAGGTTGTAGGGATGATGATCGGACAACTAGAGTTTATGTTGTGCCGGCACTACTAGGGCCACCGTAGAGACTGACTCAGGGATCAAAGAGTCAGCAGATAGGACCAAGATGAAGGAACGTGTATTGGAGATGTGGGCAGGAAGATCATGTCAAGAGAGACTATCCACGGAGATCGACGACTCTAGCAATAGTAACACCGGTGCAACCTCAAGAGCTAGTGCACATGGTGATTGAGCCAGAGCGGGCGACGTCCTAGTAGCGGATTTAGGGTATATGATTTAAAGGTGGGTCATAGTATGTCATGGTATATCATGGTATATATGGTTAAGTCTATTATGTTATGATACATGATAAGAAAGGTTTACGGTTACCTATTTTTAGGTAACTGTGTTAGGGGACTTGGAGACGGAATCAAGTTGAGAGTTGGTTGTAGAGGTATTGGAGAGCATGACGGATCATGATCACCTAGGCGACTTACACCTATGTCTCAGTTCATTTGCTTCTCTCTGATCTTATGCTAAACATTCTTCTATATATTTTTGATTAGATCAAACCATGAAGGTTCCTCTGTGACATTTGCTACATTGTGACGTTCAATGTTTGCTTCTCCCAATATCTCGAAACAAATTGGCTTGCATTCGTCCCCTTCATATATGAACAACTTCGAAAGTGAATTAGCTTTCAAGTTTTATAACCTTCGTATGTGATGAACTTGACATTCTTTGAAGCTTGACATCGTTAATTTTACCATGTCCAAATAGCGTTTCAGTTTTTTACCCTTGGCCTCAGATTCTTTAACGGTATGCATGACTACTAATTGAGAATCACAGAATATGTTCAACCTATTAACATGTAAAACGCTTGCAAGGCCTAAACCTGCAACCATTGCTTCACACTCATATTGATTATTTGTCATAGAGAACGCAAATTTTATTGCGTACTTGATAGTGAAGCCTTCTGTGTCGTTCGAAGCTCCATCTATGTATATACTCCAACGTTTCTCATTATGGACTTCTGAGTCTTTAAGGTTCTCACCTTGAGAAGTACACTCCATAATGAAATCGGCTAATGTCTGCCTTTCATTAGGAGTCGAGGCATGTAATCGATATTAAAATCTCCTAATTGAACTGCCCAATTGAGCATTCAACCACTAGTATAGGGGCTATGAAGATTCTTTTTATGGGTGTGTCAGTGAGAACTGTGAACGGATGAACTTGAAAGTATGGGTGCAGCTTTCTAGCAGTTGTAATATTAGCCAAGGAAAATCTTTCCACGATAGAATACCTTTTCTTTTCTCCTTGCAAGACTCGATTAATTAATGTAATACACATGTTTTTGTACTTTATTGTCCTTTCGAATAAAGACTGAGCTAACTACCACATCAGAGATTGTTAGGTACAAAAATAAAGGTTCTTCCTTTAACGACATATAAAGCAAGGGTGAGCTTGCCAAGTACTGCTTCAGATCTACGAATGACTTCTATGACTCATTATTCTATGCGAAGTGTTTTTGATTCTTTAATAAATCAAAAAAATGGTGTTGATCGATTGACCGATGGCGATAAGAATCGTCCCGAAGCAGCTGAGCGTCCCGCAACCTTTGAACATCTTTGACTATTTCTGGTGGACACATATCTATTATTGCTTAGATATTCTCATTGTTTGCTTATATCCCTCTTTTAGATACCATTTGCCCTAAGGACTTTTCTGAAGTGACACCAAAAGTGCATTTGGCTGGATTATGCTTCATATGACACTTTTACAATGCTTGGAAGCCTTTGTTTAAGTCCTCGACATGCTCTTCAGCATGTAAAGTTTTTACTAGCATATTGTCGATATAAACATTCATAATCGTTCTTATCAAGGGTTTAAAAATGGAGTTTATGTGTAACAACCCAAAAATTAGGGTTACTGACTTGTGATGTGCTCAAGAGCAAGTATGCGATCCTAATACTTGGCGTGAAAATGAGAAACATATTACTTTTGAATGATGAGTTCCTAGTGTAATGTATGTGTGTACACTACCCAAATGTTTTATTGGTTTTAAATTGTTTGTTAATTTTATGCGTGAGCAGAGACATGCCTCGAGATGTATGTTATCATGGGACCAGGGTAGAGAGTGATGTGTAACATCATAAATTAGTAAATTTGATTTAAATAGTTAATTTGATGTGGCTATATTTGAATTGATATTAATTTAACCTAAGTTAGAAAAATAAAATAATATCTATTGATGTACCTCGAGATACGTGTAGATTTCATCTCTAGGTAACTTGTGTTCATATATGTGTCATCAAGAATGAATAAGTAAATGGATAACGGATTATGGGGCCACATTATAAGCCATTAAATTAAGTTAGAGATGAGTGTACACATGTTGATCAAGGGCCACAAACTCACCTCCCATGTATATATAAAGGATGGAAAGGGTTTTTCATGCAAATTACATTCATTTTGATGTGTGTGAGAGAGAGAGGGAGATCCACCATGTGTGATGAAAATTTAGAGAATTGAGAAGGTGATGATCAAGCTAAGGAAGTCACACCACTAGGTAAAATAATCTACACAACTATTTAACTAAATTTTGATAAAGTTAGCAATTACAATGGGCAAATGACTTTGTTTTCAAAATATAATCCCATATTTGGGTTCCTGGTGAAATCACATTATCTTTACTATTAAAAAGTTCAGGATTTAGATTTATTTTCATAAAGTTATGAATTTTTGAAGTTGTAAGATCAAAATCGAGATTTTGCATGTTGTATTATGAAGTAGCCTTAATAATTTCATCATAACTTCCTCCTTTTAAATCGAAATGGACCCAGACGGGTAGCATATTAAAGCTAACTCAAAGGGGAACAATGTTTGCACACTGAAATATTTTGAAACTCGAATGTTTTCATGTCTAAAAATCCTTTTCAACTTTGATGATGAATTTGAGATTTCTGGGTTCACAGTTTTATATATATCTTATTAATTTAAGCATAACTCCCTCATATATTTTTAGATTAAGCTCATCTTTTAGTATGATGCTCTAGGATATGTTTATAGGCTTAGTTAAAAGTTTATGAGTTTTCAAGCTACGGTTTAGGAGAAATGAGTTTGTCAATGTTGCTAGTCGAAAACTAAAACTATTTTAAGCCATTGTGGTAGAATTCTCATGTCTCCTTCAATTCTTATCACAATTGGAAAAAAACTTATTATTTTGAAAAGCTAAGACATAGCTTTAAAGTTTCTTTTTGTGCTATAATACAAAATTTTAGCATTTTGGTAGTTCAAATGAACTCACAAATTGTTGCACCAAAACCTATCCCTATTTTATTAAAGTAGATTTGGACATAACCAAATTATTAATGGGGCTAATTTTAAAAATTGAAATGTACAACCACTTATACCTACTATAATATCTTGTACAAGTCCTAAAGCACCCTAATTGACCTCAACAACTTAAAGGACAGTTTCGGGAGCTCGGGTATGCATTATGGGGTGTCGAGAGGCCGGATTAGCCTATGAACTTTGCGTGCTATGTAAGTAAAGCTTTTGAGGCAATTATCTCAATTTCATTTCTATTTTTGAGTTGATATTAAGTCATTTGGACTATTTTATTTCTGATCTTATACTCCTAATATTAAGCCTTGTATATACTTTTAGATCTATGATTTATTTGACTATAATCGTCGTATAATGATTTGTTGCATGACATTCCTTATTTTGGTTTTGTTTTATGATTAGGTTCCTTTATTGTTGTTGATCTCAGAGCCATTGAAATGACTTATTAATAGCATGCTATGATTTATTTCTCTCTTGTTGGTGTATGTACACACCTATGTCATTATATTTGTGTGATACTTGTTTGTACAATCTACAACATGAACATTACATTAGGCATGACTTGAGGAACTCACCTTTGTAGGCGCCTAATTTTATGAGATGCATGGCTCACGGGGTTATAGTCCTTAGGGATGTCTGTACCTTACACAGCTGATATAGTTTCATTTTATGAGATTTGTGACTCATAGTGTTAGAGTCCTGGGTATCGACATTCCTCACAGCTGATGTTATTAGTGCAACCCATAGGGTTAAAGTCTCTGGGGATGTCGGCTGACCCAAACCTAGACTTACATGTTTTATCTGTATATTATTCATTATAAAAGCTTAGCAATGTTTGCATACTTTCTTTTCAGATTATCTTTCTTCATAGCTATTGCATGCATTTAGCTATCGTTCTTTGTATATACTGAAAATGTTGATGAATAGCCTTCAGGCTATACTTTCTATTTTACTGTACTCACCGTCCTTTGTTATGACGATGGGTGCATATACTTTGAGTAGCATACTGGGGAAATAGAAGTTCAACGATTAGCTATAAGACATCGTCGAGTAGTTCTTGCTAGTTTTGTAGGTGATCATTTTATGTCTTTATTACTTACGTCTTTTTATGTAATTTTGGGTTGTATATTGGGTTGAGATACTAGACTTCCTTACTGATGCATGTATTACTTTGTTGGTTTCATTTGATCATTTATTTACTTGGTTTCCACAATATGTGTTTTTATAAATGCTTTCGTGAATCTTATTAAGTCTTCCTCTGATAAGATTAAAAATTTTTAATTAACTCTAAAAACCATGATTACAAGAAATGTATAATACCTTTATCGAACACGTACAATGACATGAAAGAGAAAAAAATGCTGACTAATATGTTGTTAAGTCATATGTGGAGTGATTATGGCTTAATGACGGGATTAGGTCGAGCAGTACCTGGTTTGGTGAACGAGGCCGTAACATTACAATTCTTTGGTATGTAGCACCTGTATTCTTCAACCTGAATGACATCATACGATAGTAATAAAGACCACGTTCAGTGATGAATGAGACATTGGCATATCAATTGCTTCCATGTGAATTTGATTATATCTGCTGAAAGCATACGTGAATGTCAATAGTTTGTGGCCTACTGTTTCATATATCAAAATATCAATTCTTAATAGTGGGAAGTAATCTTTTGGACATACATCATTCAAGTTTGTAAAATCTATGCATATTCTCCACTTGTCATTGATTTTTAACCATCACTGTATCTGTTATCAATTATGGGTACATGATTTCCTTAATTATTTGCGCGTCCAATAGTTTGTCGACTTCCTCATCAATTGCTATTTTCCTTTTAGGAGTGAAAAACCTTTTCTTTTGCTTCACCGACTTCCTTGTTGGATTGACATTAAGGCGATGTATGATGACCATCGGGTCTACCCCAACATGTCTACTAGTGACCAGGCCAAAAATGTCTCAATTTGCCTTCAAAAATTGGGTAAGACTTCCCGAGACATTTTATTTGAGATAAGATCCAATGTAAGTAACCTTTTCAATATCTTCATTGATCAGTACAACTTAAACTAACTTCTCAACAGGTTCCTATCTCAACTTTCTTTCGTAAAGGTCCATTTATTCCATGGGCAGCTATTGGTCACCGATTTTGCTCGTTCTATTAGTTTGATAGTAAGAAGTCTAAGCCATCTTTTGATCACCTTGTATTATGCCTACTCCACTTAGTGTGGAGAGTTTTAATTTAAGATGGTACATCGAATGAATTGCTTTAAAGATGTTCAATTTTTTCCTAGCAAGGATGAGATTGTATGTAGATAGAACTTTTATGACCATAAAATTGATCATATGAGTAACTTTCCACAATGAGTCTCCTAAAGTCATTTGAAGTGAAATTTAACCCTCTACCTTCACCTTTGACCCATTAAAACCATAAAGAGGTGTCGTGATGGGGGGTCAATTGACTATTTTTGTATCCCATTCCCTTTAAGGCTTCATAATATATCACATCGACTGAAGAGCCACTGTCTACTAAAGCTCTATGAACCATGAATCTTCTCACCATTAGTTCCACAACCAGAGGGTGATCATATGGAAAATTCATCCCTTCCGAACTTTTGCTAGTGAAGGTCATGTCTAAATCTAGACGAGCCTTCTTGGGTAGGGCTTCAACACTAAGACATTCTCAAGCATAATTCACTCCTATAAGAAGAGGTAATGCCTCCAATTCCTGGTCTATCGGATATGAAACTAATGATTCACCCTTTGATTTTCTATATCTTATCTTCCTTTTTCTTTTCAATTTTTTCCACTCGGTATATTGACTTAAAGGTTCTTCTCCGCTTTTTATCTTCACGTTTAACAAATTTATCTAAATGACCTTTATGTGAAACTCGATCTCATCATTCAATTGACTACAATTGATAAGTGATTATTTAAACTTATATATAAGGTTATTTTAGTAGTATATTTAGTATAAATATCCCTAAATGAGCTTAAATTAATGGTGTTTATGCATTTTCAGGTAAATAAGGCATAAAGGAAGGAAATGAACAAAAATGATAAAAAACAGAGGTAAAACTTACCAAAGTGTGGTTGAAATTGTGAAATGAAGGAATGGCACTGTCAAGGCACAAGGCACAACATGGAGGACATAGGCACAACATGGAAGAGAAGGCATGTGAAGAAAATGAGATAGGAAACTCGATGCAGTGGCAGCGCTGTGGAGATTGAAAGGACGGTGTCGAATGCTAGATGGATAACGCCGAGGTCATTGAAGAGAGGAAACACATACGAAAGAGGTAGCACAGTACCAACACCATTGCATTAGACACACGACGTAGAGGGTTAAGTGACAGCGTTGGGACAGAAGAAAATATAAAGTTAGAGTTCTATTTCGTGTTCAATTGTGAAGTAATGTTTCTAATTGTTTGGAAATGTGATTAATGAGTATAAATAGATAGGAAAACATGATAAACATATAGCATACAAGAGATTACCCAAAATTAACATAGTTTAGCATATGTTTTACTTATTCTTGAATATTAAGCCGATTGTGGAGAGAAGACATTAAAGATTCACATGTGGTGATTCGGGTATTGTATTATTTATTTATTTGAAGTATTTCAATATATCTCTGATTTCAATGAATATCACTATGTGTCTGTTTTTATTTCAATGAAATGTAAGTAGTCTATTAATCTTAAGGATCAATGGATCCTATGGTATGAATGTTATGCGATGAACATGAGTAGAAATTGTATATAAAAAGTGCAATGGTTAGAATTGTATTGATTCTGAGCGTAATGCTATAGACATCTTGATCACATGTTTATTGATATTAGGTTTTAGAAGTCATCATAGCCATTGAAGCTTTTTAGTTGGACATTGACGGTACAACTGTAAAATACAAAACATCGAGTGATAGTTGTTAATTAGGGATGCATAGATAATAAACTTAATTGGTTATGAATCTAAAGATTTGGAGCATTAAAGCAATGTGGAGCTTACATTATTTGCACCGATAGGTGGAGTTTTAGTTTGCATATTAGAATCTTTTTTGTCATGACACTAGGTTAAAATAGATTTGAAGGAAATCTATCTATTCTTATTAGGCATTGCACACAACATAATAAGATGACAAAATGGGTTGAAAAACATAGTATTTCATTACCTAGGTAAATTTGTGAATGAAGATAGTCTTAATATAACAGCTAAAAATGAATTGCATTGATTTGTTAGTATATATTAGTTTAATTTAGTTGTAAAACCAATTAAAAGGATTTCCTTAGAAATAAAGTAATTGTAGTTAAGTACGTAGTGAGTGCATACACCTTTCTATGAGGAAGATATCCATGATGAACGTAAGTTGATTACACTATTACTACAAGTGAAGTATTATTCTTGCGACATGCACATCAAGTTTTTGGTGCCGTTGATAGTGATTGGTATCCACTTAGACTTAGTTAGTTTATGAAGTTGTTAAGAATTTTTAATTCTCTATAATTTTAATTTTAATTTTAAACTCGATTGATCTTATTGAACTTTATCTACTTTCTTTTGTCGTTAGTGTTTTAGGGATGTAAAGAATGTATGGATATCATGTTAAAGAATTAAACAGTGAAATCCTTGATAAAATCTCTAGGTTAGTTTATCAAAATGAAGTTGTTCGAGACAATACCTTATAACAAGCAAAACTAATTGCGAGTGGTTTGGCATGGAAGGGATATAAACAACCATATTATAACCCATATGGATTTAAAGGATTTGTGGGAACTCAAGAGCATTGCAAAAACATAGAAGGAAAGGAATCATAGGATAATTATTAAAGTTTTTACAAACCGCACTTTGAAAATGTCAATTAACAATCATGGAGTTTTCACGACAATTGGCAATCACGACAAGATAAAGAGATGGATGAACAATCATCTATTACTTCGCTAGAGCAAATGTTAAGAAAAATGGCAGAGCAAAGCGAAAATGATCTCAAGAAATATGAGGAAATATACGAGGATTCTACACAATTATTTAATATAAAAGAGGAAGAAGATGATCAAACGTTCTTGATTTTGAAAAAGAATTTAGAGCAAATTGTAATATTCATAAATTCAAGACAAGAAATTGCGGTTGAGTCTAAGGAAGACTAAGTCGAGGAGTTGTTATCGAGTGAAGAAACATGTCATGAAGTATATGAAGAGGTAGAGAAGCCCAATTAAGATGATTACAATATTGTTGCCAGATGATTCACCTGACCATGTTAGAATGGAGATTTATATTGTGGATATTAAACAACATGATAGTTATATTGATATAGATAAGTTTGAAAGAATAACGAGTAACGAAAGTAAGGAAAACATGGGATCACATAATATAGAGTTTATGCAAAGAACAATCAATTTTGTTGTATCACATACCTCATTTCGGGAAGAAATATAAGTTCAATGGAAATGTGAGACAATTTTCAGGATAATGAAATTATTCTAAACGAACTTTGAGGTTTAAGATTTACTTTATAATCCTTTATGGTTGATGAAGTATTATATTTGATGATCAGAAGATATTTATATTATTTATTTATTGATGGTGAGATTAAGGTTGCTAGATTATCAGGTGGATAAGGTAATCTAGGTCTGTCAGATGCCCTAATTAGGTGGGGTTTGACAATAAACTTGTGAGTAGTGATGGTTTTTATTATGATCTACTTTGGTGTTTCAAAGTGAATTGTATGTGTTAATAAACTTACATATCTTGGAAAATATAAGTTTTTGCAAAGAAAAAACTTTTGAGTAAATTAATAACTTGAAACTTGGTGAATTAAAGGATATTCTATAAAGAAGGTAAAATGAACGAGAACTAGAGTAAGAGGGTAGTTAGAAGGCTTAGTAAAATTAACTTTTGCTCAAGACGTGCAAAATCCTAAGTTTGGGGGTATTTGATAAGTGATTATTTAGATTTATAAATGTAGTTAGTTTAGTAGTGTATTTAGTATAAATATCCCTAGATGAGCTCTAATTAATGATGTTTATGCATTTTTATGTAAATAAGACATGAAGGAAGGAAACGAGCAAAAATGAGAAGAAATAGAGCTACAACTCACCAAAGTGTGGTTGGTGCTATGTTATGAAGGAATGGCGTTGTGAGGGCATAAGGCACATTATGGAGGACCTAGGCATGATGTGGGTGAGAATGCATGTGAAGAAATATAAGACAGGAAGCTCGATGCCGTGGAGATTGAAGGGACAACGTCGGAGGCTAGATGGATAGCGCTAAGGTCACTGAAGAGAGGATAAGAACACAAAAAAGGTGGCATTGTGGCATTTCACACACGACACCGAGGATTAAGTGATAATGCTGGGACAAAAAAATAGAAATTTAGAGTTTTATTTCATGTTAAATTGTAAAGTAGGATTTTTAATCATTTAGAATCATGATTAGGGAGTATAAATAGATAAGAAAATGTGGTAAACATATTTCATACGTGAGATTAGCAACTATTAGCATAGTTTAGCATATGTTTTACTTATTCTTAAGTATTGAGACAATTGTGGAAAAAAGACATTGAAGACTCACATGTGGTGATTTGGGTATTGTGTTATTGACTTATTTGAATTATTTCAATATATCTCTGATTTCAATAAATACCACGATGTGCATTTTTGTTTCGATGAAGTGTGAGTAGTCTATTAATCTTAGGGCATCCGCAATGGTTGTACCAAAAAAGGGCTAATAACATGCCACATCATCAATTTATTATATCCATTTTTTTCTCTCTTCTATCTTTACTTTTTTCACAATAGTTTAAACTCTCTTTAGACTCAAATGAGATCCATAATCAAATCATACATTCTACTTTAAAATTAAAAATACATTCTCTTTAGTACAAATGTTAAAACAAGAAAAATAAATTAATAAAAAAACATTCTGGCCCACAGCAAGCCTCCCATTTCATTTGGTATGGGGATGATATACATAGCGGGTCTAATAGACCCCTTTGAATCCCTCATTGTAGTTGCTCTTAGGGATAAATAAATCTTATGGTATAAATGTTATGCTATGAACTTGAGTAGAAATTGAATATAAAAAGTGTAATTGTTAGAATTGTATTGATTATGAACATAATGCTATAGACAACTTGATCACATATTTATTGATATTAGGTTTTAGAAGTTATCATGGCCATTGAAGCTTTTTAAGCTGGACATGGACGTTAGAATTGTAAAATACACAATATTGAGTTATAGTTGTTGATTAAGGATGCACGGATAATAAACTTAATTGGTTATGAATCTAAAGATTTGGAGCATTTAAAGCAATATGGAGATTACGTTATTCGCACCGATAGGTGGAGTTCTAGTTTGCACATTAAAATCTTTTTTGTCGCGACAATGGGTTAAAGTAGATTTGAAGGAAATCTATCTATTCTAATTAGGCATTGCACACAACATAACCAGCTGATAAAATGGGCTGTAAAGCATAGTATTTCATTACCTAGGTGAAGTTGTGAACGAAGATAGTCTTAATATAAGAGTTAAAAATGAATTGCATTAATTCGTTAGTATAGATTAGTTTAATTTAGTTATAAAACCAATCAAAAAGATTTCCTTAGAAATAATGTAATTATAGCTAAGTACATAATGAGTACATACACCTTTCCGTGAGGACGATATCCGTGATCAACGTAAGTTGAATACACTATTACTACAAGTGAACTATTATACTTGCAGCACGCTTATCAAGTTTTTGGCGCCGTTAACGGGGATTGGTAGCCACTTAGACTTAGTTTATGAAGTTGTTAAAAATTCTTAATTATCTGTGATTTTTAATTTTTAGTTTAAATTTGATTGATCCTATTGCACTTTATCAACTTGTTTTTATCTTTGGTGTTTTAGGGATGTAAGGAATGTATGGATATCATGTTAAGGAGTTAAACAATGAAATTCTTGATAAAATCTCTAGGTTAGTTTATCAAAGTGAAGCTGTTTGAGACAATACCACATACCAAGCACAACCAATCGTGAGTGGCTTGGCATGAATGGGATATAAACAACCATATTATAACCCGTATGGATTTAAAAGATTTGTCGGAAGTCAAGAGCATTGCAACTACATACAAGGAAAGGAATCATGAAATAATTATTAAAGTTTTTACAACCCGCATATTGAGAATTTCTATACATCATCATTAAGTTCTCACAACAAGATAAAGAGATGGATGAACAATCGTCTATTACTTCACTAGAGAAAATGTTAAGAAAAATGGTTGAGCACATCGAGAATCATCTCATTAAGAGTGAGGAAAGATAAGATAATTCTACGCAATCATTTAATATAAAGGAGGAAGAAGATGATCAAGCATTCTTGAATTTAGAGCAAATTGCAATATTCATAAATTCAAGACAGGAAGTTGTGGTTGAGTCTAAGGAAAACCAAGCTGAGGAGTTGTTATCGAGTGAAGAAACATGTGATGAAGCATATGAAGAGGTAGAGAAGCCCAATCAAGAGGATTACATCATTATGCCAAATGATTCACTTGACCATGTTAAATAGGAGATTTATACCGAGAATATTAAACACCATGATAGTTGTGTTGATCTAGATAAGCTTTAAACAGTCATGAGTGAAGAAAAATGTGAGATCACACAATATAGAGTTTGTGCAAGGGACAATCAATTTTGTTGTATCACATACCTCATTTCAAGAAGAACTACGAGATCAATGGAAATAGTTAAACAATTGGGGTTTGTGTGATGATATATGAGAAACTTTTTAAGATCTCTTTTGTCCAAGCATGGCAAGGTATGTTAAATTACACAAAGTTTATATAGGATAAGGTAACATGTTGGAAAACAATTAAAGGATATGAGGAACTTCTCGAGAATACATCATTAAAATAACCTTGGTGCATCACTATGATTATTTGAGAGATGTGGTGCAGACATTAGGCTAATGACATTAAACTAAGCGCTATTAGGAGGCAGCCCAAAGGTTTTTAAGTTTTCATGTTTAAAAATCCATTTAGTTAGTTAGTTTAGTAAGTACAATTAATACATTTTTCGTTTCTAACTTTTGAGAATTCATATCAAATGTGCAGGCAAGGCTATTTGCTGGGTGATGATTTATCAAAATGGAAAAGTTCTCATCAAATTTATGAAAGAGTGTAAAAGAGCGAATGAGTTCAAGCGATAAATTTAAGGTACATGGGCAAATCAAAGGTAAGCTTTATGAAATTTTTACATTTACATGGATTTCATGTGATTACGACATCTTGTGTAAGTGATACACAAAGTCAGGAAAGCGCTAAAGAGGATTAAATGAAAATTTATGCGAAACATGTAGATATGCTGCTCGACGCTGTAGGTATTAGTCCTAGCGCCTACAGAGCGCCAAGAATAGGCATAACAAAAAGTGACAACATCCTCAACATTATCATAGCACTTTCATGGCGCCGTGCTTATTAAGGCACGATACTAGTGTCAATGATGGGGTTTTAAACCCTATGTTCATTAGTTCCTTCATACTTGCATCCAAAACCAAACTATAACCACCAAGTATACATCCATCTAGAACTAAAAACTGACCATTTCTAAGTGAGATAAGAGAGTTCATAGTGATTTGGAGTGAAAGATAAGAGTGCATAGTGGATTTGCACAAGGTGGAAAACTAGAGCTTGAATTTAGGAATTTGATTTCAAAGGGAGCTAGGGTTCTAGTTTGTTAGAAAAGTGAGAAGGCTTGGATTTATAGAGACTTAGAGGAGTGTTATACACTGGAAAATAGTCTGGCATTTTGGTAAAATTTACAATTTCATTATTTATGCTTTGAATTTTTGGGAAGTTTGGATGAAATTGCATGAATAGTGGATTTGAGGTTGTTGGATAAGGATTTGTAAGAATGTATGAATATTCAGCATCAATGAGACTCATGGAGACTTAATCTATGTTTTTGCATTATTTGGCATGTAAATGATATGTGTGGTATAAATTTTGATTTTTAGGCGATTTCAAGACCTGAATTGCTAGTTGTATTTGTTGTGTAGTTGCTTGAATTTGAAGAGAATGCTGAGAACAAGGAAGCAAGTTAGCCAAGTAAGAAAAAAGAATTTGAGGCATAAATCTAGAGAAATCTCACTGAGGAGTCGAGACCATTTAAGTCCAAATATTTCATTAGTAGAGATGCCAAGGAAATATATGAGGACTTTTAACATAGGGAGTTCATTTGCGAGAGAGGTACAAGTTTGCCGACCAAGTATGACAAAAGAGTGAACAATCTTATTAGGCAAAAAATAAGGAGCATTTCACTTAAGATTATAGGAAAAATAAAATTAGAGGAGTGAGTGGGATTATGTACGAATTTTACGCCAATATGAACTTCACTAGGAAGGAGGAGCCAGTGAAGTGGGAGGGGTGTTTATCCCCTTTAATAAGCGTGAAATTAATAGCATCTATGGATCAGAGTATGGTTGGAGCTGAACCAAGTTTCTCGGATGACTTATATGAGAAACCCTATAACCTATACCCATTTAGAGACAAAGAGCATTGGTTGTCTAAGAACAACCTGGGTGGGTAATGAGAACTAAGAATGTAGAAAAACACACCAAGAAGGGGAATATTAATAAACTTTAATGAATGTGGCAACATTGCCATATTGCTTGTATATACCCCACCACTCAATAAGGCAAGATCAATATGTTGGATTTTTTAGGGTTTATATGCAGCGGAAATTATAAAACAATTTTGACAAAAACAATAGGAACCGAATCTAATTCCATTAAAAACGTTTAAACCATGAAAACTTAATCATACCTCGGTCGCAATATACATTTATGAAAGTTGATCAATCTCTAAGGCGCTGCCAACGACGAACGCCCTCTACCAGCAGTCCACAACGAATGGAGGACGAGATTCGAAGTGCTAGCTTCGAGAGAATACCAAACCTTTTTGTTTCTCTCCAAAACTATCCAGAGCGTACCAGAAAACCCTAATTCGTTTCTCAAACAAAAATAGAGTTTAGACCCTTAATCTTTCATGCATGTGTTCTAACTTAAAGCATCTATTTATACAACCCTTGCATATAGACGGTTATATAAATTACACATATACCCCTACTTAAAGAAGTATAAGTGTAATACACCACAAGGACATTTATGTCATGAATTTTATCATATAAAATTCATTTTTCTGAACCATCTTAAAATCTCACAAAACCATTCTTAGTGTGCGACCCAATAGGCTTATACAACGTTAGCAGTGTACCAAAACATATTTTGGTATACAAGTCATAAGCGACCTCTAGCAAGACATTATGACTAACCAAGTTGTACGAATATCAAATCGATACAACCTAATCAATAGTGTATATAACATCCTTTTGTCACACGATATCCTTTTTTGATCAAACATAAGGCATGGAATTGTCATCCAACATGTTCAATCGTACTAGTCTCGATCTCTAGGTAGACTGAAAACATCCAAGTGACATTGATCAATATCAATTCACTTAGACTAGGCCTTCCAGCAGTCTAACACATCGAGGGATCCACTGGATATCTCTCTTTACATGAGAGGGACAAATTCTATCTCGATTACGCAACTTCATCATATTGCTCACACTGTAACCAATCAAAACCTTTATAATCGTCCGGTTAAAGACAACGTTTGATTGTGTCAATCACTGTGCTCTTAATGTTGAAGTCTCTGGTAATCTCAAGTCAGAGGACTAAAAATATACCTATCACAAGAAACAACTATGACTTAATCCATGTGATGTTCTCATAGAGGGTCGGTCCAGTATTTTGTTCCCTAATAAGTACTCGTGATCTTGATTCGTATCCCTATACGTATAATCATCATATGATCATCAATCAAAACTCACACTAGTCTTAATTCATTATAGTTCCCAGTATAATGATCGACTATGGACATTTAAGATATTTCTGTAAATACACATGGATCTTATTATAATGTAAACATGCAAATCAATTATAATAAATAGCAAATGAAATCCTCTATTTTATTAACTAAAAGTATTCATAAAGACAGTTAATGGATTGACCTATGACACATGCCCCAACACAATAAGCCAAAAATGGCTTATTTATATGAGATCACGAAGAACGGGAAGACCATCTACAACAATCTGAGGGGAGTCCATAATGGTAGAGCAAAAAAACAAATTGTTGTTTCTTATATTGATCACTCAATATGCTTGAGGCCAGAGTGTGATGGTGAAATGTTGAAAAATTTGATATTGAGGCCCAAACAACCATGGATGAGACTTTTATGTTTACATTTAAAAAACCACCTAGTTATCAAGACTATGAGGAGGAGAGAAAGAGAAGAAGGAGGCGGATTTGTAGCCGAGTTGTTGGCTAAGCAGCCAGAGATCAGACAACATCAGCAACAACAATGGAGTTAGCACGGGAAATAGAAGATGAGGGATATAGAGAAGAGGTGGAACAACAATAGGTATTCGTTGAAGGCTACGAGTTCATAGACCCACTGATTGAAGAGCATGACTTGGATATTCCTGAGGTTTTTCCATCACCCTATCCACTATAACCACCAGTACCACCACCACCAAAGGACTTGACTCCACGACACCAAAGGTTATGGATTGCAGAGACGAGGAGACAATATGAAGAGGGCATGGCTCAGTATCGTGATGCCTTGAGGAGATATGAGAAAGACAGATGAAATGGATAGCGAAACTTCATGTTGTTTACCAATTATTAGAGGGACGTAGCTAGATATGAGAGGAGCAGACGGATGAGACCGACTGATAGGTCTTTTGGTTTTCCATCAACATCAGCTCACATATTGGATCCGGATATGGTGCAGAGCCGAAGGGAGGAGCATCCTTTGACACAATTCTACACTGGAGATGACGATGCAGATGATGACAATGATGCACAATTCTGATGTCGGTGTCTTAGGATTTCTTTGGACCTAGGAAGTTGAGATATACATTGATACCATTTCATTTCAAATTTATGATATTTTGTTAACTATTTAGCCGTTTAAGTTCTATGTTTAGTGTAGTTCTTATATTATATCTTGTGTTATCATATATTTGTGTGTTTTACTATTTTCATGATTTCGAGCTTATTTTTAAACCTTAAGAACAAGGTTTAGTTTATGTTTGGGGGTATCAACACTACACGACGCTATGAAAAATGATAAAAGGGTTGAAATAAGGATAAACACTGCAGGTATGATCGTTTAAATTTTATTTTTGAAGTGGTTAAGAGGAAAACATGGTAGTGTATTATTTGTTTTGTTTACTTACTATTTAAATATTTAGTTAATAAAGATTAGGTTATATATTAATAAGTAATAAATAAATAGTTCATTTGCATGTTCATGCCTTTAATTGGGGATGAGTAAAATATAAGTTTCTTGTTGATATAATACTCAAGAGAGTATTCATAAGTTTTTGAAGAAAATATGAAATCTAGCAACAACAATATGATTTCATGATTAGAAACCTAGAGTTAGCGAAAACCACGAACTTGAAACAAAAGCAAGGAGAAATATTAGAACACTTCTTGTGGAAAAAGCTAGATCTCCAAGGAATTCTATAATAAGTGTGAATCTTACTTGATAATAAAAAAACCAATGAAAGACTTAATACAAAAAGGGGGAAAAATATGCATTTTAGATGAAAAGTTGGAGTTAACATACTTGATTAAGTGAAAGTGAGAAGTGCTAACAAGTGTTTTAAAAGTGTTAGAGAGTCCCACAAGTTCTAAAGAAAATGGAGCAGAGAACTTGATGGTTGGAAAAAGAGAAAAATGGAGTCCATAGGAAAAGGAGAAAGGATCGTGACATAAAAATATAAGGAGAAAGGAGAATAAGAAAAGAAATGAGAGAAAAATAAAGAAAAGAAGCGGAAGTTAAAATAAAACTCTTTAAATAAAAGATTTTGCTCGAGTGCAAATTAGTTTGATCTATGTTTATTTGTGAATTCCCGAGTTTAATGAGAAATCATGAGATTACACACTTGTTATTTGAGTGTCGATGTAAAACAAATATAAAATCCAAAGTTTTTAAGCTGATAATTATAGGTAATTCGAGATTAATGGAGAATAATTATGGTTTAGGCCGTGAGTTGGGAGTTAAAGACCGGTGAAATTGAGATTTTAGTTAATTTTATTTTTGTGTAATTTGTGCTTTGTGCTGTTTACTATATATTATGTTATTCTGCAAAATTTAAGTCGACCAAGTAAATTCGATATTTCGCAGGGTATTATCTCAAAATATGTGTCGTAATGGGCTCTGGTATAGTTAAAATGTTGACTTTAACTTTCATTTTGAATTTTGCAAAAAAATAATTGAATTTAAGCTTAAAAACTTAAATTCGTATATTTGATCAAACTTAACGAGTCAGCGTGGGTCTCCCTGTGACAACTAGGCTCCCTAAACTGAGTATCGCCCGACCTAATCACGCCATTAAGCCCTTAGCTCCACCACGTAGGACATAACAACGTATTAGTCAGCCTTTCTAATACACTAACTTCATTAACTACTTTTCTAATAAACCTTACACCATTTTCATACTTAATGGTATTTCATAGTATATTAAAGATTTATACAATTTGAAGATTATTCAGTTGAAATCTTGACAAATTAGCGAAAGCCATTCATATAAAAGCTAAGTATGTAGAAAAATAGGTAACAAAGATCATATGCATATATATAACAAAACATCAATAACTATATATCAATATGTGTCTGGTCGGTATACTATCTCTCATCCCATACATACAACCCAAAAAGTATATAGAGGACATATATAAGTCATACAACAAAATCTCAACCTACTATGTCAGAAGTAATAGTATTCTAAAGGCTCAAAGGTAGTCACTGATCTTTTCCTTGCCTGGTCTGCTACTCGATGGATCTGCACCCACCGTCATAAAAAGGACGGTGAGTACAATAATGTATAAAGTAACACAGAAAGATATTTATCCACATTTCCAAACACAACAAGATAACTACTCATAATACATACATTCGTTACACCACAATAATCATTAGTATACAAATACATTACCAAACAATGTAGCATCGATAAACTATTCAAATGAACCACTTATTTTAAATTGTGTACCTAACACATTAGCCCAGATATACCTTATTGATCACATAGACCTTGGGTAGTCACTTATTTAGTTATCCACATAGGCATTCTCCTTATTACGTGTGAAACACGACATATCAACCTCATATAATAGGTCTACACATATAGTACTTCGATAATACCTTTATTGGTCGTCGCTTATGTATAGACATTCTTCTTATTAGTTGTGAAACATGACATATCGACCTCATATAATAGGTTTGCACAAATATTTCTTTGGTATTACCCTAATTGGTCACTGCTTAATCATTTCACATATGAGTCTAAATATCACCCTTCAGGTAATGGCTTATATAGCAGTGCACATAGGTACTGTCCTTATTAGTTGTGAAACGCGGCTTATCGACCTCATGTAATAGGTCTATACACATAGTATACCAGTATTACCCTAATTGGTCATCGTTTGTTCATTTCATCAACCTCATATAGTAGGTACATGATACAAACTAGTCGGTATACCGACATCCCAGAGTCACATACCCCGTGTGCTACGTACACTCCAAACCACATAATAATTTTAAACACACATATTCTAATTTAACAAAAACCACCCAATAAGATAAAGCAGACCAATCATAGCATTTAACATCCAAACAATCACAACATTATAAACAACTATAAACAAACAATAACATCGAGGCATGAAATGAAGAAAAATATCTCGGTCAGTTTACTTACCTCTATGCAAATTTCCTAGCTAATCTGACTCCTTGACACCTCGAAACATGTACCTGAACCTCGAGACTCTTCCCTAGGCTCCTGATACCATTTGACATGTTTTATAATGCTTTTAGACATTCAGTTAAGATATTAAGCTTGTTTAAGATGTTTGCATTTTTAATAAAACTTAAAAACACACCTAACACTTTGATTGATCATAACTTGATCAATTTAACTCCAAATTCCAAACTTCTTTATAGCAAGTTTAATGGTTTTTTGTAAGAAATCCAAATATGTAAACATATTTCAAAACACATTTCATTTACTCTCCAGAATTACATAAAAATCGAAACTGAAACTATACCTCTAAATCTTCCAAAACTTTGTGTAGAATAGCTTACCTAGTTAATGAACCTCACACCTAGCTTGATCACCACCTCCAAAACACCAAATCTTCATCAACTCCCTTGCTTATTTCTTGGTCTTTTTCTCTAACTTACTTCTTCACCAAGTAATTGAATGAGAATATGGTTTGCATGAGTTGATCTATTCAATCTTATATATTAAGATAAGATTATTTAATAGCCATTGATTTTTATGTACACGCGTATCTCGTGACTAATCTAATGGCCTACGTCTTGACATAATTCCACTAACTCTCTACTACCTTCCTCTAACAACACCAATTGAAACTAAATTAGTCACTTGATATGCCAACGCGTATCTCGAGAATCATCAAATGATTATTGTTGTAACTTGCTAACTTAGGTTACATTTAATGTAAAATCAACTATAGCCCACATCAAACTTAACTATTTAAGGTATATTAACATATGTTAGCTTACCACATCACTCTCTACCCTGGTCCTACGCAGACACACATCTCGAGGTGCATCCCTACTCACGTCTCGACCTCTACATATAAGTAGGAGTGATTTATGTCTACACATATACAATACATTAAGCATTCATCATACCACAAATGGTATATTACTTGATACTTGCACCCTGTATTGAATTCATATACCCGCTCTCGAGCCACTTCATGGGTCGGTGACCTTTAATTATGAACCAAATCCATTATTAAAAATTTGGGCCGCTAGAGCCCCACACCTCGATTTGCTTGGGAGACGGGTTGTGCAAGAGCTTGGGAGTGCATTAGTAAATTCTCCAATTTTTTGGCAGAATTAAGGTATTTTTCGGGGGTTAATTTGGACAAAAATCGAATAGATAATTATGAAAATTATAAAAATGGCAAATTACCATTAGGAGCATTAGATTTATTAAGTTAAGGATAACTAATGAGGGAAATTTTAGTTATTTGGATTGGTTCATTCTTAATTGAAATCAAAATTTAACCGAGGGAGGGGGATTTTGTACCAATGCTCCATCATCTTCATCGTTCTCCCTCTCATTTCTCACTGTTTACTCTACCACTTTCTCTCTCTCTCTCTCTCTCTATATATATATATATATATATCTCCCCCTTCATTGTCATAATTTTGATTTGAATCGAGTTGAGTGGACTGTGTTAGTGACACCAGTGGAATTAAAGGATGGTTGAAAGTAAGGTTTGAGAATTTTCAATTTTTATTTTGATGGAATGTGAAAATCAAATAAGGGACTAGTTTTGCATTGAGAGAGCTGATTGGGGGACTTTAGGCTCCCTTGTCCAGTTGATTTAGACCCCAAAAAGTAAAAGGAAAAGAAGAAAACAAGATGCAAAACAATTTCGTGGGGAAGAAAATGGGGGGTGGAAATTGTCTCGAGGACTTATACCAGGGTTTTGCCTCGTAGTGAGTTCTACGATACTCAAAATGTCCAAAATTGTGAAAATTGATTTAAAGCTTATTCTAGGTTAATTTTTGATTTTGAAGTATATTTGGAAGTCAAAATTGGGATTCGAACATTTGAAGAGTTGATTCGGAGGGATTCTGGGGTTTTCGGGTTGTAGGATGACCAATAAATATATAATAAATAAAAATTAAATTTAAGACAAGACAACATAATTTTCGATGTCGAACAATAATTTTGAGTCAAAAATGGAATTAAAGAATTGGAAAATTTATCTTGTAAATATTTTAGGAGTTTTGAGCCGCGATTGGGTCAATTTAACTGCAACTAACTAGAAAAACTATAGAACTGTTATGGAAACTTACCGAACTTACGAATTAATTGTAGGATCACAATTGGAACCCCGTGTGGAATAGTTTATCGACTCGAAGCATAAAGGAGTTGTGATATTGCATTTGTAAGGTTAAGTAAATGCTATAGTAACCTTTACTTTGTATGAGTATTTCTCATATATAATTGCCTGAACATTTCATCACTGCATATTTATTGGTCATGCATTCACGGAAATGAGAGGAAGGAGGCTATTAAGGGTCCCATTATTTTCATTGGCTATATGTGTGGTAGGTCGAACACTGTGGTGCTCTACAACTTGAGTTACTAATTGTAGTAGATACTTGTTTAGGAGGGTTATGATGTTGGCCAGGATCATAATCCATGGAGAGTCGAGGGTGTGGCTTCTCAAGGAACTTCCTCTGAAACTCATGAATTTTTATTATTATTTACCCTCCAATTTTGGAAGACGTTATCTGATTAAGGTTAGTTAATATAAATGAGATGGATTGCATATTAGTATATTTATGGTTCCTTTTGATATTAGTGTTCATTTAAGTTCTTGGAATTCGATGCATTTGATTATTATAGGTGTACTGGATAGTGTGGGATTTACTAATCTGACATTATCAATTTTTTATAATTGGGTAATGAAATGTGCGAGCGATGACAAAAAAAGGAAAGCTGTCAGACTTTTTGTCATTTGCTCAATTTCATTCTTTCAATGTATTTCTTTTTTGATATAATATATATTATAAATGGGATGTTGGGTTCGTGTGTGGTTAGGATTTCCTTTGGAATCGTTGTAACAGTTTAGGATGGATTTGGATAATGTTGAGATCTAAGGTTAGTTTGATTTAAAGATAAAACTTATTTGATCTTTTAAATCAGATTAAGACAAATATATATTTCATCGATGCAATATACGTTGTTATGGATGGATTGTAAGTCCTTCTGCATTTCCACCAAGTTGAGCAGGTTTTGTTGAAGATTTTGAAGGCTAAATTTTTTCGATGTAGGATTAAAAATAGAGGATGTGCTGTCGATTTTTTTTACAAAATCTAAGCATAATGAAATTAATCGAAACAAACTTTGAGATTTAAGATTTACTTTAGAATCCTTTATGGTTGATGAAGTATTATACTTGATGATCAAAAGATATTTATATTGTTTATTTATTAATAGTGAGATTAAGGCTGCTAGATTATCAAGTTATTGGTGTAATCTAGGCCAGTCATATGCCCTAATTAGTTGGGGTCTAACAACAAACTTATGAATAGTGATGGTTTTGGTTATGATCTATTTTGATGTTTCGAAAGTGAGTTGTATGTATTAATAATCCTACATATCTTGGAAAACATAAGTTTTTGCAAAGATAAAAACTTTTGAGTGGATTAATAACTTGAAACTTGGTGAATTAAAGGATACTACATATCAATGTAAAATGAACGAGAACTAGAGTAATAGGGGTTGTTAGAAGACTCAGAAAAATTAACGTTTGTTCGAGGCGTGCAAAATCTTAAGTTTGAGGGTATTTGATAAGTGATTATTTAGACTTATAAATAGAGTTAGCTTAGTAGTATATTTAGTATAAATATTTCTAAATAAGCTCTAATTAATGATGTTTATGCATTTTCAGTTAAATAAGGAATAAAGGAAGGAAATGAGTAAAAAATAAGAAGAAATAAAGCTAAAAGTCACTAAAGTGTGGTTGGTGTTATGACATAAAAGTGTGGCGCTGAGAGGGCAAAAGGCACATCGTGGAGGACTTAGACACGACGTAGGAGAGAAGGCATGTGAAGCAAATGAATAAGGAATCTCAGTGTTGGAGAGATTGAAGGGACGTTGTCGAAGGCCAGATAGATACACTACAAAAAATAGAGATTTAGCAATGGATTAGAAAGGGAATAGCAATGGAATATGAAAGGATTAACAACGGAATACCAACGGAAATACTATCAGAAACGGATTACTAACAAAATTAATTTCGTTTGTAAAATCGTCATTGCTAAATATTAAGCAATGAGGTTTTATTTCCATTCTATTTAGATACGGAACAGAAAAGGATTAGAGATTAAGATAATACTAAAAAAATCGTATATGAGATGAATTCCTTTGCTAATCAGCCCAGAACATGTACTACTCATTTATAATTTAGGAACATATTAGCAATAGAATGCATGTATTCCATTGCTAATCCGTTGCTAATCTGTTTGTAAGTCTAGAGTTTTTATTAATTAGCAATGTGTTCCAGCATGGTTCTTCTAAGCAACAAAACCTGCTGTTGGCCTTCTCCAACGCCCTGCACCTTCTTCAAATGACTCCTTGGGGGGTGCTATAACATCCTCCAAAACCAAACTTCAAGACATTTCATTCACACAAAATATCAAATATTATATACTTTATTAAACAATAAAGAGAATTCAATCTCAATATATAGAAAATGTTGTTTCAAATTTGTTAACATACCCAAAAGCTGTACAAACCAAATAAAATACCTAACTTTCATCACCAAGATGCTTTTTGTCCACCAATCCAGGTTGTCTCTATTGTCATGGTCGTGTTGCTCCCAACCTCCTGATGATGCTCCTGAGGTGGTGGTGGTGGTGGTGGTGCCTGAGAAGTGTTCGCACCAAAGTCCATGCACATTCCCAATTAACTCTACATGAAAGCCTCAAACTACACAATTCTTTGAACAACTGCATCAAACTCTGAATGCTGCACTATCGGCTCCTAGGACATGCTAGAGCCGGGATCCGCATATCTCCTGGTCTTCCTGGCAAATGATCCAAACCCATAAACATGCCCCTTTGTGCAGACCCCCGCTGCATCGTAGTAGAGTTGCTCATCATTAATTGGCTGGTTTGGTGTTGCCCGAGTGTGCTCCCCACGCCTCATCACGAGCTTCGCCTGCACAAAAACAAAGTCGAGAAAGGAAAACTAAGAAAAGCTGAAAATAAACCATTGGAGAAATTAAAAATAAAAAAATGGAGTTCCCCAAAATCATTTAGTGTGCTTAAAAGTAGCAAAAGTCATGTAAGAAAAGAAGCAAGTAATAACAAGTGGGACTGAAAATAGCAAAATGCATATAATCAATAACTCCAACTTAATTGTTGTTTCCAATTTGGTGTACCGAAGAATTCCTCTAAAAGTGGGACCGAAATTGGTGGATGTCCATCCAACAAAATATTTTCAAATAGTGTGCACAACTTTCATAAAAGAAATCGATTTTCAAATTTACGTTATAGTAAGTTTCTTCCTTAAAAAGTGCAAAATTGGTGGGATTTATTTTGCAACCGATGCATGTTTGCAAATATGTTTCGAAGTCTATATTAGTTTCCAAACTCGAAAGAACAATGAAGTCAAATCAATAATGAATGTAGAAAGGAACATGGAGAGAGAGTTGCCATTATGGGTACAAGATTAATAGATAGAGGGATTAATTAATGTCAAGTTTATGTTCCTTTTGCTTTAATTGGTTTAATTGTTTGAACTTATTTTGGTTTTTGTTTGATTGAAAAAAACCTTATTGGTTGTCTTTATGAGACTATATGTCATTGGTTCACTACATTTAGGTTTCTTTATGAGACTACGTGTCATTGGTTCACTACATGTAGGTGTTGCTAAAAAAGAGCATATGAAAGACTTTGGCTTTTAAAAAGGCAATGCGGACTTCTTCCAAAAAATAAAACATAGGAAACTCCAATTAAATTTTTGTTCCTTATTTGTTCGCTTAGTTTTTGTCTATTTTGTATGCCGCATTGATCTACGTAATTTTTTAAGACATTTCAGTTATTTTTTATTTTTTTGCATATATTTTCATTGAATTACTTTACCCATATTCTAAATAACTTCCTTTTTACTATTTAGAGCAATGAAACCATCACGTATAAAGAAGAAAATGACAATTAGATTCGAAGAGAAGCAAACAAAAGATTGAGAAACAAAAAACTATTTAGAGCAAGAATTTATCTCCATGTGGTATTTACCTAACTCATCTATTTAGTTTGTCTATAAAGAGTGAATTGACTCTTAGTGTACATAGTTTTTTTTTACTCATGTGCATACAAGCTATGCCTAGGTTGTTATATTGTGCTTGAATTATGTTTCAAAATGTGAAAGAAAAGAGTGTAAATATTTATATGAGGCTTCTTGTAACAATTAAGTCATACATATTGTTCATAAATTGTTCTTTGATTCCTAAAATTAAGGCATGCATGCATACATAGCCCCAATTAATGAATTCAATAGGTTCTGCATAGTTTGTTATATTGTGCTTGCAAATTAATTTCAATTATCTTTATCTATCTAGAAAAATAAAACAACAGTGGGAGAGTGTTTGGTAAACATAGTCAATAAAAGATTTAAAACAAGCAAAAATCATGCCGAAGTGATGATTGAAGGTATATCATTATATGCATAATTTAGCATTTTTTTATAAGCAATTATAAATTTTATATTAACAAGATACTTACATGAAACTACGCTGAACTGTTATCAATGAATGTCACCCCATCATGATCTTTCATATGGACATGAAGGAAGACATTATTAGGAATAACCTCATCGTCTTCATCTTTATCCAGAGCCTACACACAAAATTTCAAAGTCTACAACATATTAGTCGCGATAAACTTATAAGTTCTAAAGAAACGTCAAATAACCATGACACTTACTAATATATTCTCATATGTCCAAAAAGACTGTGTGCCACCGGTGTGCTTTGAAGGGCCTGTACCAAAGTCGCCCTTTTCACTTTTTTTTTCTGTTATGTGAAGCCTTCTCAGACCTGGCCTTGAAATCTGGCCTCGCCTAATAGAAACATTATCCATTCCATGCCTCATCCATGATAAAGTCCGGCCTTATACCAAGGGTGCGAAGCTCATGCATCAATGCGTCGTACCTAATGCACGCCTTTGTACTGTAGGCGGCTCTCACAATAGCCCCATCAATCGATGGGTCCCATCGGAAGTATGGCTGAAAAGATGAATATAGTTAATTATGATTTTCTCAAAGAAATAACGTATTTAATCAAAATTTTCAATCGTTTAGTGTCATTTACTTACTTTCCATCTCTCCCAATGTATTTTCTTTTGATGATCAGGTACAGACTTCCACAAATACCCCTTAATAATCATCCCCCACTTGAAGATTTTAATCATCCTCCGAGCACAGACTTTCGAAGGATGTAAAACCAAATGATTTTTCCTGGTCATTTTCAACTTGATGAACTTAGTAAAATGATCTCCTTGCTCTACTTATAGTTAGGTTACGTATAATTAATTAGTAATTTGTAATAGTATGATAACTTACCCGATAGACTCAATGGTAATGGGGAATCTAACAATATGGGGCATACTTCCTCATCCGTCATGAGGTGTTGCTGAGGGAGCTGATGGAAGGGGTTGTAGGGGAGCTCCATTGCGCCTTTGAGGCGCTCGAGCGGGGGCTCCCATGGCCTCGTAGGACTCGCCAGATGGTGCGGGCGATGCAATGAAAGGTGGAGCAGATATAGTAGGCGATGATGTGCCATGTCGAGACGTACTACCTGATTGATTAGAATGTGACAATGGGGTGTGATTGGAAGATGACGGGCATATCAGAGAAATAGTGGGAATATGTGTCGTTGAAGTCGCTCTCGTCGACGACGACTGTGAAATAATGTCGAGACTTCGGTCGACGACCATGCACTAGAAACGATGGGTCTCGTCGGACCCTTTCGTAGTGATCCTCTATCTCTTGATGTAGCTCGACCCCTTTAGATTGGCCTCGACCTCTCGATAGTTCTCTACCTCGCGTTACGGGAGTGCGTCCTCCACCACCTCCTATTTGAAGCTGACCATCGAGGTCACCGTCTATCAGGATCTTGTCTAGAGGTCTCCATGCCATTCCCACTAAACTATGTCACTTATAATCATATAAGTAATTTGAGTTAAGAAAAGAATCAACATAAACGTCAAAATACAAGTAAATAAACATACGTCACTATCAACAAAACACAAGAAAATAAACATATGTCACTCGCTATTGTCTATTTCAAATTCACTTTCACTACTAGAATCCGACACCTGATCTTCCTCGTTATTGACACTATCCTCTAGTACATCGATCACGTTGCATTGGATTAACTACCAATCCAATGTCATTTATCGGATCATTGAAAACGTATGAAGTTGGTTCGTTCGATTGGAATGTCGTATTTGTCGAACGAACATTGGTTCCCTCATCAGCGAACTTTGGATAATAACAACAAACAACCAATCACTCTTGTTGTTCATGTTTCATAGAAGGATATAGAAGATAAAAGACCTGACAGGCTTGCATTGCCAAAATGAAAGGCTCGTACTTGTTATACCATCGAGCTCAATGAACCTCGACCAACTTGGGTGAAAGGTGAGTCCTTACACTAGTAGGTGTTGTGGGGTCAAACCATTCACATTTGGAAAACACAGTACGCTTAAAGCCACTGTATTCAATCTGGATAACCTATTGTAGTATTGCGAAGAAATCATGGGACACATTAGCGTAGTTATAGCCTTTTACACAAATCTCGCTGTTCTGCGTAGCTTTATTAGAACCATACACCATGTTGTGAGATTTATATCCATTAACAATATATATTGGGTAGACGACACAAGATCGTAGATGACCTATTACAAGATGACGAAGTGTCTCATCTGTGATGTTATGTCGTGCCTGCTCACAACACATAACTATTATAATATAACATTACGATATAAAGGAGAATCTTTCTAAATAACGGAATTGGCATTACATATACTAGTCAACGGGCACGTGCGTTGCACGTGAAGCAAATAGAGATGTTCTGATAACACTTGAAAACTTTTCTTTTTCAGAAAAACCACAATAGAAAAAATTAAAGTTTAATTTTTTTTTTTATTGTCGCATGTGTAGGTGTTTCGTGTAGAAGTTTGGAGTAAATGACAAATATCTCAACCAAGCTTATGTGATCATCAAACCTAAATTATATTGGATGTATAACATAAATTAATCAACAGTTATACGACATGAATTTTTTAAGTAAAACAAAAATAATATCACGGAGCAGAAAAAATCCAAAGAATAGAACTAAGAATATGAGTATGGAACCAAGTACAATGGCAATTACATAGGCTCGATTAATAGAGGGAGCAGGGGCATATGCTTGTGGAAGTGCTAAGCCTCGCAGTGTGCATTGCTGATCGGTAACAGAACAATTTTACGGAAGGTAACCTTTGATTCTGCTTTTTGGAAAAATTGATGAAGTCAAGACTCAATGTGTTACAGATATTGCAAGGAATGTATTCAATGTTATTGTTGGATTGAATTCCATATGCCAAAGCGAGATCATCTCTTCTCCTCCTCAAACTCAATCTATTCGATTCTCGCTCTAGGTAGATAAATATAGGTGTCTGCATGAGATCAATATATGTGTAAAACATAGCCACTAAATTAATAGAACTATATGAAAGAAAATATTAGTGTGTGGAACATCTCTATCTCTATAAAATAAAAAGAGGTTTCTATAACCAAATGAAAAAAGAAAAACAAAAGGAACAACCTTGGATTGAATTCCATATGCCAAAGCAGATCATCTCTTTCTCCTCCTCAAACTCAATCTATTCGATTGTGCTCTAGGTAGATAAATATAGGTGTCTCGCATGAGATCAATATATGTGTAAAACATAGCCACTAAATTAATAGAACTATATGAAAGAAAAATATTAGTGTGTGGAACATCTCTATCTCTATCAAATAAAAAGAGGTTTCTATAACCAAATGAAAAAAGAAAAACAAAAGCAACAACCTTGGATTGAATTCCATATGCCAAAGCAGATCATCTCTTCTCCTCCTCAAACTCAATCTATTCGATTGTGCTCTAGGTAGATAAATATAGGTGTCTGCATGAGATCAATATATGTGTAAAACATAGCCACTAAATTAATAGAACTATATGAAAGAAAATATTAGTGTGTGGAACATCTCTATCTCTATCAAATAAAAAGAGATTTCTATAACCAAATGAAAATAGAAAAACAAAAGGAACAACCTTGGATTGAATTCCATATGCCAAAGCAGATCATCTCTTCTCCTCGTCAAACTCAATCTATTCGATTGTGCTCTAGGTAGATAAATATAGGTGTCTGCATGAGATCAATATATGTGTAAAACATAGCCACTAAATTAATAGAACTATATGAAATAAAAATATTAGTGTGTGGAACATCTATATCTCTATCAAATAAAAAGAGGTTTCTATAACCAAATGAAAAAAGAAAAACAAAAGCAACAACCTTGGATTGAATTCCATATGCCAAAGCAGATCATCTCTTCTCCTCCTCAAACTCAATCTATTCGATTGTGCTCTAGGTAGATAAATATAGGTGTCTGCATGAGATCAATATATATGTAAAACATAGCCACTAAATTAATAGAACCATATGAAAGAAAAATATTAGTGTGTGGAACATCTCTATCTCTATCAAATATAAAGTGGTTTCTATAACCAAATGAAAAAAGAAAAACAAAAGCCCAAATGAAAAAAGAAAAACAAAAGCAACAACCTTGGATTGAATTCCATATGCCAAAGCAGATCATCTCTTCTCCTCGTCAAGCTCAATCTATTCGATTGTGCTCTAGGTAGATAAATATAGGTGTCTGCATGAGATCAATATATGTGTAAAACATAGCCACTAAATTAATAGAACTATATCAAAGAAAAATATTAGTGTGTGGAACATCTCTATCTCTATCAAATAAAAAGAGGTTTCTATAACCAAATGAAAAAAGAAAAACAAAAGCAACAACCTTGGATTGAATTCCATATGCCAAAGCAGATCATCTCTTTTCCTCCTCAAACTCAATCTATTCGATTGTGCTCTAGGTAGATAAATATAGGTGTCTGCATGAGATAAATATATGTGTAAAACATAGCCACTAAATTAATAGAACTATATGAAAGAAAATATTAGTGTGTGGAACATCTCTATCTCTATCAAATAAAAAGAGGTTTCTATAACCAAATGAAAAAAGAAAAACAAAAGCAACAACCTTGGATTGAATTCCATATGCCAAAGCAGATCATCTCTTCTCCTCCTCAAACTCAATCTATTCGATTGTGCTCTAGGTAGATAAATATAGGTGTCTGCATGAGATAAATATATGTGTAAAACATAGCCACTAAATTAATAGAACCATATGAAAGAAAAATATTAGTGTGTGGAACATCTCTATCTCTATCAAATATAAAGTGGTTTCTATAACCAAATGAAAAAAGAAAAACAAAAGCCCAAATGAAAAAAAGAAAAACAAAAGCAACAACCTTGGATTGAATTCCATATGCCAAAGCGAGATCATCTCTTCTCTCGTCAAGCTCAATCTATTCGATTGTGCTCTAGGTAGATAAATATAGGTGTCTGCATGAGATCAATATATGTGTAAAACATAGCCACTAAATTAATAGAACTATATGAAAGAAAAATATTAGTGTGTGGAACCTCTCTATCTCTATCAAATAAAAAGAGGTTTCTATAAGAAAATGAAAATAGAAAAACAAAAGGAACAACCTTGGATTGAATTCCATATGCCAAAGCAGATCATCTCTTCTCCTCCTCAAACTCAATCTATTCGATTGTGCTATAGGTAGATAAATATAGGTGTCTGCATGAGATCAATATATGTGTAAAACATAGCCACTAAATTAATAGAACTATATGAAAGAAAAATATTAGTGTGTGGAACATCTCTATCTCTATAAAATAAAAAGAGGTTTCTATAACCAAATGAAAAAAGAAAAACAAAAGGAACAACCTTGGATTGAATTCCATATGCCAAAGCGAGATCATCTCTTCTCCTCCTCAAACTCAATCTATTCGATTGTGCTCTAGGTAGATAAATATAGGTGTCTCGCATGAGATCAATATATGTGTAAAACATAGCCACTAAATTAATAGAACTATATGAAAGAAAATATTAGTGTGTGGAACATCTCTATCTCTATAAAATAAAAAGAGGTTTCTATAACCAAATGAAAAAAGAAAAACAAAAGGAACAACCTTGGATTGAATTCCATATGCCAAAGCAGAGATCATCTCTTCTCCTCCTCAAACTCAATCTATTCGATTGTGCTCTAGGTAGATAAATATAGGTGTCTCATGAGATCAATATATGTGTAAAACATAGCCACTAAATTAATAGAACTATATGAAAGAAAAATATTAGTGTGTGGAACATCTCTATCTCTATCAAATAAAAAGAGGTTTCTATAACCAAATGAAAAAAGAAAAACAAAAGCAACAACCTTGGATTGAATTCCATATGCCAAAGCAGATCATATCTTCTCCTCCTCAAACTCAATCTATTCGATTGTGCTCTAGGTAGATAAATATAGGTGTCTGCATGAGATCAATATATGTGTAAAACATAGCCACTAAATTAATAGAACTATATGAAAGAAAATATTAGTGTGTGGAACATCTCTATCTCTATCAAATAAAAAGTGGTTTCTTTAACCAAATGAAAATAGAAAAACAAAAGGAACAACCTTGGATTGAATTCCATATGCCAAAGCAGATCATCTCTTCTCCTCGTCAAACTCAATCTATTCGATTGTGCTCTAGGTAGATAAATATAGGTGTCTGCATGAGATCAATATATGTGTAAAACATAGCCACTAAATTAATAGAACTATATGAAATAAAAATATTAGTGTGTGGAACATCTATATCTCTATCAAATAAAAAGAGGTTTCTATAACCAAATGAAAAAAGAAAAACAAAAGAAACAACCTTGGATTGAATTCCATATGCCAAAGCAGATCATCTCTTCTCCTCCTCAAACTCAATCTATTCGATTGTGCTCTAGGTAGATAAATATAGGTGTCTGCATGAGATCAATATATGTGTAAAACATAGCCACTAAATTAATAGAACCATATGAAAGAAAAATATTAGTGTGTGGAACATCTCTATCTCTATCAAATATAAAGTGGTTTCTATAACCAAATGAAAAAAGAAAAACAAAAGCCCAAATGAAAAAAGAAAAACAAAAGCAACAACCTTGGATTGAATTCCATATGCCAAAGCAGATCATCTCTTCTCCTCGTCAAGCTCAATCTATTCGATTGTGCTCTAGGTAGATAAATATAGGTGTCTGCATGAGATCAATATATGTGTAAAACATAGCCACTAAATTAATAGAACTATATCAAAGAAAAATATTAGTGTGTGGAACATCTCTATCTCTATCAAATAAAAAGAGGTTTCTATAACCAAATGAAAAAAGAAAAACAAAAGCAACAACCTTGGATTGAATTCCATATGCCAAAGCAGATCATCTCTTTTCCTCCTCAAACTCAATCTATTCGATTGTGCTCTAGGTAGATAAATATAGGTGTCTGCATGAGATAAATATATGTGTAAAACATAGCCACTAAATTAATAGAACTATATGAAAGAAAATATTAGTGTGTGGAACATCTCTATCTCTATCAAATAAAAAGAGGTTTCTATAACCAAATGAAAAAAAGAAAAACAAAAGCAACAACCTTGGATTGAATTCCATATGCCAAAGCGAGATCATCTCTTCTCCTCCTCAAACTCAATCTATTCGATTGTGCTCTGGTAGATAAATATAGGTGTCTGCATGAGATAAATATATGTGTAAAACATAGCCACTAAATTAATAGAACCATATGAAAGAAAAATATTAGTGTGTGGAACATCTCTATCTCTATCAAATATAAAGTGGTTTCTATAACCAAATGAAAAAAGAAAAACAAAAGCCCAAATGAAAAAAGAAAAACAAAAGCAACAACCTTGGATTGAATTCCATATGCCAAAGCAGATCATCTCTTCTCCTCGTCAAGCTCAATCTATTCGATTGTGCTCTAGGTAGATAAATATAGGTGTCTGCATGAGATCAATATATGTGTAAAACATAGCCACTAAATTAATAGAACTATATGAAAGAAAAATATTAGTGTGTGGAACCTCTCTATCTCTATCAAATAAAAAGAGGTTTCTATAAGAAAATGAAAATAGAAAAACAAAAGGAACAACCTTGGATTGAATTCCATATGCCAAAGCAGATCATCTCTTCTCCTCCTCAAACTCAATCTATTCGATTGTGCTATAGGTAGATAAATATAGGTGTCTGCATGAGATCAATATATGTGTAAAACATAGCCACTAAATTAATAGAACTATATGAAAGAAAAATATTAGTGTGTGGAACATCTCTATCTCTATAAAATAAAAAGAGGTTTCTATAACCAAATGAAAAAAGAAAAACAAAAGGAACAACCTTGGATTGAATTCCATATGCCAAAGCAGATCATCTCTTCTCCTCCTCAAACTCAATCTATTCGATTGTGCTCTAGGTAGATAAATATAGGTGTCTGCATGAGATCAATATATGTGTAAAACATAGCCACTAAATTAATAGAACTATATGAAAGAAAATATTAGTGTGTGGAACATCTCTATCTCTATAAAATAAAAAGAGGTTTCTATAACCAAATGAAAAAAGAAAAACAAAAGGAACAACCTTGGATTGAATTCCATATGCCAAAGCGAGATCATCTCTTCTCCTCCTCAAACTCAATCTATTCGATTGTGCTCTAGGTAGATAAATATAGGTGTCTGCATGAGATCAATATATGTGTAAAACATAGCCACTAAATTAATAGAACTATATGAAAGAAAAATATTAGTGTGTGGAACATCTCTATCTCTATCAAATAAAAAGAGGTTTCTATAACCAAATGAAAAAAGAAAAACAAAAGCAACAACCTTGGATTGAATTCCATATGCCAAAGCAGATCATCTCTTCTCCTCCTCAAACTCAATCTATTCGATTGTGCTCTAGGTAGATAAATATAGGTGTCTGCATGAGATCAATATATGTGTAAAACATAGCCACTAAATTAATAGAACTATATGAAAGAAAATATTAGTGTGTGGAACATCTCTATCTCTATCAAATAAAAAGTGGTTTCTATAACCAAATGAAAATAGAAAAACAAAAGGAACAACCTTGGATTGAATTCCATATGCCAAAGCAGATCATCTCTTCTCCTCGTCAAACTCAATCTATTCGATTGTGCTCTAGGTAGATAAATATAGGTGTCTGCATGAGATCAATATATGTGTAAAACATAGCCACTAAATTAATAGAACTATATGAAATAAAAATATTAGTGTGTGGAACATCTATATCTCTATCAAATAAAAAGAGGTTTCTATAACCAAATGAAAAAAGAAAAACAAAAGAAACAACCTTGGATTGAATTCCATATGCCAAAGCAGATCATCTCTTCTCCTCCTCAAACTCAATCTATTCGATTGTGCTCTAGGTAGATAAATATAGGTGTCTGCATGAGATAAATATATGTGTAAAACTTAGCCACTAAATTAATAGAACCATATGAAAGAAAAATATTAGTGTGTGGAACATCTCTATCTCTATCAAATATAAAGTGGTTTCTATAACCAAATGAAAAAAGAAAAACAAAAGCCCAAATGAAAAAAGAAAAACAAAAGCAACAACCTTGGATTGAATTCCATATGCCAAAGCGAGATCATCTCTTCTCTCTCGTCAAGCTCAATCTATTCGATTGTGCTCTAGGTAGATAAATATAGGTGTCTGCATGAGATCAATATATGTGTAAAACATAGCCACTAAATTAATAGAACTATATCAAAGAAAAATATTAGTGTGTGGAACATCTCTATCTCTATCAAATAAAAAGAGGTTTCTATAACCAAATGAAAAAAGAAAAACAAAAGCAACAACCTTGGATTGAATTCCATATGCCAAAGCAGATCATCTCTTTTCCTCCTCAAACTCAATCTTTTCGATTGTGCTCTAGGTAGATAAATATAGGTGTCTGCATGAGATAAATATATGTGTAAAACATAGCCACTAAATTAATAGAACTATATGAAAGAAAATATTAGTGTGTGGAACATCTCTATCTCTATCAAATAAAAAGAGGTTTCTATAACCAAATGAAAAAAGAAAATAAAAGCAACAACCTTGGATTGAATTCCATATGCCAAAGCAGATCATCTCTTCTCCTCCTCAAACTCAATCTATTCGATTGTGCTCTAGGTAGATAAATATAGGTGTCTGCATGAGATAAATATATGTGTAAAACATAGCCACTAAATTAATAAACCATATGAAAGAAAAATATTAGTGTGTGGAACATCTCTATCTCTATCAAATATAAAGTGGTTTCTATAACCAAATGAAAAAAGAAAAACAAAAGCCCAAATGAAAAAAGAAAAACAAAAGCAACAACCTTGGATTGAATTCCATATGCCAAAGCAGATCATCTCTTCTCCTCGTCAAGCTCAATCTATTCGATCGTGCTCTAGGTAGATAAATATAGGTGTCTGCATGAGATCAATATATGTGTAAAACATAGCCACTAAATTAATAGAACTATATGAAAGAAAAATATTAGTGTGTGGAACATCTATATCTCTATCAAATAAAAAGAGGTTTCTATAACCAAATGAAAAAAAAAAACAAAAGCAACAACCTTGGATTGAATTCCATATGCCAAAGCGAGATCATCTCTTCTCCTCCTCAACCTCAATCTATTCGATTGTGCTCTGTAGATAAATATAGGTGTCTCAGCATGAGATCAATATATGTGTAAAACATAGCCACTAAATTAATAGAACTATATGAAAGAAAAATATTAGTGTGTGGAACATCTCTATCTCTATCAAATAAAAAGTGGTTTCTATAACCAAATGAAAAAAGAAAAACAAAAGCAACAACCTTGGATTGATTTCCATATGCCAAAGCAGATCATCTTTTCTCCTCGTCAAGCTCAATCTATTCGATCGTGCTCTAGGTAGATAAATATAGGTGTCTGCATGAGATCAATATATGTGTAAAACATAGCCACTAAATTAATAGAACTATATGAAAGAAAATATTAGTGTGTGGAACATCTCTATCTCTATCAAATAAAAAGAGGTTTCTATAACCAAATGAAAAAAGAAAAACAAAAGCAACAACCTTGGATTGAATTCCATATGCCAAAGCAGATCATCTCTTCTCCTCCTCAAACTCAATCTATTCGATTGTGCTCTAGGTAGATAAATATAGGTGTCTGCATGAGATCAATATATGTGTAAAACATAGCCACTAAATTAATAGAACTATATGAAAGAAAATATTAGTGTGTGGAACATCTCTATCTCTATCAAATAAAAAGTGGTTTCTATAACCAAATGAAAAAAGAAAAACAAAAGCAACAACCTTGGATTGATTTCCATATGCCAAAGCAGATCATCTTTTCTCCTCGTCAAGCTCAATCTATTCGATTGTGCTTTAGGTAGATAAATATAGGTGTCTGCATGAGATCAATATATGTGTAAAACATAGCCACTAAATTAATAGAACTATATGAAAGAAAAATATTAGTGTGTGGAACATCTCTATCTCTATCAAATAAAAAGAGGTTTCTATAACCAAATGAAAATAGAAAAACAAAAGGAACAACCTTGGATTGAATTCCATATGCCAAAGCAGATCATCTCTTCTCCTCGTCAAGCTCAATCTATTCGAATGTGCTCTAGGTAGATAAATATAGGTGTCTGCATGAGATCAATATATGTGTAAAACATAGCCACTAAATTAATAGAACTATATCAAAGAAAAATATTAGTGTGTGGAACATCTCTATCTCTATCAAATAAAAAGAGGTTTCTATAACCAATTGAAAAAAGAAAAACAAAAGCAACAACCTTGGATTGAATTCCATATGCCAAAGCAGATCATCTCTTCTCCTCCTCAAACTCAATCTATTCGATTGTGCTCTAGGTAGATAAATATAGGTGTCTGCATGAGATCAATATATGTGTAAAACATAGCCACTAAATTAATAGAACTATATGAAAGAAAATATTAGTGTGTGGAACATCTCTATCTCTATCAAATAAAAAGAGGTTTCTATAACCAAATGAAAAAAGAAAAACAAAAGCAACAACCTTGGATTGAATTCCATATGCCAAAGCAGATCATCTCTTCTCCTCCTCAAACTCAATCTATTCGATTGTGCTCTAGGTAGATAAATATAGGTGTCTGCATGAGATCAATATATGTGTAAAACATAGCCACTAAATTAATAGAACTATATGAAAGAAAATATTAGTGTGTGGAACATCTCTATCTCTATCAAATAAAAAGTGGTTTCTATAACCAAATGAAAAAAGAAAAACAAAAGCAACAACCTTGGATTGATTTCCATATGCCAAAGCAGATCATCTTTTCTCCTCGTCAAGCTCAATCTATTCGATCGTGCTCTAGGTAGATAAATATAGGTGTCTGCATGAGATCAATATATGTGTAAAACATAGCCACTAAATTAATAGAACTATATGAAAGAAAAATATTAGTGTGTGGAACATCTATATCTCTATCAAATAAAAAGAGGTTTCTATAACCAAATGAAAAAAAAAAAAAAACAAAAGCAACAACCTTGGATTGAATTCCATATGCCAAAGCAGATCATCTCTTCTCCTCCTCAACCTCAATCTATTCGATTGTGCTCTAGGTAGATAAATATAGGTGTCTGCATGAGATCAATATATGTGTAAAACATAGCCACTAAATTAATAGAACTATATGAAAGAAAAATATTAGTGTGTGGAACATATCTATCTCTATCAAATAAAAAGTGGTTTCTATAACCAATCGAAAAAAGAAAAACAAAAGCAACAGCCTTGGATTGAATTCCATATGCCAAAGCAGATCATCTCTTCTCCTCCTCAAACTCAATCTATTCGATTGTGCTCTAGGTAGATAAATAAGTAAACAGATAACTCAATACATAGTTTTCATTTAAGACATAATACTGCCCCAAAATATTTTCATGTGATGCATGTCAATCATTCAGATAACTCAATACATAGTTTTCATTTAAGACATAATACTGCCCCAACTAACAGTTAAAGAAAAGAAAGAACGAAATAAAACATAACCAAGTTCAACTACTTCAATGGGCACGCGCGTGAGGAATAAATAATAACACCGCCAGTGATATAGAAGTAAACAGATAAATGGATGAGGTAGGAAAGACATGTGGAGTACAAACTACTGTAAATGCATTACCTCAAGTCAGTCATCGTATCATCCACGTTGCAACCAGATGTGGAGTAGCCAAGACCTTACAAAATATAAAAATGAAGACAATGCTAACATTACCAATCACAATCCTCCAATAATGCACAAAGTTACAAAATGAAGGGCAGTTCAACTCTATCGTATAAGGGCTCTTACTTGACGAAATTTGTGGCTCCAAATCAAGACGCAATCAACTCCATGTAAGATCCCAACCAAGTAGTGATGTCCAAAATGCATCAATAATATTCCTTATATTCCCCGCAAAAATAAGTAACAAAAAATGACTAAAAAAATGACGAAACCTTAAAAGACTTACCTAGGCGGTGAGTTCATCTCTTTTGATAAACCGTGAACACCAACTATGAAAACTTCGAAATATCTCACGGACGACGCCTATGTCAAAATGTTTTTGACGCCATTACTACCACATCTTCAAACAAAAACCTCACCACCATGGATATTAGAGTTCATCAAAATATTATAAGGAATATGAATTAAAAATAAATAAATAAAAATTATCGAAAACAATTCCACCATGTAATTTTTTTCCAAATAACAAAAAATCTAACCTTGTCGATGTTATATAGAGACATCATTGCTTGTCACGTAATCCATTGAAGCAGTATCGTATTAGACGTAAAGAATTGTAAACAATTATTATATTTAAAATTATTTTCATAAATTATATGTTATGATTTTACTTAGCTACGTACAATTGTGGAGGACGTCGCGATAAACCACATTTTTTGTGAATGTACCTATATGTCTATCTATTTTGCCATTTTTAACTAAAATTTTGGTTTGACTTAAAGACACACCTCGAGATAAAGCTACATATAGTTTGTCCTTGGGATTTATTAATTGTCAATGCGAATGCTAGTTTTATTGGAAATTGTTTTCGAATAAGTTTGAAAGGCATTTTTACATTATCTGAAGGTTTTAGTGGGATTCGTGGTATAAAAACTCTAGTTCCTTTAAAAGGTCCGTTAGCTATTTCGGCATCTATAATATTTCTATGAAAAACTCGACAAATCAAACGGGTTCCATTACATAAGCCTATTTGTGGGTCTAGATTTCTAAGTAAAATTACTTGGACATCCTATTTTTAGTATTAGTCTATGAGGTGGTAATCCTCCTGGAGAAATAGAATTTAAATATTCTTGTTGATAAAGATGTAAGGTATCGTCCTCTACACTATCAAATGAATAATAAATATATGTTTGACCTAAGAATTCTTGGACAACTAAATTATTAATTTGTTCAACTGATTCATTTGTCGGGGTTAGTATAGCCCTATTGATTATGTATTATTTGTTATTAGAACTCTCGTGTAGTGATGAAAATGTAAAATCTATTAGGTCATGTATTGTTTGATCTCCTCGCCAAGGAATATTTATTTCATCGGGTACTCTAATCATATCTTCTTTAATAGAATTTTCCTCTCCGTTTCCTATTCGCAACAAAAAATCGGCAAACAAACAATCATTTATAGCACGCATATTGTTCATTAATTTTAATTTTATTACGTTTTTCCAAAATGGTGCTCTAATGAGAGAGGCGTTTATGGTTTTAGATCTTGTACCATTTGGGACAACCGGCAATACTTGTCGGAAGTCGCCTCCTAATACTATGTTTTTTCCACCAAAAAAATCATCTATATTAGTAATATCTCGTAGTGTTCTATCCAAAGCCTCTAAAGCGTGCCTGTGAGCCATAGTTGCTTCATCCCAAATAATGAGAAAAGCATGTCGTATTAGGTCTGCTAAGTCCGATTGTTTGCTGATGAAACATGTTGAAGTGGAATCTAATAGAATAGGGATCTTAAATCTTGAATGTGCAATGATTTACCCCGGCAATGACATGGCAAGAAATACCGATGTAGTTGTAGCCAATGCAATTAATCCTTTACTACGTATGTATGCTAAGATTGATTTGTATAAGAAGGTTTTTCCTGTACCCCAGTGTCCGTCTATAAAAAAAATTGTATGTGCATGACTATCGATGCTATGGACGACACTATCAAATGCATTTTGTTGTTGATCGTTTAATTTTCTTATTGAATCTAAATCTTCTTTTGATATTTTAATAGATTTTTCTTCAACTATAAATTTGTTTATGTTGGTTATTGATTCAAGTTGGTTGGGGTAAATCGTAATCGATAATATTTTTTTGATGTTGTGAGAGATAATTGGTTAAATCTTTAAGACAACAATTTAGAAAGAAAGATTCATCTAGAGAGTGGTCGTTTTTATTTGCATTTTTGTAATCTTCAATCATATACGTATTGAATTCATCCCATAACTCGCGTTCCCTAATTGGTTCGCAAAAAACTAAAATAGTAGCGAATAGTCTTCTTAAAGAACGTGGCATATGTACATTTGCGACTTCTCGCAAGCATTGAGTGACACTATCATCATCTTCTAGTAAACCTCTTTTTCGTGATTGTTTAAATGTTTCAAATGTAAATCCATCAATCATACGCAAATCTTCAAAAGATATAGGTCCCCTAACATGATTGAGTAATAATCTTAAATAGTAGCGTTCTCTATCTAATGGTGAAACAGTGTACATTCTACCAACTACCTTACGAATATTTTGTCTTCTAGTCCACTTTGTTTAAGTCTTTGATTCCACCAATATTTTTGTGGAAATTCGTAATATAAGTATTGCCTTGCATCTGAGTCAATAGCATTTTTCTTAAAAAACTCTGTCAACATAGTTTTTGATCTATCACTATCATTTAATATGTCTTCTATAGACTCATCTACATTAAATTGGACTTGTTGATGATTAGGTAAGTGTATTTGTAGTCCAACTACCGAAGGTGAAATTCCATTCAATTGAAATTTGAATATTCTCCACAAAGCTTCTTGAGCACATATCCACCTAGCATTAACAAATTGAGCTATCTCGTCATCTCTACTTGTATGTGTAGATACTCCAAAAGCAACGCGATCTGGACCTTTATAGACATATTTGTACAAATATTTGACGATTTTATGATTGAACAAATTTCTACATTTATATGACAGTTATATTTTAAAAGTAAGTAAGAGTTATATGGAACCACCCAACGATTGTCTAAAGTTCTATTACCTATTGTGACTTGTTTTCCATCGTCGCGCTTATATACATAGGGTATGAATCATTACCTTGTGACGTAGATGCAAAGTAAAAGCTTTCGGATATGATTTTGTACATTTATTATTTTTCATACATATTGCGTTAGTGTTTAACGGTCCACATGGGTTATGCATCATATGTTTTGTTACTATAGAATACAACCTAGACTCGGTTAAAGGACATGGAATTTCCGCTCTAACTAAAGAGTCATAATTATCGGGACAATTTAACTTATCACTTTCTTCTAAAATTAGCAACAAATGTGAATGTGGCAATCCCCTCTTTTGAAATTCAATAACATGTACATGAGCTATTACTTTACCTAACACACCTCTAACAAATAAGTCATGTTTCAATTCTTCTAGTTTTGATCGAAAAACTCTAGTTGTTACGTCAGTCTATCTTGAGCCTTTTGTCCAGGTAATAGTTCTCGGGTAATTTCCAACCAATTAGTGTTGCAAGTGATGGTAATAAAAAGGTCGGGTTTTCCATACCTCTGACGATTGCCATTGCATCTTGGTAGCGGTTATACATATCTCTTGACTTTGCCATATGATGAGGGAAGAATTATTCTTCTACCAATATTACCTTCAAAATAATAAAGTCAAAATATTATAAATTACAAGAACATAATAAACTTATTTGTAATGAATACATAATATATTAAAATCACATTCATATAAACCTCAGTTGTTTCTCCCGAATTCGTTGCATCTTGTAAACCTTGATATAGTTCGAACGAATGATATGTTGGTTTGTCTTCAGATATCGTAACCGCATTGTTTCGATTTTCACATACATGTCTACCACATATTGTTGTAAAAGACGTCCACTGTAATGAAGTAGTGACGTGCGTAATGGGCGAAACTAATATGAAAGAAGTTAGTTTTTGTTGAAACAAATAAATTTTTGTAGGAATAAAAGTAATAAATAAAATTTTTAAAAAATTAAATTATTACGATATATAGTAAAATGTACTAATAGTACCTGAAGAACATAGGAATAGTATTGTCTGCAGCTGATTCTTCTGTGATTTGAGTTACACAATTCCAAATGCCAACCGTGTTGCCCCAAAGGAAATAAAATAGGATATTGTAAGGGATCGTAGTATGCGGCCGTGTCAGCAATGTTACGAAGGCTACCACTTTGAGTTTCTATTATGATATCTCTTTCTCTTAAATCTTCTAAAGAATCATTTCCAATTAGTATTGCCGCAACTTGTGGGGTCGAAGGTAAAGCATGAATATGTCGATTAACCCTTACTTCTTGTATTAGTAGTCTACAGTTCATCACATCCTCACGTCTACCTAATTGACGGAATACTTGAACATAAGGATTGTGTGCATCTAATATTAATTTTAATTTATGTAATAGACTTGGTCGTGTTATGTTTCGCTCTTGATGTCGGTGTTCAATTTCATTTTGAGTGTCATATATATACATTTGTAAGAATCTTGGTCTTGATTCATTTATTGGTAATAAACTTCCTATTCTATGGTAAATAGATCCTTGCGCACGATAAGTAAAGACTCCTTGTGCTCGCCACTTGCTAAGTTTTCGTCTATATTAACTCCTATAGAGGTGAAGCAAAAAACATGATTATAAGAACGTATGTTTTCTCTAAAATGTTTACCTTCATCGAGTTTGATCTAGGAATATGTTTATTAATTCTTGTGGATTTTCTAGGTGTTGGTAAATTTATTTTTCCATTGGAGCAACACAAATCTAAGGTCTCATGAACAAATAATCTGCGGCTCCACAATATGAACAAATTCGGGTTGGTCAAGTATTATAGTTTGGAAGTTGTAATGTGCGGGAAATTTCTACCACTATTATGCCTATTAGGAAATGGTCTAGCGTTAGAAGAACTTGAACATGGTACTCGACAATTATTAAGCAACGTTAAATTTTCATTGCTTTGCGTAGTAGTAATGGAACCTACATGAAATTAAAATTTGTATACAATTAATAATATTAATAGAAATAGCATAATTTAAAATATAGTAAATGACAGTAACATATAATTACCATCTCTTTGGTTGCAAAGTAACCTTGCTTGTTGACGAATACATGATAATCTTAAGGTTCTTGAATGGTTGTCAATGTTACTTGGTAGAGGTACTGTAAAGCAAAAAATTTAAGTTAATCATGGAAAATAAAATAATTCATTATATTTGGAAAAAATAATTAATTTGATTGGTACCTTCCATTTCGGAAGACCTTGACCTAGCAATTTGACGAATGTGCGTCAACCTTGAAGCGGTTGTATTATATTTTGCAAAATTACTTGTAGATGTACCTATAAAATACATAATAATTAACATGGTGTATTATATTAGTTAGAACATATAAAAGAAGTAGTGAATAAATTAATTAAGAATATAATTGTATGTACCTTCTATGGAATTGTAGCGTTGTAAATATCATTGATGTCGAACATTCCTTTGTTCAATAGTCTCGGGAGTCTCTTGATTTCGTCGAGCTGCGAGTAGGTGATCCCTAAATTAGAGTTTGACATATTTTGACGTCGTTGCCTTTGAGATAAACGACGACGATTCCGTTGTTCATTCATGGTAGCAGCTATATTATTGAATTGTTGATCAATATAATGTAATGGTATACATGGAGGAATTTTTTAGATTGTAAAAGTATTTATAATATTAAAATAACCGTGAGGAGAGAAAGTCAAACCTATACATGACCAACCAACACAATATTTAGCTAGAAATCATTTATTTAGGCCACCTATTAATTTTTTTTTTGTTGACGAATCTTGATCAGAGGCCAGCTATAAATATTTCAGTCAACAACAATTGGACTACAGTTTATATTAGAAAGAATATACAAAAATTATATCATAAAATTTTAGCTATAATAAAAAATCACATTTTTAAATAAGTATGTTTATAATATGATATCAATAACAATTATATGTTGAAATGTCTCATAAAGATTTGCATTATCTTTCAAATGAGGAATTCTCCGCACACTTCGAGTGGCATCTGAAAAGCAAGGTTAAAGTGAGTGTTCCATCTTTTGTTTTTGTTAATAGAACAGCAGGACGTTTTCTCTCATTTTATTAGCGCAAATATTGGCCCTACATTGCTTAAGCTTACACATCATATTATTGATTTGAAATGCCTATTAGGATGGATTTGTTTTCAATGTAATTAAGTATTTGTAATGTAACTCTATCTCAACAGTTTACCTATTAATGTACCCTAAGAAAACCATAGTATTGATAAAAAAAAAATATAAATAATAAATGATAGAGTCTTATCAATGAAGCCCTTTTGTCAATATGGTTATGGAATTATCACGGTTATATATTATTGCAATTAGCTAATTGATTTTGATTAAAAAATGCTCGCCTATGGTACTATGCTCTAATATTGTTCTATAAATCAAAAATTTGTTTCAATTTTTTCCAAAAAAAGAATTGGTTGATTTTATCTTTTTCAAAACAAATATAATTTAGAGCTTATCCGCTACTTTAGTTAATAAGGTAGCCATTGTATGTTGAGGTTGTTAAATGTGAATCAAATTTGCTTTATGGTCTCACAACCATTTGCAGACCTGTAGGTGACTATATAAGATTGGGGCCTTGAAGTGCTAGGAATCTCAACACCCTTAAGGGAAAAAAAAAGCAGATTTTAGAAAGTCTCAAATAAAATAAATATGTGAGGATCCAAACGGGTTATAATTAATTCAATTCGTTTTTTTTTTTTTTTTCTCTAAGGATGTCCTACAATTAGACGAAAAAGTCGCAACTTCCCAACTCAAATTCAAAGTAGCAAAGTTCAAACCATCCTAAACCCCCAAATCGCATTGCTTAATAAAAAAAAAAAAACCAAGAAGAGGACCCGTAATTGGACGAAGAGGAAGAAGAGGTGTGGCGCCGTTGCGATGCCTTCTTATGCGTTTCGATCGCGACTCCTGTTCTTGCGGATCTTGATCGAGTCCACTGTTATTTCGGCGAAGACGGCGTTCGCGTCGCGACGATGAAGAAGACGAATCTGTTCAAGAAGATGAAGAAGAAGAAATCGAAGACGAAAAATCGCAACTTCCCAACTCAAATTCAGTATCAAAGATCGAAACCTCCTAAACCCCCAAATCAGGATTGCTGACTAAAAAAAAAAATGAAGAGGACCTGTAATTGGACGAAGAGGAAGAAGAGGAAGAATTGGTTGATCGAGTACCTGTTCATTCGGCGAAGACGGCGGTCGCGACTCGACAATCCGTTGCGATGCCTTCTTCCGCGCTTCGATCGCGACTCTCTCTTGTTGCGGATCTTGATGGACTCCCTGTTGTTTCGGCGAAGACGGCGGACGCCACGCGACGATGAAGAAGACGGCGGACGCGACGCGAATATGAAGAAGAAGAACTCACGGATGTGGTCGCCATTGATGAAATCGCGGATGTGGTCTCGCGGATGTGGAACCGCAATTTTTTTTTTTTGTTTGAAACCGCCGATTAAAGTAGAAGTAATTATTAACTTACCAAAATATCCTTATATTGATTTGTTTTCATTTAAGGTAATAAGGGTATACTTGGAATTTTTAGCCAAAAAGGCTTCACGGTTAACCGTTTGGGGATTGCTATTATAATAGTATAGATTTGAAACCACTTAGCAAAATTTTGCTCTAGATTATAATTAATGTATGTCTCTTCCTCATTTGGAATATGTAAATGGTCAATGAAGATGATATATTTCACACTCGTCCGTTAGAAAAAAAGAGAAAATATGTTAAACTATAAACATAAACAACAAATTGACTTTTTAGAGTTACTTACGAGATGTATAGCGTGACTTCAGAACAATTAAGCAAGATGAAAATGTGAGTAGCATCATATTCTTGTTATGTTATGAATCTTTCTTTTCCGCTACCAACGATACGTCCTGGGCGAGTAAAGATGGAGAAGTCACCAATGAAATGAGGATTAGGACCGACACCATCATCGTCATTGTGTTGAGCTCGGTTGTGCAAGGTGGGAATGTGCTCTTCAAAATAATAAGAACAAAACGTGGTTGTTTCCTCTACCAAATAAGCATCGCACATCGATTGTTCGACTTTCGATTTGTTCTGCACATTATTTTTCAAGTGCTTAAGGTACCTAAAGAATTCATGTTGATGATAAACAATAGTCTGATCATCATCGAACGACATAATCGGTTAATTTGTAATTAAGCATGAGTGAACTTACCTCTCAAATGGGTACATCCAGCAAAATTGTACGGCCAGCAAGCCGACCCTTATAAGGCAAGTGGATTGGCAAGTGTTCCATTGAGTCAAAGAAACTTGGAGTTTACAAATTATTAGAGGTATTTCAGACTCTAAATGAGCCATATCCTGAACTGTTACAAATATAGTCGTAAGTGATCGAAAGAATAGACTATGGTCGCTAATGGCGACCCAAACAGCGTCTGGAAGAAGTTTCCGAAATGCGTTTGGAATTAATATTTGCATGAAAATATGACAATCGTGACTCTTCATCCCAAACAACTTTTGCCTCTTTTAGTCTACGAAACACGTGAAATTAGAAGCATATCCATTGGGAAAAAGCAAAGATCGTATCCACTCGCATAATGTCTATTTTTTAGGGTTATCAAGAGCGTAGCATGCTAGCGGATACTTCTTTGACACTTCATCCATATGTAGAGAAGGTCGGTGATGAAGTTCGCGAACATCTTGTCTTGACTTCTCATTGTCCTTACTTTTCCGCGACACACACATAATAGTATTGAATATATTGTCGAACACATTTTTCTCTATGCGCATTACATCCAAGTAGTGTCCGATCAAGTTCGTCTTCCAATACAGCAAGTCCGAGAAGATGCTCCGTTTCCTCCATCCTAAACCGTTAGCAATCTCTGGATTTTTGGCATAGGCGCCGTTTTCCGTCACTTTCATTAATCCCAAGACCTCGATTTCCATCAAAATTTCTTTGCTAGATCGTATCAATGGAGGTTCTTCATTTATTACTATTTTTCCTCTCAGAAAACATTTTTTGTCTTTCCTAAGATTAGAGTTTTCTTGCAAAAATCGGCGATGACAGTCAAACCATGAAGTTTTCCTACCGTGGTGAAGTTGAAATACTTTTGTATCGTCCATGCAGTACAGACAAGCCATTTTGCCATATGTGCTCCAACCTGAAAACATGCTATATGCAGGGAAGTCCCTTACTATCCATAATAGAGCTGCTCGCATCTGAAAATTCAATTTTGTAGAAACATCGTACATCATTAAACCATTGTGTCATAAATCTTGTAGGTCTCTCATGAGCGGTTGCAAGAAAACATATATTTCTTGGCTAGGGTTGGTCGGTCCGAAAATGATAACAGTCAAGAACATAAATTCTTCTTCCATGCACATCGACGGTGGAAAGTTGTATGCAGTGAAAATCACGGGCCACGAAGAGTAATGACTCCCATTTAACCCAAACGATTGAAAACCATATGTGTAGAGCCCTAAACAAACATTTAGAATGTTTGCGCTGAACTCTTTATTCACTTCGTTGCAATGTCGCCATGCCATCGAATTCGAACAATGTTGCATAACATCATTTGGGGACATGTGTTTGCCGTGTCGGCGCATATGTCTAACTGTTGATTTCGAATGGAACAAACGTTGCAATCGAGGGCGTAAGGGAAAGTAATACATTTGTTTGCAAGGCCATGTTTTTGTGTTCCTAGCGCGACTATGTGTTATGGCATGTATCGTGAATGGCGATAAACTTTGCATGATGCTAACTCAGAGTCATCTCCTCGATAAATCATACACTGATTTTCATAACAATCTATCTTCTTGACAGGTAGACCCAGTCCTTGCATAAGTTGTTTTGTTGATTAGAAACTGTCAAATAATGTGTTGTTGTTAGGTAATGCTTCTTTGATGAATTGCATGAACCCATCGTAACAACATTCAGAGACATGGTGCGTCGATTTCAAAGAAAGCAATCTAGTCATGGCAGACAATTTTGTCATGTTCTCACAACCCGGCCATAATTGCTCGTTACCAACGTCAATCATGTTGTACAATTATTGTGCTTGGGGATTGGGCTCCTATTCCATGTGATTCCAGGTTAAAACTAGGCCCCGCCACATTGTGTAGCATCTCTTCGTAAGTCGACGTTGGTTGACCACAATCGATGTCGATTTTGGCGTTATAATTTTTTTTGAAATCATTGAAAGTGGACGTCATATCCTGACTTTCTTTCTCACCATGTTCATACTAACAATAGTATCCAGGAACAAACCTGTACCTACATATGTGGTATTCAACACTCAGAACATCGAAGTAAGGTAGGAGCTTATATTTATTGCGATTACATAGGCACCTAATCCTACCCTCATTGCGATAAGTGGTACAATTCGCCTTTGTAAACTCCATGAATTCTTGTACCTTTACAACAAATTCCCTTTGAATAAACCAGTTATCGAGACGATTATACATCCACTTTCTATTCGCGATCGACATTCTCTACAAAATACGATGACTTATAATTTAGATGCAAATGTCAAAAATTCCATTTTTATTTCATAATTGTTAGACTAATCAATGTCTTAGGATACATTTATAAAATGTTTGTGTAAAGTTTATTGCAAAGCTTTTTGCTAGACCATGAATATATGTTAAAAAACCTTCAGCAGAGCTTCCTCTATAATATAGACTTTAAAAATTTTCATAACCTGATAAACATTAATGGGAGAATGCCTAGTAGGTGTCACATCTACCCAGATTTCATAATATCATATTAATATGAATTAAACAACTTTGTTCAATGAAGACTTTGACATCGCTAGGCTTGCATGGTGACGATGCAACTTGACAACAAGTTAATATACTACAAACTAAATGACAATAAATCATTAATAAGGAATAGTTGACAATGCCAACATGCATATCATGCCACATAGAATAGACAAGCAGAAGAAAAGAATTACATGTCAAAAATAATTTAATGTTAATAAATTGTAATGCTCCAATTGAAGTTCAACGTGAATTGAACTCGTGCCATCCCATTCATGCATGATTTTTATTAGTAGATAAGATTGAAAGGCATGAAGCAAATCAAGATTATTGTAAGTAATCAATCCATTTTTGTTATTTCCCTCAAGGTATTAAACTAGATAGCTAAAGATAATGAATTTCGAAAAGTAGGTAAACCTAGTTAAGATTGGAAAGGGTCAAGTCGACCAAATTGAGACCTAAGGTTGTATATTTTTATTTAAAACAAACAAGAATCATTAAGTTACTTTTGGTATCGTTGTTGGATGTCAAACAGTGTTGGTAGAGTAGTTCATAGAAAAGCTCACTAGACCAAAGCCGAGAGCTAAGGTTGTATACTTTAATAAATGCCATCAATATAAAAGATTGTGTTTTTCATTCTACTTAAAATACAAGCATAAACCAATAATAGCTCCAATTTTTTTTACTTTTTTGTGACTTCCATAGCTCAGACCTTGTTCTTTCATCCAATTTATGTTCTTGTTTACTACTTCAAAAACTTTTTTTGTCCCAATAACGTCATACCACTAGTTTTGCATATTCTACAAAAATTTTGGCCGAGTTTCTCCAATAACATAGACTACCAATAAATTCCATAAGCTAATAAACAACAGTAGGAGAATGCCTATAAAGTGTCGTATCTCCCCAACATTTCACAATATCATGTAAGCATGAATTTAAAAGGCTAAATCCAAGATATATTAACATTTCGAGAAATTCATAAAATGATTCAAATCACAATTTCTAATCGAAATTAATGCATTGACCATTTACAAAACTTACATGAATTTCCCCCACTATAAGGAATATGAGAGAGAAGGAACGAGGTTTGAGTCCAACTAAAATGATGAATATGACACTCCCAATTACGAATGATTTCAAAGAGTCAGGATGATCACATTCACTACCTAGAAAATAGCAAAACCAAGTTTAAGAATCAGATGAAAATAAACCTTTGATAGTAAAAAAAATGAGACACTACTTTCAAAATTTTCCCTTTCAATTTTAAACTAAGAAGTTGTGCTTAAAGTAGTGATTATTTTTCTCTTACATGCCATAGAAAATGATTATTTCTCTCATGATACTGAGTCATTTTTCAATAAAAAGAAAGGTTCATGTCAGTTTTAGGGCTTTGAATTAATGTAGCTCTTTTTTTTACATTGTGTAACAATGCATTCAAAAGTTGGTGAGAGCTGAGATAAATATATATCATACTAAAAGAAAGAGAGATATGTTGAAAATACAGTGCATAGCAACGTTACTATGATAAACCACTTTATTCGAATTAAAAATATAGTCTTAAACTCAATAAAAGTTTTCATAATGCCAAATAAAAAACTCCTTTCAATTATCTCAACATATTTGTCCGTAACTTATTAAATGAGGAATCCATGGACTTATAATAGCTAAAGATGAGTCATTGAGAAATCATTAGTATTTTTTTCCATAATACTTAACCCAACCTCTATCACTCGATTCCCAATTTCTTATATTGCTCCATCTATACTTATTTTTCCATATTTTGACAAGAATATTGAATTTACAAAATAAAACTTATGTACATATGCATTAACAACTCATTCACTTGTATGTATATATGCATTAACAAAATAAAAACTTATGTATAAACTTATGTGTGGTAAGGACAAGAGAAGAAGAGAATATGTACGAGGAATTAATTTAGTTTGAACAACTCATTCACTTATATGCACATATGCAATAACACAACAAGCCAACAAAACAACATAGATAGACATAAATATATATACATATAAAGAAATATGGCAGTAATAGTTATATAACTAAATTTGACTAGGTGGCCTTAACATTCTTTTTATCAAAAATGTATCTTTATCTAACATCATGATAGTGATTCTAAAGCATACACATGCAGTTGTATAATTACACTAATCTTTTGGATACACTTAATTTGTTATTTGTGAACACATCTCTTAAATACACATGCAGTTGTATAATAGGTGACTTTATTTAACATTTCGAATACTAATTGAGTAATTCATCTTATGTATATATATTTCTTTCTTTATTGTTATACCAAGTTGACAACCATAGATTTCACCATCATACATTTATTATTAATTAGCACCAATTAAACTAGAGGATTACTAATGGGACTCAACATGTGCACTATATATATATCACAAACATATATACGTATGTAGTGTTAGAGGAAAACTAAGTTAGGGAGCCATCAAACTATGGATTCAATTGGAATCAATATCATGAAATTCTCTTAAAGAGTACCAAGAATTAAGAGGTTGACAAGTTATAGGAAGAACACCAAATGACCAACACAACAGCAACAACAACACAAACTCGAAATTGAAACAATTATAACAAAATCAATACATTAAATCTTTCATTATCAAAATTGATAAAACTCATATCAACAAACAAATGGAGTTCTAATGAATAGAAGTGAATCACAAGAACTTGACTTGGTAACAAAATCAAATAAGAAAACTCGCCTCATCTTCTCTTTGCCACTCAATTCAATGGAAAAAGAAAACTGAGACTCAAACGGCGGTGATCTCGTCTAGGTGAGTGCGGATGATGGCGAGGTAAGTGCAGACGGTGGTAATCTCGTTATAGGATGAAACCTGGGTGATCTAAGGGAGCATCGACGGATCTTGCAGAGAAGGCAAAAGGGAAGGCGGCAGGGCGGGGCGGAGAGCAAAGGAGGGAAGGCGATCAATGCAGAGAGAAGAGGATGAAGAAAATAGTGCACCTGGCAACGAAAATGGACGGAGAAGAGAGAGGCAGTTAGTGCAGAGAAAAATGAGGGCAACGAGGAGGGAGTTAAAATTGGCGAAGGAGTGAAGGCGGTCAGTGCAGAGGAGAGAGACAAGGATGGGATGAGAGACATGATGGGAGGCGATCGGTGCAAAGAGATGAAGATAGAGAAAATCTCCAACTCGATGTAGGCGGCAAGAAGGGAGTCGAAACCTGCAGAGAAGGGGAGGCGGTCAGTGCAGAGGATAGAGTAGAGAGATCAAGGGAAGTGGCCGGTGAAGAGAGAGAGGAAGTTAGAGAAAATCTCTTCAAGTAAGTGCTGGCAGTGAGGAGGGAGTTGAAATCGGCGGAGGAGTTGGTCGGTGCAGAAGCTGTGGGTGGCGTGTAGAGGCGGTCTGTGGGTGGGGTGCAGAGGTGTGTGAGTTTGTGTGTGTGTGTGCAGAGGTAGAACATTTATTGATACATTTTTTATCTCACTCTTCAATTTAGCAACGAAATACCAACAGATCTCATTTAGCAACGGATTAGCAACATAATCCGTTGCTAATCAGTTGGCCATTGGTTGCAATTTAGTTTAGCAACGGATCATCGATGGATTAGGCAAATCCCATTGCTAATCCATTGGTAATTTAGAATTTGTTGCTAATTCGTTGCTAAAACTAAATTGCAATGGATTAGCAAAGGAATTTCAGACGGGAGATTTTCGCGGGTTTTATTTACCAACGGAACTACTTTTTGTTGCTAAATTTCGTTGGTAATCCGTTGGTAATCCTTTTCTAATCGAAAAAACATTTTCCTTCCATTTCCCATTGCTATTCCATTGAACACTTATTCCGTTGCTAATTATGTTTCTAATTTGCTTTTTTTGTAGTGATAGCGCCAAGGTCACTAAAGAGAGGAAAAGTACACAAAAGAGGTGGTTCAGTGGCGGCGCCGTGGCATCTAACACATGGTGCTGAAGGTTAAGTGACAACGCTGGGACAGAAGAAAATAGAAAGTTAGACTTCTATTTCGTGTTAAATTGTAAAGTAGGGTTTCTAATTGTTTAGATTTATAATAAGGGAGTATAAATAGATAAGAAAATGTAGTAAACATGTAGCATACAAGAGATTATCCACCATTAACATAGTTTAGCATAGGTTTTACTTATTCTTGAACATTAAGATGATCGTGGAGAGAAAACATTGAAGACTCACGTATGGTGATTCGGGTATTTTGTTATTGATTTATTTGAATTATTTCAATATATATTTGATTTCAATGAATACCACCATGTGCATATTTGTTTCAATGAAGTGTGAGAAGCTTATTAATCTTAGGGATCAATAGCTCATATGGTATGAATATTATGCTATGAACATGAGTAGAAATTAAATATAAAAGTGCAATGGTTAGAATTTATATTGATTTTGAGCGTAATGCTATATAAGACTTGATCACAAGTTTATTAATAATAAGTTTAAGAAGTTATCATGGCTATCAAAGCTTTTAAGTCGGACATGGACGATACAACCATAAAATGCATAACATTGAGTGATAGTTGTTGATTAAGGAGGCACGGATAATAAACTTAATTGGTTATGAATCTAAAGATTTGAAGCATTAAACCAATGTGGAGCTTACATTATTCGCACCGATAGGTGGAGTTCTAGTTTGCACATTATAATCCTTTTGTCATGATAGTGGGTTAAAGTGGATTAAAAAGAAATACGTCTATTTTTAGGCATTGCACACTACATAATAAGATGATAAAATGGGAGCATTGTATTTCATTACCTAGGTGAGGTTGTGAAATAAGATAGTCTTAATATAAGAGGTAAAAGCGAATTGCATTGATTTGTTATTATAACTTAGTTTTATTTAATTATAAAACCAATTAAAAAGATTTTCTTAGCAATACATTAATTGTAGCTAAGTACGTACTGAGTGCATACACCTTTCCCTGAGGATGATATTCGCGATCAACGTAAATTTGTTGTAATTATTACTACAAGTGAGCTCTTATACTTACGGCATGTACATCAACAATTTTCTATGTCGTGGCCATAGTCTTTGCGAAAATGACAATATAATCTTTTATCTCTATTTGCTACATTAGATCGCATTGGTTTCGACCATCAAATGTATGGCTTAGATTTGATTTCATATAGTATTTGCTCTCTTGAAGAATTTAAGGGGGTATACATATGAGACCTACAATGACTTTCCCTTTTTGTAGTGGAAAAAGACTTTTGCTTTGGTTGTTCGTTTGACTCTTTAATGTTGTCCTCCTAAACATTTTGTCTTTTTCTCTTACGTTCGAGTTGAACTACCTCCTCGACCATCATATGCTTTCCAACCTTTTCTTGTAGCTATGCAATAATTCTTGGCGGGGTTTTGGATAGAGAAACTTTAAGGTGTTCGTTAGCCGTCCAATTGGTAAGGGCCACCATTGGTAATGATTGGTTTAAGTTCGAAACCTTTAATGCCTCAATTGTAAAATGGGCTATGTAATCTTTGATGGATTTGCCACTCCTTTGTTATATTACCATTATAGACGTCGAACTTCTAGTGTGAGTCTTGCTCCATATGAACTGATTGACAAATCGTTCACTCAATTGCCTGAACGAACTGATCGACGTTGAGGTTAATTGGTGGTACCAATTTTGAGCAGGTCTGTTTAATGTTTGAGGGAAAGCATTGCACTTGATTGAATTCAAATGGCTGTGAAGGAATAAAACTGCATAAAAATACCATTATGTTTTTCAATGCTTGGTATTTTGAATCATTTTGGCAAGGGTTCCTCCACTATTTCCTTAATGAAAGGAGGTAGACTTTTTGACGACCCTAAAATTCTAATCCATGCCATGTGGTATTTCGGGACTAGGCCTATTGTGATTTGGCGCACTCAGTGAATCATTAGGAGTCGACACCGAGGTATTTTATTTTTTTGGTAATGCGTGCATTACCTAACTAAAATAAATGTACATAATTTAATTATTTTATTTTGATTGATGGTTTATGCAAGTGAGAGTTTTCTCGAGATGCCCGTGTGTGAACGAGATTAGTTTGGCAAGGCTCGAAAACCTTAGACAAATATTTAGTAGCTCAATTATGGATTAATGACCAGATTAAGGTAGGGACTAAGTTAAGTGATTACTGTGACATAGGGGTGTGATGGTGATTTGATAAATTAAGAGGACTTGCGAGTCAATTTATGAATGAGAAATATGAAATTAAATAATGAATTATTAGGTGTCAAAATCTTATAATGTCGCAGAAGATAAAGCTTAAATTTTGTAAATAAAGGACTAAATATTTGTTTGTCTAAGTCATGGAAGCCAATGAGTGGTGGTAATAAGGCCACTTAAAATAGTGTAGACCACTCACTTATAGTTTCATCTTTCCTCCTTTAAGTAAAGTGAATAAGTGACGGTGAGAGAGGAGAAGAAAACTTAGGGTTCTTGAGTGTTGGTAGTGATTTCGTAGCTCTTGTTAAGTAAGTGCAACAATAAAAGAAGGTAAGAAAATTAGGTAACTCATCTTCCTCTCTAACCTATTGTAAATCCTTAACTTTATTATGGCTATGGATTGTAGTGGGTTCATTGTGAGATTTTATAGAGTAAAAAGTAAGTTCCTATTTGGGGGTTTCATTGTAGACAAATAAATGAGGATTTTGGAGGGGCTCAATGGCCCCATTAGAGGGCTTTAAGCTGCCATTTATGGCAGCAAAGTTGATGCCCTTAACGACAACAACTTTACTGCCTTTTATATATAAATAAATATATAATTATATAAAATATATATACATCTATGTTTAAATATATATATATATATAAGTGTAATAAAAAGGAAATATGTATATATACTTATATGTGTGTAATCAAGCATACATTTATATATAATGAGAATAAATGTGATCTTCATATGTACAATATGATATTTTTTTTAGGAATGGATACATTTCCAATTTGGGATACCATTTTAATTTCTATAGACTTATTAGATAAGTGAGATTATTATTTAAATGATTACATTTAAAATCCAAGCTTGCACTCATTGTGCCCTCCATCTACCATTAATTGTAATTCTTACTATGTTAAAATTATAAATCTATTAGGGGTTAGAATCATTGACTTAAAAGTCGCATGACTTAGGTGTTGCTTGGTGGTATTATCTATATGTCACTATATGCAAAGACAACCTACTAATTAATAGTAACACGAGTAAATGTCAATTGTTGGTCTAGGCTAATGTACCAACATATCAATATTTGAGGTATGAGCTACAAGTTATACGATTGTTTACTATAACCCACTAAACATTAATATACAAAAAGAAATAAGCAACCACCTAAATATAAAATGAAAGAAATAAATATAGTATATTTAAGGTGTTTTAAAATATTCCGGCGATGATAGCATGAATAAAGAAGTCCAAGTGCGTAGAATATTTACGAATTTTCATAATTTTCTTGGGAGGTTTAAAGTTAAAAGTTTTTAATGTGATTTAAGTGTAAATTGATTTATAGTTTTCTAACACACTCAATACCGACCTAACTAAGACCAAGGACTTAGAGTGATATTGTTGGGTGTTAGGTATATAGGATCCATTAGGAGACGTGTCGAAGCCACGAGAGCATATTACCGCGATATTGAGGTAAGTAAAACCAGCTAGGAAATACACAATAGTTCATTTGAGCTTATATCTTATTGATATTATAATGTGTCCCTTTCTTAGAACTCCCACCCTTATATGAGTGTTCAAGGGCCGAGTAAGTCATGAGAGTGTCTCTGATGGAGTGGTCATCGGCTTGCAACAGGACCATGACGTCGAATCACTGAATGTTTTGGTCAAAATGAGATGTGCTTCATCTGGGGCATCGTTGATATACCTCATTTGCGATGGTCTAGGTACAGCAGGCGATGTCGCGTCTTAGGACCCTAGTCTGGTTGAAACTGTCATGACTCTATGACCCTGACCCTGTGGCAACCATATTCGGTGGTCTTGGAATATTTGGGCGCCTCTCTAAATTGTTTCTTTTCCACTTATTTCTCATTGTAATTTCATTTTACTGTCTTATTATCATTCTTTTCCTTATAGTTTTCTTTCTATTTGCATGACTTTTAGACTGCTTTATTTATTTTGAATTACTTGTTTAGATCCTACTGGCTATTACTTACTGGACTCATCATTCTTGTGTTTGATCGAGTGTAGATATGCAGTCGAGCAAGGCCAAGGAACTGATACTTGGCGATCTACTCTAAAGACATTAGAAAGACCCTCCCTAACTCATTTTTATAGGTTTTTAAATTTTTTTGTATTACTTTTATACTCCCTCCAATCATTTATATAAGTCTTTTAAGGTAAGGACACAAGAATTAAGACAACTTTAATTACGAGTGTAATTTACATATATGTCCTTTCACATTAAATGAATTAAAGAATTGAAGAATCATAAATGTTTGAATTGTATAAAGGCAAAATGGGTAAAATGCAATAAATATACTCTTGAATTCCAAAAATGACTTACAATTTTGAACAAGTTTTTGCTAGAACGATTTATATAAATGACCAGAAGGAGCATGTTGTTTTATCACAGTTGGGATACTTGTTTAGGTTGAGAGTTGCATATGACTTGTATATCATTTTGCTTATTTATTACACTTGACACTAGATTTACATGATTACACATATTTATAGCGTTCCACATTTAGGTTGTCCCACTCTTATACTTTATTGTTCAGTTATTTAACGTATTAATTGCTTTCGCTAACTGGTAAATCTTGAAAAATAATAATAACTCGATTAAAATCATGAATTTACTTATATGGATGGATCAATAAGCAGACTAGGCCTGCGTTGACCTTGCGAGGCTTGCTCACGAGTCCACGTATGTTTAGGCGAGGCAGGGCCCAGTTTGTGGGGAGCTAGGGCCGTCACAGACTTACTTCATAAATGAATAACTCATTTGATTTTTTTCCTTAGAGAACTAACTCCTTAGTTGTAGCGACTTTAAGTCGCTCATGTAGCCTTCGTTCCGCCTCTCATTTAACTCTTGCATCGATGTCTCGTGAATTGTGGCCAGCTTGGGATCTCGCTGAAACTGCTCAACCGTTTCTTCCTTCCCTTAGCGCTTTAAATCGATCTTGCAAGTGGCTAAGCTATTCTCGTAACTCATTCACTTCATTGTTTCTCGCTCCTTGAGGCTCTCGGGCTGTTTCTTTTCCTCTCTCCATTCACTTTCATTCCAACTCGTTTTTAATATCAGCAAGTCGAGCATGATGATCTCTCTCTGTCGGAGAATGTCCTCTAGATTCATGCCAACGGTCTTCTAGGATTTCAAGGAAATTATGCACATAAACAAGTTATGTAGTTTGAGGAGTTCATGCTCCAAAATTCCTTATTCTCACCACCATGACTGATGGATCTCCTTTTAGCACCAAATGATGCGTCAACCGACTGCACTACGATCTAGAATAACAAATAACATGAATCCCAAGGCAAACGTTAGCGACCTTCACGATTGCAAACTAGAAAACAAACCCAAAGTTGAGGCCTCCGAGGAGAGTACTCTGATGCCAAAGTAAGAGCAAGAAACGAGAAGATGGAGGAGTTAGAGTTAGATATTTGAGCATACCTATTCCTCCAATTTATGTGTATTTATAGCCCAAGGGTTTACCCCTTGTCGGTTTTCAATCAGGATATTGACAAATCCAATTTTCCTATTTTGATAAGATTTGACAAATGTTGACTTTCCTTTTTTGGTGGGATTTCTCACTAATTTGATTTCATCATTGATTCTGCAATTTCTTAGGGATCTATGAGATTCTTGTTATTTACGATTTTACCTCTAGATGTGTCTACACAAATCTAGAGGTAGGTTTTATGTTGTCTCACACCAATTTCCATGGTTATATAGGGATGCAAATGGGGCGAGTAGGGGATGGGGACCTCATCTCCATCCCCATCTTCGCATAAGAATTCATCACCTTATACCTGTACCCATTCTCATGTGAGGATGAATTTTTATCCCCATCCCTGTCTTCGTTTATTCCTCCTGTAGGTGAGAAATCCTCACAGGGAAGATTTCTTCCCCATTTAATTCTCCACTATGGATCCCCACGGGGATTCTATCGGCGAATCACCTTAGGGACATATTTCTCCTCACTTAATTTTTATCAAAAAAATAATTGTAGAAAGTAAGGTGTCAAATATATATACATACAAACACCCATAATATACATATGTTTATTGCTAGCATAGGCGTATAGTAAATGTAGTTTGGTTTGACGACCCCAATCCCCAAGGCAAATCGAGCACCGCCACATCGCCGAACATGTCACCAAGTTATGCCACATCACTGTATGCTTATTTATGATAGACCACGACTTATTATCATTTCCTTTAACACTGACAACTTTAGCCAATTTCAAGTCTAAAATGAGAAGTTTTATTAAATTAGTTTAATTCGAGAGTTTTTATAGCTCAGTTAGTTTAAAATCCCGATTTTGTTGTTTTAAGTGCAAAAGTCTTTAGAATGGCATGCAAATAAAGAAATTATGAGTTTTGCATGCATAACAATCATGCGGGGTGGAAACCTAGCAAAAAGATACCATATATGTGATCATAAAGGCAAAAAATGTACACAAGTTTATCATATAAGTATCGGGTATAAACAATCTCACAAAATAACTCAAAAGACAGTAAGTAAGTAATTACAAAACACCTACAAGTACAAGCAGTATGGAGCTCTCTAGATTAGAGGTAATCGCAAAGTAGTGCCTTTCCCCAGCTCGTCGTGGGATCGACAATTTGTCATCAAAATAATGACAAATTCTAGTGAGTTTATCCCAGAGAAAATCAGTTAGTATTGTCAGACCCCACCTAATTAGGGCATCTGACCAGCCTAGATTGCCTTAATCCTCTGATCTAGCAGCCTTAATCTCACTATCAATAAATAATTTAAAATCCATTGTCTCAATTAACAAATATAATTCTTAATCAACCACAAATGATTTTAAAGAAAAATTTTAAACCACAAAGTTGAATTGGATTGATTACATTATCCTTAAATTTTCATGAAAACTTTTCGATAGCATCTATTTTATTTTTAAGCCTACACCAAAAAATTCGGCTTTCAAAAAATCTTCAACAAAACCTGCTCGTCTTGGTGAAAATGCCAAATGACTCACAATCCACCCCATAACAATACATAATGCGTTTGCAAAAACTATTTATTCATTCTAACCTATCTCGGACTTCCAAAATCCTTAAACTATCATTGCCTTAGCACCTGAAATTCCAATCCGTCCTAAAACCATTATAACAATTCTAAAGGAGATCCTAATCACACACGTACCTAAAAACCCATTTATAAAATATTTTATATTCAAAATAATACATACATAGATAGAAAGGAATGAGCAAGTCACCAATATTCGGGAAGGTTTTCTTTTCACATGTCGCTGCTAGAACCTATCGTTACCCAATTATGAAATTCTATAATGTCAGATGAGTAAATCCCACACTTTTCGGTACACTTGTAGTAATCAAATGCATAATAATCAAAGAAATTTAAACGAACAATATAATCTAAGGAATTTAAATACAACCATGAATCCATCCCATTTCTGTTATCCGACCACAATCAGATGACGTCCTCCGCAAGTGGAAAGTAAAAAGTAATAAAGACTCATGCATGTGGAGAATAACTAAACGAGTCTCGTTCCTTGAGTCTATCAAAGTATGATCTGGTTCACCGTGATCTCATGATAATCACATGATGCATAGTATCAGTGAATCTAGCCCCTCAAGTATAATATAGTTCTACCTTGTACACAGTCAGGTAGACACTAGAAGTTCTACTATATAATACAAAGCTAGGTAGCTTAATATACCCTGTGTACACAGTCAGGCAGACACTAAATAGTTCTCGAGAAAATCCTCGAGAAAATTCAAAAATCCTAATTTTTCATAAAAATCCTCAATTTCATTAATTTTTCAAAAAATTTAAATTTTTGAGTTCTTCCTAATTTCCAAGGATTTATTTTATTTTTTTCAAATTAAAACACCATTTTTTAAATTAAAATTAAGGGTAGTACTATTTAGTCTCTACCTGCCATCCCCATCATCTTCTTCTTCCTTTCTCCGCCCTCTTGGTCATCTTCCTCCCCGGTCTTCTCCCACAAGGTCCTTTTTTTCATCGAAACTATTTTTCTTTTTCTTTTTTCCAGCCGAACCTCCTCAACTCTCTTCTCTGTCCCTTACAATCAACAACAAACATCAACTAATCCAAATCCATCCCAATTCAAACTCTGTACAAATCCCCTTTGTCCCAAAAAAAATCAAATTTAAAACCATTCTCTTACCTTCAACTGTTCCTCATCAACTCCACCAATAGTCCATAGCTTTTCTTCAATTCAAAATTAAACTGTGAAGAGAGAGAGAAGATTGAGAGAGATAATGAGAGAGCATACACACACACACACACCGAGTGAGATGTGTTGATGAACAAACAAAAAAGGGAGGTAGAGAGAAGATAAAGGAAGAACGAAGAAGAAATTGATAAATAATGGGGTTTGTTAGCCGCTCAATAGCGTGACCTGAGTAAGATGGCTAGGCAGCGGGAAAACCTAGCAATATCCAGGTTTTGGTGGACTTGAAAGGTTTCATGGGAGATAGTTGTTGGATGGTGCACCACGGATGGTTAGCAGTATAACACACAGAGGCTTGCGCATCCGCATGGGTAAATCGTATGCGGCATGGACGAGGCAGCGTGTACGGTCATGGATAAGGTCGAGCGTTGGCCGCGCCAGGCACAGACGCCTAGGCGGGGAGCACAATGGCACCTTGGCACGAGCATAGTTGGACCTTGGCACGTTCCTTAGCGCATTCCTTGGCGGGAGCACAATGGCGCCTTGACACGAGCATGGTTGGGCCTTGACACGTTCCTAGGCGCATTTCTTGGTGGGAGCACAGTGGCACCTTGGCACGAGCACGGTTGGGCCTTGACACGGTCCTCGACGCATTCGTTGGTGGGAGCACAGTGACGCCTTGGCACGAGCACGGATGCGCCTTGGCATGGACCTTGGCACGAGCACGGTTAGGCCTTAGCATGTTCCTCTACGCATTCCTTGGCGAGAGCAAAGTGGCGCCTTGGCACGAGCACAGTTAGGCCTTGACACGTTCCCTGGTGCATTCCTTGGCGGGGAGCACAGTGACGCCTTGGCACGAGCACAGTTGGGCCTTAACACGTTCCTTGGCACGTTTCTTGCCAGGACCACAGTGGCGCCTTGGCACAGTTGCAATCCTTGACATGAACTCGAGCGAGTTCCTCAGCACGAACAAGGTCGCGCTTTGGCACGAGTAAGGCATACCTTGGCAGGTTCCTTTGGCACTAGCATGGCTGCGCCTTAACTCATCTTGGCAAGGATTGACAAAACTTGACATGGGCGTTGACCAAGTTAAAGTACGATTGGTATCATTTCTTGATGTTTCCTATTGGAGTTCCTGGAATGGCTTAACATCTACAGTAACGAGGGGTGACTCTCCTAGAGATGGTATGGACAAGGAAGCAAGGAAGACCTAGAGCATGCCATGGCAAGACCCATGGACGGACCATGGTGTCGGCGACCCCGAGCCGGTGGGACTTGGAACGGACCAAGCCCCGACTAGCACCTAGGGTACCTAGGAACCAAACTAGGCATTACCAATCGACCCTGTCCTTCGAGCAAGGCAAACTATAGGCTTAGACGGACCAAGTCAATTGCAATTCACAGACGATTATGTAACTACCTTGGTCATGGCTCCTAGCACGTCCCGGCAACTTCCAGGCACTTTGAGAATGTGCCTATTGACCAAGGGGTCAAGACGGTTATGGAACCAGGTGGCAGCAAAGGAAGGAAACAGTTAGGTGGTTATTTTAAGCACTGCATTAGTGTGGTGGTTTACTTAGTCTCGTGTAATGTACGTAGGACATGTGTCCTCGGTAGTTATGTAACTAATTTAGTTGTTTTGCTATAAAGCCAAGACATGTAAGCTTGGGAGATCATGCATGAGATGCTAGAGTTGTAATCTTATTGATTTAAGTAATAAACTTCCTTTGTGCCATTGTTGTTGTTCAATCACATTTTCGTTGGTGTGTTGAACTAAGGGGGTCCTTAGGCACCATGGGTTGGATTAAGCGAAAAGAATTTCCTTAAGGTAAGCCCCTCACTTAATAGCCCCGTGACAGTTACTCCCCTATTTATTTCTATTTCGATTTAATATGAGGGTCAAATGACCATTATACCCCTCTATTTTAATCTTTCCAATACATCCCTACTGGTCTTTTTGATAATTTTCCATTTTTTCTTTTATTTCATATTTATCTATTTAATTTTAAGCCCGAATTAAACCCCAAGAAATATCCGACTTTGACAAAAAAATAGGGAATTCTCCAAACTATTCCAAAACTCCCGAAAAACTTGTCTCGCACGCGAATTGAGGTGTGAAACCCACGTAGACTAGCAAAGTCCATTTAAAGTCTGAAATTCGAATTTTTAAACTTAAATCCAATTATTCATCACGAAACTCGAAACTAATATTCATGTCAATAATTTGACTATCTCGAGACAAAACACTGAGAAACACCGAATTCACTCAGTCAATTAGAATTTCGAAAAACAAAATAATATATAATACACAACACTAAGCAAATATCACAAAATAATTAATTATAAATCTCAAATTCAATGGTGTTTAGCTCCCTTCTCACAGCCAAAATCATAATTAGGATTCCCTAGTCCTTGATTACCCGCGATTACCGATTTAGAAATTTTAGGATTTGACAAGTATTCATAAGAATCCCAAATAAAATGACTACAATCCATGCGGATAATTAAAGTAAAGCTGGCAGACAATGCATGAATATAAGTCGCAAATGAATAAGCAAAGTCGGAACACATGCGTAATGAATGTATGTCAAACCTCGAGGATTGGATTCGATAAACTAAAAAGTCCATGTTGGTGAGGTATTTCCCATCAAATTCTTTACGGTTAAAAGAGGGCCTCGTAGATGGAAGTTGGACTTTCGATCGACGCATCTCGAGAATAATCATATGACTGAGGTAAGCCTCACACTAATTCTTTTCTTGTACATATTAGACTCACGAAGACCAGTCTCACTTGTAGCCACTAACAAGACACATATCACATGACAACAGCCGAATTTCCATCTACAAGGTGCAGAGATCAATATCATGCTCACCTCGTCAACCAAACACAAACAACTGCAGGAATGGAGTATAAGCAAGCCTAAACTGGCGCAATTTATGTTATAAGACAGTGGTGAATTTGATAAGAATTAAAAGAATTCTAAAAGAGTTTTTATGGGATTACTTACCTCAAAAAATTGCGTACTGCACTCCAAAACATTCCGCTCTTATCCATAAATATGTACCATACACTCGAGTATGATACGCTACAGTATCCAATTAAGTCAAATTAGGTGCGTGTAGATGTCTTAAAATTTAGTTTATACTATTAAATAGTGTACAATGTCATTTTAGAAAAATATTCTCCTAATTCTCTTAATGATTTCACCACTGTTCAATGGTTCTTTAGTTGTTCAACCCTTGGTCAGTGAACCATCTTCAATTCTTTTTATAAAAATAAGATTTCATTTATTCATATATTTAACCATTAGTTGTTGCTTTTATGGTGGCTTTGTAGTTTAACTTGCGATGGCCTATAAAACTTACAAAAATATTTAGTATTGATTATCTATGTTGAAGAGCATTTCTGGGCAAGAAAAAGTTCAAATTTCAAAAAAGTTCTAGAGACACGAGTTGTTGGTTTATGTCTTAGCTTTCTGAAAAAGGTATGGTTAGCATAATTTTGATTTAAGATGAGAGATATATTGTAATTTTATCAAGACAACTAAAATTAGAACATTTTTCAACTAGCTGTTTTAAAAAGTATATTTTTGTAGCATCCCCTAACCTGATTAGGGCGATACCAGACCTAAAACCCTAATTAAGCCCAGATTACCCTTACCAGACTTAATTAGAGCCAACGGCCTTACCACCTTCATCTGATAAGCACTACTTTATATCAAATATCGAAATAAAACAATTTATAAACGTAGCGAAAATTTAAAACTTTTTTGATAATTCAAATCACAATATACAATATTAAAACAAACCATAATAAACCTCAGTTATATAAATCACCCATCCCTTTTCATATTAGAAAACTGTAATTCAGTACAAATATATAAGATAAGGGAGAGTCATCACATCGAAGAGAAGATCAAGACTCCTACATCTTCTCTATCCCATAGTCGTAGCACTCGTCAATGTTATCCTGTAATGCTAATTCGGGTGAGTGCTTCAACTTTCTTACTAAGGACGGACTCACATAACCATTAGTATATAATGGATGCAAAGTAAATGTCTTGTACTATTACACTTTGATGCCCATTTTCTTTATAAAACAATGGTCGATTCACAACCGCCATTAATGGGAATGCCAAATCAACGCATCGCACCTATGTGATGTTTAGCCAGTCTATTAATGCCCGGTGGATCTATTTAAAACCCTATAGTGAATACGTAACCTACAAAACCTATAAACTGAGTAGGAGTTACATATAGACCAGGAGATCAACCCCAAGTATTACACAACTTGGTCTCAACCCTCGGAAGTTAGACTCGTGGATCATATTAGACATCATTTTCCTTTAGTTAAAATCATCGCAATGTACATAATCCCTCATTCCAATCTAATAACTATATGAACAAGATATATTAAGATAGTCAAGCAATATTGATAAATAAGCAAATTTGTACTTACATCGGGTTAAGTCTCCATTTCCTAAGCTCCCAACTTTTTGGTCATCTATTCCTTCCTCGATGTTCCTCAACCTATCACCAATCATTTGGGATAAATATATGTTCGTTAACCTAAGTTTATAACCCTAAGTTACTCTCTAGGTCCTTAGGAAATTCTATGAAAAACTCAGCAAAGTGGCTGGTTTCAAGGGTAGGAGCGTGCTCCACCAATTGTGTTCATCACATTTGATGAAGGGAACGCGCTCCTCCACTACATGGAACGCGTTCCACCCTGTGTCTGTTAAAATAACATGTAAGGAAATAGCCATTGTCACCCTACCAATTCTTCCAAATCACATAAACGGCTATAAAAAAACCTCCAAAATCAATTAGGGATGACCTCTAGTGAGGCGAGAAACCATAATTAACCAACAAACATCATGAATAACTAAGATTCTAGCATCACAATAGAATTTAACTTTGATAATCGCAAAAACGATTCATACCTATGTGATTCTCTCAAACTGTTGATTCAATTATGCTCCTAACTTTGCATTGATTTAGCTCCTCAGATCATCCCCTTTCGATCCGAATTGAAATTGAACCCTTGGCTTCTCGAATGATCGATCGAATGAATTGATAAGGATGAGTTTTAGTTTTTATATGTGGATTTTTCTCAAGATATGTATCGTGCTATCTCGAGACAAATCATGTGGTTGATGCGTTAAAGTGATATTCCTTAACGTAACACAAAACTTGATACATCTAGCACTTATGCTCCATTCAAGATGATCAAAAATCCATATAATTCCAATATTCTTTATTTTCCAATATATATCTATATATTTAAAAACATATATATACCATGTATTATCACCAATAAACTCACTGGGCGTGCCTACAAGTGTCCTCGAGCATGCACATTCTTGCCACAACCCACACACTTGGTGTCCCAGTAAACCATGGTTTATTTCGTGTTTTACGTTTTAAGCTTGTGCGTAATTTTCTTATTATACCACAACCTATATATAAATTGATTTAACAATTCATACAAACACCATACATAATGCAAAGGCACGCACACACTAATCGTGGTACGCCGAACTTAACCACGAGCCTAACTCATGTTAGTTAAAGTTTGGATTAGTACTAATCACCAGCTTAAGGTAACAAATCTTTACAGCCTCCCAAATGTAAAGCAATTTCGTCCTCGAGATTAAAGTAATTTTAAAGTTACCTGCAGTCTCAAAAATAAATGAAAGCTATTCTTTTTTATAGAATTCTCACTCTCGAGTTAGTTCCCTATCTTTATGAAATCACTATTTCACTTTAACTAAATGAATCACTTTGGTTCTCAGCTTTTAAATCTTATGATCAAATAACCCACTCGACTGCTCATCGTAAGATAAGTCTTCTCGAAGATTACATTCATTTCACATCAGTCTTCGGAGTAAACTAAATCTTCTTTTTACATAGCCTTAACACATGGAAGACATTAAGAACTCCAACTAACCGAGGAGATAACTTTGATCTGTAAGTACCAGGATTAATCCTTCCCTGTATTTCGTACGACCCAATACACCTTAGAGCTAGCTTACCTCACAATCTAAATCTACACAATTTTTTGCATATGTGAGATTTTCAACAGAACATATTTGTCCTTTGAAGACTTTAATAACTTATGATATTTATTGGTATATCACTTCTGTCTTACCTATGTTGTAGTCAAACGCCGGGGAATCTGCTACATTCTCTTTGTGTTGTTCTGAATCAATTCTAGCTCCAACAAACTTGCATCTTAACCCCTGTTCAAACACTCTGGTGAATGACATGGTTGATCATATAAAGCTTCAAAGGAGCATTCCAATGTTAGCTTGACAGTTGTTTTTATAAAAGAACTTACATACATAAATGTATCTCTTCTAGTTACTGTCAAGCTTCAAAACATAAGCTCGAAGTATATCCTCTAGCATCAAAAATTGATTATTTCGATTACCTATCAGTCTGTCGGTAATATATTATACTGAAGTTAATAACAATGCCCTAGCTGTCGCAGCAATTCACTCCATGCTCTGGACATGAATCTCGAATATCTATCCGAAATAGACAACATTAGAGCACCTTAAAATCTAACACCTCATGTATGTATATTTTACATAACCAGTCAAAAGGATTTCACATATAAACTGGCAAGAAAATCGCGGACTCCGTCAACCTGTTAACTACAATCCATATCGTATTGTGCTTATGCTAACTCAAAGATAAACTGGAAATAAAATCCACTGATCTATGTTCCCATTTCCACCCAGGATTAGGCAGCAAATGCAATAACCCTCCAGGTTTCCTTTGCTCGGCCTTAACTTGCTGATATATCTCATATATCTTTATTATCTCAACAACATCAGTCTTCATCCCAAGTTAACAATAAATAATGGTGTCTCATTTCATGATATTTCTCATTGCTATATAGATGAATACAATAAATAGATCTATGAGATTTTCATAGCGTTTCCTACCTCATCTGATCCTGAGTTGGAATCCACCATCTATCCCTAAACCATAACGCACTATTATCAAACATTATTTAATCAGGATAATTTAAACTAGCGATTAACCCTTAACGCTCTATATAATCCTGATTAGCTTTCTAACAACCAATCGCCATAGAATCATCTCTCATTTAGTTTGAATTTAAACTCAAAAGATTAGATTAGTAGCCCTAAAATCGCTCTTTCGGTGGATGACATGTCTGCTAAACTCGCACAAATCATCATCACCGTCACTTCGTCATGAAGTCTAAACTGAGAAGCTATATCAATAGCTACATTTTCTCTATATATCATAGTTTTAATTGCATACTGATAGTCTAATCACACTTTTCTATGTAGTTTAAAATTACTCAGGCTTTAATTAACTTGCATCATTACTTCTTGTCCTACCAAGTAACGAAGAAGTAAAGCATACAAAATTTTAAAGTAAATACCTCAATTTTTAAGAGAACTTACACAGTAAATATTCCTTCAAGTAACTAACATTTTCCCAATCACAAGCTTGGAAACGTTTTAGTCGCTGGAACTACGATTTGCTGCAGATATATTGTGTTAAGATTGAGAAAGGTCCCTCCCAACTATTAAACATCTTTTCCCATAAGAAGCAGACTTATGGTTCCTTATCAAAATAATAATCTTGGTTCTCCATAATTCTCAATTCTTCCACACATATATCTCGCTTAGTTTTCCACTAAAATTTAAACCACAATATTGGCAAGAAACTTCCAAACTCTGTCAATTTTACAATTATAATATCAATAACCTTTAGTTGTCACCACAACTTTGGAATCCATCATTAATTTCTAAGTATGAAATGTCATTCATATGAGGCAAGAATAATATAACCCTCCTTGTTATTATCATTCAACTTCCTCATGCCTCACTTTTTGTTTCAACTTATAAGAACTTTCCTTACATGCTCAATGTTTTAATCTAAGATTATCCTTTCCAAATGTTAATAACTAGTAATCAACTTTAACCTACTAGATAATACCAATCAATTCGTTCAATAATGCATCACTCAATCAATCATTATTAGCTTAGCTCTAATCTGAGCTCCAAAGAATATACTTATAGTTATCAAACTAGCCAACTCATCTGATGATGTGCCAGCGTAGGGCTTCTATTAATCACCAGTAAACATCTCACTTAAGAGATATTACTGAGCAACTTTTATCATAACTATAGCCTCTGCCTTTTTCCTATTTAAGACATTTTCGACACAATCACCTTGATGAGTGATGTTTCATAGTGAATTCCTAACACTTAGAAAATCTCAAGGTAACTATCTTACCTTCTATTTGTATCACTCTGACAGTTCCACTTTTCAAACTTCCACAGTTTGAAATTCACTACTTGGACCTTACGCCAATCCAATGTTGTTTTTTTCCAAATTGTCTTTTAATGATTCTTCTAAGATCAACATTAATCTCAAAGAATGATTAAAAGACTCTCGATAACCTTTTCTCTTATTTTACAAGTGATGCCTCATTATATTTGGTTTATCAATTTCCAGTAGTTCTCCTCCTAATTCTGGAACTATATATGTAGAAGTAATCCCTATAATTTTTCTTTCATGTGTTATCACACATCCTTACCTAAATTAGAAGCCTTATGATGAACCTCTAACTTCTTCCACAATTTAGGTATCCTCAAGCAAACATTGTGTCAAATTATACTTCCACTTTCTTCCAATGCATCCTTGCTTAATTTCAACTTATAACAATTTTCATACTTGAGTTAAATGAATAAATTACATAACGATATCACTGATACATGAATCAATCGTTTGTAATATTCAATTATTTCAAGTTTATTTTCCTCTTTTTACATTTGTCTTGAATATATGACAACCTTATATTGTCTTAATCACGGTCATATCCCATAATTTGTTGTTAATATTCAACACTCATACCACTTATTTGTTGGGGCATGTGCCCTAGGTCAATCCATTAACTATCTTTATGAATACTTTTAGTTAATAAAATAAAGGATTTCATTTGTTGTTTATTATAATTAATTTGCATGTTTACATTATAATAAGATCAATGGGTATTTACAAGAAATATCCTAAATGTCCCTAGTCGATCATTATACTGGGAACTATAATGAATTAAGACTAGTGTGAGTTTTGATTGATGATCATATTATGATTATACGTATAGGGATACAAATCAAGATCACGAGTATTTATTAGGGAACAAAGTACTGGATCGACTCGCTATGAGGACATCACATGGATTAAGTCATAGTTGTTTCTCATGATAGGTATATTTTCTAGTCCTCTGACTTGAGATTACCAGAGACTTCAACATCAGGAACACAGTGATTTGACACAATCAAATGTTGTCTTTAACCAGATGATTATAAAGGTTGTGATTAGTTACTGTGTGAGCAATGTGATGAAGTTGTGTAATCAAGATAGAATTTGTCCCTTTCATATAAAGAGAGATATCCAGTGGATCCCTCGATGTGTCGAACTGTTAAAAGGCCTGGTCAAAGTGAATTGATATTGATCAATGTCACTTGGATGTTTTCAGTCTACCTAAAGATCGACACTAGTACGATTGAACATGTTGGATGACAATTCCATGCCTTATGTTTGATCAAAAGGATATCGTGTGACAAAAGGATGTTATATACACTATTGATTAGGTTGTATCGATTTGATATTCGTACGACTTGGGTAGTCATAATGTCTTGCTAGAGGCTGCTTATGACTTGTATACCAAAATGTGTTTTGGTACACTGCCAACATTGTATGAGCTTATTGGGTCGCACACTGAGAATGGTTTTGTGAGATTTTAAGATGGTTCAGAAAAATGAATTTTATATGATAAAATTCATGACTGAAACGTCCTTGTGGTGTATTACACTTATACTTCTTTAAGTAGGGGTATATGTCTAATTTACTTAATCGTCTATATACAAGGGTTGTATAAATAGATGCTTTAAGTTAGAACACACGAACGAAAGATCAAAAGGCCGAAACTCTATTTTCGTTTTAGAAACGACTTAGGGTTTTTGGTATGCTCTGGATCGTTTTCGAGAGAAACAAAAGGTTTGGTATTCTCTCGAAGCTAGCACTTCAAATCTCGGCCGCCGTTCGTGTGTGGACTGCTGATAGAGGGCGTTCATTGTTGGCAGCGCCTTAGAGATCAATTAATCTTTAGAAAGGTACATTGCGACTGAGGTATGATTAAGTTTTCATGGTTTAAACGTTTTTAATGGAATTAGATTCGGATCCTGTTGGGGTTTTTGTCAAAATTATTTTGTAATCTCTGTTGCGTATGAACCCCAAAATCCAACATTATTAACCTTTGAAACTTAGCACTGGCACTTGCAAAATCTGGTCTGAACCAATTTATTGTTACCAATTATAATTATGTATGGTAATTGTTTGTGTATCTTCTAAGTCTTCAAAGATTACATATTATTATTGATAACACAAAAAAACTTCATTACAATAGGGTTTTCTAAACTCAACACCCTTTATTTATGAACATAACATGAGTTCTAATAAGTTCCTGTGGTTTCCACCATCTATTTAAAATGATCTTGATATCATTTTATACATATATCCTTAACTCTGATTATGTCACTGTGACAATCAGATCTCAATTAACTCTTGAGAACAACTGATTTCACTTTTGAGTTGTCAACTTTAGACAATAAATACTCATTCACACTATTATACATTATTCTTTGGATTCCTCAAATCTATGAATTCATTGATCACTTATTCTTCCCAATTTAGACTATACCAGTCTAATATATTAGGCTAGGATATCTTACTAACTCATTGATATATTCTGGATTAAAGCGTCTTTTATTATTTGACAAACCACTTATTATTCTAATATAGATTTACACCATAATTGGAATATCCACTTCATAACAACTTATGAAGTGTAACTGCATTAGTGGTTTCCAAACTCCCATTAGGCTTTTATCATTAACCACTAATTTTTTTACTAAATAACTTTCATTACTACCTTACTAGTCTCAATACTAGTATTAAATCGCCTCTCAAAGTGGTCCACCATCTTTGAGTTTCAACCCAAAGTCATTCAATAATCTATTGTTTCATAATTTTCATTCTCCTAATACACATTTCAAGGTTGATCCAATATATACTTCTTTACTGACTATTATTTGTCTAATAATATTAGTAAGAACAAAGGCCATTGAAGATGTTACTTGGAAAAGAGTTTTATTTCATATTTGTAACTTCTCTTACTCCATGTAGCCGACCCCAGTTAATTTGGGACTAAGGCTATGTTGTTGTTGTTGTTGTTGTTGTTGTTGTTGTTGTTGTTGTTGTTGTTGTTGTTGTTGTTGTTGTTGAGGTTAAGACTCTCTTGAGCTCTTACCTCCAACACCTTCTCATATCATAAGAAATAGATGGATTTCAATCATTTTATTATCATTCGGAAAAACATGACGCTTATATCTACCACGTAGATATAATATACACAACAAATAACATATCTCAGTCTTTTATCTTTTGGTTACCCTTCAAAATCACGATAAAAATCGTTTATCAAATCTTAAGCTTATTCATAACTCTAGACAAATCTTCGAGTTAATAAACTTAGGTTTCGTTATTAAGACAATTAGAGTACCTTAAACTTTAAACTAGGCTAACATTCATTTCGAACACCATTCGAAAGTGAAATCAGGGTCAAAGCCTTCTCCATAATATTAAACTATATCCCTGTTACCACTTTATCCCTAAAAGTAATAAACCTTAAACTTCAACACCAAACAATATCAGAGTTATTCAATGTAACAAAGCTCTGACCTTGTCTCTAATACCAAAGTTGTAAACCGACTATAACCTAGGCTCTGATACCAAGTTGTAGTATCCCCTAACCTAATTTTGGTGATACTTGGCCTGAAACCCTAATTAAGCCTAAATTACCCTTACCAACTTAACTAAAGCCAGCAGCCAGCCTTACCACCATCAACTGATAAGCACTATTGTATATTGAATATCGAAATAAAACAATTTATAAATGCAGCAAAAATTTAAAACTTTTTTCATAATTCAAATCACGATATATAATATTAAAACAAACGGAATAAACCTCGGTTATATAAATCACCCATCCCTTATGATATTAGAAAACTGTAATTTAGTATAAATATATAAGACAAGAGAGAGTCATCATATCGAAGAGAAGATCAAGACTCATATATCTTCTCCATCTCGTAGTCGTAGCGCTCATCGGTGTCATCATGTAATGTTAATTGGGGTAAGCATTTCAACTTGCTTAGTAAGTAGGATTCACGTAACCATTAACATTCCACATAATAGTCAAGAAACTCATGCAATAACAACATACACCAATGATATATAACAAGAATATGGAAAGCATATAAATCTATATACAATGGATCCAAAGCAAATGTCTTGGACTATTACACTGTGATCCCATTTTATTTATAAATCTAGGGCTGATTACCCACCAGCGCCATTAATAGGAATGCTAAACCAACACATCGTGCAAATGTGATGTTTAGCCACTCCATTAATGCCCAATGGTTCTATCCGAAACCCGTTATTAAATATGTAACCCACACAACCTATAAACTGAGTAGGAGCTATGTATAGATTGGGATATCAACCTCAAGTATTACACAACCTGGTCTCAGCCCTTACGAGTTACACTCGTGGATTACATTAGACATCGTTTTCCAAACTACATGAACCATCATAGTGCACATAATCCCTCATTCCAGTTCAATAACTACATGAACTAGATATATTAAGCGAATATGTAGTTATCTCGGGTTAAGTCTCCATTTTCCAAACTCCCCAACTTTTTGGTCATCTCACACTTCCTCCGCGTTCCTCAACCTATCACTAATCATTTGGGAGCAATATAGGTTCATTACCTTAAGTTTAGAAGCGCTAAGTTAATCCCTAGGTCCTAAGGAAATTCTATGAAAAACTCAACAAAGTTGTTGGTTTCGGGGGTAGGAGCGCGCTCCCTCAATGAGTGTGGCGCGCTCCACCAATTGTGTTTATTACAGTTGATGGAAGGAGCGTGCTCCTCCACTAGGTGTTTGTCAAAATATTACGCGGGGCAGCAGCCACTATCACCCTACCAATTCTTCCAAATCACATTAACAACTATAAAAACCTCCAAAATCAATCAGGGAGGACCTCTAGTGTGGTGAGAAACCATAATTAACCAACAAACAACATGAATAATTAAGATTCTAGCATCACCATCGAATTAACTTTGATAATCATAAAAACAAATCATACCTATATGATGCTCTCAAGCTGTTGATTCAATTAAGCTCCTCCTTTCACATTGATTTAGCTCATCGAATCATCCCCTTTTGATCTGAATCGAAATCGAACCCTTGGCTTCTCGAATGATCGATCGAATGAATTGATAAGGATGAGTCTTTATTTTTATATATAGATTTTTCTTGAGATACGTGTCGTGCTATCTCGAGACCAATTATGTGGTTGATGCATTAAAGTGACATTCTTAACAGTGACACAAAATTTGACCCATCAAGCTCTAACGCTCAGTTCGAGACGATCAAACAATCCATATAATTTCAATATTCTTTATTTTCCAATATATGTATTTATATATTTAAAAACATATAAATATATATCATGTATTATTCACCCATAAACTTACCAGATATGCCTACGAGTGTCCTTGAGCGTGCACATTCTTGCTACGACCCTCTCGTCACACTTGTTGTCCTGGTAAACCATGGTTTATTATGTATTTTAGGCTTGTGTATAAACCACAACCTATATACAAATTGATTTAACAATTCATACAAACAACATACATCATGTAAATGCACGCACACGTTAATCGAGGTACGTCGAACTTAACCACGAGCCTAACTTAGATTAATTAGGATTTAGATTAGTACTAATCACCAACTTAAGGTAACGGGTCGTTACAATTTCTCTCAATATATAGCCCCAACAATCGTGATTTTTGTCTTAAGTCATTTCACATATCCAACAACATACTAAAAGATCAGCTTAATACGATAAGAATTAGGGGAGTTATGTCTTTTCAAAGTTCACACCATTTTGATGAACCCAAATCGATTTATTAGCAACCTAGACTTAATTCTTTTGAAACTAATGTTATGTAACAAGAGTATGATTCATCCTTAACTTTAGAAAGCCATGAAAACATGAAGAAATTGGCAAGTTAAAGGTTTGACACAACATTAGCATGAATGGAGACATTTATATCAAAATCGGAATAAATGAGGTAGATAAATGGTTACCTATGGTTTTGATTCTTTAAAGTCTGATAATCAAAGCTTGGATCCTCTTGAGATCCTAAGAATTTCAGCCCCTCATGCTCTCATTTGATTTTTACATTCTTGGGATCTTTTATTATTTTTGTTTGCTTGAAAGCAAAAACTTGGGTTTTATACTCTCTAGCTAAGAGATCTTACCCACACATTCATCTTTGAGCACATTTCTAAGTTCATCTATGGTGAAAAATTAGTTAACACTCCATTATCCCATGTGTCACTTGTGTGCTCATGGTGACACCTTGCATCTTTACATGGACAAGTGCCCTACCTCATGAAATGACCATAATGCCCTCATTTAGATCTATAGAAAATATATAACATTTGTCCCTATTTGTCCTCATATTTACAAGTTGTATCATAGTTAATCAATTTGTCGAACCTATAAGCATCAATAATTCAAGTTATTGATCTCAACTTAAGAATTGTTTTAGCCAAAAATCACAATATTAGGCACATCGATATAATTGAATAGCTTAGTTTTATGGGTTTTATTTAATTAACTTTCCAATCACGTGACTAATCCTTACTCTCTCGACCGCTTGACGCTCGACGCGTAATATGTATCTCGAGGCGTGTCGAGCCTATTATTAACTCTTATGGCAATTGAATAACTTAGGTAATATAATTTGATTCTTTAATATAGCTTAGGATTTATAGACACTTATATTTTTCTCCACTAAACTCTCAAATTTCAATAAGTTACCCCGTTCATTCAACACCTGCGATACACGCATCTCAAGGCACTACTCGATGCTCGAGTAACTAAAGCAAAAATGCAAAAACGGAATAAATAATGTGTTGTTAGAGTATGTGCCCTATGTCAATTCTATAAATGTTGTTTAACTATTATAAGTAGATATACGTGTCTTTTATAATAATATCGATGAATAATTATTGTATCATTCTAAACGTCCATAGTCAATTATTATTGTTGGAACAATAAGAAATTAAGACCATTATGAGTTTTGATTAATAGTCATGTGATAATTATGCATATACGGATACGAATCAAGATTATGGATATCTGCTGGGAACAAATGATGGATCGACCTACTGTGAGAACGCTATAGGTTAATGTCATAAATGTTTCTCAAAATAGTTATATCATTTATTCCTTTGACTATAGATCACCATAGACTTTAACATTAGGAGCATAATGATTTGACAAAGTTAAACGTCATCTTTAACCGGATGATTAAAAAAGTTGTGATTGGTCATTATCTGACTAATATGTGGATGTTGTGTGATCAAGATAGAGTTTATCCCTCTCTTTTAGAAAGAGATATTTATTAGGTCCCATGATATGTTAGACTAAGTAATGGCCATGTTTAGTGAATTGATTATATCAATGTCACTTGAAAACTTCAGTATACTTGGAAATCAAGAGTAGTAGATAGAAATATAACAGTGACATTCTATAACGACAAGTAACCTTAAGCTGGTGATTTGTGTGATGATACATGTTTGTTTGGAATATTTATTGAGTTTATAGGTTATAGTATAAAAAGAGAATGTATATACAAGCTTATATTAAGAAAAATAAATAACTAAACAATAAATAATTAGTACAAGTGCGGGGGTCGTGAATGAATGTGCACACCTGAGAATACTTGTAGGTATATCCGTTGAATTTATTGGTGAGAAAATATGTGTATATATATATTAAAATTATAAGTTTGGTTTGAATTATATGGATCGGTTGATCGTCTTGAGATGAGCATAAGTGTTGATAGTGCTAAAATATGTCACTTTAGGTGGTGTTATTTCAACACATTAATCAATTGATCAAACTCGAGATAGTGCGATGCGTATCTCGAGAAAAGTTTATATGTTTAAACCAAAACCTTCAAGTTTATCCTCACTGATCAATCGATAAAGAGAGAAATAGTGATAGGCAAGCACTGATGGTTTGATTTGGGAAATCAATCAGAGAAGTGTTACGGTTAATTAAATGAAATTAAATCCTAGTTAGATCAGAGATCATCAGTTGGTAACTTAGAGTTTAAAGTTTAAAGTCAATTCAATAGTTTATGATGATTTCTTTGTGAATCATAGTTATTAATGATTGGAAATGGATTTATATTTCACTTGAGGTCCTCCCTGTTGTATTTTGGGAGTGTTAACTATTTTTTTAATGATTTATGGATTTGACAAAGGTTGATGCCTTGCTTACTAGGGTGGAGCACGCTCCACCTAGCAGAGGAGCACGATCCCTTCATCAATTGGGATGAGCCCAGTTAGTGGAGCGCGCTCCATCAAGTGATGGAGAACGCTTCCACCCCATAAAACAACAATTATGATGTGTTTTACTTGGAATTTTCTAAGGTTTTAGGGATTAACTTAGCGGTTTTAAACATAAGTTATTAGGTGTATATTAACCACAAATGGTTTGTGATAGGTTTTGGATCACTAGGAAAGCGTGAGTGACCTAGAAAGTTAGGAATTTGGTATCAAAAACCTAAGCCGAGGTAAATATGCATTTGCTTATTTATTAATATATCCTAGATATGTTAATATATATAGTTCATATAGTTTATAGACTGAATGGGGGATTATGTACACTTTTATGTACTTACTAAAAGGAAAATGGTTTCTAATATGATCTGTGAGAGTAACTCCTGGAATTGAGAATGCGTTATATAGGAGATGAGTTACCTTCCCCACCTATATGTAACTCCTACTTAATAAGATAGGTTGTGTGGATTACATATTCACTAGAGGCTTTAGGATAGAACCATTAGACATTAGTGTGGCTAAACAGCACATCGACCAATGTGTTGCTCTAGCAGTCGCATTAATGGTGTTAGTGGAATCGACCCTAGTTTTACAAATAAAATGGGAACCATAGTATAATAGTCATTGATAGATTGACTTGTATCTGTTACGTATTAAATTATATGTTTTACATAATCGTGTTAGTTATTATTGGTGCATATTGTTATTGCATATTATTCTTGATTATTTTATGGAATGTTAACAGCTTTGTGAATCCTTACTTACAGAGCAAGTTGGAGCGCTCACCCTAGATTTAGTATTTCAGGTTCTTAACCTAACACTTCAGAAAAGGGAAAAGAGAAGATTTAAGAGTCTTAATAGCTTCAGTTTGGTATCAGAGCCTAAGGTTTTATCACTTTCAAATTAAGTGGTAATTCTTATACAATTTGGTATCAGAAACAAGGCTTTGATCTCATTTTCACTTTCAAATTATTTTCAAAATAAGTGTTAGCAAATCCTTAGTACCAGAACCTAAGTTTATTAACTTTGAGAGTTATCAAAAGTTATGAATAAGCTTAAGGTATGATAAATGATTTTCATCATGTTTTGGAGGAAAATGAAAATGAAGATACTATTATAAGTTACTTGTTATACTTATTGTTATTTGATGTATAGATACGATTTCCTTTTCTTCTATGAATGTTACCTAATGATCTTATCTCTTATTTGACTTCAAAATATTATGGTGGATCAAGGAGAGGTTCGCAAAGGCTTAGATCTCGGGGTAACAAGAAAACTGGGGATCAATGGAAATTTAGAGTGGAGCAGCAAACGAAAGAACATATGGAGTCTCAAATGAAACTTATGGAAATATGTTGATGGTTCAAATGGGACCATAAGTACTGCGACCCGAGGCATAGCCTGTAATTAGTCCTAAGGTTAGTATAGCAGAGGGAGGAGCTGAGATAATAGCATATCCAGCTTAACTAGTTTTAGCACACGTTCAGGTGTCTAAGACAGTTGTCGTGGTGCAAATTGATTATGAAAAGACTGCATTTCTCATAATGCACAAGGAATTTATGAAATATGACATTATGGGGCTTAATGTCACAATAGAGGAATGGGTAGCTTAGACCTGGATATTGAAGATATAGCAACAATTTGTTGTTTTGGATGTTGAGGATTGTTTTAATGTTAAATTGGTCACATTATTGTTAATTGTTTATGCACAGAAGTGGTGGAATTCCTTAGAGAGAGGAATATTGTCACCACTTAGCCATAGTTTAAGATCGTGTTTTATAGGTTGTATTTCCTAAAATCAACCAAGAACATGAAGAATATTGAACGTATTTAGTTTAAACATGGAGATATGTCTATACGAGTGTATGAATGGAGGTTCACATAGTTGAGTGAATTCGCTTTAGAGATGGTGGAGTTAGAGGAGAACAAAATAGATTTGTTTCTTGGTGAGTTGAATTATGAGATTCGAGTTATGGTTTCCTTTCATCCTCATACTAGCTCTGCTTTTATATTTGAGAGTGTGATGGAGGTAGAAGCAGATATATTAGCCAGACCCTCCGAAGTAGTATCTATGCCACCACCAATACCATAGCTCCTTAAGAGTTAGAGAACCCATGAATTTGCTTAGTTTCGCCTAAAGAAGAGGCAGAGGAGTGTTGCTGGAGTAGCTATACAATTAGTGTCTATAGGGACAACATTTGCTAGTGCACCAGTCCTACCCGCTTCTCAAGCTTCAATAGCCAAACCACCTTTTCCACCACCTCATTATGGAGGTAATGATAAGAGTAGGGCATAATCATCCCAGAAACCGAGTGGATCTGTGTAGTCTTCATAGGTAACTGGTTTTTCTCAAAAGGCTTCTACAATATGTTGTTGGTTTGGGTAGGCAGGGCTTATTCATAGAGTGTTCTATGCCACCGATCACATTGGTAAGTAGTACAGCACAACCAACACGAGGACCGACTCAAGTAGTGGTTGACGCGGACCTAAAGGATAATAGGGGGTTTGTGGAAGGTATATTAAATATTTATGGTTGAGATATACATTTTTTGTTAATGTTGGTTCTATAGTTTCCTTTTTTGCGAGTGCAATAGTTGATGAGTTGATATTGAAACCTTTTAGAGCCAGTGCGTTGTTGATTTTGAGCACATCAGTGAGTGACAAGGTTTATCCTATCCTGTTTTGCGAGGGATGTGTAGTCAAAATTGGGGAGAAGAAACTCCCAATTGGTCTTAGGGTAATGGATGTGACGGCCCCTTCTCCAAATAAGGGCACCACTCGGCCTAATTCCTTAATTAAGCCCTAATATCTCATATAGGCCCGAATAAGGAACTAGTCAGCCTTAGTTAAACACCTAACCAACTACCATTTATGATACCACCTACAATTAACTAGATTGTTCTAAGGACTAACCTATAGTTGTCTATCAATCAGAGTTCGTGTAAAAAAAATTTCTAACCAATTATTCAGAGAAAGTCTTCTTAAGTTACTGGTGGGCATAAGATCCTAAGGCCTAACTTATTGTGGAAAAACCAGGAAATAGAGATCACATGCATATATAAACAAAAGTGGTGCTATATACAACATGTGTTTGGTCAGAGAATCCTATCACTCAACCCAACAGTAAAAATATCATGTATAGAAAATGTAATACAAAGAATGCAAAACGTACAAAAATATGTCGTAGCAGTCCTCCCCCGGCTCAGAGGTAGTCACCAATCTTCTCTTTGCCTGGTCTACTACTCCGCTAATCTGCACCCACCGTCACAAACTAGACGGTGAGTACATGAAATTATTGAAGTAATTCTAGGAGGCATTTTGTCCTTATTAACAAATTAAACTTATATTAATTATTGGGCCGTGACAATTGAATTCTTGGAGTATGATGCACTATTATGAATGGATTGGTTATCAACATACCATGTAAGTATTGATTGTTTTCATAAGAGAATAAACTTTCAAATCCCTAACAAATCAGAAATTATAGTTTATAAAGGCTATAATCGTTCACGACTTGCAACTCATGGAAGGAAGCTACTCCTCGAGACCTAAAGGTTATAGCAAGAGTTGTTACATTTGGATAGCTTGGTCAATAACTTAAGGTTAGTGAGATACCCGTAGTTTGTGAATTTTTTAAAGCATTTCCATCTAACTTGCCTAGACTTTCATCGCCATATGTCATTGACTTCATCATTGATCTTATTCTTTGTACCAAACTTATATCTACTCCTCCATACCATATGACGCCGAAGGAATTACATGAGTTGCAAATTCAGGTTGAAAAGTTATTACAAAAGGGGTTTATCCATCCTAATATGTCACCGTGGGGAGCACCGATTCTTTTTTGTGAAGAAAAATGACAGAACCTTACGTATATACATTTATTATAGACACCTTAATCGAGTGACTATTAGAAACAAATACCCATTACTCAGGATCAATGACTTGTTTGATTAGTTGAAGGGTGTCAGATATTTCTCAAAGATTAATTTAAGGTCTGGTTATCATCAACTAAAGATCAGGGATGATAATATTTTAAAGACAGCTTTCAATACTCACAACGGGCACTTCGAGTTTATAGTGTTACTATTTGGGCTCACTAATGCTCTTGCTTTGTTCATGAATTTGGTGCATAGGGTGCCTAACCCCTTTATTGACCAGTTCATCATCGTGTTTATCGATGATATTTTGATATATTTGAAGACTCGGGAAGAGCATACACTACCTCATAGTTACATTGCAGATTTTAAAGGATAATCGATTGTATGCAAAGTTTAGTAAGTGCAAGTTTTGGTATTCAAAGGTCAAAGTTCTTGGACATGTGGTTAATGCTAAGGGTATATTAGTTGATCCAACAAAGGTTGAGGCAATCAAGGATTGTCCTACTACTACCATAGTGTTAGAGGTTCGAAGTTTCCTAGGATTAGCGAGTTATTACAGATGATTCTTTGATGGTTTTTCTCGTATTGCTTTGCCAATGACTCGGGTAACACAGAAAGATGTTAACTTTGTTTGGTCTGATGAGTGCAAGGCTACCTTTAGAGATTTAAATGATAGTTTGAATACCATGCCTATTCTTGCATTACTTAAATTAGTGAAAGAGTTAGTGAATTGTACAAATACTTCTTATTCAGGCTTGAACTGTGTGTTGATGCAGGAAGGAAGGGTTGTAGCATATACTTTAAGGCAACTCATGATTCATGAAAGAAATTATCCAATTCATGATCTTAAGTTAGCAGCAATTTCGTTTGCCTTGAACATTTGGAAGCACTACTTGTACGATGAGAAATTCACAATATTTCCAAATCATAAGAGTCTGAAATACTTATTTACTTAGGGTGAGTTGAATATAAGGCAGCGTAGATGGCTTGAGTCCCTCAAAGATTATGAGTTTACCCTAGAGTATCATCTAGGCAAAGCAAATATAGTTGATAATGCCTTGAGTAGGAGAAGAACAAGCAGAGAGAATGTAACTACTGCCAAAGCTTCTTAGTTTAGGATTTTTTTAGGAAGCGTCAATGATGATGGTTCATGAAAACCCAACTGGCACATTATCAATTGAGACAGCTAGTTCTAGATCAACTAATCTATTCTTTTGTGCTCAGATTCGAGCTGAACTGGAGATGATTCAACAGGTGATTGATTGTTGAAAAGCTGATCAAGATTGTATAGCTCGTCAAAGGTTAGCAGCTAGTGTATAGCACCATGATTGGTTAGTTTTTTATGATAGTGTGTTACGATTTTAGGATAGATTATAGATTCAAACTCAAGATCAGTTAAGGCATGAGTTTCTACGAGAATCTCATAGATCTTTTTACTCTATTCATCTAAGTAATACTAATATGTATCACGATATGAGGCGTATTTATTGGTGGCCTAAGATGAAAACTGATAGCATTGAGTTTGTAAAGAGATTTAAGATTTCTCAGCAAGTTAAGGTTGAGCATAGGAAACATGGAGGGTTATTGTATTCTATGTCTATTCTTAAGTGGAAATGGGATGATATATCGATGGATTTTATTTTTGATCTACCTTTGAGTTAGCATAAGCACGATGCAGTATGGGTTGTAGTTGATAGGTTGACGAAGTCTGTGCATTTCTTGGCAGTTTCCATGCGAGATCCCCTTGACCGATTATGTAAGGTGTACGTACATAAGGTGTTGAGATTTCATGGAGTTCTAGTGTCTGTTACTTCGGATAGAGATCTGAGACTCACGTCCAGACTATGGAGTAAATGTAGAGACAACTGGGAACTGTTCTTAACCTTAATACGACATACCATCTGCAAAAATGAACAAACAAAGTTGTTCATATTGGTTCTAGCGGATATGATTCGAGCTTATTTCTAGGAGTTTGGTGGTGGTTGGGAGAAATGCATTTCTCTGTGTGAGTTCTTTTATAATAATAGCTATCAAGCTAGCATTGGAATGCCTCCTTTTGAAGCTCTACATGGTTGACCTTTTCGTTCACCGAAGTGTTAGGTAGAGGTTGGAGATACCATTTTGTAAGGGTCAGAGTTGATTCAGGACTACATAGAGAGAGCTCAGTAGATTCGCCAGCATTTGACTACAACACAGCTAAGACATATAAATACGCCGATAAACATTATAGGTTTTTGAAGTTTTCAAAAGACGATCTTGTCATGTTGAAGTTTTCAAAAGACATAGAAATACGCCGATAAACATTATAGGGTAAACTGACTCCAAGGTATATTTGGTCGTTTAGAGTGCATAAAAGGATTGGTCATGTTGCTTACAAGTTAGAGTTACCTCCTCAGTTAGCTAGAGTTTATCAACGTGTTTATGATTCGTAAAATGGATACTCAATTCACTCTAGGGATAGATTGGAATGAATTTGATCTTCGAAAAGACATATTTTACGATGAGCAGCCGATCCAGATACTTAATCATAAGATTCAGAGACTGAGAACAAAAAGATTCTTTTGGTTAAGGTGAAATGGCAATATCACGGAGATGAGGAACTAACTAGGGAGTGTGAGTCTTATATGAGGGAGCATTTTCCATTTCTCTTCGAAACTACAGGTAATTTTATGTTTACTTTAATTTTGAGGATGAAATTATTTTAAATTGGGGAGACCGTAACAACCCGTTATCTAAAGTTGGTGATTAGCGTTAATCTACGTCCTAATTAACCCGAGTCAGGCTCGTGGTTAAGTCTGACGTACTTCGATTATCATGTACGTCGGTTTGTGCAATGATTTATGTTTGTTTGGAATTTTTATTGAATTTATAGGTTGTAGTATAAAAAGATAATTTATATATAAGCATATGATCATAAAATAAATAATTAAACAATAAATAGTAGGTACGCCAAATAGGACGAGGGGGTCGTGAAATGAATGTGCACACTCGAGATACTCGTAGGCATGTCTGGTGAGTTTACTGGCGAGAAAATATACAAAATATATATATTAAAACTATAAGTTTGGCTTGAATTGTATAAATCATTGGATCGCCTCGAGATGAGCGTTAGTGTTGATGGTGTTAAGATATGAGAGTGAGAAGCAAGCAGGATAGGGTTTGATTTGAGAAATCAATTTGAGAAGTGTTTAGGTTGATTAAAGGATATCAAATCATAGTTAAATCATATATCATTAGTTGGTAAGTTAGAGTTTTCAGTTTGAAGTTCAATTTAATAGTTAAGGATGATTTCTCTGTGGATTGTTGTAATTAATGATTGGAAATGGATTTATACCTCACTAGAGGTTATCCCTATTACATTTGAGGAGTGATAAATGCTATTTAATGATTTATGGATTTGATATTAGCTATTGCCCTGCTTAGTGTCAAGACAGTGCAGGGCGAAGCGTGCTCCACCGAGTAGAGGAATGCACTCCCTTCATCAATGGGTAGAGCACACTCCATCAAGTGAGGAGCACGTTGTAACTCTAGAAAACAACAATTATGTTGTGTTTTAGTTGGGATATCCTATGGTCTTAGGGACTAACTTAAGGGTTCTAAAAATAAGGTTAGGCATATATTAACCACAAATGGTTTATGATACGTTTTGGATCACCGAGAAAGCGTGAGTGACCCGAAAAAGTTAGAAATTTGGTAACGGAAATCTAAGTCGAGATACGTATGGATTCGCTTATTTATCAATATTTCCTGTATATGTTAATATATGTAGTTCATATAGTTTATGGACTGAATGGGGAACTATGTACACTATAATGTATTTACTAAATGGAAAACAATGTCTAATGTGATCCGCGAGAGTAACTCCTGGAATTGAGAATAGGTTATATAGGAGATGACTTATCTTCCCGTCCTATATGTAACTCCTTACTCGTTAAGATAGATTGTGTGGATTAAATATTAACAAGCGGGTTTGGGATAGAACCATTGGGCATTAATGGATTGGCAAGACAGCACATCGGCCAATGTGTTGGTCTAACGATGCATTAATGGTGTCAGTGGGTAATCATGTTAGTTATTATTGGTACATATTGTTATTGCATATTGTTCTTCATTATTATATGGAATGTTGATTGCTTTGTGAATCCTTACTTACTAAGCAAGTTGGAGCGCTTGCCCCAAATTTAATATTTCAGGTTCTTAGCCTAGCGCTTCATCGAAGGGAAAAGAGAAAATTTAGGAGTCTTAATATTTCTCTATGATCTAATGAGACTTCATATATATACACTGTTTGAGTTATTTTTTTGTATATGAACATGGTTGGGAGGTTCATAATCGAGTTTTGGGTTTCGATAAACTCTGTATTTGTGTATATCGTTTTATTATCAAAGAAGTTTTAAATTTACGTTGTGTATATTTTGAATTATTTATTCAATATCGATATACAAGTTAAGTTTATTAGGTACAAACGGAGAGGCTGCTGGCTCTAGTTAAGTCTGGATAGGTTATCGAGGCCTAATTAGGGTTTCAGGCCAAGTATCGCTTAATCAGGATAGGGGATGCTACACATTTCATATCTTATGTTCAATTAAAAGATGTCGCGTAACAAAGTGATATGATATACACTATGTATTAAGTTGTATTGATTGATTGATCTTCGTGCAACTTAGGTAGTCATATTGTCCTACTAGGGGCCACTTATGATTTGTGTGCAGAAAAAGGTTTTGGTTCACGGCAAACATTGTATGAACATATTAGGTCGTACACAAAGAACGAATTTGCGCGATTTAGAGTTATCTAGTTTGGATTTTATTTGATGAAATTCATTTTGAAGATTTTCATTAAGTTTCCTAGTTTGACTAGGATTCGAAACTTTCTTAAATTTCTAGCGTGACTAGAAATTTGTCTCTTGGTAAATCCTGTCCTGAATGGGACTCTAATTAGAATTATAGTATGACTTTAATTATTATTTGAGTTTTAGATAAATTACAACTCTTAATGGATTACTAATTGTATATTATTTTTGACTCTATTCTTTTAGAGTTAGGCTTTATCTAAGACTATATTTGAAATGTGACTACGAGATGGAGTTCTTTTACAACTCTACATATTGTACTATAAATAAAGCATTGTTGTTGTAGAGATTTTTCTAGAGAGTTTTTGTGAGAACTTTTGCTTTACAATTTTAAGGGCTAGCACTCCGGATCGTGATCGCCCGTTCGTGTGTAGATTTTTGATAGACGGCGTTCATCTCTGGAAACATCTTGAAGGAATCGATCAACACTAAACAAGGTAGACATGGAGTTGTTGTTAGAGCACACTTAATTAAGGCATCTGACCGACCTAGATTACCTTAATCCCTTGATAATCTAGCAGCCTTAACCTCTCTATCACTAAATAAATAAAATATATCAGAGTAATTATCAAATATTATACTTCACTAACCACAAAGGACTCGAAAGCGAATCTTGTACCTCAAAGTTTCCAAAAAATATTAATTATATAATCCTCAAAGTTCATTTAGGTTAACTATATTATCCTCAAAATTCATAGAAAGATTCTCGACCGCACCTTTTTATTTCTACTCTTACACCAAAAATTTTGGCATTCAAAAACCTTCAACAAAACCTGCTCAGCTTTAATGGAAAATTTGAAGGACTCACAATCCACCACATAGCAATATATATTGCATTAAATGATTGTATATTCATTCTAACCTAACTTAAAGGATCAAAAACCTTAAATAACATTACCTTGGCTCCAAATAATCTCAATATCTTCTCAACACCTTTCCAACCATTCCAAAGGATATCTTATCCACACACGAACCCAAAAACCCATTTATACAATATATTATATTCAAGAAACCATACATATAGAAAGATAATGGAACTATTTAAGTCACGGAGAAACTGACGTCTTTCCTTTTCCTTTGTCGTCACTCGCAACTATCATTACCCAATTATAGAAATTCAATAATATCAGATAAGTAAATCACACACTATCATGTACACCTGTAATAATCAAATGCATAGTATTCAAAGAATTTAAATAAACAATCATATCGCAAGGAATCGTAAATATGCAAGTATGCAATCCATCTCGTTTTTGTTGACCAACCACAATCATAAGACGTCTCTTCCAAAACTGATTGGTAAACAGTAATCAAGATTCATGAGTTTGAAAGGAAGTCCTTCGGGAAGCCACGCCCTCGACTCTCCGTGGAGTATGATCCTAGCCAGCGCATCACAATCACAATCGATCTTTACCAAGTGTCTACAACGATCAGTGACCCCAGTCGTAGAGCAACACAATGTTCATCCTACCACACATATAGCCAATAAACACAATGGGACCCCCAAAGGCCTCATTCCTTTCCTGTCCGTGAATGCGTGATCAACAAATATGCAGCGATAAAGCGTGCATGCAATTATAATCGAGAAATACTAATACAATGTAAAGGTTATCATGGGATTTACTTAACCTTATAACCGTGATACCAACGCTCCTTTGCGCTCCAAGTCATTCGACTAGTCCACACAGGGTTCCAATTTCGGTCCTACAATTAATTTATAAGTTCTATAAGTTTCCATAACAATTCCACCATTGCTTCCAATTAATTGTTGTTTAATTGACCGAATCACATCCTAAAACCCTTAAAATACTGTCGAAATATATTCTCCAATGCCCAAATTTCATTTTTCAACTCAGAATTATTGTTTGGCATCAAAATTACGTTGTCTAGGCTTAAATATAAAATTTTCAATTTATTGTATATTTATTAGTCCAAACTCGATTCGAAAACCCTAAAATCAGTCCAAACTATATCCTCGGACGTTCGAATCCTAATTTTGACTTCAAATTGTGATCCAGAATCAAGAATTACCTTAGACAAGGCCATAAATTTATTTTCCAAATCTTGGACATTTTCGAGTATCGTAACACGCATTACGAGAAAAATACCCGGTATAAATCCCCTAAAAAATCCCAAAATCCTTATTTTTCATAAAAGTCCTCAATTTTCATCAATTTGTTCAAAAGTATAATTTTCTGAATTTTCTCGATTTTCCATAATTTTCCAGGTATTTATTTAATTTTTCTCATTTTAAACTTTTTTTTCTGTTTTCTATTAATTAGGGAGGAGGGTTTATCCCTGAACCGGTCCGGTTCAGGGGTTTATCCCTGAACCGGTCCGGTTCAAGGGGTTTTCCCTGAACCAGACCGGTTTACGTCCCATTCGACATATAACAGAGCAAATGCTCTGTTCATCTTTCTTTTTCTTTTTTTTTTTTTTTTTTTCGACTTTTGTTTAGGACCTTTCCCTCCCTCCCTCTCGGTTTCTCTCCTCCCTCAAAGTCTCCATCCTCCATGTCATCTTCCTTCTCAATCCTTCTTCTTCTTCCTCATTAAACGCCTCTGCGTTTTGTTCTTTTAATTCATTGTTTCTTTTTAAATTATTTTTATGAATCCGAATCTCCTCCTCTTTTCTCTATCCTTAAAGCAAAAACACAGCCAATCCCAGAAATCGAATTCTATAAAGTTCAAAAACTAAAAACTCAAATCGAATTTCCATTAAACCTTATCAAACCTTCAAAACCGCCACCAAAGTCACGACTCCTCTTCAACCAAAACAGTAGAGAGAGAGAGACGAGTGAGAGAGACGGGTGAGAGAGAAACGAGAGAGAGAGAGAGAGAGAAACGAGAGAGAGAGAGAGATCAACAGTGAGGAGGGACGATGAGGGAGATGATGAACAAGGGCACCCCCCTTGTTTCGATTTCTCTTTTGATAAAAAGAGGCCAAATGACCTTTCTACCCCTCTTATTATTCGTTCCAATAAAATATCATTGCCCTTTTTGGTAATTTCGCTATTTTATTTATTTTTTCATAATTATCTCCTCGATTTTGTATCTTAATTAAACCCCGAAAAATACCGTTTTCACCAAAAATTTAAGAATTTTCCAAACTACTCCAAAACTCTCGAAAAACTTGTCTTCGCATGCAAATCTAGGTGTAGGACTCAAGTCGACCCGTTAAGTCTAATTAAAGTAAAAAACTTGAATTTTTAAATTTAAAATCAATTATTCGTTGCGAGATTCGAAACTATAATTTGAATCAATATTTTAACTTTCTCGGCACCCGTATTGACACGTATCTCGAGACAAAGCCCGCGAAACACTAGATTTACTCAGTAGACTAGAATTTCACAAAATAATATAATATATAATACACATGACTATTCAAACATCACACAATAATAAAATTAATTAAAAATCTCAATTTCCACTAGTGTTTAACTCCCGATTCGTTGTTAAAACTATAATTAGACTCCACTAATCCTTAATTACCCTTAATTACCAATTCAAAAATTTCGGGATTTGAGAATTTTCCTAACTAATAAGAATTTCGTCATCGAAGTTAAAGTTGAACCCAAATTTAACTGTAATCAAATAGATTTGAAAAATGTTCTCTCACATACGCTTCTCGTTCCTATGTTAACTCCAAATTACCATGAAACTACCACTTACCAAAACATGTGAAATTTCTTTATTTCAAAGCTTTTAGACCTTCATATCCATAACCAAAATAAGTTGTTCTTCATGCAACACGTCCCATTGCAAATCAAACTAATTCTATTCAACTATGTAATAAAAATCAGTTTCCTTCCATTTGAACATAAATAAGTGAAGTATGTCATCAACTCAGACTAACTTAGGCGGTGCTATAAATCCATACATAGGTTGTTCTTCATTTTACAATTTTTTCCACTTGAACATAAATAAGCTCGTTGTCTCGTCGCCTTGCTGCTGCTGCTGTGCGTTCCTACTGGCCATCCCCGCTTGCTTCCGGTCCCCGCTTGCTGTCGGTCCTCGCTGTGCTTGGAGCATCATGTGCTAGAGCTCCGTGGCGCTGCTCCTCACCGGAGCTCCCGTCACGTCTCCCCCTCTCTCTCTCTCTCTCTTGGCCGTTTCTCTCTCTCTATTTCTCTCCTTTTCTCTCTCTTATCCGGTCTCTTTTTTTATGGAAAGGAGATAGAAAAAATGAGTGATGGGTTTAGGTATGGTGATGTGATGTGTGATGTGACAACTCAATCTCATACTACCCCGTACATTTGCGTTACGCACACACTGCAACGTTGTACACTCTCGTCACTACATGCACACAACACGATCAAACATAATTCTTAATTAGCGCAGCGCAAACTATTAAATAATAGTAAAATAAATAAACACTCGCACACAAAAATAACAAATTTTTACCTCGTTAGGCGTGTCCTAGACGTTTATGCGATGTCCACGTGGGTCTGAGCTTAAGATCTTAATATGTAATTTGTCAGTTAATCAGGATTAATTAAAGCGGACCGTTACAATCGCTATAGGCACCCCACCAATTAATGAAGGCACCCATTTTTGTCATTCTCCCCTATAAATTACACTTTGATGTAAATGACTTTATTGCCCCCTCGTATAAACTCTTTCCAATCTCATAACCCATTTTCAAACAAGTTTTGGGGCACCCCACTTCATTGGTCTCTCATCTTTAACCTAAAGCCATGTATTTATTTGCTAGACGTGTATCGATTCTTGCATTTACACATCATCCGATAGCAAGGTAACACTGTTTTACAACCATATGAAGATTCGAATGAACTATTTTTTTGTTCAAAACAGTGAAATTGATGATTTGATTTGTCAATGTAGTGTTTAGTAAATTCGACCATTCCGAACTTGTTTCCAGCTTAAAATGGACGAATGTACTTAATGGTGCAAGATGAGGTACAAGAAGAGGTATTTGTTGAAATTTATTGTGTTTTTTTTGTTTTTCATGTTTTCAGTCGAAGTTGCACGGGTGCGATTGTTTCAGCCTCGCAGTACCGAGACTTATGGATGAGTGTCGGTAGAAAGACATCGTTACTTATCCATAAGTCACGGTCATGCTGTGACCGAAACAAATTGTATAGTCTCGATATAAAAAGACCGAGACTATTCCATAACTCTCGGTTCCGAGTGAACAAAATTTGATTTCAAGTCGCGGACCAGTACTACCAAGAATTTGGATTTTTGAGTTTTTTGGTGAATTTGCTGTGCATTTTGGTTGAGTCGTAATGTTACAATGTATGTATTGTAGGTAATGCCAGTTTCAACTTTATTTCCTGACTACAAGGATGCGTTTATTACATGTAGGCCATTCCCATCTAGAGAATCAGCTATTTCATGGCTTCAAATGATTGGTCGTGAGAACAAGTTTGTGTTAGTAACGAAACACTCTAATTCTAGAGGGATTAAGCGTAGGTGAAAGGCTAAGCTTGCGTGTGAGAGGTCTGGTACATATATGGGAATGTCACAAAAAGTAAGGAAAGCTAAAGCGGCAAAACTGGCTTTGACACCAAGAACAGAAGAATAAAAGGAAACGGGGAGGACTCAAACTAGTACAAAGAAACGAGGATGCACTTTCCTTACTAACATCAAGGGAAATGTTGATTATTTGTGGTATGTCACTATCATCTGTGGGAGGCACAATCACGACCCCGCCAAAAACTTGGACGACCACTCATTTGCAGGAAGATTGGATATGGGTGAGCAGGTGGTTATGGTGCAGATGACTTAGGGTAATGTGAAGCCAAGAGATATCCTCAACACATTGAAGCAAAAAAGATGTTAAAAATGTATCTACAATGCGGACAATATATAATGCACGAAAAAATTCTGAAATAAGGATGCGGGTATGAGGACTCAAATGCAACAACTATTACACATATTAGAGAATAATAGGTGGATATCGTAGCATATGAAGCATCCCAATACGAATATCGTCACTGATTTGTTTTGGTCACATCCTGCTTCAATTAAGTTGCTGCGGTGTTTCCCGTCGGCTCTTTTGATGGATTGCACTTACAAAACAAAATAGCCATCGAATGCCATTATTGGAGATTGTTGGCATCACTTTAACGCATTTGACGTTCTCAGTTAGGTTTGCTTTCATATCATCAGAGACTCATGCAAATTATGTTTGGGCACTTGAGAACTTGAGATCAATATTTGATGGGTGGCCTAAACCTGACATGTTTGTTAGGGATCGGGAGTTAGGCCTTATTAGTGCCATCGAAGAAGTATTTTCATCATCGTCTCACATTCTTTGCTCTTGGCACATCAACAAAGCAGTATTGGCCATGACTAAGAAGATGTTTGAGGATAACGAAGGCTTCGCTCGTTTCATGGATAGGTGGACGAGTGTGTTGTATGCTAAGTCAAGGCCTTATTAGAATTTAGGATGAATGACTTGCGTTGTGAGTTCGGTCATGTGAAGGGTCTTACTGATTACTTGGATAACACATGGGTGAAGATCTATAGGGAGAAATTTGTACCGGCATGGACAGATCGAATTATACACTTTGGGGAAACAACGACACAAAGGGTTGAGTCTACGCATTCCATTTTGAAGCTACATCTTGGCAACAGTCAAGCAGATTTTTAGACTTTATGGAGAGTGGTTGATGGTCTTCTTAGGATCCAACATAACAACATCAAGGCATCATTTGAACTCAGTTTGAATGTGGTGCAACATGAATATTTTGATGGGTTTTATCGCCGATTGCGTGGTTATATCTCTCAAAGGGCGCTTAAGTTAATTAGAGATGAATTAGAACGTGGGGAGGATGTTGGACATGACTCAACTCGTTGTGGTTGTGAGATACGTACCACGCATGGTCTTCCTTGTGCACACGAGCTAAACTTTCATAAATTTGCTAGTTTACCCATCCCTCTCGAGGACATTCAAGTGTACTGGCGAAAGTTGAGTATGATACCAGAGAATCATGTGGATCGGTCTGGGTATAATGTGAACGATGAGATTGAAAGAGTGTTACAAGAGTTTCATGCTTGCACTGACGAGGACGATCGCATCAGGATTATTCAGCAGCTTAGGGAGATTAGTTGTCCTTCATCTACACCGAGAGTTGTCCAACTTACAAAAATGAAGACAAAGGGAAGGACACCGGGGTCTTTAATTGAAAGTTTGTTGAACAGAGGAAAGAAGATAGGATCGAAGAGGAAACATGATGAAGACGATACTTCGACGACAAGATTGCCTAGCGGGTTTGAGTATGCACTATCGACAGAAGAGGCTTCTAGTTCGAGAAAGAAGAAAAATAAAGTGGGGCCTAAAATACGTCGTACATGTCGGCAGACCCAAAGTGTATCTAAGATTGGTTATTCTCATTACATAGAACTTGATTGGTTGTTATATGTTGAGAGCACTATTGATGTGATAGGAAATGGTAATTGTGGATATCGATGTGTTGTCTCCGGGCTTGGACTTCCCGATGTCGATGGTTGGAATATAGTACTTAGAATGATGTTTGATGAGATAATTGGGTATGAAAACCTTTGGCGGGAAGTGCTTGGAACGAGTTATGAGAAGGTTAAGACTGTTGTACATTGTCCGGATAATCATGTTGGTGCCTCTTTTAACGAATGGTTGACACTTCCAGACATGGTCCTGTTAATATCAATGGCTTTTAATGTCATTCTAGTAAACCTCTCGCATAGTAGTTGCTCAACATTTCTTCCTCTAGGTAATGTCCCACCGTCATTGTTACATAGTTGAATTATTATTGTCATGGTTAATGATAGGAATATCCATTGGGTTAGGGTAAGTTTGTACAATTTTTGTGAATTGTGTTTTTTCATCTTTTGATCATATGATAATAGATTATTGTTCTACTTTGTATTTGATATGTGACGTTGATTGTGAATGCATCGCTGGCATCATTATATCCATCGTGGGAAAGGTTTGCTGAGGAGCATGCAAAAGGTTGGCGTGATGGATTCGTAATTCGAGAAATCGTGCCAATTGAAACTTCTCAAGAAGACACGATTTCCTTAGTAGATTTAACTTTGCTTTAGTTATCAATAGTCGTGTTTAATGTTTTAAGTTTTGATATGTATACTTCAATGTGCCTAGAATCTTTGTGTTCAATAAATATGTATCAAAGTTAATTATTTTAGAAGTTTTTAAGTGCGTGCTTGTCGGTAAGCTAATATTGATATGTTATGGTTTGTAATTATGAAAAAACAAACTCTCGGCCAAGCCTATCCGTGACTCACGCATATGTTTCAGAGTTCAATAACCAGAAATTAGCTAACCTTCTCGGTATGACACTCCCAGAGAAGTGTTTCGCTATGTAATATGTTGGTTTACATATACGCCTTGTTGACCCGTGCACGAACCAACTGGAGAATTATTGGATCCTCCAAGGCGAAACTAAACGTTTAGTTTCATTCATGCATAACCGAGACACTATCGAGTTTATTAGCGTAGTTAAGGTGGGTTTTGGTTGATACCTTGCTGAGACTACTAGGTTACGGCATGATATAGCTGAGAATTTCACCATGGTCTCACTTACTAGATACCAAGAATATAATAACTCATGCAATTAGGTCACCTCACGGTATGCTGTAACCGATATTATGACATTATTTTCGTCACCAACTAACCAATCTGTGATAGATATTTTCGTTCGCATCTAACCGAGACATTATCAAATTTCGTTGTCCACATAACTCTCGGTTAGTAGTCAATGAGGCTCGTACGAAGCTCTTGGAGGTACATACCCGAGAGTTTATGGAATGTTTTGATTTTATGGCACCGATAATTTCATCGCGGTCTCGTCCCCGAAGAACCGAGACTCTTTTCTTGATCACAAAATGAACATGTTTGTAAGCCAAAATTATTAAAAACAAATATCAATACTAGCAATAGCACCAAAACATAGACAACAGTCAAATATTTAATGTAAAATAGTACAAGTTGCATAATCTGCCATTCAACATTCAAACAAGTCCAACATTCAAACAACATTATACAAGTTTCTTAATCCAAAAAAAAAAAACTAAAACAGTAAAAGTTCCATAATCCAACATTCAACAAGTCCTTCATTGTTTGGCTTCTTCAAATTCTTTCTACTATATTCATTTCCATGCGTTCTCTCGACCATTGGAGGTGGAGCATTAGCCGGAGCGGAATGTGTAGAAGTGTTATCATGCTGGGACTGCCTAAAGCCTGCTTGGGTAGGGGCTGATGTGTCGGTGGCGGCGGTGGTGGTGGTAGTAGTAGTGGTGGTGGTATGACCGAAACTCCTCCCCGAAAGGAAATTGACAACGTCACTCGCCATTTACCTCGCAGACTCTAACTTACACAACTCCGGTGGGGAGTCCATCCATCGTAATGTCGCGTTCAACATACGCCTATTACGCTGATGAAACAAAAACAAATATGTTAATGTAAAAAATTATGGGTTTTCAAGAAACTTCAAACACTTCTACATAATACTTATAACACGTTTAATACCTCAAATAGCTCATTGTCAGCGATGGTTGTGACAACCATGTCTTCATCTTCATAGCTTGGGTTGGCGATCACAAGGTGAAACACTTTAAGGAACCAAGGTAGATAGTCCGGTGTAACCAAAAACTCGAACTATGCCTTGTCACCGCGAACTCCGGGGGCCAACAAATGGTTACGCCAACATTCCCAATTGTCTTGTTGGAACCTATACTTGACAGAGTATTTGAGTGCAGATGAGCCCCGATGTGCTTCCAATGGGCGGTACAGAGGATCTGGTATAGATTGCACGTGACCAAACTTTCTCAAAATCCTCTCCGGATGGTAGGGCTCCACCACTTCCATGTACTTCAATGTGTCATTATAGAAGGCCATTGCGTGCACAACTCCATCATCCCTGTAAGTAACATAAGGGTCTCAAGTGACCTAATCAAACATAGACAACCATAATTAGTAACCATAAACTAAATTTAACATTTACCAACAAGATTGGCAAATTAACTCACCTTGCGTAGCCATATCATGTCCAACGTTCTCCTAATGGACCCGACCTTATCAGTATTCATCACGATCTCATGTTTTTCAATCCATCTAAAGATACGAGGTTGCACGTAGTCCATGTATTTTGCATTGGGTGTGGCGAGCCTGAGTTTGAAATGGTCGTACACCCATCCCTGCAAATACATACAACGTTAGTTAATGGGAAAATGTAAAACGAGATTCTAATTATTCAGAAAACAATGTAAGTTGATTTAAAAATATACCTCAAGTAATGTGAGGTAGCCGACAATTTGAGATGCTTGTACTCTGGTGGCAGACCCGATGTATCGGTACAAGTAAGCTAATGCAGCTGCACACCATGCATATTTTCCCACGTCATCCAAATCTTCTAGAAGCTTCAACAACGCAATATATACCTGAGATCCACTCTTATCCGCAAAAAGGGTGCAGAAAAGTAGGTACAACAAGTACGCTCGGACTGTGCATTCTACAGGGGATAAGTTGTGTTCCTCGAACCAGCTTTGGAGCACCATCGACTCTTCAACCAACATTTTCGCACTGTGAGCCCATTGCTGGTGTTCACTTCATCCTCAACATCTTCAATGTTAAGTAGTTTGGACACCAGCTTAATCGTATCCGTGCGAGATTCCTCGGTATACCTCGCAAAGTTCTCAACTGCAACCACTTTGCCCGCCACAGGAATATTCAGGAGAATGCTCACATCCTCCAAGGAGATCAACATTTCACCGAATGGTACGTGAAATGTGTTCGTCTCTGACTGCCACCGCTCCACAAAAGCAGATATAACCTCCTTGTTAGCCTTGCGGTATGAGTAATCTATCAGCATATTCAACCCAAACCACTGGATGATCCTCTGAAGGCCCTCGGTGTCATGATGGCATGACTGTAAGTCCCATTCTTGGATCTGAGCACCATGATTGATACACTTGAGAATCGGGCGATCCTACAACAACAAAAAACATTTCATCAGCTACATGAAACCATAAGTTTTTAAGTACTCAATTCAATGAAACTTTATATACCTCATCGCACCAAATCGCTAATCCGACATGATCTTTAAAGCTCTTCAACAATGATCCCACTGAAGGACCACCGGGGAAAGGAGCACATATTTCCAAATGCCCTTGTGACTCTCCTTCATTATGGCCACCTCCAGCACTAGTACTCCTGCCCACATTACGATCAGTACTAGTGGTGTCTGCCGGTGCCGATGAATCACTACTACTAGACTTTGATGCATGAGCCTCATCTTCGCTTCGGGCAACTATATGATCTTTTTGTCTACGCGTGTCAATGTTGGAACCCTCATCGTGCAATTGAACATTCTTTGCATGATTCCTAGCGATCTTTCCCTTTCCCATCACATCTACATTCTCTTTATTTTTTCGATAAGATGCAGTCGGGGGTCTCCGGCCGGCTCGTCCACAGTTACCCCTCGACACCTCAACACCAACCTCCCCCTAGTCACCGGGGTTTTCAAATGAGCCATACCTGATAAGACTACAACATGTAAGTGCCCTGGAGCAGAAACAGAAGTAAAACTCAAAAAAATAATAACAAAATCTTCCATTTCTATAGTCTCGGTCAAGCAGGTTTGAAAAAACAATTAGAATTTTGATGACGCATGCCTGAGATAAAACAATTAGTCTCGGTAATGGACAATCGAAAAAAAAATTTCATTCTCGGTTGTACATCATCGAAAGGAAATCAACTATACACTTTGAATTACTCTCACGATGTGGTGACCAAGAGTAATTGCAACATTATGCTACCTAAAATAATAATATAGAAGCATAATCTCGATTATGGATAACCAAGGCAACAATGTATCTCTGTTACTATGTATTTGAGAGTTTAAGCACAACTAACCTTAAACTTAAATCTCAGCTAACAATGGCCAATATTGTTAGCATATTCTCTAACCTATGTGGCCGAGAAAAATGGGTTTGCAAATTTGCCAAGCATAATCTCGGTTATGGTTAAACGAGACAACAATATGTCTTTCGTTACTGTGTAACCGAGACTTTAAGTGCAACTAACCTTAAACTTAAATCTCGGCCATGGTTAGCCGAGATTGTTAGCATCTTCTCTGCCCTGTGTGGCCGAGAGAAATGGGATCACAAATTTGCCTAACCTAGCAGTCGAACCACACAAAACAAATAAAAATCGAACTATAATCTATCAAAATCGAGTTCAAACATACCTATAAGCTGCCAAAAAAATGCCTCCTTTGAGATTGGATCCCTAAGACCGAGCCGTACAACGTGCCCAATACAAACAACTCGAGCTCTCTGAATATGGAAGAAAACCCCAACAACAAACAGAAGAGATGCTCAAACCCTTCTCGAATTTGGTAGTGGGGTGCGCTTGGGGGAAATTTCGAGATTTCATTCAAGATTTTTTGGTGCCTTTTGAAAACTATTTAGTGCCTTCAACAGTGGTGCGCCTTCATTAATTGGTGGGGTGCTCATAGCGGAGTTTTTTTTTTTTAAAACAACGTTGTATCTCTCACCCTCCTCTAAGAAAACCATTGCTCCCCCAACACTAATGTCATAGCCTCTCTTTTTATTCACAACCGTATAAGTCCAATAATGAATGTCAGATCTTCTCTTCTTATGCTCAAGAATAAATTAGGGCTTTCTTCAGGAGCAGCTATGAGCAGACCAATGGATGGCTTTCTCATACCTCGATTTTTGTATCTATATTTTCCTATCTATCCTTGCCTCAAGTACCAACCTATCACTCAACCTCTTTTCGTTAATAGCTCAACTATTTTTTTTTCTTTTTCCCTTTTAGAAGTTCAAACTTTCAAATTTGAGAACCTAATGGCCCGTTCGCTTCACCTTCTTAGGTCGGATTAGCCACAATGGATTGACTAATCCGGTGTTCGCTTGGAGGATTTGTAGGGGCATGTGCCCTAGGTCAATCAATTAACTGTCTTTATGAATACTTTTAGTTAATAAAAATAGAGGATTTCATTTGCTGATTATTATAATTAATTTGCATGTTTACATTATAATAAGATCCATGGGTATTTACAGAAATATCCTAAATGTCCCTAGTCGATCATTATACCGGGAACTATAATGAATTAAGACTAGTGTGAGTCTTGATTGATGATCAAATGATGATTATACATATATGGATACGAATCAAGATCATGAGTACTTGTTAGGGAACAAAGTACTGGACCGACCCGCTATGAGAACATCACATGGATTAAGTCATAGTTGTTTCTCATGATAGGTATATTTTTCATTCCTCTGACTTGAGATTACCAGAGGCTTCAACATTAAGAACACAGTGATTTGACACTATCAAACGTTGTCTTTTATCGAACGATTATAAAGGTTGTGATTGGTTACTGTGTGAGCAACGTGATGAAGTTGTGTAATCAAGATAGAATTTGTCCCTATCATACAAAGAGAGATATCCAGTGGATCCCTCGATGTGTTAGACTGTTAAAAGGCCTAATCTAAGTGAATTGATATTGATCAATGTCACTTGGATGTTTTCAGAGTGCCTAGAGATTGAGACTAGTATGATTGAACATGTTGGATGACAATTCCATGCCTTATGTTTGATCAAAATGATATCGTGTGACAAAAGGATGTTATATACACGATTGATTAAGTTGTATCGATTTGATATTCGTACGACTTGGGTAGTCATAATGTCTTGCTAGAGGCCGCTTATGACTTGTATACCAAAATGTGTTTTGGTACACTACCAACGTTGTATGAGCCTATTGGGTCACACACTAAGAATGGTTTTGCGAGATTTTAAGATGGTTTAGAAAAATGAATCTTATATGATAAAATTCATGACAAAAATGTCCTTGTGGTGTATTACACTTATATTTCTTTAAGTAGGGGTATATGTGTAATTTACTTAACCGTCTATATACAAGGGTTGTATAAATAGACGCTTTAAGTTAGAACACATGTACAAAAGATTAAGGGCCGAAACTCTATTTTCGTTTTGGAAACGACTTGAGGTTTTCTGGTATGCTCTGGATCGTTTTGGAGAGAAACAAAAAAGGTTTGGTATTCTCTTGAAGCTAGCACTTCGAATCTTTGTCGCCGTTCATGTGTGGACTGATGGTAGAGGGCGTTTGTCGTTAGCAGCGCCTTAGAGATCGATCAACCTTCATAAAGGTATTTTACGACCGAGGTATTATTAAGTTTTCTTGGTCTAAACATTTTAATGGAATTAGATTCGGATCATGTTGGGGTTTTTGTCAAAATTGTTTTGTAATCTTCGCCGCGTATGAATCCCAAAACCCAACAGTGGTATCAAAGCCTTCGAGTTCGATTCCATTAAATTCATTGCATGTTTTTTTTAGATATATATATATATATATATATATATATATATGTGATATACATAAGTTTTCTATGAGATTTATTATCATGTTTTGTATATATGATACAAATATTCGTGATTTAATTGAAATTAGTTTTGTACATGCTAGTAACCATGTTAGGTTAATTCGAATAATTTTAATGAATTGAGTTTCGTGTTATGTGATCCATGACACCATTAAGTTCGATTGGGATAGTAGTTCATGATTCAATTACATGATTGCGATTATTTAGATGAGGACCGAAATTACAAATAATTAATTTTTGAAATTATTTATTTATCTTGTTATATCTATTCTATTATGAAGTTTCTATTTGATAAAGATAGATAACAAATTAGATTATGAGATATAAGCAAAATCGATTTCGTTATCCCTATTGGATAGGAGATACATATCAAGAATCTTGTTATTGGTGATATGCTAGGATTCAAATTTCTTAAGTCCTAATTGTATTAGGATAAGATGATTAGTTAGATGTGGGCTCGGGTTAATTAAAATGTTTTAATTGACTTAATTTCGGATAAATTAAGGTGTTAATTTAAGATAATAAAATCAACGAAAAATATGATTTTCTATAGCGAATTTTAATTTTTGGAATTAAAATTCGCCTTCTAAAAAAAAAAAAAGGCACCCCTCAGTACTTCTCAGTCTGTTGACCGTCAGTGAACCACCGCCCATTGACCGGCCAATGGACCACCGTTTAACTAATCCTAGCGCACGAAAATTCTTTTATTAGTGAATAGTATAAAAATCTCTAAATTGTTTAGTGATTTAAAAAATCAATAAAAATATATGATATTTCATTGTTTACATAAAATCACTAAAACTAAATAAAATCCCTCTATTAAATTTTATGTCTCATGCCATCCATTTTAAACACCTGTCAAGGCCTCAATCACACTAATACAGTTTGAGTCATAACTGGGTGTATTGTGTTATCTTGGTGAGACAAGTCGGATAAGAGTTACCTAAATGTTTAAAATGGTCCGACTTAATAAAGCTATCAAAACAATTTTGAGCTTTAGGCACATGATGAGATAAAAACATGATAAGACATAAAATGTCCCGTATCTCATAAAAGTATCTAAAATTATATAAGATGTAATTGGTAATTGTTACCTACCTAAATAATCTAGTTCTGTGTTTCATGCCATAGTTGTCATAGAATTAGGTGAAATATGGATTTTAGTCCCCTAAATAAACAGTATGTTTTAGGAGGGTTGTTAATTTAGTGGGAGTCTATTCCTTTATACTAAAATAAACTTTGCATAATCTTTATTGTAGATCAATGGCCTCTTCAAGTAACAATAATCTCATGTCACTACGATCCATCCTTGAGAAGGATAAGCTATCTGGGACTAACTTTCTTGACTGGTTCAGAAACTTGAGAATTGTTCTTAAGCATGAACGCAAGTTGTATGTCCTGGATGCTCCAATCCTTGAGGACCCACCAGCCAATGCTACGAAAGCTATTAAGGATGCGCATAATAAGCATGTTAACGATTCAACTGATGTTGCATGTATTATGCTGGCAATTATGGTTCCTGAACTTCAGAAGGACATGGAACTAATGGAAGCCTACGACATGGCTATAACGCTGAAGGAAATGTTCCAACAACAAGCTAGGCAAGAAAGGTTCGAGACAGTCAATAACCTACATTCTTGCAAAATGACCGAGGGTGCGTCAGTTAGTCCTCATGTTTTGAAGATGAAGGGTTATGTTGACCAGCTTGATAGACTCGGGTTTCCCATAAGCCAAGAGTTGGCTAAGGATTTGATCCTGAATTCATTACCAGAGAGTTACTCACAATTTGTGATGAACTACAATATGAATAATATGGAGAAATCAATTTCGAGTTGCATTTGATGCTCAAAATTGCTGAATAAAGTATCGAGAAACCCTATAGTCATGTGTTGATGGTCCAAAAGGGAAAGGGAATGAAGAAGAAAGGCAAAGGCAAGGCTAAAGTTGCTAAGGATGTTGCTGCTCCTGTCACAAAGCCTATGGAATAAGTGAAGCCCCAACCTGTTCCTACTTCAAAACACCCAAAAGAAAAGGAAGGAAATTGTCATTTCTGTCATACACCTGGACCTTGGTTCAGAAATTGCAAACTCTATCTGGAAAATCTATAGAAGAAAAAGGGTAGTGCGACTACCACTACAGGTATTTATGTTATTGAAATTAGTTTATCTACTAGTGATTCCCTGGGTATTAGATACCGGATGTGGATCTCACATTTGTATAAATGTGCAGGGACTCATCAGAAGTAGAAAGTTGAAGAAATGAGAAGTCATCCTCCGCGTAGGGAATGGAGCAAGAGTTGTTGCCATGGCGGTTGGATCATATGACTTAGTCTTACCTAGTGGACTTATTTTAACTTTAAATAATTGTTATTTTGTGCCTGCCACTTGAGCAGAAACATCATTTCTGTTTCATGCTTGGATATGGATGGTTTTGATTTTATTATTGCGAATAATAAATGTTCCATTTCTCGTAAAGATATATTTTATGCAAATGCTGATTTGTGTGATGGTCTTTATATTCTAAGTATGAAAAGGTCCACTGATACTCCGATATTTAACAAAAATACAAAGAGACTCAAGTCAAATGATTTGAATCAAACCTATCTTTAGCATTGTCGTCTCTAGCACATAAACGAGAAACGCATAATGAAGCTCCATAAAGATGGACTTCTAAATTCATTTGATTTAGAAACATATGAAACGTGAATGACTAAAAGTCCCTTTAGTGGACACAGTGAAAGGGCAAGTAATTTATTGGGTTTAATACATACCGATGTATGTGGTCCTATAAACACAATGACTAGATGAGGTTATCAGTACTTCATTACATTTACTGATGATTTCAGCAGATATGGTTATGTATATCTAACGAAACATAAAACTAAATCGTTTGAGATGTTTCGAACGTTTCAAAATGAAGTGCAGAATCAACTTGGTAAAACTATTAAACACTTCGATCAGATCGAGGTGGTGAATATTTAAGTGAAGAATTTGATGATCATCTTAAAAATTGTGGGATTATCTCCCAATTGACTCTACCAGCAACTCCACAATGGAATGAAGTTTCTGAAAGGAGAAATCGAACATTATTAGATATGGTTCGATCTATGATGACTCATGCAGATCTTTCATTATCCTTTTGGGGTTATGCATTACAAACTGCAGCTTTCACTCTAAATCGAGTTCCTTCTAAAGCGGTTGATAAAACACCATATGAGATATGGTACGTGAAAAGACCTAGTTTGTCTTTTCTTAAGATTTGGAGTTATGACGCTTACGTAAAGCGACAAGTCTCGGAAAAACTAGCACCTAAATCTGATAAATGTTTATTTGCGGGGTATCCTAAAGAAACAAAAGGATATTACTTTTATAATCCAACTGAGAACAAAGTGTTTGTTGCTCGGTATGGTGCCTTTATTGGAAAACATTTTATTTTAAAAGATACTAGTAGAGAGAAATAAATCTCAAAGAAGTTCAAGAATTACAAATAAACATTGAAGCCCCAACTCGGAAGTTCAACAACGTTCTGAACCAGTTAAACCTCCACCAATGACACAAGGCCCACGTAAATTTGGTAGGGTAAGACATGAGCTAGAGAGATTCAGATTTCTCATTACTGATAGTCGTGATATGTTGCTTATGGACCAAAATGAGCCCACCACTTATCAGGAGGCTATGTTTGGACCAGACTCAGATAAATGGCTAAGTGTCATGAACTCTGAGATGCAATCCATGTATGATAACCAAGTTTGGAACTTGGTTGATTTACCTGAAGGTGGTAAGACCATTGGATGTAAATGGGTTTTCAAGAAGAAAACTGACATGGATGGCAAAGTGCATACTTTTAAAGCAAGACTTGTAGCAAAAGGTTTTAGGCAGCTCAAGGTGTTGATTATGATGAAACTTTTTCGCTAGTAGCCATGCTTAAATCCATAAGAATTTTAATTGCCATTGCTGCATATTATGACTATGAGATATGACAAATGGATGTAAAAACAACAGTTCTTAATGGAAAGCTGCCTGAGGACGTGTATATGACACAATCTGAAGGTTTTGTACATCTTGAGAATTCTAAGAAGGTATGCAAGCTTCAAAAATCCATTTACGGATTAAAGCAAGCTTTTCGGAGTTGGAATCTTCGTTTTGATGAAACAATAAAGGATTTTGGTTTTATTAAGAACGAAGATGAGCATTGTGTATACAAGAAGGTTAGTGGGAGTGTAGTTGTTTTCCTGGTATTGTATGTCGATGATATATTACTCATTGGAAATGACATCCCAACATTGAAGAATCACTACAAAAAAACAGCAAATCAGAAACGGAAATTTCGTCTCTGATTTGCAAAAATTCCATCTCTAATTGCAGTCAGAAACGGAACAGAGACTGAATCAATTCCGTCTCTAAAAACGTCGTTGCTAATTCAATCAGAAACGGAAATCGATTCCGTTTCGATTTAGAGACGGATCGAAACGGAATAAATTCCGTTTCGATCGAGATTTATTCCGTTTCGATTAGAGACGAATAAATTCGTTTTTGATTATTTCCGTCTCGATCCGTTGCTAATCAGAGACGGATCTGAGACGGAATTTGATCCGTTTCTGATTCATGTATCTAACAAAAACGAAAATTAGAGACGGAATAGCAACGGAATCCAAAGATTATGTTGCTATTTCCGTCTCTAATTTTCCTTTTTGTTTAGTTTTTAAAGTCTTATATATATAGGTCTCAATCCAAGCACATTTAACCTGCCAATATATAATAAAAATCATAGCAAAATAATATATTGATATTGCACAATTTATATAAACTTAACATATCCTTAACATTATCTTTTCTCAATGTACTGTACACGAAACAACAAAAACAATCTAAAAAATTTCTATATCGTATCTTTCTACAAAAGTAACAGCAAAAATTGTTCTAAATGAAAAAAAATGAAGTGTTCCGAGATAATATAAAGTTGATTGTGCTTCAAATAATACTTGACTTCGTACAAAACACACCGAAAAAGATCAAAAAGAAAAAATCACTAAATTATACAAACAATAATAGGAATATAAAGAATATTATGGGAGAACTACGTATCATCGCAAGCACAAGTGTATGAGCCAAACACAGCATAAATAAAGTAATAAAGAAAAAGAAATTCATCATTATCCAAAAGGAACATAGTGTTAATTAGCAAATTATCTCTCGCTCCAAACAATGACATGAAATTTAGTTCTGGATTAACGCAAACAAGAGTCAATTGTCCTCGATGCTCCAAAAAATTAAGAAAACACTATACAAAATGAAATTAAAGTAAACTGAAAATGATTCTCAGCTTTTTAGGCAAAGCTCATGATGCATGGAGTCTCACTACTGCAACACACTGGAATGTCGAAGGTCGTAATTGAAAATGATTCTCAGCTGTGGGATGACTCTTTGAATGACCAAACTAAATGTCCATGGAAGTACTTATGCAACTTCAATAATCTGATTCTCATCTATAAGTGAATCATAATGACCTCCCAATCAAGTTTTGCAAGAGAATCCCTGGAGTCGGTTTTTGAGTAGAGCTTGGAGGAGTGATGAATGGAATCTCCCTAATGCAACAAGCTTGAATGCCAAAGGTTATAATTGAAAATGATTCTAAGTCTGTTCTATGAAACTAAATGTCCATGGAAGTACTTATGTGACTTCAAGTGATCTCGATTCTCATCTATAAGAGAAGTAGATCTTCCTCATGTGGAATCACTCACTATCAAGGGAATGCAATAGAATTCCGCAATTTCGCATCTAGGATAAAGGTTATCGCTAGAATCTAGGCTCCGTAAGACCTTAAGCCCGATATTTGAAAACTACTTGAGGAGGAATGGAGGATATGGGGACTCGTAGCATTGTTAGATAGCTTTGTAAGTAGGTCCCCGCTTTTAGGGGACAAGAGAGCCATATGACCCAGAACTTTCCTTTCCTTGATGTGTGCCTTTTTGCCAATACTTGGTGTAATTATTTTATGAAATTAATATAATTCTTTACTTTCCTATCATAAAAAAAACCAAGTAATTTGCAAAATGAGTTAAGAATCACTGACCAATTTCATATGTATTGTTCTCATTTGCCACCGCGGTTAGCATATCAAGCTTCAGCTTTTTAACATAGGATGGTTCATTGTACTGGCAATAGAAGTGCTTGTAGTCCGACGAAAACAACATGGAGGCACGCATAACCAATAAATGTAAGTGATTCAGTAGCGCATAAGACTGTTCTTGACTTCCGGAGCTCACTAGAGTAAGAAGAGGAGCTTTGATACGCTCATACACCTGCAATGAAATTATATGATTCAGGTTCACCTTTGAAAAAAAAAAGCCTTCTCAAGTTTCACAACTTCTCTATCAGGAGAAATTTTCGGTTCATGAAAGCCACGATTCTTTGCCACCGTATCTAGGATTAGCACTTAAAAAGAATGACAATCGTAAATTTTTAAAGCATATTTATTCATGCTATATGCGCCACGGCCAAAATTATCCAAAAATTTATATAGTCTTCGAAGTTCAAAACATTACAAGTATTAACGTAAGATCTGTTTTCGATTCAGAAAATTAGAATAACGATAGCTCTTATAAAGTTATAATAGAGAATCGAGTTTGATAGTATCTAGTATTTCTATATCTACTAAAACACAAAAAAAGCAATTGGGGTTCAACAAGAGGAACACCGGCTTGATGTACATCGATCATGGACGGCGTCATGTGCGTAAACACCTTGATCGTTGCCAAGACAACATCACCATTAGCATGTCAAGTCTATCTTCAAGAAGATTCATGATATCAAATATACTATTCTTGCCGTCGAGGGTACATATTTTGATACCAAGTCAAGGACAAGGCACCGTGCCCACTCATTGAAATCCTTGAACCCGCAAAAGTGGAGCAAGAAGGCATCATGTAAACTGGAGAGATAAGCTTAAATAATTTTCGGAAGAGGTGGTGCTTTATTCCGACAAAATAAAAGGAAAATGAAGGCACAATTAAAACACTCGAAACAATTATGTCATGAGGGAACAGAAAATTGACTACCTAAAAACTATGCATTAGAAAGTGAAACACACCGGTTCAAGAGATAATATATTACGGCTTGCTAAGCAACGCTTCTCTCTCCTTGGAAGCCTCCTCGATGAACTAGCTTCCAAGCTCCATATCTCTTGTAAGGCGAGATAAACAATTTGCAACTACCCGACCAAATGAAAAGAAATATTTAAGTTGGGAATACAAGCCTACCATTGTCCTATAGCATCAATTGTTCGATTTTCTTTTTTTGGATAAGCTAGTACAACATCGCATGAACTAAGTAGTGTATTTGTATAGGAAGACAATTTTATTGAGTTCAAGAGTAAGTAAGGCATGCCGAAAGACAATGACAACTAAGCAACAATTAAATTCGGCGGGTCGGCACGATTTTTTGATCCATGCTACTTTGTCTAAAACTTTAGTGTAGAAGAAAAATTCAGACAAAGAAGAATTTGACAACCCAAGCTGCACATGCAGAAGTTCGATGGCACTTGATAAAAATCTCATGAACTATCGGCTTTAAGAAGTAGATTTTCCAAAACTAGAGTTCTATCTTCCAAAAAAATAAGCCATAAATTATACCTTTTCTTTTCTTAATGAAAGGTATTGACCGATCTTACCAATGTTGAACTCTTCACTTCAACACGACAACACTCCTAGAGACTCAAATGTGGAATTCATGTGTGGTGGGGACATGGCGAATTAAACCCAATCACCACTATACGTGACTGTGTGACAATCATACCCAATCCCTCTAGGTCGAGGCCCCAACTACAACATTCTTTTTCTAAAGCTATCATAAATTCAAAATTTCAAAATGCAACTAGAACACGCTAGTCGTGCAAATGATTTCGTTTGTCAAGTTCTCTCATTTACTCATATACATTGAAGTGGATTGCCCTAGAGCTCGGACAATATCCATGTCCCTTTCCACAACTTTATTAGGTCGAAAACGCTACATGACTTCTTTGATACATACCACACAACATTAAGACCCTGAACCCAACTCAACTTCTTCTCTATCAAATAATCCAATAAACTATGAACTCTTCAAACAACTCCCTACATTGTTGACTCAATCCCTACTCTTGCCATAGCTTTTCCACTCAAGTTGTTTCGCAACTAGAGACACATCAACTATCCAAAAAATGAAACTTTGAAGAGAATTTGGGCCGATACCGACTATCGAATCATGAAGCATAAGACTTTTAAGCATTGATGGAAAATCCGCATCGACACAAGTCGCGGCAGATATATGATAAAGCTTAAAAGCCCCAATCGCCGCAACCATCCTCACATATCCATTGTTGTCCTTCAACCCCAACCCTAACGGACCAACAAGATACTCCACCAAATTGGCCCCAACCCCAACCCCAACCCTAAACAAGTCCATAATCGATCCCAAATTAGTTGAGGTCTCGACAAAGCCTAAATCAGAAATGCAAGCAAGAGTAATCGAAGAAAACACGATACCTCAACAACGAGATCGAGAGAGTTCGAAAGACAGAGACGAAGGTTTAATCAATACATAACTGCAAAGGTTCATCATTCCTCAAATGAGGAGGGAGATCACCTGTTCATACACACATACTCTCATCAGATTCACCACTGTCCAATCTCCGTCAGATGACGAACATCGGCGACGGCTTAGGGCTTCCGAGGCTCCAATCTCCGGCAGACAGCGGCGGCAGACCCGACGGCCTCGTCCGGCAAAGATTTAGGGTTTGGGAGAGAGATTTCGGTGAGAGAGCGGTACGAGAGAGAGAGAGCAGAGAGCGGTGAGAGAGAGGGTGAGAGAGAGGGTGAGAGAATGAGAGCAGAGAGCTGCGAGAGAGAGAGAGCAGAGAGCTGCGAGAGAGAGAGAGAGAGAGAGCGGCGACGGTGAGAGAGAGAGAGAGCGGTGACGGTGAAAGAGAGAGCAGAGAGCGGTGACGGTGAGAGAGAGAGAGAAGGCGGTGACGGTGAGAGAGAGCGGCGGTGACGGTGAGAGAGAGCGCGGTGACGGTGAGAGGTTTCGTTGAGTGAGAGAGCGGTGAGGGTGAGGGAGAGAGGTTTCTTTGAGAGAGAGAGAGAGAGAAAAAGCGAGGGAGAGAGATTTTAGGGAGAGAGAGAGTTTTGGTCCCCATTTTTGAATCATCGAGATCGAAGCAAAGACGAATCTCGAGACGTAATGGATGGTTGTAATAAATAAAAATTTTGGTGGGAATGTTGGCGCCATTTTTTAGAGACGGAATTAATTCCGTCTCTATTTCCGTCTCTATTTCCGTCTCTGATTCGTCTCAATTCCGTCTCTGAATTAGTCCGTCTCAATTCGTCTCTAACTTTTTAATTTAGAAACGGAACTTATTCCGTTTCTAATTCCGTTTCTGATTTAGAAACGGAACTTATTTCCGTTTCTAATTCCGTTTCTGATTTCTGCTATTTTTTTTGTAGTGAATGTCAAGTCTTGGTTAGGGAAGTGTTTCTCAATGAAAGACTTAGGAGATGCAGCCTATATCCTAGGGATAAAGATCTATAGGAATAGATCTAAGAGGCTAATCGGTCTAAGTCATAGTGCTTATATAGACAAGGTGCTGAATAGGTTCATTTTGCAAGACTCTAAAAGAGGATTGTTGCCAATGTCTCATGGCATAAGTCTCAGCAATATTCAATGTCCTAAGACAAATGATGAGCGAGACAGTATGAATAAGATTCCATATGCATCAGCTATTGGATCTATCATGTATGCCATGCTATGCACTCGACTCGATGTATCATATGCTTTGAGCACTACAAGCGAGATATCGCAATCCTGGTGAGAGTCACTGGATAGCAAGAAAGAACATCCTTAAATACTTAATAAGGACTAAGGAAGTGCTCTTGGTCTATGGAGTTATGAAAATGATCTAGTTGTAAATGGTTACACAGATGCAAGTTTTCAAACTGATATAGATGATTTTAGATCGCAATCTGGATATGTGTTTACTTTAAATGGGGGTGCGAAGCAATGGAAAAGCTCGAAGCAAGAGATCATGGCAGATTCTACAACGAAATTGAGTATATTGCGGCGTCCGATGTAGCAAAGGAGGCAGTTTGGATCAAAAAGTTCATTTCTGAACTAGGTGTGGTTCCAAGTATTGCTAGCCTTGTTTGTTTGTATTGTGACAATAACGGGGCAATAGCACAGGCCAAGGAACCTAGATCACACCACAGATCCAAACATATACTTAGGCGTTTTCATCTTATAAGAGAAATTATTGAGAGGGGAGACGTAAAGACTTGCAGAATACCTACTGAAGACAACGTTGCGGATCCATTGACAAAAGCTCTTCCACAAGCAAAACATGATGGTCATGTTAGATCATTAGGCATTAGATGCATGTATGATTGGCCTTAGTGCAAGTGGGAGATGTTGGGGCATGTGCCCTAGGTCAATCAATTAACTGTCTTTATGAATACTTTTAGTTAATAAAATAGAGGATTTCATTTGCTGATTATTATAATTAATTTACATGTTTACATTATAATAAGATCCATGTGTATTTACAAAAATATCCTAAATGTCCCTAGTCAATCATTATATTGGGAACTATAATGAATTAAGACTAGTGTGAGTCTTGATTGATGATCATATGATGATTATATGTATAGGGATACGAATCAATATCATGAGTACTTGTTAGGGAACAAAGTACTAGACCGACCCGCTATGAGAACATCACATGGATTAAGTCATAGTTGTTTCTCATGATAGGTATATTTTTCACTCCTCTGACTTGAGATTACCAGAGGCTTCAACATTAAGAACACAGTGATTTGACACTATCGAACGTTGTCTTTAACCGGACGATTATAAAGGTTGTGATTGGTTAATGTGTGAGCAATGTGATGAAGTTGTGTAATTAAGATAGAATTTGTCCCTCTCATATAAAGAGAGATATCCAGTGGATCCCTCGATGTGTTAGACTGTTAAAAGGCCTAGTCAAAGTGAATTGATATTGATAAATGTCACTTGGATGTTTTCAGTCTACCTAGAGATCGAGACTAGTACGATTGAACATGTTGGATGATAATTCCATGCCTTATGTTTGATCAAAATGATATCGTGTGACAAAATGATGTTATATACACTATCGATTAGGTCTTATCGACTTGATATTCGTACGACTTGGGTAGTCATAATGTCTTGCTAGAGGCCGCTTATGACTTGTATACCAAAATGTGTTTTGGTACACTCCCAACGTTTTATGAGCCTATTGGGTCGCGCACCAAGAATAGTTTTGCAAGATTTTAAGATGGTTCAGAAAAATAAATTTTATATGATAAAATTCATGACAGAAACGTCATTGTGGTGTAAGTAGGGGTATATGTGTAATTTACTTAATCGTCTATATACAAGGTTGTATAAATAGACGCTTTAAGTTAGAACACATGTACGAAAGATTAAGGGCCGAAACTCTATTTTCGTTTTAGAAACGACTTAGGGTTTTCTAGTATGCTCTGGATCATTTTGGAGAGAAACAAAAAAGATTTGGTATTCTCTTGAAGCTATCACTTCAAATCTCGACCACCTTTAGTGTGTGGACTGCTGGTAGAGGGCGTTCGTCGTTGGCAGCGCCTTAGAGATCGATCAACCTTCAGAAAAGTATTTTACGACCGAGGTATGATTAAATTTTCTTGGTCTAAACGCTTTAATGGAATTAGATTCGAATCCTGTTAGGGTTTTTGTCAAAATTGTTTTGTAATCTCCTCTGCATATGAACCCCGAAACCCAACAGGATTAACTAGTCCACGGGACTATTTAATACCAAATACAAGTGACTAAACTAAACCATCCTTTTTGGTGTCACTAATTAGTCACAATGCTTGGGATTGAAACATTACCAAAGTACCCTTCCTTCTTAAACAAGTGAAATCGTTGCAGTGCTTTTGATTCGCTTCACCTTCATCGACTTCGTTCCTTTCGATTAGAGGAAGGAAAATGAAGGGCGACCTCATTGTCTTCTCTAGGGTTTCTACTCTCCACCTCACCTTCCTCATCATCATCCATGGCAGTCACATTCACTGATCTCCACATCGAATTCGATCTCAAATCTATTATCGAATTCCTTTTTGGTAAGTCTTACATCTCAGGTTACGTATTCTCTAATAAGTCACTCCATCTACTCAATTGATTCGCTATTTTTGATAGTAGATATGTTTTCAATTCTGATTCATTTAGTTGTTGTAGCTATTTTGATGGATTTGCAGTGACAAGCTCAATGTCTTAGTTAAGATGTTTTTGTCTAGAAACTGATGTTTAATTTTAAAGTGTGAGTGGTTGTTGAGTTGTTGATGCTTTTAATGTCTCATCTGATGTTTTGTTTTTTAAGTTGTTTGTTGCAGTTTTCCTGGGAAAGTTGTTGGTGTGAGAGTTGGCGACCAAGCTTTCGTATCAGAGGCTTAGAGGCTGCCCTGGCTGAAGAAGACATTCAACAGCCATATGGAGGTGTAACATATGCAAGGGTATTTTGGTAAATGTACCATTACAACCACATTTACTCCCAGCCTTAAAACTCCCAACCAAACAAGATACACAAATGGGACTAAACCATCTAAACCCATGTGTTAGTTCCATCACAAATTAATCCCATGACCTTATGACTCCAAGCAAACATGCCTTAAAGGGGACAGTTGTTGCTTTAGTGGTTTTTATTGATTAGTGCCATGTTCGTCAATTTATGCTCTCTCTTCTCGGCTTCTCATCAAGCCTAACCCTAAAGCTACTCCAACTCTAACTTGTCGATTTGCGTTCTCTCTCCACTTCCCATCGATCATCAACTTCATAGCTAGGGCTTTTTCTTTTTGACAAAGCTAGGGCATTCCTCTATTTCATTATTTTCTGAATCATATTTGATTGTGTAGCAATTATAAAATAGTTGAATCAATCATTATTTGGGTGGTAGTTCATTGAGGAATACAGATGCGATTTTTTTTTTTTGAGAAAAGAATTCGGTTGTAATGTAGAACAGTAGATCTAGAGACATGGAAGATGTGCTGAAACTTGGTCCAAATATTCTTCCTTTTGCGTCCAAATCTTTTAAGGTTTGCCTTGAATATGAGGTTCTTTCTATGAGCATATGCATATGCTTCCTTTTGTGTCCAAATCTTTAAGTTATAATTTCCATTTCTAATTAAATTTATGTATTTTCTTGTTATGGATCTTAGATTATTAAAACAGTGATATAATTTTTTTGGTTCTTTCTCAAAGAATATGCATGTGTATGTGTGTGTGCTATAATTGTCTTGTTCCTGAAGTTTTGTTGGAGTTCTTGTTGCAATTATCCTCTTATTTTATAGTTTTTTAATTGTATGTCATATTTCCAACTTACAAGATTGTAATTATACTTAATTGAAAGCTTGATCTAAATGTAGTCACGATTACTTACTTTTATAACAATTATTTGGTTTCTTTCAAGCTGAGAGAGGTACCACATTAATACATTTATGGGTCTCTATGATATTCCACTTCTCTTTAGAGCTTGGTCTAAAGCTCTTAAAGGATTATATATTAGATTAGATCAAGGTCTTGCTTGGTTAGAGGTAGAGTTAACTCCCGGGAGATAACTTGGAGGGGAGTTGCAACTAATCTTGCTTGGTTGCCCAAATTGCATGTAAGTTATCTTCCAACTCACACCTAAGTGTGTGAGATACCTCCTCCACCCTTAGAGGAGTTATCTCCCTAGAAAATAATGACAAAACTGCCCCTCATAAATGTTTATTTTTTTGTTGCCCACATCCATCTCTTCTCTTAATATATGTTTTATTCTTTTTTCAACCTTAAACACATTTTATTCTATTTAGAAGAACTCAATGCTTGTTATTAATCCATGAATATAAAGATTATGTAAATAACTCATAAAAAAAGTATTTTTTTATAAAAAAAAAGAAAGTATTTTTCAAGATAAATATTTTTAAAATTATCATTAGTTGTATTCTATTATGTTTATTATTAATAATTATTAAAATATTATTTCAAGAAAATTATAAAAATATTTATAATTATTTAAAGTTTTTAAGTATTTTTGTAAATAATTTATATGTTTGTTATTTACTTCAAGTTTTTATTTAGTTATGAGTAATTAAATAAATAGAAGTGCATGTTGTGAAAATAATAATTCAGTCTTTTTTATCTTAAAAAACATGTTTGAAGGGTATTTATGTCATTTTTTATGTTTTATTGTTTTTAAAATTAGCAACTTTCCTGTAAGTTCAAAGTTGAACCAAACGTGAAATATAAACTTACATTGTGAGTTAACTCCAAGGAGTTATCTTCGCTCACACTGTAAGTTGACAAAAACAAAACGAACCAAATGATGCCCAAGTTGAATGTCTTAATCAGAGTGCATGTATCACAAGATTTTAGCTTTCTATTAAAGTAACATTGATTATATGTAGAGAAAAATGCTTTGCAATTGAACTGATCTCGTAACTTATAATCATTTTATAGAAATTTGTATAACGATATATGTATCTCTGAATCTTAGGAGGATCAACTACATGAATGTGAAAGAATTGGACAATCTTCCTAAGTTGAATACAACAACGATGGTTTTTCATTTTTTTTTCTCCATTGACTCACCAATTCAATTAAACTGTCAACATAAAACTATGGCCCAATTCATGTTTTCCGGAGTAACAATAATTCATGTGTTTAATAGATCTTCTACACGCAATGTGACATTTGCAATTAGTACTTGGTGGGCTGATGCCTCATGCTAGAATATGAGTCAAAATGGTGTTGCGCACGAACTCTACTACATAATGAATAAAATATATATTTGTGTTTGTGGGAAGTAAAGGGAAGTTGCTACCACTTGCGCAAAGTTTTAGAGAGGTAACCTTTTTGTCTCAAATAAAAATGTAGTTAAGTTTCTTTTTTTTTGCATCTTATCCACTCTCAAATCACATTATGACAACTTAGTATTGCTCTTAAGAGTGTTTTTATTTTTGCCATTCCTCAAAGAGCATTGCAAAGTAATAAAATAGTTTTACTATAAAGAGTACTTGACCTATACTTCGACCTTTGCTTTATACCATTGATTTTCTTGGTATTGAATGTTGTTGCATCAATAATGTACCATCTCACCACCCCCACCCTGCTCTGCTCTTCACGCTCACCTCAGCACCACGACACCTAGGGGTGGCAAAAAAATGGGTATAGACGGGTACGGGACCGGACACCCCTTTTAATAACGACTAAAAATAGTGTCCGAACCCGTACCCGTTTTTGAAACGGATACTTTTTTTTTTGTCTGGACTCGTATGTTTTTAAAATATACAAGTCCCATTTTTTGTCAAGACCCGTTTTTTAATAAAATAAAATAAGTTTTTTCACTTAATTATTAACAAAAACACATAAATTTTATGTTGTCATGCATTCCATCATTACAAAAAAGAAATGTTATAAATTCAAAATTCAAGTCTTACAAGTTTCCATATAAAAATAACATCATCATTAGTAAAATTATAATTCAAACATTATGAAAGTTTCAAAACACTACTATAAATAAATAAATAAATATTATTTAAATTAATTGTGAAACGAGTACCCATTTTAAAAAAAATTTGTTCAGACCCGGATCCATTTTTTAAAACGAACAAGAAAGCATGTTCAGACCCTATTAATTTTCAAAAAATTATGTACGGACCCGTTTGAAACGAGTTCAGACAAATACGAACAAACGAGTCCGGGTACATTTTGTCACCCTTAACGACACCTCATCTTTTTGCTCTGCTCTTCACGCCTACCTCAACACCACGACACCTCTCTCTGCTCTACTCTTCTCGTTCAAGTCGTCACTGCTTTGCTTTCTCGCTCAAGTCGTCGCTACTATGCTCTTCTCGCTCAAGTCGACACCTCATCTCTCTGTTATGCTCTTCTCCCTCAAGCCCTCACCTTCTCTATCCTTACTTTGCTTTCCATTGTCGCTCACTTCACTAAGTTGTTTTTCAATCTTTCGATCATGAAAACTTGTTTTTTCGTTTTTGTGTTTTTTTTATTTATCTGGTAAGATTTATTTTTTTGAATTAAATTTAAAATTTTTTTACTCATCATCATCACCAGATAAATTTGTCGATTAATCGTCTTCGTCGTAAAATCTGCTAAGTTGTCTCAGTAGTATGAATTTTCTCGCATGTCCACGGTTCCTTCTTCCACTTTCTCACGAACGAAGTGATACTCGAACTCGTATATGCTTTGTTTTTGAATGAAAGGCGGATTCCTTGCGAGATGCAAGGCACTCGACCGTCACAATACAAAGTAATTTTCTCTTGTTTGTGCCCGAGTTCCTCCAACACCATCTTCAACCATACTCGCTTCTTTACTAGCTTGTGTAGTCATGACATATTCTCGCTTCGTTGTTGACGTAGCCACAACGATCATAGCTTTGAAACCCAAACTTCATCGTCCCGCCAAAGCAAGTGTGAACACATATCCAGTGGTGGATTTGCTTTTATCGAGATCTCCTGCATAATCAGAATCAACATATCCACGACAATAAAGTCCGATCCTCCGTAACATAATGCAACATTTGAGGTACCCTTGATGTATCGTAGGATCCTCTTTACAAAGATTCCAATGCTCTTTGCCAGGATTCGCCATGTACCGACTAACTACTCCCACTGCTTGTGCAATGTCCGGTCGTGTACAAATCATCGCGAACATTAAGCTTCCCACTGCTGATGCATACGGCTTTCGAGACATTTCCATCCTCTCTTCTTCACTGCTAGGACTCATACTTGAGGATAACTTGAAATTAATAGAAAGTGGGGTAGAAATTGGCTTACAGTCTTGCATGTTAAAACGACGCAAGATCTTCTTCAAATAATTTTTCCGAGAAAGCCAAATCTTTCTATTATTTCGTCTCGATGAATTTGCATCCCTAGAATCTTGTTTGCTTGGTCCCAAATCCTTCATCTCGAACTCCCTAGCCAATCGAGCCTTTAATTCTTGAATACGATCTTTGTTGGGCCTCGATACCAACATGTCGTCTACATACAACAAAAAAACAATGAAATCATTGTTACCAAACCTCTTGAAATATGCGCAAGGGTCTCGCATTTAGTCTCGTTGTAACCAAGGCTCATTATGAAGGAATCAAATCTCTTGTACCAACACCTCTACGCTCGCTTTAGATCGTACGAGATTTGTTCAACCGACAAACCAAGTTCTCCTTTCCTTGTTCTTTAAATCCTTCAGTTGGAGCATATAAATCTCTTCTTCAAGATCTCCATGAAGAAAAGTCTGTCTTAACATGTAGTCGCTTCTAGATGTAGATCAAAAGTAGCACATATCGCGTAACTACTCGAACTCGTTGTAAGTCGAACCACAGGGAAAATATCTCATTGAAATCAATGCCTTCTTTCTCGAGCATATCCTTTCACCACCAATCTTGCACGATACCGCTCCACTTGATCATCACTTTCGTTTGATCTTGTAAACCCATTTGTTGCCAATGGGCTTCCTGCCTCCTGGTAATGGAACTAGCTCCCATGTTTTATTTTTATGGAGAGCTTCGATTTCTTCCTGCATTGCTGCCATCCACTGAGATGCTTCCGAGCCATGCATTGCCTCTTGAAGAGTTGATGGTTCTCCTTCCTGTTAGAAGACAGTATGCAACATTGCTTTCCATAATATAATCTGAGTGCCAGTCTGTGCGTTTCTCGTGCGAGATGATCTACGAGGTTCTGGAACTTCAGGTTCACCTGGTTCATTCTCCTCATGCTCTGGTACAGCTTCAGAAGAATCCTTTCGTTCAGATTCACATTCCACCTGTACTGTCGTAGTTTCTGAAATGCTATCATCTTTCTCTATTTGTACCTTGTCCTCTGTAAAGAGAACATCTCTGCTGACTACAACCTTGTGGGTAGTGGAATCCCACAAAGCGATACCCCCTTCACTCACAAGATACCCCAAGAATAAGCATTTCCTGGATTTTGGATCTAGCTTTGTAGTTTCTTGGGCATTGTACATAGCGTACACTTTGGACTTCCAAATACATGGAGGTTTGAATAGTCAACCGGTTTACCAGTCCATTTCCATCGGTGTCCTCAACTCAATTGCCGTTGATGGAGCCCGATTTATCACGTAACAAAGGCGGTGTTGATCGTTTCAAATTTCAAAAAACTTTTTTTTTTTTTAAGCTGCAGTACTCAACATAGCTCTTGTTCTTTCTAGTAGAGTTCTGTTCATCCGCTCTGCCACTCCATTTTGCTGAGGAGTGTATGCTGTAGTGAACTGTCTTTTGATGCCTTCCTGTTTGCAAAAGCTATCAAACTCATTGCCAGTATATTCTCCTCCATTATCAGTCCTCAAACACTTGATCTTCTTCCCAGATTCAAGTTCAACCCGCGCCTTGAACACTTTGAAGATTCCGAACACATCTGCCTTCCTCTTGATTGGATACACCCAACATCTCCTGGAGTAATCATCAATGAAGGACACAAAATAATTTGCTCCTCCTACTGATGTGACTGGTGCTTGCCATACATCAGAGTGGACCAATTCTAGAATAGCCTTACTTCTAGAATTTGATGTGTTAAACTTCAACCGATGTTGCTTGCTTGTTACACAATGCTCACAAAAGGGTAGTGACACCTTTGTGAGGCCTGGAAGTAGCTTCTTCTCAACAAGGATTTTCATTCCTTGTTCGGACATATGTCCAAGTTTCTGGTGCCAGATCATTGCAGATCTCTCACTTGAACAACTTGAAGCAACTGATGCTTCGCCTTCCTGAAGAGTCTCTCCCATGAGCAGGTACAAGTTTGCAGCAACCTTTTCTCCCTTCATAAGTACAAGCGCTCCTCGACTGACTTTCATGATCCCTTTCTTGACTTTGATTTCACAATCAAGATCATCAAATCGTCCCAAAGATAGCAGATTCTTCTTGAGGCCTTCCACATGTCGCACTTCTTGGATAGTGCGAACAGTACCGTCATACATCTTCAACATGATGGTTCCGATGCCAATGACCTTTAGAGCATGGTCATTACAACTGTACACAGATCCTCCTAAACTAGGTTCATAGTGATGGAACCATTCTCTTCGAGATGTCATGTGATACGTCGCACCTGAGTCGATAATCCAGGCATCAGAGAATCTTTTCCTGCTTTTAGTTGTTGTTGCCGCCTCGCAACACAATGCAGCTCCATCATTTGAAGTGCTAGCCACATTTCCTTGAGGATCGGAGTTTTTCAAACTCCAACAGTCTTTCTTCAAATGACCCTTCTTGCCACAGTTGTAGCATTTAAAATTCTTCTTGCTTTTTGACTTTGATCTACCATGATTGTGACTCCCACTGGGGCCACGTTCGTTGATCTTCCTCTCATCACAGTCAGGGTCTCCACTTGTTGTGAACCGGCCTGCCTGTCTTCTTTGTTCTTGCGCCGATTTTCTTCTTCTAGAACAACAGCTGCAACATCATCGAAGGCTAAACAATCTGTTAAGAGATTATTTGTCAGATTGATGATGAGTTGATCATATGAATCCGGTAGACTTTGAAGCGAAAGTTCAAGACGTTTTGCGATTCTATTTTATAACTCAATGATGTGAGTTGAGAAAATAGTGTATTCAACAAGATTGATGTGCTCCGTCACATCGAAGTAGACTCCGCCATCCGTAGAGTGTATAATTTCCTCTTCGAAAAATTTTGTTGTGGAGTGACTTGGCCTCGTACAATTTTCCAAGGTGATCCCGCATCTCCTTGGCGTCTTTTTCTCTTCTATGCTTGACAATACTCCATCGCCTAGTGACAGATGAAGATTTGCAATAGCATTCTCGTCCATCTCGTTCCATTTGGCGTTGTCTTCGAAATCACCGGCCTTTCGCCGATGGCCGCCAAACAATTATCCTTTCTCGGGATAGCCTTCATCTTTAATTTCCACAAGTGAGAAATTACTCCCGTTGAATTTCTTAATCTTGAACTTTGTCGCCATAGCTTCTATCACAAAGTCGAGCAAAAATTAGCTCCCACTACGAATAGTGCAAAATACCTTCAAGAAGTGAATAGTAATTTGACTTATTTTCTCGATGTGGAGGATCCACTATTTAGTGGCAACCACAGAGCATACGATAAGTAAATACACCCACTCCAACAAATAGTAGGTGTTACACCATCATTTGTTCATTCAATAGCTATTGTGATTTCGTGTTCAAAGCGGCTGAAATTAGGTTTTGTTGTTGAAATTGGTGATCCAATTTTGAATATGATGTTTTAAATGTGTGATTGTTTAGTTGAAGATAATTTGTGCCCTTTCTTAGTTGATGTAGTTTTCTGTTAAGTCTGTGGAGCAAAAGTTCAATAAAAAAAAGTTAACTTTACTTCAATTCATCACAAACTACGACCAGGCCGACCTAACCGAGCAAACTGTGGTGGGTTTGGTTGCGATTTTAAGAGTTCACGTGATTTGGTTGTGATTTGCAAAATAACCAAACCGTGAACCCCTCGGTTTAGTTGCGGTTTAAAGATTTTCACCACTAAACTGCGGTTTGCCTACCCCTACTAATGGTGAACACTTTTGTAGGTTTGTTCTATCCATGATTAGCTTGCTTAAATGAACGTTAGTAACTGTGTCAATAGTCAGGAATGCAGAGTTAATTGCTTCAAACTCTATGTATAGTGAGTGGTAAGTACTCTATGCAGGGTTAATGACAAGTATAGGAGCCGCAATAGCACTGATATGGAGACATGCAATAAAAGTACTAGACAAGACTGTAAGTTCATTATTCTAAAATCTTCTGAAAATTCGACAAGAACTGAGTTTTGAGGCCATGCAACAATTATGTTCACTTTCAGAGCAATTAATTAAGGTTTGCAGATTGAGTAGTTAAATATGGAGTTGTAATGAATTACATGAAATATGTTGTCTCAGTAGGAATGTAACTAAATTTTCATTTGTAAAAACGCACGTCATCTTTCTTGTCAATGAATAGCTTCACAGCGCACGTCATCTTTCTTGTCAATGAATAGCCTCACAGCATATAATTGATCATGTATATTACCATCAAATTTTACTCATGAGCTAATTCTAATCAAATTTTGAGAATAATTCAAATACACACTCTTTGCAATCTCAATCTTCACTTTTGATGTTAACATAAATTGGAGGACCATTTTCAAGAAATTAAAAAAGGTTAAGATATGCTAATGACCAAGGATACTTTCAAATATATGGGAAATTATGTTATGATATATTATTAATGAAAATGGTGTAATGAATACAAAAGACAACTCTTTTTATACCATGCACTACTGGAATTTTTTGGGGGCATAGCTACAAGCTATACCTCCCCTGTATTTAAAACAACTTTAAATTCTCAATTCCACGACAACATATTATCCCTAACTGGCAACCTCTTTGGCATTGTCCATTAATTACCCCCTTTTCACACTCCAATTATGTAATGTAACATTATTTAATTTTAGTTTTAATTTAAGTTATATAGCGCGCACTAGTATATATATATATAAAAGGGGTTTTGACCACATCACTATTTTCATCTCTTTTTCTTCTTCATTGTCTCTTTTTTTTTGGTAAAATTTTCATTGTCTCTTTTCTCCAACATAAAAATGAGAACATCCAAAGCCAATCTAGAAATGCCTCAATAAAAAACTCATGAATAAAAAAAAAATTGAATAAATTTGATAGTATACTGTAATCAACTTAAGACAACTTAGAATGTATCGATCAAAGTACCAAAACATTTTAAATGTATTAAATCGCGTACAATTTGATCATGTAGCTGACCCCTTATGAATGGGATTGAAGCCTTTGTTTTCGTTGTTGTATTAACAAAACGAGTATGTTTCAAACATTTAAATGAGCATTCATTTCGGAATATAGACTCATCGATTTGGGTCTACGTTTCTTGCGAAGTTGTGCAACCAGAGGCAGTGCTAGGCAGTTGCATTTTTTTCATTGAAACGGCTAAGATCTAGTCTATTTCATGTTTCTTTCTTTGTGTGGGTTAAGCTCTAGTGTTTTTTATTTAGTTAAAATTCATTTTCGCCTACATGCAATGGTTGTCCCCATTGTTGAAGTGATTGTCCTTTCTTTAAGGCTAAAGTTGGGTCCCACTATAATGTGCAAGTTTTTAAAATTTGTTCCATGCTTTATTGTTGTAAAATCTATTTGGAATAAATACTTGTCCGGTTAGACGAAGAACACCTCAATACAAATCACTTTGGGAAAAAAAAAATGCTTCATTGTTATAAAATTTATTTGTAATAGATGCTTGTCCGGTTACACATGAAGAACACCTCAATACAAATCACTTTGGCAGCCAAAAAAAAAAAAAAAAAAAAACTCTCCACAAATTCTGTTCTTTTTGTCTTTACTTTATTCAAAAGCCTCAAGAAGTTGCCACATTATAAATAGCAGTGGTAATGACTAAGCAACGAATCTAGATAACGTCGAATCCAAATTGCAAGCCTATTATGGAACAAATTTTGTCTGCAAACTATAAGAGCTTATCTCACTTTCATTTGGTCTGCTATCAGATATTCTCATCTCAATTACTGCATCAAAAGTTAAGACATACATAACCTTGGCCTTGTCACTTGTCTTGAACCAAATAAAAATGATCGAAGAGTGAAACACAGCATGGCGTCATAATCATCGGGTAATGAAAACTAGAGGACGCAGCATCTTTACATGGGAAATAAAAATGATCGAAGAGTGAAACACAGCATGGCGTCATAATCATCGGGTAATGAAAACTAGAGAACGCAGTTCATAGTTTTGTACTTAAGTCGAGAAATAAATATGTTTTGGTTTATACAAGCAAGCATTGAAACACGGCACTTGATTTTGTTGTTGCAAATAGTTTGAGTTTGATCAGTTCATATTTTTTCCCTCTCTAAATGAGATTCTTACAGTTGATGGAATGGAGAAAAAACAAATAGTTAACAAAAGGGTTGACTAAGGTTACGAAAACAGTTAAAGCCGAAGCAAAACCTCTTTCTATACATCCTACAGAAAGCAATTGTATATGGATCGAAACTTGAAACTAAAATTGTGCTTACCCAAAGCAAACCTCTTTCTATATAGATTGAACTACAGTTACATCTGAAAAAAAAAACCTACAGTTACAGAATTATCGAGGAAATCAAGAGGAACAATCTCACATTCCCAGACTATCAAACATATTCTGCTTACCCTAAGAGAAAGTTCGTATCGACATCTAAAGCATACTCAACATGAATAACTTAAACTTAAATCTCCGGAGTAGTTGAACGAAATCAATAAAGGAGCTCAAAGACATCCATAGGCTGAGTCAAAATGGTCACTTCTACGTAAAGTAATTTCACAAAAGAAAAACAAAGTAGGAGACCGTACAACATTGCTCATTCAACAACATACTCTTTTTACCCTAAAAGAAAGTTTCTAGACATCTAAAGCACACTCGACATTAATAACTTTCACAAAAATCTCCGAAGTTGTTGTAGAAAATCAATAAAGGAGCTTAACGACATCCATAGGCCAAGTCAAACTGGTTTTTTTTTGTCAAATACGTCAAACTGGTGTTACTTCTACAGAAAGTAATTTCACAAAAAAAAAAAAAAACTCAAAAAAAAAGTAATAGACCATAGTCCATTGCTCACTAGATCAACAACATATTCTTTTTACCCTAAAAAAGATAGTTAATATCGACATCAAAAGCCTCCACATGAATAACTTACACTAAAATCTCTGGAGTGGTTGTAGGAAATCAATAGAGGAGCTCAAAGAAGTCCATAAGCGATTCAAACTGGAGTTACTGCTACAGAAAGTAATTTCACAAAAAGAAAAACAAAGTAGGAGACTGCACTACATTGCTCACTAGATCAACAACATATTAAGAAGCCCAATAAGAAGCACGCACATAGGAGCTCCTGAACTCCAGTCGACATTGATAGACTCTCAGGTAAAGCGAACAAAGGTTTCAAAGGAGACGCTGATTATATTAGTCATCTTCATATTATAGAAAGGAAAATACTTGAATGACAACAACAATGTTACACCACAAGACACATTGGCCCACAAGAGCCCTCCATGAGACCTCAACCCGCGTGTTATGCATCGAGATCTGTGTATGTCCGCATCTCGAGGCATGCATGGATGGCTATTTTGAACCAATGTGTCTTGTGGTGTGACATGTTGTTGTCATTCTAGCACTTCTCCTATAAAAATGTATAAATAAGCGGTTTAGGGCTTTATGAGAGGCATGAGAAAAGTGTTGAGAATTAGGGTTCTACTTTGTTGAGTAGTTGGGGAGAGTTCAGCCTCTAAGTTGCGGGTTTCTTGTGTCTCTTTAGTTTATCAATAAATTTTTTGTCTCTCTTGCATTATCTATTTATCTCTCAATTCGTTGTTTATTGTGTGTTTGTTTAGTTAGTTGTCTTGATAGAACTTTGATAGAACTTGAGTTGTATCATACATACTTCCAAATTCCATCAGTAAGCGATCCTCGAGAAAGCTTTTTTTTTTTTTTTGAAAAATATTTAATAAGCAAAACATACAAATGGAGAAAGATGCTAAAAAAATATATCAAGTCAAACTTAGCACCAGGAAAGGCTCCCAAATTTAATGAACCTTCATATAACTGCAAATCAGAATAATAGCCTTGAACTTGACTCCAAGCCTAAAACTCATTTAAAATACCTTTGCTGCCATTACAATTTCCGGAAGCCGAAAACATAAATAAATAGAAACGCAGGAGAGGATCACCACAACCAATATCTCAATAACATCTGAGCTTTCACGGAATTGTTGCATTTGCCAAGAAGAAAAAAAAAAAAAAAAAAAAAAAAAAAAAAAAGGCTTATATGACATACAGAATCACGGATAAGTAATTCTTTTTGGCTTAATAAGCAAATATATCCTAAAGTTTCAAAGTTTTTGCAAAAATATCCTAACGTTTGAATTTTGGCAAAAATATCCTAACCTTTTGATTTCTTGTAAATTATATCATCACTTTCTATTTTTAGTGAATTACACTTGAAAATATAATAAATTATGCACACAATTGAGAATATTATATCATATAAATGGAATTGGTATGTAATCTAGTGACCATTCACTTTGATTGTAGTCTGATACATAATAATTACAAATAAGGATACAATTTGCATGAAACTAAAAGATTATGATATATTTGCAAAAATTGAAACGTTAAGATATTTTTGCAAAAATCTTGAAATATTAGGACGTGTATACCTATTAAGCCATTCTTTTTCTAGTAATTTATCCTATCAAGTTCAAAAATGAAAAAGCTTCTGGAGAAGGATTTCAAATTATTTCAAAACTTACAAAGAAAGAAACAAACAATACACGCATGCCTTAGGAAACTTCCATCATTTACTTTGGAGAAATCAAGCTCAATGAGTATTTTGTCAAAGTTCTTCACAAGATTACTCCAGCAATAACTGGGGGTACAAGCAAGAATAACAAATATCTAAATTTGGATCTTGGCTAGTCAAACGGCCTGACAAATGTGAGGGCTTACAAACATCAAGGTTCTTCATAAAGAACCGACTAATGTACTCTCCTTGTTTTCTTATGCTTATCAGCCTAAGATTTACAATTGAACAGAAACCCAATCTATATCATTTTTTTTTTTTCGCTCCTCTTCTTCAGCTTAAAAAAAGTGAATTGCTTTACAGTTTTATCATTCGGAAGCCAAGCTGAAATGCTATAGCTCTCCTCGGTGATTCTATTACAACCAGATGACTCTGATTTGCAAACCCATGTAATTCATTCAAGAACAACAACAACAACAACAACAACAACAACAACAACATAGCCTCAGTCCTAAATTAACTGGGGTCGGCTACATGGATCAAACTTTTCCATTGTGCTCGATTAAATGCAATTGATGGTGAGCTTTGCAAACCATTTAAATCCCTCCTAATTAATGTATCCCATGTTAAATTTGGTTTGCATCTACCTCGTCGAATTTCTACAGTTTCTATTGAGTCAAGTTTTCTAGTTGGAGCATTTGTAGGCCGTCTTTGCAGGAGACCAAACCATCGCAACCGCCCTTCCCTAATTTTTGTATCAATTGGTGTTACTCCTACTTGTCTTTGAATTTCTATATTTCTTATTCTATCTTTACAAGTTTTACCACACATCCACCTAAGCATCCTCATTTCTGCTACGTTCATTTTATGTAATTATTGTTGCTTTACCGCCCAACATTCACTTCCATAGAGCATAGCTGGCCTAATTGCAGTCCTATAAAATTTTCCTTTTAACTTAGTAGGAACATTTCGATCACAAATCACCCCTGTTGCACTCCGTCATTTCTTCCATCCAGCTTGAATTCTATGTGTGACATCATTCTCAATGTTACCATCATTTTGTATGATTGATCCTAGGTAAGTGGTTTACCTTATGAACTTCTATTTCTCCTAATTTTACCACTTCGTCATCTCGATGTCTAGTGTTTCTAAACTCACAGTGCATGTATTCGGTTTTCGTCCTACTCAACTTAAAGCCTTTAGATTCTAATGTATTCCTCCAGAGTTCTAATTTCCTATTCACTCCATCTTTAGTTTCATCCACTAAGACAATATCATCTGCAAATAGCATACACCATGGTATATCCTCTTGAATATGTCTAGTTAGTTCATCCATAACTAAAGTAAATAGATATGGGCTTAAAGCCGATCCTTGATGTAGTCCTATCGTAATGAGAAATTCTTTTGTAGCTCCTCCAAATGTCTTTATACTCGTTACTACTCCATCATACATATCCTTAACAGTGTCTATGTATCTAGCATACACTATTTTCCTTTCTAGAACTCACCAAAGAATATCTCTAAGGACCCTATCATATGCTTTTTCTAAATCTACGAATACAATATGAAGATCTTTTTCTTTTCTCTATATTTTTCTAACAATCGTCTTACAAGGAAAATCGCCTCCATAGTTGACCTCCCAGGCATGAAACCAAATTGGTTCTCTGATATTATTGTTTCTCTCCTTAGCCTATTGTCAATTATCCTCTCCCAAAGTTTCATAGTGTGACTCATAAGTTTAATTCCCCGGTAGTTTGAGCAACTTTAAATGTCTCCTTTATTTTTGAAGATTGACACAAGTGTGCTTCTTCTCCAATCCATTGGCATCCGTTGTGAAAAGTTTTATTAACCAAGTCAATCCAATTTCTCCTAAGCATTTCCAAACCTCTATGGGTATTTCATCTGGGCCACATGTTTTCCCTATTTTCATTCTTTTCAATGCCTCTTTAACTTCTACAATTCTAATATTACGTGTATAGTTTACATTTCTTTCTTGGTGTGGATTTTCATCTATTATAGTATCAACTTAGCCATCATTAAATAAACTATCGAAGTAACTTCTCCATCTCTCCTTAATATCCTCATCGCGCGTTAAAACATTTTGATTTTCGTCCTTAATACATCTTACATGACTTAGATCTTGTTTCTTTTTATCTCTTAATTTGGCTAGCCTATATATATATTTTTTTCGCCATCTCTATTACCTAACCTTGTATATAGATCTTCCATGAAATTTGTTTTAGCTTGACTAACTACTTTTTTAGCTTATTTTCTAGCTTCTCTATATTGATTGTACACATCTTCATCTTGACACTTAGGTATTTTCCTATACATCTCTCTTGTAGTCTTAATTGCTCGTTGGACATCCTCGTTCCACCACCATGTTTCCTTCTTTGGAGGTCCCAAGCCCTTAGATATACCTAATACGTTTGATCCCACTCTCCTTATGCAACTACTCATTTCTAGCCACATTGTATTAGCATCTAAGTCAATATTCCAAACATTTTCCTTTAGTAGTTTTTCTCTAAACTCTACTTGTTTACTATGTTTTAGGTTCCACCACTTTATTCTAGGGTCGCTAACTCTTTTATTCATATTATGTCGTCGTGTTAGCTTAATATCAAGTACTACTAACTTATGTTGGGTAGTAAGTGCTTCACCAGGTATTACTTTGCAGTCTCTACATATTTTTCTATCTATTTTTCTTGTTAAAAGAAAATCTATTTGACTCTTGTTATGACCACTACTAAAAGTAATTGTATGCGACTCCCTCTTTCTAAAACTAGCATTTGCTAAGACAAGATCGTATGCTGAAGCAAATTCTAAGATTGATTGCCCTTTTTCATTTCTATTACCGCTACCATAACCTCCATGAACTCTCTCAAACCCATCGTTACTTGCCCCGACATGCCCATTTAAATCTCCTCCAATAAAAACCTTTTCATCTAATGGTATACTTTGCATAAATCCATCCATATCGTTCCAAAACTTGCGTTTGATGCTCTCGCTTAATCCTACTTGTGGTGCATAGGCGCTAAGTATGTTAATTTTTTCATCTCCAATAATTAATTTAGCTAGAATCAATCTATTCCCCATTCTTTTAACCTCTACGACCTTATCTTTATAATCATTATCTACCACAATTCCTACTCCATTGCATTTTCTATCTATACCAGTGTACCACAATTTAAACTCTGTGCTTTCTATTTCTCTACTCTTTTCTCCTACCCATTTTGTCTCTTGGAGGCAAGCAATATTGACTCTCCTTCTAATCATGATATCTACTAGTTCTATTGACTTCCCCGTAAGTGTTCCTATGTTTTATGTTCCTAAACGAATTTTTTCTCCCCTTTGTATTTGTTTTCCTTTTCTATTTCTATTTTGTCTAAAAGATCTAGTGTTTGTATTTATGATTTTGTTTTTGTTTTCGTGTTTGTTTTGAACTAGCTTCTTTACCCACATCCGTTCTTTGTGTGAGAACCCTTGCTCATTTTTCTTCGCATCCGGGCGACGATGTGAAGGGATTAACTTCTTTACCCACACACGTCCTATGTGTGGGAACCCTTGCTCATTTTTCTTCACACCCAGGCGGCGATGTGAAACACACCCTTGCTCATTTCTCACTACACTCGGGCTCCGATGCAGCGCGTCGCTAGGTTGGAATGCCCCAACGTTTATATATGTTTGATCCATTTTATGAAAAGCGACAAAAGTTTTACGCTGGTTGTCAACTTATCGCAACCCTCCTCTATTTTCCAAGAATGAAAAATGAGCTTGGGGCCTCCCTCTCCCATTTTTTGGGTATGAAAAGTGAGTTTGGGACCTCCCTTACCCATTTTTTGGTATGAAAAAATGGGCGTCAGAGTCCTCTTTTATCCGGACTTGAGACCGGCCATGTAGCGCATATAGTGTACAGCATAGGTGGAGTTATTCAGGAAGTTCCATAATACCTTAAACTTGGCAGTGCATCGAGCTATGGAAAATGATAAGAAAGTCCATTCTTCTTCATCTTAAAGCCGAATTAGTAAATATATTTATGAATTAACTAATTACAAGGACTTGTGGTTTCCAATACTAAGGTGCTTCCTGCTATCTATTTCATTGGTCTTTAGTTACTTTAGTGTTAATTGAAGTATAGAACTTGTTGAGGCTCTCGATACAATAACAAAGAAGCAAAATTTAAGAATACTTTCTATTACTTTTCCTCTTGGGAAATGCGAGAGAACACACAAACTTCCGTGGAATTTCAAAAGAAGTCACAACAGAGCATGAAAACATACTTCATTAAAATGTACATTTTTCGTTGAATTCTACAATTCCAGCCCCACCTCTACAAATCCTTCACTTCCTTCCCAATATCAATTACAGCAGACAATCATTCAACAACCACAACACAAACACAATTCACGAACCTCATTGCGCAGAAATCAATCAAGACTGCTTGAGATGCCTCCACAAGTACCGTCCGCTCGCCATGTCAACGCAGGTCCAGAATCCGGATCCAATTGCAGAGAAAACCTAATCCAACCAAAATGCATCAGAAATTCAGAAACAGAAACCCTAGAATCCCTAGAATTTTAAACAAGATGGAACGAAATCAATCATCCAAATTGCAACACCGTACATACCTTCTTCGATCGAGGCACATCGTCAACAGGCTTCACCAACTCATCCGAATCCCGAACATCATCGTCAGCTCTAGATTTGAGGTTCTTGAAGACTAGGAATCCGGCGAGAGTAGCAGAGATGAAGAGGAGAATCAGGCGCAGAGGACACATTGTGGACGGAGCGAGCGCGTTGTGTCAATTAGGGTTTTGGTTTTTTCAGAGGAACTCCATGAGCAAGAGAGAGGGATTGGTGGGAGCAGTTGAAGTTTGTTGGTTTTGTTGCGCAGAGAATGTTAGGTGAGAAGAATGGTGTAAGGCGCCGCCCCGCGTTGGACTTTTCGGAAGCGCTGCCTCGGAAAGCACTTGTTTTTGTTAGTGGACTTGATGTAATGTGCCACCAACACCACCCGCACGTCTCCTCCTTGTGGTTGTTTTTTTTTTTTTTTTTTTTTTTTCAATTATTACTTTTTATATTTTTTTAGGGTCTTGTTTTCTTAATCCACTTTGAGCACCAAGATAGGAGTACGGAGTGGATCCACGCTTCACAATTCATCTCGAGAGGCACACATAAGGATTACAGTAATTATTTCATAATAGACGCACCCCAGACCTCATTTTATAAGAGATTAGTTAACAAGCACGTGTTTTGCACGTGGTGCACAAATAAAGTGATTTACCCTGTTTTTATCTACTTCTTTGCGTTTGCAAATACTTGGGTACGCCGGTAAAATATGAGGAGTACCCTGTTTTTATCTAATTCTTTGTGTGAGGAGTAATTAAGATTATATTTAATATGGACTTCATCGAGTTCAAAGAGGCCAATCTGTAATGGATACTTAAAAAAATGCAATGATGATTGCTCCACTTGGTGTTAAAATGTGCAACTATGTCGTTGACTCGTTGGTCACTTGAACACAAATTAAGATTCATACTATAAGTGTTTTAGAAAACAATAAAATGGCAATGTAATAGTTACACTAATTCAATTAGTAATTAACGCAAATATCAATTGGTTCAACCATATATGCCATCAAAAAATCTCAACATTGCATATATAAATTGGCACGAAAAAAAAGAAGGAAAACCTTATTAGCACATAAAAAGTCTTATAATTAAATTAGAGCACAAAAAAGCTTACAAATAATGTCATATCTTGATGGAGAGGGAATAATTGATGTTGGCAAATCACTACAAACTAAAATTAAAATAGCTAACATATTGTCAGTTCTCTTATAAAAAAAACAAAAAAAAACATCCATGTTGATAAATTCTTCAGACTATTCAACCAAGGCCCTCACTCACTCTCTTTCTCTCTCACACTCTCTAAAATAACAATCTTCTTTCTTCAAAAAAAGACTTCAAAATGTTATTTCTACATTAAGAAATCGACTAAAGGCTCTGCAAACAAAAGTTAAAAAAAAAAATCTTAAATCTGAAGTGAATTTCCTTAATTTTTTTTCCAAGAAATTTAATGAAAAAGCCATTTATAATATGATAATGGGCGTTTCAAATTGGGAACCCGAAATCAAAAGAGGAAAGTAAAGAAGAAAGTAGTAAAAGAGAGGCAACTGAAGAATGAATGTGTGATGTACCTTGATGTGTCAGTGAAAAACTTGTTCAGTTCTACCACAATGCATGAAATAAAACAAAAGATGAGATAAGCTTAATTAAATCTGTTAGATTATGTAAATATTTAGTCAAAAATATTTTGTAATATTCTATTTTAGGTTAGCATACATTAGAATCAATTAGTCAAATTAGTTCCTAATTTGTAGCCTAACATTACGATGTAAATGATGTATATTAACCTATTGAATGAATGAGAAGCGACACGGCAAATATTATCTTACATGGTATCAGAGCAGGTCTCTGCAACCCTAGCAGCCGTCCACCTCTCATCTTCTTCGTCCCTTCCTTCTTCTCATCTCCATGGCTGATGCGTCCAAGTTGCATCCTGCAACCACGGTCACCAATATAAAATCTCGCATTCCTATTGTTCTTGACTATGAAGGACGCCAATACAACAACTGGGCTACCCTCTTCAAGCTCCATTGCCGAGCGAATTAGGTAATTAATCACATCTTACCTCCTGCCTCCACCACCGTCTCATCCACGACAACCGAAGCCGCGGAAATTGCTGCAAAGGCTCTATGGGAACGGCTAGATGACATCGTACGACAATGGATATATGGTACGATATCCAATGATCTTCTCAACACAATCATTGATTAAGAGGACACCGCAATTGAGGCATGGAATCGCCTTGTTCATCTCTTCCAGGACAACAAATCGGCTAGGGCTCTTGCCCTTGATGCAAAATTTACGAATACCAAATTGGTGGATTTCCCAAACGTGAAAGCATACTGTACCAGGCTCAAGGTTCTTGCAGACAACCTCGCCAACGTCGGCCACAAAGTCTCTGACAAACGTCTGGTGCTCCGTCTTCTGCGTGGGTTATTAGAAGAATACAAGCATTTTTGAACAACGGTGCAGCACCGTACTCCTCTCCCATCCTTTAAAGTTGTGCGGTCAATGCTCGATCTTGAGGAAGACAGCAATGGCGAGGACGCCATTCATGAATCAGGTTCGAATGCCGCTCTCATTTCCCGCAATATTAATCCTCATAATTTCTCTGTTAATGGGCAGCCCAACAATTCCGAAAATACCTACAATAATCGAGGAAATTCCACAATCGTGGAAAGAAGTACAACCGTGGTCGTGGTGGTGGGAACCGCAACAACAACCGCGGTGGTGCTGGGAATGGCCAGAACATTGGCGGGGGCAACCGGAACAACCACCGAACAGTCGCCGCGCGCGTCAAAGCACCAAGGAGCTCATGCCCAGCCTTGGTCTTTCCCTCCTTGGGCTTCTTGGGGGCCACAGCCATGGGCCACCCCACCGTGTCCCTACCCCACCACAGGGTGGCAACGGCCACGCCCAACTCAGTCACAGCAAGGCATTCTCGGTACTCGCCCTCCCCAGTCTTTCTATTCGGCAGCCCCGCCACCGCAACATGGTGGGTATGTGCCCACGGATATTGATCAGGCTATGCATACAATGTCCTTGCATCCGCCTGATGACAAAAATTGGTACATGGACACCGCGGCCACATCTCACATGACCAACTCCAAAGGTACTCTCTCGTCTTACTTTCAATCGAGCAAAAATAATGGCATTACTGTTGGTAATGGTAACATGATTCCATTCATGGTTGTGGTCATACTTCCCTTCAAGTCAATCCCTCCCTAAACTTTGAAAAATGTTTTACATGCACCTAAACTCATCAAAAACCTTATTTCCGTTCGTAAATTTACGATTGATAATATGGTTTCTGTTGAATTTGATCCTTTTGGGTTTTCTGTGAACGATTTACGGACGGGGAGCAAACTCATGAGATGTGAGAGTTCGGGTGATCTTTATCCATTCTCCAAAACTTATCGAGCCATTCCCTCATCCGCATCATCTGCTTTTACTGTCATCTCTCCTCATATTTGGAACTCCCGTTTGGGTCATCCAGGGGATGTAATTCTTAGTTCTTTACGTCGTCGTAATTTGATTGAATGTACTAAGGCTCGAAACAATGTTTGTCATTCTTGTCCTTTGGGGAAATTGATTAAAATGCCTTTTTATGACTCTCTTTCAACTACTACTATGCCCTTTGACATTGTTCACAGTGATTTATGGACTTCACCCGTTCTTAGCTCTTCCGGTCACAAATATTATGTTTTCTTTGTTGACAATTATACTAATTTTCTTTGGAATTTTCCCATCCAAACAAAGTCTTAAGTTTATGGTATCTTCTTGTCTTTTCGGACTTTCATTCGCACTCAATTTGAAAAAGAAATCAAAACTTTTCAATGTGACAATGGACATGAATTTGATAATGGTCCTTTTCATAAATTTTGTGAACAAAACGGGATGCTTTTTCGATTTTCGTGTCCGCACACCTCACCCCAAAATGGTAAGGCGGAACGGAAAATCAAATCCATAAACAATATTGTTCATACACTCCTTGCCCATGCATCTATGCCGGCCTCCTATTGGCATCATGCCTTGGCCATGGCCACGTACCTACACAATATTCTCCCTTCTAAAATCTTGGCATATAAAACACCCACTCAGATTCTTTATCAAAAGAATCCATCCTACTCTCATCTCCGGGTTTTTAGTTGTCTATGTTTTCCTCTCTTCCCTTCCACACAAATTCATAAGCTGCAATCCAAGTCCACTCCCTGTGTTTTCCTAGGGTATCCTTCCAATCATCGGGGTACACATGCTATGATTTATCGAGCCGAAAACTAATCATAGCCCGACATGTGTGGTTTGATGAAAACTCTTCCTTTTTCAAAAATAAATAATCCAACTCCTACCTCATATGAGTTTTTGGATGATGATAATTCTCCATTAAGAATACAATTGTTGCATGACCATGCCAATGCTGCTCCACCTAATGGGTCAGTCCCGCAAATGCAGCCATTAAGGCCCACTTCCCCTCCTGCAACCCACCAATTACATTCACCCATTTCCTCTCCTCCCTTGTTATCTGTCCAGCAGGCCACTCCCACAAGCACCCCCGTCCCTGCCAGCCCCATCTCACCTACATTGCCACCAGTTCCTCGCATGACTACGCGTAGTCAACATGGGATATTTAAGCTGAACTTGAAATACAAAAACCATGCCTTAAGTGCCACCATCACCTCAATCTCTCCTATTCCCCGGAATCCAGTTGGTGCACTTAATGATCCGAATTGGAAAAATGCTATGCAGGATGAATATAATGCTCTTATTGATAGTAAGACTTGGGAGTTGGTCCCTCGTCCTTCAAATGCTAATATTATTTGTTCTTTGTGGATTTTTCGGCATAAAAAGAACTCTGATGGTTCTTTTGAGAGGCATAAAGCCCATCTTGTAGGTGATGGCAGGTCTCAGCGGGAAGGTGTTGATTGTGACGAGACTTTCAGTCTGGTTTTCAAACCGGTAACTATCCGTGTGGTTCTTACTATTGCTTTATCTCACTCTTGGCCCATTCACCAACTTGATGTAAAGAATGCTTTCTTACATGGCAACTTGAATGAGACCGTCTATATGCATCAGCCTTTGGGATTCCAGGATCCGACTCTTCCTGATCATGTTTGTCTCTTGCGTAAATCTCTTTATGGCTTGAAGCAGGCACCACGGGCGTGGTATCAGCGTTTTGCTGAATATGTGGCAACCATTGGTTTCTCGCATAGTACATCTGATAACTCTCTCTTCATTTACCGTCATGGAAAAGATACTGCTTACATTTTGCTATATGTAGATGATATTATTCTAACTGCATCTTCAGATTCTCTCAGACTCGGTATTATGTCCAAGTTAGCTACATAATTTGCAATGAAAGATTTGGGTCCGTTAAGCTATTTTTTGGGGATTGCTGTCTCCCAGGACAAAAATAGCCTATTCATGTCTCAGAGTTCTTATGCAGAGGATATTCTTGATAGGGCATGCATGTCACAATGTAATCATTGCCCCACACCAGTTGATACAAAGGGCAAACTCAGCGCTACTTCGAGCGCCCCATACGAGGATCCTACGAAGTATCGCCGTCTGGCAGGTGCTTTGTAATACTTGACATTTACTTGGCTAGACATATCGTACGCAGTACAACAAGTTTGCTTGTTTATGCATGATCCTAAAGTCGAGCATATGGAAGCATTAAAACGCATTTTGCGCTACATTCGAGGTACGATTGATTTTGGTACACATTTATACAAAACCTCTCTACAGTCACTACTATCATATAAAGATGCAGATTGGGGAGGATGTCCAAACACTCGACGCTCCACATCGGGTTATTGTGTATATTTTGGGGATAACTTGATTTCTTGGTCTTCAAAGCGCCAACCTACTCTATCTAAGTCTAGTGTTGAAGCTGAGTATAAAGGGGTTGCAAATGTAGTTTCTGAATCTTGTTGGATTCGTAATCTGTTGCTTGAAATCAATTACCCTATTTGTAAATCAACGTTGGTCTATTGTGACAATGTGAGTGCCATTTATTTATCTGGAAATCCGGTACAACATCAACGTACCAAGCATATTGAAATGGACATTCATTTTGTTCGTGAAAAGGTGAGACGTGGAGAGGTTCGTGTCCTACATGTTCCGTTCCGTTATCAGATTGCCGACATTTTCACCAAAGGTCTTCCGCGCGCACTATTTGATGATTTTCGGGACGGTCTAACCGTTCGTAAACCTACCGCTTCGACTGTTGGGATGTGTTAGATTATGTAAATATTTAGTCAAAAATATTTTGTAATCTTCTATTTTAGGTTAGCATACATTAGAATCAATTAGTCAAATTAGTTCCTAATTTGTAGCCTAACATTACATTGTAAATGATGTATATTAACCTATTGAATGAATGAGAAGCGAAACGGCAAATATTATCTTACAAAATCCAATTCACACACCATTCATTCATTCATTTATTATTATTAAAAATGTAAAATGTAAAATTATTTGGACAACATTGCAGTTTGACAACAAAACAAAACCTTGACCAAGCAGAGGAGTGACAAATTAACCACTTCTTGGGCGCGAGCCTGAACTTGATCTTCTCGATCTCTTTGGTGCCCACTTGGAAGGTCTTAGGTAGGACATAATCGGGCACGGGAGGCGTGGCAGCGAACAAGGTCAAAGGAATCGACACCGTCTCATCCAACTGGCTGTTAAACCTAGCAATGACCGCAGCGGGGACCTCCCCATTATTCTTCTGGAAGACCAGCCCTCTCGGGAACAAGAACACCTTCCCCTTGTTGATCGACTTGGAGATGAGCACATTGGCGGTGGTGATGAATCCATTGTCCAGCTGGCTTTCCAAGATGAAGATGATCTCCGTGATTGCGATTAATGAAAAAAAAAAAAAAGAACTGTAATGCATGAAATTGGAAGATTGACAGCTACTAAAGAAAAGGAAAGAAACGTGGGATTTGACAACTTAACATGGGATTTGACAACTTCTTAAGCTACTTGTATAAATCGCTATAGTTTTTGGAAATAGAGAAATCTTTATAAATGCCACTCTTACACAATGTTTTAATTCGAATCGATTACTTCGTGGGTTAGTGGAGATAATTTAAGAAAAGTTAAATTAGATTCATTTACAACATTAAATTTGTTTATTTTCCAAAAATGCCGCCATCAATAATTTGTTAACTTCTTTTTGAACCAATAAAAAAAGAAATTAAGGACATGAAACGACCCTTCCCCGACTTAGGGACGGGTTGTCCCACCCAGACCGCCACTTAAGCCCAAAACCTGAATCAGGCCCAAATTACGATCTGGCACGTCTAAACAACTTGCAGAGTAATATATATACAATACGACAAAAAACGCAGAATTTGAATTTTGATAAATACCATATGTCATTATATACCAAATCATCGGGTATCTCAAATTAACCTAAGCAAATTAAAATAATATGAAATCTCTAAAAACTTCAAAAGCTTATAAATGTGTCAAACTAACTGAAGGAAGGTTCAACTAACCAACAAACTTGCCTAGATTACAACCCTTATTAATAGTTTTCAAAACAAATATTAGATATAACATATAATGCTCACGATGCAAGGAGACTCCAAGCAATGACACTCCCCTTTTCATGATTTATCACACTCGCAGATGAACCTGTAGTGTAAGTGGGGCGAGCTAAAGAACCAACAGAGCCTAATAAGAGAAGAACTACGCTCAAATATTAAACATTCAGGTAATACCTATAAAGCGAAATAAAGCTAGCATGCATTTAAAATTGGGATAACATTGAAAACTATAGCATGACATCAATTTCCATATAGAATAAACATATCATAATCATAAAGCTGTTGGATTTTTGGGGTTCATATGCAGCGGAAACTATAAAACAATTTTGACAAAAACCCCAACAAGATCTGAATCTAATTCCATTAAAAACGTTTAAACCATGAAAACTTAATCATACATCGGTCGCAATATACATTTCTGAAGGTTGATCGATCTTTAAGGCACTGCCAACGATGAACGCCCTCTACCAGTAGTCCACACACGAATGGCGGCCGAGATTCGAAGTGTTAGCTTCGAGAGAATACCAAACCTTTTTTTTGTTTCTCTCTAAAACAATCCAGAGCGTACTACCCTAATTTGTTTCTGAAATGAAAATAGAGTTTCGGCCCTTAATCTTTCATGCATGTGTTCTAACTTAAAGCGTCTATTTATACAACCTTATATATAGACGGTTAAGTAAATTACACATATACCTCTACTTAAAGAAGTATAAGTGTAATACACCACAAGGACGTTTCTGTCATGAATTTTATCATATAAAATTCATTTTTCTAAACCATCTTAAAATCTCGCAGAACCATTCTTAGTGTGCGACCCAATAGACTCATACAACGTAGTATACCAAAACACATTTTGGTATACAAGTCATAAGCGGCCTCTAGCAAGACGTTATGACTACCCAAGTTGTTTGAATTTCAAATCGATACAACCTAATCAATAGTGCATATAACATCCTTTTGTCACACGATATCCTTTTGATCAAACATAAGACATGGAATTGTCATCCAACATGTTTAATCGTACTAGTCTCGATCTCTAGGTAGACTAAAAACATCGAAGTGACATTGATCAATATCAATTCACTTCACTTAGACTAGGCCTTTTAAGAGTCTAACATATCGAGGGATCCACTGGATATCTCTCTTTATATAAGAGGGACAAATTCTATCTCGATTACATAACTTCATCACATTGCTCACACAGTAACCAATCACAACCTTTATAATCATCCGGTTAAAGACAACGTTTGATTGTGTCAAATCACTGTGTTCCTAATGTTGAAGTCTCTAGTAATCTCAAGTCAGAGGACTGAAAAATATACCTATCATGAGAAACAACTATGACTTAATCCATGTGATGTTCTCATAGCGGGTCGGTCCAGTACTTTGTTCCCTAACAAGTACTCGTGATCTTGATTCGTATCCCTATACGTATAATCATCATACGATCATCAATCAAGACTCACACTAGTCTTAATTCATTATAGTTCCCAGTATAATGATCGACTAGGGACATTTATGATATTTATGTAAATACCCATGGATCTTATTATAATGTAAACATGCAAATTAATTATAATAAACAACAAATGAAATCCTCTATTTTATTAACTAAAAGTTTACGTAAAGACAGTTAATGGACTGACCTAGGGCACATGCCCCAACAAAAACAACTTAAGAAGATATATAGAGTTTCAAAGGTTGTAAATCCTAAGAAAAATCAACTTTTTCTTGCAAAGGGGTTCCAAGAGAGATACATGGAATGTAATAGATATAAATGCAAGTTCGTGGTCACATTTACCATTACTTTCCTTTGTTGACCAATCATCATAATATAGTAAATATACGTGGGTGCCTTGATTCCATCGTGTGTCCACGACTCCTCAAGAGGCCCGAGTGACTTGGTTCTATCATGCATCCAGGATTCCTCAGGAAGCCCTTGCAGAAATGGGTGACTTGGTTCCACCGTATTACTATGGCTCCCAAGTGGCCCTTAAGCATGTAAGGTGACTTGGTTCCACCATATGAATATGGCTCCCCAAGAGGCCTTATATGAGTCAACTAAGGTAGGTAATGACCCCATCCTAAGTCATTTTTGTTAAAATCAAGAATTCCTAATTATACTATTATCATGCCATATTTAATAAATGAGCGGATCTCCCCACTTACCTCAACTCGCCGAGTTAGACTCTTTTAGCCGACCTTGCACGCATGGGGCTCAATATGAACCTCTTTGTGAATTTAGACAATTTAAATGACACTTGCATTACTCGACATTTAAAAATTCAAAATTAATTATTTATTCAATTATTTCGGGATGGGCTAATAATGTGGTCCCTGCGGGTCCCCCGTCGCCCGTAAGAGGCTCGAGGGTGGGGGCCCACCCCAACCCATTTGAAAATATATTATTTTTATATTTATTTATGATATATATTATTTTATTATTTATTTTCTTTATTTTTATTATTTTTGGAGTGTTGACCGATCAACTGCTGACCGCATTAGTTGACCGGTCATCTGGTTAATTGACTAAGCCATTTGGCCCCTGGTTTAATGTCTAAGGGCTAAACGCCCTTGGATGCATTGGACAGGATACCTGCCCAACGCACGAGCGCTCAACATATTTGGGAAGCTGTGTGCCGGGACGTCCCTTTGGGGATGTCCCCGCTGACGGTGGTGGCGCCGCCCATTTCCGACCACGTCGCGTTGGCGCAGCCTCTATATGGGGTTGTCTATTGTTTGTACAAACCCGACATGTATGCACCATTAAAACTTGAAAGAAAAGCATGATGAAGAAGATGATGGTGAAGGTTACCTTATTGGTGTGGGTTTTTTCAGTTAACAAATCCAATCGATACCAATTTTCCTTTTCTCTCAAACGTGTTGATTTTGAACAAAAGAGCTAGGGTTTTCAATTTGATATTTATATTAGGGCTAAAATTGTTTAAGGTTTGAGAATTTACTAATTTGCCCCTGTGGCATGTTTATTGGATTTTGGGTCATCACAACATCTCCAATTTTAAAGAACTTTCGTTCTCGAAAGTAAAAGTAAGGTACACATGTACTACGATGTATTTATTCGTAATGATTTCTTTTATGATCCATTTTTTTTAATTGATGTTAATCCGCTCCTGTGAAATTTGATTGCACCCTCGTGAAATAAAACTTTACTCTTACATTTAACTTTTCAATAGTAATATTTTTGTCCCACTAGTCGATACTCAAAAACTTGGCCTCGTATGAGTCCCAATAGAATCATTATATCTCAGCTATATGCCATGTCATTGTATCATCATGCATTTCTAGGCATTCCTTTGTAATCCTCACTGTAATCGCAACATGCACCCAAGTCGTCAAACCAACATTTAAAAAGAACCATACTGAGATGTGATCGGGTATCTATCTGTGTCGTAAAACATCACTGCTATCTGGCAACAAATACACACCACCAATGGGTAGTAGGAACAAGGATAGCTATCTACTATGATATAAACACTAGCCACCATATCTGTCACCATCTCGATCACACATATCCATGAACGACTTATCATGATGTTGCGACTTATTTGTGAAGGCTACAAATGTGCATACATGATATTTCTTTCTGGAATTATACCTTAACATCATTGTCATTACATGTTTATCAACATTAATTTATGTGGATTCATAATTCAAGTCGACTATTGACCAACGGTCCACCTCGCAACTTCTCCATTACATTTAACCATTTACTTACACATCAAGCTTCCACCCTCAGTAAGCTATGGAATCATCAAAATCATCGCTATCCTTAAGCGGCTTTCGATACTCATTTGTGTCCATTTTATTGCATCAAAATATTTTTGTTTCATACCAAAGTCTCTTATTGTAATTACTTGAATTTATAGAGACTTGTCGTATCGCATTCTCGTACTAATCAACTCTCACGATCTTGGGTGACCATTTTAAATTCCTTTTGCATATTCAACGTTCACATTTAATGCACAAACGTCTCTTATCGCCCTTTCGAGCCAACTTTTACCTCTTATAGTTTGTTTAGAACTTACATTGCTGAGAACTCAATGGTGGTTTCACTTTCATGTCGTTTCTTGATACTATATAACATATACCTCAGGTTTCGTCATTAAGGACTAGTAAGTTACTAAGATCCAATTATTCTAAGTTCATAATTCACCCTTAACATTTTAATTTGTTGCTTGCGTGCGTTACTACTGTCGCACTTTCTATTTGTTTTTTTATACTTTAAAAGTTATGGATAGACTGTATACTTAGTACTTCGACAAACGTAATTTGCTCGTCATGTCATTTAAAAATTACTCAAGCGTACCCCGACTTTAAGATGAAACACATTCACAAACTTTACTTTTATCGAAAAGAATTTTGGAGTCTACCTTACAAACACGAGCGATTATGGTCTTTAGACGTCTATAATGTCATTATCCTTTATCAAGTGGTTTGAACTTCCAATGTAGATAATGTTCATGCCCCTTGATTCATCAAATATCCTACAACCTACATGCATTCATTTGAGATTTTGTATTTAAACGAACTTATCACTTACTCAACTAGGTTGCTTTTCAATTTTTTTTAATTTTTTCACCATTCAATTAGGCTTTTCAATTTGAAACTTATACTAATCTCTCAGGCTCTCAAGTGTTAGCAACAATTCGTAATGGTGTCAGATTTAAAAGATCTCATCTCCACCTAGAGATACATGTTTCTAACTGGCTTAAGACATCTTCTCATTCTTCCTAGTTACTTCATTGTTCGTGTTACACTGTATAGACTTTATTGGGAGTTGATACTAGCTTATGATGCCAAATTTTAAATTGTCAACCTATCATTGGTTCGAGCCTTTATCATTTCCAAAACTATGTAGTTTGGTAGTCCAGGTTCTTACAATAATGTTTACTCTTATTGAGAAATCTTGGGTTACTTTTCACATGTAACTTATTATGATTTCTCGTGATGTCACCATATCGATTAAGAATTTTAAGTTTTGAGACACAATACTCCCACTTGAAAGTCCAATGGCTACAAAAGCTATCGTAGTGTGTCTTTCTTTTGGGATTACAATTTTTCATACCCCCAATTTATTATTTTTTTATACTGGTCGATCCTATCTTAGGATCCCCAATTTTAAAGACTCAATCATTATTGACTTCAGTTAGATGGCATTAGTTACCTTATTTATCTCTCGGCATTATTTTCCTTCAACTACCCTTTCGATCATATTAGGCTCCTTTTTTCCCTAATATTCGTTAGTTTATGTGTCCATTACTAGACAATCATACTAATGATATCCTTTTAGCTGGGCATCCCCGATTTTAATGGTTCATATATCTTCGGGTTCATTACGATATCATTTACAGTGGTGTCCATCCTTTAAGTTGTAGACTTTTGACTCATGAAGTACTAAATTTTGAGGTATTCCTTAATTTCTCAATCTGGTATCGCCTCCGCGTACCTAACATTCATTTCTAAAATAACTTGTTAAATTTTGGGTATCCCCAATTTTATGAGTCAAGTCAACTTACTTCTAGTTGAATTAGAACAATTTATATTTGTGTCAGTTGCCTTTAATTTACATCAACTAAACCTCGATTCTGGAACTCTTACAACATCTGCAAATTCTACCTGACAACGCGATCTCACACGTGGAAATTCATCAAAGATAGTCCTTGACTTGAGATCCCTAATTTTAGTAATTCCCCTATCTTCGAGTGTACTAGTTTGACATTTTACATTCGTTGGATTTTCTCATTGAGTTGTTTTGAGGTACTCTTTAACTTCTCATTTACTGGTAAGTATATCATGTACTTATATTTTTGCATTAATTCTCATTTTAGGATTCATCAATTTTGATATTCAACCCATTGAATGTTGGTTTAGATTTAATTGTCTTTTATATATGGTCGATCAAAACTTGAGTAAGGTGATTCAATTTCCTATGTGTAAAATTTAAATCAAAATTTTTTCAGAGTTTTAAGTTTTCATTAAAAACCATATTCTCAAAACAAAGTTATTTTCACTTAAAAATATAAAACTATCATCGCGTTTCGAGCGACTGTAAACGCCTTTTTTTAACTTAATTTGATTGATGCAATTTTTAAAAAAGATAGGTCATAACACCACACGAAGGATATATATATATCTATTCATTAGATGATAGTTTTGATCCAAATCGTCTTAAATTCAATCATCCAAAAATCTCAACCATTTTGATAGCTGATTTAAATTTAAGTTTCTTTTGTACATAATCAATCAAAACTCGAGAGACATGATTCAATTATTAAAAAAGTAAACTTTGAATCAAAACTTTTCCAAAATCTTTGAAATACACATGAGTCTGTTCACTTCATTTTTAAAACACCAAGAGAATAATTCGTTTTCTTTTACACTTGGTTATGCTTTGAAATCTTATAAAACAAATAGAGTTCTTCCTTGAAAATTGATAAACATCAACTCGAAACACCACAAAATTATTGTCCATTATAGTCGAAGACTCGTTTGTCGAGGAAATAGATCATATGTAACAACGAATGTCAAATCATAGTAATATCCACTAGTCAAATCATAGACCATTAATTCACATATTTAATTAAGAGTTAGACGTTTGATAGTACATGTGTCTTTCCTATCTCAAATTAAGTTTTCAATTTGAGCTTCGTAGTCAAGCTAACTTAGTTTTGTTATTTGAGATCAAAAGTTATTTGTATCCTTACTAGGATCGTGGATCTTCCTTTATAAATAAGGCATTATGGCTTTTAACCATTTATATAGAGTCTCAAGTATCAAAGTTACTTCTCCGACCACGTCACTACTCTTCGCTACGTAGCGTGGCGCTCACTGCCCTTTCAAGTCTCATGATTCTTGTTTTAGTATTTTATTCGCTACACTCCTAGGCGCATTACACTGTAATTTCCAATCAAATCTTATTCGTTCTCACTGTAGTCATTGCATATATCACTTGAAGCGCGTGAGGGCACTCTTCCAAGATTTTATTTCGATTTTCTTGCACCGTTCATTATCATTCCCATCTTTTGGAACTCAAGTTCCTACTTTTAAGACAAGACAATTATCTATATATCTAGCGTATATTTATATATATACAAGGTAGCAAATAATCATCATAATAAATCTTTTGTCAGATTTCTTTTATCCCATTCCATCATAAGATTCATCATTTATGTATGTTAAGTTGACTTTGAACCAATGTCCCATACCATTGATTCGTCTAACTTAAACTTGACCTTTAAATCTTAAAGGCTCTAAAAACTTAGGTTTCATTAACCTAACGTTTCCCTAGGTTCTAATCCCTATGCTCTGATACCATTTGAAATGACCCTTCCCTGATTTAGGGTCGAGTCAGCCGGCCAAGACCGCCACTTAAGCCCATAACCTAAATCAGGCCCAAATTACGGTCTGGCACGCCTAAACAACTTGCAGAATAATATATAGACAATATGGCAAAAGAATGCAGAATTTGAATTTCGATAAATACCATATGTCATCATATACCAAATCATCGGGTATCTCAAATTAACCTAATCAAATCAAAATAATATGAAATCTCCAAAAACTCAAAAGCTTATAAATGTGTCAAACTAACTGAAGGAAGGTAGAACTACCCAACAAACTTTCCTAGGTTACAACCATTATTAATAGTTTTCAAAATAATTATTAGATATAACATATAATGCTCACATTGCAAAGAGACTCCAAGCAATGAAACTCCCCTTTTCATGATCCATCACATTCGCAGATGGACCTGTAGTGTAAGTGAGGTGAGCTAAAGAACCAACGGAGCCCAATAAGAGAAGAACTACACTCAAATATTAAACATGTAGATAATACCTATAAAAGCAAAATAAAGCTAGCATGCATTTAAAATCGAGATAACATTAAAAACTGTAGCATGATATCAATTTCCATATAGAATAAGCATATCATAATCATAAAACAACTTAAAAAGATATAGGAAGTTTCAAGGGTTGTAAAACATAAGAAAATTCAACGTTTTCATGCAAAGGGGTTCCAAGAGAGATACATAGAATGTAATAGATATAAATGCAAGTTCGTGGCCACATTTGTCATTACCTTCCCTTGTTGACCAATCGTCATAATATAGTAAATATGTGTGGGTGACTTGATTCCACCGTGTGTCCACGGTTCCTCAAGAGGCCCGGGTGACTTGGTTTCATCGTGCATCCACGACTCCCTAGGAGTCCTTTGTAGAAATGGGCGGCTTGGTTCCACCGTATTATTACGGCCCCCAAGAGGCCCTTAAACATGTAAGGTGACTTGGTTCCACCATATGAGTATGCTCCCCAAGTGGCTTTACATGAGTCAACCAAGGTAGGTAACGACCCTATCCCAAGTCATTTTTGTTAAAATCAAGAATTCCTAATTATACTATTAGCATGCCATATTTAATAGATAAGTGGAGCTCCCCAGTTACCTCAACTCGCCAGTTAGACTCTCTCGGCCGATCTCGCACGCACGGGGCTCGATGTGAACCTCCTTGCAAATCTAGAAAATTTAAACAATACTTGCACTACTCGACAATTCAAAACTCAAAATTAATCATTTATTCAATTACTTCGGGTGGGGCCACTAGTGTGGTCACTGCGGGTCCCCCATCGCCCGTGAGAGGGTCGACCAACCCATTTGAAAATATATTATTTTTATATTTATTTATGATATATATATATTATTTTATTATTTATTTTCTTTATTTTTATTATTTTTTTTGGAGTGTTGATCGGTCATTTGCTGACCGGTCAATTGGTAAATTGACCAGGGGGTTTGGCCACTGGTTTAATGTCTATGGGCCAAACGCCCTTAGATGCATTGTGCAGGATCCCTGCCCAACTCACGGGCTGCCAAGAGGCACCGCCCCTGGGCGCCTGACATCCTTGGGAAGCGGTGTCGGGGACGTCCCTGTCAGGGATGTCCCCGCCGACGATGGTGGCACCACCCACTTCCGATAACGTCGCAGTGGCACCACCTCTATATGGGGTTTTCTATCTTTTTATACAAACCTAACATGTATACACCATTAAAACTTGAAAAAAAACATGATGAACAAGATTATGGTAAGGGTTACCTTCTTGGTGTGGTCTTTTTGAGTTAACAGATCCAACCGATACCAATTTCTTTTTTCTCTCAAATGTGTTGATTTTAAACAAAAGAGACTAGGATTTTCCAATTTGATATTTATATTAGGGCTAAATTTGTTTAGAGTTTGAGAATTTACTAATATGCCCCTATGACATGTTTATTGAATTTTGGGTCATCACAGGACAAATATGGAATAGTCATCAATTTTGAACTAATAGAAATGGAGGGAGGATTGGCTTTATATATAGTATAGATATGCCTCCATCACTCACTAATAAATAGATTAACAAAGTAACATCGTATTTTTAGAAAATGAAGTAACATCATATTACTTCACCATGCCTATTGAGCCCTTAAAAAAAGATGGTCATTGCCTTAATGTCTAATTGAGACTTACTACTTCTTGTATCTTATTCAATTTTTTTTTACATTTGTTACTTATTCACATTTACCTCTTAGAAGTTATAGGTCTAAATCATCTAACTTTTTAAGGCATGTATTTTATAGTGTAGGGTGTATTTCCTTAAAATATTCATGGATAATTTTGGACATTACAATAATGAGAAATGCTGGAGTAACATACATAGGGCATCTAGTTGAGACACCTAGCTGATGTGGCTCCTACGTGGCACTGATGTGCGGGCCCCACTCATTTTTTGATTTCAAACAAAAAAAAAAAAAAAGAAAAATGAGAAAGTCTTACGACCAACTGACGACCTACTGACAACTGACTGGTTTGTGGTTGCATGGATTGACTGGGATCAATGTACCTGATTAAAGCCTAAAAATCCAAATTTCCTTCTCATTTTTGAGACCAAAACCTCATCCGCCTTATTTGCTCTCTAAAACTCGATTCAACACACCTTAAATCTCATGTTCTCCCATTTCTTGGTCTGGTTATGACTCGTTTTGAACGAACATTTTTTTGGGTTTTACCTACACAGCTAGAAGAATCGACTAGGTGTTCATCTTCTGCTTCAATTTTAGGTCTTCTATTTCGGATAAGTAAGGGAATCTCAGAGTTTTTAAAGTAATAAATAAGACCACCACCCCTCCCCTAGTGAAAGTATCCCATGCAAGTTTCTCTTGCTTCGGACTTGGTAAATCTGTCATTGAATCTCTTTTTTACTTGTCATGTATGGAGATTCTTGTTTGTTTGATGGGTGTGAATGGAGATAATCTAAGGTTAACAAGTTGGGTGCTAAGTGCAAAAGGGGCTCGACTTTTTTTATCAACTAATCCCACATTTAGGATTGATTGGCAAAAACTATAAATGATTTGCTAGTTGTATCACTTTTGCTAGGGTTTTAGTGCATTTAGTACACACTTGAACCCATTTTAGTTTAGGGTTTTTAAGGCTTAATGAGATCTCATTGCATTATCGAATAATAGGAGTTATTAAATCACATGTAACAAATTAATTTGGAACCTAATCTCCCTGCATTTTTGACCACTTGGTTCCCTTGATTGTTAGGTAGCATCATGGAGCCTAATTTCGATTAAAATGAGCCTTTGAAACTAGCAGTTGATTTAGGTTATGATGATGGGGGTGATAGTGACTAAGAATCAGCTGAGGCAATGGGATTAACTAAGGCAATATGTTCAAGTAAGGCAGTGGGACCACATAGGTTAGTGATCAGGTTGTTAGTGATGTTAATGACGATGATGGAATTGAAGGTTCCGACACTGGAAGTGCCCCTGCCCTTGAGATGGGGATGGTGTTTGGCACCCTTAATGGTGTGAAGATTTTTTTCAAACAACATAGAGGAGATGAGGAGTTGGCAATCATGATGTGAGATGAGTGCATCACATACAATGAGGAGCTTGAAAAGTTGTTCGCTTTGAGCATGGACATGATGGATGATAAGTAATCTATGAAATTAGTGCACTAATACTGCCTGATGAAAATTTATGTTGGGGCAATGAAGAGACATTTCACGACACGGGCTCGACATCATGAATGAAGTTGGACAACCCAAGGTGCACATCACTAGCTGAAATGCAATGCCAACCATTTAGCGCGAGAAGTCAGCAAAGAGGCTTCATGGGAGTTACTTAGGAATATGAACTACTTTACTCTACTATTTTAATCAACTTATTTTGGGCATGTATTGACTTTGATGATTGTTTTGGTCTTTTGGTACTGTTAGGGACTTCGTGTCTGTTTTGAGATTTTTGGCCAGTTCGTTGCATTTATCATGTGGATGTCGATTTTTAAATGTGTTAATTATAATGTCGATGTTGTTTAATGTCTTGTCTTGTATTGTTAGACCTTGTGAAATGTCTTAATTGAATGATTTTCAAGCTTCCCTATTTAATGCAAGAACATGAGTTTCATAATTTTATTTTTCGGCTACATCACAAGTGTCACCTAACTTATTTCCTACGACTTATGAAATGATATGAGAAACGATATCCCATCACATTCATGGTCGTTCCTCCCTACAAAGTATGATTAGAGAAGCTAAAAAATAATATAATCTAAGACATAAAAAAAATAACACAACCATTTAAAACATACATTGAAAAGTATGTTAGTCCTATACGAACATCACAACATTAAATAAACATTAACTCCAATCACTCGTTCAATCTCAGCTTCGACACATACAACACTATACAATTCAAAATACAACTTCTACAATGATCATTACCCTTTTTATTTGAACGAGGTTGTTTTCGATATGATCTCCACTCTACCACTCACGGTGACGCGTTCCATTAATAACGTGCTAAATTTCAACACAAAATCTTTCATCCCATCACATTCCAATTCACTTCCAGTTGAACATTTGCCTTTTTATGATCCCAGTTCCACACATGCTGGCCCTACCCAACCTAAGCCTATGTGGACCCCAGAGTTAGCCTCCGCAAGGTCAACGCAAACTTAGTCAGCCTTTCGATCCATCATTATAATAAATTCATAATTTTAAGTTGAGTTATTAATTTTTTGCAAGATTTAAAGATTTAACTAAATTAATTTATCAAATTAAATAACTCAACAAGTAAAAGAAAGAGTCAGATAACCTACGTGTGGAACGTTGCATATATGTATAAACTTGTATATCTGGTAGGGTTGGGCAAACACGGTTTGGTGGTGAAAACCATCAAATCGCCACCAGACCGAATGTTTACGGTTTGGTCATTTTGCAAACCACCACTAAACCGCGAATCCTAAAAATGCAACCAAACCATCTGTAGTTTGCGCGCTTTGGTTTGTCTGGTTTTACAGTTTTCTTGCAAGACAATTTCAACGAAAAAAAACTGCCACACATTCCATACAAGTCCATACATGTCCATCAACAAAATATATGCCCATACATGACCATCTACCAAAAACACAATGAAACATACGAAACTCAATCAAAATTATGAGTTTAATGAGGGTACTGTATTCAATTGGATGATTTAAAAAGATTTTAAAAGAGTTTGGAGGATTTCGAAATTGAGGTGTATTTAATTTTATTTCAAAAGATTTTAATGGACTTTTGAAAAGTCAAAGGGTATTCAGTTAGGATCTCGATGGATTTGAATAGATTTCTAAAAATTCTAAGTGTATTCGATTTTGAAACTACATTAGGATTTGGGAGGATTTTAATGAATTTTAGTAGATTTCTATTAAAAAATATACATTACCAAATCTCACCCCTACCCATTAGATATGAATGGATTTGGATCAAGTCCTTCCAAATCCATCAAATTCCATGAAATCCATAAAAAATCATCATTTCAAAAAAACTCATGGATTTGTCAAATTGAAGACACCTCGCTAAGTTGGTCTCAAAAGTTAAAATAAAATGAAAAGGCACCAACTTTATTCCAAGTTTTGGAGTAATTTTGCGATTTGGTCAACCGTGATTTTCTATTATTAAAAACCATAACAAAAAATACCGCAACGAAATTCGCGGAATCACGATTTTTAATTTTTTTAAACCACCCCCAAACCGCTAGTTTAAAAAATCAGATCAAACCATATAGTTTAAATGGTTTGGGCAGTTTTATGAAGACCGTTGCCCACCCCTAATATCTGGTGACCAAATGCGGGAAGTAAACAAGCGATATACAGGTCATAAGTGTTTTTCAGTAGCTATACAATACAAAAATGCAGCGGATTAGCGACAGACAAGTCTATCCCTATCATCTATTTTTCGTCACTATAACCGTTTGAGAAAGATTAGCAACAAACTATGTTTGTCGCTAAACTTCTTGTCCCAAACATAAATTAGCGACAAATTAATCGGTTTGTCGCTAATCTGTTGCTAGCTTTGATGGCGACAAAATGGTCAGTCCAATAGTTAGCTAGATATTAACGACAACTATGTCTATCGCTAATCTTTTTTTGTTAAAAAATAATTAAAAATAATAAATTTAGAAACAGTTAAAATAATAATAGAAAGAGTAACAAATATATAATAAAAAAATAGTTTACAACAAATTAAATAAAAGGAAAACCAATAAATAAAAGTAATTAATAATTCATTTTTACACAAAAAATTGACAAAAATATAAAGACTTGTGTCCAAAAAAAAAACCTACAATAACAAAGTATATCACTGAGTCAGCAGCGATGGTGATGGCTTCGGCGCCGATGGCATGAACATATTCACGAACTCATCATGATCATTTAGAAGTTACCTTTCCTCCCGAGGAGCCGTTCTATGTGGATCAACCCAATATCCACTCTGATGGTTATCCTAATGATTAGTAGATGGCGAATAAGGAATTTTCTATTTAGGAAACTAAATATCTTCGCTTCAAAAAATAAAAGGAAACTAAATATCTAAACCATTGAAACCTAGAATTAAATCTAAACACCTTAGCTATATTTTCGTTTAAACAATCAAATTAAAGAATGCAAAATATAAGCATTTTTTTATTTTAGCAACAATATACACAGTTAATTTCATCAATTTTCTTTTCAAAAATATTGAAACAATACACATTTTAGTTAAATAAACACCCCATAATATTCAACAACAGAAAAAATTAAAATTAAATACCAAATTGCAAATGTGCTCCGACGAACCGCGGTGGTGGCAGTTTTTGGCAGTGAGCCTCCCTGACAACGACAACTTCCCCAACAACAAAAATAAATAGCCAACAATTATTAAAACTATTGTAAACTAAGTAGTAAGCCAACTAGAACTTAAGTTGGACTTGCTAGAGACTTAAGTTTAGAAGACATAAACTAAAAACTACTAGAACAAGTAGAGAAAAGGAGACAAAAGAGAAGAGAGCTAGAGATGAGAATGTAGAGATTTCATTCATACATTGGTGTGTTCTTACAAGTGAAGGAACCCCTATATAGGCCCTTAGTCATGATGAGAATTAGTTCTTGCACAAAGTGTGCAAGTTACACCAAAGTCTCATGTCATATAAGATTACAAGTTACATGACAATACATAGATAAGTGAATATACATTAGAGTTGAATACAAGTTATGTAGAGTGTATAAGTTACATTCAATATAGAAGTCATGCTTGATGTTACAATTCAATGTGAGATTCATGCTTGATAATGTGATCATTCATAAGTTTGGTTAAAGAGTCATCCAATTTACAACACTCCCCCTTGTATGACACTTGCTGATAGAATATGCCTCGTTAAAACCTGTACTAGAAAAACCCTGTGGGAAAAAATCTAGTATAGTAAAAAGAGTACAATGTTCTCGTCGATCTTGATTGTAGTATAATATTATTAATTGCCTCATTAAAAACATTGCTAGAAAAACCCAATGGGATAAAATCATAGCTAAGGAAAAGAGTGCAACACATTGATACACTTTGAGAGAATATATATGCCTCATTAAAACCTTTACTAGAAAAACCTCGTAGGAAAAAAATCTAGTATAGGAAAAAGAGTACATTGCTCTCATAAATCTCTTATATGGATTATAATAATGTTAGGATTGCCTTTTAAAAACCTTACTAGGCAAATATGATGGGATCAAACCAACAGCAAAAGGAAAAGAGTGCAATACACTAATCAACCTTGATAAAGAGTTTTAATATTGTTAGAATTGTCTCATTAAAAACCTTGCAAAGAAAACCCAATGTGATAAAATCATAGCAAAGGGAAAAAGAGTGCAATACACTAACCAATAACTAATTTGATTCTCCCCCTCATGTTCACATGGGTGAGACATCTTGTGCATTTTGTTGCACATGACATCATTTTCTATAAGAAACATTTAATGCTGAAGCATATGATTGTCACTTTTTTGTATATAGTACTTGCATAAAGTAATTGATTCATAACTTGTTGCTACTGAATGATCCGTTGAACTTTGAGTTCATATTAATTTATATATGGATCATAATACAACAAATTTAATGCAATTTGATGTGTTTCAAGCAGTTTCACGTCATTTCTTTTTAATTGTCTTATATCTCTCCCTAATGGTGGAAAAACTACTTCATCTAAGTGACAATTAGCAAAACTTGCTATAAATAAATTCCCTATTAGGGATCCAATGCATCTTATAATATGATTGATGAAAAGTTAAATCAATATAAGTCTCATATTGATTTTCCTTGAGATAATCTCCAGCTGATAAAAAAAAATAGTTCAATAAAGGATGTCCGTGCGAATTTACGATATTTTCGCATTATTGATTATTATGGATAATCAAATAGATCTTTCTACATTATGAATGTCATTTGATTTATGACGACATTCTTTTTAATGTGTCTTATATATTCTAGAAGTTAAAGCCGGGAATATTATACTCAGATTAAATCATATTCATATAGATAAATTTTCTATTATTCTGAGTAGACTTCTTCTGAACAAGACATTAACAATAAAATTGTTGTATCAGATATTGCCTGAACATTAGCCTCCGCTAAGTTCGAATTTGAGAAATATTCACTTTTATATTATAATGTACATGCATGTAGCACGATATGTAAGACATAAACTCATAGCCCATATTTATGTCACAATTTAAACACATCTCGATGTGCCTGTTTTATCGAGTCATTTTCAATGATAAAGTTCATAATATTTTGCCTTCGATTTTGAATGCATGGTAAAGGTCACAAAAATATTTGAGAATATATGTGACAAAATTTACGCAAAATAGTCTTTCATATATGACAAAAAAATATCACAATTATGAGCGATCATTGTCAATAATTATTTGCCCTCTGTAGTGGTGCACCACTTTTGTTCTAATTTTTAGTGGAATTGTCAATACGACCTTTACCTAAAATTTTCGCTTTTTCCACGTCCATAAATTTATTATTGCGATCATGATCATTATATGCAACATATGCTTCTTAATTTGAAATTGAACTAATTGGACGGGAGCGATTATTCTACTCAGCTATCATGATACAAAAAATCAATTCTTAATATTTATTGGATTGACGTGCGCACTCGATATTTGTTGCACCAATAAATCGATGCGGGCCACGTGACTTTATTTTTATTGTCTCATCAGTCATATTTTCACGTATCCTAACATAGAGGTAATTAAAATTGTGGAATTATAATTAATATTTGGCTGATTAAATTTTGTAGCTTGAGATTCAACCGCTCATTTTGAGCTTTTGGAGTAATACCTTTTTTATATTTATATATTTATAACTCTATAGGGTGAAAAGATATATAAATTGAAATATTCACTTTTCAAATCTCTAAAGAGATATTGGCAAATGACTTAAATTTTGTATAACACAACATAGTCTTGCATAAATGTTTTATTCACAAATTATAGTATCTAATTGTCATGACAAGTAATTCTTGTCGGTAATATAATATGGCAACAAGTTCAACTATGGTTGAATAATATTTTGAAAATAAATTTAATATAAAATAGTTTTCCCCTTTTTATGTAAAAACATAACATATGATTAAATATATGTTCACAACTTGATTCATTAATAAACAAAATGTACTATTCGTATGAGTTAGTGGGCAACCTCCAGGTTGAGTGGCGAGACATAGTCTACTTAATATCATGCATCCCCAAACGGGATAATCCATCTCTCTTTCAATGTTTAGCTTTATCGGGGACAAGACTTACCTACTATCAACTCAAACTTATTGCATTATTTGTATTATAAAATCAAATCGTTTGTAATTTGAAGAGAAAAACTATATGTCATATATTGACTTTTGATTTCTGATGTAGAAGATCGTACAAGACGCAACTACAGAGCATACTTTCGTAGTCGGTGACGTTACAATTTATAATGTATGAATAAAGTACATTTACATAATTAAATATGCATGTAAGAAAAAAGAAATTAACCATGACAACATGAAAATAAATTGAACTTATTTAAATTAATTAAAATTATACCTTCTTAGCTTTATATCTTTGAAAAGCTTCTTGATCTTCAAGACCTCCTCTTGTAGAGCAACTTCGTGCTGATAACGTGTTGTAAACTAAGTTGTAAAGCAACTAGAACTTAAGTTGGACTTGCTAGAGACTTAAGTATAGATGACATAAACTAAGAACTACTAGAATAAGTAGAGAGGAGGAGACACGAGAGAAGAGAGCTAGAGATGAGAATGTAGATATTTCATTCATACATTGGTGTGTTCTTTACAAGTGAAGTTATATAGGCCCTTAGTCATGATGAGAATGAGTACTTGCACAAAGTATTCAAGTTACACCAAAGTCTCATGTAATACAAGATTACAAGTTACATGACAATACATAGATAAGTGATTATACATTGGAGTTGAATACAAGTTATGTAGAGTGTACAGGTTACATTCAATGTAGAAGTCATGCTTGATGATGTGATCATTCATAAGCTTGGTTAAATGGTCATCCAATTTACAACAAAAACCTATATAAATAATTAAACATAAAATTTTTAACAAAATCAGTAGCTAAAAAAATAATTAAAAACAGAAATTTTTTTAAAAAACTAGTTCTTACCTTGCTCAAGCTAGGCGGCAGCGAGTGTCCTCCGCCGGCGGCGACGACTACCCCAACAACAAAACAAAATAAACAAAAATTCAAGCTTAATTAAATAATATCCTAAACCCTAAATCTCTAAATAAAAAAATAAAAAACAAAATAACTGGGATAGGAGAAAGGAGAGGGAGATAAGCGGCGAAGCTGGTGGTTCTCAGTGAACAGCCCGGCGGTCACAGCGTGGGGAGGCGACCAACCAGAGGTACGAGAGAGGGTGTACCACAAAGAGAGGGAGGCGACTGACTAGAAAAGAGAAGGAGTCGAGAAAGGGAGAGAGGAGATAAAGGACGACGACGAGGGAGGCAGGCGCACCGGAGGTATGGTCGACGACGAACAGAGGGACGACAAAAGAAGGTTTGGGTTTGGGGGTTTTGTTGTGAGTAGAGAAGAAATAAGGGATGAAGACTATTTTCCTCTCGTTCATATTAACATTTTGCGACAGATTAGTGAGAAGCCAATATTTGTCGCTAATATGTTGCTATTCTATCGTAAAATATCGAAAGGCACCAAATTGATTGACAAGTCACTTTGTGTATCTCGAGGTTTGTCGTAATTTTTTGTGGCAAACTAGTGACACGCGTCATGCCATCGCTAATGTTTGTCGCTATTTTGTCACAAACTAGTTGCTATCGTTATCCAAATGTCAGAACTCTAGTTTATTGCTAATTACTTACTATTTAGCTAGAGATTGGGGTTTATTGCTACTTCATGTCACTATTTGACCATATTTTTGTAGTGATAATGTATTCCAGGTGTACAAAATATCAAGTATATAAACAAATACAACACAAAAGGAAACCTAAAAAACGATAAAAGGGATAGTCGTTCTGATTTCCTCGGAGGTAGTCCCCAATTACCAACATTATAGCGACCCAAATCTCTAAATAGTGGATTTGGTCCGTAATTAATGGTCACCAACCCATGTTGTGGCTAGAGAGCGGGAACACGGTCCCAACACTCGGCATAAAGACCAAGTAATTTTTATTTGTGGTATGATGGATGCTTAGTGCATTGTATACTTGTAGATGTATTAAGTCACTTCTACTAATTATAAACGTTGAGATGCGAGCAAGGACGTAGCTTGAGATGTGTGTTGGCTTGAGACCGGGGTAGAGAGTGATGTTGCAAGTCTTAATTTAAGTTAATGCGACTTAAATAGCTAAATCAATGTGTTTATAGTTCATTTTACATTAATGTAACCTAAGTTAAAAAGATAAAACAATAGCAATTGATGTTTTTTGAGATACGTGTCTACACCATCACAAGGCAAATTAGATTCATATGTGTGTCAATCACTACAAAAAAATAGCAAATCAGAAACAGAAATTTCCATCTCTGATTTGCATAAATTATGTCTCTAATTCAATTCTGCAACGGAACAGAGACAAATATATTCCGTCTCTAAAATCGTCGTCGCTGATTCAATCAGCAACGGAAATGTGTTTCCGTTGCTGATTAGAGACGGAATTTAGAAACGAACAGAGATGGAACATAAATGAAAATTCTTCTAAAGGGTACAATTGTAAATGCATTATGTCTCTGATCCGTCTCTGATTAGCAATGGATCAGAGACGGAATTATTGTATTCCGTCTCTGATCCGTCTCTGATTAGCAACAGATCAGAGACGAAATACAATAATTCCATCTCTGATCCGTTGCTGATTCATACATCTATTCCTCGAAAATTAGAAACGGAATAGCAATGGAATCTCTGAATTTCGTTGCTAATCCGTCTCAATTCCACTTTGTTTAGTTTTCAAACCTAAGCTTAATCCAATTGGTTCTCCATAACCTCTAAACCTGAAAATACAATCATAGGACCTACTACATCGCCTACACCCCTCCAACAACTCCTTGGGGGTGCTAACATCCCCCAAAAAAGCGGAATTTGACATACATTCATTGACAATATATATCAACAACAAATATTCAAATGAGAGAAAAAATGTACAATTAGACATTGAAAAAGATTTATTTATCCATGAAAGCTTGTCAAGTTTAATAAATGTTCCAAATCTCTAAGTACGCACAAAAACCACCAATCCTATTGTTTAACAACCACAAAAAAAAAACTTCCAATCCTCTAAATATGCACAAAGATGCCTTATATAATCTATAGCAACAGTGTCAGGACAACACATTTACATGAAATTCAACATCATAGATAAGTAAATAGATCATGTACATAGCTACTCAATTAACTCAAAAGGGATAGCAAAAGAGGGGGAACACAACCATATATCAAAAAGGGGGCAGCTTTACAATGAGATATATGCACTAATGGTGGCAAGTTCTCCCATTCCAGTACTGCATCGCCATCTTCGTCAATGGCACTGCTTTTGATATTCAAACCAAAACTTTTCCAGTCAATGCTTGCCAGTGAACTGAGAAGCGATGAGGAAATTGGGCATAGGAGAAAGTTCTGGAAATAGAAAACCTGGACAAGCAGTTCATATAAGATAACCCCATTCATAAAAAGAATGTTGAATAAAAAGAAAAAGATGTGACATAAGATTGAAGTTCCCAATGGTAAGAAAAGCACCACTTACCGCATTTAAGATCATTTGATTCATTAATTATGGAAAGCAAGACATTTGCAAGATGATATTGGAGATTATGCACCTAAGCCATTACTATAGCTTCTGCATGAGAGCTCTAAATTGCCCTGGGAGATCTTCAAATTATCTTACATGGCTTAAAGATCAGTGAAGTTGGTAATCAAAAACTAAATCCTAGATGGTCTAGGCAGTCTATGAGCAACAATAAACGTTTACTATAATTTTGGAAGGAGCCTAAAAAGCAAATCTTAGCTTTAGTATACACAATAGTTTCTATTTTTATTTAGTTTTATTTAGTGCACATTCTAATTTTCTAGTCTAGTTAGAAGTTTCTATTTATGTGTGCAAGAATTTTAAAGTGTGAAAATGCGGATAGAAAGGTCAGAAGTCTCACAGAGCAAAACAATTCTTCATATCCATACATCTTCATGCAAACTACATCAAGGTCATTCAATATTTCATTATAGTAAACAACTATCGCATTCCTTCGCCGATAATTTGAATGCCCAATCCCTTCATCCAGATTATGCATAATAGGGAGACTTAAATTCAAGGAACTTAGTAATAAGGAAAGAGTCCTACTATTTTGACCCACTTTGGGAATTTGGCTCGCACTCATTGGGAGTCCCTTATATGCACATCGAGTTTCGTGGGCACATCGATGCGACAATTGAGGGCCACAATCAAGGGCATGCTAAATTGGCGTGCCCAAGTGGGTCAAAAGAGCATCATTCATAAGGAAAATAGGTAGTATGCAACTCAACAGAAGTCAAACATGAAGCCATTTACCCATTATTCCCTAGGACAATATAGACTGCTTAAAATGATAGAAAAAAAATCTAGCTAAACTATGGATACTAGAAGAAGAAGAAATTTGAATAAACTTTGAGGTGGTAATAACTGTGGCGCGTGTCAATGACAACAACACCGAGACCTCCGTAAGATTTTGTTGGAAGAAAAAAGAAGTTGTTTGAGTAACCGAGGTGTTAAGCAAGTGTGAAGATACTTTGTTAGAAAGAACTGAGAAGAAAATTCCATAGGAAACCCTCACTTCCAAAACCCGATTAAAGAATCCTACATCATGGATGTAAGTCCTAAACCGCAAGTAAAAACTTATAAGAAATAGGAAAAACAAAACCAACTTTAAGCATGCAAAAACATGATAAATACAAAATTTAGATAAAGAAAAAAGCTTCTTACTTGACCACATGTTAGTACACAAGCAATAGCATGACTTGCTTTATGAAGAAATACTGTGATGAGCTTGAAGGGTGTGAGCAGTATTATCTTCCATAACTATACACACCAAAGCAACAAAGTAGGTAAAACGAAATTTCTAAGAAAAGTATAATCAACGCCAAACAAGCTATTTAAGGAGAAGAAGATTCAGAAGCCAAACATATTTCTGGACAAAATTTTCAACTTATATGCAGATCTTATAATACATACCTCATTTTGACAAGAGCAAAACAGACAAACGTCAAAAAATACAAAGATTACAAACAAATTCATCATAAAGAATAAGATCCAGGATCTAACAATAAAAATCTTTAAATACACGAGAACCTAGAATCCCACTCCGATCATGTAAGGTTTTATTTTTATTTAAAAAAAAAACAACATATCCCCAGTCCCTAATAATTAAGGGCCATCTACATGGATCTACATTTCCCTTCAGCTCAATTGAATACAGTGGATGATGCAATTTCGGGTTGGCTACATAGATCCTGGTTACGTGAAAGTTGAAATATATTAAAAAAAAAGGAAGTACAATCACCCCATATGCCACCGAAACTATTTTATATGGAAAACCTTCAATCACATGAGAACTAAGCAGACTGCCAAAATGGCTAGACAATTGTCACCTAGAACTCCCAAAACAAGACTAGCCATTTTCACAATGCTTAAGCGCCTCAGTTATAACTACCCAGATTCTATTCTTCTTTGCAAAGGAGAACTGATGTATGGAGATTTTCATGCATAATGAGCCATAAACCAATTAAGGCCAGATTCCATAGAAAGGAAAATTGACAAAGTTACAAGTCCTTTAACATTATGCTATGTTTACATCAGTAACTGGGTACCCGGGTTACGGATTATTCGAAACTTGTACCCGCTCTTCAGTAATGTCATTTCTTTTCTTTTCTTTTTTGTTACCGTGGCGGTGTCCATGATTATTTCTGACAATTCTACAGGAGAGACGCCCTACCCTACCAGAGATACGCCTTGGAAAATTAGGACCATTACCACATTCAGTCCAAAATCCGAATGCGAATTAATCAAAATCAACATTATACAAACATTGGATCTTTCCAAACTAATCACAAGCAACCCTACAACACATATTTCCTCAATGAACCAATTTCACAACCAAAGTTTTGTACCAAATCTTTGAAACCCTAAAAAACCCAAAATGTAATTTGAACAAATCAACCTTGTAATCATCAAGAACAACAACTATAGGACAAAATTGGAGAAAAATTTAGGGTATTTGAAATAGATGAGTAAAGATGAAGTACTTACAGCAAAGATCACAACTGTATAGATACCAACTGTGATGAGAAAGGTCTTCTGGTCTCCATTGCAGCAGTTCTTGAGCTCCCAATTCACCATTTCTAGAGAGAGAGAGAGTTGTTGGTGTTTTATTGGTTCTCTCTCCATGTGGGGGAAAGTGTGAGCTTTTGAAAAGTTAGTAAGTTTGTCAACTTCCATTAAACAGTAAATCAAAAGAAAAAAGGAGATCTTTTGCCAAGCTAAAGAACATACCATAAACTGAAAACAAGCTATTTATGACACCTGAAATTCACCAAAACATAAAAAAGAACCGTTTTTTCAGAAATGTTCTAAAACCAATAAACAAGGCAGAACAAAGTTATACCAATAAACAGAATGGTGTATCGCAAAATGTCTTCTCTTACAGAAGCCAAAAGATAGCAAGGAAAATGATAAATCCTAGACAAAGCACAATGTTTGATGCACTGAAAATAAAGGTTAATTGACAATTCATTAAGAATTTAACTTGGCAAGAGCATACCGATGCAAAGTCCTTGAAGTGTCCACTGTTTGATCAATACCAACATGTCGTTTGAGCTGCCATAAAAATATAGATGTTGGAAGAGCAGATGCACAAGTTAAAGTTCATAGTAATGACTATTAGAGCATCTCCAATGGGACCATGGATGGTAAAGAAACATGTTGAATTCTGCATATTTGTTCGAAGGAACTGTGAAAACATTCCCTTTGTCGCTGTTACCATGACTGATGTGCCCGCCAACAACAAATACACTCTACAATAAGATAAAAAAATAATAATGTGATTTAGGAGAACGAATAACACGAAAGAGATTATCCAATGAATATGTTATTAGATTATCACCTTACCTACTCCTTGGTTCAGGAGTTATATTTTCATTGTGTAACTTAAGTCACTTGGCTTTTTTCACCTCAAAAGCAACAAGTAGGTGAAAACGAAATTACACCCTGAGGATATTTTCAAACTTTTACTAGTAGTTCTTCAAGTGAAGCTAGTCTAAAAGTAAAGTTTGCCCCCAAAAGATACTTTAGAATTGCAAGAAACATTCTGTTATACCTATAATGCAACAAATTCAACGAGATATCCTGGATTATAATTAAACTCCTAGGACTACATCGAAATTTGTCAAACCAGCCACGAATTTATAGAAAAAATAAAATTTCTTAGATACTGATGTTGAAGGTCAAATTTTTCCATCTTTTTTTTCATGAAATACTTACAAGGTCTTTCACTGAACTAATCCAACATTGAGTTGCTTGAGCAAAAAAAACTCGTACACATATAACTTTTCGAGTATGTTTTTGCTATGAAGTTGGCAAGAGTTGCAAGATGGGAAACAACAAACTTACCTCTATTAACAAGCTTGCATTCTTATCTTTAAGAATAATCTGTGCTAAATTACTCAATGGTCCACTGGTCAACATGGTAATCTTAGAGTTAGGCTTCATTAATTTGGAAATTGATTGCCAAACTTCAAATGCCAAAGGTTGTCTAAGTTCGGGGTGGTCGGTGTCTCTAGGAGCTCCATATTTTACTGAATTTTCAGTTGTGTACCTGAGATTCGAACCCCAAAATATACAGGGTGTGTTAATCAGCAAACACAAGAACCAAGGCATATGATTGCCAAACTTCAAATTACACCTTTAATTAATTTAGACTGGAAGGATAATCATATAAAATTATAAGAATGGCATATGATTTTTTATTTTTTTGCAAAAGCATATGATAAAATTAATTAAAGAACAAGTGGTTATAAGAACCAAGGCCATGTATTCTGAAAGTTGTATAATTGTGTAAAAATGTATTAAGAACAGACTACCTCACCTTAAGGTCAATGACTTCCACATGTACTTTTAAGAGATAGATCAATGCAAGAAAATCTCTAGAACTCATATCCATGTCGAATACGACAGGCTTCTAAAGTTTTTTTCTTCAAAAATCTGGCTTGTATATAACTTCTTTATAGTGAGGAAACTGTGTCGTTAAATTGAACCTGCCACGTTGCTGGGAAAGGTTCAGAACCTGCAATTAAAAAGGGGAGGAATTACACAGCTTTCTTCTATGCAGATATTTTTTTCTCCACAGTACTAGTTACTATGCAATGAAGTTCTAGTGTAAACTGTAACAATTACTGTACAAAAAAAGATAATGATGAATTATGGAAGAAAACACATTTGGGAGAACTTACATTTAAGAAGCTCACAAAAAACTTCCTATCCAAATTGCTCTCGAAATTGCGATTTGGTTTTGCTTTTGAAGCAACAAGAACGCGCACTCCTTCTCGCACTTTTGATTACTTCCATTGTGTAGCCATCCTATTCATATCATCACCCATGGTTTGATTAGCAATTTTGTGGTGCAACCTTAAAAATTTTTATATTTTAGAAACAAGGCTTCTGAATTAGAGAATGCATAGTTTAAATATCCTGCAATTGTTTCTGTATTTACCCATTGAGATTAAAGCTCAAAATATATTTTAGTCTACAAAACAACAAGTGACAGAATTCCACAGGCTTCGTAGATAAACTTGAGAAGTAAAAATATAATTAAGAGTTTTAGAATGAACAAAAAGTATAACCTATCATCGCCGGAAAACAAACCAGCATTAGTTACCTGACATTTCGGAACAAAACAAAATGGATCCAGGAGCCCCTTCCGAACATGACCACTGTGTACCCCACTCTTCCGCAAATTGAACTTAGGGAATGCACGACCATCAAAGAATGGATTCGAACCGTTAGAAACACTATAAGGTTTATTGGAAGCCACTACAGTTATGTAACACCCATTCAAAAATAAAAAAAATAAAAAAAAGACTAACAGCTTAGGGTGTTACCTTGACTAGTTCGGCGACGGCTTAGGGTGGGGCGTAGGTCGGCGACGGCATAGGGCTTCGGAGGCTCCAATCTTCGGCAACCGGCGACGGCAGAGCCGACGATCTCGTCGCAGCCGCAATCGCAGCGACGACAGAGATTTAGGGTTTGGGAGAGAGATTTCGGTGAGAGAGAGTTGGGAAACGTCGGTCTGAGAGGGTGAGAGAGGGAGAGAACGTCATCGATGAGCAGAGAGCGGTGCGCGGAGTGGTGAGCACGTAGCGACCGAGAGAGAGAGGAGAGAGAGAGAGAGAGAGAGAGAGAGAGAGAGAGAGAGAGAGAGAGAGAGAGAGAGAGGAGCGGTGAGCGGAGATGACCGATGAGAGAGCGGTGATCGGTGAGACCGAGAGCGGTGAGCGGTGACCGGAGAGAGAGTAGTGAGTGATTAGAGGCGGTGAGAAAGAGAGACCAGACCGCAAGGAGAGAGACGAAAGAGAGTTGAGAGAGACGAATGTTTTTTTTTATTTGTTGGACGATCGATTTTTTTTTTGGAGGGGGGGCGTGGGGGGCTTAGATCAAAGCACGCTCGAATCTCGAGATTTGATGAACGATTATAAAAAAGAAAGTTTTGGTGGAAATGTTGGCGCCATTATTTAGAGACGGAATTTAATTCCGTCTCTATTACTGTCTCTGATCTCTCTCTATTCTGTCTCTGAATTAGTCCGTCTCAAACTACTCTTTCTTAGCAACGGAATTTAATTCCGTTGCTAATTCCATTTCTAAATATCATTTTTCTTGTAGTGAATTAACAAAGTGAGTTAATAGATAGATAGTGGAGTTTAGGACATGATTAGAGCCATAGAATTAGCCTAGTGATGGGTGTACATGATAAGTCAGTATTTATATAATTTTCGTAGTTTATGTTAGTATATTTAATGTGGAAAGTCTCTAAAATATATATTTAATTATATTTATTGGTCATTTTCAGGTGAAAGGAGTGAGCGGTTAAATTTGTGGTGAAACAAATACTCAAAATAGAGTATTTACTTGCATTAATCTGACGTCGGACTATTTGGTTAGAGTTACGTGTTGTGTGGTGGGTAGAATAGAGGATCAGTAAACCAATTAACACGTGGCGCATACTATTGGTTCAGCTCACCTCAAAGTGCCACATGTCAGCCATCCATTGGTCGAGCTCATTTCTTGCTGCCATAACATGTCACCAGCAGGTTTTCGCTAATGAGACGCTACTACGTCAGCTCGACAACACAGTACGTCCCACCATTTCTTTCTCTTCGCCTCAGCTGCTTTGGATGCTCTTCGAGACACGCATCAGTACAGTTTCCCAGATTTTTTTTTCACGACTTTGTGCGAGCTTTCTTCACCACCGCCCTTTATGCCACGTGGCGCGCTTTCATTCATCCGGGACATCATCATCAGCTTCTCCCACAAATCCGAACGAGCCACGACAACGATCTCCACTTTCTTCACCAATTAGCTGTTGACACGTGTCCTAAGCCACGTAACGAACGCCCAACAACCACCAGATGCTCCTTGGCGCACGAGTCAGGATACCAACCCACAAAATTAGTTTCTCTCACATCCTGGGACCAATTTTTAGTAGTTTTATATATTAGGAACCTTAGGTATTATATTTAGAACACCGACTATTATATTTTTAGCATCGACTTCTCTCGACGATTGCCTAGGTCGTCGGGGAAACAAATCGGGATTATGGATTCATGGCATCTTATGTGAGATCTTTTATTTTATTATTCAATTTAACTTAATTCTATTATTTCATTATTGTTGATTTTAATGAATATGGTTTAGATCTAGGGTATGTATGTCACCAGTGCATGCTTTTAGGTGGAAAATCTATAGTTATTTGGACCGATAGTATCCGTGTAATTGTATTTTTGGACCTATAAAGTGATGAACACTCACCCGTTTGCCGTAAAATCCTTTCAGTTCTTGAGTGTGCAACAATCGAATGTTGGTTAAATCGGAAGCGTACGCGATCCGTAAGCAGATGCGATCCGATTATTTAGGATTAGTGTTCCCACAAATCCTTATTACTGTAGTTAGTGTGTTAAACCCGATTGGTGGATGCTAGGGTTATGCATTAATTAAGGAACGTCCTGACTATTGAGATTAGGGGAATGATGAATTTCTGGCGGATGTCAATTTTCTATAGCTAATATATGAGAATTTAAATTAATAATTTTTGGGAAAGATTGAAGACCCTGATGTACCATTAAATCTTGATCCTGATTTGTGAAACTGTTGACCTAGGTGTTGCTTAAGTATTCATTAATTGTTTTCAAAATTAGTTTCGTTACTTTATTTATTTATTTATTTATTTAGTTTAGTTAATTAAATTATTTTTCCTTAAAACCCCTGATTTCCTTTTGTTGTTTTTAATCACAGAAAGAATATCAATCTCTGTGGGATCGACCCTTTGCTACTATTTTACAAAATAGTTGGTTTAAGAACTTTATTTTATTGACGCGTTTGGTGCGCGTTAATTTTTGGCGCTGTTGTCGGGGATTGATTTTCTTTTTTTGGTATTTTTATTATTTATTATTTATTATTATATTATTTTTTTATTCATTTATAAATTGGAGCACCCCGTGAGTTTTGTTAGGTTTGACTATGGATTATTTTTTTTTAGTATAACGTGAGCATTTCTTTTTAGGAATTAACATGTTTATATGATTTTAGGTATTTTGAGACTTGGTTTGGTGATATCCAACTTAAGTTGCCGCATTAGTGGAAGGTCTTTGAGTAGATCAAAAACCCCATACTTCATTCCATCATCTTGTTGATTTCACCCTTAGTTGAAAACCTTCGGGTTTGCAAAACTTGATAGGAATCTTTTGAGTTAACTCCTATGTTTACTCTTTCTTGCTCTTGTTATGATTGGTCTTTCATAGTTTCCTTATTCACCTAGACATGAGAGATTTCGCGCGTTCACTAATTTTTAGAGACTTTCATTTATGCATGCATTTGTATCATTCTCTTATTCTTTCTCCATGATTTATTCTTTTTCTTTTATTGGATGGATTCCTTGACTTGCTTTGAACCTTAAGGACAAGGTCCGAAATAAGTTTGGGGGTGTTTTAGGGATTGTGGATTGAGTAGGATGGATTCCTTGCGAAAGACTGCAAGCGAGATTGTTTAAATTTTTTATATCGTTATATGCGGTTGTCGGATGGTAATGGTAGTGTTTTATATTATTTCTTTCATTTCTTTTATTTCTTGTCCCTTCATATTTCTTTCTCATTTTATTAGTAGTCGATAAACTTTCATGAATGTATTTAGTATAGTTTTTACTTTTTTATTGTTTAGAGTCACCCGAAACATTATTTCATGCATTTGGTTGTGGATAAGTACATTACAGTTGTCTTTTTGACTTGAAACTTAGAGAAAATTAGGAGAAACAATCAATCGAGTCCGTAGCCCAGCATTTTTATGATTTCATGATTAGAGACTTAGTTGATAGTTAAATTTGCTGCTAGATAACGAAAATGAGTAGACGCTCAAAATTGTGTAAGTGATATTATTTTAACCCATATTGAGGAACTTGCTTGATTATAGTGAAAATGAGAAGGGCTAACAAGAGCTTTTTTGTTAATATAGAGAGTCCCATAGGTTTCCATAGGAAATTGAGCATGAAAACTTGTAGTGGGAAAAAATGAGAAAATCAGTCCATAGGAAATGGAGTAGGGATCATATTATTTGAAAAAAAATTGGAGAAAAAATGAGAAGAAAATAGAGAATATAAATTGAATAAAGGCGGAAGTTGTGGAAACTCCTCGAATAAAAGATTTAGCTCGAGTGCTTTTACTTGATTAAGTGAGATTTTAAACTTGCGTGCTTGAATGTATAGACCAAGAAAACTCGTGAGTAGTTGATGGCCTTTGTGTTAACCGAATCTATGCCTTTAAAGTGTGATCTTAATTGTGTTTGGGTTGTGAGACTTGACATATCATAACTCTAAAATTTCTTGAGTGACTTTTTAACTTAGTGACTATGTAAACCATAGGAACTCTTTGAATTTTGAGTTGGGTATAGGATTAGTTGAGTCAGTGCATTATAATATTAGGAGTCTAGTTTAGTTTGTGTTGTTATCTACACCTTTGCTCGGGACGTGCGAAGTCTTAAGTTTGGGGATATTTGATTAGTCGGTATTTATATCATTTTAGTAGTTTATTTTAGTATATTTAATGTGGAAAGTCTTTAAAATATACATTTAATTATATTTATTGGTTGTTTTCAGGTGAAACGTAGTTTGTGGTTGAATTCGTGACGAAAAAATCTTCAAAATGGAGTATTTACATGCATTGATCGGACGCCGGAACTATTTGCCTCGATCTATGTACTGCGCGGTGGGTAGAATATAGGATCGGTAGACCAATTAACACGTGGTAGCGTACTATTGGTCCAGCTCGCTCAACATGCACATGTCAGCTATCCGTTGGCCCAGCTCATTTCCTGCTACCACAACATGTCACTAGCAGGTTTCCGCTAATGAGACGCTGCCACATCAGCTCGACAACACAGTGCATCCTACCATTTCTTTGTCCTCGCCTCAGCTGCTTTAGATGCTCTTAGAGACACGCATCAGTACCGTCTCCCTGATTTTCGCACGGCTTTGTGCGCGCCTTCTTCACCGCCTCCCTTGGTGCCACGTGGCGCGCTCTCACTCACCTGGGACATCATCAGCAGCTTCTTCCACAAATCCGAACGAGCCACGACATCGGTCTCTATTTTCTTCACCAATCAGCTTTTGACACGTGTCCTAAGCCACGGAATGAACGCCCAACAACCACCAGATGCTCCTCGGCACACGAGTCAGGATACCAACCCACAAAATTAGTTTCTCTCACATCCTGGGACCAATTTTTAGTAGTTTTATATATTAGGAACTTTAGGTATTATATTTAGAACACCGACTATTATATTTTTAGCATCGACTTCTCTCGACGATTGCCTAGGTTGGTAGGGAAATAAGACGAGATTGTAGATTCGTGGCATATTATGTGACATCTTTTATTTTATTATTTAATTTAATTTAATTCTCTTATTTCATTATCAGTAATTTTAATGAATATGGTTTAGATCTAGGGTATGTATGTGGCCAGTGCATGCTTTTAGGTGGACAATCTATAGTTATTTGGACCGATGATATCAGTGTAATTGTACTTTTGGACTAATAAAGTGATGAACACTCACCTAATTGCCGTAAACCCCTTTCGATTATGGAGTGTGCAACAATTGAATCTACTTAAATCGGAAGTGGATGTGATCCAGTTATTTATGATTAGTGTTCCCACGGATCCTTATTAGTGCGGTTAGTGTGTTAAACCACATTGGCGGATATCTAGAGTTATGCATTAATTAGGGAAGTAGTTAGTGGCGGACGTCCTGACTATTGAGATTAGGGGAATGATGAATTTTTGGCGGATGTAGATTTTCTATAGCTAATCTAGGAGAATTTAAATTAATAATTTTTGAGAAAGATTGAAGACCGTAATGTGCCATTAAATCTTGATCCTGATTTGTGGAACTGTAGACCTAGATGTTACTTAGGTGTTCATTAATTGATTTCAAAATTGGTTTCGTTACTTTATTTATTTATTTTATTTAGTTTAGTTAATTAAATTATTTTTCCTTAACACCCCCGATTTCCTTTTGTTGTTTTTAACCATAGAAAGGCTACCAATCTCCGTGGGATCGACCCTTTGCCACTATTCTACAAAATAGTTGGTTTAGGAACTTTATTTTATTGACGCGTTCAACGCGTGTTGGTACACATAGAGATCAAGGGCTTTAATTCAATCTTATATATATATGTGTGTGTGTGTGTGTGTGTGTGTGTGTGTGTGTGTGTGTGTGTGTGTGTGTGTGTAAGGATGAAGTGGGACTTCCAAGCAACTCAATCTTATTTTGATCAAGAGAAGGAAAGGTTGTTGCTTGAATTCTCTAAGGATCTGTGGGACAGGGATCAAATTCATCAAGTTGAATAATTCAAGTTAGGAAACTACACATTACACCTAGGTAATGAGTTTAGTTATCTCTACATGCTTTAATGTATGAGTATAGGGTCTTGAACTAGGAAGTTGTGATCAAAACGAATTTTATAGGTTTTATAAGGTTGATTTACTTCAGTTTGAACCTTATAGATGTATGAAAACCTTAAATTTTAAAATTTCAAGATTTATCGAAATTCGGGTTTCATTTCAATGAAACTGATTTTATCCAATTATGATTTGAATATGTGTTTAATTTTAAAAACCAATAGCATTTTTGAATTCTTTACTTTGAGCTGATAATCGAGCTACTAAGAAACTCCCAATTTGGATTTAAAATGAAAAAGATATGAATTTACTATGGAGGATTTATTGGGTCCTTAGTGGAAGAGAACAGGGATCCAAGGCGATGGAAACGACCAATTGGAGAATAAAACCCATAAATCTGAGTGCATAATGTTTAGGTTTCTTGTGCATAATGCGCTAGATGTACTCGCTAGCACGTTAACTATATGTAGCACATTACATACAGGCCCTAGCGCGTTAAGCCTTCTAGGCAGCCCTTTTTCTGCACTTCCTAAATTTAAAAGCCAAACACCTTAAACAAGATTTGCACCCTAACTAAAGGTATGAACACATAATAAAACATGTGTAATCATACTAGGAGCCTAGGGAAGAGTCTCGGGGGTTCGGGCACATATTTTGAGGTTCGTAGCACTGTGCATTTTTATGATTTCAAGATTAGGGACTCGGTTTGATGGTTAACCTTTGTGCTAGATAACAAAAATGAGTAGACAGTCAAAATTGTGCAAGTGGTATTATTTTACCCCATACTTGGGAATTTGCTTGATTTAGTGCAAGTGAGAAGAGCTAATATGAGTTTTCTTAATATAGAGAGTCCCACAAGTTTCTACAAGAAATGGAGCAGGGAAACTTGTGGTGGAGAAAAATGAGAAAATCGGTCCATAGGAAATGGAGCAGGGACTGTTTTGTTAAAAAAAAGAAGAATAAAATAGAGAATAAAAAAAATTAAATAAAGGCGGGAGTTGTGAAAACTCCTTAAATAAAAAGATTTAGCTCGAGTGCTTTCACTAAATTAAGTGAGATTTTAAACTTGCGTGCTTGAATGTATAGACCAAGAAAACTCATAAGTAGTTGATAGCCATTGTTTTGACATAATCTATGTCTTTAAAGTGTGATTTTAATTGTGTTTGGTTGCGAGACTTGACATATCATAACTCCAAAATTTCTTGAGTAGCTTGTTAACTTGGCAACTACGTAAACTAGAGGAACACCATGAATTTTGAGTTGGGTATATGATTAATTAGGTCAATACATATTTATATTAGGAGTCTAGTTTAGTTTGTGTTATCATCTACACCTTTGTTCAGGACGTGCAAAGTTTTAAGTTTGGGGGTATTTGATTAGTTGATATTTATAGGTTTTAGTAGTCTATTTCTGTATAATTAATGTGGAAAGTCTCTAAAATATACATATAATTATGTTTATTTCTTGTTTTCAAGTGAAACGGAGTGCGAAGTTGAATTTGGGGTGAAAAATACGTAAAATAGTGTATTTATATGTCGTGGAACAGTTACCAGAAGATATGCCTCGAGAAACGCACTGCAGAGCTGATTTGGTGTTGAGGAATGACCAACTGACGCAGGAAAGTGACACTCATAAGTCACTCATCTTTAGCATGTGCTGGTTCTTCCTAAAGATACTTATTTGCATGCTCTCCATATCTTCGCACGATGTGTGCGAGCTTCTCACTTCATCGGTGCTCGTTAAGTGTTAGCTCTCTATTCGTCCATGCATCACCACGTCACCAGCTCAACCAGCTGCCCTTGCTCACGACCGTAGCCTTTGGATTTCCTCGAGATGCATTCTGTGTTTTCTCCCATTTCTTCGCTGATTTTGTGCCATTCGCTCACCCCACTAGACTTCTCCAAGTGTCGCCTCCCGGTTCTTCCACAACGTCACCAATATCAAATCCAGTCTTTCAGCTCACGACACGTAAGTGAGGACAGGTTTTTCCTCCAATCGGCAGCCGACACATGGCATAACTTCAAATTTCAAGCCCTAAACAACCAAAGATGCTCATTGGCGCACGTGTCAATAAATATACCACCAATTTGTTTTCTCTTACTTTCAGAGACTGATTTTAGGCAGTTTATTAAATTAGGAACTTAGGTATTATTTAAAAATTGATTTTTGTATTTGAAGATCGACTTTATTATTTTGGTATGTCGCAGGCTTTCGACACCATGTTCGGCTAATCAAATCTTGTTTAGGTCGGAGCGGAAACAAGTCGCGATCATTGATTCATGACATAACTTATGAGATCTTTTATTTATTACTTAATTTGACTTAATTTCTTTTATTTCGTTGTTGTTGATTTTTATGAATATGGTTTAGATTTAGGGTATGTATATGGCCAGTGCATGCTTTTATGTGGACAATCTATAGTTAATTGGACCAGTTGTATCCGTAATTATACTTTTGGATCGATAGAGAGACGAACACTCATCCATTTGCTATAAAAACCTTTCGATTCTTGAGTATGCAACAATTGAATCTGGGTTAAATCGGAAGCGGGCGCGATTCAATTATTTAGGATGTTGGGTTTTGGGGTTCATGCGCAGCGGAGATTACAAAACAATTTTGACAAAAACCCCAACAGGATCCGAATCTAATTCCATTAAAAACGTTTAAAACATGAAAAACTTAATCATACCTCAGTCGCAATATACCTTTCTAAAGGTTGATCGAACTCTAATGCGCTGTCAACGACGAACGCCCTCTACTAGTAGTCCACACACGAACGCCGGCCGAGATTCAAAGTGCTAGTTTCGAGAGAATACCAAACCTTTTGTTTCTCTCCAAAACGATCCAGAGCATACCAAAAACCCTAAGTCGTTTCTAAAATGAAAATAGAGTTTCGGTCTTTTAATCTTTCGTACGTTTATTCTAACTTAAATCGTCTATTTATACAACCCTTGTCTATAGACGATTAAGTAAATTACACATATACCCCTACTTAAAGAAGTATAAGTGTAATACACCACAAGGACGTTTCTATCATGAATTTTATCATATAAAATTCATTTTTCCGAACCATCTTAAAATCTCGCAAAACCATTCTTGGTGTGTGACCCAATAGGCTTATACAACGTTGGCAGTATACCAAAATACATTTTGGTATACAAGTCATAAGCGACCTCTAGCAAGACATTATGACTACCCAAGTTGTACGAATATCAAATCGATACAACCTAATCAATAGTGTATATAACATCCTTTTGTCACACGATATCCTTTTGATTAAACATAAGACATGAAATTGTCATCCAACATGTTCAATAGTACTAGTCTCGATCTCTAGGTGGACTGAAAACATCCAAGTGATATTGATCAATATCAATTCACTTAGACTAGGCCTTTTAACAGTCTAACACATCGAGTGATCCACTGGATATCTCTCTTTATATGAGAGGGGAAAATTCTATCTTGATTACACAACTTCATCGCATTGCTCACACAATAACCAATCACAACCTTTATAATCGTCTGGTTAAAGACAACGTTTGATAATGTCAAATAACTGTGTTCCTAATGTTGAAGTCTCTGGTAATCTCAAGTCAAAGGACTGAAAAATATACCTATCATGAGAAACGACTATGACTTAATCCATGTGATGTTCTCATAGCGGGTCGGTCTAGTACTTTGTTCCCTAACAAGTACTCGTGATCTTGATTCGTATCCCTATAGGTATAATCATCATATGATCATCAATCAAAACTCACACTAGTCTTAATTCATTATAATTCCCAGTATAATGATCGACTATGGACATTTAAGATATTTCTGTAAATACCCATGGATCTTATTATGATGTAAACATGCAAATTAATTATAATAATCAGCAAATGAAATCCTCTATTTTATTAACTAAAAGTATTCATAAAGACAGTTAATGGATTGAATTAGGGCACATGCCCCAACATCTCCCACTTGCACTAGGGCCAATCATACATGCATCTAATGCCTAATGATCTAACATGACCATCATGTTTTGCTTGTAGAAGAGCTTTTGTCAATGGATCCGCAACGTTGTCTTCAGTAGGTACTCTGCAAATCTTTACGTCTCCCCTCTCAATAATTTATTTGATGAGAAGAAAACGCCTGAGTATATGTTTGGATCTGTTGTGTGATCTAGGCTCCTTGGCTTGTGCTATTGCCCCGTTATTGTCACAATACAACCGAATAGGGTTAGCAATACTTGGAACCACACATAGTTCAGAAATGAACTTTTTGATCTAAACTGCTTTCTTTGCTTTGCATCGGACGCCGCAATATACTCGATTTGTTTGTAGAATCTGCCACGCCTCTTGCTTCGAACTTTTCCAAACTTACTCGCACCCCCATTGAAAGTAAACATATATCCAAACTGCGATCTAAAATCATCTATATCAGTTTGAAAACTTGCATCTGTGTAACCATTTACAACTAGATCATTTTCAAAACCTCCATAGACCAATAATATTTCCTTAGTCCTTCTTAAGTATTTAAGGATGTTCTTTATTGCTATCCAGTGACTCTCACCATGATCTAACTGATATCCGCTTGTAGTGCTCAAAGCATATGATACATCAGGTCGAGTGCATAGCATGACATACATGATAGATCCAATAGCCGACGCATATGGAATCTTATTCATACGGTCTCGCACATCATTTTTCCTAGGACATTGAGTCTTGCTGAGACTTATGCCATGAGACATTGGCAACAATCCTCTTTTAGAGTCTTATAAACTGAACCTATTCAGCACCTTGTCTATGTAAGCACTCTGACTTAGACCGATTAGCCTCTTAGATCTATCCCTATAGATCCTTATCCCTAGGATATAGGTTGCATCTCCTAAGTCTTTCATTGAGAAACACTTACCTAACCAAGACTTGACATTCTTCAATGTTGAGATGTCATTTCCAATGAGTAATATATCATCAACATACAGTACCAGAAAAACAACTACACTCACACTGACTTTTTTGTATACACAAGGCTCATCTTCGTTCTTAATAAAATCAAAATCCTTGATTGCTTCATCAAAACAAAGATTCCAACTCCGAGAAGCTTGCTTTAATCCATAAATGGATATTTAAAGCTTGCATACCTTCCTAGAATTCTCAGGATGTACAAAACCTTCAGGTTGTGTCATATACCCATCCTCAAGCAGCTTTCCATTAAGAAATGTTGTTTTTACATCAATTTGTCATATCTCATAGTCATAATATGCAGCAATGGCAATTAAAATTCTTATGGATTTAAGCATGACTATCAAGAAAAAGTTTCATCATAATCAACACCTCGAGTCTGCTGAAACCTTTTGCTACAAGTCTTGCTTTAAAAGTATGCACTTTGCCATCCATGTCAGTTTTCTTCTTGAAAACCCATTTACATCCAATGGTCTTACCACCTTCAGGTAAATCAACCAAGTTCCAAACTTGGTTATCATACATGGATTGCATATCAGAGTTCATGACACTTAGCCATTTATCTGAGTCTGGTCCAGACATAACCTCCTGATAAGTGGTGGGCTCATTTTGGTCCATAAGCAACACATCACGACTATCAGTAATGAGAAATCTGAATCTCTCTGGCTCATGTCTTACCCTACTAGATTTATGTGGGCCTTGTGTCACTGGTGGAGGTTCAATTGGTTCAGAACGTTGTTGAACTTCCATTAGCGGTTCAGTGTTTATCTGTGATTCTTGAACTTCTTCAAGATTTATTTCTCTCCCACTAGTGTCTTTTGAAATAAACTGTTTTTCCATAAAGGCACCATACCGAGCAACAAACACTTTGTTCTCAGCGGGATTATAAAAGTAATATCCTTTTGTTTCTTTAGGATACCTCACAAATAAACGCTTATCAGATTTAGGTGCTAGTTTTTCTGAGACTTGTCGTTTTATGTGAGCCTCGCAACCCCAAATCTTAAGGAAAGACAAACTAGGTCTCTTCCCGTACCATATCTTATATGGTGTTTTATCAACCGCTTTAAAAGGAACTCGATTTAGAGTGAAAGCTGCAGTTTGTAATGCATAACCCCAAAAGGATAATGGAAGATCTGCATGACTCATCATAGATCGAACCATATCTAATAAGGTTTGATTTCTCCTTTCGAAACTCCATTCCATTGTGGAGTTGCTTGGTGGAGTCAATTGGGAGACAATCCCATAATTTCTAAGATGATCATCAAATTCTTGGCTTAAATATTCATCACCTCGATCTGATCGAAGTGTTTTGATAGTTTTACCAAGTTGATTTTGCACTTCATTTTGAAACGTTCGAAACATCTCAAATGATCCAGTTTTATGTTTCATTAGATATACATAACCATATCTGCCGAAATCATCAGTAAATGTAATGAAGTACTGATAACCTCCTCTAGCCATTATGTTTATAGGACTGCATGCATCAGTATGTATTAGACCCAATAAATCACTTGCCTTTTCATTGTGTCCAGTAAATGGACTTTTAGTCATCTTGCCTAGTAAACAAGATACGCATGTTTCATATGTTTCTAAATCAAATGAATCTATAAGCCCATCTTTATGGAGCTTCGTTATGCGTTTCTCGTTTATGTGCCCGAGACGACAATGCCAAAGATATGTTTGATTCAAATCATTTGACTTGAATCTCTTTGTATTTATGTTAAAGACTGGAGTATCAGTGGACCTTTTCATACTTAGAATATAAAGACCATCACACAAATCAGCATTTACATAAAATATATCTTTACGAGAAATGGAACATCTATTATTCGCAATAATAAAATCAAAACCATCCATATCCAAGCATGAAACAGAAATGATGTTTATGCTTAAGGCAGGCACAAAATAACAATTGTTTAAAATTAAAATAAGTCCACTAGGTAAGACTAAGTCATATGATCCAACAGCCAGGGTAGCAACTCTTGCTCCATTCCTTACGCGAAGGATGACTTCTCATTTCTTCAACTTTTTCTACTTCTGGTGAGTCCCTGCACATTTATACAAATGTGAGATCTACATCTGGTATCTAATACCCATGAATCACTAGTAGATAAATTAATTTCAATAACATAAATACCTGTAGTGGTAGTCGCACTTTAGATTTTCCAGATAGAGTTTGCAATTTTTGAACCAATGTATAGGTGCATGACAGAAATGACAATTTCCTTCCTTTTCTTTTGGGTGTTTTGAAGTAGGAACAGGCTGGGGCTTGACTTGTTCCACAGGCTTTGCGAAAGGTGCAACAGCAGCCTTGACAACTTTAGCCTTGCCTTTGCCTTTCTTCTTCATTCCCTTTACCTTTTGGACCATCAACACATTACTAGAGGGTTTCTTTATATTTTGTTCAACAGTTTTGAGCATCAAATGCAACTCTTAAATTGATTTATCCATATTATTCATATTGTAGTTCATCACAAATTATGAGTAACTCTCTAGTAATGAATTCAAGATCAAATCCGTAGCCAACTCTTGGCTTATGGGAAATCCGAGTTTATCAAGTTGGTCAACATAGCCTTCATCTTCAGAACATTAGGACTAACTGACCCACCCTCAGTCATCTTGCAAATTGTCTCGAACCTTTCTTGCCTAGCTTGCTGTTGGAGCATTTCCTTCAGCGTTATAGCCATGTTGTAGGCTTCCATTAGTTCCATGTCCTTCTGAAGTTCAAGAACCATAGTTGCCGGCATAATACATGCAACATCAGTAGAATCGTTGACATGCTTATTATGCGCATCCTTCACAGCTTTCGTAGCATTGGCTGGTGGGTCCTTAGGGATTGGTGCATCCAGGACATACAACTTTCGTTCATGCTTAAGAACAATTTTCAAGTTTCTGAACTAGTCAAGAAAGTTAGTCCCAGATAGCTTATCCTTCTCAAGGATGGATCGCAGTGACAGGGGATTATTGTTACTTGAAGAGGCCATTGATCTTCAATAAAAATTATGCAAAGTTTATTTTAGTATATAGGAATAGACTCCCACTAAATTAACAACCCTCCTAAAACACACTGTTTATTTAGGGGACTAAAATCCATATTTCACCTAATTCTATGACAGCTATGGCATTAAACACAGAACTAGATTATTTAAGTAGGTAACAGTTACCAATTACATCTTATGTAATTTTTAGATACTTTTATGAGATACGGGACATCTTATGTCTTATCATGTTTTTATCTCATCATGTGCCTAATGCTCAAACTATTTTGATAGCTTTATTAAGTCGGACCATTTTAAACCTTTAGGTAACTCTTATCTAACTTTCTCACCAAGATAACACAATACACCCAGCTATGGTTGAAACTGTATTAGTGTGATCGAGGCCTTGACAAGTGTTTAAAATGGATGACATGAGACTTAAAATTTAATAGAGGGATTTTATTCAGTTTTAGTGATTTTATGTAAACAATGAAATATCATATATTTTTACTGATTTGTTAAATCACTAAACAATTTGGAGATTTTTATACTGATCCCTAATAAAAGAATTTTCGTGCGCTAGGATTAATTAGACGGCGGTCCCGCTGGCCGGTCAGTGGGGGAACAGGGGGTAGCGCCCCCATTTTTTATTTTTTTTAGAAGACGAATTTCAATTCCTAAAATTAAAATTCGCTATAGAAAATCATATTTTTCGCCGATTTTATTATCCTAAATTAACTCCCTAATTTATCCGAAATTAAGTCAATTAAAACATTTTAATTAACCCGAGCCCACATCTAACTAATCATTTTATCCTAATCCAATTAGGACTTAAGATATTTGAATCCTTGCATATCACCTATAACAAACTTCTCCATATTTATATCCTATCCAATAGGGATAACGAAACCGATTTTGCTTATATCTCTTAATCTAATTTGTTATCTATCTTTATCAAATAGAAACTTTATAACTGAATAGATATAACAAGATAAATAAATATTTAAAAATTAATTATTTGCAATTTCAGGTCCTCATCCAAATAATCACAAACATGTAATTGAATCATGAACTACTATCCCAATCGAACCTAATGGTGTCATGGATCATAGAACATGAAACTCAATTCATTAAAACTATTCGAATTAACCTAACATGGTTACTAGCATGTACAAAACTAATTCAATTAAATCATGAATATATGTATCATATACACAAAACATGATAAAAAATCTCATAGAAAACTTATGTATATCACATATACATCAACTATTAACATGCTTTCAATTATATATCATGTATATATCAGAAGAAAACATGCAATGAATTTAATGGAATCAAACTCGAAGGCTCTGATATCACTGTTTGGGGTTCATGCGCAGCGGAGATTACAAAACAATTTTGACAAAAACCCCAACAGGATCCGAATCTAATTCCATTAAAAACGTTTAAACCATGAAAAACTTAATCATACCTCAGTCGCAATATACCTTTCTGAAGGTTGATCGATCTCAAAGGTGCTGCCAACGACGATCGCCCTCTACCAGTAGTCCACACACGAACGGTGGTCGAGATTCGAAGTGCTAGCTTCGAGAGAATACCAAACCTTTTATTTCTCCCCAAAACGATCCAGAGCATACCAAAAAACCCTAAGTCGTTTCTAAAACGAAAATAGAGTTTCGACCTTTTAATCTTTCGTACGTGTATTCTAACTTAAAGCGTCTATTTATACAACCCTTATATATAGACGGTTAAGTAAATTACACATATACCCTACTTAAAGAAGTATAAGTGTAATACACCACAAGGACGTTTCTTCATGAATGTTATCATATAAAATTCATTTTTCTGAACCATCTTAAAATCTCGCAAAACCATTCTTAGTGTGCAACCCAATAGGTTCATACAACGTTGGCAATATACCAAAACACATTTTGGTATACAAGTCATAAGCGACCTCTAGCAAGATATTATGACTACTCAAGTTGTACGAATATCAAATCGATACAACCTAATCAATAGTGTATATAACATCCTTTTGTCACACGATATCCTTTTGATCAAACATAAAGCATGGAATTGTCATCCAACATGTTCAATAGTACTAGTCTCGATCTCTAGGTGGACTGAAAACATCCAAGTGATATTGATCAATATCAATTCACTTAGACTAGGCCTTTTAACAGTCTAACACATCGAGGGATCTACTGGATATCTCTCTTTATATGAGAGGGACAAATTCTATCTTGATTACACAACTTCATCACATTGCTCACACAGTAACCAATCACAACCTTTATAATCGTCTGGTTAAAGACAACGTTTGATAGTGTCAAATAACTGTGTTTCTAATGTTGAAGTCTCTGGTAATCTCAAGTCAGAGGACTGAAAAATATACCTATCATGAGAAACAACTATGACTTAATCCATATGATGTTCTCATAGCGGGTCGGTCCAGTACTTTGTTCCCTAACAAGTACTCGTGATCTTGATTCGTATCCCTATACGTATAATCATCATATGATCATCAATCAATACTCACATTAGTCTTAATTCATTATAGTTCCTAGTATAATGATCGACTAGGGACATTTAGGATATTTTTGTAAATACCCATGGATCTTATTATAATGTAAACATGCAAATTAATTATAATAATCAGCAAATTAAATCCTCTATTTTATTAACTAAAACTATTCATAAAGACAGTTAATGGATTGACCTAGGGCACATGCCCCAACATAGGATTAGTATTTCCATGGATCCTTATTATTGCGGTTAGTGTGTTAAACCCGATTGGCGGATGTTTAAAGTTATGCATTAATTAGGGAAGTAGTTAGAGGCAGACGTATTGACTATCGAGATTAGGGGAATTACGAATTTCTGGCAGATGTTAGTTTTCTATAGCTAATCTTGGAAAATTTAAATTAATAATTTTTGGGAAAGATTGAAGACTATGATATGTCATTGAATCTTAATTCTTATTTGTGGAACTGTAGACCTATGTACCCATTAATTGTTTTAAAGTTATTTTTATTATTTTATTTATTTAGTTAGTTAAATAGTATTTATTTAAACCCCCGATTTTTTCAATTTATTGTTTTAAACCTTAGAAAGACTACCAATCTTTGTGGGATTGATCCTTTTGCTACTATTCTATAAAATAGCTAGTTTAGGAAGTTTATTTTATTGATGCGTTTAGCATACGTCATTGTTACATGGTATTGGTACAGTGTTTATGCCTCCAGACAGTTGAAAGTATTTGAGAGGAATTATACCACACATGATTTAGAGTTAGCGGTAGTACTAGTTGGCATTGAAGGTGTGGAGACATTATCTATATGGAGAGAAACTCTTACTCTTTAGTGATCACAAAAGTCTGAAATATCTCTTCAAATAAAAGTAATTGAATATGAGACAATGCAGATGATTAGAGTTTCTAAAGGATTACGACTTTTCTGTAGAGTATCCCTTAGGAAAAGCTAACATAGTCGCAAATGCGCTGAGTACGATATCGGTTAGAGATGTTGTGGTTGTCCGATGCCACAAGACGCATGAGTTTGGGTTACTTGAGGCAGCAATGACAACATGTTCACCAGAGGTTCCTACATGCACTCAAATTAAGATTTGTGCAAAGATGAAAGTATAGATTGTGCCTGCATAGAGAGTGTCAGAGGATCAAAGGACCGACAGGTTATACTTGAGATTTAGTGAGTTGGCACATGGTACAGATTGCGCTAACTGGATGGAGATGTTTGATTAGTGTCTGAAATACAAATACAGACTGTTGATATCATCATTATGAGAATTGAGAGATGAGATTCTTCAGGAGTTATACTGTTCCCGATTCACCGTTCATCCGGGCAGGACTAAAATGTACCATGACATGAAGAGACATTTTTGGTGGCTAGGGATGAATGTAGATGTGTCTCAGTTCATCTGAAAATGTGGAATATATTAACAAGTGAGGCTAAACATCGCGACTGAAGGGTTGCTACAGCCTCTTCCCATTCCACGATGGATGTGGGAAGACATCTCTATGTATATTGTGAGGGGATTGTCGAGGATCGCCAGGAAATATGATTCTATCTAGGTGATCGTAGACAGACTGATAAAGTCTGCTCATTTTCTACTATTAATTGCGCATTACACATTTGATTAGCTGAGTATACTGTTCGAGAGAGATTATTAGGCTGCACGGAGTACCATTGACTATCATGTATGAACAAGATGTTATGTATACATCCAGGTTGTGGCGGAGTATGTAGGAGCAGTATAGTACTCACCTACAGTTTAGCATGACTTTTCATCCTCAAACTGACGGGGAGACTGATAGATTGAATCAGGTCCTCAAGGATATGCTACGGACTAATGTATTGGAGTTTGGCGGATCTTGGAAGGAGTACCTGCCAATGGTGTGAGTTTGCTTACAACAACATTTATCTGGCCAGTATTAAGATGATGCCTTTTGAGGCTTTATATAGTAAACCGTGTGGCTCACCATTGTGTTGGGCTAAGCCAAAGAACCTGGAGATTGTTGGGCCTGACATTGTTGTTAACCACACAAAGAAGGTCAAAATGATCCGTCAAAGACTTAAAGGGGCCCAAGATAGACAGAAGAAATACGCAGACAAATATAACGCTGATCTCAAGTACACCAAGGGAGCCTTTATATATTTGAAGGTTTTGGTCTTTAAAGATTTGGGGTGAAAGGTAAGCTTGCACCAAGGTTCATCAGGCCTTTCATGATTAAAAGACGGGTCGGGAAAGTCGCAAATATGTCAGGGATTCATCCAGTCTTTGATATTTTGATGTTTCGATTAGCTGAGTCGAGAGCAGGTGTTCGACCGACTGTAGATTTAAGTCAGATAGACTTGAGTGATGATATTACTTATGAGGAGCAGCCTGTGGTGACCTCGAATTCTGAGGCAACCTTGGGACCAACCATATCACACCCACGACACCAAACCCTGCCACGTCAAGGCCCGCTTACCTTTGACGCCTCGCGACCTAATTGGTTTCTTACACTTTTCTAGCTACCACTGGTTTCACTAATTACTCTCTATATAAATATTAATGATTTAATTAGCCAGTTAATCAATTTATCAAGGTATATCATAATTCTACAATTGAAGTTTTTAAATGAGTATGTTATGCTATATTTAATAATCCTAAGTAGTGGAAAGTTTGGCAAAAAGATACCATGTATATATTAAGGCAAGGTAAACACTTCAAAATATCAATATATATGTCTTCAGTGTTCTACAGTCTGCAAAACCTAACAAAAGTAAATACATGCATACTGTAGTCATACACGAGCTGACATCACTATCTCAGAGGTAGTCGCCCAATACCTCCTTGCCCTGCCCTTGCTATTCAAAGGATCTGCACTCGATCACCCAACAAATACAATGATGAGTCGAGTGAGTAAAATCCCAAGAGAATCCCACACAATATTCATGAAATAAAACTGATAAACTACAAGATATGCGAATATAATGCTTGGCAACAATAAGTCATATTCCTATGAACGTAAGCAACATGCGACAAACAGAACTAGTAACGTTTAATCAACAACACATACTCAATAATCAAGCTCAGAAACAAAGCATTAATAAATAAATAATTGTATTATCACGAGAAAACCTTGACCTAAACTAGCCATTAATCGGTAAAATAGGACATGAACCACATATATACTTACAGGTTACATGCTTATAGTGACTAAACCCCAATTACGGTTAACAAATGAACCCCTCAAGACGCTATTTCAAGTCGGGGAACAACTTATATCCCTCCCGATAATCTTAGATATATTCTACAACCTTTGACACAAGCATTAAACATAAGTAACCCGTGCAAGCGATTTAGCCACAACTAATACATACGAAAACCGATATAAGAGTAGAAAACCCATGTTTTCCCACCAGCAGTTACTCATGTAACTCGATATCGATATAACAAAACCATGAATTATATGAGGCATTTCAATGAGTTTAGGCACTTCAATATGCGCTCTGACTTCCCCAAAGTCTCAGATCCGACTAGACTAGCTCCCCGATACCCGAGCTATAGTTCCATAAGTCCATGAAGTCCACTTTTACATACTTAATATGTTTATAAATGTTTAGGTATGTATTAAGTCAAAAATTTTAAAAACAACCATTAAATTCAGTTTTTATTTGTCATTAGCGTGCTAATGGGTAGACCTAGTGTGCTAGAGAATTAGTCTAGCGTGCTACTATTTTTCATTTGGAAAAATAGTTGAGCGCTCGGCAAGGATAGTGCGCTTGCTAGTCTGGTTAGAACGCTACTTGCATTGGGTGACAAAATTCTTAATTGGAGAATTCTGTCCCCATTACCCCGATTGACTAACTTAACCTTGTTTAATCATTCTCCACTCAATGGGGACACCAAACCATCTCCAATTACAATAGAAACAACATTAACTCAATCAAAATCCACAAATTCCATACACTAGTTTTTTCAATTTTCACTAAAACCTAATTTCTATCAAAATTAGTTGACAATCTCCATTAGAAATGTTCATCACACTTGTAATTCATCAAGATTTCATTAAAATCGGTGACCTAATCCTCAATTGCCAAATTTCATCAAAACTTCAAATTTTAGCTCATTTGCATATGTATTAAAGTTACCTAGTTGATGAACCACCTTGCTTGATCAATTCCTTACCAAAAATTGATTTCTTCAGCAATCCTTGATGATCTCTTCTTTTCTAGCAAACTTTGTTGGTTCATAAGTTTTGGAAATGAAAATGGTTTGTTTGCGTATGTTCATAAAGTTATCCTTATATATTAAGTTAGAATTGACTGCTAGCTATTGATCTTAATGTGTTTACGTATCCTGAGACTCATCTCATGGCCTACAACTTAACACTTATCCCACTAACTCTCCACTAACTTACTTCAAGTGACACCAATTTGCAACTCCATTGGTTCTTAGATGTGTCAATACATATCTCTAGATCAATCTTTTGGTCCCAAATTAATTTATCCAAACTATAAGCCTTATTTATTTGATATATTTACATTAGCTTATGCCCATTATAATGTATATGATTGGTATTCTTAGAAACTTATTTGGATACACTAGTGGTCCCACCAATCCTTACCTACCCGGCAACTGATGCTTCGCGCCTGACACGCATTTCGAGGTAACTCCTTGTTACACCAACTTGTTTGATAGCAACAAACACAAATGCGGTGTCAAATCCCAAAAATTTTAAATTGGTAATTACGATTAATCCGAGATTAAGGAAGCCTAATTATGGTTTTGGCCGCGAGTCGGGAGTTAAATACCAGTGAAATAAAGATTTATAATTAAATTTATTATTGTGTGACGTGTGCCTAGTGTAATGCATTATATATTATATTGTTTTGTGAATTAAAATTGACTGAGTGAATTCAATATTTTGCGGGTTTTATCTCGAGATACGTGTTGAAACGGGTACAGAGAGAGTTAAAATATTGACTTGAACTATAGTTTTAAATTTCACAAAAAATAAAGGAAATTAAGTTTAAAAATTCCAATTTGAAGTTTAAATAGGCTTAAAGAGCTGATGTGGGGATTTTGCCTCAATATATGTGTAAGTTGGTATTGAGGTTGTGTGAAATGTAACGAAGTTTATGCGAGGTCTTGTTTGGCTTTTGTGTCGATTGATAGTAGTCGAGGTTGAGATTGAGTCCAAATTGGTGCACGTTTGGTTAAGTATGACAAGAGGATTGGTCCCAACGATTTAGTCTGTCATAGACAAAGTTAAGATTTTTGTTGTTTTGGTGTGAGCAAAACCACTATTATGGACGTTTTATAAACATGGACTGCTTTGTTGAGAAGTTGACTCGATTTGGTGAAAAATCGGATTGAAAATGAGCAGCGGAAGTCAAACCGCGTTAAAATAGAAATTTTGAGAATTAATAAATAAAAAGAAATTAAGCTGATGACAAGTAACTGAGGGTTTATTTGTAAATATATAAAGAGAATATATCAAACCAAATGATTTCATTTAGTAAAAAATAGAACGTTTGGTTATTTTCATTCCTTAACTCATTAATCTATACTTTTGCTCACGGAGCTCTAGACGTTCAATTTTCGCTCGGTTTCTTTTTGCAAAATTGTAGTCCATCACGAGACGGTCAGTTTGAGCTAAGTTTATGTGGTAAAAATGAGGTATTTGACCAGCAATTTGGTAAATTCTTAATGTTGGGCTTTTTTACTCAATTCAATTTAAATTCACGCAATTTTTTGATTTTTTTGTAGGGTTTCGATAGAAATTGGTAGGAATTGTTGTTAATTTGGTTACTACATGTGTATTGGATAGTGTGGGATTTACTTATTTGACATTATCAAATTTATATAATTGGATAATGACAGGTTATAGTGGCGACAAGGGAATGGAAAACCTTCCTGATTATTGGTGACTTGCTCATTTCATTTCTATTTATGTATGTATTACTTTGAATATAAAATATTGTATAAATAGGTTTTGGGGTTCATGTGAGGTTAGGATCTCTTTTGAAACTGTTGAAATTGTTTTAAGACGGATAAGAATTGTTATAATGGTTTTAGGATGATTTGAAATGCTATGAAAGCTAATGTAATAATAGTTTAAGAATTTTGAAGTCTAAGATAGGTTAGAATGAACAAATGATTTTTTTGAGAATGCAATATATATTGCTACGGTGTGGATTGTGAGTCCTTCAGCATTTCCACCAAGTTGAGTAGGTTTTGTTGAAGATTTATAAAAGTCAGGATTTTCGGTGTAGGATTAGAAATAGAGGAGATGCTGGTGAATAATTTTTATGAATTTTTTAAGATTATATAATTAATTTTACTAAACTTTGAGGTACAAGATTCACTTTAAAACCCTTCGTGGTTGATTGAAAATCATATTTGATAATTACTCTGATAGAATTTAAATTATTTATCGAAGGTGAGGTTAAGGCTGCTAGTTATCAGAGGATTAAGATAATTTAGGCTGGTCAGATGCGCTACTTAAGTGGGGTCTGACAATGTTGGTATCAGAGCCTCTAATTCTAAAAAAATCTTGTCGTTTGAGGCTTAGTGAGTGATTAGTTATGAAATAACTCAATGAAACAAGGTTAAAATGTTTAAAACACTTTATGTTTGTATTATTTGTGTTTTCTATTATTGAGATATTGATGGATATGGGCTTGTTAAACCACCTTTCTTGCAATTTTTGTTGCGAAAAATTATAAGTGGGCAACAAGAGCTAGGTTAGGGATCTAGCGAGGATAATAAAGATCTATAACGTGTGGAGTCAAATACGTTTGAGAACTTAGCTGTGAAGATGGTAGAGTCAATAAATACCTTACCACTTCATGAGGCAACTCAGGTATTTGGGGTTCACGTGGCTCATGAAGTTCCTAATGCCATTCTAGCCACTCAGGAAGAGCGACTACCATTGCAGTTCATCCAAGAGTTGAATCAGATGTTGCAATTCCCGGTTCAAACTGATTCATTCGTGGATAATGGAGTGTCACAAGAGGAAAGGTAGGAAGAGTTTGGGACCATTATATCGAGGATTAAATCGAACACTCTACAAGTGGTTCAAGATAAGGCCAATATTTATGTGATTATATGGACTTTTCAACATGAATCACGATGATATCAGGGTTTCGTGGAGGCAAGACATGGCTTAAGTTATGAGGGTTTAGAAAAATTTTCCTTTCAGGTTTGACCTAAAGTTCTAAAAAAAAAAGACTTGAGGATTAGTTGAGATAATATAGACAGGCTCAAAACAAATTCAATCACAGTCTTTTTAGCCTTCAACTCATAGAGACACACTTTAGTTGCAGAAGAGTGAAGGTAAGGGTCGAGGATCTTAGGGGACAGGCTTCAAATCAGGGATGGACAACTTGTAAGGAATCTTTTATAGGTAGTAAACTTATAGTTATATGTTTGGGTGTGAAAATCAGGGTCACATCAGCTGAGATTGTCCTCAGAATTTGAGTGTCATTATGTGTTTTGGGTATGGAATGAAAGGACATTATAAGCATACGTGTCCATAACTCTTAAGAGCATCATTTTCCATGTCACACACTCAACAACATATCTAAGAAAATGTTCAAGTGGTGACTGAACAAGATTTAGATGCAAATCGTGATCTTATCAAAGATAAAATTTCAATTTGTGGTTGTGTGGTGATTGAATTAGGGTTAACTATGGCGTGAGTCCCTATTCATCTTGTACTCAATACAATAGTTGGGGATAAGGAGGATTCTCACTTTATTTGTGAGAAATGTATTGTTGAGATCTTCAGATATAAGATGGTCATTGATCTACGTGTTTTGGAGCTAATGGAGTTTGAGGTATTGATAATGGATTAGCTAGTCACTAGGAAGAAATAGAAACTCTTGCTGGAACTATAGTACAGAGGCAAGATTTGATATTAAACTAGAAGAAATTTTCTTAGTTGTGACTCGGATGAGTTTCTTGATGATTTACCTTAATCCATTTTTGAGAGAGGTTGATTTTTGTAATTGATGTGGTTTTTAGAGAGGAATTGCAGGAGTTCCAAACATTCAGTTGAAGGAATTGATAGATGATGCAGTTCATTCATCGAGGTATGTCGTAGTGTGGCGCACAAGTTTTTTTGTGAAAAAGAAGGATGGTAATTTGAGGAACTGCATTGACTATAGATAGTGGAACAGGGTCATTATTCGAAATAAATATCCATTGCCTCAAATCGATGATTTGATTAATCAACTAAATAAGGCAAAACTCATTTCAAAGACTTGTTTTCATTTTGATTACTATTAGTTGAAAGTTCAAAAGATGATGTGCAGAAGATGGTGTTTAATACAAAATATGGTTACTTCGAGTTTGTTTTTATATCGTTTAGGTTGACTAATGCTCTTGCGATATTTATGGATTTCATGCAAAGAATATTGAGGTTGAGTTTGGGTCACTTTGTGATTGTGTTTATTAATGATAACTACATGTACTTTAAGACTCGTGAAGATAATAAATAATATGTTAGAGTTATTATTCAAACTTGAAGAAATCAGAAGATGTACGATAAGTTTAGCAAACGCAAGTTTTAGTTGTATGAGGTGAGGTTTTGAGTCATGTGGTTAGTACAAAAGGAATTTTAGTGGATACAACCAAGATTAATGTTATTATTGTTAGTCGAAACCTATCAAAGTGATGGAGATATAAAGTTTTCTGGTTTTGGCTGGCCACTATTGTAGTTTTGTAAAAGATTTTTCTAAGATAGCTGTGCCAATTACTAAATTAACTCAGAAAAATGTTTCATTTGTTTGGCCAAAAGAATGTGATGCTGTATTTTTGAAATTGAAGAAATATTTGACTTCAACATCGATTCTAGTATTCCCTCAACTGGGTAAAGGTCTTATAGTTTATAATGATGCATCGAAAGTGGGTTTGGGTTTTGTTAATGCAAAATTGCAAGGTAATTGCTTATGCTTCTCGGCAATTAAATATTCACGAGACGAATTATTTTGTTCATGATTTGAAATTAGTGGCGATTATGTTGGCTTTGAAGCCGTGGAATACTATTTAAATGGGGGAAGTTTGACATTATTTTCAAATCATAAAAGTTTAAATTATTTGTTTCTCAAACCGAATTAAATATGAAGCAATGACGATGATTGAACATTCTAAAGACTTTAATTTTTGTATTGAATACCATTCGGGTAAAGTTGACGTTGTTGCTGACGCATTAAAGATAATGAGTGCTAAAACATCGCATGCAACTAGTCGATTGACTTACAAAGTATGAGTTGCACGAAAACGTCATAGCTATGACTTTGTTGGAGACTTCTGAGGTTGATGATGAACCAACATGTGCTCATCGTAGAGTATAGCTTGTCTTTATTCAAGAAGTGATAAAGTGTCAGCAAAGTGATGTGGATTATGAAAAGTTTAAGGGTTTTGTTAATGACAATAATAACCCAGATTCGGTTGAGTCCGCGGATTAAAGTTTGAGATTTAGAGGCAGATTATGGATTCCATCGGTGGCTGAGATTTGTAATGAGATATTGAGAGAATCTCGGCGGTTTGATATATAGCATTCATCTTGGCAGGACTAAAACATATCATAATATAGAGCAATTGTATTGGTTGCCAAGAATGAAAGCTGACGTAGGTGATTATGTGATGAGATGTGAGATTTGCCAACTGGTTGTAGCCACTTCCCATATCGTATTGAAAATGAGAATATATTATGATGAAATTTGTTATTCATCTACCTAATTCTTGGAGGAAACATAGTGCAGTCTATACTATTAATGATGGACTGATGAAATATGCTCATTTTTTTCTATGTACATTTTGGATACCTTTACACAGCTAAGCTTGTTGTGTGGGCAAGAGGTGGCTCGCTTGTTTGGAGTGTTGCTGATGATAATTTTGTATCTTGATGCTCGGTACACATCGGGGTTGTGGCAGGGCATACAAGAATTGTTTCGACACTCAGTTATATTTTAGTACTGTATTTTATCCATAGGTGGATAGTTAGACTAAAAGATTGATCAATGGTTTGAGGACATGCTCGAGGCATGTGTACTGGTATTTTGAGGTTTATAGGAAGAATGTATACCTTTGTATGAGTTCTTTTATAATAATTGTTGTTAATCGTGTATTGAGATGACTCTATTTTAGGCACGGTATGAGATACCTTGTTGTTCTCTCGCTGGTTGGGTGGAACTGGAGAAATTGGTGGAGTAAGGGTCATAGATGGTTAAAGATCACACTGAAGTTGTGCAGCAGATTCGTCTAAGACTGAAAGTGGTTCATGAAAGATACAAAAATTATTATGATCTCTATCACCAATTTGTGATATAAAGCGAATGAGATTTGGTGTATTTGAAAGTCTCCCCTCGCAAAAGGCCATTAGCGATTTGGACTGAAAGGAAAGTTCATTTTTTGATTTATATGATTGTTTAAGATTGTGGAATGAATTGGAAAGGTTGTGTATGGATTGGTAGTAACACCTTAGTTAGCCGGAGTTGATGACGTATTTCACGTGTTTATTCTTAGGCGAAAGGAATTTGATTCACATTACAAAGTCGAATGGAATCAGTTTGCTTTGTAGGGTGACATGTTGTATGAGGAATTAACATGAGAACGAGAGGCGTGTATAAGAGAGCATTTTATGAATCTCTTTAAGTCTAGTTAAATTTGGATTCAATTTTAATTTCGAAGACAAAATTCTTATTAGTTGGGAATATTGTCAAATCTCGAAAACTTTAAACCGGTAATTACGATTAATTCGAGATTAAGGAAGCCTAATTACGACTTTGGCCGAGAATCAGGAGTTAAATATCGGTGAAATTGAGATTTATAATTAATTTTATTATTCTGTGACGTGTGCCTAGTGTAATGTATTATATATTATGTTATTTTGTGAATTAAAGTCGACGAGTGAATTTAGTGTTTCACGGGGTTGTCTCTAGATACGTGTCAAGACAGGTGCCGAGCGAGTTAAAATATCGACTCAAACTATAGTTTCGCATTTCGTGAAAAAGGTAAATTAAGTTTAAAAACTCTAATTTGAAGTTTAAATTGGCTTAAAGAGCTGATGTGGAGATTCTAACTTGGTATGCATGCAAGTCTTTACTGGAGGTAGTGTGAAATGCAACGAAGTTTATGTGAGATCTTGTTTAGGTTTTGTGTCGGTTGATGGTAGTCGAGGTTAAGATTTGGTCCAAATTGGTGCATGTTTGGTTAAGTATGAGAAGAGGATTGGTCCCAACGATTTTAGAATGTTATGAACAAAGTTAAGATTTTAGGGGTTTTGGTGCGAGCAAAAGAAGTGTTATAGACGTTTTATGAAGATGGATTATTTTGTTGAGAAATTGACTTGATTTGGTGATAAATCGGATTGAAAATGAACAACGGAAGTCAAAACACGTTAAAATAAGAATTTTGGGAATTAATAAATAAAAGGAAACTAAGCAGTTGAGGGTATATATATATATATATATAATATCAAACCAAATGATTTCATTTAGTAAATAACATAACGTTTGGTTATTTTCGTTCCCCAACTCATCAATACGACTTTTGCACACAGAGTCTTTATGTCCTATTTTCGCTCGATTTCTTTCTGCAAAATCGTATAACATCACGAGACGGTCAGTTTGAGCTAAGTTTATGTGGTAGAAACAAGACATTAGGCCCGTAGTTGGTTAAATTCTTAATGTCGAGCATTTTTCCTCAATTCAATTCGAATTTACGCATTTTTTTGATTTCTTTCGTGAGGTTTCGATAGAAATTGGTAAGAATTGTTGTGAATTGATATATTAAATTGATTTGCATCAATTTGTTATAGACTCCACCGACGTAGGATAGGTTGTTGATAAGGTGAACTAATGTAATTCAATTGATAACTATTTTGGAGATATTTTAATTGTTGATATTGATTTATATTAGGTTTCTGGATGAATTGATTATTGATTTTGATCCATTTGACTCCACGGGTTGTGAAAATATTTTGATGTTGGTATCGAGTGGTTTTATGGCGTTTGTTGTCTAGTTTTGAGGGTTTAATTGCGAAAATATTGATATGGAGAAATTTGTTAGTTCAAAATAAATAAAGTTTGCCCAGTAGACAGGCCAAATGGGAAAATTCATAACTTCTTCGTTGGTGATCCAATTTGGGTGTTCTTGGAGTCTATAGGAAGTAAGACATGACTATTACAAGTTCCTTTTAGATCACAATGACAAATATTGATGTTTTCAACGTTAAAAAGCTACCCCAATTTGGCTAGTTGAAAGCTAGTTGTAATAGTTATATAAATTAATATTTTTGGAAACCGTTCTCAAGCGCACTTTGATGATGGTTTTCATTGGATTTTGTGATATGGTTTCACTTAAAGCTTGACCAAAGTGTAATTGGATATGCAGGGAAACTATTGGAACCATTTTCAAGATGATCCAACGCTTCAAGATTTCTGAAAATTAAGCTCGAAGTTGGCTATTTGTAAGGTTAAGTAAATCTTATAGTAACCTTTACATAGTATAATTATGATTTCGTATAAACTGCGGTTATCCTTGATATTACATTTTTATTGTATATGCATACACGGTTTGGGAGGACAAGGTGTTACGAGTCTCTTTATAATGTCTTTATCGGGGTTATAGAACATTATATTATGCTTGAGGGGTTGGAGTCATTGATATTTTCATCGCATGGTTATCATGAAATCACTTTGAACTAGATCATACTCCCACTGTCTAAAGGAATGAGACTCGTTTGGTTACTCTCCCTGCACATGAGTCCTAAGTATATTATTTACCTATCACTTTCGGAGACTGGTCATTTGATTATAGTCGAATAACAGAAATTGGAAGGATTCGCGGTTGTATTTAAATTCCTTGTATTATATTGTTGTTTAAATTCCTTGATCATTATGCATTTGGTTACTACAAGTGTATTGGATAGTGTGGGATTTACTTATCTGACATTATCGAGTTTATATAATTGGATAATGACAAGTTCTAACGCGACAAGGGAATGAAAAAACTTCCTGATTATTGGTGACTTGCTCAGTTCATTTCTATTTATGTATGTATTACTTTGAATATAAAATATTGTATAAATAGGTTTTAGGGTTCATGTGAGGTTAGGATCTCTTTTGAAACTGTTGAAATGGTTTTAAGATGGATAAGAATTGTTATAATGGTTTTAGGATGATTTTAAATGCTATGAAGCTAAGTTAATGATAGTTTAAGAATTTTGAAGTCAGAGATAGGTTAGAATGAATAAATGAATTTTTTGAATGCAATATATATTGTTATGGGGTGGATTGTGAGTCCTTCAGCATTTCCACCAAGCTGAGCAGGTTTTGTTGAAGATTTATGAAGGTCAGGATTTTCAGTGTAGGATTAGAAATAGAGGATATGCTGGTGAATAATTTTTATGAATTTTTGAGGATTATATAATTAATTTTACTGATCTTTGAGGTGCAAGATTCACTTTAGAACCTTTGTGGTTGATTGAGAATCATATTTGATAATTACTCTGATATAATTTAAATTATTTATTGAAGGTGAGGTTAAGGCTACTAGTTATTAGAGGATTAAGGTAATTTAGGTTGGTCAGATGCCCTAATTAGGTGGGGTCTGACATGCAGTGCAATATAATAGCAACGATTTTAAACACCACATATACACAACCATCATCCATAACTAATATATTCCATTGGTTCTCGTATTTGAATTAACCGGGTTATCCACGTAACACTCGAATTATGACCGTTAATCTTTGAGATTAACGCTAATCCTAGTTTAATTAATTTGAGTCGTTACACAGGTTTTCCAGATCCTGGATCGAATGGTATAGCAATTAAGGAACAAGTCTGTCTCAAAGGTTCTCATCAAGTGATAGTTCCATGATGAAACAAAACTCATTTGGGAGCAGGAACACTATATCGTAGACATGTTTCCGTACATTTTCGAGTCAGGTACTAATCCAAACCTAAATCTTAATTTCAAAGACAAAATTCTCATTAGTTGGGAAGATTTCTCATGGCCCAAATTTCTAATCTCGTTTAATATCCGTAATCATAATTACAAACCCGTGACGTAGGACACACACCATGATACATGCATTGACTGAGGCGAGATTATCAAGGTATATGTTAGGTTTTTTGTGATGTATGCCTAGTGTATTATAAATATTTAGACTATTAAGTTACTCCTACTCGTATATAGGTGTCAAGACGTGAGTAAGACATGCCTCGAGATGCGTATCGATGTGGGACCGATGTAGAAAGTGATGTGGTAAGTTCATTTTAAGCTTAGTGTAGCTTATATAGTAGGGATAATGTTGATATGGTTGACTTTAGATTAAATGTACCTAAGTTAGTATTTTAAACAATAGCTACATGATATTTCTCGAGATAGGTATTGACACATCTACAAATCAATGAAGTTACACATTGGTGTTACCTTGGTTAAATTAGTGGGAGTAAGTGAGAAATGTGTCAATATGTAAACCATTCTATGGGTCTCGAAGTACGTGTGTGCAATAAGATTAATGGTTATTAATCAATCGTATCCATTCCATATATAAAACTAATGATAAATAAATGCAAACCAAACCTTTCATTTTCATAACTTAGTAACTAAGGAAACTTGCTGGAGAAGATGCACCATAGGAGATCAACAAGAATTCAGATGGTTTAAGTATGGTGTTAATCAAACTTGGTGTTCATTCTACTAAGTAATTTACTTACACTAGTTTATTTAACTTAATTTGATGAATTCAGGAATTAGATGATGCGTATGGGTGTTATTATGTCATTGACTAATGTCTTCGGGCTCTGGAGGAGTGCATGGGAGTTCCTAAGGCATTGGTGAAGCTTATATGTGGAGAAAACTCATAATTCTGACTGTAGAATTCTGGGTTTTCTTGCACATAGCGCGCTAACTTCGGGTAGCGCGTTAGAGGATGTTTGGTAGCGCACTAATGAGGGCAACGTGCTGCTAATCAAATAACCCAGGGCGCTAATTGCTATGACAACATAAAAATCTATAATTTTCTAAATTTGCATAAACACTATAAACAATCTTAATACCCTAAGTAAATATCTAAACATATCCAAAAACATGTTCAGTGATATCAAGAACCTAGGGAAGTGTCTCATGGGTTCAAGTATGAGATTTGGGGTGTCGAGAGGCCAGTAAAGCTAGGACTTTACATTGCTCAATGTTGGTATACCTGTTGATTATTTTATTTTCATTTCATATCCATTTCATGCTGTTTGTTGTAGTCTGTATTGACTATGTTCAGCGTTGTACTCTCATATCATGTCCTTTATGTCAGTTCTTGTTGTTTTCCAGTGACTATGGTGTAAATAGCCTGCTATTAGGAATTATGTGTTTGTGAATGACTTTATGGACGTGTACTCTTTGGAGATTGTGCTTTGTAGAATTTCCAAGACTTGAAATCCTTAACGAGTCAAATCTTTGGAATTGTAAAGTAGTTATATAATCTAAAGTCCATTGCACTATATTGGAGTTTATCGACACACAAGGTTAGAGTCACTGGGGATGTCGGCACTCACCACTATGATGCGACACGCGAGGTTAGAGTCCTTGGTGACATTGGAGTTAGAGTCCCTAGTGATATTAGATTGTGCTATAGTACATACGTCCTTTAGTGGTTTTAAAGGCTTCACTAATGTATGTCATGGCCAACCGGATCTTGATCATAACTATTTAGCCTTGTGTCATTTTCTCTTACTTAACCGTGGTATTTCTTATGATATTTCTTGTACAAATCTTTATTTATTTAACTTATGCTTTAAATACCATTTAGTTTTGTTTTGGAAATGTGAATGAATATGTCATCGAGAATTACTGTTACTTTTTGTACTCATCGTCCTTTTTATGACGGTAGGTGTAAAATCGTCAACGAGTAGGCCTGGCAAGGAGAAGATTGGCGACTACCTCTCAGTCCGCGGCGTATTTCTGCATCGACATTTGTAGGTTTTGATATTTTATGTATTATACAGTTATATCTTTTGATACATTTTGGGGTTGTATATTGGGTCAAACATTTAGTTTCCGACTTATGATGACAATCACACTGTTTATATTCGCCACCTTGTTATATATGCATGACATCATTTTAGGTCGCGTGTGGGACCCACTTGTCATGATACGCATGTTCGAATCTCGGGAGTCAACACCAAGGTATGCTATTTTTGTTTGATGCTTGTATTATTTATATTATATAAAAGATTGAACAATCTAAACTAATTGAGTTCGAAAATGTGCGACGAATGTACATGCGAGGCATATTAGTGTCGAAGTGAGCGAAGACGTACCTTGAGTTGCGTGTTAACGTGGGACCGAGGTAGCGGTTTATGGGGTAAGTTCTATTTTGAGCAAACCATGGTTTTTAGTTGCTTTAATGTGGCCATGTTTAATGTGAAGTTAAGTGAGCCCAAGTTAGCGAAATGAATTAAATGGTCACATGATGTGCATCGAGACACTATTGAGTAATCTAGATACTAGAGTAGTCAACTATAGGAGTCATTTAAGAATGACTTGGGTGATAATTGTGTGAAGGTGGAACACTAGATATTTCTCGAGATATGTGTGCACAAATGATCAAGGGCCAAGGTTCAATCTTTATTAATACAACCTCTAAGTCAACCAATTGATCACACTTCTCTCACTCATCGATTTGGAGAGCAAAAGAGAGGGTTTTGCTAGAGAAAAAATAAAAGGAGGTTAGGCAATTTAGTGAAGTTGGAGAAGTGTTGGTGATCAAGCTTGGAAGAACACCGAGAAAAGTAAGTCCATTAACTTAGCTTGATCATTTTAATGAATTCACTAAATTAGTGTTGTTGTTGACTCATGTCATGTTCGGATGATTTTGAGGGATTAAACGTTAGATTTTTATCGAACTTGCTTTCAAAAAATGGTCTGCAATAGTGACGGGTCAGCGACTGGGAAAGTCGCTGACCCTTTGACCAAAATAGCGACGTCGCTAACCCTTTGAACAAAAATAGCGACGACGTTAGTGACGGCCCCCCGTTGCTATTTTTGGGCGAGAAAAATCTTGCCCAAGCCCAGTTCTTCTTGGCCACGTGGCGAGAGAGCCGCCATGTGGCCGCATTTATGAGGGCCATGTGGGAAAATAGCGATGGAAACCCCGTCGCTATTCATCGATTTCAAGAATAAAATCAATTTCTCTCCCTCTCTAGTTCATCTCCCTCAATGCGCTCCGATCATGTCCCTCTTCTCGACTGCTCAACCCACTCTATTGGTTCATCTCCCTCTCATTCTCCATGCTTTCCATGCTTCTCCCTCTTACACGAACTCTAAACCTCCAAACCCTTCTCGATCCGGTGCCTCACCCGACTTGCCTCGCCTCGCCTCCTCCTCGGCCGACAGCCCAGCCTCCTCGTCACAGCCACCACACTCCCATCTCGTTCTTGATTTAGGATTTATGTATAAATTTTTATTTATTTTATTTATTTTTGTTTATTGTTTAGAATCTAAAGGCTTTAAGCTGAGTAGGACGAAAACAAATACATGCACTATGAGTTTGGAAACACCGGACATCGACATGACGGTGTGGTAAAATTAGGGGAAGTAGAAGTTCCTGAGGTAATCCACTTTAGATACCTAGGATCAATCATGCAAAATGATGGTAAAATTGAAAATGATGTCACACATATAATTCAAGCTGGATGGAAGAAATGGCGGAGTGCAATAGGGGTAATTTGTGATCAAATGTTCCTACTAAGTTAAAAGGAAAATTTTATAGGACCGCAATTAGGTCAGCTATGCTCTATGGAAGTGAATGTTGGGCGGTAAAGCAACAACAATTACATAAAGTGAACGTAGCATAAATGAGGATGCTTAGGTGGATGTGTAGTAAAACTCGTAAAGATAGAATAAGAAATATAAAAATTAAAAGATAAGTAGGAGTAGCACCAATTGATACAAAGATTAAGGAAGGGCGGTTGCGATAGTTTGGTCACATGCAAAGACCCCAACTAGAAAACTTGACTCAATAGAAACTGTAGAAATTCGACGAGGTAGGGGCAGACCAAAGTTAACATGTGATGCATTAATTAGGAGGGGTTTAATGGTTTGCAAAGCTCACCATCAATTGCACTTAATCGAGCACAATGGAAAAGTTTGATCCATGTAACCGATCACAGTTAATTTGGGACTGAAGCTATGTTGTTGTTGTTGTTGTTGTTGTTGTTTGTTTTTTGTTATTTAAGTTGATTTAATATTTTTTTGTGAAAATGTGTAATTTTTGTGAAAATTTTTATTTTTTTTGAAAAATTGTATTTTATGTGAAAATATGTATTTTCAGTGAAAAAATTGGGTTTTTTGTATTTTATATCAGAATGAAAATTTGGAATAAATCTTGTAGATATATGCATGTTAAATTTTGAAAATGTAATAGTTTGATTAAAAAATTGTAATTTTGTATTTTATGTTGGAATAAAATTTTAGAAATTAAATTCGTATTTCATGTATTTTTAGGTGAATAAAATTTGTTAAATTGATTAAAATGTAGGTTGGAATAAATTTTGTATGTTGATATTTATTATTTCTTTATTTTTGCGACAAATAAAATGCATGCTTGTGATTTAAATATAATAATTTTTTGATTATTTGTGATGTTTATTGCATGGTTTTTTTAATGTGTTAGTATTAAGTTAGTTGAATTTCAAATATGTCTATCAAACTATTATTTAATTGTTTTTACAGTAATTAAAAAAATCAAATTAAAATCTATTTAACTATAATAAAGAAATTATGTTAAGTTGAAAAAACATTTAAGCATAAAGTTAATTAATGATACAAATTCATTGGAGAAATTAAATTTCTATTAGGGCAAAAAACAAAAGAGTACGTATACTATATTATACTATAAATGAATATAAAGTAGTTAAAAGCAATTTAACTATTATAAAGAAATTTGTAATCGGTTGAACAAAATAATATTTATATAACAACGTTTACATACGATATATATAGATATATACAGTATAGGTAGGGAGGATTGATATTCATATATATAACTATATATATAAATTATGTTAAGTTGAAATTTAAATAAGTATAAAGTTACAAGTGAAATGAAATATTAATATGGTAAATTGTACTGATAAAAATTTAATAAAATGATGCAAATTTATTGGACAAATTAAATTTCAATTAGGAAAAAAATAGAAGAGTATAATATATTATACTATTAATAAATATAAAGTAGTTAAAAGTAATTTAACTATAATAAGAAAATTAGAATTGGTTGAACAAATAATATTTATATAACAATGCTGATATATGAGATATATATATATATCTATATAAATGAGACAAAATGAAATTATAACTCGAATATTGAAGTAAAACTTAAAATTTCAAGGGAAAATTAAAAATTAGGAAAAATTATACAAAAGTATGTGCATATATTGCAACCAATGCTACTAATACGGTAAACAATCGACCAAAATGTGTAAAATATATTACGCAAAGTATGTGCAAATGCAATCGATTCGACTAATTACGATTAACACTCAACTAAAATTTATATAGTGATTGATGTGTACGTGTATTCAATTGGAGTTGTTTAGATCTTTCGAGATGTCTATGTCTCGAGATTGGATGTGTAACCGTATTAAAGGCGGTTACATTATATTAGAGTTTGTGGATGGCGTGAAGGAATTTATAAAATTTGACATGCAACACTGCACCACTTACTTGAATGAAGCGAAAATTCGATGTCCTTGTCAAAAATGTCGCAACGACAAATACTACGAGGTAGACACCGTAGAGCTTAATCTAGTGAGGGGTGGATTCATTCCCGATTACTATCGTTGGACTGCGCATGGGGAGGAAAAAATAGTAAGCGATGAGAACGATGAAGGTGATGATCCAATGGATGAATATTCGACATCATATAATCATATGATACACGGCATTGTGGGCTCCAGTTTCGATTGAAATCATGAAGAGGAGTCGAACCCTGAAGCGAAACATTTCTTTGAAATGATTTATACGGTGAATCAACCGCTTTGGCCAGGTTGCGAGAAGATGAATAAACTCTCAGCAATGACACGTTTATTGGCGACAAAGTCGAATCATCATATTTCGGAGCAAGCACTCTACGAAATCTTGCAAGTATGCAAAAACATATTGCCTGAAGACAACTGTTTGATAGATAGCTTTTACAAATGTAAGGGCTTGATGCACTGGTTGGGTCACCCATATGAGCGAATTGACTGTTGTCCCAACTTATGCATGTTTTATTTGGAGCCCGACTCCAAGCTTACATCTTGTAAGTTTTGCGAAGAATTTAGGTTTAACTCTAACAAACGCCTGCATAAGACAATGCTTTACTTCCCGTTGACGTCTCGTCTCAAACGCTTGTACGCCTCAAAAGCTATTGAGAACACGTGCAGTGGCACGCAGAACACGTCCAAGAAGAGGGCAATATGCAGCATTGCTCCGATTCCTTGGCATTGAACCACTTCAATCAAGTGAAACCTATGTTCAACTCCGAGGCTCGTAATGTTCGACTTGGCTTATGCACTGATAGGTTTCAACCTTTTGGAATAACCGATAAATTGTACTCCTTGTGGCCGGTGACTCTAACACCGTGCAACTTACCTCCGTCGATGTGTATGAAGAAAGAAGTTATGTTCTTAACAGTAATCGTACCTAGGCCAACTAATCCGTCACAAAAAATTGATGTATTTCTCCAACCGTTGGTGAAAGAATTGCAAAAGTTGTGGTATGATGGTGTGCCTACCTACGACGTATTGACTAAGACAAACTTTCAAATGCGCATTATACTTATGTGGATTGTTAGCGACTTTCATGTGTATAGCACGCTATCGGGATGGAGCATACACGGGAGGACTGCTTGTCCTTATTGGATGGAAGATGCCAACACTTTCCAATTGAGGTTCGGAGGGAAAACGAATTGGTTCGATTGTCATCGACGTTTCTAGTCGCGATATTTGAAGGAGCGAAAAGATAAGTCTAGTTTTCGCGGAGATAGAATTGTATCCAACAAGCCACCAACTAATAAATTAGGTAAAGATATCTTGCGAGAAATTGAAGCTTTAGGGCTGATGAAAGTCACTGAATTGGGATCACTATAAGAAGATGTGGTCCAAAGATAAGAAGTCTGTACATGTATCTACTGATATCTTCGAATACTATAAGAAGATGCGGTTCACTCCTAATTTTAAGAAGAAATCAGAGCGAGCAAGTAAAAATCAGAGAACTGAGACAGGGGGACCCGGTACAAGGATCGCAGTGCATACTGGTGGCTCAATATCCATTTATCAACACGCAGAGAAGCTGGTAAGTTGTGTTATATTAAGTTTATATATACAATTTACATAGATTTAGTCTCAAACTTAATCCACTTTAAATATATGTTTTGTAGGAGAAGAAGTTGGGTCGACCTCCGACTGCTTTGGAGTTATGCCTATACTTCCATATGAAAGATCATGACGGCATAACTTTCCTCGATTTGAGAGTAGAGAAGATCGTCGTAAGTAAATAGTTTTGCTTTTAAATTTTGTTTAATTAATTAATGATAGGTATTAATGACTTGTAAATGTTTTAAATTCTTATTTTAGACAACGATCCAGCTTAAGCGGATTGAGTTGACACAGTCGCAGCTTGACACTTCGATAGATGAGATCGAGCTATATTTGTTCATCGTTGAGCGCAACGACAAAGGACGGACATATGGACTATGGTGGACACCGTTGGGGTCGCTGCGCATACATGCTACATCTGGAGGAGCTGGAGGATGAGCTGGAGGTGGAGATGGAGCTAGATCTTCTCGGCCTAGTTCTTCTCCTAATGAGCCCGTCGAGCTTTTGCTGAGGGACTTCCAGACGATGCCGACACACATTCTTCGGGTTATGTAGGATTACACTCTAACCCAAGATCGGTTACAAGAGGTCAAAGGTCAGTTGCGTCGCATAGAGCGGGCTCTAATGGACAAACTTAAGATTTAATTTGCGTCAGCGCCTCCAGGAGATGTTCCAGTTGATGACTCAGAGACCGACGACGATCTCGACGATTGAGTTAACTTCATTGTATATTTAGCATTAGGTTGTTCATATCTTGTTTTATACATTTTCATACTTGTAATTAACTTTTTTGTTGTATTTAATTCATTTTGATTGATGGATTTCAGTTATTAAATTTATTTTTCTTTAATTTTCCTATCCGTATAGTTATTCTGAATAAATGATATAGTACAGATTAAAATATATTATTTTAATAAAGTTTTATAACGAATTCTGAAATTTAAATATTATTTATAAATAATATTATTTTCAAACATTTCATTTCAATTTAATTTGAATTGAATTTAAAATTTTTCATAAAATTATTAAATATTATATATAATAGTTTTTGCATTTATATAAAAATATATATAATAGTTAAATATTTTAAATATTTACATTTAATTTAATTTAATAAATTTTAATAAATTATTTACAATTCAAATATTTAATTTTAAATTTTAAAATATTATACTATATTTTATATAATAGTTTTTGCATTTTATAAATATTAAATATTTTTACATATTAAATATTATATAAAATATATTTATAAATTATATTAAACTTTAAAAAAAGATTTTTTTTTGTCAATTTAGCGACGGGCCCCCTTCGCTAACCCCTAAACCACGTGGCGGCCAACGAGCCATGTGGACAATTGGCAACGGGTTTTAGCGACGGGATTAGCGATGTGTTGTTGTCGCCAAACCTGACACATTGTCGCTAAAAAATTTAGCGACAGGGTTTCCCGTCGCTAACACGGTAAAACAACGGTAAATACGGAATTAGCGACGGTTTCCCCAACGCTAATCAATATCCTTTTGTAGTGTACACATTGGTTTTGATGTTTATATATCAAATTAGGTTCCTTAAAATCAGCTTGAGATTTTGAAATGGTTTCGTAGGTCTATTGAAGTCGAATTTGTAGCATAAAAAAAAACTAGTATTGTAGAACAATTCAATTTTTGGGCTACTTTGGGGTAATGATTTGAGCAATTAAATGAAGGTTTTTGAGTGAAATCGTTTATGGATTTTTGTGTTTATATATCAAACTTAATCCTCAAAAATCAGATTTTGATTTGAAAAAGGTTTGATAGTGTTTTAAAGGCCAGAAAGAAGGCTAAAAAGTAGGTCTGCACTGTTATTTTTCTTATTGTTTTGAGTAGGCATGTTGGTGGATTGAATTGAGACATCAAAAGAGGTCCGATTGACTTGCGAATAGGTTCGTTTAAATCTTAGTATAAGCTACTTTGATGATCAATAAAGATTGTGGCTATAGGAGTTTGTTTGGTCAATGAAAAACAATGTAAAACGCAACATGTTAGCATGATTCAAATCTGTCCAATTACGTCATTTGTGACTTAACAATTTTGTGTAATATTATAAATAGGTATTTGTTATCCAAATGAACTAAGGTTGGACTTTTTAGAATCCCTATATATCATACTTTGAATAGAACCTAAGCTCGGACCTTGGTACAACTTTTAAATTGTTTAAAAATAGTTGTGTAAATGGCCATGATTAATGAATGAAATTAATTAGTTAATAAAATGAATGATATTGATTGATTGATTGATCAAATAGAGTTATAACTCTTAAATTGTGAATTTGTGATTTAACAGTACTTGTTGAGGTACGTGAAAGCCCGGGTTACAATGTGTAAGGCTTCGTAACCAACGTTGGGTTGGTTTGGTTGTAAGTAAACCGACTAGAAAATTATACAGTAATTTCATTTTAAGCTATTGAATATCGTTGTTTATTACTTTGATATCTATCTTTGGAAATTCCATTCTAACTGTGATTGAGTTGTCCGAGGGCAAGTGAGTTAACGATGATCCTTGGGAGGAGTGATTGGCTGAAGTAACATCTTAAGGTCATGACCTCGGGATCCACTGCATTGGATATTAGTTCTTGATGGGATGTGAGTTCTTAGCGTGGTTGTTCCAGGAAGTCTCACTATCTAGTGGGTTTAGGGCTTGCGAGTTTACCAAGTCCTAGAGCCAAAGTTTTGAGGGTTTGCCAAGACTTAACGACTTATTGGTCGGGACTACTTACACCTCTCTATTTTGCATCTTTGGACACTCATGTATCGATTGCATTTGATTTATTTACAATCTCTATTGATTCATTCGTCCTTATATCTTTCTTTCTATTTGCATGAATATAAATTGCTTTATTTACTTCGAAATGTTGTTTAGTATCCTACTGGTGTTACTTACTTGGGCTCATCATTCTTGTGTTCGACTAAATGCAGATCCGCAATCGAGTAAGGAAAATGGGCCAGTACTTAGAGATCTATTGTAAGGACATTGGAGCAGCCTTCCCTCTCTTACTTTTGTAGGTTTTATATTAATTATACATATTATTTTTGATAACATGCGGTATATGGGTTTGTGAGATACATTGGAACTTGTATATGATATGAATTCTCTTTCCTCGGTTTATTATACGTGTTGACAGTGTCGTGCGGGGTTTTCACACTTTAGGTTTCCCGACTGATTTGTTTAGAGTAGTTTAAATTGAATTCGTTTCCGCATAAACTTTGATGACTTAAAAATTTGAATAACTCACTATAAATGTAATAACAAATGGTTAGGAATGCTGACTAGGCTTGCGTTGACGTCACGAGGATCGACTCAGGGTCCACGTAAGTCTAGGCCGAGTGGGGCCCAGTTTGGGTTGTGGAATTGGGGCTGTCACATGATCGTTGTTTCTTGGTTTCCATACGTACTTAGGATTTAATGTATTGCTTTCACATAATCTACTATGAATTTTGCTAAATTTTATAACTCTTAAAAAGTTTGTAATTACTCTGAAATCTATTAATATTTTGACGTGTGGATTACTTATTCTAAACATAAATATCGAGGATATTTGGATAGAAAAGTTGACTAACACGCAATTAAGTCCTATGTGGCTGGCATTTGGGCTTAATCACGGGACTAGGTCGGGTGGTGCCTGGATTTGGAAAGGGCTGTCACACTTATAGGGCTTCAAAATCTACAAAAGAGTGCCCTTAATTGGGTCTTACCTCGATTATAAATCAATCATAATCAATTGCATGTATAGATCATCAACATGTAAAACAAATTTGTGAACCATAAAACCTTAAAAAATCATTATAACTGAGAAGTCATTCATAATCATTTTCCAATTTGTTAATCACAGCCAATAATAAATTTAATTCATGAATTTCATCATCAATTTCACAACTAAAATCATTAACCATGAATTTCAATTCTAGACCCATGCATTCAATTAAAGTCTTAATTCGAGAACTATAAATAGGAAGAGTTTATACTCTAAATTGTGTTCTCGATGGAGCCTTGATTCCTCAGCTTGGGTGACTCCAATTTTCTCCCTGTTTATCCCTAGTCTTTAAAAGTTTCAGCCCCTTGTGCAAGTTCCATTCTCTCTCATGTTTTTTAGTGTTATGAATTGTTAGAAATGAGGAGTTAATTAAGTATAATTTATATAGGTCTGGTCAAATTAGATCCTACTCCTTTATCTTAATGAGTATTTCTATCTCTAAGTAGATCTATGGCATGTGCTTATTTGCTTTAGAAATTTATAGATTTCCCTTAATCTTTCCTATACACTCATCACTAGATTGATTCTATAGCCTTTAACCAAAGTGTGTGACTTACATGTGTCATCCATTTATATTTCATTAACATGCCCATTATAAGACTTTATTCATTTATATGACTTTGATAAAATACATTGTACTCAAATATAAATCCTACCCGTGTTTTGGCGTATCCCATACTCGTAGTGCACTTCTTAAGACAAATATCGTTTGCAAGTTCGACGATTAATAAATAAGTAAATAAATGACTTAATTTGTGCAAGATCTTAGGGATAGATAAGTAGTACAAGCATCACAAAAAATAAAACATACCTCGATGTTGACTCTTGAGGGTTCATTGAGTAAGCCACGTCATGCAAGGTCCAAGTCATGGTCATGAGATGTTACGTTACACAAGTTAAATTTTTTAGGGTATTACAACCTTCCCCTATGAAACTGCTACCTTGATCCTACTAAAAGGTTATATGGCTTTGAAAATTAGTGTCCCTCTGCCTTGTGTTTGAATGAGTATGCATTGTTGGCCTAATGGGAGGGAAGTCATCCTAAGTAAATAATTTGCACTTTTTTCTAGTACTACAACACAGATAGGGTTGACTCTTATTGGATCATGCTTCTTGACGTGCCTATTCACTATGAACCCTACTAAGCATATAGGGCAATGCTCTCATCATAGTGGACAACTCCTTATCTCGTCCATATTATTTCAAGGAGACTCTCACATCATTAGGGATGTCAAACACCATCCTTATCTCAGGGGTAGGGGCATTTGCAGTGTCAGAACCCTCGATTCCATCATCGTCGTCAAATATCACTAACGTACTGATCACTGAACCCAGCTGGTCCCATTGCATCACCTGATCCACAATCACCATCACCCCATCATCACAACGTAAATAAATTGCTAGTTTCAAAGGCTTATTCAAATCAAAATAGGGCTCTATGATGCTACCTAACAATCAAAGGAACCAAGTGGTAACAAATGCAATGAGATTAGGTTCCAATTTAATTTGTTATGCTTAATTTAATTCCTAATGTTTGATAGTGCACTGAGATTTCATTAAGCACTAAAAATCAAACTAAAATGGGTTCAAGTGTTTATTAAATGCACTAAAACCCTAGCAAATGCGATACAACTAGCAAATCATTTATAATTTTTACCAATTAAGACTAATTGTGGGTTTAGTTGATTAAAAAGTCGAGTCCCTTTTGCACTTAGTCCCCAACTTGAAAACCCTAGATGATCCCCATTCACACCCATCAAACAAATAAAATCATCCATACAAGACAAGCAAAAGAGAGATGTAATGATTGATTTACAAAGTTTTGAGTATGAGAAAGTTGGACGTGCTACTTTCACCAGGGAAGGGAATGGTGGCCTTCTTTATCGCCTAAAAACAATTAGATTTCCTTACTAAACTGAAGAAAATACCCAAATGGAAGCAAGCGAGGAACACCTAGTCATTTCTTCTAATTATGTAGGTAAAACTCAAAAAATTTCATCTAAAACGAGCCCTAACCAGACAAAAAAAGGGAGAATATGAGATTTGATGTATGTTGAATTGAGTTTCAGATAGCAAATGAGGTATTAAAAAATTTGAAATTTTTGGGCTTTAATCAGCTATAGTGACTCTAGTAAATCCGTGCAGTCAAACACTAGTTAGTCATCATCGTTGGTTAGAAGTCTTTTTTCAATTTTTTTTTTCTTTTTATTTCATTTGGAATCGAAAGATGAGTTGGGTTCCGCACGTCAATGCCACGTAGGAGCCACGTGAGCTCGATGTCCTAGCTATAATGTCTTTTTCATTCTTTTTATTGCATCTCTATACTTGTTTTATCTCCAAATTTCATTTGGTGTGTTTTTAGGTCAGGCCAGGTGCTTTTGTTTTTAATGTTGTTCGCAATTGATAAAACGCTTAAATAAAATATTTGAGCATTGAAGTATAGATGTCCATGGCTTCTTCTAATACAAAAATCTCTATTTACTTTATTTACTTTATTTTTTATTTTTGTGTTTTTTGTTGTTGAAAGAGTAAGTTCAGTCATCTCTCCACTTGGTATGTATGAAAATTTAATTTCTCAATTTTCATATAAATTTAATAATTTTTTTAATAACTATAAAATTTTGTATTTCATATTATTGGTTCAAACTCAATGTACAATGTCTTTTTCGGGAAGCAATGTCAGTGATGGTGCCAGGGAGCATGGAAGAAAGTGGTGGTGGTATGTGTGTGAGGGTAAATGGGTCCAAAACCAAAAAAAATGTGTGGGTCATTATGGTGTGTGTTTAGCAAGCTCATAAGAAAAATCAACAATTAGACTACCTAGATTATTAGATAAGATACTTTTTTTTATCAAACAATTAGATAAGATACTTTGAGATGGTTCGTAAAAAAATATTCTTTGGCGTGCATTGAAATCACATCATCAATTCCATCAATTAAATCAAATTGCGCAAAGTTTGATCTATATGAGATTAAATATATAGGCACCCCCGAATTTTCATAAGGGCATATCAATTTAGATTGCATCACAAATTCTAAATTTGATTTTTGAGGTCATCTTGATTTTCTTACTAAAACCCCCAAAATACCCTCATAACCAATGTACCATCTGCAAATCCTTGGTGGAGACATATATTTTAGGTTCGACGACACATGACTTAGACTTTTCTTCTATGTTTGATTTTGTGCAACCGAACTTCTTTGTTGAAACTTGATTGTTAATTGTTGAACTAAAGGTTCGACGGGCTCTATCCAACTCTCCAACTCTGGATTCGGTAGGTTTTGACTAACTCTCTAATTTAAAGTTTGGTAGACTCCGATTGACTCTCCGATTAAAGATCTCGACCTACAAAGTCGAGCCATTCGATGATGCCCTATAAATCACAAGAGGGGTAGTGTAAATGATGAAGGTGAGTTGCATATAACAAAATGAAAGAAGGGAGGCTACACAAAACGTAGTGAGGGGCACAAAATTCATTTTAATTAGAGAATTACTAAAATTGTTATGGAAAGCAAGAGTGCATTTAGGGAGACTCCTAAAAGCTAAACTCATGAATCAAATTAGTTAATTAATCATGACAATCTCTTAACAGGTATGCGCGTACACTACAAAAAAAAGCAAATCAGAAACGGAATTTTCCGTTTCTGATTTGCAAAAATTCCGTCTCTGATTGGATTCAGAAACGGAACAGAGACGGAATGCGTTCCGTCTCTGAAAACGTCGTCGCTGATTGGATCAGAAACGGAAAATGGATTCCGTTTCTGATTTAGAGACGGATCAGAAACGGAATAAATTCCGTTTCTGATTAGAAACGGAATTTATTCCGTCTCTAATTCCGTTTCTGATTAGAGACGGAATAAATTCCGTTTCTGATTATTTCCGTCTCTGATCCGTTGCTAATCAGAGACGGATCAGAGACGGAATTTGATCCGTTTCTGATTCATATCTAAAAAAAAAAATTAGAGAGACGGAAATAGCAACGAAATCCAAAGATTCCGTTGCTATTTCCGTCTCTAATTTTCATTTTTGTTTAGTTTTTAAAGTCTTACATATATAGGTCTCAATCCAAGCACATTTAACTCGCCAATATATAATAAATTGACATTCATACATCGACAATATATATCAACAAATATTCAATTGAGAGAACAAAAATGTAAAAATCAAAAATTGAAAAAGATATATATCCAAAAAAATTGTATAGTATTACAAATGCTCCAAATTTCTAAGTATTCACAAAACCACCAATCCTATTGTTCAACAACCACAAAAAAAAAAAAAAAAAAAAAAAAAAAACTTACAATCCTATAAATATGCACAAAAAGAATTATCAATCGAAAAGTCTTGAAATGTTCTTCAACACCACCTCGCACAAACGGGAAAAGAATTATCAATCGAAAAATACACGTATGTTCTTCACATGTTACATTACATCGAATCAATTAATGAAATTTTATGGGAGGGGGAATCAAGACGGATCAAGAAAAGTAAAATTAGACAAATCAGGTTGAGGAAAAATTCAAAATTATGATGTAGAAAACAGCTATCGAATTTGTCATCTACAAATTATTTATACATAGCATACAAAATAATGGGTGCACATATAAACACGACACCATTCATTCCAAAAAAGATGCTAAGTAGTCGAATAATCAACCTAGATAAACTTTAACATGGAGAATGAGTCTAATCCCAAGTGAAATCAATATTTAAGAGCATAACAGAAAATAGGAAACTGCAACTTCATTTCAAGCTAAGGCATCCACATTTTATGGTTTTAAAAATAAAAATGAGTTTTGATACGGATCGCTTCACAGTGACAACTCATTTTAGGCAACAGTAGAACCAAGATTAGGTAAAACCAAAGTGAAATATTAACAACTCATCGCATGTTCATAACAAATTACAATTAACGTACGAATCAAGATTGCAATACGAAATTCTAAACATAGTCATTTTTTGCCCTAACAAAACATGTAGCAAAGCAGAAACATTATATTATCAAGAAAATTAGCAAAGGAACACAAACATACTTAAAAATGACATGAGAAAAACAGATCGCATCCATCTTTATAAAAAAAAAATGTTTGAAGATCCCACACCATTTTCTCATAATCGGGAAGGAGGCTAGTGAAAGATTTGAAGTACACAAAATTCAAAGAGAGAAACTTACCGACGTCCCGAGATTTCACGCAATGCTTCACCCAACGAGAAGTAGAATCAAGACTTACAAACAGATCGGAGTAAAAGAAAACGTTTCGATACTAAGAAGAGTATTCAAGTATCAAAAATAAGGCAATGGAAATGAACCAACAAAGTAAGCATATGTTAGAAGTATTAGCTACAAGTGTAGTTCGCTTCATAACAGATTCCTCACGACCATCAGGCAATGTCCTTGTCAATTGAGGAAAATCCATAAGAAACATAGACATCACATACCTCTGCCATTTCATTTCCTCTTTCTCCACAAACCAACATACACCACAGTATCAGAATTAGAGTGCTGCATTTACCAAAAAACATTAAGCATAAATATCAAAGTCCAACTACACAACTTAATGTAGTAAGACAATCAAGAGAAGAAGATGAGTAGGAGCTCATAAAAATGGACAGCAGAGTGCTTTTTAGAAACTAGCAGCACCATAAAAAAATGAACCTGCATTACAACATGAAACAACAGAGTGCTTAGTTCAACAGAGTTCTTTTTCGAACTGATCAAGTTTTCAAACTTAGTTCAACATAAAAATGGACAACAGCACTATAAAACACGTTTCTAACTGATTCAAGTTTTCAAACTTAGGAAAATGAAAATACAATAAAATGAAAAATGTAAGAGAAAGATGTTACAACTAAAAATTTCAAAGGAAAAAAAGTATTTGATTCGCTTTGGCACTTAATTCAGCAGAGTGCTTTTTAGAAACTATAGGTGTAAAAAAATGATACTAACGGACTTCGTATTCGAAGTGAATTAAAGAAGAAAAACAAAAACAAGACAAATAAACCAAGATTCTATCATAGTTTAGTGAATTTAAAGCCATACACACATGTGGAAGCACTATCAAAGTCCAACTACACAACTCATTAAAAAAATCGGTGATCACAATAAACAGATTAACAGATATTACCCAAGTTTTGCAAAGACAAATAAACCAAGATTCTATCATAGTTTAGTGAATTTAAAGCCATACATGGCCATTAGCAAGTCAATTATTCAACAATACCTTCGAATATACATTTAACAAAACTAAGGAACATGCAATTGAACAAAGATGATAAAGGCAAGGCAAAGAACAAGCAAGGAATGCACCTTAATGACCATTTCGGGCTTAGAAATGAGAAATAACTATAGCCATAAAACAAGGCAGTCAAGATGGCCATCAAAAGAGATAAATATGCACAGTGCACATATGAGTTATCAAGGACTTTAATGGACTGATTGAAGTGGAAATCATAAAGAATTAGACTTAAAGTGCCCCTTTAAATAGAAATCTTTCCTTGGCATGTTCTATTGGGTTTACCTGCAAGGAATATACTATTGATGTAAAATCAGCTAGGGAAACTTGCTCTAATTACACATTCCTATAAGATGGAATTAGTTAGAACAATTGCAAGACAAGAAATGGATTTGATTGGTAAACATGAGGAATTAAGGAATATTTTCATATAGTGAAAATGAAACTACTACCATGTTGGAAACTTAAACCAATTAAGTAAGTGCATAAGACATACATACGCTTAATATATTGAATATAAGTTTAAGTAGCGAGTAAGATTTAAAGAATGGAATGCCAGTTCAACTAATTCTTATTTGAATACATCTACCAAAACCCAAAACCAAACACGAAAGATCGAAGCTTTCAAGACCAAACAAAACTCTACCAAAACCCCATTACCGAAAACACAAAAACAAACCCTAGACACCACAAAACCCCAAGAAACTCACATGCAATCTTCGAGAAACCAAACAATAAAAAAAATCTAAAATCGAAACCCTAGAAACCAAAAATAGAACTCACATCGAGAATCCCCAGCGCAAGTCGTCGACCGAGCTGGGGTCGCCGAGGCGCGTCCGGCTTCGTTGAGCTCGAGCTCCAGTTCCTGGTCCGTCATTTCTCCGAATCTCCGCAGACCCTTCAAAACCCTATCGATCACGAACTCGATTTTAGACTCCACGCCTCATCAAAAAAACCCTAGAACGAACCCTAGAAACCAAGACGGAATCGGAGGGGACTAAATCTAGGGTTTGGTACGCGAAATCGATTCAGACGAACAACATGGCTATTGGTGAGAGTGAGAGTAGAGAGGTGCGAGAGAGAGAGAGAGCAGAGAGCGGCAGAGAGAGAGAGTGCGGTGACGGTGAGAAAGAGAGCAGAGAGCGGCGACGGTGAGAGAGAGAGAGGAGAGAGCGGTGACGGTGAGAGAGAGCGGTGAGAGCGGTGAGGGAGAGAGGTTTGTTGAGAGAGAGAGAGCGGTGAGGGAGAGGTTTGTTGAGACAGAGGTTTTGAGAGGTTTTGAGCGACAGAGAGACAGAGAGAGGTTTTGAGAGACAGAGAGAGGTTTTGAGAGACGAGACAGAGAGAGGTTTTGAGAGAGAGAGGTTTTGAGAGACGAGACAGAGAGTGGTTTTGAGAGAGAGAGGTTTTGAGAGACGAGACAGAGAGAGGTCCGAGACGAGACAGAGAGAGGTTTTGAGAGACAGAGAGATTTGAGAGACAGAGAGAGAGCTGAGTGATTTTAGGGAGAGACGGACAGTTGTGGGTGTGTAGATCAAGCATGCACGAATCTCGAGACATAATGAACGGTTGAAAAAAAAAAAGTTTTGGTGGGAATGTTGGCGCAATTTTTTAGAGACGGAATTTAATTCCGTCTCTAATTCCGTCTCTAATTCCGTCTCTGATCCGTCTCAAATCCGTCTCTGAATATTTCCGTCTCAATTCCGTCGCTAACTTTTTAATTTAGAAACGGAACTTATTCCGTTTCTAATTCCGTTTCTGATTTAGAAACGGAACTTATTTCCGTTTCTAATTCCGTTTCTGATTTGCTATTTTTTTGTAGTGGTAATTAGGGAAACACATGCTACCTAAGTTAAACCAACGAAAATGTCTACCCAGAAATCACAACAAAATTATTTCACCAATTATAAATTAATCTACGGTTGGTCATGATCAACTATATATTGTTCATACTAATAGAGCAAATGCACATATTAACTAAATTCTTTCGGACATTCGTTAAAGCATGTTGGGTGAGATAAACGAGGCATTACTTGCAAAAGGCAGAGTTTGGAGAGGTAGCGGGTTCGACTCCTATTAAAGTAAATAAATAAATAAATAAGTCTTCATCATTTTTTAACATAAAGTCTTTGACATAATTATTTTATTTTATTCATTGAGTCTACTCTCTCAAGTCTCTCATCCATCTCTATTTAATCAATTAAGTTATTCATCTCTAATTATCATCACAAAATGGTGAATTGTAATAACATTGTAGTTGTTGTTGTCTTTGTTATGGTTGTTGCTCTAGCTCTAGTGGCTCTGCCCACGACTGCTAGTGTACAGGTCCATCATGCCCCTGCTATTCATACGTGAATAGCTGCGCTGATTCGTGGAAAAGGGCAGGAGGGTCAAATTGCGATAAGATCTATACCACATATTTGGCTCCCTGCTTTAAGGCGATGTGCCCCTCAACTATAAGTGCTGCAGATAAGTCATGCGTCTGCTATTCATACCGCCAAGTATTTGCTTGATTAACACATTTAAAAAAAATATTTACCAATATAACACACTTTTGAAAATAATTACCAATCTAACTTATTTAATGCCACATCACCGCCACATTGCCCTTTCGCAAAAGATCACATTTTTTAATTTTTAATTTAGAATAGAAGTTGCGACTTACTGTCACGATTTCATTTAAATATAAGCCTTGAACGCGAGTCATATTTTTGTATCTCTCAATAATATATTCTAAACTATTTTAAAAACTCATAAAATGAAAAAAATAAAAATAAAAATGGGGAAGTCGTGACTCGCCTTGTTTTAATGTTATGGTTATTTTTGTTTGACTATTTTACCCTTACAAATTCCTCTAGACACCGTGGCACTCCCTCTTCACCACACTCTAGCCTCCCTCTACATCACGGGTAACCCCACTGTCATCGTCTGCCGCAGGGACGCCTCGTGGTGACTCACTGTCGTAGCTTGCACTTTTGCTCCTTGCATTCCCATGTCACAGTCGCGCTTGCACTCCCGCTGCTTGCACAAAAGAACTCTCGTTGGCTGCTGCTTACACCCCACCCGTCGATGCTTGCATTCCCGCCTCCCACCGCCGCCTCTCGCAGCCTGCTATTAGATTGATAAATATTTTCCCCAAATATGTAAATTGATGGATTAAATGTGTGTGCATTGATCTCATCAAGTCCTATGCTCTTGTTCCAACATAGAAAAGTATGCTTAATTGATGAATTAGTTCAATCATGTACTAGAAATAGTTTTTTTCACACCAATGTCCATCATGTTTCATTTTTCGTTCTTGTGTCGGTGTTTTAATTTCCTTGGTTTTCTTTGTCTCAAAGTGAATAAAGAAAACGTGTGTGTATATATATATATATATATATTATAAAATGTATGGACACTTGTGCATGTGTGTGACAACATTGTGAAGTATGGTTCTCACATTGAATTGTAACATCAAAATTGACTCTCACACTTCATATAACTTATAATCCCCTCCAATGTACACCAACTCTTCCATGTATTATCTATGTTGCTTGTGATGTGTTGTATGACTTGTGGTGTATGTATAACTTGTACACATTATATAAGTACCATTATCATCATCCCCAAATGGCCTATATAAAGGGTGCCAACCCCATTGTAATACACACACCAATGTATGAATGAAATCTCTACATTCTCATCTTTAGCTCTCTTCTCTATGTCTCCTCTTCTCTACTTGTTCTTGTAGTTCTTAGTTTATGCCTTCTATACTTAAGTCTCTAGCAAGTCCAACTTAAGTTCTAGTTGGCTTACAACTTAGTTTGCAACACGTTGTCAGCACGAAGGTGCTCTACAAGAGGAGGTCTTGAAGATCAAGAAGCTATTCAAAGATATAAAGCTAAGAAGCTATGATTTTTATTAATTTAAATAAGTTCAATTTATTTCCATGTTGTTATGGTTAATTTCTTTTTTTTTGTTACATGTATATTTAATTATGTAAATGTACTTTATTCATACATTATACATTGTAATGTCACCGACTACGAAAGTATGCTCTATAGTTGTGTCTTGTACGATATTCTACATCAGAAATCAAAATTCAATATGTGACATATAGTTTTTCTCTTAAAACTACAAACGATTAGTTATTGTTCTATTCTTGATTTTATAATACAAATAATGCTATAAGTTTGAGTTGATGGTGGGTAAGCCTTGTCCCCAGTAAAGCTAAATATTGAAAGGGAGATGAGTTATCCCGTTCGAGGAGGCATGGTATTAAGTAGACTATGTCTCGCTACCCAACCTGGAGGTTGTCCCACCAAGACATACAAATAGTACATTTTGTTTATTAAAGAATCAAGTTGTGAATATATAGTTAATTATCTATTATGTTTTTACATAAAAATGAGAAAACTATTTTATATTAAACTTATTTTCAAAATATTATTCAACCATAGTTGAACTTGTTGCCTTACTATATTACCGACAAGAATTACTTGTCATGACAATTAGATACTATAATTTGTGTATAAAACATCTATGCAAGACTATGTTGTGTTATACAAAATTTAAATCATTTGCCAATATCTCTTTAGAGATTTGAAAAGTGAATATTCCACTTTATATATCTTTTCACCCTATGGAGTTATAAATATATAAATACCAAAAAAGGTAATGCTCCAAAAGCTCAGAAGGAGCAGTTGAGTCTCAAGCTACAAAATTTAATCAGTCGAGTATTAATTATAATTCGCAATTTTAATTACCTCTATGTTGAGGTTATGTGGAAATATGACTGATGAGACAATAAAAATAAGGTCACATGGCCTGCCTCGATTTATTGTTGCAACAAATATCGAGTGTGCACATCAAACCAATAAATATTAAGGATTGATTTATTGTCTCATGGTAGCTGAGTAAAATAATGAGATATTATAAATATAATATCGCTCCCGTCCAATTAGTTCAGCTTCAAATTAAGAAGCATATGTTGCATATAATGATCATGATCGCAATAATAAATTTATGGACATGAAAAATGTGAAAATATCAAGTAAAGGTCGTATTGATAATTCCACCAAAAATTGGAACAAAAGTGGTGCACCACTACAAAGGGCAAATAATTATTGAAATAAGTGCTCATAGTTGTCACATTGTTTTGGTCATATATGAAAGGCTATTTTGCCTAAATATTACTAGATATATACCCGAATATTTTTGTGACCTTCACCATGCCTTCAAAATCAAAGGCAAAATATTATGAATTTTATCATTGAAAATGACTCGATAAAACAGGCAAGTCGAGATGTGTTTAAATCGTGACCTAAATATGGGCGATGAGTTTGTGTCTTGTGTATCGTGCTACATGCATGTACATTATAATAAAAGTGAATATTTCTCGAATTCGAACTTAGCGAAGGCTAATGTTTAGGCAATATTTGGTACAATAATTTTATTATTAATGTCTTGTTTAGAAGAAGTATGCTCATAATAATAGAAGATTTTTCTATATGAATATGATTTAATCTAAGTATAATATTCCCGACTTGTAATGGTATTCCTAGTGTCATAATGCTCAATGTGAATGAGAACAATGTGATATTTTTTGGACTTTTAACTTAATTAATAATGTATTTACAAGCTTATGAAGGTACATTATGAAACTCTTATAAACTTAAGGATAATTTTAGCATGTGATCGACTTGCAAGCTCTTCTTTTATAGTTGCAAATGAAATTTCTTGCACGATTAGCATAAATTCTGCAAATTACTCAAGTTTATGATGATTGTATTTTATTGTAGAAGTCGAAAGCTTTTGTTGTAAAAGATTAATCAACCTTAAAATTTGGACTAGTTCGCATGCCTAGGTTGGTTTTGGTTAACGTGGGCATGCATCGGATTGAAATAGATACGTATGATTTTCTTTTTATTGAGAAAAAAATAAAAACACAAATATGATGGTGGATTATAATTGTTTGAAATATGAAGTACAGTTGTCTAATCTATTTGACTTAAGAAATTGAAGTATAAAACAACTTAGAAGTTGTTTGTGTTTGTTTGTGTTTATTAGCAAAAGCAAAAAGAAAAAAAAAAAAAAAACAAAAAAGAAAACAACACTAAAAAAAGGAAACCGTGACCGCGAGTCACGACTTCCTTTCAAAAGGAAGTTGTGGTTTTTTTATGATTTTTTTTTCAAATATGAAGAGTAAACAAAAATTCGAGAAAAAGAAAAAGAAAATGTAATCGTTATTAAATTTTATGTACAGTGGTCGTGATATAGTAATGTGGCATTTAATGAGTTAGAATTGTAATTATTTTTGTGGGTGTGTTAGATTGTTATATATTATCTCCAAATGTGTTAATCAAGCAAAAACTGCACCAAAGCTGTTTCAATTCCTGCAACAGTGCAGGAAGATCCAATTGCGCCCAAGCTTGTTCTTTATCTTCCTGCTTCAAGGCGTTGGGCCATTGACTCCATCACTAGCTCCTCACCCTAATTTGATATTAGTTTTAATTTGATTTATGAATTGTCGTTATGCAGATAAAATGCCCCTGTAACCAATCAACTGGTAGCTCTAATAGTTTCCTATGAACATCATCTAGTTAATAATAGAAGTCGTTTCACATAAAACATGCAAATTAAGGAAAATATTAATTATGCGTTCTAATTACATTTTTACCCGTGCTTTAATTACATTAGTAACTACACCAATCCTTTATTATCCAATAAAAAATAATTATTGAATTGCAATTAAATATTTAGTGGTAAAATGGGTAAAGAGATACAAAAGTTTTATAGATTCTAAAAATGACTTCTTTTTTTGTTGAGAAAAACGACATATATTTTTTGATAGAAAGAGTTTTTATAGAATGACTTATAAAAATGATCGGAGGGAGTATATAATCACTTGTACGTGTGGTTAAAGGTAAGTGTTTCATGTTTGCAAGTTCGAGGGTTATTATTTATTTATTTATCTTTTTTATGATCACAGGTGTTCTAACCACTTTAGCTCCTCCTGATAAAGGCTCGACTAAGCCATATTTTTAGCTACTCCACCACACTAATTAGCGGCAGTTTGACGGATATTATAAAAATAAAGCGTTTATGTTCAATTTTTGTAATATAGGCTCAAATTTAAGGTGATAGAAGAGTGTTACGACTAGTTTATGAATGAGTTTAAGTGTGAAAGTAAGGTTCACTCTAAAATGTCAAGGCAAGATGGAGTGTCCATTCCACACACTTATAAACCTTATTTTTCTTTGTAACTAGTCAATGTGAGATTATTCTCAACATCTCTAATAGTATGCCCTTGGAAGTTGGAAGCAATGTGGTTGAATATAATGTTTACTTTTTTTAGCTTGATTAATAAGAAGTAATGGCATCCCAAAATTAAAATTGATTATGATCAATGCATATTATTCTTATATTCGTGGGTATTTAGGCAAGTCTTGACCATTCCTACTAAGCCCTGGTGTAATCGACCTGAGTGTGCATACTCTAGTGGTTCGAATTATTTTAACATCGTGAAGAACCGAACTTGGGACTATGCACCTAATCCATACAATTTCAAGCTCACCTTTATCGTTGGGCTAGCCCGTCCGGTTGATCGATGGATGTTATTAGTGCTTGATCATCAGGGAGCGAACCCAAGGATACCATGATGGTCCTTTCAAAGTTTACTTAAATATAAGTGGCAAGAAATATCAATTCCTGACACAGATTTTCTCTTCAAGTACTTAGCGTAATGACTCAAATTAATTAAACTATAATTAGCATTAATCTCGAGGATTAATGGTCTCAATTTGGACGTTACGTGGATAACTCGATTAACTCAGCACGATAATCGATGGAATATGTTATTTATGGATGATGGTTGTGTATATGTGGTGTTTCAAATCATTATTATTGTATTGCACTGCATGTGTGTATGTTGTTATCGGTGAGTTTGTGTGACGGGGAGTTACCTCAAAATGCCTGTCGACGTGTAGGGCATCGAGTGCCGAGTGATCGACGGATTAGTTGGACCACTAATGTGTCCATAAAAGTTCTAAGAACACTAATCATATGTCTTATAATGGGCCTAAGCTAATGTAATTAGATCAAATAAATAAGGCTTATAGTTTGGTTAAATTTATTTGGAACCATAAGATTTATCTAGAGATATGTATTGACACATTTAGAAACCATGTGAGTTGCAAATTGGTATCACTTGGAGTAAGTTAGTGGAGAGTTAGTGGGACGAGTGTCAAGTTTTAGGCCATGAGATGAGTCTTGGGATATGTAAATACATGAAGCTTAATGGCTAGGAATCAATCTCGTCTTAATATATAAAGATGAGTTTATCCACACATGCAAACAAACCATTTTTCATTTCTGAGTTCTAGAGAGGAAGAAAGCTTGCTAGAGAGAAGTGATTAGCAAGGATTCATGAAAAAAATATGTGGGTTTTGGTGAGGGAAGATCAACCCAGGGTGGTACATCAACTAGGTACACATCTCTTCTAGTTTTTTGCCAATTTCATAGGGTAGATGATTAAGTCTTTGTAATTGGTTTATATATTTGGATTCCTCATTTCAAGCTAATAATCCAGCTATTAAGAAATTCTTAATTTGGTTTTGAAATAAAAAATATATGTGAATTTTTTAAGTTGTAAGACCAAAACTGAAATTCTGCATGTTGTATTATGAACTAGCCTATGTAATTTAATGATAACTTGCTCATTTTAAGTTGAAACAAACCCAATGTTTTGGCAATTGAAAGCTCACTCAAAGAGGAATAACTTTATCCAGTTAGAGATTTTGTAATTGAAATTTCTTCATGTCTAAAAGTGATCTACAAATAGGTGATGGAATGCATTACAAGATTTTTGAAACTAAAATATTAAAAGGCTTAACTCCCTAACCACTTATCCAAAAGAGTTAATTTTTTAGTATATTGTTATTGAATATGTTAGCTGCCTTGTGACAAAAAATCACAATTTTTGGAAAAATAGATTGGGAGAAATAAATTTTTAAATTTGTTGGTCGAATCAGGTTCCAATTTGAGCTATGTTTAGTGGAATTAGAATATCTCTTTCACTTTGAATAATAATCTCGCAAAACAAGTCTTTTCGAAATCTAAGATATACACCAACAAACTTTGTACGGGTAGAGGATTTGAAATTTGGACAATTTCATGTCTAAAAATGCGTTGCGGCATAATATCAAAATCGAGACTTTATTTAGTCTTTAGGACCTGATTTGGGAACATCAATTTAAATCTATTCAACCAATCTGAATACACAATAAACATACTTAACCGACTTCAGGGATTGAGAGAACGTAGCTCGGGTACTGGAGAGCTAGGCAGGGACAAATTTAGGGAGTCCGTAGAAGTCGGAGCATGTATTGAGGTATGTAAACCCATTGGAATACTTCACATAATTCATGGTTTGTTTTATCGATATCGAATTTCATGTGTAACTGCTCGTGGGCAGATATGGGGTTTCACTCCTATTTCTTTTTGCGTATACATTGGTTGTGGCTAAATCGCATGTAAGGGTTACTTATGTTTAGTGCTCGTGTTGACGGCAGTAGAATATATCTACGACTGTTGGGAGAGATTTAAGATGTTCCCCTTAACTTGAAATAGCATCTGGAGGGGTTCATTCGTTAACTTAGTTGAAGTTTAGTCACTATAAGCCTATAAGTATATACCCGGTTCACGTGCTGTTTTATCGATTATTAGTTGGTTTAGGTCAAGGTTTTCTCGTGGTTATACGGTTGTTTACTTATTAATGATTTTATCTATGAGCATGTTTATTTAGTATGTGATGTTTATTAAACTTCACTATTTTTAGTTGTCGCATGCCGCCTACATTTATAGGAGTACGACTTACTGTTGCTAAAGGTCAAATACGCATGTCTCTAGTTTATTAGTTTATTTTATAAATATTGTGTGTACTTCTCTTGGGATTTTACTCACCGGACTCGTCACTATATTTGTTGAGTGACCGAGTGCAGTTCATTCGACGAGCAAGGGCAAGTATATTCTGAGATAGTGATGCCAACTCATGTTTGATATCAATATGTATATATTTATATTTTCATTGGGTTTTTGGGACTGTAGAACACTGTATACATGTATATGGATATTTTGTTTAGCTTATTTCGCCTTCGATATATACATGGTACCTTTTTGCCTGATTTTTCACTACTTAAGATTGTTAAATACTGCATAACTTACTCAATTAAAACTTCTACTATAAAATTGTGATATCACTTGATAAATTGACTAACTGGCTAACTAAATCATTAATACTTATATAGAGATTAATTAGCTAAATTAGTGTTAGCTAGAAAAGTGTAAGCAACCGGTTAGGTCGCAGGGCGTTATAGGTAAGCGGGCCATGACGTGGGCTTGGTGATGTGTGACATGGTAGATCCCAAGGTTACCTCGGGATTTGTAGCCACCACACTTGGCTCCTCCTTAACCTTAAGGCTGGGTCTGCCCCTAATCGTTGCTCCAATTGATAAAGTACACAAAAAATTAAGCAAAGTTAAAGAAGGTGTTCAATTTATTTTTTTTGTTTTTTTTAAAGACAAAATTTTATTATTTGGTCCTTGAATTTTGTGTTTTTTATGCTTTTGGTCCCTGAAATTTTATTACTACACATTTGGCCCTTGAACTTTCACAAAGATCAACATTTAGTCCTTCCACTGTTCAAAGTGTTAAGTTTCGGCTACGTGGGTAACAGAAATGCCTCGTGACTAGTCTAGAAGAGTAAAGTGATTTATATTACTTAACCGAATGACTCACATCGACTAACAAAAAGCTGAAGAAAATTAATTTACCCTACAAATATAAAAAAACTCAAAGTTCAGGGACCAAATGTGCAATAATGAAAGTTCAGGGATCAAATATACACTAATGAAAGTTCAATGACCAAAAGCATAAAAGATTCAAACTTAATTTAAGGACCAAAAAATATATGTTTTGCCAAAAAAAAAAAAATTTGGTCAAATTAATTAGCAAACTTATACTGCATTAATTAGTAAAGTGATCCAAGCTGCCATCCAATTAAGTACTCGGGCAGGCTTAACAAGCATTTAGATCATGAGCTGCCACATGCGAATACACGTACAATCTGCGACTCATCACCAGCGATCGCATGCCATCCTATTAAGGCTTTCTTCTTCTTCTAGTTGTGGTAGGCTGGTAGTCCAGGGATTTTATATGAGTACACAACACACAATTACTTGAAAAAATTATCAAGAAAAAAGTCAAACTCTTATATATATGGATCGAATTAATTAATTAGATGTTACCTCAAAAAAAATTAATTAATTAGATGTTACCTTAAAAAAAATTAATTAATTAGACGTGATCCTGTTTCTCAACAAGTATGCACGTAGCTAGCTAGCAGGGATCGATGCACATGCAATTCAAATTAAACTAACAAAAAATGTTGACCCTCCGAATCGATCCTAACACAAGTTCTGATAAATTACGATCGTATATACATTCATAACAAAATTATTTTACCGATCATTAATTAATCTACACTTGGTCATGGTCAACTATATATCAAGTCACCAATACATCAATACATCGAATACATTTCAAGTATAAAGACTTAGACATTTTTTTATTTATATTTTAACATAAAGTCTTCACTTAAGTATTTTATTTCACTTGTTGAGTATTCGATCTCCTCTGCGGCTCTGCCCTAATACATCTCTATATATTTAACCAATTAAGCTAGCTCTTGATCATCATCATCTCTAATTATATATCATCACAAAATGGTGAATCGTAACAACATTCTAGTTGTTCTCTTTGTTGTGGTTGCTGCTCTAGCTTTAGTGGTGTTGCCCACAATTACAAGTGCTACAGATCCGTCATGCGTTTGCTATACATACCGCCAGAGCTGCCTCAATTCCTGCAACAGCGCAGGAGGGTCCAATTGCGCCGAGGCCTGTTCTTTGGCTAAGTTCGCTTCCTGCTTCAAGGCACTGTGCCCATGAGTCCATGACCGACTCCTCACCTTAATTCGATATTAATTTTAGTTTGCTCTTCCTCTAATTACGTGGTTCATCGATGTATTATTTATATTTATATTTATATTTTTTGGGTTTATTCTCGATGTGTTAATTGTTGTTGGAAGCAATAGTGTGCGTGGCTACATGCACTTTGTTTTTATTTCTTTTTAGTTTGCAAGAAATTGACTTCTTTTTAGTTTGATTAATAAATATAGGGTGTGACTATTAGCCCCCCACTACCCGATATAATTTCATCATTTAGTTTAATACATTTTTAAACTAAAATGTCTTTAGGCAAAATTACATAAATAACCACACTCTTAAGCATGAACCCATTTATTTTTTTCTCTACTACTTTCCACTCGCTACACCCCTCTTGAACTTTACTTTTCACTTTCTACACCCTTCCCTAAATAAAACTTTAAACTCACCCCAACTTCTATCCCAATCACTACACTCACCTTCTCGGAGTTTTTCATAAACTAAGGTTCCCTTACTTTTTTATTCATGAAATAAGGATGGCTACTTTAAATTTACAAAACTAAGGTATGTCTCCTTTTGAAAAGGAGTCATTGATGATGATGTGGCTCCATGCATTGATGCGTGTTGATGAGGTGGAATGAATGACTCATTTTGAAAATGAGTCATCTATACAACTAATGAGGTGAAATGAATGACACATTTTCAAAAGGAGCCATCTATACAAAATACAAAACCTCTTATTTACTCCATGAAAGGAGTAATTTGTTCAACTCGAAGTGATGAACCCATGGAAACGTCATGTACGTATCGAGATGGACAAGCCGCATCACGTATGTATCTCGAGATGGACAACCTGCATCACGCATGTATTTCGAGGTAGACAACTGATGTAAAAGACACACGTAAATGGACGTGGACAACTCATGCAAACGACACGCGCGAATGTCGAAGTGGTCGACCCATGCAACCTCGTGCAATTCATGCAAACATGACACACGTATCGTAAGGTGTGCAACTCATGCAACCTCATGCAATCCATGCAAACGTTACACACGTATCTCAAGGTAGACAACTCATACAATCTCATCCAATCAATGCAAACCGTGCAAAGTTCATACATGTATTTCGAGGTGGGCAACCTATGTAATCTCGTGCAATCGAAATAAACCATGTAAACGTCACACACGTGTCTCGAGGTGGACAACCCATGCAAACAACTTGCACGTATCTGGCGGTGGACAACCCATGCAAACAACATGCACATATCTCGAGATGGACAATCCATGCAAATGTTACGCACGTATCTCGATAGAGCAACCATGCAAATGACACACACGTATCTAGCGGGGGATAAGCCATGCAAACAAAACGCATGTATCTCGAGGTGGACAATCCATGCAAACATTGCATATGTATCTCGAGGGGGCAACCCATGCATATCTACTACAAACCATGCAACACGATCATGATTATAAAAAAGATATGTAGATGAAAAATAGTAAAGGTCTAAACAACGTTATATCTTTGTCTAGAATTTAAAATTAAATAATAAGGAAGTTTTGAAAGTATGATTTCATTCCATCAAAAAAACTTATTATACAGGTCTATCGACGGTTACATTGACGTTGTTGCTCCGTGATGTAAACTGGACGTACTTTATGTCGAGTTGGATGTTGTGTTTGTACATCCATTGAGTTTGTCGAGGTTGATGATCTTGCATTGAGTTTCGTTGATTCGATTGATGGTCTTCCTCCGGTTCACTCGACTCACCTCTTGTATTAATGTTTCCAAAAATCGGAGGTTGAACCGTCAAAAAAATTGACTTCCTGAATGTGGTTAGCCGAAAGGAACATGAGTTGGCGACATGCTTAACATGTTCATGAATGAGCTATCTCCACTATATGACATATTGTAATTATAACATGGTGGAGTAAATGGACTAGACATGTATTGATGCAATGAAGGATACATTGGATGTTTAAGCCTTCCATTATCCATATATGAAGACGACAGCCCGGGTGTATAAGGATCAAAATGGTAATGAGGAAGATTCATGATCGACACGCTAGGTACAAACATTTGAGGTTCTGCTTGCATTGGGGACAATGTAGGAATGTACCCATAAGAAGAATGACGTGTGGCGATGGGCGTTGGCTACTGTCACCGACAGTCTCTGTTCTTCTCTCTCTCGAACGAGATGAACATGGTGTAGGAGAATGTTTGCTACTCTCAGCAGTAGTCTCTGTCCGACGAGAAGGAAGTGGTGGATGAGGATGTCTAGTGCTCCCACCCAAAGTTTGTGTTTGTGTTTTTCTTCTTCTCACCTCTCTATTTGATTCGCCCTGATCATCTTCCTCATATTCTTCTTCATTATCCTCATCTATGACCTATTCGACATCATTTCCACTATTCCATAGAAGTATACCTTTGCCTTTCATCTTCATCTAAAATTTTGATGCCTTCATTAAGCATAGCAAGACCTTGCTCGTACCCATCCTCAATGAACACTTGTTGTAGTCGACGCACCAAGTTACATTGATATGAAAACAGGAGGTTAGTACGCATAATTTAAGATGTAAATCGTGAGGAAAGAAGAATAATGGTTTAAAGGTTAATGAATAGTCACGTAAAGCCCCATTGTGTCCAATAAGTCTTCTAGTGACTGATCGATACCACGTCATGTAGTCTTGTTGATTGTGTCATTATTCTTGTTTCGCTGTGACTATGCTGTCACCATGATTTTCCCACATCTGTATATAGTTTGCATGAAAAGTTGCCCAATTTTCTTGAACGCATCCTCACATCTCAATGTGGTGCAGTCGGGTGTCGTAATCACAGTTTGTGGCATGACCTGTATCATTCCGAATTGTCTCAAAACTCTTTCCGGTCAATGCCATTCAACTATGTGTCAACAAATTAGGGGACACGTCAATAGCCAACTACCTTGACCATCGGTATAATATTCGGGAAGAGACTTGATGACTTCAGCATAAGGCTGCCACACTTCGTTATCCGCCTTCTACGAATCCACCGCATCACAGTAAGCTGATAAAACGTGTGTCGCACTCTGAGTAATCGAAAATGCATCGATCCATCTATATAGAAAACTATAAATTAGTAAAATGAAAATATAGTTAATATTATAGAAATTATGATATAACATTTGATTACCTGTGTCCCAAAGGGACGTCATTAAGCATCTCTTCTCCATTCAATGTTCGAGGTTGAACTCTAGTAACACTCAGCCGCCTTGCTACTATGACGGAAATCTATCCCATGCCCACAGTTGTACAAGAATTGATGCCTCTGCAACCTCATGTGCACCCGTGCGAGATCCGTGGCAACTCCCTGCACAAAAAGCTAAACATGAACTCCCCCAACTATATTATCTAGCTATGTCAAAATCCTCGAGCAACGGTAAAACATCAAATGTACATATCGATTTGACTTATCTGCGAATAGATAACCACTGATTAGTTGGAGAATATACGATCAAACATACCATCGCACCGACTCCTCATCGTTGTCGTCATGTATAGTTGGTACGTTACGTTCAAGCCATTTGACTTTCAGTTTATTTCCATGAAGGTCATCTCCAACAGGAATTCGACCAAGTAGCTTCTCACACACCTCAACATAGTCTATATCAGTGGTTCCCATCACATGCATACATTCGATAGGTAAGCCGAGCTGTATTAGTACGTCCTGGAGTGTAATAGTGCACTCGCCACATTGCATGTGAAATGTATGTGTCTTTGGGCGCCATCTTTCAACGAATGCAATAATCAAAGCCCAATCAAGGCTGAGAAATGATACGTGCGAAATCCCATAAAACCCATTAGAACATAGATATGAGATCATTCGAGAATGATACTCCACCGTTCGATCAACGACAGCCCGTCGTCGATGCACGCACAATGTTTCGTACACCTAATAATTGAAAATAAGTTGTCATATATGTATGTATATTATACGTTCATTCATGAACATTGGGTATATCCATCTTAAAAAGTTTACCTGACTCATCCACGCTCGCGAGGGTCTGTGTGTAGATTGAAGATGTAATAGTGAATGATCTGATGGACCTAGATCCATTTGTGTACAAACTACAATTTAGGGAGTTTAAAAATTAGTCATGTTGTTCGAAAAGTCACCACAAATCATTATTAAAGGTTCAATATAACGAATACCTAAACATTGCATGATGTAAAATATCTGGATAATTCAAAAGTTCAATATAATCTAATTACATACTTAAGCCATAAACAAACAATATACAAAATAGACTATTGGTTTTGATTGGAAGATTGAGCTCTTGCTGGATAACTTTTTTTGTTATGTCCCTCTGCACGACAAATGTCGCATCGGTTCTTCCAAGTAGGGACTTGATCACGATCTTTATTGGGACATATTGTTCTTTTATGTCCTTCTTTATGACATATGCCACATTGCAAGGCTCTTGAAACATTAGGAAGATCCATCTCGTTTTGCCTTTGTGTTCTCTTTGGTCTCCCTCGGCCATGTCTGCATCTTGGGTCTGATATGATCTTCATCACAAAAGTTGGCTAATATTTCTCATATGGAATGGCTTTGAAATTAAATGAGTAACATTGCGCGTACACATCTATCCGGTAGTATGTTTCAATAAATTGCGAGTAGCTCACTTGAATAAAGGAAGATGCAGCTAACATGCGTGAGCAAGGGAAACCAAATGATTGCCATTTATTGCAACCGCACATGCGGTCGTTTAAGATAATGACTTGTGTATTGTTGCCTTTATGCATGCGATCTCCATGTCATCCAGTAAGCACTTCAAACTCACCTATGTCACGATTTTATCAAATTGTCTAGATGTCTCCTTGTAGCTTGTTCGTAATGTATGAGTTTATCCGTGACATATTTCATGTACAATTGGTCATTTGAGATTGCTTCATTGATTTCTTGTTTATGTCGATCGTGGTATGTCACCAATCTATAGTAAATCATTTGATTCATCGCTATTATTGGCAAAAATCGAGCCCCCTTCAATACACTGTTAAAACACTTTAGAATTGAAAAATTAATTCGTGTAAGCAATAATAATTCAGTGAAAACTAAATCGTTGAATGCAAAACAAAATTTGCATGTCATACATACCAACACCATTAGAATTCATCCATACGTATCGCATGCCTCCGTCATACGATTGAGTCCATAATTCTTTGGGGATGACATTGACATATTGCACACATTGAGGGGTTCGCGATTATAAGTATGCAAAACGCTCCATGCAAGCATTAAATTTTCAAACTTGATGTTGAGCAACTACTCTAGAAAGTAGGTTTTTTAAGGGCACGATTTTTTAATCGAGCGTTGAGATTACTGACCATGTGTCGCAGACAATAACGGTGGTATCCTTTTAGGTGACAAAAACCATTGGTTGGGGTGTTAACCACCTCCAGAATATCAGGGTGACGATCAGAAATAATGTAAATACCATCTCTATCTCGTCACGTGTTTTGCACAACATCTCAAAAACCATCCCCAAGAATTCGTAGATTCGGTTTCTACAATAGTAAATGCTACTGGTAATATATTTCCATTACCATCAACAGAGATGACAATCAATAGCTTACCACTATATTTGCCATATAAAAAAGTCGCGTCAATTTGAAGCAGAGGCCTACAAAACCTAAAACCTTGTATTGATGCTTCGAATGCGAAAAACACACGACAAAATTGAGGATGTTAAGTCCTTATCTCATCATAAGCCCATTGTCTCTATGACCACTTAATTGTTGTCCCCAGACTCTTAATCTTCAGGGTCGCCAACTAGCTTGGCAATCAAGCGTATGGCTTATCCCAATCTCCAAATGTATTAGCAACTACCTTCCTTTTGGCATCCCACATTCGCTTGTAGTTTACTTCGTGTCCGTATTTTCCCTTAATTATTTGTATTAATGCATTGATAATTATTGTTTGATCTATCTAGATAATGATTTGGATTTCTTACGCAAGCATGTTGGCATCGAGTTGGGCATGACCGCATTATATGTCGGGATTTATACAGTTGTGTGACATGTCTAATTATGTGATCTCTCATAATTGTGTTTTCTTTCCAAACAAGCATAAAGAAGCCACATGCACCCGTCTCGCACACTTTGCACTTGATCGCCCAAAAAGTTGTAGTCGACTCCATCACATGATATTGACAATGTTTGCTAACAAGTCACACTTTGACGGCATGTTGTCAATCTTTTTTGTTGTCTAAGCATATCCCTAATTCCAAATCAAAATTAGACATGTCCCCCCCAGTCTGTTGATGAAAATGTTGGGTCGCAATGGAGTTAGCAACCTCCCAATCGATTTCATTATACACCGGCAATGGTTGGTGAATTTCATCATCAATTGCTTCCTCCATGAAATTCTCTTCATCGATAGAAAACTGCTCATCATCTTGCACATTTTCTTCCCCCCTAGGTTTATACCTTAGATCATCCACCACAAAATTTAGGTTTTCCCAATCGACTGATGGTGTAACATCCTCGGGGGGATGCGCATCCTTGTCCGTGTCATTAATGTCATCATCGTCGTTGGGTTCATCATCATCATGTGGTGATTGCATATGCAATCTTTCCATCATCGATCTAGTGTCTGACGTGCTGACATCTTCATCTATTAGTTGTGAATGAATTGTACGATTTCGAAAATAGTCGATTGGCTCAAATGTTAAATAAATATCTACCCTTGAAGTTAATGGTAGATTGGCCTCTATCGCCCACATCAAGTCGAAGTGCATCGCATCTTTTAGGAATACGGTGACAAAATATTGTAAACCCTCGGGAGGGTTATCGCATGAAGTTTCCGTAGATGAGATATTGAATATGTTACACACGTGATCCATCAATTGTTGTCTACTAGTCCCAAACTTAAACATCAACACTGCTGATGGGGGTGCGCTGTACCTAATGTCATTCCCACTATTTACAATTTCACCGCTTGCATAAAAGAGAAATGGGATGTTCCTATTTTTCATGACATACATAATTTATTGAATAATGATAATGTAAAAAAATTACATATACATCAAACGTCATTCGTTCATCAAATTGAGGATTTAAATCGCAAGCAAACTTTCTGATGTAGATGATCGCCTTAATAGTGCAACTACAAAGCATACTCATTCGTTTACACAACATCAATTAATAAATCATATTTAAATCACAATCAAATTAGGGTATATTTAAAAAAAAAAACAACTCAGCATAAAAAATTTTGGTTTTAACAAACAAACTCCACATATAATTTTTTTAACAAATAAACTCCATATAAATTTATTTATTTATACTAAAATACCAAGTCAAACTTAATCAAACTTAAATAAATAAATTTTTTAACTTACTAATTTCCCTCTTTTTTTCCTTTATCTTCAATTTGATTATCCTTGGAAAAAAATTAAGAAGTTAGCTTTTTCTTATAAAAATATTACTAACTGCAATGCTATTATTTAAATATAAAATAAAAAAATTCAAACCTCTTAATTTTTGACAACCTGCAACCACAAAAAACCCACTTATATTGATCTTCTATTTGATATTCCCTGAAAAATTAAAAAATTAGCTTTACCTTTTACTTAAATATATATTACTAACTACAATGCTATTCTTTAATAATAAAATTAAAAATTATGATCCTCTTCAGTTTCAACAACATGTTCAACCACAAAAAACCTCGACAAAATTTTCCAATAAATCCAACTCTCTCACAACTCAACCAAGCACAACTTTGCCACTACCCAACCCATAACTCACCCAACTTTATAACAATCCAACCCAATTAACTCTATCGGTATTTGACCACAAAAGACCCAACCCACAACCCATCCAAACCTCTCTCTCTCTCTCTCTCTCTCTCTCTCTCTCTCTTACAGCACGTCTCCCCTTCCCCCTTCTCGATCTCTCGAGATCTTCTCTATCTCCCACCCACGGTCTCCTTCTTCCCCCCTCTTGCTCCTCTCGGTCTCTCAGTTGTTGTAACTCGGTGTCTCTCCTGCTCTGTCTCTCTCCTTCTCTAGCACGGAATCCCTCTTCCCTCTCAGTATTTGCTTATAATGGCCCTAAAATCTTACTTGTATCACGTTTGGGTCAGGGTTGTTTGTGGGATCCACTCGTCGAAATGCGTATGTCCGAATTTTGGGTGGAGACTCCGATGTAAGGTGTAATATCCAATTTGAAATTAAAATGCTAATTGTTGAGCTATTTTATGACTTGGAATACGTGGGGAATTTGGTGAGCCAAAACACGAACGAGGACGTGCCTCGAGTCGCGTGTCGACATGGGACCGAGATAGTGGCTTAACGTGGCTATATTGGCTATAATGGTTTTAATGAGGTCACATTAAAACCATATACATTGGATGTGCCTCGTAATACATGCGGCGCGAGTGTTGAGATTGTGAAATGAGGTAGTAGTGGTGTGACTATTTATTGTGCGCATCGAGATGTGCGATGCCCAATTTTTAAGGAAAGCATGTGAATTTATGTGTTTTTGATGTGCCTCGAGCTTCGTTTTGCATGATTCTCGAGGCCATATTTGGTTTCTCCTAAAGATAAGGATCGGATGGAGGAGAAAAAAAGAGGAGAGATAGAGAGGTCGGTTGTGAGCGAAAGAGAGGAAGAATGAGGAGAGCAGCGGGTAAGAGATGTGGCAGACCAGCAACGCCGAGGCCGCGAATGGCGACCAGCAGGCGGATGACGGAGTGGGACGCGTCGCGCTCCATTGACGGCCAGCAATGGCGACGAGTGCGATGGTGCGGGTGTGGAGTCGACGCACCAGCAGGAGTGGCGCGGCCTGCGAGCGACGCGGACGAATGCGAGCCAACAACGCAGAGGATCGGCAGCAGAGCGACTCCGGCGAGCTGGACAAGGACCAGTAGCATGGCTGCGGCTATGTGGAAGCCATGCGCAGCGCGAAACGAGTCGCGCGGATAAGCGCAAAGCCCGGACGCGCGATCAGCAGCGGCGGCCGCAGCGCAACGCCGGCAGAAACGCGACTTTAGCGGCGGCGGTGCGGTTTGACAGCGGCAGCGACGCCGCAGCAGCGGTGGCGCGACAGCTATGCCGATAGAGGCGAGTTGACGGCGGTGGCGCGGCTTCGACGTTGGTGCGGTGAATAGCGCGCTGGCGAGTTGTCGGATCGATCGCTCTTCGACGAGGGGTGCGATTCGATGAATTTCGACGACCCAATGGAGGTGAGGTGTACTTCACCAAATTGTAGTTGTGATTTGCATGATTTAAGTAATTAAATGGTATAAATGGACACCAGGGACTTATGATGCTATAGTCAGGTGTCGGGTGCGCATATCGAGATGCGAGTGAGACATTTTGAGGCGATTCTCGGTTTCTCGAGGTAAGTAAACCAGTGAGAAACTGTACAATAATTTCATTCCCTTGCTATTGTTGTACATTGCTTTGATATTGTTATTCATTGCTTTGATATTATCCTTGAAAGTGTTATAGCATGGAGTGGTCCATTTGGCAAGTGAGTCATGGTTACTATTATCTGCGATATGAGAGGGTTAGGGCTGGGAGGTAGGGGTCTCGTCCTAAACCCGAGGTCTTTCCTAGTCGTTCGTCGATATCTCCCAATTTAGTGTACGTTGGGAGCTCTTATCCGGGTCCGTGGATGTTTCATAGTCGCACAGGCTAAGGCTGGGAGGCAGGTGTCTCGTCCTAGATCCGGGTCTATGAATGTCTCATAGTCGCAAGGGTTAGGGCTGGGAGGCTGGGGTCTCGTCCTAAACCTGAGTCCGCTGGGCTTTTGCCGCGACTCAATGACCTTTTGGTCGGGACTCCTTGTTATTTGGCATCGCTCATCGATTGATTTGTTTACAATCTTTTATATTCATGCGTTACTTGCTCATTTCTTTCTAATTGCATGAATTTGATTGTTCTATTTTTATTTTGAAATGTTGTATATGTCCTACTGGCTTTACTTACCTGGGCTCGTCATTTTGGGTTTGACTGAGTGCAGATCTACATTTCAGCAAGGGGAAGGCTTCATAGTTAGGTGAATTTTTGTATATCTTGTCTTTACTCTCCTCTGATGATAACATATATTTACTGGGTTCCACAATTAGGTTGCCTAATTCCTTGATATTATTATTGAGATATTTCATTTAGTATTACTTCCGCTAAACTGTAAAACTTGCAAAATATTAATAACTCAACTTAAAATTGTGAAAATTGCGTATAAAGAGGGATTGGAAGGCTGACTATGCCTGCGTTGACTTTGCGAGACTGGCTCGGGGGTCCACGTGGGCTTAGGCCGGGCGATGCCCAGTTTGCAAGAAATTGGAGCCATAACAGTTGGTATCAGAGCCGAAGTTTTAAATACTCGACTCTTGATTTAAATCACAAGCCATGGATACGTAAACCAGCGGAAGTTAGGAACCTTGAACTTAGAGTGGAACTTTGTGATCTCGACTTAAGTCTTCGTTGGGAAGTGATGAGAGTTGGGGAAATTAAAATTGGAACTATATGAGATATTTGATGTGTTGTATTATATTATTATCGATAGATATACGATATTCACTATTGTGTATCGCGTGAGACGCGATAAGTAAAATTGAAAAAGATTGACGATAAATTTATCGGATTCGGGAAATGGATAATAAAGAATATTAATAGTAATGATTAATTTTTTGATAGAATTAGACCGAGTAGATACCAAAGTGCGAGAAAAAAAAAGGCAACAAAATGTAAAACTAGAATTTAGTTAGTTCAATTGATAAATTGAGATAAATAGCATTGTTGATTTGGTGAAGCCAATGGAAAAAGAAACAATTCATTTTGAGTAAAATGAGATAATTTGGACTTTTAAGGTCTTCGATTCGAAACTTTGGTATTACAAAGGGTATAGTTTCCAATTGAAACTTAAAATGCCATTTAGGACTCAAACAAACTTGTGAATTGGTTTTCAAGCCATTTAGAGGAATTTTGAATTTTTTTTAGGACTCAAAAGTTTATTACTGAAATTGAGGATTTCCTATAGTATTGAAACTTGAAATTAAAGTTTTAGTCTCTAAATGATTTTAAATTGGTAATATGGAGACAATTGAATAACTTTGAGTCTAATTTGGACTTGAAATCAATGTTTTGGAACTTGGAGAGCTTTTGGAGTTTTAAAATGCTAGAATGACAACAATACTTTAAGTGACACATCTGTTTCACTTAAATGAGGCTGCGATGATGATCTCGTCTTTGCTTAATAATCCTTTACTAGGATTTTGAGATTGTGCAGACAACAAAGAAAGAAAATGTTTAGGAGTTATATCTCCATCTCCACTTGTGCACTTTGGCGAGGTAACTCAGAAAGTCTCTAAGAAGAGAGATGGACATGTCTCTTACGATTTAAAAACTCTCTTGAAGAGCAACTATCGTTGCAGCCATGGTTGTTGAGTGGAAAGTTTGGTTTTGGTCATTTGATCATATTGATCATATTGCCACAATGAGGTCAAAGATTACAATCATATGTAATTATGCATTGGATAATAGTGCTTTCTTTGGATAAACCCTTAACCATAAATACTTGATTCTTTCTTGTCTGAAAAGGAAACAAGATGAGTTTGAACATCATTTTTTTCATGTTAGAAGATCATTTTTCTGACAATTATGTTTTGCACTCCTGAAAAAAAAAAAAAAAAAAAACAAGATGAAGATTTGTGGGTTAATGCCGACTCTATGGGAGCAAAGTGTTGAGATGACTTAGAGCTAATGATTACATCATGTACGGACTCCTTTAGCTTTGACGAAAGCTTTGGAGTAGTAGTGTTGGATTAGAAGCCCAAGTAACTCCACTTTAGCGACACTATCCATTTATAGTCTTAGGGTTGGTGAAGTCAACCACCACCTTTAAGGACTTGTAAATGAATTACGTGTGAGGTAGAGTCTGCAAATCGTTCTAAAAGTTAGTTGCCACCTAAGTATAAATCCTACAAGATTGTACATCTCAAGAATTCTCAAGGAGTACAAGTTGTAATAATAATAATTTAAAAAACAAATTCATGACAGAAAAGGACAAACATTTATGAATCGAATGAATGGATTGCTCGAGAGAGAACTTGAAGGTTGATAGGGCTATGTTTCTTCAAAAGTTTAAAGGACACCTATCATGTTTCAACAGCCCTAATTATTCAGGCAGTGTGTGTGTTTTTATAATTCACGACAGTTCATAACCCACCTGAAACATCTCCAGTTTAGGCGGGGCCTACAGTGATCGAGGAGGCGTAGGTTCAAATTGAATTCGTACTTCCTACATATCAGACACTACATGAGGAGATGCTGAGGGCGCCGACTGATATGGGTGTTAGAGTAACGACTAAGGCGAGGTAGTCTAGCGAGTTCAGCGACAGTTTCACGGTTATAGGGATCGCGGAGCAGCAAAGATTCATGACGTCTTGGCCACACCAGATCATATGAGGTCGAGCATCGTATCAGTTTCGTTGTTCGGCGAGGCCGATGTCTGGTTGTGCACTACGATGGCGTCGATGTGGACGCTCTGGGGTGCGGTCGATGTTATAGTAAGTGAGAACTTGGGAGTACATGCATCGGAGTACCAATCGCATTCTCGGCATCGTCACATTCAGTGCGAGAGTCTGGAGATGATCAGAGGAAAACGAGGGTTAGACGGTCGTGGCAAAGAGATCAACCTCAAAGCGTATTGCGTTTCCACCATGTACGGCGTATATGGCGCCAATGTTAGATGGACCAGCGGAGAGTTACGCTAGTGTAATACAACAGCTAGCACCATCGGATCCTTAGCATAAGGAGACAGTGGGCAGAGACAGGGTTAGAGATCCAATCGAGTGCACAGACATGTACAACGATCTAGTCATGCACATGGGCAAGGACATGGACATGTTCCAGTTGAAGCGGGATTTCAACGTACCTTTATGGGCATGTGGACAGCTAGGAACAGATTCGTGCTATTGCCACGTCAGGTCCGACTACTATCCATCGTAACCTGATAGAGGGTACGAGTTGGGTTTAGACTCACTTGATCAGAGAGACTGATTTATATTCTCGCGGGCATACAACAGATATACGTATGTTAGTGATGGTGGATCATGAGATTAAAATATTCATTTGTATTCCAATATATGTTGCAAGCATGTTGCCCTGACATATATTGATGGGAGGAGATAGATGGTATTTTTTTGCTTGGAGGTCTCGGAGGAGCCCAACCAGTCACGGAGGAGCCCAGCTTGTCGCGAAGGAGCCCAGCCCTTTAGAGTAAGATGGGGGTATGGCCTTGGGCGAGTATGGCCTTGGGCGGGTATGGCCTTGGGTCTTCATTCATAAAACACCATTTTCCTTTGAGACTTGCTTTAATTTCAAGGACGAAATTCTAATTCGTTGGGAAGACCGTAACGGCCCTAAAATCTGACTTGTGCCACGTGTCAGATCAGGGTCGTTTGTGGGATCCACTCGTCGAAATGCGTATGTCCAAATTTCGGGTGGAGACTCCGATGTAAGGTGTAATATCCAATTTGAGATTAAAATGCTAATTGTTGAGCTGTTTTACGACTTGGTATACGTGGGGAATTTGGTGAGCCGAAATACGAACGAGAATGCACCTCGAGTCGCGTGCCGACGTGGGACCGGGATAGTGGCTTAATGTGGCTATATTGGCTATAGTGGTTTTACTGAGGTCACATTAAAACCATATACATTGGATGTGCCTCGTGATGCATGCGGTGCGAGTGTCGAGATTGTGAAATGAGGTAGTAGTGGTGTGACTATTTATGGTGCCTCGAGATGTGTGATGCCCAATTTTTAAGGAAAGCATGTGAATCTATGTGTTTTTTATGTGCCTTGAGTTTCGCTCTACACGAATCTCGAGGCCATATTTGGTTTCTCCTAAAGATAAGGATCGGAGGGAGGAGAGAAAAAAAGAGGAGAGATAGAGAGGTCGGTTGTGAGCGAAAGAGAGGAAGAATGAGGAGAGCGGCGAGTAGAGAGGTGGCAAAGCGGCGACGCGCGCGAGGCGCGAATGGTGACCAACGGGCGGGCGGCGGCGAGTGGGACGCGTCGCGCTCCATGACGGCCAAGAATGGCGACGCGTGCGGTGGTGCGTGCGAATGTGGAGATGACGCACCGGCGGGAGCGGCGCGCGCCTTGCGAGCGCGAGACGACGATGGCGAGCCAAGAACGAGAAGATCGCGCAGCGGAGCGGCTCCGGCGAGCGGACGACCCGGACTGAGCAAGCATGGCTGCGCTACGTGGAAGCCGCGGCGCGGCGCAAAAAACGGGTCGCGCGGGATCGCAAGCGATCTGGACGGCGGCGATCAAGCACAGCGGCCGCAGCATGCCGCAGCCTGCTACGCCGCAAAAAACGCGACTTCCGGCGGCGACGCGGTTCGACAATGCGCAGCGACGCCGCAAGCGATCTATGGCGCGACAACTACGCCGACAGCGCGAGGTAACGGCGGTGGCGCGGCTTTGACGTCGGTGCGGTGAATAGCGCGCTGCCGAGTTGTCGGACCGATCGCTCTTCGACGAGGGGTGCGATTCGACGAATTTCGACGACCCAATGGAGTGAGTGTACTTCACCTAATTGTAGTTGCGATTTGCATGATTTAAGTAAGTTAAATGGTATAAATGGACACCAGGGACTTATGATGCTATAGTCCGGTGTCGGGTGCGCATATCGAGATGCGAGCGAGACATTTTTTAGGGCGATTCGCGGTTTCTCGAGGTAAGTAAACCAGCGAGAAACTGTACAGTAATTTCATTGCCTTGCTATTGTTGTACATTGCTTTGATATTGTTATTCATTGCTTTGATATTATCCTTGAAAGTGTTATAGCATGGAGTGGTCCATTTGGCAAGTGAGTCATGGTTACTGTTATATGCGATATGAGAGGGTTAGGGTTGGGAGGCCGGGGTCTCGTCCTAAACCCGAGGTCTTTCCTAGTCGTCCGTCAATATCTCCCAATTTAGTGTACGTTGGGGGCTCTTATCCGGGTCCGTGGATATTTCATAGTCGCACGGGCTGGGGCTGGAAGGCAGGTGTCTCATCCTAGATCCGGGTCTGTGAATGTCTCATAGTCGCAAGGGTTAGGGCTGGGAGGCTGGGGTCTCGTCCTAAACCCGAGTCCGCTGGGCTTTTACCGCGACTCAATGACCTTTTGGTCGGGACTCCTTGTTATTTGGCATCGCTCATCGATTGATTTGTTTACAGTCTTTTATATTCATGCGTTACTTGCTCATTTCTTTCTAATTGCATGAATTTGACTGTTCTATTTGTATTTTGAAATGTTGTATATGTCCTACTGGCTTTACTTACCTGGGCTCGTCATTTTGGGTTTGATTGAGTGCAGATCTACATTTCAGCAAGGGGAAGGCTTCATAGCTAGGTGAATTTTTGTATATCTTGTCTTTACTCTCCTCTGATGATAACATATTTACTGGGTTCCACAATTAGGTTGCCTAACTCCTTGATATTATTGTTGAGTTATTTCATTTAGTATTGTTTCCGCTAAACTGTAAAACTTGCAAAATATTAATAACTCAACTTAAAATTGTGAAAATTTCTTATAAAGAGGGATTAGAAGGCTGACTATGCCTGCGTTGACTTTGCGAGACTGGCTCGGGGGTCCACGTGGGCTTAGGCCGGGCGATGCCCAGTTTGCAAGAAATTGAGGCCGTCACAGTTGGTATCAGAGCCGAAGTTTTAAATATTCGACTCTTGATTTAAATCACAAGCCATGGATACGTAAACCAGCGGAAGTTAGGAACCTTGAACTTAGAGTGGAACTTTGTGATCTCGACTTAAGTCTTCGTTGGGAAGTGATGAGAGTTGGGGAAATTAAAATTGGAACTATATGAGATATTTGATGTGTTGTATTATATTATTATCGATAGATATACGATATTCACTCTTGTGTATTGCGTGAGACGCGATAAGTAAAATTGAAAAAGATTGACGATAAATTTATCGGATTCGGGGAAATGGATAATAAAGAATATTAATAGTAATGATTAATTTTTTGATAGAATTAGACCGAGTAGATACCAAAGTGCGAGAAAAAAAACGGCAACAAAATGTAAAACTAGAATTTAGTTAGTTCAATTGATAAATTGAGATAAATAGCATTGTTGATTTGGTGAAGCCAATGGAAAAAGAAACAATTCATTTTGAGTAAAATGAGATAATTTGGACTTTTAAGGTCTTCAATTTGAAACTTTGGTATTACAAAGGGTATAGTTTCCAATTGAAACTTAAAATGCCATTTAGGACTCAAACAAACTTGTGAATTGGTTTTCAAGCCATTTAGAGGAATTTTGAATTTGTTTTAGGACTCAAAAGTTTATTACTTGAAATTGAGGATTTCTATAGTATTGAAACTTGAAATTAAAGTTTTAGTCTCTAAATGATTTTAAATTGGTAATATGGAGACAATTGAATAACTTTGAGTCTAATTTGGACTTGAAATCAATGTTTTGGAACTTGGAGAGCTTTTGGAGTTTTAAAATGCTAGAATGACAACAATACTTTAAGTGACACATCTGTTTCACTTAAATGAGGCTGCGATGATGATCTCGTCTTTGCTTAATAATCCTTTACTAGGATTTTGAGATTGTGCAGACAACAAAGAAAGAAAGTGTTTAGGAGTTATATCTCCATCTCCACTTGTGCACTTTGGCGAGGTAACTCAGAAAGTCTCTAAGAAGAGAGATGGACATGTCTCTTACGATTTAAAAACTCTCTTGAAGAGCAACTATCGTTGCAGCCATGGCTGTTGAGTGGAAAGTTTGGTTTTGGTCATTTGATCATATTGATCATATTGCCACAATGAGGTCAGCATTACAATCCTTATGTAATTATGCATTGGATAATAGTGCTTTGCTGGATAAACCCTTAACCATAAATACTTGATTCTTTCTTGTCTGAAAAGGAAACAAGATGAGTTTGAACATCATTTTTTTCATGTTAGAAGATCATTTTTCGACAATTATGTTTTGCACTCCTGAAAAAAAAAAAAAAAAAAGATGAAGATTTGTGGGTTAATGCCGACTCTAAGGGAGCAAAGTGTTGAGATGACTTGAGAGCTAACGATTACATCATGTACGGACTCCTTTAGCTTTGACGAAAGCTTTGGAGTAGTAGTGTTGGATTAGAAGCCCAAGTAACTCCACTTTAGTGACACTATCCATTTATAGTCTTAGGGTTGGTGAAGTCAACCACCACCTTTAAGGACTTGTAAATGAATTACGTGTGAGGTAGAGTCTGCAAATCGTTCTAAAAGTTAGTTGCCACCTAAGTATAAATCCTACAAGATTGTACATCTCAAGAATTCTCAAGGAGTACAAGTTGTAATAATAATAAAAAAAACAAATTCATGACAGAAAAGGACAAACATTTATGAATCGAATGAATGGATTGCTCGAGAGAGAACTTGAAGGTTGATAGGGCTATGTTTCTTCAAAAGTTTAAAGGACACCTATCATGTTTCAACAGCCCTAATTATTCAGGCAGTGTGTGTGTTTTTATAATTCACAACAGTTCACAACCCACCCGAAACGTCTCCAGTTTAGGCAGGGCCTACAGTGGTCGAGGAGGCGTAGGTTCAAATTGAATTCGTACTTCCTACATATCAGACACTACATGAGGAGATGCTGAGGGCGCCGACTGATACGGGTGTTAGAGTGACGGCTAAGGCGAGGCAGTCTCGCGAGTTCAGCCACAGTTTCACGGTTGTACGGATAGCGGAGCAGCAAAGATTCATGGCGTCTTGGCCACACCAGATCATATGAGGTCGAGCATCGTATCAGTTTCGTTGTTCTGCGAGGCCAATGTCTGGTTGTGAACTACGGTGGCATCGATGTGGACGCTCTAGGGTGCAGTCGATGTTATGGTAAGTGAGAGCGTGGGAGTATACGCATCGGAGTACCAATCACATTCTCGACATCATCACATTCAGTGCGAGAGTTTGGAGATGATTGGAGGAAAATGAGGGTTAGACGATCATGGCAAAGAGATCAACCTCAGAGCGTATTGCGTTTCCACCATGTGCGGCATATATGGCGCCAGTGTTAGATGGACCAGCGGAGAGTTACGCTAGTGTAATACAACACTAGCACCATCGGATCCTTAGCATAAGGAGACAAGTGGGCGAGACAGGGGGTTAGAGATCCAATCGAGTGCACGACATGTACAACGATCTAGTCATGCACAAGGGCAAGGACATGGACATGTTCTAGTTGAAGCAGGATTTCAACGTACCTATATGGGCTTGTGGACAGCTAGGAACAGATTCGTGCTATTGCCACGTCGGGTCCGACTACTATCCATCGTAACCTGATAGAGGGTATGAGTTGGGTTTAGACTCACTTGATCAGAGAGACTGATTTATATTCTCGCGGGCATACAACAGATATACGTATGTTAGTGATGGTGGATCATGAGATTAAAATATTCATTTGTATTCCAATATATGTTGCAAGCATGTTGCCTTGGCATATATTGATGGGAGGAGATAGATGGTATTTTTTTGCTTGGAGGTCTCGGAGGAGCCCAACCAGTCACGGAGGAGCCCAGCTTGTCGTGGACGAGCCCAGCCCTTTAGAGTAAGATGGGGGTATGGCCTTGGGCGAGTATGGCCTTGGGCGGGTATGGCCTTGGGTTTTCATTCATAAAACACCATTTTCCTTTGAGACTTGCTTTAATTTCGAGGACGAAATTCTAATTCGTTGGGAAGACCGTAATGGCCCAAAAATCTGACTTATGCCACGTGTCAGATCAGGGTCGTTTGTGGGATCCACTCGTCGAAATGCGTATGTCCAAATTTCGGGTGGAGATTCCGATGTAAGGTGTAATATCCAATTTGAGATTAAAATGCTAATTGTTGAGGTGTTTTACGACTTGGTATACGTGGGGAATTCGGTAAGCCGAAATACAAACGAGAATGCACCTCGAGTCGCGTGCCGACGTGGGACCGGGATAGTGGCTTAATGTGGCTATAGTGGTTTTAGTGAGGTCACATTAAAATCATATACATTGGATGTGCCTCGTGATGTGTGCGGCGCGAGTGTCGAGATTGTGAAATGAGGTAGTAGTGGTGTGACTATTTATGGTGCATCGAGATGTGTGATGCCCAATTTTTAAGGAAAGCATGTGAATCTTTGTGTTTTTGATGTGCCTCGAGTTCCGCTCCGCACAAATCTCGAGGCCATATTTGGTTTCTCCTAATGATAAGGATCGGATGGAGGAGAGAAAAAAAGAGGAGAGATTGAAAGGTCGATTGTGAGCGAAAGAGAGGAAGAATGAGGAGAGCAGCGAGTAAGAGAGGTGGCAAAGCAGCGACGCGGAGGCCGCGAATGGTGACCAACAGGCGGGCGGCGAGTGGGACGCCGTCGCGCTCCAGTGACGGCCAGCAATGGCGACGCGTGCGGTGGTGCGGCTGTGGAGATGATGCACCAGCAGGAGCGGCGCGACTTGCGAGCGCAGAGGACGATGGCGAGCCGTAACGAAGAGGATCGGCAGCGGAGCGGCTTCGGCGAGCTGGACGTGGACCAGCAGCACGGCTGCGGCTACGTGGAAGCCGCGACGGAGCAAAAACGGGTTGGTGCGGGATCGCGCGATCATCCGGACGGCGGCGATCAAGCGGCGGCGCGCTGCAAGCACTGCTGGCGCCGGCAAAAACGCGACTCCGGCGGCGGCGCGGTTCGACATCGGCAGCGACGCCGGAAGCATCTATGGCGCGACAACTACGCCGACAGCGCGAGGTGACGGCGGTGGCGCGGCTTTGACGTCGGAGCGGTGAATAGCGCGCTGCGCGTTGTCGGACCGATCGCTCTTCGACGAGGGGTGCGATTCGACGAATTTCGACGACCCAATGGAGGTGACCTGTACTTCACCTAATTGTAGTTGCGATTTGCATGATTTAAGTAACTTAAATGGTATAAATGGACACTAGGGACTTATGATGCTATAATCAAGTGTTGGGTGCGCATATCGAGATGCGAGCTAGAAGTTTTTGAGGACGATTCGCGATTTCTCTTGGTAAGTAAACCAATGAGGAACTGTATAGTAATTTCATTGCATTGCTATTGTTGTACATTGCTTTGATATTGTTATTCATTGCTTTGATATTATCCTTGAAAGTGCTATAGCATGGAGTGGTCCATTTGGCAAGTGAGTCATGGTTACTGTTATCTGCGATATGAGAAGGTTAGGGCTGGGAGGCAGGGGTCTCGTCCTAAACCAGAGATCTTTCCTGGTCGTCCGTCGATATCTCCCAATTTAGTGTACGTTGGGGGCTCTTATCCGGGTCCGTGGATGTTTCATTGTCGTACGGGCTAGGGCTGGGAGGCAGGTGTCTTGTCCCAGATCCGGGTCTATGAATGTCTCATAGTCGCAAGGGTTAGGGCTGAGAGGCTGGGGTCTCGTCCTAAACCCGAGTCTGCTGGGCTTTTACCAAGACTCAACGACCTTTTGGTCAGGACTCCTTGTTATTTGGCATCGCTCATCGATTGATTTGTTTACGGTCTTTTATATTCATGTGTTACTTGATCGTTTCTTTCTAATTGCATGAATTTGATTATTCTATTTGTATTTTGAAATGTTGTATATGTCTAACTAGCTTTACATACCTGGGCTCGTCATTTTGGGTTTGATTGAGTGCAGATCTACATTTCAGCAAGGGGGAAGGCTTCATAGCTAGGTGAATTTTTGTATATCTTGTCTTTACTCTCCTCTGATGATAACATATTTACTGGGTTCCACAATTAGGTTGCCTAACTCCTTGATATTATTGTTGATTTATTTCATTTAGAATTGCTTCCGCTAAACTGTAAAACTTGCAAAATATTAATAACTGAACTTAAAATTGTGAAAATTGTGTCTAAAGAGGGATTGGAAGGCTGACTAGGCTTGCATTGACTTTGCGAGACTGGCTCGGGGGTCCACGTGGGCTTAGGCCGGGCAGTGCCCAGTTTGCGAAATTGGGGCCGTCACACTGCTTCTCCTCTCTATCACTACTCGGTCGTTCTCTCTCTAAGTTGCTCTCTCTCTTTGATCCAACACCCACCAACAACACCCCACCAACAATCATATTAAATAGTCGAGAATTCATTGTCTGACCTACACGAATGGCACATTCTCCGAATGTGCCATTCGTGTATTTTAAGTAGACTAATCTTTCTCCAACTAATGCGCATTTCCAAAAGGCGTTTTACCTTACTTTTGGAATAATAAAAAAAGCCTAACTTATTTTACTCATTTATATTAATTTTGGTAGTACATTTGTAATTTTTCCCACCTTCTCCCTTCTACTTAAGTTTTACTTTTAGTGCCCCACCCCATAAATTAAGCCCCAAACGTGCCTCATTTTCTCTTCTACTTTTTAATCAATACATCCATCCCCATTTCTTTGTCCATACACTCGACTTCACCTCCAAATGCAACATCTTGATTATAGTATTGAGTGATATTTGATTCATATTCTTAAATGGTCATAACATTTATTTGTGTTGAATCTTATCTTTAAAGGATCAAAGAACCAATCTTGAAATGCAACATGAAGCAAATTAAGTTAAGGGAAGAAAAAGATGATGTGCAACAAGGGGGTAGAGGGTGGGGATCACAAATATAAAAACAAGGTTTTTTTTTTGGAGTGAGGGGGAAAATATAAGCTAGGGGTACATTAATTAGGGAGTTCACTAACAATTAAGGGGGTGCTTGAAACTTGAACTAACTTATTGGGAGCTATAAATAACATTAAGGCAAAACCCATCTTTTGGTCCTCGAGCTTTCAGCCTTTTATGCTTTTGGTCTCTCAACTCTTAAAGTTTAGTTCCTCAATTTTCAAAAAGTGCACATTTGGTACTTCCGTTATTAAGACCGTTACTTTTGCTGATGTGGCTAATGGAACCGACCACGTGGTTGATTTTCTATCGAACCAAACCAACCGTTCGGATGTGAACCGAACCGGACCAACGAAAAAAAACCCAAATAGTTTTCCTCTAAATCAAACAGTGCTAGAATTGTTAAAAAAAATTGTTCCCCATCCTTCGTTCTCTCAATGGCCCCCAATAGTTTGGTATTTGAACTTTCTTGATGAATGCCCAACTATCCTATAAAGACAATTGAAGAATTGGGTTTTTTCTTAGTTAAAGAATTAGGTTTCCGAAATGTGTTTTCAATTCCAAATTGAAACACAATTGAAGAATTAGGTTGTTTTATGCTTAAAAAAATTCTCTCATTTCCATTCCCTTCTATGATAACAAAAGCATGAAAGTCTCAATTGTGCAGTAAAGATATGCATTCGACACAAATTCAATCTCTTTACTTTTTGAGAAACTTGTGATGAAACCAACATCACTAGCTAACCAAACTAGCAAACTAAAATCCAAAAAAAGGGCCCTATAAAAACCCATGATTATCTAATTCAAAAACTATACCTAAGCAGCCACAAATCGCAAAATTACGAAACCCAGTTCGATTAAAGACTTGGGAAGTTGAGAGAGATTGAATTATGAAATGTGACTAAATATTTGTAGATTGTTCATGGAAGTACTTTGTTCAAATACAATTTGTTCATCTTTTTAATCCTCTCATCAATTCGACAAGACGTTTGTGTGCCAGAAAGAGAATCGATGAAAGGAGGAGGGTAAGTTTGCGTTCGCGAATAGAAAGAATGAAGGGTAGGGCTTGAGAGGACAAATCGGCCTGGTTCCCAGATAGTTTGTTCATCTTTTTAATAAGTTAAGGTAACTAAACTGGACTGGTTTGCAATTGAACCATCGGTTCATGGAAAAATCGAGTATATAGTCGGTCTAGTTAGATTTTAACAACGTATATGTCAGAAGGATCAAATGTGCTCCCTTTTAAAAGTTAGGGGCCTAAATGTGCAACTTTCAAAGTTTAGGGACCAAAAGCATAATAGGTTGAAAGTTCAAATACCAAAATATAAGTTTTTCCTAACATTAAATTAAATGGAGGGCTGATATAAGATATGGGTGGTAATAGTCACTCCTTAAAAATAAGGCAGGGTTTTAGAAAGTCATGAGTTCAAATCTGGTTGAAGTAAAAACAAAAGGTAGATAAATCATGGCGTCCCAAAAATCATTCTGATTAACGCACCTTGATTTGCTATATTAATTGATATAGTACGCAACAAATTAAGAAATGTCAATGAAGGCGTTTATTTTTTGTATTGTTTCAATTAATTAGCAAACTTCTTATAAAAAAAGTCAAAATACATAATTGGGTTCTTAAACTTAGTAGTTATTATGCTTTTGGTATCTAAATTTTTCTTATGCATATTTGGGTCTTCAACTTTCATCAAAGTGTGCATTTGGTCTTTTCGCCCAACATAAGAAGAAAAGAATAATTTTTGTCACTGAATTGACCTGTTTATTTAAACCAACTAAAATCCAAAACAAAACCCAATTTTAGGTTAAAAAATCATGGAGCGAATGAGGATTGCAAAGAAGGATTAATAAGTAAAGGTTAAAGATAAGTGATTATGGGAACCATGTCCAATCCATACACCAACTAGGGTAGCCATAAATAACCCAAATTAGCACTTAATAATACTCTTCATTAATGACGTTATATATAATAATAATTAAAGGAAAATGTTTTTTTAACATCCTATTTTAATACATTCAATTGCTACAGCGTTGACGTGGCAGCTAATGGCTCCTACAAACAACAATATACTACCAAATTTACCCTCAATTTGTCCCATTTTTTGTATGAATGAAAAAAATTACCAAGTTACCCTCATCTTCTCCAACCTACTATCACCAGGGCCGGCCCACCACCCCCCCCCCACCACCCCCCCCCCACCCCCACCTCCATTGGCCATTGTTAGATGCCGCTGATAACCACTGTCTCCATTTCCACTGCCCACAATCGCCACCACCGATCACCACCGCCTCCGCCCGCATCGTCACTTCTCCTCTTTAAAAACTAAAAAACAGAACCCAACTCACAAATCGATCTGAGCTTGTAATTGATTGAGGTGTTCTGCATATTAATGTATGGTGGCAATTTGCTAGTTGATGTATTTTAGTTTGATTTTTTATTTTTCTTTGAAAAAGAAGGAATGGCGGTAGGGTTTGTGTTGAAGAGTTTTAGGTTACTGGGGGAGCGAAGTAAAGAAGAGAAGTGAAGATGAGGGCGGAGGCAGTGGTGATCGGCAGTGGAGAGGAAGACGGCGGTGATCCACGGTGGCTGACAATGGCCGACAGGGATGAAGGGTCGGTGGTGGTGATAGGGGGTTGGAAAAAATGATGGTAACTTTTTTTCTTTCTTTCATTAAAAACAAAGAGACCGGCTATACACACCACATTGTTTACTAAGAGCACCCCGAACGAAAAATTCAAACTTTCGAAAATGTGAATTTTACTCCAAAAATTACGTTTATGTCTTCATTATGACTAGTGCAATCCACCATTCTTTTTCTCTCGTTTTATGCACATCACCATCATCTCTCCACACACTCTATTATTGTGATTTGTATGACATCGTCAAGTGGCTCTGCCTCACATGTCTAAATCTTTAGTTGAAGAGTCGGTCAGAGCTTACCAAACCTTTAGTTGGAGAGTCGTTTAAAGCCTGTCGAACCTTTAAATGAAAATTCGGTCAGATCTATCGAACATTTAGTTTGGTAGTTGTCAACCAGGTTCCACAAAAAAGGTTTGGTTAGACGATACCGAACCTAGAAGATAAGTATTTGCCACATATCACCGAAACTAAAATAGATGTCTCGATCAAGGTTTTGAAGTTGGGTGGTTTGATTTATATGAGGGGTATTTTGATATAAATGTTAAGGTACCTCATAAATTGAAATTTGAATTTGGGGTGCACTCAAAATTTTAGTGCCCTAATGAAAAGGTAGGGTGCGTCTAGCCGGGTTCAAAACAAAAGAATAGGATAAAATAAGGATAAATTTGGTAGCGTATTTTCGTTTATGGGACCCATTAGCTGTGACGTCAGGGCTGTAGCAAATGAGTGTATCAAAAAGATGTTGGAATATCAAATCCTATAATTGTATCTTTTCTAGAATGTCTAGTTGCTCATATATCTTGCACTTAACTCCTTTAAGTACAAAAGATTCTAAATGATACTTAAATTCCAATGAATAAGATCTTAAATTAATCAAATTGAATTGAAACTCTTGCTTCTAGTCATTCTCTCAACTACATAGCAGAGAATCCACTCATTTAACCTTGATTTGCAAATTGAATATGTTGTTTGATGGGTTCCTCTTGTTCGTTCAAGCGATTTGCTGTCAAAGAAGAGGGTTCGTGGTGTGATGGGTGTTGGAGAAGCTCGTGGAGTATGGTATTGTCCTTACGGATATCATATGAAGGTTTGTGCATATTTTTCATGGATTTGCCGTTCTTTTGGTTGGTTTTCATAGGCATTCAACCTGATGTGCAAATTTAGGGTTTGTTTTCCAAACTTGTAAGAGTTGGTCACATAGGTTAATAACCTGTGGTATCGTCGAGGTCTTATATTGACAATACAATACACAAATGATCTATTAAACCCTACTAAAAACTTATAGCTAAAGGACCCTAAACCTAGTCGGTCGTATACAATTGAGATAGGCCTATGGTCTAAGTTCCAAGGTATCGAGATATTAACTACAGTTTCGCTATTAGCCATCCAAGTATAGTACGCGATTTTTATTGGGGGTTGGCATGGTGGTTAGTGTCCAAGACCTATTAAATGGGCTTGGAAGTTACTAACCGAGAAAACGCCTAAGGTCTCGGTGTTGTGTCACCGATACATACGGTACATTATCAGACCTTCTAGGCCCAAAACTTATTAAAATGTCATATTATTTGGATTTTTTGACATGATTCCAATGTACTCTTCTTTTTTTATGCTTAATAGATATGGCCCGAAAGAAGACTATTATTTCCAAGCAACAAGTTTAGGGTGAAGCCTCATGAATCGAACGAGCCATGGGTAGTTTAGATAGTCGTGGTGGGAGGAAACCATAACCAGCCTCATATCAGAAGTAGAAACAAAAGGCTATACAAGATTCCTATAACTTCTCCATCATAGAGTTGTAGCGCTTGTCGAATCTACCTCTAATGTTAATTGGGGTGAGCGCTCCAACTTTCTTAGTAAGTAGGGATTCATACTAATCATTAACATTCCATATAATATTCAAGGATATCATGCAATAACAACATGCACCAATGATAACTAACAAGAATATGGAAAGCATATAAATTCAATACATAAACGAATGCAAAACAAATGTATTTGGACTATTACATTGTGATCCCTATTTTATTTATAAAACTAGGGCCGATTGCCCACCAAGGCCATTAATACGAGTGCTAAACAACACACTGCGCATATGTGATGTTAAGCCAATCGATTAATCCCCAATGGTTCTATCCTAAACCCTCTAGTAAATATGTAACCTATGGAACCTATAAACTGAATAGGAGTTACGTATAAATCGGGAGATCAAGCCCAAGTAATATACAACCTGGTCTCAACCCCGAGGAGTTACTCTCGTGGATCATATTAGACACCATTTTTTGTTCATTAGAAAAACCATCATAGTGTACATAATACCCCATTTCAATCCAACAACTATATGATCTAAATATACTAAATAGCCAGTCAATATTGATAAATAAGCGAATACATACACCTCGGTCTAAGTCTCTGTTTCTAAAATCCATAACTTTCCGGTCATCTCACTCTTCCTCGATGTTCCTCAACCTTTCACTAATCATTTAGGATCAATATAGGTTCATTATACAACATTTAAAACCCCTAGACCAGTCCTTAAGTCCCCGGAATATTATTCATAAAACACAGCACAGTTGTTGGTTTTAGAGGTCTAATAGCGCGCTACATGACATGGATATTGCGCTATCTGCATGTCAGTTCATCCTCCCCAGTATGCGTACCGCGTTATAGCCAACGCCTAGTGCGTTATGCATACCAGACCAGCAATAGCAGTGTAACGACTCATTACCTTACGCTGGTGATTAGTACTAATCTAAATCCTAATTAACTCAGGTTAGGCTTGTGCTTAAGTTTGGCATACCTTTATTAGCGTGTGCGTGTATTTGCATGATGTATGGCGTTTGTTTGAATTGTTAAATCAGTTTATATATAGGTTGTTGTATAATACAAAAATTATACGCAATCCTATAAAACAAAAAATACCCAATTAACTAAGGTTTATCGAGACACTAAGTGTGAAGAGGGAGTCTTGGCAAGAGTGTGCACGCTCAAGGACACTTGTAGGCATGTCCGGTGATTTTATTGGTGAATAATATGTGATATATATATTTATATATATATATATATGTTTTTAAATATATAAATATATATTGGAAAATAAAAGAATATTAGAAATATATGGATTATCGGATCATCTCAAATGAAGCGTAAGTGCTTCATGTGTCAAATTTTGTATCACTTTAAGTTGTGTCATCTTAAAGCATCAACCACGCGATCGGTCTCGAGATAGTACGACGCGTATGTAGAGATAAATCTATATATATAAACAAAATCTAATCGTTATCAATTCATTTTGAACATTCAAGAGAAAGATCGAGGGTTCGGGTTTGATTTCATATCAAAGGGAGGATCCGAAAAGCCAAATTCAATCAAGTTGAGGAGCTGAAACGGATTAGAAGCTAGTGATCATCACTTTCATAAGTTTGGTTTTCAAGTTTGTTGAAGTCCACTTCGGTGGTGATGATAAAAACTTGTTAAATTGAGGTTGTTGTTATTATAAACAGTTTATAAACTCATTAGAGGTCCTCCCTGGGGATTTAGGATTGTAATTGTTAAGTTTGGAGAAGTTTTGGATCGAATTGGATCAACAGAGGTATGTTATTATTGCAGGTCAGGATGCACATATCGCACTAGGCTTTGGCCATAGTGCGCTATGCGTACTAAGGAAGATGACTAACTTATCGATAGTGAGATATCCATGTCATGCAGCGCGCAATCAGACCCCTTGAAACCAACAACTGTGATGTGTTTATGAATAATTCTTGGGGGACTTAGGGACTGGTCTAGGGGTTCTAAACATAGTGTATTGAACCTATATTGATCCCAAATGATTGGTGATAGGTTGAGGAACACCGAGGAAGAGTGAGATGACCAAAAAGTTAGGAAATTTAAACGTAGACTTAAACCCGATGTAAGTACGAATTCGCTTACTTATCAATATTGCCTAGTTATTTAGTATATATAGCTCATGTGGTTGTTGGATTAAAATGGGGGATTATGTACACTGTGACGATTTTTGTAATGAATAAAAAACGATGGGGAGAGTAACTCCTTAGAAATTGATGTGTACTTGGGCTTGATCTCTGTGATGATTTTTGTAATGAATAAAAATGTGTTGGTTTAGCGATGTCTAATGTGATCCCTAGGTCAATCCATTAACTGAGTAGTTAATAAAAATAGAGGATTTCATTTGTTGTTTATTATAATTAATTTGCATGTTTACATTATAATAAGATCCATGGATATTTACATAAATATCCTAAATGTCCCTAGGATCATTATACTTGGAACTATAATGAATTAAGACTAGTGTGAGTCTTGATTGACGATCATATGATGATTATACGTATAGGGATACGAATCAAGATCACGAGTACTTGTTAGGGAACAAAGTATTGGACCGACCCGCTATGAGAACATCACATGGATTAAGTCATAGTTGTTTCTCATGATAGTATTCCAGTCCTCGACTTGAGATTACCGAGAGACTTCAACATTAGGAACACGGTGATTTGACACAATCAAACGTTGTCTTTAACCTCGATTATAAAGGTTGTGATTGGTTACTTGCGTGTGTGAGCAATGTGATGAAGTTGTGTAATCGAGATAGAATTTGTCCCTCTCATATAAGAGATATCTAGTGGATCCCTCGATGTGTTAGACTCGTTAAATATTCACTAGAACCATTGAGCATTAATCGATTGGTTAAACATCACATATGTTTGATCAAAAGGATATCGTGTGACAAAAGGATGTTATATACATTATTGGTTTAACGTACGACTTGGGTATCATAATGGTGCCGCTTATGACTTGTATACCAAAATGTAAAACGTCCTATTGGGTCTAGTTTCATAAATAAAATGGGGATCACGTGGTGTATTACACTTATACTTCTTTAAGTAATAGTCCAAAGACATTGTTTTGCATTCTTTTATGTATTGAATTTATATGCTTTCTATATTCTTGTTATAAATCATTAGTGCATGTTGTTATTGCACGATATCCTTGAATGTTATATGGAATGTTGATGATTAGTGTGAATCCCTACTTACTGAGCAAGTTGGAGCGCTCACCCCAATTAACATTAAAGGTAGATTCGACAAGTGCTACGACTACAGGATGGAGAAGTTATAGGAGTCTAGTGACTTATATAACCGGTGACTAGTCTTATAAAAGGTAAATTGGAGGTAGTTACAAGATGGAGAAATTATAGAAGTTAAAGGTAGATTCGATGTAGTAACTTCATCTAGTCTTATAAATTGGCGTTGATTACGATTTTGTAATATCACATGGGATGGGTGATTTATATAACCGGTGTTTATTCTGGTTTATTTTAATACTGTATATCTTATTTTGGTTATCGAAAAATATTTGAGATTTTCACTGCGTATATGTTTTGTTTTATTTCGATAATCGATATACATTAGTGCTTATTAGGTGTAGGTGGTAAGGCTATTGGCTCTAGTTAAGTCTGGTAAGGGTAATTTAGGCTTTATTAAGGTTTTAGGTCGGGTATTGCCCTAATCAGGTTAGGGATGCTACAGTTAGGTATAAGAGCTAAGGTTTATAAAGCTTGGTTTCATTATTATAAGATTTATTAAAATCAAGGAATAACTCTGATACAGTTTGGTATCAGAGCCATAAGTTTTAAAGCCTTGGTTAGCAATGATTTATAAGAATCAAGGAATAACTCTAATATAGTGAGGTGCCAGAGTTTATGGTTTATTAATTTTAGGGATAAAATGGTAACAATGATACAGTTGGGTATCATGGATAAGGCTCTGACTATACATTCACTTCTGGATGTTGTTCGAAGTAAATGTTAGCCTACTTTTAAAGTTTAAGGTACTCTGATTACCCTAATAATGGAAATTAAGTTTATTAACTCGAAGAGTAGTCTCGAGTTATGAATAAGCTTAGAGTTTGATGAATGGTTTTTATCATGATTTTGGGGGGTAACCAAAAGATAAAGGATCAAGAAATGTTATTTTTTGTGTATTCTATATCTACGCAAGTAGATATAACAATTATGTTTTTTAAGAACGGTAATAAGATGTTGAAGTCCATCTATTTCTCATGATATTAGAAGGTGTTGGAGGTAAGAGCTCTGGAGAGTCTTAACCTCAGGGATAGACAAAAGGAAAGACATAAGAAAAGTTACAAATATGTAATAAGACTTTTCTCGAAGTAACAACTTCAATGGTCTTTCTTCTACTAATATTATTAGACAAATAATAGTCGGTGAAGAAGTATCTATTGGATTAAGACCTTAAGGTGTGTATTAAGAGAATGAAAATTATGAAATAATGAAATAATGAATGACTTTTGATGAAACTCAAAGGTGACGGACCACTTTGAGAGGTGATTAATACTAGTATCGAGACTAGTATGGAAGTAATGAAAGTTATTCAGTAAACAAAATAGTGGTAAATGATAAAAGCCTAATAGAGGTTAGGAGCCACTAATGTAGTTATACTTCATAAGTTGTTATGAAGTTGATATTTCAGTCATGGTGTGAATCCATATTGGAATAACAAGTGGTTTATTAATAAAGACAGTTAAATCCATAACATAGAAATGATTCGGTAAGATATCCTAGTCTGATCTATTAGACTGGTATAGTCTAAATTGGGAAAAATGAGTGGTCAATAAATCTGAGGATTTGGAAAATCCAAGGATTAATGTGTAGTAGTCGAAATGAGTATTCATTACTCAGAATTGACAACTCTTTTTGAAAATAAGTGAAACTAATGGTTCTCAAGAGGTAGTTAAGATTTGACTTTCACAGTGAAATGATCAAAGCTAAGGATATATATCTTTATAAAATGATTGCAAGCGGAACACTGGATCATTTTAAGTGGAAGGAGGAAACCACTAGAACTTACTAGAACTCATGCTATTTTCATAAATTATTAAGGGTGTAAAGTGAAGGAAAACCCTATTATAATGAAGTTGTTATTGTGTTATCAATAATAAAATGGAATCTTTGAAGATTTAGAAAAGACACGAGCAATTACCGGATAAAGCTGAAAATTGCTAACGGTAAGTTGGTTTAGACAAGATTTTTGCAAAATGCTAGTGCTAAGTTTCAAAAGATAATAGAAGGTAAGAAAGTTGCCTTAAAAAATTTCCTAAGAGTTAGGAATTCGCTCTGAAACATCACTCATCAAGGTGTATATGTTGACAATACCTTAAAAAAAAGGGACAGAGGCTATAATTATAATAAAAGTTGCTTATTATTATTATCTCTTTAGTGGGACATTTATTGATGACTAAATGGAAGTTCTGCGCAAGCACATCATCAATTGAGTTGTTTGGATCATTAACTATAAGCCTGTTCTTTAGAACTCAGATTGGAATTGAGCTACTAACGATTGAAATGAGTGATGTATTATTGAAGGAGATTGATTAAGGTTATCACGTAGGTCAAGATGACTACTAATTGTTGAAGTTTGATGAAGATAATCTCATATCAAAATAGAGAGCATGTATGGAAAGTTCTTAGAACATGAAACAAAAAGTGAATCAAGTGAAAGTTGAATGATATTGACCTAGAAGGTTATATTGTTCTTGCTTATATGAATGATATTTTATGCTAAAAAATTAGTAATGAATTAACTTAAGTTGTGTGACAACTGAAGGTTATTGATATAATTGTAAAACTGACAGAAGTCTGGAAATTTCTTGCCAGTACTATGGTTTAAATCCTCGTGGAAAAGTAAGTGAGATGTATATGTATGGAAGAGTTGAGAGTTGTGGAGAACCAATATTATTATTTCGGTAAGGAACCGAAAATCTGCTTCTCAGGGGGAAGAGATGTGTAATAGCTGGAAGGGACCTTTCTTAATCTTAACACAATATATCCGAAATTAACCATGGTTTCAAGAGAATATAGTTTCCTAGCTTGTGACTTGGAAATTATGAATTACTTGAAGAAATTTTTATTATGAGTTCTCTAATATTAATTTTAATAGGCTATATATAGAATTGAGGTATTTACCTTAAAACTTTGTATGCTTTACTTTGTCGTTAAATGGTGTGGGATGAGAAGTAATGATACAAATTAGATAGAGCTTGAGTAATTTATAACTACACAAAAGGTGTTATCAGACTGTCAGTATAAATTTGCAACTCAGGTATATGGAGAAAATGTAACTATTAATAGAGTTTCTCGGTTTAGACTTCATGAGAAAGTGAAAGTGATGATTTGTATAAGTTTAACTGTCACATCATCAACTAAGAGAGCTAATTACATAACTACTAATCTGATCTTTTGAGTTCAGATTCAAACTAAATTGGAGAAGATTCAATGATGATTGGTTGACAGAAAGCTAATCAGGATTATATAAAATATAAGAGGTTAACGGCTAGTGTAAATTATCATGATTTTTCAGTTTCTAATAATGTTGCGTTACGGTTCATAGATAGATTGTGCTTTCATCCAAATAGCAGTAAGGAATATCATGAAATGATGCGCCTTTATTTATTGTTAATATGAGATGAAAAAATGATGTATTAGGATATTAAAGAGATATGAGATATGTTCGCAAGTTAGGGCCGAGCATAAGAAACCCATAGGTTTATTGCATTCTCTGCCTACTACCGAATGGAAATGGTAACATAGATCGGTGGATTTTATTTTCAATTAATCTCCGAGTTCACGTTAGCACAATACAATATGGATCGTAGTTAACAGGTTGATGGAATCTGCGCATTTCTTGCCAGTTTCTATGTGAAATCCTCTTGACTGATTATATAAAATATACCTATATGAGGTGTTAGGTTTCGAGGTGCTTATTGTTGACTATTTCGGATAGAGATATGAGATTCATGTCCAGAGGATGGAGTGAATTATTATGACAGTTAGGGAACTGCTTAACCTCACTATTATATATTACCGGCAAACCGACGGTTAGCCGAAGTAATAAAGTTTGGTGCTAGAGGATATACTTTAAACTTGTGTCTTAAAAATTAATAATAACTGGAAGAGATACATTTCTATGTGTCAATTCATTTATAGAATGGAATACTCATTTGAAACTATGTAGGATCAACCATGTCATTCACCAGAGTGTTTGGACAGGGGTTGAGATGCAACTTTATTAGAGGCGGAATTGATTTAGAACTGCATAGAGAAGATGTAGCAGATTCACCAACGTTTGACTACAAAACAATTAAATCAGAAAAGATACGCCGATAAATATCATAGGTGGTTGGAGTTTTTAAAGGACAATTAAGTTCTTTTCAAAATCTCACCTAAAGGGAGTTGTATAAAAGGGAGTTGTATAATTTTGGTACTTACAGGTTAAAGTTGCTTCCTCAGCTAGTTAGAGTTATTAACGCCTTCCATAAGTCTATGTTAGTAAAACGGAGACTCTGTTCATTCCAATGATTGGTTGGAACGAATGTGATTTTCGGGAAGAATTATCCTATGAAAAGTAGTCAAATGGGTTACTTGATCGTAATATTTTAAAAAGCCGAGAACTAAAGAGATTTATTTGGTTATAGTGAAATAGGGATTTCACAAGAATGAGCAATTAACCTAAGAGCGAAAGTATGAAAAACAGTTTCCATTTTTCTTTCAAACTGCAGGTAATTTCAGATTACTTTAATTTCGATGATGAAATTGCTTTAAATTTGGAAGACCGTAACGACCCGTTACCTTAAGCTTGATTAGTACTACTATAAATCTTAATTAACCTGGGTTAGACTCGTGGTTAAGTTCGATGTACCTCAATTAGCGCATGTGCATTTAAATGATGTATGGTGTTTATTTGAATTGTTAAATCAATTTATATATAGGTTGTCGTATGATACAAAAATTATACATAAGCTTATAAAATGGAAAATACTCAATAAACTAAGGTTTATCAGGACACCAGGTGTGAAGAGGGAGCCATGGCAAGAGTGTGCACGCTCAAGGACACTTGTAGACATGTCGGTGAATTTATTGGTGAATAATACGCGATATATATATATATATATATATTTATATCTTTTTAAATATATAAATATATATTGGAAAATAAGAATATTAGAAATATATGGATTATATGATCGTCTTGAATGAAGCATAAGTGTTTGATGTGTAAAATTTTGTGTCACTTTAAGTTGTGTCATTTTAACGAATCAACTACGTGGTCGGTCTCGAGATAGCGATGCATAACTCGAGAAAAATCTATATATATATATATATATAAACAAAAGTTGATCGTTATCGATTCATTTCGAACATTGGAGAGAAAGGTCGAGGGTTCGAGTTTGATTTCAGATTGAAGGGGACGATTCGGGAAGCCGAATTCAATCAAGTTATTATAAGTTAGGGATCATCATTTTGGTAGGTTTGGTTTTCAAGTTTGTTGAAGTTCGATTCGATGGTGATGATCAAAACTTGTTGAATTGAGGTTTTTGTTGATTATAAACGGTTTATAAACTCATTAGAGGTCCTCCTTGGAGATTTCAGAGTGTAATTGTGGAGTTTGGAGGAGTTTTTTTTATCAAAATTGGATCAGCAAAGGTATGTTGTGTTGCAGGTCTGGTGCGCATAGCGCACTAGGCTTTGTCCATAGCGCTCTATGCGTATTAGGAAGATGACTGATTTATGGATATCGCGATATCCATATCATGTAGTACGCTACTAGACCCTTGAAACCAGCAATTGTGCTGTGTTTTATGAATAATTTTTGGGGGACTTAAGGACTGGTCTAAGGGTTCTAAATGTAATGTATTGAACCTATATTGGTCCCAAATGATTGGTGATAGGTTAAGGAACACTAAGGAAGATTGAGATGACTGAAAAGTTAGGAAATTTAAACAAAACCTAAACCCGAGATAAGTATCGATTTGCTTACTTATCAATATTGCCTGACTATTTAATATATATAGCTCATGTACTTGTTAGGTTGAAATGGGGGATTATGTGCACTATGATGGTTTTCCTAATGAACAAAAAATGATGTCTAATGTGATCCACGAGAGTAACTCCTTAGGGCTGAGACTAGGTTGTATAGTACTTCGGCTTGATCTCCTGGTCTATACGTAACTCCAACTCAATTTTTAGGTTGTGTGGGTTACATATTCACTAGAGTTTAGGATAGAACCATTGAGCATTAATCTATTGGCTAAACATCACATATGCACGGTGTGTTGGTTTAGCACTCTTCTTAATGTCACCGGTGGGTAATCGACCTTAGTTTTATAAATAAAATGGAGATCACAGGGTAATAGTCCAAAGACATTTTCTTCGCATTCATTTATGTATTGAATTTATATGTTTTCTATATTCTTCTTAGATATCATTGGTGCATGTTGTTATTGCATGATATCCTTCAATATTATATGGAATGTTGATGATTAGTGTGAATCCCTTCTTACTGAGCAAGTTGGAGCGCTCACCCCAACTAACATTACAGGTAGATCCGACAAGCGCTACAACTACATGATGGAGAAGTTATATGAGTGAACTTCTCTTCGATGTAATGACTTCCTCTGGTCTTATATATTGACATTGAATTACGGTTTTGTAATATCGCATGGGATGGGTGATTTATATAACCGAAGTTTATTTTAATTTTTTTTTAAATACTATATATGTAATTTTGATTATCGAAAAGGTTTTAAATTTCCGCTATATATGTATATTAATTGTTTTATATCGATAGTTAATATACAGTAGTGCTTATCAGGTGAAGATTGTAAGGCTGTTGGCTCTAGTTAAGTCTGGTAAGGGTAATCTGGGCTTAATTAGGGTTTCAGGCAGGGTATTGCCTTAATCAGGTTAGGGGATGCCAATGCGGCACCATTATGCTCATCAAAATCGATCCAAAACTCCTCCAAATTCAATAATTACATTCCCAATCAATTTGGGAGGACTTTTAATGAGGTTGTAAACCCATTCAAATCAAATTTTGATCATCACCACCAAATTGAACTTCAACAAACTTGAAAACAAAACTTAACATAGTGGTAATCACTAGCTTCTAATCCATTTAATCTCTTCAACTTCATTAAATTCGGCTTCCGGAATGATCTCCATTCGATCCGAATCAAAACCGAACCTCCTGAACCCTCGATTGATCGAAATGAATTGATAAGAATGAGTTTTTTTATATATGGATTTTTCTCGAGATACACATCATGGTATCTCGAGACTAATCACGTGGTTGATGTGTTAAAGTTACACTCCTTAAAGTGACACAAAATTTGACACATTCAAGCACTTCGTTCGAGAAAATCCAATAATCCACATATTTCTAATATTCTTTTATTTTCCAATACAAATATTTATATATTTAAAAACAAATAAATATATATGTATCGCGTATTATTCACTAATAAATTTATCGGACGTGCCTACAAGTGTCCTTGAGCCTACACACTCTTGCCACAATTCCCTCGTCACATTTGGTATCCCGGTAAACAATAGTTTATTAGGTATTGTCCATTTTATAGGCTTGTGTATAATTTTCATATTATACGACAACCTATATATAAATTGATTCAACAATTCAAACAAACACCGTACATCATGCAAACGCACGCACGCGCTAATCGAGGTATGACGAATTTAACCACGAACCTAACCTAGGTAAATTAGGATTTGTATTAGTACTAATCTTCAGCTTAAGGTAATTGGTTGTTACAGTTTCCCAAATTTAAAATGATTTCGTTCTCGAAATTAAAGTAATCTAACATTACCCGCAGTTTTGAAGAAAATTGGGAACTATTCCTTATACTTCCATTCTCATATTAGTTCCTCATCTTTCTTAAATCCTTATTTCACTATAACTAAAGAAATCTCTTTGGTTCTCAGTTTTTTAAAGATCTTACGATCAAGAAACCCATTTGATTGTTCTTCTTAAGATAAGTCTTCTCGAAAAACACATTCATTCCAACCAATCCACGGAATGAACTGAGTCTCTGTTTTATTAACATAGACTTTTGGAAGACATTAATAACTCCGAATGGCTGATAAAACAACTTTAACCTGTAAGTACCATATTTAACCCGTTCTTGTATTTTGAACGACTCAATACAACTTGAAACTAGCTTACCTCATAATCCAAACTTACACAACCCTCTCTTAATTGAGACTTTCAACAAAACATATTTGTCCTTTGAAAAGCTCTAACCACCTATGATGTTTATCGCCATATTTCTTCTATTTTAATTGTGTTGTAGTCAAATTCTAGCGAATCTGCCTCATATTCTCTATGTAGTTCTAAATCAATTTTGCCTCCAATAAACTTGCATCTCAACACCTGTCCAAACACTCCAGAGAATGACATGGTTGACCATACATAGTTTCAAAAGAGTATTCCATTCTATTTTGATAGCTGGTTTTATAAATGAACTCACATAGAGAAATGTATATCTTTCAGTTATTATTAAACTTCAAGACACAAGCTTAAAGTATATCCTCTACCACCAAACTTTATTACTCTAGCTACCCATCGATCTACAGGTGATATATCATACCGAGGTTAAGAATAGTTCCCCATCTATCACAATAATTTACTCCATTCTCTAGACTTGAGTCTCGAATCTCTATCTGAAATATTCAATACATAATCATCCCGAAATCTAACACCTCATGCATGTATATTTTACATAATCGGTCAAGTGGATTCACATAGAAACTAGTAAGAAATGCACAGACTCAGTCAACCTGTTAACTATAATCCATACCGTATTGTGCTTACACGAACTCGAGATAAACTGGAAACAAAATCCACCGATTTATGTTCTCATTTCCATTTAGGAATAGGCAGCGAATACAATAAACCTTCGATTTCTGTGCTTAGCCCTAACTTGCTGACATATCTCATATCTCTTTATTACTCCTAAAACATCATTTTTTCATCCTAGATTAACAATAAATAAAAGCGCCTCATTTCATGATATTCCTTACTACTATCTTGATGAATGTAGTAAAAAGATCCATGAGATTTCCATAGCACTTCATGCCTCACCTGATCCTGAACTGGAATCCATAATCTATCCCTAAACCATAATGCACATTATAAGAAACTGACAAATCAGGAAAATATACAATATTCGTTAACCTCCGACATTCTATATAGTCATAATTAGCTTTCTGAAAACCAATCACCACTTAATATTTTCCAATTCAGATCTGAACTCAAAAGATCATATTAGTAGTTCTGTAATCAGCTCTCACAGTTGATGATGGGTCAGCTAAACTAACACAAATAATCATTGTTAGATTCTCATGAAGTCTAAACTTAGAAGCTCTATTAATAGTTACATTTTCTCCATATACCTGAGTTGCAATTTTTTTATGACAGTCTGATAACACCTTTCTATGTAGTTCTAAATTACTCAAGCTCTAACATATTTATATCATTACTTCTCATCCCACACCGTTTAGCAACAAAGTAAAGCATACAAACTTTTTAGGTAAATACCTCAATTCTATATATAGCCTATTAAAATTAATACCAGAGAACTCACAGTAAATATTTCTTCCAGTAATTCATACTTTCCAAGTCACAAGCTCGGAAACTATATACTCTGGAAACCATGGTCAACTTCAGATATATTGTGTTAAGATTGAGAAAGGTCCATCCTAGTTATTATACACCTTTTCCCCCCCGAGAAGTAAACTTCCGGTTCCTTACCAAAATAATAATACTTGTTCTCTACAACTCTTAGTTTTTTCACACACATACATCTTGCTTACTTTTCCATGAGGATTTAAACCATAATACTGGCAAGAAATTTATGAACTCTGTCACTTTTACAATTATATCAATAACCTTTAGTTGTCATCACAACTTAGGATAATTCATCATGAATTTTTTAGCATGAAATATCATTCATATAAGCAAGAATAATGTAACCCTCTAGTTAAAATTATTCAGCTTCTACCTGCTGAGATATTTCATATTTCTTTTTTCATTTCAGGTCACTAACTATTCATTTTCTTCACAATGAATTTTGGACTTCACTTGAATAAATGTATTAAAGAAGTCAACGAGATTTTCACAAAATTCTCGCATTACTTCTTTGTTTCAAGTTCTAAGAACTTTACTTACATGCTCAATATTTTGATCTGAAATCATCCTTTCCAACATCAATAATTAGTAGTTATCTTTGACCTACTTGAAAATCTCAATCAATCTCCTTCAATAATACATCACTCATTTCAATCATTATTAGCTCAACTCCAATCTAAACTTTAAAGAACATAAAACACACTTATAGTTATCAATTTATCCAATTCAATCGATGATGTGCCTGCTCAAAACTTCCATTTGGTCACCAATAAATATCTTGCATAAGAGATATTACTGAACAACTTTTATCATAACTATAGCTTTTGTCCCTTTCTTTTCAAGGTATTGTCCTCACAATCACCTTGATGAGTGATGTTTCATAGTGAATTCCTAATACTCAAGAAATTTTTAAGGTAACTTTCTTACTTTCTATTTCTATCACTCTGACAATTTTCATATTTCAAACTCCTATAGTTTGAAATTCATTACTTACTCTCACACCAGTCCACTGGTGTCATATTCTTAGGTTGTCTTTTAACGATTCTACTAAGATTTTGATTACTCTTAAAGAATGATTAAAAGATCCTCGATAATCTTTTTTTTTAATTTATAAGTGATGTCTTTCCATATTTGGTACAACAACCAAATTAGTTATCCCGAGATTATCGGTCTCTAATAGTACTTCTCCCAAATCTATAACTATTTATATAGCTGAAAATACAAGTTACTATTTTGCTTTCTTGTGTCACCCACACATTCTTACCTAGATCAGAAGTCTTGGATGAACCTCTAAGTTCTTCCACAATTTAGGTTTTGTCAAGTAAACATTGTAATCAAACTATACTTTCATTTGCTTTCAAGGCATTCTTGCATTTACTTTCAATTTATAACCATTTTCACACTTGATTTAATTGAATAAATTACACAACGATATCAAATATCCTTGTATCAATCCTTGGTAATATCCAATTATTTCAAGCTTACTTTCCTTTTTTAGGACAACCTCATATTATCTCGATCATAGTCAAATCCCCTTATTTAATGTTAATATTCAACATTCTTACTATTTTATTAACCTTTAAAACTTGGCCCTAGCATTTGCAAAAATCTGGTCTAAACCAACTTACCGTTGCAATTTATAATTCTATATGGTAATTGCTCGTGCCTTTTTTAAGTCTTCAAAGATTCCATGTTACTATTGATAACACAATAACAACTTCATTACAATAAGATTTTCCTTCACTTGACACACTTAATTTATGAAAATAGCATGAGTTCTAATAAGTTCTAGTGGTTTCCACCATCCACTTAAAATGATCTAGCACCTGCCTACAATCATCTTATAAAGATAAATATCCATAGCTCTGATCATTTCACTGTGAAAATGAAATCTCAACTACCTTTTGAGAATCGTTGATTTCATTTATTTTCAAAATGAGTTGTCAATCCTGGGCAATGAATACCCATTCCCATTACTATACATTATTCTTGAGATTTCTCAAAATCCTTAGATTCACTGGCCACTCATTCTCCCCAATTTAAACCATACCGGTCTAATAGATTAGACTAGGATATTTTACCAACTCAATGTTATATTCTGGATTTAACTATTTTTTATTAATAAACCACTTGTTATTCCAATATGGATTCATAACATAACTAGAATATCAACTTCATAACAATTTATGAAGTATAACTGCATTAGTGATTTCCTAACCTCCATTAGGCTTTTATCATTTACCACTAATTTTTTTGTTGAATAACTTTCATTACTTCCATATTAGTCTCGATACTAGTATTAATCACCTCTCAAAGCGGTCCGCCACCATTGAGTTTCATCGAAAGTCATTCAGTATTTCATTATTTTATAATTTCATTATCATAATACACACCTCAAGGTCTTGATCCAATAGATACTTCTTCACCAACTATTATTTGTCTAATAATATCAATGAGAATAAGACCATTGAAAATGTTACTTATAGAATAATTATATTTCATCTTTGTAACTTTTCTTATGTCTTCCTTTTTGTCTATCCTCGAGGTTAAGACTCTCCCGTGCTCTTACCTTCAAAATTTTCTCATATCATGAGAAATAAATGGACTTCAACCATCTTATTACCATTCAGGAAAAATGGACCTTCATATCCACCATGTAGATATAGTATACACAACAAATAACATATTTTAGTCTTTTATCTTTTGGTTACCCCCCAAAATCACGATAAAAACTATTTATCAAACCCTAAGCTTATTCATAACTTGAGACCACTCTTCCAGTCAATAAACTTAGGTTCCATTATTAGGGTAATTAGAGTATCGTAAAATTTAAAATAGGCTTTCATTTACTTTGAACAACATCCAAAAGTGAATGTATGGTCAGAGCCATATCCCTGATACCCAATTGTATCACTGTTACCATATTATCCCTAAAAGTGATAAAAAAAATAAAATCTGGCACCATAATGTATCAAAGTTATTCCTTAATTCTAATAAATTATTACTAACCAAGGCTTTAAAACATGTCTCTGATACCAAACTGTAGCATCCCCTAACCTGATTAGGGCAATACCCGGCTTGAAACTCTAATTAAGCCCAGATTACCCTTACCAGATGTTGAGTCGTTAATTATGTAATATTATATATAGGTTATTTATATATTTTTATTGTCAAGTCTCCAAAATACTAGTCTAATTGCATTTATTTATTATTTTCAGGGTTATTGGAGTGCGTGGTTGAATCCGGGGCGAAAAACTACGCAAAATCGAGTATTCATATGCCTGGATCCATTTTACATCGAAAGTCACGTTAGCACGTATCTCGAGACAAATTTGGTAGGGCCCACACGTGAGACACGAAAGAGATGATGTGGCGGACAGCTAGGCATACATGTGTCCAATGGTGCTTGCGTGATTTAAGGATATAAGTTAGGAATTTTTGGTTTTAATAGGAATATTATATATATATATATATATATATATATATATAATATATGAGAGGGATATGCATGGAAGAAAGAAAAGATAGGGAGAAATAGAAACGGTCAGAGACACATAAAAAAAAAAGAAGAAGGATCGACTCCTATATATTTTTAGGCGGACTCTCTTGGCCGAAGGGACCTCATTTTCTCCCCCATTCTATTTTTTATTTTTCTTTGTTCTTTGTGTTCTTTTATGGGAGGCTAAAACCTCTAGCCTAGGCAAGATTGCGAGGGAGGTTCGACTGCGCATATCAATGGATTTGTGAGATTTATATATTTTAATTTCAATCTTTTCATTATTATTTTATTTTCTTTGGTATTATTTGAACAATTGAAGTTAAACACTTGTTTAAACCTTGATTTATTTGTCAGTGAGTCGTAAGCATCCGTACTTGTGCAATAAGACCACACTAGTGGCAATTGACCTTACCAATTGATTAGTCTCTTTTGGGACCGGTTGAATACCTTAGAAATCTAGGCTAAATTGGACACACGAGTGATTCGATTGTCTAGGTGTAGTGCCTTCACGAAACCTATTGCGGTCAACGTGTTAAACCCAATGCGCTTGAGTATAAGGTTATACGTTTGACTAGAGAAATAGTCATCGTTTTACCTTGGCTATCGAGATTAGGAAGTGCGAGGAACCGCGTACGTTACCGGTTCTATAGCTACACTAAGATATTTTGATTTGCATATTTTACATAAATCGACGACCAAATCCAATATTTTCTCGAACTGAACTTGTATGTCTTGACCTAGGTATTTTTAATTGATTGTTTTCAAATTATTTTCATTGTTTTGTTTATTTATTTTAAACATTAGTTAATTTATTCATTCTCTAAGACCCTCGATTTCCTTTTCATTATTTTTGACCTTAGAAAGATTACCAATCCCTATGGGATCGACCATTTGCCACTATTCTACAAAATAGTTGGTTTAGGTGTTTTAATTTTATTGATGCGTTTGGCACGCGTCACCAGACTTAACTAGAGCTAGTAGCCTTACCACATACACCTGATAAGCACTACTGTATATCGATTATCGAAATAAAACAAAACATTTACGCAATGAAAATCTCAAATCTTTTTCGATAACCAAAATAAGATATATAATATTAAAAACAAACCAGAATAAACCTCGATTATATAAATCACCCATCCCATGTGATATTACAAAATTGTAATTCAACACCAATATATAAGATTATAGGAAGTCATTACATCGAAGAGAAGTTCAAGAAACCTATAACTTCTCCATCCCGTAGTTGTAGTGCTTGTCGAATCTATCTGTAATGTTAATTAGGGTGAGCTTTCCAACTTGCTCAGTAAGTAAGGATTCACACTAATCATCAACATTCCATATAATATTCAAGGATATCTTGCAATAACAACATGCACCAATGATATCTAACAAGAATATGGAAAACGTATAAATTCATTACATAAACAAATGCAAAGCAAATATCTTTGGACTATTGCACCGTGATCCTCATTTTATTTATAAAACTAGGGCCAATTACCCACCAGCGCCATTAATACAAGTGCTAAACCAACACAACGCGCATATGTGATGTTTATCTAATATATTAATGCCCAATTGTTCTATCCTTAATCTTTTTGTGAATATGTAACCCATGCACCCTATAAACTGAGTAGGAGTTACATATAGACTAGGAGATCAAGCCCAAGTACTATACAACCTGCTCTCAGCCCTAAGGAGTTACACTCGTAGATCACATTAGTCACATTTTTTTGTTAATTAGAAAAAACATCATAGTGTAAATAATCCCCCATTTCAATCCAACAACTACATGATCTATATATACTAAATAGCTAGACAATATTGATAAATAAGTGAATTCGTACTTACCTAGGTCTGAGTCTATATTTCTCAAACTCCCTAACTTTCGATCATCTCTACTCTTCCTTAGTGTTCCTCAATCTATTACCAATCATTAGGGATCAATATAGGTTCATCATACTACATTTAAAACCCCTAGACTAGTCCATAAGTCCCCAAGAAATTATTCATAAAAATAGCACAGTTGCTGGTTTCAAGGGCTAATAACACGCTACATGACATGGATAGTGCGTTATCTACATGTCGGTTCATCCTCCCCATTACTCATAGTGCGTTATGGCCAATGCCTAACGTGTTATGCACACCAGACCTGCATAGTGGCACCATTCTGCTCATCCAAATCGATAAAAAACTCCTCCAAATTCAACAATTACACTCCCAATAAATCCAGGAGGACCTCTGATGAGGTTATAAACCTATTCAAATCAACAACAACCTCAATTCAACAAGTTTTGATCATTACCACCGAATTGAACTTCAACAAACTTGAAAACCAAACTTACCAAAGTGATGATCACTAGCTTCTAATCCATTTAACCTCCTTAACTTTGTTGAATTTGGCTTCCGAAATGATCTCCCTTCGGTCCGAATCGAAATCGAACCTCCCGAACCCTCGATTAATTGAGATGAATTGATAAGAATGAGTTTTTTGTTTTTATATATAGGTTTTTCTCTAGATAAGCGTCACGATATCTCGAGACCGATCACGTGGTTGATGCATTAAAGTGGCACTTCTTAAAGTGACACAAAATATGACACATCAAACACTTACATTTTGTTCGAGACGATCCAATAATCTATATATTTATAATATTCTTTTATTTTCCAATATATATTTATATATTTAAAAACATATGAATATATATGTATCGCGTATTATTCACTAATAAACTCACCGGACGTGCCTACAAGTGTCCTTGAGCGTGCACACTCTTGCCACAATTCCCTTGTCACACTTAATGTCTCGGTAAACCATAGTTTATTGGGTATTTTTCGTTTTATAGGCTTGTGTATAATTTTTGTGTTATACGAAAAACTATATATAAATTGATTTAACAATTCAAACAAACACCATACATCATGCAAACATAAGAACAAGCTAATCGAGGTACGACAAACTTAACCACGAGCCTAACCTAGGTAAATTAGGATTTCGATTAGTACTAATCACCAGCTTAAGATAATAGGTCGTTATGGACAAGGCCCTAAGTGAACAACAAAATAAGACTACTATAACGCAACATCGTGTGAGCGAGAGTATTAGCGGTGTGGCTGGTAGGAATGTAAAAGAGTGCAAAGATGGCCCATCCACTCTTTTCCCCAGTTGTCCTATCGATCGATCCTTGCTAAAGAACGTCCAAATTCATATTACGATTGCGATTTGGAACAATGGGGTATGATTATTTACAAAGTCAATTTGGTCAATTAATTGAATGGGACTTGCAGTTTGACGTTTGTTTTCTTCTTGTAGCATCATCGTTCATTACTTAAGTGCATAAACTACGTGGCTCAATTAATTGATTGGGACTTACGGTTTTGCCACCCCGACATCGAGGGCCTGTAGAGGATCATTCAGAAGTCCGGGTTGATGCCACTCACAGATTGCTCATATCGAAAAGGCAACAAGGAGCTCATATGTGCATTTGTGGAGAGGTGACCGCTAGAAACGGATACATTTCACTTATCATTCGATGAAATGTTTATCACATTAGAGGATGTGAATATTTTATTGAACATCTCGGTGAGTGGCAAGGTGGTAACGGTTGAGAATTTTGTGAGGTACACTAAGGAGTCTCGCACGGAGGCCATTAAATTAGTTTCTAAGCTTATCGGGATTAACATTAAAGACACTGAGGAAGAGGTTAACATCACTAAAAGGCTCACATCGAGGAAGTGTTGGTTGAAAAGTGATGGTGCCCTGAATCCATTCTGTCTACTTACTCGAAGGTGTAATGGACTGGACGTGCATGTTTGTTATACCTCATATCATTCACTTTTTTTGCCGATAAGAATGGGTAACGAGTCTCCTTTTGGTCATGTGTTGTGCATGCCAAATATAACCTGCAATCGAGTTACCAACCACAAGGTTGTAGTAGTGGTAAATCCACAGAACTTGAGTTTTACTCTACGTTAATTAGAAATGGGGGGTTTTCAGAAAATTCAAGGAAACGATTAACTAAACTAGCAAAAATAAAAAGTTCGCAAAAAAAAAATATAATATCAATGAGAGAAATCACCTAAGTCTACGGTCCCACAAGCAAGAATAAAGATTCATTGACATTTAATGATCATCAATCATTCCAAAAAGATATTAATTCAATTTCTCCTAGATTAGCTATGGAAAATCAACGATCGCCGAAATTCCTAATTCCTAATCTCGACAGTTAGAACATCCGCCACTAACTTTCTTAATTAATGCATAACCCTAGACATCCGCTAATCGGGTTTAACATACTAACCACAATAATAAGGATCCGTAGGAATACTAATCATAAATAATTAATCGTATCCGCTTCCAGTTTAACCTAGATTCAATTATTGCACACTCAAGAACCGAAAGGGTTTTACAACAAACGGGTGAGTGTTCGTCACTTTATTAATCCAAAAGTACAATTAAACTGATACTATCGGTCCAAATAATTATAGGTTGTCCCCTAAAAGCATGCACTGGACCACATACACATCCTTAGATCAAAACCATATACTTTAAAAGCAACAACAACGAAATAGGAGAAATTAAATCAAATTAAATAAAAATCATAGATCTCATATAGTATATGACATGAATCATGAATCCCACTTGTTTCCCCTTCCTTCGACCTAGCCGAAGATTGGTCTAGCCGGACATCATCTCTACAATCTCCAAGTATGAAAAATTGTGTGGCGACTCCAATGTAAACTCTTGGGATGAATACCCTCGTTCATAATATGAAAAACCACTAAAATTACTCTCTCGAGGTGAGAAAAACTAATTTTAGGGGTTGGTCACGTAACACGTGCGCCAAGGAACATCTAGGGACTATTTTTGGGGTGAAAATGGGTTTCGTACATGTGGCAGCACTCGATTGGAGCGTTTGAGCTTAAAACTGCCACGTGGCAATGGTTTGTTAGCTGGACACGGATGTTTGAGTTGCTGGGCAAACCGGGTGATAACACGTGGCAACATGGGGAGCAAATTGGTTCGGTCGAATGAACGACTTCATGAGACGAATGTAATTGAAGATCTCGAGGACGATCGTGAATGTGTTGTGCGTGAGAGATGGAGGACGTGCTGCTGTGCTACTGGGGAATGGTTGACTTGGAAGCGCCTGATTAGCTGAGACCGGAGCTGGTGTGGTGAGAACGAGCCATGTGTCCATGCGCAAAGAAACGGTTGGAACAGCTTGGCGAGCTGGACAAATACACGGCTGACATGTGCCAGTTGAAGTGAGTTGGACCAATGATATGCTGCCACATGTTAATTAGGCTAATAATCACCTATTTTACCCACCGCGCAATGCGTAACTCGCGGCAAACCGTTTGGTGTCCGATCACTGCATGTAAATACGTCATTTTGAGTATTTTTTACCACGAATTCAACCGCGTACTCTGTTTTGGAAATGATCAAAAATATAATTAAATATATATTTTGGAAACTTTCCACATTAAATATACTAAAATAGACTAATAAAAGCATGTAAAAACTAACTTATCAAATATCCATAAACTTAAGACTTTGCACGTCCCGAGCAAAGATGTAAATGACAACATAAAATAGACCTATAACCATTCAAAATTCATGGAGTCCCTTTGATTTACATAGCCACAAAATTAAGAAGCAACTCAGAAAATTTTGGAGTTATTATATGTCAAGACTCGCAACTTAAACACAATTAAGATCACACTTTAAAGATGTAGATCCGGTCAAGACAAAGGCAATCAACTATTCACGAATTTTCTTAGTCTATACATTCAAGCATGTAAGTTAAAATTTCACTTAATCAAGTGAAAGCACTCGAGCTAAATCTTTTATTTGAGGAGTTTCACAACTTCCACCTTTATTCATCTTATTTTCTCTATTTTTCCTCAATTTCTCTTTCGAGTAGTACGATCCCAGCTGCATTTCCTGTGGACCGCCTTTCTCACTTTTTCCATAAGATTCCTGTTCCATTTCTTATGGAAACCTGTGGGACTTTATATTTTTTAGAAAAACTCATGTTAGCCATTCTCACTTTTACTATAATTAAGCAAATCCCCTAATGTGGGTCAAAATATCAATACTTGCATAAGTTTGATTGTCTACTCCCTTTCGTTATCTAGTACAAAGTCCAACCATCAACTAAGTCCCTAATCATGAAATCAAAAAATGTGGAGCTAGGGACGATTGAGTGTTTCTCCTAGTTTTCTGTAAGTTTCATGTCAAAAAGGCAACTGTAATTTAATCATCCACAACCTAAGGCATGAACAAATTTTCAGGTGACTTTAAATAACTAGAAAAAATAAAAATTATATTAATACATGCATGAAAGTGTATCAAATCCTAATAAAATGAGATAAAAGTATGAATGGACAAGAAATGATAGAAATGGAAGAAATGATATAAAACACCACCATTACCATCCGACAACTGCATAAAACCACATAAAAAATAAATGATCCCACGTGCGGTCTTTCGCAAAGAATCCATCCAAATCAATCCATAATCCCTCAAATACCCCAAACTTATTTCAAAATTTGTCCTCATGGTTCAAAACAAGTCAATAGGCCGACACATAGAAAAAAAACAAGATGGTGAAAGAACATGATAGATATAAGATGATGAAAAATGAATAAACAAAATGATACTTATCAAACTTTGGGTTGTCTCCCAGTAGCGATTTTGGTTAAAGTCGTTAGCTCGACTTGGTCTGAGTCTCAAATCATGTAGACAGGTGTCGCAAGTGAGATGACCTCCAAATTATGCCTAAGGAAGTTTTCATATAAGATTTTCAATCCGTGGCCGTTCACTTTAAAAACATTACCGATTTAAACTCTCAATCTCGCTCCGTGATCATGCACAAATGACTCACAACATACAAAAGCATTATCTCACCCTATAAAAATCTTAAGATGTGATTGAAATAAAAGAATTTTCTGACCAACACAAAAAAATTTCGAGAGAGATTTCCATGATGGAACGCTTTCATTTTTTATTTATAAATCACAATTTTCATACTTGTCTTGTCCACCTCCAATACTTGATCTTCTCTTTTCCTATATATTAAAATCTTAAGATGTGATTGAAATAAAAAAGCATTTTACCAAACAGAAGGCAATATGGGACATCACAAAAAAACGTTTTCGAGAAGATTTCCATGATGGAATCTTTATGAGTAGGATTCATCATTTTTTATTTATAAATCCGCACATTTTCATACGTGTCGTTCATGATTTCCTCCAATACTTGGAGAGTGGGGTACCAAATATTATGAAAATCCTTGATTTAAGGAATACACATACCACTTTAGAGTCATTAATGCGAGTAGCCTTAGCTTCAACCCACTTAGACACGTAATCCACTTTCAATAGTATGTAAACATTACCAAATGACACTGGAAACGGTCCCATGAAGTCTATACCCCATACGTCAAATATCTCACAAATATGAATCGGGGTAAGTGGCATTTGGTCCCGATGACTAAGGTTACCAATTTTTTGACAGTTATGACAAGTCTTGGTAAACATGTAAGAATCATGGAAAATAGTGGGCCAGTAAAACCCATTCTCAAGAACTTTTCTAGCTGTCCGACGAGGACCGAAGTAGCCACCGCAGGCGTAACTATGACAAAAAGCCAAAATGGAGTGACTCTCAGTCTAGAGGGACACAACGCCTGATAACCTAGTCGGAACATAATTTCAATAAGTATGGGTCATTCCATACATAATACTTAATATCATTCCTATCTTTATTATTTTGAGCTTTTGAAAGATGAGGAGATAGCTCGCCAGAGGCGATAGAATTCACCAAATCGGCGTAACAGGGGAGATTTTCCATAATAGCATAGATGTACTTGTCATCGGGAAATCATCCATAAGAAGGGTAGGATGCTTACCATTCTCAATCCTGCTGAGATGGCTGCGACTAGATTCTCTGCACTACTTTTATCTTTGATTGTGATGTTAAACTCTTGTAGTAGGAGTATCCATCTAATGATCCTAAGTTTGGAATCATTTTTACTCATAAGGTACTTCAAGGTAGCGTGATCAGAGTAAATGATAACCTTAGTTCCCAAAAGATAAGGTTGAAACTTCTCAAGTGCAAAGATAACGACAAGGAGCTCTTTCTCATGAGTGTTGTAGTTCATCTAAGCCGCTTCTAGAGTACGAGAAGCATAGTAAATGACATGTGAAGCTCTCCTGACTCACTGGTCTAAGACTGCACCCACTGCATGATTACTAGAATGATACATAATCTCAAATGGAAGCTCCTTATTACGGGCCTAAATCACTGGTGTACTAGTAATTGATTCTTTTTGTGCATCAAATGCACTCTTACATGCCTTATCAAACTCAAAAGGTACATCCTTTTGGAGTAGATGGCATAGGGGTTATGCGATCTTCAAAACTCCTTGATGAAATGACAATAAAAATCGGCATGTCCAAGGAAAGATTTAATCTCCTGCACATTCGTAAGGTAAGGAAGTTTCTTGATAACATCAATTTTAGCTTGGTCTACCTCTATACCCTTGGCTGAGATAATGTGTCCCAAAATAAGAACTTAGTCCACCATCAAATGATGTTTTTCATAGTTTAGAACTAGGTTCTTCTCGATACACCTTCGGAGTATCTTTGTCAGATTGATGAGACAAATATCGAATGAATCACCATAAATAGTAAAGTCATCCATGAAGAACTCAATGAAATGCTTAATAGAATATGAGAAGATACTCACCATGCACCTTTGAAAGGTGGCAGGTGCATTGCATAACCCAAAGGGCATGCGTTGATAGGCAAAAGTGTCAATCGGATAAGTGAAGGTCGTCTTTTTTTGGTCTTCAAGCGCTATCGGTATCTGATGAAAATTGAAATAACCATTAAGACAACAGTAATGAATACAATCGCCTAGTCTCTCCAACATTCGATCAATGAATAAAAGAAGGAAGTGATCCTTCCTAGTGGAACCATTTAACTTCCTGTAGTTAATGCATACCCACCATCCATTTTGAATGTAAGTCGGAACCAACACACCATGTGCATTAGTGACTACGGTGACTCTCGTTTTCTTAGGAACCACTTGGATAAGCTTACCTATTTACTATCAAAGATTGGGTAAATCATGCAAGCATCAAGGAGCTTCAGTATCTACTTCTTTACGACATCTATTATAGGCGGATTGAGCCTCCTTTGGGCTTCTCTCATAGGTTTTGATCCTTCTTCCATATATATATGATGCATGCAAGTGGAAAGGGCCCAAACCTTTGATATCCACTATAGTCCACCTAATAGCCTGTTTAAACTCTCAGAATACTTGCAAGAGTCTCTCTTCCTCAAAATGTGTAAGTTTGTCCGAGATGATCACAGGCGGTGTGTCATTCTCACCCAAAACATGTACTTTAGGTGCTTAGGTAATGGCTTCAACTCAAGTCTGGGAGCTTTAACTAAAGAGGGAGAAATTTTAGAGTCAGAAATAGGCAACTTCAAATAACATACACTTAGGGGTAAGGTTTGGAATGAATCCAACTCTAAAATAACATCCTCGACATCAGTATCGAGGGTCAGAACACTCTTATGGATATGAGTATGTCAAGATGATTCCTAACACTACTTTAACTTCATCATCGCCACTTGTGAGCAAGGTCTTCTCAACAAATGAATCCACACAGTCTATGGTACACAATACAGATGACACATCACTGGGGTATCGTATCACATCATAGATGTTAAACTTGATGTCTTCACCATTAAACTCAATGGTAAGAGATCCATCATCAACATCTATCTTCGTCTTCACCATTTTCAAAAATGGACATCCAATGAGTACTCACGAAGCATTGAGGAATGGTTCCTCCTTCGTATCTACCATGTAGAAGTCAAGCAAGAAACACATACTCGTTCACTCAGACTAGAACGTCCACAAGAACACCTACGGGTCTGACAACTGAACGGTCTGCCAACTGAATGACAATATTGGTCTCCTCTAATGGGCCTACATATAATGTCTCATAAATAGACAATGGAATGACATTAATGGATGCGCCAAGGTTGCACATAGCCCTCTTAATGCTTACATCACCAATAACATAAGGTACTGAGAACATCATAGGATATGTACATTTAGGAGACAACTTCCTCTGTAGGATAGTCGTGACAGTTTTCTCTATTTGGACTTTTTCGTTGCCTTTGAGTTTCCCTTTGTTAGTGCATAGTTCCTTAAGAAACTTTACATACCTAGGGACTTGCTTCAGAGCGTCGATGAGTGGAATATTGATTTCCAATCACATAAAGGTCTCAAGAATTTCTTTCTCTTCCTTTTTTCTTATCTAAGATGAGTCGTTTTGGAAAAGGAGGTTCGACCTTGAATGTGGGTGGTCCTTCCTTTTGAGTAGTTACAATCTATTTAGGGATAGACGAAGTCACTACTAACTGGTGTTCTTCTTCATTTGCCTGGTCTTTGGCATCCGATGACGTCCCTCTAGCTTTTTACCACTTCAGAGTGTAACTGCATTAGCACTCGCGTTGGGATTTGGGTAAGGTTGCGAAAGCAACACTCCCTTATCCTCAGACATTCATTCTACTGTACCATTTGGTCCATTCAAACTTAAAATCTTAGACCGCTTATTTGGTTTCGGTGATGGATTTCTCAATGGTAGCCTTGAATTAGGCCATCTCACTCATAAATTAGCTTTGTTGACCCATAGTAGCTTTGAACATATCCTGAAGTGAAGAGGAATTATTGGAGGGTGTAACCAACGGTTGACCTCTAGGGATGAAGGTCTGATAGTTCTAATTTTGAGGCCCATAACTAAAGTTCGGGTTGTTCCTTACCATTTCGTGATTATATATATTCTCAAATGGAACTCTAGGTGGTCCCTTGAACTGATTACCCACGACATTGGCATGTTGATTGTCCTAAAAAAGAGTAGGACATTCATCAGTTGCATGATTTGTCGCAGTACAAAAGCCATAAGCTTTGACTTGCACTTTGCCAGAGGAGAGGTGATGCCCCATCATGGAGGTCGGTTGGTCAATCTTTTGGTTGGTAGAACTTGAGACATTCCTTACAGTCAGAATTCGGTAAGCAGTAGTATCAAGATCACCATAAAGGCGTGATTGTTGTGCGATGTCCTCATATAGTTGCTTCATTTAGGCTAGAGTTTTATCTCAAATGTGACCCCCACACGCATTATCAATCATGTGTCATTTTATGGGCGACATGCCAACATATAAGAAAAGGGCTATGGCCTTCTCAAACTGGCCATGTTGCATGCAACTAGCAATCAATCGCTTATAGTGATTCCAATATGCACGAAATGATTGACTTGACTTCATTTTAATGTTGTATATATCCTTGATGAGTTGAGCAACTCTATCCTCAGGGAAGTATTCATTTAAAAACGTGGTTGTCATCTTATTCCAAGAGTTAATGCAGTCTGGCGGAAGGTAGAAAAGCCATTCATTTGCTTTCTCCTTAAGGAAAAACGGAGAAAATATAAGTTTAACTATGTTCTTATCCGCATTGGAGGCTTTCATTGACTTGCAGTTAGTTTGAAACCATTTCAAAAATCTAATGGGGTCTTCATTCTTGCCACCATGAAAGGATGGTAGGAGGTGAATGAACCCAGACCTCAACTCAAAGTCTCCGACATCATCTAGATAGTTGATATAAAGGGGTTGTTGCACCAAAAGAGCTTGAAGATCTTGATTGGCGTAACCCATAGTGATTTGGTGATTTGCAGCCATGTTTAGAAGATTTTGGCCTTCTTTTTTCCTAAGTTGGTTTTCTCTAATCCACCTATGAAATGTTCTCTCTCGGTTTAGGATCGAAAGGTAATAATGAACCAACTGATTTTAACGGAGTGAGGTGTGGTAGCATAAAATTAAGAAAAAAGAAGAAAAATGAAAACTAAACTCAAAGTAAGGACTAAGTCCCCGGCAATGGTGCCAAAATTTGGTCACAGGTCGTGCGTGCCAAATATAACTCGCAATTGAGTTACCAACCACAAGGATGTAGTAGTGGTAAATACAGGGTCGAATCCACAGGACATAAGTTTAATCTAATTAACTAAAAATAGGGTGGTTTCTGAAAGTTCAAGGAAGCAATTAATTAAATTAGCAAAAATAAAAAGTTTGCAAAAAAATATAATATCAATAAGAGAAATCACCAAAGTCTACGATTCCACAAGCAAGAATCAAGATTCAGTGGCATTTAATGGTCTCAATCATTCCAAAAAGTTATTAATTTAATTTCTCCTAGATTAGCTATAGAAAATCAACGTCCGCCTCAAATTCCTAATTCCCTTAATCTCGATAGTTAGGACGTCTGCCACTAACTACTTCCCTAATTAATGCATAACCCTAGACATCCACCAATCGGGTTTAACACACAATCGCAATAATAAGGATATGTGGAAATACTAATTCTAAATAACTGAATCGTGTCCGCTTCGAGTTTAACCTAGATTCAATTGTTGCACACTCAAGAACTAAAAGGGTTTTACGGTAAACGGTTGAGTGTTTATCACTTTATTGGTCCAAAAGAACAATTACATGGATACTATTGGTCCAAATAAATATAAGTCGTCCCCCTAAAAGCATGCACTGGCCACAGACACACCCTAGATCTAAACCATATACTTTAAAAATAAGGACGATGAAATTGGAGAAATTAAATCAAATTAAGTAAAAATCATAGATCTTACATAATACATGCCATGAATCATGAATCTCACTTGTTTCCCCTTCGACCTAAGCAAAGATTGGTCTAGCCGGACATCATCTCTACAATCTCCAAGTATGAAAAATTGTGTGTGGCAGCTTCAATGTAGACTCCCCATATGAATACCCTAGTTCCTAATATGAAAAACTATTAAAAATTGCTCTGGAGGTGAGAGAAACTAATTTTGGCGGTTGGCCTACTAACACTTGCGCCTAGGAGCATCTAGGGATCGTTTTTGGGGTAAAATGAGTTTTGTACACATGGCAACACCCCATTGGAGCATTTGAGCAAAAAATTGCCACGTGGCAACATCTGGTTGGCTGGAGACGGTTGTGTGACATTACTAGACAAACCGGGTGACAACACTTGGCAACAAGTGGGAGCAATTTGGTTCGGTCGAACGAACGACTTCATGAGACAAATGTGATATAAAGATCTCAAGGATGATAGTGAAGCTGCTATGCGTGAGAGATTGAAGACGTGCTGATGTGCTGCTCGGGAATGGTTGACGTGGAAGCCCTTGATTGGTTGAGATCGGTGTTGGTGTGGTGAGAACTAGCCACGTGTCTGTGTGCTAGGAAACAGTTGGAATGGCTTGGCGAGCTGGACAAATAGACGACTGACACGTGGTACGTTGAAGCAAGTTGGACTAATGATATCCTGCCATGTGTTAATTAGTCTGTTGGACCCACCGCGCAATGCATAACTCGAGGCAAATTGTCTGGTGTCCTATCACTGCATGTAAATACTCCATTTTGAGTATTTTTTTGCTATAAATTCAACCGCACACTCCATTTCACATGAAATTGATAAATAAATATAATTAAATATATATTTTGGAAACTTTCCACATTAAATATACTAAAATAGACTAATAAAAGCATGTAAAAACCAACTTCTCACTTTTTCCTTGCTCAAAGTTTTAAAGAATTTGGATGAGGTGGGAACCTATGCATGGGGTGCAGCCATTTTGGCTTACCTTTACGTCACCTTGTGTCGTCAACTTCCTTCACACAGAATTTAATGGTATTTTAAATTTGCATTGCAAATTATTTTGATTATTATTTTATTATACTATTTTTCTTTACTAGTATAATTATTTGTTTGAAAAAAATTAGGTGAAAGTTAACCCCTAACAAAATTTTCTAGATTCGCCTCTCCATCGAATTAAAGCTTTCTTTTTCTTATAGTTGTGGTAGATTCATAGTACGTACTACTAGGATTTTATAATAATAGATATAGTAATGTACACAATAATACACAGTTAGTTTGTATTGACTATGGTTAGTACTATACCTAACCATAGTCAGCTTTACTCTAGTTAATCTAACCCAATTGTAACAGCTTAAGTTAGGCAGTTGGGAGTTTAGATGTATGTATATACACTATATGTAAACGTGTTGAAGAAGCTAATGAGAATCATTTCATTTTGTGATGAGACAGAGTTTTTAAGCTTTTGTACTCTCTTATATTGTTCTGATCTTCCTCATTAGGTTGATCTTTACATGGCATCAGAGCAAACCATGGCTTCCAATAGCGCATCTTTTGTTGATTCAATTAGGGTTTCAAGATCTACATTGCTAAATGTTATGACAATTGCTAGGGCACTGAACTTCAGTCTTCTAATGAATCTTGATGACAAAAATTACATTCACTTGAAGGTTCATTCTTATGCAGCCATTAAAGGTCTTGGTCTTGACTTCTTGATCACTAAATCTTCATCTTCTTAAGTATCATACAAGTCTTCTTCATCGACAAATTTTTATGTTCAAGAAGATGAGGTATGAAGCCAACTTGATTCAATCTTGATGGTTTGGTTATTTTCAAACATAGATAAATTTGTAATTGGTCATGTCACTGAATGTGAATATGATTATGAGATCTGGGGTGTTTTGGAAAGATCATTTGTTCAATTTTCCATTATTAAGGCACTTCAATTGAATAATCAGTTGAATACATTGAAGAAAGAATCTAGTTCTATTTCTGATTTTGTTGTTAAAATCAAGAACATATGAGCTGAATTGAAATCAATTGAATAAAGTGTGACTAAATTTGATTTGATTCAGTTAATTCTTAATAGTATAGGATAAGAATTTATTATGTGGTTGTTGTGATATCTTTAAAATAGAATACCATTTCTCTTCAAGATGCTTAGTACTTGTTAATGCTTCATGAACAAAGAATTGCACAATTTAATTTTGTATCTTCTATTGATTTGTCCTTTTCATCTACGAATTCTGCTTCTAATACTATTGACAAGAAACATAGTATCATAAGTCAAATGAAGGTTGTAACAAAAGTGGTCATAGATGAGGTAATATCAGAGGTGGTTATAATGTTCATAGAGGTGGTAGAAATGGTAGCAAATGTGGTAATAAAATGTTCTGTCAGATCTGTTCCAAGACTAGTCATATGGCATTACAATGTTACCAAAGGTTTGATCAAAATTACTATTGTCTTAATCAGCATAATAATGGAAATCAAGGTGTGAATCAGTTTAATCAAGTGAAGAGGTTTCCTCAGTCTTTCAATGGTTCTAATCAACCATCTGCATCTAATTCTCCTTTTCCATCTCAACAAGCTCATTATCATCAGTTTCAAGGCTTGGTTGTTTCTCCTAATTTAGTGGCTGATCCAAGCTAGTACATGGATTCTTGGGCATATACTCACATGACTTCAGATCCTTCAACTTTGTCTCACAGAACTGATTACATAAGTACTCAAAGAGTTACTATAGGTAATGGTGATAAGTTGTCAATTTCTTCTATTGGTACCAATTCTTTACCTACTACTAATATATTTCTCCTAATTTGGCTTTGAAATCAGTTTTTTTTATTCCTAATCTTACTAAAAATCTGGTTGGCATTTGTAAATTTTCTAAAGAAAATAATGTAATAACCGAGTCTCCTTTGACTCATTCTTTACTAAGGACAAGGCTACAAAGAGAGTTTCGCTTCAAGGCAACCTTAGAGGTTGATTATATTGTCTTCCAAGGTCACTTCAGCCATTTTCTGAAGATACGTCACTGTTTGGTTCATCTCTGAACTCTGCTGCTCCCTATTCTCAATTGTTCCTTTGTAATAAACCTGTCATTTCTAATTCGATAGTTGCTTTTGATACTCGTAATAAATGGCATGCTAGACTTGAACACCCCTTTCATATGGTGCTTCAAAAGTTCTTACATTCTTTTAATTCTCATGTTTTTAAAGTGGATTTGACATTTTGTGACTTTGTAAAGTTGGTAAATTACACAAAATCCCTTTTATATTTTGTGTTATAACTATTATTCGTCTTTTAGAGTTGGCTTATTTTGATCTTTGGGGTCCCGAACCAATGCTTTCTACCACTAGATCTCATTATTATATTATGTTTGTTGAAGCAATCCATTGAAGCTTAAGTCAGATGTCTTTGTAGCCTTTGTCCATTTTTATAAGTCTGTTGAACTTTAGTTAGGCACAAAACTTGTTTGTCTTCAATTTGATATGGGACTTTAATTCAAACTTATTGAGTCTTATTGTCATAGTTTCGGCATACTCATCGTTAGTCTTGTCCCTATACACATCAACAAAATGGGGTTCCTAAGAGAAATCACAGATCCATTGTTGAAATGGGATTAATCTTACTTGCTCATACTCATATGTCTCTTACTTACTAGGAAGAAGCTTTTGTTACTTTAGTGTTCATTATCAACAGCTTGCCCTATTCTTTCCTACAATTTCAATCTCCCTACCTTGTGTATTTCAAGAAGTCTTTTGATCATCAGTATTTTCGAGTGTTTGGTTGCAGTTATTTCCCTATTCTCGCTGCTTACTCTACTCTTAAGTTCAATTTTTCGATAAGCTAAATGTATGTTCATTGGCTATAGTCCACGACATCATGGGTATCGTTGTCTTCATCCTTTTGGTAAAGTCTAGATCTCTAGAGATGCTTTGTTCAATGAAATTGAATTTCCTTTTCGGTTGTTGTTTCTTTCTTCTCTATTACCACCTGTTTCAGATGTGAGATTGCACTTCCATTCAATTCACGTTTGCTCACTATAAAAGGTTTTGTCACCATCATTATCACCATCATCTCAGAATGAGTCTCCTACTTCAACTATCTCATCATCGGTTCAAGCCTCATGACCTTCTATTTCTCCAATTTCATCAGTTTCTGCTGGTATTACTGAGCTGTTTTTGGACTTTGGTACTTCTCTAGTTGTTGCTCCATTATCTTCACATGTACCTGCACCACCTGCACCTCCTATCAATCTTCATCTTATAGTTACTCAAAGCAAGCATAGGATCTTTAAACCTAAAGCTTTGGTTACCACTTCACCTTATGCTTTAAATGCTTAACTGAAACTTAAGTCTGTCAAAATGGCTCTTTAGGATCGAAACTGATACAGTGCTATGGTTAGTGAACTTGTAGCTTTGGACAAGAATGACACTTGGACTCTTGTTCCCTCATCTCCCTCCATGAATCCAGTTAGTTATAAGTGGGTTTTCAAAGTGAAAACATCTCTTAAACTAAAAATGCTACAAAGCTTGTTTGGTTGCAAAAGGCTTCCATCAGACCCTTGGTTTAGACTATTTTGACACATTATATCTAGTTGCTAAGCCATCTACCATTCGCATCTTATTTATTCTTATTGTTTCATTCAACCGGCTTATACATCAAGTGGATGTGAATAATGCTTTTCTGAATGGTGATCTTGCCGAGGAAGTTTACATGGTTCCACCAAAGGATTTTCTCAACAAGTTTTTTCCCCATCTTGTTTGCAAACTTAACAAGGCCCTTTATGGACTTAAGTAAGCTACATTAGCTTGGTTCTCTAAACTTAAGTGTGCTTTACTAGGTTAATGTTTGGTTAACTTTATGTCTGATGTTTCTCTCTTCTATAAACCATCCAATGGTTTCTGTTAATGTTATTGGCCTATGTTGATGATATTCTTTTCACTGGTTCTAATTTTCATCAAGTTCAAAAGTTGGTTACTTGGTTAGATTCATATTTTTCTCTTAAAAATCTTGGCCAAGTTGAATATTAAGGTGTTTCTAAATTCCTTTGGGGCTTTTCTTACTCAGCATAAGTATCTTCTTGATTTACTTCAAAAACTAGGTTACAAGATTCTAAAGCCACTACCACACCCTTCACTGCTGGACAAGTTGTCCTTGCTTGATGGCAAACCTTTCTTTAATCCTAGTGGAGCTCTTCGATACCTTACATACTCTAGGTCAGACATTAGTTTTATCATCAACAAGCTCAGCCAGTTTCTTCAACAGCCTACTAATGTGCACTGGCTTGCCTGCAAAAAGGTTCTTCATTATCTTAAAGGGATATTGGACAGTGATTTGAGTTTCAAACCTTTTTTTCTCCCACTAAGATTCGTTATGTTCCTTCTCTCCATCAATCTGTTGATTTGTTCACTAAGATTCTTCCAAGCCCTCATTTCTCTTTTCTATGTACTAAAGTAAATCTTGTTTCTTCTCCTAGATTTACTTTGAGGGGGAATGTTAGATATAGTAATGAACATGGTAATACAGGGTTAGTTTGTACTAACTATGGTTAGTATTATACTTAACCATAGTCAGCTTTACTCTAGTTAATCCAACCCAACTGTAATAGTTTAGGTTAGGTAGTTGGGAGTTCAGTTGTATGTATATATATCATATGTAAACCTGTTGAAGAAGCTAATGAGAATCATTTCATTTTATGATGAGACAGAGCTCTTAAGCTCATAAACTCTCCTATGTTGTTCTAATCTTCCTCATTAGGTTGATCTTTACATATAATCCTCCATCTGTTCCATATTATCTGTCACATTTTGGGCAATGTTTTGTTCCACAATATATATCATATTAGGAAATTAAGAAAGTATTAAATGTTTTATTTCCAATTCTAATCCAATTCTATTTTTAGTTAATGACACCATTAATCCCACCTTTTCTTATACAATACATATAAAAAATGAAGTCATTTATGGGAGGTAATTTAATCTTGTTATAAGATTTTAATAGTAACTAATCATCACCTTAATTCTTGTGCATGAGTCAAAATGTGACAGATAATGTAATATAGAAGAGGGAGTAGTACAATTACTTGAGAAAATTATTTTTAAAAAAAGTCAAACTCATGGATCAAATTGTTGTAAATGTAAAAGCAAGTGGATTCTTTCTATCCATATTCCTTAAATTATATAACACCCACTTCATGTGTTATAATTACATGTACTTAAGCTTATTCATTCTTGTAGTTACAAGTCAAGTGTAACTTGTGACTTAGACCTTCTAGTCATTATAACTAAAGGTCTATATAGGTCTATCCATGTAATGTGAGACACCATGTTGGAATGAAAAATTCTCTCACTTTCCCCATATCTCTTCTAGTTATCTTTCTAGTTCATTGTTTTTACTTTCCTAGCTTTGTTCAAAGTTATTTTACAATACGTTATCGGCACGACGCTCTAAACGAGAGAAGCTTGAAGATCCAAAAGTTTTTTTTTGAGACAAAGCTCGTAAGGTATCATTTTATTTGATCTATATATAAGTTTTGGGTGGATGCACATATACTTTTCGTTTAAAACGAGTTTTATGTTTTCTAGTGTATCATAGTATCATTTTTTTCTCATGCCATTAGATCCATGCATGTAAATGATCATTACGTTTTTTTTTAAGAAATATATATGGTCTCTGTTGGTTTTTGTTGGGCAATATTTTTGAAATCTCAACATGCATGTCACGATTTTCACTTATATAATTTTGTGTTATTTTGCAAACATGTATCCACCAGTGAATATATATTTTATGTCATGAAAAAAAAATATATTGTATTATTCACACTAGCCAATTGGCACGCAAAGACAAAAATATTTAACTGTGAAAAGCATAGATTTTGTGTGTGTTAATGTATATGTTTTGTTTATATACAACAACAACAACAACAACAACATAGCCTCAGTCCCATAAATCATTCAAATCCCTTTTAATTTAATGCATCCCATGTTAACTTTGGTCCTCCCTACCTTGAATTTCTACGCTTTCTATTGAGTCAAGTTTCTTAGTCGGGACATTTGTAGGTCGTTTTTGCTACCATATTGCTACTCTACTTGTTTTTGAATTTTTATATTTCTATTCTATCTTTACGAGTTTTACCACACATCCACCTAAGCATCATTTGTTTCTTTACCTCCCAACATTCTTGATTTCTTATAAAATTTTCCTTTTAACTTAGTAGGAACATGTCGATCACAAATAAAATTCTATGTGTGACAGTTATCATCATTTTGTATGATTGATCCTAGGAACCTAAAACTCATTGTGCATTTTTAGTTTTCGTCCTACTCAACTTAAAGCCTTTAGATTCTAATGTTTCCTATTCACTCCATCTTTGATATTATCAATTTCTATCCTTAATTTAGTTCATCATTGGTCCTTGATGTAGTCATCGTAATGTTCTTGCTTTTATCATTTTTTCTAAATCTACGAATACTAAATAATGATACTCGATGTTGTTTCTCTCTTTAACTTTCCCACGCTTTCATAGTGTGACTGCTAGTTTGAGCAACTTTGAATGTCTCCTTTGTTTTTGAAGATTGGCCTAGCTAGTTTTTTTACTCCAATCCATTGGCATCCGTTTTGAAAAATTTTACTCCAAAGTTTTGTTAACCAAGTCAATCCGATTTCTCCCTAATCATTTCCAAACCTCTAATTTCATCTCGCATGTTTTCCCTTATTCTTTTCACTTTTTATTTTTCAACTAATTAATAGCATTATGAGTTCCCAGCAGGATGCCTATATCTTTTTTATGTTTTTTATTTATTTTTTATGAAAAAGATATATTTTAGTCTTCTATTCCATTAAATGAATTGAAATGTTATAATTTTAGAGAAAAGAAAAATTGAATTCTATAGCCACATGGTGGGTGCTCTCACTGGCCGTTTAATATATTTTATGATTAAATGTATTAATTAATACGATAAATATAAAATGCATCTTTTATTCAATAGAGTCCATAGGTCAATTTGACTATATTTTTATGTCATACAATCCTAGTGGACTAAATCTCAAAGTAAGCTTCAAACTTTAATACACAAATTGATTTCATAATTGTGAAAACATTGAACTTAGGGGGGTGTATTCAATTGAGATTTTAATAGACTTTTAGTTACTTTTATAAGTGGATGACTTTTAGAGACTTGTAGATTTTTGTAGACTTTTAAAAACTTTGGTAGACTTTGATTAGACTTTATTTTAATGACTTTTATTAACTTTGATGGACTTTTTTAAGGACTTTGATAAACTTTGATTAATTTTGATGACTTTTGAGAAACATCCATGAACATTGACTTTGATGGACTTCTTGCACATTTTTTAAAGCTTTGGTTACTTTTTAATTGAAAAAATAAACTACTAGGGTTATTAAAAATTTATATTGTAAAAATAACAAATAAAGTACGAAAGAAATAGCATAGATCTAATGCATATTATTATTTACTACATCAACATCACTCCAAATTTCAGTAGCTATAAAATTCCCCATTGGTTGGTATTCTCCCTTTAATGTTCTTGAGTTTCAGAAAGTATTTCAAAATCATCATCTTCTTCACTATCTGAGGACAATGCATCTTCAGTATCTAATTCAATTGGAAATTCATCAGAACGACACTCATTGCGAAGATAGTTATGTAATCCCGCACAAGCCAACACTAGCTCTGCTTGAATTTTAAATGGAAATGGAGGAGCTGTTTTAAAAATTGTGAACCGCGATCTGAATATGCCAAACAACCTTTCAACCACATTCCTCAAAGATGCATGTCGAAGATTGAATAATTCATTAGCATTTTCAGGATGTCGCCCTTGCTCAGTAAAATTGATAACGGTCTTTGAACCATTTCCATCAACTTTTGTAATTCAAGAAATTTATTTCACATCCAAGTGTTGCATTAAGAACAGGAAGTATTTTTTTTTCAATGGTTGCTTTAGTAAAAGCACCATTAGTATCACACCATCCACGAGTTGCACCATCAACCAACAATTTAAGCAACTCATTGCTCTCTTCCGCAGTCCATGTAGTATATTTTACCACACTTTTTCTTTTTTTTTTGGTTTTCAACAGTTACTTGTGAGTCTCCCATCGCACTATAATCATATATATAAAGTTTTCATGTAAGTAGCACTAGAATGATAATGAATTAGATTGACAACATTATAAACAAAATGTGGATTTCATAAATAGTTATAAGTATAGTTGACAATGTGTATCTCTAAATAGCCTTACAGGATAAGTATGGTCGACGTAGTACCATCTCTAAATATACAAATGCATTCATTCATTTAGTTCAAAAGGTTTTCTCCCATGAATCATTTGACATCATTCCAAAGTTGTTCTCCCTTAGAGAATGCATTGGATAGGCATCCTTGATCACCCACAGAGAGCTAGGCATATAGGAACATTCACAAAGTGTCATGAAAATTAAAGGCACAAATATTGTCCTTAATTGTACTAGAAGACCTCCTCTACTGACTATGAATCTTCAGTCCCTAACACATCATCATTTTGTTTTTAATTCAATTCAATCTGCTAGACAAGCAAATCCAAAAGGTATATTTATGCCATCGCACTATAATCATATCTATTTACGCCAATCCAAAGGGCCTTTCCTTAATTTGCAGTACTATAAAGGTGAATCTCCATATCTTCTCTTTCACTCTTCTATTTATGCTTGATCTGATCTACTCCATATTTTAATTGTAGGAATCTTTAGTATTCTGTTTGAAATACTTGATTTTTAATATCAATTTGATGTCTGAAATAGAATTGGCTAGAGTGGTGCATTTCTAGTTGTTCAACTCAACCCTCAATCATTGTTTTTCATTAATTGCATTCTCTTATCTTCTAATTTAACTTCACCCAGAGTGCACTTATTGTGTTGCTTATAATTGTGCATCCGAATTGTTGTTTCGTAATACTAATTTTTGACTGGTAAGGGATTTGAGTCATTTGTTTACACACTTTACTTTTATGCTCACTAATGAGATAGACCAAGTGAGCAACACATCGAGTTTTGCTATAGATACAAGTATAATATTTTCAAGGGTGAAGTCTACCAGTCAACAGCTAAAGTGAATTCAAATCTAGGTGAAACCATTGTTCAAAGGCTAGACAAACAAAATGTAAAGTACGAGACCACCAACCTACTCAATTCATTGTTTTATGCATACAGCGCCAAATCAATCAGAACAATACACAACCAAAGCAACAAAAATCACTTTCAATCATTTCCACCAATTAAAGGTTTCAAAATGACATAATCCGCGCATAAAAACCGTCTAAACGAAGCAGGTTCTCCGATTCAATGCGAAAGGTGTTGCACCGCATAATGATTCATGATTCTCACCTAATCACAACCTTCCGCACACAACAAAACGCGGATTCAACCAATTCAACCAATCGAACCGAAACAACTCATAAATGCTGAGCGAGGGTTGGAAAACGGCTTACAAGTTGTGAATCGAAGCTTCAACGGAACCTCGGAAACTCGGAGCGCTTTCAGAATCGAAACAAAGATAGATCAAACGACCATGAGAGAGAGAGAGCGAGAAAGAGAGAGAGAGAGAGCGAGAGAGATTTTTGCAGGGTGTAGCTTTGACGATGAGAGAGAGAGGGGCGAAGAAGAAGAAAGAAGTTCACAAAAGTTCCTCGTGGTGGCTGAAGAGATGGAGAAGAATTTTAACATATATAGGGTTAGGTGGAAAGTCTTGAAAAATCATCCAAACCCACAAATCCACAAAATTTCTTAAAAAACTGAATACCCCTTATAGTTAGAGAGTTTACAAAAGTTTAAATTGAATACTCCAAAACTTTTAGAGACTTTTTAAAAGTCTATAAAAGTTCACATTGAATACACTTACTTTTAGAGACTCTCTAAAAGTTTTAATTGAATACCCCTAAACGTTTTTAGTCAATAAAAGTAATCAAAAGTCTATTAAAATCTCAATTGAATACACCCCTGTAGTGATTTGATATCATTAAAAAAATTAATTTCATCATTTTAATTATTGAAATGTTTTTGTAACCGACTTCGACTTCTAATTTCATTATTTGTTGTTACGGTTAATTAAGTCAATCCTGACTTTACATATTTATAATTTTTTAAAATAAATTACTCAATATGTTTACATTATATTTTTAATATCCTTTATTATATGCGTACAATATTTTAAATAAAAAAGTATATTAACAATATATAGGCGGAAACTAGAAAATATGGGGCTACTGGCTCTAAGTTGTTTATGGACAAGTTCATTAGATGTTAACAATACTACATATTGTTAAATATTTTATAAATTATCAAGTATATATTATCTATGCAAGACGCATAATATATGTGTCACGTTGATTGCGAAAGTGTGCTTTGTAGTTGCATCTTTGTATGATTTTCTACATCTTAAATCATAAATTAACAAATGGCACATAGTTTTTTTATAAAATTATTAACGATTAATTATATTTTATTCTTGGTTTTTATAATAAAAATAGTACTATAAGTTTGAGTTGATAGTGGGTAAGACTTGTCCCTGGTAAAGCTAAACATTGAAAGGGTGACGGGGTATCCTGTTCGAAGAGGCATGTGTAATGACCCTTTACCTTAAGCTGGTGATTAGTACTAATCCAAATTCTAATTTACCCGGGTTAAGATCATGGTTAAGTTCGACATACCTCGATTAGCGTGTGCGTGCGTTTGCACGATGTATGGTATTTTTTTGAATTTTTAAATCAATTTATATATAGGTTGTTGTATAATTAGAAAATTATATATAAGCCTATAAAACAGAAAATAGCCAATAAATAATGGTTTATCGGGATACCAAGTGTGACAAGGGAGTCGTGGCAAGAGTGTGCACGCTCAGGGCACTTGTAGGCATGTTCGGTGAGTTTATTTGTGAATAATACGCAATATATATTTATATATTTTTAAATATATAATATATATATATTGGAAAATAAAATAATATTAGAGATTTATGGATTATCGGATCGTCTTGAACGAAGCATAAGTGCTTGATATGTCAAATTTTGTCACTTTAAAGAGTATCACTTTAACGCATCAACCACGCGATCGGTCTCGAGATAATGTGACACGTATCTCGAAGAAAATCCATATATACAAACACAAATTCATTCTTATCTAAATCCTTCGATCATTCGAGAGGTTTGGGGGGGCGGTTTCGATTCGGATAAAAAAGAGATCGTTCTAGAAGCCGAATTTAATGAAGTTGATGACCTTAAACATATTAGAAGCTAGTAATCATCACTTTGGTAAGTTTTGATTTTTGAGTTTGTTAAAGTTTGAATTCATAGTGATTCTCAAAACTTGTCGAATTATGGTTGTTGTTGTTTTGAATGGGTTTATAACCTCATTAGAGGTCCTCCCTAATTGATTGTGAGTGTGATTGTTGAGTTTGGATGTGTTTGGGTCAAAATTGGATCAGCAGAGGTATGTTGTTGTTGTAGGTCTGGTGCACATAAAGCGCTAGGCACTGGCCATAGCGTGCTACTCATACTAAGGAAGATGACTGACATACGGATAGCACGCTATCCATGTCATGTAGCACGCTATCTGATCCCAGAAGTGTATATGAAGTTCAGTAGTGCGAATAACTCACTAGCTCCTGGACATAGCGTATCCACACTCATATCAGTATAAAACTTATTGGAATTGGGTAAATTAACAATAAATGATTGGTGATAGGTTGAGGAACATCGAGGAAATGTGAGATGACTGGAAATTTAAGTAATTTAGGAAACGAGACTTAGACCTGAGGTAAGTATGAGTTCGCTTATTTATTAATATTGCCTAGCTATTTAATATATATATATATAGCTCATGTAGTTGTTGGATTGAAATGGGGGATTATGTACATTGTGATGGATTTCAATAAATGGAAAACGATGTGTAATGTGACCATGCTATAACTCTTGATTTTGAGAATACGTTTATAGGAGATGGGTTCCCTTCCCACCCTATACGCGACTCCTGCTCAATTTAATAGGTTGTATAGATTATATACACATTATAAGGTTTGGGATAGAACCATTGGGCATTAATCGATAGGCTAAACATCACATATGCACGGTGTGTTAGTTTAGCACTTGTATTAATGACGTCGATGGGTAATTGACCCTAGTTTTTTAAATAAAATGGGGATCACAATGTAATAGTCCAAAGACATTTGCTCCGCATCCGTTTATGTGTTGAATTTATATGATTTCCATATTCTTATTAGATATCATTGGTACATATTGTTATTGCATGATATCCTTGAATATTATATGGAATGTTGATGGTTAGTGTGAATCCTTAGTTATTGAGCAAGTTGGAGCGCTCACCATAATTAACATTACAGGTAGATCTAACGAGCGCTATGACTATGGGATGGAGAAGTTACCGAGTCTTGAACTTCTCTTTGATGTAATGACTTTCTCTTGTCTTATATATTTGTATTGAATTACAGATTTGTAATATCACATGGGTTAGGTGATTATATAATCGGGGTTTATTCCGGTTTGTTTTTAATACTATATATCTTATTTTGGTTATCAAAAAATTTTGAAATTCAGCTGCGTATATGATTTATTTTATTTCAATAATCGATATACGGTAGTGCTTATCAGGTGTAGTTGGTAAGGCTGATGGCTCTAGTTAAGTCTGGTAAGGGTAATCTACGCTTAATTGGGGTTTCTGGCAGAGTATTGCCCTAATCATGTTAGTGAATGCTACAGCATGGTTGTTAAGTAAACTTCATCTTGCCAACCAACCTTGAGGTTGTCCCACCAACTTATACAAATAGTAAGTTTTATGTATAAAATAATCAAGTTATGAACATGGATTTAATCATATACTATTTATTTTACATGCAAATGAGAAAACTATTTACTATATTTTCAAAAATACTATATTTGATAGAATATATATGTTACCATAATATTCTTGACAACAACTACTTGTCAAGGCAACTATAGATGCTAAAATTATGAATATAGCATCTATGTAAGGTTGTGTTCATAGCACTAATTTTTATTCGCCAATATCTCTATAGAAATTTGAAAAGTGAATATTTCACTTTATAGCATCCTTTCACTTTATGGAGTAATGAATATAAACACCAAATATTGGTGATGCTCCAAAAAATTGATGCTCTCTCTCTTAAATGAGTTAACTTTGGTTGGGTTTCTACAGCTTCTATTGAGTCAAGTTTTCTAGTTGGGGCATTTGTAGGCAAACCATCGCAAAATCTTTGTATCAATTGGTGCTACTCCTACTTGTCTTTGAATTTCTATATTTCTTATTCAATCTTTACTGGGTTTTACCACACATCCACCTAAGCATCCTCATTTCTACATTCACTTTATGAATTGCGCTTTTTCATGCAATTTTAATTACCTCTTTATTGAGGCTATGCAGTAATGTGACTAATGTGGCAATGATAAAAATCCATGTGGTATGCCTCGATACATATTATTGCGCACAACAAAATATCAAGCGCGTTTATCAATTCAATATGAATATTACGAATGGATTCATTGCTTCATGATAGCTAAATAAAATAATGAAATATTATATATAATATCATTCATGTCCAATTGGTCAAGCTTCATGAAGCACATGTTGCGTTTATAAAATGACCATGGTCACAATTATATATTTATGGATGTGGAAAATTGAAAGGAATCGGTAAAAGTTTTGGTAATAATTTTACCGAAAGTAGAATAAAAGTGGTGCACCACTTGAAATATGAAGGGAAAAATTATAGATAATGAATATGCTCAAAATCGTGACAAACTATGTCACGTATGAAAGGCCATCGAGCCTTAATATTGTCATATACATGCCCAGATATTTTGATGACCTTTACCATGCCAATCAAAGGCTAAAGTATTAATTTTATGGCTCATTACAATTGACACATTGAGATGTGTTCAAATCATGACCTAAATAAAGGTGAATAATGCATGTCTTGCTCATTTTGCTACATGCACATTATAATATAAAAAAAAATATTTCTCGAATTAGAACTTAGCGGAGACTAACGTTCAAGCAATATCTGGTACAACAATTATATTGCTAATGCCTTATCCAAAAAAAATCATACTCAAAGTAATAGAAAATTTCTCTATATGATTTATGATTTAATCTGAGAATGAAATTCTTGGCTTTAGCTTCTGGAATATAAAAGGCATATTAAAACGAATGTCATCATAAATCAAATGATCTAATGACATTCATAATGAGGAGTGATCGTTTTTATTATATATAATCATCAATAATGCGAAAAATATTGTAAATTTGCATGGACGTCCTTTATGGAACTTTATTTCTTATCAGTTGATGATTATCTCAAGGCAAATCAATAGAGACATATATTAATTTAACTCTCCATTAATCATATTATAAGATGTCGTGAGCCCCTAATTGGCCTAATAGGTGATTTATTTATAATATATCTTGATAATTATCATTTTATTCAAGCAATTTTCCCTCCATTAGAGGGAGATATAATCCAATTCAAAAAAGCAATGACATGAAATTGCTTAAAATGCATCAAATGTGTTGCATTGTGATCCATATATAATTTTAATATGAACTTGAAGTTCAAATTATCATGGATTAGCAACAAGATGTAATTGTTAATATAAAAGAGTGAAATAATCATATGTTCCATCATTAAAGGTTCATATAGGAAATGATATATGTGGCAATAAAATGCACAAGAACCACCAAATGCTTAATGTGTAAAAGACTAGATATTGTATTTTTAAATTACTTGCAATGTTTTGTTTCAATGTAATATATGGTGTCTCGCCTATGTTAACATGAGGGGAATATTCAAATGAGTTATTGATTAGTGCATTACATTCTTTTCCCTTAGCTATGATTTTATCCTATTGAGTTTTCCTAGCAAGATTTATAACGAGACAATTCTAGCAATATTAATACTCCATATAAAATTAATAAGTGTATTGTACTCTTTCTCCCTTCACTAAGGTTTTATCTCACTGGATTTTCCTAGAAAGGTTTTTAATTGGGCAATTCTATCAATATCATACTCTATATCAACATTGATGAGAACGATGTACTTTTTTCTTTGCCGGATTTTTTCCTACAGGATTTTTCCTCATAAAAGTTTTAACGAGACATATTCTCTTAGCAAGTGTCATCCAAGGGGAGTGTTGTAAATGTAAAAGCAAGTGGATGACTATTCCTATCCCTATTCCTTAAATTATATAACACCTACTTCATGTGTTGTAATTACATGCACTTAAGCTTATTCATTCTTGTAGTTACAAGTAAAGTGTAACTTGTGACTTTAGGCCTTCTAGTCGTTATAACTAAAAGTCTATATAAAGATGTCTATCTATGTAATGTGAGACACTATGTTGGAATGAAAAGTTCTTTCATTTCCCTCTATCTCTTCTATTGTTATCTTTCTAGTTCTTTGTCTTTACTTTCCTATCTTTGTTCAAAGTTATTTTACAAAACAAATTAATTAATTATACGTGACGCAATTTCTTAACATTTACGCACGTAGCTAGCTAGGGATCGATGCACGTAACTCAAATTAAACTAAAACAAAATGTTGACCCTGATCGATCTGAACACAAGTTGTGATAAATTACGAACGTATATATTCATAACAAAATTATTTTACCGAGTATATTTTTTTTTCAGGATACCGATCATTAATTAATCTACACTTGATCATGGTCAACTATATATATCAAGTTAATTATCTATACACCAATATACATCGAATGCACATCAAGTATAAAGTCTTATGCATTTTTTATATATGTTTTTTAATATAATGTCTTGACTTCATTTTCGTTGAGTATTCCATCTCCTCTGCCCTCATCTATCTCTATGCATTTAACTAATTAAACTAGCTCTTGATATCATCATCTGTAATTATATATCATCACAAAATGGTGAATCTTAACAACATTCTAGTTGTTGTTTTGTTGTGGTTGCTGCTATAGCTTTAGTTGTGTTGTCCATAATTACTATTGCTACAGATCCGTCATGCGTTTGTTGTACATACCAAGGGAGCTGCATCAGTTCCTGCAACTAGGGATGCAAATGAGCAGAGTAGGGGATGAGGACCTCATTCCTATATAGATACCCACTAAAAAATTTATCACCCACATCTATACCCATACCTATATGGGGATGAATTCTCATACCCATCTCCATACCATACAAATCCCCGTGGGTATGGGGAATCCTCATAGGTAAAATATTCTACCCGTTTTTTTACTCGTTGGGGATCTACGTGGGGTTTTATCGAGATTTTTGTGGGGATGAGGAACTCTCAAAGGGAATTTTTTTTTCCTATTTCATTCTCGATTGGGGATTCTCGCGGAGATTTTCAAAAAAAAAATTATAACAAATAAAGTGTCAAATATACATACATAACAACACGATTGTCTAAATTCCAACAAAAATTAAAAAAAAATCAACATATCATGCAATAAAAATTCTAACTACTAAGTGCTAACAATTATAATTAAGTTTCTACAAAATCATTGGCATGTGCAAAACGTAAAGCTCAAATTCAAGATATTTCTTAAAGTTACTATCTCTTTAAACGACCAAGTCATTAACCTTTTTTAGTACTTTTGATCCTAAAATTCTAAAATATAAATATGGTTACGAACAATTCAAGACAAAAAATTTAGTTATTAATTAATCAAATAAATTAAATTTATAAATCTCATTAAGAGGTTTTTTGTTATATGTTTAAGTGTTTCGAGTGGAAACTATGTAATATTATGTAATATTTATATATAAATATAATATAGTATATATAAATAATAAATATCATATGGTGTATAAATTGATTTATGGGGATCCCCATGGGTAGATGGGTATCCCCGTAGGGATTACCTGTGGCGACCCTCGCCCCCCGGGGTGACATGTCTCCGTGTACTATTTGCTAGCTGGCCTTACTACACGTGCACGGCACGTGCCCGTCCTTGTGTGTGTACAGTGTATAAATAACATATTCAGCGGAAGACGTACGTAAATGCAAGAATTATTAAGAAACAATTAAACAAAACCTAGTGTGGAAAAACCTTGAAAAGTATTGTGTATAAAGGTAGATGACTATACCATGTAAAGTATCTATGTACGATGTCATGTCACTCCCCAGTTCCCAAAAGAATCAAAACATCAAAATAATCACACGTACAAGTAATTCTTAGAGGTAGGCAGTCAGGTAGTCTCCTAAGATCCCCTTGCCTTTACTTGTACTCGGATCTGCACTTAATCATCACAAAAGAAAATGGATGACGAATCCAGTCAGTAAAGTTTCAAGGAACTCCTCCGAGCATTCATATAAATAAGTGGAAGTCAATAAATACTGTTAAATAAACATGCGGATTGTAAATAGACAACTGTAAGTAGAGCATCGCATGCATAGATAACAATAAAGTGCAAATGTGTGTGCCTGTTCCAGTCAGACTAAACCATACTTTGGATTCCCTTCCAGGATCCCATTAGTGGGTGCACCCAACTAGCTATCATCTGATCCCTCTCGGTGGGCGGCGTAGACCTACGATGCACCGACACATGTAGCAGTTCAATAGCTCGGGTCGTTATCCACCGAGAACTCCTGATACACATGTTATGGTCTAGAATGCATAGAAACACAATGGAGAATTATGTGGGAGTAACTCAACCAACCGTGCAAACAACGACAAGATATAGATATAGGAAAAATCAAAAGGAAATACTGAAATTGAATGGAATTACAAAGCAAAATAAATACTCAAGAGTTTTTTCACTAGGTTTTACAAACCTCACAACGCACTCCAATACCCCGTAATCAATCCCCGGGTCCAAGTCCACTGAGTCCTTGGTCGCCAATTGATCACCCGTGTCAACCTATGTCCATTTATCGATAATTTAATTTAGCGTGACAATTTACAACAAATTTTTAAAAATTTTATGCCAAATTGCCCTTTTGCGCTTTTCGAGGCAAAACCCCGCAAAAAGTCACGTCCGAATTTTCCAAATATTTCATTTGTCATAGAAATTCATAAATTTCTATTTGTTTTATGGAAATAATTTTTTTTCAAAATTTTCCCAATTTTTTTGGGATTTTTCCAAAACTTTCTTTCCTTTTTTTTTTAAAAAAATTTGGTTTGGGTCAAGTCGACCCAACCGGGTCGGACCCGACCCTAGGCCAGAACCGGTCCAAGCTCGGCCCATGGGCCAAGCATGGCCCGTTCTAGGCCCGTCCCATGCGTGCATGTACACCATCTTCCCCATCTGATTGAACCAGTTCGTTGGTTCAATCATAAATCTTTTTTTTTTTTAATTTATTCTTGTGGTTTGGGTTGGGTTTCTCTCTACCCCAACCCCGGTGATCTCGATGGCAGGGGAGATGCCCCTGCCATCACCACCGCGACCCGGTTCGGCCTCCATTGCCGAACCCCTGTCTCGCCACCACGGCTGACGCGCGCCGAACACGTCAATAAAGTAAAGTTTCCTAAACCAACTATTTTGTAGAATAGTGGCAAAGGGTCGATCCCACAGAGACTAGTTGTCTTTCTTAGGTTAAAGCAACAAAAAAGAAAAGAAAAGCGGGGTTTTAAAATAAATATTAATTAAACTAACTAATCTATATAAACTAAATAAATAAAATAACTAAACTAATTTCTAAAACAATTAATTAATAATTAATTAACACCTAAATCTCCAGTTCCACAAATCAAAATCAAGATTCAATAGCAATTATGGTCTTCAATCTTTCCCAAAAAGTCATTAATTTAAATTCTCCTAGATTAGCTATAGAAAATCGACATCCGCCAGAAATTCCTAATTCCCATAATTTCGATAGTCAGGACATCCGCCGCTAACTACTTCCCTAATTAATATATAACCCTAGACATCTGCCAATTAGGTTTAACATACTAACCGCAGTAATATAGATCTATGGGAACACTAATCCTAAATAACCGAATCGCAACCACTACCGATTTAACCTAGATTCAATTGTTGTACATTCAAGAACCGAAAGGGTTTTATGGCAAACGGGTGAATGTTTCTTACTTTATTGATCTAAAAGCACAATTACACAGATATTAATATTCCAAATAACAATAGATTGTCCATCTAAAAGCATGCATTGGCCTCATACATACCATAGATCTAAATCATAATCAATAAAATCAACAACAATTAAATAGGAGAAATTAAATTAATTAAATAATAAAAAAAAAAATCTCATATAATATGCTTTGAATCCATAATTACGACTTGCTTCCCTTTCGACTTAGGCAAGAAATTGATTAGCCGGACATCATCGAAGAAAATCTATACTAAAAACTAATAATTAATCTCTAAAAAATACTAATTAATTATTCATCTAATAATACCTAGGTTCATAATATATAAAAAGTACTCCAAATTGTATTCGGATACTAATTTTAGGGGTTAGGTAGGTGACTCGTGCGCCGAGGAGCATCGTAGAGACATTTTTAGATCAAAATTCTGACTCTGACACGTGTAAAAAGCCGGTTGGCTGTTTTTCCTGCTCGCGCCATGCGTCCGCTTCTGATTGGCCACCGCCTCTGATGTGTTGCCGCTTCATTCGCAGAGTACTGTGCGCTTTCGATTGTGTGTGGGGTGACTCAGCGCCACGTGTCCGCACGTGATTAGTCAAACCATGTCAATTTGACGCGCTGGACGAATGGGAGAGCGCCACCTGTGCATGCACTGACGGAGAAAAATCACACGACTTTAGCAAAAATCTGGGAGTTTATGTGGGCACGAATCTTGAGGCAAATCGACGGAGTCTGTGCGAGAAAAAGATTGCTTTCGGGTGACGTGACTTTCTGCCTGACGTGGCAACGCGTGGCGGTCTCTCATTGGTCGTTGGAATTGGAGTCTGCTGACATGTCAACACGTGGCAACACCCTATTGGCTAGAATCGGTGTATCGACGTGTTGATTGCTTTGAACTTCCACGTGGCATCATCCGATTGGTCCAGAGCTGTTTTTCACACTGACGTGGCATCACCTTATTGGTCGAAATATCCTATTTGCTATTCGACATCCTGCGCAACACGTATTTCGAGGCAAACTGTCCGGCATTCGATCACTGCAAGTAAATACTCCATTTTGAGTATTTTTCCATCACGAATTCAACCGCGCACTCCGTTTCACCTAAAATTGACCAAAAATATAATTAAATATATATTTTTAAATACTTTTAATAATTAAATATACTAAAATAGAATACTAAAAACCTATAAATACTAACTTATCAACGGCCAAACAGAAACCCACAATAACAACGAGGACTCACCTCGATCGTGACGTCTCCACCTTTTCTTCTCTCCTTCCCGGCTTCTTCTTCTCCTCTCCGGTTCCCTTTTCCCCTCTCCCGGCCTCCCGATTGGCTGCGTGTGCGAGGTGTGTACGGGGTGTCTTTGTGTCCTTGACACCACGGTGTGACACAGCTGGGACACTCGCCCATGTTTTTCGGCGTTTCGACTCCCGATTTCTCGTCCGAACCGTGATATACGCGTACCGCCTCATCACTAGCCACTTAATGCCCATTCCATATTAGTTACTTGACCAATTTTTATTTATATTGTGTGTTTTAGTTTTTCCGACCTAATATTCAGTCTCGTCAACTACCCAGTACCCGCGTCGATACGTATATCGAGGCAAATACAGTTCACATAATCTCGCACATATTATTATACAACATACACGCATGCTATCGAGGCAAATACAGTTCACATAATCTCGCACGTATTATTATGCAACATACACGCATGCGATGTATTTCAATCAATTACACCGTAAATAAGTAACCAACACACCATAAACTACCATACCTAAGTCCCCGTGTGTCCCAGCCTGCCGCAGCGTCCACGTAGATCCGAGCTGGCGTCCACGTCTGTAAGTTTAAGAGACATTAATAAAATGAGTCGTTACATTACCCTTGGGTATCCCCATGGAGATTACCCATGGGGATCCCCGTGGGTACATTTTATTATACATACCCATGTAGGTATGAGATTTGTACCAATCCCTACCCCATCCCCATACTTGTACCTGTTAGGGTAAATCTCCATCACCCATGGGTATTTTCCTACCCATTTGCATCCCTTCGACAATAGAGTAGGAGGGTCCAATTGAGCTGAGGCTTATTCTTTGGCTAAGTCGCTTCCTGCTTCAAGGCGTTGTGCCCATGAGTCCATATCGCCAACTCTTCAGTCCTAACTTTAATTTAATATTAATTTTATTTTACTCTTTCACCAATTACGTAGTTGATCGATGTATTAAATAAAGTTGTTGTTATGGCGTTCTTCAAGCAATAATGTGTGTGGCTACTAAGGATGCAAATGGGTAGGGTAAGGTAGGGGATGGGGACCTCATTCCCATACCCATACCCACTAAAAAATTTATCACCCGTATCCATCTGGGGATGAATTCTCAATGACCTGATCATCGGGCAAGTTTAGGCCGGCTCAGGCTGGGCTTAAGTGGTTTTTTTTTAAAGCGTTATCCAGGCCCGCCCAAGCCCGCTTCTAAGTATTGTGGGCCCAAGCTTGCCTAAGCTCGTCACGGGCCGGGTTTGAGCTGGGCCTAAATGGGCCTTCAAAAAAAGTATTAACAAAAGAAATATTTTGAAAATTGATTAGTGAACCAGAAATATTATTATAAATATATACTAATACTTAATAAGTGGGAATAATCAGTTCATCGACCGTGACTTAAACTGTCAACAATACCCTTTCCTGATCAATTCTGCCCTCAATTTCATTTATTATTGCGTATCTTCACTCCGGATCTCCCTTACATCACAATCTTCTTAGTTTTTCGTTGATATCTCAATCTAATTACATTGTAACCTCACTCTCATGTCGCTTTGCACATGCTAATATGCCTGATGCTCTCTTTTTCTCTAGCACCTACGTCTCCCTCTCACCAATATACAAATTTTACATCAATGTTTCAATTTGTAGAGATTGTGTTGTTGCACTTCTCTCTCTCACGTTTTTCTATCACTTTTACTCTTTGATTGATGGTGGCTTTCCTTCCACCTACTCTTTGTTCTCTTTGTCTCATTGCTCTGCTATTGTTTGAGTCTCGACAGGCATTAGTCATGCATCGTGAGAGTTAAATCATTACTTTGTGTTGTATAGACTTAGTATTGAAAATCATTAGATATCCATGATCAAGATTATACGTAGAACTCTCTAATTATTTGGTTTTTATTGTTTTGTCTTGAGTTTCAATATTTATACATTCTATGTGTTTAATGAATTCTCTGAACTAGTTTTTAAATAAAGTTAAGTGGTAGATAATGAATAGGGGAATGGAGGTGTTGCGTGAGCCTTGAGAAAATTAAGTCGATATTAGAATTGTTTATCGAAATCATTGAGAGTGTTTGATGGCTCTTCATATTAGCTTGTCCTTGACAATCATAAGTTTAAGATTTTAATGTGTTTAATTGTACTCGGATTATGGATAGTTGATCCTCCTCTAATGCAAGTAGTTAGATTAGTTTAGTTTCCAACTACAAGCTTACTACATATTAGGGAAACATCAATATGATGATCGAACCTTTACACTTGTGGAGAAGAAGCACAATAGTTGATGATTGTTAACTGTGAATGATGGTTGTTAACATCAATATGAATGAGTTCTTCAATACTAGCATTTTTTTTTATTTTTGTTAATGCACAATAGTTGGTAAATGGAAACCAAAATAATGGAATTGATTATGTTTGAATTGGTATTTGACGTATATACATGCAGTATTGGTACCAATTTATTGATTACTGGATTTTATTGGATACAACTCTTTTTTGATTTTATTGTGAGCATGAACCAATTGATTCTACTGTGGTGATGAATATTTGAATATGAATCCTAGCACTAGGTATTTTGTTGATCAGTTTTGGCCGTTGAGGTAGCTTCAGTGGTGAGATGTGACTATTCTTAGGTTGCACATGGGAATCGACTATAATACTCGAGGTCTAAGTAGGTTTAAAACATAAAATCAAAATCTAACTCTCAAGTAAGCTTGTAGGAAAAAGGGCTTGTCTTAAGATATACTCAAGAAAAAAGAAGTGGTGGATTGTTGTCAAAATTAATGTCTTATGTGCTTCAAATCATACGACCTCTATGAACTAGCCAAAATCTCATTAGTAGTTGCGTACCTAGCCATTATTTTGAATCTTCTTTAACTACATTATGCTTTTTAGCAGTAGTTTGTGTTATTATTTTTTTCTTCTCTTGGTTATCTATTAATAGTCCTACACATTATCAATTGCACTAAATCGGGATTAATGGAAGAGTTTGATCTATATAGCTGAACCCAACTAATTTTGGGATCAAGGCTATGTTGTTGTTCTCCTGGTTATCTATTAATAATCATTATTTCTCATTTCCTTGCTTCAAATTATTAAAGCGCTACTAATACGGTATGGTGTTTTGCGAAATTCAAGGAGAGGATAGTAGTTGATTTGGCCAATTTCGCATAAGGCCCTTATAATTTTACATTTCTACATCAGGTTTAGATTCATTGTTTGCTATGATCATTACTCAAATTACTTCATGTTTTAGTTTGTTCTCTTTTTTGCATTATCAAATATAAAATTAACACTAAACTTTCTTTGGCTTAATCAACTCAATGTTTTAGAGAGTTTCCTGGATTGTATAACTGAGCCAAATGAGAAACTCGAGGAATTCAGATTCGGGGAGTCTGCAATGTTTGTGTTGGTAGGTTAATTGAAACATTTCCTCCATTTCAACAAATAATTTATTTACACATGTATTGACTATAGTGTTCCTTTATTCTCTTAAAATTGTTCAAAATGAACCAGAAGCTCCGTCGAAACCATAACTTTTATTTTTTAATAGACCCATTAATTGCTACAAAAATCGTCAAATGCGGAGGGATTCTGTTGGTCAACCAATGTTTATCAAGCTCCCAATATGCTCTCCAAAACACTTGTTTATTATACTCTAGGTTTTCGATTTCTTTGTTGATTGCTTCTACAACACCATCGCCAAACAACTACAATTAGTTATCAAAGTTAGTTGACTTAAGTATATTTCAAGAAAGAAATAACAACATCTTTCGCGACTTAATTTCGGTCGTTAAATATCTCAATTATTAATTATTGGTTATTTTTAGAGACTTTAGGACTTGTCTTTATTGCTTTGATTATTCATATGAAGGTTTATATTTTTAAGGATTGATGTATATTTTTATATATATTATGGTATCACACTTTTATAAATAAAAAATATATTTTTGTAATTGGATTCATTCTTGTAAGTGTAGTGAGCGGGCTCATTTGTGTGAAGCACGTAACAAAACTAGTACATATATATATATATGCAGATAAATGACAAGAACAAAAGATTAGCACATTGGTTAAGATTTTAGTGTTGTATTTGGGCAACCTGGTTCAAACCCTTACTTCCACGCTTTTTAAAGATATATATACGCTTTTTAAATATATATATACATATTTTGACATTTTGGACATAAATCTATACGGGTGGGTCTGGCTTGACTTGGGTTGATAAGTGCAAAACCAATGGTGATATTTTTTTCCTCATTGCATTCCCATTGGGGATCCCCGCGTGGATTCTTAAAAAAAAAAAGAATTGTAGCAAATAAGGTATCAAATTTATGCATACATAACAACACAATTATTGAAATTCCAATAAAAAAAATCAATATATAATGCAATAAGAAATTCTAACTACTAAGCGCTAACACTTATAATTAAGTTTCTACAAAATAATTGGTATATGTAAAACGAAATGTTTGAATTCAGAATATTCCTTTAAGTCAATATCTCTTTAAACCACCAAATCATCAACTTATTTCAGTACTTGTGATCCTAAATTCCAAAATATAAATATAGTTGCAATCAATTCAAAACAAAACATATAGTTATTAATTAACCAAATAAATTAAAATTATAAATCTCATTAAGAGTTTTTTTGTTATATGTATGAGGGTTTCGGAGTGAAAACTATGTAATATTTATATATAAATATCTTATGATTATATATATAATATCATATGGTGTATAAATTGATATATGAGGATCATTACGGGTAGATAGGTATCTCCGTGGGGATTACTCGTGGGGCTCCCCATGAATATATTTTATTACCCATACCCGTACTCATACCTGTGTGGGTATGAGATTTTGTACTCATCTCCACTTCCATCCCCATTTAAAATCCACATACCCATACCCATTTGGATAAATCCCTGGGGGTATTTTCCTACCCATTTGCATCCCTAGTGGCTACATGCATTTTGTTTTTATTTCTTTTTAGTTTGATTAATAAAAATAAGGCATAATTTCGAGAGGTCGTGAGTTCGACTCCTGTTGAAGTAAAAAATAAATAAAAAATGCTAGAATGACACTCCAAATGACACCTAAGTTGGCATCATGTGACGTGACACATGAGCTTGCATTTATTGGAGCCGTCATGTGCGCTTCGAGATACACACCGCACGTATTATACATCATAAATGTGCACACTCATTTTTACGTCGGGCACACACGCCACATCACAAGGGTGTCATGTTTATCATGTGTGTCATTCTAGCATCTTCCAAAAAAATAAAGGGTACAAATATCACCCCGTCCCAAAATTGGTTCTGACTAATGCTTGATCTGCTATATTAATTGATAAATTACCCAACAAATTAAGAAATGTCAATGAACACGTTTAGTTTTTTTTTTTATTGATTCAAATTAATTAGCAAACTTCGTATAACAAAAAGTACAGATAATTTGGTTGTTAAACTTTCTAGTTTTAATGCTTTGGCACCGGAACTTTTGTTTTATGTGTATCTGGTTGATGAACTTCAGCAAAAGTGGGCATTTGATGCTTTCACCCAATCTAAAAAGAAAAAAGTAATTTTTGTCACAAGTTGACCAGTTCATTTAAACCAACTAAAACCCAAAACAAACCTAATTTTAGGTAAAAAACATAACGGAACGAAGGAGGATTGCAAAGGAGTAATAAATAAAGGCTAAAGATAAGTGATTATGAGTACAAAGTCCAATTTAAACACCGACAAGAGTAGCCACAAATAACCCAAATTAGCACTTCATAATTAATACTCTTAATTAACAGACGTCACTTAGGATAATAATTAAAGGAAAAGAGATTTTTTAACATCCTTTTGGATGGGTTTGGTACACATGAGTTTGTGGTGGGTATTTTTAAAGTAATGAGAATTTAGTTCATAGGAATTTTTTGAATGAGAATTCAAATATGTGGAAATTAAATTCCATGCAATTAAAATTGCTATGAATTCAAATTCATCCGTTTGGTTGCAAAAAGAAAAATTACGATCGAAATTTGATATTTGTTTTTTCGTTAATAACTAATATCTCTAATAATTTATTTTATTAGTAGTAAAAATTAATAAATTCGTGGATTTATCAACTAGATGAATTAAATGATGATTTAAACTCTTTAATTAGACAATTTAAATGTTTTATACTTTAAATAATTTTTTAAAAAAATCAAACAAACATAATTACAAAAATAAAATTCATTTGCTTCGAAAAAAAGAATAAAAATCCATTAATTTCTAATAGACTTCAGGAAAAGTATTATTCTTCAACAAAAATAATAAGTACATATGAAGTTAAATAATAATAATAATAATAATAATAATAATAATAATAATAATAATAATAATAATAATAATAATAATAATAATCGTGACTGCCCGAATTAATTAAATCGAGATTATTTCCTAGTTAGGGATTAACGACCTGTAATTCTAGTTGACGTGTTAAATTTGATCAATGCCTCGTAGGGGTGGGCAAACCGCGGTTTGGTGGTGAAAACCACCAAACCGCGACCAAACCGAGGGTATACGGTTTAGTGATTTTTCAAACCACCACCAAACCGCGAACCACCAAAACCGCAACCAAACCGAACCGCGGTTTGCGCGGTTTGGTCGGTTTGGTTGCGGTTTTGGTGCGAGATAGCGGAGAGGTGGCGGTGCAAGGCGGCGGTGGACGTTCGCGCGGTGGAAAGCGACGACGATGGCGATGGATTCGGTGGCGGCTGTGAACGGAGAGAGCAGCGGCGGGAGTGACGGAGTGAGAGGGAGGTGACGGCGGGAGTGAGAGGAGGTGACTGCGGGAGTGAGAGCGCGGGAGTGAGAGGGAGGCGACGGCGGCGGGCGGGAGTGAGAGGGAGGTGACGGCGGCGGGAGTGAGAGGATTGGGTGACGGCGGTGGGAGTGAGAGGGAGGCGGTGGGAGTGAGCCGGTGGGAGTGAGAGGGAGGTGGTGGGAGTGAGCCGGTGGGAGGTGGTGGGAGTGAGCCGGTGGGAGTGAGAGGGAGGCGGTGGGAGTGAGCCGGTGGGAGTGAGAGGGAGGGCTGGGAGTGAGAGGGAGAATGTGGGAGTGAGAGGGAGAGGAAGGGGAATGTGTGACGGGCGTGGGAGTGAGAGGGAGAGGAAGAGGATTGGTTTTTTAGTTAACTTTTAGGGTTTTTGGTTTGTATTTACCAAAATGCCCTCGGTTTGGTTAAACCGCGGTTTTCTCAAAATGAAAACCGCGACCAAACCGCAGAATCGCGGTTTGGTCGTTTTTCAAACTGCGACCAAACCGCAAGCTTTAAAAACCAGACCAAACCGTGCGGTTTGGGCGGTTTTTCGAAAACTGCTGCCCACCCCTAATGCCTCGTGTTCAAAGTCGATGTAAAGTTGTTATTTTTGTGAGATGCATGTTATTTTGATGTGTTAGTTGTTAATAAATCACGTCCCACTAGTAAGTTTCCATTATCGTGTTGTGCGTGTGTGCGTTGAGAGCATGGTATACCCTGGCTCGCGTGTAGCTCGGGTATGAGACGGTTAGGATTTAGACAAATAAAAGCTAGGTGGAACTAGTATAGCTACTACTAATTTTTCCTAAGCTAAGGTTTATATAATTTGTCAAAATAAGGCCTAAGTTACAAAATTAAACAAAATAAGCTTTTAATAAAAGTTTGAAGTATGCCTCGAGATGCACATTGGCGCGAGGCGCTAGCAAGCCAAGTAACCGGTTCCAACAATGTGATAAATAAATATGATGTCTACAAACTAAGCTATTTTTTTGATATGCCTAAGTTATAAAAATTTAGGCTAAGCGAAATAAAAATAATAACAAAGCCTAAGTTGTGACATTTAATTGGGACATTTAGATCATCCTCGTGATGACTCCATCAAGAGTGTCCTAGAAAATTTAGTGGACATTAAAGGTGCATGGATTCTTTAAATCCAAGTCCTTGATGTGCATCTAGATAAGTAAGTGAAAGGAGATGTAGGGCTAGATGTGAACTAAAAATCAACTGTATAAACAAGTGTGTTTTTTGAACACTTGCAAAACAAAGCCTTAGATTTATCTGAAGAGAAGATTTAAGGGCTGGAAAGCCTGGAATCTTGGTGGAATTGGTGAGATTAAAGCTCAAAATGGATATGATTCTACATAGAAAACAATAGTCAAGGAAGCTACACCTTAAGTAACAAATTACAATCCTTTCTACTTGGTTTTCCTTACTTTCAATGCATCAAAATTGGGGCTTTTTGTTAAAAATGGGATTTATATGAATTTATTGGACTTAAATTGTGTAAGGACACCATTGATTTAATTAAAAAGAAAAACTAATTTTTGAGTTTTTGTTGGTGTTCTTGAGTTTTTCCTAAAAATGCAGCTATTTTATAGTTTTTTTTATAAGTTGTTGTTGTTGATTTGTTGTTATTTTTGTTAGGATAAAAATAAAAAATAAAAATCAGATCTTAAAAGAGCAGAGTCTCTGCTAAGGCGATGCAAGAGGGGAAAAAATATAGAAAATTGGAAAAAAGTAGGAAATTGAATTTTTTGGAAGTTTTGGGGGTTTCGCACTAGGTGTATAACTCGTAAAGCACACCTCTACTAATATTTAGACTAAAAATATTTATTTTTAGTCACACACTATAAACTCAATTAATTTGATCCTAAAATATCTAAAATAATATATTTGGACGCCAGAGACTTGGGAGACTGCCGTCAGGTGTCGGGTGCGCACTTCGAGGCTTGAGCGGGACATTATAGAGAGTTATTTACGATTACTAGAGGTTTGTAAACGTAGCATCCCACATCCCGAATAGGGAAATACTTGGTTTGAAACCCTAATTGAGCCCCAGTAACCCAACCAGACTTAACTAGAGCCAGTAGCTTCACCGTCTGTAAAATAATACCTAAACCAACTATTTTTTAGACTAGTAGCGAAAGGTCGATCCCACAGAGATTGGTAATCTTTCAAATGTCAAAAACAACAAAAAGGAAATTTGGGGTTTAAAAAAGTGATTTAATGAACTAATCTAAATACTATGACAATAAATAAACAATGGAAATAGCTTCGAAAATAATTAATAAAAATATCTAAGTCAAGACATACAAGTTCAGTTCGATAAAAGATTGGATTTTGTCTTCAATTTATATACAATATATGGTAATACAAAGTTGATCAAAATCGAAAACCTTGATTATAAACCTCCCAACCCTGTTTATATACATCAAAATATATATCAAACATTGTATATAAGTATAAGAAGGCTCATTACATTGTAGAGAAGATTACAAGAGACCTAAATCTTCTCCTTGCCCTTCGCTGAAGCGCTAAGTCGCGAACCTGAAATATTAAATTTGGGTGAGCGCTTCAACTTGTTTAGTAATTAAGGATTCACAAAGCCATTAACATTCCATATAATAATCAAGAACATTATGCAATAACAATATGCATCAATGTTAACTAACAAGAATATGGAAAGTATATAAATCAATACGTAACATATGCAAATCGAATTATCATTGATTAATACACTGTGGTTCCCATTTTATTTATAGAACTAGAGTCGATTACTCACCGTTGCTATTAATGCGATTGCTAGACCAACATATTGGTCGATATGATGTCTAGCTAATCCATTAATACCCAATGGTTCTATTTGAAACCCTCTTATGAGTATGTAATCTATGTAACCTATCGAATTGAGCATGAGTTATATATAAGCCGGGAAGGTAACCCATCTCCGATAAACCTATTCTCAAAGCCAAGATTTACAATCGTGGGCATTACACTCCATTTTTCATTTATTGAAAACCATCACAGTGTCATACACCCCTATTTTCAGTGCATAAACTACATGAACTATATATACTAAGATAGCCAGACAACATTCATAAATAAGTGAATCCGTACTTACCTCAGTCTAGGTTCCCATTCCAAGTTCCTAACTTTTCTGGGTACTATAGCTTTTCCGGGGATCCAACACCTTTCACAGACTATTTATAATCAATATAAGTATAATACCCTATAACTAAAACCCATAGTTCGATCCCTAAGTCCTCCTGAAATCCTCATCAATTTATGGCAATACCGTTACATCCACAAATCCCCAAAATCAAAGTATACATTCCTAAAACTCATTAGGGAGGACCTCTAGTGAGGTAAAAAGTCATATTCAATTATCAAATAACATAATTCACAGAGATTTAATCATCACTATGAAATCGAACTTCAACTAACACAAAAAACAAAACATACCAAAGTGATGATCTCGGGATTTTAAGTTGTTTAAGCTATTCAATACTTGTTGATTCGACTCCCTAAATAATCTCCTTCAATCAACAATCAAACCTAAACCCTCTCTCACTCGCTGTTTCGATCAAATGAATGAGATAAGTATGAGTTTTAGTTTAAATATATGGATTTTTCTCGAGATAGGCATTGCTTTATCTCTAGACCGATCAAATGATTAATATGCTAAAATGACGCTCCTAAAGTGACACAGACTTAAACACCATCAAACACTTATGCTTCTCTCGAGGCAATCCGATGATCCATATAATTCGAACCAATATTTTTAGTTTCGATATATATATATATATATATATATATATATATATATATATATCATGTATTCTCTCACAAATAAATTCATTGAACATGCCTACAAGTATTCTCAAATGTGCACATTCATTCCATGACCCCATCATCGCACATGGTGTACCTGTAATTCATTGTTTATTATGTATTTTCTTATTTATAGGCTTTATATAAATCTTTTATTTATACTACAACCATAAAATTTAGTTGAACAATCCAAAAAAAACACAAATCATCATGCAAACACACGCACACGCTAATTGAGGTACATCGAACTTAACCATGAGTTTAACTCAAGTTAATTAGGATTTAGATTGGTACTAATCACTAGTTTAAGGTAACATGTTGTTACAGTAAAACCATTAGAATTTCAACTTGTATTCACTTATTCCCCTATATATTTCCACTTTATATTTTTGCTATTATTTTCATCCATATTGTACTCTCTTCCTGTGAGTGTTATGTAGCTAGTCAATGGGGTCGGGCATGGCATATCCTCGCACTCGAGGCTCGCTACCCCAGGGTTTCTTGAGTAGTATGCATATGTTGGTAACCACGATCGAGGTTAATCCCGTAAATTTCATGTGCGGTTCGGAAGAGTTGGCAGTGAGTTTACTCCCGTCATTGACCCCATCCCGAGAGGGATTGGACGATAGTTTGACTACCAGCTGCTAGATAACTCTCATTCGATTGTGTAGAGCTGGTGTAAGTCACTCGCCAGTAGGCCCACTCAGTTTAGCGACTTCGACCCCGATTCGGTGCGATATTACCCCCAACTCATGTTCCTTTGTTTAGTTGTGACTTATCTTCATGCAATTTACTTATTTTTTGTCCTTTAAATTACTAGCATGAATAGTTGCGCCTTTATTAAATCTCTTGAATAATGGCCAAGATTCACTTAGTTTTACTTACTGTGATTTCTTTCATTATTTTTGCTATGTGGCAATGACAATGGTTGCAAATTCTAGATCCGCAATCTAACCGAAGAAAGAAGGTACTAGGCAATCTTTAAGGGAGCCGTACCCTGCCAAATTTTTGTGTAGGTGGTTGTGTATATTTATTTACTGTTTCATAGGTTTTGGGGAGGACTTATGTACTCGATATATGCATATTAACTTCTTTTGTATATTTTGTTGTTACTTACTTGATATGCATGGTATCTTTACTGGGTTTCCATACTGTAGGTTGTTTGTTGATGCATAAATCCCTTAATTTCATTATATGCATATTTTAAGACTTCTGCTTAACTGAATGAACTGATATTAACTTATCAAGTTTAGTAAGCATCTAACTTGTGAAATTTTGAACAAAATGACTTGATAACTCAAAAACCGCTAAGTTAGGCTAACTAAAGTTTCGAATAAAGGATAAGCTTGCGGGTCATCATCGATAAGCGGGCAATGACACGACATCTTAGTGACATGTCTGATGACGTGGCATGGCGGTGCTCAAATTGCATTGGAATTTAGGGTCATCACAATAATAATAATAATAATAATAATAATAATAATAATAATAATAATAATAATAATAATAAGTGTTCCTAGAATGCTATTGTGCATTGAAATTTAAAACTACTCTACCATATTACTCTCAACCGAATAATGTCCATACTAAAGAAAACAAAGTGTCGTATGATATGTAAATATCAAATCAAGAAATATTGGAAATTGAATTGTTTTGGTGCTCATGCGACAAGTGCTTCAGAAAATCATATTTGTCATCGCCTTCCAATTAGAAAAAGCTATCTAGGTCAACGCAATTGTTATTGAGAAAATGAATAAGTTTTATCCGTTCATCACTTCTCAAACATTTAACCTTTTTCATTTCTTTATTGACTTTCTTTCTTCTATCAATGCTCTTCATTTTCTTTTGGTAAAATCTTGTGTCGTAATGGTAACAATCAACCATACAATTCATGTTTTTGAATGCTGCAGCATAGACATAATAAAATTGTTGTGAATTCTTATTTAGTCCACCAACAATGTCATCATTTTTTTGTTTGCCTTCTTGCTCGATTGGTGTTTGACTTTGATGATGTTAATTGAACGCATGTAACGACCCAAAATCTTTAACTCGGACCTCGTGTCACCACAGGACTCTGATGGGGACTTATGATGATGCGGCGTACTTGGTCAACTCTCTGAAGTCGACTCCGAGGTATTTAATTTTTATGTGACGTGTGTATTATCCAATTTATATCCAAATGCATAGTTAAGGTTATCAAAGTTTAGAAATTACAAGTATTTGGACTCAAAATGCGTGCGTGGAGTGTCAGGTATATAACGCGAGTTGATAGGAATGGAAAGTTTAGGCTAGTTATTTAACTTGGTTATTGAATCAAATAAAAAGTATGCACATACACATAGACCAAGTAGTTGAGAGAAATATAAAATACCTAAGTTAGAGGAGTATGAACGAATGGCACACCTAAGTCACAAGCTCAACTTAAGAACTATTAAGATGACCTAGAGATGTGAGTGAGTATTAAGATTAATGCACATATATGAATGCCTGGGTAGGAGAAGTGAAGGCCTAGATCCTTCTAGTAATACACAAGTTAGAATAAAGAGAATCAGTAGTATAAAAGGGACACTTCTTAACAAAACCACTCCAACACTATTTTCTTTATTGTTGTTCAAATCTTGAGAAGAAGAAGAGTAGGAAAAGCTAATAATGGCTGGAATTCTAGAGAAAGAAAAGAAATAAAAGGCAAAATTTAATCATTTAGTGTGTAAAGATCAAGATGTGGGAAGCATGAACCCTAGGTGAGCTATCAATTCAAATTAAGAATGGATGTCATGCATTGAATGAGTTTTCTATTAGGTGTATGTCGATAAGTTTTGAGGTTTCTATGGGTTGTTGGATGATTATAAACTCTGAATTTCAAAACCAAATGAGTTTCAACGATGAATTTTAAACTTAAATGAGTTTTTTCTTTCTTTTTTTTTGAATTCACATGTGCAATGGTAAATTCAATGAATTGATGCATGAATTGGTGTAATTGTTGTTGTTTTTTATGTTGTTGATACAAATGTACTCCATTGTGGAAGGTTTTGGCGATAGGGATGGCCTAGGTGTGGTTTGGGGTTAAAAAAAATCCCAAATCCTGACATGCAGAAATGTAGTCGGTAATGCAGTTAGCACGTTATCTAGGCTAGATAGTGCGCTACTATTTCTACAGACGGGACACCTTGAAATGTTTTTGTAAAACGATCATAACTTTCTCGTTTTAACTTGGATTTTGACGCTCCATATATCGTTGGAAAGCTATTACAGAGAGGAACAACTAGAATCATTAGTTTTTCAGAACTAAGTTATACGATGTGTGAAAATGGGTTGAAAGTCAAAGCTCATCCATGTGGATAGCTATTTTGTAACTTTTTTAGCTGATTTTGGGTTTCGACTTTCCAAAGCTTTCCACAGATTAGATTTACCTTAATTGTTTCAGATCAAGATATATTTATATCATTTCATTGCCCATCGATTTTCTTATCATTATGGATTATCTAACATGTGTTTCCAAACACGTTTTGAATTATCAAAGTTAGGTTTTTAAAACTTGCATACGATGGACTTATTTTTGTAAATGGATCTCCAACCCACCTAATCAACTCATAATTGAGTTTTAATCGCTGGTTTATGTTCATTAACATTGAAATTAATACTTGGAGTCTTTCGAAGTCATTTTCGAGTGTTTTGACTCATTTGTGATTCATTTATATTAGTTAAAATGTGATTAATGACTAGAAACTAAAAATGGGATGAAATAAAATAAATGGACTCTAACACACCAAGACCAACTAAAATGGATGTCAAGAACTAAGCAGATAGGGTCAGGTATCGGGTGCTAGTTTAGGGGCGTGTTAAAAGCCGCGATGACGTATTTTTCGCGTAGTTTGAGGTAAGTAGAGCAGCTAGAGGATCAATTCCAATTCTTATCATGTTCTTTGATTTATTTCTTATTAATCCATTTACCTAGACTCGATTCTATATCATTGAGTGTTTAAGGCTTGAGTGTGTCAGGAAGGTACTCCTGGGTTTGGTGCTAGATAGAAAAACGTGACGTCACACCGAGTATTGGATCGTAGGTAGTAGATGTGGGGAGGTATTTGGGGTACTATAGATGCCCCCACGCTACAGTGAACTGAGCCTGTCGACTCGAAGAGTCACAGTTCTAGGAAGTCGAGTAGAGACACCCGCTTTGTGATGGATTTAGACTACTTAAACTCCTCCCCTTGACTCTTAGACACTCTATATCATTTTTATTATTTTCTAGTCCATTTATCATGCACTTTCATTTACTTATCTGTCTTTTAAATTCCCAAATGATACTTAGACTTATTGATTTAGTTTTATGAATTGTGATTGAAACTATACTGGCTTTACTCAGTGGAATTTTCTCATTTGCTTACAATTGCAAATCTACAGACGAGTAAATGCAAGAGGCTGGTGATTGGTGACTTCCTTTGAGGACTCTTAGAGCGGCTTCTCATCTTGCTTACTTGTAGGTTCTCGCGCTTTCGTATTATATATATGATTGTTTTTATAACACTTAGGAATCTCTTTGGGATTTGAGCAACACTGATTCATGTATATTCATGATTTCCCTCATATTGTCACCATATATAAATGCATGTTATATGTACACTACATGGTTCCACACTATTAGAATGTATGACTCTATATATCTTTGTATTGTTTAAATTTGTTGAAGTTTTTCTTCCGCTATTAAACTATTAAAATCGCAAATTACAACTACTCAACTTTAAATCACAAAATAACTTATAATAATGGAAAATGAGGCTGACTAGGCCTGCAAGGGCCGACTCGGGGGTCCATAAAGGCTCAAGTTGGGAGGGGCTTAATTTAAGGGAACTAGAGCCGTCACATTTGGTATCAGAGCACTAGGTTTAGTTAAGCGAACGTTATTGGTTAAGAAATTATGATACCAACATAGTTGATATCAAAGCAACATGTTAGATAAGATCTAGGCGTGGACTCTTGACTAAGCCATAACCAACATAAGAGAAAAATCAATGATAGAGTTAGTACAAGAATGAAACTTAGAATGGAACCTTATAATTCTGACTTAGAGTCTTAATTGGGAAGTAAGGAAAGTTAGGGAGAATTGAGACTTAATTTAATATGTGACATTTGTTATATTGTATTATACTATATAAGTAGCTATATGCTGATTAGAGACCCACTCTTTTTTGCTAGAATCAATATGACAGATCATCCTGGGCCAAGTGATGATAGTGGGCTGTAGGTCATTAATTTGCGAGCATAGACGAGCTACATACATTGACTCAGAGATTTACATCCCAGGATCAGCGATTAGAGGAGGTTCTAAGGATACTTAGATCACATACCTCAACTACACCATCACCATATTCATCAACAATGCACATGGCTTAGGAAGCAAGTGCGCCTACGGTACAAGCCACTCGATTGGCTACCACCATTGCAATAGTACCTATGACGATTGCCCTAGCACCGGTACAAGTAGAGATAGCACCCAGTGCACCTCCCACTCCGGTAGAGATAGTGTCATCCATATCGACAAAGATAAACATGAGAGCGACGCCTGAGGCCAAATAGTTACGTAAGTTTAAGAGATACCATCTGGCAGAATTTTATGTAGATACTGGCTTAGAGATGGCAGAGAGGTTCATGAAGAGTCACGGGAAAATACATGACACCTTGGCTACCGAGGAGCGCATGAGAGCTTCAATCTCCTCTGCACTACTGTTCGGAGAAGCAGACGACTTGTGGACTAGCTTGGTAGTGACTAGGGGAGTGCCCAAGGATACGGTATAGTTTAAGGGATAGTTTAACCTGAAGTATTTTCCCCTACAATGCTAAAAGAGAAGAGGAATGAGCTCATGAAGTTAAGACAGCTCACCGACGAGTCCGTCAAGCAGTACATATGATGATACTTGTAGTTACTAACATATGCTAAAAGTGTAGCAAACGCAAATGTGGATCATGTTTATTACTTCATAGAAGGTTTGTTACCTGAGGTGAGAGGCTATGTGGTCACGACCAAGCTAGGTACATTATAAGCAGCATATGAAAGGAGCCTGACCAGAGAGACATACCTGAGCATCCACCCTGATGAGGTCATATATGCACCGACACTAGGCCAATCAGAGTATAGATTAAGAGGATAAGAACAGGAAAGAAGGATGAATCAATAGCATAACAAGAACCTCAATAGGACACAGAGTACTCAGTCAGTGCTACCACTAGTATGGTTAATTCCTACAATCTTGCCTCCACCTACTTCAGCTTCTAGCTATGTTAGCTAGCCATCACAAGTAGTGCGGACAGCTTAAAGACAACTGTGATACCTAAAGAGAGCAAATATAAGTGGTGGTTTTACTCCCCTAGGACAGAGAGTATGTTTTCAATGCGTTTAGCTTAGACACTTCCATAATAAATGTCCAGAATTATATCACGCCCACCCGAGCAGCACTATGCCACAAGCCATGGAGAGCATTCACGTGGTGGTGGTGGTTCAACTGACGACGACTTGTGATTGTATCGAGGGTAAGAGTTCCTTCTAGTTACAGTTATATTATGTATGGATTGATAACCTGGAACTCGTGTGTTATCTTGCAATTCCAGATGTTTTTTGATTAAGTTATGGTTGACACTTACTAGGTATAGTACTACTCAACCTTAGCAGCATTGTTAAGGACGAGAAACACCCAACTTAAGTTTAGATTCTGATAGGAGTGTAAGATCATGGTTGATTTTGGTACATGGGATACCAAAACATGCCTTGAAGCTACCTAAATAGAGGCAAAACTAGCCGAGTTGTGACTTATCATATGATACATGAACATGCATTGTTCATGATAGTTGCATTGTTCATGATAGTTGTGGTCACAACTTTGTCAAATATTTCTACTGCCTGAGCATTGATATGGATTTAAGGAAAGTTTAGTTGTCTATATTTAGTATGAATAAGAACTAATGAACTGATAATGTTTATTGAAAATATCGAGAATAGTTTTGAGCCTCAGATTTCATGGAAAGGGTATAAACTTGCGTGTGAGATATAAGTGGTTTGGAAAGTAATCGCAAGTTGAACGTACAAGTTGCGGTCATAATGTCTTACATCATGATTATTGGACCTTGTGACGCATTAATGGGTGACATCAACGATGAAATCGTTGACATCCCCATTAATGTTTCGAGAACTAGAAGCGGTCTAAGTAGACACACATTACAAATTCGAAAAGTTAAAACTGTTAGAAGTGGCAGAAGGCCACGATTTGAAGAATCTATTTTGAAATGTTTAAAAGATGCTAGATTAGGCCCATAGTTGATTTGGGGAGAATCGGGCCGTCATAATTTGTTATAAACCATAGTCTGGTGGACTTATAGGAATACAAGCATTCGAAAGTGGTTAAAGCTTACAGTTTGATGAAACTTAGGAGTCGAGTTGTATGATGAGACTTTACACAAGTTTACAGTTCATTATTGAGCGTCGAGCTATTTAAAGAGAATTTACACAAGTCCACAGTTCATTATTAAATGTCGAGCAGATAGGGAGTGACCCTGCAAAAGTCTATTGCTTCTAATTAAGAATCAGGCTATTTGAGGTGACTCTAAGTGAGTCAACAGTTCGTATTTGTATTTGAGTCGCTTAAATTGACTTGGATAAACTCGCGGTTTGATAATAACACCCTAAGCTATTAGAAGCGGCCTGTAGTTTAGGGATTGTATGACCTACCAAAATCATGTTTGGAGATATTCACAAGAAGAGTGGTGGAAGGGTTGGTTTACAAGCACTTCCTAGACTTACTATAGAATTTGGTAAGTCTTAATTAAGTTATTTCAATTTTGAGGATGAAATTCTTATTAGTAGGGAAGGCTGTAACTGACCCAAAATTTCTAACTAGTGTCATGTGTCATTGCAGGACTTTGATGGGGACTTATGATGACGTGGAGTACTCGGTCAGCTTTTGGGAGTCGACTCTAAGGTATTTTACTTTTGTGTGATGTGTGTATTATCCTATTTATATCCAAATGCATAGTTAAAGTTATCAAATTGTAGAGTCGATGGGAATGGGAAGTTTAGGCTAATTATTTAACTTGGTTGTGGAATCAAATAAGAATTATGTACATACACATGAATCAAGCAGTAGAGAAAATATAAAATGCCTAAATTAGAGGAATATGAACGAATGACACACCTAAGTCACACGCTCAACTTAAAAACTATTGAGATGGCCTAGAGATGTGTGTGAGTAATAAGATTAATGCAAATATAAGGATGTATGGGTAGGAGAAGTGAGGGCCTTAGATAGTTATAGTAATACATAAGTTAGAATCAAGAGAATCACTAGTATAAAAGGGACACTTCTCAACAAAACCACTCCAACACTATTTTCTTTGTTGTTCAAAGCTTAAGAAGAAAAAAGTAAGAGAAGCTATGAATAGCTAGACTTCTAGAGAAAATAGAGGAACAAGAGGCAAAATTTAATCATCTAATGTGTAAACATTAAGATGTGGGAAGCATGGACCCTAGGTAAGCTATCAATTCAAATTAAAATGGATGTCATGCATTGAATTAGTTTTCTATTAGCTGCGTGTTCATGAGTTTTGAGGTTTCTATGAGTTGTTGGATCATTATAAACTCTGAGTTTTAAAACCAAATAAGTTTCAAAGATGAATTTCAAACTTAAAATGAAATTTTTAGTTTTTCTTTGAATGCATGTGTCCAATGGTAAATTCAATGAATCGATGGATGAATTGTTGTAATTGTTGTTGTTTTTTATGTTGTTAAGGCGTATGTACCCCATTGTGGAAGTTTTGGCAATAGATATGGCTTAGTTGGGGTTTGGGGTAAAAAAACCCCAAATCCCAACATGCAAAAATGCAGTATGCAATGCAGTTCACACATTATCTAAGCCAGATAGAGCGCTATTGTTTTTGCAGATGGGAATGTTTGACATGTTTTTGTAAAACAATTAAAACTTTCTCATTTTAACTCTGATTATGACGCTCCTCATACCGTTGGAAAGCTAGGATATAGATGAACAACTTAGAACTATTAGGTTTTCAAAACTAAGTCATATGATTTGTCAAAATGGGTTGAAAGTCAAAGTTCATCCATGGTGATAGCCATTTTGTAACTTTTTGAGCTAATTTTGGGTTTCGACTTTCCAAAGCTTTCCATTCATCGGATTTAGCTCAATTGTTCCAGATCAAGGTTTCTTTATGTCATTTCATTGTCCATTGATTTTCATATCATTCCAGATTATCTAACACGTGTTTCCATATGAGTTTTGAATTATCAAAGTTATGTTTCTAAAACTTACATACATTGGACAGATTTTTGTAAAAGGATCTCCACCTCACCTAATCAACTTCTAATTGAGTTTAAATCACTGGTTTATGTTTACTCACACTAAAGTTGAGACTCGTAGTCTTTCAAAGTCATTTTCGGGTATTTTGAGTCATTGGTAGATTCATTTAGTTAGTTAAAAGGTGATGAATGACTATAAACTAAATATGGGCTGAAATAAACTAAATGGACTTTAACACACCAAGGCCAACTAAAATGGATTTCAGGAACTAAGTGGATAGAATCATGCATCGGGGGCTAGTTTAAGGCATGTTAGAAATCGTGAGGGTGTATTTTCTGCGTAGTTTGAGGTCAGTAAACCTGCTAGAAGATCAATTCCAATTCTTATCATATTCTTGGATTTGTTTCTTGTTATTCCATTTACTTGGAATCTGTTCTATATCATTGAGTGTCTAAGACTTGAGTGTGTCAGGAAGGTGTAGCGACCCCAAGTTCCAGGTTGCCTTGCTACCACCACGTCATATCCCACGTCACCTAGCCTTGCCACATCATGGCCTGCTTATTCTTGACACCTTGCGACCAAGTGAGTTGCTTACCCTTTTTCCAGCTAACCCTAATTATACTAACTAATCTTTACATAAGTATTAATAGTTTAATTAGCCAGTTACTTGATTTATCAAGTTATATTATAATTTTATTGCGAAAGTCTTTAAATGAGTAATTTATGCAATATTTAAAAATCCTAAGTAATGGAAAACCCGACAAAAGATATCATGTATATATTAAGGTGAGATAAGTATAACAAAAGTTCCATATATATGTAATCAGTGTTGTACAGTCCCCAAAACCCAACAAAAATAAATAAATATATACATATTGTAGTTACACATGAGCTGGCTCCACTATCTCAAAGGTAGTCGCCTAGTACCTCCTTACCATTGCCCTTGCTCGTAGAAGGATATGCATTCACTCACCCAACAAATACAGTGACAGTCCAATGAGTAAAATCCTAAGATAAGTATATACAATATTAATGAAATAAAATTGATAAACTACGAGACATGTGAATATAACTCCTGACAACAGTACATTCTATTCCTATGAATGTAGGCAACATATGATAAGCAAAAACAATAGCGTGAAATAAATAAGCAGCATGTACAAATTAAACAAGCTTGAAAATGAAGCAATACTCAATAAACATCCGTCTAATCACGAGAAAACCCAGACCTACACCAGCCAGTAATTGATAATTCAAATAGGAACCACGTATATACTTACAGGCTTACAGTGACTAAACCCCAACTGAAGTTACCGGATGAACACTTCTAGACACTATTTCAAGTTAAGGGAAAACCCTAAGTCCCTCCCGACAGTCGTAGATATATTCTACTGCCATCGACAAGAGCACTAAACACAAGTAACTCGTGCAAGCATTTAGCCACAACCAATATATACACAAATCGAATAGGAGTGAACACCCATGTGTGCCCACCAGTAGTCATACATGAAATACGATATCAATAAAACCAAAACCATGAAATCTGTGAAGCATTCTCATTAGGATTACGCACCTCAATCCGTGCTCCGACTTCCTCGGACTCCCAAATTCGACCCGACTAGCTCCTGATACCTGATATCCCTGAGTTCGGTATCTTATCAATTCAAATATAGTGGATTTAAGATTAATTTAGTGCCTATTAACTCTTAAAACTAATATTTATTTCAAAACCTAAAAATTATTAAGTAGTCTTTTATTAAGTTAATTCATTCTAAATAAGTTTAAAATATTAAATCTAAAAATTGGTGTGTCAAAAGTGGGTTTCAACTAATTCAAATTTTTGGTGTCGATTACTCGCATTAATTTAGTGCCTATTAGTGCGGTAATCGCAAAACTAAATTCGAGTTTCTACCTAGAATCGTTTGCGCGCTAATTCTCCTCATTAGCGCACTAATTGCCCTCTACGAATGAATTTTTAACTTTAAAATTATGTCCCAAAGTCCCCAATTAGCTAACTAAACCTCATTTAACATCCTATTCATATCGAACCTCATTTAACATCCTATTCATATCAAATTGACCCAAAACAACAATTAGAACAACCTTAAAATAACAATTTGATCAATTTCCTCAAATCTCATAAATTCACTAGTTTTTTCAATTTCATCAAAATACCAATTCAATCAAAACCAGTGATAAATCCTTATTTAAAATGATCATTTAACATATAATTCATCGCAATATCACCAAAAACTAGGGATCTAACCCTTAAATTCAGTTTTTCATTAAAACTCCCAAAAATGGGTTCATCAAATAGAGGAGATGATGAAGAAGATGATTACCTAAGTTTTGATTCCTCAACTTGCCTCCAAAGTGGTTGAATCCCCTTTTGAATGAGCTATTCTTCTCTGATTTCCCAACAAAATTGATTTTGATTTCATTTGCATGCTTGATTAACCTTGCTTATATATTAAATTGATGTTAAGTCCTAGCCCTTCATCCTCATGCACTTACATATCCCGAGGATTATCCAATGGCTCACCTCTAGCCACTTAGCCCACTCACTCCCACTTTCTCACCTCATGTGACACCATTTTGTTACTTACATTTCTCCTAGATGTCTCCATTAGTATCTCTAGACCAATCCTATGCTTTTCATTTAATTTACTCAAACTATAAGCCTTTATTTATTAGATTTATTCACTTTAGCTTAAGCCCACATAATATCTATGGTTAATGGTTTTATTCACCAAAAATTATCAACTTGTGGTCTCATTAACCCTCGACTACCCGACACTTAGTGCCCCACGTCTCAACACAAAATTTAAGGTACACCATAGCCTATCATTTTAATTGATTTAACTTAGCCTATGGTTACATTACCTATTTTAATTCATCACCTAATCATCTTAATGTGAATTAGTGGAGTTTTTTAGTGTACCCATAGTTCGCCTACTCGACACCTGCGTCGACACGCCTTTCAATGCGAACACTCATCACACAACCTCGCCCGATATCAACATACACACATGCAATATAATAATAATAAATTTAAAAACCACATTTACACAACCACCATTTCACAAAGAACATATTTCCTCGGTTCTCGTGTTCAAGCCAACTGAGTTGTCCACGTAACGCTCAAATTACGCCCGTTAATCCCCAAGATTAGCGCTAATCCTAGTTTAATTAATTTGGGACGTTACAAAAGTACTACTAGGTTTAGTGCTAGATGGACTAACGTGACCTCACCCTGAGTACTAGTGTCAAATCCCGAAATTTTCGAACTAGTAATTACTGTTAATCCAATATTAAGGGAGCCTAATTCTCGTTTTGGCTGCGAGTCGGTAGGTAAACACTAGTGAAATTGAGATTTATAATTAATTTTATTATTGTGACGGTCCTTACTTCTAAACAGGGCACCGCCCGGCCTAATCCTGTACTTAAGCCTTAATCCACATGATCTAAGAATTCAATACGTATTAGTCAGCCTATCATCCCTATAAGTCTCCAAATCTCTATGTATTGTGATATTATCACATCGATAGGTAATTCAAATGTTAAGAGGAAGTATTTGTAATTCAAATATTGAGCGAAAGCATTAATACTCCAAAACATTCCTAAATGTGGAAAACCAGGAAAAGACAACACCATTTGCATGTATAGATATGACACTATTCACTTAACCCACTGTACAACCCAAAATGACATATTTAATCATAATACAACAAAAGTTGAGACGTACAAAATGAGCGAAGAGAGTCGCCAAACTGCTCGAAGGAAGTCGTCGATCTTCTCCTTCCCCGGTCTGCTACTGCTCGACGGGCCTACACCCACCGTCACAAACTAGACGGTGAGTATAGTGATATTTAAGTACTAACTGGAGAATTTCATGTCACATTTCCAAAAGAAACGAATGGTATTTAAAAGCATAAATGAGCGAAATAGATTGCTGAAACAAGTAATGCAAGTAAATACCACAGTTAAAGATGTAGAGACAGACACAAGCTAAGTCGAGAAGATCTACGTCCGTCGGCGGTGAGACCTCACCCACCTTTTTTCACTACTATATGGAGCTACGCTCAACATATCTCACATAAGTAGCGGAGCTGCGCTCTACGCTTTACAACATCAATCTCATACTTGCCGACCACCCCGAGTCTCATACCTCGTATGCCGCGCAAGTGTAGTGGTGAGTGCCGGAACCCCGGTAGACCCATATCCTCGTGAATCGCGCATCTCTCGTGCAATGGACACTAGATACTCCCTACTTTCATTTCAAAAATAAATAATTCCAAAATTCTAGAATTTCAAAACAAGTTAAGCTGCAAAGCCCAAAGGAAATCGAATACAAGGCTATTTAAATTCAAAGTAGCCCATTAGCATGCTTTTCATCAATTGTATTCAAGAACGACATCAAGCGTAGGAATTAGAGCCAATGAAATAATTCACAAGGCATCATGTCACAATATTCATCCATGAATAGATACAAGAACAACATGATGTGAGATGACAAGTAGTAATGTCTACCAATAGACCAATAAAGCAATAAGAGAATTAAATGAAATATAAAATTCTCATAGTTGTACTTACAAGTCACACGCTTGTCCTAGTCTAGTCAATTCCTCAACGAATCGAAATGCGTGCCCAAACGCCTGAGTTCCCCCGTAATTCTCTAACATTCAATAATGTCTCACTTAGGCCAAATCGAAGTCGAGACAAATTTTGAAACACTTTTCTTATTTATTTTTGGCCATTCGGCCCATTTCACGTTTTTCGAGGTAAAACCCCTGTATAACGTCTCGACCGACTTCCAAATTCTTCACTTTTTATGAAAATCTAGAATTTCTATTGATTTGGGTCACAAATATATTTTTTCTATTTTTCTGGAATATTCTGAATTTTTTTCCATAATTTTATTTATTTTTTGGAATTTATTATATATTAAAAACTGTTTAATTTAATTAAATAATTAAAGATATATAATATATATTATATATATTAAGGTGGGTCCGGGTCAACCCGACCCGGTCCAGCTGACCCGGGTCGGTCTGACTTGATCTCCATCGGGTCAGGGTCGGTCCGACTCGACCCACAAGGGTTCGGTCGACCCGACCCGACTCTTACCTTCTTCTTCCCGAAGCCTCTGTTCTGCAATTTTTTTTTCTTTTATTTGTGAGGCGTTGGGGTTGGCTCCCCCCAACCCCAACCCCAATGGGTTTTGATGGCAAGGGATATCCCCTTGCCATCTCTCCCGTTCCTCTCTCGGTCGGCCATGAAAGTTCGACCCTCCATGGCCATGACACCGAAAGCAACTATAACAACAGCCAACACACAACAGCCAACAACCAAATCGACAATGGAAATCAACAACTCACCTTGCTTTGAGTTCCTGGATCTCTCTCTCGATCTCTCTCTCCTTTCCTTATTCTTCCTTTTCTCGGGCTTTCCTCTCTTTCAGCCTCCCTGTGTTTGTGTCTTTGTGTATGTATGTGTGTATGTGTGGTGTATGTGTAAGTGGGGTAGGGGACACATGGTATAAATTTTACAAGTGTAGGTTGGTTTTGAACAAGTGTGATGTTATGTCTTGACACCTAATTGTGACACAGCTAAGACACTCGTCCGTGTTTTCGGGAGTTTCGACGCCCGGTTTAGCGTCTGAACCTTGATATCCGCGTACCGCCGCGTCACTAGTCGCCCAATATTTATTCCATATTAATTACATGACATATTTTATTCACTTGGTGTGTTTTTGTTTCCCCGACCTAATAGTCGGTCCCGTCAACTACCCGGTACTAACGTCGACACGCATATCGAGGCGTGTCCCCGCTCTCATCTCGACACCTACAACCGTACAAAATGACTTAGTAAGTCTACACAATACATAACACTAGGCATACATCAATACAAAAATATCATATACCTCGCCACGTGCCTCGGTCGGTGTACGTATCAAAGTGTAGGTCTCACGTCAAGGGTCGGTGATCCTGATTAAGGAATTAAAATGGGGTTAGTGATTTGGGTTGTGACAAATATTCCCAACAAAATGAAAATTTTGTCCTCGAAATTAAGTTTAAGTTACGGTTCTACCTGACTCGAACAGGTACGGGAATCTAACTCGCTTGTATGCCACTTTCTCGACCTGTTTCTTAATCATGAAATGCTCGATGTACCTCGATGCAAGCTTACCTTTCACCCCAAATCTTTGAAGACCCTTCCGAGAGGAAACCTTTAAATAGACAAAGGCTCCCTCGGAATACGCGAGATCACCGCGATACTTATCTGCATATCTCTTTTGTCTCTCATGTGCTCCTCCGAGTCTCTGACGGATCAGTTTGACCTTTTCGTGTGGTCAACAACAATTTCAAGCCCCACTATCTCCCGGTCCTCTGGCTCGGCCCAACACGATGGCGAGCGACACGGTCTGCCATATAAAGCCTCAACTGGCGCCATCTCAATACTAGCCAGATAACTATTGTTATAAGCGAACTCACGCAACGGTAGGTACTCCCCCCAAGATCTGCCAAACTCCAACACGCATGCCCGCAACATGTCCTCGAGGACCTGAATCAATCTCTCAGTCTGCCCGACGATTTTAGGGTGGAAAGCCGTACCGAACTGTAGGCGCGTACCGTACTGCTCTTGCACACTCCTCCACATCCTGGACGTATATGTAGCATTTCGATCTGACGTGATCGTTAATGGTACCCCATGCACCCTAATAATCTCTCTCTCGAATAGTACGCTCGATGATCGAACGTATAATGCGATGCCACTGGCAGAAATGAGCAGATTTCATTAGTCTGTCAACTATAACCCAGATTGAATCACGTCTCCTCGCGGTCCTCGGCAATCCTCTGACAAAATCAATAAAGATGTCTTCCAACTTCCATCGAGGAATGGGAAGCAACTGTAGTAATCCCCCGGGTCTGCGATCCTCAGACTTTACTTGCTGACATATACTACAATTCCTGATGAATATAGACACGTTTGCCTTTATCCTAGGCCACCGGAAATGTCTCCTCATATCATGGTACATTTTAGTCCTGCCTTGATGTACGATAAATCTGGAACGATGCGACTCTTAAAGGATCTCATCTCTCGATTCTAGTACCTCTGGTATCCACAACCTGCCCCGGTATCTCAGACACTGATATGTCGTCTCTTGCCCAATTTGTACACTCTGCACTCTATGCTAACTTGCTAAATTTTGAGTACAATCGGTCGGTCCTCTGACCTTCTAACACTCGATGTGTAGACACGGTCTGTAGTTTCATATGTGCGCAAATCTTCACCTGATTATCGGTAGGAATCTCTGTCTGACATGCTGTCACCATTGCCTCGAGTAATCCATACCCATGTATCATGTGACATCTGACCACCTCAGCATCTCTACTCGGTCTCCTACTCAGCGCATCTACGACTACGTTCGCTTTTCATGGTTGATACTCTAAGGAAAATCGTAGTCCTTCAAGAACTCCAACCATCTGCGCTATCTCATGTTCAACTCTTTCTGTATGAAAAGATATTTTAGACTCTTGTGATCAGTGAAGAGTGAATCTCTTTCCATACAGAAGGTGTCTCCAAGTCTTTAGCGCAAATACAACTGCTGCCAACTCTAAATCATGCGTGGAATAGTTTTTATCATGTATCTTTAACTGTCTCGATGCTTATGCCACGACGTCGCTACCCTGCATCAACACACAACCTAGACCTATATGAGAAGCATCCGTGTACACTAGAAGTCCTTATCCAACCTCTGGTAGTACCAACACTGGCGCGGTAGTTAACGACCTCTTCGATTGAGTAAATCCAGCCTCGCACTTCTCAGTCCACTCATAAGCAATATCCTTCTGCGTCAGCCTCATCATCGGTGAAGCGACCTTCGAGAAATCCTTCACAAATCTACGGTAATATCCTGCTAACCCAAGGAAACTCCTGATCTTCGGTACTGATGTCGGTGCTGGCCAATCCGTGATCATCTGAATTTTGGCCGGATCTACTGCAATCTTTGCTGCTCCAATAATGTGCCCCAAGAACTTGACCTCTGCAAGCCATAATTCACACTTGCTAAGCTTAGCAGAAAGTCGATGTTCTTTCAATGTCTACAACGTCTCTCTCGAGGTGTTGTTCGTGATCCTCACGTGTCCTCAATACCTAGTAGTAGATGGAACTTCTTCTGTGATAGGATCCACTTCTCAATCTTTTCATGCTCCCTCTCTCCCGAAAAATACGCCGGCCTGAGTCTAATGAACTCCTTCACTAGTTTGTCATCCCTCGACAAACCAGTGATCTCAGATATAGCGGGTGTGGGCATGTATACTACTGCTTCTATTGTCTATACTTTGACGACCGGTAGTGCTAGTGGACGCAGTGCCACTGGCTCTGTACGGTGGTATTGGTGTTCGTGCCTCTGTGATAATAGTAGTGGTTGGTTCGCAGTAGGAGTCTTTGTGGTAGGGGTGTTATAGTAGTAGCCGTGGTGACGGGGGCGGTCAAAACCAGTGCAGTCAATTGTGCCGACATGTAGTAGTGAATGAACTCGGTGATCCGTCGCTCCTAAGCGGTCATCTGGTCAGACATCCTCTAAAACCTTTCAACTGATACGGTGAGAGGCTGACTGCCGCTAGCTTCGGTGTCTCAACCCCGCGCGAATCTCCCTTCGGTGTCTTCAAGTGGATAGCGAACGCGAATCAAAAACTACGTGGCATAACGCGTATATATATATAGAAACTAACACGTACATATAAGAAATCCCCATCTCACATTCACTCAATTCCCAACAAAATAGTTCCAAAGTAAAGATCATCTGGTTTCCACTTCTAAGGTTTGTGTTTTATACGAGTTATTATCCCTAAGGTTCTAATAACAGGCTTTGATACCAACTGTCACAGTTGGTATCAAAGCTTAGGTTGGGGAGAATTATATCTCGGTGATGTTTAAATTGAGCCTACACCCACTTATATTTGAACTAATGAGACACCAAACTCAGGAACTTAGAAAAAGGATACGGGAGAGCGGATACAAGATTTGGAGTTACGGGAGGCCAGTAAAGCTAGGATTTTACTTTGTTGTTGTGAGTATACCCAATGAAAATTTTACTTGGCATTTCATTCCTATTAATTGTTGTTCTTGCATAGTCCTTTTGACTATTTTGCTTTTGTACTCTTATATCATGTGTTCTTTGTGTCTATGCTCACTTGATGAGTCTAGTTTGCATGATATTCATTCATTTAATTTAATTCATTGATTATATCCCATGTTGTTTCTATTCTTGTTGTTTTAAATGTGATTTGAATGATAAATAGCATGCTATTAGGCTAGTGAATATCTTATAAATGTTTAAGAGGACTAGTATTCTTTATTTGTTTAGGTGTGTAGATGTGTCATGCCTTGACAATCCATCCCTGGTATTTCTTGAAATTTTAAAAGTAGTTTTTGCATTTAGGTCCCGTACTCGATCGATGTGTGCGCGACTCACGGGGTTAGAGTCCCTGGGGATGTCGGCACCTGTTACTTTACACTGTATGACACCCGGGGTTAGAGTCCCCGAGGTGGTCTACACACCGGGGTTAGAGTCCCTGGTAACACTTGGGTTAGAGTCCCTTGTGTTATATGATGATGGAGTGGGAGTGACACGTTTCACTGCCGACCGGACCTAAATCACTACTACTTAGCCTAGTGTCAGTATCACTTATTTAACTCTGGTATTTACTCGCATATGGTTTATTTTCCAGTTTTCCATTTATATGCTTTTAAATACCATTTGAATATTTGGAAATGCAACTTAAACTTGTCATTGGAGATTACTTTTTTTATTCTTGTACTCACCGTCCTTTTTATGACGGTGGGTGCAGAGTCGTTTACCAGCAGGTTGGGCAAAGAGAAGATCGGCGATTATCCTCGAGCCCGCGGCGTTTCACTGCATCGATTGTAGGTCTTCTTTTGATATTTTGATTTTATATGTTATATATGTTTTTCAGATACTATTTGGGGTGCTATATTGGGTTGAGTGTTAGTCCCCCGACTTGACTTAGACTATTTTGTTGTTTCGCTACATTTTGAGGACTTTATATATGTGATGTCATTTCTTGGTTTTCCACACTTAGGATTTTATAAATGGCTTCCGCATAAGTTACTCATTGCTTCCGCATAATCAATAAGACTTCCGCTAATTAATTTATTTAATAAAAAGTTTTAATTAACTTTAAATTTTATAAATGGGTACATAAACACGAGAAAAGAGGCGTCTAGATTTGTAAAGGCTGACTAATACGTAGTTAAGTCCTACGTGGATATGATTAGGGCTTAATTACAAGATTAGGTCGGACGGTGCCCTAGATTAGGAAAGGGGTCGTCCGTGTGGTCAATAACAATTTCAGGCCCCACTCTTCACTGATCACGAGAGTTTGAAATATCTCTTCACACAGAAAGAGCTGAACATGAGACAGCGCAGATGTTGGAGTTCTTGAAAGACTACGACTTTTCCTTAGAGTATCACCCAGAAAAGCAAACGTAGTCGCAGATGCACTGAGTAGGAGATTGAACTAACGATCAACCCAATATAGCACCCTAAATAGTATCTGAAAGACGTATATAACATATACAATCAAAATATCAAAAGAAGACCTACATCGATACATTGACACGCCGCGGGCTCAAGGATAATCGCCGATCTTCTCTTTGCCCGGCCTGCTAGTAAACTACTCTGCACCCACCGTCACAAAAAGGATGGTGAGTACAAGAATAAAATAGTAATCCCCGATGACAAGTTTAAGTTGCATTTGCAAAATTCTATGAAAAGAACATATGTGGGAATGTCGGTGATGTTTAAATTGAGCTTACACCCACTATATTTGAATTAATGAGACACCAAACTCAAGAAATTAGGAAAAAGGGTACGGGAGAGCGGATACAAGTTTTGGAGTTACGTGAGGCCAGTAAAGCTAGGACTTTACTTTGTTGTTGTGAGTATACCCAATGACAATTTTACTTGGCATTTCATTCCTATTAATTGTTGTTCTTGGATAGTCCTTTTGACTATTTTTCCTTTGTACTCTTATATCATGTGTTCTTTGTGTCTATGCTCATTTGATGAGTCTAGTTTGCATGATATCCATTCATTTAATTTAATTATATGTCGATAAAATAAATAGAAATTGACAAAATTCTATGAAAAGAACATATGTGGGAATGTCTGTGATGTTTAAATTGAGCTTTCACCCACTATATTTGAACTAATGAGACACAAAACTCAAGAAATTAGGAAAAAGGGTAAGGGAGAGCGGATACAAGATTTTATATGTTATATACGTTTTTCAGATACTATTTGGGGTGCTATATTGGGATGAGCGTTAGTTCCCCAACTTGACTTAGACTATTTTGTTGTTTCGCTACATACATTTTGGGGATTTTATATATGTGATGTCATTTCCTGGTTTTCCACACTTAGGAATTTATAAATGGCTTCCGCATAAGTTACTCATTGCTTCCGCATAATCAATAAGACTTCCGCTAATTAATTAATTTAATAAAAAGTTTTAATTAACTTTAAGTTTTATAAATAGGTACATGAACACGAGAAAAAGATTCGTCTAGATTGTAAAGGCTGACTAATATGTAGTTAAGTCCTACGTGATATGATTAGGGATTAATTACAGGATTAGGTCGGGCGTGCCCTAGATTAGGAGAGGGGCCATCACAGTTAATTTATAAAATTTAAAGTTAATTAAATATTTTTATTAAATTAATTAATTAGCGGAAGTCTTATTGATTATGCGGAAGCAATAAGTAACTTATGCGGAAGCCATTTATAAAATCCTAAGTATGAAAAACCAAGAAATGACATCACATATATAAAGTCCTTAAAATGTAGTAAAACAACAAAATAGTCTAAGTCAAGTCGGGGAACTAACGTTCAATCCAATATACCACCTAAATAGTATCTGAAAGACGTATATAACATATATAATGAAAATATCAAAAGAAGACCTACAATCGATGCAGTGAAACGTCGCTGGTCTCGGGGATAATCGCCGATCTTTTCTTTGCCCTGCTGTAGGTAGACGGCTATGTGCCCACTGTCATAAAAAGGACGGTGAGTACAAGAATAAAATAGTAATCCCCGATAACAAGTTTAAGTTGCATTAAATATTCAAATGGTATTTGAAAGCATATAAATGGAAAACTGGAAAATAAACCATATGCGAGTAAATACAAGAGTTAAACAAGTGATACTAACACTAGGCTAAGTGGTGGTGATTTAGGTCCAATCGGCAGTGAAACGTGTCACTCCGACCCAATAATCATATAGCACAAGAGACTTTAACCTAAGTGTTACCAGGGACTCTAACCCCTATGTTTAGACCACCTCAGGGACTCTAACCCCGAGTGTCATACAGTGTCCAAGGACTATAACCCCGGTGCGTAGACCACCTCAGAGACTTTAACCCCGAGTGTCATACAGTGTCAAATAACATGTGCCGACATCCCCAGGGACTCTAACCCCATGATTCGCGCACACCTCGATCAAGTACGGGACCTAAATGCAAAAACTACTTTTTAAATTTCAAGAAATACCAAGTATGGATTGTCAAGGTATAGGCACATCTACATACCTAAACAAATAAGAAATACAAGTCATCTTAAACATTTATAAGATATTCACTAGCCTAATAACATGCTATTTATCATTCAATTCACATTTGAAACAACTAAAATAGATATAGCATGTGATAAAATCAATGAAACAATCTAGACGACTCTTTTCTTGTGTTCATGTACCCATTTATAAAATTTAAAGTTAATTAAAACTTTTTATTAAATTAATTAATTAGCGAAAGTCTTATTGATTATGCGGAAGCAATGAGTAACTTATGCGGAAGCCATTTATAAAATCTTAAATGTGAAAACCAGGAAATGACATCACATATATAAAGTCCTCAAAAGGTAGCGAAACAATAAAATAGTATAAGTCAAGTCGGGGAACTAACGCTCAACCCAATATAGCACCCCAAATAGTATTTGAAAGACGTATATAACATATACAATCAAAATATCAAACGAAGACCTACAATTGATGCGGTGACACGCCGCGGGCTCAAGGATAATCGCCGATCTTCTATTTGCCCCGCCTACTGGTAAACGGCTCTGCACCCACCGTCATAAAAAGGATGGTGAATACAAGAATAAAACAGTAATCCCCGATGACAAGTTTAAGTTGTATTTCCAAATATTCAAATGGTATTTAAAAGTATATAAATGAAAAACTGAAAAATAAATGATATGCAAGTAAATACCAGAGTTAAACAAGTGATACTGACACTAGGCTAAGTAGTAGTGATTTAGGTCTGGTCGGCAGTGAAACGTGTCACTCCGACTCCATCATCATATAGTACAAGGGACTCTAACCCAAGTGTTACCAGGGACTCTAACCCCGGTGTGTAAACCACCTCAGGGACTCTAACCCCGGGTGTCATACATTGTCAAATAACAGGTGCCGACATCCCCAGGGACTCTAACCCCGTGAGTCGCGCACACATCGATCGAGTACGGAACCTAAATGTAAAAACTACTTTTTAAATTTCAAGAAATACCAAAGATGGATTGTCAAGGCATAGGCACATCTACACACCTAAACAAATAAAGAACACAAGTCCTCTTAAACATTTATAAGATATTCACTAGCCTAATAACATGTTATTTATCATTCAAATCACATTTAAAACAACAAGAATAGACACAACGATGGGATAGAATCAATGAATTAAATTAAATGAATGGATATCATGCAAACTAGACTCATCAAGTGAGCATAGACACAAAGAACACATGATATAAGAGTATAAAGGCAAAATAGTCAAAAGGACTATTCAAGAACAACAATTAATAGGAATGAAATGCCAAGTAAAATTGTCATTGGGTATACTCACAACAACAAAGTAAAGTCCTTGCTTTACTGGCCTCCCGTAACTCCAAATCTTGTATCCGCTCTCGTACCCTTTTTTCTAAGTTCCCGAGTTTGGTGTCTCATTAGTTCAAATATAGTTAGTTCTTTTCATAGAATTTTATCAATTTCTATTTATTTTATCGACATATAATTTTCCCCAATTTTCTCAATTTTTTTAGAATTTTTTCAAATTTTCTTTCATTTTTCTTCCCTTTTTCTCTTTTTTTTTTATTTACTGTTTGGGTTTGGGTCGGGTCGACCCAAACAGGTCGGACCCGACCCGGCCCTAAACCAGAACGTTCCAGGCTCGGCCCAACTTTGACGACCCCAATTTTTCACAAATTGGACCCCGCCCGGCCTAAGCCCATGTGGACCCCCGAGCCAGTCTCGCAAGGTCAACGCAGACTTAGTCAGCCTTCCAATCCCTCATTATACGTAAATTCATCATTTTAAGTTGAATTATTAATATTTTTGCAAGTTTTACGATTTAACTAAAGCAATTTATGCACGAAATAACTCAACAATAATGTAAAAAGAGTTAGGAAACCTAATTGTTAAACCATGCATAACTATATCACCATCGGAGGAGAGTAAATAAAAGATATACAAAAATTTCACCTAGCTATGGAGCCTTCCCCTTGCTGGACCGCGGATCTACACTCAGTCTTACTTAAAAATGACGAGCCCAGGTAAGTAAAGCCAGTAGGACATATACAACATTTCAAAACATAACTAAAACAGTCGAATTCATGCAATTAGAAAGAAAGGAAACATGTAACGCATGAATATAAAAGACTGTAAACAAATCAATCGATGAGTGAGGCCAAATAACAAGGAGTCCCGACCAAAAGGTCGTTGAGTCGCGGCAAAAGCCCAGTGAAACTCGGGTTTAGACGAGACCCCAGCCTCACAGTCCAAACCCTTGTGACTATGAGATATCCACAGACCTGGATCTAGGACGAGACACCAAGCCCTAGCCAGTGCGAGTATGAAATATCCACAAACCCGGATCTAGGACGAGACACCTGCCTCCCAGCCCTAGCCCGTGCGACTATGAAATATCCGCGACCCAGATCTAGGACGAGACAACTGTGTAACGACCCATTTTATTAAATTTACAGACTTATACGTTGTACACAAAAGTGGATGCAAATCTCGAGACAAGAAAGGACGGGCAGATGTCGTACACGTGTAGTAGGGCCAGCTGGTAAGGAGTACACGAAGACACGTCACCCCGGGCCAGCGAGGGCCGCCACAAACCGTCTCCCAGCCTAACACTCTCATATCGCAGATAACAGTAACCATGACTCACTTGCCAATGGATCACTCATCCAACAACGATTGCAAAGATAGCTATCACTAAGCAGCAATCAACAAGAATGAAAGGAAACTATCACAAAGCAGTGAACAATAGCAAAAGAATGAAAGGAAACTATTGTACAAGTCCTAACTGGTTTACTTACCTCAAGAATGTCTCGCTCACGCCTCGATATGAGCACGCGACACCCAACTATAGCTTCCTAAGTCCCTGGTGTCCATTTATACCAATTAAATTACTTAAATCATGCAAATCGCAACTAAAATTAGGAGAAGTACACCTTACCTCCATCGCGTCGTCGAAATTCATCGAATCACACCCCTCGTCGAGGAGCGATCGGTCCAACAACGCGACACCGCGCCGTTCACCCCTCCGACGTCGAAGCAGCGCCACCGCCGTCATCGCGCCGCTGCCGGCATAGTTGCCGCATCACCGCCGCTGCCAGCGTCGCCGAGCCGCTGTCGGTGTCGCTGCCAGAACTACGCCGCCGCCTCTGCTGTCAGGCTCCTCATCGGCGTCCGCGTTGCCCGTCACCAGCATCCCGCTGCCGTCTAGCTGCTGCCGATCTCGTGCCAACCCGTTGCTGTGCCGCCGCCGAGCTGCTGGTCCGCCATCCGCTTGCCGGTCGCCACCTCACGCGACCTCACGCGGCTGCTGCTGCTCATCCGCGAGTTGACGTCCGCCGCTGCTGGAGTTGAGGCCGCGAGCTTGGAGCTCCATCGCGCGCCAATCTCCCCCGTCACTACTCGTCGGTCGCCTCCGATCTGTTGTCTCTCTCCTCTCTTCGCCATCACTTACTCTATCTCTTTCTCCACCTTTCTCTCTTTCTCTCTCCTCTCCCTTCTCTTTCTCTTATCCGAATATCTCTCCTTTTTTATTTCTTCATCATTAAGTAAACTTGTGTCCTCGAGATCCATGTGGAGCGAAACTCGAGGCACATCAAAAACATAATTTAATTTTTTTTTGCTTTCCTTATAAATTGAGCAGCGCGTATCTCGAGGCATCAACTCACTTTATTTCACAATCTCGATACTCGCGTCACACGCATCACGAGGCGTATCTAATGTATATGGTTTTAATGTGACCACACTAACACCACTATAGCCACGTTAAGCCACTAGCTCGGTCCCACGTTGGCACACGACTCGAGGCATGTCCCCGTTCGTGTTTTGGCTCAACAAATTTTTGCGTATATCAACTCGTAAACCAATTCAACAATTTGCATTATAATCTCAAATTGGATATTCGGACGTACGTATTTCGACGAGTGAATCCTACATACGACACTGACTTGGCACGTGGCACAGGTCAGATTTTTAGGCCGTTACAGTTGCCCAACAAATCAAAATTTCGTCCGCGAAATTGACGCAATTCTCAAAGGAAGATATTGTGTAATGAATGAAGACCCAAGGTCATACCCGCCTAAGGCCATACCTGCCCAAGGCCATACTCGTCCAAGGCCATACCCCCATCTTACTCTGTGGGGCCGGGGTCCTCCGCGACAAGCTGGGCTCCTCCGTGACGTGAATATTCTTATGGGTACATGAACACGACCCATAGGAATATCGCCTAGATTAGTAATTTGTATCCCCGATTTTCCGAATTCTTCATTTTTTATGAAAATCTCGAATCTCTATTGATTAGTGTCACAAATATATTTTTCCTATTTTTCTAGAATATTCCTGAATTTTTTTCCATAATTTTTTCTATTTTCTGAAATTTATTATAGATTAAAAACTATTTAATTTAATTAAATAATTAAAGATATATAATATATATTATATATATTAAGGTGGGTCCGGGTCAACCCGACCCGGTCCAGTCGGACCCGGGTCGGTCTGACCCGTCTCCATAAGGTCAGGGTCGGTCCGACCCGACCCACATGGGCTCGGGTCGACCTGACCCGACTCCTACCTTCTTTTTCCCGAAGCCTCTGTTCTGCAATTTTTTTTTCTTTTCTTTGTGAGGCGTTAGGGTTGGCTCCCAACCCCAACCCCAATGGGTTTTGATGGCAAGGGATATCCCCTTGCCATCTCTCCCATTCCTCTCTCGGTCGGCCATGGAGGTTCGACCCTCCATGGCCACAACACCGAAAGCAACTACAATAACAGCCCACACACAACAGCCAACAACCAAATCGACAATGGAAATCAACAACTCACCTTGCTTCGAGTTCCTCGATTTCTCTCTCTTCTCTCTCTCCTTTTCTCTTTTATCTCTTCTCGGGCTTTCCTCTCTCTCAGCCTCCCCGTGTTTGTGTCTGTGTGTGTGTGTGTGTGTGTGTGTGTGTGTGTGTGTGTGTGTGTGTGTGTGTGTGTGTGTGTGTGTGTGTGTGTGTAAGTGGGGTAGTGGACACGTGGTATAAATTGGATAAGTGCGGGTTGATTTTGAACAAGTGTGATGTTAGGTGTCTTGACACCTAATTGTGACACAGCTAAGACACTCGTTCGTGTTTTCGGGCGTTTCGACGCTCGGTTTCGTGTCTGAACCGTGATATCCGCGTACCGTCGCGTCACTAGTCACCCAATGTTGATTCCATATTAGTTACGTGACATTTTTTATTCACTTTGTGTGTTTTCAATTCCCCGACCTAATAGTCGGTCCCGTCAACTACCCGGTACTCGCGTTGACACGCATATCGAGGCGTGTCCCCGCTCTCGTCTCGACACCTACAACCGTACAAAATGACTTAGTAAGTCTACACAATACATAACACTAGGCATACATCAATACAAAAATATCATATACCTCGGCCACGTGCCTCGGTTGGTATACATATTACAGTTTAGGTCCCACATCAAGGTCGGTGATCCTGATTAAGGAATTAAAACGGGGTTAGAGATTTGGGCTATGACAATTATTTTGTGATGTTTGCCTAGTGGTTGAGTGAATTCGGTGTTTCGCAAGGTTTTGTCTCGAGATACTTGTCGAAATGGGTGCTGAGAGAGTCAAAATATTGACTCGAACTATAATTTCGAATTTCGTGAAGTATAATTGCTTTTAAATTTAAAATTCAAGTTTTGGACTTTAAATGGATTTAACGAGCCGATATGGGCCCCACGCCTCGATATGCGTGCCAAGACCGGTTGTTGGAGTGTTTTGGTAAATTCTTCAATTTTTGGCGAAATTGAAATATTTTTCGAGTTTTAACTAGATAAAAATTGAAGAGATAATCATGAAAAATAAAAAGAAAATTGGAAAATAACCATAGAGGGCATCGGATTTATATAGTTGAGGATAATATGTGAGTGGTATAATAGTCATTTGACCTCCATATAACTAAATATCGAAATCGAGGGGGGGCTACTGTTGATCATCTTCTCCATTCGCCTCCACTGTTTTTGATTTTCATCTCTCACTGGTTCTCTCTTGCTGTTTCTCTTCTCTGTCTCTCTCTCAATATCTCACTTTCTTTCTCTTTCTCGCTTCTATGCTGATCGATTTAGAGAAACTGTGATGACTGTTGGAGGAGTTGTGGAAGAACAGTTGAAGTTAATGGAAATTTAGTTTTTATATTTTATTGTGAATTTTCGATTGGAAGGACTGTACTTAAATGTGTGGACTGGTTTTGAATTAGAAGGGAGTGGTAGGTGGATTGTTCGTCGAATAGAGGACAGAGGAGGTGAACAAACAAAACTAACTACACTGACAACTTAACCAACCCTAACAAACTTCTAACAGATTGCAACATATTGGGTTAGGTAGGCCCACTGATCTATTAGCTATACATCACAGATAATTCTCTCAATTACAATCAATCAGTATATACATTCTACATCCCCTCCTCAAGATGGAAGTCTATGCCAATCACATAGACTCATCTTGGACAATAACAAATTGAACTTAGGAGCAGGCAAGGACTTGGTGAACAAATCAGCAAGTTGATTACGAGAAGGAATGTACTGAGGGAGAACAAAACCAAGCTCGTATTGATCAAGAACCAGGTGACAATCAATATCAAGATGCTTGGTCCTTTCATGAAACACTGGATTAGCAGTAATGTGGAGAGCCGCTTGATTGTCACACTAGAGATCAATGGGAAGGGACACTTCAATTTGCAAGTCACGAAGGAGATAAGATAACCACAAGAGCTCAGAAATAATTGCTGATAAAGATCTGTACTCTGATTCAACCGAAGACTTAGAAATTGTGGATTGTTTCTTAGTCTTATAAGATATCAAAGAATGGCCCAAGAAGATACAAAAACTAGTAAGAGACCTTCGTGAAAAAGGACAAGCAGCCCAGTCTGCATCATAGTAAGCAGATGCCTTAAGATCTGATTGAGAGGGATAAAAGAGCCCCATTGATGGAGAACCTTTTAAATACCTCAAAACATGTATTGCAGCATCCCAATGTTGTTCAGTAGGATGCAGAACAAATTGACTTAATTTCTGAGTTGAATGAATCACATCAGGTCTGGTGAAGCCAAGGTAGAGAAGTCGACCAATGAGCCTTCGATAACTATCTGGATCAGGCATAAGAGGAGACTGAATGTCATCAAATTTACATTCTCTAGGTAAAGGGGTAGCAACGGGTTTAGCACCAGATAAACCAACATCATCAAGAATATCGAGTACATACTTCCTCTGATTGATGTAGATGCCAGAATCAGACCTTCCAACTTCTAAGCCTAGAAAATAATGAGCTTGACCCAAATCTTTGGTTGTGAATTTCTGATGAAGAAATTGTTTAACCAACAAAATCTCATTTAAGGAGGACCCAGTGAGAAGCACATCATCGACATAGACAATTAAGGCCAAAAACTCTCCGTTTTTAGTGAAAGTGAACAAACAATGATCATGAGCTTATTGGACAAATCCATAAGCTAGAAGCTGAGAAGTAAACTCAGAATTCCATTGCTAGAAGCTGTTTGAGACCATATAAGGAACGTTTCAATTTACAAACTTGAGTAGGCAAAGCTTTAGTATAACCATCCGGGGGTTTCATATATAAATCTTCATTGATATAACCATGAAGAAAGGCATTATTAATGTCCAATCGATGAAGAGGCCAAGATTTAGAAGTTTTAGCCAATGCAAGAAGTAATCTAACAAATCACAATCTTAGCCACTTTGGAGAGAAACTATCGTGAAGTCCACACCCTCAATCTGATTATATCCCTTTGCCACTAACCTGGCTTTGCATCTGTCGAGAGAGCCATCTGGATTTAACTTGACTTTATAAACCCATTTGGAACCAATTGCTCTCTTGCCAACAGGTAACTCAGTTAAATCCCAAGTTTGATTATCTTCTAATGCTTGTAATTCCTTTTTGTCGAGAATATTAACATAATTATTAGGATTGTTATTTAGTATATTTATTCTATTTGTAATTAATTAGAATTATTGTTCATGAAACGGAGGCTTGCCAGTTCCCGAGGAAGAGCGGAGATCGAAGTCGATTAAGTGGGCTAGGTGGCTTTGTTTCGAGTGGTGCCTCTTCATTCCTCGTGGCCTTAATAAGCAATTTGTGAAATTCTTGTCAGCAATTTGGACATATTGCTAAGTATTTACATGCTCGAGAACTACTACCAAGGATTTCGGCCACCACGCCGCAACGCTTCCGTCGCAAATGATAAACCTACGACCAATCTGCGAAAGCCATTGCATAAGCCAGTGGCATGTTAAGGCCAAATGTTGGAAGGTGCTCGCATGGAAAGCTTCACCGATTTATCTAACCGAAGAGTGATTCAAAGTGGTTTTCATGCCTCATCCGAAGACATTCCAAAGAGCCAAATCGCTCTCGAGACGTCGCTTTCAAGAAATTAACAAACTTCTGCGTTACTAATGAGTTCTCATTCAATCGTATCCAACACTCCTAACTCATCATCTTACATCGCTTCTTCTTCTTTAGCTCAAAAATGGTACTTACCCTACAACTTTCAGAAAATTAAACCCTTGATGAGGGGGACCGATCATATAGAAGTCGGTAGTTCCTCCATTTCTCTTCATATTATCCTTTATCTCGGAAATTTGAAAGTTAAAATCATGCCGATGGTTCTCTAACACTCTATCTTTGAAAAGGCTCTAATTATGTCTCCATCTCTTACATTACTAAATGTCCTACATGTTCCAAAGATTTCTTGCAATCTCATCTCGTTAGTCGTATTATTATGAAAATGTATTGCTACAATAACATTTGGCCGGATTTGAATTTCAGACCCTTGTTCTGAAGATGATTGAAATGCTAAAGAAGTTGAATCTATCACTGAAAATCCTTCGTATGAACAAGTTCGAAAACCAAGATGTTTAACTACCTTTCATTGCGAGAATGACATAATGTTTGGCATTATAGGGTAGATGTTAGTCATCCCATTTAATTACTTGAAATATTTATTTCCCAAATCTTTTTAAAATAAAGACATTTCTATCTGTTTTGATATGAAGTTTGGTGAGTTGGCAAAATATCATAGATCCGTTTATCCTTCTTTGAAGTATATGCCATCAAAACCTTTTCAAATCTGAAAGCATAGTTGAATATTACAGGCCCTTCAGAAGTAAAAATTGCCTTAGGTTCTGATGGTTCAACATTTAACAGAAAAATGGAGTCCGCAAATGTTTTCAAAAATTCTCACTCTTTTGATTAATACTCGCTTCATACTAATATTCAAGCTCTTAGAACCGAAATGTGAGATATTTTAATGCAATCTTAGGTGATTTTTTGAAAGAAAAGAATTATTCATCACAGCTTCTTAAGATACTCCCAACAAAATGGAGTGTAGGAAAATAGTTTATTAGAAGAAGGCATGGCTAATTTGCTAAGAGTTCCTAATCGTTTTTGGAAAAACCGGGGGAGCTTCTCATTAATGAGATGCCTAAAAGTTCTTAATTACATCACTCCTTTGAAGCACTGGTAAAGAATATGTTTCCGGAAATAGAGTTCACCGATTTAACACCTAAAATTTTTGGTTGCATTGCTTTTGTTCATATACATGGACGCAGTAATAGAGGAAAGCTTGATCCCCGGCACATAAATGCATCACCAACACAAAAGTGGTATAAATGTTTTGATCCTAAATGCAAAATTTACGTAAGTATGGATGTCACTTTTTTTGAAAAACAACCTTTTTTTGAAAAAAAAAAAAAACTCAATCTCGAGGAGAATGATTCTCGAAGTGAATTAGAGGTTGAAAATAGTTCAAGGTAAGAATTATTTCTATTTGTAATTAATTAACTAATCCTTGAAGATTTCACAACCTAAAATTCACAACCTCGTGAGACCTGATAGAAAACAACTTGGAACCACCTATCCGAACTTTTTTATTCTAAAAGGAGGACTCAACCAAGTAATATTCCACAAACTTAGGTGGCTAGATCATTGGACTGCGTAGAGTCCAAATAGATCAATTATGATCAATTTAGAAATTAGTTCATTTATCAATTTTATATGTAGATGATAAATTACTCGAGATTCATGTCTATTTCAAAGTTTAAAGGTCGATAAAATTCTTTTACTCTTACCTCTCTTCTTTTGCAAGCTGTATAAGGGAGCGATTTCGATGGCTCGTATGTTAAGAAGGCAGGATAACCTTACAATCTTTGATTACAGATTAGTTATCAAATCGTGTTAGCTTTACTGCTTGTCCATCTAAGACATAAACAATAAAAGCTAAAAGAGTTGAGTTCCCAGCTTTGATTAATAGCTAAAATTAAAAATGAGATAATCGAGCGGTAAAAATCGGAAGACTCTTTGAAGGTAAAGATAAGTCATGTTACCAAGTAAATCTAAAAATTGCATCCAATATCACGAGTAATGAGATCTTACCTAAGCTTTCACTTGTTTGATCAAACATCCCATATGTGATATCATTGAATAAAAGAAGATGAAACTGCTAGCAACCATGACTAGAAGCGTATTCACGATAAAATAAAGGAGAACAGAAGTATCAGGAAGTGAATCTTTTGCAAGATGGAAAGGCAAGATTCATAAAAGCGTTTACATCTCTAGAGTAATTATTAAATTTTTTGAATATAGATCAAAAGGATTAAAGAGAGAATTATGTTTTCAAAGAAAGGCTACGAAGGCAGAGGCGTTTATGAAGAAGAAGAAGAGAAAAAGAAAAAGAAAAAAGAAAGAAACAGAGGAGATGGGGAGGGAGAGAAGACATTGAGAGATGAGATAAACCGTGAGGGAGAAAGGAGGAGATGAGGAACCGAATCAAAAAAAAAAAAAAAACCAAAAACGAATGAATCTTCTGTTCCAGTTTGGAGGTTGGGGATGACCCCTGAACCGGACCGGTTCAGGGGTGAACCCTACCCCTTAATTTTTTCAAATATAATAAAAATAGGAAAATTGGGTTTTAAATATGAATAAAATAAAATAAAAATCCCTGGAAACTGAGAAAACTCAGGAAATTGAATTTTTAAGTAAATTAATTGAAATTGAGGATTCTTTTGGAAAACGAGAATTTTTGGATTTTCTCGGGGATTTTTACCAGGTATGTTTCTCGTAATGCGCGCTATGATACTAAAAAATATCCAAAATTTGAAAATTGTTTTATGACCCACTCTAAGTAGATTTTCAATTCTGAATCACAATTTTAAGTTGAAATTCGAATCCAGACATCCGAGAATATGATTCAGAGAGATTTCGGGGTTTTCGAGTCGAGAAATGACCGATAAATATACAATAAATTGGAAAATTTATATTTAAGGCTAGACAATATAATTTTTTATGCTGAAAATTTATTTTGAGTCGAAAACAAAATCCGAGCATTGAATAATTTATTTTGAAAATATTAATTTTAGGGGTTTTGGGATGCGAATAAGTCAATTTGAGTGCAATTAGTTAGAAACCAATTGTGGTGTTGTTGGGCAATATTATCCGATTTATAAATGAATTCTAGGATCAAAATTGGAATCTCGTGTGGACTAGTTGACTGATTCGGAGCTCAAGGAAGCGTTGGTATTGCGTTTCTAAGGTAAGTAATCCCATAGTAACATTTACATTGTATGATTATAATTTCGTATATATTGCATTTTTGTTGTACATGGATACATGGTTTAGAAGGATAAGGTGTTACGAGTCTCCTTATTGGGGTATTCCTGACTGTGTGCGCAGGGTATATAAACTACCTAATTGTGTATTATAGGGTAGGAATTGGTAGTGTCTATTGGACTGTGTACAGGGTAAAACTATATTATGCTTGAGGAGCTGAGTCACTGATATTTTGCATCACGTGGTTATCATGAGATCACGTTGAACCATATCATACTCTCATAGTCTAGAGAAACGAGACTCGTTTGGTTTTTCTTCCTGCACATGAGTCCTTATTACTATTTACTTACCAATTTTAGAAGACGTCATTTGATTGTGATCGAATAACATAAACAAGATGGATTCATGGTTGTATTTAAATTCCTTAGATTATATTGTTGTTTAAATTCCTTGGATTATATTGTTGTTTAAATTGCTTGGGTTATTATGCATTTGGTTATTACAAGTGTTCTGGATAGTGTGAGATTTTCTTATATGACATTATCAAATTTTTATAAGTGGGTAATGAAAGGTTCTAGCAGCGACAAGGGAAGGGAAAAGCTTCCTGATTATATTTCTACTTTTGTATGCATTATCTTGAATATAAAATATTGTATAAATGGGTTTTTGCGTTTATGTGAGGTTAGATCTCTTTTGAAAGTGTTATAATGGTTTTAGGATGAATTAGAATGCTGTAGAGATAAGGTAATTATGATTTAAGGATTTTGAAAACCTGAAATAGGTTAGAATGAATAAATAATCGTTATTAATGCAATGTATATTGTTATGGGGTGGATTATGAGTCTTTTGACATTTCCACCAAGCTGAGCAGGTTTATTGAAGATTTATGAAAATTGAGATTTCTAGTGTAGGCTTAGAAATATAGGAGATGCTGACAAAATTGTTTTACGAATTTTTGAAGATTATATAATTAATCTTTATTGAACTTTGAGGTACAAGATTTGTTTTAGAACCTTTTGTTATTGATCGAAAATCATATTTGATAATTACTTTGATAGAATTTTAATTATTTGTTGAAAGTGAAGGTAAGGCTGTTAGGTTATCAGTGGATTATGGTGATTTAGGCCGGTCAGATGTCATAACTGAGGGGGTCTAACAATTGGATCGTTGGTAGTAAATGTGGGCGAGGTATTAGGGGCACCGTTGATGCCCCCACACTATACCGAACTGAGCCTGTCGACTTGAAGAGTCGCGGTTTAGATAGTCGAGTAGTGGCATAGGTTTAAACCACTTAAATGCCTCCTCTTGACTCCTAGACACTCTGTATCGTAGTTATTACTTTTCGGTCCATTTATCATGCATTTTCATCTACTTATCTGTCTTTTAAATTCCTTCACGATACTTAGACTTGTTTATTTAAATTCATGAATTGTGATTGAAACTCTATTGGCTTTACTCATTAGAATTGTCTCATTCGGTGAAAATTGCAGATCCACACAGGGCAAGGGGTCGGTGATTGGTGACTTCCTTTGAGGACTCTCAAAGCGGCTTCTCCTCTTGCTTACTTGTAGGTTTTTTCGCTTTTGTATTGTAGATATATATATATATATATATGATTGGTTTTTATAACTCTTGGGATCTCTTTGGTATTTGAGCGAAACTAATACATGTATATTCATTATTTCCCTCTTACTATCACCAAATATATGCATGTTATATATACACTATAGGGTTCCACATCTTTAGGATGTCCGACTCTATATATCTTTGAATTGTTTAAACTTGTTTAAGTTTTAATTCCGCTATTAAACTATTAAACTTGGAAATTACAATGATTCAACTTTAAATTAGAAAATAATTTATTATAATCATAAGGGAGGCTAACTAGGCCTGCGTTGACTTTGTGAGAGCCGACTCGGGAGTCCACGTAGGCTTTGGCCGGGCAGGGCCCAGATTGTGGAGACTAGGGCCGTAAAAAATGCACCTCACTATCAACTTCATAACCAATACTGCTTTCTTCTATGTTATCATTGTACGCATCAGCAAAAGTATCATCTTCCATATCTTTGGCATTTCTAACCATATCAAAGAAGTCTGTTTGCATTATGTCATGTTGCATAGTCTTTTTGAAAAACCGTTGACAACATGGTATAATAAGGAAATGACTTGTTCCTAACTTTCCTTGCAAATGGATAAATCTGTTATAAGATGAAAAAAACTAATTTGAAAATTAAACTGAGTGCAAAGCTTAATTATGAAATAAATATAATTTCAATTTCATACCCAAACTAATATAACAGTGTAACCTTAGGATAGTCATCGAAAACGACATCTTCGACGACCACATAAGATATATGATCATCTCATCCAAATCCACTAGTTAATTTGAAAATTAACTATAACTAAGCAAGGACCAGCAAAGCGATGGCACGGGGCCCCAACTTTTAGGGGGACCCCACTTTTTCAAATATATATATATATATATATATATTATGTATATATGTTATATGTGAGTCACATCACCATTATTTGTAAAAAGATACAAATTAACAGTAATAGGGGGCTTCAAAAAAATATTAATAAGGTGGGCCCAAAAAAAGGTCTCTAATTTTAATTAAAATTGGTTGAAATCTATTTATGTCAAATAAATACATATCCATAAAAAATCTTTAATACCTTTTCATCTTCTAGTAGTTTCTTATAGATACACAATAACAACAACATAGCCTCATTCCCAACTTAATTGGGGTCTGCTACGTGGATCAAACTTTTCCATCGTACTCGATTAAGTGCAATTGATGGTGAGTCTTCCAGACTATTGAAATCCTTCCTAATTAATGCATCCCATGTTAATTTTGATTTACCCCTACCTCGTCGAATTTCTACAGTTTATATTGAATCAAGTTTTCTAGTGGGGGCATTTGTAGGCCGTCTTTGCAAGTGACCGAACAACTGCAACCGCCCTTCTCTAATCTTTGTATCAATTGGTGCTACTCCTACTTATCTTTGAATCTTAATATTTCTTATTCTATCTTTACGAGTTTTACCACAAATCTACCTAAGCATCATCATTTATGCTACGTTCATTTTAGTTAATTGTTGTTGCTTTACTGCGCAACTTTCATTTCCATAAAGCATAGCTGGCCTAATTGCGGTCCTATAAAATTTTCCTTTTAACTTAGTAGGAACATTTCAATCACAAATCACTTATGTTGCATTCTGTTATTTCTTCCATCCAGCTTGAGTTCTACGCGTGACATCATTCTCAATATTACCATCATTTTGTATGACTGATCCTAGGTATCTAAAGTGATTCACCTTAGAAACTTCTACTTCCCCTAATTTTACCATTCCATCTCGATGTCTAGTATTTTTAAACTTATAGTACATGTATTCATCTTCATCATACTCAACTTAAAGCCTTTAGATTCTATATATTCCTCCAGAGTTCTAATTTCCTATTTACTCTATCTTTTGTTTCATCCACTAAGACAATATCTTCTGCAAATAGCATACACCATGGTATATCATCTTGAAGAAGCCTAGTTAATTCATCCATAACTAAAGTAAATAGATATGGGCTTAAAGTCGATCCTTAATGTCATCCTATTGTAATGGGAAACTCTTTTGTAGCTCCTCCAAATGTCTTTATACTCATTGCTACTCAATTATACATATCCTTAATAGTGTCTATGTATCTAGCATGCGCTCATTTTCTTTCTCGGACCCACTAAAGAACATCTTTAGGAACTTTATCATATGTTTTTTCTAAATCTACGAATACCATATGAAGATCTTTTTTCTTTTCTCTATATTGTTTTAACAATCATCTTATAAAGAAAATCGTCTCCATAATTGACCTCCCATGCATGAACCCAAATTGGTTCTCTGATATTGTTGTTTCTCTCCTTAGCCTATTGTCAATTATCCTCTCCCAAAGTTTCATAGTGTGACTTGTAAGTTTAATTCCCTGGTAGTTTAAGCAACTTTGAATGTCTCCTTTATTTTTGAAGATTGGCACAAGCGTGCTTCTTCTCCAATCCATTGGCATCCATTTAGAATTTAAAATTTTATTAAAAAGTTTTTCTAACCAAGGCAATCCAATTTCTCCTTAGCATTTCCAAGTCTCTATGGGTATTTCATCTGGGCCACATATTTTTTCTATTTTCATTCTTTTTAATGCCTCTTTAACTTCTAAAATTTTAATATTACGTGTAGAGTTTACATTTCTTTCTTAGTGTGGGTTTTCATCTACTACAGTATCAACTTAGCCATCATTAAATAAACTATCGAAGTAACTTTTCCATCTCTCCTCAATATCATCTTCGCGCGTTAAAACATTTTGATTTTCGCCCTTAATACATCTTATATGACTTAGGTCTTGTTTCCTTTTATCTCTAAATTTGGCTAGCCTATATATATATATTCGCCATCTCTATTACCAAACCTTAAATATAGATCTTCCATGAAATTTATTTTTGCTTGACTAATTACTTTTTTAGCTTGTTTTCTAGCTTCTAAATATTGATTGTACTCATCTTCATCTTGACACTTATGTGTTTTCATATGCATCTCTCTTTTAGTCTTAATTGTTCATTAGACATTTTCGTTCCACCACCATGTTTCCTTCTTTGGTGGTCCCAAGCCTTTAGATATATCTAATATGTTTGATCATACTCTCTTTGTGCAACTACTCATTTCTAGCCACATTGTATTAGCATCTAAGTCAAGATCCCAAACATTTTCCTTTAGTAGTTTTTCTCTAAACTCTACTTGTTCACTATTTTTTAGGTTCCACCACTTTCTTCTAGGGTCGTTGACTCTTTTATTCCTATTAAGTCATCGTTTTAACTTAATATTAAGTACTACTAACTTACATTGGGTAGTAAGCGCTTCACCAGGTATAACTTTGCAATCTCTACATATTTTCTATCTATTTTTCTTGTTAAAAGAAAATCTATTTGACTCATGTTATGACTACTACTAAGAGTAATTATGTGTAGCTTCCTTTTCCTAAAACTAGTATTTACTAAGACAAAATCGCATGTTGAAGCAAATTCTAAGATTGATTCTCCTTCTTCATTTTTATTACAGAAACCAAAACCTCTATGAACTCTCTCAAACACATCATTACTTGCCCCGACATGCCCATTTAAATCTCCTCCAATAAAAATCTTTTCATCTAATGATATACTTTGCATAAATTCATCCATATCGTCTTGCGTTTGATGCTCTCGCTTAATACTACTTGTAGTGCATAGGCGCTACAAGTGTTAATCTTTTCGTCTCCAATAATTAATTTAACTAGAATCAATTTATCCCTTATTCTCTAACACTCTACCACCTTATCCTTATAATCATTATCCACTAGAATTCCTACTCCATTGCGTTTTATATCTATACAAGCGTACCACAATTTAAATCCTACGCTTCCTATTTCTCTACTTTATTCTCTCGACGCATTTTGTCTCTTGGAGGCAAGAGATATTGACTCTCCTTCTAATCATAGTAGTTACTAGTTCTATTGACTTCCTAGTAAGTGTTCTTATGTTCCATGTTTCTAAACGAATTTTTTTCCCTTTTGTGTTTGTTTTCCTTTTCTATTTCTATTTTGTCTTAAAGATCTAGTATTTGTATCTAAGAGTTTTTTTTGTTTTCGAGTTTGTTTTGAACTAGTTTTTTTACCCACACCTATCCTCTGTGTGGGAACCCTTACTCATTTTTCTTCACATCAGGGTGACGATGTGAAGGGACTAACTTATTTACCCTCATGCGTCCTATGTGTGGGAACCCTTGCTCATTTTTCTTCATACCCATGCCGCGGTGTGAAACACACCCTTGCTCATTTCTTATTATATCTGGGCTCCGATCTAGCACGTCACTAAGTGGGAACGCCCCAACATTTATATGTGTTTGATCCATTTCATGAAAAGTGACTAAAGTTTTACACTGGTTGTCAACCTATCGCAACCTTCCTCCGTTTTTCAAGAATATAAAATGGGCTTGTGGCTTCCCTCCCCCACTTTTCGGGTATGAAAAATGAGTTCAAACCCCCTTACCCATTTTCGATATGAAGAATAGGCATCGAGTCATTCTCCTTTATTCGGACTTGTGATCAGCTATGTGGCGCATATAGTGTTCAACATAGGTGGAGTTTTTCTTATAGAAACTCAATTTCCTAAAATAAATAATAACTTTTGTACAAAAATCATTGTGAAAAATAAATAACAATTGAAAAAAAAGAAAAATGGATACTCCACAAATACATAAAAATACAATTCTTTATTTTTAGAAAATATGAACAAAAAGAAAGCAAGCTTGGCTTTGCGTTTTTCTATTCGCATTCTCTTAGTTGTTCTCCATCCAAACAGACTAAACTTTAAAAATTTTAAGTTTCAATATTCAATCAACCTTTTTGTGAAAACACTTTAGGCTTAAAGATTCATTACTCATGAGTGATTGTGATTTTGGATCATATTCTAATTCAATTGAACATTGTAAGTTATTACAAACTTAACTTAAAGGTTTCGGCTCCTCTTTTAATCTAGTTAGATTTGTATTATTTCAGTTTTTGAAGTTCTTCATTGCTTGTGATTAGTAAACTACACTTAAAAAAAAACCTTTTTAACTCTATCAATGAAAAATATTCTTCATTATTCAACTCAAACTCGAAAAAAGAGGAAAAGAATTTTTTAAAAATCTTTTTGAGACTTTATTTATTAAAATAATTCATTACTATACAGAATTAAGGGAGTCGCATTAAAGTTTCGCCCCGAGACCCCAAACAGTTAGGACCGGCCTTAATATCGCTTGATACTTTTTCTTGAGAAACTTCACCTGAGACTCAATAAGTGATGATGCTTTTAATTTACAACCAAAGACTTTCCTGACAAACTTTCTCTCTAAATGTGTTAGATAACCATACCTAAAATTCTCATTATCTGGATTTCAATCATTTGTTCTCATTCAATTCCAACAAACAGTCTACTAATTTATCATCTTCATTTCTCATTGAACAATGATGACTTCTTGATTCATTCGAAGTACTCATTCTATATTACACTAAAATATATATTGCAAAAAAATTATTTGACAATTATATATAAATGAAATATACTGCTAAGAAGGTGTAGTAAAAATAACAAGCTACACATGCATGTCTTACGTATCAACATAGTCAAATAAATTAAAAATCAATCAAATCACTAAATAGAAATTAAACAAAAATGCATAAAAAATTGGATGAAAAAAAAACTTTCTAAGTGTTTCTCCTTTCAAACATCTTCTTCGCTAGGTTGTATCTCCATTAATTCCAAACACTAGATCTCGATATGTGTGTTGTGTTCATTTGAAAATCATTGTCAACATTATCGGTTAACCATTCAACATTTGTATTGTTCATTTTCCTCTCCAAAGGATCATATTCCATCTCTTTACGCATGTGATTATGAAGAAGGCATCACACATCAATTATACGAATTTGTACTTTTAAAGGGTAAATATTATTTTTCCTCTAAGAATCGTCCATCTTCCTTTTAGAAGTCTAAATGCCCTTTCTATCATGTTTCTTGCTGAAGAGTGTTTATGGTTAAAAGAACTCTTCAAGCATGGTAGGTGGGTTTTCTCAATCATCCAAATGGTATTGTTGTCCTTTGTATGGTGCCAAGAAACCTTCGTCATTGGGGTAATAACCATCGCAGAGATAATAATACCTTACAAATAATAATTGAATATATTTATTAAAGTATATTTTAGAAAAAATATAGTTTATTCTACAAACAAATAATAATAACACATTTACCTTCCAAAACTTTAAGTCTATTAGGTTGTGACATTGCATCTCATAATACTCGACAATCGGTAGCAGATCTCCCCAACCAAGTAAAACGTAAATGAATTGCATTTTGGGTGAATAAACAACTAACACATTTGTCAAAATCTCCATTTTCCTACATCGAAATCTAATCCTATCTGAGGCTGGAACGTTGGCATTAATGTATGTTCCATCTAATGCTCCAAATCAGTTCTTAAACCACCTCCATCTATTATTAGTAGAATTCTTAGCTACTAGCTCTAGCTTCTTTAAAAATATTAGATGGAGAAGCAACACATCATTCAATATTGTGTTAATATATCGGCTAATTATTTCTCCAAAGCGTGCAAATGGACACTGTATGTCCCTATTCTTAGTATGTAGAGGAAAATTGCAACTACCTCTTCAATGGTTCTATTTACATTGCCTTTCAAGCTGCAAATTGTTTGAAGAAAACTACATAGTTTCTTAAATGTTTTCATATCCATTCGGAAGCTATCAATGCATTTTTGTCTTTTCTACTTATTTTTAATAATAAATTAACTCACATACTAATTCTCTATTGAAACATTGATCTTCAATTACATTTTTTCTCGATAACTTCTTAATAATGATATAACTACAATGATAACAATAATTAATGTCATATCGTTTAACATATGCATATATTGGATCATGATTGATAAAAGTTTCTTTCCATTATTAAATGGGGGATGAGCCATATTTGCAAGGAAATGTTATTTGATAAGATTGTTAATATAACGTATTACTCATGAAAAATGCATAAATTATGATGACATAAGTAAGTTATGGAAAAAATTATAAATTGTGAGATGAGTAGGCTAATCATTTTATTTTTATTTAATTTATTTATTTAATTTTTTAACCATGCAGGTAGGGCAAACTCAACCCCAAACCTTTAGGCATCTTCAATGCATTCTTTGATGCATTGCACCAAAATGGTGCAAATTTCACTCCATTTTATGGAAAAAACACAAAAAATACTATTCCTATTCTTAACCCTTAACACCAACTTTTACACCAGATTTTAAGGGATCCACCTACTTTTTCTCTACCCATTCTATTTATTAATATTTTAAAAATTACCAAAAGGGTTTTCAAAAAAATGTTTTATATAATAAAATGAAATATATTTTAAGAATATAAACATTTATTAATCAAATATATACATATGTGAAGACCTCTAGCTATCTTAATTCTTATATTGTGCATGTTTAGGCCCGGAAAAAAAATCTAGCACTACCATTGCAAAACACAACAAATTGAATTTTCTAAAGTACCGTAGATAAAGATTTGCACACATTATTTGTACAATTTTCGTTTATATGGATTTATTACGTTACCATAGATATTAGATTCAATATGGTACTCCTTGTGTGGCAGTAATCTTATTAGTAACTCTAAAGCACTAAAGCTTAAAAGATGTATCATGATCAACTATCAAACATGCACCTCTATTTAATTATGTACATCTAAAACAACTCATACATATATAAAAAAGACCCTCTTTCCAAAGTTAAAACTCATAGTAATTAATTGGATTCCAATTATGAACTACAATATTAATTGTTCGATATAGAAAATTTTAAAGGGGAAATGGGCATAAATAAATATAGGTGCATAGATATATAGATATGGGCTGGGTATATATATGGGTTGGGTTGGGGTGGGGTGGGGGCATAGCCCCATGATGTACTTGAGTACATCCCAATTATGTAGACAAGTAGTTAATGGCAAAACAGATTCATAGTCTCGTCTAACAAAAAAGGCATCATCATGGTAAAAAAGGAGCAGCTAAAAGGACCACCATTTTTGCTTAGAGGGCCCTACCTAAGTGAAATGACTCAACTACCTATTCATATAAAAAGGTTTTACTCACCCATAACAACTCACCCCACTCACCCATACCCCAGTCACACAATCTAAAATCGCATTCTCACCATAACCCCAAATCCGACAAAATCTTAGCAAAACTACATAGTTTTGACGTCGTAAGGTGCATTCCTCGTCTTTTTACTATCGATTTCGAGGTTTTTCTTATTTGTTTTTTACTTTTTTGAGTTGGTATTATTTGTGGGAATGTGTTATGTTTATGGCTTCAATTTTTGGTTGAATGTTGCATTTTGAGTGCAAAGTTTTGATGGAATCAAAAATATTAAGCGATTTTGAGCAAAACTCACTATTTTTTTGTTATTTTCATGTATTTTTTAAGAGTTTTGAGATTTTTGTTCATTCTTGTTGCCCTACGGGTGTCAGACATACAGAGCCAACACTTCTGAAGAGGTTTCAAACATAGGGCGGAAACCTATAAAAAGATCTCGAATGGATTCTTCTATCACCCTCTAAGACCTAGTTCTCTTTGTAGTTTCGGTCGAAGTCAGTCATCATCTCTTTAGAGGGCCATACTTCTTCACTTCTAGGACATGACGTGACCACACCTGATATTATTCAGGCGAAAACACTCTTACGACCCTTATTGACCTAGTACAAGTGCTCTACAATGACTAAAACCAATAAATAGAAATGATTTATTGGGGTGAGGGTAATAAGGTGAGTAAAGGTATTTTTGAAATTTTGAGAAACAATGGGGCAAACTAAGTAAAAAATAGGGTACGATGAAGTAAAATTTAAAAAATGGGGTCCTTCAAGCAAAAGCTGGGGTCCGTTTAGCCGCTTCAAAAAAGATTATAGAACATAAAATTAAACAGTTTCAAAAGAACAAATAAACAAATTAAAAAATACAAAAAACTAAAAACAAAGCGAAGAGAAGCGACTATTTTCTTCATTTTGCTAGAGGAACTCATAGGAGGTCCTCTACTACTAGCAGAGGAGCTCCTTTGCGCTTTTCTAGCATGTGTAGAGGAGACCCTCTGCATATCTCATTTATGTAGAGAAGACCTTTGAGACCCTCTGCGTAGAGGGTGATGCGTCCCTCTCCACATCACCTCTGCACAGAGGATCTTCTTTTTGTTTCATAAAAAGGATTCTTCATCCCTTGTGCTGAGTTTGGGCATTCTAATCTAGTCATGTTCAAATGTTTTTTAATTAAAAAAAAACATTAAAAACATGTCTTTTTTATTTGGATAGAGGATAGGAAGAAATGATGAACCCTAGCTATTAAAAAAACTCAAAAATAAATTAAATGACGAAAAAAATAGGAGTCTACCTATAGGAATGGCAATCACCACTAAATTCAAGATGTATTCTAATTTCTTTATACGTGTCAAAATAAGTTAGTTACGAATTACAATTCCTTCCTAATTCTAATTCCATGCATTTACCAAACGAGATAGTTTGGAATCTTTTAATCCCAATTCTAATTTTCTATAAACCAAACATGAAAATTTAATTCAATTCCAATTCGACCTTCTAATTCCAACCAACCAAACACACCCATTTGATACACTCGATTGCTACAACGCTGACGTGACAACTAATAGGTCCTACAAATAACAAAACACTATCAAGTTTACCCTAATTTTGTCTCATTATTTTTATTTTTAATGAAAGAAAAGTATTACAAGTTACCCTCATTTTCTCCAACCCACTATCACCACCGCCGACATTCCATTCTCCACCCCTACCGACCATTGTTAACTGTTGCTAATTACCATCGCCTCCCACTCCACTTCCCCACCATCGCCACCACCAATCACCACCGCCTCCGCTCTCATATTCACTTCTCCTCCTCTTTGTAAACCAAAAAAAAAACGCAACCCAATTCATAAATCGATATGAGCATGTAATCGACTAAAGTGCTCTGCATATAAATATATGGTCATAGTTTGCAAGTTGATGTATTTTAGTTTAATTTTTAATTTTTCTTTGAAATAGAGGGAATGGTGTTAGGGTTTGTGTCGAAGGTTTTAAGGTTTTTGGAAAAGCAAAGTAAAGAGGAAGAGAATATCTATATTGGTGGAGATCCACGGGCTCGAGCACAAGCGTGCGATGGGACTGAGAGAATTTTACATGGTATCAGAGCGACGGTTCGATTGGGACATGTTAAGAAAAAACCCCTTGGATCATATGAATTTTGTTCCAAGGTGGAGTGTTAAAGATGTGTGGACCAAAATTAGTCCTATATCGATTAAAGAGTATTTCATAAAGAAGTGTATAATTAATTCTCTCTCCTTATCAAGTATGTTGATAAACAACACCAACTGAGGCAAAAAAAATCATTAATATTTTTATTGAAAAACTCTAAACTACTATCAATACATATTTGTTTAATAGAAACTTTAAATTGATTTTTAAACAAAATAAAAAAGTTTTGAATATAATAAAATGCATGTGATTTTTGGTCCATCAAATATACCCATATAGTGCGGGAATAATCATCTATAATAGTTAAAAAATAACGTGCATTAGTAGCAGAACAAACACTATGTGGTCCCCAAACATCAACATGAATTAAGTCAAAACAAGCAATAGATTTAGTAATACTATGACTAAAAGATAAACGAGATTTCTTAGCCAAAGAGCATATTGTGCATGAACATTTATTTGAAAATTAAATAGTAGACTCCGAATTAGAAAATTTTGGTGAAATATTAGAGCTTAGATGTCCAAGACACCAATGCCATAAATCTACAATTTGAGAAATCGCAAAAGAAGTAAAAGAACGACATTAGTAGACGTTCTTTACCTACTTTAATTACTTTATTCAAGAGTAGATCCTGAGATATGTAATAGTTAGAAAAGAATTGAACATAACAATTGGGATATGTTATAATCTTACTAATAGAAAGCAAATTAAATTTAAATGAAGGAATGTATAAAACATTTTTATGTGTTATATTACGTGCGATCTAACAAGCACCAATATGTGATATGGAAACAAGATTACCATTTATGATTTAATTGGTGGACCTTGATAAGGTTTTACATCATGTAAATAATTAAAATCATGTGTCATATGATCTGTGCAGCCTGAGTTAGTAACCCAATTAGTTATAGGATGTGAAAAAATGTTAAAGCCATTCCTGCAAAATGAACTAAAGGCTTATAAGTGAAAGAAATGTTAGAAGTCATTCATGCAAAATGAATTAGAGGGTTAGAAGTGAAAGATTTGTTAGAAGTCAAAAAAACATTAACTGGTGCATTATCTACAGTAGTGGCAACGAACTTCTTTTGAAGTTGCTCAAAATCGAAGATCTACATTGATGAATAGAATGATCAATGCTCTGATACTATAATAACCTTAAGAAAGTAATGGGAGAATTTCAAATTGTATTGAAAGTTGTGTTCATTCCTTTGCAACACATGAGTATAAATATACAAATTGATAATAGCTACTTAAAGAATAAGAGGGATTTAGCCTCTAATTGATTAATACAAAAGGTAAGGTGATAATAAAAAATGGAAAGTAAAATATTCCCAAATATATCTAATAGTAAAGATGAGGGCGGGGTCCGGTGGTGATTGGTAGTGGAGAGGGCGGCGGTGGTGATTGGTAGTAGCTAATAATAGTTGATAGGGATAGAAGGTCGGCGGTGGTGACAGAGGGTTGGAGAAAATGATGGTAACTTGGTAATTTTCTTCTTTCATTAAAAGCAAAAGAATGAGACAAAATAAGTGCAAATTTGGTAATGTATTTATTGTTTGAGAGGCCTATAAGCTACCACATAAGCGCTATAGTGAATGAGTGTATAAAAATGTTAGAATATCAATTCCCATAATTAAATCCTTTCTAGCATATTTAGTTGACCATATATCTTGCACTTAACTCTTTTAAGTACAAAAGAATTCCAAATGATACTTAAACTCATATGAAATATACATCAAAGAAAAGCTTAAATTAATCAAATATTCTATTCTCTACAAACTTTAGTTCTAATATTTTACGAATGTCTGACTTTTGGAATTTGGTGGCTAAAGCTTCCAATGGAACATTCTAAACAATAGGTGAAAAAGAAGACCATCAGCTGGAAAGCATAAAACTATGTTTTTCATTGTTAATACGTCATCTTCTCGTTTTTGTTTCATATTGCATTGTCTGATTTTGATCATCTTTAATTTATTTCTTATATATTTGCTTATTCATTTTTTGCTACTTTGGATATTTTGTATCACATGGTAAGTCAAGTTAAGGGATAAGATTTGCTGCTTCAAACCGCATATAAGATTTAGGTACAAAAGAAATGTTACGTGATAGAAACATGGGTGGATTTCCAAGAGTGTACAAATCAAGAAGGTTAAGCAAGATTTTATTGATCATAAAAAATTAAATACATTACACACATGTTTCACTATACATACTTGTGTGTGTGCATAACACTCAACATTCATAGCTCACTTACAATGTCACACATAACAAATGACCACATGGCAACTATACCACACACTAACTAAGAACACATTGCTAGACCTACATACATACAAAGTTAATATACATAACATACTCCCTCAAGTTGAAACATCTATGTGCCAATCATAAAGATTCATCTTAAAAGAAGAAATGAGAACGAAGAAGCAGCCAAACTCTTGGTGAACAAGTTAGTCAGCTGTTGTTTCAAAGGAACAAACTAAGGTGTAACAAAACCTTCCTTGAAATTGTCACGCACCAAATAACAATCAATATCAAGGTACTTTGTACGCTCATGAAATATGGGATTTGCAGTAACGTGCAAAGCAACTTGATTGTTACACCACAAAGGAATGGGTAGAGAAATATGAACCTATAAATACGGCAAAAAATAAGCAAGCCATTGAATTTCACAAACGGTAGAGGAGAGAATTTTGTACTTAGCTTTAGCAGAATAACATGAAATAGTAGACTGCTTTTTAGTCTTCTAGGAGACAAGAGATTTGCCCAAAAGAACAGTACCTAGTAAGAGATTTTCTCAAAAAAGTACAAGAAACCCAATCCGCATCACAGAAAGCAACCACAAAATGATCATCTTGAATAGGAAAAAACCTTTAGAATGACAACCTTAAAGATACCTCAACACATGAAGAGCTAAAAAACAATGAGTCTATCACGTCCCAAATTTTTAATCTTGTTTATTATCCATAATCAAGATTACCGACCCATGATGTGGGACATACACCATGATACATGCAATGACCGATGCGAGATGGCCAAGTTATATGTTATATTTGTTAAGATGTATGCATAGTGTATTGTATATGTGTAGATTATTAATTCACTCCTACTTATGTATAGGTGTTAAGAAGTGAGTTGAGACATGCCTCGAGATGTGTGTCGTGGGACTTGGGTAGAGAGTGATATGGTAAGTTAATTTTAAGCTTAGTGTAGCTTATATAGTTGAAATAATATGGAAGTAGTTGATTTTAGATTAAATGTACCTAAGTTAGTATTTTAAAACAATCGCCATGTGATATTCCTCGACATACGTATTGATAAATCTAGAAAATAATTGAATTACGCATTGGTGTTACTTAGGTTAAGTTAATGGAAGTAAGTGGAAATGTGTCAATGTGTGTACCATTAAATGAGTCTCGATATTCATGTGTGTAATAAGACCAATGGCTATTAATCAACTATATCCATTTTATATATAAAGCTAATGATCAACACATGCAACCAAAACACTTCATTTACAAACTTAGGAGAGAAGAAACCTTGCTGGAGAAGAATTGAAATTGAAGGAGATCGGTTGCTTTTGAAGATTTGATGTTAGGAGTTGATCAAGCTAGTGTACATCAACTAGGTAGTTTACTTACACTTGTTTACTTAGATTCAGTTGATGAATTCATGAATTTAATCTTGCGTATGGTTGTTTCATATTGTTGTTGATTCTTGGGGCTCTAGAGGTGTGTATGGAGGTTTCAAGACATGGGGGTTCCCAAGACATTGGTGAAGCATATGTGTAGAGAAAACTCAGAATTCTAATTGTAGAATTCTAGGTTTTCCTACACATAGCATGCTAGGTAAGTCGGCTAGTGCACTAACTTCGAGTAGTCCGCTAGAGAAGGTTTGGTAGCGCACTAATGAGACCACTATCGCGCTAATTGACATGACAACCCAAAAATCAGCAATTTTCTAAATCAACTTAAACACTATAAACAAGCATAATACCCTAAGTAAAGGTCTAAACACACTCAAAAATATGTTAAATGGTATCACGAACCTAGGAAAGTGTCTAATACGTGATTTGGAGTGTTGGGAGGCCGGTAAAGCTAGGGCTTTACATTACTTGATGTGAGTATACCCGTAGATTATTTTGTTTGCATTTCATATCCACTTTATTCTTGTTCATGGTAATATATATTGACCATATCCAACTTTTTATTTTCATATCATGAACTTGTTTGATATTCCTTACTTGTTGAGCTTGACTTTCATGATATTATATGAATTAAACTCATTTGAAATCCATCCATGTGTTTTATGTCTTTTCTTATTGTTTCACAGAAATATAACGTAAATAGCATGCTATTAGGAATTGTGAGTTTGTGAATGAATTTATGAGTTTTTACTCTTTGAAATTGTGCTTTGTAGCATAGCCAAGCCTTGGAATCCTTAACGAGTCAATTTCTTGGAATTATAAAGTAGTTATAGAATCTAGAGTCTATTGCACTATGTTGGAGTTGATTAACACACGAGGTTAGAGTCCTTAGGGATGTCAACACTCGCTAATATGATGTGACACACAGGGTTAGAACCCATAGAGTTGTCAACATAGTGGGGTTAGAGTCCTGGTGACATCGGGGTTAGAGTCCCTAGTGATATTAGACTGTGTGATACCAAACACATCCTTTAGTAGTTTTATAGGCTTCACTAACACATGTTATGACCGATCGGATCTAGATCATAACTATTTAGCCTTGTATTAGTTTCACTTTCTTAACCATGGTATTTCTTAGCATATTTCTAGTACCAATCTTTCTTTATTTAACTTATGCTTTTAAATGCCATTAGTTTGTTTTGGAGATGTGAATGAATATGTCAATAGGGATTATTGTTATTTTTTGTACTCACCATCCATTTTATGACGGTGGGTGTAGAGCCATTGACGAGCAGGCCTAAAAAGGAGAAGATTGGAGACTACATCTAAGCCAGCGACGTACTTTTGCATCGACATTTTATATGTTTTGTTATTTTGTGTATTATAAAATTATGTTTTTTTATACATGTTAGGGTTTTATATTGGGTCGAGCGTTTAGTTCCCCAAACTTATGATAACCATCACACTGTTTATATTCGCCACCTTGTTATATACGCTTATGATTGTTGTTTCCTTGTTTCCAAACATTTAGGATTTATTATATTTCTTTTGTATAATTTGTTAAGACTTACGTTAAACTTTATAACTCTTAAAAAATTTAATTTCTCTAAAATCTATTAATATGCTGACATGTGGATTACTTATCCTAAACACAAATATAGAGGAGATTTGGATAGAAAGGCTGACTAATATGTAGTTAAGTCATATGTGACTAGGATTTAGGCTTAATTAAGAGATTAGGTCAGGCGGTGCCTTAGATTAAAGAAGGGCCTTCACAAAAGCCTATGTATGATCCTGCACAAATTGGCTCAATTGCTGAGTAGCATGAGAAATTCAGGTCGAGTAAAATCCGGGTATAACAATCGTCCAACTAGATGATGAAATTTATCAACATCATGTAAGGAAGGAGATTTAAGATCAAACTTAGAATCCTTGGGAAAAGGTGTGGAAGCAGGTTTATAATCAGTAAGAACCGAACCTGACAACAAATAAAAACATACTTCCGTTGATTCAGATACAAACCAGTATCAAACCTGGCTAAGTCCACTCCAAGAAAATAACATGCCTGGCCAATATCTTTGATAGTAAATTGAGTATGTAAAAACTTTTTCATAAGCAACATATCATCAAGTGAAGACCCAAATAAATAGGATATCATCAACATATACTAATACCCTTGGAAAAATAAACAAACAAAAATCATGAGAGGATTGAGTAAATCCAAACTGATCAAGTTTGCTAGTAAATTCAATGTTCCATTTGCGAGAAGCATATTTAAAGCCATATAAGGAACTACGCAACTTGCAAACCTGCCTAGGTAAGGCTTTAGAATACCCTTCAAGAGGCTATAAATACAAATCCTCATTGATAAAACCATACAAAAAAGTATTATTCACATCAAGTTGATGTATAGGGTAAATTTATTAGTTGCACTACCAACAAAAGCCTTACTATGATAGTTTTAGCGCAATAGGGGAAAAATTATTAATGAAATCCACCCCTTCAATTTGATGATAACCCTTCGCCATAAGCCTTGCTTTATATTTATCAAGGGTACCATTTGGGTTATGTTTCACCTTATAAACCTATTTGAAACCAATAGCCTTCTTAACATAAGGTAAAGAAATAAGTTCATAAGTATGATTTACCTCTAAAACATGCTACTCATTGTTCATTGCAACAACCCAATGAGGATCATCCAGTGCATGTTTATAAGATGATGGTTCTTTGATGATTGTTATAAGAGATAAAGAATGTTTATATTGATCACTCAAGTTAGGAGAAATGATATGAGGAAAAGTAAGTGGATGAGAATAAGAAATAAAGGAAAAAGAAGAAGGAAAGGAAGATGTAGGAGAGTAACATTATAGGAAACAAAATCATTCAACCAACCTTGTTTTTGTACAACTCTATCATTTTTACAAAGAGGAACATAAATTGGAGAAATAGAAGAAGAAGGAAAAGAGGAAGGAACAAAGGTAGGAAAAGTAAAAGAAGAAGTGGAAAATCGGAATCCTCAACAATAGGAAAAGGAAGCACGTGAGAAGTATCAGAAGAAGAAATATGCTAAAAAGGAAATAAGTTTTCATAGAAAACAATATCACGAGAAGTAAACACAAACTGAGTGGACAAATTAAAATCTTTATAAGCTTTTTTGCCCTGGTGAGTAACCAGGAAAACAGACCTGAAAGCTCGAGGATCAAACTTATCGTTAGAAGGAAAACTATTGGCAACAAAATAAAGACAACCAAAAGTCTAGAAAAAATTGTAATCTGGAGCTTTATCAAAGAGAACTTGATAAGGATATTTCCATTGAAGCAAAGAAATGGGTAATTGATTAATAAGAAAAATAGAAGTTAGAATAGAATCTCCCCAAAATTTCTTTTGAAGAGAAGACTGAAACATAAGAGCTCTAACAACTTGAAGAAGATATCGATGTATCCTCTCAACACACCATTGTGTTGAGGTGAATAAGGAGTAGATCATTGATGAACTATTCCAAATTTAGAAAACAAACTAGAGCAATATTGATTAACAAACTCAGTTCCATTGTCTGTTCTAATGATTTGAACATATTTATGAAAATGAGAATATAGAAAATTCTCAATATTTTATGCAGTAGCAGATTTATACTTCAAAAGATATGTCCATGTAAATGGATTAAAGTCATCAACTATAATATGAAAATAAGAGCATCCTTGAAATGACTCTTGTTTATAAGGTCCCCACAACTCCATATGAATCAACTGAAAAAAAAGTAGAAGTTTTTATTAAACTCAAGGGAAAATGCAATCTACATTATTTAGATAGATGACAAATATCATAAGGCAAACCTTGTATATCCAATGTTGAAGCAAGAGTTAATAAAGGTAAATGCTTTACAATGTGTGAAAAAAGATGACCCAAATGATGATGTCATGAGAACATATTATTAGCAACAGTACAATAAATAAATTTTGACATAAAACTATCAGAAATAGAAGTCAAAGATTGTATAACCTCTTGGTTAAATGATTCTTGATCTAGACAATATAAACCCCGTAACTGCTTTCCAATTATAAGAATTTGAGTGGACTCAATGTTCTGTATCAAACAAAAAAAAGATAGAAAACAAATTTAATATGGGCGGTGGTGGTAAGTTTACTTACAGAAAGCAAATCGTATTTAAAAAAGAGAACATGGAGATGGGAATTAAGAATCAGTATAAAAGTAAGGTTTATATCCTCCATCACATCAACAAACTTAACAATACCATTAGGAAGACAAACTGGAGTAGAAAGAGAAGTGCAGTGTAAGAAGAAAATAAAGAGAGATTATAACACATTATCTGATGCTCATGTATCAATGATCTAAAAATTATGTTTTAAATAAACATGAACACATGAACTAGGAGAGAATAAACTACCTGCAAAGTCTCCAACATGATCCAGATTCCCACAAGAAGGACTTTCCAAACCAGTAACAAATTTCCCTTTCATTTATTTCTCGATTCCCTATTGAATCATAGTTGTCATGTCCACTTGAAAATCCTCAAAACTATGAGAACTTCCATTATTAAAATCAAGAGGCGTCTCTAGCATATTGACTTGATTCTTGTTCTATTCAAGAACGTGCATTTTCTCTCCATTATTTCTTTGATTCTTAAACCTATTAGGATAACTATGTATTTTAAAATAATTTTCCTTGGTGTGACATTTAGCTTTACGGTGATCACAAAAGAGATCATTTTTGTTAATTAACTTTTTATGTTATTCTTAGTACCAGAAGAAGTAAAGCGATGTCCCTGACCAATGTTTCCATGAAAACTATTTTGTGAACTAGATCCCCATGAGAACTTGAACCTCCTTACATAACAGTAAATCTACTATTAAAACCTTTTACTAACATGGCAGAATCCATATTTGGTGCAAAATTCACATATACTTCCTTCTAATTCTCAACTCGCTAAATCATTCAATAAGCCTTATTAACACTGGGAAGTGGATCCATAACAAGTATCTGATTGTGTACATAATCATATATGTCGGTTAGTCCCATCAAAAACTAAATCAATCGATCATTGGAGTCCAACTCCATCAACTTTATGTAATTACCACAGTCACATTGAGGGATTAGAGCTAAACACATTAAGTCATCCCATAGTTTCTTTAGTTTTATGTAATGTTTTGCTACTGACTGATTTCCTTAAGTAATGGAACAAATCTCACAGTTGAGTTGATATAAGAGAGGACCATTGCAATCTCCATATCGTACCTTCAAATCTAGCCACAAAGTATGAACAAAAGACGAATACAGGAAAGCTTCGACAATTTCTTTAGAAATTGAGTTAACGATCCAAGAAATTACTACAAAATTGACCTTACACCATTTATCATAGTCTTAATCATCTTCTGTAGGTTGTTTACACCTTTCATTGATGAATCCAAGTTTCATCTTAGTTCCTCGAGCACTCCTCATTGTACGGCTCCATGAAAGATAGTTAAGATCAGTAAGTGGATTCGATACTAGTACCATGCCTAAATGATCAGAGTTAGACAAATGCAACAAACCTTCAACATTGTATCCATGTGAACCGGTGACATTTGAATATTTTGTCATGCTAGAAAATCCAGCATGTAGTGCTTCAGCTGAACGAATGACCACCATGACTGAATCTTTAACAAATCAATAAGAGAAATTCAAAGTTAGCTCACGATTTGGATTGTTGGAGCTTCAACAATAAATATGTCACTCATATCTACAAATTACAGCCAAACAACTGAGATTTTCTTTAATCTATAAAGAAAACAACACGCCACAACTCAGAATTACACTCGCGTTCTTGATTGCTAGAGTGTTTTAACATATCTAACTCTCATATCTCTAAACAAACATACTTGAAATAAAATTGAGCTTAGTGATCTTAACCACCAAACCTTAAAACTTATAGTAATCACTCAGATCAATAGTTTTGCATCAAATCGAAAATTAGGGTTTCGATCGAAACATGTTATGATACCATTTACAATTCAAGAAGGGAAAGCAAGATTTTATTAATCATTAAACAGTAAATACATTACACACATTTCTCACCTTACATACTGTTAAGTGTGCATAACACTCAACACTCACAACTCACTCACAATTTCATACATAACACGTGACCACATGACAACTATACTACAGACTAACTAAGAACACATCAGTAGACCCACATACATACAAAGCTAATATACATAACAAAGAGTACCAAAAATCTTCATTAATCAATTTTCAAGAATACCTTGAATGGATGCCATTGGATATAATTAAAGGCTTTGCATATGTTATTTTTTTACTTCCATTAAGCTAACTCTAAAAGAAGAAAAATTCATATATTATTATCTTTTGGTTGTTATATGCTTATTTCGTTACCTTATGTAAGGAAGTTTGTTTGTTTGTTTTTTGTTCTTTTTTTAGAAGCTTTAAGGTGATTACGTAGTTGAGTTTTAAAATTTTAATTTGAAAATCAATCACCCAAGATCGCATGTGGATGGATGTCTTTTTTTTATGAGAAGTGCTAGTATGCTCTAAGTAAGACATGTACTAGGGCCACACACTCATCATCCGCTCTCCATACACCTCAAAATTTTGGGCACCTCGAGACCATTATGTGTCTCAAACTTGTCTTAATTTATGTAACCTATGAATTACCTAAAGTCTCTAGAGTTCCCTTTAAGGTACCAATTTGATGAAAATTCGAATTAATGTGAAAAGCTTAAAGTTTCTCTCTCAAGCATATAAAAGGACACTTGTACCATTAAACAATGTGTCGAATGCTTTTGCGGCTCATGAGGGCGATAAAGTTTTAGTGTAGTGCTCGAGGTAGTTCGACTAGATAATCGCTTTCGCAATCTAATTGATCTATATTTCTTAATGTTGAATGTTTACATGTGGTATTAGAGCCTACTAGATCAGTAGAGTTTTCTATAAATGATTTGTGTTTTATTTATAGATCTGGTTTCAAGATGAATTGATTGATCCCATATTCTTGTTGTTGATGCTAAATCTATCAATATATGGTAATGCTGAAAGCACTATTGTTTTCAAAATATAATTTACATGCGATCTCAGAACCCTTATATAATTGAAATTGATTTATGGTGTTATTAATCGATTGTTTTATTTTATTTTATTTTTCCAAGGGCTATGTATACTACTGTTAATGTATATATAATGTTTTAAATTTTACATATTGTAATGGCCCAAATTGATTAAACTAGGATTATCGTTAATTTTAAAGATTAACGGTTGCAATGTGAGCGTTATGTGGATAACTCGGTTGACTCGGACACGAGAACCGAGGAAATTTGTTAGTTATGGATGATGATTGCTTATAATTCAATGTTAAAAAGTTAGTATATTATTATTATATTGCATCACATGTGTTTAAGTTGTTATCGGGCGAGTTGGTGTGATGGGGAGTTACTTTAGAATGCGTGTCGATGTGGGTATTGGGTAGGAACTACTCGGGGTTTAAAGACTAGGCTAAGTTAGTATTACAGGGTATAATTGAATTATAGTCCAAGGTAGTTAATTATATAGAGTGACATATGGTGCATCTGGAGATACGTGTTGAGAAGCGGGGCATCGGTTGTTGGATAGTCGAGGGTTAGTGGGACCATTAATGCTTCCATATGAGTTTCTAAGAACACCAATCATATGTATTATAATGGACCTAAACTAATTTAATTAGATCAAACAAATAAGGCTTATTGTTTGAATAAATTAATTTGGAGCCATAAGATTGTCTTAGATATATGCATTGGCACATTTAGAAACCAATGGAATTTCAAATTGGTGTTACTTAGAGGAAGTTGGTGGAGAGGTAGTGGGATTAAATTTAAGTGGTAGGACCATTAGATGAGTCTCAGGATATGTAAATACATTAAGATCAATAGCTATCAATCAATCCTACCTCAATATAAGGACGACTTGATCAACACATGTAATCAAAACCATTTATTATTTTGGAAAATCAGAGAGAATAATAGGTGATTTGGGAGCTAGAAATCATTATTTAGAGGTTGAATTAGGAGATCAAACACAAGGTAATCATCTTATTCATTTTCTACACATTAAATAAGCTAAAATTTGATGTTTTAATGAAAATTCAAAATCGAGGAACGGATCACTGTTTTTGATGAATTCTTGATGCATTACAAGTATAATGAATATTTCAATCACGAATTTTAAATTGATTTTGGAAAAATTAGGTTTTGGGAGAATTTTGGAAAAACTAGTGAAAACATGAATTTGAGGATTTTGACTAAATCATTGTTGATATTGTTGTTGTTATGGATGTTTTGGAGTCCTTATTGAGTGGAAATGGATTTTTAAGGTTAGAGGAGCTAATATGGGTGTTGGGGACAGAATTCTCGAATTAAGAATTCTATCACCCAGCGTAGATAGCTCGCTAACCAGACTGGCTAGCGTGCTATCTAGTCCGGGTGCTTAACCTTTTTTCAAAATGTAGAACAATAGCACGCTAACTACATCTTGCACGCTAGGTAAACCCATTAGCACGCTAATGACATATGAAAACTGAATCTAAGGGCTATTTTTGATATTTTTGACTTAATACATATTTAAACCCTTGTAACGAACTTCAATTCACAAAATTGGACTTTAGGGACTTATGGAACCATAGATCAGGTATCGAGAAGCTAGTTGAGTCGAATTCGGGAGTTCAGAAACGTCGGAGAGCATATTTTGGTGCGTAAATCCATTAGAATGCCTTACAAAATTCATGGTTTTCTTTTATCAATATCGGGTTATATGTGTAACTGCTTGGTGGTCATACATGGATTTTCTACTCTTATATCGGTTTGCATATATATTGGTTGTGGCTAAATCACTTGCACTAGTTACTTGTGCTTATAGCTCGTATACGACGGCATAGAAATATATTTATGACCGTCGAGAGGGATATAAGGTGTTTCTTTGACTTGAAAAAATGTCTGGAGGGGTTCATCCGTTAACCGTAGTAGGGGTTTAGTCATTGCAAGCCTGTAAGTATATATGTGGTTCCTATCCTGTTTTATCGACTACTAGCTAGTTTATGTCAAGGTTTTCTCATGATTATATGGTTGTTTATTTATTAATGATTTATTTTCGAGCTTGTCTATTTTAGTTTGTTGTATGTTGCTTACATTTATGGGAAAATGACTTACTATTGTGAGAGGTCATATTCGCATGTCTCGTAGTTTACCAGTTTTATTTCATGAATATCGTGTGGATTTTTCTTGGGTTTTTAATCACTGGACTCGACATTGTATTTTTTAGTTGACCGAGTCCGCAGATCCTTTGACGAGTAAGGGTAAAGGCAAGGAGGTATCGGGTGACTACCTCTGAGATATTGACGCCAACTCGTGTTTGATTATAGTATGTATGTCTTTACATTTCGTTAGGTTTTGGGGATTGTAGAACACTTGATACATGTCTATTGATCTTTTACTGTATTTATTTCGCTTTTTATATATACATGATATCTTTTTTATGAGTTTTCCATTACTTAAGATTGTTAAATATTGCATAATTTATTTACTTAAAGACTACCGCCATAAAATTGTAATATAACTTGACAAATTGATTAACTGGCTAATTAAATCATTAATACTTATATGAAGATTAATTAGCTAAACCAGTGTTAGTTGGAAAAGTGTAAGCAACCAGTTAGGTCGCGGGCTTTATAGGTAAGCAGGCCATGACATGGCAGGGCTTTGTGACATGTGATGCGACATGGTGGGTCCCAAGGTTTCCATGGGATTTGGAGCTGCCAAACATACTACTAAACATTCGTCATAAAAACTAATCGATCACCACCATTAATGTCAAGTTCATTAATGCATTAATTCATATGGTTATATATTTTTGTTCTTAACTATAAGATAATTTGTAGCATCCCATATCCAAATTAGGGCGATACTCGACCTGAAACCCTAATTAAGCCATAGTAACCCAATAAGACTTAACTAGAGCCAGGAGCCTCATTGTCTATACCTGATAAAATTAACCCGTATATTAATATCGAATAAATAAATCAAAGTATATGCAATAGAAAAATTAAAACTTTCTAAATATATAGCAATATACGGTAATATTGAGTTTACCAAAACTCAAAACCTTGATTATAAACCTTCTAACCTTGTTTATATACATTAAAATATATCAAACATTGAATATATATATATACATGAGGGTTCATTACATCGAAGAGAAGATACAAGACTCCTAAATCTTTTCATTTCCCTTAGCTGAAGCGCCAGATTGCGAACCAGAAATATTAATTTAGGTAAGCGCTCCAACTTGCTCGGTAAGTAAGGATTCACATAGCCATCAACATTCCATACAGTTATCAAGAACATTATGCAATAACAATATGCACCAGTGTTAACTAACAAGAATATGGAAAACATATAAATTCAATAAATAACGAATGTATAGCAAATTATTATGGACTATTACACTGTGATCCCTATTTTATTTATAAAACTAAGGTCGATTACCCACCAGCACCATTAATGCGAATGCTAGACCAACATATTGGTCGATAAGATGTCTAGCCAATCCATTAATGCCCAATGATTCTATCTAAAACCATTTAATGAGTACGTAATCCACACAACCTATCTATTTGAGCAAGAGTTATATATAGGTGCACACGAACCCCAAAAACTCATTTATACAATATATTATATTCAAAAACAATACATACATAGAGAAAAAGAAACGAATGAAGTCACATAAAATCGATAGCTTCCTTTTTCCTTTATCGTCGCTCGAACCTGTCATCTAACTAGTTATAAAAATTTGATAATGTCAGATAAGTAAATCCCACACTATCCACTACACATGTAATAATCAAAATCATAATAATCCAAAAAATTAAATGAACAATATAATCCAAGAAATTTAAATACAATCGTAAATCCATCATGTTTTTGTTATCCGACCATAATTAGATAACGTTCTTCGAAAGTGGTGAGTAAATAGTAGTAAGGACTCATGAACAGAGGATGACCAAATGAGTCTCATTCCTTTAGTCTATCAAAGTATGATCTGGTTCAACGTGATCTCATGATAACAACGTGATGCAAAGTATCGGTTATGTAACCTTTAAAGCATAATATAATGTTACCATGTACATATAGTCTGGTAACCACTATAAGGAGACTCGAATTGACCTTATCTTCCCCACCTATGTATGCATGTACAATAAATAATGCAATTACAAGGATTAATGCAATATATACGAAATTATAATCATACAATGTAAATATTACTATGGGATTTACTTAACTTTATAAACGTGATATCGTCACTTCTTAAACTTTGTGTCTATAAAATAGTCCACATAGGGTTCCAATTGCAATCCTACAATTCATTTACAAGTCCGTTAAGATTCCGTAATCGTTCTACAATTTTTCTCCAATTTTTTTTTAATTAGCTCTTCTCGTCTCAAAAACCCCAAAATCAATCCAAATCAAATCCTCAAATGTTCGAATCTCGATTTTGACTACAAATTGTGGTACTAAAATCGAAAATTAACCTAAACTAGGCTTTTAAAAGATTTTCACAATTTAAGATATTTTTAAGTGTCATGACATGCATTACGATGCAAAATCCATTATGCAAATCCTCGACAAAATCTCAAAATTCTCATTTTTCATAAAAATCCTCGATTTCCATTTATTGGTCCAAAAATACCATTTTTCAGATTTTTCCCTAATTTTCAATTCTTTATTCATTTTTTCTCCAATTAAAACCATTTTTATATGGGAAAGGTTTGATCCTTGAACTAGGTCCAGTTCGACTCTGCTAAGTCGAACCTAATTCGGCCCAGTTTGGGGTCATACCCTTCCTCTTGTTGGAATGAAACTGAGAAGATTTGCTTCTATATTTCATTCCTTTGTTTTTTTTTCAAATAAGGGTTTGGGAAGGGAATATATGAGTTCCCCCTCCACCCATCATCCTCCTCCTTCCCCATCATCTTCCTCCCTCCATCAACGCCTCTGCTGCATTTTTTTTCTTCTTCAACCATGTCTTCTCTTTTTTATTTTTTAAATCAAACTTCATCATCATCCTTTCTTAACTATATACCAATCCCTACAATCACCAATCCAAAAAAATCAAAATTTAACAATCACCGTTGTCACCATAGCAACCCTAGGCTCCTCCCCAGTCCAATCAAACTGTGAAGAAGAGAGAGAGAGAGAGAGAGAGAGACGTCGTACCAGAGAGATGAGAAGGAGGGCAAACACAATGAGAAATTGAAGAAGATGAAGGATGAAGGCGATGGCAGTGAATGAGATGATGAGTTGGGAATACACACCTATTTCATTTTCATTTTGATAAAAAAAGGCAACCAAATGACCATTATGTCTTTCAGTTTTAATCTTTTACAATACAAAATCACTTCCCTTTGGGGTTTTTTTGCCATTTTTAATTATCTTCATATTTATCTCCTCAATTTTTGTCCAAGTTAAACCCCGAAAAATACCTCTATTCGACTAAAAATTGGAGAGTTTACCAAAACACTTTGAAACTCCTGAGCAACCCACCTCGTACGTAACTCGAGGTGTGGGATCCATGTCAAATTGTCAAATCCATTCAAGGTACATAATTTGAATTTTAAAACTTAATTACAAATATTTTTGTGAAACTTGATACGATAGCTCGAGTCAATATTTTAACTCTCTCAAGACTCATTCAACATGTTTCTCGAGATAAAATCTCTCAAAATATCAAATTCACTCATTTAACTTGAATTTCACAAAATAAGATAGTATGTAATACACAACACTATGCAAACATTACATAAAAGTAAATTTACTTGTAAATCTCATTTCATAAGTCCTCAGCTCCTGACTTGCGACCTCGACCATAATTTGGATCCGTTAATCCCAGATTAGCCATAATTATTGAATAAGAAATTTTGGGATTTGACAATCTTCCCAATTAATAAAACTTCTTCATCGAAATTAAAATTGAAACAAAATTTACCCGGACTAAAAGAGATCTTGAAAATGCTCTCATATACGCCACTCGTTCTCAAGTCAACTCCGAATCACTATGAAATTGCCACTTAACTAAAACAAGTAAAATTTTTATTTCCAAGCTTCTGGATTTTCATGTACACAATAAATATAATTTGCTCTTCTATGACACATCACCCTGCAAATCAAATTGATTCCATTCTACTATGTGATGCGAATCAGGTTCCTTCTGCTGAGCATTGACACGTGAAATACACCATGAACTCGGCTAACTGAGGGGATAATGCAAGTTTATAAGCAACCTTACCAACCCGCTTCACAACCTCAAACGGTCATTTAAACCTTGAAGAGAGTTTTCCTTTCGGACCAAATCTATAATGGATTTTGCAATGGGAGACTTTCAAATAAACCCAATCTCCTTTGCTATGTTCCACAAATCGGTGACAGAGATCATAATAAAATTTATGCCCTTCTTTAGTACCTTTCAATCTTAGATGAATCTGCTGCACAACCTCAGTGTGATCTCAAACCATATGTAGCCCCAACTCCGCTAAATACTTTGGTTCTGCCTAACAAGCTGGGGAACAACAAGGTCTCCCATACGAAGCCTCAAACGGAACCATTTTGATACTCCATTCATAACTATTATTATAAGATAATTCACATAATGGTATGTATTCTTCTTATGAACCTCTATATTCTAGTACACGAGCCCTGAGCATGTCCTACAACACTTGGATCAACCTTTCGGTCTGACCATCCGTCTGTGGATGAAATGAAATATTGAGATGTAACTGAATTTCGAATTGTTCATGCATGCTCTGCTACAACCTCGATATGTAACGAGCATCAAGATCAAAAATTATAGTCAATGGCACCCCATGCAAGTAGACCACCTATCACTTATATAACAAACTCAATCTTGTAAAAGTATCATAAATATATCTAGGAAGAAAATGCGTAGACTTCATCAGTGTATCAAAAATAACTCAGACTCCGTCATGTTTCCTCCAAGAAGTAGGAAAATGAGTAACAAAATCCATCGCAATATGTCCTCATTTCCACAACATACACCTAGGTTTTTGTCATTCAACATACACCTAGGTTTCAAAACTCACTTCTCCTCATAACTCACATCTCCTCACATAGTCACCCACATAAGCTTTTATACTAGGCCACCAATACAATCACCTCGTATCATGATACATTTTGGTCATGTTAAGATAAATGTTATATCTAAACCGATGAGGTTCTCTCAATATTTCATTCCGAATCTTAGCCATCGATGGAATCTACAGTCTACCTCTAAGGCTCAAACTCTGATCTATAGACTTAACCTAATCATGATTATTACTATCATCATCAAACACCTTGAACTTCTCATAATTCTCATCATTTTGGTGACACTTTATCACTTTATGAATAGAGATCCTTTGTACCCTAAACTAAGCACAAATCGGTTGATCATCAACATAGGAATCTCTGACAAAGTTGTAGTAGTGACTTTTTCGAGCAAATCATACTCATAAGTCAATTGACTGGCTACCCGCAATGTTTTAACATTTCTTTTGCTTAGTGCATCAACAACAACATTCATTTTACCTTAATGGTATTCAAACTAAAACCAAAGTCTTTCAAGTGTTTAAACCATTGTCTTTGCCCATATTCAATTCTTTTTAAGAAAACAAGTACTTCAGACTTTTATGATCTGAAAATAGCGTGAAGCTTTCTCCATATAAATAGTGTCTCTATAGCTTCAAAGAAACCCAATTGTCGCTAATTCCAAATCATAAACAAGATAATTCTTCTCGTGAGTCTTTAAGTAACGAGAAGCATAAGCAATCACCCTATCATTCTTCATTAACACACAACTCAAACCAACTTTCGATGCATCAATATAAACTGTAAGCTCTTTCCCCAGTTGCAAGTTATACAACAACTGGTGCTGAAGTCAAACGCTTCCTCAATTCCCAAAATGCCACATCGCATTCCTTTGACCAAACAAATATAACATTTTTCTGAGTTAATTTAGTAATTGGCGCAACTATCTTAGAAAAATCTTTCACAAATCTACGATAATAGCCAACTAAACATGGAAAACTCCATATCTTCGTCATTGTGATAGGTTTTGGCCAACCAATGATAGCCTCGATCGTGGCTGAATCCATTGAAATTCCTTTAGTACTAACTACATGACCCAAAAACTTTGCCTCATATAACCAAAACTCGCATTTACTAAACTTAGCATACAAACTATAATTTCTCAAAATTTGGAGAATAACTTTGAGATGACATTCTAGATTCTCACGAGTCATGGAATATATTGAAATATCATCAATGGAGACTATCAAGAAATGATCAAGATACGGCTTCAACACTCTCTGCATCAAATCCATAAACATCGTTGGAGCATTAGTTAACTCAAATGGCATAACAAAAAACTCAAAATGACCATATCTAGTACTGAATGCAAACGTCTACACATCATCTTCCTAAACTTTCAACTGATGGTAACTAGAACAAAGATCAATCTTAGAAAAGAACTTGGCACCATTCAGTTGTTGGGGCATGTGCCCTAGGTCAATCCATTAACTGTCTGTATGAATACTTTTAGTTAATAAAATAGAGGATTTTATTTGTTGTTTATTATAATTAATTTGCATGTTTACATTATAATAAGATCCATGGGTATTTACATAAATATCTTAAATGTCCTAGTCGATCATTATACTTGGGAACTATAATGAATTAAGACTAGTGAGTCTTGATTGATGATCATATGATGATTATACGTATAGGGATACGAATCAAGATCACGAGTACTTGTTAGGGAACAAAGTACTGGACCGACCCGCTATGAGAACATCACATGGATTAAGTCATAGTTGTTTCTCATGATAGGTATATATTCCAGATCATCGACTTGAGATTACCAGAGACTTCAACATTAGGAACACAGTGATTTGACACAATCAAACGTTGTCTTTAACCGGACGATTATAAAGGTTGTGATTGGTTACTGTGTGAGCAATGTGATGAAGTTGTGTAATCAAGATAGAATTTGTCCCTCTCATATAAAGAGAGATATCAAGTGGATCCCTCGATGTGTTAGACTGTTAAAAGGCCTAGTTTAAGTGAATTGATATTGATCAATGTCACTTGGATGTTTTCGGTCTACCTAGAGATCGAGACTAGTACGATTGAACATGTTGGATGACAATTTCATGCCTTATATTTGATCAAAAGCATATCGTGTGACAAAAGGATGTTATATACACTATTGATTAGGTTGTATCGATTTGATATTCGTACAACTTGGGTAGTCATAATGTCTTGCTAGAGACTGCTTATGACTTGTATACCAAAATGTGTTTTGGTACATTGTCAACGTTGTATGAGCCTATTGGGTCGCACACTAAGAATGGTTTTGCGAGATTTTAAGATGATTCAGAAAAATGAGTTTTATGTGATAAAATTCGTGACAGAAACGTCCTTATGGTGTATTACACTTATACTTCTTTAAGTAAGGGTATATGTGTAATTTACTGAACCGTCTATATACAAGGGTTGTATAAATAGACGCTTTAAGTTACAATACACGTACGAAAGATCAAAAGGCCGAAACTCTATTTTCGTTTTAGAAACGACTTAGGGTTTTTGGTATGCTCTGGATCGTTTTGGAGAGAAACAAAAAGATTTGGTATTCTCTCGAAGCTAGCACTTCGAATCTCGACCGCCGTTCGTGTGTGGACTACTCGGTAGAGGCGTTCGTCGTTAGCGGCGCCTTAGAGATCGATCAACCTTCGAAAGGTATATTGCGGCGAGGTATGATTAAGTTTTTCATGGTTTAAACGTTTTTAATGGAATTAGATTCGGATCCTGTTGGGGTTTTGTCAAAATTGTTTTGTAATTTCCGCTGCGTATGAACCCCAAAACCCAACAGTGGTATCAGAGCCTTCGAATTTGATTCCATTAAATTCATTGCATGTTTTCTTCTGATATATACATGATATATGATTGAAAGCATGTTAATAGTTGATGTATATGTGATATATATAAGTTTCCTGTGAGAATTATTATCATGTTTTGTGTATATGATACATATATTCGAGATTTAATTAAAATCAGTTTCTTACATGCTAGTAACCATGTTAGGTTAATTCAAATAATTTCAATGAATTGAATTTCGTGTTCTGTGATCCATGACACCATTAGGTATAATCTTTATTTTTCGTGTATTGATGCATGGATGAAATCTCTGTAATTCAGTATGCATATTTAGGTTACATTGTCTTACGTTTCTTGAATTGTATAAGGCTGAATATTAATTCGAAACTAATATGATTAGGTTCGATTGGGATAGTAGTTCATGATTCAATGACATATTTGTGATTATCTGGATGAGGACCGAAATTGCAAATAATTAATTTTCGAAATTGTTTATTTATCTCGTTATATCTATTTTGTTATAAACTTTCTATTTGATAAAGATAGATAACAATTTAGATTAGGAGATATAATCAAAATCGGTTTCGTTATCCCTATTGGATAGGAGATAAATATCAAGAATTTTGTTATTGGTGATATGCTAGGATTCAAATATCTAAAGTCCTAATTGGATTAGGATAAGATGATTAGTTAGATGTGGGCCCGGGTTAATTAAAAATGTTTTAATTGACTTAATTTTAGATAAATTAAGGGGTAAATTTAGTATAGTAAAATCAGCGAAAAATATGATTTTCTATAGCGAATTTCAATTTTCGGAATTCAGATTCGTCTTCTAAAAAAAAAAAAAAAAAAAAAAAATGGGGGCGCCCCCTTGTACTACCCAGATCCACAAACCGATCAATGGAACCACCGCCATTGACCGGCCAATGGACCGCCGTCTAACTAATCCTAGCGCACGAAAATTCTTTTATTAGTGAATAGTATAAAAATTTCCGAATTGTTTAGTGATTGAACAAATCAATAGAATATATGATATTTCATTGTTTACATAAAAATCACTAAAACTGAATAAAATCTCTCTATTAAATTTTAAGTCTCATGTCATCCATTTTAAACACTTGTCAAAGGCCTCGATCACACTAATATAGTTTCACCCATAGCTGGGTGTATTGTGTTATCTTGGTGAGACAAGTTGGGTAAGAGTTACCTAAATGTTTAAAATGGTCCGACTTAATAAAGCCATCAAAATAGTTTTGAGCTTTAGGCAAATGATGAGATAAAAATATGCTAAGAAATAAGATGTCCCGTATCTCATAAAAGGATCTAAAAATTACATAAGATGTAATTAGTAACTGTTACCTACCTAAATAATCTAGTTCTGTGTTACATGCCATACTTGTCATAGAATTAGGTGAAATATGGATTTTAGTCCCCTAAATAAACAAGTATGTTTTAGGAGGGTTGTTAATTTAGTGGGAGTCTATTCCTCTATACTAAAATAAACTTTGCATAATCTTTATTGTAGATCAATGGCCTTTTCAAGTAACAATAATCCCCATCATGCGATCCATCCTTGAGAAGGATAAGCTATCTCGGGGACTAACTTTCTTGATCGGTTCGAAACTTGAGAATGTTCTTAAGCATGAACGCAAGTTGTATGTCTGGATGCTCCAATCCCCGAAGACCCACCACCAATGCTACGAAAGCTGTGAAGGATGAGCATAGTAAGCATGTCAACGATTCTACTAATGTTGCATGTATTATGCTGGCAACTATGGTTCCTGAACTTCAAACGGACATGGAACTAATGGAAGCCTACGACATGGCTATAACGCTGAAGGAAATGTTCCAACAGCAAGCTAGGCAAGAAAGGTTCAAGACAGTCAAAAACCTACATTCTTGCAAGATGACTGAGGGTGCGTCAGTTAGTCCTCATGTTCTGAAGATGAAGGGCTATGTTGACCAGCTTGATAGACTCGGATTCCCCATAAGCCAAGAGTTAGCTACGGATTTGATCTTGAATTCATTACCAGAGAGTTACTCACAATTTGAGATGAACTACAATATGAATAATATGGAGAAATCAATTTCAGAGTTGCATTTGATGCTCAAAACTACTGAACAAAATATCAAGAAACCCTCTAGTAATGTGTTGATGGTCCAAAAGGGAAAGGGAATGAAGAAGAAAGGCAAGGCAAGGCTAGAGTTGCCAAGGCCGTTGCTGCACCTGTCGCAAAGCAAGCCCCAGCCTGTTCCTACTTCAAAACACCCAAAAGAAAAGGAAGGAAATTGTCATTTCTGCCATGCACCTGGACATTGGTTCGAAATTGCAAACTCTATCTCGGAAGATCTAAAGAAGAAAAAGGGTAGTGCGACTACCACTACAGTATTTACGTTATTGAAATTAATTTATCTACTAGTGATTCTGGGTATTAGATACTGGGATGTGGATCTCACATTTGTATAAATGTGCGGGGACTCACCCAAGTAGAAAGTTGAAGAAAGGAGAAGTCATCCTCCGCGTAGGGAATGGAGAAAGAGTTCTTTGCCCTGGTGTTGGATCATATGACTTAGTTTTATCTAGTGGACTTATTTTAACTTTAAATAATTGTTATTTTGTGCTGCATTTGAGCGAAAACATCATTTCGCTTCATGTTTGGATATGGATGGTTTTGATTTTATTATTGCAAATAATAGATGTTCAATTTCTCGTAAAGGCATATTTTATGCAAATGCTGATTTGTATAATGGTCTTTATATTCTAAGCATGAAAAAGTCCACTGATACTCCAGTCTTTAACATAAATAGAAAGAGATTCAAGTCAAATGATTTAAATCGAACCTATCTTTGGCATTGTCGTCTCGGGCACATAAATGAGAAACGCATAACGAAGCTCCATAAAGATGGACTTCTAGATTCATTTGATTTAGAAACATATGAAACATGCGTATCTTGTTTACTGGGCAAGATGACTAAAAGTCCCTTTACTGGACACGGTGAAAGGGCAAGTGATTTATTGGGTCTAATACATACGATGTATGCGGTCCTATAAACACAATGGCTAGAGGAGGTTATCGATTTCATTACATTTATGATGATTTCAGCGAGATATGGTTATGTATATCTTATGAAACATAAAAATTTGAATCATTTGAGATGTTTCGAACGTTTCAAAATAAAGTGCGTAATCAACTTGGGAAAACTATCAAAACACTTCGATCGGATCGAGGTGGTGAGTATTTAAACCAAGAATTTGATGATCATCTTAGAAATTGTGGGATTGTCTCCCAATTGACTCCACCAAAGCAACTCATGCAATGGAATGGAGTTTCGAAAGGAGAAATCGAACCTTATTAGATATGGTTCGATCTATGATGAGTCATGCGGATCTTCCATTATCCTTTTGAGGTTATGCATTACAAACTGCAGCTTTCACTCTAAATCGAGTTCCTTCTAAAGCGGTTGATAAAACACCATATAAGATATGGTACGGGAAGAGACCTAGTTTTTCTTTTCTTAAGATTTGGGGTTGTGAGGCTTACGTAAAGCGACAAGTCTCAGAAAAACTAGCATCTAAATCTAACAAGTGTTTATTTGTGGGGTATCCTAAGGAAACAAAAGGATATTACTTTTATAATCCCGCTGAGAACAAAGTGTTTGTTGCTCGGTATGTTGCCTTTATGGAAAAACAGTTTATTTCAAAAGACACTAATGGGAGAGAAATAAATCTTGAAGAAGTTCAAGAATCACAGGTAAACACTGAACCGCTACTGGAAGTTCAACAACGTTCCGAACCAGTTAAACCCCCACAAGTGACACAAGGCCCACGTAAATCTAGTAGGGTAAGACATGAGCCAAGAGAGATTCGGATTTCTCATTACTGATAGTCGTGATGTGTTGCTTATAGACCAAAATGAGCCCACCACTTATCAGGAGGCTATGTCTGGACTAGACTCAGATAAATGGCTAAGTGCCATGAACTCTGAGATGCAATCCATGTATGATAACCAAGTTTGGAACTTGGTTGATTTACCTGAAGGTGGTAAGACCATTGGATGTAAATGGGTTTTCGAGAAGAAAACTGACATGGATGGAAAAGTGAATACTTTTAAAGCAAGACTTGTAGCAAAAGGTTTCAGGCAGACTCAAGGTGTGATTATGATGAAACTTTTTCGCCAATAGCCATGCTTAAATCTGACGCGTGTCGTTCGTGTCAAATATAACCCGTAATCGAGTTACCAACCGCAAGGGTGTAGTAGTGGTAAATACAGGGTCGAATCCGTAGGACTTGAGTTACTCTAAGTTAACTAAATATGGGAGTTTTCAAATAAATATTAATTAAACTAATTAATCTAACTAAACTAATTAAATAAAATAACTAACTACTTTTAAACCAATTAATTAATAATTAATTAATACCTAAATAATACCTAAATCTCCAGTTCCACAAATCAGAATCAAGATTCAATGACAATCATGGTCTTCAATCTTTCCCAAAAAATTATTAATTTAATTATCCTAGATTAGCTATAGAAAATCGACAACCGCCTGAAATTCCTAGTTCCCCTAATCTCGATAGCCAGGACGTCCGCCACTAACTACTTCCTTAATTAATGTATAACCCTAGACATCCGCCAATCAGGTTTAACACACTAACCGCAGTAATATAGATCTATGGGAACACTAATCATAGATAACCGGATCGAGTCCGCTCCCGATTTAACCTAGATTCAATAGTTGCACATTCAAACACCGAAAGGGTTTTACGGCAAACGGGTGAATGTTTGTTACTTTATTGGTCTAAAAGCACAATTACACGTATACTAATATTCCAAATAACAATAGATCATCAATCTAAAAGCATGCATAGGCCTCATACATACCCTAGATCTAAATCATAATCATTAAACCAACAACAATGAAATAGGAGAAATTAAATTAATTTAAATAATAAAATAAAAGATCTCACATAATATGCTTTGAATCCATGATCCCGACTTACTTCCCCTTCGACTTAGGCGAGAAATTGATTAGCCGGGCATTGTCTTCAAAAACTACTACTAAAAACTAATTGATCTCTAAAACTATACTAATTTATTTATTTATAGCCGCCCAATACCACCGTTCTGCCCAAAATTAAATAGGCGGACACTATTTTAGGGTTTTCGAGGTGACTCGTGCGTCGAAGAGCATCGTACGGCTGTTTTTAGATCAAAATTCAGACTCTGCCACGTGTAAATAGCCTATTGGCTGATTTTCTGGTCGCGCTGACGTGTCCCGCTGTGATTGGCAGCCGCCCTTCCGCCATTCTAATTTGTCGCCGCTCCATTCGCGCTTTTTATTTTGTGTGCTGACTCATCCCCACGTGGCGCAGTATGATTAGTCGAACCACGTGTTTGTTACGCGCTGGACGAATGGGAGGGCGCCACATGGCATGACGTGGCACGGAAGAAATCGCATATGAATCGGCGAATTACTGGGAGTTTGTATGGCCACGGATCTCGAGGCCGATCGATGGAGGCTGAAATGAGGAGAAGTTTGCTTGCGTGTGACGTGGATTCGCTGGCGATGTGGTGATCTCTGATTAGTCCACGCTGGCTTTCCTCGCTGACGTGGCATACTTTGGACCAACAGACGGGTGACACGTGGCATAATTCTGTTGCAAACGGATGACGTGTCATCCTATGATTGGCTGGAACACCCTGTCTGCTATTCGACCCACCGCACAACGCGTATTTCGAGGCAAACTGTCCGGCATCTGATCACTGCAAGTAAGTACTCCATTTTGAGTATTTTTCCGCCACGAATTCAACCGTGCATTCCGTTTCACCTAAAAATGACCAAGAATAGAATTAAATATATATTTTAAATACTTTTAATAATTAAACATATTAAAATAGACTATTAAATATATAAAAATACTAACTTATCAAAATCCATAAGAATTTTAATTGTCATTGCTGCATATTATGACTATGAAATATGGAAAATGGATGTAAAAATAGCATTTCTTAATGGAAAGCTGCTTGAGGACGTGTATATGACACAACCTGAAGGTTTTGTACATCCTGAAAATTCTAAGAAGGTATGCAAGCTTCAAAGATCCATTTATGGATTAAAGCAAGCTTCTCGGAGTTGGAATCTTCGTTTTGATGAAGCAATCAGGGATTTTGGTTTTATTAAGAACGAAGATGAGCCTTGTGTATACAAGAAGGTCGATGGGAGTGTAGTTATTTTTCTGGTACTTGTATGTTGATGATATATTACTCATTGGAAATGACATCCCAACATTGCGAGAATGTCAAGTCTTGGTTAGGGAAGTGTTTCTCAATGAAAGACTTAGGAGATGCGACCTATATCCTAGGGATAAAGATCTATAGGGATAGATCTAAAAGGCTAATCGGTCTAAGTCGAGTGCTTACATAGACAAGGTCTTGAATAGGTTCGGTTGCAAGACTCTAAAAGAGGATTGTTGCCAATGTCTCATGACATAAGTCTCAAGAAGACTCAATGTCCTAAGACAAATAATGAGCGAGACCGTATGAATAAGATTCCATATGCATCGGCTATTGGATCTATCATGTATGCCATGTTATGCACTCGACACGATGTATCATATGCTTTGAGCACTACAAGCGAGATATCGATCGATCCAGTGAGAGTCACTTTGGATAGCGATAAAGAACATCCTTAAGTACTTAAGAAGGACTAAGGAAGTGTTCTTGGTATATGGAGGTTTTGAAAATGATCTAGTTGTAAATGGTTACACGAGATGCAAGTTTTCAAACTGATATAGATGATTTTAGATCGCGATCCGGATATGAGTTTACTTTGAATGGGGGTGCGATGAAGTGGAAAAGTTCGAAGCAAGAGATCGTGGCGGATTCTACAACGAAGTGAGTATATTGCGCGTCCGTCTGCAAAGGAGGCGATTTGGATCAAAAAGTTCATTTCTGAACTAGGTGTGGTTCCAAGTATTGCTAATCTTGTTTGTTTGTATTGTGACAATAACGGGGCAATAGCACGGGCCAAGGAACCTAGATCACACCACAGATCCAAACATATACTCAGACATTTTCATCTCATCAGAGAAATCATTGAGACGGGAGACGTAAAGATTTGCGGAGTACCTACTGAAGACAACGTTGCGGATCCATTGACAAAAGCTCTTCCACAAGCAAAACATGATGGTCATGTTAGATCATTAGGCATTAGATGCATGTATGATTGGCCCTAGTGCAAGTGGGAGATGTTGGGGCATGTGCCTTAGGTCAATCCATTAACTGTCTTTATGAATACTTTTAGTCAATAAAATAGAGGATTTCATTTGTTGTTTATTATAATTAATTTGCATGTTTATATTATAATAAGATCCATGGGTATTTACATAAATATCTTAAATGTCCCTAGTCGATCATTATACTGGGAACTATAATGAATTAAGACTAGTGTGAGTCTTGATTGATGATCATATGATGATTATACGTATAGGGATACGAATCAAGATCACGAGTACTTGTTAGGGAACAAAGTACTGGACCGACCCTCTATGAGAACATCACATGGATTAAGTCATAGTTGTTTCTCATGATAGGTATATATTCCAGTCATCCGACTTGAGATTACCAGAGACTTCAACATTAGGAACACAGTGATTTGACACAATCAAACGTTGTCTTTAACCGGACGATTATAAAGGTTGTGATTGGTTACTGTGTGAGCAATGTGATGAAGTTGTGTAATCAAGATAGAATTTGTCCCTCTCATATAAAGAGAGATATCCAGTGGATCCCTCGATGTGTTAGATTGTTAAAAGGCCTTGTTTAAGTGAATTGATATTGATCAATGTCACTTGGATGTTTTCAGTCTACCTAGAGATCGAGACTAGTATGATCGAACATGTTGGATGACAATTCCATGCCTTATGTTTGATCAAAAGGATATCGTGTGACAAAAGGATGTTATATACACTATTAATTAGGTTGTATCGATTTGATATTCGTACAACTTGGGTAGTCATAATGTCTTGCTAGAGACTGCTTATGACTTGTATACCAAAATGTGTTTTGGTACACTGCCTACATTGTATGAGCCTATTGGGTCGCACACTAAGAATGGTTTTGCGAGATTTTAAGATGATTCAGAAAAACGAATTTTATGTGATAAAATTCGTGATAGAAACGTCCTTGTGGTGTATTACACTTATACTTCTTTAAGTAAGGGTATATGTGTAATTTACTGAACCGTCTATATACAAGGGTTGTATAAATAGACGATTTAAGTTACAATACACGTACGAAAGATCAAAAGGCCGAAACTCTATTTTCGTTTTAGAAACGACTTAGGGTTTTTGGTATGCTCTGGATCGTTTTGGAGAGAAACAAAAAGATTTGGTATTCTCTCGAAGCTAGCACTTCGAATCTCGGCCGCCGTTCGTGTGTGGACTACTGGTAGAGGGCGTTCGTCGTTGGCAGCGCCTTAGAGATCGATCAACCTTTAGAAAGGTATATTGCGACTGAAGTATGATTAAGTTTTTCGTGGTTTAAACGTTTTTAATGGAATTAGATTCGGATCCTGTTGGGGTTTTTGTCAAAATTGTTTTGTAATTTCCGCTGCGTATGAACCCCAAAACCCAACATCAATTGATCAAACAAATCATCAATTCGAGACAATGGATATTTATTTTGAGCAATGACCCTGTTCAATTGTCTATAATCAATGCAAAGCCTCAAACTATCGTCTTTTTTTCATAAAAAGGATGGTGCGCCCCATGGCAACATACTTCGGTGAATAAACCCTTATCCAGCAATTCCTCCAACTATTTATGCATCTCTTGCAATTCCTTCAAAGCCATTCCATAAGGAGGAATAGATATTGATTTAGTTCTAGGGACTAAATGAATCATAAAATCAATCTCTCTTGGAGGTGGAACTCCATGTAAATCTTCAAAAAACACATCATGGAAGTCACACACCAAAGGAATCTATTATTGTTTAATTTCATATCTTTCCTATTTACTAATAGTTACGGTAAGAGTTTCCATATCTTCCCCAATGGCGCGCCTACTTATAGTAAAAGGAAACCTTGACGGTGTTCCGGTGTATGTAAAAAATGAACAACTCGAAATAAAAAATAACATTGTCATATAGAAACAATTCAACTATGCATGATAAGCTGCTAGCCAATCCATTCCCAACAACACATGATACTCCAAAAACTCTAAAACACGGAGATTAATGGACATTTCATGCCTAGAGATCACAACAACACATTTCTCACACATAAAGTGAGGATACACCTTATCCTCAATCATTGTGTTTAGGACAAGATGAATAAGAACTCGCATCAGAGTGAACCTTAACTTAGTCACCATGATACCAGATATAAAAAAAAAATCATAGAACCATAATCAATTGACACACACATAGGATGACTGTAACCAGAAATAGTTCCTTTAATAAGATTATGGTTTGCCTCTGAATCTGGTTTTGCTATCACCTATACACATTCTCTAGTAAGTTATTGATGTTGTGACATGCCAGAGGATGACCATGCAAGTTGTGGACAATCTTTTTGCATATTTCCCTTCTTCCCACACTTATAACAAACAATTAAACAAGAATACTCTAGACAATTCCAACTATAATGACCTTGCTACCCACGACTAAATAAGTAATTATAGGTTACTGCCCACAGAAGATGTCTGACTAGGTGTCGATCTCTAACTCATACCCAGTCTCTGAGATCCTAGGCCCCTACCCCTAGTTATCTGCAAATGAAGTGTACCTCTACAACCCGAATGCTGAAAAAAAATGTGATCAAGTATGTCCTGAGCCAGTTAATGTCACCTCAAATGGTCTACTGGCTGTGCTCGAAAAAGGATTACGATGTATGTATGATGGAACAACAGGTGTCATAGGTGTAAATGTTGGTCCTCCACTCTTCCCTTTCTTTTGAAACTTTAGATCAAATCGGGATGGAAACCTTTTCTTGCCCTCAGTACCTAACCTATATCCTGACTCCATGATGCCCTAGTATCACCTTGATTTATGCTTAAAAGTCTACGTAGTCACATAAGCTCTGGCCCTATCTCGAACCTCCCCCAATGTTTTCGATTTAGTCGCCAATATAGTAGTGCCAAGTTCCTCCTCTAACTCATACATGTACTTGCACATCTTTTCCTTCTCTGTCATTCTCAACTCCCCAACAAACCTCAAAAAGATAACTAAATTAACCATCATACTAAGCTAATGACATGTTTTCCTAAACTAGATGATCAAACTCTAGTTTCTTTTACATAATCAAGCTTTCATCAAAATATTGCTCAGTGAACTCCTCGAGAAAATTAACCCAAGTCTCAAATACAGGATGTCCATCATGTAGAGATCTCCATCAAATCTCAGCATCGGCTTGCAGATAGTATGAAGATATCCAAGCTCTCAAATGTTCATTAGTACCCAACATATTATGAAGCTTCTCATGATTTAGAACCCAAATCTCCATTATCCTCAAGTCTAACTCACCATAGTACATAGGATCGTACTTCCTAAACTCTATCATCTGCCTTTCCTCTCAAGACATTCCACTAACAACAGCTAGATCAGCCTGAACCGAAACTAGAACATTTGATTCACCTTCGAAACGAGCTACAGAGGTAGCTCACTCCTCTCAAGCCGTTGGAGTAGCAGTATGAGCTTCCTAAACAACATGAACCATTGATGCCTAACTACCACATGCGCTTGTAAGATATTCAGTAATTCGGCCATCTATCCCGCCATGTTTTGAAATATATTTGAATCCACACGTTGTGGATCTCTATTGCCCTCGCCAAATATCTGACTCGGTTCTTGTTATACTATGATTAGATAGCATAACTATATCCATCAATATTTCGATAACATAAAACGCACATAACACATTCATAAGGTTTTTAAGCTTTTTAATCTCGTTCCATCGTGTTACTTCCGAACTAATAACTTACTTAACCTCAACCAACAAGATTCAATTAGAGTCCTAAGCTTTAAGACCAACATTATCAGACCCCACCTAATTAAGGCATCTAGATCGTCCTAAATTACCTTAAACCCTAATAATCTGACAGCCTTAATATTACAATCAATAAATAAATAAAATTAAAATCTCATAATCATCAAAATTAAAACTTTATCAACCACAAAGGATTCTAAATTAAATCTCAAACCTCAAAATTTCATTTAGATTGACTACAAAATCTCTAAATTCCGTAAAAATCTTTCGACAAGCAGCTCCTTTATTTTTAAGCCTACACTAGAAAATCTGGCCTTCGAAAGTTTTCAACAAAACCTGCTTGACTTGGTGGAAATGTCGAAGGACTCACAATCCACCCATAGCAATTTATATACCAATAACAAAAATCATTTATTCATTATAACCTATTTTAGGTTTTCAAAATCCTTAAATCATGTTTACTTTAGCTTCATATAATTCCAATATGTCTCAAAACCATTACAACAATTCTAAAAGAGATCCTAATAGCACACGAACCCAAAAACCCATTTATACATTATATTATATTAAAAAATAATACATACATAAAGAAAAAAGAACCAATGAAGTCACATAAAATTTGATAGCTTCCACTTTCCTTTGTCATCACTCGAACTTGTCATTACCCAATTATAAAAAAAAAATTGATAATGTCGGATAAGTAAATCTCACACTATCCACTACACCTGTAATAATCAAATGTGAAATAATCTAAGAAATTAAATAAACAATGTAATCTAAGGAATTTCAATACAATCGTAAATCCATCCCGTTTCTCTTATCCGGCCCAATCAGATAATGCTCTCCGAAAGTGGTAAGTAAATAGTAGTAAGGGCTCATGCACAGAGTAGATAACCATATGATTTTTGTTCTTTTAGTCTATCAAAGTATAATCTAGTTCAACGTGATCTCATGATAACCATGTGATGCAAAGTATTAGTGACTTTGGCCCTTAAAGCATAACATAGTGTTACTTCATACACATAGTCTGGAAACCACTATATGGAGACTTGAATTAACCATATCCTCCCCACTCGTGTATGCATGTACAATGAATAATGCAAGTACAAGTATAAATGCAACATATACAAAATTATAATCATACAATGTAAAGGTTACTATAGGATTTACTTAATCTTACAAATGTGATACCGTTACTTCTTACGCCCCGTGTCCATAAAATAGTCCACATGAGGTTCCAATTGCAGTCCTACAATTCATTTACAAGTCCGGTAAGATTTCACAATTGTTCCACAATTTTTTTCCAATTTATTTATTTTAATTAATCTCTTCTCGGCTCAAAAACCCCAAAATCAGTCCAAATCATCAAACATAGGGATCCCAATATCGACTACAAATTGTGGTTCGGAATTGAGAATTAACCTAAACTAGGCTTTAAAATGATTTTCACAATTTTAGACATTTTTGAGTATCGCAACATGCATCACGATACCGATCCCTACAATCACAATCTAAAAAAATCAAAAATCTGATTTTTTTTCATTAACCTTACATCGAACAATCACCACTGTCATCCACGGTAACCCTCAGCTCCCCTTAATCTAATCGAACTATGGAAAAAAGAGAGAGAGAGAAAGAGAGACACCGTATAAAAGAGATGAGAGGGGGAGCAAACACAGAGAGATATTGAAGAAGGCGAAGGATGAAAACGACAGTAATGAATGAGATGAAGAACTGGGAATACACCCCTTGTTTAGTTTTCATCTTGATCAACAGAATAGCCAAAAGACCATTATGCCCTTCAATTTTAATCCTTTACAATATAAATCACTACCCTTTTGGGTTTTTGGCCATTTTTAGTTATTTTCATGTTTATCTCCTTAATTTTTGTCCAAATTGAACATCCGAAAAATACCCAAATTCAACTAAAAATCGGAGAGTTTATCAAAGCACTTTGAAACTCTCAAACAACCCATCTCACACGCAACTCGAGGTTTGAGATCCACGTCAGCTTGTTAAACCCATTTAAGGTCCAAATTTCAATTTTAAAACTTAATTATAAATATTTTTCACGAAACTCAAAACGATAGCTTAAGTCAATATTTTAACTCTCTCGGGACTCATTTGACACGTATCTCGAGATAAAACCCTGTGAAATATTAAATTCATTTGGTTAACTTGAATTTCATAAAATAAAATAATATATAATATACAACATTGGCAAACATCACACAAAAGTAAAATTATCTATAAATCTAATTTCACTAGTCCTTAGCTCCCAGACTCGCGACCTAAACCGTAATTAGGATATGTTAATCATCGATTAGCCATAATTATCGAATTAAAGATTATGGGATTTGATGAAAAAATAGTGGGGTGAGTAACATTTCAACTGGCTCAGTAAAGCAAAAGCATGTTTTACCCTCAATCATCCAAGTAATACCCAATGCGTAATAACTAGCATGAACAAGGTTATTGACCAATTCTACTATCATTCTGGGAATGAAAGGATAATATAAACAAGTATAATATATAATTTAAGATATAAGAAAGCAAGCCTGAACAAGATAGTCAGCAAGATAACAATGATAAATGTCATAGAGTTAACAAAGTGGAGACCAGATACAAACCATGTGATGTGACAACCAACTAACTTTAAGGTATCAAATATGGTCCTACCTTATTGATTGGTGTTTAAGCATCATTATGATCTTGTGCCTAAGATTTGCCTTCAAGTGTATCATTTAATAGTGAAAGGAGATGACCAGTGGCCGCCGGCTCTCCAGTCTAAAGTAGCATTTACAATTATTCATTTCAAGCATATCAATTCCAAAATGATATATTCAATTTTATTCCAAGCAAGATATTAACCACTCACTACCATGAATCTTAGCATTTCTAATAGGGCATGATTGAAAATAAAGCAAACCAAGCTTACCTTGAAGCGTTGCTATCTTATCCAATCTTAACTTGAAAGTTCCTATTTTGTTCTCCTCGTGTCTACATTGGTATAGGTTCATGTATCTATTATTAACTTAATTTTTAACGTGAGCTTACTCAATTAGCATTAATATCTTGAAAATGATATAAAACCCTTTTGTCGCGACGACAAAGGTTTTCAAGGTTAGTTACAACTATCTGATCCATGTCTAGGCGCTATTCAAGATAAAACTCAATAGTCATGAAAACATCAAAATAAAATTTAATTCAGGAAAAATGTCTAGCACTCTCCCATCGCCGTGGGTTTACCCACAAGGCGCTGGAGAGAAATTGTTGGCTCCATGTCGAAGAACCTTAAATTAGTCCCTAGTAATTTGCCAACGACGTACATTACATGCCATGGCGTTGGGGAATCACTGAAGCGACTTCTTCGAATACCCAAACATCGTCATAATCAGCGTTGTATCGCCTATGAGCGAGGCACTGGCGCGACGTTGGGCACAAATTCAGGATTACATACCCGAAATTCAATTTTCGAGTTCCCCAACATTATGCGACCTCTAAGAGTTCAAATCTGGTCAAAATAGTATTAAACCACTCGTTTGAAACCATAATATCATTCACACTCCATTAAAGCCCATATTCGAACTACAAATCCACCATTAAAATATATATTTTGCAAATCCATTTGAATAAACCAAATGAGATGAGATAGAGATGACTTAAATCACAAATCAAGGCATAGAATTCATCTTCTATCTTAAAACTCCAAGATAAACCATAATCTCATTTCAAAATCGAATATGTGAATCAAATAGAGAAAATTAGAGAAAATGAGACAAGTTAGTACCTTTCTTTGTGAGATCTTAATGAGAGTTCCCTCTCCTTCACCAAATCTACTAAGCAAATGTTATAGGATTCCTCCTCAATTTCTCTCCGTAGTTAATTCAAGCAAAAGTGGCTTGAAGCCCTAATTGTGATTTAAATACTTAGTTAATGAGATTAGAGTTTGGTTGACTAAATCAAAGCCCTACATCTCATCTTGATGCATTTAATTACTAGGATGATTATAATGTCCACATTAAGTCCATCCTTTCTTGTATTTTACATAAATACCCTTGTGTGTATTTATTTACCAATTTTGTCATTATTGTTTGTTTGATTTATTTAACCTTTTATCCAAGTCTTTTTTTTCTTAACTTAGGCTTAATTTCGCACCTAAGTAAACTAAAGAATATATAGTACATGCGTACATGCATTATTCATACCATTACACACATACCATGTTTATCTACCAAATTAACTTTGATAAAGGGACAAATTATACAAATGGAGATTATGAGCATTAAATTAAGTAATGGTTGAAACTTATTAAGTATAGTAGATATATATATATATATATATATCATTTACCATTTCTTTATTTAATTGCTTGTTTAATTTCTTAAATTCTTGTAAGTTATGTATGATGGTCGTAAAAGCTACATGGTTTTATAGGATTACATGGTTGGTTAGAAGTAGTCATTTATGCAGCTTGCATATAATTTTGATGTGAATAAATAGTATGCCCTCATGATACTATGTAGCTTAATTATATATATGCCACAACAAATTAATTACAAAAAATCATGTCTTGGCTCATAAAACACATTTAAAACCATATGTTATAATTGATGAAAAGTATGAGGATAGCATGACTTTCTTTACATTATGCTAAATAAAAATGCAATAAATGTTTTATGGGTGAAGATACATGTAATTTTGTATTTGTTTTGATAATTTCATCAAAAGATTAGCTAGATAGTTATTTTTATGAGTTAGTTATCTCCAAAGTGACCTAACTATATGTATATAACACACATTATAAAAATATAATGGTCGACCTAAGAGTTTACAATATTTAAGTTATGTATAATGAACTGACATTTACATATATATGTGATAATAAAAAATGCATTATTGTTAATATTATGGATATAATTTGTTGTTTTTATTATGGAGTTGCATTAATCACCAAAGTGATCCAACTAAATAGTTTAAACATCAAAACTATATGAGTTTTTATAAGCATTTTTCTTATGATTCTATGATAATTATTAAAAATTGATTCAGCCCAAAGTTAAATCATTTTCTAATAATTTATGATTAATATGATTTAATGCATATTAGTTCTGCAAATGGAAATTAAGAACGATGAAGGATACCTAAAGGTACTTCATCTTCTTGATTTTTTGATTGATTACTAAAACATTATGGTTTGCCTAAAGGTGCACCATCTATTTAAGTAATATATGAACTAATATTTTATGATATATATAATAATTACTAAATATTATGGTTGACCTAAAGGTTCACCACATTTTAGTAATGTATGTAAATTTTATGACAAGTTAAAAATGGAATGGATACTTAAAGGTGCCATACATCTTTAATTTTTTACTTATTGAAGAAAGTATATTGTGTTTTTACCTAAAGAAAAAATACAATATTATCAATCTTATGAATGATTTATATAGACATATATGGATAATTTGACACTCCATCAATCTTTATCTAGTGAATATTAATTGTGAAAAATAGGATTAAATAATTAAATAGTGTCCTTGTCTACTTGTTATACTCCTTGAACGACATGTTATTTGTGCTCACACAATACCTGATATACGCCTAAGCATAATGATGTAGCTCAACGGCATAACTAAACATTGATAGAAATGTTTATGGGTATACTAAGTTATTCTACATTGCTTAAGTCATTGTAGATGAAAGCCTTAAAAACTGCTACAAATTTATTGAATAAGGTTACTAGTAAGTCAATTCCTAAAATCTCTTTTGAGTTATGGACTAAAAGAAAACCTAGGTTAAGACATCTCAATGTTGAGGTTGTTCAGTAAAGGCCAAAATTTATAATGCATAAGAAAATAAATTGAATTTTATAATGATTAATGGTTACTTAATTTATTTTCCAACCATGGCATAAAATTATTAGATCGATGTCATGAAAGATGAGTTAAAATCAATGGCTTAAAATAAAGTCTGGAATCTCATTGAATTACCTCGAGATTTTAAAATGCTAGAATTTTGATTTAAAGTTATATCAAATAAGTGTAAAGATTGCTTTTTGGAGTGGGGGTTTAGATGAATAAGTCTATATGAATCTAAAGAAATTTATAGTAGAAGGAAAGAAAACCTAGTTTGTAAACTCAAGAAGTCAACATATTAAATAAAATAAGTTTCATGTTAATGGTATATTATGTTAATAATATCATATTATTCTTCAGACTTAAGAAAAATGTATCAATCGATGCATATATCTGAAGGTCGGTGGGATCAAGTTCATATTTTGATTTTTCATTGATGATATTTTTCTTGACAATAATGACATTATGAAATCAAAGAATTTCTCTTTTAGAACTTTGAAATGAATGATATACCAGACTGAATTTCAGTTTTGTAGTTGGTAAGTTAGGATATTACCTAAGTAACTGTTGCACTGACCATTAATGGATGCAAAGAAGATTATGTAGTATTTATAATGGACAAAAGATTACATACTTACTTATAGAATGTTTGATAATATAATATTACTAGTTATTCAAACATATACTTTAATTATTGGTTGTCACAACACTAGAAAGTCTACATTGGGTATGTTTTTTTTCACAAATGAAGAAATCTCTATAAAGAATGTTAAAGCGGATAATTATGACTATTTCTACTATGAAAATTGATTTTGTAGTTTAAAGCTACAAGTCAATAAGTATATTTAAAGTGTTGGAACATTTATTCTTGTGTTTTAAAAGAAAAACATTAGTCTCATATTGGAAATGAAAAACTAATTTCTCACTTTATATATGAAAGCAACTCAACCAACTTTGTTTTAAGGCAAAGGGTTTGAGCAAGTGACCCAATGGGGTGCACATTGGTAGTAAGGTGACTCATATACATTTTAAGTCAAAAATAGGCCTTAGGCCATTTGGGCTTTAGCTTGGTTGGCTATCACACATAATTTTATTTTTATTATTCGCTTTAGGATTTTGAAATTAATTAAACAACAATTAATTTTTTATTTTACTTAACTATTTTACAATTATTATAGTTGGAATATGTTAACAACTGTAACTATTAAACCCCACATATTTATTGATTTCGAAATTAAGGGATGTGTTGTTAAAAGACAACTCTTCTTGGTCTATTTAAATCTTAATCAAACACAGATTAGGTAGAATCCCATGTCCCGATTAGGGTGATACTCGGCCTGAAACTATAACTAAGCCCTGGTACACCAGCCAGACTTAACTAGAGCCAGCAGCCTCACTTTCAACACCTGATTAACACAATTGTATATCGAATATCAACAAAAAACAAATAATAAACACAAGAAAGCTTAAAACTTTTCTTGAGATTAAACATGATATACAAAACCAAATTAAATTGGAATAAACCTTGGTTATACAAAACCTCCTAACCCTTGTGATATTATAAAGTGCAATTCATTACAAACATACAAACAAAGGAAAAATCATTAAATCAAACAGAAGATTAAGACCCATAAACCTTCTTTGTTCAATAGTTGTAGCGCTCGTCGGTATTCTCCTGGAATATTAGTTAGGGTGAGCGCTCCAACTTGCTCAGTAAGTACGGATACACAAAGTTATCGAAAGTCAATAAAATATTCAAAAATGAGATGCAACATCAATACGACCAATCATAGCTATCAGGGTACAAAAAATCACATAATCCAATAAATATATGGATGCAAATCATACAGTCAATGGCTTTTACAAAGTGATTTTGCCCATTTTATAAAATTAAGGTCGATTACCCATCACCTACAATGACATCATACTTGACTAGCACATTGCACATATGTGTTATCTGACCACTTATCACCGTCCAAATGATTCTATCTTAAACTCCCTAATGAATGTGTAATCCACGTAACCAATTTTGATGAGCATGATTAAATATATAGGTCGGCAACCAAGCATATATCCTATACAACCTATTCTCAACTCTAGGGTTTACTCTTGCTGATCACATCATACATTGTTTTCCTTTTCATGAAAACATGTCACGATGTACATAGCCCTCATTCAAGTTCATAAACTATATGAACACAATATACTACATAGTCAGGCAAAGTTGATAAACAAACGAATCCATACTAACCTCAGTTAGGTTTCATATTCAAATTCCTAACTTTCTGTCACACTCGACCTTTCTCGGTATTTAAGAATCTATTAAAAATCATTTGAGGTCATTATAAGTCTAATACCTTACATTTAGGACCCATAAACTGATTCTAATTGAGTCTGAAAAAAATTTGTCAATTTTTAGGTCAATATGACCATTTCACATTTTTCGATATGAAAACATCAATATAAAGTTTTGAAAAAATTTCAAATTCTTCATTTTTCATAGAATTAATCAATTTCTATTGGTTTGGCCCAAAAATATGATTTTTCCTCTTCTTTTTTACTTTTCTTAAATTTTCTCAAAATTCCTACATTTATTTTTCATTTTTTTAAATAGGAAAAAAAGTTTGAGCCTGAATAGGCAAATTTGAGTTTGGCTCAACCGATCCAAACCAGACCCCTTTCTTTCTCAACTTTATGCCTCTATTTTTGCATTATTAAAATCGTTTTTTGCATTAACTGGGGTTGAGTTTGGCCCAACCTCAAGACACTTTTAAAAAGAGGATATTGCTCCCCAGCCATTTCGTTCTTCTGACAAACATCATAGTTGTTCGTCTGAACCTCCCCTCCCAACCTCTTCATCATTTATAGCTAACACGACAAAAACAACAAACAACAAAAGCATTGTCAACAACACAAAAACTCGCATTCGTTTCCATCGCATTTCCCTTTCCAAGCCTCGATCTTGAGATTTCTCTTTTCTCCATTAGTTTTTCTCTCTGTTTCGACTCCTTATACGAAACAACAAATGAAATGATATATTTTTGGGATAAATATTAATATCTCCTCAAGATTCACATCGCACAAATCAATAGGCAAATCTGATTGTTCAATTCTTTTTTTATATTTTGATCTTTTTTAGATATATGTTGCGTATCTCGATGTCAATTTTTGTGGCTATGAACGAACTCATCACCTCCTAACCAACTTACTTATGATCAAATACAAATTTTTCTTGAGTTTCACACGCACAAATCTCGAGGACTAGTCCTAAGAATATGAGTTTAAAGTGACACTCCTTAATGTGACACCAATTTAAACTCGTGCATAACACTTGCACATCGATTATTGATATGGGGTTGAACATATGACGAGGTGTGACTAACCCCATCCACACTCCAACGTCTCAAACCTCTAACTTGCACTATTCACCTCCTCGATGCTCACACTATGCGTATCTCGAAGTAATTCAATGGTTTAAACACTTCAAATCAAACTATAGGTTACGTATATATTTATATTTTAATATATATCCATTATATATAAATATATATCCATTATATATAAATATATATACATATGCATTTTCACATCTATAAGTTTACTGCGCGCGTCAATGACCACCTTCGGGTGTGCCCACTATTGTACATCGCATGCGTGTCACCCTTGACCCCACGTGTCACTAGGCGCCCACCAATTTATTAATTATTTTCAATTGTATATATACGTCTACATATTCACACGCCTATAACTCACAGTGCGCGCCAACGAGTACACTCGGGCGTGCACGCTACTACATGACCCATGTGTGTCAACCTCAACCCACACATGGTATTAAATGTCCCATAATTCTCCAATTATTCAATTATAGATCAATTAATCCAATTATTTTCATAATTAATACCACAATCCATACAAACACCAAACTACATGCTAATTCACACACACGCTAATTGAGACAAGTATGGCTTAACCATGAGCCTAACTCGGGTTAATTATGTAATGGTACGAAAATATTTTATTTGTAGATGATGAAGTGGCATACTTGATCAACCCTCGAAAGTCTACATCGAGGTATATTTTACTTTTATGTGACATGTATAGTATTTATTTATAACAATACATCAATTTGTAGTTACAAACTCATTTATACTACCAACTTTCGAATGTGAAATTTGCCTAAGAAAGCGTGCAGACACAGGTATGGAGTAGGCCGCGATGAAAGAGAACATGAATGCTTAGGTGGGTTGATGGAATTAGGTTAAAAACAACTTAGGCATTTAAATTTATTCAATAAAGAATCCCTTAGTTAATTAACAATTATCTAATTTAGATTTGCCTAAGTTAAAGTCGATAAAGTGTGTCTATGGTTTGATTTGAAACATAGTGACATCCAATGGCAACTATTAAGTTGGTGGAATTAAACATGCATGTAATTATTCTAAAAGTTCATGGACAAAATGGAATGGGACATGCCTTGTGTAGGTGGACCATTAGGAAATCAAGTGCATGATAAGTTTCATACCAAAAAGGACAAGTGGTTGTTAGTAATGATGTAGTGGGTGTGTTTTCTCATTTCAAACCACACAAAGTGTAAAGTGAATCCTAGCCACATAATAATAAAAGATATGTTGGAGCATTAATGACCGTAAGAAGCTTCTAGAAACACTCTCGTTTAAGCCCAAGTGGGATGATTACTTACACTCCAAGTTTTCCATTTCTCACTCATTTGAAGAAAAAAAAGTAGATATATGAGAGAACATAGTGCTAGGAGGAGAAAGAGAAGAAAGGTGATGGATTTGGTGACTTTGTGTGTGAAATTGTTGAAATTTTGGGGATTCAAGAGAGGTAAAACAAGAGTGATGACTCCATTAAATCCATAAGTATGTTCTTCAACAAATCTTAATAATGCATGTTGTAAGATTGTTGTTCTTCATAGATTTTGGTGTAGAAAGGGTCCATAAGAGTAGATCGACCCTCAATGGGTAAGAATCTCTTCTGGGAGAATCATTTTTGAAGTTGTTGTTATTGTTAAGTAATGAATATATGAGGAAGAAAATGAATATTTACTTTATAGGAAATTTGATTTTGTATCTTTTTCTTATCTTTTAGCCCATTTTATTGCATGATAATAAAAAATTAGGCGCAAACTAATTTAAGAAAGATTGTATAAGTCTGAAGGTCGAAAGGATCGAGACTTAAGATGAATCATGAGATTTTCTTGAGTATTTACCATCTAAAGCATTCTGCCCAAAAAGTATGCTCAAAGGTATGAGCATACTCAATGTTTCAAGTATGCTCAGACTTTAAGTAAGTTCAAACTTTTAATAAGCTCAAACATTGAGTAGACTCAAACTTTCAGTAGACTCAACCTTTAGCTTGCTCAAACCTTCAGCATGCTCAAATCTTGAGCATGTTCAATTCTTATTGATTATGTTAAATAACGTGAACTAGCTTGTAACTATCTAAAACACACTCTAAACATTCTCTAATAACCCAGGGGGCCTAAGGGACCATAGTACGAGGGTCTGAAGCGTCAAGGGTTGATTGGGATGTGTGTTAAAAGTCACGAGGGCTTATATTTCATGTAGGTTTGAGGTAAGTAAACCAGCAGGGGCCTCAATAGTAATTCTTTTCATTTAATTGGTTTTATCTCTTTGTAAAATGTTATCTTGTGAATTTTACTCATTTCATAATGAAAATGTTATTCTTCATGAACTTGATATCCTTGAATTGATGATATCTAGGTGATATGTCTTTGTTGGTAAATTGTTTTCTTAGAAATTCAAATGCATGCTATTGTTGACTTAAATAGTCCTTCTTTGGGATTTTTATCAATTTTTTAGGGAAAGCATGCATTATATATTACCATGTGGTTTATATTGTTTATCATCGTGATTTACTCTAGCATTGAGTGGCTTGGGTTAAGTGGTCGAATAGTACTCATAGGTGTGGTCCGCGTATCGTGATACACAGATTGTAAATGGTGCTCAGTCCGCGGTTTAGGATTGAAAAGTCCAGTGATAGGGGTGACTGTATGTCCACTATGATTGATGGAGCGGATTTAAACCGTTGGCAACTTAGTTAAGTCTACAACTCGTCTTGAAAGTTAGGTTGTGTACTGTGTGTTGCAACCGGATGGACTTGGACCACTTGGATACCCATATCTGTATGATATTGTCGATCAATTCTCTTTGAATTCCCTATTAGCTTATTTATCATGCACTTTCTATTTCATTTCTTTGTGATTACCTACATTATCTATTGGCTAACGTTTTATTGGATTCTAGAATTAATGTTGAGACTCCTTTGGCTTTACTCACTAGAATTATCTCGTATGTGGTGAAAATTCAGTGCGCAATCTAGCAAGAGAAATGAGTTGGTACTTGGTGACTCCCTCTGAGCTTTCTTTAGATTCAACTTCCACTTTTGCTACAAGTAGGGCCTTTTAGTGTAGCTATGTTGTATATATTTTATAAAACTGGTTAAATAGGTTGAATGCACTTTGATACATGCATATTTCTTGTTTTTTCACTTTAAATGCTTAGATATCATATTTTCAAGGGTTTTCACACCATAGGTTGTCCCGCTTGTCATTTATCGAGTTATTTAAATTGCTTAAGTTTAGTTTCGCTGCTTTAATTGTAAAACTTACAAAGATGTAATAACTCAACTTTAAAATACCGAATAATTATTAATAATGGAAACGGTGGTTGAGTAGGCTTGCATTGACCTTGCGAGGGTTCACTCAGGGGGTTCACGCAAGTCTAGGCCGGGCGGAGCTCAGTTTGTGGGTATAGAGGTAATTACAAATTAGTTTTTAGATTAACTTTAATCACCAGGTTAAGGGAACGAGTCATTACATTCTCCCTAACTTAAGAGATTTCGTTCTCGAAAAAAAGATTTATCAACTAACTGTTACTTTGAAAATATAGGGGAGTTATTTCCTCATTTTCTAGGTTAATTCCTTAACCTTAAAGTTTTTGAGTCTACATCATCCTCTCATACGTAAGAAATTCAAAAGAATACATACATCTTCTGAATATTTTAACATATGATGCTTGTCAACATATTTTTTTCCATTTCTTTAAGTTGAAGTTGCATACTGATAGTCTGCTAACATCTTTTGGTATAGTTCTAAATTACTCAATCTCTAATTAACTTATATCTTTATTTCTCGTCCATCCCATTTGACAATGAAGTTAAGCATATAGACTTTTAAGGGCAACAACCTTATCATTTATAGCTTGATAATATCAATACCAGAGAACTCAGATAATAAAATATATTTCTTCTAGTAACTACCATAATCCAAGTCCCAAACTTGGAGATTATATTTTCTGGAACTAAGATTAGTTGCAGATATATTGTATTAAGATTGAAAAGGTCCCTCCCAGCTATTATACATGTCTTCTCCACTAAGAAGTATACTTTCTATTCCACATTGAAATAATAATCTTGGTTCTCCATAAACTCTCAACTCTTTCTACACACATATATATAGCTTACTCTTCCACAAGAATTAAACCACAATACTAGCAAGAATTTTACAAACTAAATCAGTTCAACAACTACAACATCAACAACTTTCAATTGTCAATACAACTCAGGTTAATCCACCAAAAATATTTGAGCATGAAATCTCATTCATATAGGGCAAGAATAACATAACCCTCCAAGTTAATAACACCCAGCTTCCACTTACTGACATATCTCATATTTCTTTATATAATTGTCACTTTCCATTCCAAGTCACCAACAATTCATTCTTATTACAATGATTTTGGCTTTCGCCTGAATGAATATTTTAAAGAAATTAATGAGATTCCCATAACATTTTTTCTTTACTTTTTATTTAAGTTTCAAGAACTTTCTTTACAAGGTCAATGTTATGATTTGAGATTATCCATACAAAATACCAATAACTATTATATAAACCTTAACCAACAAGATAATCTCAATCAATTTCTCCAATAATTCACCATTCAATTAATCATCCTTAGCTTAGCTCTAATTCGAGTTTCAAAGAACATACTTGTAATTGCCAGTCCGGACAACTCAGCTGGTGATGTGCCAGTTGACGCACGCCGAACACGTCAATAAAGTAAAATTCTTAAACCAACTATTTTGTAGAATAGTGGCAAAGGGTCGATCCCACAGAGACTGGTTGTCTTTCTTAGGTTAAAACAACAACAACAACATAGCCTCAGTCCCAAATTAACTGGGGTCGGCTACATGGATCAAACTTTTCCATTGTGCTCGATTCAGTGCAATTGATGGTGAGCTTTGCAAACCATTCAAATCTCTCTTAATTAATGCATCCCATGTTAACTTTGGTCTACCCATACCTCGTCGAATTTCTACAGTTTCTATTGAGTCAAGTTTTCTAGTTGGGGCATTTGTAGGCCGTCTTTGCGGTGTGACCAAACCATCGCAACCGCCCTTCCCTAATCTTTGTAACAATTGGTGCTACTCCTACTTGTCTTTGAATTTCTATATTTCTTATTCTATCTTTACGGGTTTTACCACACATCCACCTAAGCATCCTCATTTCTGCTACATTCACTTTATGTAATTGTTGTTGCTTTATCGCCTAACATTCACTTCCATAGAGCATAGCTGCCCTAATTGCGGTCCTATAAAATTTTCCTTTTAACTTAGTGGGAACATGTCGATCACAAATCACCCCGTTGCACTCCGCCATTTCTTCCATCCAAACTTGGATTCTATGTGTGACATCATTTTCAATGTTACCATCATTTTGTATGATTGGACCTAGGTATCTAAAGTGGTTTACCCTAGGCACTTCTACTTCCCTAATTTTACCACTCCGTCATCTCGATGTCTAGTGTTTCCAAACTCACAAGTGCATGTATTCGGTTTTCGTCCTACTCAACTTAAAGCCTTTAGATTCTAATGTATTTCTCCGAGTTCTAATTTCCTATTCACTCCATCTTTAGTTTCATCCACTAAGACAATATCATCTCGCAAATAGCATACACCATGGTATATCCTCTTGAATATGTCTAGTTAATTCATCCATAACTAAAGTAAATAGATATGGGCTTAAAGCCGATCCTTGATGTAGTCCTATCGTAATGGGAAATTCTTTTGTAGCTCCTCCAAATGTCTTTACACTCGTTACTACTCCATCGTACATATCTTTAATAGTCTCTATGTATCTAGCGTGCACTCTTTTTCTTTCTAGAACCCACCAAAGAACATCTCTAGGGACCCTATCATATGTTTTTTCTAAATCTACGAATACCATATGAAGATCTTTTTTCTTTTCTCTATATTTTTCTAACAATCGTCTTACAAGGAAAATCGCTTCCATAGTTGACCTCCCGGCATGAAACCAAATTGGTTCTCGATATTGTTGTTTCTCTCCTTAGCCTATTGTCAATTATCCTCTCCCACGCTTTCATAGTGTGACTCTTGAGTTTAATTCCCCGGTAGTTTGAGCAACTTTGAATGTCTCCTTTGTTTTTGAAGATTGGCACAAGCGTGCTTCTTCTCCAATCCATTGGCATCCGTTTTGATTTTAAAATTTTATTGAAAAGCTTTGTCAACCAAGTCAATCTGATTTCTCCTAAGCATTTCCAAACCTCTATGGGTATTTCATCTGGGCCACATGCTTTCCCTATTTTCATTCTTTTCAATGCCTCTTTAACTTCTACCATTCTAATATTGCGTGTATAGTTTACATTTCTTTCTTGGTGTGGGTTTTCATCTATTATAGCATCAACTTGGCCATCATTAAATAAACTATCGAAGTAACTTCTCCATCTCTCCTTAATATCTTCATCGCGCGTTAAAACATTTTGATTTTCGTCCTTAATACATCTTACATGACTTAGGTCTTGTTTCTTTTTATCTCTTAATTTGGCTAGCCTATATATATATTTTTCGCCATCTCTATTACCTAACTTTGTATATAAATCTTCCATGAAATTTGTTTTAGCTTGACTAACTACTTTTTTAGCTTGTTTTCTAGCTTCTCTATATTGATTGTACGCATCTTCATCTTGACACTTAGGTATTTTCCTATACATATCTCTTTTAGTCTTAATTTCTCGTTGGACATCCTCGTTCCACCACCATGTTTCCTTCTTTGTAGGTCCCAAGCCCTTAGATATACCTAATATGTTTGATCCCACCCTCCTTATGCAACTACTCATTTCTAGCCACATTGTATTAGCATCTAAGTCAAGATTCCAAACATTTTCCTTTAGTAGTTTTTCTCTAAACTCTACTTGTTTACTATGTTTTAGGTTCCACCACTTTATTCTAGGGTCGCTAACTCTTTTATTCATATTTTTCCGTTTTGTTAGCTTAATATCAAGTACTACTAACTTATGTTGGGTAGTAAGTGCTTCACCAGTATTACTTTGCGCCTCTACATAGTTTTCTATCTATTTTTCTTGTTAAAAGAAAATCTATTTGACTCTTGTTATGACCACTACTAAAAGTAATTATATGCGACTCCCTCTTCCTAAAACTAGTATTTGCTAAGACAAGATCATATGCTGAAGCAAATTCTAAAATTGATTCTCCTTCTTCATTTCTATTACCGTAACCAAAACCTCCATGAACTCTCTCAAACCCATCGTTACTTACCCCGACATGCCCATTTAAATCTCCTCCAATTAAAACAACAAAAAAAGAAAATTAGGGTTTTAAAATAAATATTAATTTAACTAACTAATCTATCTAAACTAAATAAATAAAATAACTAAACTAATTTCTAAAACAATTAATTAATAATTAATTAGCACCTAAATAACACCTAAATCTCTAGTTCCACAAATCAGAATCAAGATCCAATAGCAATCATGGTCTTCAATTTTTCCCAAAAAATTATTAATTTAAATTCTCCTAGATTAGCTATAGAAAATCGACATCCGCCGGAAATTCCTAATTCCCCTAATTTCGATAGTCAGGACGTCCGCCACTAACTACTTCTCTAATTAATGTATAACCCTAGACATCTGCTAATCAGGTTTAACACATTAACCGCAGTAATATAGATCTATGGGAATACTAATCCTAGATAACCAGGTCGCAACCGCTACCGATTTAACCTATATTCGATTGTTGCACATTCAAGAACCGAAAGGGTTTTACAGCAAACGGGTGAATGTTTGTTACTTTATTGGTCTAAAAGCACAATTACGCGGATACTAATATTCCAAATAACTATAGATTGTCCACCTAAAAAAATGTACATGCCTCATACATACCCTAGATCTAAATCATAATCATTAAATTAACAACAATAAAATATGAGAAATTAAATTAATTAAATAATAAAATAAAATATCTCACATAATATGCTTTGAATCCATAATTCCGACTTGCTTCCCTTTCGACTTAGGCAAGAAATTGATTAGCTGGATATCGTATTCAAAAATCTATACTAAAAACTAATAATTGATCTCTAAAAAATACTAATTAATTGTTCTTCTAATAATACCTAGATTCCTAATATATAAAAGTACTCCAAATTGGTCTCGGATACTAATTTTAGGGGTTATGTACGTGACTCGTGCGTCGAGGAGCATCGTAGGGGTGTTTTTAGATCAAAGATCAGACTCTGCCATGTGTCACAGCATGATTCGCTGATTTTATAACCGCCCAGCCACGTGTCTCAACGGGATTGGACCGCTGCTGACAAATCTCTGATTTGTCGTCGCGCGATTCGCGAAAAATCTGGAGATTTTGTTGTGTCTGGATGAGTCAGTGCCACGTGTCATTACGTGATTGGCGAACCACGTTGCTGTTACGCGTTGGACGAATGGGAGCTCACCACGTGGACACACACAAGAGCCGCTAGAGTCGCGCGAAAATCACCAAAATTCTAGGAGTTTGTGTGGGCACAGATCTCGAGGCAAATCGACGGAGTCTGAAACGCGATGAAATGTTGCTTGTGTGTGACGTGTCTTCCTGGCTGACGTGGCAACGCGTGGCACATTCTAATTGGCGGCGCTGGCTTTCTACACTACGTGGCAGTTTCTGATTGGTCCAGAGATATTTCTCGCTGATGTTGCATGCTTTGATTGGCTGGAACACCCTGTCCCCTATTCGACCCACCGCGCAATGCGTATTTCAAGGCAAACTGTCCGGCATCTGATCACTGCATGTAAATACTCCATTTTGAGTATTTTTCCGCCAAGAATTCAACCGCGTACTTTGTTTTACCTAAAAAGGACCAAAAATATAATTAAATATATATTTTTAAATACTTTTTGTAATTAAATATACTAAAATATACTACTAAAAACTTAAAAATACTGACTTATCACCAGTGCAGTCTTCAATTAATCACCATTATATATCTCACTCAAGAGATATTACCGAGTAGATTTTATCGTAATTATGTCCCCTATCTTTTTTCCTCTTCAAGGTATTGCTAACACAATCACCTTTAATGAGTGATGTTTCAAAGTGAATTTCCAATATTTGAGAAATCCATGTTATCTATCTCTCCTTCCATTTCTTTCACCTCGACTATTACATACTTCAAACTTTCATAGTTTGAAACTCACTACTTTAACTTTACACCAATCCACTTATTTTTATATTTTCAAGTTCTCTTTTAATAATTCTTCTAAGATTCTCAAATTCTCGAGAATGATTAAAAGATTCTCAATAAAACTTTCCTCTTTAATACATATGTATTTCAAACTTTTATCGTTCAAAATACTTTATAATCTTCTTCTTTTTTACAAATGATGCCTTCACATATTGGTACAACTACCAAAATAGTTATCTCAAGATTATCAATCCTCAATAGTTATTCTCAAATGTCTTGAACTATATATATATAAATATAAGCTGCAATTTTGTTTATTGTTTCAACACACATACTTACCTAAATATTAAGTCTCTGATGAACATTTAACTTCTTCTACAATTCAGGTATAATCAAGCAAATATTGTAGTCAAACAATACTTCGGCTTCCCTCCAAGGCATCGTTGTATCTATTTTTAACTTATACCAATCTCGTACTTAAGTTAAATGAATAAATAACACAATGATACTAGAGTTCCCTTAATCAATCGTTTTTATTATTCAATTCTTTCAAGATTGTCTTACTCTTTTATCTTTGTGTTGAACATAAGAAAATCACAAATTGTCTTAATCCCAATCAAATCCTTTGATTTGCGTTTAATAATCAACACATATACAAGTAATTTATCTTTGAAACTTAGTACTTGCAATTGCAAAATCTTGGCATAAACTAATTTACCCTCTCGACATATAACTCTTTATGGTAAAGCTCATATACTTCCTAAATCTTCAAAGATTTCATCTTGTTATCGATACCACAATAACGACTTGATTAAGATAGGGTTCAAAACTCCACACCCTTCATTCATGAACATATTATGAGTTCTATTAAGTTATAATGGTTTACATCATCCAATTAAAGTGGTCCAACAATCACCCGATATCATCTTTATCTATCCTTAACTCTGATCATACCATAATGATAACCGGATCTTAACTAACTCTCGAGAACCACCGGTTTCATCTTATTATCAGAATGAGTTGTCAATCATGTGCAATGAACATTCATTCTCACTACCATTCAATATTCTTTGAATTCCTCAAATCCTCAAATTCATTGATCACTCATTCTCCCCAACTTAGACTATACCAGTCTAAAAGATTAAACTAATATTTCTCACCGGCTCACTACTATGTTTTGGATTGAACTATTTTTGAGTTTTACCAGTTTTGAATTTTCAACTTCACCTTTCATTTTCTAATAAATTTCTTGTCATTCCAATACCAAATATGGAGCTTCTACTTCATAACAAATTATAAAGTTTAATTTATTAGTGGTTTTCTAACCTTAAACAAGTTCCTATAATTAACCACTTAATTTATTTACTTAATAACTTTCATTATAACTCAACTAATCTTAATACTAGTATTAAGTCTCATCCTAAACTAATTTATCATCTTAGAGTTCCACCTAAAGTTATTCAGTATTCCATTACTTCATAAATTCAATTATCCTAATATAAGTCTCAATGTCTAGATTCAATAGGTTTTCTTTACTGATTATTACTTCTCAAATAATATCAGCGAGAATAAAGACCATTAAAGATACTTAATAGGAGAATAGTTTAATTTCATCTTTGCAAGTTTTTCTTATGTATTTCTTTTTTCAATTTCCTTGAGGTCGAGATTCTCTTGAATCCTTACTTTCAATACTTTCTCATATTGTGAGAAATTGATGGTCATGAACCATCTTATTATCATTTAGGAAAAATATAACTCTTATATCTATCGCGTAACATATCTCAATCTTTTATCTTTTGGTTACCTTCCAAAATCACAATAAAAACCATTTATTATGTCTTAAACTTCTTCATAACTCGAAACAACTCTTAGAGTTAGTAAACTTAGGTTTTGGTATTATGGTATATCAGAGCCAGTAACCTTAATCTTTGATACTAAACTATATCCAAGGTATCACTTGTTTCCAAGTACTAATACTATACTTTGAAGTAGGCTCTAATACCATATTGTATTGAATTTATTCCTTGATTTTAGGTAATAAGGTTAGACTTTAAACGAGGCTTCGATATCAAACTATAGTTTAGCCAATAAACCTAAGTTCGGATACCAAACTATATCAAGATTATCACTTATTTCGAAAATGACTCGAAAGTGAAAATGAGGCTCTAACATAGCTCTAATACCAAATTGTAGCATTCCTTGTCCTGATTAAAGAGATACTCGGCCTAAAATAGGGCTGGCAAAAATCCGGGAACGGACATAAACGGGACTGGACACCCATTTCTAAAATTATTAAATTTGGTGCCCGGACCCGGTCCCGTTTTTGAAACGGGCAATTTTTTTTTGTCCGGTCCCGTTTGTTTGTAAAACATACAGCTCCCGTTTTGTCCATTTTGTCCAATTTTTTTGAATGGAGAATAGTTGAGAAAATTTACTTTGGTGATTGGAGGCTTCTATATTAAACAAGTAGCAACAAACGAACTTGATCAAGACTCAATAGTGATTGGAACAACCCTAGCTCCTCTCCCCAAAATAGGATGCCTCAACTGAACCTGAAACACAACAAACAAACAAAAATCTCACACCGAGAATGAACTGTGTGTGAGATTTGAGTAGCAAAAGCAGAGGAGGGCGTCGGCGAAAGTAGCAAAAGTAGTGAAATTCATTGAGAAAAAACAGCTACCTGGGCGAGGAGGGCGTCGGCGTCGGCGTCCTCGTGGCAGAAACAGAGGAGGCCAAGGGACTTGAGGTTGTTGCGGTCGGAGACGAGGACGAACTCGTTGTTGGAATTGCTGACGGTGTAGACAGAGGTGCTGGAGAGAGTGTTGGCGACGAAATTGGGGGTGAGAGCGAGGTCGAAGGCTTGGTTAGGGGCGGTGGTCTTTGGTGGTGGGAGGACAAGGAGGTGAAGGAGGAGTGGTGGCGGTGGCGCCGCGCCGAGGGAAGTCGAGAGGAGGGCGTTTTCGAGGAATTGCTTGGCACCGTCGAGCCGGTGGGAGAAATGGGAGCCGAAGCGGTGGAGGAGGAGCCGGCGATGCCGTCTCGCACCGCTAGTCGTGAGAGAGAGAGAGAGAGAGAGAGAGTGAGAGTCTGAGACTGAGAGAGAGCGTGAGCGTGAGAGTGAAAGGTGAGATTCGAGTGTGCTGTGTGAGTGAGTCGAGTGACCGTGTGTGTGAAGTGTGAACCAGTGAGGCAGTGAGAGTGAAATTAGGTTAAGGGTACCCTTTTTTTAACAGTGAAATTACATATATGCCCTTCAAATTAATCACTAAACGGGTACCCATTTTTAAAAAAAATTTGCCCAGACCCGGTCCCGTATTTTTAAACGGACATAAAATATTGTCCGGACCCATATGTTTGTCAAAAAGATATTGCCCGGTCCCGTTTTAAACGGGACCGGACAAAACGGGCCAAACGGGACCGGGCACATTTTGCCAGCCCTAGCCTAAAACCATAATTAAGCCCACATACACCAGTCAGACTTAACTAGATTCAGTAGCCTCACCTTAACATCTGATAAATACAATTATATATCGAATATCGACGTAAAACAAATAATACACGCATTAAGAATTAAAAACATTTCTTGATATTAAACACGATATACAAAACCAAATTAAATTGGAACAAAACTCGATTATACAAAACCTCCCAACCCTTGTGATACTACAAAATTGTATTTCAATACAAATATATAAAGAAGGGAAAAATCATTTCATTGAAAAGAAGATCAAGACTCATAAACCTTCTTTATCCAATAGTCGTAGTGCTCGTCAATATTCCTGGAATATTAATTAGGGTGAGTGCTCCAACTTACTCAATAAGTATGGATTCACAAAGTTATTAACACTCCATACAATATTCAAAATGAAAGGCAATAGCAATATGACCAATCATAGCTAGCAGGATATAGAACATCATATAATCCAGTAAATAAATGGATGCAAGTCATAAATGGCTATTACATTGTGATTTTCCACATTTTATAAAATTAGGAACGATTACCAATAAGCTACAATAACACTATAACCTGATCATCACATTATGCATTTGTATTGTCTAACTACTTGTCATTGTCCAAATGGTTATATCTTAAACCCCTAGTGAATGTGAATCCACGCAACCCATTTAGCTGAGCACGATTTAATATATAGGCCGAACCAGACTCATATCATATATAGCCTATTCTCGACTATAGTGTTTACTATTGTTCATCACATCATACACCATTTTTTTCATGAAAACATGTTGTAGGGTACATAGCGCACATTCAAGTCCATAAACTATATGAACACAATATACTACATAGTCAAGTAAAGTTGATAAATAAATAAATCAATACTTACTTCGGTTAGGTTTTATATCCAAATTTCTAATTTTCGAGTTACTCGACCTTTCTTGTTGTTCAAGAACCTATCAAAAACAATTTGAGGTCATTACATGTCCAATTCCTCACATTTAGAACCCTAAACTGATTCCAATTGAATTTAAAATCAATTGTCAATTTTTAGGTCAATATGATCATTTCACGTTTGTCGATGTGACAACCTTGATATAAAGTCTCAAAAGAATCCCAAATTCTTTGTTTTTAATATAAATACGCAATTTATTAATTTAGCCCAAAAATATAATTTTTCTAGTTTTTTTTCAAGTTTTTGGAATTTTCTTGAAATTCCAGCATTTATTTTTTATTTTTTAAAATAGGAAAAAATGTTTGGATATGAATCAGGTAAAACCTAGTTCAACTCAACCAAGCCAAACCAGGCCCGATTCAGGGCCCAGGACCCCCTTCTTCTTCATCATTCTACCTCTGTCTTTGCATCATTGAAATCAATTTTTTTTATTCGTTGGGGTTTGGTTTAGCCCAACCCTAGGGCACTTTTTGGGAGAGGAGACGATTCCCCTACCATCTCCTTTCTCATATGAACTACATAGCAGTTTGTCCAAACCTCCCCTCCTAACCTCTTCATCATTTACAGCCAACACAACAACAACAACACCGTCAACAACAAACCAACTCAAATTCATTTCCATCGCCTCTCCCTTTCCAAGCCTCAGTTTTAAGATCTCTCTTTTTTTCCATGAATTCTTCTCTCTATTTCGACTCCCAGTTTTGAAAAAAAAAAAATGAGACAACGTAATTTTGGGATAAATATTAAAATCTCCTCAAGATTTGCATCGCACAAATCTTGAGGCAGATCTGATGGTTATGTTTTTTCATTTTATATCTTAATTTTTCTCGAGATACGTGTTGCATATATCGATAGTGATCCCATCACCTCTTGATCGACTTACTTATGATCAAATATAAGTTTTTCTTGAGATTTTCATGCACGAATCTCAAGGACAATTCAAATGACATAAGTTTACAGTGAACTCCTTAATATGACACTAATTTAAACTCATGCATAACAATTGCACATTGATTGTTCTTGAGATGAGGTTGCACGTATCACGAAGTGTGACTAACCCCATCAAGTGACGGCCCCTTCCCTAATCTAGGCACCGCTTGGTCTAATCCCATAATTAAGCCCAAACCCTGGTCATATAAAATTTAACTACGTATTAGTTAGCCTTTCCTTCCAAATCTACTCCATACTTGTGTTTTGGATATGTATAATACATGTCACTTTACAATTGAATTTCAGAATTAATTAAAACTTATTAAAACTTATAAATTTTGCGGAAGTGTTAACAAATTATGCATAAGCAATTGTTATAAGTCCTAAATGTGTGAAAACCAAGAAATAACGATCGCATACATATATAATAAAGTGGCGAATATAAGTAGTGTGATGGTCATCATAAGTCAGGAAACTAAATGCTCAACCTAATATACAACCCCAAAGAGTATCAAAAACATAAATGTATAATACACAAAATATCAAAACCTAAAAAATGTCAATACAGAAGTGCGCCACTAGCTTATAGGTAGTCGCCAATCTTCTCCTTGCTTGGCTTGCTTGTCGACGGCTCGCGACGCACTATTATAAAAAGAACGGTGAGTACAAAAAGTAACAGTAATCCTCGTTGACATATTCATTCACATTTCTAAAACAAACTAAATGGTATTTAAAGCATAAGTTTAATGAAAGAATATTAGTACCACGAATATGCTAAGAAATATCACAGTTAAACAAATGAAACTGACATAAGGCTATATAGTTATGATCTAGATCCAGTCGACAATATGACATACATCAGTGAAGCCTTTAAAACCACTAAAGGATGTGTGTGGTATCGCACCGTCTAATCTCGCTAGGGACTCTAACTCGTCTAACTCGTATATGGACAACCCAAGGAATCTAACCTCGTATGTTGCATCATAATGGCGAGTACCGAATCTCCAGGGACTCTAACCCCATGTGTTGATCAACTGCATCATAGTGCAATGGACTCTAGATTCTATAAATACTTTATAATTTTGAAAAATTGACTCATTAAGAATTCTAAGAATTAGCTATGCTACAAAGCACAAATTTCTAAAGAATACAAGTCCACCAAGTCATTCACAAACTCACAATCCCTAGTAGCATGCTATTTACACTATATTTACTATGAAACAACAAGAAATGACATAAAGCACATGGATGAATTGAATGGAATTAAACTCATCATAATGTCATGAAATTCAAGCTCAACAAATGAGGAGTATCAAACAAGTTCATGATATGAGAGTACAAAGTTGGATATAGTCAATATAGACTACAACAAACAAGTATAAATAGGAATTGAAATGCAAATAAATAATCAACGTGTATACTCACATCAAGCAACATAAAGTCATAGCTTTACCAGCCTCTAGATACCCCAAATCTCATTTTCAAACCTCCTGTAATAATTTCATAGGTTTCCGATATCATATAACACGTTTTTGAATGTGTTTAGACATTTAATTAGGGCATTAGTCTTAGTTATAGTGTTTTGGTAAATTTAAAAAATTACAGATTTTTATGTTGTCATAGCAATTAGCATGTTGGGTGGATTGATTAGCGCACTAGTGGCCTCATTAGCACGCTACGAAACTGTCTCTAGTGCACTACTCGAAATTAGCGCGCTAGCTAATTTACCTAGCGTGGTATGTGCGGGAAACCCTAGAATTCTGCAACTTGAATTTTGAGTTTACTCCACACTTAGGCTTTACTAATGCCTTGGGGACCTCCATAAATACCTCCAGATTCCCAAGACAACATAAACAACATAAAAACATCCACACATACTAATAAATTCATCACTTCATCAATTTAAACTAAATAAACTAGTGTAAGTTAATTACCTAGTTTATGTACACTAGTTTGATCAACACCCACACCTTCAATTCACTAAATCAACACTGATTTCTTCAACTTCAATTCTTCTCCAGCAAGGTTTCCTTAGCTCCTAAGTTGTTGAGAATGAATTATTTGATTTACGTGTGTTGATCTTTAACTATATAAATGAATGGATATCGTTAATTAATATTCATACATCTTATTGCACACACGTATCTCGAGACATATCTTAAGGCACACACTTAAGACACATTTCTCACTTACCTCCACTAACTCATGCCAACTAACACTAATATGTAACTTAATTGGTTTCTAGATATGCTAATACGTGTCCCGATGCATATCACATGGCTATTTTTTTAAAATGCAAACTTAGGTTACATTTAATTCACAATCAACCATAGCCACATTAAAGGCCCAATATAAGCTAAACTAAACTTAACATAGACTTGTTGCATCACTCTCTACCCCGATCCCATGTCGGCACGCATTTTGAGGTATGTCTCCACTCACGTCTCGACACCTATACTTGAGTATGAGTGACTTAATAATCTACACATATATAATACACTAGGCATCCATCATAACCAATCTAACATATACCTCGGTCATCTCGCCTCGATCAATGCATATATCACGATGCAGGTCCCACGTCACGGGTTAGTGATCCCGATTACGGATAATAAATGAAATTATAAATTTCAGTCGTGACATATCCACACCCCAACATCTCACACCTCTTGCTTGCACTATTCACCTCTTCGATGCTTACACTACGTGTATCTCGAGGCAGTCTAATAGTTTAAACATTTCAAACCAAAACTATAGGTTATATATATGGGTGTTTTTACTATGGGACTTAAGAAAAAACCCATGACATGGGAACTTCGATTGTGATCATTGGATCTTGATCTTATGGTCCATATTAAAAAAACATATAATATTAAAAAAATAACTTGTTCTACTTGTAAAGCACTAATTAATGGACATTAATGTGATCTACATATAATTAATGACCTTTAAATGCATTTCCAATTAAAAGAATCACAAGTTTGACCATTTGCCATTTATTTTTACAAATGAGAAATTAAAAAATTAAAAACATCATTTTTTTTTATTTGTGGAAAATAAAGACATTTTTTAAATTTATTTGTAACCTTCAAGCTAAGAATTTATTAGCAAAAGTGCATTACCCAATATCAATAATAAAAAATTACTTTAAAAATAAATTTTTGTACAATTCTTTTATAACATTGCTATTTATAATTTATCTCTTTTTTGAAGAAATAATTTGCACTTAATTACTTTATAATTTAAATAATTAACCATTTCCTCAAAAGAAAAATAATTAAACATAAATTTACAACACAAAAAGTAGAATAGATAAATAAATTATTTCAATCAAATTAAAATGATTAAAATTTTGAGTTGAAAAACGATTAAGTTTTAACATTCTACTATATGACGATTAATTTAGCTTCTAAAATCATATATGAATCACATAAAAAAGACAAACATACATTAGTAAAATATAATATTGATTAGAGTGGCAAGTGATTTGATTTTCTCTCGAGATTGAATTTTCGGTAGATGAAAAGATTGAGTTGGGAGGGTCACCACATGTATGAGCAAGACAATATTCGAGCGTGGATTACTCGGTGCGGTTGGAGCCGGATGTCATGTAGAGTTTTTTTAAATCATAGGAGATTAAGGAAATAATTTTAGTTATTATTCTTTTTTTATTTTGGTGCATTAGTGATCACATCATACATGATGCATTTATACGATTTAAGAAATAATTAATAAATAGTACAAAATAATTTAAAAAATTAATAATTTAATTAAATCATATTAAAGTGTTTAAATTATAAAATATTTCGAGGCATCCAAAAACATTTGTCACTTTACTACCTTTTATCATATTATCTAGAAAAAGATAGTTTCATCATTGAAATTTTAAAATATTCTAATTGATTCATTAAAAAAATGTGTTCATTAAATTTGTTCCTAATTAAATAATTCGATATGTTGGAAATTAAAAGAATTTGAAAGTTATCCAAAGTGTAATATGTACTAAATTAAATCGAACTCAATTGCTAATTAGATTCATGTAGTTGGGCCTTATTTATTGAAATCGATCAAATATTTGTTATATATTGTTGTTATATTTATCATCATTAATTATTTATATTTATTTCTTATAATTACACTTGTTACCTCAAAACAATCAAGTTCATACATGTAATATTAGATTATTTTTTAATATCAATTACGATTGATGTGTTTTCTATTGTCATTTAAAAAAAAGGAAAAAAAAAATGAATCCAAATTTGAATTTGTGGTAATTTTAGTCGACACTAGTAAAAAATTTTAAATTGTAAATTAATCGGTGGTATAATTTTATAATAATTAATAGTATTATTTTGGGACTGAGGCTATGTTGTTGCTGTTTTATATAATGATTTAAAGAAAATCTAAATGTATCATTTTTTTTATAAAAAAAGACTTATTAGTATTATATTTATTACTTATTTTAATTATTTAACTTTGAAATAAATAAGAGTTTCTTAATTTTAATAAACTATACACGACCATAACTAAAACATTGATTTTAAAAATTAATAATTTTATAATCTTTAAATAAAAATATAAAAAGCTTTTTTCTTAAAAAATCTTAATAAAAGGAATAAGTATCATGTATACATTATTAACATATTTTGATTAAGTAATATTAATAATTAGTTTTATATAAAAAAAAGTTCATATTTTTTACTCAAACAAGTTTATTTATATTGCTACTATTTTCAATCTAAGTCAAATATTGATATATTGTCGAAAAAAAAATTGTTGATATATATTATAAAGGTGTAGTACATGGCATTATGATTAATTTGAAAGAAACTACATTAATTGTAATTGTTCATAGTCATTGTCAATTTCCACATGTCATCACTCAACTTATTTTTCAATGAGAAACAATTTAAGAAAGTATGTTGCATTTAATGCATTGGATAATTTTCAAGCATAATTAAATAACAAGAATTAAATGATAAAAATGCTTCATGCTCATGGGAACATTTTTAGTTTCCATGTTAGAAGCACCATATATATTAATTATTTTAATTATATATACACACACACACGTCTACATATTCACGCGCTTATAATTTCGTCGTGCGCGCCAACAACTACACTTAGGCGTGTACACTACCCCATGACCCATGTGCATCACCTTTGACCCACGCACGATATTAAACGCCCTATAACTTTTCCATTTTCAATTATATGTCAATTAATCCAATTATTTTTATAGTTAATAATATAATACATACAAACACCAAATGACGCACAAATCTATGCACACGCTAATCAAGACAAGACGAGCTTAACCACGAACCTAACTTGGATTAATTAACTTTTGGATTAACGTTAATCACCAGGTTAAGGACACGAGTCATTACAGATTTTTCATTCAATTTTTTATTTTTGAAACTATAATTATTGTAAAAAAGATGAAGAGTATAGTTGGGCAGACTTCCAAACTTAGTGATCTTTGAATTTGGAAGCACACTCCAATTGAATCACGAGGACAAATTTCTGAAGAGGTTTAATAATCAAATCGTTGGAAAAATTCTATCTTAGGACATTGCGAAATTCACAACCCTCCGGTTAGATTTTAGTTTATTTAATTAGTTCCATTTTTAAATTATTGTAATTTTGTTTTGTTTATAGTATTAAGATATCATTACATATTTTTTTGGTATAAAATAAGAAACTTCATTTTAGGTGTATTGTTAAATCAATTTCTAATCTTTTGAAGATTTATTATGACAATTCTGCAGTTTTATTTTCTCCAAGTTATGATCAATATTTAATCGATGTTAAGCACATGCAGATAAAAATACTTTGCAGTTAAAGAAGAAGATCAAAAGTAAAGAATGTCGATAAAATCATATTATTATAGATTTTATGGTTACAAATCCCTTAATGAAAAGATTGCACCAAGGTATTTAAAGAACATGTCGACATAATGAGCCTTGGTTGTAATTCTTAAATGATTTTAATTTGAGATTTGATTATGTTTAAGTTTATATTTAGTTTATGAGATTTCATTTATTGTGCTAATTATACTTATGTATGTGCACACTTATGTTAATGATAATTATAATTGAGTTTAATATTTGACATGGACATTATGTTTTATGAATCATTTAAAATGAATTAGTAATGCTCGTGATACATGGAAGGGAATATATCATATTTTGATGTATAACTGTTATGACTCACATTGCTATTTTATTTTATAATGATTTAAAAGATACTAAATATATATATGCGCGCTGAAATAGAAGTTGTCTCATGTTCGGTTATGTAGGTCATATGGGAGAACCATTAAGCTATATGTGACTCACATATTGAAATAAAGTATGAGACAAGTGGGAGAATGTAAGACCATTATGTGTTTCAAACTTATGTCTTAATTCATGTAACCTATAAATTACCTAAAGTTTCCTGAGTTCCTTTTATGTTACCAATTTGATGGAAATTGATATTAATGTGGGAAGCTTAAATATTCCCCCTTCAAACCTATAAAAGGGCACTTGTACCATCAAACTATATGTTGAATATGTTGAGGCTCATGAAGACGATAAAGTTTTGGTGAAGTGCTCAAGGTATTTCAACTAGATAATCACTTCTGCAGGTAATTCTCTAATTGATCTATATTTCTTAATGTTTTGAATGTTTACAAGCCCATCGTGCACGTCCTACCTAGGCAAGACAACATTTTTCTTATTATATTGCGCTCCACGTGTGGTTGGGTTGGAGGTAAGTTGAGTTTTAGGTCTCATTTAATCATTTTCACCAACTTGGGTGGTTGTAGGGTCGGTGGGGTAGAAAGTTAATTCCCTGAAGTTAACTAACAATGAAGTTTATATTTTCTTGTTTGGTTCAACTTTGAACTTAAGATTTTAAAAATAATAAAATATATAAATTAACATAAATATCCTCCAAATAAGAATGAAGGATGTAGGTAAATAAACATGTAATTAATGATGGATACTTGTGTCCACAAGCCCTTGAGAGATAAATCCTTCGGGGGTGAAGGAGTTATCTCCCCTTTTTGGATGTGAGATGAGAGATAACTTAGGGAAATTGGGTTTGTAAATCCAACCATATAAGATTAGTTGAACTTCATGCACCTAACTAAACAAGGCCTTAATTACAAAAATGTTTGTACAAACTGAGGAAAGACACACGCACACTTGTATGCACACTTGTGTGATGCACCTCGTGATAGGTGCACACCAAAGACGACGTCGCGCATACCACCCAAAAATAGATGTGAAGCATGTCCAATGATCAGCTATAACCAGACCTGATCATCGGGCGGGCTCAGGCTGGGCATGGGCGGGCTTGGGCCGGGCCTAGTTGGGTTTTTTTGAAAGCCATGTCTAGCCCGTATAAGCGCGCTTCTAAGTATTGCGGGCTTAAGCCCGCCCAAGCCCATCACGGCTAGACTTGGGCCAGGCCTAAATGGACCTTTAAAAAAATATTAACAAAAAAAATGTTTTGAAAATTGATTAGTAAACTAAGACATATATATATATACATAAGTAGTTAGATGACTGAAATGAATCGAATAATCAAATCCTAGTTGTATGCTTTATCGGACCGTGACCTGACGACCATTCCTACATAGCAAACTCGGTAGGTATTTGGGCGTCGACACCAAGGTAATAATTAATAATTTTACTTGACTTTGATGCATGTATTATATGTTTATATATGTGTGTGCACAACTTATAAATGGTTTCTTTATAAAAATCGAGTGCACCAAGTTACCTCGAGATGGGTACACGCAAGATGATGAGGTGAATTGAAAAGTTGGGCCTAGATCCATGACTTAATTCACTTACTTAGACTCTAACTATTCATCTAAACTTTGTAGTGAGTTTCAAGAGAATTTAGGATGTAATCAATTAAGTCTATGTGCTTCATTTCAAAAGGCCTAAGTCTAGAAAAAATTGAAAAGTTATAAATTTCTTAAATGAGTGATAGGACTTAGACATATAAATTAAGCCTAAAGTTGAGAAAATATTCATATTATTATAGTATCTAACTTATCAAATAAATTTCATGAACCATATTTACTTAATACATATCATAGTCTTTATGGATTATCAAAAACATGAAATGTTAGAAACTTGAATGGAGATCACACTCTTAGTACATTGATTTACCTGGTGGTGTATCCATACGGAGATATAAATGAGTCATAATGGATGCTATGGTATGCATGTGCGAGCTAACACCTACTATGGATAATTTTAGAGATTTGATGGATGGAGTGGTACTAGGATGATCTAATGGCCAAGCTTCAAAAAGTATGAGTATAAAAGACATACTTAATTTCTTCACCAGCATGAACACAAAGCACTTCACCTAGGTTTAGAAAGAAAAGATTGAGTTTTGGCTAGAAATAGTGCTGAAAAATCAAAGAGAAGATGGAGTTGGGGATATAGATCTCAAGGAGCTTGAGTTTTCACATTGACCAAACCTTAAGTAACAAATCCCTTTCATTTCAATAGTACATTGTGATGATTCAAGGTTCTTTAAATTATTCTAGTGCTAAAATCTTGTTAATTTTGATGAATCTCTAATGTTAAGAGATGATTATGAATTAAGAAAATCAGATTTTCTCTCATGTAAAAAACTTATGTCTTGGTTTAAAAATTTGGGATTTTGGGTAAATGAAATAATAGACTGATTTTCTTGTGTAATTAGGTATTTAATCTTTGAGTTTCTACTCCTATAATGATGTTGAATGATGTCTTATATTGGTTGTAAATGTTGGACATAAATTAAGGGATTTGAACCATGCATTGCGAATTTTGTTGTTCATGAATACTACATGTTTGATGAAATGTCAAGATTATAGCTGAAATTCTAGATAGCATAAATCCTTCATTTCTTCTTAGAATTAACTGGTTTTTTACGAGTAGTTCTAGGATATTTGGACAAGCTTATCGCTAAAAATCACGTTATTTGGATGTATGGCTTGAGAGTTATGAGTTTTTTTTTATATTGTTGGTCTGAGACTCTATCAAGGTGAGTTGTTGTGGGATTTTGAGCATAACTCTCTCAATTTTAATTGAATTTGAGTATACTTTACAATTCTAGAAAGCTTATATATAGAACAACAACTTAACACTAGTATCTCTTTAAAATTGATTTATATTCTTTATAAAAAATAGACTGAAATTTAGCACTTGTCCGTAGAGATAATTCCTTTTATAAGTATATGAATGTCGGGACATCTTTCGAGGGTCTCCACTAATCGAAAAATAACCAAAACCTCCATAATAGTTTAGAATACAATAAATTAGGTTCTTCAAGAGTGCTCAAGTGATTTTGAGGTGTTTTGAATGGTTATTCAAATGAGTATTGAAATAGGTGAAATTTATTTACTTAATGAGCTGATTTTTAATTTAAGGTGTTCTGAGCATCACATGTATTAGAATTGAACCAAATTTTTAGAATGTGTTATTGGATAATAGTAAAGGTTAACACTGAGTTTCGTAATTTTTTGATGTGTCTAACTTAGTTTTCAAGTCATGCTTCAAATAAGAGATCAATATTTACAAATAAGGACTTAAAGTTTTACTTAGAGTCTCGAATTTGGTTATTGATCATAATACTGAGATTTTAGTGTGGCGGCCCTCGCCGCCCCGGGGTAACGTGTCTCCGTGTACTCCTTACCAGCTGGCCCAACTACACGTGTATGGCACATGTCCGTCTTTTTTCTGTCTCGAAATGTATCCACTTGTGTGTGTACAGTGTATAAATAACATATTCAGCGGAAGACGTACGTAAATAGAAGAATTATTAAGAAACAATTTAACAAAACCTAGTGCGGAAAAACCCTTAAAAGTATTGTTTTAACAATTGTACCATATAAAACTAAGCATGTACAAGGTCATTTCACTCCCCAATTTCCAAAAGAATCAAAATATCAAAATAATCACACGTACAAGTAATCCTCAGAGGTAGGCAGTCAAAGGTAGTCGCCTAAGATCTCCTTGCCTTTACTTGTACTCGGATCTGCACTCAATCATCACGGAAGAAAATGGATGATGAGTCCAGTCAGTAAAATCTCAAGGAAATCCTCCGAGCATTTATATAAATAAGTGGAAGTCAATAAATACTGGTAAATAAACATGCGGAATGTAAACAGACAACTGTAAGTAAGGCATCGCATGCATAGTTAACAATAAAGTGCAAATGTGTGTGCCTGTTCCAGTCAGACTAAACCATACTTCGGGATGCACTTCCAGGATCCCACTAGTGGGCGCACCCAACTAGCTATCACCTGATCCCTCTCGGTGGCCGGCGTAGACCAACGACGCATAGACACATGTAGCAGTTCAATAGCTCGGTCGTTATCCACCGAGAACTCCTGATACACATGCTATGGTCTAGAATGCATAGACACACAACGAAAAATTCGGTGGGAGTAACTCAACCAACCGTGCAAACAACGACAAGATATAGATATAGGAAAATCACAAGGAAATACTGGAATAGAATGGAATTACAAAGCAAAATAAATACTTGAGAGTTTTTTCATTGGGTTTTGCAAACCTCACGACGCACTCCACTACCCCGTAATCAATCCTCGAGTCCAAGTCCACTGGGTCTTTGTTCGATAATTGATCACCCGTGCCAATCTATGTCCATTTAGCGCTAATTTAAGTTAGCATTACAATTTACAACAACTTTCTAAAAATTTATGCCAAATTGCCCATTTCGCACTTTTCAAGGCAAAACCTCGCAAAAAGTCGCGTCTAACATTCCCACATATGTTCTTTTCATAGAACTTTTTAAATTTCTATTTATTTTATCGAAATATGATTTTTCTCAAATTTTTTCGAAATTTTTTTCCAAATTTTTCTATCATTTTTCTTTTTTTTCTCTTTTTTTTTTTTGTTCAGGTTTGGGTCGGGTCGACCCAACCGAGTCGAACCCGACCCTGGGCCAGAACCGATCCAAGCTCGGCCCATGGGCCAAGCATGGCCCGTTCTGGGCCCGGCCCATGGATGGGCGCGCGTGTGCACCATCTCCCTTCTCCTTCCGATCGAACCAGCTACTTGGTTCGATCAATTTTTTTTTTCTCTTCCATGGTTTGGGTTGGGGTTGCTCTCCACCCCAACCCCGGTGGACTCGATGGTAGGGGATACACCCCTGCCATCTCCACCTTAGCCCGGTTCGGCCTCCATGGCCGAACCCCACTCTCGGCCACCCTACCGAAACCCACCAAAATCACAACAAACAATGAGGACTCACCTCGACCGTGACGTCTCCACATTCTCTTCTCTCCTTCCCACTTCTTTTTCTCCTCCTCCTCTCCGCGTTCCTTCTTATTCCTCTAAGCCTACCTGTGGGTGTGTGTGTGTGCATGGGTGTGCGTGTGTGTGAAGTGAGGTGTAGGTGAGATGAGAGAAAAGGTAATAGCTTATATGGACAAGTGTTGTTGGGTTTGGCTTATATGGACAAGTGTTGTTGGGTTTGACTTATATGGACAAGTGTTGTTGAGTTTGTGTATTGACACTAAAATGTAACACAGCTAAGACACTAGCCCGTGTTTTCAGCGTTTTAGACGCCCGATTTCGCGTCCGAACCATGATATACGCGTACCGCCTATCTATTCCATATTATTTACTTGGCAAATTTTTATTTAATTTGTTTGTTTTCGTTTCCCCAACCTAATATTCGATCCCGTTAACTACCCGGTACCCGCGTCGATAAGCATATCGAGGCGAATATAGTTCACACACCCTCACACATATTATGTTGCAACATACACATATGCGATGTATTTGAATAAATCACACCTTAAATAAGTAACAAACACACCATAAACTTTCATACCTAAGTCCCCATGTGTCCTAGACTACCGCGGCGTCCACGTAGATCCGAGTTGGCGTCCACGTCTGTACATTTAATAAACATTAATAAAATGGGTTGTTACGGTTCTTCCCAACTAAATAAAATTTCGTCCCGAAATTTAACTGTAACTAAAGTCCCATACAAGAGAATAGTTGAGGGTATCGCGTCTTCATCGTCGACTCGAGCTCCCAGGTGAGTCCCTCCGTCTTATGATGCTGTCAACGAACTAGGACCTTCGCGAGTTCCCCGTTCCGGAGAATCTGTACTCGACGGTCAACAATCTCTATCGGTCTCTCCTCATAAGTCACGTCGTTGTATATCCACCTATCCCAACTCAATCGTCGATCTCAGCCCTGACCTAGCGAGTCTCAGCATTGAAATGTGAAATGTCGGATGAACCCTAGCTAACTCAGCAGGTAACTCCAACCGATATGCAACATTGCCTACTCTTTATGCAATCCGGTATGGCCCAATGTATCTCGGCTCCAGTTTTCCCTTATGTCAAATCTCTCGTTGACATTTCCAATAAGAAACCTTCAAATACACAATATCGTCCTCGTCATAGCTCAGAGCATCGCGATACCTATCCGCGTGTTTCTTCTATCTATCATGTGCAACTCGCAGTTTTTGATGAATTTGTCGAATTTTCTCTATGTGATCAACGACTATCTCAGGCCCTACCGTCACTGTATCTTTCGGCTCTGCCCAACAAGCGGTGGTCTATAGGGTCTCCCATACACTACCTTAAATGGTGGCATATCAATGCTCACCTGATAGTTGTTATTGTATGCAAACTCATACACAGGGTAGATAATCCTCACACGAACCCCCAAACTGTAATATGCATGCCCTGAGCATATCCTCCAAAATCTGGACTAGCCACTCTGACTGTCTATCGGTCCGAGGATGATAAGTTGTGATAAACTGCAACCTGGTGCCAAATTGTTCATACATTGCCTCCCATAGTTTCGAGGTCAATCTGAGATCTCTATCTGACACAATGGAAACTAGCACCCCATGTAGTATAATAATCTCTCGCTCAAGCAATATGTTCAGATGGGAAACGCGTATCTCATCGAGATTGGAATGAAGTGAGCCGACTTCATCGGTCTATCAATCACTACCCAAATTGCATCGTGACGCCTCGATGTCTGTGGTAGCCCACTAACAAAATCCATAGTAATATGTTCTCATTTCCATTATGGAATGGGCAATGGCAGTAATAATCCACCAAGTCGTTTGTGCTCAGCCTTCACCTATCGGCAAAAGTGACAACTCCTAACATACACACCTATGTCAGCCTTCATCCCTAACCACCAGAATAGTCGCTTCAAATCATGGTACATCTTGGTCCGACTAGGATGAACTGTGTAAGGAGACCGGTGTGCTTCCTCTAGAATCTCGTTCCGTATCTCCTAATCCGTAGGTATCCACAATCTCCATCGGTATCTCAAACACTGATATGTGGTTTCTCCCCAATTAGTGCATTTCGGATTCTGTGACAGACCACTGACCTGCTCAAAGAGCCCACCAGCCCTCTGACACTCGGTAACACGTTCAATTAATACGGTTGGTATCCTCAACTGACAACAAATGTGTTCTTCCGCCGTAGTCGACAACTCGGCAATGCACATAATTGATATTACCTGTAATAAGCCATGCTCATATGTCATCTGCTGCAGAACAGTCTGACTGTCGAGTCCACTTCTGCTCAATGCATCTGCTACGATGTTCGCTTTGTCAGGGTGATATTCTATAGCGAAGTCGTAGTCCTTCAGCAACTCCAGCCATCTCCTCTGGCACATATTCAGATCCCTTTGGGTGAAGATGTAACGTAAACTCTGGTGATCTGTATAACACAAATCGCACTCCATAGAGATAGCGCCTCCAAGCCTTTAGTGCAAAGACAACCGTTGCAAGCTCCAGGTGGTGCACTGGATAATTTTCTTCATAAGGTCTTAAATGTCGGGAAAGATAGGCAATTGGTCTACCATCCTGCATCAACACACATCCAAGACCAATGCCCGACGCATCTGTATATACTATCAAGGTTTTGCCTCGTCTCCGGCAATGTCAATATTGGTGCGGATGTCAATCTCCGCTTCAATTCACAAAAGGCCTGCTCACACTCATCTGACCACTCAAATCTAACGTCTTTCTTAGTCGGTCTCGTCACGGCGCTGCGATAGAGGAAAAATCTTGCACAAATCCCCGATAGTAATCGGCTAGTCCAAGGAAACTCCGTATAGCAACCATAGACTCAAACGCCTTTTAATCAATGATAGTCCTACTTTTTCTGAATCCACTGAGATACCCTGCTCACTGATGACATGACCTAAGAATTTCACCGCATGTAGCCAAAAGTCACACTTGCTAAACTTGGCATACAGTCGGTGTTATCTCAGTGTCGTCAACATTGCCCTAGATGTCCCTCGTGATCCTCCCGAGTCCTGTTGTATATCAAGATATCATCGATGAATATGATGACGAATATGTCCAAATATGGCCTCCTAACCATGTGCATCAGGTCCATGAAAATCGTTGGAGTTTTCATCAGGCCAAACGGCATGACGGTGAACCCGAATAATCCGTATCTCGTGTTGAAAGCGATTTTTAGATATCCTCTTCTCGAATCCTCAACTGGGGATAACCTGAGCGAAGGTCAATCTTCGAGAAGAATCTGACACCCGTCAGCTGATCAAACAAATCGTCAACCCTAGGAAGTGGGTAATGGTTCCTCACGGTATCCAGATTCAACTTCCTATAGTCGATGCACATCCACATCGTACCATCTTTCTTCTTCACAAAAAGTACTGGAGCTCCCCAATGTGACATACTGGGGTGAATTCCCTTCTCCAACTGCTCATCCAATTGTTGTCTCACCTCCTCTTGCTCCGCTGGTGCCATCCGATAAGGTCAACTTGCAATCAACAACATTCCTGGTATCAGCTCGATCATGAACTCAACAGCTCGTGGCGGTTGCAAATCTGGGTAAATCATTTGGAAATACATCAATAAAATCCCTAACCACCTGAACATCCTCAATTCATACCCCCGTCCAAACCACTAGCTCGACTATTATCGCGAATGCCTCCATCTCCTGCGCCGTAGCTAGTCGGCCTCTCGTGATGGGTAAATCGGTGGTCGATCCAAGTAATACGAACTCCGGTATTCCAAGAATACGAAACTTTATCCTCTTACCATAACATTATATCCGTGCATGATAGGATGTTAACCAATCCATTCTGAGTAGCGTGTCAAACTCTAAGTACTCCAATATTCGAAGATCAGCTGGTAGCTGATGTCTTTCCACCTCAATCATCACTCTTGACATATTCGGTTATGGTATGTCTTATCCCTAGCATCCATACTAAGGGCAAGATGTGGGTCTAGTGTTTATATAACTAACCATAATAATCCAACAATATGTCCAGCAAGAAACGATAACGTGCTACCATAATCAAACATAACATGCATAGGGCGACCAAATATAAGTAACGTACCTTCAACGAGATGTCTAGTCGCTCTGCTATCTGGCTGTGCTAATGCATGTGCTTTATCCCTGGTCTGGACTGACTCTCGCCATGGCGATGGTGGTTTCCAACAGTCAGCCCTCAAGTGTCCCCTTTGCCCACACCGATGACATCTACGGCTCTCCAGTCTACCCGTCTGTCCATCTCCAAATCTCGGACCCTGACCCTGGTCTACATGACCCCTGTCATGTCCCCCTGATCTCGACCTTGACGGTACTCCTATGGATGTGACCTCTATCGATCCACTAATGTTGAGGTGATGGCATGAACCGACGGTGGCTCCTCATAGCGGAACTGACTGCCCTAAAAATCGTCCCAGCGACCCCTCTCTTGTCTATCATTTCTCTGAACTCTATCCGGACGCTCCATCGGTCTCTTCTGCCTCAAAGTCGACCCAGAACTTTGCCCTGACTGCACCTCCCTGCCAGTCACGTCTCTGCCAACACTCTGCAGTATATATGTCTCATGAGTCAATGCCCTGTCAAAGATCTCATGCAGTGTCATGGCTCCGGTCGAGACAACTGATGACGCAATCCAGACATCAACCCCTCTGGTGAAATAATAGATATGCAAGTGCTCTGTCCCGGCAACATCTAGAGAGAACTGCAGCAAATGTCGAAACCTCTCCATATATTGCATCAAGGTTCGATTACCCTGTCTTAGGGCTAGGAACTCCTCCCTCAGTCTCAACCTAACCTCCATAGGTATGTATTGATCGTAGAATAGCTCACTAAACTCAGCCCATGTCGTTGATTTCGGATGAGTATCCATGTATGTCATCCACCAGACCGCTGCATGCCCTTTCAAATAGGCTCCTGAAAGTCGTGCTCTGTACAGTTTCATCGTTCCTCATCAACTTACGGAAACGCTGATGGGACATTACCCATCTCCCTGCAGCCTCGGGATCACCACTGCCATAAAAGAATCCAGGTTGGAACTTCAAAAACTCCCTCAATAACTTCGCCTCTGGCGTCAGCACGAATGCTGATGTCGAATGAGTATCAGCAGCGGGGGTGGCAATAACCTAGTCCGTCATCGTGTGTGGAGGTGTAAGAGTCGACGTCCCCAAAGGAACAACTGCGATAGCGCTCTCGTGGGTGCCTCTACCATTACCCCCTGAACTGGTGTTTGAGGTACCACTCCGAACAACATGCCTCTCGCGAGCATACACACGCTCATCGGCTTTCTCTAGTGAAGCGAGTGTCGCCAATACGTGGTCTGCTCGCATAATAGCCGTAATACCTCCATCTGTGTCTCTTGGGCCGAGAGTCGATCATCCACACTCACCCTAATCGAAACATCACTAGTCACATCGCTAGTTTATCCAGTCTCAAATGGCACACCAGACTGTCCGTCCATAACCTGCATCGAGAACGTGCTCCGGATCAATCTCGAGGTATATACGTATAGCATATAATAAAATGAAAATATAACACGTATATAAGTTCTAACTCTACCCGCCTCACATCACTTCCTAACTAAAGTTCTAAGGCAATCACTTCGGGTTTCCACATCTAAGCTCATTGATTAAGTTTTATTGTCTTATGACTTCTTATTTTGCTCTGATACCAACTGCGGCGGCCCTCGCCGCCCCGGGGTGACGTGTCTCCATGTACTCCTTGCCAGCTGGCCCAACTACACGTGTACAGCACCTGCCAATCCTTTCTCTGTCTCGAAATGTATCCACTTGTATGTGTATATTATATAAATAACATATTCAGCAGAAGACGTACGTAAATGCAAGAATTATTAAGAAACAATTTAACAAAACCTAGTGCGGAAAAACCCTTAAAAGTATTGTGTTAACAACTATACCATATAAAACTAAGCATGTATAAGGTCATGTCACTCCCCAATTCCCAAAAGAATCAAAATATCAAAATAATCACACGTAAAAGTAATCCTCAAAGGTAGGCAGTCAGAGGTAGTCACCTAAGATCTCTTTGCCTTTACTTGTACTCGGATCTGCACTCAATCATCACGGAAGAAAATGGATGACGAGTCCAGTCAGTAAAATCCCAAGGAGCTCCTCCGAGCATTCATATAAATAAGTGGAAGTCAATAAATATTGTTAAATAAACATGCGGAATGTAAACAGATAACTGTAAGTAGGGCATCGCATGCATAGATAACAATAAATTGCAAATGTGTGTGCCTGTTCCAGTCGGACTAAACCGTACTTCGGGATTCCTTAGCAAGATCCCATTAGTGGGCGCACCCTACTAGCTATCACCTAATCCCTCTCGGTGGCCGGCGTAGACCTACGACGCACCAACACATGTAACAGTTCAATAGCTAGGGTCGTTTATCCACCGACAACTCCTGATACACATGCTATGGTCTAGAATACATAGACAACAACAACAACAACAACAACAACAACAACAACAACAACAACAACAACAACAACAACAACATAGCCTCAGTCCCAAATTAAATGGGGTCGGCTACATGGATCAAATTTTTCCATTGTGCTCGATTAAGTGCAATTGATGGTGAGCTTTGCAAACTATTCAAATCTCTCTTAATTAATGCATCCCATGTTAACTTTGGTCTACCCCTACCTCGTCGAATTTCTACAGTTTCTATTGAGTCAAGTTTTCTAGTTGGGGCATTTGTAGGCCGTCTTTGCAGGTGACCAAACCATCGCAACCGCCCTTCCCTAATCTTTGTATCAATTGGTGCTACTCCTACTTGTCTTTGAATTTCTATATTTCTTATTCTATCTTTACGAGTTTTACCACACATCCACCTAAGCATCCTCATTTCTGCTACATTCACTTTATGTAATCGTCGTTGCTTTACTGCCCAACATTCACTTCCATAGAGCATAACTGGCCTAATTGCGGTCCTATAAAATTTTCCTTTTAACTTAGTAGGAACATGTCGATCACAAATCACCCCCGTTGCACTCCGCCATTTCTTCCATCCAACTTGGATTCTATGTGTGACATCGTTTTCAATGTTACCATCATTTTGTATGATTGAACCTAGGTATCTAAAGTGGTTTACCCTAGGAACTTCTACTTCCCCTAATTTTACCACTCCGTCATCTCGATGTCTAGTGTTTCCAAACTCACAGTGCATGTATTCGGTTTTCGTCCTACTCAACTTAAAGCCTTTAGATTCTAATGTATTTCTCCAGAGTTCTAATTTCCTATTCACTCCATCTTTAGTTTCATCCACTAAGACAATATCATCTGCAAATAGCATACACCATGGTACATCCTCTTGAATATGCCTAGTTAATTCATCCATAACTAAAGTAAATAGATATGGGCTTAAAGCCGATCCTTGATGTAGTCCTATTGTAATGGGAAATTCTTTTGTAGCTCCTCCAAATGTCTTTATACTCGTTACTACTCCATCGTACATATCTTTAATAGTGTCTATGTATCTAGCGTGCACTCATTTTCTTTCTAGAACCCACCAAAGAACATCTCTAGGGACCCTATCGTATGCTTTTTGTAAATCTACGAATACCATATGAAGATCTTTTTTCTTTTCTCTATATTTTTCTAACAATCGTCTTACAAGGAAAATCGCCTCCATAGTTGACCTCCCATGCATGAAACCAAATTGGTTCTCTGATATTGTTGTTTCTCTCCTTAGCCTATTGTCAATTATCCTCTCCCACAGTTTCATAGTGTGACTCATGAGTTTAATTCCCCGGTAGTTTGAGCAACTTTGAATGTCTTCTTTGTTTTTGAATATTGGCATAAGCGTGCTTCTTCTCCAATCCATTGGCATCCATTTTGATTTTAAAATTTTATTGAAAAGTTTTGTCAACCAAGTCAATCCGATTTCTCCTAAGCATTTCCAAACCTCTATAGGTATTTCATCTGGGTCACATGCTTTCCTTATTTTCATTCTTTTCAATGCCTCTTTAACTTCTACAATTCTAATATTGCGTGTATAGTTTACATTTCTTTTTTGGTGTGGGTTTTCATCTATTATAGCATCAACTTGGCCATCATTAAATAAACTATTGAAGTAACTTCTCCATCTCTAATTAATATCCTCCTCGCGCGTTAAAACATTTTGATTTTCGTCCTTAATACATCTTACATGACTTAGGTCTTGTTTCTTTTTATCTCTTAATTTGGCTAGCCTATATATATATTTTTCGCCATCTCTATTACCTAACTTTGTATATAAATCTTCCATGAAATTTGTTTTAGCTTGACTAACTACTTTTTTAGCTTGTTTTCTAGCTTCTCTATATTGATTGTACGCATCTTCATCTTGACACTTAGGTATTTTCCTATACATATCTCTTTTAGTCTTAATTGCTCGTTGGACATCCTCGTTCCACCACCATGTTTCCTTCTTTGGAGGTCCCAAGCCCTTAGATATACCTAATATGTTTGATCTCACCCTCCTTGTGCAACTACTTATTTCTAGCCACATTGTATTAGCATCTAAGTCAAGATTCCAAACATTTTCCTTTAGTAGTTTTTCTCTAAACTCTACTTGTTTACTATGTTTTAGGTTCCACCACTTTATTCTAGGGTCGCTAACTCTTTTATTCATATTTTTCCATTGTGTTAGCTTAGTATCAAGTACTACTAACTTATGTTGGGTAGTAAGTGCTTCACCAGGTATTACTTTGCGCCTCTACATAGTTTTCTATCTATTTTTCTTGTTAAAAGAAAATCTATTTGACTCTTGTTATGACCACTACTAAAAGTAATTATATGCGACTCCCTCTTCCTAAAACTAGTATTTGCTAAGACAAGATCATATGCTGAAGCAAATTCTAAAATTGATTCTCCTTCTTCATTTCTATTACCGTAACCAAAACCTCCATGAACGAATCCACGAACAACTCGATCATATGCTGCAGCGGAGATCTTCTAAACCAGTTGAACGAATCCACGAACAACTCGATCTAGGTTAGAACTTAAGCCAAAGTTCGAAAATTCTTTTATTTCAGCTAAAACTACGAATTACACTCAATAGATCGCTTAAATAGCGAAACCCTAAAATTTGCCAAAAATAGTAAAAAGTCCAAAAAGCCCTAAACTGAAAACTAGACGAAAAATAGAAACAAATGCCACAAACGGCAATAAAAACGAAAATTCCTAATGAAAGTTATAAGCGAAACAAAAGTTTCCTAAAATAGCAAAATTGCCGTTTCGGTAGGCGAAACGATGGAATTTCGCCGAAAAAAGTCGTAGTCACAGCATAGCTGTGAGTCGTGATCTCCACGCCGTTTCCAATAAACCCATACCCCCAGAACGCTGTGAGTCATATCTTTTCCTATTTTTCCAAGAATTTGCAACTAATTCTTGAACTTCATCATTGATTCATTATCCTATCAAGAATTTGCAAACTAATTCTTGGACTTCATTATCCTATCAAGAATTTGCAAGCTAATTCTTGGACTTCATCATTCTCCCCAAGGTGGATAGAATTCGCCCTCGAATTGTCATCGCCATACGTATCCTCATAATAGGGAACAAGATGTTTGACATTAAATACATCGGCCGTGCGAATGTGACTTGGCAACTTCAATCTGTAAGCATTAGGATTAATTTTCTCAAGAACCTCCACAGGACCAATCTTCCGAACTGACAATTTTTTGTAATCACCCATAAAGAACCGGTCTTTAGTGAGAACTGCCCACATAAAGTCACCCACTTCAAACTCCACGTGACGCTTCTTCCGATCTGCATATTGTTTGTACTTGTCTTCAACTCGTCTGCGCAACTCCTCATGCTCGCCGAGACTCATTCGGTAGTGTGGTCTATTATGCGATGACGCACCAGGTTCAAGGTCAATCTCGATGTTGAATATCAAGCAATGGTGGTAGTCCTTCTCGGCATCTCATCGTGGAAAACATCACAAAAATCCTTCACAATAGGAATTGCAAATTTCAGAACATCATCATCTCTATCTACCTCCTTTCCCATCAAGATGTAAACTACCTCGTAATCCCGTAATGCATCTTCAAATCTTGCCAAAGACAAAGAAGTCGCTAGATTCTTTAGTAGGCTTGACTTTCTCCGGATCCTTGGCGGTACTAGCACAATCTTCACTCCCTTGAACATAAGGGTGTACTTATTAGTTCTGCCATCATGCACAACTCCCCTATCAAACTGCCAAGGACGTCCCAGTAACAAGTGGCAAGCATCCATAGGTACAACATCACACCAGACTGAATCCTTGTAGTTAGCACCAATAGAAAACGTCACCAAGGCGCGCTTCCACACCTGCACCTCACCACCCTTCTTCAGCCAAGCTAGCTTGTAGGGCCTGGGGTGTTGTTCAGTTGCAAGGCCCAACTTCTGAACCGCTTCAACTGAGACGATATTCTCGCAACTGCCTGCATCAATCATGAACCTGCACACCTTGTCTAAAATGGTACACTTGGACTGAAATATGTTATTCCGCAGTCACGCATCATCAGCGACAGCTCTGGGAGTCATACAAGAACGCCTCAACCAACCGTGCAAACAATGACAGGATATAGATATAGGAAAAATCACAAGGAAATACAGGAATTGAATGGAATTACAAAGCAAAATAAATACTTGAGAGTTTTTCCATTGGGGTCTTACAAACCTCACAACGCACCACCACCCCGTAATCAATCCCCGAGTCCAAGTCCACTTGGTCTTTGTTCGCCAATTGATCACCCGTGTCAACTTATGTCCATTTAGCACTAATTTAAGTTAGCATGACAATTTACAACAACTTTCTAAATTTTTTAGGCCAAATTGCCCATTTCATGCTTTTCGAGGCAAAACCCTGCAAAAAGTCGCGTCCGACATTTCCACATATGTTCTTTTCATAGAACTTTATAAATTTCTATTTATTTTATCGAAATATAATTTTTTCCAATTTTTCTCAATTTTTCTGGAATCTTTTTCCAAATTTTTCTTTCATTTTTCTTCTTTTTTTATCTTTTTTTTTATTTTTGTTTGGGTTTGGGTCGGGTCGGACCCGATCTTGGGCCAGAACCGGCCAAGGCTCGGCCCATGAGTGGGTGCACACGCGGCATGCGCGCGCATGTGCACCATCTCCCCCATCCTCCCGATCAAACCAGCTACTAGTTCGATCATTTTTTTTTTCTTTTCCATGGTTTGGGTTGGGGTTGCTCTCCACCCCAACCCACCCCAACCCGGCGGACTCGATGGTAGGGGAAACACCCCTACCATCTCCACCTTGGCCCGGCTCGGCCTCCATGGCCGAACCCCACTCTCGGCCGCCCCACCGAAACTCATCGAAATCACAATAAACAACGAGGACTCACCTCAACCGTGACGTCTCCACATTCTCTTCTCTCCTTCCCGGCTTCTTTTTCTCCTCTTCTTCTCCGCATTCCTTCTTCTTCCTCTCGGCCTCCTTGGGTGTGTGTGTGCATAGTGTATGTATGTATGAAGTGAGGTGTAGGTGAGGTGAGAGAAAAGGTAATAGCTTATATGGAGAAATGTCGTTGGGTTTGGCATATATGGACAAGTGTTGTTGAGTTTGTGTCTTGACACTAAAATATGACACAGCTAAGACACTTGCCTGTGTTTTCGAGCGTTTTCATGCCCGGTTTCGCGTCCGAACCGTGATATACACGTACCGCCCCGTCGCTAGCCACCTAATATCTATTCCATATTATTTACTTGGCAAAATTTTATTTAATTTGTGTGTTTTCGTTTCCCCGACCTAATATTCGGTCCCTTCAACTACCCGGTACCACGTGGTGACACGCATATCGAGGCAAATATAGTTCACACACCCTCACACGTATTATGTTGCAACATACACACATGCAATGTATTAGAATAAATTACATCGCAAATAAGCAACCAACACACCATAAACTTTCATACCTAAGTCCCTGTGTGTCATAGCCTACCACGACGTCTACGTAGATCTAAGATGGCGTCCACGTCTGTAAATTTAATAAACATTAATAAAATGGGTCGTTACATTTAGCACTCTAGAAACATAGTTCTAAGTTAATAGACTTCAATGAATCAACACCAAGAATTTTGAGAATTTATATGTGTGTTTTAGCTGCATTTCAAGTTGCATAAAAATCAAGTTTTTAGAAATTATTTTAAGATCCCTAAGAGACTATTTTGCAAACCAATGCATTAAACCAACTTGAAATGGTTTTCAATGGACTATGATGATTCAATAACACATAAAAATAATAGGAAAAATGCCTACAACTTTGTAACATCGACTTTGGGCATTTTGGCCGAGGTAAGTGTCAAAAGAACATTTAAAATGAATAAAAGAGGCATCTCGAGGTTATCCATTTGCATCAAGCCTTCGTGTATGATATGAACAAGCGACTAAGGGACCCCGAGGATTTAGCATAAACTTGTTTAGGACACGTTGAAGTTGATATTTGGACTAAGTTAAGTAGAAACGACATTAAGGCAAATAGTAGAATGTATTATAATGAATAGGATAATTAAACTTAAATAAGCTCTAACACATATTTAGTGAACTCTAATAGGTACCAAGGATTTAGAGCATCAATTATGGGTATCACAAGTATAGTACGGACGTGTGGGAGCCACGTTTAACTAAGAAATTATTGTTTGTTGAGGTAAGTAAACCAGTCAGAAAATCAATACTATTTCTTTTCACTTTCCTTGTTTTTATTTTTAAAATGCTAAGCTAAAATCTTTGGACTCTAATTCCTCACCAAGTGACTTAGGTGTGTGAGTGGTTAGGCCTAGGTGACTATGATTACTCATGAGTTGAGCATTCGAGTAGCTCCTGCGGTTTCTTCATGAGTCTGAATCCTTATGATGCGAGCATCCAGGGTCATTGTGGCTCTTCAATTGGCATTCAAGTTCCATACGTAGCAAGCATTCAAGGTCACCGTGGCCTCTTTGACCGCGGCTTACATAAAGTTGGTAGTGCCGAATGAATTGGTATAGCTTGTGAGACTTCGGTCCACGGTACCAACTTTCGCACTTATACTTTTTGTCGGTGTAGAGTGTATAAAACCTCTATCTCCCTATCTTTTGCTTTCGAGCCACTTGGTTCCTATCGTTGATTGTCCTAGTATGTCTATCATGCACTTTACTGCTTTATTTTCTATTCTTTCATTTCTTGTACGATCTATAGAATTATCATTTATTATCTTGAAATATTGTTGAGTTTCTGTTGGATTTACTCACTGGGATTGTCTCCATCAATGGTGATAATTGCAGGTCCCTCTAGTAGTAAAGGCAATGAGCCTGTGATCGGCGGTTATATCTAATATTCCCTTAGAGATAGCTCATCTCTACTACTACCATAGGTTCCTTTTGACATTTTGGTTGTACATATGAGCTACACTTGTTTTTTTTTATATTTCGGGATATTATCGGGAGTCTACGTAGATGACTTCATAGTATTAATTCCCACTTCATGCATATACATGAGGCCCACATTAAGATTGTACTTTTACTCATTAATTGTAGTTGTTTTAAATTGATTAACTTCCGCTGAGATTTATTTCGACAAAGCAAATGACAAAAAACAAAATCAATTAACACATTGGTTAAGACTCTAGTGTAGCATTTAGGTAACTTGAGTTCAAACCTTACTTCTTTACTTTTAAAAGATCTAGTTTCAAGACGTGCTACGCACGATTGACCCGCTCACTTCGCTCACGGGAATTAATTTCTAGTTAATTAATCAAAATTGAAAAGAACCACTACAATTAATAGAAAACATGAAAAACAATAAGTAGTAGGCGACTAACACTTGAAACTAATTGAACAACACGATCTTCTAAATCTTCCTTATTTTGTAAAGTGCAAAAAAAACTTGCATATAGATTTTTGCAAGCATACTAATTAAACTTGCCAAAATTGTCATTTTCATCCCGTCGAGCAATGCATTTGGTTTTGCACTTCATGATCAGTATCATAAAAGTACAGTTGCAAAAAAGATGGATACTCCTTGTCATGAAGTAAATTATTTATAAAATTGAATCATATAGACCAGATGAAAGAGGGCTTTTGGTGTTAAATTCAACATTGAATCAAGGGTGGATTAGACCCAAATTTCTTTCAAAAACCATGAATCAAATTGAACAATATAGACCAAATGATTAACTCACATTTGAATCGAACCTCTCCGAAAAAAAAAATTGGAGAAGAAAGGTGGATTAACTCACATTTGAATCGAAGAGCAAGGAAAGCAACGAATGAGTCGATGAAGGAAAACAGAGAATGAATGATTTGAAGAAGAAGGAAAGTCGTTGATTAGTTGAGTTGTTGATCAATTTGAAGAGGTAGGAGAGTCGCTGAGTTATTGATCGATTTGAAGAGGCAGTGTTCAAGATGTTGAAGAGGTAGCATATATGGATAGATATATATGATAGATATATAGTTGCTTTTATATATATCATATATATATATATATATGGGAAAATAAGTAAATATTATAGATATATATAAGCAAACAAGTAAATTTCATTACCACTCAAAAATTTGGTATTCGTGCTTTTATATATATGTATATATAATTTCTATATTTTTGGACACAAGTCCGGCCCACAAAATAACGGGTCTTCACGAGCTTGGGTCAAGCCTGATTCTATTGTTGTTTTGAAGGCCAAAGCCCGACCCATGCTGACCGAGCTCGGGTCGGGCTGGGCGAACTATAACACATTGACATGCTACACGATGCTGAAAAAAAAAGGCAAAAAAAATCTCAACAAGAGACCTTTCTCCGGAGGTCGATCACAGCCGTTGATCCCGACGCGCGACGAAAGTAGAGACTGAGAGGGCAAGAGAGGAAATCGGAAGAACAGTGAAGGCGAAAATCTCAACTAGTGTGAATAATTGCTGCGAGAATCATCGCATTCGAGCAGCAGAGATGAGCGTCATCGACATTCTCACGCGCGTCGATGCGATCTGCAAGAAGTACGACAAGTACGACATAGACAAGCACAACGATCTCAACGTCTCTGGAGACGATGCCTTCGCTCGCCTCTACTCCGTAGTCGAATCGGACATCGAAGCCGCTCTCCAGGTTTCGCTCGATTTCATTCGATCAATCAATCTCTTCGTATTCTTCACAGTTTCTAGGTTTTCTGATTTCAGATCTGTTTTGCGCTGTTTTTCGGTAACAGAAATCAGAGGTCGCTTCGAAGGAGAAGAATAGAGCCGCGGCTGTTGCGTTAAATGCCGAGATCCGGCGCACCAAGGCTCGATTGCTTGAAGAGGTTCCGAAGTTGCAGAGATTGGCGCTTAAGAAGGTTCGTTGCCTATGATTAACTAGTCAAGTGGAAAATCTTCAGCTTTGATTGTTGAATTTGAGTCAGTTTAGGTCTTTATCAGTCAATTCTTTTCAAGAGACCTAGAAATTCGGTTAGCGTATATTCAAGCATTGCAATCGTGATGCAGATCTAGGAACTTGGATTGTGAGTGTTGTGAAAGTGTTGAACTTTTCTGTCAGAACAGATAGATATCTATGTTGGTCGATGGTGGATCATTTTATGCCTTAGTATATGTTAGGTTATCATATGTTGTTTGGGCGCGGCGACATTGCGATGCAAGGAGATGAGAAATTCATTTAAATTCATTTATTGATGGTGAGGATCATCAGATTGCAATCCATTATATGTTAATTTTTTAGAACAATGAGAAATGTGCTTTATTGGGGCATCATTTTGCTATTAGCTTGATGTACTTGATTTGCCTCAACTGGATTCTAATATTCACAATTTTAGCCATGAAATGGTGTTTTTTTTTTTTTTCCGAGTCAATGCTGTGGAATTGTAGTTAAACTGAAAGTAATCAATTAGAGCAAGATCACCTTTTATGACGACAATATTTACTGCAGGTCAAAGGTCTCTCAAAAGAAGAACTTGCGACACGTCATGAGCTTGCTCAAGCGTTGGCCGAGAGAATTCAAGCAATACCAGATGGTACTGCTGCTGTGGCAAAGCAAACTGGAGGTTGGGCAGCTTCAGGTTCTCGCCAGGAAATAAAATTCGACTACGCTTCAGGTTACAATTTCAAGTTCTGAAGCTTCTTGGGGTCATTCTTGTTTATGTTGATGTTGCTTTCATTAATTATTTTTACTTACAGCTTTGACCAATCTGGCGCAGATGAAAGGTTTGAGAGTGAATACTTCCAGCAAACTGAAGAATCAAGTCAATTCAGACAGGAGTATGAAATGCGGAAAATCAGGCAGGCAAGTATTTTGCTATAAGTTGTTTCTTTTTCTTGACATATTTAACGGTAGAGATGCAACACTTGTTTGTAACACATTTTGCTGGTTGTACATGTTGCCGCAAAATTGCTTAATATACATTTTCGGACATGCAGGATCAAGGTCTTTCAGTTATCTCAGAAGGTCTGGACACACTAAAAAATATGGCTCATGATATGAATGAGGTAGGTTGCTTTAGGTAGTCAATTTTCAAGATGCTGGAAAAGGTTGAAAAAATCATTGATTTATATGGCAATATCTGCAGGAATTAGATAGACAAGTGCCTTTGGTTGATGAGATTGATGATAAGGTGCGTGTGTAGTTTCTTTGCTTTCGTTCTCAAACTAGCTTCAGTAGAACGAACTCTGTTTTAGAGAAAAATGTATGTGATGCTCATCCTTGGTACATTGCAGGTGGATAGAGCAACTTCTGACCTTAAGAATACTAATGTCAGACTCAAGGATACTGTTAATCAGGTAGCTCAGATTTGATTGTATTGAGTTTATATTGTCAGCAAATATTTGGTCTGCACAATTCGCGCCTTGCAAATGTTGTAATTTAATAGTGTTCTTACGCACGGTGTTTTTTTGGTTCATTGCAGTTGAGATCCAGTAGAAACTTCTGTATTGATATTATTCTCCTGTGCATAATTCTGGGAATTGCTGCCTATTTGTACAAGTGAGTTCTATACCTCTTCATCTAATTTAGAATTTTATTGAAGATACTTGCGTTTATTATTTTATATAGATCAAAATAGTTTCTTGTTATCTACTATTAGAATTTCTGGAAAAGGATTCTCATAAACATTGAGGTTCTTGGAAAAAGGTGGGCAATATACTTGCTCAAAGACTTGAAAGAACTGTGATTGCCGTTTGCATAGTACGTTTTGGGGAAGCAACATCTCTTTTAGACATAGTTATCATCTTCTTTGTCTTTTCTTTGAAAAAAAAAGTGGAGTGTAAATATGTTTTGAATCGAGCAAGCGATTTGGCAAAGAAAGCTAGTAAAGAGGACGAGGAATTATCTGATGCTAGAAAGCCATGGAAATGAAGAATATTGAAGTTTATTGTATCAAGCAAGTTTGTGCCCTTATACTTGTTGAACAACTGCTATTTTATGGTTAACTATGATTGTAAGATGTTGCCTAGGCAGTCGCTTAAGCATCAGTTAGGTGTTGTAGGCAAAACTACCTAGGTGGCCAGTGTCCTAAGTTATTCTTGGAAAGTCAAAGGGGTTGATGGCAATTAAGTTTTTGTATATGAATTGGATGGTCACAGAACGTCCCCTTTCAATAGGTTGCATGTTTTCAAAAGCCTCTTATGAGCAAAAAATTGAAAATCCTTGCGTTGTAGACCTCACGTTCTTGTTGCACAGTTGAATGCCACTATTATAGGCTTTGAGCCTCAGTTTGGCAATTGTTCATAATGGTTGATGAGCCCTAAATGTCTCTTGGGAATCTGGTTTGGCTTTAATAAAATTTAATGTAGCGAGAAAAAAGGAAAAAAAACTGAGCAGTTTTGAGTTATGGGGCAAAAGTTGTTTTGAAATTAATGAATTCAAATTTGTGAGAGAAGCCGGTTCTTTTGATGTTGCTCCATTGATGGTTCCACTCCTAGTTGTTGTCACATCTCGCCTCTACAACTAAGCAGCTTAACTTACCATTGGTGTCATATCCAAACGTTCAAAACGAAAAGCCTTATAGCCGTTATGATTCACCACTTGAAAGGGGATTCCATTTCTTTGAATAGTTTCTTTTCTTCACTGTTTGCAATTAATAACTTGTTTGGTTTCAAAAATAAAAAACTGGATGGGAATTCATCAAAAAAAACTTAGGAAAAGCTACATTCATTTACAACTCAACCCAACAAAAGCCTTTATCTCAGCGCTCTACATCAGTCTCCACTTCATAGTTATATGCCTTCAGTTGATGTGTACAATGAGTATTATATCCAACAGGTCCCATGTTTCAACTTCAGAAAAGTTGTTGCATTCAATGTCAAATGTCAAACGTCAAAAGCTTGTGACAACACTTTGCCAAATGTTAGAACATTAGAGCTTTTCTGAATCGTGGGAATATTTTGTCTTAGAACCAAAGCCCATAATTCACACATATTTTTTTTAGCTTTCTTAAGGTTGCCTCAGTAGATGATGTATAGTCAAAACTGTTATATTTTTCATTAAATCAAACAGAAAGTGTCCATCACATGTATAGTCAAAATTCTTGAACATCATAATATGATCTAAAAGTTCAATAATTCATAATCCTTTAAATCTGAGACTAAATTTGAAATTAATCTACTCACCAACAAACCTTCAATTCCAAAGTTCGGATGTTGAATGGATCAAATGGTTTCACTCAGCTCAACTTGTAGTCAATGATGTACTTTCATAATTCATAATCCTTTAAATCCTTCATTATTAATGCATCCCCTAGTTATCTTAGGTCTACCTTTGCATTGTCAAACTCCTCACATTTTTTGTGAAAAGTTTTCTAGCGAGGGTCTTTGCAAGCCATATATGAGTGTGCCCAAACTACCGTGACTACTCTTCTCTAATCTTTGTATCTATTGGTGCTACTCCCACTCTTCTTTGAATATATATGTCTTATTTAATCTTCGCGAATTTTACCAAACATCCACGTTAGCATTCACATTTTTGCTACAATCATTTTATATTTGTGTTGCTTCTTCTACTGCCCCAGCATTCACTCCCATAAAGCATAGCTAGTCTTGTATTTTTTTTCCTTTTAGTTTAACATCGATATTTCGATCACATATCAAATCTATTGCACTCCACCACATCTTCGATCCAACTTTAATTTTATATATAGCATCACACACCCTAAATATATCCATCCTTTTCCGCTATTGATTCTAAATATCTAAAACGTTTCACCTTATGAACTACTTCTCCTAATTATAGTACTAAATTGTCTCGATCTCTACATTTTGTTAATTTGCAATGCATATATTCTGTCTTGATTCTACTCAACTGAAAGCCTTTAGACTTCAACATCTTCATCCAAAGTTCTACTTTCCTATTTACTTCCTCTCTTGTTTCATACATTTAATTAATATCGCCTACAAATAGCACGCACCATGTTACACCTTGAATATGTCTAATTAGTTTATCCATAATTGAAGCTAAGAGATAATGAGCTTAAACTGGACTGCATATAATTGTTGTAGTCTTATAGTAATGGAAAAACCTTTTATAATTACTCCAATTGTGTCTATATTTGTTACCTCTATATGTAGATATATCTTTAATAGTGTCTATGCATCGAGAATACACCCCTTTTTTTTTTTCGAATACCCATCAAATAACATCTCTAGGAACCCTATAATGTGCTTTTGTTAGTCTACAAGTATCATATGGAGTCTTTGTTTTTCCTCCATATTTTCTCATTTATCATCTTTTAAGGAATGTCACCTTCATAGCGGACCTTCCTGGCATGAAGCTAAACTGATTTTTGATTCCGTAGTTTCCCTTCTAAACCTATTGTCAATTATATTCTCCCAATATTTCATAGCATGACCTGTAAGTTCAATTCCTCTATAGTTTGAGCAAGTTTTTTTCTCTTTTGTTCTTGAAAAAAAAATTAAAGAAAGAAAAGTTGGAGATCTACAATCTTCGTTCTTCAAATATGCCTCCATTTACCCAAGATTTAACAAGTATGAGAAGTATACAAAACTAACAATTAAATCATGCTAAAGATAATTTGAGTTTTAAATATAAATTTTGATACATAATGCTATAATCTAGCAAATTTCATGATATTTTTGGACTGGGTTAGCGAAATTGGTTATGTAATCTAGAATCCAATATACTTCGTGGATTATAGAACTTGCAGTCCAATTTATCCAGTCCGTGTTTCAGTTCAATCCGTAAATGGATTGCATTGGATTTAGCTGACTCACAGATTTACGGAATCTTTCTACACTTCTAACCGTAATAAAAAAAGGGTGAAAAAGTAATGGACGGAGGGAATGTTTCTTTATCAGATGGAAGGATAGGATGATTGGCATTGAAATAATAGCCAAGTCATTAACAAGATGATGATGATTAATAAGATAAAAGAAGTTGCTAAAATCCCAACTATAACTTAGCTATAGCTGATAATGAAATTGATTTGTCATGGTGCTTAGTTTTGCTTAATTTGTAAACACTAAGGTATTTGCACGTTCTCACATTTTCCATAATTTAATAATCTAATATTCTGTTCTCAGTATTAGCTATCTGAAATGCTTGCATCTTTAATAAGTTCATATTTCGTTCTGCTTCTATTGACTCAAATATGTTTGACTTAATGCAGTGTTTTGAAGAAGTGAATTGTCCAAATGCTACATTTATCTGCTGGTATTTTTCTTCTTTATCATGGTGTGTCCTCTGCTGCTCAAGGATTGTCTATGTATACTTGGTTGTGTTTACAAATTCTTTTTCCTGTAATTTGGGTTTTCCCTTTTACTTAAAATATTTTTGGTTGTTTCTTGTGAGACTTTACTGTGTTTGCCTATGTATCATCACATTCTTAGTTTCATGACGGTTGGTACATTATTTTTTCTTCACAAATCTTTTGGGTTACTGATGTGAATACTTCATTTTTATTTTTATTTTAAAATTTGATTTCCTAGCTTTCATCTTTTTTATGCATGTGCCTTCAAATTCTTGTTGACAAGTTCTACATATCACAATTGTCCATTTTGCTATAGAGAATCGAATAGTGTTTTTTTTTTTCAGCTTGTGAGGGGTGGTTATATTCGGATGAATTTTTAGTAACTCTTTAGCTCATCTTCCTTGTCATGCTTAATTCCATTTGCTCTTCATGTGACTAATGGGTGCTGCAAGTCTTTTACCACATGGTCATAGGACAACTAAGCCGATCAGAGAAGAACTGGGTTGTTACATGACATAATTAATTATCAAATGCAGAGGCGGCAATATCTTTTTTGGTTCACTTTCATGATTTGAGATCTTGAACCCCCGCTGCTCTTTTGATCGGTCATGGTTTCAATCAGTATATCTTTGCGTTTTATTTTTTCAATAAAATGCAAACTTTTTTTCAGATTCGCGAAAATTGAATCCATTCTTGTTGCGATACATTTTCCTCAATGTCGTTCGTTTATCTGTGTGGTTGTTCGGTTGGTCTTCTTTAATTTTTGTTTTTAGGTGGTTTGTTTTCCTTTGTTGTAAGTCTTGATTTTGTCTTCCCTTATTTAAAGTCTTAGGTTTTCTTTCCTTGTTTAAAATTTTGTTTTTCGTTATGTGGTTCTAGTAGCGTTTGTGTATTGTTATGTGTTCTAGATGTTTGTCGAGAGCAGTCTCTAATTGTCTCACTATTTCAATTTTACAGTCGCATTCAAATCCAAAATTTTGGCAGTTCTTTTGAACAAATGGGATTACCATTGGAGACTAATGAAATTTCTATTTAACTTAATTAAAAATTAATTATAAATGTATATTGTAAATCTATATCCGAAGAACAAACATTTTCTTAGAATTTTGCACTCAAATTCTTAGAGAAGTGATTTAACAGCCCCTTTACCTCTTAGCTTTCGACCCATTTGAAATGTGTTGTCAAATAAGGTAGATTCAAGTTTTAAAACACAAACTTCGTAAGAATCGGATGCGATGTTCACTTCTGAACTTTAAATTGAAATTCACTAATTTGATTCCTTCTCAATAGCCAATTAGCTATGAACATATAGACTCTAAAGGGCATTTCTTAAGAGGAAACGACCCTTGGTTCCATTGGGTCTCTCATGGGCCATTTTCATTTTTCAGTAGTTATTTCATCCCATTCTTACCTTTGGTTTTTTTTTTTAAGATCAAAGGGTGATAGAGTTGCCATTCTTACGCCTTGATTTAAGAATGCAAATATTGAGGACTACAGCTCTTCAAAAGGCAGTGAGCATCAAAGAAACAAGACCGCGTAGTATGAACAAAGGGGAAAAAAATAGTTAATCTCATCTTGGTTAAGTGGTTTGGCATGTCTTTGACCCTTCAGAGTTTGGACGTGCATAGTGGGAGATCTAATGACATGTTCGCTTCACATTTTAGGGAGACTTAAGGTCATGGGATTAGTTAGTTTGTGATGGGACTAACACATCGGTTTCGATTGAAAGTTTTAAGGTTGGGATTAAATGTGATTGTAATGGTACATTTATCAAAGTACCCTTTTATAAGTTACATCTCCCAACCTTCGTTCATCCCTAATTCATCCCTTTCTTCCTTCTCACATCGTGAGCTCGCGATCTCTCAGCGAGGAAGTCTCGATCTCTGGTGAGCAGTGGTGTGCATCCGCGGAGTCATCGTCAGCGTCTTCTTGCGTGAAGGTGTCTTCTTCTTCGCGGTAGCAGTGATCACTGATGAGCAGTGGTGTGCATCTCGGTTGTTGGGATTTTCTTTGATCGATCAAGTACTGGTTCTGGTGAAGACCCATTAACATTGATTTCGACTTCCTCTCCATCCAATTGCTCTGTTTCGACTTTTCCTCTGTTTTCCTCAACTAGTACTGCCTCTGATTTCACTACCAACTCTTCAGACTGCCATTCAATCCCTAATTTGATATTCATCAAAACGCAGTCGTCCAAAAACGAGTCGCCAGAGTAGACCTTCTACCAGGCTCAGATGTAGACCTCATCAACAACAGAGCATTTCTGGGCGGTACACTACACATACTTAGTCTCGCCTCCTCAACAACCTCAACATCATCTTCTTCATCACCAACAACAACCACCCCCAATTTCGATTCATCAACTGATGATCTTCTCCTATAAAACTGAACATCAGATACTGTAGACGACGTAGACGAAAACAACGGGATCTCTTCTTATCATGAGCAGCAGTGGTGAATGGTGATAGTGTGTAAATATGTGAGGGGTAAATTGGTAATCTCTACTAACCAATCACTTGGGATTAGTTAGTCCCACCAAAATTGGTAGTTTTGTTTAGTCCTCTCTCCTGCCCATTAGCTAATCCCGTGGCCTAATTAATCCTTCAAGCGAACACCGGATTAACCAGTTCAGTGTGACTAATTCGACTTAAGATGGTGAAGAGAACAGGGTTAGGACACTACTTAAATCTCTGCAACAATTCTGAAATGTTTAGCTCACCTGATCATTATTAAAATGCTTGAGCTCTGCTTAAATATATGTTTTTTTTTTTTTTTTTTTTGTGTTGTGTAATATATGAACTAAATTCAATCTCATGGTGTAGATTTCGTTGCCATTTGTATAGCTTTCTCATTTTTTTCATTTATTACTTTGGATTGAAAAGGGCAAGTGATGCAAATAATTTTATTTTTTTTTTGTGTTAGATTAGGATTTCTTATTTATTAGATAAGATTGTTAGAATTTGTGTCAAAGTTGAAGTCGCAGTTAGATTAACTTGGGTTTATTTTTAGTAGTTGGAGTTTATATTGGAGTCTATGTTAGTCCATAATAAAGTTTATATATAAAGGTTGATCATATTTTATTAGGAGATTGTCTATTTGATGAATAAAATTGGGTTTTTGAGAGAGTGTCTCTTTGTTTTGGTTTCTTGAACTTTGTGTATTCGATCACAAGTTAGAAACGTATTTCTTCAATTTGGTATTTGCAGAATCAATGAATTGGTAGAAAATCTATATTTTCCTTATAGCGAGCAATTTGTAAATTCCTCGTTGCATTAACCAGCCAAAGTCTGTGTAAATAGTAACAAATAGTGAAGCTAACATTTCTATTTTGCAATATTGAAGACGTGTAGTTATTCTTAGATTAGAGCATGCGTACTTTAGGTAAAGATCAATCGTCTCTCTCTCTAGTTTTTTGTTGATCAATAATGGCAGAATAATCCAAACTGGACCTGCTGGTGTATCATGTTCAATAATTCCCATTACCCAATCAAGTGGAAATAATCGACAACAATTTATGTGGTAACTTAGTTTTGGAGACCTGATTCAACCATTGAGCTATTTTATTTGAAACACAGAAACTAACAATACAAAAGAGGACGAAATTCATACAACTTAATGAGAAATGGAAAACAAAGGGAAAAGAAGCCTCAGACCTGGGAGTACCTGCCCTCGTCACAGAACAAATATTCGATATTGCAAGATACATGGAAGACATTATTATTCAAAACCACTCACCGATTGCAAATCAATCGGTTCCCAACCAATCAAAACCATATTGGCACTAGTAAACCAGACTCCACCAAGCATAACCAATGTCCAACACAACATCCTTACCTTCACTCCTTGATCGGTTACAAAGAACAAGCGACAATCAGTACTGCAAGTATTGCCCATGCATTAATCCTTATTAGGCTCATTGCATCAGAAGAATCTGATGAAGCTTTAGCTGGAGAATCTTTAGCATCTGAAGAAGATGGAGCAGAGCCTTTCTCAGGCTTTGGTGCAGCAGCTGGTGCTGGAGGGCCAAACAGGTTCAAAGGCAGCAGCACCTTGTCCACTTGATACACTGCAAGCTGCCCATCAGTGTAGATTGTGTTAGCAACAACGGCATCATCTACACCAGTAGTTAAGTTCACCTGGTTTCCTGATGTTGTCACATTGAGAGGGAACTCTCCGTTGCTGGCATCGCCCGCTTGTGTCCTCAACGGGTTGCTCACTGTCTGGAATTGTGATATAGAGAGGAAGGTTGGGAGCACATGGAACTGCAGCAGCGCCACTTTCTCCTGGTCGTTAAGAGAGTTGAGTGTGCCTGATTTGAGGTTGGAGAAGGCATTGTCTGGTGGTGCAAAGAGAGTCATGCCCTGGTTTGAATTGTTCAGCTGTGTGTTGATTTGGTCTCCAACCTGTGTGCTGCTCAGTAGCTTCAATAATGTGTTGTACTGACCGGCTTTCTCAAGTATGGCAGAGATGTTTGTAGGCCCTGCCGGTGCTGGAGCAGGAGACTGCGCAGAAGTTTTGGTGCAATGCAGGATTGCGACAAAGAGTGTGCAGTAGAAGAGAAGTTGTTTCATCTTCGCAGGTGGTGGTGGTCTAGCCTTAATCAGATAAAATATAGGAAGAATATCTATATATGAGAAGAAGAATATAAAGAATGGCACTTGAGAGAGAAGTCTGATGATTTCTTAGGAGGAGGAGAGGGTTTTAATGAGGTGGTGAGATCTGGGAAGTCATCGATGTTAGGTGCGAGAGTGGCATCCGAGTTGGACCCTGAAACCCTACATCTTAACTTTCTTGTTTAAAAAGGATGATTCAAGGGAAGGAGATGCATCAAATCTTAAGGATATCAATATGGAACCCTTCTGCAAGCCTTTCCTGTTTGATATACAAAACCTTTTTTTTTTTTTTTTTTTTTTTTTTTTTTCACATGGGGTCCTTGATTAGGTCCACCAAATTAACATGGGTGATACATGATACATAGTCACTGTATTTTTGTTCCAATCCATTTTTCAGTTACATTGATACATAACCCTTTGGATTATATAATTCAATGAGATTCGAGAGTGCTAACTAATGCAAATGTGATTGTAGTGTGTAGAGTTGGGCTTGCAATTTCTTTGATTGGATTTTCCAACAGCTTTTGCTTAATAAGTTTGCTTTGAGAGGGCGGAAAGATATGTGAGGTGGGGTATGATATGATACCAAATAATTAGCAGAACTGGCAGGTATGAGTTGGAGTAATCCATGCCAACATTATGATTGCAACTCTTTTATTAAAAGAAAAAAAAACGAATTTTGTTGCTGCAATCTTAAGAAATAAGGGTCATCTGCTGGTCTTTTGATTCTCAAACTACCATAATATAGCTCCAGAGGGGCACTTTGATCAGGTGGATTTGTGGTCAATCACTCCATACAAAAGTTATAATGGAATTATGGAAGAGGACTCACCTACAAGGCTTCACCACTCATCAGTATTTTTACCAGTTTTTAGCTGTTAGTCCTAATTTGTACATAGAAGCTCTTCAGTAGTTCCTCCTTATCTCAGATTATTTTCTTGGAAAACTAGAATGCCACCCTCAATGTTAATCTAATGGATTTATTGGTGCTACGGAAGAGTTTGTTGTAGCTTCTCAGCTTTGCAATGACTTCTCTAGCGTTGTACCAACTATGTTGCAGACTTAGAAATCACAATGAACTCCACCTCCGTATAACATTATATGTGCTACATCGTCATTCCAAATCCGGATAAAGGAGGACTCCAAAGCCCATTTTTCATTCCTAAAATATAGGGAGAGTTGCGATAAGTTGACAACAAGCATAAAACTTGTCACTCTTTTTGAACTTAGAAGTGATGATGCCACCCTCGGTGACCATTTTATGCCCCTTAGAGATGTGTGTTGGTTAATTATGAATTGGTTTGTTGGCTTACGGATTTGGGGTTAAATTGCCTCTGGGGGGCTATTATAAAACTTAAAACATTTTTCTTCTTATTGTTGATGTATGCATCACGTATCCGTTTCTGGTATAGCTTCGACTTGTTGACTTTAGAAATCTGCACACAAGTGGAATAACTGAAAACATGCATGCGTATAATATGTCTTTCATAGAAGCCTTGGATTATAAGTTTCGTGTAACTGAAGTTGGAGCTTTCATTCATTTTAAAATGGGTCAAACGATAAAAAAAAATATCATAACCTTTACAAGTTGTATCAATTATATTCTAACTTTTCAAATTTGTCAATTGTATCCTAACATTTTCACATTACTATCGATTCTATCCTCAATTAATTTGGATACTTTTACTTTGAAATCAACATAATTTTTTAACTTTATTTTCATGATTATCCACATTGATCAATTTATATCAAAATATTTTACGCTTCATATATTAATCAAGTGTATGAGGACTCACAAAAAAATAATAATTTATAAATCAATGATATATATATATACACACACATATTAATAATCTAATTCAAATTTAATTAGTTTATAGATGACTAATGTAAGTTGAAAATCACGTGTTTAGTGTTATATATGTAAATGACATCTAAAACTTATTAGAAAAGTTATTCATAGTTGTTTAATTTGACAAAAAAACTATATATATATATATATATCCTTAAATTATGTATGTGTAGACATATGCATATGCCACTGTGTGTTATATACATATATATATATATATTTATTATGAATATTGAGCTATAAGCCTCTAAGCATAGGTATTAATAATCTTTAATTGTGTATAGTTGAAGCGAATCTTGTATGGGCATATGTTATGAAAGAAAAAAAATACCCATATTAATTGAGAATATAATTGATAGTAAATAAAAAAAGTTAAGATATACTTGATAAATTCCAAATGTTAGGATATAATTAATACAATTTATAAATGTTAGGATATTTTTTTATCATTAACCCGTTAAAATACATTTGAAGGTACTAAATGTGAAATGAAACAGAAGATGACGATTAATATAGATGTCTCATTACTTAAGACTCAAGCGGTAGCATCAATATTGTTTGGTACATACATGGTCAATTGTACATGGGGCTGTGGTTTAATGTCAATGGTGTCTAAACCTATTTCAACCCTCTTTACTTTGATTCGACTAATCCCGCAACCCTATCACCGAGGAGAAAAGGAGATATAAGGTTGCTGCAAAAAATTAAACAAGCAACCTTTCCCTCAATCAAAGTTACGGTGCTCATTAAACCAAACCCTAATGAAGTTTCCAATCTCTTACATTCTTATTCTTATTCTAATATTTTTGTAAATTTTGGTGCCACAGCCAAGTACTAAGGCGGGCGACGCAAATCCTTTTTCCCCAATTCAAACCCAGGTGTTGCCGCTGATAGAAATTCAAAAATTCGTGCCTAACAGAAGTAGAATGTCATCAACTAATAATTGCCGGCCTGAAAGGAAATAAAAAAAAAAAAAAAGTTCTGCAAAGATATTTTGAATGAAACGACTTCAGATTCCCTAATCCCTGTTTAATATGTCACAAACCCATAGAGAGACAACACAGCCTGTGTTAGGCAAAGACAAGCAGTGACAACAGATAAGCAGCATAAAAAAGCAGCAATTCTTGTCTGTGTTCTACAAATTTTTAGAAAATAAATTGGACGTTTGGACATCAAGTGGAGCAAGGGCAAGTTATCACTTGTGAATCGTGAGTAACCAGCACAAAATAGCCACCCTTGAAGGGTAATAAACTACAAAAAATGCTATTTCGATTCACTTTTTGCAAGTCAATTTGCACGCACTTGATTGTGAACCTCGATTGTTGCATCAATGTGTGTGCATTGATATGCACACGAGCTCAATGAGCGAGCATCTAAGGGACTCCCAATGAGTGCGTGCCTAGAGCGGATCAAAATAGCAGGACTCAAAATCTGATGGGCTCAGTAATGCAAGGGAAAATTTAATAGGTTAACTTTTCACTAAGGGGGTCTATTATTGTTAGTATAGGACCTCTAATTGGTTGGTAACATAGCCATCACCTAGTACAAGCTCATTCAAGAAACCACAAAACGAAATGTTCACTAGATAATTAGTCAGCACGGCCCAGAACATAAAGTCCTGTCTCTCTATCATTATGAATTATTAAGGACACACTTAATACTTCGAAAGGATGGCTCAGCAACAGAAAGCATCGCCACAATTATCGTCATGAATTATTTGAGTAGAACAAGTTAACAACCATGACTTTTGTTTAAACTTTTAACAAGTGAAATACACAAACAATAACATCATGCCAGAAAGATATGTTTAATGCTCATGTCCAAGCTAGAACTAGTAAATGGAAATTTCGTCGAACCGACCTCAACTTTATACCTTTTTTCGATAAATAGTACAGCACCCAGTTTTATTTTAGAAAGATGCATATCAAAGAATGGGTATTGCATAAACCATGATAGTATGAAACCTGGGAATAATCGCTATTGTATACAACACGACAAGATGATACCTGAGAGTATGATTCCTGACTCAACTAAGATGATTCAGCTACAAAATTGAGGCATGCGCTCCATCCATGCTCGCAACAAAATTGACCCAAAGTCCTCGAGCCAAGGTGATGTCTAATGTGGCTTTGGTATGTACCCATCAACAGCAAAGTTACGAGTTGCTGAAGGCAACACAAGGCGAATCCCATCAAGTTCTGGCTTTGCAATCACTTGACATCCTAGCCGCGACCTATACAGCCAAGGAAAACAATTCAAGACCAGTTCGTAAGGTAAAATGTCCGTGAGTTTTGTCGTGAAGCACTTACGTCTCTGTAAGACCAAAGGCAAGATCTAGCATATCATTCTCCTCATCTGTTGGATCTTCAAGTTTATTATAATATTTAATATCCTAAAGAAGAGATTTAGCAGTTAGCAGCAGAACAAAATCATTAGTACTTTTCAAGATTGTCAAATAGGAACCTTAAGCCTATTAGAGGTCAATTAGGCCATGAGTACCATGAGTAATCAGCATACCATAACAATCACATGGCAAGTGGAACATGCGAGAGAACCTTCACAAGCACCTGGTATATATGGAATTAAACGCAGGATTGTTAGGATTTTGTACGAGTTCCTGAAATACTAGAATTTGATTTCAATTAACAAAACTAACTAATAAAATCAATAGATGGTAAAGTGCATGTAGTTTACCAAACTAACTCTGGATATTTAGCATATCCATAAATGTTTTAGAAAAAAATGTTTTGGGTGAAACGTAGAAGACTGGTGAGGAGCAAAATGTATATAAAAAAATTATTCTACGCACCTTCAAGTTCTATGTCATTTTCATGGGCAGCCTCTAGCATGGACATTCCAACAGGAACATTTATGTGCTTCTCCTCCCCATCCTTATCGACAAACGTCACAGATATTCTGCAAATACATTTACATATCCAGGAATCAGATAGCATGAATATCTAAATGCACACCCAAGTTAAGAAGGTAGAACTTGAAGTTCAGAATTATATTTACACATACAATATCGTACATCAGAATCATATTGTTTTAATAACAAGGAGAAAATCATGAGTCATGACTGTAATTCAATGTAGAGGTTAGAAAAACTGAAATTACGTTTCTTTCTGCTGAGTCCCTTCCTCATTAGAACCATTGCCAGATGATGTAGAGAAAGGAAGATATCTCTGTAAAAGTAACACAATAAGGAAATATTAGGTTTTCTTCCATTGTTTAAAGATGATATCTTTATCACGTAGAACAAAACAAAAACATCCATTCATCATTGAGAAATATCTCATCCCAAATTTAGTGGTTGACACTCTAAATTTTTTCAGCAGATTTTTCCTGGGATCCACATCACTGTATTGGTCACCAAAGTCCATCCAGGTTCAGAAATTCCTAGACCATATATATACATTGAACTACAAATTGGTGGAGAAACCATTAGCTGAAAGATTACAAATGCATTGCTAAATTGATTGCCATTCTTCTCTTGAACAATTAGAATTGTTTGGCAATGGAGATTCTTATTCTATAAGCCAAATCGACACAAATCTTTGGATAATGCTACATGAAAAAATAAACTCAACAACAAAAATCAGTATGGCATTGATGACTCAAGCACACATAATTAATGAAAACAACATTACAAATTGATTGCCATTCTTCTCTTGAATAATTAGAATTGTTTGGCAATGGAGATTCTTATTCTATAAGCCAAATCGACACAAATCTTTGGATAATGCTACATGAAAAAATAAACTGAACAACAAAAATCAGTATGGCATTGATAACTCAAGCACACATAATTAATGAAAACAACATTACAAATGCTAGTAGAATACCTTGGCAGTTAGGTAGGGCAGTCCAGATATGAAAATACAAAACTAAAAAAGTCATATTTCGTAACAAAAACTAGTTCCCACTTCTAATCCTGAAACCAAAATTACTCTACATCTAATAGGAACTCCAAGCATGAATAAAGTAAATGGAATAAATTTGACCAACTTGAGGTTCTCAAAATTATAGAAACCCACTTAACGTACCTCAAGGTGAATTGCATCTAATGGAATCTACTGTTTCGTTAGGGCATAGTTTGACTAAATACAGTATCTCAAGACCCTTGGAATTTTCTGTTTTTTAATGAATAGCTAATCTAATGATTATACCCATTGGTCTCACCAATGATCAATTAAAAAAGAAGATGTAAGAGAATCCATCTCTTGGCAAGGCATATCACAATACTGATGTTACAACATATGCCTTCAGAAATTAATCTCAGAACTACAAGGTCTCCATCCAAGATCAGTTCTCTTCCACATCATTAGTTGCATTGACACACGCAACATAACAGCTAGGTCTAAACTACCCCTTATGGTCTAAAAAACGGAAAGGGCTCCAAGGTGAAAACATATATAATCTAAGAAGAAATTAGCAATTGTAAGTCTCCTAGGAGCCAATATATTGCCTTAGAATTTCTTCTCAAACCTCATGGTGAATACACAGGTACACACTTAATTATAAGGTTCCCATCTAAAGACCTATCTACCTCCACATCTAACGGCATTGGCACAGAACATATATCTCAATGTAACCTATGTCAGTGGTCAAAAGGAGGGATCCTTCAATGATATAATAAAAGTGCAGAGAATCTCAACCAAACATTTAAGCTAAATCCATTGTACTGATCCTCGTCAATCCATAAGGAAGAGGATATTCTTGCCTCAAAGCACCATATTTCCCTAGCTCATTCTTGAGCTTCTCGTGCACATAGTTTGCATAGTCAGTACCAACTACGATCTCAACACAATAAAAGCACATCTTCCCTTCCATTAATCGATAAAAATGCCACTCGTGTTTGCCCCGAAAATCTGTTTGTTGAAAGCATAAAAGCTTCTAATCTTACTAATTTTCTTTAGAAACGACCAACCCACATAATTAGGAGTAAAGCACTAGGCATAGGCCACACCATTTCCCACAAGGACCCAATGTCCTTCAACTTTCATTCTTTGCCTAATGCCATTGTTTGGACGTGATCTTACTAGAAAATAACAAAACGGAATATACTATTTATTTTTACAAGATTTACCCATTACCTACCAAATAGAAATGACACCTAAGGTTCATGGTACTTAAAAGCTAGAACAAGTTCTTATCAGAAAAAAAAAAAAAAAAAAAAAAAAAAAAAAAAAAAAAAGCCTAGAACAAGCAAGAAATACATCTTAACTATACCACTTGGAGCTACCCTTGATCGCTGGTCATGTCAACTAGCCAAGAGCAGAATAAAATACAAGAAAAAATGCCCAAAAGAGTTAAATCTGAAACCAGCAAACAAATGCTAGTAGAATAACTTATCAGTCAAGTAAGTCCTGATATGGAAACTCGAAAGTTAAAAATTCAAATTTTCACCAAAAACTAGTTCCCCCATCTCATCTTAAAACCCAAATAACTCTAGATCTATAAGGAATTCCAAGCATGATGGAGTTAAGTGGAATAAATTTGACCAACTCAAGGTTCTCAAAATTATAGACACCAACTCAAAGCACCTCAAGGTGAATCCATCTAACAAGTTTACTGTTTCATAATTTCATTAAGGCATAGTGCGATTAGATTCAGTGTCCCAAAAACCCTTTTGAGTATTCATCAGTATGCAGTCTAATTATTTGCCCATTTGTCTCACCAATAAAAAAAAAAAAGATACAAGTGAAAGTCCGTCTTTATAAAAAGCTCGTTACAATACCATTGTTGCGCCATATGGCCTAAAAATTTAAGCAACTAACTGTAAGGCATCCATCCAACATCTATTCTATTCTAAATCACTACTTGCATTGACACACAGGACGTAACACCTCAGTCTAAACCACACCGTATAATCTAAAGAACAGAAAGGGCTCTAATGACAAAACGAAAGTGTAAAGGAATACAACAAAGAAACTCAACCAATTATTCAAATTTAACCCACTGCTCTCATTCCCTATACTGAGCTACACCACCCAGCATGAATTTATAGAAATAGACAAAAACCCATCACTTTGAAAAGCACATATTTTATTAAAATATAATCTAAGAAGCAATTAGCAGTTGGAAGTCTCCTACACACCAATATATGACCTTAAGTTTCTTCTCAAAATTCATGATAAAAGCACACTTAATCATAAGTTTCCAATCTAAAGACTATTTGCATCCACATCTAGTTGCATCGACACAGAAAATACTGTCTCAATGTAAACTATGTCAATGGTCAAAAGAAGGGATCCTCCAATTAGATAATGAAATAGCAGGGAATCACATTAAATAAACTTTACTTCTCAATAACCGCATACAAATATCATTCATTGTGGCATCAACATGAAACCCAAGTTAACATTCGCACAATAAACTCATGATAAGAAGAAGAAAGCAGGTGCCTTTATAGCTAAAGAGAGGAAAACAAACCGAAGGCTGCACATGGCGACTACAAACTCCAACTGAATACCCACTTCTTGACACAATACTGAATCGACCTGCCAAAAAAAACTAATACAAATCAGATAAAGCCGCGCCTTTCACCAAACAAACAACAAATTTCAGCATTGAAACTATGAATCCCTAACACACAGTACCTCTTATAAGCTCTATGATCGCCGATGAACTGACTTGAGCAAGTCTAGATTTCAAGATATTCATCTCTCCTACACCTACAACAAGACCTTCAAGTAAATGCCTTTTCAACCAATTTAAAAATGTCGGCCGCCCTTCACAACCCTAGCTCTGACATTCTCCTTCCATTACAAAGATAACCGACATCAAAACCTATATTACACAACTAAATTTAAGTAAGAACAATCAAGATCAACAATAAAAGTAACAACAAGCAAGATCAACAATAAAAACGTATCAACATAGTATATAATGATCAAAGGGTTTTGGAATTAGAGATGAGCAACAATTAACAACTGAATTAGAAACCAGACTATGTCATCAATACCATAGAAAATTCACAAATCAAAATCACTTACAAATCAATAAAAAACAAACAGGCCCATCATTACAGATCCAACAAAAAAAAACAGCAAACCGTTCCAAAACATCAATTGAATCTCGAACGTTATGAATTTTGAAATGAGCGAATTTGTTTTGAAACAAATCGAATTGTGTTCCTTACCAGAGAGGAGAGAAGCCGAAGCACTCGACTGTGATTGGGGTTTCGACTCCACTTCTTCAAAATCCTAAGCCCCGACCCGATTTCACATTCAGATCTAAAACCAAACTTTACTTGGATTGCCTGGACCCAATCTAATTAGGCCAGTAAGACCCGCTAACAATAAAGAAAATAAAAACCTTAAGGATAAATGGAGAAAGTCACATACACATAATTGGTTATACACCATTCATTAAAATAAATCAATCACTTACCATGATAACCTTCAAACCACCACCAATAGCAAGACCAAATAGCAATTGTAAGTCTGCAGGTTTTATTTAATCTCCAAATCTTTGATGTACTAACGCATATCTTTTTTTTGGCTTGTTTTGCTGAAGCAATTATTTAAATTTCTTGTATAAATGCAATTTTGGTGGTTAAGATCAAACATGAATTTTATGTCCAAAATAATTGAAGAACTGAATAAAGCTAGTCTTATGCTTCTCGTTGTGGTCTATCGTTCTTATTCTTCTCTTAGCAAAGTCTTCTTTTTTACCGCATTCGTCAATCGTATCTACAATGTGCTTTAGCATGAATATGTTGAAGAAAGTAGGGAAAACGGTAGCACAGATTCTCCTCAACCCACCTTGGTGTTTACTAATACACAAGCATCGATTTGCACGAGTCTAATGAACTCCAACAACGTTTAGAGAAGAAAGTGTGCTGGGAAAGTATTTTCCATCTTTCAATATTATTGGATCAACTTAAAAAGAAAAAAATGTCTTAGAACCATGTCAAATCATTTCAAAGTATCTATAAACAACATTAAAAGGGTAAGCATACAAGGACAACGAAATAAGATCATAACAAAGAATAGTTAGTTAATAACTCGTAAGGTTATTCAAAATGGCATTCTATACGATTCTTGGAAAAACTTCAGATGTTTAAGTTGTTCTAAAAGCATGATCTTAAAGGGCTTCCCTGTTTTCATTCTATTTCAAAACCCACAATCTGCACTGCTTCATGGGTTTCACCTAATTCTGGACAATAACTCTTAGCGATCGAAGATGAACAAGGACAAAGAATTTCATTGTAGGAGAAAAACTTAGAATGTACCAAAAAACCGGTTTATCCATTGAATAAAATAGTGTAGATATATTAGGCATCACCAAAAACCTATAGATAAAAAGAGTGGTACCAAACCAGAAATGCTTGTCACCATCTTACACAAGAAATTTCTAGAGAAACTGCATGTTTTTGACATCTAAATTACTAATACAATTCTAGATTTGAACACAGACTAAATTCTAGGATCAAATAAATACATAAAGGATGGTATTTTGTATAACTCCAACACGGCTTTGTTTTTCCGCATTTTCGTTTTAAATCACTTCTCAAATGACCCTCCTTTAATTTGATTGTATTGCCTGCTAACTTCAACCTCTTAAGACTTTATTTGTAAAAATAAAGTAGGTTGGCGTTTGCTAAAGCAGCTAAAGTTTTTTCTTTTTTTCTCTGTTCAAAAACTTACAAAGGAAAAACAAAACAAAAAAAAAAAAAAAAAAACAAAAAACAAATTTCAGCACATTTTCTGGACAAATTTGGCAGACACCAAATTGAAGCTGAAGCAGAAAAGAACACATAAATTGAGCGCAAAACATATAATAAAGGCAATTCCACAACCTGAGCAAAATTGAAGCAAGGGATTTTGAAGATAAAAAGGTTAAAACTTTTAAAACTTCCGTGTCGAAATTCTAATTAGAAAGGAATGAATTCATATTGAGATTTCAAGAAATTCTTTTGTTCAAAATCTCGATCAGCTACAGCGAAAACAATGAAAGAAAAGCATAAATGTAAGAACCCAAATAAAATAAAATAAAATAAAAAACTACCTTTATTCAGTGGCTGCCCTAGTCGTAATGTCGCTTTGCAAGAGAGAACAACAAATGAGTGTAAGAGATTGAATCTAACAAAGAAGATCTCAATGGGAGAGACGGAGTTACAAGAACCCACAACCCGATTTGGAGACAACTCGCGCCGCGCGTTTGCCTTGGCTTGCTTGACAAGAAAAGCCACAACCGAGCTTGTGAGGGGGGTATATGGGGAAAAGGAAGATCAACAAAAGCTTTACCACATACGAGGAATTTCTTTCATACGGTGACAATTAGGGAAAAATTACAAATGTATTGCCAAAATTAATATAAATGAGTAAAATAAGCTAAGTATTTTTTTATTTCAAAAGTAAGGTAAAACGCTTTTTGGAATTGCGCCATTAATTGGAGAAAAAATAGTCTGCTCAAAATACACGAATGGTGGCGCTCACGTTGGCGTCAAGTGGAGTGTTCCACAATACATGAATGGCGCATTCTCCGAATGTACCATTCATGTAATTGTAACATGTGATCGTCCTTTTCCTCGAGAACGCAGGAAATCGAATATATTCTCTACGTACTCGAGGTTGCAGGCTATGAGGGGTGTAGGTAGGGGTCAGAGAGTGAATTATCGACTATTTAATGTGGTTGTTGGTGGGTGTTCGATCGAGAGAGAGAGAGAGAGAGAGAGAGAGAGAGAGAGGAGACGCGAGACCGAAAGGGGGAAGAGGGAGTCCGTGCGAGAAAGGGAAAGAGACGGGAGCAAGCGAGAGACACCGAGATGGGAGAAGTAGAGACCGGGAGGAGCAATAGAGGGGAAGAGGGAGACCGTGGGTGGGAGAGAGAGAAGATCTCGAGAGACCGAGATGGGGAAAGGGAGACTGTGCGAGAGAGAGCGAGAGAAGAGAGAGAGTTCGGTGACACACGAGAGATAGAGATAGAGTGTGTGTGTGTGTGTGTGTGTGTGTGTGTGTGTGTGTGTGTGTGTGTGTGTGTGTGTGTGTGTGTGTGTGTGTGTGTGTGTGTGTGTGTGTGCGTGGCGAGTTGGGTATTTTTTGGGTCAAATACGATAGAGTTAATCGGGTTGGGTTGTGACAAAGTTGGGTGAGTTGTGGGTTGGGTGGTGGCGAGTTGTGCCTTAGGTTGAGTTGTGAGAGAGTTGGATTTGTTGGGAAATTTTGTTGAGGTTTTTTGTGATTGAATAGGTTGTTGAAACTAAAGAGGATCATATTTTTTTAATTTTATTATTAAGGAATAACATTGTAGTTAGTACTTTATATTTAAGTAAAATGTAAAGCTAATTTTTTAATTTTTCACAGAATATCAAATAGAAGATCAACATAAGTGGGTTTTTTGTGGTTGCAATTTGTCAAAAATTAAGAGGTTCGAAATTTTTTTATTTAATATTTAAATAATAGCATTGTAGTTAGTAATATTTATATAAGTAAAAGCTAATTTTTTTTCAGGGATAATCAAATTGAAGATAAAGGGAAAAAACAGGGAAATTATTAAGTTAAAAAATTTATTTATTTAAGTTTGATTAAGTTTGACTTGGTATTTTAGTAAAAATAAATAAATTTATGTGGAGTTTGTTTGTTAAAAAAATTAATACGTGGAGTTTGTTTGTTAAAGCCAAAAAAATTTATGTTGAGTTTTTTTTTTATTAAATATGCCCTAATTTGATTGTGATTTAAATATGAGTTATTAATTGATGTCGTGTAGACGAATGAGTATGCTCTGTAGTTGCGCTATTAAGGCGATCCTCTACATAAAAAAGTTTGCTTGTGATTTAAATCCTCAATTTGATGAACGAATGACGTTTGATATATATATATATATATATATATATATATATATATATATATATATATATATATATATAACTTTTTTACATCATCATTGTTCAATAAATTATGTAGGTCATGAAAAATAGGAACATATCATTTATCTTTTATGTGAACGGTGAAATTGTAAATGGCAGGAATTGCATTAAGTACAACGCACCCCCATCAGCAGTGTTGATGTTTAAGTTTGGGACGAGTAGACAACAATTAATGGATCACATGTGTAACGCATTCAATATATCATCCGCGAAAATTATGGTAAGGATGACTTATCGTCACACGATAACCCTCCCTGAGGGTCATAGCATTTTGTCCCCGTTTGCTTGAAGAAGCAACGCACTTCGACTTCATGTGGGCGACAGTTGGCCAATCTACCATTAACTTCAAGGGTAAATATTTATTTAACATTTGAACCAATCGAATATTTTTAAAATCGCACGTTTATTCGCAACTAGTATATGAAGATGTCAGCACGTCAGACACTAGATCAATGATGGAAAGATTGCATATGCAATCACCACATGATGATGATGAACTCAATGACGATGGTGACATTAATGACACGGACGAGGACGTGCGTCCCCCAAGGATGTTGCACCATCTATCGATTGGGAAAACTTAAATGTTGTGGCGGATAACCCAAAGTATGAACCTCCAGGGGCGAAAAACATGCATGATGATAAACAGTTTGTTATCGATGAAGAGAATTTTATGGAGGAAGCAATCGATGATGAAGTTCATCAACCATTGCCGGTGTATAACGAAATCGATTGAGAGGTAATTAACTCCGTTGCGACCCATCATTCTCATCAACAGACTGGGGGGGCATGTCTAATTTTGATTTGAAATTAGGGATGTGTTTTGACAACAAAAAAGACTTACAACATGTCGTCAAACTGTGGCATGTTAACAAACATTGTCAATATCAAGTGATGGAGTCGACTACAACTTTTTAGGCGATCAAGTGCAGAAGTGCGTAAGCCGGGAGCATGTGGCGTCTTCGTGTTTGTTTGCGAAAGAAAACACAATTATGAGAGATCACACAATTAGACGTGCCGCACAACTGTATAAATCCCGACGTAGAACGCGGTCATGCCCAACTTGATGGCAACATGCTTGCGCGAGAGATCTAAAGTGTTGTCCAGATAGATCAAGCAATAACTATCAAGACATTAACACAAATAATTAAGGGAAAACACGGACACGAAGTAAACTACAAGCGAATGTGGGATGCCAAAAGGAAGGAAGTTGCAAATGCATTTGGAGATTGAGATGAGTCATACGCTAGATTGTCAAGTTGGTTGGCGGCCGTGAAGATTAAGAGTCTAGGGATAGCAATTGAGTGGTCACATAAACAATGAGCTTCTGATAAGATAAGGACAGATTGTCTTCAATTTCGTTGTGTGTTTTTCGCATTCGAAACATCAATACAAGCTTTCAGGTTTTGCAGGCCTCTGCTTCAAATTGACGCGACTTTCTTATATGACAAATATAGTGGTAAGCCACTGATTGACATTCTGTTGATGGTAATAGGCACATACTACCGGTAGCATTTGCTGTTGCTGAAACCGAATCTACGGATTCGTGGGGATGATTTTTGAGGATGTTGCATAAACACGTGACTAAAAGAGATGGTATTTACATTATTTTTAATCGTCACCATGGCATTATGGAGGCGGTCAACACCCCAACCAATGGTTTTTATCCCCCAAAAAGATACCACTGTTATTGTCCGCGACACATAGTTAGTAATTTCAACACTCAATTCAAAAATGAGCCATTGAAAAACCTACTTTCTTGAGCAGCTAGTCAACATCAAGTTCGAAAACTTAATGCGTGTATGGAGCATTTTGCATACTTATCATCGCGAACCTCTCAATGTGTGCAATATGTTAATGTCATCCCCAAAGAATTATGGACTGAATCGCATGACAGAAGCATGCAGTACAGATGGATGAATTCTAATGGTGTTGGTATGTATGACATGCAAATTTGTTTGCATTCAACGATTTAGTTTTCATTGAAGTAATATTGCTTATACAAATTAATTTTTCAATTGTAGAGTGTGACGGCCCCGATTTCTACAAATTGGGCCCCGCCCGGCCTAAACTCACGTGGACCCCCGAACCAGTCTCGCAAGGTCAACGAGAGCCTAGTCAGCCTTCAAATCCATCATTTTCAGTACACTTCAACATTTTACAGTTGAGTTATTAATGTTATGTCAAGATTTAAAAATTTAGCGGAATCAACTAATACATTAAATAACTCAACAAAAAGATCAGGGAGTTAGGCAACCTAATTGTGGAACCCAGTAAATATCATCAGCGGAGAGTAATTATAAAATATACAAAAATTCACCTTGCTATGACGCCTTCCCTCTGCTACTCGTCCGCGGTTCTGCACTCAGTCAAACATAAGAATGACGAGCCCATGTAAGTAAATCCAGTAGGACATATATACAACATTTCACAATATCCAAAGCAACATGTTCAAATCAAAAGTGTCCTCGAGATTCGTGTTTAGCACGCATCTCGATGCACCAACTCGCCTCATTTTAAAATCTCGATACTCGTGGTACACGCATCACGATGAGTATCCCACGTCGGCACACGACTCGATGCGCGTCCCCGTTCATATTTCGGCTCCCCGAATTCTCCGCGTATACGAGCATCTCTACTCGAGATTCAGACATACGCATTTCGACGAGTGGATCCCACAAACGACCCTGGCCTGATACGTGGCACAAGTCAAATTTTCGGGTCGTTACATAGAGTGTTTTAATGGTGTATTGAAAGGGGCTCGATTCTTGCCAATAACAGCGATGACTCAAATGATTTACTATAGATTAGTGACATACCACGATCGACGTAAACAGGAAATCAATGAAGCAATCTCAAACGGGCAATCGTACACGAAATATGTCACGGATAAACTAATACATTACGAACAAGCTGCAATGAGGCATCTAGTCAATTTGATAAGTCGTGACATATGTGAGTTTGAAGTGCTTACTGGACGACATGGAGATCGCATGCATAAATGCAACAATACACAAGTCGTTATCGTAAAGGACCGCATATGCAGTTGCAATAAATGACAATCGTTTGGTTTCCCTTGCTCACATGTGCTAGCCGCATGTTCCTTTATTCGAGTGAGCTACTCGCAATTTATTGAGCCATACTACCGGATAGATGCGTACGCGCAATGTTACTCCTTTAATTTCAAAGTCATTCTAGATGAGAAATATTGGTCGACTTTCGCGACGAAGATCATACCATACCCAAGGTGCAGACGAGGCTGAGGGAAACCAAAAGGAATGGGAAGGCAAAACGAGATGGATCTTCCTAATGTTTCAAGAGCCTTGCGATGTGGCATATGTCATCAAGAAGAATATAAAAGAACAACATGTCCCAATAAAGATCGTGATCGAGTCCCAACTAGGAAGAACCGATGCTACATTCGTCGTGCAGAAGGACATAACAAAAAAAAATGTCCAAACAGAGCTCAATCTTCCAATCAAAACCAATAGTCTATTTTGTATATTGTTTGTTAATGGCTTAAGTATCTAATTAGATTATATTAAACCTTTTGAAGTATCCAGATATTTTACGTCATGAAATGTTTAGGTATTCGTTATATTGAACCTTTAATAATGATTTGTGGTGACTTTTCGAACATCACGACTAATTTTTAAAACTCCCTAAATTGTAATATGTACACAAATGGATTCGGGTCCATAAGATCCTTCACTATTACATCTCCAATCTACACACAGATCCTCGTGAGCGTGAACGGGTCAGGTAAACTTCTTAAGATGGATACATCCAATGTTCATAAATGAACATATAATATACATATATATGACAACTTATTTTCAATTATAAAGTGTATGAAACATTGCGCGTGTGTCGACAACGGGCTGTCGTTGATCGAATGGTGGATTATCATTCTCAAATGATCTCATATCTGCATTCCAGTGGGTTTTATGGGATTTCGCCCTATCATTTTTTTAGCCTTGATTGAGCTTTGATTACTGCATTCGTTGAGAGATGGTGCCCAAATATACATACATTTCACATGCAATGTGGCGAGTGCACTATTACACTCCAAGACGTACAGGTACAGCTCGGCTTACCTATCGAAGGTTCAAGGTCTCAACTCAAACCTCCACTTTCCCAACTTATTTTTTGCATACTCCTTACATGCAAGATAAAATAGTAACATTAGGATTGCAATAATTAGTTTTACATTTGTTGTAAAACTAACTTCCTACAACTACATTAGGATTGATAACAAAGCTACGCTCATCAAAGATGGATGCAAAATCGACTTAATAAGTCAATCTAGAAATATTAATTACCAACATAGTCAAGAGAAAATAGTCTTAATCGTGAAATTGGTTGCAGATTATTCAGAAAGTTCTTGTGCAATTACACCATATACAAAACAAATATCAAGGCAATGATCTAACATTAATCTTTTATCAAGGAAATTAAACAATTTTATTTAATATAATATATAATAAAATCCTTAAAAATTACGGGCCAAGGATCAGTAACGTCTAATTTAAACATACAACACTAAACATTTAAACCACCTAACTCAAGAACACATAGTTGATGAAGGTTTATAAATCTAATAATATAGTGGAAATACCTCATTCTTAAATATCTTTTACTCGTCTCTAGTGAATCAATACAAGGTTTATCAAATCCACCATAATATGATTTTACTTGTAGAATAAAACACTCTCATTGTGTCTCGATATGATAAGATTAATGCAATGTGCGAGTTAGCTTGACAAACTTCTACCATTCCTCATAACTTGACAAATTTTCTATTACATAATATTCATCATAACTTCACAAACTTCTATTATTCCTTAATATTTGGTTGTAAAATCTATAGAGCAAGGTAGCTGCAAAATCAACTAAAAAAATAAACAGGGATGATCAAGCAATGTTATCTTATGAAAAAGTATATAATGAAATCATGAATAAGAAGAGAGTAGTGTTAAGAGCTAGAGTAACCTTGCACCAACATCTTTGCTAGCCATTCTAGACAATTATTAAAATAGCTCAATCCATTGTTGCCTTACTAAAACTAAAAAATGATTAGAATGCATCCAAAAGAGATTAATGACTACTAACATCGAACAACTTGATTTTATAATAAAGGATTAGAACATAACCTTGATTAACCTAATGAGCAATTGAAGATCATAACAATAACCTTAGTTAAACTTATCCTTCTCTCTCTAAAATTTGCAAAACATAGACATCATATCAAACAAAAACGAAAAAGAAAGAGTATTAAACCAATCTTGCTCCATTCCATGTGATTATAGGTAATCCTTAATTTAAACAATAATTTTTACTTCAGCTTAATCAATCAAGAAAATCTACTTAATAAAACCAGTTAAGATAAAAATGTAAGCTCAAAATATGCCTAAATCAATCAGAAAAATCTACTTAATAAAACCACTTAACATAAAAATATATGATAAAAATATGCCTTAATCAATCCAAAAAAACCTACTTAATAAAACCACTTAATATAAAAATATATTCTCAAAATATTTACACCATATATGTTAGCTCATCCTTAGCAAAAGGTCTCAAGATTTATATGATTGTTGATGAACGCACACATAAGAATTATTTTTATGTAATATTTTATATACAATTTAGGTGTTAGTAATAAAGTTTTTAAACTTTCTTGTGGTGGTGAGTTGCAACCAATCTCTATTAATTAGTATTTTTCATCTACAATAACATTAGTAGGAGCATAAGCCAAAGAAGGGTCATCAGTAGTACTATCAAATCAAGAACATTCATATACAACTAATAGTGATACCAGATGTCTTGATTTGTCTCTAAAGCTTTCCTGTTATACTTGAAAAGTAGATTTCAAGATTCCCATTTATATACATTTTTTTAAGTTCTAGCATTATAGCTTACCGAATCTTTCATTTATAAATGCTATACTGAACTGACAAAGCTTTAGTTTACATATTTCCATTAGCCCTTTTGAAAGAAAATCTTTAGGCTTCCTATTTATATATGTACATTTACTTCTATTGGCATTATATATAAGTGTAATACTTACTGACAAAGCTATAGAACATCAGATTCCCATCCTTGTTTTTTTGAAAATAGTGCTAATTAACTACTCATCAATTGCATATATAGAATTAAAGGTTCAATTTGTTGGCAATAGAACAATACATGCATCTTGTCCAAACTTGTTTATGGGGTTTCATTGCAAGTTTACATGACTATATTTGTTGCTAATTAGAAACAAATAGTACTCATTATTACTTTTAATTAGACATGATTGCGCATAAAGTCTTTTTATTATTTTATGATTAATTCGCTTGATTGCATATTAGAGCACCTTATTAAACTATAAATACAAACTTGTACCTCAACATCACGTCTCTAAGTTACCACACCAATTTTATAGCACCATGTTAAACCATCGATAGATATTAATCAAACAATTTTAGAGCACCCTATTAAAGCATCAAAAAAGACTTTCAAAATTACAAATCTAATATTCTCATAGGCATTTTATCAAACAATTTTAGATCACCCTATTTAATCATAAAACAAACTTGTATTAAAAAACCAAATAACTCTAAGAAACAATTTCAATCCCAACTGATATTGCAAACATTCAAATTCAAACACTATGGTTTGACTAAAGCATGCCAAACTAATGTCACAGACATTCGTTTAATTCTAGACTTCTATTTGAAAGTCACCCAAGAGGGGGGGTGAATTGGGTTACCGAGTAGTTATTGCCCTTTTTGAAGTTTTATGCGCAATTTACAATTATGATGTATATATATATATATATATATATATATATATAAGCGATGCAAGTAAAAGAAATGCAGGAAATATAAAATGACACGCGATTTATAGTGGTTCGATCCAACGATCTACATCCACTACCTAACCTCCTCGGTTAGGATTTCAACCCCACTTATATTACCAATAAGTGTTACAACCTAAGCATCACCTAGGATTTTCCCACCTAGCCGCAACTAGGATTTTTCCCACCTAGCCTCAACTAGGATTTTTCCCACCTAGCCGCAACTAGGATTTTCCCCACCTAGCCGCAACTAGGATTTTCCCCACCTAGCCTCAACTAGGATTTTTCTCACCTAGCCGCAACTAGGATTTTTCCCACCTAGCCTCAACTAGGATTTTTCCCACCTAGCCGCAACTAGGATTTTCCCTTTCGACTTAGATTCCACTAAGTCTTACAATGATTCAAATACAACAATTTTGCTGGAAATACAAAGATACACTTTACAACAAAAGTGGTATCAAATTCAAACACAAGCAAGCCACCTAGAGCCTAACTCTTATGCATGCAAGTGTGAGCATAAATGGAATATGCAAAATATGTTACTGATGTTGATGCAAATTCCAAATCTGAAATCGTTTCAAAAACTTAATATATATGTGTGAAACCGATTTCGAGTATAAGAACAAAAGTTTATCAAGAATCAAGTTTAAGTGCAATATTTTTGTTCAAATCAATCTCAGAGTTTGATAAGATAAATTTAAGTACAAAAACTCAGAGAATATGTTCAAACACATATACCAAAATGATTTTCAAATCAACTACTCAAAATATATAGATTAAGCACAAGTAAGATTTGTAGATCTAGAAATTTCTTACAACCGAGAAGAATGACAGAAGAGATCACTACGGAGTGATTATTGAACTCCTTTTGAAAGCCTCAAATGTGTTGGATATGTGAGCTTAAGAACACCACCGAGATCTCCTTATTTCTTCACAAAAATCGATTTCTACCTTGTAGATCTATTGATTTTGAGTGTGTTTGCTCTTGATGTTTAAAACCAAGTTTGAGGTGGTTTTATAGTGGTAGGAATTCCAATATAGCCGTTTATGACCGTTCTAGGAATCCAGAAAATTGAAAATTCAAATTTCAAGCTTGATTTCCAAAAGTCGAAATTGCAGGTGCAGTGCAATTAGCGCGCTAATATCGTGAGTTAGCGCGCTAACACTTGTCTTAGCGCGCTAATGACATTATTAGCGCGCTAATGCAGGGGACTTCAGAATAATTAATTTATCCCTTTGTGTTAGCGACCCTTAAACTTGTCCGGGACCTAACCAACCCTTATATAACATGTTATACATGTTTATTATGAGTCATTAAGCTTACTTGGGTGGTCCGGATAATTTTACAAACCCCGAAAACGGAAATTCAAAGTTTCACAACTTATTAGGGGCTTTTCTGCAAATTTTCAGTTTTCTTTTTGAATACCTTTGAAAAACGAGTTTTCTTTTTCAAAAACATTTATAATGATCTTTAATATGCAAATGACCATTCACACAAAGTTTTCACATTGTTTAAACTCATTTACCTAGTTAAGTGTTTAAAATCCACTTTTAAACTTTGAAATCAACTTATGACTTTGAGAAATGATTTCGAAAACTTGATGTATGCATGAACTAATGCATTTGGCTTGCGTGAAAGAATTTGTATACCTTACATTGATTTTACAAATTGCGGCTTGAACTTTTCTTCTTCATTTCTTCATTTTTGCCGAGTCTTGAACTTGTATTTCTTGAGTGCACTTGAAGTCTTGTATTGCATCATTTATTCCAACAATTTCTCAATATTTCTTGAATATCCCTGATGTGTTGTATTGCATCCTTTGACACAAACTGAAATACATGATTAGTACATTTTCACCTTGTTTGTTTCCATCAAAATCTCGGTTGGAATGTGAGTGACTAACCACTTAGTCCAACAATCTCCCCCTTTTTGATGATAACAAACAATGTGAACTTTTAAAGGTGTAAAAACACAATCTAAATGTATATCACATTCAACACATCAATCTTTTCAAGTTTAACCACATTTAGCTTCAAATGTGCAAGTTCAAAACCAACAACCGTTTCAAGTATACCAAGATAAAAACCTTTCAAAACCTTTCAAGTTCAACACCACATTTTTCAAAACCAAAACCTTTCAAGTTCACCACATTTTTCTCCCCCTTTTGATATTATCAAAAAGTAGGGTCAAGCATCCACAATTTTTCTCCCTCTTTCAAGTATACCAATAAAAAAACCAACAACTTTTTCAAGTATACCAATATATGCAGACTAAAATTATCAACTTGATACCAGTTACAAAAATCAATAATATTTACGTATCAACCTGATACCAGTAAAAATGAGAATTATTAACCCGATACCAATATATACCAATGAAAATATCACCCTTTCAAGTTCTACCTTTTCTCCCCCGTTTTATATTAGCTATCTGCACCATATACCAAGTTAAAAGCATTCTCCCCCTCACTTTATGCATAAGAATAAAATTCTCCCCCTTACTTTATGCATATCAATAAATAACATACGGAAGCGATACACAAGCATAGACTATCAAACATAGTGAAGCACAAAATAGCCATAAAGAAAACTCAGAGATACGCAAAGAAAATTCATGATATAGATAGCAAAAAGTAATGAGATAGCATAAGTGTGGCTTAACAAGAGTTTGACAAATCAAAACACCTAAGACTAACATGTGGGAGCCTAATGCTCATCTAGGTGTATCTAGACGCTTCTTCTAGAAGATGGTGGTGGATGGGCAGAACTAGAAGCGTGATCATCTTGCGCGGGCCGAGCTGGAAGCCGTTGACTCTCAATACGACGAAGCCGATCAGTGTGATTCCGAAGAGTCGTCTCGACGGCATTGAATGATTGAGTCATATAATCATGCAAGTATCCCAGCTGTGCCGATACATATGCCAAAGAATGAACATGTCAAGAAGAGTGACATAGTTCTTGCTACCACCTCGTGGAAGAACGACCTTATGAAGTACCTTATGAAGAAGATGAGGTACTAGCTTAAAATCGGTATCCGTGATACCGGTCGGATAAACAGTTAAGTTCCTTTTGGACCGAAGAAAGGAATTTAGAACTTCTAAACGATCAAAAGGCCAACTCAAGAATTTGCACACAACCGTGGTCGATGGAGGGTGCAATGGAAGGTGAAGCCGTTGAGCGAGATTTTCAGGTGTAATCTCAATGGCTCGGCTACCAACAGATGAACGAAGTATAAATTGATTTGAGGTTTCAAGGTTGGAATAGAAGACTCTAACTAGAGGGGGGTTGTAGTTAGCCCGAAATGTACAAAAAGTAGTCCACCCCGCCGCATCAAGAATTTCCCGAATTGGGAGATAAGCCTTATCAAAGAAGGCGACATCGACAATGGCGGGTCGAATAATTTTGGCGTCCGTTAGCCGTGGAGCTACCAATTCTAGTACAGATGAGGACTCATGGACGGCTTTTGCACGACCCTCACGTAGTGGGGCATTAGCCGGAGGTGAGACAAGGTGAGTGGATTCATCACTAGATGAAGAGGAATGAACAATCCGTCGGTTAGAAGGACGTCGTGAGGACGTTGCTTGGGTAGGTCGAGATGGAGTGGGAGCGGTAGGTGCACCCGATCGAGAAGAAGGGCGGTTTGAGGGGCGACGTGTTGACATATTGAAACGAAAATGGAAGGAATCAACAAAGAATGGAGAAGATTTGTACCTTAGAAGAGTGGAGATCACGGTGGAGATTGTACACGGAGAGTGGATTTGGCAAGAGGAGAGAAGAAAATTCTGTTTGAGGTGAGTGTTTGATGAAAAAATTAGGTTATAAAACCCTGGCCGATCTACATTAGCGCGCTAATAAGGCTTGTTAGTGCGCTAATTCCTCTCTGGAATTTTTCGGTCGTAGGGCTATTAGCGCGCTAATTTGCGCTATTAGCGCGCTAATTCCTCTCTGGAATTTTTGACACAAAAATTTTGAACTTTTGCAATTTAGCTCCGATTCTTCTCAAACTTCATGGACACTTCACTAACACCATATAAAAATGTTTGGAATAACTAGAACATATGTAGAAGGTCCATTTTTCGAGACATGCCTAACTCACGCCGAATTTTAAAAACTTGTTTTCTAGGCAAAGGCTTAGTGAGTATATTGGCTAGTTAATCCTATATGGGCACATGGATGAGTTTTAACATTTCCCCTTTTTGGATGTGATCACACAGAGAATGGTGTCTAATCTACGGTGCCACAATCATGCATCACATTCACTTTGTGCATTCAAACATGAACCATTTTGCATATTTATCTCATCAAAGTTAATGGCATAATCATTTTTATCTCTATATGCAATAAATAGGGTTTCATGCTTCTCATTCCTAACAATGCATTTCGATGATTCAAACATAACATGAAATCCTTTGTCACACAATTGACTAATACTAAGCAAATTATGTTTCAATCCATCAACAAGATAAACATTAGAAATAGAAAGTGATTTGTTACCGACGGTTCCGAGACCAATAACTCTTCCTTTGTTGTTGTCTCCAAATGTAACCTTTCCACCATCATGTCAAACATTTGTTTACCATTTGTAAACTTATGCACCGTGCTAGTCAAGTCCTCTACTTCCTTGACTAAAGCATCTCTTTCCTTTATGACTTCATTTAAGTCATTTTGGAGATCATCAATGATCTCATTTTGTGACTCTATTTCATTAATTGCAATGATCAAACTCTTTTTGAGTTGTTTGGTGTTTTTGACCTCCTTTTTCAACTCTTTCCTAAGCTCATCAAGATTTGGAACATCATTCAAATCATTAACATTATCAAAATTAAAGGAGTTAGAATTTACCTCGCCTTGTGCCATGAGACAAAATATTGCCTTCTCACTTTCGATTCGAGTCCGAACTTGAAGATGATGAGTCATCCCAAGTTGCTTTGAAACTCTTCTTTCCTTTGTCAAATACCTTCTTGGCTTTGCACTCCGTTTTGACGTGACCCGGTTTGCCGCAACCGTAGCATATTATTTCGTTTGGTTTTCCTTCCTTGCTTCCACTTCGCAGCTTCTTCTTGTACTTATCTCGTTTGTACACGGCCTTATTGAGCTTTCTTGAGATCATAGCTACTTCTTTCTCAAGATCATTTTCATCATATGATTCCTCATTTTCGATGACCTCTACTGATGCACTTGGGGAGCTACTTGCCTTTAAAGCGATTTCTTTTCTTGAGCTTTTAGTCCCTCCACTTAGTGCTTCCAATCTTGCTCTGTCTTTTAGTTCAAATTCATGAACTGTTAGCTCTCCGCATAATGCATCGAATGTATAATCTCCAAGATTTTGAGCCGATTGGATAGCGTATTTCTTGGCATCCCATTCCTTAGGCAAGCCTCTAAGGAATTTATATACTGAAGTTTCTTGATCATAATTCTTGCCTAGATTCTTGATCTCATTTAGTAGCTTCGTGAATCTAGTGATGGCGGTGGCTATGTCTTCATCACCTTGAACTCGGAAGGTTTCATAATGTTCCTCAAGAATTCTCGGCTTGGTCTTCTTTACTTGCATGGTACCTTCATAATGTACCTCAAGCTTCTCCCATACTTCCCTTGCCGTTTGACAAGCACTTACTCTGTTGAATTCATTTTCACTTAATGCACAAAATAAGTGATTTACGGCTTGATCATTTGAAAGCTCAAGCTTTATCTCCTCCGTGGTGTATTCTTTCAATGGCTTACCCGGTGGAGTGTAACCATTTTCAATTACATCCCATAAAAATCTATTTTGTGCTCTAATATAAAATTTCATTCTTACTTTCCAATGAGCATAATTGGTTCCATCAAAATATGGAGGCCTAACCGAAGAATTACCTTCCCGAAGTCGAGCTGGATCTAAAGTTTGCATCCTTGCACAAAAACACTCAAAGATACGTTAGTAACACTTTGAGCAATAACCCGCTCTGATACCAATTGAAGGTCACCCAAGAGGGGGGGTGAATTGGGTTACCGAGTAGTTATTGCCCTTTTTGAAATTTTATGCGCAATTTACAATTATGATGTATATATATATATAAGCGATGCAAGTAAAAGAAATGCAGGAAATATAAAATGACACGCGATTTATAGTGGTTCGATCCAACGATCTACATCCACTACCTAACCTCCTCGGTTAGGATTTCAACCCCACTTATATTACCAATAAGTGTTACAACCTAAGCATCACCTAGGATTTTCCCACCTAGCCGCAACTAGGATTTTTCCCACCTAGCCTCAACTAGGATTTTTCCCACCTAGCCGCAACTAGGATTTTCCCCACCTAGCCGCAACTAGGATTTTCCCCACCTAGCCTCAACTAAGATTTTTCTCACCTAGCCGCAACTAGGATTTTTCCCACCTAGCCTCAACTAGGATTTTTCCCACCTAGCCGCAACTAGGATTTTCCCTTTCGACTTAGATTCCACTAAGTCTTACAATGATTCAAATACAACAATTTTGCTTTGAAATACAAAGATACACTTTACAACAAAAGTGGTATCAAATTCAAACACAAGCAAGCCACCTGAGCCTAACTCTTATGCATGCAAGTGTGAGCATAAATGGAATATGCAAAATATGTTACGATGTTGATGCAAATTCCAAATCTGAAATCGTTTCAAAAACTTAATATATATGTGTGAAACCGATTTCGAGTATAAGAACAAAAGTTTATCAAGAATCAAGTTTAAGTGCAATACTTTTGTTCAAATCAATCTCGAGTTTGATAAGATAAATTTAAGTACAAAAACTCGAGAATATGTTCAAACACACATACCAAAATGATTTTCAAATCAACTACTCAAAATATATAGATTAAGCACAAGTAAGATTTGTAGATCTAGAAATTTCTTACAACCAAGAATGACAGAAGAGATCACTCTCCGGAGTGATTATTGAACTCCTTTTGAAAGCCTCAAATGTCTTGGATATGTGAGCTTAAGAACAACCACCGAGATCTCCTTATTTCTTCACAAAAATCAGATTTCTACCTTGTAGATCTATTGATTTTGAGTGTGTTTGCTCTTGATGTTTAAAACCAAGTTTGAGGTGGTTTTATAGTGGTAGGAATTCCAATATAGCCGTTTATGACCGTTCTAGGAATCCGAAAATTGAAAATTCAAATTTCAAGCTTGATTTCCAAAAGTCGAAATTGCAGCGAGTGCAATTAGCGCGCTAATACGTGAGTTAGCGCGCTAACACTGTCTTAGCGCGCTAATGACATTATTAGCGCGCTAACCGCTGCGGGACTTCGAATAATTAATTTATCCCTTTGTGTTAGCGACCCTTAAACTTGTCCTAGGACCTAACCAACCCTTATATAACATGTTATATATGTTTATTATGAGTCATTAAGCTTACTTGGGTGGTCCTGGATAATTTTACAAACCCCGAAAACGGAAATTCAAAGTTTCACAACTTATTAGGGGCTTTTCTCGCAAATTTTCGCTTTTCTTTTTGAATACCTTTGAAAAACGAGTTTTCCTTTTTCAAAAACATTTATAATGATCTTTAATATGCAAATGACCATTCACACAAAGTTTTCACATTGTTTAAACTCATTTACCTAGTTAAGTGTTTAAAATCCACTTTTAAACTTTGAAATCAACTTATGACTTTGAGAAATGATTTCGAAAACTTGATGTATGCATGAACTAATGCATTTGGCTTGCGTGAAAGAATTTGTATACCTTACATTGATTTTACAAATTGCGGCTTGAACTTTTCTTCTTCATTTCTTCATTTTTGCCGAGTCTTGAACTTGTATTTCTTGAGTGCTCTTGAAGTCTTGTATTGCATCATTTATTCCAACAATTTCTCCATATTTCTTGAATATCCCTGATGTGTTGTATTGCATCCTTTGACACAAACCGAAATACATGATTAGTACATTTTCACCCTATTAACTACTAAGCATATCAAACATTATATTTTTTAGCTTTTATAATAATTCTAGACATGTGATTAAGCGAAGTGGTAAAATTTAAAATACACTAATATATGTTGTTAAAAATATAAAATAATTGTCACAAAAATACAGTACATATGAACTTTATAAACTACACCTATTGATATAATTAAGTAAGAGTAATTAAGAAGATTACTTAGTAGGAGGAATGGTAGAGGGAAGCTTTCCATGTTACAACATCAAACAACAATAAAAGCAGGTCTACCCTCCTTCTTTTTCATCATTCTCCACTAAAAATATATCATAAGTGAGAACAACAACAGCAACAAAAACACAAATAACACAATACAACCTTAAGCAATAAAGCAAACTATAAGCAAATACAAAGATTAACACAATATGATTAAGAACATTAATAAACAACAACTACCAAAGCATTAAAAACCAATTGTTCGATCAATTTGCCCATTTTAACAATTGAAGACCTATGTGTCTATCTGCAAAAAACAAGTGAATGAACCTTGTCAATGGTCTATTTTGCACATGCACAAGAATATGAAAGCATAAAAGGAGGCAACAAGTAGAGTAAAAAATATAGCTAAATAAAAAGATAAATTACAGTGGATGTGTAATCCATTAAAATGCAAGGCAATCAGAAAGAGCAGCGTCATTACCATGCCTCCCTTCGTTGGTGGGATAGTTAATCTTTACACTGTGCTAGTCTGAGTGAAGGACTTGTTGCATACTCGTTCTTGAAATTCACAACACCAAAACCTATTGGGTGACTAAAACACCATATATTTTAAATACCATTCAATTGCTATACTTATATATGTAAAAAGCCATCTTGAAATCTCAGTTCATAAACAAAACCCAAACCTACCTACTTCAATCAAAAATCAAACCAACACATTCATATTTTCCAATTGAAAATTGCACTACTTCACCATCAAAATCAACTAAAAGAACATCACGAACATCAAAACCAAGTCCCCTAATCACAAAACACAAAACTGAATCGATTCCCCCCACTACCAACGTCAAACCCCAATAATTCTTCAATCGTACATATATAATCGATCAGTTTGCATATAGACAGATAAGCACATACCTTAATCATCACATAGAAACATACACATGTAGCTGTGAGTTCGATCAGTTTGGATTATTGTCGAAACTAACTATAGCAAGATAGAGAGTTGAGGGCTAGAGAGAGATCAACCGGAGTTGAGATAACAGAGAGATTAATGATAAAGAGAGAGAGAGAGAGAGATGTCGACTGAGATGTTTGACATGTCGACTGAGATGTTTGAAATCAAGAAAAAATGAGGGTTTAGTGATAGTTAGTTAATTTCACAGATCATCATCAAACTTTACTATTTGTAACACTTTGATAACTAAACTTGTATTTGTATCAAATAAGTCACCTAACTTTTTTAATTATTTCACAAAAGTCACTTTGGCCACACTTTCATAATTAATGACAACTTTGCCCATCTTATTAGAAAATAGAGAAGAGAAAGAGAGAATTGGGTTTGAAATGCACCATGAAGTCGAAGGAGAGGAGATAGGGCAGTGCTTGGAGGGGGAGGTTGCCGACCTTGATATTGAAATGTTATGCTCCTGATTTCTTCAATGTTTCTTCTGATATTGCTAATGAAACATGGGTTGTTGGAGGAGAAGTGGATATTCTCAAGGAGTAGAAGTTTGAACATATGATTACTACTTGGATTTTAGAGATTAGACATGCACAGTTTCATCTTCTCCTTTGACAAATTTAGTTCATGAATTGATGCAATTAAAAACTTCTCTTGTTCTTTAGTTGATTTACTCATCACATTCATCAAAAAAGATTCACTCATCGCTTATTTGCCCATCCTGCCAACTTTCACCCTTACTATCTCTACCACGTACCACCCCCTCCAAGCATCGCCCTCTCTCCCCTCCTTCAACCTCATGGTGCATTTCAAACCCAATTCTCTCTTTTTCCTCTCTTTTCTAACCAGAAGGGCAAAGTTGTCATTAATTATGAAAGTGTGGCAAAAGTGATTTTTGTGAAAGAATTAAGAAAGTTGGGTGATTTATTTGATACAAAAGCAAGTTTAGTTATCAAAGTGTCACAAATAGTAAAGTTGGATGATCATATGTGAAATTAACTCCCGAGAAGATGGAAGGAGAAATCGAATATAGGAATCCAAAAGTGACGAAGGGTTAGGAGGTCAGTTCAAGTAACGAAGGAAAAGAGCACTATTCGTGCTTTTAATATATAGGTAGATAGTCGAATGAGAGAAAGTTAAGAAGCTACCTCATAGGGATGCAAATTGGGAGGGGAGGAGATGGGGACCCCATCTCCATCCCCGTCCCTGCTTAAGAATCCATCCCTAATCTCCATACTTATCCCCACGCAGGGATGAACTTTCATTCTCATCCACATCCTTGCCTAATCCCTGCGAGGATAAAGAATCTCCGTGGGGAAAAAAATTTCCTATTTCATTCCCCATTGAATATCTCCGCGGGGATTCTTATAGAGAATTTGCAAAGAATCACAGCGAGGAAATAATTTTTCACACTTAATTTTTTTTGAAAACTTATAAAAAGATATGGTACACATACATATAATCACAATTGTTGAAAATTTCAACCAAATAAAGTATAACATATAAATATAGTTGCAAAACAATTCAAAACAAAACATATAATCATTTAAAAAAAACATATCATTAACCAAACAAATTAAAGTTATAAATCATGTTAGAGTTTGTTTATCACTAGTGTTTTGGGTGAAAGCCTTGTAATATTATATAAAATTGATACATACAATGTATATAGATGCATTCGATGTATACATGGATTTTCGCGGGGATCCCCGCGGATATTACTAATGGGAATTCTCCGAGTGGATATGAGATTTTACCCCCGTCCCCGTTGTGGGGAATCTCCATCCCCTGTTGGGACTCCCCGCCCCACTTGCATCCCTACTGCTTCCTCTCACCATTCTGACTTTCTGATTTTCTCAATTTTCATATTTTTTGCTATTTATTTATTTCTATTATCGATTGTCCCAATAGATATAATTATATATTAAGTGTGCATCAGTTAATAATGGTTTTATTATCAATAAATGGATTCATAGAATAAGTACATTCGACTCGAAATCATAGGCAAATACATAGAATGGAGTGTAGTACAAGGTTGTCAAAATCAAGAGCAGATACATGAAATGGAATGTAGTGCAAGTTCTATTCCCCTAATAAATTTTACCTATCATCCATCCTTTTAGACAGTAATTCTCCCACGTCAATCTTTAGGGAGTGCTTGGCCATCATCTGCATTTTTGTTTGGGTCTCCAGATGCACATGTTTGTGGTGTTCTTTGCGTTTAAACGATGCACAAGAACCATGAGTTGGCTTATGTAAGGGGCCGAGCACGATGATTTTTTTATATAGTTTTTGCTTGACGAGGAGTCAACTACGACACCCATTATTTTATAATTTTCCTGTTTTACATATTTATAAAAATATATACTATAAAAGGAGTCTTTCCTCCAATTTATAATTAAAAAAAAACTCGGAAGAAAAAAAAACACAATACAATTCCACATACTTCATTCATTTCATTTTTTTATTTACTTTACTAAAAATATGATGTTGTTTTGAATTCAGCACTTGAATAGGAGGTCCAAATATTTACCTTTGTTGGTGTAATATTTAGTATTGGGCAGATGATATAGTCATAATATCATCCAAAAATATCGATGTAGACGCTTAGTTAAGGATGTAAAATAATTTAAAAAACCTTATATTATATAAGTTTGAACAACACCAGCACGAAGCGCAAGAAAACAACTAGTTTGTTAATAATGGGTGAATAGATGCTTACACTTAGGTCTGGCAGGTTATCTAAAAAGGTGAGTGCTAGCTAGGCGTACATCACCAAATCATATTGCGTTTTGACGTGCAGATTGATGCACCTCGGGATTATAACACGGATCTCGAGGAGCATCTTACGCACATTAAAATGTGATGTACTTTCTTTGTGCATTTGTTGATGTACATCTAGAGTTTTCCATCTAAAAAATAGTGTTCATGTCCACTGGTCTAAATATTATGCATGACACAAGAAACACATTAAGCTGGCAAATGATACAATAATTTATAGTGTCATTAGTTGTCATATTAGAGTTTGGTAAATGACTTAGCAAAGTTGTGTTTCACGTGCTTATGAAACCAACTGTAAATCAGTTTGTTATTGATCTCTGAATCAGTTTGTTACTTATCCCGAATCAATTTAATTTGTTATGGACAAGGATACACAGTTGCAAAAAGATTTGATATGCAGTTGCAACATGATCTCATAATCGATCAGTTGCAGATTGATCTCATCCACTCCAACAAAAGATATGCGGTTAAGTGGAGCAGATGTTCTGAGACACATTTACTACGTGATCAATATGATGAGACGTGGTTTTTTGAAGATGAAGACACGTCATACCTCTAGTTGTTATGGTTAAAATTGCGGGTCTTATATATGTCTATATATATTCCAAAGTTGAAGGTGTATGGAACTCATCTACTTTGTATTTAGTGGACATTGTTAGTTCACTTCTATCTTCGAGTTATAAGTACAAAGGGAACTTGGGTATTCTAGTGAGGAGTAGCCTCACCGTGTAAGTATCAGGTACTTGTGTAAAGTCCATAAGATGAGTAAAGGAGATGCTAGGAGGAGCTCAGTGAGGGAGTTTTTGGGGCATGTGCCCTAGGTCAATCCAAAAATATTGTTTATCTTATAATCTCAAATAATAACATTGAGGTTTTCATTTGTTGTTTTATTATATGTGATTGCATATTTACCTTATAGTAAGATCCACGGACATTTGTTAAAATATCCTAAATGCCCCTAGTCGGTCATTATATTGAGAACTATAATGAATTAAGACTAGCGTGAGTCTTGATTGATGGCATGTGATGATCATGCGTATAGAGATAACGAATCGAGATAATAAGTACTTGTTAAGGAACAAGGTACTAGACTGACCAGTTATGAGAACATCACATAAATTAAGTCATATGTGTTACTCGTGATCTCTATATCATTTAGTCCTTTGACTTGAGATTACCATAGGCTTCAATATTATGAGCATGGTGATTTGGCATAATCAAACGTTGTCTTTAACCAGACGATTATAAAGATTATGATTAGTTACCATGTGAATTATATGTGAAGGTGTGTAATCAAGATAGAATTTTTCACTCTCGTATAGAGAGAGATATCAATGAATCCCTCGATATGATAGACTGATAATGGTCAAGTCCATATGAATTGATATGATCAATGTCACTCGATGTTTTTAGTTTACCTAAAGATCGAGACTAGTACGATTGAACATTAAGTGTGACTTTCCATATCTAATGTTTAATCAAAGGATATCGCACAACAAAAAGATATGATATATGTTATTCATTAGGTTGTATCAATTTTGATATTCATGCTACCTGAGTAGTTATAATGTCTTACTAGAGACCGCTTATAACTTGTGTACCAAAATGGTTTTGGTACATTGTCAACATCGCATGAACCTATTAGATCACATACAAAGAATGGCTTTGCGCAATTTTAATTGGTCCAGAGTAGTGAATTTTATATGATAAATTTCATGACATATAAGTCATTACAATTTGTTAGATAATAACTTATTAATATGGACGTATGTGTAATTTGCTTAAACTGCATAAATATAATAGTTGTATTACGAATATGATTTTAAGTAAAGGCTTATCTACACATATAAATAGAGGCTAAAATCTTAAAACGAAATAAGATTTTCATTTTTGCTATTTTCGAGTTATCTGGACTTTGAGAGAGAAAGAAAAACGTCTTTTATCTCTCTTGGGGGGCTTATATTCCAAATTATGGTCACCGTTCGTGTGTGGATTTTTGATAGAGGGGACGCACTTGAACATCTTGAAAATCGGACAATCGGAAAAGGAAATCACAGAATAAGATATAAGTGAAATCCACGTATTAACCATAATGTCTCAGGGAAATCAATTAGACCAACTTGAAGGTATATCTTACACGAGGCCATGCATCATTACTTACCAATATAAATTACACGTGTTGGAAGACATGTATGGATGGATACATCTTCTCTATTGATGTTAAAGCCTCGAGAACTATTCAGAACGGATGTGTATCGCCACTTGTAGATGGAGTGCCAAAGAGCACCCAAGCAGTGGATTGAAGCCAAAGAAAAGTTGTCTGCAAATTCCAAAGGATTGAATACCATCTTTGGAGCAGTAAATCAGGAACATTTCAACCTCATATCATTGTGCAAATTTGCTAAAGAAGCTTGAAAGATTCTTGAAAATTTATTTGAAGGAAATGAAGATCTACGTGAGTCGAAGAACCATAAAAATGTATCAATAAACCATAAAAATGAACTCTAGTCTCATGGGCCTGGCGTTGCATTATGCTCATCCTCATAATTAATATTACACGATGGTGGTAGTGTCAAAGCCAGGGACAACATTACATAAATAAGCCCTCAAATATATCCCATTTTCTCAAAAATTGAGAAATTCACATCAGCTAAAATGTCATAGATTAATCAATTGTGATTCTTCTAGTTTCAACTCAATTCTTCAATTTGACTTTCAAAATGTGCCATACAAAACTCTATTATCAACATCTACGTATGACTTTTGAGCTTAAGTGATTTATTAGAAACTCAATTTAATTAAACCACCATAATAAAAATATAAAATTTACCTTCTTTTGATCAATCACCCTTAAGATTGCTCAACATTTATAGTTTTTCTCGATCCTCTTGATGGACATCTCTCCTATATTGCTCTCGTTCTCACTATTTAGTAATTGTCGAGGCAAGCAGTGCGTTGTCAAAGTGTGATGGCCCCAAATTCGAGACAAACCGGGCATCGCCATGTTGACGGACATGTCACCAAGCCATGCCACGTCACCCGCACACATGTCTGTGACGGCCCGCGTACTTACCATCTAATACTCCAACTTAGTAAATTTTGATATTTAAATGATTATTTTAGCAAAATATACTAAGTTATAAAGTTTTTATAACTTAATTAATTTATTTTGATGTATTTAAGTTATTTTAGTAGCGGAAGTCTTACTAACATGCATATAATTAATGTAAACGAGTTATGCAATATTTAACAACCTATGGGGTGGAAACCCAACAAAAAGATACCATGTATATCAGTTAAGGCGACAAAAATGTATAATAGGTGTCGATATACATGTATCAGGTAAAAGTCTCTCAAAAAATATCCAAAAAAATATATACGTAAATACAAACACCTACGAGTAAGCTAGTGGAGGCGCTCCAAATCAGAGGTAGTCGCCAATCACCACCTTCCCCCGGCTCGTCGTAGGATCTGCAACTTGCCACCAACAAACAATGACAAGTTCCAAGTGAGTAAATCCCAGAGAAATTCAGTTAGTATTCACAAGAAATCAAGAAAAACGACTACAATTCATGCATATAAAGTAAATGAACAGGAATATAAAGCATGAATATAAGTCGTGAGATAATCAAGAATGTGGAACGCGAGTGTGGTGTATAGCTATCGAGCCCTGGGACAAAAACTAAACCAAGAAGGCCCTGGAGGTGAGGAAATCCACACCCCCTCTTCACGGTCGAAATGAGGAACTTTGTTGGTCGGAAGGTAGACTTCCGTCCAACGCCTCAAAAGAGAGGAAATCTGTGACGGAGGTGGGCCTCACGTAAACTCGCTCTCGAGATCTTCGACTCGCTGAGAAAAATCTCACGCATAGTCTAAGGTATGACCAACACCGTAGCAACAATCGGATCGCCATCAACGAGAGAGCCGGAAAGGGGTCACGCACGTCCCTTCGACCATACACATACACGCGGGAATAGAGTAAACATGCAAACTGAACTAGCGAAAAATAATGTGAAAATAAATAATTTACAAAGAGAATAAGTAAATTCTAAACCGACTTTCTCGTGGGTTTACTTACCTCAAACGCTTTCGAACGTCCCGCACACGCCTCGAGATACGCGTATGATACCCGACTATAGTCTCCTAAATTCCTAGTATCCAATTATACCACTTTTGTTATTTTAAAGTCACATTAAAAGAATTTATAATGTGTGACTAAAAATTTGAGCTTTTGTTTCCAAAAAGTTTAATTTCGCACACTTTTCGAGTTGTGTCGGAGTGCCAATGCCCCAAAAGTCCTCAAAACTACCTTTTTTATATTTTTCCACTTTCTTATATTTTTCTTAATTTTTTTGGATTTTTTCATAATTTTCTAGCTATTTTTTCTATTTTTCTAATATTTATTTGATTTAAAAATGTATTTAGATATATTTTAATATTTATTTTATTTTAATATAGGGGTGGGCCCCCTGGATCGGGTTTGACCTAGCCCAACCGGTCGGCCGGTCGACCGGTCCGGCCGCCCAACTGGGTCGGGCCCAAACCGTGCGTGCAACCCAACCCCCCCCCCCCCCATCGTCTTCTTCTCCAGAGACGCAAGTCTCTGGTTTCCCTTTTTTTTCTTTTTCTTTCTGGTTTGGGTTGGGGTTGCTCTCCACCCCAACCCTTGTGGACTCGATGGCAGGGGGAGACACCCCTGCCATCTCCACCCCCGACCTCGGTTCGGCCACCATGGCCGAACTCCCTTCTCGACCACCATGGCCGACGCACCAACAACAACCAAAAACAACGACTCACCTCGACCGTGACGTCTCCACCTCCTGTTCTCCTTCCCGCTCCTCTTCTCCTCCTTCTCCTCTCTGATTCTTCTTCTCCCTCTCGGCCTCCCGAACTTGTGACTGTGTGTGTGTGTAGGTGTGGGTGTGAGTGTGAGAGGGTGATGTGTAGGTGTGGGAGAGTGACGTGAGGGAGAGGAGAACATGATGAGGGAGTGAGGTGGAGTGTACTTGAGGGATAAGTTGTTGACTTGTGACACCGCTGGGACTCTCGCCTGTGTTCGCGGCCGTTTCGACGCCCGAATTTTGCGTCCAAATCGCGATATACGCGTACCGCCGCGTCACTAACCACCCAATATATATTTCATAGTAGTTATTTGACCAATTTTTATTTAATTTGTTTGTTTTACTTTCCCCGGCCTAGTGTACCCACAGTTCGCTCTTCAGTACCCGTCTTGACACGTTTTTCGATGCGAACACCCGTTACACTATCTCGCTCGATTCAATGATATAAATACACACATGCGATGCTAGGTAAATAACTCGATATACATCATCGCAAATAGGCAAACAATCACACAAAAATCACTATTTACCTAGTTGGTGTGCCCTGACCTATCTGCGGCGTCCACGTGGGTATGAGCTTAGGGTCTTAACATGTAATTTGTCAGTTAATTGTGATTAATTATAGCGGGCCATTACACAAAGACATAAAGAAAATAATGGGCATCGTTATGTGCACCTCAATTGTTTATGAGGGCATCCCCAAATGCATGTAAATTGATACACTTTTGGGGTGCCCTCATAAATAATTGGGGTGCATATAGCACCGCTCAAAATAAATTGAAGTAGCACCGCCACGTCATGTTAAGTACAGTAACACTAGGCCACTAGGATGCTGCCACCATATTTATCTCTAAAAAATTATCTCTTTATTATTATTATTATTATTATTATTATTATTATTATTATTATTATTATTATTATTATTATTTAACTAAAAGTGAGAAAGCCAAAACAAGTAGCTTTTTTATTATTATTTTATAAGTTTGCCTTTCACGGCCCAAATAGTTAATACGAGTTTATGAGTTTTAGGAGGGTTGTTAATTTAGTGGGAGTCTATTCCTCTATATTAAAATAAACTTTGCATAATCTTTATTATAGATCAATGGCCTCTTCAAGTAACAATAATCCCCTGTCATTGCGATCCATCCTTGAGAAGGATAAGCTATCTGGGACTAACTTTCGTGATTGGTTCAAAAACTTGAGAATTGTTCTTAACCATGAACGCAAGATGTATGTCCTGGATGCTCCAATCCCAGAGGACCCACCAGCCAATGCTACGAAAGCTGTGAAGGATGCGCATAATAATCATGTCGACGATTCTACTGATGTTGCATGTATTATGCTGGCAATTATGGTTCCTAAACTTCAGAAAGACATAGATCTAATGGAAGCCTACGACATGGCTATAACGCTGAAAGAAATGTTCCAACAGCAAGCTAAGCAAGAAAGGCTCGAGACAGTCAAAAACCTACATTCTTGCAAGATGACTGATGATGCATCAGTTAGTCCTCATGTTCCAAAGATGAAGGGCTATGTTGACCAGCTTAATAGACTCGAATTTCCCATAAGCCAAGAGTTGGCTACGGATTTGATCCTAAATTCATTACCCGAAAGTTACTCACAATTTGTGATGAACTACAATATGAATAATATGGAAAAATCAATTTCAGAGTTGCATTTGATGCTCAAAACTGCTGAACAAAATATCGAGAAACACTCTAGTAATGTGTTGATGGTCCAAACGGGAGAGAATGAAGAAAAAGGAAAAGGCAAGGCTAAAGTTGTCAAAGCTGCTGCAACACCAGTCGCAAAGACTGTGGAACAAGTCAAGCCTCTAGCCTATTCCTGCTTCAAAACACCCAAAAGAAAAGGAATGAAATTGTCATTTCTGTCATGCACCTGGACATTAGTTCAGAAATTGCAAACTCTATCTTGAAGATCTAAAGAAGAAAAATGGTAGTGCCACTTCCACTATAGGTATTTATATTATTAAAATTAATTTATCTACTAGTGATTCATGGGTATTAGATATCGGATGTGGATCTCACATTTTTATAAATGTGCGGGGACTCACTAGAAGTAGAAAATTGAAGAAATAAAAAGTCATCCTCCGCATAGGGAATGGAGAAAAGTTGTTGCCCTTGCTGTTGGATCATATGAATTAGTCTTACCTAGTTGACTTATTTTAACTTTAAATAATTGTTATTTTGTGTCCGCCTTGAGCATAAACATCATTTCTGTTTCATGTTTGGATATGATGGTTTTGATTTTATTATTGTGAATAATAGATGTTTCATTTCTCGTAAAGGAATATTTTATTCAAATGCTTATTTATGTGATGGTCTTTACATTCTAAGCATGAAAAATTCCACTGATACTCCAGTCTTTAACATAAATACAAAGAGATTTAATTCAAATGATTTGAATCAAACCTATCTTTGGCATTGTCGTCTCGAGCATATAAATGAGAAACACATAACGAAACTCCATAAAGATGGACTTCTAGATTCATTTGAAATAGAAACATATGAAACGTGCGTGTGACGGCCCCAATTTTTCCACAAATTGGGCCCCACCCGGCCTAAACCCACGTGGACCCCGAGCCAGTCTCGCAAGGTCAACGAGAGCCTAGTCAGCCTTCCAATCCATCACTATCAGAACATTCAACATTTACAATTGAGTTATTAATATTTTTCGAGTTTTACAATTTAGCGGAAACAACTAATAAATTAAATAACTCAACAAAAAGATCATGGAGTTAGGCAACCTAATTGTGGAACCCAGTCAATATCATCAGATTAGAGTAAAAATACAAAATATACAAAAGTTCGCCTAGCTATGAAGCCTTCCCTCTACTACTCGTCCTCGGCTCTGCACTCAGTCAAATATAAGAATGACGAGCCCAGGTAAGTAAATCCAGTAGGACATATGCACAACATTTCACGATATCTAAAACAACAGTTCACGATATCCCAAAGCAGTCGAATTCATGCAAATAGAATGAAAGGAATCAAGAACGCATGAATATACAAGACTGTAAACAATCCATCGATGAGTATTGTCAAATAACAAGGAGTCCGGACCAAAAAGTCGTTGAGTCGCGGAAAAATCCCTGCAGACTCGGGTTTAGGACGAGCCCCATGCCTCCCAGCCCTAACCCTCGCGACTATGAGATATCCATAGACCCGGATCAAGGACGAGACACCTGCCTCCCAGCCCTAGCCCGTACGACTATGAAGCATCCATGGACCCGGATAAGAGCCCCCACGTACATTCAATTGGGAGATATCGACGGACGATCATGCAAGACCTCAGGTTTAGGACGAGGCCTCTGCCTCCCAGCCTTAACACTCTCATATCGCAGATAACAGTAACCATGACTCACTTGCCAATGGACCCACTCAATCGACAACAATTCAACGATAGCTATCATCACAAAGCAATGAACAACAATAAAGCTATCACATAACAGTAAACAACAACAGCCAATGGAGAGACATGAAATATTATATAAATCCCTAGCTGGTTTACTTACCTCGAGAAATCATGAACTCGAAATCAAGACGTCTCACTTTCGTCTCGATTTGCGCACCCAAAACCCGACTCCTAGTCCCTGGTGTCCATTTAAACATTTTACGCCTATTTTATTGAAAATCATTCAGATCACAACTCGATTAGTTAAAATAAACATCACCTTCATCGCGTCTTCGCGATTTAGTCAAAATCGCGCATCCGACTTGTCTATAACCCGCCACCACACTGTCGGCGCCGCACCAGCGCGCATTGCGTCAACCTCGCGCGGCCAGCTCGCTGCCGCGCGCGCCTTCCGACCACTCGCCAACGCCGCTTCTAGCGCTAAAGCCGCCGCTACCTACCGCGCCGCGCGGCTGCCGATCTTCAAGCCGTCTCACCGCGTTGCATCGCTTCGCCGCGATCGCGCCATCGCTGTCGATCCGCCCCTTTTCTCGCGCGTCGCTGCCTCGCCGGCGTAGCGGCTCATCGGCGTCGCCAAGCCGCCGTCCTTCACGCCGCACAGCTCACGCCACTGGCCGCCGTATCCACCGCACCGCACATCGCGCACCGCGGAGCCGCTGGAGTCGCCGTCCACCAGCTACCCCCGTCTCGCCCACGGGCTCGTCTCAACCGTCGCACCGTTTGCGCCCCCGTCTCGCTGCCGTTGGTTGGCCTGGAGCTGCCGGTCTCGCCGCCGACTCGGGTCCGCATACCTGCTCACCTCCCGCGGCCTTCTGCCACGCTGCTGGTTCGCCTCTGCTCACCTCCCGCAGCTGGTCGTCGTGCCCGCGTCGTCCACGCCGGAGCTCCAGCCGGCGTCCCTCTCCGATCTCCTTCTTTCTCTCCCCTCCCGATCACACTTTCTCTTCTTTCCTTATTCTCACTTTTTTCCTTCTTTTCCTCATAATCACTCTCCTCATCTCTTTTTTTCTCTCCCTTATCCTTATCTTATCCCATTTATATATATATATATATATTTCTCTTTCACTTTCAATTTCAAATCAAAAGTGTCCTCGAGATTCGTGAAACACAAATCTCGAGACAACTCAACAATCGAGTAGCGCGCATTTCGAGGTACCAACTCGCCTCCTTTCAAAATCTCAATACCCGCGCTACACGTAACACGAGGCGTATCCAATACATAAAATCACTATCTCGATCTCACGTCGGCACACGACTCGAGGCGCGTCCCCGTTCATGTTTCGGCTCACCGAGTTCAACGCTTAGTTAGCATTATCATCCCAAATTGGATTCGGATATACGTATTTCGACGAGTGGGTCTCACATACGACCTTGACTTGACACGTGGCACAAGTCAAATTTTTCGGGCCGTTACAGTCTTCCCAACGAATTAGAATATCGTCCTCGAAATTGAAACAATTGGCACATGACACTGGTGTTTTATGAATGAAGACCCTAGGCCATACCCGCCCAAGGCCATACCCCCATCTTACTCTATAGGGCTGGGCTCCTCCGCGACAAGCTGGGCTCCTCTGCGACTTCCAATCAACGAACACACCATTTGTCCCCTCCCATCAATATATGCGACAACATCCTCGCAACATATATTGGAATACAAATGAATACAATTGAACATTTTTATTTCATGATACACTCTCACTAACATACGTATATATGTTGTATACCCGCGAGAAATGTAAATCAGTCTCACTCATCGAGTGAGTTTCAACCCAACTCGTACCCTCTATCAAGTTATGATGGATAGTAGTCGGACTTGACATTGCAGTAGCATGAATTTGTTTCTGGCTGTCCACATGCCCATACAGGTACATTGAAATCCCATCCAATCGGAACATGTCCATATCCTTGTCCCTGTGCATGACTAGATCGTTGTCCCTTTCTGTGCACTCGACTGGATCTCTAACCCCGTCTCCGGCCACTGTCTCCTTATGTTAAGGATCTGACGGTGCTAGCTACCGTACTACACTAGCGTAACTCTGCGTTGGTCCATCTAACACTGGCGCCATACACGTTGCACATGGTGGAAACGCGATACGCTCTGAGGTTGATCTCTTTGCCACGATCGTCAAACCCTCGTTTTCCTCTTATCATCTCCAGACCCTCGCATTGAATGTTACGAGAATGCGATTGGTACTCTGGTGCGTGTACTCCCACGCTCTCATTAGCCATAGCCTTCTCATAAGCCTCATATACTGTGTTTGAGTCGTCGTCACTACCTAGTACCAATCGAGTCCAGTAGACCGTGTATAAAGTAATAAACCTTGTCGACGTCTGTATCGACTGCACCCCAACCGACTCCATCAAGCGTAGATACTGATCCATATAATGCATAACCGACTCCCCGATCCTCTGTCGAATGGTTTGAGAATCAGTTCTCTTTAGCTTACGAACTGTAGGAGGAATGTACTTCCCCAGGTTACAAACTGTAGGAGGAATGTACTTCCCTATCCTTGAACTCACCAATCCTTGAGCGTCCACATCGACGCCACCGTGGTGCACAACCAGACATCAACCTCGCCGGACAACGAAGGTGATGCGATACTTGGCCTCATATGATCCAAGACGTCATGAGTCTTTGTTGCTCCGCGATCCGTACCACCGTGAAACTTTTTCGGGTGATGTTGTTGACTCTCGCAGACTGCATCGCCTTAGTCGTTCACTCGAACGCGTTAAATGTATGTTTCAACATGTGAAAATTCTTGATATGTACAATCTCGTATGATTTATACTTAGGTGGCAATTAACTTTTAGAACGATTTGCAGACTCTATCTCAACATGTAATTCATTTACAAGTCCCCAAAGGTGATGGTCGATTTCACCAACCCTGAGACTATAAATGCTTAGTGTCACCAAAGTGGAGTTACTTGGGCTTCTGATACAACACTACTAATCCAAAACTTTCGTAAAAGCCAAAGAGTCCGTACATAATGTAATCGTTAGCTCTCAAGTCATCTCGACACTCTGCTCCTTTAAAGTCTGCTCTTCGTCATTTTTCCCTTTTCTTTCTCGCCTCCCAAGTCTCGAACCGCGTCTTTTTAGACCACGAATTTTGCGATACTTGTACCACAGAGCTGGACCTAATCCATTTCTCTAGATCCGATAAATTTATCGTAAATCTTTTTCAATTTACTCATCGTGTCTCACGTGATACACAAGAGTAAATACGGTTATATCGTATATCTATCGCTAGTTTCCCCAACTCTCCTCACTTCCCAACGAAGATTGAGGTCAGGATCATAAGGTTCCACTCTAAGTTCAACCATTCCTAACTTCCGCTGGTTTGCGTCTCCATGGTTTGTGATTTAAATCAAGATTCGAGTGTTTACAACTTCGGCTTTGATACCAACTGTGACGTTGGTATCACAATGTCTTAAGTCATTCGACTTTCCCCTAGGTTCGCTTGAACCTACGCTCTGATACCAACTGTGACGGCCCAATTTTTCCACAAATTGGGCTCCGCCCGACCTAAGCCCACGTGGACCCCCGAGCCAGTCTCGCAAGGTCAACGAGAGTCTAGTCAGCCTTCCAATCCATCATTATCAGTACATTCAACATTTACAGTTGAGTTATTAATATTTTTAGAGTTTTACAATTTTAGCGGAAGCAACTAATAAATTAAATAACTCAACAAAAAAATCAGGGAGTTAGGCAACCTAATTGTGGAACCCAGTCAATATCATCATATGAGAGTAAAAATACAAAATATACAAAAGTTCACCTAGCTATGAAGCCTTCCCTCTGCTACTCGTCCTCGGCTCTTCACTCAGTCACACATAAGAATGACGAGCCCAGGTAAGTAAATCCAGTAGGACATATACACAACATTTCACAATATCTAAAACAACAGTTCACGATATCCCAAAGCATTCGAATTCATGCAAATAGAATGAAAGGAATCAAGAACGCATGAATATACAAGACTGTAAACAATCCATCGATGAGTAATGTCAAATAACAAGGAGTCCCGACCAAAAAGTCGTTGAGTCGCGGAAAAATCCCTACAGACTCGGGTTTAGGACGAGCCCCATGCCTCCCAGCCCTAACCCTTGCGACTATGAGATATCCATAGACCCGGATCTAGGACGAGACACCTGCCTCACAGCCCTAGCCTGTACGACTATGAAGCATCCATGGACCCGGATAAGAGCCCCCAACGTACACTCAATTGGGAGATATCGACGGACGACCATGCAAGACCTCAGGTTTAGGACGAGGCCCCTGCCTCCCAACCCTAACACTCTCATATCGCGGGTAACGGTAACCATGACTCACTTGCAAATGGACCCACTCAATCGACAACAATTCAACGATAGCTATCATCACAAAGCAATGAACAACAATAAAGCTATCACATAACAGTAAACAACAACAGCCAATGGAGAGACATGAAATATTACATAAATCTTAGCTGGTTTACTTACCTCGAGAAATCGCGAACTCGAAATCAAGACGTCTCACTCGCGTCTCGATTTGCGCACCCGACACCCGACTCCTAGTCTCTAGTGTCCATTTAAACATTTTACGCCTATTTTACTAAAAATCATTCAGATCACAACTCAATTAGTTAAAATAAACATCACCTCCATCGCGTCTTCGCGATTTAGTCGAAATCGCGTATCCGACCTGTCTACAACGCGCCACCGCGCTGTCGGCGATGTAACGATCTAAAAATTTGACTTGTGTCATGTGTCAAGTCAAGGTCGTATGTGGGACTCATTCGTTGAAATACGTATGTCCGAATCTAATTTGAGATGAAAATGCTAATTATGCGAGGAAATTCGTTGAGTCAAAACACGAACAAGGATGCGCCTCGAGTCGCGTGGCGACGTGGGATATGCATCGTGATGCGTGTAGGGCGAGTATCAAGATTTGGAAATGAGGCGGGTTGGTGCCTCGGGATGCGCGCTACGCGGTTGTTGAGTTGCCTCGAGATTCGTATCCGGCTCATCAGTGCGACGGACATGTGGAGGTCGCGGGAGGTGAGCGATGGCGCGATCACGCAGGGTCACGACCGGCTCGGAGAAAGCGCTGCCGGCACGGCGCGGACAGCGAACAGTCGCCGCGGCGCGAGCGCAAGCAGCCAGCGGGTTCGAATCTGGCGCGCAGCACACAACCAGCAGCAGTGCTGAAGCGAGCAAGCAGCGACACAGACCGGTGAAGCAATGCGGACGGACGAGCGACAGCGAGCTGGACGGAGCGCCAATGAGCGGCTCCAGCGGCGATGCGAAAGCGACTCCGGCGAGCGAGCGGCGGCACCGGCGAGGCAGCAGCAATGACGCGGTAGCGGCGGTGACGCAGTGAACGGCGCGGTGACGCGTTATTGACCGGTCGGTTGCGCGATTTCGTCGAAATCGCGACGACGCGATGAAGGTGAGGTTTATTAACTTAATTTGAGTTACGATCTGAATGATTTTCAGTAAAATAGGCTTAAAAAGTTTAAATGGACACCAGGGACTAGGAGTCGGGTGTCGGATGCGCAAATCGAGACGCGAGCGACGTTTTGAGGTTCACGATTTTCTCGAGGTACGTAAATCAGCTAGGGACCTATACAGTATTTCATGTTTATCCATTGATTGTTGTTATTTACTGTTTTGTGATAGCTTATTGTTAATCACTGTAAAACTAAGCCCACATATGTGGTATGTCCATGCGTTTCGAGGTGGGCTGGTACCCTTGGCGCTTGTGCTGAACTTCATATATGTATGCCCATATATGTGGTATTTCCCTGCGTTTCGAGGTGGGCTTGTACCCCTGGCGCTTGTGCTGAACTTCATATATGGGGGAAACATAGAAGATGTATATGTCTTTCAGAATAATTGGAGAGGCATATACATCAATATACATAGAAGACGTATATGTCTTTCAGAGTAATTGGGGAGGCATATACATCAATATAAAAGTTTTGGTTGGGACTCCTTGTTATTTGGCATCACTCATCGATGAGTTGTTTACAGTCTTTTATATTCATGCGTTTCTTGATTCTTTTCGTTCTATTTGCATGAATTCGACTGCTTTGGATATTGTGAACTGTTGTTTTGGATATTGTGAAATGTTGTATATTTGTCCTACTGGATTTACTTACCTGGGCTCGTCATTCTTATGTTTGACTGAGTGCAGCGCCGCAGACGAGTAGCGAAGGGAAGGCTTCATAGCTAGGTGATTTTTGTATATTTTGTATTTTTACTCTCCTCAGATGATATTGACTGGGTTCCACAATTAGGTTGCCTAACTCCCTGATCTTTTTGTTGAGTTATTTAATTTATTAGTTGCTTCCGCTAAAAATTGTAAAACTCCAAAAATATTAATAACTCAACTGTAAAATGTTGAATGTGCTGATAATGATGGATTGGAAGGCTGACTAGGCTCTCGTTGACCTTGCGAGACTAGCTCTGGGGTCCACGTGGGCTTAGGCCGGGCGGGGCCCAATTCGTGAAAAATTGGGGTCGTCACAGGCGCCGTAACCGCGTCATTGTCGGTGCCTCGCCGGCACCGCCATGCCGCCGCTGCGCCGCTGCTGCAGCTGCGCCGAGCTACCGCTACCTACCGCGCCGCGCTATTCGACCTACCTCTCACCGCGTTGCGTCGCGTCGTCGCGCTCGCGCCATCCTGCCGATCCGCCCTTTTCTCGCGTCGTCGCTTTCGCCGGCGCAGCCAGCTCTCCGGCGTCGCCGAGTCGCTATCCTCTCGCACTGCCGCATACTCACGTCGCTAGCCGCCGTATCCACCGCGCAGCCACTGCCGCACCACGGAGCCGCCGGAGTCGCCGTCCGCTCCCTACTACCGTCTCGCCCACGGCCTCGTCTCAACCGTCGCACCGTCTGAGCCCCCTTCTCGCCGCCGCCGGTTGGCGGAGCTCGGTCTCGCGCGACTCGGGTCCCTATCCCTCATCCTGCTCACCTCTGCGGCCTTCGCGCCACCTGGCTTTGGTTCGCCCCTGCTCATCTCCCGTAGCTGGTCGTCCGTGCCGCCACGTCGTCCACGCCGGAGCTCCAGCCGGCGTCTCTCTCCGATCTCCTTCTTTCTCTCCCCTCCGATCACACTTTCTCTTCTTTCCTTCTTCTCTCTTTTTCCTTCTCTTCCTCACGATCACTCTCCCGATCTTTTTTTTTTTTCTTTCTTATCCTTATCTTATCCCATTTATATATATATATATATATATATATATATATATATATATATATATATATATATATATATATATATATTTCTTTCACTTTCAATTTCAAATCAAAAGTGTCTTCGAGATTCGTGCAACGCAAATCTCGAGACAACTCAACAATCGAGTAGCGCGCATCTCGAGGTACCAACTCGCCTTGTTTCAAAATCTCAATACCCGCGCTACACGCAACACGACGCGTATCCAATACATAAAATCACTATCTCGATCTCACGTCGGCACGTGACTCGAGGCTCGTCCCCGTTCGTGTTTTGGCTCACCAAATTCCTCGCTTAGTTAGCAATATCATCTCAAATTGGATTCGGATATACGTATTTCGACGAGTGGGTCTCACATACGACCTTGACTTGACATGTGACACAAGTCAAATTTTTCGGGCGTTACAGCGCGTATTTTGTTTACGTGGCAAGATGACTAAAAGTCCATTTACTTGAAACATTGAAAGGGCAAGTGATTTTTTGGGTCTAATACATACTGATGTATACGATCCTATAAACACAATGGCTAGAGGAGGTTACCGGTACTTCATTACATTTACTGATGATTTCAGCAGATATGATTATGTATAGCTTATGAAACATAAAGCTGAATCATTTGAGATGTTTCGAACGTTTCAAAATGAAGTGCAGAATCAACTTGGTAAAACTATTAAAACACTTCGGTTAGATCGAGGTGGTAAATATTTGAGCCAAAAATATGATTATAATCTTAAAAATTGTGGGATTATCTCCCAATTGACTTCACCAGCAACTCCACAGTGGAATGTAGTTTTTGAAAGGAGAAATCAAACCTTATTAGATATTGTTCGATCTATGATGAGTAATGCAGATTTTCCATTATCCTTTTGGAGTAATGCATCACAAACTGCAGCTTTCACTCTAAATCGAGTTCGTTCTAAAGTGGTTGATAAAACACCATATGAGATATGGTACGGGAAGAGACCTAATTTATCTTTCCTTAAGATTTGGGGTTGTGAGGCTTACGTAAAATAACAAGTCTCAAAAAAATTAGCACATAAATCTGACAAGTGTTTATTTGTGGGGTATCCTAAGGAAATAAAAAGATATTACTTTTATAATCCCGCTGAGAACATAGTGTTTGTTGCTCGGTATGGTGCATTTATGAAAAAACAGTTTATTTCAAAAGACACTAGTGGGAGAGAAATAAATCTTGAAGAAGTTCAAGAATCACAGATATACCCTGAACCGGTACTGGAAGTTTAACAAAGTTCTGAACCAGTTGAACCTCTGCAAGTGACACAAGGCCCACGTAAATCTGGTAGGGTAAGACATGAGCCAGAGAGATTCGGATTTCTCATTACTGATAGTCGTGATGTGTTGCTTATGGATCAAAATGGGCCCACGACTTATCAGGAGGCTATGTCTGGACCAGACTCAGATAAATGGCTAAGTGTCATGAACTCTGAGATGTAATCCATGTATGATAACCAAGTTTAAACATGAGTTTACTTGAAGGTGGTAAGACCATTGGATGTAAATGAGTTTTCAAGAAAAAAACTGACATAGATGGCAATGTGCATACTTTTAAAGCAAGACTTGTAGCAAAAAGTTTCGCGACTTAAGGTGTTGATTATGATGAAACTTTTTCGCGATAGTCATGCTTAAATCCATAAGAATTTTAATTGCTATTGCTTTGCATATTATGACTATGAGATATGGCAAATGGATGTAAAAATAACATTTTTAATGGAAAGTTTGATTGAGGACGTGTATATGACACAACCTCAAGGTTTTGTACATCCCGAGAATTCTAGGAAGGTATGCAAGCTTCAAAGATCCATTTATGGATTAAAGCAAGCTTATCGGAGTTGGAATCTTCGTTTTGATGAAGCAATCAATGATTTTGATTTTATTAAGAACGAAGATGAGCCTTGTGTATACAAGAAGGTCAGTGGGAGTGTAGTTATTTTTCTGGTACTGTATGTTGATGATATATTACTCATTGGAAATGACATACCAACATTGCAGAATGTCAAGTCTTGGTTAGGGAAGTGTTTCTCAATGAAAGACTTAGAAGATGCAGCCTATATCCTAGGGATAAGAATCTATAGGGATAGATCTAAGAGGCTAATCGGTCTAAGCAAGAGTGCTTCCATAGACAAGGTGCTGAATAGGTTCAGTTTGCAAGACTCTAAAAGAGGATTGTTGCAAATGTCTAATGGCATAAGTCTCAGCAAGAATCAATATCCTATGACAAATGAAGTGCGAGACCGTATGAATAAGATTCCATATGCATCGGCTATTGGATCTATCATGTATGTCATGCTATGCACTCGACCTGATGTATCATATGCTTTGAGTACTACAAGCAGATATCAGTTAGATCCTGGTGAGAGTCACTAGATAGCAGTAAAGAACATCCTTAAATACTTAAGAAGGATTAAGGAAATGTTCTTGGTCTTTGGAGGTTTTGAAAATGATCTAGTTGTAAATGGTTACACAGATGCAAGTTTTCAAACTGATATATATGATTTTAGATCACAATCTGGATATGTGTTTACTTTGAATAGGGGGTGCGATGGTGAAAAGTTTGAAGCAAGAGATCGTGGCGAGATTCTACAACAGAAGCTGAGTATATTGCGGTGTCCGATGCAAAGAAATGAGCGATTTGGATCAAAAAGTTCATTTCTGAACTAGGTGTGGTTCCAAGTATTGCTAACCCTGTTTGTTTGTATTGTGACAATAACGGGGTAATAACACAAGTCAAGGAACCTAGATCACACCACAGATCCGAACATATACTCAAGCGTTTTCATCTCATCAAAGAAATTATTGAGAGGGAGACATAAAGATTTGCAGAGTACCTACTGAAGACAACGTTGCGGATCCATTGACAAAAGCTCTTCCACAAGCAAAACATGATGGTAATGTTAGATCATTAGGCATTAGATGCATGTATGATTGGCCCTAGTGCAAGTGGGAGATGTTGGGGCATGTGCCCTACGTCAATACATTAACTGTCTTTATGAATACTTTTAGTTAATAAAATAGAGGATTTCATTTGTTGTTTATTATAATTAATTTGCATGTTTACATTATAATAAGATCAATTGGTATTTACAGAAATATCATAAATGCCCATAGTCGATTATTATACTGGGAACTATAATGAATAAAGACTTGTGTGAGTCTTGATTTATGATAATATGATGATTATACGTATAGAGATATGAATCAAGATCACGAGTACTTGTTAAGGAACAAATTACTGGACCGACCTGCTATGAGAACATCAAATGGATTAAGTCGTAGTTGTTTCTCATGATAAGTACATTTTTCGGTCCTCTGACTTGAGATTACCAGAGACTTCAACATTAGAAACATAGTGATTTGACACTATCAAATGTTATTTTTAACCGGACGATTATAAAGGTTGCGATTGGTTACTGTGTGAGCAATGTGATGAAGTTGTGTAATCGAGATATAATTTTTCCCTCTCATATAAAGAGAGATATCTAGTGGATCCCTCGATGTGTTAGACTGTTAAAAGACCTAGTATGAGTGAATTAATATTGATCAATGTCACTTGGATGTTTTCAGTCTACTTAGAGATCGAGACTAGTACGATTGAACAAGTTGGATGATAATTTCATGCCTTATGTTTGATCAAAAGGATATCGTGTGACAAAAAGATGTTATATACACTATTGATTAGGTTGTATCGATTTGATATTCGAACAACTTGGGTAGTCATAATGTCTTTCTAGAGGTCGCTTATGACTTGTATACCAAAATGTGTTTTGGTACGCTGCCAACGTTGTATGAGCCTATTGGGTCGCACACTAAGAATGGTTTTGCGAGATTTTAAGATGGTTCGAAAAATGAATTTTATATGATAAGATTCATGACAGAAACGTCATTGTGGTGTATTACACTTATACTTCTTTAAGTAAGGGTATATGTGTAATTTACTTAACCGTCTATATACAAGGGTTGTATAAATAAATGCTTTAAGTTAGAATACACAGACGAAAGATCGAAAGGCTGAAACTCTATTTTCGTTTTAGAAACGACTTATGGTTTTTGGTATGCTCTGGATCATTTTGAAGAGAAACAAAAGGTTTGGTATTCTTTCGAAGCTAGCACTTCGAATCTCGGCCGCCGTTCGTGTGTGGACTACTGGTAGAGGGCGTTCGTCGTTGGCAGCGCCTTAGAGATCGATCAACCTTCAGAAAGGTATATTGCGACTGAGGTATGATTAAGTTTTTCATGCTTTAAACGTTTTTAATGAAATTATATTCGGATCTTGTTGGGATTTTTGTCAAAATTGTTTTGTAATCTATGTTGCGCATGAACCCCAAAACCCAATAGTAACTACTTATTAGTTCCTCCATTCCCGTGTCCCACAGTCTTTCCAAATGATCTTTCTTTTTTTCTTGTCCAAGCATATGCATGGAAGCACTTGGTGTTTGAGTCTCCTGAGCTAACGTTCTTCCGCCCTTTGACGTCAAAAGTTTCTTTTGGAAATAAAGCTCCACTCGGAGGCATTAGGCTCCACTCGGAGGCATTAGGGCATCCGCAATGGTTATACCCAAAAGTGGCTAATAATATGTCACATCATCAATTTATTATACATATTATTTTCTCTCTCATATCTCTACTTTTTCTCCACAATAATTTAGATTCTCTTTAGACTCAAATGATACCCACAATCAAATCACAAATTCTACTTTAAAATTATAAATACATTCTCTTGAATAAAAAAAAAATATTCGAGCCCATAGCATCAGTTGCTCCTCTTAAAATTTGGTATTTGGAGGGTATACATATGAGTTCTACCAGACCTCATTGAACCCCTCATTGTAGTTGCTCCACTGACCAGTCTACGCCACGTGGATAGAAACCTCGATCACCCAAACACACACACAACGCATCACGTGTCGCAATCTAAACGAGCAGTACCTCGCTTATCCGCCCGTCAAATTTGACCATCAGATCGCATTAAATCATCATAGATCATCGCAGCTGGGGTTTTTAGAAAAGTGGGGTGGATATAGTTTATATTTCACAAAATAGTGGTTTACTTTTAAATTACAAAGGTAAGGTGTAACTCATTTTGAAAAGGAGGTATTGATGATGAGGTGGCATGCATGGTGGTGAGGTGGAAAGACATTTGTATTGATAGCTCCTTTTGAAAAGAAACTATCTATACAAGATTATACACTCTACGAATGACTCCTTTTGAAACGGAGCTATCTATACAAAAATTTTGGCCTTATAAACGACACGTGCATATGGAGATGGACGACTCGCGACACTCGCGTATCTCTAGGTAGACAACCAATATAAGCAACACGCACGCATATCGACGTGGACAACCCATGCAGTTGAGTTGAAGATTTCATGCAAATGTTAGGCATGTCTGTCAAAGTGGGCGGCTCATGCAACCTCGTGCAACTCATGCAAACGTCACACATGTATCTCCTGGTTAACAACAAATGAAAACGCCACGCACGTATGTCGAAGGTGGATGAGCCATGCATCTTTGTGCAAACCATTCAAACGTCACATACATATCTTGAGGTGTCAATAACTCATGCAACCTCGTGCAATCCATGCAAACTATGCGAATGTGAAACACATATTTTGAGGTAGACATCACATGCAACTTGTTGCAATCCATGCAAACCATCCAAACGTCATGCACGTAACTCGAGGTGGATAAGTAATGCAAATGCCAGACACGTATCTCAAAGTGGACAATCCATGCAAACGTCATGCACATATCTCGAGGGGACAACCCGTGCATATCCACTATAAACCATGGACCTTATGCAAACATCACGCACGTATCGCGAAATGAACAATATTTTTTGTTATGTCCCTCAAAACGACAAATACCACACCAGTGGTAAGTACCCCGAGCCCACGTGGCAAGTACACACAAATAGCGCATTTGGAAAATGCGCTATTTGTTTATACTTGTCACGTCGACATCCACGTGGGATGTCCACGTCAGCAACAAAAATTTTCCCCAACTAATAGCGCATTTTAAACTAAAATATGTTGTACTTTTGTAATTTTTTTCATCGCAATCACTACCCTCGTGGGCCCCTAAACTGGGCCCACCACAACACTGTGAACAAAAAATAAAGAGGGTCGCTAAGGGCACCACATCTTTTCATGAAGGCACCCAGTTTATATGGGCACAAATTAATTTACCTGGGGCACCCAAAAATTAGACCCGAAATACCCAAAATACCCCTCGTGCAAACCTCTTGCACCCCACCACCCCCACCACCACCTTCACCGAACTCCTTGTGGAAGAATCCATTTGTTTTGAACCGATCAGTGAGAGGAATCTCCGAAATCGTGTTTTCCGTCCCTCGCCGTGTGTTTCTCCTTCGTTGTACGAGTTTTCGGAGTTTGTAGGGGTCGGGTGTGAGCCGATTTCGTCTCCAAATTAGGGGTCGGTTGAAGATCGTCGAACACACAGATTTTACGCGAAATCGATCGTTTGAAGGTACGTTTATAGTATAATTAAGTTACATTTGGTATAGTAGTTGTAATGTGTGTGTGGCGGTTAGTAGAATGGTAAACAAATTGGGAAATCGCGGTTCTCGGCCATACAGGCCAAAGACTGTGTCAATTGTCTCGGCCAAGCATGGCCGAGACGGAAGCTAAATTTTTGAGAACTCGCAGTCTCGGCCACGAAGGCCGGAAGAGTTCACAGTGTCTCGATTACGCATGGCCGAGAATACTTCAGTTATCTCGGCCGAGACATGACGAGAGCTACAATTAGTGATAGGTAATGTGGCGTCGGTGGTGTGCAACCGAGAATTTTCTCCTACTTTCGATTGTACACTGGCGAGAGGGTTAGAGTAAGCTCGATCGTGATAGGACGAGAGTAAGGCGAATCGAAATGGTCAATCCATCTCGGTGGTGTACAACCGAGAACTTTCTATTGGACTCAGTTGTACACTTTCGATTATGTTGGACTCCTTGTCGGTCATGGGTGACCGAAAATATGGGTTGTTTCACGAACATGCTTGACCAAGACATCATAAATGGATGAATTTGAACATTTTTTTTGTAAATTTTTTTAGGTTCTATTCCATGCACTTATATGTTGTACTGTTTTCGGGTATGGCTCGTCCGAAGGTACTGGTGACTAGGGAGGAGGCTGGTATTAAGGTGTCGAGACCCAACCGGGGGCGAGGTGACCGGAGACCCCCGACAGCATCGTACTGGAAAAAGAAAGAGAAGGAGAATGAGGATGTTAAGGGAAAGGCGAAGGTAGATGGTAATCGTGGAAAGTTACAATTGCACGATGAGGGTTCGAACATCGATGCTGGGCGACCTGAGGATCTTGTTGTTACGCGAAGGGAATAGGGTTTAGGGTTTAGTGTTGCATCGAAGTCTAGTAGCAGTGACTCATCAGCGGCGGGGAACACGATAGAAACTGATCGTAATGTGGGCGGGAGTAGTAGTGGTGGAGCTGACCATAATGAATGAGAGCTAAAGTGCATGTTGAAGTGCGTGCTCCATTCCCCGGTGGTCCTATAGACGGGGCGTTGTTGAAGAGCTTTAAGGATCATGTCGCGTTCTCGATTTGGAGCAATGAGGTAATTTCAATTTCATTGAATGTAGTAACTTAATACTCATGGTTTTCACAAAATGACGAGATGTATTTATTTGTTGATGGAGCGTCCCTTTCTCAAGTGTATCAATCACGGAGCTCAAATACAAAAATGGGATTTACAGTCGTGCCACCCAACACGACGGGACTTCAGAGGATTATTCAGCGTTCCGGGTTGAATACGCTGATAGACTGTTCATATCGCAAGGCCAACAAGGAGGTGATCTCTGCATTTGTGGAGCGGTGGCAGCCGGAGACGAACACATTTCACTTACTTTTAGGTGAAATGTATCTCATTAGAGGATGTGAGCTTCCTCCTGAAGATTCCTGTGACGGGCAAAGTTGTGGCAGTGGAGAACTTTGCGAGGTACACGGAGGAATCTCGCTCGGACGCTATTAAGATGGTCTCGAACCTACTTGGAGTTAGCGTCGAGGAGGCTGAGGAGGAAGTGAATGTCTGCAAGGGGCAAAGTGCGCAAATGTTGGTTGAAGAGTCGATGGTGCCCCAAAACTGGTTCGAGACCGAGAACTTATCCTCATGTGGAATGCACCGCTCTAGCATACATGTTGTACCTTTTGTCCTGCACTTTATTTCCCGATAAGAGTGGGTCTCGGTTGTCGATCGCGCCGCTGAAGCTTCTTGAAGACTTGGACGACATGGGAAAGTACGCATGAGGTGTGGCTGCGTTGGCCTACTTGTATCGACACTTGGGGACCGCCACGAGAGTGCAAGTGTCTCAGATTGCTGGCTACCTCACATTGCTTGAGGTTCGTTATAAAATAGACTTAATTTCTTTTTTGTATAATAATTACGCCATCTTGCATTTGTGGATTAACTAACATTGTATGTATTTGCAGGGATAGGTGTACGACCATTTCAAACTTGGTTTCGCCACACCCAATGCGAAGTACATGGACTCGTGCACCCTCGTGTCCGCAGATGGATTCAAAAGCACGAGACGGTGGCGAATGTTGACAAGCTCGGGTCCATTAGGAGAACCTTGAATAGGTCGCGCCCAAGTGAGGTGAGATGGTTATCCATATCCTCTGATGATTGATGTTTTAGTAATTTTTTTCCTAACAATGGTTGTTGCATTTTGATTAGGTCACTTGGGACCCATATGTGAATATTAGGGAAAATGGAGTTGTGCACGCGATGGCCTTTTATAGTGGGACGATCAAGTACATGGATGTGGTGGAGCCCTACCACCCGGAGATGATTCTAAGATAGTTTGGTCATGTGCAATCTATATCAGATCATCCGTACCGTCCATTGGAAGCACACCGAGGGTCATCTGCGAACAAGTACTCGGTCAAGTATGGGTTCCAGCAAGACAATTGGGAGCGCTGGAGGAACCATTTGTTGGCTCCTGAAGTTCGTGGCGACAAGGCATAATTTGAGTTTTTGCTACACTAGACTACCTGCCTTGGTTCCTCAAAGTGTCTCATCTCGTGATCACCAATCCGAGCCATGAGGACGAAGACATGCTCGCCACAACCATCGCAGTCAACGAGCTACTGAAGGTATTGAAATGGTTATATGTATTATGCATGTCTTATTCATCCCGATATGTTTTACATTAACACTAACCCGATTATTTTATCAGCGTAATAGGCGTGCGTTGGACGCGACATTGTGATGGATGGACCTCCCGCCGGAGTTGTGTACGATTGAGTCTGCGAGGACAATGGCAAGTGACATCGTCAATTTTCTTTCGGGGAGGAGTCTAGGTCCCACCACCACGAGTACGACTCCGGCGACCACAACCGACACAACCGCCACATCCGACCCTACCGAAGCAGGCCCGCGGCAGTCCCAGCATGGTAGCACTTCCACACACTCCACCCCGGCCACAGCTCAGCTCGCCACGGTCGATGCTCGCCCTCCGAAGAGAATGCTTGGGAAGGAGTATCAAATGAAGAATTTGAAGAAACCGAAGCAATTACCAATGAGTGTTTGAGGAACATAGACATTTGTTTAATTGTTTGGCCAAGACTAGTTGATGAATCTTTGATGAACATGTTTTATGACAGTTTTATGACAGCTTCATACATGATTTTTTTTATTCATTTGATTAATGTTTGTTGTGACATTTGATGAATATGTTTCATGAATGTTTGATGAATACAGTTTGGATCATTTGATTAATGTTTGTTGTGACAATATGGACATTGTTAGGTGCGAGCTACTTGTTGTTCTACATTTGATATAGTTATATCTTAGAAACTTTTGGTCTAGAATACATGTTATTTTTTATTCAGATGATGTCTCGGTCAAGTAGGGCCGACACTGATTTGGAATTCTCGGTACTGAACAACCGACACAAACGCTGGATTCTCGGTATGGCCTGGCCGAGAATCTCCGAGGATCCTATTTTTTACAATGTGTCGGTCACCGATGGACGAAACCTTTGTGAGACTTTCGGTGACTCATGGCCGAGAACCCTTGAGTATGGTCACGCATAGGTCGACGATAGGATTTAATTTCGGCACTATGCGACCGAGCTTCACGTTAGTTCTCGGTGGAATATGGCCGAGACTATACCGTCAGTCTCGGTCATTCAGGACCGACACATCACTTTCCACCGAAACTTAACACATTACAGATCGTCCGTAAAATCCAAACTAACTATACAAGAATGAAAATCCAGCAAGGCAATTTGCACCGAAACTTGACTAATTATATATCAATATAACATTCAAACTTAATCTACAAGAATCAAAATGTACAACAATACGACAATTTGCACCGAAACTTAACTCGTTGTATATCCATAGAACATTCGAACTAAATTTCAAAATTTTAAAATGTACAGCCATCAAGATTGGTAGGTACAAGTTTTACACTACGGTGTACCTAAATCTACAACGGATATGGTGGCTTCTTCAACAGTGGCAAAGGGCGCGATATCTCAAAATACGAATCCATCTCGCCAACCTTTGGCGCAGTCCTCAACATATCGGTCCCACGATGGATATAAGGATGGCGATGATGCATTCACACGCAACTTTACCTGTCAAAGTGAACAATATAACATATAAGATATTGTCACAAACCTGCTCAGGGGGGAAACATAATAATTCAAGAAAATTATTAGAACTTACCCTAACCCAATGGATATTCTTATCATTTATCATGACAATGATAAGTCTGTTGTGCAACAACAACGGTGGAGCACTACGTAGAGGTAGAAATGTCGAGGCACTCCCATGCGAGAGGTTAATAAGAATGACATTGAATGCAGTGGATACTAACAATCCCATGTTTGGAAGTGTCAACCATTCTTTGAAAGATGCACCAACTTGATTCTCTCGGCAATGCACCGCAATCTTGACACTCTCGTAACTCGAGCTAAGCACTTCCCGTCAAAGATTTTCATACCCGATAATCTCATCATACATCATTCTACGAACAATCCTCACCCGTCTACATCGGCAAGTCCAAGTCCAGATGCAACACACTAATATCCACAATTTCTATCGGCAACCACATCGATAATGGCATCTACATGTGGCAACCAATCCGATTATAAGCAATGACCGTAAGCCATGTTAATTGCATTTTGTGCGTCGATAGGCGCGATGAATTTTAGGAACAACTTTGTTTTTCTTCTGCCTAAAAGTTGATGCCTCATTTGTGGATAGCACGTACTCAAATCCGCTCGGCAACCATCTCGTCGAAGAATCGTCATCATCGTGTTTTCTCTTCGATACTGCCTTGCCTCCGATTGAAGACCCCGATGTCCTTTCTTTTTGTCTTAATTTTCGCCGGTGGCACAACACCCGATTTAGACGAAGGTCGACTAATCTCCTTGAGCTGCTGAATAATCCTGAGTCGATCGTCCTCATAAGTGCAAGCATGAAACTTTTCCAACACTCGTTCAATCTCATCGTGCACGTTGTACCCAAACGGATCCACTGGATTCTCAGGTATCATACTCAACTTTTGCCAGTAAACATGAATATCCTCGAGAGGGATGGGCGACCCAGCAAATATATGATGGTTTAGCTCATATGCACAAGGAAGGCCATTTGTGGTGCGTATCTCGCAACCACTACGAGTGGAGTCGTGACCAACATCCTCTCCACGTGTCGATTCATCTCTAATTAGCCTAAACGCCCGTTGAGAGACATAACCACGCAATCGTCGATACAACTCATCAATGTACTCATGTTGGACCACATTCAAACTTAGCTCAAATGATGCCTTGATATTGTTGTGTTGGATTCTAAGGAGGCCATCAACCACATTCCACAAAGTCTCAAAATTGGCCTGACTGTTCCCAAGGTGTAGCTTCAGAATGAAATGCGCAGACTCCACCCTCTGCGTTGTCGTGTTTTCCCAAAGTGCATAATTCTATTTGTCCAAGCGGGACAAATTTCTCCTTGTAGTTCTTTAACCATGTGTTGTCCAAGTACTCAGTAAGACCCTTGACATTCCCAAACTCAAAACGTAGGTCATTCATCCTAACTTCGAATAAGGCATCCGAGTTGGCATATATCACGCTCGTCCACCTATCCATAAAACGCGCAAAACCATCGTTCTCCCCAAACATCTTCTTAGTCTTGACCAATACTACTTTGTTGATATGCCAAGAGCAAAGGAGGTGAGACGATGACGGAAATACTTCTTCAATGACACTAATAAGGGCTAAGTCCCTATCGGTAACAAACACGTCAGGTTTAGGCCACCCATCCAATATGGATCTCAAGTTCTCAAGTGCCCAAACATAATTCGCATGACTCTCTGATGATATGAATGCAAATCCAACGGAGAACGTCAAGTGCGTAGAAGTGATGTCAACAATCTCCAACAAAGGCATTCGGTACCTATTTGTCTTGTACGTGCAATCCATCAAAATTACCGATTAGAAACACCTTAGCAACTTTATTGAGTCGGGATGTGACCAAAATAAGTCGGTGACAACATTCGTAACGGGATGCTTCCTATGCCGGGACATCCACTTATTCTTCTCCAAGATGTGCAACATTTGTTGCATTTGAGTCCTCCCACCCGCATCCTCATTTCGGACTTTTTGTCTTGCATTATATATTGTCTTCATTGTCGATACGTTTCTAACATCTCTTTGCTTCAATGTATTTAGGATGTCTCTTGGCTTCACATTCCCCTTTGTCATTTGCCCCACAACATCTTGCTCCCCCTTATCCAATCTTCCGGCAAATGAATGGTCGTCCAAATTTTTTGCGGGCTCGTGGTTGTGTCTCCCACATATTACTGTGACATACTACAAGGAGTCAGCATTTTCCTTTACGTTGATAAGGAAAGGGCATTCACATTTCTTTGTACCAGTTTGGGTCCTCGCATTTTCCTTTTCTTCATCATTTCTTGCTTTCAGAGAAATTTTGAATGCTTTCCCCTTCCCTACCCTCTGAGACATTCCCCTATATGTCCTAGACCTCTCACACGCAAGTTTCACCCTCCCCTGCGCTTAATGCCCCCGGCATCAGAGTGTTTTGTCACTAGCACAAAAATGTTCTCGCGGCCTATCATTTGAAGCCATGAAATAGCCGCTTCTCTAGAGGGGAATGGCCTACAAGGTGTAAACATGTCCTTGTAGTCTGAAAATAGGGTAGAAATCGGCATTACCTGCAATACAAACAGTGTAACCTTATAATCAACCAAAATGTACAACACAATCACAAAAAAACTCCAAAAAATAGATTCTCGGTTGTACAAGTCCGATACTTTCTTCTGCGTATCGCTCACGTACGACCGAGAGTTACGAAGTACTCTCGGTCATACCATACCGTAACCTAAGTACACCTCTCGGTCCTCTATGACCGGGATATTTCAATATATCTCGGTCCTGCGAGGCCGAAACAATAGCGCACATCGACAGAAACTTCAGATAACCTCATAAAAAACACAATAAATTCGCAAAATTACCTCAAGCTCAACCTCCTCTTGCACCGTAGCAGTACAATCCTCCATTATATAGTGAAAACAAGATCGGATTTGAGGAAATTACCAAACCCTACGTTGACAAACAAATCATCATTTTCACAGTTTTACCCAACTAAACAGTTCTAAGAAATCATCATATGGTTGTCAAACATTGTTACATCGCTGTCGGATGATGTCAATCCGCAAGAATCGATAAACGCTCGCCAAACGCAATGTGGCTTTGTGGTTCAAGCTTGGTGGTGGAGTGCCCTTTTTTTTTGTCAAAATGATTTGTGGGGTTTGAATCATTATATATACAGGGGCAAAATGGTATTTTCTAGTTTTGTTGGAATTTTTACAAATAAATTGGGTGCTTTCATGAAAAGGTGGGGTGCCCTTAGCGGCCCTCAAAATAAAACAAAAAAATGCGCGGCCGGACCGGACCGGACCGGACCAGACAGAACCGAGAGAGAGAGAGAGAGAGGGGGGAGAGAGACGCATCTCTGATCGTCCAACCTGGCGACACCGAATCAAAACCCTCGATTTTCGCCTCGCACAGAACGAGAAGAGAAGAGAAGAGAAGAGGAGGGTAGGGAGGACGGAGGTGGAAATCCAATGTGATGATTCTCTATGTGCCTAGGGATTGAGAGTCGAGGCGATGATACACAGCAGCGGGAACGGGATGATGTCCTCCTCAGCAGCGTCTTCGTCGGTAGGGAACTCCCAATCGCCAGGTCTGAAGACCTACTTCAAGACCCCTGAAGGCCGCTACAAGCTTCACTTCGAGAAGACCCACCCCGCCGGCCTCCTCCACTACGCCCACGGCAAAGCTGTCACTCAGGTTCAATCCCCTCATTTGTTTAATCAATCAATCAATCGCAATTTTCGCAATTGATAATTTGAATTTGATGTAAAATCTGTGCCCTTGGTTAGGTGACGCTGGCGCAGCTGAAGGAGAAGCCTGCGCAGCTGCCCCCGACGCCGACGGGGAGTTCGAGCGCTGGCGGAGTGAGATCCGCGGCGGCGAGGCTGTTGGGAGGAGGGAATGGGAGTAGGGCGCTGAGTTTTGTGGGAGGGAATGGGGCGAGCAAGGCCGTGGCGGGGAGTAGTAGGATTGGTTCAATGGGGGTTTCCAGTTCGAGTGGTTCCGCCTTGTGTTCCAATTATGATGGGAAAGGGACTTTCTTGATCTTCAATGTTGGTGATACCGTGTTTATCAGCGATTTCAATTCCCAGGATAAGGTATTGTTTCTGTTGTTTGATTGGTTTTTTAATGGGGCGTTGTTGTTCAATTGTTTGTTGAATGTTCTAGTTGTGTTTTTGAGAATGTTAGGATCCGATAAAGTCGATACATTTCAGTAATTCGAATCCTGTGTGCCATGCCTTTGATGCTGACGCTAAAGATGGGCATGATTTGCTTATTGGATTGAACTCCGGAGATGGTGAGATAAAGTTAAAGCTTTTGATAATGCAAATTCTTTTTTTGGTCTAATTTACTCTGCTTGATGGTTTGCTTGTTATCTCTCAAATGGGTTTTGTAGTTTATTCGGTGTCTCTGCGGCAACAGTTGCAAGATGTTGGAAAGAAGCTTGTTGGTGCCCAACATTACAACAGAGACGGTTCGGTTAATAGCAGGCAAGTCATGATTAACATACCTGTAATTAATTGTTCTTGGTATTTTTGTGATGGTATCTTTCCCTCCTGTTTTTCCCTTTTTATTAGAACTCAATCATAGTGTTTCCTTTTGTTAGTAGCTTAGTAAATTTTGTTTTGTTCAACAGGGAAAGCTAGGAAGTCATTAAGTAAATAATTATACTGGTTGAAAGACGAAAGAACTAAAGGGATCCCATTTAGAGCTCTACAACTTAGGAGGATTAAGTTGAATTCAACATTTAGTTTCAAATGCCATCGTGCAAGGTTTTGCAGCTTTTGCTGAGGGCCGTGTTAGTTAACAAAATATGCTTTTTTTAGGTCTGAGTATTACTCTACTACCGCTGCCACCACCACCAACACCAACAACCAAGGGCATGGACACATGCTTGTCCCTTGCTTGCTAGTTCTGCTTTTGTTAGGTAGTTGACTGCATCTTTGAGCTACCACTTGTGGCCTTCATTGTTGGTACAAGTCTACAACTTGAAAGTGGAGAAAGAATTTCCAATAAAAGGAGGTTACATTTACTCGCCCCTACCAAATTGCTAACCAAAAAGCTTCAACAGTGACTCCACGCTCCTTCCTATGACCAGCACACCAAAAATGCGTTTTAGGAGATAGTTGGGTATAACAGGACCCTTGTATCTCAGAAAGAAAAAGAAGAAGAAGAAGAGCAAATGGATTCCTGCCTGTAAGGCTTCTCTTATCATTTTAGGTTCTGCTATAAATAAATATTAGTTTTGTTTGAGTTTGTGTGAGAGCGTGCTGACTGGGTGAAGCAATTTCGTGGTATAGAATATTGTCATTTTGGTGCTTTAATACTAGTATTTCGATGAATTTATTAGGATGGAGTTGGAAAAAAGGGAAGTGAGGAGTCATTGCAGGAGTCATTGCACTTTTATATTCTCTTTGAAAAATTCGTAAATATTCTATAATTTAGCTTTTGTGCTTTGCAAATAGCAAACATACCTCTAGGGGCATGTGGAAATTCTTTTGCACACAAAAGAAACAAATACTCATTTTATGGTAGTTTATTTTATCCTTGATAGATTGACTTGTTAGATTTCTAAAGTTGGAAAAAGTTATGTTCAGGTGAGATTTTGTATTCGCCTCCCACACTTTGGTTTTATTATTGCTACATGATATACATTTGATATAAGGTACATTTTTAATGATGTGGAATCAACTGTGTTGTGTAGTTAAATATCAGATTATGAGGGACCTATTTGTTTGGTGTTTCAAAATGGTGTTAGTTCTTAGATTGATGCCATCACCCTACCTTGGAAAAGTAAAATAAAAGCAACGACGAATGTGACCCATCTTACCTATGGGGATTGGTTACACTCACTATGAACTCCACTCATCTTAGCTATTGTGGTTGGTTATACTCAACCTGCTGTTTCACTTTCACATAACCTTTCGAACTAGGTTATCGTCCATTGCTTGGTCAGTGTAGGATTCGGTAGCATTTGCATTGGATAAGGTCATAACTTTTGGTTAGCTACTCATATAGTTTGTGCTGGGTGGCTTGGTTTTTGGATTCACAAATTATTTAATTTGACAGCTTGATCTTGCTTCTAATTTCTTGTCATCAATTTTTTTTTTATTCTTCTTCTTTTTGTTTTGTTTTATTTGTTTGTTTTCTTACTGGAGACTTTTACAGTGGCACTGAAACAATGGCAGGTATCAGTCTTAAGTAAATTTCTAAATTGTGCAAAATCCATATTTAGTAGTTTTTTTGGGTACTAAATCAATATCAAGTTGAGTCTTTTATTTGTCAAACATGGCACCTATAGTGTGAGAAATACATAGTTGTACAATTTCTTCCATTGGAAGAATAAAAAAAAGAAAGGATGAAACAACTTTTTTGCCCTAAAAAAAAACCAAATATCATGAGAATGGTAAAGACAAGCTTAATGCTTATCAATTCAATTGGAAAAAGGAATTATTATGATCTAAAAGATGGATTAGTAAAAATTACCAGTTTGGAATTTTCTATTGCAAATGATGATCTTGAAAACTAACAGTGACAAGTAGGAGTAGGGCCCTTTTTTGTGACTTAAGTGGGAGTCGAACTCACGACCTCCCTAAATCTTGCCTTTTGGCAAATAATGCCTCTACCATCTCACCATAAATGCTTTGGCAGGAGTTAGGGCCCTTGTTGGCTTTACTTGCAAATGACGTTTGTCCTTTTGTCCAATGTTCGAAACTTCAACTTCGCCTTAAGCTTCACTCACTTAAAACTTGGAAGTAATTTGAGTAAATTAACTTCGATGAGGGAGATTTTACAAAATTTCGCCGGAATTTCACTTTAAATGCTAGAATACTCAAATCTCTTCTTAAAAATATTAGAAATATACTTAATTATTCAACAATAATGCATAATAATCATAATACAATTGTTTAAAATAGTTATTTTGCAATAAACACTCAATTCGCAACGCACGTATTTGTTTTATATTGCTTTATATGATAAATTTTGACCTTATTTGCTACTTGATGTGAAAAAAAGCTAATTTTCAAATTATATCTTATTCAAGGGTAACTTCGGTAGCTTCTCACTTCAGGAACTTCCCCAAAAAATTCCTTGATTTCTTCCAGTTCTTGAACTTTTTTTGTCTCTTTTTTAATGATATTGATGGAAACCATCAAAGTTAACCGAAGTTTGGCGAAACATGTCGAAGTTTCAAGCTAAACTTTGCAAGTTTTACATCGCCACATAATTTCGCTTCCTTATTTTCATTATTAACAAACTTCCACCGAACTTCACCGAAATTTGTTGATTTTTCAAACCACGCTTTTGTCCAAGAATCTGCCATATTCCGGAGCAAAAGCCGTTGGGGTGTTATCTTGTAGATTTTGCCTATTTTCACCCTCTCAGTTGTAAAATATTGCTATATGTCGTTGGATTCTAATTATATATTTTTATGTGGTTTTTATGGACTTCTATTGTACATTGAACTTGAAGTGCTAATCTACTTATACAAATAATGGTCATTTTCAGTCGATGCACTAGTGTAGCATGGGTGCTTGAAGGGGATGGTGCTTTTGTGGTTACTCATGCAGATGGAAACCTATATGTGTATGAGAAGGTAAACCTTAAACTTTTAATTAAAAAAAATGGTCGATGTGGTTAGCTATTTGAATTTTCTTTGCTGAATAAACTTGTATAGATCATAAATTGCTAGTATTTGTGCAGGGTAAGGATGGTACTGGCGATTCTTCATTTCCTGTCATCAAGGATCAAACACAGTTTTCAGTGGCACATGCAAGGTCCAGTAAGGTACTTTTGTTGGTTCCATATGAATTCGGATACATTTTTTTTTTTTTTGTGTGTGCGGATGTGGTTACTATCACTTGCTTTAAGGCGAACAATATCCATAAAATATAATTAATCAAGCTCTAGTCTATGCTTATATTTGCCTCAAGCTGACAACTATATGTAAGTGGATGTTGAGTACTTGGTATGAATCATGAACTAATTATCTGATTGTCTTTGCTGGCAATATTTGGTTTAACCCGTGCTCCATGTATGTTCAAATATTCCCATCAAAGGTTCCTGAGTAAATATCCAACACATCTTTAAAATTACTTAATTCTCGGATTTCAAATAGAGTTTTTAAGTGCTTTATTTAGGCCGCATTTGGTTTTAAATTTAATGATTGTTCTTACTTTTTCCTCGAATCCCGCATAAATTAGTGAGAACAACTCGAAGGCTGTATTACCGAACTGGAGTTATTAATCAGAATTATGAGTTCTATTTGTCTACTCTGCTTTAAATTGATTATCAAAATACTTATTGGGATAAATCAGTGGTCGAAATAGGGAAATATCCTTTTTCTGTCTTCTAGGGTGGGCAAGACACCCCATGAATATCATAAGTAAGAGCCTATCTCAACTATCTCTATTTGAATCTAGAAAATTCAAATTGAAGATAGAAGAGCTCAATCAATTTGTATTGACCAACTCGGGAGTGCCAAAACTGAAGATAGAAAATACTCTCTCAGAGTGCCTAATACACAACTTCAAAACTCAGGATGTCTTCTACAACTCTTTTACTCATTTTTATAACTCCTAGTTATGTAGCCAACCCATTAGTGCTTGGTCAAAATATCATTGATTAGAGATCAATCAGAGTATCTAAGTTACTTGATTTGTATGCAGAAGACCTGTCTGATTCATACACTTTGAATTACTACATGATTTGTTGGTTCAAATAATTCAGAGAAGGATTTTATTGAGTTGAAAAATGCTTATCCAAATGAGAATGATTTCTTTTTCTTGCCATGCCATTGTGTTTCATCTGTGGCCTTCATCAAATGTTTGACCTCAAATTTTCCTTAACCTTCTAGGAAAGATTCTGTATAAGTTGGGGACATGATATTGCTTCTGAATATGTAAATACCAAATTTCATTAGATACCAACCAAGTGCATGACCCACTAGTTTGGTATGGGGTTCTTTGGGTAAGAGGTCGGGAGTTCGAGTCTCATAGTGGGCAAATTGCGGTTTCGTTATTAAAAAACACCAAGTTTCATTAGATGCCGTCTTGAGCCAGTAATGATACGATGATATCCTTGGCAACAACATAGCCTCAATCTCAAATTAGTTGGGTTTGGCTACACGGATCAAACTCTTCCTTCGTGTTCGATTTAGTGCAATTGAGTTTATATCGTTGGCAATGGATAAATTATCCATATTTGTATTTCAATTGTACTTTGTAGTCCGGGCGGTAAAACCACATGCATCTCTTACATTTCACTAGTAGAATGGTGTGTGCTCCACACATGAATTGCATTTGGTTTTCTTGACTTACGCATTTGCTTTTTTTTTTTTTTTTGGTCAAAGCATTTGCATGTATTTCATGTCTCACCGCAACTACTTTTGGATATTTAGATGGAAAAGAGTTAGTTCTTTCCTATTCTGACTCATGAAATTTTTAAGGGGTTTTAATGATGATGGTTTGAGCACTGTTACCCATGAATCATTTAAGCATCAGCTTTCCACATCAAGATCTATGAGACAATGTCTTGGAGAAAATATTTGCTTCAGTAATTAAAAAAAAAAATCAGTTTTTTTCTAAAATCCTACATCATAGCAAACAACCTAAAAGGAATGTATAGCATAAGGAACAACAGACCAAGATCATAAAACAATTTTTTTTTTTTTTTGAAAACATATCATAAAACAACTTAACTATTCATCAAAGTAAAATAAATAAAAAAATTTGAAATTATTTACATTTTTTTCTTGTTTAAAACCAAGGAATACCTCCAAAAAGATAAAATAACAATTGCGAATTGAAACTCCTTTGCACCATTCAACTTCTTCTTTAAGAATTAAGGTTGGTCTCACTTCTTATCATCAACTTCAAGTCACGATGAGAAGTCTACAACTCTTCTTTCTTGGGGATGCCACTACAAGTTTGCCAATTGTAGACTTGCAGTGAACCTCTTTTTTTGACTTCAACGGGAGTCAAACCCACGACCTCCTCAAACTTTGCCTTTTGGCAAGTGATGTCTCATCCATCTTACCAGATATGCTTTGATAGTGTACCTCTTCATCCACAACAAAATCATTTCTTTGTCGTAAAAGAAACAAAACTACTTCTCATATATCTCACTCTTCAGGATCAAGAACAAATCACAACTTCTTCGTTGTTTCTGTTTCAACTTTTATTTTCTTGCTTTACAACAAAAAGGCAACCCCGTACCTGAACTCATTTTGTTTTAATTCTTCACTCAAGAATAAACCATTATGAAGATCGTAATTTTTTTTTTTGGTGAGTAACATCATTATTCTTCCATACAAAAGCTTTACAAATCATGATATGCTGAAAAAGAATTTGAGTGTCCCTAATACCGATTTAATGTGATATACATATATAGGAGCCCAATCAATCTTGACATTGTTTTAAATCTCTCTCATTGCGCACAACCGCAACACGCACATTGAAGATATATCAACCACCTTGCTCCAGGCCCACATTTGGTGCGTAAATGTAGGAGTTAATTAGTTACAATGCTTACGTTCTTTCTTTATAGATAGTTGATCCCGATCCTGAGTGAGTTGGATCACTGTTGGTTACTGATTTCATAGCCTGAAGTGGGCGACGATTTGATTTTTTTTTTCAAGCGAATAGCCGAATATATAGTTTATAAAATAACATCTTTTTGCTTAGCATCTTTAGAGGCACAAAATAGTGAGAGAGCGCATTCTTGGCAGTTTGTGGCAAAAAATGCTTCACCATGAACTGCCAAGAACTCCCATTATAATAGTATAGATATTTATCAAATTTACTCTCTTTTTATGGAAGGGAAATAGGCATTGTAATAGTATATGTGATGAAGATGGGTTCATATAAGGTTTGTTCTAAAATTAACCTCCCTGACCTATGTTGGTGCCTTCAAGTTAGCTTTTAACTTTAGGGGAGTGCTGGCAACATCTGCTTTATGCAAGTTACCCTTCTACTTTTGGTTGATTATTTTTCTTCTCCCGTAGACACTCTACTGTGCAGAAATATGGATGAATCAGAAGCTAAACAATTGTCAGCATCATTTTGTAAATGACACAGATCATTTCTAGCCATAAAATCATTCCATTTTTAGCATCTATGGATTTGTTATGATAAGGCTTGGTAGTTAAATTTAAGCTTATTATGATCTTCGAGCCATTTACTGCAAACTATGATGGGTAGCAAATCTTCCAAATTAAGATTTTACATCAACCGTAAACTTGGATTTGTGGTAGAAGCCAATATGCTCGATGGTGTGGATAATCTCCTTTTTCACTATGATCTTTCTGACTGAACAATTTTGCGATGGGTATCTGTCGATCTTCTAGCTTTTAAAATATTTTCTTTTCACTTGCAGAGTAATCCAGTTTCTAGGTGGCATATATGTCAAGGTTCTATCAACAGTATTTCATTTTCTGCTGATGGTGCATATATAGCGACTGTTGGAAGAGATGGTAATATACTGATCTGTGACTCATATTTTTGCATTGCTGTTTCATGTGTTCTATGATGTCATACAATCAGTGCCTCATGCAGGTTATTTACGAGTTTTTGACTATTCGAAGGAACAGCTAATTTGTGGTGTAAAAAGTTACTATGGTGCTCTATTATGTTGTGCTTGGAGGTAAATGGAAATTTTCTGTGCATGTCTTTGTATTTATATTTGTATATTTTTAAAATATTTGCTTCTCATTACGTACGTGCAATACAATTTACTTAATCAGTCTTTCAATTATAACAACCATGTAGTCTAATTTAATTGCAACTTCTATGATTTGCTCAATTTTCATGTTCCTTAGTATGGATGGAAAATATATTTTGACTGGAGGTGAAGATGATCTTGTTCAAGTCTGGAGTATGGATGAGCGAAAGGTAGTAGCTTGGGGTGAAGGGCACAATTCATGGGTAGGTTTTCTTCCCAATTTTGTATTTGTGCTTTAGTTTACTCAAGATCTCACAGATTTGATATTTCTTGCAGGTTAGTGGAGTTTCTTTTGACCCATTTTGGTCATCCCCTACTTCAGAGGGAGATGTAGAAAGTGTCATGTACAGATTTGGTTCTGTTGGTCAGGTATGTAAAATATCTCCTACCAGCAATGCTCTTCATTCTTAATTAATCCAGGGCAGATAAAACTTTGATGTGTCAGCGTCCATTGATACTGCATTTTGATCAAAATTCTGCAATTGATTAAAACTTCTTTTTTTTTTTTTTTTTCAAGTTTACGGCAATTGAGGTTGCCTATCTGTTTCTTTCAATCCTAAACACACTTCAGCAATTTACTCTGTAAAGGCAGAAGCCGCAGAATCTTCTTTTACACCAGACTTGTTTGTTTCTTCCATTATTTTCTCAGTTGGAGTTATGGTTCCTCTCATCTCTTTTACTGCATTTTTTAATTGTTATGCATGCCATTGAGTTTAGAAGCTAAAAGTCTGATGTTACTTCTTTTCTCACTTCCAGAGTTTGACTTTCTTTATTTTGTTTTTTTTTTTATTAGTTTTTGTTCATTGCAAGCTTGGTGGATTCTTCCCCTAGTGTCCTTGATGTCGTTGCTTGTTGTTTGCTTGTAAATCCTGTTTGTTGTTTCTCCCAACTCTAAATGGCTTTTCACATTGGCGTTTCTCTGCCTACGTAGAACATTATATACGCTACATAGCCAGTTCCAAAGTCCGGATAAAGGATGACTCTGACGCCTATTTTCCATATCGGAAAATGGATGAGGGAGGTCTCAAACCCATTTTTCATACTTGAAAAATAGGGGAGGGTTGTGATAGGTTGACAACCAGCATAAAATTTTTGTCACTCTTTTATGAAATGGAACAAACATTTCAAAGAAAAGTACGAGTAGCACCAATTGACACAAAGATTAGAGAAGAGCAGTTGTGATGGTTTGGACACCTCCAAAGATGGCCTACAAATGCCCCCACTAGAAAATTTGTCTCAACCGAAAATGAAGAAATTCGAAGAGGTAGGGGTGGACTGAAACTAACTTTGAAGTAGGGGCATGTTGAATGTGATTGCAAGGCGACTCATAGGCGTATTAACTTTTGAGGCAAAACCTCATGGGTGGTGTCCTAAATAGTTTTTTAGAAAAAGGGACATTACAATTGAGTTTGGTGCTTTAATACCTACCAAACAACAAAATCTTAACATAGTTAATGTTACTTAAGTATCTAAAGGCTTATTAGTATCCTTGAAATATATATTGATTGTAGATTATAGTGATTAATAAAAATTATTATTAATTAAGGACCTATAAATAAATAATTAATTAATTAAGGACCTATAAATAAATAAATAATAATTCAAGGACCTCAAAATAAATATTCTTTTGGCTATCTAGGCACCGCCTTGCCTAGACCAAGGAAATTACCTCGGGATCGCCTTGGCATCTTGCAATCCTCGACATTGATTATGAGGGATTTAAATGATTTGGAAAGCACACCATCAATTGCACGAAATTGAGCGCAGTGGAAGAGTTTGATCCATGTAGCAAACCTCAACTAATTTGCGATGCCCCAAATGATCAACTTATATTTGCTATTTTTTGTTGTACCCGTGAGTTCTTCTGGTAGCTGATTGTGTGTTTGTTAGTGATGAATTTCACTTGTCATAAGCTTTTCTCTATTTTGGCATAGTAATCTATAATTTTGAAATACCACCCTATTTATATGTCAGAATTTATGATGGCTTTGACTTGCTTTCATTTTTTATGAGTAGTCATTGATCCTTAATGGACATCTATGTTACCCGGGCCCTTCACTTTGACCGAACATACCCGTGTCAGACACTTGAAATGAGTCCGACACTTGAAAGGATATGGTGCTTCATTTTGAAAGCTCTATGTACAAAGAAGATTCAAAATGTAAAGTAAAAAAGAAAACAACAACCATAACTTCCTAATATAGAATAAGAAATAGAAATAAGAAAGAAATATGTTTGTGGGCTAGTATATATGTGTTAGTACAAATATCTAAGCACACTTTTCCCCGAGTCCCCGTGTCCTTCAATTAGAAAATAGGTAGGTCCGACCTTTAAACACATACCCGTATCCGGCACTCATACCCGAGTCCGAGTAACGTAGATGGACGTTAGTGGGCCAACGAATAAGAAACACAAGGGAAAGAAGAAAGCAGAACAGGAGTACAACATATAGTCAATTGAGTTGGATAGTGATATTATTTAAGGAAAATGATTTGGTGACACTTCTGGGACGCACGCCCATGTGGCGCCCCAGAAATGTCAACATATCAATCTCCATTATTTAAACTCTAAAACCATACCAAATGGAACCATTTATTCTCCTAAGAAGCATAAGAAAACATATGGCCAATTGAGCTGGATGGTGAATGAAAAGGCCTCTTGTTGGTTTCCTACTTTCCTTCAAATATATCCCACCCTATTTTCTGGAGTCTGACAATATGTGGGTGGTAGAATGCTTTCTTTCCTGGGCTGCATGGAGGACTGGACTAGCATTTCTACTTAGTAATCATATTCTGAAATACAAGCGATAGTATAACCATAGGGCAACAAGTGAATGATTATAACCCAAATCTCAGGTCCCTGTGAGGATCAGTTAGATTGAAGACTCCATGTAAGAGAAGGCCACTCTCAGAGGAATTTTAGGGCCCAAATACAAACAAGATAAATAAAAACTGTGGCAATAGGAGAAACTGTGGTTCGATTGGTGTCCCTAGATGGAAAATTGGAAAAATTGGATTCACACCTTGCTAGTTTTCAGTGGTCTATATGTACTGGTATCAACTAGTTATGAAAGCCAGACCTGTCTCTCCTGTTCACATTTTCTATTATTTATTTCTTTGTCGGTATCCATGTGGCTTTAATCTTATTTTCTAAGATTACCTAGGCCCTCTTTGATTGCAAAGAAAATGTTCCATAGGAAAAAAATATTTTCTTAATAAAGTTTTTCCGAGTAAATATCAATAGGAAATTTTCCTACAAGTTTGATTGCGCGTGTAAGAATTTTTCCCCTCAAAACTTTGGAATGAAGATGAAAACTTATCATATATATTAAATATATTAATTTTCATATATAAAATAGAAATTTAATATGGGCCTTAATATGGAAACTCATTTTCTTAAAAGAAACTCAATTTGCCCACCTTAATTGGTGGGAAAATATGTCTTAATGCGGAAAATTGGCAATCGTGAGAAAATATTTTGCGAGAAAATTTTAGCTATCAAACACAAGAAAATGTTATTTTCCCACATAATTTATCTTTTTCCTTAGAACATTTTCCTTTTCCGTCTAATCAAACAGGGCCCTAGTGGAAAAGTAAAGGTAGTATAAAAGAGGATTGTTGTTTTATATACTAATGTTTTGAAACATCATTATATAATGCGGATCAATTGTATCACTTGTACTTGGGAAAAGGTTTTGGTGAGTTGTTCAAGTATCATCTAATCGCGAGGGTCGCTCACTTAATTTTATAAGTTGAAAAATCTTCAATTAAAAATTAAAAGTACATATGCCCATTGTTTTCCTTAAATATGCTGATAGTCTCACCAAAACAAATTATGCTGATATATTACAAAAAGATTAATGCAACTGAGCTATTTTGAGCAGGACACTCAGTTACTTTTATGGGACCTTGTCATGGATGAGCTAGTGGTGCCCCTTCGCCGACCTTCTGGTGGTTCCCCCACATTTAGCACCGGAAGCCAATCTGCTCATTGGGATACTCTCACCCCAGTGGGCACTCTCCAACCTGCGCCAAGCATGAGAGACGTGCCAAAGCTCTCTCCTCTAGTTGCGCATCGCGTGCATAATGAACCACTTTCTGACTTGATCTTCACCCAGGAATCAGTCCTGACAGCATGCCGGGAAGGACACATAAAAATCTGGATGAGACCAGCGCACTGCGAAAACCAGTCGAGCAGCTCTGAGAACGTTTTAAGTAACAGTTTGAAGGAGAAGCCTCTTCTGTCGAGTAAAGTTGGCAGCTACAAGCAATAAATTATCAGTTATTAGACCTGAGACGTAACTTTGCGAGTTTTTGCGAAACTTCATCGCCTTCTGTTAGCTTTAGTGAAGGTTTTCATCCAATTGATATCGAGCAATGTAAAGGTTACAGGTTGTTGGGCTGTCACTACACAATGTGCTTGCCATGAGGTTAACCTATGGTCCCATTGTACATTTGTTAGGATAAAATTGCCAGGCATGATAAAAACTAAGAGAGCCCAACTTGTAAGCAAACGTGCAACAGGTTATACAAAATGGTTCTGTTGGTACAATATTTCTAGTGACTTGCATCAATAATGGAAGTTGTTGACATTTTGTTTTGTTGAGCAAATATTTTGTATGGAATACTGATACGCCATTCAATAATCTGGATCGTTAATTGGTTTTGCATTCAATATGGTTTATATATTTATGTTAGGAAAATAATATTTTGACGTACTTTGGGTGTGTACATTGGATACACAATAGTGTAGATTTCATTGAGATACTGATAAAATCTAGACCATTGTTTATCCAAAGTATGTACCCTAAGTATGTCAAAATACCGTTGTCCTTAATCTGCCATTCTCTTGGCCTTAAACATCTTGGTTGAAGATCAACATTGATCCTAGTCGAGGCCAACCATTCCAAATAGTCTAGACCGAATTTGCGGAAGGTATGTGCTGTGGTTGGTATGTCTTCAGTTGGTATTTTCTTTGATCACCCTGGAAGAAGCCCGTTCACCATCTTCTTGTGACAAATGCAACTGATTCCTCTTTAGAGCATGACTTGCTAGTGCGTGGGCCTAGGAGTGCACACAAATTAGATTCAGTTCAATTAGAATTAATTTGCAATTCAATCCAATTATTGCAAATTGAAAAATTAGTCCAAATACGTCATCAATCCAATTTGTAAAATGCGGACTAAATTGAATCAAGTTCCATAGATTAATGTTTTCCTATCCAAAGATTCATGAAATTAAATTTAATCAAATAATTCACAAAAATTATATATCTCATTAATGACAAAAATACAACTTACATCCACAAATCTATATATAATATATTTCTCACAAACTTGTCATCACAATAACTTTTAAAATGGAAGTTCCTACATAAAATAGATATGTCATTCATAAATTTGCACCATACACCCCCACATAAGCACAATAAAATGTGTATGTTGCAACATATAACCTACAAAAAAAAAAGGTTGAAGCATAATAAAAAAGTTAAGAACAAACATAATCTTTGAGATACTATAGTTTAGAGTTGATAGTTTGGGTTGTTGCTCTTCGAGATACTATAGTACATATGATCTAATACGTATATGTGTTGTGTGATAAACAGACTGAATCGAATTGGATCCGCGATTTTTTAATGCAGGATCTGTAATTCGATCCAGTCCAGCCGGATTAGTGATTTTTCAGTCCATTTCAAGAGATCAAAGAATTGATCCAATTAGTGATAATTGGCTTAGATTGGACTCAATCTGCGGATTAGTTTTACATGCATCCTTACGTGGGCCACATGATTTGCCTCTCTCAGATAGATGGGGCATGGCTCGATGAGAATCAAAAAGACAAAGGATCTCTAAAACACGTGTTCCTCCCTCTCCACTTTTTTTTGAGAATACTCTCCACTTTGGTTTTATCTTTTTTTTTTTAAAAAAAAGAAATAGAAATTCATTAATCATTAATGACTCGAATACATTGAATAGAACATGATGAAACATAGAATCAATTACATAGTAAATTAATTCGTTAATCATAATTGTTCAAAAGAACATTCAACTACCATATTGACCCTGTAACAATGAAATAGTTTGATAATCAATGACCATTCTCTTAATTGATAAATATTTGAAACACGACAGTATACATATACAAGGGAAGTAAACGCAAATATTCTAACAAGAGAAGACAATCTAAGCTTTCTAATAAGGGAAGAAAATAACTACCTATGAAATAAAACCTAATGACAAGTACTAGCCCTATAAACGCAAATCCATGCATAGTCTTTAAGAAGAATATAGATAAATGATTGTTGCCAATAGGAAATCTAATGGATGCAACAAGATGAACCTAATCATCTTATCAAATTTGAACAGATTCAAAGTTAATTTATTAGCAACCCTAAAATTTAATCCCAATTTATTTGTTTAAAATATGATGCTATTAATACTTGACAACATGTGTATATATATATATATATAATGAAAATTATATAATGGAGCCCAAATATATACTTATATCATGGAAACCCCTCAAAATGTGTTGTGTATTAAATATTTTGTGTATTTATGACTTATAAATTAATGTGTTGGATTATAATCCAATGGTTGTAATTAAATGTGATTCTCATGACATGAGTATTTTTGTGGTTAACATGGTAATAGTGTGTGTGTATGTGTGTGTGTGTATCTTATATATAATGGCAATATCCATAGATCTTCTTGAAGACAAAATAGCTTTATTTTCAAAACTATCCTCAAAAGCTTCTTTTTTTATTAGTTAGAATAATTTGCAAAAAATAAATAAATCAAATTAAAAGTATTTGAGTAAATCTCGATTTAACTAACTTTTTTCTTTTGTAGTTAGTTACCTTATTTGTTTGAGATTTCAAATTTGCACAAATTATTCCTAAATTTTATCCATTTAAGCTTTGTTTGGCATGCACAAACTAGCTTATCATGTAGCTTATCAACTAACTTATAATCTACTTAAATAAATAAGTTGTGTTTGGTTACCAACTTATTTTCATGATCAGCTACAATCGTAAACGCTATCCCGGCTAGCATTTTATTTTTAAGACGTCATTTTAGTTTTTTATTCCAATTTTGCCCATTTTTCTTTTTACCCATGTAAATAGTTGATTCTTGACTAAAAATAACGAATGTTCATTTATTCTTTTAGAAACAAAATAGCAAATATATAATAAAAAAAAACTTGTGTAATGTGCAAGTGCGTCGTCGGTGCAACGATGATAACACAATAGTGACAATACCATATATGCAACGTAACATATAAATACATTTATGTTTAAAAAAATAATGGTAAATACATTTACACAGTTAACATCACTTAACATTATTATGGTTTACAATATTATTACTAATAGATATTTTATTGACCAAAATAATACATTAACGTCACTTAATATTACTAATTTACTACATATGAAATTTGGAACATTATTATTAAAAAAAATGTTTAATACAAACATATGAGGCATGCATGATTACTATCTAAAAACATTAATATTACGTTACTCTACATATGTAATAATAAATTTATTTGTATATGTAATGTAAATAATAGTTTATATAAATATGTATTTTCTAAGAACTAAAAAGAAAGTCCTTTTATGTTATTTTGCATTTACCGGCTACTTTTTTTTTGAAGAAAAATTTCATTAATCATTCATGGCTCAAGGACCAGATATAGAATCAAGTACATTGATTCGCTAATCTTATTTGTTCAAACAACCTGCCATTAATTTGATTATAAATGTGAAATTGAAATAGTTTAACAATCAGGGATTACTCTCTACAATGTTGAAACTCATGACAATAAACCACAAAACGAGTAATAAACTTTCTCAACGAGGAGAAGAAAACATAAAATTTCCCAATAAGGAGAAGACAAATCAAATACTTCCAACTAAATAAGAAAATTAACTATAAAATAAAACTAAAGATAAGATCAATCCAGCTTCACACAAATCCACATATCACCGCTGATGAAGATGCACCCCAATAAGAATGGACCAATGTCCACAAATCTTATTAGATTTGGTGGTTATTAAATGAACGAAATGCAAAAGGGATTTAATTTGAACCATCGCCGATCAAATAGGAGGATCGGCGATGGTTCAATGACAAAAATCATAGAAGTGAATCAAGAAGAAGAATTTTAGGGTTTTAGAGAAAAAAGAGACATTTATCAGCTACTTGATCAGCTATTTCTTTCAAATAATTTTAATTGATTAGCTAGGTAATCAGCTATCAGTTACTAGTTTTTTAACTATCAGTTAGACTAATTAACTACTATCAGCTAGTGTTACCAAATAGAGCCCAAATCTTTAACCATTCCCTCTTTAATTATAATACGTGCAACGCAAATGCTAAACACTAGTGTGTGTGTGTGTATATATATTCAAATCGAAAGGGAAAATAATATTAATTTTGACACACTTAAATAGTCACATACCTTTTGTGTATATATATACTTGGACTCATGAGTCGAAAGGGAAAATAATATTAATTTTGACACACTTAAATAGTCGTATGCCTTTTGTTAATTGAAAGTCGTGTAATACTTTTTGAGGTGCATGCACACATATTTCAAAGTGTATTGCATGAATTTTGATGTCTATCTCATGGTACTAAGTGAGTGTGTGACTATAAGTATTTGTGTGTGTATATATATATGTATGTGTGTTTGTCCCGGACTCAAAGAGTTTTTTATTAATAATTTAAGATATCTATATATATATATATATATATATATACCTAGAAGAAACATGAAAACATAAGTTAACCTACCTCGATGCAAAATTTTAAAAGGGAAAATTTTAAGTTTTTCAATAACTAGTTCATTTGAGTGATTAGAGACTCGATTTATCTTAAATGTGATATATTTTTGTTTTAATTTTATCAAAATCAAAATCTCAATTTTGAGTCCCACAAAACAAATCAATTTGAGAGGATCTTGTTTGGGACGATCAAAAATCTTTACATATGTTCGTTTTGATCAAACTACGGGAGTTCTTTCAAATTTTTTCATACTTAAATTGAATGCTTCATAACTACAATTATGGCGGGGTTGTCGAAAATTCATCGGATGATCCGAAATTTTCGATAACACTTTTAGAGAAATGTAAGGACTTAGTGTGAAAGTGAGAAGTCTAAAAACATCCTGAGTTTGAGTGTGAGATAGGTAGAAATTGTCATACTTAAATTGAAGAAACGTTTTGAAAACGGGCCTTGAGACAAGTTTTGAAGACATGCCATCAATTTTTTATTGAATTCGTTCTCAGCTGGGGGCGTTGTTTGGACAAAAACGTGATTTGACTGGTCAAAAGGAGTAACAAGTACAAATCTTCTGGAGTTTGGATCAAAGTGTAAATCTTTTGTGAACGTATTAATTTGCAAAAATATCCAAGTTGGAAACCTTAATTCGTAGATCAGATGAACACTCGGCAAAGGGCTTTGATCGATCGAAGGAGCAGACGGCAAAATTGTTGGTCATCGAAGGACATGCAGGGCAACAACTTTTCTGTTTAAGCAGTGGCCTATCTACATGGGCCTTGCCCAGGGCAAGGCCCAAATTTTTTTTTCTTTAAGCCCAAAAACACATTTGAACCCACCCCAAAAATATCTCAAACGCTATGTTAAGAACCAAAAAATTAGCAACGCACGTACGGCCAAAACGAACGCACGACAAAAAAAAAAACTCTCGGCACATTCGCGCCATTCTCACACTCACCGAATGTAAGTTCTTTACATTTTTTGAAGTTTTTTGGAGCAATATCTTTTCAAATTCTATTGTCTTGTGTTTTCTACCTCTATTCTTTTTGTGTTTGAAGAAACCAATCTTTCTCTTTGGGATTAATTTCATTGCTCCACATTTATTTTTTTCATTAGATTGCACTATATTACAAGGATAGATTAACGGTTCTTTTACAAAGTGCGAGCAAAGAGGTATGTTAGTTCATAGATTTTTTTTTTGTATGTCTTTTTTTGAAGGGATATTTTTTTAATGTGGAAATCATTGAGCAAAAATATATTCTAGTTCGTAATTTTTCTTAACTTGTTGGTTTTTGATGTTTTGTTAGTTGGGTTTTTTTTATAAGAAAGAGATTGATTGTATAACTATGTTGTCAAAAATCTCATATTTTTATACAATTCAACATAATCTGTTGATTTGATGTCTAGTAATGAATGTCCAAATGGATGAAAATGAAGTTAGCCGGTAAAATGCCTTAGATATAAAGATAAGACTCCTCGGAGCCTTACCATCATTTCTCATATAAAGAGACAATAAATCATTAACACGTAGAAGTTCAAGTTAATCTCACCCATTTTACCACATCCAAGTTCAATCACCTTCCCTCTAATTATGTCCCAACTCAAATTGTAATGGGTTAGAAAAGCACTATAAAAATTGTCCATATAATGCTGGAATTAAAATTTTTGGAAATTGAATTTGTTATGGTAAACAAAAAATAATCAAATAAAGGTTACGTCGGTACTTTTAGATTAAGAAAGTTAAGTAAATGAGTTCTAATAGGTCAGGGTGTTCTAAACTTCGGACTCTGGATAAGGATTAGGGGGTTTTGCATAGATCGGGCACAAGGCTATTTTTTAAATGTCTATCTAAAAACCCAATGGTCTCTGTATGCCTTCTGTTAAGAAAAATGTATAATTAAGATAAAAATTTAATTTATTATGTATATAAATTAGCAACATTAGTCCATTTTTTTTATTTTTATGATTCACATGTTTTTTTATATCTTTGATCATAAACTATTTACATTGATCGAATTAGGAGAATAAAAAGAAAGTTTTCACGATTTTAATATTTAAGGAGACATTTTTTCTTTTAAAGATAACCATGAGACCTTATATTTATATATTGTGATATAATTTATTTAAAGTATACATAATAATATATAAAAATAATAATTTAAAAAATATTTATAGCCCAAGGCTATCAAAAATCTTAGATTCGCCCATGTGTTTAAGGGAGCAATATATGACATGAAGGTCCATGTAGAAGCCATGAATGAAAGAGCAGGTATGATTGTTTGCTTTTGCTGGGCTGGTGGTTGTACCGTGGTCGATAATGTCTTTAGTAGGTACAATGGAAGAAGACACCAACCCCAAATGCATTTTGGTCAGTTAAAGTTTGTCATCATTCACCATCTTCTTGTGAGAACACGCGACTTACTCCTCTTCCCCTTAAAACGTACAAGAAATGCACAAGTCATTGCTTTATTAAGTTGTTGGAAAAGTGGAGCAGCTCTGATCGATGACAATACCGTCAATACACTGTATACACACAAAAGTGACCATCCAGTTCTAGCGTAGAATAAGTCAACAAAAGCTGTTTCTTATTCCCCACAAGTGGGTTTCTCGGTAATCGGTATGCATGCTTTTTTTTTTTTAGGTGACCACTCAAAATTCATGGCAAACTTTCTCGATTAGTCTAAACACCAAAACTTAGAACTTTACCTTGACTCACACAATTAAAATGACATAAAGACTCTTAATTTAAATTCATTATTAATATTTAGGGGTAGAGGGTAATTAGGTCTTTTACTTACGTAGATATATTAAATTGTTAACAAAAAAATCTTTGGGTCCGGACTCAAAAAGTCCAAATAGATTTTTTGATATATATATACTCAACTAATTATTGTGGTAGGGCAAAGTTACATATATATGAAACTCGTGTATTGCGGGTTTTTTTTTTTTTTTTTCAATTGAAGTTACGTGCAACTAAGGGCATTGTTGTTTTTAGACTACCTAACCAAATAAGTTAACTTCATTGCATTTGTTTGTATTTGCTACTTGAGTCTCGTCTAACCAAAATATATATTGTTTCTTTTTTCTACTTTACTTTTAACACGTTGAATACTATTATGGAAATAGTTGGATTTGCTTGTTTGAAAAAGTTAATACAGCTTTTTGGGGTTAAACTTGTATTGACACGTGGCGTGTCTATAATTAGTTGAGTGTCTTTGGTTTTATTTTAGTTGGAAAATTATATTCTATATATATGAACATCAAATTAATTAAATCAAATAATAGATCTTTCTAAGATCCCAACCCAAGCACATGCATGAATACATGTGCACATCCATGTAAATGATGTACAAAAGTAATTAATTAGTATATGGTCATTATCAAAAATAAAAATAAAAAAATGGTGAGTTTGAGTTTGCATGGATGCATATATCAAAACAATAAGGACCATGCCAAAAATATATATGATTTTCAAAGAGAAGGCGGAGTCGTGGATAACATTGCAACTATCATGAAAGTGATGAGGCCATTATAATTAAATTATACTTCGTTATCCCATACCTTATAATTAATTTAGATATGGTCCTCATTTAGTTGTCATTTCGTGGACGGCACTATGGCTTCCACTTTGGACATGATGAGCAGTAAAGCCACCGATTAAATGTAAACATTTAAGTAACTTAATTTTACTTTGACAAAAAAAAAAGTAACTTTATTTTATTTTCAGTATTCATTTAATTATAAAGAGTTACTATTAGCACCCATATATGTTATATCAGACCCCAATTTAATTTAATGTTATTTCTAGCCCCCGATAAGTTAGTTCATACTCTAAGCACCCCCTTAATTGTTAGTAAACTCTTCATTATACTCCTAGTTTATATTTGCCCCCTTATCTCCCCAAAGAAAACCCTTTTTTCATCTATGTAATCTTCAATCTCCAACCCCTTGTTGCACATTATATTTTTCTTCCTTTTAACTCAATTTGCTCCATATGCATTCCAAGATTGATTATTTGATCCTTAAAAGTTGAAATTCAATATAAATAAAAAATTTTAATAATTCAAGAATATGAATCAATTCTCAACTAAATACTATAATTAAGATGTTGTATTTGATGGTGAATTGTTGAGTATATATGAACGAAGAGATGAGAAGGGGTTTAGAAATTAGAAAGTATAAGAGAAAATGAGATGAGTCTATGGTTTAATTTATTTAGGGTGGGATATAGAAAGTGAAAATTAAGTAGAAGAGAAGAAGGCGAGAGTAGTGAGTGAGATAGGAGTTTGGCATGAGTTTAAGGTTTCATTTAGGGAGGGTGTAGAAAGTAAAAAGTAAAGTGTTGGATTTTTTGGGTTCATACGCAACAAAAATTACAAAAACAATTTTGACAAAAAACCCCAACAGGATCCGAATATAATTCCATTAAAAACGTTCAAACCATGAAAACTTAATCATACCTCGGTCGTAATATACTTTTCTGAAGGTTGATCGATCTCTAAGGCAGTGCCAACGACGAACGCCCTCTACCAGCGGTCCACACACGAACGGCGACCGAGATTCGAAGTGCTAGCTTCGAAAGAATACCAAACCTTTTTTTTGTTTCTCTCTAAAACAATCCAGAGTGTACCAGAAAATCCCAATTCGTTTCTGAAATGAAAATAGAGTTTCGGCCCTTAATTTTTCATGCGTGTGTTCTAACTTAAAGCGTCTATTTATACAACTCTTATATATAAACGGTTAAGTAAATTACACATATACCCCTACTTAAAGAAATATAAGTGTAATACACCACAAGGACGTTTCTGTCATGAATTTTATCATATAAAATTCGTTTTTCTTAACCATCTTTAAATCTCGCAAAACCATTCTTAGTGTACGACCCAATAGGCTCATACAACGTTGGCAGTGTACCAAAACACATTTTGGTATACAAGTCATAAGCGGCCTCTAGCAAGACATTATGACTACCTAAGTTGTATGAATATCAAATCGATACAACCTAATCAATAGTGTATATAACATCATTTTGTCACACGATATCCTTTTGATCAAACATAAGGCATGAAATTGTCATCCAACATGTTCAATAATACTAGTATCGATCTCTAGGTAGACTGAAAATATCCAAGTGACATTGATCAATATCAATTCACTTAGACTAGGCATTTTAACAGTCTAACACATCGAGAGATCCACTGGATATATCTCTTTATATAAGAGGGACAAATTATATCTCGATTACACAACTTCATCACATTGCTTACACACAGTAACCAATCACAACCTTTATAATCGTCCGGTTAAAGACAACGTTTAATTATGTCAAATCACTGTGTTTTAATGTTGAAGTCTTTAGTAATCTCAAGTCAGAGGACTGAAAAATATACCTATCATGAGAAACAACTATGACTTAATCCATGTGATGTTCTCATAGCGGGTCGGTCCAGTACTTTGTTCCCTAACAAATAGTCATGATCTTGATTCGTATCCCTATACGTATAATCATCATATGATCATCAATCAAGACTCACACTAGTCTTAATTCATTATAGTTCCCAGTATAATGATCTGACTATAGACATTTATGATATTTCTGTAAATACCCATGGATCTTATTATAATGTAAACATGCAAATTAATTATAATAAACAGCAAATGAAATCAACTATTTTATTAACTAAAAGTATTTATAAAGACAGTTAATAGATTGACCTAGGGCACATGCCCCAACATAAAGTTGAGGAGAGGTGTAGAGAGTAGAAAATAGAAAGGGAAAAGAAATGAAACATGTTCATGATTTAGCGTGAGGTTATTTATGTAATTTTTTCTAAAGACATTTTAGTTTAAAAATGTATTAAATTAAATAGAGGGTTGTTCTAGGGGGCTAATAGTCGCTCCCTAATTATATCAAAGCATATATTCTATACACGACGGGTGTGGGTAAAGAAGCTAGTTCAAAACAAACACGAAAATAAAAACAAAATCATAGATACGGATACTAGCATATTTTAGACGAAATAGAAATAGAAAAGGAAAACAAACACAAATGGGAGAAAAAATTCATTTAGGAACATGGAACATAGGAACACTTACAAAGAAGTCAATAGAACTAGTAGATACTATGATTAGAAGGAGAGTCAATATTGCTTGCCTCCAAGAGACAAAATGGGTAGGAGAAAAGAGTAGAGAAATAGGAAGCACAAGGTTTAAATTGTGGTACATTGGTATAAATAGAAAAGGCAATGGAGTAGGAATTGTGGTAGATAATGATTATAAGGATAAGGTCGTAGAGGTTAAGAGAATGAGGAATAGATTGATTATAGTTAAATTAATTATTGGAGATGAGAAATTAACATACTTAGTGCTTATGCACCACAAGTAGGATTAAGCGAAAGCATCGAATGCAAGTTTCGAGACGATATGGATGGATTTATGCAAAGTATACCATTAGATGAAAAGGTTTCTATTGTAGGAGATTTAAATGGGCATGTCGGGGCAAGTAACGATGGGTTTGAGAGAGTTTTTGAGGTTTTGGTAGAAATAGAAATAAAGAATGAGAATCAATCTTAGAATTTGCTTCAGCATACGATCTTGTCTTAGCAAATACTAGTTTTAGGAAGAGGGGGTTGCGTATAATTACTTTTAATAGTGTTCATAATAAGAGTCAAATAGATTTTTTAATAAGAAAAATAGATAGAAAAATATGTATAGACTGCAAAATAATACCTGGTGAAGCGCTTACTACCCAACATAAGTTAGTTGTACTTGATATTAGGCTAAAACGACGACATAATATGAATAAAAGAGTTAGCGACCTAGAATAAAGTGGTAGAACCTAAATGATAGTAAACAAGTAGAGTTCAAAAAAAATTAATAAAGGAAAATGTTTGGAATCTTGACTTAGATGCTAATACAATGTGTCTAGAAATGAGTAGTTGCATAAGGAGAGTGAGATCAAACGTATTAGGTATATCTAAAGGTTTGGGACCACCAAAGAAGAAAATATGGTGGTGGAATGAGGATGTCCAACGAGCAATAAAAACTAAAATAGAGATGTATAGAAAAATACCTAAGTGTCAAGATGAAGATGCGTACAATCAATATAGAGAAGTTAGAAAACAAGCTAAAAAAGTGGTTAATCAAGCTAAAACAAATTTCATGGAAGATCTATATACAAGGTTAGGTAATAGGGAATGTGAATCAAAAAGAAACAAGATCTAAGTCATGTACGATGTATTAAAGACGAAAATCAAAATGTATTAACACGCGAGGATATTAAGGAGAGATGGGGAAGTTGCTTCGATAGTTTATTTAATAATGACCAACTTGATACTATAATAAATGAAAACCCACCCCAAGAAAGAAATGTAAACTATATACGCAATATTATAATTCTAAAAGTTAAAGAGGCATTGAAAAGAATAAAAATATGGGAAGCATGCATGTGACCCATATGAAATACCCATAAAGGTTTGAAAATGCTTACGAGAAATTGGATTGATTTGATTAACAAAACTTTTCAATAAAATTTAAAATCAAAACGGATGCCAATGGATTGGAGAATAAGCACGCTTGTGTCAATCTTCAAAAACAAATGAGACATTCAAAGTTGCTCAAACTATCGAGGAATTAAACTTATGAGTCACAATTCGAAACTTTGGGAGAGGATAATCGACAATAGGCTAAGGAGAGAAACAACAATAGCAGAGAATCAATTTGGCTTCATGCCTGGGAGGTCAACTATGGAGGCGACTTTCCTTGTAAAAAGATTGTTAGAAAAATATAGAGAAAAAAAAAATCTTCATATGATATTCATAGATTTAGAAAAAGCATATGATAGGTTACCCGGAGATGTTCTTTGGTGGGTTCTAAAAAGAAAATGAGTGCATGCTAGATACATAGATACTGTTAAGGATATGTATGATGGAGTAGTAATGAGTATAAAGACATTTGGATGAGCTACAAAAGAATTTCTAATTACGATAGGACTACATCAAGGATTGACTTTAATCCCATATTCAAGATGATATATCATGGTGTATGTTATTGGCAGATGATATTGTCTTAGTGGATGAAACAAAAAATAGAATGAATAGGAAATTAGAACTTCGGAGTAATACAGTAGAATCTAAAGGCTTTAAGTTGAGTAGGACGAAAACTGAATACATGCACTGTGAGTTTAAAAACACTAGACATCGAGATGATGGAGTGGTAAAATTAGAGGAAGTAGAAGTACCTGAGGTGAACCACTTCAGATACTTAGGATCAATCATACAAAATGATGGTAATATTGAGAATGATGTCACGCATAGAATTCAAGGTGGATGGAAGAAATGACAGAATGCAACATGGGTGATTTGCGATCAAAATGTTCCTACTAAGTTAAAAGGAAAATTTTATAGGACCGCAATTAGGTCAGCTATGTTTTATGGAAGTGAATGTTAGGTGGTAAAGCAACAACAATTACATAAAATGAACATAGTAGAAATGAGGATGCTTAGGTGGATGTGTGGTAAAGCTTGTAAAGATAGAATAAGAAATATAAAAACTCAAAGACAAGTAAGAGTAGCGTCAATTGATACAAAGATTAGGGAATGACGGTTGCGGTGGTTTGGTCACCTGCAAAGACGACCTACAAATGTCCCTACTAGAAAACTTGACTCAATAGAAACTATAGAAATTCGACGAGATAGGGATAGACCAAATTTAACATAAGATATATTAATTAGGAGGGATTTGAATTGTAACGGCCCGAAAATTTGACTTGTACCACGTGTTAAGTCAAGGTCGTATGTGGGACCCACTCGTCAAAATACGTATATCAAAATCCAATTTGGGAGGACAATACTAATTATGCGAGGAATTCGGTGAGCCGAAACACGAACGGGGACGCGCCTCGAGTCGCGTGTTGACGTGGGATATACATCGTGATGCGTGTAGCGCGAGTATCGAGATTTTGAAATGAGGCGGGTTGGTGCCTTGAGATGCGCACTGCGAAGTTGTTGAGTTGCCTCGAGATTCGAGTTGCACGAATCTCGAGGATAATTTGATTTGAAATCAAAAAGAAAATAAAAGAAAATGTATATATATATATAATATAATATATATAAATAAAAGAGAGGATAAGATTGAAAAGAAAAAAAAAAGATCGGGAGAGATCGTGAGGAAGAGAAGGAAACAGAGGAGAGAGAGAGATGGCGGACCACCAGGTGGCGGCTGGAGGTCCGGCGAGCGAGACGACGGCCGCAGGGACAGATTGGCGGAAATCGGGACATGCGCCAAGGCCGGCCGCACCTTCGGCCGGCGGTCTTGGGCTGCGATGGCGAGCAGCAGCGAGCAGCGCAAAGCGCGACGATCTCGCGAGCGAAGACGGCGGCTGGTGCGAAGCGGCGGCCGCAGCAGCGCCGCCGCCGCCGCCAGCGACGACAACGACGACGGTGGCGGTAGTGCGCGGCGGCAATTGCTGGCAGCGGCGGCGATTTCGCGCGACGCGACGCGATGTAACGCGGTGGGACGCGACCAACGCGGTCGGCAGGCGTGCGGTGCGGTGGTGGTCGATGCGGCTGCGAGCGCCGAAGCGCGCATCTGCCGAAGGCGGTGGCACGTTGTCGACCGGTCGGATGCGCGATTTCGACGAAATCGCGATGACGCGGTGGAGGTGAGATGCACTTCACCTAATTTTAATTTCGATTTGCATGATTTAGTAACTTAAATGTACAAATGGACACCAGAGACTTAGGCATCAGGTGTCGGGTGCGCAAATCGAGACGCGAGCGACGTTTTGAGGTTCGCTATTTCTCGGGGTAAGTAAACCAGTTAGGGATTTATACAATATTTCATTTTTCTCCATTTGTTGTTGTTGTTTACTGTTTTGCGATAGCTTTATTGTTGTTCACTGCTTTGTGATGATAGCTATATGTGGAAATGTTGTAGATTGAGTGAGTCCATTGGCAAGTGAGTCATGACTACTGTTTATCTGCGATATGAGAGGATTAGGGTTGGAAGGCAGGGGCCTCGTCCTAAATCCGATGTTTTTCATGGTCGTCCGTCGATATTATCCGGGTCCATGGATGGTTCATAGTTGTCACGGGCTAGGGCTGGGAGGCAGGGGTCTCGTCTTAGTTCCTGGTTTATGGATGTCTCATAGTCGCATGGGTTAGGAATGGGAGGCTGGGGTCTCGTCCTAAACCCGAGTCTGCTGGGCTTGTACCGCGACTCAACGACTTTTGGTCGGGACTCCTTGTTATATCACTCATCGATGGATTGTTTACAGTCTTTTATATTCGTGCGTTCTTGATTTCTTTCGTTCTATTTGCATGAATTCGGCTGCTTTGGATATCGTGAACTGTTGTTTTGGATATTGTGAAATGTTGTGTATATGTCATACTGGATTTACTTACCTGGGCTCGTCATTCTTATGTTTGACTGAGTGCAGCGCCGCGGGCGAGTAGCAAAGGGAAGGCATTCATAGCTAGGTGATTTTTTTGTATATTTGGTAATTACTCTCACCCGATAATATTTACTGGGTTTCACAATTAGGTTGCCTAACTTTCTATATTCTTGTTGAGTTATTTAATGTATTAGTTGCTTCCGCTAAAGTGTAAAACTCGAAAAACATATTAATAACTCAACTGTAAAATGTTTAATGTACTGATAATGATGGATTTGAAGGCTGACTAGGCTCTCGTTGACCTTGCGAGATTGGCTCGGGGGTCCATGTGAGTTTAGGCCGGGCGGGGCCCAGTTTGTGGAAAATTGGGGTCGTCACATGAATGATTTGGAAAGCTCACCATCAATTGCACTTAATCGAGCACAATGAAAAAGTTTGATCTATATAACCAACCCTAATTAATTTGGGACTAAGACTATGTTGTTGTTGTATATATCTACACTCATTTTTAATTATTAATATTTAGTAATTATGTGTTTTTGGATCTTGTATGGTCGTTCCATAATTAAGCTCAACTAACCTCACGAGAGTTTGATAAAATAAAATTAAAAAAATGCCCTTACTAGAGATCGAGAGTCCCAACTTTATGATCTAACAGACGCCAACATATATACTCTAATTAAGAATCGACAATTACATTTTTATTTGCAAGGTACAATTAAACATTTATTCTTCTTTTATGGATGAAATAAAAAAATCCCTTACAAGTTCAAGGAAACTAGTTTTTGGAATTAAATGACAATGTTTGATCTTTTTTAACTATTATTGATCTCTTATATGTATCGTGCGTTTTTAATAGGAACAAGACTTTATTCATATTAAAAAAGACTTGCCTCCAAGGGATGTAGTGTAGTGATTAAGAAGAGGTTTTAGTATATACTTTGATTAAAATTAACATGCGTGATGGATTCAATTCGCGGCAATTAAAATGACTATACAGTTCATAAATCATGGTGCCATAAACACTATGCCTAGCAAATTTATGCCATATACATTTGATTTAGTTGTGTTTGCTAGATCTGTCTACTTAATTTTTCAGACTTTGGCCAGTGCGTATTAAACTTAAGCCTCTCAAATAACTTTCCTATTTGCTGCAAGTTGTGGAAGTTCATTCGATTGTGCGTCCATGTGTTACGTACCAGTGCATATACAATAGACTTCCAACAACTATGTTATAAATATGTATCACGATTCACGAGGTATGTCATCCATTCCTTTTCATGAATGCAGTCATTCTAATTTGAAGACCATTATCAACATTATCAACATATATGTAATACTGCAAATATAGCATAAAAACAGAGGCTCAATATAGCATTAAAAAAACCTATTATATATTATCAAGTTAAGTTCACAAATCTGAAGACCAAAAAGCATGCACATCATAAAGCTTTGTGAGGCAGAGAAGACCATTGACATGCCCCTCAACAACGATGCCTTCAAAGGTCCCATGGCTACAATGTTCCTCAACAAATTCATATATATAACACAAAGGGGGAAGGCAGTGATTGTTGTAAGTGTAAAGAAAAACATAATGAAAAATTCTACTGATTTTGTAGGCTCTGATACCACATGTAAACATACTTTAAATATGATATACAGTTAGAGAATTACCTGCGGAAGCTTCTAATCACCTAAATCACCAAGATCATGTCGCTTTGGGATTGCGATGTTGGTAATATTTACTAATAACAAAGTGACATGTGTATAAGCCCTTCTACTTTTACTCTTTTGTACAAATAAAGTTTTGCTATTGATTGACATTATCAACATCAAACTTTCAACTTTAGCAAAATCTCCTCCTTACACTGAAATTCGGTTAGAGACTTAATTACTTTTAGGAATCGACAATTGTTCAAGTGGTTGTTGGCTCAATCGGAAATAAGAGCTCAAAGTGCCCTCATACAATAAATGAAGCAAACGTAACATTGAAAGAACTATGAAATTTAAATAATGTTAAGAAAGTCAAGTCCGTGAAAGAATTTGACTACCACCGTAGTTGGGGATTTAACACGGCAAAGAAGTAAATTTATATATATATTGTATTTATTGCGTATTTAATGTGTTTTGCATTAAATGCACTACATCAATCGTCATTAGATTGAAATTCTATAGTAATCCAATGGTGAAATATGTAGTACCTCTGACATGGGTATATATTTAAACTTCATTGTAGAAACACCCATATATACATATAAGGGAGTTATACCATGGTGATTGAGGGAAACCATTGCAACCTATTATAGTAGGTAACTCAACATGTCATAAGGAGAATTAAATGCATATCCAATTCATTTCATGTTGGAAACCCAAACTATCATAAATAAGCAAATTAAATTTTGTTAAAAAGTTGTTGGTAGAAAACATTAATTCATCATTATAATTAATATATATTATATTCTTAATCAATTATTAATTGTAGACATTATTGACTATTAATTGATATATAATAATCTTGAGATACATATATAAATTTATTTCTTAATAATTTTTTTTCTCAAATCTCCAATAATTATTAAGACATCCATAAAGTCTTTTTTTATTTTAAAGAAAACTTGCAAACTTTTTTGTTGATTATGTTTTGCTTTTATGCTTGCTCTCCCAATAATTATTAATGTGACGTTCTCCGATAAAAAAAAGCTAGAGACATTAAAAATTTATAAAATAAAAAAATTAACATATATATTTGCTTAATTAATAAACTTGACCATATACCTAATGAGAATAAACTCAATTTATCCAGTTATATTTTTCCTTGCTTCAAATCAACTAAAGATTACATCATAAGTTTTTTTTTTAACTTTTGGTTTACGTTAAATTTATTTTTATTTTATATTGATACTCAGGTCTTGCTAATGCATGAAGCGCATAATTGCAACTATTAAAAATTATAAAAGAAAGACTTTACCTTTTGAAAAAAATATAATATAATTCTTGATATAAAAAATTAAAGTTAATAATAACTCCTAAAAATAATATCGTAATATCTTATTTAAATTCTACACTTTTTCATATAATTTTCTATTTTTTATAGTAGTTATTTATGTATTAATTTAGTTTTAATTTTTTTTCTGAAGGTCAATTTACTTTTTATTTTTATTATTTTTTAAGGTAATTATGTGTGTCCGTATTAGTATTTATAAGTGATATTTTATAATTTTGTAAAGAAAAATGTGACATTTTATAATTAAGTAGGAAATGCGGTAAATTTTACATTAATCTTATTTTTTAATTTAGATTTTTTAAACGAAACATATTCCAACCAGACTTTTTTTAAGTTAGTTTTATTAAATAAAATAATTTATTACAGTAATCGTGTGATTATTTTTTAAGAGAGTTCATTAATAACTTGCTAATTATTTTTTGATTCCCAACTTTTTTTTTTTGAAGTAAAAAATCTAACTTTTGGATAGTAAAAAAAATCTGAAATTTTAAATTTATTGAAAAAATGTTTTTAGTTGTAAATAATGATAAAATTTATTCTTTAATTATATTAAATATTTTATCTATTTAATTTAATGACTTTTCTCTTTAAAAAGTACGCAACATACATAATTTTGTGCATGACATATATTTTTAAAAATCTTGTTCATAATATTAAAATGAATATAGTATATAGTGTTGATGTTTTAAAAATGAATATAGTTGTATATAGTTGTGCGTAATTTTGTTGATGTTTTAAAAATGAATATAAATGTTTTAAAAATCTTCTTCTCAAAATTACAAAATTAGATCATAAATATATATTATTTTTATTCTTGATGTTTTACATATCCAAAAAAAACTCACAATACATACTTTATTATTTAACAAAACAAAAAGTTATTTACAAAGTTTATAGAAAAATAAGACTTTTAAAACTAATCAAATTGCATTATACTATTCTAAATAATATAAAGTACAACAATACTTTTAGAAATTAAGGATAATGTATGGAATAATAATTAAAGGTAGTAACTTTCATAATCATGTGTAAAACATTAAATGTAGTCCATTAAATGCATAATATTAAATGCAATAACTTGAACAATAGGTTATCCATTTCACAAATATAACATAATGTCTAAATTGAATAGTTAGATGAAGATCTAATGGTTAGAATTAAATATCATCATCCATGGTGATTTTCCCCAATCACCATGGTAGAACTCCCTATATATATATATATATATATATATATATATATATATACACACACACACACATAATAAGTCTATATCTAGAGTGTGTCACGTAGCAGTCTCGAGCTTTCTCGTAATGCCACATGACATGCCTAAGATGTAAGTTTCGTCAAATTATATATGGTATGTCACACGTGGCGTTTTGGATCTTTCTTGACGTGTCATGCGGCATACTCAAGATGTAGGCTTATTATAAGGCACATACCATATATATTATATGTATCATGTGGCGTTCGATAAACCCAAAATGTATCTAACATGTAAGTTTTAATAATCTGGTATGTGCCACGTGGCATTTTGGACCCTTCTCGATGTGCCGTGTGGCATACTTAATTAAGATGTAGGCTTATTATATGACACATACCATATATATGATATGTGCTACATGACGTTCAATCTATATATATATATATATATGGTATGTGACACATGACAATTTTGAGCATTTTCAACTTGCCATGAGTCAAACCTAAGAAATTTTAGGTATGCCACATATCGATTTCGAGCCTTCTCGTAGTGTCATGTGGCATGCCCAAAATGTAGATTTCGTTAAACTATGTATGGTATGTGCCACATTATATATATATATATACTAGTTTCAGGACGTGCTACGCACGATTGACCCGCTCGCTTCTCTCGCGGGAATTAATTTCTAAAAACTTATTAATAAAATTTAAAATTGTAATTAAAATTTAAAAATTAGAAATACAAGCACCTTTTTTAACTCATCAATATTGTTTAATGTAATTTATATAAATAAGATGAGTTTATGATTTAATTTGGGGTTAGGTATAGAAAGTGAAAATTAAGTACAAGAAGAGAAAGTGAGTGTAGTGAGTGGGATAGATACTTGTCAAAATCGTGAATTGGTAACGAATCGTTGAGGGCTCGAGTGAATGAAATCAGGATTACTAAAAAACTATTTTTACATTTAACTTTTTCAATAATATAAATTATAATAAATATGAACTTGCCATACATATTATAATCTCATTCAGTACTCATTATAGTTTAAAAAGTGATGTACAAATAAAAATTATTCTAATGAGAAATTTGAGTCATCTCAAAAACAAAGATATCATATGTGTTGGAGTAGTGTATAGCTATATATAGTGGGTATCCATAGTCTAATAATTCATGCCAAATTATAATATGTGTTTAAATAATAGTAAGGGTCCAGAGTCCAGAGTCCAGACCAAGAGTGTCCTATCCAAAACTTAACTCAAACCCTATTTAATCAAGGCTGAACAAAAATGGGCCTATAAGTCCAGATAATTTTTTTGCCACACCAAGGTTAGAGTTAGTTACCTTCAATTAGTTGTCTATAACCAACTGAATGTATAATAAAAATTAAAATAATATTTATGAGTTTGAACAAACTATGTAATATAAATATTAAATATTAAATTTAATATACAATGCTAAATAAATTAAAAATATGATATTGCAAATATAAAATGTCTACTGCTAAAAATTAAATATAAAAAATCTTTTGTATTTTGTAGCATGTTGAAGATGATGTTGACTATACTAACACAATGAATCATTTTATTTTGATAAAAATTAACTTCGACTAAATAATATATATACCTGTTCATTTGAATACGTAAAACAAGTTTTTTGACCGTTTTTTGTTTTCCTTTAACTTCTTGATCTACAAGTTCGCCTATTCGAACAAGACGTCCTAGTACATCTGTAAATAACAAAATAATTAGTAATATTGAAAGTTATATAAATAATTGGAAATTATGTATTTTTGCTAATGATTGTTTTTTTTCTTGCCTAATGATTGAATGAAATTGTCTTGCCGTTTTGTCAATTCTTCGAATTGAACTATTTCAAATTTGTGGTTTCGAATTTGCACGTTGCTCATGTTTTCTTGTATAGAGGTATCACTTGTTAAGTATGGGTTTAAGATATTGTGTGACTGGGATTTAATAGAGTGTCGGTTTAATTGTGAGCGAGGATAATTGTGCGGTTTTAATCGGTTGTGTTTTGTGACTGGGATTTAATAGTATGGGTTTAAGATATTGTTTAAGGCAATTTACTAATAAACTAAAAATTGATATATGTGTTGTTTTTAAGTCAGATATTATGCTAAGATTGAAGAATTCGATGCAAGGGTTGTTACAGTAATAGTTGAATTGGGAGAAGTTTGATTCGAGAGTTCCTTATGAGTGTGTTGTTCGATTTGTTTTCAATTCGAATGCGAAGCCATTCAAAACTCGAAGTCAAGTAATTCGATGCAAGGGTTGTTACAGTAATAGTTGAATTGGGAGAAGTTTGATTCGAGAGTTCCTTATGAGTGTGTTGTTCGATTTGTTTTCAATTCGAATGCGAAGCCATTCAAAACTCGAAGTCAAGTAATTCGATGCAAGAGTTGTTACAGTAATAGTTGAATTGGGAGAAGTTTGATTCGAGAGTTCCTTATGAGTGTGTTGTTCGATTTGTTTTCAATTCAAATGCGAAGCCATTCAAAACTCGAAGTCAAGTGAGTGTAGAGAACATTATTGAAGCTTTCCTAGCAATGCCATGATTATAGGAGCAGAAGAAGCTATTGCAATCTACCTCATATGAGAATCTTAAAGGTCCACGCAACAAGATATAAATATCAGATTAAGTGATAATTTATCATGAATAGAGAGAAGGAAAAAAAACCCTGCATGAATTACAAAATGAAGAACCATTGCAGTAAACAAAATTGAGACTATTATTTGAAATATAAGGTATGTACGATTGCACTATTTCCTCATTCACAAACTCATCAATAAGGAACTAATGCTTGTGAATTTACAATGGGGGCTCACTTACTTCACATCAAACCAAACCATTGATTTATAAAGTTGTAAATAAATGAAGCACAAGATGCAAATAGAAGTGCGAGAGAATGCTACATGAGCAACTTGAGGTAAGAAAAGAAAATAACATGTTTGAATATATATGATCATCTTAAAACTCAAATAAGATCCAAGGTAATTCAGAAATCGTTTTCATATTCAAGAGCGAAGGTTTTTTATGTTAAATATTAGATATGACAAGCCAACTTTATCAAAATATGCGAAACGCATGCCGGAGTGCAATTACTAAACTCAAAGAAAAAAGGCGGATGAATAGAACTCGGGATCTCATTGGATTATTTAGATAATTGATCAACATTATGGTTCTACCTGAAGTTCCTAAAAACCATTATTAAAAGCGGACAAACCACCAGGAATTCAGCAAGTTAGATATCACTGCAGTTTTCTTCAAAACCAGAACAAGAATAATTACATTCTATCACAAGTACACACCTACCCGTGGCTTCATAGTTAGAGAAAAAGTTGCTTCTTCAAATATATTTACATAAAAGCCTACAGTGGGAAACCATTGGAAAGAAGGAAAATCTTAGTTTGGTCACATTATGGTCAAATGCCATCTTAAATGCAAGAAATAATGATTGTAGAAGAAGCGAAAGAAGAGTAGAATACGGGGAACTCTCCGAGGATAGTTTAGAGTTGTTAGACAATCAACTTCAGGAGAATCAATAAACAAATATGTGCTATTAAAAACAAATATTTTCTTCAGCCACGTAGCTCAATATCAAATGCTCATGTGAGGTTATCCTGCTTTGTTCATCAAATGCAGTTTGGAATGAAATCTTCATTTGGCATTTTATCACAGCAGTCAGCATTGCAATGAACTTGTACAATTTCAAGGGTCCATGTGGAGAAAGTGACCACAAGAGGCTTATAGGCACATCATAAAAGTGACCACAAGAGGCACAAGCTGGTATTCTTGAGATTTTGCAAATTATGGCAGAATAATACCTTAGCATAAGAAGCTTCTTCTGCCAACTTCTGCTTTTCTAAATGCAACCCATCGTTCTCTTCTACGAGCTTAATGTGTTCCAGCCTTAGCTTCTCAATCTCAATTTCACAGCATATACCAAAAGATTACCTGTTTTTTCTACAAGAGAGTCACTTGTACTGTTCTTTGAACAAAACAATCAACTGAAAGAGAAGATTGTTAAGGTGGCATGCTTGCTTGAGATATGGCATTTACTGCGAAAACGAAAATCATCCGAGAATGGCTTATCTTTTTAGTACTTCCGGTATGCCAACTCCTGCATTGCCTCTAGAAGCGAATTTTCTTCACGCACACTTCGTACCCAATTTGCATTGATACGGACCATTTCAAGACTTTGCTTCAATGTCCTTTCAATCGAAGTCTTAGAGCGGCTTGCAAAGAACTCTTCAACTTCAGCGGCTTTTTCATGTGAGGAGAAGCGAAACGTAATTAAAGATGGTCACGAAATGTCATTCCATATACACTGCAAAACAATAAGTGATCTTCACATACCGGTGAGACAACCTGCGCTTACGAATCGACTTATTAGAAATCCATTACCATAGATCTTCACAATTTGATCCCGGTTATCCTACATTTGATCAACAAAGAGTTGGATAGGTAATGCTCACGTTTCTAGTATATTATCTTCTAAAGCACAACCGTAATTTTGAAATGAAGGCAAATATTTCACGAGCTTCAAGGAAGATCAATCGAACACATCCAAGTAGTGGCGAAAAGGTACCTTGAGCCATTTCCACGCTCGTATCACAACCTTCTTTGCTTACTCGCAAGCTCGAAACCGCATCTTGGTGCGAACCTAGATGATAAAAAGAAATTTATGAAACTAAATACAAGAAGGTTGATCAATACTATTTTAAGTTCCACCAGATCATAAAACAAAAGGGATCAGATTACCTCAAAGATAATGAGAAGTCCAAAGCTTCAAGGACGATATCGTGGTCGGGGCAATTTGTTAAAGAGCCTAAAAAATGATTTAGTATGTAAGGGAAAAAAAAGGTTTACTACTTAAACATTATGCTTATTGCTATATAATAGATAAAGTATTAATTACTTAGGACACGCGTTTTTTCCTGGCTTAGATCACTCTCTCTGTACACTCTCAATCGTGCCTCGTAACCCCATCTATCAGATGCACTGACTCTCTGCATCACACCAACATATGCTGTCTGCAAAGATATTAGGCACCAAGACTGTAATGAGGTAATGTAAATGAATTACAAGATAACAAGAGAATTGATATCTAAAATAGTTATACATCTTATACTTAAAAATTCTCTTTTTGGCATTGTCTCAAGTAGTTGGCGAACATTAACTAAATATAAACCAAACGCATCAACGAAACTGTTAGATTGTGTGCTTTATGTTATCTTTTTCGTTTTTCAATCATTCCTACTTGACTATCTGCATCATTGACACTACAAGCTAAGTGATTGATCAAAGATTCATAAAAAACAATTCCGACGCCGCGTGACGCGTTAGAATCGAAACATAATGCTTAGATACCAAATCACCAAATGTACTATTCAACAATTCTAACAAGAATCACTACAACTGGCACAAAAACAAATAATCCAACAGACTGAATGCGAAGATACAATCTTCGGACGTAGAAGTCCTCAAGCCCTAAGCGGATCGGCGCGTACCCTGCGAGAACAAAATCGAGAAAATCACATCAAATCGTCGACAAAGAAAGCCGATTTTCGAATCGAATCGAAACAAAGACAAATCGATGAATGAAGCGGATTTGAAGGCCGTTGGTGGAGAACCAATCGAAGATTTTGCGGAATAAGTCTCGAATCGGCCGAAGGCGAAGAGCAATCAGTAGGCGATGTAGGTGGTTAGGGCGGTGGTGTAGGGGATCGTGATCATCTTCGAACCGAGAAGAATCGAATCGAGCTCTCTCTCGTGTGCGTGCGTTCGTGCGTGATTGTGTGGTTAGTGGTGTGGATCTCGTGTTGTAACGAGAGAAGAGGAAGAAGGAATAGAAATCACAGATGTGTTGTAACGTGAGAGAGAGACGTGAGAGAAGAGGAAGATGGAGTAAAACGGAAAGATAAGGGACGCACGAAAAAAATAAGGAGTAAAACGGAAAGATAAGGGACGCACGAGAAAAAAATGTGTGGGGGAGGGACAAAAAAGTAAATTTGATTACGACTCAAAAATTTGTGATTCGTGCTTTTATATATATGATATATATATATAGGGTAGTGCTATTTGGACTCTTGAGTCCGGACTCAAAACTTTTTTTAATTTCAAATACATCCTCGAGCAATTAATGAAACAACCATAATCACTTGTAAAATTCCTATTATACCCCTTAAATATTTACAAAAAATTTTAAAAACTCTCTATGAGTCCTGAATCATGAGTCCAAATAGATTTATTGATATATATATATATATATATATATATATGACTGCAAAATTATGACCTTGTGATAGATTTGTGATATTTAATTCTAACTATTAGATCTTCATCCAACTCTTCAATTTAGACATTGTTCTAGATTTGTGAAAATGGTAACCTATAGGTTAAGACTACATTTAATATTATGCATTTAATAGACTGCATTTAATGTTCTACACATGATTATGAGATTATGAGAGTTACTACCTTTAATTATTAATTACTTCATATATTATGTTTAATTTTTAAAAGTATTGTTGTACTTTATATTATTTTGAATAATATAATGCAATTTGATTAGTCTTAAAAGTTTTATTTTTCTATAAACTTTTTAAATAACTTTTTGTTTTGCTAAATAATAAAGTATGTAATATGAAGAAATTTTTTAGATATTTAAAACATCAAGAATAAAAATAATATATATTTATGATCTAGAATTGTGATTTTGAGAAGAAGCAAAATTATGAACAACTATATTCATTTTTAATATTATGTACAAGTTTTTTAAAAATATATGTTATGCAATTATGTATGTTGCGTATATTTTAAAGAGAAAAATCATTAAATTAAATAGATAAAATATATAATATAATTTGAAAGTAAATTTTATCATTATTTACAACTAAAAATATTTTTTCAATAAATTTAAAATTTTAATTTTTTTACTATTTAAAAAGTTGAGTGTTTTACTTTTAAAAAAATAAGTTGAGAATTTAATTAATTTTCTTTTATACTTTCTTCAAAAAATAATTAACAAGTTATTAATGAACTCTCTTAAAAAATAATCAAGCAATATAATAAATTATCTTATTTAATAAAATTAACTTAAGCTAGAAAAGTATGATTAAAACATGTTTTGTTAAAAAAATTTAAATTAAAAATAAGACTAATGTAAAATTTACCGCATTTCCTACTTAATCATAAAATGTCACATTTTTCTTTATAAAATTATAAAATGTCACTTATACATACTAATACAAACACACATATTTACCTTCAAAAAAGAAAAAATAACAAAAATAAAAAGTAAATTAACCTTTGAAAAAAAAACTTTAAAACTAAATTAATAGATAAATAACTGCTATCAAGAAAAATAAAAAAATTATATGAAAACGTATAGAATTTAAATAAGATTTAAAAGTTACTATTAACTTTAATTTCTTATATCAAGAATTATATTATATTTTTTTTCAAAAAAGTCTTTCTTTTATAATTTATAGTAGTTGCATGCGCTCTGTGCATGAGCAAGACCCTATTATCAATATAAAATAAAAATAACTTTAACGCAAGAGTAAAAAAAAAATTTATGATGTAATCTTTAGTTTATTTGAAGTAAGGAACAATATCACTGGACAAATTAAGTTTATTCTCACTAGGTCTATTGTCAAATTTATTTAAAAGGGTTAATTAAGCAAATATCATGTTAATTTCTTATTTTGTAAATTTTTAATGTCACTAGCTTTTTTTGTCGAAGAATGTCACATTGATAATTATTAGGAAAACGAGCATAAAAGCAAAACATAATCAACAAAAAAAATTTGCAAGTTTTCCTTAAAATAAGAAAATCTTATGCATGTCTTAATAATTATCGAAGATTTAAGAACATTAGCCTCAGTTAAGTTCAAATCGGAGAAATATTCTCTGTTTTTAAGGATTGTATGCGTTGTAGCACAATCAGCAAGGCATATATCCCTCTGATTTGATTCATGACTTGAACACATGATTTGTTGATCCATCTGGACAAATAATGTTTGACAAATCAGAAAAAGAGTCATATTTCGATGATAAAATTCATAATATTTTGCCTTTGATTTTGAAGGCATGGTAAAGGTCACAAAAATATTCGGGCATATATATGACAATATTTAGGCAAAATAGCCTTTCATATATGACCAAAAAATGTCACAATTATGAGCGCTCATTGTCAATAATTATTTGCCTTTTGTAGTGGTGCACCACTTTTATTCCAATTTTTGGTGGAATTGTCAATACGACATTTACCTGATATTTTCACCTTTTCCACGTCCATAAATTTATTATTGCGATCATGATCATTATATGCAACATATGCTTCTTAATTTGAAGTTGAACTAATTGAACGGGAGCGATATTATATTTATAATATCTCATTATTTTACTCAGCTACCACGAGACAAGAAATCAATCATTAATATTTATTGGATTGACGTGCGCACTCGATATTTGTTGCAGCAATAAATCGAGGCGGGCCACGTGACCTTCTTTTTATTGTCTCATCAGTCATATTTCCACATAGCCTCAACATAGAGGTAATTAAAATTGTGGAATTATAATTAATATTTGACTGATTAAATTTTGTAGCATGAGACCAAGCCGCTCATTTTGAGCTTTTTGGAGCATTACCCTTTTGGTATGTATATATATAACTCCATAAGGTGAAAATATATATAAAGTAAAATATTCACTTTTCAAATCTCTAAAGAGAAATTGGTGAATGATTGTGTACAACATACAACCTTGCATGGATACAAGCTTTATTCATAATTTGTAATATCTAATTATCATGACAAGAATTATAATAAGGTAACAAATTCAAACTATGGTTGATTAATATTTTGAAAGTAAATATAATATAAAATAATTTTCTCTTTTCTTTTATGTAAAAAAAAAAACATAGCATATGATTAAGTATATGTTCACAACTTGATTCATTAATAATCGAATGTACTATTTGTATGAGTTGGTGGGACAACCTCCAGGTTGGGTGGTGAGACAAAGTCTGCTTAAATGACATGCCTCCTCGAACGGGATAACCCGTCTCCCTTTCAATGTTTAGCTTTACCGGGGACAAGGCTTACCCACTATCAACTCAAACTTATAGCATGATTTGTATTATAAAATCAAGAATAGAACAATAACTAATCGTTTGTAGTTTTAAGAGAAAACTAGTTATGTCACATATTGACTTTTGATTTCTGATGTAGAAGATCGTACAAGACGCAACTACATAGCATACTTTCGCAATCGGTGACATTATAATGTATAGTATATGAATAAAGTATGCATATAGAAGTGATGCATGTAATAAAAGGAAGCAACCATGATAATATATAAATAAAATTGAACTTAAATAACAAAAGTTATACCTTCCTAGCTTTGTCACTGTGACGGCCCCAATTTTCAACAAATTGGGCCCCGCCCGGCCTAAGCCTACGTGGACCCCCGAGCCAGTCTCGCAAGGTCAACGCAGGCCTAGTCAGCCTTTCAATCCATCATATTCAGTCAATTCACAATTTTTAAGTTGAGTTATTAATATTTTATTCAAGATTTACAAATTTAGCGGAAGCAACTAATACATAACTCAACAAAAAGATCAGGGAGTTAGGCAACCTAATTGTGGAACCCAGTAAATATCATCGGAGGAGAGTAATTATAAAATATACAAAAGTTTCACCTAGCCATGAAGCATTTCCTCTGCTACTTGTCTGCGGCTCTGCACTCAGTCAAAATAAAAATGACGAGCCCGGGTAAGTAAATCCAGTATGACATATACACAACATTTGACAATATCCAAAACAACAGTTCACGATATCCAAAGCAGTCGAATTCATGCAAATAAAATGAAAGAAATCAAGAAACGCATGAATATAAAAGATTGTAAACAACTCATTGATGAGTGATGCCAAATAACAAGAAACGCATGAATATAAAAGACATATACATCTTCTATGCTTCCCCCATATATGAAGTTCAGCATAAGCGCCAGGGGTACAAGCCCACCTCGAAACGCAGGGACATACCACATATATGGGCATAGTTTTGCAGTGATGGATGTATATGCCTCCCCAATTACTCTGAAAGACATATACATCTTCTATGCTTCCCCCATATATGAGGTTCAGCACAAGCGCCAGGGGTACAAGCCCACCTCGAAACGCAGGGACATATCACATATATGGGCATACATATATGAAGTTCAGCACAAGCGCAGGGGTACCAGCCCCCTTGAAACGCAGGGACATACCACATATATGGGCATAATTTTGCAGTGATTAACAATAAGCTATCACAAAACAGTAAATAACAATAATCAATGGATAAACATGAAATACTGTATAGGTCCCTAGCTGGTTTACGTACCTCGAGAAACGCGAACCTCCAAATGTCTCGCTCGCGTCTCGATTTGCGCACACGACACCCGACTCCTAGTCCCTGATGTCCATTTAGACATTTTTAGACTATGCCTCCCCAATTACTCTGAAAGACATATACATCTTCTATGTATATGGATGTATATGCCTCCCCAATTACTCTGAAAGACATATACATCTTCTATGCTTCCCCCATATATGAAGTTCAGCACAAGCGTCAGGGGTACAAGCCCACCTCGAAACGCAGGGACATACCACATATATGGGCATAGTTTTGCAGTGATGGATATATATGCCTCCCCGATTACTCTGAAAGACATATACATCTTTTATGCTTCCCATATATGAGGTTCAGCACAAGCGCCAGGGGTACAAGCCCACCTCGAAACGCAGGGACATACCACATATATGGGCATACATATATGAAGTTCGGCACAACCGCCAGGGGTACCAGCCCACCTTGAAACGCAGGGACATACCACATATATGGGCATAGTTTTGCAGTGATTAACAATAAGCTATCACAAAACAGTAAATAACAATAATCAATGGATAAACGTGAAATACTGTATAGGTCCCTAACTGGTTTACGTACCTCGAGAAATGCAAACCTCCAAATGTCTCGCTCGCGTCTCGATTTGCGCACACGACACCCGACTCCTAGTCCCTGGTGTCCATTTAGACGTTTTTAGACTACTTTACTAAAATCATTCAAATCCCACTAACATTAGGCAAAATAAACCTCACCTCATTCGCGACGTCGCGATTTTTTCGAAACCGCGCAACCGACCGATCGACAACGCGCCACCGCGCCGTTCGTCACGTCGCCATTGCGCCACGCGGCGCGCGCGCCGCATGCCGGTCGCCGGCGTCATCTACCAATGCCTGCTGCCAAGCACTGCGCGCTATAGCGGTCGTCGTCCGCCCATCCGTCCGGCTGCAGATGGTTCGTCCGTCTGCGCTCCGCGCTTCTTCTGCCAGCACATCGTGCCATGCCGCTGCTGCTCATCATTCGCTAACCGGCCAGTCCCCGCCACGCAGCCGTGCCATTGCCCTCGCTGAGCCGCCGACCCGCCGCCTCTCTCCTCTCCTCTTCCCTCTCTTTCCTTCCTCGCTCTTCTCGTGATCGCCTCTCCTTTTCTTTTCTTTTTTTCTTTGATCTTATCCTCTTTTATCTTTATATCCCTATTATATATATATATATATATATTTCTCTTTCCTTTTTCAATTTCAAATCAAAGTTTTTCGAGATTCGTGCAACGCGAATCTCGATGCAACCTCAACAACCGAGCAGCACGCATCTCGAATCCCACTAACATTAGGCGAAATAAACCTCACCTCATTCGCGTCGTCGCGATTTCGTCGAAACCGCGTAACCGATTGGTCGACAACGCGCCATCACCGCCGTTAAATCGCATCGCCGTCGCCGCCTGCCGCTTGTGCTGCCGCTGCCGGCCGGCGCCATCGCTGGTCGCTGAAGTAACATCGCTGCTGCCATGCTGCAGCCATGCTGCGCCGCCCGCAATGGCCGTCGCCCATCCGTCCGGCCAGCATGGTTCGTCCGTCCGCTGTCTTGCTGCTGCTGCCATCGTCATGCTCATCGCGCATCGCGATGGCCGGCCAGTCCGCACGCACGCAGCCGCGCCGCCTTCTCTCTGGAGCCGCTCGACCCGCCGGTCTCCTCCTCTCCTCTTCCCTCTCTTTCCTTCCTCGCTCTTCCTCACGATCCGTCTCTCCTTTTCTTTTCTTTTTTTCTTTGATCTTATCCTCTTTTATCTTTATATCCCTATTATATATATATATATTTCTCTTTCCTTTTTCAATTTCAAATCAAAGTTTTTCGAGATTCGTGCAACGCAAATCTCGATGCAACCTCAACAACCGAGCAGCACGCATCTCGAGGCACCAATTCACTTCATTTTAAAATCTCGAAAATCATGCTACACGCATAACGAGGCATATCCAATGTATATTGTTACTTACCTGGGCTCGTCATTTTTCTTTTGACTGAGTGCAGAGCCGCAGACAAGTAGCAGAGGAAATGCTTCATGGCTAGGTGAAACTTTTATATATTTTATAATTACTCTCCTCCGATGATATTTACTGGGTTCCACAATTAGGTTGCCTAACTCCCTGATCTTTTTGTTGAGTTATGTATTAGTTGCTTCCGCTAAATTTGTAAATCTTGAATAAAATATTAATAACTCAACTTAAAAATTGTGAATTGACTGAATATGATGGATTGAAAGGCTGACTAGGCCTGCGTTGACCTCGCGAGACTGGCTCGGGGGTCCACGTAGGCTTAGGTCGGGCGGGGCCCAATTTGTTGAAAATTGGGGTCGTCACAGTTGGTATCAGAGACGTTGTTTTAGGGAACTCGACTCTTGAAATTAAGACACAAAACAAGCGGAAGTTAGGAATGATTGAACTTAGAGTGGAACCCTATGATCCTGACTTGAGTCTTCGTTCGGAAGTGAGGAGAGTTGGCAATTGGAAAATGTTTTTTTGTCTCATATACGTTTCGAGGTGGGCTGGTACCCCTGGCGTATATGTGGACCATAGATGGATCGATTCGAGGAATCGTGACTATGGAAATGATTAATTGGATAGAAATTAAATGGAATCAATTAGTGATCAATGTTTCATTGGCATATGTGATTTCATTTTTAGTAAATCAACAATTTTCCAGTAGTTTACAACATTGGGGGATAAATGGGTGAAAGTATTGGGGTTGTCTCGAGATTCGTGTTGCACGTATCTCGAAGACACATTTGATTTCTACTTGGGGAAGAAAACTTATTGCGTACCTTAAAGAGTTAGATTCCAGTCACCCTTAAATCTTGAAAACTCCCTGCACGCGTCGCTAGGGGATCCACTTGGAACAATTACTTTGAAGCTACCTCATGGACAATATTTTTTCTGGAGCGGAGGTCGTATTGCATTGCCTTCATGCACGGATCGGATGTGACAATGTTGGTGATTGTGGTGTATTTGGGAATAGTGGAGTTGCATGGATATGTACTCGTGCCTTGAAATTGCGGGAGTTGTTTAAATTCAATTCAGCTTCGCGGATAGTTCAATTGATAAATTGAGAATTTCCTATAAGTAGTGAGACTTGAAATGGAAGTTTGAATCTCTAAATGGTGTTGAATTGATGATAAAGGAAAGGATGTTGTTGGATAATATAAAACGAATGGAACATTCGAATGTAAGGAACATTCGAGTAAGGAACATTCGAATGTAAGGAACATTCGAGAACATAAAGTTAAAAACAAAGAAACGAAGAGCAGACTCTAAATGAGCAAAGTGTTGAGATGACTTGAAAGCTAACGATTACATTATGTACGGACTCTTTTAGCTTTGACGAAAGTTTTGGAGTAGTACTGTTGGATCAGAAGCCCAAGTAACTCCACTTTAGTGACACTATACATTTATAGTCTAAGGGTTGGTGAAGTCGACCACCACCTTTAGGGACTTATAAATGAATTAAGTGTTACGAGCTGAGGTAGAGTCCGCGAATCGTTTTAAAAGTTAGAGGCCACCTAAGGATAAATCCTACGAGATGGTATATCTCAAGAATTCTCGCATTCTAAAATTTGTTCAGATGCGTTAGTAAACGTACTGAAATGAATTTTCGTGCAAGTAAACAAGTGCATTTAAAGTTACTAAGAAAAGAGTAACTCACTTGACAAATCAGTAAAAAAAAGGGGGACAAACATTTGTAAATCAAATGAACGGGTTACTTGAGATGAGGTAGAAGGTGAAATGTTAAGGAAAAAAAAAGATTTAAATGGAAATAATTATGTTTTAATGTGTCTTGAGTTTCACGCCGCAAGAATCTCGAGGACACATTAGATTTGGATTAGGTAATGCGAGTTCGAAACTTGGGAGGTGTCTCGAAATACGTAATTTGTGAGATTTGATACAATTGTGGTCACACATAGAGGTGGTGCCTCGAGATTCGTGTCGCACGAATCTCGAGGATACATTTACTTTGAAAGTCAAAAAGTGAACGCGTTGGAGTAAACGTGTTGAACTCGTGCTTACATGAGGATATGCTGAGCGTGCCTATTGATACGAAAAATTAGAGTGACGACTCAGGCGAGGTAGTTTCACGAGTTTTATCGACATCACTCGGAAAAGTTTCACGGTGGTACGAATCTCGGAGCAACAAATATTCATGACGTCTTGCCACACCCAAATCATATACAGGTCGAGCATCGTATCAGTTTCGTTGTTCGGCGAGGCCGATGACTGGTGGTGCACTACGGTGGCATCGATGTGGACGCTCTGGAGTACAATTGATGTTATGGTAAGTGAGAGCGTGAGAGCACACGACGTATTGCGTTTCTGCCATATGAGGCGTATACGGCGCCAAAGTTAGTTGGTTCATCATAGAGGTACACTAGTGTAGTACATCAGCTAGTACCGTCAGATCTTTAGCATCAGTACCATCAGAGGATTGATGGCAGAGGCAGTGGCTAGAGACAGGGTTAGAGACCCAGTCGAGTGCACAGACAGGGACAACGATCTAGTCATGCACAGGGGCAAGGATATATACATATTCCAGTTGGAGCGAGATTTCAACGTACCTGTATGGGCGTGTGGACAGCGAGGAACATATTCGTGCTATTGCCACGTCAGGTCCGACTACTATCCATCGTACCTGATAGAGGGTACGAGTTGGGTTGAGACTCATTCGATGAGAGAAACAGATATACGTATGTTAGTGGCGGTTGATCATGAAAGTAAAATGTTCATTTGTATTCCAATATATGTTGCGATGATGTTGCCCTGACATATATTGATGGGAGGAGACAAATGGTGTGTTCGTTACTTGGAGGTCGCGGAGGAGCCCAGCTTGTCGCGGAGGAGCCCAGCCCTACAGAGTAAGATAGGGGTATGGTCTTGGACGAGTATGGCCTTGGGCGGGTATGGCATTGGGTCTTCATTAAAACACCATTGTCATGCGAGATTTGTTTCAATTTCGAGGACGAAATTCTTAATTCGTTGGGAAGACTGTAACGGTCCGAAAATTTGACTTGTGTCACGTGTCAAGTCAAGGTCGTATGTGGGACCCACTCGTCGAAATACGTATGTCCGAATCCAATTTGAAATGAAAATGCTAATTATGCGAGGAATTCGGTGAGCCGAAACATGAACGAGGACGCGCCTCGAGTCGCGTGCCGACGTGTGACCGAAATAGTGGCTCTATGTGGTGTTAAAATATACATTGGATATGCCTCGTTATACGTTGGATAGAGCCACTATTTCGGTCACACGTCGGCACGCGACTCGAGGCGCGTCCTCGTTCATGTTTCGGCTCACCGAATTCCTCGCATAATTAGCATTTTCATTTCTAATTGGATTCGGACATACGTATTTCGACGAGTGGGTTCCACATACGACCTTGACTTGACACGTGGCACAAGTCAAATTTTCGGGCCGTTACAGTCTCCTTAACAAGCCTTCTTGAACTTCAAGATCTCCTTAATGCTAGAGCAAACTCGTGTTGATAACATGTTGTAAATTGAATTGGAACTTGCTAAAAACTAGAGAAGGAAATAAAAGACTAAGAACTTCTACTACTACAAACTACTACTACAAAGGAGAAGCCAAAAAATGAGATAGTTGGAATGAGAAGTTTTCATTCAACTTGGTGTGCTTTTACAATGAGGTTAGCATCCTTTATATAGGCCATTTGGTATGATGACAAAATGTGCCTTAGCAATGTGGGACAATTAACATATACACCCCATGTCATACAACACTTTACAAGTAATCAATGTGGGACAATTAACACATATACCTTATGTCATACAATACATTACAAGTAATTGACAATACATGGAAGAGTTGGTGTACATTGAAAATGACAATACAAGTTACATGACTACACAATATGTTGGTGTGCATGCATGATCATCCACACTTCACAACACATCCCTCCATTTTACAAGAAATGTTGTTTTTGAGTACTTGGAATTCAATAAAAAAAATTACAAATTGCTAGCTTAATAACCAAACTTAACACATTAGAATTTAAAATGCATTAAAAAGTTGAGTAGCACTAATATTGAATATATGCAATGTAGGTTTATTAGTATTGGATACATGATGATGATGGAGTAATAAAATTAAAAAATCAAACTAAGAGTTCCAACGATAAACTACTTTAGATATATATTGTTGAGTCGATTTATATACTAAGTTTTCATTAACTTCTTAATGCGCATTTGTTCTAATCGCGCGTTATTAATTGTTATTTTTGTGGTTTTTAGTGTTTTTGAAGATGATTGAAGTAAGTAGACACTTTTAGATAGGAAATTGGATTTAAAGATTTCTCTTATCAAATTTATTATTATCTAACATTATATTCAGTCTTGCTAATCAGACCAAATATCCCAAATTGCATGATAGCCAACACCCGTCACGTTATTTCCACTTTAAAGTACAATCTTTACCTACCAAATCGAATAATGTTGTGACATAGTACAAATCACTCCCTCTAAAACGCAGCACTAAATAAACTTTTTTTTTTTTTTTGACAAAACCATATACTAGTATTATACTATGCTTTAACTAACGCATCCAATAACGAAAGTTTGCAATTAAGTTACAATGGAAGTAACCCATTGCATTATGGCCTCATTTGGTTCACTTTCGCTAATTTACAGTGTTAATTGAGAGTTATCTCCTTGAGTTAACTCATCGAAGTTAATATTTTCATGTTAGGTTGAACTTTAAACTTATAGAGAAATTTTAAATTTTTAAACAATAAAAAATATGAATTGACATAAATAACTTTTAAACAAGAGAAAGATGAGTAATAAATGAATAATTAATAACGAATAATTGTGCCTATAACTCTTGAGATAACTCACTAGAGGTAATTATATTTATGACTATAAAGAGATAACTCACAATAAAAGGTGGTAGGAAGATATCTCACAAATTAAAATATAAATTGAGAGATAACTTTCATTCAACTTGATTACATCCACAAGTTCAGGCGCACTCATGTCCCAACGCGTGCACGACTATTCTCGCCACGCGTCCCCACCACATTAAATGATACAGTTGGCCACCATTAGCCTGACACGTGGCCGAAGATAGACGCAAGACATCAAGACTCCGTCACTGTACCTGCGCTGCGGGCCCCGCAAAGAGTTGGAAGGCCCGGGCCCGGGTCCGGGCCCACAAACAGCTTTACGCTCTAGTGTTACTCTCTACACAGATCTAACGTCACAGTAAAAACAAAACAAAAAAGAACAAAAAAAAAAAAAAAAGAAAAAACACGTCTGTTCTTTCTCTCTCTTTGCTGTTCGCTTTATAAGCAGAAATGCATAGCAGGCTCGGACGAGACTTGAAGGAACAATGGCGTGCTCTCTTCGGCGACGAATTATACGGAGAAGATGACTTGCGTGGTTTGATTTGGTTACGCTTCACGAAGCGGACAAGCCACAAAAACCAAAACCAGGATCAAAGCAACCAAAACCAAAACCAAAACCCGGCGATTCAATGTGCATTATAATAGCTGTATACGATCAAGAGAAGAAGAGCTTGTGCGAGAGTCGCTAGGGCGCGATGAGGACGATTGTGGCGGTTTCGGTGGTTTTGGTGGTTTTGAGCTTTGCACTGTCGGTGCTGAGCGCTAACGTGACGTACGACCACAGAGCGGTGGTGATCGATGGAAAGCGAAGAGTGTTGATCTCTGGTTCCATACATTATCCACGGAGTACTCCGGAGGTGAGGTTTGAGAGATGCGAAGTGATGATTTGTGCTTGTTTGTTTGTTTGTTTTGTGATCCTGATTAGGTTGTTGTTTGTTTGTGATTGTGTGGATTTGCAGATGTGGCCAGATTTGATTCAGAAATCGAAGGACGGAGGTCTGGATGTGATCGAGACCTACGTTTTCTGGAATCTGCACGAGCCAGTTCAGAACCAGGTGCTTCTTCTTGTTGATGTGATATTATGTTTGGTGATTGTTTTTGGTGCATTTTGGGAGTTTGATTTGTTTCTGTTGGTGTTTCGGTTTGCGCGGTTGCTTTACAGTATGATTTCGAAGGGAGGAAGGATTTGGTGAAGTTTGTGAAGTTGGTTGGGGAAGCTGGGATGTATGTTCATTTGAGGATTGGTCCTTATGTGTGCGCTGAATGGAACTATGGGTGTGTGTGAATTTGTGATCATTTCGTGCTATTAAAATTGTGTTCTTGTTGAAGAATTGAGAATTAATTGTTTGATCCCAATGCAGAGGCTTCCCTATTTGGTTGCATTTCATACCCGGTATCGAGCTTAGAACTGATAACGAGCCCTTCAAGGTTTTCTATTTATGTTTGTTTCGTGCCTTTTGATTTTTGACACATTAGTTTTTGCGGATTCGTAGTTATTTTATTGTTATTTGTTCTTATTCATGTTGTAGAAAGAGATGCAAAAGTTCACGGCGAAGATTGTTGATATGATGAAGCAGGAGAAGCTCTATGCCTCTCAAGGCGGGCCCATAATCCTTTCCCAGGTTGGTTTGGTATCTAATTATCTATTAGTAGAGAGAAATTCATTACCTTTTTTGGAGCTGCATTGGAATATTGTGCTTGTTTTGATGCTGCCTGTTCCAATTTTGCTGAACTTAATTAACGTTTGTGATGATACTGTTTTTGAGCAGATTGAAAATGAATATGGTAACGTCAATTCTGCCTATGGTGCAGCTGTTAAGCCCTACATCAAATGGCCAGCCTCCATGGCTACATCTTTAGATACAGGGGTTCCATGGGTTATGTGCCAGCAATCAGATGCCCCTGATCCAGTAGTGAGTTCATATTTTTCAGTTCTATGTTTGTTTTTGATGAAAGCATGCTTAGGTTGTCCATGTAGTATGAATTCATCATGTATCCGATACCGTGTTAAGACAACCAGGGAAAGATTTTACAGTTCCAGTCAATAGCAGTTCCTCTTACTTCTTTGATGCTTACTTTCCTCAACATTGACACATCACGGGGAACCTTGCAGATCAACACTTGCAATGGATTTTACTGCGATCAGTTTACCCCAAACTCTGACAAAAAACCCAAGATGTGGACTGAGAACTGGACTGGATGGTAACTTGCTAAGACAATTGGTTTTTCTTAGTTTTATGGCCTGTATGATTTGATTGGTATAATTCTTAAAGTAAAAGCTTTTTTCGCCCTTTTTATTAGAATAAGAATTTTTGGTGTTTCTCATAACTTGATTACTCCTTTCTCTAGGTTTCTTTCATTTGGCGGTGCTGTACCATACAGACCAGTTGAGGATCTTGCTTTCTCTGTTGCTCGTTTTTTCCAGAGAGGTGGCACTTTTCAAAACTATTACATGGTGATGATCTTATTATTCGCTCTAACCCTGTTCCGTTGTATTTCTCTTCCGTTAGATAATTTTGATTTGAAGTCTGTTCCAATTGTGTTTTACTTTCACATGTAAATAAGTTTTTGCTCACAAACAGTATCATGGTGGAACCAACTTTGATAGATCATCTGGTGGACCCTTTATTGCTACAAGCTATGACTATGATGCTCCTATAGATGAGTATGGTAAGTTTGTTGGGGAAGTTTTTACTTTTTTTTTCTCACTGTACTGGATGAGTAGAAGTGGCTGTAAGTGTCATAATGGCTAAAAAAATTGGATACTCGTAAGTTTAAAAAAAAAAAAAAAAAAAAAAAAAAAAAAAAAAGGTTGGAGGGATTGTTCTTGAAATCACCATTTCCTGTTGTTATCCATGTTTTCTGATGTTTTATAATTATGTACCTGTTTTTCATGAGCTTCAGGTATTGTTAGGCAACGTAAGTGGGGACACCTAAAAGATTTGCACAAGGCAATAAAGCTTTGTGAGGAGGCATTAATAGCCACTGACCCAACATCCACTTCTCTTGGTCCAAATTTAGAGGTAATGAACAGTTTGATTGAAATCTCAATCAATATTCTGAACAGTAGTGTATGTATTACCATTTATATTCTTAGTATCTAAGAACAAGGTTCGAAACTTCGACTTCACCTATGACTTCGCTCACTTAAAATTTGGAATTAATTCGAGGAAGTTAACTTCGACGATGGAAGTTTGACAAAAATTCACCGGTGTATGGAAGTTTACGGAATTTCGCTTTACATGCAAGAAAACTCAAGTTTCTTAATAGAGATGCTAGAACTATACTTAATCATACAACAATAATGCGTAAAACTCATTTGACCGGAGGATATTCTGAATTTTAAGTATATTTCTAGCATAGGCGTAGTTTCAGTTTACTTTATGTTTTATTAACGTCCATTGATGTTTTTGAAGTTCGGTCGAAGTTAGCCGAAGTTGAGTCGAATTTTTGCAATTTTTCTACTATCTCTAAACTTCGCTTCGCCCACCTCAAAATTGACAAACTTCGCCCAAACTTCGGCAAAGTTTGTCGATTTTATAAACCTTTTTTAAGAATAAACTTATACCATCTCTTGTATTTTGACGAAATAGCAGACTAATGTAGGGCAGAAGATATAGTAGTGAGATGAAGAAATGACCAGGAAAGAAGAAAATTACACAAATTCAACTGATATTCATTCAGCTTTTGTTTGTTATAGAAATAATAATTTCTAAAACCAACATCTGGTTACTACAACCAGGGGACTAGGACTTTGGGATCTATGAAGTAGAATGAAAACCATCTTCAACTTAGAATTGCATTAATGACAAAACAAAGTTCCTCTAAATTGAAATAACCAACAACTTGTATGCTACACAAATAGGGATTTAAAAATTGATAACTAATTGGACGATGGAATATAGTATAATAATTGGACCCTAATATGAACATTTCACTATTTCATTGTAAAAATAATATCTATCTTTGGTCTCTGGTTCTATGTTTTTTTAATACTAGAAGAATTATAAGACATTCGCAAAATTGATTGATGAAAAATTATGATTTACACAGCTATTTCTAGTTTCCTAAAACAAATATGTCCTACTTCTCCTGTGCAACATAATGTTTTTTATTTGGCAAAACACATTATTTGGTCCCTGAACTTTGGGGCTTTTATGCTTTTGGTCCCTAAACTTTAATAAGTACACATTTGATCCGTGGACTTTTAAAAACATGCACATTTAGTCCTTCTGTCATTTTGGCCGTTAAGCGGCTAACTAAGTCCGATTTTTTTTGCTAAACCAACGGGTCAATGATGAACCAAACCTAACCAAAAAAAAAAAAATTCTTTCCCAAATCAGGAAGCTACTTAATCTCTCTCGCAAACTCTCTATTAACGGCTTACAAAAAAAAAAAAAAAAAACTCGATTCATTACTCCTCTCATCTCCCCGTCACACTTTCTGATCTCTCTCTCTCTCTCTCTCTCTCTCTCTCTCTCTCTCTCTAGTGTCTTAATTGAAAGAGAAATTCCGGTTATAGCAACTGCGATAGAGACCCATCAAGAGCTAAAGCTTGGCCACTTTTTATTTTTTATTTTTTATTTTTAAATCAAAAGCTTGGCCATTTAATCTACAGAAGAAAGTGCGCGCACAAAGATGGTGAGTAGCTGGTGAGGTTAAGAAGCGCGGAAGTCTCTCTCTCTCTCCCCCTATGATTGTTCTCTTTGCAACACTCTTATCTCTCTCTTGTTCTCTCTCGTCTATCCATGAAAAAGTAACTACTACAATGCAACATAAGTTAAAAAAAAAAACTTCATTTTTATAAGTAAAAATTTTCAAGAATTATCCTTACACCACCTGTTTTAGAGCAAGAACACATCATGTATGAAAGCATAAACGCAACACTTAACGCATTCTCAAAATTCATGAAATTACAAATCACACTGAACCAAGGAATCTTCACGAAATTAAAAAAAAAAAAAAAAAAAAAAGAAATGAAGGCAAATGAGTAGGAATCATAGATTGGGATATAACCATTTGCCATGTGACTTGTAAAGCAAGGTAAATCTTATCAGTGTTGAAATGGGGCAAAATTTTGATTTTTTTGGTGCAAATTAGGGCCAGCTAAGGCACGATATTCTTCATTTGGGAAAGATTTTTTTTTTTTTTGGGTTTGGTTCAATTCATCATTGACCTACCGGTTTAGCAAAAAAGTAGGACTTCCGTTAGCCACTTAGCGGCCCAAATGATAGAAGGACTAAATGTGTATGTTTTTAAAAGTTCAGGGACCAAATGTGCACTTATTAAAGTTCAGAGACCAAAAGCATAAAAGCCCCAAAGTTCAGGGACCAAATAATGTGTTTTGCCTTTCTATTTTAATATAAAAAGACTGACAACATTCACTAAACTGATTGACGAAAAATTAAGGTCTACATTTCAAGTTTCGAAGAACAAACTGATAAGATCCCATATAGATAGTTCAAATAATTAGAAGTCTTGCAAAATGCTGATAAGACCAACCACATTTACATGGAGTTCGATAAGAATAGATACGGCATACAACATTCATAAGGGTTTTACAACTGCTTTGTTCGGTTGGATGAATCAATGATTATGAGGCATGTAAAATTGATCTCTTTTTCTTTACCATATCCTCGTGTTTCATAAAAATAATCAATTTTTAGTTGGTTTCCCTTTTTCGTCAGTGAGATCTTCCTTCCCCATAGAAACATGTTTGAAAGTTATTATCTGTTCTTGATCTTTCTTCCCAGTGTTTCATAAGAATGCTCTATTCCCCTTGTCCATTGTAAGTTCTTGGCTTTACTTTGCATTATTTACTTCTGGTATTGAAACAGTCAAGAAGAAAGAAAAAAAGTGAGTGAGAAGAAGTGTCATAGTTGTATTGGATTTCCTAACGGGCAGAATAAATCCCTTCATACAGTTTGTACTACGATTATGTATAAACATCCAACTATTTTGCTTTTTAGTTTAATTAGAAGAGGAGTCCCACTAAAAGAGAAATATGTAAATCTTACTGAATATTGGAACAATCAAAGGCCTGGCAAAAGACCAAAAAGAAAAAAAAAACCTGAATCCTCAATTAAATAATTGAAGAGTTCCACCTGTTTGATTTGTAATATTATCCTGGTTCATGCCTTCATGGTAATTTCTGATTTGTATTGAAATATTCGATATATTTTTACTTCAGGCCCATGTCTATAAGACAGGATCAGGAGCATGTGCTGCTTTTCTTTCCAATGTGGGAACTACCTCTGATGCTACGGTTAACTTCAATGGCAATTCGTATCAATTACCTGCATGGTCTGTTAGCATCTTGCCTGACTGCAAAAATGTTGTACTTAATACTGCAAAGGTATGCCTTAGTGCTGCTGTATTTGGTAACAACAGTATTTTTGCTTATTACAACTTCAACAAGAATTTTATTCACATCATTATAGAAATAAAGGCTGTTAGAGATATTTTCTGGAGACTGCTCTGCTATTTGAATTCAGCTATTGTGGAGTTTTGAGTGGATGAGTTCTTAGGTGCCTCAAAGTTTACTGATTTTTCTGAGAGAACATATCTTGTGAAACTTTCCTATTGAACAATTTTCTGCGACCTCTAAATGCTCTGAGCAGCTATACTTGGTTTGGATGTTTTTTTAGATTTTTCTTTTTGTAGAGAAAACAAAAACTCATATTGATTTTTTTTTTCTTCTTGAAGTAAGAACTCTATTGATTTAAATATGTTTTCTTGTATCCTCTCACTAGCTTATTTTTGTTTAGAATAAGACCAAATTGAGGGTAGAATTAAATCACAGATTTATGGTGTAATAAGAATGATGCTACCGATGTCTGCTTTTTCATTGTTCGGGTAATGAACATTGACTACTCAATCTTGTGTATCTAGGATTGCATATGAGGAGGTTTTTAATATTTTCTCTGGTTAACATTCTGAAGTTGTTAATTGGTGGCCTTTAAGCATGATGGTAGTAATCTAGTTTTCACCATGATAGTTATGTAATCTTATATGTTAGGGTTGTGATGGTGCAAGGTCCATCTACATCTTATTGTCAGTTGTGCTGTTTGATTTTGCATTCAGAGAACATTTCTAGTTGGTTTTTGTGTCCACATAGTTTCGAAACCCCAAATTGACCTCTGCTTGGTCTTCTTATAGCCATATGACTATTATTATTACATTGGGTTCAATTTTGATGTGATGGGGCCTTCTCTTTTTTATTCTCACCTTGAGAAAATCTTTTTTATTTTTATTTTTATTTTCTTTCTTTCTTTCTTCTTTGACCATTTGCACCCTTTTCTTATGAAAAACATATTCTACTATCCGTCTTCTAGGCATAAATTGGAATTAGTTTTCTGGTTCCTTTTGGCTTTTGTTCTGTGTTGTTTGTCATATTCAATCACTTCCCTTTAAGATTTTAGTGGCCGCAAAATTTTTATTATTTGTTTAAAAACTATGATTCATAAATCTGTTTTGCTATCGTTTTGTTTCAATAATCTTTTTGAGACCAATCCCAGTATTTCATGTATGTTTAGATTTTTCAAAGCTCTAGAGTCTTGTCAACCACTTGTCAAGTGTGTTAACTGCTATCAAAATGCATTCCCACCTAGCAAAATGCTATTGATATTACAATCTACTCCTAAATTTTTTTTTTGTTTTTGTTTTTTTACTTCTCAGGCTTCCTTAGGTATTGAAAAATATATCTCTAGACATACCCTTACAATATATGATCATACTGATGATAAACAGTCCTTTCCCTACACTCTCATTTTGTAAAATATTTTATTTTTGTCTTCATTTGAAAATTATAGCAAAATCTTGAACATAGTTTTTTTACACTTCGACATGCTCAATAACACTCTTTACTGTTGTTAGTTTTATGTAGTTAATATTGTTTGACTAGACATACTCAATCCACCATAGTGTCCTCTGTTCTCATTATGTTATTGCTTGTGAGAATTTCCAAGATGGATAGTAATGGAGTGCCATTCTCTTGATACATATACATTTGCTAGTTGCTACATAGTTGTTGAAGCCCTTAGCCAGACATATGTATGTGCTCACACATCTTGTTACACAAACATAAGGACCGACAAATTTGTAACAAACGTATGTAGCAGAAGTATATCACCTAATCATTTTCCTGAGAAGATTGTAGTAAGCCTACATGCGCGAACCTTTTATTGCTTCCACTTGCCACTATGTCCAGAATCCAGTGCGACATTCCGGCTTCTTGAGCACCTAATTTTCACTACTTGGTTACTTTATAGGTTAACTCCCAGGTCATGACTGCAAATTATAGAATTCAATCCGTGGATGATAGTGTTGCTGTGCAAGCAGTCCAGTCAACCTGGAGTTGGATAAATGAACCTGTGGGCATCTCAAATAGCAATGCAATTGTGAAGCCTGGACTTCTTGAGCAAATAAGCACTACTGCTGATCATAGTGACTACCTGTGGTATTCAACCAGGTATTGTAGTTTATTTTACTTTTAAAGCTAGTCGTTTCCCTGGACTTCTTGAGCAAATAATAATAATAATAATAATAATAATAATAATAATAATAATAATAATAATAATAATAATAATAATAATAATAATAATAATAATAATAATAATAATAATAATAATAATAATAATAATAATAATAATAATAATAATAATAATAATAATAATAATAATAATAATAATAATAATAATAATAATAATAATAATAATAATAATAATAATAATAATAATAATAATAATAATAATAATAATAATAATAATAATAATAATAATAATAATAATAATAATAATAATAATAATAATAATAATAATAATAATAATAATAATAATAATAATAATAATAATAATAATAATAATAATAATAATAATAATAATAATAATAATAATAATAATAATAATAATAATAATAATAATAATAATAATAATAATAATAATAATAATAATAATAATAATAATAATAATAATAATAATAATAATAATAATAATAATAATAATAATAAATAAATAAATAAATAAATAAATAAATAAATAAATAAATAAATAAATAAATAAATAAATAAATAAATAAATAAATAAATAAAACTATATTCATAGTTATTCTCATCGAGTCAAACGAAAGGTTCATAAAAGAACAATAATAATAAGAAATAGCAAAACACTATCTTGCCTTCTTTAACTTTTGTAGTATTCTATGGACTGAACAACATCTTTAAGCAATGGTAATCCCATGTAGTAGTATATATTGATCCACTATAACCATTAACTATAAATTCCTCCATATCGTCTGTTCACTCCAATTGAAGAATCTAAACCAACAGACAACATAACAAAGGCAGCATAAAGGTCATGTGGTTATTGATTTGTGTAATATATATAATGATTCACTTCAGTCTTGAACTTATGGAAAACGTATCAAACGATTAGATCCAATATAGAGCAAACATACCTAAAGGAGAGCGATCAAAAGTGGTTTAGCTTATAAGCGTTGTGAATGGTTGTTATATCACTGGATGCATGAAGCTATGAGTAAGTAGAACAACTTCTGAATGTACAGGCGATCATATCTTGGATTTATTGGGTGATAATTGGTTGAGAACTGGAGGAATCTAAGGTTAGGTATAATAAAATTGATTTTTTTGTGATTTTTTGAATGGCGAAGGAAAAAAAAAACCAAGTCGATTGCAAGAAGAATGGATGAGAGTTGAAATTCATAGGGGGAATGTAACTTGCACTACACTCAATTCCTTGTATTTACCCATGATTTCAAGTTCAACGTACTCAATCTATTAATGATAAGATAACCACTATTAATTATTAATAAATGTTCACATAATGTATAATTATATCTCTTGAAATAATAAATAAATAAATAAAAATAACTCAATTCCTTGTATTTACCCATGATTTCAAGTTCAACGTACTCAATCTATTAATGATAAGATAACCACTATTAATTATTAATAAATGTATAAATAATGTATAATTATTTCTCTTGAAATAATAAATAAATAAATAACAAAAAATAAAAAATTGAGAAAAATAGAAAAATAGAATGGTGCGATGAGGTAACTTTTAAACTTTCTCTCTCCTCCGACTTTTATATATATAGATGAGTACAGGGATGAAGCCAGACGTCCAATGGAGGGGGAGGGGGGGGGGGACAAACCTCCACATATATTATTAAGTAAAAAAAATGTACATGATTGATATATATTGAAAAACTAAACAAACATGTAGTAAATTCACATAATTAATTATCATCAAGTATTAACTCTAATGCTAATAGTTGACCTCGAAAAAATATACTCCCTCCATTCCTTGTTATCTGTCACATTTGGGCTTGTGTACAAGAATTAAGGTGATGATTGAAAATCTTAAAAATAAAGACATTGAGACTAAAATACCCCTCATTAATAGCCTATTTTTAATGAGTTTTTGCTTTAGTAATTAATGTGAAACCCCCAATTGGCATTAATGACATAACTTTAAGTTAGAGGTAAGGTTGGAAAAAAGATAATAAATGCACCCTTGATTTCCTAATATGACACATTGTGGAACAAGAAAAAAAATTCAATGTGACAGATAATATGGAACGGAGGGAATAGTTTGGTATGAGGTCAAATGTACATAAGTTTAAAAGTAACAAATTTGAGAGGTAAAAATTGATTTCCTTAAATAAAAATCACACGCTTGTGTAGGAGTATGCATGGATGTCCTTGACTAATTAATGCTTGCGTGTATGTACATGTACAAATTTGAAGTGTGATTTGAAATATTACCATGAAACTTGCACGTCTTTCATGTCTAGAATTTTAGGATTAAAGTAAGATTTTTAATTGTAGTTTATTTATGTTGCTTCAAAAGTCACTGATAAGAATTAGAACATGCAAATGATGTGATTTTTTTTTCTTACACAAACAAAACAGTTGGGCAAGGGGGAGGGGGGTATCTAGTTAAAAGTTAAATAACCAATGCAAAAAATGCTTAACATAGGGGGTGGGGTGAGGCCAGGGGGGGGCCACGGCTCCCCTTGCACTGGCTTTGGCTTCGTCCCTGAATGAGTAGCCTTGATACTTTGCTCTCAAATAATTATTTTCTTGTTTGGCAGCATTGGAGTCCAAGGAAAGGCTGGATCACCTGTTCTTCATGTGAACTCGCTTGGCCACGGTCTTCATGCTTTCATTAATGGAAAGCTTGCAGGTGATGCAAAATAGTTATGCAAATAGATTACGAATCATTATTTGATTGCAATTTCTTTCAATATTTGTTGCGGAGAAAATTTAGAAGTCTTAATTGAATTATAGAAGTGTCTTATGTATTAATAACTGAACAACTTCAAATAGTGGCAATGCTTAACTGAAACTATTTTGACGAGTGATTCTGTAGGGAGTGCGTTTGGGAATAGTGGCAATGCTAAAGTGGCGTTAGAGAAGCCAATTACACTTCTACCTGGCAAGAACACTATCGATCTCTTGAGTTTGACTGTGGGGTTGCAGGTTTTTCCTATATCGTTACTGACATTTTTTTTCTTCCATGGTGCAAGCTCACCCAATATTCTTTGTTAAGCATGTTCTTGATGTTGTAGAATTTCCTTTGATATCTGATCATATAATCTAGGTATCGTCCTAAATTTTTTAGATCGGCCAGATATAATTGTAATTTCCAGTACTCTGTATAGTTGTATATGCTCTTACAAATTAGGTTTTAGCAAGGGTGATAGCCATGCTATTGATTCCACCTCTTTCCTCATCATCTGACACATTTTCTTTTTGATGCAAGTGAACTAATTTTAAATTTATCTGACCAAGGCCTTTGCACTACTACCAACTTTCCTGGTTTAAATTTTGAGCTACTGTTCTGATTTGTTGAATGCCATTAATTTCTAGTAATAATTCCTAGGAGTTGGCACATACAGTTTTTGAGATACAAATGTTTCTTGGTCTTTCTGAATTTTTCCATATTTTATTTTTTTATTTATTATTTTTTTAAAGAATTACGGAGCCTTTTATGACAAAACTGGTGCTGGAATCACGGGTCCTGTCAAGCTTAAGGGCACTAAAAATGGCACTGATATTGATCTATCCTCAAACAGTTGGACATATCAGGTACCTTCTGTTCTGATAGTTACATTAGCTGAAAATGTTTTGTTAACATGCTTAATAATTTAATCAGTAGTCTACAAGTTGGAACTTTGATAAATACAATCAGGTAGATCAAAAGAAATAAATTTATGTGCATGTGTATTGTGAAAACAATTGTTGGATATCTCATGGAAGTGTCATGCAAAAGATAATTCTGTTTTTTCTTCAATGAGAGATTTTGAAGGAGTTTCATTGCCAAAGTTGCTTAAACGGTTAAACCTCCTTTGTTATCATCTGTTCTAAATTGCAGATTGGGCTAAAAGGTGAAGATTTAGGCCTATCTGATGGAAGCTCATCTCAGTGGGTTTCAAATTCTGCCTTGCCAAAGAACCAACCCTTGACGTGGTACAAGGTACTTATCTCGTGGCAAACCATTTTCTTAATTACTACTGATCATGCAATGCAAGGAAGGAAAAGGAACTTTACACCACATTTGTTTGTTTTGATATTAAGAATGTAATTATTGATTTCAGAGATTAGATTTCTATACAAACGAAAAAGTAAAAAAAGAAAGGCGTTTCCTCAATCTTGTTTTATAATTTGCTATATCAAAATCCAAAATCTCGTTGGATGTTGTTCTTTACTTTTGAACACTTTGAATCATGTTACAATAATGAACCAAATGCAACCTTACTGATCTATTTATAGCATTTTTATACTGTTTCAGTTTTACTAAACATCCCACAATGTTTATTATGAAACTCTGTAGTGTGCTGCAATAGTCTCCTCCTGCAACTTGTTGCCCTATGATAACGCCTTGCTAAGTTTTGTATCCCTTTATAGATTCTTACACACTGGTACGTTTGTTTTATCAGACCACCTTTGATGCTCCTGCTGGTAGTGACCCGACCGCCCTAGACATGACTGGGCTGGGGAAAGGTGAGGCATGGGTGAATGGGCAAAGCATTGGCCGTTATTGGCCTACTAACATTGCTCCTCAAAGCGGTTGTTCTGATTCTTGCAACTTCAGAGGGCCTTTTAGTTCAAGCAAATGCCTTAAGAACTGTGGGAAGCCATCTCAGAAACTGTAAGCTATAGCAGCATCAGCCCCTGTATTGCAAATGCTTGTTTACGTCTCTTCCTAAGCGATCATAGTTGTGATTCAATTTTTTGATAGGACATTGTTGTGATTCAATTTATTTGACAGGTATCATGTTCCACGTGCATGGACCAAACCTAGTGGTAACACCTTGGTGTTGTTTGAGGAGATAGGCGGAGATCCTACGCTGATTTCTTTCGGTACAAGAGAGCAAGGAAGCTTGTGCTCGCATGTGTCCGAATCACATCCACCCCCTGTTGATATGTGGGATTCATATGCTAAGACAGGAATAAAATCAGGGCCAGTCCTTCAATTGGAATGCCCTTTACCTGATCAAACTATCTCGTCGATCAATTTTGCAAGTTTTGGAACACCCCGTGGTGCTTGCGGAACTTACAGCCATGGCAGATGCAGCAGCCCAAGGGCTCTTGCCATTGTTCAGAAGGTACAACAGCCACTACTCACCTCTGATCTTGGCTCTTAAGAAAATGGAAACTTTAGTTACGTTCAAATCGAATGACCCAACACCAGAAACTTGTTTGGCCAAGTCATTGATCTTTGGCTTTATTATGTTTACTGTTACAATTTGACTGGCCTGTGATTAACCCCAAATTTTACAGGCTTGCATCGGATCCAAGAGTTGTCGCATAGGCTTGTCTGCTGAGAAATTTGGAGATCCATGCAAAGGAGTTGCAAAGAGTTTAGCAGTAGAAGCTACCTGTGCATGAAAGATCTTCAAGTAGGATTGTGGTTCCCACTGGTTTTTTAAGTAGTTTCATATTGTCATGTTGTAGAGTAATCCCAAATATTTTATTGTCTAATATTTATGACGATAAATGGATGTAATGGAGAAGAAAGAAATCCACACATCTGTAATGTACACTACATTCAATAGCGCCTTAAAATAACTTATTGAGCAAAATAAATATATTAGCTATTGAAATTTTTGGATCCTTACAAACTTTAGACTTTCGGTGCAGATGCATTAGCAATTTAACACTATTTTTGAGGATCATGGGTGTCCAAACCTTTTCAACCCTTCCTTACTTTGATTCTTTGATTCGATTCATCTCATAAGAGTTAGCATGACGCCTTAACCCATAAATAGAGAGAAACCAAGCGAATATGATGTAGCTACCAAAAATTCAAATCATTACCTCTGCCCTAGGTAAGAAATGTTCTTTTCTTTGCCAATTGCCACTGCACAACATCTCTTCATCAATTATAAAGAACAGAATCCCATCTATAGTCATTGAAAGCTAATTAAAAAAAAAAACACTTTACCAAGGAACTTTGTACTGTGTTGTGAATGAAGATGGAAAGAAAGAACTATGTATAAACAAGAAAAGAGGAGGGAACCTATAGACTAAATATAGATGTAAGCTACTAAAATACGGGGAGATCAGGGTTCTTTGGTTTATTGCCCTCGGAATCTTCTGCCACCGCACTTGAGTCACTGCTCTCACCAAGCATTTTCAAGAAGAAACTGTGCCTGCAAAACAAAATGTGCACAACGTGCACAATAGTTTAGGGAAAAAGAGACCTTAAGAAGCCACATGTTTTTTAGGTAATGCTAGTAAATTGCAATCTGTGAATATAGGTCTGTACCATCGGGTGTCTGCCGTCAATTCAGGGTGGAATGCAGTACCAAGTATATTTCCTTGCCTTAGGGCTATAACCACTACTTTTCCATCTGGTGGTGGTGGAAACTGTGGCTGTGACCAAGCAAAGCAAAGAGGAAGACGATTTAGGATTTAAACTAAATAAGAAAAAAAATAAGAAACTATAAATAAATCAAGTGCATCTATTTTAAGATGCAGTATGATAGATGTTCTCGAAACTGATCTCAAGTGCATTCAAAATATTAGCTCTAAGGCAGCAACTATAAATAAATCAAAGCATACTGCATTTCAATATAGACAAGGTAAAGTTTCAATGCCAAAATGGATACTTCCAAAAGACATGGTACAGAAAAATTAAGCGAAAACCATTCCTCAAAATAGGTAGCACATAAAGAATTGAGGCAACTAAACAAGACAAGTAATTATACGGCACAAACTACTCCAAATCAAAGGGAATGGAAACATCGATAGTTAACCTGAAATTTCTCTGAAACTGTTTCTTGATTTGTTTGATTAGGTGATGGCATCACCCGGCACTCAGCTAGCACTTGAACTTCTGGCCCAACTTCCACAACTGCAGGAGCACGAATGAATACACCTCGAAAAGTCTCAGGGCCCCCCTCTTGAGCTACGAGCACGGGAATAGGAATCTCTACCTCAAAGCTATCAAGCTGCAAAACCATCAGACATACTCAAATATAAGGAACAGAAACTAAAGGTCAGGTGATCTTCGCAACCACATCCATTCAGCCGGATCAATTTCGTTAGTAGAATTACAACATTGAGGTAATAGCCATTAACCAAGCCCAAAAGAAAAAAAAAAAATGCACCAGGTTTTTGTTTAAGAATGCAAAGATCAACTGTAAACTTTTATCTATATTTTTTGTACAGAGAGGTGTTTCATCTATTCTCTACTATTGCTCAAGCTCTATAATGAACTCAAAATATTTTGAGAAATATAATTACCTGACTTCCAAAATAGTTACGGTGAACCTTGCAATCAATGCCCCCGACAAGCTCCTGTCCGCCTTCTTTCTGGCCTGAAAAATCTTAGTATTCTAAGTTCTCTTCTATCATTAATATAAAAAAAGGTGAGATAGTGAACTTTAATCAGGGATGGGCTAACCATCTGCTCTGTCAGCTAAGAAGATGAGCCCTGCACAAGTCCCCCACACAGGCTTCCCTGATTTAACAAATTTGCGCAGCGCGGGAAGCTGCAAAAATTATGATCTCATCAGAAAATTTTCATGAATGAAAGAACCGTCAATGCAATCCCTTCCAGATTAAAAACATGGGTATAGAAGAGATTTTGAGTGTTGAAATATTCTATTTCCTTTCCTTGAAATATTTCCTTTCCATAGTCAGTGGATTATAAGTTGTAATATTTTAGAAAATTAGATCTCTGCACTTATGGAAAGTATGCATTGCCTAGCAAGGGTGTATTCAATTGAGATTTTAACGAACTTTTGGTAACTTTTAATTACTAAAAAAGTTTAGGTGTATTCAATTAAAAATCTACGAAAATCTACAAACTTCATAAAAGTCATCCACTTATAAAAGTAGCCAAAAATCTATTAAAATCTCAATTGAATATACCCCTGTAGGTTTATGTATACTCAATGCATACAAGAGAAATCAAATCTCTCCATTGTTCGCATGAAGGATGAATCCCAGTAATGTCAAGCAGGGCATCTAATAACAACAAAAGTTACTGCTTCAGTAAAATAACTAAAAGCAATCACAAAATACCAACAACCAGTTGGTCCGAGTGGCAGCCAAAGCATCTCTAGTTAATGGATGAGGCATCACTTGCCAAAGGCAAGGTTGGGGTTCAGAGACCCTCCATATAGGGCCCCGACAGTGCTCGAACGTGGATTAGTTAGCGCAAAGCCAATCACAAGGCACTAAAACCCCATTAATCTTTTCATTGAACCTATCTTATTCTTCATCAAATCAGACTCAAAAACAAAAGATTCAACATGAACATGACCCAAATCAAACATAACAAAAAGGGGCAACCCCAAACACACCGAACATGAATTCTATGAAAATAAAATTCAAAAAACTCTTTAACACCCCCATTGAAAGATGAAACAAACCAAGTTTAGATACTCGGCGAGCTTGGCCATGGCAGTGCTCTCTCCTCCAGGAATGATGAGTGCCCCTATGCCCTCCAACTGCTCCGCCTTCCTCACCTCCACACCCTTCACTCCAAGCTTCCTTAAAGCTGCAAAAATCAACCGAACAAACAAACAATCAAACACAACCCGAACATCAAAATAAAGAGAGAGAGCGTGTGTTTATGCCTTTTAGGTGTTCGTTGAAAGACCCCTGAAGAGCGAGCACGCCAATGGTCATTGTGATCCAACAGAGCAACAACAACAACAGAGACTGTAATCTGTTAGAGGAGAGGATGTTGTTGTTGTTGTTGTTGTTGTTGTTGGGCCTCACGTTTCTTATGGCTCTGCTTCGGATTCAATTCTATTCAATTCAAGCGCAACAAGGAATATATAGGGCTGCTGCTGGGATTTTATTAAGGAAGATGCACACCAAAAGTCACACCAAAGTACGTAGCTTGTAGGCCCTAGTGAAAATAGGTCGTGTTTTCGGGCTTTTTCAAAAAGGGGGTGGATTTAATTTGTATTTTACAAAATAGTGAGGTTTACTTTTAAATTTTAAAAGTAAGGTATTATTGATGATAAGGTGGCATGCATAAAACCATTTGTATTGATAACTCCTTTTGAAAAGGAGCTATCTATACGAAATTTTTCGCCCTATGAACGACACGTGAATATGGAGATGGACGACCCGCGTCACTCGCGTATCTCGAGGTAGACAACCAATGTAAACAACACGCACACATATCAACGTGGATAACTCATGCAAACGTCACCCATGTATGTTGAGGTGGAGATTTCATGCAAATGTCATGCACGTCTGTCAAGGTGGGCGACCCATGTAATCTCGTGCAACTCATGCAAACTTCACGCACTTGTCTCGAGGTGGTAAAACCAATGCAAACGTCATACACGTATCTCCTGGTTGACAACACATGGAAACGTCACGCACGTATGTCGAGGTGGGCGAGCCATGCATCTTCGTGCAAACCATTCAAACGTCACACACATATCTCGAGGTGTCGGCAACTCAAAAGGTGATATCTGCGTACCCGAGTCCACGTGGCAAGTACCCACAAATAGCGCATTCGGAAAATACGCTATTTGCATGTGTGTTCTTGGCACATCGACATCCACGTGGGATGTCCACTTGGACTGTGTTTACACGAATATCGTCTTTTCAAAAGGCGCTATTCGTGTTAGTATGACCACGTAAGCCACAAAAATTTTCCCCTACTAATAGCGCCGATATACCCTATTCTTTGAATAAAAAAAAATCACACTTATTTTCTTCATTTAAACTAAAATATGTTGTACTTTTGTAATTTTTTCTTGTGTTTTCAATTAAATAGTTAAATAATTTATGCTAAAAAAAGTGTTAAATTTTGAAATATTTTTGTCAATAGTGTTAATCAAGTCAAAAGTCCGCCTAACAAGTGAAATGTGTATATCGAGGTATACACTGATGGCTCCCAAAAATATGGGTCCATACGCCATGTCACCCGTGGGTCCATATGCCAAGTCACCTGTGTGACTTTCCTTTATTCAATGTATTTAGCTTAGCTTAAGTGTTAGAGATAATCTCGAATTAGGACTTCATGGAATTTTATTAGGTTTTTTTTTTTTTTTTCACTAGTAGTTATAAAACCATTTCTAAAATTAACAAATCAAACTAAAGTCGGCATGTGTGCCTTGATGAAATATATATTTGTTAATTAAAATTTAGTGTTTTTTGTGTCAAGGATTTAAATTGTGATAGATGGGTTTTAGAGGATGCGTATTGACATTTTTTATAGAAAAAAAAAATCTTATATAGGAGTATGCTTAGGGTGGGGGCAAGAAGAGCGAACGTCCTAGGCCCCATCCAAAGAAGGCCTCATGTGACTCTTGTCCATACATTCATTAACGAGTGTGTATATAGGTTTAAGAATTTAAAAAAAAACTTAAATAGATTTTAAAATTTTCATAAGCCCTCTAAAAAGAAGAGGGCCACTAAGGGCACCCCACCTTTTCATGAAGGCACCCAGTTAATGTGGGCACAAACCAGTTTGCCTGGGGCACCCAAAAATTAGACCCGAAATACCCAAAATACCCCTCGTGCAAAAAACCCTCGCACCCCACCACCCCCACCACCACCTTCACCGAAATCTTGTGGAAGAATCCATGTGGAAGAATCCATTTCTTTTGAACCACTTGTGAGAGGAATCCCCGAAATCGTGTTTCCCGTGTCTCCCCTTGTGTTTCTCCTATGTTGTACGAGTTCTTTGCAGTTCGTAGGGTCGGGGTGTGAGCCGATTTCATCTCCAAGTTAGGGCTCGGTTGAAGATCGTCAAACACACATATTTTGCGCGAAATCGATCGTTTGAAGGTACGTTTTTAGTATACTTAAGTTACATTTGGTAGAGTAGTTGTAATGTGTGCGTGGCGATTTGTTGAATGGTTAAAAAAATGGGAATTCGCGGTTCTCGACCACACAGGCCAGAGACCGTGCTAACTGTCTCGGTCAAGCATGGCCGAGACAGAAGCTAAATTTTTGGGAACTTGAAGTCTCGGCCACAAAGGCCGGAAGAGTTCAAAGTGTCTCGGTTACGCATGGCCGAGAATACTTCAGTTATCTCGGCCGAGACATGACGCGAGCAAGAATTAATGCTAGGTAATGTGGTGTCGGTGGTGTACAACCGAGAATTTGCTCCTACTCTCGGTTGTACACTGGCGAGAGGGTTACACTAGGCTCGGTCGTGATAGGACGAGAGCAAGGCGAATTTAAATGGTCAATCCATCTTGGTGGTATACAACCGATACCTTTCTATTGGACTCGGTTGTACACTGCCGATATATTGGAGGCCTTGTCGGTCATGGGTGACCGAAAATATGGGTTGTTTCACGAACCTGCTTGACCGAGACATCAGATATGGATGAATTTGAACATTTTTTTTTTGTAATTTTTTTTTGGGTTTTGTTCCATGCGCTTATATGTTGTACTGGTTTCAGCTATGGCTCGGTCGAATATACCGGTGACTAGGGAGGAGGCTGGTATTGAGGTGCCGAGGCCTAACCGGGGGCAAGGTGGCCGGAGACCCCGACAGCATCGTACCGAAAAGAGAAAGAGAAGGAGAATGAGGATGTTAAGGGAAAGGCCAAGGTAGATGGTCATCGTGGAAGGTTACATTTGCACGATGAGGGTTCGAACATCGATGCTGGGCGACCTGAGGATCTTGTTGTTGCCCGAGGGGGAGAGGAGGGGATGGGGCACATAGACATTCTGTATGAGTTTTATGATGTTTGCGGAGACAGTTTTATGAAAGTTTTGTAATTTTTATGCGTACTTGTTGTTTGATGACTACATGTTGGTTGATGAGTACTTCTTGGTTTATGATTGGTTTATGATTCTTTATGAGTACTTGCCACTGTTCGGCCATTGTGTTACTTTAGTTGCTGTTTTACATTGCGCGTATATGTTGTATTTTGGTCTTATTTCGTTCCAAGGAACATGTTTTTTTTTATTCTGAGTTTGTCTCGGTCAAGCAGGGCCGAAACTTATGTTTTTTTTTATTCTGATTCTTCGTACCAGTTAGAGTCCTCGCTTTTCCTCTTCTTCATCATTTCTTGATTTCAAATAAATTTTGGCCGCTTTCCCCTTCCCTACTCTCTGAGACATTCCCCTATATGTCCCAGACCTCTCACAGGCAAGTTTCACCCTTCCCCTGCGCTTAATGGCCCCGACATCAGAGTGCTTTGTCATTAGCACAAACATGTTCTCGCGGCCTATCATTTGAAGCCATGAAATAGCCGCTTCTCTAGAGGGGAATGACCTACAATGTGTAAACGTGTCCTTGTAGTCTGGAAATAGGGTAGAAACCGACATTACCTGCGATACAAACAATGTAACATTATAATCAACCAAAATGTACAGCACAATCACAAAAAAACCCAAAAAAACAGGTTCTCGGTTGTACAGGTCCGATACTTTCTTTCGAGTATCGCTCACGTACGACCGAGAGTTACAAAGTACTCTCGGTCGTACCATACCGTGACCTAAGTACACCTCTCGGTCCTCTATGACCGAGACATCACCATACATCTCGGTCCTGCGAGGCCGATACAATCGCGCACATCGACAGAAACTTCGGATAACCGCAAAAAAACACAATAAATTTGCAAAATTACCTCAAGTTCGACCTCCTCTTGCACCGTAGCAGTACAATCCTCCATTATATAGTGGAAACAAGTTCGGATTTGAGCAAATTACCAAACCCTACGTTGACAAAAAAATCATCATTTTCACAGTTTTTCACAACTAAACAGTTCTAATAAACCATCATATGGTTGTCAAACATTGTTACCTCGCTGCCGGATGATGTCAATCCGCAAGAATCGATAAAAAGTCGACAAACGAAATGTGTGGATTTGTGGTTCAACCTTGTGGTGGGGTGCCCTTTTTCTTTGTAAAAATGATTTGTGGGGTTTGAATCATTATATATAAAGGGGCAAAAGGGTCTTTTCCAGTTTTGCTGGAATTTTTACAAAAAATTTGGGTGCCTTCATTAATAGGTGGGGTGCCCTAACCAACATGTTTGGTTAAAAAGGAAAGATAAGACCCCCCCCCCCCGTATTGTAACTTAAAACTTGGGGTATAAAAGTCTTTCTCACAAAAAAAATCTAAATGACTAACATGTTTTGTAACGACTCGAAAACCAAAATACCCACCTCGAGGGCAATTTGGTAAATTATCATGTTATTTGTGTATGATGTGTGTTGGATTGTGTGTATTATATGTTGTTTAATTGTATATATTATATGTTATTTAACCCAAATTATCAAACTAAAGCTTTAGTTAGGGCTATTAGCTTAATCGAATGTGAAATGGACAAACTAAACTCAGGGGCAATTAGGTAAACTTGCAAAAACCCTATACTAATTACATCAAGTATATAAACCGCTGTCATAGCCCAAATCTCTAACCCTGGTTTAAATTCCTTAATCAGGATCACCGACCTTTGACGTGGGACCCACACTGTGTTACGTACATCGACCGAGGCACGTGGCCGAGGTATATGGTATTTTTGTATGCCTAGTGTTATGTGTTGTGTAGACTTCCTAAGTCAGTTTGTACGGCCGTAGGCGTCGAGACGAGAGCTGGGACACGCCTCGATATGCGTGTCGACTCGGGTACTGGGTAGTTGACGGGACCGAATATTAGGTAGGGGAAACGAAAACACACAAATTGAATAAAAATTTGTCAAGTAACTCATATGGAATAGATATTGGTGACTAACGACGCGATGGTACGCGAATATCACGTTTCGGACATGAAACCGGGCGTCGAAACGCCCGAAAACACGGGCGAGTGTCCTAACGGTGTCACGAACAGGTGTCACACTTGTCCCAACTCAAGTCACACTTGTCCCAACCCAAGCAACACTTGGAAAAATTCAGGCCATGTGTCAACCCCACTTACATGCACACAAAAACCCACCAAACACTCCCCCCCCCAACATGCAAACCAAACCACTCATTCATTCTTGCTGGAGAATAAGAAGAGATTGCTGGAGGGGAATGAATCATCAAGGTTTTGATGGAATCCATGGGAGTTTGTGAGAAATCCTCAAGCTACATCAACTAGGTACACATATTGAGTTGAAACTCGAACAAGTTCTGGTTTTAGGCAAATTTCAGATAGTAGATCATTGAATATATGCAGTTGATTTATATATTTAGATTCCTCATTTCAATTTGATAATCCAGCTATATTGAAGATCTTAATTTGGTGTTGAAATCATAAAGATATGAATTTTTGAAGTTGCAACATCAAAACTGAAATTCTGCATGTTGTATTAGGAATCAACCTGGGTGATTTAGTCATAATCTGAACATGTTAGATCCAAATTCAACCACACCAGTGGCATTTGAAAGTTCATATAGAAAGGAACAACTTTTCTTAACTGAAGGTATTCTGATTTGAATGTTTTCATTTCCAAACATGCTCTACAAATAGGTGCTGGAATTATAAAGGACAGTTTTGAAACTAAATTTGTTAAGGGTATAACTCCCTAACTACTTATCCAAAAGAGCTAATCTTTTATTATGTTGTATTTGGATATATCTTCTGCCTTGTGACCAAAAATCACATTTTTAGGAACTATAGATTGGGAGAAATAGATTTTCTAAATCTGCTGGTCGGATCAAATTTCAATCAGACCTATGTTTAGTAAAAGCATGATATCTCTTTCAGTTTAAATCATAATTCTGAAAACTAAACCTTTATAGAAAGCTAAGAGAGAGATCAACAATAATGGTAATGATGGAGGAATTCAATATTTGGACCATTTCATGCCTAAAAGTGCATTAAGATGTAGGACTGAAATTGAAACTTAATTTAGTCTTTAGGGGCTGATTTAGGATGATTGATTTAAAGTCTATTGAACCAATTTGAATACACAATAAACACACTAAATTGAGCTTAAATTCACTATTTGAACTAATGAGACACCAAACTCAGGAACCTAGGAAAAAGGGTACGAGAGAGCGCATACAAGACTTGGTGTATCGGGAGGCCAGTAAAGCTAGGACTTTACTTTGTTGTTGTGAGTATACCCATTGACAATTTTACTTGGCATTTCATTCCTATTAATTATTATCCTTGCATAGTCCTTTTGACTATTTTGCCTTTGTACTCTTATATCATGTGATTCTTAGTGTCTATGCTCACTTGATGAGTCTAGTTTGCATGATATTCATTTATTTGATTTAATTCATTGATTCCATTCCATGCTATGTCTATTCTTGTTGTTTTAAATGTGAATTGAATGATAAATAGCATGCTATTAGGCTAGTGAATATCTTATAAATGTTTAAGAGGACTCGTATTCATTATTTGTTTAGGTGTGTAGATGTGCCTATGCCTTGACAATCCATGCTTGGTATTTCTTGAAAATTTAAAAAGTAGTTGTTGCATTTAGGTCCCGTACTTGATCGAGGTGTGCGCGAATCACGGGGTTAGAGTCCCTGGGGATGTCGGCACACGTTACCTGACATTGTATGACACTCGGGGTTAGAGTCCCTGAGGTGGTCTACACACCGGGGTTAGAGTCCCTGGTAACACTTGGGTTAGAGTCCCTTGTGCTATATGATTATTGGGTCGGGGTGACACGTTTCACTGCCGACCGGACCTAAATCATTACTACTTAGCCTAGTGTCAGTATCACTTGTTTAACTCTGGTATTTACTCGCATATGGTTTATTATTCAGTTTTCCAATTTATATGCTCTTAAATACCATTTGAATACTTGGAAATGCAAATTAAACTTGTCATCGGGGATTACTGTTTTATTCTTGTACTCACCGTCCTTTTTATGACGGTGGGTGCAGAGCCGTCTACTAGCAGGCCGGGCAAAGAGAAGATCAACGATTATCCCTGAGCCCGCGGCGCGTCACTACATCGATTGTAGGTCTTCTTTTGATATTTTGATTCTATAGTTTATATATGTCTTTCAGATATTTTTTTTGGAGTTGTATATTGGGTTGAGCGTTAGTTCCCCGACTTGACTTAGACCATTTTATCGTTTCAATGAATTTTGAAGGCTACATATATTTATGCGATGGCATTTCTGGTTTTTCACACTTAGGATATTATAAATGGCTTCCGCATAATCAATAAGACTTCCGCTAATAAATTCATTTATTAAAAGGTTTAATTAGAAAGGCTGACTAATACGAAGTTAAGTCATGCGTGGATATGATTAGGGCTTAATTACGGGATTAGGCCGGGCGGTGCCCTAGATTAGGAGAGGGGCCGTCACAACCGCTTTTATGGAATCTTAGCCCCATTTGTTCAAAATCCCAAATTTGGAGTGAACGGGAGATGGAAGCTTGATTAGGAGAATCATGGTAGTCTATGTGTGCTAGGGAGTCAAAGGAAACTACTTGGAAGGTAACCGTAACGACTCGTATTTTTAATTTGATGATTAATCGATAATCTTGAATTATTAGTAGTCTAATACTAGACCGAGAGTCGCGGTAAGTCAAAATGCTCGAGCATCTATAAAAGAAACGTAAAATAATTTTAATTATGTCTCATGCGCTACTGCGTGTAATATATAGTATCGCGACATTATCTTGATTTAATTAAGTCGAACTTGCGTATAATGGCGAGACCTTAAGCTATTTATTAATTGAAAATAGCTAAGTAAAGGTTCAAACAAGAGTGGTTTATGTTAATTGTGTAACTTTTAGAGTCGCAAAGTAACTGAGAGAAATAAAGACCCTCAGATCTAATTTAAGGAGAACAATATTAGCAATAGATTTTGTTATTTTGTGGATCGAGGAAGATATGAGTGGATAAGACTTGCTCTAAAAAAAACATAGAAGGAACGCACAATAAATGGTGTGTTGAGCTCACCGAGGAAGAAAAAAGGAGGGAGACGAGATTGTTGGTGATGACGAGTAATGGGCTCCGATGCAACTTCAACGAAGGAAAAAAGAAGAAAGGAAGAAGTAAGGTCTCGTTTGAAGAGGTGAAGATCGTGGCTAGATCTAGATCTAAATTAAAATTGGTGTCTTGAAAGAGATTGAGAGTTAGAAAGCTCCATTATGGGGGCTATGGCGAGGCTCTCAATCAAATTTTAGTTCAAATAAAAGTTGAATCCATAATTTTATAGTTGTAATGATGATTTTGAGTTGGTTGTTGAAGATTTTGATAATTTCTGGTAACTTGAACTCGATTTGGATTCAATTCCACTCTGACTTTCTTGTTTTAAAATACATGTTTGATTAATGTGGGCATGATTCCTCCAAAATAGTAATTTTATCTTGAAATCAAGTTTTAAGGCTACTTGTCTAAGGGGTTTTAATAATGGGGATTTGATTGGTTGAAACTGACTTGAATTCATGAAAATGCTAGCTAATACACATGAAGTATTTGAGAAAACACCTCAAAGAGTGTGCTACATAATTTTCTTCAAGTCTTCAAGTGAAGATAAATATGATTTTAAACCCGATTCATTAAATTCAATGTAATTTTGAGATATCAAGAGTGGTTTGAAGCGCATTGAGTCATTTTGAGAAAGTTCCATTATTTCTTTATGATTCTTAAGTTAATGTAAACTATTTTATTTGATTTGAGCCAAGATTTGGTCTTTTTTTTGGTTTAGATCCTCTTTGATAAACCTTGAATTTTTTGAGAATAGCATTACTCTCTTTTGTTGGATTTGTTTGAAATTCAAGAAATGAATTCAACCTCGTTTTAATGTGAGATTTTGACAAAAACTGGGTTTGAAAATATAGGATTTTCAATTTGACTTTTGTTTTACGAAATAAACCCGATTGAGTTGAGCGAAAGAATTATTGTGGTTTTAAATATGTTTTAGCTTAAAAGAGCCAAAAAATTAGACTCGAGCTTAAAATTGATATATTATAGATGGAATGAAAAGTATTGTGAAGCTTAAATCTCTTCTTAAAAGTTAAAATAAAGTTTTATTGATTCGATGAGCTTACGCGTTAAGTGAAACATCAAAACGAGGAGTTTTAATCTATTTTCCCAAAACAAGAACTTAACTTATTCAAATTATTAATTTCTAATTTAAATATGTGATTTGGGGTTTTAAATTGGATTTAACTTTTATTTAGTGGTATGGACCCCTTTTTTCGTTGTTTTAGTTGACTTGAATCGTTTAAGTTGAAAAATCAATCTTTGTGGATTTTTCTTTGTTTTTGCTTCGATGCATCTTATTTTACTCGAATTGTTGGTTTTGATTTGAAGTGTTAATTATTGATTTTGGAGTTGTGAGTGGTTTATGCTAGAAGTAAGGAATAGTGGTTGATAGTGTCGAACATTTAGCAATCTATTTATTTGAGTCAAATGAACTTATACGAGTTTGTAACGCAATTGCCTACGTGAATAACTATAAATTTATTTTACTGGCACATGAAAGTAAGCTATGCTATTTGAAAATTATAATTAGTAGATTCATGAACCAAGGAGCAAAAATTTTATTTAGCAAGCGGTCCTTAAACAATTAAATGTAGTTTAAACAACTTGTTGTACCTATCTTGAATGTAAATATGCAAGGACTCAATTAGGCTCTTCAAATGATCTACTTGGTGTAGCGATTTTATGCGATTTTATTGTAAGTAAAGTAGTAAGAAACTCAATATTAATTATTTTCCTTCCCTTGCATATTTTGATGGAAATGATACCTATTGTTGGACTATACTTCCCTACCGAGTGACCTAGGGGTCTAAAGTGGTCGAATTGAGTCGTTGTTTACTCGTAGGTTAAGAATCCGAGCCGCGCTCGTGGCTCCTAGGCGAGACTGAATCCTCTGAGAGAGCATCTGCCATGTGTCGTTTCTCCTCATAGGACTTTAAGGATTCCATTGCAGCTGAGCATCCATTTGCGACTATGGCTCTCTTTAGAATTTTCTCAGGTAGCGATTTAAGTGAGCGGATAGTGCCGAACGAATTAAGTGCGGTTGAAGTGGACTAGGTCCCATCGTACCAATATTTGACACTTACCCATAGTCAAGTGGCTTTGAGCCCACGCGTAGAGTGTTAAGACAACTTAGGCCCCTATCTTTTGCTTTTGGGTCACTAAGTCTTTATCCTTGACCATTGTAGTATGTCTATCATGTGCTTTATTGTTCTTTTCAGCTTCATTTTTTTCCTGCATGGTTTATAGACTTATTCATTGTTTAATTTGAACTAATGTTGAATTTCTTCTGGATTTACTCAAGGGGATTGTCTCCTCTTTAAGTGACAATTGCAGGCATAATCCCTGAGCTCGAGAACATTGATGTGCGGCATCCGTAGGTCATTTGATGTATCTATATTGCATTTATTATATTTTATAAATGGGTATTTGGGTAGAGAGATACATGTATTTCCTTTCTTCACTATAATTTGTACATCGTATCCATTGTACGAGGTTTCCACATTCTAGCTTCCACACTTAAAACTCTTTGTGTGTTTAATTCATTTGTTATCGGATTTTTGCCACATTAGCCGCTGCATATGATTTCATATATATATATATATATATATATATATATATATATATATACATTATGTTGCGTGGACTATCAGGTACTGAAAATCGATTTGTGAGGCTAACTAGAGATTTATTAACTCCAATCTAGTTTACCGGGGGTTAATGGAGGCCTAGTGCCAAGCGGTGCCCAATTTGTAGGGCTGGGGCTTGCACAGTTGGTATCAGAGACTAAGGTTTTGACTTTAGCTCTTGATAAGCCTACAACCATATTAATTCACGAATATGGACTTGTAGTGTCAAGAACACCAACGAACTTAGTGTAGAAATCTTATGATCGTAACTTAAAGCCTTAGTTAGGAAGCGAGCGAAAGTGAGACTGGTGGAAATTTTGAGTAAGCCTTATCATATGCTATTTGATTGTATAAATTATGTGGTATCAATAAATATACATTATAACTACTTTTACATCTGTATTCATTCTTGTGTTTCACTTGAAACACGATTAGTTAATTGTAAGAGATAGACAATAGAATTATCAGATTCGAGGAAATTGATAAAAAAAGATTGATGGTGATGGTTAATCTTTAGGTAGAAGTAAAGTGTGTGGATATCGAAGTATAAAAAAGCAAAAGATTTTAACATATTAAATTGAAACTAGTTACAAGAATCGAGTCAGAAGTGAAGAGTAGCAGAGAACATAGAGTTTGTTGATTTCAAAGTTGTCATATCTTAATAAAATTGATGACACTAGTCGACTTTCAATTACATGATACAATTCTGACATTTCCATGACAATCTCAAGCATGTAAATCTGAGATACGAATTCAAGGACATGTAAACATTGTGTAATTCCTTGTTCTAAAAGAATGTAATTATGACAATTACAACATATATTACATTCTAGTATAGAGAATGAAATTCATGCACTAATAAAATTAACGATTGACAAATAAAAAAAATTGTTGAAAGAAGGGTGTGTAACGAACAATAATGAATACCTTGGTTATGATCGATAGTCCTACCTTCTTGTTTGTCCATGAGATATAAATTAAGTTAAGGTTGATCTTGATCCAAGCTAGTGCGTATAAAATGCGTAGCACGCCAGCCGAATGACGCGACCATAATCTAAGTTATTAAAATGAGAGATGCATCAAATAAATGAGAAAAAAAGAATAAAAGATGAAGATCTGTAAAACTAGCGAGTTAATGCAGATTCTAAGGAAGTAAAATGTCGAGATGACTTGAGAGCTAATGAAGAAAGTATGTACGAACTCCTCTAGCTTTAACGAAAGCTCTGGAGTAGTAGTGCTGGATTAAAAGCCCAAATAACTCCACTTTAGTGACACTATTCGTTTATAGTCTTAGGGTTGGTGAAGTCGACCACCACCTTTGGAGACTTATGAATGAACTAAGTGTTACGAGTAGAGGTAGAGTCCGCGGATCATTCTAGAGGTTAAAGGCCACCTAAATATTAATCCTATGAGATTGTACATCTCAAGATTCTCACATATCTAAAATTGGTTCAGAAGCATTAGTAAACATAATGAAGGAAACTTCCGTGCGAGTAGTGCATGTTGAAAAAAAGGGTAAAAATGATGGGAGCGTGTAAAGTTACTAAGACAAGAGTAATTCAATTGAAACAAATTTATGACAAAAGGACGAACGCATGTGAATAGAGTGAAGAAGTTGCTCGAGAAAGAACCTGAAGATAGATGGGGCTAGGTTTCTTTAAGGTTTTGAAAAACACATATCATGTTTAGGATCTTTTGAGACTCTACTCCAATGATGTTATTAAACTTGAGTATCGTGACGTATCTTAAGACTGATGGTAGTTTAAGGGTTGACTAACTGACAACTCTAAAGAAAGATTATTGTGTTGTGGAAATGTGAACTTAATGAAAATATTTGAAGCATGATTTGTCAAATGCTTGGAGAATAAGCATGATTAGATTAAGAATGAATACAAAAAAACTTCAAGAACTAAAATTGTTGTTCAGATAATCTAACATAATCGTTGATTTTTATGGATTATGAAGATCATACAATTGAGGATGCTTAGAGATGATCATATGCTAATTGCCTAAATCTGCTTACTCTTTTCAACTTTTACCGAAAAATCGCAGGACAACTGAGCCAATTATATTTATGGAGCTAAGATGATGAGTTTGATGGTGTGCCAGTGTCCATGATTTCGGATAGCGATCCTTATATTTATTCCCAGGTTATGGTAGGTTTTCTTTTGCTACGAGGGTGTGGTAGGATTGCTGACATTGATGGGCAATGTAGCATCCTCTAACCCAATTAGGGTTTACCCAGCTTGAAACCCTAATTAAGCCCATATTACCTAACCAGACTTAATTAGAGCCAACAACGTGTCCTCTTTCACATGTTAAACACCACTATATATCGACTATCGATATAAAACAAATAATAAACACAGTGGAAATTTTAAACTTTTTCGATAATCAAAATACGATATACAATACCAAAATAAAATCGGAATAAACCATGGTTATATAAATCTCCCATCCCATGTGATATTACATAACTATTAATACAAATATATAAGACAATGGAAAACTCATTACATCGAATAGAAGATCGAGATTCTTATATCTTCTTTATCCCGTAGTCATAGCGCTCGTCGGTTCACCTGAAAAGTTATTTGGGGTGAGTGCTCCAACTTGCTCAGTAAGTAGGGATTCACATAGCCATCAACATTCCATATAATAATCAAGAACATTATACAATAATGATATGCACTAATGTTAACTAACAAGAATATAAAAAGCATATAATTCAATATATAACGGATGCATAGCAAACTTTCATGGACTATTAGACTGTGATCCCCATTTTATTTATAAAACTGGGGTCAATTACCCATTGGCACCATAAATGCGAATGCTAGACCAACAAATTGCGCATATGTGATGTCTAACCAATCTATTTAATGCCTAATGGTTCTATCCGAAACTCTCTCATAAATATGTAACCCACACAATGTATAAACTGAGTAGGAAGTTACATATAAGTCGTGAAGGTAACCTACCTCCTATATAACATGGTCTCAGTTCTAAGAACTTACTATCGTAAATCACAGTAAACACCATTTTTCGTTTATTAAAAAACATCAAAGTGTACATAGTCCTCCATTCCAGTCCAACAACTACATGAACTACATATACTAAGATAGCCAAACAACATTATAATTAAGCGAATCCGTACTTGCATTGGGTTAATTATCTGTTTCCAAACTTCCTAAGTTTTTGGGTCACTCATGCTTTCTCGATGTTCCACAACCTATCACCAATCATTTGTAATCAATATAGGTCTAATACCTTATGTTTAGACTACTCCGATCCCTAAGTCCTTGGGAAGTTCTTCATAAAATACAACGCATTTGCTATTTTCAGGGGTGGGAGCAAGCTCCACTGTTTGATGGAGCGCGTTCCACCCTTTACTGTCTCGATAATGAACTGGGCAGCAGCCACTGTTCCATCACCAAATCCATCAAACAACAATAATTACACTCCTAAATCATCAGGGAGGACTTCTAGTGAGGTACCTAACCATTTATAATCAACAACAACACCTATTCACAGGGAGGACCTACTATCAATTGAACTTCAACTAACTCAAAAAATAAACTTACCAAATTGGCGATCTCTGGCTTTTAATCCATTCAAGCTGTTCAATCTCGTCCAATTCAGTTCCCTGTACCAATTCTTTTGATCAAAAATCAAACCAAACCCTCTTTCCCTCTCGATTTCTCGAATGATTTGAAGATAACAATGAGTTTTTTTATTTATATATGATTTTTTTTCGAGATATGCATTGCGCTATCTCGATACTAATCAAGTGGTTGATGTGTTAAAATGACACTCCTTAAAGTGACATAAATTTTGACACATCAAACACTTACACTCATCTCGAGGTTTTTCAAATGATCCATATAATTTAAACCGAACTTTATAACTTAATATATATTTGTATATATATCCAATATATATAAATATATATACATGTGTATTTTCTCGCTGATAAATTCACCGGACATGCTTACGAGTATTCTCGAGCGTGCACATTCATTTCATGACTCCCTTGTAGACTTTGTGTATCGACAACTTATTGTCTATTATGTATTTTTTCAATTATAGGTTCACATTAATCTTTCTATTAATCCCACAACCTATAACATTCATTTAGCATTCCAAACAAATACAAATCATCACGCAATCACGTCCACACGCTGATCGAGGTATGCGCCAAACTTAACCACGAGCGACATTCTGGTTAATTAAGATTTGGATTAACACTAATTATTAGCTTAAGGTAACAAGTCGTTATAGTCTCCTCAATTTAAAGCACTTTTGCCCTCAAAATTAAAGTAAACATAAAGTTAACCATAGTTTTGAGAGAAAAGGAAATTGTTCCTTCATATAAGATTCCCGCTCCCAGGTTATTTCCTTGTCTTCGTGCAATTACTATTTCATCTCAACCAAAGGAATTTATTTAGTTCTCAGCCTTTGAATCTTACGATCGACTATCCGAACTGATTGGTCATCGTAAGATAAGTCTTCCTGAAGATCAAATTCATTCTAATAAATCTTTGGAGTGAACCGAGTCTCCGTGTTACGAAACATTGACATGTTAAAGACAATATAAATTTTGACTAGCTTATGATACAACTCTAACCTATAAGTAAGAAGATCAATCCTCTCATAAACTTTTAATGACCCAATATACCTTGAAGCTAGCTTACTTCATAATCCAAACTTATACAACTTCTGTCATAGGTGAGACTTTCAACAGAACATAATTTTCCTTTGAGCACTCCAACAACCTATGATATTTATCGGCGTATCTCATCTGTTTTAGCTGTGGTGTAGTTAAATCCTGGAAAATCTATTGCATTCCCTATGTGTAGTTCCAAATCAACTCTGGCCGCAACAAATTCGCATCTCAACCCCTGTCTAAACACTTCGGTGAATGACATGGTTGACCATACAAAGCTTCAAATGAGCATTCTAATGCTAGCTTGATAGTTGTTAATACAAAAAAACTCACATAGAGAAGTGTATCTCTTCTAGTTACTACCAAACTTCAAAACACAAGCTCAAAGTATACCCTCTAGCACCAAAATCAATCGCTCAGGCCGCCCATCAATCTGCTGGTAGTATACTATACTAAGATTAAAATTAGTTCCCAGTTGTCTCTGCAATTCATTCAACAGTCTGGACATGAATTTCAGCTCTCTAACCAAAATAATCGATACTGGAACACTATGAAATCTTACACCTTACGTATGTACAACTTACATAATCGGTCAAGATGATCTCACATGGAAACTAGCAAGAAATGTGTAGACTTCGTCAACCTATTAACTACAACCCATATACTACCGTGCTTACACTGACTTAGAGGTATACTAGAAACAAAATCCATTAATATATATTCCCATTTCTACTGAGGAATAAGCACCGAATGCAATAACCCTTCAGGTTTCCTATGCTCAACCTCAACTTAGTGACGTATCTCACATCTCTTTACAAACTCAACAACATTAGTCTTCATCCCAGACTACTAATAAATATGTTTCATTTTGCGATACATTATTGTTACCTGGATGAACAGAGTAAATAGATATATGAGATTCTCATAGCAATTCCTGCCTCAACTGATCCTGAGCTAGAATCTACAATCTATCCTTGAATTTTAACTCACCATTATCAGAAACTGACCGATCAGGATAATCTACACTAGTTGTTAATTTCTGACGCACTATGTAATCCTGATTAGATTTCTGACAACCAATCTCTACTGAATTATCTCCAATTGAGTTCAAATATGAATATAGTAGATCATATTAGTAGCTCTAATATTAGCTCTCTCAATCGATGATGTGTTAGCTAAACTTACACAAATCATCATCATAGACACTTCTTCAAGAAGTCCAAACTGAGAAGCCCTAGCAATAACTACATTTTTTCCATATATTTAAGTTGCAATTGTATACTAACAGTTTGTTAATACCTTTATGTGTAGTTCTAAATTACGCATGCTCTAATTAACTTGTATCATCACTTCTCGTCCCACCAATTGACGACGAAGTAAAGTATACAAATTTTTAAAGTAAACACCTCAACATCATATATAGCTTGATTATATCAACGCCAAAGAACTTACACAATAAATATTTCTTCCAGTAGCTAACATCTTCTAAGTCACAAAATACTAGTTCCTTACTAGAGCAATAATACTAGTTAAAGATATATTGTGTTGAGATTGAGATTGAGATTGAGATTGAGAAAGGTCCCTCCTAGCTAATACTAGTCAGAAAATCACATTCTCTGGAACTAAGATCAGTTAAAGATATATTGTGTTGAGATTGAGAAAGGTCCCTCCTAGCTATTATATATTTCTTCCTATCTGGAAAGCAAACTTTTAGTTCCTTACTAGAGCAATAATACTAGTTCTCCATAACTCTCAACTCTTTTCATACACATATATCTCACTTACTTTTCCACGAGAATTTAAACCATAATACTGGCAAGAGATTCTCAAACTCTATCAGTTTTACAATTACATCATCAACAATTTTCAGTTGTCCATCAACTTAGGTTAATCCATCATAAATTTTTAACTTTCATTCATATTGGCAATAATAATATAACCCTCTAGGTTATTATCACTCAACTTCTACTTGTTGAAATATCTCATATTTCTTTATAAAATTAACACCGTCAATCTTTATTCTAGGTCACCAACAATTTAATCTTATCACAATGATTTTGGATTTTACCTGAATGAATATTTTAAAGAAATCCATGAGATTCTTATAATATTTTTGCCTTACTTTTTTACTTCAAGTTCGAAGAACTTTTCTTACATGCTCAGTATTTTGATATGAGTTTATCCATATAAACTATCATGACTATTAGTCAAACCTTGACCTACTAGATAATTTCAATCAATTTCTTTAATAATTTCATCACTCAATCAATCAGCATTAGCTCAGCTCCAATCTGAGCTCCAAAGAACAGACTTGTAGTTACCAATCTAGACAACTCGTTTATGATGTGCCTGCGTAGGACTTTCATTGGTCACCTGTAAACATCTCACTCAAGAGACATTATTGAATAGCTTTTATCATAACTAAAATCTCCGTCTTCTTTCCTATTTAAGGCATCGTTAATACAATCACCTTAATGAGTGATGTTTCAGAGTGAATTCCTAACACTTGAGAATTTTAAGGTATCTGTCTTACCTTCTATTTCTATTACTCTGACAATTTCACTTTTCAAACATGCACAGTTTGAGATTCACTGCTCAATGTTATACCTATGCATTTGTGTTTATAATTTTAGTTTGTCTTTTAATAATTCTTCTAAGATTCTTATTAATCTCTAAGAATGATTAAAAGACTCTCAATAACCTTTTTTTCTTAATAAGTGATGCCTTTTTATATTTGGTACAACTACCAAAATAGTTATATCGAGATTATCAATCTCCAATAGTTCTCCTCACAAATATGAAACAATATATATAGAAGTAATAGCTACAATTTTGCTTTATTGTGTCAACACACATTCTTACCTCAGTAAGAAGTGTTAGGATGAACCTCTAACTTTTTCCAATTTAGGTATCATCGAGCAAACATTGCAGTCAAACTATACTTCGACTTTCCTTTAAGGCATCATTGCATTGCTTTCAACTTATAACTATCTCATACTTGAGCTAACTGAATAAATCACACAATGATATCAAAGGTCCTTGGATCAATCATTTGTAATATTCAATTACTTTAAGATTGCTTTTCTCTTTTACCTTTGTGTTGAATATACACCAATCCCATATTGTCTTAATCACAGTCAAATCCCCTGATTTGCTATTAATATTCAACACTCATATAATTTATTAACCTTTAAAACTTAGCACTGACATTTGCAAAATCTGGTCTGAACCAATTTACCGTTACCAATCTATGATTTAGTATAATAATTGCTTGCGCATTCTCTAAGTCTTCAAAGATTCCATGTTATTATGATAACACAATAACAACTTAATTAGAATAGGGTTTCCTTACTTAACATTCTTTATTTATGAACATAGCATGAGCTTTAGTAAGTTCAATCATCCACTTAAATGATCCAAGAATCGTTTAAAATCATTTTAGTATATCCTAAACTTCGATCATATTACTATGACAACCAAATCTCAATTAACTCTTGAGAACCACTAATTTCACTTAATTATTAGAATGAGTTATCAATGCTGGACAATGAATATTCATTCCCACCACCATACTTATTATTCTTTGGATTCTCCAAATCCTCGGATTTATTGACAACTCATTCTCCTCAATTTAGACTATACCTATCTAATAGATCAAATTAGGATATCTTACCAACTCATTGCTATATTCTAAATTAAGCTATCTTTTAGTTTTACTAGTTTAAATTTTGTGATTTCACTCCTCATTAACCGATAAATTGCTTGTCATTCCAATATGGATTTACACCATAAATGGAATGTCTACTTCATAATAACTTATGAAATATAATTACATTAGTGGTTTCTTAACCTTTAACACGTTTTTATCACTAACCACTAATTTATTTACTGAATAACTTCCATTATAGCTTAACTATTCTCAACACTAGTATTAAATCTCTTCTCAAAGTACTCTGCCATCTTTGAGTTTCCTCTAAAGTCATTCAGTATTCCATTGCTTCATAATTTCCATTCTCCTAACACACTTCTCAAGGTCTTGATCAAATATATACTTCTTCACTGACTATTATTTATCTAATAATATCAGTGAGAACAAAGACCATTAACATAGTTAACAGGAGAAGAATTTAATTTCATCTTTGTAAATTTTTCTTAGGTTTTTCCTTTTAATCTCCTCAAGGTTAAGATTCCATTGAACTCTTACCTTCAAAATCTTCTCAAAAGAAATAGATGGACTTCAACCATCTTATTGTTGTTTATGAAAGACATAAATCTTATATCTATCACATAGATATAGTATAACATAAGAATAACATATCTCAGTCTTTTATCTTTTGGTTACCCCCAAAATCATGATAAAACCGTTTATCACACCCTAAGCTTATTTATAACTCAAGGCCACTCTCAGAGTCAATAAACTTAGGTTCTGTTATTAAGGTACTCTGATATACCTTAAACTTTAGAGTACGCTATCATTCACATCGAGAACCATTCAAAAGTGAAATTAGGGTCAGAGCCTTGTCCATAATACTAGACTATATCAATGTTACCACTTATCTCATAAGTGATAAACCTTAGGCTCTGATACTAAAGCTGTAGCATCCTCTAACCTAATTAGGGCGATATTAAACCTAAGACCTTAATTAAGCCCAAATTACCTAACCACACTTAACTAAAGCCAGCATCATGTCCTCTTTCACCTGTTAAACACAACTGTATATTAACTATCGATATAAAACAAATAATAAATGTAGCGGAAACTTGAAACTTTTTCCATAATTAAAATATGATATGCAGTACCAAAATCAAATCGGAATAAATCACGGTTATATAAATCTCCCATCTCATGTGATATTACGTAACGGTAATTCAATACAAATATATAAGAAAAGGAAAAACTTATTACATCAAAGAGAAGATCGAGACTCATACATCTTCTCTATCCCGTAGTCGTAGTGCTCATCAATTTATCTGAAAAGTTATTTAGAGTGAGCGCTCCAAATTGCTCATTAAGTAGGGATTCACATAGTCATTAACATTTCATATAATAATCAAGAACATAATGCAATAACTATATGTACTAATGTTAACTAACAAGAATATTGAAAGCATATAATTCAATATATAACGGATGTATAACAAACTTTCATGAACTATTACACTGTGATCCCCATTTTATTTATAAAACTAGGGTCGATTACCACCGGCGCCATTGATGCGAATGCTAAACCAACACATTGTGCATATGTGATGTCAAGTCAATCCATTAATACCCAATGGTTATATCCAAAATCCTCTAGTGAATATGTAACCTATGCAACCTATAAACTGAGTAGGAAGTTAGATATAGGTCGGGAAGTATAACCTAGTCTCGGTTTCAGGAACTTACTCTCGTGAATCACACTAAACATTATTTTCCATTTATTGAAAACCATCACTGTGTATATAGTTCACCATTCCATTCCAACAACTACATGGACTATATATACTAAGATAGCCAGACAACATTGATAAATAAGCGAATTCGTACTTACCTCAGGTTAAATCTCCATTTCTAAACTTCCTAAGTTCTCGGGCCACTCACCATTTCTCGGTGTTCCACAACCTATCACCAATCATTTGTAATTAATATAAGTCCAATACCCTTTGTTTAGAACCTCTAGTCCAATTTATAAGTCCTGAGGAAATTCTTCGTAAAACATAGCACATTTGCTGTTTTCAGGGGTGGGAGCGCGCTCCACTGTTGATGGAGCGCACTCCACCCTTCACTATCTCGATAGTGAACAAGGTAGTAGCCCCTGTTCCATTACCAAATCCACCAAACAATAATAATGACAGTCCTAAATCATCAGGGAGGACCTTTAGTGAGGTAACAAACCATTTACAATCAATAACAACACCAATTCACATAGATTTCATCACCTACTATCAAGTGCACTTTAAGTAACTCAAAAACTAAACTTACCAAAGTGATAATTTCTAGCTTTTGATGCATTTAAACTCCTTAATATCGTCCAATTTAGCTCCCTAAACCAATTATTTCGATCATAAATAAAACCAATCGATTTCTTGAATGACTTGAAGATAACGATGAGTTTTTATTTATGTATGGGGTTTCCTCGAGATATGCATCGCGCTATCTTAAGACTGATCAAGTAGTTGATGTGTTAAAATGACACTCCTTAAAGTGATAAATTTTGACACATTAAGCACTACACTCATCTCAAGGTTGATTAAATGGTCCATATAATTGAAACCAAACTTTATAAGTTAATATATATTTATATATCCAATATATGTAAATATATATACATATCATGTTTTTTCTCGCCAATAGATTCATCGGACATGCCTATGAGTATTCTGGAACGTGCATATTCATTTCACAATCCCTTTGTAGCATTTGGTGTATCAGCAACTTATTGTTTATTATGTATTTTCTCAATTATAGGTTTGTATTAATCCCACAACCTATAAAATGTTGGGGCATGTGCCCTAGGTCAATCCATTAACTGTCTTTATGAATACTTTTAGTTAATAAAATAGAGGATTTCATTTGTTGTTTATGATAATTAATTTACATGTTTACATTATAATAAGATCCATGGGTATTTGTAGAAATATCCTAAATGTCCCGAGTCGATCATTATACTGGGAACTATAATGAATTAAGACTAGTGTGAGTCTTGATTGATGATCATATGATGATTATACATATAGGGATACGAATTAAGATCATGAGTACTTGTTAGGGAACAAAGTACTGGACCGACCCGCTATGAGAACATCATATGTATTAAGTCATAGTTGTTTCTCACGATAGGTATATTTTTCAGTCCTCCGACTTGAGATTACCAAAGACTTCAACATTAGGAACATAGTGATTTGACATTATCAAACATTGTCTTTAACCGGACGATTATAAAGGTTATGATTGGTTACTGTGTGAGCAATGTGATGAAGTTGTGTAATCAAGATAGAATTTGTCTCTCTCATATAAAGAGAGATATCCAGTGGATCCCTCGACGTGTTAGACTGTTAAAAGGCCTAGTCTAAGTGAATTGATATTGATCAATGTCACTTGAATGTTTTCAGTCTACCTAGAGATCGAGACTAGTACGATTAAACATGTTGGATGACAATTCCATGCCTTATGTTTGATCAAAAGGATATCATGTGACAAAAGGATGTTATATACAATATTGATTAGGTTGTATCGATTTGATATTCGTACGACTTGGGTAGTCATAATGTCTTGCTAGAGGCCGCTTATGACTTGTATACCAAAATGTGGTTTGGTTCACTGCCAACGTTGTATGAGCCTATTGGGTTGCACACTAAGAATGGTTTTGCGAGATTTTAAGATGGTTCAGAAAAATGAATTTTATATGATAAGATTCATGACAGAAATGTCATTGTGGTGTATTACACTTATACTTCTTTAAGTATGGGTATATGTATAATTTACTTAACTGTCTATATACAAGGGTTGTATAAATAGACGCTTTAAGTTAGAACACACGGACGAAAGATTAAGGGCCGAAACTCTATTTTCGTGTTAAAAATGACTTAGGATTTTCTGGTACGCTCTGGATCGTTTTGGAGAGAAACAAAAGGTTTGGTATTCTCTTGAAGCTAGCACTTCGAATCTCGACCGCCGTTCGTGTATGGACTTCTGGTAGAGGGCGTTCGTCGTTGGCAGCGCCTTAGAGATCGATCAACCTTCAGAAAGGTATTTTGCGACCAAGTTATGATTAAGTTTTCTTGGTTTAAATGTTTTTAATGGAATTAGATTAGGATCCTGTTGGGGTTTTTGTCAAAATTGTTTTGTAGTCTCCGCTGCGTATAAACCCCAAAACCCAACATAAAATTCATTTAACATTCAAAACAAACATAAATCATCACACAATCACATGCACATGCTAATCGAGGTACGCCAAACTTAACCACAAGCCTCACGCGGGTTAGTGAAGACTTAGATTAACACTAATCACCAACATAAGGTAACAGGTCGTTACAGGCACCATACTACATCTAAGTATGACTTTTCAGTCAAACGGTTAGACTGGATGATTGATCCAAATTATAGAGTTTAGGCTCATGCATGTATTACAAACGAATCACCAGCATAAGGTAACACGAATTTTCTTAGGAGAAAGTGAGGCGGAGTGAGGAAGATTGATTGCTATGTGAGTGATGTAAGTATGACTTTAGAAGTTGAGCCAAAGTGGTATGGCTCCATTTGAGACTCTACGAGAGAGGCATTGTAGTTACATAAATAATGATATTGAGGCATTAGAGTTAGTGGTTGTTTATGAATCACACAGAGGAAGCCAAACAGATTAGTTAATAATTGAATTAGCATTAGATAAACTGATTGGTCATGTGAATTATCATGAAAGTGCACACATGTGAAAATAAATATGCACTCAAAAAATTTTGTACTTAATTTAGGCACAAACATAACATCCTTCTAATTTCGAGGATGAAATTTCCTTTTAGTTGGTAAGATTGTAATGACCTGTATTTTAATTTGATGATTAATCAATAATCTTGAATTATTAGTAGTCCAATATCCAACCGAGAGTCGCGGTAAGTCAAAATGCTCGAGCATCTATAAAAGCAACATAAAATAATTTTAATTATGTCTGGCGTGTTACCGCGTGTAATATATAGTATCACAGCATTATCTCGATTTAATTAAGTCAAATTTGCATATAAAGGCGAGACCTTAAGCTATTTATTAATTAAAAAAAAGCTAAGTAATGGTTTAAACAAGAGTGGTGTATGATAATTGTGTAACTTTTGGAGTCACAAAGTGATCGGGAGAAATAAAGACCATCAGATCTAATTTAAGGAGAACAATATTAGCCATCGATCTTGTTATTTCGTGGATCGAGGAAGATATGAGTAGATAAGACTTGCTCTCAAAAAAAATAAAAAAATAACATAGGAGGAATGGACTACAATGGTGAGGAAGAAGGAAGGAGGGAGACGCGATTGTCGGTGACGATAAGAAATGCGGCTTCGGTGTGAATTCAACGAAGGCGAAAAGAAGAAAAGAAAAAGAAAGGTCCCATTTGAAGAGGTGAAAATCATAGCTAAGTCTAGATCTAAACTAAAATTGGCATTTTGAAAGATTGAGAGTTAGAAAGCTCCATTAGAGGCTATAGTGAGGCTCTCAACCAAATTTTAGTTCAAATAAAAGTTGAATCAATGATTTTATAGTTGTAATGATGATTTTGAGTTGGTTGTTGAAGATTTTGATAATTTTTGTAACTTGAACTCGATTTGGATTCAATTCGACTTCGACTTGGTTATTTCAAAATACATGTTTGATTAATGTGGACTTGATTCCTCCAAAATAGTAATTTTATTTTGAAATCAAGAATTAAGGCTACTTGTCTAAGGGATTTTGATAATGGAGATTTAATTGGTTGAAACTAACTTGAATTCATGAAAATGCTAGCTAATACACATGAAGTGTTTGAGGAAACACCTCAAAGAGTGTGCTACATAATTTTCTTTAAGTCTTCAAGTGAAGATAAATATGGTTTCGAATCGGATTCATTAACTTCAATGTAATTTTGAGATATCAAGAGTAGTTTGAAGTGCATTGAGTCATTTTGAGAAAGTTCCCTTGTTTCTCTATGGCTTTTAGCTCAATGTAAATTATTTTATTTGATTTGAGCCAAGATTTAGTCGCATTTTTTGGTTTAAACCCTCTTTGATAAACCTTGAACTTTTGAAAATAACATTACTCTTTTTTATTAGATTTGTTTGAAATTCAAGAAATGAATTCAGACTCGTTTTATAGTGAGATTTTGATAAAAAAAATTGGGTTTGAAAATATGAGATTTTCTATTTGGCTTTTGTTTTACGAAATAAAGCCGATTAAGTTGAGCGAAAGAATTATTATGGCTTTAAATATGTTTTAGCTTAAAACAGCCAAAACGTTATACTTATGCTTAAAATTAATATATTATAGATGGAATGAAAAGTATTGTGAAGCTTAAGTCTCTTCTTAAAATTAAAATAAAGTTTTATTGATTCGATGTGCTTACGTGTTAAGTGTAACATCAAAATAAGGAGTTTTAATCTATTTTCCCAAAAGATGAACTTATTCAAATTTTGAATTTCTAATTAAAATATGTGATTTAAGGTTTTAAATTGGACTTGAATTTTATTTATCAGTATGAAACCCTTTTTCATTGTTTTAGTTGAATTGAATCGTTTAAGTTGACAAATTAATCTTTGTAGATTTTTCCTTGTTTTTGCTTAAACGCATTCTTATTTTACTCGAATTGTTAGTTTTGATTTGAAATGTTAATTATTGATTTGGAGTCGTGAGCGGTTTAAGTTGGAAGTAAGGAGTAGTGGTTGGGTAGTATTGAACACTTTGAAAGCCATTTATTTGAGTTTAATGAACATTAGAAAACTTTGTAACGCAAATGGTGAAAAACTATAAATTTATTTTACTAGCACATGAAAGTAAGCTATGCTACTTGAAAATTATAATTAGTAGATTCATGAACCAAGAAACAATACTTTTATTTAGCAAGCGGTCCTTAAATAATTAAATGTATTCTAAATGACTTGTTGTACCTATCATGAATGTAGATACGCAAGGACTTAACTAGGCTATTCGATTAATCAATTTACGTGGTGATTTTTGCGATTGTATTGTAAATATGAATTCTTTTCCTTTCCTTGCATATTTTGATGGAAATGATACCTATCATTGATCTTCACTTCCATACCGAGTGACTTAGGGTCTAAAGCGGTTGAATTGAGTCGTTGTTTACTTGTTGATTGAGCATCCGAGTTGCGCTCGTGGCTCCTAGATGAGATTGAATCCTCTGAGTGAGCATCTGCTGCGTGTCGTACTCCTCACAAGACTTCAACGATTCCATTGCAACTGAGCATCCATTTGTGACTATGGCTCCCTTTGGAATTTTCTCATGTAGCGGTTCAAGTGAGCCGACAACGCCGAACGAATTAAGTGCGGTTGAAGTGGACTAGGTTCCGTCGTACCAATATTTGACACTTATCCCTAGTCAAGTGTCTTGGAGGCCACGTGTAGAGTGTGAAGACCACTTAGGCGCTTATCTTTTGCGTCCGGGTCACTAGGTCTCTGTCATTGACTATTGTAGTTTGTCTATCATGTGCTTTATTGTTCTTTTCATCTCCATTTCTTTCCTGCATGATTTATAGAATTATTTATAGTTTAATCTAAATTACTATTGAACTTCTTCTAGATTTACTCACTGGGATTGTCTCTGCTTTTGGTGACAATTTCAAGCATAATATCCAAGCTCGAGAACATTGATGTGCAACATATGTAGGACATTTGATAATTCTGTATTACATTTATTATATTTTATAAATAGGTATTTGGGTTGAGAAATACATGCATTTCCCATTTTCACTATAATTTGTACATTATATCCGTTTTACATGGTTTCCACATTCTAGCTTCTACCTCTAGAACTCATGTGTTTAATTCATTTGTTATTGAGATTTTGCCACATTTAAATTAAATTCCATTGCATATGATTTCATATATATATATATATATATACTCTATTGTATGGACTATCAGGCGCTGAAGACCGGTTTGTGAGGCTGACTAGGCCTTTATTAACTTCGAACTAGTTTATCGAGGGTTAATGGAAGCCTAGTGCTAAGCGGTGCCCAATTTGTAGGGTTTGGGCTGTCATAGTAACCCTTCTCCCTACGCCCCCTCTCTTTGTGAAAAAAATGAATTCTTAAGTTTGATGTGTTTTAACATTGGTGAAAACATTTCTCTTTTGATTCTAGTTGATGAAATTGTTGGAGGAAGGAGACCCTAAAGGGTGGCACCATTCAGCAAGCTAGCGAGGGCGACGACAGCCCTGCCGCTGCCAACCCCAACAAGCCGTGAAGAAGGGGAGGGTGGCCAAAGGGGCCACCCACACACTGTTGCCTAGTAGTGGCTTCCCTGGCACCACCCTCGGGCAAACTACCTTAAGGAGGAGGCGCCTCTCCTATGATGCGCGAGCCATGACCTTGGTCAGTCCATGCGTTGAACAGAGATGTCAGTCCCTAGCCACATCATCCAAGGGTCGTTTAGCCCTTAGATGAAGGTCATCCAAGGGTCGGTTTAGCCTCTAGATGAAGGTCACCTAAGAGGGGGGTGAATTCGAGGTGATAGCCAATTTAGACTTTTTATAAATTTCTTTGCTAATTCTTTAAGTTTACTTTAAAGTCAAGCTAGATGAGCGTGTGTAGTTGTGATAGCAATAGCGATGCGCCGGAATGATTCAAGCGGGTGAAACGTTACACTAGGAGATGGGGGTAGAAGAGATGGAAGTACATAATCGATTTATAGTGGTTCGATCCCTCAGATCTACACCACTACCTAACCTCCCCGGTTAGGATTTTGAACCAACACTTATATTCTAATAAGTGAACAACCCTAAGCCCGTAAGCTTAGTGTACCTAGTTTCCACTAGGTCTTTTATAATTGCCTTATAGCAATAAGGACTTTTACAACCGCCTAGTCTCAACTAGGAATATGACTTGCCTAGATGCAAATAGGACTTTACATTGCCTATTCTCCGATATGCTTTACAACCTCTCCTATACACCAATAGAATTAACAACTTGGTCTATTCATCAATAGACCTTACAACCTTTACAATTAAAAATGGTTTGCCGCTTATGACAAGTAAAGCAGTATAAGATGTTCTCCTTTCATAAGTCAAATGTAATATTTAGATGAAAACAATGTGAGTGAGACTATGCCAATTGAGATGCCTTGTAGATCAAATTTTATAGGCTAACTCTAAATATTGAAACTAACAAAAAGAATATAAATTAAGCTTAAGTCGGTTCCAAAAATGGCTAATTAATGCACCAACGCAAAATACAAGTTTAAACTCAAGTTGTGCAATCAAAACCTCAGGACACAAATAGATTTAAAATTAAGAACAAAACCCTTGTAAATATGTTGTCAAAACAATATAATCATGAAACTACAAACACAAATATAGATTAAGTATAGGTTGGTTTCAAGTCAATTTAATGCACCGTTGAAGATCATAATTAAGCTCAAATTGTGCAATCAAAATGTGAGTGATAAATAGATTAAGATTAAGAACAAAACCCTTGCAAATATGTTGTCAAAATAACATCGGCATGAAACCACGAAAACGAATATAAGTTAAGCATAAGTCAGTTTCAAGTTAATTCAATGCACCATGAAAAATCACAATTAAGCTCAAGTAAGTGCATTCTCAACTTTGGGTTTACAAAAAATCAAGATTAAGTTTAAAACTCCTTTTTGGTGTTTCATGCACACTTCAAAGAAAAATACCCAACTTATGTGTATAGGTTAGGCTTTAGTTGTTTTTCTAGTTTCACATGCACAATAGTGATTCAAATTTCATCCCAATATGTGCAAATTCGTTTTAGGTCTTATCTAGACTTGATATTAGGCTCAATACACTATATGAACATGTTCAAATCAGTCACATATGGTTCCCAAACAAATCTTTAACGACAAGACATAAATTAAGAACAAATAGTGTAGGGAAAGATAAAATCTTACAACCCAAGATGTGAAGATGATTTATATCAATTTGGACAGCGTGTTGAGGACCTTAGACCACTTCGTTTCGTCTCAATTGATTTGTGTAAGATCAGCCCCAAAAGCTTTCAAGTGAGTGTAAATGTTTAATCTTCACTTTTCTTGCAAAAACTCCATGTTTTAGCTCTCTATATGTGAATACATGCAAGTTGAATAAAAAACTTGTTCTATGTATTTATAGTGTTCTATGCATACCCTTTTTATTGTTTTTAGCCGTGTGGTAATCCATAGGCCCAAAATCAAGCGTTATTTCAAATTAAAGCAAAAGATGCAAGCTTTTGAAAAAGATGTCAGGAGGCTGGTTAGTGTACTAGGTGACATCATTAGCGCACTAACCAACAGGGACTAGAGACTAAATAGTTTTCGATTTAGGTTAGCGACTCCCTAACTCACTTACGACTCAACTAAGCATCTAGGAATCCTTTGGGCATGTTTGATATGAGTCATTGGACCTGTTCGGACTCCTTAGATGATTTCACAAATCTCGGAAATAAGAAATTCTGGTTTCATGAAACATGTAGGGGCTTATCTACAACTATTTTACTTATCATTCACAAATCATCCAAAGTGATACTGGTACTGTGAAGGCCCAAGGTACCCCGGAGAAAGACGTATCGACCCAGCAGAGCCCTTGGCACCCCTAAGGCAGTGAGAGCTTTCTAAGGCCTCCCACCATCCACGTCCCCCCCCATTTATGCTTTCTAAGGCCATAAATGGGCGTGGTTTTTCGCCCCCCAAGTCTCGAAACCAAGTCCTGGAGGCTTAAGACATTGATTTTGGCGAGACTTGTACCATCGAGCTAGAATTGTCACGGCCCAATAGTTAATACTCGTTTAATTCGTTAATCAGGACAAAATGACTCGTGACGTGGGACCTGCAGTGCGATACGTGTCACTACCGAGGCACGGTGGCCGAGGTAAATGTTATATTTGTGTGTTGTATGCCTAGTGTAATGTATTTGTGTAGACAACTAAGTCATTTATGGGTATGCAGATACCGAGACGAGCGGGGACGTGCCTCGAGTCGCGCGCTGAGGTGGGGTCGAGGTAGCAGCTCGTGGGGTAAGTGTAACTAGTTCACTTTATTGTAAAAAAAAATAAAAAAATTAAATGAAGATAATTTGTGGTGGGAAAGTAGCCATATATATATATATATATATATATCTATATTTTATTTTTATCTCATTCTCTCTCTTTCCAAATTAACAAAACAAAAAAAGACAAAATGAGAGAGAAAGAAGAAAACAGCGGCGAGAGGAAGAAGAAGAAGAAAGAAAGATCGAGAAAGAGATCGACCAAGCTCAAAGCAAGGTGAGTTGTTGATTTTGGTTATTGTTGTGTTGTTGGCTGTTGTTGTCGGTTGCCGGTGTCGTGGCCATGAAGGATATACCTCTATGGCCGACCGAGAGAGGAACGGGAGAGATGGCAAGGGGATCTCCCTTGCCATCAAAACCCATTGGGGTTGGAGTTGGGAGCCAACCCCAATGCCTCACAAGAAAAGAAAAAAAATGTGTTGCAGAACCAGCGGCTCTGCGAGGAAGAAGAGGGAAAACGGGTCGGGTCGACCCGAACCCATGTGGGTCGGGTTGGACCGACCCCGACCCGATGGAGACCGGGTCGGGTTTGACCTGGACCCACTGTTTTATATATTTTATTATATATATTTAATTATTTAATTAATTAAACAGTTTTAATATATAATAAATTCTGAAAAATAGGAAAAGATTATGGAAAATTCAAAAAATTCCAGAAAAATGAAAAAAAAAATATTTTTGATTCAAATCAATAAAACTTCAATATTTTTATAAAAAGTGAAAAATCCGGGAGTCGATCGAGGCGTTATACCGGGGTTTTACCTCGAAAAACGTAAAATCGACAAATTGGTCTCGAACTCAATTTTGACCGATTTCGACCAACTTATAAATTGTGACTAAGTCATAATGACCCTAAATTTATACATTTTCAACTGTTAGGATCCTAGAGGAGCTATTACGGGGTTTGGGTGCGTACATCGACGCGACGGAAACCTGATAGCTTAGGAATTGCTGTGTGTATGTAAGTAAACTGATTTGAGACATTTATTTACATTTCATTCCATTTATTTATTTCTTATCAGTTATTCTAACTGAATTGCCTTTGAAATCCATATGCTATGACTTGTTTCAGTTGCTCATTTTATGCTATTCATAGCATACTCTGTTTTTGTATATCCTTGATTCTAATTGCTATACTTTGTCATATTGATTGTTGTGTATGAAAGTCAGTGATATAGCATGCTATTAGGATAGTTTGTTTATTTTGATTCAAATCCTTTGTACATTAGTATGCTAATACATCTCTTGGATTCCAATGTTGTGTCATTTTTGAATATGAAAGTAGTTCTTGTGGTTAGGGTAATTTAATGATAGAAATTCAGCTTTCATACTGCATGACACACGAGGTAACGTGCCTCGAACGGGGTAACCGAACCTTGGGGTTTGTTGGCGCAAGAATAACTTGGGTGAACATGACGAGTTTTAAAACTCGGGTATGTTAGCAAGTATACATTTCGGTGACGACTAATTCACTTGGAATAGGAAAGGCGTATCGTACGTACGACCTTTTGAAATTATGATATAGAGCTCAATTTGAAATGAAATGATATAGAGCAGAGCTCAAATTGTAGTGGACAGGTTGATGTGATGAAGATCGCGGCCGACCGACCCTAATCCATTACTACTTAACCTTGAGTCAGTTTCATATTTGATTAACTCAAGTATTTCTTTGCATGACGTTTCTTTCAGCATAGTTTCTATTAAAATTATGCAATTTGATACTTGTTGCCTATTTGGGAATGTGGATCGATGTCTCTCAGTACTACTTAAATAATTTCATGTACTCACCGTCTAGTTTGTGACGGTGGGTGCAGATCAACCGAGTAGCAGACCAGGCAAAGAGAAGATTGGTGACTACCTCTGAGCCGGTGGAGGACGGCTACAACATACTTTTGTACGGTTTGTATGCTTTTGTATAACATTTTTTTATGTACATGCTAGTTTGCCTTTTGGGTTGAGTGATGGGAATATAGAATTGGACACATGTTATATATATCACCATTTTTGTTTATATATGCATGTGATCACTATTTCCTAGTTTTTCCATAATAGGTTAGGCTTTAGGATTTCATTTCCACTAGTAACTGAATAAGACTTCCGCTGAATAATTGGTTAGATAAAAAAAAATTTAGTAACTCTGATTTACAGAAAACCATAGGTTAGGCATTAGAACAATTAAGTTAACCGTAGGTGGTATCATAAATGGTAGGTATGTAGGTGTTTAACTAAGGCTGACTAATTCCTTGTTAGGTCCTATAGGAGAGATTAGGGCTTAATTAAGGGATTAGGCCGGGCGGTGCCCTTATTTGTAGTTGGGGCCGTCACGGTACATTAAAAACAAATCCAATAGTTTATACACATCAAGTTCATGCCATAGAACACATTTGCATTATTTAAAACACTTTAAAACTAGTGGATTTTAAAATCATGAAATGCCTAAATTTAGGTTATTGAAAACATGAAAATTATGAAATGCATGAATCTAATGCATTTGACTCATGTAGTTGAACTTTTATACCTTATAGATGATGTACATAACTTCATGCATGCTTGTCGGTGCCTTTCCTTGTCTTAATCAAATTATTAGCTCTTCAAGTGTCATTCTTTCCATTCTACCCATTCCATTTGAACTCAAATTAGTAGCCTTTAAACTCGTAAGTTCCAATAGTGTTGGATGCACTGGAATACTTGACAAAAGTGTTAGCACCATTTCACGTTGTTTATTGACATCAAAATCTTAGGATGAAGTCTAAGTGATATAACACTTAGTCCAACACTAGACACTGGACCAAAGGTTATACTGGCCCCTAAATCAGGTTAAAAAGTGCCAAATGACCCTTGTACCTCAAATAAACTATATGTATATATTAAATAAAATAAAAGCAAATCTTTCCCTTTAAATGAGGCATGCTACCGCATCCCCAGGGGAAAAAATCGAGCGAGTCCCACTCCTTGACCCTCGTACTGGGCGACGGAGGATCTATAAGACCCACATTGGTGAGACCCCAAGTAAATTTGATGGTAAATTAGAACTTAAATAATGACCTTTTTCATTGATGTGACGTGCCTTGAATTGTCTAGATTCGCGAAACAATTCACATTGAACCCCAAGCGCGCAAAAATTGGGAGTGGATATCGCGTCGAGTCGAGGTACGTAGGGAGCTTGCTCAATTATCAAATATGGCATGATACTAGTTATTGTCATAACCCACATAATTAAGGCATCTGACCGACCTAAATTACATTAATCCCCTAATAATCTAGCAGCCTTAATGACACTATTAATAAATAACAAAGTTAATAGTCGTGGTTATCAAATATAATACTTTATTAGCCATGCAGGATTCTAAAGTAAATATCAAGTTCATTTAGATTGATTACATTATCCCCAAAATCTCGTAAAACGTTTTTGACAGCACCTCTTCTATTTTTAAGCCTACACCAGAAAGCTCGACCTTCAAAAACCTTCAACAAAACCTGCTTAGCTTGGTGAAAATGGCGAAGGACTCATAATCCACCCCATAACAATATATTTGCATCAACTGAATGTATATTCATTCTAACATGATTTAAAAGACCAAAAACCTTAAACTAACATTACCTTTACTCTACAATATTCCAACTCGTCCCAAAACCGTTACAACCATTTCAAAGAAGATCCTAACCACACATGAATCCAAAAACCCATTTATTCAATAAAGTTTTATCAAAAAATAATACATACATAGAGAGAAAGGAACTAATTAACTCACAAAAAATCTAATAGCTTTTTTTCCTTTTTTGTTGCTCGAACTTATCAGTATCTAATTATAAAAACTCGATAATGTCAGATAAGTAAATTTCGTACTATCTAGTGCATCTGTAATAATCAAATGCATGATAATCCAAGAAATAAAAAAAATAATATAATCTAAGGAATTTACATACAATCGTGAATCCATCTCGTTTCTGTTATCTGACCACAATTAGATAACGTTCTTCAAAAGTGGTAAGTAAATAATAATAATGACTTATGCACATAGAGGACAACCAAACGAGTCTCGTTCCTTTTAAACTATGAAAGTATGATATGGTTCAATGTGATCTTATGATAACCACATGATGCAAAATATCAGTGACGCTTGCCCTTTAAGCATAATATAGTGTTCTCCCTTATAAGCACGGTATAGTAAATACTATAAGGAGACTCGAATAGACCTTATCCTCCCCCTCCCTCTTGTGTATGCATGTACAATAAATAATGCAATAACAAGGATCTATGCAATTTATATGAAAGTTATAATCATACAATGTAAAGGTTGCTATGAGATTTACTTAATCTTACAAACGTGATGTTGTAACTCCTTGTGCTCCGTATCAGTAAATAGTCTACATGGGGTTCCAATTGCGATCCTATAATTCATTTATAAGTTCGGTAAGACTTCACAATAATTTCATAACTTTTTTCATTTTATTATATTTTAATTAGTCCCACCTTGACCCGAAAACCTACGGAATCACTCCAAATCAAATCTTTGGACGGCCGAATCCTAATTTCACCTCCAAATTGTGGTTAGACATTGAAAATTAACCTTGAATAGGCTTTTAAATAAAATTTTTAATTTTGGACATTTTCGAGTATCGTAACACATTTACGAGACAAAATCCCATATATAAATCATCGAGAAAATTCTAAAAATCTCATTTTTCATAAATATCCCCAATTTCTATTAATTTGTTCAAAAATTCTCTTTTTTATTTTTCCATGATTTTCAAGGATTTTTATTTATTTTCTTCGAATTAAAACAATTTTTTTAATGTAAAGTACGAGTTTGATCCTTGACTAGGCTCAATTAAGTCCAGATCAAACCCCCCTCATCTTCTCCATTGAAATCGAAAATCTCTGTTTCATTTTAATGGCACAAAATATTTTTTTTCTTAAAAAAAACAAGTGTGCCCAACCGGGCAAGGGAGCTCAAGGCTCCCCCTGTCACGGGGTCGTTAAGTAAGGGGTTTACCCTAAGAAAATTTTTCTCGCTCAACCCAACCCATGGTGCCTAAGGGCCACCTTAGTTCAGCACTACCAATAGACAAATTGAATGAACAGCAAGCTATGGCACCAAGGAAACGTTTTACTATGCTCTCAATGGGAATACAACACTTTTACTCTATGCTTCCCCAAGCCTAGAGCCCTTGGCTTTATAGATCAGCCAACAAGTAGTTACATAACCGTCTAAGGCACCTGTCCTGATTACATTGATTCGTAGACTAAGTAAAACCACACTTCTTAGTGGTCAAGGCAGTTACCCAATTGCCTTGTTCCCATGTTGCCACCTAGTTCCATAACCGCCTCCATTACTTGGTCAATTAGCACGTGCCCCATGTATTCGGGACATTCTTGGACGTGCCTTGGTCATGCCACTGGCCATGACCAAGGTAGTTACTCAACCGCCTGAAACCACCTTGACTTGGTCCATCCATGCCTCAAGGGAGTGGTCCATGCTTCTCTAAAGGACAGGGACTGCTCGGTGGTGTCTGGCTGCGCCTAGGCACCTCGGGTGCTAGCAGGGGCTCGGTCGAGTCCCACCAGCTCGGGGTGGTAGGGACCATGGGTCCGAAGGTCTCGCCTTAGCATGGTGCCCAAGGCATGCTCGAGGTCTTCCTTGCTATTATGCCCATGCCGCCCCTAGGAGAGACCACCTCTCCTTATAGTAGATGTTAAGCCGTTTCCCATACTCCAATAGGAAACATCAAGAAATGAGACCAAACATACTTTGACTTGGTCAACGCCCAAGTCAAGATTTGTCGAACCTTGCCAAAGTATGCATTGCTCGTGCCAAGGCGAGACCTTGCTTGTGCCAAGGCATGACCTTCCTCGTGCCAAAGAAATTTGGCAAGGTATCGCCTTGCTCGTGCCAAGGAACTTGCCAAGGCACGACCTTGCTCGTGCCAAGGCGTGGACTTACTCGTGCCCAAGGAATCTGCCTTGCTCTTGCCTAAGGAACTTGCCAAGGCTTGCCCGTGCCTGCGCCAAGGAACTTGCCAAGGTTTGCTCGTGCCTGCGTCAAGGGATCTGCTAAGGTTTGCTCGTGCCAAGGTATGTGCCAAGGCGCAACCTCGTCTACGCCAGGTACCGTGCCTAGGCGCGCGCCAAGGCGCGACCTCTTTCACGCATGTGCGCTAACCCGCATGTTATCCCACGACCAAACCTTATGAAACCATTCGAGCCCTCCGGAACTCGGTAATTTGCTAGGTTTCTTGCTGCCCAGCCCATCCTACTCAGGTCACGCTATTGAGGGCCTAACAAACATCCCCCGCCGAAATGTTCGATGCCCTTATTGAACTGTTCGGTTGCTGCCGCTTTTGCTAGTATGCTATCTCCTTCTCAAACTGCCATAGAGTAGTGTCTCGCTCCCAAGTAGGTTCCTCAACATCAACCCACTTGATTAAGTAAAAAGTTTGCCTATTTTTCTTGCTTTGGCCACTAGTCTCGTGGCTTAGAACCTGCTCGATTTCTCCTGCAAACTCTTTTTGTACTAAGGGTGTAGCCCGTCTCGCTGTGCTCCTTCCTGGATTTGTCTCATTAGAGTGGAAAGGTTTGTGATAGCTAACATGGAATGTAGGATGTATCTTCAACCTTTCAAGTAGCTTAAGGCGATAAGCCACCCTCCCAACTCGCTTTACCACCTCAAATGATCCTTCGTATCGTTGTACCAGGCCCTTGTGGGTATCCTTCTTGTTAAACTTTTTCAAAATATGAGGAGTGAGCTTCAATAAGACTAGGTCTCCCTCCTGGAACTCCGAGGGTCTTATGTGCTGGTCAGCATACTTCTTCATCCTCAATAAAGCTTTGGCCAAACTATCTTGAGCTGCCTCTCTCAACTCCTGCTTGTTTCTAGCAAAGCGTTAAGCCGCTGGGCTCGACCCCTTCGACTTTGATTTGGCTACCTCGTGTGGGGTAGCCGGCCGTTGTCTCGTCTCCACCTCGAATGGACTCAGCTCTGTAGCCGAGCTTTTGTAAAGATTGTAGCAAAATTGGGCGGTATCAAGTAAATTCACCTAATTGGACTGACTTGCATTAACATAGTGTCTGAGGTAGTCCTCCAGTAATGCATTGATTCTCTCCGTCTGCCCATCCTTTTGAGGAAGGTTTTCTGTGGAAAACTTCAACTCTGAACCCAACATATTGAATAGGGCAACCCAAAACCTTCTAGTGAACCGAACGTCTCGATCACTAATAATGTCATCCGGAATCCTCCAATATTTTGCCACATGTTTCAGGAAGAACTCCGCAGTCAAGTCATCATCACAATTCTTCGGAGCAGCTATAAACGTAGCATACTACGAGAATCGATCTACCACCACCAACACGCTGGTCATTCCCTGCACTTTAGGAAGACCAGTGATGAAATTCATAGATATACTCTGAAAGGGTTTATCTGGTACAAGCAAAGGCTCATGCAACCCTGGTGCCTTTCTTTTCTCTGTCTTATTTTGTTGGCACACAAAACAAGTCTGCACATATTGATCCACGTCCTCCTTCATATTAAGCCAGAAGAACAACGTGGTAAGAGGGCATAAGTGCGCTCCATGCCCGGATGCCCAGCCCACTGAGCATCATGTGTCTCCCTCAGAAGTTGTCGCCTTAGTTCACCAGTAGTAGGAACATATGGACGTCCTCCTTTAGCATAAAGGACTCCATTTTCTCACCAAAACCTCCGAGTGACTCCCTCCGCTACTCGCTCCAGCATCTTAGTACAAACAGGGTCTTTGCTCGTCCCCTCCTTGATGCGAGGTAGGAACTCAATTTCCAAACTCACCACTACTGACACCATCCCAGCAACCACCTTGCGACCGAGAGAATCTGGGACTGAGTTAAGCCTTTCAGGCTTGTGTTCGAACTGCAAATCGAACTCTGCTAGGAAATTCAACCACCTAGCTTGTTTCCGATTGAGCTTCTTCTGACTCATGAAGTACATGATAGCAGCGTTGTCTGTCAGCACCACGGAGCTCGTTCTCAACATGTAATGCCTTCAAAGATGGAGAACATGAATCACCGCCAACATCTATTTTTCGTGAGTCGGTTACCTCTGCTCTGCTTCCTTCAGTTTCCTACTTTCGAAAGCAATGGGGTGTCCCTCCTGGACAAGTACCGCCCCCAATGCTATGTCTAATGCGTTCGTGTGCACCTTTAACGGTAGGTCAAAATTGGGTAGTCCCAACATTGGTTTAGAGGCAATGACCTGCCTCAGTTTTGTCATAGATTGGTCGCATCGATCAGTCCATGCCCAAGCCCGATTTTTCTTCAACAAGTCTGTTAGTGGTGCTACCCTCCTTGAGTAGCCTTCCACGAACCACCGATAGTAATTTTCCAAACCCAGGAATGACCGTAACTCCTAGACCTTTGTAAAGTTGGCCACTCTATAATCACCCGCACTTTCTTCGGATCCATCTGTAATTTACCCTTGCCTACAACATGACCAAGGAAAGTGATCGTTTACGCAACAAACTCACATTTTCCCTTTGTACATATAAATGGTTAGCCCTCAATGTAGTCAAAACCATATGTAAGTGATCCATATGATCTTGAAGGTTTTGACTGTAAATTATAATGTCATCAAGATAAATGACAACAAATCGATCGATGAACTCTCTTAGTACATCGTTCATCAAATTGCAGAATGTAGCAGAGGCATTCGTCAAGCCAAATGGCATGACTAAGTATTCGAATGATCTATACCTAGTCACCATGGCCGTCTTAGGGACATCTCCAGCTGCAATTCGGACTTGGTAGTACCCCGACCTCAAGTCCAACTTTGTGAAGTAAGTTGCACTGGATAACCGATCGAACAAGTCCGCCACCAACGAGATAGGGTACTTGTTCTTCACTGTCAACTTGTTCAGTGCCCTATAGTCCATGCATATCCTAAGATATCCATCGTGTTTCCTCTGGAACAAGACTGGTGCTCCATAGGGTGCCTTGGATGGCTGAATAAATCCAACATCCAACAACTCCTGCAACTGCTTCCTTAACTCCTCCAACTCTTATAGGGCCATTTCGTAAGGGGCTTGTGCTGGGGGCTTTGAGCCAGGGATCAGCTCAATCTCATGGTCAATTACCCTTTGTAGGGGTAATTGTTTCAGTAACTCCACCAGCATTACATCACTGAAGTCTTCCAGTACCTCAGCAACTGCATCAGGGACTTTTGATGTCTTGTTTGCCTTAGTCTCCAGCGCAGTCGCTAGGTATGTTGGTTCACCCTTTTTGAGTTCATCTTTCACTTGAATGGCCGAAAGATGGAACAACTTTGCACTCTCTTTCCCTGAAATTAGGTTAGCAGCAGGAACAAAGCAAGGATGGGACTTGTTCATCACAAACAATCCCCTGAAGAATGGTATCAAGGTAATGTTCCCCATCAGTAGAAAGTCATTCCTTAGGATGACATCAAAATCATCCAAGGGAACTGCCATGAGGTTGATCTTCCCCTTCCAAGACCCAACCTTAAGGTTAACATTAGATATCATACCTCGAATTTGCTTTGTTTCAGAATTCACACCTTTCATTCGACTAGAATTCTCAACAAGACCTAGTCTCAGCTTCTCCACCATGTGGTCCGCCACAAATGAATGTGTTGCTCCCGAATCCACCATTGCCAAGACTCGTTTCTGGTTCACCTCTGCATCAACGTATATCAGCCCCTCTGAAGGGCTTGTCTTGGTTTGTTGAATGACATTCAACAACTATAGTGGGTTCATCCGGGACTGGCCATCATCTTTTGCGATCAAGGCCGAGATGTTATCCTTTTTTGGGCAGTCTCGTGCCCTGTGAGGGTCATTGCAAATGAAACAACCCTTGTATGAGGAACTTGATGAAGGCTTAGCGTCTACTTTCGGGGCTGGCTTCGAGCTCGCTTGCTTAGGAGGGAAGGGCTTCTTCTCGCCTTTCTTATGGTGGTCCTTGAACGACTTCTTCTCCTTGTTCTTCCCCTCGCTCTTGGAAGAACTATTCTTGAAGTCCACAAGACTATCAGCTGCTGCAATCGCACCGGGTAAGTCCTTTACCACTTACCTCCTTAGCTCGGATTGAGCCAATGATTGTAATCCTCTAGTGAAGCTAAAGAGTTTGTCCTCCTCTGACATGTTTTTGATGTCCAACAAAAGAGAGGAAAACTCCTTAACGTAGTATCAAACCGATCCCATCTATTTGAGTTTGCGCAAGGTTTCCCGCGCCTGCCAGTAGCATTAGTAGGAAAGAACCGATCCTTCAACTCCCTCTTTAGCAGCTCGTAATCTACGATCTTGGGTTTACCCGAAGCCACATAATCGTCTACTCTGGTTCTCCACCATAGTTTAGCATCGCCTCCTAGGTACATGGAGGTCAAGATGACCTTTTGGTTCTCCTCCATCTGGGTAGTAGCAAAGTATTGCTCCATGTCCCAAATGAAGTTCTCAAGCTCTTTCGCGCACCATTGGCCTGATAATTTATTTGGCTCTGACACCTTGGTTTGAGGCTTTAGAGCAACTGCAACCTCCGAGGATCCATATATGGCTCGCTTGAGCAGACTTACCTCTAAAGCCATTGTCGCGGCTGTTTCGGTGGTGAGTTCTCCCACAGAATGTACATCCACTACTAGCTCCTCAAATTTGGATTCCCACTTAGCTATCATGGTCTCTTGTGACTCTCCCCTAGTCACCAAGGAAGCCACCAACATCTCCAATCCTTCAATGCGTTGTGCTGACATTGAGGATTCCGTCGACTGTGCCGGGATAGTCATAATTGCCATCATTTGTTCCAAGTGAGCCACCCTCTCACTTAGATCACTTACTGCTCGGGTCGCCATCTCTCCAAAATGGGGCTCTGATACCAATTATCACGAGGCTGTTAAGTTAGGGGTTTACCCTAAGGAGATTTTTCTCACTCAACCCAACCCATGGTGCCTAAGGGCCACCTTAGTTCAACATTACCAATACACAAATCGAATGAACAACAAGTTATGGCACCAAGAAAACGTTTTACTATGCTCTCAATGGGAATACAACACTGGTACTCTATGCTTCCCCAAGCCTAGAGCCCTTAGCTTTATAGATCGACCAACAAGTAGTTACATAACCGTCTAAGACACCTGTCCTGATTACATTGATTCGTAGACTAAGTAAAACCACACTTCTTAGTGGTCAAGGCAATTACCCAATTGCCTTGTTCCCATGTTGCCACCTAGTTCCATAACCGCCTCCATTACTTGGTCAATTAGCACGTGCCCCATGTATTCGGGACATTCTTGGACGTGCCTTGGTCATGCCACTGGCCATGACCAAGGTAGTTACTCAACCGCCTGGAACCACCTTGACTTGGTCCATCCATGCCTCAAGGGAGTGGTCCATGCTTCTCTAAGGACATGGACTGCTCGGTGGTGCCTGGCTGCGCCTAGGCACCTCTGGTGCTAGCCGGGGCTCGGTCGAGTCCCACCGGCTCAGGGTGGTCGGACCATAGGTCCGAGGGTCTTGCCTTAGCATGGTGCCCAAGGCATGCTCGAGGGTCTTCCTTGCTACTGTGCCCATGCCGCCCCTAGGAGAGACCACCTCTCCGTATAGTAGATGGTAAGTCGTTTCCCCAACTCCAATAGGAAACATCAAGAAATGAGACCAATCGTACTTTGACTTGGTCGATGCCCAAGTCAAGATTTGTCAACCCTTGTCAAGGTATGTCTTGTCCGAGCCAAGGCGCGGCCTTGCTCATGTGAAGGCATGACCTTGCTCGTGCCAAAGGAATCTACCAAGGTATCGCCTTGCTCGTGCCAAGGAACTTGCCAAGGCGCGGCCTTGCTCGTGCCTAGGCACACCCTTACTCGTGCCCAAGGAATATGCTTTGCTCGTGCCTAAGGAACTTGCCAAGGCTCGCCCGTGCTTGCGCCAAGGAACTTGCCAAGGTTTGCCCATGCCTGCGCCAAGGAATCTGCCAAGGTTTGCTTGTGCCTGCGCTAAGGTACGTGCCAAGGCACAACCTCGTCTGCGCCAGGCACCGTGCCTAGGCACGCGCCAAGGCGCGACCTCTTTCGCGCTTGTGCGCGGTCCCGCATGTTATCCCGCGACCAAACCTTATAGAACCATTCGAGCCCTCCGGAACTCGATAATTTGCTAGGTTTCTTGCTGCCCAACCCAGCCTACTCGGGTCACGCTATTGAGGGCTCCCCCATCGTCTTCCCCAACCTCTTTGGTCTTCTCCCTCCCTCATGGTTTATCTATGTTCTATACTCTATTTACCGTTCTTTTTTTTCATCCGAGTCTTACCTCTGCTCCTCCTTTCCCCATTCACAAAATCAACACAACCTCATCATCTCTTTTAATCAACCTTCGAATCAAACCCGTCCCTGTCACACCAACACAGTTCACAAATCGAAAAACTCAAATTGAAACTCACCTACGAACCGCCACCAACATCACCAATATCCACGACTCTCAATCTATCTCAATCAATCCTAAGACAGCGACAAAAGAGAAGGAAACATGGAACCAGAGACATGAGAGAAAGAGATATTTTGAGAAATTTAAGGAAGATGAAAAACAGTGAAAAGATTGAACGAGGAAGACGATGAATAGTAGCACACCCCCCTCCCCTTTCTGTTCGATATCGATTCGATTAAAAAGGAAGTTAAAATGATCAAATTACCCCTCTATTTTATCCTTAACTTAATAGATCCAATGCCCTTAATGGTAATTTGCCATTTAATATTAAATTTCATGTTTATTTCCTCAGTTCTGGTCCAAATTAAACCTAAAAAAATACATCAATTCTGCCAAAAATGGGAGAATTTACTAATGCATTTTGAAACTACCGGACAACCCATCTCGCACGAAAAACAAGGCGTGGGATCTACGTCGGTTTGTTAAATCTAATTAAAGTCCAAAACTCGAATTTTAAAACTTAATTACTAATATTTTTTGTGAAACTCGAAATAAAAGTTCATGTCAACATTTTGATTTTCTTAGAATTCATTTCGACTCGTATCTCGGGAAAAGATAAACACATTTTAAGTGTGCACAATAGTTCTTCGTATTTTCTTATTATTTGTAGTAGTGGTAAATGAAATATCATCTCCAGGTGTTTGTTATTAGTTTAGTGGTTCGATTTTTCATTATTTTCTAGAGTTATTTCCTTAAGTCTTTAAATTCCTTAGGTTCAACTGTATGTAGTTTATTCGAGCCCTAGCCGTGCTAGTGGTTTGTATTTTACAAGTTAACAATAAATCAACGAAAGCCTTGATTCAAGTAACTAAAGTATTAAATTAGCATGATAAACATTATCCATATGAGCATGTCCTACTATGGAAAACCCAAAAAAAATACTTTGTACATAAACGGCAGTACCATAAAATAGTGTATATATACATGTACCGTGTCACTTCAGTATCTCAATACCCAAAATAACACAAAATATCAAAATAAACACGTACTAGTAGGTCCTCGACAGTGGGAAATCATATGTAGTCACCTAGGATCCCTTTGCCCTGACTGGTGCTACGATCTTGTGATGACTCCAGTTCTACAACCCAAACTGGGCCTCACCCAGCCTAGACTTACATGGACCCTGAGTCAATCCTTGCGATGTCAACGCAAGCCTAGTCAACCTTCTTAACCATTTTTTTATTACAAGGCAGTGAAATTTAACATTTATAGTCGGTTATTCCAATTTGTAAGTTATCAAAGGTTATGCGGAGGCAATTTCAACTTAATAAACCTAAACAACTATAAACCAATTAGTTGAGACATCCTAGAATGTGGAAACCCCGCATAACTCAATCAACATGTATAATAATTAGATGAGAGAGAAATAATATCATATACATGTCCCAAAGTATCTCACAAAACCCATATACCCCATGTGATAAAAACAATATATAAGTAATACAAAACCTACAAAGATGCAAAAGGGAAGGCCACTCCAAAGTCCTCCCAGTAGATCTCCCAGTGCTGGCCCTTTTCCCTTACTCGACTGTGGATTTGCGCTCATCCAAACACAAGAATGACGAGCCCAGGTAAGTAAAGCTAATAGGATACTAAACGACATTTCAAAATAAATAAATCAGTCTATATTCATGGAGATAGAAAGAAAGATATAAGGACGCATGAATAAATAAAAGATAGTAAATAAATCAAAAGCAGTCGATACATGAGTGTCTAGGGATGCAAACAAAAAGGTGCTAGTAGTCCCGACCAATAGGTCGTTATGTCTTAGCAAACCATCAAGACTCGGGTTCTAAGACTTGGTACACTTACAAGCCTTAAACCCATGAGATAGTGAGACTTCCTAGAACAACCATGCTTAGAACTCACACCCCATCAAGAATCAGTATCCAATGCAGTGCATCCCGAGGTCATGACTCTGGTATGTTACCTCGTTCGCCACTCCTTCTGAGGATCACCGTTGACTTGCCCTCAAACAACTCAGTCAGAACGGAATTCCAAGGATAGATAACAAATCAATGAACAACAATATTCAATAGCTTAAAAAGAAATAACTGTGCATTTGCTAGCTGGTTTACTTACAAGTCACAAAACCATGTTCCTAGCCTATTCGGCTTCCTGGCACCCCAAAACGCATTCCCGAACTCCCGAGACCTCCCTTTAGTTTCCTGGAGATGTTTGATATGTTTTAGAGTGGATTAGAGTTGCTAAGGTTGGATTAAAATTGGTTTAATTGGGTTTAATAAGTTTTCAAATTTTCAAAGTTTCTATCATGAGCCTCGATAGCGCGCTAGGGAAGTCACATAGAGCGCTACGTAACTTTAGTGCGCTAAGTGAAAGCATATAGTGCGCTAGTGTTCTTCCTTGTCAAAGAACACTTAGCTGCCCAGAATATTTAACGCGTTACCCATAGGCCATAGCGCACTAGACATTGCAGAACCTAGAATTTTGCAGTGCAGAATTCTGGTTTCTTGGATGTATAGGCCTCCTCCACGCCCCGGATCCTTCACTCTCGACTTCCCATCAACAACCATCAAATTCATGAATTTATCAAGTTAAATTAAATGAATTAGTGCATGAACTTACCTAGTTGATGCACACACCAAGCTTAATCACCAAAGCTTCACTAATCTCAATTGTTTTCTCAACCTCTCCTCCTCCTTGATGACTCCAACAAACTCTCTCTTCTTGCTCATCGATGAGATAGAAAACTTAGATCATAAGTTTGGCTTGTGATTTTTTTATAGGTGAATGGATATAGTCGAACCATAGCCACCCATCCATTTCCACATACGTATCCAGAGACATGTCTAATGGTGTATGTTGAAACACTTATCTCATTATCACTCCTAATTGACTAATATTTAACTCCTTTTGTCTCTAGATTGGTCAATGCGTGTTTCGATGCACATCATGTGGCTATTTAATTTGCTACACTAACTTAGGCCTATTAATTGTATACCATCCATAGCCACATCGAAGCTACTATAAAATTATATTTAGCTCAATATAAACTTACTCCATAAATCTCTTCCTTGGTCCCACGTCAACATGCAACTCGAGATACGTCTTCGTTTATGTCTCGGCACCTATATGCCTCGCATGTACCTTACTCGCAAATTTATGAAATCAATTAATTTAAATTATCCAATTATTATATAATAAATAACAAAAGCATCAACCAAAAATAGCATACCTCGGTGTGGACACTCGAGAATTGGACATGCGTATCACGATAATTGGGTCCCACATACAACCTTAAAATGACACGTGGCACGAGTTAAATTTTATGGCCGTTACAGATCTACACTCGACATCACAAAAAGATAGATGATGAGTCCAAAGAGTAAAATCCCAAGGAACCCCTTTAAGCATTCGTAGGATAAAGTAAAGGAAATGAAACAAATAATGTTAAATAGACAAGCGGAATGTAAAAGACAGACAACTATAATGGGCTCATCGCATGAATACGTAACAAATAAGCTAAACAAAATGTGTGTGTTCGCTCCAGATGGACTAGACTGTACTTCTGGTTACCCGAATCTCTTCGTTGGGTGCTCCCAATACTCTTTCACATAGTCTTTCGCGGTGCTGGCCAAATCCGCTGAGTCACCGACACGTACCCCATGGGCAAGCTAGGGTTGCTATTCACCGAGGGCCGGGTTACACGTGCTACAATCTAGTGCATCATAAATACACGATGATGAAATTCGGGGGAGTAAACTCGACCCACGTCCAAATAACAAAATATAATAATAGAAACAAGCATGAATGATAAATATGGGATCAAATCATAATCAAATACTCTGAGTTCTTCATTTGGGTTTTACTAACCTCAAAACGCTCTCCGACCTCCCCGAACTCCTGAATCTAAACCGACTAGCTCCCCGATATCGAGCTACGGCTCCCTAAGTCCCTGAAGTTCAATTTTATAAGTTTAAGATGGTTTCAAGTGTTTACGTATGTATTAAGTTGGAAATCACCTAAACAACCCTTAACATTCAGTTTTCATCTGTCATTAGCGCGTTGATGGGTCTTCCTAGCGCGCTATGGAATCTATCTAGCGTGCTTTTGTTCTTCATTTAGAAAAAACTGTTGAAAGCCCTTACTGGATAGCGCGCTAGCTAGTCTGGTTAGCGCGTTATCTGCGCCGGGTGACCGAAATCTCAATTCGAGAATTTCGTCCCCAACACCCCAACTAGCTAACTTAACCCTACGATTGCATTCTCCACTCCATGATGACTTCAAAACACCATCCCAACAACAGAAACAACATCAATTGAATCAAAATCATTAAACTCATGCATTCACTAGTTGACCAAAACCCCAATTCCTTCAAAACTAGTTTGCAATTCTCATTTGAAATGGTAAATATACTTGTAATTCATCAAGAATTCATCAAAAACTAGTGACCTAATACTCAAAATCAAATTTACACCAAAACATGCCAATTTGAGTTCATTTAAATGTGTATGGGGTGAAGGAGATGATTACCTTGTGTTGAATCTCCAAGTTTGAATTCTAGTTTGTTGAATTCCAGCTCCAATTCACCTTTTTTTCCCCAGTTTTTCTTAAATTTGCATGTAATTGTGTTTAGTGGAGATGAGAAATCCCACTCACTTGCTTATATATGTTATGTTATGATTAAGTGTGCTATACGTATCTCGAGGATTATCTTGTGGTCCGTAAACATGTTGTAACACAAAGATTAATAACTCTAATATCCCACTCACTAGCCTATGATTGCTCACTAAAATCATCTCTATGTTCATCCATGGCTTAGAAAATTCATTTCTAACTATAGGAAGATTTGATTCAATTATTCAAATAGCTAACTTAACCATATAATTTGATCATGGTTGGTTCACTTAGACTCTTTATTAGCAAATATATGGTTTCACTAACCCTCGGCTACTCGGTACCAAGTGCCTCGCATCTCAACATGCATTCCGAAGTACGCCATAGAATATAGTTCTAATTTAATTCAGTAATCATGTAGTTACATTACCCATTTTATTTGATGAACTAGTTATCTTAACGTGATTTAGTCGAGTTTCCTAGTGTACTCGTAGTTCGCCTACTGGATATCCGCGTTGACACACATTTCGAGGTAAATACACATCACACAATCTCGCACGATAGAACCATACAAACACACACATGCGTATTAGCGAATAAATTCATAAATATGCATTGCAATATAAGCAATCAATTAGACAAATAGCTAGTCTACCTAGGTCGTGTGTCCTAGCCTACCTGCGGTATCCACGTGGATCTAAGCTGACTTCCCAATCGGAAATTACGAAATAAATAACAGTGTTAATAAAACGGGTTGTTATACTTTATGATGAAGTTTTTCATAACTTAGGATTAAGTCTCAATTTTAATTTAATTATGCATTTTTATTCATGCTTGCAATATTAGTTCAAAACTTAGGTACATAACCATTAATAATTAACTTAGGCTTTCTATTTATTTGAATGGTTTCCATTAACTTATATAGGGTTCCAAATGGATAATTTTCCGTGTTAAGTTAGAACATAGCCTAAGTCCCAATTATTCAAGTTAGACATTCTTATCTATTGTGTATATGCATAAATATCCATTTTTATGGTCTCATTTAGATTTCTTACTTGGGATAATACATGACTTAGGTTAATTTTTATTAGTTTAAGAGATTTACTCTAGTTTAGGCTCATGATATATTTCATGCCTTATAAGTCATAAGTTAACATAACTTATTAAATTTTACTTAAACCTATAAATAAATCGCAAGTCTAGTCAAGATACTGACTTATCACTTACACCCATGTGTCGCACTCATCCCGAATAGCCTCATTCTAAAAATCTAAGAAATAAAATAAATAACTCTTTATTTTAAATGGATAGATAATACAAGCAATCAAACAAAAATAAAATATTTCAGGCCGTTACATCATGAATTAGACTTGGGTGGTGGTTTGGGTTGGGCGACCCAACCCTAGGAAAGGTGAGGATCGTCACGGTAAGATTCATGACTTGATGATGGTTAAAGGGATCAAGAAGATACCAAGTTGTAGTTTGATTGAAATGAATTTGTAGCTAGAGATGTATCACATTCTCAATCAGCTAAAACCTACACAACATTAGAAGAGATGGCTCGAGACTTGAAGCTTGCAGGTTTTTTGACCCAATGTATCAGAGGTATTGCTTGACATAGGTAAAGAGGAGAAAGAGACTGCAATTTACTAGCACAGTGAGAAGTTGGTCATTACCTTTGGATTGATCAACTCATGCCCAAAGGCCACAATCGGAATAGTAAAGAACCTAAGAATGTGTAATGACTATCATTGAATGGCGAAATCAGTCTCAAGTGTGTATAAAAGAGAAGTGATAGTTAGGGACATGACCAGTTTCCACCACTTTAGACATGGCTCTATTCTTGTAAAGATTATTGGTAACATATTTCTTCCTTTCGTAGAACATTGTTCTGCAACTGGGCCACAATGTTCATCGTTAATTCATAGAAATCTCAACCTATAAGTATTAATCACACTGACTATACCAAAATATGCAAAATCTATTTCATTTCATTTTCAAGGAAACAAGGAAGAGAGAACATCTTCATTTCATTCGCTTATGCGAAGCAAAAACAAACCCCATACAAACAAAACGAAACAAAACCTACACACCCAAATCAATCCATCAAAAAACCCAAAATGAAAACCACCCAGATTGCCAAAACACCCATATGATCAAAACCCAGTCAAACATAATAAAACCTACACCAAATCGATCAAAACAAATAAAAACCTAAAATGAAGAACAACCACAAACCGAACAAACATAAAAAAACTCATCAAATATTAAAAAGAAACAATTTTTACCTGGTTGAATGAAGAAAGAAACTAAGAAACTCTAACACGCAATAAGTTGTATCAATTTTATGAAAAGAGATAGATGAGTAACATAGGAGGATAGAAATAAGGAAAATGCAAAAATGAAACCCAAATGACACCCTAAGTGACACCCCTATGATGTGGCGGGTGGGTCTCATGTAAAAATGATTGTGCATAAAATAATTCCCGATGCATAACATGCATGGTGTGTATCTCGAAGCGCCCACAACGGCTCCGATGAATGTGAGCCAACACGCCACATCACATATTTACGTAGAAACTCACCAACCACATCATAGGGTGTCACTTGGAGTGTCATTTGGGGTGTCATTCTAACATTTTTCCAAAAATAATAGAGTTGAGATTTTGGGAGTTTATGAAGGGAGGGGCACTTTGGTAACTTCAGTAATTATTGTAACACTTAATTCAACCCCCAATCCTGCCAACTAAATAAATGATGCCAAATAGGCTAAACATAAATCCAAGTCACAATCCTAGTATAAGATATAATTTCATGAACTCATGAAACCTATGTTGGGGCATGTGCCCTAGGTCAATCCATTAACTGTCTTTATGAATACTTTTAGTTAATAAAATAGAGGATTTCATTTGCTGTTTATTATAATTAATTTGCATGTTTACATTATAATAAGATCCATGAGTATTTACATAAATATCCCAAATGTCCCTAGTCGATCATTATATTGGGAACTATAATGAATTAAGACTAGTGCGAGTCTTGATTGATGATGATATGATGATTATACGTATAGGGATACGAATCAAGATCACGAGTACTTGTTAGGGAACAAAGTACTGGACCGACCCGCTATGAGAACATCACATGGATTAAGTCATAGTTGTTTCTCATTATAGGTATATATTCCAGTCCTTTGACTTGAGATTGCCAGAGACTTCAACATTAGAAACACAGTGATTCGACACAATCAAACGTTGTCTTTAACCGGACGATTATAAAGGTTGTGATTGGTTACTGTGTGAGCAATGTGATGAAGTTGTGTAATAGAGATATAATTTGTCCCTCTCATATAAAGAGAGATATCTAGTGGATCCCTCGATGTGTTAGACTGTTAAAAGGCCTAGTCTAAGTGAATTGATATTGATCAATGTCACTTGGATGTTTTCAGTCTACCTAGAGATCGAGACTAGTACGATTGAACATGTTGGATGACAATTCCATGCCTTATGTTTGATCAAAAGGATATCGTGTGACAAAAGGATGTTATATACACTATTGATTAGGTTGTTTCGATTTGATATTTGTACAACTTGGGTAGTCATAATGTCTTGCTAGAGGCCGCTTATGACTTGTATACCAAAATGTGTTTTGGTACACTGCCGACGTTGTATGAGCCTATTGGGTCGCACACTAAGAATGGTTTTGCGAGATTTTAAGATAGTTCAGAAAAATGAATTTTATATGATAAAATTCATGACGAAAACGTCCTTGTGGTGTATTACACTTATACTTCTTTAAGTAGGGGTATATTTGTAATTTATTTAACCGTCTATATACAAGGGTTGTATAAATAGACGCTTTAAGTTACAATACACGTACGAAAGAAAAAAAGCCAAAACTCTATTTTCGTTTTAGAAACGACTTAGGGTTTTTGGTATGCTCTGGATCGTTTTGGATAGAAACAAAATGTTTGGTATTCTCTCGAAGCTAACACTTCGAATCTCGGCCGCCGTTCGAGTGTGGATTGCTGATAGAGGGCGTTCGTCGTTGGCAGCGCCTTAGAGATCGATCAACCTTCAGAAAGGTATATTGCGACTGAGGTAAGATTAAGTTTTCATGGTTTAAACGTTTTTAATGGAATTAGATTCGGATCCTGTTGGGGTTTTTGTCAAAATTCTTTTGTAATCTCCGCTGCGTATGAACCCCAAAACCCAACAACCTAGGTATGTGAATCGAACACGCTACTAGTCTCTTACCGCTCGAACTAATTGTATTCAAGTAAATGTGTCATAATTATAAATATATTGAACTTCGAATATATTGGACTCATATAGAAACTGGATATGTCGCAGTAAGACATAAGAGGGCTAAACATTAATTCTATGAGGTTAAGCCTCATAGAATTAACATCTAGCGCTTTTATGTCTAATCGGACTTTTAAATTAGTTTCCGAACTATTATCGATTTTCTCTTTTGATTGGCAGTGGTTACAATAATACCGTTTTCATTTTTGTTCGTCAAATAAAACAAATCTAATTAGATATGAGATCGATGAATGATTCCTAGATTCAACATTGGTGCAAAGTCGATTCTTTAACTCTACAACTTCATTTACGCTTGTGTATAGATTTGCGCCTACAACAACTCAGCTACTGGATCAATACTTTTCATTAGTTTTTTTAATTAAGTAGTTTCTTTCCATTGTTAAAAGATTTATATTTTCTTCCATGGTTGAAAGTTTTATTTTCTTCCCTTGTTGGAAGCTTTATTTTTTGGGGTTTAAGGTTTGTAAGCAAGCGAATAGGTCTACTCATGTAATGATCAATGCAACTTTCCCATACATATGCTAGCTAAAATTGCCAAATGTATGAAATCAACCTCTTGATGAGGTAGCTATGGTTGTACTTGATCTCAGTTTTGAATAAAATATGAATACACTTTCTTTATCCAAGTTTTTTTTATTGAATTTGACATGCCGTGACAATAAAATTGAATTGTTTTTTGTAAATTCACATTTCCATGTACTAATTTTGGTGTAAAAATCACAACTATTGTTGAGATGTGCTCATAAATAGTCTCATATCGGTTAAGGCTTGATAACGAATCATATAAATGTTGGTCTCTACGTAAACAATATCGAGTTTATAGGGTATACAATTAGGGCTGGCAAAAAATGGGTCTAGACAAGTACAAGTCCATACACCCCCTATAATAACGACAAAAAATAGTGTCCGCGCATGTACCCAATTTTGAAATGGAGTTTTTTTTTGATGTTCATAAAAGTATAAAACATACTATATTCATTTTTTGCCCGGACCTATTTATCAATTCAAAGAAATATTTTTTGTTCAATTATACAAAAAATAAAACTTTAAGTCAAGTCTTTCGAGTCCCAACCTAAACATCACTATTGTTTCAATTTTAATACAAACATCACCAAAGTTCCTGCAGCCCAATTAATTAATAAAAATATCCCTACAAATTAATCATTAAGCGGGTGCACATTTTTTTGAACATTTTGTTCGGATCCAAACCCGTATTTTAAAACAAACAAGAAAATATATCAGCTCCCATATTTTTTGTCGGATAATTGTGTTTGGACTCGCTTTTAACAAGTCTGGACACTTTTGCTCGCCCTTTATAAAACCTCACGTAAATAAGCTGAACGTGATTATCCAAGCCCTTACAAAAGTGAACTTTAGTTGGACCCCGCGAGGTCGCCGAGGTGGCATAGCAACGCTACAACCCGTTCCGGTTCTAGATGGCGCCAAGTGAACAGATTCCGGAACTCCACAAAACCATTTCGGTTCTAGATGACATCCCGGACCGCAAAACCATTAAACTCCAATCCACCGCCGGAATCCCCCGCGCACTTCGAACAGAATCGGTTAAGATTTTCTCTCATTCGTGATCAATAAAAGTTCACGATACGCATTTATAACACCGTAACCCATCACTCTCGATACACATCGAGATGCGCTCGTTGTATCACTACGTGTGGGCCGTACGCTTCAACGTGAACGTAACAGACGCGACTAAGCACTCCGAGCGAATGACGAATCTTTGAAATTTCAATTCCTTCGATTCATACTTTAAACCCTAAAAACCAAATCCGATCTTCGTCAATCGCCATTTGCATCTCATACGATCCGATCATCAGATTCGGAAACTCGGACAACACAGGTGCGAATCGTATGATTTTGATCTCATCAAACCAGGTTTGATTGTCAATTTTTGTTCTGTAAATGTGATTTGTAGTGCAAATGTGGTGGAATCTGAAGTCTTTGAATCTGGAATTTTACTTGAAATCGTTAATGTTGTAGAAGAGTTTTGGAATTCTTTGTCGTAATTGATTTGATTGCCATGCTCGCGCGCGCATTTCGTAATGTAGGTCGCATTTTGATGAAGTTAGGTTAGTTTCATTGTGTGAACAACAATGCTATAATGACATTGGTTTTGATGATTTGTTTTCGTTTCATGGATTCATATCTTAAAACTTGCAGAGTTTGGAGGAGGGAGTACTTGGTTGAGGTTTCGAAAATCGATATATTTGGTTGTCCATGGTTTCCCCTGTGCGGCCCAGGGCGCCAAGACTGGGGTACCCGCCTGGTTACAATCCTATGGCGAAGAAGGCGCAGTCGGATACTCTTACTGATGGTTTGCAAAATATGTTAATTAGTCGTCCTCCCGGTCCTCCTCCATCTGGAGTTCCTGGTTCTGCTACTAGCCGGCCTTCGGCTTTTGGACCTCCTACATATGTGCCCTCTCCTGCATTAGGTCCTCCTTCTGGCCCCCCTTCAGGACCCCCTTCGTTTGCATTTTCGAATGCTTTGCCAGTGGTGGGTTCTTCACCGTTTCCTAGTGATTCGTCAATTTCTCGCCCAGGTCCACCACCCCATGCCCTTTCTAGACCAGCCCCTCCAGTAGTAGGTCCTCCGCAAACTGCAGCATCACAGGGTTTGCCGTCTGGAATGTCATCAGAGACTCCACTTTCGCAACCCCCACCGTTTGGTAGTGAACTGGTTCCAGCTGCATTTGCTTCTACTCCTTTGGCATCACGTACCTTGCCTCCTTCAAGTGGTGGGCCACCCATGCTTGCTTGTGGAACTCTACTTGGTTCTACAGCGTCACAGAGTTTGCCGCCTGGAATATCATCAGGGACTACACTTTTGCAACCCCCACCGTTTGGTAGTGCACTGCTTCCAGCTGCACTTGCTTCTACTCCTTTGGCATCACATAGCATTCCTCCAAGTCCACAAGGTCCATCGAGTGGTGGAGCATCCATGCTGGCTCGTGGAACTCTACCTGGTCATGCAATATCACAGAGTTTGCCGCCTGAAATCTCATCAGAGACTCCACTTTCTCAACCCCCGCCATTTGGTAGTGCACCGCTTCCAGCTGCATTTACTTCTACTCCTTTGGCATCACATAGTTTGCCTCTTTCTAGTGCACAATCCATGCTGACTCGTAGTACTCTACCTGGTGCTGTAATTGGGTCTACCACCAGTTCTCACCATCCTCCAATCAGACCTCCACCAGGGGCAGCGCCCAATGCACGCATTCCTCCCTTTGGACCTCCTCCTACAACACAAGCTAGGGGTCCGTTGGATCCAACAGGTCGCCCCCTTCTAGGCCCTCCTTCTGGTGTGCCATCAAGTCAACCTTCACAGCCTCCTCCAACCTTTCTAGCTGCAAGTCAAGCTGTGCCATCGTCACCACTTTCTCCTTATGGTTCTCATGCGGAGCAGATGCAACCAGCGCAGGTGAGTCTGTTTATCTGCTGCTTGTAAGTGAATTATTATTCCTTCTATTTGAGCAATTTGGACGAGGAAGTAGATTAATCTAGTTGTGTTGCATTTCTCTATCAACTTATGCACAAGTTTTGCCATTATTTGTTTCTTTTTTTTCCTGGTTCTTGCTGGAATCAGATTTACAATTTTTTTTTCTTTGCTGATTGCATTTGGGTAATTATGTTAGGGCCATCTGCCACGTCTAGGCACTATGCCACCACCAAGGATGTTCGGGAGGCCACCCCCTCTACCCGGTCAAGCTGTGCCTATGGTACCTCCTGTAAAGGGTTCTTTGCCTCTATCTGGTGCCCCAACTTCTGGACTGCCCCAAGTTGATGTTGATCAGATGCCGCGGCCATTGCCTTCTTCTTCTATTATCTTCTTTGAAACTCGGCAGGGTGGTGAAGCCAATTATCCATGTCCTGTACGTTATTCATTTTTCTTATATGTATGCCAATGCCAAAATGATTTGGTTAACATGAGATTCATACGGCGCTTTTTTTGTGTTTTCATTCAATATTCATCTCTTCATTTTTGCTTAGTAGATGCACGTGACGTCTTTATCATGATACTTAGCAAAACACTTGTTCTTTTTTTTTTTGACAAGAAAGAAGCTTAAAGTTGGTGAAGCATACCTTCTGTTTGTTATTTTTAATGCTATTATTGTACAAATAACTTCCTTTTTTTGGTTCTGTTTCAAAGCCTGCCACATGGGAATATATTGTCAAGGACAATGGGAACTGCAGTCCGCGTCACATGAGAAGTACAATCCATCAGGTTATGTTAAATGGTTGTGTGTGTATGTTTAAGGTGCACTTTGCATCTATGTCCAGTATTTGAACTCCTCTCTGCAATCCCTCTTGCTCTTTCTATTTCAGGTTCCATGCACTGGTGATCTTTTGTCTGCATCTAACATGCAGTTGGCTTTGATGGTCCAACCATTGGCTCTTCCTCATCCGTCTGAGGAACTTATCCATGTAATTTTGTTCTCGTTTTCCCTGTTTTTGTATATTTAGTTGTGTAAACAAATATGTGATGTTTGGGTAATCCTCGGTGATATTTATATTTGAGGACTTCTGCTTTGAAATTAACTAACAAAATTATGAGTTCCAAAATCTCATAGGAAAATTGTAAAACGTAATTACATTTAACTTATAATCAGTAATCAATTTCCCATTTTCAAATCATATACTATTGTGTGAAATTCAGTTCTTACAAAAACAACTAGGAGAGCCGAATGAAGGAACTTGTCTGTCCAAGGGACAGCCTTGAGTTCTAATCTTATATTAAGGAATTATCTATTTGAATTGAGAAAGTTGATTTAGAATCAATTCTGCTGCTACTATTTCAGTGCTGGGCTTTTGTAATATGTAATGATGTTAAAATTACTCTTTTATAGGTTGTCGATCTTGGTGAGAATGGACCTGTTCGTTGCTCCCGTTGCAAAGGTTACATAAATCCTTTCATGAAATTCATTGACCAAGGAAGGCGTTTCATTTGTAACTTATGTGGTATGTGTTTATTATTTAAGTTGAAATTTGAACAGAAGGGCAAAGCCTTATCATTCTGGTCAAATATATATATATCTGTACTTGCCTAATTGTTTTGCATATCATGCTTGGTTCATTGCGTCATTTCTTGGAAGAATGTTGTATTTTTTTTTCCCATGTTCAAACTTCAAAAAAGCAAAACGAATTGTCTTTGAAGGCTTGAAGCATCAAGAAAGGAAATAGTTCATGTGGTATAAGCAATACGTCCCTTGATATACCGAGAAGGTTTCGAGATGTATTATAAGCCTAGTCATTTGGCAGTTCTATGTTGCTAAAACTATTGATCTATTTGGAGTGGGGTTGGCCGAGCAAAGACACAAATTTTGAGAAAATTAAGTGCAAGTCGATGCATTGGTAAATTAGTAATTACTAATTAGTTGATTAAAGTGATTGCCTTATGTCTTTATGATGAAAATAACAAAATGACTATGCTCTTAATTTCTATGATGAAAACAATATGATAAAATTTCTGTTTCCTTCTTTCTCTGAAATTGCCTTATGAACTATTGTACTCTTCTTTCACATAACAGATGATAGTTTATTTTATTGTCCCCAACTTGTTTCTCACAATTAATACAATGCTCCTCTAAATTTTGTTTTTAAAATTGAAGAGATGTCATACCCCATTGAATTAGGAAAACTTTACAAAGTCTCAATCCCAAATTAGTTGGGGTTGGCTAGTTAAATTAGGAAAATCATGGCACCACTATATGGGTAAAAAAATTTGGATCTACTTTTAGAGTCTTTGTCTTGTTAGTGAATGCAGATGTCTGAAAGAATCATGAAAAGGAAACAGTTTTTTTTTTTTTTCTCTTGAGGTCAAAAGATTTGAGCTTACCATCAATTGCACTAAATCGAGCACAATGGAAGAGTTTGATCCATGTAGCCGATCCTAATTAATTTGAGACTGAGGCTATGTTGTTGTTGTTCTGAGGTCAAAAGATAGCAGTGTTAAATATAACGCAAGTGCTGCCTTTGATATTATCACAGCTTGGCATATATGACCTTGATATGCATTATTTTTCCTTTAGTCATTTGCCTCCAATTGAACCTTGTCACGTGGAGGACTGTTGCTGCTCTCTTTATTTCTAAGCTTGTCTTACTGTTTTTCTAGAGTTTTTATTTTCTTTTTGTTGCTGTCATTTTTGGTCTTTTCTCTCTGTTTAATTCCAATTATTACTGAAACATCATTGTTTTAAACGCTCAAATCACTACAATCATGAAAAACAACAAGAAAGCAAGCAAAAAGAAATAAATGAACACACAAAATTGTTATCGCAGTTCGGACCTCCCGTCCTACGTCTACGGGGCCACGCCCAGGTGTAGAATCCACTAAGAGAAAGTGATGTACAGATTTATGCAAACTTCCTAACTAGTGACCCCACATCTAGCTAGTGAATCCCTCACTAAACTTTGCTACACTATTCACTCCCCTTACAACCGGTCCTACACAATAACCAAGTCCCTTTGGTGCTCGAGATCCCATCGGTGAATCTACTAAGTCCCCTTAGCCTAGTGTGTGTAAATAAAAAGAACAATCTCTCAAAAGCTCTTGTCTCACAGTGATATCGAAAATTCCAGCATGGGAGATGACTTTCTTGTAGAAGCTTCCTCGTATGTCTTCAATCAAATGAGGTGGCAAATATATTATTTCCTTCTTTCTCTGTTGATTAAAGGAAACATGCCTTGATTATCTTGTGAGTTGACAATCAAATATATTCTCCTAGCTGGACGTATATATGTGGGTTGGCAAGGATATCTTGTCCAACTGTAAGTGAATCTGTTCAGAATATTGGGTAAAATTCTGGAACGTATTCTGTACCTTCAGACTAGTTTGTAGGTACCGACCAAGTCTTCCTGCATAAACTCACAAGGTTTAAATTACATCATTTTTCATACTTGAGTGTTGGTTGAACAAATAATGACAATAAATATTTGACCTTATCAATCCCCCCCGTTTGTCATTTATTTGTCACAACCCAATAAAAAAGGATTATGATAGATTTAAACAAATAAAACATGATTTATAAAGCGAATAAGATCAATATAAATAAGTTAAGGCATGTGTTAGCAATAGAGCAAAGTCCTGCAAGGTGAAAGTTAAGAGTTGAATTCAAATTACACCAAATATTCAGACTTAAAAAAACTAAAACAGTTTGTAGAAACAAAGAAATTGAACTGAAATAGTATAAGTCATAATAAGCACCCTTATATTGGAGCTATTTGAGCTATTCTCCCCCTTTGTGACAAAATAAAAGACAAGGGTAAGAGAAAGTGGTATCGTATATTAACTAAAGGAACTACCCTTCGTCCTTGCATTGTCTCCCTATTCGGGACATAAATTATCAAAACTCAAAACGAGGAAAATAATTAACTACCATATCAGTAGTTAGCACAACGAAAATATTAATAATATAATATCAGTATCAAAACAATATGAAAGGATGCATGGAAACTCTTATACTTACAATCACTCCCCATGAATTCATCATTACCTCCAATAGATGCTTCTGTAGGTACAGAGTGGTATGTGAGTACAGAGTTGTCTGTAGGTACAGAAGTAATAGCATTTTAAGTAAAGCTCAACATCTCCACTTGTGGTGGATCTATCCAACTTGTTCCCTCTCATAAAATAAAACAAAACAAATTGCAAAAAATAAAAATAAAAAAGAAATAACTATGATTTAGCGTTATACCTGACCATAGTCCATATGGTGTTGTCTTAATGTATTAACAAAGATAAGCACAAATTCAATGGAACATTTGTGCCATTGCATTGAAATTGGGGCAGACCACGTACATCACTCATGTGAGCTACATTGCATTGCAAGTTCCTTTTGGGTACCCTTTTTTGCTTCTCTTGTGGAACATGTCTAGCTGCATTGCGGGACCTATCATGCTTGCTGGTGACGGCTCTTTGTCACCTAGCTAGATCTCGATACATTTTGTATCATCAAGGTCGGATATGACCCTTAATGCCACAATAAAAACAAGTCGGCCGGAAACGCGGTTAAGCAAACTTCATTTTCAACGGCAGTGACGACTTCATTTCCATTAAAAAATGGAATTGATTCACGTTTCTTTGAAGTTGACCCTTTACTTGTATAGCCAAGACCCTTGTGGTCACAAGAGTCTTTCCCCATTTTCAAGATGTCATCGAGCTTCGCTTTTCCGTTATTCAACTGTTTAAGAGTTGATTTAGAAAGTTCAAGGGCCTTTTTGACTTCTAACAACTCCTTCTCTTTGGCATTAAGTTGGTGTTGCAAGGCTGTAATTTCTCTTGACTTTATGATATTTTTATCAACTGCCTCTAACCATTTCATATAGATCTTCGCATACACTTCTTTCAAATCGGCGGTATCAACATAATTAGTAGAATCTGAATTTGAATCATAAGTCGAAGAGCTTACCTGATCTGTTGTATTGGAGTATGTGGATACAACAAGCGTTGTAGGTACAGCAGGCGTTGTGGCTACAACCACAGTTGTAGGTACAAAAGCCGTTGTAAGTACAACAGAGGAATCACTGGATTTTTCGAATATTGGACAAGCATGAGCAACATAGTTGTTGTGATGTCCACTTTCACTTTCGACATCATCGTTTCCTTCAAAAATATCTTGAAGGATCTTCCAAGCGGTTTTAGCTTCTTCGCATGAAGAAATTAGCTTGAGACGATCATGATTTACCGCGTTGAATATCACATTCAACGTTTTTGCATTAGCAAGAAGTAATCTCTCCTCGGCTTCTATCCAAATATCAGTATTCTTTGGCGCACCATTAAGAAGAGGGACAAAATATCCATTTTCTATTGCTTTCCACACCTTCACATCAAGTGATAAAATGAATGCTTTCATTCTTGATTTCCAGTACATATAATTTGTACTAACGAACAATGGTGGATTTGTTGTACATGCTCCTTCCAGTTGATTTGATTGCAATACTTGAGACATTTACCTTGTCAGGATCTCACCTTTCTTGACACAATAAGGAGCCTACGTGTTGGCTTTGATACCACTTGTAAACGCTCAAATCATTGCAATCATGAAAAACAACAACAAAGCAAGCAAAAAGAAATAAATGAACACACAAAATTGTTACTGCAGTTCGGACCTCCCATCCTACGTCTGCGGGGCTATACCCAGGTGTAGAATCCACTAAGAGAAAGTGATGTACAGATTTATGCAAGGTTCCTAACTAGTGACCATTCATCTAGCTAGTGAATCTCTCACAAACTTTGCTACACTACCTACTCCCCTTACAACCGGTCCTACACAATACCTAAGTCCCCTTGGTGCCCGAAATCCCTTCGGTGAATCTGCTAAGTCCCTTTAGCCCAATGTGTGTAAATAAAAAAAAACACGAAAATTCTAGCGTGGGAGATTAATTTTCTATTGTGATTACATTGATATATAAAGAGATCATACAACGACTTTCTTGTAGAAGCTTCCTTGTATGTCTTCAATCAAATGAGGTGGCAAATATATTATTTCCTTCTTTTTCTGTTGATCAAAGGAAACATACCTTGATTATCTTGCGAGTTGGCAATCACGAGTTGACAATCAAATATATTCTCCTAGCTGGACGTATATATGTAGGTTGGCAAGGATATATTGTCTAGCTGTAAGCGAATCTCTTGAGAATATTGGGTAAAATTCTAAAACGTGTTCCATAGCTTCAGACAAGTCTGTAGGTATAGACCAAGTCTTCTTGCGTAAACTCACAAAGGTTTAAATTACATCCTTTTTCATACCTGAGTATTGGTTGAACAAATAATGACAATAAATATTTGACCTTATAAATTGCTTTTGCAGGATTCACTGATGAAACTCCTAGGGACTATCACTGCAATTTAGGTCCAGATGGCAGGCGTAGAGACGCTGATGAAAGGCCTGAATTATGTAGAGGAACAGTTGAATTTGTTGCTACAAAAGAATTTATGGTAACACTTATTGAATCCAGCTTTGTGAATGATATAATTGATAATTCAAATGCTAATTTGTAAATGTTTAATAGATTATAGGCAATCAATTAGCTCATAATCTAATATGAATTTGCCAGAAGTTCAAGGAACACTGGATAATTTTTCTTTTGCATTTTATTGAACTCTTATCAGGGAATTCCATCGGAGAGTTTGTTTAAGGGTTGTTTGCTCTCATGTGTTAATTGAGGGTGTAGATTGACAACAAACAAATTTAAGTATATAAAGAAGGGAGGGAATTATATATTTGATGCTTATCTCTTGATGAAAATTACTCATTTGATGATTCAATGAGGCCCTTGGTTCGTTTTCTATATTTTGTTTTCCTGCCATCACTGCTACCAATTTTATATAACTTACACTAAGGTGCCATAACTCATAAGTAGCTTCATTGTCTACATCCATTATGTGCGACAGTGTTTATGGCATAGAATTAGGGGTGCAAAAATTCGGGTCCGGACCGGTCCGGGTCTGGACAACCCCTACTATAAAAAAGTATATTCATTGTTCGGACCAAACCCGGTTTTAAATTCGGACAAGACTAGCTTGTCCATTCCCGTTTTGCTTAAAATTCGGGTTGTCCAATTGTCCGAATTTGTCGCTATCTTGAAAATTAACTTTTTACATTGAAAGACTCTTCAAGTGTTAAGATATACACATATTATAATCTCATATGATGTAATTTGAAAAAGTAGCATTAAATTCATGTAATTAAACATTTAATGTCAAGAAACAATTATTAAGTATAAGAAAATTAAAATTAATTCATTCTAAAATAAAAGATATACTTAGTACATTAAGTTTTATATGTATTAGAGTAGATTAATGTTTGTTAATCTATTTAATAAGTAGTAAGTGTTCAATATACTCTTTTATCAAAAATAATTTTCTCTATTTAAAACCAGGATTGGGGTTACAAGGATTTGTCCAGACTCGACTTGGGTTTAAATTCGGACATGAAGTATCTGTCCAAACCCGACCCATATTTGTTAAAAAATTATCTGGACCTTTTTATTCAGGGCTAGACAATACCGGGTCGACAGGTCCAAACACTAAATTGCCAGCCTTACATAGAATTCTCAGTATGGGGCTATGCTAATGTACTGTTTTTTTTATAATTTTGAAGTTGGCCATTTAATGTTTTTCCTCTTATAGTTTTCTTGGTTCTTAAAAACTTGTTTGTTTAGTTTCGTATCATCTTTGTCATCAGAAACTTAAATTTCTGCATTCTCCAACTATTTCTAGATCCGTGATCCAATGCCAGCTGTCTTCTTTTTCCTCATTGACGTTTCATTGAATGCCATAAAAACTGGTGCAACTGCTGCTGTGTGCAGTGCGATAAGCCAAGCCGTTGTCGATCTTCCAGTAAGTATCCTCTGGAACTCCAATTTTTCATGACTTTCCAATGTCTTTTTGATTGCATTAGTGCATTAGCCTAGAACTTTGAGATTTGAACCTCTCAATTTTGAGCATATTTGGCCATGTAAGCAATTATTGTTGTATCAAACATATTTATACGAGCGTACATGAAAAATAGAGTTTCAATCGAATATTCAATTGAGTCGTGGATATGCTTATAAGTTATATGCACTTGAAATGTCTATATGTGAAGATTGAAGAACGCATGTGCAATTGATGCAATAGAGAGCAAAGCTACAACTTGAAAGCTTTATATTTTATTGAATTATTTATACCTGCAGGAGGGTCCACGTACAATGGTTGGCATTGCAACATTTGACTCAACAATCCATTTTTACAATCTTAAAAGAGCTCTACAACAGGTAAATTTATTTGATTTATATCACCGAAAGAAGCAATTTGCCTCAGTTCTCAAAGGTTGTCCAGTTAGCCGAAGCGTAGAAAAAAGGGCAAGGAGTTAGCTGTATTTGTTTGTCTCTTGGTTCATTTTCTTTTTTGAATTTTCAAGTTGAGGAATCGAAATCATGTAAAACAAAATATTGCTGAAATTCCACTTTTTCAGGCTCTCTGTTTTATCATCATTTTTTTTCAAATAATTTTCTGCTCGTTTTTGGTTCATATACATTGATAATGCTTTTTTACGTACTGGATGGGAAAAAAGTTGACACAAAATTAATATAAATTATTCCTTCTTAAATGAGAGCATCAAACGCAAATTTTGGGATAATATGGATGGACTTATGCAAGGTATACCATTAGATAAAAAGGTTTTTATAGGAGGGATTTAAATGGGCATCTAGGGGCAATTAATGATGGGTTGAGAGAGTTCATGGAGTAATATGGTTAGGGTAGAATGAAGAAGGAGAATCCATCTTAGAATTTGCTTCAACATACGATCTTACTTAGCTAATTCTAATTTTAGGAAAAGGGAATCGCACTTGATTACTTTTAGTGGGGACATATCAAGAGTCAAATAAATTTTCTTTAACAAGCAAAATATATAGAAACTATGTAGTGACTACAAAGTAATACCTGATGAAGCGATTTCTATCCAACATAATCTAGTATTACTTGATATTGAGCTAAAATAATGACTTAATAGGAATAGAAAGACAAATATCCTATAATAAAGTGGTGGAACCTAAAAAACGATAAACAATTAGAGTTTAGAGAAATGTTACTTAAGGAAAATGTTTGGAACCTTGACGTAGACGCCAGCACAATGTGGCTAAAAATGAGTAGTATAAGGAAAGTAGCATCAAACGTGTGAGGTGTATCTAAAGGCGTAGGACCTCCAAAGAAGGAAACATAGTGGTGGAACGAAGATGTCCAAAAAGCAATTAAGAATAAAAGAGAGATATATAGGAAATTATCTAAGTGTCAAGATGAAGATGCGCAAAATCAATATAGAGAAGTTAGAAAGAAAGCTAAAAACTAGTTACAAAAGCTAAAACATACTTATTGGAATATTTATATACAAAAGTAGCTAATAGAGATGGCGAAAAATATATTTACGGACTAGCCAAATTAAGAGATAAAAAAAAAAGATATAAGTCATGTAAGATGTGTTAAAAACGAAAATCAAAATGTTTTAACACGCGAAGATGACATAAGGAGAGATGGAGAAGTTACTCCGATAGTTTATTTGATGATGGCCTAGTTGGTACTTGGTACCATAATAGATGAAAACCTACATCAAGAAAGAAATATAAACTACACACGTAATATTAGGATCTCGAAAGTTAAAGAGACATTAAAAAAGATGAAAATAAAAAGCATGTAACCTAGATGAAATGCCCATATAGGTTTGGAAATGTTTAGGAGAAATCGGATTGACTTGGTTAACAATATTTTTTAACAAAATTTTAAGATCAAAACAAATGCCAATGGATTGGAGAAGAAGCACTCTTTGCCAATCTTCAGAACAACGGAGACTTTGAAACTTGTTCAAATTATCGAAGAATTATACTTATGAGTCATACTATAAATTCTTTGGGAGAGGATAATAGACTATAGGCGAAGAAGGGAAACAATAATATAGAGAGTTGTTTAGTTCATTGTAACAAGTACAAATGCCACAACTGGAAAATTCAACTCAATAGAAATTGGAGAAATCCGATGATGTAGGGATAGATTGAAGCTAACTTAGGAAACATCGATTAGGAGAGATTTAAAGGATTTGGAAAGCACACCATCAATTGCACTAAATCGAGCATAATGGAAGAGTTTCATCCATACAGCCGACCCCATCTAATTTGGGATTGGGGCTTCGTTGTCGTGTTTCCTTCTTAACCTCTTATTTAAACCATTGCAGCCTTTGATGCTCATTGTTCCTGATGTGCAAGATGTTTATGCTCCTCTTCAATCTGATGTGATCGTTCAACTCTCAGAGGTTTTAACATGGACTTGGACTTATCTTCCTTGTGCTTTATAAATTAATCCTATCTATTTAAGTTTATAAGTGTAAGAGAGATTCTTGCTTTTCTGAAAATTTAGTGCCGTCTACATCTGGAGCAATTGCTAGAGAATATTCCTACCATGTTTCAAAGTAGCAGAGTAGCTGAATCTGCATTTGGAGCAGCGTGCAAGGTCTGTTTTGTGGCTTAATTTGGTGGTTAATGATTTTTAGAGTTACTTATAGTTGTCTATGACATTTACTGTGTGGATATCTGTAGTAAATGTGGCACTTTGGCTTAAGTTGTCATTTTTTGCTTCTCTTCTTTCTGTAGCATGTAATTGATATAGCTCTTAACCTTTTGTTCAGGCAGCATTTTTGGCAATGAAGAGTACAGGGGGAAAGCTTTTTGTATTTCAGTCAGGCAAGTCATACGTCTGCGTTTTTCATTATTGTTTCATAGCTACATTGTGGTTTGTGATCTTTTGCAACAATAACAACAAACAAAAACATAGCCTCAGTCCCAAATTAATTGGGGTCGGCTACATGGATCAAACTCTTCCATTGTGCTCGATTTGTGATCTTTTAACTATGCTAAAATGCATCCGTTCCTGCTCCAATCAAATTTGTCGAGTAGAAATTTGAATAGCTTTATAATAATAGCCTGTTGGAGTTTTTCAAACTTTGGATGCTGCCAAGAACATTGATACGCAATGCGCTATTTCCTCAGAACAAACAGGGAGATGAATAGGAATATTTCGTCCCCTTTATGAATGACTACACAAGTTAATTCTCATGGTAGAGCGCACCCCCTCACGCATTTTTTTTATTTTTCTTTTACAACAATTTTGCAGAATCAGTCCATAAGGTTGCGTTGCCTTCACATGAGGTACCTTGCAATGTAAAGAACTTCCCTTATGATCATTGGGAAACTTCGAGTGACTTTGGTTGCACCTACTGCTTGCTGAAAGAGTTAATGCCATATTTTTGCTGTCCTTTCTTTGTTTCAGCATATTTTATGATTATGCCATTAAATTAATACTGTTATGCATTTAAGAATATTCTCTTGTATTCTCCCATTGGTGTTTTCAGTCTTGCCTTCAGTTGGGTTTGGAGCACTTTCTGCAAGAGAAGCTGTTGGACGAGCTAATACCTCTGCTGGAGAGAAGGTGTGTGTAACGACCATTGTCCTGATTAAGGAATCATTCGGCTTGAAACACGAATTAAGCCCCCGATAAACCAACCAGACTTAACCCATGTCAGAAGCCTAACCTTCAGTACCTAATAAACACAACTCGTATATCTCTAGAAAATCGATGTAAATAAAAGTAAACAACAACGGAAGACTTAAACATCAAAGTTTTCTAAAATAAGATAAAACAAAAGAGATACACGGTCCCATCCCTGTGATAATAATTATAGTACTATGTCAAAACCTCAAACAATATATAAACAACTAGAGTCTCACCACATACAAAGAAAGGACAACTACACTCCTAAGATTTGCCCTTTCCCTTGTCTTGAGTGCTAGTCGAGGTACCTGAGATTGTTGAAAAGGGGAGTGAGCATTCAACAGGCTCAGTAAATGGAATTCCACTTAGACCATCCATTATCCACTATTACCTCATTTGCAATAACTAAATGAACAATAATAGCTACAAAGGGTAATAACGAAAGTAAATAAACAATAGATAGTGTGAGATGCATATCAACAGGTAAAATTAGCTAATGTACTGGCAATCATTTAAAAAGAAGTTAGAAAAACAAGGACTGGAGACTAACTTACATAAGAATACCAAAATCTGACCCACACAATGGCCGCTCTGTGGTTCCGATAATGTATTCGAGCTTAAGTTAGCTCTCCAACATCCCTAGTGATATCTCAATCATTCTGTGAACCCCTTGCAAAGGCGGGTTTACATTGGATCCCAACCGAACTCTTTACGGGAGCTTCGTCACAGACCTATCTTGCAAATTCACTTTACATGTTTGTAAAATATAGATTCTAGTACAAAGCCCCCAAACCCAGTCCATAAGCTATATGAAACTAAATATAACTATAGACATGGCATAAAAGATAAACTAAGTGAATTCCCACTTACCTCGATCGCAAACGTCTCGATTTGTTTCCCCCGGATTGAGAACCTAAAACCAACCAATCGGTATGAATTACTAGACCATTTAGAGATGTTTAAGAACCCCTAAATATCCCTTAGACTCTCAGCCAAGTCCAAGGATCCCAACTGCTAGAGTGCAGTTTTTTATTTATCCATTTGAGGTTTGTATTGCAGCACATGACTGCTGTTTAAGGACTGCAGTCCTTGCACCCCTCTAAATACTTCCCAACACCACCATACTGTCCAGAATGCCTCAAAATGAGGTCTTTCATCACCCATAACATCCATTAATATTTTGCATCATCAAATCATAGTATTTACATCTAAACCCATCTCATTAATAATCCAAAACATGACTTGACTATGCTTAAATATCGGACAGCAGTGATGGACTGAATTAACATTTGATTTCATCATTATGAATGGGTTCAAATGAACCTAATAACACCCCATAATGATCAGCTAGTGCTATACTTGTCCCAATCCATCATTTTCCTTCACTTTTGGTCCCATTTACACACATAAAAGTGTTACAGGTTTTAGGACAGCATAGAGACCTAGTCTTTTATGTTCAAATAGGTTCTAGTGAACCCAAGAACAACACCTAAACACCTCCTAAGTTCAGCTCCAGGGCTCCTGACTAAAAACCCTATCTAAACCCTTCATTAGAATGAGAGAAAATGGAGAGAAGGAGAAGAAATTCTTACCAAGAAATCTAGTTGGTAAGATGAGCTGAAATGCTCTCTTTAATGGTGATTCTTCACCATCCAAGCCCTCCTCATTTCTTCTTCAATCCCTCCTTCACTCTTCTTTCGTTGGTGATGAGATGAGAAGAGAAAACTTGATTTCCTTGCCTTTTAAGTCTTGATCTTCCTCGAGATATGCACCACGTAATCTCGAGGCTGATCTTGTGGCGTTTAAACTACCACATAATCCACTTTAAGGTAGTGCCACCTCCTACTTCCCATGTGATCCATCTCATCCTTACTTAGATCATTTGATCATCATCATCTAGATCTCCTTACACGTATCCCGAGATAAATCATGTGTTTAAGTTACTTAAAGTGACATTGTGTTGGATTGGCACTCATCATCACACACGTATCTCGAAGCTTGTCCAAGTGTTTGAGATTTTCTTTTAATATAACTTAATATGACTTTAGTTTTTATTTGTTTTGGCACACCAAACAACACACAAACGCACTCGCACGCTAATATTGACAAACCGGGCTTAACCACAAGTTTAACTCGGGTTAATTAGCATTCGAATTAGTGCTCATCACTAGGTAAGAACACGAGTCGTTACAGTGTGGACTTGTATCTGTTTTGTTTTCCCGCCACATGATTGACCAAGGTCTTGGTGTTACATTAAGTCAGGCTCCTCGTTTACACATTTTTTTAAATCTTATAAATGGCTTGATTGTGGTATAAGTTTCCATAATTAGAGCTGTATCATTGTCATATATTGTGACTCCTCTGCGATTACTGTTTCCAATGCTGCTCCATCGCTTAATCAATCTGGGGTTGTTAGGTTGTTTTCTCATTTAGGTGCCTTACATTGTTTGCAATTGTAACCTCCATTGGAAAATAGATTGTTCAAACGCTTGGCAAATTGAATTGGTGTCATTAAATTGTCGGGTCAGGTACATTAGTTAAGTCATGCCTTTTTTATTTGTTTGCGGAGATTGTGTGATGATTCTAATCTTAAATTATTACTTGTCAATTTTGCCAAAGGTCTAAAAAGTGTGATCTTGCATAGGATTAGTTTCGATAATTGACACAATGAAAGCAGCAATGTACTTTGTTTATTTAAATTTTTGAGAAGTTCATCCATTTTAATTCAATGAATTCTGGAGTTAATTGCCAAATTTGTTGATTTCTTATTTGAGTATTCATTGTGTTTTAGGAGGTCCAAAAGTTACTTCAACCTGCAGATAAGACTCTCAAAACCATGGCAACAGAATTTGCGGAGTACCAGGTGAGAGATTATTCTCAATTTATGCTCAAAAGCAACTGCTGGTAGAATTGTTTTTCTTATTCTTTGACTATATGATGATTAATATGTTTAATATCCCTGTCATTTTGTCCATGAATAATGTGCACTTTACTTAGAAGTTATCACTGATAACTGTTCTACAGGTTTGTGTGGACATTTTCATCACTTGCCAGACATATGTAGACGTCGCCTCTATTTCTGTAGTTCCAAGAACTACTGGGGGTCAGGTATTATACGGCTAGCTTGCCTTGACTTTCTAACTATATGTTGTTTATTGTATTGTATTGTGTTTGGACTTGCTTCAAATGTGCTTAGATACTTGTGGAGTCAAGTGCAGTCGTTATTGTCCTAGTTTTGAGTTAGATTGGCTTGCAATTTTAAGGTTATAGCCTGTTTGCTTGGGGGTGTTAGCACCAAATAAAGTAACTAATGAAAGATACCTCCCCTATCTTTAGTTAAGTTTGACTTGGTGAGGAGGGGTGCACAAGGATTGGATCCAATCCAATTTGGGTCAAATTGTATTACAATCCAATTATTGCGGATTGAGAAATCGCAATCTGGTCCAGTCCATTTATTTCGCTAATCCAATTTGATTCGATTTACTAAATGCGGACTGGACTGGATCAAATTATGCGGATTGACAATTATAAAATTATTATTTATAAAACTATAAAATTAATATTTTAAATTAAAACTTAGGTAATCCCAATGAGTAACAAAGAAATTTATGATTAATAAGAACAATGTTGAATATGACTTTTAATTCAAATATATTAGTTTTAACATTTTCTGTTTTTGTTTTACTAGATAGATAACATTCAAATGTATACTTGAATATGGAAGGAATTAACTTCAGTTGCGGAAATTTAGATTTTCAAATAAATAAATATATATATAAATAGATGAAGGAATATACCAAACGTACCCACTTTGGGCACCCAATTGGGCGCACTTACCAAGGAGCGTCGTTCGATACACCTCGAACGCGTATCTCGAGGTGTACAGTGTGCCAAATTAGGTGCCCAAAGTAGGCTCCCCAATTAATCTCCATAGATGAATAAGTGGCATAAAAATACTAATCCCATCTAAATATTCAAGATTTTAAGAGTATATGTGTACATATAATATAATGTATATAAAGGTTAGTTGGATCGGATTGCGATTGGGTCCGCAGATTAAGGAGCCCAATTCGCAATCCAGTTCAATCCGTGCGGATTGCAACTTTTGCAATCCAATCTAGTTTAACAAACTCAAATTATTTATTGAGATAAACGGACTGGATCAAACTGGATCTACAGATTCGCGAATTTCATGAATACCCCTAGGTGAGGCAAGGATTACTATTTTACCCTCACCCAATTTTACCTTCTTCCTTGAAAATCATCACTTCTCTACGAACTTTGCCGCCATCCCGTGCGCCTTTATGGACTCCACCGCCGCGAGCCTTCACGGACTCTACCACCTCCGAATTTTGTTGCCATCCTTTTCTTTATGAACTCTAATAACGTTGTCAGTTTCCATGGACTCCACCACCGTTGGATTTTGTCCTCTGTGTTTGTCACAACCCCTTCCAACCTCCATGAACTCCTATGAATTGAGTGATTTAGAGAGGGATATGTGTTTTAGTAGCAGTAGGAGAAAATTTTATGTTTACCTGTAGAGAGTGAGATTTGCATTTGGCTCAGATTTGCTCTCTGATCTAGTGATTGGGAGAGAGGTCTGCTCTTAGATCTAGATCAAAGAAGGGAGAGAGGGTGTCAGGGGTAAAGAAGTCAATTCGCTATTAACCTCATTCATTTGTTAGTAAGCGAACCAAAAAAAAAAAAGTTGGACTGTACCTCCCAGTCTCTAATTTGCAAGATTACGTTTGTCCTTTCCTAAAGTGAACCAAACAGACTATTAGAATTGGAAAGGAGGCTTATCCTGACTCATTTCTAAGGAGAGTGATATTGGCCTGGAGTCTGTACCTAATATTAAGATTGATTGGATTGCACACATTTTTCGTTATAATGTAAACTTATTTACTCGTTGACCCGTTTTGGCTGCTATACGGCTTCCAATTTATGTTGTTTTTTTGCATCAATGTTTTTTTTTTTTTTTTTTTTTTTTTTACGTAGAGTGGATCCATGCATTTGTATCTTATCTGATAGTTCTATTTTAAGAGGCAGCCTCTGAATCTTTTATTTGCATGGTTATTTTGTTTTATTTTTTTTATTTTTTCAAGGTTTGGTGCGTGTAACCTCCTTATTTGTTTTTTTGTTTGTGAAGGTGTATTACTATTACCCTTTTTCTGTTGTTTCTGATTCGGGAAAGCTGTACAATGATCTTAGATGGAATATAACACGACCTCAAGGTTTTGAGGCTGTAATGCGTGTTAGATGCAGCCAGGTTATTTCGTTATTGTCTTATCCACTCTTATCTTTTTTAATCTATTGTTGTGGAGTGATGATATACAAATTACTCTAATTTGTAATCCGAGTATGACATTACTCTTGCAGGGTCTTCAAGTTCAAGAGTACTCTGGAAATTTTTGTAAGCGGATTCCTACTGATGTTGATCTCCCTGCGGTCAGTATTTCACTTATTGATCTTACCTATGGCTGTAATTGTTTCAATTGCAGCAATTTACTTGAATGTACCAACCATTTTTTTAGTTTTCTTTATTATTATTTTTCTTTGGCAACAAAGAAACACGTTTTACCTGAGGGATTACAAATTTATAATTGACTTACAACAGATCCAGGTAGCCGACCCCAATTAATTTGGAACTGAGTTGTTGTCAGATCCAAACATTAGATTGCCAAAGGGCAAAGGCAAAGCAAAATAAAGGATGTTGTAACAACTAAAGAAAAAACATTAATTGGTTATGATGCTTTCATCCTTCCAATGTTATGCTTGGCTTGGTTCATGGATATTATTCCAGTATGTAAAAATCCTAAATCTTTTAGCCCGTCGCTTTATTTCCTTTTTGTAACCTGTTACATCAGTACTCGTCGCTGCCCATTCAAGTTCAAGGAAGGAGTCATTCTTTTTTACTGCAATTCAAAAGAAATATTTGATTGAAAAAATTGGCGATTAAAGAATTGGTTTCCTATGTGAAAGGGTTTGAGTAATTTGAACTTAGGGGTCAGCTGCTGAGTAGTCGTTTTCTGTTGAACCTGCTTTCTTGTGATGTGTTTGTGTTAGGCCACTCATCTCGAAGGTGTATCAACGCAAGAGGAAGAAGAGTGGGACGGCCTTGGGCCTCACTGCTGACGATCAAGTTGGGCCCTCCACCTCTCATGGCCAAGTTGGGCCCAACGATGTTGTTTAAAGTTGTTAGTGGGTTCGGGTGTTGTATAAGATGATAGGGGAGTGGGGTATTGATATATAAGGGGAGACAGTGTTAATAGGAGGCAAGAAGAATTCCCTGTTAAAGTGGTGACTTAGAGTCTGGTGAGAAGAGTTTGTCTCTTTCTCTGGTATAGATATCTTTTACTATTGATGTAGTTTGTCCTGTGTTTGATCAGCAATAAAGTTGCTTTTTCCATCGTCATTACGTCATCGTGAATTCGATCCTTAACAGTTTGACAACAATGACAAGTAAATTAAAGGTTGTGTATAGCGCTGACCTTTTTTTTTCCCTTTTTTTATAGTTTTAACAATTTGATGTCATTTTTCTAATCACATTCATAACTTTTTTCAGAATGACCATATGCACTTAATTTTTATTTTATTTTTTGAAAACGACACGTACTATTAAGTTTATCTGATGATAAAGAAGTTTTCTGTCATCTGTAATACAAAATAATTTTTTTTTTCTTGCAGATTGATTGTGATAAAACTATCATGGTCACCTTCAAATATGATGATAAATTCGTCGAGGGCTCTGAATGCTCATTTCAGGTAAAGTTGTAATCTTTTGTGGTGTTAAGCAATCTCCTGTCCGCATATTCTCCAACATCTTATATATTTGAGTTTCCAAATTGGTGTTTGGGATTGTGTAGTTTCCGGATTACTGATGAAAAGTTCTCTTCAAAATCTTGAAATTCTGAGTTTCAGTGTGCACTTCTTTACACAACGGTGTATGGCCAACGGAGAATCCGTGTTTCTACGTTATCACTTCCTTGCACAGCAAGTATTTCTGATCTCTACCGCACAGCTGATACGGAAACTCAGTTTGCTTGCATTTTGAAGCGAGGTGACTGCTTCCATACTTGATCTTGACTTGATCCACATATTATCAATTGTGCAATAGTAATTAGTACCTTTTGTTGATACCATTGAAAAGCATTACCTAATCAATGGTAGGATTGATTGGACAAGTTGGGTTGTGCTACATGGTAGACTCAAAATTATCAAGGTGAGTACTGAGAAGTGGGACTTCTATGGGGAATGGGTACCTAGATAACAGTGCAGTGAACTACTTGTAAGAATTTGTTGGGTGGGTTGGGCGCTAGATGCAGTGGTAACGTGGTATTCTTAAATGCTTCTTCTGCATAGGCAATGAGGTCAACTCTACCGTCTTTTTGAAAGTTAAGCAATTCTGACCTACGTAGTTCATGTTTAGGGAAGGAAACATCTGTGTCAGAGTTGGAATGTGGAATCTCTTGGTTTTGCCTCAATGTTTGGTCCCCACTACTCATGTGTATGAATAGTTAATGTTTATTTAGGAGTCCATATGGAGCTTGTGCAGAGTGACAGCAGCAGTTAGCCTTTGGTTTAGTATGTTTGTAACATTGTGTAGTTTTCACTTAAGATTTCTTTTCTTAAGAATCTTGGCTCTTATAAACAAGATGAATTACGGTTCATAATAAGGCTGGAATGCATCTGCTTTTTTATATGCTCTTTACTATTATGTTTTTCTGAATTTCGTTTTTTATTTTCCAGCTGCAAATGACATTCCTACAACCCCTTTAGTTAGAGTCCAGGAGAAGACAACTGATCATTGTGTCGACATTCTACTTGCGTATCGCAAATTTTGTTCAACAGTTTCATCATCTATACAACTTCTTCTTCCTGAATCACTCAAGCTATTGCCTTTCTACACCTTAGGTATTTTTTTCAGTCGATCATTATTTTACTATGCTTTGTTCAATCTCTAAGAGTTTGCGTCAATGGAAGTTCTCTTGCATGGGAGAAAATTTTCTTTCTTGTTTCTCTGTTTTGTTTATGTTTATCATTCATGACGAAGTCTGATTAGTTACTTAACATTTGTGCCTATTTTTAACTTTTTCTTTTTACATGGTTGTGCGAGAAAAGGAGTGCATGCTAGATATATAGAGACTATTAAAGATGCGTGCAAAGGAGTAGTGAGGAATGTAAAGACATTTGGAGGAATGTAAAGACATTTGGAGGAATGTGACAATAAGACTACATCAAGGATCAGCTTTAAGCCCATATCTCGTTACTTTAGCAATGGATGAACTAACTAGGCATATTCTAACGGATATACCATAGTGTACGTTCTTTGCAAATGATATTGTCCTAGTGGACGAAACAAGAGATGAAGTGAATAGGAAATTTAGAACTTATTAGAAATACACTAGAACGTAAAGGCTTTGAGTTAAGAGAACGAAGACCGAATGCATGCATTGTGAGTTTAAAAATACTAGATATCAAGATGATGGAGTGGTGAAATTAGGGGAAGTAGAATTTTCAAGGATTGCAATTAGGCTAGCTATGCTTTATGAAAATGAATGTTGGGCGGTAAAGAAACTAATACATAAAATGAACGTAGCAGAAATGATGATGTTTCGGTGGATGTGTAGTAAAACTCGTAAAGATAGAATAAAAACTACATAAATTCAAAGAAAAGTAGGAGTAGCACCAATTGACACAAAATTTAGGGAAGGGTGGTTGCGTGGACACATCTAAAGGGGACCTACAAATGCCCCCACTTGAAAACTCGATTCAGTAGAAACCGGAGAAATTCGACTAGGTAGGAGTAGATCGAAGCTAACTTATGACGCATTATTTAGGATGGATTTAAATTATTTGGAAAACACATCGTCAATTGTACTAAATCGAGCACAATGGAAGAGTTTGATCAATGTAGCCGACTCCAACTTAAATGGGATTGAGGTTATGTTGTTGACCTATCGCAACCCTCCTTAATCTGGACTTGGGATCACAATTAGGCCAACTATATGATAATCCGAGACAATGAGGAAGAAAGAGGGGGTCGCCTCTGTTGATTTTATTGATGATAAGCGAAAAAAAGAGTTACAAGCACAAGAGAGCCCAGACTCCTAATTGAGAAAGAGTGACTCACTCTTCTCCCCAAAACCAAAAGGTCTATTCCCAAATTATACAATCAAAAAGATACCCCAGAAGTGAACAACCTCACTTCTTATAGTCCTACTCTACCCACTTAGGGCCCTCTTGTGCCATGACCTTCTAGACTCTCCTATGGACCACCTAACTACTTCTGTTCATGCTGCCCTTGCTGTCCATGTGTTGATCCTGTGTCTCTCGTGTGTCCATGTGTTGATCCTGTGTCTCTCGTGTGCTTCCTCTGGTATACTTTCAGTGTGGGCTTGACATGGGGCTTGGATCTCACCTCTTGGGCCTTTAGGTTGCTATCAATACTCCCCCCTTGAACTAGCACCTTGTCCTCAAGGTGGAAGGCAGGAAAAGACTTCTTGATGTGCTTAACAAGTTCCCAAGAAGCGTCGGATGGTGGCAGCGAAGTCCATTGGACGAGAACCTCGGGTCCTGCCGCAGAATGGCGATATGACAAAATCCTTTCTGGTTCAACCGACGGCACTACCGAGTCAGGCAGCAAAGGAGGAAGAGCCATACTCACTGGAGCGTCACCCACAACTCGTTTGAGTTGAGAGACATGAAAAATTGGATGAAGATTGGAAGAAGCAGGCAATTCCAGCTTATATGCCACCGTCCCCACCTTACTAAGAATTTTATAGGGCCTAAAAAACCTTGGACTAAGCTTAGAATAAGAGCTCTGAGAAAGAGATAACTGTCAATATGGGCGTAACTTGAGGAAAACGAAATCACCAACCTCAAACGTAACGTCACGACGCTTAAGGTCTGCCAACTGTTTCATCCGGTTTTGAGCTGTTAATAGCTGGTCGCGCAACTCCAGCAACACTTGATCCCTTGATTGAAGTAGCAGACCTACGTCGGTCAGCGAGGAGGCAGAGGAAGTGCCATGGCGAACCAAAGGAGGAGGGTCTCTACCATACACCACTTTAAAAGGAGAACAATTCAGAGACGTATGGAAAGAAGTATTATACCAATACTCGACCCAATGAATCCAATCGGACCACTCCTTAGGCCGTTGGGAGATAAAACGGCGTAGGTAAGTCTCAACAGAGCGATTGACCACTTCGGTCTGGCCGTCACTCTGAGGGTGATAGGCAGTGCTACGGTTGAGTTGAGTGTGTTGCAGCCTGAATAATTCACACCAGAAATGGCTGATAAAGACCTTATCTCGATCCGAAACAATGCTCCGAGGAAACCCATGTAATTTCACGACACCTTTAACGAAGATTTCAGCCACCGTTTTTGCAGAAAATGGGTGTTCGAGGGGCAGGAAGCGACCAAATTTGCTGAGTCTGTCAACCACCACCAAGATAGCATTAAACCCCCGTGAAGTAGGTAAACCCTCCACAAAATCCATGGAAATATCCTCCCAAATAGCGACTGGAATGGGTAAGGGTTGAAGGAGGCCACCAGGAGCAACTGACTCATATTTGTTGCGTTGACATACCTCACGGGCTGAGATGAATTCTTTGATGTCCTGTTTCATCCCATGCCAATATAATTCTGCTGTGATGCGTTTATAAGTCTTCAAGAAACCCCCATGTCCGCCTACGGGACTTGAATGAAACTCCTTTAGGATACTCTGTTTTAATGAAGACGAGGAGGATATCACAACACGACCCTTGTAGCGCAATTGCCCTTGGGCCACAGACCAGTGCTCTTTGGCAGTTGGGTCAGCCGAGACGGCACGAAGTATGGGACCCAATAAGGGGTCGTCTTCAACCTCTTTAGTGAGCTTAGAATTGTCAGCAAGGGATGCGATTGAAATTGAAAGCAATTCAGCTGCAGGGGGATATCTAGACAATGCATCCGCCACCACATTTGAATGACCGGGCCGGTAATGAATATCGAAATGGAAACCCAACAACTTGATCATCCAACGTTGATATTCCGGAGCTATTTCGCGCTGTTCCAATAAAAATTTGAGACTCTTCTGATCAGTTTTTACTAAGAACCGTCGCCCAAGAAGGTAGTGCCGCCACTTTTGTACCGCTAACACTATCGCCATCAACTCCCGTTGATAAGCTGATTTGTTGCGAGCTCTAGGGGATAGTGCTTGGCTAAAAAAATGCAATAGGCCTCTCCGACTGTGATAGGACAGCACCCACCCCGACCCCTGAAGCATCAGTTTCCACCACGAACGTCTCCTCAAAATTAGGGAGGGCGAGAGTAGGAACTTCCTTCATGGCTTGTTTGAGTGTTGAGAAGGCCAAAGAAGCTTCATCATTCCATTCAAAAGCAACCTTGCGTAGCAGTTGGGTCAGGGGAGCTGCTATCTTCCAGTAATCACGCACAAAGCGACGATAATATCCAGTAAGCCCCAAAAAACCCCGCAACTCCTTAGGGGAAGTAGGAAGTGGCCAGAACTCCATTGCTCGCACCTTGTCCTCATCAGCCATGACACCTTGACTGGAAATAACGTGACCTAAGTAGTTCAACTGAGACCTGGCAAAGCAACATTTTTTCAAGTTAACAAACAAGCAGTTAGACTGGAGGATAGAGAGGACCTGCGAGAGGTGGTTGCAGTGGTCGCTTAAGGACTTGCTGTAGACCAAAATGTCGTCAAAGAAAACCAAAACTGACTTTCGTAAGAGCCCTTTGAAAATTGCATTCATCAATGATTGGAAGGTGGCAGGAGCGTTTGACAATCCGAAAGGCATGACTAAAAATTCGTAATGACCCTCGTGTGTGCGAAATGCTATTTTGTGGATATCCTCAGCCTTGACCCTGATTTGGTGATAGCCTGAACGTAGGTCGAGTTTGGAGAAGACTGCTGCCCCATGGAGTTCATCAAGCAGTTCATTAATGTTGAGAATAGGGAATCGATCCGGTACCGTATTTTTGTTTAGAGCTCTATAATCCCGCAGAATCTCCAACTACCGTTTTTTTTCTTCACCAATATCACCGGGCTAGAGAAAGGGCTATTACCTGGCTGAATTATACCGGATGCAAGCATTTATGAGACCATCTTCTCAATTTCCTCTTTCTGAATATGTGGGTATCGGTAAGGCCGTACACGGATGGGCTCAGAGCCTTCCTTCAATCTAATTGCATGATCACACGAGCGAGAGGGAGGTAAGCTGGAGGGAAGGAATCCAAAATTGACTGAATACACGGCGCCATCACCCTATTTCCCTCCGGTGTGACCGCTACCACAACATCACAGCATTCGATTAAGAAACAACCTAACACATCGCCGATTGATCGTTGGATTTCCTTGCATGACACCATTGCGCGATGAAGTGTCGGATCACCACGTATCACTGCCGGGTTGCCGTCCACTTCAAAATACATTGTAAGATTCGGCCAGTCGATGGTCGTGACCCCTAGCGATTTCAGCCAAGTCATTCCCAAAATCAAATCCGTGTTCCTCATGCCTATAGGGTAAAAATCCACTGCCAACGACAGCCCTTGGAGAGTGAAAGCGACGTTGCGGCAGACCCCGGAGCTAGATAGTCGTGCACCTCCTCCAACGAAAACCCCATATTCCTCAGTCGAGGAGATTGGCAGAGAGAGCGACTCCACTAATGCCGGTGCAATGAAATTGTGTGAAGCGCCACAATCTATTAAAATAACCACCTCTCGACCCTTCAAAACTCCTCGTACCTTAATCGTCCGAGGGTCCGGAACACCTTCCACGGCATGTGCTGAGAGCTCCAAGACCGCTCCCTCCCCTTGTTTGTCAGGGCTCTCGGGAAGGGATTCACTGAACTCGTCGCTAGTGTCATCGTTCACCAACATCACGTTCAACACCTTGGGACGACAGCGATGTGAGGCATGCCATTTCTCATCGCAGCGGTAGCAGAGGCCGAGCTTCCGGCGAGCCTGCGCCTCCGTCTCGGTCAGTCGCTTGAACTTCGGTGGTGATACCTGGGGCGTGATTGCAGCAGAGGATCTAGGGCTCGAGGAACCTGACGAGGTGGGACTGGAGTTGGTCGACGAACTCACAGCAGAACTGGTTTTATGTCGGGGAGGGAATGGGCTTTTGGTGGGCCCAAAAATGGTGTGTGAAATCCAAGTGGGTGAAGTGGGTGGCGGCCTTCAGATTTGTTGGGGAGGCCCAAATTGGGTGTTGCGCTAGGCCCAACAAGAGACGCCCCACTCAACCCATCTCCTTCACTGATCTTCTTCTCAATTTGCTCAACCCTCTCCACCACCGCCTGTAACGTTGTTGGGGGCTCAACCAACATCTCCACTCGGATGCGATCTTTGAGGCCGTTGACGAACACTGCAATCTTATACGACTCCGGTAACCCTTTAGTGTATAGCGATAAGAGTTCGAACCTCTTCCGATACTCGGCGACTGTGGTGTCCTGCTTGATAGCAAAGAACTGGCGATGAAGGTATAAGGGGCCTCTGTAAATCGGCGGCATAACTGGGATCTCGCAGCTCCGTCCAACTGTTGAACGGCGTCTCCGACTCCTCGTTCTGTAACCAAATCTAAGCAGCTCCCACGAGACAGATCCGGGCTGCTTGTAGCTTTGACACCTCCGTCATCTCGTGTAAGGTGAAGTAATGTTCAACTTGGTTCAGCCAGACCAGTAGATCGTCCCCATCACACGTTGGCATCTTGATCTTCCTTACATCTGTGCCCGATCTGTTAGGAACACCTCGCCGCTCCAGTCTCCCTTCCATTGGAGTCTCCAGTTGTACCCCTAGATCGGGTGGATTTGGGTCCTTAGCATCGCTAGTCTCTCCGAACTGGTGAGACTCACCTCCACTGCCATCTACGCGGTGAAGCAGCATCTCCAACTTCTGGGACAAGGCGTGAAACTAATAGAAAAGATAAAAGGGAGGTTTGTGATGATTTCGAAATCTTTTCTACTAGGGAATCCATTATGCATGTTTCCATGGTGGATCGCTGTGCCTCGACAGCCGACATGAGTTCTCCCATGGATATCTCTGTCTTCTTCATCTCTCGCCTCCAACACATCAACCCGGGAGTCTACCTGTGGAGCCAAAACTGACGAGTTGCTTTGCTCTGATACCAATTTGATAGAATCCGAGACAGTGAGGAAGAAAGAGGGGGTCGCCTCTGTTGATTTTATTGATGATAAGCGAAAAAAAGAGTTACAAACACAAGAGAGCCCAAACTCCTAATTGAGAAAGAGTGACTCACTCTTCTCCCCAAGACCAAAAGGTCTATTCCCAAATTATACAGTCAAAAAGTTACCCCAGAAGTGAACAGCCTCACTTCTTATAGTCCTACTCTACCCACTTAGGGCCCTCTTGTGCCATGACCTTCTAGACTCTCCTATGGACCACCTAACTACTTCTGTTCATGCTGCCCTTGCTGTCCATGTGCTGATCCTGTGTCTCTCGTGTGTCCATGTGTTGATCCTGTGTCTCTCGTGTGCTTCCTCTGGTATACTTTCAGTGTGGGCTTGACATGGGGCTTGGATCTCACCTCTTGGGCCTTTAGGTTGCTATCACTATACTTTGTGGAAGTGGGTATAGGGTGGTAAAGAAACAACACACACATAAAATGACTTTATTAGTAATGAGGATACTTACGTAGATGTATGATAAAACTTGTAAAAATTCAATAAGAAATACAAAGAGTTAATAAAAGTAGGAGTGGCACCAATGGACGCAAAAATTATGGAAGGATGGTTGTGATGGTTTGGCTACATCTAAACTAAAGATGGCCTTTCAAATACCCTAATTAGAAAACACGACTCAATAGAATTGAATAAATTAAATTATTTAGATGTAGACCTACGATAACTTGGGACGCATTAATCAGGAAGAATTTAATGGATTTTCAAAACATGCCATCAAGGCGGAAAATCAAGAAGAGTGGAAGAGTTCGTTCTTTGTAGCCAACCCAACTAATTTGGAATTGAAGCTTGTCATTGTTGTTGGTTGAGCAAGAGAATCGACCATCATACTGGGGTCTTCCACTGAATTATGTATAAAAAGATATTAATTTTTTGACCAAATGGGTGAAAATTAACTAACCTTTCAATGCTTTTTTTTTTTTTTTAAATTCTATCCTAACCTTTTAAAAGTTGAAATTATATCATAACCTTTGTATGTTGAGTGAATTTGCATCCTAGATTATTTTCCTCCCAAATCTGTTGAGGCGGCATTAAAAAAAATCAATTTAAAAGCTACATAATCAACTTACTGTTATCTAATGAGAATGAAAGAATTAAAAAAAGATAACAAAAATATTATCTTATATATATATAGACATGCGTGCGCACGCACGTACATGTACATGTTTGATAGTACCGTGGTGATTGAGGAAAATCACCATTCATGGATCATGGTGATTTCACTTTTTGACCATCGGATTTAGATTCAATGATCATTTTAATAGCTATATTAATGACTCTTAAATGTGTCCCTTAGTACCAAAAAGCTATGTTATTATTTATTAGATTTAAATTCAATGGTCAAAAAGTTAAATCACCATGGTAGAATCACCTACCATAGTAATTAGGGAAAATCACCATAGTTGGTGATTTTATTTTGAACATTGGATTTAGATCCAATGGACATTATAGCTTCTTGCAACTTGTGCGCACATTTAAGAGTCATTAATGTAGCGGTCAAAATAATCATTGGATCTAAATCTAATGGTCAAAAAGTTTAATCACCATGGTATAATTAATATATATAAGAGAAATTGATCAAAAACTCAACTAGCATCACAAACAATAATATATCAACAAGATAGGGACCCACGACGGCACATTTTTTTTGTTCTTTTTCTTTTTTGCTTTTTTTTTTTAATTTCTTCCATTTCGTTTACTTAAAAGAAGGATTGATTAGGTAGCTTTTAAAATTGATTTTTAGCGCCACCTTAGCGGGTTAAGAGTCAAAGTAACCTAGGATGTAAATCCACTGTGACGGCCCCAAACTCTAAGGCAAACTAGGCACCACCATGTCGTCGAACACGTTACTAAGCTTGCCACCTCACTACACGTCTATCGATGATGACCCGCGACTTATTTACTTGCACGTTTTTCCGTAATTAAACTTAACCATTTATTCATTAGTGAGTTATTCAGTTAAGTTATTCAAGTGGTAGTTTATGAGATAAGTACAAAGATTGGACAATTATTTATTAAGCGGAAGACTTGCAATAAATGAAAAGTTGGTAATAAAATAAAAGTTTTCATTTATATCAGCATACGAGGTGAAAACCCCTCGGTGTATCGATACCATGCATATAGAAGGCGACAAATATCCATAGGAGACAAAATATACATGTATCAGTGTTCTACTAGTCCCAAATCCCAGCAAAATAAATACAATATATAGCAAGACATCTACGTGTAGAACAGCTATCCTACCTCAGAAGTCGCTGAGAATCCCCTTGCCCTTGTTGTTATAACCACGAACCGTCTACACATGCAATACTGCAGCGATACAGGGCGGCAAACCTCGGATCGGACTTGTGCTCGTGCTTGAGTCAAAGTCGTCAAACTTGTACGCACTTATATCAATGCAACGATAAACTCACGATAGCAGGTAATAGAATTTTAATTTAAAACAACTGTGAATGTTGTGGAGTTTCCTCACGGGTTTACTTACCTCGCATACGTTGAAGTTGCACTCCGAAACACTCCCGACGTACTTCGAGACTCGCACTCGACTCCCGTTTACGAATCCCTAATTGCGAGTGTCATAATCAATTCAAATTAAATGGGTTTTAGGTCACTTAAGCGTGTTTTAAGTCCTAAAACCAAATTCAGTTCAAATCTCAAGAATTATTGAATTCTCGTTTTCTCAACGTAATTCCTTCAAAATAGTACAAAAACCCCTAAACGAAAAATCCGTGTGTCGAAAGTGGGTTTTCTTGCTAGTTACGTTGTTAAAACATTTTTTTTTACAATTTTTGGTGTCTAGTTAGTATGTTAATAGGCTCATTAGTGCGCTAACTGCACCACTTAACTTGGGTTTCTGCACAGAATCGTTAGCTCACTAACGGGGTCGAAACCCAGAATTTCCAACTCAAGAATCTGAGTTTCTCTCCTCGTGGCCTTCGCCAACGCCGTCGACCCTACCCTCTCCTCTTGGGGGAAATACAACTGCCCAAAAGCAGCAGAGGCAATAATAATTTCATCAATTTGCATCAATTGAACAAGATTGATCATGCATTAAGCCATTTAGTCAAGAACACTAATTTTTATTCAAGATTCAGTTCGGCTCATTTTCAGTGTAAAATCGGAGTTGAGACACATTGTTTTTAGTTGGAAATCAGTATATTCTTGGTTTGATAATATATTTTCGTTTTGGGAGAGAAAACCCCAATTTGACATGCATGAACACCCAGTTTTCATGAACATTGAAACTAAAAAGGAGGGAATTGGTATCTAGGTCTTGATTTGCTCCAACTGTGGTGTGTTCCTAGCTTAATTGTACTGAATCTCCAGAAATTCCAGGTATCAAGCCTGAGTTCTCCCTTCTCTTTTGGGCAAGAATGCTGGATTTTGCTTGTAATGAAGCCAAGTGTTGCTTATATATGTTTGAATGACATGATCTTAGTCATACAACATTCCCATAATGTGAATCACTAGGTAAATCAAAAATAGAAATTTAATTGATCTATTTCCATTCCGTCCCACTTAGATTTTTCTAGGATACCTACATCTTCCATCATCCCTAAGAAAATCAACGACTTAGATACTTAAATGAGAACTTAAGCCTAGCTTGTCCATCTATTTTAAGTAATAGCTTAGGCATATCTTATGAAATTAGATAACCTAACTCATGGGTTCCCATATATTGTCTATCAATACCCAACTAAGCACTAGGTTACCCGATTACGCGGCGTCTCGCACCTACCCGCATTCCGAGGCACACTTAAAGTGTTTTTTTTATTATTATACAACTTAGGCTTACATTTATTTATTCAACATAGCTTAGGATTTTATTATTGAAATTATTTGTAATCGACTAAGCTACCCAAGTGTTCTCATATACCAACCTACTTGATACCCACGTCAACACGCTTCTCGAGGCGATATACTCTCACACTAACTCTCGCGAAACTTGGAAACTTAACACACACATGCGATGCATATGTATAGAATTAAATTAAAACATCGCAATAGAGCATACTCCAATCAAAAATAACATTAGCCCTTGGTTCTCTTGCCCGAGTTGACCGATTGTTACACGTAGGCCCGAATTACGGCCGTAAATCCCTGTAATTAGAGTTAATTTCGATTTAATTAATTCAGGCCGTTACAACTCAATATGCAAAGGTCAGAATATTATTTCAATTTTCAAAAGGTTAGAATATAATAAGAAAAATGTTAAAAGATATTTTTACCTATTTAACCTTAATTCTTGTAACAGAATGTGGACAGATATGCGACTTCCAGACAAAATTCAGTTTTGCAGTAGTTGATTTGTGATTTCATAGATGACATTAGGCTAGAGCTCACTAGAATATATATATATCTTCATCTTTCTTCAAGTATTAGCTCTTGCTTTTCTTAGTCTTGATTTCACTTTTTTCTCACACTTCTTTCACTTGAAAGTATGAATTCATTGTGTCACTGTGTATATGAGTGTGTGTGTGTGTGTGTGTGTGTGTGTGTGTGCTGTGTGCTGTGTTCTGGGAGGTTTCACTGTACTAGTTCATTAATTTTGTTTCACATGTCTCAGCCGTCACAAAGTGTGTAGGGCTGCAGAATGATGGGAGACTAGATGATCGGTCCTATTGGATTAGTCGTGCAACCTCACTCCCAATTTCTTTAGCGCTGCCTTTCGTTTATCCAAGGATGTTGGCAATTCATAAACTTCTCTTAAAGGTACGGAATTAGTGATGTGGGTTTAATTCTTTATTTTTCACTTCCTTTTAGCCTAGAAAATTATGGTTTAGTAATGAATAGATGAAAACTGTCTGATATCTCATTATGGGCAGGAGGGTGATGAATCTCTTGCTTCCGCTACTGTTCCTCTTTCCAGTGATAATGTGACGGATGATGGAATATTTCTCATAGAGAATGGTGAAGACGGATTGTTCTTTGTTGGCAAGGAGGTGAATCCTGATACAGTGGAACAATTATTTGGTTCCAGATTCATCGAGGAAATTCCTTCACAGGTACTACACTGTCTTTTTTGATTACTTAAAGTTGTCTCCTTTTGAAGAAATCAATTTGTGAAGAAATAATTGAATTACCAACTCTCGAGAATCTTATTTCTGGGTATTTCGCCCATCTTTTGGTGTTTTATTCTTGTCACCTTTCTTCCAGTACTCTTCCTTTAAAAAGTTTGTCATTGTCGTATAAACAACGATCATCGGTGCTTTTGACACTAGTCATAGAAGGAAGGTGAACAAGAAACTCAACTTGAAATTGTTACTTAATGAATACATAGATGGATGGAATAGAGAAACAACTCCTAGTACAATATTTATTGTAGAGGTGATGACAGTCCTCCAGAACGACAGTTCTTGCATTCCAATTTGTTATCTTTTTATTTATTTTTTATTCCTTTGTTGGTGGTTGGAACAGCTTTTATTTAGACATGAGGTCATGATAGAAATTAGAAACTAAGACAACGGATGAAACTTTCCTCTTAACAAAATGGAGATGCTATGTCTTGCCTAGTAGTCCATTTAAACTCTCATAACTGGTGATAAAACTAATTTTCTGCTGGCTTTTTGTTCTATAAAACATGAACTACATTAGTAATTGTTGTTCTCACCCACCTAAGATTTTTGGTGGCTGAAACCGGCTAAGTGACATGCCATTTCCTGAGAAAATTGTTACTGACTTCATCATTCATGGAGATATAGATTGATCAGATGTTTGTGTTTTTTATTTTTTCTGTTAGTAATTTTCTATCAAGGATGGGCAATTTTTCGAGCAATGTCTGTCTTCAGTTTGTTTTGCAGCAGTTTGACAATGAGTTGTCAAAGAAGCTGAATAGTTTGGTGAATGAGATAAGACGGGAGAGATGTTCATACTTACGGTAAGCATCTCTAAATAAATCATGTTTATGCAATGTGTTTGATACGTGGCTGCACTTTTCACGTCTAATTATGAGTTGGTTCTCTTATTCAGCTTGCGCTTTTGCCGAAAAGGGGATCCATCAGGTTAGCCTGCAAGACAATCTTTCTTTCGTTGAGTTGGGGCATCAAAAGTTACATACTGATTATAAAACTGAAAGCAGCGGTTAAACTAATACCATGCCTTAAACTTCTGTATAGTTTAGTTTTCAAAATCATGGCGTAAAGGGACACATAATTAGGCCCTCTGTGGTTGATACTGAACAGGCTTTTATAAATTAATAATAAGGCATAGGTGCAGTGGAATAAACATCATATTTGTTCAGCCGAGAATATAAATTTAGCTAACACAAGCCACAATGCGTAAGGAACTTAAGCCCAATTACTTTTCCTTGTTCACCAGTTTTGGTTGCCTTACCCACTATTAGATTAATCCATCATCTCTGTTTAATTTACTCTCTCATTTCTAGTCTAATCCTCGCGCGCTTTTGATTTTGTTGTGCAGGAAAGCTCTTCTTATCATACTTGACCGAAGACAAGACTCCCTGGGCCCCGTCTTATTCCGAGTTCCTTGTACATATCCACCGGCAGATCCGAATGAAAATGGGGATGTGAAGCTTTGATGGTCTCCCATCAATGAAGTTTTGTGCATATCAGTCAGTCGTAGGCACCACAGTAAATAAAATGATCGTGTAAAGCATGTATTAAGCGCAGAGAAGAAAGAATATTGCAGTTGAAATTACATCCTTAGTTAGCTGGTAAGAATTAAATTTTTGCAATTCAAAGCCAAGATTCATCATTTGAGTTGGAAGTCCTAATTTCGTTTAACCAAATGAGGTACACAGTTTTTTTTTTTTCCTTTTTTTTTTTTGATGTAAAATAATGTGCTATTGCGGTACTTTTTTTTTGAAATTTTCTATGGGGCCCAAAACATGTTCGTTATATTTTGAGTAGTAATGTGTATAAGAATTGCCCTTTTTTTTTTTAGTAAGAAACCTATTTTTTGATTATTTTGTGTTGTTAAATGCTTTAATTAAAGTGAAATTGTGGATTAGGCAGCTTATGTTCTTACTAGAGCTGGAGATTATTTGTGCAACTTACATACAAGTTGACATGAAGTAACGAAGCTTATTTTTCTTCCAAAAGGAAAAATTAAAAACTTAAAACTCCAACTCCCTTTGGTCAAAAATATAAATCTTTTTAGCAAATTTTTTTTTGTCAAAATTATAAGTTGCTTTCGGAATTTGAGAGTGCATTATTATTTTTTACTAATTATACCTTTATATAAATCAAATATTTATGATTTTTTAATTTTTTAATTTTTTATTCATTTAATGTTAAATGACGTATATGTAAATTACATTTGTAATTAAGATTGTCTTAATTCTTGTGCCTTTACTATAAACGACTTATATTTGTGACCGGATGAAGTATTATGGGTAGAAGTTGTCTACAGATCACGTTATACATCTATCCCTTAGTGGCAACTGATTTACACTCTTAACACCTACCTCAAAAGATTTGTACTAATAACCACTTTGACTAGTTAGAAGACACTTTTTTAAAACGCGCCTTCTAAAGGCATGTTTTTTAAAACGTGCCTTCAAAAGGCGTGGTTTTTTTAAAACGTACCTTATGTTTAAGTCAATTTACATAGACAAAATGTGCTTTCTAAAAGCGCGCTTTCAAAAGACTTCTGAAGGACCTTTTTGCAAAATGTGCATTCAATTATTATGCTTGTCTTAGTTTGCATGACAAAAAAAGTTACAATTGCAAATCTTTTGAGGGGAATGTAAAAAATATAAACATTTTGTCAGGGATAGATGTGCAAAACAAAAATCCTACTTTTGTTCTATAAATTTCTTAAAAAATAATATTCAAAATTCTGGTCCAATATATGTTGTCGTGTTGTTAATGAAGGAAAACAATTTATAGTTGCATTGAAGTCCATTTTTTAAATTTAAAAAATATTCTTTTGATAGATTCACAATTATTGACGTATGTTTGCGATACACTGAAATGTGCACGCAGGACTCTACGCTATTCAAGGGACTTAAAGAGCTTTGTTTTTTTGTTATTGTTTCTTTTCTTTTCTTTTTTGTTGAAACTTTGTTTAAGAGGGGTGTATTCAATTAAGATTTTAATAAACTTTTAGTTACTTTTATAAGTGGATGATTTTTTTGAAGTTTATAGATTTTCGTAGACTTTTAAAGACTTTGATGAACTTTTACGTGAACTTTATTTTGATGACTTTTATCAACATTTAAGATTTTTAGTGACTTTTGTGAACTTCTTAAACATGATTTTGATGATCGATCAAGACATAATTATATTGATTTTTCTTAATAACTATTACTAATTTTTTTGAAAATGTTTTTATATTTTAATAAAAAAATAATATATACATATTAATGAGTTACTATCAAAATAGTAACATAACAAATAAGTAAATAAATATCAACAAAACAAATAGGTAAATGACTAATCTTTTAGGGGCAAAAAAGAATAAGTAAGATCATTGTGTAAAAATTTTGCACTTTTTTGACTTAAGTAAAAAAATTAATATTCTTTTTCCTAAAGAATGATGGTTTAAATTTCTTAAAATGCACTTCTTGCATTTGAAAGAAAAATGATTATTTTCTTCAAAAATAATAATATTACACTTTTTGATATTATAATTATGTATTTAATAAACGAAACTTCTTTGTAAAAAAATTGTATAAAAATGTATGATGATGCAAAAATGACATCTTATATATTAATAACAACATCATTTTCATAAACATAGACATTAGAGTATAATGAGTGAGCGATGAAATTCATGAGTTGTGGAGTGGTTGGAGAAGTTGATAAAAATAATTGATAAGAAAATACCTTATGAACAATGAAGTCTTAATTGAATAAGGGAATCAACAAAAATTAGAAGTCTCTAAAAGTTTCTGCGTTGAGGTGAAGAGAAGTTGAAGATTTCTTTATGTATATTTTTATACAAAAAGTCTATAAAAGTCTAGATTTGTAACCAAACCACAAAAGTCGCCAAAAAATTAAATACGCTTTACTTTTATGAACTCTCTAAAAGTTTAAATTGAATACCCCAAAACTTTTATAAACTTTTAAAATGTTTATAAAAGTTCATATTGAATACACCTTACTTTTATAAACTCTATAAAAGTTTTAATTGAATACACCTAAACTTTTTTAGTTATTAAAAGTAACCAAAAGTCCAGTAAAATCTCAATTGAACACACCCCTATAAATTTATGTGTCAAAACTATGTGATGCAATCATTTATTAAAAGAAAAACTTTAATTTAGTAAGTTGAAGCAAAGAAAAAAAAAAAGAGTTGGGCATCTACACAGAGTACTTGAAACTTTGTGGACCTCTCCACAAAATTGAGAATAATAGAATAGAATACTGTCTCTACTCTCCACCACTGAAACGACTTGTACGTGCCACATTTTTTTTGCTATAATATTTGTAAAAACACAATATCTCAGTGCAACAAATTTTGCTGTGGGCGCATATATCATAGATAATAACACTATATATATAGGTGATGTGCGCACAGATACACGCTACTTGTCTTAACACAAATGTGGAAACGATATGTCCAGCAGATTTTCTATGGCCATAGATAGTAGCTTTGTATATATAAGTGTTGTAGGGACATGTACTGGCTGTCTTTCTTGGCATAAATGAAAATGGTAAGAAAAATAAATTGCAGTAAATAAATGACACACAAGAATTGTTTACGCAGTTCGGACCTTCAGTCCTACGTCTACGGGGCCATACGTAGGTGTAAATGCACTAAGAAAGATGATTACATATTTATATAGAACTTTTAACTAGTGATCCCTCACCAAGTTCTATTACACTAGTCACTTCCCCTTACACTTTGCACTTACACGAAATCTCTAGTCCCCTTGGTATCTGAGATTCCCTCGGTGTTTCGACTAAGTCCCTTTAGCGCACTGTGTGCATAACTAAAGATAATGTTTTCTCTTATCTCACTCTGAATATGAAGAACAATTAATATATCAAGTGGGTGCTTTGCATTTGCGATTACACTCATATTTATAAAAGGTCTAAGATACATTTGATTTAGTCTTGATTGCCTTCAACAAATCTAGCCCATATCTTTTTTTCCTTTTAGTCGTTTAAGAAAATTGATTGCTTGAATCTCGAGTTTCCTTATTCTTTATCTCGTTTGAAATAAGCAATCAGAGCATGGGCTCTCTATCATTGTCTTGTAAATTCTTGCCATTCTTTGTTGATACACGGGATACTGGGTAAGTATTTTTGTGATCTCCAAAGATCTTGGTGAGTTGTACATATATTCTCTAGGACTACCTGGCGATATCATAGGCAAAACTACACAATGAAATAACTAGACGGACCATTAGTGACACAATACGTTTCACTAAAAATTGATGCTTAAGGTGTGACACACAATGACAACTTCTAGGGAATTTATGTTTTAACAATCTCCCCCTTTGATATTTGTGTGTCACAACTTAATAAATGGATTAGATATGCAATAAGTGAATGTGCAAATGTTACGTTAAACAAAAATAGCCATGCAACATGAATGAGAGACATTAGTTTAAAAACTAACATAAATCGTATATCAGTTTAACACAAAATAGTTGAAGTTCAACACGAAATATATTTAATGAACCAAAATGCAAAATAAATCAAAAAGTGATTGTCTTGTGATTCAAAAACCTATATCTAAGCCTAGTCTCCCCTTTGTGGACAAAAAAAAAAAAAAAAAAAAACAAAAGGTACTCTGGGGAGATATCATCTAATAATTAAGAAAACATAGTTGGTGCAAACGAACGAGCAAAAAAACCTATATGTTGGACAACTATCATATCAAAAGCTACAAACTTCACATCAGTAGTAAAAGTAGCGGACATATAAATGTTATAAAATAGTTGTAGCATGAGATAGCTTCGAAACAATAAAGGAAGATGCATATGGAACCTTATACTTACATTATGTTCATTATTACCTCCAACAAAATCAATTGTTGGCACAGACAGTGGCTCTGCAATTGACATATGTAAATAGCAGTCTATGGGCACAGATGCTGGTAGAAGTCTGCATATGCGGGCTGATTGTCTGTAGACGTACAGGCTGTGGCATTTTAAGGAGGTTTATCTTCATTTTATCCAACCTTTTCAACCCGTTCCCTAGCATAAAACAAACAAAAAATTTTTTCAAAAATAAAGAAGATAATTAAGTTTTAATGTTATACCTTTTTATAGTGCATATGGTCTCGCCTTAAGATGTGAAACATGAGTTCAATAGAGGATTTGTGCCATTGCATTGATGTTGTGCCTTAGGAACCCACTGTTGCTGATGATATGATCTTTTATCATCAGCTTTCTTTGAAGCATCACTTCTCTTGGTGATTGATCATTGTCATCTTGCTAGATCACGATGCATTTTGAAGCATCGTGGCCGAATGTGCCCCTTTATTCCATAATAGTAGCAAATTGGCTTGAATCGGTGTGAAGGATTTTCATCACTTTCTATATGGGTGACATTCTTTTTGGTAAAAGGAGTTGTTTCTCTCTTTTATATGAAGGTAGATGCTTCATTTTTTAACCCGAGCCCTCTGTGGTCACAAGAGCCTTTCCCCATATTGACTATGTCATCTAGTTGGGCTTTTCCCTTGTATAGTTGCTTCATTGTGTCATTGTACTTCTCAACTGCCTTTCGAATTGATAATGCCCAACTCCTCCACACTCTCAACAATGATTGAATTTTTTCTTTCCATCATCATCCATGTTTTTGTTTAGAATCATGGTACTTGTTGTCATTCACATTTTTGTACAACTTATTGTACTTTTTGGTGAGTAAGGCGAAGTCGCTCTCTTCGATCTGATCTTCTATGATGTACTGAGCAGTAACTTTGAGAGCAATCTCACGTTGCTTTCTACTTTGGTTCAAGTGCATTTCATATGTTGTGAGAAATCTCATTAACTCATCGAGCCGCAAGTCTTTTAATCCTTTTATCTCTTGAATGGTTGTCATTTTTACATCCAGTTTGGATGGTAATGATCTAATGACTTTTCACCATTTTGCGATTCAAATATTTCTTGTCGATTTGTTGGGCTTGATTTGATATGTCTTTAAGCTTTGCTGTATACTTTGCAACAAGTTCATCGTCATCCATTCTTAAAGCTTCAAATTGAGATGCCATAAGTACTTTTTCGAATCACTAACATCTTCATTTCCTTCGTAGAAGTTTTGAAGAATTGTCCATACTTCCTTGCCTATCTTATGCGATGAAATCAGCTTAAAGTGCTTTTGGTTCATGCCACTAAAAATTACATTCAAGGCTTTGGCATTTGCAAGTAAGAGTCATTTTTTGCCTCAGTCCAAGAGTCAGTATCTTTGAGTTTTCCATCGACTTCAGGGGATTTGTAGCCTTTCTCTATTGCTCTTCATGCCTTTACATCGATTGATAATATGAACCCGTCTATTCATGACTTTCAATAAGTGAAGTTTGTGCTAGTAAGCAGTGGAGGTCTTGTGGTTGATACTCCTCCAGGTTGATCTGATTGGAGAGGCTAAAATATTGCTGCCATCAGGATATGCATTCTTCGGCACAACAAAGGGTATAGGTGTTTGTCTTTGATACTAAATGTAAAAACACAATATCTCAGTCCAATAGATTATGTTGTAAGCACAGACATAACTATGTATATATAGGTGATGTGGGCACAAATACAGGCTCCTTATCTTGGGCCAAATGTAGTAACACCGTCCAGCAGATTTTGTTGTGGCCATAGACAATAGGCCCATATATATAAGTGTTATGGGCTCTGATATGGGTCGTCCGTCTTGGTGTAAATGAACAACAACAAGAAAAATAAATTGCATTAAATAAACACGCGATAAATTTTTACTTAGTTCGGACCTCCTATCCTACGTCTGCGGGGCCACACTCAGGTGCAAATGCACTAAGAAAAATGATTACATATTTACATAGAAACCCTAACTAGTGATCCCTTGCTGTAACGACCCATTTTCCAAATGCACCACATGGGCCAATGCGGGCCCACAACTTGGCCTACCAACACCAGCTGTGTCCCACATGTCATTTCATCCATCATTTAATCATTATTAACCTCAATACAACAATTTACTATTTAAGTTGTTACTGAACTCGAGTCATCTGTTAAAATCATTTTAAACCATAATAAATCACAGCGAAAGTCTTTTATTATGACAATCTAAAATATTACAATTTTAGAGTCATGCATTTAACTCTGATACCTAGTGTAGAAAACCCATAAATTATCAAAAATATAAGTTCTTGAAGTGTCTCGCAAGCCCAAATTCCTAAAACAAAAACAAAGTATACATAATACAAACGTATAAGTCTGGTTTAATATCTCTGAATCATAAGTACTCTGAAAGCTTACCCTTGCCACGACTTGTACTAGGATTTGCACTCAAGCCATCACAAAAAGGCAGATGACGAGTCCAGAGTAAGTATTCACAAGGAAATTAAATGAGCAATACGGAAAGTAAATACTGGAACTTAAACAAAACTATTGAATAAACATGCGGAAATAAATACAGACAACTGCGATCATCGCATGCATAAGTAATAGTGAAAGCTCAAAGTGTGTTTCTAGAGCCTAGGGTCAGACTAGCGCTATACTTCGGACTCCCCACAGACTACTCCTGGTGAGTAGCACTCAAGGAAGGCCAATATCTGGATCCACTAGATGGTCGACGTATAACCTACGACGCACCCACACGTGCCCCGACGCGACTCTCGGGTTGAACTATTCACCGAGATCTCTGGCACACGTGCTATGGCCCAGTGGACATACACACAGGAAAGACACGGAGGAAGAGCCTCATCGTCCGTCCATTTAAACCAAAACCAAGAATAAAATATTGAAAGACAGAATATGAATACAAAAGCAAAAATATAGTACTGCTCAAGAAATTTCAGTTGGGATATTGCACACCTCAAATCGCACTCCGCGTCCCAGTAAATAACCCCCAATCCTGCTTCTCTGAATCCCTGATATCCAAATTACCGCTCAAAATGACCTATTTCCATTTATAATTGATTTTTAGTCAATTAGATGTATTTTATGTTACTTAGAAACAATAGTCTATAATCTGCAATATCTAGCGCACTAGGTCTAGGGATTAACGCGCTAGATTTCTGGGCAGTTAAACGTTCTTCATCAAGAAGAACATTAGCTCACTATATTTTTATCTAACACGCTAGATGACCTCATTAGCGCGCTAATCGCTTTCTGGACAACAGTTTGGTTGAAAATTCTTGGTTTTAAACATCATCGCCCACAACAATCACTACAACAACTTATCTCACTTAACTTCATAGCACCTAAAACCCACCAAAACAATCACCTTATAACAACTTAACAATCCATATTGGATTCACATTAAAGCCTTAAAAATTATACCAAAGATAAAGAAGTTGAGGTGATTTTGAATCTCACATTGCTTTGATGAATCAACCACTTCAAGCTCCTCAAATGATCAATTTGAAACTCCAAAACCCTTGTTTCTTTTTCTCTATTTTTGGATTTGTCATCAGGAGAGAAAAAAGGTGGTGGAAACTAAAGTCAAATTGACTTTTATAGTCCAATATGTATCTCTCCTCACTTGTGCATCTCAATGCAATCTAATGAGCACTATTTGCTCCATTATTCAACCTCTAATGACTTCAAATGTGACATCAATAGCACACTTGCCCTTGTTCTTAACCCAAAAAGTTGTCTTTCGGGTGTTTCGACGCCGTGTTTCACATCCCAAAACGCGACATACACGTACTACCATGTCCGTAATCATCAAATATACATCACATATTATCATTTAACTCATTTTATTCATTTTATGTGTGTATTATTTCCCCCGACTGAATATTATGTCTTTTAGTCTACCCGGTACTCGCATCGACATGCATATCGAGGTGAATACGCAACACACAGTCTCGCACGTCAAATGTAATTTAAATACACACATTACAATGCCGTTTAATCTATTTCAACGTAAACATCGCAAATTCGACAAATCAGCACACAAAAGAACTATTTACCTAACTCCAGATGCGTACTAGCCTAGCTGCAGGTCCCACGAACATCTGAGCTGCCAGCCACGTCTGCAACCACGTCATTAATAAAGGTGAATCAAATTCAGGCCGTTACACTCGCCAAGTTCTATTACATTAATCACTCGCCCTTACACTTTACGCTTACATGAGATCCTAAGTCCCTTTGGTGTTCGAGATCCCCTCGGTGTTTCGAGTAAGTCCCCATAGCCTAGTGTATGTATAACTAAAGCAAATGTTTTCTCTTATCTCACTTTGAATGCGAAGAACAATTAATATATCAAGTGGGTGCTTTGGATTTGTTATTACACTCCTATTTAAAAGAGAAGACCTAAGATACATTTGATTTGGACTTGATTGCTTTCAACGAATCTAGCCCATATGTTTCTTTCTTTTTAGTCGTTTAGGAAAGAATTGATTGGTTGACTCTCGAGTTTCCTTATTCTTTATCTCGTTTGAATAAGCAATCAGAGCATAGGCCCTCTTTCCTTGTCTTGTAAATGCTTGCCATTCTTTGTAGATACACGGGATACCGAGAAAGTATTTTCGTCATCTCCAAAGATCTTGGTGAGTTGTGCATATATTCTTCGGGCCTACGTGGCGATTCCTGGGCAAAGCTATACAAGGAAATAACTAAATGGACCATTAGTGACACAATGCGTTCCACTCAAAATCGATGATTAAGGTGTGACACACAATGAGAACTTCAGGGAATTTATGTTTTAATGATATTGAATCATTGATAAAATGTCGCTCGCGAAAAGAATTATGTAGCCAAATCGAAATCAGTTCAATCACGTACCATTAAATTAACATATCTTCATCTTTTGTTTTAGTACGTCGGTGTGCCTCTTTTGGGGTTTTCTATGTTGTTTGATTAAAAAAATGCTCTGCTTACGTAAACCTCATCAATTTTTTTGGTTAGTTTCACTTCCATTCGTGCCATTTGGGTACTTCAAATTATAAAAAGAAGAACATGTCGATTCAGGTATACAAAGTCATTGGATTGTGCATCTAGATTTATGTGTAGATATCTCGATGTGTATCCAACGGACTTACCAATTGTTCAGTAAATAACTATAGGGAACGTATGTGTCAAAAGTTTGCCAGCCAAACCTTTTCAATTATAAAATAGAAAAGAAAGTGCCTTGCATATTTTTGTTTATACAAAGGTCTCTTTTTCTTAGGTGTACACATTCCAAATGTTTTGTTACTTAAAAAATGTGATAGAACAAGATGTACGGTTGAGATGAGAAGTTGTGAATATAAATTAGGCATCACCTTGCTTCGCAAAGCATAGGTGTGGTCTCATGAGTGAAGGCCGAGCTTGGATCTGGCACCTCTTTGGTGGGAGTCTTTAATTCATTTCATTTCTTCTTTAATTTGGTTTTGAAAGTAGTAATTTCTTTATAATTCTAGTGTTTTTTTTTTTTCGAAATGATCAAAGACTCCCCTCCAAAGAGATTCTAGATGTAAAGCTCGATCGATGATCCGTGGTGAAGCCAAATTAAAGAGGGGGCGCAGTTTGACCGCCTATAGCTAGCTTTTAGTATCCATATATTCTCTAAGCTCTCATTTCGCCCTGACACACTACTTTTATATTACAACAAATTATGGATTTAGCAACAAACGTATCGCAAGGAAAGGAAATTTTATTGCTAAACTTTGCTTTCTAAGTAACAAAATAGTGAAAAATGCTAGAATGACACTTCTAATGACACTATAAGTGACACTCCTATAGCATGGTGGATAGGTCTCACGTAAAAATGAGTGTGCAAAATAATTTTTGGTGCACAACAAGCGTTGTGTGTATCTCAAAGCGCGTACGACGGGTTTTATGAATGTGTGCCAACATGCTACGTCACATTTTTACGTGAACCCGCCTGCTACGTCATAAAAGTATCACTTAGGGTATCATTAGGGGTGTTATTTTAACATTTTTTATTTTGTATCAATTTATTATAGCAACAATTTGCTAGTTGCTGCAAATGGTTTAACACGTTATGTGGTTGAGGGATTGTGTCGCATTCACGTTTTAATGTACCAAAAATTCAAAAAAAAAAAATCTTGACCGTCAGATGGCCATAACTATTATTTCTTCATCTCACACATTTGGTCGTACGCGCGTTTTACTTTACTTTGGATATGACGAGCTAACACGGGCGCCTACACGCTCGCTCGAGCTCTGCTGCTCTTCACGCTTCTTTCTCTCCTCGAAAAACCATAGCGTTCGCTCTCTCTCGGCAACGGCTATGGCGGTGACGACTTCAGATCCATCTTCGACTATCTGATCTCTCTGTGAATAGCGAAGACTGATCTCCCTCGTTTGCTCTCTCAATCGATCTGCAACTCACACTCTCGGCGACTGCTATGGTGACGACGACTTCAGATCCATCTTCGACTCTCTGACCTCTCGCGCATTCATTACTCGCATAGAGCCGACTTCAGTTGATTTTCTTGTGTTGACTTTCTGTTTTTGATCTGATTTAGGCTTGTTTGTGGTTGATTTGATCTTGAATTTTGAGTTTGGTTGATTTGAGATCTGTTGTTACGGACTCGGTTTCGTAAATTTTGTGTTTAAATTCTTGATTCTCTCTGCTTTTGTTGAGATCTGATTGATTCTCTTGCTTTTGTTCGGAAAATCGATGTTGATGTCTTCGATTCTTCGATTCGAGGTCGATTTTGTGGTTTCTAGTGTTTAGTTTTGTTTCCTGAGCTTTGATGCTCTACATCTTCAACGATTCTTAGTCGGTTTCATTTGGTAGTTGAAGATTGCAGATTCAGAGTCTCTAAACTCTGATTTAGCCATCACTGATCAATAAAATGCTTATCTAGACTTCAACCTTGCCCGTTATAGTAAACTAAGAACCAAGTGGCAGGCTTGTTCACTAGTTTTGTATGAGGTTACTAGTTGTAGTTTCTTTGTTATCAATCAAAAGCTATAATTGGAATAAATCAGAATCCCTACAATTGTTGTCTCGATTCTGGAAATCCACTCAAGTGATGATAAAAGAGAGATGGAAGTACAGTCGAGGTCACACTAAAATGTTGTGAAGAAGCATAATTACCTCTGGCAATGATGTATGACAATGTAGGTTCAGTGAATACACTAAAAAGTTGTGAAGAAGCTTAATTTCTTTATAGTACTCTGTAAAGAAGCAACATATTTATGTATCAAAGAAGGGCCTGGACATATTGCAAGGAGCACAAGTACTGTAGCTAGAGCAACATTACTTGATTGCACTAAAAGCATCGACCAAAAATCAATTTAGTTTGCATGTGTGTTGTCCATATACACTGGCTTACTTTATCCAGAAGCTATAGTTTTGATTCTTTTGAGGAATATGTTTTAGTTCACATTTGTAGTGAAAAAATTAATAGCTTTATACTAGTGGCTAAGATGGTGGCGTGTATCTTAATTGAAATTCATATAGGAAAATGCTAGGATGCACCTCAATGGACACGCAGGAAGGGCACCTTCCTGACGTAGGGTCCCATGTCAGCACGCGCGGGCCCATCATGTTAGCAGCTCTCTCATTTTCGTTCTTTTCACTGAAACTCAAAATTAAATAGTCATTCCAACTTCAAAGCTGACGCTGCATCAGTCGACTGTCAAGTGTCCGTATTGGCAGGTTCTCGGTCGGCTGAAAACCAAAATTTTAAACTACCCATTCTTGCTCTCTCTTTCTTCTTCATTTCTCTTATGCTCATCTCATTTGAGACATCAAAGGTTGGACAAACCAAAGAAAGAACCAAGCTCGAACTAACTATTTTAGTCCCAGAGAAGAACCAGACTAGAGCTTTGACAACATTGTTGCTCGTGAGCCAGCCACCACAAATACGAGGTGAGCTCGGACAGCGTTGTTGCTCTTGAGGCAACCACTAATTCTCCAACTATTTTGTTCTCTAATCACGGTAAAAACTCTCTAGCTTGTTGGTTAAGTTGCGTAGGTAATTTTTTCTACTGAAAGATAAAACTCTAGTATTTTGATTGTCCTATAGTTGAATATGTGAGATTTTGTTCAGGGCTTAGGCTTTCGTGTTCCTTATTGTATCGGGTTTGTCGTTCTTTGTTTCTCTATTCCCCATCTCAGCCACATAATAACGTTTTTGAAATAGAGAAGAACATGTGCTGACACTCCATTGTTGCTCGTGAGGCAGCCACTAGTTCTCTAAGATTCGGATTCTCTACTGACGGTACACTCTGGATGTTGTTGTTTCTAATTTTTTTTGTTAATGTAATGATAATTAGAGTTTAGGGTCCATACAATGTTGTTGATGTTGGTAAATGAAATACTCCTACTGTAATAGAACACTTTCGCATTTTGTTTGTTGGGTTTTATTGTAGGGAAAGATGGTGATAATGAGAGCACTCTACGTTTACTCTCTTTTTAGCGATTTCCATTTTCGACGATGATCTTGATAGGGATCTCTCAAATTTTTGAAGTTTCTCAATCAAATTTGAGGTTTTGAATTGAGTTTGAGGTTATGCATGTGGACTTCATTTAATTTCATGTTCATACTATGTTCTTTGCAAGTTATGGCTCGTAAGGGCAAAAAATGGTACGTTGTATTTAGCGGTCGGGAAACATGTGTGTTCAAGACATGGGAGGAATGTTGCTAGTCCATACATGGGTACAAGGGTTGTAGCTATAGATCTTGTACAACTAAAGAAAAGGCATTTGTAGCCTTGGAGAGATCACAAGCACGGATGTCCAAATTAATAGGTGATGCCTCTACCTCCTGAACGGACAATGTCACTACTCGGCTATAGGTAGCGCCAAACTGTTGGGATGAGTATGGAGGCATTCCCCCACCTCCGCATCCTTCTGGCCAATGGATCATTGACACATTACAAGACGTTAGGTGCTGTAGTTGGTGTGGAAGTGATGAATGTGTCTCATTGCGTGGCGGAAGCTATGAAAGAAGGCTGTGATGTATGTGTTGATTGTTTAATGGAATATTAACTCTAAATTATATGTATATGTTGGTTGTTTAGTTGTATCTGTATGTATGTGGTGGTGGTCGTGAGCCATGAAGATTGTATGTGCCTGTAGCTGTGAGAAATGAAGGTTGTTTGTGATTATAGATGTGAGCCACTCATGAATAATGTATGTTCTGCTTGCATTTGTGTTTGCGGCTTCAATAGAAATATCAATGTTTCTTTCTCTTCTTTTTGTCACAAGTTGATTCGGTTTCGCAAAAAAAAAAAGAGATACATACGTTATTGGGAAAGAAAAGAAGTAAGTAAATAATCAACCAACGTGACTATCCATTACATAGCATTGCTCTTCCGTGGAATTAGGCATTACATACTACGAATGAGTTGAGCAATCAACATAATCAATACTATGAAAGAGGCATTATCATCCCACAAAATAAATGAATTTTGTACTAGTTGTTCAAAAACTTAAAATACCATAAAGTTCATGTGCCATGAAAACTAAATGATAAAACCAACTGCATAACCATATTTTTGCCCCTCATGCTCAAGTACCATACATACATAACCTATCAAGGATCAAACCAACTGCGTAACCAAGTTTATGCTCATCGAGCTCAAAGATACCAACATAATCTAACCACAAGTTAATCAAACATATAATAAACCACTTAATAACCAGAATGAAAGTTAAGTACCCTAAATAAAAACGAAATGTAAAAAATTCATAGTCACATGGTCAGTCAAATTACTGGTCATTTGCCTAAGAGTCATGTCCTTTCATGTCTCCAAGGGTAGCAAAGCACCACCAGGTCCGGTCCGTTTTGCTGAGCCTCCACTCCCTTGAGCAACTTGTAGTTTAAACTGTGCCACTTTTCCCTTCAAGTCCGACCCCTGGGAATTTATGTTCTGCTCCAACATCCCAACACGCATGCAACAAAGGTGTAATTTTGAACTATAACAATAAAGATATTACTTTTGCAACCTTCAACTGTATACTTTACCATGGTCTTAATTTCCTGCATCAGGGTCGTTGATGAGGTATGCACCAGTTGCTTCAATTCCTCAACCTAATTCTCTTTCGTTGCCAATGAGGTCTGTAGTATTTGATGTATGTTCTTCATGTGTTGTTATAGCAGAGATGCAAAAGGGCGACGGTACTGCCAATTCCACTGTATTTATGATCTCTTCCAATTGTTGCTACCGCACCACGATTATGAAGGGCCCAACTTCTATGAAAAAGGGCATCGCCAGGCCTAATCTGTAATAAAGCCTTAATCCCAACCACGTAAGATTTAATTACGTATTAGTCAGCCTTTCGTCTCTATTTCCTAAAATTATAAATGTTCAAATATTATTATATTTCAGAGCTAATTAAAATTACCTATTATCATATGCTTATGTGTGTTAACAATTATGCGGAAGTTTTCATTATTTAAAATCCTAATTGTAGGAAACCATGCATACAAAGCATCACATGCATGTATATATATCAGTATCAAAAATGGGGAACTATACACTCAACCCAATGTACAACTCAAAATACAAACAACAACAACATAGCCTCAGTCCCAAATTAACTGGGGTCGGCTACATGGATCAAACTTTTCCATTGTGCTCGATTAAGCGCAATTGATGGTGAGCTTTGCAAACCATTCAAATCCCTCCTAATTAATGCATCCCATGTTAATTTTGGTTCGCCCCTACCTCGTCGAATTTCTACAGTTTCTATTGAGTCAAGTTTTTTAGTTTGAGCATTTGTAGGCCGTCTTTGCAGGTGACCAAACCATCGCAACCGCCTTTCCCTAATCTTTGTGTCAATTGGTGTTACTCTCACTTGTCTTTGACTTTCTATATTTCTTATTCTATCTTTACGGATTTTATCGCACATCTACCTAAGCATCCTCATTTCTGCTACGTTAATTTTATGTAATTGTTGTTGCTTTACCGCTTAACATTCACTTCCATAGAGCATAGCTGGCCCAATTGGGGTCCTATAAAATTTTCCTTTTAACTTAGTAGGAACATCTCGATCACAAATCACCCCTGTTGCACTCCGCCATTTTTTTCATCCAACTTGAATTCTATGTATGACATCATTCTCAATGTTACCATCATTTTGTATGATTGATCCTAAGTATCTAAAGTGGTTTACCTTAGGAACTTCTATTTCCCCTAATTTTACCACTCCGTCATCTCGATGTCTAGTGTTCTAAACTCACAGTGCATGTATTCGATTTTCGTCCTACTCAACTTAAAGCCTTTAGATTCTAATGTATTTCTCCAGAGCTCTAATTTTCTATTCACTCCATCTTTAGTTTCATCCACTAAGACAATATCATCCGCAAATAGCATACACCATGGTATATCCTCTTGAATATGTCTAGTTAGTTCATCTATAACTAAGGTAAATAGATATGGGCTTAAAGCCGATCCTTAATGTAGTCCTATCGTAATGGAAAATTCTTTTGTAGCTCTTCCAAATGTCTTTATACTCGTTACTACTCCACCATACATATACTTAATAGTGTTTATGTATCTAGCATGCGCTCTTTTTCTTTCTAGAACCCACCAAATAACATCTCTAGGGACCCTATCATATGCTTTTTCTAAATCTACGAATACCATATGAAGATCTTTTTTCTTTTCTCTATATTTTTCTAACAATCGTCTTACAAAGAAAATCGCCTCCATAGTTGACCTCCCAGGCATGAGACCAAATTGGTTCTCTGATATTGTTGTTTATCTCATTAGCCTATTGTCAATTATCCTCTCCCAAAGTTTTTAATAGTGTGACTCATAAGTTTAATTCTCCGGTAGTTTGAGCAACTTTGAATGTCTCATTTGTTTTTGAAGATTGGCACACGCGTGCTTCTTCTCCAATCCATTGGCATCCGTTTTGATTTAAAATTTTATTGAAAAGTTTTGTTAGCCAAGTCAATCCAATTTCTCCTAAGCATTTCCAAACATTTATGGGTATTTCATCTGGGCCACATGCTTTCCCTATTTTCATTCTTTTCAATGCCTTTTTAACTTCTACAATTCTAATATTGCATGTATAGTTTACATTTCTTTCTTGGTGTGGGTTTTCATCTATTATAGTATCAACTTGGCCATCATTAAATAAAATATCGAAGTAACTTCTCCATCTCTCCTTAATACCTCCTCGCGCGTTAAAACATTTTGATTTTCGTCCTTAATACATCTTACATGACTTAGGTCTTGTTTCTTTTTATCTCTTAATTTGGCTAGCCTCTCTATATATATTTTTCGCCATCTCTATTACCTAACCTTGTATATAGATCTTCCATGAAATTTGTTTAGTTTGACTAACTACTTTTTTAGCTTGTTTTCTAGCTTCTTTATATTGATTGTACGCATATTCATCTTGACACTTAGGTATTTTCCTATACATATCTCTTTTAGTTTTAATTGATCATTGGACATCCTCGTTCCACCACCATGTTTCCTTCTTTGGAGGTCCCAAGCCCTTAGATATACCTAATACGTTTGATCTCACTCTCCTTATGCAACTACTCATTTTTAGCCACATTGTATTAGCATCTAAGTTAAGATTCCAAACATTTTCCTTTAGTAGTTTTTCTCTAAACTCTACTTGTTTACTATGTTTTAGGTTCCACCACTTTATTCTAGGGTCGCTAACTCTTTTATTCATATTATGACTTCGTGTTAGCTTAATATCAAGTACTACTAACTTATGTTGGGTAGTAAGTGCTTCACCAAGTATTACTTTGCAGTCTCTACATATTTTTCTATCTATTTTTCTTGTTAAAAGAAAATCTATTTGACTCTTGTTATGACCACTACTAAAAGTAATTGTATGCGACTCCTTCTTCTTAAAACTAGTATTTGCTAAGACAAGATCGTTTGCTGAAGCAAATTCTAATATTGATTCTTCTTCTTCATTTATATTACCGTAACCAAAACCTCCATGAACTCTCTCAAATCTATCGTTACTTGCCCCGACATGCCCATTTAAATCTCCTCTAATAAAAACTTTTTCATCTAATGGTATACTTTGCATAAACCCATCCATATCGTCCCAAAACTTGTGTTTGATGCTCTCGTTTAATCCTACTTGTGGTGCATAGGCGCTAAGTATGTTAATTTTTTCATCTCCAATAATTAATTTAACTAGAATCAATCTATCCCCCATTCTTTTAACCTCTACGACCTTATCCTTATAATCATTATCCACAACAATTCCTACTCCATTGCATTTTCTATCTATACTAGTGTACCACAATTTAAACCTTGTGCTTCCTATTTCTCTACTCTTTTCTCCTACCCATTTTGTCTCTTGGAGGCAAGCAATATTAACTCTCCGTCTAATCATGGTATCTACTAGTTCTATTGACTTCCCCGTAAGTGTTCCTATGTTCCATGTTCCTAAACGAATTTTTTCTCCCCTTTGTATTTGTTTTCCTTTTCTATTTCTATTTTGTCTAAAAGATCTAGTGTACAACTCAAAATACACAGTAATAATACAACAAAGTCGAGTCATACATGATGAGATAGGAAAGTCGTCGAAATGCTCATAGAAAGTTGTCGATCTTCTCCTTCTCTGGCATGCTGCTACTCGACGGACCTACACCCACCATCACAAACTAGACGGTGAGTATAGTAATATTTAAGTAATAACTAAAAATTTTTATGCTACATTTCCAAAATAAAAGACTGGTATTTAAAAACATAAATAACGAAAGAATTACTGAATCAAATAATGCAAGTAAATACCATAGTTAAAAATATAGAGATCGACACATGTTAAGTCGAGATGATCTATGTCCGGTCGGCGGTGAGAACCTATCAACAAACCTTTTCCACTGTTATATGGAGCTGCGCTCAACATATCTCATACCCAAAAGCGGAGCTGCGCTTTACGCATATACATCATCTATCTCAATCTTGTCGATCACCCCGAGTCTCATAACTCGTGTGCCTCGTAAGTGTAGTGGTGAGTGCCGGAACCTCGGTAAACTCATGTCTCCGTGAATCGCGCATTTCTCGTGCAATGGACACTAGATAATCTTTACTTTAGTTTTCAAAAAGAGATAGTTTCAATTCTCTAGGAATTCAAATCAAGTTAGACTACAAAGCCCAAAGGAATATAATACAAGACTAGTCAAATCCAAGTTATCCCAATAGCATGCATCAATTCTTTATCACAAATGACATCAAGAGTAGGAATCAGAGTCAATGAAACATTTTACAATGCATCATGTCACAATATTCACTCATGAATAGATACAAGAACAACATGATGTGAGATTTCAAGTAGGAATGTCTACAAATAGACCAATAAATTAATAAAACTGAATGAAATGAAATATATAATTCTCACAACTTTAATAACAATTCACAAGCTTGTCCTAGCCTATCCGACCTTTTCGGCACTTCGAAATGCGTTCTCAAACTCCCGGGATCTTCACTTAGTCCCCTATAGTTGTTTGATAAGTGTTAGAGTGTGTTTGGGCCCATTAATAATGTTTAGACCATTTTTGGATTTGGCCGGGAAATTAGCGCACTAATTATGAATAGAATAGCGCTAATTGTCATATTAGCGTGCTACCTTGGCTATCTAGCACGCTACTCAGTGTTAGCGCACTAACTTTTGACATTAGCGCACTAACTTTTGACATTAGCGTGCTAATGTAAACATTAGCGCACTAATTCATATATCTAGCGCGCTAATTAATATTAACGCGCTAGATTTTCTACCTAGCGCGCTATGTGCAGCAAAACCCATAATTTTACACTTCGAATTCCGAGTTTTTGCCACAAATAGGCCATGTTTTTGCTTTAGGGAACCTCATACACATTGCATGAGATCCCTAACACCATCCCAACACACAGCGACATCAATTTGGATGAAATCACAAGTTTATGGTGTGGAGAAGTTACCTAGCTTGTTGTTCTTCTTCCCCACCAAAACTTCAATGGATTCACACTCCTCCTCTTGTCCAAATCTCTCCAGCAGCCTCTCTTCTTTCTCTCTTCCTCCTAGCAATGATTTTGTAATGAGAATATGAGATTTGTTGACTTAAATGGTTAATTTGACTATGTGGGTATGTTTAAATGCTAGCCATTGATTCATGGTGTGCACACGTGTCTCGAGGCTCATCTCATGGACCACCTTGTCCCACTTGTCGCTCAAGTCATTCTTAAGTGACTCAACAAGTTAACACCTTGTCTCTTGATGAGTTATCACGTGTCTCGATGCACATCTAAGGCCTATTATTTTTATTTCTCAATCTTTAGGCACATTTAATGTGTATTTCAATATGGCCACAATAAAGCCACTAAAGCCACTTAATAAACCAACATCAATTCACATTTAGCTCAAATTAATTAAGCTTACCTCATAAGCCGCACCTCGGTCCCACGTCGACAAGCGACTTGAGGTACGTCCCCGCTCGTCTCAATACCATACACCCGTATAAAATTGACTTAATACTCTACATATATACAATACACTAGGCATACATCACAACAAAAATAAAATATACCTCGGCTTTTGCCTCGATTAATGGACATATCACGGTATGGGTCCTATAGTATGGGTCATTGATCCTGTTTAAGGAAGTAAATGCGGTTATAGATTTTGGACCGTTACAATTATTCCTAGCTAATGAAAATTTCGTCCTCGAAATTTAAAAGTCGAACTAACATTTATACCTTACTCGAATAGGTATAGAAACCTGTCTCTCATGTAGTCTTCCCTTTCCCAAGTGAGCTTCGTATTATCATGAAACCGCCACTTGACAAGTACTTTTGGGATATACTTGTCTATTAAGTTATGTACCAATCGATCCAAGATCTGCATATGCTGCTCCTCATATGAAATGTCCTCACTCAAGTATATCTGACTCAAATCTAATGTCGGACGATCACCTGCTCTTGACTCAGCTAATCAAAGCATGGATATATGAAAGATCGGATCAACTCCTAACATCTGTGCAGGTAAATCAAGCTCATACGCAACCTTCCCGACTCGTTTTTTAATCCTAAAAGGTCCGATAAATCTCAGTGCAAGTTTACCTTTCACACAGAACCTTTGAAGACCCTTTCGAGGGGAAATCTTTAAATATACAAAGGATCCCTTGATGTATATGAGATCACCGCGATATCTATTTGCATATTTTCATTGTCTGTCTTAGGCTCTTTTGAGTTTTTGACAAAATAGTCGTACCTTCTCTGTGTGATCAACAACAATCTCAGGCCCCACGGTCTCCCAGTCCTCTAGCTCCGCCCAACACGATGGCGAGTGACACAATTTACCATATAAAGCCTCAAAAGGTGCTATCTCAATACTGGCCTAATAACTGTCGTTATATGCAAACTCACAGAATGGTAGGTACTCCTCTCATGATCCTTCAAACTCCAAAGCACATGCCCGCAACATATCCTCTAGAACCTAAATCAATCTCTCAGTCTGCCCGCGGTTTGATGATGAAAAACCGTACTAAACTGTAGGGGCATATCATACTGCTCGTGCATATTTCGCCACATCCTGGATGTATACATAATATCTCGATTTGACGTAATACTGGTACCCCATGTAGTCTAATAATCTCTCGCTCAAACAGTATACTCAACTGATCAAACGTATAATGTGCGACCACTGGTAGAAAATGAGCAGACTTTGTCTGTCTATCAACAATAACCCAGATAGAATCATGTCTCCGGGCGAATCTCAGCAATCCTCTCATAAAGTCCATAGCAATGTCATCCCACTTCCATCGTGGAATGGGAAAAGGCTGTAGCAATCCTCTAGGTCTGCAATGTTCGGCTTTCACTTGCTGACAAATTCTACGGTTCCCGATAAACTTCGACGCATCCGCCTCCTTCACCCAAGCCACAAAAAATACCTTTTCATGTCATGGTACATTTTGGTCCTGCCTGGATGAATGGTGAATCGGGAACGGTATGACTCCTGAAGAATCTTCTTTCTCAGTTCTAGTATTGACGGTATCCAAAGTCTACCCTTAAATCGCAAACACTGGTCAGACGTCTTCGTCCAATCTACACTCTACGCTAACTCACTAAACCTGGAGTACAACTTGTCGGTCTTTTCACCATCTGATACTCTTTGTGTAGATACGGTTCTATGTGAAAAGATACTTTTATCTCTCCATACAAATGGTGTCTCCATATCTTCAATGTAGGAACATCGTACGCATCTCCATATGCTACTATACCAACACCCCGCATAGGTATCCTCTCATCGCATCGTCGTGACTACATTTGATTTTCTTAAACGATTATTTAACAAAATATACCAAGTTATAAACTAATTTATTTATTCGTACTCATAATATGCAAGGAAAAGTCATGATCCTTCAAGAACTCTAACCATCTGCGTTGTCTCATATTCAGATCCTTCACCAAAAACAATACAAATCCCGTGAAGAGATACTTCATACTCTTATAATTAGTAAAAAGTGTAAATTTCTCTCCATACAAATAGTGTCTCCATATCTTCAATGTAAACACCTAAATGAGAGGAATCTTGAAGGTAGACCCCGTCCAAAAACGAATCGACAAAAGGTAATATGAAATAAATAATTTACAAGAAAAATAAATAAATTCTAAGCCGACGTTCTCGTGGGTTTACTTACATCAACAAAGTCGCAAAAATGCCTTCAAAATGTCCCGCACTCGCCTCGAGATACGTACCCAACACCCGAATTTTTAGTCCAAAAAGTTCATTTCGGATAGTTCTTCTCATGTACTTTCAACAACAACAACCATTCCAACAACATCAATTCCAACAACAAAAACTCATCAACCTTGATGCATATGCTACTATACCAACACCCTGCATCAATACACATCCCAAACCTCTATGAGAAGCACCTCACTTTCTCTTTTCATTCCATTATATATATCATATATATATTTTAATTTTTTTTTTTTTTTTTCATAAATGATGATGATTTGATGTAACCACTAGATCTCATATTACCCCGTACACTTTGAAAACCACAACACGATCAAGCAAAATTCTAACCTCTCACTAACATAATTAAACTTTTTCTCGTGACGTCCAACAATCGAGATTAATTAGAGCGGGCCAAATAGTCAATAATCTCTTCAACCGAGTGAACGCCTCCTCACATTTCTCAGTCCATTCAAAGCTAACATCTTTATGAGTTAATTTCGTAAATGGTGAAGCGATTTTCGAGAAATCCTTCACAAATCGGCAATAATACCCCGCCAAACCTAGAAAACGTCTGATCTCAGTCACTGAAGTCGGTGCTGGCCAATCCATAATCATCTGAATCTTGGCTGGATCCATTGATATTCATGTTGCTCCGACAACATGTCCTAGAAACTTGACCTTTGAAAGCCAAAATTCACATTTACTAAATTTGGCGTAAAGTCTATGCTCCCTCAAAGTCTGCAACATCTCTCTGAGGTGCTGCTCGTAATCCACCCTCGTCTTCGAATAGATCAATATATCATCGATGAAGACTATCATGAACCGGCCAAGAAACGGTTTGAAGACTTGATGCATCAGATCCATAAACACTGCAGGAGCATTGGTTAGCCTAAACGGCACGACCGTGAACCAAAAATGTCCATATCTCGTGCTAAAAGCTTTAATGGGTCTATCCTTATCCCTGATCCTAAGCTAATGATACCCTGTTCGCAGGTTTATCTTGGAGAAAAACTATGCTCCTCTAAGCTGATCAAATAAATCGTCAATCATCGGAGTGGATATTTGTTCCTAATTGTGACTTTGTTCAAATATCGGTAGTCGATACAAAGTCTCAAAGTATCATTATTTCTCTTCACAAAAAGGACGGTTGCTCCCCATGGTAACATAGAAGGTGCGATGAATCTCTTTTATCCCAAATTCTGAAGTTGAGTCTTCAACTACTCTAGCTCCCGTGGTGCCATCTGGTACGGTGGTATATAAATCAGTTTAGTACCTGGTACCAGGTAAATCCTCCGAAAAGACAACGAGAAACTCTCTGACCACCAGTATGTCCTCCAGCCTAGGTCCACGACTCTCTGGTACAGTGTATAGTGAGATCGACACCTCTATCTCCTTACTGGTCGCAGGTCAACCTCTCATACCTGCTGTCCTCATTGAACTACCTCTATAGGAGAACGTCAAATGCCTTGGGATCTCAAATATCATCGTCTTGTTAAAACTGTTGATGTGAGCGTGGTATACTGCTAACCAATCCATCCTTAAGATCGCGTCGAACTCCAAAAATTCGAGGACCTAAAATCAGCAAGTAGCTCTACCCCATTTATCTCGACCATACATCCCTCAATAACACTCTTAGGGTAAACCTCATCCCCGACTATAACACTCAAAATCAAATGTACACTAAGCCTAAAATTTTCAACCCTATGATGTTTATCATGCGACCAACAATAAAAGATGCGGTAGAGCCAGAATCAAATAATGTATATAACTCTCTACCGCAAATAGAAACCGTACTCTCAATAATACCTCGTGTGGCGTTGGCGTCCGGTTTGACCACCATGTGAACCTCTTCTCTGGCCTACTGTGCGTACACTGCTGCAGGATGCAGGTAATCTCTCACTATGTGTCCGACCTGTCCGTTTCTGTATCATGTCAACTTTATGCGCTGACCCTGAGTCTGAAATTGGCCTTGTTCTTGATTTTGACCCTGTCTTTGCGGTTGTTCCAGCCTTTGTCTCGTATCTCGGCCTCAGCCTCTGCCTCGGCCTCGGCCTCTGCCACCCTGCGGCTGCTGCCGTGAAGCTTGTGGGGCGGGAAATGCAGGAACAACAGGAGCTGGTAAAGCTGGTCTGATGGGAGGTGGCAAGGGAAGCCTGCCCACATTGCTCTATGCTGGAGCAATGGATGATACAGAAGGTACAGCCAGTGGGTGAGTGGCTATCCCAAACAAAGAAATAACCGAAGTTCCAATGTTTCCCTCAACTATACATTCTTTTTGCAATCCATCTATTATCGTCTCATCACTAATACAACCATCATGGTTTGATGATGAACCTGTTAAAAACAAAATACACATGATATAACCATTATTTCTTGAAAAAAAAAGTCATCATCATCAAGGAATAAAATAAAATACGAAGACAATAACCGAATCGGGCAACAAAAATAACTAAATATATCTTACATTTATAAGAAATTACCTTTCTCCATACATTGAAGAGATCGCTTTTGTCGATATGACACCCTACGAACATAATTTCTTCTATCTTTTTCTTCTCGACTTAATTGAGCATACAATTGTCTTCTACGACTATTCACATGATTTCTTTCTTCTACCTCTTTATTTTCAAAGGATTTTCTCTTATTCTCATTTGGATTCATTTTCTCTTTTGCATGAAAACCTACCACAATTACATATATGGCCCACAAAAATAAAATGTCAGTTTTGCTTGACAAGGAAATTAGTAAAAATAAGTGTCTTTCCAAAAAATTAAGCTAAATATTTTTTTAAAAAATAATAGCAAAGCTAAACAATAAGTAGAAAAATTAAGCCAAAATAAGTTTCAAATCCTATAAGGAAGATTTTACGCTTTCAACTAAGTCTCACTATAAGGAAATGCAGCGAGCGGGTTCCCACGTGCGTATTGTAGCGTATTGTAGCAATACCATAAAATGACCCTCGATCTAAATAGAAAATACCGCAAGTTAAACATGCATTGAATCGGACTTAAATCTCAAATATTATACAAACCAATACCATGTCTATCTAATCAGTTGGAGCACAAGCAATGAATCACATGAGCCTTGTCATTATTTAACCAATAATTTATTTATTGTAAGAGTTACAAGAGTGTTTGACCAAAGGATATTATGACACATAATTAAGATCTAATCCCATTGTCATTACTTTGCACCTTCATCGGTGATGGTTTAAAATTTCCATGAACAACCATGCTTATTCAATTAACATATTTTTTTTCACTTCTTAAAAAAAAACATTTGTCTTAAAAGAGTAAGAGGTTTGTAACTTTATTAACAATGCAAAAAATATTAATCTAACAATGTAAAAAGTTTTTGAACAATATTATAGTATGTTGTGCATAAGTTGCAATTAACAATCTGCTAACATGTCGCAAAAAGATGGAAAGTGGTAAGCACCCAACACTTTTAATCAAAACCCAAGGAAAAAAAAATCTAATATGCAATAGAATTATGTAAAATAAAAAATGAGCTACTTAGACACATGAACATAACAACCTCATATGAAATACATCACTGAAGTAGTACTGCATAAGAAAGAACAAGGATAGTTATTCTTCATCTTCAACTCTTAATCAAAACCCAAGGAAAAAAAAATCTAATATGCAATAGAATCATGTAAAAAAAAAATGAGCTACTTAGACACATGAACATAACAACCTCATATGAAATACATCACTGAAGTAGTACAAAACATCAGTGCTTTAAATCACATATAATGAAACACTCGACCACATAAATAGGATTAAAAAAGAACCCACAATATATAACTCATTATATCGGGTCAAGTGGCTTTAATTCATCTATTCACATTGTTCTATAGAATTCAAATCATAGATAATTTGATCGAGTTCCCAATAACTACTATAAATAAAAGCAGAGAAAGCATCACTAAGCCCCAACGAATCAACACAGAGCCCAAGGGTGAGCTTAGGAGAGAGAGAGAGAGAGAGAGAGAGAGAGAGATCCCAACCTGATCTATTCAGTGAAGTTCGCTCGATGTAGAAGACGTTTCGGTGGACGAGACGAAGGTCAGCGGGGGGGGGGAGACTTTAGGGCTCCTTTTTTTTAAGCTGCGCATCATACGTCTGAACAAAATAACATTAGTAACAACTCTACCAATCACCAACCAACCAAACAAACGAACTGCCATCAAACAATCACAAAATCAACTCTAAATTGATCGAGATCTATGCATTCAACACCCTGCAATTTGGATCAGATTGCAATTGATGAAATATAAGGTTAGGATCCTTACGCGAGCCTCAAACATTGTGGCGATTCAAACAAATCCTTATACGCGGCAACCGAAACAAGATTCCAAACACGGAATTGCAATCGCAGCAGAAACCCCGATAATCTCCATCGAAGATTGACCAAAGAGTTATCGAAGAAGCATTGGAGTTGTTCGTGTTCGAAAATGGGAAGAGAAAAAGTTGGGAGAGAACTTGTGCGTCAAGTTTGATATCAGATGTTATTTCGATCGTTGGATCTGGCCGATGTTATTTCGGTCGTTGGATCACACGTGTGCGCACACGTAAGAACGACGACGAAAGGAGGAAGCCTGTATTTTTAGGGATAGATATATATATATATATTCATTAACTCGTTTGATAATGATAGGAATTGTAATTCATCCACAACAGTTGCAACACAGTTGCATACAAACCTAATGCCTTCTCCACAACTCTCTCTCATATTTAATTGCCACTAACTACACTCACCTCATCGCGTCGTTCGTCCCAATTAAAGGTACAACAAACTAGGGTTTTTGAGAATTAGGGTTTTTGAAAATTAGTGTTTTTTTAATTATTAAGTCAATAACCAATAATTTTTTTAATCAATTTGTCGAAATATTAGTATTTATATATGTAGCCTAAATTGATCATGAGAGCTTCAGATTAAAGCAATAAAAAGGATTTTAATTTTTATTCCACCGCCCATAGGTCTCTCTATCTCTATCTCTGTATTCCCAATTTTATGTAGGTTACATGAGGTTTGCATGGGTTTACAATTGCAATTGGTATGCCGAGTCGTTCACATCCACCTTGAGATATATGCGTGATGTTTGTATGAGTTGTATGAGTTTGCATGGGTTGTTCACCTCGAGATATGTGAATGATGTTTGCATGGGTATGCACGAGTTATCCACTTCGAGATACGTGCGTGACGTTTGCATGGTTTACATGAGTATGCACAGGTTGTCCACCTCGAGCTACGTGCCTGATGTTTGCATGGATTGCACGAGGTTGCATTAGTCGCCCACTTCGAGATACGTGCGTGACGTTCACATAGGTTATCCACCTCGAGATTCGTGAGTGATGTTAGAATGGATGAGTTGAAAAAATAACACATTCTCAAAAGGAGTAATTCATACACATACTATTTTGTCTGAATTACTCATTATCAAAATGAGTTATTCATACTTTCAACAACACACCATGGACTCATCAACAACACAATTGTGTGTCTACCTCATCATCAATAACACCTTTTGAAAAAAAGAAATACATTAGCTTTGTAATTTTAAAGTAACATTCTCTATTTGATGAAAAAAGTATACCAATATTACTTTTTGAAATACCCCTGAACCACATGTATACACGAGTAGGCATTGACAGCTACCAGAAAGCAGTACTGAAGCTGCCATTTTCAATGAACTAACAACTGTGCAACAAAAGTTTTCCCAACAAAAATGAAACCTTTGGAGAGTTCGATTTTTAGGAATGAAGTCTCTTTAAAATTTTGAATTAAGGGTATTGTCATTAGTTATCCTACTAAATATTATATATAAAAATATAATATATGTTATATAAATATATAAATAAATATATGTTATATATAATATTTTATTTAATAATAAACATAAAACAGTATATATGATGAATGTTATAAGAGTGACGAATTAAATGTTTGGCAGAGAATAGTTCCATAATCGTGGGGTTAAAGTTAGGTTCTGATCATGCATGCCTCACACGGTAGTCCCACCGGCCTGCAACATGACAACAAATGTTCCAATTTTTCCTCTATCAAATCTCTTTTCCTTTTTTCATTTTGTAAAGTCTCTAATAAGAAATTAAATGATATATAGTCCGACAACTTTGAGATTAATTAATTAATACACGAAAATCCGAGAACTATATATAGTTCCTATGCTCATTGATGAGTACTATATATTCCCTTGAAAAAACAAAGAAATTAACAAAAAAAATGAGGCTAAACAATTGATTTGTAGATTGATGTTATTGAAATCCAACCACAAAAAAAAAAAAAAAAAAATCTATATTAGCTAGAGGTTACAGATCAAAGGGAAACATTCAAAAAAGTCTGGTAAAACTATGTACTGATTGACTAGATTACTAGACGATGAACAAGTATGTACTTATCTTAAAAAAAAAAAAAACAAATTGTTCTTTATAATAAACTTAGGCCATAAACTTACATGTGTATATTATGAAATTACTGACCCGAATAGCCCGCATTGAAATCCTTGAAATACAACTATCTTTGTTAATTCCTGCCTAGTTTTCCTGTAAAGTTTTAGGAGCAACGTACTCGGTCATTGAACAAATGCAGATCGATAACAGCAGATCAATGATCAACAAAGATCATTGATCAATGTAACAGTACACTCTGTACACGATGAAACTATGTAATTTGATCTTTATTTCATCAAAATCAAACTGTATATTACACTGTATTGCTTATATATAAAATCTACATGGTGTACATTGTACCCCTTTGTTACAACTGCCTAGAACAAACTAACATGAACCTATAGTACATTATACTAAATATATGATTCAATACATAGGTATTAGCTAACATAAACAACACCACATTTGTGTATCATAACACCAGCTCTGTCCACACCAGTTCTGTCCACACCAACTCTGTCCACACCAGCTCTGTCCATACCAGCAGCATCAACTTGACATATAATTCTACATCCCCCCCTCAAGATGGAAGTCTATGCCAATCACATAGACCCATCTTGGACAATAAATCAGAAAACAAGGAAGCTGATAAAGATTTTGTAAATAAATCAGCCAATTGTAGCTTAGTAGAAATGTATTGAGGAAGAACAAATCCACACTTAAACTAGATTACTAGATCCACTTAAAACCAATGGCTTTTTTACCAGGTGGTAGAGTAGTAAGACTCCAAGTTCCATTAGTTTCCAAAGCTTGTAACTCTTTTTCCATTGCTTCAATCCAAACAGGATCATGTTGAGCTTGAATATAACTGGTAGGCTCCTTTATATTTGAAACAAGAAATAGAAAGCATTTGTAGCTAGCAAGATAATGTTTGGAGAATGTATAAAAGGAAATGTAGGAGGGTTACCAGTAGATAGAGAAATTGGTAGAACAGAAGTCTCTACATTGTTTAGAACAAAATCATTCACCAAAGAGGCTTATGAGTAACCGCACGAGTACTTTTCCTAGTAACAACAACGATTAGGAGGCGGGACCTTTCATGTAAATCATCATTAGTATGAGGTACCAATGCATCGAGGAGGTACATAGGAGACATCTTCGGGGACATCGTAAACGAAGCGCTTCATTAATAGGTAAATTTGGAGAAGAAGGTACGATGGCGATGTAGGAGCATTAACATCTCGAAATGTCTCTCAAATAATCGGAATTATCTTCGATGGAATAGAGCGGGAGAGGACACTTTGAACTTTCGGACGATGAACAAGTATGTACTTTATCTTAAAAAAAAAAAAAAACAAATTGTTCTTTATAATAAACTTAGGCCATAAACTTACATGTGTATATTATGAAATTACTGACCCGAATAGCCCGCATTGAAATCCTTGAAATACAACTATCTTTGTTAATTCCTGCCTAGTTTTCCTGTAAAGTTTTAGGAGCAACGTACTCGGTCATGCACATTGTCTTTCAAATAGAAAAAAAAATATTGAAAATATATAATAAATATAGCAAGAAAAAATAATATAAACATGCACCTTTCCAAGAAGAACGCTAAGGGAGAAATGGTGGCTGCAGCAAATACGTATCTATACGCGACGAGTATCCTCAAGTTCATCCCGTCGTCGATGGCCAACTTGTAAAGCACATTCACTCCGGCGAACACCGTCTGCACAACCACCATCAATAATGTTGGCTTCAGCCCATGCAATATCTTGCACAATTTCTCCATACTACCCATCTATCAATGTGATCTTCAAATATATGTTACTTGTAGTCTCTCTTCTATATCTATCATATATATAAAAGCACGAATAATAAATTTTTGAGTGGTAATGAAATTTATCTATTTGCTCCATACTTTTTTTTTCATCTCCAAATCAACATTTTCTTTTGTATCCAAATCAAACTCTAACTCCTTATCAATCCACTACACGTTTTTTTCTTTATCTCCAAATCAATCATGAACTCATTCTCATCAATCCAATACACTTTTTTTGAGGAAGTAATGTCATAACATGATTAGCTTATTTTTTCATTCACATCTTATCTCAATCACATTATAGAATATTTATAAGCTAAAAAATGTACTTATATTTCTAATTTTTAAATTTTAATTACAATTTTGAATTTTGAATTTTATATCTATCATATATATAAAAGCACGAATCATAAATTTTTGAGTGGTAATGAAATTTACCTATTTGCCCATACTTTTTTTTTCATCTCCAAATCAACCTTTTCTTTTGTATCCAAATCAAACTCTAAGTCCTTATCAATCCACTACACGTTTTTTTTCTTTATCTCCAAATCAATTATGAACTCATTCTCATCAATCCAATATACTTTTTTTGAGGAAGTAATGTCATAACATGATTAGCTTATTTTTACATTCACATCTTATCTCAATCACATTATGAAATATTTATAAGCTAAAAAAGGTACTTACACAACCACAACAACAACAACAACATAGCCTTAGTCCCAAATTAACTGGGGTAAAAAAAAAAAAGTACTTATATTTCTAATTTTTAAATTTTAATTACAATTTTAAATTTTAAATTTTATATATATATATATATAAAAGCACGAATCACAAATTCTTGAGTGGTAATGAAATTTACCTATTTGTTCATAATTCTCGTGCGTTCGCTGATCCAAATTTTTGAGTGGTAATGAAATTTATTTATTTGCCCATACTTCTCGTACATTCCCTGAACTTTTAAAATATCACTTTTATCCATCAACTCCTCAATTTCGTTGGTTCGTTGGTTCTCTTTCGTTGGATTGTTGGTTCTCAATTCTTCAACTCTCCGATTTCGTTAGTTCTCGATTCAATACAAATACCTTTAATTTTCTTCATCACCTAAAAAACCACTTTTACCCTTCAAGTCTCTAATTTCCTATTCGATTGATGGTGGCTCTCCCTTACTTACTATTCGTTTTTTTCTCTCATTGCATTGTTGCGATCTCTCGCTCCTAATACACTTCTTTGTTGCACTCTAGGTTTTTGTTCCTAATCATGAGTACGAAATAGATTTTTCAAATTTCCTTCATCTGCAATTGATTGGGCTCGTTGGCATCTCTTACCTAACACTGATTCGAGTATGTGACTATTTGTGTGTCTTATATAAACACTATTTCTCCATATATGTGAAAAAGGGAACCGTGGTCCTATTTTGGTCCGAGAAGGAGTTGACTTCATTAATTATATTGTTCCTTGGTAGTAATGTTTTAATGTTGAGGTTTCCATCACTTTCACCTGCTTTCTTTCACTTCTAGATGATTTTTTATTTCTTGGTTTCAATCACCCATCTATGCTTTAAGTATACCAATCATAATTGGATGCCAATGTTTTTGCTTACTGATGTACGATGTTATGTTGAACCTTTTGTTTTAATACATAAAGCAACTTGATAACATCAATGTGAAACCTTATCTCCACTGCTTGAATTTTGCTTTTCTTTTCACTCAAAGCAAATTCAAATTGATTATGCATCATGAGAGTTAAATCATTACTGTGTTGATTAGATTTGGCATTGGAAATTCTTAGATACTCATGATTGAAATTCTATGTAGTACTCTCTAATTATTTGGTTTTTTTGTTTTGTTTTGAATTTCAGTGTTTATGCATTCTATGTGTTTTATGAATTGTCAGAACCAGTTTTTAAATAAAGTTAAGTGTTAGATGATGAATAGGGGAGTAGAGGTGTTATGTGAGCCTTGAGAAAATTAGGTGGGTAATATAATTGTTTATCAAAATCACTGAGAGTGTTTGAGGGCTTTTCATATGGGCTTGTCCTTGACATTCGTAAGTTTAAGATTTTAATGCGTTTAGTTGTACTCAAGTTATCAATCATTGATCCTCCTTTGATGCAAGTAGGTAGTTTAGTGTAGTTTCCAAATGCAAGCTTACTACATACTAGGGAAGCATCAATATGGTGATTGAACTTTTATACTTGTGCGTCGAATAAAATTATACTAGCCCATGTGATTTTTCTTGGCGGACAATTAGCCAATTTTTAGCAACGTGTAATTTTATCACAATAGTCATAAGTCAATCCCTTTCAATTACTTAACTTAGAGTAAAGATTTATGACATTACAACGAAGCTTTTGACAAACTAAGTCGTTAATTTGAGTTCATGAAGTTAGGTAGTAGAATTCAAATATCTTTTAGATAGGTCATTGACACAATTGTAACTTTATTCATCTCCTTTGTGTTTGATTAGCTCCCATTTTACATTATACACTCGACAACTGGTGCAAATCATTCCCCAGATATACTTCTTTGTAACCAGACTGTATTAGTCTCCCCTTAATGCAAAAAAAAAGGGCGGACATCTAAATTTTTTATTTTGACAAATCTGCCCCTTTCTTTTCTTTTCTTTTTTTTTGAGGAAAATAGAAACCATTTTTATTAATCGTTCAAATAGTTTATCCGATTGTGTGACTTCTCCAATAGAACTTTGCTAATTTAGCCATGTTATGAGCCACTTTAATTGCATTTCGCCTTGCAAATTTAATCCTCCATGATCCTTGATTTTGAAGAATAGTCAAACAGTCCATAAGCAAACAAGTTGATAGAATACCCTGCAACTAATGAGATAGTCTATTTCGAACACTACATTTTGTTTTTCAAGTTGCTCTACCCTCACTAGTGCTTCCCTTAAAGCAATGGCCTCCGTTTCATGAGAAGCTAGGCGTTCGAAAACGAACTTCGTAAGCCTACATTTGAAGACCCCATTCTCATCTCTCATGACCGCACTCATGCAATATAAAAAAACAGTGATTTAGCACGGATTAGAATGGAAATAACAACATAATAGAAAGCAATGAAATACCAACGAAATAGAATCATAGACGGAATAGCAACGAAAATAAATTCGTTTAAAAAACCGTCATTGCTAATTATTTAGCAACGGAAATAAAATTCCGTCTCTAAATAGAGACATAATAGAGATGTAAATAATAACCATAAAATGGGTTATGAGTTGATGTACGTTTCTATTCCGTTACTAATTAGCAACGAAATGCAAAAGTTAGATTGCAACCGATTAGTCAAAATCTCTTGCTAATCCATTGGTAATTTAAAATTCGTTGCTAATCCGTTGTAAATAATAAATTACAACTGATTAGCAACAGATTGAAATTTTATTTTCGTTGTTAAATTCTGTTTTTAATTCGTCGGTAATCCCTTTTTTAACTGATCAAATAGTTTCTCATCTACATTTCTTTGTTTTTCCGTCGCTAATTATGGTTTAGGGTTTGTTGTAGTGATAGTTAAAAGTTCGCAACTTCTTATTTTACTTAAAAACTTGATCTCTCGTATATTTTAGGAAAACATGCAACAATGACACCCAAAGACACACTCGGGTGACGTCATGTGCGGGCCCTATGTGAAAATGAGGGTGACATATAGTTCTCAATGTATATATAACACGCGAGGTGTGTATCTCAAGGCATACACACGACTGCCAAAGATGCGAGACTGCTCGCCCATCACTTGATGTGATTTTGGGTGTGACTTTGGAATATTATATATTGTAGCATGTTCCTATATTTTATGTGTATAATATTGTTTTTAAGTTATATATGCTAACTTTTAGAAGAATTGACGTTTTTTAATCCTTTTACAAGAGTGCTTTATTTATTCATTTATTTGATAGGAAGAGAGTTTTTTTAAAGAATTTCTGAAGAGAACCAAAACTAAGGCTTCTCTGAGTTCAGATGACGGTGGATGGTGGAGTGCTGAGTTTTGATATTTATTAATGAAGCTATTGTTTTTTCTACATCATTTCTGTGGAAAATGATATATGTTTAATGTGTGTATATTTTAATTATGCGTGACAGATGAGTTTTTTTAAGTGTATAAATGGTTGGCACATGCATGGTGCTGTTGTTTAATCTTTATTTTGTGAACAAATTAAAAGGAAGAAAGCTTTAATTGGATGAAAAAGCAATTAAGGAGCCCCTCGTGTACCTACTTAATCCAAATGCAACTAACCAAGGCATCAATTACCAACCTTAAGACTGGTTTAAACTGAATGTACATATTTTATTTTAGGTAGTGCTAGGTGGACTCAATGAGTCCGGACTCAAGCTATCAAAAAAGACTTAACTACCCTTCTTCATCAATCCACCACTTACCACCTTAGCTGCTGGGACCACTGCCGCTGCCGTGACCACCGGCCACCGACAACATCGTCGTCGTCGTCGTCGTCACACGTCCTGGTGGATCGCGCCGCTCCTCCTCGTCGTCGTCGTCGTCATAGCCGCGCCACCTCGTCCGCGGCCTCCACATCGCCGCGAGCCGCCGTCCGCGCTGCTCGGCTGGCGTCGCAACAGCAGCCCAGTGAGCCGGAGCTCCGCCCTCTCTTCTTCTTCTTCCCTTCCTGGCGGCTTCTCTCCCTCTCCGCCGTCTCTTTCTTTCTTTTCTCTCTTCTCTTTTCTATCCTCTCTCCCTCTCTCTCTCTTCTCATCCCCTCTCCGTCGTCTCACTCTCTCTTTCTCTCTTCTCTCCTCCCTCTCTCTCTCTCTCTCTCTCTCTTTCATCCCTTCTCCGTCATCTCACTCACTCACTCTCTCTCTTTTTCTCTCTCTTTCCTCTCATCCTCTCTCAGCCGTTCAACCGTCGGCTACGAGAGAGATCCGACCACCGAGAGAGAGAGCGAGCATGGAGGTTGAGGAAGTCGGCTGCAGTCGACGTATGCCGTCAGCGGTGCGAGATCTTTTTATTTACATAGGTATCATAAATTAATAGTAAAAACTATATGAGTCCGGACTCAAAGAGTCCAAACAGATTTTTGTTTATTTTAAAAAACTAAGTGAATAACCTTGAGAATATGCTCTTTCATTACAATATTAAAGGCATATAATGCAGAAAAAGCACTAGTTTCATTACATACAATAACTGTCCTTAATTAGAAAATAACATGGTTTGGACAACCACCCTAACAACGGAAAACAACCAACCCGACACTGGGGGCATCTGCACATTGACGCGTTTTTGGAATTTGTTCCATGCTTCATTATTGTAAGATCTATTTATAATAAATATTTATCCACCGAATGGACTGGAAACACCTCAATACAAAAATCACTTTGACAAAAAGAAAAAAAGAACATGGTTCAAGGTCGAGCCTTAGATTACATAATATATAAATGCTAGACTTTATGGCTTATTTGGTACCCAATTCAACCCCATAATCCTTTCATTAGTAGACAATTCAAGGTTCACTTCACTAAAAACTTAATAAAATTGGATTCGTACTACGCGTTAGAGCGGGGAAATGAATAAGTTCCCCCCTCTTTTAATTATATGTCTGTTGTAAAATTAAATGGAACATAAGCTAAGAAAGTAAACAAAGAACAAGACAATAAAACAAGAGAATAGAGAAGAGAAATGAGAGCTCTTTCATTCCATCATGGTGTATACATTACATGGAGAGAACCGCTTTATATAACCCTTTTGGTTATAATGAGATGAATACTAAATGACACAAGTTACTCTTACATATAATACAATATTAACTAATAATTAAATAGGTGTTACATAAGCTTGGGATAGGAAGGGTCATCCATTTTCCCATTACATTTACAACACTCCCCATTTGATGACACTTGCTAAGAGAATTTGCCTCGTTAAAACCTTTACTAAGAAAAATCATGTGGAAAAAATCCAGCAAAGGAAAAAGACTACATCGTTCTCATCAATGTTGATATAGAGTATGATATTGATAGAATTGCCTCATTTAAAACCTTGCTAGGCAAACCCAGTGGGATTAAAACATAGCTAAGGGGAAAATAATACAATACACTAATCAATTTTGATAATGAAGTATTGATATTATTAGGATCGCTTCGTTAAAAACCTCGCATGGAAAACCCGATGGAATAAAACCATAGCTAACACTACAAGAAATTATAGCTTTTCCAAAGGCTTTGATTCCGTAGGACAAGTTGTTTTTCCGTCACATGTAGTTTTTGCACGGTATTGTCACAGAAAAACTGAAGTTGCGTATACTTCGTTGCAAAAATGTTTTTGTCACGAAAATTAGCGTGACAAATACCTTTTATGATGGGTCTCCGACATATTCCTTACGAGATTATTGCACTTCATAAAAAACGCATTTTTGTTACGACTGTATTCGCGTCACAAACGTTTCATTGAACAACAAAGAAAAATGTTTTACGTCACGAGTTTTTGTCCGTCACAAATACATGTAGTTACAACTTTCTACTGGTGACAAAAAATAATAATATTTTATATGTACATTGCTCCGTCACAAAAAAAAATGTTTTTATATAAAAGTTGTTGTAACTATCTCGCATCCGTCAATATAAAAATATTGCATCTATTAAAATATTAAGAATTTACTTTACTTGCATTATAAGTCCAACATTATCAATTTATTCAAAGTCTAATTATTGTGATTTTGAATCCAAAGTACCAAAAAAACGATAGTACTTAATTTAGAAGTCTAACATAGCAAAATAAAATAAAACTTTGACAAGTTTCTTCATGGCTCAAGTCTAACATAAGAAAATAAAATAAATTTGTATTTTCTTCAATGCCTTCACTCCATGCTTCTTCAATTTCTTCTTCACGTAAGCTTTCTTCAAGTTCATCATCTTTACCCTTTGAAGTCTCATTCAATTTCTTCTTCACGTAAGTAATTGCACTAAAACACTTACATAAATAAAAAAAAATCTTTAATAAATCATAATGTAATAACGAAATTTCAGCATAACCTCCTTTTAAATTAAAGATTCATAAAAATTTTTAAACATTTTGCAAACTTCCACATGCATCAAATAATTCTACAAGTCAAATATAATCATATTCATGAATTATAATGTATTATAGAAATTCCAGCAGATCCTCCCTTTAAATTTAAGATTCATAAAAACTTATATACTTTTGAAAAATCCCACTTGCATCAAATAATTCTACAAGTCAAATGCATTCTTCTTTAGTGAACCATAATGTATTACCAAAATCTCAGCAGAACATGTCCTTAAATTAAAGATTCACAAAAAGTTTTATACATTTTGCAAACTTTGACATGCATCAAATAATCATCTAACTCAAATATATTCAAACCATAATGCTTAAATTATTGGTGCAAATTTATGAGTTTCATTTGAATAGAACATAAAATAGTAAAAAGCTAAAAAATTATCAAAAGTTAGAGGATCAACATATACTACAAGCATTAACAATTTTTCAAATAGTAGTTTAGCTAGCAAATGTCATTCAACTCAATGATAGAATAAATTGTCAAGTTTAGGAGATGAGTAAATGTTCAAAATAACTATCATGAAGGTGGATGCTCTTAAGTTGGTCATATGGAGGTAACTTAAGATATCCCAACAAAACTTAAATTATTACCTTTTTTATCATTAAGAATAATTAACGAGCAGGAGAACATCCATCATGGAAGATGTTTGAACGTGAGGCCTATGCGAGCTTCCAACATCTGAAATCTGCCATGTAATAAATAATATCAATTAGTTGTTCCATTTGTAATTTGAACATAATTAATAAAATTCAAGTATCAACAATAATGTTGATTAATTACTTGATTGACGTTGATAGGTAGTTGAATTCCAACTTTCTCTAAACATGCATAAATGTTATCTATTAGCGACTACATGTTCGTCTGTAAACAATAAATTTGTAATAGATTGTTGTATTAGATTCATGAAAGAAATGATAAAAAAATCGAAAGTGATGAAATATTTACTTTCATCGCAGCAAGTTCTTCGCGAAGGAGCTCATTTGTAGCATTTGCCTTTTCCTATGCTCTCCATATTGCAATATCTATTGAACATTCATAATATTGCCCAAAAACATCTTTAAATGATGGTCCATAACCATAAGTTAGCACACGCCTGCGCGTTTTTCATCTCCTATTACCTTTTGAAAAACTTTCTCTCGAACTTCCGCCGTTTGCTCTGACTCAAGAATTTGTGAAAGTTCATTTTGCAATCGCAACTAAACATAAAATTTGATTTTAAAATAAAAAAGAATTTTTATGATGTAAACTAAATATGTATTACTAGTTATGAAGAAATAAATCTTTTCTTACCGCAAATTCTTTTGTATCTTCATTCGATCTAGCTCTTGCCCTTTTATAATAAGTTGTCAACCATACTGAAGCACAGTCTGTGGGTAGACCCTTATTTTCTCTCTTAAAGGTAAGATTGTCAAGTAAGAAATAATTATCTTTAAAAAATAGAGAACACTCAAAACTTTGTTAAGAACCTACTCGATTACCTTATGACGTACATTGCGAAAGACTTGCGACTTGTTCGATGGCAAATAGTCTTTTGCTTTCTATTTTCAACATTTGTTTTAGTAATTTTCTCCTGCAAATATTAAAATACTTATCACACATAAAAAATAAATTAAATTTAAATCCAACTTATTATTCATTTCTAAAAAAACTAACTTAAAGATCTACAAAATTTTAAGGAATTCAATAAAAGGAAGCATTGTATCCAATGGGATGGAATTATTTTAATGAGTTGAAATCAAATGCAAGACTAAGAATTTTGATTTGTACCTTAACTTCATCTTCGTTCCAATACCTAACAAGTATTGGCCATTGCTTATCTTGTACGCGCTCATCAATCACTCGTGTAAGAATATCTTCATCATCTTTGTGCTTCTTGTAGTGCACTTTTAATATATGCTTCCACGATCTCCAGGTATTGGCAGCTTTCTCTAAACAATTTTCGCGAAACTCAAGTGAGGCATCAATATTATCCTGTACTTAAACATTATGAAACTCAAACTCAAACCAATTATAGAAATAATATATTATTTTCATTTATATAGTTATCTTCTTACCTGTACCTCACGCCAAATGGCATTTTTATTTTCTTCAAGCACATCATTCCATGATTCACACGTTAATGGTACTAAAGACCCAATTCTAGCCATGATGCCTAGTTGCGTTGAGGATTTAATTTAGGTTTTTCCAATAGGTTGTATAAAATCATTGAATTGCAGCTTCAACCTATTTCCAGACCCCCCAAATATGAATTGGACGAGCTGGACCTCTACTTTCTTCGTTGATGTAAATGATTGTTCATCTGTATGCAGAATTAATTGAAAATAGTGTTTGTAATATAAGAAATACTCGATATCAAAATTCAAAACGTTACCTTCATTGGATGAATGCATCAATGCTTCACTTGTTTTTGTTTTATCACTTTCTTGCGGTTTTTTCAACTTGTGCTTGTTCTTTTGAATTGAGATAATCCTTCATAGTTCTCTTCAAAGACTTTCCACGAGCCATGGACCTGAAATGATGATGATTATATGTTGAACAAATCATCATGAAAATAAAAAACAATACATTGAGTGACAATAATCAAAGGTGGCAAAATAATGACTCATTAACTTTCATAATATGGTACATAAAATTTTAAGAATAATCGGGCATAGTCCATTCTTCTTAATCTTCAACATTGTTTACTTTTATTGTAGTTCCATCGACATCATGTCTCACACATACGAAATTATTGTCATCTCCACTTTTCTTTTCAGCTAACTGTTGATGTTCACAATCTTCTATTTGTGAAATATTATCAAAAGCATCCCCGCTTGTCACTTTGACAACAACATGCTAATTAGGATCTAAGGATCTCTCACAAAGAAAGCTTGTTTCGCTTGAGCCGCCAAAATAAAAGGTTCATCTCCAATTTGATTTGAGTTTTGTTCTTGATTACAAAACCACATAGGCTTGAAAATGGGAATGACTTTATGTATGGAAAAATATGTATGAGGATGAACTTAAGTAAAACATAATAAAGGGTGATTATATATAATGTTTTTTGTTTATAATGTTAATGTAGTAATTACAGCAGATGAGAAGGAAGCAATATAAATTAAGAACTTTTAAAATCAAATAACCCTTGTACATGAGAAAAATAACATGCTATTAATTTCTCACAAAGTGCAACACTTCTTAAATAAGCCTTATGAAAATGTGCAAAATTGATTTTGTTGAAGAGAATTCCATGAAAAAATGAAGTTTAAATTATGATAACGTTAACTACTAAGTGAAAAAAAGAAGAAATTGAAATGAGTGTCACTAATTAGAAAATCACATCTCATTAAAATATCAAAAAAAAAAAAAAACAGTTCTAATCAAATTGAAGTCTCAAATTGATTCCATAGACATATAACAAAGGTAAGATATTGGTGGATGATAAATCTTGATAAATATTTGAAGCAAAGTGCCCTACAATCATGTTCATTCTCCTCTGCACCATCTCCTTATCCATCTTATTCTTAGCTATTATGAACCACACCAATAGAAATCCACTAAATAATTAGACTTCCTAAACCCATTAAATAATTAGAAACTTAACTAAATGCTAAAATTCCTAATTAACTAACACACAAATAGAAACTAGGAGTTTTTATAAAAAAAAATATCCATCTTGGCCAAAAAACTCCACAAATTCCACCAATCAATCATTCAATTTTCAAAACGAGAAATATCCTCGAGATCTACAAACCCACTAAATAATTAGACTTCATAAACCCACTAAGTAATTAGAAACTTAACTAAATGCTAAACTTCCTAATTAACTAACACACAAATAGAAACTATGAGTTTTTAGCCAAAAAAAAAGAGAAAAAACAACAATATCCACATTGGCGAAAAAACTCCATAAATCTCACCAATCAATCATTCAATCATGTTCATTCTCCTCTACACCATCTCCTTATCCATCATATTCTTATTTATAATGAACTACACCAACCCCCTCCCCCAAAGAAAAATCTTATCTGCCAATTGAGCATAATTGGAGATTTAACCCACCAAACATTTACATATGTAGCACATACATATCAAATGAGTTTGTTAGATTGATAAGGTTCTCACATGCAGAGAAAAAAGTAGGACAATATATCTAATATACAAAATATATATAAAAAAGAGAATTTTGTCTGTTCACCTCATCTCCATTCTGCATTATGTACCTATATGTGTTGGTACAGGCCCCTTATTGGTCAAGTGTTTATTAATTTTACCTATATATAATAAATTTACATGTCTTAAAAAGAGGTAAATTTCTTAACCTCTACACTTAAGTAATGGTGCCTTAAAAGTTAAATGCATATCTACATGCCATGTCTTTACCTTCACTGTCTTTAATTAGTTAATTTATGCGTCGCTCATTGCCTTCTCGACTTATTGTAAACATATTAGAGGATGTCAGTTTCTTAAAGTCTTTGTTCAATTAAGAGTAATTGGACATTTTTGCAGCAAGTGTTTGTTTTCTTCTCATAGATTTTTCTCAAAGTTTGTTTTCCTCTTAATAAGGCAAATTTTACATAATTTTAATCATCTACGACTTGAGTTCATTTGTTAAGCCTTTCACTTGTAATTGATCATTCACTTTTAAATAGTTAAGGCTTTATAAATCTTATTTTATCTCTTCGACAACCTTGCTCATATTTCAGTCAGCTTTATCATTGTGGACTTCAAAACTCACTTTCAATTCTACTTTATCAATTCACATCTTGATTTCTTACTAATCTTTCCTTTGTATTGGTCGTTCAACACCCTTTGGAGATGCTGAAATGAAAATTATTAGACCAAAATTCAATTCACATAATCCAAATTCACACTAACAACTCATAATCATCGCTATTGGAATTGAAGAACACTTGTTAATTGGGTCAATCATCAAGGAGGTATTTGGATTTACCTTATATGTTTCTAAAATGAGATTCTTTGAGCAACATTGTGATCGAACTATAACTCACCAAAATAATAAAATCTCAAGCCTAAATTAAAATCACAAATCATTGTAAGATCAAACAAAACATCAAACTATCAATTAACTAAAAAAGCAATCGAGAAACAAAAAGAGGGAGAACTCACGACGAAGGAGTGATAGGACAATCAGGGAGCAGAGCAGAGCAACACGACTAGGGAGCAGAGGAGTGCGACTAGGGAGCGGAGGAGTGCGAGGAAGACCAGGGAGCAGAGGCGCGATGGCGAGGAACACGAGGAAGCAGTGGCGTTTAGATGACCAGGGAGCAGAGGCATGACGAAAACAAATGAGCAAAAAAATGATGTAGATGCAAGACGATCAGGGAGCAAAAGCATTTGGACGACCAGGGAGAAGAAAGGCAAGAATGATCATAGGCGTGAAGGAAGATGAATGAGCAGAGGCTTGAGGACGACGATGGATTAGAGAGGACGATGATGGATCAAAAAGGACGATGAAGTAGAGGTGCGAGGAGTGTGAGGACGACAAGGGAGCAGATGCAGGACGACGACAACTAACTAGAGGCTCGGCGACGATGATGACCACGACTGCGGATCAGAGGCTTGGGGATGACGATGGATCATAAAGCTTTTTGTGTGAGTACGACTTGGTGAAGATGATTGAAAGAGAGTAGAAAATGAACGAAATAGGGCATGCTTTTTGAATAACAAATTGCCTGGTGAGGAGGATCCAACAATCATTTTCTTGGTGAAGTAGGGCACGATTTGGGTGAAGGAAGTGGAGGGTGGGACGAGTAGGGTGGGATTATATAATTTAGGGAACAAAAAATGGGAAGGAGATAGTGGGGGTTTCGCGCGTGAGTAAAAAATTTGTTTTATTTTGTTACTGTAGAATGACTGTGAGCAAACACACTTTATGTGATGAAAACTTTTTACTTTTTGTAATGGAAATATTTCTTCTCTAAAGCTTATTTTCATCATGCAAAATCTAAATCGTGATAAAACTAAGTGTTAATGTATAAAAGCTTTGTTTACGATTAATGTACTGTCACTAAAACGCTTATTGGATACGCTTATTTTAAACCATGACCAATGATTCATCAAACTTGTAGTAAAAGCTCAAATTTCTTGTAGTGTAAGGGAAAAATAGTGCAATGCACTAAAAAATAACTCCTTTTGACTCCTCCCATCATGTTCACATGGGCGAGACATCATATGTTATATTGCAACAAATCTTTGCAAGCAATTTAAAAATACAATGTCTGGTCTTTTACACCTCAAGCATTTTGTTTGTTCTTGTATATTTTGTCGCATAGGAGCATCATTTCATATACGAACCTTTAATGCAGGAACATGTGATTTTGCCTCTTTTTTATATTAGCACTTGATGCGTTTCAAGCAATTTCATGACATTCCTTTTGAATTGACTTTATACATCTCCCCCTAATGGTAAAAAAATTGCTTCATCAAAGTGACAGTCAGCAAAAATTGCAATAAATATATTCCCTATCAGCTAGGGGCCAAAGACATCTTATAATATGATTGATGAATAGTTAAATCAATATAAGTCTCAAATTGATTTGACTTGAAATAATCAATATGATTGTTGTACTAGATACTGTATGAACGCTGACCCTAACTAAGTTCAAATTTGAGAAATACTCTCTTTTATATTATATTGTGCATGTATATAGCACAATAAGAAAGTCATAAGTTCATCGCCTTTATTTAGCTCATGATTTGAACACATCTCAATGTTCCAATCTTAATGAGCAATAAATTCATAATTTGGCATTTGATTGGCATGGTAATGTTGTCAAAATATTTGGGCATATATGACAATATATAATCAATATGGCCTAATGACCTTTCATATACAACACCGCTTGTCACAATTTTGAGCATGCTCATTATCAATAACTTACCAATTTATATTTCATGTGACACTTTTATTCCACTTTTGGTGGAATTACTAATACGACATTTACCAAATATTTTCCCATTTTCACGTCCATAATTTTATCATTGCGACCATTGTCATTTTATAACGCAACGCATGCTTCATGAAGCTAGACCAATTGGGCGAGAGTGATATTACATGTATAATATCACATTATCTTACTCACCTACCATGATACAAGAAACCAATTCATAATATTCATATTGAATTGATATACACGCTCAATATTTGTTGCAATAATATATTGAGGCGTACCACGTGGATTTTTCTATCATTGCCTCATCGGTCATTTTTCTGCATAGCCTCAACCAAGAGGTAATTAAAATTACGGAATTATAATTCATATTCAATTGATATATGTATTGTAGTTTGAGACTTAACCGCTCATTTAAAGATTTTTGTAGCATCGCCAATTTTGTTTCATATTCATAGCTCCATGAGGTGAAAAAATATTATAAAGTGAAATATTCACTTTTCAAATCTCTATAGAGATATTGGCGAATGAATATTAACGCTATGCGCACAGCCTTGCGTAGATGCTTTATTCATAATTTTAAGATCTAGTTTACCTTAAAAAATAATTTTTTTCAATAATATTATGGCAACAAACTCGTTCAAGTATAATATGTTTGAAAAACAAATACGACGTAAATAGTTTGCTCATTTTTTATATAAATACATAATATATGATAAAACACATGTTCACGACTCAATTATTTTAGATACAAAATATACTACTTGTTACAGTTGGTGGAACAACTTCCAGGTTGGGTGGCAAGACGAAAGTCTACTTAACAACTATGCCTCCTCGAACAAGATAACTCGTCTCTCTTTCAATGTTTAGCTTTACCGGGGACAAGGCTTACCTACTATCAACTCAAACTTGCAATATTATTTGGATTAAAATAATCAAGAATAGAACATGCATAATTAATTGTTATAATAATTTTATGAGAAAAACTAATATAGAAATTCATAGGATCATAAGAAATGCATTTCAATTAATGGCAAAACAGGATGTGCAAAATAGAATGCGTAAACATTTCAAACCACATACAATTCTCTGTATGTCAATAGACTCAATACCAAGATTTGCAACTATTCAAGTTCATAGTTTCATTCTCGCAAGTAAGAAAATTATAGGCATTTAAAAAAATTATATATAAGAGAACTAATCTAACTTTTAATCTTTTGTGCTTTTCAAACGCTATAAGTAGATTATACTACATAGTAATCGAGATAATAAGCCAATTTAAGTAGTCCATATATAAAGTCCAAAAATTATACTTATGGTGTTGGACCAATTAGACTTTTAAGAACCCAAACTGCCTTAGTACAAATTACCATCCAATAGTCTGATTAAGAATTCACATTGCTAATGATTTCCTAATGGTTTTCCAAATAAATTTGTTAGAAAAAGAAAATTCCTTTTTAATGTATGTAAACACCAAACTATTGATACTAAAAAGTATATGTGTCAACCTCCCATTACAACTAGATATGTAATAATCATCATATGATAATCATGCTTACAAGATGTAATTTGGTGCATTGATATCTGCTTCGATTCCAAGACCAATAAAAATTTACCATATGCTTGTATAGGTGAATAGGAGTTCATATCTACTTGACGATCTCGCTCAACACTAGGGTGTTGACACCGAGGTAAATTAATAATTTCTTGGATGTGTGGTTTGAGAGTTATGAATTATCTAACACTGCTGGTCCGAAAATCTCTTAAATTAAGTCGTTTTAGCACTTTGAACATGACTTTCTAAATTTTAATCGGATTTGAGTGTCCTTTACCATTTCAAAAAGCTAGTACATAGAATAAAAACTTGAGATCAGTATTTCTTAAAAACTTGGTCATATTCTTTTTTTTTTTATTATCGGAAATGGGCCGAAAATCAATGCTAATCCGTCGAGATATCCCTTTTGCAACTGTTTGGATGTTGCGATCTCTTCCGGGGTTCTCCACTAGTCCAATAATAACTAAAATCTTCAGAATAGGTTAAATAATATAAATTACATTCCCTAAAAGTTTCAAGTGATTCTAAGGTGTTTTGAATGATTTTCCAAATGAGTTTTGAAATAGGCAAAACTTAGTCACTTAGTGCGCCAATTTTTAACTTAAGGTGTTCCAGGCATCAAATGATGTCGAGATTGAACCAAAATTTTCAGAACATGTTATTATATCTTAGTAATTAAAGATGTACACCAAGTATATGACCTTTTGGTGTGTTTAACTCAGCTTTCAAGTCATGCTTCGAATAAGAGATCAATAATTACAAATAAGGACTTAATGTTTTACTTAAAGTCTCAAATTTGGTTTTTAATCATATTAATGAGATTTTATCACTTAAAAACCTTGATTTAAAGTTAATAGACTTCAATGAACCATCATCGAGAATTTCAAAAATTTCTATGAGTGTTTTAAACCGCATTTCAAGTTGCATAAAAACAAAGTTCGTGGAAATTATTTCAAGATCTTTAAGGGGTTGTTTTGTAAACCAATGCATTAAACCAAAGGGTTGTTTTAAACCAATGTAAACCAACTTGAAATGATTGTCAATGGACTTTGATGATTGAATAACACTTAAAAACAATATGAAAATGTTTACAACCTTTTAACACCAAGTTTGGACATTTTGGTTGAGTTAAGGGTTAAAGAGGTATTTAAAATAATTAAAAGATACCTCTCGGGGTTATTCTTTCGCATCGAGACTTTGTATATGGTAAGAATAAATGACTAAGGACCCTGAGGATATAGCATAAACTTGTTTAGTACAAATCGAAGTTGTGATTTGGTCCAACTTAAATAGAAAAGACATTGAGACAAATAGTAGACTATTTTACAATGAACTAAGACAATCAAACTTAAATAAACTCTAACAAATACCAAATGAACTCTAATAGGTACCACGGGCCTAGAGCATCAAAGCCGAGTATTGGGAGTGTAGTACGAATATGTGGGAGTTGCGTTTATCTCGAGTATTATTGCATTTTGAGGTAAATAAACTAGCAAAAGTGTCAAAATGCTTTCTTTTCAACTTCTTATTGTTAATCTCTTGAAAAGCATGTCATACTTGCATTCCATTCTTGTTTCAAGTGGCATATTGTTTAGGTAGTCCAACAGTTATGTCATCTCATGCGTTAAGGATCTGGAGTCACCATGGCTTCTCATTGAGGACTATTCAAGGGATAAAGCATTCGAGGTCACTATAGCTTACCTTGATAGTTAAGGGGCTATTGGAAGTGACTCGATGAGTCTGTAGTGCCTAGAAAGTCATGTTGGGGCAATTGAAAGTGGCATTGGGATGTTGACTTCATGTTGTGTTATAGTTTAAAGACTCACAGTTTGGACCAGATTACCTATTCACGCATCTTTTACTTCCTCGCGCTTGATTTCTCACTACTTACTTGATTAGTTTATTTATCATGCACTTTGTCCTTTCATTTACAACTTTCTTTATATACCCGCATGATTTAGAGACTATTGTAATTTATTACTCAGAAATATTGTTGAATCTCTTGTGGCTTTACTTATTAGAATTGTCTCTGTTGTTGGTGATAATTACAGGTCCCACGAGTAGTAAAGAGAAGGAGCCTGTACTTGGTGATTTTCTCTGAGCTACCCTAGAGTCAACTCCATTACTTGTACTTCGTAGGTTCTTTTTTCATTTCGTTATATATATGACTATGTATTCATGATATTTTTATGCTTTTAGGTACTTGAGGATGCGATATACACTTGATGATACATGTATATGCATATTGTTCCTTTTTATCACCAGCTATATGCATGAAATCACATCGTTTACACGATTTCTACACCTATGACTTGTCCTTAATTCAGATAATTTTTTTCTTGCTTTAAATTACTTTTTGCTGCATGGAGAAAATTAAGACTTGTTAAACTAATTAACGAATTTATAAGCAACTAATGGATGAATAATTCGAAATAGAGGCTGACTAGGTATGCGTTGACTTGTAGGTCTAGTGCCTGGCGGGGCCCAGTTTGTGGCAACTGGGGCTGTTACAGAAACCAATTCTTCTTGCTCTTTATGGGACTCAAAGACCCCACCATGCATCTTTTAATAATACCACGTACCAAACTATTGAGCTACCAAATTAAACAACTCTTGAATTGATCCCAATATCCCAACGAACAGGAAATAAAAGAAATAAAATTTTGTAGAACTAAAATAAACAAAAGAAAAAAAATCTTTTTACTTGGTAAACCCTAATTAGGAAACATCCACGGCTCCGTAGAGCAGAAAAATCCACTACGAATAAAGTTTACAAAGCAGTACCAAATTTGGCCGAAAGCCTCAATATAATTCCTTCTACCTCCTGATCTCTTTTTTTTTCTCTCTCAAATCTTTGTGTATATTTTTGCTCTCTACACATGATTTGACAGATACAAAGAAAGAGATAAAACCCGAAATTGTATTTGTAGTGGGAAATAACTAGAAGTAGTTGAAATCAACTCAACTTCCCTTTTTATTTTATTTTTAAAATAACGGATTAGACATTCCCCATAAGAGGCTTTTGGTCCCTCAAAAGCATTCCAGTAACTAAGTGAGGAAACTTCTCTTTAACTTGTTCTTCATATTACCACTTTGCACGATTTGAAAACTAATCTTTTTCACATTTCCGAAAAATTCTTGACTGCCCTTTCTAGTCTTTCGAGTCTATGTCCAAAACCAAGTCTTTCTCTAGCTACTCCACATGGAAATAGATCGTACACTGTTGGAACTACTAATAATTCTTCATGTTCATCAAGTAGTGATGACTTAAATAGCTTCAAGTTCTCTTCATTAGCAACTGAATACATCTACATATTTTAAAATTCGTTTAGTCTAAGTTCGAGGATGAACTTCCTATTAGTTGGGAAGTATTGTCACGGCCCAAATAATTAATGCGCATCTAATTCGTTACTCATGACTAAATGACTTGTAATGTGGGACTCGAGCTAGATACGTGTCACTACCGCGTGGCACGGTGGCCGAGGTAAATGTTATGTTTGTTGTGTTGTATGCCTAATGTATTATATATGTGTAAACTACTAAGTCATTTATGGGTATGCAGATACCGAGACGAGTGAGGACGCACCTCGAGTCATGTGCCGACGTGGGTCCGAGATAGTAGCTCGTGGGGTAAGTATCATTAGGTAAAAACAACTTATAAATTTTTAATAAGTAATAATGACTCTAAATTGATAAATATTCAAATGCTAGGACCGTAAAAGAGCTATTACGGGGTTTTGGGTGCGTACATCGACACGACGAGAAAGCGGATAACTTAGGACTTGTGTTGTATGTAAGTAAACTAATTTGAGACATTTATTTACATTTCATCCCATTTATTTATTTCTTCTCGGTTATTCGAACTGACTTGCCTTTAAAATCCATATGCTATGACTTTTTCAGTTCTCATTTTATGATGTTATTCATAGCAAATTCTCTTGTGTATATCATTGATTCCAATTCCTATACTTTGTCATATTGATTGTTGTGTGTGGAAGTCAGGGACATAGCATGCTATTAGGTTATTTTATTTATTTTGACTTTAATCCTTTGTGCATTAGTATGCAGTTCCATATCTTGGATTCCAATGCTATGTCATTTTTGAACATGAAAGTGGTTCTAGTGGTTAGGGTCATTTGATGATAGAAATTCAGCTTTCATATGGGGGTCACTAGACTTTTTGGGATGTTAGGGAATCTCTCCACTACCTTGCATGACAGACGGGGTAACGTGCCTTGAACGAGGTAATCGGACCTTGGGGTTTGTTGGCGCAAAAACAACTTAGGTAAACATGACGAGTTTTGAAACTCGGGTATGTTAGCAAGTATACATTCCAGTGACGACTAATTCACTTGGAATAGAAAAGGCGTAATCGTACGTACGACCTTTTGAAATTATGATATAGAGCTCAATTTGTTGTAATGAAATGATATAGAGCGAAGCTCAAATTGTAGTGGACACTGATGTGATGAAGATCACGACTGACCGACCCTAATCCATTATTACTTAGCCTTGAGTCAGTTTCATATTTGGTTAACTCAAGTACCTCTTTGCATGGTGTTTCTTTCAGCATAGTTTCTATTTCAATTATGCCATTTGATACTTGTTGCCTATTTGGGACTGTGGATCGATGTTTCTCAATATTGCTTATATAATCTCATGTACTCACCGTCTAGTTTGTGACGGTGGGTGCAAATCAGCCACGTAGCAGACCAGGCAAAGAGAAGATTGGTGACTATCTCTGAGCCAGTGAAGGACCGCTACGACATACTTTTGTACGTTTTGTATTCTTTTGTATTACATTTTTATGTACATGCTATTTTTACTTTTTGGGTTGAGTGATAGGAATATAGGACTAGACACATGTTGTATATATCACCACGCTTGTTTATATAGGCATGTGATCTCTATTTCCTGATTTTTCCACAATAGGTTAGGCCTTAGGACCTCGTTTCCTCTAGTAACTTAATAAGACTTACGCTAAATAATTGGTTAGATAATTTTTTTAAGTTACTCTAATTTATAGACAACCATAGGTTAGTCACTAGAACAATTAAGTTAATTGTAGGTGGTCTCATAATTGGTAGGTAATTAGGTGTTTAGGTTAGGCGATGCCCTTATTTGTAGTTGGGGCCGTCACAATAATATTTTGAAAAATAGAGATAAAGTAAATATTTTTCTCATTTTATATAAAATAAATAATACACGATTAAGTCATTTTCACAAATTGATTAGTTATATACAAAATGGACTACTGGTGTGAGTTGGTGGGATAACCTCCGGTTGAGTGGCGAGACAAAATCTATTTAGTAACTAGCTTCCTGGAATGAGATAACCCATCTCCCTTTCAATGTTTAGTTTTATCTGGGATAAGGCTAATTCACTATCAACTCAAACTTATAGTATTATTTGTATCACACATTGAATTTTGATTTTTTGATGTAGAAGATCATACAAGACGCAACTATAAAACATACTTTTGCAGTCGGTGACGTTACAATGGATAGTGTAGAAATAAAGCACGTATCCATAAATAATGCATGTAATAAGAAAAGTGATTAACCATGATAACATGTAAATAAATTGAACTTAATTAAATTAACAAAAATCATACCTCCATTGCTTTGTCTCCTTATCAAGCATTCTTGAACTTCAAAATCTCCCATTTATGTAAGAGCAAGCTCGTGCTGATAACGTATTGTAAACTAAGTTGTAAGCCAGCTAGACCTCGTAGAACTAAAGTATGAGAAACATGAACTCAATAATACAAGAACAAGTAAAGAAGAGGGGCAAGAGAGAAGAGAGCTAGAGTTGAGAAATGTAGAGATTCTCATTCCAACATTAGTGTGTTCTTTATAAATGAAGGAACCCCCTTATATCACTACAAGAAATTTGAGCTTTTACTACAAATTTGACGAATCGTTTGTCACGGTTTAAAATAAGCGTATCCAATAGGCGTTTTAGTGACGGTACATTAATCGTAAACAAAGATTTTATACATTAATACTTATTTTTGTCACGATTTAGATTTTGCGTGATGAAAAGAAGCTTTAGAGACGAACATGTTTCCATCACAAAAGGTAAAAAATTTTGTCACGTAAAGTGTGTTTACTCTTAATCATTATTCCGTAAGAAAAGAAAACACAACTTTTTACGCAAGCGCGAAACCCCCAGCAACCTCCTTCCCATTTTTTGTTTCCATTTTTTTACGTGAAACCCCAAATTGTTTCCTCCTTCCCATTTTTTTTGTTTCCATTTTTTGACGAAAAACCCCCGAATCTAATTCCATTAAAAACGTTTAAACCATGAAAACTTAATCATACCTTCTCGTATACCTTTTCTCCTCTCTAAGGCTGTACGAATATCAAATCGATACAACCTAATCAATAGTGTATATAACATCCTTTTGTCACACGATATCATTTTGATCAAACATAAGGCATGGAATTGTCATCCAACATGTTCAATCGTACTAGTCTCGATCTCTATGTAGACCGAAAACATCCAAGTGACATTGATCAATATCAATTCACTTAGACTAGGCCTTTTAACAGTCTAACACATCGAGGGATCCACTAGATATCTCTCTTTATATGAGAGGGACAAATTCTATCTCGATTACACAACTTCATCACATTGCTCACACAGTAACCAATCACAACCTTTATAATCGTCCGTTAAAGACAACGTTTGATAGTGTCAAATCAGTGTGTTCCTAATGTTGAAGTCTCTGGTAATCTCAAGTCAGAGGACTGGAATATATACTTATCATGAGAAACAACTATGACTTAATCCATGTGATGCTCTCATAGCGGGTCGGTCCAAGATTTTGTTCCCTAACAAGTACTTTTTTATTAACTAAAAGTATTCATAAAGATAGTTAATGGATTGACCTAGGGCACACATCTCCTCCTTCATCCGCCCTACTACTCACACCAATCATCCTCCTCAAGCCTCCGATCCGCCGTCGTCGTCATCCTCGTTGTCGCGCCTCCACTTCGCCGTCGTCGTCGTCTCGCACTCCTCCTGCCTCTACTTTGTCGTCCTATCTGATCCATCTTCGTCCTCTTCCCTGGTCGTCATCCTTGAGCCTCCTCCTTGGTTGTCATGCATCTCGCCGACGCCTCACCCTCGCGCCTCTGCTCCCTGGATGTCCTCTCGCCAACCCCTCACCCTCGCACCTCTGCTCCCTGGTCGTCCATTGGGCGACGCCTCACCTTCACGCCTCTTCACCCTCGCGCCTCTGCTCCCTGGTCGACGCCTCTGCTCCCTAGTCGGCGCCTCTGCTCCCTGGTCGGCAAAAATAAAGGTAGACTTCCACCTCCATGGCCGATGCATAAAACTCGCAATGTCTTCTCTCCATAAAATGCCTTTCTGAAATCACAAGTGCTCGATGCTATCGTAGCCAATCCAACTGAAATCATGATTTTTAGATCAGTAAAATGACAAAATTACACATAAACAATGGCCTCTTACTTGGCAACAAGTGAAATGTATGCCGATCATGCTTTGATTTTATTTGGGCATACAAAAAAAATGAAATCAATTAAGCAGGCAACATCTTTCCAAAACTGGCATTTTCTAATCCCCTCCTAATCTAAGGAAATGCATCAAAGCATGTTATATGCATCTCTAAAAATAAATGAATGAAACAAGCAAAGAACAAAACTAACACGCGACCCACCAATGATCCCTTAGTATTCTCTAGTTACAACAGTACAACTACACTACCATCCTCTCCCAATCATAATGAAAGATAAGAAAAACCCGCATCAACATTCATCCAAGACTTTAAGCATAATTAATTGAAGCAGCTAAAGCTATGTGAATTCCATTCAAACAAACTCCTTAAAAATGAATCAAAACTTCTTTCTTTTAAAAAGGTAAGCAAACCTTTCAAAACAGAAAAAGCCATCAGAGTGAAAACTAAATAGATTTTTTTCAAAAAAAAAAAAATGGAAATCAAACGAAACATGTTTAAAGCCACAGGTTAGCAAGCTAAATAGATTTTCTTTAATTTGCTTTGAGCTTTACCTAAGACCTTCATAGAAAAAGTGGGTTTTTTACAAGTTTATACATATAATGCATGTTTAGACGAGGAAAAAAGAAGAAATTGATTCAAATTTATATACCAAAGGCGTGACATATTGTTTGATGCATGCAGTTTTGCAATATAAAACAAGGAACTGTTGTAATTAAAAGAAGAAACTGATTCAAATTTATATACCAACTTAAGAGCATCCACCTTCATGATTGTTATTTTGAACATTTACTCATCTCCTAAACTTGACAATTTATTCTATCATTGAGTTGAATGACATTTGCTAGCTAAACTACTATTTCAAGAATTGTTAATGCTTTTAGTATATGTTGACCCTCTAACTTTTGATGATTTTTTGAGCTTTTTACTATTTTATGTTCTATACAAATGAAACTCATAAATTTGCACCAATAATTTAAGCACTATGCATGTTTGAATATATTTGAGTTAGATGATTATTTGATTCATGTTGAAGTTTGCACAATGTTTAAAATTTTTTGTAAATCTTTAATTTAAGGGTATGTTCTGCTAAAATTTTGGTAATACATTATGGTTCACTAAAGAAGAATGTATTTGACTTGTAGAATTATTTGATGCAAGTGGAATTTTTAAGAATCTTAAATTTAAAGGGAGGTTTTGCTGAAATTTCTATAATACATTATGATTCATGAAGGTGATTATATTTGACTTGTAAAATTATTTGATGCATGCGGAAGTTTGCAAAATGTTTAAAATTTCTTGCTAATCTTTAATTTAAGTGAAGGTTCAGTTGAAATTTTATTACTACGTTATGATTTATTAAAGATTTTTTTATTTATGTAAGTGTTTAAGTGCAATTACTTATATTTATAACTTTAAAATTTTAGATGCGGAATTGGATGAGACTTCAACGGGTAAAGATGGTGAACTAGAAGAAAGCTTCACGTGAAGAAGAAATTGAAGAAGCATGGAGTGAAAACATTGAAGAAAACATGGATTTATTTTATTTTACTATGTTAGACTTAAGCCATGAAGAAACCTGTCAAAGTTTAATTTTATTTTGCTATGTTAGACTTCTAAATTAAGTATTATCATTGTTTTGGTACTTTGGATTCAAAATCACAAAAATCAAACTTTGAATAGATTGATAATGTTGGCCTTGTAATGCAAGTAAAGTAAATTCTTAATATTTTAATAGATGCGATATTTTTATATTGACAGGTGCAAAATAGTTACAACAACTCTTATATAAAAACATTTTTTTTTTGTGACGGAGCAATGTACATATAAAATATTATTATTTTTTGTCACCAGCAGAAAGTCGTAACTACGTGTATTTGTGACGGACAAAGTCTTATGACGTAAAACATTTTTCTTCGTTGTTTAATGAAACGTTTGTGACGCAAATACAGTCGTAACAAAAATGTGTTTTTTACGACGTGCAATAATCTCGTAATAAATATGTCAAATATCCGTCATAAAAGGTATTTGTCACGCTAATTTTCATGACAAAAACGTTTTTGCAATGGAGAATACGCAACTTTAGTTTTTCCGTGACAATACCGTGACAAAAACTATAGGTGACAGAAAAACAACTTGTCCCTAAGGAATCGAAACAAAAACTATAATTTCTTGTAGTTAGTGTTGGGTTTTAGGTTCATGCGCAGCGGAGATTACAAAACAATTTTGACAAAAAACCCCAACCGAATCCGAATCTAATTCCATTAAAAACGTTTAAACCATGAAAAACTTAATCACACCTCAGTCGCAATATACCTTTCTGAAGGTTGATCGATCTCTAAGGCGCTGCCAATGACGAACGTCATCTGCCAGTAGTCCACACACGAACGGCGGCCGAGATTCGAAGTGCTAGCTTCGAGAGAATACCGAACCTTTTGTTTCTCTCCAAAACTATCCAGAACATACCAAAAAATCCTAAGTCGTTTCTAAAACGAAAATAAAGTTTCGGCCTTATAATCTTTCGTACGTGTATTCTAACTTAAAGCATCTATTTATACAACACTTGTATATAGACGGTTAAATAAATTACACATATACCCCTAGTTAAAGAAGTATAAGTGTAATACACCACAAGGATGTTTCTGTCATGAATTTTATCATATAAAATTCATTTTTCCGAACCATCTTAAAATCTCGCAAAACCATTCTTAGTGTTCGACCCAATAGGCTCATACAACGTTGACAGTGTACCAAAACACATTTTGGTATACAAGTCATAAGCGGCCTCTAGCAAGACATTATGACTACTCAAGTTGTACGAATATCAAATCGATACAACCTAATCAATAGAGTATATAACATCATTTTGTCACACGATATCCTTTTGATCAAACATAAGGCATGGAATTGTCATCCAACATGTTAAATCATACTAGTCTCGATCTCTAGGTAGACTGAAAACATCCAAGTGACATTGATCAATATCAATTCACTTAGACTAGGCCTTTTAACAGTCTAACACATCGAGGGATCCACTAGATATCTCTCTTTATATGAGAGGGACAAATTCTATCTCGATTACACAACTTCATCACATTGCTCACACAGTAACCAATCACAACCTTTATAATCGTCCGTTAAAGACAACGTTTGATAGTGTCAAATCACTATGTTCCTAATGTTGAAGTCTCTGGTAATCTCAAGTCAGAGGACTGAGAAATATACCTATCATGAGAAACAACTATGACTTAATCCATGTGATGTTCTCATAGTGGGTCGGTCCAGTACTTTGTTCCCTAACAAGAACTCGTGATCTTGATTCATATCCCTATACGTATAATCATCATATGATCATCAATCAAGACTCACACTAGTCTTAATTCACTATAGTTCCCAATATAATGATCGACTAGGGACATTTAAGATATTTCCGTAAATACCCATGGATCTTATTATAATGTAAACATGCAAATTAATTATAATAAACAGCAAATGAAATCCTCTATTTTATTAACTAAAAGTATTCATAAAGACAGTTAATGGATTGACCTGGGGCACATGCCCCAACATCTCCCACTTGCACTAGGGCCAATCATACATGCATCTTATGCCTAATGATCTAACATGACCATCATGTTTTACTTGTGGAAGAGCTTTTGTCAATGGATCCGCAACGTTGTCTTCAGTAGGTACTCTGCAAATCTTTACGTCTCTCCTCTCAATAATTTCTATGATGAGATGAAAACGCCTAAGTATATGTTTGGATTTGTGGTGTGATCTAGGTTCTTTGGCCTGTACTATTGCCCCGTTATTTTCACAATATAAACAAACAGGGTTAGCAATACTTCGAACCACACCTAGTTCAGAAAGGCACCATACCGAGCAACAATACTTTGTTCTCAGCGGGATTATAAAAGTAATATCCTTTTGTTTCCTTAGGATACCCCACAAATAAACATTTGTCAGATTTAGGTGCTAGTTTTTCTGAGACTTGTCATTTTATGTAAGCCTCACAACCCTAAATCTTAAGGAAAGACAAACTAGGTCTCTTCCCGTACCATATCTCATATGGTGTTTTATCAACCACTTTAGAAGGAACTCGATTTAGAGTGAAAGTTGTAGTTTGTAATGCATAACCCCAAAAGGATAATGGAAGATCTGCATGACTTATCATAGATCGAACCATATATAATAAGGTTCAATTTTTCCTTTCAGAAACTCCATTCCAACGTGGAGTTGCTGGTGGAGTCAATTGGGAGACAATCCCACAATTTCTAAGATGATCATCAAATTCTTGGCTCAAATATTCACCACCTCGATCTGACCGAAGTGTTTTGATAGTATTACCAAGTTGATTATGCACTTCATTTTGAAACGTTCGAAACATCTCAAATGATTCAGCTTTATGTTTCATTAGATATACATAACCATATCTCATTTGAAATCATCGGTAAATGTAATGAAGTACTGATAACCTCCTCTAGCCATTGTGTTTATAGGATCGCATACATCAGTATGTATTAGACCCAATAAATCACTTGCCCTTTCACTGTGTCTAGTAAAGGGACTTTTAGTCATTTTGCCTCGTAAACAAGATATGCACGTTTCATATGTTTCTAAATCAAATGAATCTAGAAGTCCATCTTTATGGAGCTTCGTTATGCGTTTCTCATTTATGTGCCCGAGACGACAATTCCAAAGATAGGTTTGATTCAAATCATTTGACTTAAATCTCTTTGTATTTATGTTAAAGACTGGAGTATCAGTGGACCTTTTCATGCTTAGAATATAAAGACCATCACACAAATCATCATTTGCATAAAATATTCCTTTACGAGAAATGGAACATCTATTATTCGCAATAATAAAATCAAAACCATCCATATCCAAGCATGAAATAGAAATGATGTTTCGCTTAAAAATGCGCACACAAAATAACAATTATTTAAAGTTAAGATAAGTCCACTAGGTAAGACTAAGTCATATGATCCAACAGCCAGGGCAACAACTCTTGCTCCATTCCCTATGCGGAGGATGACTTCTCCTTTCTTCAACTTTTTCTACTTCTGGTGAGTCCTTGTACATTTATACAATGTGAGATCCACATCCGGTATCTAATACCAAAGAATCACTAGTAGATAAATTAATTTCAATAACATTAATACCTGTAGTGGTAGTCGCACTACCCATTTTCTTCTTTAGATCTTCTAGATAGATTTTGCAATTTCCGAACCAATGTCCAGGTGCATGACAGAAATGACAATTTCCTTCCTTTTCTTTTGGGTGTTTTGAAGCAGGAACAGGCTGGGGCTTGACTTGTTCCACGTGCTTTGCGAAAGGTGCAACAGCAGCCTCGACAACTTTAGCCTTGCCTTTGCCTTTCTTCTTCATTCCCTTTCCCTTTTGGACTATCGACACATTACTAGAGGGTTTCTTGATATTTTGTTCAGCAGTTTTAAGCATCAAATGCAACTCTGAAATTGATTTTTCCATATTATTCATATTGTAGTTCATCACAAATTGTGAGTAACTTTTTGGTAATGAATTCATGATCAAATCAGTAGCCAACTATTGGCTTATGGGAAATCCGAATCTATCAAGCTGGTCAACATAGCCCTTCATCTTCAGAACATGAGGACTAACTGACGCACCCTCAGTCATCTTTCAAGAATGTAGGTTTTTGACTGTCTCGAACCTTTATTGCCTAGCTTGCTCATTGGGAACATTTCTTTCGGCGTTATGCCATGTCGTAGGCTTCCATTAGTTCCATGTCCTTCAAGTTCGGGAACCATAGTTGCCAACATAATACATGCAACATCGTAGAATCGTTGACATGCTTATTATGCGCATCCTTTACAAACTTTCGTAGCATTGGCTGGTGGGTCCTCAGGAATTGAAACATCCAGGACATACAACTTGCGTTCATGCTTAAGAACAATTCTCAAGTTTCGAACCGGTCAAGAAAGTTAGTCCCGATAGCTTATCCTTCTCAAGGATGGATCGCAGTGACAGGGGATTATTGTTACTTGAAGAGGCCATTGATCTACAATAAAGATTATGCAAATTTTATTTTAGTATAGAGGAATAGACTCCTACTAAATTAACAACCCTCCTACAACACACTGTTTATTTAGGGGACTAAAATCCATATTTCACCTAATTCTATGACAGCTATGACATGAAACACATAACTAGATTATTTAGGTAGGTAACAGTTACCAATTACATCTTATGTAATTTTTAGATACTTTTATGAGATACGGGACATCTTATGTCTTATCATGTTTTTATCTCATCATGTACCTAAAGCTCAAAACTATTTTGATAGCTTTATTAAGTCGGACCATTTTAAAATTTAGGTAACTCTTATCCAACTTGTCTCACCAAGATAACACAATACACTCAGCTATGGCTGAAACTGTATTAGTGTGATCGAGGCATTGACAAGTGTTTCAAATGGATGGCGTGAGACTTAAAATTTAATAGAGGGATTTTATTCTGTTTTAGTGATTTTATGTAAACAATGAAATATCATATATTTTTATTGATTTGTTAAATCGCTAAACAATTTGGAGATTTTTATACTGTTCACTAATAAAAGAATTTTCGTGCGCTAGAATTAGTTAGACGGCGGTCCCGCTGGCCGATCAATGACGGTGGTGGTTCCACTGACCGTCAATAATCGGGTTACAGTAGTTTTTTTTAGAAGACGAATCTCAATTCCGAAAATTGAAATTCGCTATAGAAAATCATATTTTTGCTGATTTTATTATCCTAAATTTACCCCTTAATTTATCCAAAATTAAGTCAATTAAAACATTTTTAATTAACCCGGGCCCACATCTAACTAATCATCTTATCCTAATCCAATTAGGACTTAAGATATTTGAATCCTAGCATATCACCAATAACAAACTTCTCCATATTTATCTCCTATCCAGTGAGGATAACGAAACCGATTTTACTTATATATCTTAATCTAATTTGTTATCTATCTTTATCAAATAGAAAATTCATAACATAATAGATATAACAAGATAAATAAATAATTTCAAAATTAATTATTTACAATTTCGGTCCTCATCCAAATAATCACAAACATGTAATTGAATCATGAACTACTATCCCAATCGAACCTAATGGTGTCATGGATCATAGAACACGAAACTAAATTCATTAAAATTATTCAAATTAACCTAACATGGTTACTAGCATGTATGAAACTAATTTCAATTAAATCACGAATATATGTATCATATACACAAAACATGATAATAAATCTCACAGAAAACTTATGTATATTACATATACATCAACTATTAACATGCTTTCAATTATATATCATGTATATATCAGAAGAAAACATGCAATAAATTTAATGGAATCGAACTCGAAGGCTCTGATATCACTGTTGGGTTTTGGGGTTCATGCGCAGCGGAGATTACAAAACAATTTTGACAAAAAACCCCAACAGGATCCGAATCTAATTCCATTAAAAATGTTTAAACCATGAAAAACTTAATCATACCTCAGTCGCAATATACCTTTCTGAAGGATGATCGATCTCTAAGGCGTTGCCAATGACGAACGCCCTCTACCAGTAGTCCACACACGAACGGCGGCCGAGATTTTAAATTTGCTAGCTTCGAGAGAATACCCAACCTTTTGTTTCTCTCCAAAACGATCCAGAGCATACCAAAAAACCCTAAGTCGTTTCTAAAATGAAAATAGATTTTCGGCCTTATAATCTTTCGTACGTGTATTCTAACTTAAAGCGTCTATTTATACAACTCTTGTATATAGACGGTTAAGTAAATTACACATATACCCCTACTTAAAAAAGTATAAGTGTAATACACCACAAGGACGTTTCTGTCATGAATTTTATCATATAAAATTCATTTTTCTTAACCATCTTAAAATCTCGCAAAACCATTCTTAGCATCATACTTACCAAAACACATTTTGGTATACAAGTCATAAGCGACCTCTAAAGACATTATGACTCATTGTACATTTCAAATCGTACAACCTAATCAATAGAGTATATAACATCATTTTGTCAAATATCATCAAACATAAGGCATGGAATTGTCATCCAACATGTTCAATCGTACTAGTCTCGATCTTTAGGTACACTGAAAACATCCAAGTGACATTGATCAATATCAATTCACTTAGACTTCGCCTTTTAACAGTCTAACACATCGAGGGATCCACTAGATATCTCTCTTTATATGAGAGGAAAAAATTCTATCTTGATTACACAACTTTATCACATTGCTCACACAGTAACCAATCACAACCTTTATAATCGTCAGGTTAAAGGCAACGTTTGATAGTGTCAAATCACTATGTTCCTAATGTTGAAGTCTCTGGTAATCTCAAGTCAGAGGACTGAAAAATATACCTATCATGAGAAACAACTATGACTTAATCCATGTGATGTTCTCATAGCGGGTCGGTCCAGTACTTTGTTCCCTAACAAGTACTTGTGATCTTGATTCGTATCCTTATACATATAATCATCATATGATCATCAATCAAGACTCACACTAGTATTAATTCACTATAGTTCCCAGTATAATGATCGACTAGGGACATTTAGGATATTTCTGTAAATACCCAAATATCTTATTATAATGAAAACATGCAAATTAATTATAATAAACATCAAATGAAATCCTCTATTTTATTAACTAAAAGTATTCATAAAGACAGTTAATGGATTGACCTAGGGCACATGCCCCAACAGTTAGGCCCTTAGTTAGGATGAGAACGAGTACTTGACATAACTTACGAGTAATCTAAAGTATGTAAGTTACAAACATATAGTATACACAAAGTGGACAATACATTGACATAACATATACAATATGAAAGTGTTACATGTTACTTAGATAATACATGCACAATCAATTATGGATGTACAAAGTGAGGAGATACAAGCAACATGGAGATGTACAACTCACATTTGTGTTGATGTTACAAATGCTTGATAGGGTCATCCAATTATAACACAAATAATTATTGATAATGAGCGCTTATAATTGTGATGTTTTTCATCACATATGAAAGGCTATTTTGCCAAAATATTGTCATATATACCCGAATATTTATGTGACCTTTACCATGCCTTCAAAATCAAAACAAATGTCTCATAAATCAAATGATCTAATGACATTCATATTGTGGAATGAATTTATTGATTGTACAGAATCATCGATAATGCAAAAATATCGTAAATTCGCATGGACATCTTTTATCGAACTAGATTTTTTATTAGTTGGTGATCATCTCAAGGTAAATCAATTGGAGACTTATATTGTTTTAACTTTTCATCAATCATATTATAAGAGGTCTCTAACATGAAATTTATTTATAGCAAGTTTTGCTAATTTTCACTTTGATAAAACAATTTTCCTACAATTAGGAAGAGATACAAGCCAATTCAAAAGAAATGACATGAGATTGCATGAAACACATTAATTGCATCAAATATGTTGTATTATAATCCATGTATAAATTAATAAGAACTTGAATTTCTAAGGATCATTTATTAGCAACAAGTTAGGAATCAATTATTTTATGCAAGTACTATATGTAAAAAGTGAAAATCTTATAGCATTAAAAGTTCACGATAAATTGATGTCTATGTGCAATTAAATGTACAAGAACCAACAAAACACTTAAGGCATAAAGGACATTTTTGTTCAAAAGATACAAACCATTGAAAAATTAGATATAAGTAAAAATAAATAAAATACTCATGATATAAGAGTTTTTTGGTAAGGACTTAATGTATCATTTGAATTTATGTCTTCATTATAATATCATCATATATTGATGATTTAAATATTATAAGAAATCACAACAACATCGCTATATCATTTGAATCCTTGAAAAATGAATTGAAGATGAAAGATCTTGGAAAAAAAAAAGATTTAGTCTTGATTTGGAAATCAAGTATTTTTCAAGTAAAATAGTTGTCCATCAATTAATTTATTTTACTAAAAAAAAAACTAAATTTGATTTACAAGGGTTTGTTGAAAAATAATAAAATGTTTCACTCATGTCAAATGAGGAGGAGCATAAAAATGAGTTATATTTATTAGTATATTACACTTGTTTTCCTTAGCTATGATTTTATCCCATTGAATCTTTCAAGCAAGGTTTTTAATGAGGCAATCATAACAATATTATATTCCGTATAAAAATTTATGAGTGCAATGCACTATTTTTCTTATACTAGATTTTTTCCCCAGGGTTTTTCTAGTAGAGGTTTTAGTAAGGCATTTATATTCTCTCAAACTGTATAAATATGTTGTACTCTTTTCCTTAGTTATGGTTTTGTCCCACTGGGTTTTCTTAGCAAGGTTTTTAATGAGTCGATCAACAATATTACACTACAAAGCAAGATTGATGGGAACATTGTACTCTTTTTCCAATACTTGATTTTTTCCCACAGGGTTTTTCTAGTAAAGGTTTTAACGAGGCACATTATTTCAACAAGTTTCATTGAAGGGGGAGTGTTGTAATATAGATGACCACTACTTAATCAAGCACGACTCTCACATTGAATTGTAACATCAAGCATTGCTTCCACATTGAATGTAACTTGTACACTCCATGTAACTTGTATTCATCTTCGATTTGTACATACACTCATCCATGTATTGTCATGTAACTTGCAATCTTGTATGACATGAGACTTTGGTGTAACTTGCACACTTTGTTCAAGTACCCATTCTCATCATGACTAAGGGCCTATATAAAGGGGTTCCTTCACTTGTAAAGTACACACCAATGTTGGAATGTAAATCTCTGCATTTCTCAACTCTTGCTCTCTTATCTCTTATCTCTTGTCTCCTCTTCTTTACTTTTCTTGTAGTCTTTAGTTCATGTTTCTCATACTTTAGTTCTACTAGTTCTAGTTGGCTTACAACTATTTTACAATAAGAACAATATATTGAAAAATGGCCTACTAAATCAACTTAATTTCTATGTGATTAGCGTCTAGCAAAATCTGTCAACATGGGTATCCTTCTGTAAATATGGCTACAAGAAAACAATTCAACAAAAAAGAAAAAAGATAATGAAACCATTTCCTACCTACTATTTCAGTGCAATAAGGCAAAGGTATTCTAGTTTGCCTCACCATGGAATCTAATGTATGATGACCAGCAAGAGACAGACTTCCAAGATCGGTGGAAAATATTCTGAAAAGTACTAAAGACATAGAGAATTGAGAGGAGATGCTACAATGGGAGTCTTTGAGCTCTGGAAAATATGGAAGAGTAGAAATGATTTCATATTTCGAGGGGATAGTCACAAACCACTAACCATACTAGAGAAGACAATCAGCAGATCCTGCGGTTCAAAGAATCCATGAAGAATGAAACCCCAACTCACGTAATGAAACCTAAGCCTAAAGAGCTTCCAAAGGGCTATGCGATTTACATGATGATGCTAGGAATGGAACCAATGGTGAAACTGCGATAAGATGGGTGCTAGTCAACATAGCAGATATGGTAATCCAGGCTGGTTCGAGTTTGATAGGAGTCTCGTCTTCGGTTGCTGTCGCAGAGTGTTGGGCAATTAAGTGTTCACTATAGAATTGTCGTAGAGAGTTTTTGAATCCATTAACAACTCGGTTCCATGCATCTTTGAATTGACATGTTCGATGTAAAACAATTTGTAAGAGGCCAAAGTCCTTTTGAACTTTGTTATATTGCTAGAGAGCACAATGATTGTGCCCATACTCTCGCTCAGTGAACTTTGAAGGAACCAATCACCTATATTTAGGATCACCCCACTTAGATCTTTTTTTTTTTTGATCAATGGAATGAATAACTATATTAAAAGAACAATAAAAACAATACAAACAAAAATATAAAAAGGAAAGAAGAGAATGGAAGGAAATAAAGATTCTGATTTACTCCTTATTTGTTGTGACAGCCCGAGCCCGTGCCCTTAGGCTGCATGGGTGTGCTATGTGGGTCCCGCTGCTGTCCCTGCAGCACTGCCCCATCACTGACCCACTGTGTCTCATTCACCGCTATCGTCCATTGCCACATTAGCGCCCCTCGATATGTTTGCTAACTCATTAATCAATTATTAAGTTATTCAATTATTTAGTTATTTAATTACTATTAGTCGTGTTAAGTAAGCCGTATTATCTATCATTTTATAAGTTCTTGAACATGGCAAGTATTTTACATGAATTTACCATATTTAAACAATAAAATTAAGGAGAAGACTTAAATATCATGAAATATAGTGGATATATAAAGTTCATATCAAGCATATCACATCCTAGTGAAGAAAACCTGGGGAAATAAGTACACTGTATGTAAGGCAACAAAAGTGGATATATGCATGTACAAGTGTCTCAAGCCCTCTTGTAACGACCCCGAATATTCTAACTTGTGCCACGTGTCACAACAGGACTTTGACGAGGACTTTATACAACGTAGGGTACTTGGTCAACCCTTGGGAGTCGACACCAAGGTATATTATGTTTGTTTGGTGTGTGTAGTATTTATTTTATACTTAAAAATATCAAATCTTAGTTAATTATTGGTCTGATTGCGTCAAAATACAAGTAAGTTTTTTTGATGGTTGTTATGCGTGTATATTACGGGTATCCAGGTACAAGTAGGCGATAAGATGGACAAAAATAGTTGTAGGACTATAGTGCTATTTAATTAAGAGAATAACCTAAGTTGGAATTTTTATTTAAATTACCACATTACGAAATTATTATAGTGCACATCTAAGTAACTTATGATTATAGTGTAGAAATAAAATAAGACATATGATGTACTTTGAGAGGCGTACTATGGAATATTGAAATTAATATAAAATTCTCTATCATTCATATTAAGGAATTAATTTAAATTCAAAGGCCTATGGTATGCTTGGTAAATATGTTGAGAAATAAGGTCACTTAATCTATGTAAATATATTAGTTGCATGGAAAATAAATGGATGAACTAAGGGCATAATTGTCATTTTACACTTTGTAGGACACTTGGCATGTGTTGAAATGAGATGGAGAGCTTGGATTTAGACTTAATTAAGCTAGGTTAGCTTAATTAATCCATCTCTAATGAATTTTCAAATAAATGTATACAAGAGTAGAAGTCATTAGGGACTTAACTCAAATTCATTTCTAAGAGCTCTAGAAAGGAAATTAGAAGGAACCCCACCATTAATGGAGTTGGAACATGTAGTAAGATGGCTCAAAGTTTATATTACCCAGAGTGGAGTTAGTCGATAGACTCACGCTTGAAATTCAGAGGAGGCTTGTGGATTCAATCAGTGGTTGAGATTCAAGATGACATGGTTAAAAAGGCCCACTCACTACAAAAAAATAGTAGATCGAAACGAAATTTTCATCTCTGATTAGCATAAATTTCGTCTCTAATTCAATTCTGCAACGGAACAGAGACGAAATCTATTCCGTCTCTAAAATCGTCGTCGCTGATTCAATCAGCAATGGAAATGTGTTTCCGTTTCTGATTAGAGACAGATTAGAGACGAAATTTAGAAACGGAACAGAGACATAACAGAAATGCAAATTCTTCAAAAGGGTACAATCGTAATTGTATTCCGTCTCTGATCCGTCTCGATTCGTCTCTGATTAGCAACGGATCAGACACGTAATACAATAATTCCGTCTCTGATCCGTTGCTGATTTAGAGACGGAATGGCAACGCAATCTCTGAATTTCGTTGCTAATCCGTCTCAATTCCGCTTTGTTTAGTTTTCAAACCTAAGCTTAATCCAATTGGTTCTCCATAACCTCTAAACCTGAAAATACAACCATAGGACCTACTCCATCGCCTACACCCCCTCCAACAACTCCTTGGGGGTGCTAACATCCCCCAAAAAAGCAGAATTTGACATACATACATACATACATTGACAATATATATCAACAACAAATATTCAAATGAGAGAAAAAATGTACAATTCGACATTGAAAAAAATTTATATATCCATGAAAGCTTGTCAAGTTTAATAAATGTTCCAAATTTCTAAGTATGCACAAAAACCACCAATCCTATTGTTCAACAACCACAAAAAAAAACTTCCAATCCTCTAAATATGCACAAAAAGGCCTTATACAATCTATAGCAACAGTGCCAGGACAACACATTTACATGAAATTCAACATCATAGATAAGTAAATAGATCATGTACATAGCTACTCGGTTAACTCAAAAGGAATAGCAAAAGAGGGGGAACACAACCATATATCAAGTCGGGTGCAACTTTACAATGAGGTAATGTGCGCCCTCGAAGTGGGGGTGATAACTGCCCGCCATGAAACCTAACAAAATACCAATAAAAGTTTAGAGACCAAATACATACCAATAAAAGTAATGAACTGTTTATTCAATGTCCAATAGCCTGAAATTAACAAAAACAAACCATCAAACATAACAAAAGTTTCCAACCATCTTAAACCAACAATGGCGTCCCCGACTTAAAGCAATATTAATAATCAATAAACATGTAAGACTAACACATCATATGGAGAATTAGTACTTATTCTTGCTTTGCAATAATTATATATGTATCAGCAAACATACAAGAATCATGTACATCGGCTCATATTTAGAGAACCAACTCAAGAATCATATGGTTGTTTGAAAATGCATGAACAATAAACTAGTATAAAATTAAATGCATGAACAAGAGCATGAAATCAACAGAAATCAGATCATACAATGATATAAACAACTTATGAAGAACTGACAAAGACATAAGATTCAAAAGGGCAGTTGTAAGCGAGTGATCAACAATTAAACTTTCGAAAGTAAACATTATTGTGAATGGGAAACTTGCGGTTCGCCATACAACCACATAAAGCAAGTTCAAGTACCGGAAAATGCAGAAGAGGTGGCCATGCATACAAGTCTAAACAAGAAAAAATGGCAAAATAAAACAAAAGTTTTTGACACATAAAATTAAATGCATGAACAAGAGCATGAAATCAACAGAAATCATATCATACAATGATATAAACAACTTATGAAGAACTGACAAAGACATAAGATTCAAAAGGGCAGTTGTAAGCCTAGAAACCAAAACCAAAACCAAATTGAGTATGTTGGTTTTGGTTTCTTCACTCTACCAAATTGGGACTAAAGAGCCTCATCCAATGGAACTGATCCATGGCTTCTATCCTCAACTGTAGTATCTCCATATGTTAGTGGTCATGTTCTTCTTATTTTTCTAAAATAGCAATACCTTCAATAATATGTTCCAAAAGTTTCTCTATTCCATCACTTCAATTCTTATTCAATGAGTTCCAATTTTGTCTTAAACTTATAAACTACAAATATTCACTCTTGTAATGAATATAAAAAATCTTTCAAAATGAGGCCAAATTGGCTTCAGGAGTTCGAGATGAAAAATCAGGACAAGGGATACATTCATCAAACACAATTATGAAGTGGTTCATTACATTGAGAATTTCACTGAGGATATATTATACGGTTTATACTTTGGATATGTTTTAATATTATCCTTGTTCTCGATTCTTATATTTAAAAAGGAAAAATTGTCCAACATAGTATTGTAGTGTGAACCACATCAAATAATCTTGTATTATCAAGTATTAGTTTGAAAAGTTCACATTACTAACATATATTGTTCAGCTGTCAATTTGTTAAAGGAATCTTCTATTGCTTTCTTGCTACCCCTTTTTGAGAGTTTTTTTTTTTTTTTTCCTTTGTGTTTGCAAGGGGTACGTGAGAGACGAATCCAAATAAAAAAATATGTTCCTATGTTTGTCCTCTAAAAGGAAACATGAAAAAAAAAGTTTGAAAAAACACACACATAAAACAAAGTACAAAGTCCAAACTCACCACTAATTTTTGTTGTTTATCTGAATCTGAATCACTTTCATCTTGTTCAAAGTCTGCTACATGGTTTGTTGAGCACCCTGAATTCGAACATTACACAGAAAAATTAAATTAACAACCAGATTTAATAAGCTAACTTCTATTGCAATAGAAAAATAATGATCACGGAATCCAGAACGTATTGACTCAAAATAAGGAATCGCTTAGAGGTTAAAAAAGATAATATATAAACAAATGCAACACAAATAACTAATTCCAGTTTGAGTAATTTTCATGAAACTCATTGTTCCTACATGATAGCCTACTTGTATATGCACTAACCATAACAACGACATGCAGAAAATCTTGATCACTTGGTAAGCAATTGGAGACAATTCCCAATGCAAATAATTTCTTACCAAACAATGACTTTTGTGGTTAACTTGACCATGTGAGTAACTAGAAACAATACTGTGACAATTCTCCAACTACTTTCCTAACTTTAACTTAACATAAAAAATCTCATAGTTTCATTGCCTAAGTTGAAGAAATTTGACCAGACATCAAAATGGTTGCACATAGAATATATGCCACCATATATTCTTCCTTTCCATTGCTGATTAGCATAAATTTACTTACGAATTTTTTTTCCTTTTCATCAATGTGCAGTAGATTAAGGTTAGAAAGTTGATATAGCTATTTTAATCATTGTCTGGAATGGCTATCGAAGATGTCGATGTAAGGTTACACAAGCTCTTAACACTACTCTCTTGTTATTCATGAATTCATTATATATTTTTTATGTGTGTTGTAAATATTCAAATCTAACGAAGTTTAGTATATTATATTAATCTATTTAGCATAATGGAGTTATGAGAAATGCTAGAAATAGTTTGTGTAGAAAGATGGATAGGTCAAAGATAACAAATATTATTTATACCTCATAACTTATATTAGTGTGGTAACTTAGATAGGTCAATGTTGAGGTACAAGTTTGTATTGATGGTTTAATAGGGTGCTCTAATATGCAATCAAGCCAAATTAATCATAAAACATTAAAAAAAAAGACTTTATGCGCAATCATTTCGAATTAAAAGTCACAATGAGTATTACCTATTTCTAATTAGCAACAAATCTAGCCATGTAAACTCACAAGGAAACCACATAAACAAGTTTTGGCAAGATGCATGTACTGTTCTATTGCCAACAAATTGAACCTTTGATTATATATATGCAATTGATGAGTAGTTAATTAGCACTATTTTCACCAAAATAAGGATGGAAATCTGATGTTCTATAGCTTTGTCAATAAGTGTTACATTTACATATATAATGCAAGCATAAGTAAATGTACATATATAAATGGGAAGCTTAAAGGCTTTCTTTCAAATCCAAAAGAAATCTTTAGAGACAAATCAAGCCATTTGCTAATTCTATGCAAGATGAGTAGTTAGTTCCATTCTCACATCTGTACCCGCATTTCAAGAGTTCAATCGAATCCTCATCTGAAACTAAAAGAATGCAGACATTGCAAAACTACCCGATTTAGGGAGCTCAATACATTTCAGGCCTATAAAAGAATGCAGGCACTGAAACTCTACCTTAGGCATTTTGATAGCGAATACCTCAATCGAAGTCCTCAACCAAAACTAGAAAAGAATTAGAAATCAGGCAAAGGAGATAAGGGCACAAATGAGAGAGGAGGTGATTCTAACCTTCACGAATGAGAGAAATGGTACGAGCAAAATATTATAACTATCAAATACACATTTGATAACAATATACCTTATAAAGGGGAACCTTCTTCACACTTGCTCATGTTTTGCAACCTGCAAGAGAAATTGCCAAAATAGCATTGGCTCCAAGCTGCAAAAATAACAAATGACAAAGTGGATCAGCCACAGACATCCATACAAAGTAATAGAAAGTGAATAAAAACAATCAATTGCAAAACTGACTAGCTACCTTTTGTTTACACCAACCCCACTCATTGACAGTTCCATCAAGCTGCTACACCATGTAGTTGTCAATGGCAGTCCGATCTCCTGCATCTTGTAAAAGAAAGATGAATTTGATGGCAATTCTGAGCTTCGCGAGTTCAGGGCGTCAAGAGGTTGAGAGGCTAGAGAGGAAGCAGAGAGACTTCGAGTAAGGTTAGGGCATGTCTTCATCAACAACTAGGGTTCGTAAAGGCGAGGGTGTAAAGCCGAAACCACACCGGGAGCTTCGTGGATTACTTGCCTCAACGTCGAAAACAGGGCTTCGGATCCCAAACCTTAAAACAATGGTTGCGGTGAAGAGAGGAGACGACGACGAAGAACAGAGCAAACGAAGAAGAGGGACAGAGCAGATGACGATGGCGAGGGATAGACGGCGATAGACAAAGTAGATGATGGCGAGGGCTTATGCGATGGTGACGACATAAGGCACAAGATCCGGCAGAGAGCAACTCAATTTCCGAACACCACCGCCAAAACCCACTAAATCCAAACCCCCATTTCCAAATCTCTTCAAACAACACCAAATCTCCCAAACTAGCTCTCCAATCTCCATCCAACAAAGTCGTAACTGCCCTCGACGATGAAGACATCGGATTTGGAGAGCACCGGTGAACAAAAGCTGTATGCGGTGACTATTTAGAAGAGATTTAGGGCTTAGGAGAGAGAGAGGGAGAGAGAGAGGGAGAGAGAGAGAGAGAGAGTTCGAGACGAGACAGAGAGTTGTTACAGAGCCGTGAAGAGAGGAGTTGCTGAGCCACCGGTGAAGAGAGCAGTTGTTGAGCTGTCGGTGAGCTCGAGAGAGGCCGAGTTCAGTCGAGGAGAGGGTCGAGTTCGGTCGAGGAAGAGGGAGAGAGTTCGTTCAAGGAGAGAGAGTTGGGAGAGAGAGTTTGAGGAGAGAGAGAGTTTGAAACAAATAAATATTTCATTTATTGATGCACGAATCTCGAGATGTAATGTGCGGTTATAAACTACTGAATTTTTGGTGGAAAGTTGGCGCCATTTTTTTAGAAATGGATTTTAATTACGTCTCTAATTTCGTCTCTATTTCCGTCTGTAATCTATCTTTATTCCGTCTCTGACTATTTTTGACTCAATTCCGCTTCTAACCATTTCTGATTAGAAACAGAATTAAATTTCGTTGCTATTTTCGTTTCAAATTTACATTTTTTTTGTAGTGATTGCTCACGTTTTACGGTTCATTTTGGGTCGGACTAAGATGTATGCAAACATGCGACGTCTCTTTTGGTAGCCCTGGATGAAGATCGATGTTTTTGATTACGTTAGAGCATGCGAAATATGCTAGCGACTTAAGGCCGAGCATCGAAGGCTTGATGGACTGCTACAACCACTTTTCATTCCTCGGTAGAAGTAGGAGCACATTGCAATGTACTTCATCAGTGCATTACCTCGATCTCAGCACGAACACGACAATATATGGGTGATTGTGGTAGGTTGACTAAGTCCGCACACTTCCTACTGATCTTTACTACCAATCGAGTGGATAGGATGGCCAGTTTGTATGAGCGAGAGATAGTCCAACTTCACGAGGTCTCGTTGTCTATTATGTCAAACAAGGGGCCAAATTTTACGTCACAAATTTGGTAGAGAATGCATGCACAGTTTGGCACGCAGTTGGATATGAGTACAGCCTGCCATTTATAGACTATGGATAGTCAAAGTGATCGATCCATGTGCTTGAGGACATGCTGAAGACGTGTATACTAGAGTATGGTGGTTTATGAGAGAAATGTCTTTGTCTGTGTGAGTTTGCTTACAATAACAATTAACAAGCCATTATTGGAATGACACCATTTGAGACACTCCATGGCAGACCAAGTAGTTCTCCATCATGTTGGGCAGAGCCCGATGACGTGGTAGCTATTGGGCTAGAGATTGTAGTAGATCACATAGAAAAGCTACGAATAATCAGACTATATATGAAGGGTGCATATAAGAGACAGAAGAAATATTACAATAAGTACCATGGTGAGTTAGAGTATGACAAGGGATCCTATTTGTATTTGAAAGTATCAACTCTAAAGGATCACAAGAGATTTGGAATCAAAGGATATATCACACCTAGATTTATTAGTCCATTCAGGATCAAGAGGAGAGTCGGCAAGGTTGCATTTGAGTTGGAGCTATCACCACAGTTAGCTAGGATTCACCCGGTGTTTCATATCTCCATGTTTAGACTGGATAGGTCGAGAGGAGGGTAGGCGACCGATGGTGGATCTTAGCCAGATAGACTTCAAAGAAGATATCACCTACGAGGAGCAGCCGATTCAAATATTGGACCGTAAGGTGAAGGTGATAAAGAAAAGGAAAATCCCCTGAGTACTTGTCAAGTGGCGGCATCACGGGGATAAAGAACTAACATGGGAGTTGGAGCCCTGAATGCGCGAGCACTTCCCTAACCTGTTTTTATTCTAGTAAGTTCTACTTTTAGTTATTTCAATTTCGAGGACAAAATTCTTATTAGTTGGGAAGATTGTAATAACCCGAATATTCTAACTTGTGCCACGTGTCACCACATGATTGTGACGAGGACTTCATCTGACGTGGGGTACTTGGTCAACCCTTAGAAGTTGACACCAAGGTATATTATGTTTGTTTGGTGTGTGTAGTATTTATTTTATACTCAAAAATGTCAAATTTTAGTTAATTATTGGTCTGATTGTGTCAAAATACAAGTAAGGCTCGATGGTTGATATGCGTGTATATTATGGGTACCCGGGTACGAATGGGCAATAAGATAGGACAAAAATAGTTGGAGGACTATAATGCTATTTAATTAAGAGAATAACCTAAGTTGGAATTTTTATTTAAATTACCACATTACTTTATTATTACAATGCATATCTAAGTACTTTATGATTATAATGTAAAAATGAAATAAGACATGATGTACCTCGAGAGGCGTACTATGAAAGATTGAAATTAATGTAAAACTCTCATTTATTCATATTAAGGAACAAATTTAAATTCAAAGGCCTATGGTATGCTTGGTAAATCTGTTGAAAAATAAGGTCACTTAATCAATGTAAATGTCTTGCTTGCATAACAAATACATGGATGAACTAAGGACATAATTGTCATTTTACACTTTGTAGGACACTTGACATATGTAAAAATGAGATGGAGAGCTTGGATTTAGACTTAATTAAGCTATGTTAGTGTGACGACCCCTCTTCTAATCTAGGGCACCGCCCGACCTAATCCCGTAATTAAGCCCTAATCATATCCACGCTGGACTTAACTACGTCTTAGTTAGCTTTTACAACCTAGATGCCTCTTTTCTCGGGTTCGGGATAAGTAATACACTAGTCCTACCAGTTTATAAAATTTAGAGTTAATTAAAACTTTTTGTTAAATTAATTAATTAGCAAAAGTCTTATTGATTATGCAGAAGCAATTAGTAACTTATGCAGAAACCATTTATAAAATCCTAAGTGTGGAAAATTAGGAAATGACATCACATATATAAAGTCCTCAAAATGAAGTGAAACAGTAAAATAGTCTAAGTCAAGTCGGGGAAACTATCGCTCAACCCAATATACAACCCCAAATAGTATATGAAAGACATATATAACATATACAATCAAAATACCAAAAGAAGACCTACAGTCGATTCAGTGACGCGTCGTGGGCTCAGTGATAATCACCGATCTTCTTATTGCCCGGCCTGCTGGTAGACGACTCTGCACCCACCGTCATAAAAAGGACGGTGAGTACAAGAATAAAATAGTAATCCCCGATGACAAGTTTAATTTGCATTTCCAAATATTCAAATGGTATTTAAAAGCATATAAATGGGAAAACTGAAAAATAAACCATATGCGAGTAAATACCAGAGTTAAACAAGTGATACTAACCTAGGCTAAGTAGTTGTGATTTAGGTCCGATCGGCAGTGAAACATGTCACTCCGACTTAATAATCATATAGCACAAGGGACTCTAACCCAAATGTTACCAGGGACTCTAACTCTGGTGTGTAGACCACCTCTAGGACTCAAACCCCGAATGTCATACAGTGTCAGGTAATATGTGCCGACATCTCCAGGGAATCTAACCCCGTGAGTCGCGCACACCTCGATCAAGTACGAGACCTAAATGCGAAAACTACTTTTTAAATTTCAAGAAATGTCAAGTATGGATTGTCAAGGCATAAACACATTTACACGCCTAAACAAATAAGGAATACAAGTCCTCTTAAACATTTATAAGATATTCACTAGCCTGATAGAATACTATTTATCATTCAATTCATATTTAAAACAACAAGAATAGACATAACATGGGATAGAATCAATGAATCAAATCAAATGAAGGGATATCATGCAAACTAGACTCATCAAGTGAGGATAGACATAAAGAACACAAGATATAATAATACAAAGGCAAAATGTTCAAAAGGACTATGCAAGGATAACAATTAATAGAAATGAAATGCCAAGTAAAGTTTTCATTGGGTATACTTACAACAACAAAGTAAAGTCCTAGCTTTACTGGCCTCACGATACTCCAAATCGTGTATTCTCTCTCCCGTACCCTTTTCCTAGGTTCCTGAATTTGGTATCTCATTAGTTCAAATATAGTGGGTTTAAGCTCAATTTAGTGGTGTTTATTGTGTATTCTAATTGGTTTAATACACTTTAAATCAATCTTCCTAAATCAGTCCCTAAAGACTAAATTAAGTTTCAATTTCAGTCCTTCATTTTTACACAGTTTTTAGGCATGAAATGGTCAAAATATTGAAATCCTCCAGTAGTACAATTATTGTTGGTCTCTCTCTTAGCTTTCCAGAAAGGTTTAGTTTGCAAATTTTCGATTTAAAATGAAGGAGATATGATGATTTAATAGACATATGTTTAATTAGAATTTAATCTGACCAGCAGGATTTAGAAAATATGTTTCACCCAATCTATAGTTCCTAAAAATGTGATTATTGGTCACAAGGCAAAAAATATATCCAAATATAACATACAAAAAGATCAGCTCATTTGGATAATTAGTTAGGGAGCTATTCCCTTAACAGATTTAGTTTCAAAACTTTCCTTTTTAATTCCAGCACCTATTTGTAGAGCATGTTTGGACATAGAAACATTTGAATCAAAATATCTTCATCAAGCAAAGTTTTTCCTCTTTAAATAAGCTCTCAAATTCCCTTTTCTTGAATCAATTTGGATCTAAAATGGGTAGATTATGACCAAATTACCCAGGTTGATTCCTAATACAATATGCAGAATTCTAGTTTTGGTGTTGCAAATTTTAAATTCATATCTTTATGATTTCAAAACCAAATTAAGAACTTTAATATAGCTGGATTATCAGATTGAGATGAGGAATCAAAATATATAAATTAAATGCAAATACTCAATCATCTACTATCTGAAATTAGTCTAAAACCAGAACTTGTTCTAATTTCAATTAAAAAGATGTGTACCTAGTTGATGTAGCACCCTAACTTGAGAATTTTTGACCAACTCTCATGGATTCCTTCAACACCTTGATGATTCACTCCTCTCCAGCAATTCCTTCTTCTTCAGCAAAAATGATTGAGTGATTTGGTTTGCATGTTGTTTGATCACTAATATTATATATTAAGGTGATGTTCCTTCTTAACCTTTAATCTTCATGGATTTATGTATCCCTAGGAATATCTAATGGTCCACCTTTGTCATATATCCCACTAACTCCTACTAAATTAACCTCAAGTGACACCATTTCATTACTCACCTAGTTCCTAGATGTGCCAATGTGTATCTCTAGACCAATCTTATGTTTTCCAATTAATTTACTCAACTATAGGCCTTTACTTTTATTTACATTAACCCACTCAACCATAGGCTTACAAGTAATTCATTATTTCATATTAGTATTAAATAAGACTTACCAAAATACTAACTACCCTGTTCCCCGGCTCGCACGCTACTCGAGGCACATCCCGCTCTCGTCTCGAAGCCTACAACTGTACAAACCGACTTAGTAAGTCTACACAATACATAACACTAGGTATACATCAATACAAAAATACAATATACCTCGGACACGTGTCTTGGTCGGTGCACGTATCATTGTGTAGTCCCACGTCAATAGTCGATGATCCTGATTAAGGAATTAAAATGGGGGTTAAAGATTTGGGCTCGCGATAGTTAGCTTAATTAATCCATCACTAATGAATTTTCAAATAAATGTATAAAGGGGTAGAAGTCATTAGGGACTTAACTCAAATTCACTTCTAAGAGCTCTAGAAAGGAAATTGGAAGGAATCCCGCCATTAATGGAGTTAGAGAAAGCTTGAATATAACAAAGAATTCAAAAATTCATATGGTCTCAAGGCCTTTTTTACACCTTCTCCATAGTAATTTCTCATATTTGAATTCTTATCCATGCTTTTGATTCTTATTAATTTGTTCAATTTTTTAATGATGATCTTATTCAGACAAGCTCCTTCTTCATACTCTCATTTTCCTAATCTTGCATCCATCCCCTTTAATTAATCAACAACATAAACATATGTATCATGATCAACTAAATCCATGCATGGTTTCTTTGAGTGTTTTAGGTTGATCCAAATTAACGGCTACAACTCATTGTTGGGTTGGTTTAAATATGTTGGAATCTTGATATGAATATGGCTTAGAAGAATGAAAATAATAATTATAATAATCATGTGCAGTAATAAAAGAAATGGTGCATAGATGGAGGGCATATTCATTTGCTAAGATTAAATTATTTGAGAAATAGAAAATTGAGTACAACTTTGAGTTAGCTAATAACTTATTTATTAATTAGAAATACTTAAGTAACTAAGTCAAACAAATAAAGTAAGCTAATCGTATTTCCATATTCCTAAGTTGTGAAATAAAGACAATTAGGCCTAAAGACAAATGAATTAATTTACTTGTATAAATTAACGACTTTTAATAAGTTTATGGAATAATTACACTTGGATCATTTAAATAAATTTAGGAGCTTGAGTTTAATTGAAATAAAAATCCTAAGTTGATTTTAAGACAAAAATTAGTATATAAGCTAGTTTGATGTCCCTAAGTGTATTAATCAAAGAATTTTCTATTGTAGCTAAGTAAAACATGGTTTTTATGTGACCAAAGATTAATCTAGTGTTAAATTAATAATAGTAATAAATGATATGATTCCTAAAATGAGTTTGTGGAGATCTATTGATGCATTAAGTGGTTATATATATATATATATATATATTTATATCATATATATACATGTATATATATATAGACATTAGGTGTATTTGTATAGCCTCTACACCTATATATAACATAAGAAAAATAATAAAAAACAAATCATATTATGGACTAAATTATACTTAATAGAGGATTAGTAAGACAAAAGAACTTTAACATACCAAAACCAACTAAAATAATGTCGGGGACTTAACGTATTAGAGTTAAAAATCGGGGGTTAGTTCGGGGTCGTATTGGAGCCGCGAGAGAGCGTATTAACGTGGATCCGAGGTACGTAAAACCAGCTAGGAAATGTACAGTAATTCAATGAGCTTTATATATTATTGCTATTGCATTATCTTACCTTTTTTGGAATTTCCACTCCAATATGAGAGTGGGAGGGCCATGACGCGCACCGAACACGTCAAATAAAATAAAATTCATAAACCAACTATTTTGTAGGATAGTGGCAAAGGGTCGATCCTACAGAGATTGGTTGTCTTTCTCAGGTTAAAACAACAAAAAAGGAAAATCGGGGTTTTAAAATAAATATTAATTAAACTAACTAATTTAACTAAACTAAATAAAATAAAACAACTAACTAATTATTAAAACGATTAATTAATAATTAAATAACACCTAAATAACACCTAAATCTCCAGTTCCACAAATCAGAATCAAGATTCAATAGCAATCATGGTCTTCAATCTTTCCCAAAAAGTTATTAATTTAAATTCTCCTAGATTAGCTATAGAAAATCGACATCCGCCAGAAATTCATAATTCCCCTAATTTCGATAGTCAGGATGTCCGCCACTAACTATTTCCCTAATTAACGTATAACTCTAGACATCCGTCAATCAAGTTTAACACACTAACCGCAGTAATATGGACTTATGGGAACACTAATCCTAAATAATCGGGTCGAAACCGCTAGCGAATTAACCTAGATTCAATTGTTGCACACTTAAGAACCGAAAGGGTTTTACGACAAACGGGTGAATGTTTGTTACTTTATTAGTCTAAAAGCACAATTACACGGATACTAATATTCCAAATAACAGTAGATTGTCAATTTAAAAGCATGAACAAGCCTCAAACATACCTTAGATCTAAATCATAATCATTAAATCAACAACAATGAAATAGGAGAAACTAAATTAATTAATTAATAAAATAAAAGATCTCACATAATATGCTTTGAATCCATGATCTCGACTTTCTTTCCTTTCTACTTAGGCAAGAAATTGATTACCCGGACATCATCTTCAAAAATCTATACTAAAAACTAATAATTGATCTCTAAAAATATTAATTAATTTTTTTTCTAATAATACATAGGTTTCTAATATATAAAAGTACTCCAAATGGGACCCCGATACTAATTTTAGGGGTGGGGAGGTGACTCGTGCGTCGAGGAGCATCGTAGGGGTGTTTTTAGATCAAAATCCCAACTCTGCCATGTGTCTGCACGTTATTCGCTGGTTTAAACCACTACGCCAACTATCAAAAGCCGATTGGACCGTTGCTGCTGACTCGTTGATTTGTCGCCGCGCGATTCGCGAAGAATCTGTTGTGCTTGTTGTGTGTGTGGTGAATCACCGCCACGTGGCTTGATCCGATTGGCGGAGACACCTCAATGTGACGCATCTGGCCAATGAGAGAACGCCACGTGGACGCTAAACGCGGAAGAGGAATTCACACTACTCGCGCGAATTACTGGGAGTATGTGCTTTCACGCATCCCGAGGTCGATCGATAGGCTGCTGAAGCGAGGAGAAATGTCTTACAGGTGACGTGGCTTCTCTGGTGACGTGGTGATGCATGGCATCTCCTCATTGGTGGCTGGAATTGCGGTGCTGACATGGCGACGTTGGATTGGTGGAAATCGTCGGATGACGCAGTTGTTGGTGGAACGTCCGCGTGGCAGCGTATGATTGGTCTAGAGTGTCTTTTCACGCTGACGTGGCATCACCTTATTGGCTGAAATATATTGTCGACTATTCAACCCACCGCGCAATGCATATTTCGAGGCAAATTGTCGGGCATCCGATCATTGCAAGTAAATACTCTATTTGGAGTATTTTTCTGCCACGAATTCAATCGCGCACTTCGTTTTACCTAAAAAGGACCAGAAAATATAATTAAATATATATTTTATATACTTTCAATAATTAAATATACTAAAATAAACTACTAAATATATAAAAATACTAACTTATCAGGCCAAGTGACTCAAGAAGGTGTCTCTGATTGGAGTGGTTGTCCGCTAGCTATAGGAGTCATTACCTCGATTCAATGGATTGTTTGGTCAGGATGAGGTGTGTTTTGTCCGGGGCACTATTGATATCCCTCATTTGCGATGGTCTAGGTATGGCAGGCGTTGTCGCGTCCTAAGACTCGAGTCCACTTGGCATGACCACGACTCTATGACCTAGTTATTTCTTTTGACACTCATATATCGTTGTACTTTCATTATTCGGTCTTATTGTCATGCATTCCTTATATCTTTTTTCTATCCACATGAGTTTTAGACTGCTTTAATTATCTCGAAGTACTATTTAGATCTTACTGGCTTTTACTTACTGGACTCTTAATTCTTATGTTTGAATGGGTGCAGATCCGCAGTCGAGCAAGGAAAAGAAACTAATATTAGGTGATTTACTCTGAGGACATTGGAGCATCCTTCCCTTACTCACTTTTATAGGTTTTTAACTGTTTCTATTACATATATATATATATATATATATATATATATATATATATATATATATATATATATATATTGTTTTATCACTCTTGGGGTACTTTATGGGTTTTGAGAGATGATTATGACTTGTATATCACTTTTGTATACACTTTACACTTGATATACAGGTTTGATATAGATATGTTTACATGGTTCTACATTTAGGTTGTCCGATTCCTTTACATTATTGTTGAGTTATTTAATGTATTAATTGCTTCCGTTAACTTTTAAAGCTTGAAAAATATTAATAACTCAACTTAAAATTATAAATTTACTTATATGGATGGATCTAAAGGCTGACTAGGCCTGCGCTGACCTTATGAGGCTAGCTCGGCGGCTCCACGTGGGCTTAGCCGGGTGGGGCTCAGTTTGTGGATAATTGGGGCCGCCACACCTTTGATACCTAAAATAAGCAAAGTACCAAAAGTAAACATGTACTAGTAGGTCTTGAACAACAGGCAACCATAGATAGTCGTCTAGGATCCCCTAGCCCCTACTGGTACTAAGATCTGCACTCAATCATCAGAATAAAACAAATGACTAGTTCAATGAATAAAATCCCAAAGAAATTCATTGAGCATTTAAATGATAAAGAAACTGTTAAAAAACATGCGGAAAGTAAACATGCAACTATAAATAGATCATCGCATGCACAAGTAACAATAAAGTACAAATGTGTATGCTTGTCCCAGTCAGACTAGACTATACGTTGGATCCCAAGATCCCTCCAATGAGCACACCTACTAGTCCATCACCTAGTCCTCTTGGTGGTTGGCTTAAACACACGACCAATGATACGTGTATTGAAGTAGCGGCTTAGGTAGCCATTCACCGAGGGTCTATGTACACGTGCTTAGGTTTAGCGTGCCATGAATACATAACAAAATACCCAGTGAAAGTAAAATCAACAAACCATTCAACCATCAATAAGAACATGGATAGACTGACTAAATAAGGTAAAATAACAATGAAAAAAATAAATACTCAAAATGATTTTCAATTAGGTTTTACGCACCTGACTACACACATAACACCGCTCCAATGCTTCACATGTCTCGTACTCGACACCAAACTATGTAATCCTAAGTCCCTAATGTCAATTCAAGTTGTGTTAGCCGTGTTTGAGCCGCCAATTTAGGGTCTATATCTCCTAAATAATTTCAACCCTAAGACTTACAATCGAACCATCGCTATTGTCAACCCTTGACTTCCGACCCATTTTTGATATAGATGATGAATTTATTTTTGAAAACTACTATTTCTAGGTGGTTGTGTTGAAAGCGTGCTTCACGCTAGAGCAGAACTGCAGAAACACAATTTTGCACTCAGAAAACACTATAAATCATCCCTAAATATTCTCAAATCATACCAGAACTTTAACACTCGATTCATAATCATGAACCATCATATATGCGACCTATTTGAGTTGTTTTAAATAAAAAATATGTTGTCGCGACCTAAATAGCTAATCTTAGTTTAATGTGTTAATTAGGATCAAATGACCCGTGACGTGGGACCCGCAGCAAGATTTGTACCTAGGCTAGGTGGCCGAGGTAAATGTTATATTTGTAGTGATGTATGTTGGGTGTATTGTATATGTGTATATTACTAAGTCATGCTTACGTTTTGATAGGTGTCGAGACATGAGTAGGGACTTGTCTCGATAAGCGTGCTAACGTGGGACCGAGGTAAATAGTGATATTGTAAGTTGGTACAAGCTTTATGTAATTTTATTAAGTGAATTATATGGATTATGGCTCATTTGGTGTGATACACCTAAGTTAGTAAGTTAAAACATAAGCCACTTGATTTGTCTCGAGACAAGAGTTGACATGCTTCAACACCAATGGAGTTATGGTTTGGTGTCACTTAAGCATGTACTTATGGGGCATGCATGTGTAGGAGGTCCACTTGTTAAGTTTTGAGATACGTATGCATAAATGATCAAGGGCCATCATTCAACCATATCCATTTTAACTATATAAAACTTATGATCATCAAAAGCACCTCACACACTCTGTCGCTCAATTGCTTAGTCGAGAAGCAAACTTGTTGGAGAAGTGAATAGCTGTTGGGGAAGAAGAAGATCAGCAAACCAATGGAGTTGGTGAAGAAAAGATCAAGCTCAACTAGTATTCATCAAGCTAGTTAACTTATCTACTCCATTAACATAGCTCAAATCCATGAATTCATGTATTTGATGTTGTGGGTTATTGATTTATGTTGTAAATGGTGTGTTGGAACTCTAGAGGTATGTACGATCCCCAAGGCATCAACATAGCCTATGTGTTGATAAAATTAAGAATTCAGATTGCAGAATTCTGGGTTTTACTACACATAGTGCGCTAGATAAAGTTGGATAACACGCTAAGTAGAAAATTAGCGCACTAATTGCTGTGACAGCACAAAAATCAACAATTTTCAAAAAGGTTTAAACACTATAAATGATTCTAAAACACTAAGTTAAGGTCCAAACACACTCAAAAAATCTAATGTGATGTAAAATGATTGAGATATTTTTTTACATTTCATTCCTGTTTACATAATCATTCTCAGTCATTTGGACGGAATTGTCTTCGTACTTTATATGTCGTTACTAGTTTTCATTTCTCATTATATGAGGTTGTTTCATGGCATATTTTGTTGATTAAATGATTTTATTGAGTCCAAATCGTGTACTATGTCATTATTGAATGTTATTACTAGTGGTCAAAGAAATAGCCTGCTATTAAGTAGTTTTTACATAGTGTTGTGAATCTATATCCTTTATGCATTAGTTATGCAATTGTATTTATCGGATTCCAATACCGTGTTGTTCTTTGAATATAAAAGTGGTTCTTGTATCTATGGTCATTTTATGATAGAAATTCGGCTGACATACAGGTGTGATTGGGACTTCTCCATTATCTTATGCAGCACATGGGGTATGTAACTCGAGGTTGTAGGCAAGCATAACTTGGGTGACTTCACGAGTTATAAGACTCGGGGTTGTTGGCAAGTATACATCCCAATGACTGACATTTGCGATAATTATAAAGGCGTATTATATCATGTAAGTATGACCTTCATAGAGATGTAAAGCACGGATCCATCCTTATATAGTGGAAAGGGTGATGTGATGAAGATCACGGTCGACCAAACTTAGATCATTACTACTTAGCCTAGTGTCAGTTTCATTCTGTTTAACTAAAGTATCTCTTTACATGATAATTTTTCAGCATAGTTGATATTATTCTTATGCTTTTTGATACTTGTTGCATAATTGGGAATGTGAACAAATGTCTCTTAATATTACTTTCTATTTTCAAGTACTTACCGTCAAGTTTGTGATGGTGGGTGCAGATCCATTGAGTAGCAGGCCATACAAAGAGAAGATCGACGACTACCTCTGAGCCAGTAGAGTGCTGCTACACCAGATTTTGTAGGTTATGTTTTAATATATTACTTTCATATGTGTATGATATTCTTTTAGGGGTTGTATATTATGGGATGAGTGATAGGTACCTTGACCAGATACATGTTGTTATATATCGCCATTTCATTATATATACGCATGTGATCTCTATTTCATGGGGTTTTCTACAAAGTTAGGCTATATATTTCCGTTGAATAACTTTTAAGTTAGAAAACTTTAATTAACTTTGATTTATGAATTTACATAGGATATGTATATGTTTATATCTAGTTGAACAATGACTAATATGATTGGTAATAAGATTTTTAAGAGGCTGACTAATTCCTTGTTAGACCCTATATGGTGAGGTTAGGACTTAATAAAGGGATTAAGCCGGTGGTGCCCTAATTGAGAAGGGGTCGTCACATTTGCATAGATTTGACATAATCAACATGCATTCGTCATAAAACCTCAAGAACACAAAAATCTTTAAAAACCTGTTTTGAAAGATTCATTTGATCGTTAAAATTGAGTTGAAAACTTAGAGATTCACTTGAAAACAATGAGCATATCATTCTTAATTCGTTTTGAAGATTAATTCATCCAAAATTCATGTGTTTACTAAATCTTTTGATGAAATTAGACAAGAAAGATAGGGCTTTTATACTTAAGCTGAGGTCCTTCAATGTTGAGCTCTTAGATTTAGAACCACCTTGAATTTAAATTCAACACTACACTTGCTTTATTCACAAGACAAACTCTCTTGGACCTAAATTCTTTGCATGCTAAAGAAGGAACACACCTTATATATTGTTAAGTGTAAGGTCTTAGCCTTTCATCAATTCACAAACTCTTATCCCTAGCAAATCTTAAGGCTATTATTTGAATCATCATAGACATATAATCTCCACCATCTAGTTCTAGTATCCTCACCGTGACCCATCACTAGATTCATCAAGTGGTCTAGCCAATTCTTTGTAACCAACCTTTTTTTAAATGACATATTAAGACATATATTTAGCTTAGCACAAGTTGTGGTCTCATTTATTTATTCAAATTCTCATATCTTAAGCTAAGCCTTCATTTAGCACGCACCCGATGCGCCCCCACCAACGCATATCTCGAGGCACTATTTAGCATTTTCTTATTAATTATACTACTTGGGCCTATATTTATTCATTCAACATAGCTTTAAGATTTTATTACTGATGTTATATAGTAATCTACTAAGCTACTCTAGCGTATCCATATACTGGCCTGCTCAATACTCGTGTCATCACACATCCTCGGATGGTATACTCTTCCTACTAACTCTTACAAAACTTGAAAATTTAACACACATGCGATGCATTTACTCAATTTAATAATAAACTTTGCAATAAGGCATTCAACAGACAAATATAACTATTATACCTAGTCAGGCCTAGCCTATCTGCGGCGTTCAAGTCGGTCTGAGATGGCATACTACTCTTAAAATAAATAATAATGGCGACATTAATACAATTGGGCCATTGCATTTGCCCCATTGTTATTTTTGTATTAATTCATAATCTAATGGTGAGTTTGTTGTGTATTCAATGCATTTTGTATTAAGTGCACAATAATGTTATATATTTGGGCTTCATTGTAGAAGCACTATATATATAGTTTTGCGTAAATTATGCAATAAATGCTATAAACTTGGGCTCCATTGTAATGTACTTTAAATTATATGCAGGCTAAGTCGGGTCATGCTTACACATGAAAAACCACGCATGCCCATCAAGTAGGGTTGGGCGGGCCTATGTGGGCTTGGCGAGGGCATAGATGTGTATTTTTTAAATCAAATTAAGTCTGACTCAACTAGGGCGAGATTGGGCGGGTTGGGCAAGTTTCCGACCTAATGAAAAGGTCTAAATTTTGGTATGTCTGACAAGTCTATTTGTAATGACCCGAATAATCTAATCCTAGTTGTATGCTTTGTAGGATCGTGATCTGATGATCAGTCCTACGTATTGAACTCGATCGGTACTCGGACGTTGACATCGAGGTAATAATTAAATAATTTTTTTTTGTTTAATTTTATGTATCATATCTACTTGATTACATAGTGTGCACACTAATGTAGGTTCGACCACGGATTGTTTTAGAGCAAGAGAGCGAACTCGAGATGCGTGCGCACATGGATGGTGGGGTAGATGGAGACTTGGGGTTAGTTCATAACTTAGACTTAATTTTAATTAAGTTATGTAGATAAGTTATCTGATGAAAATAAATGAACTAGCCTAAACCACTATATCTATATGTGCTTATGCCTACATCTTAAATTTTAATTAGTGCAAGACCTAAGTTAGTCTATTTGGCTAATTAGTATTAATTTGATAAAGCTTAAATGGGTTATTAGATTTTGATGAATTAATCTAGCCTAAGATAGTGGAAAATAGCCATATTATGAACTATAGGCCTAAGTTGGTTAAATTGGCTAGATTAACGAGCTTAAGTGTAACACCGAATCTCTATTTGGATCATTTGTCCCTTTATCAAGGTTAATTTAGTAGATATGCATGGTATGCATAGAAAGATGTGACTAATGTGCATATTATATACTATTTAGTTGACTTAAGTGCGAAATTAAGCCTAAATTAAAGATAAAGTGTTAAATAAATCAGACAAAGAATAATGGCAAAATTAATAAATAAATAAATATAAGGGTATTTATGAAAAATACAAGAAAAGATAGACTTATTATGGATTTTAAGATCATCCAAATACTTAAATGCATTAAGATGAGATGTAGGGTTTAGATTTGATCAACCAAACCTTAATCTTCTTAACAAGCTATATAAACCAACTTAGGGCTTCTAGCTACTTTTGTTTGAAATTAGTTATGGGAGAATTCGAGGAGGGAGCCCCATAACATTTGCTTGGTGGATTTGGTGGCGAGAGGTAACTCTCATTAGGGGTGACGATTCATGCCGGCGAGTTGTAAACGTTTTGTGTCATAAATAGATCATGACCCCATATAATGTTAATTCATTACATAACATGTTTATTAATCGTGTTAATCATTTTCTTGTCTAAATGAGCGTCTTGTAAAATCGTATAATCGTGTCACCCATTTAGTAAATATTTTATTCAAAATTCTTAATTTATTTTAAACTTTTATAATTTGTTTACTACTTTTTTAATTATATATACGTGAATAAACTTAAACATATATAATTAAATAGCTAATAAAATATAATGTGGTTGTATATATACATATATAGTCTTAAATTTTACTTTAGTGAAAAGTTTTATTTTTTCTTAATAAATAATTATTAATAAAATATAAAACATAAATAATATATTAAAAATAAAGTAAATATTTCCTCTAAAAAATAAAAAAATATGATAAAAATATATCTAGAAATAAAAACAAATCATGTTATTAACATGTATTCAAATGAGTGAATGTTGTACTAATCTATTTATTATACCATATTTATTATTTATACATTATTATTTAATAATGTTAACTAAGTCATAAACGAGTTAAGCAGGTTGACATGGTAATGGCTAGTTCTTTAATCGTGTATAAATATGCTAACATGTTTATGACACAGACCTACTTATGCCAAATTCATGACATGTTTATTATATGTTGTGTCGGGTTGATTGTGTTATGACCTAAATTACCACCACTAACTTTCATAAAGATCTTACAAAGCAAGGTGATAACTTGTCTCATCTTCTCTAATTTTCTCTATTTGATTCACATACTTAATTTTGAATGAAATCGTGGCTTTCTCTTGGAGATTTAAGATATAAAATGAACCTATATGCCTTGATGTGTGATTTGGGTAATCTTTATCTCATCTTCTTTGGTTTATTCAAATGGATTTGAAAAATCTATGTTTTAATGGTGGATTTGTAGTTCAGATACATTATTTGATCAAATGGGAAGAAAATTGCAGTTTTAAACGAGTTGTTTATTACTGTTTTGATCGGACTTGGACCCTTGGGGGTCGACATGAGTCATTGGAGAATTTAGAATTTGAATTTCGAATATGAAATTTCGAATTTGTGCCGAGCTCCATGCCAATGCCTCCTCACAAGCAGTGTGACGGTAACCACGACGCTACCTAGGGAATTCTGGGATTTAATCCATCGATCTCTAACACCGTTGCATATAACGTATGGCGCTGGCAAATTGCTGAGACCTATTTTTGGGTTATCGACTTGAAGTCCGGCGATTTCACCCAGCACCTTGTGGGTAAGCCCAGCACCTTGTGGGTAAACCCACAGGGCTACAAGACCCGTGTAGCAGCACACCTGGCAGCCTCGAGCGTGGGGTTCACCACACAAACACCTGGATTATGGCCTAATCACATGAACTGAACATGCCGTAAGTAATTTGCTTTCGGTGATGTTCGAAATTTCGAGCCTAAAAAATTGAACAAATTGAGTTGATATGGTCACTTTTTATATGAGTCTTGATAGTCTTTGAGCTTGAAATATTAAATAGCGGTGGAAAACCAAAAAAGTACAATGCATTAAAGTTTTTTTAATTTATTTTTAGATAAACACATTCAAGTTCATTTCTCTTCTTTTTAATCAAAACGCAGTCAAGATCCCTAATCCTAATGATTTCAAAAAATAAGTTTTAGATTCTTTTGTTTATTAAGCGGAAGTCGAACTCATGAACTCCCTAAGATTTTTTCTTTTGACATGTGATAGCTCTTTCATCTCATCAAAAATATTTTTGTAAGACCATAATGTGTTTCGCCATTTTGTTTTGTTTTTTTTTTAATAGAAATGTCTCAACATTTTATTAATTTAGGTAACGAATAAATTATGTAGCTTATGAACCTAAAGTCTTTTAAACTTTATTACCATTACCAATTTGATGAAAATTAGCATTTATATTGGATGCTCAATAGCTGTAATGTCTCAAAAATTACTAACAGCAAACTAGTCTATAATAGCCCTATGACGTAGCCCGAGAGCGGGTACGTGGTTCTAACACTCGGCTCGGAGATCGAGATGTATAATATTTTGAGTGATGGATACCTAGTGTAATATATATGTGTATATTATACCCGAATTTGTATTTAGACTGTATATTCGCAAATTCGGTGCACGAGTAGAGCAGCGCCTTGAGATATGTGTGAGTGTGGGACCGGGTAGAGAGCGATACGGTTAGTCTCTAATTTGACATTAGTATTAATGTGGTCAAGTACCTTATTTACTTGTCCAATAATTGAAATCAAATCAATTACAAGGCTTAAAATTTAAATAAAAATAGGGATTGACTATTTGCACACAATACCATGTATCAGCCCCCTATTATTTGCATGTTATAAGGAGCCCTCAATTAGTTAGTAAATGTGATAACTACCCCTTAATTATCAATGAACTCCCCAACTTACACTTGCCATATATTTACCCCCACATCAACCCTAATCAAAACTAAATCATACTTTTTTTTCGCACCCCTCTCATCTTTATTTTCATGTTGTTATTCCACCCACAAAAACCTTCATCCCACCCCATCATCTTCTTCATGCCTAGCCTCACCAAAATTACCACCAATTGTCACTTCATCATCATTTAGTTAGTTGACCGTCAATCCCCTCACCGCTATCTTCACGTTCCCCCACTATTTTCTTCATGTTCCCTCCTATCACCATTTACTAAATCAACTAAATCATGTAATATAAAGATCTTTTGTTCTCAAAGACAACATAAGAATGTTTAATTATCATGTATTGTCTTCTCGTCATATACACATACCCTCCTCATATGTCGTTGCCCTGTTAGGTAGTGGCAAATGTAACGACTCGAAATATTTTATTTTTGTTTGATTACTTGTATTATCTATCTATCTAAAATACACAAGTTATTTATTTTATTTCTTTGATTTTACGAGCGAGGCTTTTTGGGATGCATGCAACACGTGGATATATGTGATAAGTTGGAATCTTGACTAGACTTGAGATTTACTTATAGGTTTAAGTAAAACTTAATAAGTTATGTTAACTCATGACTTATAAAGTATGATATATATCATGAGTCTATGCTAAATTAAATCTCCTAAACTAATAAAAATAACCAAAGTCAAGTATTATCGAGACTTAAGTCTAAGTTATGAACAATGTCATCATAAAGCCTCGGTATGGGATCATTTTATGAGCCCATGAAAAAAAAAAAAAAAAAAAAATTAGCGACTATGAGGAATCCTATGATAAATTAGTGGGTATCAAGGGAAGTGATGAGAAAAGATAAATAACCTTGGATTTGTCTAAATATCCAACATCCTAAGTGATCAAATGGTGAAAAATAAAAGGCATGAACTATAAAAGAGGTTTCTTCTCTACAATATGCAAAAAGGAACATTGAACATATAAGAGAAGAAGAGTTTGTACATGAGGTGTTATCCATGGAGGACTGAAGGCTTAACAAGGGTTCTAGGACTGAATCTCTACAAGGAGAAACAAGCAAGAACAAGATAGCAACTAGGGTATGCACTTTTACCTTCTTTTCTATGTTTTAAATTTGACAAATTAAGGTTTCCTTGTAAATGCTTTGAGATTATGAGATTTTCAATTTGTTTTACTCTCAAAATGATGTTCAAATATGAAATTCAAGCAATCTTGGTGATTTAAACATTGTTGTTAAGTTTCAATTTGAGTTATTTCTTGTTTATGCCAGATTTTAGTGAAATTTGGCGTTGTTGTGCATATAAACATATGAGGAGGAATTATTGTTCAAATGATCTTAAAAACTATTATTTTTTGAACTATTATTTTTTGCACTCTTAAATCACGATTTATAGTAGACTTGGATGCTAGACAATATCAAGTATAATCGAGTTCATGACAACGACGTTTAAGCCTTTGATGTTTTAGGATTTTTTAAATGTTTTTGATCAATGTCAAATTAATATTTGTTGATGATGTACTTTGATGTTGATGAAGGTATTAAGCCTAGATTTTCATGTTTTGAAGTGACATAAAGGATTTTATAAGATTATATGGAAAAATAAGAAAAAATGGGGGACAAACTAAATTCTTCTCAAGTCTACGCCCAATCCCGCACAATAACTTTCTCGTTTTAAATTCATTTTTTATGTTCTTTATATCGTTGAAAAGCTAAGACAGAGAAACAACTAATATCCTTATTTTACAGAAATAAAATCATTTTATTTGTCAAAAAATGGACTAAAGGACAAGGTTTATCTGTAAGAATATTTTTTTAAATGTTTGGGTGTTGAGACCTTTTCAGGGGGTCTCCACTAGTTCAAAAATGATCAAAACCTTTTGAATAACTTGAAATACTATAAATAAGGTTCTTCGAGAGTTTCAATTTATTTCGGGGTGTTTTGAATAGTTTTCAAAAGGGGTTTCGAAATAGGCAAAATTTACTTACTTAATAAGTTGGTTTTCTTCTAATGGTTTTCCGGACATCAAATGATATCGAATTGAACCAAAATTTTCAAAATGTGTTATTAGATAATAATAAAAGTTTCCATCAAGTTTTGTGATTTTTTTTGTGTGTCTAACTCGGTTTTCAAGTCATGTTTTGAATAAGAGATCAACATTTACAAATAAGGACTTAAAGTTTTACTTAAAATCTCAAATTTGGTTTTTGATCATATTAATGAGATTTTATCACTTAACATCCTTGGTTCTAAGCTAATAGACTTCACAGAACCAACCCTGGGATTTTTAAAAATTTCTATTGTGTTTTAAGCTATATTTCAAGTTGAAGAAAAATTAACTTTCGAATATTTATTTAAAGGTCCCTAAGGGGTTGTTTTACAACCTTAGTGTTGTACACCAGCTTGAAATGAGTTATAGTGTCCTGGCTAGTTCAATATTATCTAAAAATAATAGATAAAGTGTGTTGAACAATGTTAAGCAAGTCTGAGTACTTTTAGCCGATCTAAGTACCCAATAAAGACTTGAAATGATAAAAATGAGCAATTAGACACCAAATTGACTTGGAATAGTTTATGGGACTCTTCATGGGATTGTTAAGAAAAATATGTCAAATTACATTGCTCACACAATAATAACTCTTAGTAGCTAATACCAAGGGAACAATAGAGTGTTTAAGCTATAAATAGTCAAGTCAATTACAAATTGAACTATATGAGACACAATGATTGTAAATGTAACTCAATGAGCTCTAACACACATAAAACAAAAACTTTAAATGATTCCAGGGATCTAGAAGACAAGTGGTGGGTATCGGAAGAATGTTACGGGTGTTTAAGAGCCATTGTAGAGTGACTTTTATTGCATTTTGAGTAAGTAAACCAGCGGGGCCTCCATAGTAATTCATTTCACTTGTTTGACTTATTTCTTTGCAAGAAAATCACTGGGATGCTTAATTTGATTTCATTACCTTTTCTTTGTGATAAATTCTTGAATTAATGTTTGAACTTTCATTCTTATTATGCGAGTGTCTTGGGATCTAAGTTTGTTAGAAAGGTACTCATGGGTGTGGTGTTCGAATTGCTATCGTTTACACCCTTATATTTATTGGATTTTTAAGTGTAGTCACAAGTGCGGTGTTTGGTCTACCGTCTACGCCCTGTAGACTACTCTCTATGTGACGACCCCAAATCCCGAGGTAAACCGAGCACCGCCACGTCGTCGGACACGTCACCAAGCCATGCCAAGTCACCTGCACACCTGTCTGTGATGGCCCGCGAACTTACCATCTACTACTCCAACTTAGTAAATTTTGATATTTAAATGATTATTTTAGCAAAATATACTAAGTTATAAAGTTTTATAACTTAATTCATTTGTTTTGACTTTTTTAAGTTATTTTAGTAGCGGAAGTCTTAATAACATGCATATAATTAATGTAAACAATTTATGCAATATTTAACAACCTATGGGTGGAAACCCAACAAAAAGGATACCATGTATATCAGTTAAGGCGACAAAAATGTATAATAAGCGTCAATATACATGTATCGGGTGAAAGTCTCCCAAAATGATCCCAAAAATATGTATACGTAATTACAATCACCTACGAGTAAGCTAATGAAGGCGCTCCAAATCAGAGGTAGTCGCCAATCACCGCCTTCCCCCGGCTCGTCGTAGGATCTGCAACTTGCCACCAACAACAATGACAAGTTACAGGTGAGTAAATCCCAAAGAAATTAAGTTAGTATTCACAAGAATCCAAGAAAACGACTACAATTCATGCATATAAAGTAAATGAACAGGAATGTAAAGCATGAATATAAGTCGTGAGATAATCAAGAATATGGAACGCGAGTGTGGTGTATAGTTGTCGAGCCCTGGGACTAAATACTAAACCGAGAAGGCCCTAGAGGTGAGGAAATCCATACCCCCTCTTCACGGTCGAAATGAGGAACTCTGTTGGTCGGAAGGTAGACTTCCGTCCAGCGCCTCAAAAGAGAGGAAATCTATGATGGAGGTGGGCCTCACGTCAACTCGCTCTCGAAATCATCGACTCGCTGAGAGAAATCTCACGCGTAGTCTAGGGTATAACCAACACCGTAGAAACAATCGGATCGTCATCAACAAGAGAGCCAGAAAGGGGTCTCACCGTCCCTTCGACCATACACAGACACACGCGGGAATAGAGTAAACATGAAAACTGAACTGAAGAAAAGTAATGTAAAATAAATAATTTACAATAAAAATAAGTAAATTCTAAGCTGACTTTCTCGTGAGTTTACTTACCTCAACAAATCGCAAATATCTCTCCAAAACGTCCCGCTCACCTCGAGATACACGCCCGACACCCGACTACGGTAGCCTAAGTCCATGGTGTCCATTTATACCAATTAAATTACTTAAGTCATTTCAATCACAACTAAACTAGGTGAAGTAAACATTACCTCCATCTCATCGTCGAACTTCATCGAATCGCGCCCCTCGTCAAGATTTGATCGGCCCGACAATGCGCCACCACACTGTTAACCGCGTCGTTGTCTCTGCCGCGGTCACCTCGCCACCACGGTCACCTTACCGGCGCCACCGCCGCCGCCGCCGGTCTCCCAGCTGCGCTGCTCCCCTACCACGCCGTTACCGATCTCGTCGTCCGTGGCCTTGGTCCTCACCACGAGTTGCCCCGTTCTTTCACTGTCGTGTCCACCGCTGTCGGCTCCTTGCCGCTGCCCTTCGCCGACTCAACGTCTTGTTGGTCTGTCCGCGCCGCCTGAACCGTCCGCCGGTTGGAGCACCGCTGCACTGCAGGTTCGCGTCTCCCCTACCGAGCCATCTCGCCTCCGTCGTCGCGACCTTCTGCTGCTACCACTACTGGCACCTCTCATTGCCGCCACTACTGGATCCCTCTCCGCCACTGTTGGACCCACAACACCGCTGGCGTTGCTGGTCCCCTTCTTGCTCGCCCTCGCCGGAGCCGCTCTCACCGCCACCGTCCCTCTCCATCTCTCTGGTTCTCTCTTTCTCACTCTCTTTCCTCTCTCTTCTCTCCTCTCTCTCTCTCTCTCTTTCTCTCTCTTCTCATTCTCCTTATGTCTCTCTCACACTTTTTTTAAAAGGAATTTTTTTGGAGAGAAAGGACAAAGGAAGAAATGATAAGGGATGGGCTTGATGTGACGTGTGATGTGATGTGACAACTCAATCTCATACTACCCCGTACACTCGCGTTACGCGCACTCTATCCGACATCGCACACTCTCGTCACTATACGCGCACAACGTGAATAAGCGAAATTCTTAATTAACGCGACGCGAACTATTAAATAATAATAAAATAGTTAAACACCCGCCATACAAAAATAACATATTTCCCCGATTAGGCGTGTCATAGACTTTTCTACGACGTTCACATGGATCCGAGCTTATGATATTAACCCATTATTTATCACTTAATCGGGATTGGTTAAAACGGACCATTACACTCTATTTTGAACTTGCGAACTTAATCCACAATTCTAGGAAGTCAAGTTTGTGGTCGCGGGCTCACAGCTTTATGGATGTAGACTACTTGGACACCCTTCCTTTTGTTTCTTTGGCACTCATTTGTCATTGTTATTTCTTTAGCTTGTTTATCATGCACTTACTTTATTTCATGTTTATTTACATTCCCACTTGATCTTTATGCTTATTTATTAGAATTCATGAAATACTGTTGAAACTTCTCTGGACTTTACTTATTGGGATTGCCTCCATTTTTTGTGACAATTGCAGGTCCCTTGAGTAGTAAGGAAAAGGATCCCATACTTCTTGATTACCTCTGAAATATTTTCAGAGTAGGCTTCCTCTCTTTTATGTTATTGGTTATTTTGTTGTTTTGTATATAATTATGAACCATATAATGATGTTTGCATACTTTTGTGTTATAGGATTGAGAGATACACTGGATAAATTTATAATGATATCTTTTTTGTCACATGGTATACATGAGATCACTTTTTCAGGATTTTCACATTTAGGCTTGTCCCGACTTTAAATTGTTTAAAATTAGTTGCTTTGATTATTTTACTGCTTCCACTGCCTCATACTAAATTAAGATATAAAAATCTTGATAACTATAATAACAAATCATCTAACACTTATTAAAAAAGAGGCTAACTAGGCTTACGTTGACCTTGCAAGGGTTGATGGTCCACATAGATCTAAGCCAGGCGGGGCCTAATTTATGGGAACTGGGGCCATCACAACAAAAAACTAAATCGATGTCAAAGTTTGTAGCAACTCAAACAGTGAGCCGCTATCTATTTTGGTAGCATTATAAAGAAGAGCTGCTAACTTTTTCGACAACGGCTATTTTTTTAGGCGCTGTCTTGTTTAGTAGTGGATATAGTAGATCCACGATCAAATGGTGGTCGATGACCATTCTGAATAAACCACTCCACATATGAAAACATATCCAAGATTTTTTTTACCTCAACTAAATTCAAACTTTGTACTTCAAAAAAAGAAGAAGTTCGATCCAAGCTTTGTGAAAAGTTGTGCATTGCTCGAAGGTCGACGTGAGGATGTCGGAAGGTCGCCGGTGATATGATGTTGAGTGTAGGGATGAGTCGTGTAGAGAGTGTAAAGTTGGAGGGGTAAGTGAGTTGGGATGTAAATAATTTGAATAGTAAGGTCATTTATGTAATTTTACATAGGAGTAGTTTGATCTAAAACTCATTAAATTAAATGGCGACTGATATAAAGTATAGGGGGTTAGTAGTCGCTCCCTAAAAATATTATACACAAGTATATGCCTCAAAATGCATGCAGAGGTCGGGGCACTGTATACCAGGTAGTTAGGATTTAGTGGCACTAAAAATATGTCGATTATGGACAAATTACACTAACTATATGTATAAAGTGCTTAAGTTAAATTAATTGAATCAATTGATTACAAATGTCTATAGTTGGATGGAGAAATTAATGAGTCATTGATTTGCCTCGAGATTCTCATCAATAAAATCTTATGAGATCAAATAAGAGTTAATGGAGGAGTAAATGGATCTTGATTGTCCAAATAAGACTCCTAGATTTACTTAGAGATCCATATAAACAAGTAAATGAATGGTTGTGATCCTTTCATAAGGACCTATATATAAGTAATGCTCTCTCATTTCATGTAGTCAAACACATCGGATTTAAAGGAAAGTTAAAAGAAAACATGAATAACTTTTGATTTGCTCGAGTGAAACAATTCAAATGAGAGCTTGAGGATAATTTGGTGAGATCTAAGACTAAAGACCCAAGTCCAACCCTTAAGTATACATCTATCTCTTTTAAGTCTAAAATCGGTTCTGATTTTTGGGTTTTTTCGGAGACCAAATGATTGTTTTAAAAATTGGTTTGTAGATTTGGATTCCTCACAAAAAACCACTAATAAATCAATTAAGAAGTTATCAATTTAGTTTTGAAATCAAAAATTTATGACTTTTCGAAGTTCATGAAGTTGTAAAACAAAACTAAAAATTCTCCATGTTGTTGTTATGAACCAGCCTTTGTAATTTGGTCATAAGTTCCTTATTTTAAATCGAAATGGACCTATTTAAGTGGAATTTGAAAGCTAACTCAAAAGGAAACAACTTTTGCCTACTGAGATATTTTGAAATTTGAATGTTTTCATGTCTAAAAATCATCTGCGACTTTGATGATGGATCTAAAATTTCTGAGTTCACAATTTCGCTAATGTCCTGCTGTTTTGATTATAACTCCCTCATTTCTTATTGGTTGAGCTTATCTTTTAATATGATGTTTTAGGCTATAATTTTAGACTTCAGTAAAAAAATCATGAGTTTATAAGCTATGGTTTAGGAGAAATGAAATTTATGAAGTTATTGGTAAGAATTTAAAACTATTTTGAGTCATTATGGTAAAATTTTTATATCTCCTTCGATTCTTATTGAAATTGCACAAACCTTATAGTTCTAGAAAGCTAAGACATAACTCTAAAAACTTCTTTTGATCTATAATACATAATTTTAAAGTCTTGGTAATTGAAATCAACTCACAAGTTGTTGCACCAAAACTATCTTTATTTATTAAAGGACATTTCAACATAAACAAAGTATTAAGGGGGTTAATTGTGAAACATTAGAATTTAAGGGTACTTAACCAACCTAAAGCAAGTTAAATTGAATTTGTTAGGATACCTCAGGAGCTTAGAGAGGACTTACAAGGTGTGGAATGCGAGTTTAGAGTAGTTAGAAATTGCTTTTATTTGAGGCAAGTAAATATGTTAAGGCAATTATCTACAATTCACTTCTATTATTTAAGTTTATATATAGTCACTTGAACTATCTTGTTGCTTTCTCTTATTCCAAATGTCATGATTTGTGTTTATGTTTCCGAATTAAGTTTATTGGATTCATTTAATCATGTTATGACTTGATATATGGCATTCCTTTTTTTGATCTTGTTATATGTTGGATTTACTTATTGTAGTTGATTCTTAACTGTTGAATTTACTTACAAAAAGCATGCTATGATATGTTCATTTCTTATTGGTGTTTGAACACCTCTATATTAATATGTTTGTTATGAAGTACTTCTATTTATGTAATCTATAAATCCGACTCAGTGCCAACTAGGTCCAGGATATTCCACCAGTCTAGGACCCTATTATATGAGATGCGCGACTCACGAGGTTAGATTCCCTAGGGATTTCGACACTCAACACAACCGATGTATTTTTCTATATTATGAGTAATGCAGCTCATGGGGTTAGATTCCTTGGGGATGTTAGCACTCCATACAACTGATGTTTCAAGCGCGGCATACGAGGTATATGACCCAGGGATGTCCGCTAACTTAGATTAGCGTGACTTCTCAATTTGTTATACTTTGTAGTAGCTTGGTAAATGCTTGCATATATTTCTTTTTAGTTTTTCTTTCTTCATAGCTATTGTATGCTTTCAATTACCGTTCTTTGTATATAATGGAATTATGGACAAATAGCCTTCGGGATTTACTTTTACTTACTGCACTCATCATCTAGTTTGTGACGGTGGGTATATATAGTTCGAGTAGCAGAACATAGAAGGAGAAGATCGACGACTACCTTTGAGCCCTCGGCTAATGGTTTTTGCTACTTTTGTAAGTGAACGTTTTGTGTATTTATTATTTAAGTCTTTATATACTTTTTGTGTTATATATTAGGTTAAGAGACTAGATTTCCCGAGATATGTGTGTATTTCTATGTGGTTTCATGTGATCCTTTATTTACCTGGTTTCCACCGTAAGTATTTTTATAATGCTTTTGCAAATTTTATAAAGTCTACTGCTAATAATATTAAAAAGATAAAAAGTTTTAATTAACTATGAAAATTACAACTAACGGAAAATGAATAATATTTATCATAAACACGTATAACGTGGTGAATGAGACAAAATGCTGACTAATAAGTTGTTAAGTCTTACGTGGCGTGGATTAGGGCTTAATGACTGGATTAGGTGAGTGGTACCCTATTTGGGGAAACATGTCGTCACAATAGCTCTCATTTAAGTTCATAAAAGAGCATTTGTAACATCAACCATGCGGTTGAAAGTTTCGAAGCTCATAAGACGAGAAGTATCGGGGCATATGCCTTATGTCAATCTTATGAACATTGTTTATATTTCTATTTTAGTTAATAAAATAGAAGATTTCATTTGTTGTTCATTTTTATAATTGGTTTGCATGTTTATATTATAATAGGATCCATGGATGTTTACTAAAACATCTAACTATCCCTAGTCGATCATTATATTGGGAACTATAATGAAATAAGACTAGTGTGAGTCTTGGTTGATGATCATGTGATGATCATGCATATGAGGATACGAATCAAGATATTGAGTACTTATTAGGGAACAACATACTAGACCGACCCGCTATGAGAACACCACATGGATTAAGTCATAGGTGTTACTCATCATAGGTATATAAATTAGTCATCTGACTTAAGATTACTAGAGACTTCAACATTAGGATCATAGTGATTTGACACAATCAAATGTTGTCTTTAACCGGATGATTATAAAGGTTATGATTAGTTACTATGTAAATAATGTGTGAAGGTGTGTAATCGAGATAGAATTTGTTACTCTCGTTTAAAAAGAGATATTAGTGGATCCCTCGATATGTTAGATTAAAAATAGTCAAGTCCAAATGAATAGACATGATCAATGTCCCTTGAGTGTTTTCTATCTACCTAAAGATCGAGACTAGTACGATTAAACAATAATGATGATTTTTTCGTGCTTTATATTTAATAAAAGGATATCATATGACAAAAAATAAATACACTATTGATAAGGTTTTATCGATTTTAATCTTCGGTCAACTTAGGTAGTCATAATGTCTTGCTAGAGGTCGCTTATGACTCGTGTACCAAAATACTTTTGGTTCACTACCATCGTTGCATGAACCTATTGGGTCACATATAAAGAATGATTTTGCAAGATTTTACATAGCTCGGAACAATGAATTTTATATGATAAAGTTTGTAACACATAAATCCCTATGAAGTGTTATATTAATACCACTTTAAGAAGGATAAGTAGGGGTACATTAGTAATTCAGTTACCCGGCCTTATACAAGAGTTATATAAATAGGTGTGTTAAGTGAATTCACGTTATGGGAGAAATTAGGGTGGGAATCTTATTTTCGTTTTTAGAAAAAGAGTTAGATTTATTTGTTGTTCTAGAGTTTTTAGGGAGAACAAAAACTTATATTTGTGTTCTTTTTCGGACTAGCACGTAGATTCTTGGATGTCGTTTATGTGTGGATTTTTGATAGAAGATCTTTGGTAGCGTCTTAAACATCAATCAACACAGAGAAACAAATTAGTGATTGAGGTACGTTTTACTTTTGTTAATCAGTTCAATGGAATTCGGATTTGACCCTATTAGGGTTTCGAAATAAAAATTTAAAATTTTTGCTATCGCTTCACAAATACAATAGTCCCAAGTTTATGGGATTAAGCTATACTTAGGATTGTGGCTTGGATCAAGTGATTAGTCCCGAACGAGTCACTTCTTTGGTTGAATGTATTCATATTGGGATTAAATTTTCTTGAGCTGGTGGAATGACCAACATGCCCTCGCTCTATGCCCATAACAAAATCAATACTTTTCGAAACCCTAACACCGAGCTTAAGAACCACACAATGCTTGAGGATTATTGGAGAAGAAGAAGGCACACTGGAGAAGGAAACCAGAAACCCAGTTCATTAATTCTCGGCTCTCGCTCTATGCCCAAGCAATGTTCTGGCCTTAAAAAAGTAGTCTTCCATTGTTCTTTTTTTAGGAGAGACGAAATCGTTGTAGTGACTAGTTTGTCGTACTGAACTTTTGTAATTAATTGTACGAACACATATTTTGATTCTATACACATTATACTACATGAACCATTGGATGATTAATTGGATGTTGAAAATGTTTCCATTATTCTTTGTTACTTGGTTTACAGTTCATCAATTCTCCCAAATCAAAACCAAATCTTAATGCTAATAAAGAAGACAAGAAACCAGAAATCCAAACCAAATCTTCTCATGAGAGACACAAACACCATGATCTACACATCAAAGGAGACGACCGAATCGATGATTTTAGCTATAACAAAGAAGAACGAAGCGAAGAAGATTCCGGCGAGATTGAACTGCGACAAAGATGAATGGAGATGATGTTCCTCGTGCGCCCTTCGATCTCTTTCCACGACTGGTAGGGTTTGGTTTCATTTCCCCCAAGCACACCAACAAAATCGATTCTACTGGTCAAATAAGCACAATTTGGTTTGGTTTAAGAGGGAGGTAATTTGGTAATATTTGAAGCCCAAACATTGAGACTAATTAGTGACACTAAAAATGATGTTTTACTTTAGTCACTTGTATTGGGTATTAGATAGTCTCATGGACTAATTAATCCTCTAATGGCCTGTTTGGTTCACATTTTAGTGAATCCTAACATATGGGATTAATTAGTGATGGGACTAACACATGGGTTTAGATAGTTTAGTCTCATTTGTGTATCTTGTTTGGTCGGGAGTATTAAGGTTGGGATTAAATGAGGTTGTACATGTACATTTACCAAAATACCCTTAGATAAATAACACCAAAAATCGGGGTTTTTCCAACACTAGGGTTGTTGTACGATTTTTTTCACAAAATAGAGAGTGTTTTTTTTTTATCCCGGATGTAGGCAATAACGCCTTTTGAGAAGGCGTTATTGAGTGGGGTGTTTTTTGGTTTTTGGTGACGTGGCGTCTACGTGGCGGGGTTTGTACGGATAGCGTCTTTTCAAAAGGCGCTATCTGTACATGTGGTCGCCACCTCAGCGCCACCTCAGCGCCACATACACTCACTCAATAACGCCTTCTCAAAAGGCGTTATTGAGCAAAACTTGCGTTTATGAGGTGGCGCTGACATGGCGCTGACATGGCGGACATATGTACAGATAGCGCCTTTTGAAAAGGCGCTATCTGTACAAACGTATGACACGTCGCGCCATGTCGACACCACCTCACGAACCGACTTCGCCGATCATCCTCATTGCCGCTGTCCGCGACATTCTCAGCCGCTCCGTCCCTCGCCGCCGGCCGTCATCGTCGTCGTCGAGCGATCTCGACAATTACAACCAAATTTGAATATGCATACGAGGAGTTTATATTTATAAAAAAAAAAAAAACCAATTTTGAATATATTGGTTTCAACCTTCAACTCTCTTTTCTAAACTAACTAACATTACCTAACTAACTAACTAACTAACTAAACTAAAGTAAGAAACCTTTACTAATCCAAACAAACCAAACTAAACTAAATAACTACCTAAACAATACAAACTAAGTAAAGTAAAATAACTAACTTAACTAACTAAACAAACAACCAAAAAGCGATCCACGTTAACCACCAAACGAAACTACACAAACATCCAAGTAGCTCGAGAGTTACTTGTGAACTAAACTCGACTAACCTAACCTAACCAAAGTACGTAACCTAAATTAACTAAACTACAACCCTGGAACATACCCTAACTCAACTACACTAAACAAACATAACCTCAACACCTAAACAAAACTAACTAAGCTAATTAACCTAACCAAACTAAAATAATAAAACCTAACCACCGACACCTAACTAACTAAGCTAACCACTTAAGTTAAATTAAACATATAACCTAAACTAACTTAACAAACTAAACTAACTATTGAAGAGTAATCACATCTACGAAATTATTATAATATGGAAAACATGAGAAATAAGTTTATTCAATGAGAAGGTTGAATACACGTACTTCGTCAACCCAAAATATAAGTTATTTACAAATCACTATGACATCAAGTAAACTCATCATGCAGGTCTATTTCGGCGGTTCCGTTGACGTTGTTCCTCAGTGAAGCAAACCAGACGTACTCTTTGTCTAGTTGGACGATGTGGTTGTACATCCGGTTGAGGTAGCTCGTCTTGCGATGAATCAAGTCGAGTAGATTGATGTGTTTCCTCTGGTTCTTGACTCGACTCACCTCTCGCTACGATGCTACCAAAAATAGAGGTGGAACCATCCCGAAATATCGGCTTCCCGCATGGGGTTGGGGAATGGAACATGAGGCTGCGGCATGGTCAACAAGTTCATGAATGAAGGGTCTCCGCTATACGCCATATTGTAATTATACGGAGTAGGAGTGTATGGACTAGGCATGTATGGAGGGAGTGATGGATACGTTTGATGATGAGGCATTCCACGTGGATCCACGTATGAAGACGAAGGCCCAGTGCGTACGGATCAAAATGGTAAGGAGGAAGATTCACGCTCGGCGGCCTGGGTACAAACATATGAGGTTCTGGTTGGGGTGTGGAAGATGCTGGTATATACCCATGAGAAGAATGACTACTCTCGCCAACATTATCTCTTCTACTCACTCTCGAACGAGATGAACGTGCTGGAGGAGAAGGTCTACTACTCTCTCGCAAAGAACCTCGATCGAGTAGATGGACGCTGGGGACGAGGACGTCCGGTGCGTTCCCGCACGCCTCGGTCGTGTTCGTCTTCTTCTCACCTCTATGTTTGGTTCGCCTTGATCGTCTTCTTCATCTTCTTGTTCAATATCCTCATCTATGTCTTGTTGGACGTCAGTTCCGTCATGCGAAAGATTAGACCTTTGCAGTTCTATAATACAAGCATGGAGACGATGAAAGCCGTAAAACCACCACCAAAGATGACCAACTAGTAAATTGCCTTATCTCACTCACCTCCCTCACCGGGAACTCCAACTTAACATCACATTTTATCATAGCAATCTTTCTAGTGCTTTTAAACAAGAAAGCAATCTCCTGCGTGAAGGTAAACTTGCACGTATCATCGAAGGGATCAACAACAAAATCAACTCCAACGACGGCAGGCAACTCCCAACCAACCACTAACTCGTTCGGACTAACCAACGCTCCCATCTCGACACCGACATCGAGAACTTGAAAGGACTAATCTTCCTCCTCCTCTTATTAACAAAGAACGGGCTTTCTGTCCCAAATCGACCTTCAATGGATTCCCATTGAAAATTAGGTCACACTCGAGGAAAAATAGGTTGGCGGCATCCAATGCCCTAGTTACAGCCTCCGGCGACGCGAAATGAACAAACGCGTGAGGCTCCACTCTATCATAATCATTGGTTATTTGGTAGTTACTGAAGTTCGTAACGCCAAATAACGGGAATGAACTATCATGTGGCGATACGTCATATGAACTATATTATCCGTTGATGAGATATGGAACGCGTCACAAATGGCATCAATCATTTCACGCCCACTCGACCCAAACTTAACCCACAACACTACTGATGGCGATGAGCTGTACGCGATGCCATTGGCCCCATTAACAATGGAGCCGTGCGCATAGAATAGAAAAGGGATGTTTCTTTGTGACATGACCTACAGACGTTTGGAAACTTGGATGTAAAAATGTAACAGACAAATGGCGCGTCAATTTTGTAAGAAAATAGTTTACAATCATGTCGTTATATAGCGTAATCGAACTTTCTGATGTAGAAGATCGCAATAATAGCGCAACTACAGAGCATACTCATTCTTTGACACCGATATTTTCAGTGTAATATTAGCTTCCATGCAGGTAGGTTGTAATTCGCATTTCAACATTGGTATGGTTTACTAAATTTATGAAATAAATATAAGGAACTAAAATAACTAAAATATGCCAAACGAACTTAATTAACTAAACGTAATTAACTAAACCAACTTATTAACATAAATTTAGTAAACTAACTTAAACAAACATAATAACGTAAACTAACTTAAACAAACTTCATAAATGACTAACCTAACCTAAACATACGAAATTAAGTTAAACGTACGTAATTAACTTATTAACAAACTTCAATGAACTTATAACAAGTAAATTACGTTTACTCACTTAACCAAACTTATAACAAACTTAACAAACTAACTAGACAAAAACAACCTACCTAAAGTAACTTATACAAACTTCATATATGACTAACCTAACTTAAACATAGGAAATTAAGTTAAACATACGTAATTAACTTATTAACAAACTTAAATTAACTTATAACAAATAAATTACCTTTACTTACTTAACCAAACTTATAACAAACTTAACAAACAAACTACCTAAACTTACTTAAACAAACGTAATTTAATTAAACCAAACATAATTACCTAAACTCACTTCCACAAACTTATACTAACTTAATCAAAGTAACTTAATCAAACTTAATTAACTAACAAACTAAACCAAACTAACTAAACTTATTAAACAAACTTAAACCAAACTACACAAACCTAAACTAAACAAACTAAAAACACATACTTTAACAACAAAAACTTATGGTTTCCTCCCGTACCTACCTCCTCCTCCTTCACTGGACCTCCTCCTTCTCCTCCGATGACCGACTGGTGCACCGCCGCCGCCGCTCCGCGCTCCCCGCGCTCCCTGCTCCTGCGACCGCGCAAACATGATCGTCCAAGCCGCCTCTTCTTCTCGCCTCACCTCTTGCCGCGGACCTCCTCGCTCCCTCGCGTCGTCCGCTCTCCGGCCTGCTCAGCTCCCGTCGACCTTCCTCCGCCGCTGCTACGTCCTCCGCCGCTGCTACACGAATACACTCTCCTCGCTTTCTCTTTCCCGAGCTCCCCGTCCCCTCCTTATATAGCGCCAAGGATCATGTATGGTCACGGGATTACTAGTAATCCCGTGACCCCTACGTCCCCTACCCCTGTCCCCTCCCCCTGCATCCCTAGCGAAACCGACGCAGAGATTCTCTGCGTCGGTTTCGTCTCGGGAAGAAGAAGACTGGTGCGCTGATAGCGCCTTCTCAAAAGGAACTATCAGCGCACCCCAATAAACAAGGCCAACTGTGTCCACGTGGATCCACGTGGATCCACGTGGACACAGTTGGACAGATTCATACAAATAGCGCCTTCGGAGAAGGCGCTATCAATGTGTCGGACGCCACGTGGCCTAGGATAGCGCCTTCGGAGAAGGCGCTATCTTTGGCCACGTGGCTTCTTTTCCAAAAAAAAAAAAAAAAAAATTACGCCAAATTCCACATCAGCAATAACGCCTTCGAGAAGGCGTTATTGCTTAGTGTGGCGAAATAAACCCCCCCCCTATTTCCCTCTTTTAAAGTTAAATATATTGTACTTTTGGAAAAAAATCCCAAAAATCCCCCCGTTTCACACATTTCTTCATTCGATCGGTCTTCATCTCTCTCGATCTCTCACGTTCTCTCTCGATCAACCTCTCACACTCTTATCCCTTTCTTCATCTTCTTCATCTCACGGTTCACCATCTCCACCTCCACCACCTTTATTTTTTTTTCGATTTCATCAAACCACTTCATCTCCTCATCTCTTCGTCTCCCTTCAATCCCACAACAAACCAACCTACCTAAATCCTTTTTCCTCAACCCGAACCATTAAAAACCAGGTCCCAACCACAAATTTACAAGGTAAAAAAAATTTAAAATTTCATTACCTTGCCTTCAACTTCGGACCACCATCACGGCTCCTCTTCAAACAACTAGTCCAAAGCTAATCTAGAATCCCACGAACCAAACAGGCCATAAGTGAACACTAGATTAGTCAGTCCAGTGCGATTAATCCGACTTAAGAATGTGAAGTGAACATGCCATAAGATCTTAGTAAATTAAGTAGTCTATATGTAATTCTCTAAGTGATCCATATTTCTTATGTTTAAAATGTTTATAGCTTATAGCTTCAACAATAAGCTCTTAATCTTAATAAAACTACCATGGACAAAAAAAAAAGGTAATAAAACATCAAAAAAGGCAAAAAAGAGTGGCACTGACTTAGGAGGCCCAAACACTAACCTCTGCATTTGTCTTTCATCATAGCTTCTTGGCTTGAATGACTTCAAAGGCCCACAAAGGTACCCACTTTTCTGCGTACGCCACGTGCATCGACTACTCTAGTCAAAACAGCGATCGTCGTGTACCGTCCACTCCACCGTGTCATTGACCGCACCAATAACGTCTCCTCTGAATCACCTGACCACCGAAACAGACTTCACACAACCGATGTTTATCGACAATCAAACTTCTAGCTTCGACGAGCGCGGCGGTGTTGTAAGTTTTAAAGTGATACCTCTGCGTTCGTTATCAAGTAGGTCCGTAAAATATTATGGTGGGACCCACCCATGTAATCCACTTATCATGTGGATTTAGATTATAAATAGTTGTCACATTATAAATGCGGACAAGATATCTATATAATGTGACACTAAATAAATATTTACTTCTTAAAATCATCTCTAATAATCATGAATTGATGAGTTGGCATATTTATTTTTAATTTTTATAATATTAATAAAGACTTGAAAAAAATAATAACTTTAAAAAAATTAATAATACTTACGTGACAATCTACCACAATGTATAAAAGTAGACATTATGATAGACACTCTCTACTTTAATTTCATGTCACATAAAATAGACATTGTTAATCGATGGTCCATTAAAAATCGTTTCATGGGTTGAATGTAGATTGTATTTTTAGTTAATTTATTTCTCCAAATTCATAGTTTTATTAGAGATGCTCTCCTGTCATTGCCTGTCTCTACATGGCCCGTGGGCCCACAACCCTAGTGCCTTCATGGAAAAGGACGAAAGAAAAGGAAAATCTAAGAGTTAGTTTCCACCTATATGTTTTCCAAAATTCAGATACATGCATGTATAGTAGTGGCATAAGATGCATATTTTAAATATCAGGATTCAAGTTGTATCGGTTTAATGGTAGTATGGATAAGCCTTGTTAAATATAAATGATATTTGAATTGAGAGTAGAATACCCTTATTTTGTGAAAAAATGCTAAATATACTCGGTGAACACACTCACCTTAACTGTACTCACATATGTGGCACAAACTGGCCACCATGTTATGCATCTCGAAACAAGGTAAATTTGTATCCCGAGCATGTGCCATATAGGTGAGTGTAGTCACCAAGTGCATGTAACCACTACAAAAAAAATATTAAACAACAACAAACTAATCTGATGTTGAATTGGTACGGATATGTTGCTAAGGGACCCTGCGACAGATCAGCGACAGATAGTAGTTGTTGCTAAACTCTTTGTTGTTGATTGAACTTAGCGACAAATTTAGTGTTATGTTGTTGTTCAGCGACAAATTTGTGGCAAACATCTGTCGCTTAACAACAACAGAAACAAGTCTGTCGCTATTTGCAGTCTAGTCAGCACAGCCGTGTCTGTCACTGATTTGCCCAATCAGCACAACCACGTTCCGTCGCTGATTTGTTGCTATTCAGCGACAGATCAAGTCTGTCGCTGAATTTGGAATGGTAATTTTGAAAAAAAGCAGTACATTAGTAAATAGTAAAATAAAAACCTGCAGTAAAATCTGCAACAATAAATTTGTTCCTGCTGAAAATAATACGAAAATTGGAGAAATGTTTGTATATTATCAAAATTTGACAAACAATGTCTACAAAATGATGAGATTAACATTTCATAATTAACTAGTAGTATACTATATAATACTAGATGAACATTTTTCAACAAAATACAAAATACTACACAAATAAAGATGAATACACAAATTAATTTACACATATATATATATACAATGTCAATCCCACACTCTATAACATTGTTTCATCGATACAAGATAGGCACCATACAAATTCTTTAGGTAGGGAGCGTTTCCCATCCAAATCCTGAAAATTAAAAGGAATAACTTGAACAATATTCGACATACAACCAAAATATTCCAACACAAATGAAAATAACAAGTCACAATGCATGTATTCCGACCAAAATATTCGTAATGTCATTCACATTGTGACCACTTTTTCGTATCATTGATCCTAAATATATAAAATTGATTCTAAATTTACTACTCTAATTATCTTTGTATGTACTAGACTTGACTAACAAGTCACAATGTATGTATTTCATTCACTCGCAAATGTAAACTCTAAAATTTAAATACAAATACATCAATGAAATCAATCAACTTTTCTAAAGAGGAGATCCAACTCTTTGAATTAAAAAACTTTTTAAAATAAAAGAGGTCTATGAAGTCATTTGACTTAAGAATTAAAAGCAACCAACTGACAAATAAAATTGAATTGATTGAACAATCGAACGTTATTTAACATGGAAAAAGAAATTTGCTTAAGAAAAACATGAAAAAAATAACATAGAACAGAAACTAAGACCTCACATAAAAATAGTATCGTCAATACAACGATGCCATATATCAACCCCAAGTTTCAATAGGCCATGAACTTAGAAACCATTACAAATGATAAACCCATACATTTTAATTGTACCAAAGGTTATAGGAACACGTGCAAGCTTTTTGCTACAAAAGCTTATAAATTAATGTCAATATAACCGCTTTGAGGTACATATAAATGAAGCGATGATTATTCCAAAAATCCCAAGAACTTCATGCATGTCCCATGCTGCCTAATTAAGGATCATTAATAAAATAACTAGAGAAGATTCAAAACAAAACTATTGCCCTAATGAGAATCGTTATATTAGATGTTACCCAATCTTTAATTATCAACATATATCACAAAATGCAATAATAAGTAGGACAAGAAATCCTTCCACACTTATCAAGTATCAAGAAAAAAAATCATTCTACACTCGGAGAATCTTCTTACAAAACTTACACGTTTTAAGCAACTTAAGAAAGGACACACAAATGACATAAAATCACGAATATAAATATTTAAGTGTTTTAATAAGATGAACAATTTGTTGCATAGAAGGATTAGAGGGGGACAAGACTACTCATAAAATAAGTTACCAGCTTCAAATAGTGCATCAATATACGGTTCAAAAATTCAAAACGTAGGCAGGTTTCATTCATTTAAGGAGAAATTGCGTTTTTTATCAATGAACAATGTACACAAGTAATCTTGCCTTAACAATAAACTAAGCAAATAGACGTTTTTATATAAGGGTAAACTATTGGAGGGTATAGAATACATATTCGATCATATTGTCCAATAGCGACAAAGCGAAAAATGTATGTTCCCTTCATACACAATAAAGAACAAGTTCAAAAAACAAGTTTCTTCATGAAATGACAAATGGAAAATGCTGAAGAAACTAGTATTAAATATTATATTAAAGAATTTAAAATATCAAAGTATGACAAAAGAATGTATTGTAACATATGTTATAAGACCATTCTACCACTCGTTGCAACTATCCTAATGTTCAAAAGTTCATAATAAATACTGCAGTATACATGGTAAAAATGTTTAAGATCAAGACAAGACTGGGTTCAATGGAGATTTTGTGAATAAAATAAATGGCAAAAGGCTGCATACCAAAGGAATCTCTGAAACTTGAAACCCAATTAGTGATGTAAGTTTGACATGCTCATCGAGAACTCCACGGGCATAGAGGACTTCGTGTGTCCTAATCATTGCCTCTGGCGCTGGAGATGCCTCCCTATGCAACACTCATATAAAATGCCACCGGTGCACATACCTGCAAATGAAAATCACATCGACTAGATTTGACGGGAAACCATCCGTACATAAACCTAAACGAACATTACGCGCTGAATTTGATGTTCACATCATTGAAGTGTTTACATGCAATAGAATCAGAACAATGTTGCATAACGATGCCATCTGAGACAGATTCCCCATGCTAACGCATGTGCCTCGCAGTCGCTTCAAACGTGAATAAATGCTGCAATCGAGGTGCTAGGGGGAAGTAATACATTTTTTCCGGGCCCGCGGCACGCCACTCCGTCCTTCACTTCTAGTTTGTTCATACCTTGATTCACCGCAAAGCTTACACGTCGTCAATTCTGAATCCTCGCCCCAGTAAATCATGCACATGGACTTGCAACAATCAATTTGCTGGACTGGTAGCCCCATCCCTTGCATTAGTCGTTTCGTGTCGTAAAAGCCATCGACTAAACAATTGTTACTTGGCAATGCATCTTTACAAAATTGAAGAGTTTCATCAAACGCCTTTTCAGAAATATGATGTTCTGATTTGATTTTTAGGAGTCTCGCGACTGCCGACAATTTCGTCATGTTCTCGCACCCTTGCCATAGCGGCAGACTTGCTGCGTCTAACATATCATACAAATTTTTCGTTCCAGGATTTGGTCGTTGTTCCGTATGACACCAATTGAAACTCGGACCAGCCAAGGTGTCCACCATCTCATGATACGATGTACAATAATTGGTCGTCTGTGTCCCTTCGTGGTCATCATTTCTCATTGTATTGCTAGGTTCGCCATGTACATTTTGAGTGTACATATAATCTTCTTCCCCGTATTCCGACCAACATTGATATCCTGGAACAAAGCCCCGACGAAGAATATGAAGTTCTACAATGTCAACATCATAGTATGAACGATTACGACACTTCATATGGTTTCATGGACACCGAGTTTCTCCCTCAGTGGCGAATGTCCCGCAGTGCGTCTTCGCGTATGTGATGAACTCGTTCACGCCGTTTATGAACTCTCGTCGAGTAAAGCCATTTTCAACACGACTATACATCCATTCTCGATTAGTAGACATCTCGATCCTAAGTTTTTTCAGCCGATAATTGGAAAAATCTTATCAACTCTTTAAAAAAATATAAATCCTAAAAATTTACTATATTTTTTAGAAAATAATCCAAATTAATATTCATTAAATTGGATTATATATAATCTTGAGATTTCTAATATAGATACGTACCTATAGTAAGTATCAAGTAAATGACAATCACAATTAATAAACAAATATATAATTTAAAAATTTAAAGGGGAAATACAATTAAGTTTCTTCAGGTGTGTTTTCCCTACAAACATGCCATGTACAAACATTATATAATTTTTTTCCTCACCATCATGAATTGCCCAAGTTATTTTTTTCAAAATCTCCATATACTCTCGACATTTCTTATCAATTCTTACTAATGAAGTATATAAATTAATATACTTTTCTTTATTTTACAAATAAATCTAATTATTCTTCAATTCAACAGATATAGACACTACATTGAGATTTCAAATATAAATACGTACCAACTAAATGACAATCACAATTAGTAAACGTTATAAGAATATATAAGTTATAACTCAATAAGATATCATTTTTAGTTGGAAAGGCACTGCCAAGCAATAATTTAAACAATGTACAGATTTACTAATTTATTGTATTATTATTCAATGAACATACTATATATGAACTAAATTTAACAATAGTAAATGATGATTGTCATACGACAAGCTAAGTGAAAATTTAAACTTTCTAAATGCAAATTCAATTCGTTCTACTTGTTGATTTGTTGATGTTTAGCGACAGATTGTTCAGTTGTTGATTTGCTGTTGTTTAACGACAGATTGTTCTGACGTTGATTTGTTGCTGTTTAGCAACACAGTGTCGCGTTGTTGGTTTGTTGTTGTTTAGCAGGTTGTCTCTATTTTTGAAGGCTAAGCATAACACACTTACGATTTCGTTGATATATAAAAAGGAAAACTTAGATTTCCTAATTTCAGAAGTAATGAAAACAAAATTCAACCAAAATTCCAAAATAGAGTTTGAGAAAACGCAAACCAGGACTATGATTCGAAGGTCCACCGCCTAGTCGCGAGGCAATCCACGAGTCTGTATGCCTTCGTGCTTGTCCACCGGGGTGAAGCTCGGCCGACGGCCGTGTTGGTGTGCGAGTCGCGGAGTCGTCATAGAGGATACCTGAAACTTAGTCAAGGAGGAGCCGGAGGCGAGCAGTGGCGGCAGAGGAGTGGGGCCCGAGCAGCGGCGGCGGAGGATCGCGGAGGCGAGCAGCGTCGGCTGAACAGGGGGCCGCGGAGTCGACGGAGCACTGGGCTGCGGAGCCGTGTTGGTGGCCAACGGCGCGGAAATGTAGGGGTAGCGCGGCGAAATCAGACGAAACCCGTGGTGACGAAAAAGAGGGGCGAACAGCGGCGCCGGAGGAGAGACCGCGCAGTGGCAGCGGCGCCGAATAACCATCTCGCGCAGGGCCGGCGCGAGACCGGGGCGTCGTCGGCGTGCGTTGCAGAGGAAGGACAGAGCCGGCGAGTCGCGGTCGACATCGACGATGACAGTGGACGATGACGGGGACGGTGGTGACAAGGCTTGTGCGGCGGTGGGGATCGTTCGGTGGCGGCGGAGACCAAAATTTGGGTTTGCAGAGATAGGGGTCGAGGAGGATGAGTTGCTGGTTTTTACCATTTTTTGGGTAGCGACAGATCAGCGATAGATCAAGTTTTTCGCTGATTGTCTGTCGCAGATCTGTAGCAGATCTGTCACGGAGTTCGTTACAGATCAGCGACAAACATGTTTCTATCGCTGATCTGTCGCAGATATGTCACAACTTTTGCGGGAAATTTATGGAGGGAGAAATCAACGACAGATCTATGAAAATATACAGTTTGTCATAATTTTTGTCACAAATTTGTCGCTAAATTGTTATTTTTCGGTCAACCGAGTCAAACAGACTATATGATGCAGAACTGTTGCTGATTTGTTGTTGTTTAGCAAAAAAGTTTGTCCGTCACAATTTTTTGATGCTATTCCTCATTTTTCTTGTAGTGAACATTTGCCTTATTTCTTGCACCGATTAACAAGCTTGGATTGTATCTGAAAGAACCTAGAAACCTAAAATTTTTAATTCGACTCATCTTGATAGAATTCATGACATTTTTGTGTGATTATGTTCGAGAGCAGCTTCAAACTAATCTTAATATCATGTCATGTAATTTAAGCAATGGTGAGTCGATTGGCAAGTCCGTCACTTAGAAGTAATAATAAAAAAAAAAAAAAAAAATTCAACACGACTTGACTCCAACATGTGAGTCAAGCTCATGACTTCTCCAACCTCGCCTTGTGAATGCACAACACCCTAATACTCAACGACCCTTATAGCAAGCATATATATGATTGCCGATCTGCGCTTCTTTCAGCTCATTTTTCATCTCTTTGCTTGTCGAGACTCGCGTATGATAAAAAGAATTACACCCTCTTAATTCGAGTTTTTCTCATTGAAGATATGCAATGAGAGACTGTCTTAACATTATTTAAGATGGAGGCGTGGTGGTAGAAAATAATCTTGATTAAAAATCTTTAAAAAAAGTAATAGGAAGTTAGGAATAGTATTGATGAATCTCCTAAAAAAAGAAGAAAATAACGATAATTATTTGGTGACCCATTTTGAGATATTCAGAATGCACACCTGGTTATTGGTGTTCAATAATTTCCACATCAATGTTTGTATGCACACAAATCAACACACCAATAATCATGTGTCCATTCCGAGTGTCTCAAAAAGACCTCTCTTTTTTTGAAGAAAAGATATTTCCATTAATAGAAATTGCTCACTATTACATCTGATTTAACAATGAAATTACATCGATAACAACCTTTTCTCACTCCTTGAGATCAAATCGACGTTGCAAAAGATTGCAAACTAATGTGCAACTTACACGCTTATCTTTTGAATCATAATTAAAAATAAAACTTTCAATAAGGGAAGACGAACAAAAACTTCCGACTAGAGAAGAAAGACATAGGCTTCCAACAAGAGAAGACAACTACTTAAAAGAAAACATAATAAAAACATATCAAATCAACAATTGTCGCAAATCCATACACGAGCATGTAGAAGTGGAGGTTGAATAGAGTGATAACAGATGCATGCATGGAGGAGAGGCAAGTGGTGCCCGTGCATGATGAATCCGATTAATGTTGCAAGTTGAATGAAACTGAACATCTCAAATCTGAATAAATTTGACTTTTATTAAATAAATAAAAATAAAAATAATTATTAAAACCATCGCGGATTAAAAGAAAAGATGGGCGATGATTGAAACTGGAGAATCACAACAGATTTTTTTCCAAAAGTACAACATATTTTACTTTTTTTTCCCAAAATGAGGGCCCGTTTTTTTTTTTCCTCAATATAGGCAATAACGCCTAATGAGTCGGCGCTATCACCATGGTCACATTCATTTGATGACGTGGACACGTGGATAGCGCCTTTTGAAAAGGCGCTATCCACGTGGCTTGTCCACATCATCGCATGGGTGCGTGGCCACGTGCCACGTGGCTAAAAAACACCAATAGCGCCTTCTCCGAAGACGCTATTGGTGTCCACGTGGACATGCCCATTCTGGCCAGTCCACGTGGATCCGCGTGGATCCACGTGGACTGGTTTGGTTGGGGGATGCGCTGATAGCGCCTTCTCAAAAGGCGCTATCAGCGCATCCCCATCATCTCCTTCCCGAAACCGACGCAGAGAATATTCTCTGCGTCGGTTCCGTAGGGATGCAGGGTAGGGGCGGTAGGGATCACGGGATGGTAATCCCGTGACCAAGGAGGTTGGTGTTTATATGGAGGGTGGGGGAGGAGCTCGGTGGAGAGAGAGCAGACGCGGAACACAATGGCAGGGGGAGCAGCGGCACCAGACGCGGCACACAATGGCAGGGGAGGTAGCAATGTGGAGGAAGGAGGACGAGCACTGAGCAGCAGAGAGAGCGGACTCAAGGGGCGGGGAGCGCGGAGCAGAGCAAGGAGGTCCGCGGCAGGGGAGCGTGACACTGATCAAGGAGGAGGGAGCAGAGCAGGAGGTCCGAGGCGTTATCATGCTTAGCAGGAGCGCGGAGCGAGCGGCGGGGGCACTGACGTCTCGGCGGAGGAGAAGGAGGAGGTCCTAGGTGAAGGAGGAGGTGGTGTTTCTAGTTTGTTTAGTTTATTAAGATTGTTAAGTTTGTTGAGGTTCGTTTGTTGATTAATTGTTTTTAGCTTAGTTTGTTTAGTTAGTTATGTTTGTTTAATTTAGTTACTCTGTTTAAGTTACATAGGTATGTCTAAGTTAGCTTAGTTAATGTAGTTTGTTCGGTTCAGTTAGTTTTTTTTAAGTTAGTTTAATTAGTTTGTTTAAGTTAGTTTAAGTTTATGTATTAGTTTGGTTAGCCTAGTTTAGGTAGTTTAGGTTTGTGTAGTTTGGTTTAAGTTTGTTTAATAAGTTTAGTTAGTTAGGTTTAGTTTGTTAGTTAATTAAGTTTGATTAAGTTACTTTGACATGGCGCTGACGTGACAGGGTTTGTACAGATAGCGCCTTTTGAAAAGGCGCTATCTGTACATGTGGTCGCCACCTCAGCGCCATGTCAGCGCCACCTCATAACGCAAGTTTTGCTCAATAACGCCTTTTGAGAAGGCGTTATTGAGTGAGTGTATGTGGTGCTGACGTGGCGATGAGGTGGCGACCACATGTACAGATAGCGCCTTTTCAAAAGGCGCTATCTGTACAAACTCTGCCACGTAGACGCCACGTCACCAAAAACAAAAAAACACCCCACTCAATAACGCCTTCTCAAAAGGCGTTATTGCCTATATCCGGGATAAAAAAAAAAAACACTCTATTTTATGAAAAAAAATGTAAAACGCCCCTACTTGTGGAAAAACCCCATCACAACAAATGCTTCGTACCCTAGCTGCACACTCACACCTATCATTTTTTGTTGGCAAAATGGTTATGTGGATAATTAACACAATCAAATTTAAACCATAGTAACAGCTTGTGGGCCTCATTAGTCTAATCAGAAAAGGTAAGATTAGTCTACCAAAAAAACAAAAAAAAAGGTAAGATTAGGGACGAATGATTGGACCTTTCTACTTTCTAGTACGTTCGCACGAATCGTTTCCTTCCACTTTTTCTTTCCAAGTCGATGTACCTCTACTTTGATGATGATGTCCGCATCAAACACCAAACCCCTCCTCTACTCCCAACTCTTGATACAGACGCATCTCCTAAACATACAATGTCACAAAATTCAGGTGGCTACCTTTTAAAGACTGAAACTCCAAAGCTTGCTTGACATAAATTAAATCTTTTATTACTTCGGCCAACTTCTCGTAGTTGAGGGTAACTAATGTTATAAGAGTCCAAACAAAATTTTTATAATCTAATTACATTTAGTAGTAACTCTTTAAAGAAATAGTGTTTGACTTGCGCTGACACAGATGCCAGTAAGGATACAGTTATATGTAATCGAAACAAATATGTATTAGTAAGTGTTTATTATTTCAAAGCTGATACGGACGTTTGCTCTAAGTGGGGTTTTAAACGTGGAATCCATGCTGTCCCACCACTATCAATCTCTGTAAATGGCGTAAAAGAAAGCGAGAAGACACATTACCAGATTTCCTTGATTGGGACGGACTGCAAATTCCAAATCCTCAATCCTCTGTTTTTTCTCCAAAAACAGAGTGAGCGTTGATGAGAAATCTCAAACAAACCCAAATTCAACACACCTCCAATGGACCAAATCCCAATCACTCTCACCCCATTTTCGATTATCCTCTTCACTCTAATGGGCATCACCGTTAATGGCGTTCTGGGGCTGGGATCGACGGGTCCGATCGCCGCGGCTTTCGGCGAAAACGGCTTCTTCTGCGCCATTGACGCCAGTGGCAAACAACAGATTTTTTGCTGGGACAGGAACAGCTCCTCTGCCTCTTCGTCTTCAGCTGTTTCTAGTCGGTTCAGCTCTGTTCCTTCACTGGCTTCTCTCAGTGGTGGAGATGGGTTTCTGTGCGGCATTTCGTCAAATACTTCTAAGGCGTACTGTTGGAGCTCGATCGACCCAGGTACGGATCTCGTGCCACCCAGTTTTAGAAACACTGATTACTCCAAGATTGCATCTGGGGCTAACCATGTTTGTGCTGTTAGAGGGTTTTATGGTTCGAGTAGTGAAATGGGTAGTGTTGATTGTTGGGCAATTGGTGGGAAACCGAACAATTTGAGTAAATCGAATCGGTTCGATGTGTTTTCGAGTGTCGTTGTTGTGGGGGGGATTGTTTCTGGGGAGGGCTTTAGTTGTGGAGAGGTTGGGGAAAAGGGGATTGTGTGTTGGGGACCAAGAGCTGGGAATTTGGGGGGTTTAGCGAGTAAAGAGGTTTTTGTGGGATTGGCGGCGAGTAAGGATGCGATTTGCGCGATTTCGGGAGGTTCGGGGAGGTGAAATGTTGGGGGAATTGAGTTCGTTTGAGGGTGTTCCTGTTGGGATTAGATTTGTGGCTTTGACAGCAGGTGCTCAGCATTTTTGTGGGATTAGAGAGGATGATCATGGGATTGAGTGTTGGGGGAGGAATTATTTGGCTTTGGTGCCTAAAGGTTCGTCGGGGTTTTTGGCGATTGCGGCTTCAGATTTTATTACTTGTGGTGTTAGAGAAGACGATTTGATTATCGATTGCTGGGGGTCTCAAGGTCCGTTGCCTTCTGATTACAGTCCTCCATTGCAATTGTGCGGTCCTGGGCTTTGCACTGCTGGTGCTTGTGGTGAGAATAAGTTTGCTTTCAATGCTAGCATACTTAACGTGCCGGATTTGACTAGTCTGTGTGTTAGGAGAGATTTGAAGATATGCTCGCCTTGTGGGTTCAATTGCTCAAAAGGGTTTTTCCCATCCAGTGCTTGTACTGAGAATGCCGATCGAGTTTGCACAGCTTGTTCGCTTTGTCAAAATAGCTCTTGTTGGGATGTTTGTGGGCTTATGTCGACATCTGAAACGCAGCAGGAGAGGAGGAGGCGGATTCAGATGCTTGCCATTGTAATTGGGTCTTCCATTTCAGGTCTCGTACTGCTGTTGCTTGCTTGGTGTCTTCTGCCGTGCAAGACTACCGTTAGGAAGGAAATACAAAGGAAAAAGCAATGTACATCTTGTATAGGTAAGCCTGAGGTGGAAGTTGACACGACTGCTGATGCACAGCCCACGCTATCTTCAGTTCCCTGTATTGGAACGGCCCAAGTTTTTAGACTTTCTGATCTAAAGGATGCCACTAACGGCTTCAAGGAGTTCAATGAGCTTGGCCGAGGAAAATATGGTTTTGTCTACAAAGCTATCCTTTCAGATGGGCAACAAGTTGCAGTCAAAAGGGCCAATGCTGCCACAATAATCCACATAAATAACCGAGAGTTTGAATCTGAATTGGAGGTCCTCTGCAAGATTCGACACTTTAATATTGTAAACTTGCTGGGTTACTGTGAAGAGATGGGGGAAAGGCTGCTCGTTTACGAGTACATGCCTCATGGCACGCTGTATGACCACCTTCATGGAGAGCTCTCTCCTCTTAATTGGAGTCTCAGGTTGAAGATCTCATACCAGGCTGCAAGGGGGCTTGAATATCTTCACAAGGATTGCATGCCTCCAATTGTACATTGCAATATCAAGTCATCAAACATTCTCTTGGATTCCGAGTGGGGGGCGCGAATTGCAGACTTTGGCCTTCTGAGTACATGTAACAAGGACCGGAGTGGAGATTTGGTGAGTGATGTATACAGCTTTGGCATAGTCTTGCTAGAGATTCTAAGCGGTAGGAAAGCTCACGACAAGGATTATACACCTTCTAGTATAGTTGATTGGGCACTTCCCTTAATTAGACAAGGCAAGGCAGCTGCAATCATCGATCGAGGGGTAGCTCTCCCAAGAATTGTAGAACCCTTGCTCAAGCTTGCTGAGATCTCAGAGGTTGCATTGAAAGAGGATCCTAATCAACGGCCTACCATGCCCGATCTGGTAATGTTGTTGGAGCCACTTGTGAAGAGCGGATTGACTTTTTAATGACAGTGGCATTTTTTCGAATTGAATGAAGGACACACATATTTTGGTGGACTTCTTGTACAATGAGGTGATACATTCTTTTTTCCGTCACAAAGTGAGGGAGATCGTAATTGTTGCAGCATTGGTTTTGTATTTGTTCTTTGAATGGATCTCTTTTTCTGGCTATACATGTAAGTATCAGAAACTGATGCTTTCATGTTTTCTACCATTCCTATCCATCAAAATGTGATCAGGATGCTTGTGAATTAATTGAACTGTTTTGTACCACTTTGCGACTTTTACTTAATTAGAGAATGTTTATTCTCAGTTAATATCCGCTGAAGGCAGTGCACATCTACCCTTCCCCACAGCGGTGGGAGGCTTGTCTGTTGCCATGCCCTTTTCTTTTTATCTTCTTCTTGCTTGGACTCATTAGCGCATTTTCATTACCATACTTTCTGAAATCGTTTTATGCTTGCTTCGATCTCTCATACATTCATCATTGTGTGAAGTGCTCTCAATTTCTGCATATAATTTACTTTTCTTTATTAGTGTTTAAAGCTTTAGGTTTTAGTGGCTGATGTAGCAGCAAAGGGAAATCCCCAAATGTGATTTTCTTCTTTGATGATGGTGGAAGGATCAAAAGAATTACTTTAATGTTCATGTTACGCTAAGGTTTGTTCCCTATTCCTCAACCTATTATCCTCTATTAGGCAAATTATGTTCTCATGGTACATGTATCATGAAGATGAAAGTTCAATGGCTTGGCATATAACATTTTTAATTGCATTATGATGACTAATTTGTTTAACTGTTGCAATCTCGTTTTCCTTTTTATATAGGAAGTTCCCCTCTGGAGATAGAGTATTCATGAAGGCTCTAAAACCCCACAAATGCATAAAACAACCATAAAATCATTGCATAGAAAGCAAAGACCATGCAAATCTTGTCGGGAAAAGAAAGAAGCTCCTGTCGTCCCTCTAGCTTTCACCTCTGATCTCTCCCACTTGATCCGTAAATCAGTTTCTCTATCTTTCTATTTAATTACTTTATGGTAATAGTTTTCAGGTCTGGCTGATTTAGACTTACTAGAATCAGTCAGTTTTTTTCAATATCTCGCTTTTGGACCCAATCAACTTAATTTATGACAATTTTGTTTGATAAATATGTCTTTTTATCTGATCCAGTGTTTTCAAATGGAATTTCTATTGGAGAGTTCAATTTTCCTTACTGTTAACTTTTTTAATGCCAGCTTGGGACTCAGAAAGGTTGTGTGTGTTAGCTAGATGGAAAGTGTGTGGAAATTATGTGTTATTACATTTCTTTCTTATTTAGATTTGGCCGTGGAGTCCTATTGGGAGGGTACCTGAAAATGTCTTTCATTAGGTTTTTTAATTATTGGATGAACATATCTGACTGAATTCATGAGGATGTAACATTGATCCTCAGTGGCTTATTCTTTTGCTTTGCAGTGAGAGAGAGAGGTGAGGTAAGTCAGTTCAGAAAGTTCTTGAATAGAATGGAAGGCTCAAGGTAGAGCTTATTTTAGAGATTGGTTGCTCGTAAGACTTGTTTCTATTAACTCATAGTTAGCTCTTCGCTCCTGGTTCCTTTATTATGAAACATCGTTTTTATATTATGTTTACTGAAAATTGAAATCTTACTAATTGAGATAAACTGACAGATAAATTTTTTCTTACCATGTTCTGCAGGTCTTTGACAGTACTACAAATGATCCATGGGTCCCCTAATGGATTGTATAATTTGCATTAGGCGGACATTCAACATGCTTCTAAAAACTAGTAAGTATTTATCAACAATATATTTCCATTAAAGATACTCTGCTAAAATGCTTATATAACTGCATTTATGCCATCATGATATCAAATGATCATGCAGATGATATGGAAGCAGATCACTGATATTGGAAAGGATTGACCTGTGTACTACTAGATTTGTGTTGTGCTCTTTACAAAGAACTCTTAGCTATATTGGAGGAAAAGACGAAAGATTACTCATCCTTTTTTAATTTAGTTGGGTTTTTATGGTCTATGACATTTGAACTGAATAAAATTAGATTTTTGGGTCGAAATGGAGGTCGTCATATGAAGCCTTTTGGTATTTCATTGTTCCCATCATATTCTATATATTTCCTGAAGTAGTCAACTTCTCTTTGTTCAACCAACTAAAGAAGTTTTTGATAGGAAGTTTTTTTTTTTCATTTTCCCATTTGGTATCCGGTGCCTACCGCGCCGACTAATCCGCACTCGTGCACTATCCAAACTCATATGGGGAGTGGGACTTGGGCCAATCGGCTGTTGTTTAGAAATTGTCATTTATATCCACCCAGTTAACTATGCTTACCCTACTCCTTATCTTGACAATTCAACTTACTTGGTTCTAACTCCCTACTTTTTGGCTTATACCTTATTGAACTGTCCATTGACTGTAGAATTTGAAAAAACTTCCCAAAGGTGACTAGAAATTATGTATTGAGTATGAAAACGAATTCTGCCTTCATACTCAACGAATTCTGCTTATACTTATATTGTATGTTTCTGGCTTCTGCATGAGGAATGGGGGGTTCTCGATTTTTTTTTTACTGTCTATTAATTTGAGTATTGCTTTTATGTTTAGCTTCTAAAAAAATTATTGATGTGCCTGAGCATGTAATAACTAAAAAACTTTTAGTTATGATTTATTACTTATTTAACTAACCCCAACTTATTTGGGATTGAGGCTTTGTTGTTGATGTATTTAGAACTTATTTCTATGTTTGCATGGCATAGAATGTCTTTTGTCCAACATCGTCTGATTTTCAATGTATTGATTCCAGAGGGAGAGAGAGAAGGAGTAATGTGAGAAGAGAAAGGAAACCTCAGTCTCGTGGACCTTGCAAAATGCAAATAATAAAGAGTGAAAGGGGATGGACACATTGGACAGTGAGCTGCCTTCAAGGCTTCAACAAAGATAAATATTCGCTTGCACAATAATTTTTCCTTAAATCATTATCATAATTTGTCATATATTGTGTTCCCTAATTAGTACATACATGATATTATGAATTTTACTGGAATAACTATATGAAGAAATAGCACAATTTGCATGCATCGATCGTACTGGTGCAATATTTAACCAACGAAACCATGTGCAGCAACTTAATTTGCAGAACCATTAATTTCTTCACTAGTTACTCCACTGGGTGCTGTTATTCTGACATTTTCCTTTCTTGTTTGAATTGCAGGGAATGGCCTTTGTTTTTTTTTTTTCTTTGACATTTTTATTCTGTTCGCTTGGTGAATCCTTTCTGATTGATCATTTTCTGTTCGATGAAAAATGCATTCTAGATCTCTAATCGAGGAGCTTGAGCAAGAGTGTAGTTGTTTCTATCTCAACAGACACTGCATGTGCTAAACTTTTCGCAGTCATGAAATATGGCATCGTAAATTCTAATTTGATTCGTGGCCTTGATGGAGAGGTAATGGAGGGAGATGATAATAGCATATATGCTTTTAAAGTTTACACCAAATGATAAAAAAATATCTTAGCCTTTACAAGTTGTATCAATTGTATACGAAGTTTTGAAATTTATCAATTATATATATATATATAGTAAATTGAGTTGGAACTTGCTAAGAACTAGAGAAAGAAATAGAAGACTAAGAGCTTCTACTACTACAAAGGAGAAGAGAAGAAATGCGATAGTTGAAGTGAGAAGTTTTCATTCAACTTGGTGTGTGAATTACAATGGGGTTAGTACCCTTATATAGGCTATTTTGTGATGATGATAATTGTACTTATACAATGTGTACAAGTTATATATACACCACAAGTCATAAAACTCATCACAAACAACATAGACAATACATAGAAGAGTTGGTGTACATTGAAGATGATTACAAGTTACATGACAATACATGGATAAGTGATTATACATTGGAGTTGAATATAAGTTATGTAAAGTGTACAAGTTACATTCAATGTAGAAGTCATTCTTGATGTTACAATTTAATGTGAGAGTCATGCTTGACAATGTGATCATTCATAGCTTGGTTAAAGGGTCATCCAATTTACAACAATATATATATATATTATATTATGTAGTATCTATTTTATCCTCAACTAATTTGGAGCATTGTTCTTTGAAATCAACTTAATCTCTAACTTTTCTTTTCGCATCAATTTCCATCGAAATCTTTTAAGTCCCGTGTTTATTTTTTTATTTTTTTTATAGGAACCCTCGTGTTTAAATTAAGTGTATGAGAACTCACAAAAATAATAATTTATAAATCAATGATACATTAATACTCTAATTTAAATTTAGTTATTCATAAATCACCAATAGTAAGTTGAAAATCATGTGTATATATATATATATATATATATGAAAATGACATAAAACTTATTAGAAGGTACCCATAGTTTAATTTGACAAAAGAATTATGTACATATATTATGTATGTGATAGAATAAGAATAGACATGTACACAAACAACTATGCATATTATATGTACATGAATACATAAAAAGAAAATATTGAGCTCTAATGCGTATATATGAAATTCTGAATAAATTCTTAAATGACATGATAATAAAGTTAAAAAGAATGATGTGTGGACACATTATGAAAGAAAAAATGGGCTTAAGTTAGTTGAGAATAGAATCGATACTAAATAAAAAAGTTAGGATATAATTGATAAATTTTAAAAGTTAGGATATAATTGATACCACTTGTAAAGGTTGGGATATTTTTTTATCATTAGGTCTAAAGTTTATATAGCTGATTGATTAAGTTGTTGTTCCAGAAGAGAAGCTGATAGGATATAGGACTAGAGATTCGGTCGTAGGGTTGGCAACAGGGGCGTACCCACGTTGGGCTTGCCCTGGGCTGCAGCCCAGGGCAAGGCCCAAAAAACCCAAAAAAAAAAAAATTTGTATTTAAGCCCACAACCAAAACAAACGCCCCAGCACAGCACAACCAGTACCCTTCGATTTCAATTTTCAAAGCAGGGGCAGGGGCTTCATCTTCATGAATCATCACTTCATCAATCATCAGTAGATTCAGTACCCTTCGAAAGTTCGAAGCCTCACAGCGGCGGAGGAGGTGGCGGCGTCGTTGCCGCAATGATCTCGCCCTCCAATCCATAAGGTCTGTTAACTGTCTGTTCGTCGATGCCATTTTCGATTCTTAGGGTTTTCTTTGTAAATTTGGTACTTTTGGTTGATTGGTGAGATGTTTGAGATTTGTTGTCGATCTGTTATGGACGAGTTTCCTTGTTTGGAAGATCTCTGTTTGCCATTATTTTGTTGGTTTCATGCCCAAACTTCCAAAACTGCCTTGCCGAGATATCTCTTTCCTTGCATAATTGCATTGGATCGAAATTGAATTAGGGGTTTGTTTGGATTGTTGTTACAATGATAAAGATCAATTCTTGCTTGGTTTTATGCGAATCTTTCGGTCATTGATTGTGTTTAAGTCTTGATTGGGATTGAAGCACAAGCAAATTCAGTGTTGGTTTTTGTTTTACTTAAGTGTAGATCTTCTCAATCTCAAGACTTGGTACCTTGATTGAATCCAAAAATACTTGTGTAAAGTTTCCATTTTTGCTTGATAGTAATGCAATTCTGCTATGTTCTTTTCTATGTTGTATTAGCCAGTGGAGAAGAATATATGGTAGTGTTTATATTTTTAGATAACTGAATGCAATTTGAACAGTTAGTTCATATCTTTCGCAAAATTCGATTTTTTAAGCTTTAGTTTATCAAATTTTGAAGTTGGTAGCTTAGGTTGGTTACATAAAATAAATGTATAAGTGTAGTTAGCTCAATTTAACCTGATCTGAATTCGGAAGCTTGCCAAGTGGAATCTACATTTAATTTTTTTCACTAGATTGCACTATATTACGAGGATAGATTGACGGTTCTCTTACATAGTACAAGCAAAGAGGTGTGTTAGTTCATAGATTTCTTTGTTTGTATTTTTTTGAAGGGATATTTTTTTAATGTGAAAATCATTGAGCAAAGATGTATGCTAGTTCTTAATTTTTTTTAACTTGTTGGTTTTTTATGTTTCACATGTTTTTTTATATCTTTGATCATATACTATATACATTGATTGAATTAGGAGAATAAAAAAAGTTTTCATGACTTTAATATTTAAGGAGACATTTTTTCTTTTAATGATAGCATACTAACTTTGGACTAAACTCTATGGAGCGTCATGGTAACAAAAGAACGAAGACAATTTTTTCCTTCTTTAAATCAAGTGGGAGGCATTTAAGGTTGGCAATCTATCTCCATCGCTTGTTGAGGCTTCATCGCATGAGGAAACGAGACCTTTAGAATCTCCAACTCAAGAAGTTTATATTGATTCTAATTCTCTTTAAAGAGATCCGGCTTGCGTACTCCAATACGACAATATTCCTTCAATGCGAGAGATGAGATTAGACGAGCATATATAAAGATGGGCCCTTATCAACCTAGGTTGCCAGAATACCCACGAACTCTATTCGGAAATCAATATCGTCGCTTTCAACCAAAATGGTTTGGAGAATTTCAATGGTTGGAGTATTCTCCTTCAAAGGACGCGGTATTTTATTTCCTGTGTTACCTTTTTGATAATGGTAATACACCTCACTGCACATTAACTAATAGAGGACTTAAAAATTGGAAGAGAGTTAATCAAGGGGTTAATTGTCCATTCTTGATACATATGGGAAGCATCAATTCGCCGCATAGAAATTCTGTACAATCTGTTGAGAATTTGTCGAATGTTACTCGACACATTGACAGGGTGATAAATGCACAAACTTCAGAGGATGTTCGAAAAAATCGGTTGCGGCTTAAGGTTACAAGTGAGGCTGTTCGATGGCTTAGTTTACAAGGATGCGCAGTTAGAGGTCATCGTGAAGGTTCAACTTCAGAAAATCGAGGAAATCTCATAGAAACGTTGAAGCTTATGGGTAGATTAAATGTTAACATTGAGGACGTTATACTCGACAATGCTCTATGGAATGCAAAGTACACCTCACCAAATATTCAAAAAGAGATTTTGCATATTATGGCTAACATGGTGAGAAAAAAAATTCGTGAAGAAATTGGAGATAAAAAGTTTTGTCTATTAGTTGATGAAGCCAAGGATGCACGAGGCAAAGAAGAAATGGCAATTGTGTTGAGATTCGTGGATGGTCAAGGCTCAATTAAAGAGCGTTTTTTCGATATTGTCCAAGTCGAAAACACCGCTGCTTCAACACTTAAGAAAAGTGTATGTAACTCTCTTGCTCGTATAACTTACTTATAGATGACTTGCGTGGTCAAGGATATGATGGTGCTAGTAACATGCGTAGGGTATGGAATGGGTTGCAAGCTTTATTTCTCAAAGACTGTCCATATGCATATTATGTGCATTGTTTTGCTCATCGACTACAACTAGCATTAGTTGCAGCTTCTAAAAAGGAACCGTCGATTTGGTTACTCTTTTCAAAGTTGTTTTCTATTGTTAACCTTATAGGTTCTTCTCCAAAACGCCTTACTGAGTTGCAAGCCTTTCAAGCTGTAGAGATTGCACGTAAAGTAGCTAGTGGTGAACGTGAAACTGGTAAAGGAGCTAATCAAATCGGAAGTTTACAACGAGCAGGGGAGAAACACTATGGAGCTCTCATTTTGATTCTATTTGCAAGGTGTGATTGATATGTATTGGGCAACGATGCAAGTGCTTAAAAAATGGTTAGTGATGGATCTACTGATGATATTCGTGGTGAAGCAAAAGGTGTTTTAATGATGATGAAAACTTTTGACTTCGTATTCATGTTGCATGTAATGCATAGAATTTTGGGAATTACATATATGCTTTGCCGAAACTTGCAAGAAAAAACTCTAGATATTCTGAATGCGATAGATTCAATTGCCACAACAAAAGTACTTCTTCTAAAATTACGAAATGAAAGCTTTGATCACCTTTTGATGTGTGTGAATTTGATTTGCATAGAGTATGAAATCGAAACACCCGATATGAATGTTTGGTACAATGAGGGCACAGGTCGTTCTTGTAAGCAAAAAGTCTCACACACAGTTGAACATCATTACCACTTTGATATGTTCAATTCCGTGATTGACTATCAATTGGAAGAGTTGAATTACAAATTCAATGATGATGCATTGGAAATCCTTAAGTTGAGTTGTGCTTTACAACCAAATGATCAGTTCAAATTATTTGATGTTGATCAAATATGTATTCTTGCAAGAAAGTTCTATCCTCGCTGATTTTAGTGATCAAGAAATGCATCATTTGAGATTTCAATTGGAGCATTATGAGGTTGATGTACTTCACCACAAGTGTTTTCTAATTTGTCATCAACTTCTCGAGTTATTGCGAGAAATTAATTCGAACAAATAAGTCGCATAACTACAACTTTGTTGAGAGATTGATTCGTCTTATTTTGACTCTACCTGTCCACGGCATCAACAGAGCGAGCATTTTCAGCTATGAAGCATATTAAGACGATTTACGAAATAGAATGGAAGAAGAATTCTTGCCAGATACTATGATCATTCATATTGAACGAGAATTCGCTCAAAATATCGATATAGATGAAGTAATTGATGAATTCGATTCTTTAAAGCAAAGGAGGGCACAACTTAAATAGGTTATTTTTCTTCATATTCTGATTTTTATATAATTTATTATTTAAGTATTATTTTTATTATTTACCCACCAATATAATTTATATTTGATTCTATATTGTTTGTGTTTGCAGCTGATACACTTTTCATTGATCGAGTCATGTTTGTGACAAGTAGACAACAATTTTTAATTTAAGGTACTTCAGTTGAACTCATTATCTATTGATTTGGTTTTGATTTGATCTATTACAAGTGTTTGTGTTCGAATGTTTTTTTTTCTTTGCTTAATAGTTTGTGGCTTAATTTATGCGATAACTATGCTAATTTTATGTTTGTCATGGATGTATATATATATATATATATATATATATATATATATATATATATATAGTTGTATAATTTATTTAAAGTATACATAATAATATATAAAAATAATAAATTAAAAAATATTTATAGCCCAGGGCTATCAAAAATCATGGATTCGCCCCTGGTTGGCAATATGGTACTGAAAGGTGACTATAGTAGTTTCTGCTGCGAATGATGCTCCTGAAAGTAAATTTTATGCAAAATTGAATGTGCGTTAACAGAAAAAAGTTTGGCGAATGCATTGCTTTTGATGAAAAGCATCTCCGTGTTCTTTGTTGGTGCATGAAGTTACCATCTTTCTGGGACAAGATGGTCCTTTTCTTAATGTCTATACTGTACTGGGAAAATGAGCTCTCTATTTATTGCTTTTTGTTAAACCTTTTTTTATTTTTCTTCTTCATCAAGTACACGAATCATCAGAGACAAAAGAGATGAACAATATTATAGATCGGTTCAGATTTCCAGTACCATATCAAGAAAGTTCATTTATTGAGATTGCTTTAGATTTAAACATGTTTCATTATGGAATCAAATTTTATGTTTGAAATGCTAACGTAAGATGCAAGTAATCAATGATAACTTACAAAAACAACACCATCCACCGCCGTTTACACGACTCAAACTTTTCTACTTCACTCAATTTAATGCATTTCAAGTTTTCAATGATTACTCTTTTCATTGTAATCATTGAAATGAAATAAAATGTCACTTTCTTGCTTCTCGATCTAAAAATGAATAAAATTACGAAGCGGTTGATATGATTATTAAAATAAACAATCTTTCCTATCAACACTTCCAAATTTTTTTTTACTTGTATGATTTAAACTCAATATCAAATAACCAACAACTAGTTGGTACCGAGTGGCAACTAGCAATGGACTTGATTTTGAGTCTTGCGGCATGTTGGGTTGGAAAGGCTAGCTATCGTATGGGACTCGACAATGTCAAAGCATGGATTAGTCGATGCAATTAAAATAAGATATCATATGACAAACTAAAATAAACTAAAATCAATGTAAAACATAAGTAAATGATAAGATAAGGAAAAAAAGCATGTACTAGCTTAAAGATGTAAATGGTGAGTGCAATGGGGATGAAGATGGGGAATTTAAATGGGATGGAACCCCTTCTCCTTCCCCACCTTGCTCCATTTATATGTTACCCTTCAACCACAAGAGATTACTTTGGACACTAAAATAAAAAATGTACATTAGTTTAAGTCCTGCAAACCTCCTTTAAAGAAAAAGTAAATAATTGTAGGTGATTGAGCATATTTCAAAGGATTATCCTTAAAAAAAAGATTATCAATAATTGATACATTACGGTTTTACGATGTTGAGTTTTCTACGTATTACTGATTGTTGTAAGTATTGTCGATTTAGGTGCTATTACTATAAGAAAAAAAAACTCTTGATTGCCAAATGAAACCATGTTTATAAAATTATATTGAATGCATAACTCTTTTCATGTAATAAATATTATGAGTTTATGATTGTACGCAATGCACCCATATGGGGTTAGGGCTCCTAAATGATAGTTGAGCCTAAGTAGGAATGGGCAAAAAAAAAAGATTCAAACACTCACGATTATCAAAATAAAAATAAATTATGAACTAAAAAAATTAATGAAAGAAAAAAGAAAACTGCTAGTTAACCCACTTTGAGCACCGAGATTGGGCGTCGACCCACTCAATGCCCATGCGATACACCTCGAGATATGTGTATTGCATGGGTATTGATAATTCGTTAATTATATAGTATTATTTAGGGTATTTATATATTTTTATTCTTAAGTCTCCAAAATATTAGCCTAATTATCTTTATTTATTATTTTCAGGTTTAATGGAGTGTACGGTTGAATCCAGGGCGAAAAACTACGTAAAATGAGTATTTATATGCAATGTGATCAGCAAGCTTTGAATTTGCCTCGAGACACGCATTGTATAGTAATGAAGAGATAAGAGCAGCCGAGTGACGCAACTCACAGACACACTTGATGACACAACATTTCAAAGCTTTCGATCGAGCCTCAAGATCAACACCAGATCACTTTAGATGAGAAGAAACGATTTTGATCTGCCTCGAGACGCGTGACTTCAAGAGTCAATGAAAATGAAGTCAAACTTTTTGCTTTTCCTTTTTGCCTTAAGGATAAAGCCCAAGACTAGCTTTTCTACCTTTCTCTTGGTTCCATCACAAATTGGAATGATATGATTTCTGCATTCCTAAAAGAATTCTTTCCTGAATCCAGATCTTCTTAACTCACTAGGGATATTGATGCGCGCCGAACGCGTCAATAAAATAAAGTTTCTAAACCAACTATTTTGTAGAATAGTGGCAAATGGTTGATCCCACAAAGATTAGTAGTCTTTCTTAGGTTAAAAACAACAAAAAAGAAAAATCGGGGGTTTTAAAATAAATATTAATTTAACTAACTAATCTAACTAAACTAAATAAAATAAAACAACTAAACTAAATTTCAAAACAATTAATAAATACCTAAGTAACACCTAGGTCTACAGTTCCACAAATCAAGATAAAGATTCAATGACAATCATGGTCTTCAATCTTTCCCAAAAATCCATTAATTTATATTCTCATAGATTAGCTATAGAAAATCGACATCCGCCAGAAATTTCTCGTCCCTAATCTCGTTAGCCAGAACATCCGCCTCAACTACTTCCCTAATTAATGCATAATCCTAGACATCCGCCAATCAAGTTTAACACATTAACCGCAGTAATATGGGTCTGTGGGAACACTAATCATCAATAACCAGATTGCATCCGCTCTTGGTTTAACTTAGATTCAATTGTTGCACACTCAAGAACCGAAAGGGTTTCACGGCAAACTGGTGAGTGTTTGTCACTTTATTGGTCCAAAATCACAATTATACAGATACTAATGGTCCAAATAACTATAGGTTGCCACCTAAAAGCATGCACTGATCACATATATACCCTAGATCTAAACCATAAACCTTAAAAGCAACAACAATGAAATAGGAGAATTAAACTAAATTAAAATAATAAATTAAAAGATCTTACATAATATGCCATGAATTCATAATCCCGACTTGTTTCCCCTCCGACCTAGGCAATGAGTTGATTAGCCGAACATGGCCGTCAAAGAAAATATGCTAAAAAATATTAATCGATGTTCTTGAATAAAACCTAAGTTCCTAATATATACAACTACTCAAAATTGATCTCGAGGGGTGAGAGAAACTAATTTTAGGGGTTAGGGGGGTGACTTTTGCGCTGAGAAACATCCTGTGGCTATTTTTGGGCTGAAAATCGGTTCCTGCCACGTGTCTAAGCCGCATTGGTTCGTTTTGTTGAAGTCGCTAACGTGTCACTCTCTGATTCACTGAAACATATGGATGTAACGTGGTGGATGGGTGAGCTCTTGACACGTGTCCATGAAGGAGGTTTGGTCGATTCACGAATTCACAATTCGTGTTGCATGAGATGAATGTGGTAGAATGAATCTCGAGAAGATCGGAGAGTTGCTGTTATGGAGAAAACATGATGCAATGATGTGCTTTACAGCTGCTCAGCCAATTGAGGGCTGCCACATGGCGATTGGTCACTACTATACCCACCGCATCACCATACATCTCTCGGTCTGCGAGGCAACAATCGTGTAACTCTAGGCAAATTATCCGTTGACAAATAAATCATCATTTTCACTTGTTTTCCGCAACTAAACAGTTCTAATAAACTATCATATGGTTGTCAAACATTGTTAACTCGAATCCGCAAGAATCGATAAAAAGTCGACAAACGCGCGATTTGTGGTTCAACCTTGTGGTGGGGTGCCTTTTTTCTTTCTCAAAATGATTTGTGAGGTTTGAATCACTATATATACAATTTGAATATTTTTTTGCCTTCATTAATTCAATCGCACACATCATGCAATGATGTGCTTTACAAATGCTCGACCAATTGAGGAAGCTCACGCCACATGGCGATTGGTCACTACTATACCCACCGCACAACGTGTAACTCTAGGCAAATTATCCGGCGTCCAATCACTGCGAGTAAATACTCAATTTTGAAAACAATCAAAAAATATAATTAAATATATATTTTAGAGACTTTGCATAATCAAATATACTAAAATAAAGTACTAAATAACTATAAATATCGACTTATCAAATACCCCCAAACTTAAGACTTTGCATGTCCCGAGCAAATGTGTAAATGACAACACAAACTAAACTAGACTCCTAACATAAATATGCACTAACTCAATTAATCCTATACCTGACCCAAGTTTATGGAGTACCTCTGATTTACATAGCCACCAAGTTAACAAGAAAATCATGAAATTTCGGAGTTATGATATGTCAAGACTCGCAACCTAAACATAATTAAGATCACACTTTCAAGACATAGATTGGTCAAAACAAAGGCCATCAACTACTCATAAGTTTTCTTGGTCTATACATTAAAGCACGCAAGTTTAAATCTCACTTAATATAATGAAAGCACTCGAACTAAATCTTTTATTTGAGGACTTTAACAACTTCTGCCTTTATTTAAAATTTTTATATTCTCTATATTTTCACATTTTTTTCCAAGTTTTTTTCAATTAATACGGTCCCTGCTCCATTTCCTATGACCCGCTTTTATCACTTTTTCCTACCACAAGTTTCCTTGCTCCATTTCCTGTGGAAACTTGTAGGACACTCTACACTAAGAAAACTCTTGTTAGTACTTCTCACTTTCACTATAATCAAACAAATCCCCCAATATGAGTTAAAATAATATAACTTGCACAAATTTGACCGTATCCTCATTTTCATTATCTAGCACAAAGTCCAACCATCAACTAAGTCCTTAAGCAAGAAATCATAAAAATGCAGAGCTACGAACTCGATTGAGTGTTTTTCCTAATTTTCCCTAAGTTTCAAATTAAAAAGGCAACTATAAATTACTCATCCATAACCAAAGGCATGAACAAAGTTTCGGGTGACTCTAAATACTATATATATAAACTATATTAAATATATGCATGAAAGTGTATCATATCCTAATGAAATGATAGAGAAATATGAAAGGACAAGAAATGAAAGAAATGGAAGAAATGATATAGAACACCACCATTACCATCCACAAACGCATATAACCGCATAAAATTAAAAAAATAAATGATCTCACCAGCGGTCTTTCGCAAAGAATCCATCCAAATCAATCCACAATCCCTAAAATACAATCAAACTTATTTTGAACCTTATCCTCAAGTTTCAAAACAAGTCAAGGAATCCATATAACAAAAAGAAAAAGATAATGGTGAAGAAGAACATGGATAAAAAGATGATATAAATACATGCATGATAAAAAGTCTCTAAAAATTAATGAACGCACAAAATCTCTCATGTGTAGGTGACTAAGGAAACTATAAAAGAACAATCATAACAAGAGCAAGAACTAGTAAACATAGAGTTAACTGAAAAGATTCCAATCAAATCTTGCGAGCTTGAAGTCTTTCAACTAAGGGTGAAATCAACAAGATGATGGAACGAAGTCTAGGGTTTTGGGTCTACTCAAAAACCCGCCACTAATGCGGCGACTTAAGTTGGGTATGTCCCAAACAAGTCTTAAAACACCTAAAATCCTATAAACATGTTAATTCCAAAAAAATGTTCAAATTATGCTAAAACATGTAATCCAAAGTCAAACCTACAAAACTCGGTGCTCCAATTCTCCAATGAACGTCAAACGTAACATATCACCTGTAAAAATAAAGAGACCAAATTAGAGTGTTGTTAAAAATAAAAAACTAAAACTAAACTAAAATTGAAATAAATGCAAGAAATAAATAAAATAAAATAAAAATGAAGCTGGGCTGCTCCCAACGAGCCGCGTTTCTTTTAAGTCTTTGGCTAAACTTAGTGTGATTGATCACGTAATACTCTCTCCCTTAGAGATGTCAACAACGAATAACGCATCTACGTATTTGGGCAATGAAGCATGCGTGTCCTCTTTCAGATTTAGGAACTCATTCAGGACTTCCAACACGAAAGAATCTGTCGCATCAGGATCGTCCAACATAAAGGTATTGGCAGTGTAGAAGATTTGCAAACGCTCCCTTAATTCCACCCCTTATAAGGTGTACCAAATGTGCGTGGGAGGTTGGGTGGTTGCACTAACATTAGAGGTTGGTCTTCCTCGCTCTCTATCTGTGGCTTCTCCGACTTGTCTGAAATGACATCAATTTTCATATCATTTTCCCCTCATTTAGTTCAATGACAATTTCCGACTCAATTTGAAAGACTTCATGTTCTTCCGATGTTTCTCTTAAATAGTCTTCCATCTGTGTAACCTCATTCACCTCATAATTTTTCAACGTATCAACACACATCCTCCTTTAGGTTAAAAATTGGTTGTGTACTACACAACACTTCCTCATCGGTCATATTCTGAAGCCTGACATTATATTGAATAAATCGAGTTTCCAAGTCCTTCAAGCCTAAAATCTCAAAATCAATTTGTCGAATCTCTTCAAAAAGCGGTTAGCCTTTTGCTGATTATCTATCAATTGCTTCATCATATCTTTCAAGGAGGTGTTTTGATGAAACTGTTGATTTCTTTCATGTTGAGGAATCTGTGGGTATGAATGAGCCCAAAGAAGTCGGGTTATGACGATGTATAGCTAGAATAGTGATAATTCTCATATTGTGGATAATAGGAATAGTCAAGTGCAGAATGAGAATAGTCTCCACAAATTTCACAAACCTCGACCTGTTGCACAAAAGAATGCATGTTAGAAAATTGATATCCATTATGTGACATACATTCCCCATTCATATTATAATAATGCGAGTCTTCGAATCGACCATAATTATAAGGGTAGGAGGAATCCATTGCGGGGTTGCCTGCGTACATGTTAAGAACAAGGGACTAGATAGGCAAAATAAAAATAAAAATAAAAAAATAAAAAATTGAAGAAAGAAAAATACCAATCCCCGGCAACGACGCCAAAAAATTGACACGTGCAGAACGTGTCAATAAAATAAAGTTCCTAAACCAACTATTTTGTAGAATAGTGGCAAATGGTCGATCTCATACAGATTGGTAGTCTTTCTTAGGTTAAAAAAACAAAAAAGAAAAATCGGGGGTTTTAAAATAAATATTAATTTGACTAACTAATCTAACTAAACTAAATAAAATAAAACAACTAAACTAATTTTCAAAACAATTAATAAAAATATTAAGTAACACCTAGGTCTATAGTTCCACAAATCAAGATCAAGATTCAATGGCAATCATGGTCTTCAATCTTTCCCAAAAAGTCACTAATTTATATTCTCTTAAATTAGCTATAGAAAATCGACATCCGCCAGAAATTTTTTGTTTCCCTAATCTCGATAGCCAGGACATCTGCCACTAACTATTTCCCTAATTAATGCATAACCCTAGACATCTGCTAATCAGGTTTAACACACTAACCGCAGTAATATGGGTATGTAGGAACACTAATCCTAAATAACCGGATCGCATCCGCTCCGGTTTAACCTAGATTCAATTGTTGCACACTCCAGAACCGAAAGGGTTTTAGGGCAAACGGGTGATTTTATTGGTCCAAAAGCACAATTATACAGATACTAATGGTCCAAATAACTGTAGATTGGTCCAAAAGCACATTATAAACTCTTACTTGTTCTATACCCCCAACATGACTAAAGTAACCTTTCCATTATTCGTTTCTTTTATATGGGACTTATGTCCTTTAAGAAACGCATAATTGGCAATGCTTTTGGAGGCGATTATAGATGTAAAACAACTTAAGAAATGTTTGATTTGTATGAGTCTATATCAAGTCAATCATGTCCTTACATTGACGACGAGGAAGAGGGGCCTTGTGACGACCCAAAAAAAATAAAAAACCTGCCCTAGGGGCAATTAAGGAATTTCATAACCCCACACAAAATAACCCGATTATATAAATTAAAGTAGAAACCCTAGCCTCTTTTTGTTTGAAACTTTAACTATGGGAGGAAAAAGGAGATCGAGGTCTAACCCCGAGAGAACATAATTCAAAGGTACACGCATCTCCCTCATCATTTTAATCACGTTTTAAATTAAAACCAAACTTGAAATCTGACAAAAATTGTGGTTTATCGCCACCGCTGTCGGGACAAGGGGTGCCACTAGGCTAACCCCCACCTTTGATGCGATGGAGAAGGAGAAGGGGGTGATGTCGTCACCACCCTCAACCCCTCCACGGGCGCAAGCCAGCCATGGCCGGGGAGAGTTCTTAGCACCGGCCGGCGCTAGACCCCCTTCCCGCCAATGGCCAGGGAGGGGGACCTTCCCCCTCCTTGGTGAGGAAGAAGACTAGGGGTGTTTGGCCTCTGGTTTGAAAACCAGGGACCAAACACCCCTGGTTGATAGGTCAACTCTAAAACAAATAAATAAATAAATATAAAATAAAATAAATGAATAAATAAAATAATATATATAACAAAATAAAAGCAAAGTAATTTCAAACGGGCGCCAACCCGTCCCTTGACCCTTGCATCGGGCGATGGGGGACCTGCGAGACCCACACTAGTGGATCCCAAAGATCAATAAATGGAAGATTTAGTTAATTTAAATTAAAACATGTATTGATAAGATGTATTATGGTTGTATAGTGTCGCGCAAAGGTTCGCATCGGGCCTTGAGCATACTAGGAGTTGTTATAGGCGTCGCTGCAGTCGAGGTAAGTGGGGAGCTTCACTCATGCATTAAGTATGACTTGCTATTAGATATTTAAGTATCATGCTTTGAATGAAAGACTTAAGTTAAGGGCTGCATCAGGGTATCGGTTTGAATCTCCAAATCTATGGAATGTGAATGCATTTGGTTCCCCATTTATGTCATTTATTGCCCCAGGATGTTTGTGGAGTTCCAACCGAGGGCGTAATTAGCAAGTTGTCATATTTAAATGCCCTAGGATGTTTATGGTGCCACCGAGGGCTTACTAGTTAATGCCCCAGGATGTTAGTGGAATTCGCCCTCGATGGTTTTTACTTGCCTTATTGAATGCATAAATGGGTCACATAAGTGTAAGAGTTGGAGTTCCTACTCATGTAACTTGATGATAGAGGGACATGTATCGGTGGCAGCTTTGGCTGAACTCACTTTGTTATGATGCTATTAGTTGGAGGACGTAACGGCCACTACGTCCAATAATGGTTTGCATCAAACCAAATGTAAGGGATTCGGTTACCGGATTCCTACCAATACCTAGCATGCATTGAATGGACCAATGACTTATACTTATTATTATCTATTATGGTATGTCTCTTGTGGACCCTTGCATGAATGATTTGAATTCTATTATGCTTTAAATGATCCTTGAAACTCGTTTTAGAAGTTATGAATGCATGACTCTTTCCTTGTTTGTGAAAATGAACAACGCTCTCATGTTTCTATAGGTTTTTATGTCTTATCTACATGCTTGAACTTGAATTTGATTAATAAATACGTGATTTCTACTTAATGTCTGAGATTTAGTTTTTTTAACTTCATGTTAGATTTTGCATAATTAGTAGGTAATACTTGCGCATTTAATGTTTGAGCGAGTTTTCTCTCTTATTGAGCGCCATTTATTCTTTAGCTCACCCCACTTATTCTCCGGGTGCATCCACTTCTCGCTTTAGCTCGTGACAAGGGAAAGGCACCCGCTTGGAGTCTTTCCTTACTTTGTGACAACTTGCACGTTCCTATTATTTATTTATTTGATTTTGAGAACAATAAACTCGGGTTGTAATTCAAAGTAGATAATTTTGGTCATTTGAAACCCTCCTTATTTATTTTGCACTATTTAGAAGCTTATTGGGAGTATTATAAATTATTTGAGATGATTAAACCTACTTAGATAGTTGAACTCTTACCATGTTGATCTTATGATATAAGGAATTCTATTTTTGATTCTTACTTCCACATTTATTATTTCATGTGGTTAGTATGTTATTCCGCAAGTTGAATTAGGCGTGTCAGACTGTTGTTTAGGCCTAGTTCAAGTATCGGGCTTGAGTAATGGTTTAGGCCGGGTGACTCGACCCTAGTTCAGGTTAGGGTTGTTTCAAGTCTTCGCGAAATTCTTTGATGGAGTAGGGTCAAATCCAACCAATAGTAAGCTTGAAAAACTCATTGACCTCATGAAGCGATTCCTTACATCTGGAAAAACTTAAGTTAAAGCTTGTGGTTCTGCTAAGCCATTGACCATTCAATGATTATTGTCCCACCTCGTTCAAGGATGAACATGCGAACACTACTGGCAACATATTCCAAGGATTACCAAGGAATCGATACGCAAAAATCTCGGTAACACTTATAATCATGCCATCAAAAAACCCTATCATAGTTTTAGACCTCAGAACTAGAACTATCTCCAATATGTTCTAAAGGGACAACCTCCTCCTCAACTGTCCCAACCCGTTCAAAATCTTGGGTCGTTAGAAGAGATGGTGAGGAAACTTATAGTTAATCAAGACAAACTCTCTAAAGAATTAGCCTAATTTAAAATTGAGTCAATTGTGAATCATGCCGCGAGCATTAAAAACCTCAAGGTTCAAGTAGGGCAGCTAGCCTTAAAGTTATAGTGCATCGAAAAACAAGGGAAGTTGCCATCACAATCAATCCCAAACCTGAGGGCACATGTGAATGCTACATCGATGTGGAGCGAGACTGAATCAAAGGAGCCGAAGGTTGACATAAGTGAACATTAAAGGTTAGCTGAGCAAAATAAGACCTCGTTAATGAGATGACATTGCGAGATAAAAACTAGGGCTACTTTTCCATAAAAACTTTACCCAGAGAGATACAAACATTTGGAAAAGACTGAGAAAGTGATGGAGAGTCCTCAACACCAACTTAAAGTGAATGAGTTAAAGATTAAAGAAGAGCGTGAAGTGGTGGGAGATCTAAAGCCCGAATAAGTACGAAAAGAAAAGTTTGCAAATAAAGAAAAAAATAAGTTTGGGGGAGGATGTCTCAACTCTGATTCGAAAAAAACACCCCCTAAATCCTAAGACCTTGGCATGTTTGTTATTCCATGAAAGATAGGTGACACTTTTATAGAGAATGCCATGTGTGATTTGGGTGCGTCCATTAATGTTATGTCTATCTCTCTTTTTGTTTAAATCCTTGAATGATGATCCATTGAAAGACACACATGTTGTTACTCATCTCGCGGATATGTCGATTATTCACCCAATTGGAGTCTTAGAGGATGTCTTAATAAAATTTCATGATTTAGTCTTTACTATAAACTTTTATGTGATACACATGAAGGATAAACCTTCTCATTACTTACCCCCAATTTTGCTAGGCTGACATTTTCTTTGAACTGCTCATACCAAAGTCTATGTCTTCGAGGGTACTTTGTCTATGGCGTTTGATGGGCATATCATAAAATTTACTATTTTTGATATCATGAATCTTCTTATTGATAAATCTTGCTTGCTTGCATTACATGTTTCTAACCATCTATTGTAGGATAAACTTAGGTTGGAGACGCAAAATAGTTGCCAAGTACCAAAAGTGTATGAAAATCTTTCACCATTGACCTTGAAATTAGGGTTACTCACCCTCTCTATGGTGATGTGCAGATGAGAACCACTCAAGATCTGATTGGATGGGACAAGGTCACCTAGAATGCATACATCTAAGTCTAGCTAAAGACGTTAAACAAAGGCTCTTTTAGTAGACACCCCAACCTTCTATCCCTTGTATATTTAATTTCCTATTTCGGTATTCATGTGGTATTTTTATCATTGTCCCCTTGGTGACTTTTTACAGGTGATGCGATCTCTACATAACTCACCATGTTGTGAGAGCCCGATATCACTCATGCGGCTCATCACAATGTCTTATGCCCACGGTTAGTCAAACTAAGATTTGGTAAGCTTACCCAACTTTATTTTGTTTACTTGTTATGCTTAGATATTGGGATTAGTTTTAGTTTTATTCTTTTATGTTATAAAAAAGTGACTTGTTTATTATTATGCATGAACTCATATCATTTCTTTAATTCTATATCTATCATGTTATTTCACCCTCTTGTTTGTTTATATATGAACCTTTTGACTTGTTTTGAACCTTAAGGACAAGGTTTGAAATAAGTTTGTGGGTGTTTTAGAGATTATGGATTAAGTTGGATGGATATTTTAGCGAAAGACCGCAGGTGAGATTGTTCAAAATTTTCAATTATATACGGTTATATATAATTGAAGGATGGTAATGGTGGTGTTTTATATCCCTTATTCTCTAATTTCTTCCATTTCGTTTCCCTTCATACTTGTCTTTCTCATTTCATAAGGAGTTGATACATTTTCTGTGATAACCTCTTCCCTAATCTAGGACACCACCTTGCCTAATCCTCTAATTAAGCCTTAATTCAACCACGTAGGACTTAACTACGTATTAGTCATCCTTTTTGTCCCATTCTCCTCGTTAAACATGTTCAGGATAAGTAACACACATGTCACATTTCAATTGAACTTCAGAATTGATTAAAATATTTTTTAAGAGTTATAAGATTTAGCAGAAGTCTTAATGGATTATGCAGAAGCAAGGTATTAAATCGTAAGTATGGAAACCATGAAATAATGATCACATGCATATATATAATAGTAAAGTGGCAAATATAAACAATGTTATCGTCATCATAAGTCGGTGAACTAAATGCTCGAACCCAATATACAAACCCAAAATGTATCAAAGACATAACTGCATAATACACAAAATATCAAAACCTATAAAATGTCAATGTAGAAGTACGCCGCTGGCTCAGAGGTAGTCGTTGACTTTCTCCTTGCTAGGCCTACTCATCGATGGCTTTGCACCCGCCATCATAAAAATGACGATGAGTACAAAAAGTAATAGTAATCCTCATTGACATATTCATTCACATTTCCAAAAGACTAAATGGTATTTAAAAGCATAAGTTAAATAAAGAAAAACTAGTCCAAAAAATATGCTAGAAATACCACAGTTAAGAAAATGAAATTGACAAAAGGCTAAATAGTAATGATCTAGATTCAGTCGGCAGTGACATACGTCGGTTAAGCCTTTAAAACCACTAAAGGATGTGCATGCTATTGTACAATCTAATATCACTAGGGACTCTAACCAGGGGTTGTAAACTTGGTGTATCGACAACCCCAGGGACTCTCACCCCGTGTGTCCCATCATAATGGTGAGATGCTGACATCCCTAGGGACTCTAACCCCATGTGTCGATCCACTCTAACACAGTGCAATGGACTCTAAATTCTATATCGATTTTACAATTCCAAGAAATTGACTCGTTATGGATCTAAGGCTTGGTTATGCTACAAAGCACAATTCCCAAAGAGTACAAGTCCATAAAGTCACCCACAACTTCACAATTCCTAATAGCATGCTATTTACACTATATTCACTGTAAAACAATAAGAAATGACATAAAGCTCATAGATGGATTCAAAGAAAATCAATTCATCATAAAATCATGAAAGTCAAGCTCAACAAGTGATGAGTAATAAATAAGTTTATGATATAAGAGTACAACACTAGAAATAGTCAATATAAACTACAATAAACAAGCATATAGTGGATATGAAATGCAAATAAATAATCAATGGGTATGCTAACATCAAGCAATGTAAAGTCCTAGCTTTATCAGCCTCCCAACACCCCAAATCTCGTATTCGAACCTTTGAGACTCTTCCTTAGGTTCCTGATTTCTTTTAACATATTTTTTAGTGTGTTTAGACCTTTAACTAGAGTGTTATACTTGTTTAAAGTATTTAGGTTGAAATTAGGAAACCGCTGATTTTTGTACTGTTAGAGCAATTAGCGCTTTGGATAGCCTACCTTACGCGTTAGTGTACTACTCAGATCCTTTAGTGCGCTATACGAAGTTAGCGTGCTAGCTGACCACACCTAGCGCACTATGTACATGAAAACTCAGAATTTTGCACTTAGAATTTTGAACTCTCTCCACACATAGGCCACCCCAACACCTTCGGATCTATTTTCTACATCTCCAGAGACCCAAGACATCCATTAACAACATAAAACAACCACACTTCAGTTATATGATCAAATCCATCAACCTAAGCTAAGTTACTGGTGTAGGAGAATTACCTAGTTTGATAAACCGCTAGCTTGATCAACGCCTCTTACTCCAAATTCACTTGACTTTTGTTGATCTCTCTGGTTTTCTTCTTCTCTAATTTCTCCCAACAAGCTTTCTTCTCTCCTAAGCTTATGTATTGAAATACAATGTTTGGTTTGCATGTGTTGATCAATCAATGTTATATATTAAGATAAGGTTGATTGTTAGACATTAATCTTTATGTGCATACATATCTCGAGATTAATGTAATGATTTGCAAATTAACACATGTTCCACTAACTCTCCACTAACTCAATCCAACTAACACCATTGTTAAACTCAATTGGTTTCTAGATGTGCCAACATGTATCTTGAAGATCATCATATGTCTATTATTTTAATTTGCTAACTTAAGGTACATTTAATATTTAATCAACTATAGCAACATTATTTCAACTATATAAGCTACAATAAGCTTAAAGCGACTTACCACATCATTCTCTACCGTGATCCCACGTCGGCATGCTTATCAAGGCACGTCCCCCTCACGTCTCGATGCCTATACACAAGTAGGAGTAACTTAGTAGTCTACATATACATAATACACTAGGCATACACCTTAACAAATCTAACATATATCTCAGCCATCTCGCTTTAGTTAATGTACGAATCATGGTGTAGGTCCCATGTCATGGGTCGGTAATCTTGATTATAGATAATAAACGAGATTAAAAATTTGGGTCGTGATAAATCTTTCCAACTAATGAAGATTTCTTCCTTGAAATTAAGATTTAGGTTAAGATTAGTACCTGACTCAAAGAGGTATGAAAACCTGTCTATCATATAATCTTTCCACTCTCAAGTGAATTATGTATCATCATGGAACTTCCACTTGATGAGAACCTTTGGGAGAGACTTGTTCCTCAACTACTTTACCCCCCGATTTAGGACTTGAATAGGCTACTCCTCATAAGTAACATCATCGATCATGTCTATCTAACTCAAATCCCCAGTCTGTCGAACACGTACTCTCGACTCAGCTAATTAAAGCATTGAAATATGAAATACTGGATGAATTCTTGACATCTATGGATGCAGCTCAAGCTCATATGCAACTTTTTTTATCCCGTCTCTTAATTATGAAAGGCCTGATAAATCTCGGTGCAAGCTTTCCTCCAAATCTTTCAAAACCCTTTCGAGGGAAACCCTCAAATATACAAAGGCTCTTTTGGTGTTTGTGATATCACCGCGATATTTGTCTGCATACTTCTTTTGTCTATCACAACCCCTTTGAGTCTCTGATGGATTAGTCTGATCTTCTCTTTGTGGTTAACAACAATCTCATGCCCCGCAATCTCCTGATCCTCTGGCTCATCCCAACCCGATGACGAGTGACACGGTCTGCCATATAAAGCCTCAAAAAGCACCATCTCAATACTGCCTGATAACTGTTATTGTAAGAAAACTCACATAATGGTAGGTACTCCTCTTAAGATATGCCAAACTCCAATACACAAGCCCGTAACATATCTTTGAGGACCTGAATCAATCTCTCAGTCCGCCCGTTAGTTTGAGGATGAAAAGCCATGCTGAACTGTAGGCGCGTACCATATTGCTTCTACATACTCTACCACATCCGGAACATATACATAACATCTCTGTCAGACATGACATTCAATGGTACTCCGTGCAGCCCGATAATCTCTCTATCGAACAATATACTTAATTGATCGAACGTGTCATGCGCGACTACTGGTAGAAAATGAGCAGACTTTGTCAGTCTATCTACGATCACCCAAATAGAATCATGTCTTCTGGCGATCCTCGGCAATCCCCTCACAATCCATAGAGATGCCCTCCCACTTCCATTGTGGAATTGAAAGAGGCTGTAGCAACCTTCCAAGTCTGTGATGCTCAACCTTCACTTGTTAACACATCCCATACAGTTCTTAATGAACTCAGACACATCCATCTTCATCCCTGGACACCAGAAATGTAAATTTATATTATGGTACATTTTAGTCCTGTTTAGATGCACGGTGAATCAACAACGGTGTGACTCCTGAAGAATCTCATCTCTTAGCTCTAACACTGATGGTACCCACAGTCTGTCTTTGTATGTCAGACATTGATAAGACATCACTGTCTAGTCAACACAATTTGTGCTTCGCGCTAACTCACTAAACTTCAAGTACAACCTGTCGGTCTTTTGACCCTCTAACACTCTTTGTGTAAACATGATATGTACTCTCATTTGTGCATAAATCTCAACTCAAGTACCCGTAGGAACCTTTGGCTGAAATGTCGTCAACGCTGCTTCGAGTAACCCATAATGTGTCATGTTACATTTGACAACCTCAACATCTCTAACTACTATCGTACTCAGTACATCTGCGACTACGTTGGCTTTTCCCGAGTGATACTCCATTGAAAATCGTAGTCCTAACGATTTGCGTTGTCTTATATTTAACTCTTTCTGCATCAAGAGACACTTTAGACCCTTGTGATTTGTAAAGAGTGTGAAATTCTTTCCATACAGATAATATCTCCACACCTTCGTAGCAAACACTACTACCGTTAACTCTAAATCATGTATGGGGTAATTCTTCTCATGTACTTTCAACTGTCTAGAGGCATAAGCTACCATACCACTGCTCTGCATCAACATGCAACCTAGACCTATATGAGAAGCATTGGTATACACCAGAAATCCATGTTCGGCCTTTGGCAATACTAATATTGGCGCAATAGTTGAAAATTTCTTCAATTCAACAAATGCAAGCTCATAGGCCTCCATCCATTGAAAATCAATGTCCTTATGTGTCAATCTAGTGATTGGTGAAGCGATTTTCAAGAAATCTTTCACAAATCAAAGATAATACCCTACCAAACCCTGAAAACTCCTGATCAATGTTATTGACGTTAGTGCTAGCCAATCCATAATTGGCTTAATCCTGGCCAAATCCACTGTTATCCCTATTGCTCCAATAACATGCCCTGAAAACTTGACCTCTGAAAGCCAAAATTCATACTTGCTGAACTTGTCCCTTAAGGTCCGTAACATCTCCTTGAGGTGCTGCTCGTGATCATCTCTAGTCCTTGAATATATATGTTTATCATCGTTGAAGACTATCACAAAATGATCAAGAAATGGTTTAAAAACCCAATGCATCAGATCCGTAAATACAGCAGGGGCATTGGTCAGCCTAAATGGCATGATCGTGAATAAAAAATGTCCATATCTTGTGCTAAAAGTTGTTTTGGACCTATCCTCATCCCTGATCCTAAGCCGATGATACCCTGATCGCAGGTCTATCTTGGAGAAATATTGTGCTCCTTTTAGCTGATCAAATAAATCGTCGATTCTCGTTACTGGATAATTTTTTTGAACTGTGACTTTGTTCAATTATCTATAGTCGATACATAATCTCAAAGTACCATCCTTCTTCTTCACAAAAAGTATGGGTGCTTCTATGGTGACATAGAGGATGTGATGAATCCCTTATGTCCCAAGTCCTGAAATTGAGTCTTCAACTCATCTAACTATCGTGGGGCCATGCGACACGACAGTATGAAAATTAATCTGGTGCCCAATACCAACTCAATAATAAAATCAACCTCTCGCGGTGGTGGTAGACCAGGTAAATCCTTCAAAAACATATATAGAAACTCTTTAACAACCGATATATCCTCAAGCTTAGGTTTTCGACTCTCTGCAACTATATATAGTGTAATCAATGCATCCATCTCCTCTCTAGTCGCAGTTTGACTTCTCGTGCCTATTGTTCTCGCTGAACTACATCTATAAATGAATATTAGACGCCTTAGTCGATATGAATGTGGTATGTTGTTAACCAGTCCATCCCTAAAATCACATTGAACTCTAAAAACTCGAGGACTCTGAAGTCAGCAGGTAACTCTAACCCACCTATCTCAACTGGACATCTCTTGATAATACTATTATGGTAAACCATATCCTCAGCTACAGTACTCATAATAAAATGTACTCTAAGCCTAACATTTGTTAACTCTAGGATGTCTACCATGCGACCAACGATGAATGAAATAGTAGAACTAGAATCAAATAATACATAAGCATCTCAATGGAAATGGAAGCTGTACCCTCAATGAGATCTCGTGTCGCCCTGGGATCTGGCTTTACTACCATGTGGGCTCCCTCTTTGCCTTGTTGTGGATAGGCTGCCGCTGGCTGTGTGCACTCTTTGGACATGTGCCTTACCTAACTGTATGTCCAATACGCGATGGGTCTACGCTGGCTAAACTACTATCTCTGTCCCTAATCATGTTGGACATGTCCTTATGCTTGCCTTTGCCCCTGTCTAAAATCTCAGCCTCTACATCGACCTTTACCATGCTATTGCTACTATTGGGGTGCTAGTGGTGATGGTAATGCCTACCTGGTTGGAGATGGTAAGGGTGGTCTGCCAAAAGTGTTATGTGTGGGGGCTGGTGGTAGTGCATGTGCCACTAGATGTATGTACGTGCCCTGTGCTCAGCCCTTTTTAAACCGTTTATCTCATTTCCTCTGTTTCTTACCTCTTTAACCTCTCTCCTCATAATCACCTCTTCTCTTCGGTAACTCAGTACATCCTTCCTCCTCTTTGCCCAACTCATATGTCTCATGGGAGAAGGCCCGCTAGTACATTTCCTGAAAAGATTTGGCTTTGATGCTCACAATTGATCGTTCAATGTCTGGTCTCAACCCATCATCGAAATAGAAGTCGTCATCAGCATCACTTGTAACTAAGTACCCAAAAACCTGTGAAGGTAGCCATATCTATCCATATAGCTCATCACGCCATCAACCTATCTCAATGACATAAACTTATTCTTCATTCTTTTCACCATAGAAACTGGAAAATATTGCTTGAAAAACTCTTTCTTGAAACCATCCCATGACTTAAAATTGCCTCTGCTCGCCAATGTAGTCCTCCACCAGACATCCGCACTCTTTTCTGGGGTGTAGTAAGAGAGAATGGGTTGTAATCTATCCTTGATGCCCAATAATATATGTAACTTCTCATGTTAGAGAATCCACTGCTCGATCTTCTTATGGTCTCGCTCTCCAAAAAAGAACACTAGCCTAAGCTTGATGAATTCCTTCACCAGCTTGACGTCCCTTGATAGTCGTGCGTCTCTCGAAGACGTGGGTGTAGGAGTGGGCATGTCCTCAACTATAGCTGTCTCCTGTATGGTCACTATCGATAACTCTAGTGGATGTGGTGCTATGGGGTCTACCTGTGGCTGTGGCACTAGTAGTGTGAGTGCTCGAGGCCTTAAAGTAGTAGTGCCCAGTAGAGTCTCAGTCCCGACGGTCTAGGGTGTCACCGTAGTAGTATTTGTGGTGGGGAGAGTTGGTGTGATATCCGCCATATGCTCCCTCATGAAAGTGATGAAATCGGCTAGCTGTTGCCCTTGAGCCGTTACACGGTCAGACAACATCTGATAATCATCCATTGAGGCAATAAAAGGTTGACTACCTCTAGCTCTAGTGTCTCCGCCATCGCCTTTGTTTGTCATCGAAGTCTTCAGGTAGATAGTGAATGCGAATAACCTACTACATGGCGTAACTCATATTTATGTACATATAGAATTTAACATGTAAATAAAATACCCCCAACTCACTTTCGCTCATTTCCCAACTAATAGTTTCTGGGCAAATATCATCTGGATTCCACATCTAAAATTTGTGTTTTATTCAAGTTTAGTTGTGTACTTATCATGAACTAGTCTTTGATACCAATTGTGATGGCCCCTTCCCTAATTTAGGGCACCATCCAGCCTAATATCATAATTAAACCTTAATTCAACCACATAGGACTTAACTACGTATTAGTCAGCCTTTTACTTATTCTCATTATTAAACATGTTGAGTATAAGTAACATACATGTCACATTTCAATTGAATCTCAAAGTTAATTAAAATATTTTTTAAGAGTTATAAGATTTAACGGAAGTCTTAACAGATTATGCGGAAGCGGTATATTAAATCCTAAGTATGGAAAACCAGAAAACAATGATCACATGCATATATATAATAAAGTGGCAAATATAAACAGTGTGATGGTCATCATAAAATGTTCGACCCAATATACAACCCCAAAATCTATCAAAGACATTACTGTATAATACACAAAATATTAAAACCTACAAAATGTCGATGCAAAAGTACGCCGCTGGTTTAGAGGCATTTACCCATCTTCTCCTTACCAGGGTTTCTTGTTGACGGTTTTGCACCCACCATTATAAAAAGGACGGTGAGTACAAAAAGTAACAGTAATTCCCGTTTACATATTCATTCACATTTCTAAAAGACTAAATAGTATTTAAAAGCATAAGTTTAATATAGAAATAATAGTCTAAGAAATATGCTAAGAAATACCATAGTTAAACAAATTAAATCGACATAAGGCTAATAGTTATGACCTAGATCCGGTCAGCCGTGACATACGTCAGTGAAGCCTTTAAAACCACTAAAGGACATGCGTGCCATTGTACAGTCTAATATTACTAAGGACTCTAACCCTAGTGTCACTAGGACTCTAACCTCAATGTATCGACAACCTTAAGGACTCTAACCTCGTGTGCCGATACATTCTAACATAGTGCAATGGACTCTAGATTCTATAACTACTTTATAATTCCAAGAAATTGACTCATTAATGATTTCAAGGCTTGGTTGGTTATGCTACAAAGTATAATCCCCAAAGAGTACAAGTCCATAAAGTCACCCACAACTTCACAATTCGTAATAGTATGCTATTTACACTATATTCATTGTAAAACAATAAGAAATGACATAAAGATCATGGATGGATTCAAAGGAAATCAATTCATCATAATATCATGAAAGTTAAGCTCAATAAGTAAGGAGTAACAATTGAGTTCATGATATAAGAGTACAACGCTAGACATAGTCAATATAGACTACAACAAATAAGCATAAAGTTGATATAAAATACAAATAAATAATCAACGGGTATACTCACATCAAGCAATGTAAAGTACTAGCTTTACCGGCCTCCCAACACCTTAAATCTCGTACTCAAACTTTGAGACTCTTCCCTAGGTTCCTGATATCATTTAGCATGTTTTGAGTGTGTTTAGACCTTTAACTAGGGTGTTAGACTTGTTTAAAGTATTTAGGTTGAAATTAGGAAACTGATGATTTTTGTACTATCAAAGCAATTAGCGCACTACCTAGATCCTCTAGCGCCATACGAAGTTAGCACGCTAGCTGATCACACCTAACGAGTTATGTGCAGGAAAAACTAAAATTCTGCACTTAGAATTTCGAGTTCTCTCCACACATAGGCCACCCTAACACCTTGAGGATCTATTTTCCATATCTCTAAAGACCTATGACATCCATTAACAACATAATACAACCACACTTGAATTATATTATCAAATTCATGAACTTAAGCTAAGTTACTAGTGTAGGAGAATTGCCTAGTTTGATGAACTCCTAGCTTGATCAACACCTACTCCAAATTCACCTAACTTTTATTGATCTACCTAGTTTTCTTATTCTCCAATTTTTCCAACAAGCTTTCTTCTCTCCTAAGCTTATGTAATGAAATAAGATGTTTAGTTTGCATATGTTGATCAATCAATCTTATATATTAAGATAAGGTTGATTGTTAGCCATTGATTTTTATGTGCATACGTATCCCAAGACTAATCTAATGATCTACAACTTAACACATGCTTGACTAACTCTCCACTGAGCCAATTCAACTACCACCATTGTAAAACTCAATTAGTTTCTAGATGTGCTAACACGTATCTCGAGGATCAACATATGACTATTGTTTTAATTTGCTAACTTATGTTACATTTAATATATAATTAATAATAGCAACATTATTTCAACTATGTAAGCTACACTAAGCTTAAACAAACTTATCATATCACTCTTTCCTCTAGTCCCATGTCAGCATGCATCTCGAGGCACTTTCCCCATATGTCTCAATGTCTATACCCAAGTATGAGTGACTTAGTAGGCTACACATATACAATACAATAGGCATACACCACAACAAATCTAAAATATAACTTAGCCATCTCGCCCAGTTAATGTATGTGTCATGGTGTGGGTCCTACGTCACAGGTCAATAATTCTTATTATAGATAATAAACGAGATTAGAAATTTGGTACGTGACAATTTCATGCATGTATTTAGTATAGTTTTATTATTATTGTTTAGAGACACCCAAAACTTTATTTCATGCTTTTAGTTGTGGATGAGTAAACTATGGTTGCTTTTTTGACTTAAAACTTAGAAGAAATTATGGGAAAGACTCATTCTGGCCCGTAGCCTGACATTTTTATGATTTCATATTAGGGACTTAGTATGAGCCTTGTGCTAGATACCAAAGGGAGCAAGCATTCAGAACTGCACAAGTGGGAAAAGTCAGATTTTTAGGGTGCTAGAACGAGGATGTAAACCACTAGAAGTTGAGTTTCTATGACTAAACCACTTTTAGGAAATGATTTACCCCTGTCCTTTAGCCTACCTAAAGTAATTTCCCTAGTTAACCCAATTTGAACCAACCCGACCTTTTCATACCTAATGTTAAACCCATAGACAAAGCCTGATAATACTTTAACTGATGTGCGGCGAACGCGTCAATAAAGTAAAGTTTCCTGAACTAACTATTTTATAGAATATGGGCAAATGGTCGATCCCACAGAGATTGATAGTCTTTCTTAGGTTAAAAACAACAAAAAAGGAAAATCAAGAGTATTAAAATAAATTTATTTAACTAACTAATCTAACCAAACTAAATAAAATAAAACAACTAAACTAATTCTCAAAACAATTAATTAATACATAAGTAACACCTAAGTCAACAGTTCCACAAATCAAGATCAAGATTCAATTGCAATCATGGTCTTCAATCTTTCCCTAAAATTTATTAATTTATATTCTCCTAGATTAGTAATGGAAAATTGACGTCCACCATAAATTTCTCGTTCCCCTAATCTCGATAGCCAGGACGTCCGCCACTTACTACTTCCCTAATTAATATATAACCATAGACATCTGCAAATCGGGTTTAACACATTAACCGCAGTAATATGGGTATGTGGGAACACTAATCCTAAATAACCAGATCGCATCCACTCCCGATTTAACCTAGATTCCATTGTTGCACACTCAAGAACCGAAAAGGTTTTACGGCAAACGGTGAGTGTTTGTCACTTTATTGGTCCAAAAGCACAATTACACGGATATTAATGGTCCAAATAACTATAGATTGTCCACCTAAAAGCATGCACTGGCCATATACATACCTTAGATCTAAACCATAATCATTAAAATTAACAACAATGAAATAGGAGAATTTAAATTAAATAAAATAATAAAATAATAGGTTTCACATAATATGTCATGAATCCATAATCTCAACTTGCTTCCTTTTCAACCTAGGCAAGGAGTTAATTAGCCGAACATCGTCATCGAAGAAAGTCGATACTAAAATAATAATAATAGTCGGTGTTTTAAAAAAATAAAACCTAAGTTCATAATATATAAAACTACTAAAAATTGGTCTTGAGAGGTGAGAGAAACTAATTTTGGGGGTTGGGGAGGTAACTTGTGTGTCGAGGAGCATCGTAGGGCTATTTTTGGCATGAAAATAGGTGTCCGCTACGTGTCGCAGCGCGATTGGCCCGCGTGCTACTGTTGCGCTGAGATGGTAGCGTCTGATTGGCCGAGAGAGGTGTTGATGACACGTTGTGCTGTGAGAGATCACCACGTATCGTCGTCTGATTGGAGAAGACCAAAGCTTTGATGTGGTGGTTGGGTGAGAACGCGCCACGTGGCTTTTTAGAGGCGGAGGGCGAGTCGCGCGAAATGTGTCGAAATTCTAGGAGTTTGTGTTAACGCGCACCCCAAGGAGAATCAATGAAGGCTGAAGCGAGGAGAAATGTTGGTGTGTGACGTGTACTGCGATGGTGACGCATGGCAGCCTCTGATTGGTGGAGCTGGGGCCTTGCTTGTAAGCTGGCGGTGTGAGCATGATGTGGTGCTCTCACTCAAAAAAATAGCAGATCAAAAATGAAAATTTCCGTTACTGATTAGCATAAATTCATTCTCTAATTCAATTTTGCAACGGAACGGAGATGGAATCTATTTCGTCTCTAAAATCGTCGTCGCTGATTTAGTCAGCAACAGAAATGTATTTTCGTTGCTATTAGAGACGGATTAGAGACGGAATTTAGAAATGGAACGAGACGGAACAGAAATGCAAATTCTTGTAAATGGTACAACTGTAATTTTATTCCGTCTCTGATCCATCTCTAATTAGCAACAGATGAGAGACGAATTATTGCATTCCGTCTCTGATCCGTCTCTGATTACCATAAGAATGTTGACAGAATGCAATAATTCCGTCTCTGATCCGTTGCTAATTCATGAATTTCGTTTCTGATATGTTGCTATTTAGTATCAAAGTTTAGTTTTGCCCAGTTGGGCTCGACTATTTCCTCAGAAATTAAAGACGGAATAGCAACGGAATCTTTGAATTCCATTGCTAATCCGTCTCAATTTCGCTTTGTTTAGTTTTCAAAACTAAGCTCAATCCAATTGGTTCTCCATAACCTCTAAACCTGAAAATACAACCATAGGACCTACTTCCATCGCTTGCACCCCCTCCAACAACTCCTTGGGGGTGCTAACATTCCTTAAAAAAAAAGCTGAATTTGACATACATACATCGACAATATATATCAACAAATATTTAAATGAGAGAAAAAAATGTACAATTCGACATTGAAAAAGATTTATATATCCACGAAAGCTTATCAAGTATAATAAATGTTCCAAATTTCTAAGTATTCACAAAAACCACCAATCATATTATTCAACACCACCAGAAAAAACTTACAATCCTCTAAATATGCACAAAAAGAAGTATCAATCTAAAAGTCATGTAAACAACTATAAAAGTTACATGATATGCTTTAAATTCCTCATCTCTCACTTGAAAACTAGATTATGGCAGGTATTGTCACAGGGATATGGGCAATCAATGGCACTAACTCCCACTCGATCGAAGAACCAGTCACTTACTGATAGGGCCACGCTCTGCAAATATTGCAAAATGGATCAAACTCATGATAAACAAAACGAAACCGCATAAAAACTATCTCTATTTACAGTGCAAATCTTTCTTCACCAATGAAAATTCATTGTCGTTAACTTAATTCACATGTAGGCTAATATTCCCAAAATGTATTACTAGTGTAAAAGAACCTTCAAAAAATGTGCGTAGTAATTAAAAATGGTGAAAACCAACTCCTCCTCTGACAAGGGATTTTTAAGATCCACTAACTAACAAGTCTCTTCAAGTGGATATTCATAAATATAGTAAGCCTTTCAGGAAAGTAGGAAGACAATTCATAGCAAAGAAAAAGAACAAGTGCCTTTAGATTAAGGGGAAAAAATGTACCTTGTCTTGAATCATAGGAGAATCATCTGCAAACCACGTGTCTTGTCTCTTGGATTGGCAGTGAGCAAAACATGAATTTATGAACAACACATTTTTATTGGATTTTGAAACACCCTTAATTGCGTCCAGCATTTGGTTCCTGAAGCCTGCTTCATTAGAACAAATGGTAAATCCACCTGATTTTACAAGAGAAGCCTGATCCAATAAAGCTTTAAACAAACAAAGGTAAATTGATTAATTTCCTTGCAAAAATTAGATCTAAGATACTTTGCACCGTGCATGATTTAATTTATAGTCATGCCAATCATTATTAGGGTCAACTGCACGAGGAGCTAGACTTTCATGGAGCTGATGAAAGGGAAAACAAATCAAATGCGTAACCAAATAGTAAAAACAAAATATTACACTACACAATGTGACATGTAAGGATATAACATGACAATAGATTCAAAAATGACCCAAATTCAAGACACCGAAAACAAGCTACATAGAATTATTACAATTAAATTAAATATTCAAGAGACATCAACCAATAGGAAGTTGAGAGGATTAAATTTAATACAGAAGATTATGTTGATTTGTCAATAACAAAATTAGAAAAAGTAAAATAAGTGGAAGAATGTTTGCAAAATACCACGTGAACACATCAACCAATGCTGAAAGGAACATACCATAAGAACAATGTTTTGCTATCAAACTTGTAAGATATTAAGCGCACAAGCACCCTAATGTTAAACTTAAAGTAACAATAAAGCGGCCTGTTTAAGCTTCCAGAAAAACAAAAAAACAAAAACAACAACAAAGTGAAAGATCATGCTACACATCTATAAAATGATAGAGGAAGCCCCACCAAGGCATAAAATGGGAGAGAACCAGTTAAGACAACTAGTATACATAACATTTGTAGTAAGTCGATACAGATAGAGAAAGAGAAGAAAATAGAGCAAATTGGATAGTGATGAAAAATAATGAATATCACATGATATAAAAATAATAAGACTAGGAGTTCAATCTAGAGCATACTTTGGGAATATAAGCTTGAATTGTTTGAGACTTGCCAGATTCAGGTTTAAAGCATAATTATACCACCCAAATTGAGAAGATCCATCTAACCCATATAAGATCGCACACAAACATCAAATACCAATTCATGTAACCATCCCATTTCACCTACGATCAGCTTCAGTTGGTAGATTGTGTAAGTAAAGCACATGAATAATAACTTTAAGATCATCATGGCAAACCTTTCACGATATAAATTTACAAAATAAGCTTACAATTCACTCAACCCACTCATAACTTCCTAAATGCACTATAATCCCATAACCACTATACAATTTAAAATTACTCAACTAAGCAATGATGGCTTTCACTTAACACGTATCAGACCACTAAAAATCATATGAGTTTCCATTAAACTAGTAATGTGATCCGAAACTGCTACCACATGAAGAAGCAGAAAAATCATCCAAGGGAACTCTTTTGCCTAAACTAAATGGCATAGTACCATGAACACTAAATCGAAATTCGAAAATCAACTTCACCAAGACTTTTTTTTTAAAGAGAACTTCACCAATACTTTGATCACTTGAAATTCGCAAATAATTTTGATAAGACTATTCAACGTGAAATAGAATGTAAAATGTTGCAATTGTAAAGAAGCAATAAATTACTTCATATAAGTGCTACCAAACTATCTTTACAAAATATGAAAGTTAGGCTATATAGAAAACCCTATGCCACTAAACTATTTGATCTATCAATTTGCATTATTTCACATCACAGTATCAGCTGTTTTTTGAACAAAATATATGCGCAAAAAAACTCACTATAAATACATTAATACACGTTGTATCACTACGAGCAATCTTCAATAAGCAGAGCTATTTATTTGGCACTTCCGCTATAATGAGTAAAACATTTCGGATTGCTTCATGCATGTGCTGCGTTTGATACCATAAAATAAATAAAAATCTGCACACTCTTAACAAGGACTAAACCTAAAGATCTAAGATGAACTAAATATGCACTGAACTTTGATGACTAGAACTAAATAAGAAACTTACCCCACTGCCAGTGAGCGAGCCACATTGTCCACCACATCGATAAGTAGAAAGAATTCATTGTTAGGATGTATACTATGATAAATCACAAAGGCAATGAAAAATTTGCATTTCTATGATTGATAACCACCTCGTGAGCCCAAAAGGGTCCTTTTCCACCATGGCAAGTTGAGGAACCACTACAAGTAAAGATGGCCAATACTTCTGAAGTGCTTCAAGCAACGGTGCTATCTGCAAGACCAAAGAAAATGTAAGAAAAGCAAAGATCTTGCCTAGTCTTAAGCTAAACTTGATATCATGCTTGTTGTCTCTTTAACTGAACTAGCAAGCAATTTTATTGTCACTTCTCACGCTTGTCGACTCGGCAAACCACTAAGCCGTGAGGCAACATAGTAGCCATAGAATTGACATGGTCTTCTAATAAGTAGTAAAAAAAAAGTAGCCAACAAATAGGGAATACCTCATTCATATCAAATCTGGGTCCGTGGCAGCATGATGGCCATGTTCCATCATTGTAATCATCACGATCCATCTGCCATACAAGAAGTAGTAGATATGATCCAAATCATCTAATAAATGAGAATGAAAACCTATCATTAAAAATGTCTAATGAGATTTTTCTTTGTTCCAATTATGCAAATATAAGTTTGAGCTAAAGCGAAAGCAATGAATCTTTTGAGGGTTTCAATCCAAGTGACACATAAATCTTCTAAGGCTCACCGAAATTCACAAACTTGCATAGAACATCAAGAAACTATAGTAAGGGACATATATCATGTCACCATTTAGCAAACGACCCAAACCATGTAAGATATTTTGTCGATTGTGCTAATTAAATGAAGAAAATAAGGAATACATGGTTGGAAAACAATGAAAATGAGGAAAGATATATTGGGAATGATAACTGGAAATAGAAATTAAACAAATAAACAAATCCTAGACCACCAAAACTATTAACACCATCCTTTGATTGTGGCCGATGAAAAAAAAACTCAAACAGTTTAGTTGAGCAACTGATATGATATAGGTTGAGAGAAATTCAGCATGAGTTGGTCCTTGGTATAGCACACCAAGTTTTGCTACAGAAATCATATTAGAAAAGAAAATAAACAAATCCTAGTCAAGTTTAAGTCTAAGGTAAACATTTTTGACACAAAAAAGTAACGATACAATTCATTTTCTCTCATGTGTTTAATAGTTAATATCACAAGAAAAACATATAACAGTCAACACTAGTCTGTGACTCTGTGATAAAGCAGAATAGAGGAAGGGGATTCATGTAACCACAACTGTAACTGGGATAAGGCAAACAACTCTCAACACTCTACAATCCTAAAAAACTTGAAATGTTTTTAATTTGTGGGATGATGGAGAGTCGAAGACCGAATTTAAGTTTCGCGATTGAAATTCTCCCAACTTCGGAAAACTTGGAACACAAAACTTCAAAGATCAAATCCGAGAAAATCACGCAAGTAAATGAAGATACAAAACTTGCTTAGAAGCCAATATCTTTGATGATGTAAACCTACTAATCACTGAAACTATAGTCTATAAAACTGTATTAGGATGAAATTTATGGGAAAAAATGATCGATTGTATTTGGATTCAAATGAAAAAGAAAAATAAGAAAAGCAAAGGACAAAGACCCACAAAAGTATGTACCCTTATCACTAGATTAGTTGCACAAAAGGAACAACAGAAGCCCCAAAACAATTTAATGCCACCAAAACAATGTCAATTTCAAGGCCAGACCACAAAGACAAAATGTAAATAAAAAAGAATCAAAACCCATCAAATAAACCATGACAAATTAAGCATTTTCAAACTAAACTTCTAACAAATACATTTTAATAAAAAATCAGCTCTTCAAACAAATCAAATTAGCACAACTTATAGAACAGAAATGCATGCAAAATCAATCATTTCTTCAAAAGAATTCGGACTTTCAATAACATATGTTCACAACCAAGAAAACAGGAAAACAATCAAAACCTAAACAAAAATATTACAAATGAGTAATACTAAAATTAAATGGTTCTCGCTTCGGCAATGGCGAGGTACAGTGGTGACGGCTTAAGGTGCGGCGACGGGTTAGGGTGCGGCGAATAGTGGCGACGGCTTAGGGCTTCGAAGGCTCCAATCTCCAGCAAACGGTGACGGCAGACCCAACGACCTCATCGCAACCTCAATCGTAGCGACGATAGAGATTTAGGGTTTGGGAGAAAGATTTCGGTGAGAGAGAGCGGTGAAAGAGAGAGAGCAGAGAGCGGTGATAAAGAGAGAGAGCAGAGAGCGACGAGAGAGAGAGAGAGAGAGCAGAGAGCGGTGACGGTGAGAGTGAGAGAGAGCGGTGACGGTGAGAGAGAGAGCAGAGAGCGGTGACGATGAGAGAGAGAGAGCAGAGAGCGGTGAGAGAGAGAGAGAGAGTGAGGGATTTCGTTGAGAGAGAGAGAGGTGAGGGATTTCGTTAAGAAAGAGAGAGAGAGCGTGAGGGATAGAGATTTCGTTGAGAGAGAGAGCGGTGAGGGAATCGGTAGAGAGAGAGTTCTATTGTGGTTGGTCCCCATTTTTGGGGCATCTAGATCAAAGCATGCGTGAATCTCGAGATTTGATGAACGGTTAAAAAAGAAGAAAGTTTTTGTGGGAATGTTGGCACCATTATTTAGAGACATAATTTAATTTCGTCTCTATTTCTGTCTCTAATCTCTCTCTATTCCGTCTCTGAATTAGTCCGTCTCTAACCACTTTTTCTTAGCAACGGAACTTAATTTCGTTGCTAATTTCGTTTCTAAATATCATTTTTCTTGTAGTGTCTCCCATTGGTTGAACCGGCTATGATGACGTGCTTGGAGAGGGTGAAAACACGCCACATGTTAGTTGTTGTGATGAGAACTGCTGACATGGCAGTCTGTAATTGGTTGAAATATGTTGTCTCCTATTTTACCAACCGCGCAACATGTAACTCGAGGCAAATTGTCCAGCATCTGATCACTACGAGTAAATACTCCATTTTGAGTATTTTCCTACCACGAATTCAACAGCGCACTCCGTTTCACCTAAAAACGACCAAAAATATAATTAAATATATATTTTGGAAACTTTGTATAATTAAATATAATAAAATAAACTACTAAATATATATAAATACTGACTTATCAAATACCCCCAAACTTAAGACTTTGCACATCCCGAGCAAAGGTATAAATGACAACACAAACTAAACTAGACTCCTAATATAATAATGCACTGACTCAACTAATCCTACACCTGACTCAAAATTCATGGAGTTCCTTTGGTTTACATAGCCACCAAGTTAACGAGTAACTCATAAAATTTCAGAGTTATGATATGTCAAAACTCGCAACCCAAACACAATTAAGATCCCACTTTCAAGACAAAGACTCGGTCAAAACAAAGGCCATCAACTACTCATAAGTTTTTTTGGTCTATACATTAAAACACACAAGTCCAAATTTCACTTAATCTAGTGAAAGCACTCGAACTAAGTCTTTTATTTGAGGAGTTTCACAACTTCCGCCTTTATTTATTATTTACATTTTCTTTTTTTTTTAACAAATACGATCCCTGCTCCATTTCTTGTGGACTGATTTTCTCACTTTTTCCCACCACAAGTTTCCCTGCTCCATTTCCTATGGAAACCTGTAGGACACTCTACTTTTTTTTAAGAAAAACTTTTGTTAGTACTTCTCACTTTCACTATAATCAAGCAAATCCCCCAATGTTGGTTAAAATAATATCACTTGCTCAAATTTGACCTTCTACTCATTTTCATTATCTAGCACAAAGTCCAACCATCAACTAAGTCCTTAATCATGAAATCATAAAAATGCAGAGCTATGAACTCGATTAAGTGTTTCTCCTAATTTTTCCTAAGTTTCAAGTTAAAAAGGTGTTGGGGCATGTGCCCTAGGTCAATCCATTAACTGTCTTTATGAATACTTTTAATTAATAAAATAGAGGATTTCATTTGTTGTTTATTATAATTAATTTACATGTTTACATTATAATAAGATCCATGGGTATTTGCATAAATATCTTAAATGTCCATAGTCGATCATTATACTGGGAACTATAATGAATTAAAACTAGTGTGAGTCTTGATTGAGGATCATATGATGATTATATATATAGGATACGAATCAAGATCACGAGTACTTGTTAGGGAGCAAAGTACTGGACCGATCCGCTCTGAGAACATCATATGGATTAAGTCATAGTTGTTTCTCATGATAGGTCTATTTTTCAGTCATCTGACCTGAGATTACCAGAGACTTCAACATTAGGAACATAGTGATTTGACACTATCAAACATTGTCTTTAACCAAATGATTATAAAGGTTGTGATTGGTTACAGTGTGAGCAATGTGATGAAGTTGTGTAATCAAGATAGAATTTGTCCCTCTTATATAAAGAGAGATATCCAGTGGATCCCTCAATGTGTTAGACCGTTAAAAGGCATAGTCTAAGTGAATTGATATTGATCAATGTCACTTGGATGTTTTCAGTCTACCTAGAGATCGAGACTAGTACGATTGAACATGTTGGATGACAATTCCATGCCTTATGTTTGATCAAAAGGATATCGTGTGACAAAAGGATGTTATATACACTATTGATTAGGTTGTATTGATTTGACATTCATAATGTCTTGCTAGAGGTCGTTTATGACTTGTATACCAAAATGTGTTTTGGTTCACTGCCAACGTTGTAAGAGCCTATTGGGTCGCATACTAAGAATGATTTTGTGAGATTTTAAGATGGTTCAGAAAAATGAGTTTTATATGATAAAATTCATGACAGAAACGTCCTTGTGGTGTATTACACTTATACTTCTTTAAGTAGGGGTATATGTGTAATTTACTTAACCGTTTATATACAAGGGTTGTATAAATAGACGCTTTAAGTTAGAACACACACATGAAAGATTAAGGGTCGAAACTCTATTTTCGTTTTAGAAACGACTTAGGGTTTTCTGGCATGCTCTGGATCGTTTTGGAGAGAAACAAAAGGTTTGGTATTCTCTTGAAGCTAGCACTTCGAGTCTCGACCGTCGTTCGTGTGTGGACTGCTGGTAGAGGGCGTTCGTCATTGGCACTGCCTTAGAGATCGATCAACCTTCAGAAATGTATTTTGCGATCGAGGTATGATTAAGTTTTCTTGGTTTAAACGTTTTTAATGGAATTAGATTCGGATCCTGTTGGGGTTTTTGTCAAAATTGTTTTGTAATCTTCGCCGCGTATGAACCCCAAAACCAAATAAAATGTACTTATAAATTACTCATCCACAACCAAAGGCGAACAAAGTTTCGGTGACTCTATATAACTAAAATATATATATATATATATACTAAATACATATATGCATGAAAGTGTATCAAATCCTAATGAATGAGAAAGCTATATGAATGGACAAGAAATGAAAGAAACGGAAGAAATGAAATAAAACACCACCATTATCATCCAATATCCACATATAACCGCATAAAAAATGATCTCACATGTGATCTTTCCCAAAAGAATCCATCTAAAACAATCTACAATCCCTAAAACACCTCCAAACTTATTTCGAACTTTGTCCTCAAGGTTCAAATCAAGGCAAGGTATCCATATAACAAAAAAAAAACAGCGGTGAAGAAAAATATGGATAAGAAATTATACAAATGCATGCATGACAAAAAGTCTTTAAAAACCATTGAACGCACAAAATCTCTCATGTGTAGGTGACTAATGAAACTATGAAAGAACAACCATAACAAGAGCAAGAACTAGTAAACATATGAGTTAACAGAAAAGATTCCAATCAAATCTTGCGAGCCCGAAGTCTGTCAAATAAGGGCGAAATCAAGAATATGATGGAATGAAGTTTAGGGTTTATTTATTCAAAAACTCGCCACTAATGCAGCGACTTAAATTAGGTATGTCCCAACCAAGTCTCAAAACACCTAAAATCCTAAAAACATGTTAATTCAAGAAAATGCTCAAATTATGCTTAAAAATGTAATCCAAAGTTAAACCTACAAAATTCGGTACTCCAATCCTCCATTGAACGTCAAACGTAACATATCACCAGTAAAAATAAAGAGACCAAATTAAAGTCTTATTAAATATAAATAAAAACTAAAACTAAACTAAACTAAAACTGAAATAAATGCAAGAAATAAATAAAATAAAATAAAAATGAAGCTGGCTGCTTTCCAACGAGCTGCCTTTCTTTTAAGTCTCTGGCTAGACTTAGCGTGATTGATCATGTGATGCCCTCTCCTTTAGAGATGTCAACAACAAATGGTGCATCTACGTAATTGGGCAATGAAGCATGCACACCCTCTTTCAAATTTAGGAGCTCATTCGGGACTTCCAACACGAAAGAATTTATCGCATTAGGATCGTCCAACATAAAGGTGTCGGCAGTGTAGAAGATGTGTGAATGCTCCCTTCCTTCCACCCCCTTATAAGGTGTACCAAATGTGCATGGGAAGGTAGGTGGTTGCACCAACACTAGAGGTTGGTTTTCTTTTCTCTCTATCTACGGCTTCTCCGGCTTGTCTGAAATGATATCAATTTTCATCTCATTTTCCATCCTCATTTATTGCAATGACAATCTCTGGCTCAATTTGAAAGACTTCAAGTTCTTTCGATATTTCTCTCAAATAGTCATCCACCTGTGTAACCTCATTCACCTAAAGAATTTTCAACGTATCAACACTCACATCCTCCTCTAGGTTAAAAACTAGTTGTGTACTACATAACTCTTCCTCATCAGTCATACTCTGAAGCCTGGCATTATATTGAATTAATTTAGTTTCCAATTCCTTCAAGCCTGGAATCTTAAAATCAATTTGTCGGATCTCATCAAAAAGTTGTCGAAGCTGTTGCTGACTATCTATCAATTGCTTCACAAGGAGGTGTTTTAATGAAACTGTTGATTTCCTTCATGTTGAGGAACCTGTGGGTTTGATATGAGTCCAAAGAAGTCGGGTTGTGGCGATGCATTGCTAAAATAGTGATAATTCTCATGATGTGGATAATAGGAACAATTATGTACGGAATGAGAATAATCTCCACAAATTTCGCAAACCTCAACCTGTTTCACAAAAGATTGCATGCTAAAAAATTGATATCCATTATGTGACATACCTACCCCATTCACATTATAATAATGTGTCTTTGAATCAACCATAATTATGAGGGTAGTAGTTGTCCATCGCGGGGTTACCTGCATACATGTTAAGAGCAAGGGACTAGATAGGTAAAATAAAAATAAAAATAAAAATAAAAATAACCAAAGAAAGAAAAATACCAATCCCCGGCAATGACGCCAAAAATTGACGCGCACCGAACTCGTCAATAAAGTAAAGTTTCATAAACCAACTATTTTGTAGAATAGTGGCAAAGGGTCGATCCCACGAGATTGGTAGTCTTTCTTAGGTTAAAAACAACAAAAAAGGAAAATCGGGAGTTTTAAAATAAATTTATTTAACTAACTAATCTAACCAAACTAAATAAAATAAACAACTAGACTAATTTTCAAAACAATTAATTAATACCTAAGTAACACCTAAGTCTACAGTTCCACAAATCAAGATCAAGATTCAATTGCAATTATGGTCTTCAATCTTTCCCAAAAGTTAATTAACTTATATTTTCCTAGACTAGCTATGGAAAATCGACGACCACCAGAAACTCCTCGTTCCCCTAATCTCGATAGTCAGGACGTCCGCCACTAACTACTTCCCTAATTAATGTATAACCCTAGACATCCGTCATTCGAGTTTAACACACTAACCGCAGTAATATGGGTATGTGGGAACACTAATCCTAAATAACCGGATAGCATCCGTTCCCGATTTAACCTAGATTCAATTGTTGCACACTTAATAATCGAAAAGCTTTTACGGCAAACGGTGAGTGTTTGTACTTTATTGGTCCAAAAAAATAATTACACGGATACTAATAGTCCAAATAACTATAGATTGTCCACCTAAAAGCATGCACTGGCCATATACATACCTTAGATCTAAACCATAATCATTAAAATCAACAACAATGAAATAGAAGAATTTAAATTAAATTAAATAATAAAATGAAAGGTCTCACAAAATATGTCATGAATCTATAATCTTGACTTGCTTCCCTTTCAACCTAGGCAAGGAGTTGATTAGCCGAACATCGTCATCGAAGAAAGTCGATACTAAAATAATAATAAAAGTCGGTGTTTAAAAAAAAAAAAAAAAAACCTAAGTTCCTAATATATAAAACTACTAAAAATTGGTCTCGGGAGGTGAGAGAAAATAATTTTGAGGGTTGGGAAGGTGATTCGTGCGCCGAGGAGCATTACAAGGCTGTGTTTGGCTTGAAAATAGGTGTCTGCCACTTGGCGCGATTGATCCACCTGCTTCTATTGCGCTGAGGCGGTAGCGTCTGATTGGCTAAGGGAGGTGTTGATGACGCGTTGTGCTGTGAGAGATTGCCATGCGTCGCCGTCTAATTGGAGAAGACCGAAGCTTTGACGTGGTGGTTAGGTGAGATCGCGCCACGTGGCGTCCAAGAGGCGGAGGGCGAGTCGCGCGAAACGTGTCAAAATTCTATGAGTTTGTGTGAAAATGCATCCTAAGGCGAATCGACGAAGGCTGAAGTAAAGAGAAATGTTGGTGTGACGTGTACTGTAATGGTGACGCATGGTAGCCTTTGATTGGTGGAACTGGGGCCTTGCTTGCAAGCTGGCGGTGTGAGCATGATGTGGCGCTCTCCCTTTGGTTGAACCGACTGTGATGTCGTGCTTGGAAAGGGTGAAAACGCGCCACGTGTCAGTGTTGTGATGAGAACCACCGACGTGGCAGCCTGTAATTGGTTGAAATATGTTGTCTCATATTCTACCAACCGCGCAATGCGTAACTCAAGGCAAACTGTCCGGCATCCGATCATTATGAGTAAATACTCATTTTGAGTATTTTTCCACCACGAATTCAGCCGCGCACTCCGTTTCTCCTAAAAATGACCAAAAATATAATTAAATATATATGTTGGAAACTTTGTATAATTAAATATACAAAAATAAACTACTAAATATATATAAATACTGACTTATCATTAACCTACATTGAAGAATTTGCTTAATCATAAAGAAAGTGAGAAGTGCTAACACGAGTTTTCTTAAGAAAAATAAATAAATAGTCCCATAGGTTCAACAGGAAATGGTGCATGTGGAGGGAAAAAGTGAGAAAAACAATTTCCACTGGAAATAGAGTCGTACTACTTGAAATATATATACATATATATGGAGAAAAGAATTGATGACATATATGGCGGCCCCGCACCCCAGGGCCGCCTCGGGGTGTCGTCGTATTGCGTGCTCCTCGCTTGGTGGCCCAACTACATGTGTCTTGTACCTGCTCGTCCATCTCATGTCTCGATATTCGTATCCACTTATGTATTATTCGTTTAATTAACCGGTTATTCATATTTTCTTAAGTTATTTCCTTAATTCTTTCAATTCGTCAAGTTTAGTTGTGGGTAGCTTACTTAAGTTTTAGCCGTGATAATGGTTTGTGTTTTACAGAGTTGCTAGTAGATAATTAGTAATTTACAGCGGAAGTCTTAAAGTAGACATAAACATGGATTTTTACTATCTCTGAAGTTTTATAAAGCATAAATCTTACTTTGGAAAACCCGAAATAGTGTATAGTATATAAGGCGACAAAAGTAAATATATACAAGTGCACATGTCTCATCAATCTCCAATAAATCCAAAATATAACAATATACCAAAATAAAAACCTACGAGTAGAGTGCGGAATAGTGGGCAAGCTTAGAGATAGTTGCCAAAAATCCCATTGCCCTTATTAGAAGGATCTGCACTCAACCATCACAATAAAACAGATGACGAGTGCAGTAAGTAAAATCTTAAGGAAATTCAATGAGCACTCGTAGATAAAGTAAAGGAAACCCAATAAATAGTGTTAAATAAACATGCAAACTGTAAACATGCAACTATAAATGGATCATCGCATATGTAAATAACAATAAAGAGCAAACGCGTGTGCCTGTCCCAGTTATACCAAAATCATACTTCGGATTCTCTCTCTAGGATCCCACTAGTAGGCATACCCAACTAGCCCATCACCTGGTCCTCTCGGTGGCCAGCATAGACCCAAGATGCATTGACACATGTACCGACAAAGTAGCTCAAGTCATTATTCATCGAGGACTCATAATATAAATGTTATGGTCTAGCGTGCCATAGACACACAACGGAATACCGACGGGAGTAAACTAAACCAACCGTCTAAATAATGTCGAATAGAGAGATATTCAAGAATGGAAAGAAACAATATAAAATTAAAAATTAAATACTCAAGTGACGTTCCTATGGTTTTTACAAACCTCAATACGCGCACCTACTTCCTTGAACTCTCGAATACGACCTAACTAGCTCCCTGATACACTCGAGCTACGATCCCTAAGTCCCTGAAGTCCAATTTTATATGTTCACATATCTCGAGGATAATCTTATGGCTCCAAATCAAGTTGTCCACATCTTCTTGACACAACTTAATGACTCACTTTATCCTAGTTTTACTTAACTATGATCATTTAGATGCATAAGTAATGTTCACATTAAAGCAACCTAACTATAGGCCTTATACTTTTTGATCTAATTTAACTTAACCCTATTCAATCACATGGTTAGTGTTACATATTACTAATTTAACCAAAGTAGTGGTCCCACTAACCCTTAACTACTCGGCAAGCAGTGCATGTATTCCGGCACGCATCCCTAGGCACTTATCAATCACATCAACTTGCACGATAGCAACGTACACATATGCGATGTTACAATAATATAATGCTTTTAAGCATCATGCATAAGCAACCATCATCCACAAGTAATATATTCCTTTGATTCTAGTATCTGAGTTGTCCACGTAACGCTTGAATTACGATCATTAATACTTTAGATTAATGCTAATCGTCGTTGCAATTCTTCCAAACTAGGGGAAATTTTATCCTTGGAATTTAGATCTCGAGGAATTCCTGGTAGACCTCTTCATGGAAAGCAAATTGTGGCGGAACAACTGACGTTGCCAACTTATTCTCGAATCCCACTAAACCAAACTTTAGAATGTTGAGATCCCTCAAGTGGCTTTTCCAACCCCCTCCACTAGTCCATCACCCAATAGCCCTCACGGTGGTTGGCATGGACCCACGACCAAACGACATGTGCACTGAGGATAAACAACTCAAGTCACAATTCACTGAAGACGCCCATGCCACATGTTATGGCCTAGTGTAGAGCCCAACACTGAGTCTTCATATGCATAGCTAGGAATCAACACACATATGAGCATAATTTAAATAAATAACTGACAAGATGCGTTAGACAACTTACCCTCAAAATGTTGCCTGGTCGCCTCACTGTCCGTTTGACCAAATGCGTGAGCCCTCTATCGGGTCTGATCTGACATAAGTGGTGGTGATGTAATCGAACAATCAAATCTAAGATGTCCACCCGACCACATCGAAATTGTCGATGTGTCTATAACCTATCAGCCTGTCCATTTCTAGATTCCTGACCCTTACCTTGGTCTCTCTGATCTTAGCATGTCTTCCCTAATCTCTACCCCGACGATACTGATGTGGATGTTGCCTACGCTGCTTGGTATGTGTTAGTGACATAGTGTAAACCTGTTACTTATCCTCATACTAGAATTGACTATCCCAATGATTATCCTTTCGGTCCTTGTCCCGTCTATCGTCCCTTCGACCCCTATCTGAATGATCCCTTTGTCTTTTCGACCTCAAGTCCAGCTAAGAATTTGTCCCGTCTGTTCCTCAGTCCCAGTAATACGCCTACCCTCTCTCTCGCATCAGAAAAGTCTCATATGCCAATGCTTTATCATAGATCTCCTACAGAGTATGAGCTCCAGATGACACTATTGCTACAACAATCCTCTCATCAACACCTCCGACGAAGTAATAGATATGTATTTGCTCTGTCCCCACCACATCCATCGAGAACTATAACAAGTACCGATAATGCTTCATGTACTCCATCATAGAGCGTTACCATGTCATCGGGCCAGAAATTCCTCTCTTAGCCTCAATCTCACCTTCATGGGTATATATTGATCATAAAATAACTCTTTGTATTATGCCCATGTCGTCGACTATGTCCAGATATATGGTCCACCAAACTGTTGTATGACCTCTTATCATTCATCGTCAGCTTATAGAACCACCGATGAGATGTTATCCATTTCCTTGTCGCCTAAAGGTCACCACTCTCGTTGAAGAAACTTGGCTAAAACTTCATAAACTCTCTTACAAGCTTAGCCTATGGGGCCAAAACGAACCCTGATGTAGTAGTAATAATAGTGGTTGTCAATCGCTCGGTAGTTATGGGTGGGGCGTAGGAGTCGAGTCTCCAATGGAATGGCAATTGTTGTAGCTCCCTCAGCTCATGTCCCACAGCTTGCCCCATCGATCGACATCGGTGGGACTATCGAGACGACGGTTGCCCTTGCGGGTGCCGTGACTACCACTAAGTCTCGAGGTGTTGTGGTCGTAGTTGTAGTGAGTGTTATAAGTGCGGCGGCTTGATCCATTAAAAGTGAAAGTACCTCAACCATCTAAGTCTCTTGGGCCGCGAGTCAATTCTCTACACTTGTTGTGATAGAGGAACCCCTAGCTGCATCGGTAGTTTGTCTAGTCTCCTGAGGAGTAGTCGATTGTTCGTCCTTGATCTGCATTGATAAGCGTGTAATGGATCAGCCTCGGCATATATATATATATATATATGTACATATCATATATATAACTAAAATATAAAACGTATATATAAATGTAACGGCCCGCGCTAATTAGCCCCGATTAATAGACAAATTACAGATAAAGACCTTAAGCTCAGACCGACGTGGACGTTGCAGAAAAGTCCAGGGCACGTCGAACGATGTGAAATTTGTTATTTTTGTATGTAAGTGTATATTTTATTTACTAATATTAAATAATTAGCGTCGCATTATTTGACATTTTATTGCTCGCTCTGCCACTGCCCCGTCTCACTCCTCACCGGAGCTTCCCCATATCTCCTCTCTCTCTACCACGCCCCTCTCTCTCTCTCTCTCTCTCTCTTTCTCTCCATTCTTTCTCTCTTCTTTCTCTCAACGTTCTCTCCCTCTGTCTTTCTTTCTCTCACTCTCTACCCGTTTAAATGAGGAAGAAATTTGTTTTTTTAATCATTTGGAGATGAGAGGGGTAATGATGAGGGATGGGTTTGATGTGATGTGTAATATGATGGGATGTGTGATGTGACACCTAAATCCCCGGCTATCCCATACATTCGCGTTACGCGCACACCGCGACGTAACACACTCTCGTCACTACACGCACACAACGCGACCAATAAAATGTCAAATAATGCGACGCTAATTATTTAATATTAGTAAAATAAATAAACACTTACATATAAAAATAATAAAATTTACCTCATTCGGCGTGCCTGGACTTTTCTGCGACGTCCACGTAGGTTTGAGCTTAGGGTCATAATCTGTAATTTGTCAATTAATTGGGGTTAATTAGAGCGGGCCGTTACAATCTTCCCGACTAAAAGGAATTTCGTCTCGAAATTCAAATTTGATGAAATCTTTACATTGGAACAAGTTGGGATATCGCTCTCGCAGGGTAGACTCTCTCTCCCAAGTGAGGTCCTCGTTCTTATGATACTGCCATCGAACGAGTACAAGTGGTATTTATTTCCTTCTAAGGGTCTATGTACCTTGCAGTCCACTATCTCAATAGGGTGTTCCTCGTATGTCACATCTGGTTGAGCCTCAAGTCTAGTCATATCAACCATCGGTCTCGGTCCTGATCTAGCCAACCGTAACATCGAAATATGAAAAACATTATGAACTCCTGCCAATCGACTTGGCAATTTCAACTGATAAGCGACTTTCCCAACTCGTTTCTCAATTTGAAACGACCCAATAAATCTTGGTGCTACTTTCCCCTTGATCCCAAATCTCTGATAACCCTTCAATGGAGAAACTTTCAAGTATACCCAATCATCTACCTCGTAGCTCAGCCCATTGCGGTACCTATATGCATACTTCTTCTATCTGTGTTGGACAACCAATAACCATTGACGAATCAGTCTCATCTTCTATGCCTGGTCCACAACAATCTCAGGCCCTACAGCTGTTGTATCCTCGAGCTCTACCCAACAAGCCGGTGATCTACACGATCTACCATACATGGCTTCAAATGGCGGCATCCCAATACTGGCCTGATAGCTGTTGTTGTAAGCAAATTCACAGAGCGACAAGTACTCCTCTCAAGACCCACCAAACTGCAACACACATGCCCTGAGCATATCCTAGAGTATTTGTATTAATATCCGATTGCTCGTCTGTCTGAGGATGGAATGCAGTGCTAAAGTGTAATTAAGTACCAAACTGCTTCTGCATAGCTTGCCACAATGATGATGTAAGACGACTGTCTCGGTCTGAAACAATCAAAATTGGTATTTCGTGCAGTCGTGCAATCTCTTTTTCGAATAATATGCTACACTATGTGAAATTATATTTCATAGAAATTGGTAGGAAATGAGCTGACTTTGTCAACCTGTCCACGATCACCCATATCGCATCATGTTTCCGCGAAGTCTGAGGTAATCCACAAACGAAATCCATCATAATGTGTTCCCATTTCCATTTGGGGATAGGCAGTGGCTGCAATAACCCTCCAGGCCTCTTGTGCTCAGCCTTAACCTGCTGGCACACCTCACATCCCCTAACATAGGCGGCGACATACGCCTTCATCCCTGACCATCAAAATAATCGTCGCATATCATGATACATTTTGGTCCTGCCAGGATGCACTGTATAACGGGACCCGTGAGCCTCCTGGAGTATCCCATCGCGTATCTCTGCCACTGCTGGAATCCATAACCTCCATCGGTGCCTCAAAAACTTTATAGATTCTTTTATTCCAACTATCATCAATTCATTCGATTATTCAAAGAAAGGTGGGTGCCACACACCAGTCTTCTACGTTATGAATGAATTATGATTATGAAACGGAGTAACTTAGACTTTTGGTCATGCAAAACTACTCCGGTGCCTTACCATGACTAAAGGAGTCCGTGCGTGTCACTTTCAGCCGTCACAAGTCATCTCAACATCTCATTTTATTTTATACATTGAGTCTATTTCTTGCAGCTTTTATCAATCTTAGCTATTCTCACATTGATCCCGATTTTTGTCTCTTTATAAACGTACCACGACTTTCAATCAATAACCATGCCACTTACAGCTCCTTAATCTTGACCTAGAAAGGCAACTTATATCTCTTCTATTTTCAAAAATATAGTTAAGGATAACATGATTTCTTATTATCATTTAATGAATCGAAGTCTTCCTTAGTTAATCTTAATTCAAAACAAAAAAACTTCATGAATAGTTAAAATGTATGTTATTGCCTTACGTTATTTTCATTAATCTTAAATATCTTGATTTTTCTTTTTCTCAAAAAGAAATTCGGTACTTTTCAAGAAACTATGCAAGATAACTTTATATCTTATTATTCATCAAATTACTTTTAATGAACTAACCTTTCTAGTATTATTCCATTGAAGAGATAGAATAATTTGAGTTTTTAAACTTTGATTAACTTAATGACTAATCAAATTCTTAAAGGATGCTATTTCAATCTTTTAAGTTTTATCAATAGAGATTTTCACTGACTCGAAGCACAAGGGAGTTGCGATATCGCGTGTAATGACCTGCATGTTTTAATTTGTTAATTTATCACTAATTACAAATTATTAGTGATCTAATACCAATCAAGGGTCGCCATAAGTCGAAGTGTTTTAGATTTTATAAAAAATAAATAAAATGATTTTAATTTTTGCCTAACATACTACTGCAAGTAGTATATGATATCGTGAATGGTTTGGGTTAATTAAATTGAATTCGTGCAATGACGAGACTTTGACTATTAATTTATTGAAAATTGGTTAAGTGAGGTCAAGACAAAGGTTGTTTGTGCCAAACGTATCGAGTTTGGGGTCATAAAGTGACCGAAAGGGTTTTAGACCCTTATATCTATTTTTAAGTGTGTTGCATTGGCTTTTAATCTTAAGCGTTGTTCAAATTGATGAAGGGATGGAGAGGTGAGATTAGTTCTCACTTAAAAAGAATAAAGATCAAATAAAAAAAAGATTAAAACCCTATTTCATCTCAACGTACCTAACACACAACACTAAGAGAACGCACAAGAGAGAGAGGCGGTCATAGAGGAGGAGCCCAAGGCTCTAATGAGAGTAGCATGGTGGCGGCGTGGCTCCAGTACCGACAAACCAGTAGGCTGGTTGGACGACAGACGCAGACGATGGCTAGTAGACGTGCAGACGAACAGGATAGATAGCGAGCCAGCGAGGGGCACCGGCTCCGAGGAGCCTTCGACGCGGAAGACCAGCAGCGGAAGCAGTGTGGTGAATGGCGTGGAGCAACGACACGATGACGGTTGCTCAAAATGAGGAGGAAAGAAAGAAAAAATGGGAGGATCCTTGTTTAGAGAACTAAAATCTTGAATTTGAGACTCCATCAAAGGCTAGGTGAGATTTTCATACTTGTTCAAATCATGTTTTGAGGTCATAATCGTTCCAATGTTGTCTTTTGTCATTAGATTTATGTCAAACAAACTCGGTTTAAGTTGTTACTAATAATTTGAACTCTATTTTTATGAATTATTGTTTTGAGAAATAATTCAAGTTGATTTGGTAAAATTGAGGATAATTCATGTTATTTAGGTAAAACTCTTTTGATTAATCTACGTAGTATTCGATGAAATGCTTCAAAGAAGGTTTCATTCATCTTCTTCAAGTTTTTAAGCAAACATTAATAACTTAAACTTGATTGTATAAATTTCTATGGATGATTAGGTTAAGTTCTTAAAGTTTTTAAATCTTGAGAATGATTTGAACTAAGATTCGATGAATTTTAAAATAGAAAATCTCATTTGAGGACTAAGTCGAATACTAATTCTCCTCAAACCTACGTTTTGACTTACATTGTGCAATATTCATTTTTCTAGCCATATTTGGCTCAATTGTTATGGAATTTAGACTTTGTTGATGAGTTAAACATAATTTCATATATTTCCAAACTTCGAAGAGATTTGTTTTTTTTTTTTTGGGTTGATTCACAATTGCTCGGCTAGAACCTTTTTTATTAACATACTTAGTTTTTGATAAAATGTCCCAACAAGATGTTCACATGTTTTCCTTCAAACTTTCAACTGAAGATTAATGGTTTTGAACTAATTCATAAACTTCAGTATAATTTTGAGATTTTATGGATGGTTTGAAGTGCATTGAATCATTTTAAAAATGTTTTCCTTATTCCTCAATAATTATTAGCTTAATGCAAGCTATTTTAATTGGGTGAGAACTAAGATTTAGTTGCATTAATTTTTAACTCTATTTTCTAAATTTTGATCTTATTGAGAAAGATTTTACTTATAGTAGTTGGGTTGGTTTAAATTACTAGAACAAAGGTTTTATGAACTTGAGATTCCTAAACTTATATTCATTAAGTTCAAAAATTAAACTAATATAAGATTGTATTAATATGTTAAGCCCTTTATGTAACGACTTGAGTCTTTAATAGATCTAATTGATGAATTAGTTAATTTGAGCTACATAAGGCCTCTATTTAGTAAATGGTCCATAAAACAACTTTGCTATACTATTTATGATTGTAGATATGCAAGAACGACTCAACTAGGCTATTCAAATCATCGATTAGACGTGACAATTTATGCGATTGTATTGTATGTAAACCAGTAAGAAATTCAATATTATTTCTTTTCCTTTCCTTGCATATTTTTATGGAAATGATACCTATTGTTGGACTCCACTTCCCTACCGAGTGACCTAGAGTCTAAAGTGGTTGATTTGAGTCGTTGTTTACTCGTGGGTTGAGCATCCGAGCCGTGCTCGTGGCTCCTAGAAGAGATTGGATCCTCATAGTGAGCATCCGCCAAGTGTAGTATTTTCTTACAAGACTTCAAGGATTCCATTATGGTTGAGCATCCGGTTGCGACTGTAGGTCCCTTTGGAACAGCTGGAACAATTTTAGGATGAATTGAAATAAATTTTGAAATTAAAGTATTGATAGTTTAAGGATTTTGAGAATCTAAGATGAGTTAGAATGAATAAATAATTTTTGTAAATGCAATATATATTGTTATGGGTGGATTGTGAGTCCTTCGACATTTCCACTAAAGCTGAGCAGATTTTGTTGAAGATTTTTGAAGGTGGGGATTTCGGTGTAGGCTTAAAAATAGAAGAGATGCTGTCGAAAATTTTAAAAAAAATTTGAGGATAATGTGATCAATCTAAATGAACTTTGAAGATTATTGAATTCATTCATACGTAATTTAAGGTTTAAGATTCAGTTTAAAATCCTTAATGATTGATAATATTTTATAATTGATGATTACAATATATTAAGCTTAATTGTTTATTGATGAAGTAGTTAAGGCTGCTAGATTAGCAAGGGACTAAGGTAATATAAGTCAGTCAGATGCCATAATTACGCGAGGTTTGACATTTCTCGCCTATAGTACCTTCTAAACGTTGATGCGCTATCTTACAAAGATTGTAAACTTGCGTGCATAACTGTATAGTCCAAGAAAACTCGTAAGTAGTTGATAGGCTTTGTCTTGACTGAGTCTAGGTGTTTAAAGTGTGATTTTAATTGTATTTGTATTGCGGTTCTAAACATATCGTAACTCCAAAACTTCTTGTGTGGCTTGTTAACTTGGTGACTATGTAAACCAAAGGAACTTCATGAATTTGAAATCAGGTACATGATTAATCAGTTAAGTTAGTTCATAACCATATTAGGATTTTAGTTTACTTTTGTTTCATCATTTACACATTTTCTTTGGACGTCCAATGTCCTAAGTTTTGGGGTATTTGATAAGCCGTTAATCATGTAGTATTATTTAGGATATTTATATATTTTTTTATGGTTAAGTCTCCAAAATATTAGCCTAATTATTTTTATTTTTTATTTTCAAGCTTAATGGAATGTGTGGTTGAATTCGAGGCGAAAAACTATGCAAAATGAGTATTTATATGCAGTGCGATCAGCAACCTTTAGATTGTTATGGCATGTGTCCTAATTCAATCTACAAACATTGTTTATCTTATAATTTTAGTTAATAAAATTGAAGTTTTTATTTTTCGTTTTATTATAAGTGATTGCATATTTATCTTACAGTAAAATCCATGGGTATTTGTTGAAATATCCTAAATGTCCCTAGTCAATCATTATACCGGGAACTATAATGAACTAGTGTGAATATTGATTGATGGTCATATAATGATCATGCATATAAGGATACGAATCGAGATCATGAGTAGTTTTTAGGGAATAAGGTACTAGATCGACCTGCTATAAAAACACCACATGGACTAATGCATAGGTGTTACTCATGATAGATATATCATTTAGTCTTTCAACTTGAGATTACCATAGACTTTAATATTATGAACATAGTAATTTTACACAGTCAAACGTTGTCTTTAACCGGACAATTATAAAGATTGTGATTAGTTATGATGTGGATAATATGTGAAGGTGTGTAATTAAAATTGAATTTGTCATTCTCGTAGAGAGATATCAGTGGATTTCTTGATATAATAGACTGATAATGGTCAAGTCCATATGAATTGATATGATTAATGTTATTTAAATGTTTTCAGTTTACCTAAAGATCGAGACTAGTATGATTGAACATGAAGGGTGACTTTCTATGCCTTATGTTTAGTAAAAGGATATCGCACGACAAAAAGATATGATATATGTTATTCGTTAAGTTGTATCGATTTTGATATTCATGGTACTTGGGTAGTCATAATGCCTTTGTCGAGAACAGTTATGACTTGTGTAACAAAATAAGATTTTAAGTGAGGGCTTATCTACACATATAAATAAAGGGTGAAACCCTTGAAACGAAAAACGATTTTCATTTTTTGCAAATTTCGAGTTCTCTAGATTTTGGGAAAGAGAGAAGAAAAATGTTTTCACTCCAAATTGTGGTCATTGTTTGTATGTGAATTTTTGATAGAGGACGTGCGCTTGAACGTCTTGAAGATCGAACAATCACAAAAGAAAATCACAGATTAAGGTATGATTTACCTTTTATATCTAGTTTAATGAAACCTATTTTCGATCTTATTGGGGTTTTTCAAAATTGTTTTAAGTTTTTCACTGCGTATGAACCTTAAAAACCTAACACGAATTTGCCTCGAGACACGCATTACACAGTGATAAAGAGATGAAGAGCAGCCAATTGATGCAACTCACAGACACGTACACTTAATGATGCAGCTCTTCAGAGCTTTCGATCGAGCGTTGAGATCAACACAAATATCATTTCAGATGAGAAAAACAGTTTTAATATGCCTCGAGATGCGTGCATAACAAATTTCCATTTTTTCGTCGTATCCTATGCGTGTTATCTCCTTATTCCTTCAGCCTCTGATCTTCCTCGGGATATGTACTTGCACAGACTCCCAAATTTATATCGACTCTTTGAGTGAATTCTCTTCTTTGTTCAACCATTGATTCACCTCGAGATCCATGCTCACACCGTCTCCCACATCTTCGCACGAGCTTTCTCTCCCTACCTCTCCATCCCAGCCCTGCCACGTGTCGCCTTCCCACTTGCAGCCACGTCTACAACAGTCTTCTCCTCCGATTAGCGTTTGCCACGTCAGCAACCAAAAACAGTTCAGCCAATCATAGCGTGCCACGTGTCCAATACCATACAACAAACCCTCAACAACCACGAGATCGTCCTCCGAGCACGTGTCACTAAGGAGCCCACGAAATTCACTTTCTCTCTCTTCTAATAAACAAATTAAAGGGTTTGATATAAATAAAACTTAAGATTTTCATGGAGAACTCTCTCTACCTCTCGCCAGACAATTGATTTCTCTTTTTCCTTATTATTTTAATAGAGTTATTCAAGACTATGTCCAGCTAACCTCCATGGATCTAGGCCGGAGGCGGATCGAATGGGTCGTTGGTTTCATGGATTCATTATGAGATCTATCTAATCTTTATTCCTTGTTTCTATTTTGTATTTTATTTCTTTTGGCACTAATTTGAATCTGGGTTAGTTTTATTTATTTGTGAAGGGTCGTCGCATGCATTATAGATTGACTATCCTTAGTTATTGAGTCAAAGCAACCGTCCTTATGCGATAGACTCAGATAAGTAACAATTGACCCTACTGATTAGTTGGCCCTTTTTAGGATCGGTCAAGTGCCTTAAGAATCTAGGCTAAATCAAAAGCATCCATACTAGTGCGATCCAGTTGTCTAGGTATAGTGCCTTCACAAAATCTATTACGATCATGGTGCTAAACCGAATTCGCTTAAGTATTAAGTTATATGTTTGGCTAGGGAAGTGGTCATTGTCGTACCTTGACTACCGAGAATAGGAAGCGCGAGGAACCGCGTACGTTACCGAGTCTATAGCTACACTAGAATATAATTGAATTAGATATCTTTGTATGGATCGAAGACTAATGAATTCCATGTACCATAAGACTAAGTTCGAGAATCCGAAAGCCTAAATAGTTTTCTTGTATTGAGTTTTTTCTCACAAAAGTGTTTTTACATTCCTTCGATTTTTAATTATTCTCTCAAGTATTTTTAAAAACCCATCGATTTACTTTCTTGATTAGTTAGCATAAGTTAAAAATCTTGGTCTTCGTGGGTCGACTTCGTGCTTACCATTACTACAATAGCTGTGAAACTTGATAATCTCATCGGAATTATATGTTTTGACGCATTCAACACAAGTCAGCACTGAACCACTCGGCGCTCAATCCTTGTGCAGAAAGTAAGTTACCAAAGGTTTTATAAAGAAAAAAATTGAAATTTGTAACTTTAACAGGGATGTATAAGTGAATGACTTTTATGAAGTTTTATAGATTTTGGTAGACTTTGAAAGACTTCGATAAACTTTTATGTAGATTTCGCTATGATGACTTCTATCAACATTTAAGATTTTTAGTGACTTTTGTGAACTTATTAAACATGATTTTGATGATACTAATAGATTATTGTGATTTTTAAAATGAAACAAATATTTTGGCACTTTATTATAAAAAAATAAATAATTATATTTATTTTCTTAATAACTATTACTAATTTTTAAAAATATTGTTGTATTTTAGTAAAAAAAACATATAGACATATTAATGAATTACTCTCAAGGTAGTAGCATAACAAATAAGTAAATAAATATCAACATAATAAACAGGTAAATAAATCATCCTTTAGTGGTAGGATAATTGGAAATATATTTTTTTGAGAAAAGATAATAGGAAATATTAGTATAAAAATTTTGCATTTTATTTTTTTGTTTGACTTAAGCAAAAAAAAAATATTTTTTTCCTTAATAATGATAGTTTAAATTCTAAAAAATGCACTTCTTGCATTTTAAAAAATATACAACTATTTTCTTCAAAAATAATAATATATACTACACTTTTTGAGATTATAATAATACACTAAATAAACGACACTTCTTTGTAAAAAAAAAAAAAAATATAAAAATGTATAGTGATGCAAGAATGAGATTTTGTTAATAATGACATCAATCCATTTTCATCAACATAAATATGAGAGTATAATGGGTAAGCAATGAAATCCAAGAGTTGTGGAGTGATTGGAGAAGTTGATAAAAATCATTGATAAGAAAAAGTCCTCTTGTGAACAATGAAGTCCTTATTGAAAAATGTAACCAACAAAAATTAAAAGTCTTTAAAAGTTTCTGGGTTGATGTGAGGAGAAGTTGAAGACTTCTTTATGTGTATTTTTATACAAAAAGTCTACAAAAGTCAAGATTTGTAACCAATCTACAAAAGTCACTAAAAAATTAAATACACCTTACTTTTATGAACTCTCTAAAAGTTTAAATTGAATACCCCAAAACTTTTAGAGACTTTTTAAAAGTCTATAGAAGTTCACATTGAATACACCTTATTTTTAGAGACTCTCTAAAAGTTTTAATTGAATACCCATAAACTTTTTTAGTCAATAAAAGTAACCAAAAGTCTATTAAAATCTCAATTGAATACACCCCTGAAAAAGTCTATAAAAGTCTAGATTTGTAACCAAACCACAAAAGTCACCAAAAAATTAAATACACCTTACTTTTATAAACTCTCTAAAAGTTTAAATTGAATACCCTAAAACTTTTATAGACTTTTAAAAAGTTTATAAAAGTTCACATTGAATACACATTACTTTTATAAACTATCTAAAAGTTTTAATTGAATACACCTAAACTTTTTTAGTAATTAAAAGTAACCAAAAGTCCATTAAAATCTCAATTGAATACACCCATGTAACAGGGGTGTATTCAATTGAGATTTTAATAGACTTTTGGGTACTTTTATAAGTGAATGACTTTTATGAAGTTTTATAAATTTTGGTAGACTTTGAAAGACTTTGATAAACTTTTATGTAGATTTGGTTATGATGACGTTTATCAACATTTAAGATTTTTAGTAACTTTTGTGAACTTCTTAAACATGATTTTGATGATACTAATAGATTATTGTGATTTTTAAAATGAAACAAATATTTTGCACTTTATTATAAAAAAAATAAATAATTATATTTTTTAATAACTATTACTAATATTAAAAAAATATTGTTGTATTTTAGTAAAAAAAACATATAGACATATTAATGAATTACTCTCAAGGTAGTAACATAACAAATAAGTAATTAAATATCAACATAATAAACAGGTAAATAAATCATCCTTTAGTGGTAGGGTCATTGGAAATATATTTTTTTTGAGAAAAGATAATTGAAAATATTAGTGTAAAAATTTTGCACTTTATTTCTTTGTTTGACTTAAGCAAAAAAAAGTATATTTTTTCCTTAATGATAGTTTAAATTCTAAAAAAATTATACAATTATTTTCTTCAAAAATAATAATATATACTATACTTTTGAGATTATAATAATACACTAAATAAACGAAACTTCTTTGTCAAAAAAAAACTATAAAAAATGTATAGTGATGCAAGAATGAGATTTTGTTAATAATGACATCAATCCATTTTCATCAACATAGATATGAGAGTATAATGAGTAAACAATGAAATCCAAGAGTTGTGGAGTGATAGGAGAAGTTGATAAAAACCATTGATAAGAAAAAGTCCTTTTGTGAACAATGAAGTCCTTATTGAAAAATGTAACCAACAAAAATTAAAAGTCTTTAAAAGTTTATGGGTTGAGGTGAGGAGAAGTTGAAGACTTCTTTATGTGTATTTTTATACAAAAAGTCTACAAAGTCAAGATTTGTAACCAATCTACAAAAGTTACTAAAAAATTAAATACATGAACTCTCTAAAAGTTTAAATTGAATACCCCAAAACTTTTAGATACTTTTTAAAAGTCTATAAAAGTTCACATTGAATACAACTTACTTTTAGAGACTCTCTAAAAGTTTTAATTGAATACTCCTAAAAATTTTTAGTTAATAAAAGTAATAAAAAATCTATTAAAATCTCAATTGAATACACCGTTGTTTGTTTGTAAAGCCATGCAAGAGAGGGGACCAAGACCGGTGTAGGGCCAGCGTGGCACCAAAACCGCTCTTCGGCTCATCCGCCGGTCTCTCTCTCTTTCTCTGTTTTCGTTGCAGAAACCACGAGGGACGGACAAACCTAAAAAGCGCTCATCGCAACGCAACGCAACCAAAACCTCTCTCCACAAATCGATCTTCTCCTCTTCGAATTCCTCGAAGTCCACTCCGCAATCCCATCTCATTCTTCTCGCCATTCCCAATTCGAACGCACAATCCCAACTTCTCGCGATTGGAAACCCTGATTCCTACAATTTGTTCACGGTTTGAAGATCCGAAGATCGAAGCACGGCAGGGATTTTGTTCGCGACGGAACTCAATTTGGCGTGTGAGTGAGTTCGTAGCTAGGGTTTCGTTCGGTTGATTATATGATGAAATTTGAACCCTTGTTAGAGGTGTTGATGTTGATTGATTGCATGGTATTGCAGATTTTGGTTTAAAAAATGAGATTTTGATGGCCCGTGATTGATGGCGTCGGAGATTTCCATAGCGGTTTTGTCGGTTCTGGAAGTTCAACTGGTCCGTGTGGAATTGTTCAAGATGGTGGCGGTTGTGTTGGAGGAATGAACAGTTGTTGATACTGTTCAATTTTGTGTTTTTAAATTGAATGTGGGTTTTTTAGGGATGTTAGGTTTGAGAGGGAACAGTGTTGAATTCGATACTTGTCGCGTTCTCGTGTGCGAGTGGAATCCATTTGAATAACAAATACTCAATGCGTCTCTTCTGGGTTTGACCTCTCCAGCTTGATTGATCGATTGAGGTATTTTTGTTTTTGAGAATGTTTTGATAAGTTATGTTTCTTAGTTATTGAAACCGTCTTTGTGTTTGATAAATATAGCAATCAGAAAAGAAACTATAAGGGTAGCGTCATCAATGTTTGCGTTATAGCTTGATTGATAGTGTAACAATGGCTTAAATGGGGATTGATTTTGAACTTATTGTTTGATTAGGTTACATGAACACCCACATTAGGTTTGACTTCGAACTTATTGTAAGCTAAATTTGATTTCTCATGCGTGGTTTTCACCGTGATCTTGTTTCTTGTAGTTTTTTTTTCTTTGAATTTATTGCTTGGTAGTTTTGATTGTATAATTTGTATCATGCAGGTTTAGTGATTCAATATTACTTAATTTAATATTGTGGGCATCGTTGGAGTTCCATATGTTTTTCAAGAGTGATTCCTTCAAGAGGCTTGCAGAAATGGGCATCTGTAGTTGTTTTGGGCTTATAAATAAGCCCAAAAGAACAGCGAGAGCCATTGCTTACACTAGGAAAAGTGATTCTCAGGAGTATTTGCTGCCTGATGGTCTAGATGATGAGGATGAGATGCTGTATAATGGGGAATCAACCAGTGTTCTGAATGATAGTGATGGGGAGTGCAGGAGTCAATCAAGACGATCTGAAGAGATTCTCTTGTTTAGGATTGAAAATGACATGATATGCAGGGAAGTTCCTGTCAAGGAAACTCATCAACTTATCCGAACTGAGGTAAACAAGTTGATTCGATTTATCCTAAATGTATATTGAATGCATCATTTTTATACACATACTGCTTTGCTATGTGATGCACTTGAAACCTTGAACCTTCTTATCGAAATTCAATGTAAAATTTCATTTCTTTTCAATAAGGATGCCTTTCAATAAACATGATTAAAACTTGCTACCTGTTTAAAAAACTCTCCATCTAGTTCCAAAACAATAGGGATGGATAAGACAAGATTACATCTCATTCCGCTGAGGAGTTACACTGTTACAGTGTTTATGTTCATTATTGAGTATTTTATCACAACTGTTCTGGTATGAATTATAACAAATTAGGGCATGTGTTAATCTATTTTTATTCTCTTTGCCATTTTGGACGTGTTATTTTATGTTTGCAGTGTCTTCGACTTGATTCATTAGGTCATTCCAAGGCCATCGTTTCGTAAACAATCAGATTGTGCCTCTTAGATTTTGCATACATTAGCTGGAAGAGTTATTGTTCTTGGTTCTTTTTAACCATGTCTGTATTCTGATGGTGCTCTGATTATATTTTATAACATCTCATGTTTTAATCTGATAATTTTGTGTGAGTATGTCCTCCATGACATTTTTCTTTTATGTACTCAAATTCTCCCAATGGTTTGTCAAATCAAAATGTCCAACTGTTGAACATTTTATTTACTCTTAACTCGCAATTTTAACATGCAAGAAAATTAATTACTATCTATTTTTAATGCAACATCAGGATGAAGATGGCAATAAAATGATCAATGAATATGTTCGAGAATGTAGGATTGGCTCTGGTAGTTATGGAAAAGTGGTAAGATTAGTTCTGTTGATCCAAAATTTGCCAGACTTCCTTTCCAAACTTTCAGAACTAATGAAAGTAGTTTTCTTCTGCTTTTGAAATTCATTAGGTCTTATATCGAAGCAAAAGTGATGGGAAACAGTACGCAATTAAGGTAGATCGTCTTCTTCTCAGTCTAGATGCATGAAATATTTAATGATAATTTTTCCTTTGGTTGGCCACCTTTCCTCTATCTTTTCATTGTTTACATTAAAATTTCTTTTCTTCTTTGAACATTGATAAAAAGTTGGATAGGTTGGTTTTTTTTTTTTTTTTTTTTTTTTTTTTTTTTTTTAATTTCCATAAATCCCAGAACTGTTGGAAGTATGACTATGTAATCATTATACTGGAATGGGAGGTCTGCAATTCACATCCTCTATTTCCTTGCTAATATCATGTAATTGGGAATCACTTACTTTCTGTTCGTTAAAGAGGATAGGAAGCTGTCTTATTAGTCATTACACATAAAATTGATGGGTTGACAACGTCGCATTGCAATCTTTTTCTGGTTTTCCATTGGATTATTTGTTGATTTGTTCCATAACTTTCATTCAAAACCTTATCTTACTGATATTACTAGTAGTTGTGAGTCGTGTGGTTAACCATGCTGGTGAAAATTAAGTCTAAAAGTGTCATATCTTTAATATAGCTGCATTTTGTTGTTCTCGAGTAACACTGATCTTGATTTCTTCACTGCGGATATTGTTCATTTGGAGTTTCTATTCTTTGCAGGCTTTTCACAAGTCTCATTTGTTAAAGATGCGTGTAGCACCAGCCGAAACTGCTATGACAGATGTTCTTCGTGAGGTTTTTCCCCTTCTCTGCTACTTATGATTTTCACAAGAAGAACATCATGTAGACGTACTGTTGTGTTGTGCTCATTTTCATCTAGGAGTTGAGGCTTTGCCTATGTTGAGGGTCCTTTTAAAAAAGTGGTGATAATGTAGTGCCTCAGCAATGCGTAGGTGTTGATTGGAAAAAAATCGTTTTAGTAATTCGTTGTGTAATTAAATCAATGGTTTTAGGGTCTTGCATATACTCCATTTTATGAAAGTCAAATATTCTATTGATCTAAAGAAGATAAATTGTTAAATACATCAATTTCGTATTGACAAACTGAAAATAGGAAATTATTGAAGGGAAAGAGATGACAGAATTTTTAAAAAAGGTTGATGGTATGAGCATAAAGAAAAGCTTAAATGTGACAATCCTTTGAGCTAATAATTAGAATGAGGTACAAACCTGGTGCTATCAAACTGCTCAGGCAGGGAGGTAAGTGTTACCTGGGTGACACTTTAGCAACAATTGACCTTTACTTAGTTTTTCATGTATTGCCATTTAGATCATTAGATGTTACGGAGTCTGAAGAATCAGGCTATCCATTTGGCATCCCCTTCCAATACCAAATGGCATAAGATTGATGTTCTTTGAGCCTTTAATGAATGTTGTCGAGTTTTAATTAATCATGAATTTAATGAGTGAAATAGTATAGAATTTTGCTGTCGTTATGTAAAGAATAAAATAATCTGCAAAAAATAAATAAATGTTCTGCAACTTTTACACTTATGAAAAGAAAATACTTCTAACAGCAAAGCTTGCACTTAACAAAAACTTCAGTTTTCCTTTTATAATGTTTGTAAAGGAAGAGAACAAATGCATGAGATTGAAGCTTAATAGTTGTTAAATATGGAAACTCTAGAATTGAGTAGAAATGAAAATAGCATATGCAATCTATAAATTACACTCTTATCAGTCTATAAATCGTTTACATAGTTCAGAAAAAGTCAGTAAACAGTTTATTTTTTTGACACTCCGACTTTCTAGATAACAACCTTTGGTTCCTGTTTTGAGAAGAACGAAAGAAGTAGCTAATTGTATAAAAACAGATCAAAGTGAAGTATATTGAGAAAAAGAAATATGCTGAGTTGTTCATTATGTTAGTTGAGAGAAGGAAAATAAAAAAAGATTTTTGGCTTGGTCCAAAAACAGTCTCTTAAACTTCTCGTAACATGAAATGTGTGCAAGAGCAAGAAGCATTTTTATAATGCTAACTGACCACTAGCTAAGACAGTAACCTACAATCTGAAAAACATAAGAAACCACTAGCATTCTAACTAACAAATAAATCCACAAGCTGAAATACAAAAGAAAACACATGCTCCCAAATAGGAGCCACTAGCATTTTAAATAATTCTTTCAATGCATTCTTTGTAAAGAGAAGCAAATGGATGAAATGTCTATATAATAATGTTTAGGGTGGCCCTGTAGTAGAATCGACTGTGGTGGTGGGTCTAAGTTCTTAGTGTTTTTTTTTCTAGTCAAATGACCTTGAATTATTTTAGGATTTTGAATGGTTGTATTTTAGGCCGTAATCACATTTTTAAGTCTTTGGCTATTGATCTGAAACTTATGCTCTGTTGAAGTATTTTATCAGATGCTTTCACTTGGTTAGACACCTAGATGGACGAAACTAAGGTATCCAAAATGTGATTTTTAAACACTGGCATATCTGATATAGCCTTATTAATGAGAGTGAATGGCAAATTTGTTCAAACTCTTTCTTTTTTGATCTGAATGGTGCTCGTGATTCTGGTTCTAGCTTCATTTTCTCTTCTTTTATGTACAGGTTTTGATCATGAAAATCTTGGATCACCCTAACATAGTCAATCTCATTGAGGTGATTGATGATCCCAACACTGATCACTTCTACATGGGTATTTTTTTACACTTTCTTTTCTCTAGAGTCTAGACTTGTTAGTCACTGCTGTATTTTTTATTGACATAGTTGTATCTTCTAAAATCGATTTCAAAGAACTTGTAACACCATCAACTGTTTATCTGACTTGAAGAAGCTTCATTCTGTTGATTAGTTCTTGAGTTTGTGGAAGGCAAGTGGGCTTCTGGAGGTTCTCCATTGGGTGGCTTGGGGGAAAGTACTGCTCGAAAATATTTACGAGATGTTGTTGCTGGGCTCATGTATCTCCATGCTCATGTACGATCTTCATGGCACAAACTAATGGTTTTCTGAATGTTTCTATTGATTTCTGGAATCTTCTTTTGTACATTTCAGGGCCTGTCTTTTAACTACGCAAGTTTTTTTCTTTCACTGTTTTCATTGTTTCTTAACGAGAATTCGATCCAAATTGTCTTTATTAGGAAAAACTTGGTCATGCTTGATATGCATTCAATTTGAACCATTTGTTCTGTAAATGATTTGGTTGCTAGGTGGCTCAATATCCATGAAGATTCTCACAAATCACAAGTTGGGTTAATTTATTGTTTTGCTTTTTGTTTACTATATTCAGTGCCATCAAAGAAGTTATGGAGGGAGAATTTTAATTTTTTTAGTTAACTGATTAAAAATAGTGTATCAACAAACAATTTATGCTGGTGATAATGATAAAAGAAACTCCCTGGGCCTTGTCCTAGTCTCTTTTTTTTTAACTTAATGAGTTAATCAAAGTGACTTGCCACGTCATGCCTTCCAACTTAAGTAGCTAGCTTGATTCAGAGAAACATTTTGCTCCTATCCACTGGTTACATACTCGTGATCTTGGAGCTAGGCTTATTCTGTTCTAAATCACCAGAAAGAAGAAACATCTTTCACTTAAATCTGTAATGACTACTGAGAATGATGCAGATTCATGAGTGAGTATTGATGAATTTGCTTTGGAGCTGGAGTTACTATATGCAATTTCACTTCCCTCCTTCAGATTTTTTGTTGTCTTAGAGTATATCTACAGCATTCTACGCAGAAATTGTCGAGTTGGTGTTTGTAAACTGAGGGCTTGTTGCTTTTGTAATAGTTGTAATATTTTGTAGTTGAAATCGCCAGCTTCTAATTCAGAGTCAGATCTCACCTTTCTATTCTTTAGATCATCTTAGGCCTCCTCGCATTAGCTGCATGTTTTACTTAGTCCAACCAACCAGATTATTTTGATTAAAGAAAATAACCAGCCATTGACTTCCGAGGGTGTCTAGTTCCTGCAAGACGTTGAAACAGTAATTTGTTGAGTTATATTTGGAACCACTGCATTGGTGTTGGTGTCGTTATTTTATTGTTCAACTTCTTTTATTATTGTAGCTGATTGCCTGATATCTGTATGTAGTCCTGTTGATGGTTATAATTTAAATATTCTGGAAGGTATTGATAATTTGATGTTGTCCTATATTCCTGTTTTCCGTGATAAAAACTGAATTCTTTATTTTCTTACCCAAGTCATGTTCCCCTCTCAACCTTTTTTTTTGGTTACTCTGAAGAATGTAGTGCATGGGGACATCAAACCAGATAATCTTTTGGTTTCACGCACTGGTACTGTGAAGATAGGAGATTTCAGTGTCAGTCAGGTGTTCGAGGTAAGTTACTTTTGGCCAGCTTATTAATGAAATAATGCAGTTTCATTTGCGTATTCTGCATAAAATCATGGGTTTAGAAACACTGCAGTTGAGCGTGGTTTGAACATATCATTTAATTGCTTGGCATCTTTTCCTCCTTTGCGTCAAGGTCATAAAATATGTTTCTGTTATCACCTTATTGTTTACTGCAGCAGCATTCAGTTTGTTGCCTAACTATTTAAATTGTTCTGTAATTTATAATAATCTAGTAAATAGTTATTAAGGTGTTTGTGATTCTCCATTAGGAACCATGACTTGAATCCATACGTGGCATCATATATTGACTGAATGTTTAATCTTTTGAGTAAACAGATTCTTTGACTTGCTGAGTAAATATTTTCATTTGATGTAAGATAGATAAAAGCTTATGACTGGAAAGAGGTAGACGGTAACTTGTGCATTTAATATTGCATTTCATTTTTTTTGAATGAATTTATCAATGAAATTGTTATTTTGTGACTAATGGCCCATCTAATATAAACTTTTGATTGATGCTGCAAAAGTAGGATTCTGAGCTACCTGCAGGCTGCTCAAACCCAAGATTGGACTCCTTGTTTTGCTTTCCGTGTTTTTATTGTTCTTGTCCTTTGTTTTTAACCAGCAATGTCTTTTTGTATGTGGTCCTGTTTCCGGTGTTGCATTCTATGTGGATCTTCCTACACCAATTTACTGTATAGGGTAGCATGTGTAAATCATGTTGGTGGTACTTGAATGTCCACTGAATTATTATGTATTGCAGGATGACAATGATGAGCTTCGACGGTCACCAGGGACTCCCGTTTTCACCGCACCCGAATGCTGTTTGGGTGAGTCTTTAATCTATCTGGAGATTATTATTATTTTAAAAAAAAATCTTTGAGGGCACCAGGAAGGTGTTGGTAACATACTTTTTTATGATAAGCAGGTCTAACCTACCGTGGTAAAGCTGCAGACATATGGGCCCTGGGTGTTACCTTGTATCATATGGTGCTTGGGCAATATCCGTTCCTTGGAGACACATTGCAGGATACATATGACAAGGTTTGCTGTTTCTAGTTTTCTGCCGTTTCTTTGATGCCATATGGGTGTAGTTTTCATTTTTCACTGTTTTTGTTTGATAACGATTGTTTCTAATCACTTGTCACTATATTGTCACTGTGCTTATTTCTTTCTACAGATTGTTAACAATCCTTTGTTCATACCGGAGGGAATGGACTCACAGTTGAGGGACTTGATAGAAGGACTTCTTTGCAAAGGTCAGTGATTCTTACTTGAAATTCACCTCATTTACATGGTTAATTTTGTTGGTGACTGATATCTTATTGTGATTGGTATGACGTGACCATTTTATGGTTGAACATAACAGATCCAAAACAAAGAATGTCCTTGAACGCCGTTGCTGTCCATCCGTGGGTTGTTGAAGAAGAAGGACCAATCCCTCAGTATTTATGCCGTTGCAAGCGTAAAGTTTTGCAGATAGAGGAATCTAACAACAGCGAAATGATTCTCATACAAGAACCGTACTGACAAAATCACGGTGCTGGACGGCTCTGTACAGTAGCGAAATGTGCTTTTTTGACCCGGGAAGCTTTTCTTACATTAAGGCAAAAGACAAAGACCCCTTCCGAAAGTTACAGAGAATTGAGTTGCTATTTGTGAGTTTCCACTGATTGCTCTCGAGGCACTTCCTTTCTTTTCCGAAATCAGTAGACATAACTGCAAGTTGTAGTGAATCTTCTCTCATTGCAAGTTCTTCCCCTTGTTATGTAAAGTATGTGAAATGGATTGAACTGAAAAAAAAAATTCTCTGAAAAAGCTTATTCCCATTGTTTCTGATCAATTATGGCAGATTGGTTGCTTCACGTTTTAGTTCTGTATTTTTTCAGCAAAAATTATGATCATCATCAGTAACATCAGCAGTTGAGCATGAGAGCAGAAAGAGACGGGCTTTGCAGTTACGAAGTGAGTGCGCTGGGAATGTTAGCTTCAACAAACCCCCAAGATTTCGCGCGACCATTTCTGACTCCTGCGTCAACCTTTTGAGTACTAAGTACGTACTGCAATTACTACTGCTCTGAAAAAAAAGAAAAATTGAAAGAAAGAAAAGTAAGTACAAAGTCAATATAACTACCCATACAAAAGACCCACTACTGCTACAACGTCTTTTACATTTTCACCCAATTGAGAGCATCGATCGGCCCATCTGTGTCTAAATCTGTTTCAGTGTTACGTCTCTGGTCCTAGTGTGGGTCATATGTATGGGTGGTGTAAAATTTTATTAAAGTGCGTTACCGTTAGTGAGTGCACAGATCATTTTGGCCCCACCATGTTTTTGTTCATAAAAATTTACCGCTATATATGAACAACGAATGTAGTGATACATAGAGCCACTGTAGAATAGCTACGATAACCAAAGTCTAAACATGATTCGAGTATTGTGAACTGGTTTAGCTATTCACATGAAGAATCCAATTGTAGATCCTGGTCGAGCTGTCTATGAGGAAGAAGTTGGTTCAAGTGTGGTGAATGAAAACTATAGATCTTGGTAGTAATGTGAGCACGTTAGTGTTTCACTCAGTCTCTAATCTCTATGAATTTACTGTGAACAATCTAGGCTTTATAGTCACAATCGTTTGTGTCTGTCCATTGCATTTGATTAAGACTGATGCTTGTTAATGAGATATTGGTCTACTCGTAAGCTTGTCGTAGAAAAACCAATAATGCTTGTAAACCACTATTTGCACTCCATTTTGACATGCAGTTGCACAGGTGGGACACACACTTATCGTTCACCTTTGATACGCTTCGGGATCTGTGCTATGACACCAAAGCATTTTCCTAAAAAGAAATGAAAATATTGTTGTGTCTCACCATAGACAAGCACAAGGGGCAAACACTACTTCAACCACTCTTAATTCTTGAGGCGGCATGCATCTCAAAGTGTATCGAGAGCAAATAGTCGATGAGTGCGTTTGCTAGCAGGTTCCAACAAAAGAGAGTTGTTGCGTTAACCCACTTAGATTCACCTATTAGGTGAAGACAACACGATATACTTCGAGATATCAATTGCAGTCATAAGGCGATCATTTTTTCAAGAAAAAAATTGTCAACACATACTTAGTTGTTCCACTTCATTTTCTCGTGATCCGCACTTTTTTTTTTTTTTTTTTTTTTTTTTTTTTTTTTTGCCGATGTACATCTCAAACTCATCGTAAACGTGGTAGAGAGAGATGAAATGGAAGCCAAAGAAGATCCAATCTAATAAAGTACGACTGAGTAAACGAAGTTCTTTTCTTTCTCTCTCCATTTCCTTCTCTCAATTGTGTTTTTTCGACACATCCTTGTTTGTGGGTATAAATACCTCTCCTTTTTTTCTTATTATTATTATTACTCTCTCTCTCTCTCTCTCTCTCTCTCTCTCGATCGTCGTTCGCTGTTCAATAATCAATCCCTCCTCCTCCTCCTCGATCGACGCTTCACAATCCTCCCTCGCAAATGCCCCCATCAGGTACCATCGATTACTTTGACTGATTAGACTGATTGAATGAACCAACGTTTTTCCGATCGACCGGTTTCGATTTCGTGTTTCGAGAATCTCTTCTTCCTTCGCTCGCTCGCTCGCTCGCTCGTCAATTCTTCGTCGATTATTGCGGAATTTGTTTGGTTGGTTGTGCGACACGCCTCGCCAGAATCCAATTCATCAATCTGTCAATCTCGATCGAGCATAGAATCGATAGAATCGATAGAATCGACAGAATCTGGTTCTGTAATGCCTTGCTTACTCAGATCTGATTCGGTTTTCGACTTCTAATCGCTTGATTGTCGACATCTGGTTTTCAATTTCAAACTTTTAATTCGGATCTGATTCTTACATGTTGTGTTCCTTTAAATTTGTTTTCCTTGATACACAATTCGATCGAAATATCGAGAAATCGCGATAATTGTGATTGATTTGGGAGTTCTGGTGGTGGATGATGGAGAAAGGTGTGAAATTTATGTGAATTGGATGTGTTTTTGTGTGGATCTGTGTTGTGAATTGGTTTGTTTGATGGTGGATTTGCTAGATTGAGCGGGGTCGTCGACGAGATCATGTGAATCGGTGAATTATGGGTCATGGGATCATCTTCCCTCACTAGCTTGTTATGAAATATGTCTATGGGATGGGTTTTGTGTTGGGTTGAGTTTATGGTGCACTGAGAATTATGTTTGTCACGGTGGATCGGGATTTGATCAGTAGTTTTTGGAAGCAGGGAAGGGTGTCTCGGCGGCATAATTGAAAGATTATGGTATGAATCAACACCCCTTACCTGTTTAAGGTTGTGGATTTCATTTCTATTTAACATTTGTTTATGAATTGGTAGGTTTAACATGTTACTCAATTGATCATGGTTGATGGGCGTTGATCTGTAAGTCGTTGGAGGAAGAAGCGCGTTTTCAATAAAGATGGGATCTATGGGAGGAGATAATGATGGCCGGAGCCGCGGACGCAGCCGTGTTGGATCAAGTGATTCTCTTTTCCCTGCTTTCCATGATGATGTTGCCCTAAATTGTCTTGTGTGGGTGCGTCTATCAGATTATGTTTCTCTCGCCCGTGTCAATAGAAAGTTCAATTCGTTAATAAAGCGTGGGGATCTGTATAAATTGAGGAAACAGATGGGTATTTCAGAGCACTGGGTCTACGTAGTTTGTGATCCGAGGGGTTGGGAAGCTTTTGACCCTAGTACAAAAAAATGGATGAAGTTACCAAAGATCCCTTGTGATGAATGCTTTAAGCATTCAGACAAAGAATCATTAGCTGTGGGCAGTGAGTTACTGGTTTTTGGACGGGAATTAATGGAATTTGCGATCTGGAAGTATAGTTTGGTCCGTCGAAACTGGATCAAATGCCACAGTATGAACCTTCCTCGCTGCTTGTTTGCTTCTAGTAGTTCTGGTTCCATTGCAGTTGTTGCTGGAGGCAGTGATAAAAATGGAAATGTTTTGAAATCTGCCGAGCTGTACAATTCAGAGTTGGGTAATTGGGAGCTCTTGCCTGATATGAACTCTCCACGCAAGTTGTGCTCTGGGTTTTTCATGGATGGGAAATTCTATGTGATAGGTGGAATGTCTAGTCCTACAGAACCCTTGACTAGTGGGGAGGAATATGATTTCCAAACAAGGGAATGGAAGAAAATAGAAGGCATGTATCCAAATGAAAATAGAGCAGCCCAGGCTCCTCCACTTGTAGCTGTTGTAGATAATCAGCTGTATGCTGTTGAATACTTGACTAACATGGTGAAAAGGTATAACAAGGAGAAAAACAATTGGAAAGTATTGGGAAGGCTTCCGGTCAGAGCTGATTCATCAAATGGTTGGGGCCTGGCTTTCAAAGCTTGTGGAGATCAGTTGCTTGTTGTAGGCGGGCAGAGGGGTCCAGAAGGTGAGGGTATTGTGCTAAATTCTTGGCGTCCTAATTCAGGCGTCAACGGTGGAGCATTGTTTTGGGAGGTGCTAGATGTTAAGGAGAATGCAGGGGTATTTGTCTACAACTGTGCTGTGATGGGTTGTTGAGCTTCGTGCAACAAGCTGATGCAAATTAAAGACTCGAGATCTTCAGTCTAATCTGACCAAAATTGTTTGCTGTTTACTTTGTCTCTCAACTCAAGGAATTATTTTTCTCTTAATCTCTGTACTCGATGGTTCTCTCTTGCCTGATTCTGCAGTCTCACAACATCCAAGAGACTACTAAGCAGGGAGAAGGTGAACTTGTTCTTGCATTGGTTTTGTAGTTCAAAACCGATTTCTGATCCACTGCCAATTTTCTTTCCTTAAAAAAATGAAAAGTTTTATTGTTCTAGTTTCTTGATATCCCTCCCTGTTAATGCTTTTTTTTTTTCTTTTTTCTTGGAGATGGTTTGATGTTCTTCTATTTTTTAGGATTGGCAGGGTACTGCTCTCTCATCATCATTTTTATCATTATATATATTATATTCATGCAGTTTTTCTGCTCAAGATTATTGGCATATGATAGTTGTTTCTTCCATCAAGGTCATTATGTCTCAGATCCTAATAAAATATTAAATATTTTAACTTCTTGAGGCTTGAGTTATGGACTAGTACTAGTTCTTGACTAGTTTTAGTTCAAAGTTCATATCATCTTTTTTTGTTAGACAGTTTTTTGTCCTACTGATGCTTAATGGCAGAGGGACTGAGGCTATGTTGTTGTATGCTTAATGGCAGAGATCATATTATTTTACCTTTCTCTACAGCTGTGAAATCTTTTTGCATGAAGTTCCCGGCAATTCTAATGACACACCTGGAAAACATGTTGTCATGCTTTCAAAGAACATCATGGATTTTATGAAACTATTTATACAACACCGTGGTATGTTATCTTGTGCAGTTAATTGTGCTCTTGGTGAAATCAGTCCCCTTGCTTTATACTTGAAATGCATGGCATGTGTTGCTTGCCAGATCGTGTGTCTTATAGACAATATTTATTGCAAAGCACCTTGAAATTCATGATATGTGTTTGAATTGTGTGCTTCATGAGATCAATGCCCATTTATGCTTTTGTGCCAGGAATATGTAGTTGCTTAACTTTCTGAAATCAATTTATCTAGATCTTGCTATATTTTTCCAATGATTTTGTCATTTTATCCCCACTCTCTGCATTTGGATATTGTTTTATATGTCCACTGCTGTTTGCTGTTAATTTATTTTCTCTCTTATCTTGGTTTGTTCAGATTGCCGGTGTTGCAGAATGTATAGGTTATATGGGAGGTCTTCGAGAATCATTTGCTTATTGAATAGGAACTTTTGTGTCTTAGTGCGCTTGGATAGGGTCTATTTACTAGACTTGTGCTTTAGAGTCCATTCGAGTTTTCTTCATGCTCTTCCATTCAATTGGCAACCTTTTACTGCTTGTTCAAGAATCCACTGTTCCATTTCCAAGTTACATAAGGATTTCTGCATTTGTAGCTATGCTTGCATGTTTCTACCTGTTTTAATTAACAACTTTACATGCCTACATCTGTCTCTGCAATAATCTTTTGGTATTAAGCGTGCATCGGAAATAGTCATTTGATAAACTTAATTCCAGGGTCGGCTGCACCTATAGGCATGGATCAAATTCTTCCATTTCGCTCGATTTAATGCGTTTGATGGCATGCTTTCCAAATCCTTTAAATTCTTTATAATCATTTGATAGACTAAGAAAAAGGAAAGGAAAATGAAAAAGAAAAATCACTAAACTAACTGAGCAAACTTTTTTTTGTTCGGCTTGCTTTATCACCACTCATTCATCCCAGTTGTTTGATCGGCAATATAATCTTCACAATTTGTTTTGCTCTTCATTTAATCTATTTTCCCCTTATCTTTTGAGTTTTTCTTGATGTCATTTTTTCACCAAATTTTCTCAATCAGTTATTAGAGCCTGATTTGCATTTTGTCTTATCTTTTCTTTTTTATTCCTGTAATGTATACATTTCAGATTCCTCATTGAATTTTCAAAGAATAATTTTTCAATGAAATTAGGTTTTATTCTTGTTTTTTTTTTTTTTTTTTTTTTTTTTGCCAGTTGTCCTCTCTGATATGCTTATTTGATGAGCATGTATGTCTTTCTTCTTTATCTATTGATGTTCTAAACTAATTTGTTCAGTTTCCTTGTATTCGGTGGTCTATGTTGATCTCGTTTCATTTTGGACTGGAATTTGTATTCAGTCTACATATATGTCTCACTCATGGATAGTCCTGATTGTCCAATATGTCCACCATAGGTCTGTTCCTCTCTCTTAGGTGTGTGTAGTTTTAAGATAGGGAGGGAGGGAGGGAGGGAGGGAGACGGGGCATGCAGTTATCTTTTAAATATAGCCTCCTTCCATGTAGCGTTGTTCCTCTTAATTGAGAGCTTCTCCTTTTCCTAAAACCTCTTGACTGATACATCAAGGACTTAGTAATGACTTCATCGAAGTCATTTTCTGCATCCTTGATGATTCCCTGGATCAGATTCTTCCAGAAATGCCAACAAATAACTGCAGGAAGTTATTTCCTATTCTGTATTCTATCAAAGGGAATGTCCCGATGTGGTCAGCTGATGATCCCGGAAGCTTTCTCGGGTTCAATATTGTCTCTATAGGTTGTCCTATTTTCAGCCAACATGGTGTTGGTCTGTTGGCTTTGACTTCGCCTGTAGAAGAGTGTATTTATTTATTTTTTTCCCTGAATCTTCAATTCTGTTGGCCAATTAGGGACGACTTCTCCTCGATCAAGCAGGGCCTCATGAGATTAGATTGACACCATAACTTGGATTATCAAAGAAGACATTGTTCTAGTTTTGCCACTGAAACCTTTGGAGATATTTACTAGTAGCCATTCAGCGATAGTGTAGTTCAGAAGCAAGGTTTTATCGATCAGCAATGCCCGTTATAGTATTGAACTTGGTTAAGTTAGATTTTTCTATATCATCTCCATGTTTTTTCTCCTGTAATGTTGCAACTGGATAGCAGTAAATATTATTGGTTCCCTTACAGTTACATACACGTACACACCATGGAAATAGTCTCAATGAACTGCCAACTCGCTTAAATTAGTAGATTTCTTCTCTGATTTTATTTCAAAATCACCATTATAATTGGCTTTATCCTGTCTTTATGAAATGAATATCGTTGGGAGTGACCAGGTGTATAATTGATGGTAATATTAGTTACCAACGCAAGAACCTTGTAGATTTATCACCTTGTCTGCACAGCTGGGTCCAGTTTAAATGTGTTGTAGGTTCATAACATTTGACTTCCTGGGCCAGTATCTTTGCCTTCGTATGTCGATGTAAATTGTTTGGCTTCTTGAAAGTAACAAATGTTTTGCATCGTCTTTTAGATCTTTCGAGCTGTTTGAGTTCATAATGCAAAAATAAGTTTACAAGAATTTCAATTGCTTTGGGCAAACTGAAGGTCTTTCATTCATTCAATGATGGAGACCCATACATAAATTAGGAAGAATACTCATATGGACACTCTCTTTTGGATTTAGAGGGTACTAAAATGTTATGACTGCCACCCTTCAATGAGCTTATGATAATCCTAACGAACTCGACGCACTGTACTTTATTTACAATGCCATGAATTTTCCGTCCCTTATTTTTAATGCTTGCTCAGGCTGCAGCTAATCCTACACCTTGAAGTCTAATAATTCTTTTTTGTGCTTGAATATCCTGTGAAGAAGTTTAGTGCATGTTTCATCTTTTCTGCATTGCATGTATTGAACAAAGGTATTGCATGTTTGTGACCATTTGCTAAAAATGAATGTCCAACAAAGTTAACTGATGATACACATTGATTATATTTGAAAGTATGGGAATATAATGGCTGCAAATACTGAGACACACACATGATTTTCCTGGTAAAAAGAGACTCCTTTACTTCATCATGGATACAATCATTCATAAAGTCCATATTGCTGCAAATGCAGACAAGAACTGGCAGAGAGCCCAACCCTTCCCCCCTACCGCAGATTGGTTTCCAAAATCAAAGCTGAAGATGAGATGAAATGAAACAGAGCTTAATTTCTTGCAGGAGCTGATTTTCAACATGAGACACATATGGGTCTCTTTGGACATTAGTCCTTGCATGACTTCATAGTCCTCTGTCTTCTGCTCTTGTAGGCCATCTCATTCTTCATATAAACACAGATTTTAGTTTATTTTTCGATGGGTACCATCATCATGAATTGATGTGGTCCTATGGTCTCTTGTTCTGCAGGTACTTTGATGTGCCAGGCTTAGCCAAAGGGCATTAATTCCTTTACCATGAGAGGGTATAATCATATGGTAAGACATCGACGTACTTTCGATACACTTGTTTGCTACACTGTTAGTTTGTTGGAGTCTTATCCGTGCGTATCTCCATTTGTATCCAACGGGTTCCGACAATGGTGTCGCAAATCTATGGGTAGGAAAGGGCATCGCTCGGTTGAACTACTATATTGATAAGTAATCAGATTGGCTTGTTAACAGACTTGGATGATTAATTTGATGTCTGTAGCATTGTATGATGAGTGTTGTATCTGTCATGCATGGTGTGATTGTGAATCCTGTCATTCTAAAATCCAAAAAAAAAAAAACTTAGGCTGTGGTCCCTTTGTTCCTGACTTCTGCATTGCATCTTAAAGCCAAGACTGTGCCCTCTTTTTAGTGCAGGATTGAAGACGGTATTGGCATTCAGATTGCCCGTCCCATCAAGATGCATTGAAGTTGAATGAAATTTGAACTTTTTTTTTCCCATCTATGACACTTGAATTGGTGTGGAAGAGGACGCTCCCCAAGTCCCATCCCATTTGTAAATAGTATGTGGTAATAGGAACTGCTTGGGTAACCCACTTCGAGCACTAACCCATTTGGAAGTCGTGCAATACATACCGAGATGTACGCATGCACAGCTCGATGTGAAATGCACGAAATTAGTTGGGTTGATGTCCAAAGTGAGTTATTTTTGCATTTTCCTTTCCTATGGTAAGGGAACTACTAAAATAACTCACTTTAGGCACTAATCGAATGTTGTGTAATACATGCGCGAGATGTGTGTGCATGATATATATGGTTTTACAACTTTAGGACACTTATACATTTATTTAGAATTAAGATAAGATAATTATTATTATTTTTTTTTAGGAAATCACTCAAGAAATTATTTAGACTATTCAAACATGTACACTTGAGGAGACACAGGTGAACAACTAATAGGTTTTGCTGTTTTAGGCAAAACATATTTTTTGGAAAAAATTACAAAAGTACAGCATATTTTAGTTTGAGTGAGGAAAATAAGTGTGGTTTTTTTTTATTCAAAGAATAGGGTATATCGCCTTTTGAAAATGCGCTATTAGTTGGGGGAAATTTTTGTGGCATATGTGGACATCCCACGTGGACTATGTTTACACGAATAGCGCATTTTCAAAAGGCGTTATTCGTGTAAACACAGTCCACGTGGTCATACTAATACGAATAGCGCATTTTGAAAAAGACATTATTCGTGTAAACACAGTCCATGTGGACGTCCCACGTGGACTCGGGTACACAGATAGTGCCTTTTGAGTTGTCGACACCTCGAGATATGTGTGTGACGTTTGAATGGTTTGCACGAAGATGCATGACTCGCCCACCTCGACATACGTGTGTGGCGTTTTCATGTATTGTCAACTAGGAGATACGTGTGTGATGTTTGCATTGGCTTTACCACCTCGAGACATGTACGTGACGTTTGCGTGAGTTGCAAGATGTTGCATGGGTCGCCCACTTTGACAGATGTGCTTGACATTTGCATGAAATCTCTACCTCAGTACGCATGGGTGACGTTTGCATAGGTTGTCCACGTCGATATGCGTGCGTGTTGTTTACATTGGTTGTCTACCTCGAGATACGCGAATGATGCGGGTCGTCCATCTCCATATGCACGTGTCGTTCATAGGGCGAAAAACTCTATAGATAGCTCATTCTCAAAAGGAGTCATTCATAGAGCGTATAATTTTGTATAGATAGATAGCTCATTTTCAAAATGAGCTATCAATACAAATGTCTTTCACTTCACCACCACCTCACCATCATGCTTGCCACCTTATCATCAATAACTCATTTTCAAAAGGAGTTATACCTTACTTTTTGAATTTAAAAGTAAACCTCACTATTTTGTGAAATACAAACTAACTCCACCCCACTTTTTGAAGAATGCTTGAACTTTAATTCTTTTGTGTTTTTGGTTTTTGAACTTTTATTATTATACATTTGGTCAGTGAACTTTTATTATTGTAGGTTTGGTCCCTGAACTTTTAAAATTTTTATGCTTTTAGTCTATGAACTCTGAGTTTTTTTTTAATGTTTTTGAGAAAAATTAATTTTTTATTTTTATTTTTGTTGGTCGATGTAAGTTGTCGGTTCAGTTATACAAACCAATTTACTCTTCTTAATTAGTCACGTGACACTTTTGTTACCACATCACTGAAATTTAATATTATAAATAGTGAAAAGACTAAATGTAGAGTTTTGTGAAAGTTCAAGGACCGAATGTATAGTAATAAATGTTCATTGACCAAAAACGTAAAAAACACAAAGTTTAGGATGAAATGATTGGTTTTGCTTAGGTTTTATTATAATCAGATGTGATCAAGATGGATCAAGTTTGAACCTCTCCGGTGCTACATTGTTACTCTTTCGATTGTGGATTGGGATGTGCAAGCTCGTATATCGATGTAAGTGGCAGAATTAATCACCATCCTTGCAGAGTATTTTTAAAATTCAATAATATTGGGAAAGTAGAGGAGATGATGTGATGGGAAGTGAGTAAAGAGGGAGAAGTAGAGCCTGGATTAAACAAGGAGAGCAGCAGAAAACACAAGGGAAGGGTGAAGCAGAGAGAGTGTTGTTTTCAAGGCAAAACCAAAAAAGAAAAAGAAGAACGTGAAGAGCACAAAATAAAAAGCAGCACAGCAAGCATGGGAAAGCGGGCAGGGGAGGAGAGAATCTGCACGCCACAACTTCCCTCCAAACACCAACCCCTTCTTTCTTTCTGACAAATGGATTCCCACACACTATATCTATCAACTCGCACTACACCACTTACCGCTAGGCAGCTATTACTTACTACTAATAATAATACTGATCGATAATGTTCTCTTCCAAGCCTCTAAGCGTCAAAACACTTACCATTTTTAATCTCTCTCTCTCTCTCTCTCTCAATCACTCCCTCACTACATCTTCTTTTGTATAATATATCTTATTCATTACTATCTATTCTCCCATTCCCTCTCATTCTGCAGATTCTCTCCCCTCCCCCACTTTTATCCTATATTTTTAAGGAAATATTACAATGACACTCCTAAGTATGATAGGAATGTAATGGATCCACAAAAACAGTTCGGATTCACCTCGAGTATATAGCTTACACATTTCGAGGGTGCATAATGTGTTATTAGTTGGACATTAATTAACTATAATCACTTTCTTTTGCCCCAGCCTGATATCAAAAAGTTTATTTCAACTAATCCAAACTTATGCCAGATCCACCGATAAAAGGAGTATTGAAGCTTTTTAATGAAAACTACTGGCTTAATTAAGATGGTAATTACTTTTTAAGAGACTTGAGGGCCAAACATCTAAGGCCTTGTTTGGTTAGAGGTGAAGTTATCTCCCGGGAGATAACTTACAGGGAGTTGAGAATTAATCATGTTTGATAGCCCAACTTGTTTGTAAGTTATCTCCCAACTTACACCCTACGATGTGAAATATCTTCCCACCATCCCTTAGGGAGTTATCTTTCAGGAGTTGTGGACACAATTACCCCTCAATTCATTTATTATTCATATCTCTCTTGTTTAAAGGCTATTTATATTATATCAATTCATATTTTTTATTATTTAAAAATTTGAAAATTCCCTACAAGTTTTAAGTTGAATCAAATATGAAAATATCAACTCCAAGGAGTTAATTTCAAAAAGATAACTCACAACTAACACTGTAAATTAGCAAAAACGAATCAAACGAGGCCTTAAACTAACTTCTATATATAGGTGTGCATTTGGTTGGTGAATTTATTATTCTAAGTATTTCTCTTTCTTTATAATCAAAATATATTTGCGTATGTCCAAATAGAGTAGATTGGACGATTATTTAATGCAGATGTTTTTTCCCTATTGTTTGTGCAGCTTTTTTAGACGTGGAAGACCGATTGGCTCCTATCACTGCTTCTGTGGCTCTGTCCGTGTCTTCTTTCAAGTTTTATTGACCTGCCCTTCGTATTACTTCTCTCCTACCATGCTTTTAACTTCTTTGTTTGCTTTCATTCTTTTATGAAGCTGTAGTTTTGGCAGCACGGTTTTGTTGTAATGTTAATTCAATTGTGTGTTGTTCCACTGTTTCATATTGATTAGTTGACTGGTTTTTAACTTACATTCGATATCACCCATCTCCCTAATTAATCATATTTTTTAAACATTGTTAATTTTTTACAGTGGCGAAATTGAGCAATATAATTTATAACTATAGTGCGCTGTCAGGGTACGTGGATATTTACAATTACACATAAATTTATAAATATAAGAGTTTGTCAGGTATTAAACCCGGCTCCTAATAATTTTTTCATAAATTTATATTTCAACCATAAAAGAATGAATAATTGTAATTAGAGAGATCAATCAAAAGTTCTCTAATAAATGTGACAAGTAATTAAGAGGGGCTGAGGCGGCTCGGGCACACCCACACAATTATATATATAAAAAGCTCTCTATCAAGAAAGAAATTAAAGAAAATAAAATATGAGAATGATGGGGGGTTTTAATTAATTTCTAGACAATATTCCATATGTAAATTAGATGGTAGGGTCAAAGAAGGGAAGGTAGCGTAGGAAAACCCAGGAAGCACAAGATGGTTTGATGAGGGTAATAGAGGAAACAATGAAAAAATAAAACAAAACTACTGAATAAAGGGCATGCTTTAATGGGCAAAAGTACTGGTTCTTGGGTCAGAAAAGATGGACGTTATAATGATTAAAGTGTGAGGCAGGTACAGTTGAATTAGAGATCATCAAAGGAAGTTAGATTAATTTAAGGTTCGGACAACAGTGAATTGAAAGAAAAAAATAAAAATAAAAAAAAATAAAGAGTGTGTGAATGAAATGAATAAAAGGAATCCAAGTAGTCCAAGCACTTGAAGACAAATCAGTTTCAGAAAAGAAAAGCAAACTTTGCTTTCCGATCCAGAAAAAGGAGATCTCAAAACCAACAAAACCATAAGTTTAGGAAATTGCGTGGTTGCCCATATGCACTAACTAGTACCCTCCCTTCTTTCTCTCTATATATATTTAGAGAAGCTGTGGCTGTGGTTGTGGCTCTGGCTGTGCATGCAATGCCTTCACTTCACATCTTTATTTTCTTTTTTCCATGTATATATGTGTTACATATATGTTTGTACATGTGTATGTGAGTGTGTCACTTTTTACTTAAAATTAGGGGAAAAAATAAAGGAGAGTAGTGCCCGGGGTGATAGTCGTTTCTTCAGCTCGGCCTCTTGTTTATGCCAACGCAAAAGGTGCATTGTTTGTTCAGATTTCATTCTCCAAACCCATTACTTTTTTTGTTTAACAGTGTAACACACAATATATATACCCTGCAAGCCCTCTTGATCAATATCATCATCACCTTATTAATTATATATATATATATATATATAGATATATATGATCAATATCACAATATATGCATTCATATATCTTCTCCTTCTTCATGATTATGGATATGTATGCGCATGTTTGCATGTTTTTATGAAGCATTATGAGAAGGTGCATCACATTGATGGATACATGGATATGTGCCTGGCTCCCTGTATGCCATTTGCGGAGTTCATCAAAGCGTCGATGATCTTCTCGTACATGGCGTGCGAGGAGCCAAGCATTCATATCGATCGTATACCACCACCTCCATATATTTTCATTATATATATGTTGGCTTGCTACAGTACTAGCACTACGATTTTTTTTTTTTAGCTTTAGTTATATTCTTAATTTGACTATTAAAAGAAATCCATGTAATGGCTATAAATTACCATTTTTACCTTTTTCTCATTGCTGTTTCATTGTTTTCATGAAATATGATTGAGAAAAACCTAGTTAGCTAACCTATTTATTTATTTTTGTTGAAGGTTTTTTTCCTTTTTTCTTTTTTTTCGTTTGCTAATTAAGGAAGATGCATGTCTGTTACTATGACATTTTTTTTTCTTATGATCTTCATTAATGTTAATTAGTAGATGAGGACTTAAGGAGTGATAAAATATGAGAAAAATTGCAGTTTAGCTATTTGGTTGTGGTCTCTCTTTTTTTGTTTTTTTTGTTTTGCTTTGTTTTTGTTTTTTTTTTTTTTTTCACACACAAATACATACATATTAGGCAGAAATCTAGAAGAAAAAAAAACTAATTAAATTAATATTATTGTGCATGATGTGTTGTACAATCATTTTTTATTATATTACATATGCAGGTAACCCTTGTTTTTTCAGTCATTCCTTTGGATGCTCAGAACATTACTAGGAAGTATTGGCTAGGGCATGTCTGCAGCCTTGCTTGGAAGCTCGTACTATATGTATTTCATATGATCATCATCCTACATGGTTTCTTGTTCTCTTGCCATTTCATTTAATTATGTTTCTTGCAGATCATGATTCATATATTTTCCGGCCGGCATATATGTACTTTTTTTTTGTTCAAATATTTCGACATATATACTTGTTTCTCCTTCACATCTATTTTGTAAAATGCGCGTATACAAATTATACGTGTATAAATGTGCATATACAAATTGTACGTATGTTTGTATAATGTACATCATATGTATACAATTCACAACATAGCCTCGACCTTCTCAACTTGGTCAGGGTTGGCAATATGGATCAAATGCTTTCATTCATCTCTATATTATTTTACTTAAAAAGTTCTTACTTTTTGGCAAATGATGTCTCGTCAATTTGACAATGAAGTTTATATATCTGCTAAGCATGTATTAGCCAGTATATATGATTAATTTGCTAATTCAGTTTTGTAGGGACGAGGTGCATGTTAGCAAGCTAGCTATAGAGGACTTAATCTATGTATTATTGAAATGCGCAAGCTTGTAAATTTTTAATGTCCACCACAAAAATGCTAGATTAATTGTAATGACGTGCATTAGAGTATACTATATATATCCGTTATTTTATGTATAAATTCTCTAATTAACTCGCATGGGTGTGTTTAGGATTTTGGAAAAGATGTATTAATTAACGAGTACTAGCCACCATTTGATATATAGTAATACATACCTATATAATTACTCATGTCATGAGAATTATGTCTTTTGTGGTGGTGATTAAACGACTATCCAAGGATTTCGAAATTGTAATTGATTAGGGTTTAAAAAAATGTAATTAACTACTTTTGTATGTTTCCTCAAAAAAAAAAAAAACTTATGTATGAAGCTATAGATCATCGATTAGTAAATGGTTTTCAACACCAACATCCCCATTTCCAATTATTTCCTTAATTAATTAAAGTTGGTGGATTTGCAGGTCAACATAGAGAGTTCTATACAAGTGATATTCATCATACATCCATACTCTCGATTGATCTACTCATCAATTTTCATATCATTAATTAATTAATCAATATGAATATACCTTGCTTATCTCCAATATTTTTGTCCATGTATGGGGTTAAAGGCGCCGGAGGAGGCAGGACATGCGCTGGGCGAGATGATGAACATCATGCAAATGGAGGCGGTGGAGTCGACCTCTAATCATTATATATAACAATTAATATTGTACTGTATATATTATTGGTTTAGCAATTGATTATTATTATTATTATTTTTTATCTGCAGCACTCCATATATGGTGACTTAATCGACTACTCAAGGCTCGAGCCGAGTTGACTCACTAAAGGGTGCTCTTCTAGTGGTGGTTAGTTTTTGCATTTGTAGATTCTTGAGATTAATGTTTTTTTTGATTAAAACAATTGAATAGTATTAATTTATAATGTTAACTGAGCTTGTTTTTATATATTTAACCAATTGCACATTTTTATTAACCCAATAGGGCTAACTATAAAAAAATAACACTTAACTTTAGTCATTTTTGTAGAAATAACACAAACTTTCAAATTTGTCAGAAGAAACGTAAACTTTCAATATTTTTTCAATTTTAGCACAGAGAGCGATTCAGAGCTTTTGAGCACTAACATTGTAACTTGAACTTGGGTTTTTTACTGTTCACGTTAACTATGCCGACAAAAATCTTAACTCCCATCAAATTGATTTTTTAACCTTTTATTTCGCAATTATAAAAATAATTTTTTAAAAAAATGAAAACAAAACAAAAAATAGAAAAACAAAAAAAAAAAAAAAAAATAAATTAATTTCGCATTTTTTTTTTCTCTTGCTAACTAAAAATATGAGTTTGACTCATTTAATCAACTTTCGTCTATAAAAGAAAAAATGCGTACTTAGGATTTCGATTTCGTTGTTCTTTTTGTTTTTTATTTTTTCAATTTTGTCGTGTTGTCTTTTTTTTTTTTGTAAAAAATCTTGTTGTTTTTAATTAGGAAAAAATTGATTAGATAGGGGCTAAGGTTTTGTTGATTCGGTTAAAGTGAACCGTAAAAAAATCGGGTCCATGTTGCCACGTTAGCACTCAAAAGTCCCAAATTACGTCTCTATGTTAAAATTGAAAAAATAATTGAAAGTTTTTGTTATTTCTGACGAAATTAAAAGTTGGTGTTATTTATGCGAAAATGTCGAAAGTTTGTGTCATTTTATAATGTTACATAATGTACTCCTCTACGTAAAAAAATGTACTTTCTCCATTTCCACGATATCTATCACAATTTGGGGATTGTCTTTGTATTCCATAAAATAAGTGACATTAGTGTAAGTTTTGAATCGCTAATGGAAAATATGCAAAGATAAACACATGACAACACAAAGAGATGTTTACGTAGTTTGATCCAAGACCAACATTTACGGGGCCAAGCCCAAACGTGAAGAATCCAATAATGTTAGAAAGTTATATATTTATGCAACACCCCAACAATTAATCCTTCATTAGGCTTGCTACACTACCTTTTACTATCATAATGATCTCTTACTCTAAGATCCCCTTAGTAAGTTTAAGTGTACTTGATTAGTTCACCCTAATATCCCTAAACAAAGAAAATGAAAATACATGTTCAACGAATTGCCAGTTGCAACCGCTGAATCAAAAACCCACAAGAAGAAGAACAAAACATGATCATTGATATATACTTATGTTTCCTAAAGACTAACGTTGATATGAGCTTTCTAAATCCCAAAATAGCATGGACATGTTGATCCTCTCTTCACACATTTAGAAAGTAGACAAAATCTTCTCAGAGACTAATTATGATTTAAATCTAGAACAAAAATTTCGTTATAAAGAAAATTCTATATTTGTATCAGTTGCAATTGTCTTATTTACAACTGCCCTTTTGTTAACGTTGCAGCTAACTTGTCGTAACTGCCCCTATTGCAGCTACCCTTGTTCAACTATTGTTGTTGCAACAATTTGCAGCTTCACATCAATCTATAACTTGTGATTGATTACATTTTGATAAATTGTGCAAATAGTGACAATTAATTCTCACACTAACAATATCCCCCTTTGTCATTATTTGTCAAAAACCATCCGCAAACTATGTAATCATGATAGAAACCCATAAGAACCTAAACAAGAAATAGGTAAAACAACCTATCCAAATTGTAGTTATATCTTAACCATTCATGTTATATCTAAATCAAAAAAATAATGAAGCACATTGTTCTCAAAATTAGCACTCCCCCTACATGCATATTCTCTCTCCTTATGACATAAGAATGGCAAAGAAGCCAATGGAGTTAGCGCCCAGATAATGGAGGAAGTGAGCCACCAAGAATGCAGTCTATCTCCACAACCTGATAAAGTAGAATATCCCGTTAATCAAGTAGGAAAATAAATAAATTAGTTGCACATGCTAAACCATATCTAAATAATACTAGAAATCTCGTACAACTCAAAATATAACTCATTGTCTCAAGCAAGCGACAAATGTATCCCCCTTATGAAAAAGAGAAGGCACATTGGAAGATATCTAAAAAATCCCAAACCACTACTACTAAATAGTATGACTCCATCTCAATCCATAAACAACCTAACTAATAGTAGTCAAGCACCTGAAGACAAGTAGTTAGCCATTGTTCAAATCAAGTAGCAGTCACAATTGACATATTGCAACAAGACTTAAAAAGTTTTAGTCATTGGTCCAACAACTTCAGTTGCAACAAGCTTAAGAGTAGCAACCTCTAATGGCAGATGTGCTCGATAAAATGGTATCACAAAAAACAACATCAAAGCTGTAAGAGAAATAGAGGATGAAGAAATAGTGCCAACTAGTTAGGAGTGCCTTTTTTAGTGTAACAACTAACAAGAACATCTTGAACAATAAATTATTGATAAAGCACTTTTTCTCATAGTTTAGTGTTATCACCTCGTGCAACTTGTTGCAACAGAAAACAATTATTGTAAGATCTATAACCCAACAACAAACATTTGGCGTCATTATCATACACATTGCATTCTTCTTTAGTGAACTTCACATATAAATCTTCGTTGCACATATAGCTGACTAACACTAAGAAGATTTGACTTAAGATCTTTGACATGGAAGACATTTTCAAGAGTAGGTAGGTCTTCAACCTTAAGTGTAACCTTGCCAATTACTCTACTACGAATACCATCACCAAATGTAACATGTCTATCAATGCATTATGTATAATATTTCAGAAATGTCGTATCTCCCGTCATGTATTTAGAACACCCACTATTAAAGTACCAATATGATGAATCAATTAATGTCAGTGAAACATGTGCAACATCACATTTTTGGGTTGGCTTAAGTACACGCTTAAGATTCTGCTGACGAGATGGTAATGAAATCCGAGATTCAATTGTTTATGCTTAGTAACTTCTTATTGCCTCCTTGCTAATTCACAATACATTCTAAAACAACGTGGCAAATATGACCTTTAATTTGAATCTACAATAATAGCAAGTAAGAATAAACCTTGTAGGAATTTCGGTAGGCGATTGTAATTGCCTAAAATGCTAATAGTGGATTAGTTTGTAATTAAGGATCGCCGACCAGTGATGTGGCTCGAGAGCGGGTACACGATCCCGACACTCGACACAAAGACCAAGTAATTTATTATTTTTGGTATGATGGATGCTTGGTGCATTATATATGTGTAGACTTATTAAGTCACTTTTACTTATATATAAACGTCGAGACACGTATAGGAATGCACCTCAAGAAGCGTGTCGACGTAGGACTAGGGGTAGAGAGTAATATGCCAGGTCATAATTTAGTTAATTATGATTAGCATAACTAAACTAATGTGCCTATAGTTGGATTTATGTAAATGAGGCCTAAGTTAAGAAAATAAGACACTAAGCATTGATATGCCTCGGATGCGTGTTATCACCATCACTATATAACTTAGTGTACTTATGTGTGTTATGATATAGATGAGTTAATGGATTGTAGGAGCAAGTAATAAGATCAAGGGTCATAAATTAGTTCCACCACTATATAAAGGAGTGTTAGTGGAAAGTCTCAATCTTATCATCTTTAGTTCATGTAAATGAGAGAAAATAGACTTGGAGTGATCTATAACTAGGTAAGCCAATCTTCATCACCACTTGTGAAATTCAAACAAAATTTGTAACTGTTGAATTAGTTCTAGTTTTTAGCAATTTCAGTGAGCAAATGACTTTGTTTTTCAAATCTAATTCCATATTTTAATTCATTGTGAAATTCCACTAATTCTACTACAAAGAAGTTTTGGATTTGGATTTGTTTTCATAAAGTTATGAATTTTTGAAGTTGTAATACAAAATTAGAAATTTTGCATTTTGTTGTTATGAACCGGTCTCTGTATTGTGGTTATAACTTTCCCATTTTAAATTGAATGTACCGATTCTGGTGGCATTTGAAAGCCAACTAAAAAAGGAACAACTTTTGCCTACTGAAATATTTTGAAATTCGAAAGTTTTCATGTATAAAAATCCTTTCCAACTTTGATGATGAATTTGGAATTTCTAGGTTCATAGTTTTGCTAAAGTCCTATTATTTTAAGCATAACTCTCTCATTTTTATTGTATTGCGCTCATATTTTAGTATAATGTTCTAGGATATGTTTGTAAGCTTCAGTAAAAAATCATGAGTTATGAAGCTATGGTTTAGGAGAAATGAATTTTACAAAGTTGCTGGTCGAAATAAAAAATCATTTTTAGCCATTGTGGTAAAATTTCATATCACTCTCATTTCTTATCAAAATTGCACAAATCTCATAGTTTTGGAAAACTAAGCAACAACTTTGACCTATAGGAGGATTTTAAGACTCGAATGTTTCATGCCCAAAAATGCGTTGCAACATTGGACAAAAATGGGAACTTTATTTGGTAACTAGGAGCTGATTTGGGAAGATCAACTTAAAATCCATTCAACCAATTTGAATACACAATAAACACATTTAGTTTACATCATAAGACTGAGGGAAGATAGCTCGGGTACTAGGAGCAAGTTGAGGTCATATTCATAAGCCAGGGTATGAGTTTGGAGTGGTCGAGAGCTGGTTTAAGCTAGGAATTGCGTGAATTGTAAGTAAATTGATTGAGATATTTCTCTATACTTCATTTCTTATTGTTGTTTCCTGTTTACGGTTCTTTGGACTAGTTGCCTTTTTGTTTTTTGTATGTCATTCCTCGAATTTAGTGTGTAATTCAAACTTTGATTGTTGTCAAATTAGAATATGTGCTTCGATTACCTGATTTAATTTTGGGTGTATGCGACATAAGAGGTATGGGACCATGGGATGTCGGTATTCTGACTAGTTAGTGACACGAACCTACTATATAAGGTCGATGCGACGACAAATTAAGGTAATACCGAAGCGCTATGTGTAATGATCTATTACATGAGGTCGATATGCCATGTTTTATAGCCAATAAGGATAGTACCTACGTGCACTGCTCGTTAAGCAATTACCTAAGATCTATGTGATCAAAAAGGGTAATGCTCAGGCCAATGTATTGGACACACGGTTGACTAGAATTAGTTCATTCTTAAAGGTTATGTTGATCTTACTTTGTTTAGTTGTGATGTTTTGTAACATGTTTGTATTTCAATATTGTTATATACTTTTGGATATGTTCCTGTTGTGTTTGGAAATATAGATAAATGTCTCTCAGTGTTACTTTCTACGTTACTATACTTACCGTCCTTTTTATGATGGTGGGTGCTAATCCATCGAGTAGTAGACCATGCAAGGAGAAGATCAGTGACTACCTTTGAGCCGTTTACATGCTATTACTTAAGATTTTGTAGGTTTTTGATATTTTGTTGTATGAATTACTTTGTCTTTTACATACTCATGGGTTATATATATTTGGGTTAAGCGATAGTTCCCCGACCTGAAACATGTTTATTATACCGCCATTGCCATTCCGTTATTATATACATGTGGGCATTGTTTCCCGATTTTCATAGTAGGTGTTTTTATTAAGTCTTCCACTGATAATATTAAAATGTTTTTAAAAATCTTAATCAACTCTATAAATCACAACTAACAAGAAATGAATAATACTTATCCTGAGCACATATAACATGGTGAATGAGACAAAGGCATACTAATATGTCGTTAAGTCCTACGTGGCTAAGATTATGGATTAATGACATGATTAGGCCGGACGATACCCTAGATTAGGGAAGGGGCCATCATTGTTGGTATCTGAGCCAATGTTTACGATAAGTATGAAATGAAACATGAATAAAATACAAACTTTAGATGTGGAAACCAAACGATACTTGCTTATAAACTTTTTGTTGGAAAATGAGCGAATATGAGTTGGGAGTTAGTATATGTACATGGTATATTTTATATATATATATATGCGTAGAAGTTGATTCTCGAGTGCGATCTACTTGTGGAGTATGATGAAAGATAAGTTTAAGGGCGAAATGGTTACCCTAGTAGCGTTCAACATTTATGAAAACATATGGAGTTGGACATACATAATCACCACTCAGGAATTTAAATTGGTTGAGCTACTTGCTATGATGAGAGCGCACTTGCCTACAACAACCCCAATGTAAAACAATATAATGAAGATGAAGTTATGAACCTCCGACAGGCTGAGAGAGAACAAATGATGAATTACCGAGATTACTATAGATATTTATGCTATCTTGCTGAAGATACTGTTGAGGTTGAGCTGATTTAGTTCATGTTACATGAATTGAGATTATTAACCTGTGGGAGAGTTGATGCTTAGATGGTCGAGGGTGACCCGACTTAGTCTGAGATTTATAAACTAAGAATCCGATAAACTAGGGTAGTGTTATCTAAATAAGAAATTCCTAAAACTTCTTAGAAAGTTACGCTTAGAAAAAATTTGTTTTTGAGTACTATAAACAAAGTGCTATATATAGCGATGATATGTAGGAGTTTGCTAATTGTGGACTTGCCTACTAAGATATGTGGACCCAGGTTGAAGTAGTTAGTGGACCACCTATGGTAGTTGAGAAAGGCAAGTTTTGGGGCTAGCATCATTTGAAATACTAAGGTAATTACATTGAGAATGAAAAAATAGTTAAAGATGCAAAATTGGGATATAGTAAATTTCGAGTATGAAATTTCTATTAGTTAGGAAGATTGTAAAGTTACAAAATACTAATAGTATCGAATTCGTCCATAATTAAAAGTCGCCAACCCGTGATGAGGCGTGAAAGCGAGTACACGATCCCCAAAAATCGGCATGAAAATTGAGTAATATATTATTTTGGGTAGGATGGGTGCTTAGTGCATTGTATATGTGTAGACTTATTAAGTCAATTCTACTTGTATATAGACGTCAAGACACGAACATGGATGCGCCTCGAGATGCATGCCGACGTGGGATCGGGGGGGAGGGGGTAGAGAGTTATATGGAAGGTCATAATTTAGTTATTTATGATTAATGTAACTAATCTAATGTGCCTAAAATTGAGTTTATGTAGATGAGACCTAAGTTAAGAAAATAAAACACTAAGCATTGGTATGCCTCGGGGTGTGTGTTGTCACAATCACTATATAACATAGTGTACATATATGTGTTATCATGGATGAGTTAATGGATTATAGGACCAAGTTATAAGCCTTTAGTTGTGATAGAGATGAGTGTTTTAACAAGATCAATGGTCACAAATTAGTTCCACAACTATATAAAGAAGTGTTAGAGGAAAGTCTCAATCTTATCATCTTTAGTTTATGCAAATGAGAGAAAATAGATCAACCAAGAAGAATTCAGGAACTTTGAGAAAGTTCTGATGAATTGAAGAGTGATTGAGCAAGTCAAAGAAGATCTACAACTAGGTAAGCCAATCTTCATCACCACTTTGTAAAATTTAAACAAAAATTGTAAGTTTTGGTTCGATTCTGGTTTTTCAACAACTTTTGTAGGCTAATGAATTTGTTTTTAAAATCTGATTCCATATTTGGATTCCTTATGAAGTTCCACTAATTATGCTATAAAGAAGTTTTGGATTTGGAATTGTTTTCATAAAGTTTTGAATTTATGAAATTGTAAGACTTCATGTTGTTATTATGAACTAGTCTCTATATTTTGGTAATTACTTTCTCCTTTTAAATCGAAATATACCCATTCAGGTGGCGTTTAAAAGCTAACTCAGAGAGGAACAACTTTTGCTGTTTAAAATACTTTGAAAGTTGAATGTTTTCTTGTCTAAAAAGCCTCTCCAACTTTGATGATGAATCTGGAATTTCTGAGTTCACAATTTTGCTACTGTCTTGCTGTTTTGAGCATACCTCCCTCATTTCTTATTGGATTAAGCTCATCTCTTATTATGATGGTCTAGGATATGTTTATAGGCTTCAGTAAAAAAATAATGAGTTTTATTTCTATGGTTTAGGAGAAATAAGTTTTACAAAGTTGATGATCGAAATAAAAAACTATTTCGAGTTATTACAGTAAAATTTTCTTATCTCCATCGTTTCTTATCAAAATTGCACAAACCTCATAGTTTAGAAGAGTTAAGACAAAGACCAACAACTTTTATTCTTGGAAGGTTTTAAGAATTGAATGTTTCATGCCTAAAAATGTGCTGCAACACATGACCGAAATGAAAACTTTAGTTGGTAATTAGGAGCTGATTTGGGAAGATCAACTTAAAACCTATTCAACCAATCTAAATACCCATAATCATACTTAGTTGACTTCAGGGGACTGAGGGTGTGACGGCCCCAAATCCCGAGGTCGCCACGTGGGGAGGCGCTGGCCCAGCGGTCCCGTTCGATCCTTGACCCACTGGGTCCCACGCGCCACTGACGCCATTTTCCACAACACGTCTCCTCGATACGCGTGTTAACTCCATTCGTTAAGCAATTTAGTTCGATAGTTTAATCATTAAAACAACAGCGGAAGTCTTAAATTTAAGGCAAGTAAACAATTAAATTTATTTTCATATAAACATCATTTAATAGAGCAATTCCTATTGTGGAAAACCCGGGGAAAGTACTTTGTACATATGCGACAATATTAAACAATAATATATACAAGTACAGTATCTATTCGGTTTCCCATTTCCCAAAAGTAAGCAAAATATCAAAATCGCACGTACTAGTAGGTCCTTGACCGCGGCAATCCGATAAAGTAGCCCAAAATGTCCTTGCCCCTACTAGCAGGGTCTGCACTCGACCATCACCAAAAAGTATGGATGGAGAGTACAGTTAGTAAGATTCCAACAAAGTACACCGAGCATTTATATGAGCATAAACAGATATCAATAACCATGTCAATTAATCATGTGGAAACTAAACATGCAACTCTACTAAGATCATCACATGAATAAATAACACGAGAGAAACAAACCATGTACTCCTCCCGGTCACACTAAACTGTACGTCGAACCCCCAGGATCATTTCGGTGAGTGCCCCACTTCCTTTCACCTGGTTTCCATACCCCCAGGATCCTTTCAGTGGAAGCCCCAACTTCCTTTAACTTGGTTACCCGCGTACAACCTAGTGTGCCATAAGTACAACACGAATATCAAAAGTCTCAACCCCCAACCCAAATGCGTCACGAAATCAATAACAAGGAATAGGGGGAATAGCATCCAACAACCACAAATAGGCAATCAATGATAGAAAAGTAAACCCTCAGTGACTTTTAGATGGAATCTTACGTACCTCAAAATCGCACTCGCACGCATCTCGATATGCGCACCCGACACCTTACTATAGCATCCTATGTCCCTGGTGTCAATTTATACCATTTAGCTAATAAATCATGCAAATCACAATTAAAATTAGGTGAAATACACCTCACCTCAATCGCCTCATCGATTCACGCCTCCGATCGGTCCGACAACACCATCGCGTCGTTCACCGCGCCGTTGCCGCTGCCGAGCCGACGTCGCTGCCGCGCCGACGCCGTCATCGTCACTGCGCCGATGCCGTCGTCACCATCGCGCCACCGCCGGCCGCTCGCCGGCGCTGCCCCACCGCCGGCCGCTCGCCGGCGCTGCCCCACCGCCGGCCGCGCTTCCGTCTCCTCCACCGCACAGTCGCGCTGTCCAGCAGCCCCACCGCGCAACCGCCGCCGCCGTGCCACCCCTGCTGTTGCTGGCAGCGCCTCCTCGCCGCGCTGCCACCGTGTCGCTAGAGCCGCGCCGTCGTCTCCCCGCGCAGCCCAGCAGCCACGCCGCACAGCCGGTCGTCGTCGCTGCTCGCGCCGCCGCTCACGTCCGCGGCTGCTTCGTCGTCGACATCTCGCCGCCGTGCCAGAGAGTCACCGGGGAGGTCGTCCGCAGCCGGATCCGCGCCGGGAGCCACCGTCGTCGTCCCTCCGCGAGCTCGCCGGAGCTGCTTGTTGCCACTCTTTCTCTTTTTCTCTCCTCTCTGTTGTGTCTTTCTCTATCTCTTTTGATCTTATCTTCTCTTTTTATATATATATATATATTATATTATATATACCTTTTCTTTTTTTATTTTCTTTTTGATTTCAAATCAAAAGTGTCCTTGAGATTCGTGCAACACGATTCTCGAGACAAACTCAATAATTTCGCCTCTTTGTCCACCGCCTCTATGCTTGACCAAAATTGTCTCGAGTCTCGCTAATTTGCGTATTTCGAGACAAATCCAAAAACATATTTATTTTTTATGCTTTTCTTAAAACAAAACCGAGCAGCACGCATCTCGAGGCACCAACCCGCCTCATTTTCAAAATTTTGATACTCACGCTACACGCATCATGAGACGTATTCAATGTACACATTAAAACCACATAAATCGACTATCTCGATCCCACGTTGGCACACGACTCGAGACGTATCCATGTTCGTGTTTCGGCTCTTCGAATTCTCTACGTATACGTTTCTCAACAATTAGCATCTCCACTCGAGATTTGAACATATATATCCCGGCAAGTGGGTCCCACATACGACCCTAAAATGACACGTGACACGAGTCAAATTTTTGGGCCGTTACAGAGGGAACGTAACTCTGGTACCGGAGGTGAGTCGAGGTCGATTCAGAAGTTCAGGTACGAGTTTGGAGTGGTCGAGAACCAGTTTAAGATAGGAATTGCGTGAATTGTAAATAAATTGATTGAGATATTTCTCCATATTTCATTTCTTGTTATTGCTTTCTGTTTACAGTTATTTGGACTAGTTGTCTGTTTGTATTTTGTATGTCATACCTTGAATTTAGTGTGTATGCTAAACTTTGATTGTTGTCAAATTAGAATATGTGTTTAGGTTTCCTGATTTATTTTGGGGTCTACGTGGCACACGGGATATGTGACTCGGTGATGTTGATATTCTTACTAGTTAGTGACACGACCCTACTATATGAGGTAGATGAAATGAATAAGCAATGACCAATTAGGGTAATACTAAAATGTTATGTGTAATTAACAATTATATGAGGTTGACATGCTGTGTTTCATAGCCAATAAAGATAGTACCTACATGCACTGCTAGTTAATTAATTACCTAAGGTCTATGTGATCAAAGGGTAATGTTCAGGTCAATGTGTTGGACATATGGTTGACTAGAATTAGTTCATTCTTAGCGGTTGTGTTGATCTTTACTTTGTTTAGTTGTGATATTTTGTAACTTGTTTGTGTTTCGGTATTGTTGTGTTGTGAATATATGCTTTCTGATGTGTTCCTATTGTCTTTGGAAATATGGATAAATGTCTCTTAGTGTTATTTTCTACATTACTGTACTTACTGTTCTTTTTATGATGGTGGGTGAAGACCCATCGAGTAGCAGATTGGGCATGGAGAAAATCGGCGAGTACCTTTACGCCATTTACGTGTTTCTACTTAAGATTTTGTAGGTTTTTGATATTTTGTTGTATGAATTACTTTATGTCTCTTACATACTTTTAGGTTGTATATATTTGGGTTGAGCAATAGTTCCCCGACCATACACATATTTATTACACTGTCGTCGCCGCTCCGTTGTTTATATACATGTGGTCGTTGTTTCATAGTTTCCATAGTAGGTGTTTTTATTAAGTCTTCCTGGTGATAATATTAAAATGTTTTAAAAGTTTTAATTAACTCTAAAAACCACAACTAATGAGAAACAAATAATACTTATCCTGAGCATGTATAACAAGGTGAATGAGACAAAAGGCTGACTAATTCGTTGTTAAGTCATATGTGGCTAAGATCAAGGCTTAATGATGAGATTAGGTTGAGTGGTGCCCTAGATTAGGGAAGGGGCCATCACAACAATGCATTGTTTTTAGTCCCTTTGAAAAACTACTAGGATTAGATTTAAGAGAAGTTGAAGCATTTTTGAAAGTGTAGCCAATTCCTCTATGGTCAATCAAAATTTTGTCATTTGCAAAATATCATCAAGTTGTGCTTTGTTTTTATTTTACTGATGTATGGTAGCCTATACCTCACGAAACTTCTCTTTACATGTAGTTAAGTCCTTCTCTTTGCTATTGACTAATCTTGTAATTGAGAGATGATATCTTGAAAGGAAAGATTCTTTTTTCTATAACACTCTATTGTCCATGCATTTGTTTAAATCTAACATGTATAAATGTACCATCAATATCTCCAATGTCAGAGTCACAATCTAAGTCATAGCCTCTTGGTTCTTTAGGAATTACTAAAGTTGCAACTGCAAGAGTAGCAACAAAATGAGTTGCAACTGGATTGATCATTACATTGGATGACGTATAATTTCTTTTTGATATAGTTGCAATGAAATAATTATAAAGAATATTATGGCTTCCCTCACTTTCAGCATCAATTTCATTATCACTTGAAATGGAGGCAAATGACTTCCCTTTCTTTTTCAAGAAAGTTGGACATTCCGATTGAATATGTCTTAACCTACTAGATTTTTATGTAAATGATTCAAATTAATTAAACTAGAATTAACATTAATCTTAGGGATTAATGGCCGTAATTCAAGCCTTACATGGACAACTCGGTTGACTCGGACATGAGAATCGAGGGAATATGTTATTTATGGATGATGGTTGTTTATATGCGGTGTTTAAAATTATTATATTATTATATTGCATCGCTTGTGTGTACGATGCTATCGGGAGAGTTAATGTGATGGGTAGTTACATTGGGAAGCGTGTCAACATGGATATTATGTAGGAGTTACCCGAGGATGCTAGACTAGGCTAACTATGTTACATAGTGGATAATTGAACCATAACCTAAGTTAGTTAATAAAATAAAATAAAATATGGTGCACCTCGAGATGTGTGTTGAGGTGCAGGACACCTGGTGTTGGGTAGTCCAGTGGTTAGTAGGACCGTAAATATGTTAAGTATGTGATTAAACACACTAACTATATGTAATTATATGCCAAAGCGAATTAAATTGATCAAATAAATGGGTTGTCCTATAGTGAGAATAGGAATTAATTGAACCTTTGATAAACCTAGAGATGATTCTAGAATGCATTCAACAAGGTAAGATGAATATCATATTGGAGTCATAATGTGGTGTTAGACAGCTCAAAAAAGAACCATAAGATTGTGCTCGTGGTACGTATGCACACTAAATTATAACATAGTATAAAATGGGGACTTAGTGGGTTTGGTTTCAAAACCAACATAAAAACATGCAAATCTAAAAACTCTAGAGAGAATTGGGTGGAAAAATCATTGAATATCGGGACCGTTGGGATCAAATTAAGGGATCAACTCAAGGTAATCATCTTCTTCAGCTCCTACACATGAAAATAAGCTTAATTTTTGGGAATTATGTCAACAAATTTGTAAAATTGTAATCTCTATTTTTCTAGTAGTATCAGTGATTTCAATGTCAATTAATGCATATGATTTTGTTTTCAAAATCGAATTTGGAATGAAATTGGTCTTTTTGAGCTTATGGAAGAATATATGAATTTTCTAAAAATTGAATTAATTTTTTTTTTGGTGATTGTTTATGGAGTTTGGTGATTCCCATGAGTTGAGGATGGGTCGACAATGATGAAGATGGCCACTAGGGTTTTGGGGACATAATTCTAGAGTTGAGAACTCCATCACGCAACATGGATATCGTGCTACTCGAACTGGCTAGCATGCTATCCAGTTGGGTGTTCAACTGTTATTCGAATTGAAAAATAGTAACGCGCTAGGTGCCTCCTTAACGCACTACACACAACTAGCACGCTAGGCTAACCCCTAGCATGCTACTAACAGATGAAAACCTAATTTAAGGGTTATTTTGGGTAACTTTCAACTTAATACACACTTAAACACTTGTAATCAACCTAAATACATAAAATTTGACTTTAGGGACTTAGGTGACCATAACTTGAGTACCGGGGAGTTAAGTGGGGTCGAATTCGGGAGTTCGAGGAATTCAGGGCACGTATTGAGATGTGTAATACCTATTTATCGATATCGGATTACATGTGTGACTGCTGGTGGGCATACATGGGTTTTTACTCTAAACTCAGTTGCGTATATATTGGCTGCGGTTAAATCACTTATACGGGTTGCTTATTTTAGCGCTCGTGTTGATGGCAGTAGAATGTATCTACGACCGTCGAGAGGGATGTAAGGTGTTCCCTTTACTTAAAATATCATATGGAAGGGGTTCACTCGTTAACCATAATTGGGATTTAATCATTGTAAGCTTATGAGTATATATGTGGTTCTTGTCCCATTTTATCAATGTACTGTCTGGTTTATGTTAGGATTTTCTCATGTTATTAGGTAGTTTATTTAATACCAATTTGTACGTGTTGTTTTATAAGTCGCTACTGTTTTAAACTTGTCATATGCCACCTAAGTTCATGGGAGTATGACTTACTGTTGCCAATTATCATATTCGTATGTCTCGTAGTTTATTAGTTTTATTTCATGAATATTATGTGGAATTCTCTTGGGATTTTATTCACTGGACTTGTCACTTTATTTGTCGGGTGACTAAGTGTAGATCCTTCAACGAGCAAGGCAAGGAGGTTCTGAGCGACTACCTCTATGTTACTGATGCCAGCTTATGTTCGACTACAACATGTATATATTTATGTTTTTGTTGGGTTTTGGGGACTACGAACATTGAATACATGTATATGGATCTCTTGTTGTACTTATTTCGCCTTTGTTATGTACATGGTATCTTTTTGCCGGGTTTTCCACTACTTAAGACTATTAAATCGCATAATTTATTCACACTTAATGACTTCTAGTTGTACAATGATAAGGAAACCCGATAGATTAACTAACTAGCTAAATAAATGCATTAGTAATTATATGAAAAATGATTGGCTAAATGATAAGTGATTATTTAGACTAATATATATGACTAGTTTAATAGTATCTGTGACTAATATAGTAGTATATTTAGTATAAATATCCCGGAATGAACTTTATTAATGGTATTTATGTATTTTCAGGTATATGTGGTATAAAGGAGACAATGGAGTAATTTTATGAAGAAACGAGGATAAAATGCTCAAAAGTATGGTTGACGGTATGGCAAACAAGCTTGACATTGTGGGCAAAGCGTGGGCAAAGCATGGAGGACCAAAAAGAGAAAAAAAAGTAGACAATGGTGATGGGGCAGTGGTGGCGCCATGGGTCATAAGAGATGGCGTTGGGGTGGTCTACACTGGGCGTTGAGTTTACTAAAAAGGGAAAATGCACATAAAATGGTTGAAGTTGTGGCTGCACCATTATTTTACACACACAACGCCGGATCATTTATGGACAGTGTCCTGAGATGTAGAAAATAGAAAGTTTAGAGTTCTGATTCATGTGAAATTATCTATTAGGGTTTCTAATTATTTTCTAAAGTGTATTAGGAGTATAAGTAAGCATTAGAATGTGGTAAATATATAAACCACTAAAAACCGTAACTAATTATCATAGTTTTACATAGTTTTACTTTATTCTTGAGTATTAAAAAATTGTGGAAAAAAGACATTGAAGACTTACGTGTGGTTGTTTGGTATTGTTTCTTTGATTTAATTGAAGTTATTTTTTAATATATGATTTCAATGAATACCATCATGTGCACGTTTATTTCAATGTGCGTGATTAGTTCATTAATCTTAGGGATAATGGATCCTATGGTATGAATGCTAGGCTAAAATAGTTTGAATGGGTTATAAAGTTAAAAAGTCAATGGTTAGAATTTGTATTAATTCTAGACGTAATGCTACGAACATCTTGATCACGTGTTTGTTGATTATGGGTTTTAGAAGTTACCAAGGCCATTGGAGCTTTTAAACCGGATATGCACAGTACAACCATAAAATACATAACATCGTTAGATAGTTATTAATTAGGAGGCACAGATAGTAAACTTAATTGGTTATTAATCTAAAGATTATGAACTTAAAGCAATATGGAACTTACATTATTCCTACCTATAGGCGAAGTTCTAGTTTACACATCATAATCTTTTTCGTCACAAAAATGGGTTGAAGTGTATTTGAAGGAAATTTATTTATTTTAATTAAACATTACACACACATATAATGAAGATGAAGGAAGTGAGTTGACAACATAGTTATTAATTAACTAGGTGAAGTTGTGAACTAAGATATTCTTAATATAGAAGTACAAGTATTCACATTGTTTTGTTAGAATAGAATAGTTTAGTTTAAAAAACCAATTAAAAAGAATTTTCTTAGCAATAGAGTAAACCTGTCTAAGTATACTAAGTGCAACACACCATTCCCTGTGGACGATATCCGTAATCAATGTAATTTGATCACACTATTACTACAATTGAGTTGTTATACTTGTAGCCACAATCAGGTTTTTGACGCCGTTGTCGGGGATAGGTAGCCACACTTAGTTTATTTAGTTTACGAAGTTGTTAAGAATTTTAAATTTTCTGTGATTTTTTATTTTTAGTTTTTATTTGATTGTCCCTATTGCACTTGATCTACTTTCTTTTGTTTTTGGTATTTCAGGGATGCAAAGAATGAATATCTATCATATTAAGGAATCAAATAGTGTAATCTTTAATAAAATTACTAGGTTGGTTTATCAAAGTGAAGCTGTTCGAGACAATACCACATACCAAACACAACCAATCACGCGAACGGCTTTGTGGCGGCCCTAAATTTAGGACCGCCTTGGGACCTGCCATGTCGCATTCCCCATCACCAAGCCTTGCCACGTCATGGTCCGCTTATCCTTGACGTCCCTCGACCAATTTGGTTGCTTACACGTTACTAGTTAACCTTAGTTAGACTAATTAATCTTTACATAGGCATTAATAATTTAATTAGTCAGTTACTCAATTTATCAAGTTATATTATAATTTTATAGAATAAGTTTTTTATTGAGTAACTTATGCAACATTTAACAATCCTAAGTAGTAAAAAACTCTAGAAAAAGATACCATGTATATGTCAAGGCGAGATAAGTATAACAAAAGCTCCGTATACATGTAATCAATGTTCTATGGTCCCCAAACCTAATAAAAGTAAAATAATTACATATTAATATCACACACGAGCTGGCACAATCTCAGAGGTAGACACACAATACCTCCTTGCCCTTGCCCTTGCTTGTCGAAGGATCTACACTCATTCACCCAAAAAATATAGTGATGAGTCCAGTGAGTAAAATCCTAAGATAAGTCTACATAATATTCATGAAATAAAACTGATAACTACGAGACATGCGAACATAACACCCGACAACAGTACATCATATTCCCATGAATGTAGGCAACACACGACAAGCAATATCAGTAGCATGAAATAAATAAACAACACATACCAACTAAACATGCTTGGAAATAAAGCATTAATAAGTACACATCCGTATAATCACAAGAAAACCCTGACCTAAACCAGACGGTAATTGATAAAATCGAATAAGAACCATGTATATACTTATAGGCTTAGAGCGACTAAATCCCAACTTCAATTACCGGATCGAGACGCTATTTCAAGTCAAGGGAACACCCTATGTCCCTCCCGACGATCGTAAGTATATCCTATTGCCGTCAACATAAACACTAAATTCAAGTAACCCGTGCAATCGATTTAGCCACAACCAATATATACACAAATCGAAATATGAGTGAAACCCTATATGTGCTCACCAACAGTCACACATGTAATCCGACATTGATAAAAAACCATGAATTCTGTGAGGCATTTCAATGGGTTTACTCACCTCAATCCGCGCTCTGACTTCCCGGACTCCCGAAATCTGACCCGACTAGCTCCCCGATACCTGAGCTATGGTTCCCTAAGTCCTTAAAGTCCAATTTTACATATTTAGTATGAATATAGGTGTTTAGGTATGTATTTAAGTCAAAAATTCTAAAACACTCCCTTAAATTAAGTTTTTATCTAGCATTGGTGTGCTAATAGGTCTACCCGGCGCTAGGTGAAGTTAGCACGTTAGGGTGATCTATCTAGCGCACTACTGTTCTTTATTTTGAAAAATAGTTTGAAACCTCGAACGATTAGCACACTAACAACGCTAATCGTTCCAAGTAGCACCCTATCCGTCATTTGGGACATAATTCTCAAGTCAGAAATTCTGTATTTCCCCTCCAATTTGGCTACCTAAACTTGTTCATACCAGCTCCATACATATTTAACTCCAATACAACAATTAATACAACCTCATAATAACAATTTGATCAAATTAATCAATTCTATGAAATCCATTAGTTTTTTCCAAATTCACCTAAAACCCCAATTCATCAAAATCAGTAGTAATTCCTCATTTGGAATGTTAATAATACTTCTATTTCATCAAGATTTCATTAAAATAAGTGATCAAACTCTCATGTTTGAATTTTACATCAAAATACCAAATTTAGCTAAATTGCTAGTGTAGAATTGTTACCTAGTTGTTGAATCCCCTAGCTTGAGAAGTTCTCACCAACTCCCATTGATTTCTTCACACTTCAACAAACTCCTTCTTCTCTAGCAAGTTCAAGATGAATATGGTTTAGTTTGTATGCATTTAATGAATCATTATATACATATATTAATATATGATTTATTTTTAGCCATTGATCTTAATGTGTTTATGTATCTCGAGGTTCATCTAATGGCATATCTCTTGCCACTTAGCACATTTACACTCCACTAATTTTCTCCTAGAGACACCAATTGATACTCCCATAGCTCCTAGATGTGCCAATGTGTATCTCTAGGAAAGTCTTATGGTTTGTAATTTAACAACCAAACTATAGGCCTTGATTTATTTGATTTAGTTAACTTAGCTTAGGCCCATTATAACACATATGGTTAATATTTTTATTCATAGAAATAATCCAACTTATGGTCCCGTTAACCTTCGACTACCTTGCACTCGATGCTCCACAATCCGACACGCATTTTGAGGTACGTCATTGCTTATTTTTTATTTAATCAACTTAGCCTGTGGTTACATTACCAATGTTAATTGTTTAACTAATCAACTTAACGTGAATTAGTCAAGTTTCTTAGTGTACTCGTAGTTCGCCTATTCAATACTCGCATTAACATTCCTTTCGAGGCGAACACCTGTCATACAAACTCGCTCGATAGCAACATACACACATGTAGTGCAATATAATAATAATAATTTTAAACACCACATTTACACAATCATCATCCCTAAATAATATATTCCTTCGATTCTCATGTCCGAGCCAACCGAGTTTACCACGTAACGCCCAAAATATGACCGTTAATCCTTAAGATTAATGTTAACGTTAATCCTAGTTTAATTAATTTGGGTCGTTACAATTCTTCCCAACTAGGAGAAATCTCTTCCTTGAAATTTTATTCTCGAGTAAACTCTAAGGCAACTATCTTATCCTCGTATGATCACGCCTCACGCCTTGATAGTCCCCTTCTATAGTGTCTTGAACACCCCACTACTCCCATCGTAGGGAACATAATGTTACCCTAAGGTATAAGATCATGTTGCCGAGGTGATCAAAATTAGTCACTCACTTCCAACATCTCCGCAACCTACTCTCAGTTTGATTTTCATGTTCAAGTTTCACTAACCCAGTACCTAGCAACAATAACTGTAAACCTCTCCTATCATGTATCCCAACATGATAGTCGTAACCAACCATAACATATCATGACAATCTAGTGCCATGCCATAAACCATCCTTACTCACCATGACAATCCCATGTCATGCCATGACCTATCCGTACTCACCATGAAAATCTCATGCCATGCTACGACCTATGATAATTCCATGCCATAACATAATAATCTACCATCGTACCACTATGCATGCATAAATCTTAAACCTAAATTATTAATAATTTAAAATTATGTACCTTGAACTCGCTACTGGGATATCTCCCAGCTTGGCTTAGTCACCACATACACCGGCTCTAGAGCTTTGCACTGGTGTCATCGAGCTCCATGAACAATACCTCTTGACGTGTCCCTCATGTCCACATCACCAGCATGTGATCCTTCATGTCAATCCTGCCCACTGACTCCCTGACCAATGACCTTGACCATGTGATATCCAATCTCTACCTCCCTGGTCCTGAGTCTATCTTTACGGTGGCGCTGGTAATGCTGGTACAACATAAGCTATGGCTACTTGATTGTCATCCTTACAGCCTCGACAATACTATTCATCATCTATGTCATCTTGGTCTTTCGGTCTCTTTTTCCCAAAACTCTGTCCAGTCTATCTCCCTGGCTTGGTGGATGAATGCTCGTCAACCCTCTTCATCAAATATGTCTCATGGGTAAGTGTTTTATCATGTATCTCCTGTAGTGTCTGAGATCTGGAAGAAATAATGGCATTGTTTATGTCCTCAATCAACCCTCGGATGAAGTAATATATATGTTGTCTCTTGGTACCTATGACGTCTGTGGCAAAATTTATCAAGTATCAGTATCTATCCATATATTGTGACACTAACCGACTACCTTGTCTCAAAACCAAAAACTCTTCTCTCAGCCTCAACCTTACTTCCATAGGTATATACTGATCATCAAACAACTCTCTTAACTCTGCCAATGTCGTCGGCTTTGGGTGAGTATCTGTATACGCTGTCCATCATATAGTAGCATCCCCTCTCAGCATATGCCTTGATATCCTGGCATGTACGCTCTCTTGAATCTGCAATAGTTTATGTAACCTCTAATGTGCAATCAACCACTTCCCAGCTGCCTCTGGGTCACCGCCTCCATGAAAGTATCCGAGATCGAATTTAATGAACTCTATAATCAACTTGATCTCTATAGTCATCGAAGTCTCGAACATTTCGGTCTATGATGGCGTCGCGGTCTGCATCTTGATATGTGCCACTGTCGGTGTAGCAACCACTATTGGAGTCTCCTGTACCATTGCATGCATCGGTACAGTCTGGATAGTCGATGGAACTATCGGAGCAACTATCGTCTCAATCGTGCTTTGTACTCTAGTGGGATGAGTGATGCAATCGTTGATTTCTGTGCGCATATCATATTCATCAATAGCTCAAACTGTATATCGTGAGCTGTGAATCGTATGCTATTACCGGATCTAAACCTTCATATTTGGTGTGATCACTCGTCTGACCAACATCTGTCGTAGGTGGAGTCGGCTGACCATCCATCATGATATGCATCAAAAAACATGCATCGGATCACCTTTCATATACATGTATCTAATATATATAATAAAAAACATAACACGTATATAGACCCTATCGTTACCCATCTCAAGTTTGCTTCCCAACTAAGATTCTAAGTCTGGATCTCGGGGTTTCCATGTTTAAGGTTTATTTGTTTAAGTTTTATTCTCTTTTATTTAAAATACTCATGAGGCTTCTTCGAACCTCGCTCTGATACCAAACTGTGGCGGCCCCAAATTCTGGGCTACCATGAGACCCGCCACATTGCATTCCTCGTCACCAAGCCTTGCCATGTCGTCCTGACCTTCTTATCCTTGACGTCCCATAACCTACCTGGCTGCTTACACTTTACCAGTAACCTAAGTTACACTAATTAATTTTACATAAGCATTAATAATTTATTTAGCCAGCTACTCAATTTATCAAGTTATATTACAATTTTACAATGGAAGTCTTTTAATGAGTAACTTATGCAACATTTAACAATCCTAAGTAGTGGAAAACTCGGTAAAAAGATACCATGTATATATCAAGGAGAGATAAGTATAACAAAAGCTCCATATACATGTAATCAATATTCTATGGTCCCTAAAACCCAAAAAAGCAAAATAATTACATACTGTGATAAGTCCAATGAGTAAATCCCAAGAGAAGTCTACATAATATTCATGAAATAAAACTGATAACCACGAGACATGTGAATATAACATCGGATAACAGTACGTCATATTCCCATGAATGTAGGCAGACAAGACAAGCAAAATTAGTAGCATGAAATAAATAAACAACACATACCAACTAAACATGCTCGGAAATAAAGCATTAATAAGTGCACAGTCGTATAATCACGAGAAATCCTGACCTAAACCAGCTCGATAATAGATAAAATCGAATAAGAACCACGTATATACTTACAAGCTTACAGTGACTAAATACCTACTTCGGTTACTGGATGAACCACTCTAGATGTTATTTCAAGTCATGGGAACACCCTAAATCCCTCTCGACAGTTGTAAGTATATCTTACTGCCATCGACAAGAGCATTAAATACAAGTAACTCATGCAAGCGATTTAGCCACAACTAATATATACCCCAATCGAAATAGGAGTGAAACCCCTTGTGTGCCCACCAACAGTCACACATGTAATCCGACATCAATAAAACAAGCCATAAATTTTGTGAGGCATTCCAATGGGTTTACTCACCTCAATCCGCTCTCCAACTTCCTTGAACTCTCGAAATCCGACTCGACTAGCTCCCCGATATCTGAGCTACGATCCCCTAAGTCCCTGAAGTCCATTTTTACATATTTAGTATTATTATAGGTGTTTGGTTATTTACTTAAGTCAAAAACCCCAAAACAATCCCTTAAATTAATTTTTATCTGGTATTAGCGCGCTAATGAGTGTACCAGTGCGGTAGGTGAAGTTAGCACGCTAGGGGATCTATCTAGCGCGTTACTGTTCTTTATTTTAAAAATAGTTGGAAACCCAGAACGATTAGCGTGCTAAGCGTTCTCGGTAGCACGCTATCTGTCATTTGGGACATAATTCTCAAGTAGAGATTTCTATATTTCCCCTCCAATTTAGCTTCCTAAAATTGTTTATACACCCTCCACACACATTTAACTCCAAAACAATAACTAAAATAACCTCAAAACAACAATTTCTTCAAATTAATGAATTTCATGAAATCTATTAGTTTTTCCCAAATTCACCTAAAACACCAAATTCATCAAAAATCAGTAGTAATTCCTCACTTGAGATGTTAATAATACTTGTATTTCATCAAGATTTCATTAAAATTAGTGATCAAACTCTCAAGTTCAAATTTTATTTCAAAATATCAAATTTAGCTAAATTGCTAGTATAGAATTGTTACCTAGTTGTTGAATCCCCTAGCTTGAGAATTTCTTACCAACTTCCATTGATTTCTTCACACTCCAGCAAACTCCTTCTTCTCTTGCAAGTTCAAGATGAATATGGTTTGGTATGCATGCATTTGATGAATCATTATATATATATATATTAAAATAGGATTTATTTGTAGCCATTGATCTTAATGTGTTTACGTATCTCAAGGTTCATTTAATGACTCATCTCTTGCCACTTAGCCCACTTACACTCCAATAATTTTCTCCTAGAGACACCAATTGATACTCTCATAGCTCCTATATGTGCCAATGTATGTCTCAAGGAAAGTCCTATGGTTTCTAATTTAACAACCAAGCTATATGCCTTGATTTATTTGATTTAGTTAACTTATCTTAGGCCCTTAATAATACATATAGTTGGTATTTTTATTCATAAAAATAATCCAACTTATGGTCCTACTAACCTTCAACTACCTGTCACTTAATGCCCCACAATTCGACACACATTTCGAGGTACGCCATAACCTATTATTTTTAATTTAATCAACTTAGCCTATGGTTGTGTTACCTATTTTAATTGTTTAACTAATCAACTTAATGTGACTTAGTCAAGTTTCCTAGTGTACTCGTAGTTCGCCTATTCACTACCTGTATTGACACACCTTTCGAGGTGAACACCAGTCACACAAACATACCCAATAGCAACATATACACATGCAGTGCAATATAATAATAATAATTTTAAACATCACATATACACAACCACCATCTACAAATAATATATTCCCTCGATTCTCATGTTCGAGCCAACCGAGTTTACCACGTAACGTTCGAATTACGACTATTAATCCTTTAAATTAACGCTAATATTAGTTTAATTAGTTTTAGCCATTACATGTTTGGCATGGATGGGATATAAAGAACCATATTATAACCTATATGGCTTTACAAGATTTGTAGGAAGTCAAGAACATTGTAACTACATACAAGGAAAAGAGACATGACATAATTATTAAAACTTTTACAACCTCCACATTCAAAATGTACATGAACCATCACAGAGTTCTTTGGACAACCGATAATCACAACAAGATTAATAGATGGATGAACAATTGTCTTTACTTCACTAGAGGAAATGATAAGAAAAAAGGCTGAGCAGAGTGAGAATGATCTAAAAAAGTATGAGGAAAGATTAGAAATTTCTGCAAAATCATTTAATATCAAGGAGGAAGAAGATGATCAAACATTCTTGAATTTAGAAAAGAATTTAGAGCAAATTGCAATATTCATAAACTCAAGACAATAATTTGTAGTTGAGACTAAGGAAAACCAAGTTGAGGAGTTGTTACAAAGTGAGGAAACATGTCATGAAGCATATGAAGAAGTAGAGATGCCCAACCAAGAGGATTGCAATGTTATTGATGTTTTAGGGCTATGTGATCTACATGATAATGTTAGAGATGAGAGACATATCGAGGATATTATGTAACATGTTAGTGTTGTTGATTTAGATAGATTTGAAATAATAATGAAATTTGAAAGCAAGGAAAACTTGAGATCACACAATACTGAGTTCGCACAAGGGATAATCAATTATGTTGTATCAATAAAACCATTTCAACAAGAATTGCATGATCAATGGAATAGTAAGAAAATCGGGATTTGTGCGATGATATATGAAGTTTCTGAAGTTTTTGAAGGATAAGGTAGCATGCCAGAAAAGGATTAGAGGATATGAGGAATTTTGCGAGGATACATCATTAAAGTAACCTTGGTGCATCATGTTGATCATTTGGAAGTTGTGATGCATATGTCAGACAAATAACGCTAAACTAAGAACCGCTGGGAGGCAGCCCAAGGGTTTTTTATTTCAAGTTTTTAAATTTAAGTCAATTAGTTATTTAATTATTTTAGTTAGTACAATCCAAATGTTTTAGTAGTTTTCTAACTTTTGAAAGTTTTATGTTGAATGTGCGGAAAAGACAATTTTTCAGGTGACATTTCATCAAAATGAAAAAGTCTCGAGTAACTTAGTATATAGTGTAAAAAAACAAAGAAATCTAAGCGATTAATCTCAGGTACATGGGTAAATCGAGGGTAAGTTTTTATCAAATTCTTATGTACACATGGTATTTCACGCTGTCACAACTCATTGTGTAACAAAGCCAGGAGAGCGCCAATAGGGAGTTAACAAAAAATTTGTAAAATTATAGAGAAAGACTGGTCGACGCTATGTGTGTACATACAAGGCACTGTAGGCATAAGGAGACAGCGACAATAGGGTGCCAAGCTATAAGCAATTTTTGCTCATAGCAGTCTCGACACCATGGTGGTGCAGTCACGACGTCGTGCCCTATAGGGGATGGTGTGGGCGATGAGGCAAGGGTTTTAAACCTCTTCAACCATATTTTCACACCTGTAACCTATTCCATAAACAACGAACCAAGCATACATTCCTCTGGAACCCAAGATTGAGCAATTTTAAGAGAAAAAAGTGTTCTTAGTGATTAAGAGTGAAAGAGAGAGTGCATTATGGATTCATACAAGGAGGAGAGCTAGGCATTGATTTGGAGAAGAGATTCAAGTGAACACTAGGGTTTTAGTTTGTGAGCAAAGTAAGAGGGATTGGATTAAAAGAGGCTTGGAGTAGCAATCCAAATCGGATAGTAGTCTAACATTGAGGTAAATTTACAATTTCATTAGTTATGCTTTGAATCTTTGATAATTATTGATGAAATTACATGAATTATGGATATGAGGTTGTTGGATAGGAATTTTAAGTTGTGTGAATATTGAGAATCAATGTAGCTTATGGAGAATTAGTCAACGTCTTTTGCATTATTTGACATATAAATGACCATTGTGAATGAAAATTTTGATTTTAGGTGATTCGAAGACTCGTGTTGTGAGTTGATGTGTTGTGTGAAATTTGGAGAAAATGCCAAGAACAAGAAAGCAAGCAAGTTAAATTAGTGAAGTGAGATCAAATGATTATGAGGCATCATCCTCAATAGATTCGACTGAGGATGAACCTAGAACTTTTAGGTCTAAGTATTACATTAGCAAATAGGCTAAAGAGAGATGAGGTCATAGAACTTAGAGAATTCATTTGCAAGAGAGGAATTAATTTATTGGCTATGTATGACAAGAGAGTAAAAAATTCTACTAGGCAATAAGGCTGAGAGCAATTCACTCAAGATTATAGGCATAACAATGTTAGAGGAGTGAGTGAAATCGTTTATGAATTTCACGTCAATGAAAAGTTTACCAAGAAGGGTGACCCGATAAAGGTGAGAGGGGTATTTGTCCCCTTTAATGGGCATTCTATTAATGGCATCTATGGGTTAGAGCATATAAGTATGGTGGCAGTCTACATAGAGTTTCTTGAATGATTTATATGAGAGACCCTATAACCTATACCACCTTAAAGTCTTAGAGAAAGCATTGGTTGTCCGAGGACAATAAAGATGGGTTAATGAAAGTTAAGAATGTACCGAAGCACATTAAGAAGGGGAGTTTTAGGAAAGTTTCTAGAATGTGGCAAAACTTTATAGTAGTGCATTATACTCGACCACTCAGTAGGGTGAGATCAACAAGCAAATGGTAGCTTGTTTGTATGAGATTACAAAGTACAAGGGTATCCACGTGGGGGAGATCATCTACAAGAACTTTAGGGTGTCTATCTTGTCTAAGAGGGACAACAAATTGTTGTTTCCAATTTTGATCCCCCAAATGTGCTTGAAGGCCGGAGTGTGACCAATTCAATATGAAGAATTTGATAGTGAGGCCCAAACAACCATATATGAGGAGTTTATGCTTACATTGAAATCACTGACTAGTTAACAAGGCTCCGAGGATGAAAGGGAGAGAGCGGAGGGAATAGACTTGAGGCAGTGCTATTGGCCAAGGAGTTAGAGGATCGTGCAACAACAACATTAGCAATGGAGTTAGCCCAAAAGTTACAGAACGAAGGATATAGAGAGGAGGGGGGTCACTAACAGGGATTTATTGAGGGCTACGAGTTTGTAGACCCACTGATAGAAGAGCATGACTTGAATGGTCCTAAGGTTTTTTCACCACCTCCACCATCATAGGCACCACGCCATAACCATAACTTGGGGACTTGATTCCACGGCGGCAGATGCTATGAACTGAGATGAGGAGACAATATAGAGAGAACATGGCTCAATACCATGAAGCCTTGATGAGATGTGAGCAAGACCAACTAAATGAACATCGAAACTTCTTGTTATTAGTAGATCATTAGACGGACATAACTAGATATGAGAGGAGCAGATGGATGAGACCTACTGATAGGTCTATTGGCTTTCTAGCTACACCAATCTACATATTTGATATAGACGTGGTGCAGAGCAAAGAGTGGAGTGTCTTTTAATACCATCCTTTGTTAGAACTGATGATACTAATGATGATGATGATGATGATGATGATGATGATGATGATGATGATGATGATGATATGCAATCCTAGAATCTGAATCTTAGGGTTTTTTAGACCTTGGGGAGATAAGAAACGCATTTATACTGATATCTTTTACATTTTGAATATTTTGTCACTTCGTTTAGAATTTATGTTTATGCATTATTATATCTTGTGTTATTATATGTTTATGTTTAGTGTTTTTTATATTTTAAACTTATTTTTAAACCTTGAGGACAAGGTTTGATTTAAGTTTGGAGGCATAAACACTACACTATGAGAAGTGATAAGAAAGGATGAAATAATGATAAATACCGCAAGTATGATCGTAAAATTTTATTTTTGAAGCAGTTAAAGAGGAAAGCATGGTAGTGTATTCAATTTCATTTAATTACCTATTTGAATGTGTTTAAGTAGTATATATTAGGTTATATATAGTAATATGTAATGAATAAGTATATCATTTGCAAAGTTCATGACTTTAATTAAGGATGAGTAAGAAGACAAATGTCTTAGTGATATGAAACTCTAGAGAGTGTTATCTATTTTTTAAGAGAATGAGAAATGTAGCTTACGACAGTATAATTTTATGATTAGAAATCTAGAGTTAGGGAAGACCATGGACTTGAAACAAAAACAAGAAGAATACTAGAACACTTCTTATGAATCTTACTTGAGTATAAAAAGTAAATAAATACTTAGTACCAAGAGGGGGAAGAGATATGCATCATGTTTAATGAAAAAGTTGGAGTTAAACTTCCTTGATAGAGTGAAAGTGAGAAGTGCTAACAAGAGTTTTACATAAAAAAATAGAGTGTCCCACAAGTTCTACTAGAAAAATAGCAAAGAACTTGATGGTTGGAAAAAAGAGAAAAATTGTATTCTATAGGAAAAAGGAGCCGGGACTATGCAACTAAAATTTATGAGGAGAGAGAGAAAAAGAGATAAAAAAATGGAAGTTAGATTCAAACTTTTCAAATAAATGATTTAGCTCGAGTACAAGTAACTTAATTGAGTTAATTTTCTTTCCAACTATATTAAGTCCTATTGAATCTTGAAGTGCAAAAGTCTATAAACTAGTATGATCTATGTTTATTTATGAATTCATGAGCTTAACGAGAAATGATGAGATTGTGCACTTGTGACTTTAATGTCTAGGTGAAATAAACATGTGAGTAGTGATGGTTTTAGTTGTTAACTACTTTGGTGTTTCGAAATTGAATTGTGTGTTTTAATGCTACATGTTTTGAAAATATAAGTTTTTTGCAAAGAAAATCTCTTAAGTGGATTATTAACTTGAACTTATTTGAATTAATGGATACTCCATGAACGATGTGAAATGAATATGAATTTAAGTAGTAGTAGTAGAAGTAAGAATACTTTGTAAAATACATTTTGTAGTGCAAATACTTAGTAAAATACATTTTTGCTCAAGATGTGCAAAATCTTAAGTTTAGGGGAGGATATTTGATAATTGATTATTTAGGCTTATATATTGGACAAGTTTAATAGTATGTTTAGTATAAATATCTTGGAATGAACTCTAATTGATGGTATTTATAATTTTAGGTAAACGAGGTATATAGGAGACAATGGAGCGATTTCATGAAGAAATGAGAATAAAATGCACAAAAGTAGGGTTGACGTCGTGGGAGAAAGCTGGACAGTGTGGGTAAAGCGTGAAGGACCAAGAAGAGAAGAAAAAGTGGACAAGAGTTGTAACGACCTGTTACCTTAAATTATGATTATTATTAATCTAAATCCTAATTAACTCGAGTTAGGCTCATGGTTAAGTTTGGTTACCTCGATTAGTATGTACATGGGTTTGTGTGATGTTTTGTGTTTGATTGGAATGCTTAATGAATTTTAAAGTTTTAGTATAAAAGATAATTTATATAAAAACCTATAATCAATAAATAAATAAATAACCAATAAATCGGCGGTACACCAAGTGTGACGAGGAAGTCGTGAAATGACTGTGCACACTCGAGAACACTCGTAGGCATGTCTGATGAATTTATTGGCAAGAAAATACATGAAATGTATATATATATATATATATATTATTTGAATATATATATTAAACTATAAGTTTGGTTTAAATTATATGGATCGATGGATCGCCTCAACATGAGTGTAAGTATTGATAATGTTAGCATGTATGTCACTTTAAGAAGTGTCATGTTAACACATTAATCACTTGATCAGCCTCGAGATAGCGTAATGCCTATCTCTAGAAAAATCTATATATTTTAAAAAAAACCTTCAAAATCATCCTCATTTTCATCTGATCAATCGAGACATTGAGGGAGGAGAGTAGCTGAGGGTTTTGAGTTTTGAAGGGTTGATCGGAGAGGATTCTCCACTGAATTGAAGTGACCAAACCACAGTTGCATAAGAGATTATCATTTTAGTAAGTGAAGTTTTGAGTTTGAAGTTGGATTCAATAGTTGGTGATGATTTCTTTGTGAATTGTTGATGATGATGATTCTAAATGAGTTTATACCTCCGTAGAGGTCTTCCTTAATATTTTGGGAAAATGTTTGAGGTTGTTGTGATGATTTGGTAATGGAATAGTGGTTGTTGATCTATTCATTGTCGAGATAGTGTTGGGTAGAGCGCGCTCCATGTAGCAGAGGAGCGTGCTCCCTTCATCAGTTGGGATGAACTCTGTCATGACCCAAATATTATAAGTCATGCCATGTGTCACCGCATGACTCTGACGGGGACTTTATTTGATGTGACATACTTGGTCAACCATCGGGAGTTGACACCGAGATATATTATTTGTGTTTGGTGTGTGTAGTATCTATTTTATAACTAAAAATATCAATTTTGAATTAATTAGTGATCTGATTTTTATCGAAATGCGAGTAAGAAATACTTTGAGATGCATGGGACGCGGGTACATGACTTATTTGAATGGGATAACTTAGATTGGCACAAATCATTAATTTATATAACAAATTCTAAGCTAAGTAAATAATAAAGTTTAGCCAAGTCGAATAAAACAAAAATGGATCAAAAATACATCGATACGCCTCGAGATGCATGACTGAATTAAGTAGCTGAAATAGGTAGGTACTTAATATAAATATGGAGTTTTAATTAATTAAAAACATTAGACAAGTCACTTGAAATCAAATCTTAAAATATGACATCAAGTTATGCTAAATAGAGAAAATAAACCTAAGTTAGAAGTGTATGAACCATGATAACATGAATGGTGAGTGTATAGTTAATGAATATGACTTGTATAAATACATGGTATACTACAATAGGAATACAAGTACTAAACTATACATATATACCATTAGTGAAAATAAAACTCATGCAAGGGCTACATCTAATAACTAAGACTATATATATAAAGGGATACTTAGTTGAATTTCTATTTCATTCCCAAACAAAAAAAAATAAAATCAGCCATCAAGCACTGGTGAAAAGGAGAGAGAAAGAAGGTGAGCTTGCTAAAATTTGTGGAGAAGTTGAGAATAAGAGAGAGGAGTTAAACATCAATCCAAACTAGAGATTCAAGATTGGTTGAAGAGCAAACCCAAGATAAATTCTTGCTCTTATCTCTTAGGTTGATTAGTTAAATTGGGGTTTCTCTGAACAAGTGTGGGCTGAATTTTTAAAAGGTTTGTTTTCTAATTTTTGTAGAGAGTTTAATCTTAAATGAAACAAATCTAAAGTCCCTTAGAAGACTCAATTGATGGTGTAGCAAATTTAGGGAGAAAAATCATGCTTTTTTGTTCAAGAATTATAACTTTGGAGTTTTTAATGTCATGCAAGTATGAGGTTGGATTTCTATGTAAGTTGAGTGTTGAAAGCAAGGTTCTTATCTCCTTAAAGATCTTTTTACTTGGGTTTATAATGTTGGACAGAATTGAAGATGGATTGGAACAATATGATTGAAATTGATGCATAGTTGTGTTCATGAATGAAAATGATTAGTGAATGCATGTATTAATTTGATGATTTGTTTAAGACTTTGTTGTACATAATTCAATTAAATCTTATGAGACTCATTCATGATATATAAAGGGTCATGAAAGTTAGATACAATCTTTTTAAATTGCATCTCATGTGTTTAATAAAATACCAAGTCAAAAAGGGGACAATTTTGAATAGGTTTTTGACTAAGTTTTAGAGCCTTTTTCGAGGGTCTCCACTAGCCTAAAAATCATCAAAATTTACAGAGTGCACCAACATACTAATAAATTGGTTCCCCTAAATCCCCAAGAGATTTCGATGAGTTTAAGTAGTTTTCAAAAATGATTTTTGAAATAGGTAAAAGGCGGTTTCCTATTGAGCTAAATTTTGTTTTAGTACATTTTGGGCATCAAACGATGCTAGAACTCGACCAAACTCTTCACATCATATACTTATATTTTAGGGAAGTCTTTTTACTATGTTTCATAATTTTCTGAAGTGTTTTGAATAGTTTTCCGAATGGGTTTTTGAATAGGTGAAATTTATTTACTTAACGAGCTAATTTTTGACTTAAGGTGTTATGGGCATCAAATGGTGTTGGAATTAAACCAAAACTCTCAGAATGTATTATTGTATCATAGAGAAGGCTTTGACCAAGTTTTGTGATTTATCGGTATGTCTAACCTAGTTTTCAAGCCAAGCTTCCAAAAAGAGATTTATATTTACAAATAGGGACTTAAAGTTTTACTTATAGTCTCAAATTTAGGTACTGATCATATTAATGAGATTTTATTACTTGAAAACCTTGATTTTAAGTATCTAGACTTCATGGAGTCAACCCCAAAGACTTTAGAAATTTCTATTTATTTTTAAGCCATTTTTCAAGTTGAAGGAAAACTAACTATTACCTATTTATGTAAAGGTCCTTAAGGGACTGTTTTGCAAACTAGTGTTGCATATCAACTTGAATTGAGTTTTAATGAATTTGGTTAGTTTAATAACTTTTAGAAACAATTAATAAAGTATGTTGAACAATATTAAATAAGTCCGGACGCTTTTGGCTGAGTTAAGTGTCCAATGAGGACTTGAAATGGATAAAAGGGACCATTATACCCCAAATTGAATTGAATTGATTTATAAGTCACAAAATGGGGTTTCTTTACACCAACATGTCAATTTACATTTCTCACACAATAAGAATACTAATAGCCAAATACTAAGAACACCAAGTGTAAAATTACAAATGTGCAAATTAGACTATAGTTAAACTACATTAGCAATAACGATGGTAAATACAACTTATTGACTCTAACATGAACATAACCAATCAAAATGGACACTAGGTACCTAACTAGTTATAGTTGGGCATCAAGCAGTTGATTGGGATGCATGTCAAAGCCGTAAGAGCGCGTGTTAGGATGACTTAAGGTAAGTAAAACCAGCTAGGAAAGGTACAATAATTCATTGAGCTTTATACTTTTATTGCTATTGCACTAACTTATATTTCTTTGAATTACTACTCCAATATAAGTGTCCGAGGGCCAAATGAGTCAAGAAGGTGTCTCTGATGGATTGGTTGTTGGCAAATTACCAGAGCCATGACCTCGATTCACTAGATTGTTTGGCTGGGATTAGATATGTTTTATCCGAGGCATTATTGATATCCATCATTCTTGACGGTTTAGATATAGCAGGCGATGCCGCATCCTAGGACCCGAGTCTACTTGGAGTAGTCGTGAGAACATGACCCCAACCCTATGGCATCCGTACTTGGTGGTTTTGGACTACTTGGAAGCCTCTCTATTGCTTTCTTCGACACTTTCTCGTTGTACTTTCATTTCTCAATCTTATTATCATGCATTCCTTATAGCTTTCTTTCTATCCGTATGAATTTTAGATTACTTTATTTATTTTGAAGTACTGTTTATATCCTACTGACTTTTACTTACTAGACTCATCATTCTTGTGTTTGACTGAGTGCGGATTTGTAGTTGAGCAAAAGAAAGGCACCAATACTAGGCGATCTACTCTGAGGACATCAGAGTGGTCCTCCCTTACTCACTTTTATAGGTTTTTGAATGTTTGTACTGCATATATATGTTATGTTATCATACTTAGGAGACTTTTGGGGTTTAAGAGACATTTATGACTTGTATATTACTTTTGCATCCACTTACACTTATCACTTGATTTACAAGCTTGATATATATACAGGGTTCAACATATAGGTTGTCCAACTCCTTTACTTTATAGTTGAGTTATTTTAATTACTAATTGCTTATGCTAACTTGTAAAACTTGCAAAATATTAATAACCCTACTTAAAACTTTGAATTAATTGATAATCATAGATTGGAAGGCTGACTAAGCTTGCGTTGACCTCACGCAGATTGACTTGGGACTCCATGTAGGTTTAGGCCGGATAGAGCTTAGTTTATGGGGAACTTGGGCCGTCATAAACCTAGTTGATGGAGCATGCTCCATCAAGTGAGGGTAACATGCTCCCACCCCAGAAAACAACAACTTTGATGTAATTTGGTTAGAATTTCCTAAGGTATTAGGGACTGACATAGGGATTCTAAACATAAGGTATTATACCTATATTAATCACAAATAGTTTGTGATGGGTGTTGGATCATCGGGAAAGTGTGATTGGCTCGAAAAGTTAGGGAATTTGTTAATGGAAACCTAAGCGGAGGTAAGTATGGATTCACTTATTTATCAATGTTGTCATGCTATTTTAGTATTTTTTGTTCACATAATTTATGAATTGAAGGGAAGGGGGACTATGTACATTATGATATTTTTAGTAAATGGAAAATGATGTTTAATGTGATTCATTGGAGTAACTGCCTGGAATTAAGAATATGTTATATAGGAAATGGCTTACCTTCCTTGCCTATATGTAACTTCCTACTCAGTTAGATAAGTTGCATGGATTACATATTCATTAGATGGTTTTGAATAGAACCATTGGACATTAATGGATTTACTATTCAGCACGACAACCAATGTATTGATTTAGCAATAGCATTAATGGTGTTAGTGGGTAATCAACCTTGATCTTTATAAATAAAATGGGAATCAAAGTGTAATAGTCATTGACAGTTTAACTTGCATTTGTTATTTATTGAATTATATGCTTTTCATAATCTCTTTAGTTAACATTGGTGCATATTGTTATTGCTTAATGTTCATGATTATTATATGGAGTATTGATGGCTTTGTGAATCCTTACTTACTGATCAAGTTGGAGCGCTTCAACTAATATTTTAGGAATACCGATGAGTGCTATAACTACAAGATAGAGAAGATTTATGAGTCTTGATCTTCTATTCAATGTAATGAATTTTCCCTTGTGTTAAATATTTTTATTGAATTACAATTTTGTAATATCATAAGGGATGGGAGGTTTTATATAATCGAGGTTTATTCCTGTTTGATTTGGAACTATATATCATGTTTAATTATAAAAAAGTTTAAATTTTTACTGCATTTATTATTTGTTTTACATTGATATTTGATATATAGTGGTATTTATCAGGTGATGAAAGAGAGGCTGTTGGCTCTAGTTACGTCTAGCTAAGTAATCGAAACTTAATTTGGGTTTTAGGCTGAGTATCACTCTAATCGGAATAGGGGATGCTACATCTTGGTATCAGAGCCTGAGTTTAATGGCTTTGTTACATTTAATAAATTTGATATAGTTTGATGTCAGAGACTGGTCAGAGCCTACTCTAAATCTTAAGCTAATTAAATTTGATACAATGTGGTATTAGTGTTTACTTCAAAGAATAACATTATTACTTGGAAACAAGTGATAACTCAGATACAATTAGGTATCAAAGTTTAAGGTTATTGACTTTGATATAACTTGGTACCATACCCTTAGTTTACTAACTCTGAGAGTTGTCTCAAGTTCGAAGAAGCTTAGGAAGTAATAAATGGTTTTATCATGATTTTGAGGTTAACCAAAAGATAAAAGACTGAGATATGTTATTTGTTATATATTATTATATCTACATGGTAGATATAAAAGTTATTCCTTTCCTGAATGATGATAATATGGTTGAAGTCCATCGATTTCTCATGATATGAAAAACATTGAAGGTAGGAGTCCAAGAGAATCTTAACCTCAAAGAGTTTAAAAAAGGAAAGACATAAGGAAAATTTACAAAGATGAAATTAAACTTTTCTCCTATTAATTGTTATCAATGGTCTTTGTTATCGCTTATATTATTTGATGAATAATAGTAGTGAAGAAATATCTATTGGATTTAGACCTTGAAACGTGTATTAGGAAAATGGAATTAATGAAGTAATGGAATACTGAATGAGTTTAGGGGGAACTCAAAGATGGTAAGCCACTTTGAGACATGATTTAATACTAGTTTTAAAACTAGTAGAGAAATAATGGAAGTTATTAAATAAATAAATTAGTGGTTAATAATAAAAAGCATATTTGAGGTTATAAAACCACTAATGTATTTATACTTCATAAATTGTTATAAAGTAGAAATTCTAGATATGTCATGAATCCATATTAGAATGAAAAGAAAATTGTCGGGTAATGAAAAGTGAAATTGAGATTTTGAAACTAGAAAATAGTTTAATCTAGAACACAAAAGTGAGTTGGTAAGATATTCTAGTATGATATTTTAGACTGGTGTAGTCTAAATTAGGGAGAATGAGTTATCAATGAATTTAAGGATTTGAGGAATCTAAAGAATAGTGTATAGTAGTGGTAATGAATACTCATTGACCAAAATTGACAACTCATTTGAAAATAATGTGAAATCAGTTGTTCTTAAAGGTTAGTTGAGATTTGGTTGTCACAATGGTATAATCAAAGTTAAGGATATATTTAAATATGATTTCAAATGATTGCTGGATCACTTTAAGTGGATGGTGGAAACTATTAGGACTTAATAGAACTCATGCTATGTTCATGAATGAAGGGTGTCAAGTTTCGAAGCCTTATTTTAATTAAGTTGTTATTTTATCATCAAGAATAACATGGAATCTTTGAAGACTTAGAAGGTGCATAAGCATTACCATAAAGAATTGTAAATTATGATGGTAAATTGGTTCAGACTAGATTTTGTAAGTGCCAGTATTAAGTTTCAAAGGTAAATTACTTGTATGAGTGTTGAATATTAACAACAACTCGAGAGATTTGACTAGGAGTGAGACACTATGAGATTGTCATATATTCAACACAAAGGTAAAAGAGAAAAGTAATCTTTAAATAACCGAATATTACAAATGATTGATCCAGGGATCTCTATTATAATTCTATAATTTATTTAGTTAACTTAAGTATAAGGATTGTTGTAAACTAAAATTAGATACAAGGATGCCTTAGAGGAAGTTGAAGTATAGTTTAACTCAATGTTTGCTTGATGATACCTAAATTATGGACGAAGGTAGAGGTTTATCTTAAGACTTCTTATTTAGGTAAGAAGGTGTGTTGACACAATAAAGCAAAATTGTAGCTTATACTTCTATCTATATATAGTTCAAGATTTGTGAGAGGAACTATCAGAGATTGATAATCTCAAGATATATAATTTGGTAATTGTACTAAACATGAAAGACATCACTTGTAAATAAGAGGAAAGGTTTGTTGAAAGTTTTTTAATCATTTTTAAGGATTATTGAGAATTTTAGAAGAATCATTAAATGACAATCGAGAAGTATAAAGACCAATAGATTGGTGTAAGTAGTGAAGTTTCAAACTGTAGAATTTTGAAAAGTGAAATTATCAGAGTGATAAAAATAGAAGGTGAGATTGATACCTTGGATTTCTTAAATGTTAGGAATTTGCTCTAAAACATCATTCATTAAAGGTTATTGTGTTGACAATGCCTTGAATAGGAAAATGTTGAGGATGTAGTTATAATAAAATATGCTCAATAATATCTCTTGAGTGAGATATGTAATAATAAATAATTGAAGTCTTGCATAGGCACATCATCAGCTGGGTTATTGGATTGGTAACTACAAGTATGTTCTTTGGAGTTCAAATTGTAGTTGAGCTAATAATGATTAATTGAGTGATACATTATAAGAGAAATTGATTGAGATTATCTTATAGGTCAATGTTTGACTACTAGTTATTGGTATTCTATATGGATAATCTCAAATTAGAAAATTGAGCATGTAAAGAAAGTTCTTGGAAGTTGAATCAGAAAGTGAGGCAAGAATATTATGAAAACCTCATGGATTTCCTTAAAAGATTCATTCAAGTGAAATCTAAAATCATTATGATAAGAACGAGTTATTGGTGACCAGGAACAAAAATTGATGGTGTCAATTTTATAAAGAAATATGAGGTATACCAGCAAGTGGAACTCGAGTGTTATTAACCTAGATGGTTATATTATTCTTGCCCTATATGAATGAAGTTTCATGCTAAAAAATTTATGATGGATTAACCTAAGTAGTAATGAAAAATAAAGTTGTTGATGTTATAATTATAGGACTGATAGGGTCTAAAATCTCTTGCCAGTATCGTGGTTTAATTCTCGTAGAAGAGTAAGCAAGATATATGTGTAGAAAGAGTTGAGAGTTTATAGAGAACCATGATTATTATTTCGATGAGGAATCGAAAGTTTGCTTCCTAATAAGGAAGAAACGAATAATAGGTAGGAGGGACCTTTCTCAATCTTAACATAATATATATGCAGCTAATCTTAGTTTCGGGGAATATAATTTTGGAGCTTATGACTTAGAAGGTGAAAGTTATTAGAAGAAATATTTTATTGTGTGTGTTTTCTGGTATTAATATTATCGAGCTATAAACATTAGTGGGATGAGAAATAAAGATATCATCTAATTTGAGCCTGAGTAATTTAGAACTACACAGAAAGATGTGATTAGACTGTTAGTATACAATTAAAACTAAGATAAATGAAAAGATATATGAGGAAGTGTAGATGGTTTGAGTTTCTCAAGAACTATGACTTCACTCTAGAGTATCACACAAGCAAGACAAATGATGTTGCGAATGCCTTGAATAGGAAAACAAGGCATGAAAAATGTAGCTACTACCAAAGCTTCTCAATCTAGACTTTAGCATCTATAATGATGATTCATGTGAATTTAGCTGACACATCGTCAACTGAGAGAGCTAATCCCAAAGCTACTAATCTGTTCTTTTGACCTTAGATTCAAGGTGAACCAAGATGATTCAGTAGGTGATTGGTTGTTAGAAACTTAATTAGGAATGTATGATGCGTCAAAGATTAGTGGCTAGTGTAGATCATCTTGATTGATCAATTTTTTGATAATGGTGTGCTACTATTTAGGGATAAGTTATGGATTCCAGCTCAAGATCAGTTGAGGCAATAGTTGCTATGGGAATCTCATAGATCTATTTACTCTATTTATCCAAGTAACAAAAAGATGTAGCATAATATGAGGCATGTTTATTGGTGGCCTGGGATGAAGATTCATATTGCTAAGTTTGTAAAGAGATGTGAGATATATCCGCAAGTTAAGACCGAGCATAAGAAACCTAAAGGGTTATTGCATTCTTTGCCTATTCTTGACTAGAAATAGGAACATATATTGATAAATTTTGTTTTCGGTCTACCTCTGAGTCAACGTAACGTTAATGTTATATGTTGTAGTTAACCGGTTGACGAAGTCTATATATTTCTTGCCAATTTACATATGGAATCCTCTTAACATATAATGCGAGGTATACGTATGTAAGGTGTTGAGATTTCATAAATTTCTAGTGTCGATTTCTTTGGTTAGAGATCTAAGATTCACTTCCAGACTGTAGAGTAAATTTTAGAGACAATTGGGAACTATTTTTAACCTCAGTATGGTATACCATTCGCAAGGACTGATAGGTAGCCAGAGTGGTTTATATTGGTGCTAAAGGATATGCTTTGAGCTTGTGTCTCAGAGTTTAGTAGTAACTGGGAGAAATACATCCCTCTATGTAAGTTCTTTTGTAATAATAGCTATTAGGCTAGCATTAGAATAACTCCTTTTAAAGCTTTATATAGTCAACCTTATCGTTCACCTACATGTTGGGCAGAGGTTGGAGATACAATTTTGTTGGAGTCAGAGTTGACAAAGAACTACATATAGGGAATTCAACAGACTTGCCAGCGTTTGACAACGATGCTGCTAAGACAGAAGATATATGACAATAAACATCATAGGTTATTAGAGTTTTTGAGGGAAAATCTTGTTTTATTGAAAGTCTCACATATGAAATGATTGTACAAATTTGGATTGCAAGGTAAGCTAGCTCTAGGTATATTGGGTCATTAAGAGTTCATGAAAGGATTAGTTTTGTTGCTTACAGGTTAGAGTTGCCTTCTCAATTAGCTGGTGTTCATAATGTCTTCCACGTGTTTATGTTTTATAAAAAAGAGAATCAATTAAGTTCAAAGATTGATTGGAATGAATTTAATCTTTGAGAAAACTTATCTTATAACGAGTAGCTGATTCAGATACATGATCATAAGATTCAGAGGCTAATAACCAAAAATATTCCTTTGGTTAATATGAAGAACTTTATATGAAGGAACAGTTTCCCTGATCAGTTCAAAGATTGATTGAAATGAATTTAATCTTTGGAAATTTTACAGAGATGAGGAACTAACCTGGATGCAGGAATTTTATATGAAGGAACAGTTTCCCTTTCTCTTGGAAACTACAAATAAATTTTATGTTTACTTTAATTTTGAGGACTAAATTGCTTTAAATTGGGGAGACTGTAATGACCTGCTACATTAAGCTAGTAATTAATCTTAATTCAAATCCTAATTAACCTGAGTTAGGCTTGTGGTTAAGCTCGGCGTTCCTCAATTAGCGTGTGCGTAAGTTTGTGTGATGATTTGTGTTTGATTGGAATGCTTAATGAGTTTTATAGGTTATAGTATAAGAGAGAATTTATATATAAACCTATAATTTGAAAATAAATAAATAAACAACAAATTGCTAGTGCACCAAGTGCGACGAAGGGTCGTAAAATGAATACGCACACCCGAGAACACTTGCAGGATTGTCATGTGAATTTATTGGTGAGAAAATACATATACTATATATTTATATATATTTGATATTATATATATATAAACTACAAGTGTGGTTTGAATTATATGAATCATTGAATCGCCTCTATATGAGCATAAGTATTGATGGTGTCAATATATGTGTCACTTTAAGAGGTATCATGCTAGTACATCAATCACTTGATCAGTCCCTTAAGATAGCGCGATGCTTATCTCAAGAAAAATCTATATATTTGAATAAAAGACCTTCAAACTTATCCTCATTTTTATCTGATCAATCTAGTGAGTGAGGGAGGAGAGTAGCTGAGGGTTTTGGGTTTTGAAGGGTTGATCAAGAGAAGATTCTCCACTGAATCAAAATGATCAAACCATTATTGGATCAGAGATCATTATCTTGGTAAGTGTAGTTTTGAGTTTTAATTCAATAGTTGGTGATGATTTCTTTGTGAATTGTTTTTGTTGATGATTCTAAATGAGTTTATACCTCACTAGAGGTTCTCCATAATGTTTTGGGGAGAATGTTTGAAGTTGTTAAATGAATTGGTAATGGAACAATGGCTGCTACCCTGTTCACTGTTGAGACATTATAAGGTGGAGCGTGCTCCATGTAGGAGAGGAGCGCGCTCCTTTCATTAGTTGGGATGAACCCAGTTGATGGAGCACGCTTCCACCCTAGAAAATAGCAACTTTGATGTAATTTGGTTAGAATTTTCTAAGGTCTTAGGGACTGACTTAGGGGTTCTAAACGTAGGGTATTAGATATATATATTGATCACAAATGGTTTGTGATAGGTTCACCGAGAAAGCATGAGTGACCCAGGAAATTAGGGAATTGGTTAACAAAAACCTAAATCAAGGTAAGTATGGATTCGCTTATTTATCAATGTTGCCTGGCTATTTTAGTATATGTAGTTCGTGTAGTTTATGAACTGAATGGGGGGACTATATACACTATGATATTTTTAATAAATGGAAAATAGTGTTAAATGTGATTCACGAGAGTAACTTCCTAGAACAAAGAATAGGTTATATAGGAAATGGATCATTTTCCTGGCCTATATGTAACTTCTTACTCATAGATAGGTTGCGTAGCTCACATATACCCTATAAGGTTTTGGATAGAACCATTGGACATTAATGAATTTATTAGACAACACATCGGCCAATGTGTTGGTCTAGCATTAACATTAATGGGGTTAGTTGGTAATCGACGCTAATTTTAAAAATAAAATAAGAATCATAGTGTAATAGTCATTGACAGTTTGACTTGTATCTATTATTTATTGAATTATATGATTTTTATAATCTTGTTAATTAACATTAGTGCATATTGTTATTGCATATTGTTCTTGTTTAATTATATGGAATATTGACGGCTTTGGGAATTATTGAGCAAGTTCGAGCACTCACCTCAACTAATATTTCAGGAATAATGATGAATGCTACAACTATAGGATAGAGAAGATTTATGAGTCTCGATCTTCTCTTTGATGTTATGAACCTTCCCTTGTCTTATATATTTGTATTGAATCACAATTTTGTAATATCACAAGGGATGAGAGGTTTTATATAACCAAGGTTTATTCCAGTTCGATTTGGTACTGTATATCATGTTTAGTTATAAAAAAGTATTAATTTTTGTTGTGCTTATTATTAGTTTTACACCGATATTCGATATATCGTGATATTTATCAGGTGATTAAGGAGAGGTTGTTGGCTCTAGTTAAGTCTGGCTGGGTAATCGGAACTTAATTAGGGTTCAGGCCGAGTATCACCCTAATCGAAATAAGAGATGCTACTGCAATGACGGTGTAGTGGCAACGCCATGGGTCATAAGGGACGACACTGGGGTGGTTTACATTGGTCGTCGAGTCTACAAAGAAGGAAAAATGCACACAAAGTGTTTGAAGGTGTGGTGGCACCATGGCTTTACACGCACAATGCCAGGTTACTTATGGACCTCGGCAAGACGTAGAAAATAGAAAGTTTAGAGTTCTAATTCATGTGGAATTGTCTATTATGGTTTTTAATTGTTTTTTAAAATGTCTTAGGAATATAAATAAGTATCAAAACGTTGTAAACATACACATCACTATAGACTGCAACTAATTATCATAGTTTTTGTGAAATCTGAGAATTTCGTAAACTTGATTAGGTGACTAATTAAGTATTTTTGGATTTTATTTGGAGTTAAAGTATCCGAGGTGGTACCCATGCATTATGGACCAAAGATCATAGGTTTATTTTATTTTTGTATGGTGTGGGTTTAGTGTGTGTATTATATGATATTTTGCAGAAAGTAGGGGTGCATTGAGATGTATCCTCAGTTTGTCCTATTTGGGTTGCAAGTGAGTGTCTGAAGGACACGAGAGAAAATTAATTATTAGTTGCTCGAAAACTAATTAACTAAGTGTTAATCCTAATGTGATGATTTTGCCTTAGTTTGCATATAAGTCGGGATCAATGGTCTTATAAAATGAGAATGAACACTACAAGAATATGGAGGAATAGCATCAAAAAATTATGACAGACAAAATATGTTGCTAAACAACAATAAATCAACAACAGCTTCGTCAGATAGTCTGTTTGAATGGATTGACTGAAAAGCAACAATTCAGTGACAAATTTGTGATAAAATTATGAAAATTGTATATTGTCATAGATCTTCGCTGATTTCTCCCGCCATAAATTTTTTGCGAAGGCCGTGATAGATCTACTACAGATCAACGACAAACAATTAGTGACAGACTTGATATGTAGCTGATCTGCTACACAAAAAATGGTAAAAACCTCTACAAACTTATTTTTCTTCTTCGCCGCCGATGAACGTTCCCCATCGCCGCACAAGCCTCGCCCCCACCATCGCCGTCGTCGTCCACTGTCATCGTCGACGTCGATCGCGACTCGCCGACTCTGTCCTTCCTTTGCAACGCACGCCAACAACGACACGCGGGTCGCGCCCTCTGCGCGAGATTGTTGTCCGGCGCCACTGCTGCTGCGCGGTCTTCTCCTCCAGCGCCGCAGTGCACCTGTCCTGATCGCCCCCTTTTTCCAACGCCGCGGGTTCCGTCCATTTCACCACTGCCCCACATTTTCGCTGCTGTTGGCCACCACCATGGATCCGCGGCCCCTTGATCCGCCGCCGCTACTCGCCCTCAGCTCCTCCTTAACTGAGTTTCGGTCCCTCTGCAACGACTCCGCGACTCGCACACCGTCAATCGAGCTTCACCCCGGTGGACAAACACGAAGGCATTGCAAACTCGTGGATTGCCTCGCGACTAGGCGGTGGACTTCGAATCACAATCCTGGTTTACGTTTTCTTAAACTTCTATTTTGGAATTTTGGTTAAATTATGTTTTCATTACTATTGAAATTAGGAAATCTAAGTTTTCCTTTTATATATCAACAAAATCATAAGTGTGTTATGCTTAGCATTCAAAAATAGCAACAATCTGCTAAACAAAACAAACCAACAACGCAACACTCTGTTGTTAAATATCAACAAATCAACAACTCAACCATCTGTTGCTAAACAACAAAAAATCAACGTCTAAACAATCTGTCACTAAACAACAACAAATCAACAAGTAGAATGAATTGAATTTGCATTTAGGTAATTTAAATTTTTAATTAGCTTGTCATATGATAATTATCATTTACTATTGTTAAATTTAGTTCATATATATATATGTTCATTGAATAATAATACAGTAAATTAATAAATTTGTACATTGTTTAAATTATTGTTTGGTAGTGCATTTCCAACGAAAAATAATATCTTATTAAGTTATGACTAATTAATATATTCTTATAATGTTTATTATTGTGATTGTCATTTAGTTGGTATGTATTTATATTTGAAATCTCAATATTGTATATATATTAGGAATTGAAGAATATTTAGATTTATTTGTAAAATAAAGAAAATTATATTAATTTATATACTTCATTAGTAAGAATTGACATGAAATGTCGAGAGTATATGGAGATTTTGAAAAAAATAACTTGGGCAATTCATGGTGAGGAAAAAAATTATATAATGTTTGTACATAGCATGTTTGTAGGGAAAGCACACCTGAAGAAGCTTAATCGTATTTCCCTTTGAACTTTTAAATTATATATTGTTTATTAGTTGTGATTGTCATTTACTTGATACTTACTAGGTACGTACGTAGCTATATTAGAAATCTCAAGATTATATATAACCCAATTCAATGAATATTAATTTGGATTATTTTCTAAAAATATAGTAAATTCTTAGGATTTATATTTTTTTAAGAGTTGATAAGATTTATCTAATTATCGGCTGAAAAACTTAGGATTGAGATGTCTACTAATCGAGAATGGATGTATAGTCGTATTGAAAATGGCTTTACTCGACGAGAGTTTATAAACAGAGTGAACGAGTTCATCACATAAGCAAAGACACACTGCAAGACATTCGCCACTGAAGGAGAAATTAGGTGTCCATGCAACCATACGAAGTATCGTAATTGTTCATGCTATGATGTTGACACCGTAGAACTTCATATTCTTCGTCGGGGCTTTGTTCCGGGATATCAATGTTGGTCGGAACATGGGGAAGAAGATTATATGTACACTCAAAATGTACCTGACGAACCTAGCAATACGATGAGAAATGATGACCACGAAGGGATACAGATAACCAATTATTGTACATCGTATCATGCACGACTTGGTTGGTTCGAGTTTCAATTGGTGTCATGCGGAACAACATCCAAATCCTGGAACGAAAAATTTGTATGATATGTTTGACGCAGCAAGTCTGCCGCTATGGCAAGGGTGCGAGAACATGACGAAATTGTCGGCAGTCGTGCGAGACTCCTAAAAATCAAATCAGAACATCATATTTCTAAAAAGGCATTCGATGAAATTTTTTAATTTTGTAAAGATGCATTGGCGAGTAACAATTATTTAGTCAATAGCTTTTACAACACGAAACGACTAATGCAAGAGATGGGGCTACCAGTCCAGCAACTTCACATCAACCATTGTAGTGAACTTATTGAAACTAGTATATGATTATAGAAATGAGGATGTGTCCATTACTTGTTCATCTGTAGGTGTTCTTCACTTGGGACTTGCAAATGTCCTTTGCGATATATGATACGTGGTGTCGGAAGGCAACCATCCGATACACGGGCAATATATATCTCATCGTAAAGAAAAGAAAAGCACCTATTTACTTAACAGAAGAAGTTTTGAGCATTACAAGTGAATACGAGCAACAGATGAAGCATTCAAGAAGAAGTCCGAGTAGATGAGCACGAATAGAAAGTTCGAAGTGGGAGGGCCGGACACTGGTATTTTGTTGCATATTGCTGGAAGTATATTGCCTAGAAAGCATGGTGATATGTTGGTACGTATACATACATAAATAGTTTCGTAAGTAGATGAATGGAAATAAGAACTATTAATCATGTAACTCACTTGTAGGAGAAGAAGCTTCAACATCGTCCCACACGAAAGAATATTTTCGACACCTCCACACCCATGACCATGACGACCAAACTTTCGTAGATCAGAGATCCGCGAAGATTGATGTAAGTAATATGAATTGAATATATATAACTAGTTCAAGACAACACATATAGCCCATCAATTTAAAGGAAACCAATAGAGTTAACTATTAGTTTATTAATTTAATGCAGGCTAAACTCACTCGGAGATTGGAGGAGATGTCCACCCACACCCCGCCACATCGATTGATGAGGATGTCGTTTATCTTGAGGTGGTGCTAGAGGTCAAGGACGTGTCTACGGATTAGGGTCACAAGGTTATCATCGTAGCATATCTTTAAGGAAAGCAAGCTCATCTCGAAGACCAGCATATGGAACTCATAAGTTGGAAGAGCTCCAGCGGGACCACTAAAGGTTGCAAGAAACATTGCTGAAGGAGCGAATGGAAAGACAAGAACAAATGCAAAGAGACTAGATGGATCGCCAAGAAGAAAATCGAAAGATGCAGGATCGGTTAGCAAGTATGGAGGCATTGTTGATGCAATACCTTGGCATTAGGCCCCACGTGCCTCCGACACCACGGACTCCACCATCACCTATAACAAAGCGTTCTAGTCCTAAGAGTGACGACCACCCTGGTCATTTAACGACGAGATAACATATTCTCAGTTTACGCACCTGGATGACCACCAGCCCGGACATTGGATCGATCCACATAAGAGGATGCCTGAGGATCACCATCATCTTTTGGATGATCATGATGAGTTTATGTCACAACTTATGCCGCCTCCGCGACCACCGCTACAACATTAGTGATTGGATGTCCTTTTTTTATGGTAAATTGTTAGTTACGAGTAATGTATATCTTCACATTTTTTCCCTTCTAATGTAGTCGATGTGATTCTTCATTTGCAGGTATATGCACCGATGGCATTCGATATGGGTGTTGCATAGGGAGGCAAACTTACATCACCAATTGGGTTTCAAGTTTCAAAGATTCCTTTAGTATGCAACCTTTTGCCATTTATTTTATTCACAAAATCTCCATTGAACTCAGTCTTCTCTTGATCTTGAACATTTTACCATGTATACTGCAGTGTTTATTATGAACTTTTGAACATTAGGATAGTTGCAATGAGTGGTAGAATGGTCTTACAGCATATGTTACAATACATTCTTTTATCATACTTTGGTATTTTTAAAATCTTTAATATAATATTTAATACCAGTTTCTTTAGCATTTTCCATTTGCCATTTCATGAAGAAACTTGGTTTTTGAACTTGTTCTTTGTTGTGTATGATGAAGGGAACATACATTTTTTGCTTTGTCGATATTGGAAAATATGATCGAATATGTATTTTACTCGTGTTTCATTATAAAGATAGAGAACATGAGTACTTAGCGGCTTTAGAATAAATGATTTTTGAACTAGATCACTATAATTGAATTATATAGGTTTCGTAGGCAATTCATAGACCTATTTTATTTTAGAAAGTTTTTTACTTCAAAGAGTTGGATCTTCTCTTTATAAAGTTGATTGATTTCATTGATATGTATTTAAATTTTAGAGTTTACATTTGCTAGTGAATGAAATACATGCATTGTGACTTGTTAGTCAAGTCTAGTACATATTAAGATAATTAGAGTAGTAAAATTAGAATCAATTTTATATATTTAGGATCAATGATATAAAAAAGTGGTCACAATGAGAATGACATTACAAATAAGTAGATTAAGATGTATCCAAAAAAGGATAGGAGAATTAGATCCACATAGATCAACTAAAGTATTTTCTCAAATTGAGTAGTTTATCTAATCTTATATTGTCCATTTCATTTTTCTTAGTGAGATGGACACCCCATGCTGCTCAACTTGGTCTCTATATGTAATATGTGTCTCCATCTTTTTTATGGTCATAACCCGCACTTTTAATTTATGTATTAGAAATCCTTTACTCGTTGTGTGTATTTTTAGAGTGGTTGTGTTGGTCATGTTATACATCTAGATAGAAAGACTGTGAAATATAGTGTGTACTCAGAGACAACACTATATTCAATTTCACTTTAATTGGATGTGATGTTATTTTCATTTGTGTTGGAATATTTTGGTTGCATGTCGAATATTGTTCAAGTTATTCCTTTTAATTTTAAGGATTTGGATGGGAAACACTCTCCTAGCTAAAGAATTTGTATGGTGCATATCTTGTATCGGTGAAACAATTAGGTAAGAGTATGGGATTGACATTGTATATATATATATATATGTAAATTAATGTGTAGTATTTTGTATTTTGTTGAATAATGCTCATCTAGTACTATATAGTATACTACTAGTTAATTATGAAATGTTAATCTCATCTTTTTGTAGACATTGTTTGTCAAATTTTGATAATATACAATCATTTTCCTAATTTTCGTATTCCCAAATCTGTCGCTGAGTTGAATCAACAACAAAGAGTTTAGCAACAACTACTATCTATCGATGATCTGTTCCAGGGTCGCTTAGCAATATAACCGTACCAATTCAACATCAGATTAGTTTGTTGTCATTTAAGTTTTTTTTTGTAGTGGAAGTTGGTGCAAGACCTTACCTCGAGCTTTATATCGATTGGCGGGGGTCAAGCTTGAGATTGTATCCGAATTGGTGTAAGTTTGGTTTTGTATGACAAGAGAATTAGTGTATAAGAGGTTTAGTATGGCATGGATAAAGTTAAGATCTTTGAGGTTTTAGTCACACCAAAACCAATGTTATGGATGTTTTATTTAGATAGACTATTTTGTCAAGAGTTTGGTTCAATTTGGTGAAAAACTAGATAAAAAATGAGCGCCAAAAGTTAAAGGACGTCAAAATGGGAATTTCAAAAATTAATAATAAAAAGAATTTAAGCTGCTGACAAGCAGTTGAAGGTGTATATATAAATATATATAAAACTATCAAAATCAAAACAAATGTTTTAATTTTCAACAAAACGATGAAATTGTTTGTTCCCTACCCTCTCAACTAGATCTCTCGCTCTGCGATATCCTGATGTCTGATTCTCTTCGGGTTTTTTTTGCAAAATTGTAGATCGTCCTGAAATGGTTCGAGCTAAGTTTATGCGACAAAGACGAGGTATTTGGCTCGATATTTGTTAAATTCTTAATTATGGCATTTTTCATAATTTAATATGAATTCTTGCAAATATTTGATTTCTTTCGCATGGTTTTAATAGGAATTGGTATGGATCATTGAGAATTAATGTATTTGGTTGATTTGGGTCAATTTGGAATAAACTCCACTGACGTAGGTTATGGTTTTGATGAATTGAACTAATGCAATTAAGTTGATAACTATATTGGAGATGTTTTATAGTTGGTATTGATTTACATTATGTTTCTGGATGAATTAATTATTGGTTTTGATCCAATTTGGCTCCATGAGGTGTGAAGATATTTTGATGTGTGTATCGAGTGACTTAGTGGTGTTCATTGTCGAGTTTTAGGTATTTAATTATGAAAATATTGATTTGGAGAAGTTTTTCTATTCAAAATAAATAAAGTTTGCCTAGTTGACAGTCCATATTGGAAAACTCATAAATTCTTCGTTGGTTCTTCGATTTGAGTATTCTTGGAGTTAATGGAAAGTAGGACGTGAGTAATATGAATTCCTTTTAGGTCATCATGAAAAATATTGAGGTTTTTAAAGTTAAAAGTTATCCCAAAGTTGCTAGTTGAAAGCCAGTTGAAACAGTTATATAAATTAATATTTTTGGAAATTGTTCTCAAACAACTTTGGTCGTAGTTTTCATTAGGTTTCATGATTTGGTTTCACTTGAAGCTGGACCCATAATATAGTTGGGTATGCAAGGAAGCTACTGGAACCATTTTTAAGGTGATCCGACACTCCAAGAAGCCCGAAAATTAAGCTCAAAATTGGTTGGTTGCAAGTAAACCCCACGTTAGTCTATTCTTTTTATGGAACTTTATTTTTTTTACCTGTATTTGTTATTAGTCTGCATTGCATTTTGCATCATTCTTAGTCATGGATTCATGTCATTCTAGGTGATGGCTTGTTACTGCTGCGACTCGAGGGTAAGATTGGAATTAGGTTTCCTGACCTATTGGACTAGAACACGGAAGACTTAAGGCACTCAAGTTTTCTTGGGGAGCATGTGTTGGACTTTTACTATTGTTTTCGGTTCATTATTTGTTCGGCATACCCGTTTATGAACTTTAAATAGCAATAAAAAAAGTTTCATGTTATTATTTAAATTTGTTATTATTTGGAAATGCAATTACATGTATCCATGTATTCAGACTAACATTTGTAAAAGTACAGACCAGTGTATGAGTTGAATTACCTAACATATTTGAGTTGTTTTTGATAATGTGTCAAGTTCTATGTAAAGAAAAAAATGGGCAAAACTCAAAGATTATGGTGATTGTTTCAATTTTAATAAAGTTTCGTTCTTGTTATATATTATTGCAATATATTGTTTTACGTTCCGAAGTGAGCATAGGTCATGAAATACTCTCGAATTGGTTATGAAAGTCTCCTAAATTAGTTTAAAGTAAACTATGAGATTTATATTACATTTTGTGTTTATTTAAAATTGTAAAGTTGTAACTAAGGGATTGGAGACTCTAAGTAAGTTTAAATGTTTTAAATTGATATATATTGTGAATTGTAGGGAGTTGTGAGTCCTTATAGGCTTCTTCCAACTCTAACGTACATTAGGTGGATTTTTCGGCAACTACTTTTAGGGGAGGTGCTATCGAGATTTTTAGAAAATATGGAGAACAATCTGTATGATTTCTTAATTTGCTAAATTAAACAAATCATGAATTGAGTTTCATTGAGGATATAAATTTAGGTTTGGAGCATAATTGATGATTGAATTAAAAATTATTTTAAGTTTAAGTTAATTGAATGGATTAGGTGCTTTATTGAGGGAAATTAGGCTAAGTCGAGACTTATTGAAACGGGCCTTGACAGTTTTACATAGTTTTACTTCGTTCGTGAGTATTAAGAAAAATTGTGGAAGAGATGACATTGAAGACTCACGTGTGGTTGTTCGGTATTGTTTCTTTGATTTAATTGAAATTATTTTGTATAATCTCCGATTTCAATATATACCATTATGTGCATGTTTATTTCAATGATGTGTGAGTAGTTTATTAATTTAAGGGATCAATGAATCATATGGTATGAATGTTATGCTAAAGTAGTTTAAATGGATTATAAAGTTAAATAGTGCAATGGTTAGAATTTGTATTGATTTTAGATGTAATGCTAAGAACATCTCGGTCACGTGTTTATTGATTATGGATTTTAGGCGTTACCATGGCCATTAAAGCTTTTAAGCCGGATATGCACAATACAACCGTAATATACATAACATCGGTAGATAGTTATTGATGAGGGAGGCACAAATAGTAAACTTAATTGGTTATGAATCTAAATATTCGGAACTTAAAGCAATATGGAACTTACGTTATTCACACTGATAGATGGAGTTCTAGTTTGCACATTAGAATATTTTCTCTCCCGACAATGGGTTAAAGTAGATTTGAAGGAAATCTATTTATTCTAATTAAGCATTGCACACACATAATGAAGATGAAGGAAGTGAGTTAAAAAATATAGTTATTCATTACCTAGGTGAAGTTGTGAACTAAGATCTTCTTAATATAAAAGTACAAGTATTTGCATTATTTTGTTAGAATAGAATAGTGTAGTTTAAAAAACCAATTAAAAATGAATTTATTTTGCAATAGAGTAAACCTGATTAAGTATATTGAGTGCAACACATCTATCCTTAGGACGATATTTGTAATTAACGTAACTTGATCACACTATAACTAAAACCGACCGTTATACTTATGGCCACGATTACTAAGCTAGTGTCAGTTGGAAATGTGCAAGCAACTACTTAGGTCGCGGGGCATCATAGATAACCTGGCTATAATGTGGCAGGCCTTGGTGACGTGTTATTTGACATGACGGTGCCTAAGGTTATCTCGAGATTTAGGTCTGCCACGGTTTGGTATCAAAGCGTGGCTTGATAGAGCCTTAGGAATTGTTTAAAGAAATCAAATAAAACTTTAACAAACAAACATTAGGTGCGATACTCAAATATATTAACTTAGAATCCTTGTTAGGAATCAAATGATTCGGGTAGTGATAGGTCTTATATACATGTTATTGTTTTAATTGTATATATTTTATACATGTATACAGAAGGTGATCCAACGCACACTTTTTTTATGTAGATCACGATGGATGCCCAGCCGACTTCACGTACTACCGATGTTAGTCAGACGAGCGATCAGACCAGAGATAAGGGTTTGGATCCAACGGTAGTCGCATGATTTGTAGCTCATTATTGATAGTTCAAGATATTTATGGATATGATGCACACATAGATATCGGTGCATGCATCACTCATTGTTGCCTAAATACATAGCACGACCAAGATGATAGTTGCTCTGACCACTATTCAGGATATATCGATATAGACAGTGTTAAAAGAGATTTCGACATTGGTTGCTGCATTGATACTAGTATAGATTGACACGCTGATAGCTATGCTGGACAGACAAACATATTTGAAACTTCAATGACAACAGAGGTCAAGTTGATGAGGGAGTTCATTAAATTCTATCCCAGATATATTCATGGAGGCGGAGACCCATAGGCATCCAGGAAATGGTTGATTTCAAATCATGGCCTACACAAGCTACTACAAGTTCACGAGAGCATACAGGCTAGGACATCGGGGCATATGTTGAGAGGATATGTTGTCGTATGGACACCTTACACATACACTCATCCATATCTGACCACATGGGCTGAGTTTTCACAAATTTTCTATGATTATTACATCTTGATCGAGATCCAGTTGAGGCTGAGATAGGCGTTTATGGCCTTAAGACAGAGCAGATGGTTAGTTCTACAGTACACATACATATATCAATATTTGTTACAGTTTTCCACTGACATTGTGGGTGTTGAGAGACTATAGATTTATTAATTCATCAGAAGTTTGATTGGGGAAATCACTATAGCCATTTTCTCCATCGAGCCCATACACTATACAAGATGTACGATAGAGCACTCACTCAGGAAACACATTTGATTTAGAGGGGTGACATGCGTTCATCTGCCAAGGATTAAAAGCAGACATGACAAAGCACTAGATAGAAGAGACAGAGAGATCATGATGGCATAAATGACTTACAATATATACGAGACCACATGGATGCTGATCGAACAGCTCAAACTTATGTTATACCACATTACTAGTGCCACCGCACAAAAAGGCATTGGACTAGGGAGGCAGGGATCGGGGATCGCAAAGTCAGGGTCGAGGGTGAGGGAGTCAGCAGGCAGAACCTTAATATAAGACCACATGTTGGCGATGTGGGTAGGAGGGTCATATCAGGAGGAACTGCCTATGTAGATCAACGACTCTAGTTTTAGTGACACCGGTGTAGACTCAAAAGTCTATGCATACAGTGATTGAGCCAGGCTGGGAGATGTCACAGTAGTGGGTTCAGGGTATGCGGTTTAAAATTATGAATAATTAAGATTAAAGTTCATGCATGCGTGGTATGTTATGTTAAGTCATGATATGCATCGACACTCGTATCGGGAACCGAAACAGTCTGATCGGCCCGAACCGTCTCCTGATGCGTTTGGTTATACCATCGACTCCAAAAGATACTCCAGACCCACTCAGCCATTCTTCTTATAATTACGTTAAATCCAAGTGTATGTGGAACTTGGTGAACATATAATATAATACTGGAAAGTAAATGAAAGCCTAAGTAAGGAAAACACATGTCATATCATCAATACTATAAATCCAAGTTGATGAACATGACCAAAAGTATCTTATAATCCATACATGAACAAAAATGTAATTTTTCTATATGAAATAAAATATATTTGTAAAAGAGATCAATCTAGAGTGAAGATTAGTACAGTATGAAGTCTTCTTCTCACTGGTGCATTTTGCCCTTCCCTCAATCATTGGAGGATGGATCTGGGTTCCAAAATCCCCCAGTAATTGAACAGTAAAGTTTTGTAAGAGTTACAACATAATGTAATTCGACAAGGAATAATATAAGTGAATTACAGGAATTAAACATGATTCAATCTTTTTCTAGTATGAACAGGCGGTTCCCATGAACCCATATGCATGGACCTGACATGAATCTCATTGTCGAGCCCTAGCCATATACATATGCGTTAGTGTGTAAATCGATGCCTTAAAACTCCCATAACCCCATGCATGTATCTCGATAAAATTCCTTAAAGTTATATTAAATTTTTAAGTTTCATTATCACGGCGCCATGTGTTTAGGCCACCACTTGCCTCAAACAGCACGTCGGATACCCGACACAAGTTCTCTCTATTCCTGATATTGTTTTTTATTAGTTTAGGCGTGTTATGATCTTATTTGATTCATTTGAGTAATTATAGTTTAGTTGCTTTTATCGAGGTTGCTTCAAGCTATCTTTGAATCTACTCAATTATAACATTTAGTATGCCCTAAATAATAACATTGAGCATGCATTAAAATACTTGCACTTAAACTTTGATCAAACTCAAACTAAGTGAAACATTCTTAATCTAAATAAGGAAGCTCAAAAATCTATAACAATCTTATTTCTATTAAGCAAGTTCAAAACCTATAACAGTCTCAATATCATTGAACACATTAGAAATTTATCCTCTTTTGAGTCTGCTCAAACAGCACAAAATAAATTTTATGCAACTCTAAAGCTTTCGACGTTTGAGTCTAAAAATATTCAAATCACCTTAAACTCAGTCCGTTGGCTTAAAAACAATTCTATTGAGTTCCAGCATCATCATGCAATCATTTATACCAAATTTCATGTAATAAATATCCAATTACCATTAAGTAAAGTTACTATTCATCATCTTCTTTACATAACACAACTCGACAATCATAAAAATCTCCACAACAATCCCAACAAAGGATTTTCACTAATTAAGGGTCTATCTACTCTTATGAACCCACATGTACCAAAACTCATCAATAACAACTTGAAACATGATTTTTTGTAGAGATTTGATGATGAAAAACACAACAAGAGCTTTAATGAAGTTGTCTCCTTTCATTCCATAAGCTCCAGTAAGTTAAATCCATTCTGTCTAGCATCTTCTTCGATCTTCAAAATCTCCAACAACGAATGGAATATTTTTCACAAATTCTTTGATCTCCTAATTTTCTCATAAGCTCTCTAATGGTATTGAAGTGTGTTTTACGTGTTGAATAAGAGATCGTGAAACTTATATAGTTCCTCAATTTTAATCTCACTCAACTCACAAATCTTTAGGTGAATCAAAGACTCACATTTAAGTCACCATATTTCACGAAGTCAAAATAAGATTACCACTTGTCTCTTTTTGCATGATACTTAACATGCACTTTATTTTCTATTGCTCCACCTATACATGTCATAAGACATCTCCCATTTTGTCCATGCCCTTTTTGAATTAATTGCATGCACATTTAGTTCCATAAATTGAAAATTTGCCTTTGAATTTCACTATATTTATAATCAAACCATAGGCATATTAATCAAATTTAATACACCACTTAGGCCAAGTTAAATCAAGTTAATAATAGATTATGATACTAGCTTAAGTTATGTATTTCCTGCCAAACATGTATCTCAATGTGAAACCTGCGCCTCACCTTGTCTTGTGTCACGTGTGTATTTACAATTACTTAATTTATTAAACATTATATGCACACCAAAAATATTATTTTATTACTTATGGTACATTACAATCGAGCAAGGCTGCGTCACCTGGTCAAATCGGTTCCGACCCCGATCTAGTCAGATTGAGCTGAGTCAAGTCTAGTTAGTAATAGGATGTCACAATCTTCCCAATTTAGGGGATTTCATCCTTGAAAGTTATATTATGCTTGAATCAAACAACTCGAGAAAGTGCTGTCGTATGTAGGTCTCGCGCACCCACATGAACTCCTGGTCGTTGTGCAACTGCCACTTAATCTTTATAGAGGGAATCTCTTTGTGTCTCAGGGTCTGCACCTTGTGGTCAAGAATCTTAATCAGCCGCTCCTCGTAAGTCGTGTATGGTCTGACCACTAATCAGTCCAAGTCCAATATATCTCTCGTGCGTACTCACATCTCCTCAAAATAGAATTGTGAAACACTAGGTGTACCATTGACATCTGCGGTAGTAGTGTTAATCAGTAGGAAACCTTCCCAAGTCTCTATGTAATCAAATGGTCCTGTATAACGCGATGTGAGCTTCCCTTAGAATCTAAATCTTTGGCGTCCCTTCATAGGCAACTCCTTCAGGTATGCAAATTCCCCATTCTCGAACTCAACTGCCTGACGTTTCGGATTAGCGCATTTCTCTTCCCAATCATGTGTTGTGAAGTCCGAGAACTTTGTAAACTTGATTAGGTAACTAATTAAGTATTTTTAGATTTTAATTGGAGTTTAGGTATCCAAGGTAGGACCCACGCATTATGGACCAAAGATCATAAGATAAAATGTAATTTTTCAATGATAAATGCTTAGTATGTGTATTATATGGTTTTGTTTTTTGCGAAGTCAGGGTTTGTTAAGGTTTATCCTTAATTTTTCATAATTGGGGATTTCAAGTGCGTGTCCGAAGGAGATGAGTGAATACTAGTTGCTAAAAACTAGTAAATAAGTGTTAAGTATGAAACATGGATTTTGCCTCGATTTATGGGGATTGGCGACAATGTGAAATGAGAATGAAGTTGGTGCAAGATGTTGCCTTAAGTTTCGCATTAGTTCGTGGTGGTCGAGGTTGAGATCAAGTCTAAATTAGTGTAAGTTTAGCTAAATATGGCAATAGAATCAGTCCAATAGACTTTGGTATGTCATGGAAAATTCAAGATTCTTGGGTTTTTGGCATGACCACAAACAGTGTTATGAACGTTTTATGGAGTTCGATTATGTTGTTGAGAGTTTGGCTTAATTTGGTGAAAAGTGGATCCAAAACGAGCACTAAAAGTCAAAACATGTCAAAATAGGAATTAATAAATAAAAAGAAATTAAGCTATTGACAAGCAACTAAGGGTTTATATATTAATGAAAAAATCAAATTTTCATTTCATTTGAAATGAACGAAGAGAATGTTCATTTCAAAAACTCTCAATTAGGTCTTTTGCTTCGCGAACTTTCGACATCTAATTTTCACCTGGTTTTTTTCTGCAAAACTATAGAGCATCATGAGACGATTGGTTCGAGCTAAGTTTCTAATGTCGAAATAAGGTAACACCCCACAATTTGGTAAATTTTAAATTTAGCACATTTTCTTCCATTCAATTTGAATTCTCACAATTTCTTAATTTTTTTTGCAGGGTTTTGATAGAAATTGGTAGGGATTGTTGAGAATTGATGTATTAGGTTGATTCACTCCAATTTAGAATATATCCCACCGACGTGGGATAGGGTTTTGATGAACTGAACTAATGCATTTCAGTTGGTAACTCTTTAGGAGATGTTTTATCGTTGATATTGATTTACATTGGGTTTGGACAAATTGATTATTATTTTTTATCCAATTTGACTCCATAGGCTATGAAAATATTTTAATGTTGGTATCAAGTAGTTTTGTAGTGTTTGTTGTTGAGTTTTGACCATTTAATTGCGAAAATATTGATTTGGAGAAGTTTTTCAGTTCAAAATAAATAAAGTTTGCATAGTTGATAGACCATGTTAGAAAATTCATAACATCTCCATCAGTGATCTAATTTAAGTGCTCTTGAAGTCTATGGAAAGTAGAACATGAGTACTACAAGTTCCTTTTAGGTCTTCATGATAAATATTAAGGTTTTCAAGGTTAAAAAGTTGCCCCAAATTGGCTAGTTTGAAAGCCGGTTGAAACAATTATATAAATTAATATTTCTAGAAACTATTCTCAAGCTTACTTTGGACGCAATTTTCATTAGGTTTTGCAATTTGGTTTCACTTGAAGCTTGACCCATATTACAATTGAGAATACAGGAAGCTATTAGAACTATTTTCAAGGTGATGCGACACTGTGGGAACCCGAAAAATTTAGCTTAAAGTTGGTTGGTTATAAGTAAACCCTATAGTGGTCTTTACTATTATGGGATCTATCTTTTTACTTATATTTATATTTAGTCTACATTGTATTTCACATCATTCTTAGGTTAGGCATACATGGTATCCGTATAGAGTTACCCCTGCTTCAATCGTAAGAGTGTGATGTGCTCCACTCCATATTAGACATACTGCAGGTGTCTAAAGTGAGTAATGTCGACTCCAGAGTAGCATGCATTGAACTCATAGGACTATTCTAGGTTCATCATGAGTGGGCTCGCTTATTATGAGCTTAGAACATGAAATGAGGGATCCATGTTGTTATATAAATTTGTTGTTATTTAGAAATGCAATTACATGTCTCCATGTGTTCAAACTACATTTGTAGGAGTATAGAGCAATGTAGTAGTTTACTTACCTAACATCTTCAAGTTGTTTTTTATGATGTTAGGCTCTCTATGAAAACTAAAGAGTACGAGAAAAACTCGAAGATCTTCGGTGAATTTTTTATGTTTAAATGTTTAATTTGTTGTTGTAAACACTTTATATATATTGTATTGGGCTTTTGGGTAATTGTAAGTCGTGAAATATTTTTGAATAGGTTATGAGAGTCTCCAAAATTAGTTTAAGGTAAATTAAGAGATTTATGATTTAGTTTTTGTTTATTTTGGGATTATAAAGTTGTAACTAAGGTATCAAATACTCTAAGTGTTGGGTTTTGGGGTTCATGCACAGCGAGATTACAAAACAATTTTGATAAAAACCCCAATAGGATCCGAATCTAATTCCATTAAAAATGTTTAAACCATGAAAAACTTAATCATACCTCAGTCGCAATATACCTTTCTAAAGGTTGATCGATCTCTAAGGCGCTGCCAATGACGAACGCCCTCTACCAGTAGTCCACACTCGAACGACGACCGAGATTCGAAGTGCTAGCTTCGAGAGAATACCAAACCTTTTGTTTCTCTCCAAAATGATCCAGAGCATACCAAAAACCCTAAGTCGTTTCTAAAACGAAAATAGAGTTTTCAGCCTTTTAATCTTTCGTACGTGTATTCTAACTTAAAGCGTATATTTATACAACCTTTGTATATAGAAGGTTAAGTAAATTACACATATACCCCTACTTAAAGAAGTATAAGTGTAATACACCACAAGGACATTTTTGTCATGAATTTTATCATATAAAATTCATTTTTCTGAACCATCTTAAAATCTCGCAAAACCATTCTTAGTGTGCGACCCAATAGGCTCATACAACGTTGGCAGTGTACCAAAACACATTTTGGTATACAAGTCATAAGCGACCTCTAGCAAGACATTATGACTACCCAAGTTGTACGAATATCAAATCGATACAACCTAATCAATAGTGTATATAACATCCTTTTGTCACACGATATCCTTTTGATCAAACATAAGGCATGGAATTGTCATCCAACATGTTCAATCGTACTAGTCTCGATCTCTAGGTAGACTAAAAACATCCAAGTGACATTGATCAATATCAATTCACTTAGACTAGGCCTTTTAACAGTCTAACACATCGAGGGATCCACTAGATATCTCTCTTTATATGAGAGGGATAAATTCTATCTCGATTACACAACTTCATCACATTGCTCATAGAGTAACCAATCACAAACTTTATAATCGTCCGGTTAAAGAAAACGTTTGATAGTGTCAAATCACTATGTTCCTAATGTTGAAGTCTGGCAATCTCAAGTCAGAGGACTGAAAAATATACCTATCATGAGAAACAATTATGACTTAATCCATGTGATGGTCTCATAGCGGGTCGGTCCAGTACTTTGTTCCCTAACAAGTACTCATGATCTTGATTCGTATCCCTATACGTATAATCATCATATGATCATCAATCAAGACTCACGCTAGTCTTAATTCATTATAGTTCCCAGTATAATGATCGACTAGGGACATTTAGGATATTTATGTAAATACCAATGGATCTTATTATAATGTAAACATGCAAATTAATTATAATAAACAACAAATGAAATCCTCTATTTTATTAACTAAAAGTATTCATAAAGATAGTTAATGGATTGACCTAGGGCACATGCCCCAACACTAAGTTATTACTTAAAGTTTGAATTTAATATATATTGAGAACTCCGGGGAGTTGTTAGTCCTTTTAGACCTCTCCCCAACTCTACTGTCTATTAAGTAAAAGTTTTTTGCCCGGCCATTTTTAAGGTAGGTGCTGCCAAAATGTTTACAAAATATGGATATTTGCTCCAATTAAGGAAATCATGAATTGAGTTTTAATGAGGATATAATTTTGTTTTGGAGCATTATTAAGGATTGCAATAAAAATTATTTTCAAGTTGAAGTTAATTGAATGGATTTGATGCCTAATTAAGGAAATTAGGCTAAGTTAAGACTTAGCGAGATGGGCCCTGACATACTTGGTATTAGAGCTATGGTTAAGCACAATCAAGGATATGATAATGACGATGAGTTTAAGATTGAGTCGATCAGGAAGTTTGGGTTAAGGGTCTTGGATTACATTAAGTTGCATGAACTTGAATGATGGTCGTGTGGAACAAGTTCAGTAATGAGGTCGCAATTAGTTGGGAAGTGACTGTGAGTTAGGGTTACATTGTTATTATGATATGTTTGTTTTATATTATGTATTATCGTTAGATATACTATAAGAAGTTTATTCTCATGGTCTGTTTGATACTTAACTTGTAAGATATGACAAGTAAGATTAGAAACAGATAATTAAAAGAGAGAATAGGCTTGTAAAATCAAAATTCATAAATATGATGTAAGTGGTTCGAAAACAATGTAACTAATTGAAATAGTTAGTTAGAAAACCAATAGGAAATTGGTTGAGCAAGAAGTCTAGATGATTTTGGAATGTAATTACTGAACAGGGATTTCTTAGAAATTGAAAGTATCGAGTTATTACAATTATAAACGCTTAGAATATTGTAAAAAAAACTTAATTTAAGTCTCAAATGATTGGAAATTGTTTCAAAAATGTAAAATGAAATTAAGTCTTTTGGGAAGCACAAGATATGTAATAACTTGAGTTTTAGAATGAGGTTAGTATTGGTTGATTTAGTAACTCGGGAAAACCTATTCTATAAAGTATTGGTTGAATTTATATCCAATTGAAGGCTTCTTTAAAAATAAATAAATAAAAGTCTCAACAAGGAAAAATGAGACAAGTGGTTTGAAAATAGAAATTGATTAGACAAATTGAATATTGACTTGGAAATTATAATGAGATTATGATATGATAAGTCAATTTATCTAAGTCAGTTTCTACAAAAGTAAAATACTTTAAAGCAAAGTATTATCTTCTAAAACAAAACACAAGTAGTTATGTTTTGAAATTCAAAATATCAATAGTCACTTCTAACCAAATTAAGTTATGATGCCTATCATTTACGTCTTAAAATATAACTAATGAAGAAATAGACATACTGATGGAGGATAAGTAAATGATTTGTATGGAAATTAGTATGAAATTCTATATATCAAGAATTTCCATTGATATTAAATAAAGGATTGAAATAGTATCCTTTAAAATTTTGATTAGATGTTAAGTTAATCAGAAAAGTTTGAACATTCAAATTTAGTGATCTATTCAGTTGAAAAACAAAGGATAAATTGAATCATAAAAAAATGAATTGATAATCAGTAAGATACTTTGATATCTTACATAGTCTACTTAAAAAATGAAGAAAATTGGAGACAAATGGAAATAACTTAAGGCAATAACAAAATTAAAATTGTTTGGATGTAAAGTTTCTCTATTTTGGACAAAGATTAGTTAAGAAACACTTCAAGTTATCAAAGATCTTACGAAGTTGCATCATCCTTAACTATATAGTTCAAAAAGAGAAGAGGTATAAATTTCCATTGTAAGTTGATAGTAAGGAGCTGTAATTGGTTTACATGTCGATTGAAAGTTATGATAAGTTTAAGAAAATGGGCCCATATGTGAGATTAATGTAAGAGTAGCTGAGATTGACAAAATGGAATCGAGTAGACTCTATATCGTAATCACGATTCATTTAAAGCATAAAAGACTTGTGTGGCGCCCACCCGTCTTTGAATAATCGAATAAATGGCGAGGTTCGATATAAAAGAGTCTACAAAGTTTTGTTGAAGTTAATTGAAAGCTTAAGTATAGGTGTAATGGCCCAAATTAATTAAACTAAGATTAGCGATAATATCAGATATTAACGGTCATAAATCGGGCATTGAGTGGATAACTTGGATGACTCGAACACGAAAACTAAGAGAATATATTATTTATGGATGATAGTTGTTTATATGTTGTGTTTAAAATCGTTATTATTGTATTGCATCGCATATGTGTATGTTGTTATCAAACGAGTTAGTGTGAAGTGGAGTTACCAGAGGAAGCGTGTTGATGCGGGAATCAGGTAGGAGTAACCCGGGGATGCTAGACTAGACTAAGAGCTAGAGTGTGATGTCTAATTAAATCATAGCCTAAGTTAGTTAAATAAAGTGAAATATGGTGTATCTCGAGATGCGTGTCAAGTAGCAGGGCACCGGATGTCAGGTAGTCGGGGATTAGTGGGACCACTAATGTATCAATAAAAGTTTGTAAGAACACCAATCATATATATTATAATGGGCCTAAGCTAATATAATTAGATTAAAAAAAATAAGGCCTATAGTTTGGATAAATTATTTTGGAGCCATACGATTGTTCTTGAGATTCGTATTGGCACGTCTAGAAACCAATGGAGTTTCAAATTGGTGTTACTTGAAAGAACTTAATGGAGAATTAGTGAAAAAACATCAAATTATAGGTCATTAGATGAGTCTCGGGATACGTACATACATTAAGATCAATAGTTATCAATCAATCTCACCTTAATATATAAGAATGAATTGATGAACACAAGCAACCAAAACTATTTTCATTTCTAAGTTTTCTAGAGAAAAAGAAAGCTTGATGAAGAGAAGAAATCAGTGGGTGTTGGTGAGAATTGATCAAGCATGGTGGTTCATCAAGTAATTAACTTTACTACACTAGCAACTTAGCTAAATTTGCTATTTTGATGAAAGTTCAATAATTGAGGATTAGATCACTTATTTTTTATGGATTCTTGATTAATTACAAGTATAACAAACATTTCAATGGAGATTATCAACTGATTTTGAAGAAACTTAGTTTTGGTGAATTTTGGAAAAACTAGTAAATGCATGAAGTTGATGATCTTGATCCACTTACTATTGTTTATGTTGTTGTAAATAATGATTTGGAGTCCACATTGAGTGGATAATGAGCTTACAGGGTTTTGGGTTAGCTAATTGGGGTATTGGGAACAAAATTCTTGAATTAAGAGTTTTGTCACCCAGTGTAGGTAGCACGCTAACCAGACTGGCTAGCGGGCTATCATTTTGGGTGGTCAACCATTTTTTTCAAAAATGAAGAATAGTAGTGTGCTAGACAGACTCACAAATGCACTAATCACACCTAGCGCGCTAGGCATACCCTTTAGCGTGCTAATGACAGATGAAAACTGATCAATTTAAGGGTTGTTTTTAAGATTTTAGACTTAATACATATTTAAATACTTGTAACCAACTTTAACTCATAAAATTGGACTTCAGGAACTTAGGAAACCATAGCTCGGGTATTGGGGAGCTAGGCGGGTTGGATATGAGAGTCCGAGGAAGTTGGAGTGTGTAATGACCCAAATTAAATAAACTAGGATAGCATTAATCTTGATGATTAACGATCGCAATTCGAGCGTTACGCGAACAACTCGGTTGACTTAGAAATGAGGAACCGAGGAAATATGATATTTATGGATGGTGGTCAAGTATATGCAGAGTTTAAAAATTATTATTATTATATATTGCACCGCATGTGTGTATGTTGCTATCGAGCGAGTTTGTGTGAGAGGTGTTCGCATCGAAAGAAATGTTAACACAGGTGTTAGATAGGCAAACTACAGGTACACTAAGAAAATTGACTAATTCACGTTAAGATGACTAATTAATTAATTAAAATGGGTAATGTGACCATAGGCCAAGTAAATTCAAATTAAAACAATAGGCTACGGCATGCCTTGAAATGCATGTCAAGACATAGTCCATGGGTACCGGGTAGTCAAGGTTAATAGGACCATGAGTTGGTTGATTTTGATTAATAAAATGCTAACCATACGTGTTAGAATGGGCCTAAGTTAGTGCAGTTAAATTTAAATAAATCAAGGCCTATAGTTTAGTTCATTAATGGAAAACCATATGATTTACCTAGAGATACACATTGAGACATCTAGGAGTCATGTGAGTATCAATTAGTGTCACAAGGACTGAGTGGGTGAGAGTGAGTGGGCTAAGTGGCTAGAGGAGAACCATTAGACAAACCTCGAGATATGTAAACACATTGCGATCAAGGGCTAGAAATCAATCCCACTTAATATATATTGATCATTTGGTCCAACACAGGCAACCAAACCATATGCAATTCAGGAATTTAGAGAGAATAGAAGGAGATAAAGAGGATTGAATTCAACCATTTTTTAGCAAATTAGAGGATTTAAACTAAGATAATCATCATCTTCATCATCTCCTCTATCTAATGAACTCATTTGTTAGAATTTTTTATCAAATTGTTGTTCTAAGGTTGTCGTTGCTGTTTTGGTGTAAATTGGGTATGGAAAGTGTATTAGATAAGTTTAGGCATGTAAATTTGACAAGAAAAAAAAATTCTCGACTTAAGAATTCTCTCCCAGAAGTTAGGTAGCGTGCTACCTAGAATGATTACCACACTAATCGTTATGGGTTTCCAAATATTCTTTATCCTAAAAAATAGTAGCGCACTACCTCAATTACCAAATAGGCTACCACTACATAGTGTACTACACCAAGTCCATAACGTGCTAACAACAAATAAAAAACTGAATATAAAAATGCTATTTTGGTGATTTTACACTTAATACACATCTAAAAACTTGTAAATAACCTAAACTTATAAAATTGGACTTCAGGGACTTATGGGACCATAGCTTGGGCATCGGGGAGCTAGTCCGGTCGGATACGAAAGTCCGTAGAAGTCGAAGCGCGGATTGAGATGCGTAAACCCACTAGAGTGCCTCACATAATTCATGATTGGGTTTATCGAATTCACTTTTCATGTATAACTGCGAGTTGGCACACATGCAGTTTTCACTCCTATTTCAGTGTGCGTATATATTGGTTGTGGCTAAATCGCATGCAAGGGCTACTTGTGATAGTGCTCGTGTCGATGGTAGTAGAATATATATATATATATATATATATATATATATATATATATATATATATATATATGACTATCAAGAGGGATTAGGGTGGTCATAATGTGTAACAGCGTCAGGAAGGGACCATGTCATTTATTGAAGTGGGGGCTTAGCCACTGTAAGGTTGTTAGTATATACATGGTTCTTATTCGATTTATCGATTACTAGATGGTGTAGGTCAGGGTTTTCTCATGATTATACGGATGTTTACTGATTAATGCCTTATTTCTGAATTGGTTTAATTGGTATATGTTATTTATTTATCTCACACTACCGCTTTTGTTTTTCATGTTCTGATTACATTCATGGGAATATGACATACTGTTGTCAGGTGTTATATTCGCATGTCTTGTAGTTTATCGGTTTTATTCACGAATATTATGTGGACTTCTCTTGGTATTTTACTCACTGGAATCGTTACTATATTTGTTGGGTGACATAGTGCAGATCCTTCGATGAGCAAGGGCGGGGGCAAGGAGGTTCTGGGCAACTACCTCTAGGATTGTGGAGCCAGCTCGTGTGTGATATTATATGTATTTATTTTACTTTAGTCCAGTTTTGGGGACCATAAAACACTGATTACATGTATATGGAACTTTTCTTATACTTAAATCGCCTTGATATATACATGGTTTTTTTGCTAGGTTTTTCACTACTTAGGATTGTTAAATACTGTATAACTTACTTAAATTAAGACTTCCGCTGTAAAATTTCATTATAACTTGAGAAATTGATTAACTGGATAATGAAATCATTAATAATTATATGAAAATTAATTAGCTAAGTTAGGATTAAATGGAAAAGTGTAAGTAGCCAGGTAGGTTGCGAAATGTCAAGGATAAGCGGGCCATGACATGGCAATGCTTAGTAACGTGGGATGCGACGTGGCATGTAGCGAGGCAGCCTGGAATTTGAGGCCACCACAGAGCGCTTATTGAGGTGCATAAACCTTTTGGAATGCCTCACATAATTCATGGTTTTATTTTATCGATATTGAGTCACATGTGTTTTCACACATGGGTTTTCTACTCCTATCTCTATTTGCATATATATTGGTTATGGCTAAATCACTTGCACGGGTTACTTATATTTAGTGCTCATGTCGATGACAATAGAATATAACTACGATCGTCGAGAAGGATATAAGGTGTTCCTTTGACTTAAAATAGCGTCTGGAGGGGTTCATCCGTTAACCGTAGTTGGGGTTTAGTCAATATAATCTTTTAAGTATATACGTTGTTCCTGTCATGTTTCATCAATTACTGGCTGGATTAGGTCAGGGTTTTGTCGTGATTATACGGTTTTTTATTTATTAATGCTTTATTTGCGATCTTATTTATTTAATATGTGTTGTTTATTAAACGCTACTATTTTTGTTTGACGTATGCTGCCTACATTCATGGGAGTATGACTTACTGTTGCCAGAGGTCATTTTTGCATATCTTTTAGTTTATCAGTTTATTTCATGAATATTGTGTGAACTTCTCTTGGGATTTTACTCATTGGACTCGTCACTATATTTGTTGGGTGACTGAGTGCAGATCCTTTGACGAGCAAGGGCAAGGGCAAGGGCAAGGGCAATGACGTAATGGGTGACTACCTCTAATATAGTGATACCAGCTCGTGTTTGATTACAATATGTATGTATTTACTTTTCGTTAGGTTTTAGGGACTTTAAAACACTAAATATATATAGATCTTTTATTGTACTTATTTCACCTTTGATATGTACATGGTATCTTTCTCCTGAGTTTTCCACTACTTAGGATTGTTAAATATTGCATAATTTATTTACTTAAGGTTTTCATCTGTAAAATTGTAATATAACATGATAAATTGATTAATTGGCTAATTAAATCATTAATATTTAGATGGAGATTAACTAGCTAAACTAATGTTGGTTGGAAAAGTGTAAGCAACCAGTTAGGTCGTGAGGCGTCATAGGTAAGCATGCCATAATGTGGCATGGCCTGGTGACGTGTGATGCGACATGGCGGTCCCATAGTAGCCTCGGAGTTTGGGACCACCACAGTTTAGTATCAGAGCAAGATTTGATGGATATTTGGTAATAGTTTAAAGAAAAGAGAATATAATTTAAAAATAAACCTTATATGTAGAAACCCAAAGATCCTAACTTAGAATCCTATTTGGGAAGCAAACTTGAGATGTGTAGTGGTAGGATTTATATTCGTGTTATGTTTTTGATTGTATATATCATATACACGTAAATGGATGGTGACCCGACGCACACTTTTCGATGCAGATCACGATGGATGGTCAGCCGACTCTACGTACTACAGATGTTGGTCAGATGCACGACTAGACTAGAGATGAGGGTTGAGATCCGGCAGTACTCGCGCGATTCACGGCATGATAAGCAGTTTGAGCTATTGATGGATATGATGTGTGTATAGACAACGACGATTGCATCACTCACAACCACTTGGATACAGAGCACAAGTGATATGATATTTGCTTCAATGATAGTTGCACCGACCATTCAGGTGGTACCAAGGCATGCAACAGTACATGAGACTCCGACTGGGGTTGCTACACCAACAATAGTACGGATTGAGATGTCGATAGTTATGCCAGTACAGATAGATGTATTTGAGACTTTAATGATTGCGGAGGTCAAGTGGATTAGGGAGTTCCTCAAATTCGATCTCGGATGTTTTCATGGAGGCGGAGACCTAGAGGCATCCGAAAAATGGTTGATTACACATCATAGTCTAAACAAGCTACTGGGAATTCAATAGGGCATAAAATTTAGGATATCGGGACAAATGTTGAGAGGTGATGCTGCCGTATGGTGGACGACATACACAGGCACACATCCATATTTGACCACATGGGCCCAATTTCAACAAATTTTCTACAATCAGTACATTCTGATCGAGATCCGGGTGAGGTTGAGAGAGGAGTTTATGTCTTTGAGATAGGGCAACTGGTCGATGTTACAGTACATAGATAAATACTGATACTCAACATAGTTTGCCATAGACGTCATAGGTACTAAGAGACTACATATTTATTACTTTGTCATAGGGTTGATTGAGGACATAACTAGAGCCATTGTTTCCACTAGAGCTCAGAACCTACAAGAGATGTATGGTAAAGCACTTACTCATGAGGCACATTTGATACAGAGGGGCGATAAGCATTCATCTAGTGAGTCGGAGAGGCAGACTGATAGAATTATAGGTAGAAGAGACAAAGAGATCAGGGTGGCAAAGAAGACATACAATACAATCAAGGACGTAAAGATGATGATCAAACAACTAAATATTATGATGTATCCGCACCACCAACGCTGCCGCAGAGACAGACCTAGGACGAGGGAGAGAAGGGATTAAAGATCACATGGTCAGGGCTAGGGTTTAGGGAGTCAGTGGGCTGGACCAAAATGGAAGACCACGTGTCGGTGATATGGGTAAGAAGGTCATGTCGGGAAGGACTGTCCCTGGAGATCAACGACTCCAGTAGTAGTGACACCAGTGCAAACTCGAGAGCCAATGCATGTGGTAACTGAGTTAGGCTGAGAGATGTCCCAACAACTAGTTCAGGGTACGTGATTTAAAATTTAAATAATATAGCTTGGGTTCATACATGCAAGGTAGGTTATGGTATGGCATGGTGTTTTCATGGTATGTCATGTTGGTTAGGACTATTATGTTGTGATACATAATAGGAGAGGTTTACGGTTACCTAGTGTTAAGTAACTGGGTTAGGAAAACTTGGGCACGGAATCGAGCCGAGAGTAGGTTGTCGAGTTGTCGCAGAGCATGACCGATCATGATCACCACGGTGGCACGTGACTATGTCTCCGTGAAACACTATGTCTCCTATGATCGGTACGAGAGTAGTAGGGTGTTCAACGGACCGTAGAATCATACTATCAAGGTGTAAGGCGCGGGCACATAAGGATAGGTTAAATGCACTAAAGCTTCCTCAAGATCTAGATTTTGAGGATAAGATTTCTCGTAGTTGCATTACAAAAAAACAGCTTATTAGAAATGAAAATTTTCGTTGCTGATTAGCATAAATCGCTTTTTAATTCAATTCTGCAACGAACATAGACGGATTCTATACCATCTCTAAAATTATCGTCGCTAATTTAGTTAGCAACGGAAATGTGTTTCCGTTTCTGATTAGAGACGGATTTGATACGGATTTAGAAATGGAACAAAGACGAAACAGAAATGAACATTCTTCCAAACGGTACACTTCTAATTACATTCCATTTTTGATATGTTTCTGATCAAAGACGGATTAGAGATGGAATTATTGCATTCCATCTCTGATCCGTCTCTAATTAGCAATGGATCAGAGATGGTCGGCAATAGTTCCATCTCTGATCCGTCCCTAATCAGAAACAGATCAGAGACGAATGCTTGAATTATGTTTTCGACTCGTTGCTAATTCAAGAATTTCGTCTCTGATCTATTTCTATTTCGAATCAAAGTTTAGTCTTACCCAGTTTGGCGCGCTATTTCCTTGGAAATTAGAGATGGAATAGCAATGGAATCTCTGAATTATGTTGCTAATCCGCCTCAATTCCGCTTTGTTTAGTTTTCAAATCTAAGATCAATCCAATTGGTTCTCCATAACCTCTAAACTTGAAAATACAATGATAGGACCTGCTCCATCGCCTGCACCTCCTCCAATTACTCCTTGGGGGTGCTAACATCCCCCAAAAAAGCAGAATTTGACATACATACATCAATAATATATATCAACAACAAATATTCAAATGAGAGAAAAAAGTCACAATTCGACATTGAAATAGATTTATATATCCATGAAAGCTTGTCAAGTATAATAATGTTCCAAATTTCTAAGTATTCACAAAAATCACCAATCCTATTGTTCAACAACCACCGAAAAAAACTTCTAATCTCTGAACGTGGCACCATCTCCGGCATCAGGGATATGCTAGCACCAGGAAATATATAATTGTAGGTACTATTCATCTATACCTACTCTTTTGGTAGCTTTATCTATACATGCATATACATACAATTGAACCAAATATAGTAGGAAATACATGAAAAAATGTGGCACGAAGATATCAAAGAATGTAAATTAAGAAAAAAATATAGTACAAAACCTTACCTCTCTAGAGCAATTAGAGCAGTATAATGCAATCCAGACAAAGCATGTTGCACTTCGACTACGAAGGATTTCTCGCTTCTGTATAGCTCAGCCACTTCCCTAACGCTCCTCTACATCAAAACCAAACCCAAAACCAAAACAATTCAACATCCTTGGCGCAGCAGAAATAGCATGCTATGTGCCCATTGTTGCACTAAAATTAAATTCCAAGAACATACAGCCAAAAAAAAATATATGCATTTCAGGAAGCATATAACCTCATAAGCATAGAAGAAATGATTCAAAAAGACTAGTGCAACAATTGATCTAATAACAAAATTTAGTGCAAGTGAATCCTTAAGGCGAGGTACAACGACGATTAGCGGCGACGGCTAAGGGTGCGGCGACGGTTTAGGGTGCGGCGAACAGCGGCGAAGGCTTGAGGTGCGGCGAACAGCGGCGACGGCTTAGGGCTTCGGAGGCTCCAATCTTCGGCGAACAGACGACAGCGGGGCGACCGACGGCCTCGTCGCAGCCTCAATCGCAGCGACGACAGAGATTTAGGGTTTAGGAGAGAGGTTTCGGTGAAAGAGATAGAGTTGACGGTGAGTGAGATCCGGTGAGAGAGAGTAGTAAGAGAGAAAGAGCTGTGAAACTTCGGTGAGCAAGCGATGAGAGAGAGAGAGATCGAGAGAGGCTTGAGAGAGAGAACATAGAGCGGTGACGGTGAGAGAGAGAGAGAGAGGACAAAGAGCGGTGACAGTGGGAGAGAGAGAGCGGTGATGGTAAGAGAGAGAGAAGAGAGTAGAGAGCGGTGACGATGAGAAAGAGAGAGCAGAGAGCGATGAGAGTGAGAGAGCGGTGAGAGAGAGAGAGATTTTGGTGAGAGAGAAAGAAAGTTGGTGGTGAGAATTGGTAGAGAGAGAGTTTCTATTGTGGTCGGTCCCCATTTTAGTGGCGTCTAGATAGAAACATGCACGAATCTCGAGACGTAATGGAAATTATAAAAAAATTAAAGTTTTGGTGGGAATGTTGGTGCCATTTTTTTTAGACAAATTTAATTTCGTCTCAATTCCGTCTCTATTTCCATCTTTGATCTCTTTTATTCCGTCTCTGAATTATTACGTCTTAATTCCGTCTCAAACCATTTTTTCTTAGCAACGGAGCTAAATTCCGTTGCTAATTCCGTTTCTAAATATCCATTTTTTCTAGTGTTGAGAAGAATTGTAACAGCCCAAATTAATTAAATGAGGATTAGCATTAATATCTAGGATTAATGGTCGCGAATCGGCATTACGTGGATAACTCGGTTGACTCAAAAATGAGAATGAGAGAATATGTTATTATGGATGATGGTTGTTTATACGTGGTGCTTAAAATCATTATTATTGTATTGCATCGCATGTGTATATGTTGGTATCGGGCGAGTTGGTGTGATAGGGAGTTACTTGGGGAAGCTTGTTGACGTAGGAATCTGGTAGGAGTGACCCAGGGATGCTAGACTAGACTAAGAGCATCTCCAATGGAAAATTTGGATTGGAGGTGCGGATTGTCACCACATCATCAAAGTGGAGGGATGTCTAGATTATGTGCCATAAATACACATTCCATAGTAAAAATGGTCTCCAATGGGTAATGTGGATTACAACTTCTATTCATGAAGTGGCAACTTTTTTAACATATTAAATTATATGAAAATAATTAGTATATGATTATACATATACATTATTCTATGTATAAAGATCGAAAACTTATTTTGGAAACAAAATCACGGTAGTTTGTATTTATCTTTTTATATATATAAGTTATTTGTGATTATCCTTATATCTTGATTAAAACAAAAAAACTAAAAAAAGAAACGTAAAGATATGTGTATAAAAACAAAACGCAAATATATACGGCTTGCTATTTTTGATTTCTCATTGCAGGTTATTTTTTTTAGTTTTGCAATGACGTTGTAGAATGCACACTGTCTATTGCATCCTCTTGATCTAGAGGGTGGAATAGACAGTGCCTACCTTTTTTATGCCACGTCATCTACACATTCTCATTCCACATCCCCATTGGAGAAGACTTTTTCACATAATGTACATTTTATCCTACGTGGCACACATCCTCCCCTGATCCACAGCCCCATTAAAGATGCTCTAGGAGCTCGAGTGTGATGTCTAATTAAACCATAGCCTAAGTTAGTTAATAAATAAAGTGAAATATGATGTATCTCGAGATGAGTGTCAAGTAGTAGGGCACCAGGTGTCGGGTAGCCGGGGATTAGTGGGACCACTAATGCATCAATAAAAGTTTTTAAGAACACCAATCATATATATTATAATGGGCCTAAGCTAATTTAATTAGATCAAACAAATAAGGCCTATAGTTTGGATAAATTAATTTGGAGCCATAAGATTGTCTAAGAGATTCGTATTGCCACATCTAGAAACCAATGGAGTTGCAAATTGGTGTTACTTGGAAGAATTTAGTGGAGAGTTAGTGGAAAAAATGTAAAGTTGTAGGTCATTAGATTAGTCTCGAGATACGTATATACATTATGATCATTGGCTATCAATCAATCTCACCTTAATATATAAGAATAAATTGATCAACACATGCAACCAAAACCATTTTCATTTCTAAGTTTTCTAGAGAAGAAGAAAGCTTGTTGGATAGAAGAAATCAGTGGGTGTTAGTGAGAACTAATCGAGCTATGTGGTTCATTAAGTAGGTAACTTTACTACACTAGTAACTTAGCTAAATTAGGTGTTTTGATGAAAATTCGATAATCGAGGACTAAATCACCAATTTTGATGAATTCATGAAGAATTACAAGTATAACTAACATTTCAATGGAGATTATTAACTAATTTTGAAGAAACTTGGGTTTTGGTGAATTTATCAAAAACTAGTGAATGCGTGAAGTTGATGATTTTGATCCAATGTTGTTGTTTCTATTGTTGCGAATGATGTTTTAGAGTCCCTTTTGAGTGGAGAATTAGTTTATAAGGTTAGGATATCTAATTGGGGTGTTGGTGACAGAATTCTCGATTTGAGAATTTTGTCACCTAGTGTAGATAGCACGCTAACCAGACTGGCTCTTGCATTATATAGTCTTGGTGCTTAACTACTTTTTCAAAAATGAAAAATAGTATCACGCTAAACTGATTCCCTAGCACGCTAGGAAAACCCTTTAACATGCTAATGACAAATGAAAACTGAATTTAAGGATTGTTTTTGGGATTTTCTACTTAATACATATTTAAATACTTGTAACTAACTTTAACTCATAAAATTGGACTTTAGGGACTTAAGGAATTGTAGCTCGGGTATCGGGGAACTAGTCAGGTCGAATCTGGGAGTCTAGAGAAGTCAGAGCGCGTATTGAGGTCCGTAAACCCATTGGAATGCATCACATAATTCATGGTTTTGTTTTATCGATATCGGTTATATGTTTGACTGCAGGTAGGCATACATAGGTTTTCTACTCCTATCTCGATTTGCATGTATATTAGTTGTGGCTAAATCACTTAAACGAGTTACGTGTGTTTAGTACTCGTGTCGACGGTAGTAGAATATATATATATATATATATATATATATATATGATCGTCGAGAGGGATGTAAAGTGTTCCTTTGACTTAAAATAACACCTGAAGGAGTTCATTAGTTAACCATAGTGGAGTTTTAGCCACTGTAAGTCTAAAAGTATATACATGGTTATTGTCCTATTTTATCCATTACTAACTGGTTTAGGTTAGGGTTTTCTTGTGATTATACGGGTGTTTATTTATTAATGTTTTATTTGCGAGCTTGTTTAATTAATGTGTTTTTTATTAAACACTACTATTTTTGTTTTTTATATGTTGCCTACATTTATGGGAATATGACTTACTGTTGCCAGAGGTCATATTCGCATTTCTTGTAATTTATCAGTTTTATTTTATGAATATTGTGTGGACTTCTCTTGGTATTTTACTCATTGGACTCGTCACGGTATTTGTTGGGTGACTGAGTATAGATCCTTCTACAAGCACGTGCTAAGGCAATGAGGTATTTGATATAGTGATGTCCGCTCATGTTTGATTATAATATGTACGTATTTACTTTTTATTGGTTTTTAGGGATTGTAGAACAATAAATACATGCATATGTATTCTTTCTATACTTATTTCGCCTTTGATATATACATGGTATCTTTTTGTCGGGTTTCCCACTACTTATGATTGTTAAATATTGCATAATTTATTAACTTAAACACTTCCACTGTAAAATTGTAATATAACTTGATAAATTGATTAACTGGTTAATTAAGTCATTAATATATATGGAGATTAATTAGCTAAACTAGTGTTAGTTGGAGAAGTGTAAGCAAGCAGTTAGGTCTTGGGCATCATAGGTAAGCAAGCCATGACGTGGCAGGGCTTGGTGACATGTGATGCGACATGACGAGTCCTACAACGGCCTCGGAGTGTGGAGCAGCCACAATAGGCAACTAAATGGTCAATAACTTCTTGCATACATATGAAAATGAAAAGAAATATGTGACTTACAACTCAGTTTAGTACAATTTTTTTGGTTTGAAAATATTGAATATAGTACAAGATATATGAATTGACATGTTTGAATATTCTTCCACAGTAATATGAGAATAGTCAGAAACATATATTGAGTAGAGATGGAAAAGAGATAGCATATTTAAAAACTTGTATGTGATACTAATTAAAAGTTATACTATGAGAGTATAATTAAGGAGTATGTTGATAATTGTTAAAATGCGTATATCTACTCAAAAAAATGATAACTACTGCTATTCAGGTAATGAGAGAAGTTTAAAGAATAGTAAGTGATTGAAATGTGAGATGATATGAAGTCCGAGAAATTGGAGAAATGAGTAAACTCATATTAGTGATCAAGGCAATCTTGAAGATATTAGTAGTTAAGCAAATGTAATGAGGTTCATTATGAACTCATTGATAGATAATGGTTTGACAAAGTTAGAAAAGTCATTAATTTTCTAATCGGTCAAATGAAAAGTTATATGAATTGGCTGACGAGTAGAAATTGGTAATGACTTTATAGTCCACAAATCAAAAAGATATGGTGACTGGACATTTAGAGAATTAGTGAAAGTTGCATAATGTGTCAGGTTGCATTTTCTGATCAGATTGTAATCCAAGATCTCTTTTCATAGGATGATAAACATATTATGACATCTATAGTCATGGGATGACTTTTAAAATTCTAAGTTTATGTTGAGGAACGCCTGAAATGGTGATGGATCAGATAGACAATCAACTCTACTTAGTATCTGTTGCACTCAAATATTATTTGCGTCACTATGTAATTTTAAATTGATAATAGTTTAAGAATTGATCGACTGACAATTCAAATGAAAAGATGATCGGTAATGAGAATGCAAACTAGGATGTATATACCGAAGTTTGGTGGATTGGGAAAGAATTATCAACAGTTTGTTGAATTGTATTCAGTTAAAAATGAAAATGATTTTATTCAAAAGCAAGATAGGCTAGATCATGCTAAATATTAATGTTTGAATGAGATTCAAGGCATGAAATGAGAAGTGAAGAAAATTAAGGTTATTGGATATTCCACAAAGTTGATCGTTTAACTCGTTGGAAATTCACAAAATGTTAAGATTGGCAGAGAAGTTATGAATTTTCATTAAACCAAGAAGATTGAAATGAAAAGTTGAAATATTTATTATCTCTACCACTGAGTTATTGATTACAATGAAATTAATTGGGTCTACTTAAAGGTCTCACCTTGGAAATGATTTTTACAAGTTTTGATTAACAAAGTTGTACATGAGGATCATATTCTCATATCTCTTTAAACTCAATAACCCGTAAGTTTAAATTTCGAGGATGAAATTTTTTATTAGTTGGGAAAATTTGTGAAATTTGAGAATTTCCTAAACTTGATTAGGTGACTAATTGAGTATTTTCAAATTTTCATTGGAGTTTAAGTATCCAAGGTGGGACTCATGCATTACACACTGGAGATCATAAGGTAAAATATTATTTTTCGATAATGAATGCATATTATGTGTATTATATAGCTTTTTTTTTTTTTTGCGAAGTCAGGGTTTATTGAGGTGTATCCTCAATTTGTCATAATGGGGGTTGCAAGTGCGCGTCTGAAGGGCATGAATGAAAATAAAGTACTACTTGCTCGAAAACTAGTAAATAAGTGTTGAGTATCACGTAAGGATTTTGCCTTAGTTTAAATTAAATTAAGGATCGGTGGCAGTGTAAAATGAGAATGAAGTTGGTGCAAGATGTTGCCTCGAGTTTGGTATCAGTTGGTGGTAGTAAAGGTTGAGATTGAGTCCAAAATTGGTGTAAGTTTGGCTAAGTATGACAACAGAATTGCTTCGATAAACAGTGGTATGTCATAGACAAAGTCAAGACTTTTGGGATTTTGGCATGAACAAAACCAGTGTTATAAATGTTTTATAGATTTCGACTTTTTGTCGAGAGTTTGGCTTAATTTGGTGAAAACTTGGATCCATAATGAGCAACGAAAGTCGAAACATGTCAAAATAGGAATTTCGAGAATTAATAAATAAAAAGAAATTAAGTTGTTGATAAGCAGCTGAAGGTTTATATATAATTGAAAAAATAAATCAAATTCTCATTTCATTTGAAACGAACGAACATAATGTTCCTTTCAAAACCTCTCAATTCGGTCTTTCACTCCACGAGCTCCTGACATCCGTTTTTCACTCGATTTCTTTCTGCAAAATTGTAGAGCATCGCGAGACGGTCAGTTCAAGCTAAGTTTATATGGTGGAAACAAGGCATTCAGCCTACAATCTGGTAAATTCTCAATTGAGGGTATTTTCCTCCATTCATTTAAATTCTCGCAATTTCTCGATTTTTTACGGGGTTTTGATAAAAATAGATAGGGATTGTAGAGAATTGATGTATTGGGTTGATTTGCTCCAATTTGGAATAAATACCACCGACGTGGGATAGGGTTTTGATAAATTAAACTAATGCATTTAGTTGATAACTATTTTGGAGATGTTTTATAGTTGATATTGATTTACATTAGGTTTCTGGATGATTGATTATTAGATTCGATCAAATTTACTCCACAAGTTGTGGAAATATTTAATATTGGTATCGAGTGGTTTTATGGTATTTATTGTTGAGTTTTAAGGATTTAATTGAAAAAATATTGATTTGGAGAAGTTTTTCAGTTCAAAATAAATAAAGTTTACATAGTTGATAGACCATATTAGAAAATTCATAACTTCTCCAACAATGATCTGGTTTGAGTGTTCTTAGAGTCTATGGAAAGTAGGACATGAGTACTACAAGTTCCTTTTAAGTCACCATGATAAATATTGAGGTTTAGAGGTTATAAAGTTATTCTAAGTTTGCTAGTTGAAAGCTAATTGAAACAGTTATGTAAATTAATATTTGTGGAAACTGTTCTCAAATGTATTTTTGTCGCAATTTTCATTGAGTTTCGTGATTTGGTTTCACTTAAAGCTTGGCCCATAATATAATTGGATATGCAAGGAAGTTATTTTAAACATTTTCAAGGTGATCCATTGATCCAAAACCCAAAAAATTAAGCTTAAAGTTGGTTAGTTGTAAGTAAACCCTACAGTGGTATTTATCATTTATGAAGTTTATTTTAGTACTTGCATTAGTGTTTAGTCTGCATTGCATTTCGCATTATTCTTAGTCATGCATACATGACATCCAGATAGAGTTGTCGCTACTTCGTAAGAATATGAGGTGCTCCACTTTAGACTAGACGTATTGCAGGCGTCTAAGGCAAGTGTTGTTGTCTCCGGGGTAGCATGCATTGAACTCATATGACGTATCTAGGTTCATCGTGAGTGGGCCCACTTGTTATGAGCTTATAACAGGAAATGAGGGATCCCTGTTGTTATATAAGTTTTTTGTTATTTGAAAATGCAATTACATGTCTCCATGTATTCAGATTAACATTTGTAGAAGTATAGAACAATGTAGTAGTTTACTTACCTGACATCTTCGAGTTATTTTTTATGATGTCAGGGTCTCAATGAAAACTAGACAAAATGATAAAAACTCAAAGACCTTCGGTGAATGTTTTATGTTTAAAAGTTTAATTTTGTTGTTGTAATCACTTTATATATACTGTTTTGGGTTTTGGGGTGAGTGTAGGTCATGAAATACTTTTGGATAGGTTATGAAAGTCTACTAAATTAGTTTGAGGTTAGTTAAGAGATTTATGATTCAATTTCAGTTTATTTTGGGATTATAAAGTTTTAACTAAGGTATCGAAGACTCTAAGTTAGTACTTAAAGTTTGAATTTAATATATATTATGAACTGCGAGGATTTGTGAGTCCTTTAGGCCTTTCCCCAACTCCATTGTCTATTAGGTAAAAGTTTTCTAACATACCATTTTTAGGGGAGGTGTTACCGAAACCTTTACAAAATATTAATATTTGCTCCAATTAAGAAAAATCATGAATCGAGTTTGAATGAGGATATAAATTTAGTTTTGGAACATTATTAAAGATTAAAATAAAAATTATTTTAAGGTTGAAGTTAATTGAATGGATTTGATGCCTAATTAGGGAAATTAGGCTAAGTCGGGACTTAGTGAGACGGGCCCTAACATGTGTTGTCCACAATCTCAGACGAATCAGCCTCACTTTATCTGTGTGATCCGGTACTACCTATGGCCCCACTGCCACTGTATCAGCCACCTCTGCCTAACATGACTATGTCCCGGACGGCCTTCTATATAAAGCCTCAAATGGTGCCATCAGGATGCTCGAGTGATAACTATTATTGTAAGAAAATTCACACAGAGTGTAAATACTCCTCCCAGTGACCTCTGAACATGAGTATACACGCCCATAGCATGTCTTCCAAAACCTAGATTAGTTTTTCTGACTGTCCGTCTACCTACATATGAAAAGCCATAGTGAGGTGAATTCGAGTGCCCAGCTGATCTTGCTTACCCTACCATAACTCTAACGTATACCGAGGATCCCTATCTAAAACTATGCTCACTAGCACCCCTAGTGACCTGACTATCTCTCGTTCATAAATCCAACTCATGCTAGTGAACAAGTTGGAGAGTCGAATCGGTAGGAAGTGTGTTGCCTTAGTCAATCAGTCGACGATAACCCATATTGTATCGTGGCTCCTCGAGGTAGTTGATAACCCTATCACCATGCCCATCGCAATGTGCTCTTACTTCCGCTGAAGATTAGGTAATGGCTAGAGTAGTCCTCCTAGTCTCCAAATTTCAACCTTAACCTACTAACATATCTCACTTCTCTTGATATACCTGGTTATATTTGCCTTCATGTCCAACCATTAGTACTATTATCGTACATCCTGGTACACATCGGTGACACTTGGGTAAATATTATAGCACTATTTCAAACTATAATTTGTTGGCACTATTTCCTCTTTAAAACTAGCACTGTTAGCTAAACTACTACACCTGTTGTAAATTTGCTCTCTATATGTCACCAATCGGTTAGACAGGTATCAGCTGCAACCCCAACTATTTACAAATCCTCATGCCCACCAAAGTCTCTGAAATACACATCATAAGCGCGACTTCTAATAACTCGAACACTGGTCAAATCTACGACACTAAGTGTCTCCGACTCAAGACATCTGAACAACATTCATTTTTCTAGGGTGGTACTCGATCGTGAAGTCGTAGTCTTTCAACAACTTGAGTGACACTTATCGAGCGTGCAATAATAATACCCACCTATTTATTATACTTTAAATTTGTATTAGCAGTAAGTGGGATTGTCTCCACAGGGATTGTGTAACTTTCTTTAGTTTAAAAAAGTTTTTTTGTCACGTTTAAATAATTAATAATTAACAATATTATTTAAAAAACAATAAAAAATTAGATAAACACAAGGATATTAATTAAATAATGAAAACCTAGACCAAAGGTAATTACTACCTAAGTTGTAGTCAATTAATCATTGATCATGAAAGATGAGTTCAAACAACTCAATAATAGGTTCAAAGCCTTTAACCAGCCACCGATTTTCCTAAATTCAATGGAAAAGCTACATTCTTATCAATGTAAATCTACCAATTGGATAAAATGCAACACCATACCATTAACACTCAATGAAAATTATGGTTAATCTAAGCCAATATTAATCGAAGCTGCATAATAAGCAATTTATAACACAATCACCTAGAACATCCACTCGGGAAAGCCCTCTAGATTAGTCTTGGATACTACTTCTATAAGTGTTGTAAAAAATTATAGACATAGATTTATAATCAAAACATCAAAATACATATTGTTCACTATGCATGCAATACAGGCTTCATTATTGTAATAAGCAAAAACAATTTGTTAAATCCATGATTGACGTATTTTGAATAATAATGAAAGAACTATTAAAATAAAGATCTCATAAAAGACTAACAACCATCATGTAGCAATCCTTTGGTCTAGAAAAAGAACTAGCTAACAATAACTATAAAAATGCCGTTAAAATTAAAAAAAAAAAGGAAAACAAATGGAAAAGATAGAGAACCCTATGGTTCAATTTATACTATTTTCCTAATTTCCTATTTATCAATAAAATCTCCCATTTTCTTTCAAACTCGGGGCCTAGCTCAGTTGGTTATGCTTATGTTTTTTGGTGTAGATGAGTTTGGGTTCGATTTCCTCAACTCCCCTTTTATTCTCCTTTATTTTCTCAACTGTTTTGGTAGAGATATATTTAGTAGCTTCTCTTTCCTTCTCAAATGGCCAAGTACCGTAGATGGTAAGGACTCGACGATTTTAGGCACATCCCATTTTTTTACTCATGATTTTCTACTATTCATCATCCTTATTAGCATGCGTCTCGAGGATGATCTTGCTGCTCTTAAACCACCATGTGTTGACGTAAATTAATGACTTCAATAGGTGACATGATCAACCTTATTCACTTAATCTTCATCAAGTGTTCAATAAATATCTCGAGGTAGATCATACACTTCTTTAAGAATGGACATTAACTATCTTGCACTCTGCCACATTGAAACATAATCTATGCCACCTTTGCATGGGTCATGCAAGCACATCATAGAGCACACCATTCTAACAATAGCTCATTGCCACATCATCACATGTCAAACTCACTATTGTCATGTCATCATCACATCACATCAGCCTTGTAGGCCTCGATTCACTACTTCGGGATCCGTACAACATGTTTTTCGAGGTAAATCCAACATAAGACTATTATATATGCGTTTTACATCGTTTTTTGCCTCGATTTCCATTATACTCTTTAAAAACCTGAAATAGACAAATATAAGCTATTATGATCATATTTACAAGACTTCACCTTATAAAATATACTAAAATGTACTAAATAATGTGTATAATTTATGACTTGTCAAATAACCCCAAACTTTGAACTTTGCACGTCCCGAGCAAAGAAATATAGGACATATGCAATATAATCTAATGCAAATTAGACTCTTAATAAGACAATAGAATGAACTATCTTATATGCTTTACTAATCAATGCAAATTAAATGATCCTAAACCCTTTAATGACTAGTGGTATCTTCCAATCTTTTGATGCACCAAATCAATACAAGAACACTCAAGTAAAGCCAAGATTTAATCTCTAAATAGAGCATTGAATACTAAAGAATACAGAAACATAACTTATACAGCTAATCTCCACTGACATAGTCCACAAATTATTCTGAGTCAATATGATACTAAAAAACAAGATGTATTCAAGAATTCAAATGTTGGAAAAGAAACTCTACTTAACTTAGCTATAAGCACTCAAACTAAAACATTTATTTAAGGAGTTTTCATAAACATCCGCCTTTAACTAAGGAACGAAATTAATCTCTCTCGCAAATCATACCATCCATCCCTAAATACCCTAAACTTAACTCAAAACTTGTCCTCAAAGTTTAAGAACAAGTCAATAGTAAAACAACACCACATAGAAAAACATAGAAGTAACACATGATATAATAATATGATATATTATAGAATATAATATATAATCACTGGATAGAGATGAACAAAAGTCTCTAAAAACTTAATCTATTAAATAAAATATATAATTTTCTCAAATATTAAATGGTGTAATATATTTTGTGATAAAATTGTGTGTGATGTGAGTAAAGAAATCAAACTTTAACTTTTCAAATAGTCAAGAAAATAATACCATATCATTCATTCGTCGAATTATTGGAATTCAATCACGAGAAACTCTCAAACTTATTCTTGACAATCTTACAATCATCAAAGAATAGTTTGCATTCTATAACAACCTAAGAACACTAGAACATTTTTGGCCTTTAATAGAGGTTTTAAAACCCCTATTAAATAAAGTGTTATTATATGTCATGTGAAAATGTATTATGTTTTAATTTTTAATACATGTATTACATAGAGATTTTTAAAAACTCCTATCAATTAAGTGTTATTTAATAACACCCCCTTTAATAGGGGTTTAAAAACCTCTATTAAATACCAAAATTGTTCTAGTGGAACTCCAACTTTTAACAAAAGCCACTATTAGTCTATCAACATAATCCAATATTCGTAAAAATCATCTCAACTTTTATTCGATAAAATCAAATCATTAAAACTTTTTAATTGATGTTTTCAAACATTTTATAATTCAAGAATCAGTAAAATTTCAAAATTTATATGGAAATCATAGTAAGAAAAATCAAAGTCTTAAAAAAAATTAAGTTTTATTCAGTAATTATTTTCATAAAAGTAAGTCCCTTAGTAATATGCAACGTACGAATGTTTCAATTTCCAAGTTCATGCTCCAATCAAATAATCTACACACTTTTTTCCTAGTGTAGGCTCTAAAACATATCAATGAATGTATCATTATTGATTTCATTTCCATTTTCAAAACATATTGAATAATATAGTGTCTCAAAGCCTAGAACTACCTCTTGCTCTTCCATTTCCAATCATTCCAAAACAATTCAAGTAACCGACATGCTTTTTGAAAAATCTATAAAATATATGAATAAATGATTGAAAATCTTATTTGGAAGAATAAGAATGGTGATTTTTGAGAAATTACTTCCTAAATACATTCTCAGTACAAACCAATCTATTTCTTTTCAAATTTCGTAATGCTTTATCGATTGTAATAACTCATTCACATCAATTTAAACTTTCAAAACCACCCCTAAAACTCTTTGAAACTCTCATTCCAGTTCATTAAAATTGATAAAATCATATAGTTTTAGAAATCAAATCAATTTCAACAATACATTTTGAAATCAAGTACTTACCAAATATTTCAAAAATTCATTAATAATCCTAGTTGAAATTGAAAAAATCAAGTAAACTAGTTAAGGAAACAAATGATTGCCTCCTTAAAAGTGAATCCCTCAAGAAATTGACTTTTTAGCACTCCTAATTTCTTCTTCAAAGCTCCAATTTGAATTCCCTTGTTCAAGCCTTAACTTTGCTATAAACTCTTAAACTTGATATATTTTAGATTTAGAATGATCAAGATTGTGATGGGGATGACGTAAACACACTAAAATCAAACTTTTGAATGTTGAATATAGACAAAAATTGATTGAGAAATTTGTTATTAAAAACACAGAATCGTGCTTAGCAAATTGATATTTAAGTGGATTTGCAGACAAATAACCAATTAAATCGCTGAAAATTGGTCTCAATAGTCTATCGATTTGTCCAGTGATTCCTAGTATAAAACCTGAATCGTTGACAAATCGTTGAGTCATTTTTACACAATAAATTCTACAAACTGCTGCTAATCTACCCATTAATTCTTAATATTATTTGGTATTGCTGATGAACCACTGGTGTATTTTTTAATAAAAAAATTTTAAAAAATTTTGAACTTTTACTTTAAAAATGTAAAGATCATAACACAATAAGAGTAAAAAGTAATAAATCAATGAGTTGAGTTAAAAAAGTTTTCAATCAAATTTTTTGAGTCCGAAATTTTACAATTAAAGGTAAAATCAACAAAATAGTGAAAATAGAATCTAGTGTTTTGAGTTCTACTTAAAGACATGCCACTAATGCAGGGACTTAAGTTAGTCTTTGAAATTCCACCTAAGTCTCAAAACACAAAAATCCAAATAAGTAGTCAACTTCCTAAAAAAATAACTCAAATCATGTTAATTAAAATTTAATTGAAAAAAGTCAAATCTGATACCAACATATTTTACTTTCTTCTTCCTTTTCATTAAGTCTTTCCTTAACCTGTTAAAAATTAATAAATGGAGTTTAAGGATTAGCAAAAATGGTTGAATAGCTAAAATAAAGGAAATTAAACTAAAGTAAAATAAACTTAACTAAACTAAACTAAACTAGAAAGACATAAATGCATAAAAATAAATAATTAAAATAAGGATGGGTTGCCTCCCAACAACCGTCTTTATTTTAAGTCATTGGCTAGACTTAACCTAAAAGATCACGTAACACCCACTACTTGAGAGTTGTAACGAACAAATGAATTCACCATAGCTTGAACAATGAAATAGGCATGCCATCCTTCAAATTTTTCAGTTCATCTTGGACTTCTAACACCTAAATATCCATATAGCCTTAACCGTCTAACACATAGTTGTTAACACCACATAAAATTTCCAAATGCCTTTTTTGTTCCATCTTATTTAAATTCTATAAGAATGCATGAAACATGAGGTAGATTCATTAACACTAGAGGTTGATCTTACTTCATCTCTTCATATGGTTCATATGACCTTTCTTGAATGTGTTCTACTTCCTTTTCGGCTTCTTCTTCTATAATTGTGCAATCATAGAGATCTAGCATGCAATTTGGCTCAAGTTCCTTATCCATTCCTTCTTTTACACTTAGGTCATCATCTACTAATGTCGGCTCAATAATTTCTTCACATGAAGTTTGACTTGAAGTTTTCAAGAATGGAATGAACCTTTCTCTTTGCAATTCATCAATCTCTTCTTGGATCTGCATAATTAATAGTTGAATATCAAACATTTCTTGTCTACTTTCACATTGTTGTAACATATCCTCGACAGAGTTTGACATATTTTGAAGTGAAAGTAAATGTTCCTATTGCACATAAAAACACTAGTTAGAAAAATTTTGTTCATAATTAGACATACCTACCCCTTTCACACTTTTATAGTGTGAGTCTTCATATTGATAATTATTACTAGAGTAGGAGGCCATAAAATAATCATGTAAAATGTTAGAGACAAGTATCTAGATATACTAAAAAAATAAAAAAGCCAAAGAAAATTCAAATTCAATCCCTGACAACGACGCCAAAAATCGACACATGTCGAGCGTGCAATAATAATACCCACCTATTTATTATACTTTTAATTTGTAGTAGCGGTAGGTGGGATCGTCTCCACATGGATTGTGTAACTTTCCTTAGTTTAAAAAGGGTTTTATCATGTTTTAATAATTACTAATTAACAATATTATTTAGAAAACAATAAATATTTTAATAAACGAAGGATAATCAATACGAATAATGAAAACTTAGACAAAAGGTAATTACTAACTAAGTTGTCGTCAATTAATCGTTGATAAAAAAAGATGAGTTCAAACAATTCAATAATAGGTTGATAGTCTTTAACCAGCCACCAATTTTTCTAAATTCAATGGAAAAGCTGTATTCTTATTATTGTAAATCTATCCATTGGATTAAACACAACACTATAGAAATACGATAGCATTAACACTAAATGAAAATCATGCCTAATCTAAGCCAATATTAACCAAAGTCGCATAATACACAACTTAAAACACAATTACCTAGAATATCTACTCGGGAAAGCCCTATAGATTAATTCTAGTTACTACTTCTATAATTATTATCAATAATTATACACATAGATTCAAAATCAAAATATCACAATACATATTGCGCACTATGCATGCAATACAATCTTCTTTAGTTGTAATACGCAAAAACAACTTGTTAAATCCGTGATTGAAGTGTATTGAATAATAATGAAAAACTATTAAAATAAAGACCTCATAAAAAGACTTACAACCATAGTGTAGAAATCCCTTGGTCTAGAAAAAGAACTAGCTAACAATAACTATTAAAAACTCCATTAAAAGTAAACAAGAAATAAAAAAGCAAAAGAAATAGAGGGGAGAGAGAGAAATATCCTATAGTTCTATTTATACTATTTTCCTAATTTTCATCCTAGCTTTTTTGGTGGTTTAGATAGGCTAGAATAGCATAGGTACCTCATATATTGATGGTTACAAACTTTGTGTAAATCAATTTTTATTTGATTTAATTCTATTTTATTAATTTATCAATAAAATCTCTTATTTTCCTTCAAACTTGGATGCCTAGCTCTGTTGGTTAGGCTTGTGTGCATTGGTGTAGATGAGCTTAGGTTTGATTCCCACAACTCTTATCTTCATCAACTTTATCAACACGCACTCGAGAGGATGATCATGCGGCTCAAACAACTACGAATTGACACAAAATGATGACTTCAATAGGTGGCGTGATCAATCTCATTCACTTGATCTTCATCAATTGTTCAGTACATATCTCGAGGTAGATCGGACAAATTTATTAAGGATGAATATTAACTATCTTGCACTCTTCCACATTGGAACATAACATGTGCCACCTTCGCATGGGCCATGCAAACACATCATAGAACACATCACTCCATCAATAGCTCATCGCCACATCATCACATGCCCAACTCACTTTTGCCATGTCATTATCACATGACATCAGCCTTGTGGGCCCCGAATCACTACTTCCGATCCGTGCAACATGTTTTTCAAGGTAAGTCCAATATAGGAATATTATATATGCATTTTACACTTTTTCGCTTCGATTTTAATTATACTCCTTAGAAACCTTAAATAGACAAATATAAGCTATTATGGCCATATTTATGAGACTTTACCTTATAAAACATTCTAAAATGTACAAAATAATGTGTAATTTATGACTTGTCATTATGCTACCTCCGTTGTCTCATATTCAACCCAATCTAAGTGAACAAATACTTGAGACTCTAGTGATCCGTAAAAAATGTAAACTTCTCTCCGTAGAGATAGTGTCGTCACAACTTTAGTGCAAAGACTATCGCGTCTAACTCAATGTCATGGACGAAGTAATTCTTCTTGTGTACTTTTAGCAGGCGATAGGCATAGTCCACCACCTTGCCCTCCTACATCAACACTGCTCCTAGACCTATCCTCAAAGTATCTGTGTAGACTGTCAACTCTTTGCCATCCTCTGGTAATACCAACACTGGTGTTGTAGTTAGTCTCTCATTTAATACTATGAAGGCATCCTTACATTGCTCATTCCAATCAAACCTAACGTCTTTCCAGGTCAAGTTAGTCATAGATGCATCTAAACAAAGCTCTTGTAGTAGTCCACCAATCCAAGAAAACTCTGGACCTCAAATGATGTAGTAGGCGCAGCCCATCAATAATTGCTCTAACCTTCTCTGGATCTACCGAAACCTCACATGCCCCAACCATGTGCCCTAAAAATCTGACTCGGTTCATCTAAAACTCATACTTGCTAAACATTGCATAAATTTGGTGGTCACATAAAGTCTCAAGGTAATCTTCAAGTAGCGTCCGTGGTCCTCAGATCTCCGTGAGTAAATGAGCATGTTGTCAATGAACATTATCACAAACTAATCTAAGTAGTCTCTAAACACCCAGTGCATCAAGTCCATAAATAAAGTGAATTCATTCATGACCCCAAACGACATCACTGTGAACTAAAAAGACTTGTATCTCATGTGGAAAGCGGTTTTCTTAATGTCCTCATCCCTAACATGCAACGGATGGTATCCCAATCTCAAGTCAATCTTCGAAAAGTGTCAGGCACCACTCAATTGGTCGACTAAGTCATCAATCTGAGGTAGTGGGTACTTCATTTTGAATTGTGGCCTTGTTCAATTTCCTGTAGTCAATGCAAAGCTTTAATGATCTACCCTTCTTTTTAGTGAATAAAATTAGTGTGCCTCACGATGAAATACTCGGCTGTATAAGCCCAATGTTAGATAACTTTTCAAGTTGTTTCTTCTGCTCAATCAACTATGATCTTGCCATTCTTTAAGGAGCCTTCAAATTGGCTAAGTTCCTTCATTTTAATAATGAATTCGATCTCACGATGTAGAGGTAACCTGAGGAGATTATATAGAAACACGTCTGAGAAAAGTCTCGTGTGACCGGGATGTCCTTAATCCTCTTCCCAAATTCGGAAGCTCGGTGAAGTCTCGCGTGATCCTTTATCATGGCCTTTATCCAACTACTTCTATCCTTAGTCAAACCTTGGAGTTGGTGGTCTATTCTACTTCAGCACGGAAGCTATTGAACTAAAACTATTCTTGCTAGAGTGCTCGATCATAACCTGTCATCATGGGACCTCTTATGGTAGTTTCATCTCTTGTCTCCCTAACCAATGAACCTATTCCTCGAGTCTCTATTCAAGAATCCTTCTGATCGGTGTGTCGCCTTGATGTCCCCATCGTAGACCTCCTCTGTCAACTCAATAGCAATATCTCGGTCTACGAGATCCTTGAACACAGTTACGCCCAATGCACTCATGCTCTAGAAAATCTCATACCTTAGACATATAACAAATCACTGTAAGTAGTCATCTGGTGTCAACGAATCTCCTATCATAAATGATAGTCAGGAGCACTAATCGACGAAATAAGATATGGGCATGTATCCCTGCCTTAGTGTGAGAAACTCCTCTCTCTTCCTACTCCTCATCGCCAGAGTAAAGAAGTTCCCATATAATAGTCATCAAAAAGTTGCCCATCCTCAACTGGCCCTATCTGGTATACATAGCCTGCCACTACGTGACAACGGATCTCTTTAAGTGTGTGGTCGATAACTCAATGCGACAATCTTTATCCATATAGATTTAACATTGAATCTTTTCTTGATTGCGGACCTACTACTCTACCTTTTCCCTTATCTATATATTCATAAAAATCCAAAGTATTAATTATGTCGAAGCTTTTTCAAAAATGATGGAGCCTGACAATTTTGCTCTCCACCGCATTCAATCCTATCGTATCAGCAGAGTCGGCCTCTCTTTGATGATCGATAATCTCAAAGCATTGACATATGCTAATGGGTGATCACATCATGCCATCATTAGTGATAATGGAATAGGAAGAAAACACCGTCTCTCGTGGAGCTAACGAATCTCCCCCATTCGGATCCACGATACATGATGTATCATAAATGCATGTAGATTATTATTCGAGTGTCAGCGCATTATATTTTTTGTTGTATATATACTATAAACTCAAAATTAACATAGTACATTAATATAATCAATCAACTACAACTCCCCAGTTCTTCCTAACTTAGTCCTCGACTCGTGTTTCCCATTTCTCTATGTTCTCATGAATCTAATTATTCAAGTTTTCCAATTTTTCCATTGGGTCCTAGGCTTTTTAGTAACCTAGGCTCTATACTAAAATTGTTACCACCCGTACCATGAACCAACGGCTTGACCGACCCGAATCGTCTCCTGAGGCATCTGGTCACACCATCAACCCAAAATAAACTCCAAGCCCACTCGTTATTCTCTTTACAATTAAGTTAAATTAAGTGTGTATGGTAATAAAATACTGGAAAGTAAACGAGAACTTAAATGGTGAAAACATTTTTCATATCATCAGTACAGTAAATCTAAGTCGAAGAACATGTTCGAAAGTATCAGATAATCCATACATGAACCAAGATTTAAGTTTAGTATATAAAAATATCTATACATAAAAGAGATCACTCTTATAGTGGAGATCAAGACGCAGTTTGAAGTCATCGTCTCACTGGTGCGCCTTGCCCTTCCTCGATCGCTAGAGGATGGATCTAGTTTCCAAAGGCCTCTACATGTGAACATCAGGGTTTTATAAAATTTACATCATGATGTATTTGACAAGGGATAATATAAGTAAATTGTAGGAATTAAACATGATTCGATCCTTTTCTAATATGAACAGGCAGTTCCCATGAACCCCATATGCATGGACCTAGCCTGAATCTCGTCGGCTCGATAGCGTTCAGCATCGATAATCAAAGGATGTCCTATCACGTGACTTTGTGAATCAAGCGACATCAATGTAATTTAACCCCATCGTAGGAAAAGCAAGAGGGCGAAAAACATCCTTTAAATGTCATATTAGCTGGAGGGTAGAAGATCGTTGTATAGTCATCCCTCGAAGCTACTCTATTGGCTAGAGGGGGACACTCATCATCGTCAAAGGCACCCCGTTTGATGCCCAGAGATGGCTCTTAATGATCCAAATGTTTAGATGCATGGCCACAGGTAATTATGATGTGATAGACATCTAACTATGCAGTTTTTAGTATGATGCGTATTAAAGTTTATAAATTTTCAATGTTCAAAAACCTTGTGTGTGGCATGCAGAAGCTCGGCCGCGCATCTTATACCTCGTGGTGCTTGTCGATATCCTCGCTAAGTCATCATCGAGCCTTTACCACATACGTCGGTGTTAATGAGTAAATCAAGGTCCCAAAACCTCTAGAACCCGTGCATGTTTCCCGAGAAAACCCCCCAAAATTTTATTAAATTTTTAAGTTTTACCGTCACGATGTTGCGCGTTTAGGCCACCACTCGCCTTAAACCGCGCGTCTAATACCCGACACTAGTTCTCTCAATTTGTGGTATTATTTTGTATTATTTTAGGTGTGTCAAGATCTTATTTAAACACTTTTTAGTAATTATAGTTTAGCTAATTGCTTATATTTAGGTTGCTTCAAGCTATCATTGAGTCTGCTCAATTATAACAGTTACTATGCAATAATAACATTTAACATGCTTTAAAATACTAACACTTGAATTTTGAGCAAACAAAAACTTAGTCAAACAGTCTTAATCCAAAAAAGCAAGCACAAAAATCCATAACAATCTTATTTCTATTAAGCAAACTCAAAATTTATAACAGTCTTGATATCGTTGAGTACATTAGAAATGTATCCTCTTTTGAGTACACTCAAACTACATAAAATGAATTTTATGAAACTTTAAAGCTTTAGATTCTTGAGTTTTAAAATATTCAAATCGCCTCAAACTCGGTCCATTGGCTTAAAAACAACTCCATTGAGTTCCAACATCATTATACAATCATTTATACTCAAATTCCATGCAATAAATATATAATCACCATTAAGTAAAGTTACTATTCATCTTCTTCTTCCGTAACACAACTTAACAATCATAAAAATATCCACAACAATCCCAATAAGAGATTTTCACTAATTAAGGGTCGATCTACATTTATGAACCTACATATACCAAAACTCATCAATAACCAAGGTTTGGAACTTCGACTTCACCTATGACTTTGCTCACTTAAAATTTAGAATTAATTCGAGGAAATTAATTTTGACAATGGAAGTTTGACAAAAACTTGCCAGTATACGGAAGTTTATAGAATTTTATTTTAAATGCTAAAAACTCAAGTTTCTTTGTAGAGATGCTATAAACTATATTTTATTCAAATTTAGCCGAAGTTTAAGTATATTTCTAGCAAAGTCGAAGTTTCGGTCAAAGTTTGCTCAACTTCCACGAAACATAACAATTTTACTTCATGTTTTATTAACTTCCATCAATATTTTTGAAGTTCGTTCAAAGTTAGCCAAAGTTGAGTCGAAGTTTTACAATTTTTCTACTGCATATGAACTTCGCTTCACTCACCTCAAAATCGACAAACTTCATTCAAGCTTCGCCAAAGTTTGTCGATTTCTTAAACCTTGTCAATAACAACCAAGGGACAAAAATTCGATAAAATTAGCCAAAGTTTAAGTAAAGTTTATTGAAGTTGAAGGGATTGAAATGAAGTTCATGGGTAGTTAAAACTATAAAAATTCGGCGAAGTTTATGTTAAAAATCGATAACACTAATGCAAATTGATATGGATTGCTAAAAACAAAGAGAGATCGCAAACTTTTCAGTCAAGATTCACTTTTGTACACACATTTATACAATGCTTTGTAGTTTTTTTTATCGATATATAATGTCAAAAAATAATTATTTTCTTTTGCTTTAAATACTGACCCATTTAAGAAAAACATCTTCATAATTTTAATTATATTTATGTGAATTTGCAATTAATAAAACGGTTAGAGAATCAAATTAAGCATAATTATTATCACTAAAAAGTAATCTACCACACACAGTATGCATGACTAATGCCAATAAAATTGACTTAAAACCATTAAATTGTAAATTTCTTAGGTATAACCATATAAATGCATAATTATGCTTGTTTAGACATCATATAAAATGATTTTTAGTTTACTAACCATTTAAATAAAAATTCCTTAAACTTCTACAAGTTAGCGAATTTTTACCAAAATTTTCCACTTCAAATTAAACTTCTTTGAATTAATTCTGACTATCAAAATGGTGAATTATAAGGCGAAACCAAAGTTTCGATCCTTGATAACGAAAACTTGGAACATAACGTTTGTAGAGATTTGGTGAAAAAAACATACAAATAGCTTTAATGGAGTTGTCTACTTTAATTCCATGAGCTCCACTAAGTTAGATTCATACTCTCTAGCATTAACCTTCTTGGAACTTCAAAATTCTCAACAACGAATGCAAGATTTTCTACAACTTCTTTGATCTCCTAATTTTCTCACAAGCTCTCTAATGGCGTTGAAGTTTATTTTGCTAAGAAGAAACCATGAAACTTATATAGTCTTTAACTTTTAATCTCACCCAACTTACAAATCTTTAGGTGAATCAAAGACTCACATTTAAGTCATCACATTCCGCTAAGTCAAAATCAAACTACCACTAGTCCTTTTATGCATGACACCTAACATGCACCTTATTTTCTATTGGTCCACCTACACATGTCATAAGACATTTTCTATTTTGTCCATGCCCTTTTAAATTAATTACATGCAAGTATAATTCTAAAAATTCAAAAGTTACCATGAGTTTCACTATATATATAATCAAATCATAAATATATTAATTAAATTTAATACACTACTTAGGTCAAATTAAATCAAGTTAATAATAGATCATGATACTAGTCTAAGCATATATTTCATGTCCAATGTGTATCCCGAGGTGAAACCCATGCCTCGCCTTATCTTGTGTTACGTATGTAATTGTAATTACTCAATTATTTATTAAATATTAAACACGGATGTAAAAAATTATTTTATTACTTCTGATACATTGCCATCGAGCATGGCCACATCACCAAGTCGAGCTGGGTTCAAGCCTCCAATCCAATCGAATCGGGCTGAGTCAGGTATAGTCGTTGATGGGATGTCACAATATGTATGGTATGTCATTGTATTACATGATTTATTATGGTTTTCAATGTCTATTATGTTTGATACATGACAGGAGAGGTTTAGGGTTACCTAGTGATAAGTAACTAGGATGGGTTAACTCGGCACGAGAATCAGGCTGGGAGTAGGTTGCAGAGGTGTCAAGGAACGTGATGGATCATGATCACCTCAGTGGCATGCATCTATGTCTCGGCGCAACACTACGTCCCCTGTAATGGGTACGAGAGTAGTGGGGTGTTTAAAGGACTGTACAGTGATACTATTAGACTGTAAGGCATGGTCACATAGCCATAGGTTAAGTGAAACAGAGTTTTCTCGAGATTTTATTTTGTGGATGAACTTTCTCCTGGTCGGGAAGAATTTTAACAGCCCAAATTAATTAAACTATTATTAGCATTAATCTTGATGATTAACGGCTGTAATTCGGGTCTTAAGTGGACAACTTGGTTGCCTCGAGCACGAGAATGGAGGGAATATGTTATTTATAGTTAATGGTTATTTATGTGCGGTATTTAAAACCATTATATTATTATATTGCATCGCATGTGTATACATTACTATCAGGCAAGTAGGTGTAACAAGTAATTACATTGGGAAGCGTGTCGACACAGGTAACGGGTAGGAGTTACTTAGGGATACTAGACTAGGCTAAATCTAGTACATAGTGGATAATTGAAAATAGCCTAAATTAGTTAATTTAATAAAGTAAAATATGGTGCACCTCGAGATGTATGTTGAAGTGCAGAGCACTGGGTGCCGGGTAGTCGAGGGGTTCATGGGACCGCAAATATGTTAAGTATATGATTAAACACACTAACAATATATAATTATATGCCTAGGTGAATTAAATTCATCAAATAAATGGCTTATCTTATAGTTTAAATAGGAACCAATTGAGCCTTTGATCAACTTAGAGATGATTCTAAAATGCATACAACAATGCAATATGAGTGTCACACTGGAGTCATAATGTAGTGTTGGACAACTGAAAATAGAACCATATGATTATCCTCTAGATATGTATGCACAATAAATTATAACACATACTATAAAATGGGGACTCGGTGGATTTAGTTTCAAAACTAACCTAAAAAAACATGCAAATCCGAAAATTCAGGAGAGAATTAGGTGGAAAATCAGTGAAGATTGGGGTTGTTGAGATCAAACTCAAGGCAATCATCTTCTTTACCTCCTACACATGAAAATGAGCTTAATTTTTGGAAAGTTTTTCAAAATGAGTTTGTAAAATTGCAATCTCTATTTTTTCTAGTATTATCTTTGATTTCAAAGTCAATTAATACATAAGATTATGCTTTCAAAATTGAATTTGGAATGAAATTGGTATTTTTGAGCTTATTGACGAATGTATTAATTTTTTAGGAATTGAATTAAATTGTTGTTTTGGTGATTGTTGATGGAGTGTGGTGATTCGTTGTGAGTTGAGGATGGGTCGATGGCGATGGAGATGGCCACTTGTGTGTTGGGGACATAATTCTAGTTGAGAATTCTATTACACAGCACGGATAGTGCGCTACTCAGACTTGTTATCACGACGATGGAGATGGCCACTCTTGAATTATGTTATCTAGTGTGGGTGCTATACTATTCTTTGAAATGAAAAATAGTAGTGCACTAGGTGCCTTCCTAGCACGACACACACCTAGCGAACAAGGCCAGCCCCAGCACACTACTGACATATGAAAACCCAATTTAAGGGCTTTTTTGGTAATTTTCAACTTAATACACACTTTAACACTTGTAATTAGCCTAAATACATAAAAATTGAATTAAAAGGCTAAAGGGGCCATAGTACAGGTATTGGGGAGCAAAGTGGGGTCAAATTCAAGAGTCTATAAATATGGGAACGCGTATTGAGGTGCATGAAACACATTAGAATGATTTACATAATTCATGGTTTTGTTTTATTGCTATCAAGTTACATGTGCGACTGTTGGTGGCCATACATGGGTTTTCAATCTAAATTGATTGTGTATATATTGGTTGTGCCTAAATCAATTGCATCGTTTGCTTGTTTGAGTACTCGTGTTGATGGTAGCAAAATGTATCTTCGTCCGTAGGGAGGGATGTAAGGTGTCCCCTTTACTTGAAATAGCATTTGTAAGGGGTTCACCCATTAACCGTAATTGGGGTTAGTTACTATAAGTCTGCGAGTATATACATGGTTCCTATTTTTTTATCGATGTACTTGCTGGTTTAGGTCAGGGTTTTCTCATGTTAGTCTGTAGTTTATTTATTAGTGTTTTATTTCCTAGCTTGTTTAATTTGTATGTGTTGTTATTTTACTTGCTTTTGTTTTTGCTTGTCGTATGCCATCTACATTCATAGGAGGATGACTTACATATTTGCATGTCTAATTTATCGATTTTATTTCATTAATATTGTGTGGACTTCTCTTGGAATTTTACTAACTGGACTCATCACTGTATTTGTTGCATGACTAAGTGCAAATCCTTCAACAAGTAAGGGCAAGGAGATTCTTGGCAACTACCTTTGAGTTACTAACACCAGCTCATGTTTGACTACAGTATGTATATATTTATGTTTTTGCTGGGTTTTAAGGACTTTAAATTGGTGAATACATGTATATGGATATCTTGTTGTGCTTATTTCTCCTTTGTTTTATACATAGTATCTTTTTGCTGGGTTTTCCACTACTTAGGATTGTTAAATTGCATAATTTATTAAAACTTTAAGACTTTCGTTGTAAAATGATAATGAAACCTGATAGATTAACTAACTAGCTAAACAAATGCATTAGTAATTATATGAAGTATCGTTTTGCCATGTTTTCTACTACTTAGGAATGTTAAATTGCATAATGTATTCACACTTAAAGACTTCCACTATACAATGATAATGAAACCTGATAGATTAACTAACTTGCTAAATAAATACATTAGGTTGTGAGGCATCATAGATAAGCAGGCCATGATGTGGCAGGGCTTGGTGACATGTGATATGACATGACAGTGCCCAGGGTTGCCTCTGGATTTGGGGCTACCATACTCGACACTTGATATGTCAGGGTTGATTAGAATTTGCTTTCAACTCTGAATTGTCACATTATTGAGAATCAAAATTAGTACTATACATTTTTTCTTGAACCTTCTTAAGTTTTTTGGCATATTGTTTAGTAAACAACACCATCTCTTCATTTTCATTACCCCCATAATTAGCTTGAGATATTGGGTTGCAACTCTCGTGGAAATTTCCTTTTGTTTCTTTTTGTTGAGAAAGATGCATCTCATAAGTAGTAAGTAACCCATTAATTCATCAAATTGGAGATACTTGACTCCATTGGTCCTGTATTGCAATAGCTTTTATATCGAACTTTGAAAGAAGATACTAAATAGCTATTTCAACCACCTTTCTATTTCAATATTTTTTTTCAATTTTTGTGTAACAACTTTTACCTTAAGATGGTGATTAGTGTTAATCCAAATTTTAATTAACCTGAGTTAGGCTCATAGTTAAGTTTAGCATACCTCGATTAGTGTATTTATGGGTTTGTGTAATGGTTTTTATTTGTTTGGAATGCTTAGTAAATTTATAGTTTGTAATATGAAAAGAGAGTTTATATACAAGCCAATAATCAAAAAATAAGTAAATAAACAATAAATAGTTGTTACACCAAGTGCGACGAGGGGGTCATGAAATGAATGTGCACATCCGAGAATACTCGTAGGCATGTTAGATGAATTTATTGGCGAGAAAATACATGAAATATATATAGTTATATATATTTGGTATATAAATATATATATTAAAACTATAAGTTTGATTTGAATTATATGGATCGACGGATTGCCTTAAGATGAGCGTGAGTGTTGGTATCAAAATGTGTATCACTTTAAGAGAGTGTCATTTTAACACATAAATCACTTGATCAACCTCGACATAGCGCAATACGTATCTTAAGGAAAATCTGTATATATAAATCTAAAAGCTTCAAACTTATTCTCATTATTACATCAATCAATTGAGAGAGTGAGAGGAACCAAGCAGCTGAGTGTTTGATCTAGAGGGGATCAATCCCAGAGTTGATTCAACATGAACTGAGGAGCTTAAACAACTAGAAATACATAGGTCATCACGTTGGTAAGTTTGGTTTTTTAGTTTTTTGAAGTTAAATTCATAGGTAGGTGATGACTTCTCTGTAAATTGTTGTTATTATTGATTGGAAATGGGTTGTTACCTCACTAGAGGTCCTCCCTTATGATTTTAGAGAGTGTTTGTTGTGATTTTGATGATATGGCAATAAAATAGTGGATGAACCCAGTTAGTGGAGCGCGCTCTCTTCATTTGTTGGGATGAACCCAGTTATTGGAGCCCGCTCCCTCCTCAAAAAATAACAAATCTATGGTAATTTACTTGGAGTTTAGGAACAAACTTAGGGGTTCTAAACATAGAGCATTATACCTATATTGATTACAAATGGTTTTTGATAAGTGTTGGAACACAAGGAAAGTATAAGTGACCTGGAAAATCAGGGAATCTCTTAATGGAAACCTGAACTGAGGTAAGTATTGATTCACTTCTTTTCAATGTTGCATGGTTATCTTAGTATATGTAGTTCATATAGTTTATGGACCGATAAGGGACTATGTACACGGTGATGTTTTTACTAAATGGAAAATGGAGTTTAATGTGACCCACGATAGTAATTCCTATTTTTGAGAATAGGTTTATGGAGATGAGTTACCTTCCCGACCTATATATAACTCCTGCTCAATTTGATAGGTTGCGTAGATTAATGTGACCCACGAGGGTAATTCTTGATTTTGAGAATAGGTTTATAGGAGATGAGTTACCTTCCCGGCTATATCTAACTCCTGCTCAATTTGATAGGTTGCGTAGATTACATACTCACTGGAGGGTTTTGGATAGAACTATTGGACATTAATTGATTGACTATATAACATATTGGTCAATGTGTTGGTCTAGCAATAGCATTTATGGTGTCAGTAGGTAATCGACCCTAGTTTTATAAATAAAATGGGAATCACAATGTAGTAGTCATTGATAGTTTGACTTGCATATGTTATTTATTTACTTATTTGTTTTTCCATAATCTTGATAGTTAACATTGGTGCATATTGTTATTGTATAATGTTCTTGATTATTATATGTAATGTTGATGGCTTTGTAAATCCTTTCTTACTGAGCAATTTGGAGAGCTCACCTCAATTAACATTTCGAGAATATCGACGAGTGCTACAACTACTGGATAGAGAAGATTTGAAAGTCTTGATCTTCTCTTCAATGTAATAAACCTCCCTTTATGTTATATATTTGTATTGAATTAAAGCGTTGTTAATATCACGAAAAGATGGGGAGTTTTATATAATCGAGATTTATTTCGATTTATTTTTTATGTTGTATATGGTATTTGATTATTGAAAAATTTTAAATTTTTGTTGTGTTTAATATTTGTTTTTACATCGATATTCGATATATTATCTTTATCAGGAGATAGAAGGAGTAGATGATGGCTTTAGTTAAGTCTAATGAGATTATTAGGGCTTAATTAAGGTTTTAGGTCGAGCATCGCCCTAATCAGGTTATGAGATGCCACATGTAGGATTTTATTAGTTATGTTTTTCAACTTAGCAGTGTATTCTGCAATAGTCTCATCCTCTCGCATGCGTAGTGTAACGACTCGTTACATTAACTTGAATCCTTATTAACCCAAGTGAGGTCGTACTTAAGTTCGGTGTACCTCAATTAGTATGTGAATAGGTTTGCATGATATATGATGTTTATGTGAGGTGTTTAATGAATTAATAGGTTAATTGAATTAAATGAAATGAGATAACCTATAGTTTCAAAAATCAAATCAATTAAATATGAAAAGATGGGATGCACCTCGAGATACGTGTTGGGATGATGATGAATGATTAAGCACGAGGTGGGTTAAGCTTAAGGTCTCCAACTTAATCACTAAGTAAGGATGAGAGGATAATGATCATCTCACCTTCACCGATTGGTGGTTTATGTGTTGTTTGTGGTTTATGTGTTGTTTATTGTAGCTGTTGAAGTTGTTGTTATTGTTGATGATTGTCCATATGAAATCATGAGATTTGGTGGTGTTTGATGTTGTTGGAGGAGTTATTAACGTGGTAAGACCCATTAGTGGACTCCTTTATATGATTTGGATGTGATTTGAGGTGCTCAGGGGTCTAGGAAACGGTTGGTGTTGCTGGGAAAGGGTGCAACCCCGTATGGGGTTGCAGCAATTGGCACCATAGCCATCACCATGGGCATAAAACCCACAACCCCATCTACGACGCTATTCACTAGTCAAGTGGCATCGTGGCCGACGCTGCCAATCTCTAAGCCATGGCATCGTGAGCATAAAAAAAGTGAAATGTTGGGTTTAACTTATCGGATTGGAACGAAACTTAAACTAGGGTTCAAGGATCATACTAGGACTACTTTAACATCAAAATTGACCCAAATAGACTTATATTAGTGTAGATTTACATGGGAGTTCTCTAGGTTTCTTCATCCATACCGCGAATCGGCGGTCCAACCGGCTCAAACCGTTTCCTGTGGTGTATGGTCACACTATCAAGCCCAAAAGACGTTTCGAGCCTGCCTTCCCTTATTATTATTCAAGTATAAAAACCATTTTTCGTGGTGATTTATCAAAAAATGTTATATTGTATTGACATGCTCAGTTTTTTGTAGTGCACATGGTGTGTGAAGCAAGTAAGATGCAAAAGATTCTTTAGTTGGTAAATATGAAACTGACACTCGGCTAAGTAGTAATAATCTAGGGTCGATCGGTCCTGAGTCCTATCACTAATGCCTTTATTCCACTATCTCAGGATGGAGCTAAACTCTACATCTATGTTGAAGTTAGAGCCGAGCTCTATGCCTTCATAATCAATCACAAATGCCAGTCGCCTATGATGTATACTTGCCAACAACCCCGGGTCCTATATCCCATGTGCTGCAAAAGTTAGTGGTGAGATCCCGACATCCCTAAAAGTCTAGTGACTCATGAGTATTGCATCAATATTTATTATCTCATGGTCCTAGATACAAGAATTATTTTCATATTTCAAGAAATGACACAGTTTTGGAATCCAATAATAAAATTGTATATCCAATGCACAAAGGAAATAGAATTTATAATACCGTACACCACTTCCTAATAGCATGATATTTCATTTGACTAAATGTCTTAATAATCAATAATGACAGCACATGATATAAAGTCAATGAAATTATTAACCAACAGCTGATGCCATGATAGCAAACTCACTGAATGAAATGAATCGACAAGTCATGGCATATAGAGTATAAAAGGCAAATCAATCCAAATGATTGGAAATAAATAATAAAAAGGAATAAAATGTAAATAAATATCTCAATCAATTTACTTACAACCCACGCAATATCTTATGCTAACTCGGTCTCCCAACATCTCATATCACGTTTTCGAGTTCCCGAGATTGTTCTTTAGGTCCTTAATATCATTTCAAAGGTTTTAGTGTGTTTTTAGACCTTTAATTAGGGTATTATAATGGTTTAAAGTGTTTAAGTTGAAATTATGAAACTGTTGATTTTCTACTGTCAGAGCACCTAACTCGTTGGGTTTTCTGTCTAGCGTCGCTAGTGACCTCATTAGCCCGCTAGTAAAATTTATTAGCACGCTAACCACATGTACCGCGCTATATGCAGGAAAACCTAAAATTCCGCATTTAGAATTTTAAGTTCTCTCCACATATAGACACTCCAACACCTTGGGATCTCTTTCCTCACCTACTAGAGACCCCAAAACACCCATTAACACCGCAAAAATTAGCCATACATCATTTACTTCATAAATTCATCAAATTAAGCTAAGTTTCTAGTGTATATAAACTTACCTAGTTGATCAACACTTAGCTTGATCAACATCTCCTAAATCAACCTAAAATCACTTCATTTCTCTTGCTGATCTTCTCCTCCAAGTTTTTCAGCAACCTTGTTTAACTCCTAAGTCTTGAAATGAGAATGAAATGGTTTCATGAATTGAACAATTCAATCTTATATACATATAGATGAGGTTCATTATTAGCCATTAATCTTAATGTGTATAAGTATCTCGAGATTGATCTATAGGCCTACACCTTACCACAATTCCCATTAACTTTCCACTAATTCCCTTCAAGTAACAGCAATATCAAACTCAATTAGTCCCATGATGTGTCAACATGTATCTCGAGAATCATCACATGGCTATTGTTTTAACTTGCTAACTTAGGTATATTAAATATAAAATCAACCATAGTCACATTAATACTACTATTTAAGCTACATTAAGCCTAAATAAACTTACCATATCACTCTCTACCCTAATCCCACGCTGGAACACATCTCGAGACGCATCTCCACTCACGTTTCGACACTTAAACAAAAGACTTTACACCTATACAATACACTAAGCACACATCACAACAAATCTAACATATACCTTGGCTAACTCGACTTAATAAGTGCATGTATCATGATGCGAGTCCCACGTCACGGGTCACTGATCTCGATTAAGGGATTAAACTCGGATTAGAAATTCGAGCCATGACAAATCTTCCAAACTAAAAGAAAATTTCATTCTCGAAATTAAATTTCAGTAAAAGTTATACCTAACTCGAAAAATGCACGAAAATCTATCTCGCATATAGTCTTCCTGTTCCCAGTGAGTTCTAAGTCACCATGGAACTGCCACTTAACTAACACCTTCAGTATAGACTTGTGTCTTAATTGTTGTACCTTTTGATCTAAGATTTGTACTAGCTACTCCTCATAAGATACATCCTCACTAATGTCAATCTAACTCAAGTAAACCATCAGTCTTACACCTACCTTCGGCTTAGCTAGTCAAAGCATAGAAATATGGAAGACTTAATGAATCCCTGACGTCTATAGAGGTAACTCAAGCTCATATGCAACCTTCCCAACCCATTTTTTGATATTGAAAGGCCTGATAAATCTTGGTGCTAACTTGCCTTTCAGACCAAATCAGTGAAGACCTTTCCGAAAAGAAACTTTTAAATATACAAAAGCTCACTCGCTATATGTTAGATCTTGTGATACATGTCTGCATACTTATTCTGCCTCCAACAAATCTGTTGTACCTTCTTTATATGATTAAGAACAATCTCAGACCCTACTAATTATTGGTCCTTTGGCTCAGCGCAACAAGATGGCGAGTGACACGATCCGCCATATAAAGCCTCAAATAGTGTCATCTCAATGCTAGCCTGATAATTGTTATATGAGAATTCATGTAATGGTAGGCACTTCTCTCAAGATATACCAAACTCAAGTACACAATCCCTGATCATATTCTCGAGAACCTAAATCAACCTATCAATCTTCCCATCAGTCTAAGGGTGAAAAGTTGTGCTAAAATGTAGGCGCGTACCATACTGCTCCTGCATACTCTGCCACATCCTAGATGTACACATAAATCTCTGCCTGACATGATAGTCAATGGTACCCATATAGTCTGATAATCTCATTTTTGAACAATATGTTCAATTGGTCAAATGTGGATTGAGCTGTAACTGGTAAGAAAATGGGCAAATTTCGTCAATCTGTACATAATTACCCAGATAGAACCATGTCGACGGACAGTCCTCGGCAAACCCTTGATAAAATCCATGACTATATTTTCCCACTTCAATCGTGGAATGGGAAGCGGATGCAATAGTCCTCCAAGTCTATGATGCTCAGCCTTCACCTACTGGCAAATCCCATAAATCATAATGAAATTCAATATGTCCATTTTAATCCTAGGCCACCAAAAATGTCTCATCATGTCATGGTATATCTTGGTCCTACCTAGATGAACGGTGAACTAGGAACGGTGTAAATCCTAAAAATCTTATCTCTCAGCTTTGCCACTGACAATATTTACAACCTACCTTTAAGTTTCTGACACTTATCCGTCATCTCTGTCTAGTCAGTATGATCAGTGCTATGGGCAAACTCATTAAACCTTTGGTATAAAATTTTAGATCTGACCCTCTGACACTCTCTGTGTAAACATTGTCTATAGCTTCATTTGTGCACAAATCATCACCCTTGTGTTTGTAGGAATCTGACTGACTCATCATCGTTGCTGCCTCAAGTAAATTGTACTCATGCATCATATGACATCTGACAACCTCGACACCTCCATTAGGTATCTTATTTAGCGCATCAGCAACTACATTAACAGTTTTTAGGTGATACTCTAGAGAAAGGTTGTAGTCTTTTAGAAACTCCAACCATCTACGATGTCTCATGTTCAACTCTTTCTGTGTGAAGAGGTATTTCAGACTCTTATGATCAGTGTAGAGTGTGAACCTCTATTTATATAGATGATGTCTTTATATCTTCAAAGCAATGCCACCGCTGACAACTCTAAGTCATGAGTGGAATAATTCTTTTCATGTATCTTCAATTGTCTAGATGTATAAGCCACTATGCCACTACTCTACATCAACACACAACCTAAACTTATATTAGAAGCATCTATATGTATTAGGAATCCATATCCAGCATTTGGAAATATTTACACTAGTATGGTAGTCAATAGCCTTTTCAACTGAGCAAACGCCTCCTCGCATTCCTCATACCAATCAAACCTAACATCCTTCTAGGTTAATATGTTAATCGGTGAAGCAATCTTTGAGAAATCTTTCATGAATCTGTGTTAATACACTTCTAATCCCTAAAAACTCTAAATTTATGTGACTAATATTAGTGCTGACCAATTCATAATATCCTGAATCTTGGCTTCATCTACAACAATACATGCTTCTCCAACAACATGTCTCAAAAACTTGACCTTTAATAGCTAAAATTCACACTTGCTAAACTTGGCATAGAGTCTGTACTCCCTCAAAGTCTGCAACATCTCCCTAAGGTGTTATTCCTTATCCTCTTGAGTCCTTGAGTATATCAATATATCATTGATGAAAACTATAACGAAACGGTTAAGAAATGGTCTCATCATTTGATGCATTAAATCCATAAACATTGCATGAGTGTTGGTCAAACCAAATGGCATGACCGTAAACTAATAATGTTAATATCTCATGTTGAATGATGTTTTGGACCTATCCTTATCCCTGATCTAAACTGATGATACCTTATCTCTAGTCTATTTTGGAGAAAAACTATGCTCCTCTCAACTGATCAAACAAGTCATTAGTACGTGGCAATTGGTACTTGTTCCTGATTATGGCTTTGTTTAACCTTTTATAATCGATACACAGTCTCAAAGTACCATCATTTTTCTTCAAAAATAGGACAAGTGCTCCTCATGGCGACATGGAAGATGTAATGAATCCCTTCTATCCAGAATCCTAAAGTTGACTCCTCAACTCCTCCAACTTACTCAGAGCCATACGGTACGGTGGTATAGAAATAGGTTTGGTGCCTAATACCAACTAAATAATAAAGTCTATCTCCCTTAGCGGTGGTAAACCAGCTAAGTCTTCTCTGAAAAAAAATATGGATACTTGCACACAACCAGTATCTCCTCAAGTAAACTCTCTACTATTGTATATAATGATACCAGAGTCTCCATCTCTCTAGTAGTTGCAAGCCGACCTCTAATGCCCACGGATATCGGTATACTACACTATTTGTGAACATCGAATACCCTAAAATCTCAAATATCATTATCTTACTGAAACAGTCAATATGAGCATGATACGCTACTAGCCAATCCATCATTAACAATGCGTCAAAGTCTAAAAACTCAAGCACCTTGAAGTCTAGAAGTAACTATACCCCACCTATCTCTATTAGACATCCTTCAACAAAATAATGGTAAACCCTATCCCCGCTTGTGGTACTCAAAATCAAATGTATACTAACTTTAACAAGTGTCAATCTTAAGATGCTTATCATGCGACCAAAAATTAAAGATACACTAGAACTAGAATCAAATAATGGTAAACCCTATACCAGCCTGTCTCAGATTCATGAACTCCTTCTTCCTTAACCTTTTCATCACTTTAGGTGGGAAGTACTGCTAATAGAACTTCCTTATAAAGGCATCCCAAAACTCAAAGTATCCATTATAAGCTATCATCACATGCCACCAAACATCAGCGTCTCTCTGTAGTGTATATGATAAAATCTCAACCCAAAATATGTCCTCAATCCTCAAGACTCTATGCAGCTTCTCCTGAGACAGTACCCATTTCTCAATCTTCTCAGTTCTCACTTACCATCAAAGTAAATTGGCTTCAGTATAATGAAATCATTTACCAACTAAACCTCTATATCGAGCTAGAAGATGTAGGAATGAAAGATGATATATAAACTGTCTCTATAGCTGGTGTTCTCACTATCTAGATCACGATTTAAGCAATTGGTGTAGTAGTAGGAAGCTCGATGTCGAATATGGATATGGAAGAAGTAATAGTAGTAGAATAGTAGCAGTAGAGTAGCAGTAGCAGTAGTAGTAGTAGTAGTAGTAGTAGTAGCAGCAGTAGTAGTAGTAGTAGTAGTAGTAGTAGTAGCAGTAGTAGTAGTAGTAGTAGTAGTAGTAGTAGTAGTAGTAGTAGTAGTAGTAGTAGTAGTAGTAGTAGTAGTAGTAGTAGTAGTAGTAGTAGTAGTAGTAGTAGTAGTAGTAGTAGTAGTAGTAGTAGTAGTAGTAGTAGTAGTAGTAGTAGTAGTAGTAGTAGTAGAGTAGTAGAGGAGGAGGAGGAGGAGTAGGAGGAGGAGGAGGAGGAGGAGGAGGAGGAGGAGGAGGAGGAGGAGAGAGCTGGTGTAAATGTTGGTGGAGCAAAACATGATGTCATCATGGCAATAAAATCAGCTAACTGTTATCCCTAAGCAGCTACTCGGTCAAATAGCCTCTTATAATCCTCGATAGACTAAATAGTAGGTTGGCTACCACTAGCACCTATATCCCCACTATCGCGTGAATCAGTCATTTTTCTACACATTGAAAGCGAACGCGAATCAACTACTACGTAGATAACGCATATAAATACATATAGAAACTAACATGTACATATAAAAATCCTCATCTCACTTCCACTCTCTTCCCAACTAATGGTTTCTAAACAAGGATGATCTAGTTTCCACAACTAAATTTATGTTTCCTTGTTTAAATTTTATTTGTTACTTATTAAAAAAGTTGGCCTCTGTTACCAATTGTAAATTTGGTATCACATTGTAGAATAACTACATTTCACTACCTAAGCTTTATAAACTTAGACTCTGATACCACTTGTGATGACCCCTTCTCAAATTAAACACCACCAGGCCTAAACCCGTCGCTAAGCCCTGATCTCGCCACATAGGACTTAACAATGAATTAGTCAGTCTTTTTCCAAAATTTTCCTAATTACAAGTTTTTTTTAATATAAGCATTTTCTTATCTTCTATCAATTGATAAATCAGAAATTTATCTAGCAAAAGTCTTAACAATTTAGCGGAAGCTTTCAATATGATACCTAAAAAAGTGGAAAACTAGGAAATAAAGATCACATGCATATATATAATGAAATGGCGATAATATATCATCATGTATCTGGTCAGGGTGTTATCTCTCATCCCATAAAAATACAGCCCCAAAAGTGTATGAATGACATATATAAGTTATACAATATAGGCAAAAACCTACACTAGCAAAGGTAGCAGCATTTCACTGGCTTAGAGGTAGTCATCGATCTTCTACTTGCTTGGTCTGCTACTCAATAGATCTGCACCCATTGTCATAAAAAGGATGGTGAGTACAGAAAAGTAGAAAGTAATAATGAGAGACATTTATCCACATTTCTAAGTGTACAACAAGAATCTAAATTCATAATAATAGCAACTAGGCTGAAAAAAAGTCACGCTAAAAGATTCTTCAGTTAGTAAATATGAAACTAACACTTGGCTAAATAGTAATGATCTACGATCGGTCGTTCGTGAGTCCTATCACAAATACCTTTATTCCACTATCTCAAGATGGAGCTGAGCTCTACATATCTGTTGAAGGTCAGAGCTGAGCTCTGCGCCTCCATAATTAATCTCAAATGTTAGTCTGTGATGTGTACTTACAAATAACCTTAGGTCTCATACCTTGTATGTTGCACAGTTAGTGGTGAGATCCTAACATCCCTTAAAGTCTAATGACCCCTAAGTGTCGCACCCATCTCTATTATCTCATGTCCTAGATACAAAAACTACTTTCATATTTCAAAAAATGACACGATTTCGAAATCCAACAATAGGATTGCATATCTAATGCACAAAGGAAATCAAATTTACAATACCGTACACCGCCGCCTAATATCATGTTATTTCATTTGATTAAATGTCTTAACAATCAATAATGATATAGAGTCAATGAAAGTGTTAACCAACAACCGATGCCATGATAGCAAACTCACATAATGAGATGAATCAACAAGTCATGGCATATAGAGTACAAAAGGCAAATCATTCCAAATGACCTGGAGATATATAATAAAATAGGAATGAAATGTAAATAAATATCTCAATCAGTTTACTTACAATCCACGCAATGTTCAATGCTAATCCGGCCTCCCAACACCTCGTATCATGTATTCGAGTTTCGAAGATTGTTCTTTAAGTCCCTAATATTATTTCATAGGTTTTAGTGTGTTTTTAGACCTTTAATTCAGGCATTATAGTGGTTTAAAGTTTTTAGTTGAAATTAGGAAACTGTTGATTTTGTACTGTTAGACCACCTAGCGCGTAATGGCCTCAATAGTGTGCTAGTCAGATTTATTGGCGCACCTAGCGCGCTAATGACCTCATTAGTGTGCTAGTCAAATTTATTGGCGCATTACTCATAGGTAGCATGCTAGCTAGCTCATCTAGCGCGCTATATGCAGGAAAACCTAAAATTTTGCACTTAGATTTATGAGTTCTCTCCACACATAGACACTCCAACACCTTGGGATCTCTTTCCTCACCTATTAGAGACCCCAAAACACCTATTAACACTACAACATTAGGTATACATCATTTAATTCATAAATTCATCAAATTAAGCTAAGTTTCTAATGTCTATAAACTTACCTAGTTGATGAAAATGTAGTTTGATCAACACCTCCAAATCAACCCAACATTTCTTTATTTCTCTTGCTGATCTTTTCCTCCAAGTTCTCCAGCAACCTTGCTTAACTCCTAAGTCTTGAAATGAGAATGAAATGGTTTCATGAGTTGATCAATTCAATCTTATATATATATATTTATGTTTGATTATTAGCCATTGATTTTTATGTGTATACATATCTCGAGATTGATCTAATGGCATACACCTTGCCACAATTTCCACTGACTTTCCACTTACTCCCTGTAAGTTACACTAATATCAATCTCAATTGGTCTCATGATGTGTCAACATGTATCTCGAGAATCATCACATGGCTATTGTTTAAACTTGCTAACTTAGGTATATTCAATATAAAATCAACTATACCAACATTAATACTACTATTTAAGCTACCCTAAGCCTAAATAAACTTACCACACCATTCTCTATCCTAGTCCCACACTGGGAGGCATCTCAAGGTGCATCCTCGATAACATTTCGACACCTAAGCACCGGTAGGAGTGACTTAGTAATCTACACATATAAAATAGAATAGGCATACATCACAACAAATCTAACATATTCCTCATCCAACTCACCTTAGTCAGTGCATATATCTCGATGCAAGTCCCACGTCATAGGTCACTGATCCTAATTAAAAATTAAATTTGGATTAGAAATTTGGGTCATGACATATGTGTTGGGCAGAGGTTGGAGTTATAGTTTTATTGGGCTTGAGTTGGTTCAAAACTACACGAAGAGAATTCTATAAATTTACCAGTATTTAACTATAACATAGCTAAGACAGAAGAGATATGCCGAAAAAAGAATCGTAGGTTTTTGAAGATTTCAAAATAAGATTATGTTATGTTAAAAGTCTCACTTATGAAAGGGTTGTACGAGTTTGGATTGCAGGGTAAGCTAGCTCTAATGTATACTAGGCAGTTTAAAGTGAAAGAAAATTGAACTTGTTGCTTACAGGTTAGTGTCACCTCCTAAGCTTGTCAGAATTCATAATGTCTTCCACGTGTCAATGTTTCGCAACACAAAGACTTAATTCGCTCTAAGGATTAATTGGAATGAATTTGATCTTTGGGAAAACTTATCTTACGATGAGCAACCAAATCAGATCATTGATTGTAAGATTCAAAAGCTGAGAACCAAATAGATTCCTTTGCTCAAGGTGAAATGATAGTTTCATGGAGACGAGGAGCTAACCTAGGAGCGAAAATCTTATATGAATTAACAGTTCCCTTTCCTCTTCAAAACCACAGATATTTTTATGTTTATCTTGATTTCGAGGATAAGATTTTTGTAAATCAGGGAAATTATAACACCTATTACCTTAAGTAGGTGATTAGCATTAACTTGAATGCTAATTAACCTTAGTTAGGTTCTTAGTTAAGTTCAGCATGCCTCAATTAGCGTGTGCATGGGTTTACATGATGTTTGGTATTTTGTGACATATTTAATGAATTAATAGGTTAATTGAATTAAATGAAATGATATAGCATATAGTTCCAAAATTCAAATCAATTAAATATGAGATGTTAGCGAAGCATCAAGGTGCGTTGTGTGTCTAGATCGGTGTCACATCTGTAACTTATGTCACTTCAAGCTTCCAACCCTTGAATGTACCTTGAGATACGTGTTGAGATGATGATGAATGATTAAGCATGATGTGGGTTGAGCTTTATGTGTACAACTTAACCACTGATTAAGGATGAGAGGATAATGATCATCTCACCTTCACCGATCATTAACATCACCTTCATCTCCCCGATGTCGACCTTACTACCGCCACCACCTTTGTGTTGTCCTTGCTACCATCAGGCCATCGTCATTACCACACCATCATCACAGCCTCGCTGTTGAGTGAGAATGGATAAGGTTGGAAATCATCTTATTCATTTGAGGGTTGGTGAGTTCTCTCTTTATCTTTGTGAGTTTCATGGGAGTTGGGACAACTATTGGTGTGTACAAGCCATAGATGACACGTGTTCAGCGTGTATAATAAATTCCTCACCTTTATAATACTATTAATATTTTGTAGTATTGGTAAGTGGGAATCGTCTCTACAAGGGTTTTGCACATTCCTTAAGAAAAGAAGCTTTATTATTAATTTTTTTAATATTTTTAAGTTAATAAAAACATAAGTTAAACTAATACATTCTAAATATAAAAACAACTAAACTAACAAAACTTACTTAAATAACACAAATCAATATCACTAAATTAAAGCAATTCAATTCAATTCAATAAAACACAATAATAAATAAACATCAAAACAACCATCCTAAGCAATAAAACTTCAATTCGTTTTGTGTTCCAAACATGTTACTTCAATCACATAGTTATGAACATACTTTATAAAGTACCATAAATCATTAAACCCTAATCGTAAGTAAGTAAACAACCTTTAGCGGGCCATTTGTTCTCCTTATACTGGTGGAAAAGCCACGTTCCAATTTAATCGAGCTAACCCCTTTGAATACACTAAAATATTAACTTCATGCAATAAAACTTAAAAACATTTTATGAAAACTTCGAACTACTAAATCTAACATCTTCAGAAAGCCACTTCAACATTAGATTTAAATTTCAAATTCACCCAGGACATCTAAATGGTGTTTTCCTTCCAAATGATCCTAGTTACTACTTTAAATAGATAATGAATCAAAACATTACATACATATTAGCCACTATGCACATAATACTCAAATTCATGATTGTAATCCGTAAATAACAATCTATAAAAATAGCGAGTCAAAGAATACGATTGGTTTAAAGCATGAAGTACACATTCATCTCATAATGACTACATTGCAAAATGGATCTAGTTCATGCTTAGAGTTTTGTTTAGATTAGCAAACTATTCACTTATGATAATAAATAACACCATAAAATACCTTAATGATAACTTGAATCTATAATCTTCCATAAAAGTAAATATAAATAATATATAATGGCCTCCAAACTAAAGCAAAAGTGTAAAACTAACAAAAGACACTTAATTTCATGTTTTAGGATTTATATTTATATTATAATAGGTAATACATATTCTAAACCGACTCAAAATCCTCATTGTGTCAAAAATCCACGATTTGTAAATTTCAAATTCACCACTAGTTTCGTCGATTTAGCCACATCTAAATGGTTTAAAATCTCGTTTTCCATTTTCAAATGATCCCTCAGTAGTACTACTTTAAATAGATAATGAATCAAATGGCATTACAACTCAACATTAGTTATGTGATACACCTCATAACTCAAAGTTAACCAATCACCAAGGTCAAGCCATTACATAAGTTTTTTCAATCTTCACTGAAAAGCATCAAGCTGATGATGACTAATATAGAATCTCGAGGTACAAAAATCGCTTAATCTATCTCATTTTCAAATAATATTTAAAATATTACCACAATTCAAGCCGATAAGAGATTTAATTCACCAAATAATCATCATTTCATATCCATTTGTTTAAATGTTGGAACAAGAGATACTTCACTAAACTTGGCCATAAGCATTCGAGCTAAATATTTTATTTAGAGATTTTTTCATAAACATCATTCCGTTTTTCTTTATATCGCTCTTTCTTTCTTTGTGTGAATATATTTTTCTTCATATTGTATTCATACGATTCCCTGCTCCATTTCTTTTGGATACCATTATTTTTTTATATAGGAGTTATTTCTCACATTTTTCTACCAATAGATTCCCTGCTACTTTTTCTTTGCAATATGTGGGTCTCTTTATTTTTTTTCCGTTAAAAACTCTTATTAGCTCTTCTCACTTTCACTATAGTCAAGGAAGTAATCTTTCCAACTAAGTAAAGTTTATTAGCTATTTCTTATTTTTCTCCTCAATTGTGGCATAAGTTCCTTTCATAATTATGTATACTTAAATAAAATAATTGATCTATAATCTTTGTATTACAAGATTCTTACAATTTATCTTGTTTATCTTGCACTTATCATTTCAATCTTCTACCCATTATAATGTCTAACACAAAATAATCAATCCACTTTAAACTCCTCTAGTATATACATAATCTAGGTGAAGTCAAATAGGGTATAACAATTCATTTTCATCGTGAAATTTTTATTTTAATGGGTAATGATAATATATCACTTCTATCCAAGTCCAAATTGTATTCAATTCAGATTTCAAACTTCATTAAATGAAAACAAAAAATATTACCTAAATTGTGAAAAAATGTCTTCAAATTTTTAGTCGAATAAGTTCTACCTCTCAAGTCTTCCATACTTAGCTTCTTTATAGTTTACTTCACATACAAACTCATTCCAAAACTTGTCCTCAAGATTTAAAAATAAATATGAGTTTTTCAACAAAACAAGACATATATACCTCATGAAGTATACAAAAAATTGAGTGGGAATTATGAAATATAAATTGCTTTTCAGAAATTAAACCATTAAGACGTCATATATAAGAGGAATACATAATGGATAAAGGCATTCATTCATAATAAGGTTCAAGCAGAGTGCACATTTCATTCATACAAGCAAATACCGAAGGATTAAGAAGTATTCTGTGCAAAAGTGAGTTCCTCATCATTCTCTTCAACTTCATCTTCATTTCTCAGTGCAGTAGGTTGGGAAGTATAGTTAACAGCAAGATTATGAACTCTCGATGGTAGTCTCATCAGCATCGAAGGAACGTCGATGCTCGTTCTATGATCTTATAAATGTTCCACCCTTTTTTTGACATGGAATGGTAATGCACCAGAGTTCTTTTATATGCTTCTAACATCTCATTATTCCTCGAGATTTTCTTATCATTAGGGCTGAAAAGTTGAAAATAAGGATTTGAAAAAACCTTTCCTTTTAACTCTTTTTGTAGATGTAGAACTGCTCTCTGCCATCGAAACATATACTTGAATCATCAGATTCGCTACTCGCCTTGCTTTTTCTTGCGTGCTTTCTTAGAGTCTCTGCCTATTAGTTCGGTCTTAAATTTTGGACCTCTTTATCTCATTGGTCTTTCTCTTCTTTTGAATCGTTGTATCCATTCACTGCTCTCAACTTCTTAATTGTAGCATATGTGATGGTCCTTTGAGGTAGCATATCAAAGTCCATATCAAAGAAACCAACCTTGGCCTCCATACACGGCTGAGTAATTAAAATTAGGAATGCCAGGCCGTTATGCTTTATAGTCATCATTGCCTATCTCATTGCTTCGTAGATGACATATCCTACGTCGATATACCTCATCTTCATAATGATGTTATAGATTATAGTGGCTTTATGGTTCTTTATTTTAGAATGTTCCTTAGTAGGGTATAGGCAGGCATCTATGATGTAACTCCAATACTTGATGGTGCTCCTAAGATTTGTTGTTTCGATGAATTTCGGATGATCGTAATGCATCAAGAGAAAATCACTAACTTCTAAGGCTACTTTGATTTGCGTGGATGGGTAAATTTCCTTTTGGAGGTAATGCATGCTAGGATAGTTGGTATAATTCTATCTAACTCAAAAATCAAGAAGTTTATAGTGTCTATTCAGTGCCTTAAGTGAAATATCAATCCTCTTCCCTAAGTTATCTATTCTTTACGATTTGTACTCACCTATTTGTTCACGTAGAATTGGCGTACTAACTCCAAGTCTCCTCTTTCTAGTTTACCTTCATAATCCCTAAAAGTTGTTCCCACTCTATTTCTCGTATGATGTTCTCAATTTTATCTTCATATTAGCTTACATTTTGGATTTAGAGTCATCTCTTGGGTATGATGAATCTTTTCATATATTGAGAATATCTATTTTGTGCTTTAGGACTAGCAAATCTCATGGAATCATAGGGGTTTGTTGATTTGCGCTTAGTTGGTCAGAATCCTCTTCAGAACTAGGCATAGTAAGTGGTCTCTTAGGTTTTTCTATCATAATCCCTTTTCACTTATCTTGTGCACTACTCCTACTTCCTCCACTACCTCGTCTCAGCATAGTAATCAGATTACTACTTTGAATCTATAAATTGAAATCTTATATTTCATAGAAAAAAATGGATTTAAGGCGGGTAATTTGTTGAAAATCAAATTTCTATTGATTAGTTAGAAAAAATTATTAGTAAAAAGTAGATTTTTGACAAAACTTATTTGAGAATTATGAGATTCCAAAATATGAGAACAAATCCATTGAATGGTTTTAAAAAAATCGCAAATTACACCATTGATTCATGAAAAATCTTAATCTCAAACATTTTCATATATCCTTCCAGAATCTCTATATTTTTCAAAATCATGAAGTTTGTAAATCAACACTCACTACTATTATAATAACCAATTCAAAATAACTCATTTGATGTATCGAAATAGTGTTCAACAAAAAAGTTGCAAAATCAATTAAGAAACTTATGCATAAATCTAAGAAAAAAATCATATCTTCATTGAAATAAAAGGTTAGGGTTGTTATTTTTACCTTCTTGAGAGTGAATCTCTCAAGGTGTGCACTATTGAGCTCCTCTAATATGATACTCTACGCTCCAAGTTTGAATTCTTTAAACTCCAACTTGTCTCTACTCTCTCAAATTTGATGTTTTTGGTGTGGAATGAAGCTAGGTATAGATGGGAATCACTTAAATAAACTAAGATTGAGCTTAAAATGGTTGAATCTAGGTAAGAAATTGGAGTTTTATTAAGGGGTTAAATGGTTTTGGCGGTATGAATGAGGTATTATGTGTGGCGATTAGGGGTTTTGGTTTTAAAAACCAAAAATTGTGCTTAGCTTATTCCTGTGTTAGTAGAATCGCTAGTAATCTCTATGCAAATTGGTATAAATGGAGCTACTATTTTTATCGATTTAGCCAACGATTCTTATGTAATACGAATCGCTAGACTCAAAATTTATATTGGAGTTCCTTGTGTTCTGCCATTAATTTAGCCAAATTCCTCGTGTTATTTGGAATTGTTGGGAATCGCTAGGAGTCACTTTTGATGTTATTGCGATTTTATTTCATGAATAACTTATATATACTTCCTAAAGGTAAACATTAAGGTAAGATTGATTGAAAAATTCAAAAATCTCATAAATTTGATCAGGATATGTATGTATCTAACTAGTAATTTTATTTATTACTAAAATAGATAAATAACATATAAGAAAGTTTATAATACTAACTTGCATAAAGGCCATGAAAATAAAAACAACTCAATCATCCCCCTCTATTCGAAGCTATTCCAGAGCGTGACTTCTGAAAGTAAATCAGAAATAGAGCCAAAATGAGGGAGAATAAAAGCAAACTATACTAAAGATAGGTTTCCTACTAAAAACTGAAATAACTTAAAGAAATAATAAAAATGAGCTGCCTCCCAGAGAGCGATGTGGTAAATAGTTGTTTGCTTGACTGATAGAGGAATAAGTCTTTGTTGTATGTGAGCGAATCAATTTTTGCTTCAAGTAGTTCTTCGTCGAGAATGTCTTCATTAGGGTCCAAAAAACATTCGTCATAAATAATCTCATTAACGATATTAAATTGCTCTTCTTCCATAACGTCACTGTTATGTTCTCCCCGTTTTTAAATGATATTACTTTATCACTCGTCCTTAGTGTAACTATGCACTCACATATGTCGATGATAGCTCCAGCACCTTTTGGTAAGAACGGTATGCCCAATAATATCTGATCATTTGGGTAGTCATTGGCATGATTAGAAAATTTGTAATGATGGTAAGCCTACCCATTCATACATGCACATTTTTTGATACTCCTAATGCGATTTTACACATACAATTTTGCTTTGACATCGTAATAGGAGGTTTGCAATGAATCCTCAATTTCGTTAAAAATTCTTCTAACTCTTGTCACGAAGTGCTTTAGTTTTATTTTTATAAATAGAAGCACTTTTATATGCATTATTTCTCAATTCTTCCAACTCTTAGATACTAAGTTTACATTTTTTTCTTGTATTATCATAATTCATATTATATGTCTTGACTCCCTAGTATGCCTTATGCTCTAATTCGACTAGTAAATCGCATGCTTTACCAAAAACTAGTCTATAAGGTGTCATACCTATAGATGTCTTAAATGTAGCTCTATATGCCCATAATGCATCTTCTAAATGAAAACTTCAGTCTTTACATATTGGACATACTATCTTTTCTAAAATTGATTTGATTTCTCTATTTGAGATTTTGGCTTGGCCATTAGTTTATGGGTGGTATGCGGTAGACGTCTTTATGTAACATTGTATTTGTGTAGTCTAGTAGCTACAATTCTATTGCAAAAGTGTGAACCTCTATCGCAAATCAATGTTCTAAGTGCTCCAAAAATAGTAAAGATCATTTATTTTAGGAAATAAACTACTATTTTAGAATCATTATATTTCGTGGTTATAGCTTCTATTTAAACACATAGTATACAGCTAATAAAAAGTAAACATTTCCATTAGATGGTGGAAAAGGTCCCATGAGATTTATTTCCTAAACATCAAATACTTTGCAAAACATAATAGGACATAAGGGCAATTGTTTCCTACGTTATAAATTTCGGGTTCTTTGACCATTTAGACAAGTTTTCATGTAAACATAACAATCGTGGAATATAATAGGCCAAAAATCCTAAGTCTAATATTTTCGGTTTGTACGACGTGGACCAAAATGTCCTCCATAAACATAAGTATGGCAATGAGCCATGAAAATATGTATTTCTATTTGTGGAATATATCTTTGAATGGTTTGGTCGAGAGAAGAATTTTCATAAACATGGATAATCCCATAAATAATATTTAGAATTGTGTTTTATCTTATTCTTTTAGGTTATTGTTAAATGAGGTAATAGCCCATTAGTAGTGAGGTAGTTGACTGTATCGGCATATCATGGGCTATAATAGCTATCTTATATGAATGTTTACTTGGAAATTCATCTTTCAATTGTATTGGGGGTTTATTATCTTCTAGTCTACTTAGATTATATATATGCTACTAAATTTTCAACACCTTTCTTGTCTTTTATAGTGAGATTGAATTCTCGCAACAATAAGATCCATCTTATTAATCTTGATTTAGCATCTTTCTTTGCCATCAAATATCTTAATGCGGCATGATCTGAATAAACTATTACTTTTGTTCCTAGTAATATGGCATAAACTTTTTAGTGCAAACACAAACTGCTAGGAGTTCTTTTTCTATGGTAGTATAGTTTAATTGGGTGGGATCCAAAATTCTTGATGCATAGTATATGACATGAGAGTATTTTCCTAACTTTTGACCTAAAATAGCTCATACTACATAGTTGCTTGCATCACACATTATTTGAAGGGTTGTAACTAGTCTGATGACTTTATCACTAGTGTAGTAATCAGGGTGTCCTTTAGTTTATTAAAAGCTATATTGTAGTTAGGTGTGAACTTAAAGGTAATATCTTTTTGCAAAATTTTTCATAAGTGTTGTGTTATTTGAACAAATGTTTCACAAACATCAGTAGACTCATACATGGCCAAGGATGGATCTTACCTCCCTCATAGTAGTAAGGTAAGGTAATGTTTTTCTAACTTGGGTTTTAGCGGGGTCTACTTCTATTCATTTTGCCGACACTATATGTCCTAATATAATTCCTTGATTTACCATAAAATGGCATTTTTGATAGTTTAATACTAGATTTTTCTCTATACATACTTTAAGTGCTTTAGTTAAGTGAAGTAAGCATTAATCGAAAGAATTACCGTATACGGTAAAATCGTCCATGAAAACTTCAATAAAATGTTAAACATAGTCTAAGAAATTATTAATCATACATCTTTGGAATGTAGCGAGTGTGTTACATAAGCCAAAAGGCATACGCCTATAAGAGGAATGTACTAAAAGGGCAAGCAAGGGAGGTATTTTATTTATTTTTAGAGCAACAGGAATTTGATGGAATCCTGAGTATCCATCCAAGAATAGTAAGGGGTTTGTCCAACTACTCTTTCTAAATTTTGATCTATAGACAAAAGTGGATAGTGATCTTTTTTAGTTGTGGCATTTAGTTTCATATAATCTATGCACACTCTCTAACTGTTTTGAATTCTAGTTGGTACTAGTTCTCCATGTTCATTTGTTATAACTGTGATACATTTTTTTTAAACTACTTGTACTGGGCTGACCCAATTACTATGTGCTATTAAGAATAATCATTCTTAGGTCTAGTAATTTTAATATTTCTTTCTTTACTATGTTGAGCTTTTCTAGAGAATTTTGTGTTTGTTTCATGATTAATTCTACGCATGCGTGTAGTTGGACTTATTCCAATAACTTTGGTTATTGTACATTATATTGATTTTTTGATGTAACGACCCACTTTAATTAATCCTAATTAATTACAAATTATGATCCATAAGCTCGGACCACATGATGACAATTCTAAGACACATGTGACTGAAAGATGTTCTCGTAAAATGTGTCGAGTTTGGCAAGAACATAAGAGAGAGTCAAACAAGTGAGAGTGGTTAACTAGATAAGTCAGTGTTTAAAATGGTTAGTTGTGGTTTAAAAATTTGTATGGAGTTAAAAAAAGAAAAAAGTCAAACAAAACAAACAACATTCAACATTTACAATGTGTCCACCTCACCATATCAATGACATCACTCACTCACTTCTCTCTCTCTCTCTCTCTCTCTCTCTCTCTCTCTCTCTCTCCTCTCTCTCTCCTCCCAGTTCTTATATCTTCCTCCTTCATTTCTTCTCTCTCGGCCTCTCATGGCTTCCTCTCTATCATCACATGACCTCGCCTATATCTAGCCTTTGAATCTCTCATTCACTCTTCTTTCTTAGTGCTCTCACCACCCATTACTCTTGGTTTCTCTCTTTTTAGCCTCCGATAGCACCACTTCTGATTGGCGACCCCTCCATGCTCAAGACTTCACTCTCCTCGGTCTCCCTCACCATTACCGATGTATGCGGTTTAGTTTTGTAGGATGTGGGTTTGTTGAAGAAGTCAAAGTTCACATAGTGTTTTTAGGGTGGATATAATATGTGTGTGCATCAATATCCATGTAGAAATTATCAAGATTGTTTTTAATATTTCCTCAAAATTTGTGTTGATTTCAGTGCATAGATTATCATCTCAAGATGCACACCAAAATTGCACGCATCTCGAGATTGTATCGAGATGCATGATAATAATCTCAAGATGCATTCTGGTTTTTCAATAAATAAAAAGTAAAAATATAATAAACAATAATAATCTCAAGATTTTGGGTCGAGTCTTTATATAAAGGAAAGAAATTGCATCGAGATGCATATTAATTGTTACACGCATCTCAAGATTCTCTCAAGTTCTTATTGATCAAAGTATAATAAATAAATAAAAATAGAAAACACAAAAAGATTGTCATAAGGTGCGTGTAGATCGATGGTTTCTCTGAGCATCCTCGAGATTTGTGTAAAGACTCAAAATACACTAATAACTCAAACGAGATTCATCTCGATAAATGTGCAATGATGAAAAAAATATGTTATAAAGGTGACTCAAGTCGAGATCAACCTCATTATGCATGTGTGACTCCGATAAAACATGAATAAGTTTTGAAATGATAATAATTAGAGATAATTATTTGGATACGTCGATTGCAAAATAGGAGTGAAGATCGATATTCATATAAGGTATTGACGGGATTGAGGTAAGTAAACTCACAAGAACGTCAGCTTAAATTTTCTTATTTCACTTGTAATTTACTTATTTCACTATTACTTTTTGCCAATTTGGCTTGCATACTTACTTTATTCCCGTGTGTGTATGTGTTTGGTCGATGGTATGGTATGACCTCTTTCTGGCATTCTCATAGATAATGATCCAATTGTTGCTACAATTTTGGCATACCTTAGACTACGTGTGAGGTTCCTCTCTATGAGTCAATGATCTCAAGAGTACGTTGACGTGAGGATCACCTCCGTCATAGAGTTCATATCTTTCAAGGCGTTATGCAGAAGTTTACCTTCAGACCAACAGAGCTCCTCATTTCAATCGTGAAGCAGAGACGGTGATTACCTCACCACGAGGGCCTTCTCGATTTAGTATTTACGTCATGGGCTATACACCACATTCACGTTCCATATTCTTGATTATCTCATCAACTTATATTCATGCTTTACATTTCCATTTATTTACTTTATCTGCATGAATTGTAGCCATTTTTCTGATAGTTCTTGTGAATACTATCTGAATATCTTTTGGATTGACTCACTAGAACTTGTCATTATTTTTTATGGTAAGTTGCAGATCATTCGACGAGCCAGATCTAAAGAGCCACTGTACCTTCACTTGTCGGTGTTTGTATTTATGTAATTAATATTTTTGGGGTTATTTTGGGAGAATTATTATCTGATGCATGTAAATTAACACTTACTACACTTTCTTATCCCCTTTATTCCTCTTTATTAATATACATGGTATCGATTTGTCGGGTTTCCACCCCAAAAGTTTGTTAAACAATGCAGATTTCGTTTAAATTACTTATTTTCATATTATTAAGACTTATGCTATTAAAGTAACTCAAATGAATCAAGAAAATTAAGTTAAGTTGTAAAACTATATAACTTAGTATATTTTGACAAAATAATCATTTAAACATCGAGATTGACTAAGTCGGAATATCAGATTGTTAGTTCACGGGCCATCATGGACAGGTGTGCAGTTGATATGGCATGACCTGGTGACATGTTTGGCAACATGATAGTACTCGTATTTTAAATGATCTAACATAACTTTTAAGTCTAAGTCAGGATGAAATCACACCAAAGAGGGGGTGAATTGGGTGTACCGAGTGGTTATCACCTTTTAAAACTTTTCAATGGATGATGATGCTTTATGCACACACAATCAATAATTATAGATTCAATGCAATGGTAAATGAGGTAGAAGAGATGGAAAAGAGACACAAGTTTTAAGTGGTTTGATCCAACCGATCTATATCCACTACCAAACGTCCTCTATTAGGATTTTCAAACCCCCACTTATATCGATGATAAGTGTTACAACCTAAATGTACATGACTATAATGTCTAATCACAAATTAAGACTTTCCACCTAGCCTCAACTAGATTTTATGCCTAGCCTCAACTAGATCTTCCCTTGACTTAAATCCTGCTAAGTCTTACAATTAGCCACTTACAAAAAAATTGATGAATACAATGAGAATTGAGACTTTACAAAGTACAACAGTAATAGGTTTAATTACTAGTAAGCCTCCTAAGAGCCTAATAACTCCACCGCATGCAAGTTTGGATAAGAATGGAAATATATCACTAATGTTGCACCCATCTTAAAAAAATAAATCAATTAAACCAAATCGATGGGAATAAATACCTTTTTAAATCCAATGAAAAAGTAATTTGATAAAAATCAAGTTTAAGGCCAAACTCTTATTCAAAATAGTTCAAGGGTTTATAAAACCAAGTTTAAATGCAAAACCCAAGAAAAATGTTTTCAAGAACTTGACAAATGATTTCCATTCACCAAGCACAACAAAAGATGTAGATTAAGCACAAAAGAACTAAGAAATCAAAATTTCTTACAGCCTCAAATAAGTGAGATATTCAAATCATTTCTGGAGAAGTGGTTGCAAGCCTTAGAACACCTTAGTTACGCTAGCTTCAAAGATGATTCAATAGTCTCAAAAGATTCCAAGTGGTTGAGCACAAAAATCTAAAGTATTTTATGTGAAAACTTGGACACATGTGAGTTTTTGAGCTTGAGAGGATGATAGAATGTTTTAAGTGGTTTCAAAATAGTTTCAAAGCCTATTTAACATTTTATGGTCATTATCTCGATCCGAAGCCCATAATCAATCATTGATTTAAAATAAAGCAAAAGGTGTAAACTTTTAAAAAAACTTTTATGAGACTAATTAGCGTGCTATGTGACATAATTAATGTGCTAATGCATGCCATTAGCACGCTAACTAGCAGGGACCAAAGACTAATTAATTTCTAGTCTTAAGTTAGCAACTCCCTAACACACCTACGACTCAACTAAACCTATGAGAATATATTAAACATTTTTAGTATGAGTCATTGGATTTATTTAGATTGCCCGGATGATTTCAAAATTTCAAAAATCGAAAACCCCGATTTCACGAAACATGTAGGGGCTTTTCTGCAAATATTATGCTTAATATTCAAAAACCATTTAACTTGAGGTTGGTGCTTTCTATAACAATCACAATAGTTTTTCGAAAACCAATACATGTGTAGAAACTTGTTTTCACAGTTTAAAACCATTTCAAGTTGTGAGATTTTGATAGTGCAAAAACCAAAACTTGAAACTTTGAAAAAATATGAAAAACATGATATGAAAGAATCTAATGCATTTGGCTTGCATAATTGAACTTATATACGTCACATGATTTGTACAAATTGTAGTGTGAGCTTTACGGTCCTTATTTCCTTGTGAGAGCCGAATCTTGAATCTCACTAGCAACATTTGACTTGAGCTTATGAGAGCTCATTCTTTCTTTTGAACTTATGATTCCTAGCCAAGTTTGATATTCTAAGAACACTTAGCAAACTTGTTAGAATCCATTCACTTTGTTTGTTGCCATTAAAATCCAGGGTGGAGTGTAATGAATAGCCACTTAGTCCAACAAGGAGCTTTTAGTATAAAGGGTAAAAGTTTTGAATGATTTATTGGTAAATCACTATATTAAGAGAGTTCAAGGAATGCATTGTAAGATTTTATGGCTTTAATTATCTTTCATGTCTTTTCATATATATTGGCATCATTGACGCGCGCCGAATGCGTCAATAAAGTAAAGTTCATAAACCAACTATTTTGTAGAATAGTGGCAAAGGGTCGATCCCACAGATATTGGTAGTCTTTCTAAGGTTAAAAACAATAAAAAAGGGAAATCGGGGGTTTTAGAATAAATTAATTTAACTAACTAACTACTTCCCTTATTAATGCATAACCCTAGACATCCGACAATCGGGTTTAACACACTAACCGCAATAATAAGGATCCATGTGAATACTAATCCTAAATAACGGAATCTCGTCCGCTTCTAATTTAACCTAGACCCAATTATTGCACACTCAAGAACTGAAAGGTTTTTACAACAAATGGGTGAGTGTTTGTAACTTTATTGGTCCGAAAGTATAATTACAAATACAATTGGTCCAAATAACTATAGATTGTGTACCTAAAAGCATGCGGTGGCCACATACATACCCTAGATCTAAACCATATTCCTTAAAATCAACAACAATGAAATATGAGAAATTAAACAAATTAAATAATAAATATCATAGATCTTACAAGTTAGTTATGCCATGAATCAAGAATCCCGACTTGTTTCCCCTCCAACCTAGGCAAGGATTTGATAAGTTGGACATGGTCGAGGCCTCTGACTTCCTAAAATGATAAAAGATGATGATAAAATATAAAATTCATTTTCTTTAATAAAACTTAAGTACCTAATATATAAAACTACTAAAATGGTCTCGAGATGTGAGAGAAACTAATTTTGGGAGTTGGTCTCATAACATGTACGCCGAGGAGGATTTAAGGGTTGTCGCGCGTTCGATTTAGTAGTCAGGACACGTGTCGGCTGCCCATTGGTGGAGTTTATGTTAAGGCGCTACGTGGCGCATTCGGATTGGCTGGTGGCATATGGAGTGACGTGCTGGGTTATGGAAGACGCGACACGTGTCACGCTGGAAGCGTTAATTAAATAATCACACAAATCGGCAAAAATGTTAGTGTATGTGCATAACTACATCTCGAGGAAAACGAATGACTACAAAGACTAATTGAGAATTGTTAGGACATGTTGTGTTGGTCGAGCTGACGTGGCAGCGTCTCATTGGTGGAAATCTATTGGTGACATGTTGTGGACGAGTAGGACTCTACCACGTGGCGGCTGAGTGAGGGAAAATGATGGTTTGTGAGGATGTGCTAGATATGCTGGAAGACACGTGGACAAGCTAGTCCAATGAAAACATGACACCCGACGCTTCTGGTCACTACTCCACCAACTACGCAGTACGTAACTCGAGGCAAGTCTTCCGACACCTTATCACTACATGTAAATACTCCATTTTGAGTATTTTTCCTCTCGATTCAACAGCGCACTCTGTTTCACCTGAAAATAGCCAATAAATATAATAAATTATATATTTTAGAAACTTTCCATATTAGATGGATTAAAATAAACTACTAAAATCATATAAATACTAACTTATCAATCGTCATTTAAATCCTTTATCATTTTTTCAAGTTTGTCTGACTTATTGTTTCTTAAAGTTTTATTTATTATATGATCTAACATATCTACGGTGCATACTAATGAAACATCTAAAACATATTTTCATAGCATCATGAATGTTAAAATTTATCATTTCATTATCTATTTCCATTGTCAGAATTCCATTAAAAATATCTATTTTGGTTATTGTTGTTTTTAAGAATGGGTCCAAGGATAAAAGAAGTTTTATTAGAGAAGTGGTTTTATTTCATGTCTATGACATAAAACTTGGCTGGAAGATAAGTAATTAACTCTAAGCAATACATCCTCTAATACTCCTATAGGTTTAAGGGTAGATATATCTACTAATTGTACTACTCTACTAGTTTCTGTTGGGTTTTGAGGTCCATACACAGCGAAAATTACAAAACAATTTTGACAAAGACCCTAATGGGATCCGAATCTAATTCCATTAAAAAAGTTTAAACCATGAAAACTTAATCATACATCAGTCGCAATATACCTTTCTGAATATTGATCGATCTTTAAGGCGCTGCTAACGACGAATGCCCTCTAACAGAAGTCTACACACGAACGGCGACCGAGATTCGAAGTGCTAGCTTCGAGAGAATACCAAACCTTTCGTTTCTCTCCAAAACGATCCAGAACGTACCAGAAAACCCTAAGTCATTTCTAAAATGAAAATAGAGTTTCGGCCCTTAATCTTTTGTACGTGTGTTCTAACTTAAAGCATCTATTTATACAACCCTTGTATATAGACGATTAAGTAAATTACACATATACCCCTACTTAAAGAAGTATAAGTGTAAACACCACAAGGACGTTTCTGTCTTGAATTTTATCATATAAAATTCATTTTTCTGAACCATCTTAAAATCTCGCAAAACCATTCTTAGTGTGCCACCCAATAGGCTCATACAACGTTGGTAGTGTACTAAAACACATTTTGGTATACAAGTCATAAGTTGCCTCTAGCAAGACATTATGACTACCCAAGTTATATGAATATCAAATCGATACAACCTAATCAATAGTGTATATAACATCTTTTTTGTCACACAATATCCTTTTGATCAAACATAAGGCATGGAATTGTCATCCAACATATTCAATCATACTAGTCTCGATCTCCAGGTAAATTGAAAACATCCAAGTGACATTGATCAATATCGATTCACTTAGACTAGGCCTTTTAACAGTCTAACACATCGAGGGATCCACTGGATATCTCTCTTTATATGAGAGGGACAAATTATTTTCATAGGGCATGGAATTGTCATCCAACATAGTCAATCATACTAGTTTCTTAAAGTTTTATTTATTATAGTTTCTTAAAGTTTTATTTATTATATGATCTAACATATCTACGGATCAAACATAAGGCATGGAATTGTCATACTAATGAAACATCTAAAACATATTTTCATAGCATCATGAATGTTAAAATTTATCATTTCATTATCTATTTCCATTGTCGAAACATCTAAAACATTCCATTAAAAATATCTATTTTGGTTATTGTTGTTTTTAAGAATGGGTCCAGAGGGTAAATAAGAAGTTTTATTAGAGAAGTGGTTTTATTTCATGTCTATGACATAAAACTTGGCTGGAAGATAAGTCATTAACTCTAAGTAATACATCCTCTAATACTCCTATAGGTTTGAGGGTAGATATATCTGCTAATTGTACTACTCTACTAGCTTCAGTTGCGTTTTGAGGTTCATACGCATCGAAAATTACAAAACAATTTTGACAAAAACCCTAATGGGATCCGAATCTAATTCCATTAAAAAAGTTTAAACCATGAAAACTTAATCATACATCAGTCGCAATATACCTTTCTGAAGATTGATCGATCTTTAAGGCGCTGCCAATGACGAATGCCCTCTAACAGAAGTCTACACACGAACGGCAATCGAGATTCGAAGTGCTAGCTTCAAGAGAATACCAAACCTTTCGTTTCTCTCCAAAACGATCCAGAACGTACCAGAAAACCCTAAGTCATTTCTAAAACAAAAATAGAGTTTCGGCCCTTAATCTTTTGTACGTGTGTTCTAACTTAAAGCATCTATTTATACAACCCTTGTATATAGATGATTAAGTAAATTACACATATACCCCTACTTAAAGAAGTATAAGTGTAAACACCACAAGGACGTTTCTGTCATGAATTTTATCATATAAAATTCATTTTTCTCAACCATCTTAAAATCTCGCAAAACCATTCTTAGTGTGCCACCCAATAGGCTCATACAACGTTGGTAGTGTACTAAAACACATTTTGGTATACAAGTCATAAGCGGCCTCTAGCAAGACATTATGACTACCCAAGTTGTACGAATATCAAATCGATACAACCTAATCAATAGTGTATATAACATCTTTTTTGTCACACAATATCCTTTTGATCAAACATAAGGCATGGAATTGTCATCCAACATATTCAATCATACTAGTCTCGATCTCCAGGTAGACTGAAAACATCCAAGTGACATTGATCAATATCAATTCACTTAGACTAGGCCTTTTAACAGTCTAACACATCGAGGGATCCACTGGATATCTCTCTTTATATGAGAGGGACAAATTATATCTCGATTACACAACTTCATCACATTGCTCACACAATAACCAATCACAACCTTTATAATCTTTCGGTTAAAGACAACGTTTGATTGTGTCAAATCACTGTGTTCCTAATGTTGAAGTCTTTGGTAATCTCAAGTCAGAAGACTGAAAAATATACCTATCATGAGAAACAAATATGACTTAATCCATGTGATGTTCTCATAGCGGGTCATTCCAGTACTTTGTTCCCTAACAAGTACTCGTGATCTTGATTCGTATCCCTATACGTATAATCATCATATGATCATCAATCAAGACTCACACTAGTCTTAATTCATTATAGTTCCCAATATAATGATCGACTAGGGACATTTAGGATATTTCTGCAAATACCCATGGATCTTATTATAATGTAAACATGTAAATTAATTATAATAAACAGCAAATGAAATCCTCTATTTTATTAACTAAAAGTATTCATAAAGACAGTTAATGAATTGACCTAGGGCACATGCCCCAACAATTTCTTCTAAGGGTACATTTATCATTTGCAAATATAATGACAAAGACATAATGTTAATTAAGGCGCCTAGATCACATCATGTTTTGGATATCCCTATATTTTTTATTGTGCATGAAACGAAAAACATTCCAGTATCAAAATATTTTGGAGGCAATTTATTTTGGATTATTGCTGACACATGTTCTCCTAGGCTTACTCTTTCATTAGGTTTAATTTTATTAGTGCATAAGTCTTTTATAAGTTTTTTTATATTTAGGTGTGTTTTGTATGACTTTGAATAAAGGTATGTTTACTACAACTTTCCTTAAAGTGTTTGAGATTTCTTTCTTTTCTTGTAATTTATTGGCATTCTTATTGTTTTCTAAACGATAGGGAAATGGTGATCTCACTATACTTGGTTTATCTTTTCGAAATTATTTTCATTTTGGATTTATTATCTTTAATTTATATTTCTTTTTCTAATTCAACCTCTAATTCTTTTTGATGAACTAGTTATTATGGCATTTTTGTTCTTCCATTTGCTTACCATTTCTCAAAGTTTTTACTTTTGCATACGAACTAGGGTAAGGTTGAGATGATAATTTCCTTTGGTTTACCCATGACTCATTTACATTGCAATTTGGCTTAGTTGATTTTTAAGGTCAACTATATCATCTTGTAAGGCTTGAATCTTTTGATCCTTTGCTTTATTTGAATTTCGTAATGTTATTTTTATATCGGTTAATGTGGTTGTTCTATACCTTTGAAAATTCTGATTGTCTACACCAATACCTATATTTGGTCTCATGTAATTAGCATTGTTACTAGTAGTGTAACTAGGTTGATTAAGATTGTTATAATGATTCATCATAGTGTTACCTCTTTAAATTAATTTTTTGCACCAATGGATATTCATCATACGGATGATTGGCTTCATTGCAGAAAGCATAAGTTTTAGTTTGGATTGTCCTATCTTTTAATAGTAATTTAACCATACTTTCTCTGTTCATCAAGTTGATCATTCGATGTCTTGATTATATTCCTATTGATTTCATAAGAATGGTTTTTCATAAATTTGTTTTTCTAACAATATTTTTTGACTTTTTCACCATTTTGATGATAGTATATCATGCTAATGTTGGAGTTATGTCGAATAATGATCATCTACATACCATGTCTAGAAATCTTTATCCTAAATTGTTTAGTCATTCGTAAAAGTATTCTAATAAGGTTTTTCTGAAAATCCATGTTGTAGACATAATGATATTAATCTTTGGTATCTAACCCAAAACTCACAAAAAGTCTCCTCGGTTTCTATCCTAGCATTGCTCATTCATTTCCTATCCAAACTAATCTTACATGCTAAAACATACTGATATAAGAAGGTTTCTAACATTTCAAACTATATGGTTATGGAATTTTGAGGGGGATAGAATAGTCAATCTTAAGCTTAACCTTTGAAAGAAAAAGGGAAAGCCTTTAGTTTGATGCATTCTAACTCTATATTTTTTAGTTTTATCATACTTATTATATGTGTATATTTCCTAATAAATTGTTGAGGGTCTTCATCATCTTCGCTTTGAAAATGAGGTAAAGAATTGATGAATCCTGATTTTAGTTCAAAATCATGAAAATCCACAGGAAAAGCAATTTGCATAGGTTCATAAGCTATGATGTTTTTATTGGCTTGCTTAAAAGTAAGTTCTTGTTCAATGTTTGTCATATTCTATGACGTGCAACGAGAAAGATTCTTAATGAATTATTTTAAAATCTACGGCAACGGCGTCAAAAATTGACACATGTCGAGCGTGTACAATAAATTTTTCACCTTTATTATACTACTAACATTTTGTAGTAATGGAAATTGAGAATCGTTTCCATAAAGATTTTGCAAATTCCTTAAGAAAAGAAGTTTTATTATTAATCTTTTTTATATTTTTAAGTTAATAAAAACAAAAATTAAACTAATACTTTCTAAATATAAAATTAACTAAACTAACTAAACTTACTTAAATAACACAAATCAACGTCACTAAATTAAAAGCAATTCAACTCAATTCAATAAAACATAATAATAAATAAACATCTAAACAACCCTCCTAATTAATGAAACTTCAATTCGTCTTGCATTCCAAACATGTTACTTATATCACATAGTCATGAACATACTTTATAAAATATCCTAGATTATTAAACCCTGATCATAAGTAAGTAAACAGTCTTTAGCCAGGCATTTGTTCTCCTTATACCACGTTCTAATTTAATCGAGCTAATCCCTTTGAATATGACATTAACTTCATGCAATAAAATTGTAATACACTTTATAAAAACTTCGAACTTCTAAATCTAACATCTTCCAAAAGCAACTTCAATATTAGATTTAGACCTCAAATTCACTTAGGACATCCAAACGGTATTTTTCTTTCAAACAATCCTAATTGGTGCTATAGGAATCATCGGGAATCACAATCATTTCACTCGGTCAATTCCTTCATTTTTTTTCCCTATTTCTTTCATTTTTTTTCAAATTCTCCATTTATTACCTAAAATTATAAAAACAAGAGAAAACCTCATGTAATATAGTCTTTTACATCTAAAATCGCCTTAAAATGTACTAGAAAATACGTTTTGTTATTGACTTGTCAATGGTGGTTGCAACCACAAGGTATGGGGTATTGGATAGACCTAAAAGGTTTATTATAACTTATGTCCAAGGGGATGTTAGGGGTGGTGGTTGGTGGTTTGTGTGTTGTTTGTTGTAGTTGTTGAAGTTTTTATTCTTTTTGGCGAATAAGAATTTGTTGCTACTGTTAATGATTGTCCACATGAAATAATGAGATTTGGTGATGTTTGATGTTGTTGGAGGAGTTATTAATGTGGTAAAACCTATTGGTGGACTCCTTTGTGTGATTTGAATGTGACATAAGGTGCCCAAGGGGTCTGGGAAATGGTTGGTGTTGCCATGAAAGGGCGCAACCTCGTTAGGGATTGCAGCGATTGGCGCCGCCAGCTGCGCAGTGGGCATGAAACCCACGGCGCCACTCACAGCGTCGTGAGCCTAAAAATTAAAAAATTCTATATGAAGTTGGGTTCCAATTATCGGATTCGAACAAAATTTAAATCGAGGCTTTAAGATTATACTAGGACTACTTTAACATCAGAATTGACCCAAATACACTTATATTGGTGTAGATTTACTCGAGAGTTCCCAAGGAGACTCAGAAGGATAATAAGGCTAGAAAATCCTAATTGCAGTAAGTACAGATTCGTCTAATTATCAATATTACCTGGATATGTAGTATATATAGTTCATGCCATTTATGAACTTGAATGGGAGCTATGTACATTGTGATGTGATTTGATAAAAAAAATAACGTATGATGTGATCAGTAAAAGTAAACCTTGAGTTGAGGATATGTTGTATAGAATATGGGTTTGGTTCCTGACCTATATGTTAAATCCTGCTCATCTCGATAGGTTATATGGATTACACATTCACTATAGGGTTTAGGACAAAACCAATGAACATTAATGGATTTGCTAGACAACAAGTCGGCTAATATGTTAGTCTAGCAATCGCATTAATGCCGTCAACGGTAGTCAACCCTAGTTTTGAAAATGAAAAATGAATCACAGTGTAATAACCAATATATGAATGACTCGCATTCGTTTATGTATTAATTTATATGATTTCAATATCATGCCATGTGGCTTGCTTAACAACCACGAGGACATGAATACCGACGGGAACTCGTCGCTATTTTTAAAAAGAAAATAATTTTAAAAAAATGTTTTTTTTTCTTTTTTAAAATAGATTTTAGAATTTATTTTAATTAAAATTAATAATAAAATTAATGTTTTTCAAAAATTTTGTTTTAAAAATAGATTTCAGAATTAATTAATATTAAAATTATTTTAAAATATTATTAAACATTTTTATTATTAAAAAATAACTATTTTTTATCAAAATTAATTTTTAAATTTAAAACATTATAAAACATTATAATTATAAAATCATTTTTCATAAAATAAATGTTTTTAATTACAAATAATAGGCTTTTATTTTTTATTTGGTGAAACAATAATTTTCAAAGAATAAATAAATATAAATAAATTAAGTTTAATAATTGAAATAAATAAAGAAATAAATGTAATAAATATAACAAAAGAAAGTTTACAAGTATAAAAATGTACATGTATGACTACAAAATATGAGAAAAAAACGTAAAGTCTAAGTAAGTTTATACATTAGAGAACTCAATCATCGAGATCATGATCGGTCTCCGAGTCACCATTAGGATCTGCTAGAAGCGTGAATGAAATTTCAAGTCTGTTCATTAGAGCATGTTTCATGCGACCTAACCATCTATGCATCTTTTGCAATTGGTCACGATCGAAGGTTTTATCACTCATAACCCTCAAGAGACTTCTCTGCATCTCCTTAATATCTACCTCAGCTACTCAATGGGCTCATTATTAGAAGAAATAGGCTGAGAAGTTCATGTTCCAACATGTCTACGCCTCGACCCTGATGGTGTCCACCCAATTCTATATGTCTAGCCTTTGTCGTCACGGTTCACGATAGATAAATATAGCTCATTCTCATCAATAGGCGTGTTGGGACCCTACAACTATGTGAGCTCAATGCGTCAGTCACGTATCGTCATCTGTATTAAAAATTTAAACATTCACAAATTATATATAAGTCATTAATACCTATAATTAATTGAATAAACAATTACTATAAAACTAGTTTCTTACGACAATCATCTCTACTCTCTAATCCATGAAAGTAATGTCGTCATGATCCTTGGTGTGGAAGTACAAATATAACTCCAAATCATTCGAGGATTGACATAATTTCTCCTCCTATAAAACACATGTTTAACTAGGATTAAGTTTGAGACTTATTATAATATATATAAAAACTTAAGAGGCCCGTATGGGCACCCCACCAATTCATGAAGCCACCCAGTTGTTGAGGGCACAAAGTAATTTACCAAGGGCACCCAGAATTTAGGCCCGAAATCCCCAAAATACCTCTCGTTCAAAACAAAGGCACCCCACAACCCCCACCATTGACCTCTTGAAGGAGCAACCACTACTTCTCGTCAACGAACCAGCTAGCAATCTCGAAACTCATTAACTTCATTCCTCTCCATCTTTCTCCTCTATTGTAGGACGTTTTTCGAGTTTGAAGGCTCTTGGTATTGGGCGATTTCGTCTCCACATTAGGGCTCGGTTTAAGTTTGTCGTATACACACTCAAGGCGTGAAATCAATCGTTTGAAGGTACGTTGATAGTCTAATTAAGTTCCATTTGGTAGAGTAGTTGTAATGTTTGTGTGGCAGTGCATTCAATGGTTCCATTATTGGAAAGTTATGGTTCTCGGCCACGCATGGCCGAGAAAGAGGATAAATATTTAGGAACTCGTGGTTCTCGGCCAGGCAGGCCAGAATTGTGTTATCTCAGTCACCACATCACGAGAGTAACCATTAGTGTTAGTTTATGTTCTATCGGTGGTGTACAACCGAGAATGTACAATTTCTCTCGGTTGTACATTACCGAGACGTTTAGCATCCACGCGGTCTGCACATCACTAGAGTAAGGTGAATTGAATAGTTTATGTCATGTCGGTGATGTACAACCAAGAACGTAGCATTTCTCTTGGTTGTCCATTGCCGAGACTTTTGTTCCTTTCTCGGTTATGCGTCACCGAAAGTATTAGGTTGTTCTCTAACCTGCCTGACCGAGACAATAGAAATGGAAGATTTTGTATTTTATTAATTGTATTTTTGGTTCTGCTCCAGCGCTTATCGTGTTGTAGTGTTTTCAGGTATGGCTCGTTCGAAAACATCGGTGACTAGGGAGGAGGTTGGTCTTGAGGTGTCGAGGGGTAACCGGGGGTGAGGCGGCCGGAGACCCCCGACTGCATCTTATCGGAAAAAGAAAAAGAAGGAGAATGTAGATGTTAAGGGAAGGGCTAAGATTGATGAAAATCGTGCAAGGAATTTACAATTGCTCGATGAGGGTTCGAACAACGACACGCGGTGATGAAAAGATCTTGTTGTTGCCCGAGGGGAAGAGGAGGGTCATGCATGGGAGTCTAGTAGTAGTGACTCATCAGTGGCAGCGAATACCACATGAACTGATCGTAATATCGGCGAGAGTACTAGTGGTGGAGGTGGCCATAATGAAGGAGAGTCACAAGGGCCTATAGAAATGCGTGCTCCTTTCCCGACAATCCTTTAGACGGTGCGTTGTTGAAGAGCTTTAAGGATCATGTCGCATTAGCGATTTGGAGCAATGAGGTATTTAAAGTTTCATTGAACGGAGTAATTAAAAACTTAGCATTTTCACAAAGCCGATGAGATGTTTTTGTTGTTGCAGGAGCATCCGGTACTCAAGTATATAATCACGGAGCTTAGATCCAAGAATGGGATTTACAGTCGTGCCACCCTGACATCGAGGGCCTTCAAAGGATTATTCAGTGCATTCTGGGTTGAATACGTTGATAGACTGTTCATACCGCAAGGCTAACAAGGAGGTTATCTCTGCATTTATGGAGCGGTGGCGGCCGGAGACGAACACATTTCACTTACCATTTGGTGAAATGTCGATCTCCTTGGAGGATGTGAGCATCCTCCTGAAGATTTCTGTGACGGGCAAATTCGTGGCAGTTGAGAACTTTGCGAGGTACATGGAGGAGTCTCGCTCAGATGCTATTAAGTTGGTGTCAAGACTACTTGGGGTTAGCTATGAAGAAGCCGAGGAGGAAGTGAATATCAGCAAGGGGCTCATAGTGCGAAAATGTTGGTTGAAGAGTCGATGATGCCCCAAATCTGGTTCGAGGAACACAACTTATCCTCCTGTGGAATGCACAGCCCGAGTGTACTTGTTGTATCTACTTTCTTGCACCCTGTTTGCGGATAAGAGTTGATCTCGGATATCTATCGCGTTGTTGAAGCTTCTTGAAGATTTGGACGACGTGGGAAAGTACGCATGGGGTGCATCTGCATTGTACGGACATTTGGGGTCTGCCACGAGAGTATAAGTGTCTCAGATTGCTCGGCTACCTCGCATTACTTGAGGCTTATTATAAAATAGACTTACATTGTTTAGGGTATAATTATTATTACTTTTTGCATTTGCGGACTAACTAACGTTGTATGTATTTGCAGGGATGGGTGTACGACCATTTCAAACTTGGGCTCGCCACACCCAATGCTAAATACATGGACTACGTGCAACCTCGTGTCTGCAGATGGATTCAAAAGCACGAGACTGTGATGAATATTGACAAGGACGGGTCCATTACGAGAACATTGGATAGGATGCGCCCAAGTGAGGTGAGATATTTATCCAAATCCCGATCTTATTATTGCAACTAGTGCATGGTTACTAATAATGGTTATTGCATTTTGATTAGGTCACTTGGGACCCATATGTTAATCACAGGGATAATGGAGTTGTGCACTCGATGGTCTTTTACAGTGGGACACTGAAGTACATGGATGTGGTAGAGCCCTACCATTCGGAGAGGATTCTGAGACTGTTTGGCCACGTGAAATCTATACCAGATCCTCCGTACCACCCATTGGAAGCACATCGAGGCCCATCTGCAAACAAATACTCGGTCAAGTATGGGTTCCAACAAGACAATTGGGAGCGTTGGCGGAACCATTTGTTGGCTCCCAAAGTTCGTGGTGACAAGGCAGAGTTTGAGTTTTTGGCTACACCGGACTACCTACCTTAGTTCCTCAAAGTGTCTCATCCAGTGATCGCCAATCCGAGCTATGAGAACGAAGACATGGTCGCCACAACCATCGCTGACAATAAGCTACTGGAGGTATTTAATGTGTTATACATATTATGCAAAAGTACGTGCAATTTCTTGAAAGCCCGATATGTTTTACATTAACACTAACCCGATTATTTTCATCAGCGTAGTAGGCGTGCGTTGGACGCGGCATTAGATGGATGGACCTCCCGCCGGAGTTGTGTACGCTTGAGTCTGCGAGGAAAATGGCGAGTGACATCGTCAATTTCCTTTTGGGAAGGAGTATCGGTCCCACCACCACCACTACTACCACTCCAACCACCGGAACATGCATAATCGACACATCTGCCTCTAGCGAAGCAGGCCCTAGGCAGTCCCAGCACGATAACACTTCTACACACTCCACCCCGGCTAATGCTCCACCTACCACGGTCGATGCTCGCCTCCGAAGAGAATGCATGGCAAGGAATACCAAAGGAGAAAATTGAATAAGCCAAAGCAATGACATTTTTAGGAAACTTGTTATTTTTTGGGTTGAAGGAACTAGGTCCACAATTACTGTTTCATGAGAAACTTGATGAATGTTGGATAGTGTGTTGGATCGTATGTTGAATGTTGCATGAAACTTGTTTTTTTTTTACTTTAGATGATGAATGTTGGTTAGTACGTTGGCTGATGAGACATGATGTTTTTCGGTGTACAATTTGATCCTTTATGAAGTGTTGTTGCTGTTGTCTGAAACTGGTCATTTATTTCTTAATTTTGGTTTACTTTACATAGCAATTTGGTGTACAACTAAAACATTCTCATAACTCTCTTGGCAATGTCCTGTCGAGAAATCCCAATGAGCTAATATTATCTAATGTGTCGGTCATCTATGAACAAAACTAAATGCAGAGTTTCAGTTAGTAACAATCGAGATTAGTCCAATCGGGTTGCCCACATGTCGACGAGCCATTTCTATGCAGTATCGATAACATAGCGACCAAATTCTCGTGGTAAGATCATGCTCGAAGCAAACCAAGGTTTCGGATGTTATGTTCCAATAATTATGAGCGGATGACGGAAAAGCCTTGCCGAGAGGCTATTTTGACAATTTTCCACCACTACTAACACTAACTCGTGCTTACCATGTTTTCAGTTTAACCACAACGTTTAGTTTCGGTATGACGTTACCGAGAATATTATTTAAATCTCGGTTACTCGTGTCCAGAATTGTCTCTTATGGTCGCGTACAGGTCGACGAGTCGTAGCTGGATTGCATAGACAACCATTACTATCGGTAATGTAATGCCGAAGATTTATGCTACATTTCGGTAGAATACTGCCGAGACTATGCAGTGGGTGACGGACGGGCAATGCCGAGATGATAATTTTGCACCAAGACTAAAACCATAATATATTAATAAAACAACTTTACAATGTTTACAGTAAACAAAATGTACAACACAATCGGAGTTAGATACATGTTTTGTACATCAAATGCGTAGAAGTGATGCCAACAATCTCCAATAAAGGCATTCGATACCTATTTGTTTTGTACGTGCAATCCATCAAAATTACCGATGAGAAACACCTTAGCAACTTGATTGAATCAGGATGTGACCAAAATAAATCGGTGACAACATTCGTATCGGGATGCTTCCTATACCACGACATCCACTTATTCTTCTCCAATATGTGCAATAGTTGTTGCATTTGAGTCCTCCCACCCGCATCCTCAATTCGGACTTTTTGTCTTGCATTATATATTGTTCACATTGTCGATACATTTTTAACATCCATTTGCTTCAACGTATTGAGGATGTCTCTTGGCTTCACATTACCCTTTGTCATCTGCACCACAACCTCATGCTCCCCTTATCCAATCTTTCGGCGAAATGAGTGGTCGTTCGAGTTTTTCGCGGGGTCGTGATTGTGCCTCCCATATATGACAGTGACATACCATAAAGAGTCAGCATTTTCCTTGATGTTGATAAGGAAAGGGCATCCACATTTCTTTGTACCGGTTTGAGTCCTCCTTGTTTCCTCTTCTTCTTCATTTATTGGTTTCTAAGCAATTTTTGTCGTTTTACCCTTCCCAACTCTTTGTGACATTCCATTATATGTACCAAACCTTTCACACGCAAGTTTCACCTTTCCCCTGCGCTTAATCCCTCCGGCATCAGAGTGCTTCATTACTAACACAAACTTATTCTCCCGACCTATCATTTGAAGCCATGAAATTGTCGATTCTCTAGAGGGGAATGGCCTACAAGGTGTAAACGCATCCTTGTAGTCCGGAAATAAAGTAAAAACCAGCATTACCTGCAATACAAACATTGTAACATTATGATCAACCAAAATGTACAGTACAATCACCAAAAAAAACCCAAAAACCCAAGTTTTCGGTTGTACAGATCTGATACTATAAAGACAGTTTCGTTCATGTCCAACCGAGACCTACTGATAGTCTCGATCATTCCATACCGAGGCGGCAACTACGTATCGTTCATATCATGACGTGAACTACGTACAATTCTCGGTGGTTGCTGACCGAGATGTTTGTATACCTCTCAGTCCTACGAGGCCGAATCAATCACGCCAGTGAAAATTCATCTGAAAATTTGATAAACCGCAAATAAAACACATTAAATTTCAACAATTACCTCAAGTTCTACCTCCTCTTGCACCATAGCAATACAATATTCCATTTTATAGTGCAAACAAGTTCGGATTGGTCGAATTTACCAAACCCTACGTTGACAAACAAATCATCAATTTCACAATTTTTTATCAAAAATACAGTTCCATCGAAGCTTCATATGGTTGCCAAACATTGTTACCTCGGTGTCGGATGATGTCAAGTCGCAAGAATCGATACACGCTCGGCAAACACAATTGTGGCTTTAGGTTTCACTTGTGATCCAAGGTGGTGGGGTGCCCCAGTTTTGCTTTGCAAATGGTTTGTGGGGTTTGGGTGAGTATATATGAAGGGGCAAAATAGTCATTTACATTTTAGATTGGAAAATGAGAAAAATATGGGTGCCTTCATGAATTGGTGGGGTGCATATAGCAGGCCTCAAACATAATTATTATAGCATGACCTACCGGTTTTCTACGTGCAAATAGATGGATATAGAACAACCTATATGCACGGCTACACCCGTACCGGGTCCCCTGTCTCCATCCGCTGACTCTTGCTTACTTGCTCTGAGTTCTTTTTAAGTTTAAGGGTGGACCGCATTTTCTTGTAGTGCTCGAATATCTCAGTAGATAAGTGGCCCAGCTTCTTATCTTTAGAACGCTTCTTGCCGATGAAGTTGATGTATTGAGTAGTGATCTACTATTGTAGACTCTTTGATAGCCTCATCATCAGATGGATCCCAATCGAAAGACAGTTGTGTACAGAAATATTGAAATTTAGTCTATTTATCCTAAGTAAAAGAAACATTCTTGACTTAAAGATTTTTTACATTCCATTGATTCCAGTATACGACTCGAATGTATTGAGGAACATGTTCCTAGGAATAGCTATCTTTATGTAAGGAGTACTTATATGCCCTGGTCATTTCCTGTGCAGCTCTGTCCGATAGGTGCAACTTCCGTCCACTAAATTTAAGATTTTTGTTAGAACAAGATTTTAGCAAATTAACAAAACATAGGTATGCATAATTAAATTATGTATACTTACTATCTCTCATCCTTGACAACCAAAATACTCACCCCCCCTCCAATTTGGGTAGCATTGTTGCCTCTCGGAGCCCTAATGGCCTGAACACCACATCATCGTCCATTTATGGCAGTATCGATAGACGGGTCGCTCGAAGGATGTGTTGAAGAACTCAGTGGCTATGAGGCATGAAAATCGAAAGGCCTGACGGTGGGTCCGTCTTGTGTTCGTCCGACCAATCCTGCTGATGTAGAGGAAATGTTGATCCCCTTAATGAAAAAGTAGGGGCAAAACTCTTCTGCATGGTAATTTGACCAACGACGAGTAGTGTGGGTAGTGACAAAAGGAGCATAAAGTACATCTGCATAGAGGGTGGATCATCGGCAAATACGGATGGAAAAGACATGACATACGCTGAAGAGAGATGTGGCCGATGTAAATAAGATGGGGTGTCTAATGGAAGAAGAGGCATGCTAAGAGGACGGATATACGTACGAATGATACATGGGGGCCTACCAAGGTGATGTTGCTAAGGATGATGATGCTAAGTCCGTTGCCCCTGACTAAACTGTGCAGCAGCATCATCATGAGATCGTATATGTGAACGATCTGAATGACAAGATAGACTATCTTTGTTGCCATCGGATTGTCCACCGGATCTCTCACCGCGTGATGGACTGTATCCTCTGCCTGACATGGTTTTTAAAAAAATAAAACTAAGTTAGAAACAGCTAAATATAAACGTCCTACATTATAAATATTATGAAACAAGTCAACAAATATAAGACTAGGTTTCATATTCATTTACATACCGAAATGGTTATATCATGGTTCATTGTCGTCTTTCCCATCATCCGATGAAAACTCAAAATTATTAGTTTTATCGTCATCTTCGTCAACGTCTGGCATGTGTGCGCAACTAGGATTGTGTCATGACCCAAGTCTCTAAGCCCCATTTTAATTCCTTAATTAGGATCACCGACCCTTGACGTGGGACGTGCAACGTTATACGTTCACCGACCGAGGCACGTGGTCGAGGTATATTATATTTTTGTATTGATGTATATCTAGCGTTATGTATTTTGTATACTTTCTAAGTCGGTTTGTACAGTTGTAGGCGTCGAGACGAGAGGGGGACGCGCCTCAAGTTGCGAGCGAGTCGGGGAACCGGGTAGTTAGCATTTTGGTAAGTCTTATTTAATATTAATATGAATTTAGGAATTATTTATAAGCCTATGGTTGTGTTTATTAATGTAAATCAAATTAAAGTCCTATAGTTTTGGTTTAAAAATCTACAACACTTAGACTTACCTCGAGATACATGCTAACACACACTCCCATGATATATGTGTCAATATGTTGTGTTAGTATGCTGGAATTAGTGGGTTAGTAGGAGTGAATGAGAGCCACAAGATGTCATGGATATGGGTAGTACACATTAGATGAAAACTCAAACATATATAAACCCACCTTAGTGCATTCTTCTCATTTTGCATGTTGGAAACAAAGGAAATAAAATACAGAGATGCTGGAAATCTAGTAATTACTGGAAAGTTAGGAGTTTAAGGGGGTGTTTTCATCATCAAGAGTTGGAGAATCAAGCACTCAACAATAACTTCAACCTAGGTAATGTGTTCTTCAATTTCATACATCAAAATTAGGGGTTTAAAGGTTTAAATCATGGGGTTTTCAATTATAAACTATTTCTAAGTCTAGTTTCACTGATTTTAAGCATTTAACACATTCAAATCAAATCTCAAGTCTCTTTTTTGGATTTTATAAGTTTTTGCTCAAAAATAAGGTTTTCAAGGAATGAAACTGGTTTTGTGAAAATCAGCCACGTTAAGGTGTTTGTTTGCAAAATCTAAACCCATTTTCAAAATCCTTGTCGAAAAACACAAGGGTCACACTAGTGCCTTCAAATTTCAGTTTCAAAAATTAAAGTTATGAATTTTCTCAAGTTTGTATGTTTTTAACAAATGCATGGCATGCATGTTGAAACCCATTGATTTTGATGAATTGTAGTTTCATTGCACAATTTTGCCTACAAAATTTTGGCTTGTAGAATTACAAAATTTTGGCATGCAGAATTGAAGAATTTTGATATTTTGAATTGCAGTTTCATTGTAGCAAAATTCTGGCCTACAGAATTGCAAATTTCTGGCCTGCGTAATTGAAGAATTTTGATATTTTAAATTGCAGTTTCACTACTGCCTGCAAAATTGCAAATTTCTAGCCTGCAAAATTGCAAAATTTTGGCAAGCAGAATTGAAGAATTTTGATATTTTAAATTTGCAGTTTCACTGCAGAACTTTGCCTACAAAATTCTGGCCTACAAAATTGTAAAATTTTGGCCTGTAGAATTGCAAGATTTTGCAATTCTAATTGTATTCACTGCAAAACACATAACCTAACTTAGACCCATTAACTAAGTCTAACACCTTAACTAGACCTAAACTCACACTAAATAGTCTAAATACACTAAAAGACATATTTAATCATACCAGGAACTTAAGGAAGGTTCTCGGGAGTCCGGGTGCACGAATTTGAGTGTCGAGAGGTCGCGTTTGGCTAGGGGATTTATGTGATAAGTGAGTATACCCAATGAAAATTTTACTTGGCATTTCATTTTTATTAATTGTTGTCCTTGCATTGTCCTTTTGATTGTTTTGCCTTTGTATTCTTATATCATGTGTTCTTTGTGTGTATGCTCACTTGATGAGTCTAATTTGCATGATATCCATTTATTTGATTTGATTCATTGATTCTATCTCATGCTATGTCTATTATTGTTGTTTTAAATGTGAATTGAATGATAAATAGCATGCTATTAGGCTAGTGAATATCTTATAAATGTTTAAGAGGACTTTTATTCCTTATTTGTTTAAGTGTGTAGATGTGTCTATGCCTTGACAATCCATACTTGGTATTTCTTGAAATTTAAAAAGTAGTTTTTGCATTTAGGTCTCGTATTCGATCGAGGTGTGCGCGACTCACGGGGTTAAAGTCTCTAGGGATGTCGGCACATGTTACCTGACACTATATGACACTCGGGGTTAGAGTCCCTGAGGTGTTCTACATACCGAGGTTAGAGTCCCTAGTAACACTTGGGTTAGAGTCCCTTGTACTATATGATTATTGAGTCGGAGTGACATGTTTCACTGTCGACCGGACTTAAATCACCACTACTTAGCCTAGTGTCAATATCACTTGTTTAACTCTGGTATTTACTCGCATATGATTTATTTTCCAGTTTTCCCATTTATATGCTTTTAAAATCCATTTGAATATTTTGGAATGCAAATTAAAATTGTCATCGGGGATTATTGTTTTATTCTTGTATTCACCGTCCTTTTTTATGAAGGTAGGTGCAGAGCCGTGTACCAGCAGGCCGGGCAAAGAGAAGATCGGCGTTTACCACTAGGCCCGCGGCGCGTCACTACGTCGATTGTAGGTCTTTTTTTGTTATTTTGATTGTATATGTTATATACTTCTTTCAGATACTATTTGGGGTTGTATATTGGGTTGAGCGTTAGTTCCCCGACTTAACTTGGACTATTTTATTGTTTCACTGCATTTTGAGGACTTTATATATGTGATGTCATTTCTTAGTTTTCCGCACTTAGGATTTTATAAATGGTTTCCACATAATTTACTAATTGATTCTGCATAATCAATAAGACCTCCGTTAAATAATTAATTTAATAAAAAGTTTTAATTAACTTTAAATTTTATAAAATAGTAGGACTAGTGTATTACCTATCCTGAATACGAGAAAATAGGCGTTTAGTTTGTAAAGGCTGACTAATAGGTAGTTGAGTCCTGCATGGATATGATTAGAGCTTAATTACGAGATTAGGTAGGGCGGTGCCTAGATTAGGAGAGGGGTCGTCACAGATCGGCTAGCAAATTGCAATATTGTTGCCAATATTAACATCAATATCATGCTTAAGTAGCTACTCTAGGCGACCTGTCAGCATTATTGACTAAGTTATGTTCATCAATGAACTTCGATTGAAGTCTGCACGTGGCTTGCCAATTGTTATGTGCACTTCTTACACTCGGGTAAAATAGAAAGTATATTTGACTAGCTTACATGGCTAGTATAAACGACTCGTACTTATTTAATCGCAAATTTTGATTTATATCAATGAGTTTTAAGGAGCGATAAACTATTGTCCCCACGTTGGGCGTAGGATCAAACCATTCACACTTTGATAACATGCTACGAAAAAAACCACCGTATTCGATTTGTATCACTTTTTGCAATTGCCCGTAGAAGTCATTATCACATTTTTTATAAATTTATGCCTCTAATGCACACTTTGCTACTACGTGTATCGTTGTTTGCGCTATGTGACACTATGTGAAACTTGTACCCATTAACAAGATATGTGTGATATATGGTGCAAAGTCGAATCGAGCCGTACGAAAGCATTAGAAGTGTTGGATCCTGAATATACAATGAGGCCTACGATCGAAACAATTTTTTATGATAAACTTCATTTTCAATTAAATAAAAAAACATGATGAATTTTGTTAATATGTATTTATTAATGACGTACAAAGTGTTGGAACCAAGTTGAGAATTCTTTTTCAAGATGTTCATAAATTGCACTTTGTATGATATTCAGTTGTTTGGAACGCAAGTTCGATATGTACATCCTAATATGATATAAAAGAAAGCAAGAATTATGATTGAATAGAATAATGTTATTAAACAATTGACATGAAAACTTTGTATTGTAACATATTAATGTATACCTCATGAAAGGAGCGACTTCGGGACAGACTTCGGGACAATTTAACAACACATAAACGTGTGTGGTGTTACATTCATCATCAGTGAGATAGCACTTCTTTAATCTCCTAAAGGCCCGACCTGGGCGGGTGAAGATTAAGAAGTTGTCATCAAAATTTTGAGTTGGACCGACTCTACCATCATAATTGTGAGACAAATTGGAGTTGTGGGAGGGGGAATATCCAAGAGGTCCTATGGGCGCTTCGGATAGTCTTGGCGGTACCATGAGGTCCCTTGGGGCAGTTCTGGGCCGTTACACAAACTGTGCGATGTATGTGCGTGTTCCTCAAAATAATAGGAATAAAACAAAGTTGCCTCTTCCACTAAATAAGTATTGTATATTGAGCACTCAACCTTTTCCATATTCCTATCATTAGTTTTCAAATGTTTCAAATACCTACATTCATAGAGGTAAATTAGGTATATGTACACTTTAATTGATTTTAATTATGTACGATAAAAGTAGACAGGCAATAAGTATAATTTATTACCTCTTGAAATGATTCATCCACCGGAATTGTACTGGGTCCGGTAAGGATAGCTTTACGTGCCAAATGGATAGGGAGACGCTCCATTAAGTGGAGAAAATTTGGTGGAAAAGTGTTTTCCAGCTTACACAATATCTTTGGAATGTTTTCATGCAAAAGTCGTAGATTCTCAATATTTAAATTTCTAGCTGTTAAATCTTTAAAGAAAATTCTTACCTAGTTGATTGTAATCTATATGTCATCCTTTAAGAGATCCTAAAATACAATCGACAAAATTCAATGTATGAATACATGGCAACCGTAGGTTTTCATTCCAAACAACTTCATTTCTTATATTCTATGCAATGGACGATGTTAGATGTGTAACCATCGGGGAAGCACAATTCTTTAATCCACTTACACATTACTTGTTTTCTCTACTTGTCAAGCGCGTATCATACCTTTTTTATATTTTTAGATACTGGATCGTAATGAAGCTCTGGTCGATGACTAATCTCCTTTAAGTCCTCTTAAGTCTTTTCTTTATCTTTCGTCCTCCCTAGCACGCTCTTGATTGTGTTGAGAATGTTGTCAAAAACATTTTTCTCGATATGCATTATGTTTAGGTTATGGCTGACAAGGTTTGTCTTTTAATATGGCAAGTCTCATAGTATGCTTCATTTTTTCCACCCACTAGTCTTTGAGACTTCGTTGTTTATAGCATCCGATCTCAATTCAGTAACCTTCATCAGCCCTAAAGCCTCAATTTCACGCTAGATATCTTCACCTAATTTGTTGGTCGGTGGCTTGTCTGATACAAATCTTTCTCTATAGAAACCAAATTTGTCTTTCCTCTCCTTTGAATACCGCACAAGAAATGGCGATGACAATCAAACCAAGACGTTTTCCCATCGAGCGTCAACTGGAAACCATCAATATCATCCATACAATAAGGGCAAGCTATCCTCTCGTACGTGCTCCATCCTAACAACATGATGTATGCTGAAAAGTCACTGACAGTCTCCTTAAATGCACCGCACATTTGAAAGTTTGTCTTTATCGATACATCGTACGTAGGCACTCCATTGTACTACAAATCATACAATTCTTTCACCAACGGTTGGAGAAACACATTAATTTTTTACGACAAATTAGTCGGTTCAAGTATGACCACTGTTAAGAATATCACTTATTTCTTCATGCACATCGATGGAGGCAATTTGTACAATGTTAGAATCATCGGTCATGAGAAGTATGGTTTTTCGATCATTCCGAAAGGTTGAAGTCCATCAGTGCAGAACCCAAATCAAATGTTACAAACCTCGGAGATGAAGGTAGGGTTCACTTGAGTGAAGCGGTTTCATGTCATGAAATTAGAGCAATGCTGCATATTTTCCTCATTTCTAACGTGTTCTGCATTCCATCGCATTTGTTTCGTTGTATCTTTCAACGCAAAAACATGTTGTAAATGAAGTGCCAAGGGAAAGTAAAGAATTGTCTTGAGCGAGCGTTTGTTGGAATTGAACCTAAGTTCCCCGCAAAACTTGCAAAACGTAAGGTAAGAGTTAGGCCTCCAATAAAGCATGCATAGCTGGGGACACCAATCAATTTGCTCATACGGTAGACCCAACCAGTGCGTTAAACGTTTACATTTATAAAAGCTATCTACCAAACAATTGTCTTCAAGCAACGAGTCTTTACAATCTTGCAAGATTTCATCGAATACTTGCTCTGAAATATGGTGATCCGACTTTATCGTCAACAAATGTGCCATTGTTGAGAGTTTTGTCATCTTCTCGCTACCCCGCCAAAGCGATTGATTTGTTGCGTCAATCATTTTGAATAATTTTTTTGCTTCAGGTTCGAATCCTTCTTACGGTTCCAATCAAAACTCGACCCTGTGTGGTCTTATATCATATGATGATATGACGTTGGATATTCGCCTATTAGATCATCATCTTCATCGTCCACATTGTTTATTAATTCTTCTTCCCCATGCTCGGTCCAACAATAATATTCAGGAACGAATCCTTGACTCATCACTAAATGAAGCTCTGCTATATTTACATCGTAGTATTTCTTGTTGCAACATTTTTGGCAAGGACATTAAAATTTCGCTATGTTAAGGAAAGTGGTGCAGTGTTGCATGGCAAATTTTAGGAACTTCTTCACACCAGCTCCAATCGAGTGTAACTTCCTTCAATGTGGTTGCACATTCAATCTCGAGATACAGATATCTTGAAAAACCTAAATAACCCTAATCAAACACATACACACCAATCACTATATACATTTTAGTCGAATGTAAACTGTAATTAGTCGAATTGTTTGTATTTGCACATACTTTGTGTAATATATATTATACATTTTAGTCAAATGTTAATCATAATTTGTCGAATTGGTTGAAATATTTGCACATACTTTGCGTAATATATATTTTGTTTGAGACGTTATTATTAATTATTGTAATTTTATTTCAATATATATCTACCATAATTATTATGTTTTTTTACATGTTTTATTTTGTTCCAATTTATTTTGCTTCAAATTTCTTTTGCTTAATTATGTTTCTTGTCAATATACATATACGATAAGTACTATTTTTTCATTCATTAAAGTTTTAAAGTACATTAATATAATTGTACATATAATGTAAATTATTATGATTTTCTTTCAATATATATATATATATATATATATATATATATATATATATATATATATAGTCTAATCATTAATCTTTAAGTCGTTTTCTTTTAGAAATATATAGTAGAAGTTCTATATATAATATAATTTGTGCATCCATATAGTATATATAAGTTTTTAAGTGCTTCAATTTGATTTAACATTTTTTGTTTAATTATGTTTTTCCCATAACATATAATATAAGTTATATATACAGTATAAAAGAGTTGTTACATATTTTTTTGTTCAATCAATTATGTATTTCCTAATTAATTTTGAAGTGCTTCAAATACACACACACGTGCACGCGCGCACGTATTAGTCCTTTATTTTTGTCCTAATTAAAATGTAATTTGTCTATGATTTTTATCATTTAAATAAGATTTTATTACTAAAGTTTACATCATTAATATTTTGTTTTACTTTTTAACAATAATTTTAACTCAACTAAACCTGTTATATAAATATATATTATTAATTTTACTTTTTCTCAATTAAATTATAACACATTACAAAAAAGTGCATAGCAATATTAAAAATTATATACAAACATCACAAATAATCACAACAAAAAGTAAATTACAATCACACATATCACCATAAAAATCAAAAAATTATACATATCACCATAAAAAAATCCATACAAACTAATAAGAATTATACATATCACCATAAAAATTTATTCTAAAATTTTATTCAAAAACTAATTTTATTTTTCACCAAAAATTATACAAATGCACGTTTTTCATATAATTTAACTATCAATCAACAAAATAATAAAAATCATTTTAAACAATTTTATTCAAATAATTTATTTTTCACCAATAAATTTAATTCTAAAACTAAAATAAATTAATTAAAACCAATCCACAAATCAATCAAAATCACATTAAAATAAAAAATAGTATGCTTAGGGCATTGCAGAATGCAACATCGAAAAGGGGCGGGCGGGGTGGCTAGCAGCAACTCGGGTCTGCAAATGGCAGCGAGGCAATCGGCAATGAGAGACGAACGGCGAAGGGTAGTAAGGTCGAGGCGAACGGACAGTGAGGTCAACAGAGAGGCGAAGGGCCGGCCAGTGAGGTCGACATTGAGGCAAAGGGGCAGTGAGGTTGAGGGAGAGTGTGAGGGGTTGGAACCAGTCGATCGAGAGAGGTGGTCGGAGGCGGCGGTTTTCAAAATGGGGGGAGGCCGCGAGAGAGAAAAGAAGAGAATAATCGAGATGCGGAGGCGAAAAGTGAAAGGGAAAGGGAAGGTTTAGTCGTAGGGGTGGGTCCCACAAATAGCGATGAGGTTAACGACAAGCGGGTTAGCGACAGGGAAAACCCCATCGCTAACCCACCATGTAGCCCTCTCCAACACGGCCACGTGGCAGGGTGAAATGCCACGTGGCTGCGTTGGAGCGGGATTTTTCTCGCCCAATGATTAGCGATAAAGGTCGTCGCTATCCTAGTCACTAATATGTTCAACGGATCAAACAACGGCCCACATCGCCAACCCCTCACCATTTAGCTATGAGAAATAGGCCATTGTTATTTCCCATTGCTATTTCTCCCAATTTTTTCTATTGTATGGATTATTGATACTTTTGTGAATCCTAACTTACTAAGCAAGTTGGAGCATTTATCCAAATTAACATTTCAGATTCACTGCCCAACGTTTAGTCTAAAGGAAAAGTGAAAGCGTAGGAGTTTTTAGTCTTTTCTATGATGTAATGAACCTTCTTTGTATATATACATATATACATATATATATATATTGTTTGAATTACATTGTTGTAATATAACAGGGTTGAGAAATTTTGTAATCGAGGTTTGATTTGGTAAACTTTGATTTCTATATATCATATGTATTATCAAAAAAGTTTTAAATTTTCTGTTGCGTTTATCTCTGAGTTTATATTTCGATATCGACATACAAGTTGAGTTTACCAGGTACTAAAGATGAGGATGTTGGCTCTAGTTAAGTCTGATTTGTGTATCGAGGCTTATTTAGGGTTTTAGGCCTGGTATCTCCTTAATCAGGATAGAGGATGCTACTCAATACAGAAATGTAAATCAAAATACATGCAGCAGAAAATTAAGACTTTCTCGATAATATAAATGATATATGTAAGTCTAGAGTTTACCAAAATCAAAATACAATTACAAAACCTCACAAACTTTTTATATTGCAACAATGTACTTCAAATAGTATATATATATACAAGGAATGGAAAATACATCAGAGAAGACAATAAAACTCCTAAGTTTTTTTTTCTTTTTGCTGAAGTGTCAAATTGCAAACTTGAAATGTTAATGGGTGTGACTGCTCCAACTTGCTCAGTAAATGATGCTCATAAACATATCAATTATCAACTAAAATCAATGAATCAATGAATAGCAATATGAATCCTAAACATATTTATTCAGGAATTGAAATTGATATAAAAAATAATTAACTAAATGTAAATCAAATAGGTGACATGCAACCGTACTCGTGATTTGTATTTTGAGTTACTCTCACGCCATTCAAGAATACAACTACAAAATTTGCATATTGGCCGACAATGTATTTTTTGGTTTATTCAAGCTTGATTGAGCTACCAATCTTACTTAGGTAAAACTCCGTGATAAGTCAGTATTTTATCAGTAATTAGTAGTCTATTTTAGTATAATAATTATTGAAAATATTTAAATATTATATTAAATAATATGTTTTTGTCATTTTTAGGTAAAACGGAGTGCGCGAATGAATTTGTGGCGGAGAAATACTCAAAATGGAGTATTTACTTGTAATAATCGGATGTCGGACAGTTTGCCTCGAAATACGCATTGTGCGGTGTGTCGAATAGCCGACAGTACATTTCAGCCAACAAGGTGATGACACGTCAACAAGAAACATCTCTCCACCAATCATGGTACGCCACATGGACAGCAGCGAGAAAAGAACCGCGTCAACTGGGCGAATCGGACCAATCGTTGCGCGCCACGTGGCGTCGCCACATCGCTCCAACTAATCAGCAAACGCCACGTCAGCAGCACAGGCCACATCACACCATATAATCTTCACCGCGTTTCGCCACCATCGATTTGCCTGGGGATGCGCATCTAGACAGACTCCGGTTCTTCGCTCGAGACGCGCATTTTCTCCATGCCACGTCACGCCAAGTGGCATTCACCTAATGGTCCAACGCGTCACGTTGAGTTTCTTCCCCAATCAGATTGTGCCACGTGTCGATGACTTAGCCACACACAGCAGTAGTTGTCCAATCCCATCTCGACACGTGGCGGTCCCTCTCACACCAGCACGTCATGCCAGCAGCCTCATCCAATCATCTCGCGCCACGTCAGCGTCAAATTAAAGCCACCCAATCATGCGATGACACGTGGCATAAGCAATTTTAATAAATATGTGATCGACCGAGAGTATGGGAGAGTCTATTTTTTGGAGTTTTTCCAATTTTTGGCAGGCAGTTTTGGGGGGAGTGGACTCCTCTCGGCTTCTCTGGCCGAGACTTCTACCACTCCCCCATTCTGTATTTTTACTTGTTCTTTGTGTTTTTTTATGGGAGGTTAAAAAAACCTCTAGCCTAGGCAAGATTGCGAGGGAGGTTCGATTGCGCATATCAATGGATTTGTGAGATTTATATATTTTAATTTCAGTCTTTTCATTAATATTTTATTTCCTTTGGTATTATTTTAATAATCAAGGTTAAACACTTGTTTAAATCTTGATTTATCATCCAGTGTGTCGTAAGCCTACTTGTGCGATAAGACCACAGTAGTGGCATTCGACCATACCGATTGATTAGACCCTTTTGGGACCGGTTGAATACCACAGGGATCTAGGCTAAATCGGACACACTAGTGATCCGGTTATCTAGGTGTAGTGCCTTCACGAAGCTCAATGCGGTCAACACAGTAAACATAATTCACTTGAATATATGGTTATGTTTGACTAGGGAAGTAGTCACCGTCGTACCTTGGCTATCGAGATTTGGAAGTGCAAGGAACCGCGTGCGTCACCAGGTCTATAGCTACACTAGGATATTTGATTTGCATACTTTACATAAATCGACGATCAAATCCAATCTTTTACCGAACCGAACTTGTATGTCTTGACCTAGGTATTTTTATTAATTATTTTATTTTCAATTTTATCTCCTTTGCTTTAATTATTTTATGATTAGATAATTAAATCATTCTCTCTTAAACCTCGATTTCTCTTTTTGTTATTTTTGACCAAAGAAATATTACCAGTCCCAGTGGGATCGACCATTTGCCACTATTCTACAAAAATAGTTGGTTTAGGTATTTTTAATTTTATTGACGCGTTCGCGCGCGTCACTCCAACTAAATGAAGACAAAAGGGTGAAATTCATTTCCGGACTAACCTTTTTCATTCATTAGGATAAAGTGTGGAATCCATTTCTAGACTAACATTTTCAATCATCAGCCTTAGTTCACCTTATCGACCATTTTCGAACTTCTCACATATAAAATAGTCAAATCATAGTACGTTGCCTCATTCTCAGTCCTTAATACTATATGAACTAAATATATTAAATTATGAAGCATAATTGATAAGAATACGAGTCTCACTTATCTCAGTAAGGTTTCGTTTCCAAATTCCTAACTTTCAGGTCACTTAACCTTTTCAGGCATTTGAGAACCTATCACAAACCATTTAAGATCGATATATGTCTAACACCTCACATTTAGAACCCCTAAAAAGTCCCAAAATCCTCAAAAATTGCCATGTAAAATTCAACATTATCGTTGTTTTCTGAGGTGGGAGGTCGATCTCTGTTTTGGTGAAACGTGCTCCACCAATTGGGTTCATCAAAATTTTAGAGGGAACGTGTTTCCCTGCTGCAGGGAGCGTGCTCCATTATCGAGCATCTCAATAGAAAACATGGCAACAACCCCTTTTGATCATCAATTCATTACAAATACATCCAACATCTCCCCATAACCTCATGAAGGGCCTTTAATAAGGTCTTACACTAATTCCAATTACCAACAACATAATTAATGAAACTTATATCCTCAATTCATGAATTCAACTCGAAAATATACTTTGAACTTACCAACTATGATGATCACTAGCTTAATTTTTTGATCGCTTCTCACCTCCCAAATCACTCTAAAATCCCTTTCTCGATCACTCCTAACCCTAATCAAACCTTCACCTGCTTCTTTCCCTCAATCGGTTGATACAACAGTAATAAGTTTCACGAATTTCACTCGAAAATATAATTTGCAGTTACCAACTATGATTACCACTAATTTGATAGATATTTGATCTTTTCTCACTTCCCAAATCACTCTAAAATACCTTTCTCGATCATTCCTAACCTAATCAAACCCTCACCTACTTGTTTCCCTCAATCGATCGATACAACAGTGATAAGTTTGAAGTTTTTCATTTATATATATATGAATTTTCCTCAAGATACACATTACGTAATCTCGAGGTTGATCTAGTGGAAAATGTCTTGTAGTGACACTACCATAAAGTGACATACATCTTAACACATCATCTACTTACACTCATCTCGAGGCGGTCCAATAATCCACATTAATCAAATCAAATTATAGTTTTATTTATATATTTATATAACAATTATATACAAATAAATACAGCTATGTATTTTTTACCCCAGTAAATCCACTAGAACGCCAACAATTACTTTTGGGCATACACATTCATTTCATGACCTCCTTGTAGCTAAGTGTACTAGCAATTTATGAATTATTTATTTATTTCTCAACTATAGGCTTATATAAATTTTCTAATTAATCCAAACACCTATAAGATTCGTTAAACATGTCACACAAACAACAAAAATCATATAAACCTACGCACGCGCTAATCGAGGTACGCCAGACTTAACCACGAGTCTAACTTATGTTAATTAAGATTCGAGTTAACACTAATAACTAACTTAAGGTAACGCGTAATTACACGTAGCACTTCAAACTAAGAGGATAACAACACCTTCTTCAAGTCTCTCAAATCTTCATTCCCTTCAAAGAAATTCTGAAGAATAGTCTAAGCATTTTTGGAAATTTTACATGTTGGGATCAACTTAAAATGCTCTTGATTTACTTTTTTTGTTGTTATGGTACGTTTGAAGTTTGGACATGAGAAATTTGTCGTTATATGTTGTTATTTTAAGTTGTGGATGTTGGGTTCTTAAGTGATTGTTTTCAGTTTTGATTCGCTTTGATTTCTTAGTGTGCTATGGCTAAAAAAGTTATGGTTTACTTTTTTAAAAGGCCCATTTAGGCGCAGCCCAAGCTCGCCCCATGACGGGATTGAGCAGGCTTGGGTATGCTATACTTAGAAGTGAGCTTAGGCGAGCCTAGACAGAGCTTTCAAAAAACGCCCACCTAGGCTTGGCCTGAGCCCACCCAAGCCCGCCCGATGATCAAGTCGACTAACTACCTATGTTGCAACTACCCTTGTGATTGATTACATAATGGCAAATTGTGCAAATAGTGACATAATTTTCATACTAACAATTATGAAATTAGGAAATTGCGATTATTGTGCAATTATAACCCAAGCTAACTATAGCTAATGATCAAATCAGTAAGTAATTACATTAATTATTTTTTCTACAAAATCTATCATCAATGAAGTACTTTATGGTAAGGCTCATTGTCCAAATGTGATTTTTAGATTGAATCAATTATTTTCTTAATTCATGTGTATATATCATCCAAAACAATTGATAAGGGATAATTGCTCTAATAATCACATGTTTGGTCTTAAAAAATCATTTAGAATGTCGGTATTCTTTAATTAGTATATTTGTATGAAACATATTTAAATTTGAAATTCTATTATATTAAAGTTTTGTTGATTGCATTAGTAGCTTAATTTAGAGCTCGAGTTCAATATATAGTTATGACTTTTTCTCATGCTACAATTTTTAAATTTTAAAGTTTCATCAGCAAAATGAATGATGATTTTTCATAAAAAAAAATGAATAGCTTTTTTTGAAAAAAAAAATATAATTTATAATTTATAAATTTGAACAAAATTTAATGTTATATATGTTGGGCTATGTGCCCTAGGCCAATTCTGTGAACGTTGTTTAATTATTATAAGTAGATGCATGTTTCTTTTATAATAGTATCCATAGATAATTATTGTATTATTCTAAATGTCCCTAGTCAGTTATTATTGTGGGAACAATAATAAATTAAGACTAGTATGAGTCGTGACTGATAATCAAGTGATGATTATGCGTACATGGATACGAATCAAGATAATGGGTATCCGTTGGGAACAGATGTTGGACTAGCCCACTATGAGAACACTACATGGTCAATATCATAAGTGATTCTCATGAGAGTTATATCATTTAGTCCTTTGACTTGAGATCACCCGAGACTCTAACATTATAAGCACAATGATTTGATACAATCAACCATTGTATTTAACCAGATGATTATAAAGATTGTGATTGGTCATTGTTCGACTAATGTGTGGATGTTGTGTGATCAAGATAGAATTTGTCCCTCTTTTAGAGAGAGATATCTATTGGGCCCCTCAATATGTTAGACTGATAAATGATCATGTCTAGTGAATTGATTGGATCAATGTCACTTGACAATTTCAGTCTACTCAGAGATTGAGACTAGTAGATTGAAATATAAGGGTGACATTCCATGTCTTATGTTCAATCAAAAGATATCGCTTGACAAAGGGATATGATATACACTGTCTATTAGGTTGTATCGATTTATTGATCTTCATGCTACTTGGGTAGTCATAATGCCTTGCTAGAGACTGATTATGACTTGTGTACCAAAATGGTTTTGGTTCACTACCAACGTTGTATGAACATATTGGATTGTACACAAAGAACGATTTGCGCGATTTAATATTATCTAGGTTAATGAGTTTTATTTGATGAAGTTCATTTTGAAGATTCTCATTAAATGTCCTAGTTTGACTAGGATTCAAGATTCTCATACATTTCTAGTATGACTAAAAATTTTGTCTCTTAATAAATCCTATTTTGAATAGGGGACGTTCGTCTCTCACAGCGTCTTAAAGAAATCGATCAACACCAAACAAGGCAGACATGGAGTTATTCTTGCTAAGGTATAATTTTTTTTATTAGCACATCAATTTAATGGAATCAATTGGATCTTATTTCGGGGATGTTCGAAAAGGTTTCGAAAACTTCCACTGCGCATGATCCCTGAAACTTAACAGTGGTATCAGAACTAGTAGGCATGATTTAATTAAATTGTAATGTGCCTTTATTTTTTATATACATGATATATATCAGTAAATCATGATATTTTATATATTTTTGCATCATTGAGTTTAATAGAATTAATCTATTTACAAAAAGTGTGAAAGTATCGGCATGGTGTTATTGATGTAGTCACATCGTCACGCACATACATGCACAAAACGGGTGCGCATCAAATTTGGCGGATAAGATCTCACTATTTGTGTTCATAGATATGTCTAATTTAATATGTTGGTGGTTGTATGGGATATGAAAGCCATGATATTGATAAAAAATAAAAAATAAAAAGATTTTGGTTAAAATGGGATTCAATCCCTAGCCATTCAACTCTTTTTGGAATGATTTAGCCATCCTAGCTAGTAATTCAACTTGTAACAAGATTACAAAATAAAATTAAAAGGCAAATCTATTTCTAATAGGATTACAAAATAGAATAAAATGAGACTTTTGTTCATAGTAGGATTCGATCCCTAGTCTTCTAACCCATTGGAATGCCTTAACCATCCTAGCAAGCATTCCAAGTGGTAATAGGGTTACAAATTACAAAATAGGATAAAAAGGAGGACTTTTGTTCATAGTAGGATTCGGTTCCTAGTCTTTCAACTCGTTGGAATGCCTAAACTATCCTAGCAAGCATTCCAATTTGTAATAGGATTACAAATCAAAATTAAAGTACAAATCTGATTGTAATAGGATTACAAAATACAATAAATGAACTTTTGTTGAGAGTATGATTCGATCCTCATCCACTGACTCATTGGAATGCCTTAAACATCTAGGCTATCCATTCCAAGTTGTAATAGGATTACAACTCTATTTATATTAATTGAGTTATACATATTAATTGAAAGAAGTTTTAATTGATTAATTACCATTAATTAAATGGGGTTATTGTTCATTAATTGGATTGAATTAATTTAATTTGAATGTGTTTTAATTAAATTAATATCAATTTAAATTAGTGGGACAATTATTACTAGTAATTAAAATATTTAATTAAAATGGGTTTTAATGAAATAGAGTCCGATAAAAAATATTAAGATATATTTAATTAATGAGATAAATGAAAATATAATCTTTCATGCGCTTGGAAAATTTTAAGATATTTAATTTTCTTGATTTGTTTTATGATGCCTTGTTGATATATGAAGATATTTATTCTTGTTTTATTTTAATGATCTTTATTCTATGCATATTGGGTATATATATATATATGATATTCCATAATCAAATAGATGCTAGAATTAGTCATTGTAAAACACTACATGGATCATAAAACTTGATAAAAACCCCTTGATTAGAGTTTTAAGTTAATGTCACCCATTTTAAATACTTGTCAAGGCCTAGATCACATCAATACAGGTCTGCCTTCGCAGGGTGTTTTGTGTTATCTTGGTGAGGTAATCTCGGTAACGGTTACCTAGATGTTTTAAATTGGTTTAACTTAATAAAGCTATCAAAACGGTTTTGGGCTTTAGGCATAGATGATATGTAACATATTGTGACATATGATGTCTAAGTCTCATAAAGAACCTAAGAGTTGCATATGATGCAATTAGTAATGGTTACCTACCTAAATAACTTGATTTTGAGTGTCAAGCCTTAGTTGTCTCAAAATTAAGCGAAATATGAATCTTAGACCACTAAATTAATATTTACGAAGGGTTATTAATTTAGTGGGAATTTAATTACTCACTAATAAATTATTCTGCATAATCTTCTAAGTGTAGATGTTAAACTCCTAATAACACTAATTCATAGCAACTGCGATCAATCCTTGAGAATGATAAAATAATTTTAAAGACTAATTTCCCTATTTTGATTAAAAAATTGATAAATGTTATCAATCATAAAATAAGGGTGTATGTCTTAAATTAATGATTCATTTAAACTACCATCTATCAGTACAAGGATTATATATCATGTTAGCAAATATAAAACTGGACTTTATGAAAGATTCGGGCCGTGAAAACTAATGACATGACAGTGACACTGAAGAAAATGTTTCAACAATAAGTCGCACAGGAAAGGCATAAGATTGTAAAATTCCTATATTCTTGTAAAATGGTTGAGAACCTATTAATATATATGTATGTTTGGAACATGAAAGAACTATATTAATTATCTCAAAAGGCTTGAATTTTCATGTGCCAAAAGTTGGCAATAGATTTGATCTATAATTCATCAAAATAGTTTTAAACTACATAATTTGAAAGACATGGAGAACATTGTTTATAGTTGCATATGATGTTTAAAATTGTAAGACAGAATAATAAAAAGGAGCCTTAGATATATATTTTTGATGGTTCGTAACATAAAGGAATTTAATAAAGAAAGATAAAGGGAAGGTGAAAGCTACAAAAGGTGTTTGTGTCGAACACAGAAACCTTAGTTGTGAGCTAGACTTTGTCGAGTTCTAAAGAAAGCCTTAACGGATTTTTTTTTCATAGAATGAAATTGTTCATTTTATAATGAATTACAAATCCTATCAGGAAGACATAATTTTAAATTGTTACGAACATTTCAAAATGAGTATAAAAAAATCACTTGACAAACTATTAACATACTTTGATGAGATCAAGGTGGATAATAATTGAGCCAAGAGTTTAGATGACCATCTTTGAAATTGTGAAATTATTTTGCAATTAACTCCACTAGGAACGTCATTTGGGAAATGATGTTTTAAGAGGATAAATTGATCAATATAGGATATAATTTAATTTATGATGAGTCGCACTGACTTTTCTATAATGTCTTGTTGAGGCTATACATTAGAAACCAAGGCACTCGCACTAAACCTTATTTTCCTTAAAATGGTTGATAAAACTCCATATATGATATGGAATAAAAAGACCTAGTTTGTTTTTTTTTTTAGATTTGAGGCGGCAAGACTTGCGTAAGACGTTAAGTCACATAAAGTAAGATGCCTAAATATTTTGTGTCTAATTGTAGTTGAACACTATGATATTACTTTATACAATTGAGAACAAATTGTTCGTTCCTCAAAATGATGTCTTTCTAAGTAAAGAGTTTATTTTAAAGACACTATTGGGCATAAAATAAATCTTAAGATTTTCAAGTGCCACAAATGAGAACCGAACCACTTTAGAAAAATCAACAAAGTTTTGAACTAGTCGAGTATACACAAGTAACATATATCTCTTGAAATTCTAGAATAATAAGAGATTGGCCAAACAAGTTTGGAATTTCTTATTATTGATAATTATGATGTATTTTCGATACTGGATCAGAATGAATCACTACTTATCAAGAGACATGTCTCATCTAGATTAGATGAAAAGACTAAGTGTTATGAACTCTATTTTTTATTTCATGTACGTTATCTAAGTTTGGAACTTGAATTATTTACCTGAAGATGGTATGACCATTGGATGTAAATGAGTTAAAGTGACATGAAAAAGAAAAAAAAAACGCATACTTAAAAGCATAGCTTATCAAAAATCCCAATCTAAATCAAAGTGTTGATTATGATAAGATTTTTAACAGGTAGCTAAGCTCGAGTTCTAGAATTCTATTGCCATTACTTCATAGTTTGACTATAAGATATGATAAAAAATGTCAAAAATAGCATTGCTTTATGCTCCTTAAATATATGTATGACACAATTTAAGGGTTTTTTATTATCTTGAGAATTTGAGAAATGTATGCAAGCTTAAAGGATCCATTTATGAATTATAGTAAGCTTATCAGAGTTAGGGATCTTTATTTTGATGAAATAATTAATGAATTACATTCATCGAGTCGAAAATAAACCTTATGTATACATAAATGCTAGTTATAGCGCAATTATCTTTCTGAATCTATACGGTAATGATATATTATTCATTGGAAACGACGTCTTAACCCTGCAGAATCTCAAGTCATGGTTAAGGAGGGTTCTCAATGAGATTCTTAGCTAATTAGGCCAATATTATTGTGATATAGATTTATAGAGATAGATCTAAGAGGCTAATTGCTTTAAATAAGAGTGCTTATATAAACAAATAACCGAAAAGGTTTCAGTGTACGAGATTCTTAAAATGATTTGTACTTATGTCCTATAACATAAGTCTCTGCAAGACTCAATGTCTTAAGACAAATGATGAGCGGGACAATGTGAATAAGATTGATAAGTTGGTTTTTATATGCCTTTAGTAGTTTATTTTAGTATATTTAATTATGCAAAGTTTCTAAAATATATATTTAATTATATTTTTTGATCATTTTCAAGTGGAATGGAGTGCGTGGTTGAATTCATAACGAAAAATACTCAAAATGGAGTATTTACATACAGTGATCGGATGTCGGACAGTTTGCCTCGAGTTACCCATTGCGCGGTGGGTAGAATAGGAGACAACATACCAAGTAATGCCAGCCACGTGGTGCGTTCTCATTGGACACCAGCACCACAGCACGTTACCCATTTTCTCTCCTCCAATCAGCAAGCGCCACCTCATGCTCACATCCCTCCAGCTGGCGGTCATCACAGCAGATCCACCAATCACATGCCGGTACGTGGCGTCTCACAATACACATCACACCATTATTTCTTCTCCTCGCTTCAGCCTTCATCGGTTTGTCCTCGAGATGCGCATCCGTATAAGCTCCCACATCTTCGCATGAACTCGCGTGATTTCACTCTGCCTCTTGTGCGGACATGTGGCGCTCACTCACCAAGCCACAGTATCATCGACAGCTATCTCGACCAATCAAACGATGGCACCTCAGCGCGGCAGCGGGAAACAAGCCAATTGGCTATGGACACGTGGACAAAACCTCTTTTCACCCCAAAAACAATCCATTGATGTTCCTCGGCATACGTGTTACGAGACCGACCCTCGAAATTAGTTTCTCTTACCTTCGGAAAGCAATTTTTAGTGGTTTTTCATATTATGAACTAAGATATTCATACGGAAAGAACACATTGGAGCTGACACACATAATTTTTCATACTTGGAGATTGTAGAGATGATGTCCGGCTAGACCAATCTTCACCTGGGTCGAAGAGGGAAACAAGTGAGATTCATGATTCATGGCAAATACTATGTGAGATCTATGATTTTTATTTAATTTGATTTAATTTCTCATATTTCATTGTTGTTTTTTTTAATTATTATGGTTTAGATCTAAGGTGTGTATGTGGCCAATGCATGCTTTTAGGTGGACAATCTACATTTATTTTGACCATTTCTATCCGTGTAATTATGCTTTTGGACCAATAAAATGACAAACACTCACCCGTTTGCCGTCAAACCTTTTCGATTCTTGAGTGTGCAACAATTGAATCTAGGTTAAATCGGAAGCGGATGCGATTCTATTATTTAGGATTAATGTTCCCACAGATACATATTACTGCAATTAGTGTGTTAAACCCAATTGGCGAATGTTTAGGGTTATACATTGATTAGGAAAATAGTTAGTGGCGGACGTCCAAGCTATCAAGATTAGGGGAATTAGGAGTTTCTAGCGGACGTCGCTTTTTCATAGCTAATCTAGGAGAAATTGAATTAATAACTTTTTCAGATGATTAAGGACCATTAAGTGCCATTGAATCTTGATTCTTGCTTGTGGAACCGTAGACTTATGTGATTTCTTCTCGTTGATATTATTTTTGTGAACTTTTTATTTTTGCTAGTTTAGTTAATTATTTCATTGAACTTTTTGAAAACCCCCCATTTTTAGTTAACTTGGAGTAAAACTCAAGTCATATGGATTCGACCCCGTATTTACCACTACTACACCCTTATAGTTGGTAACTCAATTGCAGGTTATATTTGGAACGCATGACACGTGATCAAATTTATGCGCTGTTGCCGGGGACTTAGTCCTTACTCTGAGTTTAGGTTTCTTTTCTTTTCCTTTTTTTAGTTTAATGCTATCACACCTCACTCGATCAAAATCGGTTGGTTCATTGTTACCTTTCGATCCTGAACCAGAGAGAACATTTCATAGGTGGATTAGAGAGACCCAACTTAGGCAACAGGAAGGCCAAAATCCTCTTAACATGGCTGTAAATCGCCAAATCAACGTAGGTCATGCAAATCGAGAGCTTCAAGCTCTTTTGATGCAACAACCCATCTGCATCAATTATCCAGATAATGCCAAAGACTTTGAGTTGAGGTCTGGGTTCATTCATCTCCTACCATCCTTCAATGGTGAAGAGAATGAAGATCCTGTCATTTTTCTGAATAAGTTCCATACTAACTGTAAGTCAATGAAACCTTCCAATGCAGAAGAGGAAACGGTCAAGCTCATATCTTTTCCATTTTGCCTTAAAGATAAAGCCAAGGAATGGCTTTTCTACCTTCTGCATGGCTGCATTAACTCCTGGAATGAAATGGCAACTGCATTTTTAAATGAATACTTCCATGAGGATAGAGTTGATCAGCTCATCAAGGATATATGCAGCATCAAAATGAGTTCGGGCGAAGTTCGGGCGAGTCATTTGGTGCATATTCGGATCGTTATAAGCAATTGATTGCTAGTTGCCCGCAGCATGGCCAGTCCGAGAAAGCCATAGATCTATTCTTCTATGTTGGCACGTCGCCCATAGAACGACGCGTGATTGATAATGCGTGTGGGGGTCACATTCAAGACAAAACTCCAGCTCAAATGAAGCAATTGTATGAGGAAATCGCATAGCAGTCATGCCTTTATGGTGATATTGATGTTATTGCTTACCAAAGTCTGACTGCAGGGAGTGTCTCGAGTTCCACTGACCAAAAAATCGACCAACTAACCTCCATGATGGAACGTCACCTCTCCTCTGGCAAACTGTAAGTCAAAGCTTGTGGCTTCTGTACTACCATAAATCATGCAACTGATGAATGTCATACTCTCTTTGAAGACAATCAACAGGCCAATGCCATGGGTAATCAGTTCCAAAGACCATCTAGAGTCCCATTTGGGAATACATATAATTATGCAACGGCAAGGAACAACTCGAACTTAAGTTACGGGCTTCAAAATCAGAACTATCAGACCTTCATCCCTAGAGGTCAACCGTTGCCTACACCCGCCAATAATTCCTCTTCACTTGAGGATATGTTGAAAGCTTTTATAGGCCAACACAACCAATTTATGAGTGAAATGACCCAATTCAAGTCTACCACTGAGAAATCCATCATCGAAACCAGTTTCGGCGATCCGAACTCTTCAAGTTAAAGTGGACCAAATGACACAACAGAATGGACGTCTCGAGGATAAGGGAAAGTTGCCTTCGCAACCTTACCCGAATCCTAATGCGAGTGCTAACGTAGTTACACTCCAAAGTGGTAAAAAGTTAAAGGGACCCAAAAGGAATAATTGGTCATCTGATGCCAAAAACCAGGCAAATGAGGAAGAACATGAATTAGTAGTGACTATGTTTGTCCCTAAACAAATGTTAACAACTCAAAAGGAAGCACCACCCACATTTAAGGTCAAGCCTCTTTTCCACAATGACTCATCTTAGATAAGAAAAAGGATGAAGAGAGAAATTCTCGAGACCTTTCAGGGAGAAGAAATCAATAATCCACTCCTCGATGCTCTAAAGCAAGTCCCTAGGTACGCAAAGTTTCTTAAGGAACTATGCACTAATATAGGGAAACTGAAGGGCAATGAAAAATTCCAAATGGGAGAAACAGTCACGGCTATCCTACCGAAGAAATTGCCTCCTAAATGCAAGGATCTTGGGATGTTCTCAGTACCTTGTGTTATAGGTAATGTAAGCATTCAGAGGGCTATGTGCAAACTTGGCGTTTCCATTAATAACATGCCATTGTCTATTTATGAGACATTACATGCAAGCCCATTAGAGGATATTGGTATTGTCATTCAGTTGGCAAACCGTTCCGTTATCGGACCTGTTGGTGTTCTCGATGACGTCCTAATCCGAGTGAATGAGTTTGTGTTTCCTGCTGACTTCTACGTGGTAGATAAGAAGGAGGAACCATTTCCCAATGCTTCGTCAGTACTCCTTGGACGTCCATTTTTGAAAACGGTGAATACAAAGATAGATGTTGATGATGGATCTCTTACCATGGAGTTTGACGGTGAAGTCATCAAGTTTAACATCTATAACGCAATGCGATACCATAGTGATGTGTCGTCTGTGGTGTGTACCATGGATTATATGGATCCATTCGTTAAGCAAACCTTGCTCACAAGTGGCGATGTGAAGTTAAAGTAGTGTTAGAGCAACACTACTCAAATCCACGAGAGTTATCTGACCTTCGATACTGATGTCGAGGATGTTGTTTTTGAATTGGATTCATTCCAACCTCTGCCCTCAAGTGTCTATCATTTGGAGTTGCCTACTTTTAACTCCGAACTTTCTCCCTCCTTGGTTAAAGCTCCCACACTTGAGCTGAAGCCATTCCTGAGCACCTAAAGTATATGTTTTTGGGTGAAAATGACATACTCCCTATGATCATTTCAGCCAAACTTACATATTTGGAGAAAGAGAGTCTCCTTCGATTACTTTGGGAGTTTAAACAGGCTATTGGGTGGACCATAGCGGATATCAAAGGTCTAAGCCCTTCCACTTGCATGCATCATATATATATATGGAAGAAGGAGATACTGAAGCTCCTTGATACTAGCATGATTTACCTCATCTCTAATAGTAAAAGGGTAAGCCCTATCCAGGTGGTCCCTAAGAAAACGGGAGTCATGGTAGCCACCAATTCCCATGGTGAGTTGGTTCCAACTCGCATTCAAAATGGATGGTGGGTATGCATTGACTACATGAAGTTAAACGCTTCCACCAGGAATGATCACTTCCCCTGCCATTCATTAATCAAATGTTGGAGAGACTAGCCGATCATTCTCATTACTGTTGTCTTAACGGTTATTCCAATTTTCATCAGATACCGGTAGCGCCTGAAAACCAGGAAAAGGCGACCTTCACCTATCCGTTTGGCACTTTTGCCTATCGACGCATGCCCTTTCGGTTATGCAATGCACCATCCACCTTTCAAAGGTGCATGGTGAGTATCTTTTCAGGTTTTGTTGGGCATTTTATTGAGTTCTTTATGGATGATTTTACTGTTTACGACGCTGGTTCATTCGATAGTTGTCTCAGCAATCTTACATAGGTACTCAGCAGGTGTATTGAAAAGAACCTGGTTCTAAACTATGAAAAGTGTCATTTTATGGTGGACCAAGGTCTTATTTTGGGACACATTATCTTAGCCAGGGGCGTAGAAGTAGACCAAGCTAAAATTGATGTTATCAAGAAACTTCCCTACCCTACGAATGTACGGGAGATTAGATCTTTCCTAGGACACGCCGATTTTTACCGTCGTTTCATCAAGGACTTTTCAAAAACCACACAACCCTTATGCCATCTACTTAAAAGGACGTACATTTTGAGTTTTATAAGGCATGCAAGAGTGCATTTGATGCACTGAAAGACTCATTTACTAGCACACCAGTGATTCAGACCCCTAATTGGGAGCTTCCATTTGAGATTATGTGTGATGCTAGTAATTATCCAGTGGGTGCGGTCTTAAGATAGAGAGTTGGGAGAGTTTCACATGTCATTTACTATACTTCTCGTACTTATACGCGGCTCAGATGAACTACACCACTACTGAGAATGAGCTCTTTGTCATTATCTTCGCACTCGAGAAGTTTCGGCCTTATTTCTTGGGAACCAAGGTTATCATTTACTTTGATCATGCTGCCTTGAAGTACCTGATGAGTAAAAATGATGCCAAGCCTAGGCTCAATAGATGGATACTCTTACTACAGGAGTTTGACATCACAATCAAAGATAAAAGTGGTGCAGAGAATCTAGTCGCAGACCATCTCAACAGAATTTAGAATGGTGGGAGTCCTACCCCTCTTATGGATGATTTCCCTGACGAGTACATCTATGCCGTTATGGAAGATCTCCCCTCGTACGCCGATTTGGTGAACTATATCACCTCGGGCTAGCTATCTCCTCACCTTTCGAAGGCTCAGAAAAATAAAGTAAGAAGCGATTCTAAGTACTATGTATAGGATGACACGTACTTATGGAAATTCTGCTCCGACCAGGTTATCAGGCGTTGTGTTCCTCAGACTGAGAGTCACTCAATATTGGCTTTTTGTTATACTTACGCCCGCGGTGGACACTTCGGTCCCCGTTGGATAGCTAGGAAAGTTTTGACAGTGGGTTTTACTGGCCCACCATTTTCCATTATTCATACATGTTTACCAAGACTTTTCCTAACTGTCAGAAAACTGGTAACCTTAGTCATCGGGACCAAATGCACACCCCGATTCATATTTATGAGATATTTGACGTTTGGGGTATAGACTTTATGGGACCATTTCCAGTGTCATTTGGTAATGTTTACATACTCTTGGCAGTGGACTACATGTCTAAGTAGGTGGAAGCTAAGGCTACGCGCATTATGACTCTAAAGTGGTATATAAATTCCTCAAATCGAGGATTTTCACAACATTTGGTACCCCACGTGCCCTGATCAGTGATAGAGGCACTCACTTCTACAACCGCACGATTGAAAGTCTTCTGAGGAGGTACAAAGTCACTCATCGAATGTCTACAGCGTATCATCCTCAAACGAGTGGCCAAGCAGAGGTCTCTAATAGGGAGATCAAATCCATCTTGGAAAAAATAGTGCATCCTACTCGTAAAGATTGGTGTTCATGTCTCGATGATGCGGTTTGGGCTTACCGAACTTTGTTTAAAATGCCAATTGGGATGTCCCCATATCGCCTTTTGTTTAGTAAAGCTTGCCACCTTCTAGTCGAGCTCGAGCATAAATCCTACTGGGCTGTGAAACAACTTAATATGAAGCTCGATGAGGCGGGAAAATAGAGAAAGCTCACTCTCTAAGAATTGGAGGAAATCAAGAATGACGCGTATGAAAATGCGCGGATTTATGAAGAAAAACAAAAGCGTTCCATGATAGCAATCTCTCTAGGAAATCTTTTCGTGTTGATCAGAAAGTGCTTTATTTCAATCACGTCTTAAGATTTTTACAGGTAAGCTGAGATCGAGGTGGACAGAACCATATGTTGTGACTATGATGTATGATCACAAAGCAATAGAGATTCAGAGTTTCGAGACTGGTAATGCATTTAAGGTGATCGGCCACAGATTGAAGATCTTCTATGAAGACTTCCCGAGCCATAATGTGGAGTCGTCTCACTTGCAACACCAGCCTATACTGATTGGCTGACTCAGACCAAGTCGAGCCAACGACTTTAACCAAAAGTGCTATTGGAGGCAGCCCAAACTTTGATAAGTATCATTTGGTTTATTTATTTCGTATTTTTTTATCATTTTGCATGAATTTGTATCATTTCCTTCATCTTATATTTATCATGTTCTTTCACCATATTATTTGTTTTCTATGTGTGGACCTCTCGACTTGTTTTGAACCTTGAGGACAAAGTTCAGAATAAGTTTGGGGTATTTATTTTAGGGAATGTGGATTATTTTGGATGGATTCTTTTGCGAAAGACCGCAGGTGAGATCGTTTATTTTTTTATGCAGTTATATGTTGATATCGAATGGTAATGGTGGTGTTTTATATTATTTCTTTCGTTTCTTTCATTTCTTGTCCATTCATATTCCTTTATCATTTCATTAGGATTTGATACACTTTCATGCATATATGTATTTAGTTTTTTTTTAAGTTATTTAGAGTCACCCGAAACTTTGTTCATGCCTTTGGTTGTGGATGAGTACATTACAGTTGCCTTTTTAACTTGAAACTTAGAGAAAATTAGGAGAAACACTCAATCGAGTCTGTAGCTTAGTATTTTTATGATTTCATGATTAGGGATTTAGTTGATGGTTGGGTTTTGAGCTAGATAATGAAAAGGAGTAGACATACAGACTTACGCATGCATTGATATTTTGACCCACATTTGGGGATTTGCTTGATTATAGTGAAAGTGAGAAGGGCTAACTTGAGTTTTTTTAAAAATAAATAGTCTTACAAGTTTCCACAGGAAATGGAGCAGGGAATCTTGTAGTGGAAAAAGTAAGAAAAGCGGTCCACAGGAAATGTAGCAGGGATTGTACTACTTTAAAGAAAGATTTGATGAAAAATAGAGAAAATAAGATGAATAAATGTGGAATTTGTGAAAACTTCTCAAATAAAAGATTTAGTTCGAGTGCTTTCACTTGATTAAGTGAGATTTTAAACTTGCGTGCTTGAATGTATAGACCAAGAAAACTCATGAGTAGTTGATGGCCTTTATCTTGACTAGATCTATGTCTTTAAAATGTGATCTTAATTGTGTTTGAATTGCAAATCTTGACATATCATAACTCTGAAATTTTACGAGTTACTTGTTAATTTGATGACTATGTAAATTAATGGGACTCCATGAATTTTGAATCAGGTGTAGGTATAGATATAGGCATAGTCTAGTTTAGTTTGTGTTGTCATTTACACCTTTGTTCGGGACGTGCAAAGTCTTAAGTTTGGGGGTATTTGATAATTTGGTTTTTATATACCTTTAGTAGATTATTTTAGTATATTTAATTATGCAAAGTTTCTAAAATATATTTAATTATAATTTTTTTATTCATTTTCAGGTGAAACGGGGTGCGCGATTGAATTCGTGGCAAGAAAATACTCAAAATGGAGTATTTACATGCAGTGATCAGATGTCGGATAGTTTGCTTCGAGTTACGCATTGCTCGGTGGGTAGAATAGGAGACAACAGACCAAGTAATGCCGGCCACATGGTGCGTTCTCGATGGACACCAGCACAACGGCACGTCACCCATTTTCTCTCCTCCAATCTGCAAGCGCCACTTCATGCTCGCATCCCTCCAGCTGGCAATCATCAAAGCAGATCCACCAATCACATGCTGCCATGTGGCGTCTCACAATACACATCACACCACCATTTCTTTCCTTCGCTTCAGCCTCCATGGATTTTCTTCGAGATGCGTGTCCACACAAGCTCCCATATATTCACACGAGCTCACACGATTTCACTCCGCCTCTTGTTCGGACACGTGGCACTCACTCACCAAGCCACAGCATCATCGGCAGCTATCTCGACCAATCAGACGACGACACCTCAGCGCGGCAGCAGGAAACGAGTCAATCGGCTACGACATGTGGACATAACCCATTTTCACCCCAAAAATAGTCCCTAGATTCTCCTCGGCGCACGTGTTACAAAACCAACCCTCGAAATTAGTTTTTCTCACCTTCAAAGAGCAATTTTAGTGGTTTTTCATATTAGAACTAGGGTATTCATACGGAGAGAACACATTGGAGATGACACACACAATTTTTCATATTTGAAGATTGTAAAGATGATGTCCGGCTAGACCAATCTTTGCCTGGGTCGAAAAAGAAACAAGTGGGATTCATGATTCATAGCAAATACTATGTGAGATCTATGATTTTTATTTAATTTGATTTAATTTCTCATATTTCATTGTTGTTGCTTTTAATGATTATGGTTTAAATCTAGGGTGTGTATGTGGCCAGTGCATGCTTTTAGGTGGACAATCTACAGTTATTTGGACCATTTCTATCCGTGTAATTATGTTTTTGGACCAATAAAATGACAAACACTCACCCGTTTGCCGTCAAATCTTTTCGGTTCTTGAGTGTGCAACAATTGAATCTAGGTCAAATCGGAAGCGGATGCGATTCGATTATTTAGGATTAGTGTTTTCACATATCCTTATTACTGCAATTAGTGTGTTAAACCCGATTGGCGGATGTCTATAGTTATACATTGATTAGGGAAATAGTTAGTGGCGGACGTCCTAGCTATCGAGATTAAGGGAATTAGGAATTTCTACCGGACGTCAATTTTCCATAGCTAATCTAGGAGAAATTGAATTAATAACTTTTTGAGATGATTGAAGACCATTAAATGTCATTGAATCTTGATTCTTGCTTGTGGAACCATAGATTTAGATGATTTCTTCTCATTGATATTATTTTTGCGAACTTTTTATTTGTACTAGTCTAGTTAATTATTTCATTGAGCTTTCTGAAAACCCCCCATTTTTAGTTAACTTGGAGTAAAACTCAAGTCATGTGGATTCGACCCCATATTTACCACTACTACACCCTTGTGGTTGGTAACTCGATTACAGGTTTTATTTGGCACGCGCACACATGATCAAATATTTCATACACATAAGTTATGAGAATCATCACATATGTTATGATTTGCATTAAACTTGATGTCATATGCTTTGGGCAAAACATACATCTCATAGATTCCAGTGAAGGTCACTGGATATTTATTGATGACATTCTTAAATACTGCAGAAACACTTTAGAGATGTTATTAGATTTGCAGATGTTTGAAATATATGATCTTGTAAGTCTTTACATGATGCAAACTTTCAAATTAATATAAAAGATTAATGATCTCAATATGGATATGTGTTAACTTCGTAGGAATGAGTTGGAAATGTTCTAAACTCACTCTAACAAGTTCTATAGCATATACTGAATTTTTAGCGGCATTTGATGCAGCCAAAGAAAGTGTTGAGATCATAAGGTTTATGATTGAATAAGGTATGGTTCCAAATGTTGGAAATAATGTTGACTTTTATTGTAAAATCAATTGACAAATTTAGGTTATGAAACCTAAATCACACTAAAGATCTAAACAATCACTTAAGCGTTTTGTCTTATAAAAGAGAGAACGTAAAGATTTGCAAAACATCAATAACAAACAATGTGGCAGATACATAAACAAACTTCTTCCACTAAGAATGCATTAAGGTTACTCAATATTGTATATGTGTAGGATTGGACCTAGTGCAAGTAGGACATGTAGGGGTATGTGCCCTAGGCCAATTCTGTAAACGTTGTTTAACTATTATAAGAAGATGCATGTTTCTTTTATAATAGTATCCATAGATAATTATTGTATTATTATAAATGTCCCTAGTCAGTTATTATTGTGGAAAAAATAATAAATTAAGACTAGTATGAGTCGTGATTGATAATCATGTGATGATTATGCGTATATGGATACGGATCAAGATAATGAGTATTTGTTGGGAACAGATATTGGACTGAATCGCTATGAGAACACTGCATGGTCAATGTCATAAGTGATTCTCATGAGAGTTATATCATTTAGTCCTTTGACCTGAGATCACCAAAGACTCTAACATTAGGAGCACAATGATTTAATACAATCAACCATTCTCTTTAACCAGATGATTATAAAGATTGTGATTGATCATTGTTCGACTAATGTGTGGATGTTGTGTGATCAAGATAGAATTTGTCCCTTTCTTTTAGAGAAAGATATCTATTAGGCCCCTCGATATGTTAGACTGATAAATGGTCATGTCTAGTGAATTGATTGGATCAATGTCACTGATAAGTCAGTATTTATAGGTATTTAGTAGTCTATTTTAGTATATTTAATTATTAAAAGTATTTAAAATATATATTTAATTATATTTTTTGGTCATTTTTAGATGAAACGGTGTGCGCGGTTGAATTCGTGACGGAAAAATACTCAAAATGGAGTATTTACTTGCAGTGATCGGATGTCGGACAGTTTGCCTCGAAATACGCGTTGCGCGGTAGGTCGAATAGCCGACAGTATGTTTCAACCAATCAGAAGATGACACATCAGCGGTTCGCCACACAATAGGTGCCACGTGTCACGCGCGTATTAGTCACAGCCTTCGTCGATTTGCCTCGGGATTCGTGCTCACACAAACTCCCAGATTTTCGCAATAGTGGTGCGATTTTTTTTCGCCAGCGAGCGCCCATGTGGCGCCTCACTCACCTCACACACAACCGAACGCACAGATTCTCGGTGAATTATGCGGCGACAACTCAGCGGCGATGACAGCGGTTAGCGAATCCGGTTCTACACGTGGCGCGGCAGGAAAAACAACCAATCGGCTATTTACACGTGGCAGAATTCGATTTTTGATCTAAAAACACTCCTACGATGCTCCTCGACGCACGAGTCACGTCCCTACCCCTAAAATTAGTATCGGAGTCCAATTTGGAGTATTTTTATATATTAGGAATTATGAGAAGAAGAATTAATTAGTATTTTTTAGAGATCAATTATTAGTTTTTAGTATATATTTTTGAAGATGATGTCCGGCTAATTAATTTCTTGCCTAAGTCGAAGGGGAAGCAAGTCGGGATTATGGATTCATGGCATATTATGTAAGATCTTTTATTTTATTATTTAATTAATTTAGTTTCTCCTATTTCATTGTTGTTGATTTAATGATTATGATTTAGATTTATGGTATGTATGAGGCCAGTGCATGCTTTTAGATGGACAATCTATTGTTATTTGGAATATTAGTATCCGTGTAATTGTGCTTTTAGACCAATAAAGTAACAAACATTCACCCGTTTGCCGTAAAACCCTTTCGGTTCTTGAATGTACAACAATTGAATCTATGTTAAATCGGTAGCGCTTGTGACCCGGTTATTTAAGATTAGTGTTCTCATAGATCCATATTAATGCGGTTAGTGTGTTAAACCTGATTGGCGGATGTCTAGGGTTATACATTAATTAGGGAAGTAGTTAGTGGAAGACGTCCTGGCTATCGAGATTAGGGGAACTAGGAATTTCTGGCGGATGTCGATTTTCTATAGCTAATCTAGGAGAATTTAAATTAATAACTTTTTGGGAAAGATTGAATACCATAATTTTTATTGAATCTTGATTCTTATTTGTGGAACTGTAGATTTAGGTGTTATTTAGGTGTTATTTAGGTGTTATTTAGGTATTAATTAATTATTAATTAATTGTTTTAGAAATTAGTTTAATTTATTTATTTATTTAGTTTAGATAGATTAGTTAGTTTAATTAATATTTATTTCAAAACCCCGATTTTTCTTTTTTGTTATTTTAACCTGAGAAAGACAACCAGTCTTGTGGGATCGACCATTTGCCACTATTCTACAAAATAGTTGGTTTATGAAACTTTACTACTTATTAACGTGTTCGGCGCTGCGTCAGTCACCTGACAATTTTAGTCTACTCAGAGATTGAGACTAGTATATTGAAATATAAGGGTGACATTTCATGTCTTATGTTCAATCAAAAGATATTGCTTGACAAAGGGATATGATATACACTGTCTATTAAGTTGTATCGATTTATTGATCTTCATGCTACTTGAGTAGTCATAATGTCTTGCTAGAGACCGGTTATGACTTGTGTACCAAAATAATTTTGGTTCACTGCCAACGTTTATGAACCTATTGGGTCGCACACAAAGAACGGATTTGCTCGATTTAATATTATCTGGGTTAATGAATCTTATTTGATGAAATTCATTTTAAAGATTCTTATTATATGTCCTAGTTTGACTAGGATTCAAGATTCTCATACATTTCTAGTATGACTATAAATTTTGTCTCTTAATAAATCATATTTTGAATGGACTCTAATTGGAATTATAGTATGACTTTAATTCTTATTTGAGTTTTAGATAAATTACAACTCTATATGACTTTATCCATTTTAGAGTTGGACTTTATCTAGGACTATATTTGGAGTGTGACTAGGAGATGGAGTTCTTTTACAACTCGACCTAGTGTACTATAAATAAGACATTAGGGTCACAGTTATGATGTGATTTTTCTCGAGAGGGAATTCCTGATAGAGATTTTTCCTAGAGAGTTTTTGTCCTAGGATTTTTGGTGCTAGCACTCTGAATCGTGATCGTTCGTTCGTGTGTGGATTTCTGATAGAGGACGTTCATCTCTCGCAGCGTCTTAAAGGAATCGATCAACACCAAACAAGGCAGACATGGAGTTATTATTGCTAAGGTATGATTTTTTTATACATCAATTTAATGGAATCAATTGGATCTTGGTTCGGGGATGTTCGAAAAAGTTTCGAAAACTTCTGCTGCGCATGATCCCCGAAACCCAATAATATATCTCATCTTATGCTCTAAATTTTAGAGCTTCCCTATATTTGTACATTTTATTTAAAAAAAAATTAATTAAATATAATCATCTATACATATAAAGAAATTGTTTGTGTGAAAGAGTCTCACAATGGAACACGTGGCATGTGAGAAGCTCTCAAGAATTGACAAGTGGCATGATGATGTCACAGTTTCTATTTTGCTATTTTTAAGTAATTTTAAATTACACGTGGCATATTTATGTAGATGTTTCTAATTTTTTTGTTTTTTCTTGTTTTTTAAGTATATAATATACATTTAATTCAGTTTCATATAATATTTTGATACTTTGTCTTGGCCGCCCGTGAAACGCGAGATGTCGACTAGTTTAATATACTAGGTGTCTGCTCTAAAAACTAAAATTTAATAAATTTTCAATTACACAACTTACTTGGCAACAACAACAACACAACATCAATTCCAAATTAATTGGAGTCAGCTATATGGATCTAGTTCTTCCATCACAACTTTACTAGGAAAATAAAATATCTTCCTAGGCAAGAAAGAAATTGTCATGGGTTTTCACTTTAATGATTAATTACTTTTAAATATTCATTTCTTCGTATTTATTTTTATATGAACTAACTTGATTATATAACCATGAATTCAACATATCCCCTCTTTAATTCTTACTTTGATGTGACTAATCTGCCTTAAAGTTAAGCTAGCGTCTCAATCTCTTAACCTAAGAGAAACCAATAGCTACTAACTACCAAGATTTGAACCTAAAGTTCAAGTTTAGACGCTCATCTCTTTACTATTGCACTACATCCCGATGAAACAATTAGTAAGCTCTACTAAAATAAATACAACAATTTGGATAAAAAGAAGAAATTTGATAGTAAATTCAAAAGGTGTAAGATAAACCAAAATGTATAATAAGGTAGGTTGTTGAAGTATTGACTTTAATCTCACGAGATTAAAGAGTTTATTAATACTCCATCTATCACTTAAATTCATTTACATTAATTGAACAATTAAATTAATAAACTAACATGTAGTTCAACTGTATTACAAAAAGAAAAACACTTCGCTTTGCTTGCTTAATTAAGTGGGAACAACTGGATTTAAAAAAGAGAAACTACAAGCGTACAAGTATGGATCATTTTTCAAGCCTCTAATCAGTCACTGTTGCTTGTCTTTGCTTGTCTCAGAAGACATTCCCCCATCTTTAGGTCTTCCAACATTTACTTTTCCTGGCATGGAACGTTCAGACTGCGAGAACAATATCAATGTGTGCATGAGGATTGTAACAATTGCAAGACTAGCCGCTGAGAACGCAATTCCTTTCCATGAGGATAAAAGCGAAGACCGTTGAAAGAATTTCAATGCTCCATATATAAGTAGACACGACCAAGAAATGACAACCTGCACCACAAAAAAGATCGCTTATAAACAATGAGATCGACTACAAATGGCGAATAATCAAGTTAAATTCACACATACCAAGAAAGACTTCTTCGGACAGCCAGTGTCTTGTAATTGTTCGTCGAATGTGCCATCAGCTAAGTGTTTGTCCAATAGATCATCCTAGTGTTCAAAGAATAATATCGCGTTGTCAAGATTAATAAAAAAAAATTACTCTTCTAATTTTTCCCATTATATGTTTATCGTTTTGTTCTCCAATTATAAGACAAATGACTCGCAGTCCTGAAAAGACTTATAGTCCTGAAAAAAGAAACAAAAAGTAAGAGGCCCGCTATGGGCACCCCACCAATTCATGAAGGCACCCATATTTTTTTTTCATTTTCTCATCTAAAATGTAAATGTCTATTTTGCCCCTTCATATATACTCACTCAAACCTCACAAATCATTTCAATGCAAAACAGGGGCACCCCACCACCTTGGATCACAAGTGAAACCTAAAGCCACAATTGTGTTTGCCGAGCGTGTATCGATTCTTGCGTCTTGACATCATCCGACAATGAAGTAACAATGTTTGATAACCATATGAAGCTTTGAAGGAACTATTTTTTTAATCGAAAATTGTGAAATTGATGATTTTGTTTGTCAACGTAGGGTTTCTTACGAACGCAATTGATTCGGTCTCGCAGGACCGAGAGCGAGAGCGAGACCGAGAGTTATGCAAACGTCTCGATCAACATCCACCGAGAAAAGAATAAAAGTCTCGAAAATGGACAACCGAGAGAAATGATACATTCTCGGTTGTACATCACCGACAGGACATAAACTACACACTTCGACTTACTCTCGTGATGTGGTGACCGAGACGACAATAAAAGTCTCGATCATGGACAACCGAGATCTATCTTACACTCTCGGTTGTACAACACCGACAGAACATAAACTATACACTAATGGTCGCTCTCGTTAAGTGGTGACCGAGATAACAATATAACTCTCGGCCATTCGTTGTCAAGACTGTGTAAACTATACTGGCTTGTCTGGCCGAGAACCACGAGTTCCCAAAAGTTTCCCCTCAGTCTTGGCCATGCTTGGCCGAGACTGTAAACAAAATCTCTAAGCCTGTGTGGCCGAGAACCACGACTTTCCAATAAATGCACCATTGAATGCACCGCCACACAAACATAACTACTTTACCAAATGCAACTTAATTAGACTATCAATGTACCTTCAAACGATCGATTTCAAACGAAAAACTTAAACTGAGCCCTAATGTAAAGACGAAATCGACCAAAATTCGGAGCCTTCAAACTCGAAAAATGTCCTACAACAGCGGAGAAAGACGAGAGAGGAACGAAGATAACTGAGATTCGAGATTGCTAGCTGGTTCGTTGATGAGAAGTAGGGCAAGTCAAGCAAGAAGATGGTGGTGGGGGCGGTGGGGTGGTGGGGTGCCTCTGTTTTGCACGAGGGGTATTTTTGAGATTTCAAGCCTAATTTTTGGGTGCCTTTGGTAATTTGATTTGTGCCCTTAATAAGAGGGTGCCTTCATGAATTGGTGAGGTGCCTTAGCGGCCCTCAAAAGTAACCCCATTGTACATGCCTTTGCAATGAAAACGTCCCTACACCATTGGGCGACGCCATCATCTGTCTCTGGTAATTCCTTCATCGAATGCCTTTTTATATGCACATGCACCTGTAAAGATGCAAATACATGGATATCATGTTCATCACCTGGATATCATGCTAATAGTAATTGGTTTATACCGCTTTTCAAGAATGTTTAAACAAGTATTTTTGCCAAGGCGAAGTCAAAGTAAACAAAGCAAGAAGCATGGTACATTATGAGTACAGAATTAGTTCAAAAAATCTAGTCTTCAATTACTTACCACAGAAGTTTGCCCCTTCATGATTCTCAGCATTGTAGGCGGAGGTTGATCTTTGGGAACAACCACTGTCACATCATAAATAGCTGGAACAAAGGAGCGTATATTACTTACAGCTGTTACAAAGCCCTGAAAGCAAAAGGAAAGGGTGAAGAAAATCTTGGAGAGCATATATTATTTTTTACTAAAACATATGAACATTTAGAGACAGATCTAACTACCAAGCATTTAGCCAGAGAAATAGAGCAAGCACATCCCAAAAATAATTTCACAGATGACCAATTAAAGAAAAACTCAAAGCAACATTGATGCAAAAAACGTGTCGTGAAGAAGTTTACGGGTCAAGCTGAACAACAATATTCCAAGAAGAATGTCCATAAATCCTAGATATGAAATTACCATATTTTTTATTTTTTATTTAAAAGATTCTAAATCACGCAAGTTTCTCTTTTTCTTAAATTAATTAGGATTTCCTTATTAGGCAACTACAATAGTTCAATTCCTGATCTTCTAAATTGGTTTGAGTCGAAATCCACAAACCACCCAACTTAGGCATACAAGAGAATTAAAACCAATTTAAAAAAAAAAAACACAATTCTTTTTTCAAAAAAAAATCAACTCCCTTTTTTTTACATAAATCTATATATAGGCATTCAAAACAAATTAAAAATAAAAACAAAAAATAAATCACGCACATATACTGTACTATACAAGTATAAACTTTCAACAACTTTAAGATTCTTAATTTCACACATAATATAACACTACACCTATTTATCCCCTCCTAAGTAAATCAACACCTATATACTTCCAAAAACAAAACACATTCCGTGCGAGTAAAACTTGTTTCACAAATTGTATATTAGAAAAAACTGGCTCTTAAGTTCTCAAAAAATGATGAACGAGAATTTATTGGAAAAAAAAAAACAAATCTAGAAACATTCTTCATTATTTAATCCAACAATAAAAACATAGCCCCATCAGCAACGTGTGTGTGTGTGTGTGTGTTTTTAATATCCTTACTATAAAAGCCGCTTATGGACTTGATAAATATTAAGAGATTCGCCCATCATTTTTTACATTCCTTTAATACCTTAGGACACTTACAATGCCCGTGTGGTGCTCGTGCACTACACGGGCAATTGATTACACGCCCACTGTGGGCGTGTAATATTTGGGGTGTTTCGCGAGCCCCAATGCATGTGGGGTCCGTGAAAATCAAATAAAAAAACATTTATTAGGCATTTTTTGGTGTTAGTCCTTTCTTTATTTACAACAATTTTTCTTTCATAAATTGTGTTGTTTTTTAAAAAAGAATTGCGATGTCATCGTGGGTCCCATAAAGTGTGTAGTGGAAGGTTTAACCATTGTGGGAGTGAAGTGTAATAGAGGAGAGTGTAATGGAATGATGATGTGGAACTCCACTAACTCTAAAATGAGTTCAACCATTGTGGATGCTCTCAGAGTTTGTCGTGATCAAACTGCAAACAACACATCAATAGCACTTCGTTTAGGGGCAACAAGGGATTGAAGCCGAAAGAGAGGAGAGAGATTATGTCATATTATGTCCGCTTCATAATCTCTACGCGAGGGTGTTCCTAAATTCGAGCAGAAGCCAGAAACCTTGTTCGGGTTTCCAGGTAGTGATGGCGGAGCACAATCGCCTTGTCCAGGCGTCGAGATTGGGGTTTTGGTTTGATCGTTCGATCGAGAGCGAAAGAGAGAGATGATGGTGAAGAAGAAGAATTATTGGGTTTGTTGAAAGTCAAAGAGATCTGATGCACAGATGAATCAGATGCTCGTAAAGCATGAAGAGAGCACTAAATCTCTGACTGATGATGAGACAATGAAATCCATTTTGTGCTAAAAAAACCAACATGTACACCCAAAAAAAAGGCGAAGACTATGGAGAGGACAGATTGAATCATAAAAAGAGAGAAGAGAGGTTTTGGTTATAATATGACCCATTCCTCTGTTGCGTAAGGTGGCAGGAGACATGGGAACGACGAGGGAAACGAGAAAGGGAGAGTGGAGGCAACTAGTCGTTGTTTTTTGGCAGTTACCCTCCTTGCTTTGCAGGTCATAGATGGTTTAGAGAAGGAGAGGGAGAGTGAGCAATGTTGGTGGTGGAAGAGAAGCTCGATAATGAAAAAGAGCTGAGAATGAGTGAATGGAAGAGAGGATTTGAGATAGGGATTGAAAAAAAGAAACAACTGATCTAATAGAGGTTTTCGCCAACAACAAAAGTGGTCGAATGTCGATGAACTACAAAGCAGAGACACCAAGAGCTGAAACAAAAAATTGTCAGTGACCTTGAATAAGGATTTTTTCTTCTTTTCATCAATTCGTCATTGTTTAGATATAATCTCTTTAGTCTTTATCAAATCCCTAGAGTATAGCAATTATAAGTGTTTTTTTACTTTTTGATTTTGATATCTTGGGGTTTTTTTATCGTTCTAATTATTTAAAAAAAACTCCCATGCTGATGAACACGAGACAATATAAAGACTTGGATTCATGTCACTCTATTTAGGCAATCAAGAAATGGATGTTGCTCTATGTCAACCTAAGAGGAGAACGTCCAAGAAATTCCTTTTCATATGGGCTAATTTACATTGGTTTTCTTATCTTATACATTGCTAAGTGTCAAGTATTCTTTTTTGTTTCTAATATTCCATGATCATTGAAGCATTATTTTTTTCCTTGTTTCCACTTTTCCACATTCTATAATATTTTTGAAGAATCAATTTTGAAGTTTTCATCACATTCAACAGTAGAAAAGTCTATAAATGAATTATGATTGGCCGTGTGAATTGTGATTACATTGAAGTTTTCGACAAATTAGAAATTTTGCAAGTTGTGAATCAATCTCTCGTAAACTACATTTTAGGAGTACTTGCCCTAATTGAAATTCCATTAAAATGTCGAATTGGTATTATTGATGAGATATATAGCTAATTCACTTTTTACAATTAGTGATTGTCCCAAGTTTATGTTTAAAGGTTGTTTAGTCATGGAGACGAACACTTCTTTTAGTGATTATCTCTTACAAGTTATAACGAGTTACAATTAATTATTTTTCTATGGCTTAAATTATAGATTTACTTGGCTCATTGCTCATTAGGTTCTTTAACAGTAGAGAAAAGGTTTGAGGCCTCAAACCTTGTTGCGGACCGGTTAGTATGGTTATCTTCTTTGTTTGTTTGTATATAATTTTGCTTGGAACTCTTAGATTAGATTGTAACTAGAACGATTTGTTTTAGTTATAATGAAAGAAAACTCTTATTGATGCCTTATATCTTTTATTTAAGTGCGTAATATGCACTCTGCAGCACCTGGTTTGACCATATATACTCATCAACGACGACAACAACAACAAAGCCTCAATCTCAAATTAGTTGAGTTATAAATATATATATATATATATATATATAGATATAGGCATGTCTTTTTTATAAGAATATTTCTAATGTTGTTCAAGTTGAATCTCTCATTGTCTTGTCGGGCTTTATTTATTCATTATTTTCTTTTTTTGTTTAAATTGTCTTTATTTAAGAATTTGTGTACATCTAAGTTAAAATGTTAAATGTTAAATGGTTATGTTTGTGATGCCGCTATTCATAGCACCACAAGCGTGTAAAAGGAACCGTTTGTATCAGTTGAGAAGAAGAAGATATCTTTGGGAAAGTTTAACTACATAATTTTTGGTTGAGGGTCTCTTAAACCTTTGATATTTGCAAAATTAAAATCTTATTTCAGACCCAACTGAGTAATTGAACTGCTCTCTGGACTTAAAAGTTCTTAGGCGTTATGCTTTTCATCATGTTCATGCCCTTGTGATGCTTCGAAGCAAATATTGCTTCTATTATGCAGTAGAAAAGAATAGAAAAGGGACATATAGTCGGTACTGCTTGAACCACTGAAACTAAATGGCTACTTAATTGTTATGGCGAGGCGGCTACACGGTACTGACCAAATAAAGAAGTAACACTTCTATTAAGTCCTCAAACGTTGAAAAACCATGGGCATTAGCTGTTTTGAGCATAAATTTATGTTTATGTTCAGCACGTAAAGAACTTGTATGATTTTATCTATCATTTGTCTTAACATGGAACACATTTTGGTGACTTGTGCTTATGAATTTCTCAGTGAATTCTTGAAATTCCTTATTCAGTAGGGAAAGCATCAATCTGTAGAACAATTGAGCTTCAATAAGGCTAAGAGAGTGCTATTTTTTTATTAATTCTATAGTTGAAGTTTAGCTTGTATTTGTTGCTTGATCTTCTTATTTTTCCATGAAATTGATACAAGCTTGAGAAGCTTCAATTGAATGATTCCTTTTATCTTATGAAACAACATTATGACATTGATCTCAATAACATAACTGCAACTTGCTATATGTAGATTCCACTTAATAATGGACCTATTTCCAATAATTGTGGTACACTGGTATAGATAGAAAATGCAATGGAGTAGGAATTGTGGTGGATAATGATTATAAGGATAAGGTCGTAGAGGTTAAAAGAATGGGGGATAGATTGATTCTAGTTAAATTAATTATTGGAGATGAAAAAATTAACATACTTAGCGCCTATGCACCACAAGTAGGATTAAGCGAGAGCATCAAACGCAAGTTTTGGGACGATATGGATAGATTTATGCAAAGTATACCATTAGATGAAAAGGTTTTTATTGGAGGAGATTTAAATGGGCATGTCGGGGCAAGCAACGATGGGTTTGAGAGAGTTCATGGAGGTTTTGGTTACGGTAATAGAAATGAAGAAGGAGAATCAATCTTAAAATTTGCTTCAGCATACGATCTTGTCTTAGCAAATACTAGTTTTAGGAAGAGGGAGTCGCATACAATTACTTTTAGTAGTGGTCATAACGAGAGTCAAATAGATTTTCTTTTAACAAGAAAAATAGATAGAAAAATATGTAGAGACTGCAAAGTAATACTTAGTGAAGCACTTACTACCCAACATAAGTTAGTAGTATTTGATATTAAGCTCTCACGACGACATAAGATGAATAAAAGAGTTAGCGACCCTAGAATAAAGTGGTGGAACCTAAAACATAGTAAACAAGTAGAGTTTAGAGAAAAACTACTAAAGGGAAATGTTTGGAATATTGACTTAGATGTTAATACAATGTGGCTAGAAATGAGTAGTTGCATAAGGAGAGTGGATCAAACGTATTAGGTATATCTAAGGGCTTGGGACCTCCAAAGAAGGAAACATGGTGGTGGAACGAGGATGTCCAACGAGCAATTAAGTCTAAATGAGAGATGTATAAGAAAATACCTAAGTGTCAAGATGAAGATGTGTACAATCAATATAGAGAAGCTAGAAAACAAGCTAAAAAAGTAGTTAGTCAAGCTAAAACAAATTTCATAGAAGATCTATATACAAGGTTAGCCAAATTAAAAGATAAAAAGAAACAAGACCTAAGTCATGTAAGATGTATTAAGGACGAAAATCAAAATGTTTTAACACGCGAGGAGGATATTAAGGAGATATGGAGAAGTTACTTCGATAGTTTATTTAATAACGGCCAAGTTGATACTATAATAGATGAAAACCCACACCAAGAAAGAAATGTAAACTATACACGCAATATTAGAATTGTTGAAGTTAAAGAGGCATTGAAAAGAATAAAAATAGGGAAAGCATGTGACCCAGATGAAATACCCATAAAGGTTTGGAAATGCTTAGGAGAAATTGGATTGACTTGGTTAACAAAACTTTTCAATAAAATTTTAAAATCAAAACGGATGTCAATGGATTGGAGAAGAAGCACGCTTACGCCAATCTTCAAAAACAAAGGAGACATTCAAAGTTGCTCAAACTACTGGGAAATTAAACTTACGAGTTACACTATGAAACTTTGGGAGAGGATAATTGACAATAGGCTAATGAGAGAAACAACAATATCAGAGAACCAATTTGGTTTCATGCCTGGAAGGTCAACTACGGAGGCGATTTTCCTTGTAAGACGATTGTTAGAAAAATATAGAGAAAAGAAAAAAGATCTTCATATGGTATTCGTAGATTTAGAAAAAGCATATGATAGGGTCCCTAGAGATGTTCTTTGGTGGATTCTAGAAAGAAAAAAAGTGCATGCTAGATACATAGACACTATTAAGGATATGTATGATGGAGTAGTAACGAGTATAAAGACATTTGGAGGAGCTACAAAAGAATTTTTCATTACGATAGGACTACATTAAGAATCAGCTTTAAGCCTGTATCTATTTACTTTAGTTATCGATGAACTAACTAGACATATTCAAGAGGATATACAATGGTGTATACTATTTGCAGATTATATTATCTTAGTGGATAAAACTAAAGATGAAGTGAATATGAAATTAGAACTCTGGAGGAATACATCAGAATCTAAAGACTTTAAGTTGAGTAGGACGAAAATCGAATACATGCACTACACTAGACATCGAGATGACGGAGTGGTAAAATCAGGGGAAATAGAAGTTTCTAAGGTAAACCACTTTAGATACCAAGGATCAATCATACAAAATGATGGTAACATTGAGAATGATGTCACACATAGAATTCAAGCTGGATGGTACAAATGGCGGAGTGCAACAGGGGTGATTTGTGATCGAAATGTTCCTACTAAGTTAAAAGGAAAATTTTATAGGACCGCAATTAGGTCAACTATGCTCTATGGAAGTGAATGTTGGGCGGTAAAGCAACAACAATTACATAAAATGAACGTAGCGGAAATGATGATGTTTAGGTGGATGTGTGGTAAAACTCGTAAAGATAGAATAAGAAATATAGAAATTGAAAGACAAGTAGGAGTAGCACCAATTGATACAAAGATTAGGGAAAGGCGGTTACGATGGTTTGGTCACCTGCAAAGACGGCTTACAAATGCTCCAACTATAAAACTTAACTCAATAGAAACTGTAGAAATTCGACGAGGTAGGGGCAAACCAAAGTTAACATGGGATGCATTAATTATGAGGGATTTGAATGGTTTGCAAAGCTCACCATCAATTGCACTTAATCGAGCACAATGGAAAAGTTTGATCTATGTAGCCGACCCCAGTTAATTTGGGACTAAGGCTATGTTGTTGTTGTTGTTGTTGTTGTTGTTGTTGTTGTTGTTGTTGTTCTTGAATAGAAGAATGTATTTGTGGGCTTCCTATTTCACTATTCCTATAGCATGCTTCATTTTGATGCATCATGTTCCTTTTTCTTGTATTAGCTGATTTATCTAGATATTTCATGTTATCCATTTAGGTCATCGAGAAGAAGCGTTGAGGGGGCACTAAAACTTATTTGTATGTGCTTCTTGATATTGAATTGAAGAGCTTGGTAAGCTCCTCAAAAATAGGGGTGAAAGGAAATTTTATAGAGAGAGAGAGAGAGAGAGAAATGGTGCTTGCGATTTTTTGAGGTTCAATTGACAGAGAACATACACAGTAATGACCTGATCTTTTATTTTAGGACTAACTTTAAACTAATAGCTGTGGTGAAATCTGATAGGATTAGGAATATGACATGGAGAAGATGAGGATGAAGACAAAATCATTGTGTCAGGCTCTCTCTCTCTGTACTTAGCTCCATAGTCGCTTATTTTTTGTTGATTTACAGTAGGAGCCCATGTAGAGGTGGATTAACTAAGACTTTAATAGTTTCATCTTAGCTTAGATTTCATTCAAGGATGAGGCTATTTTGATTTCAGCTGCCTAAAAAATTGTTGTCTAGGAAGATGATCCCAAGTTATTCAACTCCACCCTAACCAATTGTAGTATTGGATATTCAAAATGTATAACACATGAAAATGGATTTGAACTTTCTAATGGATTAGTCAAGGTCCCATGTGAAAGCCCAAACATGAAGAGGACACATATTATGTGTAAAAGCGAAGGCGATGTTTAAAATTTATTGAGTAGACACTTTAATTATGAAAATAGGATACATTAATCCAGTATGATAATTATAACGGCAGGTTTCAAAACTTTGTGAGACTAGGAAACAAACTTTGTGGCATTATACGACTCTAGACCCATCTAACATGCAGCTAAATAGAAAGAATTATAAACGATCGATGACAGCCAAGTAAATGACAACCAACGCTATATCTCAAGTCAGAGAATTGGTGGATAAGAGAGTGGCGTTGGACCAATGTTTGCAATGCAGCGATGTGGTGTTACGCGGTTTAGCCCCGCCTAGTTGAGGCGGGGCCTAGGCAGTGCCTAGGCGGGCGAAAAATATTTAGTTAGACCTCCCTAAGAAATAATTTAATTTATTTACAAACCCCTTAATAGTAATAGGCATATTTTCTCACCTACAAATTCTCACCACCATATTTTCAACTCCACACATTTAGAAATAAAAATATTTTCAAAAATAAATAAATAATATTTTCAATAAAAAATATTTTTTAATAAATATTTTCAGGCCACCGCCTGCCTTATTAATGGCTAGGCAGTGGAAACCCCCAAAGGCCTAAGGCGACGCCTTGAAAACACTATGTTGGACCCTCTAATTGGAATTAGAATGCTTAACACAAATTGGATGTAAATGAGAAAGAACCATCCCATCCAAACATATACATATACATATACATATGCTCTTAAATCCATTATTCTTGGCGCTTGATGACTTCCACATTCATAAATATCATCTCATCGATGTCAATCTTCAGCTCCTGCTTTGAATGAACAAGGTTTAAAAAATCGACAAAATTCGTCGAAGTTCAGTGAATTTCATTGATTAGAGAGGAGGCGAAGTGAAACAAGCGTGCAAAGAAAAAATTGCAAAAAATCGCCTAAAAAATCAGCAAAATTCTCTTGTTTTGGTCGAATTGCTTTAGAAAGTGCAAAAATTTGCCAAGTTTCAACAATACCGGGAAAGTTTTAAGGGAAGCAACCGAAATCGCTCACAGAGAGAGGTACCTATCTTGGGCTTTGATCCATCGCAGATTAACAGCACAATAACTCCATCCCATCTTTAAATCTCCATCTTCTGCTCCTCCTTCCAATCTTCAGTAAAGGAGGAAAGAAGTATATGTTGAGCTCTAGATGAATGAGTTGTGTCTCAAGGAGAGCCCTAGATGAATGGAGAGAAAAAGAAAATAGGAGACTCAAAGCAGACGCATGGATGTATGAGTTGTGACTCGAGCTTGAGGGTCCGTCCCATAGATGAGTTGAAGTAACGACGACGAGTCTGAGGCTCGAAGCACATAAGCCAACGAAAGAAAAGGAAAAATGAAACAGGAGACCATGAAAAGGAAAAAATAAAAAATAAAAGGAGTGTTTCTTGCTCATTCCCCTGTCACAACTTGGTGACATGCTTCTCTACACAGATTTGTACATTCATTATATTTATTTAATTTGTCCATCGTGATGTGTAATTGATCATCTTGACGCACATCCAAAGGATTCACAAATCATATATTGTATGTGTGACTATTTTGTGGTGTCTCAGCTTTGTGTGTTCCATGTATGCTTGACCTTTTCTTGTCAAATAATAATATAGGCATACAATTGCAAAATTATTTCTTTTTACCTTTCACATGTTCTATAACTTATATTTACTATACATTGAGCTTTTTAGCATTTAAAATGAAATTCTATACACTTCCGTACACCAGCAAATTTTAGTAAAACTTCCCCTCGTCGAAGTTAACTTCCCCGAATTACTTCCGAATTTTGAATGGGCGAAATTCAGGGCGAAGTCAAAGTTTCAAACCTTGTGAATGAATCATCTCTCGATTGGATTTCGTGACTCAATTCTTTGATTCTTTGAAAGATGCCAATTTGCATAATAGGTTGTCCGAATTTGATTTCATCTTATAGAAGCAATGAATTAATTAAGAAGATGATGAAAGCATTGAATAATTTGAGGGTCGAGGCTTTCTTTTTCGAGATAAAAGACTTTTGAAAGGACATGTAAAAGGCTTTTGTCCATTTTGGTCGAAGGAGAAAGGAGATTAGATTTAACTCTTGGTCTTCTTCAATTGATATGTGTCTTTTTGTGTCACAAACGATGTTCTACCCTAATTTGATTTTGAATTATCCAAATTTTCAATGAAGTTCTTTTTTTTTGGGAGGGGGCAGTGTATTAAGGTCCTTTGTATTTTAAGAAAGTAAACATGTCAAATTGTAATTCATTGAGCTATATTTTTTAATTTAGTATTTGATCTTGTTGGGAATCGTTGAAGTTCATAATTTATTTAATATCCTCACTATAAGTGTTTCTTGGGAATCAATTCATTATGCAACTTCTTGTCGATTAATATTGTATTGAAAATAAATTAAGAATGTTTTTTGTACGGGCTAGGGCCAAAGTTTGCGACCCTCAATATGGCCAATGAAATACTTGAGAATGACAGTGGTGGATATGTAAAGGTGATGGTATTGGTGGTAGACCAATTGGAAATGAAATGGTGGTTTTGGTTTGTTCGATTTAGAAAGATACGTGTCTCACTATTATTTCTATCTCCTCATCCACAAGGATTCAAGGTAATATAGGTTGCTTTGAATTCCTTTTTTGTTTCTCACTCAAATTCCTCTATAAATTATTCACCTTTTCATTATGAAGCTTTTCTTTAAATTGCATTTGTACATGATGCTCGATTAGTTAGATTTCTTTTGACGCTCTACGTTTCCTCAAGGACAAAGATACATTAGTTAAAAGAAATGGAGACTCTTGTATGACAATGGTTGCAAAGTGCAAACATTGATCATTCAAGGATGATTTCACTTTGTTGAGCTTCTTTTGATTGGAGTCTTGATTTTTTTCCAAAAAAGAAAAAAGAAGTGCAAGGTTGGATTGTAACCCACTCCTATATATCTTGCCTTTTTTTTTTAACTTTTTCCCTTCTTTCCTTTCATAGTGCTTTACTGTAAAGAAATATAGATATAATTTGAAAACATAAAAGAAAGCTCAAAATAGAAGCGAGTAGAAGACGGGACAAGTGAATTCAATGAAGAGACAACAAGTGGAGCATGATAAGGACGTGAGGAGGAAAGAAAGATGTGTTACAGTCACTATGATGAGTTAATTCTTTAATAAGGGAAGTATTAGAGTGAAAAAAAAAAAAAAGATAGGGATTTTTTATATCAGATTTAGATAAGCCAAGACTGAATAAGATATGAGAGGCTAACACCCACGCAGTAACGTTTTATAGCTATGTAAGAAAATCTAAATCTTCAGCAGTTTTATAAACATACATGTAATCTTATCATGCTACTATTTTTTTTTTTTTTTTGGATAATTTGATGAAGTGGGTATTTTGGTTTTCGATAACCGACACTTCAGTTTAGGCAACAATTTTTTTTATTCCAGATGTGCTTATTTTATTTGAAAGCATTTTCAGGTTATCCCTATTTTATTTGAAAGCATTTTTTGTAAACATTTTTTCCCTGTTATTGAAATTTCCCTTGAAAATATACTAAAACCTTCTCAAATATTCATTTCATTGCAACTGCGATTTTCTTATTTTATCAACTTATTCTATTTACATTCCTTTATTATTTTCACTTTTCTCCTTATTCTATATTTGTATTGTTTACACAGTAATAACAAATATAAGATGGCTTTCACGAAGGAGTGAATATAGAAATTAGGTGAAAAGTCCATTATCTTAGAACTCATTGGGAAGTAAAGATATCTCATCCTACTGCACTCTCTTCCTATATGTGTTTGTTTAGGAAAGTAAAGAATAGTGAATATGAATTAAACTCCATTTGCTCCAATTCTTGCCACTGCAAATGGGGAAATTATTTCAAAATCTTGTATTCATAATTTGTGAATTGATAAAAGAGCTTGCCAACCAAAAAAAATAACTAACTTCCTTCGGCTTTTGTTCTTGCTCAATCAATTAATTTGCATGCGTGACATTATATTGCTAATAATTCAGAAAAGCATGTGGAGACACTCAGAGACTGTCTATTTGTCGTTTATTTGCTTATGTACATGAATTCAAAATGTAGTGTTTGGCACTAGAAACTGATGCAGTAGTCTTAGAAATTAGATTCAGTGTTCAATGCATGGTGCGATGGTTTGGTCACCTGCAAAGACGGCCTACAAATGCCCCAACTAGAAAACTTGACTCAATAGAAACTGTAGAAATTCGACGAGGTAGGGGTAGACCAAAGTTAACATGGGATGCATTAATTAAGAGAGATTTGAATGGTTTGCAAAGCTCACCATCAATTGCACTGAATCGAGCACAATGGAAAAGTTTGATCCATGTAGCCGACCCCAGTTAATTTGGGACTGAGGCTATGTTGTTGTTGTTGTTGTTGTTGTTCAATGCATGGTGCAAAGGAGCTTCAGAGGCATCACACGTTTTGTCTCTTTTATCATGCTTTTTGAGACATGTCAAAAAGAATGAAACACTAATTAAAAGAACCAAAAGAAATGCACTATTACTATATCTTCCATCCTTAGAGCACGCAGCCTAAGCAATTTTTTTTTTTTTGTCAAATAGCCTAAGCATTTAAATATATATATGTGTGTGTGAGTGTGTGTGTGTGTGTGTGTGCATCATTCAATAAATTTCCATCTCGCCCATAGTTAAAAAGTAAGTACATTTTCTATTGATAAAATAAATGAAGTACTTTACCTTTGTGCGAGGAATCAAAACATTTCTAGGAATTGGCAACCCGGTTGAAGCGGCATATTCTTGAGCAGCCAAGAGCTTTGCTTGAGTAAAGCGAGTTCCTTCGACAAAAAGAGCCAACCAAAATGGATGAGGGAATGATTTAAGCCTTTGGAAAGCTGCCTGAAGAATGCAATCAAAAGCAAGCATTATGGTAAGCATCATAAGTGAAAATCACCAAACAAAAATTTCTAATGTGATTCGATACCTTCAATATACTTTCATCCTTTACCCAACTTCTTTCCAAAAAAACATATTCAGAAAACCACATTGACCAGCCAATCACCTGCAAATATCAATTAAACTTGTTAACTAAAGAACCATCTATTTTCGCACATGCAACCAAGGAATGAAAATTTGATAAAATTAGCCGAAGTTTATGTGAAGTTTATCGAAGTTGAAGGGATCGAAACGAAGTTCACGGGTAGTTTTAAAACTGCAAAACTTCGGCGAAGTTTGTGTTAAAAATCGACAACATTGATACAAATTGATATGGATTGCTAAAAACAATGAGAGATTGCAAACTTTTCAATCAAAAAAATCGAATGTGTGTAGAAGACGGAAGGGTTGAGGGATGTAATTGATGGTGGCTTTTGAGGGTTATTAAGAATTTGAAAGTGGCTCACTTTTATACACACATCTCTACACCATCTTGTGATCCCTTGATTTTGCATCAAGATTCAATGTATGCATCGAGATTCACTTTTGCACACACATCTCTACAACGCTTTGTAGTTTTTTTGTTGATATATAATGTCAAAAAATTGCGTGGTAATACTCGTAAAGATAGAATAAGAAATATAGAAATTCAAAAACAAGTAGGAGTAGTACCAAGTGATACAAAGATTAGGGAAGGGCGGTAGCGGTGGTTTGGCCACCTTTAAAGACTGCCTACAAATGCCCCAATTAGAAAACTTGACTCAATAGAAACTGTAGAAATTCGACGAGGTAGGGGCAGACTAAAGTTAACGTGGGATGCATTAATTAGGAGGGATTTGAATGATTTGAAAAGCTCACCATCAATTGCACTTAATCGAGCACAATGGAAAAGTTTGATCCATGTAGCCGACACAAATTAATTTGGGACTAAGGCTATGTTGTTGTTGTTGTTGTTGTATATAATGTCAAAAATTTTCTTTTGCTTTAAATATTGATCCATACAAAAAAAAAACATCTTTCATAATTTTAATCGTACTTATGTGAATGTGCAATTAATAAAATGGTTAGAGAATCAAATTAAGTGTAATTATTATCACTAAAAAGTAATCTACCATACACAGTATGCATGACTAATGCTAATAAAATTGACTTAAAATCATTAAATTGTAAATTTTTAGGTATAACCGTATAAATGCATAATTGTGTTTGTTTTGACATCATATAAAATGATTTTTAGTTTATTGACCATTTAAATAAAAATTTCTTAAGCTTCTTCAAGTTAGCGAATTTTTACCGAAATTTTTCACGTCAAATTAAACTTCTCCGAATTAATTCCGATTATCAAGAGGACGAATTATAAGGCGAAACCAAAGTTTCGATCCTTGCATGCAACCAATATAGTTATCAAAATCTTGCTATCAAGACTTTGAGTCCTACAATTTCAATTGATTTTAATCCTCAATTTCAGTCATTTCACACCTAAAATTCAACAACAACGACAACAATATAGCCTCAGTCCCAAATTAATTGAGGTCAGCTACATGGATCAAACTCTTCCATTGTGCTCAATTTAGTGCAATTGATGGTGAGCTTTCCAAACCATTTCACACCTAAAATTCAATGATTTCAATTTAAATCACTGCAGTCCATATTTGACTCATGAACCTTTTCTTTTGTTGCATACGCATGAACCTTGTGTTCATAAGATCAATTAAAAAATTCAAGATCCCTAAATTTGATAACTCCCAATTTTCATCTTACTAAACCATCTCTACATTTCATGCATTCGAAGATTTAGAAAAGTATACAATATTTCTATCCTTTTAGTCTCATTTAAAGAAAGAGAATATGTATGTTTCTCAATGATGATTTCAAATAAAAAAAGCTATGAGTTGATTTGACTTTAGGATAATGTTAGTTCGATAGTCAATGAAAACCACAAAGCCTCAATCCCAAATTAGTTAGGGTAAGCTCTATGGATCAAAAGAGTAAAGTATTCATTACTAAAAATTTCTTTGCAGGGAAATAAAATGTTACACAAAAGAAAATATAAATAAATTTTGAAATAACTAGCAAAAATAAGGGGAAACAATTTGAAATGGGGATTGAGTATTGTTTACTATATGAATTCTAAATACATAGATGTTCATATTTTTTCCGTACAAAAAATCTAAAAATTACAAATCAAATCTGATCCTAATTTGAACGACTTCACGACTCTATCTCAGTTTAACAATTATGACCTCAAGCATAATAGTAATATAGATACTGAATTCAAATAGGGGCTGCAGAGAACACCAATTAAGCTGACCGGAGCAGTCCTTACATATTTCAATTCAAAACTATAATGGTAAGTATGCCTCCGGCAATAAAGTGAGTTTTCTAACCCGACTAATTTTTAGGTAAAGACCCTTGAAGACATTTTTCTTTCCATAAGCGTTGCTACAAAATGTGGTTTTAAGATGATGATTGCATATTAATTCTTCAGATCAATCTACTAAACTCAAGTCACCAATAATGGTAGGTTTTAATCACTAATCCTATTACAACATCAATCTAGGCAATGACAAGATCATAAACACTTATAACTCCAATTCAACATAATTATATGAAGAACAAAGAGAACTACTGAAATTGTATTGATAATGGAGAAGAAATCTCACAAGAGGAACAAGAACCCACAGCTATTCGAGAGGTAAGATCTTCACCAACTACTCACAAGGTAGAACCCAAATTCTAACACTTTTCTCATATCCCCCAATAAGATCCTACATCCCTTATTTATGCATTCCATTGCTTGTTATCATCACAGCCCCCCTCAAGGTGGTGCATAAAGCACAGAACAAGAAGGACGGCCATGCATGATTCAGGAGCTCACAATATGGGAAAAACTAAAATGATCATTGAGAAGAATGGTCGTGCTAGGATCCATATGAACCGAGCAGTAAGGAGGCAAACAACGTTGACCTCCAACAATTGTGTGAATCCAATAGCAAGTAAGGTGCCCATGAAAGTTGAATAGCTTCGGAGCATGACCCAAGATCCCAACACTGGAGTGTCCATAAAAGAATTGGTGCTTGCCACACCCCTCAACATCTTCTCGTCAAACACTATAAAATGCATCAATATCCTCACATCCCCCACACAGTCTCGCATGAACCTTGGTCCCTACAAGAAATGGAGGCACAACAATGTTGAAACAAGCAAGCCGGTCAGCAACGAGAACTATGCAGTCCTGACACCAAGCTGAAAAGCGCCAATGAGGAACTCCCAAGCCAGCTAAACCCGAAGAGGAAACAGATGCTTGTCAAGTGCACTAGGCAAGACCTTATCGAATCTAACCACTAAGCCGGTACAACCAAGAACTACCAATATATCACAACCATTAGTTTCAGACGAGTACTCAATTGGGAAAGTTAAACACACAATGCTAGGAGCTTTATTGAGGGGCACGAATATCATAAAAGAAATACCCCGTGAACAGGTATAAAAAATCCATGAAATTCCCTAGATTTTGGCAAAATTTATCAATTTTCAAAAGAAGGGAAACAAAATTAATGTGTATGGAAGAAAATGTCAAAACTCCACAAAATATTCGACATAATTCAGGGAAGTCCTATCAAATAGTTGCAAAAATTGCAAAACTTACATGACTACGTGGAAGTTTCGAGGAAGTTTCAGTAAAGTTTTGTAAAATGTACCAAAACCAATCTAAAATGAAACCGTAACACCACAAAAGGGAAGTGGCCGGATACGTGCGTGGCTCAATGGTTTGATATGTGGTTAATTGGGTAAGAGGTTAAGGGTTCGAATCTCAATGGAGACGAATTCAAGGATGATGAGTTAATTTCTTTCTTACTAAAAAAAGAAAAGTAGTTAGCAAATTGCATATTGTATTGCAAAAATTGCAAATTGCATGTTGCATTGAAAAATAAGTTAAATAACTACTTTCAACAATTGTATTGTGACTCTTACGCATTACAATTGTATAACTATGTGTATTTTTAACAGCTTTCAAAAGAAATTTGAGTTTTTAGCATTTAAAATAAAATTTCATGGTTTTCATACAACGGTGAATTTTTTGCACAACTTCCTCTCATCGAATTAAATTTCTCTGAATTATTTCCAAATTTAGCGAGCGAATTGCAAGGTGAAGTTAAAGTTTCGAACCTTGCTTATAAATACTCCTAAAACTGTGTTGTGGTATATCTAAATATCACAGTATTACGTGGAGTCATTTCTCTTACCATCCAAACTGTTCGGGATATGGGCTTGCCAGACACACACACACACACACACACACACACACACATTGCCCTTACACACCATTTTTTTTGTTTTTGACTATATCACCCTCACATGGTTATGACTTAGGGTTGAGGGATGGTTCGGGAGAGCATAGGTGGTGCAGACGGTGGATTGGGCGGAGGTGGCGAGGGGCAGTGGGGGTGGCGATGGCAGTGGAGGTGGTTGCGATGGCATTGGTGGAGGGCAGTGGTGGTGGTGGTGTGTGTGTGTGTATGTATGCGCGCGCGGTTTTGAAATATGTAAGTATTTGGGGCTAGAGTAGTTGGGTCAAAAATTTACAAATTAGTGTGTGTAATGGCTTATGCAAACCCCGGTAATAAACACTCAAATATCAATCTCCTCAAATTGATAGAGGCCCTACATAAAATGTATTGTTCATGAAGTTGTTCAAATGAGAGGGAAACAATTGCAGCTAGCTTTGTTGGGTAAGTGATGAAGAATGGAGAAGGTAAAACATGTGCTACTAGATCATTGTTGAACAATGAGTCACCAAGGTGGACAGACATGGCCATAACAAGCAATTCTTGAAAGAAAGCAATGTGGTCAGGACTATGAGCAGAACACATACCTAAAGGAGCGTCAACACATGAATTTTGTGATGTTGCGATGGTCCACAAACAATTAGTTATCAAAGTGGACCAGCCACTTAAAAAGCCAGGATGGAAGTACACAACACAAGGAGAATCAAGGACCAGCTCACCAATTTTGAATAAGGATGGGTTGCGCTTAGATGACAACACGACATAACATTTATTCCAATATTTTGGAAAATGTCCACCTTCTAATCTTCTCGAGTTTTGAAACGGTTAGATGTCTTCCTCTACCCTAAAATCTCTGTTACAGCATCGCAACAGTGGCTGCCAAGGTGGGGGCCAACCTCGTTGAAGCAAGAACCTATCAACACAAATCTGAAATTTGAACGACTTCCACTTTTAGGGGCGTCTCAGATCTAGCTAGGATGTAGCTCGTCACAAAATCTGATTGTGAACTTGTTGAATGACAAACAATAAGACTCCAATTCAACAGAATTTATTGAAGAACAAAGAGAAATATTGAACCAACAACCGTGTGGTCGGAGTGGTAAGGGACTTGGTCCCTTAAGTGAGGTCTTGAATATGAGTCTCGTGGATGGAAAAAACTGGTTTGGTAGGGCCGCCACCTAAATGGGGCTCGACAATGACCAAGCGTGAATTAGCCTGTGTGGTTGGCTCTGGCCACCACGTGGGAAACCAAAAAGAAGAGAGAAATACTGAAATTGTATTGATAATAGATAAGAAATATCACAAGAGGAACAAGAACCCACAACTATATGAGAGGCTGGACTCTCCCAACTATTCATCAGAGTAGAACCACAATTCTAAAAACTTTTCTCATTTCCCACAATAAGATCCTACCTCCCTTATATATATATATATATATATATATATATATATATACATTTCATTGCTTGTAAACTAACTAAAATACTATGAAATGACAAATCGCCCCTTTAACATAAATAGGGGTCTATTAGGCTACATTATTACCTCACCCAAGACATACTCTAGACATAACATATGGATTGATTAATCACACTAAAAAAAATAAATTAAATTTCCATCCTTGCGAAAAATAATATAGTATATAAAAGATAGAATAATACAAAAATCCATTTGTAAATTTGCAAAGGACAAGCCATCTTACTGGAAGGAATTTCGACGATTTCTTCATTAATGCCAATGCACTACCAAGGCAACCTGCTCGCTGTAACAAAAAGGAAAAAAAAAATAATAATAACAAGCAATGTGGAAAATCGATTGGAAGCATAAAAATACAGCTCGTGCCATGGAAAACAACCTGCTATTGTAAGTTATTAAAATGAATCAGATAACAGTAAAACAAAAAAAAAAAAAAATCAAGTGAAATACCATATTCAACATGCACTCAACAGAAAGAGGTATATAATTAACGGTTAAAAAACTTATGCACCTGAGCTAAAACCCATCCAACAAGCCAATCAATGTCGCTTCTGTGATTGCATATAAGAAGTGCATGCTCTTTACCTAAAAAATAAGACCCCGAAAATATTCAAAATTAGTAAATTTATTGGTTATCGAATTAGACCACGAGTATGATGAAAAACAATTCGTTAATGCTCAACAATAAAAAACAGCTTATTTACATAAACTTACCCATCAAGTTGAAAGTTTCCGAATCTGTATAAAGCTGAACCTGTAACAACAATATAGCCTTAATCCAAGACAATTCAACGTTTTAAGAAAGGAAAATGCAAAAGTAACCCACTTTGGGCACCGCATTTTGCCTCGAGATGTGCACACACCGGTCGGTGCTCAAAGTGGATTACTCTAGCAGTTCAGAAAGACCACCAAATAGATAAAAGCATTTCCTCCAATAAATAGATACAAATAATTGAAGAATGGAATGGCACAAGGAGGAAGTGAGAGAATACCTTAACATGAGCCCACCAGTCAATAAGCCAAATAAGCTCCAACCACAGCAACTCGACCAACACTCTGTTAATCTTCCTATACGTGTTCTTCGACAATGGCCGAATAACCACAAAACAAATTGCCTGGAAAAGAAGACAAAATCCAAAAATCAATTACAAGAGAAGAGAAAAGCGAGGATTATTAAAACAAGAGAAAAGGGAAAAACCTGCGCAAGATTGACAATGAGGCCGGAAAGAAAAAATAAGAAGCCTAATGGAACCACCACTGCAGCAGCCGCGATCGACATGTCTTGGAGAAAACAAATAAATTCTTGACTATGTTAGAATTCTGAATTGATCGACTACTTAACTTAATGAATGCCCTAGAACAAAATCAACCAAAATATGGCATCAATTTCGTTCCAATATTCATGTGGTTGGGTTGATGAAATCATTCGTTTGAAAAAAAAAAAAAAAACATCATACCTAGCGTGAGAGAGAAGAGAAAGCAAGTACGACGCAGAGATGATAAGAACTCACACAAACCAAGGCGTTAATTCCCAAGTTCGCGCTTGTGCTTGCCTTGTGTAACTAAAAAGTAGGTTGTCAATTTTTTGTCCCGCCTCATTTTGTTTGCCCTGTAAAAAAAAAAAAAAAAAGTTTGTGTTGTAAATTGGATGACCCTTTAACCAAGCTTATGAATGATCACATTGTCAAGCATGACTTCTACATTGAATGTAACTTGTACACTCTACATAACTTGTATTCAACTCCAATGTATAATCACTTATCCATGTATTGTCACGTAACTTGTAATTTTCTCCAATGTACACCAACTCTTCCATGTATTGTCTATGTTGCTTGTGATGTGTTGTATGACTTGTGGTGTATGTATAACTTGTTCACATTGAATAAGTACAATTATCATCATCACCAAATGACCTATATAAAGGGTGCCAACTCCATTGTAATTCACACACCAATGTTAGAATGGAAATCTCTACATTTCTCAACTCTAGCTTTCTTCTCTCTTGTCTCCTCTTCTCTACTTGTTATAGTAGTTCTTAGTTTATGCCTTCTATACTTAAGTCTCTAGCAAGTCCAACTTAAGTTCTAGTTGGCTTACAACTTAGTTTACAACACGTTATCAGCACGAGCTTGCTCTAGCATTAAGGAGATCTTGAAGTTCAAGAAGGCTTGTTAAGGAGACAAAGCTAGGAAGGTATAACTTTTATTATTTAAATAAGTTCAATTTATTTCTATATAATCATGGTTGCTTCCTTTTATTACATGCATCACTTCTATATGCATATTTTATTCATATACCATGCATTATAACGTCACCGATTGCGAAAGTATGCTCCGTAGTTGCGTCTTGTACGATCTTCTACATCAGAAATCAAAAGTCAATGTGTGACATATAGTTTTTCTCTTAAAACTACAAACGATTAGTTATTGTTCTATTCTTGATTTTATAATACAAATAATGCTATAAGTTTGAGTCGATAGTGGGTAAGCCTTGTCCGCGGTAAAGCTAAACATTAAAAGGGAGACGGGTTATCCCGTTCGAGGAGGCATGGTATTAAGGAGACTATGTCTCGCCACCCAACCTGGAGGTTGTCCCACCAACTCATACGAATAGTACATTTTGTTTATTAATGAATCAAGTTGTGAACATATATCTAATCATATGTTATGTTTTTACATAAAAAGGGGAAAACTATTTTATATTAAATTTATTTTCAAAATATTATTCAACCGTAGTTGAATTTGTTGTCTTATTATATTACCGACAAGAATTACTTGTCACGGCAATTAGATACTACAATTCGTGAATAAAGCATATATGCGAAACTGTGTGTTATACACAATCATTCGCCAATTTCTCTTTAGAGATTTGAAAAGTGAATATTTCACTTTATATATATTTTCACCTTATGGAGTTATATATATACATACCAAAAAAGTAATGCTCCAAAAGCTCAAAATGAGCGGTTGAGTCTCATGCTACAAAATTTAATCAGTCAAATATTAATTATAATTCCACAATTTTAATTACCTCTATGTTGAGGCTATGTGGAAATATGACTGATGAGACAATAAATAGGTCACGTGGCCCGCCTCGATTTATTGCTGCAACAAATATCGAGTGCGCAAGTCGATCCAATAAATATTAAGGATTGATTTCTTGTCTCATGGTAGCTGAGTAAAATAATGAGATATTATAAATATAATATCGCTCCCGTCCAATCAGTTCAGCTTCAAATTAAGAAGCGTATGTTGCATATAATGATCATGATCGCAATAATAAATTTATGGACGTGGAAAAGGTGAAAATATAAGGTAAATGTCGTATTGACAATTCCACAAAAAACTGGAACAAAAGTGGTGCACCACTACAAAGGGTAAATAGTTATTGACAATGAGCGCTCATAATTGTGACATTTTTTTTGTCATATATGAAAGGCTATTTTGCCTAAATATTGTCATATATATACCCGAATATTTTTGTGACCTTTACCATGCCTTCAAAATCAAAGGCAAAATATTATGAATTTTATCATTGAAAATGGCTCGATAAAACAAGCACATCAAGATGTGTTTAAATCGTGACCTAAATATAGGCGATGAGTTTATGTCTTGTGTATCGTGCTACATGCATGTACATTATAATATAAAAGTGAATATTTCTCGAATTCGAACTTAGCGGAGGCTAATGTTCAGGCAATATCGGGTACAACAATTTTATTGTTAAGGTCTTATTCAGAAGAAGTCTACTCAGAATAATAGAAAATTTATCTATATGATTTAATCTGAGTATAATATTCCTGGCTTTAACTTCTGGAATATATAAGACACATTAAAACGAATGTCGTCATAAATCAAATGACATTCTTAATGTGGAAAGATATATTTGATTATCCATAATCATCAATAATGCGAAAATATCATAAATTCGCACGGACATCTTTTATCGAACTGAGTTTTTTTATTAGCTGGAGATTATCTCAAGGCAAATCAATAGGAGACTTATATTGATTTAACTCTCCATTAATCATATTATAAGATGCCTTGAATCCCTGATAGAGAATTTATTTATAGCAAGTTTTGTTAATTGTCACTTTGATGAAGCAATTTTCCCACCATCAGGGGGAGATATAAGTCAATTCAAAAGGAATGGCGTGAAATTGCTTGAAACACATCAAATTGCATTAAATTTGTTGTATTATGATTCATGTATAAATTAATATGAACTCGAAGTTCAAAGGATCATTCAGTAGCAACAAATTATGAATCAATTACTTGATGCAAGTATTATATACAAAAGAGTGACAATTATATGCTTCAGCATTAAATGGTTCATATAGAAAACGATGTCCATGTGCAACAAAATGCACAAGATGTCTCACCCATGTGAACATGAGGGGGAGAATCAAAATGAGTTATTGGTTAGTGTATTGCACTCTTTTCCCTTTGCTAAGGTTTTATCCCACTGGGTTTTCCTTGCAAGGTTTTTAATGAGGCAATTCTAACAATATTAAAACTCTTTATCAAGGTTGGTTAGTGTATTGCACTCTTTTTCCCTTTGCTAAGGTTTTATCCCACTGGGTTTTCCTTGCAAGGTTTTTAATGAGGCAATTCTAACAATATTAAAACTTTTTATCAAGGTTGGTTAGTGTATTGCACTCTTTTTCCCTTTGCTAAGGTTTTATCCCACTGGGTTTTCCTTGCAAGATTTTTAATGAGGCAATTCTAACAATATTAAAACTCTTTATCGAAGTTGATTAATATGAGAGCAATGTGTATCATTATTATGCTCCGTATAAAAAAAAAATTATGAGAGCAATGTACTCTTTTTCTTATACTAGATTTTTTCCTACATGGTTTTTCTAGTAAGGTTTTAATGAGGCATATATATTCTCTCAAAGTGTATCAATGTGTTGCACTATTTTCCTTAGCTTTGGTTTTGTCCCATTGGGTTTTCCGAGCAAGGTTTTTAATGAGGCAATCAACAATAATATACTACAAATCAAGATTGACGAGAACATTGTACTCTTTTTCCTAGACTAGATTTTTTCCCACAGGGTTTTTCTAGTACAGGTTTTAACGAGGCATATTCTCTCAGCAAGTGTCATCCAAGGGGGAGTGTTGTAAATTGGATGACCCTTTAACCAAGCTTATGAATGATCACATTGTCAAGCATGACTTCTACATTGAATGTAACTTGTACACTCTACATAACTTGTATTCAACTCCAATGTATAATCACTTATCCATGTATTGTCATGTAACTTGTAATCTTCTCCAATGTACACCAACTCTTCCATGTATTGTCTATGTTGCTTGTGATGTGTTGTATGACTTGTGGTGTATGTATAACTTGTACACATTGAATAAGTACAATTATCATCATCACCAAATGACTTATATAAAGGGTGCCAACTCCATTGTAATTCACACACCAATGTTGGAATGGAAATCTCTACATTTCTCAACTCTAGCTCTCTTCTCTCTTGTCTCCTCTTCTCTACTTGTTATAGTAGTTCTTAGTTTATGCCTTCTATACTTAAGTCTCTAGCAAGTCCAACTTAAGTTCTAGTTGGCTTACAACTTAGTTTACAACAGTTTGGACATTAATTTTTTAAATATAGGCTAGATAGAGACAAAACTTTGATGTTTAAATTAAAATTTGGGACGAGTTGAATAAGATCATCTTAGCTCGAATCCGGTTCGGATTTCAAAAGATGTTTATTTTATTTTAAAAATATATTCCATGTATCGTATAATTCACAAAAAAAAAAATAGAAATAAAAAAACTACATAGCTTGGTATACAAAATGTACTATTTTAATTTCGAGACTTGCTAAATTGGTTATGATAACATTATATGCTTCGTCTTTTAACAAAAAATATTATAATATGTTGTAATTTAAAATAATAAATGTAAATTAAACATTACTTTATAAAATTATGTTAAAGAATACTATATTACGAAGAATTTACAATGACTTTATGAATAAAAATGTTTTTAAACATAAAATATTTTTTTATTAAATTCGACAAATCTGAACATTTCGACAACCCAGATTAAAAGTAAATTGTGTCTGGGCATGACATATTTGTCTGAATTTACAACCGAGCGGGGTCCGAACAATACAAATGCTCATTTATATCATGGGCAACCGGACCCGGACCCGGACCCGTCTAGACTCGAAAAAATTGACACCCCTAACTAAAAGTATATTAGATACAAGGAATTGACGAATTAGCCCCTTGTCGTACAAACTTTTAGAGTTGGCAATAAAATGGGTACCCGTGAGTGCGCGTCCTTTCGGACACCCTTCCTTAATAACGACTAAAGCATTGTTTGGCTAGAGGTGGAGTTAACTCTCAGGAAATAACTTGGAAATGAGTTGGAACTAATCATGTTTGGTTGCCCAACTTCCCTCCAAGTTATCTTTCAACTCACACTCAAAGTGAGAGATATCTACCCTACATCCTTGGGAGGATCTCCCAGGAGTTTGTAAACACAATTACTTTTTACTACCCACAACCATTTCTTTTGTTTGAAAGACATTTACGTCAATTTATATATTTTATTGTTTAAAAAATCGCAACTTTCATGTAAGCTTAAAGTTGAACCAAACATTAATATATGATCTTTTCAATGTGATTTAACTTCAAAGAACTAACTCCACTCACACTATAAGTTAGATAAAATACACCAAAGGAGGCCTAAAAATAATGTTCAGACTTCGCACTCTTACTCGTTTTTTAAACAAATACTTTTTTTTTGTCCCGACCATAAAATATTCAAGACCCGTTTTTTGTTCAGACCATTTTTTAATATGATAAAATAATTTTTTCACATAATTATTTACAAAATGCTTGATTTTCATGTCACTGTTCATTTTATTACTATAAAAAAGACATTTATATATTCAACATTCAAGTCTTACAAATTCTTCATAAAAATAATATCATCATTGATGGAATTACAATACAAACATAATGAAAGTTTTTGAATACTTTTATAAATAAATAAAATTTCATGCGAATTGATCGTTAAATGGGTACCAGTTATTTGATAAACTTGTTTGAGCCTGAATCCTATTTTTAAGATGAACAAGAAAGTATGCCCATATTTGTATTTATTTAAGAAAAATCATGTTGTCCACAAATTAGTCGAGACATTTTTTGCTACTCCTAGGCCTATCCATTTCATGGTCTTAGATTGAATTAGCTACATTGGACTTGCTAATCCAATATTCGTTTGGCAGATTAACTAATCAACTGGACGATCTAATACTTAATAAAGGTGACTAAAGTAAACCATCATTATTGGTGGGACTAACTAGTCTCATTGGGCATGACACATTACCAAACTTCTCTTCTATCATACACTATTGTTCGAGAATCGAAATAGGCAGGAACCGAAAAACAGTCCTCAATTGTGTGAGGTGATTTGAGGGAGACTAACCCTAACCAAGGAAGGAGGAAAGAGATCTTCGAATTGTGAGAGAAGGGACTGCAAATCTTCGAATCGTAGGAGAAGGGGAGGCGATATTCGGCCAAAACAGTGCGTTTTCTCAATTGGGTATGCGTAGATTTTGTTTTTGGTGTTCTGTAAAATGTGTATTTGTTGTTTTTTGAGTTTTTGTGTTTTGATTCATCGATTTCAATTTTAGTAATGTACTGCGTCAAGCAAGTTCAAGCAGCTAATGTTCACAGCAGTAAAGCTAAGATCCGATGAATGGATATTTTTTTTTTTTTGAGTTTTTTGGTTTGGCGTTTTTACATGTGAGAAAGTGGAACGATAAAACATTCTACAACTAATGTTAACACTTGAAGCACATCTCATGACTTAAGGGACTACATCTCATTTAAACTGGAATCAGAGATCAAAATAAAAAAAAAATGATTAACCCAGAATTGAAATTCATAGATTAATCAATGTTTTGTTGGATTAATACCAAGACATTAGACAATGCCACTCTGTAGTATGTATCAATTATAGTTAAAATTAATTGATGTCGTTGATTGAAACTAGAAACTTTGTTGGTTGTTCTGTTGGGGTCTCTTGAATGGTCATTTTTTGTCAAGCTTGCTTTGGTTGTTAAAGACATATTGGAGGGCCAGACTTCAGACAAGTCTAGTGACTACCGGCTTATTTTCTTCTTGATGCTAATGTGAAACTGTGGATTCTGCATTGATGATGGTGAAGATAAGAAAGTTAGGAGTTGGGTGCTGCATTAATATGGTGATAGGTTTGGAATGACACAGAGTTTTCTTTGCCCACTTGGAATGGATGGGTGGACATTAGTTACACAGTGAATGTGAGGAATTAGAGGAGAAATAGAAAATGTAGTTTTGATTCTCTTTTTCTTCATTTTTTCAATGAGGGTCTCAATTTTTCTGTCTTTTCATTAGGTCCTCTATGTCTAATTAAGCAATATATTGGCTACTCAAAATTGAAACAAAGTTGGAGAATAGTATTTTGTTTTGCTTTTCTAATTTTTTTTTCTGAAGAATTTGAGTTTTGGGCTGCCAAGAGAAGGGCTTATATGAGGAACTGTTGTTACTTTCTATGTAGTTGTTCAGCTCATAATTTGAAAAGATTTGGATAGTATCTTTGGTTTTGTGTAGGAATAGAGTTCTGGGCTACCAAAAAAGGGGATTTTTTATGATTTTTTTGAGGAAGTGACTTAGTTTTTGTGAATTGTTAGGCAGCACTTGCAAAAACTGGTAATCTTTTCTTTCTGGTTCAACAGTTCTTATCTTCTTTTGTTTTTTAATGAAATACTCTCGAAGTTTTATACTATGCTTTTTTAATGCTTTTTTCTTTGCTTTCTATATATTAATTAATGCTAAACTTGCTAACAATTAAAATTTAAAAATTGAAAACTCAAGTAACCATAGTATAAAACTTACATGCATATAATTATTTGAAATTTGGGGGATTGATATGGGTATTCACATGAACTCTAAAAACATTTTTTTATCATTATGTTGCTTTGAGCCATTCTTACGCTTTCAACACCCAAAAGCTATATTCATTTAATACAATATTTCTAATAATAGTTGAGATACATTATCAACTATGGTTACCCACCTATGGATTCAAATTCATCAAGAGCTATTCGTTTTGGATGCTATGTTGAACCTATTCTTTTTAATACCGAAACTATACACTTTTTTGAGAGACATTCATTAATTTGTTTTAGGAAAGTTGGTTTCATATAGATTACCCACCTATGAATTCAAATTCATCAATAACTCAACCTTGTTTAAGGGATTTGGCAATCAACCACCTCCTCATTTGCCTGCGAGTCATTGAAATCATGCTACATATGTTTAGAGTTGTAGCAAGTCGTAGGCGTCGTGTGGAACGAACTTACGAACTAGGTTATGACAAGCTTCGACAAATTATCAATAACCTCCTTTACAAATTTGATGAAACTTGCTACAAAATGGTTCAGATGAAAAGGAAGTCATTTGAAAAATTGAGAGATAAGTTGTACGAACATGGAAAATTAAGGGATAAAGCGTTGTGTGCTTGTTGATGAACACTTAGTCCATTACCCTCTGCATACTATGACACAACATACGCAATATGATCATTTCAATATGATTCTAAAGGTCGGGAGACACTGTAAGTAAGGTATTCATGAAAACTATTCGCGCTTATACGATTGCAACGTGTACTTCAGAAGCACTCGGAGCCAATTGGTCCCGAAGAAACTGATTTGAGATAGAAATATTTCCAGGTACTTCATTATGGTAAAAACTTGCTCATTTATTTTGCTTTATTCATAGAAATTTTCCTTGGTTATATGACATAAATTTAATTGGTTTTGTCAATGTAGGGATGCCTTGGTGCTATCAACGGGACGCGTGTACCAATTATCGTCCGTAACAATCAGAAGGTGTGATTTAGGTGTAGGAAAGACTTCCCAATGTTGAACCTCATGTGCATTTGTACACCATCTAAGCTAATTACATACATCGTACTGGGTTGGGAAAGGTCGATCGCCGATGGAAAGATTATGAGGGATGTTGTCTCACGACGTAATGATTTAAAAGTTCATAATTACACCTACTATTTGGTCGATGCAGGGTACTCTAATAATCAAGGTTTTTTAGCACCCTTTCGAGGTTAATGGTACAACTTATCAGAATGGGCAACTAGTAAACATCGTGCGCAAACACCTGAAGAAGTTTTCAACATGCGTCATGCAAAGGCAAGAAACATTATTGAAACTTGCTTCGGGGCATTGAAACAATTGGACCATGTTACGTAATCCTTGTTACTACAATGTCAAAACGACTACGTTTATAATCATTGCATGTGTTGTTCTTCACAATTACCTAACAATAGAGACACCATATGAGTTGTTGGATAACGTGGTGTCTGAAGGGCAAGAGTTGGGGGCCGAAGACGACGCGTCGAATGAATCACCTGAGGTCATCAACCAAGTGGGACTAACTGATGCGTGGACTACATATCGCAATGACCTTACCATGAATATGTGAGATTCTTACCATTGAAAGAAGGCAATTAATGTCGAACGTGTTTGAAATTCATAAACAACTTTTTTATTTTGTTTGTATGCTTTTATTTGCGGAGACTATTTATATGTGAACTGCTGGAATTATAATGCTCCTTGTTGGGATTGTTGTTTGACATTATTTTTTATGGGCCATATGTTTTTTTTAACACATACTAAAAATCACAAAAGTAATTTTCTACGTCATGTTTTATGCATGGCATGGAAAGCAATTGAAAAATGGTACACTATGTTTCGTGGTTAGAACCCTAGTATATATGGGACATGGTACGAGTGCTACAAACAATAGATAAACGTTGATGGGTTCTTCATTATCATTTCAACACGAAAGAAGAAACAATAGCCAATTTTGATAGGTACATTGTTGCTACTACAATTGATAGGAAAGTTCATGATCAACTTACACTGGAGGAAGCTCTCGCCAAACTAGATGATATCCCACCGCCATTGCTACCCTCGTGCATGTGGATTGTAGAGTTGTACGAGGCAAAAAGAGTCCCTCTACCATGTTCACCTTCTTTTGATAAGGAATCACGTATTGACTTGTTCCCTCGAGACTTTCACACTTTATCAAAGAGTTGGCGGGGGTTATGAAACCATTATGGATTCGTGATTTTTTGAGTATTTGTTGTCTGAACAAGGGAAACAATCGTCTTCTTATTTTTTTTCTTTTGCATGGTGCATCTCTTTGATAAAAAGTGTTCGCCGCTTGTTTTGAAAAATGATATTGAATTTAGTGATTTTGTATGAACAAGAAAATATTAATCCATGTCATGAACTTTTTTTTGGACTACTTTATGCCTTTGTTCCTTTTTTTCATCATTTTTACCTGTTTAAACATTAAATAATGAAAAAGTATACCCATATGATTTTATCAATAAATCAGTATTAAAGAATGTGTCCCAATAACAATACAACATCCATTCAACATTTTTATCAAACAAAACAGTTTTTAAAGAAAAAAAAAGCTATCACATATGCAAAATCGAGCTTTAGATGAGAAACTAGGATTTTTTTACTTGATTAGTACACATGGGAAAATTTTTTATCAACCCAACACACCCACAATTTTTTTTTACCAAACTAACACATTTTTTACCATGTCAGTGCCACGTCACCGCCACATCACCCGGAGTGTTGGTGTGGCAGTGACGTAAATGTGCATTCTATGCAAAATGTGACCTCGAGTCACGTTTTGCATAGAGGTCACTATTTGCATAGAATGCAATTTGTGACCTCGAGGACACCATCTTTGTACGCCGAAAGCACACCCCAAACCCCAACCGAAACCACACCCCAAACAACTTGGACATGGGAACATGGAATGTCAAAACACTGCCACTTCATACAAGTGCATCTACGAGCTTCCAATTTCATCACTTGCTTGTTACACCCTTTTCTCAAATAATAGCCACGTGCTGCAGTGATGACTTCAAATGTGTCATTTGCACGATTCAACCCATAATGTGTCTCTTGGCACAACCTAAGCCCATGACTTGGTACTAAATCAACTATAGTTTATTTATTATGTATACGCCTGATTATTTTCACTTACTTCATGTACTTTGCTTTTTAATTGACTAAGGTTTTAAAATTTTCATTTAGTAACACATAGACTATGTAATGCATGTACTTTTTACATCAATTTGAAAGACTAAAGTTTGGACTCACTATGTCAATCTAACTGGTTCCCACGCCAGCATGGATCTCGAGGTGTGTCTTCGATCACGTCTCGAAACATACTATTCTAATGTTGAATATCAAGTATACGACCCTAAAGAAAGTGCCTTTTTGGAACTAATTCATCAATGAACACAATTGGAAGAGGATTTTTACCAATACAAACGAGACCAGTTGTGAAGACGAGCAGTGACGACGGGAGGCAATGACCGACGGGAGTCAAGGACTGACCGGCGGGAGGCTACCAGCAGCGCCAGCAATAGGCGATTCGTGCCAGTGGGAGGAGACCACCAACGCAGTCATGAAGCGAGCAGTAGCGCCGCGCCGAGAGGGTGATACGCGCCGCGAGCAGAAGCGAGGCGGGCAAAGCGCGCGGCGCGCAAGCGGTGCAATCAACCATTACATAGTCTATGTGTTACTAAATGAAAATTTTAAAACCTTAGTCAATTAAAAAGCAAAGTACATGAAGTAAGTGAAAATAATCAGGCGTATACATAAAAAATAAACTATAGTTGATTTAGTACAAAGCCATGGGCTTAGGTTGTGCCAAGAGACACACATTATGGGTTGAATCGTGCAAATGACACATTTGAAGTCATCACTACAGCATGTGGCTATCATTTGAGAAAAGGGTGTAACAAACAAGTGGTGAAATTGGAAGCTCGTAGATGCACTTGTATGAAGTGGCAGTGTTTTGACATTCCATGTTCCCATGTCCAAGCCGTTTGGGGTGTGGCTTCGGTTGGGGTTTGGGGTGTGCTTTCGGTGTACAAAGATGGTGTCCTCGAGGTCACGTTTTGCATAAATGCAAATTGTGACCTCTATGTAAAACGTGACTTGAGGTCACGTTTTGCATAGAATGCACATTTACATCACTGCCACACCAACACTCCGGTGATGTGGCGGTGACGTGTACTGACGTGGCAAAAAATGTGTTAGTTTGGTAAAAAAAATTGTGGGTGTGTTGGGTTGATAAAAATTTTCCCCATGTGTACTAATCAAGCAAAAAACCCTGAGAAACTACACCATGTTCAAGGTATATCAACCACCATTCCCAAATATATTAATATATTCAAGCAAACCATGTTCTGTGCTACAAAGAAAAGTATGCATTGTCACTTCAAACATCCACAAAAGTAATATTTTCAAGTTTAACTAAACTCGTCCACATTCCATAATGGAAATCTGCATTGTTTCTTTAAGATTAACTAAACCAGTCAATATTGATTAAATTCATAAAACACCCATAAAAAAACATGACTACAACATAGGTGTCACGACCCAAAATTTTAACTGTGTTATTGGCTTTACACAGGCTCGACGACCCGTATAGTGGGACCCACACCGTGCTACGTCCGTTTACGAGAGGCAAGGGGTACATTTTATATTTGTGTGATGTATGCCTAGTATATTGTACATGTGTCGACTACCAAGTCATTTACGGGTATGCAAGTAACGAGACGAGCGGGGACGTGCCTCGAGTCGCGTGCCGACGTGGGCCCGAGGTAGCATCTCGTGGGGTAAGATTAATTAATTTACATTAAATGTAATTTAATGATTTGCTTAATAAGTGGCTATAGTAGTTGTAATGTGGTCACATTAAATCAATATGCAATGACCTATAGTTTACAAAATAAATCAAGATGCATTGGATTTGCCTCGAGATATGCACTTTACGAGACTCGATGAATATTTGATCAAAGGCGGTGGAAAAAAAGATATTTATAGGTTTGCCTCGAGATTCGTGTTGCACGAATCTCGAGGACATCAAATATTTAACTTCCACCTTATCCAAAGTCGGGTAAAAAAAATAGTGAACCAGAGAGAGAAGAAGAAGAAGAAGAGAAGAGAGAGAGAGAGAGAGAGAGAGAGAGAGAGAAAATGAAAGAGACCGAGCTCGACGTGAACATAAGGTGAGTGAATTTCCCTTGTTGTTGTTGTTGTGTCGGTTATTGTTGGTGTTCGAATTGACGAACTCGGACGAACTGCCATGACAGTTCGTTCGAGCTCGAGGAAGGCAGGGGAGTAGTCTCCCCTGCAGTCTCCCCTGGGGTTGGGATGGAAGCTGACTGGGGTTGGGGATGGAAGCCCAACCCCAGCGACGAGAATAAAAAAAAAAAAAGAAACATAGCCGAGGCTCTGTTTCAGCAAAGAAGAAGAAGCAACCGGGTCGGGCCGACCCGGACCCAGGTGGGCGGGCCGGGGCCGGACCTTGACCCGAGAGATCGGGTCAAACCGACCCGGATCTGGATGGATCGGGTCGGGTTGACCCGGACCCACTAAAAAACAAAATAAAATAAATATATATATTTAATTAGTTAAATTAATTAAACTGATTTTTAATAAATAAATCCCTAAAAATATAGAAAATATGGGAAAATTCAGGAAAATCCCATAAAAATAGGGAAAATATATTTGTGATCGAAATTAATAGAAATTCGAGATTTCCATAAAAGTGAAGAATTCGAAAGTCTGTCGAGACGTTATACGGAGGTTTTACCTCGAAAAATTTGAAATGGGCCAAATGGCAAAAAATAAATAAAAAAGGTTTTTCGAAATTTGTCTCGACTTCGATTTGGCCTAAGTGAGACATTATTGAATGTTAGGGAACTACGGGGGAACTCAAGCGTTTGGGCATGTACTTCGATTGCTGAAGGATCAGATAGACTAGGACAAGCATGTGACTTGTAAGTACAACTGTGAGATTTTATATTTCATTTCATTCACCCTTATTGATTTATTGGTCTATTGGTAGACATTACTACTTGTCATCTCGCATCATGTTGTTCTTATATCTATTCATGAATGAATATTGTGACATGATGCCTTGTGAATTATTTCATTGCCTCTAATTTCTACACTTGATGTCGTTCTTGAATACAATTGATGAAAAACATGCTAATGGACTACTTTGAATTTAAATAGTTTTGTATTCGATTTCCTTTGGGCTTTGCAGCCTAACTTGTCTTGGAATTCTAGAATGTTGGAATTATTTGTTTTTGAAATTAAAGTTGGGATTATCTAGTGTCCATTGCACGAGAGATGCGCGGTTCACGGGGACATGGGTCTACCAGAGTTCCGGCACTCACCACTACACTTGCGCGACACACGAGTTATGGGGCTCGGGGTGGTCGGTAAGCATGAGATTGATGTTCTAAAGCGTAGAGCGCAGCTCCGCTATATTTATTAGAGATATGTTGAGCGTAGCTCCATATCGTAATGGGAAAAGGTAGGTGATAGGTCTCACCGCCGACCGGACGTAGATCATCTCGACTTAGCCTGTGTTTGTCTCTATATCTTTAACTGTGGTATTTACTTGCATTACTTGTTTCAGCAATTTATTTCGCTCCTTTATGCTTTTAAATACCATTTGTTTATTTGGAAATGTGACATGAAATTCTCCGGTTAGTACTTAAATATCATTATACTCACCGTTTAGTTTGTGACGGTGGGTGTAGTTCCATCGAGCAGTAGCAGACCGGGGAAGGAGAAGATCGGCAACTTCCTCTGAGCAGTTCGGCGACTCTCCTCACTCATTTTGTACGTATCGACTTTTGTTGTATTATGATTAATTATGTCATTTTGGGTTGTACAATGGGTTGAGTGAATAGTTTCATATCTATACATGCATGTGATGCTGTAGTTTTTCTTGGTTTCCACACTTAGGAATTGTTTTGGAGAATTAATGCTTCCGCTTTATACAATGTTTCCGCTTAACATTTGAATGACCTATCAATGTGATAATATAACAATACATGGAGATTTGGAGAATTATAGGGACGATAGGCTGACTAATACGTACTTAAGTCTTAGATCATGCGGATTAAGGCTTGAGTACGGGATTAGGCCGAGCGGTGCCTTGTTTAGAATTAGAGGTCGTCACAATAGGTCAATCGAACATCGCATGAAGCCACTCGAGTCTGGACTCTGGTTGCAAAGTCATGAAAGCCGCAATAAGTTCCACGCGACCCATAATCTTGTTGCCATAAATTGCTCTCTAAACGTCTATCAATTCGTGGACTTCGGCAATAGCATTAATAAAAGAGTCATGCAAGTCGTGTTCAACACGAATGTCACTAGTTACTTTGGAGATTTCGTTCGCCATGACCTGTGTTGTCGCCACCATTTGGTCTCCTAAGTAAACATCATTGTTCACATTTTTCTTCTTCTTGGCTTGATTCCCATTAGCATCAAGAGTTGCAGTCCGGGTTCTCGATGATGTAAGCGTGGTATCGACATCTTCAGTGGGCTCCACTTCAATCTCACTTTCACTGTTGGAGTCATGAATGTCGTCGACATCCTCAGGAGCATCCTCTGGTGCACGACATCTTCGTCCGTCGCCCTATCATTCCCAAAAATGATACAACAATTTTTGTAATACATGAATGAATTTAGATGTCAAAGTTTTGCTTCCGGGTAGTTCTATAAGAAATAATAAAGATTTAGTCATGGCATATGGATGAGATAAAATAATAGGATGCATAAAAATATTAAACTTCAATGACAATGACATACCCTAAGGTAATCTTCCCATACATCATCGGGAGCAATGACCATGTTGGAAGTCGAGTCAAAATCGAATCCGTTTGTACCATTCCGGATGCCGCATATCATATCATTAACTATGAACCACTCTTTCTTCAAGGATTTTTGTCTAGATTCAATATGTGGTCGGGCCTTGATCCTCGAGTTCGGGCACGTGATTTTCAATGCCTCCTCGAGATGGTTCAAATATCCGAGCTTGAAGCTATTGTCGCATTTATACACGTCGTTGGCCACCATCTCAAGCATGGCATTGACAAGGGCAACATCCTCGGCATGGTTCCACTTTCGTCGGGATGTCTTGGTGTCTTTGCCCGAGTCTTCATGCGAAGGTTCACGTAAACACCTTGCTTCCCTCTTTCTCTTTTTTTTGTTGCGACACTTGCACATTGTTGAAGGAGCTTGGAAGGTTTGGTGGACGTATTCAATATTTTTTCTCGGGGGTTGAAATGACTCTCCACTACGAATGCATGCTTGTTGTGAGCCAGGTTGATCCATGTCTACTACGTGCAAAGAAATAATTGATAAAATTTGACACGAGCAAATAGGTATTTTACAAAAGTACTTAGTAGATAAATTTAAAAGCAACAAAAAGTATATGAACTTTCTTAACATACACAATAACTTAAAACTAATACATTCATTTACAAGAGTGTGTTGCGATGTAAAGTATTGATATTTTAATTCTAATGGTGTTTAGGAACATTACTCTTAACTAAGCATATTGTATTTCCGTCTCTAAAGCATGAAATGCTTCTTTAAAAAAAAAGTAACGATGGAAAGAGGGATTTCACCCACATTCTAAAATTGAGATGCTAATAAAGAGCCTCATTGTGCCGATGACCTGACAATATGTATGTATTGTTCATGGAAGCAATGAAAAATTTAATTTACTACTGTGGGAATGCCTTATAAATTGCACATATTAAAAAGTATTGGTTATAACATGCATTCGACCTTAAGAAATATTCAATCAAATTAATTATAGTACAGTTGAATTGCAACTAAGATGGAGTTGCAGAGAACAAGAGAGATTATATAAATGATATATGCCTCTTAACTATATACTTACTCTTGATATATGCCTCTTAACTTTATAATTACTCTTTCACGTTGAAGTATTCAAAAAGAAACCATATAACTATAATGGAAGCATTAACATAAACAGAAAGTCCATAAGCTAATGCTCCATAGCTTCAGCAGCCATTTGAGTACCAATACCAATATCACATTATGTCTGCTATAATATTCCTAACCCCATTTTATCTCGATAGATGCTATGAGAATTTTGGATTTAAGTTTTCATCCAATTTATCAAAGAGATTATTTGTACTTTTGGTTCAAATATGTCTGCAATCTTCCTATCATTCTTTGAGTTGTTCAAAGCCTTTAAATTTATATCCCAACCGAAATCAATACCAAGAAAACAAGCATCAAATGAGACAAGTTTGAGCACTTGAACATCATCTTTAGCAATAGAGATAGGAATTCACAACGGGATGACATTCTCTGGGACTCATTGCCGACACGTCTTGTCAAGTCACGAAATGTAATATAGTTCAAAAAAAAACCACAATCATTCTAAGAGAACTACGACCATCACTCCATGACCGAACAGAATAGCAAAACCACATTGCAAATCCAAATCACCAAAACACAAACCCTAAAACCACAACAAAGCACACAACTACATTTCTTAGAGAAGAGAATATTTTCTGATCCAAGTAAACATACCTCAGATGAAAAAGACACCATTCACGCAAGAAGACAATGACAAAGATGCGGATGATGAACGCCACTCACAAGAGATCGAAGACTCGGATAGGGAGAGCACGAGGTGAAGACCGAAATCGAGTTTTAGATTTTGTTGGAGACGTAACTTAAATGGATGGGTACTTAAGTAAATATAACTATTACAATCACATTTATTCTCATCCTCAAAACTTTCAGCTGAACAAGATACATAAACTGAACTAATACGTAAACCCATGTGTTAATTATATTATAAATTATTCTCATGATCCTGGGTAACGTGAAACTGTTGAGGGAGAAGAAGACTTTAAGGAAGATGAAGGGTAAATCAGACATTTCATTATAAAAAATGGGTTAAATATCTCTCTCACTCGACTACCGCTTCTAGGGTTTTCTCTTCTCCTTCAATTAATGATGGGGAACATAGGAAGCAATGGAAGACGCAATCGCGGTCGACGAGGACGCCAATCCAACCGTCCACGTGTTCAGTCTCCTGAATCCTCTCAAATTCCTACGAATGTTCATCGGAGCCACGTGGCAGCGGAGGGAGGTGATCCGGCGGAGCAGCGGTGGCAGAAGGCCGTGACGGTGAGGAACGATGTTCATGTGCAGAAGGAGACGTTGAGGGTGGAGGCTGACGAGGAGAATCCTGGGCGGTTTCTCGTTTGTTTCACTTTTAATGCCACTGTTGATGGAAGGTGAGGTCTTGTGCTGTTTTCATTTCATCAGTAAAAAAAAATCCTTTTTATTGATTGATTGATTGATTGAATTTGGAGGAATTAGGGTTTACGATTTTAGTTTGTTGCATGCTTTGGATCCTCCACTGGAAAACTTTACTCAGTAAAAACTGAAGAAATTCGAGGTTTTACGATGTTTTTTTTTTCATTAGTAAAAAAGGAATCTTTTTGATTGATTGATTGAATTTGGGGGAATTAGGGTTTAGGGTTTTAGTTAGTTGCATGCATTGAATCCTCTATTTGAAAACTCGACTCAGTAAAAATTTAAAAAATATTCTATGAGGTAGGGGTAGACAAAAGCTAACTTGGGATGCATTAATTAGGAGAGATTTAAATGGGTTGGAATGCTCACTATCAATTGCGCTAGATCAAGCACGATGGAAGAGTTTGATCCATGTAGCTGACCCCACCTGTTTTGGGATTGAGGCTATGTTGTTGTTATTGTTGTTGCATGCTTTGATTGATTAAATGCGTATGTTAGTTTTGAAGGGATTTGGACTTGTTGAAATGGGTGATGAAGAATTTGACTGTTTGCATTTGTTTACATGTAATTTGGTGTACTGATGATGGTTAAGTGAAAGCTATGAAGTAGTAATTCTTGGAGAAACCGGAGATGTGTGTCACTGTCATTTACATTAACTATATATAGTGCTTTTTATAAATGTACGTGAATTGGCGCGAGATGAGGAAAGAATGCGATGTGGTATCCAATCGCGCAACTAGGGTCCGAGGCAGCAAAATCCGTAGCTAGCATGAGTAATAGGAAAAAGGATAATCCTAGGAGACGAATTGCATTGGTTTTGGTTAGAGTTAAATCTATATTTAGTGTTATCTTTGTTACTCATCAAGTATAACAGAAAACTACTATTGGGCAACTGAGGTCCTAGACCTGCAACAAGTGGCATTCAATCGCGCAACAAGGGGACCAAGGCGGCAAGGTCCTTAGCATGAGGGAAATTAATGATACATGCTAACTTCACCTAATCCTGTCACACACTAACGCACCAAGAAGAGTGCGACATGTGTAGGGAAACATAATGTGCAACTTAATTGTGTCAATGTAGCATTTCCCATGTATGAAAGCTTCAAAAGGGATTGAGCTAAGAAAGCAGATGGGATGTGTAGTGTTTGCTGCAAAATATAGCATTGTTTTGTGTTTCTTAGCGTTGAAAATTTGGAAGGAAGTCAGCAAAAAAAAAATGAAGAAGAAAAGAGACCCGTGAGGAAAGAAATAAGTAGATGATGAATCAACATTTGGCACATGCTTTGTTAGCACATGCTTTGTTAGTACAAAGAATGGTTATCCATTTTGATGTCATCAAAACCAACTTCAATGCTATGAGGTAGTGTGTATAAATTTGAGGTTCTTTCAGTTTGAGTGTTACTGGAGTTATGATGTGTTCACTCCAATGTTAGCTGCACAGTTACAGGGTAGTTTGCTGAATACCTCATCTAGAATAGTAGCAATTTCATCTAAAATAATTATGTAATTGTGGAATAACATTGCTTGTAGTCTCACGACTTGTGAGCAATTTAAAATATTGAGAGCGAAGAGAGTAAAACATGTTTTTTACTGTTGAAATATCATTCAAAAGGCTATTTAGCTAAAGGAAAGAAAGTTACCAAATCAGATATAGCGTTCCTTGTTATGCTTGGATGCGTAGTGACTTAGTAGCAGTAGGATGTGATTGTTTGAATGAGTCTTTGTTTATTGAAAAGATTATTGCATTGTCAGTTTAGGCATATGCCACTTAATATGTATTCTTCACTTAAAACTTTTAACTGCTATGAAGGGATTAGGTCCAATGGAAAGTATACAGTAGCCCATGTATTTCTGCCCAGTGCAAGCCCCGTAATAGCTTGTTGGTATCTGTGAGAAACCTGTTGAAATTAGTTCATGGTCTTTCTTTTGAAGTGCTTAAAAGAGTTGGAAACATCTGAAATATTGTCATCTTAGTCCCTTGTCATATGAATATCTTCGTAACTGAAATCTTACTAATTTTGTTGAAAGAGGTCTTCCTTTACCAATTGGATGATTAGCTTCACAAATTAATGCTGATGCTTAAATTGATTTTTTTCTCTTTCTCTGTTTTCTTTTCATTTTTTAGGTCAATACTGATTTTGGCGTTTTGAGACGTAACGATCTTGATGAGTGAAATTGTAAGAAGAATATAAAGCTTTAAGATTATAGTGGATATTATATTCGGTTTCTTATGGGTAGAAATTTAAGATTTTGTAACATTTAGGGTACATGAATGACGGGCATGACTGTTGAGGAGTATGTTGGGCATATAGAATCATACACATAAGTTTAGGCTTGTGTAGGATATAAATTTTGTTGATATGTGCTCAGTAGTCCCACCTTATAGAGCTTTGATTCATAATAATGACTTGGAGTGGATGGCTCATACTTTCACCTACAAAAGCACATGATATAAGGTTCTGCTTGGAATTGGACCAATCATTCAAATGATTCTTACTTGGAAGATGCCAACAGAGTCTGAATGGAATGGATGAGTTCGCATTTTATTTTTCAAAGGTTGAGATCTGCCAATGACCTATAACTTAGCTGTTCGGAAGGATCCCCGCCACTTAAGCAGTGCAGGTTCTAGTCTCTTTGTGAGTGTAAAGAGGGTATGTAATTTGTCTACCTCTTGTCGTGGGTCTTCGGCCTTGTTGTGTAGCTTAATGTCACTCTTTGCCGGTTTTGGTCCACTTAACGTAGTTGCTTACTTGGTGAGTCAAAGAAATCTCTTGTTGGTGACATCTCTGAACCGATATGTCGTCATGAAACAACCAAACAAAAGAAGTCTGACGTTTGAATACCAAGAACTTGTAAAGTGAATAACCAATTAGAATTAGACATTTTTGTAGAATTACTCAATTTACTCTTTATTTTCTCCTTTTTACTTCCGAAGAATCTTCTAATTCTTTGGTTTTACAATTTCTTTGGTATTGAATTGTTTTCCTTTTTTTATGTCCTCTGGTTATTTCTTTATCGATTTACTTATTTGATTATTTTGTTCTTGGTTTCACAGTGCACGTTGAGGGATGAACTCTGACATATATTAACTATGTTTCAATTTGTTTAAACATTTTGACTCATTCAAAGGTTGTACTCCATCCTCTTTTGCAAGCAGCATCACTATTCTTTTCTTTGCAAAAGAGGAGGAAAGCTGTACCCTTACGCCAACAAAGGAAGGCCTGCGCGAACCAGTTACCGTTTCTTTTCAACAAGGTCTTGGACAGAAATTCAGGCAGCCTCCAGGCACTGGAATCGAACTCTCACTCTTCGAGGACAAGGAATTATTGGAAGTAGGTGGGGATGGTGATATGGAGTTATATCCCCTAGCTGTGAAGGCGGATGCATTCTCCTTGGACCACAATGGTTCAGAGGAAGAGAAACCAATGAATGGAATTGCAACTTCACAGATGTTATTGGCAGTGTTTGAGAGAGAGAAAGGAGAGTACCGAGTGAGAGTGCAGAATCAGATTCTGTGTATAAATGATACTAAATACAAGTTACAGGAGATTTATGGAATTGGAAATTCAGTTGAGGGGGATTCAGATGAGAACCAAGGGAAAGAATGTGTCATCTGCCTGTCAGAACCACGGGATACTACTGTTCTACCCTGCCGACACATGGTAAGTACAGTTTATTTGCTTGTGTTTGGCCTCAGTAGCTATGACAAGGTTGCATCTTCCATATCATAACCATCAGAGAAAAACATTCAGGAGTTTCGAGGGCACTGAGCCAGTTATCTCATCTGATCAGCTGGCTATTGGTGATGACTGGTGATACTAAATTATAAATAAAGAGACTATTAAGGATAGTGAATTATTTGATAGTGAAGTTCTCTTGCACGCTTACGTCCTGATTAAACGGCATATTAGATCCTCAGTCTTGCACTTAAATGCTTTTTTGTGTATCAACCAAAATGCTTATATCTTTTATGATAAAATAACCATCCCTCCATTTTGGTTTCAATTAGATGTTCTACGTATAAATCCTAACGGATCGCTCATGTTTTGGTGCAGTGTATGTGCAATGGGTGCGCCAGGCATCTGAAACTCCAGCGACATCAATGCCCAATCTGTCGTCAGCCTGTTGAGCAACTCCTTGAGATTGAGGTCAGCAACAGTGCTGATGAATGATGAACAAAACATTTTCTTGCCTTCGATATATTTCCTGTCAGAAGTGTGCTACATGCATTTGGCTTATTAGTGGCTCACCCTTAGCTAAGATCCCGCGCGCACACATATATATATAATCCATGTCAATCAGAAACTCAATCATAATGTACATTTTGAGACACAAATGAGAGTGGGAGTGTTGGATTGTTTTGAGATTGATTCCGCGCATTTCCCTTGTGAAATGTAGCGAACGGATGCTGGGATAGCGAAGCTATCCCATGGTAACTTGGAAATCTAACTGTACTGATCAATCATTTCTATCTGTAATAATATCTGGTTACTTGGATGGGATACTCTTTAGTTCATCCCTGCTCACCAAGACCTTATGGCTTGAGAGTTTTCTGCTGATGGAGTTGTTCTTACTTTTCTGTTGTGTTTTCAGTCTTGTCTCTCTGCATATTCATGGAATTTTGGCAATGATGCATTTAAATTTCAAATATTTGTAAGGCATATTGGAAAGACAAAAGAAATAAGATATGTATTTGAAAGATGTTCTGAAACTTTTTTTCTATCAACCAAAAGAAGGAACTATTTTTTTTCAAAGTTATGAACAAATTTAGATGTCATTTCATTTTAGTAGAAACTTATTTAACTTCTATATTCTCTCTTCCAATATAAGCCTAAAACTCCTCTTTAGATATGAAAGTCTTCTTGGTGATATGAGATTCTCACTTTATCTCTTAAGAAAAATTAAAGGAAGATGATAATTCAACATTTTAGGAGATACACACTTGTTCACAATAGTGTTGATTTGATTGGGATGTGTGCTGCACGAATTTCAAGGGAATCTACCGCATAGGATGCTGTGCTTAAGCAAGTTAATTTGAGTGAAGGTGAGGTGGCACTTTTCTTTACTCCCCACATGATAAATTAGTCCTACACGTCCCATATTGATTCTAGCAAATGACCGATACCTTTACACATAACAATATGAATTGCACATAATTTTAGAGGGCCGCTATGGGCACTCAACTAATTAGTAAAGACACCCTCTTGTTGAGGGCACAAAGGCATTTACCAAGGGCACCCAAAATATGAAGCTGAAATCCCCAAAATACCCCATTCAAAATAGAGGCACCCCACCACTAGTGCTCTTGTTGAAACGAAGAACGTGCTTTAGACTTTAGACCATTGCTCGATTCATTGCAAGCAACCTTCGAACCCCGGATTTGTCTTCGTTTCTCTCCTCTACCGTAGGCGCTTGTTGCCGTGTTGTTCGACTTTGGAGGCTCACCGATTTGTTGAATTTTGTCTCCACATTAGGGCGCGGTTTTAGGTTTTTGATCTCGTACACAAGGCGTTAATTCGATCGATTGAAGGTACATTGATAGTCTAATTAAGTTGCATTTAGTACAATATTTGTTATTTTTGTGTAGTTTGTATTTAATGGATTGTTATTTGCAAACCCGTGGTTCTTGGCCACACATGCCAGAAGTAGTGTATACAGTCTCGACCAAACATGGCAGAGACATAGGGCAATTGTTTGGGAACCCTCATACACATTAGTAGGGGGTCCCCAACATCAATCAAAACACAAACACAACAACTCCAAATACAAGAATTGAATGAATTGACCAAGCTATGTTAATGGAGTACCTAGCTTAAACTCGGCCATTGTTAGCCGAGATTATTCTTATGTGTTATTGTTTTAGGTACTGTAACGCTGCAATTGCTCTCGGTCACCACATCACGAGAGTAATTCAAAGTGTATAGTTGATTTCCTTTCGGTGATGTACAACCGAGAGTGAAAATATTTTCTCGGTTGTCCATTACCGAGACTAATTGTTTTATCTCGGGTACGCGTCACTGAAATTCTAATTGTTTTCTCAAACCTGCTTGACTGAGACTATAGAAATGGAAGATTTTGTTCTTATTTTTTTGAATTTTACTTCTGTTTCGCTCCAGGCGTTTACATGTTGTAGTCTTATCAGGTATGGCTCGTTCGAAAACCTCAGTGACCATGGGCGGGGCGGCTAGAGACCCCCGACTGCATCTTATCTGAAAAAGAAAGAGATGGTAGATGTGAAGGGAAAGGGAAATATTGCTGAAAATCGTGTAAAGAATGTTCAATTGCACGATGAGGGTTCCAACATTGACACGCGTCGAAAAAAATCTTGTAGTTGCCCGAGGCGAAAATGAGGCTCATGCATCAGAGTCTAGTAGTAGTGACGCATCAGCACCGTAGACACCACTAGTACTGATCGTAATGTGGGTGTGAGTACTAGTGCTGGAGGTGACTATAATGAAGGAGAGTCACAAGGGCATTTGGAAATGTGTGCTTTTTCCCCGGTGGTCCTTCAGATGGATCATTGCTGAAGAGCTTTAAAGATCATGTCGCATGAGCGATTTGGAGCAATGAGGTATATAAAGTTTCATTGAATGGAGTACTTAAAAACTTATGGTTTTCATATAGCTGATGAAATGTTTTTTTTTGTTGCAGGATCGTCCGATACTCAAGTGTATCAATCACGATGCTCAGATCCAAGAACGAGACTTACATTCGTGCTACCCCGACACCGTGCCCTTCAGAGGATTATTCAGCGGTTTGGGTTGAATACGCTGATAGACTGCTCATACCGTAAGACTAACAAAGAGGTTATATATGTCTTTGTGGAGCGGTGGCAGCCGGAGACAAACACATTTCACTTACCATTCGTGAAATGTCGATCTCCTTGGAGGATGTGAACATTCTCCTGAAGATTCCTGTGACGGACAAAGTGGTTACAGTTGAGAACTTTGCGAGGTACACCGAAGAATCTCGCTCGGATGCGATTAAGCTGGTGTTCAAACTACTTGGGGTTAGCATTGAAGATGCTGAGGATGAAGTGAACATCAACGAGGGGCTTACAGTGCGAAAATGTTGGTTGAAGAGTCAATGGTGCCCCAAAGATGGTTTGAGGAACACAACTTATCCCCTCGTAGAATGCACAGTCCGAGCGTACTTGTTGTACCTACTTTCTTGCACCCTTTTTGCGGATAAGAGTGGATCCCGGTATCTATTGCGTTGTTGAAGCTTCTAGAAGATTTGGATAACATGGGAAAGTATGCATGGGGTGCAGCTGCATTAGCCTACTTGTACTGACACTTAGGGTCTGCCACCAGAGTATAAGTATCTCAGATTGCCGGCTACCTCACATTACTTGAGGTTTATTATTAAATCAACTTACATTGTTTTCTGAATAATTAATATTACTTTTTGCATTTTCCCACTAACTAACGTTGTATGTATTTGCAGGGATGGGTGTACGACAATTTCAAACTCGGGCTTGCCACACCCAATGCAAAATACATTGACTACGTGCAACCTCGTGTCTGTAGATGGATTCAAAAGCACGAGACCGTGATGAATATTGACAAGGTTGGGTCCATTAGGAGAACGTTGGACAGGTTGCGGCTAAGCGAGGTGAGTTACTTAGCCAATCTTATTGGTAAATGTTAAATTTAGTTTATAGTTACTAATTATGGTTTCTATGTTTGATTAGGTCACTTGGGACCTTTATGTTAATTACAGGGATAATGGAGTTGTGCACGCGATGACCTTTTATAGTGGCACATTGAAGTACATGGATGTGGTTGAGCCCTACCATCCGGAGAGGATTTTGAGACAGTTTGGCCACGTGCAATCTATACCAGATCCTCCTATCGCCCATTGGAAGCACATCGAGGCCCATTTGCACTCAAATACTCTGTCAAGTATGGGTTCCAACAAGACAATCGAGAACGTTGGATTAACCATTTGTTCGCCCCCGTAGTTCGTGGTGACAAAGTACGGTTCGAGTTTTTGGCTACACCGGACTATCTACATTGGTTCCTTAAAGTGTCTCACCCAGTGATCACCAACCCGAGCTATGAAGATGAAGACATGGTTGCCATAACCATCGCTGACAATGAGCCATTGGAGGTATTGAATGTGTTATAAGTATTATGTAGAAGTGTTTGACATTTCTGGAAAACCTGTAATTTTTTACATTAACATATTTATTTTTGTTTTCATCAGCGTAATAGGCGTGCGTTAGACGCGACATTACGATGGATGGACTCCCCGCCGGAGTTGTGTACGTTAGAGTCTGCGAGAAAAATGGCGAGTGACGTTGTCAATTTCCTTTCGGGGAGGAGTTTCGGTCCTACCACCACCACTACCACTCCCACCACCACTACCACTCCCACCACCGCAACCAGCACCGCCGCCGCCGACATATCAGCCCCTACCCAAGCAGGCCCTAGGCAGTCCCAGCACGATAGCACTTCTACACATTCCACTCCGACTAATGCTCCACCGCCAACAGTTGATGCTCGCCCCCCAAAGAGAATGCATGGTAAGGAATACAAGAGAAAGAATTTGAAGAAGCCAAAGCAATTAGAGAACTTGTATAATGTTATTATGAAACTTTTAATGTTTTAGTTTTTCTTGGATTATGAAACTTTTTCTGTTTTAGTTTTTGTTGAATTAAGGAACTTGTAGAATGTTGTTTGAATGTTAGACTTGTTAGAATGTTGAATGACGGATTATGAAACTTGTTGTATTTTACATTAAATATTTGACCGTTGTCTATGTTTTGGTGCTATTGTTAGTATTGAGATTTGTTTTCAATAATTCTTGCTTACATACATGTTCATTTTGTGATCAAGAAAAGAGTAGTGGTTCTTCAGAGACGAGACCAGAATGAAATTATCGGTGTCACACAACCGAAACGTTCCAAAAACCCTCGGGTATGTACCTCCGAGAGCTTTTTATGAGTCTCGTTGACTACTAACAGAGAGTTATATAGACAACGAAATTCGGTAATGTGTTGGTTAGATGCAAACGAAAATATCCATCATAGATCGGTTAGTTTGGTAACAAAAATATTGCCATAATATCGGTTCCAACATATCGTGAGGTGACCTAATTGCATGAATTATTATATTATCACTATGTAGTAATCGAGACCATGGTGAAATTCTCGGCTGTGTCATGCCGTGACCTAGTAGTCTCATAAAGGTGTCGACCATAACCCACCGTAACTACACTAATAAACTCGAAAGTGTCTCGGTTATGCATGAATGAAACTAAACGTTTAGTTTTGCTTTAGAGGAACCGAGAATTTTCCAGTTGGGTCATGCACGGGTCAACAAGTCGTATCTGTAAACCAACATATTACATAGCGAAACACTTCTCTCTGGAGTGTCATACCGAGAAGGTTGGATAATTTTCGGTTATTGAATGCCGAAATGTATGCGTGAGTCACGAACAGGCTTGGCCGAGAGTTAATTTTTGCACAATTAGAAACCATAACATATCAATATTACCTAACCGAGAAGCATACAGTTAAAAACTTTTATAACAATTAACTTTGATATATATTTATTGAACACAAAGATTCTAGACACATTAAACTCTACACATCAAAACTTTAAACGTTAAACACGATTATTTATAACTAATGCGAAGCTAAATCTACTAGGGAAAGCGTGCCTTCTTCAGAAGTTACAACTGACATGATTTCTCGAATTACGAATCAATCACGCCAACCTTTAGCGCACTCCTCATCACACCTTTCCCACGATAGATATAATGATGGCAGCGATACATTCACAATCAACTTCACCTGTCAAATTCAAAGTAAAACAAAAATCTATTATCATATGATCAGAAGATGAAAAAACACAATTCACAAAAATTGTACAAACTTACCCTAACCAATGGATATTCCTATCATTAATCATGGCAATGATAATTCTACTATGTAACGATGACGGTGGGCCATTACGTAGAGGAAGAAATGTCGAGTAACTACCAAACGAGAGGTTTACTAGAATGATAGTAAATGTCGTTGATATTAACAGCCCCATGTTTGGAAGTGTCAACCATTCGTTAAAAGAGCACCAACATGATTATTCGGACAATGCACAGTAGTCTAGACCTTCTCATAACTCGTTCCAAGCACTTCTTGCCAAAGGTTTTCATACCCGATTATCTCATCAAACATCCTTCTACGTACTATCTTCCAACCATCGACATCAGGAAGTCCAAGCCCGGAGGCAACACACCGATATCCACAATTACCATCGCCTATCACACCAATAGTGCTCTCAACATATGGCAACCAATCCGGTTCTATGCAATGAGAATAACCAATCTTAGATACACTTTGGGTCTGGCGATATGTACGACGTATTTTAGGCCCCACTTTATTTTTCTTCTTTCTCGAACTAGAAGCCTCTTCCATCGATAGTACATACTCAAATCCGCTAGGCAATCTTGTCGTCGAAGTATCGTCTTCATCGTGTTTCCTCTTTGATCCTATCTTATTTCTTCTATTCAACAAACTTCCAATTGAAGACCCCGGTGTCCTTCCCTTTGTCTTTATTTTTGTAAGTGGCACAACTCCCGGCGTAGATGAAGGTAGACTAATCTCTCTAAGCCGCTGAATAATCCTGATGCGATCGTCCTCGTCAGTACAAGCATGGAACTTTTGCAACACTCTTTCAATCTCATCGTTCAGATTGTACCCAAACCGATCCACATGATTCTCTAGTATCGTACTCAACTTTTGCCAGTAAACATGAATGTCCTCGAGAGGGATGGGTGAACCAACAAATTTATGAAAGTTTAGCTCGTATGCACAAGGAAGACCATGCGTGGTACCTATCTCACAACCACAATGAGTAAAGTCATGTCCAACATCTTTTCCACGTTCTAATTCATCTCTAATTAACTTAAGCGCCCTTTGAGAGACATAACCACGCAATCGACGATAAAACCCATCAAAATATTCATGTTGCACCACATTTAAACTAAGCTCAAATGATGCCTTGATGTTGTTATGTTGTCCTAAGAAGTCCATCAACCACTCTCCACAAAGTCTCAAATTTACCCGCGTCAAGATGTAGCTCCAGAGTGGAATGCACAGACTCAACCCTCTGTGTTGTTGTTTCCCCAAAGTGCATAATTCGATCTGTCCATGCCGGTACAAATTTCTTCTTGTAGATTTTCACCCATGTGTTATCCAAGTAATCAGTAAGACACTTCACATGACCGAACTTACAATGCAAATCATTCATCCTAAGTTCTAATAAAACTTCCGACTTAGCATACAACACACTCTTCCACCTATCCATGAAACGAGCGAAGCCTTCGCTATCCTCAAACATCTTCTTAGTTTTAGCCAATATTACTTTGTTGATGTGTCAAGAGCAAAAAAGGTGAGACAATGATGGAAATACTTCTTCGATGACATTAATAAGGCCTAATTCCTGATCCGTAACAAACACGTCAGGTTTAGGCCACCCATCCAATATGAATATCAAGTTCTCAAGTGTCAAACATAATTTGTATGAGTCTCCGATGATATGAAAGCAAACACAACTGAGAACGTCAAATGTGTTGAAGTGATGCCAATAATATCCAATAACGACATTCATTACCTATTTGTTTTGTAAGTGCAATCCATCAAAAGAACCGATGAGAAACACCGTAGCAACTTCATTGAATAAGGATTTGACCAAAATAAATCAATGACGATATTGGAATCGGGATGCTTCCTATGCCAGGACATCCACTTATTCTTCTCCAATATGTGTAATAGTTGTTGCATTTGAGTCCTCCCACCGCATCCTCAATTTGGAATTTTTTCATGCATTATATATTGTCCGCATTATCGATACGTTTTTAACAACTCTTTGCTTCAACGTATTGAGGATATCTCTTGGCTTCATATTACCCTTAGTCATCTACATCACAACCACCTGCTCACCCTTATCCAATCTTCCTGTAAATGAGTGGTCGTCCATGTTTTTGGCGGGGTCGTGATTGTGCCTCCCTCAGATGACAGTGATATACCACAAAGAATCAACATTCTCCTTGATGTTAATAAGGAAAGGGCATCCACATTTCTTTGTACCAGTTTAAGTCCTCATCGTTTCCTCTTCTTCTTCAGTTATTGGTGTCAAAGTAAGTTTTGTCGCTTTAGCTTTCCTGTCACGGCCCAATAATTAATACACGTTTAATTTGTTAATTAGGACACAATGACCCGTGACGTGGGACCCGCAGTGCGATACGTGTCACTACCGAGGCACGGTGGCCGAGGTAAATGTTATATTTGTTGTGTTGTTTGCCTAGTGTATTGTATATGTGTAGACTATTAAGTCATTAACGGGTATGCAGATACCGAGACGAGCGGGGACGCGCCTCGAGTTGCGTGTCGACGTGGGCCCGAGGTAGCAGCTCGTGGGGTAAGTAGAATTTATTCAATTATAAAAAAAAATTGTGTAGAAGTGAGTGGTGGTGGTGAGGCCACACCACCTCACTTATACATACACCACATATATATATACATGTCCCTTTCTTCTAAAAAAAAAAAATGAAATGAGTGGCTCACATTCAAACACCTAATATATATATATATATATTTATATATATGTATTTATATGGGTCAATTGATCTTATCTCCTCAACACATAAAACGAAAAAAAAAAAAACAAAAACAACACAACGCACAGAGAGACAAAAATGAAAACAGAGAGGAAAGAAAAGAATCAGTAAAGACGATCGGGAGGAGAAGGAAAGGAGAGTGACGGGAGAGAGATCGAGCGAGCTCGAAGAAGGCAAGGTGAGGTGAGTGTTTTTGTTGATTTTCGTTGTTGTTCGGTCGTTGTTGTTTCGGTAGTGGTGACCATGGAGGATCGACCTTCATGGCCGACCGAGAAAGGAACGGGAGAGATGGCAAGGGGATCTCCCTTGCTATCAAAACCCATTGGGGTTGGAGTTGGGAGCCAACCCCAACACAGAAAAAAAAAAAAACAAACCAGAGCACTTCGCGTGCTCTGGAGAAAAAGACCCGCGGGTCGGGTCGCCCGGGTGGGTCGGGCCACCCGAACCCGTGGGGGGGGAATGGTCGGGTCAAACCGATCCGAGTCCAGCTGGACCGGGTCGGGTCGACCCGGATCCGATTGGACCGGGTTGGGTTTGACCCGGACCCACCTATATATATATATATATATATATTTAATGAAACCATACCCTCAATAAGTTTCCGCGTAGCGTCTGTGTCAGGTTGTGCAATCGTATGGACGACCTCTCGACGTTGTGGCGGAATCGATGTCGCTGGCTGCGGACAATCTCGACCGATGTGTCCCTCCTGACCACATCGATAGCAAGTGACTACTCGCGACTGAACGTGTGTCCGATCCTGAGCCTGTGGAGATGCCTGTCTCTGCCCTCGTCTGGAACTATCTCGTCCTCGTCCTCTACCTCTACCACCATGCCACCATGCTTTGTGACGCGAGGCTGGTGGTGCTGGTAAAGCGGGTAAAGTAGACGTAGTAGGAGCTGGCAATGCAGGTCTGACTTGTGGTGGTACAGGAGGTCGACCCACAATAGTCTGCAAAGGTGTAGGAGGTGCTACATAAGGCATGATCGCCCCTTGAACACCCCTATCCCATCTCCTCGGTCCTTTGCCTCTCTGTCTCCTCCGCTCATACTTTGCCATCTGATCAGGTGTCATCGCAGGTACTAAGGGTGTCCCGTCAGCCACGCGGCTCATATAATAAGTCTCGTGAGCCAATGCCCGCTCGAAAATTTCTCCCAATGTCTTGGCACCCGAACTGGCCAAGTAGAAACCAATATCCGGCCTCAGTCCATCGCCAAAATAATATACCTCATCGGCATCCTCCTTCACAAGATCGCCGACAAACTACTTCAAATAGCCGTATCTGTCTCGGTATCTCATAACTGTCTCGTCGGCTCCCTGTCTTATGTTCATGAACTCCTTCCTCAACCGCTTCATCACCGCGGGTGGGAAGTATTGCTGATAGAACTTAGTCTTGAACGCATCCCAAGACTCAAACTCTCCCTCAGCAGCTATCGTCGCACGCCACCACACATCGGCATCTCGCTGCAAGGTGTACGACGAAATCTCCGCTCTAAGTCTATCATCAATTTGCAAGACTCTATGTAACTTCTCCTACGACAAGACCCACTTCTCAACCTTCTCAAACTCCCTCTGACCGTCAAAATATACTGGTTTCAGTCTTATGAAATCTTTCACCAACTGAACTACCGTTGTCGAACCAGCTGATGGGGGTGTGGAAAATGGTATCGGCACTGTCTCCGCTGCTGGAGTTGCTATCATCGGTGTCGCAGGTACAGTCGGTACTACGATCGGTACGGTAGTCGTAAGAACTGCTATCTGAGCTGGAGGTGCTGGTAGGGCAAGGTGAGAAGTCACCAGTGCAATGAAATCCGCCAGCTGTTGACCCTGAGCAGCTACTCGATCTGAAAACCTCTGAAAATCCTCTGCTGATGGTATCGAAGGCTGGCTACCGCTCGCACCGGCATCATCTCTATCACGTGAATCCGCCATCTCCGACTGTAAATGGAGAACGAACGCGAATCAGCTACTACGTGGATAACACATACATATACATATAACAAAATTAACATGTATATAATAAATATATCAAATCCTCAACTCACTTTCACTCACTTCCCAACTAATAGTTTCTAGGCGAGGTTCATCTGGTTTTTCACATCTAACTAAAGTTTTCTAACTTCTACAATCGTTTTACATCTTTTAGTTGTTTCTAGCTGAACAATGTAGGTCGTTCACTACATATTGTAGCTATGGTATCATATTGTAGAAACTTCATATTCTACAATCTTAAAATCAGGTTTTCTCAAATCCATGACGTTAATACTAATTGTATTGGTCTCATATAACCTGAGACTATATAAGTATTTCATTAATTAACTTAAACAGTTTTTAATATATAATAAATTCCTAAAAATAGATAAAAATATGTAAAAATTCAGAAAAATCACAGAAAAATAGGAAAAATGTATTTGTGACCCAAATCACTAAAACTTCAATATTCCTATAAAAAAATGAAGAATTTGGGAGTCGGTCGAGGCGTTATACCGGGGTTTTACCTCGAAAAATGTGAAATCGGCAAATTGGTCTCAAACTCGATTTTGACCGATGTCGACCAATTTAGAGATGTTAAATCATTAAATTGGAACTTAAATGGATACATTTTCAACTCATTAGGATCCTAGAGGAGCTATTACGGGGATTGGGTGCGTACATCGACCGGCCTTCTAATAGCTTATGAATTCTTGTGTGTGTATGTAAGTAAACTGATTTGAGACATTTATTTACATTTCATTCCATTTATTTATTTATTTCTTCTCAGTTATTCGAACTGAATTGCCTTTGAATTCCATATGCTATGACATGTTCAGTTGTTCATTTTATGATATTCATAGCATACTCTGTTTTGTATATCATTGATTCTAATTCCTATACTTTGTCATATTAATTGTCGTGTGTGAGTCAGTGATATAGCATGCTATTAGGATAGTTTGTATACTTTGACTCCAATCCTTTGTGTAGTGATATGCTATTACATCTTTTGGATGCCAATACTGTTGGGTATGTGCCCTAAGTCAATCCATTAACTGTCTTTATGAAATACTTTTAGTTAATAAAATAGAGGATTTCATTTGCTGTTTATTATAATTAATTTGCATGTTTGCATTATAATAAGATCCATGGGTATTTACATATATATCCTAAATGTCTCTAGTCGATCATTATACTGGGAACTATAATGAATTAAGACTAGTGTGAGTCTTGATTGACGATCATATGATGATTATACGTATAGGGATACGAATCAAGATCACGAGTACTTGTTAGGGAACAAAGTAATCTTTGGATCGACCCGCTATGAGAGAGCATCACATGGATTAAGTCATAGTTGTTTCTCATGATAAGTATATATTACAGTCCTCTGACTTGAGATTACCAGAGACTTCAACATTAGGAACACAGTGATTTGACACAATTTGAACGTTGTCTTTAACCGGACGATTATAAAGGTTGTGATTGGTTACTGTGTGAGCAATGTGATGAAGTTGTGTAATCGAGATAGAATTTGTCCCTCTCATATAAAGAGAGATATCCAGTGGATCCCTCGATGTGTTAGACTGTTAAAAGGCCTAGTCTAAGTGAATTGATATTGATCAATGTCACTTGGATGTTTTCAGTCTACCTAGAGATCGAGACTAGTACGATTGAACATGTTGGATGACAATTCCATGCCTTATGTTTGATCAAAAGGATATCGTGTGACAAAAGGATGTTATATACATTATTGATTAGGTTGTATCGATTTGATATTCGTACGACTTGGGTAGTCATAATGTCTTGCTAGAGGCCGCTTATGACTTGTATACCAAAATGTGTTTTGGTACATTGCCAACGTTGTATGAGCCTATTGGGTCGCACACTAAGAATGATTTTGCGAGATTTTAAGATGGTTCGAAAAAAATGAATTTTATATGATAAAATTCATGACGGAAACGTCCTTGTGGTGTATTACACTTATACTTCTTTAAGTAGGGGTATATGTGTAATTTACTTAACCGTCTATATACAAGAGTTGTATAAATAGACGCTTTAAGTTAGAATACACTAACGAAAGATCAAAAGGCCAAAACTCCTTTTTCGTTTAAGAAACGACTTAGGGTTTTTGGTATGCTCGGGATCGTTTTGGAGAGAAACAAAAAGATTTGGTATTCTCTCAAGCTAGCACTTTGAATCTCGGTCGTCGTTCGTGTGTGGACTACTAGTAGAGGGCGTTCGTCGTTGGCGCGCCTTAGAGATCGATCAACCTTCGAAAGGTATATTGCGATTGAGGTATGATTAAGTTTTTCATGGTTTAAACGTTTTTAATGGAATTAGATTCGGATCTGTTGGGGTTTTTGTCAAAATTGTTTTGTAATCTCCATTAACGTATGAACCCCAAAACCCAACAGTGGTATCAGAGCCTTCGAGTTTGATTCCATTAAACTCATTGCGTGTTTTCTTCTGATATATACATGATATATGATTGAAAGCATGTTAATAGTTAATGTATATGTGATATACATAAGTTTTCTGTGAGATTTATTATCATGTTTTGTGTATATGATACATATATTCGTGATTTAATTGAAATTAGTTTCGTGTTCTATGATCCATGATACCATTAGGTTCGATTGGGATAGTAGTTCATGATTCAATTACATGTTTGTGATTATTTGGATGAAGACCGAAATTGCAAATAATTAATTTTCGAAATTATTTATTTATAAATAATTAATTTTCGAAATTATTTATTTGAAAATAATTAATTTTCGAAATTATTTATTTATCTTGTTATATCTATTTTGTTATGAAGTTTCTATTTTATAAAGATAGATAACAAATTAGAATAGGAGATAAATATCAAGAATCTTGTTATTGGTGATATAATAGGATTAGGATAAGATTAGTCCTAATTGGATTAGGATAAGATAAGTCCTAATTGGATTAGGATAAGATTAGTCCTAATTGGATTAGGATAAGATAAGTCCTAATAGGATTAGGATAAGATTAGTCCTAATTGGATTAGGATAAGATAAGTCCTAATTGGATTAGGATAAGATAAGTCCTAATTGGATTAGGATAAGATTAGTCCTAATTGGATTAGGATAAGATAAGTCCTAATTGGATTAGGATAAGATTAGTCCTAATAGGATTAGGATAAGATTAGTCCTAATTGGATTAGGATAAGATTAGTCCTAATTGGATTAGGATAAGATGATTAGTTAGATGTAGGCCCGGGTTAATTAAAAATGTTTTAATTGACTTAATTTGGATAAATTAAGGGGTAAATTTAGTATAGTAAATCAGCGAAAAATATGATTTTCTACAGTGAATTTCAATTTTCGGAATTGAGATTCGTCTTCTAAAATAATAATAAAAAAAGCGGTGTCTTTTCCCCTTATATACCTCATTTCTTTGACGGAATGTGATGGACCGCCGTCTAACTAATCCTAGCGCACGGAAATTCTTTTATTAGTGAATAGTATAAAAATTTTCAAATTGTTTAGTGATTGAACAAATCAATAAAATATATGATATTTCATTGTTTACATAAAAATCACTAAAACTGAGTAAAATCCCTCTATTAAATTTTAAGTCTCGTGCCATCCATTTTAAACACTTGTCAAGGCCTCGATCACACTAATATAGTTTCAGCCATAGTTGGGTGTATTGTGTTATCTTGGTGAGACAAGTTGGGTAAGAGTTACCTAAATGTTTAAAATGGTCCGACTTAATAAAGCCATCAAAATAGTTTTGAGCTTTAGGCAAATGATGAGATAAAACATGCTAAGACATAAGATGTCTCGTATCTCATAAAATGATCTAAAAATTACATAAGATGTAATTGGTAATTGTTACCTACCTAAATAATCTAGTTCTGTGTTTCATGCCATAGCTGTCATAGAATTAGGTGAAATATGGATTTTAGTCCCCTAAATAAACAATACGTTTTAGGAGGGTTGTTAATTTAGTGGGAGTCTATTCCTCTATACTAAAATAAACTTTGCATAATCTTTATTGTAGATCAATGGTCTCTTCAAGTAACAATAATCCCCTGTCACTGCGATCCATCCTTGAGAAGGATAAGCTATTTGGGACTAACTTTCTTGACCGTTCGAAACTTGAGAATTGTTCTTAAGCATGAACGCAAGTTGTATGTCCTGGATGCTCCAATCCCTGAGGACCCACCAGCCAATGCTATGAAAGTTGTGAAGGATGCGCATAGTAAGCATGTCAACGATTCTATTGATGTTGCATGTATTATGCTGGCAACTATGGTTCCCGAACTTCGAAGGACATGGAACTAATGGAAGCCTACGACATGGTCAGTAACGTGAAGGAAATGTTCCAACAACAAGCAAGCTAGGCAAGAAAGGTTCGAGATAGTCAAGAACCTACATTCTTGCAAGATGACCGAAAGTGCGTCGGTTAGTCCTCATGTTCGAAGATGAAGGGCTATGTTGACCAGCTTGATAGACTCGGATTTCCCATAAGCCAAGAGTTGGCTACGGATTTGATCCTGAATTCATTACCGGAGAATTACTCACAATTTGTGATGAACTATAATATGAATAATACGGAGAAATCAATTTCAGAGTTGCATTTGATGCTCAAAAACTGCTGAACAAAATATCAAGAAACCCTCTAGTAATGTGTTGATGGTCCAAAAGGGAAAGGGAATGAAGAAGAAAGGCAAAGGCAAGGCTAGAGTTGCCAAGGCTGTTGATGCACTGTCGCAAAGCCTATGGAACAAGTCAAGCCCCACTGCTGTTCTCGCTTCAAAACACCCAAAAGAAAAAGGAAGAAAATTGTCATTTCTGTAATCAAACCTATCTTTGGCATTTTCGTCTCGGGCACATAAATGAGAAACGCATAACGAAGCTCCATAAAGATGGACTTCTAGATTCATTTGATTTAGAAACATATGAAACGTGCGTATCTTGTTTACATGGCAAGATGACTAAAAGTCCATTTACTGGACACAAGTGAAAGGGCAAGTGATTTATTGGGTCTAATACATACGATGTATGCGGTCCTATAAACACAATGGCTAGAGGAGGTTATCGGTATTTCATTACATTTATGATGATTTCAGCAGATATGGTTATGTATATCTTATGAAACATAAAGCTTTGAATCATTTGAGATGTTTCGAACGTTTCAAAATGAAGTGCGAATCAACTTGGTAAAACTATCAAAACACTTCGATCGGATCGAGGTGGTGAATATTTAAGCCAAGAATTTGATGATTATCTTAGAAATTGTGGGATTGTCTCCCAATTGACTCCACCAAAGAAACTCCACAATGAAATGGAGTTTCGAAAGGAGAAATCGAACCTTATTAGATATGGTTCGATCTATGATGAGTCATGCGAGATCTTCCATTATCCTTTTGGGGTTATGCATTACAAATCTGCAGCTTTCACTCTAAATCGAGTTCCTTCTAAAGCGGTTGATAAAACACCATATGAGATATGGTACGGGAAGAGACCTAGTTTGTCTTTCCTTAAGATTTGGGGTTGTGAGGCTTACGTAAAGCGACAATTCTCGGAAAAACTAGCGCCTAAATCTGACAAGTGTTTATTTGTGGGGTATCCTAAGGAAACAAAAGGATATTACTTTTATAATCCCGTTGAGAACAAAGTGTTTGTTGCTCGGTATGGTGCCTTTATGGAAAAACAGCTTTATTTCAAAAGACACTAGTGGGAGAGAAATAAATCTTGAAGAAGTTCAAGAATCACGGGTAAACATCGAATCAGCATCGGAAGTTCAACAACGTTCCGAACCAGTTGAACCTCCACAAGTGACACAAGGCCCACGTAAATCTAGTAGGGTAAGACATGAGCCGAGAGATTCGAATTTCTCATTAATGATAGTCGTGATGTGTTGCTTATAGACCAAAATGAGCCCACCACTTATCGGAGGCTATGTCTGACCAGACTCGATAAATGGCTAAGTGTCATGAACTCGAGAAGCAATCCATGTATGATAACGAAGTTTGGAACTTGGTTGATTTACTCGAAGGTGGTAAGACCATTGGATGTAAATGGGTTTTCAAGAAGAAAACCGACATGGATGGCAAAGTGCATACTTTTAAAGCAAGACTAGTAGCAAAAGGTTTCAGCAGACTCAAGGTGTTGATTATGATGAAATTTTTTCACGGTCGCCATGCTTAAATCCATAAGAATTTTAATTGCCATTCTTTGCATATTATGACTATGAAATATGGCAAATGGATGTAAAAACAACATTTCTTAATGGAAAGTCGCTTGAGGACGTGTATATGACACAACCTCGAAGGTTTTAAACATCCCGAGAATTCTAGGAAGGTATGCAAGCTTCAAAGATCCATTTATGGATTAAAGCAAGCTTCTCGAAGTCGGAATCTTCATTTTGATGAAGCAATCAAGGATTTTGGTTTTATTAAGAACGAAGATGAGTCTTGTGTATACAAGAAGGTCGGTGGGAGTGTAGTTGTTTTCCTGATGCGTATGTTGATGATATATTACTCATTGGAAATGACATCCCAACATTGCGAGAATGTCAAGTCTTGGTTAGGGAAGTGTTTCTCAATGAAAGACTTAGGAGATGCGACCTATATCCTAGGGATAAAGATCTATAGGGATAGATCTAAAGGCTAATCGGCTAAGTCGAGTGCTTACATAGACAAGGTGCTTTGAATAGGTTCAGGTTTACAAGACTCTAAAAGATGATTGTTGCCAATGTCTCATGGGATAAGTCTCAAGAAGACTCAATGTCCTAAGACAAATGATGAGCGAGACCGTATGAATAAGATTCCATATGCATCGCTATTGGATCTATCATGTATGCCATGTTATGCACTCGACTTGATGTATCATATGCTTTGAGCACTACAAGCGGATATCGATCGATCCAAGTGAGAGTCATTGGATAGCAAGAAAGAACATTCTTAAGTACTAAAGAAGAACTAAGGAAGTGTTCTTGGTCTATGGAGGTTTTGAAAATGATATAGTTGTAAATGGTTACACAGATGCAAGTTTTCAAACTAATATAGATGATTTTAGATCGCAGATCTGGATATGTGTTTACTTTGAATGGGGTGCGAAGTGGAAAAGTTCAAGCAGAGATCATGGCGATTCTACAACGTAAGTTCGAGTATATTGCGGCGTCCGATGCAAAGAAAGGAGGCGCTTTGGATCAAAAAGTTCATTTCTCGAACTAGGTGTGGTTCCAAGTATTGCTAACCCTGTTTGTTTGTATTGCGACAATAACGGGGCAATAACACAAAGCCAAGGAACCTAGATTACACCACAGATCCAAACATATACTCAAAGGCGTTTTCATCTCATTAGAGAAATTATTGAGAGGGAGACGTAAAATTTGCAGAGTACCTATCGAAGACAACGTTGTGGATCCATTGGCAAAAGCTCTTCCACAAGCAAAACATGATGGTCATGTTAGATCATTAGGCATTATATGCATGTATGATTGGCCCTAGTGCAAGTGGGAGATGTTGGGGTATGTGCCCTAGGTCAATCCATTAACTGTCTTTATGAAATACTTTTAGTTAATAAAATAGAGGATTTCATTTGTCTTGTTTATTATAATTAATTTGCATGTTTGCATTATAATAAGATCCATGGGTATTTACATATATATCCTAAATGTCTCTAGTCGATCATTATACTGGGAACTATAATGAATTAAGACTAGTGTGAGTCTTGATTGACGATCATATGATGATTATACGTATAGGGATACGAATCAAGATCACGAGTACTTGTTAGGGAACAAAGTACTGGACCGACCCGCTATGAGAGCATCACATGGATTAAGTCATAGTTGTTTCTCATGATAAGTATATATTACAGGTCCTCGACTTGAGATTACCAGAGACTTCAACATTAGGAACACAAGTGATTTGACACAATCAAACGTTGTCTTTAACCTGGATGATTATAAAGGTTGTGATTGGTTACTTGTGTGAGCGATGTGATGAAGTTGTGTAATCGAGATAGAATTTGTCCCTCTCATATAAAGAGAGATATCCAGTGATCCCTCGATGTGTTAGATCATTAAAAGGCCTAGTCTAAGTGAATTGATATTGATCAATGTCACTTGGATGTTTTCATCTACCTAGAGATCGAGACTAGTACGATTGAACATGTTGGATGACAATTCCATGCCTTATGTTTGATCAAAAGGATATCGTGTGACAAAAGGATGTTATATACATTATTGATTAGGTTGTATCGATTTGATATTCGTACGACTTGGGTAGTCATAATGTCTTGCTAGAGGTCGCGCTTATGACTTGTATACCAAAATGTGTTTTGGTACACTGCCAACGTTGTATGAGCCTATTGGGTCGCACACTAAGAATGATTTTGCGAGATTTTAAGATGGTTCGAAAAATGAATTTTATATGATAAAATTCATGACTAAACGTCCTTGTGGTGTATTACACTTATACTTCTTTAAGTAGGGGTATATGTGTAATTTACTTAACCGTCTATATACAAGAGTTGTATAAATAGACGCTTTAAGTTAGAATACACTAATGAAAGATCAAAAGGCCAAAACTCCTTTTTCGTTTAAGAAACGACTTAGGGTTTTTGGTATGCTCGATCGTTTTGGAGAGAAACAAAAAGATTTGGTATTCTCTCGAAGCTAGCACTTTGAATCTCGGTCGTCGTTCGTGTGTGGACTACTAGTAGAGGCGTTCGCCGTTGGCGCGCCTTTTGAGATCGATCAACCTTCGAGAAAGGTATATTGCGATTGAGGTATGATTAAGTTTTTCATGGTTTAAACGTTTTTAATGGAATTAGATTCGGATCTGTTGGGGTTTTTGTCAAAATTGTTTTGTAATCTCCATCGCGCGTATGAACCCCAAAACCCAACAAATCTTGCGTCGTTTTGAATATGAAAGTGGTTCTTGTGGTTAGGGTCATTTGATGATAGAAATTCCGCTTTCATACGAGGGTCACTAGACTTGTCGGGATGTTAGGAAATTTCTCCACTACCTTGCATGACACAAGAGGTAACGTGCCTCGAACGGGGTAACCGGACCTCGGGGTTTGTTGGCGCAAGAATAACTTGGTTGAACATGACGAGTTTTAAAACTCGGGTATGTTAGCAAGTATACATTCCGGTGACAACGAATTCACTTGGAATAGAAAAGGCGTATCGTACGTACGACCTTTTGACATTATAGCTCAATTTGTGATGAAATGCTATGGAGCAGAGCTCAGATTGTAGTGGACAGGCTGATGTGATGAAGATCGCGGCCGACCGACCCTAATCCATTACTACTTAACCTTAAGTCAGTTTCATATGTGATTAACTCAAGTATCTCTTTGCATGATATTCCTTTCAGCATAAGTTTCTATTTAAATTATGCAATTTGATACTTGTTGCTTATTCGGGAATGTGGATCGATGTCTCTCGTATTACTTAAATATATTCATGCACTCACCGTCTAGTTTGTGACGGTGGTGCAGATCAACCGAGTAGCAGACCAGGCAAAGAGAAGATTGGTGACTACCTCTGAGCCGACGGAGGACTGCTACGACATACTTTTGTACGTTTTGTATGCTTTTGTATAACTTTTTGTTATGTACATGCTCATTTGCCTTTTGGATTGAGTGATAGGACTATAGAACTGGACACGTGTTATATATATCACCATTTTTGTTTATATATGCATGTGATCATTATTTCCTGGTTTTTCCACAATAGGTTAGGCCTAGGATTTTATTTCCACTAGTAACTAAATAAGACTTCCACTGAATAATTTGTTAGAACAAAAAAAAATAAATTTAGTAACTCTGATTCATAGGCAACCATAGGTTAGTCATTAGTTAACTGTAGGTGGTATCATAAATGGTAAGTGTGTAGGTGTTTAAATAAGGCCGACTAATTCCTTTTAGGTCCTATAGGGGAGATTAGGGCTTAATTAAGGGATTAGGCCGGGCGGTGCCTTTATTTGTAGTTGGGGCCGTCACATTTCCCTACCTTTTGTGACATTCCCCCTATATGTATCGGACCTCTCACACGCAATTTCGACCATTCCCCTACGCTTAATCCCTCCGACATCAGAGTGTTTCGTTACTAACACAAATTTTTTCTCACGACCAATCATTTGAAGCCATGAAATAGCCGATTCTCTAGATGGGAATGGCCTACAAGGAGTAAACGCATCCTTGTAGTCTAGAAATAAAGTTGAAACCGACATTACTTGCAATACATACATTGTAACATTACGACTCAACCAAAATGCACAGTAAATTCACCAAAAAACCCAAAAATCAAATTCTTGGTAGTACAGGTCCGCGACTCTAAACCAATTTTCGTTCAATGGCAACCGAGAGTTACGAAATAGTCTCGATCGTTTTATACCGAGGCTATACAATTTGTTTCGGTCACAGCATGACCGTGACTTACGCATAAGTCGCAGTGGCTTTTGACCGAGACTTATCTATAAGTCTCGGTACTGCGAGGGCGAAACAATTGCGCTCGTGCAACTTCGACTGAAAACATGAAAAATCAGAAAAAAAAACATAATAAATTTCAATAAATACCTCTTCTTGTACCTCATCTTGCGTCATTGCAGTACATTCGTCCATTTTAAGGTGGAAACAAGTTCGGAATGGTCGAATTTACCAAACCCTATATTGACAAACCAAATCATCAATTTCACTATTTTGAACAAAAAATAGTTCATTCAAATCTTCATATGGTTGTAAAACAGTGTTACCTCGCTATCAGATAATGTGAAGACGCAAGAATCGATACACGACCGACAAACAAATACGTGTCTTTAGGTTAGAGATGAGAGACCAATGTAGTGGGGTGCCCTAAAATTTGTTTGAAAATGAGTTGTGAGATTGGAGAGAGTTTATATGAAGGGGCAATAGAGTTATTTACATCAAAGTGTAAGTTAGAGGGGAGAATGACAAAAAATGGGTGCCTTTATTAATTGGAGGGGTGCCCATAACGGTCCTCTAATTTTATTTAGTGCAAAGGAAATGTCTACTTTAAATTACCACTGTTTTATTCGATATACACATTGAAGTTGAAAAATGATTTCCAATGCAACTATTGGATTAGAATTAGAATTTTATGTTCTTTAATAAGTTAACTTGGCATTGTAGACGCCCTTTATAATGGTGTCTAGAAGTAGATAGAAGGATTATGGGTGGACATTGTCTTTTCACGTAGCTTCACATGATTGAGAGACATAGTTGCACTGGAGATACTTTTAGCTGGGTGTTTTTCCAAAAGTAAGGCACATTTACAATTTATTTCACAAAATAGGGTGGTGTACTTTGAATTAACAAAAATAGCTAATAACGTCTTTTGAAAAGGCATTATTGCTTTTGTAGTTGGTGAGGTGGCGGTGAGGTGGCGCTATCTATACATTTGCCCCGCCACCTCGCCAACTTCCAATAACGCCTTTTCAAAAGGCGTTATTGGCTATGTTTAAAGTTTGTGAGGTGGCGGGGCATATGGGACATAATTTGTAAAGGTTTGTATAGATAGCTTCTTTTGAAAATGAGATATCTATACATTTGCCCCGCCACTTCACCTTCACGTCACAAACTTCAAAAATAGCCAATAACACCTTTTGAAAAGGCAATAAAGCCAATGTAAACGTCACGCACGTATTGCGAGGTCAACAACCCGTACAACCCGTGCAACCCATAGGCTATTCGGGTGTTGGAAACGCCATGTCGGTGGGCAACCCATGCAACCTCGTGCAACTCATGCAAAGTCACACACGTGTCTCGAGGTGATAAAGACAATGTAAACGTCGCGCACGTATCTCCTGGTTGACAATACATAGAAACGCCACGCACGTATGTCGAGGTGGCCCAGCCATGCATATCCATAGTAAGCACCGGGTTGTCCGCCTCGCGATACGTGCGTGACGTTTGCATGGGGTCCATGGTCTGTAGTGGATATGCATGGCTGACCCACCTCGACATACGTGCGTGGCATTTCCATGTGTTGTCAACCAGGAGATACGTGCGCAACGTTTACATTGGTTTTACCACCTCGAGACACGTGCATGACGTTTGCACGAGTTGCACGAGGTTGCATGGGTCGTCCACCTCGACAGACGTGCCTGACATTTGCATGAAATCTCCACATCGACATGCATGGGTGACATTTGCATGAGTTGTCCGCGTCGATATGCGTGCGCGTTATATCACTATTTGTAGGCTTCATGGGTGTGAGGTGGCGTTGAGTTGGCGAGGTAATTTATATAGATAGCTCCTTTTGAAAAGGAGCTATCTATACAATTGTCTTCCACCTCACCGTCACCTCACTGTCCACGTAGAACGCGCAGATTACACAGATAGCTCCTTTTGAAAAGACGCTATCTGTGTAATCCGTCCCACGTGGCCATGACACATAGATAGCGCCTTTTTAAAAGGCGCTATCCATGTGTCCACGTCAGCAACAATACCAACCCATTGTGATAACGCCTTTTGATTAGGCGTTATTGCCTATTTCCGAAAAAAATCAATTTTCACCCCATTTCCCTCATTTAAAGTAATTTTATATGTACTTTTGTAATTTTTTCCTTTTAGATGCGCTTTTCCCCAACTGAACATGCCCTAATTATTATGTCTAGATTTCTAGGGTTTTTTCTTATTCTCTAAAACACAGTGACCTATGACCTGTTTTAGAACATGTCTAAGCAGTAATCAACTATTGGTTTAATCCCCACATTAACTAACTAGTTTATATATGTTTTTTTTTTAAAAAAAACTACCTTATATTTCTTCTTTCCTTCTAATAATTTGTCCACTTGATTAGGTAGAAAGAATAAAGTTAATCTGAAAACAGCATCAGTAGTCAAAAGGGGAGGAGGTAGTTCACATTATGTGGTTAGGTATGCATAAGATGGACAAAATAACATAATTTATGTTCACAAGACATTATTATCATGAACAGTAATCACAGACATGCATGACCATAAAACTAAAGCAAATGAGTTTACAAAATTAGCCAATACTAGGCCCACTCTCTGCATGATATGAATGATTTATATATGGAACCAAAAGCCATAATCAGTTCCTACTATGAGTAACCTTCTTTCTTTCTTTTTTTTTTTTTTTTTTTTTTTTTTTTTTTTTTTTTTTTTTTTTTTTTTTTTTTGCAAGACTTGCAAATAATTTACCAAGTTTGGTTGATCCGTGACCAACACTTTTAGTGTTGCTGCAGTTGAATTGTGGGCTCGACAATGATTTGTGTATTGCTCCCCACTTTTGACTCTACAAGCTCCAATTCTTCTTTAACTAAGCCATAACATAATCAGACCATGTGAGAGCTACCTAACACTTCCTCTGTTAGTGTGGAGTGAAAGTTGTATATTCTAGTAGGAAAAGAAGAAGAAAAAGTGGTACATCTATATAGCTCTTAGCCTCTAGGAAATTTAACTGATAGTAAAAGGGACTATGCCTTTAAATTTGGTGGATTCTTGGAATATTCCTATTTCCATTGAGAATCATGTAAGATATTTAAGTTATAAGCAATCCTATCCTTGCGACTTGCAAGTCAGATTTCTATTGTGTGTTTGGCAAGCACAAATTAGTTATAACTTATAAGCTAGTTGGGGTCAAATAGTTATGTTAGGTTAACGATTAACACTAAGATCTTGGAGTTGGCATTCAATTTCTAAATTATGAGCGACAAGCTTTTCAATTTTCAGTTACATTATGAGCTTTCGGCTACATTATTAACTAGTTTTGTCGAACAAAGCCCAAGACGAGTCATGTTCATGAACATTATTGTGACACTGAAGTAAGGTGTATCAATCTTGAGAATATTGTTGCAAGAAATGCCAACTATGGCTCGAATCAAAGCATACTTTTATTAGCTCTATGAATGTCATTTTAATGTGTAGCAGCAAATTTTCCATAGAAATGTTAATGGCTAGCTAAATTGAGTCCTAGTGCTCCTATGATCACACTCCGAGGCCGAATCAAAAAATTTTGTTAGGGGAGCGGATTTTATCTAGACCTATAATTATTAACTCGGTCGTCCACAGTTCACCTTAAGTTGGTCAAACTTGATTTGTAAGGGTCGTAAAGCTAATATACACCCGACGACCCTATTTAAGATTGTAAAAGCCCGATAATTTAATGGGGTTTAAATTACATTTATCGACTCAAATTGTGTCCTTGTAAAACTTATAAAATATTTTGGTGTTTACTTTGAAATGGGTTAGTTAGCTTTAAAAAAAAGTTATCAAAAAAAAAAAAAAAATTGAGTTGAGTCTGCCTAGAACCCAATTTCAAGCCATATTACATTTGGGCTGGCCACATAGAATAAGTTTTTGCGTCAAATTAAAAAATGTATTAGTAAAAAATAATAATCAAATAATACACTAATAATTATAATGACTTGCAATATAAATGACTAAGATACAAATAAAATTTCACGAGAAGAAAGTTAATAATTTTGTAATTTTTTGTTAAATAAAATGTATACATATTAAATCAATTATTTTTCCTCCGTCCAAGCTTTCACTTAATTATTTTATGATTCGAATAAAAAATTAGGTTTGAGAGCTTTTTAAAATTTATTTTTATGAAGACATTGCACACTTAAGTATAAGGTTTATCATCTTTAATTAAGTATTTATTTTGACCATAACTTTCTAACCGCAACTCAAAATTGAGTTCTATAACTTTTAGTGAAATTAAACTTCAATATTTTTACAGCTTATGATTTTTATAAGTTTTATTTAATAATGTTCCAAAATACATACAAAAAATCTTGGGTTTAAAAAAGAAATACATATAGAAATTTATTTTTGGGTTTTCACATATATTATTAACATCATCAATTATTTTTTCAAAAAAGTGTGGACAACAAGGAGGCGAGAATAGATCGGAGGCGAAAGCATGTAAGGGATGGAAAAGTGTGATCGTGTGTTAGGGAGGCGAGAAAAAGGAGCGAGGAATGGGGTTTTAGGAGGGGTACCTAAAGGGGCTTTCCGTCCCTGAGATTCACACTATTGTTACAAGTAAAATTACAGCAAGAGTTGTAACTATATAGAAACACAATTGTTACAACAACACAGTTGATACAATAAACTGATAGCTCCTACTAGACCCTGACCTTAACCATGCATGTGTTGCAATTGTATCATGAATCCTCCTCTAGCGCAGGCAGCTTCAGCTTTTGAACGGAACTTAACATGCTAGTTAAAAAGCATGACAAACTCATAGCCCCTGTACTTCGATTTCTTCAAGTATGATTATAATGAAACAGAACCATCCAAGGATTGTGGCCCCAAGAGCTTGATGTGTCCAACGGCATACCTTACAAAGCATATAAATTGATGTTTTGCTTACAATTTATCAAACTTAGAAGAGGCTAGGATTTACAAATTAGTATTGGCAAACTAAAAAATATATATAGGAATATACTCTAAAAAATCTCATTATCCTAGTAGAATGGAATTAGGGGTGAACATAAAAACCGTAAATCCGCGGATCAAATTCGACCCGATTCAATTAACTCTAATTGGTTCATAATTTGAATTTGTCAAATTGGTTTGGATTACAAAAGTTATAATTTGCATGGATTGAACTTAATTATGGATTGCATACTATAATCCGCTGATCCAATTTGCAATCCTGTCCAATAAACTTTTTATCTATATTAACATTGTATATATATATATATATATATACATATAAACTTAAAAATTTGAGCTATTTTGAGATGATGTTAGCATTTGTGCTACTAATCCAGGTATTATTAATTTGTGAACATTTGAAAATATAAATCTTTGAAATTTAAATTATTTTATTTCATGTTCTAAGTACACATTTATGCTATAAAGTCAAATCTCTACAGTTAAAATTAATAAAATAAATAGATTAGATTGGATTGCAATCCTCAATCTGTACTAATTGAAATGGATTACGAATTGATATGGACTAGATTCAATCCATATTCACTCTTAGATGTAATGTATCATAAAATAAAGGTTTTTAGCTCAAGCTTCGATATAAAAAGATGGAAACTACTAGACTAACTCACTTTGGGCACCGACCCAGTCGGATGTTATGCAATATACGCCGAGATATGTGCGTGCACATCTCGAGATAAAATGCACGACATCTGACTAGGTCAGCCTTAAGTGGGTTACTTTTGCATTTTCCTAAAAAAACTTGTATACATTAATTCCAACATCAATTGAGCAAATTTTTGTAAGAAAGGATATAAATATAGTTCCCTCCCTAAATAGTATCAAAGACTTTTTAGTGTAAAGCACATAGTTAAGGTGGGGATAATATTAATACTAATAAAGATCCACAAGCCCACATGAGCGGGTCCAATAAAGAAAAATCACTTGGAGGTGACTTTTCATACATGAGCATATTGTAAGTTGCTCTAAATTAATCGAAGTGATTGGCTTCAAACACAAAGCAGGAATACCAAAAAAAAAAAAAGGTTAAAGAAAGTTACTACTCCCTCCGTTTTGTTTAAATGTCTTTTTAGCCATTTTGAAACATTTAATATTTGTCATTTGATAGTTTTAATACACATTAATTACTTAATTGACTTTTATACCCTTCATAGAAAAAGAATGTTTAATAATTACACAGTAATAATTAATATATGTAGAAGTGGTGGGGTTAGAAGAGATAAAATGTGATTTAGTCATTTAACTAACACCTTCACCTCAATTAAGATAATTAAGTTATTTTCTTAAAAATCGTGAACAACCTTAACACTACACTTATGTAGAAACGGGGGAGTAATAAAGTTGAAGCAACAAAGTCTAGTGACACATGGAGGATTAAAACTAATTAAGTTGTTTAGAAGATTGGAATAATAAAGTTGAAACAACAAGATTAGCGATGCATGGAGAATTAAACTAATTAAGCTGTTTAGAACGTCATTCATTTTTTTTATTTGAAACATTCTTTTTGTTTTTTTGGTAATCTTGACCCCATTTCATTGTCCTCTCTATAAATAAATAACTCTTTCATTAAAAATTTTTTAAACAACTTCAATTGGGTATTAAAGTAGGGAGCGGCTAAACGGACCCCATTACTTCTACGTACCCCATTTTTGATTTTTTTTTACTAAACTAACTCCATTTTTTTTTCAAAATTCCTAGAATACCCTCATCTTCTACAAACAAGAAATCAACACCTCAACCCATTTTCAACATTCATACCCCAAATTGAGATTTTCACAAAACCCAAAAAAACTCACCTTCTTTGTCTTTCGCGGTCAATGAGGTCGTGGGAGGGCATATTTTAGTTGAACCCCGACGAATCTATTGTCCGTATACTAAAATTCGAAAATATAGTCTGGTGGGGTGCGTGTAATAATTTAGTGGGATATAAGTAAGATTGTAGTCTAAGAAAATCGAAACCTCTACAGGCGTAACAATCCTTGTTAACCGATATTGTCAGTAATTGTAACGGCCTGAGTTTAATTCGCCGTTATCAATGACGTGGTTGCAGACGTGGCTAACAGCTCAAACGCTCCTGAGACCCGTAGCTGGGCTAGTGCGCACCTGGAGCTAGGTAAATAGTTATTTTGTGTGTTGATTTGTTTAATTTACGATGTTTACGTTGAAACAGATTAAACGACATCGTAATGTGTGTATTTATATTACATTTGACGTGCGAGAGCGAGACTGTGTTAAGTATTTGTCTCGATATGCGTGTCGATGTGAGTATCGGGTAGTCTAAAAGACTTATACTAGGCAGGAGGGGAAATAATATACACATAAAATGGGTTAAATAATTAATATGTAATGCCTATTTGGTGGTTAGGGTCATGATAGTACGCGTATGTCGTGGTTCAGGACACGAAATCGGGCGTTGAAACACCCGAAATACGACTTTTTGGGTTATAACAAGTGTGAGTGTGCCATTAGTGTTATATTTGGAGTCATTAGAGGTTGGAAATGGAGCTCATTGGATTGCCTTGAGATGTACAAGTGAGGAGAGATGCTTAGTGGACTATAAAAGTCAAATTTGACTTTCAATTCCACCACCATTTCTCTCTCTTATCATAAATTTGAAAATAGAGAAGAAGAAACAAGGGTTTTGGAGTTGCAAAATTGATTATTTGAGAAGCTTTGAGTGGTTGATTCATCGAAGCAAGGTGAGATTCACAATCACCTCAACTTTCTTTATCTTTTGGTACAAATTTTTGAGGTGTTTGTGTGAATCCAATATGGATTGTTAAGTGGTTGTTAAGTAGTTGATTTAATGGGTTTTAGGTGCTATGAAGTTAAGTTGTATATGTTGTGGTAGTTGTTGTTGTTGGTGGTGATGTTTGGAAACCAAAACTTTCAGCCAAACTGTTGTCCAGAACGCAATTAGCACGTTAATGAGGTCATCTAGTGCGCAAGATGACGATTAGCGTGCTAATATTCTCCATGACGAAGAACGTTTAGCTGCCTAGGAATCTAGCGCGCTAATCCCTAGACCTAGCGCTCTAGATATTGTATATTTGAGAATATTTTTACTAAGTAACATAAAATTACATCCAATTGACTAAAAATCAATTATAAATGGAAATATGTCATTTCATACGGTAATTTGGATATCGGGGACTCGACGGAGCCGGACTGGGGGTTATTTACTAGGACACGGAATGCGGTTTTAGATGCGTAGTATCCCAACTGAGATTTCTTGAGTAGTACTTTTTTTTTTACTTTTGAATTAATATTCTGTCTTTCAATACTCTATTCTTGGTTTTGGTTTAAATGGACGGACGTTAAGGCTCTCCCTTCGTGCCATTCTGGTGTGTATGTCCACTAGGCTATAACACGTGTGTCAGGGATCTCGGTGAATAAATCGACCTGAAAGTCGCGTCGGGGCATGTGTGGGTGCGTTGTAGGTTCCACGTCGACCACTTAGCGAATCCAGATACTGGCCTTGCTTGAGTGCTACTCGCCAGTCTATGGGGAGTCCGAAGTATGGCGCTAGCTGACCCTGGGCTCTAGGAACACACTTTGAGCTTTCACTATTACTTATGTATGCGATAAGCACGGTTGCTTGTATTTATTTTCGCATGTTTATTTAATAGTTTTGTTTAAATTCCAATATTTACTTTCAGTATTGCTCACTTAATTTCTTTGGGAATACTCACTCTGGACTCGTCATCTGTCTTGTTGTGATGTCTTGAGTGCAGATTTTGGTACACAGTCGTGGCAAGGGCAAGTTACCGTAATACCTGTGATTCAGAGATATTGAGCTAGACTTGTATGTTTGTATTATATATATATATTGTTATTATTTTGGGGATTTGGGATTGTGAGATACCTCAGGACTCTATACTTTTGATATTTTGATACATTAAGGTGTGTTTTTGGTCTATGATGATATATGGGTTTTCCACACTAGATATCAGAGTTAAATGCATGACTTTTTGTTGTTTCATATTTTAGATTGTCATGATAAAATACTTCCATTGTGATTTGTTATGGTTTAAAATGATATTAACAGATGACTTGAGTTCGGTAACAATTTAAATAGTAAATTGTTGTCTATTGAGATTAAATATGATTAAATGGTGTATAAGATAGCATGTGGGACACAGCTGGCGCTGGTAGGCCAAGTCGTGAGCCCGCATTGGCCCTGTGGCGATCCATTTGGAAAATGGGCCATAACAGTAATATCACAGACTTGTAACTCCCACAGCTACCTAAAACTTCAATATACAATCGGGTGGGGCCCGTGAAGTAAACTAGTAGGGTATAGGTATGATTACATTGTACGCTAACCGAAACTTTTACATGTCTTACGGTCTGTAGTAGCCGATAATGTTGGTAATATCACGAACAACTGTGCTCGACACTTAAGTTAAAAATTCAAATATTCAATCGGGTGGGGTCCAAATAGAAACTAAGTGGGGTATGTAAGGTATGTCGGTCAAACAAAACTGATATGTAACTATATGTTTCGGTTCAGTTACTCCGCACAACACGGAGACAACAACCAAAAATGAAGGTTCTTCATCGATGAAAAAAATCAATAAAAATCATAAAAATGGCTCGTCGTTGTCAAGGTGGCTTCGTTGGACGACTCCTTCGATGTTTCGTACTAAAAATGTAGAAATCATCAACAAATCAAAAGCTCTAAAATCCAAACAACAACTAACATCAATAACAATGAAAATGATGGGCAAAAAGCTCGAAAAACCCCACCAAACTAGCGGAAACAATGAGAGAATGGACTTATCGAGTCAATTTCGTGTGGATTCACATGTTTTGATCGGTCAGAGATGAGAGTGTAGAGTCAATTTGGGGATTTCGAATGGGGTCAAGTCGGTGAAAGAGAAAGAGGATGGGGTATGAGAAGAAAAGATCTTTTTATATGAAATGTAACTTTGTCATTTCTTATATGGGCAGAATTGAAACTCATAAAAAAATTAAAATGGATCCTCTAAACCATAACTGAAGTTCATTTGGCCGCTGCTTTAAAATATTGATTAATTATAACAAGTGGTTTGATTTCCTCCTAGTGGACCTTCAAGAGCATGTAGGTATAAACCCTCGTGACGATGGGAAAGCCTAGAGGCCTACAATTGTGTCGTCTTGTGTGATGAGGTGGTTAGACATGTTTTATTTTCGGGTGAAGTGATAGGATTTAATTCGGAGCAGACAAGTTTGCTATCATTCTACGTGTCTATCTAATTGTACCTGTCAAATTTAAGACACGTAGAATCTACTTCTTTAATTATTGAATATAAGTATATGACTCATTGTTACCAGTCCCTTGTACTAATTATTCTCAAAGACAAGCAAGTCTTATTGGTACCTTAAAAAAAAAAAAAAAAAAAAAAGATTTGCAAGTCTTACATTGAATAAAGACCCAGGATACTCAGTGTCAATCTCACCGGCTTAAAAAAAAAAAAAAGGATATCACCTTAATTAGTATTAAAATAAAACTTTACACTTTTGCGAAGACAATATTTAAGTCGAGAACAATATCAATAAACACGTTCGAACTTATATACGTAGACGAGCTGCATCCAGTGCAAATATGCCACCTAAACATGTTTGCAACCTTATAATTAAGGGCAAGTTTGGTTGGAGGGAAATAGCAGGAGAGGAGAAATGCACTTCCCCATAAATGTCCCCTTCCCTTGTTCGATTTAAAAAGTTTTGAGACCTGCAGGGTGCCCCAACATGGACAGGTAGTATATCCATGCAATACACATCAGAATGCATTCATGTGCATCCCAAGGTAGGCGAAAAATAACAGAAGCTAACTCGTGCATTTATGTGCTGTTTCTTTTTTTTTTTTTTTTTTTTTTTTTTTTTTTTTACTCACTTGGCTAGAAGTTGAAACCCCAATAACACTAACTATGTGCAAAATCCCTTTTTACTTTAAAAAAAAAAACCTGATTAGTTTTTAGAAGAATTTATATCAATTTCATGCTGGTTGTAATTTTTTAAAGACAAAGTTACAATCATTTTATGCTTTACCATGCTGATAAGTAACTTGTAAATGATTAGTTTAATTAATTGAAAATATCACTAGTTTATAATTTAAAAATAACATGCTAGTTAAATAAAAAAAATATTTTAAAAGAATTATAATCAATCATAATAATTTATTCTTTTTAAAATATCTAACTTTTTCGATACGTACAAATCTCTACATATAAACAGGAAATGAAGTGCAGTTCCAAGAAAGAAAGAGGCGTAAGGCACCCTAATGCTTCTCAACTCCTTCACAGGAGCAGAAAATTAATCAAAAGACCTTTTTTTTTGTTTGAAGTACCTTTCATTTGTAGGCCTCTTGTTGGTGCATGTAGGACCTGCCCAATTGATCAAATCTTTGGCTTTTTGAAGGTGGGATGGCAGGTCATGAGTAAATGAAAAGCAGTTCTTACAGAAGAACAAATAATAAGGTTTTTTTTGAAGAAAACAAACAGATTTCAAAAGGCAGATTTGCATTTACCCACCACAACTGCTTCCTTCCCTACTATACACACAGAAAAAGAAGAGAAAAAAGGAACAACATAATTTGACAAGGAGAGAATTTTTTTTGGCTTGAACAATGATAGGGTCATGATAATATTTTGTGTATTATACATGTCAAAATAAACAATGCAGAGAAGCCCCCATCCGAGGTTAAAAAAGGGAATGGAGAAAATGAAATTTTTCTCAAAAGTATAGGCCTTTCTACATGTAAGGCCAATCTCACACACAAGAGGCCAAAGACTTTAATCCCTACACAAGAGATATGGTCGGCCGCGAAAGATCCCCACACAGACTCCCCACCACTAGAAACTTGAATGGTGTGGCCTTCAATGAAAAAAAAAGAGAGAGAGAAACTAAACATGGGCATGACCAGACCACCAGAGAAGTCATCTGGGTTTGTGAAGGAGAGACCCCACTCAAAACACTACTCCAACATCAGGAGATTAGGATGTAAAAAAGGTGAACAAAGAGTATATATGAATGACAAGGACACATATAAAAGGGTGGTAAGTATTTCTAGTATGTTATGAAACAAACCTAACTCCTAATGTGAATTTCTTTAAAGAGGGGTACCCTAAAATGCATTTTGACTTCTTCAAATCATAGAGAATACATACTCTTCTTATCTTCCTCCTTTATCTTCAGAAGCTTGAATAGTTGAAGAGAGACACCACACTTGCTGGGGCCTCAGGTGGCAAAGAATCCCAATAAGATCTCCCCCACGTCCCACCACTACTGGTCAACACAGTTGCACTCAATTCCCAATTTATCTTTCTAAAGCAAAAGCTGCTTGTCGCTTTTATTTGTTTGATCTCTGCAATGGCCGGAAAATCAACAAATCAACTCACCGAACTGCTAGCCTGTGAAAAAGAGTAAATTTATTTCACTGCCAAACAAGTAAATGGGAAGGAGAAAAGTAGGTTTGAAGATTTTATAAATTTTACTTTTGAAGTTTGGGTGATCTTCCTTTAACTTTTACTTTTTCATCAGAACAACACTTTGTTGGAGATGGTAAAAATATATAAATAACATGAACATATTGGGAAATGAACTGCTATGGTCAAAAGAATGTCATGAAACAAAGTGCCCATGTTTTTGCAGGTAGAGATGTAAGGGTTCCAATATAGAAGAAGGGACATGCTTGCATTTAGGACATCAGGTCAGTAGACCATCTAACATGTTTGAGTGTAAGAAAGTAAACCACAAATAATGAAAGCCAAAATACAAGAAAGATTCAATGAAACAGATGGGCTACATATTTAATTGAGAAATTCAATTCTGGGATCCTCAATACGACACAACACCATGCAATGACCCATAGCCATCTCCATTGGTTTAGTTCACTTTGGTCTTCTCCACAGTGACAAGACACGGCAGGGCAGTAGGACCATGTCCATATCCCCACATGGATTCTAAAACCAATATGGGTAATCTTCATTTATGCAAAACAGGATAGCTGTGCTGTAGAATACAACCATTCACCATGCCCATAACCAGATGTATAAAATTTGAAGTAAATGATCCGACCGACAAGCCCTCCCACTTTACTATATTTTAGGCAAAGCATATAAATCAAAGTTGTATGAAGCGACAAAAGTAGGAGAGAGTGGCCTTAAAGAGACAAAAACCAAAGCGCAATTAATATTGAAGAATGCAAGTTTATTGAGTGGAAATGTTTAGGTTGGGACCCCAGTTCCCACCAGATAGATAGAAGAAAGTTTTATCAAACAGTCAAACCCTACAAGGGTCATACGCTCATTAGAGGGCACTCCTTGTTTTGGGACTACTTTAGTACAAGCCCCCACCGACAAAATGATTTTTTCCCTTCATTTCACTTGAAATTTAGAGGGATAGTATTTGATTCTAAGATCTACCAGCTACTCTCTTGAATAAAAGATAATTCTACCAAACATGAAGGAAATAATTGTGATGGCATCGCCCTTTTTGGATGAACAGATATGGCAAGACAGAAAACAGAATTGAAATTCATCCCGAAAAATTAAATTGACAAGGATGACGGGTATAGAGTGCTTACTGATTCTTTTCCTAGTCAAGATTGATGCGGTTTTCAGGTGGGTTTTGGAGTTGGTTGCTTGAATGCCACGGTGGGTGCTATTCTGCAACTCCTCCTTTGATGCTCTAGCACAAGTTCTCCAGCAAACCAGTCCAGCTTCTCAAAATTGGTCTGCTCACTGAACTTCTTCCCTCCGAAAAGCACCGACTCGACGTTCTTCTGTTTAAGCATCTCCTCGGCAACTCCAACTAGCATCTTCACATTGGTGGGACTAGGGTCAGCATCCACATCGACCCCACATCGATACAACGTTGAACCATTTGCCTGAAATTATGTTCATCCTCAATCAAAATCAAGCTAAAAAAAGCACCAAGACAAACAAATCAGATGCCTCACTAATTAATTACTGAACCAGATGCCCCAATTAGTTTTCCAAAGTCAAAAAAATCCGGATTACAGACTATCCTTTTTACCTTAAATTCTTTCAAGTAAACAAACCCGAAATGGTGTATCTAAAGATGGCAACAGTGATTAATGCATATTAGAAGGGGAACAAACACCTGCTCTCCATTGCAAATGTTCAACTACGCTCTAATTTTGATTCCTTTCAAATGTAGAAAACATATGCAACGACGACTAAGCCTCAATTCCAAATTACTTGGGATCAACTAGATGGATCGAACTTTTCCATTCAACTCGATTTAACCTATTTGAATCTGGTAACACAAATACTAAGTGAAAGCAATAGTGCAAATCTCAATTCAGGTTTTGTAATTAAAACTTTTCACAGACAACGAACAAGCAATTTAACACATTGATACCTGAATCCGAACATAGTTACTGCTCCGACTCTGCCCAAACGCCATGGCGACGGAATGATCCACCAAGTCAGCCGCCCCATCCCCCGCAATCCTTGCCATTGGCCGCGCCCACTCCTTGGCCTTCCACTCCTTCACCTTCTCATAGCTATAACTACTCTCCAACAATTCACCACTCCCCAATGACACCACCAACAAATCCTCCACACCTCTCACAAATGGAAACTCCTGCTTATTATGCAACACATGAGTAATGGCGGCCGCGGTCGGGTTACTCATGGCCAGCCCTCCCCCCACCGCGAGACACTGCGTTTGCCCATCAACCGACCGCATCCCTACCGGCTCAAACACCCCCGGCTCTGCCGCGGTCGCCCTGCACACCTCCCACAACCTAAAATCAAAGCTCTCAGTCTCCAAAGCATCTGCCCTTGAAAACAAAAAGGGGGCAGAGCTTGATAAGTCATAGCAAGGAATCAACACAGGCTTCAATGTATCCTTCAAAGTCAAGCTCCTCCCATTCCCATCATCAAATGCATCCTTCATAGCTCTTTCCATCGCCCCGGTCGCCGTCCCCGCCCCGCCTCGCCTCATAATTCGCCTCAAAAAGCGTCCTTTCGAGCTCGAACTCGCCGTCCCCGACGACGACGAAGTCTGATAGAATCTCTTGCCCTGTTCAGCCAAGAACTTCCACGTCTCCTCTGCCCTGAAAATTGGACGATTATCTCCCTTACTCCCAAACAACATCGCCGTGAATATCCCCCCGACTCCGGTCCCCGCGGCGACATCGAAATAGTCGGCAATTCGGGCGTTCGGGTCGCCGGACTTGACCTTGAGCGAATTCTCTAAGTAAGAGAGGGCTTTTCCTGATAAAATCCCTCTCATTCCTCCACCGTCGATGCTGAGGATGCAGATCTTACCTCTTTGGTTCTTTATCGCCGCGACGCCGCTCACGCCATTAACATCTGTTGTTGTTGTTGTTGTTGTTGTGGTTGGGGAGTCTTTTGGTTGAATCTGTTTGGGAATCCAGAGCTTCTGATCGTCGTAGCCGAAGAGGAACTTGCTTTCGAGTATGGAGAAGATTTCGTAGCTGAGCTTGTCCGTGTCGATGCTCGGCTCTTCCGACCCAGTGGACGCCATTATTGTCAATGTCAATGTCAATGTGAATGTGGAAGATGAATCTCTACTTCTTGTTGTTCGACTTTTTTGAAAAAGTGATTGATAGATTCTAATCAGATTCTTCTATGTTGAAACCCAAACCTAATAATCCCCCTTTTTAGGGTTTAAGGAATCCACTTCCTCATCTTCAAGACATCACATGAAACTGCCCTAATTGATGGAATTGGAGCTTATCATTTTGAACAAACAACTTGTTTGTTCAATATTTCAACATCAGTGAAAGAAATGGAGTCTAAAAATAGAAAATCTTGCTAAAAAAATATGAAGAAGAAGAAGGCATAAATGCAGGAGTTGCAGAGCATGTCTGCCAGCTTTAAAAACAACAACAACAACAAACGCCCCTCTCTCTCTAAAAACAGTTTCTCTTCTCTCTATTAAACAGGGTTACCGACGATTGCAAGGTCAAAGTGTTGGGGGGTATAGTTAAAGGATCGGACGGTGGAGGCGCGTTCTGATGATGACGCCGTGATGGACGGTCAGCTTCGCACGGTTTCATCTCGTCCCGCCAATTTGTCGTCTGCGTCACCGCGTGTGGGCCCCGCCACCTTTTGTTAAGCACGCTAGCGCTCTTCTTCCTAAATTTTTGTATATTGACTAAACTGCCCTTGGTCGTCAGTTGGTCAGTTGGTACTTTCGTTGGTTAAGTTACGGCGTCGTCTACGTTTCCTTGGTTTCTGAATCCTCTGTGGAGCGCGGTGTGATGTGTTCTCTGTGACGTGGCTTATATGATGACACTTGTTAAGGTTTTGCTGACGTGGCGAGATCTTAAAAACGGGGCGGTTTATTGATGGAGACATTACTTTCTTTTTTGTGTGTATAAACGTGGGAAAAATGTTACACGCATGGATTTTATGTTTGTCGTGTCACATTACTTAATTATGACTTTATTCGGTAAACACAAAGTAGCTTATCGACTAGCTTATCAGGTAATTTATTTGTTAAGTTATGTTTGATTTATAACTTAATTTAAAAATAATCTAACAATTGATTTAATCAAAATTGATTTAATCGAAAATTTGGGTTTTTTTCTAGCTATTATACCTTTATTTTTATGGTATTAATAAATTAATATCATTGCAAATTAGTGGAAACAAAATACGCAAATAATTAAACAAATTCCACGAATATTAGTACCCGCAAAATTAAAAACTAAATAGGGATAAATACAAACACGTTAGGGATTTTCGGCATTTTTTTTTCTTTGGGAGTTGGTTATCTCTCAATCGTTCAGCGTTGCTTTTTTCTCTTTGTTAATGAAAAAAATAGTGATTAATAATTAACTAAATATTATAAAACAAAGAATTTCACTAAAATTAAAAATCATTACACATTAATTTCCTAATTATAGATAATCTTGTTAGATATTTATTACATATTAAATAAGTTTTAACAACGTCGAGTATAAAAAATATTTTTAGATGTTATAAAAATATTTTTTAATGCAGTGCTCGAGTGGTAGGCTATCCTACATATTTTTAAAAATATTCTTCTCTAGAAATGAATAATATTCGCGATAACATTGCTTCTCAATTATGGATGATGCATTAGGTATATGTATAGTTATTCAAGTCGTTTATTGTATTTTATTTACATGTGTTTATTTTTTGCGAGTTCTTATAAATTAATATAGAGTTATTTTCATGTAAGCATTTATTGACACACATAATTTAGTTTTCTAAATAATATAAATTATTTTATGGTATTAATTTGTATTTTGTAAATAAAATACAGAGTTAATTATAACAATTAATTATATGATTATATAATTAATATACTTAATTGTATCATATGTCCTTTATTGTCATTTTGCATTTATTAGCTAATCATATGTCCTTTATTGTCATATGTATGATTAATTAGTTCGTGGCATAACTAGTGAACGAGATTGCCCATGAAATGGCGAGGCTTACACGATGTCACAATGATCTCAAGCTATGGGATGTAGCTCTTTTATGTATTCAAAAATATTGATGTAATTGACGAGCTATGAATATTTTTTATAAGAAGTTATTAACAGCTTAAGGAATTAGTTGAGGCAGTTATAGTTGTTAAATCTGCTAATCGACATGTAATAAATGACAGCTTGTAATCATTCTTTGAAATATAAATAGAGTGATCAATCTCTTCCTCATTCATTCATTGAGAGAAGATGAATTGATCTTGATGTTCTATGTTGTTCTTAAATGTTTACATGGTATCGAGCATATGAGAGTGATTTGTGGTTCTTAAGGATCATCATTATCACCGTATTGCTTTGTTCTTGGGAGAGTGATCTGTGGTTCTGAAGGGATCATCATCACCATGGATGCTTCAAGTCTTTCTTCTCCAAATGTTTCCAGCTCTCTCGCAATTCAACAAACCATGATCACACCATTTGGTAACTCTCTTAACCAAATTGTATCGATCAAGTTGAATGATAATAATTTCTTGTTGTGGAAATCCATCATAGTACCTGCAATAGAAGGATGTAGGTTAGATGGAATCTTGTTTGGAACAATTGAAGTTCCTTCACTGTTGAATGATCAAGGAGAACCAAATCTTGAACATCAAGTTTGGCATTCTCGTGATAGATGTTATATGCTTGGCTTTTGTGTACATTGGAACCACACATTGCAACAAAGAGTGGGTTGCCAAGGATGGAAATACCTACACGCCTAATGAACTGGAAATCCATTGAAGAATTCTCCCAAGGAGCACACAATCGAGCACGATTCGGCTCAATAGAACTAATAAGAACTACAAGAAAAGGATCTACCAAGATGAGTGATTACCTTAGAAAGATGAAAGAATTTGCGATAATATAGCTACTGCTGCTGGAGAACATTTATCGCCATTCTGAGCTCATATCTTGTATCTTTATCTGGTTTAGATGGAGAATATCTTCCAATTACAACCGTATTGGAAAGACAAGGAGATCTGAAATGGAATGAATTACTATCATGTTTACTCGGCTTTGAAGCCAAACTTTCAAATGGAAATCATTTCAATGGTCATCAAGGAAATCAATTTTAGAGGAGGAGGACAGAGTTACATGGAGTACAACCAAGTGCACATTTTCTCGGGAATACAAAGTTCGTTCTCGTTTAAGTTCTCGTTCAAGGTTTAGTTCTGCACTTGAAATTTGTGAATTTCATCTTGAATCTGTGAATTTTGCCAATGATCCTTCATGGTATGCCACAATAGCTGGTGCCACAACTCATGTTACAAATGATACTTCTCAAATGAATCATATTTCACCTTATCAAGGTAATGATTCTTTGATAGTTGGTAATGGTAATTCTATTCCTATTAAGTATATAGGCAATGCAAAAGTCTCATCTCATGATCATAGACTTAAATTTTCAAATACTCTATGTGTACCAAACATAAGGAAGAATCTTATTAGTATATCTCAATCGTTAAGGACAACAATGTTGTTATTGAGTTTACTAATAAGGATTGTTTGGTGAAGGATTCTTCAACTAAGGAGATCTTACTTAAGGGAGTTCTTCAAGATGGACTTTACAAGTTTGCCAGCTTCTCCAAGTCTCATGTCAAACACAACAAATTCTACACAAGCTTACTCGGGCATCCGTAAAATCATTGTCTTCTCTATGGCATTTTAGACTAGGACATCCTCTTGCTCAAACTTTACAACAAGTGATGCAATCTAATCTTCATCTACCATGCTTATCTACTTGAGTTTTGTAATGTCTGTCCATTGGGAAAACATCATGCTTTACCATTCTCAAACTCAAGTTCAAGATGTAAACATGTACTAGATCTCATTCATACGATGTTTGGGGTCCTTCTCCAGCTTTCTCATGATGGTTTCAATTACTACATTGTATTTGTGGATGATTGGTCAAGATTTACATGGATTTTTCCTTTAAAGAATAAATCGATGCACCGCAAGCTTTCAAAGTGTTCAAATCAAGAGTTGAAAATCGCTTTAATGCAAAGATTAAATGTTTACAATCTGATTGGGAGGTGAATTTCAGCTTCAGATTGTTTTTGGAAGAACAAGGTATTTTCTTTCAACATCCATGCCCCTATACACATGAACAGAATGGTAGAGTGGAAAGAAAACATAGACACATAGTTGAAACAAGTTTAACTCTACTTGCTCTGCTGGTTTGCCTTATAAATTTTGGTATGATGCTTGTGAAGTCTGCTACATTTTTGGTAAATAGATTACCTACAAGAGTATTGCAAGGAACTTCTCCATATCGCTACTTTATCATGTACCTCCCGATTACATGATTTTGAAGGTGTTTGGATGTACTTGCTATCCATATACAAGACCATACAATGCTCATAAATATCAATATAGATCTGAAAGGTGTATATTCTTGGGATATAGCTCTATTCATAAGGGTTATAAGTGTATGAATTCTGCTGGTAGAATATATGTTACAAGACATGTCCTTTTCAATGAAGAAGAGTTTCCATATCAGATGATGTTTTCTCCTAAGCAATTACCTTCAACTAATTGTTCTACTGGTCCATTAATATCTCTACCTATATGCTCTTCATCGAAATGTGTTGTGTCTACAAATATTACTCCACCAGATGTTACTCCTATTTCCTCTCGCTCCAACTCATACAACAAATAATGGTCCCGTCAATAAACATTCAATGATCACAAGAGCTAAAGTGGAATTATTCGAAGAAGGTGTTTGTTTCTACTACTTCTTCTAAGATAGATGAAGAAGTTCCTAAATCAGTTAAACATGCTATGTCTATTCCTCATTGGAAAGAAGCAATGGAACATGAGTATCAAGCTTTGGTAAAGAATGGAACTTGGTCACTTGTTCAACCTACTACACATCAAAATATAGTAGGAAACAAGTGGATATTTACAATCAAGAAGAATTCAGATGGTTCGGTGAATAGATACAAAGCTAGATTGGTAGCAAAAGGATTCAAACAAGTCCCTGGTATTGATTTTTCGAGACTTACAAATTCAAGGTTAAAGCATCTACACTAAGAGTAATTTTCCCATCATTGTTACTTTCATGTCGGAATTTGAGACAAATTGACATCAATAATGCATTTTTGAATGGATTCACTCAACTCAAGGTTTTGTGAATCCAAGTTTCTTCACCAATCAACCTGAAGGTTTCTCATAGCTTAGAATCCATTCGAATTATTCATTTTACATCAAAGAGTACTAATATGTTCTACGTCATCTTCACAAGTATATGTATGGTTTGAGGCAGATTGATACAAGTCAAAGTCTCGATTAATCTCTTGGGGTTTCCACAACATTCTTCATTGTTCATTTTACATCGCTGATGTATATGTGGATGATATCATCATTATCAAGTAACCTTGATCTCGATTCATTGATAAATTGAATCGTAAATTTGCCTTGAAAGACATTGGCAACTTAAATATGTTTCGGGATTTGAAGTTCATAGAGATAACTCTCGTCTCTATCTTACACAATCAAGTTATGTGTCTCAATTATCAAGAAAAGCAGGTATGATCAATACCAAACCTGTTGATACACCTGTTGTCATAAAAATGCAAACATGACTCGCTACATTGTTCACTGATCCTTCTCTTTATCGAAGCATATTAGGAGGACTTCAATATGTGGTTAATACTAGACCGATATAGCTTACATTGTCAACAAGCTTAGTCAAACAGATCAACAATCTCCATACATTAAAAAGAGTCTTAAGGTACTGAAAGGGACTATTCAAATGTTTCAAACCAGGTTCTTCCTTTATGCTTACAATTACTCGATGATTGGGCATCATCCATTGAAGATCGTAAATCAATTAATTGGATATGTGGCATTTTGGATGCACTAGTAGCAAGATCTAAGAACGCTCTTGCTCATGTTGCATCTCGAAATTACTTGCAAGTCTCTACTCTAACTTCCCTTCCTATTCAACAAACTCCATTGGTTTGGTGTGACAATATGAAAGTGCAACAACATTGGCTAGGAATCCAGCGAACAAAACATATTGAGATTGATGTTCATTACATTCGAGATCAAGTTATTAAAGGCATGTTAAATGTTCAATATGTTCCTTCTCATGATCAAGTAGCGGATTGTTTTACCAAGGCTCTATCATCTTCAAGGTTTTGCTACTTGCGAGACAAACTTGGTGTAGTGTTACTCCCCGCTCGTTTGAGGGGGATGTTAGCATAAACCATTTTTTATAAGAAGTTATTCATCTGTTAAAAAGGAATTAGTTGAGACAGTAATTGTTAAATCTGCTTTGTATAATAAACAGAGTAATCGACATGTAATAAATGACAGCTTGTAACGATTCTTTGAAATATAAATAGAGTATCAATCTCTTCCTCATTCATTCATAGAGAAGATGAATTGATCTTGATGTTCTGCTGTTCTGTTCATTGAAAAAATGTTTACATAAGTAAAAAAAAAAAAAAAAAAAGAGATCATATATATGATTAATTAGTACGTGCCGTAACTAGTGTATGTAAGTTGTTTGTCTCCAATCTTTTGTCCATTTATAATTTTAATCCGAGTAAGTTATTTTATGATGAGTGTCATGAGTAACTAGAATAACATGTGTTACGTGCGCATAAGTATGAAGCTAAGAGTATCTCTAATGGGATCATGTATTGGGTGAAATGAATCCACTTAAGATGCAATCCACGTCCAACTCAAAAAATGTTCTCCAATTGGATCATGAATTAATAATGTCCATCTTACGTAGCATGAAATTTAAGTAGATGTGTTTACCGCAATGTCTACTTTTAGAAATTCAGACATTTATTAATATTATGAAAATTAAAAATAAATTAAAAGTGTCAACTCATCAATTTATGGTCTAAATCTATTGTTCATTAATTGGAGACCATTTTAAGAGGTGAATGTCTATGTAGTGCTACATAGGATAAACATGCTCTTTACATCCGTGATGTGATACTAATTTATGGTCTAAATCTATATTATCATTGAAGATGCTCTAACAAAGTAAAATTAATATAAAGTGGTCGTGTTAGTTGAAAAATATTCCCTCTTTAACTAAAAAATGAATTTTATAAAACTATAATTAGACCGTTTATGATTTCGCAAGAGTAATTGTTGGAAAGTATACAAATAGTGGATGAGCCACATGATAAGTGGAGAAAGGGGTTGATCCATAAATTAAAGGATGATAAAATCATGTTATATATCTAAGAAAAGAAGACGATTGGTTAAGGGGGTTTAGATAAAATTAAGCATGCACCACTTAAAAATCTTGACAATTGTCAATCACGAATTAAAAAAAAGCATCCTCCCACTTATCTACGATACATAATTAAATAATTTGTAAGTAAGTTTGAAATTATTACTCGTAAACTTGTAATTGACACAAAAATTATCTCTCAATGGGAAGTGATCCATTGATTGTTCCCTTGAACTTGTAATAATAATAATAATAATAATAATAATAATAATAATAATAATAATAATAATAATAATAATAATAATAATAATTTAAACTAATTGTAATAAAATAATAATAATAATAATAATAATAATAATAATAATAATAATAATAATAATAATAATAATAATAATAATAATAATAATAATAATAATAATAATAATAATAATAATAATAATAATAATAATAATAATAATAATAATAATAATAATAATAATAATAATAATAATAATAATAATAATAATAATAATAATAATAATAATAATAATAATAATAATAATAATAATAATAATAATAATAATAATAATAATAATAATAATAATAATAATAATAATAATAATAATAATAATAATAATAATAATAATAATAATAATAATAATAATAATAATAATAATAATAATAATGAAGATTTAAACTAATTGTAACCTCAAGATTATTAGCTCAATAGTCATTAAGCCTCTACTTTGTGGGAGTAGAGAAATCTCAACAACTATAAAGTTATGACTTACAAGTTTGATATTTCTCACTCAACTGCTTGTTCGTAATGTTTAATTATTCCTATTGTCAATAATATTATAATATAAATCGTTTTGCGCAAGTTAAACACAATTACTATTAAGGAAATAAGCATTAATTATAGATTCAAATTGCATTCTTACTTATACTTTGATTACGTATTAATTAACTACACAAATCATATACTCACCCTAAAGAATAACAAATCTTTAATTGCAATAATTAAATGTTTAGGGATAAAATAGGTAAAGAGGTAGATAAGTTTTCTAAAATTTTGAAAATAATTTATATTTTTTTACAAAGAGCTACATTTTGTTGAATAGCTTATAAAAATGATTAGATATAATATTTTTTTTTACTTCAACGAGGGAGTAGAGCTTATAACTCTCACAAACTTTTTTGATAAGTAATATTTCATCGTCTCATCTGATATGCTTTTTGGCAGTCTTTCGCGTTTTTGACAGTCTTTCGCGTAAGGTTAGTTAAGAATTATTAGAATGTTTTATGAGTTAGTCACTGCGTAATGCGCGGCCATGATGTCACCGGATATGCTTTGGTTGTCTTTCGCAAAGCTTGGACTTTTTCTTCTCGCTCCAAACTACTCAACGTGCGGACCAGCAGCGTGCCCCTTAACGCGCTTTGACGCCGTCTGCAGTTGATTGCGCGTTATAACGCTGTCAACGGACAAACGGAATATCCACCAACTTTGTCTACACTCGTGAGGCTCTTATTTTAATTTTTTTTTTCGGTCCATTTATTTGGATAACGATGACCGTCTAGATTCATTATTTGAAAGAGCCGTTGAAAAGCATTACAATGCAATAACGTCCAGAGATAACACCACGGCACATCCAAACGTTTTATATTGTTTGTTTTTGCTCTTCACGTACGTATATAATACTATATATATATATATATATATACTATGTATAGCTTCTGTTTTGTTTTGATATATAGTACTGTGTGTATGTTTGTCCACGTTATGCACTTTTGTACATACAGAATACAAAAAATAGGTTCGATATTTTTTTTGGATAAAGCTTTTGATTATATAATATTAGTATGGTTTGATGTGCTCTTTTTCCTACCCTGAAGTACCCATTACGTGTGTAGCTCGCTGTTAGTGCCCTCAATTACGTGAGAACTTCAATGATATGTATCATCAAAATATACTTATTGATTATATAAAAGTATGGCCGGCAACTAGTACCCTTTAGTGAAATTAGTGCCGTGGTATATAAAAGTTGTTGATATGCATTTGATGGCTAAAATTAAGGTCACGGGTTGAATGTATATAACAAACATTCTATTTCAAATGTGTTGATTTTTTCTTGAGTCGAAAATTGATGAAATTAGTTGAGTCTAAATAGGGAGATATTGAAAAAAAGCTCGACAACCCTCATTTATTTATTTATTTTAGCTAGAGCCACACGCTCTAATATACTATATACAATGTGGCAAAGGGTGTCCGCGCACACACCAGCATATATATCTTATGGATTAAATTTGTTAATTCTCTATGATTAATTATTGCTTCATTAGAATTTATTTGGTAATGGAACTAATTAGTAGTGGGTGGGACGGCTCAAAAACAGTAGTGCGCTGTAGTTTAGTCGTAGTGGAACAATTCAAGACTAAGCTCGATATATGCATTGAATTTCTTCTGTGTATAGTAATTGAGTTACGTGGTTTGACAGTTTACTTATTTTTTTAGGGTTTTTTTGAAGTCAGTTATTTTTAGGTTTATTAGGTTAAAAGTTGAAATTAACACTACGTACAGATTGTGTGGCCACAGAACATGTACATGAAGGTCACTGTCTTTGAAACGCTGGAAAACTTGGCATTTTGTCTATAAATTTAACTACGTATCGCTAGCCAACTTGTTTTGTTAGATATACGTCGAAAAAGTCATACATAATCAATACATGTGGGTTATTAATTTTGTTTTCACTGTATTACTTCCTTACTCGAATTCTATTTAAATATTCCATGAGAACTGTACTAATTAGATACTTGTCATATATTCATGCATGTTGTTACATATTTATATATATAGACTCATCAAGATTTCATATATAGCTCGTAACCCTAGTGGGGCATAATTGTTCTTTCTTATAAAAAAAAATTAATTAATTAATCCCGCATAAGCAAATTAAGCTCCCACCCCCATTCTTTTGGTTTTCTTATTTATTTATTTATTTATGAATAGATAGAGTATCTTTATTCTTATAAAAAATAAAAATAAGTTTAGAGGGTTATCCCTCAGAAGCAATCATGTTTATCACACACAGTCACACACACGCGCTCGTGCATATTTTAATTTGGAGGGTTAGTTAAAACTGCATTCAAAATTTAGTGATAATATTTGTTATCAATAATGGACTGATAGGCCTGCTATAATGAGAAATCTATTTAGACCATTGGTTTCTCTTAAACCTTCAAATTAGTTGTTTTCTTATCTGTAAGGGTGCCTAGCTATTAGTCTAATTAAATTGCTTGAACCATATTGATAATGAGTGTTCGTATACAATTAATTGAAACATTTGTCTTATATATATATAAATAATGAGTGTTCGTATACAATTAATTGAAACATTTGTCTTTATATATATATATATATATATATATATATATATATAGAGAGAGAGAGAGAGAGAGAGAGAGAGAGCACTAAATCATCAAATTCTATTGTGTCTACATGTATCCAAATCCAAATTATATATACATGCATGCACAAATAATTGTGTTGTTAGACTTCTCAAGATGACAATACATAATGTTATCTATGAAAGACACTTTGAATTAATTGAATTGGAGTTAATTAATTATATTAAAACGATCGACCCCACAACTATATATAATATGAATAATAATGTATGCAAGTTCCTAATAAAACAAAAAACGGATTAATTATGATGTGAAGTATATATGTGCTTATCATGCATTTTGGATAATCAAATCAAACAAACCGGTGAGCTTAGGTTTTCTTCAATTGATGCTCTTGCAACTCTATTTGAACAAAACCCCTACACGCGTGATTGTGATCTTTTTTGACTTCATTCCTAAAAGTATATTTTCTAATTAATTTTGGTATGAAATAATCTTAATCATGAAATGTATGGATTATTTCTTTTCGTAATAAGAAACCAACTTAATTGCAACATTTTTGATTTTAAAAGTCGAACTGATTTAACCTTGACTTGACAAGTGATACACCGCAAGAAAAAGTCTTTATAATGACAAAAAATTAGTGAGAGGAAGATAATCATGTCATTAAAAGCACGCTTTTGCTGCTGTTAATGATGAAGAAATATTCCTATTATTAAAAGTATAGTCATTAGTGATAGAACAATTTCAGTATTTAATAGAGGTTTTTAAACCTCATATTAAAGGGAGTGTTATTAAATAACACATAATAGGTAGGAGTTTTAAAAAACCTCTATGTAATACATGTATTAAAAATTAAAACATAACACATTTTCAAATGACATTTAATAACACTCTATTTAATAGGGGTTTTAAAACCTCTATTAAAGGCTAAAAATATTCTAGTGACCTCTCATTATTGATATAGCCATCATGTCGCTAGATGTAAAAATTTGTTGGGGGAGATTCAGTAGAAACTTTGATGGGGAAGTTTCCCATTATTTTACTTTTTGTTCTAATAAAAATACGAATAAAAACAATTAAAAGGGGGACAAAACTATGGTGTTTTTCATGAAATAAGGTGGGTTTACTTTTTTATTCATCAAATAGGGGGGTTTACTTTAAAAATACAAAAGTAATGTATAACTCCTTTTCAAAAGGAGCTATTAATGATGAGGTAGATGTATGGCATGGTATATGGTTGATGAGGTGGAAAGAACTTGTATGAATAACTCCTTTTGAAAATGAGCTATCTATATAAAATACTAAAGTGTATGAATGACTCCTTTTGAAAATGAGTTATTTGTTCAACTCAAATATCACACATTGAGGTGGAGAATCCATACAAACGACACGTGCGTATCGAGATAGACTATGTGCGTATCGAGATGGACAACCCGTGTCATGCGCAGGTGTCTCGAGGTAGATAACTCATGTAAATGACGTGCACGTATATCGACGTACACAACCCATGCAAACGTCATGCATGTATCTTGAGGCGGAGAATTCATGCAAACGCCACACACGTATGTCGAGGTGGGCAACCTATGCAACCTCGTGCAATTCATGCAAACGTCATGCACGTATCTTAAGGTGTGCAACTCATGCAACTTCTTGCAATCCATGCAAACGTCATGCATGTATCTCGAGGTGGACAACTCATACAACCTCATCCAATCCATGCAAACCACGCAAAGGCCACACACGTATTTCAAAGTAGACAACTCATGTAACCTTGTGCAATCTAAGTAAACCATGCAAACGTCACGCACGTGTCTCGATGTGGTAGAACAAATGCAAACGTCACACACGTATCTCGTAGTTGTCAACTCATGAAAACGCCATGCACGTATGTCGAGGTGGGCGAGCCATGCAACCTCGTGCAAACCATTCAAACGTCGCACACATATCTCGAGGTGGATAACTCATGCAACCTCATGCAATCTATGCAAACCAAGCAAATGTCAAACATGTATTTCGAGGTAGACAACCCATGCAACATCGTGCAATCTATGCAAACCATCGATCCAAACATCATGCACGTAACTCGAAGTGGACAACTAATGCAAACGACAGACATGTATCTCGAGGTGGACAATCCATATGCATATCCACTACAGACCATGCATCCTATGCAAACATCACGCACTTGTCTCGAGGCGGGCAACCCGTGCAACCCATAGTAACTATGCAACCCATCCTTTAAAGTTTTGTCTTACTTCTATCTCGCGATGATAAAAAAGATACGAAGATAAAAATAATTATAGACCAAAACTACGTTATTTTTTTTGTCAAGAATTTAAAATTAAAACAATAAGGATCTTTTGAAAAATAAGTCAATTCCATGAAAAGCTTGTACATAACAACTTCATTCACCTAAGATATAAATTGAAAGAAAAATCACCACGACATTAAAAACTCATCATACAGGTCTATTTCGACGGTTATGTTGACATTGTGGCTATGTAATGCAAATCGAACGTACTCTATGTCTAGCTGGACATTATGTTTGTACATTCGGTTAAGGTTGTTGAGGTTGCTGATCTTGCATTGAATTTCATTGAGTGGATTGATGTTCTTCCTCTGGTTCACTCGACTCACCTCTAGTACTAATGCTTCCAAAAATAGGAGGCTGAACCACTCCAAAATACTGATTTCTTGTATGTGGTTGGCCGAAAGGAACATGAGGCGACGACATGCTTAACAGGTTTATGAATGAGCCATCTCCATTATATGACATATTGTAATTATAACATGGTTGAATATATAGACTCGGCATGTATCGAGACAATAAAGGATATATTGGATGTCTAGGCATTCCATGGTCCACATATGAATACAACGACCCGGGTGTATAAGGATCAAAATGTTAATGAGGAAGATTCATGATCGACGACGTCCTAGGTACAAACATTTGAGGTTTTTGGTTACATTAGGGACAATGTAGGAATGTACCTATGTGAAGAATGACGTGGTGGGGATGAGCGTTGCTACTCTCGCCAATAGTCTCTGTTATTCTCGCCCTCAGATGAGATGAACGTGGTGGAGGAGAACGTCTCTTACTCTCTGCATCAGTCTCTATCCGACGAGATGGACGAGGACGTCTGATGCTCTCCCCTATAGTGTTTATTTGTGTTCTTCTTCTCACCACTATTTGATTCGCCCTGATCCTCTTCTTCATTTTCTTTTTCATTATCCTCATTTATGTCCTATTCGACATTAATTCCATTATTCCATATAGTAGACTTTTGCCTTTCATCTTCATTTAAAATTTTAATGCCTTCATCAAACGCAACAAAACCTTGCTTATACCCATCCTTTATGAACACTCGCCGCAGTCGATGCACCAAATTACATTGATATAAAAACATGAATTTAATATACACACAATTTAAGATATTACTCGTGATGAAAACAAAATACTAGTTTCAAGTTTACCGAATAGTCACGTAAAGGCCTGTCGTGTCGTGTCAATGAATCGTCTAGTGACTGATCGATACCACGTCATGTAGTCTTGTTGATCTTGTCTTTCTTCTTGTGCCGCTGTAACTATGCTGACACTACGATTTTCCCACATTTGTATAAAAGTTGCGTGAAAAGCCACCCAATTTTCTTGATTGTGTCCACGCAATTCGATGTGGTGCAATCAGGTGTCGTAATCACAGTCCTGTATCATTCCGAATTGTCTGATAACCCTTTCCGGTCAATGCCACTTGACTATGTGGAGACAAATTAGGGGACACGTCGATAGCCAACTAGCGTGACCGTTAGTACAATATTCGGGAAGAGACCTGATGACTTCAGCATAAGGTTGCCATACTACGTCACCCTCATTCCGCGAGTCGAGTGCATCATGGTAAACTGATAAGACGTGTGTCGCAGTCTGAGTAACCAAAAATGCATCGATCCATCTGTATACAAAACAATAAATTCTTGAAAATGAAAATGTAGTTAATATTATAGCAATTATGAAATAATATTTGTATTACCTGTGTCCTAATGGAACATCCATAAGCATGTGTTCTCCATCCACTATTCGAGGTCGAACTCTAGAAACACCCAGGCTCATTGGTGCAATGAATGGAAATATGTCCCATACCCATAGCTGTACAAGAATTGACGTGCCTGCAACCTCATGTGCACCCGCGTGAGATCCGTGACATAACTCCCTGTACAAATAAGCTAAATAGGCGTTTCCCCAACTATACTGTCTAGCTGTTTGGAAATCCTCAAGCAACGGTAGAAACATCAAATGTACAAATCAGTTTGACATGTCGGCGAATAGACAACCACCGATAAGTTGCAGTATGTACGATCAAACATAACGTTGCACCGACTCCTCATCGTTGTCGTCATCTATAGCTGGTACGTTACGTTCAAGCCATTCGACTTTAAGTTTACAATCAATAATATCATCTCCAACATGAATTCGACTAAGTAGCCTCACATATACCTCAAAATAGTCTGTATCGGTGGTTCCTGTCATAGGCATACCTTCGATAGGTAAGCCGAGCTGTACCTACACGCCCTGGAGCGTAATTGTGCACTCGCCACATTGCATATGAAATGTATGTGTCTTAGGGCACCATCTCTCTACGAATGCAGTAATCAAAGCCCACTCAAGGCTGAAAAATGCTACGCGGGAAATCTCATAGAACCCACTAGAACGAAGATATGTGATCATTATCGAATGGTACTGCACCGCTCGATCAACGAAACGCGTCTTTGACGAACGCACAATGTTTCGTACACCTTATAATGAAAATGTATTAGTCAATATATATATATATATATATATATATATATTATGTTTATGCATGAACATTTGACGTATACATCTAAAAATGTTTACCTGACCCCTCCAGGTTCATGACGATCTGTGTGTAGATTGGAGATGTAAAAGTGAAGGATATGATGGACCTGGATCCATTGGTGTACAAACTACATTTGACTGATTTAAAAAATTAGTCATGTTGTTCGGTAAGTCACAATAACTCATTAATATAGGTTCAAACAATAAATAATACTTAAACATTTCAATATAATCAAATTACCAACTTAAGCCAAAAGAAACGATATACAAATACCACACCGGTTCTTCCTATTAGGAACTCGATCACGGTCTTTATTAGGACATGTTGTTCTTCTATGTCCTTCTTGATGACATATGCCATAGCGCAAGGGCCTCGAGACATTAGGAAGATCCATCTCGTTTTGCCTTTGCGTTTCCTTCAGTCTCCCTTGGCCACATATGCACATTGGGTTCGGTATGATATTCGTCGCAAAAGTCAACCAATATTTCTCATTTGGGATGGCTTTGAGATTTGAGGAGTATCATTGCGCATACATATCTATCCTATAGTACGACTCGATGAATTGCGCGTAGCTCACTTAAATAAAGGTACATGCAACTAATACGTGTGAGCAAGGGAAACCAAATGATTGCTATTTATTGCAAATGCACACCAGGTCCTTTAGGATGATGACTTGAATATTGTTGCATTTATGCATGCGATCTCCTTGTCTTTCAGTCAACACTTCAAACTCACCTATGTCACGATTTATCAAATTGACTTGATGCCTCATTCTAGACTGTTCATAAAGCGTGAAATTTATCCGTGACATATTTTGTGTAGGATAGACCGATTGAGATTACTTCATTGATTTCCTGTTTACGCCGATCGTGGTGTGTCACTAATCTGTAGTAAATCATCTGAGTCATCACTGTTATTGGCAAGAATCGAGCCCCCTTCAATACATTGTTAAAACACTCTACAATTAACAATATAATTCGTTCAAGTAATATTACTTCAGCGATAACTATATAGTTAAATGCAAAACAGAATTTGCATTTCATACATACCAATACCATTAGAAGTCATCCATCCGTACCACATGGCTCCATCATGCGATTATGTCCATAGTTCTTTGGGGATGATACTGAAATATTGCACACATTGAGGAGTTCGTGATGATAAGTATGCAAAACGCTACATGCACGCATTAAATTTTTGTTCTTGATGTTGAGCAGCTGCTCGAGAAAAGAGTTTTTCAAGGGTTTATTTTTGAATTGAGTGTTCAAAATTACTGACCAAGTGTCGCAGGTAATAACGGTGATATCCTTTTGGGGGACAAAAACCATTGGTCAGGGTATTGACCATCTCCAGAATGCCAGGGTGACGATCAGAAATAAGTCAAACTCCATCTCCATCCGTCACGTATTTGCGCAATATCCTTAAAATCATCCCCACGAATTCGTAGATTCGATTTCTCCAAAACCACAAATGTAACCGGTAGTATGTGTCCATTATCATCAACATAGATGACAATCATTAGCTTACCACTATATTTTCTGTATAAAAAAGTCGCGTCAATCTGAAGAAGAGGCCTGTAAAACTTGAAAGCTTGTATTGATGCTTCGAATGTGAAAAACACACGATGAAATTGAGGAGACGCAGTCCTTATCTCATCAGTAGCCCATTGTCTATGTGACCACTCGATTCTTATCCCCAGACTCTTATTCTTCACAGGAGTTAACCATCTTAGTAATTTAGCGTATGACTCATCCCAATCTCCAAATGCTCATGCAACTTTGTTCATTTTGGCATCCCACATTCACTTGTAGTTTACATCGTGTCGGTATTTTTCCTTAATTATTTGTATTAATGCCTTGATAGTTATTACTTGATCCATCCGGACAATGCTTTGGATCTTTCGTCCAAGCATGTTGGCGTTAAGTTGGGCATGACCACGTTCTACATCGGGATTTATACAGTTGTGCGACACCGACACGTCTAATTATGTAATCTCCTGTGAGGACCCCAGTTCCCCATAAAATTGGGCCCCGCCCGACCTAAACCCACGTGGACCCCCAAGTCAATCCTCGCAAAGTCAACGCAGGCCTAGTCAGCCTCAAATAAGTACATCTCATTAAATTTGTATTTTCTAGTAAAATTAAACTTATGACAAGATTAAATAACGCAGATTTCATTAAAAATAAAATAACCTACGGTGTGGAAACCCCGAAAACCATCATATAAACATGCTTATCCTATATCACTCGGTCCTAGTTTATCCCAGTGTCTTCAAAAACAATAATATACACTAAATACAACAAAAATGGCAAACACATATAGTTCTCTACACCCACTACCACAAACTAGACGGTGAATACAATAAAGTAGAAAGTAATAACTAGAAGGATATAAACAGTAATTCACGAATCATGTAAAAACGTTCCAAATATCATGCGGGCATGTAAAGACAGATAAAAATAACGAAAGTTCATGATAAACATACTAACATATATTCACAATAAAATATGAGCGCCTAGGTATTAAAAGAGGTAGCTAAATGGTTTTAAATCCACAACAATCTACAACGAACCACAACAATCCAATACTCAGGGAAAACTCACGTTTGGTTGGGTAGCTGCACCCCCGCAGGTAGTGTTCACGTTAGCTAAACTAGCTATAATCCCAGGAGTACCTTCCTGACACACTTAGGCCATACTCAACCAAGGAATAATGAATAGTATCCCAACAAGAAGGTATTTATCAACAAAGCCAATAAATATGAAAAATGAATTACTATGCATTTCCTCAACCGGTTTACTCACTTACCTCAGACTTACTTTAATTCGCCCTCATGGCTCAAACACACTCCCAAAACGAATACTCGAACTCCCGAGACCATCCCTTAGGTCCTAAAACATGTTTTTAGATCAAATTATAGTGTTTTGGAGATCTTGGAAAATTTCAATTTTTGGTACTGCCAGGGGAATTAGCGCACTAATTTTGATATTAGCGTGCTAATTCCTACATTAGTGCGCTACCATGTTCGTCTAGCGCGCTAATCCATATTAGCTCACTAGGTTTTTGACATTAACGCGCTAATTTACATATTAGAGGGCTAACTCTGATGTCTAGCTTGCCGTGTGCAGCATAACCTAGAATTTTGCACTTCGAATTCTGGGTTTTTGTCACACATAGGCCTCATTTTTTGTTTGAGAACCCTTATACACATTAGTAGGGGTCCCCAACATCAATCAAAATACAAAACAATAACAACAACTCCAAATACATGAATTGAATGAATGGACCAAGATATGTAAATGGAGTACCTAGCTTGATCTTCTTCCGCATTTCAAGTTTTCATGAGTTTTTTTCCACCTCTTGAGCACTCCAACACCTTCTCTTTCTCCTTGGCCAAATCATTGGAGATGAAAATGATGAAGTGATAAGTTTGGTTGACTAATTGGTTATATGTATATGAAGGTGATTAAACATATGCCACACATCTATGTACACTCTCACATCTCAAGGCTCATCTTGTGGTCCATCCTCTCCCACTTGTCCCTCAAGTAACGTTTGAGTGACTCCAATCATGGACTCACTTGGTTTCTAGATGGTGCAATACGTGTCTCGATGCATATCCTAAAGCATTTGTTTTAATTCACATACTTAAGGCCTCTATTTGTTTAGTTAATATGACCATACTAAAGCCCTATAAAACATTATAAATAATTTAATGTACAGTTACACTATAAGCCACCACCTCGGTCTTACGTCGACACACAACTCGAGGTACATCCCCACTCAATATCTCGGCTCACCGAATACCCCGCTTATACCTTACTCACAATGTCGGCACAACATAATAAACATACATTTGTACATTAGCAAATTCAGATTTTTGGGTATAAATAAATAAATAATACATACACCATGAAAAATAATATTTACTTTCGGTGTTAATTCCAGAGGTTTCGAAAAGTATGTCAAGTCACGACGGGCCAGTCCACTGTCCTGAAACATGACACGTGACACGTTTATTTAAGGGTCGTTACAATCTTCCCACCTTATTAGAGTTTTGTCATCGAAATTGAAACAAAAAGAAACCTTTACAAGTAAATCTTACCAGAATCAAAATAGATAGGGAAAGTGCTCGCGCATATATGACTTAAACTCCCAGGTCAGTTCCTCATCTCCGTGATGTTGCCATTTGACGAGAATTGAAGGTATTTCATTGCCCCTCAATACCTTCACCTTTCGATCTAAGATTTGAATCGGTTGCTCCTCATATGTAATATCATCTCTCGAGTCAATCTGACTCAAGTCTACTATCGGCCGCCGTCCTTTTTTCGACTTGTCAAGTCGAAGCATAGAGATGTGAAACACTGGATGAATACTGGCGAGTTGAGGCGGTAAATCTAACTTATAAACAACCTTACTGATTATTCGTATAACTCTAAATGGACCAACAAACCCAGGCACAAGCTTTCCATTGATTCTGTATTGTTTGTGTTCAGAGGCAAAACTTTCAAATATACATAGTTTCCCATCAGCGTACTGTAATGCGTCGTGGTACTTATCGTAGTACTTTTTTTGTCTGTCTTGTGCACTCTTCAGCCTTTGACGAATTCTTCGTATCTTCTCAGTGTAATCCACGACAATATCCAACCCAACAGTCACCACATCCTCAGGTTCTGCCCAACACAATGGCGATCTACATGGCCTATCATATAATGCTTTAAATTGTGCCATTCCGATACTGGCTTGAAAACTGTTGTTATAAGAAAACTTACACAAATAAAGATGTTTTTCCCAAGATCATTTGTACTCCAAAACAAACATTCTAAGCATGTCCTCTAACACCTGAATCAGCCTTTCGAACTGCCCATCTGTCTGTGGATGATACGCTGTACTCATGTCAAGCTAAGTGCCAAACTGTGCCTGCATGCTTTGCCATAACAATGACATAAACTAAGGTATTCTATTTGACATTATCGATAACGGTACACCGTATGATTTGACCATCTCTTTCTCGCAGAGACTGCTCAATCTATCGACTCTGTGTGTCATGGAAACTGGCATAAAATGTGCAGATCTCGTCAACCTGTCCACAATCACACATATATTATCATGTCCACGAGGAGATTGAGGTAAACCATTGACAAAATCTATAGCAATGTGCTCTAATTTCCATTACGGAATGGGAAATGGCTGCAGCAAACCTCCAGGTTTCCTATGCTCAGACTTAACACGCTGACATATCTCACACGCTCGAATAAACTTTGACACATCGGCATCCCCGACCACCAAAAGAGACGTCGCATGTCTGCGTATATTTTGGTCTGACCCGAATGAACAGAAAATCGCGAACGGTGAGTTTTCTGAATTATCTCAGCGCGCATCTCAGCCACTGATGGAATCCACAGTCGTCCTCGAAACCTCAAACATAAATCTGTCGATCGATTCCAATCTGGATGATCTGAACTTTCAACCATATCGCTGAATCGCTGATATAACTCATCAGCCTGCTGTCCATAACGCACAACTTGAATCGAAAATGTCTGCACCTTCATCTGACCACAAATCTGTGTCCTAGTAGTAGTCGGTATATCATTTGGACTCATCAACTCAGCTGCCTCGAGTAACGTAAACTCGTGCGTCATTTGATACACTACTACGTCATCATTTGACCTTTTCCTACTCAAAGCATCAGCAATGACATCGGCCTTCCCTGGATGATACTAAAAGGCAAAGTCATAATCCTTTAGGAACTCCAACCAACGTTTGTCTAAAATTCAATTCTTTTTAGAGAAAATGTACTTCAAGCTCTTGTGATCAGTGAACAAATGGAACCACACGCCAAACAGGTAATGTCGCAATATCTTCAATGCAAACACCACAACGGCTAACTCTAAATCATGCGTCAGATAGTTCTTTTTCATGAATCTTAAGCTGCCGAGATGCATATGCAATTACTTTGCCCCGCTGCATCAAGACATAACCCAAGCCCACCTTCGAAGCATCCATATATACAACGAAGTCTTTCCCTGACTCAGGCAATGCTAAAACTGGTGCAGTCGTCAACTTCTCTTTCAAAGTAAAAAATGGTTGTTGCAACTCTCATCCTAATCAAATTTCACATTCTTCTGAGTCAATCTCGTCATTGGTGCAACAATTCGGGAAAAAATCCTGCACAAAACGACGATAATAACCAGTAAATCCCAGAAAACTACGTATCTCGGTTACTGTAATCGATGTAGGTCAATCGATCACTTCTTTAATTTTAGCAGGACCCACAGATACTCCGCTGGCTCCAATCACATGCCCAAAAAATCTGACTTCTTGAAGCCAAAAACTCACATTTACTGAACTTGGCATATAACCGGTGTTCCCTTAAAGTTTGCAGAACTGCCAAGAGATGTTCCTTGTGATCCTCACGAGTTCTGGAATAGATGAGAATGTCATGAATGAATACTATCACAAATCTATCCAAATACGCCTTCAGTACTCTATACATAAGATCCATAGATATGACTGGTGCATTAGTCAAACCAAATGGCATGACTGTAAACTGATAATGGCTGTATTTCATACTGAACGCAATTTTCTCCCCGTATTCAGCTTTAATTCCGAGCTGATGATAGCCTGATCGCAAATCAATCTTGCAAAACCATTGAGCTTCCGTCAGCTGATTAAACAAATCGTCAATGCGAGGAAGCATATACTTGTTCTTCACAGTCACCCGGTTCAGTTGCCTATAGTCGATGCACGACCTCAGGCTTCCCTTTTTTTCTTCAAAAATAAGACCGGGCACACCCCATGGCGACATGCTCGGGTGAATGAACCCTAACTCCAACAACTTGTCCAACCGAGTCCTCAGTTCCTCCAACTCTCGATGAGCCATTTTATACGTCGGTATAGAAATAGGTTTCACTCAGGGACTAAGTCAATGATGAAGTCAATCTCTCGCAACGGTGGTAATCCCTGTAGATCATCCAAAAATACATTAATGAACTCACATACTACCAACACGTCTTCAATACAAATCTCCGTTCTCTCAGCAGTACTCATAACACTCGCAAACGTCTCAATCTCACTACTGGTGTCAATCCTTCCCCTGGTGATCGGAAGTAAAGCAGTTGTCCCTCGGAAATGGATCTTTATCCCATCTGATAATGGAATCGTAACTGACTTGCCGTAGCAATCAATAGAAGCATGATACACACCCAGCCAGTCCATACCAAACAAAGCATCATACTCAAAAAATTCTAAGACTCATAATGTACAAGTAAATTATGACCTTATGTCTCTACCGAACAGTCGACACACAACAAGTTTGGGTATATCTTGTCCCTAGCAGCTGTGCTAATGATCAAAGGTCTACTAAGCCTAGTGGGTCTCAACCCTAATGCATCTATCATGCGCCCGAAATAAATGAAATAGTCGAACTAGAATCAAACATGGTATGCATTAAAGCACCACAAATCAAAATCATACCCTCAGTGAGATTTCAAGAAGCTCCCTGATCTAGTTCACCAACAACATGAACTTTCTCCCACTGTTGCTGGTGCTGTTGTGTCTACGCTCGACCTAGCTGCGGACACTGACTTTGGAGATGGCCTATTTGACCACATTTGAAACATGTACGTTGCTCATTCGGTCCAGAAAACATCCCCTATGTCTAACTCTGTCCTCGACTATATGCAGGTCTCTGACTGTGGGTCTGTGCCTGTCCAAACCTCTATGTCTATCCACTACCTCTACCCATATCTCTATTCTCTGAATACTGCCTCTGTGGCTGCTATAGGGATCGGGTAGCCTGTGGTGATCTGCTAACAAAACTCGGTGTTGCTACCGGTGGAACATGAGCAGTCTGAGCAGGTCTTGTTGGTGCTGAAATAAATCCAACATTCTTGGATCTTATCTCTCTAAAACCCTGACCAAACTTATTCCTCTACCTATCCTGATCAGATCGACAATCCAAAGGTATTTTCGGTCGAACAGGTCTAGCCTCCTCAAGATATGTATGTAGATAAACCTTTTTGGCTAAACTCCTCTCATAAGCCCTCTGCAATGTATCTGGCTCAGTGGAGACAATAACCCCTCCAATTGTGGGTAGCAAGCCCTTAGTGAAATAGTACACCTGATCGACATCTGAATCTGCCACGCCTCCAACATACGAAAGTAGGTGTAAATAATGTCCCATGTAGTCCATGATAGATTCATCGGCGTACTGTCTTAATGAGGTGAATTGGTTCCTCTTCTCTCTCAGTAAAATATGAGGAAAATACTTCAAGTTGAACTATCTCTTGAAGTTTGCCCAATCCTTAGGCACTCATTTGGTAGCAACCATCGTCATCCACCAGTCATTAGCCTCTCCTAGAAGCATCGATGAAGAAATCAAGGCTTTCATGTGCTCATTAGTAGCAATGATATTATGTACCTTCTCATGGCTTTTCAAGAATTTCTTAGCAGCCTCCAAATCTGTACCACCATAGAACTTTATTAGATTATGCCTTTTAAACTCTCTCAACTGCCTAGCCTCTACAGTCGCCTTAGTGCCTTTCTTTATTGATGACGCGCACACTATCTTTGTTTGTACATGAGGTACAACGGTAGTCTCTGGTACGACTACAATAATCATAGTAGCCATACGAGTAGTTGCTACAATCGATGTGTTCGTCTCCAAAATAACATGCAATGCTGATGAAACTAGTGGTGACGGTGTAGCCATAGTCGGTGCTCTAAGTTTCCTCAAAATCTCCTCTAATCTCAAATCCTGGGACACAACTCTCTTTAATAAAATATGCAACTCATCTGCACTCGCATATCGAGAACTTGCAACCCACATTGTCATCACTAGGTCCAGCCTGATCTGTCATTGCTATTTGCAATAAAAAGCGAATCCCAGAATCAGTGGATAGTTATTGATATAATATATTACAATACAATAAAAAAGCATATATGATCGAGTTTTTCTTTTTACCAACTCTCCACACTTCCCATCGAAGTTTCTAACTTAAAATCATAGGGTTCCACTCTATGTTCCAATTATGTCTTATGTTGTTTATCATTTAACATTTAACCGAGCTCTGATATCAACTGTGACGACCCCAGTTCCCCATAAAATTGGGCCTTGCCCGCTAAAACAAGGTGGACCTCCGAGTCAATCCTCGCAAAATCAACGTAGACCTAGTCAGCCTCAAATAAGTACATTCTCATTAAATTTGTATTTTCCAGAAAAACTAAACTTATAACAAGATTAAATAACGCATATTTCATTAAAAATGAAATAACCTACAGTGTGGAAACCCTGAAAACCATCATATAAACATGCTTATCCTATATCACTCGGTCCTATTCTATCCCAAGTGTCTTCAAAAATAATAATATACACTAAATACAACAAAAATGGCAAATACATACAGTCGTGCAAGAAAGGAACCGCTCCACAAAATCTTTAAAGAAAATCACCGATCACTGGTCCTTTTCCCTTGCTCGTCTCTGTCCGCTTCGCACCCACCGTCACAAACTAGACGATGAGTACAGTAAAGTAGAAAGTAATAACCAAAACGATATAAATAGTAATTCATGAATCATGTAAAAACAATCTAAATATCATGCGGGTATGTAAAGACAGATAAAAATAATGAAAGTGCATGATAAATAGACTACATATATTCACAACGAAATATGAGTGCCTAGAAATCAAAAGATGCAACTAAGTCGTCTTAAATCAGTAAAATCCATAACAAACCACAACAATCCAATACTTGGGGAAAACTCACGTTTGGTTGGGTAGCTACACCCTATAGGTAGTGTTCACGTTAGCCCAACTAGCTATAATCCCAAGAGTACCTTCTCGACACACTTAGGCCATAGACACTCAACCAAGGAATAATGAATAGAATCCCAAGAAAAAGGTATTTATCAATAAAGCCAATAAATACGAAAATGAATTACTATGCATTTCCTTAACTGGTTTACTTACTTACCTCATGGACTCGCGTTAATCCGCCATCGCGGCTCGGACACGCTCCTAAAATGAATACCCAAACTCCCGAGATCGTCCCTTAGGTTCGTGAGATCCTAAACATGTTTTTAGACCAAATTATAGTGTTTTGGAGATTTTAGAAAATTTCAATTTTTGGTACTGCCAGAGGAATTAGCGCGCTAATTCTAATATTAGCGTGCTAATTCCTACATTAGCGCACTACCGTGTACATCTAGCGCGCTAATCTAATTATGATATCTAACGTGCTAATATATATATATAAGCGCGCTAGATTTCTCACCTAGCGCTATGTGCGTGAGAACTCATTTGCGCAGCTCAAAATTCGAGGTTTTGCATGACACATAGGCCTCGTTTTTTGTTTGGGAACCCTCATACACATTAGTAGGGATCCTCAACATCAATCAAAACATAAAAACAACAACAACAACTCCAAATACAAGAATTGAATGAATTGACTAAGCTATGTTAATGGAGTACCTAACTTGGTCTTCTTCTTCACTTCAATGGATTCATGAACTTTCTTTCCACCTATGGAGCACTCCAGCAATCCCTCTTCTTCTCTTCTTGATTGCAAAATCATTGAAGATGAAAATGATGAAATGATAAGTTTGGTTTGACTAAAGTGGTTATATGTTTGAATGTGATTAAACATGTGCCACACATCTATGTGCACCTACGTATCCTGATGCTTATCTTGTGGACCTCCTATACACATTTATCCCTCAAGTCATATTTGAGTGACTCCAATCATGGACTCACTTGGTCTCTATATGGTGAAATATGTGTCTCGATGCACATCATAAAACATTTGTTTTAATTCACTAACTTTAGGCCTCTATTTGTTTATTTAATGTGACCACACTAAAGCCCTACAAACCATTATAAATAATTCCACATACACTTACCCCACATAAGCCACCACCTCGGTCTCATGTCGACACGTAACTCGAGGTATGTCCCCGCGTTCAATGTCTCGGCTCACCGAATGCCCCGTATACTTTACTCGCAATGTCGGCACAACAAAATAAACATACATTTGGACGTTAGACAATTCATATTTTTGGGAATAAATAAATAAATAATATATACACGCACGGAAAAATAATATTTATCTCGGTGTCAATTCCAGAGGTTTCGAAAAGTACGTCAAGTCAAAATGGTCCAGTCCACGGTCCTAAAACATGATACGTGCCACATATATTTAAGGGTTGTTACATCTCCCATCTTTGTGTTTTCTTTTGCAAACAAGTACGAAGACGCAACATACACCCATCTTGCGCACTTCTGCACTTGATCACCTACAGAATTGTAGTCGATTCCATCACATGGTATTGACAATGTTTATTAATATGCCGCACTTTGACAATATGTTGTAAGTCTTTTTTGTTGTCAAAGCTTAATCCTATTTTCAACTTAAAATTAGTCATGTCCCTCCCAGTCTATTGATGAGAATGTTGGGTTGCAGTGGAGTTAGCCACATCCCAATCGATTTTATTATATACCAGCAATGGTTGGTGAAATTCATCATCATTTGCTTCCTCCCTGAAATTCTTTTCATCGATAGCAAACTGCTCATCATCTTGCACATTTTCCGCACCTAGAGGTTCATACCTTGGGCCATCCGTAACAACATTGAGGTTTTCCCAATCAACAGCTGCTGCAACATCATCGGGGGGACGTACGTCCTCGTTTGTTTCATTATTGTCATCGTCGTTAACTTCACCGTCACTAGAGGCATCAATGTCATCATGTAAGGGACTAACAAATCAATCTTGCATGATATCACCTTGTGGTGATTGCATATGTAGCCTTTCCATCATCAATCCAGCGTCTGATGTGCCGACATCTTTGTCATGGACTTGCGAATGAACCGTAAGATTTTGAAACGAGTTGATTGACTCAAATGTTAAATAGATATCTACCGTTACAGTTAATGTTAAATTGGCAACTGTCGCCCACATCAAGTCGAAGTGTATCGCATCATGCAACAACACATGGATGGAATATTGCGAACCTCTGGGGAGGATTATCACGTGGCGATAATTTACATATGTCATCCATTAATTGTCGTCTACTCGTCCCAAACTTAACCATCAACACTGCTGATGGGTTGCGTTGTACGCGATGCCATTTAAACCGTTTACAATTTCACCGTGTGCATAAAATAGAAATGTGATGTTCCTATGTTCCATGACCTATATAATTTATTGGACATTGATGTAAAAGGATTACACACGAGATTACAAATATATCAAGTGAAAAAGTTGATTACTAACAGGATTTAAAGCGCAATAGAACTTTCTAATGTAGAAGATCACCATAACAACGTAACTATAGAACATATTCATTTGTTTGCATCAAATACCTATTAATAACTCATATTTATATCCCAAATGACGAAAACTACTAAACTAGTTCATAAAGAACATGTATTTCAACAAAACAAGATCATACTAATTTGTTCCCAAAGACTAATATATATACTATATTTATCATCAATTATTCAAGACTTTTTTCAAATATCAAGCCAAAATTTTTATCAAATTGGGGGGATTTAAAATGGAATCCAACTTTCTGATGTACAGGATCACCTTAATAGCGCTACTATAGAGCATACTAATTCATCTACTTCAAGTACACTCTCTTTTTGAGTTGGTTAATATTTTATATTTTAATTTGTAACATGATATATATACACATAGATAGGACACGACGTAGTCAAGCAAACTTTTTACAGCACAAAAAGATTTTTTAAGCACAAAAAAATTAAAACAAAGTTCAAGTACACATACCATGCAATGTAACATCTCGACCATTTTCTTTTAAAAAACCTATGTAACTACATAACATGAAAATTATAACAAAACCAAATAAATAATAATAGAAAAAATAATTATTTGAACATACTATTTTCCTCGTTTTTTTGTCTTCAAATTAATATTCCTACAATAAAAAATAAAGTTAGTTATTTTTTAAATGAAAATTAATAACTCAATTTTTTTAACAAAAACAAATCATAACCTAACACCTCGTGCAACAAAAAATGACTAAACTCTCTCTAGCCAACCTTCTCTCTAGTCAACCGTTTGTTGTCTTGATCTTGTCCTGCAAAAAAAAAGTTTGTTCTACTTGTGTGTATATTGAGGGACATATTAGAACAATAAAACAGTTTAATTAAAAAGTTTAACAAAAAAAAAATTTAAACAAAAAAACAGTTTAACAAAATAAAAATAGGTTAAAACAAAGTTTAACAAAAAATTGAATCCTAAATTAACACTTCAAACAAAATCCAAAACTAAACCAAATCCTAAACTAAACTAAACTAAACAAAATCCTAAACTAAACTAAACTAAACAAAATCCTAAACTATACAAAATACATATGATAAAAAGTTAAACAAAATAAAATTTTAACAAAAAAAGTTGAACAAAACTTTTAACAAAAACAAATTCCTAAACTAACTAAACTTACTAACTAAACTAAACTAAACTAAACTAAACTAAACTAATAAACTAAACTAACTAAATTAAACTAACCAAACTAAACTAACTAACAACACAATTTCAAAAAAAAGTTCAACAAAAAAAGTTTATCAAATAAATAGTTTAACAAAAAAAATGTTTAACATAAAGTTTAACAAAAAAATTAATCCTAAATTAACACTTCTAAACAAATTTTCTAAACTAAACCAAATCCTAAACTAAACTAAACCAAATCCTAAACTTAACAAAATTCTAAAGTAAACAAAATTCATACGATAAAAAGTTTAACAAATAAATTTTTTTAAAAAACTTTCACAAATAAAAAATCATAAACTAACTAAACTAACCAAAAACACAGTTTAACAAAAAAAAAGTTTATCAAAAAAATAGTTTAACAAAAAAAATGTTTAACATAAAGTTTTACAAAAAAATTAATCCTAAATTAACACTTCAAAACAAATTTTCTAAACTAAACCAAATCCTAAACTAAACTAAACCAAATCCTAAACTACACTAAAGAAAACAAAATTCTAAAGTAAACAAAATTCATATGATAAAAAGTTTATCAAAATAAAAGTTTAAAAAATAAAATTTAAATAAAAACTCTAACAAATAAAAATCCTAAACTAACTAAACTAAACTAAACTAAACTAAACTAAACTAAACTAACTAAACTAACCAAAAAAATAGTTTAACATAAAAGTTTAACCAAATAACTAAGTTTAACAAATAAATGGTTTAACAAAAAATAAAAGTTTTACAAAAAGTTTATCAAAAAATTGATTCCTAAATAAGACACTTCAAAACAAATTCCTAAAATAAAACAAACCCCAAACTAAACAAAATCAAATCCTAAACTAAACTAAACTAAACAAAAATCTAAACTAAACAAAAATCATATGATAAAAATGTTTAACAAAAAATGAATCCTAAACTAACTAAACTAAACTAACCAAAAACTATAACAAAAATAAGTTTAACAAAAATAAACTAACCAAACAAAACTGGTAAACAAAAACGATTAACAAAATAAAAAACTTTAACTAAAAAAATAGTTTAACAACAATTTCCTTCTCACCATCTCATTCCCCTTCTCCTTCAAGCTCGTCACCTCCTTCTCACCTTCTCTTTCTCTTCTCCAAAACTTTCAATCCCTTCACCTCCTTCTCCTCTCTCTCGCCTCTTTCTCTCTTCAATGGATCCTCAATCAAACCCTTCCACCAACACCATTAAATACTAAACTAACCCTCACCCACCTTTTTCAAACTCCCGTGACCTACAAAGCCTCATAACCACTAGCTAGTACCTATTAGGTAGCCTCAATAGAAGCGTAGAGAATATATTCTCTACGTATCTATTTCTGTTGAAGAAGAAGATTGGGTACACATATAACACCTTTTCTGAAGGCGCTATCTGTGTATCCACGCTAAAGTGGAAAGAGCAACAAGAATAGCGCATTCTCCGAATGCGCTATTTGTGTTAATATATTCAAATCAATCCACACGTGAATTGATATACCCTAATAACACGAATATATTTGTGTTATGTGACCAACGTGGACCATAAACATGAATAGCGCCTTTTGAGAAGGTATTCATGTGTCCACTTGGCACGAAAATTTATCTCCCATGATAGCGCCTTTTCAAAAGCTCTACATAAGTTACATAACGAATAAAAAAAAATCACACTTATTTTACTCATAAAACTGTTTTGTGCAGTAAGTACGTAATTTTTTCCAAAACTAGGGCACACTTCAACAAAAAATAGAGGAAGATCGAAATCGAAAAAAAAAGTGAACGAAACTCATAACGCTTTTGCTCTTGTTCGTCCTCAACAGCGGCTCCGCCCTCAACTTCGAAACTTACAACGCCTCTGCTCCTTGCTCGCCCTCAACTGCACAACACTTCGCTTTGTCCTCCCCTGCGACTTCAACTTCAATCAACACATCAGTTCTGAACGAAACAGAGGAAGAAATCGAAAAGAAAGTGAGAAGAAACTCACAACTTCATCCTCAACGGCGGCTTTCCTCAATTTCGTCCACCCTCAACGCTCTGCTCCTTGTTCACAGAACTAAAAATCACAGAGAGGGAGAGCAATCCTTGATGTCTCTTCGCTTCTCCGACGAAATTATTCGTTAGGCGGCTCTCTCTGGTTCGTCTTCTCCTTTTTTTGTGCATTTTCCTTTTCTTCAAGCATATGTTATGATTTGTAGTTAGTTTTGCTCGGCTAAGATTATGGCACAATGAAGAGAGAGTTTGGGGGAGAGTTAGAGATGAATTTGAGCGTTGTAGTTAGATTTTTGCTTTCTATTGAAATCATAGATTTTTGTGTGTTTTGTGTGAAGGGATATGGATTGGCTGGGGATACGCAACCATTTTGTTCCTGTATAGCCTGTTTTTTATCACCATCTTTTGTACCCAATTCGATCTTTGTAGATTTCTTGATTTCTTGAGATACCTTCTTAACGAAAGTTTTGTTACAGCAACTGCATCCGATTTAGGCGGACATACTTGAACTGAACTAAAATAATAAGAAAGGTTCGGCGAATTTTTGTGGCATCTCCTATCTCGAGTATGGCGATATTCCATTAATCCTAGTAGGCTTAACTAGAGCCAATAGCCACATCTTTTACACATGATAAACAACACTGTATATCGATGTTAAACATATAGTTAAATGTAGCAGGAATTAATAACTTTTTCGATAATAAATACGATATATATAATACAAAATCAAACTGGAATAAACTTCGGTTATACAAAACCTCCCACCCCTTGTAAAATTACAAAATTGTGATTCAATATATATATATATATATATATATATATATATATATATATATATATATACTAGTTTCATGTCGTGCTACGCATAATTAACCGCCGCTTCGCTCGCGGGAATTAATTTCTAAGAATTTATTAATAAAATTTAAAATTGTAATTAAAAAAGTAGAAGGAAAAAATGAGATGAGTTTATGATTTAATTTGGGGTTAGGTATAGAAAGTGAAAATTAAGTACAAAAGGAGAAAGTGAGTGTAGTGAGTGGGATAAATACTTGTCAAAATCGTGAATTGGTAACAAATCGTTGAGGGCTCGAGTGAATCAAATCAAGATTACTAAAAACTACTTTTACATTTAATTTTTCCAATAATATAAATTATAATAAATATGAACTTGCCATACATATTATAATCCCATTCAGTACTCATTATAGTTTAAAAAGTGATGTACAAATAAAAATCATTGTAATGAGAAATTTGAGTCATCTCAAAAACAAATATATCATATGTGTTGGAGTAGTGTATAGCTATATATAGTGGGTATCCATAGTCTAATAATTCAGACCAAATTATAATGTGTTTAAATAATAGCAAGGGCCTGATTGTCCAAATTGAGATCCCTGGAGGGTCCAAAGTCCAGACCAAGAGGGTCCTATCGAAAACTTAACTCAAACCCTATTTAATCAAGGCTGAACAAAAATGGGCCAATAAGTCCAGACAATTTTTTTGCCACACCAAGGTTAGAGTTAGTTACCTTCAATTAGTAGTCTATAGTCATTATTGATTTGAAATTGCATTGCATGTTGATGATTAATTAAATTTGATTTCTTTATCTAATTTCTACTCCTAGCTTGTATCCTGAATCAATATGTAACAAGAAAAAATCATGGCAAGAGAAAATGAAAAGAAACATGAATTGGCATGCCAAACTATACACGTAACAAGGCATAATATAACCAAAAGATCAAAAAAAAAAGTAACCTACCTTTTCCGAAACACAGAAGTATCAAGAAGTAGACAATGTAATCCAACTAAAGAGTCACGCCTATTGTATATTTTTTTCTTAGAAATATGGGTTGATTATTGTGAATTGTAATTTTAATTGTAAGAATCAAAAACTCTAAAAAACTTTAAGAAATTTACTTAATCATAAAGCAAGCACTTGTACAGTCATAATTAAGAGACCTTCTAAAGAAAGCAAGCAACCACTATATATTCCATACTCAACAAAACTAAGGAATAGTTAACTTAATCATCAAAATAAAGCAATGTGATGCAGTTATACAAGCAATTGCTATATAATCTTGCATGTTTGGCATGAGTAATCAATTGATTATAAGGGATTTGAATGGTTTGAAAGGCTCACCATCAATTGCACTTAATCGAGCACAATGAAAAAGTTTGATCCATGTAGCCGACCCCAGTTAATTTAGGACTGAGGCTATGTTGTGTTGTTGTTGATTGGAAGGTCTAATTATGTGTGCATTTTATGAGTTATGGCTGCTATTTGACGCTGGATGCTACCTTTTGAATTTTGAACGGTTTATTGTTTGAAAATTATCTTAGGAGGAATGAACATTCTAAAAAGACTACAAAGGACTTTTTGCTCGACTTGCAGTGGAATGTTGGATCTGTAAGTTCTGTTCTTTTGCATCCCTTGCACTTCTTCTTTGTGTTATTCCTTTTGTGTTTAGTTTATTTCAGATCCCAACCTTAACAATATATATATATATTTTTTATTTACTTCTGCTCTTCAGAGGTCCTGGTATGAGTGGAACATTGTTGAACAAATCAGGTCAAGCAAGCGATTTTAACTCAGAAGATGAAGCGAGATCTTTGGTAGCAAAAGGAGAAGGCATGGAAGGGGACCAGCTAAAGAAAACGATCTTTCAATGGCCCCTAAAGCTCACCCTATCAGTTGTGAACCTAGGCGTATCCAAGTTGACATTGACCAAGCAATGTCACTTGTGCGAAAACTTGACGTTGAAAAGGGTATTGAGGACAATATCTTATGTACAGCTGATCATGAAAAAATAGATGGTGAGAAATCTCATGTTGGATCGATGGGCCGAATTATAATCGTTCGAGGGTTAACATCTGTAAAGGGTGTTGAAGCAAAACATGTAAGAATCAAAAGCAAGCAAAACATGTAACAATCTACTACGATTATTTGCACCCACAGTTATGCCATCTGGAATACCATCCATATCCAGGGTACATAAATCTCATAATATAATATTTTGTATATCATTAGTGTCTGCACTAATGACATTTTTTAGAGAATTTATTTGTTTTAATTTTAACTATAATAATGTTATTACTCGTTTTACTTTTGTATGACATTTTTATGAGAATTTACTGTAATGTTATTACTCGTTCTATATGAAACAAAATATATTAAAAATGCAAATAAGTAGAATGAATTTAACATTACAATATATGATATCAAGCAAAAATAGAAACAAACACCTTTATCAATAGATGTTTAAGGTCCTTTATTGTGGAGACATACTCTTCCGTTAGATTCTCCACATAAACACCTGCTTTTACATCTTCTCTAATCTGGAAGATAACATCCACAACAAAGTATTAGACAAGTCCATTAACAAAATTAATATATTTATGACATGTGCCAAGGGAAAAGGAATAAAATATCGCTTAAGGAAGATTCTCACTGAAATTTAAAAGCTAATAATACTTCATATTTTATAGACAAATAAAAGCTAAATCCATGCATTACGTTAAGGAGAAATGAAAATTCATTTAATCCAATTATTCAAACATTTATATATTTCAAATGTGAACAAAATCTATTAATCACAAACTTGTTAATCACAAATATTAATCACAAATATCAATCTCGAACTTGTTAATCACAAATCCAACATTAATAACATCGAGATTCACTACAAATCCAAGTCAATGCACAAAAATCCAAATAAAATTAATAAAAAAAAAGCGAAAACGCATCAGATCCATGAATCGAGCACGAAATCAACATTAGAACCGGAGAAATTGAGATTCTAACATCAAAACAACAACAACCTAACATCAAGATTAACAACAAATCCAAGTCAATGCACAAAAATCCAAACTAAATTCATCAAAAAAAAAGAGGAAAACGCAATTCCTAATCTCAATTATATCACAAATATTAATCTCAAACTTATTAATCACAAATATTAATCTCAAACTTCACCCCATTAATGAGAATCCCTAAAATTTGAGTTTGTTCTCTTACATGCTTATTGATTTTTCCAATTAGGTAATAAATTTGTTCCCAAACTTTCAAGAGTCTCAAATAGGCAACCCCCAAATCTCACAGCTTAAATGATGCCACTTGCTTCACTCACTGAATGGACTGTATGAGGAAAGAACTGGAACTAATTCCATGTTGCTGCAATAGCGCAACGCCGCAACGTGAAACAACAGAGAGAGAATGTCGACATATAAGGTCCTGTCATCTATGCAGCTTGTCGATACATTGGAAACTGAGGCCGGTCCTGCGTAGCTAGAGCACCATCGAATTGCAATCTTAGCAGTAACAACGCGCCGAAAAAGGCGGTGTCAATGGCTGTGTAAATGTTAGTATAGCCTGTATAGTACTTAGTTGTGAATCTGAGGAAGAAAGAAAGGATACTCGAGCTTGATCTATCATGAAAAAATGAAAAAAAATAAAAAATAAAAAATGAACAGATTGAGAATTAGTGGTAGAAGTAATTTGATAGACATTGAAACAAAATATCAGAAAGTGTTTACCTTGGTTGGAGCATAACTTTTTGCAATAGCTATGTCCTGTATTACGCGAGCCACCACCTGAAAATTTAACAAGACGAAAATAAACAGTTTTAGAGTCATTGCGAATTGCCAATAAATATACGAGAGAATATTCATATCGTATATTACGAGTACCTAACAGAGCTGCTATAAATCCAATAAAACAATGTACATGGAACGGATCGACGTGAAAGTCTAAAAAATAATGAAAAGCGTGAAATGATAAGATTTATACCTCACCACCATTAGTGCCTCCTTCATAAGAAGGTTTCAGATTAATTGCATTTTGAAGGTGCCGCGTCCAATACCCAGAAAACATATCCTTTATAGGCATCTCAACACCCCCTTGGTAACACTGGCATAAAGAAAGATATGAGTACATTATAAACTTGAGATAATTTTCAACCATGTAGCCGCCCCCAGAGAAAAAGGATGAGCAAACAGTAGGAATATTGGCGAAGTGTTAAGCATCAATCAAAGCTAAACCTCCAACAAGTTTCTCAAGAATGGCTCTTCATTGAAATAATCTCTGCGCACGAAGACAAAAGGTATTTTGTATGCTAGAGCTTCACTGACTGTTCCATATCCGATTTTTCCTAACAGAGAAAGTACCACATAAGATCAAAGAATTGTAAACTAATTTCAGATACCAATCAAAAACTGATCTAAATACCAATCATGCAGTCAGAAGCTGCTATCATATCAGGTGTATACACATCTTTAGCAAGTCTTATAAAGTTTGGAGGAAGGTCTTGGTTTTCCTTCGCTCATGATTTCTACGAGTAGTAAGAATTTATTAGATTTATCAAAAGAATGCTCCAACTTCTATACAACATCGACAAAAGAATCAGAAAAAATTACAATAAAACTCACCAGGCATAGCCAGCCATCAGGCAAAAATTCTTTCTTTAACTTCCAGCCTGCAGTACAAAGAGATATACAAAAGTAACACAAAAACCATAGACGAATTACTGTCATTTTACATGCACCTCGAGGAGTGTAGAGCATCATAAACTTCCACTGCTAATACCGACAGCTATCTTTATGTCGACCAATAATCTATGCAGATATAGGAGGAATTAATATATGCGAATGTAATGTCAGACCTGTCCACCAAAATTGAAAATAGCCAGATTTACATCATTCCCTATTCAAGCTCCCGCCTCACTTTGCATAGAGTAATCACAATCAAGAGATAGCTCAAAGAAAAAACTCATGATGCAAAAATGTTTAACATATAACACACCTCGTTTCTGAATTTGCGCAAGCCCCTTACAATTAGGGGAACATCAATGACATCACGAAAGCGAGCCTTTGTAAGACCAAGAAACAAATATTAGATTTGACCAACATACTTTCAAGACTGAAGCAAGCGACAATTGATGAAGCATATACAACAGATTAATATGGGATGTGCTAGACTAACGTACTTGGACAATATCCGGAAGGCGCAATAAGAACTTGCAATGGGAATAATCTTCAAATGTCAGTATGTTTGATTAGAGAAACTATTACATCAATTTCATAGTTTTGGAAGGAAGCAAGAATGAAGTTATGAATGGACATCAATAATGGAACGGAAAGCTCTTTTATATTTGGCTCACATTAAAGATTGCAAAAAGCAAACGCAGTGAATTAAACATATAAATTGTAGAGGTCTTGACAGATTTATTGTAACTCGCATAGCACATTAAAATAAGAAAGACATTTACAAGAAACAGATATGCCGGCGACATGTAAAACAATTCAATTGCAGGCAACCACGTTACGAAAACAACACTCCAAGGTAAGTTTACAGATTACGCTCATATTCAAGTCAAATATCAAAGAAGAACTAACAAGGGTCCCCAAAAAGTGGGATCACCAGAAGAGAATGCAAATAGTGGCACTTTGGAAAAATGGTCTTCGACTCACTCGCCATATTACTTGAATGATGTCGGTATCCTGCAGCCATCACGTATTCCGAATAGATGAAATCCCAGCTATCAAAAGTTTACGAATAAACTTCAGAAAGGTCTGAACATTTCATATTCATGTCTTGAACAAGCAAAACATCAAATAGAAGCTAACTCAATGACAAAAACACCCATTGTAATAAATCTATTGCAACAATTGAACGACTCAACAGTGTTTCCAACAAAAAGAGGGATCGGAATTACATGGCGAGCGCGTATGTTCCTGTTGTCGAGCAAATCCGCGACGTTTCCGTCTGAGAAATTCGGGAGCGACATTGGTGGAGCTCGGCGAGGTCGCGATCGCTATCGCAGAATCAAAACCCTAATTTCATTAGAGTCGGTTGGATCCGCTCGGTTTTTGAGAGTTGGAGATGGTTTCGGTGCTTAGCATGATGACGACTCGTGTTTTGATCTCGTTTGCTTTATCTCGTTGTTCTTAATTACGGTTCTTGTTTTGTGTTTTTTTGGTTACGATGGAAGTTCGTGAGATTACGGTTCCCCAAGAGCGAAACTTTATCATCTTTGTGTGGGAGAGGGACAACGCTCGAGAAAAAATTGTGTGGGGGAGGGATAACAAAGTAAATTTGCTTACGACTCAAAAATTTGTGATTCGTGCTTTTATATATATGATAGATATATAGGGAGATTTATTACATCGAAGAGAAGATCAAGACTCCTAAATCTTCTTTATCCCATAGTCGTAGATCTCGTCGGTTTTTAAAAAATATTAATTTGGGGTGAGCAGTCCAACTTGCTCAGTAAGTAGGAATTCACATAGCCATCAACATTTCATATAATAATCAAGAATATTATGCACTAACAATATGCACCAATGTTAACTAACAAAAAATATGGGAAACATATAACTCAATAAATAACAGATGCAAATCGAATTGCCAATAACAATTACAATGTGATTGTAATGGCCTGAAAATCTGACCTGTGCCACGTGTCAGGCCAGGGTCGTATGTGAGATTCACTCGTCGAAATATGCATGTCCGAAAATCCAATTTGAGATTATAATGCAAATTGTTGAATTGGTTTACGAGTTGATATACGCAAGAAATTTGTTGAGCCGAAACACGAATGGGGACACACCTCATGTCGCGTGCTGACGTGGGACCGAGATAGTGTAGTGGTGTTAGTGTGGTCACATTAAAATCATATACATTGGATACGCCTCGTGATGCGTGTGGCGCGAGTATCAAGATTGTGAAATGAGGTGGGTTGATGCCTCGAGATATGCACTGCTCAATTTATAAGGAAAGCAAAAAAATTTAAATTATGTTTTTGATGTGCCTCAAGTTTCGCTCTGCACCGATCCCGAGGACACACGTTTACTTAATGAGGAAGAAATAAAAAAAAGGAGAGAGATTCAGATAAAAGAAAGAGAAGGGAGAGGATAGAGAAAGTGAGAGAAAGAGAGAGAAAGGTGGAGAGAGAGATATAACAAGTGATTGCGGAGAGAGGAGAGAGACGGCAGATCGAAGGCGACCGACGAGTAGCGACAGGGAGACCGGTGCGCGACGGAGCTCCGGTTCACGGCCGCAACTCCAGCAGCGGCGGACGAGCAGCAGCAGCTGCGTGACGCCGCGTGAGGTGGCGATCGGCAGGCGGATGGCGGACCAGCAGCTTTGCTGCGCCTACGCGGAAGGCGCGGCGGCGCAACAACGGGTCGACAGTAGCTAGACGACAGCGGGATGCTGGTGGCGGGCGACGCGGACGCCGACGAGGAGCTAGACAGCAAAGGCGGCGACGTAGCTCGACAGTGACGCCGGCAGCGGCTCGGCGACGCCGACAGCGGTGGTGACGCGACGATGATGCGACAACAACGCCGCCCGCGGCGGTGGTGCGACAGCTATGCTGGCAGCGGCGTGGTGACGGCGGTGGCGCTGCTTCGGTGTCGGCGGGGTGAACGGCGCGGTGGCGCGTTGTCGGACCGATCGCTCCTCGACGAGGGGTGCGATTCGATGAATTTCGACGACGGGATGGAGGTTAAGTGTACTTCACCTAATTTTAGTTGCGATTTGCATGATTTAAGTAATTTAATTGGTATAAATGGACACCAGTGACTTAGGAAGCTATAGTCGGGTGCGCATATCGAGGCGTGAGCCGGACATTCTTGAGGTAAGTAAACTAGTTAGGACTTGTACAGTGGTTTCCTTTCATTCTATTGGCTATTGTTCACTGCTTTGTGATAGCTTACTTTCATTCTTGTTGATTGCTGCTTGATGATAGCTATCTTTGCAATTGTTGTTGGAAGAGTGATCCATTGGCAAGTGAGTCATGGTTACTGTTATCTGCGATATGAGAGTGTTAGGTCTTGGAGGCAGGGGTCTCGTCCTAAACACGAGGTTTGTGGATATTTCATAGTCGCACGGGCTAGGGCTGGGAGTGAGGTGTCTCGTCCTAGATCCGGGTCTGTGGATATCTCATCGTCGCAAGGGTTAGGACTGGGAGGCTGGGGTCTAAACCTGAATATGCTGGGCTTTTGCCACGACTCAACGACCTTTTGGTCGAGACTCCTTGTTATTTGGCCTCACTCATCGATTGATTTGTTTACGGTCTTTTATATTCGTGCGTTACATGTTTCATTTCTTTCTAATTGCATGAATTCGACTGTTTTAGTTATGTTTTGAAATGCTGTATATGTCCTACTGGCTTTACTTACCTGGGCTCGTCATTTTTGGGTATGACTGAGTGCAGATCCGCGGTCCAGCTAGAGGAAGGCTCCATAGCTAGGTGAAATTTTTGTATATCTTTTATTTACTCTCCTCCGATGGTGATATAGTTATGCAGGGGTTCACAATTAGGTTTCCTAACTCTTTTTACATTATTGTTGAGTTATTTAGTGTATAAATTGCTTCCGCTAAATCATAAAACTTGCAAAAATATTAATAACTCAACTTAAAATGGTGAATTTACGTATAATGAGGGATTGGAAGGCTGACTAAGTCTGCGTTGACCTTGCGAGACTGGCTCGGGGGTTCACATGGGATTAGGCCGAACGGGGCTCAGTTTGTGAAAAATTGGGGCCGTCACAGTTGGTATCGAAAAAGAAGTTTTAATACTCGACTCTTTATTTAAATCACAAGCCATAGAGACGCAAACCATCGGAAGTTAGGAATGGTTGAACTTAGAGTGGAACCTTATGATCCTGACTTAAGTCTTCGTTGGGAAGTGATGAGAGTTGGAGAAATTAAAATTTGATTTACTTTTGTGTATCACGTGAGACACGATTAGTAAATTTGAAAAAAAAAATTCGACGATAAATTTATCGAATTTAGAGAAATTGATTACTTTGCCTATGAATACGTCCCTATAAGAAAATCTGAATAGGAGGACATAGGAAAGTAAAGTTAAAAAAAAAGATTTGTGAGACAAGTGGGTTAATGCAGACTCTAAGGGAGCAGAGTGTTGAGATGACTTGATAGCTCACGATTACATCATGTACGGACTCCTTTAGCTTTGACGAAAGCTTTGGAGTAGTATTGTTTGATCATAAGCCCAAGTAACTCCACTTTAGTGACACTATGTTATTATAGTCTCAGGGTTGGTGATGTCGACCACCACCTTTATAGACTAATAAATGAATTAAGTGTTACGAGCTGAAGTAGAGTCTGCGAATCGTTCAGAGACGTTAGTAAATGTACTGAAAAGCATTTTCGTGTAAGTAAACAAGTGCGTTTAAAGTTGCTAAGAAAAGAATAACTCACTTGACAAATCATGATAGAAAATGACAAATACTTATGAATTGAATGAACGGGTTACTCGATAGAGAACTTGAAGATAGATAGGGCTAGGTTTCTCCAAGATTTTGAAGGACACCTATCATGTCATGTTTCAACAGCCCTAGTTATTCAGGCTGGGTGTGATTTTCAGTTCACAACAGTTGACAACCCACTTGAAACATCTCCAGTTCAGCCAGGGTCTACAGTGGCCGAGGAGGCGTAGGTTCAGATTTAACTCGTACTTACATGAAGAGATGCTGAGCGCGCCGATTGATACGGGAGTTAGATTGACGGCTAAGGCGAGGCAGTCTCGCGAGTTTCAGAGACATCACCCTAAAAAGTTTCACGGTGGTATGGATCTCGGAGCAGCAAAGATTCATGACGTCTTGGCAACACCATATCATATGAGGCCAAGTATCTCATCAGCTTCGTTGTTCGGCGAGGCCGATGTCTGGTTGCGCACTACGGTGACGTCGATGGGGACGCTCAAGAATTGGGTTGAGTTCAAGGATGGGGAAGTACATTCCTCCTACAGTTCGTAACCTGAAGAGAACTGATTCTCAAACCATTCGACAGAGGATCAGGGAGTCAGTTATGCATTATATGAATCGGTATCTACGCTTGATGGAGTCGGCTGGGGTGCAGTCAATACTGACGCCAACCAGGTTTACTACTTTGTACACGGTCTACTGGACTCGATTGGTACTGGGGTAGTGACGACGACTTCGAGCACAATATATGAGGCCTCTGAGAAGGCTATGGCTAGTGAGAGTGTGGGAGCGCACACATCAGAGTACCAGTTGCATTCTCGGCATCGTCACATTCAGTGCGAGGGTCTTGAGATGATCAGAGGAACACGAGGGTTAGACGATCGTGGCAGAGAGATCAACCTTAGCGCGTATTGCGTTTCCACCATATGCGGCGTATATGGCACCAGTGTTAGATGGTCCAGCGTAGAGTTACGCTAGTGCATTACAACAGTCAGCACTATCAGATCCTTAGCATTAGTATCATCAGAGGATTGATGGCAGAGGCGGTGGCCAGAGACAAGGTCAGAGTTCCAGTCGAAAGCACAAACAGGGACAACGGTCTAGTCATGCACAGGGACAAGGACATAGACATGTTCCATTTGGATCGGGATTTCAACGTACCTGTATAGGCGTGTGGAAAGCCAGGTACAACAGAGCCATGAAAAGATTCATGCTATTGCCACGTCAAGTCCGACTTCTATCCATCGTAACCGATAGAGGGAATAAGTTGGGTTGAGACCCATTAGAACATAGAGACTGACGGACAGTCAAAAAACTTTAGTTACATTCTCGCGGATATACGACGGATATGAGTATGTTAGTGACTGTGGATCATGGGACTCATGTTCATTTATAGTCCAATATATGTTGCGAGGATGTTGCCCTGACATATATTGATGGGAGGAGGCCGATGGTGCGTTCTTTGCTTGGAGATCTCGAAGGAGCCCAGCTCATCACGGAGGAGCCCAACTTGTCGCGGATGAGCCCAACCCTGCAGAGTAAGATGAGGGTGTGACCTTGGGCGAGTATGGTCTTGGGCAAGTATGGCCTTAGGCGGGTATGGCCTTGAGTCTTCATTCATAACACAATATCTTCCTTTGAGAATTGCGTTAATTTCGAGGACGGAATTCTAATTCGTTGGGAAGACTGTAACGACCTGAAAATCTGACATGTACCACGTGCCAGGTCAGGGTCGTATGTGGGATTCACTCGTCGAAATACGTATGTCCGAATATCCAATTTGAGATTATAATGCAAATTGTTGAACTGATTTACGAGTTAATATACGCGAGAAATTTGTTGAGCCAAAACACGAACGGGGACACACCTCGAGTTGCGTGCCGACGTGGGACCGAGATAGTGGCTTAATGTGGCTATATTGGCTATAGTGGTGTTAGTGTGGTCAAAGTAAAATTATATACATTGGATATGCCTCGTGATGCGTGTGGCGCGAGTATCGAGATTGTGAAATGAGGTGGGTTGATGCCTTGAGATATGCGCTGCTTAATTTATAAGGAAAGCAAAAAAAATTTATGTTTATAATGTGCCTAAAGTTTCACTCTGTATGGATCTCGAGGACACAAGTTTACTTAATGAGGAAGAAATAAAAAAAAAGAGAAATATTCGGATAAGAGAAAGAGAAGGGAGATGAGAGAGAAAGAGAGAAAGGTGGAGAGAGAGATAGAGCAAGTGATGGCAGAGATAGGAGAGAGACGGTAGATCGGAGGCGACCAGCGAGTAGTGACGGGGGAGATCGGTGCGCGATGAAGCTCCGGCTCACGACCGCAACTCCAGCAGCGGTGGATGGCAACTCGCGGGCGAGCAGCAGCAGCCGCGTGAGGCCGAGTGAGGTGGCGATCGGCAGACGGATGGCGGACCAGCAGCTCGGCGGCTACTACGCGAGCCGCGGCGCGCGCAAAGAACGGGTCGACGGATCGACAAGCAGCTAGACAGACGACGGGATGCTGGTGGCGGGCGACGCGGACGCCGGCGAGGAGTCAGACAGCAGAGGCGGCGGCGTAGCTCCGGCAGTAACACCGGCAGTGGCGGTGACGCGATGGTGGTGCGACAGCGACGCCAGCTGCGGTGGTGGTGCGCCAGCTATGCCGGCAGCGGCGCGGTGACGACAGTGGCGCTGCTTCGACGTCGACGGGGTGAACGACGCGGTGGCGCGTTTTGGACCGATCGCTCCTCGACGAGGGGTGCGATTCGAAGAATTTCGACGACGCGATGGAGGTTAGGTGTACTTCACCTAATTTTAGTTGCGATTTGCATGATTTAAGTAATTTAATTGGTATAAATGGACAACAGAGACTTAGGAAGCTATAGTCGAGTGTCGGGTGCACATATCGAGGCGTGAGCGATACATTCTTGAGGTAAGTAAACTAGTTAGGACTTGTACAGTGGTTTCCTTTCATTCTATTGGCTATTGTTCACTGCTTTGTGATAGCTTCCTTTCATTCTTGTTGATTGCTGCTTGGTGATAGCTATCTTTGCAATTGTTGTTGGATGAGTGATCCATTGGCAAGTGAGTCATGGTTACTGTTATCTGCGATATGAGAGTGTTAGGTCTTGGAGGGAGGGGTCTTGTCCTAAACACGAGGTTTGTGGATATTTCATAGTCGCACGGGCTAGGGTTGGGAGGGAGGTATCTCGTCATAGATCCGGGTCTGTGGATATCTCATCGTCGCAAGGGTTAGGACTGGGAGGCTGGGGTCTATTCCTAAACCCGAGTCTTGTTGGGCATTTGCCGCAACTCAACGAATTTTTGGTCGGGACTCCTCGTTATTTGACCTCACTCATCGATTGATTTGTTTACAATCTTTTATATTCATGCGTTACACGTTTCCTTTCTTTCTAATTGCATGAATTCGACTGTTTTAGTAATGTTTTGAAATGCTGTATGTCCTAGTTGCTTTACTTACCTGGGCTCGTCATTTTTGGGTATGCCTGAGTGCATATCCGCGGTCCAGCAAGGGGAAGGCTCCATAGCTAGGTGAAATTTTTGTATATCTTTTATTTACTCTCTTCCGATGGTGATATAGTTATGCAGAGTTTCACAATTAGGTTTCCTAACTCTTTTTACATTATTGTTGAGTTATTTAGTGCATAAATTACTTCCGCTAAATCGTAAAACTTGCAAAAATATTAATAACTGAACTTAAAATGGTGAATTTGCGTATAATAAGGGATTGGAAGGCTGACTAAGTCTGCGTTGACCTTGCGAGACTGGCTCGGGGGTTCACATGGGCTTAGGCTGGGCGGGGCCCAGTTTGTGAAAAATTGGGGTATTGATTCCTATTTTATTTATAAAACTAGGGTCGATTACCCACCTACGCCATTAATGCGATTGCTAGACCAACATATTGGCCGATGTGCTACCTAGCAAATCCATTAATGCCAAATGGTTCTATCTGAAACCCTATAGTGAATATGTAATCCACGCAACCTATCGAATTGAGCATAAGTTATATATAGGCCAGGAAGATAACCCATGTGACGACCCTTTCTCTAATCTAGGGCACTGCCCGACCTAATCCAGTAATTAAGCCCAAATCTAAACCACATAGGACTTAACTACACATTAGTCAACCTTTCTATCCAAATATACTCCACAGTAATGTTTATGATAAATAAAATACATGTCACTTTACAATTGAATTTCATAGTTATAAAAACTTTTTAAGAGTTATAAAATTTAGCGAAAGTTTTAACAAATTATGCGGAAGTAATTATTAAAAATCCCAAGTGTGTGGAAACCAGGAAAACAACGATCGCATGCATATATAACAAAGTGGCGAATATAAACAATGTGATGTCATCATAAATCAGGGAACTAAATGCTCAACCCAATATACAACCCCAAATTGTATCAAAATAAAATTGTATATTACACAAAATATCAAAACCTACAAAATGTCGATGCAGAGGTACGCCACTGATGCAGAGGTACACCGCTGACTCAGAGGTAGTCGCCAATCTTCTCATATCTTGGCCCACTCATCGATGGCTCTGCACCCACCGTCATAAAAAGAACGGTAAGTACAAAAAGTAACAGTAATTTCTGTTGACAAATTCATTCACATTTCCAAAACAAACTAAATGGTATTTAAAAGCATAAGTTCAATAAAGAATGACTAGGATCATAATTATGCCAAGAAATACTACAGTTAAATAAGTGAAACTGACACAAGGCTAAGTAGTTATGATCTAGATCCGGTCGGTCGTGACTTACATCTGTGAAGCCTTAACCACTAATGGGCGCGCGTGGTGTCAGATAGTCCAATATTACTAGGGACTCTAACCCCAGTGTCATTAGGGACTCTAACCCCGGTAAAATCAGGGGCTCTAACCCAGTATATGGGAAATCTCATGGATTGTAACCCTGTGTGCCTCATCATAATGGCGAGTGCTGACATCCCTAAGGACTCTAACCCCGTGTGCCGATCGCCTCGTAGTGCAATGGACTCTAAATTCTATAATTACTTTATAATTCCAAGAAATCGACTCATTAAGGATTCCAAGAATTGACTATGCTACAAAACACAAATTCTCCAAAGAATACAAGTCCATAAAACCAAGCATAACTCCACAATATAGCATGCTATTTGTACTACATTTACCGTAAAAAAACAAGAAATGACATATAACGCATGAATGGATTCAAAAGAATTCAATTTATCAAAATATCTTGGAAACCAGCTCGACAAGTGAGGAATAACAAATAAGTCCATGATATGAGAGTGCAAAGCTAGAGAGTGCAAAGCTAGACATAGTCAATATAGACTACAACAAACAAGTTAAAACTGGAAACAAAATGTAAATAAACAATCAACGAGTATACTTACATAAAACAATGTAAATTCCTATCTTTACCGACCTCTCGACACCTCAAATCTTATATCCAAACCCCCGTAACCCTTTCTTAGGTTCCTGATATCACATAACATTTTTTGGATGTGTTTAGATTTTTACTTATGGTTTTAGGCTTAGTTATAGTGTTTTGGAAAATTTGAAAAATTGCAGATTTTTATTAGCAATTAGGGAAATTAGCACGCTAAGCGATTTGATTAGTGCGCTAACCACTATCTCCAACGCTTTAATTGAAATTAGCGCGCTAGCTGATCTACCAGCGCACTATGTGCAGGAAAAGTGAAAATCCATAATTCTGCAACTAGAATTCTGAGTTTACACCACACATAGGTTACCCAAATGCCTTGGACACCTCCTTAAACGCATCAAAAACTTCAAGACATCATCAACAACATAAAAACAACTACTAATACGATCTAATTCATGAATTCATCAAATTAACTAAACAAACTAGTGTAAGTGAATTACCTAGTTGATGTTCACTAGCTTGATTAACCACCACACATTGATTTCACCAACCTAAACTGATTTTCTTATTCCTCAAACCTCTCCAGCAAGTTTCCTTCCCTACTAAATTTTTAAAATGAAAATATGTGGTTTACATGAATTGATCTCTAACTATATATATGAAATATGTATGGTTGAATGATAACTGTTGATCTAATTACACACATGTATCTTAAGACTTATCTAATGGTACATCTTTTAACACCTGTCCCACATACCTCCACTAATTTAATTGGTTTTCTAGATGTGCTAATACGTGTCTCGATGCAAATCACATGACTATTATTTTAAAATGCAAACTTATGTTGCATTTAATTCAAATTCAGCCATAACCACATTAAAATCACTATATAAGTTATGCTTTACTCAAAATAGACTTACCACGTTACTTTCTACTCCAGGTCCCACGTCGACACGCAACTCAAGACACATCTCAACTCACGTCTCACTTTCTATACACGAGTAGGAGTGACTTAATAGTCTAGTCATATACAATACACTAGGCATACAACACAATAAATCTAATATATACATCGGCCATCTCACGTCTCAACTCACAAGCTCATACGCAACTTTCCCGACCCGTTTCTTAATCATGAAGGGCTCAATGAACCTCGATGCAAGCTTACTTTTCACTCCAAACATCTAAAACCATTCCAAAGGGAAACCTTCTAATATACAAAGGCTCCCTCGGTATATGTGAGATCACTGAGATATCCGTCTGCATACTTCTTCTGTTTTTCTTGCGCTCTATTGAGTCTCTGACGGATCAGTTTGAACTTCTCCATGTGGTCGACAACAAGTTCAAGCCCTACAATCAGCTGGTCCTCTGGCTCAGCTGATGATGCGTCTGTGCAGGAGTTCAATTGGTCACCAATATACATCTCACTCAAAAGATATTATTGAGAAGTTTTTATTGCAACTACAACCTCTATTTTTTCCTATTCAAGGCATTATCGACAAAATCACTTTAATGAGTGATGTTTCAAAGTGAATTCCTAATATTTTGGAAAGTTCAAGGTATCTATCTTACATTCGATTTCTATCACTCTGACAATTTTACTTTTCAAACTTCTACAGTTTGAAATTAGCTGCTTTAATCTTACACCAATCTACTGGTCTTTATACATTCAGATTGTCTTTTAACAATTCTTCTAAGATTCTCAATGATCTTTAAGAACGATTAAATGATTCTCAACAAACCTTTTCTCTTATTTACAAGCGATGCATTCCATATTTGATACAATTACCAAATAACGATATCGAGATGATCAAATTCCAACAACTCTTCTCACAAGTCTTGAACTATATATATAAATTGAAGTATAAGAGATAATTTTGCTTTATTGTGTTAAATTCTTACCTGAATAAGAAGTCGTAGGATGAACCTTTAACTTCTTCCATAATTTAGGTATTATCAAGTAAACATTGTAGTCTAACTATACTTCAACTTTCCTCTAAGACATCCTTGTATCTAATTTTAATTTACTTCAATCTCATACTTAAGTTAACCAAATAAATTACACAACGATTCTAGAGATCCTTGGATTAGGGATGCAAATGGGGAGGTTAGGGGATGGGGACCCCATCTCCATCCCCATCCTCGCTTAAGAATTCATCCCCCATCCCCATACCCATCCCCATAAGCGGATGAACTTTCATCCCCATCCTCATCCCCGCCTAATCCCCATGGGGATGGAGAATCCCCAAGGAGAAAAATCTTTCCTCATTTCATTCCCCATTGAAGATCCCTGTGGGGAATCTTGTGGGATTTTATGAAAAATCGCCGTGGAAAAATATTTTTCCCACTTGATTGTTTTTTCAAAAAGATTTATAAAAAGTATTGTAGACATACATATAATCACAATTGTTGAAAACTCCAACCACATAAAGTATAACATATAAATATAGTTGCAAAAAATTTAAAATAAAACATATAATTAACCAAACAAGTTAAAATTATAAATCACATTAAAATTTGTTTACCATTAATGTTTTAGGTGAAAGTCTTGTAATATTATATAAAATTGATGTATATATATATATATATGTTTGATATGTACGGGGATCTCCGTGGGGATCCCCGCGAATAGATATTTTTCCCATCCCCGTATCTATACTTGCTTGAGTATGAGATTTTATCCCACCTCCGTAGGGATTTCCCCTCGGTTGCATCCCTACCTTGGATCAATCATTTATAATATTCAATTATTTCAAGATTACTTTCCTCTTTTACCTTTGTGTTGAATATATGACAATCTCATATTGTCTTACTCCCGTCAAATCTCTTGATTTGCTGTTAATATTCAACACTCATACAATTAATTAACCTTTGAAACTTAGTATTGGCACCTGCAAACCCTGGCATGAACCAATTACCGTTACTAATTATAATTATGTATGGTAATGCTCGTGCAGCTTCTAAGTCTTCAAAGATTCTAGGTTATTATTGATAACACAATAACAACTTGATTACAATAGAGTTTCTATACTCGACATCTTTTATTTATGAACATAGCATGAGTTCAAGTAAGTTGTAATGGTTTCCACCATTCATTTAAAATGATTCAATAACTCACTGAAATCATTTTTAAATATATCCTTAACTCTCATTATACCATTGTGTCAACCAGATCTTAACTAACCATTGAGAACAACTGATTTCACCTTATTATCGAATGAGTTGTCAACCTTAGGAAATGAATATTCATTCTTACTATCGTATATTGTTATTTGGATTCCTCAAATCCTTAGATTTATTAATAACTCATTTTCCCCAATTTAGGCTATACCAGTCTAAAACATCAGACTATGATATCTTACCAACTCACTGCTATGTTTTGGATTAAACTGGCTTCAAACTTTGCCAGTTTAATATCTCAATTTCACCTTTCATTATCCAACAAGTTGCTTGTCATTCCAATATAGATTCACACCATATCTGTAATTACTACTTCACGACAACTTATGAAGTATAAATATCCTAACCTCAAATAGGCTTTTATCAATAACCACTAATTTATTTATTGAATAACTTCTATTAATTCTCAACTAGTCTCAATACTAGTATTAAATCATACCTTAAAGTGGTCTACCATCTTTGAGTTTCATCCAAAGTTATTCGATATTCCATTATTCCATAAATTTCATTCTTCTAATGCACGTCTCAAGGTCTAGATCCAATAGATACTTCTTCACTAACTATTATTTGTCTAATAATATCAACAAGAACAAAAATCTTTAAGAAAAGTTAATAGAAGAAGAGTTTAATTTCATCGTTATAAGTTTTCCTCATATCTTTCCTTTTCCAAACTCCTCAAGGTTTAGGGTTCACTTGAACTCTTACCTTCAATGTTTTCTCACATCATGAGAGTCGATTGACTTCAACCATTTTATCTTTATCGAAGAAAAACATAACTCTTATACTACCACGTAGAGATAATAAAATCTTCAGCAGGTTGATCTTTACAATGATGGCATTTTTGAGCCTTATGTCTAGCATTTCCGCACACCCAACAATTGCTTTTAACTTTTTTGACAGGCTTGCCTTTTGTCACAAGCGTGTAGGAACTTTTTGTAGAAAACTTCTTTCCCTTATTCTTCTGAAATATGTATTTTGAAGACTCTCATTCAATCATGTTTGCCTTAGCAATAAAGATAGGTACTTCAACTTTGTCTCATTTGCGAAAGTTTTCTTTAACTCGAAGCCTCAAAATCAAGTCCTCCAAAGTCATCTATTTCCTTTTGTGCTTTAGATATATTTTAAAATCTTTCCATGAAGTAGATAACTTCTCAATAACTGCACCAACTTGGAAGTGTTCATTGATAGAACATCCCTTGGCATGCAATTCATGAATCATATATTGAATTTCTTCTACTTCTTTGATCACTGTTTTGGAGTCCACCATGACGTACTTGAGGAATTTACCAATTACAAATTTCTTCGCACCTGCATTTTTTGTTTTATATTTCTTCTCAAACATATTCCATATTTCTTTTGCCATGTTATATGACGAGTATATGTCATATAAATTATCATCCAAGAAATTGTGGATGTAATTTCGACCAAGAAAATTAGAATTTTTCTAATTTTCTATAGGCATGAGTGTCTCATTCGAGAGAGGATCCTCATTTGTCTTAGGCTTTTCCTCCCTCACACTTTTAGCAAGGTTGAGGGTTGCCAAGTAAAACAACAATTTTTGTTGCCACCTCTTGAAACCTGTTCCCTTGAGATTTCTTAAGATTTTATTCATGCTTCTTTGAGTTGTTATTCACACTCGATTGTTCTGCCATTTTTCAGAATTTCTGAAATGCACAACACAATATAATTATATCTCAAAGATTTAGAAAAATTTCCTGTCTTAGATTGTTACACAGAACAATCACTAATGATACTATATATATGAATAAAATGAGTTTACAAATAAATTCTAACATAATTAAACAAAAAAAAATAAGATTTCTAACCGGAGGCTTCAATGAACACAATGTCCTAAGATAAAAATATCTATGAATTCGGTGGTAGAATTTTCTCCAAAGATTTGTCTCCAGGATACAACTGAATGATCTTTCAAACGAAAATCACCAAGTTCGAAAGTCTTCCAAAATGAGCTTTTGCTTCTCTCTCAAATATTGAATCCGAAAAAATGACTGAATTTCTAGTGTTTCAGTTCTACTTAAATAGAACTTGAAGCACTGGTTCAAATATAACGACTCGCATTATTTAATCTTAATTAATTTATTAATTATAGATTAGGGCTTGTAGCTCAGACTCACGTGGATATCGCTGATAAGTTTAGGGCACGTCAACCAAGGTATAAATAGTTATTTTCGTTTGATGTGTGTTAATATATTGTATTATTATTTAATATTCGTATCACACTACCGTGAAATTTTTCATTGATTGCGTAGTGCGCGTGTATTGACGAGTGTGTAGGACATCGAGGGCTGCACGTAACGCAGGTATATGGGGTAGTCAATGGTTTATATAGCACCTATATACCCCACTTCTCTCTCTTCACAGTGACTTGACACCTCACCACCTAATTTCCTCAAAATAAGGACAACCATTCATCTCACAAACACTCCACTCATACTTTCCCTCTTCCTCATGTTTTCTCTCCTTTTCCTTTCTCTAACCAAAAAAATGTGTAGTTGGAGAGTTGAGAGCAAGAGGATGGGTTCAAGAATTGACAAAGCAAGAGAAATTTGACATGGGTTCCTTAAGATTCAACCTTGGTAAGGTTTCTCATTTTCCTTCGCTCTTGAACTTCATGAAACTTAGTGTAATAGTTTTGATTTTCATGGAAATGGGTTTAATGGTGGTGTTGGTGTTACTGTTAGGTTGTTGCTAATGTTGTTGTTGTTGCTGTTGTCGTTGTTGTGTAAAAACAAACAAACAAAAAAAAAAGTTTCAAAACGTATCTAGAGAGAAACTCTCTTCATAGATGAAGTGAAGAGGGAGGGGGTAGCCAAGCGAGTCAGGCTTAGCTTAGATGGACCGGGTCAGATCCACCCTTGTCTACATTAACTAAATAAAAAACTTATTAAAAATCAAATAAAAAATTATTTTAAATGAAAAAAAATTATAGAAAATTACATAAAAATAGATAAAATAGCTGAGAATTATGAAAAACTCCAACAAAATAAGAAAATATCAAAAAATTAGAAAAAGCTAGAAAAATGAGTTATGAGGCTTTTCGAGTGTTTGACACCCCGATATAACCCAAAAAGTGTGTCAAAACTAAACGTTTTGGGAATAAAATTTCAGATTTTTGGCCTCACATTATAAACTCATTTAATGCGACTCCGAAATTATTAAAGTTGTATAATTGGACATCAAGGACTTATAAGACTATAGTCAGGTGTTAGGTGCGTATCTCGAGGCGTGAGCGCGATGTTTTTGAGAGTGATTTGCAACTGCTTGAGGTAAGTAAACCCACAAAAAAATTAGTTAAAATTCATTTATTGCACTTGCTTTATTTTAAATTTCAATTATTCTATCGTGCTATTGATTGTTATTTACTTACTGTTCATCCACTCCCACGTGTGTATGTGTGTTTGTTGATAGGGGTCGGGCATGACACAAACTCACACCTCGAGGCTAGTTACCTCGAGCTGTTCGAGTAGTTGCCTATGTTAGGGCTATGCGATGGCTTTCTCGCGAGACCCGTTATGTTGAGAGATACTTGACGGGGACTTAATTCTCCTCATGGGTTCCTCTCGAGAGATGTTTGGACGGGGTCTACTATTCATGGGTTCCTCTCATTCGACTGTGAGATGTTTGACGAGATGATCGTCGTGAGTTCCTCTCGATTTAGCTAAGTCGATTCCGGATGTCGACCAGGGTTTATGTCACGTTACAGTCGGGTCTAGTCTTGACTTCTCCGTGACTTATTTTCATGCTAATAATTTATTTTTATTCATCATTTAAATTGCATGAATTGCAGTCATTTTATTGGATTTCATGAATATTAACTAACCCTATATGGAATTCACTCACTGGTATTTGTCATTATTTTTGGTGATAAATTGCAGATTCTACGACGAGCCGAAGTAAGGGGGTCTTATGCAACTACATCTAAGATATGAGAGCCCATTAGCTTTTTGCATAAGCGTTTGTTTATACTTATTTACTTTTTTTTTGGGATCTTTGGGAGGACTTGCATACCCGATACATGTATATGATCATCTTTTGTACTTTTGTCACTTTTTGACATACATTGTATCTCATGCCGAGTTTTCACACGATATGATTGTTCATAAATGCAAACTTTTCATTTTTACGATATTTACATGCTTCAAAGACTTTCGCTAAGATATTTAACTTATAATGATTTCATAAGTCATAAACAACTTAACTTGGTTAACTTATTGTAAATATTTATAAATACATGATAAATGCTAAATTAATGCGAATAAAATAAAAACTAAGGTTTAAGTCGCAGTCCATCAATGACAAGTGTGTGGTGACATGGCATGCTGGGTGACATGTATGACGACGTGGCGGTACCCGATTTGCCTCAGATTTTAGGGTTGTCACATCAAACCAAAGTGACTATCTAAATTCAAAAATAATACCCGTTGGTATTATTCAACAATTTCACCTGTTAATAAATATAATGAAATTAATTGTTAAAAATAATTTCGAAATTAAAAAATATTTAAGTTTAAAAATAAAAATCAATTTGTTTCTACAAAGCTAACAATCTAAGCCCCAAGCCCTAAAGCCCTATCTTTGACATTAAATATTATATGTTTATACCCTATTACCCAATGCCACTTGGTCTTTATCCATTGAGTTTCTCTAAAGTAAAGCTAAAGAGAGGGTATGTGTATATAAAGAGTTTATATTCTTTTTAAATGAGCAATGTGGGACTAAAGAGTTTTCTATTCAAACTCTTTCAAGTTCCAACAGGATCTACATGTGACTTGCCCCGGGCTACATCCCAGGGCAAGTCACATGTAACCCTATCTATATATAGTTAGGATTTTCAAGAACATTAAGTTTATAAATGACTAGCCTACCTTACAAAGAAGATTTTTCACACTTAGCCCACCCTAACTTCAAACCGAAAATCAAGAATAAAAAGAATTGGAAAATAAAGTAAAGTTGGTTTTGTCATTCAATGAAATATATATACAAGAAGGAAAAGTAAAAGAAAGTTGTTTAGCGAAATTTGTATTTGGTTTCATTGCATTATTGTTGTTATTGCCGTTTCTCTGCCATTAGTTCTTCACTTTTTCACCTTCAATTATTGTTTTAACGTATACGTATCATTTTACTCTAAATTGGGTATTAGTGTCTTCCTTATTTTTGTATATAGATATAGAGTTTCGTCTATTTTTCCATCACTTGTTTTTGAGTTTTCATTATTTTGAAACATGAATGTGGAAAAGTCTTTGCCATGTAGCGGATCCGACTACTTCGAAAATGAGATTGTTGTTGTTGTTGTAACAAAATGGGCTAGTTTTGGGGGTGGTTCAATTACCAGATTAAATTGCACCTCGAACGTGCAACGTGTAAGCTAATTTAGAAGTTATTACTTTTTTTTGACTATCTATCTACAATGAGTGACTTTTTTCTTTGTACACGTTCAAGCTAGCTAATTAGTAGATTTATATTGCCAAACATTTTTTCTTTTACCGCTAACCACGATGATGTGGCTAGCTACATTATCAAGCTTATTTTTCTGTAAAAAAAAAGATATGGAGTTAACAATAGCTAATATGAATCGATGGTTTGTTTTTTATTTAAATAAAAAATATACGGCAGTTATTAAAGTCTAGCCCAGGGCTCCAGAATATCCTGAATCTGACCTTGCATACACGCTTTCAGATCTTTAAACTTTTCAAGGCACTTGTCTCATTAGAAGTAATTTGGAAATCACAAAAAAAAAAGATTTTATGTAAATGATTTATATTGTCAAAATTATTTAATTACATGTGTGTGCATGCACATATTTTTAATGCATACTATATATATTAAAAAACTATAACATCCAATAATCAGAAGAAATTCTATATATATGTTTTCTTTTAATAAGAAAGTAACAATTGCTTCCACTAAGGTTTGAACCCATGACATTTTACTCTGAAACACCATACAATATACTATATATATCAATATCTATATAGGGTGCTTCTACCATGGGTATCAAAATACCCCATGACATTACGCCTTACATTTAATTCTTGTTATTTAATTATGCTTGAAAATTGTCCAATGCATTAAATGCAACATACTTTTTTAAATTGTTGTTCATTGAAAAATAAGTTGAGTAATTTCACGTGAAAATTGGCAATGATTAAGAACAGTTACAATTGCTATAGTTTCAAATTAATACTAATACTATGTACTATACCTTTATAATATATATCTACATTTTTTTTGACAATATATCAACAATTGACTTAGGTTGAAAATAGTACCAATATAAATAAACTTGTTTGAGTAAAAAATATAATTTTTTTATATACTTAATTGTTTATATGACTTAATCAAAATATATTAATAATGTATGATACTTATTCATTTTAATAAAAAGTCCTTTTATATTTCTATTTTCAGATTATAAAATTATTAATTTTAAAATCAGTTTTTTATTTAAGGTCATATGTAATGTATTAAAATTATGAAATTCATATTTATTTTAAAGCTACAATAATTAAAATAAGTAATAAATATAATACTAATAAGTATTTTTATAGAAAAAATGATGCGTTTAGATTTTCATTGAATCATTATATAACACTATTATTTATCATAAAATTATACCACCAATTAATTTACAATTTAAGATTTTTTTATAAGTGTCGATTGAAATCACCACAAATTCAAATTTGGTTTCAGTTTTTTCCTTCTTTTTAAATGACAATAGAAAATACATTAATTGTAATTGATATTAAAAAATAATCTAATATCACGTGTATGAACTAGATTATTTTGATGTGACAAGTGTAATTATAAAAAATGATATTATAAATAATTAATGATGATAGCTATAACAACAATATATAAAAGAAATACTTGATCAGTTTCAATAAATAAGGCCCGACTACATGAATCTAATAATCAGTTGAGTTTGGTTTAATGTAGTATATATTACACTTCTGATAACTTTCAAACTCTTTAAGTTATAATTATGAATTCTTTTAATTTCCAATGTATTAAATATCGTTTAATTAGAAACATATTCAATGAACACAATTTTTTTTAATAAATCAATTATAATATTTTTAAAACTTCAATGATGAAACTATCTTCTTTTTGATAATATGATAATAACTAGTAAAGTGAGAAATGTCCTTAGACACCTCCAAATATTTTATAACTTGAACACTTTAATGTGATTTAATTTAATTTGATAATTTAATTATTGATTTTTTAAACGATTTTGTAATCTATTAATTATTTCTTAATCATATAAATGCATCATGTATGATGTAAATATTAATGCACCAAAATAAAAAAAAGAATAATAACAGAAATTATTTCCTTAATTTCCTCTAATATTTTATTTTTAAAAATTCTAGATGACATTCGGCTCCAACCACACCGAGGAATCAATGCTCGGATATTGTCGTGCTCATACATGTGGTATCCCTCTCAACTCAATTTTTTCATCTATAAAAGCTCAAACTCGGAAGAAAAATCAAATCACTTGTCACTCTAATCAATACAATACTTTACCATTGTATCTTTGCCTTTTTATGTGGTTCATATATAATTTTAGAAGCTGAATTAATCATCATATATTAGCATGTTAAAATTTAATCGTTTTCCAACTCGAAAGTTTTAATCATTTTAATTTGATTCAAATAATTAATTTATCTATTCTACTTTAGGTGCTACTATGTGCACCCCACAATTTGATTTGGGCAAATCACTTAAATTCTTGCTCTCCATTTTTCAAAATGTCCTAAAACGAAATGACTCTTTTACCCCTCCCAAATCCGAAAATGACTTCCATACCCTCATATTTTTCTCACCTTGTGCACCCTACATAAGTTTCCATAGTTTGACCCCAACGACGTTTCTGACCACCGGCGACCCCAAGTTTGCACTTTCAGTGGCCACCAACATCGTAAGATTCAGTTTCTTCCTTGTTCTTCTTTGAAAATGTTGGATTTGTATTGTTTTGTTATGCACTTCATAGTGTTTGAATTTTTTTTTGTGTTGCTAGGGCATTATTGGTTTGTTTGTTTGATGGATTTTTACTATAAGAAATGGAGCAAGGACGTGTGGAACTTACGAATGTGCAAGATGGTGAGGTATTGATTTAGGTTTTTTTGCATCTTTTTTTCATTTCGGAACTCGAATGGTGCCCAGATTTCGCTCATCTATTCGGCCTTGCGGGGTCGAACAAAAAGATTTTGTTCGGTTGTGCGAGACCGATAGGATACGTCCAAGTTAGGCTCCTTTGACCAAATAATATGAATTTGATCGGTTGGAAAGAACCGAACAATAGATACTAAATCAATATATGTTGTCTGATTCAACTATTTTTTAGTATGTTTTATCTTTTTTTGTGATTTTTGATTGATGATATATTTTAATGGTTTGATTTATCATTTTGCAGGGAGATTTGTGTTCTACTTCAGTTCACTCCCAACGGCCCATTTGAAAGTAGGGCGGAGGTGGTTAAATGGATTCAAAGTCGAGGATCCAGTGAATGGTTTATAACAGTAACAAAGAGCTCTGATGTAGGGGTAATGGTCGTTGTCGGGGAAGGGTAAATATGATGTGTGAGATGTCAGGTTCTTATAGGGGTGACGCTCAAAGAGGTGGAAAAATGAAAACGAGTAAAACTGTGGTTAAAGAAAAAATTGTGACGGATGACAAATGAGAGGTATTAAAGGGGACATATAAAGGGAAATGTGGCATAACAATGTGGTTACCCATTTGAAATAAATATCAAGGAACATGAAGATCGCTTATGGCATGTCATAGTGACGTGTGAGCGCCATAACCACGATATTGGGTGTTATATAGAGGGTCACTCGTACGACGGTCGGTTAGATGTGGAAGAACATGTTGTGTTGGTACAAATGATGGAAAGAAATGTTAAGCTGCGTGAAATTTCGTATACTTTAAAGAAAAAGGACGCATCAAGTTCATTAACAATGCATATGATATACAATGCCAGATAAAAACATAGGTTTAAAGAGGCCGGAGGGGGATCATAAATGAAACAAGTCATACATTTGCTTCACACACATGCTTATTTGTCGTGGCATAAAAAAACGAGGAAACATAAGTTGTGACAGACTTGTTTTTGGCTTATCCTGACTCCATCAAGGTACTACAATGTTTCCCATCAGTTTTGTTCATGGATTGCATGTACAAGACAACAAATATCGCATGCCTTTACTTGAGATTATTGGTGTGACGTTGACTGTATTATCCTTCGCCGTGGGTTTTGTGTTTATATTCGCAGAGAAAAAAGATAATTACATTCGGGCTTTGAAGAATCTCAATAATCTCATAGATGGATGGTCTAAAACTAATGTGATACTTACCGACAGGGGGTTAGGATTGATGAATGCAATTGAGTCGGTATTTCTCATGTCTACTCACCTTTTATATAAATGGCACATTAATCGGGATGTAGCAGGAAACACAAAAGAAATATTTTGCACGTAACAAAGACTTTAACCTTTTTTTGAGCAGGTAGAATGCCTTGAAAAATGCTACATCTGAAGTTTCTTTCAATACAAGAATGACAAACTTGGTCGCCAATTATTGTTGTGTACCCGACTTGTTTGAGTATTTGATGGATACAGGGGTTAGGGGTTACAAAGAACGCTTTGTAAAAGCGTGGACAAACAAGAAATTGCATTTTGGACATGGTATGACCGACAGAGTTGAAAGTGCACACAATATATTAAAAAAATGTCTTGGACACTATCAAGGAAACTTTGAGGATTTGTGGCGAGTTATCTATAGTATGGTAGAATGCAAACATACTCAGATCAAGGCTTCTTTAGAGGCGAGTTTGAATGGCGTGCAACACAGGTTTGACGATACCTTGTACCATATGTTACGAGAATTTGTGTCGCAATATGCGTTAGAACAAGTTCGTAAAGAGGTGGAACACGTAGAAAATGTTCATATCAATCTAATGAGATGTGGTTGTGAATCGCGCAGGACATTTGGCTTCCGTATGCCCACGAAATTGCCACATACCAACTGTTAGGTTCACCTATACTTCTAAATGATGTTCACGTACATTGGAAAAAGTTGAGCATGAACCCCGAGAAAATAGTCAATCGTATCGAGTGCAATCTCAAGGCGAAAATTCGAAGGGTGATAGAGAGGTTCGAAAGTGTCCATATTTAGGATTTGCACATGCGTATTGTGTAGCAGCTTCGAGAGATTAGTTGTCCCTTATCGGCGTCTTTGGTGGTTCCTACAGAGAAAATAAAGACAAGGGGGAGAAAGACATCACAAGTGGGGAAGGGAGGAGTGTCACAGGAGGGTAAGAGAAGGAATGTCATTAAGGCAGACGAGGGTGACGTATCTACGAAGAGAGATCCAAGCCATCATAAGTACATCCTTAATCTAGAATTGATACCGATCAAGGCTAGTCGTGAAGTGCCCCACAAATTTTATAGAACTCGTACTTATTTGCATAATGTATGTAGGAATGGTTTTCGTGGTGTTTCCCTTGAAAAAAGGCTGGATCACATTGAAAAGGTTGATGATGTTATGGCAATTGTGGTTACCGAGTTGTTGCAGCCGGATTTTGACATAATGAAGATGATGTATGGAAGCAAATCCGTAATGATATGCAATGATATGTATTGGGAGCTTCATGGCTTTCAACATATTTGGTGCACAATCCTTAGGGGAAATCATTATGACACGACTATACAATCCGTGCAGCACTATGATGACACTGCGGACGTTCCATTTCAAAAGTGGATGACAATGCCTGATATGGGACTTGTCATTGCTACATGTTATAATGTCGTTGTAGTATTCCTATTATCGAGTGGTAGTATGACATTCCTTCCACTTCGAGGTGCACCACCATCTTTGCCAAGTGACATGTTCGTAATTGGGATGACACACGTTAATGACAACCACTTTATGAGGGCAAAGTGCACTATTTTCCATCTCCACATTTAATTGGTTAATCACTATTGGACATGGTATTCAACCATCACTATTTTGCAGATGTTATTCAAGGCAGATTCCCTTTCCTACAATTGTATCCGAGATGGCGAAAAATATATAACCCGAGTCTATAGGATGGAGTGAAAACTTGAACATCAAAGACCTGTCGCAAGTAGTAAATTCTCAAGTTGGGACTCCCATCACAATAGATTTGGGCACACCTTGATGAGGGTTATAGATATTTGTTCATTTAGAAACATAGGTTACACAACTAAACTTTTTTGTACATCATTTACACGACATATCATATATAAAACTTTAGATGATGTCATCGTATCAGACTCACTATTTTTATGTACATCCCATACGTGACGTATAGTTAGGTGTTAATTAAAACTTTTTTGTCAATCCGATACATGAATGTATATGAATTACCTCTAATTGAATGGATGGAGTGCCCGTTTTGGTGATATTAGTAATTTGATGGCAACCGTTTGATCAATCACAACTGAGTAAACTTATGTTGTTCGGTTGTGATTGACTAAACATGTTATTGTAATTTTGTGATTAGGTAGTTCGGTCAGGTATTACTGTTGAGAAGTTGTCAGACCGATTTTATTATATTGAACAAAAGCGATTAAATCGGTCTGTTACGATCGAGCAAAGGCATTTTGTGGGACACTTGAAATTAAGAAACTGTATCCTCTTAATTGATATCATATTCATTAAAGTGCCAAAAAAATGAGCTATGACATGGCAAAATCCCATTTCAACACGAGGTTTGATTCAAAACGTTACATTACAATTTCAACATCACATCAATTCATTCACAATTCAAAAAGCGAGCTATTGCAAAATAAAGAAGGGTTTTAATTCCTACTTTTCTTGCCATTGGTCTTAAAAGGTCCCTTTTTGCCGTGGCTGCCTTCCGCTTAGACATTGCTGGTTGGGGCTGAGTGGCGGCGAATTTCGTGGTACCTGATGTACCACTTGAACCAATCACCGTGAGGAGCTTTAAAACCTCTTCTGCCATCTTCATCGCGAAAGCCCTATCTCCTACTCCTGGTAGCAACGCCTTCTAAGCAGTGACAACCTCCAAAGCCCGTCTTATCTGCTATACAAAAAACACAACATTAGACATATTAGTAATGATACATTAAAGAAAAAAAGAAAAAAGGAAATAAGGAATGTCTTGTGTAATTACATCATATATGTCATCACTGTTTTCGGTCCCAATCATGATGTTTGACGGATTCTCAACTCTTGGGGGGAGACGTCCCCATGTAATCCTCGTTCGCAGCTCATTGGACAGAGGCTCGTTGTCCCCTTGATCGTGCAGACAATACATGATCTTGCCATATTTTCCATAGCTCGGCTTAGAAATCATACTTCACCACGTAGCTTGCAGCTATCTTCCCTCTTTGGGCACGGGCAGGACTGTACAGAGAGGAGGGGATCCTTTGTACGTGACCCGACTGCCTCAAAAATCTGTGCTTGTGATATGGCTCAAGAATCTCGAAATACTTGATGGTTCCCTTGTAGAATGCGAGCTCAGCAATATCCTCATCTCTCCTTATACTCGAATACGGGTCCTACGTGGCCTAACATACAAAATGGGAAAAACAAGGAACAAACAAGTAAGACCATCTATGAGTCATAAAACAAAAGCATATAAAGTTGTACACCAAACTAATAGCTAACGTGAATGCACATACCTTGTTCGATCAAGTACTATCAAGTGCTCTGCAAAGTCGGTGTACATGATCTATGTTCAGGTCTTGCTTAAACTTCACGATCCACCTGGACATACGGGGGAGGTTCCCAACATAAGTTGGATTCGGGCATGGTTCATGCAGAACCATATCAAAGTGGTCGTCGACCCATCCCTGTAAAAGAGAAAACAAAATAAGTTAGTTGAAGTAAAATTCTCAAATTAAACATTAAATTAACTTATGTTGAACACACCTCTAGCAACGTCAGATACCCAACAATCTGACATACTTTCACCCGGGTTACTGATCCTCGTTGTCGATAGAAGTAAGCTAGAGCGGTTGCACCCCAAACATACGTATGGTCCTCGTCTAAATTTTCCACTAACTTTAGAAATTGAATAGAGACTAATGTGGATGTCTTGTCAACAAACAGAGTGCACCCCAATAAGTAGCACAAGTACGCTTGGGCTGTGCACTATATTGCAGGAAATACTTAACTTTTCTCCTCGCCTTTCTTTGAAGGCTTTGGCAAATATCACGATTATTACTTCAACCAGGACTTGAGAACTTTAAGATCTTTGTTCAAATGCTTATCCGCTTCCGTCTATGACACTTGAAGTGCCCTGCTCAATAACTCAATCGCCTCATCCCTGGACATGCAGGTACAATCTATAACCTTTCCCATCATAGGAATCTTCGATAACATGCTGACATCCTTCAACGTGATTCACATTTCGCTGAACGGTAGGTGAAATGCGTTGTTCTTTGGCTACCACCTCTCTACAAAGCTGATATGAAAGTTTTGTGTGTCTTCTGGTATGTGCACTTAGTCAGCACACTCAGTCCAAACGCCTGAATAATGCTATGAAATCGAACTTTGTCTTGACAACACTTCACCGGATTCCACTGCACCAACTGAGAACCATGATTGATACATCTAAGCAGGGGTCACTTCGAAAAAACATTAGGGTTAATACGAGCAATGTATATATATATATATGAAAATAAAATAATAAGTCAAAAAATTGAAAAATAATTAATTAATGGTCCGTTCTGTTAGAATAAATCGAATCAAGTTCATCTGGTCGGTCTAAGGTGACCGATTGAAATATATTCACTCGTTTGCCAACAAGCGAACATATGAAACTAGTTCGGTTCTAACTGACCGATCAAAACTCTAATATAAAATAATTACAAAATGAGAATTATATATTAAATAAAAGTAAATTCGTATCTCGTTATTCTATATCACAACGACGCTATGATTGTTAAAACTCTTCAACAAGGTCTGGTTTTTGGGCCCACCTGGAAACAATGTGGAGGGGTCATCTGTTGGCCTCTTGCTTTTGGGGGTTCTCGGCTTAGCCTTGCTACGACCCTTTGCGACGGCCATTTCTGCCACTACTTTAACTTCCTCATCATCATCATCATCTTCTTCGTTTTCATCTCATTCGTCCCTACTCTCCTTGTCATCTCCACTTTCACCTTCCTCACCACTATCACTTTCATCTTTTTTTTTTCCACTTTCTCCTTCATCATAATCAATTTCATTTTTCTCACTGTCACTATCACCTTAATTTCTCTAGTTCTTTCATTGCTTTGTTCTTCGCTTTGTTCTCCACTTTCTTGTTCACCTCGTTCTTCAATATCTTCTTGATGTGTGGCTTCTTCCTTATTTTCCTTCAATTTTTGGGCCCCGGTCTCTTCCTGACTGACAGTGTTCTTAGTACGAGCCATACGTATAACACTGACATAAATAAAAGGTGAACAACAACGTTCAGTAATTGCTACAACAATTTTAAAACCATAAACAATATAACACTTCAAAATAGTTGGGTCGATCACCAACGATCGAATAGAGCTCTACTGTTCGGTTGTGAACAACCAATCAAAAGTGTTGTCATCGGTTAACTGAATCTGAAAAAATAATATTTACTCGGTAACATTTGACCGAACAAGCTTGCCCATCAACCTTATATATAGTAGTTAGTCATTATACAACAAAAATAAATATAATAAACGAAATACCTAAAAAATGTTCACAAATTTAATAAAACATCCTTGTTCAACTCATGGAGAAAAGTAAAATTTGGCCAACTAGACTGTCTAACCATACTTTTCATTTTTTCGTCAAAGTAAATTGCACATTTGACTTTGATCATTTAGTTTCAATTACCACTAACACTCATCAACAAATTGCTGCAACTAATATGGTCTACCAAACGAATTCCATTAACTCGATCGCCTTTGACCGATCAGACTAACTGAGTTCGGCCATGTGTGACCGAATGAGTTTATACGCACCAAAAACACATTAAAACCTCCAAATTTGATTGATTATCATGTTAACAACAAATTAAAACCAACTATAATTTCTCATAAACCAAATAAAGCTACCAATTCCATCTAGAAATGAAAATACCTTAATCTACTAAGTGACCATCAACTCGCATTCGAATGAACGAATTCAATCATATTAAAGGACACATACGACAAAAAATGCGTAGATAACAATAAATAATCATCGATTACACCTCCAAATTTAACAAATACATGAAATCTTCCCTTCCTAATCCGATAACACTTCGAGCCCAAGAATAGGAAACCCTACTGCAACGATGAATAGCTGCACCTCCATCAACCTGTGGAACACGAGAAGGCATTGAGATCCCGTTAATTCGAAGATGAACAACCCTCTACACCTCACCCTTCAAACGAGAATTGATTTCATAGTTGATTTTCTTCTTCCCCCCTACTTTCTTCGATCGGTTCGAATTCTCTATTGGGGGTGCACAAGGGTATTTTGGAAACTTAGACAATTTCTTTGGGTTCCTAAATCCTTCCTGAGGGTGCCCTCATCTTGTGGTTTGCCCAAATCAATTTGTTGGGTGCACATAGCCACGCCATTCTACTTTTTGTATTATAAATTTATATTTGATTATTTTTCTTTTGAGGAAATTGGTAATTATTTAAATTATAAAGTAATTTTGTGCAAATTATTTCTTTAAAAAAGAGACAAATTATAAATAGCAATGTTATAAGGAGTTGTACTAAAATTTATTTTTAAAATAAATTTTATTATTGATATTGGGTAATACACATTTGTTAATAAATTCTTAGTTTGAAGGTTACAAATAAATTTTAAAAATGTCTTTAATTTCCACAAGTTAAAAAAGAAATAACGTTTTTAATTTTTAAATTTTTCATTAGTAAAAATAAATAGCAAAGGTCAAACTTGTGATTCTTTTGATTGAAAAAACATTAATTTCAAGGTCATTAATTATATGTGGATCACATTTATGTACATTAATTAGTGTCTTACAACCATTCTCTCTTGATGTTAATCTAATGGTTGAGAATTGGTACCCATGCCATGAGTATTTTTTTGATACCCATGGTAGAAGTACCAATATATGTTTTGATTATTCTTAAGTTATGAGTTGTGGCTCTCGAATCTCGTGAGATAAGACCCTGTTTGATTGGACGAAAAAGAAAATGTCCCAAAGAAAATGATAAATTTCGTGAGAAAATGACATTTTCTTGTGTTTAATAGCCGAGATTTTTCTCGCATAAAATTTTCTCGCGATGGCCAATTTTTCATATTAAGACCCATTTATTTTCCTAACTATAATGATGGGCAAATTAAGTTTCTTTTGAAAAATGAGTTTTTCATATTAAGACACATTAAAGTTATATTTTAAATTTGAAAAATTAATATAATTAATATATATATAAATTTTGAGGGAAAAATTCTTATATGAACAATCAAATACACGTAGAAAATCTTTTTTATAAATATTAATTTACTCATAAAAACTTTTTTAAGAAAATGTTCTTTTTTTATATAACGTTTTTTTTTTTTTTTTTGTAATCAAACAGAGCATAATTGATGAGTCTAATGGAGAGGTTGGGAAAAACATCGAAACACCCGTAATTATAAAAAACAAAATAAAACAATGGTATTGTTTTCCTTTTAATGAAATAACAAAAAGTATATAATTACTTCTCGGGTCTTATTGTTAAGGAAAATGCTTTTATCACTCTCATTCTCACGCTATTTTCACATGCACTTAATTAATTTTGACTTTTAAGTTTTTCCATTGATGCGTGAGATGTGCATCTAATCACATTGTTGAGGGGCTGTTACTGACTTTTTGGGTCTTATTGTTAAGGGACTCGTAGTGAGTTTGGGTGAAAAATGTCATGTGAAATTCGGCTAATAAATGAAACGTTACATGCTGTCCTCTCGAGTGATCAGTGGCAGACTCGCAAACGGACTTGCGTTCATTATCGTGGGTTGGCTCGAATCTCATATTTGAAGTCCATGATTTGTATACAGAGGTATTGTCGTATTGATGACTCTATGCATATCTTATCAAAAATTGTTATTAGAATAAACTTGGAATGCTTTTTTTAAGAAAAACATGCAAGAATGTGTAGATAACTTAAATCCCAAGTAACCATGCACATCGCATATGTTAACTTTTTGCCTTCATTAGCGTGTATGTGTGTGCTTTACAAGGTATTAATTAGGGGATCCACAAAGTAATGATGTTGATTATTATGATATAAGTAGCTTTTAGGAAGCCCAAATTAATTACATATATCATGTCATGCATACGTGGGCTATTAATAATTATAGTAGAACTACTTTTAAAAAAATTATAGTGAAATATAAGTAGCTTTCTTTTTTTTTTTGCCACAAAAATATAAGAAGCTTTTGACATTAAAGATATATAATCCTATTTAACATCATTGCAACGAAACCCATTAACTCAATAATTGCCAAAGAACCATGACCATTATAATCGCTTTCCGCATTTATAATTCACAAATGTGCTGTGACGGCCCAAAATTATGAGGACAAAGGGGCATTGCCATGTCGCCGGATACGTCATCAGAACATGCCACGTCACTTGCACATCAATCTATGACAACCCGTAAATTAATAATCTAATTATCCGATTTAGTCATTTTTGATGTTTAAACATTATTTTGTCGAAATATACTAAGATATGGAGTTTTACAATTTAATTTATTTGTTTTGATTCATTTATGTTATTTTAATAGCGGAAGTCTTAATAATATGCAAATAAGTAATGCGAATGAATTTTGCATTGATTAACAAACTTATGGGGTAGAAACCCGGCAAAAGGATACCATGTATATCAATAAAGGCGATAACACGTATAGTAAGTGTCAATATACATGTATCAGGTAATAAGTCTCTCAAAATGATCCTAAAAGCAGTATATACATAAATATAAACACCCGCAAAGTGAAGCTATGGTCTTTAGACCCCGCTCGTCGTACGATCTGCAACTTGCCACAAAAAATAATGACAAGTTCTAGTGAGCAAGTCCTAGAGAAATTCAGTTTGTATTCATAGAAAACCCAAGAAGACGACTACAATTCACGCAGATAATAAAAATAAACGGAAATGTAAAGCATGAATATAAGTCGTTGAGATAATCAAGAATATGAAATGCGAGTGTGGTGTATAGCACTAAACCAAGAAGGCCCTCGTGGCAAGGTAATCTCCACCTCCTCTTCACGCTCGAAACGAGAAACTCTGTTGGTCGGAAGGTAGACTTCCGCCTAACGCCTCGAAGGAAAACTCTATAACGGAGGCGAGCCTTACGTCAACCTACTCTTAAGATCATCGACTCGCAGAGAGATATCTCACGCGTAGTCTAAGGTATGTGTAACGACCCGCTCTAATTAATCCCGATTAACTGACAATTATAGATTAAGACCCTAAGCTCAGATCCACGTGGACATCGCAAAAAAGTTCATGGCACGCCTAACGAGGTAAAATATGTTATTTTTGTGAGTGTTTACTTATCTTGCTAATATTAAATAATTAGCGTCGCATTATTTGACATTTTATTAGTCGCGTTATGCGCGTGCAGTGACGAGAGTGTGCGACGTCGCGATGTGCGCGTAACGCAAGTTTACGGGGTAGTCTGGGATTGAGTTGTCACATCACATCACACATCACATCAAATATCACATCAACCATCCCTCATCATTTCTTTTTGTCCTTTCTCTCCAAATAAAAAAAAATATTTTTCTCCTTAAAACGATAGAGAGGGAGGAAAGAGAGAGAAAGAGAGAGGGAAGAGAGAAAGAGAGTGAGAGAGGGACAACCAAGAGAGGTGGAGGGAGCATCGGACGACAAAGCGTGGCGGGGTGGCAACGACGGATTCCGAGAACGAGCAACCAGGGCGGCGGAAGGCCGCGGATCGTTTGGCGGCGACGCGCTCCAGCAGCGGCGCCGGTGGTGCGAGGAGACGCAGACATCGGGGCTCACCTGCGACGGACGACGAGCGCGGCGACGACCTCCATTGATCAAGGTTGATGTTGTTGTTGTTGTTGTATTAAAAAAAAAGAAGGATAGTCTCTGCTATGTAGGGACGATCGGGGAAGACGAGCCACAAGGCTGGGCCTGCTGGCCGCTCCCGTGTGGCCGGGCTGGCCAGGCCCATATAGGCCTGGTTGCTCAAGGCCCATGGGCTGCCCATGGCCCAGGCGACTGGGCAGCCCAGGCCGGGTCGGGCCGAGCCGGCCCGACCCAGGTGTCCCTGGTTGGGCCGAACCGAGCCCGGTTCGGGCCCAACCCACCCTATATTAAATAAATTAATTAAAAATTTTAAATAAAATACATTTTAAATCAAATTAATATTAGAAAATAGAAAAACAAGCTAGAAAATTATGAAAGAATCCAGGAAAATTCGAAAAAATATAATTAAATGGAAAAATATTTTAAAAGGCAGTTTTGAGAACAGTTGGGGCGTCGGCACCCCGGTATAACTCGAAAAGCGTGCCGAAATTAAACTTTTTGAAATAAAATCTCAAATTTTTGGTCTCACAGTATAAGTTCATTAAATGAGACTCTAAAATAATAAAAGTTTTTATAATTGAACACCAGGGACTTAGACTACCATAGTCGGGTGTCGGGTACGTATCTCGAGGCAAGTGCGGGACGTTTCAAAGGCGTTTGAGGTAAGTAATCTCACGAGAAAATTAGTTAAAATTCTTTTATTGCACTTGCTTTATTTTGCATTCTAAATTATTCCATTACGCTATTTATTGTTCAATTATTGTTCATCCACTCCCACGTGTGTATGTGTGTTTGTCGACGAGGTCGGCATGGCACAGACTCACACCCCGGGGCTAGCTACCCCGCGCCGTTCGAGTAATTGGCCATGATAGGGCTACGCGGTGACTATTCTCACGAAACCCGTAGGTTGAGAGATGTTTGACGTAGTCTTAAGTCTACGTCAATGGTTCCTCTCGAGAGATGTTTGGACGGGGTTCTATCGTTCAATGGTTCCTCTTATTCGACCGTGAGATGTTTGACGAGGTGGTCGTCAATGGTTCCTCTTGGTTTAGCTACGAAGATTCCCGGATGTCGACGAGGGTTCTCTGTCACGCTACACTCGTGTCCAAATTTGACTTCTTAACGACTTATTTTTCGTGCGATTATTTTATTTTTGTCATTTATTTAAATTGCATGAATTGTAGCCGTTTTATTGGAATTCTTGAATATTAGCTAACGTTCTCTGGGATTTACTCACCTGGGATTTGTCATTATTTTTTGTGACAAATCGCAGATCTCGCGACGAGCCGAGGCAAGGGCATCTCAGGCATCTACGACTGAGTTAGGAGAGTCCGTCATTTGCGTACGTGTTGTACGTATTTATTTACTATATTATGAACTTTTTGGGAAAGACTTGTATACCTGATACATGTATATGCTCATCTTTAGTACCTTTGTTGCTCTCGATATACATGGTATTTAATGCATGGTTTCCACACTGTAGGGTTGTTCATAAAAATGTAAACTTTTCACTTTTACGATATATGCATGCCTTAAGACTTCTGCATCAATGTATGATTTATATTAAATTACTAAATCATGAATAACTTAATAATTCATAAAATATCCATAATTACTAAGTTAAAGGCGAATGAGTTACGTACATGGGTTTAAGTCGCAGACAGCCAAAATAAGCGTGTGGTGATGTGGTATGTTTGGTGATGTGTCTGACGACGTGGTGGTACCCGCTTTGCGTTGAAATTTGGGGCCGTCACAGTTGGTATCAGAGCTTAGGTTTAGGCGAACCTAGGCGAAAATGTAATACAACCGAATAAAACTTAACAACAAACATTAGATGTGGAAACCCGAAGATCCTAACTTAGAACTTTAGTTGGGAAGCGAACATGGGATGGGTAGTGTCAAGGCTTATACGTTATATATTTTGATTTGTAATAGTATATATGCGTATATATGTGTATACGAGACTAATACGGACGTTCACAATTTGCAAATTCGACATGGATGAACGACCAGTTCCTCATACCGAGACTCATGGGGAACCGAACACTTGGGCCGGGTTCAGACATGCCTTTTATGACCAGTATATACCGAGGGAGATACAGTTACGTCTGAGACAAGAGTTTTTGTGTCTTAGACAGGGTAATCGCACAGTGGTCTAGTATATGGAGAGGTTTTGCTGCCTATTACATTTCGTTGGGGATTTGGCCTCTACAGATCACGATCAGGTTCACTACTTCGGAGTCGGACTTAGAGACGCGATTGCGAGCGCAGTAGTATCAGGCGGAGCTCGTACACTGCAGGAGATCTACGAGAGGGCCTTAGCCCATGAGACATATCTTATCTTTCATGCCGCGATGCCCATGCCATAGTTGGCATCGGGGTCGTCCCAGCAAGGCACCAAGTATGACAAGAAAGGGAAAAGGATCATCGATCGCAGAGATAGGAGAAGACAGAGGCCCAGACATGAGGATCGCCAGACGGTGACTTCTCATGCGATAGTACCTGCGCAGTCAGCACAGTTGTCAAGTAGTGGTTATGCACCGCGGCCGGGCCAGAGACCGACCCATGATCAGGGAGGCAGGGACCGAGGACAGTATGGTTAAAGTCAGGGCCAGATGTCAGACAGAGGTTAGGGCCAGGGTTCAAGACACATGCATCTTACTTGTTTCAAATGCAGATAGAATGGACACATTTATAAAGAATGTCCGATGACTTCAGTAGCACCGATTGCGGACCACCCGATTCAGCCGGGGAGCGGGTGCACGGCGCCGTAGCACAAATGACAGCACATGAGGCCACCGAACGACTCGTCGAGGTTATGATTTCGATTTGCGATCGTTTTATGTATACACTTATTAATTATGGTTCCACAGTATCATTTATTTCTAGACGTATGGTTGATGAGTTAGGATTAACACAGATTACGGTTAGTACACTCCTGATTCTCAGCACAACAGCCGGGGAGAAGGTTTACCCTAACATGATCTATGAGGGTTGCACGATAGAGATCTCCGGACACCAACTCCCTATCGACCTACGCGTCCTAGAGTTCTTAGAGTTCGATGCACTCTTGGGCATGGACGAGCTAGCTTCATATCACGCCCATGTGGATTGTTTCCGTAAGATAGTGACTTTTCAGATCCTCGACATACCAGAGTTCACTTTCACGGGTAATGCGAGTATACTACCGACCACTAGGGGTAGATTGGCTACGACCTTAGAGATGGAAGTGCGTGTAGGGATAATAGAGTCAACCGAGGTCCCAGAAGCTAGACTTGAGGATGTCCCAGTTGTCAGTGAGTTTTTCGATGTCTTTTCGGAGGATCTACCAAGATTGCCCCCACATAGAGAGATTGAGTTCGTTATTGAGCGAGTACCAGGCACACATCCGATAGCTAGCAGATCGTATCGAATGTCACGGAAGGAGCAAGAAGAGTTGAAGACTCAACTGGAAGATTTAGAGAAGAAGGGGTTTATACAACCGGGCACATCACCATGGGGAGCACCGGTCATGTTCGTTAAAAAGAAGGAAATTAGCTTGAGGATGTGTATTAACTATAGGAAGTTGAACCAAGTAACAGTACGAAATCGTTACCCTTTTCCAAGGATCGACGATTTGTTTAACCAATTGGCCGGAGCACGTGTCTTCTCTAAGATCGACTTAAGATCGGGTTATCATCAGCTCAAGATTCGGGATGAAGACATACCTAAAACTGCATTCAGCACCAGATATGTGTTATTTGAGTTTACAGTGATGCCATTCGGACTAACGAATGCACCAGCCATGTTCATGGACTTGATGGACAGAGTACTGAAGCCGTACTTAGATAAATTCGTTATAGTCTTCATTGAAGACATATTGATTTACAGCAAGACTTGCGAAGATCACGGACAACATCTCAGGCAGATATTGATGACGCTGAGAGAGCACAAGCTTTATGCTAAGTTTAGTAAGTGCGAGTTTTGGCTGTCAGAAGTCAAATTCTTGGGACACGTGATCAGTGACAAAGGTATATCGGTGGACCAAAGTAAAATTCATGCTGTCATAAATTGTCCGACACCTGAGATAGTGACATATATAAGGAGCTTCCTTGGGTTAGCAGGATACTATCGACGATTTGTGAAGGACTTCTCGAAGATCGTCGCGCCGATGACTAAATTGAAAAAGAAGGATATACCTTTCAATTGGTCAAAGGAGAGCGAGGACGCATTTACACGGTTGAAGATGACACTGACTACTGCACCAGTACTAGTGTTGCCAGAGCCGGGTAAGGGATTAACAGTTCATACTGATGCTTGCGGCACAGGGCTAGGTTGTCTACTGATGCAGGGAGACAACGTAATCGCCTATCTATCCCGACAGTTACGGACCCATGAGAGGAATTATTTAGTACATGACTTGGAGCTTGCAGCAGTGGTATTTTCACTGAAAGTATGGAGACATTACCTCTTCGGTGAGAGGTTCACATTATATAGAGATCATAAGAGTTCGACATCCTTATTCACTCAGAAAGATCTGAACATGAGACAGCGACGTTGGCTAGAGTTGCTAAAGGACTACGACTTCTCCGTCGAATATCAGCCAGGGAAGGCAAATGTTGCAGCAGATGCATTGAGCAGGAGAGGACCATATTCTGAGACAGTTGTCTGCCATATGATGCACGAGTATGGTTTACTTGAGGCGGCGACAACAACGAGTTTGACTGAAGGTTCCTGCTACAGCGGACGCACAGATTCGTGGACAGATTGGTGTACCGTCTATTTCCATTCCGCGAGTGTTGGAGTGTCAGAGGACTGATGAGATGTACTCGAGATTCAGTGAGATGGCACGCAATCCCGATCACCCGGATTGGAGCGAGTCTGTGGATCAGTGTTTGAGGCACCGAGGGAGGTTATGGATTCCAACGGTGGCAGAGATACACGATGGGATACTCCAGGAGGCTCACAGGTCCCGGTATACAGTGCATCCTGGCAGGACCAAAATGTATAACGATACGCGACGATTATTTTGGTGGTCAGGGATGAAGGCGCACGTTGGCGCCTACGTTAGGGGTTGTGAGGTGTGCCGGTAGGTTAAGGCTGAGCATAAGAGCCCTGGAGGGTTATTGCTGCCGCTGCCCATCCCTCAGTGGAAATGGGAACACATTACGATGGATTTCGTTTGTGGATTACCGCAGACTTCGCGGAAACACGATGCGATATGGGTGGTTGTGGACAGGTTGACGAAATCAGCTCATTTCCTACCAATTTCTATGAAATATAATTTCACACAGTTGAGCATATTATTCGAAAAAGAGATTGTACGATTGCACGGAGTACCAATTTCTATTGTTTCAGACCGAGACAATCGTCTTACATCATCATTATGGAAAGCTATGCAGGAACAATTTGGTACTAGATTACAGTTTAGCATTGCATTTCATCCTCAGACAGACGGGCAGTCAGAGAGATTAATACAAATACTCGAGGATATGCTCAGAGCATGTGTGTTGCGATTTGGTGGGTCTTGGGAGGAGTACTTTCCACTCTGTGAATTTTCTTACAGCAACAACTATCAGGCCAGTATTGGGATGCCACCATTTGATGCCATGTACGGTAGATTGTGCAGATCACCGGCTTGTTGGGCAGAGCCCGAGGATACACCTGCTGTGGGACCTGAGATTGTTGTGGACCATACAGAGAAGGTGAGACTAATTCGTCAACGGTTATTGGCTGCCCAACACATACAAAGAAGTATGCGGATAGGTACCGCGATGGGCTGAGCTACGAGGTAGACGATTGGGTCTACTTGAAAGTTTCTCTATTGAAAGGTCGTCAGAGATTTGGGATCGAGGGGAAACTAGCACCAAGATTTATTGGGCTGTTTCAGATTGAGAAACGAGTTGGGAAAGTCGCTTATCAGTTGAAATTGCCAAGTCGATTGGCAGGGGTTCATAATGTTTTTCATATTTCGATGTTAAGGTTGGCTAGATCAGGACCGAGACCGTTGGTTGATATGAAGAAAATTGAGGTTCTACCAGATGTGACGAGAACACCCATTGAGATAGTGGACCGCAAGGTACATACCCTTAGAAGGAAAGAACTACCACTTGTACTCGTTCAATGGCAGTATCATAAGAACGAGGGCCTCACTCGGGAGAGATAGTCTACCTTGCGAGAGCGAACCACTTGTTCCAAGGTAAAGATTTCATTAAATTGAATTTTGGGACGAAATTCCTTTTAGTTGGGAAGATTGTAACGACCCACTCTAATTAATCCCGATTAACTGACAATTACAGATTAAGACCCTAAGCTCAGACCCACGTGAACATCGCAAAAACGTTCAGGGCACGCCTAACGAGGTAAAATATGTTGTTTTTGTGAGTGTTTACATATCTTGCTAATATTAAATAATTAGCGTCGCATTATTTGACATTTTATTAGTCGCGTTATGCGCGTGTAGTGACGAGAGTTTGCGACGTCGCGATGTGCGCATAACGCGAGTGTACGAGGTAGTGTGGGATTGAGTTGTCACATCACATCACACGTCACATCAAATATCACATCAACCATCCCTCATCATTTCGTTTTGTCCTTTCTCTCAAAAAAAATATTTTTCTCCTTAAAACGGATAGAGAGGGAGGAAAGAGAGAGAAAGAGAAAGGGAAGAGAGAAAGAGAGTGAGAGAGGGACAACCAAGAGAGATGGAGGGAGCACCGGACGGCGAAGCGTGGCGGGGCGGCAACGACGGATGCCGAGAACGAGCAGCCAGGGCGGCGGAAGGCCGCGGATCGTTTGGCGGCGACGCGCTCCAGCAGCGGCGCCGGTGGTGCGAGGAGACGCAGACGGCGGGGCTCACCTGCGACGGACGACGAGCGCGACGACGACCTCCATTGATCAAGGTTGGTGTTGTTGTTGTTATTGTATTAAAAAAAAAGTAGGATCGTCTTTGCTATGCAGAGACGATCAGGGAAGATGAGCCAACAGACTGGGCCTGCCGGCCGCTCCCGTGGGCCGGGCTGGCCAGGCCCATATGGGCCTGGTTGCTCAAGGCCCTTGGGCTGCCCATGGCCCAGGCCGGGTCATGCCGAGCCGGCCCGACCCAGGTGTCCCTGGTTAGGCCGAACCGGGCCCGGTTCGGGCCCAACCTACCCTATATTAAATAAATTAATTAAATTTTTTAAATAAAATAAATCTTAAATCAAATAAATATCAGAAAAATAGAAAACAATAGCTAGAAAATTATGAAAGAATCCAAAAAAATTCGAAAACTATAATAAAATGGGAAAATATATAAAAAGGCAGTTTTAAGGACATTTGGGGCGTCGACAACCCGGTATAACTCGAAAAGCGTGTCGAAATTAAATTTTTGAAATAAAATCTCAAATTTTTGGTCTCACAGTATAAGTTCATTAAACGAGACTCTAAAATAATAAAAGTTTTTATAATTGAACACCAAGGACTTAGACTACCATAGTCAGGTGTCAGGTACGTATCTCGAGGTGAGTGCAGGACGTTTCAAAGGCGTTTGAGGTAAGTAATCCCACGAGAAAACTAGTTAAAATTCTTTTATTGCACTTGCTTTATTTTGCATTCTAAATTATTTCATCGCGTTATTTATTGTTGTTCAATTATTGTTCATCCACTCCCACGTGTGTATGTGTGTTTGGCGACAGGGTCGGCATGGCACGAACTCACACCCCGGGGCTAGCTACCCCGCGCCGTTCGAGTAATTGGCCATGATAGGGCTACGCGGTGACTATTCTCGCGAAACCCGTCGGTTGAGAGATGTTTGACGTAGTCTTAAGTCTACGTCGATGGTTCCTCTCGAGAGATGATTGAACGGGGTTCTATCGTTCAATGGTTCCTCTCATTCGACCGTGAGATGTTTGGCGAGGTGGTCGTCAATGGTTCCTCTCGGCTTAGCTACGAAGATTCCCGGATGTCGGCCAGGGTTCTCTGTCACGCTACACTCGTATCCAAATTTGACTTCTTAACGACTTATTTTCATGCGATTATTTTATTTTTGTCGTTTATTTAAATTGCATGAATTGTAGCCGTTTTATTGGTATTCGTCAATATTAGCTAACGTTCTCTGGGATTTACTCACCTGGGATTTTTTATTATTTTTTGTGACAAATCGCAGATCTTGCGACGAGCCGAGGGAAGGGCATCTCAGGCATCTACGACTGAGTTAGGAGAGCCCGTCATTTGCGTACGTGTTGTACGTATTTATTTACTGTTTTATGAACTTTTTGAGAAAGACTTGTATACCTGATACATGTATATGCTCATCTTTAGTACCTTTGTTGCTCTCGATATACATGGTATCTAATGCCGGGTTTCCACACTGTAGGGTTGTTCATAAAAATGTAAACTTTTCACTTTTACGATATATGCATGCCTTAAGACTTCTGCATCAATGTATGATTTATATTAAATTACTAAATCATGAATAACTTAATAATTCATAAAATATCCATAATTACTAAGTTGAAGGCGAATGAGTTACGTACATGGGTTTAGGTCGCGGACAATCAAAATAAGCGTGCGGTGATGTGGCATATATGGTGACGTGTCTGGCGACGTGGCGGTACCCGGTTTGCCTTGAAATTTAGGGCTGTCACAGTATGACCAACATTGTAGCAATAATCGGATGGTCATCTACGAGAGTGCTGGAAAAGGGTCATATTGTCCATTCGATCATACACAGACACACACAAGAATAAAGTATATATTCAAGCCAAATTAACGAAAATTAATAGTGAAATAAGTAAATTTCTAGAAAAATAAGTAAATTCTTAACTGACTTTCTCGTGGGTTTACTTAGATAATGCTTGTGAAATTGCTTAGTGTCACATTTAAAATGTTTTAGTGTCAGATTTAATGAATTTATACTATAAAACTAAAATTTAAAATCTTATTTCAAATTTTAGTTGTGACACATTTTTCGAGTTAAATCGAGGTGCCAAACGCTTGAACAAATATCAAACCTACTTTTCTATCTTTTCCCGATTTGTCATATTTTCTCTTATTTTTCTAAACTTTTACCTATTTTTTGTAATTTATTTTTATTTAGAATTATATTTAATTAATATTTAATTACTTAATTATTTATTTAGGGGGTTGGGCTGAACCAGGCTTGATTCAGCCCAACCTGTCGCCCGAGTATGGGCCGGTTCGGTTCGGTTCGACCTGTCCGGGCCTGGGCAGCCAGGCCCGACCTGCTGCCTTCTCTCCCTATTCCCGTTTCTGGAATGATTTCCTCTCTCTATAGACGTCTTCATTTTTTCCTTTTTCGATTCAAATGAGAGAAAAAAAGAAGTGAGGGAATGTGATGGGTAGTTGATGAGTTGTCACTTGTGCGTGGTTGAGTATGTGTGTCTTTTAAACCCCTAACTACTCCATACACCAGTGTTACACACACCCTGCAACATTCTACGCTCTAGTCACAACGCACATACAACGTAACCAATTGAAATTCTTAACATTAGTGTGACGCTGGTCTTTAATAATAATAGGGGAAGTTAACACGCATCACATAAAAATAAATATAATTCCCTTGTCTGGCACACCTTAGACTTTTCCGTGATGTCCACATGGGTTCGAGCTTAGAGTCATAATATATAATTAATCAATTAATTAGAATTAATTAAATCAAGCCGTTACATGTGTCCCAAGGTTTCTTTTAAGGAAAAATGATTAGCATACACTTAATTTGGGCACTCAAATAGACACACCTACCAGCTTGCCGTTTGAAACCCCTCAAACACTTATTTCAAAATGTATTGAATAGTGCACCACTAGATAACTAGGTAGGTGTGGGTGTTCAAAGAGTGCCCGTTTTGCATATTCCTTTTTTTAATCACTTTGAGTATAAATATTTTTGATGACCGGTTGAATATGATATATATTGAAAGTAACACCTAAGATTTTGTACTGATTGTGGTTCTATCTAGGGGTCTACACGGATCCAGTAAATTGCAGATCTAATTTAATTCGATCCAATTATAACGAGTCGAATCAAACTTTATAATTAGTTGAACTGGATTGAATTGCAAAAATGTCAATCCACATGGATCGTATTGGCTTACATATTTTACATGTAGAAACTGCAGATCCAATTCGGTTGGAACCACGATATTGAATGTTTCAATCTCGAGCTCAGTGGTTGCTTTGTCTATCAATATTTGATTTTTTACTTTGTTGTATTACTTAGTTTTTGAAGTCCAACTCTTAATTTTTTAATCCAATTTTTGGTTTGGTCATATAATTTTTGTATCAAAGTGAATCAAAGACTAATTTATAATATAACCAATGCACTTTAATCAAGGTTTATCATAACATATTTGAATGTTATGTTTATTTGAGATTATAGAATTGTTATTAACCAAAGTGTATATTTTTAATTATGAGAGAACTATATGATGACAATTCACAAACTTGATTCAGGTCAATTCACATTTTAGTAATTGGATCGAAATGGTTTGACAAATTTATGAACTGAATCAAATTGAAATTTCTCAATCTGCAATAATTTGATCGAGTTAAAATATTACCTTAAATGGGTCGGATTCAATCCTTAAACCAAGCGTATCCTATATTCTTTGACAAAAAAAAATTTCACCTATATTTATTTTGACAATATTTTTTAGTAATAAAGTCAAACACTGAGAAGTTAAGTTGTGACACCACTTTAGCCACTGGGTGAACTAATAGCTTTTTCTTTTTAAAAAATATATAGCAATGAATTAAAGCTTAAGACTGACACTTTTATATATATATTCAACATTGAAGGTTACAAGCTAGTTTTTTTTTGTTTGGTCAAACTAATAGCTACTCCATTAAGTCATTATTATAAGTCATTTTAATTAATACAACATACAACTTAAAGTCTCGTTTGATTCGTTTTTGCTAACTTACAGTGTGGGCGGAGTTAACTCACAATGAAATATTATAATTTCATATTTAATTCAATTTTAAACTTGCAGAAAAGTTGCAAATTCTTAAACAATAACATATATGAATTGACATAAATACTATTCAAACAAGATAGATGGATGTGGGTGATGAAAATGTAATTAATGAGGAGTAATTATATCTACAAACTCCTGAGAGATAACTCCCTTTGGGAGGTGGGGGTGGAGTGGAGGAGATATTGTAACGAATCGCAAATTAAAAATTAAAAATTAATTTAATTTCTATTTTCAGATTAGGACCCGTAGCTCAAACCCATGTGCACACTGCCAACAAGTCTAGAGCATGTTTTGTAAGGTAATTAACGACTATTTTTGTGTGATGTGTGTTAATTTGTTGTATTATTATTTAGTAATTCACATCACATGTGATGGGCCAAAAAATAATAATAAATTTAATTTTCTAATTTCAGACTAAGACCCGTAGCTCAGATCCATGTGGACACCGCAGTCAAGTTTAGGGCATGCCTGGTTAGGTATTAAATAACTATTTTTGTGTAATGCATGTATATTTATTTATTATCTAGTTATTGCATCACACTAATGTAGGTCATCCATTTTGGTCGCGTTGTGCGTGCGCGTTAGGTCCATGGGAAGCATTGTGAAGCATGTAATGCAGGTGTAAAATGGGTTGATGACTTAGATGTTTGATAGCTTGTTTGAATGAATAATTAATTCAATTTCCATACTTAGGCTAAGGTTATATTAAATCGAATATGCTTAAGTTGAAAAAAAAAACTCTAAAATGAATTAATCAACCCTAAGATTCCTAGAACAAATGGTGAACATTGTTGCACCTAGTGATGATCGAAAATTAAGTCACCCTAGGACCATTTAGTGGACATCTAGGTGTGCACGGGAGTCCTTAATCTAGACTTTAGATTAGCCTTGAGATTTGGGATCAAAGGTGGAAGCTCATTTAGTAGGAACTATATAAAAGGGAACTTAGCCCCAAATTCATATCTACAAGCAAAATTAAAACAAATCCTAAAGTTTATCCAAATTGAGAGCAAGAGAGAGGGAAGGTGCTGGAATTCTCATGATTCAAGGAGCGATTGGGGTGCAAGATGTGGATTAGAGCAATACTTGGTGGTCTCCTATCAAGGTAATCAAAACCCCTTTCATTTTCTTGTGAATGATATTAAAATGTTGGATTAAATGGACTGAAAGCATAAGGTTTCTTAAGAATTATTAACTTCAATTGTTGAATTGATGCTTGAGCTATCAAATTTAGGTTCAATGTTGAAATCATGAACCATATTAAGTGTTCAAAAGCTTTTCAATTTGATTTGGCTTTACCGATGAAATACAAGCATGAATTGATGATGAATGCCTATAATGGTTGATATGGTGTTGTTGATGTTGTTGTAATTATTGTTGAGTTGTTAAATTAAAAAAAAGAAAAAAATTGTTTCTCTCAAAGAGATGAAATCGTCTTTCTAGAGGTGGGGGTGAGAGTTCGCACGCACGTGTGCGTACGAAGTCCCAAGCTAGGCCGGCCAAGCCCTATCCAGTTGGGGCCAAACTGAGCCCGATTCAGGTAGGGCACACCCCTACTTATTATTATTAATTAATGGAAAATAATTTTAAAATAATTTTAATATAAATAAATTACTAATAAATAAGAAAAATAGATAAAGAATTATGGGAAAAACTCGTGAAAATTAGGTGAAATATATGAAATTAGAAAATAAATCAGAAATAAAATTCGAAGAAATTTCGGGGGGTTTTGCTACGGGTGTCTAACTCGTAAAGCGTGCCTTTGCTAAATATTGGACTAAAAATATTTATTTTCGGCCTCCTATTATTAACCTAATTAATCTAAAATAATTAAAATAATATATTTGGACACCAAGGATTTAAGAAACTACAGTTTGGTGTTGGGTGCACAATTCAAGGTGAGAGTGAGACATTTCAAAGGGTATTTGCGATTGTTTGAGGTAAGTAAACTCATGAGAAATGTAGGTAGTGGCACTCTTCTCTTATTTTTCAGTTTCACATAGTGTGAATTTGATGTTGTCTTATCCATTTCATTCTCATATGTGTATGTGTGTTTGTTGATGGGGTCGGACATGGCACGAAACTCACACCCCAAGGCTCGCTACCCCACGGTGTTAGAGTAGTTGCCCATATTAAGGCCAAGCGGTGATAGTTTCTCGCAGGACTCGCAAGTTAAGAGATGATTAATGAAGACTTAAGTCCCCGTCACGGGTTCTTTGTGGGAGATGTTTGGATGAAATTTTTGTTCATGGGCTCCTCCTTATTAGCCATGAGATGTTTGGCGAGGTACTCGTCATGGGTTCCTCTTAGTCGGAAAATCCGATACCTGGATGTCAACCATGGCGCACACGTGTCTTTACTCTAAAATTTTCTACGACTTATGTTCATGCGATTTGCTTTACATTTTCCTTTTACTTATATTGCATGGATTGTAGCTGTGTTATTGATTTTCTTGAGTGCTAGCTAAATTTTTTCTGAATTTACTTACTGAAATTTGTTACTTTTTAGCGACAAATTGCAGATCTTATGACAAGTTGAGGTAAGGAAGTGTTAGGCGACTACCTCTGAGCAGTAGAGCCCCTCCAGCTTTTGACGTAGGTGTTTATATATATATATATATATATATTTACTGCTTTTATAGGTTTTGGAGGGATTATGTACCTGATACGTGTATATGACCATTTCTTGTACTTTTGTGGCATTTTATAATATACACGGTATTTTTTTGGGTTTTCCACACTCTATGGTTATGATAAAATGCAAACTTACTAACTTTTTGTAACTGTCTGAAATATTTTATTAATGAATGATTAAGTGTATTACCTATTTAGACTCATATGCATAATTAATTATTTAGTCGTCGATTTTAGAGTGTAATGTTGAGACTTAGGTTAATTCATAATTTAAGTTTTCATTTTTATTTAAATCTATGTGCCTCAGTTATGGAATGAGGCTTGCTTATCTAGCCTAAGTTAAGGAAATAATGAAATTGCCTTTATTAAATGAAAACTAGCATAATTGACTAATAAATTCATATGGCCTAACTAATTAAATGAGTATATAAGCAAGTTTCATTATCCTAAGTAAGCTAATTAAGGAATTTAATAATTAATGTACCTAATTTAATGTGGATTTTCATATGATAGATTCATCTAGTAATAATAGAAAAAGTGTAATCCTATGATAAATTCGTAGATATCTATGGGTGCATGAAGTAGTCGAAAACCTATCATCGGTAGACTTTAAAATTTATACAAATAAAGAATGCCCTACAAGTGTCTCAAATTGATGCTCATGAACCACAAGTGTCCATATATGATATAAGTGGCAAACTTATGAGTTAATTAAACATGCATCCTTATGGAGAAAATAATTTATATACAAAAGTCCAAATCATTAAATATTCACAAGAAACTCCCTCCATATAACTAGAGTACCTTTAATTCTTTAAACTCGTAATTAGTTTCTCATTTTCATTAAATAAAGAAAGAGAAGAGGAAAGAGGAAACTGCCATTAATGGAGCTATATTTAGGAAAGCTTGAGTACATTAAGGGAAGCAATTAAAAAGAAAAATGCTACTCCTTCTTCTCTATACTCTATTTCCATCTTAATTTCTAATTCTAGTTTAGGTTCTTAATCTTGATCATCTTATAATTAGGATACTATTCTTTAAGACATTCATCAAGTTGAGTAACATGAAGTGAAATTAAAAGTTTAGTAGCTATAGTATTTTGCAAGATTACAAAAAATTCTTCTAATAAGTTTGTATCTTTAGTTAAGATCTAAGTACTAAAAACCTTTTTAATCTTTGAATTAGCTAGGTACTTGCTATCATCCCTTATTGAGTAAAATAGTTGTGTTTTAATGTATAGTATGTAAATTTTGATAATATATGGGCAATGCAATGAAATTGAGATTACAAATTATTAGTAAGCTAATAGGAAAAAGGAGATGCCACCAAAATATATGCATGGTTAAACTAGGAATTTAATTAGGAGATTAATTAGGATACCTTAAGACTAGTGTCTCGAATTAATTGTGCATATGTCTACTAGGTGACAAACATAAGCCACACAAAAAGTTGATAAAATAATACAAAGTACTTATAAGTTACTAATAGTGTAAATTATCCTAATTCGTAACTAAATTACTTCATCTTATTTAGAGAAGTTATCCTAATTAGTAACTAAATTACTTCATCTTATTTAGAGAAATTCATTGAGTACAATATAAACTCATAGCACTTAATTAATTTCTTCATTAGTTGATTTAAAGTTTAATTCCTTTAAAAAATGTTATAACTTTAATTATTGAGTTAAAATAAGACATTAACTTAGAGCACATTTTAATTGGACATTCCCTTGACATATCTAACAAGATATAAAAGGTATAAAAATGTGGTCCATATAAGTAATTGATACTTATGCAAGAATAATTTCTAATTAATTAAATTTAGTTTCTTAAATTGACAAAAAAATTATTTTATTAAATTTTCACAATTGGAGTGTTTTTGAGCTTAGGAATCTAAACCCTAACCTAAGGACACTAACACATCAAATTCAACATATATATATTGACACTAGGGACTTAGCACACTGGCTTGGGGCGTCGGGGATTGATTTGGGGAGCGTGTTGGAGCTGCAAGAGCCAAATTTTGCGCTGATCCGAGGTAAGTAAAACCAAATAGTGTCTAAAACCTAAATGTGTCAGGAAGGACTCCACATTTGGTGTTAGATGGACAAACGTGACCTTACACTGGCCACTGGATCGTAGGTCGTAGATGTGGGCGAGGTATTTGAGGCACCGTTGATGCCCCACGATACATCGAACTGAATTATGGACTTTTAGAGTCACGATTCTAGGAAGTCAAGTAGTGGTACCCGCTCTCGATGGATTTAGACCACTTAGTTGTTTTCCTTGTTTCCTAGACACTCTTTATCGCTATTACTTTCTAGTCTATTTATCATGCACTTTTATTTCTTATATGACTTTTAAATTCTCGTATGATATTTAGGCTGCTTTATTTATTCATGAAATACTACCTACATCGTACTGGCTTTTACTTACTAAACTCGTCATTCGTGTTGATGACTTGAGTGCAGATCTACAGACGAGTAAGTGCAAGGCGCCAGTGATTGTTGACTTTCTCTTAGGACTCTCAGAGTGGTTCCTCCTCTTGTTCACTGGTAGGTTTTTGACATTTTTAGTCTTTTATATTATGTATATATGCTATTTTGATAACACTTGGGGTATTCTAGGATTGAATGATCTAGACTCATGTATTATCCCACTTACTTACTACTTTGTCACCAGATATACATGGCTATTTATATATTTGCAGGGTTCCATGCCTTAGGTTGTCTTGACTCTATTTTCTTGAGTTATTATAATTCCTTTAAATTTACTTATGCTGTAGTTACTTTAAAACTTGAATAACTTAATAATTCAACTCTAAAGCATGGAAATTATAAAAAAAGGGGAATTAGAGGCTTACTAGGCCTACGTTGACCTTGCGAGGGCTAACTTGTAATGACCCAAATTAATTAAACTAGGATTAGTGCTAATCTCAGGGATTAATGGTTGTAACTCGGGCGTTGCATGGAAAACTCGGTTGATTCGGACACAAGAACCGACGAAATGTGTTATTTACAGATGATGGTTGCTTATATGTGTTGTTTAAAATTATTATTATTATATTGCACGTCAGGTGTATATGTTGTTATCATTCAAGGTTGTGTGATGGGTAGTCGCCTCTAAGTACGTGTCAATGTAGGTATTGAGTATACCAACTATAAGTACGCTAGTAAACTCGACTAATTCACGTTTGGATGACTAGTAAATTAATTAAAATGGGTAATGTGACCATAGGTTAAGTAAATTCAAATTAAAACAATAGGCTATGGCGTGCCTCAAAATGCGTGTTGAGACGTAGGGCACCGGGTACCAGGTTGTCGAAGGTTAGTGGGACCATAAGTTGGTTAATTTTGATAAATAAAGCACTAGCCATATGGGTTAATAAGGCTAAGTGTTGTTGGGGTATGTGACTTATGCCAATTCTGTAAACGTTGTTTAACTATTATAAGTAGATGCATGTTTCTTTTATAATAGTATCCATGGATAATTATTTTATTATTCTAAATGTACCTAGTACGTTATTATTGTGGGACCAATAATAAATTAAGACTTGTATGAGTCTTGATTGATAATTATCTGATGATTATGCATATGTGGATACGGATCAAGATAACGGGTATTTGTTGGGAACATATGTTGGTCCGACCCGCTATGAGAACACTACATGGTCAATGTTATAAGTGATTCTCATGAGAGTTATATCATTTAGTCATTTGACTTAAGATCACCAGAGACTCCAACATTAGGAGCACAATGATTTGTACAATCGAACGTTGTCTTTAACCGGTTGATTATAAAGATTGTGATTGGTCATTGTTGGGATAATGTGTAGATGTTATGTGATCAAGATGGGATTTGTCCCACTCTTTTAGAAAGATATATCTATTGGGCCCCTCGATATGTTAGACTGATAAATGGCCATGTCTAGTGAATTGATTAGATCAATGTCACTTTACAATTTTAGTCTAGTCGGAGATCGAGACTAGTAGATCGAGCTATAAGGGTGACATTCCATGCCTTATGTTTAATCAAAAGATATTGCATGACAAAAGGATATGATATACACTGTTTATTAGGTCGCATCGATTTATTGATCTTCATGCTACTTGGGTAGTCATAATGCCTTGCTAGAGACCGCTTATGACTTGTATACCTAAATGGTTTTGGTTCACTGCCAACGTTGTATGAACTTATTGGGTCGCACATAAAGAACGAATTTGCACGATTTAATATTGTCTGAGTTTATGAATTTTATCTGATAAAACTAATTTTAAAGATTCTCATTAAATCTCATAGTTTGACTAGGATTCAAGATTCTCATACATTTCTGGTGTGACTTGAGATTTTGTCTCTTAGTAAATCTATTTTGAATAGGACTCTAATTGAAATTATAGTATGACTTTGATTCTTATTTGAGTTTTAGATAAATTACAACACATATTAGATTAGTAATTGTAGATTCTCTATGACTCTATCCTTTTTAGAGTTGAACTTTATCTAATACTCTATTTGGAGTGTGACTAGGAGGTGAAGTTTTTTAAAACTCGACCTAGTGTACTATAAATAAGACATTAGGGTCACAGTTGTTGAAGGGAATTCTCTCGAGAGATTTTTCCAGAGAATTTTTATGAGAATTCTTTTGTACTAGGATTTTTAGGGCTAGCACTCCGGATCGTGATCGTCTGTTCGTGTATAGATTTCTGATAGAGGACGTTCGTCTCTAGCAACGTCTTGAAGGAATCGATCAACACCTAACAAGGCAGACATGGATTTTTTCTTGTTAAGGTATGATTCTCTCTCGATACATCAATTTAATGGATTAAATATGATCTTTTTGGGGATGTTTGAAATGGTTTCAAAAACTTCCACTGCGCATAATCCCCGAAACCCAATAGAGGTATTAGAGCAAGGTTGGTTCAGTACCATTAAATTTTTCAAAGTAACTTTTATCAATGTTTGAATATAAAACATGCCTAGTCATGAGTTTTATTGAATCATTATCTCTTAGTCATATTAACAGCTCTAGGCAACCAATTAAACTAGTTTTAATTGGGTCTCAGGACATCCTATTTAATTGGTCATGGTTTTCTCTGTATTGATCACATGAATTTTATTATATCATGATCTCCAAGTCATAGTCACATGAATTTTATTGTATCATGAATGTCTTCTATGATAAACGCCATGTATGAAAACGTATCATAAAAATGCATACTAGAGAGTAGCCGCGACCGAACCCAACCAACAGAATCCGACATGCAGTTCAACTAAACTACTATAATGGTGTGATCGAGAGTAGTAATGAATGGAAACTACTTAATTCCTATGTTAATGAAACATTCTAGTTAATTCCTATGATAATGGAAAAGCCTAAGGCTAAATAAAAAGAAAAAAAAACTTTTGATTATAGAGGGATTCGATCCCTGACCTCCCCTTTTCTAGTTGAAGACTTTAACCACCCTAAGTAGTAAGCCAAGCTTATATTATTCGTAATAAGATTACAAAATAAAGGCATATATAAGGAAGGGACTCGATCCCTAATACTCGAACTCATTGAGGTGCTTTAACCATCTTGGCTATCCATTCCAAGTTGTAATAGGATTACTGTTGGGTTTTGGGGTTCTTGCGCGGCAGAGATTACAAAACAATTTTGACAAAAACCCCAACAGGATCCGAATTTAATTCCATTAAAAACGTTTAAACCATGAAAAACTTAATCATACCTCAGTCGCAATATACCTTTCTGAAAGTTGATCAATCTCTAAGGCGCTGCCAACGACGAACGCCCTCTACCAGTAGTCCACACACGAACGGCGGCCGGGATTCGAAGTGCTAGCTTCGAGAGAATACCAAACCTTTTGTTTCTCTCCAAAACGATCCAGAGCATACAAAAAAACCCTAAGTCTTTTCTAAAACGAAAATAGAGTTTCGGCCTTTTAATCTTTCGTCCGTGTATTCTAACTTAAAGCGTCTATTTATACAACCATATAAAAGTCATTTTTCTGTATATAGACGGTTAAATGTAAATTACACATATACCCCTACTTAAAGAAGTATAAGTGTAATACACCACAATGACATTTCAAGTTAGAGGACTCAAAAATATACCTATCATGAGAAACAACTATGACTTAATCCATGTGATGTTCTCATTTATAATCGTCGGACAACGTTTGATACGGTCTAGTACTTTGTTCCCTAACAAGTACTGTGATGTTCTCATAGCGGGCCTTCGATCTAGATTTGTTCTTGATCTTGATTCGTATCCCTATATGTATAATCATCATATGATCATCAATCAAGACTCACACTAGTCTTAATTCATTATAGTTCCCAGTATAATGATCGACTAGGGACATTTCGGATATTTCTGTAAATACGCATGGATCTTATTATAATGTAAACATGCAAATTAATTATAATAAACAACAAATGGAATCCTTTATTTTATTAACTAAAAGTATTCATAAAGACAGTTAATGGATTGACCTAGGGCACATGCCCCAACAATTACACTTCTATTTATATCAATTGAGTGATATATATATTAATTGAAAGAAGTTTTAATTGATTAATTACCATTAATTAAATGAGATTATTGTTCATTGATTGGATTGAATTAATTTAATTGGATGGTGTTTTAATTGAATTAATATCAATTTAAATTAGTGATACTTTTATTAATATTAATTTAAATACTTAATTAAAAGGGGTTTTAATTAAATAGAGCTCGATAAAAATTATATTGAGATATATTTAATTAACGAGATTAATGAAAATATAATCTTTCATGCACTTGAAAATTCGAAGGTATTTAATTTCCTTGATATGTTTTATGATGCTTTGTTGATATATGAAGATGTTTATTCTTGTTTTATATAAATGATCATTATTCTATGCATATTGGGTATATATGATATTCCATAATTAAATAGATGCTAGAATTAATCATTGTAAAAATACTACATGGATCATAAAATTTGACAAAAATCCATCGATTAGAATTTTAAGTTAATGCCACTCATTTTAAACATTTGTCAAGGCCTCAGTCACATCAATATGGGTATGCTTTCAAAGGGTGTATTTGTTATCTTGGTGATGAAAGCTGGGGAACAGTTACCTGCATTTTTAAATTAGTTTGACTTAATAAAGCTATCAAAACTATTTTGAGCTTTAGGCATAGATGAGATGTAACATGTTTTGACATATGATGTCTAAGTCTCATAAAGAACCTAAGAGTTGCATATGATGCAATTGGTAATGGTTACCTACCTAAATAACTTGATTTTGAGTGTCATGCCTTAACTGTCTCAAAATTAAGTAAAATATGGATCTTAGACTACTAAATTAATATTTACGAGGGTTATTGATTTAGTGGGGTTTTAGTTACTCACTAATAAATTATTCTGCATAATCTTCTAGGTGTAGATGTCAAACTTCTAGTAAAACTAATCTAGAGTATCTGCGATCAATCCTTGATAAGGATAAAATAATGTTTAAGACTAATTTCCTTGTTTTGATTCGAAAATTGATAAATGTTATTAATCATAAAATAAGGATGTATGTCTTAGATTAATGATTCCTTTAAACTACCATCTATAAGTACAAATATTATATGTCATGTTAGCAAATATAAAACTGGACTTTAGGAAAGATTCGAGCCGTGAAAACGAATGACATGAAGTGACACTGAAGGAAATGTTCCAACAGTAAGTCACATGGGAAGGGTACAAGATTGTAAAATTCCTAGATTCTTGTAAAATGGTTAAGAACCTATTAATGTCTTTATGTTTGGAACATGAAAGAACTATATTAATTATCTTAAAAGGCTTGAATCTTCATGTGCCAAACGTTGGCAGTAGATTTGATCTATAATTCATCAAAATAGTTTTAAACTACATAATTTGAAAGACATGAAGAACACTATTTACATTTTCATATGACGTTTAAAATCGTAAAACAAAATAATAAAAAGTGGCCTTAGATATATATTTGATGGTTCGTAACATAAAGAAATTTAATAAAGAAAGATAAAGGGAAAGTAAAAGCTACAAAAGGTTTTTGTGTCGAACATAGAAATCTTAGTTGTGAGCTAAACTTTGCCAAGTTCTAAAGAAAGCCTTAAAGAACGGATTTGTTTATCACAGAATGAAATTGTTTATTTTATAATGAATTACGAATCCTATCAGGAAGACATAATTTTGAGTTGTTACGAACATTTCAAAATGAGTATAGGAAAAAATCACTTGGCAAACTATTAACATACTTTGATGAGATCAAGGTGGATAATATTTGAGCCAAGAGTTTAAGTGAACATCTTTGAAATTGTGTGATTGTATTGCAAGTAACTCCACTAGGAACGTCATTTGAGAAATGATATTTTAAGAGGAGAAATCGAACTATATAGGATATATTTTGATTTATAATGTGTCACACAGACTTTTCTATGATGTCTTATTGAGGCTATACATTAGAAATCAAGTCACTCGCACTAAACCTTATTTTCGTTAAAGTGGTTGATAAAACTCCATATATGATATGGAATAAAAAGACCTAGTTTGTCTTTTTTTTTTGAGATTTGAGGTAGCGAGACTTGCGTAAGAAGTTTAGTCACATAAAGTTTGATGCCTAAATCTTTTGTGTCTAATTGAAGTTGAACACTATGATACTATTTTATACAATCGAGTACATATTTTTTGTTGCTAAAAATGACGTCTTTCTAAGTAAGTGTTTATTTTAAAGACACTATTGGGAATAAAATAAATCTTGAAATGTCCAAGTGCCGCAAATGAGAACCGAACCACTTTAGGAAGATCAACAAAGTTTTGAACTAGTTGAGTATACACAAGTAACATATATCTCTTGAAAATCTAGAATAATTAGAAATTCGCCAGAGAAATTTGAAATTTCTTATTATTGATAGTTGTGATGTATTTTTGATATTGGATAAGGATGAATCACTACTTATCAAGAGACATGTCTCGTCTAGATTGAACGAAGAAACTTGGTGTTATTAACTATGAATTTTAGTTCATGTATGTTAACCAAGTTTGAAACTTGATTTATTTACCTGAAGATGGTATGACCATTGGATGTAAATGAGTTAAAGTGACATGAAAAAGAAAATATGCATACTTAAAAGCACGGCTTATCAAAAACCCCAATCTAAATCAAGGCGTTAATTATGATAAGATTTTTACTCGTAGCTAAGCTCAAGTTCTAGAATTCTATTGTCATGTACTTCATAGTTTGTCTATAAGATATGAGAAAAAAATTTCAAAAATAGCATTGCTCTATGCTCCTTAAAGATGTGTATGATACAACATAATAGTTTTTTGATTGTTTTAAGAATTTGAGAAAGGTATGCAAGCTTAAAAGATCCATTTATGGATTATAGTAAGCTTATCAGAGTCATGATCTTTGTTTTGACGAAATAATTAATGAATTTACATTCATTAAATTGAAGATAAACCTTGTGTATACATAAAGTTTAGTGGGAGCGCAATTATCTTTCTGAATCTGTATGTTAATGATATATTATTCATTGGAAACGATGTCGTAACCCTGCAGAATTTCAAGTCTTGGTTAAGGAAAGTTTGTCAATGAGATTCTTAGCTAATTAGGCCTGTATCCTTGTGATATAGATCTATGGAGATAGATCTAAGAGGCTAATTGCTTTAAATAAGGGTGCTTGTATAGACAAATAACTAAAAATGTTTCAGTGTACAAGATTCTTAAAAGAATTCGTACTTATGTCTTATAACATAAGTCTCTGCAAGACTTAACGTCTTAAGACAAATGATGATTGGGACAATGCGAATAAGATTTCATGCGCATAAGCTATGAGAATCATCACATATGTTATACTTTGCACTCAACTTGATATGTCATATGCTTTGGGCAAAATATACATATGTCTCATAGATTCCAGTGAAGGTCACTGGATATTTATTAATAACATTCTTAAGTACTGCAGAAGCACTTGAGAGATGTTATTAGATTTACAGAGGTTTAAAAGATATGAGTCTTATAAATGGTTGCACGATGCAAAATCTCAAATTAATATAAAAGATTAATGATCGCAATATGGATATGTGTTAACTTCGTAGGAATGAGTTGGAAATGTTCTAAACTCACTCTAACAAGTCCTATAACATGAACTGGGTTTTTAGTAGCATTTGATGCAGCCAAAGAAAATGTTTAGATCATAATGTTCATGATTGAATAAGGTGTGGTTCCAAGTGTTGGAAATAATATTGGCTTTTATTGCAAAACTAATAGACATATTTAGGTTACGGAACCTAAATCACGTTATAGATCTAACAATCACTTGAGCGTTTTTTGTATTATAAAAGAGAGAACGTAAAGATTTGCAGAACATCAATAACAAATAATGTAGCATATACATAAACAAACTTCTTTGACTAAGAATGCATTAAGGTTACTCGGTATTGGATATTTGTAGGATTGGACCTAGTGCAAGTGGGAGATGTTGGGGTATGTGCCCTAGGCCAATTCTGTAAATGTTATTTAACTATTGTAAGTAGATGCATGTTTCTTTTATAATAGCATCCACGGAAAATTATTTTATCACTCTAAATGACCCTAGTCAGTTATTATTGTAGGAACGAAAATAAATTAAGACTAGTATGAGTCTTGATTGATAATCATGTGATGATTATGCGTATAAGAATACAGATAAAGATAATGGGTATCTATTGGGAATAGATGTTGGACCAACCCGCTATGAGAATACTACATGGTCAATGTCATAAGTGATTCTCATGAGAGTTATGTCATTTAGTCTTTTGATTTGAGATCACCAGAGACTCCAATATTAGCAGCACTATGATTTGAAAAAATCAAACGTTGTCTTTAATCGGATGATTATAAAGATTGTGATTGGTCATTGTTTGACTAATGTGTGGATGTAGTGTGATCAAGATGGAATGTCTTCCTCTTTTTTAGAGAGATATCTATTGGGCCCCACGATATGTTAGACTGATAAATGGCCATGTCCAGTGAATTGATTGGATCAATGCCACTCGACAATTTTAGTCTACTCAGAGATCGAATCTAGTAGATTGAACTATAAGGGTGACATTCCATGTCTTATATTCAATCAAAAGATATCGCGTGACAAAGGGATATGATATACACTGTCTATTAGGTTGTATCGATTTATTGATCTTCGTGCTACTTGGGTATTCATAATGTCTTTCTAGAGACCGCTTATTACTTGTGTACCGAAATGGTTTTGGTTCACTGCGAACGTTGTATGAGCCTATTGGGTCACACACAAAGAACGGATTTGAGCAATTTAATATTATCAGGGTTAATGAATCTTATTTGATAAAATTCATTTTGAAGATTCTCATTAAATGTCCTAGTTTGACTAGGATTCAAGATTCTCATACATTTCTAGTGTGACTAGAAATTTTGTCTATTAGTAAATCCTATTTTGAATATGACTCTAATTGGGATTATAGTATGACTTTAATTTTTATTTAAGTTTTAGAGAAATTACAACTCTTATTGGATTAGTAATTGTAGATTCTCTATGACTCTATCTTTTTTAGAATAGGACTTTATCTACGACTCTATTTGAAATGTGACTAGGAGATGGAGCTCTTTTAGAACTCGACCTAGTGTACTATAAAAAAGGCATTAGGGTCACAAATGTTGAAGGGAATTCCCGAGAGAGATTTTTCCAAGAGAACTTTTTGAGAATTTCTCTTTCATAGAATTTTTTGGGGCTAGCACTCTGGATCGTAATCGTCCGTTCGTGTGTAGATTTCTGATAGAGGACGCTCGTCTTTGGCAGTGTGTTGAAGGAATTGATCAACACCAAATAAGGCAGACATGGCGTTGTTCTTGTTAAGGTATGATTATATCTTGATACATCAATTTAATTAAATAAATAAGATCTTTGTTTGGGGATGTTCGAAAAGGTTTCGAAAACTTCTGCTGCGCGTGATCCCCGAAACCCAACAAATGTGAGGTACATAAATAAAATAAATAATAAATCTATAATTCGAACTAAATAAGGAGGACCATAAGATGGACATCTAGATGATCATAATGAAAGAAACAAGGAAGGGAATATGCTATTAAAGTCATCAAGTGGTGTGGGACAACCTGAATTGAGACCACATGATAATCCTCCGGATACGTATACACATTTGATTGAAACCAGACATATATAAACCAAGGTTAGTGGAATTTTTACTTCAACCACTTACAAATTTATGCAAGATAAGGGAAAAACTGAGATTTAGAGGAGAATTCAAGCTTATAGTCGACCACCTTGGAGGTCAATTTGAGGATTTAAACCAAAGTAATCATCTTGTGCATCATCTACACTTTTATTTAAACCCATTTTTGTGAAATTTAGTGCAAATTGATGTCTTGAGGTTGTTCGGTTACTATTTTGAAGTTGATTGATTTAGAGAGGATATAAGCCAGGATTAGGTAGTCAAATTGGAGGGGAAATATAGAAATCTCGACTTGAGAATTCTTTCCAAAAGACCACAAAGCGCACTACCTGGAGCGGCAAGTGCACTAATCATTCTAGGTTTCCAACTGTTCTTTAGGATGAAGAACAGTAGCATGCTACATCATTTCCATAACACACTACACCATTTCCATAACACTTTAACAATAGACAAAAACTGAATTTAAAGGGCTATTTTGAGATTTTTGACTTCATACATATCTCAAACACCTATAAACATACTAAACTTGAAAACTTGGAATTTAGGGACTTAGTGGACTGTAGCTCAGGTATCGAGGAGCTAGTCGGGTTGGACTCGGGAGTCTGGGAAGTCGGAAGACGAATTGTGGTGCATAAACCCCTTGAGAATGCTTCACATAATTTAGTTCATTTTTCTTATGTGTGTGATGGGTGTTGGGCTGTGTCACTTTACTAGGTTTGTCTAACTAATTGATTAACTTATCAAAATTTCTACAGTGGGATGTGTGGACGGACTTAGGCACACTATACCATAGCATGTGTGATAAAAAACTCAGTGAATTGAGACCCGAGCTGCACTCAGGTGCACATGTTGATAACTCAATGAATTTTACCAGTGCCGTGAGGACTAATGAAATGGGACTATGGATGTTGACGAAGAAGCCCACGGGAGAGACTCTTAGCTCCGAAGTATGGTATAGTCTGCTACATGCGACACATCCTTGGGTTTTCTTCAAAGACATTTATGTGTATATCGACTTAACTGTTGTATGTCTACATTCTCGTTTACCTCATTAACTACTAATTTGTTTGATTATTATCTGTTGTGATGTGTTATTATCATTGTCTGCTGCTTGAATCTGTTTTATTGCCCTAAATTCATGGAAGTATGTATTTTTGTTGCCATATAGCATACTTTCATGTCATGCAGTTTCATTTGATTTTTGCTGAATATTGTGTGGACTTCTCTTGGAATTTACTCACTGGACTCGTCACTATATTTGTTGGGCGATTGAGTGCAGATCTTTCTACAAGTAGCGGCAAAAGGAAATCTTAGGCGACTATCTCTTTCTGCTGATGGTCTTGGACATACTCGTAGGTGTTTATATTATTTTGATATTCCGGTATTATTTTAGGTATTGGGAGATTTGAGATGAATTGTAGATGTATATACCATGTTTTGTGGTATTGTCGCTTATATACAAAGTACTTTTCTGGGTTTTCCACAGTAAGACATGCTCATATGGATAATGTTCAACATGGTAATCTAAATCCTTACATTCATAAGTTAAAGCTTTCTCTGATTTATTATTAACTTATAAAATACAAACCACTAGCATTGCTAGGACTCAAATAAGCTTCAGACAGTTGAACTTAAATAAATAAATTGAGATTAATGTAAATAATCAGTTAATCAAACTAGTAATACCTACGTGGACACAATTATTGAGATATGAGATGGACGGGCAGGTGCCGGACACGTGTAGCTGGGTCCACTTGGGAGGAGTGCACGGATAGACCACACCTCAGGGCGGGCAAGTCGTCAAATGACTTGGGGGTCCATGTGGGTCTAGGTCGGGTGGAGCCCAGTTTATGGTAATTGGGGTCGTCACACTTTATCTCTTTTTGCATGTAGTTAAGACTTCCACCGAATAAACTAACTAACAACCAATTCATAATATAATAACTCGGTAAATCTCTTATAAATGACTAAAAACATATGACTAAAAACACATGGAAAAGAATAAGTTAAAGCGAATAAAACACTTTTTGCCTATGATGGGTTCTAACGAGCGATCCGACTCGTGCCACCGTAATGAAGCAAGTTATTTCGGATATGTTCACTGCATATGATCTACGATTTGCGTAATTGAAAGAGTTGATACATGATCAGTCAGTGGTGATAACTAGTCTTACAGCTACCATTACATTTATCATCATGGAGACGACTATTGCCCCGACTATTAAGGATATTGCAGTCACAACAGTGATGGCATAAATGTCTGTTGGGACTGTCCAACTGACTATAATTATCGAGATCCCCATAAAGATCACCACCTCCAATAATGATACTAGCGGTGACACCAACATTGACTTCGACTCATGAGGTCATATTTGAGATATCCTTATCAGATGGGGCGAAGTTGATTAAGGAGTTTGTTAGGTTCCAGCAGGGCTATTTTTATCAAGGCGAAAATCCACAGGTGGCAGGGAAGTGGGTCATTGCACATGAGAGACTCCATAGATTTCTCAGGATCCACGAAAGCATACAAGTGTGAATTTTTGGATTTATAATTAAAGGAAAGGATACAATTTGGTGGACCGCACATACCCGCGCTCATGTGGAGCCTACTTTTTGGGCTGACTTTCAACGAATATTTTATGATCATTATATCCCTTTGAGGACTCAGTTGAGATTTAGAGAGGAGTTTTTGAGTCTGAGGCAGGGCCGAATTGTCGTACGATACATGGAGAGATTTCAGTACCTTCTTTAGTTTGCACTGGATGTAGCTGACACAGAACGACTATAGGTTTACTATTTCACTAAAGCGCTTCAACATGAGATTGCCAGTGCAGTAGTGTCTATTGGAGCTTGCACCTTACAAGAGATATACAAGAGGGCATCGGTGAATGATACGCTCATATTAGCGGTGGTAATCCGACTTCAGTAGCAGACGATATACAGTCCGGTCAGGGTTCTAGATCAGATAAGAGGATGAAGAGGCCTAGTGACCAGAGAGATAGAAAGGGACAAAGAACCATACACGATAATACGGAAGCAGCCAACGACCATGCTTTAGTGCCCGTATAGCCAGTGCAGGCCCACGAAGGCATTATATACAGCAGGGATTAAAATCGACTCAAAACTAGAGGGACATGAATCGAGAACATTAGGGTCAGGTTCAGGGCCAAAGTTAAGGAGTGGATATGATTAGGGGTCAGGTTGCAGGCAAGGAAATTTTTTCAAGTATGGAGAAATCAAACACTACAAAAGGGAGTGTCCGTGCGCATCAGTAGCACCGATTTGCGCAACACTAATACATGCTAGAGAGCAAGTTCATGTCGTAGCCCATCCAGACCACGGGGCGACTCACTAGTTTGTCGAGGGTATGATTTTAATTTGTGATAGATTTATGCATACGCTTATTGATTTCGGCTTTAAACTATCATTTGTTTCCGGATGCATGGTAGAAGATACAGGGTTAGCAACGGTTAGAGATAGTATGTACCTTATTTTTAGCACGACCATTGGGGAAAGGTCAACCCTAACAAGATATGCGAGGGATGCATAGTAAATATATGCAAACACCAAGTACCGATAGATCAGAGCATACTAGAGTTCCTAGAGTTTGACGCACTATAAGGTATGGATTGGTTGGCCGCGTATCACACCCACTTGGATTATTTTTGTTAGACAGTGAAATTCCATATTCTAGACATACTAAAGTTTAACTTTATGGAGAGGCGAGTCTATTTCCAATCATGAGGGGCAGGTTAGCAATGACATAAAAATGGAGGTGTTTTCAGGGATAGTAGGGTCGAATGATAAGCCAAAGGTTAGACTTGAGAATGTCCCTATAGTCGGAGAGTTTCCTGATGTATTTTCGGATGACTTACCATGATTAAACCCACTACAAGAGATAAAGTTTGTTATCGAGTTAATTCCAGACATACGCCCAATAGCCAACAGATTGTACCTGATGTCATGGAAGGAGCCGGATGAGTTGAAGGCTCTACTTAAGGATTTGTCGAATACACCCAAGCATGTTACCGTGAGGGGCATTGAACTTATTTGTTAAGAAAAAGGACGGTAGATTGAGGGTGTGTATAAACCATATGATGCAGAACAAAATAATAGTAAGGATCCGTTACACATTGCCTAGGATTAATGACTTTTTGACTAGTTGGTCGGAGCTTATTTCTTTCTGAAAATCAAAGTGAGGTCAAGATTGTTATGTTTTGAGGTTCATACGTCGTGAAAAACTCAAAACAACTTTTGAAAAAAACCTCAATATGATCGTAGAAAAGTTCTATTAAACTATATCTACAAAAGTAAACTATACCTTAATCCATGATTTCCTTCTCTGATTGTTCGATATCCAAGACGTTCAAGCGTGAGTCCTTTATCAAAAATCGACACACAAACGACACCCATAATTTGAAGTGCTAGCCCCAAGAGAATTTGAAAATGTTTTTCTTTCTCTCCCAAAATCTAGAGAACACGAAATTTGCAAAAAATGAAAATCTTGTTTCGTTTTAGGGTTTCAACCTCTAATTATATGTGTAGATAATCCCTCACTTAAAATCTTATTCATAATGCAACTATTATATTTATGTAGTTTACACAAATTACACATACACCCCTATTAATAAGTTATCATATGAGAAATTGTAAGGGATTTTATGTTATGAGTTTTATTAATAAATCTCATTACTTTAGACCAATTGAAATTGCACAAAGCCATTCTTTGTGTGTGATGTAATAGGTTAATGCGATGTTGGCGATGAACCAAAAACCATTTTGTTGCATAATTTATAAGTGGTTTCTAGCAAGACATTATAACTATCCAAGTAGCATGAATATCAAAATCGATACAACCTAATGAATAACTTAAATCATATGCTCTTGTCCTGCAATATCCTTTGATTAAATATAAGGCATACAAAGTCACTCTTAATGTTCAATCATACTAGTCTCAATCTTTAGGTAAACTGAAAACATCCAAGTGACATTGATCATATCAATTTATATGGACTTGGCCATTATCAATTTATTGTATCGAGGGATCTACTTATATATTTCTATACGAGAATAAAAAATTCTATATTGATCACACCCCTTCACATATTATTCACATGGTAATCAATCACAATCTTTGTAATCACCCGGTAAAAGACAACGTTTGATTATGTCAAATTACCATGCTCCTAATATTGAAGTCTATGGAAATCTCAAGTAGAAGGACTAAATGATATACCTATCATGAATAACACCTATAACTTAATCCATGTGGTGTTCCTATAGTGGGTCAGTCCAGTATCTTATTCCATAATAATTACTCATGATCTTGATTCTTATCCTTATACGCATGATCATCGTATGACCATCAATCAAGATTCACACTAGTCTTAATTCATTATAGGTCCCAATATAATGACTGACTAACGAGATTTAAGATATTTCAAAAATACTAATGGATCTTATTATAAGGTAAACATGCAATCACTTATAATAAAACAATAAATAAAAACCTTTATTTCATTAACAAAAATTATAAGACAAACAATGTTTGTAGATTGATCTAGGGCACATTCCCTAACACCTCCCACTTGTACTAGGGTCAATCATTCATGTATCGGATCCCTATTTACCTAACATAACCATCATGTTTCGCTTCTCGACAAGCCTTTGTTAAAGGATTATCAACATTGTTTTCTTTAGGAGCTTTGCAAATCTTCATGTCCCCCTCTCAATGAATCTCGATTGAGATGAAAACATTTAAATATATGTTTGGATCTGTGGTGCGATCTTAGTTCCTTGGCTTGCACTATCGCCCTGTTTTTGTTACAATACAAGCAAATGAGGTTTGCTATACTAGGAACCACACCAAGTTTAGATATGAACGTTTTCATCCAAACTGCCTCCTTAGCTACATCAGACATTGCAATATACTCGGCTTTTGCTGTAGAATTTGACTCAGTTTCTTGCTTTGAACTTTTCCAACTCACTGTGCCTCCGTTCAAAGTAAACATACATCCATACTGTGATCTGAAGTCATATATATCAGTTCGAAAACTCAAATGCGCGTAACCGTTTAGAGCAAGCTCATTTTCCAAACTTTCATAGACCAAGAACACTTCTTTAGTCCTTCTTAAGTACTTAAGAATATTCTTTACTGCTATCCAATGACTCTCACCAAGATAAAACTAATATACCAGGATAAGACTAATATATCTTGTGGCGCTCAAAGCATATCATACATTAGGTCGAGTGCATAACATTTCATACATAATAGATCCAATAGCTGATGCATATGGAATCGTATTCATGTGTTCTTGCTTATCGTTAGTTTTTGGACATTGAATGAGACTTATACTATAAGACATTGGCAACGACCCTCTTTTAGAGTTTTGCATACTGATCCTATTTAGTACCTCGTATATATAAGCATTTTAAATTAGACTAATCAGCCATTTAGATATGTCCATATATATCTTAATCCCAAGGATATAGGCTGCAATTCCTAATTGCTTCATTGAGAAACACTTTCCTAACAAAGACATGACCCTGTACAAGGTTGGGATGTAATTTCCAATGAGTAATAGATCATCAACATATAGTATACACAAGGCTCATCTTCATTTTCAATGAAACCAAATTACTTAATTGTTTTATCAAAATGAAGATTCCAACTTCGAGAAGCTAGATTTAATCCATAAATAGATCTTTGAAGCTTTTACACTTTCCTAAAATTCTCAGGATGATAAACCCTCACTGGCACGGATACATAAGCCAATCGATTCTCCAACCTAAAAAATCAAAATACAACCCGATATGACATACTCCATCGCTTTGCACCCTCCAACAACTCCTTGAGGGTGCTAACATCCCCCAAAGAAGCCAAATTGCGCATCCATACATCAAAAATATATATCAACAAAAATTCAAAAGAGAAGGAAAAAATGTGAAACTCAAAATTAGCCCAAAATTTATATATCCACCGAAAGTTGTAATGTATTACAAAAGCTCCATAAATTTGGAAGTATACACAAAAACCAACCACACCTATCGTTCAACAAGCAAAAAAAAAGAACACTCACAAAAGGTCCAAAATTTGGAAGTATACACAAAAAGGACTTCATTTAATAAGTAAAACGCAGCTTTGAAGCATTTCGAATCTCCATCCGAGGGCAACAACCAAAGTGAGTATGCACTGAAAGAAGTAGGCAAAGGAGAGATTAATTAGTTTCGAGTTCTGCAGCTTAGCGCGCTAATTCCGATAGCGCGCTAATTAGCCACCGCGATATTTTTCACTTTTGGAAATCAAGCTTTAAATTTGTAATTTTTGATTTCCCGGCTTCCTAACACGGCTATAAACGGTCATATGGGAATTTCCTATCATGATAAAACCACCACAAACTTGGTTTTAACATAAGGAAGACAAAACACATTCAAAACTGCAAGATCTACAAAGAGAAGAATGGCATAAGTGCAAGAATGCTAAAAGGGAAAAGAGGAAAGTTAAGCACAAACCTATCATGTAAGTATGATTCTAGAACTCATCCTCTCACCCAATCTAAACTCTTGTGTGCTCCAAAGGCGACAAGCCATGTGTTCCTACTCAAAAAATAAAAAAAACAACCAGCTGGGATTCAAGAAAAGCATTGAAGAACATAAAAAAACCATACAATGTTGAATAAGAATGCTTCCAAAAAAAAAACATGATCATCAAGCAAATGCGATCCTGGACATCGAAGTTGGTGTCAATGTTGCTATTTTCCTACGCATAGGAGATGGCGAACAATGTTTCTATAAGATGGACCTATCATGTAAGTTGAGTTGTAAAACATGTATAACATGTTTTATAAGGGATGGTTACGTCCTGGCCGAGTTTAAGGGTCGCTAACACAAAGGGATAAATTAATTAGTTTGAGGTCCCTAGGTTAGCGCGCTAATTCAAGTATTAGCGCGCTAATTAGCCACGCCAGGGGATTTTTGACTTTTGGAAATCAAGCTTTCAATTTGAATTTTTGATTTCCTGGATTCCTAGAACGGCTATAACCGGTCATATTGGAATTCCTATCACTATAAAACCACCAATAACTTGGTTTTAACATAAGGAAGAAGAAACACATACCCACCATTCAAGATCTACCAAAAGAAGAAATTTGATTTTTTAGAAGGAGCAATAGGAGATCACTATAAAACCACCAAAAACTTGGTTTTAACTATAATATACTAGTGTTTGAAACAAAGTAAACCACCAACAATAAACTCATTCAAGTAACTTAAAAAGTCTACACGACAAACTATTGAAAGGAAGTGATTCAGTCGCTAATTAAAATAGAATAGCCAAGAGAAGATTCACCTCGATAAGCACCTAAGCCACCGCCCCCCCAAGCCTCCATAACCCCCACCAAGCTCACCGCCTCCACTATACCCACCACGCCTACCTCAGACACTGGAGTCCTATAAGGACCAAAATCACCACCACCAAAAAAAGAATGAGTTTAACATGCAAATGAAACAAATCGTCTACAACATGCTCATCGTCAAAAGCAATGAACCCATTCCCTCGAGAACGATAGGAAAAACTAAAACCCGCCTTTCCGAAAACAGAAAAATAAAAGTAAAGGAACTTCATCATCGAACCTTCTACTACATCAGGCTTCAACAAACCCGCTTTCGACGCCAGATTGATGCATAAGTTATCATGGATTTTATTTTTAATACATTATCCTCCCCAAAATAAATTTTTTTACCTCAGTTTAAGTAAAATATACTATAAGTAGCGAATGTTAGCGAGAATTAATCCATGGGAGAAGAAAACATCTTTGTTGTTGTGTGCAAATCTTATGCGCGTTGCGAGTTCTCTCGAGTGCTATGATGAAGAAAGTGGTAGAATCGACGAGGGAGCAACATCTTCATGCCATAGCAAATGAATTTGGGAAATCGATAAAGGGTCCTTTTAGGTCATCTCAGTGTTGAGAACATGTAGGCTATTCTTCTTCTACGGACATGCCATAATAGAAGAAGAAGAGCCTACATGTGCCGAACACCGATGACCGAAAAACGACCCTTTATCGACTTCCCAAATTCATTTGCTATTGCATGAAGATGTCGCTCCTCGTCGATTCTACCACTTTCTTCATCATAGCACTCGAGAGAACTCCGCAACGCATAAGATTTGCACACACAAACCCGGCAAGATGTTTTCTTCCCCATGGATTAATTCTCGCTAACATTCGCTACTTATAGTATATTTTACTTCAAAACAAAAAAAAAGAATTGGGGGAGCAAAAAGCGAAAAAAAATAAAATCCACGATAATATATGGAACATCGACCTAAAAATGCACAAAAAGAAGTGTGAATCATAAAGTAATTCGATGAATTTCTAAAGTTGTCTACACTATAAAACTTTTAATCTAAGCATTTGAAACAAACAACAAGTGAAGTACCTATGTATCACCAACCCGCTCATCTCTCGAGAGCCACGCTTACGTCTCACGCCCAACATTGTCCCCTTGTTGGGGTGGATCGACCGGATCTATTTGCGGTGGGCACTTGGGGTCATGAGGTGGCGGTGGTGGTGGCGGTGGTGGTGGTTGGTGCTCGGCTAGGTCTATTTCGTCCATGTCCATCCCAAGACGCCGTTGCATGAAGTGCATAACCTTTCGTAGTTGCTCCGCAACGACATCGAACTCTGCCCGCGGCACCACATCCGGCGTCCGCGACGTGCTAGCACCCGGAGTTCCGTATCTCCTCTTCTTTCTCCCTACGGACCCGAGTCCGTGACACGTCCTTTGGAAGACTCACCCGCCACATTGAGGTACACCGCCTCATCATCCACCGATTGCTCCGGTGTAGCACAGGTCGGCTCCCCGACGTCCGCTCTGAGCCTTTCCGCATATATGCACAACAAACAAAGTACATGATATGGGGTAAGTGATAGACTTAATAATATTTTACATTTCATTTCTATACTTACATAGAACCGCTCGATCTAGTATCGATGAATGTCGTCTGTCGTGATTAACGGTGTGGAGATGCAAGTACAAATCATTCACCGACGGTGGCGTCTCGGATGAATCGGCTGCGTGCGGGACCAAGCATAGTGAACAAGAGTATAAATGTACAAAATATCCTAGATGTTAATAAATACTAACCAATCTTTCTTGGGTAGTCGCAAATGACACGGAACCACCACCGTGCTTCGAGGGTCCGGTCCCAGGGCCTTCGACCTCGGTGTTCCTATTCTCCGTTGCTTGCCTAGACCTAGCCTCGAAGTCCTCGCTCTCCCGATCGCAAGTATCTCCTCCATGCCTCATCTCGTAACATAAAGCGGCCGCACCCGATTCTTCTTCAACTTGTGCATCAACGCGGTGTACCTTGTGCCTGCAAGATCGTCGTACGCCGCTCGCACGAGATCCTCGGGAAGCGCATCATCCCATCTAAAAATATCTACAAATTGGCGATTGCTATTGTTAGCACTTATTTGAGAAAATAGTATAAATCATAAGGCACATGGTAGTTTTGTTTACCTTCCATTGTCGCCGCATTGGTCTTTATGATGAGGCGGTGCATCGACTTCCAACAATACCCTTCGGGAATCATCCATCGTTTAAAAACTTTTGTCATCCTCCGTGCACAAAAGTGCGAAGGATGCAACTCCTGTGTTTCATGAACATGCATATCACCTTAACTACTTATTCAATATTTGACATCCATATTGAAATTGACATATAAAAGTTAAACGCAAACTTACGTATCATTGGCAATCGAGTGATAGGGATCCCCTCGCACGCGAGGGCCTCCATCCCCGGCCTCGAGGTGGCGCGGAGGGCTGTCACCTCCAACCCCGCTCTTACGTCTTCCCGTCGGATGCCGCCGGTGATGCTTTGTGGCCGGGGTGCAGCCTCGTGGGTAAAGGAGTCATTGATGTCGGAGAAGGTGTGGGGAAGTGTGTAGTAGGCATAGTCCTTGATGACGAAGAAGATGGTACGACGACCCCGACGGTATGGAAGAGGAAGGTGACGCTGCGGCTGTATCGTGCTCGAGAGACCGAGAAGTCGGAATCGATGATGGAGGTATCGAACCACGACCTCCACCGCCACGATGGCCTCCTAATGGCAAACCTCGACATCCCCTACGACCACGTCCCGCCATGATACCTAATTAACAATATTGACGAGTAAAACATCATAAAATAAGGGCATAAGAAAAAAAAGAAGAAATTCAGTCTATATTATTGGACTTAATAAGAACAAAATCCATGCAAATAAAAGTAACTACATTATTGGTCGTTGACATATCATATACAAACTTTATTCGCTATCATCCGTTTCAAATTCACTCTCATGAGTAGAAGGTGATGATTCTTCTTCGATTCATCTCCACTATAAACTTCATCGCTTGGACCCGCTTCAACAATAAATCGAGTCCCGATCGGAACATCCAGATTGTTGATATCGGCGTCGCATCATCGACTACGCACGTGGTGGGCATCCCATCTTGGAAAGCAATCTCTGCTTGAGCCCTGGTCATTATCGTCTTTGCTAGTTTCCTCGTCGGTAATTTTGGTGACAAAGAACAAACTCGCTAGCCATTCTTGTCGATCGTTCCGCATAGAAGGGTACGAAAGGTAGTAGACTTGAGTGGCTTGCATTGCCAAGTACAAATGGCTCGTAGTTGTTATATCGTCGACTTCGTTGAACCTCTACCAATTGAAGTGTTGGGTGAGTCCTCACACCATGATTCGGTGTAGGGTCATACCATTCGCACTTAAACAAGACCACACGTTTGAGGCCTAGTGTATACTCAATCTCCACAACCTCTTGCAAGACTCCATAATAGTTATGGGAAACATCAGCGTAGTTTGAACCCTTCACCAAAACACCGCCGCTCTCTGCGTCGATCTATTAACGTCATATGTTGCGGAGTGGAACTTATACCCATTAACAAGGTAACCAGGGTAGACGGTACATGATCGACTAGGACCAACAGAAGATCAACGAGCGTCTCGTCAACTATAAAATTCCGAGCCTATTCGACAAAATTAGAGATGCAATATGACACATTAGTTATGGGAGAAACATTTGAATCTATAACGTACAAAAGTAATGCCCTTACATATGTTTGAAACCAAATGGGGAAGTTGTGCTCTAGACTACTATCAACTTGCGACTCCCATTGCTTGAGTGATTTCATCGACGAATATCCTAGAAGAAACGAACGTGTAAGTCGGATGTATTAATAATGTATGAACAATGAATGTACTTGCATTAATGAAAGAAATTGATGGACATACGAACGTAAGGAGCGATCTCTGGACAATTGAGCGATGTACGAATGAGCGGCATTATACTCCCCGCTCGTTAAGTACCGCTCCTTCGACTTGCCCATGGGTCGACCGGGATAAGTGAAAATTGAGAAATTGCCAACGAAGTTCGGTGTGGGCCCGATATCGCCATCGTCGTTACGTGGCACTTTGTCATGCAACGTAAAGACGTGATCTTCGAAGTAGTAAGAACAAAAGGATGTGACCTCTTCGACCAAATAAGCATTACACATGGAGCCCTCAACCTTCGCTTTGTTTCGCACATTGTTCTTCAAATGTTTAAGGTACCTATATGAATGTTATAGGAAATGTTGATATAAAACCTATTGAATGGGAAAATAATATCAAGGGCTCAAGATAGTACCTCTCAAATGGATACATCCATCGAAATTGAACGGGACCGGACGGACGGGCCTCGTAGGCCAAGTGGATTGGTAGGTGTTCCATAGAGTCAAATAAGCTTTGAGGGAAAATTTTTTCCAACTTGCAAATGATTTTTGGAATTTCGAGACTCTAAGACCTCCATATCTTGGATACTTACACATTTCGCAGATAAGGGACCGGAAAAATAGGCTTAATTCGCTAATTGCAACCCAAACCGGGTTTGGGAGAAGTTCTCTCAGAATGCAATTGGTATCAACCGTTGCATGAATATATGACAATCATGGCTCTTCATGCCGAACATTCGCAGCTTTGGATCTACACATCGACCAAGATTCGATGCGTAACCATCAGAAAACGCAACTTTTCAACCCACTCGCACAATTTTTGTCTTCTTGATGTATCAAGAGCATAGCACCCAAGGACGTAAGTATTTGTCGCCGAATCAATGTGTTGAGAAGGTCGGTGACAATATTCACGAATATCTTGCCTCGATTTTGCATTGTCCTTACTCTTGCCCTAAGTACACACATAATAGTGTTGAAAATGTTGTCAAAAACATTTTTCTCGATGTGCATGACATCTAAGTTGTGGCGGATCAAGTTTGTCTTCCAATACGGCAAGTCCCGAATATGCTCTTCTTCCTCCATCCCGAATTCTTAGCTATCCGCCCATTCACGTTCGGCGCCGATTTCTGTCACCTTCATCAAGCCAAACGATTCAATTTCTCGCCAAAATTTCTTCACCAGACATGCAGCGAAGCGGATCATCGATTATGACCATTTTGCCTCTAATGAAATTTTTTTGTCTTTCCTTAATGGTGATGACTTCTCCAAGAAACGACGATGACAAATCAAACCACGATGTCTTACCTCCATTTCGCAATTGAAATGCATTTGTATCCTCCATACAATATGGACAAGCGTACTTACCGTGTGTGCTCCAACCGGACAACATGCTATATGCGGGGAAATCACTAACGAGTCCATAAAAGGGCAACTCGCATGACAAAATTTGTCTTGGTGGAAACGTCGTATGTAACCACCCCAATGTTCCATAAATCTTGCAACTCTTTCACAAGCGGTGAAGGAACACGTCGATTTTCTCGCTTTGGGCTGGTCGGTCCAGAACGATAACCGTTAAGAACATAAACTCGATTTCATGCACATCGACGGTGGAAGGTTGTAAGGAGTCAAAATCACGGGCCACGAAGAGTACGATTTCCCGAAAATCCCAAATACTTGAAAACCATCAGTGCACAATCCTAAACGAACATTCCGAACCTCGGCGGCAAAGTCTTTATTGACGTCATTAAAATGTCTCCAAGCAATCGAATCGTAACAGTGTTGCATAACATCTTCAGCGATGAATGATCTCCATGCCATCGCATATGTTTTGCGGTTGACTCGAGCGCATACAATCGTTGCAACCGAGGGCCCAAAGGGAAGTAGTACATTCTTTTGCAAGGGCGGTTTTTTGTGTTCCGACCACGACCTCGTCGATGTGCAACGTATCGTGATTTCCCACAAAATTTACATGACGTCAACTCAGAGTCCACTCCCCAATAAATCATACATTGGTCCTCACAACAATCTATTTTCTCAACAGGTAGACCTAGACCTCGCATTAGTCTTTTAGTGGCATAAAAATTCTCAACCATTGAGTTGTCGTTTGGCAAACAATCCTTCATGAGTTTAATGATTTCATTATACCCTCGTTCGAGATATATGATGTTCGACTTGATCGCAAGTAATCTTGCCATTGCGGACAACGTTGTCATGGTTTCGCAACCAGGCCACAATTGTTCCCTACTTGCATCAATCATGTCATATAGTTGGCGTGCTTGGGGTTTGGTGATTCTTCCACGACATTCCAATTGAAACTTGGACCGCCACGTTGTGTAGCATCTCGCGGTAGGTGTCTGATCGTAGCCTCGAACATCAAGATCATCAATATGGCAATCCATTGCGTGAAAATTTTGCGGCCCTTCATCTCCGTTCTCACCATGTTCGTACCAACCGTGATATCCCCGGACAAATCCATACCTACATAGGTGGTGCTCAACCGTTTCGACGTCTGTGTACGGAACAAGTCGACATTTCTTAAAATTGCACGGACATCTAATCTTCCGTTCACTTTGGTATGTAGGACAATGTTGTTTTGCAAATGATATAAATTCTTTAACCTTCGCCGCGAATTCAATTCGAACATAACCGTTGTCGAGCCGGTTGTACATCCAGTCTCTGTTTGTAGACGACATTCCTAGTCGAACGTAACCCTTGTCGAGCCTGTTGTCTATTCAAGTAATGAAATAATAATGATTAAGATGATAAGAAGCCTCCAAAATGGAGAATATTGTAAATCGGAAATGCGATCTACACCATCTAAAGAGAACAAATTGATAGCTAAGTGAAAGAACGAGGTTCGCACATTAATGAGTCATCACAATCTAAAGAGAAGGAATTGATTGAGTTATGTTGTTTATGTAAGAAGCTTGGGCATTATCAAAAGGATTGTTGTAAATGACTCATAATAAACATGTATAACATGTTTTATAAGGGTTGGTTAGGCCCTGAACGAGTTTAAGGGTCGCTAACACAAAGGAGAAAAAACTTTTTTTGAGTTCCCTGCAGCTTAGCGCGCTAATTCCAAAGATTAGCGCGCTAATTAGCCACCGCCAGATATTTTTGACTTTTGGAAATCAAGCTTCACATTTGAATTTTTGATTTCCCGGATTCCTAACACTCTGCTATAAACGGTCATATTGGAAATCCTATCATGAGAAAACCACCACAAACTTGGTTGTAACATAAGGGAGAAGAAACACATTTCAAAATTCAAGATCTACAAAGAGAAGAAATTTGATTTTTTAGAAGGAGCAATAGGAGATCTTTGTGGTCATTGTTAAGTCCTCAAATCCAAGACCTTTGAGGCTTTCAAAGGAATATAAGAGTCTACACCATCTAAAGAGAACAAATTGATAGCTAAGTGAAAGAACGAGGTTCCCACATTAAACTCATGAATAGAGAATAAATTGACAAAGTTAGGAAGTCATTAATGAGTCATCACAATCTAAAGAGAAGGAATTGATTGAGTTATGTTCTTTATGTAAGAAGCTTGGGCATTATCAAAAGGATTGTTGTAAATGACTCATAATAAACATGTATAACATGTTTTATAAGGGTTGGTTAGGCCCTGGACGAGTTTAAGGGTCGCTAACACAAAGGGAGAAAAAACTTTTTTGAGTTCCCTGCAGTTAGCGCGCTAATTCCAAAGATTAGCGCTAATTACCCTCTCGCGATATTTTTGACTTTTGGAAATCAAGCTTCACATTTGAATTTTTGATTTCCTGGATTCCTAACACGGCTATAAACGGTCATATTGGAAATCCTATCATGATAAAACCACCACAAACTTGGTTGTAACATAAGGGAGAAGAAACACATTTCAAAATTCAAGATCTACAAAGAGAAGAAATTTGATTTTTTAGAAGGAGCAATAGGAAATCCTATCATGATAAATCCTATCATGATAAAACCACCTCAACTTTGCAATGCTAACAAGTATTACGACTTTAATATTCCCGGATGCCGCATATAATGTACGTAGGAACACCTAACACCCCAAATATTTATTGATAGATGGAAATTTATGAAGTCTCGCATGGTTAATTTAAATTGGAAAGTCTTTCAAGATAAAATAGCTTCTTGCCTTCAACTCCGATGTTTACTAGAAAATCATCCATCAAATGAACCATAGCGGAAACTTAAATAATTCTCATGTCACCCGACGGATTATTCCATAAATTTGCAGAATTAGATAAACAAGGGGACTAGAACGCCAACTGACAGACGCAAATTTTTCGCAATATAACGACCAAGCGATTCGGACTTTCCTCAAAACCGACAAAAGGTGAATGATCTCTATGAAAGCTCAAGAGCTCTTGATCATGAGTGTTGCACCGCATTATAATGAACATTAAAAAACAAATAAGAAATGAAGATTGTAGTAAGACTCCAAAACAAAAATTCCTTGCTAACCCGATCCGAATCGAGACTGAGAGAGAGCGAGAGATCTCGGCGATGACGGAGACCGGCGCGACGAGACGGAGAGACCAGAGAGACGGCAAGACCCGAGAGACAGAGAGCACCGAGAGACCGAGACGGCGAAACGAAGACCACCGGGAACGGACGTCCGTGAGCGAGCACCAGAGCGACCAGCTCGCACGATCGGACGGAGAGACGAGACGATCGAACGGGATGGACGTCTGCGGGGACGAGACGATCGACCGGCGCGACGAGACGGAGAGACGGATTTAGGTTTTTGGGGTTTTTTCGTGGGAATGATTTGGGGATTTGGTGTTTTGTTGCGGGGGGGGGTGGGGTGCGGGAAGGAGAAGACGCCGCCGGGGATCGGACAAAATACAAATCTCGAGGAATGATGAACGGCCATAAGAAATGAAGAATTTGGCGGGAATGGTGGTGCCAATTTTCGGGGACGGAATTTAATTCGTCTCTAATTCCGTCTCTAATTCCGTCTCTAATTCCGTCTCGATCCGTCTCTCTTTAGGTTGTATCATATACACGTCTTCGAGTAGCTTTCCACTTAGAAAAGTTGTTTTTGTTAGGACATGTGCCATATGTCAATCTACAAACATTGTTTATCTTATAATTTTAGTTAATAAAATAAAGGTTTAATTTGTTGTTTTATTATAAGTGATTGCATGTTTACCTTATAGTAAGATCCATAGGTATTTGTTGAAATATCCTAAATGTCCCTAGTCGGTCATTATACTGGGAACTATAATGAATTAAGACTAGTGTGAATCTTGATTGATGGTCATACGATGATCATGCGTATATGAATACAAATCAAGATCATGAGTACTTATTATGGAATAAGATACTGGACCGCCACTATGAGAAAACCACATGGATTAAGTCGTAGGTGTTACTCACGATAGGTATATCATTTAGTCATTTGACTTGAGATTACCATAGAATTCAATATTAGGAGCATGATAATTTGACATAATAAAATGTTGTCTTTAACTGGTCAATTCTAAAGATTGTGATTGGTTACTGTGTGAATAATATTTGAAGGTGTGTAATCAAGATAGAATTTGTGACTCTCGTATAGAGAGAGATATCAATGGACCCCTCGATAAGATAGACTGATAATGGCTAAGTCCATGTGAATTGATATGATTAATGTCACTTGGATATTTTCAGTTAACCTAAAGATCGAGACTAGTACGATTGAACATTAAGGGTAACTTTCTATGCCTTATGTTTAATTAAAGGATATCGCACGTCAAAAGGATATGATATACATTATTAATTAGGTTGTATGGATGTTGATATTCATGCTACTTGGGTAGTCATAATACCTCGCTAGACTTGTGTACGAAAATGATTTTTGGTCCACTACCAACGTTGCTTGAAACTATTAGATCCCACACAAAGATGGCTTTGCACAATTTCAATTGGTCCAGAGTAATGAATTTTATACGATAAAATTAATGAGATAAAACCCCTTGCGATTCGTTATATGATAACTTATTAATAGATGCATATATGTAATTTGCTTAACCTACGTAAATACAATAGTTGTATTACGAATAAGATTTTAAGCGAGGGTTTATCTAGACATATAAATAAATGGTGAATCCTTAAAAAGCAAAATACGATTTCATTTTATGATCTTTCAAGTTCTTTGGGTTTAGGGAGAGAAAATCATTTTTCAATCTTTCCCGGGGCTAGCACTCCAAATTGTGGTCACCGTTCGTGTGTTGATTTCTGATAGAGGACGTGCACTTGAACGACTTAAAAATTGAACAATCGAAAGGAAATCATGGAATAAGGTATGATTTACTTTTGTAGATTTAGTTTCATGGAACTTATTTTTGATCCTGTTGGGATTTTTCAAAATTTGTTTTGAATTTTTCGCTGCGTATGAACCTAGAAAACCCAATAGTTTTGACATCTATTTGCCATATCTCATAGTCATAATATACGACTATGGCAATTAGAATTCTATGTTGTGGCATGGGCCATAGGTCAATCTACAAACATTATTTAACTTATAATATATTTAATGAAAGTGAGGTTTTCATTTGCTATTTTATTATAAGTGATTGCATGTTTATCTTATAGTAAGATTCATGGGTATTTGTTGAAATATCCTAAATGTCCCTAGTCGATCATTATGCTGGGAACTATAATGAATTAAGACTAGTGTAAATCTTGATTGATGGTCATATGATGATCATGCGTATTAGGATACGAATCGAGATCATGAGTACTTGTCGGGGAGCAAGGTGCTGGACCGACTCGCCATGATAACACTATATGGATTAAGTCACAGGTGTTACTTAAGATATGTATATCATTTAGGCATTCGACTTGAGATTACCATAGACTTCAATATTAGGAGTAAGGTAATTTGACTCAATCAAAAGTTTTCTTTAATTGTACGATTATAAAGATTGTGATTGGTTACCATGTGAATAATATATAAAAATGTGTAATTAAGATATAATATGTCACTCTCATATAGAGAGATATTAGTGGATCCTTAGATATCATAGATTGATAATGGACAAGTCTATAAGAATTGATATGACTAATGTCACTTGGTTGTTTTTAGCTTACCTAAAGATCGAGACTAGTATGATTGAACATTAAGGGTGACTTTCCATGTCTTGTGTTTAATCAAAGGATGTCGCACGACAAAAGGATATGATATATGTTATTCATTAAATTGTTTCAATTTTGATATTCATGCTACTTGGGTAGTTATAATGCTTTGCTAAAAACTGTTTATGACTTGTGTTCCAAAATAATTTTTGTTCATTTCCAATGTTGCATGAATCTATTGGGTCGCAGATAAAGAATGACTTTGCGCAATCTCAATTGGTCCAGAGTAATAAGTCTTACATGATAACATTTATGACATAAAAGCTATTATGATTTGTTATACGATAACTTATTGATAAGGGTGAATGTGTAATTTGCTTAAACTATCTAAATACAATAGTGGTATTACGAATAAGATTTTAAGTCATGGCTTATCTACACATAAAAATAAAGGGTGAAGCCTTAAAATGAAATAAAATTTTCGTTTTTGCAAATTTTGATTTCTAGGGATTTCGGGAGAGAAAGAAAAATATTTTCAATCTCTATTGGGGCTAGCACTTCAAATTGTGGTCATCGTTAGTGCGTAGAATTCTAATAGAGGACGAACACTTAAACATCTTGAAAATCGACCGATCAGAGAATGAAATCACGGAATAAGGTATGATTTACTTTCGTAGATCTAGTTTAATTGTATTTTTCAAAAATCGCTTTGAACTTTTCGCTGCATATGAACCCTAAAAACCTAACATTCTAAGGGATTTAGGCATAGCTGCAGGAGAAAAAGTTTCATAATAATCAATACCATGAGTCTGTTTGGAATCTTTTGCTACTAGCCGTGCTTTATAAGTTTGCACATCGCCATCAATGTCACTTTTCTTGTTGAAAGCCCATTTACATCAAATGGTCTTACCACCTTCAGGTAAATCAACCAGGTTCCAAACTTGTTTATCGTACATGGATTGCATCTCAAAATTTATGGCACTAAGCCATTTATTTGCCTTAAGGCTAGACATAGCCTCCTGGTTAGTAGTAGGCTCATTTTGATCCATAAGCAACACCTCACTATTATCAGTAATAAGAAATCGAAATCTCTTTGGCTAATGTCCTACACAATCAAACCCACGTAGGCCTTGTGATACCCGCGGAGGTTCAACTAGTTCAAGTTTTTGTCAATCTCCTACTGGCGATTGAGTGTTTATTTGTGGTTCTTGAACTTGTTCAAGACTTTCTTTATTCCCATTTTTGTCTTTTGAAATAAAATATTTTTCTATAAAGACACCATTCCTAGCAACGAACACTTTTTTCTCAGTGAGATTATAAAAGTAGTATGTCTAGTTTCTTTAGAACAACCAACAAATACACATTTGGTAGATCTGGCTGATGATTTTTTCTGAGATTTTTTGTCGTACGCTCCAAATCTTAAGAAAATAAAAACTTGGTTTTTTTCCTAATCCACATATCATATGGTGTTTTATCAACCGCTTTAAATGGGTCACGATTCAACGTAAATGCAATAGTTTCTAAGTCATAGCCTCAAAAGGAAATAGGAAGAACTACATGACTCATCATAGATTAAACTATATCCAATAAAATTTGATTTCTGCTATCAGAAACACCATTCCATTGTGGAGTTACTGAAAGAGTTAACTGTGAGACAATCCCACAGTTTCTAAGATTATCGTAAAACTTTTGGCTCAAATATTCACCACCCCGATCTGATCGAATTGCTTATAATAATTTTACCAAGTTGAACTTTCACTTTATTCTGAAATGTTCGAAACAACTTAAAAGATTCACCTTTATGTTTCATGAGATTCATGTAACTATATATGCTAAAATTATTGGTGAAAGTAATGAAGTACTAATAACCACCTCTAGCCATTGTGTTTATAGGACTGCATACATTCGTATGTATTAGCGCTAATAAATCACTTGCCCTTTCACTGTGTCTAGTAAACGAAGTCTTTGTCATCTTGCGTAGTAAACAAGATACACATGCTTCATATGATTCAAAATCAAAATGAATCTAAAAGTTCTTCTTTATTTAGTTTAGAAATGCGTTTCTTATTTATTTGGCTAAGACGACAATGCTAAAGGTAGATTTGACTCAAATCATTTGACTTGAATCTCTTTGTATTTACGTTAAGAATATGAGTATTTGTGGATCTTTTCATGTTTAGAATATAAAGACAATCACACAAATTAATATTCGCATAGAAAATGTCTTTTTGAGAAATGGAGCATTTATTATTCGCAATAATGAAATTAAAACCATCCAAATCCAAATATGAAACTAAAATGATGTTTCTGCTTAAGGCACGGACATAAGAACAATTATTTAAAACTAAAACAAGTCCACTAGGTAAAATTAACTCATAGGATCCTACAGCCAACGCAACAACCTTTGCTCCATTTTCAACTCCTAGGATGACTTATTTTTCTTTAACTTTCTACTTTTGGTAAGACCTTGCACATTAATACAAATGTGAGATCTACATCTGGTATGCAATACGCAGGAATCACTAGTAGACAGGTTAACCTCAATAACGTCAATACATGAAGTAGTAGTTGCATTACATTTTTGTATATCTTCAAGATAGAACTTGTAATTTCTGAACCAATGCCTAGGTGCGTAGCATAAATGACAACTTCCTTCATTTTCATTTTCCTTCTGGGACTGTGAAGTAGAAGCAACCTTAGACTTGACTTGTTCTATAAGTTTTGTGATAGTCACAATAGCCTTGGCAACTTTAGCCTAGCTTTTGCCTTTCTTTATAAGAGTCTTTCTTTTTTGAACCATTAACACACTAGCAATGGGTTTCTTGACTTTCTATTGAACAATTTTAAGCATCAAATGCAACTATGAGATAGACTTCTCCATATTATTCATGTTATAGTTGATCATAAATTGTGAATAACTATCAAGCAATGAATTTAGGATTAAGTCCGTAGCCAACACTTGGCATATGGGAAATCCTAATCTGTTAAGACGGTCAATATTACCCTTCATTTTTAGAACATGAGGACTAATAATGCACCCTCAGCCATTCTACGTGAATGAAAGTTCTTGACTATCTTGAACCTTTTGTGCCTAGCCTGCTGTTGGAATATTTTCTTCACCATCATAGCCATGTTATAAGCTTCCTTATGTTCTATGTCCTTCTGAAGTTCAGGAACCTTGGTTGCCAACACAATGCATGCAACATCAGTTGAGTCATTGACATACTTAGTTTGTGCATCATTTACAACTCTTAAATCATTGGTTGGTGGTTTCTCAAGAATAGGATCATCCAGGACATACAACTTGCGTTCATGTTTAAGTACAATTCTCGAGTTTCTAAATCAGTCATTAAAGTTTGTCTTGGACAACTTGTCATTTTCAAGGATAGATCGCAGTGACAAGGTATTAGTGTGATTTGAAGAGGCTATAGATCTACAATAAAGATTATACAAAATCTTATTTTAGTATAGAGGGATAAACTCACATTAAATTAACAACCCCCTTTATGATTTTTTGTTAATTTAAGGGACTAAAACCCACGTTTCACCTAATTCTAAGACTGCTAAAGCATGACACTTTGTATTAGGTTATTTCCGTATGTACCTATTACCAATTACATCATATGTAAATTTTAGTTATTTTTTATGAGATTATGACATCTTATGTCTAAGTATCTTTTATCTCATCTTAAGACTAAAATCGAAAACCGTTTTGATAGCTTTATCAAGTCTAACCATTTCAAAGAATAAATTAGCCATTACTCGACTTGCTTCACCAAGATAACACGATACACTTTGTAGAGGCAGACCTACGTTGATGTGATCAAAACCTTGACAAGTGTTTGAAAATTGATGACACTCGAATTAAAATTTGGAAGAGGGGATTTTTCATTTGTTTTAGTGATAATAAATTAAACAAGATAAATATCATATATTACAATACATGTACAATCACTAAACAAGTTAGGAAATTTTACTAATATTGACTATTATTAGAATTTTCTTGCACACCGAACAGTTAGTGGTGGTCTCGCTGGTTGGTCCGTAGGTGGTGGTTCTTCAGACCGGCCTGTGGACGAGGGTACAGGGGGCAGCGCCCCCTTTTTTTTAGACAATGAATTCCAGCTCCCAAAATTGAAAATCGCCTCAAATATTTCTTGATTATAGTCAATCCAATTGACCAAAATTCCCCTATTTTAAATACGAAGATATTAATTAAAATGTTTTTAATTGACTAGGGCCACCCCTAACTTAATATCTTATCGTAATCCAATTATAGTTTAAGATACTTTGAATCCTTATCCTATAAGAATTTGTTATATATCTCATCTATCTTATAAGATTTTTAATTCTTTCTCGGTTACAAGTTTATCTCCTATCTAATTGGAATGTACTAATAGATAACCACAATGAGATATATGATCGAAAACCAATTTCGATTCTTATACATAGAAAAAGCAATTTAATCTATAAACGAAAGATTAACCATGGATTCAATACCAAAATCATATTAACCTAATCATATTTTTATCATGGAGACATGCTTAATTATTGACAAAATGAACTATGTACCAACACTAGAGTTATATTAACCTTGTGGCGGCCCTGTCGCCCCGGGGTGACATGTCTCCGTGTACTCCTTGCCAGCTAACCTAACTAAACGTGTTTGGCACCTACCGTCCTCTTCATGTCTCGCAAATTGTGTCCACGTGTGTATTATCAAATTAATTAGTAGATTAACCTTATTTTCTTAAATTATTCTTTGTAGGTATTTAACTATTTCAGCCGTTACTTAATTTGTAGTATATTCTAATGCTTAACGATACTAGTGGGGTTGTTTCTTACAAGTTAACATAAATCAGCGGAAGCCTCAATCGATACAATTAGTATAAGTAATTTAGCATGGTAAACATTTTTAATAAGATCAAATCCTATTGTGGAAAACCTGAAAAAGTACTCTGTATATAAGCGACAGTACCATAACACATGGTATATACATGTACAAACTCATCCCAAGTCTCCCTATAACCAAAATATCAAAATAATATAAACACTTACGAGTATGTCCATGACCATAAGCAAAGAGAGTTAGTCGCCTAAGATTTTCCTTTACCACTACTTGTAGAAAGGTCTGCACTCAGTCACCCAACAAATACAGTGACGAGTCCATTGAGTAAATCCCCAAAATAAGCTCACACAATATTTAGCAGAAAATCAAATAAAACTACTAGACATGTATGTATGCTATCTAGAAACAGAAATACATACTTACATGAATATAGGGCATTACAGAAGATTCATGCAGCATACAATGATAGTAACACAACGCAACAATCAATAATCAACAAAGTAGCAGTTAACAAGATAAACAAGAACGTAAATATACAATAGCTAAGTCAATATGCATATAAATGTCTTTGATGAAAACCCAACGATGAGTCACGTGTAGCAGACTATACCATAGTTCTGAGCTAAGGCTCGCTCCTGTGGGCTTCTCCGACAAACTCTACAGTCCCGTTTACCTTAGTCCTCGCAGCGCTGGCCAAATCTGCCGAGTCATCAACATGTGCACCTTTGTCAAGCTTGGGTCGCAAATCACTGAGGGCGTGATCATACGTGCTATGGTATAGTGTACCCAAGTCCGTCTACACATCACGTTGTAAAAATCTCGATAAATCAATCAATCAGTTAGACAATCTAGTAAAGGAAAACAGTTCGGCACCCATCGCACACATAAGAAAAATGAATTGAATTATGTGAAGCATTCTAAAGGGATTTACGCACCTCAATTTGTGCTCCGACTTCCAAGAACTCCTGTATCCGACCCGACAAGCTACCGACACCGAGCTACGGTCCCCCCAAGTCCTTAGGTTTAAGCTTTTGATTTGGTCTCTAATGTACTGATTTTCCAGCTTGAATTCTCTCTTCTTCACTATTTTCCCAGAATTGCATGTGTAGTGGAAATGGTTTGATCACCAATTCCAGTACCTTCTATATATAGGTTTGATTGAGATCAAGTGTGCATATGGATCTCGAGGATTATCTTATGGTTCATAAGTGTGCTGTCCCACACCCCCCTTGGTGACTCTTATAGAACATTTATCCCCTAGAATGACTCAATCTGACCATCTTGATGTCCATCTTAGGGTCATCATTATTTATTGTAAACTATAGGCTTAATATTCATTCGATTAATTCACTTTATACTACTCCCATACAACCATATGGTTAATGTTTTATTTATCTCCAATTGATCAACTCATGGTCCAACCGACCCTCGGCTACCAGATAGCTAGTGCCACGCATCTCGACTAGCATTTCAAGATGCGCCATAGATTATTGTTCGGATCTTAATTTAATTAGCCTTTGGTTACATTACCCATTTCAATTTAATTTCCTAGTTATATTTACGTGAACCGCCGAGTTTCTCTAGTGTACCCGTACTTTACCTCTCGACCTCCGCGTTGACACACACTTTGAGGCAACCGCCCATCACACAAATTCGCCCGATAGCAAAGTACACACATGTTGTGCTATATAATAATATTTTAAACACCACACATACACAAACACCATCATACATAACATATTTCCTCGATTCTTGTGTCCGAGTCAACCGAGTGGTCCACGTAATGCCCGAATTTTAACTATTAATCCCAAAGACTAACGCTAATCGTATTTTAATTAATTTTGGCCGTTACAAACCTAAACATGAATTCTACTATGTGAACATACAAAATTCGCATCGTTCAATATTAAAAAAAATATGTTAATCAAAATTTTCAAAACATGAATTCTAACATTGAATCAAATCATACGTATGTATCAATCTACATGAATTAATATGCTTTAAAACCAATTCTTGATAACAATTATCACAGACCGATATGTATATTAATTAAGATCATTTTTCACATATATATACATTAATCAAGATCATCTTTCACATATATATTATATATACATAAGAGAAAATATGCAAACATTTAATAGAACCATTCCTTTTCTACAAAATATGGCTTTGATACTACTATTAGGTTTTGGGGTTCACATGTAATGAAAAATTCAAAACAAAAAAACCCCAACAAGATCGTAAATAAGTTCCATTAAACTAGATCTACAAAATTAAGCCATACCTTAATCCATTATTTCCTTATCTGATTGTTCGATCTCCAATACATTCAAGCACGTGTCCTTTATAAAAAATCAACACACAAATGGTTACCACAATTTGAAGTGCTAGTCCCCAAGAGAGATAGAAAACATTTTTCTATCTCTCCCAAAATTCAAAGAACTAGAAATTTGCAAAAAATGAAAATTTTATTTCATTTTAGGGTATCAAGCTCTATTTATATATGTAGATAAATCCTCCCTTAAAATCCCATTCGTAATACAACTATTGTATTTGGGTTGTTTAAGCAAATTATACATACGATTAACAAGTTATCATATTACAAATTGTAAGGGCTTTTATGTCGATAATTTTATCATATAAAATTCATTACTCTGGACCAATTAAAATTGCGCAAAGCTATTTTATGTGTGCGACCCAAATAAGTTCATGCGACATTGGCAGTGAACCAAAAACCATTTTTGTACACAACTCATATTCAGTCTATAGGAAAACTTTATGACTACCAAAGTAACATGAATATCAAAATCGATACAACAAAATGAATAACATATATCATATCCTTTTATCATGTGATATCCTTTGACTAAACATACTAGTCTCGATCTTCAGGTAGACTGATAACATCCAAATGACATTGATAATATCAATTCACTTGGATTTGGCCATTTATTAATCTAAGATATTGAGGGATCCACTGATCTCTCTCTATACGAAAGGGACAAATTTTATCTTGATTACAGACCTTCACATATTATTTACACAGTAACTAATCACAATATTGATAATCATCTTGTTAAAGACAACGCTTGATTGTGTCAAATTACCATGCTCATAATATTGAAGTCTATGGTAATCTTAAGTCAAAGGATTAAATGATATACCTATCATGAGTAACAACTATGACTTAATCCATGTGGTGTTCTCATAGCAGGTTGGTCTAGTACCTTGTTCCTTAACAAGTACTCATGATCTCGATTCTTATCCCTATACGCATGATCATCACATGACCATTAATCAAGATTCACACTAGCTTTAATTCATTATAATTAAGTACAACCTCAAAACATTATACAACAAATCCACGAACATGGCCGACGCGTTCATAAATCTGAACAACATCAGTGTGAACTCAAATAATCCGTATCTAGCATTGAATGTTATCCTGGGTATGTCCCCTTTTCGAATCCTGACTGATTATATCTTTGTTGGGGTTGCCTTTTGTCAATCTGTAAACATTGTTTATGTTATAACTTTCGTAAAATAAAGATTCTCATTTGTTGTTTTATTATAAGTGATTGCATGTTTACCTTATAATGAGATCCTTCGGTATTTGTTCATAGTCTTTATCGACGACATATTAATCTACAATAGAACTCATCACGAGCAATATATTAGAAAGAAGTTGATGACACTGAGAGAGCACATGCTATATGCCAAGTTCAGTATGTGCAAGTTTTGGCTGTCAAATGTCAAGTTTATAGGTCAAGTCTTGGATGTATGCTAAGTTCAGCAAGTGCAAGTTTTGGCTGAGAGAGCACAAGTCGTATGACAAGTTTAGCAATTGCAATCGTCTTTGGAAATTCCAAAGACGAATTGAGGGGAAAGGTCAAGGTAGTTAGGTGAATTGGGTTGACCCAAGCCGACTGGACCAACCCAGGCCTGAATGGAATGGGTTTGAATGACCTAGGTCAGAGTAGACCAGGTCGAGCCGAACCGTGATTGGGCCCAGTTAAGCCCAACCCATATTAAATAATAAAAATTTTAAACTTACATAAAATTTAAATAAAATGAATTACAGAAAATAGATAAAAATTATGAAAAAATCCAAAAAAATTAGAAAAAATATAATAAATATTAGATATTGGAAGAATGGTAGAAAATTGAGTTTTGACATTTTTTGGGTATTTTGTATCCCGATGTAACCCATAAAATGTGCCACCACTAGAAATTTGGAATAAGATTTTAATATTTGGTCTCACATTATAAACTCATTTTATGTGGCTCTAATATACTTAAAGTAGTATAATTGGACACTAGGAAATTATGAGACTAAAGTTAGGTGTCATGTGCACATCTCGAGGCTTTAGTGAGACATTTCGAAGAGTTATTTACGATTGTTTGAGGTAAGTAAACTCATGAGAGAATTAATTGGAACTCGTTTATAACACTTGATTTATTTTAAGTTTCAATTATTCTATCATGCTATTTATTGCTACCCACTTAGTACTCATCCATTTTCACTTGTATATGAGTGTGTTGACGATGCCGAGCTACACGGTGATTAATTCTCGTGAGACTCGCTAGGTTGATAGATGTTTGATGGGGACTTAAGTCTCCGTTGTGGGTTTCCTCGTGAGAGATGTTTGGATGAGATTTCTTCCATTGATAGTCTTCCTCTCGTTCGACTGTGAGAGGTTTGACGAGGTGATTGTTATTGGTTCCATCTCGGTTTTGCTAAACTAATTTTTAGATATCAACCAGAGTTTTTGTTACGTTGCACTCGTGTCCAGTTTCGGATTTTCTGCGACTTATTTTCATGCGAGTGCCTTATTTTCTATTCCTTATTTAAATTGCGTGAATTATTGCCATTTTATTGAATTTCGTAAATAACATCTACTTTTTTTTTGGGATTTACTAACTAGAGTTTTTCGTCGCTTTTGGTGAAAATTGCAGATCCTACTACGAGCTGAGATAAGGGTGTCTTAGGCGACTAACTCTAAGCTAGGAGATCCCCATCAACTTTTGCATAAATGTTTGTATATATTTAATTACTGCTTTTATGTGATTCTTAGGAGCATTTGTGTACTCGATACATTTATATCATCATATTTAGTATTTTCGTCGCTTTACGATATATTTGGTACCTCATGGTGGGTTTCCACACTATAAGGTTGTTTATTGATGCAAACTTTTGAATTTTTACAATATTTGCATGCTTTAAAGATTTATGCTTAAATACACAACTTATAATGGTGTAATAAGTTATGAACAACTTAACTTAGTTAGTTTATTTTAAATATTCATAAATACATAATAAACACTTAGTTAATGCGAATAAGATACAAACAAAGGATTACGTTGCGTGCTGTCAAGGACAAGTGTGCAATGATGTGGAATTCCTAGGGACGTGTCCGATAATATGGCGGTATTCAATTCTCCTCTAAGTTTGGGGCTATCATAGTTAGTATCAGAGCCTAGGTTCAAGTGAACCTAAAGGAATAATTTAAGAGAACAAATATAATTTACACAAACAAACTTAGACATGGAAATCGAAAGACCCTGACTTAGAACCTTAGTTGGGAAGCAAACATTAGGTGGGTAGTAACTGGGTTCATACGTTATATATTTTGATTGTAATACTATATATGCATATACGGGCTAATACGACACATTTTCCCTATTGCGGATATCACATGGACGGACAATTGACTCTACCTGTAGAGGATGGAGGATAGACAAGCGGTACCACACTCGTCACGATTGATTAGAGTCTACTCGACCAAATTGTGTCACACAACTGGCTGTTTGAGCAAATGATGGCCTTGTTCCATACCCAAATAGCGGCTATCATGATGCTTACTGTCATCGTTACACTGAGTGTCACTGAGATAACAATCGCTCCAATATTCCAGGGTACACCAATGATTGTAGTTATGGCAAACAATTTCACACCAGCTATAATTTTAGAGACCCGTCCTGAGGTTAGTACACCTGCATCACCACATTTGAGACCTCCTTGTCAACTTACGCTGAGATGACAAAGGAGGTTGTGAGATTCTAGCCACGATATTTTACTAGTGGCGAAAAATTAGAGGCTTTTGTGAGATGAGTTCTTGCACATTAGAAGCTTGATAAGCTTATGAGGATTCATTTAACATCTGGGCCAGCTTGTTTTGTTATATGCTCTGAGGAAAGGCTGACGTTTAGTGGACCGCCCATACTGAGACCTATGGAGAGCTGACTACTTGTGCCAATTTCAGACAAATCTTTTTTGACCAACACATACCGAGGGATATATAGTTATGCATGAGGAATAAGTTTTTATTTTAGGTAAGGTGCTCACACTATTTTTAAGTATATGGAAAGGTACCACTACCTATTATAGTTCACTGGGGACTTTACTTCTATAGAGCATAATCAGGTTCAATATTTTAGAGTAGGACTCAGAGATGAGATAGTGGATGTAGCAATATCAGGTAGAGCTTATATACCGCGAGAGATTTATGATAGGGTGATGTGTGTGCTGTAAGTATAACGAATCACTTGTAGTAATAGTGTTATCAACTTACATTGACTATGGATATCGTCCTTAAGGAAAAGTGTATGCACTCACTACGTACTTTGCTACAATTACTCTATTGCTAAGGAAATCCTTTTAATTGGTTTTTATAACTAAATTAAACTAATATATAGTAAAAAATCAATGTAAATGACTTAAACTCTTATATTAAGATTATAGTGGTTCACAACTTCACCTGAGTAATGAAATACTATGCCTTTAACTCACTTTGTCATCTTTATTATGTGTGTACAATGCCTAATTAGAATAGACAAATCTCCTTTAAATCTACTTTAACCCACTGTCATGATGGAAGATATTCTAATGTGCAAACTAAAACTCCACCTATCTGTGTGAATAACATAAGCTCCACATTGCTTTAGGGTTCCAAATCTTTAGATTCATAACCAGTTATGTTTACTATCCGTGCGTTCCTAATCAACAACTTTTGCTCGATTTTGTGTATTTTACAGTTGTACCATCCATATCCACCTTAAAAGCTTGAATGGCCATAATAACTTTTAAAACCTAATATCAACAAACACGTGATCAAGATATTCGTAGAATTATGCTCAGAATCAATACAAATTCTAACCATTGCACTTTATTTCTACTTTACTCATGTTTATAGCATAACATTCATACTATATGATCCATTAATCTTTAAGATTAATAGATTACTCACGCTTCATTGAAACAAACGTGTACATAGTGGTATTCATTGCAATCAGAGACATAATGAAATAACTTCAATTAAATCAATAAACACAATACCTGAATCACCACACATGAGTTTGCAATTTCTTCTCTCCACAAATTGTCTAAATATTCAAGAAATAAGTAAACCAATGCTAAACTATTATGAAATTCAGGAATTTCATAAGCTTGATTAGTGAATAGTTAAGTACTATTTTCGTATTCTAATTGGAATTTAGTTATCCGATGTGGGGCCCATGCATGACGAACCAAATATCATAAAGTAAAATGTGTTTTTTGTTAATGAATGTCTAGTGTTGTATTATATGATATTTTATCATGAAGTCAGGGAGCTTTGAGGTGTATTTGTAGTTTGTCATACTCGGGGGTTGCAAAAGCGTGTTTGAAGGGCATGAATGAAAATAAATTATTAGTTGCTCGAAAACTAATTAACCAACTGTTAAGTATCACACGGGGGTTTCATCCCAATTTACATGCGAATCGAGATCAGTAGTCTTGTAAAATAAGAACAAAGTTGGTGCAAGACTTTGCCTTCAGTTTTGTATCAGTTGGTGGTGGTTGAGGTTGAGATTGAATCCAAATTAGTGTAAGTTTAACTAAGTATGGCAATAAAATTGGTCTGTAAGACTTTGGTATATCGTGGACAAAGTTTAAATTTTTGTGGTTTTAGTGGGACTAATGTTGTGGACATTTTATGAAGATGGTCTGTTTTGTTGAGAGTTTGATTCAATTTGGTGAAAAATAGGATCGAAAACGAGCATCGGAAGCCAAAACACGTCAAAATAAGGATTTTGAGAATGAATAAATAAAAAGAAATTGTGTTGTTGACAAGCAGCTAAAGGTTTATATATAAATATATAAAAGAATAAAACAATATAAATGTAATGTTTCATTTCAACAGTGAACTAAAATGCTTCGTTCTCTAACCCTCTCCGTTATTTCTTTTGCTCGCGGATCTTCGTATGTCCGATTTTCATCTATTTTCTTTCGAAAAAATTGTAAAGCATTGAGAGAGAGTCAATTCAAGCCAAATTTCTGTTGGTTTTGGGGTTCATACGTAGCGAGAAATTCAAAATAATTTTTGAGAAACTCCTAACATGATCGAAAATAGGTTCCATTAAACTAGATCTACAAAAGTAAACCATACCGTAATCGGTGACTTCCTTCTTTGATTGTTCGATCTCTAAGACATTCAAGAGTCCGTTCTCTATCAGAAATCCATACACGAATGGTGATCACAATTAGGCATGCTAGGCTCAAGAGAGATAGAAAATATTTTTCTTTCTCTCCCAAAATCCGGAGAACTCAAAATTAGCAAAAAACGAAAATCTTATTTCATTTTAGTGTTTTACCCACTATTCGCAATACAACTATTGTATTTAGCCAGTTTAAGCAAATTACACATATGTCCCTATTAATAAGTTATCATATGACAAATCGTAAGGGATTTTATGTCATTAATTTAATCATATAAAATTAATTTCTCTGGAGTAAATGAAAGCGCACAAAGCCTATTTTATGTGAAACTCAATAGGTTCATGCAACGTTAGCAATGAACTAAATTATTTGGTACACAAGTCATAAGCAGTCTCCAACAAGGCATTATAACTACCCAAGTGGCATGAATATCAAAATCGATACAACTTAATAAATAACATATATCATATCCTTTTATCATGTGACATCCTTTAACTAAACATATGGCAAGGAAAATCCCCTTAATGTTCAATCGTACTATTATTGATATTTAGGTAAATTGAAAACATCTAAGTGACATTATTATATCAATTCACATGGACTTGGATGTTATCAGTTTATCATATCGAGGGATCCACTAATATCTCTCTCTATATGAGAGTGACTAATTCTATCTTGATTACATATCTTCACATATTATTCACATGGTAACCAATCACAATATTTATAATTGTCATGTTAAAGACAATGTTTGATTGTGTAAAATTATCATACTCATAATATTAAAGTCTATGGTAATCTCAATTCGAAGGACTAAATAATATACCTATCATGAGTAATACCCTATAACTTAATCCATGTGGTATTCGCATTGCGCGTTAGTCCAGTACCTTGTTCCCTAATAAGTACTCATGATCTCGATTTGTATCCTTATACGCATGATCATCACATAACTATCAATCAAGATTTAAACTAGTTTTAACTCATTATAGTTCCCCCAGTATAATGATCGACTAAGGACATTTAGGATATTTCGATAAATACCTATAGATCTTACTATAAGGTATGCATGCAATCACTTATAATAAAGCAGCAAATGATAACATCAATTTTACTAACTAAAATTGTAATATAAATACTATTTGTAGATTGACCAAAGGCACATGCCCCAACATCTACCACTTGCACTAGGGCCAATCATTCATGTATCTTATACTTAATGATCTAACATGACCATCATGTTTCACTTATGGAAGAGCCTTTGTCAAAGGATCTGCAACATTTTCTTTTGTAGGAACTTTGCAAATCTTCATGTCTTCCATCTCAATGATTTCTCGATGTAAAGAAAATGTCTAAGTATATATTTGAATAAGTGGTGTGATCTAGGGTCCTTAGCATGTGCTATCGCCTCGTTGTTGTCACACTTGAAGGAAATAGGGTCAACTATACTAGGAACCATACCAAGTTCATAGATGAGATTTTTTATCCAAATTGCCTCCTTATCTGCATCAAACGCTGCAATATACTCAACTTTTATTATAGAACTTGCCACATTTTCTTGCTTCAAAATTTTCATGCTCATTGCGCCTAAATTATACACATATCCAGACTGCAATCTAAAGTAATCTATATAAGTTTGAAAACTTGTATTTGTGTAACCATTTACTACAAGCTCGTCTTCCAAACTTCCATACACCAAGAACACTTCTTCATTCCTTCTCAAGTACCTAATAATGTTCTTTATTCCTATGTAGTGAGTCTCAATGGGATAAAACTGATATTTACTTGTTGTGCTTAAAGCATATGGTACATCAGGCCATAACATGGCATACATGATAGATCTAATAGTAGATACAAAAGGAATTGTATTCATGCGTTCTCGTTAATCATTAGTTTTCGAACATTGAGTCTTGATGAGACTTATACCATGAGACATTAACGACGACCCTCTTTTAGAGTCTTGCATACTGAACTTATTCAATACCTTGGCAATATAAGCACTCTGACTTAGACCGATCAACCTGTTAGATCTATCCCTATAGACCTTAATCCCAAGGATGTAGGTTGCATCTCCTAAGTCCCTTATTGAGAAACATTTTCCTAACTAAGACTTGACATTCTGCAAGGTTGGGATGTCATTTCCAACGAGTTATATATCATCGACATACAATCCCAGGAAACAACCATGCTCCCACTGACCTCCTTGTATACACAAGGCTTATCTTCATTTTTAATGAAACCAAATTCCTTAATTGTTTTAGTAAATCGAAGATTCCAACTTAGAGAAGCTTGATTTTATCCATAAATAGATCTTTGAAGCTTGCACACCTTATTAGAATTCTCAAGATGAACAAATCCTTCAGGTTGTATCATATATACGTTCTCAAGAAATATTCAATTTAGAAAAGCTATTTTGACATCTATTTGCCATATCTCATAGTCATAATATGTGGCTATGGCAATTTGAATTCTAATGGATTTAAACATGGCTATAGGAGAAACCTTTTACTATTAGCCTTGCTTTATAAGTATACACATTACCATCTATTTCGGTTTTCTTCTTGAAAACCCATTTACATCCAATGGTCTTACTACCTTTAGGTCAATAAACTAGTTGCCAAACTTAGTTATCATACATGGATTGGATCTCAGAATTCATGGCACTAAGTCATTATCTGCCTCAAGGCTAGACACTGCCTTTTGATAAGTAGTAAGTTCATTTTGATCCATAAGCAATACCTCACTACTATCAGTAATAAAAATTCAAATCTCTCAGGCTGTTATCTTAGCATATCAGACCTACGCTGGCCTTGTAATACCTATGGAGGTTCAACTAGTTCAAGACTTTATTGATCTCCTACTGCCAGTTAAGCGTTTATTTATAGTTTTTGAATTTCTTCAAGACTTACTTTATTCCCATTTTTTCTTTTGAAATAAAACGTTTTCCATAAAGACGCAATTTCGAGCAACAAACACTTTGTTCTTAGTGGAATTATAAAAGTAGTATCCTTAAGTCTCTTTAGGATAACCAATAAATACACACTTGGTAGATTTGGCTGATACGTTTTTGAGATTTGTCGTTATACAAAAACCTCACAGCACCAAATCTTAAAGAAAAACAAACTTGGTCTTTTCCCAAACCACATCTTATGTGGTGTTTTATCAACCGCTTTAGAAGGAACACGATTCAGTGTAAAATAGAACAATTTCTAAGGCATAACCCCAAAAGGAATATGGAAGATCTGTATGACTTATTATATATCGAACCATATCCAATAAAGTTTGATTTATCTTCTCAAAAACACTATTCCATTATGGAGTTGCTAGGGGAGTTAATTGTGAGACAATCCCACAATTTCTTAAATAATCATCAAACTTTTGACTCGAATATTCACCACCTTGATCTAATCGAAGTGCTTTAATATTTTTACCAAGTTGATTTTCACTTCATTATGAAATGTTCTAAACATATCAAAAGATTCACCTTTATGTTTCATGAGATACAGGTAACCATATGTACTGAAATCATTAGTGAATGTAATGCAGTCCTGATAACCACTTCTAGCCATTGTGTTTGTAAGGCCGCATATATCAATATGTATTAGACCCAATAAATCACTTGCCCTTTTACTGTGTCTAATAGAGGAACTCTTTGTTAGCTTGCCTAGTACACAAGATACATATGTCTCATATGATTCAAAATCAAATGAATCTAAACGGTCATCTTTATGGAGTTTAGAAATGTGTTTCTCATTTATGTGGCTAAGACAACAATGCCAAAGATAGTTTTGACTCAAATCATTTGACTTGAATATCTTTCTATTTCCGTTAAGAATATGAGTATCTGTGGACATTTTCGCATTTAGAATATAAAAACCATTACACAAATCAACATTCACATAGAAAACGTCTTGACGAGAAATGGAGCATTTATTATTCGCAATAATGAAATTAAAACCATCCAAATCCAAACGAGAAACTAAAATGATGTTTTTACTCAAGGCATGGACATAATGACAGTTATTTTAAACTAAAAAAGTATACTAGGAAAAATTAACTTATAACATCCTACAACCAATGCAACAACCTTTACTCCATTTCCAACTCGTAGGATGACTTCTCATTTCTTTAGCTTTCTACTTATGGTGAGACCCTGCATATTGATACAAATATGAGATCCACATTTGGTATCTAATACCCAAGAATCACTAGTAGACAAGTTAACTTAAATAACATAAATACCTGAAGTAGTAGTCGCATTACTCTTTTTTTCTTTAGATCTTCAAGATAGAGCTTGGAATTTTTGAACCAATGCCCAAGGCATGGCAAAAATGACAATTTTCTTCTTTTTCATTTTCCTTTTAGGACTGCGAAGTAGAAGCAACATGAGGCTTGACTTGCTCCATAGGCTTCATAATAGTCACGAAAGCCTTGACAACTTTAGCCTTGCCTTTGCCATTTTTCTTCAAAGCCTTTCCATTCTGAACCATCGACAAATTATAGTTAATCACAAATTATGAATAACTATCAATGAATAACTATCAGACAATGAATAACTATCAGACAATGAATTCAAGATCAAATCTGTAGCCAACTCTAGGCTTGTGGGAAATCCAAGTCTGTTAAGATGGTCAATATAGCCCTTTATTTTTAGAACATGAGGACTAACTGATGCACCCTCAGCCATTTCGTAAGAATGAAGGTTCTAGACTATCTCAAACCTTTCTTGTTTAGCCTGCTATTGGAACATTTACTTTAGCCATGTAGCCATGTCGTAAGCTTCCATGTGTTCTATACCCTTGCAAAGTTCAAGAACCATGGTTAACAATATAATGCATGCAATATCAATTGAGCCATTCACATACTTTGTGCGTGCATCCTTCACGGCTCTTAACACATTGGCTGGTGGTTCATCAGGAATAGGATTATCCAGGACATACAACTTGCATTCATGCTTAAGAACAGTTCTCATATTTCTGAACCAGTCAAGAAAGTTTGTCCTGAACAAATTATCATTCTTAAGGATGAATAGTAGTGACAAGGGATTAGTGTGATTTGAAGAGGACGTAGATCTACAACAAAGATCTTGCAAAAGTTCAATTTAGTATAGAGGAATAGACTCCCACTAAATTAACAACCCTCCTTAAAAATGATATGTTAATTTAAAGGACTAAAATCCATGTTTCACCTAATTCCAAGACAGTTAAGGCATGACACTTTGAATTTAAGTTATTTAGGTAGGTACCAATTACATTATTTGTAACTTTTAGTTATTTTTATGAGATTATGACATCTTAAGTCTTAGCATGTTTTATCTCATCTAGTCCCTAAATCCTAAAACCGTTTTGATAGCTTTATCAAGTTTAACCATTCAAACAATATAGTAACCATTACTCAACTTGCCTCACTCAGATAACACAATACACTCTGTGGAGGCAGACCCATATTGATGTGATCAAAGCCTTGACGAATGTTTGAGAATGGATGACACTTTATTTAAAAACTTGGAAGAGAGATTTTTATTTGTTTTAGTTATCATAATTAAACAAGATAAATATCTTATATTACAATGCATGGACAATTACGGATTGATAGGTAATTATTTATGCATATTATATATAGTTTATTTACGTATTTTTATTATTGAATCTTTGACATATGGGCCTAATTATCTTTATTGTTCATTTTTATGATTTTTGGAGTGCGCGGTTGAGTTCGTGGCGAAAAACTGCGCGAAATGGACTACTCATGCGAGTGATCAGACATCGAAAGATACTCCTTGAGGTATGCGCATTTTTGGGCGATTTTCCACTCTCGTGACACGTGTCACTCCATCGTTCACTGGTTCCCTGTTGCGGTCAACGAGTCACATGCCCATTTGCCTACCCACGTCAGCAACTGATGCGTGCCTGCACAACAATGCCGCATCATGTAGTTGTCCACCAATACTCACGCGACACGTGGCAACATCCTGTCTCACTAACGTCATCACAAAACACCCTCGCCCAAACGAACGCTAACACGTGGTAGAGAATGGGAAACAAACTCTTAACAACCGTTTGATTGTCCTCGACGCACGTGTTACAAATAAAACCCAATTTTAGGCAGTTTTAATTATGTTTTCGCTGGGGATCGAGCAGGGTGGTTTTTGGATATTTTTTCTTCTTGGCGGCTCGGTTGGAGGACGACTATTCTCTTCTCGGCCTCGGGGGAGAATATTCTCTTTTCTTTTCTTGTGTGTTCTTATTTCATGGAGGGCTAAGTTTATAGCCTAATCAAGATTGCGGGGGATGTTCGATGCACAATTTAATGGATTTGTGAAATTTATTAATTTAATTTCAGTGTTTTCATTATATTTTATTCTCTTGGGTATTGTTCGAACAATTATAGTTAAACTCATATTTAAACTCTAATTTATTCGTCAGAGAGTCGTAAGCACCCATCCTTGTGTAATAAGACCACACTAGTGGCAATTGATCTTACTAATTGATTAGTCTCTTTTGGGATCGGTTGAATACCTTAGAAATTTAGGCTAAATCGGACACACGAGCGATTCGGTTGTCTAGGTATAGTGCCTTCACGAAACGTATTGCAGTCATCGTGTTAAATCCAATATGCTTGAGTATAGGGTTATACGTTTAACTAGAGAAATAGTCACCGTCGTACCTTAGCTATCGAGATTAGGAAGTGCGAGGAACCGCGTACGTTACCGGTTCTATAGCTACACTAAGATATTTTGATTTGCATATTTTACATAAATAGATGACCAAATCTAATCTTTTATCGAACTGAAATTGTATGTCTTGACCTAGATATTTTTATTGATTGTTTTCAAATTATTTTCATTGTATTGTTTATTTATTTTAAACATTTGTTAATTTATTCATTCTCTAAAACCCTCGATTTCCCTTTTCGTTATTTTTGACCTTAGAAAGATTATCAATCCCTGTGGGATCGACCCTTTACCACTATTCTACAAAATAGTTGATTTAGGTATTTTAGTTTTATTGATGCGCTCGTCGAGCGTTGGTTTGACCAACACCAGAGGTTGGTCTTCCTTGCTCTATCTGCGGCTCCTCTGGCCTTTCTGAAATGACTCCAATTTCTATCGCAACTTCATCATCGTCATTCTGTGCAATGGAAATGTCCAACTCAATTTGAAGGACTTCAAGTTCTTGCGTTGTTTCGCACCCATAGTTCTCCACCGGTGTATCAACATTCATCTCAACATTCCTTAATGTATCAACATTCACATTCTCCTCCGAGTAAGAAATTGGTTGTGTATTACACAACTCTTTCTCGTCAAGCATATTCTGGAGTGTGGCATTCACTCAAATAAATTGAGTTTCTAAGTTTTGCAAGCTTGGAAACTCACGCGAAAATTGTTAAAGCTCTTCATGAAATCGTTGTTGATCATCTAGTAATTTTTCATCATATCTTCTAAAGAGGTGCTTTGATGAGGAATTTGTGGACTTAAAAAAATTGGGTTTTGGTGATGCATAGCTAGGATAGTGATAATTCTCATACTTTGGATAATACGAACAATCATATGTGGAATGAGAATAATCTTCACAAATTTCGCAAACCTTGACCTGTTGCACAAAAGAATGCATGTTAGAAAATTGATGTCCATTATATAACTTACCTGCCCCATTCACATTATAATAATGTGAGTCTTCGAATCGACCATAATTGTGGGGGTAGGAGGCCATCGCGGGGTTGCCCGCATACATGTTAAGAATAAGGGACTAGATACAAAATAAAAAAAAAATAACCAAAGAAAAAAAAGACCAATCCCCGGCTACGGCGCTATGGATCAAGTTAGGAAATTTTACTAATATTAACTATTATACTAATTTCTTTGCACTACAAACAGTTAACGACACTCCCACTAATCAGTCAGCGGGCGGTGGTTCTGTTGACCGGTCAGCGAACAGGGGTACAGGGGGTGACGCCCCTTTTTTGGACAACAAATTATAGTTTTGAAAATTAAAATTTGCCTAAAATTTCACATTATTTTAGTCAATCCAATTGACCAAAACTACCCCTTATTTTAATTCTAAAAAGTATTAATTAAAATACTTTTAATTAAGTTGAGCCCACATTCAACTTAATATCTTATTCTAATCCAATTAGAATTTAAGATACTTTGAATCCTTATCTAATTAGAATTTGTTATATATCTCATCTATTTTATAGGATTTATAATTCTTATTCGATTACAAGTTCATTTCCTATTTAATAGGAATATACTATGATAACTACAATGAGATATATGATCAAAATATATTTCAAAATATTGATGATGCATTCAACATCAGAATCATATTAAATCAATCATATTAACCTAATCATTATTTCTATAATGGAGACATACATAATTATTGAACAAAAATGAAATATGTATCTAACACCAAAATCACATTAACCTAAACATGACTTCTACCGTGAACATACAAAATTCGCATCGTTCAATATTGAAAACATATGTTAATCAAAATATTCTAAACATGAATTTTATCATGGAATCAAATCATGCATATGTATCAATATGCATGAATTAACAACATGCTTTAAAACCAATTCTTGATAATAATTATCACATAACCTATATGTACATCATACATAACCATAAATCAAGATCATGCTTTCACACATATCTGATATATACATTAGAGAAAACATGCAAAAACTTAATAGAACTGAGCGTAAGGCTTTTATAACACTATTGTGTTTTGGGGTTTATACGCAGCGTAAAATTCAAATCATTTTTTGAGAAACCCCTAACAGGATCGAAAATAGGTTCCATTAAACTAGATCTACATAAGTAAACCATACCATAATCTGTGATTTCCTTCTCTGAATGTTCGATCCCTAAGACATTCAAGTGCCCGTCTTCTATCAAAAATCTACACACAAACGGTGACCACAATTTGGAGTGTTAGCCCTTAAGAGAGATAAAAGTATTTTTCTTTTTCTCTTAAAATTCAAAGAAACCAAAATAGTAAAAAAAGAAAATCTTATTTCGTTTAAGGGTTGTACCCTTTATTTATGTGTAGATAAGCCACACTTAAAATCCTGTTAGTAATACAACAATTGCATTTAGGCAGTTTAAGCAAATTACACATAAGTCCTTATTAATAAGTAATCATATGAAAATCATAAAGGCTTTTATGTCATGAATTTTATCATATAAAATTCATTACTCTGGATCAATTAAAATTGCGCAAAGCCATTCTTTGTGTGCGATCCAATAGGTTTATGCAACGTTGGCAATGAAGAAAAAATATTTTGATACACAAGTCACAAACGGTCTCTAACAAGGCATTGTGAATACCTAAGTATCATAAATATCAAAATTGATACAACCTAATGAATAACATATGTCACATCCTTTCGTCGTGCGATATCCTCTGACTAAACATAAGCCATGGAAAATCAACTTTAATTTTCAATCGTACTAGTCTCGATCTTTAAGTAAACTGAAAACATCCAAGTGACATTGATCATATCAATTCACATTGACTTCACCATTATCGAACTGTCATATCGAGGGATCCACTGATATCTCTCTATATATGAGAGTGACAAATTCTATCTTTATTACACACCTTTACATATTATTTACATTGTAGCCAATCACAATCTTTATAATTATCTTGTTAAAGGTAACATTTGATTATGTGAAGTTACCATGCTCATAATATTGAAGTCTATGATAATCTTAAGTTGAAGGACTAAATTATATACCTATCATGAGTAACACCTATGATTTAATCTATGTGGTGTTTTCATAGTGGGTTGGTCTAGTACCTTGTTCCCTAATAAGTGCTTATGATCTCGATTCGTATCCCTATACACATGATCATAGCATGACCATCAATTAAGATTCACACTAGCCTTAATTCATTATAGTTTCCTAGTATAATGATTGGCTAGAGGACATTTAAGATATTTCAACAAATATCCATGGATCTTACTATAAGGTAAACATACAATCACTTATAATAAAACAGTAAATTAAAACCTAAACTTTATTAAGTAAAATTATAAGATAATAAATGTTTGTAGATTGAACTATGGCATATGCCCCAATAGTTTCTATAGCAGAAACGAGGTATTCAGCCTATAATTTGGTAAAAATTTCTTGATTTCTTTCATAAGGTTTTGATAGAATTGGTAGGGATAATTGTGAATTGATATATTGGATTGATTTTTGCCAATTTAAAATAAAGTCCACTGACGTAGGTTAGGGTTTTGATGAGTCGAAGTAATACAATTCAGTTGATAACTATTTTGGAGATGTTTTTATAGTTGACATTGATTTACATTGTGTTTCTAGATAAAATGATTATTGGTTTTGATCCAAATTGACTCCATGGGTTGTGAAAATATTTCGATGTTGGTATTGAGTGGTTTCGTGGTGTTTGTTATCAATTTTTAAGGATTTAATTGTGAAAATATTGATTTGGAGATGTTTTTAGTTTAAAATAAATAAAGTTTGCCTAGTAGACATGCTATATTGGAAAATTCATAACTTTTCTGGCGGTAATCTAATTTGAGTGTTCTTTGAGTCTTTGGAAAGTAGGGCATGATTGCTATAAGCTCATTTTGGGTCATCATGATTATTAAGGTTTTCAATGTTAAAATGTTACCCTAACTTGCCTTAGTTGAACAACAATTGAAACAATTATAAAAATTAATATTTTTGGAAACTATTTTCAAACGTTTTTTGGCCTCAATTTTCATTAGGTTTAATGATTTGGTTTCACTTAAAACTTGACCCATAGTATAAACAGGTATGCAAGGAAGCTATTGGAACCATTTTCCAGGAGAACCCCAAGAATTTAACTCAAAGTTGGTTAGTTATAAGTAAACCTTAAAGTGGTCTTTACTATTTGTGGAATTTATTTTTGTACCTGCATTTATGTTTAGTATGCATTCATCTTGCATCATTCTTGGTCATGCATATGTGGCATTCAGATAAAGACGCCCATGCTTCGATCGTAAATATGTGAGGTGGCCCACTTCGGTCTAGAAGTACTACAGGTGTCTAAATCGGGTAATGTCAACTCTGGGGTAGCATGCATTGGACTCAAAAGACTATTCTAGGTTCATCATGAGTGGGCCCACTTGTTATGTGCTTAGAAAAGAAAATGATGGATCCACGTTGTTATGTAAATTTGTTGGTATTTGAAAATGTAATTACATGTCTCCAAGTATTCGCACTAGCATTTGTAGGAGTACAGAGAATTGTAGGAGTTTAGTCATTTGACATCATCGAGTTGTTTTTAATGATGTTAGATTATCTGTGAAAACCATATAGAATAGGAAAAGTTCGAAGATCTTAGGTGAATGTTTTAAGTTTAAAAGTTTAATTTTCTTTTTGTAATCACTTTATATACATTGTTTTGAGCTTTGGGGTGAGTGTAAGCCATGAAATACTTTTGAGTAGATTATGAGAGTCTCCTAAATTAGTTTGAAGTAAGTTAAGAGGTTTACGATTCAAGTTTCGCTTTATTTTGGGATTATAAAGTTATAACTAAGGTATCAAAGACTTTAAGTTAGTCTTTAAAGTTGGAATTTGATATATATTATGAATTGCAGGGAGTCGTTAGTCCTTCTAAGCATGTCCCCAATTGTGCTATCTATTAGGTGAACTTTTCATGCTGGCCACTTTTAAGGGTGGTGCCGCCAATTTTTTTATAAAATACGAATGATAATCCATATGATTTCCTAATTTTCTCAACACACGTATTGAGTTTCATTGAGAATATAAAATTAGTTTTGGGGCATTATAAGGATTAAAATGAAATGTATTTTGTGGTGCAAAGTTGAATGTGAGGTTCAGATGCTTAATAAGGGTAATTAGGCTAAGTCAACACTTAGTTAAACGAGTCCTGATAGAGTTGGTGTCAGAGTCCAAGTTTGGTTTAATTGAGGAAAACTTTGGTTAGGAACCAAAGAGTGATTAAGTGTGATTAGTTGGGAAGTGGCTGTCAGTGGGGATACTTTGTTATTATGGTATGTTTATTGTATGTTATTATATTTTCGCTAGATATGCGATATAAATTTTATTGTAATTATCTGTTCAATACTTAACTCGTGAGATGTGATGAGTTAGAATATGAACATATAATAAAAGAGACAATGGACTTGTGACGTCCAAATTTACAAAACTATTGTGAGCAGTTCAATACCAATATAACTAAAAGAAATAGTGAGTTATAAAACCAATACGAAATTGGTTGAGCAAGAAGTCTAAATGATTCAGGAATGTAAGTACTAAACATGGATTCATTTGAAAGTAAAAATATCGAACTACTACAATTTTGAAACACTTAGGAAAGTGCCAAAATAGACTTAAATTAAGACCTGAATGATTGATAATCGTATGGAAAATGTAAAGTGAAATTAAGGCTTTGCAAAGCACAAAATATGGATTATCTTGTGTTTTAGAATGAGGTTACTACTGGTTGAATGGGTAACTAGAGAATACCTATTCTACGTAGTATTGGTTGATTTCATAACCAATTGAAGAGTTACATCCGAAAATAGTCTTAATAAAGAAAAAAGAGACAAGAGTTTCAAAAATAGAAATTGATTAGACGAATTGAGTTTGGACTTGAAAAATCACAATGGGATTGTGATAAGATCAGTTTCGTTGTCTAAGTCAGTTTCTATGAAAATAAAAAATATTTTGAAGTAAAGTATTGTCTCCTTTGCAAAACAAGACACAATGTGGAATATATAATAGAACTATAGTTTGTAAACAATCAAATGACTTATAAGTAGAAATATTGAATGTTTTGGATTGTTTCTTACTTAAGTTGCTTAATTATAAGGGATGTTTAGTACAATGCTTCCATGAACCAAACAAAGTAAAACGAATGGAAATATACAAGTTAGAAGTAATATTTGTTAACACCGGATTAGGTATTATTATGAAACAAAGATGAACGAAATTTTTAACTTGAAAATGAAAGGTGTATTGATAAGATTAACATGTTAAGAGTTGAGATTTAGGGAAAATGGTATGAAAATAGCTAGGATTAGCTTTAAAATAAAACACAAGAAGTTATGTTTTGAAATTCAAAGTACCCACTAGACACTTCTAACAAAATTAAGTTATGATGTCTGTCATTACAACTTAAAATGTAACAAAGGAAGATATAGATGTATTGATGAAATATCTGCAAGTGATTTGTATAGGAAGTTAAAAAAACTCTTATACAACAAGAATTTCCATTTATAAGATTTAAATGATTGAAATAGCATCCTTGAAGAGTTTGATTAGATGTCAAGTTAATAAGAGTTTGGAAATTCAAGTTCTTTTATCTCTTTAAAAGAACAATAACGAAAATGTAAATTTGTAAAAATGGAATTGATGAACAGCAAGATACTTTGATATCTACACAGTCTCTTGAAAAGTACTGAGTTTCTTTTTGAGAAAAAGAAAAGTCAAGAAATCTGGGACAAATGGAAACAACTTAAAGTAATAACAAACATTAGAACTGTTTAGTTTGCAAAATTTCTCTATTTCGAACAAAGATTAGCTAAGGAAGACTTCGATTCATTTAATGGTAATAAAAAGTTGCACCATCCTTAACTATAATTTCAAAAAGAGAAGGGTTGAAACAAATTCTTTTTTAAGTAAAGGTAAAGATGTTGTATGTGGTCTAAGTGTTGAACGGATGTATAATAAGTCTATAAAGGGACTAGAATGAAATGTGAGAATAGCTAACATTGAAAAAATTTGAATGAAATAGACTTTGTGTGTAAAATAAGATGAGAAGTAGAGATGACTTGTGACTACTGCGAGTGACACGAATGGACTCCTTTAGTCAAAGCAAGGCACTGGAGTGGTTGTGCATAAACAAAAGTCTAAGTAACTGTGTATCATAATCATGATTCATTCACAGCATAAACAATCAATGTGATGATACCTGTCTTTGCATAATTAAATGAATTGATGATAGTCAAAATAAAATAGTCTATAATATTTCATTGAAGTCAATTGGAAGCTAAAGAATAAGTAACTAAATGGTCAAGAAATTGTCACATATGCACGAAAAATTGAACTTTTAGGTTAGCAAGTCCCGATCAAATTAAGATTTCAAACTATAAGTTTGATTAAACTAATATATCTTCACAAATGTTTTACAAGGAAGCAAACTCGAAAAGTTGAAAACATTGAACCAAAGTAGTATTCAACTGATATAGGGGAATATGTTGTATATTGGTTCAAATGTTGGGTTACACCATGTATTCAGTTAGTGGTGAAAACTTCAATCACTAGGTTATTGTAAATTGGAGTTGATGTAAGATGCCTTTATGGACGATGAAGATACAAATAAAAAATATTAAAAGAAATGTATAAGTTACAACTAAGTTAGTAAGTATTATCCGTATTGGTTTGAAATACTAAATAGAGTACAACGTATCTGGCTAAGATATGTTTGAAGAATTCAATATTCTTTCACTATAAATTGAGAAAAGTTAGAAATATGTATTGAGTAGAAATATAAAAGAGAAAACATATTTATAAACTTGTATGTGATACAAGTTAAAAGTTATACTATGTGAGTATAATCAAGGAATATGTTGATCTCCATTAAAATGCGTATATCTATTCAAGATAAGGATAACTGTCTCTATTTAAGTAAGGAAAAAAGTATAATGAACAATTAGTGATTGAGATCGAGATGATGAGAAATCTCATAAATTAAGGAAATTATAAAAACCAACGTGAGTACGTTGGTAATGTAAAAGAAGGAGGTTTATTGTGAACTCATGAATATAAAATAATTTGATGAAGTTAGAAAAGTCATTAACTTTCTAACCGAGCAAAGGAAAAGCTAAGTGAAATGGCGGACGAGTTGGAATTGGTAATTGCCTTCATGTCCACAAATCTAAATGGTATTATGAGTTGACATTTAGAGAATGAACGGGAGTTGCATGACGTGTCAGGTTACATTTCCTGATCGGTTTGAAATTCGAGATCTTTTATCATGAGATGAAAAATGTAGTTAGAAATTTATAGTCATAGGATGACTTGTGTAATTCCATATTTTTGTTAAGAAATGCTAGAATGCTGATGGATAAGATAAACATACAACTCTACTTTGTATCTAATATTGTGCTTAAATATTGTTTGCATCATAATGGAATCTTAGACTGATGATAGTTTAAGAATTGATTAGCTAACAACTCAAATAAAAAGATGATTAGTGATGAGAAAGAAAACTGTTGTGCATATATTAGAGTTTGGTGGATAGGGAAAAAATTATTAACAGTTTGTGAAATTGTATTCAGTTAAGAATAAAAATGATTTTATTGCAAAGCAAAATAGGCCAAATCTTGCTAAATATTAATGCTTGAATGAGATTCAAGGCATGAAATGAGTAGTGAAGAAAAGTAAGGTTATTGGATATTCCACAAAATTGATCATTTAACTCATCAGAAACTCACAAAATACTAGGATTAGCAGAGAAGTTGTTATGACTTTCATTAAACCAAGAAGATGAAAATAAAAAGTCGAAATATTTAAGATCACTACTGCTAAGTTGTTAATTACAATGAAAGTGATTGGGTTCACTTAGCAGTTTCACCTTAGAAATGATTTTAACAAGTTTAGATTAAAAGAATTGTATATGGATGATTATATTCTAATATCTCTTTTGATTAAGTAACCTATAAGTTTTAATTTTGAGGACAAGATTTTTAATTAGTTGGGAACAATTGTGAAATTCGAGAATCTCATAAGCTTGATTAGTGACTAATGAAGTATTATTTTCGGATTCTAAATGAAATTTAAGTATCCAAAGTAGGACCCACGCATGACAAACGAAAAATCTTAAAGTAAAATGTTATTTTTTGTTTATGAATGCCTAGTCAGTGTATTATATGCTATTTTGTCGCAAAGTCCAAGTGTATTAAGTTGTAATCTCAGTTTGTCCTACTCGCGGTTGCAAGTGCGTGTGTCTCGAGTTGAAACAAATTATTAGGTACTCGAAAACTAATTATCCAAGTGTTACGTATCACACAAGGGTTTTTCCTTGCTTTACATACAAGTCGGGATCAGTGGTATTATAAAATGAGAACAAAGTTGGTGCAAGATCTTGCCTCGAGTTTCGTATTAATTGGTGGTAGTCGAGGTGCAGATTGAGTCCAAATTAGTGTAAGTCTTTGTAAGTATAACAGTAGAATTGGTCTGGAAGACTTTGGTATATCATGGAAAAAGTTAAGATTTTTGAGGTTTTGTGTGTCCAAAATCAGTGTTATGGACATTTTATAAAGATGGACTATTTTGTAGAGATTTAGTTCAATTAGGTGGAAAACTGGATTGAATGTGAGGGTCGGAAGCCAAACCACGTCAAAATAGAAATTTCAAAAATTAATAAATAAAAAGAAATTAAGCTGCTGACAAGTAGCTAATGGTTTATATACATAAATATATAAAAAACAAAACAGTACAAAAGAAACATTTCATTTTAACAGAGAACTAAAATGCTTTGTTCTCTAACCCTATCTACTATTTCTTTTGCTTGCGGATCTTCGTATGTCTAATTTTTGCCTGGTTTCTTTCCACAAAATTGTAGAGCATCGCAAGACGATCAATTGAGTTAAGTTTTTATGGATGAAATGAGGTATTCGACCCACAATTTGATAAATTCTCAATTCATGGCATTTTCCTTAATTCAATTTTAATTCTCGCGATTTCTCAATTTCTTTCGTAAGGTTTTGATAAAATTGGTAGGAATTATTTTGAATCAAATTTTGCTAATTTGGAATAAATTCCGCCGATGCAGGTTAGGGTTTTGATAAATCAAACTAAAATCATAAAATAAACATTGTTTACAGATTAACTTAGGGCACACGCCCCAACAGTTTTGTATTTCATTACTCAGGTTGGATAGTTGTGCCATTCTCGCGGCTTGCGAATCAATGTCATATACGCTCACTGGTTTCCTTACAGTAGTATGAGTATTGGCTATATAGTTTTGAGATATAAGATCTAGGATATGCAATGCTCCATCCTCATCCCTGGTTTGTAAAGAATTACATGCTATGACATCTACTAATGTTCTCATGCTGTGGTTCATCCTATAGTAGAAAATCTGGAGTTATGCCCATTTCATCTATCCATGTCGTAGACATGTCCTAAAACATCTCCTTGAATCTTTCCCAAGCCTCTTTAAGAGGCTTGGTATCTTCTTATTTAAATTGATTGATTTTCGGCTTCCTTTCACTAACCTTTACTAGGGGGAAAGAACACGTCTAGAAATCTTTCATTGATTTTCGCCAATAAGGTCATATTCCCTGTATTTAGTCTTTGGAATCAATATTTGGCTTTTTCACCTAATGAGAATGGGGAAAGTCTCATTTTTATCACCTCATTTGTAACTCCGAGAATGTGCATGATGTTGCATTTCTCCAAGAAACTCTTTATATGTGCAACTAGATCTTCGTTGGCTAGCCCGTTGAACAAGCTATTTTGCACCATGCTGATTAGAGATGGTCTCAATTTGAACTTGGTGATGTTAGCTGGAAACATCATTACTTTGTTGTAAGTCTCTTGAACTTCAAGCTTCAAGTAGTCACAAAGATATATCTATCCTCACACTCGTCCTGCACTACCAGATCACCTTCGATAGTTATACCCTCAGCCTTGTTGTTGGTTTCGCGCTTGATCCTCAGCCATCTAGATTCCTTTATTTCTCTTTCCTTTGTTGGTTTTGTCAATCTCAGGGTTGTAAGGCGCTAATTCATTCTCTTCTTTGCTACGCATGCACTCGTTCTCCCAAAAAAGAAAATGCAAAAGATCAAGTGTAGAAAGTCAAAATTGAAACTAAAGACTTTTATTTATTTATTTATTTTTGTTTTTATAAACTTGAAAGTGAAGTACTTAAAATAAAACTTAGCAGCTTTTCAAATTAACTAAGTCTAAGTGGCTACCTATCTTCGGCAATGGCGCCAAAAACTTGATGTACATGCCGCAAGTATAAAAGCTCGCTTGTAGTAATAATGTTACCAACTTACGTTGACTATGAATATCATCCTTAGGGAAAGGTGTATGCACTCACTACGTACTTAGCTACAATTACTATGTTGCTAAGGAAATCCTTTCAATTGGTTTTTACAACTAAACTAAACCAATTTATACTAACAAATCAATGTAAATAACTTATAATCTTATATTAAGACTATCTTAGTTCACAACTTCACCTAGGTATTGAAATACCATGTTTTTCGACTCACTTAATAATCTTTATTATGTGTGTACAATGCCTAATTAGAATAGACAGATCTCCTTTAAATTTACTTTAACCTACTATCATGACGAAAAATATTATAATATGCAAACTAAAACTCCACCTATTAGTGTGAATAATGTAAGCTCCACATTGCTTTAATGTTCCAAATCTTTAGATTCATAACCAATTAAGTTTACCATCCATGTTTCCCTAATCAACAACTATTGCTTGACAATGTGTATTTTACGTTGTATTGTTCATATCCAGCTTAAAAGCTTCAATATCCATGATAACTTCTAAAACCTGTATCAGTAATCACGTGACCAAGATGTTCTCACATTATGCTTAGAATCATTACAGATTCTAACTATTGCATTTTTACATTTATACTGTACTTATGCTTATAGCATAACATTCATACCATAGGATCCATTGATCTCTCAGATTAATAGACTACTCACACTTCATTGAAACAAACAAGCACATAGTGGTATTCATTACAATCAGAGATATGATGAATTAATTTCAATTAAATCAATAAACACAATACCCAAATCACGACATGTGAGTCTTCAATTTCTTTTCTCCACAAATTGTCTTAATACTCAAGAATAAAGTAAACCTATGCTAAACTATATTAATGATGACCAATCTCTTGTATCTTCCTTGTTTATCACTTTCTCCTATTTATTTATACTCCCTAATCATATTTCCGAATAATTAGAAACCCTACTTAACAATTTAATATGAGATATAACTCTACTTTCTATTTTTTTCTCTTCTCACCGCAGTCACTTAAGTCTCGGCTTTATTTGTACATTCTCATGGCGCCGCCATTGTGCCAAGCATTTTGTTTGCATTTCTTTCCTTTCAGTGGTCTTGGCGCTCTCCCTTTGGTTCCATGATGCCACCATAACACCGAGCTTCCTGATCACTTTTCTCCACTTCCTTGAATGATGTACACCGTCATGACTTGATGTCCCACAACGCCAACTCTATGTAGCCATGATACCAAACCTCCTTAGTTTTATTTTTGCTTTGTTTCTTCTCTGACTCGCTCGTTTCCTTTCTTATGCATTGTATACCTGAAAATGCATAAAAACCAACAGTTTAAGCTTTTTAGGGATATTTCTATATACTACTAAACTAACCTATACATAAGTCTAAATAATCACTTATCAGAGGGCCTTAGTCTATGAGACATATCTTCTCTCCTACATCGTGATGCTCATATACAACTAGCATCAAGGTCGTTCGAGTGCGACACTAGTTCTAATAGGAAAGGGAAGAGGAGGTTGAATCAGAGAGATAGATGGGGAAAGAGGCCTAGGTATGATGACCAATAGGCGGTCAGTGCCCATGCTATAGTACTTGCATACCTAACGCAGACGTCATGTTGCATCCTTTATCGGATTAGGGCGGTACCTGGCCTAAAACCCTAATTAAGCCTCGGTACACTAACTAGACTTAACTAAAGACAACAGTCACTCCTGCCATACCTGATAAACTCAACATTTATATCGATATTGAATTATAAATCAAAGTATATGCAATGTAAAATTATACATTTTTTGATAATATAAATGATATATAGAAATTTTAAGTTTATCAAAACCAAAACTCATTTGTAAAACCTCCCAACCTTGTTATACTACAACAATGTAATTCAAATTGTATATATGTACAAGGAAGTCTCATTACATAGTAGAGAAGACGATAAAACTCCTAAATATTCTCTTTCCTATTCATCATGGTGCCGACGTGTGAACCTAAAATGTTTGAAGGCGTGAGCACTCCAACTTGCTTAGTAGGTGACTTACAATTATATATCGAAAGTCTATTTAATAAACAAGAATAATGATACCAATATGAATTTGATAAATATATATTTAGTGCATTGGAACGATATAACAATAAATAACAAATGCAAATCCACAGTTTAATAGCAACTATATATGTGACGTCACTTTTCATTTCAATTATAAGAGTCATCTCTTAGTTACTCAAGAATACCACTAACAAAATCCACACATTGGCCGAAGTGTAATTCCATCAGTGTATTCGAGACTAGCTAAATCTTCGCACTCTTCTGGATGATGAATGATGATATTAATCTACGGGCTACGAAGGTTGCAGGGTAAACTAGTCTAAGTGACCTCATAACCACTTCATATCCGATTAAATCAATTTGACTCACCTCCGAGTTCTAAGGTACGTTTAATGCTTGTCACAACACTTTGCTCCCATTTCCTAGCCCATAAACTGTATTAACAAAATATACTATTTTACATAACACAATTAATAATATAATTGGGCCCCACTTACCTTTGTCGAACTTCCCTAAGTTTCGTTTGAAATTCACTAACTCTTAAGTTTATTTTGATCCCTCCCGGTGTTCAAACACCTAACACAAATCATTTGAGGTCATTATATATCCAATACCCCAAGTTTAGAACCCTAAAATAGTCCCTAAACCTTGAAATATTACCTTGAAGAATTCATCGTTACTACTATTTTTTTAGGCGGGCGCATACTCCCTACTTTGGTGAGGCACGCTCCACCAAATGGGTCCATCAATATTCACGAAAGGACCGCGCTCCACCATCGAACGTCTTTGACACGTGACGAGCGTGTACAATAAGTTTCTCGTATATCTTTATTATTTGTAGTAGTGATAAGTGGGATTGTCTCCATAGAGATTTAGCAAACTTTTTAAGAAGAAATGTTTCCATGATTTTTATTATTATTTTTAATTTAATTTAATTAAAACATGAATTAAAAATCATGTAATAAAACAATAATAAATAATTAAACTAACTTAATTAACATAATTCAAATTTACTAAACTCAAATCAATTTAATTCAAGAGAGAATAAACATCTAAACAAACATTCAGAACAATGAAACATTAATCCATTTTGTATCCAAACATATTACTTAAATCATAGTCATAAGCATACTTTTTAACTCTTTATAAAGTATTCTAGATCATTAAACTCAAATCATAAGTAAGAAGATAGTCCTTCACAAACCATCAATTCTCCTTATTTTAATGGTCCCGTGTCAATAATCACTGAATGCACTATCAGGCCCATTTCCCAAAAAATGCATTAGATATGAATGGATGTTGGGGGCTCTGTTTTCTCTCTTATACTGTAAATCTCCCTAGGTTGGTATATCTGTGTCAACTCCCAATGTTTAGGTACTATGTCCCTCTTTTCCTACCTCTTTCTTTTCTTTTCTCATTCCTTTTTGCCCTTCTTCTTCAAATGGTCTATGAAGAATTCCATACTATCCTCCGAATCATCGTCAGTAGGGGACAAAATTACATATTCATTAGAGGATAAGTTTAAAAAGTCAGGAACATCAAAGTGAACTACCCTATCATCATGCTCAAGTGAATATTTCCACAAATACATCAATTTTAGCTCTGATCATTTTATAAAAGGCCTCCATAAGACAACCGAAGTAAGTTTGGACACCGAAATGTCCTACATTTCAATGACATAAAAATCAGCAAGAAAGTCTAGGTCTTTGATGTGACACGTGTCGAGCATGCACAATAGTTTTTCCTATTTTCTTATTATTTGTAGTAGTGGTAAATTAAATATCGTCAACATAGGGATTTTGCAAATTTTAAAGGAAAGTATTTGTTTTCTTGTTTTTCTTAATTTAGTTAATCTAATTAAATAAGAATTAAAATACCAAATAACTAAAAACTATAACTACTAACTTAATTAACCAAATTAACTAAACTAATTCAAACAATTCAATGCAAACTAAATTAAACAATATTCAATTCAATATAATATAATATAAATATCTAAACAAACCCCCACTAAATAATGTAATATACTTGGATTGCATTCAAATAGTAGAACATAACATCATTCATAACATAGTTATAATCATATCACATGAAATCTTGGAATCATTAAATCCTAATTTATAATAGATTGATAACCTTTAGCCAGCCACTGATTTTTTATATTCAATGGAAAAGCCATATTCTTATCATTGCAAAATCTAACTATTGGATAAAATGCAATATCATAATAACACGATAGCATTAACATTTAATGAAAATTATGTCTAATCTAAACTAAATATAAATAAGAACATGCTAATTAATAAGTAACTTAGAATACAATCACCCATAACATCCACTCATGAACAAAACCTATAGATTAATCCTATATACTACTTCTATAATTATTGTAAAAAATCATAGACATAGATTTAGAACCAAAATACCATAATACATATTTACAACTATGCATGCAATATCAATCTTCATTAGTTATAATACGCAAAAACAACTTATTAAATATGTGATTCACGTATATGAATAGACTGCTCATTCATTCTAGAGATAAATAAGATAATAATATAACTATTGAGTTCTTGATTCCTTAATTATAACTATTGAGTTTATGATTCCTTAATTATAGCTATACAACAATCAAAAGTATATACATTTATAGGGTTTGTTTAGATTGATAAACTGCTCATTCATTCTAGAGATAAATAAGATAATAATATAATTGAAAAACATAATAAAATAAATAAATACCTCTTAAGTAAATCAAAGCTCCAATGTATCTTTAAACATAGACTAAAACTAATAAAAGACTTGTTAAATATATGAAATATGTTAGAGAGAGCTTGATTTCGAAGACTTCAGGTCCTATTTATAGTCTCCTAAGTTATATATCCTCGATAAAATCGAAATCTTCATATTAATCTAAAAACTCGTAATCGACCTCGGGGATTTGTCAGTGATTCCATTTTGTACACAAATCACTGAGTTAATCACTGGAAATTGTTCTATGTACACCACCGATTCAGCTGGCGATTTCTAGTATATTTTTCAATTAGCTGAGGATTCGCTGGCATTTCTCTGCTGCCAATTTAGGTGGTGATTCCTTGTGTAATCTTGTATCGCTGGACTTCTTCTCCAATTGACTGTTTTGTTTTTCTTTCTATGTTTCTTCAATTTCATCATTTTCCTAATTAAATCCTAAAATCACAAAAACAAGTGAATACCTAGTGTAATATCAACATTTATATCTAAAACCAACCTAAATTACGCTATAAAATATGTCTAACTTGTAACGATCCAAAACATTAAAATTTTAATTACATGCTAATTTTATGATTTTGACTTGACCATTATGTGGAACACTCGGACAATTCTTGAGCAGCGAGACCAAAATATAGTAATACAATACGTTAAAATTCATACATAGTTGGGAAATTATATCGTAGGAGTAAAAATTAATATGGTCTATAATTTATAAGTCTATAGTTTTAACTAAATTAAATATGTCATATAGTCTTAGATAAAGTAATTTATTAATATAACTTGGGGGTCATAATAGTGTGCCATGTTGTTTTAAATGAAAGAGATATGATGTAACTAGGTGTTTGTTAAGTAAAATGGATAGACTTATATATATATATATATATATATATATATATCTTGATCCCATAATCCAATGGCTCACACTTACCCACATGCACTATCTATCTAGCACTCAATCTCACCTACCACCCTCACCTCACGTCACTCCCTATCTCTATCTCTCTCAGCGTTTCCCTCCCTACTACCCTGCTCACATCTCTCCCACTTATAGTGCTTTCGCCTTTTCCGCTATTATTTCGATATCACCTTATCAGTCGGTCCCCTCTCGCGTGACCACTTCTCATAACTTCCCTAACTCAGTTGCTCTTGGCCCCGACGGCATGGTCTCCCTCGCCGTCGATTCCCTTTGACCATGGTAGGTGGGAGTTATGGTAATTTTGAGGTTTGGTATTGTTGCTAAGTTACTAGAAAAGAACTTGAACCATAGGCACTTGCTTTCTTGGTTGGAAAAAAGGTCGCTGAAGGAGCTATCGAGCTCCATATAAAAAAAGTAAAATAACAAATATGTGTATATATAAATATTTATATCATAAATATCATTGTTATTATATTTATATAAGTGTATACATAATATATTTATGTATATATAATCAAGATATTCTAGTAAATTTAGTTGGAACTTGCTAAGAACTAGAGAAGGAAAATAGATTACTAAGAATTTCTACTACTACAAACTACTACTACTACAAATGAGAAGAGAAGAAATGAGATAGTTGGAATGAGAAGTTTTCATTCAACTTGGTGTGTGAATTACAATGGGGTTAGCACCCTTTATATAGGCCATTTGGTGATGATGATAATTGTACTTATACAATGTGTACAAGTTATACATACACCACAAGTCATAAAACTCATCACAAGCAACATAGACAATACATGGAAGAGTTGGTGTACATTGGAGAGGATTACAAGTTACATGACAATACATGGATAAGTGATTATACATTCGAGCTGAATACAAGTTATGTAGAGTGTACAAGTTACATTCAATGTAGAAGTCATGCTTGATGTTACAATATAATGTGAGAGTCATGCTTGACAATGTGATCATTCATAAGCTTGGTTAAAGGGTCATCCAATTTACAACACTCCCCCTTGGATGACATTTGTTGAGAGAATATGCCTCGTTAAAACCTGTACTAGAAAAACCTTGTGGGAAAAACTCTAGTACAGGAAAAAGAGTACAATGTTCTCGTCAATCTTGATTTGCAGTATAATATTATTGATTGCCTCATAAGAACCTTGCTAGGAAAACCCAGTGGGATAAAACCAAAGCTAAGGAAAAGAGTGCAACACATTGATACACTTTGAGAGAATATATATGCCTCATTAAAACCTTTACAAGAAAAACCCTGTGGGAAAAAATCTAGTATAGGAAAAAAAGTACATTGCTCTTATAAATTTTTTATACGGAGTATAATAATGTTAGGATTGCCTCTTTAAAACCCTTGCTAGGCAAATCCAGTGGGATCAAACCAATAGCGAAAGGAAAATGGTGCAATACACTAATCAACCTTGATAAAGAGTTTTAATATTGTTAGAATTGCCTCATTAAAAACCTTTGCAAAGAAAACCTAATGGGATAAAATCATAGCAAAAGGAAAAATAGTGCAATACACTAACCAATAACTCATTTTGATTGTCCCCCTCATGTTCACATGGGTGAGACATTTTATGCATTTTATTGCACATGGACATCGTTTTCTATATGAACCATTTAATGCTGAAGCATATGATTGTCACTCTTTTGTATATAGTACTTGCATTAAGTAATTGATTCATAACTTTGTTACTACTGAATGATCTTTTGAACTTCGAGTTCATATTAATTTATACATGGATCATAATACAACAAATTTAATGCAATTTGATGCGTTTCAAGCAATTTCACGCCATTCCTTTTGAACTGACTTATATCTCCCCATAATGGTGGGAAAACTGCTTCATCAAAGTGACAATTAGCAAAACTTGCTATAAATAATTTTCCTATTAGGGATTCAAGGCATCTTATAATATGATTAATGGAGAGTAAATCACGTGTCCTATTGATTTTCCTTGAGATAATCTCCAGCAGAAAAAATTTCAGTTCGATAAAGGATGTTCGTGCGAATTTATGATATTTTCGCATTATTGATGATTATGGATAATCAAATAGATATTTCCACTTTATGAATGTCATTTGATTTATGACGGCATTCGTTTTAATGTGTCTTATATATTTCAGAAGTTAAAGCCGTAAATATTATACTCAGATTAAATCATATAGATAAATTTTCTATTATTCTGAATAGACTTCTTCGGAACAAGACATAAAATTATTATATTAGATATTGTCTGAACATTAGCCTCCGCTAAGTTCGAATTCGAAAACTATTCACTTTTATATTATAATGTACATGCATGTAGCACGATACATAAGACATAAACTCATCGCCCATAGTTAGGTCACGATTTAAACACATCTCAATGTGCTTGTTTTATCGAGCCATTTTCAATGATAAAATTCATAATATTTTGCCTTTGATTTTGAAGGCATGGTAAAGGTCACAAAAACTATTCGGGTATATATATGACAATATTTAGGCAAAATAGCCTTTCATATATGACCAAAAAAATGTCACAATTATGAGCGCTTATTGTCAATAATTATTTACCCTTTGTAGTGGTGCACCACTTTTGTTCCAATTTTTGGAGGAATTGTCAATACGACCTTACCTGATATTTTCACATTTTTCACGTCCATAAATTTATTATTGCGATCATGATCATTATATGCAACATATGTTTCTTAATTTAAAGCCGAACTAATTGGACGGGAGCGATATTATATTTATAATATCTCATTATTTTACTCAGCTACCATGAGACAAGAAATCAATCCTTAATATTTATTGGATTGACTTGCGCGCTCGATATTTGTTGCAGCAATAAATCGAGACGGGTCACGTGACCTTATTTTTATTGTCTCATTAGTCATATTTCCACATAGCCTCAACATAGAGGTAATTAAAATTGTGGAATTATAATTAATATTCGACTGATTAAATTTTGTAGCATGAGACTCAACCGCTCATTTTGAGCTTTTGGAGCATTACCCTTTTGGTATGTATATATATAACTCCATAAGGTAACAAATTCAACTATGGTTGATTAATATTTTGAAAGTAAATGTAATATAAAATAATTTTCTCTTTTCTTTTATGTAAAAAACATAACATGTGATTAAGTATATGTTCACAACTTGATTCATTAATAATCAAATGTATTATTCGTATGAGTTGGTGGGACAACCTCCAAGTTGGGTGGCGAGACAAAGTCTGCTTAATACCCTGCCTCCTCGAACGGGATAACCCGTCTCCCTTTCAATGTTTAGCTTTACCGGGGACAAGGCTTACCCACTGTCAACTCAAACTTATAGCATTATTTGTATTATAAAATCAAGAATAGAACAATAACTAATCGTCTCTAGTTTTAAGAGAAAACTAATTATGTCACATATTGACTTTTGATTTCTGATGAAGAAGATCGTACAAGACGCAACTACAGAGCATATTTTCGCAATCGGTGACGTTATAATGTATAGTATATGAATAAAGTATGCATATAGAAGTGCATGCATGTAATAAAAGGAAACAACCATGATAATATATAAATAAATTGAACTTATTTAAATGACAAAATTTATACCTTCCTAGCTTTGTCTCCTTAACAAGCTTACTTGAACTTCAAGATCTTCTTAATGCTAGAGCAAACTCCTGCTGATAACGTATTGTAAATTTAGTTGGAACTTGCTAAGAACTAGAGAAGGAAAATAGAAGACTAAGAACTTCTACTACTACAAACTACTACTACTACAAAGGAGAAGAGAAAAAATGAGATAGTTGGAATGAGAAGTTTTCATTCAACTTGGTGTGTGAATTACTATGCGGTTAGCACCCTTTATATAGGCCATTTGGTGATGATGATAATTGTACTTATACAATGTGTACAAGTTATACATACACCACAAATCATAAAACTCATCACAAGCAACATAGACAATACATGGAAGAGTTGGTGTACATTGGAGAGGATTACAAGTTACATGACAATACATGAATGAGTGATTATACATTAGAGTTGAATACAAGTTATGTAGAGTGTACAAGTTACATTCAATGTAGAAGTCATGCTTAATGTTACAATTCAATGTGAGAGTCATGCTTGACAATGTGATCATTCATAAGCTTGGTTAAAGGGTCATCCAATTTACAACAAATATATCAATTAATTTGAAAAAAGGGAACGCAAATCAAATAACTTATTATCTAAATTGGTATATGTGTTAATAAACATGCAACGATTGACTCACGTCAAGATCGACTTCGTGATTCATATGCAATTTGAATAACATACAAATATGATTTAGAAGTGAGAATAGTAATTGAAAATAATGGAATTATTTAAGAAACTCATATGTGTCAAACATGGAACGATAGTAAGGATTTGATATTTGGGCAAGGTATCGTCATAATTTGAGGTAAGTAAATTAGTTGGGGCCTTAAGATGATTTCATTTGTGCTTTTATTGGTTAATTAATGTATGTTGAGTTGTAACCTGTGTGAATCGATTGAATTGAACTTCCATTCATGTCATCCTTGGTAAATTGATATCCTTTTGTTATATTGTTTTCCTTTTGATATTTTTATGTATGAGCTATTCCTTTTCTTATCTGAATCATGGTATTTTTATTAAATCTTTTGTCGTGCATTTTTTGGATTATGTAATGAGTGGTCTAGGGTCTAAGTGGATGACATGGTAATTACGGGTGCAGTGGAAATGCTTTGAGATCATTTCTTCCACTGTGACCACACAGACTACTGGACTAACCTAAGTCTATAGTTTAAGATTGAGGAAAATCAAGCTAGTAGAAGCGGTTCCGGTCTATTTCAGTCGATGGACCCGATCTAAGTTGTCACTCAAGTGACTTGGCTAAGTCCACCAACCATCTCGAAGGTCAAGTTGTGGTACTTTATCGCACTTAATAGACTTGGAATGCTTAGATACTTTTGCTTTGTGTACTTGTCACTCAATTATTCGTTGATATCTCTATTCAATTGGAAATCATGCTTTATTTATTATTTCGCGAAAATTCTTGCACGATTATTCAACCATTTGTTTGACATTTTGAATACTGTTAAGAATCATCTGTCTTTACTCATTAGAATTGTCTCCAATTTGGTGAAAATCGCACGTCTATCTAGTAGTAAGGGCAAGGATCCGACACTTGGTGACTTCCTCTGAGCTTCCCTTAGAGACGACTTCTACTTTTGCTACATATGGAAATATTTTATGTAGATATGTATTTATTGCTATAGTTTAAAACTGGTTAATAGGTTGAGTGAACACTTGGATGCATATATATATATATATATATATATATATATATTATTTCCCTCATTTCTTTCATTTGATATGCATGAGATCTACTTTTGTAGGGTTTTCACACATAGTGTTGTTCCAACGTCATGTTAGATTAAATTGTTTTCGCTTGAATTATTTGTCGCACAATTTATGAAGACTTGTTAAACTTAATAATAACTTTAATAAACCACTAAACTATATATGAAATGGTAAAAGCGGTTGACTAGGCTTGCATTGGCTTAGCGAGAGTTGACCGAGGGGTCCGCAGATGTTTAGGCCTGGCGAGGCCTAGTTTGTGGGGAACTGAGGCCGTCACATAATCATTGACTTGTCAAATACCTCCAAACTCAGCACATTACTGTCTCGAACAAAGGAATACTCTCAATCATATTCTCTATTCATTACTTATAAATTAATTTCAATCTAATTCATCTTAGTTTAAATCATAGAAATCTTAAAATAGAAGCGATTTTCAAATGGAAACATATTACCTATAAGTAAATGAAAGTTATAATAGAATAGAATAATTTCGACACAATAAAACATCTTTTAATGATAACTTAACCACCCAATGCAACGCCCTTTAGAACTTAAAGTTCATTACCAAGGTCAGTACATAATATATGTTTTCTCAATCTTCACTGACAAACATTAAGCTTAAGATGACTAGTATAAAATCTTGAAACACAAAAACTACTATATTACTCTTAATTTTAGAAAGAACTTGATGATAGCATCACAATCAAAATCAATAGGAATTTTGCCAAGATACCAACAAATATATCATTTAAAACATGTTAAATTAAAAAATATTTCACTCAACTCTAGTTTTAAGCCGTCGAGCTAAATCGTTTCTTTGAAGAATTTAAGAACATCCATCTTTTTCATCTCCCATTCTTTTCTACTCCATCTTAATTATTTCTTCTTTATTATATTTCTTTTGATTCTGATTTTGCTTTTGAGTCACTGCTTCGTTTCTTATGGACATTCTCACATTTTTCCTACTATAGATTCCATGCTCCATTTCTTATGGAATCTATAAGAATTCCTATAAATTTGTAAACTCTTGTTAACTAGGATTACTCCTTTAAAATAGTGCACTGCCCCACCTCATCCTGTCATTAAGCCTTAATCTTAGCCATGTAAGACCTAACAACATATTAGTTAGCCTTTTGTCTTATTATTCTCATTATTCGTGTTTAGGATAAGTATTTCTCGATTCATCATTATTCTAAATTTCAGAGTTAATTAAAAACTTTTACAGTTTTCAAATGATTAGTCGAAGTCTTAACAGTTAAGTGGAATCAATTTAAATGAATCATAAATTGTGAAAACTAGGAAATAACATCACATGCATATAAAAATCAAAAAATGAAAAAGATTGTGATAGTCAAGTCTCAAGTTGGGGAACTATAAGCTTAACCTAATATATACACCCAAAAAAGTACAACAAAGACATAAAGTAGATCATACATAAAAAGCCAAGAACTACAAGATAGGAAGTAGAAAATCACCGAATGCTCAGAGATAGTCACTGATCTTTTCCTTTCCTGGCCTGCTGCTCGATGGATCTGCACCCATTTTCAAAAAAAGGACGGTGAGTACAATATATAATAATGTAATTCTTGGAGATTCATATGTACATTTCTAAACATAATCAAATGGTATTTAAAAGCATAAATATAGTGAAGAAATGCTGAAATGGAAATAGGCTAGAAAATACCACAGTTAAATAAAATGAGAATGACATAGGTTAAGTAGTAATGACCTAGGTTCGGTTGGCCGTGAACCCTATCACATAGGCCTTTATTCCACTATCTCAGGGTGGAGTTGCATTTTACATCTCTATCGAAGGTTGGAGTTGAGCTCTATACCTCCATAATAATCCATATAAATATTCTTGCTGACTACCGTAGATCTTGTAGACTGGTGTGACGCACAAGTGTAGCGATGAGTATCGACAACCCTAGTAGTCTAGTGTTCGTATGCCTCGCATCCCATATCATGCAATGGATCATAAATTTCATAACTATTTTATAATATTAAGAAACACTCACATTAAGGATATCAAGACAAGGCGATGTGCTTCAAAGCCAACAATCATATAATATAAGTCCATATGCACTACAATTTCACTATTCTAATCCTAATAGTATGCTATTCTTGATCGTCTTTTCATCAAAATAGTAAGACAGACATAGGACACGAGAATAGAGTCAATGAATTCATAAGCAAGTGATATCATGATAAAAACACTCATATAATGACTAGAATATGAAACAACCTCATGATATCACATTTCAAGGAAATAACTAGCCAAAAAGACACATTCATTGTCATTTTCACTAAAAATAAAGAAAAATGAAAATCATTCTTACTTGAATTTGGAAGAAATTTGAGAATTTTTTTCAACTTACTTGAATATCATATTAAAAGTAATTCTAAACTTTTCTTATACCTTTCTCTCTTTTCATTACCATCAATGTCATACTTCACCTAAAATACCCTCAAACTCATTATAAACCTTGTCCTCAAAATTTTAAAATGACGTCCGATTTTCAACAAACAAACATATCATGTAAAGTATAAAAGAATTCATATAATCATAAAAATGACAATCAAGAAATTGATGATAAAGTTAATTTAAAATTATAATAAGACAGAGTGCATAAAAATGTAATGAATGAACATCACCATTTTATATCAAGTGTATTAAATATCATACCCAAACACTGAATAAACATCATATAGTAAACCATCATAATACACAGTATCACCAAGAAACACAAAGTATATCACCACTTCCGAAATCACATAGAGGAGCTCTTACAATATCACTCATAGAAATAGAAATAAATAGAATGAGGGAATCAATGTTGGCATCCGGAAGTCGCGTCGTCATCGTTCTCTACTAGATCAACTCTCTAGGACTAGTAGCTCACAACAAGGTCGTAGAGGTGGTATTCCTAACCTTGAAATATCAAAAAATTAAGATTACTGCTATGTGGTAATCTCATATGTGTATATGGTACATAAACCTGCGCACTTCTCGAAGTTTGTTTCTCCTGGATCTTATGCACCACTCTTTACATGCTACTTACTGTGATATCCTAGAATTTTATAGACATGATTAAGTGGCAAATTAAGTATTTTCATATTTAATTTGGGATTTAGGTTTTTGAGGTGGGGATCACGTGTTACGAATCAGAAATCATAAATTTTAATGTTATTTTGTGTGTTGTGCACCTATTTAATGTATTATACACTATTTCGATGTGAAATATGGTTACATCAGTGTATATGCGATGTCCATGAATTTTGGAGTGCATTGGAGAATTTTTGCCAATTTTGGTAATTTTGGGATATTGTCTTGAGATACGTGTCGACACGAGTTTTGTGGAAGTTTAAATGTCAACCCGAGCAATTATTTCGAGTTCAAGTTTCGCAAAAAATATTTACAAGTAAGTTTGAAATTTTGAATTATGGACTTTAAATAGACTTAACAAGCCGATGTGGGCCCACATCGATGCGAGTTTTGAGGAATACCGATTTATTCTTGTAGCGGAGTGGGTCCCACATCGGCTTGTTAAATCTATTTATAATGTCATATTCAGGTTTAAGGTACTCATCATTTTGTTTTTGGTGAACTTTGGTAATCCAAAATACCGATTTATTCTTGCAGCGAGTAACTCATTGTCCTGCTTCAAACTCGGGACTTGGTCTTACTTTCACTTCCATATGAGTTGGCGTAAAGTTCTCTTTCTAAAACATCACAACCTCGTTCACTAAGAACATCCTCTAGGTCTAGGTGGTTATAATCCCTAGTCAATAAACCCCAATTCCTATCTCAATTATATATAGGATCCTAGGCCTATACTTCAATTCGTCCTTCATATTAAATCCCCTCTTCGGGATCAATTTCCTTTCCTTAATTATATCATTTCGAAATTTTTTATAGGCCTTCTCATTGACAAATTATCTTTCCTTAGTTTATAGTTTTTATCCCTCATTGGTATCTCTTGATCAACTTCTTCTATGTCCCCCTCTTCCACATAATGATCTTCCGTATTGAAACTAAATGAATAAGATTGAGTGGGTTCTCTTTGTGGTCTAATCTTAGGTGTGTTAAAAGATAATGATGTAGGTTCGATTTGGGAAACTTTTGATTTTGATTTTGATTTCTCTATTAATTTCCCTTCCCTTTTTCCTCTCATGAACCTTTACCCTTTTCACGTCCAGCTATTTGGAATAGTGTAAGTAAAAGAATGAACCTGTAAAACCATTTAAAAACAAATTTTTCATAAAAGTGTTTAGTAAAACTCAACTTATCTATTGAGAATGAGAAACCATCGGGAAAATCATTTAGAAATTAAGAATTTGAAATTTATATGAAAGTTGTTGATAAAACATCATTAGGAAAAACAAACTTCAAACTTTATATGTAATTCAAATCAACCGATAAATAGTCATAAAAACCCCTAAACTCATTTGAAATTTAGTCTCAAATTAGCTTGCATATAAAATTCAATCCATTCGCCATATATGAAAAATTATTCAAAAATTCAAAAATAATAATTAAATCATCACATTATTCTCATACTTGCGTTATGATAGAAATCATTCAATATCAAACCCATTTTATAGTAAAAAATTTGAAATTGAGCTCTTAACCTAATAATCAATCCAAAATCAATGAAAAACCAAAATCTTAATCCATAAGAGGTTAGGGTTTTCGTTGATTACCTCCTTGAAAGTGATTTTTTCAAGTATGGGACTCAAAACCCGTCTCTATGACACTCCTCCAAGCTCTAATCCGAACTCCTTTGCTCAAGCCCTAGGTGGTTATACACTCTCAAACCTCACCATGTTTTGAGTTGAATGTGTAAAGATTGATATGAGAATTACTTAAATATACTAAAATTAAGCTTTAAAAGGTTGAATCTAGTCAAGAATTGGTCTTTTGATCGAAAGGTTGCAATGGCTTATGAGTGTGAAGGGTTTAAATGTGGCGATTTGGGTTTCTATTTTTCAAAATCTCGAGTTTGTTCTCAGCAAATCAGGGCTTAAGTGGATTTGCTGAGGAATCGCAGAAAATGAGCAACAGTGGTTTAGTGATTTGTTCAGCGAATTCTAATTATAAACTTGATTCAGTGAGAAATTGATGACTTGTATTTACACTTAAAACTCTGCATACTGCTATCACTTTTCTTAGCGATTTCTAATACAAACTGGAGTCATTGGAAAATCACTAGCCTATTTTTGATGTTTTTCCAATTAAATTTATTGTCTTATTTAATTATCATATAAATATTCAGTAAAGGTATAAATATTCAAAGTTTTTAGAATTTAACTATTATATGTATTAAATCATATTTTTCATTACCATAAATAGCTGATTAACATAAAAACTATTGCACTAAACAATATAATAAATTGGCTCGATCAACCTCTTTTACATGAAATTATTCCAGAATTGAATTCCTAAAATATCCTCATTATAAGAGTCAAAAAGTTGAGAGAATATAAAAACAACTAACTTATCCTAATACTAAAACTAAAAATAAAAATAGAGTATGGGTTGCCTCCCATAACACGTTTTTGTTTACTGTCGTTGGCTCGACTAAACCGTGCAGTTTTAAATTGGTTCTATAAACTTAAGTGTAGGATTACCCACTCTTTTGCCATTCCAAAAAGTAATTGCTCGGCCATGCACTCGAAAAGTAATTCTCTAGTTTAAAGTATCCATGACAGCTTACGAAGTGGCTAAGAAGGGTTGTCCTAAAATTAATGGAGGATCTTCGTTAATAAAGCGAGGCATAACTAAAAAGTTTATGGGAATAATATACTTGTCAATTTGAACTGGTAAATTAGTAACCACACCTATTGGTTTTACTGAAAAATTATTTGGTAGAGTAACTTTTTTGGAAGTAAGTACATCTAATTCTAATTGAGTGTAAAGGAAAACAATGAATTGGTATGAAGTTTGCTCTAGAACCCATATCACAAATACCTTTAAAGTACTAAACCTATTTGACTTTTATGTTTCTCTTGGATCATCGAGCTTGAAAGTTGTTGGGATTCTTCTTTTTCTTATTCTTATTTTGTCATAGATTTAAATTCATTCATATTATTATTCTCAACATTGTTCAGTTGCTTAGCCCTCCATTCACGGGTTATTGTCTTTTGACTTGAAATATCTTCAACTTGCTTGTTCATGGTTTTATCATCTCCATCTTCCATCGTTGCTGCATTCATAGCACATATTTTAGCTTCATGATAATTTAATTCTAAATATTCATTATCCTTAGTTTGTTCATTATCAGAACTTCCACCGATATTTTCAACATTGAAATGAAAGGTGATGATTTTGTTTTCGAATTTCATACACATCGTTCCTTCAAAGATGTCTAGCTTTGTTTTAGCTGTTTTAAGGAATGGTCTTCGTAAAAGTATAGATGAGACTTAACTGAGATTGAGTCTCCCATTTCCATGACATAGAATTCAACGGTAAATATTAAGTCATTTACATTGACTAAGACATCTTCTAGTAAATCATAGGGTTTAATAACGATATTGTTAGCTAGAGTAAGATAATAGGTGTGTTAGTTAGTGAACATATTTTCAATGACTCATGAAACTTAAGTGGCATAACGTTTATTGATGCTCCAAGATCACAAATAGAAAAATCTATTAAATAAGTCCATATTGTGATAGGAGTTCCAAACATTCTTGAGTTGGAACATTTCTCATGTATTTTTTTTAATTAAAGCAAACACTTTTAATCCTAAGTTTTCATTAAATTCTTCAAAAAACGTATCCTTTGATTTAGAGAATTCTTTCAAAACTTCATCATAATTAGAAAATTGCATGATTGATTCCATCAATGTTTATTGATTTCTATTTTTTAAAATGCTTCAAGAATGTTTTCATCGATTTATTCATCCATAACATCAGCTAATCATTATGGAATGGTAAAATATGAACACATATATTCATTCAAATTATCAGAGAACTTATCATTTTTATTCTTATCAAGTAATTCAGACTTTTGTAAAGATTTTTATATGCTTTAACTCTGGCTAAGTATCATGGGTATAATATTTTAGGAAAATGTGTATATTTCAGTTATTTAGTCGTCCATTCTCTAGTATGAATGACATTAGCCATCATTTCTTCTTCTTCTTCTTCTTCTTCAATAATCTTATGAACCTTCTTTTTATTACTCTGTTTAAGTGTCTTACCAATTATAGTTGTGTCTTTCTTATCATCGAATATAACATTAACTTGTGCTCGATTAATAGGAGCAACATTAGCTTAACAGGTGCTTTAGCTTGACTACTCTGTTGAGTACTTACTTAACATATTTATTTGTAAATTCATTTGGCTTAGCTGATTTTTCAGTTCATTAATAGTAGTGTCAGTTTTATTTTGGTTTTGAGAAATCTATGCAACGTTTTGATGACTTTGACTCATAAAGTTATGCAGTATTTGCTCTAAATTTGGATTCATAGTTTGAGTATTTTGTTGAGTTTGTGATTAGATGCAGGTTGTATTTGAGCTCTTAGTCTATAAGTATTATAATTTTGATTTTGAGGACCATAACTAAGATTTTTATCTGGTCTTTCGGGATAATAAGTATTATTATATTAATTTCTTGGGGACCAAAAAATTGATTCATCATTGCATTAACAACTTCAGTAATTTCTTCATGTAGAGTAGGACACGCATCTGTAAGATGTGTAACTTTATTACAGAATCCACAAGCTTTAACTTGATTAGATCTATCATTAACTAACAGCTTAAACATCTGATAATTCATCAATCTTTCATTAGACACATTATTTTTCTTATTTTCCACTTCATAAAGTTTCATCTCGAGGATTCAACCTTTTCACCATATGACTTGGATTGTTTTGCCATTTTATTAATTGTTTCTTTCGCTAAAGAATGTATTGTCTTAAATAAAGATCCACCACGTACTATTTCTAATAACCTTTGTTCAAAGTGATTGAGTCCTTCATAAAAAATATTCTAGTAAAGCTCTTTGAATATATCTTATGGACAATAAAAAATTAATCTTTGGAGTCTATCCCAAAACTCATTAAAGTTTTCATCATCTTTAATTTTGTAACTATTATTTGCTTTCTAAAGGAACAAATTTTTCTAGCATGCATGTATTCATCTAAGAAAGCTTCTAACATTTGAGTCCATGTGGTTATTGAATCTTGTGGGAGATAGAACAACTAGTCTTGTGCTTGATCTTTCATTGCAAAAGGAAAAGTCTTAAGTTTGACTTGTTCTAAAGTTCCTTCATTCAGTTTCACCCCATTAACTTTACTTTGATACTCCCTTATGAATTTATGTGGGTCTTCATTGTCTTTACCATAGAATTTAGGTAAAGCATTAATAAATCCATATCTAAGTTGGAATTTAGGAAATTCATCGGGGTATGCTATGTATATAGGCTCATATACTGTAACATTTTGATTCGTTTGCCTAAAAGTGAGTTCTCTATTATTATTATTATTATTATTATTATTATTATTATTATTATTATTATTATTATTATTATTATTATTATAATTATGTTACCATTATTATTATTAATGACATTGTTATTAATATCATCATTGTTGTCTTCCATCCTATTAGCTAAATCTTCATTAAGTTGTTATTGTCTTAAACTCCGATTAGAAGTTGTATATATTTCAAGATCAAATTGATGTAAAGATCTTGTTGAATTAACACAACGAAGTGTGTAGACCATTTATACAACATCTAGAATCCTTTAGAAATTATTTAAGAATCCCTGGCAACGGCGCTAAAAATTAAAACGTGTCAAGCGTGCACGATAATTTCTCATATTTTACTATTAACTTGTAGTAGTGGTAAATAAGATATTGTCTCCACAGAGATTTTGCGAACTTCAAAGGAAAATATTTTTTCTTGATTTTTATTAATTTAGTTATTTTAATTAATGGGAATTAAAATATTAAATAACTAAAAACCATGATTATTAACTTAAATAACCAAACTAACTAAACTAATTTAAGTAATTCAAATGCAAACTAAATTAAACAATATTCAAATTCAATTCAATATAAATAAACAAATATTTAAACAAACCCACACTAAACAATATAATATACTTGGATTGCTTTCAAGTACAAGAACATACCATCACTTCATATCGTAGTTATAATCATAACACATATGGAATCTTGGAATCATTAAATTCTAATTCATAATAAGTTGATAGCCTTTAGCCAGGTACCGATTTTCTTAATTTCAATGGAAATGTCAAATTCTTATCATTGTAAATCTACCTATTGGATAAAACGCAACACCATAGAAATATGATAGCATTACACCTATGAAAATCATGCCTAATCTAAGCCAATGTTAACTGAAGCCGCATAATAAATAACTTAGAATATAATCACCTATAACATCCACTCAGAGAATGTCATATAGGTTAATCCTAGTTACTACTTCTATAATTGTTGTCAATAACTATAGGTATAGATTCAAAATCATAATACCACAATACATATTTGCAACTACGCATTCAATATTAATCTTCTCTAGTTGTAATATGCAAAAACAACTTGTTAAATTTGTGAATAACGTGTATGAATTGATTTAAAACATTAAGTTCATAATTCTTTAATTATAACTATTTAACAATCCAAAATATATTACATGTCTAAGGTTTGTTTAGATTGATGGACTACTCACTCATGCTGGAAATAAACAATGCTTAAATATAATTAAAAGACATAATGAATAAATAAATATCTTAATATAAATTAAAGCTCTAATGTATCTTCAAACATGGACAAGAGAAATAATAAAGAGCAAAAGGAAAGCAAAAGGAAGAACAAAAGGAGAGAGTTATGTCGAAACTCTCTGGCATTTTTATAGTTTCATTACGTATACATATCTTAGATAAACTCAAATTCTTCATATTAATCTAAAAAACTCATAACCGACCTTAGTGACTTGTCAGTGATTCCTAACTTATACACAACTTGCATAACAAATCACCGAGTTTAACTCTTAGTGCTCCACTGATTCAGGTGGTGATTCCTAGTGTTATTTCAAATTGCTGGCCAATCGCTAGGCTTATGTTCCAGTTGATTGTTTCGCTCTTCTTACTTTTTTCTTCCATTTATTTATTTTCCTTTTTAGAACATGAAATTATTAAAACAAGAGAATACCTAGTGTAACATCATATATATAACCAACCAAAATTACACCATAAAATGTGTCTAGTTATTGACTTGTCAGCACATTTCCAAGGAATTCTCTACATGTGCAACTGGATCTTCATTAGCTAGCCTGTTGAACAAGCTATTTTGCACCATGTTGATTAGAGCAGTTCAAACTCACTAGTGTTTTCTGAAAGTCTCATCACTCCATTGTAAGTCTCTTGAACTTCTTGCTTGAAGTAGTCATGAAGACATGTCTGTCCTCACACTTTGTCATGCACTACTAGATCACCTTCAGGTTGGTTATTCCCTCGGCACTGTTGTTGATTTCCTGTTTGATCCTCAGCCATATTGATTCCTTTCTTTTTATTTCCTTTATTATTTATGTCAATCTCAGAGTCGTAAGGCACTAAGTCCTTTTTTCCTTTGCTATGCATCACTAGTTCTATTTGAAAAGAGAACACAAAAGATAAAGTGCAGAAAGTCAAACTTGAAACTCTTATTCTTATTTTTTGTTTTTTTATAAACTTAAAAGTAAAGTACTTAAAATAAAACATAGCAACTTTTCAAACTAACTAATTCTAAGTGGCTACCAATCTTTAACAACGGCACCAAAAACTTGGCATACGTGCCACAAGTATAACAACTTGCTTGTAATAATAGTGTAGCAAACTTACGTTGACTGCAAAAGGTGTATGTACTCACTATGTACTTAGCTACAATTACTCTATTGCTAAGGAAATCCTTTTAATTGGTTTTTATAACTAAACTAAACTAATCTATACTAACAAATCGATGTAAATAACTTAAACTCTTATATTAAGATTATCTTAGTTCACAACTTCACCTAGGTAATGAAGAATTATGGCTTTCAACTCACTTTATCATCTTTATTATGTGTGTGTAATGCCTAATTAGAATAGAAAGATTTCCTTCAAATCCATTTTAACCCATTGTCATGCCGGAAAAGATTCTAATGTGCAAACTAGATCTTTACCTATTGGTGTGAATAATGTAAGCTCTACATTGATTTAATGTTCCAAATCTTTAGGTTCATAACCAATTAAGCTTACTATCCATGCTGCCCTTATCAACAACTATCGCTCGATGTTATGTATTTTACGATTATATCGTCCATATCCGGCATAAAAGCTTCAATGGTCATGATAACTTCTAAAACCTAATATCAACAAACACCTGATCAAGATGTTCATAGAATTATGCTCGAATCGATACAAATTCTAACCATTGCACTTTTTATATTTCTACTCTACTCATGTTTATAGTATAGTATTCGTATTATAGGATCCATTGATCCCTAGGATTAATAGACTGCTCACATATCGTTGAAACAAATATGCACATGGTGGTATTCATTGCAATCATACATATAATGAAATAACTTCAAATAAATAAATAAATAAACACAATATCTAAATCACCACACATGAGTCTTCATTGTATTCTCTCCACAAATTGTCTTGATACTTAAGAATAAAGTAAACCTACGCTAAACTATGTTAATGGTGGCTAATCTCTTATATCCTCCTTGTTTACCATAGTCTCCTATCTATTTATACTCCCTAATCACGTTTTCAAATAATTAGAAACCCTACTTAACAATTTAACACGAAATAGAACAATGTTTTCTATTTTTTTCTCTCGCGGGAGCTGTAACTTAAGTCTCAATGCTATGTGTACATTCCCACAGCTCCGCCACTGCGCAGAGCATCCTGTGTGCATTTTCTCTCTTTAGTGGTCCGGACGCTATCCCTTTGGTTCCCTAACACCATCCCTTGACCTCCACGGTGCCACCACTGCCCCGAGCTTGCTGGTCACTTTTCTCAACTTCTCTGCTTTCCCACGTAGTCCATTAATATCCCACACAGTGCCTTTATGAGCCACAGAGCCAACACTATGTATCCATGGCGCTAAGCCTCATTATGTGTATTTTTTCTCCATTTTTTCTCAAATTTACTTGTTTCCTTCCTTTATGCCTTGTATACCTGAAAATGCACAAATACCATCAATTTGACCTTATTTAGGAATATTTATACTAAATATACTACTAAACTAACCTTATATATAAGTCTAAATAATCACTTATCAGCATTATTATAAATGTAAGGACAATACATGCGAGATAAAAGTGTATATTTGTCTAGTGTTCATCACTTACAATTTATCGCATTCTAGTCCAAATGTGACCCGCTCAGCCTCGAGTCCTATTATGACTTTTAAGTCATTTTCTTTCTATAGATTACTTATGAAAACATATCAAATTGTATATAAAGACCTTCTAAAACCCATATCCACATCAAGCTTCCAAGAAATAACTAAGTCCTTGGAGTTTTACTAAGTTGTAAAAAGATTTTATGTCCCCGACTTGCACTCCATTTTTATCACTTATAAGATAAATTATCTGGAGAATCTATAAACAAAGTTGTTGGTCTATAAATCAGCTTTCTGAAAGCTAAACAAATATTAATTTGGATAAAAATTGAAAGAGTTATGCCTCTTAAGCCGATGCATGTTTATAATCTCCTAATCTCGTCTGACAGTTTTATTTCCCTTAGTGCAAAACGCTTTTGGCCATGAAAATGTTTGATTTTGAACAAAATTCAGTAGGATAAAGTTGTTTATCTCAAAGATGTTCAAAGGTTTTCACGTAAGTATGTATCAATTTGAGTCGTTTCTCTTTTTTTCGAGATGCACATTGTCCAAATCACTAGGTTGATCAACGAATAATAAAATTCATAACTAACAATACTTCGTATTAATTTGATGTGGTCACATTGTATTTATTTAACTATACGCCCTCAATTAATTCAATTTTCAACCATTATCACTTAAATAATTTATCCGGCTAGTTATATTTTTCCGCCTTAGTCTAGTCACACTACCCATCACGACCAACGCGTATTTTTAGGTGATTCTAAGGTCACACTATCATCGGTTTATCTCATGGATAAGTATTTATATAATATAATACACACCACGCGTATATAACATATATACTTATCTACATGTTAACACTACGTTGAGCACGACTACTTTTCCATTATTGAATCAGTTCAGGCCCTTAGTCTAGTCGAGCCAGGTTACGTCTAGTCTAGTCGGTGATGGGATGTCACAGAACTATTTGGAAGTGAGTGATATTATATATATATGTATAATATCTCAATATTTTACTCAACTACTATAAGACAAGAAATCAATTCATAATATTTATACTGAATTGATGTGTTTGATATTTATGTTACAATATAGATTTTATCGAGGTATTTCGTAAAGACCTGTACCTCTAATCAGCACACCACCCGACCTAATCCCGGTATTAAACCTTAATCCCGACCACGTAGGACTTAACAAAGTATTATTCAGTCTTTAGTTAATTAAAACTTTTTAATCCTTTCTTAATAATTCAGCTTATAATATAACAAAAGCATTCATAAAACATCTATATGTGGAAACCAGGCAATAGATCACATGTTTGCATATTAAAAGTGGCAACAAATAGTGTAACAACATTCATCAATCAAAGAGTCTAGTCTCTCAACCTCAATATACAACCCAAAGTTTATCAAAGATGTATATCGTAAATACAAACAAGTAAAACCTACATAAAAAAAGTAACAGACAATCATCGAGGACTCATAAGTAGTCACTTATCTTCTTTTTTCCTGGTATGCTACACAATGGATCTACGATTATCACCAAAGATGACAATCCTAATAAGTAAATCTTGAGGCCACTTATCCACATTTCTTGAATAGAAAGATAGTTAACTAAAAGCATTTAAAAAAGAACTACATGCAAGAAGTTACTAAGGTAAACTAGTAAACCAATGAGTGCGAAAACAAAGAACTAAAGGGGTGATAGGAGTGATACTAAGTTCGGATATGTCTGGGGTGCCTTAAACTTAACTCGATGTGCTCTTCGGCCCACAAAAAGATAACTAACTATCCACTAGTAGAAGTTCTTCAGACCTTCAAAAGGAACCCAACCCTAAGGTGATTCCCTTATATATTCGCAAGAATTTCTAGCCTTATGTAAGCCCAAGCTTGAAAGTGTATCCTTGATATACTCTCGATCGGTATCCAACCATAACATCTTAGCTAGAGTAAGAACCTAGCCCAAGATTTTTTTATGGAATATGTCTGATTGAACTGCTCAATCGATACTACATCCCTCTCAGATCACATCACATAAGTCACGCTCAACCAAGAATAACAGTCATATCCACAATAAGTTTCATTTAAATAAGATAAGGAATTATCAACAAGGGAATTCATTACAATCATGGCATGAATACATATTCCGAATGTAAAGCAATGAATGAATACACTTCATAAATCAAGTAAAAACAGTCCAAGCAACTGTAATTTGAATTGAATATAATGAAAGAAAAGGAGATAATCACCCTACAGGTTTACTTACCTCAAATGTACATAATTCCCTGCCTATCGACTCTAGACCACTCCAAGCTTGTGTTCCACATCCCTTAAGTCCTTTCTAAGCTTCATTGATGCCCTAACAAATTGAGTTTAACTTGTTTTAGGTTGGTTAGGTTTTAAATTCTAAATTTTTTAATCAACCTTATTAATAATTTGTTTATGTTCAAATCTACTTTATTAAAATAGAGATAGTTTTGGTGCAACAACTTGTGAGTTGATTTTAATTACCAAGACGTTAAAATTATGTATTGTAGTCCAAAAAGAAGTTTTAGAGCTTTGTCTTAGCTTCCCAAAACTATAAGGTTGCAATTTCAATAAGAAATGAGGGAGATACAGAAATTTTACAGCAATGACTCAAAACAATTTTATATTCCGGCCAACAAATTTGAAAAATTCATTTCTCCTAAACCACAGCTTTAAAAATCATGGTTTTTTACTAATGAATACAAACATATGCTAGAATGTTATACTAAATGATTAGTTAAATCCAATAAGAAATGAGGAGTTATGTTCAAAAAATCAGGATATTATCAAAACTATGAATCTAAAAATTCCAGATTCATCACCAAAGTTATAGAGCATTTTTAATAGGAAGGAGTCCAAATCTTCAAATCAACGTGAGAACAAAGTTTTAGCATTATGTCTAAGCTTTACAATGCCACAAGAATGAGTCAATTTGGATTTAAAATGAGAAAATTATGGCCAAATTACATAGACTGGTTTAGAATTAAAACATGCAAATTCCAGCTTTTATTTTCAAGAACCTCATTAACTTTAAGAATTCACGAAAAATTCATTACTTACCCAAAATATAAATTTAATATAGTAGATTGAGTGGAGTTTCATGAAGAATCTAAATCTAAAATTATTTTACAAATTCAATTTCAATTACCTACTAAATTTCGAGAATTACAAATCAGTAGTAACTTAAACTTTTTACCTAAATTGTATGTGTTGATATCAAGCTCCGAATTCTTCCTCCTAGATACTTAGTTGGTCTTCCTCTTCCTCAAATTCTCAGGAGTTCCAACAACCCTACCTCAGAACATCTCCTTTGATTCACATTGATTATGTTCATTAACATATTTACATCTTAATAAAAACTCTCCAAATCATTTTCTACCCAGTTCTCATGCCTACACGCATCTCAAGGTGTGTCCCCATTTTTATCTCGACACCTATAGATAGTATACAAAAATGTTTTAATAATTTACACTTATACACACACTAGGCATCTACCACTCAAAAATAGAATACATATTAGCCTCTACGTCGAGTGTCGAACTGTGTACCCACCGTCAGGCTACGTCACATGTCGGTAACCTTTGATTAAGGACAAATAAACTATTAGTGATTTGGGCTGTTACATTTTTCAGGTGGCCTTTTTTATTGTCTCACCAGTCATATTTCGCATAGCCTCAACTAATAGGTAATTAAAATTGTAGAATAATAATCAATATTTGACTGATATAAATTTTGTAACTTGAGACCCAACCGCTCATTTTGAGCTTTTTGGAATATAACTCCATAAGGAGAAATGATACATAAAGTGAAATATTCACTTTTCAAAATATCTAAAAAGATATTGACGAATTGATATTAGTGTTCAATCGATGTACAACCTTGCATGTATGTTTTATTTATTAATTGTAGCATTTAGTTGCCACAACAAGTAATTCTTATCAGTGATACTAGAGCCACAAATCTAACTGATAAGTTGGTTATTATATGTTTTTATTAGTTTAATTTAGTATATTTCATTATGTAAAGTCTCTAAAATATACATTTAATTATATTTATTGGTCATTTTCAGGTGAAACGAATGCGCGGTTGAATTCGTGGTGGAAAAATAATTAAAATAGAGTGTTTACTTGCAGTGATCAAATATCGGACAGTTTGCCTCGAGTTAAGCATTGCGCGGTGGGTTGAATAGGAGACGGCATATTTCAACCAATTAGAAGCTGCCACATCAGTACATATCTTCTCTCAACCAATCACACGCTGCCATGTCAACGGTTCACCATTACACACACGAATTCTTCTTTCTTCCAGTTGCCAAGTGTCACGCACACTACTCGTCCACCACGTCAACACAAACTATTCATGCCAATCAGGAACTGCCACATTAGCGTTTACGCCATGTCACAAACTAACAGTATTCCATGCGTTTCACCCTCCATCAGTTCTTCCTCGGGATGGGCGTCAACACTGTCTCCCAAAAATTCTCACAAGTCGCACGATTTTTCTCCGCCTACGCGTGCCATGTGTCGCGCTCTCCATGCCTAATAGTGTCATCACACAGTTTCTTCACCAATCACATGGTGCAATGTCAGCAAGCGCATACCAGGCGAGCCAATAGGTTGAGGACATGTAGACAGAAGTGATTCAAAGCCTAAAAATAGTCCATAGATTTTCCACAACGCACGAGTCACCTCCCCAACACCCAAAATTAGTTTCTCTCACTTTTTTGGACCAATATTTAGTAGTTTTATATATTAGGAACCTTAGGTATTATTTAAAAAAATCGACTATTATTGTTCGTTATCGACTTCTCTCGACGATGTTCGGCTAATTAACTCCTTGCATAAGTCGGAGGGGAAATAAGTTGGGATTATGGATTCATGGCATATTATGTGAGATCTTTTATTTTATTTTAATTTAGTTTAATTCTCCTATTTCATTGTTGTTGATTTTAAGGAATATGGTTTAGATCTAGGGTATGTATATGGCCAGTGCATGCTTTTAAGTGGACAACCTATAGCTATTTGGACCATTAATATATGTATAATTGTGTTTTTAAACCAATAAAGTGACAAACACTCACCCGTTTTCCGTCAAACCCTTTCGATTCTTGAGTGTGCAACAATTGAATCTAGGTTAAGTCGGAAGCAAATGCGATCCAGTTATTTAGGTTTAGTGTTCCCATAGAACCATATTACTGCAGTTATTGTGTTAAGCTCGATTGGTGGATGTCTAGGGTTATGCATTAATTAGGGAAGTAGTTAATGGCGGTCGTCCTGGCTATCGAGATTAGGGGGACGAGGGATTTCTGGCGGATGTTGATTTTCTATAACTAACCTAGGAGAATTTAAATTAATGACTTCTTGGGAAAGATTGAAGACTATAATTGTCATTGAATCTTTATCATGAATTGTGGAACTGTAGACCTAGGTGTTACTTAGGTATTTATTAATTGTTTTGAAAATTGGTTTAGTTGTTTTATTTATTTAGTTAAGTTAGATTAGTTAGTTAAATTAATATTTATTTAAAAACCCCCGATTTTCTTTTTTTGTTATTTTTAACCTATGAAAGATTACCAATCTCTGTGGGATCGACCCTTTGCCACTATTCTACAAAATAGTTGGTTTAGAAAAATTTATTTAATTGATGCATTTGGCGCACGTCAATTTTTGGCGCCGTTGCCATGGATTGGTATTTTCCTTTCTTTGGTTTTTTATTTTTATATTTATTTTGCCTATCTAGTCCCTTGCTATTCACATGTATGTAGGCAAGCCCGCGATGGACTCCTCCTACCCCCATAATTATGGTCGATTCGAAGACTTACATTATTATAATGTGAATGGGTAGGTATGTCACATAATGGATATCAATTTTCTAACACGCATTCTTTTGTGCAACTGGTTGAGGTTTGCAAAATTCGTGGAGATTATTCTCATTCCGCGCATAATTGTCCCTATTATCGACAATATGAGAACTACCACTATTCTAGCTATGTATCGCCACAACCCAACTTTATTGGGCTCATGTCAAATCCACAGATTCCTCAGAATGAAAAAAATCAACGGTTTCAACAAAGCACCTCCTTGGAAGATATGCTGAAGCAATTGATAAATAATCGGTAAAAGGTTAACTAGCTTCTTGAAAAGATTCGACAAATTAAATTTGAGATTCCAGGATTGAAGAACTTGGAAACTCAATTTATTCAATATAATGTCAGGTTTCAAAATATGACTGATGAGGAAGAGTTGTGTATTACACAACCAATTTTTAACCCAAATGAGGATGTGAGTGTTGATACATTGAAGAATTTTAAGGTGAATGAGGCTACTCAAATGGAGGACTATTTGAGAGAAACATCGAAAGAATGTGATGTCTTTCAAATTGAGCTAGAAATTATCATTGCACTAAATGAGGAGGAAAATGATATGAAAATTGATGTCATTTCAAACAAGTTGGAGAAGCTGCAGATAGAGAGCGATGAAGACCAACCTTTGGTGTTGGTGCAACCACCCACTTTTTCATACATATTTGGTACACCTTATAAAGGGGTGAAAGTAAAGGAGCATTCACATATCTTCTAAACTGCCGACACCTTTGTATTGGACAATCCTGATGAAACAGATTCTTTCGTGTTCGAAGTCTCAAATGAGCTCCTAAATCTGAAAGAGGGCATGCATGATTCATTGCCAAGTACGTAGATGCGTCATTCGTTGTTGATATCTCTAAAAGAGAGGGCATCATGCGAACAATCACGCCAAGTCTAGCAAAAGACTTAAAAGAAAGGCGGCTCGTTGGGAGGCAGCCTAGCTTCATTTTTTTATTTCTTTCATTTATTTCAGTTTCAGTTTTGTTTTAGTTTTTTTATGTTTAATAACACTCTAGTTTGGTCTATTTATTTTTATAGGTGATATGTTACTTTTGACGTTCATTGGAGGATTGGAGCACCGCTGAGTTTTGTAGGTTTGACTTTGGATTATATTTTTTAGCATAATTTGAGCATTTTTTTAGGAATTAACATGATTTTAGGATTTTAGGTGTTTTGAGACTTGGTTGGGACACATCCAACTTAAGTCGCCGCATTAGTAGTGGATTTTTGAGTAGACCCAAAACATTAAACTTTATTCCATCGTCTTGTTGATTTCACCCTTAGTTGAAAGACTTCGGGCTCGCAAGATTTGATAGGAGTCTTTTCAGTTAACTCCTATGTTTACTAGTTCTTGCTCTTGTTATGATTGTTCTTGCATAGTTTCCTTAGGCACCTACACATATGAGATTTTGTGTGTTTACTAATTTTTATAGACTTTTTGTTATGCATGCATTTGTATCATCTTCTTATCCATGTTTTTCTTTACCACTGTCATTTTCTTTTTGTTGGATGGATGCCTTGACTTTTTTTTAACCTTGAGGATAAGGTTCGGAATACGTTTGGGGGTATTTTAAGGGATTGATTTGGATGGGTTCTTTGGGAGAGTCCGCCGCAGGTGAGATCATTTAATTTTTTTTATGCGGTTATATACAATTGATGGATGGTAATGGTGATGTTTTATATCATTTCTTTCATTTCTTGTCCTTTCATATTTCTCTCTCATTTCATTAGGATATGATACACTTTCATGCATATATTTAGTATAGTTTAGTTTTTATTGTATTTAGAGTCACCCGAGACTTTGTTCATGTCTTTTGCTATGGATGAGTAAATTATAGTTGCTTTTTTGACTTGAAACTTAGAAAAGATTAGAAGAAACACTCAATCAAGTCCATACCTTGCATTTTTATGTTTTCATTATTAGGGACTTAGTATGATGGTTAAGCTTTGTGCTAGATAACTAAAGTGAGCAGACGGTCAAATTTGCCTGAAATCTTACTGTAGTTAAATAATATTTTACAAATAGTGATAAGTTAAATAGTTTTTTCTTCTTTTATATAAAAGCATGTGTGTAATATATACGATTAAATATATGTTCACAACTTGATTATTGATACAATGTAATATATGTTCACAACTTGATTATTAATACAATGTACTACTTGTATGAGTTGGTGGTACAACCTCCAGGTTGGGTGGCGAGACAAAGTCTACTTAACAACCATGCCTTATCGAACGGGATAACCCTTTTCCCTTTTAATGTTTAGCTTTACTGGGGACAAGCCTTACCCACTATCGACTCAAACTTATGGTACTATTTTGCGTTATAAATATCAAGAATAAAGCATAACTAATCGCTTTTAGTATAATGAGAATTATTTCTCTCATATATTAACTTTTGATTTCTGATGTAGAAAATCGTACTAAACGCAACTACAGAGCATACTTTCTCAATCAGTGACATTATTTATAATTCACAGTGCATACATATTATGTATATATGATACGATAAAAAGATATGAACTATAATATAAGAATGATGCACATTGCTCAACTTCATTTATTTTTTGTTCCAAATGTATGTATTAGAAGCATGTTCCCGGTTCTTCTATTATAGAAAGATTTTTCGCCTAAAGGTTTCAATTGATTTTGCACTTGCGTATCATTTCATATGATTTGGACTACAACAGCATTCATCTAAGAACCATAATGAACTATACATTCTTAGGTTGGTCTGTGCAATTTGATTATTTAATTTTTCTTGGCATATATATATATATATATATAGATGCTTTTACCATGGAACCTAATTATATAGCATTTATTACGTATTTAATGTGTTTTACATTAAATGCACTATATCAATCACCATTAAATTAAAATTATATAATGAGATATATAGTTCCCATGGGTATATATTTTAGCTCCATTGTAAAATTATATATATTTCATTTAAAGAGCCAACATTTGGAGCAGGACTATTTGACCTATTTCCTACCTTTTTTCTTTTGTTAAAAAAAATCCAAACACATGTTAACCTTTAAGTCAATCTGGTGGATTATTCATCTAGAGAGATATGTGTAGGTGAATATCAATGCATACTGAATTCATAAGCACGCAAACATAAATGGACAAAGATTGAAAAAAAAAACCTTGGTAAGAAAACAATGAACATAAAATTTGTGGCTTAGTTGTCTTATGGACTAAACTAAACGTGGTAAAAATAAACCTTTGAACTAACTATATGGGCTTAGACATCGAATTTAAGTTTGGATTCAAAATAGTAACGGTGTTAATATACAGACCTGTGGCTTCGGAAGATGTATCCACAATTGTGAGGGATTCATATAATTTTTTTTTTTTTCAAATGTGATTCGTATAATTAAATAAAAGAAATCACCCATAGTAAAATCATATCTTACTAGCTTTATCTCCTTGAAAAGATTTCTCGATCTTAAAGCACCTCCTTTATATAAAGTAATTTCGTGCTGATAACAAGTAGTAAACTAAGTTGTAAGCTAATTAGAGCTTGTAGAACTAAATCATGAGAAGCATGAACTAAATTATATGCTGCTTGGGGTCGGCCCAATCTCAAATTAATTGGGGTCAATAAGGTGAATCCATCAAACTTTAAAAGTCAATAATGGTTCATAACTTCATATTTTATACCAATATTTTCTAATCAATATAGAAGTGTAGAGGTAGGTATATATAGGTCCTACATTGCCTAACAGTAAAAAGCAATTCATTGAGATAAAATAAAATAAAAAACAAAGAATTTAAAGGGAAACAAAGAATTTATAGGGGCTAAAATATATAGTTACATTGTGCAATTAATATTGTTCCAAAAGGAAATATTAATAAGGGTCAAAAAAGGAAATATTAATATTTCAAGTCACTTGAATGCGCCTAGTGTCACTATTAACTCTTCCCATCATCCATGACTTTAGGAAGCAAATTAAGTGCAGGCGGAGTTGGATTCAACTTTAGAACTAAAAATGTTTGGAAATCAAACTAAATCATATCATCCATCACGGCCCCATTCTTATCCATTCATATGTATCGAGTCAATAAGGGAAGACAAATCAAGATTTCACGAAAGAAGTTAAATTATCAATACGAAAAATTAACAAGACTAGCAACAATAATTAGCGACGGAATATGCATGGTTTTTGCGTTAATTAGCAACGGATTAGAAAAATAGCAACAAAATCGCGACAGTTCAGTGACATATATAACTAATTAGCGACGAGCTTTTTTTGCGACTAACTATCCACTGCTAATCAATTTAGCAACAAAAAAATGGTTTTTAGTGACGGATTTCTCCGTCACTAATTTGATTGACTTTTGTACTAGTGTACCTATTAATTAATGAAAAAACCTAAAGAAAATGCCAATCTTTACAAATCTTAACATGATCTATAGTACTTATTGAATGGATGAAACACAAAAAAATGTGATTGAGATCATTACCAATTAAAAAAAGATAGGCGGTGGTTCAAGATTAATAATAAAAAAGAATTTTAGGATTTGAAGCCAATCATTTTTCTCAAAATTCTTCAAAAAAAATGAAGAAGCTTTCTATTATGTCGTCAACACAAGAAAAGAGAACGGCTAGAAAAAAAATACAGCATTTGGATTATTTGTTTGGCAAGCACAAACTCGCTTATAGCTTTGAACAAATAGTTATGATTCGTTAATTGTATTATATTTAAAATAATTTATATTAACTCTAATTAATCTTACGCTCTAAATGAGATAATGTTCATTTTTTCAATTATAAGGTATTAAATTTTCAATTTTTAGGTGCCAAAGCATCTATGGTGAGATGGTTGAGTATCACTTGCTAAAAGACAATGTTTAGAAATGTCTTAAGTTCGACTCTCACTTTTTTTTCAAAATAGTTCGACTCTAACTTTAAGTCAAATAATATTTTTGAACTTTTCGATACATTATCATGTAGCTAGTTTCGTGGAACAAAGCATTATTCACAATAACCTTAAGACAATAATGAACCGCAATCATGCTCGCAGTTGATGTAACGGCCCATTTTATTAATGACATTATTTATTTCGTAATTTCAGACACGGATGCTAGCTCGCATTCACGTGGGCGCACAGGTAGGCTAAGATACACGTCGACCTATGTACACCAGTAAGTTGTGTGTTATGTTGTTTCAATTGTGATGCACTTTATGAATTTACTTGTAAATACATCGCTTGTATGTATGTTGAATAGCGATATCGTGCGAGATTGTGTAACTCGTAGTCACCTCGAAGTGCTTGTCAATGAGGATATCGAGAGGCAAAGTATGGTTACACTAGAGACACTCAACAAACTCACGTAAATTGTACTAAGTAATTCTATGGTTTGTAATATATAAAGAGGACCATAAGATGGGCATTTAGATGATCATAATGGGAGAAATGAGGAAGTAAGTGTTATATTGGAGTTATCAATGGAGTCATCAGGCAATATGGGATAGCATGTTTATGAGCCACAAGATAATCATCGAGATACATACACACATTTTATCTTAATTAAACATATATAGATATATAGGAAGTTAGTGGAGTGTTGATCAAACCACTCAAACCATCCATGCAATTCAGTGAAAACTAGATAAGAAGAAGGACTTCAATTGGGAATTCAACACATTAGATACCAATTCAAAAGATCAAACCAAGATAATCACCATCTTCATCTTCTATACTTTTCAATGAACCTATTTTTGGTATAATTTAGTGAAATTCAAGTTTGATGATTAAACCTCTGATTTTTGGAGAAAACTTGATGAATTACATGTTATTAGATCATTTTCATAGAGAATTTACAACTGGTTTAACTAAAATTAAAATTCTTGATGAAACTTTGAAGGTTTGGTGAATGCATGAAAGTTAGAGAATTTGGATTAATTTGATGTTCTGGAAGGTTCTAGTTGTTGTTTTGGAGTTAATAATGTATGGAGAGCATGTTAAAACAAGTAAGGTAGCTAGCTGAGATGGAAATGATAGAATTTTCGACTTGAGAATTCTATCCCGGAGGCAGATAGAGCGCTACTTGGAACGCGCGGTTAGCACGCTACCGACAATTTTTCAAAATGAAGAACAATTGCGCGCTAGACATATCCCCTTGCAAGAAAACTTTACCTAGCCTACTAGGTAGACTCCTTAGCGCGCTAACGACATATAAAATATGAATTTAAGGGTGATTTTTGGTGATTTTATTATTCTACTCTGTTACTCGAACATGGGTTGGGTTACTCCCCTAGATTTCCTGGTTTGTGTTCATGATGCACTGAAGTGTAGCACGTGTGACCCAACCCTTAATGAACGTTAGCCTGAGCTTGCCCTTGGTGCATGTATCGGTGATTTAGCGAATTTGGCCAGCACCGCGAGGGGCCAAGTGTCGGGCCAGTTGGGGGCGACCACTAGTGGGAAATTGGTAACCCAAAGTATAGTTTAGTCCATCTGGAGCGAGCACACATATTTGTTAGCTTAGCTTTTATCTGTTCATGCGATGAGCCAATTACAGTTGTTTGTTTTTACATTTTGCATGTTTACTTGACAGTATTTCTTGCATTTCCTTCATTTTATTATGCGAATGCTCTGAAAGGTTCCTTGGGATTTTACTTACTGGGCTCGTTTTTTTTTTTTTTTTTGGTTTTTGTTATGATTGAGTGCAAATCCTAGTACCAGTAAAGGAAAGGAGATCATAGGCGACTACATCTGATTGATCGCCATTGAGGGCCTACTAGTACGCGCTTATTTTGATATTTTGTATTATTTCGGGTATTGGGGGACTCGAGATGACACGGTACATGTATATATACCTTGTTTATAGTACTGTTGCTTATATACATAGTACTTTTCTGGATTTTCCACAGTAGGATTTGCTCTTATAAATAATGTTTACCATGCTAGTTACTTATTTTAATTGTATCAATTAAGGCTTCCGCTGATATATGTTAACTTGTAAGATATAACCCACTAGTATGGTTAGGCCTTAGAATAAAGTTTTAAATACTTAAAGAGAAAAAGTTAAGAAAATATTTATAATCCACTAACTAATTTGATAAAACATACGTGGACACAAATTTTGAGACAAGAGGTGGACAGACAGGTGTTGGACACGTGTAGTTAGGCCCCACTAGGCAAGGAGTACATGGAGACACGTCACCCCAGGATAGTAGGTGTCATCCCCTCAATAATGTGACTCTAGTAAGCTAGCTAAGCAGCGGGAAGACCTAGCAATATCCGAGTTTTGGTGAACTCAGAAGATTTCATAGGAGTTAGTTGTTGGATGGTGCACCATGGATGGTTCGCAGTATAGCATGGGGAGGCTCGCGCATGCGGATAGGGAATCATATGCGGCATAGACGCGGCAGCGTGTATGGGCGTGAACAAGGTCGCTCCTTGGCGCGCGCCCAGGCGCGGTGCCTGAGCGGGGAGTACAGTGGCGCCTTGGCACGGACCTTGGCACGGGCACGGTTGAGCTTTGGCACGTTCCTTGGCAGAGCGCGGTGGCGCCTTGGTACGGGACTTAGCAAGAGCAAGGTCGCACCTTGGCGGGTTCCTTTGGCACGTTCCTTGGCGGGAGCGCAGTGGCACCTTGGCACGGGCCTTGGCATGAGCAAGGTCGCGCCTTGGCGGGTTCCTTTGGCACGTTCCTTGGCGGGAGCGCAGCGGCGCCTTGGCACGGGCCTTGGCATGAGCAAGGTCGGGCCTTGGCAGGCTCCTTTGGCACAAGCAAGACACGAGTAGGGCGATACCTTGGAGATTCTCTTGGCACGAGCAAGGCCGCACCTTGGCACGGGCAAGGCATGCCTTGGAAAGGGTTGACAAATCTTGACTTGGGTGTTGACCCGATCAAAGTGCGCTTGGTCTCATTTCTTGATGTTTCCTATTGGAGCTAGGGAAACGGATTAACATCTACTATAAGGTGAGGTGTGTTCTCTCCTAGGGGTGGCATGGTCAAGGAAGCAAGGGAGACCCTCGAGCATGCCTTGGGCAACCATGCCAAGGCAAGACCCATGGACGGACCATGGTGCCGGCCACCCCAAGTCGGTGGGACTCGAACGGACCGAGCTCCGGCTAGCACCCAGAGTGCCTAGGCACGCAGCTAGGCACCACCAATCAGACCCTGTCCCTTGAGCAAGGTGAATTATAGGCTTGGACTAACCAAGTCAAGTGCGGTTACAGGCGATTATGTAACTACCTTGGTCATGGCTCATGGCATGACCAAGGCACGTCCCAGCAACTTTCAGACACTATGAGCATGTGCTTATTGACCAGGTGGTCAAGACGGTTATGAAACCAGGTGGCAGCGAAGGAAGGAAACAGTTAGGTGGTTGTTTTGCGCACTACATGGGTATGGTGGTCTACTTAGTCTCAAGTAATGTACATAGGATATGTCTTTGACAGTTATGTAACCAACTTGGTTGTTTTGCTATAAAGCAAAGACATGAGTGCTTGAGAGTGGCACGAGTTTGTGCATGAGAGGCATGAAATATATGAGATGTTAGAATTGTAATCTCATTGAACTAAGTAATAAACTTCCTTTGTGTCATTGTTGCTGTTCAATCACGTTTTTATTGGTGTGCTGAACTAAGGCGGTCCTAAGGCACCATGGGTTGGGTTGGATGAGAAAAATTTTCCTTAGGGTAAACCCCTCACTTAACGGCCCCGTGACAACTGGTATCAGAGCATCATTTTGGAGACGATAGCAACCCGAGCAGCAAGTGATCTGAGTGAGAGGGTAGCTCACTTAGAGCACACGATGGCAATGATGGGTGTTCCAGTGGAGGCAGCGAAGTCTTCAATGACGGCGTAACGCATGGAAGGGTTAGAGATGTTGGTGGCTTCCTTGGTGGCTAGGACAAAGTCACAAGTCCAGATTCGAGCAGTTGGTTGCTGATGTTTGTGCAATGGGTGGACTCACCAACGAGACAGTGGAGAAGATGGTTGTGGAGGTGAGTCTTCTCAAGAGAGTCGTAGGAGGAACCTCGGAGGTTTATGTTGCGGCGAAATTGAGACCTAAGGTGTCGGAGCCAAAGAGATTTTCAGGCAAGCGGAGCGCGAAAGAGCATGAAAACTTCCTTCGGGACATGGAGCAGTACTTTGCTACTGTCCAAATGGAAGACGACCAAAAAGGTCACCTTAACTTCCATGTATTTGGAAAGAGATGCGAAACTTTGGTGGCGAACTATGGTTGATAATGATGCAGCTGCTAGTCGACCAAGGACCGTGGAGTAGGAGGTGCTGAAACGGGTATTGAAGGATCAATTCCTGCCTATAAATGCGGCATGGCAAGCGCGGGAGGCCTTGCACCAATTGAAGCAGAAAGGTATGGTTAGAGAATATGTGAAAGAATTCTCTTCCTTACTGTTTGACATTAAAAATATATCCGAGGAGGAAAAGTTGTTTAATTTCACTGCAGGATTGCAAGGATAAGCGCAGTCGGAGCTGCAAAGGCAAGGCGTGAAAGACTTTTTGAGTGCAATTGCGGTGGCCGATAGCCTTGTAGATTATAAGACTAGCGGTGCTTCTTTTGAATCAAAAGAAAAGAAGTACAAGGAGAATGATCGAGCTGGTGGATCCAGGAAAGAGGATGAGCCTTCTTCAAAATTTGATGCTAGTGCCGAAGCATCAATGTCGAAAATGGGTTGTTTCATATGCGACGGTCCTCACCGGGCAAGGGATTGCCCAAAGAAAAAGAAACTGAATGCGATTGTTGCGGATGAACCAGAGGTTCGAATGAATCCATTGCAATTGCTTAACAAAGTGCAGGTGCAAAAGGTCGTGGGATCAGTAAGGCTGATGTTTGTGGAGGCTCAAGTCAACAACCAAACGATGAAGGTGTTGATCGACTCGGGGGCCATACAATCGTTTGTTGTAGAGAACCTAGCTCGGAGGCTTGGGTTGCAGCTTGTCGAAAGTGCAAGCATGGTGAAGGCGGTTAATTCAAAATCAAAGAAGGTTATAGACATAGCCTCGGACGTGAGCATTCGAATTGACACTTGGGAGGGCAAGGTAAATTTGATTGCTGCTCCATTGGATGATTTTGAGATCATTGCAAGAAATGATTTCTTGATGGCTGGGAAAGTCGTTGTGATTCCATCACTTCATGGCTTGCGGATCATGGATGAAAAAGGGTCGCGCTTTGTTCCAGCAATGCGAGGCAAGGGCAAAGGCAGTACAACAAGGCTGATGGCACTGCAAGTACGGGATCATATAGAGAAATGTTGCTTTGGTGGGCAGCAGTCTAGTGGAAAGGAAGAGTTGGGGTGTTCGATGAGGGCATCGAACTGTGACAACCCCAAACTCCGAGGCAAACCGAGTACCGACACGTCGCCAGACACGTCACCAAGCATGCCACGTCACCGCACACTTAATTTTGACTGTCTGCGACCTACACTTTTATACGTACCTTATTCACCTTAACTTAGAATTTATAGATATTTTATGGATATTCACATTAAATTGACTAATTTAAGTTATTCACGATTTATTAAATTATTAAATATCAAGCGGAGCCTTTTAAAAACATGCAAACATCGTATGAAAGAAAAGTTTGCATTTGTATAAATAACCCTATAGTATGGAAACCCGGCAATAGATACCATGTATATTGAGAGCAATAGAGGTGATAAAGATGAGCATATACATGTATCAGGTATACAAGTCTTTCCCAAAAAGTTCATAAAATAGTAAATAGATACGTACAACACCTACGCAAATGACAGGCTCTCCTAACTCAGTCGTAGATGCCTGAGACGCCCTTGGATCGGCTCGTCGCAAGATCTACGATTTGTCGCCAAAAACAATGACAAATCCCAGGTGAGTAAATCCCAGAGAACTTGAGCTAATATTCACCAATTCCAATAAAACGGCTACAATTCATGCAATTTAAATAAAGGACAAGAATAAGAAAATTCGCATGAAAATAAGTCGTTGAGAAGTCAAATTTGGACACGAGTGTAGCGTGACAGAGAACCCTAGTCGACATCCGAGAATCGTCATATCTAAATTGAGAGGAACCATTGACGACCACCTCACCAAAAATCTCATGGTCGAATGAGAGGAACCATTGAACGGAAGAAACCCCATCTAAACATCTCTCAAGAGGAACCATAGACGTAGACTTAGGTCTTCGTTAAACATATCTCAACCTACGATTTTCATGGCCAATTACTCGAGCAGCACAGGGTAGCTAGCCACAGGGTGTAAGTCTGTGCCATGCCCGACCCCTTCGACAAACACACATACACACTTGGGAGTAGATGAACAGTAATTGAACAGCAATGGAAAACACAATGGAATAATTTAGAATGCAAAATAAGGTAAGTGCCATAAATTGAATTTCAACTAATTTTCTCTTGGGATTACTTACCTCAAGCAATCGCAAATATCTCTCCAAAGTGTCACGTACACGCCTCGAGATACGTACTCTACACCAACTATGGTAGCCTAAGTCTCTGGTGTCCAATTATAAATTTTTATCATTTAGGGCTATGTTACTTAAATCATTCAAATCACAATTAAATTAGGTGAAGTAAACCTCACCTCCATCTCGTCGTCGAATCGCACTCCTCATCTAGGATTCGATGAAGTCCGATAATGCGCCACCGTGTTGTTCACCATTGCATTGCTTCTGCATTGCCTCGCAGATCGCGATCTGCCATGTCGCCGCCGCATTGCTGCCCGCCGCCTTTGCCATCTCCGTCATCGGCGCCACACTGCTGCAGTGCGCCGTCCGCACCACTGCAGTTTCGTGCCGCTATAGTGCGTCGTCCGCGCCACTGCAGTTCCACGCCGCCGCAAGTCTGCCGTCCTCCGTCGTTCGTTCACCGCCGCGCGTGACATTCTTTGGTCATCATCGCACTACTCGCGCTGCTTTCATCCAAGCCGCCACCACCATCGCCTGCGAGTAGCTGCTGCTGGAGATCCAGCCATCCATTGCTGCAACTTGTCCACCGGTCTTCTCTGCTGCTGGGACGCCATCGTCGCCGCTTCCGGCATGCCCTCGCAGGAGCTTCCTGCTTTCTTCGCTACCCCACCATCTTCTCTCCATCTCTCTGGTTCTTTCTTCCTCTCTCTCTCTCTCTCTCTCTTCTCTCTCTCTCTCTTTCTCTCACTTCCAAATTTGAAGAGAAATATGTTTTTTAGAAATGACAAAATGAAATGATGAGGGATGGGCTTGATGTGATGTGTGACATGATGGGGTGAGTGATGTGACCACTCAATCCCATACAACCTCGTACGCCCGCGTTACGCACACTCCACGACGTCACACACTCTCGTCACTACACGTGCACACCAAACGAAATTCTTAATTAACGCGGCGCGACTTATTAAGTAATAATAAAATAATTAAACTCTCGCCACACAAAAATAACATATTTCTCCGATTAGGTGTGTCATTGACTTTTCCGTGACGTCCACGAGGGTCTGAGCTTATGTTCTTAATTTGTAATTTGCTAGTTAATCGGGATCGATTAAAACAGGTCGTTACAATCTTCCCAACTAAAAGGGATTTCATCTCGAAATTCAAATTTAACCTAATCTCTACCATGGAATAAGTGGAGTATTGTCTTCGCACGGTAGACTCTCTCTCCCCAATTAGGCCCTTCAAGAGAGAAACCTTCAAGTAGACCAAATCATCCACTTCATAACTCAGCCCGTCGCGGTATTTGTTCACGTACTCCTTTTGTCTGTCTTGAGCAGCTTGTAACCTCTGACGAATCAGCATAATTTTCTCTGTATGATCTACAACAATCTCAAACCCAACGGCAGCTACGTCCTCGGGCTCTGCCTAGCAAGCTGGTGATCTGCATGGTTTCCTGTATAGCGCCTCGAATAGTGGCATCCCAATACTAGCTTGATAGTCATTGCTGTAGGCAAACTCACAAAGTGGCAAACTCCTCCCATGACTCCAAACTGTAGCGCGCAGGCTCTGAGCATGTCCTCCAGGATTTGAATAAGTCTCTCAGACTGCTCGTCAATCCGCGGATGAAAAGCCGCGCTGAACCACAATCTGTTACCATACTGCTCATGCATGGCCTGTAAAAGTCGCGAAATAAGTCGATTGTCTCTATCTGACACTATAGATACTGGCACTTCGTGCAGTCTGATGATTTCTTGCCCGAAGAGCATGCTCAACTGTGGAAAACTATATTTCATGGAGGTTGGGATACAATGCGCTGATTTTGTCAGTCGATCCACGACTACCCAAATGGCATCGTGCTTGCGCAAAGTCGTCGGCAACCCACTGGCGAAGTCCATGGTGATGTGTTCCCATTTCCACTGTGGGATGGGTAATGGTCGCAACAGTCCTCTAGGCTTCCTGTACTCAGCCTTAACCTGCTGACACACCTCACAACTCCTCACATACTGGCTGACATCTGCCTCCATCCCTGGCCACCAAAATAACTATCACATATCACTGTACATTTTGATCCTGTCGGGATGCATTTTGTACCTGGAGCTGTGAGGCTCCTGAAGAATACCATCACGTAACTCTGCCACTGTCGGAACCCACAATCTACCTGGGTGTATCAAACACTTATCAACGGACTTGTGCCAATCTGGTTAACCTAGTCTCTGTGTCATGTCCTTGAACCTTTGATACATCACATCAGCTCTCTGACATTCCAAGACGCCTTGAATAGATATTTTCGTTCATCGCATCTGCCCGCAAATATGTGCCTCTGCGGTATTTGGAACCTCTTATAGACTCATGGCTACTGCGAGCTCCAAGTTGTGCATTGGATAGCTCCTCACATGAGTCCTCAACTAACGCGATAAATGAGCTATTACTTGTCTCCCTGCATCAGTATGCATACCAGACCGGTGCCACAAGCATCGTAAGAATAGTCAAGTCTTTGGCCGGCTCGAACAACATCAACAACGGTGCAGAAGTCAATTTCTTCTTCGACTCGGTGAAGGTCGTTTCGCATTCACTGGACTAATGGGAGATTACCACCTTCTTTGTCAATCTAATCATCGGCGCCGCAATTTTTGGAGAATTCCTGCACAAAGCGTCGATGATATCCTGCCAATCCTAACGGCTCCTGATGTCTGTTGCGCACATTGGCGTAAGGCAGTCGGTGTTAGCGTGAATCTTACTCGGGTCCACTGAAGTACCTCTATCGCTGATCACATGTCCCAAGAGTTTCACCACTAAACATCAAAACTTGAACTTATTGGGCTTGGCGTACAGTTTGTGCTCCCTTAATCTCTAGTCGGAGTCCTCGAATAAAATAATGGACCTGAAGTCGCTCGGTTCTAGCTACGTCCATCGCAATGTACACAGGTATGTGAATATCTCCATGTTTTGCGCCACCGTCTGGCCACTATGCCTCAACATCAAGAACTCGTCTCTCAGTCTCAGTTGAATATCGATCGAGATATACAAATCATAGAAGAACTTCTTGAACTTTGCCGGGTTAATTTCACTGATGGTCACTCGAGTTTGCAATTTGTAACACTTTGGTCACTAAACTTTCATTTGTCCCAAATATATCACTAAACTTTACAAAACATTTCAACAAAGTCACTCCGACCACTCTCCGATCAAAAACCCACCGACGCTGCGGACGTGGCGCCACGTGGGATTTCATGGGAGGTCACTTAACTTTTTAAGTGATGACATGGCATGCCACATACACACCCACCCCACCCCACCCTTAGTTCACCCCACACCTACACAAATTTCTTTTCTTCCTCTCCAACCCCCTGAAACTTTGTGAGTCGTCTTCTTCGCCCGTGAGTCGTGTTCTTCGCCGTTCTCTCTCTCTCTCACGGTTCCTCTCTCACGGCCGTGCTCTCCCCTCCCCCTCCCCCCACTGGTTCGTCTTCTTCGTCGTGCTCTCTCTCTCTATGTCGCGGTCGTGCGGTCGTGCTCTCCAACCCGCAACTGGTTCGTCTTATTCGCCGTGCTCTCTCGCGCGCAGTTCCTCTGTCGCGGTCGTGCGTCGTGCTCTCCAATCCCCCACTAGTTAGTCTTCTTCGCCGTGCTCTCTCTCTCTCTCGCGGTACCTCGGTCGCTCGCGGAGCTTCGATCCCGCGCATCGGCCTCGACGGCACGAGGCAAGGTCACTGTCTTGCGGAGCTTCGATCCCGCGCAACCAATCGGCATCGACTTCACGGTGCAAGGTGTCAATGTAAGAGATTTATTCTTCGCACTAGTTTTTTTGGACCGATGATAGATCAAACATGGAGTTTAATAGGCAAATTTTGTTTTGTTGGGTAGATATGCAGTGATTGAAGGATTAACTTATTCGGGCATGCTTAGATTCCTTATTTGTTATTGTTTATGAATGGTTTATTCCACTATACGTATGTAATAAACTTCATGAATCTCCAGTACTGTATAATTCCTCATCAATGTTGTACACTTTTTGTTATCGAAGTGGTTCCATTTTAGTTTGCTGGCTAATCTTTACTCTATTAATTATTGCTTTGTTAACAAGTTGACATTGGTGTTTCTGTGGTCAATTTCAATTAAGTGCAAGACAGAGTAGTTACAACATTATTGGATCAGGTAAAACCTGAACTAACCATTGTTCTTTCTATTTGTGTTTGTGTTTGATATGTCGTTGAAGAAACCGTTGTTGCGTTCCCGCTTTGAATCTAATCATGTATTGTGAAGGGAAGTTAAAAGACTTTCGTTGTTAGTTAGTTCTCTACTTTACTTCTATATGTTCTTTTGAATATATTTAACTATTTGGTTTTATGGTTTTGTACATCTCAAGGGACATTTTTAACATCCTTATCATTGCAGGAATCATTTTCACAATGGAGATGATGGTCAAAAAGAAGTGGAGCCTGTCTTAGAACAAAGATATTTTGGGTCCCCAGATATTAGAGAGCAAGAATTAATGGACTTAGAGGTTAGTTAGCAAGAAGAAGTGGAACCTCCAGAAGAACAAGACAATGGAACAATTCAACATGAAGAAATAGAAACGGATGAAGACCATGATTTTTTTGAGAGTGACAATGATGTTGAGGACGATGATGACTATCAAGAAGTTGTTGACGAACAACTTCACAGTAGAAAAAAATGAAGGCCTAAGGTTATTACTTCACCTCGTAGTAGTGCACTTGCGATTGTTGAAGTGCATGACCAAGACTCAGACTATGCAGCATCAGATGAGCTCCACGCAGATGATGATTCTGATGGATCTGAGAAGATGAGTTATGTAGAGTTCGATGAGTTCAAAGACATGGCAAACCCACAGCTCGAATTAGGCATGAAATTCTCTTCTTTCAAGACATTTAAGCTGGCATGCAGGAATTGGGGTATTCAAAATAAGCGACAAATATGATTTACTACGAATGATATGAAATGGTGCATATGTAAATGCCAGCGCTTCAAGTCTAGCAATTGTGAGTTTTGAATTTTTGCTTCTCACGTGGGTAAAGATGACTCGACGGTTCAAATCAAGTCAATCAACTTGACCCACTCATGTACCAAAGTGAACAAGAATTATCACGTGACTTCTGACTGGCTTGCAGAAAAGTATATTGAACAATTTCGAGTGGACCCAAATTGGTCAGTATCGGGTATTATACAAAGAGTGAAGGATGACTTAAAGTTCGAAATAAGTCGAATGAAAGCTTGGAGAGCAAAGAAGAAAGCAATGGAGATGATGAATGAAGACGAGGAGAGCCAATACCTAAAACTTCATTTGTATGCACTTGAGCTGCTAAAAACAAATCTGGGCACAACAGTCAAAATGACGCAGCATCTAGGGGTATTTCAAGGCATATATATATGTCTCGCTCCATTGAAAATGCTTTCAACTCAGGATGTAGGCCTTTGATTTCTCTTGATGGTTGTTGGTTAAAGGGTCAATATAAGGGACAATTACTTGCTGTAGTAGGGATAAACCCAAATGATTGTATATTTCCCATTGCTTATGCGGTGGTTCAAGTTGAGAGTAAAGGCACATGGCAATGGTTTTTAGAATTACTTAAGGATGACTTGAACATTGTCAACAGCTATAGCGTTGCTTTCATGTCGGATAGGAAAAAGGTACAATTTCTTTTCATGTTTTTTTTTGCATAATGCATGTTTGATTTCATTATTTACTCCTTGAAGTTCACTCTCGCTGCAGGGACTTGTTAGCGTTGTTAAAACTGTTTTCCCCAATTCAGAACATAGACATTGTGTGAGACACTTGTACACAAACTTCAGAACAAGGTTTAAAGGAATGGAACTTAAGCAAATGTTGTTGAGTGCAGCTAGGGCCACATATCGCGAGAGAATGATCTTTTGGTTAGATGAGTTGGAGAAGGTTAATAGAGATGCTAGATTGTGGTTGAACGAGGTTCCCATCGAATCTTGGTGTAGGGCCAATTTCCAAACACGCCCTAAGTGTGATATGTTGCTTAATAATTTGTGTGAGTGCTTCAATCGATACATTTTAGAAGTCAAGGACAGAGGAATCATTGACATGCTAGAGATGATAAAGGTCAAGTTAATGCGGAGGCTCAGGCGCAAAAAGGAGGATATGCAGAGAATCATTGCTAAGGGGAGAAAGCGAATATGTCCTAAGATTCTAAAAAGCTTGAGAAACTTAAAGATGAGTCCATTTTCTATGTTGTTGAATACTCGGGTGGCCCTTCTGTGTCATGTCATGGACACGGTAAGACATATGTGGTAAACATGATGGACTTGTGTTGTGATTGTGGGAAATGGCAGCTTACGGGCATCCCATGCGAGCATGCGGTGGCAGCTATTATGGGAAATGATGGGGACCTAGTGGATTACATCAATGAGTGTTACTATATAAGCACTTACATGAATGTGTATTCACACTACATCAACCTAACAGAACGTGAGGAACTATGGCCTAAACCAACGGAAGATGTCCAACCAGTCAAACCACCAGCGCAAGTCCAAAAAAGGAGACGAAGAAAAGTAACAGCAAGGAGAAAGGAGCCTGAGGAAATAGCGATTGTGGCTGCGCAAAAAAAGATGTCTAAGAAGGCCACAGTACATATGACTTGTCAAATTTGCCATGTTGAAGGTCATAATAAACGTCGTCATACTCAGGGTCAAAACAAGGTATATCTTGTTTTACTTATAAAATTTTATATGTTATTAAAACACTTGTTATATTTTTGTGTGATGTGACTTTGCATTTATATAATATTAAGAAAAAGAAAGGGCCAAGTGAAGGAGTTCAAGTGGATGAGAATTCTACATGTGGCGAGACACCTCTTGAGCAGGTATGTATGTTACATTGTTGGAGGGATTGAATGGTTTGGAATTGAATTCCATAATGTATTAATAATGTATTTTAAATCTTGACAGCATAACCTTTTTACGACTAATGATACAATTGCGAGTGCTTCCCAACCCCTTCCTACAATGCCAAGTATGATGGATTGTTCACAACCTATTCCAAGGATTTCTCCAAAGTCAAGAGCGAAGATTCCAGTTGTTCGACGTCGTGGCGGTGGAAGAGGTGGAGTAATTGAAAGAGGTGGATGATGTACAAAGGATGCGATTGTTTTCCGGATATATGGGTGAAACTTCCATGTTGGATGATGTACAAAATATGAAACTATTTTTTTTGGTGCATGTGTAATGGCAACCCATTTTTTTTTAATGACAATCTATTTTAAAATGTTTGGAAACCGATGTGGAGTCGTGTTCTGACTTGCATCTCTTGTTGAACTCTTTAATGTATCCAAATGCTTAATTAAGAGTCAAATATCCAAATTCATGGGCATAAAGCAAATTGAATGTGCTCGGCTTTGGCTTTGAACAAACTGGCAAAAGAAATCTTGAATTCATCTTCTTCTTTTTTTTGAGATTAACCATAAACCTTATTAATGAAGCTATAAAACATGAAAAAAACAGCAAAGAAAAAAAAAGATTTCAAACAGTAAAGAAAAAAAAATCTTGAATTCATCTTCTCTTGTTTTTTAGCCTGATTATGCATGCAGGGTATTCAATTTGTGAATTAAAATAGATTCCTACAAGCGTAGAAGAGCAAAATCATAGAAGCGAGAGTATTCAATTTGTAAATCTAAATTAATTTGCACTCTAAACTTTTGAATTCAACACATAGTTTAATTTTTCATTCATAAGCTACAAAACCACAATACATGGTTTGGCATAAGTTCTACACAAAATGACACTGCAACTTTTCCCTTCGATTCCAACCGAAGATGACTACTTCGTTTCTCCTCCAACCATTGTGTTTACTTGTATACAATGAAACCAAACAACAATACAATGACAACCAAGCATAACCAACATGCAACTGCACAACCGTTGAGTTTCCTACGCCCGTTAAACTCGTCTTGCAACCTCTTCTCGCTTTCCATTCAGTCTAACTTCCTCAACAACCTATTTATAACAATCGTTGCCCGGTCAGTCATTTTAGGATCAAGCCAGTAAAAGTATTCGCAAACGCATCTATGCTGCAGAACAACGAAGATTTTCATTTAATTTCCTTCATATGAATAACATTTAACAATTTCATAGAATATAAACATTTCTGTACAAACCGTGTATTTCCTGCATCTATAAAATCGTCGTCCTGGATTTGTAGCCATCCACGAGGTGAACACCACTGCTAGCACGCCGCAATAACAATACTCGTGTCCTTCGACGAACTCCATGATTTTTGGCCAAGCTACAAATATAACGATGTAGCTACAAACAACCAAACTCTTATCAAAAAAACTTCCTTCATGATCAAACAAAACTTCCTAAAATATTAAAGAAAGACAAGCATGCCACTCTAATTGAAATTTGAACTAAGGTTGTGGCCCTTGAATGAGTGTTATGGATAAAGCAGGTTCATGTAGTTGATCCATATAATTGGGAAAAAGGCTTATGCAGACAAGAGTTAATGTAGTTCTACAAAACATTTCATGTGAGATGGACGAGACATCATTTGCCTGCAAAGTGTTGGTTCATGCCTTCATCAGAAAATAAACATTATCATTTCCATATCAACATCCACAATATAACAACTTTGTTCTTTAGTTTTACATATTCCTTTATTACTTCATCACTACAAGAAGAGCAAATACAGGGAGACTACTTAATGCCTCCCATCACAGTGCTATACACAATAACAAGTATAAAACCTTACAAAGGCAAAAACCTCTTCCCTCTCGGGATGAAAAACCTATACATGTAATAACTCCTTAGTGTTCAAGTTCATGTAATTATAGTGTGTATTATGAAAAGAAAACTATACTTCTACTGAATTCTCTATGTGTTTCTAACTTTTCTTCTTTAGCTATCCATGTTTGTATTCACCAATTACTATCCCCCTTTCGTGCATAAATATACATCTCCTCTTATTAGTTGCTTTCGAAGATGTCCAAGAGCGAGAGCGCCTGTAAATGTCTCATAATACTTTCTCTTGTTTCTGAGAGTATCTTTGTCGGTTCATGAAGATAAACACTTACATGCCAACATCATAATCTAAGCTTGAAAACCAAAAATTAAGCATTCAAATGTGCTACTTCAAGGTATGCATCAAAAGTTCATTCAAGCATATCTACTCACTTTCACATACGTGGAGGGACAACATAATACCATAAAACAAATTTCGATCAAATAGATGAGAATACCATAAAACCTTCTCCAATGCACAATGTGAATTGCAAATGTGAAGATCATTGAAATTTGTAAATCATGTTATTGCTAATTTATACATCAGTGTTAGCTTTCAACATCAAGAGCAACTTCCACTGTCACTTCTTCTAATTAACAGCATTGTTTCATTTGCTTAATCAGGTATTAAAAATTGAAAGACCATTCTTTTCAAAACAGCCCTCCTTCCCAATACCCACAATTCAAATTAATTAAAGGTCCAAACAAGCATCAAAGAACAGTTGTTTTTTTTTCTCAGTTGCCTTCATATTTTTTTCACTATATGGTCTAATTGCATAACATATATCTGAGACCCTTCTAGTAATCACTGCAAAATTTTGGTCTAATTGCAGAAAATCAATCTAATTGCAAGAAAAAAAATTGAGGTAGAGGACGAACCAGAAAAGGGGGGGAAGATGGCGAGATCGAAGGACCGCGCCCGAGACAGAGACAGAGATGTACACGCACGACCGCGAGAGAGCACGACGAAGAAGACGAACCAGTGGGGGAGGGGGAGAGCACGACCGCGAGAGAGCACAACCGCGAGAGAGCACGGCGAAGAAGACGAACCAGTTGGGGGGAGGGGGAGAGCACGACCGCGAGAGAGGAACCGCAAGAGTGAGAGCAAAGCGAAGAAGACGATCCAGGGGATAGGAGAGCACGACCGCGAGAGAGAGAGCAACCAAATTCAACGATTCAGGGGGTTGGAGAGTAAGAAACGAATTCAGGGGGTTGGAGAGGAAGAAAAGAAATTTGTGTAGGTGTGGGGTGAACTAAGGGTGGGGTGGGGTGGGTGGGTGGGTGTGTATGTGGCATGCCATGTCATCACTTAACAAGTTAAGTGACCTCCCATGAAATCCCACATGGCGCCACGTCAGCAGCGGTGGTGGGTTTTTGATCGGAGAGTGGTCGGAGTGACTTTATTGAAACGTTTTGTAAAGTTGAGTGATATATTTGGGACAAATGAAAGTTTAGTGACCAAAGTGTTACAAATTGCAAACTTGAGTGACCATCGGTGAAATTAACCCGAACTTTGCCCAAGTACTCGGCTCTCCGTGGGCGGCTGTGTGGACGGTTCACCATACTGCAGCATCTCCCATAAGCATGAATCCGAAAATCATATCTCGTATGTTGTTGTGAATCCTCAAAATTCTGTGACGTTTCTCGTATGAACAGATCCACTTCAAGCTACCTCTAGGTCTCTGCCTCCATGATAGTAACCTGACTGAACACAAACGAACTCCCTAATCAACTTCGCCTAGGCTAATAAGAATGTCTCGAATGTAATCTCCTGGGATGTAATCAGGGTCGGTGCCACGGTCGGCGTAGTCAATGGGGTAGTGATTGCTGGCAGTATCACAATAGTAGTGGTCGTGAAAAGGGTCGCCGAAACAGTCGGCGCAATAACTGTCTGCTCTACAGTAGTGGTGACGACGAGTGTGGCAGGGGTTGGTATTGCCGCTGCCTACGCTCGAAGCAATCGAACATCTCCTCGAGCTGCAAACTATGAAGTGCGACCGTGTCGCGCAAGGTCTGATCCGAGTCGGGAGGTGTCGAGCCGCTCGCCTAGCCTCTGTCATCTATATGAAGAACTGATCGTCCATCCATGTCGAATTTGCAAATCACGAACGTCCGTATCAGCCTCTTATACGCATATATACGCATATATATTATTACAGATCAAAATATATAACGTATAAGCTTTGATACTACCCATCCATGTTCGCTTCCCAACTAAAGTTCTAAGTCAGGATCTTCGGGTTTCCACATCTAATGTTTGTTGTTAAGTTTTATTCGGTTGTATTACATTTTCCCCTAGGTTCGCCTGAACCTACGCTCTGATACCAACTGTTGACGTTGGTATCACAATGTCTTAAGCCATAAGATTCTCAAAACTATCCCTTAGGTTCGCCTGAGCCTAAGCTCTGATACCAACTGTGACGGCCTCAAACTCCGAGGCAAACCGGGTACCGCCACGTCGCCAGACACCTCACCAAGCATGCCACGTCACCGCACACTTAATTTTGACTGCCTGCGACCTACACTTTTATACGTACTTTATTCACCTTAACTTAGAATTTGTAGATATTTTATGGATATTCACATTAAATTGAGTAAGTTAAGTTATTCACGATTTATTAAATTATTAAATTTCAAGCGGAAGCCTTTTAAAAACATGCAAACACCGTATGAAAGAAAAGTTTGCATTTGTATAAATAACCTTATAGTGTTGAAACCCGGCAATAAAGCGAATAAAGGAATAATAAAATAAGAATAACTGTAACATCAATTGAAGTATAATGAGAGAGCCCCTTATTGAGGCAGTTGTCATCCCTCTTTCCATTTTTTCTAGATTATTTTCGAGCTATCCTGGGATTTGCCCCTGCCAATTTTGGACTTGAGGAATGTAGGACTATAATAATTTGCAAGATTTTTAAAGCTTTTCCATTCCTAGAGTTCTCATCCTTCTTTTCACCCGATTTATATTTTGAAAATGTGTTCGTAAGCAATTCTTCCTAGTAATCCGACTTCGAAAAACTCATGATAAATCTTTTTTAATAGGTAATATGAACTCGAACTTGTAATTTGCTTTTTATATAGACCTACTTCCATTTGGTGAAGTTTTAAAGACCTAATTAAGTTTTAATGTATTTAATGTATTTAAGTTTTAAAGGTCTAATTAAGGTAAAGTTACACATAAGAAGTTCAATCCTCCAATGGGTGGCTTAAACTACTTGCATTTGGTGGCGATAGTTATAACTTAACATCAAAAAATTGAAAGAGTTTCTTTTAGATTGAGTTAACTCGTAAACAATAATTCAATATTGATAAGAAGCCAACTTAATTAGATACAGCATACTTAACTCCAAAATGAGTCAACCCCCAACATTTCCTTTGACATCTGCGTCAATAATAATTCATCTAATTAGAGATGCTTTGGCATAACTCTCTAATCTTTCCTTCTTGCTTTCCACTTTATTCATCAAATAAGTCAAATTTGTAAAGTTGGTCATCTTTCAAATTTTAGGCTATTGTTTCTTTTTTATTTTATTGAACAAATAATTAAACATTATAAAAATTAACAAGACATATTTGCGAGTTGATCAAAAGTCTATTGTATAATTTTTTTCAAAAGAAGATATTCGCAAGTTGTGTGCTTATCTTTTGGAAGGCTAGGGAGGACTAACAACCAAAAGTCATTAATCTCAGGGATAAATATTGATGTATAGTTCTATTTTTTTTTTCAAAAAAAGCTAGTATTTAGATGAGCAGTTCATGTCGTCGGTATATTTCATGTAATGTTTAACAATGTTTATAGTATATGTGTCCACAATTGTGAATTCAATTTTGTCACGTGTTTTGCTTTGATATTTAGTTCCTATGGATCATTTTTTTTCGTTCTATTTTTTTTCTTTGCTAAATGATGCTTCTTGAATTGCATTTTTACTTCTTACGTATTCAAATTATGTACGTTTGGATTTTATATTACATAGTTTGTTCAAACTCATACATATTATTTAAATTAGATTTTATATTTAGTTGCATATTAAATTAACATTATTTATTTATTTTAATTACTACTCTAAATTTGTTTCATTAGATTGTAGTTTAACAATCTCATCTAAAAATATATTAAGTATAACCATTTTACCTTGCATTAGCGAGTTAGCATGATTAAAAACTTAGGAGTTATCAACAATAGTGAATACGCCGTAAGAAAAGCAATAAATACTAATCGTAGGAAGGTGGATAATTTGAAACGTAAATTTGCAATGGATGAAGAAAAAGAAATGAAGTGGGCTCGCCAAAGACAACTAAGGAGTGAAAAGAAAGAGTTGAATGATCACAATATGGATTTGAAACTTCACAAAATATTTTATGAAATATTAAGTAGGGTAAATGCTATGAAGCAAAATGAATGATTTTAACTAATAATTTAGAAATTAAGTTGCCTTTATTTTTTTTTTATGTATAGGTCCTCGGAATGCAAAACCACGGTATGTCGTTATGAATTTTGAGCATGTTGCAAGTTCAACCACTACAAAAAAATAGCAGATCAGAAACGAAAATTTCCGTTGCTGATTAGCATAAATTCCGTCTTTGATCAAATTATGCAACGGAACAGAGACGGAATCTATTGTCTCTAAAATCGTCGTCGCTAATTTAGTCAACGAAAATGTGTTTCCGTTGCTGATTAGAGACGGATTATAGACGAAATTTAGAAGCGGAATAGAGACAGATCGGAAATGCACATTCTTCTAAAGGGTACAATTGTAATTGCATTCCGTCTCTGATCCGTTTCTAATCAGAGACGGATCAGAGACGGAATGCAATAATTCCGTCTTTGATTAGCAACGGATCAGAGACGGATTTATTGGATTCCGTCTCTAATCCGTCTCTGATTAGCAACGGATCCGAGACGGAATTATTGGATTTCGTCTCTGATCCGTCTCTGATCAGCAACGGATCAGAGACGGAATTATTATATTCCGTCTCTGATTAGCATAAGAACGTTGATGGAATGCAATAATTCCGTCTCTAATCCGTTGCTAATTTATGAATTTCGTCTCTGATCCGTTGCTATTTAGTATCAAAGTTTAGTTTTGCCCAATTGGGCTCGACTATTTCCTCGAAAATTAGAGACGGAATAGCAACGGAATCTCTGAATTTCGTTGCTAATCCGCCTCAATTCCTCTTTGTTTAGTTTTCAAAATTAAGCTCAATCCAATTGGTTCTCCATAACCTCTAAAGCTGAAAATACAACCATAAGACCTACTCCATCGCCTGCACCCACTCCAATACTCCTTGGGGGTGCTAACATCCCCCAAAAAAATAGAATTTGGCATATATACATCGACAATATATATCAACAAATATTCAAATGAGAAAAAAAAAATGTACAATTCGACATTGAAAAAGATTTATATATATCCACGAAAGCTTGTCAAGTATAATAAATGTTCCAAATTTCTAAGTATTCACAAAAATCACCAATCATATTGTTCAACAACCATAAAAAAAAACTTACAATCCTCTAAATATGCACAAAAAGAAGTATCAATCTAAAAGTCATGTAAACAACTATAAAAGTTACATGATATGCTTTAAATTCCTCATCTCTCACTCGAAAACCAGATTATGGCAGGTATTGTCACAGGGATATGGGCAATCAATGGCATTAACTCCCACTGGATCGAAGAACCAGTCACCTACTGATAGGGCCACGCTCTGCAAATATTGCAAAATGGATCAAACTCATGATAAACAAATTGAAACCGCAAAAAAATTATCTCCATTTACGGTGCAAATCTTTTTTCACCGATGAAAATTCATTGTCGTTAACTTAATTCACATGTAGGCTAATATTCCCAAAATGTATTACTAGTGTAAAAGAACCTTCAAAAAATGTGCATAGTAATTAAAAATGGTGAAAACCAACTCCTCCTATGACAAGGGATTTTTAAGATCCACTAACTAACAATTCTCTTCAAGTGGATATTAGTAAATATAGTAAGCCTTTCAGGAAAGCAAGAAGACAATTCATAGCAAAGAAAAAGAGCAAGTGCCTTTAGATTAAGGGGAAAAAAGGTACCTTGTCTTGAATCATAGGAGAATCATCTGCAAACCATGTGTCTTGTCTCTCGGAATGGCAGTGAGCAAAACATGAATTTATGAACAACCTATTTTTATTAGATTTTGAAACACCCTTAATTGCATCCAGCATTTGGTTCCTGAAGCCTGCTTCATTAGAACAAATGGTAAATCTACCTGATTTTACAAGAGAAGCCTGATCCAATAAAGCTTTAAACAAACAAAAGTAAAGTGATTAATTACCTTGCAAAAATTGGATCTGAGATACATTGCACCGTACATGATTTAATTTACAGTCATGCCAATCATTATTAGGGTCATCTACACGAGGAGCTAGACTTTCCTAGAGCTGATGAAAGGGAAAACAAATCAAATGCGTCACCAAATAGTAAAAAAAAAACATATAACATGACACCATGGTTGATGCATCAATGTGGCCATCAAGATTCTCGTCTGAATGTTTCCAGTAGGCCATTTCAGTTAATTAACTTTACAAATAAAATGATTAATGGTCTTTCTTTAAATAACAAAATCAGCAACACCCTAAATGTTCAAGATTCAACATTGACTATTCTTCAAGTCACTAACATTTTTAGCCATATTAACTAGTTGTTGAAAACTGAAGGCAAACGAAATTGCTTAATATGTACTCATGAGATCGCTTAAGCGATGATATGAAGTTTCATGTTCACGATAAGGATAATGAAAGGAAGAGAGAGAAAACCAAACCTCATGTGACAAAGTATATGCACTTTCTACTAATACCACATGTTACGTTAATTACTATTCTAACATGTTCCTAGCAAATTATCCATTTTCAAAACTTAATCTTCCATAAAATGCAGGAAGAACTCAACTTTAAAGCCCCAGTCGGAAAAGGTACTTCGTGAGTTGTGATGATTCTTCCATCACCGAGTGCCAAAAGGCTGTTGTTTATTTCAGAATCCAAAATTACCAAATCATCATAATCATAGGTACCAAAACAAAGAAAAGTGCAGAAAATGATCAGAAAAAGATTGGGTGACATACTTCTAAAACACACATCATTTGTACAATCGAATTTGCATTAAAGTGCGCATGAACACACCACAATTTGGTGACATTCCACTTTTCCTATATAAGTGGCATATCACTAGTCTAACACAGTCATGATTTTTAAGAAACAAGCAGATCAATGTTTCTTTCCCCTAAGAGTATATTGACTTTGTTCCCTTCTCCCTAATTAGTATATCAACTTCGGAAATTGTCACTTTCCCCAGAATGGTAAAAAAACTACATGGCTGACCGTTATACTCAAGATCAAACAATGTTCCTTACTTTTGTCCCAATATGATGCAGAAATTTCAAATCTCTCCTGAAAAGGACTTAATAGAAAAGATTCCAGACATTGACAATTTTAGGCAACACTTGCAACTAAAAGCTTCACCTGAACGGTGATCAGCGCCTTGTGAGTTCACTTGGCCTAATTACTTCTCTCATAATAGTATATTAAACAGACATACTTGCGCAACTGAACTAGGCAAAACAAGATTCACAAAAGAAGCTAGGGACCAAGATTGTACCTCGGCCACAAGGCAGTGACTGGCTCAAATGCCTAGATGACCACCCATGAACACTAACGGAGCGCATTATACAGGGATCAGACAACACAGGATAAGATATGTCAGTGATGGACGCACCACCAACGATGTAGTTTGATCTTCTAATCAGGCCATCAGCGGCCATAACTCCCGGAGTGAAAGGAGAAACTGCTAAGAATCCTCCAGCACTTCCATCTTGGAACACATGCGTGGAAGCTGAATGTGACGGCCCCAATTTTTCCACGCATTGGGCCCCGCCCGGCCTAAACCTACGTGGACCCCCGAGCTAGTCTCGCAAGGTCAACGCAGGCCTAGTCAGCCTTCCAATCCATCATTATTAGTACATTCACCATTTACAGTTGAGTTATTAATATTTTTTCGAGTTTTACAATTTTAGCGGAAGCAATTACTACAAATAAAATAACTCAACCAAATTTCAAGGAGTTAGGCAACCTAAATGTGGAACCCAGCATAAATATTATCAGAGGAGAGTAAATACAAAATATACAAAAAATCACCTAGCTATGAAGCATTCCCTTCGCTACTCGTCATGTGCTGCACTCGATCAAACATAAGAATGACGAGCCCAGGTAAGTAAATCCAGTAGGACATATATACGACATTTCACAATATCCAAAGCAACAGTTCATGATATCCAAAGCAACAGTTCATGATATCCAAAGCAGTCAAATTCATGCAAATAGAACGAAAGAAATAAACACGCATGAATATACAAGACCGTAAACAATCCATCAATGAGTGATACTCCCAAGATAGATGTATATGTCTCCCCAATTACTCTGAAAGACATATATATCGTCTGTGTTCCCCCCATATGCGCGTGCGAGCGAGTTAACCCCAGCGAACTACACATATGGGCATAGTTGGGCATAGTTAGGCATAATTTTGCAGTGAACAACAATAAGTTATCGCAAAATAGTAAATAACAACAGTCAATGGATAAACATGAAATACTGTATAGGTCCCTAGCTGGTTTACTTACCTAGAGAAATCGCGAATTCTCTCGCGTCTCGATTTGCGCGCCCGACACCCGACTCCTAAGTCCCTGGTGTCAATTTCTACCAATTAAATAATTTTATTTCATATTATTCACATCACGCTGAAATTTGGTGAAATAAATCTCACCTCCACCGCGTTGTCGCGATTTCGTCGACCGATCGAAACCGCGCCACCGCGCCATCGGCGCTGCTGCCTCGCCGGCACCCCCACCGGCCACCGCCGCTGCCGTCGTCTCGCTGCGTTACGTCGCGTCGCCGCTTTCACACGCCATCGTTGCCGATCCGACCCCCTGCCGGCGTGACCGCCTTGCTGCCGGCGTCGCCGCCTCGCTGCCGTGCGACGCTGGCCCTGCCGCGACTGCCACCGTCGCCCTGCGCGATCGCCACCGCCGCCGCCTTGCGCGATCGCCGCTACCTTGCGCCTGCTGCTGCTCTCCGCGGCTGGCCGTCCATGCCGCCACGTCGCCGTCGTCCACGCCGGAGCTCCAGCTGGCGTCCCTCTCTCCGATCTCCTTCTTTCTTTCCTTCCTCTCCCCCGATCACTTTTTTTTCTTTCCTTCTCTTCTGCTCGTTCAGGCTCTCCTGATCTTTCTTTCTTTTTTTTTTTTTTTTTCTTTCTCTTCAATCCTTATCCAAATCAACTTTATATATATATATATATATATATATATATTATATACATTTTCTTTTTCTTTTCTTTATTTAAATCACACGACTCTCGAGACAACTCAACGACCGCGCGGCACGCATCTTGAGGCACCAATCCGCCTCATTTCAAAATCTCAAAAATCGTGTTACACGCATTACGATGCGTATCCTTCGTCGACACTCGACTCGAGGCGCATCCCATTTCGTGTTTCGGCTCACCGAATTCCTCGCATACTTAGCATATCATCTTAAATTTAATTCGAATATACGTATTTCGATGAGTGGGTCCCACATACGACCTTGACTTGACACGTGGCACAAGTCAAATTTTCGGGTCATTACACTGAATGCATCAAATGGTAAGCCACCCCCGGTGGTCCAAGTGGCCCACTCTTTGCCTTAGGCCACCTCTGTGGCTGAGGCGGGATTTTTTTTCTTTTCATAGCCAACTAACATGTGCATTATTTCCATGGGGGCTGCAATTCACAATGTTGTGAATGTTCTTGTCGTGGAAGGACAGAAAACTATTTATAGAAGCACATGGATTTCCTTTTCCCCATCATCAAGCAATTATTTGGCCATAGTTCGTCGCTGTTAACAATCAGTATTTGAAGTTAAACATCAGTAAAAAGCACAATCACTTAACTACAAGTCATAAAAAGGACTATTGCAGCAAAACTATAGCCTGAATCTTGACAATGGGAAATATTACCATTTCTCTCGTTAATGACAAAAGCTATTTCAGAATTCCAGATTCTATGGAACAAGACTTGAACAACCAATTTAGGAATTCAAATCCCAAAACTTCATAAAACAGTTTCATGGAGTAGAAATTACCAGGTTAAAGAATAGTGGGAGAGCATTGATGCACTAGACAGCATGGCAAGTGAAGCAACCACTTAAGGAACCCATCTGGGTGGCCTTACGGAAGGATAACGTCCGATTAGAAGCTCGTACAATCTGCTGGCTCTGGTTAGCTGATATTGAGGTCCTCATTTCTTGGGCTTTTCTTTGAGCCATTCGCAGCTTTTTCATGATCATATCCATAGAAGACGACCTCTTCTTCTCGAGCTTTATCTGCGGATAAAAATATTAATGGCCTGATATTGAAGAGTAGTTTGTCTCCTATATTTCTTCTACCTTGTAAGATTTTTAACTTCTTGAAAACTTAATTAATTTCAACAATAATTCTGCGAATTGATGCAAGCAGATGATCAAAAGAGCAACAACAATCCAAGCACAAAGAAACAAAATGTTTAATCGATTTTAAAACGTAAAATGCAAACTAAGAAACAAAACAACGAACCTCCAGTTTCCTTATAGCTACCTCAGCTTTTGCTTTCTACAAGTTCTCCCATGCAATAATCTTGGCATCCTCTCTTTTAACTCTGAAAACAAAACAACACAATACATAAGTAATATTGTACACCTTTTATTTTCTCTGTTTCTTACATATTTTTCATTCATTTTCAACGACGGCTTGGGGTGCGGCGAACAGCGGCGACGGCTTAGGGCTTCGGAGGCTCCAACCTCCGGCAACCGGCTACGGCAGAGCCGACAGCCTTGTCACAGCAGCAATCGCAGCGACGGCAGAGATTTAAGGTTTGGGATAGAGGTTTCGGTGAGAGAGAGAGCTTGGAAACGTCGGTAAGAGACCGGTGAGAGAGAGAGAGAAACAAAGAGCGATGAGAAAGAGAGAGAGCAGAGAGCGGTGAGTGAAGCGGTGAGCACAGAGAGAGCAAAGAGCAGAGAGTGGTGAGAGAGAGAGAGAGAGAGAGAGAGAGAGAGAGAGAGAGAGCAGAGAGCGGTGAGAGAGTAGAGGGCGGTGAGCAGTGAGAGCAGGCGGTGAGCGGTGAGAGCATGGGGTGAGCGGAGAGAGCAGGCGGTGCAGAGAGCGGTGAGAGAGAAAGAGAGTTAAGAGAGACAGATTTCAGTGACAGTACGTCGGTCCCCATTTTTAAGGCGTCTAAATCGGAGCACGCACGAATCTCGAGACTTAATGAACGGTTATAGAAGAAAAAGTTTTGGTGGGACTATTGGAGCCATTTTTCTGAGATGGAATTTAATTCCGTCTTTATTTCTGTCTCTATTTCCGTCCCTGATCTCTCTCTATTCCGTCTCTAAATTATTCCGTCTCAAACCATTTTTTCTTAGCAACAGAACTTAATTCCATTGCTAATTCTATTTCTAAATATCTATTTTTGTAGTGAACAGATGTGTTACCATCTGTAAACTCTTGTCGAAATTGTAGTGCGAAGAGGTTTTTCATGAATCTAATAGTTTATGTTGTTCAAACGGTCAAGTAACACTCGTTCCTAATGTTATCCCTGAAGAAATGTTCGACATATTCACTTCAAACACTGAAAAGACACGTGAGTTTTTTATGTACATCCGTACTTATAACACCAGTTTTGGTTTTATATCTTTTGGTGTAAAGTGCGAGAGAGAGTATGCCAAAAGTAATGTGGGTGTATATACATTTAGAGCGCAATGTCAAATTCATCATTTTATAAATAATTTACTTCATGACAAGTAGCATCCATCTTTTTTGCGACTATATTTTTTAAGTGCAAAACCGAATGCATTACTCTGATAGGATGAAAGATACAATTTTGGCAAAGTTAATTAGTATGCTTGCGAAAAATCTATATGCAAGTTTTTCTACACTTTACAAAATAAGGAAGATTTAGAAGCTCATATTGTTCAATTAGTTTCAAGTGTTAGTCGCCTTCTACTTATTGTTTTTCATGTTTTCTATTAATTGTAGTTGTTCTTCTCAATTTTTGTTAATTAACTAGAAATTAATTCCAGCGAGCGAAGCGAGCGGGTCAATCGTGAGTAGTAGGTCTTGAAACTAATATATATATATATATATCATATATATAAAAGCACGAATCACAAATTTTTGAGTGATAATAAAATTTACCTATTTGCCCATACTTCTTTTTTTTTATCTCCAAATCAACCTTTTCTTTTGTATCCAAATCAAACTCTAACTCCTTATCAATCCACTATACGTTTTTTTTTCTTTATCTCCAAATCAATCATGAACTCATTCTCATCAATCCAATACACTTTTTTTGAGGAAGTAATGTACTAGCATGATTAGCTTATTTTTTTCATTCACATCTTATCTCAATCACATTAGAGAATATTGATAAGCTAAAAAATGTACTCGTATTTCTAATTTTTAAATTTTAATTACAATTTTAAATTTTGTTAATAAATTCTTAGAAATTAATTCCCGCGAGCGGAGCGAGCTGGGGAATAGTGCGTAGCACATCTTGAAACTAGTATATCTATCATATATATAAAAACACGAATCACAAAATTTTGAGTGGTAAGGAAATTTACCTATTTGCCCATACTACTTTTTTTTTCATCTCCAAATCAACCTTTTCTTTTGTATCCAAATCAAACTCTAACTCCTTATCAATCCACTACACGTTTTTTTTTCTTTATCTCCAAATCAATGATGAACTCATTTTCATCAATCCAATACACTTTTTTTGAGGAAGTAATTTCCTAACATGACTTGTTTGTTTTTTCATTCACATGTATCTTATCTCAATCACATTAGAGAATAATGATAAGTTAAAAAATGTACTTGTATTTCTAATTTTTAAATTTTAATTACAATTTTAAATTTTGTTAATAAATTTTTAGAAATTAATTCCCGCGAGCGAAGCGAGCCGGAGAATCTTGCGTTGCACGTCTTGAAACTAGTATATATATATATATCATATATATAAAAGCACGAATCACAAATTTTTGAGTGGTAATGAAATTTACCTTTTTGTCCATACTTTATTTGAGTGCTAATAAAATTTACCTCTTTGCCCATACTTCTCGTGCCTTCCCTTAAAATTAATAAATTAATTCAACCTAATCCAAATTGGATGATGATAGATGAGTCTGACTTAAATTAAAGATCAACAACTCAACGACTTGAGAGAACGCTACCTCTTCAACTTCTTAAATACTACATCTTCAAATCAATCAACAACTCACTGATCAACGACTCTCCTTCCTTTTCAAATCATTCAATCCATGTTTTCCTTTGAGGAAGTAATGTTCTAACATGACTAGCTTATTTTTTCATTCGCATCATATCTCAATTACATTAGAGAATATTGATGACCTAAAAAAGGTGCTTGTATTTCTAATTTTTAAAATTTAATTACAATTTTAAATTTTATTAATAAATTCTTAGAAATTAATTCCAGCGAGCGAAGCGAGCGAGTCAATCGTGCGTAGCACGTCCTGAAACTAGTATATATACAAGCACCTTTTTTAGGTCATCAATATTCTCTAATGTAATTGAGATATGATGTGAATGAAAAAACAAGCTAGTCATGCTAGGCCATTACTTCCTCAAAAAAAAAAGGAACAAGGAAAAAAAAACACAAGTGGTTTGACCCATTAATTTATGAATACTTGCTTGTGGAGATTCCATAAAATTGTACATAAAGTTCAATCTTTACCTCAAACTCTATAGATAGAAATGATAACTTTGAAATCATGAATGTAAATAATTGAATTAGTTGAGATTAAAGCTTTAGATATCCTGACCAAGAAAAAAAAAAGAAATATTAAAGAGAGGTTGTGTTGCATTCTCTCATGTACCATGTGGAACTCCGTAGTCCTTCAATCACATATTCCACATGAACAATCTTGCCTTAGTTGAACTCTTTCCATTCTTTTCTTATTTTTGATGTATCTCTCTTTGGGTTTTGTATATCCTGTAAAACCTTCTATGCATGCATTTAAAAGTACATTTCCTTTTACAACAAAACAATGTGAGAAGCAGCTTTGCACTCTCATTCTAATGTAAGACAGGTAAATTTAGATGATGAGGTGCATTATGTTATGAAATAGATACAATAAACTAATCTGTTGTATGATATACCATTTTCATTGGTTGACACATCAGGTGTGGATTCACAAATACCAACGCAGTCTCCATGCGATTTTCTGGTACAATAGTGTTAGAAAATTTCTTCATTCTATGGTCGTAGTTGATATAAGAGTGTCAGCTTTAGAAAGAATGTTGCCATCAGATAAGGATCTCTTAAACGTTTACACATATAATTAAACGTTAATTAATTAAGGTTTGATTTAGTTACATTTACACATATTTATATTATTTTACAATGTTAATTTGATTAAGTTAACCATAAAAATAGTAGAAACAAATTATATATAAGTTAATTTGATTAAGCCTAGTTTCATTCACTTGGGCAGACAAATAACAGTAGAAAGAAATTGCTTAGTTCCACACTGCTTCATATTCAAGTAGAATTATGTTTAACGGAATTGTAGATTAGTAATCTTAGCAAATTACATTGAGAACTAAAAAACATTGAAGTACTCCATTATCCCAGATGGTGACTTAAATTCCAATCAAGTAATTCTCAATCTAATTAACCACAAAAAGTAGCAAATACACAACTTCTATATCATACTTAGAAACAAAAATAACACAATTCACCTTTTCTTCCAATTCGAGCAAACCAACTAATTTAAATTGAATACCAAAAAATGTTAAAGTACTCGTGCCATGTTTTTCAATTTTAACAATCCATATAAAAAATAAACACTAAATCACTGAAATTAAGGCTACCAAGATCTCTAGATTGATCAAAGAAGAGTTGAAGAGTAGAAGAAAACATTAAAAAAAAAAACTCAATTCATCAACTGATTTTGATTGAATTCCAAGAAATGCTAAACCTTTTTATCAAATTTTTCAATTTTAACAAGATCTATATGGAAAACATCAATAAACCACTAAAACTAAGGTCACCAAATCTTTAAATGCAGTGATGGAAGGCACCGGTTTAGGTCGTACTTATGTTCTTGGTAATTTCATGTAAGCCATTTGAGACCTGATTATGATCAAATTGAATTTTGCACATAAAGGAGGGAGAATGATCAAAATTGTGAAGAACAAGTAGTATACATAACAAAAGGATGTCAATGTTCATGAGAAGGCTTACTTAGTAGATTGTATTTAAGAGAGCACTTTGAACATATATCATGTATACAACATACAATAGAGTTAAGATTAGTTCACCTTCCCAAGTAAGATCCAACTAACTCATAATGTGAATTTGTTGCTTTGTTAAACTCAAGTACACCACACAAGACTGTACAAGAGACCAAATAATCACATATATAGAAATGTTTAGAAATTTAAACTCCAAAAGTTTATCTGTGTTTAGTCATGACACTAAAAGAATACACAAAAGTTCATACCTTATTGAGTGCAAGTGCAGGACTAAAATAAAGATAAAATAATATGAACGAAACAAGAATTATGAAATCCCATTGAGAATTCATGGTTTCAATCACTTTTTTTGTCTATTAATGAAGGTGGGAGGTAACTATATTATATAAGAATGCAATAACTTGGTTATATCAAATATAGAAACAAATAAAAAACAAAGAAGAAGAAGAACTTAAAATAAGAAAAAAAAAATTCAGAATCACAAAACCTAATACAAAACTTTCATCAATGCCTATGAAACTAAAGAGATGATAAATAGATGTTTTAAGAGGTCATTTATGTTCAACATGAAGAAAATACAACAATATATTGTCATAAACTAATAAAAAATCAATAAAAAAAAACACAAGTGGAGTTTCCATGCTTAACAGAGACGTCAATCTTGTGACTATGTATGGAACAACGCATCAATAAATTATCATTTTTCATAGAAATGACCAATGCTAGAATTCTTGGATGCGATCTAAAAAGATGAGAATCATGCCAAACAAAATTCTAATCATGATCTAGAAGAACATCGAACTTAGTAATTGCGGACAACTCAAGTTTCCCTACAGTCTAATTAATGATAGATAAATTGATATATAACTTGAAAAAAAGATTCTAATAAGATATGAGTCATGCATTATAGTTAAAACAGTGTAAATTTAATAATCAATTGAATGTATAATAAAAATTAAAATAATATTTATGAGTTTGAACAAACTATGTAATATAAATATTAAATTTAATATACAATGCTAAATAAATTGAAAATATGATAATGAAAATATAAAATGCATACTGCTAAAAATTAAATATAAAAAGTATTTTGTATTTTGTAGCATGTTCATGATGATGTTGACTATACTTCATCTTCGTCATCACTGCATAAGAAATATATTATATTAGTTTATTTATAAATATATAAGTAACTAATTAATAATATGTAACTTCAAATAACTTACTCGACGTAACAATATTTTCTTGGACGTTTATTTATTCCCAATTCATTATCAATACTTTTTCTCGTCATGTTGACTTATTTGTTGTTGTCGACTTCGTATTTATGTGTTGAAATATCATTTGACAACTTCCCCTATTATTTTCCAGAATAAGACAATATGTAAAATTAAATTATATAATGTGATCTTGTAAGTTACTGTAAAATAAAATAAATACCTTATTATGACGAAATTTTTCTCCATTTTCTTCATGACGTATACTCAAAACGGTGAGATTTTCATTTTCACTGGCTAAATTGTAATTAGTGAGTTTTAGTTTAAAAGTAAAACTTCTTCCTACAATCTCGCAGAGTTCTATCGAGACTACAATATTTTCATTTGTCTAGCAATATAAGCAAAAAATAATTTAGAACAAAAGGACCATTAAAATGAATAAGATCTAGATTATATAGAATATTGCATTTGCATTCAATTAGTTTTGTATTATAAATTAGAAAAAGATGTACCGAAGATACCTCATTCAAGATTCTTTCGCCATTGTCTTTACCAATAATATTTTTCACTATGCTATCGAATAGAACAAAAGTTGTGGACCCTGAATTGTCTTCGACGCGCACACGAACTTTGAATCTAAAAACAAATCCAATTGTCATGAATTAGATTCTTGACACGATATATGTATATACAGTACAACAACAAAGAATCTTAGGAAATTGAAAATTAATAATAAATAGTTTTAAGGTATGGCTAATAAGACTCAAAGATGCATGTTAAAATGATATACGTAATTTATAAAAGTGACATACATTTGTATAATATAATTTTAACGTACCTCCGATATGGCGTTGTAACAAATTCTTTGCACCTTTCGCAATAATATTGTGTTCCCAATTTTTTTAACTTGACGTAATGTGAATAGCAAGTATTGTAATGCCAAGAACCATTTGAATTTATTGACATGATTTTCACTTTGCAAATAACATACAATTCCTGTGTAAAAAATTAACAATTAGTTTTATATCGTGAAGAAGTCATATAATATTATTTTGTATATAATAATGTCTTACCGTAGCTTTCGATCTTTGGCGCTTCACTTCCTCTACAGTCATAGTTTTTGTCTTCATATTAAAATTTTCATTTTCTCCTCGAATAAACTGAACTTTCTTTACTCAGTGGTTCTCTGCAATTGAAAAAAATAAGGAAAAGAATATGTCATGGAATGTAATTTACACATTACATATGAAAAAATAAGGAAAAAAATGGGATATACAAATGTGTCAATCGTGAGTAGCACATCCTAAAACATATGATTTTAATCAAAAGTTAATTAGGATTATCTAAATGCATCTCCAAGGTCCACATTTAATCAACCTAACTATAGGCTTTATATTATTTATTCTAATTTAAATTACTTAGGCTCATTCAATCATATGGTTAATGTTTTTAGTTACTTAATTGACACATTTGTAGTCTCACTGACACTCGACTTAGGCTTTGGTTTAATCATACACCTTATACCATTTCCTAGCCTAGTCTAGCATCCTCGGGTCACTCCTATCTAATACCCATGTCGATACGCTTCCCAATGTAAGCACCCGTCACATCGACTCGCCCGATAGCAATGCACACACAAATAATCATCATCCATAAATAACATATTCCATGGATTCTTGTTTCATGAGTCAACTGAGTTGTCCACATAAGGCCCGAATTACGATTGTTCATCTCCGAAATCAACGTTAATCATAGTTTAATTAATTTGAGCCGATACAGTTATATCCATGTTTTGAATGTTAAAATAATCTATTGAACTTATGCCTTTACGTCCTGGGAATATCTCATAGATTGTTTTATTAAAATTGTAACATTTAGCAAGATTTAGTTTAAATGAAAATATATAATTTTTAATCTCTAAAATCAACATTAATCATAGTTTAATTCATTTGGGTCGGTACAGTTATATCCACATTTTGAATGTTAAAATAATCTATTGAACTTATGCCTCTACGTACTGGGAATATCTCAGATTGTTTTATTAAAATTGTAACATTTAGCAAGATTCAGTTTAAATGAAAATATATGTTGGATCGTGACCAAATTTGTTACACATTACAATTGCTTGTAACGTGGGACCCACTTGGTAATTGTGTTGGTGTTGGTTAATTAGTGTTAACTGAATACAACTTTAGTTGTATTAACACTTGAATTTAGAAACATCAAAATAGGAAGGTGACAAGCGGCTAAAGTTGATTTTGAGAACAAATTTGATTCATGTGACGTATAGTTGTAGTATGAGTTGGACTAATCTACCATGTATGCATGTGTATACATACATATATATCTTTTTATATTTGTACTATTTAGTAGTGCCGGTTGTATTTTGATATAAGTTTGATTTAAATATCTATTTAATAAGATTTTAATAGAAATAAAATAAAAAAATGATTACCTTTTTGTACTTATCCTCCTATTTGTTAGCAACAGATAGCTATTTAATAGTGTGGGCGAGGGACAAAAAGGTAAATTTGATTACGACTCAAAAATTTTTGATTCGTGTTTTTATATATACTAGTTTCAAGACGTGCTACGCACGATTGACCCGCTCGCTTCGCTCGCGGGAATTAATTTTAGTTAATTAACCAAAATTGAAAAGAACCACTACAATTAATAGAAAACATGAAAAACAATAAGTAGAAGGCGACTAACACTTAAAACTTATTGAACAACACAATCTTCTAAATCTTCCTTAATTTGTAAAGTGCGGAAAAAAACTTGCATATAGATTTTTCGTAAGCATACTAATTAACCTTGTCAAAATTGTCTCTTTCATCCCATTAGAGCAATGCATTTGGTTTTGCACTTCATGATCTGTATCATAAAAGTAAAGTTGCAAAAAAGATGGATGCTTCTTGTCATGAGGTAAATTATTTATAAAATTGAACCATATAGACCAGATGAAAGAGGGCTTTTGGTGTTAAATTCGACATTGAATCAAGGGTGGATTAGACCCAAATTTCTTTCAAAAACCATGAATCAAATTGAACTATATAGACCAAATGATTAACTCACATTTGAATCGAACCTCTAAAAAAAAAATTGGAGAAGAAAAGTGGATTAACTCACCTTTGAATCGAAAAGCAAAGGAAAGCAACGAATGAGTCGATGAAGGAAAACATGGACTGAATGATTTGAAGATGATGGAAAGTCGTTGATTAGTTGAGTTGTTGATCAATTTGAAGAGGCAGGAGAGTCGCGAGTTGTTGATCGATTTGAAGAGCCATGTTCAAGATGTTGAAGAGGTAGCGTATATATATATATATATATATATATATATGATAGATATATAGTTGTTTATATATATATATTATAGATATATATGGGGAAAGAAGTAAATATGATAGATATATATGGGCAAAGAAGTAAATTTTATTACCACTCAAAAATTCGGTATGCATGCTTTTTTATATATATGATAGGTATATACAATTCAAAATTGTAATTAAAATTTAAAAATTAGAAATATAAGTACATTTTTTAGCTTATCAATATTCTATAATGTGATTGAGATAAGATGTGAATGAAAAAATAAGCTAATCATGCTAGGACATTACTTCCTCAAAAAAAGTGTATTGGATTGATGAGAATAAGTTCATGATTGATTTGAAGATAAAGAAAAAAAAAACGTGTAGTGGATTGATAAGGAGTTAGAGTTTGATTTTGATACAAAAGAAAATGTCGATTTGGAGATTAAAAAAAAATATGGGTAAATAGGTAAATAGGTAAAGTTCATCAATATTATCTAATGTAATTGAGATAAGATGTGAATGAAAAAATAAGCTAGTCATGTTAGGCCATTACTTCCTGAAAAAAAAGGGAAACAAGGAAAAAAAAACACAAGTGGTTTGACTCATTAATTTATGAACACTTGCTTGTGGAGATTCTGTAAAATTGTACATAAAGTTCAATCTTTACCTCAAACTCTATAGATAGAAAGGATAACTTTGAAATTTTGAATGTAAATAATTGAATTAGTTGGGATTAAAGCTTTAGACACCCTGACCAAGAAAAAAAAATATTAAAAAAAAAACTCAATTCGTCAACTGATTTTGATTTAATTCCAAGAAATGCTAAAACTAAAACTAAGGCCACCCAAATCTTTAATTTTAACAAGATCCATATGGAAAACATCAATAAACCACTAAAACTAAGGCCACCCAAATCTCTAAATGCAGTGATGGAAGGCACCGGTTTAGGTCCTACTTATGTTCTTGGTAATTTCATGTAAGCCATTTGAGACCTGATGATGATCAAATTGAATTTTGCACATAAAGGAGGGAGAATGATCAAAATTGTGAATAACAAGTAGTATATATAACAAAAGGATGTCAATGTTCATGAGAAGGCTTACTTAGTAGATTGTATGTAAGAGAGCACTTTGAACATATATCTAACCATGGTAACTCGCTAATGCAAGGTAAATGGTTATACGTAATGAATTTTTAGATGAGATTGTTAAACTACAATCCAATGAAACAAACATTGAGTAGTAATTAAAAAACAAATAATGTTAATTTAATATTCAAAAGGAGATGGAAAGTAAGTAATGAAATTCATGTGTCTTTTAAACACAAACATACAACTAATTTAGATTACGACTCTAACATAATGCTCATTATCTACAATTCATCTAAGGTCACTATTGGATCCAAAATAATAATCACACGGGGGTTCATTTGATCCAATTATTCAAACATTTATATATTTCAAATGTGAACCAAATATATTAATCTCAAACTTGTTAATCACAAATATTAATCTCAAACTTATTAATCACAAATATTAATCTCAAACTTGTTAATCTCAAATGTGACACATATTTATAGACTCGAATTAAAAAAAATTGATTCCAAATCAAATTACAAAAACTTAAACAAACTCAAAGTCTGCCTCAAACACAAACATACAACTAATTTAGATTACAAATTGGAGTGATCTCCATTAGAAGTCCCTCGATGTAAGACAAAAAAAAGTATTAAAAATAGTAATGCAATGCATATAAAGTAATATCCATATACTAAGTAATGATTTTTCCATAACAAAAATTATAACACTTAAGTAACAGCAATATCAATCCATTATGTCAATCTGTATGACAGTATGAACAAAAATTTCACCAAACATTAACTTTATGGTTTAGACAATTCATCGAATATATAGAAGGCATAAACACCGAAATTCAAAACAATCAAACACATAAAATGCATAAACACATAAATTGAAAACAAACCAAAACAGATGAAAGAATTATGCATAGAAATTCATAGACAATTGATCAAACACATATACAAATTCATAGACAATTCATCAAACACATAGAATGCATAAACAATGAAATTTGAAACAAACCAGAAAGATCAAAGAAATAAGCCTAGAAATTGAAATCCAAAACCAACATCAGATTTGAGACTTAACCTAACAATTGAAGTCTCATTAGTTGGCGAGAGAGAAGGTTGGGCGAGCAATTGAGATTACACGGCAAACCGTGTGAAGGAGAGGGGAGTGAGCGAGAGATGTGAGCGATGGAAGTTGAGAATCGATCGAAAGTGAGGAAGGCCAAACACGTTTTTATATTTGTACTATTTAGTAGTGCCGGTTGTATTTGGATATAGTTTTGATTTAAATAGCTATTTAATAGGATTTTACTTGCATTGTTTGTATTTAATAGCTATTTAGAAGCGTAGTACGATTGTATTTTGAGGGAAAAAGTGATTACCTTTTGTACTTATCCTCCTATTTGTTAGCAATAGAAGCCGACTATAAATTTATTCTCCTATTTGTAAGCAATAGATAGCTATTTAATCAAACTTTTCTTTTGAAGTCAAGGTACGTATCTTAAGGCGTACACGGGTGGCTCATAAGCATGCAGGTACGCATGTCACATCATCCAAGGTGACTTTTAGATTTTTTTTGTATTATTTTCTATTAAACAAACTTGAAATGAAAACCTTGAATAGTTGAAAAAATGTTGACTAAGAAATACTACTCAAAAGTCAAAACTCAAAAAGACTTCTTAAACAAAACAAAACCTCAAAAGACTCTATTGTATTCCAGGTGGCGTGATATGGTGGGTCTATCTATATACACAATCTCGGATGCTTTTTCTCCAAAATAGTAGTCAAATTGGTCCACCTATTTTAATGGCTCAACGATTTCAAGCGTCCGATTTTTGAACTCTTTTTGATTGAGAGACAAAAAAATAAATTTGATTACGATTCAAAAATGTGTGATTCGTGCTTTTATATATATGATAGATAATAGATGTATATATATATATATCAAGATAACTTATCACATATACATTTATCTTTACATATATAAATCCACTTAATGCATATCCAAAGCATGCATGTACGTGACGTGTTTCACAGTGAGTTGAAACATTTCCTTTTAACCAATCCATGCATGCCCTTTTCAAATATCATCAACGTGTCATGCATACATTTATCTCCAAAGAGTTGTATTTATCCAAACCATTTAACCAACATACGCATGCTTTCATACACCAATAAATAAATATATACACACAGGCATGGACATATAATAGATATATACTCTTTTAACACATTACACCTATTTTATAGGTATAAGCTACTTAATTATTTATACTTAAATTAAGCTACTTAATTTATACTTAAATTCCATTCAACTAATTGTATATTATATAATTCAACAGCTAGTTTCGTGGAACAAAGCATTAGTCACAATAACAATTGATAAAAATAAAATGCCCTATTTTTCCTACAGTCTTGTCCTATTATATAATTAAAGATTTATTATATCTACTATACTTAATACGCACCAATAATCAAATTTTAACCGTTAATTGAACTTATTATTCTACCCTTAATTAAGTCTTTCAATCATTACTTAAATTTAAGAAGTTAATATTAGCACCCATATATCTTATATCAGTCCCCCATTAAATTTAATGTTATTTATAGCCTCCAATAAATAAGTTCATGCTCTAAGCACCTCCCCCCTTGTTTGTTAGTAAACTCCCTCATGTGCCTCTAGTTTATATTTACCCCCATCTCTCCCCAAAGAAAGTGTTTTTTTTTTTATATATATTTGTGATCTTCAACCTCCAACCTCTTATTGCACATCATCTTTTTCTCCCCCGTAACTCAATTTGCTCCATATGCATTCCAAGATTAATTATTCGATCCTTAAAAATTAAGATTCAACACAAATAAAGGTTCTCACCATTCAAAAATATGAATCAAATCTCAACCATACTGTAATCAAGATGTTGTATTTGTTGGTGAATTGTTGAGTGTATGAACAAAGAGATGAAAATGGGTGTAGGGATTAGAAAGTGAAAATTAAGTAGAAAAAGAGAAGGTGAGTGTAGTGAATGAGATAGGAGTTGGAGATGAGTTAAAGTTTCATTTAGATAGGGGTGTAGAGAGTGAAAAGTTAGTTAATGAGGGTTGTAGATAGTGAAAAGTTGAAAGAAAAAAAAAATGAAATAGATTCATAATTTAGAGTGGGGTTATTTATGTACTTTTGCTTAAAGATATTTTAGTTTAAAAATGTATTAAACTAAATGGAGGGCTAATAGTCGCTCCCTAAATTGATTATCCTACCATTAATTAAGGGCATAATTAATCTTTCAACAATCACTTGAATTCACTATTTTATCTTTAATTAAGTTTTTCAACTTTCACTTAAATTTACTATTCTACCTTTAATTAAAGGCTCCATTAATTAAGGGCATAATTAATCTTTTAACCATCACTTGAATTCACTATTTTATCTTTAATTAAAATTTTCAACTTTCACTTAAATTTATTATTCTACCCTTAATTAAAAGTTTAAACATGCATAACACACTCCATATGATGAGTCTGTAATCAAAGTTACTATTTCGCCCCCTTTTATTTTTGGGTCATATTCAATCTTCAACCTATCTTCGCACGCAACTCCAATACTATATTTCCATCTTCGTACGCAACTCCAATACTCCATTTATCACTCCCGACATTGGTTCATTAATTTTTGTCTTACAAGAATACGAGTTTCTAGGGTTTCTTCTTTGTGTTCTCTCGTCTTCATTGATTGCGCTTATGATCTTGCTAGGAGGAGCATTAACATTGATGGATTGGAGAAGTGTGACAGTTGAAGATCTAATGGACGCTCTTCACCAAGTCGATTGGTCATCACTTCCTCGACCTCACTTAGTTCTTCGATGGTGTTCGCACTGAATCAGATTTTGTGTTGAAACTGAATCGATCTCACTCTCTCGCTCGAATTAAAGCCTCTCAAATCGCACACATTGAATTAGATCTTGTGTTGAAGTTGAATCGATTTCACTCTCTCGCTCAAAGGCCTCTCAAATCGCTCGCAATCGCTCAATTCGTCGCTTCGAATCAGATTTTGTGTCTCTCTTGCTCGAAAACCTCTCAAATTGCTTGCATTCCCTCAAATCACAGAGAAATTGTGAGCAAAGCTTCAACACAATATTGTACCGTCGAATCTGATTAAACTTTTCATGTAATATCTCTATTTCGGTTGTGATTTTGTTACCGATTAAGTGTTTATTATTCTTGATTTGGATTTGGCTTGTTTTTAGGAGTTATGGTTGAATGAGTGTTTGTTGGGTTTGTAGGAGATGGTGTTTGACGCGAAGGCCAAGTCGGTGCTGCACACTAAGATAGCAAAGAAGAATCTTTTTGTCAAAAGAGGTATTTTTTGTTGTCATACTAAATTTCGAAAATTCAAATTGAGTTCTCTTTCCATCAATACACTGCTTAGCAATCCTATTTGGTCTACGTTTTTGTGCAAATTAGTTCTCGTTTGTAAATCTTTATTATATATTGTAGCAAACTCTATGAAGATTATTACATATAAAGTACATTGCGCTCTTTTTTTTCAAATCGTTACATTTGGTGGTTCAGTAGGCAATGAACTGCAAACAATTTTTTCAGAATACTGTATTTAGAGGTAGGGATACTGGTTCAGTGAAAGGTACCTTAAAGTTGGTTCCTTAGTCGTCATATTATTGGGTATGCACTGGAAAATCTAGCCCATTATCTGAAAGAAGGGAGTGTTATGGCTCATTAATTGTACTTTTATTAATTTCACTTTTCTTGTTGGTTCTGTAAGAGTTGCAAACGTCAAGTTCTTAACATTTTCAAAGCGTGATTCTTTTTATGACTTGTATAGACAATGTTATTCACTATGCACTTAACTTCTTGGCTTTTTTTTTACATAGTCGATTCACAACATTTAACTCAAAAGTTGTTGCAACCTTTGTTGTCTATAAACATAGTTGTAATCTTCTGATTCTTTTCTTGCCTAAAATGCCACATGCTTCAAGCTCATTATTTTGATGTCCTTTTCATATTATGCATTCACCATGGAAGGAAGCTCTTAATGGAATTACATCTACACACTAGATTTTTCCTACATGGGTGTTCATTCATCACCTCTGTAAATAACCCAGTTGTTAATTATTTTCCCCAATTGTTATTTTGGAAATTTATTTCTATGTTTTGCAGGTGTTAGCTCTAGTTGTGTTGTGTGTTAGCTGTAGTGTGTGTTTTTAGGTGCACTCAAATTTCTTTATGCATCCTTGTCATCCAGCTTCTTTTCAACTCCAACTCTATTCTACTCCAATATCAATGCAACCTTGCCGATCTTAACAAGTACGACGATCTTGATTGGCTTTGAGAATTTAATTTTATTTATATATTTTTGCTTCTATTCTCAATTGATTAGGTCACTGGTGGATTTGTTATATTAATGAATTGATTTATTAGTTTTTGAATATTCACGTTGACTTAGTCTTGCCTGTTCTTCAATTTGATTTATATGTCCATCAATGTATTTCCTTTTGGGGCAATTATTAGGGGGTTTTATTTTTGATGGAATTATTTTGGGGGTTTTTCATGCTTTATGTTTTCGACATTATGTTTGGTGGAGTTTTGCTTTGTTTATTGTTCCTTCAATTTACCAAATTGGATATTGGATCTTCCACGTTCATTGATTAAGTAGTAGTGTTGGAATTGTTAGTAGTATCATTAGTTAGTAGGATAAGTGATATAGTTTTTTAGGTACAAGATATGCTTTCAGATATGATGGGTCCATTTTATAGGGTAATTGTATGATAGTGAAATCTATATCACATTACCAAGAAAAAAAAATTTAGATCAACCTCTAGAGAGTTGTTCTTTGGACTTATTACCCATTCGGATTGCCCAAACCACCAAATTTGACATCACTATAAATATCAGCCTAACAATAAAAATGTTAACTTGTGGTTTGCATTTGGGTTTGGATGACCATGTATTTTTTTTAGGTCTATGATCATTTGGGACTGAGACTATGTTGTTGTTGTTGTTGTTGTTGTTGTTGTTGTATGATTATTGTCAATGGGTGATATAGTCACAAAAATCTGTATTCGCAACTTATATGGATCAATAAGCAACCCGGTCGGGTTACCACAACAGTAAGGGCGAATGTAGAGTTGTGTGAGTTAAGTGCACGACCTTGGTTTCGATACCCCCAGTGTGGCAAGATTGCTCAGGCCACTGGGGCACGCTCAAACTGATTACACCAAGGCCTCGTGGGAATAGTCAGACTCGCCTAAACACCCACGGATATTAAAAAACTACCAATAAGCGAGTTTTTTTTTCTATTTTTTATTTATATTTTTTTTCTTTGTAAGAAACGAGACAATTGGAATTCAATTGGTTTAGGTTAATTTTGATGTCTCTATTATAGATAATGAAGTAACCATATGACGATCACATACAACATGATTATATATATAAATTGACAACCTTGCTACATACAATTATCAAAATCAAGATAAACTTAACTCCAATATATTTTTGTAATTATCAAAATCGAGATAAACTTAACTCCAATATTATTTGTAATAAAGTTTGTTTTCACCACGGTTAGTTGTTGTCATGAAGTCTCCATTCCTCGTCAGCTCAGTCCTATCATAGCTGCGCTAGGTGTTTAAACCATTTTCAGCGTCGTCATTATCTAAATGAAATTATATAATTAAGGAAATAGTCGTTGGTTTCTTTTTCCTTTTTTTAATCAGTAGACAACCTTAATTAGTTCTACAATAAGTATGTATAATGAGAATAACCTTTAAGAATAAATTTTCACAATATCCTTGATTTGGAAAAGAAAGTGAAACTTCTTTAGTACTTAAGACTTAGAGGACATAAGATGAATAAAGTATCAATGAGTATGTTCAATAATGAATGGTTGCTTTCAAAAAAAATCCAATATGAGCCTTTATCTTCTGGGTAACCTCTCGTTATTTATCACCCAAAAGTCATGGTCGGGTAGTCACTAACATGGTTAAGTTTTACATGCTTAGCCCTTTTAATTTGTTTGGGTTTTTTTCCCTCTTGTTTATCGTATTAGACAAGGAGTTCATTTTATTTTTATTTTTATTTCTTATTCCGAACGTTGAAAACCTTTTGATGTTATTTCTTTACTAGCTTTGTGAAGTTGGATTTTGAATTTACTTGATTAAATGAATGTAATTTTTCATATCTATATGCTCAAAAGGGATCACAAGTTATAGTAGATTGTGAATTTAATACTTCCAAGTTTGGCATACCTACTTTATTTACAAGGTTGAGATTATTAATGTGATTCTTTAGTTATTGTCTGACAAGGAGTTCATGTTATATGTGATTGAGTATCTCTTCAAGATTCATGAGTTCATGGAGCACCCAAATGTGGAACTATCTCAAGTAAGTCAAAGCATGGCTTCCCTTAGTTATAATGATAAGTTAATATTCGATTTAGAATCATTCTCAAAAGATTGTAAGATTTATTAAATTTGACAATCGACAAAGAAAGTCATTTAAGAAGTACTATTGGATCAAGACTTGACTCTTTTATGCGGCGAGCAAAACTTGAAAGAAAAAGAAACAGATTTGCACTTAATACAACGAAACAGTAGTTGAACTTTAATGTGAAAAGTAAAGCATGCGCCCAGTGCAGGTTCAAAATCCTCACTATAAAAAATATAATGGAAGAGTTCATAGCTTAAAGTACATGTGGAGTGGAGTCTTATTGAATAGCACCTCACTGCTGAGTCTATCAATAAGTATGTTCAACGCTGTCGTATTGTTGCTTTCAACAAAATCTAAATATGAGCTTTTCTTCTGGGCAATGTCTCTCATTATTTACCATCCAAAATATCATTGTAAGAAGGGCAGTCAACTTACAACAACAACAACAACAACAACATAGCCTCAACCCCAAATTAACTGGGGTCGGCTACATGGATCAAATTTTTCCATTGTGCTCGATTAAGTGCAATTGATGGTGAGCTTTGCAAGCCATTCAAATCCCTCATAATTAATACATCCCATGTTAACTTTTGTCTGCCCCTACCTCGTCGAATTTCTACAGTTTCTATTGAATCAAGTTTTCTAGTTAGAGCATTTGTAGGCTATCTTCGCAGGTGACAAAACCATCGCAACAACCCTTTCCTAATCTTTGTATCAATTGGTGCTACTCCTACTTGTTTTTGAATTTCTATATTTCTTATTTTATCTTTACGATTTTTACCACACATCCATCTAAGCATCCTCATTTGTGCTATGTTCATTTTATGTAATTGTTGTTGTTTTACCGCCCAACATTCACTTCCATAGAGCATAGCTGGTCTAATTGCGGTCCTATAAAATTTTCCTTTTAACTTAGTAGGAACATTTCGATCACAAATCACCTCTGTTGAATTTCGCTATTTTTTCTATCCAGCTTGAATTCTATGTGTGACATCATTCTCAATGTTACCATCATTTTGTATGATTGATCCTAAATATCTAAAGTGGTTTACCTTGGAACTTCTATTTCCCTTGATTTTACCACTCCGTCATCTCGATGTCTAGTGTTTCTAAACTCACAATGCATGTATTCGGTTTTCGTTCTACTCAACTTAAAACCTTTAGATTCTAATGTATTCCTCCAGAGTTTTAATTTCCTATTCACTCAATTTTTAGTTTCATCCACTAAGACAATATTATCTACAAATAGCATACATCATGGTAAATCCTCTTGAATATGTCTAGTTAGTTCATTCATTACTAAAGTAAATTGATATGGGCTTAAAGTCGATCATTGATATAGTCCTATCGTAATGAGAAATTCTTTTGTAGCTCCTCCAAATGTCTTTATATTCGTTATTACTTCATCATACATATTCTTAATAGTTTCTATGTATCTAGCATGCACTTTTTTTCTTTCTAGAATCCACCAAAGAACATCTATAGGGACCCTATCATATGCTTTTTCTAAATCTACGAATATCATATGAAGATTTTTTTTTTCTATATGTATTTCTATCAATCGTCTTACAAGGAAAATCGCCTCCATAGTTGACCTCCCAGGCATGAAACCAAATTGGTTTTTTGATATTGTTGTTTCACTCCTTAGCCTATTGTCAATTATCCTCTCCTAAAGTTTCATAGTGTGACTCGTAAGTTTAATTCCCCGGTAGTTTGAGCAACTTTGAATGTCTCCTTTGTTTTTGAAGATTGACACAAGTGTGCTTCTTCTCCGATCTATTGACATCCATTTTGATTTTAAAATTTTATTGAGAAGTTTTGTTAACCAAATCAATCCAATTTCTCGTAAGTATTTCCAAACCTCTATGGGTATTTCATCTGGGCCACATGTTTTCCCTATTTTCATTCTTTTCAATGCCTCTTTAACTTCTACAATTCTAATATTGCGTGTATAGTTTACATTTCTTTCTTGGTGTGGGTTTGAATCTATTATAGTATCAACTTGGCCATCATTAAATAAACTATCGAAGTAACTTCTCAATCTCTCCTTAATATCCTTTTCGCACCTTAAAACATTTTTATTTTCGTCCTTAATACATCTTACATGACTTAGGTCTTGTTTCTTTTTATCTCTTAATTTGGCTAGCCTATATATATATATATATATATATTTTTTTTTTCGCCATCTCTATTACCTAACCTTGTATATAGATTTTCCATTAAATTTATTTTAGTTTGACTAACTACTTTTTTAGTTTGTTTTCTAGCTTCTCTATATTGATTGTACACATATTCTTCTTGACAGTTAGGTATTTTCCTATACATCTCTCTTTTAGTCTTAATTGTTCGTTGAACATCTTCGTTCCACCACCATACTTTCCTTATTTGGAGGTCTCAAGCCCTTAGATATACTTAATACGTTTGATCTCATTCTCCTTATGCAACTACTCATTTTTAGCCACATTGTATTAGCATCTAAGTCAAGATTCCAAACATTTTTCTTTAGTAGTTTTTTTCTAAACTCTACTTGTTTACTATGTTTTAGGTTCCACCATTTTATTTTAGGGTCGCTAACTTTTTTATTCATATTATGTCGCCGTGTTAGCTTAATATCAAGTACTACTAACTTATGTTGGGTAGTAAGTGCTTCACCAGGTATTACTTTATCGTCTCTACATATTTTTCTATATATTTTTCTTGTTAAAAGAAAATCTATTTGACTCTTGTTATGACCACTACTAAAAGTAATTGTATGCGACTCCCTCTTCCTAAAATTAGTATTTGCTAAGACAAGATCGTATGCTGAAGCAAATTCTAAGATTGATTTTCCTTCTTCATTTCTATTACCGTAACCAAAACTCCATGAACTCTCTCAAACCCATCGTTACTTGCCCCGACGTGCCCATTTTAATTTCCTCCAATAAAAACCTTTTCATCTAATAGTATACTTTGCATAAATCCATCCATATCGTCCCAAAACTTGCGTTTGATGCTCTCGCTTAATCCTACTAGTGGTACATAGGCGCTAAGTATGTTAATTTTTTCATCTCCAATAATTAATTTAACTAGAATCAATCTATCCCCCATTATTTTAACCTCTACGACCTTATCTTTATAATCATTATCCACCACAATTCCTACTCTATTGCATTTTCTATCTATACCAGTGTACCACAATTTAAATGTTGTGCTTCCTATTTCTATACTCTTTTCTCCTACCCATTTTGTCTCTTGGCGGCAAGCAATATTGACTCTCCTTCTAATCATGGTATCTATTAGTTCTATTGACTTCCCCGTAAGTGTTCATATGTTATATGTTTCTAAACGAATTTTTTCTCCCTTTTGTATTTATTTTCCTTTTCTATTTCTATTATGTCTAAAAGATCTAGTGTCCATATCTATGATTTTGTTTTTGTTTTCGTGTTTGTTTTGAACTAGCTTCTTTACCCACGCTCGTCCTTTGTATCGGAACTCTTGCTCATTTTTCTTCACATCCGGGTGATGATGTGAATGGACTAGCTTCTTTACCCACACACGTCCTATGTGTGGGAACCCTTGCTCATTTTCTTCACACCCAGTGGCGATGTGAAACACACCCTTACTCATTTCTCACTACACCCGAGCTCCAATGCAGCGCGTCGCTAGGTGGGAACGCCCCAATGTTTATATATGTTTGATCTATTTCATGAAAAATGACAAGTTTTACGCTGGCTGTCAACCTATCGCAATTCCCTTCCATTTTTCAAGAATGGAAAATGAGCTTGGGGCCTCCCTCCTCCATTTTTCGGGTATGAAAAGTGAGTTTGGGATCTCCCTTACCCATTTTTCTGTATGAGAAAATGGGCGTCAGAGTCCTCTTCTTTTATTCGGACTTGGGACCGGCTATGTAGCGCATATAGTGTACAACATAGGTGGAGTTAAGGGCAGTCAACTTACATGACTGGATTTTTCATGATGAACTTCTTAAATCTTTTTCCCCTCTTCTGTATGTACTTATTAGTGGCAAGTATCAATAGATAGATGCCATTTTCTCATGAAATCCATGAAATCCTTTAGGCATATAAGATGTTATTCACAATTTTTTAAATCATCTTATATATGCACTCTCATGAACTAGATTTTAGTGATGCAACTACTCTTAGAAAATAAAATGGTATATCTAATTAGTTTGAATGGTTTGTGTTATTCATGTGGTTGAATTTGCAGGGATGTGCTGTTGCAGAAGTATATGCACAAGGTGCTTACTGATGCATCAAAACGTGGCTCTCGGTGGCCAGAACCATGGCAAGTGTTAATATGGCTCGTGGAGGGGTACATACTTGTATTAAGATTTTAAATTTTAAACTTGAGAATCTGAACCGATAGGATCAATCAATTTCATTTTTGATATTATTGTGAACTGCGCGAAGATGCGAGTCCTTTGAGGCTTTATTTCCAAGCTGTTTTTATCAAGTTTTGGATTTTCGGTAGCCCTATTTACTAGGAAAACTTTGTCGAAATTTTTATAGAATTTGGAAGTCTAAGGAATTTGTATTATTGTGATCTCATCAAAGACTATCAACACATCTCTGTTGCAAATGGGCAACAAACAAGAATTAAGTATGAAGTTTTTGTTGCTCATATCTGTCATCAAGGAATTTGTATTCCATTAACCTTTATTATTGTTAAAGGATTAAAACAAGATATGTTATTAGAACACCATTTCTGCGTAAAATACAGCCTTTTTCGATTTTAGAAACTGGTATTTCTACTAACGTGCAAGGAAAAGCTTTACAATTCTCCTTCGTAGATCCTCCCAAAGAATCTTTCCTGAATTACATTATTAATCAAATTGAGTATAAAAATACTCGCATCCAATTTCTAAAACATGAAATATTGTTATTAAAAACTGAGCAGATATTACAATCTCCTGTTTTTAAAACCAAGTTGAACACTTTTCAAAATAAGCTTCAACAACAATGTTGTTCTGATATTCCTTCTGATTTCTGGGCGAGAAAACAACATATTGTTAGACGGCCCTATATTCCTGAATTTCTTGAATCTAAAATTCCTACGAAAGCAAATCTTCTCAGATGAATTCTCGCCTACGCGAAATTTGTCAAAATGAAATTACCGATTTGCTTAAAAAGAAATTAATAACTCCTTCACAATCTCCTTGGAGTTGTACAACATTTTATGTTGAAAATGCTCCTGAACTTGAACGAGGTGTTCCTCGCTTAGTTATCAATTATAAACCCCTTAATAAAGTATTAAAAACTATTCGTTATCCTCTTCCAAATAAATCAGACCTCATAAAAGCTACAACATCAGCTGTTGTCTTTTCAAAGTTTGATTTAAAATCTGAGTTTTGGCAAATACAGGTTCATCCTGCTGATCGCTATAAAACCGCCTTTAACACTCCATTTGGGCAATACCAATGGAATGTTATGCCTTTTGGTCTCAAAAATGCTCCTTCTGAATTTCAGAAAATCATGAATGATATATTCAATCCTTATTATTCCTTCATCCTTGTTTACATTGATGATCTCTTGATTTTCTCTCCATCGATTGATCAAGCATTGGAAACATTTAGAAGTCTTTCAAACCTTAATCCTTAAAAATGGTCTTGTGTTGTCTCAAAAGAAAATGAATCTTTTCAAACCGAGATAATCATCCGCCTCTACAAATAGATTCAAGCCTTTGGATATACCTCAACCAAATTGTTCATACCTTGCTACCACCCAAAACCTCATTCGCATCCTTGAACCTTATGTCAGTAATAAACCACTGACTACACAAATCGCCTGTACCATGCCTCCTGGCCTCCATTTTATCCCCACTCGCCCTCAATCAACCATCCAGTTCTATGAGAACATCCTCATTACCACACAATCAGTTCATTTTGAACACATGTTAAGGGAGAAATCCATTGAAATTGATTTCCAAGTTTAAGATTCAACGAGTCTTAACCGAAGATGAATGGTGTGATAACTATAAATTTATTGCAAAAACTCCATTTACATATAAAGATATTGTTATAATAAAAAATACACTTGCAGTCTCTCTTAGCTACCATGACTACATTGAAGTTTGGCGTAATATTATATTTTATCAAGACCCTGATCATCACTCTTGGTATATATCATTTCGCCAAAATTGCCAAACCTCCTTCCCTCTTTGGTGGGTCACCAGTTGGTGGACACAATTTGGTCCCCATGAATCAATTTTTCCTGCTCGAGTCAAAGAGCAATTCGACAAAGAAAAATTACCTCTCCTACAATTCATCGTCAAGTATTCCATCCCATGGATCCTTAAATGGGAATATGCAACTTCTTCCCTTTTTGCTTATGATCCCCAGACTACTTATAAAATTTATCCCAAAATATCTCCTGCAAATGGTGGAATAAGTTTAATTATGAAGCCAGTTTTGCCCCAAAAACACCAATCAAACTCCATGCGTTACCATCTCCTTCCGCATCCTTTAAAGATGTTGTGTCCAAATCAAAAACGGCGTCTAGTTCTTCTATTGATCCGGATATGGCAAAAATTCTAGCCAAAATCCAACAATTAGAAGATGATAATAAACAAATGCGTATTGCCTTGGAACAGGTTTCCTCCAGGTGTTCTCCTACTCCCTCAAGTGTTCATTTATCTGATGACGACACCCACTGAGTTACCTTGGGCAATCAGACAACCTCTGGTTGAAAATTTTCGTATTGCCTTGTACCCCAATAGTGTTGATATCCTTTGGAGCCCTCCTTATGAACGATGTTCGTTACAAATTGTTATGGCCTGTGTTAATTTTACTTGGACTTCGGATGACACCGATCTCCTCCTTGGCTTATGGTATCTACTTGACCAACCTCAAATACAAGTCATAATAGATACACAAGCCATCCTTCGTTTTCCTTCCTACGTTTTGGCCCCCCTTTGGCATTTCTTTGATTGGTCACCTGCAAGATTTTCTTGTACCTTCATTTATGAATGACCATTCATCCCCCTTGAACCATTGTTCTGGCCTCTTCAAAGATAAACAGTATTTATCTTTTCCTGGACGTGTCCAGCCCTCTGGCCCATGTCAGCCTCCTGTTCAAGCGAAGGCTTCCTGTCCTAATTTCCACTAGTTATTAGTGACAGCCTTGGATTCTTGTCCATCCATTTTCTCAAAGGTCGAGAGACTGTTACTTTGCTTTTACGAATGGCCAAGTTACTGTTTACTTTACCTTTTGTTTTATGTAAAGAGTTATGTACTGTTTGCCTTTCCAAAGGTCAGATACTATTGGCCTCCTACTTTTGTGAAGGGTCTTTTGTCTTTTGCTTTTCTTAAGGGTTGTTTGTAGGATTGCTTTTACACAAGCAATGCGTCTATATATATGTTTGAGTTTCATTTTCAGATCATCGAGTTTTAGCTTGTTTAATCAGTTTTAATTATTTCTCTATTGTCTTCTGTTCAAGTGTTCAGTCTGTAATGGTATTCTCTGTATGAAAATAGCAAATTTCTATTATCTCTCTGACCTTCCTAAGTTCTTATTTAATCTACCTACTTTTGTCTCCTTTCCTTGTGATTGTTGCGATCCTTCAGAACGATTTTCGTGTTATTTATCCCCGTTTGCGTTTAAATATATCCGCGACCGCTCAATTGGTATCAAAGCCAGTGACAAACCATATCCCGCCTGGACCGATTTTCATCCTACCTCTGTAAGTATATTTCTCTTTGTTTATGTTCGTATCTTTATCAATCTACCTAATATTAGTTTGCCTGATCTTTGTTTTCACCGACGATTTGTTTGATATCTTGCTTTTGATCGGATTTTCTCTCTGGACTTTCGTGGTTTTACTTTATCGGTTAACATCTGCTTTCCTAATCGCATCGTAAGTCTAGCAGAAGAACGTAAGTCGAGCAGTCAATCGTTGACCAAGTAAGTGTTCACCTTAAGCCTTAACCTTGAGTTCTCTTAGAAGATATTTGTCTAAAATGTTATCATTTAAGTCTTCTGAATCTGGATCTGGGTCTTCATCATCTTCTCCTCCTCCTGAGTCGTTTTGTCAAGTATGTAAACATAAATTCAAAAATATTTCTGAAACTACTTATGCTAATATTGATCGCCTCTTTACAAAATTGGTCTATCCCTAAAGTTAAACCATCCATGGTCTATACCAACGGGGATTTCTCCCCTACTCAAAATTATATTATTAAACTAGTTGAAGATACTATTTCTGTCACTGAAGATGGCCAATAAATACGTATCTTATCTCCTCAAAAAACTGAAAGCCATGCTTTAACCCATAAGTATTTGCATCTTGGTCTCATACAAGTTGCAATTAAGCCCTTAATCGCCTTAGGACTAAATACTGAAGCCATGGTCTCTGTTCGAGACAAACGTCACCTTAATTTTACCGACTCCTTATTAGGAATAGTTGAAGGAAGTCTCTCTGACGGCCCTTTATACTTTGACTGTTGTCCTAACTTCACCATTGACCTTCATAATGACTATGATCTAGCCTCTCGAGCACTTGTGCTTGGGATTTCAACCAAAGGATTTACCTTATCAAAAACAATTTCTAATGTTGCGGTTGTTTACCGTCTCTTTTATAAATTGATGCATATCATCATTCCTGATATTGCCTATACTGAACTTCAAAAGAAAACTCTTTCAACGATTTTCTTACGAATGTTAAAAACACTATCATTGATAGAAAACAATTAGTCATAAAAGAAATTCCCCTTCCTCATCAGTGGACTATCACTGACACAAATAAGGAAGAACAACAACAGAGACAGGTGTCTCAACAAATTTCGCAAATCATTGAGCATGATGATGGAAAAGTTGATATTATCTTTGCTCCACGAGCATCGACATCAACTGTTTCTTCATCTAACTTTGCCTCTCAACCATCTACCCCTGTTACTGATCCTTCTCCATCAGAAACTTGTGGAACTTGTGGAATTGCTTATCCTGTTTGTGCTCCTCCTACAACAACTAATGATGATAATGTAAGCATTAATGATTTTGCTGAGTATCATATTAATGGCGTAACCTTAGAAGAGCAGGAAGAAGATTTTATAATGGACTATGAATCGCTAAAACAGCAATTCTTAACTCATCCTTTAAAACCCTCGTTTTGTAAACTTGTTCCTTTTAATCATCAAGCTATTTTCCGTGAAAAATATTTTGCTTATGTCAAAGAAACCAAGCAGAATATTTCTTTCTTTGGCTGGTTAGCTTAAAAGTCCAAAAACTTCCCTCCAGGTTAATACCATTTGGGAAGCCACTGGTGGTCAAAAATATGACCAACGTCATCCTCCCTTAGCCCCTTTCAAAATCCGTGATGATATCAAGGCCTCTCCTTTTAAAACAACTATTTCTTATGAGGAATCTGGCCCTATCTCCAAACGGGATATTAACCACCTCATTGAACAAAATAATTTTACAAATATGTATTTATCCACGTTAGCACCACCTATCGAACCTTCGACCTCTACCGGTAAAACACTTATACCTTATCACAAGGTAGCTAAACCATTCTTTCCTCCTTCGGCGTCCCCAAGTATGCCCTCTTTTAAAACTCCTTTTTCTGAAGAATTTCTTAATATTCTTACAACAAAGCTTGGTAAGCTTCAAATTACTCCTGACAAGCCTTCTCCTTCGGTTTCTAAACCACAACCCTCTTCTTCCAATCCACCACCATCATCCACCACAGCAAAAGACAAAGGTCCTGCAATTATGACTTTGTCTCCCGCTTCTGCTCCGATTTCTTATTCCAATGTGTCCCATGTTGAGTCTGAGTCTCATCCTGATTCTCACCTAGACTCTGATACTGATACTTTACCTGAAATCCATCGTATTATGCGACATGCAAAGCCTACAAAAAGATTTGATAAATCTAGGTATCCTTTGCGCAAACAATTTTACTCTAGACCATCCCATTCTGACCTTATTCTCGAAGAAAAGGTTAAACGCAACCAAAAATACGACGGTCATGCCATCTATGACTGGAGTATTGATGGTCTTTCTGAATATCAAATCCTTGAAGTTGTATTCAAAATGCATATCTACTCTAAGGCAAGTATTCTACAAAACCATTCAGAACCAGATACAGCGAAAGCCATTATCTGTGGCTTCACTGGCCAATTATATGGTTGGTGGCATTATGTCATGACTGAAGAAGAACGCCTTGCCATCATTAATCATCTTAAAACAGATGCCTTAAAACAACCCCTGCTCAACGCTAATGGGGATTGGATTTATGATTATGTTAACCATCTAATGGCCGCCATTATCTGGCAATTTGTCGGTCATATCGATTCTATTAATGAAAAGATTCGTGATCAATTACAAAACCTACGCTGTCGGACACTAAATGATTATAGATGGTATAAAGATACATTTTTCTCCAAATTGTATTCTTTAACTGAGCAACATGATACAGCTTTCTGGAAAGAAAGATTTATCGCTGGTTTGCCTCCTTATTTTGCTGCCAAAATTAAGGATTTCATCAAAGTACATTATGATAATACCCTAGCTGAATTCACGTATGGGGATATTATCCAATCTGTGCAAACTTGTGCTCTATCCATCCGTAATGACCTGCGATTAAATCGCCAACTTAAAAAAGAAAAATCTACCATGAAACACGATTTAGGCAATTTTTGCTTTGATTTTGGTCAAGATATCGATGTTTCTACTTATATGACTCCTAAGCATCATATCAAACGCCAAAATAAATCATCTCATTTATGTAAACCACCTTATTATAAACATCCTCCTAAACGAAAGCATAGACGACGTTCGTCCTATTACCTTCGACCGTTCCCAAGACCGGACCGAAAAGAACAGAAAGTTAACACTGTTTGCTATAACTGTGGTAAGCCTGGCCATTATGCCAATAAATGTCATCAAAAAACTGCTCAAGAAGAACTCATTCTCTCTATCGGTGAACAAATTTCATATCCTTCATTAAAGCTTAAATATTTTACTGAAATTATTACACCTTCTAACCATACTCCCAGTTCATCTGAAGAACATCTTCATCCTACTCTCCAGAAAAAACAAAAGCAATTTAAAGAACAATTATCAATTAATGACTCTCATCTTAATTTTGCGAGTCTCATGGAAGTTGTTAATAAAAAACCCAAACATGTTACCATTCAATCCCCGCAAACCGAAATTAATCGATAAAACTTTGTATTATTGTGATCTCATCAAAGATCTATCAACATCAACACATCTCTGTGCAAATGGGCAACAAACAAGAATTAAGTATGAAGTTTTTGTTGCTCATATCTGTCATCAAGGAATTTGTATTCCATTAACCTTTATTATTGTTAAAGGATTAAAACAAGATATGTTATTAGGAACACCATTTCTGCGTAAAATACAACCTTTTTCGATTTTAGAAACTGGTATTTCTACTAACGTGCAAGGAAAAGCTTTACAATTCTCCTTCGTAGATCCTCCCAAAGAATCTTTCCTGAATTACATTATTAATCAAATTGAGTATAAAAATACTCACATCCAATTTCTAAAACATGAAATATTGTTATTAAAAACTGAGCAGATATTACAATCTCTTGTTTTTAAAACCAAGTTGAACACTTTTCAAAATAAGCTTCAACAACAATTTTGTTCTGATATTCCTTCTGCTTTCTGGCGAGAAAACAACATATTGTTAAACTGCCCTATATTCCTGAATTTCTTGAATCTAAAATTCCTACAAAAGCAAATCCTTCTCAGATGAATTCTCGCCTACGCGAAATTTGTCAAAATGAAATTACCGATTTGCTTAAAAAGAAATTAATAACTCATTCACAATCTCCTTGGAGTGTTACAACATTTTATGTTGAAAATGCTCCTGAACTTGAACAAGGTGTTCCTCGCTTAGTTATCAATTATAAACCCCTTAATAAAGTATTAAAAACTATTCGTTATCCTCTTCCAAATAAATCAGACCTCATAAAAGCTACAACATCAGCTGTTGTCTTTTCAAAGTTTGATTTAAAATCTGGGTTTTGGCAAATACAGGTTCATCCTGCTGATCGCTATAAAACCGCCTTTAACACTCCATTTGGACAATACCAATGGAATGTTATGCCTTTTGGTCTCAAAAATGCTCCTTCTGAATTTCAGAAAATCATGAATGATATATTCAATCCTTATTATTCCTTCATCCTTGTTTACATTGATGATCTCTTGATTTTCTCTCCATCAATTGATCAGCATTGGAAACATTTAGAAGTCTTTCAAACCTTAATCCTTAAAAATGGTCTTGTGTTGTCTCAAAAGAAAATTAATCCTTAAAAATGGTCTTGTGCTTTATGTCCAAAAATTTCAATTTTTTGAGGAGATAAGATACGTATTTCTTGGCCATCTTCAGTGACATAAATAATATCTTCAACTAGTTTAATAATATAATTTTGAGTAGGGGAGAAATCCCCGTTGGTATAGACCATGGATGGTTTAACTTTAGGGATAGACCAATTTTGTAAAGACTGATCAATATTAGCATAAGTAGTTTCAGAAATATTTTTGAATTTATGTTTACATACTTGACAAAACGACTCAGGAGGAGGAGAAGATGATGAAGACCCAGATCCAGATTTAGAAGACTTAAATGATAACATTTTAGACAAATATCTTCTAAGAGAACTCATGGTTAAGGCTTAAGGTGAACACTTACTTGGTCAACGATTGACTGCTCGACTTACGTTCTTCTGCTGAGACTTACGATGCGATTAGGAAAGCAGATGTTAACCGATAAAGTAAAACCACGAAAGTCCAGAGAGAAAATCCGATCAAAAGCAAGATAACTAACAAATCGTCGGTGAAAACAAAGATCAGGCAAACTAATATTAGGTAGATTGATAAAGATACGAACATAAACAAAGAGAAATATACTTACGAGGTAGGATGAAAATCGATCCAAAGTGGATATGGTTTGTCACTTGCTTTGATACCAATTGAGCGGTCGCGGATATATTTAAACGCAAACGGGGATAAATAACACGGAAATTGTTCCGAAGGATCGCAACAATCACAAGGAAAGGAGACAAAAGTAGGTAGATTAAATAAGAACTTAGGAAGGTCAGAGAGATAATAGAAATTTGCTATTTTCATACAGAGAATACCATTACAGACTGAACACTTGAACACAAGACAATAGAGAAATAATTAAAACTGATTAAACAAGCTAAGACTCGATGATCTGAAAATGAAACTCAAACATATATATAGACGCATTGCTTGTGTAAAAGCAATCCTACAAACAACCCTTAAGAAAAGCAAAAGACAAACGACCCTTCACAAAAGTAGGAGGCCAATAGTATCTGACCTTTGGAAAGGCAAACAGTACATAACTCTTTACATAAAGCAAAAGGTAAAGTAAACAGTAACTTGGCCTTTCGTAAAAGCAAAGTAACAGTCTCTTGACCTTTGAGAAAATGGATGGACATGAATACAAGGCTGTCACTAATAACCAGTGGAAATTAGGACAGGAAGCATGCGCTTGAACAGGAGGCTGGCATGGGCCAGAGGGCTGGACACGTCCAGGAAAAGATAAATATTGTTTATCTTCGAAGATTCCAGAACAATGGTTCAAGGGGGATGAATGGTCGTTCATAAATGAAGGTACAAGAAAATTTTGCAGGTGACCAATCAAAGAAATGCCAAAGGGGGCAAAAACGTAGGAAGGAAAACGAAGGATGGCTTGTGTATCTATTATGACTTGTATTTGCCCAAGTAGATACCATAAGCCAAGGAGGGGATGTGTCATCCGTCATAAAATTAACACAGGCCATAACAATTTGTAACAACATCGTTTATAAGGAGGGCTCCAAAGGATATCAACACCATTAGGGTACAAGGCAATACGAAAATTTTCAACCGAGGTTTGTCGATTGCCCAACCTCAAATGGGTGTCGTCATCGATAAATGAACACTTGAGGGAGTAGGAGAACACCTGGAGGAAACAAGGCAATACGCATTTGTTTATTATCATCTTCTAATTGTTGGATTTTTGCTAGAATTTTTGCCATATCCGGATCATTAGAAGAACTAGACGCGTTTTTGATTTGGACACAACATCTTTAAAGGATGCGGAACGAGATGGTAACGCATGGAGTTTGATTGGTGTTTTTGGGGCAAAACTGGCTTCATAATTAAATTTATTCCACCATTTGCAGGAGATATTTTGGGATAAATATTTATAAGTAGTCTGGGGATCATAGGCAAAAAGGGAAGAAGTTTCATATTCCCATTTAAGGATCCATGGGATGGAATACTTGACGATGAATTGTAGGAGAGGTAATTTTTCTTTGTCGAATTGCTCTTTGACTCGAGCAGGAAAAATTGATTCATGGGGACCAAATTTTGTCCACCAACTGGTGACCCACCAAAGAGGGAAGGAGGTTTGGCAATTTTGGCGAAATGATATATACCAAGAGTGATGATCAGGGTCTCGATAAAATATAATATTATGCCAAGCTTCAATGTAGTCATGGTAGCTAAGAGAGACTGCATGTGTATTTTTTATTATAACAATATCTTTATATGTAAATGGAGTTTTTGCAATAAATTTATAGTTATCACACCATTCATCTTCGGTTAAGACTCGTTGAATCTTAAACTTGGAATAATCAATTTCAATGGATTTCTCCCTTGACATGTGTTCAAAATGAATTGATTGTGTGGTAATGAGGATGTTCTCATAGAACTGGATGGTTGATTGAGGGCGAGTGGGGATAAAATGGAGGCCAGGAGGCATGGTACAGGCGATTTGTGTAGTCAGTGGTTTATTACTGACATAAGGTTCAAGGATGCGAATGAGGTTTTGGGTGGTAGCAAGGTATGAACAATTTGGTTCAGGTATATCCAAAGGCTTGAATCTATTTGTAGAGGCGGATGCTGATGATGGCGCTTTCTTAGACATAATCTGTACGAGATTCACAGAAGAGGTCGTAAGAAATTCACGAGACAAAAAGTCAGGAAGAGAATTCTTTTCTCCTGGTATATATTCAATATCAAAATAAAAAATACTTAATATAGCTTGCCATCTTGCAAATATTTGTTTAGACGCTAAATTTTTGACATATTTTAAAAAGATATATTTTGCAGAACGACAATCAACAGAATGAGAAATTTTTGATTTAAAATATATGTTTGAAATTTTTGGACACAAAGCACTATGGCTAGGACTTCCTTTTGAACGGTAGAATAATTCTTTTGCGCACCCTTCCAGGTTTTGGAAGTGAAACAAACAAGTTGTTCCTTACCCAAGGGAGGACGTTTGTAGAAGAACTCCACCATAGCCAATGTCAGAAGCATCGATTTGAATAATTTTAAAATACCGAGAGTTGCCGATGAAGGCATGGGAGAGATTGAACTTTCTGTTTCACAAGCTATATAGATGTAGTGTGAGCAGGAGTCAATGAAAAGGTTTTTTGGAGGAGAGTTAATCTTGAAGACATTGTCTATCAATCGCGACGTCTTTATAAAAATCAGAAAGATAATTCAGACATCCGAGAAACCGTTGCAACTGGAGGCGATCAGTTAATTGATCAGGAAATTTGCTGGCAAAACTAATTACTCTATTGACATGAGTAATAGTTTGGTTAGCTATTTTGAAACCAAGAAAGGTTATCTCAGTTTGAAAAAGATTCATTTTCTTTTGAGACAACACAAGACCATTTTTAAGGATTAAGGTTTGAAAGACTTGTAAATGTTTCCAATGTTGATCAATTGATGGAGAGAAAACCAAGAGATCATCAATGTAAACAAGGATGAAGGAATAATAAGGATCGAATATATCATTCATGATTTTCTGAAATTCAGAAGGAGCATTTTTTAGACCAAAAGGCATAACATTCCATTGGTATTGTCCAAATGGAGTGTTAAAGGCGGTTTTATAACGATCAGCAGGATGAACCTGTATTTGCAAAACCCAGATTTTAAATCAAACTTTGAAAAGACAACAGCTGATGTTGTAGCTTTTATGAGGTCTGATTTATTTGGAAGAGGATAACGAATAGTTTTTAATACTTTATTAAGGGGTTTATAATCGATAACTAAGCGAGGAACACTTCGCTCAAGTTCAGGAGCATTTTCAACATAAAATGTTGTACAACTCCAAGGAGATTGTGAATGAGTTATTAATTTCTTTTTAAGCAAATCGGTAATTTCATTTTGACAAATTTCTCGTAGGCGAGAATTCATCTGAGAAGGATTTGCTTTTGTAGGAATTTTAGATTCAAGAAATTCAGGAATATAGGGCAGTTTAACAATATGTTGTTTTCTCGCTCAGAAAGCAGAAGGAATATCATAACAACATTGTTGTTGAAGCTTATTTTGAAAAGTGTTCAACTTGGTTTTAAAAACAGGAGATTGTAATATCTGCTCAGTTTTTAATAACAATATTTCATGTTTTAGAAATTGGATGTGAGTATTTTTATACTCAATTTGATTAATAATGTAATTCGGGAAAGATTCTTTGGGAGGATCTACGAAGGAGAATTGTAAAGCTTTTCCTTGCACGTTAATAGAAATACCAGTTTCTGAAATCGAAAAAGGCTGTATTTTACGCTGAAATGGTGTTCCTAATAACATATCTTGTTTTAATCCTTTAACAATAATAAAGGTTAATGGAATACAAATTCCTTGATGACAGATATGAGCAAGAGAAACTTCATACTTAATTCTTGTTTGTTGCCCATTTGCAACAGAGATGTGTCGATAGTCTTTGATGAGATCACAATAATGCAAAGGAAGGAATCCTTCTCTGACACAATTTAAATCAGCACTAGAATCGATCAACGCATTACATTTGACAGAAAATCCTTTTACTGTAAATGTAACTGGTGTAAACCAGAGTTTGAAATTCGAGTGAGATCTAGAAAGGCTATCGACAAATATGTTATTGGAGTCAAAGCTATAACTAGCTTCAGGATTTGGTTGTTCAAGGCTCGTAATACGAGAGGAGAGTTGTTTTATTTCTTGTTTTAACTGATTAATTTCAGTTTGCAGGGATTGAATGGTAACATGTTTGGGTTTTTTATTAACAACTTCCATGAGACTCGCAAAATTAAGATGAGAGTCATCAATTGATAATTGTTCTTTAAATTGCTTCTGTTTTTTCTAGAGAGTAGGATGAAGATGTTCTTCAGATGAACTGGGAGTATGGTTAGAAGGTGTAATAATTTCAGTAAAATATTTAAGCTTTAATGAAGGATTTGAAATTTGTTCACCGATAGAGAGAATGAGTTCTTCTTGAGCAGTTTTTTGATGACATTTATTGGCATAATGGCCAGGCTTACCACAGTTATAGCAAACAGTGCTAACTTTCTGTTCTTTTCGGTCCGGTCTTAGGAACGGTCGAAGGTAATAGGACGAACGTCGTCTATGCTTTCGTTTAGGAGGATGTTTATAATAAGGTGGTTTATAGAAATGAGATGATTTATTTTGGCGTTTGATATGATGCTTAGGAGTCATATAAGTAGAAACATCGATATCTTGACCAAAATCAAAGCAAAAATTGCCTAAATCGTGTTTCATGGTAGATTTTTCTTTTTTAAGTTGGCGATTTAATCGCAGTCATTACAGATGGATAGAGCACAAGTTTGCACAGATTGGATAATATCCCCATACGTGAGTTCAGCTAGGGTATTATCATAATGTTCTTTGATGAAATCCTTAATTTTGGCAGCAAAATAAGGAGGCAAACCAGCGATAAATCTTTCTTTCCAGAAAGTTGTATCATGTTGCTCAGTTAAAGAATACAATTTGGAGAAAAATGTATCTTTATACCATCTATAATCATTTAGTGTCCGACAGCGTAGGTTTTGTAATTGATCACGAATCTTTTCATTAATAGAATCGATATGACCGACCAATTGCCAGATAATGGCGGCCATTAGATGGTTAACAGAATCATAAATCCAATCCCTATTAGCGTTGAGCAGGGGTTGTTTTAAGGCATCTGTTTTAAGATGATTAATGATGGCAAGGCGTTCTTCTTCAGTCATGACATAATGCCACCAACCATATAATTGACCAGTGAAGCCACAGATAATGGCTTTCGCTGTATCTGGTTCTGAATGGTTTTGTAGAATACTTGCCTTAGAGTAGATATGCATTTTGAGTACAACTTCAAGGATTTGATATTCAGAAAGACCATCAATACTCCAGTCATAAATGGCATGACCGTCGTATTTTTGGTTGTGTTTAACCTTTTCTTCAAGAATAAGGTCAGAAGGGGATGGTCTAGAGTAAAATTGTTTGCGCAAAGGATACCTAGATTTATCAAATCTTTTTGTAGGCTTTGCATGTCGCATAATACGATGGATTTCAGGTAAAGTATCAGTATCAGAGTCTGGGTGAGAATCAGGATGAGACTCAGACTCAACATGGGACACATTGGAATCAGAAATCGGAGCAGAAGCGGGAGACAAAGTCATAATTGCAGGACCTTTGTCTTTTGCTGTGGTGGATGATGGTGGTGGATTGGAAGAAGAGGGTTGTGGTTTAGAAACCGAAGGAGAAGGCTTGTCAGGAGTAATTTGAAGCTTACCAAGCTTTGTTGTAAGAATATTAAGAAATTCTTCGTAAAAGGAGTTTTAAAAAGAGGGCATACTTGGGGCCGCCAAGGAGGAAAGAATGGTTTAGCTACCTTGTGAGAAGGTATAAGTGTTTTACCAAGGTAGAGGTTGAAGGTTCGATAGGTGGTGCTAACGTGGATAAATACATATTTGTAAAATTATTTTGTTCAATGAGGTGGTTAATATCCCGTTTGGAGATAGGGCCAGATTCCTCATAAGAAATAGTTGTTTTAAAAAGAGAGGCCTTGATATCATCACGGATTTTGAAAGGGGCTAAGGGAGGATGACGTTGGTCATATTTTTGACCACCAGTGGCTTCCCAAATGGTATTAACCTGGAGGGAAGTTTTTGGATTTTTAACAGCTAACCAGTCAAAGAAAGAAATATTCTGCTTGGTTTCTTTGACATAAGCAAAATATTTTTCACGAAAAATAGCTTGATGATTAAAAGGAACAAGTTTACAAAACGATGGTTTTAAAGGATGAGTTAAGAATTGTTGTTTTAGCGATTCATAATCCATTATAAAATCTTCTTCCTGCTCTTCTAAGGTTACAACATTAATATGATACTCAGCAAAATCATTAATGCTTACATTATCATCATTAGTTGTTGTAGGAGGAGCACAAACATGATAAGCAATTCCACAAGTTCCACAAGTTTCTGATGGAGAAGGATCAGTAACAGGGGTAGATGGTTGAGAGGCAAAGTTAGATGAAGAAACAGTTGATGTCGATGCTCGTGGAGCAAAGATAATATCAACTTTTCCATCATCATGCTCAATGATTTGCGAAATTTGTTGAGACACCTGTCTCTGTTGTTTTTCTTCCTTATTTGTGTTAGTGATAGTCCACTGATGAGGAAGGGGAATTTCTTTTATGGCTATTTGTTTTCTATCAATGATAGTGTTTTTAACATTCGTAAGAAAAATCGTTGAAAGAGTTTTCTTTTGAAGTTCAGTATAGGCAATATCAGGAATGATGGTATGCATCAATTTATAAAAGAGACGGTAAACAACCGCAACATTAGAAATTGTTTTTGATAAGGTAAATCCTTTGGTTGAAATCCCAAGCACAAGTGCTCGAGAGGCTAGATCATAGTCATTATGAAGGTCAATAGTGAAGTTAGGACAACAGTCAAAGTATAAAGGGCCGTCAGAGAGACTTCCTTCAACTATTCCTAATAAGGAGTCGGTAAAATTAAGGTGACGTTTGTCTCGAACAGAGACCATGGCTTCAGTATTTAGTCCTAAGGCGACTAAGGGCTTAATTGCAACTTGTATGAGACCAAGATGCAAATACTTATGGGTTAAAGCATGGCTTTAAGATGGCTCTGATTAGTTTGTCACTGGCTCTGATTAGTTTGCTGAAGCAAATTCTAAGATTGATTATCCTTCTTCATTTCTATTACCGTAACCAAAACCTCCATGAACTCTCTCAAACTCATCGTTACTTGCCCCGACGTGCCCATTTTAATTTCCTCCAATAAAAACCTTTTCATCTAATAGTATATTTTCCATAAATTCATCCATATCGTCCCAAAACTTGCGTTTGATGCTCTCGCTTAATCCTACTAGTGGTACATAGGCGCTAAGTATGTTAATTTTTTCATCTCCAATAATTAATTTAACTAGAATCAATCTATCCCCCATTATTTTAACCTCTACGACCTTATCTTTATAATCATTATCCATCACAATTCCTACTCCATTGCATTTTCTATCTATACTAGTGTAACACAATTTAAATGTTGTGCTTCCTATTTCTCTACTCTTTTCTCCTACCCATTTTATCTCTTGGCGGCAAACAATATTGACTCTCCTTCTAATCATGGTATCTATTAGTTCTATTGACTTCCCCGTAAGTGTTCATATGTTCTATGTTTCTAAACGAATTTTTTCTACCCTTTGTATTTATTTTCCTTTTCTATTTCTATTATGTCTAAAAGATCTAGTGTCCATATCTATGATTTTGTTTTTGTTTTCGTGTTTGTTTTAAACTAGCTTCTTTACCCACGCTCGTCCTTTGTATGGGAACCCTTGCTCATTTTTCTTCACATCCGGGCGATGATGTGAATGGACTAGCTTCTTTACCCACACACGTCCTATGTGTGGGAACCCTTGCTCATTTTCTTCACACCCAGGTGGCGATGTGAAACACACCCTTACTCATTTCTCACTACACCCGAGCTCCAATGCAGCGCGTCGCTAGGTGGGAACGCCCCAATGTTTATATATGTTTGATCTATTTCATGAAAAATGACAAGTTTTACGCTGGCTGTCAACCTATCGCAATTCCCTTCCATTTTTCAAGAATGGAAAATGAGCTTGGGGCCTCCCTCCTCCATTTTTCGGGTATGAAAAGTGAGTTTGGGATCTCCCTTACCCATTTTTCTGTATGAGAAAATGGGCGTCAGAGTCCTCTTCCTTTATTCGGACTTGGGACCGGCTATGTAGCGCATATAGTGTACAACATAGGTGGAGTTAAGGGCAGTCAACTTACATGACTGGATTTTTCATGCTGAACTTCTTAAATCTTTTTCCCCTCTTCTGTATGTACTTATTAGTGGCAAGTATCAATAGATAGATGCCATTTTCTCATGAAATCCATGAAATCCTTTAGGCATATAAGATGTTATTCACAATTTTTAAATCATCTTATATATGCACTCTCATGAACTAGATTTTAGTGATGCAACTACTCTTAGAAAATAAAATGGTATATCTAATTAGTTTGAATGGTTTGTGTTATTCATGTGGTTGAATTTGCAGGGATGTGCTATTGCAGAAGTATATGCACAAGGTGCTTACTGATGCATCAAAACGTGGCTCTCGGTGGCCAGAACCATGGCAAGTGTTAATATGGCTCGTGGAGGGGTACATACTTGTATTAAGATTTAAGATTTTAAACTTGAGAATCTAAACTGATAGGATCAATCAATTTCATTTTTGATATTATTGTGAACTGCGCGAAGATGTGAGTCCTTTGAGGCTTTATTTCCAAGCTGTTTTTATCAAGTTTTGGATTTTCGGTAGCCCTATTTACTAGGAAAACTTTGTCGAAATTTTTATAGAATTTGAAAGTCTAAGGAAATGATTTTGTAATTTGTCACTATCAAAAAGTTGAGAATTAAATCTAATTTGAGAATGGAATATTTATTTGGAGAGTTGAATTTGATTTAATGGATTAAAAGCCTAATTAGGGTAATTAAGTTAAGTCAGAGCTTAACAAAGCGGGCCATGACGGTTTATCTATCATTATTTGGAGGTATACTCATGAGTTCTTATGTTATTATTTTCACAAATTGTGCATGTGGCCTATCACTCAAAGTATTTGTACAAATACTTCTGGATCATGGCTTTTCATTTTTTTATTTATACAGTTGTTGTTAGGTTGTTAAGAAACCGTTTGAAATGATCTTTTGTACTTTCAGACTAGGATGTGGACCTTTGAATTTTAAAAATCAAATGAATTTTAAAAGATTATAGACTTCGAATCTGTTGCAATGTTTTATGATTTTTGTAGGTAAATCGAGCGCAAAAAAAGAATTTGATCCATATAGCTGATCCCAAATAATTTGAGAATATTGAGCCTATGTTGTTGTTATACATTGTGAATAGGAGTTTGATTAGAGCTGGCAATTTGGGTCATGAAACGTTTAACACGACACGACACGACCTTAAACATGTCGTGGGTTTGGTAAAAATGTATGTGGGTCATAAACAGGTTAACCTGTTTATACACGGTTAATAAACGAGTCGTTAACGTGTTAACCCGTGTGACTCGATTATGACTCGCATAATTATTTACATATAAATACAAATTTTTCATTTCCAACCCTAAAAACTATCAAAAGTTCAAAACCAAACAAAATCTCTCTCACCCCTCTCTCTCTCTTTCTCTCGCTCGACAGCCGACCTATCTCCACCTCCACCCATCTCCGCCTCCTCGTCCCCCCACCACCCACTATCGCCCCCATCACCACCTCCAACAGCCGCCGCAGTAAACAGAGAATGTTTGCGCCAGCAACCTCCGAAACCGGCGGCTCTCGGACCTACGCAGCTGAGCCACTGCGTGGCGGGATTCATCGTGGTGGTCCCGAGCTAGATAAGTTCACCCAAAACCCTAACAAGTCCCGATTCCGCCTCGGCGGCTCGTCCTCGAGGGCGTCGCCAGCCCCGCTTCCTCCCCCTTCATGGAGTTCGTCGTCACCGACCTCATCACCGACATCCTTGTCCGCTACTAGGGCCCCTCCCGGACTTGTTCCGTGAAGGCCACTCGGTCGTCGTCGAGGGCTTCGTTAGGCCCCTGGAGGATCCCGATTAGGAGGCGGCGGCGGCCGTGATTGAGAAGGCCAGGGGGATCGTCTGCTTCTTCTCCGCCATGACCGCCACCGAGGTCCTGGCTAAGCATGACGAGAAGTATATGCCGGCGGAGGTCGCCAAGGCCATCGACGCCAATAAGAAGAAGATCGCCGCCGCCGCCGCCTCTGCCGCAGAGGCCGAGGATGAAGAGAGGGAGAGGAATCAGAGGAGTTGATTGCATTGCATTGCATTGGAGTTTTGGTATGGATTTTTTATTTTTATTTTTTTTCAATCTTAATTGTTACTAATTTTTACAAATGTTGAGAAGTTTTGTTGTCATTCATATGAAAATTTGAGTATTGATTAGGCAAGCAATGAAGAAATGGAGGTGAGGGAATTTTATTCTTTGTTGTAAAAATTACCGGGGCGATTCGCCGATTATGTATTTATTTAAACCTAGCTCATAATTTTTGCCCACTATATTGAATAAGAGAATAAGAGAATGAACATTGTTTAGGGAATGAAGTAGTTTTGGGATATAACTATCTGAGAGATCATTTCTTCCATGTTTGTTTTTTGAATGCCTTTTATTTGTACTTTGATGCTTTGTCAAGAAATGCTTGGAAGTTTAAAATACCCTTCATTTGCTTTTTGCGCCCGCATATATGTTTAATTTGCTTTTGGAATGGAAATGATTTTCATGATAATCTCTTATCGTTGCATACTTGCATGTCGTTGAAGATGCAATAAATTGTGAGAATTCCACTTTTCATTGGAAGCTTAAGAATTTAAGCAATTATTTGCTTGCGAGATTGGATATGTGCAGGATTAGAAGGTTATATTATTTTTGACATTTTTACTGTTATTTATCTTTAGTATCTCAAGCTTTATAATTATTAATAAACTCCATTTTTTATTTGTTGTAGGGCAAGATGTCAAGCTAGATTTGGAGAGTATTACAGTCACAGAAGATGTACTTAACTCGAGTGTGAGTGATGATCCACGGTCAACTACTTGCTCAAACTCCGTTGGAAACTAGAGAACTCGAAGCCTTTTTTGTTCATTAACCTTGAATTTATCTCTTACTTCTATGTTAACTTCATATAACCTTGTAGTTGGGTTATTAAACTTGAACTTGACTATTTGAGAACTTGTATTTTTAATTTTTCCTTGTATTAGATGGGTTTATAATTTTATATTTTATGTTGTTTGTATTGATTTTGTAGTGAGATATCATTAATCTAGTAGCATGTTTAACAGGTTGATAAACAGGTACACAAACGAGTCGAGTTAAACAGGTTAAACATGATCTGTTTAATAAACGTGTTAAACAGTACACAAACGAGTCGAGTTAAACATGTTAAAACATGATCTGTTTAATAAACGTGTTAAACGTGTAATAAACAGGTTACCTGTTTATTAAACGTGTCGTGTGTCGTGTTTACAAATAGTGACTCGTTTAATAAACGTGTTGTGTGCGGGTTTAGGATAATTATGACACGACATGTTTACGACATGACACATTTACGACTCGCTGACACGAATTGTCAGCCCTAAGTTTGATTGATTTGCTAACAACAAATGATGAATAAAATTGGAGCCTTTATTCCAATAGTTTGGTTTATGTAATTTCTCCCCTCGTTGTTTTATTTATATATGTAAAGACTCTTTGGTGCTTCCAACACTTTAAATGGTCAACCTAGTGATTAATAGTTTAAAAATATAATATTTCACCTACCTAAAAATGTGATATTTCAGGTAGAAAATGACTATTTTTTTAATTTTACTATATAATGTTGACTTTTATTAGTCGACAGTTTAACATAGCATTATGTTATTACATTTATAAATTACTTATATTAAAACTTATATTTTTATAGTTTGTTGAATTTTTAAAAACATTATTTTAATTTTATTGATTATTGATTTTTATTTTACGTGTGCACGTAATGAAAACTAATATATATATATATATATATATATATATATATATATCGAGATCATTATCTATCTTTGCTGTCCTCAATACCTTGATACGTATATAATTTTAGTCATTGTACATGTTCACTTTGAAGGGGGCACCCAGCTGATGAGTGATTGAGATACCATTCACCCGTTCAATATTATCCTTGAACACTAATAAAAGGATTACATTAAATAATGTGGGATTATTATTTTATGTGCTAATGCAGGTATGAGCTAGTGTAGTTGCTATCAAGATAAAGACTCGAACTTGCAGTTCAAAACAAGCTTTTTTGTTGGCCTTTCTCCTACTAGTTTATTAAGCTAGTAGTCTAGTGGATAAACAACTTTTCTTATTCCTTTTATTATTAGCCATCCAAAATGCATTACAAAACTACTAAAAGCCCACAAACATCAAATTAATTCTCTCTTTATTGGGTTGCTTGACTGTCACTCCAAACTCTTTCTTGTCATAATATATTCAAAGCAATGTTAAAGAACGATACTTATAGTTATATGTATAGCTAGGCCTCTAATGATGCTTGCTAACATATGCCTTCTAAAGTCAACAAATACTTTTAATATCTCTAATTTGTGTGCTTAAGCAATTTTTTCCTTTATAGTATAGAATAAATCAAGCTCAATTGACATGTAGCCACTCCAACTAATTTACAAACGAGGCTATATATGTTGTTGTTAGGGTTAATTTCATACACGGTCACTCAACTTTATATATACACTAATCGTTTCCCTGCGCTTCGCATAATAATAATAATAATAATAATAATAATAATAATAATAATAATAATAATAAAATAAATAAATAAATAAATAAATAAATAAATAAATAAATAAATAAATAAATAAATAAAAGATTATATTCATAGTTATTATCATCGAGTCAAACGGAAGGTTCATAAAAGAATAATAATAATAAGAAATAGCAAAACATTATATTGTCTTCTTTAGCTTTTGTAGCATTCTATGTACTGAACAACATCTTTAAGCAATAGTAATCTCATGCAGTAGTGTATATTGATCCAATATAATCGTTAAATATAAATTCCTTCATATCGTCTGTTCACTCCAATTGAAGAATCTAAACCAACAAAAATGTCACGTGATTATTGATTTGTCTTATAGATATAATGATTCACTTCAGTCTTGAACTTATGGAAAACGTATCAAACGATCAAATCTAATATAGAGCAAACATACCTAAAGGAGGAAGATCAAAAGTGGTTTAGCTTATAAGCGTTGTGAATTGTTGTTATATCACTGGATGCATGAAGCTATGGGTAAGTAGAACAACTTTTGAATGTACATATGATGTTGAAATCTATCGATCATATCTTGAATTTATTGGGTGAAAATTGGTTGAGAACCTGGAGGAATCTAAGGTTAAGTATTTTTTTGTGATTTTTTGAATGGTGAAGGAAAAAAAAAATCAAGTCGATTGTAAGAAGAATGAATGAGAGTTGAAATTTATAGAGGGAATGTAACTTGCACTACACTCAATTCCTTATATTTACCTATGATTTCAAGTTCAACGTACTCAATCTATTAATGATAAAATAACCATAATTAATTATTAATAAATGTACACATAATGTATAATTATATCTCTAAAAATAATAAATAAATAAATAACAAAAAATAATAAAATTGAGAAAAATTAAAAAATAGAATGGTGAGATGAGGTAATTTTTAAAGTTTATCTCTCCTTCGACTTTTATATGTATATAAATTGTAATATTTTGATTACTCAACTTTAATTTGCAACAGGTTGGTCACTAACTTTTTAAAAATATTTAATTGGTGGTCACTTTTCCAACAGCAAAGATGAGGTGGCGCTTAGAACTTAAAAGGCATTGTTAAATTTAAATTCAATTTTATTTGACATGATTTTGTCTTGTTCCTCGTTATAGCAAATCACGATGTTTATCTTACGGATCAACCAAATCTTCATCCACCCACGTCAAAACCTTTCTTCTCTCTTTATCTCGCTGGAATCTCCCAAACGAAAGCAGTAGGGAACCAATTGCTCAGAAGAAGCCCAAAACAGAGTAAACTATAGCAATTGAATTCATAGTCTCTAATGGCAACTACAACACCACGCAATTCAACTGTTAAACATCTCATCAATTCTACTAGATTGTTGATCAGATCAGAAAGCTATTTTGGTACTTAGAAATCTAGAAAGAAAAAACTAAAATCCAAAACTCCAACAATCCCCAATCCATGGCCAATAGACGAACATCACCAAAACAATATTCTAGGAACCCAAAATTGAATCCTCATTCATTCAAATGTGCAAAAATGAAACACAAATGTATATATAAATAAAAATCAAATCCATATCCAAACCATCCAACCAATCAACCTAACCCTAACTCGAATCCATCAAATCCATCGATCTATAAGCTAGTGAACTCGGTTCCCTCCAACACCGCAAGCTTAGCGAGATCCCCTGACAAGTTAAGCGTCACGACGGTCGGGATCTCTCTCGAAGATTTTGTTGATGAAGCTGTTCATGATCCCATGGCCTTACTCGGGATCCTGATGTCGGCGTTTTGGGTCTCTCTCCGACGACTTCTTCGTGTTCTTCTCGACTAAAAATGAGAACAGGATTAATCAATGGATGATGAATTCTCTGCGACGGAGGCAGCGGTGGGGGTTCTTCTCAGTGATGGGTTTTCCTACGCCTTCGTTTTTCTATTGATTCCGGCGAGATAAACATCGAAATTTCCCATCACAAGAAACGAGACAAAATCATAGGACTTTTTGCCTGATTAATAGAATTTAGAGAAAAAATTAAAAAAAAAACATATCTTCTGAAATAATTCACAATATAACACACTTAGTGCCACGTAGGATACCACATCGGACGCGAGCAAGTGACTGGGATGGTGGAAAACGTGAGTGGAAATCACGTTTTGTGCAAGTCGTGATTTCCACTCACGATTTGCCTATAGTGGAAGTCGTGACTGCAAGTCACGACTTCTATTCCCAGGGGAAAAAAAAAACAGTGGCCCAGAATACACCCAGAAAACAGGAGGAAATGTTAAAAGAGCAACAATTACAACAATTAGTTTAAATACACTTAGACATAATCTTTTATGAATGAAAATGGCTATGTAAAATCACTTAACATTATCAAAATCAAAGGCCAAGTTAATAACTAAACAATTAATGAAATGTAAATTGGAAAAATCAGTTTGGAGTGTTTAAACCAAAAAAAAAAAATTATTTCAAACAATGCAACAAAGGAAAAAAAACCATTCTTCAAATGGCTTTCAAGAAGATCAATGCTAAAAAGGCGATCAACTAATCTAACGTTAGTTATTGGTTTAGTCATTGGTTTTGTTAATGTTGGCTCTTCTTAGATAGAATCTAAAAAAAAAAAAAAAAAATCTTATGGATTGTATATTGTGAAAATGAGGTCAGCAATAGACGAAAGGATATCAAATGCTAAAAAAGTAAAAGTCGATGTACTAAAACAAGCATTGCATCTTATGTAAAAAAACATGAAAAAATAAAAATAGAAGTACAAACTACACTGAACCATAGAGGATACACATAACCTCAACAAAGAATATTTTTACCATAATAATTTCAAGAATTTATAAGCATGAGTACTTGTTTTGGCATAGGCAAAATGCCTTAGTTTTGGCATAGGCAAAATGCTTTAGTTTTTCAAGTGCCATGTTTGACTGCTAATTGTAAATGACGTTTGTAAGCATGAGTACATACATACATCCAAACATAACATCCATACATAAAATTGCAAGGTGATTGAGTACAAAGCAATAATAAAAGAAGTCTTGTTATTGTTACACACAAGTCCTACTCCGACCCCAAATAATGACTTACAGTCCCACAACGTGTTCTCTTTATTACAACTCGAACATTACGATTTAACGCTAATGGGACATTCGACTGGCCCATATCACTAGGATTTTGAGCATCTTCTCTCTGAATATCATCGATATCACGCATTCCACCTTCATGCGTACTTGTACTCTCAGAGAAATTCATCATTATTGGAGTTGTATTGAAATGGCGCGAAGATGGAACGACTTCCGTAGGCTCGAATGCCATGTAGGGAGGACCGGATGGAGTATGTGGAGTGTCACGCTCATTGAGAGGTACTGATGACGTATACACTGGAGTGTCATGCCTCGAACGCGTATCATCGTGAGAAGTATGATGAGAGGCTTCAAATGATGTGGGCACATTATGCATGCGATAATCTGCTCGTACTGCAGTCAAAGTCGATGCAGCTACATCTCTAATGCGTGCAATCGACACGTCATCACCCAATGTCAACTGATGGATCAATGTCATTCCATGTGCCTACATATAAAATATGTAAGAACTTGCATGTGAAAGTAAAATGAAAACAACTATATGAAACTTCATGAATGGAAAAAATGAAATTGCACTTACCAATGCCTCAACAATAGCTCCACGACGAGACATGAATCAACGTGTAATGCGACGATACCATTGCATATACGGGTCGTAAAAGTCCGAAGGCTCGTCTAATATTTCATCAGTTGCTATGTTGGAAGCACGTTCGTTCCACAAGAAAACATAAGCACTATGTTCTGCACTCCAATCCTTATCCGTTTTCCCTCTCAAGTCAATCTTATGTAGTTCCATACTTGTGCTATGTAAATTAGGTATCATTTGTTTCATACCGAATTGTCGCATTACTCTATCGATTGTACAGCTTCGACAACGCAGAAGAAAAGCAAAGGTGCCCTCGTTCGCCAAATTGCTCGACCACTTTGCTACAATATGCGGGCGGGTCACTTATCAATGTTTCCTGGATACGGTTCCCCAAACAACTTTGTAGCATAAAAAATAACATTAATTGAATAAAACGGTGTCATCAACAAGATGTCGACATAAGCACTTGTTGGAGAGAATGATTAAGTATATTTATTACTTCATCCGGTCCTTGCATGTCAATCATTTCTCTCGTATTTCGTCAAAGACGTGCATCGATGTTCCTGTGGTCTCCAACGCATGTCTCCACCTTTCCAAATGAACCAAACAAAACAGAGCATGCATGAAAAATGGGTTGTACATATACTCAAATTGAAATTGTAATGTTAAAAAATAATAATTACCTATGACCAAATGGAGGAGGTGGAAATAATTCTTCATTGTCTATCATGTCATCTCTAATGTGGTTTCCCATAATTGATGCGAGAAAAGACAACCTATCCCATGCCCACAATTGCAATAAAATGACCGGTCCTGCTATCTCTGCTCCATCAATGTCGGCTGCAAGACATAACTGTCTATATAGGTGAGCCAGAGTTGCACTACCCCAACTGTATTGTCCGCCGCCTCAAAGTCTTCCAAAAATTGCAAATACGTGATGTGCACGAGGTTGTTAGACTTGTCAGCAAATAAAGTTCCGCCAAGAAGTTGTAGGATGTACGCTCTTGCGTAGCGTTGCACTTCCACATCATCAGCATCCTGTGGAAGGTTTGGAAACCATCTTGACAGTTGGCGAATTTGAATCCGGCCACCGGTCTGTTATTTTCGGGAATGGAAACCCCAACAGTGTCAAGCATAAGGCATTGTAATCTTGCTCAACACGACCAGTGATAGGTAATCCATCGACGGGCAACCCTAAGATAATTTGTACATCTTGAAGGGTAATAATCACCTCGCCAACAGGAAAATGGAACGTGTGAGTTTCTGGTCTCCACCTCTCTACAAGGGCAGTGATTAGATGCCAATCAATTGAGATGAAACCTACTCGCGCCGTCCCGTAAAAGCCAGCTGCGTGGAGATGCTCGACGATTCGTTCATCCAGTTGGACCAACCGATGTAGTGCAGCCGAATTCCGTCTGATAGTCAATATACCAGGCTCCTATGAAAATACGAGTTATAAGTTACATTATTTAAAATATATACACGCTGATATAACGGTGTAGTGCAAATCGGCAAGAAGTCCTACCGGTCCGTTCCATACTCGGGTAGATCTATGGAGAGCTTGCGAACTCAAAACCGAGTCATCTATAGGCCCATGATCCATATCGCGCTTCAAACCCAAATCATTACCAATGAAGGAACATTAGAAGTAGCAAACTACCAATAAAGTCAACATGAATAAGTAGGAAAGGTTTAACAAAATTATGGAGATAATTCATCAAGTAAATTAACGCTACTCATGAAAATATATCAAATTTCAGTTACAATCATGACCCTCAACAGACAGGAGGCATAGCTAGCTTAACTAAATGTCAGTATGCTTGAATGAGCTTGTCACTATGAAACACTCGGTGGTTGTTGTTGCTGACGACGAGAGCAAGCGCGTCTATTGTGTCCATCCTGCTTACACAAACTACATCGCAGCGTGGTTGGGGTTTCTCTCCATTCATTCTCACGCCGCATATGACGTGGTCAAGTTTCTCGGTTGCTTCTCCAATCCATCTCTATGCGCGACGTCGTTGTTGAGGCGACCTTTTTTACTCGCTTTCGAGATGGATCAGCCAGTAACGAGTATGGAAGTCTGGCGCTTGGCCAATAATCTTCTTGGGGAATGGGATGGAAATTCGCAGCATAACATTGACTGTACACAACCAATCTGTAGTATTCCTCAATGTATTGATGAGCATCCATGGCAACACTGGCGCAGACTGCTTGAACATGAGAACATGGAATGCCAAAACACTGCCATTTCATACAAGTGCATCTACGAGCCTGCAATTTAACTATTTGCTTGTTAGACCCTTTTCGCAAATGATGGCCACGTGGCGCAGTGACGACTTCAAATGTACCATTATCGCGATTCACTAATGTCACATTGTGCCCGCCAGAAGACTTTGCCCAATTTGACAACTTCTTCAACGCGTAACTTGTGTACACTTCGCCCCTTCCTAAGGCTGCACCTATTTCGTCTCGCCTTTTGTTGAAGAACTCCGAGACACGATAGAATGTCACTTGCACTAACGCTGTGATGGGATAGAATCGCGCGCCTTTAAGGACCCCGTTAAAGCATTCTACAGGAGTGACAAAATATGCATATGTGTATCGGATCTAAACGTAACAAATCAAATATATTAAATAAACAATGGTACCAAATTATGGAGACGATAAACCATACCAGCTAGATTTGTAGTCATCCATCCGTATCGATATCCTTTGTCGTATGCGTTCGTCCATTTTGCTCGATCAAGGTCATTAAACCACGCAATACATTCCGCATTCATTTCTTGAAGTTCTGTCATGACTGCCTTAAATTTTCGGGGTTGATGTTGTGCACCAGCTAAGTACACTATATCCTTTAATTCTTTGCTCCCGAACCTCATGTTAAAATTACTGCATATGTGACGGAGACAAAATCTGTGGTGAGCTCTTTCACGAGTCCATCCATTTTGCGAATTGTTCATTGCCAACAATATACCGGGATGTCGATCAGAAATGACACATATACCATCCCTATCAGTCACATGATGTCGCAAGCAAGCCATAAACCATCCCCAGCTGTGTTGACTTTCCCCATCAACGATGGCAAATGCTAAAGGAAATACATGACTATTACTATCAACAACAGTGGCTATTAGGAGTTTGTGTTTGTATTTTCCATACAAGAATGTGCCATCAATCTGTATCATTGGTCTGCAATGTCTGAAGCCTGCAATAAAAGGTTCGAATGCCCAAAAAACTCATTTGAATATAACCTCATTGTTGGCATTAGGCTCCCCATGCCGCCATTCCACACGTGTCCCTGGATTGGTTTCTCGAAGAGCAGCCATCCACCGCGGTAACATTTTATACGATTCTTTCCAGTCTCCATAGACTTTAGCAATTGCCTTCTTCTTCCCCAACCACACTTTCTTGTAACGAACGTCATAACTGTATTTGTCCTTGATCATCTGATGAAGCACTGGAACTGAGATGGACGGATCTCTTCTCACCACATTTTCAACTTCACGACATATAACGGTGGAGTCCAAATGCGCATGATCTTTGGACAGATTGGCGTAGATGCATGTATGTGGTCCTGCATATTTACTAATCTCAAACATTCCATGCGATTTTCTTCTCGAACAACGCAACCTCCAAGTGCATCCATCTACATATTTCTTACAACGAACAATCCATACATTAGGTGTAGAATGAGTCACCACAAATCGCATGTGTTCTTTGATGCTATACAATTTCACGGCATCTTTATATCTACTTTACACATGAACCGCATGCCCTTTTGAAATTCTCGCTCCCTCATTCCATAAAGACCTTGAAGGGATCATAGCATTCTCATTGAGGGGTTGCAATGCCTCACTACTCAATTCCATAAATGCAGGAGAAGGTACGACAAATTCACGTACACCCACGGGCGCACCATCAATTCCAGCAGCCTCTTCGTCGAAAAAATCATCGTTCCCAACCTCGCTCGAAATTGGAGGACAAGATAATGAGCCATCATCGGCAATGACTCGATTTAATATGTATCGAATCATGCCATCATCAACATGATGAGCATCAACCCCTTCATCATCTGTATCATCATCGCTACTCTCTTCACTAGTACCTTCGTCACTACCGCAATAGTCTCCGTCTAGTGTTCAACTCATCACAGGAACGAGGATCCTCGTCCATCTCGGGATTTGCAGTCATCAAGGGCGATGCACAATGACTCTGTTCCATATTTGGTTGAGTGTTAGGTCCAACCACAGAATCTAACGCCATATTACAGTTTGTACTATTATACGAATCTCTCGTTCTCAAATCGATATAAAGCTCCATGCATTTTGGTGGTGGTAATTCTGCCACAATCTCCCAAACATCTTTGAGACTCTCCTCATCATCTATTCGCATAGGGACGTAGTTGGCAGTACCACTACCAATGTACGCTGGATATCGATATGTGATGGTCAATATCATCTTTTCATTGTCTATCTCCAAAGAATTATAGACAAAACTCATAAATTCCTCGTACCCTAAACCCATGTTCGCTCTAAGATGTCGAACAAAGGTTTAGTGTATGAAATTCCTGATGGTCCATCGACCATGTCCCCATTCATATAGCACAACAAACTTACTCTTCGATAAGCCATTATTGAATCTATATATGTAGAATACAAAGCATGATCAATAGAAGTGAATGCAACAATATCAACATTTCAAAAAGTGTAGTGGTTCATACTAAAAACAGTTACGAGTAAAGTTAAAGAAGGATCCATCCCCAAAGTAAACAATTCCGACTTTGTCCAATGGAAGGTAAAAAACAAAAATACATAACTAATGGGAACAATTCAAATTTGATGTAGAGAATATATATTAGGACATTACATGTAGGAAGTTGATATTTTTAACTAATCCATAACCAAAGTCACTCAACAAGGTTTTAGGCGACTCTAAACTAAACTAGATGGTCATAACAGTGAACTAAAGAATGCATGAACATACATGTAGTCACAGAACGTACCATGGGCATAAATACGCTAATATATAGGCTATTATGACAAGAAGGTACATAAACAAAATTAATGGAAATAGATCGAAAGGTCATAGAAATGAGGAAAGAAAATAAGTGAAGATACATAACCATATCATATCAATCAATACCACGGAATATGCCACAAACAAAAATGTAACTGCTATACATGTCGTCTTGCGCAATTCCTAGCATTCCGACTAAAATTATCCTTAATACCTAAAAGCCACGCCAAAACTTATTTCAAATCATCACATTTTTTTATTTATTGCAGATTTACTTTCAATTTACATTATCATTGTTCAATCCATGCACTTAGACTTCAACTAATTCAAGACTAAATTAGAATTGGTTGTCGCTGGCAATTGTAACCTAATTTCTAAGTATTTACATGCAAACTCAACTCTCAATAACACCCTCAACATTTAGGGCAACAGTTCATGGGAAAAAAATACAAAACATCTATGGATTTTATGGTCATGGTATGTACATTGAGTTAATGAGGGTGAAAACATATCTAGATAGGGTGCCATCATATGAAAAGGGCAGAAGATCAACTATCATACATAAGCAATAACTATAAAAAAAAATTGATACTAAAAAAAAATTTTTACCGGCGGGAAATTGAGTAGTGATCGGCGAGGGACTTGCGAGGGCTCTGCGACGAACGACGGCGGCAGGGACAGTGGAGGCAGGGAGGCAGGGACGGCGGGTGGGAGGGCAGCAGGGAAGTAGGGACGGTGGAGGCGAGGGAGGCAGGACGGCGACGAGGGGGAGGGGGCGCCGGAAGGGAGGCGAGGACTACGACGAGGGAGGCAGGGACGGCGGCAGGGAGGCAGGGACAACGACAGGAACGCCGGCGGGGACGGTGGAGGAGGACGGGCGATCAACGACACCGCGCGAGGGACGGTGGAGGCCGCACCTAGCGAGGACGAGCGAGGAGGGGAGGCAGGACGACTGCGCCGCAGGGAGGCAGGGACGCCGGCAGGGACGGTCGGATCGCAGATCTCGGTGAGCAGAGGCGATGGGGAAGAAAAGCAAACAGGGACGAGGGTGGGTTTTGGGTGGTTTAAAGTAGCTTGGAAGTCGTGACCCTGAGTCACGACTTCCATTTGTATGGAGGTCGTGACCCTGGGTCACGACTTCCTCATGTCAGGAAATCGTGACCCTGGGTCACGACTTCTGTTAACTGCACACCTTGGACACCTTGGCTGCCGCATGGCGCTGACATGACGCTAAATGTGTTATATTGAGAATTATTTCAAAAGATATGTTTTTTTGGTAATTATTTTCCTTAATTATATTATTCAAGTAAAAACTCCCAAAATCATATCAAATAAAATTGAATTTAAATTTAATAATGCCACGTAAGCTCCGCCTCATCCTTGTTGCTGGAAAATTGACTGACAATGGTGTATTTAATTAAGATTTTAATAAACTTTTGATTACTTTTATAAGTTGATGAATTTTTAGAAGTTCACAGATTTTGATAGACTTTTATAGACTTTCATAAACTTTTATGCAAACTCCATATTGATGATTTTTATTAACATTTAAGATTTTCAGTGACTTTTATGACCTTCTTAAACATGATTTTGATTGATTTTAGTAAATTTTTGTGATTTCTATACTGAAACAAATATTTTACACTTTATTAAAAAAGAATTAGATAAATAATTATATTTCTTTTTCTAAAGAACTATTACTAATTTTTTTTAATAAAAAACATATAGATGTATTAATGAATTACGATTAAAGTAGTAGGATAAAAAATAAGTAAATAAATATCAACATAATAAATAGGTAAGTAAATCATCTTATAGTGGCAGAAAAGAACCAAATAAGATCATAGCAAATGTTAGTGTATAAACTTTGCACTTTAGGAAAAAAAAAACATTATATTTTTTTCTTAAGAATGATAGTTTAAGTTTTTGAAAATGCACTTTTTGCATTTAAAAAAAATACAATTATTTTCTCCAAAAAGAATAATATTACACTTTTTGATATTATAATAATACACTAATAAATGAAACTTCATTGTAAAAAAAAAAAAAAAAACTCATCAAAAATGTACAGTGATGCAACAATGAGATCTTCTTAATAATACCATCATTTCATTTTCATCAACATAGACATTAGAGTATAACGAGTGAGCAATGAAATTCATGAGTTGTTGAGTGATTGGAGAAGTTGATAAAAATAATTGATTAGAAAAATCTTCTGAATAATGAAGTCCTTTTTGAAGAATGAAACTAACAAAAATTAGAAGTCTTTAAAAGTTTCTAAGTTGAGGTGAGGATAAGTTGAAGATTTCTTTATGTGTATTTTTATACAAAAAAGTTTATAAAAGTCGATATTTGTAACCAATCCACAAAAGTCACCTAAAAATTGAATACACCTTACTTTTATAAACTCTCTAAAAGTTTAAATTGAATATCCTAAAACTTTTATAGACTTTTAAAAAGTCTATAAAAGTTCACATTGAATACAGCTTACTTTTATAAGCTCTTTAAAAGTTTTAATTGAATACACCTAAATTTTTTTATTCATTAAAAGTAATCAAAAGTCAATTAAAATCTCGATTGAATACACCCCTGTGAAAAAAGACTCAAGTGACAACCATTGCAACATTTTTAAAAGTTCGGTGACCAACTTGTTACAAATTAAAGTTTAATTATCAAAATGTTACAATTTATAAAGTTAAGTGTCAAGCCATGTACGAAATTAACCACTTGTTGTTGTGCTGTTATTGTTGTTGAAACAAATTTTTATATTTATGGGTGTTTAAATTTTTTAATTCCTTATTTACTTCACTATGAATGATTTGAAAAGCGCGTCATCAATTGCACTAAATCAATCGCAATGGAAGAGTTTGATTCATGTAATTGACCCAAATTAATTTGAGATTGAGGCTATGTTGATGTCTAAATCTTTTTAACCCCTATTTACTTCAGTTTGAATGACTTGAAAAACACACCATCAATTACACTAAAATCGAGTTAGCATAATGAAAAAATTTGATTCATGTAATCAATATCAATTAATTTAAGATTGAGGGTGTGTTGTTGTTGGCGTTTACTTCAATTTGACTAATTCCACTGGTGTTGAATAGGTGCCCTAACTCCATAATCAAACCGAAACCAATAAAAATATAGTATATGCTATAGCTACACAATTAGAACCCAACCTATAACCTCTGTCTCAGTGAGAGATACGGTGCTCATCTCACAACCTTATTAGGAGGGCCGAGTTTAGGAGATTTATATTTATATTTAAGTGCATAAAAGAGTCTTGATTTGCTTGTTGAAATAGCACCAATTTTCTGCAAAAGTACTAAAAGTTGTGTCATTTATTTTAAAGTTGAAAGTTGAAGTTATTTCTATAAAAATATTGAAAGTTAACGTTATTTTCGATAATTATCCTAATAATCTTATAAAGAAAATGCTAAATTGTTAATGCAACTTTACTTAATTTTTTTTTACATCGAGATGCATTCATGCATATCTTGAGATCTATCACAATGATACCTACAACTGCATGTCATTCTTGCATGTAATTGTTGGGGGTATAGTAGCGGACTCCTTTTTTTTTTTGTGGGAGCGGAGTCCATTTTATAAATTCTAGAATCACATCCAAATATGAATTACATGCATCACAAGATGCTTACATTACATATGAAACAAATATTGTTATACAAAACCATCATGAAATTAAATAAAACTTTCAAGAACATTAGAACTAAAAAGTAGACTTTTCAATTTTTTTTGTTTTTCATAAATCTTAATCTTGTACCTAATGTAGGCAAAGTGGGCAAAGGCAACAACAATTGGTGTGGGTGTGGGTTGGGGTGGCCCAAAAGGAATTTTTGGGTGCAAAGACCAACACTAGTGGCAGTTGAATTGGGGTTGAAGTGCCGGCATATGTACAAGTGGCGGGTCATGTTTCCCAATTTTCACAAATTGGATTTCTAAAGAGATTTGAGCACTTATGTTGTGTATCTCACCAAGTATTGCATGCCCATTAACGTCTCATCCCCATCACTTATTCCAAGAATCATTAACTTCTTCTGCAATCCCATCTCTCCTCTTTAATGGGACCTCCCCAATTCCTCTAAACTGATCTGGGTTTCATAAATTTTGGGTGTTAGTCCTAGTATTATTATTGGCTCTTTTTTTTTCTGGGTTTTTGATGATGGGCAGTAGAGATGAAGCCATAATTGAAGGGGGTGATGAGAAATTATTGAGTAGCAGATCAAATGTTCACCAAATTGAGAAGGTAAACTTCAGATTTTGTGTTTTGGGTTATTTGTATAAGTTTTAGATTAGTGTGAATTGGGTTTGTGAAGTAACAATTGTTTTGATTATTATAGAAACTTTGATAGGTAGGTTTTGATTTCTGCTCTATTAGGTTAAAAAAAAAGTTTTGGGTTGAACAATATTGGTTAAGTTCAAGGTCTGTTTGGTGTAAGATTGAAAAGTTGTTTTTGCTTTTGAAAGCAAGTCTCCTTAGATGCCTGTTTGAGGAAGTTTAAAGCAGTTTGATTTCAGCAACTAAGTTCAATATTAGTTTCGGAAACAAGAAAATGACAAAAATTCAAACCTTGAAATCAGGAAAATTTTATTTAATAATTATTTTTTTTTTTTTTTTTTTTTGAAAAGCTTTTCTGTTTTTGGTCGTGCAACCCTCGGTATACGGATTACTCCTCTTACTCGGATTCGACTATTGTTGGACACATATATTGGGTGGCTTTCGAAAGCTATTTTTGAATGTTGAGCAAGAAATTACCAGAAATCATTCTTGTCCATGGGCTCTTGAATCTATAGGTGTTTTTTCGTGGCCTTTCTTCTTCTTTCCGCCTATTACTTGTTCTGCGCTTTTACTGTCGCGTATATTTTTGATGATATTTGAGGAGTATATTTCTTTGCTGTTTGTTATGAACTGTACTAAAAAATCAAAAGCTTTTTCTTGTGGAAGTGGGAAGCTTTAGCAACCTTGGATATACAATTTGTGACGACGTTTGTCTGCAATTGAGTCGGCGGTTTTCTCATGGAAATTCTGGTTTCAATTCCTTTTAGCCCTGTAGGAAAGGAAACAACATCTTATCTTGCCGCCACTGGGAATCGAACTCCCACCCTCATACAACATTACCACAAACGGCCACCCACTTGGTTTGTTGCAACTTGCAATGGCTTTCAGTTAAATCCTAGGAACCTTTTCATTCAGAGTAACCTAGTAATAACCATTACTAAGCATACCTGACTAGTAGTGTTGTACAAGGCTTTCAAGTCCAACTACTACTATACAATATTTAGTAACTATGATGCAAGTTGATTTATTGAGATCCAAAAAAAAAAAAGAAGAAGTTGTCTTTGGTTAACTGGAAAATAATGAAATTTGAAAGGTTAGTATTAAGCTAGAGTATTTCGTAGTTCAAAATAGTATTGACTATGAGCAGGTGACTGTAGTGTTATACCTCCTCATTTCCTTGATGATCAGATTGGCCAAAATGAAGTGATTAGTTACAAATTTGACAATTAGAACTGTCAAGTCTCACCGCAGTTCCTAACCATGACAATTGGAACCAAAGTTGAGATGTTTAGCTCTTTATCAATGGTGAAGGACTTCCTGACTCTTGAAATCTTATTGGTTTTTTATTAATCACATGTTGTTTGTGCTTGTAACAAGGCTCCATATAAAAGTCTGTGTGATCTTTTGAAGTCCTTATCACTGCTCATTCTTATTGTATTCATAAAAAGCCAACTGACGTAGATTTCCCTTTAATTCTCTCTCCAACTGTAACTATGTAAATTTAGATTTTTCTTCTGCAGGACCTTAAGAAACTTGATGAAGTCTCATCTCATGCAATAACTCACATTCTTTCCACTATTTTTGTTTCTTATATTTTCTTCTGTTGCAGGCTGAAAATTCGACTGGAAACACGGAAGAAATTGTGCCTGTTCATCAGCGGAAACGTCCAAACCTCTTCTTAAATGTTCCACCAAGGAAAATCGAGGAGGCATTGGAAGATTTTGTGACGATAAACATTCCCCCAACACAAAGTCCTACCCCGACGAGAATGAGTCTGCTTAGAACTCCCACTCCTTCTGCAAGAATAAGTGGATCCCCAAACATCCCGTCATCAAGAAGTAAACCATCTGTAAGAAGTTTACTGCCATGGTTCAGTTTCAAGTTCCAAAGTTCAGCTTTAGATATTGAGAAGGGTGCCAGTCCTGCTGTAGGAGCTCCATCGACTAGACCTCACAAAAAGACTTCTATTGCTAGGTCTATTTCATTTACAAAGTTATTCACCCCAAGAATCAAAAGAACATCATCTCTTCCTGCTACACCAATTGCACATTCAAATCCAGAATCTATGCATGGGGGAACTCCAGTTAATTCTCTGAACTCAACCGCAAGCCAATTGGTACTAGTCTATCTGACATACTAACTAAAAAGTATGCTGAAGTATCTAACTTTGTATTAAAATGTGGTTTGTTTACAGAAAAAGGAGGCTAGGCAGCAAATGGCCCGTTCGCTTTCAATGCCATTGAACAGAAAAGCAAGAAACACAAGGCGCTTGGACTCTTGCAAATTTCGTGTTGTCTCAACTCCACGAGTGGCAGAAGGAAGTGACGCAACGTCAAATATGACTCCAATGGTAAACGCTGGTATATCATTTCTCTTTATCATCTTAAGTTGGATATATGCTTCGAGTTTCCAATTTTATTTTTTACGTTTTGGGTGGGCCATTTTCATTTTAATAATTACTTTAAGATTTTGATCTTCTTTCGAGTGGTACACAGTGGGTCATTACTCAGTGTTCAATAATTAGTCTCAGTCATTTGAAACTTGAGTTCAACTAACCAATGATTATTATCAGCTAAAGGTTCATTCTATTGACGGTTTATTTCTTCAAAACCTGATCTCTGGTGGATGGACTCCCTTGGGTTTAGACTTTAGAGTCAATTGGTCGAATTGTTTTGCCTTTTTTCATTGTAAAGCGTGATACCTAACCTGTGATATTCTCTGTTGGTTCAGATACCAATCATACTGATGGTGAAGATATTCCTGAAGAAGAGGCCGTTTGTAGAATCTGTTTAGTTGAACTTAGTGAAGGTGGTGACACCCTTAAAATGGAGTGCAGCTGCAGAGGAGAACTTGCACTTGCCCATAAAGAATGTGCCATAAAATGGTTCAGCATCAAGGGTAACAAGAACTGTGAGGTATGCAAGCAAGAGGTTCAGAACCTTCCCGTTACTCTTCTTCGGATCCAAGATGTTGAGACCCTTCACAGAGACGGCAACAGAGTTCACCATATGGCAACACTACGGTATGTTCAAATAGATGCCTTGTTTTCTTTACTACGTTAAGAACTTGGCACATTTTGCAATTTGTAGTTTCTGAAGTTTCCTTTTACGATGTTATAGTTAGTTACGAGGGATGATAGGTTATCTGTGGGTTTAGCATATTGAAATTTGTCGTGTTAGCTAACCAGCTCAATATATATATATATATATATATATATATATATATATATATATATATATATTTTTTTTTTTTTTTTAAAGAAAAATCTAGAGGCTTTTATCTTGCATGTGGTTGATTAATTCATATCTTTACTATGGAAGAATCTCATAGGATATGCGAATTTGTATTGAAATTTCATGGAATGGGGAAAAGATAAACATGATCACTGGACTAAAGAGAGCACTAATTAAGATAATTGGATGAACAATGTTTTTTTTTTTTTTTTGTACGCCAATATATGCACATATATGCTTGTTGCTGTCTATTTTCAATCATTGAAGGCAACGTGGCCTGAGTTTTGTTGTGATGAAATTGTATCAGGGTTTGGCATGACATGCCCATTCTTGTCATTGTTGGCATGCTTGCATACTTCTGTTTCCTTGAACAGCTTTTGGTAAGATTTCCATCATGCTAATGTTTTTGTTCATATCTTTTGACCATTAATAGTCTTGATATCCTTTCTCATTACGCTAGGTTGGCAAAATGGGAACTGGTGCAATTGCCTTATCTTTGCCATTTTCGTGCATATTGGGCCTTCTTGCATCCATGACATCATCAACCATGGGTAAGTGTTTTAAGTGGTAGCACACGGTAAAAGTTTCGTGTTAAAACTGAAACATTGCGGTGCAATACGATACTCAAACAGATATGAAAGTTGACAGAACTTCATTCTCATTTGGAAATCATCGCGGCAGAACATTCCTAATTAAGCTTACCCTTTATTTGCCGTCCATTTGATTCCTTGCTTTTCTAAGTAGCTACATCTATAATAGTAATCACTTGTAGTATTACATAATGTGCTTACTTAATTCTTTCAATTATTGTATCCAGTGAAGAGGAAATTTATCTGGATCTACGCTACAGTGCAATTCGTGCTTGTGGTTTTTTTCGCTCATCTTTTCTACTCACTGGTAAATGATTCTTTTCTCATTGTTCGAATGTAAGTTACTATGAACTTGTGGTTGAGAAGAAATTTAAGTTGGAGACTTCAGAAACTCATTCGGTGCCTTCACCGGCTAAAGGAAAGTTTCAACTACGTTTTTATTGCTTACGGCATGAAGGCCTGGTCATCCTTAAATTAGTTTTGTTGAACATATAAATTTTTATCAAACCAGCATGCTATTGCTTATAGGCATTAATTAGCCTTAATTTGAATTATCATTCAGAAATTGATTTTATTCAGACTGAGAAAAAAATGCAAACTAACATTAACACGAACACATGGTATCTATTTTTTGTTGTGTTGCTTTGACAGGTTCATGTGCAACCTTTATTATCTATCCTTCTCGCCACAGTCACTGGTTTTGGTGTTGCAATGAGCGCTAGTTCCCTCCTTGCTGAGTTAGTCAGATGGAGAAGGAGCTGGCGCGCGTGGTCAGATCGGCAGTCAAGATCCTTCGACAGTCAAGATCCTTCCGGAGCAACTCATCAGGAAAGTCATGAAACAAGAAACCAAAGTTCAGCTACTCAAGCGGCTTCAGAAAGATAGATAATAAATATTAAAGCAATGGATATAGTTGAGTGTACTAGTTGACAACTTAAGCATATAATTAGGGTTGCAACAACGACTGATTTCGAATGTATTTCTGATCAAACACACTGCGCACATTAGTTATGTGGATTTTATATAGAGGTTGCTAAAGTACCTATATAGCCAAGAAAAAAAAAACATGGAGATCTGGGCTTTCCTCTGCAGGAACTCTGATGACCTGGATAATCTAATACTGAATCTCATGAATTAAATTGCCGTGTTTTAGAGCAAATTATCTCCTCAATGATACGTTATGAGCTCAAGGTGTTCGACGAGTTTCAAACAAAAATATATATGTCCTATCTTGTATATAATGCAAATATTTCGAAACCGTTAAGGTGAGGCCTAAATAGTCTTTATCCTTGAGTAACGATGTAATTCAATTTGAGGGGAGTTTTTGCTTGATTGACACATTTGATGGAAATATATATCCCATTAACACACCCAAAGAAGTATTTCCAAATCTAACACATTTCGTGCCATGTCACCGCCACGTCACTGCTAGGTAATTTTTTTTTGTTGGATTGAGGAAAACGTGACTTGTAGTCACGACTTGCATTTGGAGCAAGTCGTGACTGATGCAAGTCGTGACTTGCATTCACGACTTTGCTTCAAAACCAGAAGCAAATTTTTTGTTATCTGTTGCATTTGAATTTTTTTTTTGTCTTGCACAACATATCAGCATTGAACTGTTTTTTTTTTGTCACAGAATTGAGTGAGATGTCACAAAATTCCCTGAGCGAAAGACTGAATGAGGATTGCTTATCTTGCCAACTATTTCATCCCTGGGACTCTATTTCCTACTCACAACCTCAGTCACTCCAAGTGTCACTCAAGCCTAAACAAAATTTTCGACTTGCCGTTAAAGCATAATCATTAGTGGGCTCACATTGATATATGTACTTCACTTAGAACATCAATTGTGAGCTCGTGGGGCAGGAAACAAAGAGATTAACTTAGCAACAAAGTATGCTTTCAATTTCAGTCCTATATTTGTCCCTAATAGGTGTGATTTTGCTATGTTTGTTTTTGAGTTGTTGGTCACAAGTGGTGAAGTTGTTCAATAAATAGGAATCATGAATGGTTGGCCTATTATTGTTGATCTAAAATGTGTGAACCAATCAATTTTCAAGGTTGAAGGTTAGACTTGTTCATGAAGGACAATCAACACTTTTTTCTTTTGTCCTTTATTTATATTTCTTTTGTTTCTTTTGGTTGCCTTAGAAGTCCCGATGTCCCGATGTTTTCTTTTGATGCAAGTCGTCTATCGTTGTTTTGATTATTTTGTTAATACAAACTAGTATAAAATATGAAGTTACAAGTAAATTACAAAATTCATAAAAGTAATGTCAGTGATGCCAAAAATTTCATTTGATATAAATGAAGAAGTTGGAAATTGAAGTGGAAGAACTACAAGTCATTATATAAACCAAAAAACATGTCATTTGAAAGTAAAAAAAGTCATAGTCTGATCCCAAATAATGACTTCCAGTCACACAACGTGTTCTCTTTACGACTCGCACATTACGATTTAAAGCTAATGGCTCATTCGAATGACCCACATCAGCAGGATTTTGAGCATCTTCTCGTTGAATATCATCGATATCACGCATTCCACCATCATGAGTACTTGTAGTCCCAGAAAAACTCATCATTACTGGACTTGCATTAAAATGACGCGAAGATGTAGATGCCCTATCACATGGAAAGACTTCCGTAGCCTCGAATGCCATGTTGGGAGGAACTGATGGAGTATGTGGAGTGTCAAACTCGTTGAGAGGTACTGATGAAGTGTACACTGGAGTGTCATGCCTCGAACGTGTATCATCATCAGAAGATTGATGAAAAGCTTCAAATGATGTGGGCATATTATGCATGCGATAATCCGCATGTACTGCAGTAAAAGTAGATGCAGCTAAATCTCTAATGCGTGCAATAGACACATCATTACCCAATGTCAACTGATGAATTGATGTCATTCCATGTGCCTACATATTAAAAATTTATGAAGTTGTATGCGAAAGTAAAATCATAACAACTATTTGAAAGAATTCATGACTAAAAAAAATGAAATTGTACTTACCAATGCCTCAGCAATAGTTCCATGAGGAGACATGAATCATCGTGTAATGCGACGATACCATAGCATATACGGGTCGTAAAATTGCAATGGCTCCTCCAATATGTCATTAGTTGCAATATTGGAAGCACGTTCGTTCCACAGGCACACATAAGCACTATGTTCTGCACTCCAATCCTTATCCGTTTTCCCTCTCAAGTCAATCTTATGTAGCTCCATGTTTGTGCTATGTAAAGGTGATATCCTTTATTTCAAACCGAATTGTCGCATGACTCTATCAGGATTATACATTTCGACAACATAGAAAAAATCAAAGGTGCCCTCGTTCGCCAAATAGCACGACCACTGCTACAATACGCAGACAGGTCCCCTATAACCGTCTCGGGACACAGTTCCCAAATTACCTGAATTTATAAAAAAACAACTTGAAATGAATAAAATTTGCATTTCACTATTGTAGAAAAAGGTATTTGGAAAAAATAATTAAGTATATTTCTTACTTCATCGGGTGCTTGCATGTCAATCATTTCTCGGTATTTTGTCAGTACATGCATTGATGTTCCTGTGGTCTCCAAGGCATGTCGTCACCTATAGAAATGTATAAAACAACACAAAGCATGAATGAATGTACACGTAGATTAATATACTCAAATTGAAATTATTATGTTAAAAAATACTAATTACCTATGACCATATGGAGGAGGTGGAAATAACTCTTCGTTTGGTATGATGTCGTCTCGAATATGCCCTCTCATTATTGGTGCAAGAAAAGGCAACCTATCCCATGCCCATAATTGCAATAGTATGACCGGACCCGCAATCTCTGCTCCATCAACGTCGACTGCAAGACACAATTGTCCATATAGGTGAGCCAGAGTTACACTACCCCAACTGTATTGTCCTGCCTCCTCAAAATCCTCCAAAAATTGCAAATACGTGATGTGAACTAGATTGTTAGACTTGTCCGCAAATAACGTTCCTCCAAGAAGTTGTAAGATGTACGCTCTTGCGTAGCGTTGCACTTCCACATCATCATCATTATTTGGAAGGATTGGAAACCATCTTAATAGTTGGCGAATTTGGATCTGTCCTCCATTCCTGTTGTTTTCAGGGAATGGGAAGCCTAGTTGTGTCATACATAAGGCATCGTAATCCTGCTCGACACGACCAGTGATTGGTAATCCATCGACAGGTAACCCTAAGATTATTTGTACATCTTATAGGGTAATAGTCATATCGCCAACTGGGAAATGAAACGCGTATGTTTCTGGCCTCCACCTCTCTACAAGGGCAGTAATGAGATGCCAATCAATTGATATGAAACTTATTCACGCCGTTCCATAAAACCCAGATTGCTGAAGATGCCCAACTATTCGTTGATCTAGTGGGACCGATCGATGTAGTGCAGCTGAATTACGCCTAATAGTCAATATACCAGGCTCCTATGGAAAACGAGATGTCAGTTACATTAGTTAAAATGTACCTACGCAGCTATAAAATTAGAGAAACAGTCGAAAAGAAGTACTACCGGTCCATTCCAAATACGAGTAGATCTATGTAGAGCTTGCATAGTCAACACCGAATCTTCTATAGGGCCAGGATCCATATCGCGCTTGAACCCCAAATCATTAACAATGTTGTCATTAATTCCATAAACCAATGATGAAACAATACAAGTACTATTGTTTTCTTTGCTAAACTAAAAGCTCATTTAATGATTTCAATAGACATATTTATGGACAAACTTCACAAACACTAATTTATTCATGGGAACTTTCTCCACTGACAACGACAAATAGCATGGGAACTTTTCTTTAAAGCTTCTAGCTGTCTATGCTAATTTAATCATTTGTTTGTTTTTGTATTGCTTTCGTCAACCACATTGTGTGATGGACATACATCACACGTTTCAGAAAAGTACTATAAGAATGATGAAAAGAAGTTATATACTTATTATAGCATGCATGCATGGGAGCACTTGCACAACAATATCAAATTCAAACTTTTCTAGGAGGGCTTTGGCCTACCAACTAAAGTCACAACGACTTTCTTTAGATATGTATTCTCCATCTAAATCATTCAAATGCCTCTTAAGAGCTAGCTCATTGTAAGAACAGCTGGGTCTCAAGAAAATAATGAATCATATTGAGAATCCAAAAGGAGCCACAACTGATCAAACTCTTTAAAAGTAATCCTTAAAGAATAAGAGACAAAAGAACTAGAAAAAAAGAAAAAGATGATACAAAGTGAGTGTCTGATAGCATCATCACTCCATTATGGACTAATGTAGGGACAATTGACTTGAAGGAGCCTATTTTGTCTCGCCTTTTGTTAAAGTACGCCATGACACGATAGAATGTCAGTTGCACTAAAGCGGTGATGGGGTAAAATCGCGTGCCTTTAAGGACCCCGTTAAAGCATTCTACATTTGTGACAAAATATCCATATATGTATTAGCTTCTAAATGTAATAAATCAAACACATTAAATAAATAATGGTAACAAAATATAGACACAATCAATACCCGCTAGATTAGTAGTCATCCACCGTATCGATATCTATTGTCGTAAGCGTTCGTCCATTGTGCTCGATCAAGGTCATTAAACCACGCAATACATTCCGCATTTGTTTCTTCAAGTTCTTTCATGGCTACCTTAAATTTCCGTGGTTGATGTTGTGCATCGGCTAAGTACACCATATCCTTTAATTCTCTGCTCCCGAACCTCATGTTGAAATTACTGCATATGTGACGGAGACAAAATCTGTGGTGCGCTCTTTCACGGGTCCATCCATTTTGTGGATTGTTCATTGCCAACAATAAACCAGGGTGTCGATCAGAAATGACACATATACCATCCCTATCAGTCACATGATATCGCAAGTAACTCATAAACCATCCCCAGCTGTCTTGACTTTCCTCATCAACAATGGCAAATGCTAAAGGAAATACATGACTATTACTATCAACAACAGTGGCTATTAGGAGTTTTTGTTTGTATTTTCCATACAAGAATGTGCCATCAATTTGTATCATTGGTTTGCAATGTCTAAAGCCTGCAATAGAAGGTGCAAATGCCTAAAAAACCCATTTGAATACAACCTCATTGTTGGCATTAGGCTCGCCATGCCGCCATTCCACACGTGTCCCTGGATTGCTTTTTTGAAGAGCGGTCATCCACTGCGGCAACATTTTGTACGATTCTTCCCAATCTCCAAAGACTTTAGCAATTGCTTTCTTCTTCCCCAACCAAACTTTCTTATAATGAACATCATAACTGAATTTGTCCTTGATAATCTGATGAAGCACTGGAACTAAGATGGACAGATCTCTTCTCACCACATTTTCTACTTCACGGCATATAACGGTGGAGTCCAAATGCGCATGATCCTTGGACAGTTTAGCATAGATGCATGTATGTGGTCCTACATATTTACTGATCTCAAACATTCCATGCGATTTTCTTCTCGAACACCGCAACCTCGAAGTACATCCATCTAAATATTTCTTACAACGAACAATCCAAACATTAGGTGTAGAATAAGTCACCACAAATTGCCTGTGTCCTTTGATGCTATACAATTTCACGGCATGCTGGATATCTACTTTACACATGAACCGCATGCTTTTCTCAAATTCTAATGCCTCATTCCATAAAGACCTAGAAGGGATCATTGCATTCTCATGGATGGGTTGCATTGCCTCACTACTCAATTCCATAAATACAGATGAAGGTATGACAAATTCACCTACACCCACATGCGCACCATCAATTCCAGCAGCCTCTTCATCGAAACAATCATCGTTCGCAATTTCGTTCGAAATTGGAGGACAAGATAATGATCCATCATCGGCTATGACTCGATTTAATGTATATCGAATCATGCCATCATCAACCCCTCCATCGTCTACATCATCATCGCTAATCTCTTCACTATTATCTCCGTCACCACTGCAATAGTCATCATCTTCACTACTATTCAAATCACCAGAGGAACGAGGACCCTCGTCCATTTCAGGATTTGCAATCATCAAAGGCGATGCACAATGACTATGTTAAAAAATTGGTTGAGTGCTAGGTCCAGCTCCAGAATCTAACACTATATTACAATTGGAACTATTATACGATTGCCTTGGAACTAAATCGATATAAAGCTCCATGCAATTTGGTGGTGGTAATTCTGCCACAATCTCCCAAGCATCTTTGAGACTCGACTCATCATCTATTCGCAAAGGGACGTAGTTGGTCGTTCCACTTCCAATGTACGCTGGATATCGATATGTCATGTTCAATATCATTTTTTCATTGTCTATCTCCAATGAATTACAGATAAAACTAAAAAGTTCCTCGTACCCTAAACCCATCTTCGATCTGAGATGTCGAATAGGCGGTTTCGTGTACGAAATCCCTGATGGTCCATCAACCATGTCTCCATTCATATAACACAACAAACTTATTCTTCGATCAGCCATTATTGAATCTATATATGTAGAATATAAAACATGATCAATAGAAGTGATAATAATTAATACACTCACTTCGCACATGTAAACTTAACAAGCTCCATCGTGTCCCTCCAATGTGTATTTAAAAAAATTTGTTGCTGGTATATGTACCAAGCTAAGTGTTGAAAAAATTTGTACCTATGAAAATGGGCGACATGGTCTCTAATATCCCTAGCTAATATGTGCTAACAAATCGTGATCACTTAGTTCTCTATGCTCCTTGAGTTATGATAAAATTTGTGACAAACAAGATGTTACTTCATGCAAATATGTGAGATTACAAACGTCATTTCTATGCTTTGTCATTGAGCTACAAAAGGATACGACTTTATGTCTAAATAAACTAAGTCACAAAACTTAATGTCATTGCTTCTTGAACTCTAGCATGTCCTTGAAGAGATTATAGTCCTAACTTCCATTTTTCTATTTAAGACATGACGCACAAATCATTTGGTCAACTAAAATAAAATCATGGCAATTTAAATTTTGTTTCCCGTTTGTTACGTAGTACAGGGTTTTTCATTTTTTTCTTTTTCGCCTACATCGAAAGATCTAGTAAAATGTAATTTCACCTTAGGTGGGAAACTCTAAGCGTACTCTTCTAATGTTGGAACATGAGCATACAGAGTAGAACAATGCAGACTAAATTCAGCAATTAACACATTTGGTGTAAAAAATTTACCAACAGAAAATAGACTGGCGGGAAGGTGGGTAGTGATCGGCGCGAGTACCCAACGGGTCGCTGAGTGCAGGCACCGGCAGAGAGCAGAGAGCAGAGAGCAGAGAGCTCGGTGAGGCTTCTTGCGGCGGACGGTGGAGACCTTCTTGCGGCGGACGGCAGTGGCAAGGGTGGAGGCGTCCCTCCAGTACACACAACGATCTTGGTGAGGCAGAGAGCAGAGAGCTCGTCAACAAAATTTCGACACACAAGCTTGGTGAGACAGAGATGCAAAGAGAGCGGAGGAGGCAATCAACGAGCGGAAGAACCCAGGGATGCACAGGGAGCTGTACCGAGATGCATAGAGAGAAGGAACATGAGAGTGGTTTTTGGGGTTCATTGGAAAGAAAGAACAAGACACTGGTTTTCTTGCCAAGAAGTCGTGACCACGGGTCACGACTTTCTCTTGGCAGGAATCTCTTGACATGTTTTGTTTTTACTTTAAACATGACATGGCGGTGACATGGCGATGACATAGCACTAAATGTGTTATGTTGGGAAATATTTTAGTAGGTATGTTACTATGTTAATTATTCCTCTCAATTGTGTTAATCAAGGAAAAAATCCCAATTTGAGGTCTATATTATTAGTTTCTTAAATTTTGTATAAATCTCTTTATTTTAAACTAAGTTGTAAGCCAATCAGAACTTTGTAGAACTAAAGTATGAGAAACATGAACTAAAGACTACAAGAATAAGTTGAGAAGATGAGACAAGAGAGAAGAGAGCTAGAGTTGAGAAATGTAGAGATTTTCAATCCAACATTGGTGTGTTTTTACAATGAGGCTGTCATTCTTTATATAGGCCCTTTGGTGATGATGATAAATGTACTTAGACAATGTGTACATTGGTGTAGTAACACATACACTACATGTCATACAACACATTACAAGTAATTTAACAATACATGAAAGAGTTGGTTTACATTGGAAATGGTTATTAGTAACATGACAATACAAGGACAAGTGAGGGTACCATTAGTGAGAAACACAAGTTACATGACTACACAATATGTTGGTGTACATGCATGGTCATCCATACTTTACAACACTCCCCCTTGGATGACGCATGTTTAGAGAATATGCCTCGTTAAAACTTCTACTAGGAAAAACCCTATGAGAAAAAATTAGTAAAAGAAAAAGAGTACATCATTCTCATAAATCTTAAAATGAGTATATCATTGTTAGGATTGCCTTATTAAAAACCTTGCTAAGAACACCCAGTGGGATAAAACCATAACTAAGGGAAAAAGAGTGCAATACACTAATCAATAACTCCTCTTCACGTGGACATGGGTGAAACTCGTTTCGTTTCTTTAATTGCAATATACTTAAGTTTACGCAAGCCAATACCATATGTAATCCTCTTAAATGTCGTAGTTGGTAAGGATTTTGTGAATAAATCTGCAAGATTATCACTTGATCGTATTTGCTTGACATCGATTTCACAATTCTTCTAAAGCTCATATGCATAAAAGAATTTTGGTGAAATATGTTTCGTTCTGTTCCCATTTATGAATCCTTTCGTTCTGTTCCCATTTATGAATCCTTCACTTAATTATGCGATACATGCTGCATTATCTTCATAATATGGTTGGAGAATCTTTTATTGAATACAATCCACATAATTCTTGAATATGTTCAATCATGTTTTTCAACCATACACATTCATGACTTGCTTCATGAATTGAAAATACTTCAGAATGATTGGAAGAAGTAGCAATGATAGTTTGCTTTACTGACTTCCATAATATAGCAGTATTACCACAGGTGAATATATATCCCGTTTGAGAACTAGCCTTGTTGGGATCGGACAAATATATAACATCAGTATAACCTTGAAGATTCAATTTTACTCATCTCGAGTAAAACATACATATGTCACTTATTCCTTAAAGATATCGAAAAACATGTTTAATATTATTCCAATGTCTTCGAGTTGGTGAAGAGTTGTATTTTGTAAGTAAGTTGACAGCAAAAGCAATGTCAAGCCTTGTACAATTTGCAAGATACGTAGATGCACCAATTGCACTTAAATATGATACCTCCAAACCAATTAGCTCTTTATCACTTTCATGAGGTCGAAATAGATTTTTATCCACTTTAAGTGATTTGACAACCATATGAGAGCTCAATGGATGTGCTTTGTTCTTATAATTTGCAAACTAAGACAAAGTTTTATTTTTTCAAGTTCTTTCATCTCAAATTCCTTTTTCAAGTATTTGGATGTTCTGACAATGTTGTTATGGTTTCCCACTATATTTAAATCATAACACATACAACAATAATCACAAATCTTGTTGATGCTCTTTTAATGAAGACACATGGTTAAAGTGGATTATTTACATATCTTTCTTTAAGTAAATAATCACTAAGATGTTTGTACCACATTCATCTGGATTGTTTAAATCTGTACAAAGACTTTTGTAATTTTATAAAATGCGTGTTATGAGATTTTGATTTTATTTTTTCAGATATTTCAAATCCTTTAGGGATTCTCATATATATCTCATTATTTATGAATCCGTACAAATATGATGTAACAACATCCATTAGATGCATATCAAACATTTCAGAAACTGTAAGGGTTGTCAAGAATTAAAATGTGATTGCATCTATAATATGAGAGTATATTTCCTTATAATCAATCTCAAGTCTTTGTGAGAAACCTTGAGCAACAAGTCTTGCTTTGTACCTTGTAATCTCATTTTTTTTCGTTTCTCTTTTGTACGAATACCCAGTTATATCCGACAGGCTTTACACCATCTAGCGTTTGAATAATCAGTCAAAATACGTTTTTTTCAACGAGTCTAACTCTTCTTGGATAACCTCTTGCCATTTTTGTCAATAAAGTCTTTTTTGACATTAGTCCATTGATATTCGTTTTGGATCATCATCATTTTCACATATTTCAAAGGACATGTTGAAAGCAAATATATCATCAAGAACAATATTATTTTGATCCCAAAATTTACTAGAGCTTAAATAATTTATTGAGATCTCATTATCTTCATCTTTTCCATTTTTTTTAGAGGTAGTTATTCCTCGTCAGAATCAACTTGTTCCGACAAATGCTTATCAAATGATTCTTGTGCTTTCTCAAGAGTATTTTGATTTGTATTTTTTTACTCCCATTTTCCACTTTTCAAGGAACTGCATCCTTTGAAACAACTGACCTTCCACATTTTAGGTTTTTTGTTGGTTCTTGTGCATTTTGTTGCACAGAGACATCAATTCTTGAAGGAGCATTTACAACTAGAATATGTGTTTTCGTCACTCGTTTTACGTCAGTAACTGCATCAGGTAATTGATTTGCAATTTGTTTCAAATGAATGATCTTTTGAACTTCAAGTTCACACTGATTTGTGCGTGGATTATAATGTGATAAAGTTGATTTATTCCAAACAATTTTGCGTCATTCCTTTTTGAATTAACTTCTTATCTCCTTCTAATGGTGGGAACGTTGCTTCATTAAAGTGACAACCTTGCAGTAAATAAATTTCTTGTTAGGGGCTCATGACATCTTATAATGGACGATGAGTCAAATCCGATATAAATTTCAAGTTTTCATTGTGGACTCATCTTAGTTTTATTGGGAAGTGATATAGAAACATACACTGTACAATAAAAAATTCTCAAGTGTGAGATATTTGGTTGTTACCTAAAACGAGTTGCATGGAGGAATGTTCTTGGTATGCAGTAGGCATATAACGAATGATAGATGCTGCATAAAAGACAACATGTCCCCAAACTGAAATTGGTAACTTAGTTCTCATGATTAATGGTCTAACAATTAATTGAATGCACTTGATCCGAGATTCTATCAAACCATTCTGAGTATGCACATGTGGAACATAATGTTCAACGGTAATTCCTATAAACATGCAATAATCTCTAAATGCTTGATATTTAAACCCTCCATCATTATAAAAACAAATGGTCTTGATTGGGTTGTCAGGGAATTGTTCTCTTAATTTAATGATTTGGGCCAAAATTCTAGCAAATGCAACATTACGGGTCGAGAGTAAACAAACATGTAACTACCTAAATGGTAGTTTAACTATTAATTTACCTTGAAAACAACTAACACAATTATAATCACTAGCTGAAAGTATTTTGTGACTCCTTAAAGGATGTCTGTGTGAATTATCAATTATTCTTCACATCATTGATGATCCTGGACGACCAAGTTAGTCATGCCATAAAATGAATGTCTTTGGATCATTAATTTTCTTATTCATGATGACATTCGTTTCGACATGCCTTATATGATTAAAATATAATCTGGAGGATAAAGCTGAGAGTGTTTTTTACACTTTCTTCCCATTTGAAACCAATGTGTCATAAAGAAATTCATTATCATTTTTCTTTCATGGTTTCAATGTGATATCCATTCAAGCGAATATCTTTAAAGCTAAGTAAACTTCTTTTAGATTTTTCAGAGTATAAGGCATTGTCAACATGAATTGTTATATCCCTAGGCAACATAATGTTTGCTATTCCAGAGCCAATAATCAAATTAGAGATATTTGAACATTAGTCTCAAATAAGTTAAAGTTAGATAAATATTCTCTCATTTTAAGGATCGTGTGCGTTGTATTTCAATCAACAAGACAAATATCATTCTTATTTGGTCCATGATTTGAAAACATGATTTAATGATCCATTTAGACAAATAATGTTTGGCAAATTAGAAAAATAATCATATTTCATTCATAATAAGAAACTAGTACAAAAAAATTAGAAAACATAACAAAACTAGTACATAGAAGCATAACAAAACTTCTACATAGAATTATTGAAAAGCATCACATATGATCATTAAAAACATCAAGATTAGTGTTTGGATTATCATGAAAATATAGGACATCCATATGATTAATGTCTGACGAACCATCTTCGATAGCAAAATTCATTTCAGCTGTTTTGCCTTCCTCATTCAAGGAGGCTTGATAAAGATCAATAAAATGCTTAGGCGTACGACATACATAAACCTAATGGACTTTTAAACCACACCTGTAACGTGATTGATCATGATTACAAGCAAGTCTATTTTCAGCAGCATTCTTTCCCTTTTTCTGAGCTGCGTCATTTTTATTCCATTTATTTTAAAACTTATCACCATAAAATTTAGAATATGACTTGCCATGATCTTTCCCAATTGATCATTTCTCCTTTCCACGTCCGTGGTTTTTCTTTCCTTTACCATTTTTATGTTCATTATAGGATGCATCATTTGCTTTATTAATTGAAGCATAACCAGTTGGATTGGAGTTGTGGTTCTTCAATAGAAGCACATTGTTTTGTTCAGCCACAATGAGATAAGAAATTAATTCCTAGTACTTTCTAAATTGATGCGCTCGATATTGTTGTTGCAACAATAGATTCAAGGCATGAAAAATATTGAATTTTTTTTCCATCATTGCCTCACTGGATATATTTTCTCCACATAGCATCAAATGAGAGGTAATATTAAACATAGTGGAGTTATACTCACTGACTATTTTAAATCTTGTAGCCTAAGATTCAGCTAGTCGTTTTGAGCTCTTGAAAATATCACCATCTTTTGATGATCATATCGTTCTTTCAAACTTAACCACAGGATGAGAGGATATTTTATACTTAGATATTATCTTTTCAGACGTTTATGGAAATGATGGCGAAGGAATATCAATGCTTTCACATGGTCTTGCATTGATGTTTCATTTCCTTCCATAATAGTCTCTCCCAAGTCTTTAGTTTATAGATGTATCTCGGCATCCACTTGCCATGAAAAATAATTATTGCTAGTGATATTGAGGGCAACAAACTCGAGTTTTTGAAGATTTGCCATAGTCCGAAAATATGTAAAGAAATTGGGTAAATAGTTTTTCTCTTTTATATGAAATAAATAATACACAATTAAATTTATGTTCAGAACTTGATTATTAATATGCAAAATGTACTATTTGTATGAGTTGATGGGACAACCTCCAGGTTGAGTGGTGTGATGGCCTTAGTTGCCACAAACTGGGCCCTGCTTGGCACTAGAACTATATGGACCCACAGTTAACTTACGTCGAGTCAATGCATGCCTAGTCAACCTCTATTTCAAATTAATTTTCTTTATTATCCTTATTAGGGTTATAAAACTCATGATGATAACTTTAATATCGATTACAACAACGAAAGCAATTTAAAACAATTTAAACAATATTGTTAATGATTAGAATTAAAGTCGGGACAACCTATGCGTGGAAATCTTGCAAACGGTGCTATATCATGCATATAAATAGTGATAAAGAGTACAATACACATACACATGTATCATCAAGTGTATCTCACATCCCCAAGTATCCAAAAGCATCAAAACATTATGAATTAGGGGTGGGCAGTGGTTTTTGAAAAACCGCCCAAATCGACCAAACCGCATGGTTTGGTCTGGTTTTTAAAACTTGCGGTTTGGTCTCGGTTTGGAAAATGTAAAAACCGTAGAATTGCGGTTTGGTTGCGGTTTTCATTTTGAAAAAACCGCGGTTTAACCAAACCGATGGCATTTTGGTAAATACAAACCAAAAACCCTAAAAAGCTAACAAAAAAAAACCTTCATTCACTCCCTCACCTCCCGCACCTCACTCCTTCATCTCTCTCCTCTCCCTCACCTCCCGCACCTCACTCCCTCACATCTCTTCGCACCTCACCTCTCTCTCTCTCCTCTCCTCTCCTCTCACTCCTCCTGCTCCTCACTTCCGTCACTCCTCCGCTCCTCTTTCCTCTCACCGTCGTCTCCTCTCTCCTCGCCGGCTCCTCTTTCCCCGCCGGCTCCTCTCTCCTCTCAGCCGCCGCCGCCGGAGTCGGTGGTGTTGTTCCCGCGCCGACCAGCCCACAGCCGCACCACCCCACGCAGCCTCCGCGTCGCCGTTCCGCCAGCTCTATCGCTGCGCGCCGCGCCACGCTCGCGCGCCGCCGCCGTTGCAGAGACGTCGCCACCACCGCTGCCGTGCGTCCGCGACCTTCGTAGGTGTCGTGCCGTTCATTTGCCGCTGCTGGAGCTCCGCCGCGAGCACCCTTCGCGCTGTTGGCTCCGCCTGTCTCACTACCGCCGCACCGCCGCCTCACACTGCACCAAAACCGCAAAACCAAACCGATCGAACCACGCAAACCGCGGTTTGGTTTGGTTACGGTTTTGGTGGTTCGCGATTTGGTGGTGGTTTGGAAAATCACCAAACCGTAGACCCTCGGTTTGGTCGCAGTTTGGTGGTTTTCACCACCAAACCGCGGTTTGCCCACCCCTATTATGAATACATAGTCATATATATAACAAAATGAAAAAAGAACCTATGAAATAAGAGTAATGGAGCTGACTCAGAGGGTAGCTAAAAGGTAATCACAAAGTATAGGCTCCTTCCCCTTACTACTCGAAGGACCCGCAATTGTCACCTACGATGAAGACAATTCCAATGAGTAAAGCTATAAGAGATTCAACAATATTTTTGAGTAATAAATTGCAATAGTCTCTAAATAATACGAATATTTAAAGAAATCTGTAAATAAAATGACAAAATTCATGATAATCAGACTAATCAAGTAAGAAATGAAAATCAAGTGGCAAGGAAGCAAAAGATAGGCGAATAGGTAATCTGGTCCATAGTGCGGCTCTTTAGACCATAACATAGCTTGACGTCGACACAGCGGGCTTAAGGCCACTTCCAACTACCCTGACATGATTTTTCAAGTACTGCAAACTCATCAAGTCACCCTTAACTACCAAGGTAAGCCATGGTGATTCCGGATGCTTTATCCTTTGAATAGTCCTCAACGAGAAGCCACAATGACTCTAGATGCTTAACTCACGATATGACACAACTGGTGAACTGCCAAGACCCTATGTCACTTGAAACAAGAATGGAATACAAGTATGAAATGCTTTTAAAAAGATTAATAATAAGACGTTGAAAAGAAATCATATTGACGCTTTTACTGGTCTACTAACCTCAAAATGCAATACTATTCCAGATAAATGCGGCTCCCACGAACCCGTACTACCCACTCGATACTCGACATTGACGCTCTATGTCCCCGGTACCTACTAAAGTTCATTTTATGTGTGAGAGCCCATTTGTTATCAACTATTTCATTTCATTTTTCAAAACAACTTATTTTAGCATTTTATTATGTTTCCAATGTTTACTTAAACTTAACTTTGTCATTTTAATCCTCTATAAGGGTCCCACATTCTTCCCCTAGGCTCTTAGACTATAACACTAGGTATCACCATAGGTTCAGCGCGAGAAGACCTGAAAAGAGCCCTTTTACTTGCTTTTATTGTCTAAGTTCTTATTTTATCATTCATGAGGTTTTCAAGTAGACTTAGTAAGAATTTCTCACCAAAATTTCTTAATAAATGATGATTAAAGTCTAAATAATCTCGACCGTTACTCGATCAAACCAAGTTCTCTAAATTATTAAGAAATCTTCAATAGATACTTTCTATCTATTTATAATATTTCTAAGTCATTCGACAAGAAAAAACCTTGAAGAAACATTCAAACATCTATTTTGTGAAACTAGTAGGAAAAGTAGTGTAGTCTTAATTTTGGACCTCCTTCCCGACCTCAACAGTATAACCAAAACACCTCCAAATCAAAATCTGATTTTTAGGAGTCAAGTTTGTTATATAAACATCAAGATCCATAAAAAATCTTGCTTAAAAACATTCGCTTGATTGCCTAAAATTGATACCCAAATTGGTTAAAAAACAGGACTGCACATTTTTTTTTCTACAAGACTAGCTTGTTTAAAATGCAACCAACTCGACCCCGATTGACCAATGAGACTTGCATCAAACTTCAAGCTCATTTTCATGGGCTAAACTTTACATATAACTATTAAAATTCATAGAGAATGTTTCCCTAAAACCTTCATTTGATCACCCGTTCGATCGCCAAAAATCATACTCCAATACAACTCAAAAACAAAATTGCACCATATGAATATTAAAGATTGATTTTCAAAACTCCTTCTAACACATTAAACCAATTATAAATTAAAATATGAAATATTAAGTCAAATAAGATATATAAATTACAATTCCCCCAATTTCCATAGCAAAATATCAAGTTCTTTTCGTTGTCGCATTTCATCAAACACTTGAGACGCAACTTCTCAAATAATCTCTTGATATAAATATCAAATCCTCAAAACCCAAAATTGACCAACTCCATATGCCTAAACCTCCTTGTCCTCTACTTGTAAGGGTAGAACCACTAAAATCCAACAAGTGACAACAACCATCATCATCAGCATCATCATCATTAGACAACCATGCATTCAATCATCAAGAATATGAAACATGAATTCCATTCCAATTATTTCTACCACTACAAAACAACTTGAGATACTCATATAGAAGTAAAAACCAAAGCATAATATCTTCATTTACTAATGATTTTAGTCCATACATGATTTAACACTAAAAACCCCAAATTGAGACATAAAAGTATTGAGTTTCTTGATAATTTATGGACACCATTTCTTGGGACTTTTAAGAGCTTGAAACTACTATATTCTAGATTAATATCTCACTATGAGATGAGAGTAAAACCCCTAAAAATTTAGCTCACTATGAATTAAAAAACACCCAATTTTAGCATGAAAAATGAGGAATAAGGGTTACCTAGGTTTGATTTTTTCTCCTCCTAGCTTAGGACTCTTGATTAGCAAGTTCTTCTAGCTCTAAATCACATAATCTCATAACAAGTTTTACTAGAATTTCTTTCTTCTCTTAATGCATTTACAGAAGAAAAGTCATTTTTATAGTCCTAGTCATTAAAATCTAGCCACTAGATGAACTTTGTATCACTCAATCTCATAGATCTTTAGGAAGATCTATGACTCCATATTTAATGGGACATGCACTAATATAGATGCACACTAATCTCCTAGAGTTTACCAACAAAAAGATCCCTAGGTCCATTTAATACTAAAAGAATGGTATCCGTTTAAATCCTCATATATGTTTCATGGCATTTGGCTTATAAATAACCATATGAGTATTTTTCTCAATCATAGACTAAATTTAGTATTTTCTCTTACGTAAGTTAATTTGTCCATGACCAGACTTTGGTTAATAAGCCCTTCTAACTTGGTCTTATTAAACCTATTAGAATAACTTAAATATCCATTTGATTTCATTTAGGTCCTAAGTAACAACTAGCCATATATTAGAATTTGCAAGGATCCTACTTAATTCCCTCGCGTGTACACAACTCAAAGTAAACTGCCGTCCATTGACGTCGAAGATCAAAACCATAAAAATTATGTACCCCTATAAATAGATAGGCATAATGTACTACATGAGATCAAACACAAATAAAATAATTTTAATTATTACTATGGTGTCGATGCCTGAGTGTTGACAGAGATCGTCACGTTGGATTGACCGATAGGTCACGGTCCTACACAATATACAACTAGGATTAGATTATTCGAGTCGTTATAGGTGGCGAGACAAAGTCTACTTAAAACTATGCCTCCTCGATAAGGATAATCTGTCTCCCTTCCAATGTTTAGCTTTATCGGGGATAAGGCGTACCCACTATAAACCTAAACTTATAGCACTATTTGCAATATAAAAATCAAGAATAGAGCATAACTTAGTATACCGAGAAAAATAGTTATGTCACATATTGACTTTTGATTTCTTATCTAGAAGATCGTATAAGACGCAACTATAGAGCATACTTTTGTAGTCGGTGACATTATAATGCATAGTGTATGAATAAAGTATATAAGTGGTGTATGTAATTAAAAAAAGGAAAGCAACCATGATAACATGAATATTAATTCAACTTATTTAAATTAACGAAAGTTATACCTTCATAGATTTGTTTCCTTAGCAAGCCTTCTTGAACTTCAAGATCTTCTTTATGCTAGAGCAAGCTCATGCTGATAACATGTTGTAAACTAAATTGTATGTCAATTAGAGCTTGTAGAACTAAAGTATTAAAAACATGAACTAAATACTACAAGAACAAGTAGAAAAAAAGATAAGAGAAAAGAGAGCTAGAGTTGAGAAATGTACATATTTTCATTCCAACATTTGTGTGTTTCTACAATGAGGCTGGCACCCTTTATATAAGCTATTTGGTGATGATGATAAATATACTTGGATAACATACACAAGTAACACGTACACCACATGTCATATAACACATTACAAGTAATTTGAAAACACATGGAATAGTTTTTGTACATTGGAAATGGTTACAAGTAACATGACAATACATGGACAAGTGAGGGTATCATTAGCGAGAAATACAAGTTACATGACTACACAATATGTTGGTGTGCATGCATGATCATCCATACTTCACAACACTCTCCATGTTTTTCAACATGTCCCTATTTTCTCCCTTTTATCTTTTGTTTTTATCTAAACCACTCGGTATCCGAACTATCCAACTACTTCGGGTTTGCCCTTAGTCCCACACGGTATAAGAGGGAGAACTCCTTGTAAGACCATTATGTGTCATAAACTTATGTTTAATTTATGAAACTTATGAATTACCTTAAGTTTTTTGTTCTTCTTTTAGGTTACTAATTTGATAGAAATTAATAGTAATGTAGGAAGCTTAAAGGTCCTCCCTTAAGCTTATAAAAAGGCACTTGTGCCATCAAACAATATGTCAAATACATTGAGGCTCATGAGGGCGATAAGTTTTTGGTGTAGTGCTTAAGGTATTTCAACTAGGTAATCGCTTTCGCAGGTAATTCTCTAATAAAACCTATCAAACAAGTCTAAGTTTGAAGAAAAAGAAATGCTTAAGTTTTATTATGGATCTATATCAGATATAAAATAATTGCCAAAGTGTTAGCTAACATGTTAAAAGTGTCATGGACCAGCTAGTTGAAACTACGAAAGCTAGCTTCGTTCCATGGAGACACATCACTGACAACATAATTATAGCCCAAAAGGTGATCCATTCGATGAATAGGAAATTAGGGCGAATAGGTTGGATAGCCATCAAAGTGGACTTGGAAAAAGCTTATGATAGATTAAGCTAAAAATTTGTAGCAGATACTTTCCTAGTGTTAGGAATCCCCACGCACCTGCAACATATAATCATGAAATACATCTTATGTAGCGCAATGAAAGTACTGTGGAATGGAACTAAATCAAACTCTTTCTCTCCCTTAGGGAGAATTAGACAGGGATGTCCTCTATCACCTTATGTTTTTGTATTTTGTATGGAAAAACTTAGTCATCGGATAAATGATGCGATGCATTTGAAAAATTGGGAACCTTTGTCCTTAGCAAGGAATGCGCCTTAAACTTTTCATTTATTTTTTACAGATGATCTAGTTTTTTTTTACTAAAGCTACCTCAGATCAGGGTCTGATAATATCAAATACTCTGCATAAATTCAGTGAGGTCTCAAGCCGTAAAGTTAGTGAGGCGAAAATGAGGATCTTCTTCTTCCCAAACACCAACCCTGCTATAGCAAACTTGGTGACAACCAATTTGGGATATAAGAAATCTTTTGACTTAGACAAATACTTGAGAGTCTCTATCATCTATAACAGGGTTTCCACGATGACTTATGAGTACCTTGTTGATGGGATAGCTTGAAAAGTAATGTCCTTCCAGGCTTTGAAGCTTTCCTTGGCAGGGAGAACTACTTTTGTCACAGCCCAAATTCCTAATCCTAGTTTAATTTCTTAATCAAGATCATTAACTCATGACGTGGGACCTGTATCGAGATGCGTGCACTAACTGAGGCGTGCGGTTGAGGTATATGTAAGATTTTATTGTAATGTATGCGTAGTGCATTGTATATGTGTAAACTATTTAGTTACTCTTACTTGTATATAGATGTCGAGACGTGAGTAGGGACACACCTCGAGATATGTGCCAATGTGGGATCGAGATAGAGAGTGATGTGGTAAGTTTTATTTAAGTTAGATATATAGCTTATATAGTTGATTTAATGTGGCTATAGTTTGATTTACTTTAAATGAAACCTAAGTTAGTTAAATAAAACAATAGCCATTTGATGTTCCTCGAGATTCATGTGGACATATCACAAGATAATAAGTTGCAATTGGTGTTATCAAGGTTGAGTTAGTAGAGAGGTAATGGATTTGAAATTAAGATGTGGGCAATTAGATTAGTCTCTAGATATGTGTATACATCAAATTCAATGGCCATTAATCAACCTTATCTATATATAAAGATCGGAATAGCTAACCATGCAAATCATCTCATTTATTGACTTAGGAAAGAAGAAAAGCTGAATAAGAAGAAAATCATAAAGAGATAAGTTTTTTTGAAATAGATTTTTATGGATTTGGAGGTGGAAGATCAAGTTTAAGTCGTACTACTGGGTAATTTTACTTATACCATTAAGTTAGTATAAAATGTTAAATTTAATTATAATTATGAAGTGTTGGTTATTCTTATGATCATGGTGGATGTGTTGGGTCTAATAGAGGTCCAAGGATTAGGTGATGGCCATTTCTAGAAAGAAACCCAAAAACTAAAAATGCCAAATTTCGGGATTTCCTTGTGTAGTGTGCTAAGGAATATGAGTAGCGCGCTAATGAGGTCACTAGCGCGCTAGACATATTAACCAGCATGTTAGGTGCTATGACTACACAATTTTTGTATTTCCTAACTTAACCTTAAACATTTAAACAAGCTTAACACTCTAATTAAATGTATAAACACACTCTAAAACATGTGTAATGATATAAAAAACCTAGGTTGGAGTCTTATGGGTTCGAATACGCGTTTTGAGGTGTTAGGAGATTGAATTAGTTATTGTAAGTAAACTGACAGAGATATTTATAAACTTTTCATTCCAGTTTTACTGTTCATTTTAGTCATTTGGACTAAATTATCTTTTGTACTTTATATGCCATGACTTGTTGTTTCATTTCATTTCATGAGTTTGCTATCATGGCTTTGGTTGTTTGTTAAATGGTTTCTTTGACTTTAAATAATGTGTTACGCCATTCTTGGCGATTGGGTAATTAGTCTAATGAAATAGCATGCTATTAGGTAGATGGCATATGGTGTTGCAAATGCATTTCCTTTGTGCAGTAGTTATGCAATTATATTGTTGGATTCATAAATCGTGTATTCCCTTGGATTATGAAAGTAGTTCTTGTATCTAGAACCATTATATGATAGATATGTGCACGACACACGGGGTCACTGCGGTATCTCACCAGTAGCTTGTGCAACACACGGGGTATAAGACTTGGGGTTGTCGGCAAGTATGTATCTTGTGTAATAGGAACTTGTGAGTATTTATATATATGAAGGACATTTATGAGGATGTGAAGGCATCTGTGAAGTAGTTTACACCTTAAATAGTGGAAATAGGCTAACATAATGTAACTCACGGCTGACCGGCCCTAGATCATTACTATTTAGCCGTGTGTCGGTTTCATATTGTTCAACTAAAGTATCTTATAGCATGATTCTTTTCAGCATAGTTGCTATTGGTAAGGTTTTAGATACTTGTTGTATATTTGGAAATGTGGATAAATGTCTCTTAGTGTTACTTTCTACTTTCCTATACTCATTGTCCTTTTTATGACGGTTGGTGCATATCTATCGAGTAGTAGACCGAGCAAGGAGAAGATCAGCAACTACCTCTGAGCAACTGGAGTACTACTACCATTGATATTGTAGGTTTTTAGTTTTGTTGTATGACTTATATATGTATTTATACTTTTATGGTTGTATATGGGTCGAGAGATAGTACAATGACTAGACGCATGTTGATGTTTGGTGATCGTCGTTTTGTTATATATATGCATGTGATCTTTATTACTTGATTTTCCATATACTTAGGTTTATATGAATCGTTTTTGCTAATTTGTCAAGACTTCCGCTGAATAATCATTAAATTGTATAAAATATTGATTAGCTCTGAAGTACTATTATTTATGAGAATGATGTATTGTTTATTAGAAAATTAGCTAATGAGATGCGAGTATTGGAAAGGCTGAGATGTATTGTTTATTAGAAAATTAGTTAATGAGATGTGAGTATCGGAAAGGCTGACTAATACGTTGTTAAGTCTTACGTGGTAGAGGTTAGGGCTTAATGATGAGATTAGGCCGGGTGGTGCCTTAATTCGAGAAGGGGTTGTCACAATTGGTATCGAAGTTTTCCAATAGTCTACCTATGAACTTCAATAAAACACAATTTTTAGTTATGAAAACTAGATGATCCTCGTTTAGAAACCATTAGTTGGGAAGTAAATGAAAGTGAGATGGGGATTTCTTATATGTACATGTTAGTTTCTATACGTATATATGCATTATCTACATAACAGTTGATTCGCATTCGCTATCAACTTGCTAACATTGATGGCTGATTTACGCAATAGTGCGGATACAGGTGCAAGTGGCAGCCACCCTGATATTCCATCTACTAAGGATTATCGGAGGTGATATAATCGAGTAGCTGCTCAGGGATAGCAGTTAGCTGATTTCATTACCATGATACCAACACATTTTGCACCTTCAGCACATGCACCAACCCTACTACTACTTCCACATTAATGGTACTAAAGCTTCCTACTATGAAACCAATAGTTCCAATGGTATAGACTATATTGGTGGTGATAGTATCAATGGTAGAGATAGTTAATACACTGTCTCCCACTCCCACATCTTCTAGCTCAACAGCTGAGATTCGGTTGGTAAAATATGTCATTAGACTGAAGCAAATGTATTTTGATGGTCAACGAGACTTTAAGAAGATTGAGAAGTGGGTATTGTGTCAGGAGAATCTACATAGAGTCTTAAGGATTAAGAATAGACTTCGGGAGGAGATTTAGTCATATATGTTGCAGAGAGATGCTGATGTTTGGTGGAATGCGATAATAGCTTTTGATGGAGGTTTTGAATCATGGGATGCATTCAAGAAAAAGTTTTATCAGTAATACTTCCCCCCTGCAGTGAAGAAGAGGTTGAGGAAGGAGTTTATCAACCTGAGATAGGGAGCTGATGAGTTAGTGATAAGCTACAGAGAGATACGACTATTTTTGGTAGTTTGCTAGGGATTTAGTAAGAGATGATTATGTATACCATTTTGGAGATGGACTCATACTGGACATAGGGTTTTATGTGGACAGTTTAGTTACCATGACTTTCAGTGAGATATATTAGCGTGCTCTTTCTCACGAGACTTACTATTTAAGTAGAGTTGTCGATAGGACACCGTTTGGACTAGCATTGTCATCTGATCAGATTATAGAGTCTGAGAGGAGCACATAGAAGGGCAAAAGATAGAGGAGATGGGAAAGAGCTTTTCAGGGATCGGAGACAGCTTCGTCAGTTATGCCCTATGTATCACACCCTACCCCACAAGTCAGACCTATGTTTCCAGCTTCTACTACTTTTCTAGCTTTTCTAGCACCACCAGCACCACGTCAATAGCAGCAGGGTGGTTGAGGCCGAAACAAAGGTAGACTTAGAGGTCGAGATTGTTTCCAATAGAGGCAGAGACAAGCTAATTACTTGTTTTAAATGTGGTCAGGTTGGGAATATGGTGAGAGATTGTCCACAACCAACTGTAGTATCCTAAAGCGGAGTTGTGAGGGAGTACACATGGTAGCACATCCAGATGCCGACACTACAGTAGAACTTATTGAAGGTACAATAGCTATTTACGTTTGAGATTTATACATCTTATTTAATTCGAGTTCTATTGTATCTTTTATTTCTGGTTGCATGATAGGCTTAACACCGATTAGGGTTAGTATACATTGGATTTTGAGTACCATAGCTGAGATATGGTTTACCCTAATTGTTTAGTTGAGGGATGTCCTATAGAAATAGGCGAGCTAAAGTTACCTGCAGACTTCAGAGTGCTTGAGTTTTTAGATTTCGACGCGTTGTTAGGGATGGATTCGCTAGTAATGTATCACGCTCTATTTTAGTAAGACAGTGATATTTAAGATCATAGGGCGTCCGATGTTCACATAAAGTGGTAGTACACCGAGAGTTAAGGGCACTATAGGTCGATTTGTGACTAGTGGTGAGATGGAGACTCTAGTATCATTATATATAATAGCAGAGAGTCATGCACCTAGACTTGTTGATTGTGTGCGAGTTTCTAGATGTTTTATCGGAGGACTTACCTGGTTTACTACCGCCGAGAGAGATATATTTCATTATTGAGTTGGTACCAGGCACCAGGCTGATTTCTATACTGCCATACTGTATGGCTCCGAGAGAGTTAGAGGACTTGAATAGTCAACTTCAATATTTAGGAAAGAAGGGATTTATCACATCTTCTATGTCGCCTTGGGGAGCACCCGTCCTATTTGCGAATAAGAAGGATGGTACTTTGAGATTGTGCATCAATTACAAACAGTTGAATAATGTCACAATCATGAATAAGTATCCACTTCTGCAGATTGATGATTTATTTGATCATCTGATAGGAGCGAAGTTTTTCTCCAAGATAGACCTACGATTAGGGTATCATCAGCTTAGGATCAAGGATGAGGATAGGTTCAAGACAACTTTCAGCACGAGATATAGACACTATCAATTTACGGTAATGCCGTGACCAACCCCCTGCCATGTTTATGGATTTGATGCATCGGGTGATAAGACCATTTCTTGACCGCTTCGTGATAGTTTTTATCGATGATATATTGATATATTTAAAGACTCGAGAGGATCATGAGCAACACCTTAGGGAGACGTCGCAGACTTTAAGGAAGCATAAACTCTATGCCAAGTTTAGCAAGTGTAAATTTTGGCTATAAGAGGTCAGGTTGTAGGTCATATAGTTAGAGTAGCAGGTATTACAGTGGATCCAACCAAGATTTAGTCTATTATGGATTAGTTGGCACCGATATCAATTACTGAGATTAAGTATTTTATGGGGTCAGCTAGGTATTACCGCAGGTTCATAAAGGACTTCTCAAAGATCGCTTCACCGATTACCAGATTGACCCTGAAGGACGTCAAATATGATTGGTCTAAGGAGTGCGAGTAGGCATTTGCTTAGTTGAAGAGGTTGTTGACCACCACACCAGTATTGATATTGCCAAAGGATCGATAAAGATTCTTGGTATATGCAAATGCTTCTCATACAATTTTGGGATGTGTATTAATGCATGATAGATGCACAATTGCTTATACTTCTAGGCAACTGAAGATACGTGAAAAGAACTATCCCACTCATGATTTAGAGTTGGCAGTGGTGGTGTTTGCTCCAAAAATATGGAGACATAATTTGTATGGAGAGAGGTTCACACTCTATACTGATAATAAGAATCCGAAATATCTCTTTAAACATAAAGAGTTGAACATGAGACAGTACTGATGGTTGGAGTTCTTGAAGGACTATTATTCTTCTTTGGAGTACCACCCAAGAAAAGCTAACACAATAGCAGATGTGCTGATTAGGATAACGACTGGAGATGCCGAGGTTGTTAGATGTCATATGAGGCATTAGTATGGATTACTTAAGGCAGCGACGATGACGAGTTAGTTAGATATTCCTACAGACACTTGGGCGATGATATGTGCACATACGAGGCTACCGACAATGTCTACAAAGAGAATGTCAGAGGGTCAGAGAACCGACATCTTCTACCAAAGACTCGGTGACTTAGCCTAGAGTACTGATCGTACCAACTGGATAGAGACGATGGATCAGTGTCTGAGATTCAAATACTGTCAGTGGTAGAGGTAAGAAATGAAATTTTTCAGGATTCACACCATTCTCGATTCACTGTTCATCCAAGCAGGACCAAGATGTACTGTGATTTGAGAAGACATTTCTGGTGGCTCAAGATGAGGGCGAACATATTTGAGTTTATAAAGAATTGTTGGATTTTCTAATAAGTGAAGACTGAGCATCGTAGACATGGAGGATTGCTACAACCGCTTCCCATTCCACGATGGAAGTAGGAAGACATACCCATGGAATTTTTTAGGGGATTACCAAGGATTGTTAGACGAGACGACTCTATCTGGATTATTGTAGAAAAATTGATGAAATCTGCCCATTTCTTACTAGTTGCGGCTTAATACACATTTGACCAGTTGATCATATTATTTGATAGGAAGATTATTAGGCTATATGGGATACCATTGACTATCACGTCAGATAAAGATGCTATGTATACGTCTAGGATGTGGTGAAGTGTGCAGGAGTAGTATGTTAGGTGCCTACAGTTCAGTACATCCTTTCACCCATAGACTGATGGGTGGACTGAAAGGTTAATTCAGGTTCTCGAGGATATGCTTAGGACTTGTGTACTTGAGCTTGACAGATCTTGGGAGGAGTACCTACCATTGTGTAAGTTTGCATACAACAATAGTTATCAGGCTAGCATTGAGATGGCACCATTTGAGGCTTTATATGGCAGACCATGTCGCTCACCATAGTGTTAGGCTGAGCTAAATGATCGAAAGTTAGTGGGGCCTGAGATTGTTGTTAATCGCATGAAGAAGGTACGACAGATTCATCAAAGGCTTGAAGGGGCACAAAAGAGGCAAAAAAAGTATACAGACACGTTTCACAGTGATCTCACGTACACCGAGTAAGCCTTTGTATATTTGAAGGTTTCTCCTAAGAAGGGTCTTCATAGATTAAGTCTGAAATGTAAGTTAACACGAGACTCATCGGGCCTTTCAAGATCAAGAAACAGGTTGGGAATGTTACGTATGAGCTTGAGTTACCTCTACAGATATAAGGAATTCATTTAGTTTTCCATATTTTAATTCTTCGACTAGCTAAGTCGAAGGTAGGTGTGAGACTGATAGTGGAATTGAGTCAAATTGACCTAAGTGAAGACGTTTCTTATAAGAAGCACCCAATATAAATCTTAGACCGAAGGGTACAATAGTTGAGAGACAAGCCTATCTTAAAAGTGTTAGTCAAGTGTCAGTTCCATGGTGACTCAAAAATCACTTGACTGCAAGAAGACTATGTGCGAGATACGTTTCTGTACCTTTTCGAGTCAGGTATGACTTTAACTTAGATCTTAATTTCGAGAATGAAAGTTTCATTAATTGGGAAGATTTTTCATGACCCAAATGCCTAATCCTGTTTAATTTCTTAATTATGATCATTGACCCATGACGTGAGACCCACATCGAGATAAGTGCACTGACTGAGTCGTGCGGCCAAAGTATATGTTAGATTTGTTGTGATGTATGCCTAGTGTATTGTATATGTGTAGACTACTAAGTCGCTCGTACTTGTAATAGATGTCGAGACGTGAGTGGGGATACGCCCCGAGATGTATGCCGACGTGGGATCAGGGTACAGAGTGATGTGGTAAGTTTTATTTAATTTAGATATATAGCTTATATAGTTAATTTAATGTGGCTATAGTTTGATTTACATTAAATAAAACTTAAGTTAGTTAAATAAAATAATAGCCATTTGATGTTCCTCGAGATTCGTGTGGACACATCACAAGACAAATTGAGTTGAAATTGGTGTTATCAAGTTTGAGTGAATGGATAGATAATGGATTTGTAGTTAAGATGTGGGCCATTATATAGATTATTCTCGAGACACTTGTATACATCAAGATCAATGACTATTAATCAACTTTATCTATATATAAGGATTGGAATAACTAAGTCATGCAAATCATCTTATTTATTAATTTAGGAAAGAAGAAAAGCTAGAGAAAAAAGAAAATCAGAGAGTGATCAGTTGCTTTGAAGGAAAATCTAGTGGATTTGGAGGTGGAAGATCAAGTTTAAGTTTTGTACTACACGTAATTCTACTTATACCATTAAGTTAGTATAAAGTGTTGAATTTAATGATAATTATGAAATGTTGGCTATTCTTATGATCATGGTAGATGTGTTCGTTCTTTGATGGTGGGTAATAGAGGTCCAACAATTAGGTGATGGCCATTTGTAGAAAGAAACCCATAAATTAAAACTACTAAATTTTTGGGATTTCCTACGCGTAGTGCGCTAGGCATTCTAGCTAGCGCACTACTTGCGTGTAGCATGCTTAGGAATATGGGTAGCGCACTAATGGGGTTAGTAACTTGCTAGGTGCTATAATAGTACAATTTCTGCATTTCTTAACTTAACCTTAAACATTTTAAACAAGCTTAACACTCTAATTAAATGTTTAAACACACTTTAAAACATATGTAATGATATCAGGAACTTAGGGAAGAGTCTCGAGGGTTCATATACACGTTTTGAGGTTTTAGGAGGCCAAATTAGCTAAGAAATTTGCATGGATTGTAAGTAAATTGATTGAGATATTTATTTACATTTAACTCTAGTTTTGCTATTCATTTTCAGTCATTTGGACTAAATTATCTTTTGTACTATTTATGACATGGTTTGTTGTTTCATTTCATTTCACGAGTTTGCTATCATGGCATTAGTTGTTTGTTAAATGATTTCATTGACTCTAAATCATGTGCTATGTCCTTCTTAGCTATTGGGTAATTATTCTAATGAAATAGCATGCTATTAGGTAGATGCCATATGGTATTGCAAATCCATTTCCTTTATAACTATTACATTGTTAGATTCCTAAACTGTGTCTTCCTTTGGAATATGAAAATAATTCTTGTATCTAGGACTATTACATGATAGAGATGTTTGCGACACACAGGGTCACTAAATTTTCAGAGTTGTTGGGATCTCACCACTAGCTTGTGCAACATATAAGGTATGGGACTCGGGGTTGCTGATAAGTATACATCACGTAAGGGGCACTTGTGAGTATTTATATATGTGAAGGTATTTACGAGGATATGAATGCATCTATAAAGTGGTTTACGCCTTAAATAGTGAAAATAGGCTGACGTGATGTAGCTCACGGCCGACCGGCCTTAGCTCATTATTACTTAGTCGTGTGTCAGTTTCATATTATTTAACTAAAGTATCTTATTACATGATTCCTTTTCAGTATAGATGCTATTAGTATGCTTTCAGATACTTGTTGTGTATTTGAAAATGTGGATAAATGTCTCTTAGTGTTACTTTCTACTTTCCTGTACTCACCGTCCTTTTTATGAATGTCGGTGCAGATCCATCGAGTAGCAGACCAGGCAAGGAGAAGATCGACGACTACCTTTGAGCCACTGGAGTACTGCTACCTCTAATATTATAGGTTTTTAGTTTTGTTGTATGACTTATATACGTCTTTATACTTTTGGGGTTGTATATGGGTTGAGAGATAGTACACCGACCAGACATATGTTGATGTGTGGTTATTGCCATTTTGTTATATATATATATATATATATATATATATGCATGTGTTCTTATAGGGAGCATCTCCCTCAATTGTAGTCAGTGTATGAGAAGCTAGAGAGAATTTGCAGATAGTTCTTATAGGGAGCATCTCCCCCAATTGTAAAATCTAGCTTAGTAAACTGGAGCAAGGTGTGCTCACCTAAACTAAATGGGGGGCTCGCTCTTCGGAGAATGTCGGCATAAAATAAGGCTTTCATGATGAAGTTAGTTTGGGGAGTGGTATTGAATAATGAAAGCTTATTGGCGAAAATAATAAGGGCTAAGTATAGACTACATGACAGATGCTTCAATGGCATGAAACCACCCTCGACAAAGTTTAATACCTGTAAAGTTATGCTTAAGGTATGAGATAAAATGATGCAATGCTTCTCAAAGGCGATAGGGGATGGCGTCGATCTTATTTTTGGAAGGACATATGGCTACTGATAAGTTGGTATTTATATAATTTCAGTTGTTTATTTTAATATATTTTAATATAGAAAGTCTCTAAAATATATATCTAATTATATTTATTGGTCGTTTTAAGGTGAAACAGAGTGCGTGGTTGAATTCGTTGTGAAAAAATACTCAAAATGAAATATTTACATGCATTGATCGGACACCGGACTATTTGCCTCGAGTTATGTGCTGCGCGGTGGGTAGAATAGAGGATCAACAAACCAATTAACATATGGCAGCATACTATTGGTCCAGCTTGCCTCAACATGCCACGTCAGCCGTCCATTGGCCCAGCTCGCTAAGCATTCCATGCGTTTCCAGCAGTCAGCCACGTGTCGCCTATGCATTGCCTAGCTCGTTTCCTGCTGCCACACGACTCCAATCAAGTTCTACCACATCACCAACCCCCAACACCACATCACACCAGCAATCTTCTCCTCGCTTCAGCCTCCATCAGACACACTTTGGGATCTGTGTTGGTGCACTGTCCCAGATTTTTGCATAGGTTCATGCGATTCTTCTCCACCTCCAGCGGTTGCCACGTGGCACGCTCTTATTCACATGGGACGTCGCCAGGCCGTTCTCCACCAATAACACGCTGCCACGTGGTGATTTTCTACCTAAACGCACCAATCGCGTGCTACCACGTGTGCAAAACCCATTTTCACCACAAAAACAACCATACGATGCTCCTCGACGCACCAGTCACCTCCCCAACCCACAAAGTTAGTTTCTCTCACCTCCCGAGATCAAGTTTTAGTAGTTTTATATATTAGGAACATTAGGTATTATAGAGAACACAAACTAATATATTTTGAACACCGACTATTATTGTTTTGTTATCGACTTTCTTGGATGGCCATGTTCGGGTAATCAACTCATTGCCTAGGTTGGAGGGGAAACAAGTCTGGATTATGGATTCATGACATATTATAGGAGATCTTTTATTTTATTATTTAATTTAGTTTAAATTCTCTCATTTCGTTGTTGTTGCTTTTAAGGATTTTGGTTTAGATCTAGAGTGTGTATATGGTCGATGCATGCTTTTAGGGGGATATCTATAGTTATTTGGACCATTCATATTCGTGTAATTGTGCTTTTAGACCAATAAAGTAACGAACACTCACCCGTTTGCCGTAAAACTCTTTCGGTTCTTGAGTGTGCAACAATTGAATCTAGGTTAATCAGGGGGCGGATGCGATTCAGTTATTTAGGATTAGTGTTCCCATATATCCATATTACTGCGATTAGTGTGTTAAACTTGATTGGCGGATGTCTAAGGTTATACATTGATTAGATAAGAAGTTAGTGGCATACGTCCTGACTATCGAGATTAGGGGAACGAGGAATTTCTGGCGGATGTCGATTTTCTATAGCTAATCTAGGAGAATATATATTAATGACTTTTTGGGAAAGACTGAAGACCATGATTACCAATGAAAGTTATTTTTATTATGTTATTTATTTAGTTTAGTTAGTTAAATTATGAAATTATTTATTTGAAACCCCCAATTTTCCCTTTTTGTTATTTTTGACCTAAGAAATACTACCAATCTCTGTAACATCGACCATTTACCACTATTTTACAAAATAATTGGTTTATAAAGCTTTATTTTATTGACGCGTTCGGCGCATGTCAACTACCACTCTAGGAACCCCAAGAGGCATATGCAATCATCATCCTCCTGTCATTAATAACTTAATTCTGAGTTAGTGACTATGTGAAACCCTTTGGGCTATTGGACTGGCTCAAGTTTTAGCATTTACTCCCCACAGATATCAGAAAGTAAGTGGCAGCGACCAAACCTCCACTCCCTAACGATGGCCTCGATTCCATATTGTGGAACCCATCTTCCAACGGACAGTCCTCCTTTACAGCAACCTATCACTATATTGCAGGCCACTGGGAAATGCTGGATAAGGAACTATGGCAATCAATATGGGGGTGGAAAAGACCCGAAAAGATTAAATACTTCAAATGGTTCATCGTGAATGGAAGATTATTGAAAAGTTAGGAAAGAGCCACTAAACATATGACTTAAGATGAAAAGTGTACACTGTGTAACCACGAAGCTGAAACTTTGTTACATACATTGAGAGACTACGAAGAAGCTTACCTAATGTGACAATTCATAATACCTAATGGGTATTGGTTCTAGTTCTTCTCCGCCGATTGTCGTACTTGGTTGATCTCAAATCTCTCGGATGATACTTGCATGATCAATGTTGTATCATGGGCGTTACTGTTTGGAGTGGGAATTTGGTACCTATGGAATAAACGTAACAAAAAGATTTTTGATGATCAGTTCGTTGATGCATCAAATCATATACCAATCATCGTTAAATTAGGGAAGGAATTCGCAACGACATTAGAATCGATGAAGAACTTTCAACCTCCGAAAGAGGAACGCATGATAGGCTGGTCATCACCAAACCAAGGCTCGGTTAAGGTGAATACTGACGGGTCCTTTACGACTGCACATAATTGGGCCTCAGCAGGACGCCTCATTCATGACCTAAATGTAGACTAGTCGAAGGGATTTGTAGTTAATGTGGGGCCGGGATCATCAGTGATAGCCGAGCTATGGGGTGTCTTCCAGGGGCTTCGACTGTGTTGGGAAAGGCGCTATATATGGAAATGTAGAAGTCGAGATGGAAAGTAAGTGTGCCCTTGACATGATCGCGGGTTTGTCGTCTCAGGGGCTAGAGCAGTTCCGACTAGTTCAGGACATCAAAGAGCTTTTGAGACGAGATTGGGTATTGACTCTCAATCATGTTTTTCGTGAAGGTAATAGAGTAGTGGATGGACCAGCAAATCTTGCCAGAGATTTTCCAATTGGCTTAACAAAATTATCGAAACCCCCATTGGAATCTGAACGCTTGTAATGGACGATCAATGAGGAGTTTCCCTCCCTAGATCCTGTCTCGTAACTTTTTTGGGCATTTGCCCCGTTTCTTCATATAAAAACAAGACTCATAACGCAATTACATTTTTGCCTTTCCTGTTCTTCTCTTCTCCTATATATATATACACCCTGTGCTACTCGCGCAGATGTTACTGAAATTATATAATAAAAGTTTATTAAGTTATTTTACACGTTTCCCTGCTCTCCGCGCGGATGTTACTGAAATTATATAATAAAGGTTTATTAAATTATTTTACACCTCTTAAAATTAAATATGTTAAATTTTAAATGTTGAAGAGTGTTATAATAAAAACTTATTGGTGATTTAATAAAACTTGCAGGACACTTCACTCTCTCTATCTGCTTATGGTTTTGAGTTCAAGTTACTCATTCTATTCATTTATTCGTTGCTAAGATAACCATAATTAATTACTAATAGATGCACACATAATACTTCCATGAATCTGATATTCCACATTCAATCCATCTAACAATATCTATAATTAAAAGTAAATCCATCTGAACTCTTCCCAAGCAAAAACTCCATTGGCGTCAATTGAATACTGATTTGGGAAATTGCATGTGCATCTATGAATCGCCACAATGCAAACAAAAAAATGCTAAATGGCAAGATTAATAGTTTGTATTATGATCGCGACACCTGTCCCATTGAGTCAAACGAAAGGTTCTTAACAGATGTATAAGAATAATAATAATGTATAAGAATAATAATAAGAAACAGTAACTATATTGCCTTTTTTAGCCTTTATAGCATTCCATGGAACAACATCTTCAAACAATGGTAATCCCATGCGGTAGTATATTGATTCACCATAACCCTGAAATATAAATTCCTCCAGATCGTCAGTCCACTCCAATTGAAGAATCTAAACCAACATACAACATAACAATGGTGGCATAAAGGTCACGTGATTATTGATTTGTTTTATAAAAAATGATTTTGTCCTATCTTGAACTTATGGAAAACCAAGCGATTAGATCCATTATAGAGCAAACTTATATGAAGGAGGCCGAAAGTGGTTTAGCTTATAAATGATGTGAAGGGCATCACTGGATGCATGAAGCTATGATTAAGTATAAGAGAATTGGAGGCACCGTTGAAATCCTTCAATCTGATAGAGATTGTTAGACGGGATTTGACGAATTTGGGTGATAATTGGTTGAAAATTGGAGGAATCTAAGGTTAGGTATAATAAATGAGTTTTTTCTTGTGATTCTTTGAAGGGGGGAGGGGAAAAAAATTGATTGCAAAAAGAATGAATGAGAGTTAAAATTTATATAGGGAATAGAACTTGCATTACACTCTATTCCATGAATCTGCCTTTGGTTTTCATAAAATTTGCACTACACTCAATTCTATGTATTTGCCCATGATTTTGAGTTCAACGTACTCAATCCATTCGTTGATAAGATCATCATTATTAATTATAAATAGATGCACACATAATATATAATTATGCCTCTTGAAAAAACTAATAATATAAATAAATAAATAAATAACAAAAAATAAGAAAACTAAGAAAATTAGAATGATGAGAGAAGGTAGTTTTTTAACTTTCTCTCCTCTAACCTTTATATATATATAGAAGTTCTAATTTTGCTGTATATAAATTTTCGGAAAGGATTCTACTACGTATTGATGCCCAACATTTTGTTGATAATATATAATATATAGTATATTATATGTTAACATAAAGTAGATTAATTTCCAACTACTATATTACATCTATAGTTTGACTGTCGCACTCATCAAACTCCACCATTAAAGTTAATTGTATACACACGCACTGCGATCAAGTCTCGTTGAGTAGCGCTGCTTGCCGAAAACGCAAGTTTTGTTGATGTTCTGGCTTGTCAAAATGACAATAACGAAGCATGAGAATGGCGGCAGATGCATTATTTAGTTTGACAATAAAGAATTAAGTAATATTAGTGTCCATAATATATTACTCATCTACTAGATTATAAAACTATGAAGTTTGGGTTTGGCATGGTTTTTTTGGTACAAGTTTCATAATTGGTCTATCCTCAAGTATGCAGTTTGAATCATAAAGTGTAATTATTGGTGCATGATGAAAGAAACACACGAGGCAGAAATGGAAGTACATAAAATTGATGAAATTATATTGTACAAACTATTTATGTTAATGATGTTTGAGAATTCATGCATTACATGATCTTTGCACCCAATTGGCGTCAACATCATTATCTCGCCATCCGCATCGCTTACCCAACGAGGTGGATTGAAGTGGCAGTATTATATGATTTTACAAGATAATCTTGCTAGTAATTGATTGGTTTTTTTTAGTTGTCGAGGAAGATGAATAGTTCAGCTTCCTAAAAGAGAGGGACTCTTAAATTCCTCCTCATTATGGTAACAAAAAAGCTGTTTGGACTCAAAAGAGTTTTTCATAATTTTTAACATTCTTGAGGGCCTCAAAATAATTTAAAGTAAAAAGTGGGTCACATTAAATAATGAAGGATAAAATGATCATCTACCTACAAAATCTGACTTGCAGAGAGCTTTAAATAAGATAGGGTGACTCTCTCTCTCTCAAAACATTAAATGAGCACTCTCTCTCTACTTGTAGCATTAATTCTTTCTTTCTCTCTCTGTCTCTCTCTCTCTCTCTCGATTTATCTCTTTTTTGTCTCATTATTATCTCTTTTTGTCTCTTTAATTATCTCTCTCCACTTTAATTATTTCTCTCTCTATATTTGTCAATATCTATGCATAAATGCTCTTTAATTTTGAAATCCTATAATTATCGAGATTGATACTTACATACTTTTTAATTCTCAAGATTCATTAATTCTCTAGATTCGTGCATACGTGCTCTTTAATTTTCAAGACCTAATACATACGTAGAGATGTGATTAAGTTTTTCTCGAGATCCGTGCATACATGGAAATTATATTGAATTGGACTATTTGGACTCATGAGTCCGGACTCAAAACTTTTTTTTTTTTTTTCAAATATATCCTCGAGCAATTAATGAAGCAACCGTAATCATTTGTAAAATTCCTTTAATACCCCTTAAATATTTACAAAAATTTTTAAAACCTCATTATGAGTCCGGACTCATAAGTCCAAGTAGATTTTTTGGATTGAATTAAGGTGATCAAGGCGTATATGGGGAGGGCCCAAGGCGTGGCTAGGACTCGGCATTGTTGTGCCGAAAGCTTTGTCAAGGTTTGCTTAAGGCGTGCCTATAGAGGACCCAAATGAGTGTAGATCTCGCCTAGAGGCATGGTGGGTCATATAGAAGTACTCTCGCCTCTTGAGGGCGCATCCTTGGCTTCTCTAAAACATTTCTTGATGTACGTGCTAAGTATGTGCGGACCCGAATTTGAAAAATATGCTATCAATATCACTAATGTCAATCTTCGAGGAGCGAATATAAGACGAACATCATAATTGATTATTGTGCGAGAACGTAAATGACCAAGATGAGGTATTCGTTTACGCTACTAGTCTTTCCACCTTCATCCGGATCCCATCATATAATAATTATTAATATTATTTAATTATAAATAATAATAATAATAATATTATTAATTATAATATTACTAATAGTAATGATAATATTAATAATAATAATAATAATAATAATAATAATAATAATAATACACTACAAAAAAATTTGAAAATACAGTACAAAAAAACATTCAATGTAGCAACAAAAGTTTAATTATTCTTTTTGATTGCATCTTAATGAACTTGGAGGTTTGGAAGTAGTATTGGACAAGACATTCAATTTTATTTTTTTTGAAAAAAGTAAAACAATTCATTCTTTGCCAATGATTAATCAACCACAAGAATCAAAAGAAAAAGATCAATTATACTTTTTATTGATTGAACCCCTTACAGAAGTAGCTTACAGCAACAAACAACAACATAGCCTTAGTCCCAAATTAATTGGGATTGACTACTAATAATAATAATAATAATAATAATAATAATAATAATAATAATAATAATAATAATAATAATAATAATAATAATAATAATAATAATAATAATAATAATAATAATAATAATAATAATAATAATAATAATAATAATAATAATAATAATAATAATAATAATAATAATAATAATAATAATAATAATAATAATAATAATAATAATAATAATAATAATAATAATAATAATAATAATAATAATAATAATAATAATAATAATAATAATAATAATAATAATAATAATAATAATAATAATAATAATAATAATAATAATAATAATAATAATAATAATAATAATAATAATAATAATAATAATAATAATAATAATAATAATAATAATAATAATAATAATAATAATAATAATAATAATAATAATAATAATAATAATAATAATAATAATAATAATAATAATAATAATAATAATAATAATAATAATAATAATAATAATAATAATGTCTTGAATTTTCGAAACATTGTGATATGCATCATTGAATGTCAACAAATGTAAATATCTTTTTATAGTGTAATTTATTTTCTAAAACACTAAACAATACTAGACTTATTTTTGAGAAAACACATTACATACATTTTAATTATCGTGGTTGCATACTTGCATAGGCTTTTATGGGCTTCAATGACATAGGTGAAATCTAAAGTATTTCATGGGCTTCAACTTTAAGTTTGAGAAATTAATGATATCTAATGTACTATCTCGAGGAGCATCGTCAATTTAAAACAAAAATGTGAACTCACTTCAATCCTAACATATGTTGTCCTCTCCCAAAGTCTCCCCTATCTTGTTCACGTCTCCATCTCATACGCTCCCCCATCTCGGCCGCAACCTCCCCCATCTCATCCCTGACCACCCATGTCTTCCCTCGTCTCATCCCCCACCACCCACGACCTCCCTTATCTTGTTCGCGACCTCCCTTACCCTCAAAGGTACCCATTAGTTTCTTCTCTCAAATTATAGAGTCGTGGAAAATTGAAAAAACGGCTTCGGATAAAAAACGGTATTGTATGTTTTAAAAACATGCGGGTCCGGACACAAAAAAATGTTCCTTTAAAAAAAGTACAGGTTCAGACACTATTTTTAATTGTTATTGTTGGGGCATGTGCCCTAGGTCTATCAATTAACTGTCTTTATGAATACTTTTAGTTAATAAAATAGAGGATTTCATTTGCTGTTTATTATAATTAATTTGCATGTTTACATTATAATAAGATCCATGAGTATTTACAGAAATATCCTAAATGTCCCTAGTCGATCATTATACTGGGAACTATAATGAATTAAGACTAGTGTGAGTCTTGATTGATGATCATATGATGATTATACGTATAGAGATACGAATCAAGATCACGAGTACTTGTTAGGGAACAAAGTACTGGACCGACCCGCTATGAGAACATCACATGGATTAAGTCATAGTCGTTTCTCATGATAGGTATATTTTTCGGTCCTCTGACTTGAGATTACCAAAGACTTCAACATTAGGAACATAGTGATTTGACACTATCAAACGTTATCTTTAACCGGACGATTATAAAGGTTGTGATTGGTTATTGTGTGAGCAATGTGATGAAGTTGTGTAATCGAGATAAATTTGTCCCTGTCATATAAAGAGAGATATCTAGTGGATCCCTCGATGTATTAGACTATTAAAAAGCCTAGTCTAGTGAATTGATATTGATCAATGTCACTTGGATGTTTTCAGTCTACCTAGAGATCGAGACTAGTACGATTGAACATGTTGGATGACAATTCCATGCCTTATGTTTGATCAAAAGGATATCCTGTGACAAAAGGATGTTATATACACCATTGATTAGGTTGTATCGATTTGACTTGAGTAGTCATAATGTCTTGCTAGAGGTCGCTTATGACTTGTATACCAAAATGTGTTTTGGTTCACTGCCAATGTTGTATGAGCCTATTGGGTCGCACACTAAGAATAGTTTTGTGAGATTTTACGATGGTTCAGAAAAATGAATTTTATACGATAAAATTCATGACAAAAACCTCCTTGTGGTGTATTACGCTTATACTTCTTTAAGTAGGGGTATATGTGTAATTTACTTAACCGTCTATATACTGTATAAATAGACGATTTAAGTTAGAACACAAGGACGGAAGATTAAGGGCCGAAACTCTATTTTCGTTTTAGAAATGACTTAGGGCTTTCTGGTACGCTCTGGATCGTTTTGGAGAGAAATAAAAGGTTTGGTATTCTCTTGAAGCTAGCACTTCGAATCTCGGCTGCCGTTCGTGTGTGGACCGCTGGTAGTGGGCGTTCGTCGTTGGCAGCGCCTTAAAGATCGATCAACCTTCAAAAGGTATTTTGCGACCAAGGTATGATTGAGTTTTCTTGGTTTAAACGTTTTGATGGAATTAGATTAAGATCCAGTTGGGATTTTTGTCAAAATTGTTTTGTAATCTCCGCTGCGTATAAACCCCAAAACCCAACAGTGGTATCAGAGCCTTCGAGTTCGATTCCATTAAAGTCATTGCATTTTTTTCCTGATATATACATGATATATGATTGAAAGCATGTTAATAGTTTATGTATATGTGATATACATAAGTTTTCTGTGAGATTTATTATCATGTTTTATGTATATGATACATATATTCGTGATTTAATTGAAATTAGTTTCGTACATGCTAGTAACCATGTTAGGTTAATTCCAATAATTTTTGTGAATCGAGTTTTGTGTTATGTAATCCATGACACTATTGGGTTCGATTAGGATAGTAGTTCATGATTCTATTACATGTTTGTGATTATTTGGATGAGGACCGAAATTGCTAATAATTAATTTTTGAAATTATTTATTTATCTTGTTATATCTATTCTGTTATGAAGTTTCTATTTGATAAAGATAGATAACAAATTAGATTAGGAGATATAAGCAAAATCGATTTCGTTATCCCTATTGGATAGGAGATAAATATGAAGAATTTTGTTATTGGTGATATGCTAGGATTCAAATATCTTAAGTCCTAATTGGATTAGGATAATATGATTAGTTAGATGTGGGCCCGGGTTAATTAAAAATGTTTTAATTGACTTAATTTTGGATAAATTTAGGGAAATTTAGGATAACAAAATCAGCGAAAAATACGATTTTCTATAGCGAATTTTAATGATTTAAAATTCTTTTATTAGTGAACAGTATAAATCTCCAAATTGTTTAGTGATTTAACAAATCAATAAAAATATACGATATTTCATTGTTTACATAAAATCACTAAAACTGAATAAAATCCCTCTGTTAAATCTTAAGTCTCATGCCATCCATTTTAAACACTTGTTAAGGCCTCGATCACACTAATACAGTATCAGCCATAGCTGGGTGTATTGTGTTATCTTGGTGAGACAAGTTGGATAAGAGTTACCTAAATGTTTAAAATGGTCCGACTTAATAAAGCTATCAAAATAGTTTTGAGCTTTAGGCACATGATGAGATAAAAACATGCTAAGACATAAGATGTCCTATATCTCATAAAAGTATCTAAAAGTACATAAGATGTAATTGGTAACTGTTACCTACCTAAATAATCTAGTTCTGTGTTTCATGCCATAGCAGTCATAGAATTAGGTGAAATATATATTTTAGTCCCCTAAATAAACACTGTGTTTAAGGAGGGTTGTTAATTTAGTGGGCGTCTATTCCTCTATACTGAAATAAACTTTGCATAATCTTTATTGTAGATCAATGGCCTCTTCAAGTAACAATAATCCCCTGTTACTGCGATCCATCCTTGAGAAGGATAAGCTATATGGGACTAACTTTCTTGACTGGCTCAGAAACTTGAGAATTGTTCTTAAGCATGAGTGCACGTTGTATGTCCTGGATGCTCCAATCCCTGAGGACCCACCAGCCAATGCTACGAAAGCTGTGAAGGATGCGCATAATAAGCATGTCAACGATTCTACTGATGTTACATGTATTATGCTTGACAACTATGGTTCCCGAACTTCGAAGGACATGAAACTAATGGAAGCCTACGACATGACTATAACGCTCAAGGAAATGTTCCAACAAGCTAGGCAAGAAAGGTTCGAGACAAGAAAAAACCTACATTCTTGTAAGATGACTGAAGGTGCGTCAGTTAGTCCTCATGTTCTGAAGATGAAGGGCTATGTTGACCAGCTCGATAGACTTGGATTTCCCATAAGCCAAGAGTTGGCTACAGATTTGATCCTGAATTCATTACCAGGAAGTTACTCACAATTTGTGATGAACTACAATATGAATAATATGGAGAAATCAATTTCAGAGTTGTATTTGATGCTCAAAACTGCAGAACAAAATATCAAGAAACCCTCTAATAATGTGTTGATGGTCCAAAAAGGAAAGGGAATGAAGAAGAAAGGCAAAGGCAAGGCTAAAGTTGTCAAGGCTGCTGCTACACCTGTCGCAAAGACTATAGAACAAGTCAAGCCCCAGCCTATTCCTGCTTCAAAACACCCAAAAGAAAAGGAAGGAAATTATCATTTCTGTCAGACATTGGTTCAGAAATTGCAAACTCTATCTGGAAGATCTAAAGAAGAAAAAGGGTAGTGCGACTACCACTACATGTATTTATGTTATTGAAATTAATTTATCTACTAGTGATTCCTGGGTATTAGATACGGGATGTAGATCTCACATTTGTATAAATGTGCAGGAACTCACCAGAAGTAGAAAGTTGAAGAATAGAGAAGTCATCCTCCGCGTAGGGAATGGAGCAAGAGTTGCTGCCCTGGCTGTTGGATCATATGACTTAGTCTTACCTAGTGGACTTATTTTAACTTTAAATAATTGTTATTTTGTACCTGCCTTGAGCAGAAACATCATTTTTGTTTCATGCTTGGATATTGATGGTTTTGATTTTATTATTGCGAATAATAGATGTTCCATTTCTCGTAAAGGTATATTTTATGAAAATGCTGATTCGTGTGATGGTTTTTATATTCTAAGCATGAAAAGGTCCATTGATACTCCAGTCTTTAACATAAATACAAAAAGATTGAAGTCAAATGATTTGAATCAAACCTATCTTTGGCATTGTCGTCTCGGGCACATAAATGAGAAACGCATAACGAAGCTCCATAAAGATAGACTTCTAGATTCATTTGATTTAGAAACATATGAAACGTGCGTATCTTGTTTACTAGGCAAGATGACTAAAAGTCCATTTACTGGACACAATGAAAGGGCAAGTGATTTATTGGGTCTAATACGTACTGATGTATGTGGTCCTATAAACATAATGGCTATAGGAGGTTATCAGTACTTCATTACATTTACTGATGATTTCAGCATATATGGTTATGTATATCTAATGAAACATAAAGCTGAATCATTTGAGATGTTTTGAACGTTTCAAAATGAAGTGCATAATCAACTTGGTAAAACTATCAAAACACTTCGGTCAGATCGATGTGGTGAATATTTGAGCCAAGAATTTGATGAACATCTTAGAAATCGTGGGATTGTTTCCCAATTGACTCCACCAGCAACTCCACAGTGGAATGAAGTCTCTGAAAGGAGAAATCAAACCTTATTATATATGGTTCGATCTATGATGAGTCATGCAGATCTTCCATTATCCTTTTGGGGTTATGCATTACAAACTACAACTTTCACTCTAAATCGAGTTCCTTCTAAAGCGGTTGATAAAATACCATATATATGAGATATGGTACAGGAAGAGATCTAGTTTGTCTTTCCTTAAGATTTGGGGTTGTGAGGCTTACGTAAAATGACAAGTCTAAAAAAAATTAGCACCTAAATCTGACAAGTGTTTATTTGTGGGGTATCCTAAGGAAACGAAATGATATTACTTTTATAATCCCGCAGAGAACATAGTGTTTGTTGCTCGGTATGGTGCCTTTATGGAAAAACAATTTATTTCAAAAGACACTAGTGGGAGAAAAATAAATCTTGAAGAAGTTGAAGAATCACAGATAAACCCTGAACCGCTACTGGAAGTTCAACAATGTTCTGAACCAGTTGAACCTCCACAAGTGACACAAGGCCCACGTAAATCTGGTAGGGTAAGACATGAGCCAGAGAGATTCGGATTTCTCATTACTGATAGTCGTGATGTGTTGCTTATGGATCAAAATGAGCCCACCACTTATCAAGAGGCTATGCCTGGACCAGACTCAGATAAATGGCTAAGCGCCATGAATTTTGAGATGCAATCCATGTATGATAATCAAGTTTGGAACTTGGTTGATTTACCTGAAGGTGGTAAGACCATTGGATGTAAATGGGTTTACAAGAAGAAAACTGAGATGGATGGCAAAGTGCATACTTTTAAAGCAAGACTTGTAGCAAAAGGTTTCAAGCAGACTTAAAGTGTTGATTATGATGAAACTTTTTCGCCAGTAGCCATGCTTAAATCTATAATAATTCTAATTGCCATTGCTGCATATTATAACTATGAGATATGACAAATGGATGTAAAAACAACATTTCTTAATGGAAAACTGCTTGAGGATGTGTATATGACACAACCTAAAGGTTTTCTACATCCTGAGAATTCTAGGAAGGTATGCAAGCTTTAAAGACCTATTTATGGATTAAAGCAAGCTTCTCGAAGTTGGAATCTTCGTTTTGATGAAGCAATCAAAGATTTTGGTTTTATTAAGAATGAAGATGAGCCTTGTGTATACATAAAGGTCAGTGGGAGTGTAATTATTTTTCTGGTACTGTATGTTGATGATATATTACTCATTGGAAATGACATCCCAACATTGAAGAATGTCAAGTCTTGGTTAGGGAAGTGTTTCTCAATGAAAGACTTAGGAGATGCAGCCTATATCGTAGGGATAAGGATCTATAGGGATAGATCTAAGAGGCTAATCGATCTTAGTCAGAGTGCTTACATAGACAAGGTGCTGAATAGGTTTAGTTGGCAAGACTCTAAAAGAGGATTGTTTTCAATGTCTCATGGCATAAGTCTCAGCAAGATTCAATGTCCTAAGACAAATGATGAGCGAGACTGTATGAATAAGATTCCATATGCATCAGCTATTGGATCTATCATGTATGTTATGCTATGCACTCGACCTGATGTATCATAGCTTTGAGCACTACAAGCAGATATCAGTCAGATCCTGGTGAGAGTCACTAGATAGCAGTAAAGAACATTCTTAAATACTTAGGAAGGACTAAGGAAGTGTTCTTGGTCTATGGAGGTTTTGAAAATGATCTAGTTGTAAATGGTTACACAGATGCAAGTTTTCAAACTGATATAGATGATTTTAGATCGCAGTTTGGATATATATTTACTTTGAATGGGGGTGCGATAAGGCTGGAAAAGTTCAAAGCAAGAGACTATGGCAGATTCTACAACAGAAGCCGAGTATATTGCAGCGTCCGATGCAGCAAAAGAGGCAGTTTGGATCAAAAAGTTAATTTTTGAACTAGGTGTGGTTCCAAGTATTGCTAACCTTGTTTGTTTGTATTGTGACAATAACAGGGCAATAGCACAGGCGAAGGAACCTAGATCACACCACAGATCCAAACATATACTCAGGCGTTTTCATCTCATCAGAGAAATTATTGAGAGGGAGACGTAAAGATTTGCAGAGTACCTACTGAAGATAGCGTTGCGGATCCATTGATAAAAACTCTTCCACAAGCAAAACATGATGGTCATGTAAGATCTTTAGGCATTAGATGCATGTATGATTGGCCCTAGTGCAAGTGGGAGATGTTGGAGCATGTGCCCTAGGTCAATCCATTAACTGTCTTTATGAATACTTTTAGTTAATAAAATAGAGGATTTCATTTGCTATTTATTATGATTAATTTGCGTGTTTACATTATAATAAGATCCATGGGTATTTACATAAATATCCTAAATGTCCCTAGTCGATCATTATACTGGGAACTATAATGAATTAAGACTAGTGTGAGTCTCGATTGGTGATCATATGATGATTATACGTGTAGGGATATGAATCAAAATCACGAGTACTTGTTAAGGAACGAAGTACCGGACCGACCCGCTATGAGAACATCACATGGATTAAGTAATAGTTATTTCTCATGATAGGTATATTTCTCAGTCCTCTGACTTGAGATTACCAGAGACTTCAACATTACGAACATAATGATTTGACACTATCAAACATTGTCTTTAATCGGACGATTATAAAGGTTGTGATTGGTTACTGTGTGAGCAATGTGATGAAGTTGTGTAATCGAGATAAAATTTGTCCCTTTCATATAAAGAGATATATCTAGTGGATCCATCGATATGTTAGACTGTTAAAAGGCCTAGTCTAAGTGAATTGATATTGATCAATGTCACTTGGATGTTTTCAGTCTACCTAGAGATCGAGACTAGTACGATTGAACATGTTGGATGACAATTCCATGCCTTATGTTTGATCAAAAGGATATCCTGTGACAAAAGGATGTTATATACACTATTGATTAGGTTGTATCGATTTGACTTGGGTAGTCATAATGTCTTGCTAGAGGCCGCTTATGTCTTGTATACCAAAATGTGTTTTGGTTCGCTGCCAACGTTGTATGAGCTTATTGGGTCGCACGCTAAGAATGGTTTTGCGAGATTTTACGATGGTTCAGAAAAATGAATTTTATATGATAAAATTCATGACAAAAACGTCCTTGTGGTGTATTACACTTATACTTCTTTAAGTAGGGGTATATGTGTAATTTACTTAATCGTCTATATACAAAGATTGTATAAATAGACGATTTGAGTTAGAACACATGGACAAAAGATTAAGGACCGAAACTTTATTTTCGTTTTAGAAACGACTTAGGATTTTCTGGTAAGATCATTTTGGAGAGAAACAAAAGGTTTGGTATTCTCTTGAAGCTAGCACTTCGAATCTCGGCCGTCGTTCGTGTGTAGACTGCTGGTGGAGGGCGTTCGTCGATTGGCAGCGCCTTAGAGATCGATCAACCTTCAGAAATGTATTTTGCGACAAAGGTACGATTAAGTTTTCTTAGTTTAGTCATTTTAATGGAATTAGATTCGGATCCTGTTGGGGTTTTTGTCAAAATTGTTTTGTAATCTCTGCTCCGTATAAACCCAAAAACCCAACAGTTATTAAAGGGGGTGTCTGGACCCATACCAGTCCAGACCCATTTTTTGCCACCCCTATAGAGACGGAATAGAGACGAAATAAAATCAAAATTTAAAGTGCGTTGCTAAAAAATAAGTGCCAAATTCCTCGCCAAAACTTCACAAACTCGGTTACTTTTTAGCCGCCCATCATGCCTCGAGATGCATGAGTTGTGATGAGAATCTTTGATTAAAATAGAGACGGAATGAGCCCACACGTTTGAGACATCTTTCTCATTTTTGCCCCAACCTCCATAGCCTCTCACACTGCTTAATTTCTCAAAATCCTGGACGTAATCCCTCTCTTCACAACAACCATTATTAACTGGAACAATGATGTTCATCGTTTTTCGATCATCGTCGATTCCCCACAACGCCGATCCTTCGAAGCGTATGCCCGTGATCGTCAGAGTCAAGAGGAAATCTTCTCAATCTCCGCTAGAAGCATTTTGTGAGTCCTCAACCACCCTCAAATTTGCTAATTAAAACTCAAAACCATTCTATCGACTTCTCATTGACTCTAGGGTTTGCTGAGGTAGTACTCCAACCCTCAATTCATTGCTCTTATCAACTCTTGTTCTTCAAATTTATTTATTTTTATTTAAACTTTCTAAGTTCCTTCTCTTATTTGTATAAAATATATATACATACATACATACGTATATATAGACACACACTTCTATTAGCATACATCATGTTAATGAGGAAGAAATGCTTTGGTAATATACAATCTACAGTTTATAATGGAAACTGCAATGTCTATGATGTTAAATTTATCAAATTTCTTAATTGTAAATTGGAAATGATTGCCAGTCCTTTAGCAGACCTTTCTCTTGGGTCCTCATATCGACAACTCTATCTGAACAAAACAAGCATCAAAACAACTGTGAGATATAATTACCATCACCAAAGATTAGGCGAAATATACTTTTCACAACTGAACAACCCTTGCAGCCCTTATACTGCTCATATATACTAATTATGATCCAGTATTTCCTTTATGGTTTTTGCCTTAATCTAAGTATAGGGAATGCTCAACTTTTTCTACCTATTCTTCATGAATTTATCTAATTTATTCTCTTCAAGTGTATAATAAGTACAACTAGATGAGTATTGGGTTCAAGCATGCTCAATGTGTTCTATCCTCTTGCCATTTTCGTGAATGTTTTTGTTATCTCTTTCTCTACCTTTTTTTCTGGTTAACAACATTGGATTATAGATCTAGAGAAGAAAAAAGAGTGAAAAGAAAACCTTGCTTGCAAAGGATCTGCATGGATAACCATAAAAGCTACTTTCGTGGTTGTGGAAGTCACTGCTTTAGATTCATTTATAGGATTTTTGTGCTGTCATTATGCTGGACAACATCTTTTCTTTTTTTGTTTTTTTAAGTCTTTCCTATTCAATATAGTTTAAAAGAAATGGAAAAAACTTTTTCAAAGATTGTGTCTTTGAGAACTTCATCAAAATCTCATGAATAGCAGAATCCTAGACCTTGTTCAATAGGATTTTACTTGAAATTCAAGATCTAATATTTAGTTACTGAGTGAACAAAATATGTCACATGAGTTTAGAGATTGTTTGTCTTTGTTCAAAGAAATAAGCAATACTTAGTTCATAGTTGTACTCCCAAACCAACATTACTTGAGTTTTTATTCTTAAAAGAAAAATGAGTTATAGTACCAAAGCAATTGGTTTGGCAACATCATCTTCCTAATATGGATGCGTCCTTGTAGAATTACAAAATGGATCCCTATGATATGATCTCAATCTCTTTATTTATCTTACTTTAGTAGATAGTTGTATTCCTTACTACTTAAATCTAGTAGTGATTCTTTCTCTAGTTATATAAGGCATCCTTGAAATGCTTGCTCATTTGCTGTCCATTGGCTGGTAGCTATATGAGTAAAGGTTGACACTTCTATGCAGTAAGTCAAGTACTTTAAAGTTTGCAATATGCTTTAGTTAATATTTCTAGAATTAGTAATTATGTGCAATCCATAAAGTGTCGCATCGAATCACTGAAAAAAATTAGAAACATTCTATTTCTCTAATTATATCAGTACTATAATAGTTAAATTATTGTACTCTGATAGTTCAATAATAGTTAAATAATTGTACTATTAAGTTGAGGCAGGTTAAGTGAGGTGCATAAACGCATTTAGTCACACCTTACCTATGGTAATAAATTTATTAGTTTTTTTATTTTGAAAATAAAAAACAAAAAAAGGAGATAGAACTTGGCTGATGATTACATATTTTTTCCTCGGGTCAAAATAACATATTTATGAATATTTATGAAAATAATAATATATGAATATAAGAATATAATGTCCGTGTCTCAATTCAATTCGGTATATGGCATTCCTCACGCCTTAGACATTCTAGATTGATCTCGAGTCTAATGCACCTTGCTCCTATAGAAACATTATGCATAAGAGCATATGTGTATCAAATGAGATGTTTGAAACCACAAAACAAGGAAGTAATGGAAATGTAAGTGCCTTTTTTATATCATTGGTTTATTTATTTTATTTTAATAATGTTGTGAATTTATTATTAAAGTGAGCTTTTGTTTGGAAGTGCATTACGTAATAGATAGGGAATTGATGAGCAGTTGGCATTTTCCTTAAAAATATTTCATATTTGCTCGATGAATTGAGATACTGCTTCCGCATTCAAATAAGCATCTTAACCACTGCTTTCAATGGACGTTGATGGAGAGTCTTAGTGTAACTATGTACACATATTAAGTCATACAACTCTTTTTTTATTTTGTGTGGTCCTTACCATATATTCCTATTAACTTGAGATTAATAACATTTCTTATTATAACTTTATATATTTCGATTTTGCAAAATAAATATTTTGATCGTTGTCAAATTCTCAATTGGAAAGTTGAATCTTGTCTTTTATTAGGTAACATATAATATTTACTTATGCACTTTTTTTGGTGATTAGTACATTTGATGCATGTTTTAATATCTTATTTTAATCATTGTTCACAAATGTGATTTTTCTTTTGTTTTTAATTTCCTTTGTTCGCTACTTCCCTCTATTCCTTTATCTTGTGTCTCAAGTGCAACTGTTCTTCATCAAGAAGTTTTTAAGCTAATTTAGGTTGGAAGGCCTTATCCAATATATTTGATTCTTTTTGTGCAAATGTGAATAACATCACTATTAATCTGTTACTTAGCTATCTTTGTTTTTTGCTTCATGATCAGGTTTTTTATGATTGTATGCATGAAGCATTTTTCTGGGAGTTACTAGTTTTGTTGTATTAATTGAGTTAAAGGTTTTTCATTTTAGTAGCATGTATGATGCAAGTTTGCATCAGCATCCTACTCAACTTTTTAAGTCGTAATTGGCCTCATTATGAATCATTTTGACGTCGAACAAATCCTCGTTCTCCTTATTATTGCCCTTCATAACGAAGGGTCTTAGGGGGATTTTTCGCCTTCAGTTATTCTTTTTTCCATTTGAAGATCAGACATTCCCTGCAGTCACATCCATAGGCTGAGTCTTCACTAATCTAACTTGTCCTCTGATGTTTCGTCGGGAAAGTCATGGGGATCAGGGAGGGTTGGAATGGAATGAAATCTTGAATTGTTGAATCAAATAAGTTGAATTGGGATGTCGAGGACCTTGTTCATTGATATAACAAAAATTATTCATCGAACTTTTCTTCTCATCCATCATGCACATTGTCTAACATTAAATTGCATAATGATGCTTGTTCCTAATGCTTATTAAATCTTTCAGGCGGCCTGGTGAGGAAAGTGATGCTGAGTCCTCCAAGGAGAGTAGCAGTGACGATTCAGATGTGCAGCCAAAGAATATTCAGACCAACTCAAGGAGCCAAGTCGACTTAAATAGACTATCACTGAAAGATGATGATAACGCGGGGGTTTCTAATTTACTTGGCTTGCTGGTATACCAATTTTTGGAAAGGGAAGTCCCTCATTTTCGAAGAGCCATTGATAAACAAGGCATGTATATTCATTCGCCTATTATGCTTTGAATAATTTATGTCGCATCTTGTTTTGTCTTTAACTTTTTCCCTCTGCTTTTAATAGATTTCGTCTCATTCATCTCGATGCCCTGACTTCAACATATACAACAGCTGTGATATACTACCTTCTAGTTGGTTTCTGTAGCATGGCGAGCTCTTCTAAATTGAGTACAATAAAAATGTTATCTTGTTCATGCCATAAAAGATGGATTGAGATTGCACTTGCTTTGCAGCATGACTTATTTATATAATCTTGTGTATTAGATTTTAATTTAGGTACCCAATATATAGAATACCTATGGGCCCAACTCTACGGGACTTATAAGCTTGCTTTCTAACGTTCCATTCTTTTTCTACAACTCACCAAAGTAAATTTTCTTCTTCCTCATAAACATTAACTCAGATGTTTTAGTGTTCTTTTATTTTTTAGGAGGTAAAGAGGTGCTTCAATGTTTAGATGTGGTATTTGCTTCTTGTTGCAGGTGTAAGCCATTTTCAGCCACAGGTCTGTGCTCCAAAACTTGGGAAGTTCAATGGATCAGTTAATTCTTCCCCGAAGCTTCCGCCAATGAACTTCATGAACACTAACAAGCAAGCTCACTATATCAAGCAACTGATAATTAGATCGGCCAATTACAAGTTGATCACCCAGATTACAGTTTCTTTGCTGCTCATAATACTAGTAGAAGGTGATGAACTTAACATCCATCTTTTGATCAGAGCAAAGAAAATTTAAAACTGCCCTTTAAAATGGTATAGGTTCAGTTAAAACATTCCTTTCATTTTTTCATATATTTATATAGTAGCTATACCTATGCATCTCTCGCCCTTCCCTCATCTGACGCAACTTTACAGATGACCCAAAAATAGGGTATTAGGTGATCTGTAGACCCATAATAGGGTAGATTATAGCACAGCTTAAAAAAATTAAATTATTTGTGGATAAGTAGTGGCCCCTAAACTGCTAACTTGGTATGCACAGACCTGGTTAGAAGTGATTGTAAGATATAATTGGCCTCACCTCTCTATTTGTTATATGCTTGAACAAAGGGATGGCACCACTTCTCAGAAGTGCCAATAAATCTTTGACTGTTCATCTTTTATCAAGATCTTTTTTTGGTTGTTCATTTTTATATGATGGATAGTTTGTATTAGTTATTTTATTCTTTCAAATATATAAGACTGGTTTCCAATAAATCATAATGAGGCTCAACAAACAAGATGTGAAGGGTAGGATTCCTATGCTATAGATGTGAAGGGATATTGGGAACGGAAAGGTTTGAAACATTTATTAGGCAGTTGTATGAAGATGAATTGTATTATGTCCATTTTTTAGTCAAAGAGGGATGTGTGAAGATGAATGGGGATTAATCACTTTTACTAGGTCAAGTGGGTTTTACTATGCAAAGTGGGTTGTGTGAAGATGAAACGGGATGAATACTTTCATTTATTAGGCAGAGTAGGTCCACTATATGAGGATGAATAGACACTCCCCTATATAAAGAAAGCCTAGGCAGTGAATTTTTTCAATATCTAAGTAAGGCATAATTAAGTAAGCTGAGACTCTTTCAATTAAGTAAGATGTCTGGAAGTACACCCACTAAGTATGTCAAGGGCGAATGTTCGTAGTCCACTCCATTTCCGAAATGCATGAAGACGATTTTCACCAAAATGGAAGACAAATTTGACACCCTCCATGTCAAGGTGAAGGAGCTAATGAAGCGAATTCTCTCATTGGTTGATGAATAAGCTCTTATGGCAGTTATCTTGGATGATGAACCACTCATTGCTTGTTATGACATTTTTCGCGAAGCTGCGAAAAAGATGAAAAAAAGAAGTTATTGTCATTTCTGACAATACTACGTCAAGTGCTATTTAGTTCATGTTTTTCTAATTTTTTTTAGTTTTCGAAGAGTTTTTGAGGCCTTATATAGCCTCTTTTGTAGTTTGAATGAAAAAAGCAAGTTTAATATATGGTTTATTGATGCTAAAGTTGAATGAAAAATCAAGTTTTCAAAGAGTTTTTTAGGCCTTATTTAGGCTTGCCTAAATGATGTACCCTATTTTTTAGTTCTCTTGTGATAGAGGTAAAACCATGAACAAAGCAAACCAAAAAAAAAAAAAAAAAAAAACTCCAAACCTCTTTTCAACACAAACTAGTATACTACACTACGCAGTCACAGAGATGGTAATTGTGTCTTGTCCCATTAATCAAAGCAAAGCCACAATTATCAACATGTACCCTTGTCCATTGACAGGTTCATATCACTATGGATGTATTATTTCAACACACCTGAATAGGTGACAAAAAAAATTACATGACCTTCTATAGGCAAGAGTAGTACTACTACTTTTTCAAATTAGAACCGGTTATTTTTTGAATTGGTTTTTTAAGTAGATCAATGATGATGATCTTCTCCTCAAAGGAGGAGATCAAGAGAAAAGACCAAACACTTTACTGTTCAATATGTACATAAATAACAGAGAATATTATATATGCATGTCGCATGTAAAGCATAGCAATAACATTTTTTTTACATGTAATTGACTTGTGAGTTGTCTACTCAACAATGAGTAACTGATGGTGCAGGACTTGTGAGTGGTTTATTAAAAAAATGTTAAAACCCTTCTAGTGTGTGGCCACGATGTGAATTAGTCAAAGCAATTTTTATCTCAAGCTCACCAGAAGAAAAGACATAAAAAGCTGGAAAACTAAAGAGAAGTGGAGCGCCCTCCACCCCCATTAGTCACTTTGATAAGATTGAACTCACTGCTCTATCAACAATTTTTTTTTTCATGAACTGTATTTATTTTGTATAATCGAGAAAATCATATCAATTTGTTGGAATAACCATTTTTCCACTGACATAGATTAGTATAGACCGATTGTCATCTCAAGTTCTTCAAAAATAAAAAATAAAAAAAATATTATCTCATGAAACAAACAATGAGATACATTTGTTCTATTTTATTCGGTTTCCATTCATTAATTAGCAATCCTTACCCATTAATCTCAATTTGATAAAAAAATAAAATGAAGTAACATCAAAAGAAAAAAAAATGATTCGGTAATACCAATCATCCTCCAAAAAACACTGCTCTCAAATTAATTCTTTCTTGCTTCACAAAAAAATGGCCACTTACACCCTTGAGTTATGGATGCAATGCAACATAACAAGTTCTTGATGCAAGCTCCCTACAGTAGTAGTAGTCATACATAACGAAATGAAGCAGATACTCTTTCAAAATAATCGGCCAAATATATTCAAATTACGCAAATTAGAGCTGCAGTTAAAAAGTTCACTTGCCATCAATAAAATGAGGGAGATGTAGCCTCCAAAAATCATAAGTTATAAATAATGAAGAAAAAATCTAAAGAAAAATAAGTTACAGAGAAAAAAAGGAAAGAAAATAAAAGAAGATTTACCATTTGTTTAAACCTAAAAATTCGAGGTAAGCTCCAAACTTTTGCTTCAGATAAGCTCTATTCCGCCAATCAGACGCACTAACCTAACGAAACAAAAGATCAAGAAAAATATGGTCGAAGTTTTGAAGCTTTGGATTACAATAAAATGGAAAAATCAATAGAATGACAAGAGTACCACTGCTTTTGAAACTACTAAATCATCCCAAGGTACAAGGACCAATTGATCACAACATGTAATAAAATGAAAAGTGTGCCACTGCTCTTGGAATCCATATTTTCTCACTCACGATAGATACAAGATTCAACTAATATCATATAAGTTTAGTATTTATAATAAGTTGAATAGCAAAAGATCAAAATATATCCACATGTATCACATTCATTTCTCTTTCCATCACAACACCTCTAGAAACTTTAAAAGAGAAACAAGTTAGAAATCTTTTTTTTTGTTTTTTAAAGAAAAAAAGATAGCTGCTTAGAAAAAACAAAATAAATTCATCAATTCTCAAAGAACTATTACTTGAGCAAGATAGTAAATGGCGACTTCTTTTACTTGAGTGTCTTTAAGGCCAATATCATTTGATCAATTCAGAAGTAATGTACTTGATTTAGAAAGTGGTAAATTATATTTTACACAATTCATCATGCTTTAATCCAAAATATTATGTTTAACACCTTAAAAGAAATAACCATTTGGCAATGAAGGTGAAGAAAAACTAGCCAAGATTATTTCATTAAGGAAAAAATTGGAAAATAATTCTCATACATAGTTTAGTTACATTATCTAGTCAATTATGTGCCATAGGAGCCATAGTTAGGAGGCATGCTGACACTGCATTCGAATTGCAAAATAAATTCTGCATCAGCTTCTTTAATTTCTTATCAGAATAGAAGAATCCCATATCATACGAAAAAGTTGGCAAAACAGCTTATGCAAGTGAGAATAAAGTGAAGTAACAAGGAAGGAAAACAACTACTAGCAAGACAATATATATAAATTTACCTCAATTAAGACTTAGCCTCTCCGCATTGTAGTTTTGACTTTCCACGACTGGCTCATTTAGATCTATGAAGTCCTAAACAAATGTGAAAAATGCATAAGACCCACAAAACCACAGAAAATAATGTAAAACATTCAACATGTTATAAAAACTTGTCGTAACGAACCTTTCCATGGTTAGGATATGAGACAAAATTTATTGGCCCTTGCCCTCCACTCCCTAAGCCAGTTGATTGGCCTCCTGGATTAATCTGAAACGGTCCGACCTCGGCCTCCCTCGGCAATGAACATAGTTAGGATCTCGAATAGAGACATGATTAAGATCTTGAATACAAGTATCATTAACCAAATGTTGTGCCTGGTCCACTTGTATAACACCATTATAATTCTTTACCCTTTCCATTAAAGTTTCCATTTCTATCTTAAGGAACCCCAATCGTGCAGGGTTGTTCACGCATAAGTCGACTGCTTCATGAAGTGCATGCTCAATCTCTTTAAATTTCTTATACTTATCTGTCATTTATGGATAACCTCCGGAGTGTACGACACTCAAATGCCTTCGCAACACATCCTTCATCCATCTCGTCATGATATATCTCTCGTGAACCCTTGCAATGCCTTTCATCTTCATCACTTCAAAAATGTGTCTACAAAGGAGGCCATTGGATTCAAATTTTCTACAATTGCAATCAAAGTACTGCCCATTTGCTCTATACCCAACTATGTACAAGAACTCCTCGCAATACCAATTCTTGATACTACATTCCTCGATATCGAATTTCTCCACACTGGGAATAGATGAAGTTTCATTCTCGTTATTTGAATCCAAATGAAAGTACATCATTCCATTGATTTCCCTTTGAACTTTCTTAAAGATATTTCTTGTGTAGGCATTATAGAACTGACTTTCCCATTGGAATTGTATGTTTAATCGCACCGCATCATTTTTTTGAGTCAAATTCAGCTTGCAACTCTTTTTGGATTTTGTTTGTGATTGCCACCTCATATTGCTCGAAAAATTGCTTCGATGTAGTGTTAGATGTGATGTAACTATCAAAGAAAGCATGCATCCCTTCACTTATCTGAGTAGACACCATTCCAGCCCAAAAGTTATTGTTCAGGAAAACTAGAACCCAACTCTCTCTTTCATCGTACAAATCATTCAGCCACTCGTGATTTTCCATAGAATTTCTTCTTATGAAATTATTCCAATTTCTCTCAAACATTTAGATGCTTAGGCTATCATACACCACATCTTTAAACTTCTTTTTCATCGCGTCGTAATTTGGAACATTCTTGAACTTTGCAGGAACTTTGCACATGATATGCCACAAACAAAACCTATGAATCGAGTCAGGCATAACTTCCCTCATAGCTGCTTTAATGCTTTCACATTGGTCGGTTAAAATGCATTAAGGGTGAACATTTCCCTTACCTCATGACCAATTTCTAAACAACCACTTAAAAGATTTGGCGTCGTCATGAGAAATCAGAGCACAACCTAACAATATGGAATGCCCATGATGGTTTACTTTAATAACTATAGAAAAAGGCATACTATATCTATTCACAAGATACGTCGTATCAAAACTCACAACATCGTGAAATTCTTCGAATGATGCTTTGCTGCATGAATGGATCCACAATATGTTCGCCAACCTGTTATCATCGTTGACGTGCAAGGTATGGAAAAAACCTCTATCTCTCTCTTGCATTGTTAGAAAAAGCTTACGAATAGCTTCAGCATCTCCTTCTTCCAATCCCAGTCTTCTGATTGCATCAATGAAGTATCAACAATCTTTAGAAGTACATCCTAAGTTCTTTGGCCCCCCTTCCTGAATTTGAAGCATTCTGAAGCTCTTACTAGGCATGATGCCTACTCTCTTATTCGCCTACAACTAGCGTTTCATGCATACATTCAATTCTCGATGACCCCTCGTAAAAAGATAAATCGGGTATGAGTTCATGTTTGTGTTCAACAACCACCTTTGAAACCAACCAGCGATTATCACCTCCTTTAATCGCACGAACCTTAGCGGGGCAAATTAACCCTCTTAGAATGCTTCTCAAAGTATGTATTTCGTCCCCTATCACATGAAAGACACACATACTTAAGTTGACCATCTTCATCTTTGGTACTAAATCGTATCACAATGATAAAACCTTTTTCCTTAGCATGGTCTTGATAAGTTTCTAGCAACTCGTCTACACTTCCAAATGACATGCCTACTATAGGAATATGATGAGAAACAATGTTGAAATCTTGTTCGTAGATAACATTCGAGATTGATATTTCATCAACCAAAGGAACTGAGTTGTCTTCACAACCAAGGCTTTCATGGGATGACCCTTCAATATCACTCGAACCAAAGATGTCCCTAATAAAAGTTGTTATTGCCATTTCTAAATCATCCATCTTAAGTCACTAACCACGTGCCTAATCATTAAAACATATGTTCAAGTAAGCTAATGACATTCAACAATTACATTTGAATACACCCAACTTTATAAGTATAGATAAAGAAGTATAAATAACAAAAAGGTAGTGCTGGACGAAAATGAGTATTTAAACGAACTCATTAAATCATCCATCTTAAGTCACTAACCACGTGCCTAACCATCTTCATTTTGGTACTATTTCTAAAATTAGTTCTTGCTATTTCTATTACATTCGATTTCACGATTAAAAGACCATGCCCGATAGTCGTCATTCTTATGTTTGTCTCAGTCACTCGGAGAAACCCAATTCACAAAACTCAATCGGTTTGTCTCATACAATTCAATTGGTTTGTTTTGTATTTCTCCGTTTTCATTTAGTGAGCTTCTCTACCTATAATCAGTTCTACACCCCTACACTCTAAACACACACTTGCCCACTAAAGCAAGCCCTTACAAAGACCAACTGACAATCAGATGTGATTTTGTTTAATCTTGCTGTGCACATAAAATAAGCACAAAAAGCCCCGGCCCATGTGCCTTAGCCACAAAAACTGCCACAAAATACTCCATACCAAGTGTCAATTCACCACTAATACTTGTTTAATACTTGTTTAATAAAAAAAAAAATACCAAGTTTATCAAATTTATATAATCCTCTTTGTTTGTCCTCTAGTGTGTCACCAAATTGCTATATAAGTGTGTGACACATTATTTTCCAAGTTATAAGAGTTTGAGAAACAAAGAGAGTTCAAGAGGGTTTGATTAGTTAAGCAATATGATTACTTTGAGATCAATAGGCGCATTTCCAAGCTTACTGGTACTACTGGTGGTACTTCAATGGTTGATAATGGATGTAGAGTTGTTGGTGAGATCAAATGGGAAGTAAGGCCAGGAGGCATGCTTGTGCAAAAGAGAGAAGACTTTGATCAAAGCAGCGGAGAAACAATTATTAAAATGAGAGTCTTAACTGGGTCACAGTGGCATGACATCTCCATTGAAGCAACACTAACATTTTTTACAAATATAAAACTCCCTCATAGATCATTAGATTTTTTTATTATCGTGGGCGTCTGAACTGCCTTAACCCCTCTCGATTTAAGCTCGACTAATCCTAGGGCGGTTAGGAGGGCGCCCATACCACTAACCTAGAGGTTGAACGAGAAATAATGCAATTGCTGCGAATTGAACTCGTACCTACTGATCTATTTGAAACCACTACACCACACCTCTTGAGGGCATATAAATATATATATATATATATTGATCATTATATTTTTAGCACATTTTATATGAAAATCATCAAATTAAGTCTTTGATAGGGATTGAGGAATTAATGTGTTTTTGCATTGTTTTGTTGACTTTGCAAGACAATTGAATATGGTTTTGTCTTGGTGATAGGGTTGGAGCCAAGAGAGCAGAGGATTCTGTTTAGAGGGAAAAAGAGAGATGATGGAGATTACTTACATATGGAAGGGGTTGGAGACATGGACAAGGTGTTGTCGTTGGAAGACCCAACAATCAAAGAGAGGAAATTACATGCATTTGCAAGCGATCAAGCGCTCGGGAATGCTCGTCGAACGATTAGCGTCTAATTAGTAATAAGGACTTGCATAATTTGTAGTATAACTACTAACTACTAAACAAAAAAGTATGATCAAGTTTGTGTGGATGTTTACAAGAGCTGGTTTGTATTTGTCAAAAGTTAACTCATCACATATCTTTGCTTGGTTATGTTAAATTGTGCGGTCACACATCAGTGTATTGTTGATAGCTTTCAAATTTAAATATGTTCTCATACAGATAATAAAGTTGGATGAGATTATTATTGCACTTGTACACAAATATTATGCTTTTTTTCATTGCTCTTCACTTTATATGTGCCTTTTGAAGTGAGCACTACTCTGTAAACTGCCCAGTTGAATATGATTAGAGCAAAGCAACTTTAATTAAACTTAAATGTGATGTTCATTTGATAATGATACGTTAGAACATCTTGATTTATATGACCAAGATTATCTATAACCTTTGTTGAGTTATGATTTATCAATTAGGACATGAGCCACGCATAAGCCACTTCTATGTTGATGTTGAAGAAGTGAGATTAAGACTACACATTTAAACAAGTAAAACCCTTCATGAAGCTCCATCAATAAATCAAGCCACTTGCAGTGAGCATGATATTCTTCTTTCAAATCTTAAAAAAACCAAAAGGTTGCAGGGGCATTCATTCTTTTTTTTTCATTCAATAAAAAAGAAAGACAAACTTGAACACTTGCAAAACCATAGCATAAATCTTTAAGCTCGTGTCTTATTGTAAAATTGACATTAATGATACTAAGCTTTTGCTAAATTTTTTTTTTTTCCAGAAATTGGAAGAGATATTCATATGTAGTATATAATAAAATAATTATGTACATAGTTACAAAAAGAAAGCAAGAATTATGTGAGCTATACAAAATGGGACAAACCTAATTCAATACAAGAACAAACATTCTTGTCCCTGTCTCACCACTTTTGTTTTGGGATCAAAACTACATCAAATAGCAAAAAAACCCAACAAGCACAGCCTAATCAATACATAGGCCAAATGTTAAAATAAGAATAAAGGGAATGGTAGGATATTAGGAATAAGAAACTAAAATGCAATCAGAGCTTCTAACAAATATACACAGCCTAATTGATCAACACATGGCCTAATCAACATATAGGCTAAAAGCCATTCAAAAAACTTCAAAGCAACATTTGAAATCATAATCACAACAAAACCAATGATCCAAACAACAAATACCCTTAATTTTAATCAACTTACCTCAACACAATAGCAACAACCAACAACAACAAATAGCAATGGACTACAAGCAGCAGTCAACGAGCCTCTGTCGACATGACGGTGATGAAGATGGTGGTCGTTTGTGACGAGGTTGAGATCCGGGAAAGGCAACAAATTGTTGATGAGGTGAAGTGATGAAGATCGAAGATATGAGGTGAGTTGAGGTGAGGGAAAGGCCGTCGATCATGTTCCAGCAAGTTGTTTCCAAGGGAATTAAGTGAGATTTTTAGCTGTAGAAGATGAAGAGTTTTAATGCGAACAAGAAATTTCAAACCTTGCTCCTTCAATGTGCAACTGTTTCCGACAAAGATTTACATGTACCCTTCCATATTTAGACCTAACTATTCTATAGGTGTTTGATTAATATAGGGGAAAATAGAAGGGTGATTTACAAGTATATAAAAACTAAAATTCTCGACTCAAAGAGTCCACCTAGCACTGCCTTTATGGTAATATATAAAAGCTCAATAAATATTGAATGTACCGTTAATAAAAATATCTAATTTCACATCTTTTGCGAACAATTAATAATAATAATCATAATAAATAAGAAAGTGAACATTAATATAATGTTATTGTTATCGTGTTATTGCAACTCACGTGATGTTATAGTAGCGGTAAGATATTGTTCTCACTAATGGGTGATTTCTCAACATTGAAGAAGTTGAAGAGTCTTACCAGCTAGTTGGTCCTCTTTGCATTAAATAAATCATTAATCAAATGGTTTAATATAATGGGTGAAGAATAGAACCTCTACTAAACCGGTGGACATTTTTCGATATACTTTATATATTGAAGTATTTTGTACTTATTGTCCATGTCATAAATCAAGCCTCACCGGCCACAGCCTTTATTGTCTCGCCTACCACAAACATGAGATTATCAGTTTCTTTTGCATTAAAGTTAGTAAAGAATGATGATTATTACATTTCTATATATGATCGTTATTTGTGTGTATATTGAATTAATTAGTTCAATTTAAAGAATCTCTTATCACTGGCATATAATTTTAACGTAAGTAAATATTATACTAGCATGTGAAATTATTTAATTTAATCAATATGATATAGCTTGGTTGTCATCACCAAATTATTTTGAGTTAGTTGTCACCAAAGTGACCTAACTATATCTATATAACACACATTAGTAAATATTATTGTTGACCTAAATGTTTACAATATTTTAGTAGTGTATAAAGAATTGACATATGAGAGAATTAAAAGAAAGTACATTATTATTGATATTACAATTATAATTTGTTGTTTATATTATGAAGTTGTGTTAGTCACCAAAGTGATCCAACTAAATAGTTTAAACATCAAATTACGTGAGTTTTCATCTATTTTATATTTACTTATGATTTTATGATAATTATAAGAAATTGGTTTAGTCTAAAAGAGAATCATTTTCTAATAATTTATGATTAACATGATTTAATGCACATTAGTTCTGCTAATGAAAATTAAGAACGATGAAGGATACTCAAAGGTTCCTCATCTTCTTGATTTTTTGATTGATTACTAAAATATATGGTTGCCCTAAAAGCACATTATTTTTTAGTAATATATGAACTAATATTTTATGATAATTACTAAAATATTATGGTTGACCCAAGATGCAACACATTTTAGTAAATTTTATTCTTATTTTATGACATCTTAAAAATGAAATGGATACCCAAGGTACTATACATTTTTAATTTTTTCTTACTTATAGAATAAATTATATTGTGTTTTTACCTGAAGGAAAAACACAATATTACAAATCTTATGAATGATTCATATATGTATACGTGGATTATTTGAAACTCAATCTCCATCTGATAAATGTTATGGTTAGTCTGATTGAATTAATTAAACAATATACTGGTCCATTTGCTAAACTCCCTGAACGACATGGTATATGTGCTCACAATACCCAATATACACCTCAACAAAAAGATGTAGCTGAACGGTTTAATAAAAAAATTAACGAAAATGGTTAGGGGTATGCTAAGTACTTCTATATTGCCTAAATCATTATGAATGAATACCTTAAAGAATGTTCTATATAAATTAAATAGGGTTCACAAGTCAGTTTTTAAAACTTCTTTTGAATTTTCGACTAGAAAGAAACCTATCCTAAGAAATCTACACGTTTGAGGTTTATAACAGAGACTAGAATTTATAATCCACAAGAAAATAAATTGAGTTTTTAAAACGATTAATGGTTACTTACCATACATAATCTAAAGGTTATAAAATTTGATGTTCTAACCATTATATAAAGATAGTTGAAACTGAAAATGTCAGAGTCATCATAAATGGTGAAATTAATGGGAGTGACAATACACAAAATGTGAAAAATAAAGAATTAAGTTGTGTAACATGTCTCACTACTTAATGAAGTAGTAGTTGCTTCTACTAGTGTTTCTCATAAAGAAAATATTGAGATCACTGTAAATACATGCACGCATTAATGATTCATATGGATTAACATTACAAAGATCCCAAATAGTGATGAGATCTATTATTAATTATTGATAATTTTATGGTGTACCTAATTATGATGTAAACCAAATATTAAAGATCCAGTTTCTTATGATGAAACCATCAAAGTGATGATTATACGAAATGGATTGATTTCATACATAATGATTATTTAATCACTAGCTCAAAATAAAGTCTGAAATCTCGTTTAATTGCATCTTATTTTTAAACTCATTGAATGTAAATAAATTTTCAAGACTAAACATAATTCTAAAGGCAATATCAAACTATCTACAGCTAGACTTGTAGATTTAGAATTACACCAATTGAATGTAAAGATTGATTTTAAGTAGGAGTTTCGATGAAGAAATCTATATGAATCAATATAAAGGAATTTATAGTAGAAGGAAATGAACATCTAGTCTGCAAACTTAAGAAGTCAATATATGGATTAAAACAAGCTCCTGTAAATGGTATATTAAGTTAACAATACCATAATATCCTTCAGACTTAAGAAAAATGTCATCAATTGATGCATATATTTAAATGTCAGTGGGAGCAAGTTTATCATATTTTAATTTTATACATTAATGATATTTTGCTTACAAATAACGATCTCGATATGCTCTATGAGATCAAAGAGTTTCATTTTTAGAACTTTCAAACGAATGATATACCAAATCGAATTTTAGTTTTACTGTTGGCATATTGGGATGTTACCAAAGTAACCATTGCATAGGCCATTAGTGATCTACAAAGAAGATTTTATGGTATTTATAATGAGCAAAAGATTACACACTTACTTATAGAAAAGTCTCATAACTTCAAATTTAATGGTTATTCAGACACAACTTTGATGAGTTACTTGATACTACAAAGTCTACTTTTAGGTATGTTTGTCTTTTCAATAATAGAGAAATCTCTAAAGAGTGTTAATCAAACAATTATGATTATTTCTACTATAAAAGATAAGTTAGTAGTTTAAGGCTACAGATCATGAATTATAGTTAAGGAACTTCATTTAAGGGCTTGATATTTTATTAACTCAATTTTCAAGCCATTAAACTAATATGACAATTTTGCAGCTATACTTTTCTCCAAAAATGACCAATTTTAAACTGGTACAAAATGTATAAAGTAACATACTTTACAGTTAAAGAAGAAGTTCCATGGAAAAGAATGTCAATTAAACATTTAACCCAAACTTTATGGTTGCAAATCCCTTAATGAAAGGATTGCCATCAAAGGCATTAAGAACATGTCGACATAATGGGCTTGGTTGTAATTCCTAATGATTTTTAATTTGGATTTGATTATGGTTAGGTTTATTTTAATAGATCTCATTTATCGTGCCAATTCTACTATTGTATTGCACACTTATGTTTAATGATGATTGTAAGTGAATTTAATCTTTGACACATACATTATGTTTTATGAATCATTTACAATGAAATAGTAATGCTCGTGGTATATGGAAGAGAATATGTCTTATTTTGATGTATAACCGCTATGACTCGCATTGCTATTTTTGTAATGATTAAAAGATACCAAACATATAATTGCACTGATATAGAAGTTATGTGGTGTTTGGTTGTGTGAGTCAAGTGGGAGAACCATTAAGGTACATATTGAAATGAGTATGAGACAAATGGGAGAATGTAAGACCACTATGTGTCTTATAAACCTATGTTAAATTTACTTAACTTATGAATTACCTTAAGTCTTTTGAGCCTCCTTTAGTTTACTAATTTGATGAAAATTAGTATTAATGTGGGAAGCTTAAAGTTTCTCCCTTAAACCCATAAAAATGACACTTCTACCATCAAACAATGTGTCGAATGCGTTGAGGCTCATAAGGGCGATAAGGTTTTGATGTAGTATTTAAGGTATTTCAGCTACGTGATTGCTTCAACAGGTAATTCTCTAACTAATTTATGTTTCTTATGTTAAAAATATTTACACTCCCAACATTGGCGTTTCCATTCCTAAAACTCGAACTAGAGTCACTAGTTAAGGGACACTAACTATAACGACCCAAAAATCCAATAGACCTGCTCTAGGGGCAGTTTAGTAATTTTCGAAAACCCTACACTAAATTAGCCATAATATAACAACCAAATTGTAAACCCTAACCCTTTTTAGTCAAAATCAAGGCGTTTGAGAGAAAGGGGCAGTTGGAATTTATGAGATTTCTAACCCAAATAAGCACTACTAAAGAGGTAAAATTTCACACTTTTCTTCTTCCTCACTTATTTCTTGTCAATTTAATGGTAATTTTCATGGGGTTTGAGAGACCAAGGGGATGACACCACTAGGTGCAGCTGGCGAGGGGCGACGCTACCACCGCCACCACCTCGAAGTAGAGGGGGTGCTAAGGAGGGCACCCCAGACAAAAGAGGGAGGGGGTGGCTCTCAGCCACCCCACTCCACCCCTTCTCTGTCACATCCACCATGGCCGCCGGTCGGGTGGAGGGGCCCCCCAGCGCTGACGTGCATTGGGGGGAAAATCTTATGACCATGGTCCGAGGATGGGGAGGGAGGGTGGGGGAAAGCATGTTTCCCCCACCCTTGGCAGAGATAACACATGGGCACCTTATTTCCCCTTATTCAACCCGCATGGGGGCAGACATGCCCTTGGACTATTCTTGGACTATTCCAGGGGCTGGTCTGACCCCTTAGGGTTTGACTGTTGACCAGGGGACTATTTAGGCTCTGGTCAACCAAAATAGGGACCAATAGGTCCCTGGTTAACCAATAAGGGGCCAAATTGGTCGCTGCACCAAATTAAAGGCTAATAAGTCCTTGAACCTACCTAAACGCGCACCAACACCCTATGAGGGTGGCAGACGACACCGATCATGCGAGACCCACACTAATGGGCCCCAAAAAACCAACAATGAAGATCAACTTTACTTTTAAATAAAAAACTCATTGATGAAGTGTATATTGGTTGTACAGTGTACCGCGAAGGTTCACATCGGGCCATGAATGTACCAGAAGTTGTTATGGGTGTCTCGACAATTCGAGTTAAGTGGAGAGCTTCGCTCGCGCATTAAGTATGGCTTGCTATTAGATAATTAAGTATCATGCTTTAAATGAAGGACTTGGGCTAGGGTTGCATCGGGGTATTTGCTTGAATATCCAAATATATGGAACATGAATGCATTTGTTTCCCCATTTATGTCATTTATTGCCCCAGGATGTTTGTGGAGTTCCCACTAAGGGCTTAACTAGCAAGGTATCATATTTAAATGCCACAAGATGTTTGTGGTACCACCGAGGGCTTTACTAGTTAATGCCCCAGGATGTTTTGTGGAAATCGCCACTAAGGGTGTTTATTTGTCTAATTGAATGCGTAAATGTGTCACATAATTATATGAGTTGGAGTACCTACTCTTGTAACTTGGTGATAGCGGGACATGTATCGATGGCGGCTTTGGATTAACTCACTTTGTTGTGATGATCCTAGTTAGAGGACGTAACGACCATTGCGTCCAATAATAGTTTGCATTAAATCAAACGTAGGGGTTCGATCACCAAATTCCTACCAATACCTAGCAAGAATTGAATGAACCGACAACTTATAATTATTATTATCTTTTATGGTACATCTCTTATGGACCCATTACATGAATGATTTGAATTTCGTTATGCTTTAAAATATTCTTGGAACTTGTTTTAGAAGTTATGAATGCATGACTCTTTCCTTGTTTATGAAGATGAACAATGCTCCCGTGTTCCTACATGATTTAGGTCTTATCTACATGCTAAAGTTTGATTTTGTTACTTACGTGCTTTTTACTTAATGTCTGTGATTTGGTTTTCAACTTCATGTTAAATTTTGCATAATTAGTAGGTAGTACTTGCGTATTTAATGTTCGAGCAAATTTTTCTTCTTATTGAGCTCCATTGTCTATTTTAGCTCACCTCACTTACTCTTTAGGTGCGTCCACATTCGTTTTAGCTCATGACAAGGGAAAGGCACCCGCTTAAATTCTTTTTTACTTTGTGAGAAGTAACATGCTCTTATTATTTATTTACTTGGTTTAAAGAAAAACACTATAACTTGAAGTAAGTTATTTAGGTAGTTTGAAGCCCTTCTTATTCATTTTGGACTATTTGGAATGATTGAACCTGTTGGGTTTTGGAGTTCATACGCAGCCGAGACTATAAAACAATTTTGACAAAAACCCCAACAGGATCCAAATCTAATGCAATTAATAACGTTTAAACCATGAAAAACTTAATCATACCTCAGTCGCAATATACCTTTCTGAAGGTTGATCGATCTCTAAGGCACTGCCAGCGACGAACGCCTCTATCAGCAGTCCACACACGAACGGCAACCGAGATTTGAAGTGCTAGCTTCGAGAGAATACTAAACCTTTTTGTTTCTCTCCAAAACGATCCAGAGCATACCAAAATCCCTAAGTCGTTTCTTAAACGAAAATAGAGTTTCGGCCTTTTAATCTTTCGTACATGTGTTCTAACTTAAAGCGTCTATTTACACAACCCTTGTATATAGACGGTTAAGTAAATTACACATATACCCCTACTTAAAGAAGTATAAGTGTAACACACCACAATGACGTTTCTGTCATGAATTTTATCATATAAAATTCATTTTTTTGAACCATCTTAAAATCTCGCAAAACCATTCTTAGTGTGCGACCCAATAGGCTCATACAACGTTGGCAGTGTACCAAAACACATTTTGGTATACAAGTCATAAGCGGCCTCTAGCAAGACATTATGACTACCCAAGTTGTACGAATATCAAATCGATACAACCTAATCAATAGTGTATATAACATTCTTTTGTCACACGATATCCTTTTGATCAAACATAAGGCATGGAATTATCATCCAACATGTTCAATCGTACTAATCTCGATCTCTAGGTAGACTGAAAACATCCAAGTGACATTGATCAATATCAATTCACTTAGACTAGGCCTTTTAACGGTCTAACACATCGAGGGATCCACTAGATATCTCTCTTTATATGAGAGGGACAAATTCTATCTCGATTACACAACTTCATCACATTGCTCACATAGTAACCAATTACAACCTTTATAATCGTCCGGTTAAAGACAACGCTTGATAGTGTCAAATCACTATGTTCCTAATGTTGAAGTCTCTGGCAATCTCAAGTCAGAGGACTAAAAAATATACCTATCATGAGAAACAACTATGACTTAATCCATGTGATGTTCTCATAGCGGGTCGGTCCAGTACTTTGTTCCCTAACAAGTACTCGTGATCTTGATTCGTATCCCTATACATATAATCGTCATATGATCATCAATCAAGACTCACACTAGTCTTAATTTATTATAGTTCCCGGTATAATGATCGACTAGGGACATTTAGGATATTTATGTAAATACCCATGGATCTTATTATAATGTAAACATGCAAATTAATTATAATAAACATCAAATGAAATCCTCTATTTTATTAACTAAAAGTATTCATAAAGACAGTTAATGGATTGACCTTAATGGATTGACCTAGGGCACATGCCCCAACATCTCCCACTTGCACTAGGGCCAATCATACATGCATCTAATGCCTAATGATCTAACATGACCATCATGTTTTGCTTGTGGAAGAGCTTTTTTCAATGGATCCGCAACGTTGTCTTCAGTTGGTACTCTGCAAATCTTTACGTCTCCCCTCTCAATAATTTCTCTGATGAGATGAAAACGCCTGAGTATAGGTTTGGATCTCGTGGTGTGATCTAGGTTCCTTGGCTCGTGCTATTGCCCCGTTATTGTCACAATACAAACAAACAGGGTTAGCAATACTTGGAACCACACCTAGTTCAAAAATGAACTTTTTGATCCAAATCGCTCCTTTTTTGCATCGGACGCCGCAATATACTCGAGCTTCTTTTGTAGAATCTCGCCACGCCTCTCTTGCTTTGAACTTTTCCACTTTTCGCACCCCCATTCAAAGTAAACACATATCCAGACTGCGATCCAAAATCATCTATATCAGTTTGAAAACTTGCATCTGTGTAACCATTTACAACTAGATCATTTTCAAAACCTCCATAGACTAAGAACACTTCCTTAGTCCTTCTTAAGTACTTAAGGATGTTCTTTGCTGCTATCCAGTGACTCTCACTAGGATCTGACTGATATCTGCATGTAGTGCTAAAAGCATATGATACATCAGGTCGAGTGCATAGCATGGCATACATGATAGATCCAATAGCCGATGCATATGGAATCTTATTCATACGGTCTCGCTCATCATTTGTCCTAGGACATTGATTCTTGCTGAGACTTATGCCATGAGACATTGGCAACAATCCTCTTTTAGAGTCTTGCAAACTGAACCTATTCAGCACCTTGTCTATGTAAGCACTCTGACTAAGACCGATTAGCCTCTTAGATCTATCCCTATAGATCCTTATCCCTAGGATATAGGCTGCATCTCCTAAGTCTTTCATTGAAAAACACTTCCCTAACCAAGACTTGACATTCTGCAATGTTGGGATGTCATTTCCAATGAGTAATAAATCATCAACATACGCACCGTAAAAACAACTACACTCCCACCGACCTTCTTGTATACACAAGGCTCATCTTCGTTCTTAATAAAACCAAAATCCTTGATTGCTTCATCAAAACGAAGATTCCAACTCTGAGAAGCTTGTTTTAATCCATAAATGGATCTTTGAAGCTTGCATACCTTCCTAGAATTCTCGGGATGTACAAAACCTTCAGGTTGTGTCATATACACGTCCTCAAGCGGCTTTCCATTAAGAAATGTCTTTTTTACATCCATTTGCCATATTTCATAGTCATAATATGCAGCAATGTCAATTAAAATTCTTATGGATTTAAGCATGCCTACAGGCGAAAAAGTTCCATCATAATCAACACCTTGAGTCTGCCTGAAACCTTTTGCTACAAGTCTTGCTTTAAAAGTATGCACATTGCCATCTATGTCAGTTTTCTTCTTAAAAACCCATTTACATCCAATGGCCTTACCACCTTTAGGTAAATCAACCACGTTCCAAACTTGGTTATCATACATGGATTGCATCTCGGAATTCATGGCACTTAGCCATTTATCTGAGTCTGGTCCAGACATAGCCTCCTGATAAGTGGTGGGCTCATTTTGATCCATAAGCAACACATCACGAATCTAAGTAATGAGAAATCCGAATCTCTCTGGCTCATGTCTTACCCTACCAGATTTACGTGGGCCTTGTGTCACTTGCCGAGGTTCAACTGGTTCAGAATGTTGTTGAACTTCCAGTAGCGGTTCAGTGTTTATCTGTGATTCTTGAACTTCTTCAAGATTTATTTCTCTCCCACTAGTGTCTTTTGAAATAAACTATTTTTCCATAAAGACACCATACCGAGCAACAAACACTTTATTCTCAGCGGGATTATAAAAGTAATATCTTTTTGTTTCATTAGGATACCCCACAAATAAACACTTATCAGATTTAGGTGCTAGTTTTTCTGAGACTTGTCGCTTTACATAAGCATGACAACCCCAAATCTTAAGAAAAGACAAACTAGGTCTCTTCCCGTACCATATCTCATATGGTGTTTTATCAACCGATTTAGAAGAAACTCGATTTAGAGTGAGAGCTGCAGTTTGTAATGCATAACCCTAAAAGGATAATGGAAGATCTGCATGACTCATCATTGATCGAACCATATTTAATAAGGTTCGATTTCTCCTTTCAGAAACTCCATTCCATTGTGGAGTTGCTGGTGGAGTCAATTGGGAGACAATCCCACAATTTTTAAGATGATCATCAAATTCTTGGCTTAAATACTCACCACCTTTATCTGATCGAAGTGTTTTGATAGTTTTACCAAGTTGATTATGCACTTCATTTTGAAACGTTCGAAACATCTCAAATGATTCAGCTTTATGTTTCATAAGATATACATAACCATATCTACGAAATCATCGGTAAATGTAATGAAGTACTGATAACCTCCTCTAGCCATTGTGTTTATAGGACCGCATACATCAGTATGTAATAAATCACTTGCCCTTTCACTGTGTCCAGTAAAGGGACTTTTAGTCATCTTGCCCAATAAACAAGATACGCACGTTTCATATGTTTCTAAATCAAATGAATCTAGAAGTCCATCTTTATGGAGCTTCGTTATGCGTTTCTCATTTATGTGCCCGAGACGACAATGCCAAAGATAGGTTTGATTCAAATCATTTGAATTGAATCTCTTTGTATTTATGTTAAACACTGGAGTATCAATGGACTTTTTCATGCTTAGAATATAAAGACCATCATACAAATCAGCATTTGCATAAAATATGCCTTTACGAGAAATGGAACATCTATTATTTGCAATAATAAAATCAAAACCATCCATATCCAAACATGAAACAGAAATGATGTTTCTGCTCAAGGCATGCACAAAAAAAAAATTATTTAAAGTTAAAATAAGTCCACTAGATAAAACTAAGTCATATGATCCAACAGCCAGGGCAGCAACTCTTGCTCCATTCCCTACGCGGAGGATGACTTCTCGTTTCTTCAACTTTCTACTTCTGGTGAGTCCCTGCACATTTGTACGAATGTGAGATCCACATCCGGTATCTAATACCCAGGAATCACTAGTAGATAAATTAATTTCAATAACATAAATACCTGTAGAGGTAGTCGCCTTACCCTTTTTCTTCCTTAGATCTTCCAAATAGAGTTTGCAATTTCTGAACCAATGTCCAGGTGCATGGTAGAAATGACAATTTCCTTCCTTTTCTTTTGGGTGTTTTGAAGCAGGAACAGGCTGGGGCTTGACTTGTTCTACAGTTTTTGTGACAGGTGCAGCAGTAGCCTTGGCAACTTTAGCCTTGCCTTTGCCTTTCTTCTTCATTCCTTTTCCCTTTTGGACCATCAACACATTACTAGAGGGTTTCTTGATATTTTGTTCAGCAGTTTTGAGCATCAAATGCAACTCTGATATTGATTTCTCCATATTATTCATATTGTAGTTCATCGCAAATTATGAGTAACTCTCCGATAATGAATTTAGGATCAAATCTGTAGCCAACTCTTGGCTTATGGGAAATCCGAGTCTATCAAGCTGGTCAACATAGCCCTTCATCTTCAGAACATGAGGACTAACTGACGCACCCTCAATCATCTTGCAAGAATGTAGGTTTTCGACTGTCTCAAACCTTTCTTGCCTAGCTTGTTGTTGGAACATTTCCTTCAGCGTTATAGCCATGTCATAGGCTTCCATTAGTTCCATGTCTTTCTCGAAGTTCAGAACCATAGTTGCCGCATAATACATGCAACATCTCGTAGAATCGTTGACATGCTTATTATGCGCATCCTTCACAGCCTTTCGTAGCATTGGGTGGTGGGTCCTCGTGGATTGGAGCATCCAGGGACATACAATTTGCGTTCATGCTTAAGAACAATTCTCAAGTTTCGAACCGACCAAGAAAGTTAGTCCCGTATAGCTTATCCTTCTCAAGGATGGATCGCAGTAACAGGGGATTATTGTTACTTGAAGAGGCCTTTGATCTATAATAAAGATTATGCAAAGTTTATTTTAGTATAGAGGAATAGACTCCCACTAAATTAACAACCCTCCTAAAACGTATTGTTTATTTAGGGGACTAAAATCCATATTTCACCTAATTCTATGACAGCTATGGCATGAAACACATAACTAGATTATTTAGGTAGGTAACCGTTACCAATTACATCTTATGTAATTTTTAGATCCTTTTATGAGATATAGGACATCTTATGTCTTAGCATGTTTTTATCTCATCATTTGCCTAAAGCTCAAAACTATTTTGATGGCTTTATTAAGTCGAACCATTTTAAACATTAAGGTAACTCTTACCCAACTTGTCTCACCAAGATAACACAATACACCCAGCTATGGCTGAAATTATATTAGTGTGATCGAGGCCTTGACAAGTGTTTAAAATGGATAACACGAGACTTAAAATTTAATAGAGGGATTTTATTCAGTTTTTGTGATTTTTATGTAAACAATGAAATATCATATATTTTATTGATTTGTTCAATCACTAAACAATTTCGAATTTTTTTTTATATACTTTTCACCAACAAAAGAATATCCGTACGTTAGGATTAGTAAGACGGCGGTCCCGCTGACCGGTCAGCGGACGGGGTTACAGGGGGCAGCGACCCCGTTTTTTTTTTTTTAAGACGAATCTCAATTCCGAAAATTAAAATTCGCTATAAAAAATCATAATTTTCGCTGATTTTATTATCATAAATTAACCTGGGCCCACATCTAACTAATCATCTTATCCTAATCCAATTATGATTTAAGATATTTGAATCCTAGTATATCACCAATAACAAGATTCTTGATATTTATCTCCTATCCAATAGGGATAACGAAACCGATTTTGCTTATATCTCCTAATCTAATTTGTTATTTATCTTTATCAAATAGAAATTTCATAACAAAATAGATATAACAAGATAAATAAATAATTTCAAAAATTAATTATTTATTTTGGATTTAAGATATTTGAATCCTAGTATATCACCAATAACAAGATTCTTGATATTTATCTCCTATTCTAATTTGTTATCTATCTTTATCAAATAGAAACTTCATAACAAAATAGATATAACAAGATAAATAAATAATTTCGAAAATTAATTATTTGCAATTTCGGTCTTCATCCAAATAATCACAAACATGTAATTGAATCATGAACTACTATCCCAATCGAACTTAATGGTGTCATGGATCATACAACACGAAACTCAATTCATTAAAATTATTCAAATTAACCTAACATGGTTACTAGCATGTACGAAACAAATCTCAATTAAATCACGAATATATGTATCATAAACACAAAACTTGATAATAAATCTCACAGAAAACTTATGTATATCACATATACATCAACTATTAACATGCTTTCAATCATATATCATGTATATATCAGAATAAAATATGCAATGAATTTAATGGAATCGAACTCGATTGCTCTGATACCACTGTTGGGTTTTGGGGTTCATACGCAGCAGAGATTACAAAACAATTTTGACAAAAACCCCAACAGGATCCGAATCTAATTCCATTAATAACGTTTAAACCACGAAAAACTTAATCATACCTCAGTCGCAATATACCTTTCCGAAGGTTGATCGATCTCTAAGGCGCGCTAACGACGAACGCCTCTACGCTCAAGATCCACACACGAACGACAGTACGAGATTTGAAGTGCTAGCTTCGAGAGAATACCAAACGTTTTTGTTTCTCTCCAAAACGATCCAGAGCACACAAAAAACCCTAAGTCGTTTCTTAAACGAAAATATAGTTTCAGCCTTTTAATCTTTCGTACATGTGTTCTAACTTAAAGCGTCTATTTATACAACCATTGTATATAGACGGTTAAGTAAATTACACATATACCCCTACTTAAAGAAGTATAAGTGTAATACACCACAAGGACATTTCTGTCATGAATTTTATCATATAAAATTCATTTTTCTGAACCATCTTAAAATCTCGCAAAACCATTCTTAGTGTGCGACCCAATAGGCTCATACAACATTGGCAGTGTACCAAAACACATTTTGGTATACAAGTCATAAGCGGCCTCTAGCAAGATATTATGACTACCCAAGTTGTACGAATATCAAATCGATACAACCTAATCAATAGTGTATATAACATCTTTTTGTCTCACGATATCCTTTTGATCAAACATAAGGCATGGAATTATCATCCAACATGTTCAATCGTACTAGTCTCGATCTCTAGGTAGACTGAAAACATCCAAGTGACATTGATCAATATCAATTCACTTAGACTAGGCCTTTTAACAGTCTAACATATCGAGGGATCCACTAGATATCTCTCTTTATATGAGAGGGACAAATTCTATCTCGATTACACAACTTCATCACATTGCTCACATAGTAACCAATCACAACCTTTATAATCGTCCGGTTAAAGACAACATTTGATAGTGTCAAATCACTATGTTCCTAATGTTGAAGTCTCTGGCAATCTCAAGTCAGAGGACTGAAAAATATACCTATCATGAGAAACAACTATGACTTAATCCATGTGATGTTCTCATAGCTGGTCGGTCTAGTACTTTGTTCCCTAACAAGTACTGGTGATCTTGATTCGTATCCCTATACATATAATCATCATATGATCATCAATCGAGACTCACACTAGTCTTAATTCATTATAGTTCCCAGTATAATGATCGACTAGAGACATTTAGGATATTTATGTAAATACCCATGGATCTTATTATAATGTAAACATGCAAATTAATTATAATAAACATCAAATGAAATCCACTATTCTATTAACTAAAAGTATTCATAAAGACGGTTAATGGATAGACCTAGGGCACATGCCCCAATAGAACCTACTTAGACAATTGAACTATTATCATGTTGATTTTATAATATATGGAATTCTAGTTTTGATTTTACTTCTATATTTATTATTCCATATGGTTAGTATGTTATTCCGTATGTTGAAATAGGTATGCCAGATTGTTATTTAGGCCTAGTTCAGGTATCGGGCTTAAGTAATGGTTTAGGTCGGGTGACCCGACCCTAGTTTAGGTGAGGGTCGTTTCAGTTGGTATCAAAGCATAGGTATTAGAAACTAGGGAAAATGATTAGGTTAGTGAAACCTAAGTATATAGATCCTTTAAGTTTAAAGGTCGAGTTTAAGTCGAACAACTCAATGGTATGGGACATTGGTTCAAGTTTTCTTAAAGTGCATAAAAGACTAACCCTAGGATGTCAAAGGGTTGAAAATATGAAATAAAACATTAATATAATGTTATTTGTTTTTGTGATTTAATATCTATAATCTTTAGATATTCTTGCCTACTCTATTAACTTATGGGACTAATTTCCTTTTTCATTGCTCCATATTGCATGATGAGTAACCATAGAGGGATATTCTAAAACCTGAGGGAAAATCAAGAAAGAAAAGAAAGGCAATGACGCAGTCAAATGGAACATCACATGTATGCTATGACCGAGGCACATCAGAAGGCCATACATGACTTGACCATCGCATAGGAAATGAACATGGCACATATCTTGGAACTATTGCAAAATTAGAGGAATGATGGAGTAGGTGGACATTCACCGGTGGGGCCAGGGCCTGATCCTTCGTTAGCACCGATACACGAGCACCACCCTAGAGAGGAATGTGTTGATTCTGTCATGGCTGCAACTACAGTGGTCGTACCCATAATCGATGGAGAGAATGACACTTGACGAAGAGGCAGGATCAAGAAAAAGTTTATGAAATGCGATGTATCGCACTTCTAAGGGGATCCTGATCCTATTAAGCCGGAAGCTTGGATACTGAATATAGAAAAAATGAAATATACTCTTGGCATTGATGAGAGCACTATGGTACTATTGGTGGCTTTCTTGTTGGAATACAAGGCGCATAAATAGTGGTTGTTTATCTCAAGAACTTGGGGATCAAATATGAATAGGGCGCAGTTCAAGCATTTGTTCTACGATAAGTTGTTACCAAAGACCGTCAAGGCAGATAAGATCAGGGAGTTCCTTGCCTTGGTATAATGCAACATGACTGTGGCTGAATATGCATCTAGGTTCAATGAGCAGGTAGAGTTTGCATACGAGTATGTTTCATTCAAGAAAACTCATAGAAGACAATTTATCCAGGGATCGAGGAAAGAAATATGTGCTATAGTGGCAGCATCAGGGTCAGAGACTTACCAGCAGGCTTACCATCGGGCACTTAAGAGTGAGTCAGCACTTCGTGATGAGGATGATATACAATTTTAGGTGGGATTCGATCGTTATAGTCAGAGTAAGCATAGTTTTGGTAGTTATCAAAAAAGTCAGAAATGAAACTTCAAAAAGCAAAGATTTGGGGGATCAACAAATTACCATAAGTCTTCAAGGGTAGCTTCGAAGGCAACACACACTCTAACGAGAACGACCACTCAATCACATACCCCTACACCCTTGACTACTCAGAGTAATGCATTTAGGCCAGAACGTTCTCCACGGTAGGGCAAGGGTAGAGTGCCAACAGGGCCAAGGTCGAATGCATCAGCGAGTACAGTGCAGCCACCCTCGACCTACCAAAAGTCACATATCATATGTTATGGGTGTGGGACTGCTGGGCATTACAAGAGCCAGTGCCCTAACCCATCACTATCTGAGGGGAGTACCGCTCTAGTTTCTCGAGGGAGAATCTACGCCATAGTTGAGCATGATCATGAAGCTAGGCGACAGTTGGTCGTAAGTACAGTTTCATTTAATGGTCGAGATATGCATACATTATTTGATTCTGGTTGTATTATTTCACTTATATCGGGGACCATGGTTTATGATTTGGGGTTAACACCAGTTAGAGCACACACTTACTTGGTTTTTAGCACAGTTTCTATCAAATGGATTTATGTGAATATAATATGCGAGGGGTGCACAATTAAAATTGAGGATCACACGCAATCATTTAACTTACGAGTCTTTGAGTGCTTAGAGTACGATGCATTATTAGGTATGGACTGGTTAGCGGCATATCACACTAAAATAGATTATTTCCCTAAGACTGTAACCTTCTAGATTTTGGGCATTTCACCATTTGAGTTCGGAGGTTGTACATTGGCTGATGTTATCACCCGTGGTAGAGTTCCAGGTTTGGTTGAGATAGAGACCATTATGAACTTGACTTCTATGGGAGAAGAAGGACAACAAGTTCTAATTGAGAAAATCCCAATGGTTAAGGACTTTCAGGAAGTTTTCCTTCAAACCTTTCAGGAATCCCCCTCAACGGGATATTGATTTCATGATTGACCTTATACCCAGTATGAAACCAATTTTCAAAGAACTTTACCATATGGCAGCTACCGAGTTGAAGGAGTTGAAGACGTAGTTAGAAGAGTTGACTCAGAAAGGCTTTATTACTCTAAGTGTATCGTCATAGGGAGCGCTGATGTTGTTTGTTAAAAAGGATAAAAGTTTAAGGATGTGTATTAATTATCGGCAATTGAATAGGGTGACTATTCGAAACAAGTATCAACTTCACAGGATTGATACTTGTTCGACCAATTGAAAGGGGCGAAGTTCTTTTCTAAGATAGATATAATATCGGGGTACCATTAGCTGCGTATACAGGAAGAAGACATACCAAAGACATAATTTAGTACTCGTTATGGACACTTTCAGTTCACTGTGATGTCGTTTGGGATTGCCAATATATTGGCGATGTTCATAGACTTTATGCATCGAGTTTTCAAGTCGTTCCTTGACCAGTTTATGATTGTGTTTACCGATAACATCATGATATACTTTAAGTTTGAGTCTGATCACAAGAAGTATCTTAGGAAGGTGTTGCAGACTTTGAAGGAACATAAACTTTATGCTAAGTTGAGCAAATATGAGTTTTTTCATAAGTGAAGTTTTTGGGACATGTGGTGAATGCTGGGGGAATATCAATTGACCCTACAAAAATCAACGCGATCCTTAGGTGGCCACAACCCACTAATGCTTCCGAGATACGAAGTTTTCTAGGATTAGCAGGCTATTATAGACGATTTGTGCAGGGTTTCTCATCGATCGCTTCACAGCTCACCAACTTAACCAAGAAAGACGTTGCTTGCGTGTGGGATGATACATGTGAGGAGGCTTTTCAGTTGTTGTGGAACCGTTTAACTACCGAACCTATCTTAATTCTACCATAGGCTGGCAGGTTGTTAATATACACCGATGCATAGGGGAATGGTTTGGGAGGAATGTTAATTCAAGACAACAAGGCAATTGCTTATACATCAAGACAACTAAAAGTGCATTAGAAAAACTATCTAGTACACGACTTAGGGTTGGCGCCTGTAGTGTTTGCCTAAAATTATAGACGCGCTACGTGTAAGGGGAGAAATTCATTGTCTATTTGGATTACAAAAGTTTGAAGTACCTATTCACTCATTATGAGTTGAACATGCGACAAATGAGATGGTTAAAACTTTTGAAAGACTATGATTTCGTGCTCGAGTACCACCCAGGGAAGGCTAACATAGTGGCAGATACTATGAGATGTCTACGACTATAGATAGAGTCTGAAATCGTAATGAATGTATAAGGAGTACTGGCATATGACTTAGTTATTGGCTCGGATGTCTCAGAGGGTCGGGCACGAGTTCAGACGAGAGTAAAACTAGTGGTTGTGTTTAAAGTAGTTGACAGTTAGAGAGTCGATTTAGAGTACAGGAAGTACAGGTCACTTGCTGATAGCACTGATGACGTGGATTGGAGATTTTCAGTTGTTAGAGGGTTAAGATTTCGAGACGAATTCATCTCATAGATAGTTGAGAAATGACTTACTCTGAGAGGCACACAGATCTCGATTCACCATTCATCCTGAGGGTAACAATATGTATGAGGACATACAGAGGATGTATTGGTGGCAAGGGATAAAGGTGGACATCATTACTTACATCCAGGATTGCAAAATTTGTCAGCAAGTGAAAGTAGACCACCGAAAGCTAGGGGATTGTTGCAATTGTTACCAATTCCTTATTGGAAGTGGGAACATATAGCCATGGACTTTGTTTCTGGGCTACCGATGACTCGAAGATGGCATGATGCGGTTTAGGTGGTTGTAGATCATTTGACTAAGTCAACCTATTTCGTCCCTATTTTCATGAAGTATTCGGCATATAGGTTGGGAGGCATATACATAGAAGAAATTATCAGATTACATGGAGTCCCGGTGTCTATTGTATTACATCGTAATCCAAGATTTACCTCTCAGTTTTGGATGTGGGTTTTAGCACCAGATGAGGAATTAGCTCAATCTCAATACGACTTTTCACCTTAAGACAGATAGGCAGACCGAGAGATTGATTCAGATACTTAAAGATATGCTTCGAGCTTGTGTGCTGGATCTCTACGGGAGTTGGGAGAAGTATATTCCGTTGTGCGATTTTACATACAACAACAATTTTCAAGCAAGTATTGGCATGACACCGTTTGAGGCACTTTATGGGAGACCGTGTAGATCTTTAATTTGTTGGATCGAAGTCGAAGGCGCCGTGTTAATCAGCCCAAAACTTGTGCATGACCAAATAGAGAGGATAAAACTGATTAAGCAACGATTGGACACCACCAAAACCGCTAGAAGAAGTATGCTGACATGGACCATCGAGAGGTTGTGTTCAAGGAATAAGAGCTTGTACTATTAAAAGTGTGACCAATGAGAGGCATTACCTATTCAGATTGAAGAGAAAGTTATCTCTAAGGTTCATTGGGCCATTCGAGATCAAGATACGAATAGGCCCGGTAGCATATCGCCTCGAGTTACCACCACAGCTAGCTGGAGTTCGTAATGTCTTCTATGTTTCTATGTCGAGGAAGACACATGGCAAACATACACCGATGATCGAATAGGGGCAAGTTGACTTGAGGGAGGACGTGTTCTACGATGAGTAGCCGATTCAGATCATGGATAGGAAAGTGCATAAACTTTGGAAGAATGAAATCCCGTTGGTTTAAGTTTGGTGGCAGTTCCATGGAGAATTGGAGTTAACTTGGGAGCATGAGGACTATATGATGGAGAACTTTCCATTTCTTTTCAAACCATAAGGTATAACTTTATTTTACTTTCGAGGACGAAAGTTCTTCAAAATTGGGGATGTTGTAATGACCCAAAAACCCAATAGACTTGCCCTAAAGGTAGTTTAGTAATTTTCCCAAACCCTGCACTAAATTAGCCCTAATATAAAAATCAAATTATAAACCCTATCCCCTTTTGGTCAAAATCAACACGTTTGAGAGAAAGGGGCAGTTGGATTTTGTGGGATTTTTAACCCAAAGAGGCACCACCAAAAAGGTAAATTCTCATACCATTTTTTCTCCACTCATTTCTTGTCAATTTAATGGTAATTTTCATAGGGTTTAAGAGAACAATGGGGATGGCACCACTTGGTGCCGACGATGAGGTGCATCGATGCAACCGACGTTGCCATATCGAAGTAGAGGTGGTGCCAAGGAAGGCACCCTACACGAAAGGCGGAGGGGGTGGCTCTCGACCACCCTACTCCACCCCTCCCCGCCACCTCCGCCATAGCCGTCGGCCGGGTGGAGGGCCCTCCCCCAGCACTAGCGTGTGTTGGGGAAAAATCCTCGGACCATGGTTTGAGGATGGGGGAGGGTGGGGGAGGTCGGATGGAGGACACCTTAATGCCCTTAGTTCGTCATGGAGGCTGGACATGCCCCTGGACTGTTCCATGGGCTGGTCTAACCCCCCCAAGGGTTAGACTATTGACCAGGGACTCTTTAGCCCCCAATCAACCAAAGCAGGAACCAATAGGTCCCTGGTTAGCCGATCATGGTCCGAATTGGTCCCTGCACCAAATTGAAGGCCAATAAGACCTTGAACATACCCACGACGCGCACCGACACCTCGATGTCGGACAACACTAACACGTAGGACCCACACAAACGGCCCTAAAGACCAATAAATGAAGATCAACTTAACTTTTAAATATAAGCATTTATTGATGAAATGCATATTGGTTGTATCGCATTACACGAAGATTCAAATCAGGCCCCAAACGTACCAGGAGTTTTTATTGTCGTAGAACGTCGAGGTAAGTGGGGAGCTTTGCTCACGTATTAAGTATGTCTTGCTATTAGATGATCAAGTATCATACTTTGAGTGAAAGACTTAGGCTATGGGTTGCATCGGGGTATTAGTTTGAATCTCCAAATCTATAGAACGTGAATGTATTCGTTTCCCCATTTATGTCATTTATTGCCCTAGGATATTTGTAGAACTCCACCAAGGGCTTAATTAGCAAGTTATCATATTTTAATGCCCCAAGATATTTGTGGTGCAACTAAGGGCTTTACTAGTTAATGCCCCGGGATGTTTTGTGGAATTCTCTATCAAGGGTTTTTACTTGTCTAATTGAACACGTAAATGTGTCACATAAGTATATGAGTTGGAGTTCCTACTGATGTAACTTGGTGATAGCGAGACATATATCGGTAGAAGCTTTGGATGAACTCACTTTGTTGTGATGCTACTAGTTGTAGGACGTAACGACCATAGCATCTAATAATAGTTTGCATTAAATCAAACGTGGTGGATTCGGTCACCGGGTTCCTACCAATACTTAGCATGCATTGAATGAACCAATGACTTATAATTATTATTATTTTTATGGTATATCTCTTGTGGACCCCTTGCATGAAAGATTTGAGTTTTATTATGCTTTAAATGATTCTTGGAACTCGTTTTAGAAGTTATGAGTTCAAGACTCTTTCCTTTTTTATGAAGATGAACAATGTTCCCATCTTCCTACATGTTTTAGATCTTATCTACACGCTTAAATTTGAATTTGATCAATACCTACATGCTTTCTACTTAATGTCTGAGATCTGGTTTTCAATTTCATGTTAGATTTTGCATAATTAGTAGGTAGTACTTGCGTATTTAATGTTTGTGCAAGGTTCTCCTATTATTAAACTCTGTTATCCATTTTAGCTCACCTCACTTACTCTCTAGGTGCGTCAACATTCACTTTAGCTCGTGACAAGGAAAAGTCACCCGCTTGAAGTCTTTTCTTACTTTATGAGAAGTTGCATGTTTCTATTATTTATTTATTTGATTTTAAGAACAATAAACTTGAGTTGTAACTTAAAGTAGGTTATTTGGGTAGCTTGAAACCCTCCTTTTTCATTTTGGACTATTTGGAAACTTTACGGTAGTGTTAGAAACTATTTGGAATGATTGAACCTACTTAGATAGTTGAACTCATATTAGGTTGATTTTACGATATATGGAATTCTTGTTTTGATTTTTACTTCCACATTTATAATTCCATATGGTTAGTATATTATTCTACAGGTTGAAATAAGCGTGCCAAACTATTATTTGGGCCTAGTTTAGGTATCATGCTTGAGTAATGGTTTGGGCCGGACAACCTTACCCTAGTTTAGGTGAGGGTTTTCTGTTGGTATCCGACCATAAGTGTTAGAACCTAGAGAAAATGATTAGGTTAGTGAATCCTAAATATATAGTGTCTTTAAGTTTAAAGGTCGAGTTTAAGTCGAACAACTCAATGGTATGGGAAATTCGTTCAATCGACTTAAAGTGCACAAAATACCAATCTTAGGATGGGAAGGGGTTGAAAGCATGAAATAAAACATTAATATAATGTTATTTGTTTTTATATTGTAATATTTATAGCATTTAGATATTCATGCATACTCTTTTAACTTGCGGGACTAATCTCTTTTTTCGTTGCTCCACAATGCTTGATGAGTAACCACGAAGGGACATTGTATAACCTGAGGGAAACTCAGGAAAAAGAAGAAAGGCAATGGCGCAGTCAGATGGAACAACGCATTTTTGCTATGACTGAGGCACATCAGAAGGCCATATATGACTTCGCCACTGCACGAGAAAGGAACATGACACAGATCTTGGAACTATTGCAAAATCAGAGGAATATGGTACCATTAGTGGCTTTCTTGTTGGAACACAAGGTACATAAATGGTGGTTGTCTATCTCAATAACTCAAGGATCAAGTATGAGTTGGCCACAGTTCAAGCATTTGTTATATGATGAGTGGCTACCAAAGACCGTCAAGGCAGATAAGATCAGCGAGTTCATTCCCTTAGTACAAGGCAACATGACCGTGGTTGAATATGCATCTAGCTTCAATGAGCTCGAAACGTGTACGTACGAGTATGTTCAATCCGATACGACTCATAGTAGATGATTTATCTAGGGATTGAGGAATGAAATACGTGCTATAGTAGCAACATCGGGGTGAGAGACTTACCAACTGGCTTTACCATTGGGCACTCGAGTGTGAGTCAGCATTTTGTGATGAGGATGATAAACAGTTTTAGGTGAGATCCGATCGGTATAGTCAGGGCAAGCTCAGTTTTAGCAGTTATCGAAAAGGTAATAGAGGAAGCTTCAAGAAGTAAAGATTTAGGGGATCATTAAGTCACCATGAGTCTTTAGGAGCTTCGAAGGCAGCACATACTCCAACGGGAACCACCATTCAGTCAAGTGCCCCCGCACCCTCGACTACTAAAATTGTGGCATTTAGGCCACCACGTCTACCACAACAGGGTAAAGGTAAAGGGCCAATAGGGACAAGGGCGAGTGCATTAGTCAGTACAGTGCAACCACCTCCGACCTATCAGAAGTCGCATATTATATGTTATAGGTGTGGGACTGTTAGGCATTACAAGAGCCAATGCCCTAACCCATCATTATCTGAGGGGAGTGTTGCTCTAGTTTCTCGACGGAGAGTCCATGCCATAACTGAGTAGGATCATGAAGCTATGTGACAGCTGGTCGCAGGTACAGTTTCAATTAATGGTCAAGACATGCATGCGTTATTTGATTCTGGTTCTACTGTTTCCCTTATATCGGGGACCATGGTTTATGATTTAGGGTTGACACCGGTTAGAGCACATACTTACTTGGTTTCGAGCATAGCTTCTACCAAGCGATTTTATCCGAATATGATATGTAAGGGATGCGTAATTAAAATTGGGGATCACATAATGTCATTCGACTTACGGGTCTCAGAGTGCCTTGAGTACAATGCACTATTGGATATGGACTAATTAGCGGCGTATCATGTCAAAATAGATTATTTCCATAAGATTGTGACCTTTCAGATTTCAGGCATTTCACCATTTGAGTTCAGAGGTTGTACACTAGTCGATGTTACCACCCACAGTAGAACTGTAAGTTTGGCTGAGATAGAGACCATTGCGAGCTTGACTTCTATGGGAGAAGAAGGACAAGAATTTCTAATTGAGAAGATTCCAGTGGCCAGGGACTTTCTGGATGTTTTTTTTTGTCAGACCTTCTGGGAATCCCCCTCATCAGGAGATTGATTTTATGATTGACCTTATACATTGTATGAGTCCGATTTCCAAAGCACCTTACCATATGGCGACTACCAAGTTGAAGGAGTTGATGATGCAGTTAGAAAAGTTGATTCAGAAATGCTTTATTACTCTAAGTGTATCGCCATTGGGAGTGCTGATGTTGTTTGTTAATAAGGACGAAAGTTTGAGGATATGTATTGATTATCAACAATTGAATACGGTTACTATTCCAAACAAGTATCCACTTTCCAGGATCGATGACTTGTTCGACCAGTTGAGAGGAGCGAATTTCTTTTCTAAGATAGGTATGGGATCAGGGTACCATCAGTTGCGTATACGGGAGAAAGACATACCAAAGAAAACATTTAATACTCATTATAAACACTTTCGGCTCACTGTGATATTGTTTGGGCTTACCAATGCACCGGCGATGTTCATGGTGTTGATGCACCGAGTTTTCAAGTCATTCCTTGACTAGTTTGTGATTGTTTTTATCGATGACATCACGATATACTCTAAGTTTGAGTTTGATCACAAGAAGCATCTCCTGAAGGTGTTGCTGACTTTGAGGGAACATAAACTTTATGCTAAGTTGAGCAAATATGAGTTTCGGGTTTCAGAGGTGAAGTCTTTGAGACACGTGGTGAATGCAAAGGAATATCAACTGATCCTACGAAAATCGAGGCAATCTTTAGGTGGCCACAACTTACTAATGCTTCCGAGATACGAAGTTTTCTAGGATGAGCAGCTTATTATTGACGATTTGTCCAGGGTTTCTCGTTAATCACTTCACAGCTTTCCAACATAACCAAGAAAGTTGTTGCTTATGTATGGGATGATCCATGTGAGAAGGATTTACAGTTGTTGAAGAACCTTCTGACAACCGCACCGATATTGATTCTACTAAAGTCCAGCAGAGAGTTGTCAGTGTACACTAACGCATCGAAGATTGGTTTGGGAGGAGTGTTGGCACAAGACAACAAGGCAATTGTTTATGCATCAAGACAACTTTCTAGTACATAAGAAAACCTTTCTAGTACATGACTTAGAGTTGGTAGCAGTAGTGTTTGCCCTGATGTTATGGAGGCACTACTTGTATGGGGAGAAATTCACTATCTACTCAGATCACAAAAGTTTGAAGTATCTATTCACTCAGATCTAGTTGAACATGCAACAAAGTAGATGGTTGGAACTCTTGAAAGACTATGATTTCACGCTCGAGTACCACCTAAGGAAGGCTAGCTCAGTGGCAAATGCTCTAAGTCATGTATGACTAGAGACAAAGTCCGAGACCGTAATGAATGTATAAGGAGTACCGATAGATGGCTCAGTTGTTGGCTCAAATGTCTTAGAGGGTTAGACACGAGTTCATATTAGAGTAGAGCCAGCAGTTGTGTTTAGAGTGGTTGACTGTTAGAGAGTTGATTCAGAGTATAGGAAGTACAGGTCACTTGCAGATAGCACTGATGACGTGAATTGCAGACTTTCAGTTGATGGAGCGTTGAGATTTTGAGACAGATTGTGGATACCATCTCATAGACAATCGAGAGATGACTTACTCCGGGAGGCGCACAAATCTCAGTTCACCATTCATCTCGAGGGTAACAAGATGTATCAGGACATGTGGAGGATGTAGTAGTGGTCGGGATGAAGGTGATCATGCTACTTAGATCCAAGATTGCGAGACTTATCAGCAAGTGAAATGAGACCATCAAAAGCAGGGGGATTGTTGCAACTGTTACATATTCCTCAATGGAAGTGGGAACATATAGACATGGACTCTGTTTTGGTGCTACCGATGACTCAGAAAGGGCATGATGCAGTTTGGGTAGTTGTAAATCATTTGACTAAGTCAACTCATTTCGTCCCTATTTCCATGGAGTATTCGACAAATAGGTTGGGAGGCATATACATAAACGAGATTGTCAAATTACATGGAGTCCCGGTGTTTATTATAGATCGCGATATGAGATTTAACTCTAAGTTTTGAAGTGGGTTTCAGTACCAGATGGAGACTCAACTCAATCTCAGTATGACCTTTCACCCTCAGACAGATGACCAGACCGAGAGATTGATTCAGATACTTGAGGATATGCTTCGAACATGTGTGCTAAAATTTTGTGGGAGTTAGGAGAAATATATTCAGTTGTGTGAGTTTGGGTACAACAACAGTTTTCAAGTAAGTATTGGCATGGCACAATTTGAGGCACTTTATAGGAGATCGTGTAGATCTCCAATTTGTTGGACCGAGGTCGGAGACACCATGTTGATCGACCCAGAACTTGTACATGACCAAACCGAGAGGATAAAACTGATTAGGCAACGATTGGAGACCGCCCAGAGCTGCTAGAAGAAGTATGCTGACATGGACCATCGAGAGGTCGTGTTCAAGGAATGAGAATTTGTACTATTGAAAGCGTCACCAATAAAAGGGCATTATCGATTCGGATTGAAGGTGCGGTTATCTCTAAGGTTCATCGGGTCATTTAAGATCAAGAAATGAATAGGTCTGGTGGCGTATTGCCTCGAGTTACCACCACAGCTAGCTAGAGTTCATAATGTCTTCTATGTTTCTATGTTGAGGAAGACACATAACAAATATTCACCGATGATCGATTCGGAGTAAGTTGACTTGAGGGAGGACGTGTCCTACGACGAGCAGTTGATTCAGATCATAGATAAGAAAATGCATAAACTTCGGAAGAAAGAAATCTCGTTGGTGCAAGTCTCGTGGCAATTTCATGGAGAACAAAAGCTGACTTAAGAGCAGGAGGACTATATGATGGATAACTCTCCAATTCTTTTCAAACCATAAGGTATGACTGTATTTTACTTTCGAGGACGAGAGTTCTTTAAAATTGGGGATGTTGTAGCGACCCAAATATCTAATAGACCCGCCCTAGTGGCAGTTTAGTAATTTTCCCAAACCATACACTAAATTAGTCCTAATATAAAAATCAAATTGTAGACCCTATCCCCTTTTAGTCAAAATCAACACATTTGAGAGAAATTGGCAATTGAAATTTGTGGGATTTCTAACTCAAAGAGGCACCACCAAAGAGGTAAAATCTCATACCCTTCTTCTTCGCCACTCATTTGTTGTCAATTTGGTAATTTTCATAGGGTTTGAGAGACCAAGGGGATGGCACCACTCGGTGCCGCCGGCGAGGGGCAACAATGCAACCGACGCTACCACCTTGAAGTAGTGGGGGGTGTCAAGGAAGGCACCTCACATGAAAGTGGGAGGGGGTGGTTCTCGGCCACCCCTCCCCTCTACCTCCAGCACGACCGCTGGCCGGGTGGAGGAGCCCCCTGTGTTGGGGGAAAATCCTCGGACCACGATCTGAGGATGGGGGAGGGTGGGGGCAGGGATGACACAAGGGCATGCTCCCCCACCCTAGGCAGGGATGACACAAGGGCACCTTAGGGCCCCTAGTTCGTCCCACATGGAAGGCGGACATGCCTCTGAACTATTCCAAGGGCTGGTTTGACCCCCCTAAGGGTTTGACTGTTGACCAAGGGCTATTTAACCTTTGGTTAACCACAGCAGGGACCAATAGGTCATTGGTTAGCCAATTAGGGGCCAAATTGGTCCCGCACCAAATTGAAGGTCAATAAGACCTTGAACCTACCCACGACACGCACCAACATCCTGGTGAGGTTGCCGGACGACATCGAACATGCGGAACCCACACTAGTGGGCCTCGAAGACCAACAAATGAAGATCGACTTAGCTTTTAAATAAAATCATTTATTGATGACATGCATATTGGTTGTATAGTGTCGCATGAAGGTTCACATCGGGCCCCATATGTACAAGGAGTTGTTATAGGTGTCGTTGCGAGTCGAGGTAAGTGGGGAACTTCGCTCACACATTAAGTATGGCTTGCTACTAGATAATTAAGTATCATGCTTTGAATGAAAAGACTTGGGCTAAGGGTTGCATCGGGGTATTAGTTTGAATCTCCAAATCTATGGAACGTAAATGCATTTATTGCCCCAAGATATATGTGGAGTTCCCACCGAGGGCTTAGTTAGCAAGTTATCATATTTAAATGCCCCAGGATGTTTGTGGTGTCACCGAGGGCTTTACTAGTTAATGCCCCAGGATGTTTTGTGGAATTTGCCACTAAGGGTTTTTACTTGTCTAATTGAATGCGTAAATGCGTCACATATGTATATGAGTTGGAGTTCCTACTCATGTAACTTGGTGATAGCGGGACATATATCGGTGGTGGCTTTGAATGAACTCACTTTGTTATGATGCTACTAGTTGAAGGACGTAACGACCATCACGTCCAATAATAGTTTGCATCAAATCAAACGTGAGGGATTCACTCACCAGATTCCTACCAATACTTAACATGTATTGAATGAACCAATGACTTATAATTATTATTATCTTTTATGATATATCTCTTGTGGACCCCTTGCATGAATGATTTGAATTTCATTATGCTTTAAATGATTCATAGAACTTGTTTTAGAAGTTATGAATGCATGACTCTTTCCTTGTTTATGAAGATGAACAATGCTCCCATGTTCCTACATGTTTTAGATCTTATCTATATGTTTAAATTTGAATTTGATCAATACATACGTGCTTTCTACTTAATGTTTGAGATTTGGTTTTCAACTTCATGTTTGATTTTGCATAATTAGTAGGTAGTACTTGCATCTTTAATGTTTGAGCAAGGTTTTCCTCTTATTGAGCTTTGTTGTCCATTTTAGCTTACCCCACTTATTCTCCAGGTGCGTCCACATTCGCTTTAGCTCATGACAAGGGAAATACACCCGCTTGAAGTCTTTCCTTACTTTGTGAGAAGTCACATGTTCCTATTATTTATTTATTTGATTTTGAGAACAATAAACTTGGGTTGTAACTTAAAATTGGTTATTTGGGTAGTTTGAAATCCTCCTTATTCATTTTGGACTATTTGGAAGCTTTATTAGAAGCTATTTGGGATGATTAAACCTACTTAGACAGTTGAACGCTTATCATGTTAATTTTATGATGTATGGAATTCTAGTTTTGATTTTTACTTCCGCATTTATTATTTCATATGGTTAGTATGTTATTCTGCAGGTTGAAATAGGCGTGCCTGAATGTTATTTGGGTCTAGTTCAGGTATCAGGCTTGAGTAATGATTTGGGCTGGGCGTTTCAACTTTAGTTTAGGTGAGGGTCGTTTCACCAACCCCACATCCAATTGTGTCAACCTAACTTTTGCTATTTTTCTCATTTAAGTCTTCCAACTAATCCAGGCTAGGGACTTGTCCTCTCGAGAAATGAACTTCTCCGGACAAACCCAACCACAAACGGCCCAATGGGCCTGGTCTTAGTATGGGCCGTCGTTAAATGAGGGTTCGGAATTGCATTGTCGTAACTCGTATGGTAAGGGCGTATTAGTTGGAAGTGTTGCCGCTGCGAAAGATGAATTTTCCCGCGAAGATTGCAGAAAAAGTGCCGCTTTTTGGCGTTAGGTTCTTGCTTTCGCCTTCTTCTTCTTCTTCATCATCAAGAGGTGCTCTTTAGAAATCCGTCAGTCACTTTCATTTGTCCCTCTGTTTTTTTTTTTTTCATCTTTCAAGTTCAGTTCAATTTTCTGTTATGATTTCTAGGTTTTTGGCGTTCTGGGGAATTCAGTCTTCTCGGTTCTTCTGATTCTGATTTTGTAGTGTTTGGAGTCAATTTTGAGGAGACTTTTGTGGGTTTTGTTCTTGCATCGTGAAATTCAGCGTTTTTAGTTCAAATTCTCGCAAATTCTGCACTTCCTTAGCGAGATCGACATTGAACAGTTTTCATAGTAGCCAGGAAGTGGAGTTGCAGTTGTAAAGTCTCAAATCTCGGATTTTAGGGTTTTCTATGCTCGATCGTTGTGTTTGATTTTCAGTTATTTTTGTTTAACGGTCTTAATTATGCGCGTTTGAACGTCTCTTTTGGGGGGTATTCAGGTCTGTCGCGGTTGAATTTCTCGCGATCTCTACACCGGAGCAGCAAAGGGTTTATGGAGTTTCGAAGAGAGAAGACGGTGGCTTGGGCTTTGAATGGATGCAATGTGAGACTTGATGCCAAGGCGGGTGTTACTCTCCCGGGGACAGTAGAGCATGCTGAAGAAGCCATTGGGGCTGTTAAAGCAGGCAAAGTTATTGCGGTTCCAACCGACACGCTTTATGGGTTTGCTTGTGATGCTTGGTACGTTCATGATCTGATATCTGCCATTAGCGATATAGTTAAGTTGGTTCGATTACGAATACAAAGCCTTAGGCTTGTGTCTTTAATAGGCCTTAAGTGATGGAAAATCCATCCAACGGAGGTGGAGATTTTGCCCCGCAATATCCTTTGCAATTTTGCTTAATCAATGCAGAGGTCGGTGAGTGCATAGCTTTGAATTTTTTGTATTCGAATGATGCTAAACTCCGTGCTTCTTCAAACATTAGGTTTAGCATCGAATGGCAAGCAGTGCTAAGACTCCATTGTAAACAAAGAAATCACCATTTTAAAATAGAAATTTATTCATTGCGTTCTAACGTTGGCTAGCGATGTTTGATTCATTGTTCCGTTTTATTTACAGTCAGTTGGAATGTCTAATGAAAGATGGTTTTAGAATTACATAATATAACAAGCAGATAAAAAGTGCATCATGGTATCATCAAAACTCAATGTCACATGCAAACGACGTTAGCAATTGGAATTAGGGTTTTGCTCTAATCAGCTTGTCTGATTTTAACAAACATAGATTCCTCTGTTGTTTGGTTGTTCGTTGTTTGATTCGAATTTTGTTTTCTTATGATGGTCGGTGATGAGAATGTTCCGCGTGAGCGATCGCAAGAAGTGTGTTCTGAGTTTGATTTGAAAACTCGGATTGCGATTGGCTAGGGCAAATGTGCCAATATGCTTATCGGAGACCATCTTTTCTGTCTTTCTTTCTTTGAACGATGTTAGCAAGTGCTTTTATTAATTAGAAAGTTTTTTTCAGTTCAGCTGAAGCAGTTAACAGAATTTATGAGATTAAAGGGCGGAAACTAACGAGTCCTCTTGCTATCTGTGTCGGGGATGTTTGGGATATAAAACGATTTGCTGTTACAGACCACTTGCCTGATGGTTTACTAGACAGTCTACTTCCTGGACCTGTCACTGTGGTGCTGAGCCGAGGTATTTCTGCTGCTAGCCACACCGTATTTGTGTTTATTGCGGTTTTGATTTGTAGAATAAACTCTATTATCACTCTCTGTAGGTGAATCTAGCATCCTTGAGAAGTCCCTAAACCCAGGATTGGAAACCATAGGAGTGCGTGTGCCAGATTCCGACTTTATTCGAGTCATTGCCCGTGGTTCAGGAAGTGCACTGGCTCTCACAAGTGCAAACCTCTCGGGGCAACAGAGTAGCATTTGCATCAAAGATTTTGAGGATTTGTGGACTCGGTGTGCATTTGTTTTTGACGGAGGCATGATTCCTGCAGGCCGTGCTGGTTCAACAGTTGTAGAAATTGCAGAGCAAGGAAAGTACAAGATCCTCAGACCTGGAAGGTGAAATTTAGTTGCTTTCATCTGGAATTCTTTACTTTCTTTCTTCGTAATTGGTTATATGTTTTATTTTTATAAGATTCTTGAGTACTTTAACAATGTTGCTTCAATGGACAACCAAACACCAAATTGCTACACTCATCATTTTTTTTTTTAAGTTTTCAACTATGGACATTCAAATACTTGAGCTTTCAAGATTTTGATTTATTGCCAATCATTGATAATGAGTTTCGGTCTCTTATTTGCAGTGCAATGGAGGAGACTGTAGCAATACTTGAGAAGTACTCCCTCCTTGATGGGAATGATGCAAGAATTTAAAAGAAGTTCTACGATCCGTTCCCACTTTTTGGTTTGGATGCTTGAGTGGACCTCTACACCTGTCCAAAATCCCTCTGTCATAGTATCGGTGTTACGGGTCAATTAAAAGAGTGTAAACAGTGGTTTTGGTTTCATTTTTACTGTAATTTTATGATTTAAAACTGGTATTAACTTATTATTCTGTAAGTGTGGGATCAATTTGAAGGATGCCAATGTAAAATATTTGTTTTTTTTCTTAAATAAATAAATTTGAATAATTTTACTTTGTTATATTGTTGATTAAAGCATTCTTCATCTTCCCTTAGCTTTGTTTGGTTCCTTTCGATGATTGAACTCTCACCAGAGGAAACCAAAAGTGTGGCTGGTGGTTATGGGAAAAGAATACACGTGATTATTGGACTAAAATGGGGAAAGGAACCAAACAGCTGAGTTGGAACCAACATCTATAGTGCTGTAATCAGAAAAGGTAGCATCTGCAATATCTTCATTTATTCTTAATTTCCTTCTGTTGTACACTATGGGCGCTACATAGCCGGTCCCAAGTCCGGATAAAGGAGAAGGACTCTGACGCCCATTTTTTCATACCGATAAATGGGTAAGGAAGGTCCCAAACTCACTTTTCATACCTGAAAAGTTAGGGAGGGAGGCCTCAAGCTCATTTTCCATTCTTGGGAAATGGAGGAGGGTTGCGATAGGTTGACAATCAGTGTAAAATTTTTGTCACTTTTCATGAAATGGATCAAACATATATAAACGTTGGGGCGTTCCCACCTAGCGACGCGCTGCATCGGAGCCCGGGCGTAGTGAGAAATGAGCAAGGGTGTGTTTCACATCGCCGCCTGGGTGTGAAGAAAAATGAGCAAGGGTTCCCACACATAGGACGTGTGTGGGTAAAGTAGCTAGTCCTTTCACATCGTCGCCCGGATGTGAAGAAAAATGAGCAAGGGTTCCCACACAAAGGACGGGTGTGGGTAAAGAAGCTAGTTCAAAACAAAAACAAAAACAAAAACAAAAACAAAAACAAAATCATAGATACGAACACTAGATCTTTTAGACAAAATAGAAATAGAAAAAAAAAAAACAAATACAAAGGGGAGAAAAAATTCGTTTAGGAACATGGAACATAGGAACACTTACGGGGAAGTCAATAGAACTAGTAGATACTATGATTAGAAGGAGAGCCAATATTGCTTGCCTCCAAGAGACAAAATGGGTAGGAGAAAAGAGTAGAGAAATAGGAAGCACAAGGTTTAAATTGTGGTACACTGGTATAGATAGAAAATGCAATGGAGTAGGAATTGTGGTGGATAATAATTATAAGGATAAGGTCGTAGAGGTTAAAAGAATGGGGGATAGATTGATTCTAGTTAAATTAATTATTGGAGACGAAAAAATTAACATACTTAGCGCATATGCACCACAAGTAGGATTAAGCGAGAGCATCAAACACAAGTTTTGGGATGATATGTATGGATTTATGCAGAGTATACCATTAGATGAAAAAGTTTTTATTGGAGGAGATTTAAATGGGCATGTCGGGGTAAGTAACGATGGGTTTGAGAGAGTTCATGGAGGTTTTGGTTATGGTAATAGAAATGAAGAAGGAGAATCAATTTTAGAATTTGCTTCAGCATATGATCTTGTCTTAGAAAATACAAGTTTTAGGAAGAGGGAGTCGCGTATAATTACTTTTAGTAGTGGTCATAACAAGAGTCAAATAGATTTTCTTTTAACAAGAAAAATAGATAGAAAACTATGTAGAGACTGCAAAGTAATACCTGGTGAAGCACTTACTACCCAAGATAAGTTAGTAGTACTTGATATTAAGCTAACACAACAGAATAATATGATTAAAAGAGTTAGCGACCCCTAGAATAAAGTGGTGGAACCTAAAACGTAGTAAACAAGTAGAGTTTAGAGAAAAACTACTAAAGGAAAATGTTTGGAATCTTGACTTAAATGCTAATACGATGTGGCTAGAAATGAGTAGTTGCATAAGGAGGGTGAGATCAAACATATTAGGTATATCTAAGGGCTTGGGACCTCCAAAGAAGGAAACGTGGTGGTGGAACGAGGATGTCCAACGAGCAATTAAGACTAAAAGAGAGATGCATAGGAAAATACATAAGTGTCAAGATGAAGATGCGTACAATCAATATAGATAAGCTAGAAAAAAAAGCTAAAAAAAAGTACGTAGTTAGTCAAGCTAAAACAAATTTCATGGAAGATCTATAAACAAGGTTAGGTGATAGAGATGGCGAAATATATATATATAGGCTAGCCAAATTAAGAGATAAAAAGAAACAAGACCTAAGTCATGTAAGATGTATTAAGGATGAAAATCAAAATGCTTTAACGCGCGAGGAGGATATTAAGGAGAGATAGAGAAGTTACTTCGATAGTTTATTTAATGATGGCCAAGTTGATACTATAATAGATGAAAACCCACACCAAGAAAGAAATGTAAACTATACACGCAATATTAGAATTGTAGAAGTTAAAGAGGCATTGTAAAGAATGAAAATAGGGAAAGCGTGTGGCCTAGATGAAATACCCATAGAGGTTTGGAAATGATTAGGAGAAATCGGATTGACTTGGTTAACAAAACTTTTCAATAAAATTTTAAAATCAAAACGGATGCCAATGGATTGGAGAAGAAGCACGCTTGTGCCAATCTTCAAAAACAAAGGAGACATTCAAAGTTGCTCAAACTACCGGAGAATTAAACTTATGAGTCACACTATGAAACTGTGGGAGAGGATAATCGACAATAGGCTAAGGAGAGAAACAACAATAACAGAGAACAAATGGTTTCATGCCTGGGAGGTCAACTATGGAGGCGATTTTCCTTGTAAGACGATTGTTAGAAAAATATAGAGAAAAGAAAAAATATCTTCATATGGTATTCGTAGATTTAGAAAAAACATTTGATAAGGTCCCTAGAGATGTTCTTTGGTGGGTTTTAGAAAGAAAAAAAAGTGCATGCTAGATACATAGACACTATTAAGGATATGTATGATGAAGTAGTAACGAGTATAAAGACATTTGGAGGAGCTACAAAAGAATTTTCCATTACGATAGGACTACATCAAGGATCGGCTTTAAGCCCATATCTATTTACTTTAGTTATGGATGAACTAATTAGACATATTCAAGAGGATATACCATGGTGTATGCTATTTGCAGATGATATTGTCTTAGTGGATGAAACTAAAGATGGAGTGAATAGGAAATTAGAACTCTGGAGGAATACATTAGAATCTAAAGGCTTTAAGTTGAGTAGAACGAAAACTGAATAAATGCACTGTGTGTTTGGAAACACTAGACATCGAGATGACGGAGTGGTAAAATTAGGAGAAGTAGAAGTTCCTAAGGTAAACCACTTTAGATACCTAGGATCAATCATACAAAATGATGGTAACATTGAAAATGATGTCACACATAGAATTCAAGCTGGATGGAAGAAATGGTGGAGTGCAACAGGGGTAATTTGTGATCAACATGTTCCTACTAAGTTAAAAGGAAAATTTTATAGGACCGCAATTAGGCAAGCTATGCTCTATGGAAGTGAATGTTGGGCGGTAAAGCAACAACAATTACATAAAGTGAACGTAGCAGAAATGAGGATGCTTAGGTGGATGTGTCGTAAAACTCGTAAAGATAGAATAAGAAATATAGAAATTCAAAGACAAGTAGGAGTAGCATCAATTGATACAAAGATTAGGGAAGGGCGGTTGCGATGGTTCGGTCACCTGCAAAGACGGCCTACAAATGCCCCAACTAGAAAACTTGACTCAATAGAAACTGTAGAAATTCGACGAGGTAGGGGCATACCAATGTTAACATGAGATGCATTAATTAAAAGGGATTTGAATGGTTTGCAAAGCTCACCATCAATTGCACTTAATCGGGCACAATGGAAAAGTTTGATCCATGTAGCCGACCCCAATTAATTTGGGATTGAGGCTATGTTGTTGTTGTTGTTGTTGTTGTTCCTTCTGTTGAAAATTTTTAGATCTTACAGACATGGGTTGTTATGACTATTTTCCTACATGAAGATGCCAACCGATCAATATTGTTTTAGATATGGAAGCTTTTTGGGATCCTTTTGAAGCTTGCTTATCTCCAATTTGCCTTGTTATTTTGATTTCTCTTCTCAATCATCTATTATAAACTTGAGGTTATACGCGGTTGGTGGTGTTATCTACATTGATGCAAAAAGTAGAGTAGTTAAAATAGTAAGAAGAGTTATGCTGTTGGTTAGTTTCTTTTGGTTCTTATGTGGTTCTTCTAAGATGAGGAAAGGTGCTATCTCATTGAAAGTTTACGTGCAATTGCTGTTTCTCAACAAATTCTTCAGACAAAGACTAGTTTCCTTCTATTCAGAAGTGTTATATGAACGTAGAGAGCAGTAGTCTTGATTCATTTATCGTTTTCCATGTTATTCCTGTTTGCTATATTTGTCTCTTGATATGATGCCAATTTGGCTCTAGAAATTTTACCATTTTAAGGGTTGTTAGAAGTCTAGATTGGGTAGGTCTCTGTATTAGATTGTCGAATGTCCTTCTCATTCATAATTTAAGTACACAATTTACATTTAGCTAAGAGTAATATCAAATATATATTGATGGCTACGGTAAGTTCCAGGCATTATCATGGATTCATGGGCTAAGCAGTTTGTGCCTGTAGAGAATAGTCCTTCAATTGAGACATTGTAATTACTTTTCTATTGTTGCATGGAAAATGTCTGTACTGTTCATGTTGGCTGGTCATTGAGTGCTTTGCCTCGCTTTCTGTGCATAGATTTTTCCCTTACAAATAAGGAACGAAAATTCGATAAAATTAGCTGAAGTTTAGGCGAAGTTTTTCGAAGTTGAAGGGATCGAAACGAAGTTCACGAGTAGTTTTAAAACTACAAAATTTCGTCGAAGTTTATGTTAAAAATCGACAATATTGATACAAATTGATATGATTGGTAAAAACAAAGAGAGATTACAAACTTTTTAGTCAAAAAAATCGAATGTGTGTAGAAGACGGAAGGGTTGAGGGTTGTAATTGATGATGGCTTTTGGGGTTATTAGGAATTTGAAAGTGACTTACTTTTGTACACATCTCTACACCAATCATGTGATCCCTTGATTTTGCATCAAAATTCAATGTATGCATCAAGATTCACTTTTGCACACACATCTCTGCTTCGTATTTTTTTTATTGATATATAATGCCAAAAAATGATTATTTTCTTTTGCTTTAAATACTGACCCGTATAAAAAAAAACATCTTTCATAATTTTAATCGTGCTTATGTGAATGTGCAATTAATAAAATATTTAGATAATCAAATTAAGTGTAATTATTATCACTAAAAAGTAATCTACCATACACAGTATGCATGATTAACGCCAATAAAATTGACTTAAAATCATTAAATTATAAATTTCTTAGGTATAATCGTATAAATACATAATTATGCTTGTTTTGATATCATATAAAATGATTTTTAGTTTATTAACCATTTAAATAAAAATTTCTTAAACGTCTTCAAGTTAGCGAATTTTTACCAAAATTTTCCACGTCAAATTAAACTTCTCCGACTTAATTTCGATTATCAAGAGGGCGAATTATAAGGCGAAACCAAAGTTTCGATCCTTGCTTACAAAAGAATGATGTATAGACTTAACCCAGAAGGTGGCTAATCTGAATTATGCCATTTCTTTTTGTTTTTGCATGATGATTTATAGGACCTCTATTATGCCTTTATCGGTGAAAAATCATACCACCTTATGTCCTTGCCTCCAAAAGCTGATTCAAGGAAGTTTCTTAAAGAGAATTACTTGGTTCTTGACAGATAGTTAACTGTTATACTGATAAGGGAATTGCAGAGCTTGTGCTCAGGTCCTTTTTATTAATGAGGTACCTTTTTCAGCTGTCGTCTCCTGTTTTTCAATATCAGATAGGTAATGTTGTATCTTATTTCATCGATCATTCAGGTTCACAAGCTGGATATAAAATGCTTCTTATACTTGAATTTTGCTTTTAGAGTGCTCCTTATTTCCTATAGTAATTTTTGTGACAAATAGAAGGATACTTAGAGGGAAATTTATAATTTTCTTTCAGATATAATAAAATTCTTATGGTAGGTCAGTAATCTGTCTTTTTACTTGTCAATTTCATTACTGGGATTCATGAAATTGACGAGGGAAATTTGGCCTACCTAGAGGTAATTGGGCAATAAGCATCTCTAAGCTCTGATTGCACTTTATGGTTGTCCGATTAATTACGTCTTGAGTTTTTGTTTCCTTTGTTTTCTCCATCTGGCAGAATATGCATTTTGTCATTATAGTTGCTCTGCACGTAATTGCTATATAACCTTTTTTTTTAAGTAGCTAGCCTTTATTTTGGTGATAAAAAATAGGCTTTTCTGTTACTAAAACTATTTTAAATAGGGGCATGTTAGTTGGATTAAACATGTTGCCTTAATTGTAATTGGGAACTCTTTGAGTTTGGGCTGATAGAGTTTTAAGACTCTTTTTTGGGGTTACTTTTGTGTTCTTGTCTTGTAATCGTTGTTGAATTCTCAAATCAATCGATCAATATTGGTATTCTATCAAAAACTTCATTTGGAAAGTTCTATTTCTCTTTATCCATAAAGAACATATCACAGCTAGGACTCTTAAATGGCTGTTTGGAAAGTTCTATTTCTCTTTATTCATAAAGAACATGTCACAGCTGGGGCTCTAACATTCCAAGCAACTTTAAAGACTATTTTAATCATGTTTGTTAAGGAAATTGGTATGTTAAGAAAACTACCAGTTATGAAAACCCAATATTATATTCATCAGTTAAAGAAATTAGTATCTCGTGTAATTAGTAGTTTTCATTTGTGATTGAACTTTCCTTTGTATTCTAAGCCTTGTACGTGTATATATAGATTACCTTGTACACAAGATGAATATACAATAAACATATTCTATTCACAAACTAACATGATATCAGAGTTTGGTTTCTAGTGCTAGGTCGGTTGACTTTCAAGTCGACGACCAATTCGTGGTGTCTCTTTCGATCTCTCGTTGTTGTTATCGCTTTGTCGACTTCCCTGGTTGTGCGAGATACAACACTGCCAAACCAGATCACGTTCTCCATCATTGTGTTTGCATCTGCACACCCGACATTCATCATCCTCGCTGCACCAGCCGTGTCACCGGCCTGTTGCATCCCGATCTCCAGTCGCGTCACCGATCTCTGCTGAGCCTTCCCGCCGAGCGTGTCATCATCCCTGCCGAGCCTTCCCGATCTCCAGCCGCGTCACGAATCTCCGCCGACGCTGCACGCCGGATCCGCGCCGCTGTCGCCGCTGATGCGGCCCCGCCGCTGATGACACAACACTGTCAAGCCCCTACGCACCAGCGACCACCACCACTACCATCTCTGACCTCTCTGTCCTCTTCGGGTGTCTCTGCAGCCACCATCGTCTGCTTCCGCCGCCGCCACTGCCATCGCCGGTCCTCGCCGCTGCTCGTCGTCGACCGCACCGCTTGCTGCCATCTCCGTCGCCCCGCCACACAGATCCGCCGTTAGATCCGCTGCCATGCCATGCACAAGATCGCCTCGCCGCAGATCCGCCAACTCCAGCTGCTCGAACTAGTTCGCCGTTACCGCTGTTGCCGCCACCGCTGTTGCCGCCACTAAGACCTGATCGCCGCTGCTCCCACCAGATCCGCCGGTGCTGCCCACACCAGACTCGCCACCGTCGTCGCTGCACGCTGCCGCCGCCGCCGCCGTCGACGCTGGACACCAGATCCGTCGCTGCACAACCACGCCTGCTCCGTCGCTGCTCCGTCTGATACCTGCCACTTGTGCCCTTGTCACCATTCAGCCTGCCTCCGGTTTATTCAATTTGTTGACTTCTGGTTGTGCGAGCCACAACAATCCGGTTTGTCCTCTGGTTTTGCGAGACACAAAAATTTGTTTGACCTCTGGTTGTGCGAGACAACAATCTGTTTGACTTCTGGTTGTGCGAGACACAACAATCCGATTAGTCGTTCTGTCAACTCCGTTATTTGCTATCTGTCGTCGACTATGTCGACCATGCTATCTGCTATCGACTATGTCGATTCTGTTGCATGCCTGCTATCTGTCGTCGACTTCGTCGACTCTGATATTCGTTGTTCTACAGTTCCGTTGTTCTAACTCTGCCACATCAGAATCTGTTTCTTGTCATCTTCGGTGATCGTTGATCTGCTCCGCAACGAACCGTAGAGTTGTCAGGTTTACTGATTCGATTGACAAACTCAAGTTGATTTTTACGAATCCATCTTGAGTTTGAGGGAGGGTGTTAAAGAAACTGGTATGTTAAGGAAACTACCAGTTATGGAAACCCAATATTATATTCAGCAGCTAAGGAAATTAGTATCTCGTGTAATTAGTAGTTTCCATATGTGATTGAACTTTTCTTTGTATTCTAAGCCTTGTACGTGTATATATAGATTACATTGTACACAAGATAAATATACAATAAACATATTCTATTCACAAACTAACAATGTTAAATGGCTGTTTAGAAAGTTCTATTTCTCTTTATCAATAGAGAACGTATCACAGCTAGGGCTCTAACATTCCAAGCAACTTTAAAGACTGTTTTAAGAATGTTAAATGGCTGTGCAAAAAGAGTGTTCTGATCATTGATGTTTTAGTTTGGAAGCTGAAATAAATAACCATGGAAGTGCAAACTGATTGGAAAGTTGCAATCCACGAATAAGTGATTCATGTAGTCATTGTCCCGTTTACATAATCTAGACTAGCTTGGAAACAAACTAATGAAGGACAATCTTTTTTTAAGAATCTTGACAAACTTGCAGTTTCAGTTGTTAATCCATGTTCTTATACCTCCTCACCATAGGCGGCCAATCCTTTTCTAAACTCTTATTTGGAGTGCTCCGATCACCCATAATAGTTATTGACATTGCTTTAGTCCATTGACTCATAAAGCTATCCGTAACTGCATCATCATCTCATAATAAAGATATGGTAGGCTTATTTCATTTAAATTGAACAAAAAATCAAAAGCCATTTGCTTAATAATTGGTCTGAAGTATCAGAAATTGATGCTTCTATCTAGTTTTTTGTTAAATAAAACAAGAAAGTGGTTTTTAAGTTTAGGCAAGACTCATGGTTTTGTGTTAAATAAGTGGTTTTCCAGTTGTTAATCCTATAATTGTTCCATCTTGTTTGACTCAATAAAATTGAAACTTATTGCCCCAGCATTTGATGTGCATCAATGTGAGAGAATAGTCTGATGTTGTTGGCATGGGAGGCAGAAGTTCAGTTAAATTGGTTTCATTCGTCGGTAGTTCTTCCGGATGCGCTTACTCTTCCATAAGTTCACTTGTGCATCCTAAAGGCGGAATTAGAAGAAGTGCTCTACCTGGATGCATAGTCTTCTGCAAGGCTCCTTCAAGAGCAGCAAGCAAGATACATTCCTTGATTGAACTTGTTAGCGGCAGTTTTGTGGAAGACACAAAGAATAGTCAATTAATTTTTCTCTGGAGAATAGATGAAAGGAATCTGAGCTAGTGCACTCATGTTCTACAGTTTTGGAAGCCAAGGTAATCAGATCAGTTTTTGTACACTAAGAAGAACTTTCTGAACTTCTTTTAGTCTTTGTTTTTATAACTTGTACTTGTGTGTTGATGGTATTTCATGCTCCTTAACAATTAATGAATCTGTTCTATTTGATATTCCACTCTTCCCAGAACAGCTTTGAGGGCATAACATTAGCCAAACCAAGTTGAGCTGCTTGGAAATGTATCATATCATTGGTTTCTGTCAAATACTACAGCAACGAGAACAGCAACAACAAAGCCTCAATCCAAAATTAGTTAGGATCGGCTATATGGATCAAACTCTTCCATTCTGAGTAATTCAATGCCCTTGATGGTGCGATTTCAAAAATTGCCTACTATCAAATAGTGCAACAAAAATTTGTGATGGTTGTTGGACCACCGTGTGTTGCATTCTAACTGACCAAGGCAAAAAAAAACTTTCCAAGAGGTCCCTACACCAGGATATTTGCTTCATTTGCCTTCACTTCTGGAGTCCCTCTTCTTCTCAGCTGTTTGGTCTTTGTTCATCAAATTAAAGATGATGAAAATACATGAAAAACCCTCTCTATTTGTTAATTTTCATCAGAGAACAAGATTTGATATTCATAAATGGAGCAACCAAGATGATCAAGCCATATTTATACGCCTCATACCCAACATGTATGAATCAAATTTTGGTTTTTTCATCTTTGCATCAGTAGTATAGTTACTTATCTTTTCCTCCTTATTACCTGCATGCATCTGTTATTTATGTACTTGGAAATTACAGCACAACCACTGCTCGAAAGACACCGCTGAGGATCAGATTTGGTGATAAATGCTCTGAAATAATTTCCGGCGAGAGCACCGATAAACGCGCTAAAAAGGGAACTATGTTGGAGCTGTGGCTCTAATCATAGGAACCAGCATTGGCACTGGAATACTTGCCGTCCCGAAGCGAATATCTCCTGCAGTATCATACTCACAGTGTTCTACCCTTACTTCATCTCAAACTCTCAAATTTGAATTCACATATGAAATGAAATGATGTTACACCCTTTTTGTTCACAATGCAGGGATTCATCCCAAGTGCAGTGACCATGACTGTTTGCTGGGCTTTCCTCTTATTGGATGCCATTTTGCTTTCTGAGGTCAACCTGGATTTGTCGAAGAGGAAGAAGCAACAAATGAGAGGGAGAGACGGGGAAGAAGAGCTTGAAGTCATCTCTATAAGGACTATGGCTCAAGCCACACTTGGTGAATGGGCTACGTCTTCTTGGGTTACACCACTGTGGTGGCCTACACTGCCAAGTCTGGAGAAATCCTCTACAACCTAACTGGCATGCTGCCATTGATCTCGGGCGTCTTCTTCACCACAATCTTCACCATTCTCACCTCCGGAGGCAGCACTCGCACAGCCGACCATGTCAACCTATGGCTCACTACTGCCATGATAGGTCTCTTCTTCACTCTTCTCTTAATAACTGACATGGTATCAAAGCTGCTAATCCAATACAACAACAATATTTATATTTGTTTGATCCTTTTCATCAATAGGAACCAAAAGTTTTAAACTGGCTGTCAACCTATCGCAACTCTCCTCCATTTTTCGGGCATGCGCTTGGGACTCTCCTTTATATCCGGACTTGGGATTGGTTATGTAGCGCATATTGTGTTCTATATAGGTGGAGTTAATTAGAGCTTCTTATCCTATGACTTGTATATATGGCTGGTCTCATAGTTGCAATTGAGGTCTTGGCTGTTGGTTCTGGAGAGTGGTCTGGATAAGAAGAGATGTGCAATTGGGAAGAAGTCCCTGCGACAATACCAGCGATCATTTTTCACTTTGCTTTATCATGACCTTGCACCAGGTAATTAAGAACTGGATTTTGAATGGAATTGGACAAGCTGATGAATGATTTATCCTACACCTAATTGTATGTTTGCAATAGTTATTTGTGCATACCTTTATGGGGACATTTCGCGCATAAGGACATCGTTTGTAATTGGTAGCCTTGCGCCGCTCCTCATTCTGCTAGTTTGGAATGCAGTAGCATTAGGTCTCTCAGCTCATGCTGATAATGCCGTCAATCCTGTCGACATGCTCATGAGGTACTTACTAGTTTTTACTTACCATCTGATGCCTTCTCTAAGTTGCTATCACAATCTACAAATTCCATAAAGGGGAATCTTAAGAATGAAGAACTTGGATGCAGGCTGAGATGGAGTGGAGCCTCAGCTATGGTAGGAACTTTCTCACTTCTAGCAGTTGGAACATCGCTGATCGGCACTCTGTTGGGGTTCTCAAAGTTCTTCTCGGAGCAACTCAATAATCTTGCCAAAGTACTTCTCAATTTGCTTTCCCTTTATCAGTGTCTATCTGAGTATCAACTGAATGGAACTTTGTTTTTCCTGATTCTTCATTTGCACTCAATGCCATCTATTATAAGAGGCAATCTGCAGGAAAACGTTCGCCACGATAAACTGGTGCCTGGTGGGTATGTAACAAATTAAGATTCGCAGCGGCAGCAATGGCTGTAGTACCATCTCTCTTCATATCGACCATTGTCCCAGATGCATTTTCTGCAGCCACTGACATTGCAGTAAGAGATAGCTATGTTTCTTTGATTTCACTGATCACTTGAAATCTTGAGCTGAAGAATGTATTCTCTATTTGCTGTGGACTAGGGAGGCTATTGTATGACCTTGCCCTATGGAGTCTTCCCATCAGCAATGGCATTGGCAATGCAATCCAGAAGATCAACCGATGCTAGTCTTGCCAACGGAGACAAAGGAGGAAACAAGACGGATGTTGGTCAATTAGTATTGTCTGAAGTGAGACCTGTGCCGATCGGATTAGGACTATTTGGTTGTGGAATAATAATGGAGCAAATACTACAACAAGTTTCTGCTCTGCATCCCTACTAACTTGTCTTTCATAATTTGGCCTAGTCTAGCAATCATTGAAATTTTATTGTATTGACAATTGAGGCTCAATTGTAAGTAAACATATAATGTAGACAATTGCAGTGCCTGTCAAGTTATAACTTAAAAGTTGATCACAACCTTAACATTTATTGAAAGGGAAACTACAACATGAAACAATAAAATAGATAAACGAATCAGTGACACATCAAGGAGGAATTTCCATGTTTCATATGATAGTCAAGGAGATGGAAGTTGATAAAAGAACAAAGAACATTTATAAAGTTCAAAATGAAGTAGATGATGAATCAAATAACCAATCTTCCAACAAAGAAGAAACTAGTGCTTCACAGTTGTGACGTGTCGAAGGAGCATGTGGACAACATCATGTGAAATCCTCGCAGATTCTGATTTCAGGTGATGGATCTTAGACTCAGTTTCCTCCTCAAGGCGTTTCACATTAGAACCTGAATCCCCACTAGTCTGCAAATATAGGAGAAGATGGTGATTAGCATATTTTGAATGCAATGATTGACGCGAATTCATCACTATATGCAGAGAACCACAGGTCTTTCACATGGCACAAAACAATGCCAGTGCGCAGAAACAAAAAACCTAAACAAGACTATGATCTGCATGCATATATTTTTGAGACTGCAATATTTACCTCGGCAACTTTCCTCTGAAACTCAGCTTCAATTTGTGCACGAAACTGAGCTACCTCCTTCTCAGCTTCTTCTTTGGCCTGTTTCAGCCTAGCCATCTTTGCTGACAGGGGAGAAAGGAAGGAAAGAGAACGAATCAGAGATAAGACCAGCACAGTTAAGAAATCATTTTCCACATTATTCCAGATGCGCAAGACAAATTCACAATGGGTTCCTGATAACCTACTTGAATAAATCAATATCAACTATTTCCATATGTCATCCCCACTAACTGGCAAAAATAAAGAATACAACATTTTACATGAATATAGCACCCCCAATAGCTAAACTAGTAGCAATCATGTATTTTATTTTATATTGTATTATTTTTATTTCATTTTATTTTTATAAGAAACCGACAACGTAAGTCAAACCCACAACAGCCTCCCCACCAACCTCACCCTTGGCAAGTGATGCCTCGTTCTCACTAGAGATGCTTTGACATACCATAGATGTATTTTGGGATACTTTACCTATAAGATCACTATTTTCCATGCTAAATAACGAAAATCATCACAATCAAAGTTGATAACATTAACAATTTGCCCAATTACATATACCAACTGGAGTTCATATTCATATTGAAAATGGAAATGCAGAAATATGGGTATTACCATTTCGCGCAGCATTCACAATACTCTGGGCATCTTGTTCTGCAGATAGCAACAATTGAATTCCACCTTGACTCCTGTTGGCAGCCATATTGTTCTGCAAATGCACTACTCTTAAACAAGACCGGGACTGGAAACATACAAATAATTAATCACAACAACAAAACACCTTAACAACAACAAATCCTCGATCCCAAATTAGTTGGGGTCGGCTACATGGATCTAAACTTACTATTGTGCTCAATTTAGCGCACTTGAACAAAACACCTTTAGATAGATATAATTGTACCCCTATTTCAAGGGCAACTACTCAATTCAGCATTGATCTCTAAGCCTAGGTCGAATTCAACATACATAGTCTCAACCTGCACATTGTTTCGACTTTCGATTGTAATACAATTATACAAATTCATTCACAATTCTTTCTTCCTCAATTTCGAATAGTTTTTTCCCCTTTTCGTGCAATCGCATGTAGACCACAATCAACTCAGTAAGATCATAAATTGGGGAAGAATAAGATCTAACATGTTTTATGAATCAGAGCTTCGATTTATACATTCATCAATCTAATCTTTCACAACACAGGAATGGAATGGAACGGCTGACAAACCCCAACCATAAAATCAAGATCAAACAACAAAACCCTTCACATCATCCAATACCCAATTCGAAAGAGCTCTGAATTTGAAGATCTAAATTCGATAACTGTGATCTAATTCCAAAAATGTTATCTGTTTTTGACTCAATTTGGTTTGTTTCAAAGAGTATAAAGCCGATTAGAGATGGAAGTAGAAAGAGCACGTACCGAAAGAGACGCCGTCGATGATTGAAACTCGTGAAGAAAAAAGCGAAGATGAAACTCCAAAACTACTACGACGACTCGTGTACTCAACGCCCCCACACAAGTGAAGAACACCGTAGACTCGGGAAGAAAAGACCGAAGTACCCTCTGATCATGTCAATGAGATTTGGTTTGGGATGATCTCGAGGTCCGCTTACACTTGCATTTAATACGAATACTACTATATCACACTGAGTAGTGTTGTAAATTGGATGACCCTTTAATTAAGCTTATGAATGATCACATTGTTAAGCATGACTCTCACATTAAATTATAACATCAAACATGACTTCTACATTGAATGTAACTTGTACACTCTACATAACTTATATTCAACTCTAATGTATAATCACTTATCCATGTATTGTCATGTAACTTGTAATCCTCTCCAATGTACACCAACTCTTCCATGTATTGTCTATGTTGCTTGTGATGTGTTCTATGACTTGTGATGTATGTATAACTTGTACATATTGTATAAGTACAATTATCATCATCACCAAATGACCTATCACTACAAAAAAATAGCAGATCAGAAACGGAAATTTCCGTCTCTGATTTGCATAAATTTCGTCTCTAATTCAATTCTGCAACGGAACAGAGATGGAATCTATTCCGTCTTTAAAATCGTCGTCGCTGATTCAATCAGCAACGAAAATGTGTTTCCGTTGCTGATTAGAGACGAATTAGAGACAGAATTTAGAAACGGAATAGAGACGGAACAGAAATGGAAATTCTTCTAAAGGGTACAATTGTAATTGTATTCCTTCTCTGATCCGTTGCTGATTGATGCATCTATTCCTCGAAAATTAGAGACGGAATAGCAACGGAATCTCTGAATTCCGTTGCTAATCCGTCTCAATTCCGCTTTGTTTAGTTTTCAAACCTAAGCTTAATCCAATTAGTTCTCCATAACCTCTAAACCTGAAAATACAACCATATGACCTACTCCATCGCCTGCACCCCCTCCAACAACTCCTTGGGGGTGCTAACATCCCCCCAAAAAAGCAAAATTTGACATACATACATTGACAATATATATCAACAACAAATATTCAAATGAGAGAAAAAAATGTACAATTAGACATTGAAAAAGATTTATATATCCACGCAAGCTTGTTCAATTTAATAAATGTTCCAAATTTCTAAGTATGTACAAAAACCACCAATCCTATTGTTTAACAACCACAAAAAAAAACTTCCAATCCTCTAAATATGCACAAAAAAACCTTATACAATCTGTAGCAATAGTGTCAGGACAACACATTTACATGAAATTCAACATCATAGATAAGTAAATAGATCATGCACATAGCTACTCAGTTATACAATAAGTCACTAAAAGCACCTTAGCACCTCCACCAAGCAACATTTGCACATGCAATTTCCGTTCGGGTCTGCTCCGCAATCCTTCAGTTTTGGAAATTTTTACAGTAACAATAGAATCATGGAGCTCCGCTATGTAATATGTCAATAGATATTCGCCTCTATTAAATCCATATCCATCGCCATCATCCTCGAAGATTACACCTTCAGCTTTTCCTGCAAAAATAATCAAATACACTAAACCCCGCTACAATAAAAATGTTGTAAACAAAAGAAAAGAAATACAACATCCGAAAACTATTTTCAGCAGTATTTGATTTTATGGAACTACAAAGAAAATGACTAATAAGTTGTTCGAGAGTTGATGTCATAAAGTCCACAAAGTACCATTTTCATCTAATACGAGAATTAGCGACAAGTCGTCCATCGGATTTGCTTCTCCAACATGCTGAAGTGGAGGTCCAACAGGAATAATAAATCCACCTTGTAGATAAAGAGTTGGCAAGTCCTGGAACCCGGAACCCAGAGAGAAAAAAAGAAAAAAAACAAAACATGCATAAGACTCGTAGGTTTGAAAACTCGACCATTTACTCTAACCGTAATAGACTCAAGCCACTACGATAATTACCGAATGTGAATCCTCAAAATCAAAACGCAACCAAATTCCGTTAGGAAGTAAATGTCGGAGTTCTGATCCCAGAACATGCATGGTGCTGTTACACAAATTAATCAGACATCAGTACACAAAAGGAAGTAACAATGATTCTATAAAATGATTATATTGTTTAATTAGGATACAAAACATACCAACTCATGATTGAACTGTCTAGTGTCAACTATATACTGTATAATAATTAGGATACAAAATATATTATCAAGCAATGGTTTACTTATGAAATAGAAGTTGAGAATTAATTACAGAACACAAGTTCATTCAAATTAAGGACAAGAGAGTCCAATATGTTAGTGATCAGTTAATCGAGTGGTATAACTGACATACAATTTCGAAGAAAACATTAATAAAATAATTGCTTAATAAATTAAATTATATCTTTCAGAACAGGAGTAGTAAATGAATTACCAAAGTATTTATTAAATCCAAGTAGTTACCTTGCACATACAAGAAGAGGCCCAAGAAGAAAGGAATTCTCGAGTTTCCTTAAGCTCGAATCTTTTGGATCTAATCAACCAGTTAAGTTACAATGGTAAGGTATATATATATATATATGGTATATCGATATGTGAACCGATAAAATAAGATGTAAGGTGCGTAATCGTACCAGCAAAAAAAGTAATGGTGGCAACAGGAGTACCCTTTGTATGAGCCATGTAAAAAAGAGTGTAAATGTGAGGTATAAGGCGGTAGCCCTCACCAACGCCAAGCGACAAACTTCTTCACACTGACATATAGAACAACACATAGAATCATCAAAAGTGACAAGTGATGCATTATTAGAGAGAAAATCATGAACAACAAAAACTAACAATAACAGAAAAAACTAGTACTATAAATGAATAATGTTATACTTGAATTAATTCACTCAACCTTCAATTCAAAAAAAAATTAAATCAGATGAAAGTGTGATATCAAAAGTAATTAGCATGCATACTTCAATTCAAAAAAAAAAAACAGAAAGTATTGCCATAGAAGATGAGCATTTAACTGCACATTCGCAGCAACAAAACCATTGCAATATTAAGAGTTCATACTCAAAAAAATTTCATTAAAACAAAATTATATTTCTTCGACATTTGAACATTCAGGTACTGCTTCAATCTATAACTTCCTTTATCCAAAATAATAATAATAATAATAATAATAATAATAATAATAATACTAATACTAATAATAATAATAATAATAATAATAATAATAATAATAATAATAATAATAATAATAATAATAATAATAATAATAATAATAATAATAATAATAATAATAATAACACTGCAAAAGTAATTGATAATTGATTTTTACTGAAGGCATAACATCTTACATATCACAAATGTTCCATCAAGATATTGAAGTTCGTAGTAGAGGTTTGCATACATTTAGAAGTTTGTCTAAGATATATGCAAAATTGAAGAAAGATTCACACTTTTAATGCATTGTCATTGCAAACTCTGAAACACAGTCCATCAAGTTTTAGTGTAAGACTAATTTACTTACCAATTGAAGTACTATAGATAAACTCATGTGGAGATGTTCCCATCTTGAAAGGTTATCTCCTGTCCATGTTGCAGCAAACTTTTGACTACCTATGAAACCAGCTCTAGTGAGCATGAAAGGACGTTTTTCCTTCGCAGCCAATTTCATTCCTTCGTATGTGGACCTCGTCATCAACACGCCATATACCTAATCAAAGCCATAAGCATGGAATAAAGTGAGACAACTTAAATGTCCGTAACTTTCAAGCGCACAACTGTGAGTATAAAGAGGAGAATAATATTTAACAAAAAAGATAGAGTAAAAACTCCGGCTAAAGGAAGAAAAAAAAGGAATCAACAGACCAAGGAATAATACATTGTGATAGTGAGAGTGATTCTGCAAACCACCAAGCTCAGCATCACCTCTATGGATATTTCTTTCAGGCATCGTCTTCGTAACACTCTACAAAGATAAAGATTTAGAGAAAATCCAGCAACAAAAGCACAAGTGAACTGTGATGAATGACACACATATATTGCATCTCAAGAAATCATTTCTCGATCACATGCATGCATGTATGAACAACATAAATATATATCCATACCTTGAAAATAGCTGGTTCATTCATGTCATTCCATATTCCATCAACACCATTTGAAATGAAATCCTTAACTAACTTGGCCCACCATGAACGAGTTTTTAGCTGTGTAAAATCAGGAAAAACACAGGGGCCAGGCCATACATCACCTAGAAGTAAATAGAATATTGGTTACATGTTAAGGTTCAACAATCACAAATCAACCACAGAACAAATGCATATATGCAGGAAACTTAAACTTACCAACAAAAGGTTTCCCATATACATTTTGAATCCAAACATCCTCTTTAGAACCACTATCGTAAACAAAATAACCTTTTTCGTGCTTAATCCCTGGGTCGAGCATCCATATTGCTTTAAAACCATTAAGATGAAGCTCATTCACCAGAGCTTTTGGATTAGGGAACCTGTCCTGTGGAATAAAAATATATAATATTACAGGCAAAATATATAGCTATTCGAGAAGCCTCAAATTTATTCAATCATAACCAATATAATGGAATGAGTTTTAATATGGTGAAAACATAATTTCATGTAGACAAAAAGTAGAACTTTCAAAATGAGCCATCTAAAATTATTCAAGTGATCATTATGTCAATCACAAATGAGCGAGATGTGTACAAAGAACTTCAGTTAAGCTTGTTAAATTAAATTTAATTGGATTTAAACATTATTCAAAAATAAAATAAAATAAAAAAATTAGAGAATTGCATACTTTATCAAAAGCGAAACAACGAAATCCATCCATGTAATCAATGTCCATCCACATGACATCACAAAGTATTCCCTTCTTTCAAAATGTCCCGGCAATCTGCATTCAACACAAAATTCGGACGAAAAAAAGTGAGACAACTACTGTAATAAAAGAACAGCTCTAAGAGGTGTACGCAACCATGATCGAATATTTTCAAAAAAAAAAAGAGACATTGCTAATCTTGCACATTGCAAGAATAGTCATGTACCTATTTGTATTGGAATTTCTCTTATCAAACAATTAAGGTTCTGAAAATGGTGGCTCAAAATATTGGTGCAGATTCACAAGTTGTAACAAAGTACATTTACCTCAAGAACTCTTTCTTCCGATTCATAGCTATAGCGACACTGATGATAGCCCAAAGACTATTTTGGGGGCATAAATACAATTCCTAATAGAACGAATGAAAGATTTTTTTAAAATCAAAGCGAAAATATCCGTATGGATCCCTCATGTGAAGTAAATTAGAATTTACAACTTATTAGGCTACACGAATCAGACTCTACCATTGTGCTCGATTTAGTGCAAAATGAAGAAAGTATTTGTTTGTTGGGGGAATTGCAAAATAAGATGCAAGGGACATGGGTCAGTTCTTATTATTTAAACAACTGCAACATTGATACTTCTACATAAAAACTTGTGATGAGCAAAAAAAAAATATCCTGCAATTGTTTAAATATTTAGAAATATTTAACACTTACTCGTATGAAAAGAAATATTAGAAACAAGGCTTCTGAATTAGAGAATGCATAGTTTAAATATCCTGCAATTGTTTCTGTATTTACCCATTGAGATTAAAGCTCAAAATATATTTTAGTCCACAAAACAACAAGTGACATAATTCCACAGGCTTCGTAGATAAACTTGACAAGTAAAAATATAATTAAGAGTTTTAGAATGAACAAGAAGTATAACCTATCATTACCGAAAAACAAACCAGCATTAGTTACCTGGCATTTCCCTTTCCCATTCGGAACAAAATAAAATGGATCCAGAAGCCCCTTCTGAACATGACCACTGTGTACTCCACTCTTCCGCAAATTGAACTTGGGGAATGCATGACCATTAAAGAATGGATTCGAACCGTCAGAAACACTATAAGGTTTATTGGAAGTCACTACAGTTATGTAACACCCGTTCAAAAATAAAAAAACAAAAAAAAAGACTAACAGCTTAGGTGTTACCTTGACTAGTTCGGCGACGGCTTAGGGTGGGGCGTATGTTGGTGACGGCTTAGGGCTTCAGAGGCTCTAATATCCGGCAACCGACGACAGCAGAGCTGACGGCCTCGTAGCAGCCGCAATCGCAGCGACGACAGAGATTTAGGGTTTGGGAGAAAAATTTCGGTGAGAGAGAGCGATGAAAGAGAGAGAGGTGGGAAACGTCGGTCCGAGAGCGATGAGAGAGGGAGAGAACATCCTCGACGAGCAGAGAGCGGTGAGCACAGAGCGACCAGAGAGCTAAGAGCGGTGAGAGAGAGAGAGAGCAGAGAGCGGTGAACGGAGATGACCGATGAGAGAGCAGTGACCGGTGAGACCAGAGAGCGGTGAACGATGACCGGAGAGAGACCAGAGAGCAAGGAGAGAGACGTGTTTTTTTTATTTGGACGATCGTGCTTTTTTTGTTTGGGGGGGGGCTAGATCGAAGCACGCACGAATCTCGAGATTTGATGAACGATTATAAAAAAGAAAGTTTTGGTGGGAATGTTGGCGCCATTATTTAGAGACGGAATTTAATTCCGTCTCTATTTCCGTCTCCGATCTCTCTCAATTCCGTCTCTGAATTAGTCCGTCTCAATCCCGTCTCTAATTACTTTTTCTTAGCAACGGAACTTAATTCCGTTGCTAATTTCATTTCTAAATATCATTTTTCTTGTAGTGTATATAAAGGGTGCCAACCCCATTGTAATTCACACACCAAGTTGAATGAAAACTTATCATTCCAACTATCTCATTTCTTTTCTTCTCCTTTGTAGTAGTAGTTTGTAGTAGTAGAAATTCTTAGTCTTCTATTATCCTTCTCTAGTTCTTAGCAAGTTCCAACTCAATTAACAACAAGTTATCAACACGAAGTTGCTCTACAAGAGGAAGTATTGAAGATCAAAAAGCTTTTCAAAGATATAAAGCTAAGAAGGTATAATTTTTATTAATTTAAATAAGTTCAACTTATTTCCATGTTGTCATGGTTAATGTTTTTTGGTACATGCATATTTAATTATGTAAATGTACTTTATTCATACATTATGCATTGTAAAGTCACCAACTATGAAAGTATGCTCTGTAGTTGCGTCTTGTACGATCTTCTACATCATAAATCAACAGTCAATGTTTGACATGTTATTTTTCTCTTAAAACTACAAACGATTAGTTATTGTTATATTTTTGATTTTATAATACGAATAATTAATGCTATAAGTTTGAGTTGATAGTGGGTAAGCCTTGTCCCCGGTAAAACTAAACATTGAAAGGGGTCGGGTTATCCCGTTCGAGGAGGTATGATATTACGTAGACTATGTCTCGCAACCCAACCTGGAGGTTGTCCCACCAACTCATACGAATAGTATATTTTGTTTATTAATGAATCACCATTTGTGAACATATATTTAATCATACATTATGTTTTTACATAAAAAAGGGAAAACTATTTTATATTAAATTTATTTTCAAAATATTATTCAACCATAGTTGAACTTGTTGCCTTATTATATTACCGACAAGAATTACTTTTCATGACAATTAAATACTACAATTTGTGAATAAAGCATATATGCAAAACTGTGTATTATACATAATCATTCGCCAATTTCTCTTTAGAGATTTGAAAAGTGAATATTTCACTTTATATATCTTTTCACCTAATGGAGTTATATATATACATACAAAAAGGGTAATGCTCAAAAAGCTCAAAATGAGCAGCTGGGTCTCATGCTACAAAATTTAATCACTCAAATATTAATTATAATTCCACAATTTTAATTACCTCTATGTTGAGGCTATGTGGAAATATGACTGATGAGACAATAAAAATAAGGTCACGTGGCCCGCCTCGATTTATTGCTGCACAAATATCGAGTACGCACATCAATCCAATAAATATCAAGGATCGATTTCTTGTCTCATGGTAGCTGAGTAAAATAATGAGATATTATAAATATAACATCGCTTTCGTCCAATTAGTTCGACTTCAAATTAAGAAGCATATGTTGCATATAATGATCATGATCGCAATAATAAATTTATTGACGTGGAAAAGGTGAAAATATTAGGTAAAGGTCGTATTGACAATTCCACCAAAAATTGGAACAAAAATGGTGCACCACTACAAAGGGCAAATAATTATTGACAATGAACGCTCATAAATGTGACATTTTTTTGGTCATATATGAAAGGCTATTTTGCCTAAATATTGTTATATATATACCCGAATATTTTTGTGACCTTTACCATGACTTCAAAATCAAAGGTAAAATATTATGAATTTCATCATGGAAAATGGCTCGATAAAACAAACACATCGAGATGTGTTTAAATCGTGACCTAAATATGGGCGATGAGTTTATGTCTTATGTATCGTGCTACATGCATGTACATTATAATATAAAAGTGAATATTTCTCGAATTCAAACTTAGCGGAGGCTAATGTTCATGCAATATCTAATACAATAATTTTATTGTTAATGTCCGGTTCAGAAGATGTCTACTCAGAATAATAGAAAATTTATCTATATGATTTAATCTAAGTATAATATTCCTGGCTTTAACTTCCGGAATATATGAGACACATTAAAATGAATGTCGTCATAAATCAAATGACATTCATAATGTGGAAAGATCTTTTTGATTATCCATAATCATCAATAATGCGAAAATATCATAAATTCGCACGGACATCCTTTATCGAACTGAATTTTTCTTTTTAGCTGGAGATTATCTCAAGGCAAATCAATAGGAGACGTATATTGATTTACTCTCCATTAATCATATTATAAGATGCCTTGAATCCCTAATAGGGAAATTATTTATAGTAAGTTTTGCTAATTGTCATTTTGATGAGCAGTTTTCCCACCATTAGAGGGAGATATAAGCCAATTCTAAAGGAATGGCGTGAAATCGCTTGAAACACATCAAATTGCATTAAATTTGTTGTATTATGATCCATGTATAAATTAATATGAACTCGAAGTTCAAAGGATCATTCAGTAGTAACAAAGTTATGAATCAATTACTTGATGCAAGTACTATATACAAAAGAGTGACAATTATATGCTTCAACATTAAATGGTTCATATAGAAAACGATGTCCATGTGCAACAAAATACACAAAATGTCTCACCCATGTGAACATGAGGGGGAGAATCAAAATGAGTTATTGGTTAGTGTATTGCACTCTTTTTCCCTTTGCTATGGTTTATCTCACTGGGTTTTCTTTAAAAAGGTTTTTAATGAGGCAATTCTAACAATATTAAAACTTTTTATCAAGGTTGATTAGTGTATTGCACTATTTTCCTTTAGCTATTGATTTGATCCCACTAGATTTTCTTAGCAAGGTTTTTAAAGATGCAATCCTAACATTATTATACTCCGTATAAAAATTTTATGAGAGCAATGTACTATTTTTCCTATACTAGATTTTTTTCCTACAAGGTTTTTCTAGTAAAGGTTTTAATGAGGCATATATATTCTCTCAAAGTGTATCAAAGTGTTGCACTCTTTTCCTTAGCTTTGGTTTTGTCCCACTGGCTTTTCCTAGCAAAGTTTTTAATGAGGCAATCAATAATATTATACTATAAATCAAGATTGACGAGAACATTGTACTATTTTTCCTGTACTAGGTTTTCTCCCACAGGGTTTTTCTAGTACAAGTTTTAACGAGGCATATTCTCTCAGCAAGTGCCATCCAAGGGGGAGTGTTGTAAATTGGATGCCTTTAACCAAGCTTATGAATGATCACATTGTCAAGCATGACTCTCACATTGCATTGTAACATCAAGCATGACTTCTACATTGAATGCAACTTGTACACTCTACATAACTTATATTTAACTCTAATCTATAATCACTTATCCATATATTGTCATGTAACTTGTAATTCTCTCCAATGTACACCAACTCTTCCATGTATTGTCTATGTTGCTTGTGATGTGTTATATGACTTGTGGTGTATGTATAACTTGTACGCATTGTATAAGTACAATTATCATCATCACCAAATGACCTATATAAAGGGTGCCAACCCCATTGTAATTCGCACACCAAGTTGAATGAAAACTTCTCATTCCAACTATCTCATTTCTTCTCTTCTTCTTTGTAGTAGTAGTTTGTAGTAGTAGAAGTTCTTAGTCTTCTATTTTCCTTCTTTAGTTCTTAGCAAGTTCCAACTCAATTCACAACAAGTAGATCTCACTTTTTTTAAGTAAAATAAAAATTTTATTAATCTTCAATCGTTGGATACATCAACAAATATAAAAGTTAATTGCCTTAAGGAATATGCTAAAGTAACTAACTTTGGACACTCACTTTCGGCATCTTATGAGCCCAATTGGATGTCCCTCCATATGATACACCTCGAAGAGTGTAAGTGCACATCTCGAGCTGTTATGCGCACACCTTGAGGTGTATTGCATGGATGTCCTGTTCGCTTCATGGTGTTAGGGTCGATTAACCCCAATGGACTGACTAAGTCCGTGTTCACTTCGCGGATTAACTAGGCCATGAGATTAACTAATACTTTCTATAGGTGACTAAAGTAAACCGCCAATTTTGGTGGGACTAACTATTCTCAATGGTTGGCCATTAGAGATTACAAAATTGTCCCTCATCTTTACACACTCTTCTCTTCATATCCCGAATGATCAAATGCACTAGCCGGGCAACAAACAAAGCAACTTTCACAAACCCTAGACTTTGATCCGGCAAGTTTGGGAGAAGGAATTGCTGCAGATCTTCGATTCGCGATATTTAAGTTGTGCCTCTGTTGTTGATTCATTAACAAGGGCGAGAAGACATATTCTGGTGTAGATCTTCAGTCCTGTGGTAAGTGTAGATCTTGGATTCGTGGTATGTGTATAGATTTTGATTGAAATGGTTGTTTGTTGTTGTTGTTGGTTGGCTTCTTGGGAGGTTTTGTAGGGTTTTCTTTATCATATATCCTATTTTAGAGGGTTGGAATTGATTTTCAAATTTTCAATAGAGCAAGTGACATGGTCATAATCCTTAATTAATATCATAAATTGGCAGATTAATACTTATGTCATAGGTTCCATTCATGGGAGTTCGGTCTCAATCTACCTAAGTTATTTGTTTCAAAAAATGAGCTTTTAAGCTCAGAATACTTTGTAGAGAAGCGGAACTGATGAATAACCAAAATCGGATTTGATGAGAACAAAATCGGATTTGAAGATTTTGTTGATGTAAGTTAATGTGAGGGGTACTTTAGTTATTTCACATATTAAAACCATATTTTTTTTCATGCCTAAAACTTACAACTGAACAAGTCCCATAAAAGGGACTAATACATAAACCCATGTCTTAGTTCCATTATAAACTAATCTCATGGTCTTGGGTCTTGCTAATATTTGAAGCGAACAGGCCTGGAGGGATATCCACCTGAGCCCACTAGACTAGGTGCCTAAAGTGGGTGTCCAAAGTGGATTACTCTAACATTTTCCTAAAAAGTAATATATATTGATTCCTTAATCTTATATTTTCAAAAGAATATTTAATTTGGGTATATCCATAAATGATTTTAGAAATTGATGGAATATGCTTGAGAAAGGCTAGTTTTGTGCGTGTTTGGTACTTATCTTAAGCAATGGTGACTTGGTATTTTGTTGTTTATCCTCGGTGTTAATGTTGTAACCTTGATGACATTATTTGATTTTTATTGTCATTAGTCTAATTATGTAAATGATGTATGAAAAATGTGTTTTATAGGCTAAATGAAATCAACCAGAGATCAGCTACAATGTTTCGATCTCCAAATTAGTATTTTGGGACTTATCCACGAATCATTTATATATGGATAAGGATAAGGCTATTATAACAAGGAGATTTGCTATTGCAACAAGGTCCCAAGATCGAACATTTGCGGATATGATCTTATCTACGTTAACTAGAGATAAGCTATTAAAAGAAATGATTCGAGACAAATTAACCACGTGAAGAATATACTGGAGCGTGGTTTGTTTTTGAAGATGAAAACAGATCAATGATTAGTTGAGATAGTTGAGATCAAGGGTCTTCACTTGTCTATTTATAAGTTAGGAGTTGTAAGAAACTCGTTTACTTTGTATTTCTGCGAACATGTTGTTCACTTCATTTCAGTTGTAATCTCTATGGAAACTAGGGTGTTCAAGTGAAGGGGAGCCTCACTGTGCAAGTATTGGGAGACTCGTGTAAAGTCTATGGGAGGAGTGAAGGAAATGAAAGGAGGAGCTCAATCAAGGAGTCGCGTGAAGAGTTCCATATCCATTGTTCTTTACTTAGTGGATTTTACGTCTGGGTGTAGCCCTGTAAATGTAGATCATGGACCAAACAGCTTAAACAAGTTCCTTGTGTCTGGTTTTATTTTTTCACTATTTTATTTTGTTGAAGTACTTGTATTGTTGCTTATTTCCTGGTTACAACAATACGCATTCATGTTGTAGCAGCATTTGGTTATTTCAATTGGTATCAGAGTGGGCACTGTATAAATTTTATTTAGAAAGAATTGTGAGATCTGCATACTAACCATGATGCCTTAGGGAAATCAATCAAATCAGCCAAAGGTGGTGTCTAACACAAGGCCACCACTACTCACTAATACAACCTACATGTATTAAATGCCTGTATAGAGGGTTATGTACTTTCCATAGATGTTAAATCATGGAGAGCCATTCAGAATGGCTATGCCCCACCACTTGTAGATGGAGAGCCAAAGAACACAAGCCAGTGGATTGGAGCTGAAGAGAAGCTCTTATCAGCAAATGCCAAAGGACTAAATACGATTTTTGGAGCAGTAACATAGGATCACCTAAAGCTAATATCTTCGTGCAAGATAGCTAAAGAAGGGGAAATCCTTGAGAAATTCTTTGACGGAAATGCTGATATTCAAGAATTAGAAACTGTTCTCTTGGCTTCACAGTTGAATCACTTCGAATGGGAGAAGATGAGGCGGTAGCAGAGTACACGACAAAACTTAAAGACATTGCTAATCAAGCCTAACAACTTGGCAAAAAGTACTCGAACAAGAAGATGGTGCAAAAAGCGATCAGATTTCTTCCAACCAATATAATGTAAAAGTCATTGACATCTAAGACAACAGAGATACTAAGGATCTAAAATTCAAAAACTGATGGGATCCCTCACAACTTATGAAGTGCATCTAACATATCAAAAGAAGTCTAAAGAATTGGCACTAAAGGCTACTTCTTAATACCTCCCTGCTAATAGAATTATCGGTGAAGAAAAAGATGACATGACACTACTAACTTGTAAATATAGCAAATTATTTTGAAAATTTCTTTGAATGAATTCATTTGTAAAGGGAGCCTCCTTGAAGAAAAAAATGGAGATCAAAGCTATCGACAAAAGCAAAATGAAGTGCAGAGAGTGCGAAAGACTTGACCATTTTCAACATGAATGCCCATCTAGGAGGAAGGAGAAGTCACTTGTCTCTACCTGGAGTGACTCAGACTCAGAAAGAAAAGAATATCATGTAAATCATTATGTTGGCCGCTTAAGAAGTTCCTATTGGTACCACAGTGTGTGTTACAACAGATCAACCTGTTGCAACCATTAGGAAATATGCCCTAGGTCATTCTACAAACATTATTTATCTTATAATTTTAATTCATAAAATAGAAGTTTTCATTTGCTGTTTTATTATAAGTTATTGCATGCTTACCTTATAATAAGATCCATGAGTATTTGTTGAAATATCCTAAATGTCACTAGTCAGTCATTATACTGGGAACTATAATGAATTAAAATTAGTGTGAATCTTGATCGATGGTCATGTGAAGATCATGTGTATATGGATACGAATTGAGATCATGAGTACTTGTTAGAGAATAAGGTATTGACCAACTCGCTATGAGAACACCATATAGATTAAGTCATATGAAATAATCAAACATTGTCTTTAACCGGACAATTATAAAGATTGTAATTGTTTACCATGTGAATAATATGTGATGGTGTGCAATCAAGATAGAATTTGTCTATCTCACATAGAAAGAGTTATCAGTGGATCCCTCGATACGTTAGACTGTTAAATGGCCAAGTTCAAGTGAATTGATATGATCAATGTCACTTGGATGTCTTCTATATACTTAAAGATTGAGACTATTACGATTGAAAATTAAGGGTGAATTTCCATGCCTTATGTTTAATCAAATAATATCGCATGAAAAAGGATATGATATATTTTATTCACTAGGTTGTATCGATTTTGGTATTCATGTTACTTGGGTATTCCTAATGCCTTGCTAGAGACCGTTTATGACTTGCGTACCAAAATGATTTTGGTTTTCTGCCAATGTTGTATGAACCTATTGGGTCACACACAAGGAATGGCTTTGCGCAATTTCAATTGGTCCGGAGTAATGAATTTTATATGATAAAACTCATAACAAAAAAGCTTTTACGATACGTTATATGATAACTTTTTAATAGGGGTGTATATGTAATTTTCTTGAATTGCCTAAGTACAATAGTTGTATTACAAATTTTCTTTTAAGAGAGCTTATCCAAATACATAAATAGAGGTTGAAATGCTGAAAAACATATAACATTTTCATTTTACTATTTTCAAGTTCTTTGGATTTAGGGAGAGAAAAAAACATTTTCAATCTCTCTTGGGGCTAGCACTCCAAATTGTGGTCACCATTCGTTTGTGGATTCTTGATAAAGGATGCATATTTGAACGTTTTGAAAATTAAACAATTAGAGAAGGAAATCACGAATTATGGTATGGTTTAATTTTGTAGATATAGTTTAATGGAACTTATTTTGGATCCTGTTGAGGTTTTTCAAAAATTATTTTGAATTTTTCGCTGCCTATGAACCCCAAAACGCAACAGTGGTATCAAAGCATTAAACTCAGTTCTATGAAACATTTGCATGTTTTCTCTAATGTATATATAATATATGTGTGAAAACATGATCTTGATTAATGTATATATGATGTACATATAATTTATGTGATAACTGTTATCAATAATTGATTTTAAAGCATATTGTTAATTCAAATATTTGATACATATGCATGATTTGACTCAATGATAGAATTCATGTTTAGAATATCTCGATTAACATATATTTTTAATATTAAAGTCATGATTTGATTAATATGATTAATTTAATGTGATTCTAGTGCTACAACAACAACAACAACAACAACAACAACAACATAGCCTCAGTCCCAAATTAACTGGGGTCGGCTACATGGATCAAACTTTTCCATTGTGCTCGATTAAGTGCAATTGATGGTGAGCTTTGCAAACCATTCAAATCTCTCTTAATTAATGCATCCCATTGTAACTTTGGTCTACCCCTACCTCGTCGAATTTCTACAGTTTCTATTGAGTCAAGTTTTCTAGTTGGGACATTTGTATGCCGTCTTTGTAGGTGACCAAACCATCGCAACCTCCCTTCCCTAATCTTTGTATCAATTGGTGCTACTCCTACTTGTCTTTGAATTTCTATATTTCTTATTCTATCTTTACGAGTTTTACCACACATCCACCTAAGCATCCTCATTTCTTCTACATTCACTTTATGTAATTGTTGTTGCTTTACTGCCCAACATTCACTTCCATAGAGCATAGCTGGCCTAATTACGGTCCTATAAAATTTTCCTTTTAACTTAGTAGGAACATGTCGATCACAAATCACCCCCGTTGCACTCCGCCATTTCTTCCATCCAGCTTGGATTTTATGTGTGACATCATTTTCAATGTTACCATCATTTTGTATGATTGAACCTAGGTATCTAAAGTGGTTTACCCTAGGAACTTCTACTTCCCCTAATTTTACCACTCCGTCATCTCGATGTCTAGTGTTTCCAAACTCACAGTGCATGTATTCAATTTTCGTCCTACTCAACTTAAAGCCTTTAGATTCTAATGTATTTCTCCAGAGTTCCAATTTCCTATTCACTGCATCTTTAGTTTCATCCACTAAGACAATATCATCGACAAATAGCATACACCATGGTATATCCTCTTGAATATGTCTAGTTAATTCATCCATAACTAAAGTAAATAGATATGGGCTTAAAGCCGATCCTTGATGTAGTCCTATCGTAATGGGAAATTCTTTTGTAGCTCCTCCAAATGTCTTTATACTCGTTACTACTCCATCGTACATATCTTTAATAGTGTCTATGTATCTAGCGTGCACTCTTTTTCTTTCTAGAACCCACCAAAGAACATCTCTAGGGACCCTATCATATGCTTTTTCCAAATCTATGAATACCATATGAAGATCTTTTTTCTTTTCTCTATATTTTTCTAACAATCGTCTTACAAGGAAAATCGCCTCCATAGTTGACCTCCCAGGCATGAAACCAAATTGGTTCTCTGATATTGTTGTTTCTCTCCTTAGCCTATTGTCAATTATCCTCTCCCACAGTTTCATAGTGTGACTCATGAGTTTAATTCCCCGGTAGTTTGAGCAACTTTGAATGTCTCCTTTATTTTTGAAGATTGGCACAAACGTGCTTCTTCTCCAATCCATTGGCATCCGTTTTGATTTTAAAATTTTATTGAAAAGGTTTGTCAACCAAGTCAATCCGATTTCTCCTAAGCATTTCCAAACCTCTATGGGTATTTCATCTGGGCCACATGCTTTCCCTATTTTCATTCTTTTCAATGCCTCTTTAACTTCTACAATTCTAATATTGCGTGTATAGTTTACATTTCTTTCTTGGTGTGGGTTTTCATCTATTATAGCATCAACTTGGCCATCATTAAATAAACTATCGAAGTAACTTCTCCATCTCTTCTTAATATCCTTCTCGCGCGTTAAAACATTTTGATTTTCGTCCTTAATACATCTTACATGACTTAGGTCTTGTTTCTTTTTATCTCTTAATTTGGCTAGCCTATATATATATATTTTTTTGCCATCTCTATTACCTAACTTTGTATATAAATCTTCCATGAAATTTTTTTAGCTTGACTAACTACTTTTTTAGCTTGTTTTCTAGCTTCTCTATATTGATTGTACGCATCTTCATCTTGACACTTAGGTATTTTCCTATACATATCTCTTTTAGTCTTAATTGCTCGTTGGACATCCTCGTTCCACCACCATGTTTCCTTTTTTGGAGGTCCCAAGCCCTTAGATATACCTAATATGTTTGATCCCACCCTCCTTATGCAACTACTCATTTCTAGCCACATTGTATTAGCATCTAAGTCAAGATTCCAAACATTTTCCTTTAGCAGTTTTTCTCTAAACTCTACTTGTTTACTATGTTTTAGGTTCCACCACTTTATTCTAGGGTCGCTAACTCTTTTATTCATATTTTTCCGTTGTGTTAGCTTAATATCAAGTACTACTAACTTATGTTGGGTAGTAAGTGCTTAACCAGGTATTACTTTGCAGTCTCTACATAGTTTTCTATCTATTTTTCTTGTTAAAAGAAAATCTATTTGACTCTTATTATGACCACTACTAAAAGTAATTATATGCGACTCCCTCTTCCTAAAACTAGTATTTGCTAAGACAAGATCATATGCTGAAGAAAATTCTAAAATTGATTCTCCTTCTTCATTTCTATTACCGTACCCAAAACCTCCATGAACCCCGTCGTTACTTACCCCGACATGCCCATTTAAATCTCCTCCAATAAAAACCTTTTCATCTAATGGTATACTATGCATAAATCCATCCATATCATCCCAAAACTTGTGTTTGATGCTCTCGCTTAATCCTACTTGTGGTGCATATGCGCTAAGTATGTTAATTTTTTCGTCTCCAATAATTAATTTAACTAGAATCAATCTATCCCCCATTCTTTTAACCTCTACGACCTTATCCTTATAATCATTATCCACCACAATTCCTACTCCATTGCATTTTCTATCTATACCAGTGTACCACAATTTAAACTCTGTGCTTCCTATTTCTCTACTCTTTTCTCCTACCCATTTTGTCTCTTGGAGGCAAGCAATATTGACTCTCCTTCTAATCATGGTATCTACTAGTTCTATTGACTTCCCCGTAAGCGTTCATATGTTCCATGTTCTTAAATGAATTTTTTCTCCCCTTTGTATTTGTTTTTCTTTTCTATTTCTATTTTGTCTAAAAGATCTAGTGTTCGTATCTATGATTTTGTTTTTATTTTCGTTTTTGTTTTGAACTAGCTTCTTTACCCACACCCGTCCTTTGCGTGGGAACCCTTGCTCATTTTTCTTCACATCCGGGCGACGATGTGAAGGGACTAGCTTCTTTACCCACACACGTCCTATGTGTGGGAACCCTTGCTCATTTTTCTTCACACCCAGGCGGCGATGTGAAACACACCCTTGCTCATTTCTCACTACATCCGAGCTCCGATGCAGCGCGTCGCTAGGTGGGAACGCCCCAACGTTTATATATGTTTGATCCATTTCATGAAAAGTGACAAAAATTTTACACTGATTGTCAACCTATAGCAACCCTCCTTCTTTATCCGGACTTGGGACCGGCTATGTAGCGCACATAGTGTACAACATAGGTGGAGTTTGATTCTAGTGCTAAAACAAATTTTTTTGTTCAATAATTATGTATGTCTCCAGATAGAAATCTTGATTAGGCTAATATGATTAATTTAATGTGATTCTATTGTTGAATACATATTTCATTTTTTTCTCAATAATTATGTATGTTTAGAAATCATAATTAGGTTATAATAATTAATTTAATATGATTCTAGTGTTGAATGTATGATTAATATTTCATTTTTTGATTCAATTGCTTGTTTTGTATGAATAAGAATGAAATTGGTTTTGATCATATATCTCTTTGTAGTTATCCATTAGTATATTTCTATTAATTAGTAGATAAACTTATAATCAGATAAGAATTACAAATCTTATAAGATGTGTGAGATATGTAACAAATTCATATTAGATAAGGATTCAAAGTATCTTAAATTCTAATTGGATTATGATAAGATATTAAATTAGAAGTGGGCCCAAGTGAATTAAAAACTTTTTAATTAATATTTTTGAAATTAAAATAAGGGTCAGTTTTGGGTAATTAGATTGACTAAATCAGTCCAGCCAATGGGACCACCGCTAACTGTTTGTAGCGTAAGAAAATTTTATAATAGTCAATATTAGTAAAACTTCCTAACTTGTTTAGTGTACTTGCATTGTAATATATGGTTTTTATCTTGTTTAAATTATGATCACGAAAACAAATAAAAATCTCTTTTCCAAATTTTAAGTCAAGTGCCATCCATTCTTAAACACTTGTCATGGCTTCGATCACATCAATATGTGTCTGCCTCTGCATAGTGTATTATGTTATTTTGGTGAGACAAGTTAAGTAACAATTACTTTATTATCTGAAATTTTTAGACTTGATAAAGCTATCAAAACGGTTTTGGGCTTTAGACATAAGATGAGATAAAACATACTAAAACATAAGATGTCATCATCTCATAAAAACAATGAAAAGTCACATATAATGTAATTGGTATATGGTACCTACCTAAATAACCTAATTCAAAGTGTCATGCCTTAACTGTCTTGGAATTAGGTGAAACATAGATTTTAGTCTCTTAAATTAACATAATGTTTTTAGGAAGGTTGTTAATTAGTGGGAATCTATTCCTTTATACTAAAATGAACTTTTGCGTAATCTTTGTTGTAGAACTATAGCCTCTTCAAATCATACTAACCCCTTATCACTGTGATCCATCCTTGAGAAGGATAAGTTGTCTGGTATAAAATTTCTTAACTGGTTCTGAAAATTGAGAATTGTTCTTAAACATGAACGCAAGTTGTATGTCCCGGATGATTCTATTCCGGAGGAACCACCAACCAATGCTTTAAGAGCCATGAAAGATGCATATATTAAGCATGTCAACGACTCAACTGATGTTGCATTCATTATGTTGGCAACCATGGTTCCTGAACTTAAACACATGAAAGCTTACGACATGGCTACGATGCTGAAGGAAAAATGTTCCAACAACAGGGTAGGTGACAAAGGTTCGAGATAGTCAAGAACCTTCATTCTTGCAAAATGGCTGAGGGTGGGTCAGTTAGTCCTCTTATTCTAAAAATGAAGGGCTATATTGACCATCTTGACAGAGTTGAATTTCCTATGAGCCAAAAGTTTGTTACGGATTGGATCCTGAATTCATTGCTTGATAATTATTCAGAATTTGCGATGAACTATAACATGAATAATATGGAAAAGTGTATCTTAGAGTTGCATTTGATGCTTAAAATTGCTAAACATAATATCAAGAAACCCATTACTAATGTGTTGGTGGTTCTGAAAGGAAAGACTATGAAGAATAAGGCAAAAGGTAAGGTTAAAGTTGCCAAGGTTGTTATGACCATCACAAAGCCTTTGGAACAAGTCAAGCCTAAGGTTGCTTCTACTTCATAGTTCCAAAAAGAAAAGGAAAAGTAATAAAATTGTCATTTCTGCCATGTACCTGGGCGTTGGTTCAAAAATTGCAAGCTTTATCTTGAATATCTAAAGAAAAAGAAGAGTAGAGCGACTATTGCTTCAGGTTTTCACGTTATTGAAGTTAACTTGTCTACTAGTGATTCCTGAGTATTAGATACCGGATGTGGATCTCATATTTTTATTAATATGAAGGGTTTTACTAAAAGTAGAAAGCTAATGAAAATAGAAATCATCATACAAGTTGGAAATGGAGCAAAGGTTGTTGTGTTGGCTGTATGATGCTATGAGTTAATTTTACATAGTGGACTTGTTTTAGTTTTAAATGATTGTTATGTTTCTGCCTTGAGCATAAACATCATTTCAGTTTCATGTTTGAATTTGGATTGTTTAATTTCATTATTGCGAATAATAAATTCTTAATTTCTTATAAAGACGTTTTCTATGCGAATGCTGATTTGTGTGATAGTCTTTATATTCTAAACATTAAAAGGTCCACATATACTCCTATTCTTGACGTAAATACAAAGAGATTCAAGTCAAATGATTTGAGTCAAACCTACATTTGGCATTGTCGTCTTAGCCACATAAATGAGAATCACATTTCTAAATTCCATAAAGATGGAATTTTAGATTCATTTGATTTTAAATCATATGAAACAAGTGTGTCTTGTTTACTAGGCAAGATAACAAATAGTCCCTTTACTGGACACAATGAAAGGGCAAGTGATTTATTGGGTCTAATACATACTAATGTATGCAGTCTTATAAACACAATGACTAGATGTGGTTATCAGTACTTCGTTACTTTCACCGTTGATTTCAGCAGATATGGTTACGTTTATCTCATGAAACATAAATGTGAATCTTTTGAGATGTTTCAAACATTTTAGAGTGAAGTGCGAAATCGACATGGTAAAACTATTAAAGCACGTCGATCAGGATAAAGCGATGAATATTTGAGCCAAGAGTATGGTGATCATCCTAGAAATTGTTGGATTGTCTCAAAGTTAACTCTTCCATCAACTCCATAATGGATTGGTGTTTTCGAGTGGAAAAATTGGACTTTATTAGATATGGTTCGATCTATGATGAGTCGGTCAGATCTTGCTATTTCCTTTTGAGGCTATGCCTTAGAAACTGCTGTGTTTACACTAAATCTTGTTCCTTCTAAAGCGGTTGATAAAACACCATATAAGATGTGGTTTGGAAAAAGACCAAGTTTGTCTTTCATTATGATTTCGGGCTATGAGGTTTTCATATGACGATAAATCTAAAAATAATTATTAGCTAAATCTACCAAGCGTGTATTTGTTACTTATCTTAAAGAAACTAGGGGATATTACTTTTATAATCCAATTGAAAACAAAGTGTTTATTGTTCAGAATGGTGGAAAAATAGCTTATTTCAAAAAAAAAAAAAATAAGTCTTGAAAAAGTTCAAGAACCAAAAATAAGCACTCAACCGCAAGTGGGAGATTAGCAAAATCTTGAACAAGTTGAAGCTCCACAGGTATCACAAGGCCCGCGTAAGTCTGCTAAGGTAAGACATCAGCCTAAGAGATTTATATTTCTTATTACTAATAGTAGTGAGGTGTAGCTTATGGATCAAAATGAGCCTATAATTTATCAAGAGGTTGTATCTAGGCATGAGGTAGATAAATGGCTTAGTGCCATAAATTATGAGATGCAATCCATGTATGATAACAAAGTTTGAAACCTAGTTGATTTTCCTGAAGGTGGTAAGACTATTGAATGTAAATGAGCTTTTAAGAAGAAAACTAACATGGATGGCAATGTGCATACTTATAAAGCACGGCTAGTAACAAAAAGTTTCAAGCAGACTAAAATGTTGATTATGTTGGGACTTTCTCTCCTGTACTCATGCTTAAATCCATTAGAATTCTAATTTCCATAGCGCATATTATGACTATGAGATATGGCAAAGGGATGTAAAAACGTCTTTTCTAAATGGAAAATTACTCGAGGACGTATATATGATACAACCTGAAGGGTTTGTTCATCTTGAGAATTCTAGGATGGTGTGAAAGTTTCGAAGATCTATTTATGGATTAAAGTAAGCTTCTCGGCGTTGGAATCTTTGTTTTGATTAAGCAATTAAGGAATTTGGTTTCATTAAAAATGAAGACGAGCCTTGTGTATATAAGAAGGTTAGTGGGAGCATGGTTGTTTTTCTGGTACTGTATGTTGATGATATATTACTCATTAAAAATGACATCTCAACCTTGTTTAGTGTCAAGTCATAGTTAGGGAAGTGTTTCTCAATGAAGGACTAAGGAGATGTGGCCTACGTATTTGGGATTAAGATTTATAGGGATATGATAGATCTAAAAGGCTGATCGGTCTAAGTTATAATGCTTATATAGACAAGGTACTGAATAGGTTGAGTATGTAAGACTCTAAAAGAGGGTTATTGCCAATGTCTCATGGTATAAGTCTCAACAAGACTCAATGTCCAAAGACTAATGATGAGTAAGAATGTATGAATACGATTCCATATGCATTAGCTATTTGATCTATTATGTATGCCATATTATGCAGTCGACATAATGAATCATATGCTTTGAGCACAACAAGTAGATATCAGTTTGAACCCGGTGAGAGTCACTGGATAACAGTAAAGAACATTCGTAAGTACTTAAAAAGGACTAAAGAAATGCTATTATTTTATAGAAGTTTAGAAGACAAGCTTGTTGTAAATGGTTACACACATACATATTTTCAAACTGATATAGATGACTTTAGATCGCAGTCTAGATATGTGTTTACTTTGAATGGAGGCACAGTGAGTTAAAAAGCTCGAAACAAGATACTGTGGCAATATAGCAACATATGATGCAACTAAGGAGGCAAATTGGATTAAAAATTTCATATCTAAACTTGGTGTTGTTCCTAGTATAGCTATTTGCTTATATTGTGAAAACAACAGGGCGATAGCACAAGCAAAGGAACCAAGATCACACTACCGATCCAAACATGTACTTAGATGTTTTCATCTAATTTGAGAAATCATTGAAAGGGGAGATGTGAAGATTTGCAGAGTTCCTACAGAAGACAATGTTACAGATCCTTCGATGAAGGCTCTTCCATAAGCGAAACATGAAGGTCCTGTTAAGTAATTATGTATTAGATACATGAATGATTGGCCCTAGTGCAAGTGGGAGATGTTGGGGCACGTGCCTTAGGTCAATCTACAAATATTTCTTATGTTATAATCTTAGTTAATAAAATAGAGATTTTTGTTTGCTTTTTTACTATAAGTGATGACATGTTTACCTTATAATAAGATCCATGGATATTTGTTGAAATATCCTAAATGTCCTTAGTTGGTCATTATACTTGGAACTATAATGATTTAGACTAGGATGAATCTTGATTGATGGTCATTTGATGATCATATGTATAGGGATACAAATTGAGATCATGAGTACTTGTTAGGGAACACGGTATTGGACTGAATCGCTATGAGAACACCACATGGATTAAGTTATAGGTGTTACTCATGATAGCTATATCATTTAGTCCTTCGACTTGAGATTACCATAGAATTCAATATTAAAGCATGGTAATTTGACACAGTTAAATGTTGTCTTTAACCAGACAATTATAAAGATTGTGATTGGTTACCATGTGAATAATATGTGAATGTGTGTAATCAAGATAAAATTTGTCTCTCTCGTATAGATAGAGATATCAGTTGATCCCTTGATACGTTAGACTGTTAAATGACCAAGTTCAAGTGAATTGATATGATCAATGTCACTTGGATGTCTTCGGTCTATCTAAAATCGAGACTAGTACGATTGAATGTTAAGGGTGAATTTTCATGCCTTATGATTAATCAAAGGATATCGCCTGAAAAATGGATATGATATATGTTATTCATTAGGTTGTATCGATTTTGATATTCATGCTACTTGGGTATTCCTAATGCCTTGCCAGAGACCGCTTATGTCTTGTGTACTAAAATGATTTTGGTTCTCTGCCAATGTCCCATGAACCTATTGGGCCGCACACAAAGAATGACTTTGCGCAATTTCAATTTGTCAAGAGTAATGAATTTTATATGATAAAACTCATGACATAAAAGCTCTTATGATTTGTTATATGATAACGTCTTAACAGGTGTGTATGTGTAATTTGCTTGAATTGCTTAAATATAATAGTTGGATTGCAAATATAGTTTTTAAGAGAGCTTTTCTACATATATAAATAGAGGTTAAAACCCTAAAATGAAATATTATTTTCGTTTTTACTATTTTTCAATTTTTCTAGATTTTGGGAGAGAAAGAAAAAAAGTTTTTAATTTCTCTTGGGGCTAGCACTTCAAATTGTGGTCACCGTTTGTGTATGGATTTTTTATAGAGGACACGTACTTGAACGTCTTGAAAATCGAATAATTAGAGAAGAAAATCACGAATTAAGGTATGGTTTACTTTTGTAGATCAAGTTTAATGGAACTCATTTTTTATGCTATTAGGGTTTTTAAAAATTATTTTGAATTTTCCATTGCGAATGAACCCTAAAATCTAATAGTAATAACCAAGGCTGATAGATCAGAACTTTCCTCATCAAACAAAGTTGTAAGTGACTCTGATGATTTTGAATTTGAATTATGTAATGATAATAATCGTGTAAAAACATATGTTGAGATGCTAAAAAATGGGAAGAACTATCTGAAAAAGAAAAGGATCTGAATAATCGCAAAACCAAACTGGAAAAAGCAAAAGATACTTCGAAGAAACTCAACAAAAGAAAATCAAAGCTTGACGACATTTTACATCAAGGAAAAGGGTTTGGCGATCATAAAGGCCTTGGTTATGTCAAAGGGTCATCCTAAAAAACTACACAAAATAAACCTATCAAGTTTGTCAATGCTGCACAAGTCATCAAACTCAAGTAGTCACTTGGTCCTGAGCATAATAGTCACTCCAAAAGGAGGTATCATCCTACTTGTTACTATTATGGAGTTTTAGGACATATTCGTCCCAGTTGTTTTTAAAATGATTAGGGAACTAGCAAGAAGACAACCTGAAATCACTCTAAGCAGCAACAAACAAGCTCATAAAAGAAATGGGTGCCTAAAACGATGATGAATTGTGAAGTTGCTCAGATGTCTCTAATATCATTAACGAACTCTGAGTGTTATTTTTATAGCGGATGCTTGAAACATGTGACTAAAGATAGGCATAATCTTATGAACTACCAAACTAATGAGGAAGGACATGTCACATTTGGAGATAGAGCACGAAGTAGAGTGGTTGGCAAAGGAACACAAAATGTTATTAGTTTCCTTTCACTAAATGATGTATTGCATGTTGAAGATTTAAAAGGCAATTCGTTTAGTATCAGTCAGCTCTGTGATCAAAATCTATATGTAAATTTTATTGGAGATAGCTATCAAGTATGTAATGAGAGTGGAAACTATATAATGACAGGAAAAATATCATTTAATAGTAGCTATTTGTTGCAACAACCAATTATAGGCTATTATAATAGTATCTCTATGCAAGATGAAGAAACATGACATAGGAAGCTGGGACATGTACACTTCAGACATATGAAGAAGATATCTGATGTAGGTGAAGTAAGGGGCTTGCTAAAGTCTCAACATACTAATATATGAGTATGTAAGCTATTCCAACTTGGAAAGCAAAGGAGAAAAACACATAAACCAGTTGATAGTTGTAATATCAAGGCAGTTCTTGAGCTCTTCCACATTGACTTGGTTGGTCAAACTCAGGTTACTAGTCTAACAAGCAAATGATATACCTTAGTACGTATGGATAATATCTCTCATTTCACCTGGGTGTTGTTTTTAAGTGAAAAATAGATTTAGTGACTTGTGTTGATGTATTTAATGACTTGTGTATAAAGTTATTAACTAAAAAAGGATCCTCAAGACAAAAGCATTGACTTATTTGATGTATCAAGGAAGTTCTTGAGCTCTTCCACATTGACTTGGTTGATGTATTTAATGACTTGTGTATAAAGTTACTAACTAAAAAAAGATCCTCATGACAAACGCATTATGAGGATAAGAAGTGACCACGGGAAGGAATTCGAGAACTACAATTTCGCTAAGTTCCGCAAATCAAAAGGCATCTATCAAGAGTTCTCTACTATAATTACCCTAAACAGAATGAGGTTGTAGAAAGGAAGAATATGCATGTTTAGGAGATGGATCGAGTCAAGCTAAATTCTTAGGGACTTCCTACGAAATTGTGGGCAGAAGCAATCAGTATAGCTTGCTAAATCATTAATTGGACTTACCTTTAACCATTCATTAAGAAGACTTCCTATGAATTTAAGAAGGGTAAGAAGCTTAACCTAAGCTATTTCCATATATTTGGAACCAAATGCTTTGTACTGAATGACAGGGAGCCATTGGGGAAGTTTGACAAAAGATGTGATATGGGAGTTTTTTTTAGGGTGCTCATCAAATAGAAAAGCCTACAGAATCTTTAACAATAGGACATAAATAATTGTGGAATCAATCAATGTGGTGTTTGATGACTCTTCGTCAGAAGAAAGATTGCAATACTAAAAAACGGATGATTCTAAAAATCCTCCTATCTCATATGTATCTGTTGCAAATCTGTATACAACAGATTGTAGTGATGTTGTTACACCCACCAATGATGTCCCTATTGCATCACCTAGAGAACTGGCCTATGCAGTCAATCAGAACTCACTAATGGAAGACTTAACGTCTGTTAATCAAGAGCCTTCCATATTAATCCAAAAAAACCATCTTGCTTAAAATGTCATTAGATCATTAGAAGAAGGAATGACTACAAGAGAAATAGCTAAGATTAACTATAAGAAGCTACCTAGGTACGTATGCTATGTCTCTTCTCTTGAACCTAAAAGTGTATCTGATGCTCTTCAAGACGAGTATTGGATAATGGTAATGCAAGAGGAGTTGAATCAGTTTCAAAAACTTGATGTATGGACCTTGTTACCAAGACCTCAAAGTTCAAATGTTATTGACACAAAATGGATCTTTAACAATAAGATAAATGTTAAAGGAGACATGGTACGCAACAAAGCCAGATTGGTTGCACAAGGATACAACCAAGTCAAAGGTATAGATTTCGAAGAAACCTTTGATCATGTTGCTCAATTAGAATCTATACGTCTATTGATTGCTTTCTCTTGTTATCTTGGGGTTCAAACTTTATCAAATGGATGTCAAAAGTGCCTTTCTAAATGGCACACTCAAAGATGAAGTCTACGTTGAGCAACCAAAGGTTTTTGAAAATGCACAATTTCCTAGTCATTTATATCACATAAAGAAGGCCTTATATAGTTTGAAACATGCCCCAAGAGCCTGGTATTATAGACTTGCCTCATTCTTACTTACTTAGAGATACACCAGAGGCAGTGTTGATAAAATTCTATTTGTCAAACACCATACTAAAGCTATTCTGAGTGCTCAAGTGTATGTAGATGATATTGTTTTTGGCTCAACTGCAAAATCCTTGGTGGAAGAATTTGTTACTAACATGCAGAATGAGTTTGAGATGAGTATGGTTAGTTAGCTTACTTATTTTCTAGGTCTGCAAGTTCAGCAAGCTCCTCAAGGCACCTTTATTTTTTAACATAAGTATTGCTACTCTTTGGTGAAGAGATTTGGACTCGATAAAGCTTGCCATCTTCGAATTTCAATGGGAACACATGGAAAACTCTCCAAATATGAACATGAAAAACTAGTTGACTGTTCTTTATATAGGAGTATGATTGGAAGTGTTTTGTATCTCATGGCTAGTAGACCAAACAAAACCTTTAGTGTACATGTGTCTGTGTGTAAGATATTAGGCTACTCCAAAAGAATCACACCTCACTACTATGAATCACATCATACGATACATAGCAGGTTCATCTCATCTTAGTTTTTGGTATTCCTCTAATGCTAATTTTCTTTAGCTAGATATAATGACTGAAAAACACTTTTGGAGGATGCTTCTTCGCTGATACAAACATGGTATCCTGGTTCAACAAGAAACAAAACTCAATATCTTTTTCCACTGCTAAGGCCGAATACATTGTAGTGGGTTGTTGTTGTACCTAATTATCGTGAATGCGCCAGATGCTACATGATTACAACATCCAATTACAACAAATTATAGTCTTATGTGACAACAATAGTGCCATTGACATATCAAAAGATCCTCTACAACACTCAATGACCAAACAGATTGACCTAAGGTATTATTTTATTTGCGATCTTATTGAGAAAAGGGTTATAGACATTCAATATATCTTAATTGAGATGCGATTGAATGATATTTTCACTCAGGCATTTGATGCTAAAAGGTTCGAAATGCTACGAGGAAATATTGGGCTCTGTACAAATGTAATGCTCATTTGACTACTCCCCATGATTTCTTTTAATAAATTTTTATTTAATATTATTTTAGAAAATATGAACAAGGGGGAGTACGTTGTTTGTATTTGTGTGCATATATTTTTTAACCCTTGTGAGTAGGCGTTTTGCACAATGGATAACTTATTGATCTATGTGTTTTGATCATTATATGATTTTCTAATTTTTGAGTTTATCTTAATGGGGACATTGGGTTGGTGAGAGATTTAAGGGGGTAGTTAGCATCTTAAGTGCATTTGTGATTATCCAATCGAAATTCGCTTTCTCTTTCTAAATTGGGAATGATATAAACCTAATAATCATAATCCTTCTTAAAGTTGTGTTTCTCTCCGATTTCTCCTTCATGATCAGTGCGATTTCAGTATTTACTTCAGTTCGCTATGGATGTGGCCAAGACTGAGCAACTACAGATATACTATTTCGCACGAAGGGTTGCTGACATGATTGCTGAGGCAGTAGTGGCATCTGGAGCTTGTACTCTGTAAGAGATATTCGACCAAGATTTGGCACACGAGTCCTTCTTGATGCATAGAGAGGGTAGGTATATTACTTGGATAGAGGTACATACTAGACGTAGCTCTAGATAGAAGAGACAGAGAGATTGGGACGATCGAGAGGACAGATAGTACGGCTGAGACAATATGATGATTAGGTAGCCAAAGCTTATGCAGTTCCCTTATTAGCGGCGCCGCCGATGAGGCAGATACATGAGCCGAGAGGCAGGGATTGGAGATCACTGGGTTAGGGCTGGAGCTTAAGATATGGTTATTCGACTGCATGTTGGTAGTGTGGGTAAGAGGGGCACATCAAGAGGGATTGTCCCAAGAGATTAGTGACTCCATCAATGGTGACACCTGTGTAGACTCGAGAGTCGATGCACGTGGTGAGTGAGCCAGGCCGGGAGATGTCTAAGCAATAGGTTCAGGGTATATGACTTTGTAATTTATTTTTTTATAATAACATATATGTTCATGCAAGCATGGTGGTACTATGATGATATCATGGTCGATCATAGTGGCATGATGGTAGATTATTGTGTTATGACATGGGATTGTCGTAGGTTGTAGCATGGCATGAGATTGTCATGGTGAGTAAGGATAGGTCGTGTCAAGGCATGAGATTTTCATTGCGAGTAAGGATAGGTCATAGCATGGCATGGGATTGTAATGGTATTTTATATTTTTTAGGATTATTATGTTGGGATACATGATGGGAGAGGTTTACAATTACTGGTGTTAGGTAACTAGATCAGGGAAACTTGAACATGGAAATTGAACTGAGAATATGTTGCAGAGATGTTGGAAAAAGAATGATTGATTTTTACCACCTCAGAAACATGCACCTAAGTCTCAGGGTAACACTACGTTCCATGCGATGGGAGTAGTGGGGGCCTTCAAGGGACTATAGAAGTGTACTATCAAGGTGTGAGGTCATACGGGGATAAGCTAGATGCATAAGAATTTACTCGAGATTTAAATCTCCGGGATGAAATTCTCCTAGATGGGAAGAATTGTAACAACCCATATTAATTAAATTAAGATTAACGTTAATCTCGGGAATTAACTGTCGTAATTCGGGCGTTGCATGGATAACTTGATTAACTCGGACATGATAACAAAGGGAATATATTATTTGTGGATGATGGTTACGTATATGTGGTGTTTAAAGTTATTATTATTATATTGCATGACATGTGTGTACGTTGCTATCAGGCGAGTTAGTGTGACGGGTGTTCACTTCGAAAGGCACGTCAACATGGGTATTAAGTAGGCGAACTATGGGTACACTAGGAAACTCAACTAATTCACTTTAGGATGACTAGTTAATCAATTTAAATGGGTAATGTAACCATACGCTAAGTGATTGAACTAAAAATAATAAAATATGGAGTACCTTGAAATGCGTGCCAAAATGCGGAGCCTCGAGTGCCGGGTAGTCGAGGGATTAGTGGAATCATTAATATGTCCATAGGAGGTTCTAAAAACACTAATCACATGTATTATAATGGGCCTAAGATAAGTAATTAAATCAAATCACAAGCACCTTCCAACCTGAGTTGAGTAGTGGACTAAGCTTGGGCTTCCACGGGGAAGCGTTTTGGAAACGTTGCTCGAGAGCAAAATGAGGTACTTTGTCTTGCTTTCCTGTAAAAAAAACCCCGATGGATTGAAACTGGGCAGGAAGCATACGCTTAGCCATTTGACCTCGACCACTTACAAAAGCACACACACAAGGCAACTAAAAATCCCCGATTAGGGCTCAGGTCTGGTTTAAAAGGCAGCTGAATGTTTCGAGCTGGTTCAATTCATTGCCACAAACCTATAGTTTTGTTACTTAAATTGGAATCTATATGATTTTTTTAAAGATGTGAATTGACACATCTAGAAGCTATGGGAGTATCAATTAGTGTCACTTGAGTTTGGTTAGTGGGAGTTAGTGGGTTAAGTGGCAATAAATGGGCCATTAGATGAACCTTGAGATATGTAAACACATTGAAATCAAGGGCTAGAAATAAATATCACCTTAATATATAAGATGGTTTGATAAAAACATGCAAATGAAACAATTGTGATATATAAGCTTACTGGAGAGAAGAGAAGGAGATTGGGAAGCTGAAATTCAATCATTTTGGAGGACAAATCAAGGATTAAACTAAGGTAATGTTCTTCTCCATTTCATACACTTTTATTTGAGCCCATTTTTGTGAATTTTTGATAAAATTCAAATTAGAAGGTTAGATCCCTAGTTTTGATGAAACATTGATGAAATATATGTTTTATGATCATTTTTATTAAGGATTTACAACTAGTTTTGAATAAATGGTTGTTTTGAAGAAATTGGAAAAACTAGTGAATTTATGGGATTTAAGGAAATTGATCAAATTGTTGTTCTGAGGTTGTTTTAATTGTTATTTTGGGTCAATTTGATATGGAGAGGGTGTTAAATCGGTCTAGTTAGCTAATTGGGGAATTTGGGACAAAATTCTTGAGTTGAAAATTCTGTCATAGAGGGTAATTAGCGTGCTAACTAGACTGGTTAGTGTGCTAATTAGTCTGAGCACTTAACTATTTCTCAAAATGAAGAACTGTAGCCCACTAGATAGATCCCCTAGCGCGTTAACTTCACCTAAAGCACTAGGTAGGCCCATTAGCGCGCTAATAATAGATAAAAACTGAATTTAAGGGATTGTTTTGAGATTTTAAACTTAATACATATCCCAAAATTTTGTAAACAACTTAAACATGTAAAATTGGATTTCAGGGACTTAGGGGACCGTGGCTCGTGTTAGGGAGCTTGTCGGATCAGATATGGGACTCCAGGGAAGTCAGAGCGCGGATTGAGGTGCGTAAACTCATTGGAATGCTTTACAGAATTCATGATTTGTTTTATCGATGTCGGATTACATGTGTGACTGCTAGTTGGCACATATAGGGCCTCACTCCTATTTCAGCTTGTGTATATATTGGTTGTGGCTAAATCGATTGCATGGGTTACTTATGATAGTGCTAATGTCGATGGTAGTAGGATATACTTGCGGTCGTCGAGACGGATTAAGGGGGTCCTGATGTGTAACAACATTGGGAAAGGACCATGCCGTTTACTAAAGTTAAGATTTAGTCACTATTATGCGTGGTTCTTATTCAATTTTATCAATTACTGGCTGGTTTGGGTAAGAGTTTTCTCATGATTATACAATTTTATATTTAATCTTGCTTTATTTCATAGCACGTTTAATTGGTATATGCTATTTATTTATTTCACGTTACTGATTTTGCTTGTCATGTGCTGCCTACATTCACGGGAATATGACGTACTATTGCCAGGTGTTATATTTGCATTTCTCGTAGATTATCAGTTTGATTTCATAAACATTGTGTGGACTTTTCTTGGAATTCTTCTTACTGGTCTCGTCACAGTATTTGTTGGGTGACCGAGTGTAGATCTTTCGACAAACAAAAGCGAAGGCAAGGAGGTACTGGGCGACTACCTCTGCGATTGAGGAGCCGGCTCGTGTGTGATATCAATATGTATTTATTTTTTTTTGTTGGGTTCTGGGGACCATAGAAAATTGATTACATGTATATGAGACTTTTGTTATGCTTATTTCGCCTTGATATATACATGATATCTTTTGCCGGTTTTTCATTACTTAAGATTGTTAAATACTATATAACTTACTTAATTTAAGACTTATGCTATAAAATTGTGATATAACTTGATAAATTAATTAAATAGCTTAACTAAATCATTGATGCCTATGTAAAGATTAATTAGCATAACTAGGGTTAGTTGGAAAAAGTGTAAGCAATCAGGTTGGTCACGGGGCGTCAAAGATAAGCAGGCCATGACGTGGCAAGGCTTGGTGATGTGGAATGCTACGTGGCGGGTTCCAAGGCGGCCTAGAATTTGGGGCCGCCACATATACAACTTATACTATATATTTGTATAAAGAAGCACTTAAAAATTAATATTTGTATACAAATATATAACAACACTTTTATATTGAAACAAAATAAAGGACTTCAGTTTTTGGAAAAAAGTAGCTAGTACTTAGATATAATATATATATATATATATATATATATGTATATCTATATATTAAAAGAAAATTCGAATAAGTTATACTATATGTACTTAAAAACTTTAATTAATGACAAAGTAGTACTTATATATATAGTATATATACTTAATAGATCTTAATTGCACATAATAAATCTTCAATAAAATATATTGCACATTTAAAAACTCAAACCACATGTATATATTGAACCAAAATAGATGACTTAAAACCAAAGAATACTTATGCTAACTAGTTCTATGTTGAAATAAAATTATAATAATTTATAATAACATCTGAAACAACATATATATATATATATATATATATATATATATATATATATTATGCAAAGTACGTGCTAATTAATGCAATCGAATTGACTTATTATGTTTAACATTCCTTAGGCCTTCGAGATGTCTGTATCTCGAGATCAGATGTATAACCGTGTTGAAGTTGGTTAGAATCGATTAGAGCTTGTGGCTGGCATGAAGGACTTTATAAAATCTGTGATGCAGCACTGCACCACTTTCATCAACGAAGGGAAAATTTGATGTCCTTGTTGAAAATGTTGAAACGAGAAATATTAGGATGTAAAAATAGTATAGCTTTATGTAGTGATTCTAGGATTCATTCCCAAATATTATTGTTGGACTGAGCATGGAGAGGAAGAATTGTTAAATGATGTGGGCGATAAAGATGATGATACAATATACAAATATCTGATGTTATATAATCAAATGATATAAGACCACACGGGGTCGAGTTTCAATTGGAACTGTGAGGAGCCAAACCCTAAATCCAAAAACTTATTCGAAATGATTAAAGCAGCAAATCAATGGCTTTGCCTAGATTGCGAGACAATGAAAAAACTCTCAACTACGGCGCATTTGTTGACGATAAAGTCGACTTACCATATTTTGGAGTAAGCATTCGATGAAATCTTACAGGTTTGTAAAGAAACGTTGCCTAAAGTCAACTGTTTGATAGATAGCTTTTACAAATGTAAAAACTTAATGCACTAGTTGGTTCTGCCGTATGAGCGAATTGATTGTTATCTTCAATTACGCATGCTTTATTGGGGGATCCGACACTTACCTTATATCTTGCAAGTTTTATGGGGTACTTAGGTTTAACTCTAACAAACGTCCGCACAAAACAATACTTTACTTTCCTTTGGAGCTTTGTCTACAATGTTTTTTCGTATTGAAAGGTATAATGAAACACATGCGATGGCACACAGAACACATTAGTGATGAAGACAATATGTAGCATTGCTCCGATTCCATGGCATGGAACTACTTCAATCAAGTGAACCCTACCTTTAGCTCTAGGTTCGTAACGTTTGACTTGGGTTATGCACAGATGGGTTCCAACTTTTTGGAATGACCGACAAACCGTACTCTTCATGGCCAGTGATTTTAACATCGTATAACTTGCCTTTGTCTATGTGTATGAAGAAAAATGTGATGCTCTTAATAGTCATCAGACCTGGATCGACCAATCCGTTGCAAAAAAATTGATGTTTTTCTCCATACATTGGTGAAAGAATTGCAGGACTAGTGGTATGACGGAGGGCCTACATACGATGTATCGAAAAAGATAAACTTTTAAATACGCATTATACTTATGTGGACTGTCAGCGACTCTCCAGCGTATAAGATGTTGCTGGGATGGAGCACGCACGGGAGGACAACTTGCCCTTATTGTATAGATGATTTATACACTTTCCAATTGAGGTTTGGCAGAAAAGCAACTTGGTTTGATTGTCAATGATGTTTCTTGTCGTGATCTTCAAAGGAAAGGAAAGACAAGCTTAGTTTCCCTAGAAATAGAGTTGTATTAGACAAATCACTTGCCAATAAATCAGGTGAGTTTATCTTTCGCAAAATCGAAGCTTTAGGGCTAATGAAGGTCACTGAATTGAGATTGGATGCTATATACAACAAATTCTTGAAGACTAGTGGGCAGAGCAAATGAAGTATACTATGGGACTTGTCGTATTGGAAGAAGAACCTTGGCAGACACAACCTAGACGTAATACAAATTGAGAAAAATGTTTTTGATAACATTTTTAACATAGTCATGAGTGTGCCAGGGAAAATAAAAGATAACGCTAAGTCTAGGGATGACTTAAAGGATATTTGTTATTGGCTAGAGCTTCATTTTGATCATATTAATAAGAAATAACTAAAGGCAAGATACGTGCTTGAAAAGCGAAGAAAACAATTGTTATGTAAGTGGATTAAAGATTTGCACGTTCTTAAAGGTTACGCATCTAACATCGATCATTGCGTAGATTCTAAGAAGTTGAAGATGTTTTTGATGAAAAGCCACGATTGCCATTTATTTATGCAACAAATTTCACCGATTGCATTTTGGGATCTATTAGAGGAGGACATAAGGATTGCTATCAACGAGTTGAGCATTTTCTTTAGAGATTTAACTACCAAAAATTTAAATGTTGAGAATCTATAGCTTTTTCATGAAAAAATTCCAATGATATTGTGTATATTGGAAAAAAAATTCTTGCTATGTTTTTTCGACTCAATGGAGCATCTCCTTATCCATCTAGTGTACGAAGCTATCCTTACTGGCCCAGTACAATCTCGATAAATATATCATTTCGAGAGGTAATTAATTATACTTGTGGTGTCGACTGTTTCTCGTACACAATTACAAATGTTTAAAATATATATCTACCTAATTTATCTCTACGTATGTTGGTATTTTAAACAATTGAAAAATTATGTCAGGAATAAGGCAAGAATTGAGGCCTTAATATGAATGCTTAATTGGTGGAAAGGCAACTATGCCTTGTTCATAATATTTTGAGGAACACATATCTACATCGCACAATCGTCCGCCTCACGATTAGGATGGTGGAGTTGGCCAACCTAAAACTTTGATGGCATCTTCTCAATTTTCACTTACCTAAGTTAGGCCTTTGGGAAATCAAAGAAGCGTTATCCCATGGATGAGAAGTGTAACACTGCAAACATATATATTTTTTTGAATTGTCCTAAAGTCTCTCCTTTCATGAGGTATACATAAATACGTTACAACTACCAATTTTCATGTCGATTCTTAAATATCTTTATTCTAGTCAATCGTAATCCTTGATTTCTTTCATCTCTTGTTAGGATGTACATATCGGAGTTGCATGCCAAAGTTCTGAATATTACGCAAACTGAGTTCGATGAATATCTTGAAAAAAAATCTTAACTTGGTTCCAACAATCTATATGTTATTAATAAATGCATATTAACACAATTCTTCTTGTTTTGTTATTTAATTAAAAATGAAGTTTATCAACCAAAAATATTTCAACTGTAGGCGCCATCGTATATTCAAGATACAACACTTCAAATGCTTTCGTACGGCCTAAGTCGACTTTGCACCATATATCATGCCTATCTTGTCAATGGATACAAGTCTCATATAATGTCACATAGCACAAAAAACAATGACATAGTAGCGGGGTATGTGTTAGGGGCACATATTACACAGAATGTGATAACGACTTCAAGTGTACATTCTTTCTTACCCAAGTGTACTTTCTTTCTTACCCAAGTGTACTTTCTTTCTTACCCAAGTGTAAGATAGGCACATAACAATTGGCAAGCCACATGTAGACTTCAATCAAAGTTTATCGATGAACATAACTTAGTCGAGAACGTTGATAGTGCGCCTACCTAAGAAGACGCTTTTCAAGAGAAGCTACCTAATCATGACACTAAGGTTGATATTGGGAACAATATTGCTATTTTGCTAGCTAATCCTAGTGGCTCACACATGTTAGACACCATTGAATAAGATGATGAAACTAATGAAATTGATACTCCCGAGTTTTCATCGGATAATAGGAACGTGACAATGAAACATGACATAACCATTTCTGTAGGTAAAGGAATATGAAACCTAGTCTTATATTTGTTGTAAAATGTAGGACGTTTATATATAGCTGTTTCTAACTTAGTTTTAATTTTTTAAGAAAGTCATGCCAGACAGAGGATACAGTCCATCACGCGGTAAGAGATGTAGTGGACGATCGGGTAGACAATCCGGTAGCAACAAAGATAGTCGATCTCACTACTCAGATTGTTCAGACTTACGATCTCATGATGATGTTGCTCCACAGACTAGTCTGGGGTAGTAGCCTCAGCATCAACATCCTCAGTAGCATCACCCTTAGCAGGCTCCCTTATATCATCCATACCCCTTTCCACCCTCTCAATAAGGCCCCTTTTTCATTAGATACCCTATCTTATTTACATCCACCACATCATCCTTTAGTGTACAACATGTCTTTTCCATTTGTGTTTGCAAATGACACGACCTCTATGCAGATGTACTCTACACTCGTTTCATCGCTACCTACATCACTCATCGCCGATCATGTTACCACATGGCCATATGGTGGGCTTACTTTTTCATTAGGGATCAACATCTCCATTACATCAACACGACCGCCAAATAGCCACACAGCTAAGCCCATCAGATTTGCATGCCTTACAGTTTTTGAGTTCTTCTACATACCCTTATAGTGACCCATCCATTGGCACTACCTCATATGGATGATGACGAGGCGTTCAGGCTGCTAGAACCCTTGGAGGCAGCGCTGCTACCTAAGACATAGAGCGAATATTCTTGGTTTTCAATGATAAGAGATAGTAAGTAGACCCAATATAGCTACGTATATCTACGTTTCGTTAATTTACCAAAATTAAGGTCTAAAATATATTTTCAATTTAGTGGATGCAAGTTGCACTTGTCGGACAAAGCTGCAAGGGAGATGACCAGGCATAAAAGTATTCGTTACAATGAGTACTTCTTACACAAGGATGGATATTCTTAGGAACATCTTCTTGAACATATACGAGACGTATACTGGAATCAATAGAAGGTAGAAAATCTTCTAGTCAAAGCTTTTTCTTTTACTTAGGATATATAGATTCAATATTTTTGTACATAGCTTTATTTCGATTAGGATCCATCAGATGGCAAAGCTATTAAAGAGGTGTATTATAGCAGATCGCCACTCGGTATGCCGACTTCATCAGCAACATGTGTTCGAAAGGCAAAAAGCTAGGCAATGTATATACTGAGATCTTCGAGCACTATAAGAAAATGCAGTCCACCCCTGAATTTAAAAAGAATTTAGAGCAAGCAAGCAAAAATTGACGTACAAATATAGAAGGACCCGGTATGGGTATGGTTATGCATATAGGTGGTTCCATATCCATTTATCAACATGTAGAGAGATTGGTAGGTCATGTTATAATAAGTACATATATATGTATATATATTTTATATAAGTCTCAACCTTAATCCTACTTAAAATATGTTTTATAGGAGGAGAAATTACGTCGACCCTCGACTGCTTTGGAGTTATGTTTGTACTTTCATATAAAAGATCATGACGACGTTACTTTCCTAGATCAGAGAGTAGAGATGATTGTGTAAGAAAATAGTTTTATAGTAATTGTTTGTTTAATTAATTATAGGTATCAATGGCTTATAAATATGATTTGTGAACGTTAAAATTCTTAATTCAGAAAACGATATGCAACAGATGCATGGAGCTCACACAGTCGTAGTCTGACATGCCGATTGATGAGACAAAGTTGTATTTGTCTATCGTGGAGCGTGATGACAAAGGACATACATATGGATTTGGGTGGACACCATTAGGGTCGAGGCGTAGATATGTTGGAGCAGGATTTTCTTTGCCTATGTCTACTAATGATGATCTCATTGAGCAGCTGAGGGGGGACATTAAAGAGTTGCAAAAAAGTCTTTTAAGGTAATCAATGGTAAAACCCTCGACCGTGACCAATTGCAAGAGATGCAAGTACATTTAGGTTGCGTGGTGCAGGCTCTGATGGACAAACTTGGAATTTCATTCGCGCCTCCAACAGATGTTGATGATGGCTAAGAAACTGACCACGATCTCGATGATTGAGTCCTGTGATGTATGCACTTATGTAGACTTAGGCTTTTTTTTTATTTTGTAGTAACACGGGTACATTTTTAGACTTGTAAACTTTCTTTGATTATATTTATTTCAATTATATAATTTAATTTATTTATTTATAATTATTCTTCAAAAAATATTCTTTTCACCAAAGTAAATTAAAAAATTGTTACTTGTAATTAAAACTATTTTTTTTTCAAAAAAGTTGTTTTATAATGAAAATGTTTTATAGTGTTTTAAAAATATTATTGTTTTATAATGTTTTATAATAAAGATGTTTTAAAATAAAAAAAATAATTTTATTATTAATGTAAATGTTTTAAGTATGTTGTATAATGTTTTTCAATTTTTTTTTATTATAATTAAAAACTGTTATTGTTTTATATTATTTAAAATAAAAATATATTAATTTCACTATAAATTTAGATAACATAAATGGTTTATAATGTTTTTTTAAAAAAATTAAAATTTAATTATTAATTTAAATAAAATATATATTGAATTCTTTTTTAAAAACAACTATAATTAACAAAACGTTTTTTGTTAAATATTTTTTCTAGATTAGTGACGGGCACAACGACGAGCGTCCGCCACTGTTCCTATCTACGTAGCTGACAGACTAGCCACGTGGCATATTTATATGACGGGATTACCGATGGGAGGTCGTCGCTAAACCTGGTCGCGATCAAAGAGCTCGACTGATATACGTGGCATAATATAACGATAGGTACCTGTCGCTAAATTCTAACTCCCGCTGCAAAAAAAATTAGCGACTGTTGTTCCCTTCGCTATTCCTTTTTGACGACGGGATTTGTAGTGATTGCATTAATTTGATTGTGAATACGATTATAATATTGACAAAGAATCAGGGACTTTTCTTTACAAACATTTAGACCATGATAATACACAAACACCGTTAGAAATCTAGAAGCACATAATGTAACAAAATCTCAACAAGGAAAAATAAAATCAAAATTTTTAATAAAGGAAAAATTATCATCGACTAAATGAAAAATCTTAAGAAAGCACCAATCCAGTAGTCGCACAAATTTACAAACAATCGTTAAGAGAGATGTACTGCCAGAAGAATGGAACCGATCTTCACATATATGTACAAACATGTAGTTTATTAAATGAATAAATAAGAGAAGATGTGATTGAAAAGAGAAGATCAACAATGATTTAAGATCTATAATCGAAAGAGAGAATCAAAGAAAGAATTTTAGGATTTGGAGCTACAACCTTTTTTAATCCTATATCTTACTCTTAAGTTAGATCACACCATTTTCTAAGGAACACCCTTAGATACACATAAAGATGCATACCCATATATATACATTGATACAAAAAGCAAGAGACACCACCAAACATGTGTTTTTAATGCGTGGCTTTTATTTTTTTCCATACATTTTGATAATGGAAAAATTAACTTTGGGGGGCTGTACTCAATTGGATGATTTGAAAGGATTTAAAAGAGTTTGGAGGATTTTGAAATTGAGGTGTATTTAAGTTGGATTTGAAAAGACTTTAATTGACTTTTGAAAAGTCAAGGGGTATTCAATCAAGATTTCGATGGATTTTAATAGATTTCTAAAAGTTTAGGTGTATTCAATTTTTAAACTACATTAGGGTTTTCGTGGATTTTAATGGATTTGGATGAGTTTCTATTCAAAAAATACACAAGACTAAATCCCATCCTAGCCATGAGACTTGAATCAAGTCCTTCCAAATCCTTCAAATTCCATAAAATCCATAGAAATTCATCATTTAAAAAAATTCATGTATTTGTCAAATTGAATACACCCCTACCATGTTATTTCGTGAAATTACATCCTCAATTGTTAGTTTATGAATCAAATATAAGAGAAGTTAGTGAGCAACCAAAGAATATGATAAAAGATTAACAATGACAATCCAAAAGCTTCTAAATCTGTTTGTCCTCAATAAATTAGTAATGTCAAAAAATCTCCAATTACATCTCAACTATTTCTATTTTTATTGTCATACAAGTTAATCTTAATTAGGATACTAATAAAAAGAAAATGTAAACTTAAAATGATTTGGGTCTACATAATTAACTTATCTATATCCTATATAACTACTTATACTTATCCTAATAAGTATCATATGCATCAATTCCCCCTGACTTTGAAAATAAACTCATCCTCAAGCTAGCATGGAGTGTCTAAAAAGAGCAAAATGAACTTCAAAATCATCAGGTGGAAAGTCCTCATAAACGTTTGAAACATTGAAAGTAGAAGAGATTTGCAGAGTGGGTAGAAGATTAATGACATAAGCATTATCACTAATCTTGCTCTTGATTCGGAAAGGACCAAGTTTCTTCAGCTGCAATTTATTATAAATGTCAGTAGGAAATGTTTTTCATGTAAATCAATTATCACCAAATCACCCTCTTCGAAGACTTTGCGCTTAAGATATTAGTCATCATCAATTTTATATTTAATGTTAGCGTCGAGAAGTTTTTGACAAACTTCTTGATGGAGTTGTTGTACCTGTTCAATAAAGTTTTTAACATGTCTAGTCAAAATCATTAACAACTTTATTCAGTTAGCTTCAATAATGGTTGAAAACAAATGTAAGACTTTGTAAAAAGAGTACTCATCTCACATGCATTCTGTTCAAATTCTTCTGAGAGTTCACAAACTTAAATGCTTAATGATCACTATGAAGAATAAACTCTTTTTGAACCAGATAATGTTCTCAATGTTTCACTATTCATATAATGGTATAAGTTTCTTACTCATAAATAGTCCATTGTTGTCTAACTGAATTTATTCATTAAAAAATCCAATTGGATGACCATATTGGAGAATGACTGCACCTATTCTTATAGCAACGCATTTGTCTCAACTATAAAACTTTCTCAAAATTTGGAAGCATTATTGTTGGAGAATAGCTAACTTTTTCTTTGATAAGGGCAAAAATAATGTCATATGGTTCATCCCATTGAAACTTCCTAAACTTTAAGCTATCTGTAAGTGAGGCGACAATAGATTTGGATCCTTTGATAAAGTGCATGTAAAATGTAGCCATACTATGAAGTTCATGGATAGTAGAGGAGATAGGCCAACCTCGAATAGCTTGAACTTTATTTTCATGAGCTTGAACTCCATGATCACCAACAATGAATCCTAAAAACAATAGCTTAGTAACAAGAAATTTATATTTCTTTAAATTCAAATAAATCTTGTTGGCACGAAGAACATTAAGTACTTCCCTCAAGTGTAAGAGATGACTATCAACATCCTTACTATACACCAAAATATCATCAAAGTAGACCACCACTAAGTGCCCAGCAAAAGGTTTAAAGACTTAATTCATAAGCCGCATGAATGTACTTGGTGCATTTCTTAACCCCAAAAAGGCATGATAAGACATTTATACTACCTATCCCTAGTTTTGAAGGCTGAACTCCCCTCATCACCTTCTCGGATGCAGATTTAGTGATACCACTCCAAATATTCATTGTAGAAAACATCTTTGAACCCTCCAATTAGGCAAGCATGTTTTCTAGGCGAGTTATGGGGAATCGATATTTGATAATGATCTTTTTTATGGCCCTACTATTTACACACATTGACTCTTATTCTGTGTTATGTCATTCTTGGTTTTCACCTATGTAATTCAAGTAGAATAGCATGCTATTAGGTAGGAGATCTATGGTATTGAAAATTTACTTCCTTTATGCATTAGTTATGCATTCATCATTGTTTGATTTCCTAAATTGTGTCATTTCCTGAGTTATGTAAGTAGTTCTCATATTTAGGACCAATATATATATAGATGGCTGTGACACATGGGGCCACTAGATTCTAAGGATGTCGGGATCTCACCACTAGCTTGAGCGGCACACAAGGTAGTCGGCAAGTGTGTACATATATGAAAAATGGGGAATCATGGGCATATCTATGCCCTATATAGTGGATCAGAGTTGATGTGATGTAATTTCATAGTCAATCAACCCTAGATCATTATTACGTAGTCGAGTGTCAGTTTCACGATGTTTAACTGAAGTATCTTATACATGGTTCTTGTTCAGTTTTCCTTGCTCTTGTTATGCTTTTAGATACTTGTTGTATATTTGGAAATATGGATGAATGTCTCTCAGTTTTACTATTTACTTTACTGTACTCACCTTCTTTTTTATGATGGTGGGTGCAAATATTTCGAGTAGCAGATTAGGGAAGGAGAAGATTGATGATTATTTTTGAGTCGTCGGAGGATATTTTCTGCTAGTTTTACAGGTGATCATTTTGAATCTATTAATTACGTCATTTTATATAACTTTAGGTTGTTTATTAGATTGAGAGACAAGACTTCCCTACTATATCATGTATTACTTTAGTTGGTTTTATATGATCGTCTGTTTACCTAGTTTCCATAGTAGGTGTTTTATAAGTGCTTATGCTAGTTTTACTAAGTCTTCCACTAAAAGTTGAGGTAATGATAACGATCAATTAATTAACTCTGATGATTTTGAAATGAATAGCAATTATTTTTATCATGAGTAACGAGGTGAATGAGGTGAAAAGACTGACTAGTATGTTATCAAGTCCTAAATGGCATGGGTTAGAACTTAATGACGGGATTAGGGCCGATGGTACCCAATTAGAGGAGCTGGGACACCACACTTAGTATCAGAGCCTAGGTTTGTAGAGCATAGGTAATGGAGTATTGTTTATTTTTTAATGAGATACCAACAATACAGCTGGTATCAAAGCCTAGGCTGGTAGAGCCTAGAAAATGGAGAATGGCTTATTCTATAACATGATACTAGCATTATAGTTGATATCATAATCTAAGTTCTCGATAAGTACACAATGAAATTTAAATAAAACATAAATCTTATATATGTCAACCAAACGATCCTTGCTTAAAAACTATTAGTTAGGAAGTGAGCGAACGTGAGTTGGGGATTGTTGTATGTGTATATTTTATGTTTTGTACTTATATATACTCAATATTTACGTAGTAGCCAATATTATGATCACTATCAATATGCAGAATGTGATGGCAGACCAATGGGAGGGAATAGATGGTAGAGCTAGCGGTAGTCAGCATATGGTATCGACTGAGGATTTTTAGAGTTTATCGGATAGAGTTGCGACACAGATTCTGCAGTTGGCCGGCTTCATGTAAGATATGACGATGTGTATGTACTTTCTTGCATAGACAGCTACTACTACTACTTTGTCTACAATACTAACGGAACCACAGGCGCATATTATTACGATTGATAATATGCAGCGTTGGACTGACACAATCATTGCCTAGTGATGGTTGTTGCCCGAGCTCCTCAGGATTGTACGAGAACATATAGTTTTACCAGTTGTTTCCACCGTGCCTATTACAATAGTGCTTTCAGAACATGAGATTCTGATTGTATTGGCCACTACCACCTCAATACAACAAGCATCCTAGCTACTTATAGCACCAATAGTACCTATTTCATTTGAGATGTTTTCTATGGTAGTACCATCGGAGTTTGCGGTTGACGCTACGCTTACATCGATCGAGAGCAATATGAAGAGGGAGAACCATAAAGGATTGAAGAAAAAGTCAAGGGATCCAGTTCATCAGGATTACAGATACCAATCACTATGACAACACCGTATGTACACACTTCTTCAATGGCACATGTGATGGCGAGTAAACATCCATCCATGTCTTTGATCGTTATTATTCGACTGACCTTTATTTTGACTTTGCCAACCGAACACCTCTAATAGTGCAACCAATGTAGAAATTTCAATAAGCTCAGGGCATTAGAGACCAGTATGCATTGAGGCAGGAGCAGAGATTCACTTTGAGATCAACTAAGTTGACAAAGCAGGTGAGACATATGACGTACTACAGATGTGTTCAAAAGGGAAACATCATGAGTTGCGGTCCATAGTCAGTGAGTAGATTCCTCATGCCACCACAAGTAGGATTGGTATTATAACCGACGCAGATTCAACTTTCATCAAGCGATAGTGGCTGAAATGCGGAGGAGATTACCGATATGTTAAAGATGTCTTCAGATTGGACATATAGCTCGACAGTGTCCACGACCCATAGATCTTCTTCACCAAAGATATAGAGTGGGAATAAATATAGTGGTAGTAGTCCATAGAGACAGAGATTGGTGCACGGTCAGGCAATCTCGATAGCACTGAGAAGACAACCAGCATGTTATGAATGTAGAGACGAAGGCAAACTTAGAGATACATGATCTTGGTGAGTATACACATTTATTATTGCGTTATTCATGCATTATTTGACTTAAGTATAACAATAGCTACACTGGTGATTTGAGAGTTAAAAGTGATCACTGGACTGACGAGAATGACTCAAATAAGTCATATGGGTTGAAAAGATAATAAAACTTTTGTTACCTGATAAGCACACTAAAAACTTTCATAAGGAAAATTACGGCTAGTGAGATTTTTTGAGTACTATGACTAGAGTGTCGTATATTGTGATAGTATGGATGCGGTAACTGAGCATAAACTCACCCATATCAATAATTGAACCAAGGGTAAGCAGACAGGGGATCCACCTGTGGTAGTTGAGAAACACGAACTTTGAGGCTAGTATCATTTGAGATTTTAGCTAGAGTAATTATTTAGAGAATAAAATGGGAAAAATTTATCCCATACATGTTAAATGGTGAAAAAAAAATAAGAGTTGATTATCGGGTGACTCCAATTTTTCAAGAATAAGTTTGAGTTATGAGATTAAGCTTGTGATTAAGTTTAATTTCGAGGAAGAAACTTCTATTAGTTGGGAAGACTGTAACAACTCAGAATTTACTAATAGCAAATTAGTCTCTAATCGAGGTTAACTCTTGATGTGGGATCCACATCGAGATACGTGCATTGACTAAGGCAATATGGTTGAGGTATATGTTAGTTTTATTGTGATGTGTTCCTAGTGTGATGTATATGTGTAGATTACTAAGTCATTCCTACTTGTATATAAATATCGAGATGTTAGCGGGGACATGCCTCAAGATGTGTGCCTGTGTGGGACCAAGGTAGAGAGTGTTGTGGTAAACTAACTTAAGTTAATACGGCTTAGTTAGTTGAATTTAATATGGATATAATTGATTTATATTAAATTTAACCTAAGTTAACAAATTAAAACATTAGTCATTGATATCCTCAAGATATGTGTTGACACATCAATAGATCAAATGAGTTGGAATTTGTGTTAGCAAGAGAGAGTTAATGGAGAGTTAGTGGAGTAAAAATCAAGATATAAGTCATTAGATTAGTGTCGCGATACATGTGTGCATTAAGATTAATGGCTATTAAACAACCTGATCCATTTATAAGATTGAATGGGTTAGTTTATGCAAACCATTACATTCCTAAACTTAGAGAAGAAGTAAAGTGCTATAGTGGAAGATTGGAAAAGAAGATCAACAAGTTAGTGAAGGAGTTTTAGTGGAATTGAAGAAGTTGTTATAGTTGGTGGTGTAGAAGAACTAGGTAATTCTACTAACACCACTAATTTAGTATATTATGATGAGTTGGTCTTAATGATAGGGGTTTTGTTTCATATGAGTTGAGAAACCCTTTTCATTGATTTTATGACTTAATTGAAGCATCAAATGAGTCCTTGTACCTTGTATTTCAAATTTGAAGTTTATTGTTAAAAAATAATGATTTTAGTCATGAAACAAATTTTTACCAAATTTTGATATGAAGATGTTTTTAATTTTAGAAACCAATAGTATTTTTGAATTCCTCGCAAAAAATAAATGGATTTGTTATCAAGAAACATAAGCTTGAGCGACACACGGGGTTGTTGACAAGTATATACATATATGAAAAATGGGCAATCATGGGCCTATCTATGTCATACATAGTGGGACTTAGTTGATGTGATGTAATTTCATAGTTAACCGGCCCTAGATCATTACTTCTTAGTCGAGTGTCAGTTTCATGATGTTTAACTGAAGTATTTTATATCATGATTCTTGTTCAACTTTCTTTTCTACTTTTAGGCTTTTAGATACTTGTTGTATATTTGGAAATCTAGATGAATGTCTCTCAGTGTTACTTCCTACTTTATTGTACTCACCGTTCTTTTTATGATGGTGGGCGCGGATAATTCGAGTAGCAGATCAAGAAAGGAGAAGATCGATGATTAGTTTTGAGCCGTCGAAGGATAGTTTTTGCTACTTTTGTAGGTAATCATTTTGCGTATCTATTACTTACGTCATTTTGTATAACTTTGGGTTGTATAATTGGTTGAGAGACTAGACTTCTCTATTATATCATGTATTACTTTGGTTGGTTTTTTATGCTCGTTTGCTTACCTAGTTTCCAAAGTAGGTTTTTTATAAATGCTTTTGCTAGTTTTACTAAGTCTTCTACTGAAAGTTAAGGTAACAATAACAATCTCTTAATTAACTTTGATGATCTTGAAAGAAATAGAAATTAAGTTGATCGTGAGTAACAAGGTGAATGAGGTGAAAAGGCTGACTAGTACATTGTTAAGTCTTTTATGGCATATGTTAGGGCTTAATGACGGGATTGGCTTGGCGGTACTCAGTTTGAGGAGCCAGGACATCACATTAACACCTCTGACTGAAAGTAAAACATATTTATTTGTCTTCTCTAATGGTGTCTTAGTAAGTTGAGAGGATAATGGAATCAACATAATTTCTCATTCTTGCCAATAAAAGGCGTAAGTATTATCTTTCCCTTTTGTGAACAACATCAACAGAAAATTTTAATGGTCTTCCAAAAAAAGATGACATGAATCCATGTCAACAACATTACAACAAACTTCATCTTGATAAAAACTCCCAATAGAAAATGGAATAGTGCACATCTCAATCACTTTTATTTCTGATCTCTTTTTAATCCACCTAATCTTGTATGGTTTAGGATGTATGTTTTTAATTGTAATGCTATGATAGAGGCCTTAGAGACTATGTTTTCACCTCTCCCACTATCAATGATAGCATCATAAACTTGCTTATTTGTGCATCGAGTTCGAAGGATTATGTGCTATAATGAATTAAAAGACTATTTAGGAGGTTAAATAAGTCATTATGTAATGTAATTAATTTTATCACCATCATCTCCTTCAACAAATTCAGCCCTTACATAATTATCTCCTTCAGATTCTAGTGTTACATATTCTCATTCGCTAAATTCTTCAATGATATTAGGTTGTATATGCTGCAGACATTCATTTGATTTGTGACCTGGTTGATTGCATTTTTAGTACTTTGGCACATTAGGATGAGCTTAAGAATTAGACTTTGAAGTACTTGGTGCAAATGGAATTTTGCTTAGAAACTTACTAAACCATGTGCCACTCTTTCCTTCCTTAATTTATTTGTTATGCAATGGCTCATAAACACCTTGTTTGGATTGTAAATATGGCTTCTCTATATCAAACCCCTGTTTAGCATATTGTTTCTTTATAAAAGCCCTTTTGCTTGAACTTTTGTTTAGTTGAGATTTCACTTTATATATGCATGGTTAACTATTTTAGATAATTCTCAAATTGACTTCAATACTAATTGATCTTGAATTGATGTCTTTAACCCCCTAACATACCTACAACTTGTTGCCTCTCCGATTCATTAATATTGTTTTAAGCATTCAATTGATAAAATTCTTCAATATATTCATTATATGCTCAGTGGTTTTCCTTGGGATTTTACTCATTGGATTTGTTATCATCGTATGTGATGATAAGTGCAGATTCTTCTACAAGAAAGGGCAAGGGGATTGTTGGCGATTACCTCTAAGCTCCCCAGCTATTCGACATTAAGTAGTAGGCATTTATTTTTAGCATTTTACTTTCTTCTGGTTTATTTGGGGACTTGAGTGACACTTGTACATGCATATATACTTAGTATGCTATATCGTCACCTTATATAATTGGTACACATTTTTCGGGTTTTCCATATGAGGTCGATTATATATATGTATCTGACATGTAAAATTATATTATATTGTCATGCCATTTCACACCATTTAAGTCTTTTGCTATTTTAATGTTTAAATTAACATAAAACTCAGTAAAACACACTCCATACTTCTTAACTAGAGTAAAAGAGCTAAAAAATAGTAAACTCACAATGAATAACAAAATGATTTAACTGAATAACTGGTTAAACATAACATGGTAAAATAAAAAACTACATAAACATCAAGAACATTGGTTTGGCATTGGACATCAGCGGAGCGCAGGTTCTTGCAGGTCTATACTGTGGCAGGGCTGTAGGACCCACGACACACCCCACCCGGTGGCCACGGGGTGCGGGACCGCCACAAGTGTCAATCAAGATTTTGATTCACCAATTATGATAACACTTGAAGAATTTTAGTTGCGAAGTCATCAAAATGTTTTTCCAAAGCGGTGAGATATACCCTAGGGCTTGCTGTACATCTCGAACGTCGTAGCCAATGTGATTGGTATGCTCATCATTACTGGCCATCCAACTTAATGAAGTAGCCAAATTAGATGATAAAAGGCTAACAATAAGAACACAAAAGCACTTAAAAAGCTATGTTTGTACTCAATAAAATTAGTAATGTCGAAAAATCCCATAAAATTAGTAATGTTGAAAAATCTATAATTACAACTCAATTGTTTTTATTTACTCTTATAAAAGTTTAATTTCAACTAGGATACTAGTAAAAAGAAAACTTAAACTTAAAAGGATTTTGGTCTACATGACGAACTTATCTATATCCTATATATAACTACTAATACTAAAAAAACTACTAATACTTATCTGGATAATATCCTATGCATCAGAAATTGATCAAAGATCACACTTAATTAATAACAAACCCACTGGATCATTTTGAAGTAACATACCAAAATCATGCATGCTTAATTTATTTATTTTTTTTAGTTAAAGAAAAGAGAGTTGTTCGATCAATAAAAGCCAATTAGTTATAAAATCATTGTCACGACTCGAATTTTTAAATCCTAATTTAATTACTTAATCATGATAAGTGACCGATCATGTGGGACCTGCTTCGAGATATGTGCACTGACCGAGGCGAAAAGGCAAGGTATATGTTATATTGGTTATAGTGTATGCTTAGTGTAATGTATGTGTATAGTCTATTAAGTCACTCCTACTTAGGTATAGGTGTCGAGACATGAGTGGAGACGCATTTCGAGATGTGTGCTACCGTGAGACCAAGTTAGAGAGTGATGTGGTGAGTTGGTTTAAGCTTAGTGTAGCTTAAATAGTAGTTTTAATGTGGCTATAATTGATTTTATATTAGATTACCTAAGTTAGCAATTTAAACAACAACCATATGATATTTCTCGAGATACGTGTTGACACATCTAGAAACTAATTAAGTTTGACATTGGTGTAAGTTGGAAAAAAATTAGTAAAGAGTTAGTAGGAAATGTGTCAAGTCGAAGGCCATTAGATAACTCTCGAAATACGTACGTACTTAAAGATCAATAGCTATTAATTGATATAACTTAATATGTAAGATTGGATAAGATCAACTTTTGCAAATTAATCTATTTCATTAACAAAACTTGCTGGAGTAGAGAAGTTGCTGGAAAAGAAGAGATCAACATGATTAAGAAGGAGAATTTGGTATAAGAGGTGTAAATCAAGTTAGGTGTGTTTATCAACTTGGTAAGTTTAACTTACACTAGTTAACTTAGCTTAATTTGATGAATTCATGAATTATATGATGGATTACTGATTTTGTAGTGTTAGTTGCTATTTTTGGTCTCTAGTAAGCAAGGAAAAAGATCCTATGGTATTAGGGTAGCCCAGGTGTGGAGGAAACCCGAAATTCAAAATGCATAATTCTTGATTTTTCTGCACATAGCGCTCTAGATGAGCTAACTAGCTAGCGAGCTAACTTTGAGTAGCGCATTAGTAGGAAGAGGTAGAACGCTAATAAGGTCATTAGCGCTCTAATCAATCTATCCAGCTATGATAGCCCAAAATATGAAATTCTTAATTTAATCTTAAACACTATAAACAAGTTCGATACCTTAACTAAAGGTCTAAACACATTCAAAAACATATTAAATGATATGAGGAACCTAGGGAAGAGTCTCGGGGGCACGAATACAAGTTTTGAGTTGTCGGAAGGTTAATGTAGCTAGGAAGTTTACATGGATTGTAAGTAAACTGATTAAAATATTTATTTACATTTCATTCCTGTCTTGTTATTCATTTCCTATCATTTGGACTGATTTTCCTATTATACTTTATATACCATCACTTTTTTGCTTTCTCATTTCATGATTTTGCAATCATGGAATTATTTGTTTATTGAATAGTAATAGTGACTCTAAATGATGAACTTATCTATATCCTATATATAACTACTAATTCTTATCGACCTAAAAAAACTACTAATACTTATCCGGATAATATCCTATGCATCAGAAAGTGATCAAGAATTACACTTAATTAATAACAACCCCACTGCATCATTTTGAAGTAACATACCAAAATCTTGCATGATTAATTTATTTATTTTTTTAGCTAAAGAAAGGAGAATTTTCCTATCAACAAGAGATAATTAGTTATAATATCATTGTCACGACCGAATTTCTAAATCCTATCTCAATTCCTTAATCATTATAAGTGACTAGTCATGTAAGACCTGCTTTGAGATACGTGCACTGACCGAGACGAAAGGGCGAGGTATATGTTATATTCGTTATAGTGTATGCCGAGTGTAATGTATGTGTATAGTCTATTAAGTCACTCCTACTTGGGTATAGGTGTTGAGACATGCGTGGAGACGCATTTCGAGGTGTGTGCTGCCGTGAGACCGGGTTAGAGAGTGATGTGGTGAGTTGGTTTAAGCTAAGTGTAGCTTAAATAGTAGTTTTAATGTGGCTATACTGGATTTTATATTAGATTACCTAAGTTAGCAATTTAAACAACAACCATATGATATTCATCGAGATACTTGTTGACACATCTAGAAACTAATTGAGTTTGACATTGGTGTAAGTTGAAAAGAATTAGTGGAGAGTTAATAAGAAATGTGTAAAGTTGAAGGCCATTAGATAAGTCTCAACATGCATACGTACTTAAAGAATAATAACTATTAATCGATATAATTTAATATGTAAGAACGGATAAGATCAACTTTTGCAAATCAAACTATTTCATCTACAAAACCTTCTGGAGTAGAGAAGTTGCTAGAAAAGAAGAGGTCAGTATGATTAAGAAGGAGAATTTGATATAAGAGGTGTTAATCAAGTTAGGTGTGTTCATCAACTTGGTAATTTTAATTTACACTAGGTAACTTAGCTTAATTTGATGAATTCATGAATTATATGATGGATTACTGATTTTATAGTGTTAGTTGCTATTTTTAGTCTCTAGTAAGCGAAGAAAGAGATCATAAGGTATTTAGGGTGGCCTAGGTGTGGAGGAAACCCAAAATTCAAAGTGCGGAATTCTAGATTTTTCTGCACATAGCGCACTAGATGAGCTAACTAGCTAGCGAGTTAACTTTGAGTGGCGCACTAGTAAGAGGAGGTAGCACGCTAATAAGGTCACTAGTGCTCTAATCATTATATCCGGCTACGATAGCCCAAAATATGAAATTCTTAATTTAAACTTAAATACTATAAACAAGTTCGATACCTTAACTAAATGTCTAAACACATTCAAAAACATATTAAATGATATCGGGAACCTAGGGAAGAGTCTCGAGGTACGAATACGAGTTTAGAGTTGTTGGGAGGTTAACATAGCTAGGAAGTTTATGTGGATTGTAAGTAAACTAATTAAAATATTTATTTACATTACATTCTTGTCTTGTTATTCATTTTCACTCATTTGGACTGATTTTCCTATTGTACTTTATATACCATGACTTTTTGCTTTCTCATTTCATGATTTTGCAATCATGGAATTATTTGTTTGTTGAATAGTCTCATTGACTCTAAATCATGTGCTATGTCATTTTTGATGGTTGATACATTAGTTGAATGAAATAGCACGCTATTATGTAATTGTTGATGATATTGTACTCTAAATTCCTTCGTGCCTTAGATATGCAATTACTTTATTGGATTCCCAAACCGTGTCATTTCTTAGGTAAAAAAATTAGTTATTATTTCTAGTACCATGACAAGATAGAGATGGCATGGTACACGGGGGTCACTAAACTTACAGGGGGATCGAGATCTCACCACTATCTTGTGTAACACACGGGCTCTGGGACTCAGGGTTGTTGGCAAGCACATATGTTATAGGTTACTCGCACTTGTGAAAGATTATAGAGGTGTAGAGCTTAGCTCTAACCTTCAATAGAGATCTAAAGAACATCTCCATCCTTATATAGTGGAAAAAAGGCAATGTGATAAGACTCATAGCCAACCGAACCTAGTTTATTACTACTTAGCCAAGTGTCCGTTTCATATTGTTTGACTGTTGTATCTTTTAGCATGATTTCTTTTTAGTATAGTTGATATTATTATTTTTTAGATAATTCTTATATAATAAAAAATGTGAAAAATATCTCTTAGTGTTACTTTTTACTTTCCTATACTCATTGTCTTTTTTATGATGGTGGGTGCAAAACCATTGAGTAGCAGACCAAGTAAAGAAAAGATCGACGACTACCTTTGAGCTAGTGGAGTGCTGCTACACCGAATTTTGTAGGATTTTAGTTTTGTTGTATGAATTTTATATGTCTTCTACATACTTTTGGATTGTATATATTGTGGGTTGAGAGATAGTACCCTGAACAGATACATGGTGATATATTATCACCGTTTCATATATATATATATATATATACACATGTGATGTTTATTTCCTGGTTTTCCACAATTCTTAGGTATCATGTTAAAAGCTTCCGCTTAAAAAAATCTTAAGTTTTAAAAAACTAATTAGTAAGAAGAAACGTTTTGGAAAAAGGCTGACTAAGTCGTTGTTGAGTCCTATGAGGTGAGATTAGGGCTTAATGATGGGATTACGTCTGGTGGTGCCCTAATTTGAGAAAGGGTTGTCACATGTTCACATGTGAGACACATCGAATAGGACTGATACCGATGCCACACGAGCACTCACTGAGAGTATGATTTCTATTTGAAGTAGAGATTTATATCTTTTGTTTAGTTCAGGTTCTAAAGTATATTTCATTTCTGGCCGCATGATATGCATCTTAAGGTTGACACCGGTTAGAGTTAGCATACATTTGATTTTGAAATCTACAGCCAGAGATAGGGTTTACCCTAATTATCTTATTGGGGGATGTTCAGTAAAGATAGGTGAGGTAGAGTTACCTATAGACTTTAGGGTTTTCAAGTTCATAGATTATGATGCATTTTAAGGGATGGATTGGCTCATACCAGCTATTTCAATAAAATAGTGATATTCGAGATTATAGGGTAACCGATATTCACATATAGTGGTAGTATACCGAGAGCCGAGGGCACTAGAGGTCGACTTGCAACTAGTGGAGAAATGGAGACTCTGGTATCTTTATACACAGTAGCAGAGAGTCAGGGACCCAAACATAAGGAGGTTCCAATTGTGTGCGAGTTTCCAAAAGTATTTTTGAAGGACTTACCTGGTTTACCACCACTGAGAGAGATATACTTCATTATTGAGTTGGTACCAGGCACTAAACCTATTTCTATAACACCATATCACACGGCTTTGAGAGAGTTAGAGGAGTTAAGGAGTCAGCTTTAAGATTTGGGACCGAAGGGATTCATTACGCCTTCTATGTCGCCATGGGGAGCACCTGTCCTATTTTTGAAGAAGAAAGATGGTACTTTGAGGTTATGTAACAATTACAGACTGTTGAACAAATTCACAATCAGGAACAATTACCCATTATCGTAGATTGATGATTTATTTGATTAGATGAGCAGGGCACAATTTTCTCCAAAGTAGATCTACGATCAGGGTATCATCAACTTAAGATCAGGGATGAAGGTAGGTTCAAGACAACGATCAGCTCGAGATATGGACAATATTAATTTACAATCATGCCATTTGGTTTAACCAATGGTCCTGCCATGTTTATGGATTTGATGCATAGAGTGACATGAGAGGATCATGATCAGCACCTCAGGGAGACATTGCAAACTCTGAGGGAGCACATACTCTTTGCCAAGTTCAACAAGTGTGAGTTTTAGTTGTCAAAGGTCAATTTTTTGGGACATGTTGGAGCAACAAGTATTATTATAGATCCGACCAAGATTGAGGCTATTATGGATTGGCCAACATCGATGTCAATTACAGAGATCATGAGTTTTTTAGGGTGAGCAAGATATTATCATAGATTCGTGAAGGATCTCTCAAAGACCACTTCATCGATTACTAGATTGACCCTAAAAGACGCTAGATTTGATTGGTATGAGCGATGAGAGGAGACATTTGCCCGATTGAAGATGTTATTTACTAACACACTAGTGTTGTTATTGCCAGAGGTTGGATAGGGACTCCTGGTATATATAGATGCTTCTCATATGTGTCTAGGTTGTGCGTTGATGAAGGATAGAGGCACGATGGCTTATGCATATAGACAGATGAAGATACATGAGAAGAATTATCCTACTCATAACTTAAAGTTGGCAACGGTGGTATTTGCTTTGAAAATATGGAGACATCATTTTTATGGAGAGGTTCACGCTCTACACTGATCATAAGAGTTTGAAATACCTCTTTACAAAAAAGAGCTAAATATGAGATGACATAAATGGTTGGAGTTTTTGAAGGACTACAACTTTTCTCTAGAATATCACCCAGGAAACGCTAATGTAGTTGCTAATTCACTGATTAGGATACCGACTGGAGATGCCGAGATCATTGGATGCCATATGACACAAGAGTATGGATTAGTCGACGCAGTGTTGATGATGAGTCAATCATATATTCCTATTAACATTCGGGTGATGATTTATGCACAGATGAAGTTACATATAGTGTCTACATAAAGAGTGTTAAAGGGTTATAGAGTTGGCATTCTATACCCGAGGTTTAGTGAGCTAACATAGAGTACTTATTGTACTTACTGGACCGAGACGTCGGATTAGTGTTTGAGACTTAAAGGCAAATTGTGGATACCGGCAGTAGTAGAGCTGCGAGATAAGATTCTTCTGGATTCACATCGTTCCTGGTTCACTATTCATTTATGCAGAACCAAGATGTACTATGACATAAGGAGACATTTTTGGTGGTCTGAGATGAAAGCAAAAATATCAGAGTTCATCAGGAACTGTGGGATTTGCTAGCAGGTGAGGCTGAACATCATAGGCTTGAAAAATTATTGCAGCAATTTCGCATTCCACCATGGAAGTGGGGAGATAGAAAATGAACTTTATTAGGGGATTGCTAAGGACTGCTTGACGAGATGATTATATCTAGGTGATTATGGATAGGTTAACGAAATTTGCCTATTTCTAACCAGTTGCAGCTTACTACACATTTGATGAGTTGAGCATATTGTCTGAAAGAGAGATTATCAGATTACATGGGGTACAGTTGCCTATTAAGTATGATAGAGATGTTATGTATACATTCAAGATGTAGTGGAGTATGCATGAGCAATATAGTACATGCTACAATTCAACACAACCTTTGACCCATACATTAATAGGCAGACTGAGAAATTGATTCCGCTACTCGATGATATGCTAATGGCTAGTGTACTTGAGTTTGGCGGATCATGGGAGGAGCACCTACCATTGTGTGAGTTTGCAAACAATAATAGTTATCAGACTAGCTTTGAAATGGTGCCATTTGAGGCTTTATATGGCAGACTGTGTCGCTCACCATATTGTTGGCCTAAGCTAAAAGATTAAAAGTTAGTAAGGCTTGAGATTGTAATTCATTACACGAAGAAAGTACGATAGATTCGTAGGAGGCTTAAAGGGGCCCAAAAGAGGTAGTGGAAGTATGTAGACAAGTATTGTAGTGATCTCACATATGCTGAGGGATCCTTTGTATATTTAAAGGTTTCTCCTCTGAGGGGTCTTCATAAATTTTGTTTGATAGGCAAGTTAGCACCAAGATTTATCAGGCCTTTCAAGATTAACAGACCAGGTCAGAATGGTTGCTTATGAGCATGAGTAACCTCCACAGATGTCAAGGATTCATCGAGTGTTCCATATTTTTTTGCTTTGACTAGCTAAGTTGAAGGTAGGCATACAATTAACTGTTGACTTGAGTCAAATGGACCTGAGTGAAGATATATCTTATGAGGAGCAGCTAGTAAAGATCCTAGGTTGGAAGGTACAATGGTTGAGAGGCAAGTCTATCCTAAAGGTGTTAGTCAAGTGGCAGTTTTATGGTAATTCAGAGCTCACTTGAAAGTGGGAAGACTATATACGTGATAGATTTCCATATCTTTTCGAGTTAGATATAACTTTAACTGAAGTTAAATTTTGAAGAAGAAATCTCCATTAGTTAGGAATATTTGTCACGACCCAAATTTCTAAATCCTAGTTTAATTCCTTGACTAGTATTGATGACCTATGACGTGGGACCTGCATTAAGATAATCACACTAATCGAGGTGAGAGGGCTGAGGTATATGTCTTATTTGTTATGATGTATGCCTAATGTAATGTATGTGTGTAGGCTATTAAGTCACTCCTACTTATGTATAGGGACGAGAAGTGAGTGGGGATATGCCTCGAGATACGTACAGGTGTGAAATTGGTGTATAGAGTGATATGATAAGTGGGTTTAAGCTTAGTGTAACTTACATAGTAGTTTTAATGCGGATATAGTTTATTTTATATAGATGTACCTAGGTTAGCAATTTAAAAATAGCCTTATGATATTCCTCGAGATACATATTGACACATCTAGAAACCAATTGAGTTTGACATTGGTGTTAGTTAGAAGAAATTAGTGCAGAGTTAGTGGGAAATGTGTTAAGTTGAAGGCCATTAGATAGGCATCGAGATACTATGTACTTAAAGATCAATGGCTATTAATCAATATAACTTAACATATGAGATTGGATAAGATCAACTCATTCAAATCAAACTATTTCATCTACAAAACTTGATGGAGAAAAGAAGATACTAGAAAAGAAGAGGTCATCAAGATTAAGAAGAAGAATTTGGTGAAGGAGGTCTTAATCAAGTTAAGTGTGTTCATCAACTAGGTGATTTTAATTTACACTAGTTAAATTACCTTAATTTGATGAATTCATGAATTATATGATGTATGGCTGATTTTATGGTGTTAATTGCTGTTTTTGGTCTCTGGTAAGTGAGGAAAAAGATCCCAAGTTGTTGGAGTGACCTATATGTGGAGAAAACCCATAATTCATAGTGCAAAATTTGGGATTTTCCTACACTTAGCACGCTAGATGAGCCAACTAGCACGCTAACTTTGAGTAGTGCACTAGTAAGAAGAGGTAGCACGCTAATAAGGTAATTAGGATGCTAATCATTTTGTCCAGCGCGCTAGTTGTTATGACAGCCCAAAATTTGAAATTCTTAACTTAAACTTAAACACTATAAATAAGTATAATACCATAACTAAAAGTCTAAACACATTCAAAAATATGTTAAATGATATTAGGAACCTAGGGAAGAGTCTTGAGGCAGATACAAGTTTTGAGGTGTCGGGAGGCCGGATTAGCTAGGAAGTTTGCATGGATTGTAAGTAAACCGATTGAGATATTTATTTGCATTTCATTCTGTCTTGTTATTCATTCTGTCTTGTTATTCATTCCTGTCTTGTTATTCATTTCCATTCATTTGGACTTATTAACCTATTGTACTCTATATGCAATGACTCGTTTCCTTTCTCATTTCATGAGCTTGCTATCATTATATTATTTGGTTGTTAAATAGTTTCATTGACTCTAAAACATGTCCTATGTCATTTTTTATGGTTGAGATACTTAGTCAAATGAAATAGCATGCTATTAGGTAAGTGTTGATGATATTTATTCTAAATTCCTTTATGTATTATATATGCAGTTACTTTGTAGGATTCCTAAACCGTGTTATTTGTTGGGTAAAGAAAATAGTTCTTGTGTTTAGGACCATGACATGATGGAGATGGCGCAGCACACGGGGGGTCACTAGACTTCCGGGGTGATCGTGGTTTCACCACTATCTTGCGCAGCATACGGGGTATGAGACCCGAGGTTGTTGACAAGCACATATATCACTGGTGACGTGATTATAGAGGTGTAAAGCTCAACTCCGACCTTCAACATATATGTACAACACAACTCCATTATTATATAGTGGAAAAAGGCATTGTGATAGAATTCACGATCGACCAACCCTAGCTCATTACTACTTAGCCAAATGTCAATTTCATATTGTTTAACTATAGTACCTTTTATCATGATTTCTTTTCAGCATTATTGCTATTATTATACTTTTAGATACTTCTTGTATATTTGGAAATGTGAACAAATCTCTCTCAGTGTTACTTCTAATTTGTTGTACTCAATGTCCTTTTTATGACGATGGGTGCAGATCCATCAAGTAGCATACCAGGCAAAGAGAAGATCGACAACTAACTTTGAGCCAGTTGAGTACTGCTACATCGAATTTTTTAGGTTTTTAGTTTTGTTATATGAATTTTATATGTCTTCCACATACTTTTGGTTATATATATTGTGGGGTTGAGAGATAGTACCTTGACTAGATATATGATGATATATTATCACCGTTTCATATATATTTATACGTATGTGATCTTTATTTGTTAGTTTTCATAATTCTTAGGTGTCATGTTAAAAGCTTTTGCTAAATTGTTAAGACTTCTGCTTAATAATTCTTAAGTTTATAAAAAAATTAATTAATAAGGAAAACGTTCTTGGAAAAAGGTTGACTAAATCATTGTTAAGTTTTAAGTGGTGAGATTAGGGCTTAATAATGGGATTAAGCCTGGTGGTGCCTTAATTTCAGAAGGGGTCGCAACAATCATGATTTAGCAATAACTAGATATCCTAAGGACCCATGTCCAAAATTTGGAAGTCATATCTCTAATGGTAAATGTGGATTGCAGCTGTTGATTCATGCTACATCAACAGAGTGGAAAAGATGTAAAAATGGCCTCCAGTGCACAATATGGATTACCTTCTTCTATTGATGAGGTGACAAATTTTTTTAATAAAATATAATAATTATAAAGTTATTATCATACAAATTAAAAAATCAAATTTTTTAAAAAATATTATATTAATTATAAACCATTTTAATATAAATAAAAATTAAAAAATAATATAGTTCTGAAGCGTGTACCCATATTTTTTTCCAATGCCCCCATACATATTTTATATTATAAAACGTGTTATTGTTTTTTTTATATTTAATAAAAAATAATTAAAAAACATTTTAAATCTTAAGCATAAAAATGCATATGGAGTGTTCATAACCCGAGATGGTGAAATGCGAAAATGCTTTTGTAACCCACTTTGGAATACCTAATGATCCCAAGTGAGTGTACCTCATTGTGATAAACCTTGAGATGTATTGCACAACTAGACACCCACTTGGGCCCACTAAGTGCCCAAAGTGGGTGTCCAAATAGCGTTACTCTAGCATATCTATACTATATTGCAAACTGAAGACCGAAACTACCATAGTTAAAATATGGAAAACTACTATATAAAACGGGAGAACTACACCCACAAATGGAGAACAAATACCTCAAGTTGGTGAAACATCCTTTGAATAAGACAAACCAAAATTAAACATAAACTAAATCTAGAACGAAACTAAAATTGAATCTTAACACTGTTAGCGTCGTGATCAACCATTTAGATTGTCATCATGTTGTTCAACTAGATCTCTGAATAAAATTTTTAAGATTTGACTCTATCTACAACCAACTAAAGACCAACTGAAGACCTCATGGAAATCGGACTTGCGGTTTAGAGACATGCTTACCTCTATTTAATATGTAAAGACACGGTTATTTGAATATGAAGATTGGGTAGATCTTAAGGATTTAATTAAGATTGGGCAGATCTTAAGGATTTAGTTAAGATTGTATGATCTACATTGGTCTACATATTGCGTCAAACTAATGGAGTTTGTAAACCAGTCAATTCATTTACATTGTAATTTATCGAGTTGTAAAACCCCAAAGAGACTTGGACGTTTTAGTGAGGGAGAGCCTTACACATAAAAATGAGTCATGTGCATGTAAGGTTCACAAAAAGAAGTATAAGAAGGTACTCGGAGAACTTAATGAGGGAGTCTCAAGAAGAGTCATGTAGTTTGTTGTCTCGATACTTAGTGAACTTTATATCTGGGCGTGGCCCCGCAGATGTAGGTCATGGACCGAACCGCGATTACAAGTTCTCTAGTGTTTTAGTTTGATTTACTTTTCTACATACTTTGTTTTATTTACTTGCATCAATTATCTCCTTGTTACAACCATTTGTATATTTGGTTGTAACCACATTTAGTTATTTCAATTGGTATTAGATTGGGCACTGTGAAATCTTTGTTTACAAAGATAAATGAGATCTGTACTAACTATAATGTCTCAGGGAAACAAATTAGACCAGCCTAAAGGTGTCTCAAATACAAGGCCACCCCTATCTACTAATACAAACTATGCATATTGGAAGGCTTACATGGAAGGATACATCCTGCCTATTGATGTTAAAGCTTGAAGAGCCATTGAAAGATGACACGTGTCACTAAAAGTCGATGGACGACCAGTGAATCCAGATGACTTGACGATAGCTAAGGAGAAGCTTCTTTTAGCAAATGCCAAAGGACTAAAAACGATCTTTGGTGTTGTCAACCAAGAGCATCTAAAGCTCATTTCCTTATGCAAAGTCGTGAAGTAAACATGTCAGATTCTCGAGAAAATTGATGACCTATTCCCTCAAATAGGGTACTGCCCGACCTAATCCCGTCATTAATCCCCAATCCACACTACTTAGAACTTGACAACGTATTAGTCAACCTTTCGTCTCATTCACCTCGTTATACTGGTTTAGGATAGGTATTATTCATTACTCGTTAGGTGCGATTTTTAGAGTTAATTAAAAATATTTATCATTTTAATATTATCAACTGAAGACATAAAAAAATTTGTGAAAACATTATAAAAACACATACAGTGGAGACAAGGTAATTAGATGATCACACTTAGTCAAACCGAGGTCTCTCAACCCAACATATTACTGGGTTTTGGGGTTCATACGCAAAGAAAAACTCAAAAAAAAATTGAAAAACCCTAATATGATCGAATACAAGTTCTTTTAAACTAGATATGCAAAAGTAAAATCATACCTTAATCCTTGTTTTCCTTCCCTAATCGTTCAATCACTAAGATGTTCAAGCACCCGTCCTTTATCGAAAACCTATACACGAATGGTGAACACAATTTGGAGTGCTAGCCCTAAGAGTGATAGAAAACGTTTTTCTTTTTTTTCCCTAAAATCCAGAGAACTCAAAAATATCCAAAAAGAAAATCTTATTTCATTTTGGGATTCCATCCTCTATTTATATTTTTAGATAAGCTCTTTCTTAAAATCTTATTCGCAATGCAACTATTGCATTTAGGCAGTTTAAGCAAATTATATATACGCCCCTATTAATAAGTTATCATATAACAAAATGTAATGTCATGAATTTTATCATATAAAAATTCATTACTTTAGACCAATTGAAATTGCACAAAACCATTCTTTGTGTGCGCCAATAGCTTCGTGTGATGTTAGTAGTGAACCAAAACCATTTTGCGACACAAGTCATAAATGGTCCCTAGTAAGGCATTATGACTACCCAAGTAACATGAATATCAAAATTAATACAACCTAATGAATAACATATATCATATGCTTTTGTCATGCGATATCCTTTAATTAAACATAAGGCGTGGAAAGTGACCCTTAATGTTCAAACGTACTAGTCTTGATCTTTAGGTAAACTAAAAATATCCATGCGAAATTGATCACATCAATTCACATGGACTTGGCAATTATCAATCTATCATATCAAAGGGTCCATTGATATCTCTCTCTATATGAAAGTGACAAATGCTATCTTGATTACACACCTTCACATATTATTCACATGATAACTAATCACAATCTTTATAATCGTCTGGATAAAGACAATATTTGACTGTGTCAAATTACCATGCTCCTAATATTGAAGTCTATGGTAATCTAAAGTCGAAGGAATAAATGATATACCTATCTTGAGTAACACTTATGACTTAATCCATGTGGTGTTCTTATAGCGGGTTGGTCTAATACCTTATTCCCTAACAAGTACTCATGATCTCGATTCGTATCCCATACGCATGATCATCACATGACTATCAATCAATAATCACTTTAGTGTTAATTCATTATAGTTCTTAGTATAATGATCGACTAGGGACATTTAAGATATTTTAATAAATACCAATGGATCTTACTATAAGGTAAACATGCAATCACTTATAATAAAACAACAAATGAAGACTTCTATTTTATTAACTAAAGTTTTAAGATAAACAATGTTTATAGATTATCTTAGGGCACATTCCCTAAGATATCCCACTTGTAATGGGGCTAATCATTCATGTATCTAATACCTAATGACCTAACATGACCATCATGTTTCGCTTGTGGATGAGCCTTCATAAAAAGATCTGCAACATTATCTTTTGTAGGAACTCTGCAAATCTTCACGTCTCCCACTTCAATGATTTCTCGAATGAGATGAAAATGTTTAAGTATATGTTTGGATCGGTGGTGTGATCTTGGTTCCTTGGCTTGCGCTATCGCCCCGTTGTTGTCACAATGCAAGCAAACTGGGTTAACTATACTAGAAACTACACCAAGTTCAGAAAAGAAATTTTTAATCCAAACTGCCTCCTTAGCTGCATCAAACACAACAATATGCTCAGATTCTGGGATAGAATATGCCACAGTTTCTTTCTTAGAACTTTTCCAACTCATTGCACCTCCATTCAAAGTAAACACATATCTAGATTACGATATGAAGTCGTCTATATCAGTTCAAAACCTTGCATCTGTGTAACCATTTACAACAAGCTCATCTTCTAAACTTCCATAGACCAAGAACATTTCTTTAGTCTTTCTTAAGTACTTAAGAACGTTCCTTAATGGTATCTAGTGATTCTCACTAAGATCTGATTGATATCGGCTTATTGCGCTCAAAACATATAATACATCAGGTAGGGTACATAACATAGCGTACATGATAGATCTAATAGCTAATGCATATGGAATCATATTCATGCGCTCTCGTTCATCATTGGTTTTCGGACATTAAGCCTTACTGAGACTTATACCATAAAACATTGTCAATAACCCTTTTTAGAGACTTACATACTGGCCTATTCAGTACCTTGTCAATATAAATACTCTAACTTAGACCATTTAGGCTTTTAGGTCTATCCCTATAGATCTTAATCTAAAGGATGTAGGCCACATCTCTTAAGTACTTCATTGAGAATCACATCCCTAATAAAGACTTGACATTGTACAAGGTTGGGATGTCATTTCCAATAATTAATATATCTTCAACATACAGTACCAGGAAAATAACCACGCTCCCACTGACCTTCTTGTATAACAAGGCTCATCTTCATTTTTAATGAAGCCAAATTCCTTAATTGTTCATCAAAATGAAAAATCCAACTCCGAAAAGCTTACTTTAATCCATTAATGGACCGTTGAAGCTTGTAAACCTTCCTAGAATTCTCAAGATGAACAAACCCTTTAGGTTGTATCATATACACAGCCTTAAGTAACTTTCTATTTAGAAAAAGCTATTTTCACATCCATTTGCAATATCTCAGAGTCATAATATGCGGCTACGACAATTAGAATTCTAATGGACTCAAACATGGCTATAGGAGAAAAAATCTCATTATAATCAACACCTTGAATCTGTCTGTTACCTTTTGCTACTAACTGTGCTCTATAATCCATATCAGTTTTCTTCTTGAAAATCCATTTACTTCCAATGGTCTTACCACTTTAAGATAAATCAACCATGTTCCATACTTGGTTATCATACATGGATTTTATTTTAGAATTAATGGCACTAAGCCATTTATTTGCCTTAGGGCTAGACATAGCCTCTAGATAAGTAGTATGCTCATTTTGATCCATAAGCAACACTTCATTACTATCAATAATAAGAAATCAAAATATCTCAGGCTGATGTCTTACCTTATCAGACTTACACGGGTCGTGTGATAATTGTGGAGGTTCAACTAGTTCAAGACTTTGTTGATCTCCCACTGGCAGTTGAGTGTTTATTTGTGGTTTTTGAACTTCTTCATGACTTACTTTATTCCCATTGTTGTCTTTTGAAATAAACTTTTTTCTATAAAGACATCATTCCTAGCAACAAATAATTTGTTCTCAGAGGGATTATAAAAGTATTATCCTCTAGTTTCTTGAGGATAACTAAAAAATACACACTTGTTAGACTTGGCTGATAATCTTTTTTTGAGATTTCACATCGTATGAAAACCTCATAGCCCTAAATTTTAAGGAATGACAAACTTGGTATTTTTCCAATCTACATCTCATAGGTTGTTTTATCGATCGTTTTAGAAGGAACACGATCCAGTGTGTAGTTTCTAAGGTACATGATATATCATAGATTGAACCATATCCAATAAAGTCCGATTTCTCCTATAAGAAACACCATTCCATTGTGCAGTTTCTAGAGGAGTTAACTGTGAGACAATCCCACAGTTTATAAGATGAGCATAAAACTCATGGCTCAAATCTTCACCACCTCAATATTATCGAAATGCTTTAATAGTTTTATGCAAGTTGATTTTGCACTTCATTTTATTCGAAACATCTCAAAAGATTCACCTTTATGTTTCATGAGATACACATAACCATATCTCTTAAAATCATCAGTGAAGGTGATGAATTACTGATAACCACTTCTAGCCATTAAGTTTATAGGACTACATACATTAGTTTGTATTAGACTTAATATATCACTTGCCCTTTCACTATGTCCAGTAAAGGGGCTTTTTGTCATCTTTCCTAGTAAACAAGATACACATGTTTCATATCATTTAAAATTAAATGAATCTAAAAGTCCATCTTTATGGAGTTTGAAAATGCGTTTCTCATTTATGTTGCCAAGATGACAATGCCAAAGGTAGGCTTCAAATCATTTGACTTGAATATTTTTGTGCTTACGTTAAGAATATGAGTATATGTTGACCTTTTCATGTTTATAATATGAGGACCATCACAGAAATCAGTATTCAAATAGATGTTCGAGAAATAGAGCATTAATTATTCGCAAAAATGTAATTAAAACCATCTAAATTCAAACATGAACATGAAATGATGTTTCAGCTCAATACAGAGACATAATAACAATTATTTAAAACCAACACAAGTCCACTAGGTAAAATCAACTCACAACATCCTACAGCGAATGCAACAACCTTTGCTCCATTTCCAATTTATACGATGACTTCTCCTTTCTTTAGCTTTCTACATTTGGTAAGACCCTGCACATTTATACAAATATGTGATCCACATTCGGTATCCAATACCCTAGAATCATTAATAGACAAGTTAAATTCAGTAACGTAAATACCTGAAGTAGTAGTCGCACTACTTTTCTTTAGATATTCAAGATAAAGCTTGCAATTTTTGAACCAGTTCCTAGGTGAATGGTAGAAATAAAAATTTTCTTCTTTTTCCTTTTTCCTTCTAGGACTGTGAAGTAGAAGAAACTTTAGGCTTAACTTATTCCACAAGCTTTGTGACAGTCACAATACCTTGGCAATTTTAGCCTTGCTTTTGCCCTTTTTCTCTAAAGCCTTTCCTTTATGAACTATCAACATATTAGCAATGGGTTTCTTGAAATTCTGCTCAGCAGTTTTAAGCATCAAATGCTACTATAAAATAGAATTCTACATGTTATTCATGTTATAGTTCATCACAAATTATGAATAACTATCAAACAATGAATTCAGGATCAACCCCATTGCCAACTCTTGGGTTATGGGAAATCCAAGTTTGTTAAAATGGTCAATATAACCCTTCATTTTCAGAACATGTGGACTAACTAACGCACCCTCACCCATTTTGCAAGAATGAAGGTTTTTGACTGCCTCGAACCTTTCTTGCCTAGCCTACTATTTGAAAACTTCCTTCAACATCATAGCCATGTTGTAAGCTTCCATGTGTTCCATATCCTTCTGAAGTTCAGGAACCATGGTTGCCAACATAATGCATGCAACATCAATTGAGTCGTCGATATGCTTTGTATGTGCATCCTTTATGATACTTAAAGCATTGGCTAGTGGTTCCTCAAGAATAGGATCATCCAGGACATACAACTTGCATTTATGTTTAAAAACAATTCTCAAGTTTCTGAACTAGTCAAGAAACTTTATCCCAGACAAATTATCCTTCTCAAGAATGGATCGTAGTGACAAAGGATTAGTGTGATTTGAAGAGGCCATAGATCTATAAAAAAGATTATGCAAAAGTTCATTTAAGTATAGAGGATAGACTCCCACTAAATTAAGAACCCTCCTAAAAATGTTATGTTAATTTAAGGGACTAAAATTCATGTTTCAGCTAATTCTAAGACAACTAAGGCATGACACTTTGAACGAGGTTATTTAGGTAGGTAACAATTGCTAATTACAGTATATGTAACTTTTAGTTGCTTTTATGAGTTTACGACATCTTATGTCTTAGCATGTTTTATCTCATTTAGTGCCTAAAGCCTAAAACCGTTTTGATAGCTTTATCAAGTCTAACCATTTCAAATAATAAAGTAACCGTTACTCAACTTTCCTCACCAAGATAACACAATACACTCTATAGAGGTAGACCATATTGATGTAATCGAAGCCTTGACAAGTGTTTGAAAATGGATGACACTTGACTTAAAATTTGGAAGAGGGAATTTTTTGTTTGTTTTAGTGATCATAAATTAAACAAGATAAATATCAGATATTACAATACATGTACAATCACTAAACAAGTTAGTCAATCCGATTGACCAAAATGGTCCCTTCTTTTAATTCCAAAAATATTAATTAAAATGTTTTTAATTAACTCGGGCCCATCTCTAACTTTATATCTTATCTTTATCCAATTAGAATTTAAGATGCTTTGAATCTTTATCCAATTAGATTTTGATATATATCTCGCTAGTTTTATAGGATTTGTAATTCTTATCCGATTACAAGTTTATCTCATATCTAATAGGAACATACTAACAGATAACCACATTGAGATATATGATCAAAATCAATTTCGATTCTTATTCATACGAAACAAGCAATTGAATCAAAAAATGAAAAATTAATCATGCATTCAACACTATAATTATATTAAATTAATCATATTAACCTAATCATGATTTCTATCATGGAGAGATACATAATTATTGAACTAACGAACTATGCATCCAACACAAGAATCACATTAACCTAAACATGACTTCTACAATGTGAACATACAAAATTCACATTGTTCAGTATTAAAACATATGTTTATCTAAATATTCTAAAAATAACTTCTATCATTGAATCAAATCATGCATATGTATCAAATACATCAACTAACAACATGCTTTAAAACCAATTCTTGATAACAATTATCACAGAACCTATATACACATCATATATATATATACATTAATCAAGATCATGTTTTCACACATATATCATATATACATTAGAGAAAGCATGCACATATTTAAGACGTTGGTTTTTAGGGTTCATATGTAGCAGAAAACTCAAAAACATTTTCAAAAACCCCAACAAGATAGAAAATAAGTTTCATTAAACTAGATCTATAAATGTAAAACCATACCTTCATTCGTTCTTTCCTTCTCTAATTATTCAATGTCTAACACATTCAAGCGATCATATTCTATTGAGAATCCATACACGAATGGTGACCACAATTTGAAGTGTTAGTCCCAAGAGAGATAGAAAATATTTTTCTTTCTCCCCCGAAAATCAGAAAATATTTTTCTTTCTCCCCCGAAAATCTAGAGAACTCGAAATTAGGAAAAGAAAAAATCTTATTTCATTTTAGGGTTTCAACCTCTATTTATATGTGTAGATAAGCCTTCATTTAAAATCCTATTCGTAATACAATTATTGTATTTAGGTAGTTTAAGAAATTACACGAACGCCCCTATTAAAAAGTTACCATATAATAAATTATAAGGTCTTTTATGTCATGAATTTTATTATATAAAAATTCATTACTTTGGACAAATTGGAATTGCACAAGGCCATTCTTTGTGTGCGACCCAATAGGTTCATGCGATGCTGGCAGTGAACCAAAACCATTTTGGTACAAAAGTCATCAATGGTCTCTAGCAAGGCATTATGACTACTCAAGTAGCACGAATATCAAAATTGCTATAAACTAATAAATAACATATATCTCATCATTTTATCGTGGGATATTCTTTGATTAAACATAAGGCATGGAAAGTGACCCTTAATGTTCAAATGTACTAGTCTTAATCTTTAGGTAAACTGAAAACATCTAAATGACATTGATCATTTCAATTCACATGGACTTGGCCATTACCAATCTATCATATCGAGGGATCCACTGATATCTCTCTCTATACGAGGGTGACAAATTTCGATCGTGATTACGTACCTTCACATATTATTGATGTGGTAACCAATCACAATCTTTATAATCGTTCGATTAAAGACAATGTTTGGTTGTGTCAAATTACCATGCTCATAATATTGAAGTCTATGGTAACCTCAAGTTGAATGACTAAATGATATACCTATCATGAATAACACCTATGACTTAATCCATGTGGTGTTCTCATAGCGGGTCGGTCCAGTACTTGGTTCCCTAACAAGTACTCATGATCTCAATTTGTATTCATATATGCATTATCATCTTATAACCATCAATGAAGATTCTCACTAGTCTAAATTCATTATAGTTCCCAGTATAATGACTAACTAGGGACATTTCGGATATTTCAACAAATACCGATGGATCTTACTATAAGGTAAACAAGCAATCACTTATAACAAAATAGCAAATGAAAACCTCTATTTTATTAACTAAAATTAAAAGATAAAAGATATTTACAGATTGACCTAGGGCACATTCCCCAACATATACAACCCAAAAAGTATGTAAAGACATAAATAATAAATACGCAAAATGATCACCTACAAAAGTAGCAAAAACCATTTGCCAAGGGCTCAAAGGTAGTCATAGATATTCTCTTTCCCTAGTCTTCTACTTGATGTATTGGCAACCACCGTCACAAACTAAATGTTGAGTACAGTAAGTAGAAGTCAATCCTAAAGGCCATTCATCCTCAATTCCAATATGTACAAAGAACGGTAACCGAATGCATACAATAGCTATGAAGAAATATAATTTGAAAGAAAGGTATGCAAAGAGTTACCAAGCTACTACAAAAGACATCAAATTGATAAGTCACGCAAATCTAGGTTAGTCGACATCCCCGGGTTCCATACCTCATGTGCCGCACTAGAAACATCAGTTGCGTGGAGTGCCGACATCCCCAAAGAATTTAACCTCATTAGTTGAGCTACGTTTTAGATAGAAATACATCAACTGTGTTGAGTGCCGACATCCCCAAAGAATGTAACCTTGTCAGTCGCGCATCTCATATAATAGGGGCCTAAACTATTGAAATATCCTAGACCTAGTTGGCACTGAGTTGTATTTGTGGATTACATAAACATAAGTACTTCACAACAAATATATTGACATAGAGGTGTTCAAACACCAATAAGGAATGAACAAATCATAGCATGTTTTTTGATATGTAAATTCAAGAGTTAAGAATCAACAATAATGAAGGAATCCAACGAAGAACGAGATCAAGAAATGAAATGCCATATATCAAGCCATAACATGATTAAATGAATCCAATAAACTTAATTAGGAAATACAAAGACAAATCATGGCATTTGGAATAAGAAAGGTCAATAAAACAATCCAAGTGACTGTATATCAACGTAAATGATGGAAATGAATTGTGAAAAATTGCCTTAACAAGATTACTTAGCTCTTAAAACTCAATATCCAAACAAAGTCAATCATTATCTATATTGAAACACGCGTTACACACCGAATTAGTGTATATTAAGTCCCTGAGTGATTTTGAATAATTTTTTGACTTATTTGGATTAGTAAATATAGATAAAAGCCGATGTGAGCAAACTAAAGTTGAATTTTAAAAACATTTAAAATTTAGGGTGTGGCGCCATCGGTGGCACCGTGTATACAAACTCACATTGCCACTCGTGATGGCGCTCCATTTGGTGAAGAGAGGGCATGACACTATTATGGTCCCGAGCATTTAGATGGCACGACACCAAGATGGTGCCATGCCTTTGCTTCTCTTCTTGCCTACTACCCTGTGTCTAACGCCATGCATACAAACTCATGACATTGGCCACGACGCCAAGCATGGGTTGCACACTGGTTTACCCAGTTTCGCACCATGACTCGTCTCCATTGCCTTGGATCCTTGACCCCTTTTCCAATGGTCTGACACACACTTCACAACAATAATAATGCATGCACTTCAATATGTTTAGATCAAACCACTTTATTTAGACATGCATTAGAACAAAAACCCATTTTTTGTCAAATTACCAAAAAACTTCAAATCAATATAACTTGATCAAATTAAAACCAAATTTGGAAATCTAATATTATGCGAACTGAAATTTTGCAAGGATTTTGAAAACAAATCAGATTCAAAGAATTAAGAACTCCTTCATATAACAATTTCATAAAAACTAGATTCATTGACATAAACAAAATGCAAACTTTGATTGATCATAACTTGGTCAATTTAACTCAAAATTTAAAACCATTTTAAGCAAATTTAATAGTTTTTTCTCAAGGAATTCAAATCTACAAACCAATTTCAAAATCAAGTTCATTTAACCTCTAAAGATAAAAACCAGAATTGAAGGAAAACCCAAATTCTCGCCAAAACCCCAAATTCAAAATTAAGGCTTGAGGACTTGAATAGGTCTTTTACAATAATCAAGTCAACCTAAATGGACTCAGATCTTGGCTTAGAACAAAAAACAAATGATTCTAATCTCAATTTCATGCTAATTGAACAACATGGTAGTTATGAACAGTTACCTATGGCTTGGATCTTCAAGGATGGATATTGTTGAGGTTGTTGGTGGTGATCAATCTCCTATACACTTAGAACCCAAAATTCCTAGCAAGCGAAGGTCTGAATTTTCTCTTCAGAAGATGCTCGTGTTGCATGTTGAGAATGAATATTGCCTTGTATGTGTATATATATCTAGTTTCTTCTTTGTACATCTAGGCACAACATCAAGGGTCCTAATTCACTCATACCTTCCACTAATTTAGCCCCACTAATACCAAAATGCACACACATCAATCCCTTTTCATGGTGGAGTAAGGATCTCGAGACGTATCGATGGTTTAGTTAGTTTCCAATACTTAGACCTTTCATTTGATTTCATTTATGCCATGGTTACAACAAAGAGATAAGTTAGTTACATAAGTTTGTGCATTAAATTAAATGACTTACACATCACTCTCTACCCGATCCCATGGTTGCACGCATCTTAAAGTGCGTCTCTATTGGCGAGCCAGATTAATGAATAAGCAAACTAATTAAACGTTTGTGTATAGTATACATACATACATCACACTGGGCATGCATTACTCAAGAATAACATATTTCTCAATCTCCATGCCAGGAGTTGGATCGCCTACCCACTATTAGTCCATGTTACAGGTTGGTGACCCTAATTATGGACTAATTTGTTACTAGTGAATTTTAAGCCATTACAATCTTCCAAACTAATAGAAATTTCATAGTCGATTAAATCTGACTTAATCATATGATTAATCTCATAGTATTAGAACGTCTTTGAAAGTCAATTCATTCGCCTGTCGACATTTAGTTTACCATCATTTAAAGATTAAGTAATTATTTATTTCAATTCCATTCTCATTATAATTACCCTAACAAAAATTTCAAATGATACTAGCCCCAAAGCCCATATTTCTCAACTACCATAAGTGGATCCACCTACTACTTAAACCTAGGTTTAAACATTGTGGTGGGTGAGTCTCATGATCAACGACCACATAATCACTACCACTTTATATGGAACTTTGGTCATAGTTCTCAGTAGAAATTTAGCTAGGCGTAAATCTCTAGGAAGTTCTAAATGTGCTTATCAAGCAATACTACTTCCATTATCTCATTATCAATTTCAATTTGTGTAACACTAAATATGTTAGGTTGCTCTAGACCGTGCAATCATCATATCTTATGTAAATCATTTCATGCAAGCCATTGTTGTGTTTTAGTCTAATAGTATGCGCAATTTATGAAAATAATAGAAGAGTACCCTTGATACGGTCATGCACTACCTCAGGGATTGGCTCTGTAACTACGTCGGCTCTCTGTGGCCTGTAGTTGCATTGCAGGCTGTTGATAGTCCCAAGGCTGCAAACATTATCTAACCATATATGTAGTCTATCCACATTTATAGCACGCCGGTTGTCTACTCGGTGCTATCGAGGTTGCCTAATTGTGCATTGACCTTAATTTTTTTTGTGGGGCGTGTGGATCATCATTTTCCATTTGATCTTATAAACTAATTCTAATACAACAGTCTCTAATCTCAGTCCTTTAGTGGGGAAATCTGCAGGTTATAGACATCGTTGAATAATGCGTCCAATCTAATGGCATCTGAAACAAGTCAGTAGTCTCTTCTTCCCTATAAATGCAGTCTAGGTCCATCCCTATCTCGATGCATCTGAGTTTTAGTCACTTGATTTTTGTTGAATCTGTGAGGGCGATAGTACTAGTTTTGCATGAGGTGGCTTGGAAAATCTACTCATTGATTGTGGACCAGAACTCATGATGTGTCCCTCTTGACCACATCAAAAATATATCATATAAATCATCTGATTTGTCAACTTAGTCTATCTTAGAGTCAACTTAGTTTATCTCAAAGTCAACTAAGTCTGTCTCGAAGTCAATCTCTACCCCTTTCTAGAAGCATACTAGTCTCTATCACCTTGAGCTTGATGAAACTGTTGCATCGGTTGCTTAGTCGGGGTTCAAAGATAGGTGGAACAATGACAATCGAAGAAATGGAAGTCTACTCACTGTCACAAGAGCAAATAAAGAAACAATACAAACAATACTGTAGAGGTGACTGGAATCGTTAATCCAAATGAACTAAATACCTTGTTCATTTTATTTCGCCCCTTATCTAACTTCCTCCTCTTATTTTTCTCTACCAAAGCACGTGTGGTGTCAACCAGAATCATTGCTGGTACTGCCACTAAAAGTATCTCTAGGGAAATAGGTACTATCGGCGTTATAGGTAGCTCAGATGCTTACAGTGCAGTGGTGCTAGTAGTCAATTCAATCAAAGTCTCATGTGCTAGAAGCACTATTGTAGTAGTCGCGACGGGGGCAGCTAGTGAAAGTGTAAGTAATTGAGTTGTCGGTATCATAATAAGTTGGGTTAACTAAACAGTGACTATGTCAGTCCAATGTCGCATGTCATTAGTAGTAATAGTAGTATTCTTAGATGTTAGAGGTACTGTAGTCGAAATAATAGCAATGGCGGGGCTTATGAAAGTGCAAAAATGTTGTTGTTATAAATGACAAGAAGTCAACCTACTGCAGACCTTGTGCCATAACTCTATCAGATAGGATTTGAAAATCCTAAACTGATATTGTAAGTTGACTACTGCTGGCGCTACCAACTCCGCCCTTGCACTGATATGCCATCGTAGTATGCAAGTTAATAATGATCAAGACATTAGCTAGTACATAAATATTGTGTATATATACATACAAAACATAACATATACATATAGCAATCCCCAACTTAAATTTGCTCACTTCCTAACTAATAGTTTCTAGGCAATGACCGTCTGGTTTCCACATCTAAGATTTATGTTTTGTTCAAGTTTCGTTTCGTACTTAATGAGAACATATATTTTAATATCAACTGTCATGTTAGTATCACATTATAGAATAAACTAATACTCTATTGCCTAAGCTCTACAAACCTAGACTCTGATACCAACATTATTGGTACCATGACCTTTTTTACCATAATGTTCGTAGAACCTATTGCATTGATACCTATTGCAACGGTCCGTTCCCTCAAACAGGGCACCACCCGGTCTAATCCCATCATTAAGCTTTAATCCACGCTACGTAAGGCTTAACAACATATTACTCGGCCTTTTGTCTCATTTACCTCTTTATATGTTTTCAAGATAAGTATTATTCATCACTCGTTAGTTATGATTTTCAGATTTAATAAATATTTTTATCATTTTAATATTAATAGCAAAAGACTTAATAAGATTTGCAGAAGCATTATAAAAAGCATACTATAGAAATCAGGTAAATAAACGATCACATGTAGTTAAACTGAGTAATACAGGCATTAGTGAGCGAGTCAAGTCTCAGAACACAATATATAACCCAAAAAGTATGTAAAAAGATAAATAATAAATACACAAAATGATCACCTGCAAAAGTAGCAAAAACCACTCGCTGAGGGTTCAAAGGTAGTCATTGATCTTCTCCTTCCCTGGTCAGTTACTCAAAGTATCTGCACCCACCATTACAAACTAGATGGTGAGTACAATTAGTAAACGTAAATATTGTAAGCTATACATCCACAATTCCAATACATACAAAGAAAAATAACTGGACACATAACTATAAAGAAAGAAAGGCTGAAAGAAAGGTATGCAAGCAATAACAAGCTGCTAAAAGGGATTAAAAATTGAGAAGCCACGCAAATCTTGGTTACCCGGCATCCCTGTGTCTCATACCTCGTGTGGCGCGCAAGAAACATCAGTTATATAGAGTGCATATATTCCCAGGGAACCTAACCCCATATATCACGCTACTCATAAGATAGAAATACATCAGCTGTATTGAGTGACGACATCCCCTAAGAATCTAACCCCGTAAGCCGTGCAACTCATATAATAGGGGCTTAGACTGGTGGAGAATACTAGGCCTAGTTGGCACTAAGTCAGATTTGTAGATTACATAAACACAAGTACTTCACAAAATAGATATTGACGTAGAGGTGTTCAAACACCAATAAGGAATGAGTAAATTATAGCATGCTTTTTGGTAAGTAAATTTAGTAGTTAAGAATCAACAACAATAAGGGAATCAAAGGAAGAACAAAATCAAGACAAGCAATGTCATATATCAAGTCATAACATGATTAAATGAATCTAATAAACTTAATTAGGAAACACAAACAGAAATCATGGCATTTAGAATATGAAAAGGCAACGAATAAGTCCAAGTGACTATATATCAACTCAAATAATGGAAATGAATTGTGGAAAATTACCTTAAATGGTTTACTTACCTCTTACTACATAATATCTTAGCAAAGTCAACCATTATCCGTCTTGAAACAAGCGTTTCACACATGATTAGCATATCCTAAGTCTTTGAATGTTTTTATATAAATTCGGGGATTATTCGAATTATTAAATATCGATAAAAGCATATGCGAGAAAAATAAAGTTGAATTTTAAAAACATCTAAAATTTAGGGTGTGGCATTGTCGGTGGCGCCTTTTGTACAAACTTACGGCGGCGCCTTATTTGGTGAAGAGAGGGCACGATGCTGTAATGGAACTGTACATTCAGATGGCATGGCATCGCGATGTTTTTGTGTCGTTTCCCTTCTTCTTTCCTGCTACATTGTGTCCGGCGCCGTGCATACAAACTCACTGCGCACTAGTTTGCCCAATTTCGCGCCATGGCTCGTCTCCATCCCCTCGGACCCTTGCTCCCCTTCTCCAATGGTCGGATACATACTTCATAACAATTATAATAACAGGCACTCCAATATGTTGAGATCAAACCACTTTATTTAGACACGCATTAAAACAAAAACCCATTTTTTGTCAAAACACCAAAAAACTTCAAATAAATATAACTTGATCTAATTAAAACCAAATTTGGAAATCCAATATTCTAAGCAAAGTGAAATTTTGCAAGGATTCTAAAAATAAAATCAGATTCAAAGAATAAGAACTCCTTCATATAAGAATTTCATAAAAATCAGATTCATTGAAACAAACAAAATGGAAACTTTGATTGATCATAACTTAGTCAATTTAACTCTGAATTTCAAATTTCTTTTGAGCAAATTTTATAATTTTTTTGCAAGGAACTCAAATCTACAAACCAATCTCAAAATGAAGTTCATTTACCCTTTGAAGATTCTCAAACACCAGAATTGAAGCAAAGCCCAGATTTTCGCCAAAAACCCTAAATTCAAAATTAAGGCTTGTAGACTCGAAGATGTCTTTAACATTAATCAAGACAACCTAAAAGGACTCAGATCTTGCTTAGAACAAAAATCCCGTGATTCTAATATCAATATCATGCTAATTTAATAGCATGGCTATGAACTGTTACCTAGGACTTAGATCTTCAAGGATGGTTGTTGTCGAGGTGGTTGACGGTGATCAATCTCCTACACACGTAGAACCCATAATTGCTGTAAGCAAAGGTATAAATTTTCTCCTTATAAGTTTCATGTGTTACATGTTGAGAATGAGTATGTGTGTATGTGTGTGCATGTACTATTTGTTTACTTAATCTTCATCACATATCTAGTTCTTCTTTATACATTTAGGCACAACATCGAGGGTCCTAATTCACTCCTAACTTCAACTAATTCAGTCCAACTAACACCAAAATGTACACATATCCCTTGTCATAGTGGAGTAAGGATCTCGAGGTGTATCGATGGTTCAATGAGTTTCCAATACATATACCTTTCATTTAATTCTATTTGTACTATGGTTACAACAAATAAATAAGTTGGCTACACAAATGCATGAATTTAATTAAATGACTCACCTATCACTCTTTACACAATCCCACTCTCACACGCGTCATAAGGTGTGTCCTTGCTTATGCGCTGGATTAATGAATATGTAAACTAATTAAACAATCGAGTATAATGTACACACATACATCACACTAGGCATTCATCACTTAAGAATAACATATTTCTTGGTTTCCATGCTAAGTGTTGGATCGTATAGCCGGTCTCAAGCTAAGTCATGGGTCGATGACCCTGATTAGGGACTATTTGCTATTAGTAAATTTTATGCTATCATACAAACTTCTTTGAAGGAAACGAGGATGTTCATTAGTCAAAAATTATACTTTTCGCATCATAGTTCAAGACTGTGAGGATGTAAAAGAAATAAATTATGGCTGAATACATAGCCAAACTCAAGGACATAACTAGCCAAGCTTAGCAACTTAAGAATAAGTACTCCGACAAGAAGTTGATTCAGAAATGAATCAAAACTCTCCATAGGAAATATAATGTGAAGGTTGTTACCATTTAGGATAATTGAGGGCTAAAAGATATGAGATTTGAGGAACTCATGGGGTCACTTACCACCTTTGAGATGCACTTCAATCAGCAAAAGAAGTCCAGAGAGTTGGCATTAAAAGCTGATGCTCATTGTTTTACCCTAAAAAAGATGTTTCTCAGGAAGAAGATGATATTGCTCTCCTAACCAAAAAGTATAATAAATTATTTCAAAAATTTCAAGGTGTGAAGACCAATGAAAGAGGAGATTTCTCAAAGAAATAAATCGAAACAAAGTTAGTTGATAAGTGTAAACTGACATGCAGAAAGTGCAAAAGAATTAGTCATTTCTAGGCTGAATGTCCATCCAGAAGAAAGGACAAATCCTTGACTATTACTTGGAGTGATTTTGATTAAGGAAGTGAAGAAGATCATATGAACCATTGATCGTAGCTACAAGTATAATTGCTCGATAATAGTAATAGTGTGATCAAAGTATATTGATTATGGATATCGTCTTCAGGGATAGGTTTGTTACACTTAATATATTTAGACAAATTTACTCTATTGCTAAGGAAATTGCTTTTTAATTAGTTTTTAAACTAAAATATTCTATTCTACAAAATAATGTAACTTATACTCTTATATTAAGAATATCTTCGTTCACAACTTCACTTAGGTAATGAATAACTATGCTTTTCAACTCACTTCTTTCATATTCCTTATGTGTATTTAATATCTAATTAGAATAAATAAATTTCCTTCAAATCCACTTTAACCCACTGTCGTGACGAAAAATATTCTAATGTGCAAACTAGAACTCTACCTATCAGTGTGAATGACATAGGTTCCACATTGCTTTAAGTTCCAAATCTTTAGATTTATAACTAATTAAGTTTACTATTTATGCCTCCCTAATTAATAACCATCAACCGATGTTATGTATTTTATGGTTGTATTATCCATATCTGGCTTAAAAGCTCCGATGGCTATTGTAACTCCTAAAACCCAAATCAACAAACACGTGATCAAGATGTTCGTAGAATTATGCCTAGAATCAATACAAAATCTAATCAATACAAAATCTAACCATTACACTTTTTAACTTTATAATCCATTTATACTACTTTAAGATAGCATTTAAACCATTGGATCCATTAATCCCTCAGATTAATGAACTACTCATCATTGAAATAAACATGCACATAATGTTATTCATTGAAATTAGAGATTAAACTAAATAACTTCAATTAAATCAAAGAAAATAATATCAAACAACTACACGAGAGTATTCAATGTCTTCTCTTCTACAAATCTTCTTAATACTTAAGAATAAAGTTAACTAACTACGATAATTCATTGCAATCTATGGTGGTGTATATATTTACCACTAACTAATACCTATTTATAATCCTAAGACACTTTAGAAAATAATTAGAAACCCTAATAGAAAATGCCACATGAAATAGAACTCTAATTTTTTATTTTTTTTTTACGTCTCGGCTCTGTCCATAAGTGCTCTGGTGTTGTGTGTGTAAAGCCATAGCGTCGCCACAGCTTTGGACACTTTGTATGCATTTTATCTTCTCTATAGACTCGACGCCCTGTGTAGACCACCCCAGAAATGTCTTTTGTGTCCCATGCCACAGCCACTGTGCTAACACTACAGACCAATTTTTCTTTTCTTCTTGGTCCTTCACACCTTGCCCACACTGTCTAGCCATCTCCTATGGCATCAAGAATATTTGCCATCACATCAATCCTAGTTTTGTGCATTTTGGCCTCGTTTCTTCACGAATTCACTCTATTATCTCCTTTATACATTGTATGCTTGAAAATATGAAAATACCATCAATTAGAGCTCATTTTAGGATATTTATACTAAATATACTACTAAACTAGTGCTATATATAAGTCTAAATAATAACTTATCAAATACACCCAAACTTAAGATTTTGTACTTCCCGAGCAAAAATATATTTTACTAAGTGTTCTTACTACTACTACTACTACTACTACTACTACTACTACTACTACTTACTACTACTACTACTACTACTACTACTACTACTACTACTACTACTACTTAAGTTCATATTCATTTCACATCATTCATGGAGTATCATTTAAGTCAAATAAGCTCATGTTAATAATCCACTAAAGAACTTTTCTTTGCAAAAATTTATATTTATAGAAACATGTAGCTTTAAAACTCATATAATTCACTTTCAAAACACTAAAGAAGTTCACAACCAGAACCATAGCTACTCACAAGTTTATTTCACCTCGACACTTGAGTAGCAAGTATACAATCTCATGATATCTCATTAAGCTCAAGAATTCACAAATAACCATAGATCTTACTAGTTTTGTAGACTTTAGTACTTCAGGAGTCCATAGGACTTAATATAGTTGGAAAGAAAAAATTAACTCAATTAAGCTACTTGTACTTGATCTAAATCTTTTATTTGAAGAGTTTTAATCTAATTTCCACCTTTCTTTTCTTCATTTTTAGCTCTATTTTCTTTTCTTTTCTCCTCATATTTGAAGAGTTTTTATCTCTATTTTCTTTGCTCCGTTTCCTATAGAATTTGTAGGACTATTTATTTTTATTTAAAACTCTTGTTAGCACTTCTCACTTTCACTTTATCAAGCAAGTTTTAACTCTAACTTTTCATTAAACACTATGCCTATCTCTTCACCTCTTAGTTAAGTCTTTATTTACTTTGTATACTCAAATAAGATTCATAATTATTACAGAATTCCTTAGAGATCTAACTTTTTCCGCAAGAAGTGTTCTAGTATCCTTCTTATTTTTATTTCCAGTTCATGGTTTTCCCTAACTATATATTTCTAAACATGGAATCGTACTGTTTTTTGCTACATTTCTCATTTTCTTCAAGTATTTATAACACTATCTTGAGTTCAATATCAACAAGACACTTGCATTCTCACTTATCCTCAATTAAAGGCATGAGCTTTGCAAATAAATTACTTATTCATTACATATTACTATAGATAACCTAATCTATACTACCTAAACATATTCAAATAGTAAATAAATGAAAAAGAATATACTATCATGGTTTCTTCTTTAACTGCTTTAAAAAATAAAATTTTACGATCATACATGTAGTGCTTATTCTTATTTCATCATTTCTTACCACTTCCCATAGTGTGGTATTGATGTCCCCAAACTTAAACTAAACCTTATCCTCAAGGTTTAAAATAAGCTTAAGACATGAAAAATGCTAAGCATACACATATAATAACACAAGATGTAATAATGCATAAATATAAAAGTTAAACAACTAATAAAGGTACAAAATATCCTAAATGTAAAAAGAATCAGTATAAATGTATCTATCACTTCCCCAAGGTCTAAAGAAATCTTAAGACTCTGACTCTAGGAATGCCCATCATCATCATCATCAGCTCCAGCATATGATGGTGTCAAAGGAAGCTCCACCCTTATGCTCAACACCAAGTCTTGATCAAACATGTAGTTTGGTGCTGTTAGAAAACCAAAAGACACGTCAATAGGTCTCATCCATTTGCTCATCTTATACTTAATCACGTCCCTATGATGATATGTAAATAATATGAAGTTTTGTTGTCCATTTTATCAGTCTTGCATTCTCCTCTGCCTATCATGCTCATATGACAATGAGGATTACTTATATTGAGCCATGTCCTCTTTGTACGGTCTCCTCATCTTGACAATCGATAGCCTCTACTACCATGGTTTTAAGACCTCTGGTGGTTGTATTAGTTCCTGTGATGGTGGAGGTGGTGGAAAAACCTTAGGACAATCCAAAACCTGTTTTCCTATAAGTTGGTCTACAAAATCGTAGCCCTCAGCAAATCCCTGCTAATGATCCTCCTCCTCTCTATATCCTTCATTTTCCAACTCTAGGGCTAACTGCGTTGCTGCTGATGTTGCATGATACTCTTTCTCTTTTGCCAATAACTCGGCCTCAAGTCTGTCCCTCTCAGGTCTCTCTCTCTCTTATCCTCAAAGTCTCGGTAACTAGTCAGTGATTTCAATGTGAGTAGAAACTCCTCATTTATGGTTCTTCGGACCTCAATAATGAACTCCTCTTCTCGAATCAATTGCAATCTGGCCTTCAAGCACGTATGGGTTATCAAGATAGGAAATAACAATTTTTTTTGTCTTTCTTAGACATAATTGACTCACTTAATTTTATGTAAAGATCTCCCCCACATTGATCTCCCTTACTTTGTAATCTCATACAAATAAGCTGCATTTGGCTCATTGATCTTACCCAGTGGAGTGGTTGGGTGTAATGAAACAACTATAAAGTGTTGCCACATTTTATAAACTTTCCTCACATTCTCCTTCTTAATGTGCTTCGACAAGTTCTCAGCTCCCATTACCTATCCTTGTTGTCCTCCGACAACCAATATTCTCTCTATGGCTATAAGAGGGCATAGGTTATGGGGTTTCTCATATAAATGATATGAGAAACTCTGTGGTTTTTCAATCATACTCATATGCTCTAAGTCATAGATGTTATTTATGGAACGCTCATTAAAGGGGACAAATATCCCTATTATCTTCACTGGGTCACCCTTCTTAGTAAACTTTGCATTGGCGTAAAATTTATAAACAATTTCACTTACTCCTCTAACATTTTCTCTCTATAGTCTTAAGTGAATTGCTCCCAACCTTGTTGTCTAATGAGATTGTTTAATCTATTTTCATACTTAGCCAGTAAATTAATTCTTATCTCGCAAATAAATTCTCTATACTCAATGACCTCATATATTTCTTTAGCATATATACTAATGAAATACTTCGACTTAAAAAGGTATTGGTTCATCGTCATTCGGATCTCTTGAGGATAATGCCTCGTAATCATTTGCTCTCACTTCACTAACTTGACTTGCTTACCTTCTCATTTTTGGCATTTTCTCAAAATCTCACACAATGCAACTCACAACACGAGTCTTCAAACCATCTAAAATCAGAATTTTACCCACAAGGATCATTCACATGCCAAATAATGCAAAAGACGTACACTAGTTTACCATAAGCCATATTGATGCTTAACATTCACACAACTTAAAATTTCTATCCAACAACCTTAATTATATCTACAATTCATGCAATTTCATCAAGAATCTCCAAAACATTTCAAATCATAACTAATGAAATTGTAAATTTACCTCAATATTGGATTATTTTTTGATGAAGATTTCTTCTCCAAGCCTCTATCAATCAAAAGCCCTCTCACTTTGCTTTCAAACTAAAACCTTACTGCTCACTTGAAGTCTTCAAATCAATGCCCTAGTACTCTTCCTTGTGCAAATCCACAGTGCACTATTTCTTTTCACTCTTAATCACTAGGAACTCTCTTTTCTCTCTCAAAATTGTTCAATCTTGGGTTTTAGAGGGGTGTATGCTTGGTTGGTAGTGTATGGAATAGGTTTCAAGTGTGAAAAATATGGGTTAAAAGTGTTTAAAACCTTTGTCTCAACACCGGCGCCATCCCTTATAAGGCACAACATTGCCACAGCGTGGCCACGACTCCAAGATTGCTATAAGCAGTTTTCGCTCACAACTTGGTGCCTTTTTGGTGTCGTCTACTTATCGCTACGGCATCGTGTATGTACATACATGACGTCGACCAGTCTGTCTCAGTAATTTTGCATATTTTTCGTTAACTCCCTATTAACGCTCTTTCGACTTTGTGTATTACTACACAAGGCGTCGTGACAATGTGAAATGCCACGTATCTATAAATATTCCATAAATACTTACCTCTGATTTGCTCATGTACCTGACCTTTACCACTTTAACTCCTTTGCTCTTTTACGCTCTTTACTAAGTTAGTCGAGACTTTTTCATTTCGATGACATATTACGTGGCAAATGGTATTTCATGCACATTTAGCACAAACTTTCAAAAGTTCGAAAACTAAAACATTCGGATTGTACTAACTAAACTAAATGAATAACTAACAAACTGAAATTCAAAAACTTGAAATTGAAATCCCTTGGGCTTCCTCCCAGTTGCGCTTAGTTTATCCTCGTTAGCCCAATGCCTTTTTGCTCATTTAGTCCGAGTCTAAATCAAGATACTCCATTTATAGGTCAGAGATAAGGATATCTCTCCTATTTGGATGTATTTCTTGCCCTTCAATAAAGACAATCTTCTCGACATCATCATCATCCTCCTTGATACTCATTGTGATCATTTTCTTCCTCATATGTATGATTGCATTGGCAGTGTTCAAAAATGGCTGCCTAAGTATTATAGATACGTAATCATCGATATCATGATCCATAATCTCAAAATCGGCGATGAATGTGAATCCGCCTACTTTCACTTGCACATTCAAGATTCTCCTAATTGTTGATACCAAGTTACCATCAACTACTAGCAAATTTATTATATCGGGACAATTGATCTTCAAATTGGCTTGTAACATGTCCTTTATTGGAATGACATTAACTAAGGCTCTTGTATCACACAACATGTTTCAAAATTGGTGCCCATCAATGCTCAATGGTATGCATATATTTCTAGGATCACTCATCTTAATTGATTGAAGTCTCGATGTGAACTTGAATTTTGGTTTCGACTTCTTTGGAACAACCTTGATTGTAGCATCCCCTATCTCAATTAGAGCGATGCTCGACCTGAAACCCTAATTAAGCCTGATAACCCACCCAAACTTAAATAGAGCCAACAACATCTCCTTCTGTGCTTGGTAAACTCAATCGGTATATTGATATCAAAATAAGAATTCAAAATATACGCAGCAAAAAATTAATACTTTTTTGTTAATTAAAACGATATACATAAATGCAGAGTTTATCAAAATGCAAAACTCGATAATAAAACCTCCCAACCCTGTTCATTTACAACAAAGTAACTTAAATAGTGTATAAATATACATGAAAGCTCATTACATTGTAGAAAAGATAATGAAACTTTTAAATCTTCTCTTTTCCCTTCACTAAAACGCTAGGTTGAGAACCTGAAATGTTAAATTTGGGATGAGCACTCCAACTTGCTTAGTAAGTAAGGATTCACAAAGCCATCAACATTTCATATAATAATCAAGAGTAATATGTAATAACAATAACAATAAGCGCAAAAAATAAACAATAGGATTATGGAAAGCATACAATCCAATAAATAACGAATGGAGGTCAAACTGTTAATGACAATTACACTGTGATTCCCATTTCATTTGTGAATCTAGGGTCGATTACCCTCTTAAACCATTAATGCGATTACTAGACTAGCAAATCGGCTGATGTGTTGTCTAGCCAATCCATTAATGTTCAATGGTTCTATCCTAAACCCTCTAGTGATTATGCATGAAACCTATTTATCAAAGTAGAATTGAACATATAGGCCGGGAATCAAATCCATTTCCTATATAACATATTCTCAATTGCAGGATTTACTCTCGTCGATCACATTAAACACCATTTTTCTTTTTTAACAAACGCATCATAGGGTACGTAGTCCCTTTATTCAATCAATAAACTATATGTACTACATATAATAATATATATAAGCAACATTGATAAATAATCGAATCCGTACTTACCTCGATTTACGTTTTCTTTTCAAATTTCAGAACTTTTTGGGTCACTCAAGCTTTCCTAGTGTTCCTAAACCTATCACAAACCATTTGTGGTTAATATAGGCCTAATAAGCTACATTTAGAACCCCTAAGTTAGTACCTACGACCTTAGGAAATTCTAAGCAAAACATACCACATTTGATATTTTCCAAGGTGGGAGGGCACTCCCTCACTTGGTGGTGTACACTCCACCAACTTTCATCACACTTTATGAATGGAGTGCCCTTCTTTGAGATAAGGAGCGCACTACATACTGAACTGTCTCGATAGTGAATAGTTCAAAAACCACTATTTCATTACCAAATCACCAAAACAACATTAAATATTCTCCAACACATCATGGAAGACTTCTAGTGAGGTTTAAACAACATTCCAATCATCAACAACAATTCACAAAAAAATCTTTCTCCTCATTTGTGTACATAATACATTAGGCTAGTTTTATGCTTAAAACTCATTAGTAGTGTATCTTCTATTCGAGAAATTTATGTCTTCTCTCTTTAGAAGTCTGTCTCCTTACTTTTATAAGGAGTCCATACTACGTTTAAGATTTTAGTGAACTTTTTAGGTTTCCATTGAATCAAGGTGGTGTGGAGATTACGCTTAGAAGGAAGGACAAGGCAGTTTTAATAAACATATTCGACAAATTTTCTAAGGATTAGTATAACTTTAGATAGAGTTTATGAAGAGGGTGGTTGCTGCTGTAGACTTATATTTATGGTCTTAATTTTGTCGAGGGATGGTTGGTTGTTTTAGGTAGAACATTCTTAGTAGTAGGTAGGTATTTATTAAATAAGGACCAAATCTTATGATCTTATAGAGTAGAAATATTTTAGGAGGGTGGGTGGTGTTTTTTAATGTTTCATTCTGATGGTTAGCTTAACGCATTTACTCTGGCTAAATTCTTGTCTTCACTTCGAGTCTGACTATAGTTTCAACAAACTGGGTGAGACCTCATGGCCACCTTTTATCAGTTTTTGATCAATATCTATCTGGTTTATGTCCACTAATCCGACTGATCTAACATTTTTCGTTGTAGACAAATGATTTAGCTCTCCTTCTATGGTTTTGTTTTTCTTATAGGATATTGAGTTGCCAAGTTTGGAATGGAATTAGTTCATGATATTATTGGGCTCTTATATAGATGTACCTTGAGCAAGGAAGAAGAGGATGAGGCAGTAATATCGAATAAGAAAAAGGGCGAGGAGGTAAAGTTGTGTAAATCCAATATTTTATGGAGGTTTGCTACAGTTCTGAGATTCAGTAAAGGTGCAGTGAAGGATGCATTAACCAGAGCATGGAAGATTAAGGAGGTGAAGGTGCAGTTTATATAAGTAGCAGAAGATATCTTCCAAATAACTTTCTCTTCTCCAAATATGATGACTTATGCCAATGAATTTGGCCCCAGGTTAGTCGAGGACTACATTCTCCTAACAATCCCATAAAGTTTTGAGTTACATCTTCCCTATCTTAACATTAACAAGTGCAAAGTATGGGTCCAACTCCATGGCATCCCAATGAACTACCGAGAGGAAGGTTTAATTCATGAAGTAGCCACTCACATTGGAAGTTTTATCAAAAAAGAAGGGTTTATAGTTGATGGGGCGCTATTAAATAGATACACGAAGATAAGAATGATCATAAATGTCGATAAGCTGCTGATGAGAGGGAGATATGTCTGGAGTAGGGATAAGAGGTATTGGGTAGACTTTGTCTATGAAAGACTCAGATTTGTTTATGCATACTGTGGAAAGGTGACACACAAATCCAGTATGTGTGACCAATTCATTGAAGGGGTGACATAAATTCGTTATGATGCCCACAAGCTATTGGTGGATGCTCTGGGTAAATGTAAGAGGAAGGCGACCAAAACCCAAGATCCTAAAGACAGAGGAGTAGCTTCTTGAGATTCAGCAAATCGAACAAATTTAGGAGATTCCCCTCGAGATCAGTCTTGCCAAGCAAAAAGTGATGAGTTGGACTCCCAAAACAACACCTTACGCGCGAGGGCGAAAAGACAGTTGTGTGAAGCAATTAATGAGAGAGATGAATGGACATCAAATATAATTCTTATAGTACTTGATCACCGACCTATCGTGGAAGGTAACAATGTGGAAATAGAGGGAAATCTAGCTTCAGTTTCAAATTTAGAGCCAACTATTATGGGCGCACCTCAAGCCCTGAACCCATCTTGATCCATATCTTTGTACCATTCCTAAAGCCTAACCCAACTAACCAATACCTCGATTCCACCCAAATCCCTACACCCAGAACCAAGAAACCTGGAGGACCAAGCTCAACCCAATAACTAGTCCACAAGCACCTCTAAATGCCTTGCTGATAAATCCATCTAAATACCCCTAACCATGTTTGAGATCCATTAAATCCTCTCATCCCAATAGACCTTCTCCCCATCAACCTTACACAATCTACTAAATGACCTAACCCCCATCATTACCATGACCATGAAAAGACCAAAAGACTAGATAACAGAACCAAAAAGCCCCAAATACAAATTAAACTTCCTTCCATCATAATCCGATCTGTCGTCTTCCATCTTAGTTGAGAACAAAAAGCAAGAAAATGCATCACTATACCCAAAAAATGATGTTCCTCCCTTCGGCCTAGTTACTCAATGTGGGAAGGCTTTGAAGGCGATAGCCAGGGAGGGATGATGCAAAGCACTAACATCCAATTTTACTAGGGCTAGATCGGTTTATATCTTACTTTAATGAAGAAAATCAGAGGAAGGAAAGGAAAACAAAGGTCAAGTCAAAAGCTTGAAGAGATTGAGAGGGAACATAAAAGAAAAAGTAGTGGAGGCATCCGACCTAAATGGGGCATGTGGTTTTCATCGATGGTGAGAATTATGACATGGAATTATAGGGATATTGGAGGTACCCTTCCGATAAAAGGGATGAAGGAGGCAGTGCAGAGTAGGGGTGGGCATCGGTTTTCGTAAAACTGCCCAAACCGCCCAAACCGTATCGTTTGGTCTAGTTTTTAAAACTCGCGGTTTCGAAAACTTGAAAACCGCAATATCGCGATTTGGTGGTGGTTTTCAATTCTGAAAAATCGCGATTCACCAAACCAAACCGAGGGTAATTTAGTAAATTTATTTAATTCACATTTTAAAACCTTAACCAATATAAACAACAACTGTTTCATTTTTTCATCTTCATCTCAAGATCCTAAACATATTCGCCTCCACCAGTTGAGGCCATCCATTTCTGCCTTTCACTAGTTATTGTCACTGCCTCTTCCCACCAGTTGCCATCGCCATATCCTACCAGTGATCTCTCATTTCCGCCTCCCACCACTTTTTTTGTTTGGAAAACATGTAACAAAAAAAACCGTGAAACCAAACCGACCAAACCGCTCAAACCGCGATTCGGTTTGGTTGCGATTTTAGTGGTTCGTGGTTTGGTGGTGGTTTGCAAAATGACCAAACCGTAAACCCTCGGTTTGGTTGCGGTTTGCTTACCCCTAGTATGGAGACACCACGTAGAGGTTCTTATTTTTAGCGAAACAAAAAATCAGGAAATAACTATTGAAAGGGTTAGAAGGCAATTAAATTTTGAGTATGTAATGGCAGTCAATCCGAGAGGATTGGCGGGTGGTATGGTAGTATTTTGGAATGCAGGTGCACTAATCCAAGTGGTAAAATACATTTCATTATTTATCGAGCTGCAAGTTTTGCCACAATAAAGTCACTAAACTTGGTTGTTCTTTGGGGGTATATCTTAGCACAAATAAAAGCTTGAGAGAGAGTAGTTACAAATACTAAAAGATAGAGTGCTCAACAGTGGGGAACTGAGTGCAGTCGTTGGGGATTTTAATACGTTGTTCTCAAATGTTGAAAAATAGGGGAATGGGTTATAATGGGTAGTTGAGGAGAATTTGGAGTTAATTGACTTTATGAATGAGATACAAGGTACTGATTTGGGGTTCGAGGGAACTAAGTATACATTGTCAAATAGAAAAGGTGAGGATCAAAGGATTATGACTAGATTGGACAGGGGAATAGGTAATCAAAACTGGTTGGACATGTTTCTGAGGGCTACAATTCAACATTTGTGTTAACCATGGTCGGATCATGTTGCTCTCCTATTGAAGACGAAAAAAAAGATTAATAAAAAAATCACCTCTGTTTTGATTTGACAACAAGTGGTTAAGGAATGAGGACTGTATGGAAGTCATCAAAGAAGCCTGGTTAGTTAGTAGAAGAGGAAGTTTGGGCAATGCATATCTGGGAGAAAAGGAGTTTATCAACTAAGATTTTTGTTTGGTGCAGTAGCTAATTCCAAAAAACTAATGGAAAAAGCTCAAAAGGAATTGAAAAGCATATATGAACAAAGAACCTTGATATGATGAAAATTAAGGAGCTGAAAAGGTTAGGGATCTAAAAGATCACCATCTTATGAAAACAATCAATATTGGCATGGTATGCTAATAAACAATTCATCCCTAGTAGTGCATCATACTCCAGGAACTCCATTGCCTTCAAATCAATTGGGAGTTCATTGTCCCTGATCTTAACTATACATCCCTCATAGATCAGGTTAAGATAAACCTTCTCACATATTTATGTGCTCAAAATAACAACATACAAGATATAATAGGTTTCAATTTCAACTCATCTACCATTGCACCAGTAATAAAGGAAAATGTAGAACCAACATTAATCAATACATGCATATCTCAACCAAAAATGTTTGAAATACCTTCCACAAGCCTCCAATTAGCGTCTGGATCCGCATCAGTCATTGCATGAGTCTATCCTTGTGTTGGCTTTGTTGTACTTTCTACCAATGCAACCGGTGGCATAAAGTAATCTCTCTAAATATGCCCTGCTTGCCCACACCGATAACATATTGTAGAAGCCCTATGAGAAATCCTACTGGCCTATAGAACCCACCTAGATCCACTTGGTTTTTATGATGTTTGTGCCTAGCTCTTACCGTTACATCCAGACTAAGGTGGTTTGATTATTGATACCTAAAAAATGTCGTCCCTATAGACCTTATTTGCGTTGCTACTTTAGCTACACTCCTTTGTCTTTTGGATGGATAAAAATAAACAAATTCTTAGGTTCTCTTACTCCTATGGAACTGTGGTACTAGTGGTGGCATATATACTACTCCGGAGGGTTTGGCTAATATAGTTGCTTGTACCTCCATCGCACTCTCAAATATAAATGCGTAGCAAGTGCGAAGATGAGAAGAAACCACAACACGAATCTCATAATTCAGCCCACCAAGAAACACATTTATTTTATTCTCCACTAACTCCACCATCTAAGGAGCGAACTTGCTCAACTCCGCCAGTATTCCCATACAGACATGGCTCCTTATTTCAATTGTATAAACACAATCCTCTTTTTGTTCCTGACTAATTTTAGGAAGTGATGCCTATAAAATATAGTCTCAAACTATGGTCGAGTGGCAACAGTCTTCCCCTCTCTTTTTAGGGTATTCCACCATTTTCGAGTAGATTCAATCAACAAAAAAGTGACCGGTTTAACTTTAAGCCGTCCTCAATATCTTTAACAACAAGTCGTTGCTCTATTTCCAATATCCAGGTCTCGGCTACCATATCCTTTAATTTGTCATTGAAACTCATAATGTCATATTTCATAAATTTCTTGGAAGCTCTAAGAAATTTAGCCTTCTCAAGATCAACTGGCACTATGACAGCTGTCTTCGACACCTGAACGTGTGCTTGAACTGGTTGAGTAAAAGCTGCTACTATCTCAACTCATCGCTCAGCTTTGCTAACCTCGGGACTAGTTGTAGGATTTCCCTTAGGTCAATGTACTGGTGGTCCCATTTGAGCTATCAACATTGCCACGAGCTTCGATTGAGACACTATAAGCACTCTCATTTACTACTCCATTCTAGATTTCCATTAATCACTACAACAAAATACCTATTTTGCAACTAATATTTTGGTTACTAAAACTACATTTATGGTTGTAGAAACGTTTTACTAACCAAATAAATTGGTCACTCGTTAGTCACAAATACCTATGACACAGATAATATTTTGTGACCAAATAATGTAAGTCGTCGCAAATACTACTAATAGCGACCAATAACTTGTGACCAATATATAGTTACTAATATAATTAAAAATATTTAAATCATCTAATTTTTACATTTTTCAACAATATTAAAATAGTCGTGAATTCTATTTTTGTTGCTAATATGTTGTAGTTTTAGTGACCAATAACCTTTTGACATTAATGTTTTTTTATCTAAATTGGTCGCAAATGTAAATATTATTAGTGACTATACTTGCTTAGTTATTAATACTTTATAACATATGTCGTAATCCCTACTTTTGAGTAATCGTGACAAAAAATTCATTAGTTGCAAAAAACAATTACAATCACAACAAAAAGTATTTGGTTGTAAAAGATATTAATAGTAACAAGTAATATTTTGTTATTAATTTGTTAATGGACAGAATTTATTTTGTTGCAAAAGTTTATATCAGTAACCAAACAATTTTTGTTGAAAGAACTTTTACCAACTAAATATAATTGGTTACTCAAATTGATATATTTAATTGTAAAAGTTTATAACAACGACAAACAAAAATTGTCATCATTTAAATAAAATTTACAATGTTAATGTGCAATTTAAAAAGAATAAACAAAATACTTGAATGACATTGTACTATATAAAAAAATCATAAAGCAAAGTCATTTAAGAGAGGGAAGTGAGACAACCCTTTCCACTTTGCTTAGAACAGGATTATCATTTTGAAAAACTGAATCTGACGAGAAGTATTGGTTATTTCTTTCAGGTTCACTGTTTCGCTGAGGCCCCTGAGACTTGCCAGAAGCAGGAAAGTTGAAACCAGGAATTGTAGAAATCGACCTGCCAATACTGGACGGTTTCTCCGGCAGTGCAACTGTTAAAGGAGACTTCAAGGGGAGTTCCAGAAGGGAGGCACCTTCATCGGCAAGAAAAGATGTCTCCAGAGCCAAGTGATATGCTGCAAAGACTCCATATTGGATTACATGCTTGACTTTCTTTAATTCTTCCCCATTAGCACCCTTGAGCAAAATCTGAAACAAATGTGTTGAAGCATATGGGCACATCAGGAATTTGGCTGAGAGTGGTAGATCATTAAGGAATACACATGAAGGGATCTTGCATATATATACTAGCACATCAGGAATTTGGCTGAACTTATAAAGATTAGCTACACATGGGAACTATCACATGTAAAAACACAAGCTCTGAATTTACCAAAAAAAAAAACACACACACACACACTCAAGCTCTGGATGCGCGTGTTGGAGTAGGCCATTAGAGTCATAGCATAGGACCTATCCTCAAACTTCAAGACAGTTTTCCTATTAGGATAACTTTTATCCACGAGTAACTTGAGAAAAATTTTGTTTTGATATTTAAAACTTAATCAGATTTTATTTTGATACCAAAGTTTTTGATGGGCTTCCACAATTTCCACAGACCTCCATCAATTGACAATCCTATTAAATTCAGACAATACCTAAATCTACAGATTCACTTTTGGGAAAATTCACTCATGTTAATCTGCTTGGTAGATCACATCAAATATAGAGCCTCTACACTCTGTGACTGCCTCTAACTAGCTATTCTCAAGGATGTTCTACTATGCACTCTGGTCAAATTTTAAATACGTAAATATGTACATGTCCACAAATAAACTTAAAAGTAAAGTGTAACTTTAATACTTACAGTGCAACCCAATGGCTTCTGACATCCCTCAAAGAACATAAGTGTCTTCACCAACTTCTTTCCATCCTGCCCAGCGCTGCCATGCTCTTCAAGAAACTTCTCCACGTGAAACATTTCACAATACCCCAACTTCTTTCTATCTTTGTAACTGCCATTTTCAAATGGTCCATTTCCTAAATGGAAAGATGAAAGTAGTGAGAGTAAGAAATTCTTCTACGGAAAATTTGATCAGTAAGCACAAACCAGAGAATGATCAATGAGAGAGACACTGCACAAATTCTAAATTCTTGAAAGAGTAAGGCAAAGGAAAAAGAAAACCAAACCTGCTGCAGCAAAGTATCAAAACTTGACAAGTGATTAGAAACACGCTGATATTCAAGCGCTCCTCCAAGGATTAGCAGACGAGCTTTCTCAATTTTTGACGTCATCCGCCGATGGGCCACGTTTTTCTTACAAACAATTCCTTTGATGACGGCACTAAATAAATAAGACTTGGAAGTTTTCAAAAATATGCAATGATAGCGATTTCTCATCTGAAAAGAGACTACATGACTACCAAGAAAAAAAAAAAAAAAAAAAAAAAGGATTACAAGTGACATGATCTAGTAAAATTAAGGAACTAGAGAAGAAGATAAGAACCTGCTCACACTTCCCCAAGTTTTCCTTATCCCCACTGTAGCCCTACATGATAGAACAGGGAAAAAAACAAAAATTAATTGGTGGCAACTGTAATTTAAATATACATCAGGAAAGTATCAATAGTATCCAGGAAGAGTGAAGAACTCCCGATTAAATATACATCTCCACCTTTAGCATCTCCATTTCCTCTTTTGTAGGACAAAACTTTAATAGATTCTCAACCTGATCAACATCCAAAATTGATTCATCCATTGCTAGAGCAGCACCCTGAAAGGTAAGCCATTAGGTATACTTCAAGTAAACACTTTATGAAGTTTTTGTGTTCCAAATACATAAAGTGAGGGAGGGATAAAAAATTGGTGCATTCAGTACTCACGCAGACTCAGGCATTGACAAAGTGAGAAGAGTAAACAATGACATTGTACTATATTAAAAAATCATAAAGCAAAATCATTTAACAAACAAACTAACTAACTAACTAAGAGAAACTATGAATCGTCCATGTCTCTAATTGTAAACCCATTAAAAAAAATAATTCTATTAAAATAAAACTAGTACGAAAACCAATTAAACTCCTCGTAGTCCCGACAAGCAAACATCTTGCGCCAAATTTGAATGTAATTTGAATCACCCATGCACCGGTAAAATTATTGTGTGAAATCTGAAATTAATAACAAAAAGAAGACATTAATGTTAAAGATATAATGTTGAGGGATGAGTATAATTAATAAACTAGCATACACTGAAGTGAACCAATTGCCAAATTTGTAGTGTCTAACAAAAGATATAATGTGGTATCAAACAATAGAATGTCACATTTAACAAAAGAACAAGCATATAAACATGCACCCACAATAAATCTTATCTACTTTGAAAAACTTTAAATATATATCATTCATTAAATTAATAGTCTTACCAAGAAGATGTGTTGTATTTCTCCATGGCTGATTGAAACATTGCCTCCATTTCATCTTGCCTTCTCTTTAAATCTTCCATAGCTGCTTGAGTATTATGTAATTCTGATTGTGTAGTGTGCAGCTCCGACCTTGTCTCAGTCAGCTCTATTTTTTGAGTCTCGACATGTTGAGCCAACTCACTAGCTCTTTTTTCTGCGTTAGTAGCTTTTTCCCTTGCTTCTTGAAGTTCTTCAACTCTTATTCGTTTTGCTATTGAGGATGACGAGCCAATTTCTCCGTACCCACGCCCGCGAGGATAGCCTAACTTTTTGTCCATCACTTCTTTATATATTTCATCTTCAGTCATTGGTGATGGCTGAGATTGAATTTCTATCATTTCCTCCTACAACATAATGAAATGTACAACTTTAATCAAAATAACTTTATGAATATATCTAGTAACAAAAAGAATTAATAGTTGGACTCATTAAAACAAAGGTTGAATCTTTCCCTAAGTAAAGGTCGTGGTTATATGATAATCACCTACCTACTCACTCGTGATCAATCACACATAATTTTGAACTTAAGACAATCAATCTTGAGTATGACATCATAGAAACATAATGCTAGGTAGGGTGGAAGCAAGAGAACTAGAAAGAGAAGCAGTAACGAATTGAAGAGGAAAAGCTGCTGCAAAAGACAACAAGCTAAGGTCCACTCTTGGCTATGATGATATTACTCATAAAAGTACACAATTTCAGCAGTGAAGAGCTTCATGATATATGCAATAAATCTTATAAATAAATTAAATAATGAGAGGTCAATTGATAAAAAAAATAAACAAAAAAAAAACTTACATAAAGTTGTTGTGCCATTGGTGTTTTCCAACCTTTCTCCGTGTAGTGGGTCTTCTTCCAAAACTCGATCGGACCAACTGATTCTCCATCATCCTCCTGAAGCATTTTTCACAACAACGAATAAATAGTATTTCAACAAGTATTCAAAAATATGTTAAAAAATATATTATAGAAATACCAATTCATGTTGATAACGGGCAAAAGACTTTGATCCCGAGCAATGATTAATTTCAACTTTTCCACGGTTGTTAGTGTTTGCTTCACTTGATTTCTATACAAAACACATTCTATAAGAAGAAAATATAAAAAATTTCTTAGAATGATACTAAAAAAAACTCATGAAAGGATACCTTGAATTTTGCTGATGCAAACTCTTGACAACAAAGTTCCCAATCTTCAGCACTCACGTCATTGAATGGCTTTTCACAAGCCTCATCATGACTATTAAACGTCTGATAGTATTTATGGAGCTCATGTTTGTAACCCTTGAATCGACGGCTCAACATTTTATTCACAAAGAAAACAAAATTCGAGAGCAATTCAAGTCTATTTCAAATTTATCCTGACATTAAAAATATAATATAAGGTGTAGATAAGACATATATTAAGACTAGGTTCAACAAAAATAATTACTTACACTAATGAGGTTGTAAATTTGTTCTTTATCTTTCTGTTCCACTTTCTTCCACTGTGCAACTCGAATTGGTGCATATGTTCGACAAATTATCCCCAACTCTGTCGTGAATTCTGCAGCCCATGCTCCCACTGGTTTTAATTTTCCATCAGGAATATTAACCTTTGGCTTGATCCCATTGCTTTTTGCTAAATATTGGTCAAGAGCTACATTTTTTGCTTTCCCACGCCCTTTTTTAATTTGTCCGCCTAAGCAAGAAAAGAAAACATCATATAAACACAATTGAAAATGCAAAAGCTAGCTTGATAATTGTTTGCATATGTAATTAAAAGCCCATTGTGATAAGAATCTGACCGGTGTTACTAAGTGTAGTAGTAGGATTGGTAACAACTTGTGATGATATTTGATCAAAGACATGTGAATTAGTAGCACTTGTTGTTTGAGATGGAACAACATTACCTCCTGCATATAAATTCTCATGAAAAATAAGTTAGTTTATACTTACAATTTCAACAAGTATAAAGCAACAAGAAGAAGTATAAATCATTATATTACCCGAATTGACATTTCTAGAATTGCGAGAAGCGCGATTTGTTCCTTGTTGACTTCCAGGAGCCATAGCTATACAAAAAACCTTTCAAAGAAATCATAGCATAATATTAAGTGTTATGATTACTTTACTAAGTTTGACATAAGAAGTAATTGCAATCAACAAAATTCACCAATTTAAAAGCATATTTTATTATATATAGACCATTTATTTAATGCTAACATTAATAGGGGTCAAATGAAAAACAATCAAGAAAAATGAAACGCACCGTGCACATTCATTCTAAATCACTGTCATCATCATTTGACATGAATTCATTCTCATCACTAGAATAGTCCATTACTTCAACATCTTCATCACTCTCACTATCAATAATGATACCTACCGATGAAACATCATCTCTTCTGCTAGTGCTTACATCAACTTCAGTTGGAATCATATCATTTCTCATCAATTGCAATGCATCCATTTCATCAGAAACGCCAACACTAGTCGTATCTTGAACCTCTTCTTGAAACACCTCACTATTTGATCGTCGTTCATCTTCTACTTCCACGACATCAAAGACATTTCTAGGCTTTATTTCGCGCACAATTCGCCAACTATTACATAGCTTTGTGTCATTCAAGTAAAAGACTTGTCTGGCCTGAGAAGCTAACACATAAGGATCATTCTCGTACCATGTCTTATTTGTATTAACACTAGTGAAATATTTATCTTTGCGTATTCCTGTCTTGCTATTTCCAACATCCCACCAATCACACTTGAACAATAAAACTCGATTGCCAAGACAATAACTGACTTCAATGATGTCTTTCAATACACCATAAAAATGAACTTCATTGGATTGATGAATTCCAGGAACAACTACTCCACTATTTTGTGTTCGAAGACACTTCTCTCGTTCCTTTGTATGAAATCTAATTCCATTAATTACACACCCAGTGTACCGCTTGATTCGTGGATCAGGACCACACGCCAATGAATATAGATCATCACTTGCTTCAGTTGCTTTTTGGTGGCGCAATAATTTAATCTAATAATAGTAACAAGTATGTTAATGAGCTATAACAATAAATATTTTACAAATATTCTATAGGTCTTAATACTTACGTGTTCTTCAAACCACTTGGGAAACAACGTTTCTTGCATCTGATCAACATTATTGAGATTTCCTTCTCTAAGTTCTTCCATGTGCTTACTATAATTAAAATATAAATAAATATCATAACAAGATTTCACTGCAATAAGAATAGAAAAGCAAACATAATTTTAGCAAAAATACACATGAATCAAACTTACTCAAAGTATGGCATGACTTCAGGACAATTGTTCAACACATAATACCGAATCCTATTAAGTTCACTTCTTTCGAGTGAGTCGTATTTTGTTGAACCTAACTCTCTGAACTTTGTTGAGAAAATTGGTAGATTTTTTTTTTGTCTTTCACATCCATCGTGATTTCGATCTTCACGATTAAATCTTGTCTCAACTCCTTGAAGATACATTGAACAAAATGTCAAGCATTCACTATCGATGTAAGCTTCAGCAATGGAACCTTCAGGTCTTGCCTTATTTCGTACATATTTCTTTAGAGTGTGCAAAAACCTGTTTCATATTGAATTTAAAATCCATTGCTTAAATTACACAAATAAATATATATATATATATAATAATATTAGCTAATTGATGATAAGACTTAAGTTATTACCTTTCAATGGGATACATCCATCTATATTGAACAGGTCCGCCAAGTATTGCTTCACGTGGTAAATGGATAGCTAGGTGGACCATAATATCAAAAAAGGTTGGTGGAAATATTCTTTCGAGCTTGCATAATATCATCACTATATCTTCTTCAAGCCTTTCCAAATTTTGTAAATTAAGAGTCTTAGAACATAACTCTTTGAAGAAAAATCCTAGCTCAATTAGTGTTGGAGCCACATTTGTGTCCAAATACCCACGTACTGCAATAGGAATAAGTTGTTGGAGAAGTACATGACAATCATGACTTTTTAATCCTGAAATCTTGGAGTCACTGATGTTCACACATCTAGAAATATTTGATGCATACCCATCTGGAAACTTTACCGACTTCAACCAATGACAAAACTTCTTTTTTTCTTCATTTGAAAATGTATACAATGCAGGAGGAATGATAAATTTCTCGCCTTTTTTAACTAAATGTAATTCCTTCTTTATTCTCATCGCCTCTAAATCCAATCGAGCTTTTGCCGAGTCTTTAGTTTTTCCATCAATATTCATTAATGTCCCGAGTATGCTATCACAAATATTTTTTTCTATATGCATAACATCAAGATTATGTCGAAGCTTAAGTGTACCCCAATATGGCAATTCAAAGAAAATGCTTTTCTTTGTCCAATTTAACTCTATAGCACGACGTGGACCATTATTTTTCTGAGGACCCTTCCCAAATTGTGTATCTTTCACAAATTCAAGTTGTGACAATATCTCAGCGCCAGACAATTCCTTTGGCTTAAGCCTTTTCTCATTATTACCATCAAAATGATTTTTATGTCGTGTTCGCCAAGAATGATTGCTTGGTAAGAAACGACGATGACCCATATAACATACCTTTCTACTATGCTTCAAGTACATCGAACATGTGCCTTCATTACAATTCGGACACGCCAGATATCCTTTCGTGCTCCAACCAGACAACATGCCATATGCTGGGAAGTCATTGATTGTCCATAATACAGCTGCATGCAATCTAAAGTATTTCTTGGACACAACATCATAAGCATGCACCCCGTTTTCCCATAAATCTCTCAATTCATCTACTAGAGGACGCAAATAAACATCGATATCTCTTCCTGGTGACTTTGGTCCTGGAATAAGGAGAGACATAAAAAGAAAATTTTCTTTCATGCATTTCCAAGGTGGCAAATTGTAGGGGATAAGCATTACGGGCCACATGCTATAAGGATTGCTCATTCCACCGAAAGGGTTGAACCCATCACTTGCAATACCAAGCCGAACATTTCGTGGATCGTTAGAAAACCACTCATATTCTTTGTTAAATTCTTGCCAAGCTAATGAATCAGACGGATGCTCCAAAATACTTTTATCGTCCACGCGATTTCTATTGTGCCAAATCATATCATTCGCGGTCTTTCTTGACATAAATAACCGTTGAAGTCTCGGTTTTAATGGAAAGTACCTAAGTACCTTCTGAGGAATTTGCTTTTTATTTCCTTCAACTGGTTTATACCTTGATTCACCACAATTTGGACAACTACATTTGCTTGCATTTTCCTTCCAAAACAAAACACAATCATTTACACATGCATGAATAGGGATGTAACCTAATCCCAAATCCCGAAGAAATGTTCGAGCCTCGTAATGAGACTTTGGGAGAGTGTTTTCAATAGGTAATAAATCTTTCATCAACACAAGAAGCATGTCAAACGATTTGTTACTCCATAAGTTTATTGTTTTCAAATGAAGAAGTTTTATCACAATATCTAACTTGGAGAATTTATCACAACCTGAGTAAATAGGTTTTTGTGCTTCTTGAAACAATTTCTCAAACTTTCTTGATTCTTCATTAGTCGCATGATCAATTGTAGGTTCTCGGAATTGTGGGAATCCAGAAGTTTGACTCTCGAATGTTTCAAAAGATGAGGCATTTGCATCTTCAGGAAAATCGACATTCATATCTTCTAACAAGTCTTCCACCCCATTAACTTCTTCCTCATCATCACTGTCACTTTCAAATGCATGATCATTATTCATTGTGGTATAACTTTCTCCATGATGCACCCATTGAGTATAATTTTTATCCATCCCATTTTTCATTAAATGCTTTTCAACTATATCAATATGTTCATAATATCTATTATTGCATGACCTACATGGGCATCGTGTCCTAGATGCTTTATCCAATACGCCACGTGCTATAGTTATAAAATCTCTTATTCCTTTGATATATTCAAAGCCAATATCTCTGTTTCTAAGTTTGCATCCAACTTTTATCCATTAGCTCACCTATCACAAGTTTGATATTAAAAAAATCATACTTAGTAGGTTAGAGAAGCAAAAAATCATAGATCATATTACTAATAATATGTTCATAAAGGTAGAGCTATTTTTTTTTTTTCATAAGTCCTATAGGTGTAGATTTTAATGGCCAACCAGAGTGTATTATAGCTATAAGCAATATTTAGGAATCAAAGAAAGGCCAACTAGAGGATGATGCACTTAGTTCAAGAAAAGTAATAGAAATAGTTTGAGAGAAAAATGCACAAGTTTTGTAGTAGGAGGCAAAGTCATGGCTCAAATATAAAAATTAATAATCATTAGCATGTCATAGAAGCGATCGTACAACAAAGTCATCTCTTAATCAAAACAAATAAAGATACATATCATGTAAAATACGAATATAAGCACTAAAATATCTTAACTCAAACAAAAAATCAAGGAACGGTACAACAAAGTCATCTCTTAATCAAAACAAAAATAGATACATAGCATACAAAATAGAAGATGACTGTGAGGTTGTGGTGTAGGATACGATCGGTTGATATGGTGGAGGAAATAAAAAAGATACATAGCATACAAAACAGTATTGACACAAAGGCAAACTCAAGAAATTATGTGGAAACACAAATGCGTAGCAACAACGTCGGCGTAGAAGGTTGTCTTCCAGTACATGCCTTGCTGCCATTAATATTGATAGGAAAACTACCTTATATATTTTATATTGATAGGAAGCAAGTAATTCATTGATGAGATGAAAAGTAAGATACAAAACAGAATAGGTGAGCCAATGGTCTCATATATATTAAAGTGATCCTGCCGACTAACAGACAGAGAAGAAGCTAAAAAATCCAAAGAGAAACTTAAATAAGAAAGAACGAAAAAAAGCCAACATTCAAAATGCTTATTAAAGAAGCTCATTCTGATTTAGCAGCCACTCTGTAGAACCTCTTCCCTTTGAACACTCTCGCAGGCTTGCAGCAATTGAATTTGCTGCTAATATGGAGGACACCCACAATTTTTCAGCAGAGGTGGAGTACTTATAAGTATGCTACCAATCTAACATTCTTCCTCTCATTTACTGCCAGACCTTCATGCATTTCACCCTGCTAGACAACCTGGGTTTTCACACCTAGCTAGCCATCTGAGAATCTAAGCAAATCTATTCCTGCTTTTCTTAAATGGATAGAATTAGTATTTGTTTGCCTTTCATCTAATTATAATATTTTATCAATGAAGGGGCCGTTCAATCTTGACATCCTAAGATCCAGATCCCAATCCTTGCAAGCAACCATGGTTGACACGCCCTCCCCTCTAACTCTCAGTCTCAGACCTCCCAATGCTCTCTTGCCAATACATTCAAAAGGGCGTCCTCCTAACACGCCCTCCCCTCCCCCATCGACCTCCTCATCCCCCACCTAAAATGGTGGCTTCATTCACACCTTATAGTTCTTACTAATGGTTAACAGTTAACCAACGTTTTCATCGAAAAATATAGACCGATTAAGCTCATAATTTTCCAACATAGAAACCCAATAAATCAAGCAGTTGTTAACAACTAATTAAGTTTTTCATTAGAAAATACACATAAATCCATTTCATATTTTTCCAGCGTAAAAAACCCTAGAAATCAACATCGACAAAGAAAGAATTGTAGAAATCAAAAATAAAAAAAAAGTACTCAAATAAACAACCAACCTTTTTAGAACTCTTTTCTCCTCCTCTTTTTTGTCTTCTTCTCAAGTGCAATCAAAGCCCCTTCTTCTCTACACCGTGCTTCAAAAAGGATCAGATCTATTGTAACCAAAGTCCTTTCCTTTAAGATTGTCATTGACAACAAAAAACAAATCTACCTCCCTCAAAAATAGGGATTAGGGTAGAGAGTGGCGGGAACGGATCGAAGAGAGAGATAACGCGCGAGAGTGGCGCGCGAGTGGATCGAAGAGAGAGAGAGAGAGAGAACGCGCGAGAGTGGCGGGAGTGGATCGAAGAGAGAGAGAGAACAGAGAACAGAGAGAGAACGCGAGAGAGAACAGAGAGCGCGAGAGAGAAGTGAATATCAAACCATAGTCAACTCATTTAAAGTAGTTGTTGTGAGTTTCTTGTCTTCAGATTGTATAGTTATTCTTTTTTATGTTTGGTCATATATTCTTTTTTTTTTTAAGAAATACAAAACAATTAATGCTTATTTTTTATGCATAAAAAAAATTTGCGGCAAAAAATTAATCTAATTCAAGCCAATTGTGTAATAAAAAAAAAGTCAATTATCTCTAAACAATGTATTTTCATCTTAAAAATTAATAAACTTTTCTTCCATTAAAGGTATTTAGTAAGATATTTAGAGGGCCACCTACATAGGACTAAATAGATATTCAGATGAAAAAATCTTCAATAAAAATTTTATTTTAAATGTCGAGTCGACGTGACATATAAGGAATAGACACTTTTTATATCGAATGTGGACTTTTAAAGGGTGCAATGATAGCCATTAGAGAGCTCGAACTTTAATGTTAATTCAAGCTACGTAAGATAAGTATTTATCCGCGTTGTTGATATAGCATAAATCCACGCCTACAATCAATCAAAATAACGCTCAAAATTTCAACCGCCAATTAGTTTTATTGTTATGATACATGTAGTACATTTGTGAAGGTATGTGCATTATAAGTTTACATTAAGATAAGGACAAATGAAAAAAAAAAAGACCGATACAGATAGCTTTTTGTGTATATCTTTAAAAACGCAATATTTTTTTATTTAATATACTTCTCAATTCTCACAAATAGTCCGATTGTGTAAATATATGCTACGAAAAAGTCAAATATGATTTTATTACACTTTATTAACTAAATTTTTTGTATTAAAAAATAGCATATATGAAATACAAAAGTCTTAAAAAATTATAGAGCATGTATTAAAATAAATCACAAAGTCTTATTTATTTAAAATTTAAAAATATATCATATTTAAATTTTTTTAAGATTACATGGATCAAACTCTTTCATTGTGCTCGATTTTAATGCGATAAATAAAACAATAAAAACAAAATACCCCCAATCCCAAAATTGGAGTCAGCTACATGGAACAAACTATTCCATCGTGCTCAATTTTTTTGCGACAAATATAATCTTTAATTTATTTGTAGAAACTTATATAAATAGTTCAAAAGACAAAAATAATTACTAATTTATTTTCGTGACAAAAAGTATAAGTTAATAATTTAGATGCTCACTAATATTTTTAAAATCAACACATTATTTATATAAATAAAGTAGTCACTACAAAATTAAGTACAATGTTTATATACATTTTGAGTTGAATGTAAATTTTCTTAACGAAATAAATTTTTTATCTTTGACAAAATAAATTTTGTTCAATAAAAAAATTAACAGAAAATCGTAAACATTAAAGTTTTTCTTATTAATCCATATTTGGAAAAAAGTTATTTACAACAAACTAAATATTATTTTAAGCAATTACATAAATGATGAAAAAAGAATATTCGTACGACTAACTTTTTGTTGTTGCTAAAGAAAAAGTATTTGTAACAATCTATTTGTTACGACAAGTATTTATGAACAAAAAATATATTTTCTTAAATATATAATAAATATTAATGGTGATTAAATTAATACGCTATTTATGACTATTCGATAAGTTATCGCGAAAAGTAAGTTTTTTCGTGACTAATGTAAATACCATTGCTAAAAAATCAATTAGTACTAACAAAAAATATTTAGTTACAAATAGTTTGTCACAAAAAGTAATATAATTTTATTTGCAACCAAATAATATAACATTTATGACCATTAAATAAATAGTTGTAAAAAGTTAATTTGTAATGACTAATATTTCTTTTAGTTGCAAAATACGTTAATTATTTGTAACAAAATATTTGTCGCTGCAAAAAATTCGTCACGAATGTTAATCAAAAATATTTTTCGTAAATGGAATTTAATTTTAACTTTTTCGCAACCAAATGCATGTACCATTTATGACCATTTTGGATGTGGTCGAAAAAAAAAACTCTTTTATGACTAAACTTATTTTGGTCACAATAAAGCATATATTTAGTAACAAAATATATTTAGTCGCAAATATTTAGTTGCAAAAGATGCATTTTGTTGTAGTGAATCCTCAATTTCCTGGTAACCTTGAGGTTTAGGCCTCTGTGAACCCTCTCCTTGATCTACCATTATTCTAAAATCAAATGAGAGACAAGACCATTGTGACTTTCAAAAAGACAAGGATATTGTATCTATATAATAGATAATAATAAGTGCAACAAATAACGTATGATAATATTTTCATTTTTCATGTTTCCCCCTAAAACTTTGATGAAAACTATTTATTATACCTTAAGTATATTCATAACTCAAGACAACTCTCAAAGTTGGTAAACTTAGGTTCTGGTACTAAGCATATCAGAGCCAATACCCTTAAGCTTCGATATTAAATTGTATCCAAGTTATAAGGTTATCCTCTTAACTAAACTCTAATATCCAACTGTATCAAACTATCACTTATTTCAAAAACAATTCGAAAGTGAAATGAGGCTCTGACCAATCTCTGATACCAAGTTGTATAAGTGTTATTAATTGTTACTAATCCCTTAAACTCAGGCTCTAATACCAAACTGTAACATCTCCTATCCCAATTAGGAAGATACTCGGCCTAAAACCCAGAATAAGCCCAATAACCCAATCGAACTTAAATAAAGCCAACAACCACTCCTTCCGTACTTGATAAACTCAACCTGTATGTTGATATCAAATTAAGAATTCAAAATATATGCTGCGAAAAATTAAAGCTTTTTCGATAATTAAAATGACATACATAAATATAGAGTTTATCAAAATCCAAAGCTCGATTATAAAACCTCCCAACCCTATTCATTTACGACAAAGTAACATAAACAATGTATATATATACATGAAGGCTCATTACACATATATAAAATAGTAAGACTCCTAAATCTTATATTTTTCTTCACTGAAGCGCTAGGCTAAGAACCTGAAATGTTAAATTCATGATGAGTTTTTTAGTAAGGATTCACAAAGCCATTAACATTCAATATAATAATCAAAATTAATATGCAATAACAATATGCATCAAAGATAACTAATAGGATTGTGGAAAGCATATAATCTAATAAATAACAAATGCATGTCAAACCGTCGATGACTATTACATTGTGATTCCCATTTCATTTGTAAATCTAGGGTTGATTACCCATTTACACCATTAATGCGATTACTAGACCAACATTTTAGCTGATGTGTTGTCTAGCCAATCCATTAATGTTTAATGGTTATATCCAAAACCCTCTAGTGATATCAAAATACGATTTAACACATAAACGGAAATGAAACCTATTTCCCATATAACATGTTCTCAATTGCAGGATTTAATTTGTTGATTACATTAAATATTTTTTTTCCTTTTAAACACATCGTAATGTACATTGTGCCCCATTAAGTGCATAACTATATGAACTAAATATATTAATGTATGCGGGCAACATTGATAAATAACCAAATCCATACTTACCTCAGTTTTGGTTTCGTCTCCAAATTTTCTAAATTTATAGGTCACTCAAGCTTTCTCAGTGTTCCAAAACTTATCATAAACCATTTATGGTTAATATAGGTCTAATACCTTATATTTAGAACCCCAAAGTTAGTCCTTAAGACCTCAGAAAATTCTAAGCAAAATATAGCACAATTGTTGTTTTATAAGGTGGAAGCGCCCTCCCTCTCTTAGTGGGGTGCGCTCCACCAACAAGTTCATCACACTTTATGAATGGAGAGCGCTCCTATGAGACAGGAAGCGTGCTCCACCATGTACTGTCTTAATAGCGAACAGGCCAACAACAATGATTCCATTACAAAATCACTAAAACAACATTAAACACTCCTCCCACAAATCATGAATGACCTTTAATGAGGTATAAACCACTTTCCAATCATCAATAACAAAAATTCGTAAAGAAATCATCTACCTATGAATTGAACTTCAAAAATCAAAACCAAACTTACCAAAGTGATGATCCTTGATCTATAGTGGTTTAATCACTTTTTATCAACTAGGAAATCTCTCTAGGTCGTCTCTTTCAACTATCTAAGGTCTCGGCTGCTTGATCTTTTCTCTCTCTATCTCGATTGATTAGTGAAGATAAGTTTGAAGGTTTTAATTTATATACATGGATTTTCTCAAGATACGCATCACACTATTGTGAGGCCAATCAAGTGAATGATGTGTTAATGTGATACATCCTAAAGTAACACACCTCTTAATATCATCAATATTTATGCTCATCTCAAGGCGATCCAATGATCCATATAATTCAAACCAAACTTATAGTTTTAATTAATATATATTTATATATCAATTATATATGATTATATATACTTCGTGTATTTTTTTGCCAATAGATTCATTGTACATGCCTACGAGTATTTTCGGATGTGCACATTCATTTCATAACCCTCTTATCGCATTAGGTGTACCGAAAATTTATAATTTAATTATATTTTCCAATTATAGGCTTGTATTAATTTTCTATTAATCCCACAATATATAAATTCAGCCAAACATACCATACAAACATAAATCATCACACAAATACACACACATGCTAATCGAGGTATGCTTGAATAAACCATGAGCCTAACTCGAGTCAATTAGGATTTGGGTTAACACTAAACCGCAACTTAAGGTAATGGGTCATTACATTGATATTATTTCCTTTGAGTGGTTCTATAGAAGGTCCTTCATCTTGTTGCTTAGCTCTCTATTGTTTCTTCCTTTTCTTGTAATTTTTCAAGGCATTGATCCTTTGTTGCTTGAATACTTCGAGTTCATCTTGCCTCACTTTCATTCCACTTTAATGCATCACTTCATACTTCCTCCTAGCCAAAATGTTGACTCTTTCTAGCTTGTATATTACTTTCTCTTGCATTGGCTAGTTTTTTACCATAGTGCTTTGTTGGGTTTTGGGGTTTATACGCAGCGGAGACTACAAAACAATTTTGACAAAAACCCCAACATGATCCGAAACTAATTCCATTAAAAACGTTTAAAACAAGAAAACTTAATCATACCTCGGTCGCAAAATACCTTTCTGAAGGTTGATTGATCTCTAAGGCGCTGCCAACGACGAACGCCCTCTACCAGTAGTCCACACACGAACGGCGATCGAGATTCGAAGTGCTAGCTTCAACAGAATACCAAACCTTTTGTTTCTCTCCAAAACGATCCAGAGCGTACCAGAAAACCCTATGTCGTTTCTAAAATGAAAATAGAATTTCGACCCTTAATCTTTTGTACATGTGTTCTAACTTAAAGCGTCTATTTGTACAACCCTTGTATATAGACGGTTAAGTAAATTACACATATACCCCTACTTAAAGAAGTATAAGTGTAATACACCACAAGGACGTTTCTATCATGAATTTTATCATATAAAATTCATTTTTTTGAACCATCTTAAAATCTCGCAAAACCATTCTTAGTGTGCGACCCAATAGGCTCATACAACGTTGGCAGTGAACCAAAACACATTTTGGTATACAAGTCGTAAGCGACCTCTAGCAAGACATTATGACTACCCAAGTCGTACGAATATCAAATCGATACAACCTAATCAATAGAGTATATAACATCCTTTTGTCACACGATATCCTTAAGATCAAACATAAGGCATGGAATTGTCATCCAACATGTTCAATCGTACTAGTCTCGATCTCTAGGTAGACTGAAAACATCCAAGTGACATTGATCAATATCAATTCACTTAGACTAGGCCTTTTAACAGTCTAACACATCGAGGGATCCACTTGATATCTCTCTTTATATGGGAGGGACAAATTCTATCTTGATTACACAACTTCATTACATTGCTTACACAGTAACCAATCACAACCTTTATAATCATCCGGTTAAAGACAACGTTTAATAGTGTCAAATCATTATGTTCCTAATGTTGAAGTCTCTGGTAATCTCAAGTCAGAGGACTGAAAAATATACCTATCAAGAGAAACAACTATGACTTTATCCATGCGATGTTCTCATAGCGGGTCGGTCCAGTACTTTGTTCCCTAACAAGTACTCGTGATCTTGATTCGTATCCCTATACGTATAATCATCATATGATCATCAATCAAGACTCACACTAGTCTTAATTCATCAAGTTCCCAGTATAATGATCGATTAGAGACATTTAAGATATTTCTGCAAATACCTATGGATCTTATTATAATGTAAACATGTAAATTAATTATAATAAACAGCAAATGAAATCCTCTATTTTATTAACTAAAAGTATTCATAAAGACAATTAATGGATTGACCTAGGGCACATGCTCCAACATGCTCATCAAGTGAATATCACTAACATTTTCCTTGGGATTTGTGATAATGTTACTCGAAAACCGCCCTTCCTTCTTTGAATTCAAAGCTTTGGCAAGCTGACCAATCAGTCTCTCTTAGTACTTGATGGATTGTGATCTCTCATCGTCCATCCTCTTCATAGCTTGCTTCATATTTTTATCTCTTTCTCATATTTTTCATGGCATTCCCTGTTGCTTTTGTCGATGGCGCGCAAGAATTTCTTAATTGACTTTAATGAAGTCATTTTTTCACTCTGCCCTAGCTTCCCTCACTGGACTTGTTGATTGAAGCCAAGAGGTATATTCAGTGCATTATCAGGATTTCCATTCGAGAAGTTGAGGTTGTTATTATGTCCTTGATAAACCTTTGAAGAACCATTCCTGTCGGCCTGAAGTTATTTCCATAGCTCTGATTGTTCATGAAGTTAATCTCCTTAAGCTCCATTCCTTGCTGCATTTCCATTGAATTAACCACCATGGCTTGGTGATTAATGGGTTGTTGTAATGCTTGCATTTGTGGAGTTTGTTATCCCATTTGAGACTTCACCATTTGACTACTCAGGTTAGATAATTGTGCCATAATCGCAACTTGTGAATTAATTTCATATATGCCTACTAGTTTCCTCACTATGGACCGAGTGCCAGCTGCAGAGTTTGGAGACATAAGATCTAGGAGATGTAATGCTCCATCCTCGTCCCTGGTTAGTAGAGAACCACCTGATGCACCATTTATTAGTATTCTGGTGCTGTGACTCATCTAATAATATAAAATTTGTAGTTGTACCAATTTCACGTATCCATTTCCAGGACAACTCCTCAACATCTCTTTGAATCTTTCCTAAGCCTCGCTAAAAGACTCGATGTCTTCCTGCTTGAATTGATTGATTTCTAGTTTCCTTTCACTGACCTTAACTTGGGGAAAGAACTTGTCTAGAAATATTTCATTGATTTTCGCCCATAAAGTCATACTCCATGCTCTCAGTACTTGGAACTATGATTTGGCTTTTCCACCCAATGAGAATGGAAAAATTCTCATCCTTATTCCCACCTATGTAATTTTCGTAATGTGTACGATGTCGCACTTCTCCAAGAAATTTCTACATGGGCAACTGAATTTTCATTCCCTAGTCTGTTGAACAAGATATTCTACACCATGTTAATTAGAAATGGTCTCAGTTCGGACTTGGTGGTGTTGGTTGGAAGCCTCATGACTTCATCGCGTCTCTCAAAATTTTGTCTTAATGTAGTCGCAAAGACATCATAGTCCCTGCACTTTGTCATGCACTTCCTGATCACCTTTCGGTTGGTTATTCCCTTGGCCCTATTATTGGTTTTAGGCTTGATCCTCCGCCATTTTGATTCTTTTTTTTTTCTTTCCCTTATTGGTTCTATCAATCTCAAGATCGTAAGGCACTAAGTCCTTCTATTTTTTACTATGCATGAACTTATTCTCCCTGAAAAGAAAACACAAAAATTAGTGCAGATTGCCAAACTTGAAACATTAACCTTTTTTTTTTCTTTAATGAACTAGAAGGTAAACTACTTAAACTAAAACTTGACAATTATGTGAACTAACTAAATTAGAATGGCTACGTATCCCCAGCAACGATGCAAAAATTTTGATCGTAGCCGCAAGTATGACGGCTTGATTGTAGTAATAGTGTGATCAACTTACATTAATTGCAAATATTGTCCTCAAGGAAAGGTGTATTGCACTTAATATACTTAGTTAGATTTACTCTGTTGCTAGGGAAATCCCTTTTAATTGATTTTTAAACTTAACTACTCTATTCTAACAAAATAATGTAAATTACTTGTACGATTATATTAAGAAGATCTTAGTTCACAAATTTACCTAGGTAATGAATAACTATACTTTTCAACTCACTTCTTTCATCTTCATTATATGTGTGTAATGCCTAATTAGAATAGATAAATTTCGTTCAAATACACTTAAACCCACTATCGTGATGAAAAAGGTTCTAATGTGCAAACTAGTACTCCACCTATCAGTGTGAATAGCATAAGTTCTACATTTCTTTAAGTTCCAAATCATTAGATTCTTAACTAATTAAGTTGCCATCCATGCCTCCCTAATCAATAACTATCTATTGATGTCATGTATTTTATGGTTGTATCATCCTAATATGGCTTAAAAGCTCTAATAGCCATGGTAACTCCTAAAACCTATAATCAACAAAGACATGATCAAGATGTTCAAAGAATTATGCCTAAAATCAACACAAACTCTAAGCATTGCGCTTTTTAACATACTATTTTAGCATATCATTCATACCATAAGATCTATTGATCCCTAAGAATAATGAACTACTTACACATCATTGAAATAAGCATGCCAATAATGGTATTTATTGAAATCAAAGATTAAACTAGATAACTTCAATTAAATCAAAGAATACAATACCGAACAACCATATGTGAGTCTTCGATGACTTCTCTTTCACAAATCTTCTTAATACTCGAGAATAAAGTAAACTAGGTAAAACTATGATGATTAGTTGCAATCTATGGTGGTGTATATGTTTACTACATTTTAATACTTATTTCTAATCTTCAGACACTTTAGAAAAAATATTAGAAACCTTAATAGACAATTCCTCATGAAATATAACTCTAACTTTATAATTTTTTATGTATCGACGCTGTCTATAAGTGATCCAATGTTGTTTATGTAAAGCCATGAATCCACCACAACTTCGAAAACTGTATGCATTTTATTTTCTCAATAGACTTGGCGCCTTATGCAGACAACCCTGGCGTCGTTCCTTGTGTCCCACTGTGTTTCCATTGCGCTGCACTTCTGACCATGTTTTCTTCTTTTTTGTGTCCTCCACTCCTTGCCCATGCTATCCATCCATTTCCCATGGCATCAATCATATTTTCCATAGCATTAATCCTAGTTGTATGCATTTTATCCTTGTTACTTCATGAAATTACTCCATTATCTCCTTTATATCTTATATACCTAAAAATATGTAAATACCGTCAATTAGAGCTCAATTTGGGATATTTATATGAAATATACTACTAAACTAGTGTTATATATAAGTCTAAATAATCACTTATCAACCACATATTGCGTTTGTTGCCTCGCATTCAATTGCAACTAACAACTTTAGTACCTCGGTTACAACCATATCCAAGAAACCCCACTCAACATGTATATCAAACCCAAAAGATTATGTAAGTAATTTTGATGACTCTAATTTTGATTTGTCTAATCATACGAGCATTCAAAAATGAAGGCAAGCTAGCTAAAGTGGAGGAAGCTATTGCATTTAATAAAGCACTTGAACATCTCCTCAAAGAAAAAGAGAAGGAGTTGATTGAATGCAAAAACAAGCTAGGGCAAGCAGAAAATACACTCAATAAGCAGAACAAAAGGAATGTCAAGCCTGATGACCTATTATACCTACGAAAAGGGTATGGTGATCATAGGAGACTTGGTTTCGTCAAAGGATCATTTTATAAGGTAACTCTCACTGAGCCAACGAGATTTGCTAAAGCACAACAGCAAAGTGTCTCTAATCAGTACCCAATAATAAGATTTTGACCTACGTGCTTCTATTGTGACATCAAAGGACACATCCATCTTAGATGTTTCAAAATGATTCGAGAACAGGCACGAAGGTAGCATGAAATCACCCAAAAAGCTGCTCAAGAACAAGAGCATCGCCAACGTAACCGTAAAAAATGATGAATTCCAAATAAATATGTATTTCATGCGCTACACATGTCACTAAATTGCATGTCATCATTTATCTAGTATTTTGATAGTAGTTGTTCTAAACATGTGACCAACGATAAAGGTCTCCTCAGAGACTACCAAACCTTCCTAGAAAGATATGTAACATTTGGAGATGGATAACGTAATTAAGTTATTAGAAAGGGAACTTTAGAAGTTCTAGGCATATGAATCCCAAAAGGATATCTTCATGTTGAAGATCTAATGGGAAATTTACTAAGTAGTAGTCAATTATTTGACCAAGATTTCTATGTAGATTTCACTAAAAACATTTGTAATGTGTATGATGTAAGAGTAGACTATAGCATGACCAGAGAAAGATCATCTAACAACAGCTACTTATTGCAACAGCTTAGCAGGTCCCACTCAGGTGACAAGTGTAGGAAAAAATACATTCTGGTATGTGTCAACGGCATTTCTTGTTTCATTTGGGTTCTATTTCTAAAAGAAAATTTATATACTTTTGAATGTTTTTGTGATTTGTGCTTGAAGTTGATGAATCAAAGGGCAGCTACTAGTGAGCGTATTGTGAGAACCGAAAGTGATCATGAAAAAGAATTTGAAAACTCTAGGATTCAAGAATTTTGCAGAACATTAAGAATTCATTAGGAATTATTAGGGTTATGGTATTTCTCTGACTATAAAAATTACTAGCTGGTTAAAATGATGCACATTGGGCCGAAAGTACTAAAGATCAGAAGAGCACCTTAAGCGAATGTTTCTTTACAAGAACTAATATGGTGTCTTGGTTTAGCAAGAAGCATAACTCTATTTCATTCTCAATAGCTGAAGCAGAGTACATTGTAGTAGGAATTTGTTGTACAAAACTACTCTAGATGTGACAAATGTTAAATGACTATAACATCCAGCTGCAACAGCATGCCATCTTTTGTGATAACCACAGTGCCATCGACATTTCAAAAGAACCTATTCAATATTCCAGAACAAAGCACATCGAGTTGAGGTATCACTTTATTTATAATTTATTCAAAAAGAAGGTAAGCCCTAGATGCTCATAGGTTTGAATTTCTAAGAGAGGCTATTGGGTTGTGTCTATGTCACATGTAATTCACATTCGTTACTCACCTAAACATTTTTAATTATATTGACCAAAAAAATAAAAAATAAAAAAATGGTAGTACAGTTGTGTGTTGTGTTTCTTTGATTTAAAGTCGTTAATGTTACTGTTGAGTGTGATATCATTAGCCTATTAATTAAGGTTTGGTGAGAGTTTAAAAGAGGGTAGATAAACATCATTCGGGTGATTAAACCAATTGTTATCTCTCATAATCTTCATTTTCATCATATTCTTTGAAGTGCTGCCTCATCGTTTTTCATCAAATCAATTTTTTTTCAAATCTCTTTGCCTACAACTGATCCTCTTCTCTGATTTCTTTGTCCAATTTCAATGAAATCATCACCATGGTTCTAACACGAGACTCTAAGACGACATCTACATCTAAGGCACCTGCTCAATCAAGAAGGAAGATGCCAATAAATAAATCAATAGAGGTTTTGAATCCTACATAACTAAGTGTCATGCCATTAATATCTCCAATCCAGGAGAGCACTCTGTCATCGTCTAAAGGTCTTTCTCTACAATTAACATAGTAGCCTCAAAGAAGAAGCAATTCGTATTTTTCGTCATTGAAAAAATAAAAAAACCCTTTTAAATATGAAGTTCGAGCATTTAAAATGACTGATCTTAATACTCAGCAAGTGCATGTCAACCTTGACTCTAATCGAGTGAAAATAGAGGAAGACATTTGGGAAAGGCATGACTATGAGTAGTTGAAACTTATAACTACGACGTCGATTGCTATAGCAGATCTAATCAGTACTTTTGAACTATATGAAGAAGTGAATGTTCTTCCCTCAACCACCATTCCTAATGAAAGGGTTCTGATGTTTTTCATGATGAATCTACTGTTCTTTATAAGACTACTATCACCAATGAGTGTGCCATTCCAGGTCTACCTGAAAGAAATATGTGGATCATACTACTCCTACTGCTCCAGTACTTGAGAGCATTCTAGAGGAGTTAGAGAAGATAGTTCATGAAGAAGCTGTAGAAAAGACTAAAGTCCCAAATGAGCAAAATCCTCCAATAGAGGAATCACTAGATTATCTAGGGGTGATTCGAGATGATCCCGTGAAACAAGTAAAAGAATAAGGCCAAAAAGTACAAGGTTACCACCCAAGTATCAACCACTGAGCCTACCAATCCAGTTGCAACCGAATTTGATCCTGCTGAAGGATTCTACATAAGTTCTAATTCAGAAATAGAAAGTGTTGGATTTTTAGGTTCATACGCAATGGAAATTACAAAACAATTTTGACAAAACTCCAACAAGATCCAAATCTAATTCCATTAAAAATGTTTAAACAATGAAAACTTAATCATACCTCGGTCGCAATATGCCTTTCTGAAGGTTGATCGATCTCTAAGGTACTGCCAACGACGAACACCCTCTACCAACAGTCCACACACGAACGGCGGCCGAGAGTCGAAGTGTTAGCTTCGAGAGAATACTAAACCTTTTTTATTTCTCTCCAAAATGATCCAGAGCATACCAGAAAACACTAATTCATTTCTAAAAGGAAAATAGAGTTTCGGCCCTTAATCTTTCATACGTGTGTTCTAACTTAAACCGTCTATTTATACAACCCTTATATATAGATGGTTAAGTAAATTACATATATAACCCTACTTAAAGAAGTATAAGTGTAATAAACCATAAGGACGTTTCTGTCATGAATTTTATCATATAAAATTCATTTTTCCGAACTATTTTAAAATCTATCAAAACCATTCTTAGTATGCGACCTAATAGGCTTAAACAACGTTGGCAGCGTACCAAAAGACATTTTGGTATACAAGTCATAAGCGGCCTCAAGCAAGACATTATGACTACCCAAGTTGTACGAATATCAAATCAATACAACCTAATCAATAGTGTATATAACATCGTTTTGTCATACGATATCCTTTTGATCAAACATAGGGCATGGAATCATCATCCAACATGTTCAATCGTACTAGTCTCGATTTGTAGGTAGAGTGAAAACATGCAAGTGACATTGATCAATATCAATTCACTTAGACTAAGCCTTTTAACAGTCTCTCACATATAGGGATTCACTGGATATCTCTCTTTATATGAGAGGGACAAATTTTATCTAGATTACACAACTTCATCACATTTCTCACACAGTAACCAATCACAACCTTTATAATCGTCCAGTTACAGACAACGTTTGATTGTGTCAAATAACTGTGCTCCTAATGTTTAAGTCTCTGGTAGTCTAAAGTAAGAGGACTGAAAAATATACCTATCATGAGAAACAACTATGACTTAATCCATGTAATGTTCTCATAGCAGGTCGGTCCAGTATTTTGTTCCCTAACAAGTACTCGTGATCTCGATTCGTATCCCTATAAGTATAATCATCATATTATCATCAATCAAGACTGACACTAGTCTTAATTCGTTATAGTTCTCGGTATAATGATCGACTAGGGACATTTAGGATATTTCTGTAAATACCCATCGATCTTATTATAATGTAAACATGCAAATTAATTATAATAAATAACAAATGAAATCCTCTATTTTATTAACTAGAAGTATTCATAAAGATAGTTAATGGATTGACCTAGGGCACATGCCCCAACATCTCCCACTTGCACTAGGGCCAATCATACATGCATCTAATGCCTAAAGATCTAACATGACCATCATGTTTTGCTTGTGGAAGAGCTTTTGTCAATGGATCCGCAACGTTGTCTTCAGTAGGTACTCTGCAAATCTTTACGTCTCCCCTCTTAATAATTTCTCTGATGAGATGAAAACGCCTGAGTATATGTTTGGATCTGTTGTGTGATCTAGGTTCCTTGGCCTGTGCTATTGCCCTGTTATTGTCACAATACAAATAAACAGGATTAGCAATACTTGGAACCACTCCTAGTTCAGAAATGAACTTTTTTATCCAAACTGCCTCTTTTCTTTGCATCGGATCTTTGCAATATACTCACTTCTGTTGTAGAATATGCCATAGTCTCTTGCTTTGAACTTTTCCAGCTTACTGTACCCCCATTCAAAGTAAACACATATCCAGATTGCGATCTAAAATCATCTATATCAGTTTGAAAACTTGCATCTGTGTAACCATTTACAACTTGATCATTTTCAAAACCTCCATAGACCAAGAACACTTCCTTAGTCATTCTTAAGTATTTAAGAATGTTCTTTACTACTATCCAGTGACTCTCACTAGGATCTAACTGATATCTGCTTGTAGTGCTCAAAACATATGGTACATCAGGTCAAGTGCATAGTGTGGCATACATGATAGATCCAATAGCTGATGCATATGGAATCTTATTCATACGGTCTCGCTTATCATTTGTCTTAGGACATTGAATCTTGCTGAGACTTATGCCATGAGACATTGGCAACAATCCTCTTTTAGAGTCTTGCAAACTAAACCTATTCAGCACATGTCTATGTAAGCACTCTGACTTAGACCGATTAGCCTCTTAAATCTATCCCTATAGATCCTTATCCCTAGATATAGGCTGCATCTCCTAAGTCTTTCATTGAGAAACACTTCCCTAACCAAGACTTAACATTCTGCAATGTTAGGATGTCATTTCCAAGGAGTAATATATCATCAACATACAGTACTAGAAAAACAACTACACTCCCACTGACCCTTTTGTACACATAAGGCTCATCTTTGTTCTTAATAAAACAAAAATCCTTGATTGCTTCATCAAAATGAAGATTCCAACTCCGAGAAGCTTGCTTTAATCCATAAATGGATCTTTGAAGCTTGCATACCTTCCTAGAATTCTCATGATGTACAAAATCTTTAGGTTGTGTCATATACACCTCCTCAAGCAGCTTTCCATTAAGAAATGTTATTTTTACATCCATTTTTCATGTCTCATAGTCATAATATGCAGTAATGGCAATTAAAATTCTTATGGATTTAAGCATGGCTACTGGCGAAAAAGTTTCATCATAATCAACACCTTGAGTCTGCCTGAAACCTTTTGCTACAAGTCTTACTATAAAAGTATGCACTTTTCCGTCCATGTCGGTTTTCTTCTTGAAAACCCATTTACATCCAATGGTCTTACCACCTTCAGGTAAATCAACCAAGTTCTAAACTTGGTTATCATACATAGATTGCATCTCAGAGTTCATGACACTTAGCCATTTATCTGAGTCTGATCCAGACATATCCTCCTGATAAGTGGTTGGCTCATTTTGATCCATAAGCAACACATCACGACTATCACTAATAAGAAATCCAAATCTCTCTGGCTCATGTCTTACCCTACCAGATTTATGTGGGCCTTGTGTCACTTGTGGAGGTTCAACTAGTTCAGAACGTTTTTGAACTTCCAGTAGCGGTTCGGTATTTATCTGTGATTCTTGAACTTCTTCAAGATTTATTTCTCTCCCACTAGTATCTTTTGAAATAAACTATTTTTCCAGAAAGGCACCATACCGAGCAACAAACATTTTGTTCTCAGTGGGATTATAAAAGTAATATCCTTTTATTTCCTTAGGATACCCCACAAATAAACACTTGTCAGATTTAGGTGCTAGTTCTTCTAAGACTTGTCGCTTTACGTAATGCATAACCCCAAAAGGATAATGGAAGATCTACATGACTCATCATAGATCGAACCATATCTAATAAGGTTCAATTTCTCCATTCAGAAACTTCATTCCATTGTGGAGTTGCTGGTGGAGTCAATTGGGAGACAATCCCATAATTTCTAAGATGATCGTCAAATTCTTGGCTCAAATATTCACCACTTTGCTCTGACCAAAGTGTTTTGATAGTTTTACCAAGTTGATTCTGCACTTCATTTTGAAATGTTCGAAACATCTCAAATAATTCAGCTTTATGTTTCATAAGATATACATAACCATATATGTTGAAATCATCAGTAAATGTAATGAAGTACTGATAACCTCCTTTAGCCATTGTGTTTATAGGACCGCATACGTCAGTATGTATTAGACCTAATAAATCACTTGCCCTCTCACTATGTCCAGCAAAGGGGCTTTTAGTCAGCTTGCCAAGTAAACAAAATACGCACCTTTCATATGTTTCTAAATCAAATGAATCTAGAATTCCATCTTTATGGAGCTTCGTTATGCATTTCTCATTTATGTGCCCGAGACGACAATGTCAAAGATAGGTTTGATTCAAATCATTTGACTTGAATCTCTTTGTATTTATGTTAAAGACTGGAGTATCGGTGGACCTTTTCATGCTTAGAATATAAAGACCATCACACAAATCAGCATTTGCATAAAATATGCCTTTACGAGAAATGGAACATCTATTATTCGCAATAATAAAACCAAAACCATCCATATCCAAACATGAAACAGAAATGATGTTTCTGCTCAAGGTAGGCACAAAATAAAAATTATTTAAAGTTAAAATAAGTTCACTAGCTAAGACTAAGTCATATGATCCAACGGCTAGGGCAGTAACTCTTGCTTCATTCCCTACTCGGAGGATAACTTCTCCTTTCTTCAACTTTCTACTTCTGGTGAGTCCCTGCACATTTATACAAATGTGAGATCCACATCCGGTATCTAGTACCCAGGAATCACTAGTAGATAAATTAATTTCAATAGCATAAATACCTGTAGTGGTAGTCGCACTACCCTTTTTTTCTTTAGATATTCCAGATAGAGTTTGCAATTTCTGAACCAATGTCCAGGTGCATGGAAGAAATGACAATTTCATTCCTTTTTTTTTGGGTTTTTTGAAGCAGGAATAGGCTGGGGCTTGACTTGTTCCACGGGCTTTGTGACAGGTGCAGCAGCAGCCTTGGCAATGTTAGCCTTGCCTTTGTCTTTCTTCTTCATTCCCTTTCCCTTTTGGACCATCAACACATTACTAGAGGGTTTCTTGATATTTTGTTCAGCAGTTTTGAGCATCAAATGCAACTCTGAAATTGATTTCTCCATATTATTCATATTGTAGTTCCTCACGAATTGTGAGTAACTCTCTGGTAATGAATTCATGATCAAATCCGTAGCCAACTCTTAGCTTATGGGAAATCCGAGTCTATCAAGTTGGTCAACATAGCCCTTCATCTTCAGAACATGAGGACTAACTGACGCACCCTTAGTCATCTTGCAAGGATGTAGGTTTTTGACTGTCTCGAACCATTTTTGCTTAGCTTGCTGTTGGAACATTTCCTACAGAGTTACAGCCATGTCGAAGGCTTCCATTAGTTCCATGTCCTTCTGAAGTTCAGGAACCATAGTTGCCAGCGTAATACATGCAACATCAGTAGAATCGTTGACATGCTTACTATGCACATCCTTCATAGCTTTCGTAGCATTGGCTGGTTGGTCCTCAGGGATTGGAGCATCCAGGACATACAACTTGCATTCATGCTTGAGAACGATTCTCAAGTTTCTAAACCAGACAAAAAAGTTAGTCCTAGATAGCTTATCCTTCTCAAGGATGGATCACAGTGATGGGATTATTGTTACTTGAAGAGGCCATTGATCTACAATAAAGATTATGCAAAGTTTATTTTAGTATGGAGGAATAGACTCCACTAAATTAACAACCCTCCTAAAACATACTGTTTATTTAGGGGACTAAAATCCATATTTCACCTAATTCTATGACAGCTATGGAATGAAACATAGAACTAGATTATTTAGGTAGGTAACAGTTACCAATTACATCTTATGTAATTTTGGATACTTTTATGAGATACGAGACATCTTATGTCTTAGCATGTTTTTTTATCTCATCATGTGCCAAAGCTCAAAACTATTTTGATAGCTTTATTTAGTCGGATCATTTTAAAAATTTAGGTAACTCTTACCCAACTTGTCTCACCAAGATAACACAATACACCCAACTATGGCTGAAACTATATTAGTGCGATCAAGGCCTTGACAAGTGTTTAAAATGGATGGCACGAGACTTAAGATTTAATAGATGGATTTCATTCAGTTTCAGTGATTTTATGTAAACAATGAAATATCATATATTTTATTGATTTGTTCAATCACTAAACAATTTGGAAATTTTTATATTGTTCTCTAATAAAAGAATTCCCGTGCGCTAGGATTAGTTAGACGGCGGTTCAGCTGACCGATCAACGGGCGGTGGTTCCGTTGACCAGTCAGCGGACGGGGAACAGGGGGTCGCGCCCCCATTTTTTTCTTTTAGGAGACGAATGTCAATTCTGAAAATTAAAATTCGCTATAGAAAATTATATTTGTCGCTGGTTTTATTATCCTAAATTAACCCCTTAATTTATCCGAAATTAAGTCAATTAAAACATTTTAATTAACCCGAACCTACATCTAACTAATCATCTTATCCTAATCCAATTAGGACTTAAGATATTTGAATCATAGCATATCACCAATAACAAAATTCTCGATATTTATCTCCTATCCAATTGGATAACGAAACCATTTTTGCTAATATCTCATAATCTAATTTGTTATTTATCTCTTATCAAATAAAAATTTCACAACACAATAGATATAACGAGATAAATAAAGAATTTCAAAAAATAATTATTTGCAATTTCGGTCCTCATCCCAATAATCACAAACATGTAATTGAATCATGAACTATTATTCCAATCGAACCTAATCATATTAGTTTCGAATTAATATTAAGACTTACACATTTTAAGAAACTTAAAACAATGTTACCTAAATATGCATACTGAATTACAGAGATTTCATCCATGCATCAATACACAAAAAATAAAGATTATACCTAATGGTGTCACGGATCACAGAACACGAAATTCAATTCATCAAAATTATTCGAATTTACCTAACATCGTTACTAGCATGTACGAAACCGATTTCAATTAAATCACGAATATATGCCTCATATACACAAAACATGATAATAAATCTCTCAGAAAACTTATGTATGTCACATATACATCAACTATTAACATGATTTCAATCATATATCATGTATATATCAGAAGAAGACATGCAATGATTTAATAGAATCGAACTCGAAGGCTCTGGTACCACTGTTGGATTTTTGGGGTTCATACGCAGTGAAAATTACAAAACAATTTTGACAAAACCCCAACAGGATCCGAATCTAATTCCATTAAAAACGTTTAAACTGTGAAAACTTAATCATACCTCAGTCGCAATATACCTTTCTGAAGGTTGATCGATCTCTAATGTGCTGCCAACGACGAACGCCCTCTACCAGCAGTCCACACATGAACGATGGCTGAGATTCGAAGTGCTAGCTTTGAGAGAATACCAAACTTTTTTTGTTTCTGTCTAAAACGATCCAGAGCATACCAGAAAACCCTAATTCGTTTCTAAAATGAAAATAGAGTTTCGGCCCTTAATCTTTCATGTTCTAACTTAAACGGTCTATTTGTACAACCCTTGTATATAGATGGTTAAGTAAATTACACATATACCCCTACTTAAAGAAGTATAAGTTTAATACACCACAAGGACATTTTTGTCATGAGTTTTATCATATAAAATTCATTTTTCCAAACCATCTTAAAATCTCGTAAAACCATTCTTAGTGTGCGACCCAATAGGCTCATACAACGTTGGCAGTGTACCAAAACATATTTTGGTATACAAGTCATAAGCGGCCTATAGCAAGACATTATGACTACCCAAGTTGTACGAATATCAAATCGATACAACCCAATCAACAGTGTATATAACATCCTTTTGTCACACGATATCCTTTTGATCAAACATAAGGCATGGAATCATCATCCAACATGTTCAATCGTACTAGTCTCGATCTCTAGGTAGACTGAAAACATGCAAGTGACATTGATCAATATCAATTCACTTAGACGAAGCCTTTTAACAGTCTAACACATCAAGGGATTAACTGGATATCTCTCTTTATATGAGGGGGACAAATTTTATCTCGATTACACAACTTCATCACATTGCTCATATAGTAACCAATCACAACCTTTATAATCGTCTGGTTAAAGCCAACGTTTGGTTGTGTCAAATCACTATTTTCCTCATGTTGAAGTCTCTCGTAATTCCAAGTCTGAGGACTGAAAAATATACCTCTCATAAGAAACATTTATGACTTAATCCATCTGATGTTCTCATAGTGGGTTGGTCCAGTACTTTGTTCCTTAACAAGTACTCGTGATCTTGATTCATATCCCTATAAGTATAATCATCATATGATCATCAATCAAGACTCACATTAGTCTTAATTCATTATAGTTCCCAGTATAATGATCGACTAGGGACATTTAGGATATTTCTGTAAATACCCATGGATCTTATTATAATGTAAACAAGCAAATTAATTATAATAAACAACAAATGGAATCCTCTATTTTATTAACTAAAAGTATTCATAAAAACAGCTAATGGATTGACCTAGGGCACATGCCCCAACAGAAAGTCCATGTAATAGTCCAAATTTCTAATAGTGAATTTGCCCATAGTTAAAGGGCATCGACCCATGGCGTGGCTTGAAAGTGGATACATGGTCCCAATACTCGGCATGAGAACCAAGAAATATATTACTTTTGAGTGATGTATGCCTAGTGTAATGTACATATATGCACTATGCTCGTATGTTTTATAGGTTTTAAATAGTTTGTTAATTCACGCACGAGCGAAGACATGCCTCAGGTTTGCGCCAATGTGGGATTGGGAGAGAGTGATGTGATAATTCCCAACTCTACTGTTGTGATGTAAATAATCAATTCAATATGCATATAGTTCAATTTACATAAATGTGGGCTAAGTTAGACAAATAAAATAATATGCATCAATTTACCTTAAGATACGTGTGAACATCACAAGGAAAATTAAGTTAAAGTGTGTTAGAAGAACTGAGTCAGTAGGTAAGTTAATGGATTATTGGATAAGTATAGCCATTAGGCTTTTCTAAAGATGGTATACACATGAGGATCAATGGTCTCAAATTCACCTCACCATTATATATAAGGATGAAATGGTTGCCATGTAAATCGCTTTCATTTCAATTAAAAGAAGGAAAAAAGATCTAGAGAGAGATCAGTAGATTTGTAATTAAATTCTAGTGAATTGGGAGTTGGAGATCGGATTAAGAGGATCTACAATAAGGTAAGCCAAACTGCATCATCATTTTGTTAAAATATGTCAGAAATTGTAAGGATTAGGAGGATCTACAACTAGGTAATGATTTACAACTAGGAAATTCTAGTGAATTGGGAGGTAGAGATCAAGGATACGTGATTTTAACATTTTGGTAATTGAAACCAACTTACGAGTTATTGCACCAAAACTATTTTTATTTATTAAAGTAAATTTTAACATAAACAAAGTATTGAGGGGGATGATTATGAAATATTAGAATTTAAAACCACTTAACAAACCTAAAAATAGTTAAATTTGATTTGGTTAGGACATTTTAGGAACTTAGAGAGGACTTACGGGGTGTGGAATGCCAGTTTAGAGTGGTCGATTGCTAATATAGGCTAGGAATTGCTTGCATTTGAGTTAAGTAAACCAGTTAAGGAAATTCTCTCCTTTTCATTCCATTATTAAGTTAATATATAGTCATTTGAACTATTTAACGTTGATCTTATATTCCTAATGTCATGCCTTGTATATACTTTCATGTCTATGATTTTCTTGGTTATAATTTTCATGTAATGATTTGTCGCAAGACATTCCTTATTTTGGTTTCATTTTAATGAAATGTTTTATAAATAGTGTACTATGTTTTTTTTTTAACTTTCTTAGTGGTGTATGTACACACCTATTTCATTATAATTGTCGTTTGATACTTGTTTGTACAATCGAAAACATGAACATTATAATAGGCATGACCTGAGGAACCCAACTTTGTAGGTGCCTAATTTTATGAGAAGCGTGACTTACGGGGTTAGAGTCCCTGGGCATGTCAGCACTCCACACAACTGATATAGTTCCATTTTGTAAGATGCAAGGCTCACGGGTTAGAGTCTCGAGGGTCGGCATTCCTCACAGCTGATGTTATTTTCTTTACATACGGGGTTAAAGTCCTAGGGGATGTCGGGTGACCTAAACCTTTATTTGCATGTTTTATCTGTTTATTATTCATTGTAGAAACTTGGCAGCTTTTTGCATACTTTCTTTTTAGCTTGTCTTTTTTAATAACTATTGTGTGCGTTCTGTTACCATTCTTTGTGTATCTTGGATTAGTGGATAAATAGCCTTCAAGTTTTACTTTCCACTTAACTGTACTTACCTCCCTTTTTATGATGGTGGGTGTAGATTTTTCAAGTAGCAGACCAGGGAAGAAGAAGATCAACTATTATTTTTTAGCCCTCGGTAATTGGTTTGTGCTACTTTTGTAGGTGATCATTTTGTGTATTTAACATCTACGTCTCTTTATATGATTACGGGTTGTATAATGGGTTGAAAGACTAAATCCTCAACCGATGCATGTATTACTTGGTTTGGTTTCATGTGATCGTCTATTTACCTAGTTTCCACAGTATGTGTTTTTATAATGCTTCGAATAATTTTCTTATGCTGATAATATTAAAATGATAAAAATTTAATTAACTATAAAAATCACAACTATTGAGAAATGATTAATACTTATCCTAAGCACGTATAACGAGGTGAATGAGAAAAAAGACTGAGTAATACGATGTTAATTAATAGATGGCATGGATTAGGACTTAATGACAAGATTAAGCCTAGCAGTACCCCATTTAAGGAAATGGGTCGTCATAGTCCACCCTCTAATTAGATTCCTAACTGTGACAACAAGCAAGAACTACCTAGCATCGAGATGAGTAATCACAGAGGATGTCTCGTTGAATGCTTGATAAGGAGGCAGAGACTAGATTTGAGGGTCTCAAGGGAAAGAAGTGTCATTTTGTGACATTTCTTCACAAGAAGGACTACGATGAGGAGAACTTGGTGACTTTTCTCAAGTCTCCTTATCTTTTTTAGATTTTTCTTTTTCCAACTAGATGTAATGAGAATCTGGTTAGGAAGTTTTATTTTAACTTGAAACTTGATGTTTTTGATATTAATCCTCCTCGGTTTCAAAAAATGTATGTCCAAGGGAAATTCGTTAAGTTCTTACCCAGGATGATCAATGAGCTACAAGAGTGTCCTACTAACAATGAATGTCGTAGATATTCTGAAGCCTTTAAGAACTCTAACACCATGTCTACCCTAATCAATACCATTATCGATGGAAAGGAGATTGATTGGTTACTGAAGAAAAGAAAAATAGACAAACTACCTAACCACTTTGTATTTTCTCTTGATTACCATATCACCAGTAACCTCCTTCCCACCAAACACGGGAATAACTTTGATAGGGAAATGAGAATATTGATGTATGCTAAATGGCAAGGGGACTCTGTGATTTTAGGGAGATAATCTTCGGAGTTGTGTTGCAGAGGACCACACTACGAACTACCTATAAATATTTTTTCTTACTTGTCTAATCACTGAACTGCTCAATTATCAGAAGGTGAATGATCATATGTCATGCGTGTCAAATATAACCTGTAATAGGTTGTCGAATCCTAATAGAATGTGGTAAAGGTAAAAATAGGATCAAATCCACATGATTCAATCAAACTGAGTTCAATAAATGGAAAAATAAATCTGGGGAGTTTTTGAAATAGTTTTATCTGAAAGCTTACTAAACAAGAAAGTAAAATAGTTGTAAAACAGAGAGTAAAGACATACTTAATTCTAGGAATCCACGATCTAGCCCAGTATTGTTTCCATGTCTTGTATCATTGAACATAAAAGATGGGTTTCCAACCTGAAACCCTAATTAAGCCACGTTTGTCCCCTTAGACTTAACTAGAGCCAGCGACCTCTCCTTATACACCTGATAAATACCATTGTATATCAAATATCGATGTAAAACATATAGTAAATGTAGCAGAAATTAAAAACTTTTTCAATAACAAATATGATATACGGTACCAATCAAACCAAAATAAACCTCACTTATACAAAACTTCCCATACCTTGTGATATTATAAAACTATAATCCAATACAAATATATATATATATATGACAAGGGAGATTCATTACATCGAAATGAAGATCATGACTCTTAAATATTCTTTATCCCATAGTCGCAGCTTGTCAATTTTCCCAAAATATTAATTTGGGGTGAGCGCTCTAACTTGCTCAGTAAGTAAGGATTCACATAGCCATCAACATTCCATATAATAATCAAGAACATTATGCACTAACAATATGCACTAATGCTAACTAACAAAAATATGGAAAGCATATAATTCAATAAATAACGGATGGAAATCAAACTGTCTATGATTATTATACTATGATTCACATTTTATTTATAAAACTAGGGTCGATTATCCTCGATGTCATTAATGTGATTGCTAGAACAACATATTGGCCATTGGGCTATCTAGCAAATCCATTAATGTCTAATGGTTCTATCGAAAATCTCTAGTGAGTATGTAATCCACCTAACCTATTTAATTGAGTAGGAAGTTACATATAGGCTGGAAAGGTAACCCATCTCCAATATAACTTGGTCTCAATCTCATGAACTTACTCTCTTGAATCACATTAAACACCGTTTTCCATTTATTAAAACCATCAGTGTACATAGTCCCCTCCATTCAGTCGATAAACTACATGAACAATATTTATACTAGGATAGCCAGAAAACAATTGTAAATAAGTGAATCCATACTTACCTCGGTTCAGTTTTTTGTTTCTAAACTTCCAAGATTTTCAGGTCACTCAGGCTTTCCCTATGTTCCAAAACTAATCAAAAACTATTTGTAATTAATATAGACATGATTTCCTGTGTTAAGAACCCCTAAGTCAATCTCTAGGAAATTCTAAGAGAAACGTAACACGGTTGTTGTTTTCAGGGGTGGGATCGCGCTCCCTAACTTAGTGGGGCGTGCTCCACCCAGCACTGCCTTGATAGTGAACCGGGCAACAACCACTATTCCATTACCAAATCATTACCATAGGCTCAAACACTCTCCCAAATCATCGGTGATGACCTCTAGTGATGTAACAAACCATTTCCAACCATAAACAATGACAATTAATAGAGAAATCATCACCTAATTATAAATTCAACTTGAAACTCAAAACTCGACTTACTAAGATGATGATCTTTGATCCCTCTGTTATTTAAGCTCCTCGATTTAGTGAGAAAATCCTTTCTTAATCCACCCTCACCGATTCAGATTACGAGAACCCTCAGCTACTTGATTCTCTCTTAGTTTCGAATAATCCAATTGAAACTGAGGATGAGTTTGATACTTTTAGATTTATATATATGGACTCAAGTGATTGATATGTTAAAATTACACTTTTTAAAGTGACATGCATTTTGACACCATCAACACTTACGGTCATCTCGAGGCTGATCAAACGATTAATATAATTTAAACTAAACTTATGGTTTTAATTTATATATTTATGTATCAATTATATATAAATATACACACTCCATATATTTTCTAGCCAATAAATTCACTAGACATGCCTACGAGTGTTCTCCAGTATGCACATTCATTTCACGACCCCCTCGTAGCATTGGTATACCGACTATTTATTGTTTAGTTATCGATTATAGGTTTATATTAATTTCCTATTAATCCCACAACCTATAAAAGTCATTAACATTCCAAACAAACACCAATCATCAAACACACCCACGCACACACTATTTGAGGTATGTGGACTTAACCACGAGCATAACTTGGGTTAATTAGGATTTTTACTAACACTAATCACCAGCTTAGGATAACAAGTCATTACAGTGTCCCTAGTTTAAAGAAATGTCATCCTCAAAATTAAAGTAAACATAATGTTACCTGTAGTTTCGAAGAGAAATGGAAACTACTCCTTCATATAAAATTCCTACTCCCAAGTTAGTTCCTCATTTATGTGAAATTACTATTTTTCCTTAACCATAGGAACAGGTGAAATTACCACTAAACTCCAAGACACAAGCTCGAAACATATCTTCTGACAACAAAATCAATCACACTGGCTGCTCCTCAGTTTGTAGATGGTATACCGTACCAAGGTTAAGAACAGTTCCTAGCTGTCACTACAATTCACTCTACAGTCTAGACGTGAATCTCGTATCTCTATCTGAAGTAATCAACATTGAACTTCGTGAAATCTTAACAACTCACGTCCGTACACCTTACATAATTGGTCAAGATGATCTCGTATAGATTTTGGCAAGAAATGCGCAGAATTTGTCAACATTTCAAATACGACCAATATTGTATCATGGTATTCAGACTCGGAGGTAAACTGGAAATAAAATCCATTGATATATGTTCCCATTCCCACTCATGAATAGGCAATGAATGAAATAACCTTTTAGGTTTTCTATGTTCAGCCTTAACTATCTGACATATCTTACATCTATTGATGAACTCAACAACATCAATCTTCATCCCAGACCACTAATAGATACTCCTTATATCGGGATACATCTTAATGCGACCTGGACGAATAGAGTAAAGAGATCCATGAGATTCTCGTAGCAACTCCTTCCTCAACTAATCTTGAGTTGGAATCCACAATTTATCTTTGAACCATAACGCACCATCGTCTGAAACTAACCAATCAAGATGATTTACACTAGTTTCTAATCTCTAACACACTATATAATTCTGATTAGCTTTCTGATAACCAGTCACTCGCTAAATCATCTCTGATTCAGTTCTAGTTTGAGCTTAGAAAAATAGATTAATAACTTTGAAATTAGCTCTCTCTATTAATTATGTGTCAACTGAGATTTCACAAATCGTCGTCATAGATGCTTCCTCAAGAAGTCCATAATGAGGAACTCAAGCAATAGCTACATCTTTTATGCCTATTATTCTCCTACTCAAAGCATCTGCAACCCCATTTTCCCGTCTGGGTGACACTCCAAAGTGAAGTCATAGTTCTTGAGAAACTTAACACTACAAAAAAATCGCAAATCAGAAACGGAATTTTCCGTTTCTGATTTGCGAAATTTCCGTCTCTGAATGAAATCAGAAACGGAACAGAGACGGAACGCGTTCCGTCTCTGAAAACGTCGTCGCTGATACGATCAGAAACGGAAAATGGATTCCGTTTCGATTAGAGACGAATAGAGACGGAAAATATCCGTTTCGATTAGAGACGAATTTGAGACGGAAATTAGAAACGAACAGAGACGAATGAAATGGATTTTATTTCGAAATGGTACATTTGTAATTGCATTAAAATCTTCGATTCCGTTGCTTGATTAGCAACGAATCGAGACGGAATTAATAAATTTATGAATTCGTGTCGATTCCGTTTCTAATCGAAGAACGGAATCGAGACGGAATCGAGACGGAATGCAAAGAGTCCGTCTCGATTCCGTCTCTAATTAGAAACGGAATCGAGAGACGGATTATTCGTTTCGATTCCGTCTCGATTCCTTTGCTAATTAGAGACGGAATCGAGAGACGAATTAATATTTCCGTCTCGATCCGTTTGTGATTGATAAAAATATTTCTGGAAAATTAGAGACGGAATAGCAACGGAAAATTTGAATTCCGTTGCTAATTCCTCTCTAATTTTCTGTTTTGTTTAAATATGGCACGGATACATAAGCCAATCGATTCTCCAACCTAAAAAATCAAAATACAACCCGATATGACATACTCCATCGCCCGCACCCCTCCAACAACTCCTTGAGGGTGCTAACATCCCCCAAAGAAGCCAAATTGCGCATCCATACATCAAAAATATATATCAACAAAAATTCAAAAGAGAAGGAAAAAATGTGAAACTCAAAATTAGCCCAAAAATTTATATATCCACTTTGAAAGTTGTAATGTATTACAAAAGCTCCATAAATTTGGAAGTATACACAAAAACCAACCACACCTATCGTTCAACAAGCAAAAAAAAAAAGAACACTCACAAAAGGTCCAAAATTTGGAAGTATACACAAAAAGGACTTCATTTAATAAGTAAAACGCAGCTTTGAAGCATTTCGAATCTCCATCTCGAGGGCAACAACCAAAGGTGAGTATGCACTGAAAGAAGTAGGCAAAGGAGAGATTAATTAGTTTGAGGTCCTCTGCGCTTAGCGCGCTAATTCCAGATATTAGCGCGCTAATTAGCCACCGCGAGATATTTTTCCATTTTGGAAATCAAGCTTTAAATTTGTAATTTTTGATTTCCCGGCTTCCTAACACGGCTATAAACGGTCATATGGGAATTTCCTATCATGATAAAACCACCACAAACTTGGTTTTAACATAAGGAAGACAAAACACATTCAAAACTGCAAGATCTACAAAGAGAAGAATGGCATAAGTGCAAGAATGCTAAAAGGGAAAAGAGGAAAGTTAAGCACAAACCTATCATGTAAGTATGATTCTAGAACTCATCCTCTCACCCAATCTAAACTCTTGTGTGCTCCAAAGGCGACAAGCCATGTGTTCCTACTCAAAAAATAAAAAAAAACAACCAGCTGGGATTCAAGAAAAGCATTGAAGAACATAAAAAAACCATACAATGTTGAATAAGAATGCTTCCAAAAAAAAACATGATCATCAAGCAAATGCAGTCACAGACTGAAGTTGGTGTCAATGTTGCTATTTTCCTACGCATAGGAGATGGCGAACAATGTTTCTATAAGTTGGACCTATCATGTAAGTTGAGTTGTAAAACATGTATAACATGTTTTATAAGGGATGGTTACGTCCTGGCCGAGTTTAAGGGTCGCTAACACGAAGGGATAAATTAATTAGTTTGAGGTCCCTGCAGTTAGCGCGCTAATTCAAGTATTAGCGCGCTAATTAGCCACTGCCAGGGATTTTTGACTTTTGGAAATGAAGCTTTCAATTTGAATTTTTGATTTCCTGGATTCCTAGAACGGCTATAACCGGTCATATTGGAATTCCTATCACTATAAAACCACCAATAACTTGGTTTTAACATAAGGAAGAAGAAACACATTCCAAAATTCAAGATCTACAAAAAGAAGAAATTTGATTTTTTCGAAGGAGCAATAGGAGATCACTATAAAACCACCAAAAACTTGGTTTTAACTATAATATACTAGTGTTTGAAACAAAGTAAACCACCAACAATAAACTCATTCAAGTAACTTAAAAAGTCTACACGACAAACTATTGAAAGGAAGTGATTCAGTCGTTAATTAAAATAGAATAGCCAAGAGAAGATTCACCTCGATAAGCACCTAAGCCACTGCCCCCAAAGCCTCCATAACCCCCACCAAGCTCACTGCCTCCACTATACCCACCACGTCTACCTCCGACACCTGGAGTCCTATAAGGACCAAAATCACCACCACCAAAAAAAGAATGAGTTTAACATGCAAATGAAACAAATCGTCTACAACATGCTCATCGTCAAAAGCAATGAACCCATTCCCTCGAGAACGATAGGAAAAACTAAAACCCGCCTTTCCGAAAAACAGGAAAAATAAAAGTAAAGGAACTTCATCATCGAACCTTCTACTACATCGAGCTTCAACAAACCCGCCTTTCGACGCCTTGATTGATGCATAAGTTATCATGGATTTTATTTTTAATACATTATCCTCCCCAAAATAAATTTTTTTACCTCGGTTTAAGTAAAATATACTATAAGTAGCGAATGTTAGCGAGAATTAATCCATGGGTGAAGAAAACATCTTTGGTTGTTGTGTGCAAATCTTATGCGGGTTGCGGGTTCTCTCGAGTGCTATGATGAAGAAAGTGGTAGAATCGACGAGGGAGCAACATCTTCATGCCATAGCAAATGAATTTGGGAAATCGATAAAGGGTCCTTTTCCGGTCATCTGTGTTGAGAACATGTAGGTTATTCTTCTTCTACGGACATGCCATAATAGAAGAAGAAGAGCCTACATGTGCCGAACACTGATGACCGAAAAACGACCCTTTATCGACTTCCCAAATTCATTTGCTATTGCATGAAGATGTCGCTCCCTGTCGATTCTACCACTTTCTTCATCATAGCACTCGAGAGAACCTGCAACGGCATAAGATTTGCACACAACAGCCAGCATGTATTCTTCTCCCATGGATTAATTCTGCTAACATTCGCTACTTATAGTATATTTTACTTCAAAACAAAAAAAAGAATTGGGGGAGCAAAAGCGAAAAAAAATAAAATCCACGATAAAATATGGAACATCGACCTAAAAATGCACAAAAAGAAGTGTGAATCATAAAGTAATTCGATGAATTTCTAAAGTTGTCTACACTATAAAACTTTTAATCTAAGCATTTGAAACAAACAAGAAGTGAAGTACCTATGTATCACCAACCTGCTCATCTCTCGAGAGCCACGCTTACGTCTCACGCCCAACATTGTCCCCTTGTTGGGGTGGATCGACCGGATCTATTTGCGGCGGGCCGTTGCTTTGGTCATGAGGTGGCGGTGGTGGTGGCGGTGGTGGTGGTTGGTGCTCGCCTAGGTCTATTTCGTCCATGTCCATCCCAAGACGCCGTTGCATGAAGTGCATAACCTTTCGTAGTTGCTCCGCAACGACATCGAACTCGCCCGCGCACCACATCCGGCGTCTCGCGACGTGCTAGCACCAGGAGTTCCGTATCTCCTCTTCTTTCTCCCTACGGACCCGAGTCCGTAGACACGTCCTTTGGAAGACTCACCCGCCACATTGAGGTACACCGCCTCATCATCCACCGATTGCTCCGGTGTAGCACAGGTCGCCTCCGACGTCTCGCTCCGGAGCCTTTCCCGCATATATGCACAACAAACAAAGTACATGATATGGGGTAAGTGATAGACTTAATAATATTTTACATTTCATTTCTATACTTACATAGAACCGCTCCGATCTAGTATCGATGAATGTCGTCTGTCGTGATTAACGGTGTGGAGATGCAAGTACAAATCATTCACCGACGGTGGCGTCTCGGATGAATCACTGCGTGCGGACCAAGCATAGTGAACAAGAGTATAAATGTACAAAATATCCTAGATGTTAATAAATACTAACCAATCTTTCTTGGGTAGTCGCAAATGACACGGAACCACCACCGTGCTTCGAGGGTCCAGGTCCCGGGGCCTTCGACCTCGGTGTTCCTATTCTCCGTCGCTTGCCTAGACCTAGCCTGGAAGTCCTCGCTCTCCCGATCGCAAGTATCTCCTCCATGCCTCATCTCGTAACATAAACCGGCATTTTTTTACCCGATTCTTCTTCAACTTGTGCATCAACGCGGTGTACCTTGTGCTCCGCAAGTCTGTCGTACGCCGCTCGCACGAGATCCTCGGGAAGCGCATCATCCCATCTAAAAAATATCTACAAATTGGCGATTGCTATTGTTAGCACTTATTTGAGAAAATAGTATAAATCATAAGGCACATGGTAGTTTTGTTTACCTTCCATTGTCGCCGATTGGTCTTTATGATGAGGCGGTGCGACTTCCAACAATACCCTTCAGAATCATCCATCGTTTAAAAACTTTTGTCATCCTCCGTGCACAAAAGTGCGAAGGATGCAACTCCCCGTGTTTCATGAACATGCATATCACCTTAACTACTTATTCAATATTTGACATCCATATTGAAATTGACATATAAAAGTTAAACGCAAACTTACGTATCATTGGCAATCGAGTGATAGGGATCCCCGCACGCGAGGGGCCTCCATCCCCGCCTCGAGGTGGCCGCGGAGGGCTGTCACCTCCAACCCCGCTCTTTACGTCTTCTGTCGGGATGCTTTGCCGGTGATGCTTGTGGTCGGGGGTGCAGCCTCGTGGGTAAATGAGTCATTGATGTCGGAGAAGGTGTGGGGAAGTGTGTAGTAGGCATAGTCCTTGATGACGAAGAAGATGGTACAGACGACCCCGACGGTATGGAAGGGGAAGGTGACGCAATGGCGGGCCATATCGTGCTCGAGAGACCGAGAAGTCGGAATCGATGATGGAGGTATCGAACCACGACCTCCACCGCCACGATGGCCTCCTAATGGCAAACCTCGACATCCCCTACGACCACGTCCGGCCATGATACCTAATTAACAATATTCACGAGTAAAACATCATAAAATAAGGGCATAAGAAAAAAAGAAGAAATTCAGGTATATTATTGGACTTAATAAGAACAAAATCCATGCAAATAAAAGTAACTACATTATTGGTCGTTGACATATCATATACAAACTTTATTCGCTATCATCCGTTTCAAATTCACTCTCATGAGTAGAAGGTGATGATTCTTCTTCGATTCATCTCCACTATAAACTTCATCGCTTGGACCCGCTTCAACAATAAATCGAGTCCCGGTCGGAACATCCAGATTGTTGATATCGGCGTCGCATCATCGACTACGCACGTGGTGGGCATCCCATCTTGGAAAGCAATCTCTGCCGAGCCCTGGTCATTATCGTCTTTGCTAGTTTCCTCGTCGGCCGAATTTTGGTGACAAAGAAACAAACTGCTAGCCATTCTTGTCGATCGTTCCGCATAGAAGGGTACGAAAGGTAGTAGACTTGAGTGGCTTGCATTGCCGGTACAAATGGCTCGTAGTTGTTATATCGTCGACTTCGTTGAACCTCTACCAATTGAAGTGTTGGGTGAGTCCTCACACCATGATTCGATGTGTAGGGTCATACCATTCGCACTTAAACAAGACCACACGTTTGAGGCCGGTATACTCAATCTCCACAACCTCTTGCGGTACTCCATAATAGTTATGGGAAACATCAGCGTAGTTTGAACCCTTCACCAAAACACCGCTGCTGCGTCGATCTATTAACGTCATATGTTGCGGAGTGGAACTTATACCCATTAACAAGGTAACCAGGGTAGACAAGATACATGATCGACTAGGACCAACAGAAAGATCAACGAGCGTCTCGTCAACTATAGAATTCCGAGCCTATTCGACAAAATTAGAGATGCAATATGACACATTAGTTATGGGAGAAACATTTGAATCTATAACGTACAAAAGTAATGCCCTTACATATGTTTGAAACCAAATGGGGAAGTTGTGCTCTAGACTACTATCAACTTGCGACTCCCCCATTGCTTGAGTGATTTCATCGACGAATATCCTAGAAGAAACGAACGTGTAAGTCGGATGTATTAATAATGTATGAACAATGAATGTACTGCATTAATGAAAGAAATTGATGGACATACTGAACGTAAGGAGCGATCTCTGGACAATTGATCAGTATGTACGAATGAGCGGCATTATACTCCTGCTCTGTTAAGTACCGCTCCTTCGACTTGCCCATGGGTCGACCGGGATAAGTGAAAATTGAGAAATTGCCAACGAAGTTCGGTGTGGGCCCGATACCGCCATCGTCGTTACGTGGCACTTTGTCATGCAACGTAAAGACGTGATCTTCGAAGTAGTAAGAACAAAAGGATGTGACCTCTTCGACCAAATAAGCATTACACATGGAGCCCTCAACCTTCGCTTTGTTTCGCACATTGTTCTTCAAATGTTTAAGGTACCTATATGAATGTTATAGGAAATGTTGATATAAAACCTATTGAATGGGAAAATAATATCAAGGGCTCAAGATAGTACCTCTCAAATGGATACATCCATCGAAATTGAACGGGACCGGCCAGACGGGCCTCGTAGGCCAAGTGGATTGGTAGGTGTTCCATAGAGTCAAATAAGCTTGGAGGGAAAATTTTTTCCAACTTGCAAATGATTTTTGGAATTTCAGACTCTAAGACCTCCATATCTTGGATACTTACACATTTCGCGAAGGGACCTGGAAAAATAGGCTTAATTCGCTAATTGCAACCCAAACCGGGTTTGGGAGAAGTTCTCTCGAATGCAATTGGTATCAACCGTTGCATGAATATATGACAATCATGGCTCTTCATGCCGAACATTCGCAGTTTCTTTGGATCTACACATCGACCAAGATTCGATGCGTAACCATCAGGAAAACGCAACTTTTCAACCCACTCGCACAATTTTTGTCTTCTTGATGTATCAAGAGCATAGCACCCAGGACGTAAGTATTTGTCGCCGAATCAATGTGTTGAGAAGGTCGGTGACAATATTCACGAATATCTTGCCTCGATTTTGCATTGTCCTTACTCTTGCCCTAAGGTACACACATAATAGTGTTGAAAATGTTGTCAAAAACATTTTTCTCGATGTGCATGACATCTAAGTTGTGGCGGATCAAGTTTGTCTTCCAATACGGCAAGTCCCGAATATGCTCTTCTTCCTCCATCCCGAATTCTTAGCTATCCGCCCATTCACGATTCAGTACCGATTTCTGTCACCTTCATCAAGCCAAACGATTCAATTTCGCCAAAATTTCTTCACCAGACATCAAAGCGGCGGATCATCGATTATGACCATTTTGCCTCTAATGAAATTTTTTTGTCTTTCCTTAATGGTGATGACTTCTCCAAGAAACGACGATGACAATCAAACCACGATGTCTTACCTCCATTTCGCAATTGAAATGCATTTGTATCCTCCATACAATATGGACAAGCGTACTTACCGTGTGTGCTCCAATCGGACAACATGCTATATACGGGGAAATCACTAACAGTCCATAAAAGGGCAACTCGCATGACAAAATTTGTCTTGGTGGAAACGTCGTATGTAACCACCCCAATGTTCCATAAATCTTGCAACTCTTTCACAAGCGGTGAAGGAACACGTCGATTTTCTCGCTTTGGGCTGGTCGGTCCAGGAACGATAACCGTTAAGAACATAAACTCGATTTCATGCACATCGACGGTGGAAGGTTGTAAGGAGTCAAAATCACGGGCCACGAAGAGTACGATTTCCCGAAATCCCAAATACTTGAAAACCATCGGTGCACAATCCTAAACGAACATTCCGAACCTCGGCGGCAAAGTCTTTATTGACGTCATTAAAATGTCTCCAAGCAATCGAATCGAAACAGTGTTGCATAACATCTTCAGCGATGAATGATCTCCATGCCATCGCATATGTTTTGCGGTTGACTCGACGCGCATACAATCGTTGCAACCGAGGGCCCAAAGGGAAGTAGTACATTCTTTTGCAAGGGCGGTTTTTTGTGTTCCGACCACGACCTCGTCGATGTGCAACGTATCGTGATTTCCCACAAAATTTACATGACGTCAACTCAGAGTCCACTCCCCAATAAATCATACATTGGTCCTCACAACAATCTATTTTCTCAACAGGTAGACCTAGACCTCGCATTAGTCTTTTAGTGGCATAAAAATTCTCAACCATTGAGTTGTCATTTGGCAAACAATCCTTCATGAGTTTAATGATTTCATTATACCCTCGTTCAAATATATGATGTTCAGACTTGATCGCAAGTAATCTTGCCATTGCGGACAACGTTGTCATGGTTTCGCAACCAGGCCACAATTGTTCCCTACTTGCATCAATCATGTCATATAGTTGGCGTGCTTGGGGGTTTGGTGATTCTTCCACGACATTCCAATTGAAACTTGGACCTGCCACGTTGTGTAGCATCTCGCGGTAAGGTGTCGGATCGTAGCCTCGAACATCAGCATCATCAATATGGCAATCCATTGCGTGAAAATTTTGCGGCCCTTCATCTCCGTTCTCACCATGTTCGTACCAACTGTGATATCCCCGGACAAATCCATACCTACATAGGTGGTGCTCAACCGTTTCGACGTCCGGGTACGGAACAAGTCGACATTTCTTAAAATTGCACGGACATCTAATCTTCCGTTCACTTTGGTATGTAGGACAATGTTGTTTTGCAAATGATATAAATTCTTTAACCTTCGCCGCGAATTCAATTCGAACATAACCGTTGTCGAGCCGGTTGTACATCCAGTCTCTGTTTGTAGACGACATTCCTAGTCGAACGTAACCCTTGTCGAGCCGGTTGTCTATTCAAGTAATGAAATAATAATGATTAAGATGATAAGAAGCCTCCAAAATGGAGAATATTATAAATCGGAAATGCGATCTACACCATCTAAAGAGAACAAATTGATAGCTAAGTGAAAGAACGAGGTTCGCACATTAAACTCATGAATAGAGAATAAATTGACAAAGTTAGGAAGTCATTAATGAGTCATCACAATCTAAAGAGAAGGAATTGATTGAGTTATGTTCTTTATGTAAGAAGCTTGGGCATTATCAAAAGGATTGTTGTAAATGACTCATAATAAACATGTATAACATGTTTTATAAGGGTTGGTTAGGCCCTGGACGAGTTTAAGGGTCGCTAACACAAAGGGAGAAAAAACTTTTTTTTGAGTTGCCTGCAGTTAGCGCGCTAATTCCAGTATTAGCGCGCTAATTAGCCACTGCCAGATATTTTTACTTTTGGAAATCAAGCTTCACATTTGAATTTTTGATTTCCTGGATTCCTAACACGGCTATAAACGGTCATATTGGAAATCCTATCATGAGAAAACCACCACAAACTTGGTTGTAACATAAGGGAGAAGAAACACATTTCAAAATTCAAGATCTACAAAGAGAAGAAATTTGATTTTTTAGAAGGAGCAATAGGAGATCTTTGTGGGTTGTTGTTAAGTCCTCAAATCCAAAGCACCTTTGAGGCTTTCAAAGGAATATAAGAGTCTACACCATCTAAAGAGAACAAATTGATAGCTAAGTGAAAGAACGAGGTTCCCACATTAAACTCATGAATAGAGAATAAATTGACAAAGTTAGGAAGTCATTAATGAGTCATCACAATCTAAAGAGAAGGAATTGATTGAGTTATGTTCTTTATGTAAGAAGCTTGGGCATTATCAAAAGGATTGTTGTAAATGACTCATAATAAACATGTATAACATGTTTTATAAGGGTTGGTTAGGCCCTGAACGAGTTTAAGGGTCGCTAACACAAAGGGAGAAAAAACTTTTTTTGAGTTCCCTGCAGTTAGCGCGCTAATTCCAGTATTAGCGCGCTAATTAGCCACTGCCAGATATTTTTGACTTTTGGAAATCAAGCTTCACATTTGAATTTTTGATTTCCTGGATTCCTAACACGGCTATAAACGGTCATATTGGAAATCCTATCATGAGAAAACCACCACAAACTTGGTTGTAACATAAGGGAGAAGAAACACATTTCAAAATTCAAGATCTACAAAGAGAAGAAATTTGATTTTTTAGAAGGAGCAATAGGAGATCTTTGTGGTTTGTTAAGTCCTCAAATCCAAAGCACCTTTGAGGCTTTCAAAGGAATATAAGAGTCTACACCATCTAAAGAGAACAAATTGATAGCTAAGTGAAAGAACGAGGTTCGCACATTAAACTCATGAATAGAGAATAAATTGACAAAGTTAGGAAGTCATTAATGAGTCATCACAATCTAAAGAGAAGGAATTGATTGAGTTATGTTCTTTATGTAAGAAGCTTGGGCATTATCAAAAGGATTGTTGTAAATGACTCATAATAAACATGTATAACATGTTTTATAAGGGTTGGTTAGGCCCTGGACGAGTTTAAGGGTCGCTAACACAAAGGGAGAAAAAACTTTTTTGAGTTCCCTGCAGCTAGCGCGCTAATTCCAAATATTAGCGCGCTAATTACCCTCTGCCAGAGATATTTTTGACTTTTGGAAATCAAGCTTCACATTTGAATTTTTGATTTCCTGGATTCCTAACACGGCTATAAACGGTCATATTGGAAATCCTATCATGATAAAACCACCACAAACTTGGTTGTAACATAAGGGAGAAGAAACACATTTCAAAATTCAAGATCTACAAAGAGAAGAAATTTGATTTTTTAGAAGGAGCAATAGGAAATCCTATCATGATAAATCCTATCATGATAAAACCACCTCAACTTTGCAATGCTAACAAGTATTACGACTTTAATATTCCTGGATGCCGCATATAATGTACGTAGGAACACCTAACACCCCAAATATTTATTGATAGATGGAAATACATAAGGCACATGGTTAATTTAAATTGGAAAGTCTTTCAAGATAAAATAGCTTCTTGCCTTCAACTCCGATGTTTACTAGAAAATCATCCATCAAATGAACCATAGCGGAAACTTAAATAATTCTCATGTCACCCGACGGATTATTCCATAAATTTGCGAGAATTAGATAAACAAGGGGACTAGAACGCCAACTTTGACAGACGCAAATTTTTCGCAATATAACGACCAAGCGATTCAAGTACTTCCTCAAAACCGACAAAAGGTGAATGATCTCTATGAAAGCTCAAGAGCTCTTGATCATGAGTGTTGCTCGCATTATAATGAACATTAAAAAACAAATAAGAAATGAAGATTGTAGTAAGACTCCAAAACAAAAAATTCCTTGCTAACCCGATCCGAATCGAGAGACCGAGAGAGCGAGAGATCTCGGCGATGACGGAGACCGGCGCGACGAGACGGAGAGACCGGAGAGGCGGCAAGACCGAGAGACGGGGAGAGCACCGAGACCGGACGGCGAAACGAAGACCACCGGAACAGACGTCCGAGAGCGAGAGCACCGGAGCGACCAGCTCGCACGACCGGACGGAGAGACGAGACGATCGAACGGGATGGACGTCAGGGACGAGACGATCGACCGGCGCGACGAGACGGAGAGACGGATTTAGGTTTTGGGGTTTTTTCGTGGGAATGATTTGGGGATTTGGTGTTTTGTTGCGGGGGGGGGGGGTGGGGTGCGGGAAGGAGAAAACGCCCGGGATCGGACAAAATACAAATCTCGAGGAATGATGAACGGCCATAAGAAATGAAGAATTTGGCGGGAATGGTGGCGCCAATTTTCGAGAGACGAATTTAATTCCGTCTCTAATTCCGTCTCTAATTCCGTCTCTGATCCGTCTCAAATCCGTCTCTGAATATTTCCCTGTCAGTTCCGTCGCTAACTGTTACATTTAGAAACGGAACTTATTCCGTTTCTAATTCCGTTTCTGATTTAGAAACGGAAATAAGTTCCGTTTCTAATTCCGTTGCTGATTTGCTGTTTTTTTGTAGTGTAAGCCATCTACACTTCCTTAGATAAGTTCCCATTTATTAAAGTCTTAATTGCATAATGACAGTCTATTAACACCTTTCCGTGTAGTTCTTAATTACTCAGGCTCAAATTAACTTGAATCATTACTTCTCATCCCACACCAATTGACGAAGAAGTAAAGCATACAAGTGTTAAGGAAAACACCTCAACGCCATATATAGCTTGATAATATCAATACCAGCTAACTCGCATAGTAGAATATTTCTTCTAGTAATTATCACATTCCAAGTAACAAGATCGAAAACTATATTCTCTAGAACTAAGATTAGATGCAGATAAAATGTGTTAAGATTGTGAAATGTCCCTCATAGCTATTATAAACATCTTCCTCCACTGGGAAACAAAATTTCAGTTCCTTACCGAAATAATAATCCTAGTTCTCCATAACTCTCCACTCTTTCTACAAACATATATCTCACTTACTCTTCCAAGAGAATTAAACCACAATACCAGCAAGAAATTTATAGACTCTATCGGTCCTATAATTTTGACATCAACAACATTCGGTTAACATCACAACTTAGGTTAATCCATCATATAGGGAAAGAATAATATAAGCCTCTTGGTTAATAACACTCAACTCCCACCTTCTAATATATCTCATATTTCTTTATAAAATTGACACTGTCAATTTTCATTCCATGTCACCAACTCATTCTTATCATAATGACTTTGGATTTTGCCTAAATGAATATTTTTAAATAAATCCAAGAGATTCTCACAACATTCTTGCCACACTTTTTTATTCAAGTTCCATGAACTTCCTTTACATGCTTTATATTTTGATATGAGATTATCCGTATAAAAAACCAATAACTAGTAGTCAAACCTTGACCTACTAGTTAATCTCAATCGATTTCTCCAACAATTCATTACTCAATTAATCATCACTAGCTTAGCTCCCATCTGAGGTCTAAAGAACAAACTTGTAGTTACAACTCGGACAGCTCAGCTAATGATGTGCCTATGCAGGACTTCAATTGTTCATCATTGCATATCTCACTCAAGAGATATTAGTGAACAACTTTTATTGAAACTACATCCTTTATCGTTTTTCTATTCAAGGCATTGTCAACACAATCACCTTAATGAGTGATGTTTTAAAGTGAATTCATAATATTTAAGATATCCAAGGTATCAATCTCACCTTCTATTTTTTATCACTCTGACAATTCCACTTTTAAAACTTCTACAATTTGAAAATTCACTACTTATACCAATACACTGGTCTTTGTACCACATGATTATCTTTTAGTGATTCTTTTAAGATTCTCAATAATCTCAATGATTAAAAGACTCTCAATAAATCTTTCCTCTTATTAAAAAGTGTTGCCTACTATATTTGGTAGAATTACCAAATAGTTATCTTAAGATTATCAATCCCAAAAGTTCTTCTCACATTTCTGGAGCTATATTTAGAAGTATAAGCTACAAATTTGCTTTATTGGGTCAACACACATTCTTACCTGAATAAGAAGTCTTAGGATGAACCTCTAACTTCTTCCATAATTCAGGTACTATCAAGTAAATATTATAGTCAAACTATACTTCAACATTTTTCTAAGGCATCCTTGCATCTGATTTCGCTTTACCACAATCTCATACTTAAATTAACTGAAAAAATTACACAATGATATCAAATATCCCTAGATCAATCATTTGTAATATTCAATTATTTGAAGCTTAGTTTTCTCTTTTACCTTTATGTAGAATATATGACAATCTCATATTATCTTAGTCCTAATCAAATCTGTTGACTTACTATTAATATTTAGCATTCATACAAGTAATTAACCTTTGAAACTTTTCTAGTAATTTCTAATGGTTTTCACCATCCATTTAAATTTAAAATGATTCTACAATCGCCTAAAAATTGCCTTTAAATGTATCATTAACCCTAATCATACCATTGTGAAAACTAGATCTCAACTAACTCTTGAGAACAACGAGTTTCACCTTACTATGAGAATGAGTTGTTAATCCTAGACAATGAATATTTATTCCCACTACCATGCTTTATACTTTGGATTCTTCAAATCTTCAGATTCATTGACCACCCATTCTCCCCAATTTAGACAATATTAGTCTAAAACATCATACTAGGATATCTTACCAACTTACTACTATGTTCAGTATTAAACTTTTTTCAAACTTTACCAATTTAATATTCTCAACTTTATCTTTCATTATCCAATAAGTTGCTTGTCATTCCAAGGTGTAGCATCCTCTAACCCAATTAGGGCAATACCTAGCCTGAAACCCTAATTACGCCAATTAATCCTGCTAAACTTAACTAGAGCCAACAACTTCTCCTCTTACACCTGATAAACACAAATGTATGTCTAATATCGATGTAAAACATATAATAAATGCAGCAAAAATTAAAAATTTTTCATTAATAAATATGATATACAGTATCAAATCAAACCAAAATAAACTTCACTTATATAAAACCTCAAATTCCTTGTGATATTACAAAACTTTAATTCAATAAGTATATATATATATATATATATATATATATGAAAAGGGAGATTCATAACATCAAAGAGAAGATCAAGAATCCTAAATCTTCTCTATCCCATAGTCGCAGAGCTCGTTAATTTTCTTGAAATATTAATTTAGGGTGAGTGCTCCAACTAGCTCACTAAGTAGGGATTCACGTAGCCATAAACATTCCATATGATAATTAAGAACATTATGCACTAACAATATATACCAATGTTAAGTAACAAGAATATGGAAAACATATAACACTAGGGTCGATTATCCACCGACGCCATTAACGTGATTGCTAGACCAACACATTAGCTGATGTGCTATCAAGCCAACCCATTAATCTCTAATGGTTCTATCCAAAACCCTCTAGTGGTTATGTAATCCATGCAACCTATTTAACTAAGTAGGAAGTTACATGTAGGCCGGGAAGGTTACCCATCTCCTAACATGGTCTCAATCTCAGGAACTTATTCTCATGAATCACATTAAACCCTTTTTTTCATTTATCAAAACCATCACACTGTACAAGTTCCAACCATTTATTCCATAAACTACGTATACTATATATTATAGGATAACCAACTAACATTAATAGATAAGTAAATCCATACTCACTTCGATTCAGGTTTCCATTTCTAAACTTCCTAGGTTTCCAGGTCGCACAAGTTTTTCCAATGTTTCACAACCTATTGCAAACCATTTGTGATAAACATATACCTAATTTCTTGTATTTAGAGCCCCTAAGTAAGTCCCTAAGACCTCAACAAAAATCTAGGGAAACATAGCACAGTTATTGTTTTCAAGTGTGGGAGTGCGTTCCCTAACTTGGTGGGGCGCACTTCACCAATTGGGTTCACCCCAATTGATAAAGGGAGTGCGCTCCTATGCTTGATGGAGTGCGCTCCACCCTGCACACTACCTCAATACTGAACAAGGCAGTAGTCACTGTTCCATTACCAAATTATCACCATAACCTTAAACATTCTCCCAAATCACCAGGGAGGACTTTTAGTGAGGTAACAAACCATTTCCAACTATAAATAACAACAATTAACAAAGAAATCATTACCTAACTATGAACGCAACTTGAAACTTAAAACCTAACTTATCAAGATGATGATATTTATCCCTCTTTGTTTAAGCTCCTTAATTCAGTAAGAAAATCCTTTCCCGATCCACCTTTATCGGATTAGTTCATGAGAACCCTCAGCTACTTGATTCTCTCTTACTCTTGAATGATCGAACTGTAACTGAGGACAAGTTTGTTATTTTTGGATTTATATATATATGGATTTTCCTTGAGAAACACATCGTGCCATCTCGAGTTTGATCAAATGATTGTCGTGTTAAAATGACACTCCTTAAAGTGACACACATTTTGATACCATCAACATTTATGCTCATCTCGAGGCTGATCGAATGATCCATTTTATTTAAACTAATCTTATAGTTTTAATATGTATCAATTATATATAAATATGTATAATTCATGTATTTTCTCGCCAATCAATTTACTGGACATGCCTACGAGTGTTCTCAAATATGTACATTCATTTCATGACTCCTTCGTCGTACTTGGTGTACTGAATATTTATTGTTTAGTTATCGATTATAGGTTTGTATTAATTTCATTATTAATCCCATAACCTATGAAATTCATTAACATTAAAAAAAAAAAACAATCATCACACAAACCCATGCACACGCTATTTGTGGTATGTCGAACTTAACTGCGAGCCTAACTCGAGTTATTAGGATTTGGACTAACTCTAATCACCAACTTAAGGAAACTGGTCATTACAGTTTTTATTGGATAGGCTATTGATGTTAGGGTCACCAACACCCTAGTCCTCCTATTCTTAATAGATTGTGCAGCTGCTCTCTAAATACTTCTCTTATTCTATTGTACAACCTTGGGCATTTTCTCTCATGATTTAGCACGTGAGCAACATTTATAGCTATATGGAACAAATACCCCTAGACAACCTTCGGTAACCACTCTCTAAATTCAGCCTAGATCTTGATGTTGCTCATCTAGAGCAAAAAGTGTGTGAAGTTTCTTGCTTTGAGTGATTGCCACTTCTCAACTCCGTTGGTATCACGAACTCAACCTGACTGATAGCAAGTCAATGAGTTTTACGCCTAGAAATTTGTAATGATTATACAAACTCTAAACCACTATTGAGACATCATTTAAACAACAACATAGATATAGAATTGAAATAAAACACTATTATTATAGAAAATCTTAACAAGTCATAAATAAATCTACTACTAGCTAGTGAGCTTCATCCCCAACTTAGGTATTAAATAAGCTAGTCGGACATGGTTACTCTTCCTGGTTCTACTCCTTAATCACTCATAATAAAATATATTTTCTTTCATAGAGGTGCATCGTTGATATAGGCATTCTTGGTGCAAGAATGACAACTCCCAAGAATAAGAACCTTTTAAAAAGTCCCAAACCTTCTATTCTATAATGTTGGAGCTGTCCATAGCACCATGGTTATATGGGCACGATGCCAAGTGGCGATGTGGTGACATATAGAAAATTTTGGGCAATGAGTCAGTGTGAAACATCTATTTCTGAATCTGACATCGCGGGTGTCGTCGTCCGTTCAAAAGTTAGCACTGTACGTCCAAGTTTGGCACCATGTATTGTCTTGTAGTGACCCCTTGCTTGGTGTCATGGGTCTTAACTAGTGTTGTTTGTCCAATTTGGAGGCGTCTGGTCTACTGAACTTTGCTCGATGTTTGACTTTTTTTCAATTTTTCCCGAATCACACATAAAAGCTCAAGTACCCTATAAATCTATAAAGTAAACATATAGAGCCATAAAAGTTGACTTTGGACTTGATTTTTATGGAAAAACACCTATGAAAAAAACATAAATAAAAACTAATCAAATACCCCCAAACTTGGAACTTTGGTTATCCCGAGCAAAAGGTTACTTGACTACAACGATTAAACATATTATGACAAAATTAAGTGATGCTTTCCTAAAGACTTTATACTTACTTTGCAAAACAATGGAGTCCTTTCAATTTAAACTTAGTCAATCTAGTTAAAAAGAGAACTGGAAATTTCAAAGGCTGGTCAAACATAGTCACCTTTCCAGGACAACATTCTTTCAACACCCAAAGCATTAAAAACCTTGACCTTTAACTTATATATTTTCTAGGTCTCTTCATCAAAGTAGTGGACCCAAATTGATCTCTCTATTAGACATATTCTTTTAAATGTACTTTATTGCCACTTTTTGCTTATTTGCATATCTTCACACCTTTAATAGTCCATATGACTTATTTAAAGGCAAGCTATTATTTAGTTCATTGCATTGGAAATAATCACTTAACCTAGCTACAAGCACTCGGGTTACATTTTTACTTCTTTATAGAAGTTCCTTTTATTGAACTTTCATATTTAATTCAACTAGAGATCCTCACTCGCCCTTTCTATGATTTTTTTTATTATATGGTCGTACTCCATTTTATGTGGATATCGATTTTTCATTATTTTTTCCAACCATCAAATTCCTTGCTCCATTTCCAGTGGAATCGACTCTCTAATTTTTAGAAACCTCATTTTAACACTTCTCACTTTTACTAAAGTAAGTTAGTTTTCCAATGTAGAATCATCAAGCCCACATTATAATGAATTAGCCTACTTCTTCCTCTTACAAGTGCAAGATCTTTAATAATTATACTCTAAGTGGATTAGTCCTAGTTTCAAAATCCTAGATGTTTCAAAATCTCCTACAAAGTTAATTTGACCACCTACCTACTTTTTTCTCCAGTCATGACTCATCCATTCTACAAGTATCTATTAAATTTTTCTGGTAGGTGTAAAAGCTTTTTTACTTCTTCTAAGTTTGAAGGCAAACAACTTGACCAAATTTTTACTCTAAGAATTAAAAGCAAATCTTCATTCGTAGGTAAGACTCTACAAAATGGTAAATACACTAAACCACCTAAACCATGCATGCATTATTATAGTGATTTCTAAGTAATAAAAGAAATGGGAGATATGGAATGGGATGAAAGGGGAGAAATACCACCATCGCAAGTAAATTGAAAAAAAATGTAATGATTATACCTGCAGGTCTTCAACCAATAATATTATCCAATGGTCCTTTTAGGTAAAGACCCCTAAACTTATTTAGAACATTATCCTCAACGTTAAAAACAAGTTGGGCAAACCAAACATAAAAAACTTGGTGGAAATAGATGGATAGTTTACATATATAATAGAGATTAGTATAATAGTTCATGGTTAGGAAAAAAGAAAAACAAGAATTAAAATTCGTCGGCTCGATGAATTTACCTCCTCTCTAGTCGGGGTCTAAATCGATGACATCAATTGCCATACGGAGAATCTTGTGAAGACTCACTCTTTGTCATGTAGGATCTCACTTTTATCCTGGAAAAGCTTCTTCCTCTTCCCTTTTCGGATGCTAATGTACCATAACCATACGTCGATCAATGCTTCAACTGTGATGAACATCAGATCTCCTATATGAATGGATGCTTTCTCGGCCATCCCTTTGGGTTTTTCTACCATCCCATTTGTATATATAGCATTGGTTTTAGCACCACTTATGATACATAACTCATATTGGTTGAAGATCTTGGATCACATTACGTTGATTGTAGCACCCTTATCACATACCACCCTAGGGAACCTCTTGTACCCGATCTTGCAAAGGAGCATGACCATCGTAGGGTGTTTGTTAGATTGGATCTGGTAAAGTAATATGTAAGGTGGTACAGTCCTCTTCTCTTGGTTGTCATCCATCCTCACATGTTTGGTCCTTTATTCGAAGAGTTGCAAGCTCCGTGAAGGCATGGTACCGATACACGCACCTCTTTACAAAGGCTTTTCTCTTGGGATTATCTTTGGCTCGATCTCTCTCGGGGCTAACTCCCTCCATGCATACTTGTCCCTAAAGATTTTGTTCAGAACAATAGCGGAGCAAGCAAACAAAGTGTCAGTAGAAGAATTTAATATATGTGGAGTTTTGAAATTGACTACTCTTCTTTTATGCTCGACAGACACAAAGCCCATGATTATGTCAATGTTACTTATGCACGCTCACATAAAGGGACTAATCCTTATAGAAGAGATCTCTTTGCCGTGAATGGCAAGAGTCTGGGTCTTCATCCTGATCAACTCACCAATCCCTATAGAATTATGAAAATTTGAGTACATCACATTAATTGATGCTCACAAACCGAATGTTACATTTTCCAAATTGATTTCACCTATTGTGAAGGGGATACCTACTACCCTTAAATCGACAAATGAAATCGTGATGTCATTGGGACTTCTTCGGGGTGTAGGTTAGTCATCTAATTTGATTACTCCATAGGAAATGGTTTTGCATACCTCATTCTTTAAGGTAGTGCTATTGCAAATAAAAGCGCTCACTTGCGCGCCTGGCAGGTTAGTGCCTATATTTGAATTGGGTAGGGTTGCGAAGGCCACTTCCCCCTCTCCTCAAATCTTCCCAATTGTTGTGCAATTTGGCCTACTTGATGTCCAAGTTTTAGACTGCGACATTCCACACTCCCCTAATACATCAAGGAGGACCTCTAGTGAGGTAACAACCTATTTCCAGATATCAAACAAAATAATTCACAGAGAAATCGTCACGTACACATAAATTCAACTTGAAACTCAAAACTACGCTTACCAACAGTGATGATCTTTTTATCCAATTATTTGATATCCACAAATCACGTCGCAAAACTTCTTAATCCATATCTTCAATCTATACAAACCCTCAGCTGCTTGTCTCTCACTCTCTCAATGAATCAAAATGAAATAGTGAGGATAAACTTGATGGTTTTGGATTTATATATATGGATTTTTCTTGAGATACGCATCGCGTAGCCGAGCAAACAATTAATGTGTTAAAATGACAACTCTTAAAGTGACATATATTTTGACCCCATCAACACTCATGCTCATCTCGAGGCGATCCAACAATCTATATAATTCAACCCTAACTTATAATTTTAATATATATATATATATATATATATATATATTTTATATATCAAATACAAATATATACATTATATATATATATCTTCTCGCCAATAAATTCACCGGTCATGCATATGAGCGTTCTTGGGTGTGCACATCCATTTCATGACCCCTTTGTCGCACTTGGTATACCGACAATTTATTGTTTAACTACTTATTTTTTATCATAGGCTTGTACATAAATTCTCTTTTATACTACAATCTATAAAATTCATTAAACATTCCAAACAAACACAAACCACCACACAAACCCACGCACACGCTAATTGAGGTATGTTGGACTTAACCACAGCCTAACTCGGATTAATTAAGATTTGGATTAATACTAATCATCAGCTTAAGATACGAGTCATTACAAAAGGTGTTATTTCCATAACAGTGTTCATTAGCAGTATCTTTTTTTTTTGCTTTCGTAACTCGATTAATTTTACTGGCTAAGCACTAACTTTATTTTTGGAGACATTTTATGAGACTCTATCTTTGACCAGATATCTGATGGAACACGAGGATAGTTATTTAGTTATTAACTAGTCTTTTATTTAAATTGAATTATATGCTCCTTATCTCATTTACTATTTGTGACAACATAATGACAAAGGGAGAGATAGTTCGTGTCGTAATCAACCCTTTGGATTGTCATCATGTTGTTCAGATTGTTCATTTGGTAAATGACTCACATAAAGCATGATTTACGTGCTTAAGTCAAAAAATAGACTTCGGGTGATTGAATGAAGATACACGGTTGCAATAGAATCTCGGATAGATTGCAACAAGACTCTCAATCAATTTGTTAAGATTTGATCTTATCTACAACTAACTAAAGACCAACTGAAGATCTCATGGAAATTGGAGTTGCGAGGAGTTGCGGTTCAGAGACATGTTTACTACGTGTTTAATGTGCAATGACGTGGTTATTTGAAGATGAAGATTAGGCAGATCTTATGGATTTAGTTAAGATTGTGTGGTCTACATCGGCTTATATATTATGTCAAAGTAATGGAGTCTATACACCATTCAATTCATTTTCTTTGTAATTGTGAACTTGTTCTGTTCACATTCTTTATCGAGTTGTAAAACCTCAACGAGACTTGGGCGTTCCAGTGAAGGGAAGTTGCATACACAAAAGGAGTCTTGTGCACGTAAGGTTCATAGAGAGAAGTGTAAGAATGTACTAGGATGGGCTCAGTGAGGAAGTCACAAGAAGAGTCATGTAGTTCGTTGTCTTGATACTTGTGTAGTTAATGTTTGGGCGTGGCCCCGCAGATATAGGTCGTGGATTGAACTGCGATAACAAGTTCTCTAGTGTCCTGATTTTATTTACTTTTCTGCATACTTTATTTTATTTACTTGCATCAATTACTTTCATGTTACAACCATCTGTATATTCGGTTGTAACCACATTTGGCTATTTCAAAAACCAAACTACGAAAGAGGTGAAAAATAGAGAAGTAGATCACCACATCACCATAGAACCTCCATGACAACCCACTATCGAAATACCACTGTACATGAACCACCATATTCACGGCAACGCTAGAAACACTATTCGCCCACTGCTATAACGAACCACCAATTGAGCACCAAACTTCGCTGTTGATCCTCAACTGCTCTCATCTGATTTACATCCCTTGTCTCCACTTTCCTCTCTTAGGAGAGATTGACAGCCGCTCGATAAGTTTTGCCAACATCTCTTGAAACATGAAAAGAGAAAACGTTGTCGCATTTTGGACATTCAATTTCGCCCATAGTCAAAATTGATTCATATTAATTATTATCTTGCAAATTTAATAGTGAGTTAAGTATGGATTTTACATATGTATATACTAGTAACTTAAAGCACTTTGTTTTAGTTTGCAATGTAATGGTTGTGTGGTAATCTTCACAAGCTTGTTGCCTCAAACATTTTACTAAGATTGGTACAATATCCCTTTTCTTGATAGACCAAAAATTACTTTCTAACTTTCTATTCTACATTCTCTCCAAAGCGAGAAGTAAACCTTTCTCACCCACTCACAATCACAAATGAAGCAAATCAGCTATTCAAGCACTTTCGCCTCAAAATATAAAAAATAAAATAAAATAAAACATTTAGAAATCACACCATCAATTACATTAAAACAATCACAATTGAAGAGTTTGATCGAACCCCAATATTTGAAATCGAAGTTTAATTGTTGTTGTAATATCTAATTAGAAAAAAAAAATGAGAATACTTGTGTGCCCCAAGTTCAACAAAACATGCTCACCTTGCGCAAACATCTTGAGCCACATAGTCGACGCACATCGATCATGTGTCCGACCTGAGTGCATTTCCTAAAGAAAAATACTTTTGTAACCTGTGAACCAAGAAAGTGCATGTTCGACTGTATGTCTTTCTTATTACATACGCTCCATTCAAAAAGAAAAGTGTTAAAATGACAAGTATATCACACCACACGACACATTGGCTCAAATGAAGCGTAGTGCATCAAGATAGACATACATTGATTTTGATGTATAATACGCGTGTCGAGACTAATGTATCTTGAGTGTTAAGTAAGGTTGTAATTCCAATATTTTCCAATCAAAAAAGGCAACAACCAAAAAAGCTATTTTCCAATCAAAAAAGGCAACAACCAAAAAGCGTGTATTGTAAGGATTCAATAGCCAAACGACACAATCGTATCTCATCGCGCCTCCAATCAACAATCCGAGAAAAATATACAGAAAGTGACAGTAGAATCCATCCATAATGACAAAAGCATAATCACAACTAAAAAAAATCACAAAATTAAACAAGACAATTAGTTCAACAAATTAAAATGCAGATCTGATCCTAATAACTGCACTAAAAGAATCGAACGAGTCATGATAACAGGCTCACAATAATCATCGTATAATCTCAAACCTAAAAAGAATTTCAAACAAAACAAGCACTGTAAATCTAATCAAATTACTACCAAATAAAACCTCAGATAAAACTACTCCTCGCCGAGTAACCGTACTGCGATCGCCTAACGTTCTCTTTCCGCTTCATGTAAACCATTCCGCCGACCACTACAAGACCAGCGCCGACGATCACTCCGATCACGATCCCGGCCTTCTTCCCAGCGCTCATGCCTTTCGATCCCGACTCTTCCTCCCCGCCGGCGGTGTCGTCCGCGTGGCTGATGTCGCTCGGATCTGCTGGAGACGGAGTCGGAGACGGAGACGGAGACGGAGTCGGAGACGGAGACGGAGACGGAGAGCTCGGAGAGGGGGCGGGAGGAGAGGTTGCTACCTGCGAAGGAGACGGAGAGGGGGAGTCCGGCGTCGGCGGACTCGGTTGATCAGGAGAAGGGACGTCGGAGGAGGGAGCGGGCGCCGGAGCGGTGTTGTTGTCGGCGGCTTCGGGAGGAGCGGCTGGTGAAGTGGCGGGCGGATCTACGGCGGCGATCAGAGTGAGATCTGCAAAGAGGAGGATGAGGCCGAAGAGGAGAGACAATGTAGAGACCTTCGGCATCGCCATTGCATAGAATAGGATTTGATCGATGCGATTTGGTTTTGGAGTGATAGAGAACGTTTTAAATTAATAAAACCCTAAAAACTTCGAAGCAAAGCAAAGTAAGAGAGAGATAGAGTGTTTGTGGAAGATATAGGATGAACGTGATCGCAGCGGTTAATTAGGGACGCGAAGGAATTTTGTTGCGGTTATACCTCCTGCGACTTTAAAACTCCTCTTTCTACGAAAGTCTGTATCTTTCCAAATAGGAAAAAAAAAACTTTTAAGAAAGTTTTTATAAAAACTAGTTGACCGTCACCTGCATTGCATGCATGTGAGGAAAAGATATTATTTTTATCGTAGTATATATATTGACATGAAATCAAATCTTTTTTTCCTCTTCTTTTTTTGGGCTTGGGATCGGCAATGAATATCGATTTCTATTGACAGAGTTAAAAAAGGGGGTTGGTAGGCAAAAACTTACACGTAAACTTTTTTCGCAAATGTATCTCAAAAATAAAGTATTCCTCTCTGTCATAGGGACATAGAAGCTCGGAGTTGGTTTCTTACTTGGCTTGAGGTGGCAGCTTGATATCCAATTGATCCACTTTTTGTGGGAGTATTATGAGGCAGAGTTTGGTTGCTACCTTGCACTTTCTATCATTTGATTGGAAACATCAGATATATCAACTGGCGAACTTGACTAATTGAGATGAACATAGTCAATTTTATTACATAATCAACTAAGTGTTTTAAAAATTACTCTAGTACCTTAGTATTATGAATATGCGCATACATAAACACTATTTTTTTTATGAAACTGGAGGTAGAACTCCATTAATGTATATATAACTATAAAACATTTTAAAGAAAATACATAAATTTGTGAGGGCTATACACAAAAAACAGCCATACTTAACAAAAAAAGACCCCCACCGCTTATGTGTGCCCTTAAATGAGCCAAATGCAATAACATATTCTTTTTCCCCCTCAAAAATAGTCACGAACTCATACCTGACCCCACCACAGTATTAAACAGAGCATTCGCACACATACTGCATCCATATACACCAGCACCACCACATTTTTACAAAAAATCGATTTACCCACATTGGGTCGTCTGTGACCGGTGCATATGATGATACAGAAGGGGCTATCGAGGGGAAGTGATATGCAATCTCATTGGAGTCCTTCACAGGCCTGGAGCAAAAAGTTCGGTGATAAAAACTCTTTAGAATTCTTATACGGCAGGAGTCAGCAAAAGAAGCACTATTGGTGGAATCAGTGGATGAAATCATTGGAGTACCAACGGTGCAATCGTAAGAAACAAAGAACATGGAGGATGAAATCGTGGAAACAAAGGTGGTAGTTACCATAACTATATGTGAGGGACTTTATTCTCTATCTCTTTATATGAGTTTCTCATAAACTAAGGTTACCTTACTTTTTTATTCATGAAATAACGATGGCTACTTTAAATTTACAAAACTAAGGTATGTCTCCTTTTGAAAAGGAGTCATTGATGATGATGTGGCTCCACGTTGATTTGTGTTGATGAGGTGGAATAAATAGCTCCTTTTGAAAATGAGTCATCTATACAACTAATGAGGTGGAATGAATGACACCTTTTCAAAAGGAGTCATCTATACAAAATATAAAACCTCTTATTTACTCCTCAAAAGGAGTAATTTGTTCAACTCGAAGTGGTGAACCCATGCAAACGTCATGTACGTATCGAGATGGACAAGTCGTATCACGTATGTATCTCGATATGGACAACCCTCATCATGCACTTATCTCGAAGTAGACAACTGATGTAAAGGATGCACACGTATATGGACGTGGACAACTCATACAAACGCCACGCATGTATCTCACGGTGGATAAGTCACGCAAACAACACTCGGGTATGTCGAGGTGACCGACCCATGCAACCTCGTGCAATTCATGCAAATGTGACACACGTATCGTAAGGTGTGCAACTCTTGCAACCTCGTGCAATCCATGCAAACGTCGCGCACGTATCTCGAGGTGGACTACTCATACAATTTCATCTAATCAATGAAAATAGTGCAAATGTCATGCACGTATTTCGAGGTGGACAACCCGTGTAATCTCATGCAATCGAAGTAAACCATGTAAATATCACACACGTGTCTCGAGGTGGACAACTCATGCAAACGACACGCACGTATCTGGCGGTGGACAACCCATGCAAATAACACACATATCTCGAGGTGGACAATCCATACAAATGTTACGCATGTATCTCGAAGGGGCAACCCATGCAACTGACGTGCACGTATCTGGCGGCGGTTAAGCCATACAAAGAACACGCATGTATCTCGAGGTGGACAATTAATGCAAATGTTATGTACGTATCTCGAGGGGGCAACCCATGCATATCTACTACAAACCATGCAACACAATCGTGATCATAAGAAGAGATATGTAGATGAAGAATTGTAAAGGCCAAAACCACGTTATATCTTTGTCTAGAATTTAAAATTAAAACAATAAGACAGTTTTTAAAGTATGATAAAAAAAATTATCATATAGGTCTATCGACGGTTACGTTGACGTTGTCGCTCTGTGATGCAAACTGGATGAACTCTATGTCGAGTTAGACATTGTGTTTGTACATCCGGTTGACTTTGTCGAGGTTGTTGATCTTGCATTGAATTTTGTTGAGTCGATTGATGGTCTTCCTCTAGTTCACTCGACTCACCTCTGGTACTAATGCTTCCAAAAATCGGAGGTTAAACCGTCCCAAAAAACTGACTCCCTGTATGTGGTTGGTCGAAAGTAACATGAGGCGGCGACATGCTTAACATGTTCATGAATAAGCTATCCCCAATATATGACATATTGTAATTATAATATGGTGGAGTAAATGGACTCGGCATGTATTGAGGCAATGAATGATACATTGGATGTCTAGGCATTCCATGGTCCATATGTGAAGATGACGGCCCGAGTGCATAAGGATCAAAATGGTAAGGAGGAAGTTTCATGATCAGGGTGCTAGGTACAAACAATTGAGGTTCTGGTTGCATTGGGGACAATGTAGGAATGTACCCTTGAGAACAATGAAGTGGTGGGGATGACTATTGGCTACTGTCACCAACAGTCTCTGTTCTTCTCGCTCTCGGACGAGATGAACGTGGTGTATGAGAATGTCTGCTACTCTCAGCAGCAATCTTTGTCCGACGAGAAGGACATGGTGGACGAGGACGTTTAGTGCTCCCACCCACAGTCTGTGTTTGTGTTTTTCATCTTCTCACATCTCTATTTGATTCGCCCTGATCATCATCTTGATCTTCTTCTTCATTCTCCTCATCTATGGCATGTTCGACATTAATTCCACTATTCTATAGAGCAGAACTTTGCCTTTCATCTTCATCTAAAATCTTGATTCCTTTATCAAACACAGCAAAACCTTGCTCGTACACCTCCTCAATGAACACTTGCTGCAGTCGACGCACCAAGTTACACTGATATAAAATAAGAGGTTAGTACACACAATTTAAGATGTAAATCGTGAGGAAAGAGGAATAATAGTCTAAAGGTTACCGAATAGTCACGTAAAGCCCCGTCGTGTCCAATGAATCTTCTAGTGACTGATCGATACCACGTCATGTAGTCTTGTTGATCGTGTATTTCTTCTTATTCCACTGTGACTATATTGTCACCATGATTTTCCCATATTTGTATATAGTTCGCGTGAAAAGCCGCCCGATTTTCTTTAACGTATCCTCGCATCTCGATGCGGTGCAGTCGGGTGCCATAATCAGAGTTTGGTGGCATGGCCTGTATCATTCTGAATTGTCACAAAACTCTTTCTGGTCCATGACACTCAACTATGTGGAAACAAATTAGGGGACACGTCGATAGCCAACTACTGTGATCGTCGGTACAGTATTCGGGAAGAGACCCGATGACTTCAACATAAGGTTGCCATACCACGTCATCCGCCTTCTGCGAATCGAGTGTATCACGGTAAGCTGATAAAATGTGTGTCGCACTCTGAGTAACCAAAAATGCATCGATCAATCTGTATAGAAAACTATAAATTAGTAAAATGAAAAATGTAGTTAATATTATAGAAATGTGACGGCCCCTCTCCTAGGCACACATCAATACAAAAATACGATATACCTCGGCCACGTGCCTCGATCGGTGCACGTATCACAGTATAGGTCCCACGTCAAGGGTCGGTGATCTTTATTAAGGAATTAAAACGGGGTTTAGAGATTTGGGCCGTGACAAGGAATTACGATAAAACATTTGTATTACCTTTGTCCCAAAGAGATGTCATTAAGCATCTCTTCTCCATCCATTGTTCGATGTTGAACTCTAGGAGCACCCAGCCGCCTTGGTTGTATGAATGGAAATCTATCACATGCCCACAATTGTACAAGAATTGGCGCCCCTACAACCTCATGTGCACCCGTACGAGATCCGCGGCATAACTCCCTATACAAAAAATCCAAACAAGCACTCCCCCAACTATACTGTCCAGCTATGTCAAAATCCTCGAGCAACGGTAGAAATATTAAATATACATATCGATTTGACGTATCGGCGAATAGACAACCACCGATTAGTTGGAGAATGTACGATCGAACATACCATCGCACCGACTCCTCGTCGCTGTCGTCATGTATAGCTGGTACATTATGTTCAACCAATTTGATTTTCAGGTTATTTCCATGAAGGTCATATCCAACAAGAATTCAACCAAGTAGCCTCTCACACACCTCAACATAGTCTGTATCGGTGGTTCCCGTCATAGGCATACCTTCGATAGGTAAGCCGAGCTTTACCTGTACGTCCCGGAGTGTAATAGTGCACTCACCACATTACATGTGAAATGTATGTGTCTCTGGGTGCCATCTCTCAACCAATGCAGTATTCAAAACCCAATCAAGGCTGAAAAATGATACGTGTGAAATCCCATAAACCCACTAGAACGTAGATATGAGATCATTTTAGAATGATACTCCACCGTTCGATCAAAGATAGCCCGTTGTCGACTCACACGCAATGTTTTGTACACCTTAGAATTGAAAATAAGTTGTCATGCATATGTATATTATACATTCATTTATGAACATTGGATGTATCCATCTTAAAAGGTTTACTTGACCCGTCCACGCTCTCGAGGATCAGTGTGTAGATTGGAGATGTAATAGTGAAGGATCTGATAGACATGGATCCATTTGTATACAAACTACAATTTAAGGAGTTTTAAAAATTAGTCGTGTTGTTCGAGAAGTCGCCACAAATCATTATTAAAGGTTCAATATAACAAATACATAAACATTTCATGACGTAAAATATCTAGATACTTCAAAAGGTTCAATATAATCTAATTACATACTTAAGCCATGAACAAACAATATACAAAATAGACTATTAGTTTTGATTAGAAGATTGAGCTCTGGCCGGACAATTTTTTTGTTATGTCCCTCTGCACGACGAATGCCGCATCGGTTCTTCCTAGTAGGGACCTGATCACGATCTTTATTGGGACATGTCGTCCTTTTATGTCATTCTTGAAGACATATGCCACATCGCAAGGCTTTTGAAACATTATGAAGATCTATCTCGTTTTGCCTTTGCGTTCCCTTTGGTCTCCTTCGGCCACGTCAGTACCTTGGGTCTGGTATGATCTTCGCCGCAAAAGTCGGCCAATATTTCTCATCTGAAATGGCTTTGAAATTAAAGGAGTAACATTGCATGTATGCATCTATCTGGTAGTATGGTTTAATAAATTGCGAGTAGCTCACTCGAATAAAGGGACATGCAACTAACACGTGTGAGCAAGCGAAACCAAATGATTGCCATTTATTGTAACTGCACATGCGGTTCTTTAAGATAACGACTTGTGTATTGTTGCTTTCATGCATGCGATCTCCATGTCTTCCAGTAAGCACTTCAAACTCACCTATGTCACGATTTATCAAATTGACTTGATGCCTCCCTGTAGCTTGTTCGTAATGTGTGAGTTTATCCGTGACATATTTCGTGTACGATTGCCCATTTGAGATTGCTTCATTGATCTTCTATTTATATCGATCGTGGTATGTCACCAATCTATAGTAAATCATTTGAGTCATCGATGTTATTGGCAAAAATCGAGCCCCCTTCAATACACCGTTAAAACACTCTACAATTGAAAAATAAATTTGTGTAAGCAATATTACGTCAATGAAAACTAAATCGTTGAATGCAAAACAAAATTTGCATGTCATAAATACCAACACCATTAGAATTCATCCATCCGTACTGCATGCCTCCGTCATGCGATTGAGTCAATAGTTATTTGGGGATGGCATTGACATAATGCAGACATTAAGGGGTTCATGATGATAAGTATGCAAAACGCTCCACACACGCATTAAATTTCTGAACTTGATGTCAACCAGCTGCTCGAGAAAATAAGTTTTTCAAGGGCTCATTTTTTAATTTAGTGTTGAAATTACTAACCATTTGTCGCAGACAATAACAGTGGTATCCTTTTGGGGGACAAAAACCATTGGTCGGGGTGTTGACCGCCTCCAGAATGCCAGGGTGACGATCAGAAATAATGCATATACCATCTTTATCCGTCACGTGTTTGTGTAACATCCTCAAAAACCATCCCCATGAATCCATAGATTCGGTTTCTGCAACAGCAAATGCAACCGGTAGTATGTGTCCATTACCATCAACAAAGATGGCAATCAGTAGCTTACCACTATATTTGCCATATAAGAAAGTTGCGTCAATTTGAAGCGGAAGCCTGCAAAACCTGAAAGCTTATATTGATGCTTCAAATGGGAAAAACGCACGACGAAATTAAGGACACTCAGTCATTATCTCATCAGAAGCCCATTGTATATGTGATCACTCAATTATTGTCCCCAGACTCTTAATTTTTGCTGCTACCAACCAGCTTGGCAATCCAGCGTATGACTCATCCCAATTTCCAAATGCATTTGCAACTACCTTCCTTTTGGCATCCCACATTCGCTTGTAGTTTACTTCGTGTTCGTATTTTCCCTTAATTATTTGTATTAATGCATTGATAGTTATTGTTTGATCTATCTAGACAATGCTTTGGATCTCTCATGCAAGCATGTTGGCATCGAGTTGGGTATGATCGCGTTCTACGTCGGGATTTATACAGTTGTGCAACACGTCTAATAGTGTGATCTCCCATAATTGTGTTTTCTTTTGCAAACAAGCACGAAGACGCCGCATGCATCTGTCTTGCGCACTTCTGCACTTGATCACCTAAAAAGTTGTACTTGACTCCATCACATGATATTGACAATGTCAGTTAACATGCCACACTTTGACGGTATGTTGTAAGTCTTTTTTGTTGTCAAAGCATATCCCTAACTTTAAATCAAAATTAGACATGTCCCCCCAGTCTGTTAATGAGAATGTTGGGTCGCAGTGGAGTTTTCCACCTCCCAATTGATTTCATTATACACCGGCAATGGTTGGTGAACTTCATCATCAAATGCTTCCTCCATGAAATTCTCTTCATCGATAGCAAATTGCTTATCATCTTGCACGTTTTTCGCCCCTGGAGGTTCATACCGTGGGTTATCCGCTACAACATTTAGGTTTTCCCAATCGACAGATTGTGCAGCATCCTCGGGGGGACGTACGTCCTCGTCCACGTCATTAATGTCATCATCGTCATTGATTTCATCATCAACATGTAGTGATTGCATATGCAATCTTTCCATCATCGATCTAGTGTCCGATGTGCTGACATTTTCATCTACTAGTTGCGAATGAACTGTACGATTTTGAAAATAGTCGATTTGCTCAAATGTTAAATAAATATCTACCCTTAAAGTTAATGGTAGATTGGCAACTATCGCCCACATTAAGTTGAAGTGCATCGCGTCTTTCAGCAATACGGGGAAAAAATACTGTGAACCCTCGAGGAGGGTTATTGCGTGACGATAAGTCATCCTTACCATAGTTTTAGTAGATGAGATATTGAATGTGTTACACATATGATCCATCAATTTTTGTCTACTCATCCCAAAATTAAACATCAACACTGCTGATGGGGTGCGTTGTACCTAATGTCATTCCTACCATTTACAATTTCATCATTCGCAAAAAAGAGAAATAGGCTGTTTCTATTTTCCATGACCTACATAATTTATTTAACAATGATGATGTAAAAAAATTACATATATATCAAACGTCATTCGTTTATCAAATTGAGGATTTAAATAACAATCAAGCTTTATGATGTAGATAATCGCCTTAATAGCGCAACTACAGAGCATACTCATTCGTCTACACGACATCAATTAATAACACATATTTAAATCACAATCAAATTATGAGATATAAAACAACTCAGCATAAAAGTTTTTTGTTTTAAAAAACAAACTCCACATATTAATTTTTTTTAACAAACAAACTTCACATAAATTTATTTATTTTTACTAAAATACCAAGTCGAACTTAATCAAACTTAAATAAATAAATTTTTTAACTTATTAATTTCCCTCATTTTTTTCCTTTATCTTCAATTTGATTATCCCTGAAAAAAATAAAAAGTTAGCTTTTACTTAAATAAATATTACTAACTACAATGCTATTATTTAGATATAAAATAAAAAATTATGAACCTCTTAATTTTTGACAACCTGCAACCACAAAAAACCCACTTATGTTGATCTTCTATTTGATGTTCCCTGAAAAAATAAAAAAATTAGCTTTACCTTTTACTTAAATATATATTATTAACTACAATGCTATTCTTTAATAATAAAATTAAAAAATATGATCCTCTTCAGTTTCAACAACCTGTTTAACTACAAAAAACCTCAACAAAATCTCCAAACAAATCAAACTCCCTCACAACTTAACCGACACAAAAAATCTGCCACTACCCAATCCATAACTCACCTAACCCTGTCACAATCCAACCCAATTAACTCTATCAGTATTTGACCCAAAAAAGACCCAACCAACAACCATCTCTCTCTTTCGGTCACCCAACACACACACACACACACACACACACACACACACACACACACACACACACACACACACTCTCTATCTCTCTCTCACTCTCTCTCTCTCTTTCCCTCTCTCTCTCGGTTACACCCTATTACACCCTTCCCCCTTTCTTTGTTACCGAACTCTCTTTCTCTTCTCTCGCTCTCTCTCGCACAGTCTCCCTTCCCCCTCTCGGTCTCTCAAGATATTCTCTCTCTCCGACCCATGGTCTCCCTCTTCCCCCCTCTTGCTCCTCTCGGTCTCTCTACTGCCATACCTCGACGTCTCTGCTGCTCCCGTCTCTCTCCCTCTTTCGTACGGACTCCCTCTTCCCCTCATTTGGTCTTTTCTTCTCCTCTCTGTCTCGGTCACTCTCTTTCTCGGTTGCTCTCTCTCTTTAATCCAACACCCACCAAAAACCATATTAAATAGTCGAGAATTCACTCTCTGACCCTTACCTATACCCCTCATAGCTTGCAACCTCGAGTATGCAGGGAATATATTCGATTCCCTGCATCTCGATGAAGAGGACGATCACGGGTTGCAATACAAGAATGGCGCATTCGGAGAATGTGCCATTCGCGTATTTCGACCCGTGACATGTAGGATGCCTAGTATACATGAATGGCGCATTTGGGAATGCGCTATTCGTGTATTTCCACCGCATGACGCGTAGGACTACAAAATACACGAATGACGCATTCGGTTGAGCGGACTCATTTTTCTCCAACTAATGGCGCATTTCCAAAAGATGTTTTACCTTACTTTTGGAATAAAAAAAACTAACTTATTTTACTCATTTATAGTCATTTTGGTAGTACATTTGTAATTTTTCCCTCTCTATATTTATCTATATACGTGTATCAATCTTACCTCTCTCTATCCCTAAAAACTCTCTCCTCTCTCCACATATTGTTTCATCAACCAATCTCTCAACGTGATTTTTTTTTTTTTTAGAATAAGACATTCCTACCCTACAAATGTGGTAGTTAACATAACTATATGTGAGAGACTTTATTCTCTATCTCTCTATATATTCTCTATATATGTGTATCAGTCTTACCTCTATCTATCCCTTAAAACTCTCTCCTCTCTCCGAGTTTTGTTTGTTCAACCAATCTATTAACGTGACTTATTTTTATTTTTAGAATAAAACATTTCTACCCTTACTTTTTAAAAGGACAAAGGATGAAAAAAAATAGTTGATAGATTCTTTTGAATGACAAATTTGTCAATAAGTCTATTTTGGCCTCAAGCGAATCTCTCAGGAGGTATTTTCATTATATATAAGATTATATTTATAAAAATCATATTTATAAAAATCATACACAATTAAACCAACTACTATCCAATGACAAATGATCAGTCTACAAAACCCACTTAATACATCAAATGAAAAAAAAATTACTATAACAAATAAAGTTACTATCATATATATGGTCTTCATTTTTTTTAATGACTATTTCAAAAAAAGCGAGATTTTAATTGAGGAGCATTATCCACCTTTGACTTTTTTACTCCGTTGAACTAATGAGCTACTTGGCAACTTACATTTTAGATGGATTGGATGAGGTTTGGATTTCCCTAATTGTTATATATATATATATATATATATATCATTCTTAAAAAATGTCATTATTAAGTATTATTCGATAAATAGCATAATTAAAAAGTTGTAAAAACTTTCAAAAGTAAAAGTTGTTAGTAGAAGATACAGTAATAAGTTTATGAAGTTTTCAAATTCAATATTTTTGCAAAAAAAGAAAAACTAAGAAATTTTCTTCCAATTAATAATTTTACTAAATCTACACATATAAAGGAATTGTTTTTGTGAGAAGGTCTCCGACCTGACATGTAGCATTTGAGAAGCACTCCTAACATAACACGTAGCATGATGATGTCATAATTAAGATTTATAACAAAAAAACACAAGCCATTTATTTCTCACACTTAAGTGAATGGTAGGATGGTAAAATACAAAATAAGATTTTGACTGTGACATGGTGACGTCATTAATTAAAGTATAATTTCTATTCTTGTTTTATTTTCTCTATTTTTTGGGTTATGTTTTAAAATTTTGAATTGTTATGCAAATAGGATTTTTATGGTTTTTAAGTTTTTTTGTGATTTTACATTTTTTGTTTTTTTTGCTATTTTTAGGTTATATTTTAATTGTTATACAAATAGGATTTTTGATTTTAAATTTTAATTTTCTAATTTTATTTTTTTACTATTTTTAGGTTATGTTTTTAATTGTTATACAAATAAGGTTTTTTCTTTTTAAATTTTAGTTTTTTTGCTATTTTTTAGGTTAAGTTTTTTATTTTTAAATTTTAATTTTCTAATTTTTTTTTGCTATTTTTTAGGTTATGTTTTTAATTGCTATACAAATAGGGTTTTTGGTTTTAAAATTTTAATTTTTTAATTTTTTTTTTTTGCTATTTTTAGGTTATGTTTTTAATTGTTATACAAATAACATTTTTGGTTTTTAAATTTTTTTTCGGAATTTTTTATTTATTAGATACTACATACTACGTACATGATATATTTGATTGTTTAAAAAGAAATTAAGTTATAAATATTTTTTAGGTTATGTTTTTAATTTTTATACAAATAGAATTTTCGGTTTTTATTTTTTTTAGATTTGTTCCTGTAATAAGCTTTCACAATGCGATATGTAGCATGTGAAAAGCTCTCACAACGTGACATTTGACATGATGATATCATAATTGGTTGGATGACCTATTGGTATGGCATTAGATTTAGGAGTAAGTGGTCATGGGTTCAAACCCGGCTATTTCCATGTAATTATGTGAATATTTAATGTTTTGTGTAAATTTTAAAATATGCATAGTATTTGCAAGTGTTTTTTATTAATTATTGAGAGACCTAAAATGAGATACTTTGACTTCATATAAGAGATTGCATAATAAATATTTTTACATTTTTTTCAACGTTTTTTTATATAATATTTTGATACTTAGTTTGTCTTGCGTGTGAAGCACAGGATACCGACTAGTTTATGAAATTTCTCATGCACATTGGCTCCTTCATATTAGATACGATTCTTTATTTAAGATATTACATTAATTTTTTTTTTAAAAGAGAATACACAATTAACACACTCCCATACTTTTTGAAAAATAAATAAATAAATAAAAATAACATGCGCATACAATATTCACCACAACAACTTATCTGAAACTCGCTAACAAATGCAGCTGACAAATGCATTAAAGATATATATCTTTCTACTCTATTTTGACCCTATGCTTCTCTTTCACGACATCCTATCCATCTATTGAAATCCCAGAGCAAACATATTAAGTGCAGCGAGTACAAGATTCTAGTGCCCTTCTCACATGATTTGAAAGATCAAATGGATTTACACTGACAACAAGAAAATTCATGTTCTGATTGGCACGCACAAAATATCTTATCAGCTATATTATAAAGCTACTTTTGACAAAAAGTTATGTTTGGTTTACTGGCTTTTTTTTTACGAAATGATAATTTCATAAATTTCTCGCTATTACACTGGTTTAACAATGATCTAATCTCCATAGGAGCACTATCCCATACAATTGGTTCCACCTGACTAAGCGAGAGTCTTGCTAATCTATGAGCAACTTCATTCGCTTGTCGCGGGACATGTCCATACCTCCAATCCTTGAATCTTGCCAATATGGTTCGAGAATTTTAACCCAATTTTACCCTTGGTTGTGTACGCAAATAACACCTGATGTTATAAAGATATTTAGTGAATTACAAAACAATGTGTACATTAGTACATAGGTCTTGCGTCGTGCATTCAAAGTTTATTTTGCATAGATCCCAATGATCAAGCTGCTTGTTACAATATTTTCATTACGCATGCACTTGTTAATTTGTTGTCAGATTTTTTTGGGTGGCACTATGTGGACCCATTCATTACTTAGGGCACCCCATTTACAAGGGCACCCGAAAAATTTGTAAGGGCACCCCCAATTTTGACCAAAATACTCGTAGATGTAACCGTCGAACACCATAGTTGGATTGAACAAAAAGTTTTGAAAAACCTAAGTATTCCCACATTTTTGTTTCTCCATCTTCAAATTTTCTTACTCTTCTGCATCGTTCCTATTCACGCAGTCCATCTAGCGAGTTGTGTGGGTGTTAACTAGACGGTTTTGTGTTCGGCGTTGTTAGGGTTTGTGGATGTGTTTTTGTGATTGCGTGTAATCAAGGGGAAATATGAGGTATGTATGTGTTGTAGTTCATTTTTACTTAGATTAGGTTCGTTATTATTGTTGGCTACCATCGAAATTTGAGAAATAAGTGTTTTTTCTCGAATCCCTTGGTCTTCGGCCACACAGAACCGTTAGTTCATATGTAATCTCAACCATACAGTGCCGAGACTAAAATCGTTGTCACGGACATAAGGTAACCGAGACATATCGGTCTTGTATCGTTTAGTATCCACCGAGACCGCTTGAAAAGGTCTCGGTGAGCCTTTACCGAGACAATATTATATTGGAATTTTGTTGTTATGGTCTCAGAACCTACAATTTGAGACTAACCTATATGTATCGGTTATGTCACAACGAGACCGTAATAATGCTCTCAGTTACGCTTCACCGTGACTTAATTTTTTTTCTCGACCTACTCGATCGAGATATTGTGTTTTTTATTTTTAATTAATTTTTTTTGAATATCAATGAAATGTGCTTAACATTCATTTTCTAATTAGATATGGCCAAAGGGAAAAAAATAGTATCAAGGCAGGACGTAGATGATAAGCCGACAAGAGCACAACGTTGGGCCGAGGTGGCGACGACATCTACTAGTTCTTCTACCCCGGCTGATTGTGGTAAGAGGAGGCCACATACTATTTCTTACCAGAAGGAAAAGCAACAGGCTACTTAAACTTTGAGTTTACGTGGATGCCCATCTTCGGGGGATGCGGTGGATGTCGAGGTATTTAATGTCTCGGTGGGGAGCAGGAGTATTAGCGGGGCAGAAACCATGACATCCTAAAGGCAAGCTAGATTGGGGAAAACATCTTCAATTGCATTGATAAGGCTCAATTCTTTATTGGTGACAAAAACTTTAGGTGTAGACCACCCGTCCAATAAACCAATTAAAATTTTCAATGCCCAAGTATAGTTGGCCATAGTCTTCGATGATATGAAACAAAACCCAATCGAGAATGTAATAACTGTGGAAGTAACCCCAACAATCTCCAACAACGACATTCGGTACCTATTCGTCTTATATGTGCAATCCACGAGAATAACGAATAGGAAACACTTTAACAAGTTGATGGAATCCGGATGTGCCCAAAATAAATCCGTCACGACATTCTTTTCAGTGTCCCTCCTATGCTACGATAAATACATATGGTTCTCCAATAAGTGTTAGAGTTGTTGCATTTGACTTCTCCCATCAGCATCTTTAATCAGGTTCCTTTGTCGTGCATTGTATATTGTCTACAATGTTGAAACATTGTTCGCATATCTTTGCGTCAAAGTATTCAAGATCTGACGAGGCTTAACATTGCCTTTACTCATCTGATCTAAAATAATACCCTCATCCTCATTCAATCTTCCTGCGAATGAATGACCTTCCAAGTATTTTGCAATGTCATGGTTGTACTTGCCACCTAAACCCTCACGTACCAATTTGAGTTCGATAATTCCTTGATCTCAACAAGAAAAGGGCACTGACATTTTTTGGTACCGGTGCTGGGACTTGTGTTGTCCTCCTCCTCCTCTCTGTTTGTCACATTTTATAATATTTTACCAAGTAATTTTGCTTTAGCAACCCTAACTCTTTGGGAATCACCCTATATGTCACAGATCTATCGCATGCAATTGCTACTTTTCCCCTACGCCCATTCCCTCCGGCATCAAATTTCTTCATAACTAATACAAACTTCCTAACATGACCTATAGCTTGAACCCAAACGATAGCCTCAGCTCTAATTTTAAAAGGTACTTCCTGTGTAAAAAGATTAGAGAAGTCTTCAAAGCCACTTACAAATGATACACTTCTTGATGGCACACCTGGCGATGACACACTTATCGAAGGTAATTCCTATAAAAGACATGGCGAGACTCGTAAGAATTTAGAATCACAACGAAAAAAATACTTGAAATTTGTATGTTTCGGTAATGCAAGTCCGATACATAATGCAATGTCTCAGGATGGGGTGAACGAGACTCAACCAAGAGTCTCGGACCAATGTCAATTAAAACTTATCACTATGTATCGGTTTATACTACTCGAGACTATATCTTCGGGCTCGATTGCCATTCTCCGAGACTTATTTAAAAGTCTTGGTACTATATAGCCGAAGCAATTGTGTTGCCCTTATTTATCCGTGGTTTGAAACCCTAACACCTTTAATGTACAAAACTCACCTCCAAATGTCTCGCATCATCTCCAGTTACTTCTTGGGCATCAATCGTACACTAAACACACACGAATCGCTCCGAAACCTACATATCAAGAGACACGAATGCATCAATCAAAAATCATTTCCATCCCACCAACAAACACTACATACACAGGCCTAAAACTATTGAAAAACATCAACAAATAGTAGTATATACAAACCTTGTATACACTCTTTGACCGAAGAACGTCACGTCCAATCGTCGGCGAAGAGAACGAAAAGGAAGAATTGTTATTCTATAACGAAAAATGTGGTGCGGTGCCCAAACAAACTATTTTTCTTCTTCAATTGTGTAGGAGGGCACATTAGTTATTTCATGTGGTGTTGAAATTAAATGGGGTGCCCTGAGTAATGACTAGGGTGCACATAGTGTGGCCCAATTTTTTTGTAATGATAAATAATATATTTATATATAATATATGAAGTTGTTTTACACGAAATATTATATGAAATATTAAGCAGTAAATAATACCTTTCTTCAAAAAATTATTAAATAGTACCTATTGACAAAATATACAACTAACGTATAAGCATAATTTACATTATTATCTAGTATAATGTATGTATAAATATTTAATTAAAACAATCAGATAAAAAGAAGGCAACGGCTATTCGGACCCCGCCTTTTGCTAGCTCCCTTTACCTCATTACTTCACTATACCCCATTTTTGAATTTTTTTACTGCTTTTACCTCACTTTTTTTTGTAAATTACCTTAACGAATGTTTACCCCATCTCTTACCCTCATCCCGACACCCCTCAAACATCTCAATTTCTCGATTTTAGCCATTGTGGAGCACTTGTACTAGGTCACCAAGTGTTGTATGAGTGTTTTTTTTCATTGAACAAGGCTGAATGTGGTTGCGTCATGTTCTAGAAGCGAAAAAATGTCAAACTCCAGAATTCGATCGCATAGGGCTAAGACCTCTAAAGATATATCTGTCGACTACGAAAAATACCTCTAAAGAGGTAACGGTCGACTCCGACAGATACCTCTTTAATGTATCAGCCGCCTCCAACCAAGAATGCGAAATGAACTTGATTTTAATAGGTGACGAAGGGATATAGCCGAGATCTCTTTAGAGTTTTCAGCCATATGTGTCTAACACCTCTTTAGAGTCGTCGGCCTTGTATAACCAACAACTCCTAAAAAATGTACGATAATGACCAAAAAAATATATGGATTTGCTTGAAATCACTTGATATTTTCAATTTCATTGAGACTTTGTATCCAAGATGCAAGAGTTGCCCCTCAAATTGAAGCTTTAAACTCAGCAACAAAACTACAAACAATACCAACTAAATTTTTTTAAAAAAAAAACTCCAAAAAACTTCTAAATCGACACTAAAAGAGATGATGAATGCACCCATAGTGTCAAATCAATATGGTTTTGTTTGAATTTCGTCGGATTTGGGTTGGTGGTGAGAATGCGACTTGAGAGAGAGAGGTGAATAGCAATAGAGCGAGTGGAGTGAGTGGGGCATGTGTGAGTAAAAAATATTTCATACTTGATAATAAAAAAAGAACTCAATATAAATTAGCAAAGTGAAGTCAGTCATAACCAAGTTAATAGCATGCATGCAATGCCACTTCAAATACATCTAATCTAAAAAAAATAAAGTAATATTAAATTTCAACGAACTTTGTGAATATAAAATTTAATATAATCAATACATTGTCATTCAACTGTTAGTCTTTCTGAAGATCCAAACAAATAATCTCACTATCATAACAAGTGGTACAAGTGCAAGTTGAGTTAAATCAACGTGAATAATCAACAACTGATAAATCAAACCATAAATACATCAAACCACCACTAAATTAATCAAGAGTGACAATAAAAAATGAGTTAGGTTTAATTAGACTTTTATCTAATAGCAAAATCAAATAAAAGAAAAAAAACCCATAATAAAAACATCCTTTTTATATATTCATTCAATCAATAGAAGCATACGTAAAAAAAAGGAAAACAAAAAGGGAAATTTTAAAAGTACAAATCAGAAAACACCCAATTCATTGACACCCAAACTAGGGGTGAAACTCATTCAAAGAATAATGTCGAGAATTTGAAGCTACGACCTACCAAGAACACATACACAAAAATTAAACCAACCAACAAAAAGTTCACACCAAGAATTGAAATAATTTGATTGCATTTCGCTGCTCCTTGTAAGCTTTCATATGTTGTGTTTTATTAGCCAATAGACTTGCTAATCTTTTTTATGGTGTGTTGGCTTTGGATCAATCCATTTGAAGAATTCTCCATTGTCCTCATGCGTACATCCAACAATAAATTTGGGATTAGATTTAGCTCTCCTTAAAAATATTTGAGTGTTGTTGTTTATGTTCAGTTCTTATGTGAGCCTTGTTAGTTTACAAAATTGTTTTAAATTTTCTCCATATAAAGTACATCTTGAAGATGATTCGTCCTGCTCGCCAGATAGATAGGTGCCTCAGTCTGCTAACCAGGAGGCAAGCTTACTATTCTTTTATTTTGAAAGATTAAAAGTTTGATCCATGTATACTCCAACTAATTTGAGACTGAGGTTTTACTGTTGTTAATAATCTTTTAAGGGCCTTTGGTTTTTGGATTCCCATCTTTTATTGTCTTTAAGGTGAAATCTTTACTTTCTTTGGTTCAATCTGATGGTAGTTTTGATATAATTGCTATGCGGTTTGATTTGAAGAGTGAACTTAATCTAAATTGGACAGGGTACACCTCTAATTAATAGTATGATTTTACAATAGATGTTTGGCAATTTTATTCCTGAGATGTCTTTTTTTCTTTCCTTCATTTAATTATTTTAAATCATATGAATTTATATTGAGATTTATTTTGCAATAATTGTGACATTTTTCATGATTCATTATTAAGTATATATTTATATAATGCATGCGGCAACAAAATGGCGTATCTAGATAAAATTTGGATCATTGACACTGCTAAGTTTGTTAATCTATATACGATTAACTAAGGAAAAGAAAATAATTGAACTTTCGAATAGGATCTACACGGTTGGGATATTTTATTAGAAGAACTTAAGGTTTCGACATGTTAAAAATTTGTGTTTTTGGGTCATGTTGTGTTTGTTGTTTTTTCCTTGTTAGTGTCCCCTTTTGAGGTTTTTTTCATCTACAAAGGTTATAGTTCCTTAATTATTGAAATAATCATTACCTAAATATTTAGCATCAAAATTAATAAGTAGAAATTGATGTCCTAAAGTTAATTATTTAGTATATAATACTATTTTTTATGGTCATCAATATTTAATATGTTCATCATCAAATCTCACCTATGTTTTAATATTTAAGAAATATTTATATTAATAGAATTTGTTTAATATTACTAAACTCATTTAATTTTTGTATATAGCGTGCGTATCACGTGCAACTCATGAACTAGATATATATTTATATCTATATTTACATTTATATTAAAAGCGTGAATGTCAACCGTGAGGAAGCTTATGCCCTTTCCCTAGCTGCGTTAATCTCTATCGAACTCCAACTCCAATTCAACCCTAGCTATGTTAATCTCTCCATCTTTGTATCGAACTCCAATTCCAATCCGTATGTACCTTTCGTCTCGATCGAAAAACAACTCTCCAATCCTTCGAATTTATCATCTTCGACTCGAGAACAACTCCAACAACCCTAGCTCCGTTTCATCCAAGTTTGCAACAACGCTTCTTCCTCTTTCGTACAAATAGCAATCACAACAAAATCTTTAATGTTTCCAACTCATCTCGATTTCGACTTTTCTTGTATGGATCTCTATATTTTGTTAATATACTATTCTCCCTCTCAAATGCCATAAGATCTTCAACAGGTTCAAATCTACTGATTAGGTTCTGGTATTCTACAACGGAGCGAGCAATTGATTCTCTGCACCACATCTTTTCTTCAAGTTCTCATTCATTCATTATTTTTCTACGGTTTGAATATATCGAAGATCCATGACCCAATTCTCCCAAGTTTTGTAGAACTTTAGTCAAAACATCAGAATTACAATCTAGTAATTAAATTTCATGGGGTGCCCGTATTGAAGTTTCTATTAATTTTCTCTTAAGATATTCTTTTAAAAAAAGACATCCTTAATTGTTATCCCTAGTTTAATAAGACTATGTTAGTACTATTAATGCCATAACGCGCATGATATCATTTTGGTAAAACCACGAGAAAGTGATCAGGCTTAGCTACCTAAGATGTAGAGGGTGTAAAAAAGAAGTGTGCATTGAATTTGTTTGAAGAAAGTCCTCAACAGGGATTCTAATGAAGTTTGTACATGTTTTGTTTGGTGAGTTTTCTTGAACCTTCAGGATCTAGCATTTTTTATGTCATGGTGTTTCTCTTATTTCGTGTTTTTGTTTCCTGGCATTTAAGAGTGCCAATGTTATTGTTTGTTTCTTGTATGATGTCTACTATGAGGGCGGAAAGCATGGGTTGATGTTCTTAAGGAGATTAGGTTATTCGTTTCATAGTAGAAAAGTGGAGGACGTGGTGTTAAAGATGAGGATTGTACTAATAGAAAGAAAAAAAAATGATGATTGGTTTCATATTGATTTCGGTGTAATTTATTGCTTGAGATGAGTAACAAAGAATTTCTTCTTTAATTTCTTAACTATGTGCAGATGACCAATAGAGGGGAAGCTACACGTTCAACTATAAAAAAATATTTTTAAGGTGAACAATGAAGAGAGTTGAGTTTTGATAGAGAATAATAAAGGAAAGTTGAGGAGCTATTGAAACGCGCATTCGCTGAGTTCTAATAACGATTATACTGAGATAAAAATAAATGAATGGGACATTCACGAGGGATGCGCCTAATTTAGTTACAACTTTCTAAAGTTATACTAAAATTTATATTTAGAAAATTCGTGATTTTTATATTTCTATAATTTATATTTTAAGTTTTAAATTTATGTTGTGTATGCATTGATTTTTTTACATTCTACGTTATGAAACACTTACAAAATATACATGATAGTATTTCAGTCTTAAGGATATACTTCTATTTTTTCTCATTTGGCATTTGATATGTCCATTGTCATCTCTTAAATTTATTTATTTTTATATTTTTTACATTTATGGAGTATTTATACTAAATCTTATATTTGTATTGTTGGTTCAATCTTATAATTATTATTTTTATTTTAGTCTGAGTTTAATTACATGACAGGCAAACCAAGTGCACTGCACGCGGAGCACTTATTGATAACTAGTATATATATATATATATATATATATATATATATATATATATATATATATATATATATATATATATATATATATATATATATACTCCTTTAGAAACTCCATATTCATTCTTTTAATATAGTTATAAATATATGCATGTATATGAGTGTTACATAAAATCCTTTAGAAACTCAAAGTTTGGAGAATTTCTATTACCCTTATAAAAAGGGTTTAAACGGTTGCTTTCGACGTTAAAGCTAACTACACTTGAAATTCACGTGTTCATTGCATTGATTGAGTTTCTTTTTCGTTAGCCATCAGATGCGTTGTTTTGCTTGCCTTTCTCTTTTCCTCTTCTTGCTACAAAATTTATTGTTATACTTAAATTTACTTTTGTTTTACATTTTAGGTAGTTTCAACAATTTGTCTAGGCGAGTTGAGCAAATAACATATACTTATTTCCATTCGAGGGCACAACATGTTCTAGAAACTTCATGAGGGCCATCTCTGCAACTTAAACATTATGATTCTTGGTTCTCAATGACTCAAGTCTCTCTATTGCGCAGTTGAGTGAAGTGTGGTCGTCGATTTTTAGGTTGTTAAGGTTCGTTTCACTAAGCACATCGTGCTGTTCAAGCCTATTGATGATTCCTACTCACTAGATGTTAGGAATTTCAAATAATTTTCATTCTTCTTAAAGTGATAAATTATATAGCTCTCCTACTTGTTGTAAATTAAGTTGAAACTTGCTAAGAACTAGAGAAGGAAAATAGAAGACTAAGAACTTCTACTACTACAAAGGAAAAGAGAAGAAATGAGATAGTTGGAATGAGAAGTTTTCATTCAACTTAGTATATGAATTACAATGGGATTAGCACCCTCTATATAGGCCATTTGGTGATGATGATAATTGTACTTATACAATGTGTATAAGTTATACATACACCACAAGTCATAGAACACATCACAAGCAACATAGACAATACATGAAAGAGTTGGTGTACATTGGAGAGGATTACAAGTTACATGACAATACAAGGATAAGTGATTATACATTGGATTTGAATACAAGTTATGTAGAGTGTACAAGTTACATTCAATGTAGAAGTCATGCTTGATGTTACAATTCAATGTGAGAATCATGCTTGACAATGTGATCATCCATAAGCTTGGTTAAAGGGTCATCCAACTTACAACACCCCCCCTTGGATGAAACTTGCTGAGAGAATATGCCTCGTTAAAACCTTTACTAGAAAAATCCCGTGGGAAAAAAATCTAGTACAGGAAAAAATGTACAATGTTCTTGTCAATCTTGATTTGCAGTATAATATTATTGATTGCCTCATTAAAAACCTTGCTAGGAAAACCCAGTGGGACAAAACTAAAGCTAAGAAAATGAGTACAACAAACTGATACACTTTGAGAAAATATATATGCCTCATTAAAACTTTTACTAGAAAAACCCTGTGGGAAGAAAATCTAGTAAAGGAAAAAGAGTACATTGCTCTCATAAATTTTTTATGCAGAATATAATAATGTTTGGATTGCCTCTTTAAAAACCTTGCTAGGCAAATCCAGTGAGATCAAACCAATAGCAAAAGGAAAATAGTGCAATACACTAATCAACCTTGATAAAGAGTTTAATATTGTTAGAATTGCCTGATTAAAAACCGTTGTAAAGAAAACCCTGTGGGATAAAACCATAGCAAAGGGAAAAAGAGTGTAATACACTAACCAATAAATCATTTTGATTCTCCCCCTCATGCTCACATGGGTGAGGCATTTTGTGCATTTTATTGCACATGAACATCGTTTTCTATAGGAACCATTTAATGCTGAAGCATATGATTGTCACTCCTTTGTATATTGTACTTGCATCAAGTAATTGATTCATAACTTTGTTGCTACTGAATGATCCTTTGAACTTCGAGTTCATATTAATTTATACATGGATCATAATACAACAAATTTAATGCAATTTAATGTGGTTCAAGCAATTTCACGCCATTCCTTTTGAATTGGCTTATATCTCCCCCTAATGATGGGAAAACTGCTTCATCAAAGTGTAAATTAGCAAAACTTGCTATAAATAATTTCCCTATTAGGGATTCAAGGCATTTTAAAATATGATTAATGGAGAGTAAATCAATATACGTCTCCTATTGATTTGCCTTGAGATAATCTCCAGCTGAAAAAAATCCAGTTCGATAAAGGATGTCCGTGCGAATTTATGATATTTTCGCATTATTGATGGTTATGGATAATCAAATAGATCTTTCCACATTATGAATGTCATTTGATTTATGACGACATTTTTTTTAATGTGTCTTATATATTCCAGAAGTTAAAGCCGTGAATATTATACTCATATTAAATCATATATATAAATTTTCTATTATTATGAGTAGACTTCTTCTGAACAAGAGATTAACAATAAAGTTATTATATTAGATATTGCCTGAACACTAGGCACCGCTAAGTTTGAATTCGAAAAACATTCACTTTTATATTATAATGTACATGCATGTAGCACAATATATAAGACATAAACTTATCACCCATAGTTAGTTCACGATTTAAACGCATCTCGATGTGCTTGTTTTATCGAGCCATTTTCAATGATAAAATTCATAACATTTTGCCTTTGATTTTGAAGGCATGGTAAAGGTAACAAAAATATTCGGGTATATATATGACAATATTTAGGCAAAATAGTCTTTTATATATGACCAAAAAAAATGTCACAATTATGAGCGCTCATTGTCAGTAATTATTTGCCCTTTATAGTGGTGCACCACTTTTGTTCCAACTTTTGGTGGAATTGTCAATATGACCTTTACCTAATATTTTCACCTTTTCCACGTCCATAAATTTATTATTACGATCATGATCATTATATGCAACATATGCTTCTTCATGTGAAGCCGAACTAATTGGACGGGAGCGATATTATATTTATAATATCTCATTATTTTACTCAGCCACCATGAGACAAGAAATCAATCCTCAATATTTATTGGATTGATGTGCGCACTCGATATTTGCTGCAGCAATAAATCGAGGCGAGCCACGTGACCTTATTTTTATTGTCTCATCAGTCATATTTCCACATAGCCTCAACATAGAGGTAATTAAAATTGTGGAATTACAATTAATATTTGACTGATTAAATTTTTTAGCATGAGACCCAACCGCTCATTTTGAGCTTTTGGAACATTACCTTTTTGGTATGTATATATATAACTCCATAAGGTGAAAATATATATAAAGCGAAATATTCGCTTTTCAAATCTCTACAGAGAAATTGGTGAATGATTATGTATAACACACAGTTTTGCATATATATGCTTTATTCACAAATTGTAGTATCTAATTGTCATGACAAGTAATTCTTGTCGGTAATATAATAAGGCAATAAGTTCAACTATGGTTGAATAATATTTAGAAAATAAATTTAATATAAAATAGTTTTCCTCTTTTTTTGTAAAAACATATCATATGATTAAATATATGTTCACAACTTGATTCATTAATAAACAAAATATATTATGCGTATGAGTTGGTGGGACAACCTCCAGGTTGGGTGGCGAGACATAGTCTACTTAATATCATACCTCCTCGAACGGGATAACTCGTCTTCTTTTCAATGTTTAGCTTTACCGGGGACAAGACTTACCTACTATCAACTCAAACTTATAGCATTATTTGTATTATAAAATCAAGAATAGAACAATAACTAATCGTTTATAGTTTTAAGAAAAAAACTACATGTCACATATTGACTTTTGATTTCTGATGTAGAAGATCGTACAAGACGCAACTACATAGCACACTTTCGTAGTCGATGACGTTTTTAATGCATAATGTATGAATAAAGTACATTTACATAATTAAATATGCATGTAACAAAAAGAAATTAACCATGAAAACATGGAAATAAGTTGAACTTATTTAAATTAATAAAAATCGTACCTTTTTAGCTTTATATCTTTGAAAAGCTTCTTGATCTTCAATACCTCATCTCGTAAAACAACTTCGCGCTGATAACGTGTTGTAAATTGAATTGAAATTTTCTAAGAACTAGAGAAGGAAAATAGAAGACTAAGAACTTCTACTACTACAAACTACTACTACAAAGGAGAAGAGAAGAAATGATATAGTTGGAATGGGAAGTTTTCATTCAACTTGGTGTGTGAATTACAATGGGGTTAGCATCCTTTATATAGGCCATTTGGTGATGATGATAGTTGTACTTATACAATGTGTACAAGTTATACATACACCACAAGTCATAGAACACATCACAAGTAACATAGAAAATACATGAAAGAGTTGGTGTACACTGGAGAGGATTACAAGTTACATGACAATACATGGATAAGTGATTATACATTGGAGTTGAATACAAGTTATGTAGAGTGTACAAGTTACATTCAATGTAGAAGTCATGCTTTATGTTACAATTCAATGTGAGAGTCATGCTTGACAATGTGATCATTCATAATCTTGGTTAAAGGGTCATCCAATTTATAACACTACTCTCTTCTTCTATTTTTCTTTTTTACTTTAGTCTTCTTAGAGGGCACTCTGTTTTCTCTTTTAAGACCAATAATCTATACATCTCATGATAGATTTGTGGTTGAATGAGATTCCTTTGTCCAACATAGAGTTAATTTAAAAGATTCCCTATTGATATTGATTGAGTGAAAGTGATTATGGGTCTTTAGTGGGCAGTTCATGCAACACCATTCCCTTCCCTTAGAAATGCTACGCCATATAAATGTTATTCAATACTGTAACTTCAAAGATATATTAACCACAACTCTTTATAAAATAGCTTTAAAGGATTCATTGTATTGCATTTTCTTTTTCTAAAAAGTTCCTATTATCTATCGTTGACTTCGATTGGAACCAATGCTAATGAATGAGGGTTATTTGCAGAAATGGATGACACTAACATGAAATGCCAAAATAGAAATTGCAGGGAAGATTTAAGAGAATAAAAAAGGAATGCATCAACCAATAATGCATGACATATTATGCAGAACAGTTTGAAGAAGAAAATGAAAAAAGAAGACAACTAGGTAGAGAGGTTTATAAGCGACATGAATTATCAAAAAAAGAAAAGATATTATGCTAAGTTGCCCGAAAAAATAAAAAGAAAGATAAAGAAAACTAAGTAAAAAAGTTTATAAGTAACATAAATTATCAAAAGAAGCTAGTTCAAAGTTACTTATAGAAAAAGATATATTAACCAGTAGTCTTTATAAAATAGCCTTAAAGGATTCGTTGTGTTACATTTTTTTCTAAAAAATTCTTATTATCTCTCGTTGACTTCGATTGGAACCAATGCTAATGAATAAGGGTTATTTCCAGCAATAGAGGACACCAACATGAAATGCCAAAATAGAAATTGCAGGGAAGATTTAAGAGAATCAAAAAAGGAATGCATCAACCGACGACGTAGGACATATTATGTAGAACTACTTGAAGAAGAAAAAGAAAAAAGAAGATAACTAGGTAAAGAGGATTATAAGCGACATAAATTATCGAAAAAAAAGAAAGTTGTTATGCTAACCTACCTAAAAAAAGAAAAAGAAAGAAAAAGAAAACTAAGTAAAGAAGCTTATAAATGACGTAAATTATCAAAAGAAGCTCGTTCAAAGTTACTTAAAAGGAAAAAATATACAAATCGCTACTCTTTATAAAATAGCCTTAACGGACTCATTGTGTTGCATTTTTTTTTTAATCTTATTATTTATCGTTGACTAAAATTGAAACCAATGCTAATGAATGAGGGTTATTTGCAGCAACGGAGGACACCAAAATAAAAATTGCGAAAGATTTAAGAGAATAAAAAATGAATGCATCAACCGACGACATAGGACATTTTATGCAGAACTGCTTGAAGAAGAAAAAGAAAAAAGAAGAAAACTAGGTAGAGAGGCTTCTAAGCGGCGTAAATTGTCAAAAAAATGAATTTATTATACTAAGCTGCCTGAAAAAGAAAAATAAATAAGAAGATAACTAAGTAGAGAAGCTTATAAGTGACGTAAATTATCAAAAGAAGCTAGTTCAAAGTTACTTAAAGGAAAAGATATATTAACCACTACTCTTTATAAAATAGCCTTACATGATTCATTGTGTTGCATTTTTTACAACAAACTCTTATTATCTATCGCTAACTTCGAATGGAACCAATGCTAATGAATGAGGGTTATTTGCAAAAATGGAGGACACCAACATGAAATGCCAAAATAGGAATTGAGGGGAAGATTTAAGAGAATCAAAAAAGATTCGTATCAACCGATGATGTAGGACATTTTATGCAAAATTGCTTGAAGAAAAAAAAAGAAAAAAGAAGGCAACTGGGTAGAGAGGCTTATAAGTGAAGTAAATTATCAAAAAAAGAAAGTTATTATGCTAAGCTGGCTGAAAAAGAAAAAGAAAGAAGAAGACAACTAAGTGGAGAAGCTTATAAGTGACTAAATTATCAAAAGAAGTTAGTTCAAAGTTACTTAAAGGAAAAGAAGTGGAATATGAAATTAGTACGTGATTCAAATAACCTGCACATTCTCCTTCATTTCAAATTTAAATATTTTAATAATGATTAAACTCAATGCTTGTGTTTTCATATTTTGTAGGTTCAACATCAATGAATATAGATTGTGCCGAGGAAAGATTGACGACATTTACGATGATAAGGGAAAGCTCAAAAACAGATACAGTTGTTACTATTCTTAAATTATTTTTAAATAGGTAAGAAATATGTCAATTGATATATTTAGTAAAGTCCTACTATTACCTTCTAATTGTTATTAATTTATGAAAAGGTTCTACATCAACAAAATATATTAACTCTGAGGAAGTAATTGTGACAACTGGGACAATGGCCATAGATGCAGAACAAGTTTCATACTTGAACAATGTTTGTTAAAACTTGTTAATTTATGTAAATAATTTATTATTGCTATGTATTGGATAGTAATTTATATATTTCCTTAGTGTAATCTATATTGATAACATGCCTCCTTTTTGTTCTCGTGGTACACTTTACATGAAAGTTCTTGTAGCAATCTTTGTATAATTTTTCCCGCTCCTTCTGCTTGAAAAAGTTTTTCGTTCCCCAAACATTGTTGTGTTTAGTTTCTCTTATTGTTCCATGGTTTTTAATGTCTATATGTTGTCAATAAAGTTGGTTTGAATCAAGTGAATGTTTTTTTCTTTCTAAAATAGCTAAAACGTTATGTTGCACAATTATTTTAAAAAAAAAAAAACATTATACTCTATATGATATATTAGATTTTGTTATTTGTTGCTCATGGTACGTAGGTTCAGTCGGTTCCATTTTTAACTTTCAAAATTCACGCTCTATATGTTCTTGTTATATATTGTATATGTTGTAATTACTAATTAGTTTTATTGTTTATTGCATATGGTTCGTATATAAAGACAGTTCTTCAATTTCATAAATATGGACAAAGAGATAAAGGTATGCTTCTTTGTAAGATTGTTTATATTAGTTACCATTAGCAAACTTTTGTTTTTCACTCTTTATTTTATCATGATCATTTGCATGAATTTAATAATATTGTTTTATTTTGTAAATAGAGATTAGACAAACAATTTTATTGATCAAATTCCAAGCTTGGCTGAAGGAAACGCAATTGTTAGTATCGATGATGAATTGTTTAGTAACATATTGTGACAACCCGACTCCTCAAACTGGGTATTGCCCAGACTAATCCCATCATTAAGCCCTAACCTATTCCATGTAGGACTTAACAACATACTAGTCAGACTTTTCACCTCATTCATCTCGTTACTCATGATCAATATAATTTCTATTCATTTTAAAATCATCCGAGCTCATTAAGAGATCGTTATTGTTACATTAACTTTCAGCGAAAGACTTAGTAAAAATAGCGGAAGCATTTGTAAAATACCTATTGTGGAAACTAGGTAAACAGACGATCATATAAAACCAACCAAAGTAATACATGATACAGTAGGGAAGTCTAGTCTCTCAACCCAATATGCAACCTAAAGGTTTACGAAATGATGTAAGTAATAGATACACAAAGTGATCACCTACAAAAATAGCAAAAACTATCCTCCGACGACTCAAAACTAATCGTCGATCTTCTCCTTCCCTAGTCTGTTACTCGAAATATTTGCACCCACTATCATAAAAAGGACAGTGAGTACAGTAAAGTAGAAAGTAACACTGAGAGAAATTCATCCATATTTCCAAATCTACAACAAGTATCTAAAAGCATGACAATAGCACAAAAAGCTGAACAAGAATCATGGTATCAGATACTTCAGTTAAGCGTCATGAAACTAACACTCAGCTAAATAGTAATGATATAGGGCCAATTGACTATGAAATTACATCACATCAACTCTGTTCCACTATGTAGGACATAAATGCCCATTTTTCACATATGTATATATTTGCTGACAACTTCGGGTCCCATACCCCATGTGTCGCTCAAGCTAGTGGTGAGATCTCGACATCCCCATAATCTAGTGACCCTGTGTGCCACGGGCATCTCTGTATATAATGGTCCTAGGTACAAGAACTACTTTAATAGCTCAAGAAATGACATAATTTAGGAAATCCAACAAAGTTGAATGCATAACTAATGCATATAGGAAGTAGATTTTCAATAACATAGATCTCCTACCTAATAGCATGATATTCTACTTGATTTAAATACTTAAAAATCAAGAATGACATAGTACGTAAATAAGAATCAATTAATACCACTTAAATATAAACCAATGCCACGATAATAATCTCATGAAATGAGACGAAACAACAAAGTAATGACATCGAAAGTAAAATAGGCTCATCAGTCCAATTGACTATAAATAAGAAGCATAATGAAAAAGAAAAGAAAATAAATATCTCAATCAGCGTACTTACAAACCACGGGAAGTTCCTTAGTTAATCCAGCCTCCTGACACCTTGTATCTTACCAATAACAGCTCGAGAATCCTCCATAGTTTCTTGAGGTTAATTAAGCTATTTTAGGACATATGCAAATTATCAAAGTTAGATTAAACCAATTAGAAAAACCCCAAACTTTTATTAAAAATTTCACTAATTCTCGGGTCTTGATGTTGTGGTGGCATCATGCATTATGCGCCTAAGGCGTCGTGACTGTGTCAAACCTGTATTTCTTCCTAAGAGTTTAACCTTGCATTGTAATAATTCGTACACCTCCAATACAGTTAAATAAAGCTTGATCATTACCAATTTCCAAAATTTACAAACTTAGGTGTTTAAATTCAAAATCATAGTTTTTCATACAAAAATTCATCAAAACACCTACGACTTCAAAATACCATAACTTCATCAATTTAAATCGAAATCTGGATTTTCTTATAGAAGATTTATTGATTTTTTTGCGAGGAATTTAAAAACTCTATAGTTTTCTAAAACTAAAAAAATCTTCATATAAGAATTTGGTAAAAACCAGGTTCATGACTAAAATCATTATTTCTCATCAATAAAATTCAAATTTGAAATTCAAGGTTCAAGGACCTATTTGATGCTTCAATTAAGACATAAAATAAGTGAAAAAGGTTTATCAACCCATTTGAAACAAAATCTCTATCACTAAGACTAATTTATCATAATATACTAAATTAGTAGTGTAAGTAGAATTACCTAGTTGTTGTACACCACTAACTAGATCAACTTCTTCAATTCCATTAGAATTCCTTCGCCAACTTCCTGATCTTCTTCTCCAATCTTCATCTCTAGCACTTTACTTCTTCTCTAAGTTTGGAAATGAAATGTTTGCATGAACTAACCAATTCAATCCTATATACATTGATAAGGTTGTTTAATAACCATTGATCTTAATATACACACGTATCTTGAGGCTAATCTAATAACGTATATCATGATTTTAACTCCACTAACTCTCCGCTAACTCTTTTTTTCGCTAACATAAATTCCAACTCAATCGGTCTCTTGATGCGTCAAAATGTATCTCGAATAATATCAATAACTAATGTTTTAATTTTCTAACTTAAGTTATATTTAATGTAAAATCAATTATAGCCATATCAAATTCAACTAACTAAGACACATCAACTTAAGTTAGTTTACCACATCACTCTCTACCACGGTCTAACGTCAGCACGCATCTCAAGGCATCTCCCCGCTAACATCTTGACATCTATATACAAGTAGGAATGACTTAGTAGTCTACACTTATACATCACACTAGGAATACATAACAACAAAACTAGCATATACCTTGGCCACATCGCCTCGGTCAATGCATGTCCTCGATACACATATGTGATAGTCCATTTATATTACTAGAGCCAACAATTTGTGCATATTGCCATGCTACAAAACTTGCCTTTGAGTTTATGGTATTTTGTTGTTCAAACGGTGCAATTGTACTTGTTAGTAATAAGGTCCCTGGTTGCTTATTTTGACTATTTACTTCATATTTAGAAGAATCAAAACACTTCATGAAGTATATTCGTGCATATAACAATTGTTTCACTTTTACTTCAATAGGCCTGAATAGTGATAAAGTGTATGTAATAAAGATAAAAGCATTTGTACTTTTCGAGTTCAAGGTCAGGTGTACCACTATGTTAATCAATTATTTCCCAATCGCCTTCGTATTTGCAATTGTATTTCTATGATACAAAACCCGAGGTTATAAATTGAAAATCTATTTTTGATAATCTTGATGAAAAAGTATTGCATAATGTTATTGATATTTTAGAAATAAACCCATACTCTTCATTTTTTAGGAGCTTGCAAAGTGTAGGATTTAGATAGAATTTCGATTTGTATAAAAGCTGATGTCAGTGTTGATCAAAAGGTTTTCAATCTAGCTAAGGCGTCCTAAGTTGCCGCAGTTTGGGTAGAAAATAATACTGACCGTGAGTCGACGAAACGCGATATTATTATTTTTGGTCATAGTGGACAATTACGTCGACTTCAATATTACTATAGTTGTTACGATCCTTAGCAGTACCCTTTATTATTTTCGTATGGAGAAAGTGGTTGGCATAAAGGAATTCATAAGAAAAGAAGAGATCAAATAAGTGAAGGTTATGTTGGAGAAGATATATCAAATCCATCTATATTAGATAGTGTGTATGAGGTCATTCATAGGGAGGAAGTGTTGGGTTTTGGGGTTCATACGCAGCGGAGATCACAAAACAATTTTGACAAAAACCCCAACAGGATCCGAATCTAATTCCATTAAAAACGTTTAAACCATGAAAAACTTAATCATACCTCAATCGCAATATACCTTTCAGAAGGTTGATCGATCTCTAAGGCGCTGCCAACGACGAACGCCCTCTATCAGCAGTCCACACACGAACGGCGGCCGAGATTCGAAGTGCTAGCGTCGAGAGAATGCCAAACCTTTTGAATCTCTCCAAAACGATCCAGAGCATACCAAAAACCCTAAGTCGTTTCTTAAACGAAAAGGAGTTTTGGCCTTTTGATCTTTCGTTAGTGTATTCTAACTTAAAGCGTCTATTTATACAACTCTTGTATATAGACGTTTAAGTAAATTACACATATACCCTTACTTAAAGAAGTATAAGTGTAATACACCACAAGGACGTTTGTCATGAATTTTATCACATAAAATTCGTTTTTGAATCGTCTTAAAATCTCGCAAAACCATTCTTAGTGTGCGACCCAATAGGCTCATACAACGTTGGCGATTGTGTACCAAAACACATTTTGGTATACAAGTCGTAAGCGGCCTCTAGCAAGACATTATGACTACCCAAGTCGTACGAATATCAAATCGATACAACCTAATCAATAATGTATATAACATCCTTTTGTCACACGATATCCTTTTGATCAAACATAAGGCATGGAATTGTCATCCAACATGTTCAATCGTACTAGTCTCGATCTCTAGGTAGATCGAAAACATCCAAGTGACATTGATCAATATCAATTCACTTAGACTAGGCCTTTTAACAGTCTAACACATCGAGGATCCACTAGATATCTCTCTTTATATGAGAGGGACAAATTCTATCTCGATTACACAACTTCATCACATTGCTCACACAAGAACCAATCACAACCTTTATAATCGTCCTGCTAAAGACAACGTTTGATTGTGTCAAATCACCGTGTTCCTAATGTTGAAGTCTCTGGTAATCTCAAGTCGAGGACTGGAATATATACCTATCATGAGAAACAACTATGACTTAATCCATGTTATGTTCTCATAGCGGGTCGGTCCCAAGACTTTGTTCCCTAACAAGTACTCGTGATCTTGATTCGTATCCCTATACGTATAATCATCATATGATCATCAATCAAGACTCACACTAGTCTTAATTCATTATAGTTCCTAGTATAATGATCGACTAGGGACATTTAGGATATTTATGTAAATACCCATGGATCTTATTATAATGTAAACATGCAAATTAATTATAATAAACAGCAAATGAAATCCTCTATTTTTATTAACTAAAAGTATTCATAAAGACAGTTAATGGATTGACCTAGGGCACATGCCCCATCATCTCCCACTTGCACTAGGGCCAATCATACATGCATCTAATGCCTAATGATCTAACATGACCATCATGTTTTGCTTGTGGAAGAGCTTTTGTCAATGGATCCGCAACGTTGTCTTGATGGGTACTCGCAAATCTTTACGTCTCCCCTCTCAATAATTTCTCTCGATGAGATGAAAACGCCCGAGTATATGTTTGGATCTGTGGTGTGATCTAGGTTCCTTGGCTGTGCTATTGCCCCGTTATTGTCACAATACAAACAAACAGGGTTAGCAATACTCGGAACCACACCTAGTTTAGAAATGAACTTTTTGATCCAAAATGCCTCCTTTCTTTGCATCGGACGCGCAATATACTCGGCTTCATTTGTAGAATCTGCCACGATCTCTTGCTTCGAACTTTTCCACTTTCTATCGCGCCCCATTCAAAGTAAACACATATCCAGATCGCGATCTAAAATCATCTATATCGCTTTGAAAACTCGCATCTGTGTAACCATTTACAACTAGATCATTTTCAAAACCTCCATAGACCAAGAACACTTCCTTAGTCCTTCTTAAGTACTTAAGGATGTTCTTTACTCGCTATCTAGTGACTCTCACCCGGATCTTACGATATCTGCTTGTAGTGCTCAAAGCATATGATACATCGTGTCGAGTGCATAACATGGCATACATGATAGATCCAATAGGCGATGCATATGGAATCTTATTCATACGGTCTCGCTCATCATTTGTCTTAGGACATTGAGTCTTCTTGAGACTTATCCCATGAGACATTGGCAACAATCCTCTTTTAGAGTCTTGCAAAGCTGAACCTATTCAAGACCTTGTCTATGTAAGCACTCGACTTAACCGATTAGCCTTTTAGATCTATCCCTATAGATCTTTATCCCTAGGATATAGGCCGCATCTCCTAAGTCTTTCATTGAGAAACACTTCCCTAACCAAGACTTGACATTCTCGCAATGTTGGGATGTCATTTCCAATGAGTAATATATCATCAACATACGATTACCGGAAAAATAACTACACTCCCATCGACCTTCTTGTATACACAAGGCTCATCTTCATTCTTAATAAAACCAAAATCCTTGATTGCTTCATCAAAACGAAGATTCCAACTCCGAGAAGCTTGCTTTAATCCATAAATGGATCTTTGAAGCTTGCATACCTTCCTAGAATTCTCGGGATGTACAAAACCTTCAGGTTGTGTCATATACACGTCCTCAAGCAGCTTTCCATTAAGAAATGTTGTTTTTACATCCATTTGCCATATTTCATAGTCATAATATGCAAAGAATGGCAATTAAAATTCTTATGGATTTAAGCATGGCTATCTTGGCGAAAAAGTTTCATCATAATCAACACCTTGAGTCTGCTCGAAACCTTTTGCTACAAGTCTTGCTTTAAAAGTATGCACTTTGCCATCCATGTCGGTTTTCTTCTTGAAAACCCATTTACATCCAATGGTCTTACCACCTTCAGTAAATCAACCAAGTTCCAAACTTGGTTATCATACATGGATTGCATCTCGAGTTCATGGCACTTAGCCATTTATCCGAGTCCGGTCCGGACATAGCCTCCGATAAGTGGTGGGCTCATTTTGGTCTATAAGCAACACATCACGACTATCGGTAATGAGAAATCCGAATCTCTCTGGCTCATTTCTTACCCTACTAGATTTACGTGGGCCTTGTGTCACTTGTGGAGGTTCAACCGGTTCGGAACGTTTTTGAACTTCCAAAGTAGCGGTTCGATGTTTACCCGTGATTCTTGAACTTCTTCAAGATTTATTTCTTTCCCACTAGTGTCTTTTGAAATAAACTGTTTTTCCATAAAGGCACCATACCGAGCAACAAACACTTTGTTCTCAATGGGATTATAAAAGTAATATCCTTTTGTTTCCTTAGGATACCCCACAAATAAACACTTGTCGATTTAGGTGCTAGTTTTTCGAGACTTGTCGCTTTACGTAAGCCTCACAACCCCAAATCTTAAGAAAAGACAAACTAGGTCTCTTCCCGTACCATATCTCATATGGTGTTTTATCAACCGCTTTAGAAGGAACTCGATTTAGAGTGAAAGTGCAGCTTTGTAATGCATAACCCCAAAAGGATAATGGAAGATCTGCTCGACTCATCATAGATCGAACCATATCTAATAAGGTTCGATTTCTCCTTTCGAAACTCCATTCCATTGTGGAGTTGCTTTGGTGGAGTCAATTGGGAGACAATCCTACAATTTCTAAGATGATCATCAAATTCTTGGCTTAAATACTCACCACCTCGATCTGATCGAAGTGTTTTGATAGTTTTACCAAGTTGATTCGCACTTCATTTTGAAACGTTCGAAACATCTCAAATGATTCACTTTTATGTTTCATAAGATATACATAACCATATCTCGCTTTGAAATCATCGAATAAATGTAATGAAATCGATAACCTCCTCTAGCCATTGTGTTTATAGGACCGCATACATCGGTATGTATTAGACCCAATAAATCACTTGCCCTTTCACCGTGTCCAAGAAAAGGGACTTTTAGTCATCTTGCCCATAAACAAGATACGCACGTTTCATATGTTTCTAAATCAAATGAATCTAGAAGTCCATCTTTATGGAGCTTCGTTATGCGTTTCTCATTTATGTGCCCGAGACGACAATGCCAAAGATAGGTTTGATTCAAATCATTTGACTTGAACCTCTTTGTATTTATGTTAAAGACTGGAGTATCGTGGACTTTTTCATGCTTAGAATATAAAGACCATCATACAAATCAGCATTTGCATAAAATATGCCTTTACGAAAAATGGAACATCTATTATTAGCAATAATAAAATCAAAACCATCCATATCCAAACATGAAACAAAATGATGTTTCGCTCAAGGCAGCACAAAATAACAATTATTTAAAGTTAAAATAAGTCCACTAGATAAAACTAAGTCATATGATCCAACGACCAGGGCAACTCTTGCTCCATTCCCTACGCGGAGGATGACTTCTCCTTTCTTCAACTTTCTACTTCGTGAGTCCCTGCACATTTATACAAATGTGAGATCCACATCCGATCTAATACCCAGGAATCACTAGTAGATAAATTAATTTCAATAACATAAATACCGTAGTGGTAGTCGCACTACCCTTTTTCTTCCTTAGATCTTCCAGATAGAGTTTGCAATTTCGAACCAATGTCCAGTGCATGACGAAATGACAATTTCCCTCCTTTTCTTTTGGGTGTTTTGAAGTAGAAACAGTGGGGCTTGACTTGTTCCACGAGCTTTGCGACAGTGCGAAAGAATGCCCTTGGCAACTTTAGCCTTGCCTTTGCCTTTGCCTTTCTTCTTCATTCCCTTTCCCTTTTGGACCATCAACACATTACTAGAGGGTTTCTTGATATTTTGTTCAGCGCTTTGAGCATCAAATGCAACTCGAAATTGATTTCTCCATATTATTCATATTGTAGTTCATCACAAATTGTGAGTAACTCTCTGGTAATGAATTCAAGATCAAATCCGTAGCCAACTCTTGGCTTATGGGAATCCGAGTCTATCAAGTCGGTCAACATAGCCCTTCATCTTCGAACATGAGGACTAATTGACGCACCCTCGGTCATCTTGCAAGAATGTAGGTTTTTGACTGTCTCGAACCTTTCTTGCCTAGCTAGTTGTTGGAACATTTCCTTCGAGCGTTATAGCCATGTCGTAGGCTTCCATTAGTTCCATGTCCTTCGAAGTTCAGAACCATAGTTGCCAAACATAATACATGCAACATCGGTAGAATCGTTGACATGCTTACTATGCGCATCCTTCATAGCTTTCGTAGCATTGGGTGGTGGGTCCTCGGGATTGGAGCATCCAGGACATACAACTTGCGTTCATGCTTAAGAACAATTCTCAAGTTTCTGAACCAATCAAGAAAGTTAGTCCCAGATAGCTCATCCTTCTCAAGGATGGATCGCAGTGACAGGGGATTATTGTTACATGAAGAGGCCATTGATCTACAATAAAGATTATGCAAAGTTTATTTTAGTATAGAGGAATAGACTCCCACTAAATTAACAACCCTCCTAAAACGTCTTGTTTATTTAGGGGACTAAAATCCATATTTCACCTAATTCTGTGACAGCTATGGCATGAAACACAGAACTAGATTATTTAGGTAGGTAACAATTACCAATTACATCTTATGTAATTTTTAGATCATTTTATGAGATATGAGACATCTTATGTCTTAGCATGTTTTTATCTCATCATTTGCCTAAAGCTCAAAACTATTTTGATGGCTTTATTAAGTCGGACCATTTTAAACATTCAGGTAACTCTTACCCAACTTGTCTCACCAAGATAACACAATACACCCAACTATGGCTGAAACTATATTAGTGTGATCGAGGCCTTGACAAGTGTTTAAAATAGATGGCACGAGACTTAAAATTTAATAGAGGGATTTTATTCAGTTTTAGTGATTTTATGTAAACAATGAAATATCATATATTTTATTGATTTGTTCAATCACTAAACAATTTGGGAATTTTTTATACTTTTCACTAATAAAAGAATTCCCGTGCGCTAGGATTAGTTAGACGGTACAGGGGCCAGCGCCCTTTTTTTTTTTTTTTTTTTAAGACGAATTTCAATTTCGAAAATTAAAATTAGCTATAGAAAATCATAATTTTCGCTGATTTTTATTATCATAAATTAACCCCTTAATTTATCCAAAATTAAGTCAATTAAAACATTTTAATTAACTCGGGCCCACATCTAACTAATCATCTTATCCTAATCCAATTAGGACTAATCTTATCCTAATCCAATTAGGACTAATCTTATCCTAATCCAATTAGGACTTTTCTTATCCTAATCCAATTATGACTAATCTTATCATAATCCTATTAGGACTAATCTTATCCTAATCCAATTAGGACTTATCTTATCCTAATCCAATTAGGACTAATCTTATCCTAATCTTATTAGGACTAATCTTATCCTAATCCAATTAGGACTTGTCTTATCCTAATCCAATTAGGACTAATCTTATCCTAATCCTATTAGGACTAATCTTATCCTAATCCAATTAGGACTAATCTTATCCTAATCCTATTAGGACTTGTCTTATCCTAATCCAATTAGGACTAATCTTATCCTAATCCTATTAGGACTAATCTTATCCTAATCCTATTAGGACTAATCTTATCCTAATCCAATTAGGACTTGAGATATTTGAATCCTAGCATATCACCAATAACAAGATTATTGATATTTATCTCATATTCTAATTTGTTATCTATCTTTATCAAATATAAACTTCATAACAAAATAGATATAACAAGATAAATAATTAATTTCGAAAATTAATTAATTATTTTGGAATTAAGATATTTGAATCCTAATATATCACCAATAACAAGATTCTTGAAATTTATCTCATATTCTAATTTGTTATCTATCTTTATAAAATAGAAACTTCATAACAAAATAGATATAACAAGATAAATAAATAATTTCGAAAATTAATTATTTTTAAATAAATAATTTCGAAAATTAATTATTTTTAAATAAATAATTTCGAAAATTAATTATTTATAAATAAATAATTTCGAAAATTAATTATTTGCAATTTCGGTCTTCATCCAAATAATCACAAACATGTAATTGAATCATGAACTACTATCCTAATCGAACCTAATGGTATCATGGATCATAGAACACGAAACTAATTTCAATTAAATCATGAATATATGTATCATATACACAAAACTTGATAATAAATCTCACAGAAAACTTATGTATATCACATATACATCAACTATTAACATGCTTTCAATCATATATCATGTATATATCGAGAAAACATGCAATGAGTTTAATGGAATCGAACTTGATGGCTCGATACCACTTTGTTGGGTTTTGGGGTTCATACGCAATGAGATTACAAAACAATTTTGACAAAAACCCCAACAGATCCGAATCTAATTCCATTAAAAACGTTTAAACCATGAAAAACTTAATCATACCTCAATCGCAATATACCTTTCGAAGGTTGATCGATCTCTAAGGCGCCGCTAACGACGAACGCCTCTATCGCCAATCCACACACGAACGGCGTAGAGATTCGAAGTGCTAGCGTCGAGAGAATGCCAAACCTTTTGAATCTCTCCAAAACGATCCAGAGCATACCAAAAACCCTAAGTCGTTTCTTAAACGAAAAGGAGTTTTGGCCTTTTGATCTTTCGTTAGTGTATTCTAACTTAAAGCGTCTATTTATACAACTCTTGTATATAGACGTTTAAGTAAATTACACATATACCCTTACTTAAAGAAGTATAAGTGTAATACACCACAAGGACGTTTATTCATGAATTTTATCACATAAAATTCGTTTTTCTCAATCGTCTTAAAATCTCGCAAAACCATTCTTAGTGTGCGACCCAATAGGCTCATACAACGTTGGCGTGTACCAAAACACATTTTGGTATACAAGTCATAAGCGGCCTCTAGCAAGACATTATGACTACCCAAGTCGTACGAATATCAAATCGATACAACCTAATCAATAATGTATATAACATCCTTTTGTCACACGATATCCTTTTGATCAAACATAAGGCATGGAATTGTCATCCAACATGTTCAATCGTACTAGTCTTGATCTCTAGGTAGATCGAAAACATCCAAGTGACATTGATCAATATCAATTCACTTAGACTAGGCCTTTTAACAGCCTAACACATCGAGGATCCACTAGATATCTCTTTTATATGAGAGGGACAAATTCTATCTCGATTACACAACTTCATCACATTGCTCACACAAGAACCAATCACAACCTTTATAATCGTCCTAGGTTAAAGACAACGTTTGATTGTGTCAAATCACCGTGTTCCTAATGTTGAAGTCTCTCGGTAATCTCAAGTCGAGGACTGGAATATATACCTATCATGAGAAACAACTATGACTTAATCCATGTTATGTTCTCATAGCGGTCGGTCCAAGACTTTGTTCCCTAACAAGTACTCGTGATCTTGATTCGTATCCCTATACGTATAATCATCATATGATCATCAATCAAGACTCACACTAGTCTTAATTCATTATAGTTCCTAGTATAATGATCGACTAGGGACATTTAGGATATTTATGTAAATACCCATGGATCTTATTATAATGTAAACATGCAAATTAATTATAATAAACAGCAAATGAAATCCTCTATTTTTATTAACTAAAAGTATTCATAAAGACAGTTAATGGATTGACCTAGGGCACATGCCCCATCAGGAAGAAGGTAATATACGCCACAATTTAATTCCAAAGTTTAATTCTTTAACGCATGTTTTAATTCTCATTGTTTAATATGACTTTTCGTTCTATATTAGAAATTCTATTCTTTTGTGTTATTCTTTGTTGGTGTGATTGTCAAACCTAAGAGGGGTGCCATATCTTGTAGAGAGTATTATTGTTACAATCTTCAGATTAGGTCACATAATAAATCAATTTTATTGCATAATGGTCGTCTATATAAATAATATAATGTTGATATGTATGTCAGGCTAGAAACATCGAGATTAGATTTCATTTGTAGTAACTAAAGAGAAATTCCTGCAGAATTATATCAAAGTATAATCGATTATTTTGAAATTGGGGAGAGAGAAAAGTCTAGAGTTGGCTATAGAGTTGTTTGCTTACTTCTTTTACAGGTGGCCCTAGGGATATGCATAAAGGATATATAGATTCAATGATATTAGTGCAACAATTTGGAAAACCAGATATTTTTTGGACTACAACTAGCAATCCTAATTGGTTTGTAGATAAAAGAATGAGTTGAGATACAATGATGAGGTCCAAAATAGGTAAGATATTGTTGCACATGTATATAGGGCTAAATTGGAGGAATTGAAAAAAGGCTTGTTCAAAAAATAAATTTTTGAGCCTATTGCAGCATACGTTTATGTTGTAGAGTTTCAAAAAAGAGGTCCGTCCCATGCATATTTTTTAATAATTTTAAAATCACACTAAAAAATTATTGCTCCTATTTAATTTGATAAAATTGTCTGTGTTAAACTTCTTGACAAACAGAAGCATCATCGTTGTTCAAGCTCGTTGTAAAGCACATGATGCATGGGCCATGTGGTGAGTTGAATCTAAAAAATGTTTTTATGATGTCAACGAACAAATGTAAGAATAATTATCCAAAATTATTTGCTCAGTTTACGTGTAACGAAAAAAATTCATATCCAATCTATAAGAGGTAAACTGATGGGAGTGTTGTTAAAGTTAGGGTCTCAAATCAAGATAACTGTTGGGTTCTTCCATATAATCCATACTTACTTTCAAAGTATGAATGTCACATAAATTTTGAAATTTGTTTAACTAGAAAGGCAATAAAATACTTGTACAAATATATTTATAAAAGGCACGATAACATTGCCCTTTGTGTTTGGAATTCTAATAATAGTAGTGATATCGATGAGATTAGCAACTTCCAATCAGCGCGGTGGGTGTCACCTCTAAAAGCAATGTGGCGTATATATGGCTTCATACTAAATGAGATACAACTGTTGGTGATTTCGTTACAATTACAACTTAAAGACAAACAATTGGCGACTTTCAAAAAGAATGCTAATATAGAAAACGAGTCAAAAACATCATTTATATTAATTGAATACTTTGAGTGAAATAAAGTTGATGACTTTGCTCGGACTTTGTGATACAGAGAATCCTCTAAGCATTATGTATGAGATCGTAAATGTAAATCATGGTGCAGACGAAAGCGTTGTACTGTTATTGGACGAGTCATGATGGCAAATCTAATTGAATTTGAATGATACTATTTGCATATATTACTGAACCATATTAGAGGTAGTAAATCTATCGATGAGTTAAAAAATGTCAATGGAGTGACAGTGGCTTCTTTTTTAGAAGCCGCATTATTACATTGTTTTTTTTTATAATTAGATAATAGTTTACAATTATATTTGGAAGAAACATTGATGTATCAAATACCGCATAATTTCTGAAGGCTTTTTGTAACAATCTTAATTTATTGTAACCCTACAAATCCAAATGAACTATGAGAAGAATTCAAACAAAAAATATATGAGGATTTTTATCGAGAATCGCATAATAGATTAGTGATTGAGAGGAGAGTTATGCAACATATCCATTTTATTTTAGAGTCATTAAGTAAACATATTAGAACTTACAATTTGAACTGGCTTTCAAACGGAAGAAAATTAAAATATTACTAATGTGCGTGACATTGCAGAGGAACTAGTGGCCTGTTTGGTTCACATTTTAGTGAATCCTAACACATGGGATTAATTAGTGATGGGACTAACACATGGGTTTAGATAGTTTAGTCCCATTTGTGTATCTTGTTTGGTTGGGAGTTTTAAGGTTGGGATTAAAGGAGGTTGTACATGTACATTTACCAAAGTACCCTTTAGATAAATAACACCAAAACCCCCCATTTCACACATTTCTCATCTCTTTGGAAATGAAGATCGCTGCTGCTCTCCGCGTCCATGAGTAGAAGCTTCACCTTCGTCCAATACAAGAGTGATCGACTTGCGTGAAACAAAAACCGATCTGCTCGATTTCGGCTGGTTCGATTTCGGCCGAGAGCTGTCGATCCTATTCGATTTCGGCTTAGGGTTTCTCCTCTCCTTCTCGCACACACCGGCGCCTTGCGGTTCTTGAAGGCGATGCCTTCCTCCTCCTCGATTCCTCTTTGGGCGTCGATGCAAAACGGGGAGGGAGAACGAAATCTCCAAGTCGCGAAATCTCCAGGTCGCGAGACGAAGAAGAAGAGCAAAACAGGGAGGGAGGTCGAGAGATTTGTTGTTTGTGATTTGGTTAATGTGAGGGGTAAAGTGGCAATCTCCTCTTTCACTTACAATGGATTAGCTAATCCATTGTAAGTGGTGGTATTGTTTAATCCACTACCATGCCTCTTAACTAATCCGCTGGCCTAGTTAATCCTCCAAGCAAACAGTGGATTAACTAGTCCAGTGTGACTAATCCGGGCTAATCCCACGAACCAAACAGGCTATAGATATGAAAGTTTCTCTCGAAGATTTAATGTTGCAATTGAGCCTAAATGATAAGCAAAAACTGGCATATGATTTCATTGTTAGGAAAGTTTTGAAAGATGAACCCGGAATGATTTTCATAAATGAACCTGGAGGTACTGGGAAGGCTTGTTTTTATAAGGCAATGCTAGCGACAATTAGAAGCAAAAAGTTGATCACTTTTGCAATCGTATCTTTAGGTGTAGTGGCACCTATATTACATGGGGGTCGCACGACACATTTGAGGTTCAGAATTCCAATGAAAATCGAGAGCAATAGCACATGTAATGTAAGCAAGCAATCAAGTTTAGTGAAATTGTTAAGGAAGACAGCTTATTGTATGGGATGAAGCTCCAATGTGTAATAAACAAACAATAAAGGCTCTGGATTTAATGATGAGAGACATACATGAAAGTGACTCACCTTTTGGTGGTAAGGTGGTCGTCTTTGGTGGGGACTTTCAAGAAGTCCTACTTGTCATAAGAAAAGGCACCCGTCAAGAAGTTGTTGATGCAATATTACCTAAATCATATTTATGGCCTTTGTTTATAAAGTTAAAACTAATCGATAAAATGTGTGCGAAGTTTGACAAGAAGTTTTCGTATTATTTACTAAGAATAGGGAATGGTATGCAGAAAGAATGCAAAAAGTATCTTGTAAAGGTACCAAAAGATATAGTCATCAAATATGACGATACATATTTATCAATGGAATGATTTTTACTTCACATATTTTTTGATCTACAGTTGTTCAATTCAGATTATGAAAAAGTGGCGGATTGTGCAATACTAGCGATAAGAAATTATTACATTGATCAAATAAATACTTTAGTAATAGATCAATTTCTAGGTGATGTTATCAAATACTATAGTTTTGATCAGTTAATCAACAACAACAACCTTGTTGTTCCTGAGGAGTTTTTGAACTCATTAGTAGTGAATGTGACTCCACCTCATGAATTGATCTTAAAAGAAAATTGTACAATCATGTTGTTGTGGAGCATTAATCCTTTTGAAAGATTATGTAATGGAATGAGGTTAATATGTCGATAATTTGGAAGAAATGTTATCGACGTCGAAATTATTAACAACGACTATAAAGGAAAAAGAGCTTTTTAGCCAAGAATCCCATTTATCACCAACGACGAGCGCAGTCGTCCTTATCATTTAAAGAAGTGCAATTTCCAATTCAATTACATTTTGCTATGAAAATAAATAAGGCTCAAAGACAAACACATCAATCAATTGGCATATATTTGTCTGACCACATATTCTCATATGGCTAATTTTATGTGGCATTGTCATGTGCTTAAGCAGTCGTGGATGTAAAATTTTTAATAAAATCGACGTCACATGGAAAATGTCGATACAAACCAAAAGATATCGTCTACAAAGATCTTCTAAAATTGGTTGAAGATTCAAGATAATTGATTTTATTGCATATTGTGATTAAGATACTGATAAATGATTATTTATACTTATATAATTTTAGTCATATTTTTAGTATAAATATGTTTAAATGAGTGCTAATTCATGTTATTACTACACTTTTAGATAATTGAGTGTGTAAAGGAATGAATTGAGAAAAAATGGGATGCAAAAACCCATAAAACATGTTTGGCATCGTGACAACACAAAGTGGTGATGTAGGAATAAAGGGCACAACATGGGAACATAATGCATGATGTGTAGCGACCCTAAATCCTTAGGCAACCCTGAGACCCGCCATGTCACATCCCACATCACCAAGCCCTATCATGGCCCACTTATCTATGATGCCCCACAACCTAATTGATTGCTTACACTTTTCCAACTAATACTAGTTTAGCTAATTAATCTCTATATAAGTATTAATGATTTAATTAGTCAGTTAATCAATTTATCAAGTTATATTACAATGTTACAGCGGAAGTCTTTAATTGAGTAAGTTATGCAATATTTAAGTAATTGAGAACCCTGCAAAAAAAATACCATGTATATATTAAAAGTGAGATAAGTACAACAAAAGATCCATATACATGTATTTGGTGTTCTACAGTCTCCAAAACACAACAAAATATAAATATATACATATTGATATCACACACAAGCTGGCGTCGCCATCTCAGAGGTAGTCGCCTAATACCACTTTGCCCTTGCATGTCAAAGATCTGCACTTGGTCACTTAACAAATACAATGACGAGTCCAGTGAGTAATATCCCAAGAGAAGTCCACATAATATTCATGAAATAAAACTAATAAACTATAATACATGCAAATATGATCTTTGATAATAGTAAGTCACATTCCTAAGAATATAGGCACCATACGACAAATAAAAATAGTAGCAATTAATAAACAACACATAATAGATAAAAACGCTAAAAAATAAAGCATTAATAAATAAACAACCATAGAATCACGAGAAAACCCTGACTTAAACTAGCCAGTATTTAATAAAACAGGAAAAGAACAACGTATATACTCACAAGCTTACAATGACTAAACCCCAACTACGGTTGGTGGATGAACCCCTCAAAACGTTATTTCAAGTCAAGGGAACACCTTAAATCCCTATGATGCGTAGCTTGGTTTTGATTATGTTAAATAGGATTTGATTAATAATATAGGAAAATAAATGATGATTAGAGACTTATTTAGTGCATTTTTGGGTGTACTAGGTTTAAGGGACAGCAGAATGGAGCGAAATCGGGTAGAGCGAGGCTAGAGATCAATTAAAGAGAAAAAAAATTGAAACTCCTTGTTTTGGTGCTACAAAGTCTCACTTGTCGTAGTGGCACCCACCACAGCGCCCCATGCGTTGTAGCACCTCTTGCAGCGCTATGGAGCCAAGCTCCTATTCTTGGCGCCATGGCACTTGATCTGGCACCACAGCTATGTCCAGGACCTTAAGTTTGCTTGGCACTACCGGCTCTGTGGCGCCCACCACAACACCTATATGGGGTCAATCAAGCCATTTTAGAATGCGACACTAAGCACGACGCCACAATGCCCACCTCAGCGTCGCTATTAGCCAGAGTTCTTTTTGGACTTTTTTAGGGTTTTGTGCCTATTTTGTTGGACCAAAATACCCCTAGACTACATTTATGGGTGTTGGAGATAGAATGAACATATTTGGTTTTTAGAGAATTTGGAGAGAAACTTGTGGAGGCTTGAATATTAGGTTTTGAATTTTGGATTTCTTTTCAACTCTAGGTTTGAATTCATGATTTTTTGCATTTCCGTCATGTTTTGTGTTGTATTGAACCCACTTATGGGGTAATCTCTTTTGTTCTAGGGGTCATTGGACCCCAAGTCGTATTCCTTTTGATTTCAATGTGATTGTGTTTGTTCTTTCAATTCAATTTGTTGAGTTGTGTATTCTTGTTACTATGCTATACTTACCTTGATCAAGTAGGTATAGAACTTAGGGTTTGAGAGTCAGCATGACCATTGGGCTTTTAGACCTGAAATTGGAGAAACATAACCTTAGAACATATGGCACATCGACCGATGGTCATTGACTAAGGAGGTAAATGAATTCGGTGTTTAATGTAGTTTTTCACTTACGCTATTCACGCCGAATGGCGGAGTCCAAATGAGGCGCTTGAATATCCATTACCAAGACCTTGGGATGGAGCGAAAATTAAGGAATTCGCTTATCATCGCATGAATTAGGAGACGTTATAATTACATTGGATTCAAGGGATTCAATTTGGGTGAATTAGACTCCCTAGGACTTCTTTCCATAGCTTAAGCCCTTCTTTTAATTACTTTCTAATAGTTAGATTCATTTAGTTATTAACTTTCATTTACAAAACCAAAATCAATGTGCCTAATGCTATTCCTTAGTTAGAATAAAAATTAGCGTATAACCATCCTTAGGGATACGATAAATTGACACCAATGCGAGTTGGTGCCATTATTACTTTGACGATTATCATATGCTTGTGGTCACTATCAAGTTTTTGGCGCCGTTACCAGGGATGGTAGCTAATTTTTAGTTTTTTTTAGGATAGTTTGTTTAATATTTTATTTTCAGCAATATTTGTTTATTCTTTTTTTTTTTAATTTCAATAACCATCTACAATTTATCTTCTCTTTACTATTGTTATAGGTGTTTTTTTTTTTTTACTATTGTTTTAGGTGTTTTGTTTAAGATTTTGATATAACTCTCCAAAATTTTATAGAGAAAACGTAGGAGCAACAACAATAAGAGGCTAACAATATGGCTAAGAATCAAAAAATAAGAGGAGTGGCCAAGGTGTCTTTGGGATTATTTTAAGCTGGGTGTTTAAGAAACTTATAATGGAGTGATAAGGATTTTAGTTAACAATCGTCCATTTGAGCTCAAGCCAGGATTGATTAATTTGGTGCAAAATAGTCTTTTCAATTACTTACTTAATGAAAACCCAGTGGCTCATGTGGAGATGTTCTTGGAGAACTGCGACACGATTAACATCAATTTTATTCCAAACGAGATCATTAGGATGAGACTATTTCTCTTCACGCTTGCGGCAAAGGCAAAGGCATGGTTTCAAAGGCTTAATCAAAGAAGTATTACATCTTTAATTGATATCAATAAGAGATTCCTCCAAAAGTTCTTTTCTCTTGTGCACGTGGCTGAACGGAAACAAGAAATCAATTCTTTTTGGGAAGACAAGAATAAATTGTTGGGAGAAGCTTGGGAAAAAATAAAAGAGTTGTTGAGGAAGTTTTTGAGATATGGGTTAAAGAAATGGGCCCAATTGCAAATCTTTTACTATAGCATGAATCCAAACATGAGGACTCTAGTTGATGCGGCTTCGTGAGGTACCTTGCTATCTAAAATAGAGGACGATGCATTTGAGTTTCTTAAGATGATGTCTATGAACTCCTTTTTGCAACCAAAAGCACAATCATCATCAAAAAAGGCACTGGGAATGTTTGAGGTTGATTCACACATGATGATAATGGTGTAATTGTCCAATTTATCCGGTCAGATGGGTAAGCTTCGACAAGGGTGGGCAAGTCAACAACCACGATGTCTACAACATGTGCATCAATTGGCTTTAGTTGTCAACCCATTGGATCAAATTTATCAAAGTCCAAAATATGAGGAAACAAATTACATGAACAATCAAAGTTATGGGAATAATTTCAGGCTAAGGGCTCAAACTCCATAGTGGTACAATTTAGGAATCAATTCCAATCCAAATTTGTTGTATGGAAATCCTAGTAATGTAATGGAAACACCTCTGGGTTTTAGGAATCAAGTCTAATAAAGACGAATTCCCCTCGAAGAACAAGCCTCTTTCAAAGCGATTGAGCAATTTTTAAGGGCTATGGATATTAATTGTACCCAAAGGCATGAGAAGAATGAGAAAGAAATGGAGGTAGTAAAGCGGACTATGGATGGAATGTAGCAAACCTCGAAAAAATAGAGGAGGAGAGAACTCAATCCATGAAGAACATGAAAAGACGAATTGGGCAATTGGCGACAACTTTGAATTCTCGTCAAGAGGGTCAATTCCTAAGTAAAACTATTGTGAATCCGAGGGAAGATGTCAGCATAGTGCAGTTGAGGAGTGGTAAGACATTGCCTAAGCTTGTTCGGAAAAAGCCAGTATGATAGAAAAAAATTGAGGTAATTGAAGTTGAGCTGGGTGATGAGCCTGAGGAGTTAGAGCATGATGAGTCCGAGGCAACTAAGCAGTGCGATCAGAATGAGCAGAGTAGTTTGCATGATGATGATATGGTAGAGAGTTAAGAGGTAGGCAGCATTACATTTCCAGATAACCCACCCGTTATAACTTTACCACTACCTTATCCTCAGAGGTTCATGAAATACAAAAATCAAGAACAGTTCAAAAAGTTGCAAGTGAATATCCCTTTTGCCGATGCTCTTGGGCAAATGCCACATTACACCAAGTTTTTTAAGGACATCATTACTCGAAAAAGGAAGATTGAGGATTTTAAGACTGTGGACTTTACTGAGGAGTGTACTGCCATTTTATAAAGGAATCTCCCACATAAATTAAAAGATCTTAAAAGTTTCACCATAACATGCACCATTGGAGTTTGTCTCTTTTATAGGGTGTTGCATGATCTTGGAGCGAGTATAAATTTGATGCCCTTAACTGTTTTCAAAAAGTTAGGTTTGAGGGAGGTTAAGCATGTGAACATGACCTTGCAATTGGCGGATCGATCCTTGTCTTATCCTAAAGGTGTGATCGAGGATGTGCTCGTGAAAGTTGATAAATTTATCTTTCTGGTCGACTTTATTGTATTAGACGTGGATGAGGATGATGAAGTTCCCTTGATTTTAGGGAGGCCATTTTTGGCAACCACTGTAGCTCTCATTGATGTGGAAGAAGGATAGTTGCAATTGCGAGTGAATGATGAAGTAGGGTTGTTCAATATTTACGACATGATGAACAATGCAAGAGCATAGAAGTGGTGGATAGAGTTTCTGAATGCGTGACTGAACTGTCTTGAGAGCAAGCACCAACGATCTTTTGGAGAGATATTTAGTGTAAAGCATCATAGCTAGCCCCACTAATAGATGTACACTTCAGGAGATAGTTAAAAAGTTGGCAGCATTGGAATTACTGGCCACATGTCGTGCGTGCCAAATATAACCTGCAATCGAATTACCAACCACAAGGGTGTAGTAGTGGTAAATACGTAGTCGAATCCACAGGACTTGATTTTTACTCTAAGTTAACTAAAAATGGGGGGGTTTAGAAAGTTTGAAGAAACACTTAATTAAACTAGCAAAAATGAAAAAATCACAAAAGACGATATCAATGAGAGAAAATACCTAAGTCTACGGTTCCACAAGCAAGAGTCAAGATTCAATGGCATATCATGGTTCTCAATCTTTCCAAAAAAATTATTAGTTAAAATTCTCCTAGATTAGTTATAGAAAATCAACGTCCGCTGGAAATTACCAATTCCCCTAATCTCGATAGCTAGGACGTCCGCCACTAACTACTTCCCTAATTAATGTATCCCTATAATCCGCCAATAAGGTTTAACATACTAACCGCAATAATAAGGATTTATGAGAATACTAATCCTAAATAACCAAATCGTGTACGCTTCCGATTTAACCTAGATTCAATTGTTGCACACTCAAGAAGCAAAACGTTTTTATGGTAAACGGGTGAGTGTTCGTCACTTTATTGGTCCAAAAGTACAATTATGGATATAATCGGTCCAAATAACTATAGATTGTCCGCTTAAAAGCATGCAATGGTAATATACATACCCTAGATCTAAACAATATTCCCTAAAATCAACAACAATGAAATAGGAGAAATTAAATTAAAATTATAGATCCCATAAGTTATTCCATGAATCAAGAATCCCACTTGTTTTCCCTCTGACCTAGGTGAAGATTGGTTTAGCCGGACGTAGTTTTCACAATACCAAGGAATAAAAGATGTGTGAGGGCTCCAAAACCATAAAAGTCGACTCCTATGATGAATACCCTTGTTCCTAATATGAAAAACACTAAACATTGCTCTATGGAGGTGAGAGAAACTAATTTTAGGGGTTAGTCTCATAACAAGTTTGCTGAGGAACATCTATGGCTGATTGTTGGTTCAAAAATGGGTTCTGGACACTTGATATAATGTGATAGGCTCACTTAATGAAGAAGCGCCACGTGGCAGTGCGTGATAGGCCATGAAAGCTGTTATGATGGGCTGTGACCAACGAGGAGACGCCACGTATTGCCTAAAAGGGCGTTGGTTCACTCGTGAATGCGCGTGCGAAAATCTGGAGTGTGGTGGAACGGGCATCCCAATGCAAATTGATAGCTACTGTGCGTGAGAAGCTGTTGGTGAGCTGTACTGCTGACGACATGTGGACGAGTGACCTGAAGACGCGTGGCAGGCTAGTATGAGTTGGACGAATGGAAGGCTGAAAAATGGCGAGCTGTGGCGAATTGGATGAATGAGCAACTGACAGATGGCAGCAGACTAGGAAATTGCACACATTGTGCATCATTCTAGATATTGTGACAGCACACAGTTCGAGAAGATCCAATGCATGCTGATGCGAGTCACTTAACTATATCATTTGGTATGTTGTCTCCTAATCTACCCATTACATAACACGTGACTCGAGGCAAATCATCTTGTGTCTGATCATTGCATGTAAATGCTCCATTTTGAGTATTTTTTTTTTCATAGACTCAACCGCGCACTATGTTTCACCTGAAAACAACCAATAAAAAGAATTAAATATATATTTTAGAGATTTTTATATATTAAACACATTATAATAAACTAATAAAAGCCTATAAATATCAACTTATCAAATACCCCCAAACTTAAGACTTTGCATGTCCCGAGCAAAGATGTAAATGACAACACAAACTAAACTAATATCCTATACCCGATTCAGAATTCATGGAGTCATTTTGATGTACATAGCCACCAAGTTAACAAGCAACTCAGAAAATTTCAGAGTTATGATATGTCAAGACTCACAACCCAAACACAATTAAGATTACACTTTAAAGACATAGATTCGATCAAAATAATGGCCATCAACTACTCACGAGTTTTCTTGGTCTATAAATTCAAGCACATAAGTTTAAAATCTCACTTAATCAAGTGAAAACAGTCGAGCTAAATCTTTTATTTGAGGAGTTTTCATAACTTCCACCTTTATTCATCTTATTTTCTCTAGTTTTTTCACATCTTTTCTTTTAAGTAATACGATCCCTACTACATTTCCTGTAGACCGCTTTTCTCACTTTTTTCATCACAAGATTCCCTGTTTCATTTCCTATGGAAAGTTGTGGGACTTTCTATATTAGAAAACTCATGTTAGCCATTCTCACTTCTACTATAATCAAGCAAATTCCCCAATATAGGTTAAAATACTACCACTTGCACAAGTTTGACCATTTACTCCATTTTGTATCTAGCACAAAGCTTAACAATCAACCAAGTCCCTAATCATGAAATCATAAGAATGCTGAGCTACAGGCTCGATTGCATGTTTCTCCTAATTTTCCTTAAGTTTCAAGTAAAAAAGGCAATTATAGTGTACTCATCTACAATCAAATGCATAAAACAAAGTCTCGGGTGACTCTAAATGCAACATATGACACTATGTAAGGTCTAAATGTAAGAACAAACATAGATAGACACATTTCTACTACTAATAATAAAAAAACTATATTAAACGCATGCATGAAAATGTATCATATCCTAGTGACATGAAGGATAAAAGTATCAATGATGAGGAAAGAGAAATGGAAAGATATGAGAATGAGAATTACACCACCATTATCATCTGGAGACCGCATAATTTCAAAAAAATCTAACAATCATATCTGAGGTGTTTAGTAAGAAAATCCATCCAACACAATCCACGATCTCTAAAACAGCCTCAAACTTATTCTAAACCTTATCCCCAAGGTTTAAAACAAGTCAAGAGGTCCACACATAGAAAACAAAGAAAAGGGTAAAAGAACATGACATATATAAGAAGAATGAAGTAATATGAGTTCATGCATAATGATAATAAAATACTAAAATGAATAAACAAAATAATATTTATCAAAATTTAGGCTGCCTCCCAATAGCGTTTTTGTTTGAAGTCGTTGCCTCAACTTGGTCTGAGTTTGTTAATCAGTGTAGACCGGTGTTGCAAGTGACACATCCTCTACATTATAGCTTGGAAAGTCTTCATAAAAGATATTTAATTTGTGGTCGTTCACTTTAAAAGCATTACTAGTCTCCAAACTATGAATCTCTATTGCACCGTGATCATACTCTGTAATCACAACATAAAAATCACTTTTTGACTAGCACAAAAAGATTTCCTAGAGAGATTGCAATCATGGAACGCTTTCATTTTTTTCTTTGTAAATCGGCACATTTTCATATGCGTCGTTCCTAATTTCCTCCGATTCTTGAAGAGTGAGCTTTTATTATTTTCCTACTTCATTGAGCTTCATATTAAGATGTTTCACGGCCCAGTAAGATTCATGCTCGAGCTCGACTGGAAGGTGGCAAGCTTTACCAAACACAAGGCGATATGGGGACATTTCAATTGGCGTTTTAAATGTCGTTCGGTAAGCCAAAACTGCGACATCAAAATGTGTACTCCAGTCTTTACGAGTAGGGTTCACCATCTTTTCCAAGATGGATTTGACCTCCTTGTTAGAGACCTCTGCCTGGCCACTCATTTGGGGATGATACGATGTAGACATTCTATGAGTGACATTGTACCTCATCAGAAGACTTTCAACCGTACAGTTGCATAAGTGAGTGCCTCTATCACTGATCAAGTCACGTGGGGTACCAAATACTGTGAAAATCCTTGATTAGAGGAATTCACATACCACTTTAGAGTCGTTAATGTGCGTAGCCTTAGCTTTCACCCACTTAAACACGTAGTCCACTGCCAAGAGTGTGCAAACATTACCAAATGACACTGGAAACGGTCCCATGAAGTCTATACCCCATACATAAAATATCTCACAAATATGAATCGGGGTCTGTGGCATTTAGTCCCGACGACCAAGGTTACTAGTTTTCTTCTAATAGTTAGGACAAGTCTTAGTAAACATGTATGAATCATGAAAAATAAAAGGTTAGTAAAACCCACTCTCAAGAACTTTTCAAGCTGTCTTACGAGACCGAAGTGGCAACCGCAAGTGTAAGTATGACAAAAAGCTAAGATAGAGTGACTCTTAGTCAGAGAAACACAACGCTTAATAACCTGGTCGGAGCAGAATTTCCATAAGTATGGGTTATCCCACACATAGTATTTACAATCGCTCCTAAGTTTATTTTACTAAGCCTTAGAAAGATGAGGAAATAGCTCGCCATAGGTGATATAGTTCACCGAATCAGCGTACCATGGAAGATCATACATAACAACATAGATGTACTTGTCAGGGAAATCATCCTTAAAAGGGGTAGGACACTCACCATTCTCAATCATGGTGAGATGGTCTGCGACTAGATTCTTTACACCACCTTTATTTTTAATTGTTATGTCAAACTCCTGTAGTAAGAGTATCCGTCCAATGAGCCTAGGTTTGGCATCCTTTTTACTTATCAGGTGCTTCAAGGCAGTGTGATCGGAGTAAATAATAACCTTGGTTTCCAAAAGATAGGGCCAAAACTTCTAAAGTGCGAAGATAACGACAAGGAGTTCTTTCTTAATAGTGGTGTAGTTCGTATGAGTCGCGTCTATAGTACGAGAAGCATAATAAATAACATGTGAAGCTATCCCAACTCTCTGTCCTAAGACTGCACCTATGACATGATTACTAGCATCACTCATAATTTCAAATGGAAGCTCCCAATTAGGGGCCCGAATCACTGATGTGCTAGTAAGTGAGTCTTTCGGTGCATCAAATGCACTCTTACAACTTTATCAAAATCAAAAGGTAAGTCCTTTTGGAGTAGATGGCATAGGGTTGCGCAATCTTCTAAAAGTTTTTGATGAAACGGCGGTAAAAATCAACGTGTCCAAGGAACGATCTAATCTCTCGCACGTTCGTAAGGTAGGGAAGTTTCTTGATAACATCAGTTTTAGCTTGGTCTACCTCTACACCCCTAGCTGAAACAATGTGTCCCAAAATAAGACTTTGGTCCACCATAAAATGAAACTTTTCATAGTTCTAAACTAGGTTCTCCTCGATACACCTGTTGAGTAACTCTGTCGGATTGAAGAGACAACTGTCGAATGAATCACCGTAAATAGTAAAGTCATCCATGAAGAACTCTATGAAATGCTTAACAAAATATCAAAAGATGCTCACCATGTACCTTTAAAAAATGTTAGGTACATTGCATTACCCAAAATGTATGCGCCGATAGGCAAAAGTGCCAAACGGGCAGGTGAAGGTCTTCTTTTCTTGGTATTCAAGTGCTATCGGTATCTGGTGAAAAAAGAATAACCATCAAGATAAAAATAATGAGAGCGACCGGCTAGTCTCTCTAACATTTGATCAGTAAATGGAAGAAGGAAGTGATCCTTCATGGTGGAAGCATTTAACTTCCTATAGTCAATGTATACCCGCCATCCATTTGAAATGCGGGTTGGAACCAACTCACGATGTTAATTGGTGACTACCGTGACTCTCATTTTCATAGGAACCATATGGGCAGGGCTTACTCATTTACTATTAGAGATATGGTAAATCATGCTAGCATCAAGGAGCTTCAGTATCTCCTTCTTCGAGACATCCATCATAAGCGGATTGAGCCTCCTTAGGGTTTTTCTCGTAGGTTTTAACCCCTCTTCCATATATATATGATGCATGCAAGTGGAAGTGCTTAAACCTTTGATATCCACTATGGTCCACCCAATAGCCTGTTTAAACTCCCGGAGTACTCACAGGGGGTCTCTCTTCCTCCAAATGTGTAAGTTTGGTTGAGATGATCACATGGAGTGTGTCATTCTCACCAAAAAACACGTACTTTAGGTGTTCAGGTAATGGCTTCAGCTCAAGTGTGGGAGCTTTAACCAAGGAAGGAAAAAGTCCAGAGTCAATAGTAGGCAACACTAAATAACAGACAATTGGAGGCAAGGGTTGGAATGAATCGAACTCTAAAATAACATCCTCAACATCAGTATCGATGGTCTGAACACTCTGGTGGATATGAATAGTGTTGAAATGATTCTCTAACACTATTTTTACTTCATCATCGCCACTTATAAGTAAGGCCTACTCAACGAATGGATCCATACAGTTCATGGTACACATTATAGTAAAAATGTCACTAGGGTATCTAATCGCATCATAAATGTTAAATTTGATGACTTCACTATCAAACCTCATGGTAAGAGATCCATTATCAACATCTATCTTCACCTTCGCCATTTTCAAGAACAATCGTCTAAGAAGCACTGGAGAAGCATTGGGGAATGGTTCCTCCTTCGTATCTACCACGTAGAAGTTAGCGGGTAACACAAATTTGTTCACTCAGACTAGAACATCTTCGAGAACACCAACAAGTCTAACAACTAAATGGTCTGCCAACTGAATGACAATACTAGTCACCTCTAATGGGCCTGCATTCAATGTCTCAAAAATGGATAGTGGCATGACATTAATAGAAGCGCCAATGTCGCACATAACCCTCTAAATGCTTACATTACCTATAATACATGGCATGAGAATATCATTTAGGAGGCAAATTCTTCTGTAGGATAACCATGATGGTTTCTCCTGTTTGGACATTTTCGTAGCCTTTTAGTTTCATTTTGTTAGTGCATATTTCCTTACGAAACTATGCATACGTAAGGACTTGCTTCAGAGCATCGAGGAGTGGCATATAGATTTACACTCACCGAAAGGTCTCAAGAATATTTTTTTCTTCCTCTTTTTTCTTATCTAGGATGAGTCATTATGGAAAATGAGGTTTCACCTTTCGGGACGAAGGTCTGGTAGTTCTGATTTTGAGGCTCGTAACGAAAGTTTAGGTTGTTCCTCGCCATTATGATCACGTGTCGTGTGTGCCAAATATAGCCCGCGATCGAGTTACCAACCATAAGGGTGTAATGCTGGTAAATACGGGGTGGAATCCACAGGACTTGAGTTTTACTCCAAGTTAACTAAAAATGGGGGATATTCAGAAATTCAATGAAATAATTAATTAAACTAACACAAAAAAGTTCGCAAAAATAATATCAATGAGAATAAATCACCTAAGTCTATAGTTCCACAAGCAAGAATCAAGATTCAATGACATTTAATGGTCCTCAATCATCCCTAAAAGTTATTAATTCAATTTCTCCTAGATTAGCTATGGAAAATCGACATCCGCGAGAAATTCCTAATTCCCCTAATTTTGATAGCCGGGACCTCCGCCACTAACTATTTCCCTAATTAATGTATAACCCTAGACATCCTCCAATTGGGTTTAACACACTAATCGCAGTAATTTCGATCTATGGTAACACTAATCATAAATAACCGGATTGCATCCGCTCCCGATTTAACCTAGATTCAACTATTGCACACTCAATAACCGAAAGGGTTTGACGGCAAACGGTGAGTGTTTGTTACTTTATTAGTCTAAAAGTACAATTACACGGATACTAATAGTTCAAATAACTATAAATAGTCCACCTAAAAGCTTGCACTGGCCACATATATACCCTAGATCTAAATCATATTCAATAAAATCAACAAAAAGAAATTAAAGAAATTAAATAAAATAAAATAATAAAATAATGGATCTCACATAATATGTCATGAATCCATCATCCCGACTTGCTTCCCCTCCGACGTAGGCAAAGAGTTGATTAGTCGATTATCGTCGTCGAAAAAAATCGATGCTAAAAAATAAGAGTCGGTGTTCTTCTCAATAATACCTAAGTTCCTAATATATAAAACTACTAAAAATTGGTCTTTAAAGGTGAGAGAAACTAATTTTTGGGGTTAGGGAGGTGACTCGTGCATCGAGGAGCATCGTAGGGCTGTTTTTGGCTTGAAAATAGTGTCTGCCATGTGTCAGCACACTATTGGCTTACCTGATGTCGCGCAGATGACGTGGCGTAACCGAATTGGACGAGAGAGCTCGTGATGACGTTGTGTGCTATGCGGTAGTGCCACGTGTCGTATGCCGATTGGAGAAGACCCAGCGATGACAGGCTGATGCGTGGGTCAGTGAGTGCCATGTGGCACGTATGTGACGAAGAGAAATCGCGTGATTCATTCCGAAATTCTGGGTGTCTGTGCGAGGATGCATCCCGAGGCATATCGATGGGCAGCTGTAGCGAGGAGAAATGTGCGGGCATGACGTGGCCTGTGATTGCTGACGCGACATTCTTTGATTGGAGGAATTGGTGTGTTGAGGTTGCGTGGCAAGACTCGATTGGTCGAAACAGTAATGCATGACGTGTTGTTATGCTGCTAGGTGACGTGAGGCGCTGACGTGGCATCGCCTGATTGGTTGAACACCGACATGGCAGCTCACAATTAGTTGAAATATGTTGTCTCCTATTCTATCCACCGCGCAATACGTAAATCGAGGCAAACTGTCCGGCATCCGATCACTACATGTAAATACTCTATTGTAAGTATTTTTCCGCCACGAATTCAACCGCATACTCCGTTTCACCTAAAAACAACAAGAAAATATAATTAAATATATATTTTAGTAACTTTTCATATTTAGATATACTAAAATAAACTACTTGTTGTAAATTGGATGACCCTTTAACCAAGCTTATGAATGATCACATTGTCAAGCATGACTCTCACATTGAATTGTAACATCAAGCATGACTTCTACATTGAATGTAACTTGTACACTCTACATAACTTGTATTCAACTCCAATGTATAATCACTTATCCATGTATTGTCATGTAACTTGTAATCCTCTCCAATGTACACCAACTCTTCCATGTATTGTCTATGTTGCTTGTGATGTGTTGTATGACTTGTGGTGTATGTATAACTTGTACACATTGAATAAGTACAATTATCATCATCACCAAATGGCCTATATAAAGGGTGTCAACTCCATTGTAATTCACACACCAATGTTGGAATGGAAATCTCTACATTTCTCAACTCTAGCTCTCTTCTCTCTTGTCTCCTCTTCTCTACTTGTTATAGTAGTTCTTAGTTTATGCCTTCTATACTTAAGTCTCTAGCAAGTCCAACTTAAGTTCTAGTTGGCTTACAACTTAGTTTACAACACGTTATCAGCACGAGCTTGCTCTAGCATTAAGGAGATCTTGAAGTTCAAGAAGGCTTGTTAAGGAGACAAAGCTAGGAAGGTATAACTTTTATTATTTAAATAAGTTCAATTTATTTCTATATAATCATGGTTGCTTCCTTTTATTACATGCATCACTTCTATATGCATATTTTATTCATATACCATGCATTATAACGTCACCGATTGCGAACGTATGCTCTGTAGTTGCGTCTTGTACGATCTTCTACATCAGAAATCAAAAGTCAATATGTGACATATAGTTTTTCTCTTAAAACTACAAACGATTAGTTATTGTTCTATTCTTGATTTTATAATACGAATAATGCTATAAGTTTGAGTTGATAGTGGGTAAGCCTTGTCCCCGGTAAAGCTAAACATTGAAAGGGAGACGGGTTATCCCGTTCGAGGAGGCATGGTATTAAGGAGACTATGTCTCGCCACCCAACCTGGAGGTTGTCCCACCAACTCATACGAATAGTACATTTTGTTTATTAATGAATCAAGTTGTGAACATATATTTAATCATATGTTATGTTTTTACATAAAAAGGGAAAACTATTTTATATTAAATTTATTTTCAAAATATTATTCAACCATAGTTGAATTTGTTGCCTTATTATATTACCGACAAGAATTACTTGTCATGGCAATTAGATACTACAATTTGTGAATAAAGCATATATGCAAAACTCGTGTGTTATACACAATCATTCGCCAATTTCTCTTTAGAGATTTGAAAAGTGAATATTTCACTTTATATATATTTTCACCTTATGGAGTTATATATATACATACAAAAAAGGTAATGCTCCAAAAGCTCAAAATGAGCTAATACCGAGTCTCATGCTACAAAATTTAATCAGTCAAATATTAATTATAATTCCACAATTTTAATTACCTCTATGTTGAGGCTATGTGGAAATATGACTGATGAGACAACAAAGAGGTCACGTGGCCCGCCTCGATTAATTGTTGCAACAAATATCGAGTGCGCGCGTCAATCCAATAAATATTAAGGATTGATTTCTTGTCTCATGGTAGCTGAGTAAAATAATGAGATATTATAAATATAATATCGCTCCCGTCCAATTAGTTAAGCTTCAAATTAAGAAGCATATGTTGCATATAATGATCATGATCGCAATAATAAATTTATGGACGTGGAAAATGTGAAAATATCAGGTAAAGGTCGTATAGACAATTCCACAAAAAAATTGGAACAAAAGTGGTGCACCACTACAAAGGGTAAATAATTATTGACAAGGAGCGCTCATAATTGTGACATTTTTTTGTCATATATGAAAGGCTATTTTGCCTAAATATTGTCATATATATACCTGAATATTTTTGTGACCTTTACCATGCCTTCAAAATCAAAGGCAAAATATTATGAATTTTATCATTGAAAATGGCTCGATAAAACAAGCACATAAGATGTGTTTAAATCGTGACCTAAATATAGGCGATGAGTTTATGTCTTGTGTATCGTGCTACATGCATGTACATTATAATATAAAAGTGAATATTTCTCGAATTCGAACTTAGTGGAGGCTAATGTTCAGGCAATATCGGGTACAACAATTTTATTGTTAATGTCTTATTCAGAAGAAGTCTACTCAGAATAATAGAAAATTTATCTATATGATTTAATCTGAGTATAATATTCCCGGCTTTAACTTTTGGAATATATAAGACACATTAAAACGAATGTCGTCATAAATCAAATGACATTCTTAATGTGGAAAGATCTATTTGATTATCCATAATCATCAATAATGCGAAAATATCATAAATTCGCACGGACATCTTTTATCGAACTGAGTTTTTTTTATCAGCAGAGATTATCTCAAGGCAAATCAATAGGAGACTTATATTGATTTAACTCTCCATTAATCATATTATAAGATGCCTTGAATCCCTGATAGGGAATTTATTTATAGCAAGTTTTGCTAATTGTCACTTTGATGAAGCAATTTTCCCACCATTAGGGGGATATATAAGCCAATTCAAAAGGAATGGCGTGAAATTGCTTGAAACACATCAAATTGCATTAAATTTGTTGTATTATGATCCATGTATAAATTAATATGAACTCGAAGTTCAAAGGATCATTTAGTAGCAACAAATTATGAATCAATTACTTGATGCAAGTATTATATACAAAAGAGTGACAATTATATGCTTCAGCATTAAATGGTTCATATAGAAAACGATGTCCATGTGCAATAAAATGCACAAGATGTCTCACCCATGTGAACATGAGGGGGAGAATCAAAATGAGGTATTGGTTAGTGTATTGCACTCTTTTTCCCTTTGCTTAGGTTTTATCCCACTGGGTTTTCCTTGCAAGGTTTTTAATGAGGCAATTCTAACAATATTAAAACTCTTTATCAAGGTTGGTTAGTGTATTGCACTCTTTTTCCCTTTGCTAAGGTTTTATCCCACTGGGTTTTCCTTGCAAGGTTTTTAATGAGGCAATTCTAACAATATTAAAACTCTTTATCAAAGTTGATTAATATGAGAGCAATGTGTATCATTATTATGCTCCGTATAAAAAAAAAAAAAATTATGAGAGCAATGTACTCTTTTTCTTATACTAGATTTTTCCTACATGGTTTTTCTAGTAAAGGTTTTAATGAGACATATATAAGTGTATCAATGTGTTGCACTCTTTTCCTTAGCTTTGGTTTTGTCCCATTGGGTTTTCCGAGCAAGGTTTTTAATGAGGCAATCAACAATATTATACTACAAATCAATATTGACGAGAACATTGTACTCTTTTTCCTATACTAGATTTTTTCCCACAGGGTTTTTCTAGTACAGTTTTAACGAGGCATATTCTCTCAAAAAGTGTCATCCAAGGGGAGTGTTGTAAATTGGATGACCCTTTAACCAAGCTTATGAATGATCACATTGTCAAGCATGACTCTCACATTGAATTGTAACATCAAGCATGACTTCTACATTGAATGTAACTTGTACACTCTACATAACTTGTATTCAACTCCAATGTATAATCACTTATCCATGTATTGTCATGTAACTTGTAATCCTCTCCAATGTACACCAACTCTTCCATGTATTGTCTATGTTGCTTGTGATGTGTTGTATGACTTGTGGTGTATGTATAACTTGTACGCATTGAATAAGTACAATTATCATCATCACCAAATGGCCTATATAAAGGGTGTCAACTCCATTGTAATTCACACACCAATGTTGGAATGGAAATCTCTACATTTCTCAACTCTAGCTCTCTTCTCTCTTGTCTCCTCTTCTCTACTTGTTATAGTAGTTCTTAGTTTATGCCTTCTATACTTAAGTCTCTAGCAAGTCCAACTTAAGTTCTAGTTGGCTTACAACTTAGTTTACAACACTACTAAATATATATAATACTAACTTATCAAATACCCCCAAACTTAAGACTTTGCACATCCCGAGCAAAGGTGTAAATGACAACACAAACTAAACTAAACTCCTAATATAAATATGCACTGACTCAACTAATCCTATACCCGACCCAAATTCATGGAGTTCCTTTGGTTTACGTAGTCACCAAATTAACAAGTAACTCAGAAAATCTCAGAGTTATGATATGTCAAGATTCGCAACCCAAACACAATTAAGATCCCACTTTGAAGAAAAAGATCCGGTCAAGACGAATGCCATCAACTACTCATAAGTTTTCTTCGTCTATACATTCAAGCACGCATGTTTATAATTTCACTTAATATAGTGAAAGCACTCGAACTAAATCTTTTATTTGAGGAGTTTCACAACTTCTGCCTTTATTCATTATTTTTATTTTCTATTCACATTTTTTTCTTCTCTAATTCTTTTTTTCAATTATCACGATCCCTCCTCCATTTCCTGTGGACCGATTTTCTCACTTTTTCCACCACAAGTTTCCCTGCTCCATTTTTTGTGGAAACCTGAAGGACTCTCTACACTAAGAAAACTCTTGTTAGCTCTTCTCACTGTCACTATAATCAAGCAAATCCCCTGATGTGGGTTAAAATAATATCACTTGTACATATCCGACCATCTACTCATTTTCGTTATATAACACAGAGTCTAACTATCAACTAAGTCCTTAACCATGAAATCATTAAATTGTTGAGCTACAAACTTAATTGAGTGTTTCTCCTAATTTTTCCTAAGTTTCAAGTCAAAAAGGCAACTATAAATTACTCATCCACCACCAAAGGCATGAACAAAGTTTTGGGTGACTCTAAATAACTAATATATATATATATATATATATATATAATATACTAAATACATATATGCATGAACGTTTATCAAATCCTAATGAAATGAGAAAGGAATATGAATGGACAAGAAATGAAAGAAATGGAAGAAATGATATAAAACACCACCATTACCATCCAATATCCGCGTATAACTGCATAAAAAATAAACGATCTCACATGCGGCCTTTCGCAAAAGAATCCATCCAAAACAATCCACAATCCTTAAAACACCCCCAAACTTATTCCAAACCTTTTCCTCAAGGTTCAAAACAAGTCGAGAGGTCCACACATAGAAAACAAACAAAATGGTGAAATAACATGATAAATATAAGATGAAAGAAATGATGCAAATTCATGCAAAATGATAAAAAAATTTGAAAATAAATAAACTAAATGATACTTATTAAAGTTTGGGATGCCTCCCAATAGCGCTTTTGGTTAAAGTTGTTGGCTCGACTTAGGCTGAGTCTGTCAATCATTATACACTGGCGTAGCAAGTGAGACAACCTCCACATTATGGCTCGGGAAGTCTTCATAAAAGATCTTCAATCTGTAGTCGTTCACCTTAAACACATTACCAGTCTCCAAACTCTGAATCTCCACTGCTCCATGATCATACACCGCAGTCACAACATATGGTCCTGTCCACCTCGATCTCAGCTTACCTGCAAAAATCGTAAGATGTAACTGAAATAAAGCACTTTCTGACCAACTTGAAAAGATTTCCTAGAGAGATTGTTGTCGTGGAACGCTTTTGATTTTTCTTTGTAAATCCGCACATTTTCATTTGCGTCGTTCCTGATTTCCTCCAATTCTTGGAGAGTGAGCTTTCTCTCTTTTCATGCTTTATCGAGCTTCATATTAAGCTGTTTCATAGCCCAGTAGGATTTATGCTCGAGTTCAACTAGCAGGTGACAAGCTTTACCAAACACAAGTCGATATGGAGATATCCTAATTGGCGTTTTAAACGTCGTTCGGTAAGCCCAAACTGCATCATCAAGACGTAAACTCCAATCTTTACGAGTAGGATTCACCGTCTTTTCCAAGATGGATTTGATCTCCCTATTCGAGACCTCTGCCTGGCCAATTGTTTGGGGATGATACGCTGTAGATGTTCGATGAGTGAATTTGAACCTCCTCAAAAGATTCTCAACCATACAGTTCCAGAAGTGAGTGCCTCTATCACTGATCAAGGCACGTGGAGTGTCGAATGTTGTGAAAATCCTCGATTTGAGGCATTCACATACCACTTTAGAGTCGTTAGTGCGTGTAGCCTTAGCTTCCACCCGCTTAGACACATAGTCCACTGCCGAGAGTATGTAAACATTACCAAATGACATCGAAACGGTCCCATAAAGTCTACACCCCAAACGTTAAATATCTCACAAATATGAATCGGGGTAAGTGGCATTTGGTCCCGATGACTAAGGTTGCCAGTTTTCTAACAGTTACTACAAGTCTTGGTAAACATGTATGAATCATGGAAAATGGTGGGCCAGTAAAACCCACTCTCAAGAACTTTCCTAGCTGTTCGACGAGGACCGAAGTGGCCACCGCAGGCGTAAGTATGACAAAAAACCAATATGGAGTGACTGTCAGTCTGAGAAACACAACGCCTGATAACCTGGTCAAAGCAAAACTCTCATATGTATGAGTCATCCCATACATCGCACTTAGCATCGCTCCTTACTTTATTCCTTTGAGCATTCGAAAGGTGAGGAGATAGCTCGCCCGAGGTGATATAGTTCACCAAATCGGCTTACCAAGGGAGATCTGCCATAACGGCATACAATTACTCATCAGGGAAATCATCCTTAAGAAGAGTAGGACTCTCACCATTCTCAATTCTATTGAGATGCTCTGCGACTAGATTCTCTGCACCGCTTTTATCTTTGATTGTGATGTCAAACTGCTGTAGTAGGAGTATCCATCTAATGTGCCTAGGTTTGGCATCAATTTCGCTCATCTGGTACTTTAAGGTAGCATGATCGGAGTAAATGGCAACCTTACTTCCCAATAGATAAGGCCAAAACTTCTCAAGTGCAAAAATAATGACAAGATGTTCTTTCTCGGTAGTGGTGTAGTTCATCTAAGACGCGTCTAGAGTATGAGAAGCATAGTAGATGACATGTGAAGCTCTCTCGATTCTCTATCCTAAGACTACACATACTACATAATTACTAGCATCACACATAATTTCAAATGGAAGCTCCTAATTAGGGGTCTGAATGACTGGTATGCTAGTAAGTGAGTCTTTCATTGCATCAAATGCACTCTTACATGCCTCATCAAACTCAAAATGTACGTCCTTTTGAAATAGATGGCATAGGGGTTGTGCAATCTTTGAAAAGTCCTTGATGAAACGATAGTAAAAATTGGTATGTCTAAGGAAAGATCTAATCTCCCCCACATTCGTAGGGTAGGGAAGTTTCTTGATAACATCAATTTTAGCTTGGCTTACTTCTACACCCCTGGCTGAGAAAATGTGTCCCAAAATAAGACCTTGATCCACCATAAAATGACATTTTTCATAGTTCAAAACCAGTTTCTTCTCGATACACCTACGGAGTACCTTTGCCAGATTGTTGAGACAAATATCAAATGAATCACCATAAACAGTAAAGTCATCCATGAAGACCTCAATGAAATGCCCAACAAAATCTGAAAAGATACTTACCATGCACCTTTGAAAGGTGGCAGGTGCATTGCATAACCCAAATGGCATGCGCCGATAGGCAAAAGTGCCAAATGGACAGGTAAAGGTCTTCTTTTCCTGGATTTCAGGCGCTACCGGTATCTAATGAAAATCGAAATAACCGTCAAGACAATAGTAATGGGAACGACCGGCTAGTCTTTCCAACATCTGATCAAGGAATAGTAGGGGGAAGTGATCCTTCCTGGTGGAAGCATTTAACTTCCTATAGTCGATGCATACCTGCATCCATTTTGAATGTGGGTTGGAACCAACTCACCATGTGAATTGGTGACTATCGTGACTCTCATTTTCTTAGGGACCATATTGGCTTGTTGATTGTCCTCAAAGAGAGTAGGGCATTCATCAGTTACATGATTTGTGGCAAAACAGAAGCCACAAGCTTTGACTTGCACTTTGTCAAAAGAGAGTAGACGTTCCATCATGGAGGTTAGTTGGTTAATTTTCAGGTAAATGGAACTAGGGACACTCCCTACAATCAAACTTAGTAAGCAATAGCATCAAGATCAGCATAAAGGCATGACTGTTGTGCAATGTCTGCATATAATTGCTTCATTTGGGCTGGAGTTTTGTCTCGAATGCGACCCCCACATACATTATCAATTATGCGTTGTTCTATGGGCAACATGCCAACATAGAAGAATCAAACTATGGCCTTCTCAGACTGGCCATGCTGCGGGCAGTTAGCAATCGATCACTTATAGCGATCCCAATATGCACCAAATGATTCGTCCGACCTCATTTTGATGCTGCATATTTCCTTGATGAGCTTAGCAACTCTATCCTCAGGGAAATATTCATTCAAAAATACGTTTGACATTTTATTCCAGGAGTTAATGTGGAAGGTAGAAAAGTCATTCCTTGGCTTTTTCTTTAAGGCAAAATGGAAAAGATCTGAGCTTGACAATTTCCTTGTCCGCATTGAAGGGTTTCATTGACTTGCAGGTAGTATGAAACTCTTTCAGAAAAGTAATAGGATCTTCATTCTCGCCACCATGGAAGGATGGTAGGAGATGAATGAACTCAGACCTCAACTCAAAGTCTCCGACATTATCCGGGTTGTTGATGAAGAGGGGTTGTTATGCCAAAAGAGCTTGAAGCTCTTGATTGGCACGACCCATGGTGATTTGGCAATTTGCAGCCATATTCAGATGATTTTGGCATTCTTGTTGCCTAAGTTGAGTATCTCTAATCCACCTATGAAATGTTCTTTCTGGCTCAAGATCGAAAGGTAACAATGAACCAGCCTGTTTTGACCGAATGAGGTGTGGTAACATAAAACAAAAAAATAATAGAATAGAATAGAAACTTAAACTCAGAGTAAGGACTAAGTACACGGCAACGATGCCAAAATTTGATCACGTGTCGTGCGTGCCAAATATAATCCGCAATCGAGTTACCAACCACAAGGGTGTAGTAGTGGTAAATACAGGGTCGAATCCATAGGACTTGAGTTTTACTCCAAGTTAACTAAAAATTGGGGTTTTCAGAAATTCAATGAAATAATTAATTAAACTAACGAAAATAAAAAGTTCGCAAAAATAATATCAATGAGAAGAAATCACCTAAGTATATAGTTCTACGGCAATAATCAATATTCAATGGCATTTAATGGTCCTCAATCATCCCTAAAAGTTATTAATTAAATTTATCTTAGATTAGCAATGGAAAATCTAAATCCGCCAAAAATTCATAATTCCCCCAATTTCGATAGCCAGGACATCCCCCATTAACTATTTACCTAATTAATGTATAACCCTAGACATCCGCCAATCAGGTTTAACACACTAACCGTAGTAATTTCGATATATGGGAACACTAATCCTAAATAACCCGATCGCATCCGCTCCAGATTTAACCTAGATTCAATTATTGCACACTCAAGAATCGAAAGGGTTTAACGGCAAACGGGTGAGTGTTTGCTACTTTATTGGTCTAAAAGTATAATTACATGGATACTAATAGTCCAAATAACTGTAAATTGTCTACCTAAAAGCATGCACTGGCCACATACATACCCTAAATCTAAATCATATTCAATAAAATCAACTACAACGAAATAAGAGAAATTAAATTAAATTAAATAATAAACTAATAGATCTCACGTAATATGCCATGAATCCATCATCTCCGACTTGCTTTCCCTCCGACCTAGGCAAAGAGTTGATTAGCTGATCATCGTCCTCGAAGAAAGTCGATGCCAAAAAATAAGAGTCGGTATTCTTCTCGATAATACCTAGGTTCCTAATATATAAAACTACTAAAAAAATGGTCTCGCGAGGTGAAAGAAACTAATTTTTGGAGTTGGGAGGTGACTCGTGCGTCGAGGAGCATCGTAGGGCTATTTTTGGCTTGAAAATAGTTGTCTTCCACGTGTCGGCACGCTATTGGCTCACCTGCTTCATGCAAATGACGTGGCATAATTGGATTAGATGAGAGAGCTTGTGATGACATTGTGTGCTTTGCGGTAGTGCTACGTGTCGCACGCCGATTGGAGAAGACCCAGCGATGATAGGCTGTACGTGGGTTAGTGAGTGCCATGTGGCATGTATGTGACAGAGAGAAATCGTGCGATTCATTTTGAAATTATGGGAGTCTGTGCGAGCACGTTTCCCGAGGCAAATCAATGGGCAATTGTAGTAAGGAGAAATGTGCAGGCATGACGTTGCCTTGATTGCTGACGCGAAGCTCTTCGATGTGAGGAATTGGTGTTGAGGCAACGTGGTCGAAACAGTAATGAATGACCTGGTGTTGTGGTGCTGGGTGACACGTGGCGCTGATGTGGCATCGCCTTATTGGTTGAATGCTAACGTGGTTGCTCCCAATTGGTTAAAATATGTAGTCTCCTATTCTACCCACCGTGCAATGCGTAAATCGAGGCAAACTGTCTGACATTCGATCATTGCATGTAAATACTCTATTTTGAGTATTTTTCCACAGCGAATTCAACCGCGCACTCCGTTTCACCTAAAAACAACCATAAAATATAATTAAATATATATTTTAAATACTTTTCATATTTAAATATATTGAAATAAACTACTAAATATATATAAATACTGACTTATCACGTTGCGTGATTTTATGTATTCCTAAACGGGACTCTAAGTGGTCCCTAAAACTGATTACCCATGGCATTGGCCTATTGATTGTCCTCAAAGAGAGTAGGACATTCATCAATGGCATGATTTATGGAAATAAAAATGCCACTAGCTTTGACTTGAACTTTGCCAGAGGAGAGGAGACGCTCAATCATGGAGATTAGTTGGTTAATTTTCTAGTCAGTAGAACTCAAGACACTCCCTGCAGTCAGACTTCGGTAAGCAGTAGCATCAAGATCACCATAAAAGCGTGACTATTATGCGATGTCCTCATACATTTGCTTCATTCAGCCCAGAGTTTTATCTCGAATGTGACCCCCACACACATTATCAACCATGAGTCATTCTATGGGTCACACGCCAACGTAAAAGAAACGTGTTATGGCCTTCTCAGACTGGCCATGCTACGGGCAACTAGCAATCAATCACTTATAGCGATCCCGTACACCAAATGATTCGCCTGACTTCATTGTAATGCTGCATATATCCTTAATGAGCTAAGCAACTCTATCCTCAAGGAAGTATTCATTTAAAAACGCAGTTGTCAACTCTTTCCACGAGTTAATGCAGCCAGGTGGAAGGTAGAAAAACCATTCCTTGGCTTTGTCCTTAAGGCAAAACGGAAAAGACTTAAGCTTAATTGTGTCCTCATCCACATTGAAAGGTTTCATTGACTTGCACATAGTCAGAAACTCCTTCTGGAAAGTAATGTGGTATTCATTCTCAACACCATGAAAAGATTGTAGGAGATGAATAAACTTAGACCTTAACTCAGAATCTCCAGCATTATCTGGATAGTTCATGCAGAGGGGTTATTATGCCAAAAGAGCCTGAAGCTCTTAATTGGCATGCCCCATAGTGATTTGGCAATTTTTAGCCATGTTTAGAGGATTTTGGCCTTGTTGTTGCCTAAGTTGGGTCTATCTAATCCACCTATGAAATATTCTCTCTAGTTCAGGATCGAAAGGTAACAGTGAACCAACCGATTTTGACTAAGTGAGGTATGGTAGCATAAAACTAGGAGAAAAAAAAAGAACACTAAACTCAGAGTAAAGTTAAACTTCCCAGCAGCGACGCCAAAACTTGGCCACGTGTCGTGCGTGCCAAATATAACCAGCAATCGAGTTACCAACCACAAGGGTGTAGTAATGGTAAATATGGGGTCGAATCTACAGGACTTGAGTTTTAGTCTAAGTTAACTAAAAATGGGGGGTTTTGGAAAGTTTAAAGAAACACTTAATTAAACTAGCAAAAATGAAAAATTCACAAAATATGATATCAATAAGAGAAAACACCCTACGGTTCCACTAGCAAGAATTAAGATTTAATGGCATATTATGGTCTTCAACCTTTCCAAAAAATTATTAATTCAAATTCTCTTAGATTAGATATAGAAAATCGACGTCCGCCAGAAAGTCCTAATTCCCCTAATCTCAATAGCTTGGACGTCTTCCACTAACTACTTCCCTAATTAATATAAAACCCTAGAGATCCGCCAATGAGGTTTAACACACTAACCACAATAATAAAGGTCTGTGGGAATACTAATCCTAAATAACTGAATCGTATACTCTTCTGGTTTAACCTATATTCAATTGTTGCACACTCAAGAACTAAAAGGTTTTTACGGCAAACGGGTGAGTGTTTGTCACTTTATTGGTCCGAAAGTACAACTACAGATATAATCGGTCTAAATAATTGTAGATTGTCAACCTAAAAGCATGCAATAGCCATATACATACCCTAGATCTAAACCACATTCCTTAAAATCAATAACAATGAAACAAGAGAAATTAAATTAAATTTAATAAAAATCATAGATCTCACAGGTTATGCCATGAATCAAGAATCCAACTTGTTTCCCTTCCGACCTAGGCGAAGATTAGTTTAGCTAGACATGTTATTCATAATCACAAAATAAGAAAAAATGTGTAGCGGCTCTAAAACTATGAAATCTGACTCCTCAGATGAATAACCTTGTTCATAATATGAAAAACCATTAAAAATTGCTATTTGGAGGTAAGAGAAACAAATTTTGGGGGTTAGTCTTGTAACACGTGCGTCGAGGAGAATCTATGGCTGATGTTTTTGCTCAAAATGGGTTCTGGACACTTAGCAACATGTGAGAGGTCCGTTTAATGAAGAAACACCAAGTGGCAGCACATGATAGCCCATAGAAGCTGTTGTGACGTGTTTTGACCAACAAGGAGATACCACGTGTCAACCGAAAGGGAGTTGGTTCACTCATGAATGTTGGTGCAAAAATCTAGAGTGTGGTGTAATGCACATCTCGAGGCAGATCGATAGTTGTTGTTCGTGAGAAGCTACTGGTGAGTAGTTCTACTGACGACATATGGACGAGTGACCCAAAGACTCTTGGCAAGCTAGTACGAGTAGGACAATTGGAATGCTGACAAATGGCAAGTTGTGGCAAGTTGGACGAATGAGCGACTACCACGAGGCAGCGGATTGAGAAATTGCACACATTGTGCATCATTCAAGGAACTGTGACGCCACATGATTCAAGAAGATCCAACGCATGCTGAAGCGAGCTACTTAACTGTGCCATTTGGTCTGTTGTCTCTTATTCTACCCACCGCGCAGCATGTAACTCGAAGCAAATTGTCTAGCGTCTGATCACTGCATGTAAATACTCCATTTTGAGTATTTTTTTCACCATGAACTGAACCACGCACTCTGTTTCACCTGAAAATGACCAATAAATATTATGAAAAATATATATTTAAGATACTTTTATATATATTAAAGAAATTAAAATAAACCAATAAAAGCATATAAATACCAACTTATCAATTAGTGAACAACATGGAGTTGAGCAGTTGGAACTCGAGCCCAAAAGTGCAACTATTAAATCGACTCCAGAATTGAAGCCTTTGACGGAGCATTTGCGATACTCTTACTTGGTAGACGAGTCTCATATCTTGTGATCATATCTTTTTTATTGACCAAGTTGGAGGAAGAGAAGTTGTTTCGTGTCTTACGTGAGCACAAATCAGCTTTAGGGTGGATAATCAAGGATATCAAAGGAATTAGCCCATCTATTGTACGGACCAAGTTTTGATGGAGGAGGATCATAAGCAGCTAGTAGAGCATTAACGCTGCTTGAATCCTATGATGAAAGAAGTGGTAAAGAAGGAAATTTTGAAGTGGCTTAATATGGGAATCACATATGCAATTTTTGATAGTTCATGGGTCTCACCTGTGCATGTTGTCCCCAAGAAAGGGGGAATGACCTTCAAAATGAGGAAAAAGATATGTTGTAGATGAGAAATGTGATGGGATGGCATGTTTGAATTTACTACAGGAAGCTAAACACGGCGACTAGAAAGGATCATTTCCCATTGCTTTTTATTGATCAGATGCTTGACAGATTGCCGGGGTTTGACTACTATTGCTTCCTTGATCGGTATTCAGGATACAATCAGATTGTAATATCGTCGGAGGATCAGGAGAAGACTACTTTCACATGTCTATATGGTACCTTCGCATTTTGAAGAATGCCTTTTAGTCTATGTAATGCACCAGCGAAATTTCAATAGTTACGATGGCAATCTTCTCGGATATGCTGTTGCATATAATGGAAGTATTTATGGATGATTTCTTGAACTGTGGGGCTTCTTTTGAATTGTGTTTGAAGAATCTCTCCTTGATCTTGAAAAGGTGTCAAGACACCAATTTGTTCTTGAATTGGGAAAAATGTCACTTTATTGTCCGATAGGGTAATGTTCTCGCTCATTGGGTGTCATCTTATGGGTTTGAGGTAGATCACATAAAGGTAGCTATAATTGTTAAGCTTCCAGTGCCTAGAAATGTCAAAGATATTTGGAACTTCTTGGGACATGTTCGGTTCTATCGTCGCTTCATTCGGGATTTCTCAAAAATTACGAAACCTTTGTGTGGTTGCTTGAAAAAGATGTTCCTCTTGAAACGAATGATGATTGTTTGACTACTTTTCACACATTGAAAATGACATTAATTTAAGCACCTATTGTGGTTTTCCTCGATTAGGATTCTGATTTTAAGATCATGTGTGATGCGAGTGATTTTTCCATGGGGCCGTATTAGGTCAGTTGAGAGAGAATCTTTCTGGCAATTTACTATGCAAGCAAATTGTTGGATCCAGCTCAGCAGAATTACACTACCAATAAGAATGAGTTGTTGCAATCATTTTCGCTTATGAAAAATCTTGTTTGTATATTATGGGATCTAAAGTCATGATGTTCACGGATCATTCGACCATTTGTTATTTCTTTGCCAAGAAAAATGCAAAGTCGCAGTTGATTCGATGGGTTCTTTTATTGCAAGATTTTGATCTTGAAACCATGGACAAGAAGGGCAGTGAGAATGTGGTAGTCGATCACCTTTTGTGCTTACCACATCGAGAGGCAGATACAAAGAAGCCAGACTCAGACACTTTCCCGGATAAGCAACTGTTTAGAGTGTAAGTTCAAAAACATGTGCCATTGTTTGCAGATTTTATGAACTGCTTGGCATGTCGAGTGTTGCCTCCTGATTTGAGTCTGTCTGAAAAAAAAAAGATATTTTTGAGTAATGTGAAGCATTATCTTAGGGATGAGCTATATTTATTTTAGTGATGCAATGCTGGGTTGGTCCGACGATGTGTTCCCGAAGATGAGTTCATGGGAAACTTGGAGGGATTTCACTTTTCTCCATTTGGCGGCCACTTTAGTGTGCAAAGGACGGTGGCAAGGTGCTCTAATATGGTTTCTGTTGGCTATCTTTTCAAAGATAGCTATATCTTTGTGAAGACTTGCAATGAATGTCAAATAACCGGTAACAATTCGAGACGATAAGATTTTCCTTAAACTACCTTTCAAGAACTAGAATTGTTTGATGTTCAAGGAGTTAATTATGTGTCGAAATGGGTTGATGCGGTGGAAATGACAAAGAATGACGCTAGAGTTGTTAATGATTTCTTAAAAAAGAGTATTTTTTGTCGGTTTGGGACACCTCGGGCCTTGGTGAGTGATGAAGGATCTCATTTTTGCTATAAAGCATTAGATACGATACTTCAAAAGTGTGGTGTGCAACACATGACTTCTTTGGCTTATCATCATCAAACCAATGGCCCAGCCGAAGTGAGTAATCGCGAGGCGAGATAAATTTTGGAGAAAAACATAAATTCTTGTTGGAAAAACTAGGCATTACATCTTGATGAGGCGTTATGGGCGTATAGGACGACATTCAAGACACTAATCTAGACATCTCTGTATAGGTTGGTATATGGGAAGGTATGTCACTTACCGATTGATATGGAGCACAAAGCATATTGGGCATTGAAGACGTTAAATCTTGACATCAAAGCCGCCGACGATGCTCGATTACTTGAGTTGATGGAGTTGGATGAGTTCCGACTTCATTCCTATAAGAATGTAAAGTTGTATAAAGAGCAAATGAAGAGGTGGCATGATCAAATGATTGAATATAGAACCTTCAAGCCGAGATAGTTGGTGTTACTCTATAATTCGTGGCTCAAGCTCTTTTCGGGAAAGTTGAAATCAAGGTGGTATGAACCATGTGCTTTCGTTCAAACATGGCCTTTTGGAGTGATAGAACTTTGGAGTGATAATGGTAAGACGTTCAAAGTGGATATTCAGAGAGTGAAGATCTATTATGCTTTTAAAGTGTGGCAAAGCAACTTTGCCACAACAAGAAAATGATGGTCACGTGTTAGGCGTCTAGCTAACGACGAAAAATTTAGCGCTACTAGGAGGCACCCTGGAGTTACCTTGTTTAGTGTATTAGTAAATAAATGATTGGATTTATTTGCAAGACTAACTAGGTGTATACACACGATTTCAGGTTGATCTCTATTTGTTGGGTGATTTATCATCAAAGTTGATGAATTCGAAACAACTGAACTAGGGAGTGCTCGAGCATGTCATCGTTAGCTTGCACTTTGAATTTATTCCTTCTCTTTAGTTAAACTGTTTTAGATTGTTAAATTGTACTAAAAACAATGTTTAATTGGTGTGGGTATGTCGATCCGATAAGCGGGCATGGGGCTGAGAGCTTGGGTGAAGAGCCCAAAACAGCAAAATTTGACATGTTGGTTTAGGGCGTCGACTCTGGCCCCACGGTGCCGAGTTCAGTTCCATAAACCAACTTGTTCGTGTACCTGGCGCTAGACTGGGTGCCAAGAAGAGGAAAGCTCCCGATCCAAGCGCTGAGGCGCCGGCCTCATCGCTGGAGGTAATGCCCCTTAAACCCTATACTAAAAAAAACATTGTTGCAGTGGCCCTGAGGCGGGTGCAATGGTGTCGTGCCCTAGCGCCACAAACAACGACTTTCATATACGGGCGCTGACCTCGGTGCTAGGCCCAATGCCCCATTATTATATAAGGGATTTGCCCTTATTTCTTCCCCTCGCAAAGATTCTTCACCACTTCTAGCCGACCCTAACATCTCCCCCACCCCTTCCAACTTTCTCTAACACCACAAATCTCGCCTCTAATCCACCAAATAACACCTAAATATAGTAGGAAGGCTATAAATCTACTTTTTATCTTCACTTTTGGATTTCTATCGTGGTGTTTGTGTTGTGATTTCTTCTCCTCTACAAGGCATGTACTCATACCCCTTTAGATTTCGTAAGTTCAATTTGAGATAGGTCTACTTGATGATGGGTTTGATTTCTCTGTGATTTTGTTAAATAATTAGAGACATAGAGATGTGTTGTGAATTAGTTATAAGGTGTTTGATGAAATGGCATAATGACACCTTGTTGCTCAATCCATTGTGTCTCTCATAGCCGTTGTATAATTAGAGATTTAAAGATGTGCGTTAATTACTTATAGAAGTGGGTGCTCCAAATGTGTTCCAACTACCTTGTTTCCTTGTTGTTCAATTGCCTCATTGATATATTTGTATGCTCTTACTTTATGATCAATTTTGGTGCTTATTAAATTGCATTCAATAAATCCATTTTGCAAGGGTAATACTTCCATGAATAGCAATTTTTGAGGTTAAGACGTCGCATCACACACTTTCACTTAAGTTTGGGGGGAATTTGTAGTATAACATTATATCAAATAATGTGGTATAAGAGACCGTGCAAATGTTTTTGCTTTAGTATTTTACCACACTTCATGTGTTTGTTTGTAGATGACTAAGATTTTTGTGCTAATGTTTGATATTGCTAGGACTCTTACTTATCTCAGCCCGTATCTTGCATTTTTATGTCATTCTCACTTGGACTTACCAATTCATTTTTTTTCTTCTCAGGATAAGTACTTCACAACCTTCTCGATCTAAACTGCCAGTAATCACGTCGTGAAGTTGTTGAATCTAAAATCGAACCTGACGAAGAGAATATTAATTATCACCTTAATAAAGAGGCAGAAGCGAGGTATAAAAAGTACTCTTCAGTAAAAATCAAGCCTTGACACATTTTTATGGTGTCCAACAAGCATAAAAAGCACATTTATGACATTGTGGCTCAGCTTTATTGGAAAAATGCAGCCCTAGGTCAAGACAGTGATAAGGTTGTGGCATTCAGTGAGCTCACATTTAAATTCTACGCAAATAGACACTACGCCTGTTCAAGTAAGTCGGTATTGGTGAGATATATGCAAGTTTCAATTAGTGGTACATCTGTGAATAAGGCTCTTAGCATAACATTGGATTAAACAAAGTCTACTTTCCATGGCGTCCAAGGAATTACACCCAACAACGGATTGCAAATATTATTTGTGTTCCAGCTAGCAGTATGGAAAATGAGTAAGGATGAAGTTATCGAACAACATTTAGACATAGAAAATCTAAGGCGGTCGCACCGAGGTTGCGTGACGGCCCCAATTTTCCACAAATTGGGCCCCGCCCGACCTAAGCCCATGTGGACCCCCGAGTCAGTCTCGCAAGGTCAACGCAGACCTAGTCAGCCTTCCAATCCCTCATTATACATAAATTCACGATTTTAAGTTGAGTTATTAATATTTTGCAAGTTTCACAATTTAGCGGAAGCAATTGCTGTCGTCCGCGATCTCTCGTCGTCGCGCGGCTGCTGCGTCGTCCGGTGCTGCATCGTTCGGTTTTCTCGCCGCCATCTCCCTCTTTCTTCTTCTTCTTCCTCCTCCTCCTCCCGATCACTCTCTCTTTCTTTCCTTCCCTTCCGATCTCTTTTTTTCCATTCTTATCCGATCTCTTTTTTTTTTTTTTTCTTTTATAAATATATATATTTCTTTTCTATATATATTCATATATAGATATATATACACACACACACACACACACACACACACATATATATATATATATATATATATATATATATATATTTGCATTTTAAATTTTTGTTTTATTTTCTATTTGATGTGACCACATTAACATTACTATAGTCACATTACGCCGCTACTTCGATCCATATCGACACGTGACTCGAGGCGCGTCCCCGTTCGTGTTTCAGCTCACCGCATTCCCCGCGTATACTTTTCTCAACAAATAGCATTAAAATCTTAAATTGCATATTCTCGGTGTATCCACTCAGGATTCTGACATGCGTATTCGATGAGTGGGTCCCACACACGACCTTGACTTGACACGTGGCACAAGTCAAATTTTTCGGGTCGTTACAGGTTGGCTCTATTTCATATGTGCAACCTTAATTCTATCTAGGAACACAAGTGAGATCACACTAAAGCGCTGCACTCTATTGGCGCATATTTTGGAATGAGATGATGTAGACTTTGGCAAAGTCATTTCACTCTCATTGAAGAATCTTCTTCTTAGCCTGCTAATGAAAGTCCTTTATCATCCATGGATAATCACTCTTCTTTGCAAGCAAGCATCAGTCCACTTTTATAATGATGAATATGACATGAAGCTAGGCATAATTTCAGATGTTATGCTATGGCAGTGTGGGTCACCTCCGGGATTCATAGATTTTGATGATGAACCACCAGAGCAGCAGCCAGAACCATTGCGTAGGCCACAGTGGCGTTTACATCAACAAGCACCGACTCAGACTTTTGAGCATAGGGCACAACATGAGGATACAACGGCTAATTAAGGTGATGTGGATCCTAAATCACTAGCCATGATTGCCCATCCTCAGCATTAGTAGAAACACCCTCCAGAGGATAGATACTTTCGACTATTAGAGGAGATGCAGCAAAATCAGCGAGCGATGCAACAATAGTTAGACATGATGGAGCAAACACAACGATCATATCAGCATGTTAACGTGTTACATCTAGAGGGAATGGCGCTATACGAGACATATATTTTATCACCCAAATGATCGTAGTCACCCGTTTCCACCTTTCGCATGCTATTATGATGATGCTGGTGAGCATCGAGTGAGGGACGACTTCCCTTCCTTATCTGAGAATTGATCTTGTATCTTGTTTTATCTAAGCATCAGGCATTTCACTCAGAAGAGTCTCAGTTCCCACACTCTATCTCCTTTTTGTTTATTTTGTTTCATTTATTTTGGTATTATCTTGACTTCTTTATATTTGTCTGTTGAGTTATTTTTCATGCTTGCCCACTTTCATGTTTTTCTTTATTTTTATTTTAGGGTTCATTAAGGGCAATGAACATCTTAAGTTTAGGGATGCATAGTGCCTATTTTGCAAGCATGTGAATATTAGTTAGAGAATTATTTTGTTTCTTCCTTTATATGGCTGACAATCTATGATATATTTTTTATTAAACCAATGAGACGAAATACCTGGGGAAGAGTATAGGGCACATGTGCTGAAGTGTTTAGCTTAGCTAGATTGGGGTTTCTCTGAAAATACTTAGTGTAAGGAAGGACTTATGCCAATATAAAAAGAGGATAGACTAAAATTAGGTGGGCATCAATGAGGATTCAGGGATTCTAGAACTTATTTTAAAGCCACTTGAGGCGACAAATTCCGAACTTAAAGAATTTAGGAGAGGAGTTAGGCCATATTTGAATGTTTTTCACAAGATCCTATATCTCTTTCCATACATTAGATCGCTAGTTATCCCACTGAGCCTTGCTTATCATGAAGTTTTGGCACCCCTCATTGCCCCGAGCTGAAAAAGCTTTAAACCTCCCAAAAGTTAGATTGTTGAGCAACCCTTAACCATGATAAAAGAGCTTGTGAATTATGAGTGAATGAGAAAATTAACCCGAAAAAGGGAAATGTCAAAAGAAAGTGAACAATTCCACCAAATTAAGTCCAAAGAAAAAGAAGAAAATATGGATTGGTGTGATAAAAAAGAATGGTTATGAGCGGACTCCTAAATGAATATGAAATTTTTTGTTTTGAGAGTTTATTCTTATTGAACGCTCAATGTATGGAAGGAAAGGGTTTGAGAATTCTATCTAACTTTGTTTGAACTTAAAAATCTCCTTTTTGATACACCAAGCTATGGCCCCATTACAACCTATCAAAGACCTAAGGATTCTTGGTCTTGTAACTTTGATGATAGTAAATAGTGGAACGAAAAATGAGCTTATGGAATCTCTTGGAAGCTGATGTTTTAAATGAAGAATCATTGAGGTTTCAAATCTTTTTGTGGACTTTCTTGAGTACTTGCGGCTAGAGTTTCAAAACTAGAATTGGGTTGTTGAAAGTGAGACCTTATGAAAATTGGGTTAAAATGCTGGGTTCGTAGGCAATTGAAAAACCATGGGTTAAGTCAATATTCGATTTGAACTTACGGTCGAAAGACGCCATAAGGTTGAGAAATGAGAATTACAAAATTTGAAAATAAGTTTATGTTTGCATATACTTAATGTTTTCAAAGTGGATGGATGCTTTTTATGCTTAGTTTGTTGGTTTAAGATAAATTTCATCTCTTGATGTGTAATTGTTTCATAGGGATTAGGAAAATCTCAAGTTTGGGCGTAGCATGGTTTTGATTGTGTTAAGTATGATTCGATTAATATTATAGAAAAATAAATGATGATCGTAGACTTATTTAGTGCATATTTCGGTGTACTAGGTTTAAGGGACAATGCAATGGAGTGAAATCTAGTAGAGTGAGGCTAGAGAGTAAAGGAAGAGAAAAAATAAGTGAAACTCCTGGTTTTGAAGCCTCACTTGGCGTCGTGGCGCCACTATAGTGCCCCACTTAGCGCTGTGGTGCCTCTTGCAGCACTGTGGAGCCCAAGCTCCTATTCTTGGCGCCACAATGCCAAGTCCAGGACCTTAAGTTCCCTTGGCACTACCCTTGGCGCATGGTGCCCACCAACGCGCCTGTATGGTGCCCTAGCGCTAGTCAAGCCATTTTTGTTAGAATGTGGTGCAAAACACAGTGTCGCAGCACCGCCGTCAGCCACAATCCTTTTTTGATGTTTTTTTAAGGTTTCGTGCCTATTTTGTTGGATCAAAATACCCCTAGGATATATATAGGGGTGTTAGAGATAGAATGAACATCTTTGGCTTTCGGAGAATTTGGAGAGAAACATTTGGAGGCTTGAATATTGAGTTTTGAATCTCGGATTTCTTCTCGACTCTTTCCATAATGTTCTGTGTCATATTAAACCCACTTATGGGGCAATCCCTTTTGTTCTAGAGGTCATTAGACCCCAAATTGGATTCTATGTGATTTTAATGTGATTGTGTTTCTTTTTTCAATTCAATGTATTGATTTATGTATTTTTGTGTGCTATGCTATATTTACCTCGATCAAGTAGGTTTAGAACTTAGGGTTTTAGAGTCACCACGACCATTGGAGCTTTTAGACTCGGAATTAGGGAAACACAACCTTAGAACATATGGCGCATCAACCAATGGTCATTGACTAGGGAAGCAAATGAATTTAGTGTTTAATGTGGTTTCTTACTTATGCTGAGTCTGAGTGATACACTAGAATTTCTATTACCGAGACCTCGGGATGGAGTGGAAATTAGGAGACGTTATAATTACATTGGATTCAAGGGTTTCAATTTGGGTGAATTATATTCCCTACGACTTCTTTCCGTAGCTTAAGAACTTGTTTTAGTTACTCGCTAATAGTTAGATTCATTTAGTTATTAACTTTCATTTACAAAATCAAAATCAATGTGCCTAACACTATTCCTTAGATTAAAAATTAGCACATAACTATCCTTGTGGATACGATATACGCGGCACCAACATGAGTTGGCGCCATTATTATTTTGACAATTGTCATACGATTACGATCACTGTCACCCTCCTGACGGTCGTAGATATGTTCTACTATCGTTGACACGTGCGCTAAACGCAAGTAACATTTGCAAGCGATTTAGCAACAACCATTATAAACGCAAGCTGAAATAGGAGTAAAACCCCATGTGTGCTCACCAGCAGTCTCACATAAAATCTGATATCGATAAAGCAAACCATGAATTTTATAAAGCATTCCAATGGGTTTACGCATCTCATTACGCGCTCCAACTTCCCCGGACTCCCGATTCTGACCTGACTAGCTCCTCGATACTCGAGATATGGTCCCCTAAGTCCTTGAGTCCAATATTACAAGTTTAGCATGATTCCAAGTTGATTAGTATTGTATTAAGTCGAAAATCTCAAAATCAACCCTTTAAATTAAGTTTTCATTTGTCATTAGCGCGCTAAAGAGTCTGCCTAGCATGTTATGTGGAGTTGGCACATTAGGGGATCTGTCTAGCGCTATATTGTTCTTCATTATAAAAAATAGCTGAGAGCCCAGATTGGTTAGTGCGCTAGCCAGTCTGGTTAGCACACTAAATGCATTCTGTGACAAAATTCTCAACTCAAGAATTTTGTCCCTAACTTTCTAATTAGCTAGCCCACCAAAAACATTTTCTCCACTCCATGGTGACTCCAAAACATCATTTAAATCAACAGAACACCACCAATTAGCTCAAAATCATCAAATTCATGAATTCACTAGTTTTCCCAAATTCACCAAAAAATTTCTTTTAAAACCATTTTTTAACTCTCACTTGAATGCCAATAACACTTTTAATTCATCAAAATCCTATTACCTATTCCTCAATTTAGTATTTACATCAAAACATCTAAATTTAGTTAAATTGCTAGTGTAGTGATGTTACCTAGTTGATGCACTGCCTAAATTGATCAATTCCTCATCAACACGGGTTTCTTCAACATCAACAACATTTATTTTTCTCCAGATTTGTTAATGATGATGGTTTGTTTGCAAGTGTTTGATCAGTCCATATATATATGTTAAGGTGGGATTTATTTCTAGCCATTGATCTACATGTGTTTACATATCATGAGACTTATCTAATGGCCTACCACTTGACATGTATCCAACTTACTCTCCACTAATTCCCTACTAGTGACACCAATTTGCAACTCATTTGGTTCCTAGATGTGCCAATACGAGACAATCCTATAATTCCAACTTGATTTAACCAACTATAGGCCTTATTTAATTAATCTAATTACATTAGCTTAGGCTTATTATAATAAATATGGTTAGTGTTTTTATTCACCAAAATCGACAAATTTGTGATCCTACTAACCTTTAACTAACCGACACCCAATGCTCCGCATCTCGACACATATTTCGAGGTGATTTTCCATCACACCAACTCGTTTGATAACAAAATACATTCACGCGATGCAATGCAATAATGATGATTTCAACACCACATATAAATAACCATCATCCATAAATAACATATTCCTTCGGTTCTCGTGTCTGAGTCGACCGAGTTATCCATGTAACGCTTGAATTACGACCGTTAATCCCCGAGATTAAGGCTAATCCTAGTTTAATCAATTTGGGTCATTACAATTCTTCCCAACTAGGAACAATTTCATCCCCGAAATTTAGATCTCGAGAAAACTCTGGTGCAACAAACCTATTCATGTGTGAAGACGACTTACACCTTTATAGCACCATTATACGGTCCCTTGAACACCCACTACTCTCGTACCATCATAGGGACGTAGTGTTGCACTGAGATATAAGCACGTGCTACCGAGGTGATCATGATTCGTCACGCTCTCCAACACCTCCGCAACCAACTCTCAGCTCGATTCCATGCCCAAGTTTTCCTAATCCAGTTACCTCTCCTATCATGTATCACAACATAATAGTCTTAACTGACCATGACATATCATGACAATCCCATGCCATAACATAACCTATCTTTACCCACTGTGAAAATCCCATGCCATACCTATCTACCATGACCTACCCCAATCCACCATGACCTACCAATACCATGCATGCATGAATCTTTACTGCAATTATTCAAAATTTTAAATCACGTACTCTAAACCCACTACTGGGACATCTCCCGACCTGGCTCAGTCACCACAGGCACTGGCTCTTGAGTCTGCACGGTGTCACTACTTGCTGGAATCGGTAATCTCGTGAATGATTTATTCTTACATGACCCTCCTACCCACATCGCCAACATGTGATCATCCATCCTGGTCCCGCCAACTGACTCCCTGACCTTTGGCCCTGACCTTGTGATCTCCCGTCCTTGCCTCCCTAGTCTTGAGTCTGTCTCTACGACGACACCGGTAATTCGAGTACAGCATAAGCTTTGGCTGCCTAATCATCATCTCTACGACCTCGATCGTACCGTCTATCCTCTTTATCATTCTAATCTTTTTGTCTCTTTTGTCCAAAACTTTGTCTAGTTTGCCTTTCCAACTCAGTAGAAGAACGCTTGTTGCCCCTATGTATCAGTTGTGTCTAAAGGGTAAACGCTCTATCACACATCTCATATAGTGTTTGGGCTCCTAAGGAAACAATAGCTCTAGCCATGTCCTCTATCAGACCTCGAATGAAATAAAAAATATGTAGTTTTTTAGTGCCTGCGACGTCTGTGGAAAACTGTATCAAGTACCGATATCTATCCATGTATTGTAACAGCGACCAGTTACCCTATCTCAAAGCTAAAAACTACTCTCTCGGCCTTAAACGAATCTCGATCAGAATGAACTGAACATAAAATATCTATCAAAACTCAAACCATGTGGTCAGATATAGATGAGTGTTTGTATATGATGTCCACTAGACGGCGGCATTGCCTCTTAGCATATGCCTCGATATCCTAGCCTACATGCTCTCATGAATTTATAATAGCTTGTGTAGCCTCTAATGTGTAATCAACCATTTCCCAGATGACCCAGGTTTCTACCTCCATAAAAATATCTAGGATCGAATTTGATGAACTCCCTCATCAAATTGACTTCAGCCATTATCAAAGTCTCGAATACTTTTGTTTGCGTCAGCGAGCAATCGACGTCTCAATTGGTGCTGCTATAATTGTAGCAACCACTATCGGAGTCTCCTATACCATTGCATGGGTTGGAACAACCTGAATAATCAATGAAACTGTCATGGAGAACCTGTCATCTTAGTCGTGCTCTGTACCCAAGCGATAGTGAATGATGCAATCGTTAATGTCTGTATGCACATCAAGTCCATCAAATGCTCAAACTACTTGTTGTAAGCTACGAATCACGTGGTTAATACTAAATCCAAACCCTCATCTCTGGTCTGATCACTTGTCTGACAAACATCTGTTGTAGGTGGAGTCGGATGGCCATCCATTGTAAACTCCATCGAAAAGCATGTGATGGATCACCTTCCGTATACTTGTATATAATATATACAACCAAAAACATAACACGTATACAAACCATATCACTACCCATCTCAAGTTTCCTTCCCAACTAAGATTATAAGTCAAGATCTGTAGGTTTCCACATCTAAGGAATGTTTGTTAAGTTTTATTCAATTTCTTTAAACTATTCCCAAATCTCCATCGAACCTCGCTCTGTTACCAAACCGTGATGGCCCCAAATCTTAAGGCAACCTTGGGACCTGCCATGGCGCATCCCATGTCACCAAGGCCTACTACGTCATGGCCCGCTTACCTATGAAGCCTCACGACCTAACTGGTTGCTTACACTTTTCCAACTAAGACTAGTTTAACTAATTAATCTCTATATCAGTATTAATGATTTAATTAGCCAATTAACCAATTTATCAAGTTATATTACAATTTTACTGCAGAAGTCTTTAGTTGAGTAAGTTATGCAGTATTTAACAATCATAAGTAGTGGAAAACTCGGCAAAAAGGATATAATGTATATATTAAAGGCGAGATAAATACACCAAAAGATCCATATACATGTATTCAGTGTTCTAAAGTCCCTAAAATCCAACAAAATATAAATATATACATACTGATATCACACACGAGGTAGCGTCACCATTTAAGAGGTAGTTGCCCAATACCTCCTTGCCCTATCCCGTTGAAGGATCTTTACTTGATCACCTGACAAATACAGTGATGAGTCCATTAAGTAAAATCTTAAGTGAAGTCCACAAAATATTCATGAAATAAAACTGATAAACTACAAAACATGCGAATATGACATATGGCAACAGTAAGTCATACTCCTATGAATGTAGGCAGCATACAACAAACAAAATAATAGCATTTAATAAACAAAACATACTAGATAAATAGGCTCGGATATAAAGCATTAATAAATAAACAATTGTACAATCACGAGAAAACCCTTATCTAAACTAGCCTGTAATTGATAAAATGGGACAAGAACCACGTATATACTTACAGGCTTACAGTGACTAAACCCTAACTACGGTGAACAGATGAACCCATCCAAACATTATTTCAAGTCAAAGAAGCATTTTAAATCCTTCCCGATGGTCATAGATATGTTCTACTATCGTCGATAAGAGCACTAAACACAAGTAACATATGCAAGCGATTTAGCCACAACCAATATACACGCAAACTGAAATAGGAGTGAGACCCCATGTGTGCCTACCAATAGTTGCACATGTGATCCAATATTAATAAAACAACCCATGAATTCTATTCAGCATTCCAATGGGTTTACACACCTCAATACACGCTCCGACTTCCCCTGACTCCCAATTTTGACCCGACTAGCTCCTCAATACACGAGCTATGGTCCCTTAAGTAATTGAAGTCCAATTTTACAAGTTTAACATTATTTTAGGTTGATTAGTATTGTATTAAGTCAAAAATCCCAAAATCAGCCCTTTAAATTTAGTTTTCATCTGTCATTAGCGCGTTATTCATTTTGAAAAATAGTTAAGAGTCTAGACTGGTTAACAAGTTGGCCAGTTTGGTTATCACGCTAACTACACTCTGCGACAGAATTCTCAACTCAAGAATTATGTCCCCAATTCCCCAATTAGCTAATCAAGACCCCTTAAGCATATTATCCACTCCATTGTGACTTCAAAAAAACAATTAAACTAATAAAACAACACCAATTAGGTCAAAATCATCAAATTCATGACTCTAGTAGTTTTTTCAAATTCACAAAAAAAACCCAATTTCTCTTAAAACTAGTTTGTAATTCTCGCTTGAATGCTAATAACACTTGTAATTCATCAATAATTCATCAAAATCTAGTGACCTACTCCTCAATTTAGTATTTACATCAAAACACCCAAATTTAGCTAAATTGCTAGTGTAGTAATGTTACCTAGTTGATGCACTACATGGCTTGATCAATTTCTCATCAACACCTACTGATTTCTTCAACTCCAACAGCATTTCTTCTTCTCCAAATTTGTAAATGAAGATGGTTTGTTTGCACATGTTTGATAAATCCATCTAAATATATTAAGGTGAGATTTATTTCTAGCCATTGATCTCCATGTGTTTACGTGTTACGCGACTCATCTAATGGCCTACTACTTAACACGTATCCTACTTACTCTCCATTAATTCCCTCCGAGTGACACCAATTTGCAACTCACTTGGTTCCTAGATGTGTCAATACGTATCTCTAGGACAATCCAATAGTTCCAACTTAATTTAACCAATGTGACATTCGAGAATTTTATAAACTTGATTAGGCGGCTAAGTAAGTATTTTCAAATTTAATTAGGATTTAGGTATCTAAGGTGGGACCCATACGTTATGGATTAGAGATCATAAAGTTACTATTATTTTGTGTATCGTATGCCTATTTGATGTATTATACACTATTTTAACGCAAAATACAAGTGGAGTGCTTACACGATGTCCGTGAGTTTCGGAGGGCGTTGGAGAATTTTCTCCAATTTTTTTAATTTCGAGATTTTATCTCGAGATATGTGTCGAAATGGGTACCGAGATAATTAAAATGTCGACCCAAACTTCAGTTTTGAATTTTGCGATAAATAATTGAATTTAAGTTTAAAAATCCAAGCTTTTGACTTTAATTGGATTTAGCAAGCCAACTTGATTTGCGTGAAAGGCAAGTTTTTTTTTTGGGAGTTTTTAAGTGCTTTAGTAAATTATCTAATTTTTGGTCGAATTAGGGTATTTTTCGGGGTTTAATTCAGACAAAAATTGTAGAGAAAAATATAAAAAATAGAAAATGCCAAATTACCAATAAGGGTACTAATTTTTTAGGTTAAGGATAATAAGTGTAGGGCAGTTTGGTCATTTGTTCCCCCTTCATTAAAATAAAATTGAACCAGGGGTCTTCAACTTCGTTTCTTTATCGTCTTCATCATTCTCCCTCTCATTTCTTCATCTTCATTGTCTCTATTTTATTTCTCTATCTGTCACTTATCATTGTTGTTATTGGTGATTGAATTGAGAGCCATGAGTTGATGTGGTAGCTGTGGTGCCATTGAAGGTAAGCTTTAGTAGAAATTTCAAAAATTGATTTTGGTGAACTGATTTTATGATTAAAGTCGAAGAGAATTCGTTAGGTGATGTTGTTGTTATTGAATGTGAGACAAGGAGAGGAGGTGAGGAATGGTTAACAAAAAAAAATAGTTTCGAAAAAAAAAATGGAATCGTTGAGGAAGGGAGATGATCAGAGGGGAAGATGACCAGGGAGGAAGAAGGCAACTTGAAAGGGAGGGGAGGGATTGTGAGTTTCCTGCCCAAACCAGTGAGTAAAAAATAAAAAATAATAAATAATAAATAATAAATAAAAAATAAATTGCAGGGACGAAACCCTAGGAATAAGACTGAGGGTTTACCGGACCGGTTTTGGTTCATGAGTCAAACCCCTCCTTAAAACAAAAGTTTTTGAAAATAGGAAAAAATAAATAAATAAAATCCATGAAAATTTGGGAAATTCATACAAATAAGATATTTGGGCAGATTGATGAAAATTAGGGGATTTATGAAAAATGAGGATTTTTGGATTTCATCGAAGTTTTATAGCGAGTATATTTCTCATAATGCGTGTTATAATACTCGAAAATGTCAAAAATTTGAAAAATTATTTTAAAGCCTAATCAATGGTAATTTTTGGTTTTGAATCACAATTTGGAGTCAAAATTAAGATCTGAACATCCAAAGAGTTTATTTGGAGTGATTCCGGGGATTTCGGGTCCAGTAGGACTGATAAATATATAAAAAAATTAAAAAGATTATATTTAAGCCCAGACATCATAATTTTTAATGTCGAACAATAATTTTGAGTCAAGAATGAAATTCGAGCATCAGATAATTTATTTTGGAAGGATTTGAGAGGTTTCAAGATATGATTGGGTTTAAATTGCGAATAATTGAAAAAATATGGTGAAGTTGTTTTGGAGGCTTATTGGACTTATAAATGAATTTTAGGACTTCAATTAATGCCTTGTGTGGACTAGTTTAGCAACTCGAAGTGCAAAGGAGTTGTGATATCTTGTTTGTAAGGTTAAGTAAATCACATAATAATATTTACATTGTATGATTATAATTTCGTACAAATTGCATTGATCCTTGATAGTGCATTTTTGTTGTGCATGCATACACGAGTAGAGAGGATAAGGCAATTCGAGTCTCCTTACAGTGTCTACCTGACTGCATTACAGGGTAGAACTATTTAGTGTCTACCTAACTGTGTATTACAAGGTAAAACTTAAAGTGTCTACTTGACTGTGTACAGCGTAGAATTATATTATGCTTGAGGGGCTAAAGTCACTGATACTTTGCATCACGTGATTATTACGAGATCACGTTGAACTAGATCACACTTTGATAGACTCGAGGTACGAGACTCGATTGCCTATTCTCTCCGAACATGAGTCTTTTGATAAGTTGGTATTTGTAGGTTTTTAGTAGTTTATTTTAATGTATTTACAATGGAAAGTCTCTAAAATATATATTTAATTATATTTATTGGTCATTTTCAAGTGAAACGGAGTGTGCGGTTGAATTCGGGGCAAAAAATATTCAAAATGGAGTATTTACATGCAGTGATCAGATGTCAGACGATTTGTCTCGAGTTACATACTACACAGCAGGTAGAATAGGTGACAACAGACCAAAGAACATAGGGGAGGGACACAGTTAAGTCATTTGAAACCAGCTGCTGTTGGATTGCCTCTAGATTTCTGCTATGCAGGCTCCGACATATTCGCAAAAAAACCGTGCGAGTTTCTTTCTCTCCTCTAGCCATCCACGTGTCACTCTACTATTTGTCAATAAGCCAAGCAAATGCCACGCGTCATCACCTCCATACGCCACCATGTCATTCTAGTGTTCTCTCCTCCAATCAGCGCACGACACGTGGCAGAGCTATAGTTTTCAAGCAAAAACATCCCTAGATGTGCCTCAGCGCACGTGTCACCCTACCAACCCCCAAAATTGATTTATCTCATCTCTCGAGACCAATCTTTAGTAGTTTATTATATTAGGAACTTACAATATATTTATAGATCGACTTTTATATTTTTTAGATGTCGTAGTCGCTCGAACTCGACGATCATGTCTGGCTAAACCAAATCTTCAAATAGGTCGGAGGGGAAACAAGTGAGATTCTTGATTCATGACATTACTTGTGAGATCTATAATTTTTATTTAATTTAATTTAACTTCTCCTATTTTATTGTTGTTGATTTAAAAGTATATGGTTTAGATCTTGGGTATGTATATGCCATTACATGCTTTTAGGTGAACAATCTATAGTTATTTAGATCGATTGTATCCGTAATTGTACTTTTAGACAAATAAATTGACAAACGCTTAACTATTTGCCATAAAAACCTTTCAGTTCTTGAGTGTGCAATAATTAAATCTATGTTAAATCAGAAGTGGATGCGATTCGGTTATCTAGGATTAGTATTCCCACATATCCTTATTATTGCGGTTAGTGTGTTTAACCTTATGGCGGATGTGTAGGGTTATGCATTAATTAGGAAAGTAGTTAGTGACAGATGTCCTGGCTATTGAGATTAAGGGAATTAGGAATTTTTGGCGAATGTCGATTTTCTATAGCTAATCTAGAAGAATTTAAATTAATAATTTTAGGGAAAAGTTGAAGACCATGATATGCCATTGAATCTTGGTTCTGATTTGTGGAACTGTAGACTTAGGTGTTTTATTGAGACCATTAAAAGTTATTTTGATTCTTTTATTTATTTAGTTTATTTAGATTTGTTAGTTTAGTTGATTAATTAATTTATTTAAAACCCCAAATTTCTTTTTTTATTGTTTTTAACCTTAGAAAGACTACCAATCTTTAGGGGATCGACACCCTTAACCACTATTCTACAAAATAGTTGGTTTAGGTAATTTATTTTATTGATGCATTCGGCGCACATCATCCTTATTGTTATTTACTTACTACTTTTAGAGAACGTTTTCTAATTGTAATCAGATAACAAAATCGGGTTGGATTCGAAGTTGCATTTAAATTCCTTGAATTATATTTCTTGTTTAGTCTCTTGGATTATTATGCATTTAATTATTACAGATGTACTGGATAGTGTGAGATTTACTTATTTCACATTATCTGATTTTTATAATTGGATAATGACATGTTATATCGACGATAAGGGAAAGGGAAAGCTTTCCGACAGTCTGTGACTTGATAGTTCCTTTATCTCTTTATATGTTTTGTTTTTTAGTACATTATATAGTATAAATGGGTTTTATGGGTTCGAGTGTGATTATGATCTCTTTTGGAATGTCTGAAATGGTTTTGGGATGAATTGAGATAACTTTGGAATTAAGGTAATAATGGTTTAAGATTTTTATATATTAAATTAGGATAAAATGAATAAATAATTTTTGTAATGTAATGTATATTGTTACGGGTGGATCGTGAGTCCTTCGACATTTCCATCAAAGCCGAGGAAGTTTTGTTGAATATTTTTTGAAGGCCAAGATTTCAGTGTAGGCTTAAAAATAGAAGAAATGTTGTCGAAAAAGTTTTATGAAATTTTGAGGAGAATATAATCAATCTAAACAAACTTTGAGGATTATTGAATTCATTTAAACGTACTTTAAGGCTCAAGATTCAATTTAGAATCCTTAGTGATTGATATTATTTTATAATCAAAGATTACAAGATCTTATTCTTAATTGTTTATTTGATGGAGAGGTTAAAGCTATTAGATTATAAAGAGATTAAGGTAATCAAGGCCTATCAGATGCCCTAATTGGATGGGGTCTGACATTGTTGGTATCAGAGCATAGGTTTGGCTCAATTAAGGACAATACTTTGATTGATAAGTAAAGGGTTATTGAGCGTGATTAGTTGGCAAATAACGTTATGAAACATGATTAAAATTTTAAAAACTTTATTATTGTGTTGTATTTGTGTTGTACGTGTGTATTATCACTAAATATTCAATAAGAAGTTTATTCTACTTGTCCGTACGATACTTAACTTGTTAGATATGACGACTAAGATTAGAAATGAAATATTAAATAGATAATAAGCTTGTCAAACGAGACTAAGCGTGATTGGATGTGAAATAGACTTGTGAATTCTGAATTCACGGAGGTGTTGTAAGTGGTTCGGTATTGATATAACTGATGAAAGTATCAGTTATGAAACCAATAGAAAATCGGTTGAAAGGGAAGTCACAATGAAATTCATATATATAAACACTAAGCATGGGATTCTTGGAAATCGAAAGTATCAAACTATTATCATTTTTAAACACTCAGGAAAACATTAAAATAGACTTAAATTAAGTTTCAAGCGGTTGAGAATCATTTGAAAAACATAATATAAATTTGGGATTTTTGGGAACATAAGATGTGAATTATCTTGAGTTTTAGAATAAGGTTAGTACCGGTTGCACGATTAATTCAGGAAAACCTATTCTATAAAATATTGGTTTAATTTACAACCAACTAAGAGTTGTTTTCAAACGAGTCTCAAATGAAAAGAAAAAGGAGACACGAGTTCTCAGAAATGGAACCATTATTTGTCTCGAGATTTACGTGATGCAAATCTCGAGGAAATCTAATATAACTGCAAAATAAAATAGAACACACATATGCCTTGCCACCCATTTCTACGATTCGAAACATAGAGGGTTGAGACTAAGATTGGGTCTGAGGAAGTAGAGAAATTGAGACGCGAGGTGAGTTGTGTGTTCGTCGTTGTTGGGTTGTTAATGAAAATAGTCTTAACGATGAAGCAGGAGACACACGGTTATCGAAAATGTAAAAATGAAAAGTAATTAGACAAATTGAATCTTAATGTGGAAATCACAATGAGATTGTGATTAGATCAGTCAAGTTTTCTAAGTCATTTTCTAGGAAAATGAAATATTTTGTAGTAAAGTATTATCTCCTTTTCAAAACAAAACGTCAAGTGAAAAATGGAATAGAACCATATCTTGAAACGGTCAAATGACTTCTATATAGAATAATGTAAACTTTGATTGTTTATTACTCAAGTTAATGTGACGTTGAGTATATTGGCTCTATGAATCAAACAAAGTACTAATAAAATGAGTGGAAATATACGAGTTAGAAGAAATCTTTGTTAACATTGAATTAGGTGTTGTTATAGAAGAAAGATCAATGAAATTTCTAACTTGAAAATGATTATTGTAGTGATGAGATCAACGTGAAAGAAATTAAGGTATTGGGAAAAATGATCTAACAATAGCATGGATTAGCTATTAAAAATCAACACAAGTGTTTATGTTTTGAGATTCAAAATACTTAATAGTTAATTATAATCAAATTAAGTAATGATGTTTATCACTACAACTTAAAATATAACCAATAAAGAGATAGATGTACTGATTGAGTATCAGTAAGTGAGTTGTATAGAACATCAGTATGAGCTCCTATATTGCAAGAATTTTCATTTGTATGACTTGAAGGATTGAAATAGCATCTCTTTAAGAGTCATTAAGTTAATCAGAGTTTGGAAATTCAAATTCTTCTATCTCTTCAGTTGATAATAAAGGAAAGGTGAATTCATCAAAAGTAATTTGATAAAAAAATAAGATACAAAGTTATCTTGCACTATTAAAAGTACCAAATTTCTTTTTTACAAAAAGAAAAATTGAGATATTTGGGATTAATGAAAATAATGTAGGGCAATAACAAACAGTTTAACTGTTCTAGTCATTAAGTTTCTCTGTTTCAAATTAAAATTAGTGAAAGAAGACTTTGATTCATTAAATGATAATAAAAAGTTACATTGTCCTTAGTTATATTTCGAAAAGAGAAGAAATATAAATTGCCTTTCTAAGTTGAGATTAAGGAGCTGTAAATGGCCTGGTAATTGAGCGAAAGTCGTGGTAAGTTTGTAAGGGATTAAAAGCAAGATTAATGTGGGAATATCTAAAATTAGCAAAAACTGAACGGAATAGACTCAATGTATAAAATAAAATGAGATGTTGAGATGACTTGTGACAGCTAGAAGTTTCATGGATGGACTCATTTAGTCAAAGTAAGGCACTGGAGTGGTTGTGCATAACCAAAAGCCTAAGCAACTCCATTTCCTAATCATGATTCATTGACAGCGTAGAAGATCTGTGTGACACGTCCACCAATCTTTGAATAATCGAATAAATTGGTGACAGTCGGTATAAAAGAGTCTATGAAGTTTCATCGGAGTTAATTAGAGGCTATAGTATAGGCAACTAAATGGTGAATATATTCTTACATCAGTATGAAATGAAGATTCTAGGTTAACGAGTCTCGATCAAATTTGAATATCAAACTATAAGTATGATGAAACTTAACATATCTTCACAAGGATCCTACAAGGAGTCAAACTTAAAATATTAAAATTTTTGAGCCAAAGTAGTGTAAACTAATATTAGTGAATATATATTGTACATTGGTTCAATTGTAGTGCTACACTACTTGATTAGTCAGTGGCGAAGTTTAAAGCACTAGTTATTGTAAATTAGAGATGATGTAAGATGCTTGTATGTTGGTGGATATATAAATGAAATGAAAAGAAAAGCGTGATTTACAGCTCAGTTTGTAAACATTATCTATGTTAGGTTGGAAATATTGAATAGAGTACAGTGTATCTGACTTGATATATTTGAAGAATTGAATATTCTTCAATTATAATTGAGTATAAATGAAAAAGAGACAACATATTTATAAACTTGTATTAGATACAAGTTAAAAGTTATACTATGAAAGTATAATCATTGAACATGTTGATATATCTATTTAGAAACGTATGTCTACTCAAGTTATGGAAAATTGTCTCTATTTAAGTAATGAAAGAAGTTGGTGAACAGTGAGTGATTAAGATGTGAATTTGTCGAATATTTCAATAAAGTGAAAGGAATGCAGTTCTTGATAAACTCATCATTAGAAAATGATTTGTCGAAGTTAGAAAAGTCAATAATTTTCTAACTAATAAAAGAAGAAGTTAAGTGAATTGGCGGATGAATTGGAATTGGTAATTGCTTTCTACTCCACGATCTAAATAGTATTGTGAGTAGACATTTAGAGAATTAGTGAAAGTTATACGATGTGTCAGATTTCTACTTCTGATTGGATTGAAGATTCGAGATCTCTTGTCATAGGATGAAAAATGTATTATGAAATCTATAGTCATGGGATGACTTGTGTAATTCTAGATTTCTGATGGGGAATGTTGGAATGGTGATGGATCTGACAAACACGCAACCCTAGTTAGTATCTAATGTTGTGCTCAAATATTAGTTTCATCAATATGTAATTTTAGACCGATGATAGTCTAAAAATTAATTGACTGATTATTAAAATAAAAAGGGATGGTTAGTGATGAGAAAGTAAACTAGGATATGTACCAGAGCTGAAATGGATATGGAAAGAATTATCAACGGTTTATGGAATAGTATTCAAATTGGAATGAGAATTGTGTTATGAAAAACAAGATAAGTTAGGTCTTGCTATGGATTGAAACTTGAATGAGATTCCATGTGTGAGATGAGAAATGAAGTAAGATTATTAGATATTCCACAAAGTTGATTGTTTAACTCGTAAGAAATTCACAAATTGCCAAGATTAGGAAAGTAACTAAGATAACTTTTCATTAAACCAAGGATTTTAAAATGAAAAGTTGAAGTGTTTATGATCTCTACCACCAAGTTGTTGAATACACCAAAAGTGATTGGGTCCACTTAACGGTTCACCTTGAAAATGGTTTTGTAGGTTTGGATTAAAGAATTGTATATGAAAATTATTTTCTCATATTTCTTTTAGTTCAATAACCTACAAGTTTAAATTTTGAGAACGAAATTTTTTATTTGTTGGGAAGATTTTGACATCCGAGAATTTTATAAATTTAATTCGATAGCTAAGTATTTTTTAATTTAATTTGAGATTTAGGTATCCGAAGTGGGACTCATATGTTACGAATCAGAGAACGTAAATTTAATATTTATTTTATGTGTAGTGTGCCTATTTGGTGTATTATACAAAATTTTGAGGAAAAATAGTTGAGTGTTTATGCATTGTTTGTAAGTTTCGGACAGCGTTGGAGAATTTTCTTCAGTTTTGGTAATTTCGGAGTTTTATCTTAAGATACGTGTCGAAACGGGTGCGGAGATAATTAAAATGTCGACCTAAACTTTAGTTTTGAATTTCACGAAAAATAATTGAATTGAAGTTTAAAATTTCCAGTTTTTGACTTTAATTAAATCTAACGAGCAAACGTGGGCCCCACACATCGATTTGCATGCAAAGCAAGTTTTTTTTTTGGAGTTTTTGAGAGCTTAGGTAAATTCTCCAATTTTAAGTCGAAGTGGGGTGTTTTTTTTAGGTTTAATTTGGACCGAAATTTTAGAGATAAATACGAAAAAATAGAAAAATGCCAAATTACCAATAAGGGTACTATTTTATGTGGTTAAGGATAATAAGTGGGCAGTTTGGTCATTTCTCACAACTTTCATTTAAACAAAATTGAACCAGGGGGTCTTCTTCTTCGTTTCTTTTCCTCGTTTCTTTTTCATCTTCATCATTCTCCCTCTCATTTCTTAATTTTCACCGTCTCCCTTTTATTTCTCTATCTATCCTTTATTGTTGTTGTTATTGGTGATTGAATTGAGAGCCATGAGTTGTTGTAGTAGCTGTGGTGTCATTGAAGGTAAGCTTTAATAGAAATTTCAATTGTTGATTTTGAGCGACTGTTTTTATGATTAAAGTCGAAGTGAATGTGTTAGGTGATGTTTTTGTTGTTGATTGTGAGACAAGGAGAGGAGGTGAAGAATGGTTAACAAGAAAAAAAAATAGTTTCGAAAAAACAAAAGTGTTAAGGAAACTAAATATTGCATCTAGTTGTTAAGGAAACAAAATATTGTATCTAGTAGTTAAGGAAACTAGTATCCCGTATATCTCGTAGCTTCATTTTATGGTTATACTTTACTTTCTTGTATTCTAGACCTGTGTATATATAAGGTACCGTGTATACAAGAAAAGTACACAATAAAACCATTATTCCCTTTATCAATTATCATGGTATTAGAGCTTTAATCGTGGATATTTCCTCTTTATTTTTCTGTGTCGTCACTGCGACTCCTCGGTAGCCGCCTATACTACACCTGCATCTCTCTCCATCTGATGCATCCGCCGCTGCATATCTGTTGGCCGACCGCCCACCTGCTCCATCTCTGCCATCATCGCTCGCGCGCACTCTTTCACACACGCCATGCCATCTGATTTCGCCACCATCTGTAGATATGGTATGGCGCTGCTGCTGGTCACCCGCGTCGTGCCGACCACAACATCGCCATTTTAAAGCCTCGCCTGACTCTCGCCGCCCTTGCTGGTCCACCACTGCACATCCACCTTCGCTGCATACCCACCGTCCGCATCCTCCCTAGAGCCGCTGCTCCTCATCTCTGTGCTCGCTGCTCCGCCGTTGAACATCTGCCCATCCACACCAGATCTGATCCGTCGCTGCTTGGGCACCATACCCTCCGCTAGTGCCGCTGCACACCCACACTAGATCCAACTCTTGCACATCTTCTTCGCTACTCGTCTGCCGCTCCAGCCGCACGCTGGAGCCGCAGTCATCTGCGATAAGGCTGTTCGTGCTCCCTCATCTGACCTGTCATGTTCGAGTGTCGTCGTCGCCAGTGGACTCGATTGTCGCCGCCACCCTGCTGGTTTGTGCTACCTACTAGACTGTGTCTCATTTACTCTGATGTTGCTGCTCCTCCGCTGTTGCTCTGTGCGCCGCCTGATCTCGGTCTCCGCCGCTTGACCTCTCGTTTGCTTTGTACTACGCTGCTCTATACGCCCCGTCAATAATATTTACATGTTTGCATTATAATAAGATCCATGGGTATTTGCAGAAATATCTTAAATATCCCTAGTTGATCATTATACTGGGAACTATAATGAATTAAGACTAGTGCGAGTCTTGATTGATGATCATATGATGATTATACGTATAGGGATACGAATCAAGATCATGAGTACTTGTTTGGGAACAAAGTACTGGAATGGCCCGCTTTGAGAACATCACATTGATTAAGTCATAGTTGTTTCTCATGATAGGTATATTTTTCAGTCCTCTGACTTGAGATTACCAGAGACTTCAACATTAAGAACATAGTGATTTGACACGATCAAACGTTGTCTTTAATCGGATGATTATAAAGGTTGTTATTGGTTATTGTGTGAGCAATGTGATGAAGTTGTGTAATCGAGATAGAGTTTGTCCCTCTTATTAAAGAAAGATATCCGATGGATCCCTCGATGTGTTAGACTATTAAAAGGCCTAGTTTAAGTGAATTGATATTGATCAATGTCACTTGGATGTTTTGAGTCTACCTAGAGATCGATACTAGTACGATTGAACATGTTGGATGACAATTCCATGTCTTATGTTTGATCAAAAGGATATCATGCGACAAAAGGATGTTATATACACTATTGATTAGGTTGTATCGATTTGATATTCGTACAACTTGGGTAGTCATAATGTCTTGCTAGAGGTCGCTTATTGTATACCAAAATATGTTTTGGTACACTGCCAACGTCGTATAAGTCTATTGGGTCGCACATTAAGAATGATTTTGTGAGATTTTAAGATGGTTCAGAAAAATGAATTTTATATGATAAAACTCATGACAGAAACGTCCTTGTGGTGTATTACACTTATATTTCTGTGAGTAGGGGTATATGTGTAATTTACTTAACCGTCTATATATAAGGGTTGTATAAATAGACGTTTTAAGTTAGAACACAAGGATGAAATTTTAGGGCCGAAACTCTATTTTTGTTTAAAAACGAATTAGGGTTTTATGGTGCGCTCTGAATCTTTTTGGAGAGAAACAAAAAGGTTTGGTATTCTTTTGAAGCTAGCACTTCGAATCTCGGTCGTCGTTCGTGTGTGGACTTCTTGTAGAGGGCATTCGTCGTTGGCAGCGCCTTAGAGATCGATCAACCTTCAAAAAGGTATTTTTGCGATCGAGGTACGGTTAAGTTTTCTTGGTTTAAAAATTTTTAACGGAATTTGATTCGGATCCTGTTTGGGTTTTTGTCAAAATTGTTTTGTAATCTCCGTTGCGTATGAACCCCAAAACCCAACATTGGAGGCAATCATCAAACGGGTGATACCTTCCCAACCCACTACCCTATCTATCACCTCAGGTAACCATTGGTTCTTTGATTCAGGGTATTGTAATCACATGACACCAAGTTTGTCTATTCTTTCTAATAATAGCCCCTCATTTCATTCTTCGAACATTCAAACTGCAAATGGTAGCTCCATGTCTATTACCCATTCAGGAACAACATCCTACCCCAGTTAAACTCTCTCTGACACCCATTGTGTTCTTGATCTTACTGTAAATTTGATTTTCGTTAGTCAATTATGTGAGCAATGCTTTACCATTTTATTTTCTCCTACTAGTTATCAAGTACAGGACATTCAGACTGGTCAGATTATGGGAACGGGGATCAAAGTAGGACGATTATTTGAGCTCACATCACTTCACATGCCTGTCGTCAAATAGATTACTGCTGCAATTTCCACCCACTCGATCTATCAGTGGCACTTTCATCTCGGCCATACATCAGCCAGAAAACTCTGTACTCTCATTTCTAGTGGGTCATTGAGTATTTCTAAATTTGAGTCTTTTGATTGTGTGCATTGTCAATTAGCAAAACAATATGCTTCTTCCTTCAATCTTAGTGAGTCCATCAATAATATTCCATTTAGGTAAGTTCATTCTGATGTTTGGGGTCATGCACCTGCTTTCATTGTGAATGGTTATCGATATTTTGTATTGTTCATTGATGATTATTCCAGATTCACTTGGATATATTTTCTAAAGCATTGATCTGAAATATCTCAAACATATATTGATTTTGCTAACGTGATCAAAACTCAAATTGCGCATACAATCAAAATTCTTTGTACTGACAATGCTTTAGAATACTGTGATTATGATCTTCTTCAGTTTCTTAAACTGCAAGGTACTATTATTCAACGTTCATGCCTGTATACCTTTCAACAAAATGGTCGAGCTAAAAGAAACATTGACGTATCTTAGATTATGTATGAGCCCAACTTCTCTCCACATCCTGTCCCGAAAAGTTTTAGGGTGAAGTTGCTTTAAATTGTGTTTTTACCATTAATCGACTTCTTACATCGGTGTTAAAGAACATCACTCCTTTTGAACGATTATATGGTACACAACCAGACTATTCTCATCTTCGCGTATTTGGTTGTGCATGTTTTGTTCTTTTTAACCCCCTAAACATAACAAACTCGAACCGCGCGTTCGTCTGTATTGTTTCTTCGGGTATGAAATTGAACATAAGGGGTATAGGTGTTGGGATCCTCTTTCTAGGAGATAACGTATCTTCACACATATCCGTTTTTGGGAAAATATCATGTTTTCTACCTTATCCAAGTTCGACAGTTTGCTATCTTGTCATCGACCATTTTTCACTAACTCCTCTATCGAGCTTTTCACATCTCCTGTTGCAGGTACACCAGATGGGTTCAATGATCGTGATCTCGTTCCAGCACCCTTCGTTGACGAATCTGTCCCCTCTGATATTCATGTTCCTGCTCCCGTCCCACCTAGTCAGTCCGAACGGGTAACTAAACCTCCGCCTTGCCTCAAAGATTATCATTATTTCTTTGCTATTTCTTCCTCCTACCGAGATGCTAGTTCTGAACCCTTATGACATTAAGAAATGTTAGAATAATTGTGCGCATTAGAGATGACTCATACTTGGGACTTAGTGAAGCTACCCTCTGGTAAGACTCCGATTGGATGCAAGTGGATTTACAAGATAAAAAATCACTCTGATGGCTCGATTGAGTGGTATAAGGCTCGTCTGGTGGCTAAAGGCTACACACAAGAATATGGCATTGACTATGAAGAAACATTTACTCCTGTAGCCCGCTTGACCTCTGTTCGAAGTTTGCTTGCTAAAACAGTTGTTAAACATTGGCCTTTGTTTCGAATAGATGTTAAAAATGCCTTTCCGAAAGGTGATCTTGTATAACAAGTTTGTATGTCTCCACCTCCTGGCCATTCTCATTTTCCAAAATGATTTAGCTTCTCCGTCGTGTTTTATATGGGCTTAAACAGGCTCCCTGTGCCTGGTTTGCCAAGTTCAGTTCCACTATTACACAATTTGACTTTTAGTGGAGTCCTCATGATTCTGCTTTGTTTACTCGATGAACTAATAGGGTCATGGTTCTTCTCGTACTTTATGTTGATGACACGATCATCACCGGGGATGACTCAACTGGGATTTCTGATTTACTGCAATATCTCAAAAGTCGCTTCGAGATGAAGGACTTATGTAACTTGAGCTCCTTTCTTGGTCTTGAAGTCACTTCTACTTCTGATGGATATTATCTTTCACAAGCAAAATATGCCTCTGATTTGATCTCCCGCTCTGTGATCACTAATATTGATATTGCATCCACTCCATTAGACACAAATGTCAAACTGACTCCATCAGATGGTACACTTCTTTCAGATCCTACTGTATATCGTCAGCTTGTGGGGAGTTTGGTTTATTTTACTGTTAGTTGTCCAGACATTGCTTACGATGTTCATGTTGCCAATCAGTTCATGTCAGCCCCCTGTACTGCTCACTTCACTACTGTTCTCCTCATCCTTCGATATGTGAAAGGTACTCTATTTCATGACCTCCACTTCTCTTAAAACTCTCCATTTGTATTATCAGGTTACTCCGATGCAGATTGGTCTGGTGATCCTACCGACCGACGTACTATTAATGGTTACTGTTTCTTCTTGGGCAACTCATAAATATCCTGGCAAAGCAAGAAACAAACAGTAACATCTCACTTTAACACATAATATGAGTATCGGGCTCTTGCTGATGCTACCTCTAAATTACTTTGGCTTCGATGGTTACTTGAAGATATGAGGGTTACACATGCTTTTGCTACCATTCTTCATTTTAACAATCGAAGTGCAATCCAAATTGAACACGATGATGTTTTTTATGAGAGAAAAAAATATATTGAGAATGATTGTCACTTCCCTGCACCATTCAGTCATGGTATTAGTAGTGAACGCTAAGGAGTTAACTATTACAAGCACTATTCACACGATGCTAAGTGTGTTTCCTGAATTGTAATCCCTAAAGTGAGTCTATTACTATATATTATTATTACTATTGCGCTATAGAAAAGTACATGACCAAATAATCTAAATGTTTGTCCATCCCCACACCTTACTTCCTTGCTTTCTTTACGCTTATCTTCATCCTAACAGACTTGTGAGAAAGATAAGTAGATTGACTAGTGTCAACTACAGCATATGATCTTTGAAAATACTGTGTGCATGGTGTAAGGCCGGATGTTCTATTATTCTATTACATTGTTTAAAGTGGTCCTTTATTATGTTAATGATTGTTGAATATGGTTTTATGGTGCATTTCAATGTTTTCGATTAGTTCCTCTAAAAAATGAATATATAAAATAAAGTATAAAATCATTGTATGTGCAATTTCTAAGATCTCAAATAGCCTATAGAGTTGAGGAATTTCTGGAGCTGCATGATGTCAACAGCTTGAGGAACTGTCGGAGTGATTGGAAATGATTATAGGTCATGACGTTTCTTAGATGTTCCATATTATATATGTAGGCTGGGAAGTTTTAGTTTGCATGCATTTGTCTCACTTAAATGTACTTTTGCATTCTAAAACATTGAATCTTTAAATATTACATGTGTAATATATGTGTCAAATCATGATTCTTTTTTGTACAAGACTAAATTGTGGACGTCCATGCTTGTAAGGCTATTTATAGTGCATCAGAATTCCTTATATTACACGGGTGGTCTTTGTGTTTGTTCTTCTTCTCTGTGCTTGTTATGAACTTAGGGCATTATTGTTGCATGTCATAGCTAGCTTGGATAGAATAAAATTGCTTTACAGTATATATGCAAGCTTTCTTCTTACCAATCAAAACTATGCTAGGTGCATTTAAAGAACTAGACTAATTGGTAATTTATTCAACATAATAGTAAGGGTTTAGAATTTTTAATTTTACTTTTAAATGTGTTTAGTAAGAGAATCTTTGAACACATTGTTACCAAATTTGAAGTTTTAAAAGCTGAAATACAGTTGTGCAGCCTCAAATTTCACATTTTTTGTATTCTTTTTAATGTTAGTCAATCATTTATACTTCAAACTTTTACCTGATTCATGTATTTTCTTTGTAAGTTTGGAACACATAGATTATCCCCTTACAAAGTCAACATATTATCCTAAAGGTAATTCCATTGTTCTGTATGGTGTTGTACCTTAAAATTTACAACTCATCACTGATTTGCAACTACTATGTAATTGTTATTGTTGAGAAGAATAAAAATCTCCCCTTTTCGACTTAGACGGAGAAGAATAATCTAATGCGAAACAAATCTATAATTTAAATTTATTGTATTATTATGTACTAAATATCTCCCCTTTATAGTTAGTTGTGCTAGCGCTTGTCTTTGAAAACTATATAAACCTAGGTTTTCCCTAATATAGTCTTGTTTATAAATCATACTTTTAGTACTTCATTTTTAGTCAATTCTAAATTATGATTTTAGTTCTGATGAAAGTGAGGTGCACTGCATGGGGGGCTTTTATGAGTAATTCAAATGATGAATTGATCTTATTTCTTGAAAAAAATTTGCTTACTTATTTGTGGAAGGAGAATTTTACATAGCACTATTTGTATTTCTATAAAGTATAGATATTGAAGTTATAATATTTGAGATGCATTGATGTGTAATCAAATAAGTAATTAAAATATAAGGTAATTCTATCCATAAGTTATTACATTAAAGAGTGCAAGTACTCTTCCTTTATTTAAAAAATCATGGCCTTGATATACCAATTATAGATTTGAAACCGTAGATAGAATTATTAAATCCATGACACTATTATAGGAAGCTTTAGTGTTATTGGTTTTTTCCCTATTTGTTGACCTTTAGGTGATACAGTTTGTGTTTTTTGATTATATATTGAAAATCCAAATTTGAAGAAACTTTTAGATTTGGGAAGAAATACTTTATCCTATGTCAGGGTTCTCCAGGGTACAAAAAGAGATGAATCAGGTCATATAGATTGGGACTCCGAACAAAACTTGAACAGGTATGTCATATTTGTCCCTGTGTTCATTAACTCATTCTAGTTGATATCTAGTTACACTAAAAATTTTGAGCTGCATTGGTTGATATCTGGTTTTCTATTTTTTTCTTAGTCGTCTTACATTAGCTAAACAAATTTAAATTAGGATGGTAGCAACAACAACAATAGCCTAGTATGTTTGGACAAAGTTGAATAGCTACCAAGGGATGTTAGCAAGACTACTGCAGTTTAGATGCAGGGTTCATGCTTGTGTAAGGGCTTAGTGCGTGATTTGGATATAATGGCCCATTATAAGTGAAATAATCGAATGCGGTTACAACCAAATACAATGTTGGTTGTAACGGGGAAATTGAAAGTAGTGCAAATACTTAAAAATTAAAGTATACAGAAAAGTAAATCAAACTAGAAAACCCGATTTGTTATTGCAGTTTGGTCCAAGACCTACATATGCGGGGCCACGCCTAGACGTAAACTCCACCAATGTATGACGATAATGGACTACAGGAATCCTTTGTGTAACTCCTCTACTAAGCTCTTCTTAGAACCGTATCATGCTTAGCTTTGTAGACCTTATGTACACAAGACTCCTATCGTGTATGAGGCTCCCCCTTACTAGAACACATAAGTCCCATTAGGTTTAAAACTTAATAATGAATTAAATAGAACAGGTTTGCAATACAAAGTAAACTGAATAATTGGTGTACATGACTCATTTACCTTGACAAATATATAGACCAATGTAGATTAAACAATCCCAACTATTAACCGTAAGATCTATCTAATCTCTATCTCTAAATAACCACACCCTTGCATGATAAAAACATTGTGATGATTCCTTTGAATCACAACTTCTTCCTTTTCATAATCTTAATTTATTCTTTAGTCGGTTGAAGATAAGATCAAATCCTCAACTATCTGATTCAGAGATCCTGTTGCAACTGTATCGATCCATTGATTGCAACCGCATATCTTTATCCAATCTCCAACTATTTTCCTTCTGATTTTGAGCATTAGATTCCATGGTGGTTGCAACTGCCTCAATCAACTGGTTGCACCACATTGTCGACATCTTTAATAGTCTTCGGTAAAATCCCAAATGTCAAAAAATACTAGCAGAAGTATCTTCAAATCAATAGACTTAAGAAAGCAAAAATAAACAGTATCTTCAAAAAAATGAACTAACTCGTAGAAACTCCTAACTTTTAACAATTCTCCCCCCTTTGTGAAAACATAAGGACAAGACAACTAAGGAGAACCATACCTACAGCTACTTCAAGGTGGTGTAGGAGAAATACGCTTCAGGAACTCGAATAACCTTTAAAACAGATTATCGGGTAAGGCTCTAATTGCTGCCATTAGTTCTATTTCTTGCTCCTTCCTCGGTTCCAAAGAACCACTTCCATCCAGCTCAGAGTCAAAATGTACTCAGGAAATTGGTGATAAATGAGTAAGTACAAAGGAAGTATTTGCCTCAGTTGCATTTTAAGTCTTTTTCGATTCGTGATTTGGCTTCTGGATAGGCCAGCTTCTGCACCACTGGTTGTAACTGAAATATTACTGGGTTGCAATAGATATGGCAGTGAAGTAGCCAATTGACTTGATATTGGTAAATCATTAAAATGTGTAGACTCGGCCCTCTTGATCTTGTTGGAAATGCCTTTAATTTTAGCAAAACACCATGAATCCTGATTATCTTCTAGCACTTCTTGATAGCTAAGAAGGTTAGTTAATAGACACGAAAAGAGCAAGTATTTATAGGTGGATATAGGTTTGGTCCTTTGCTACATAGCTCGGAATTTATCTCACTAAGATCATAGGGTGCCCCTTGCCTTATAACATACAGAAGAATCCCCAACTCCCTATCAAAGGAATTCCCATGTATAAAGGGGTTGTAGATTACTGGTTATATGGTTATATAAGCTGAAGTACAAAGTAGTTAAGTAATTTTTTTTTCTTTTTTCTCCTTTTTTGTACCCACTTAGTTTCCTTACCATAAGTAATGGTAGTGATCAAGGTAGACATGATGTTTGACTTCCTAAATAGTTTAGGAAATTTATGTCCATTATTGTGAGGACATCCAAAAAACTCAGTGATGGCTCTATATGAGAACTCAATGAGTTTCCCTCTAACATATACTTGTTGAAAATGAAGGGAAGTAATATTAAAGACATCCAACTTCAGATTTGCATAAAAATCCTTAACCAGAGTCACATTATATGTCGTTAGAAATGAGAAAATTTTGAAGAGATAAAAAGGCTTTAGAAAAGTTACCTAGTTCTCGGCTGCATTGTCCTTTTTTGTGAAGGAATGTCTCAACATGAGACTTCTTGCCTTTGAGGCCTTTATATTTTGTTTCTGCTGCTTCATCCAACGTTCGACGAGACAAACCTCTATGTTAGCCTAGTTTTACTTTGGGTTGTTCACATTCATTATTAGAATCTAGAATCCTGCTGCAAGGATCTGGTCCTCCAGAATTAGAACCAGTGAAAAAACCTTATTCAGTTTCTATTTTGGTCGCAACTGGACTTGTGGCTCACTGGTTAGAACTGGAGCAGTAACTTTGGCCTTTCGACCTTATTCTTTGAGGCCTTCTTCTTAAGTTTTCTTTTCAATAATGATAGTAGAATATTTTCATCATCACCATCATCATCTTGAAGAAGTTACTAACAAGAATTTCAGTGGCTTCATGTTCTTATATTTCTATTTTAACAGGTAGACTTATACTTTCTGGATCAGTCGTAGTTGGAGTAGTAGTGTCTATGAACAAGTTAGGAACCTCCTGCGTTGTAAGGTATATGAGCTCATCTGGAATGGATTCATTGAGAATAGGTTCATCAGGAATGGACTCTTCAGCAATGGTCTTGTCTGCGACAGCATCAGAACTTCCTTTGAATTGCTCAGTAGTAGTACTTGGGATGTTTTCATCTCCAGACCCTCGTTGAGTACTTGGTCGGTTGGTTGTATCTAATTTTCATCATGTTTTTCCTTAATTTCTTCTTTAGGTTAGACTTAGAGGCGACATGCACACTCTCTGTTTGAACTATTGTTGGTAGAAGTTTATAATTCATAGAATAGTTTGATTATGTCAACGATGATGTGTCAGGACCTGTCTTATTAAGTCCTGACTTATCCCTAATTACCCTAATTAGGCACTTAAACCATCCGATTAACTTAACCTCAACATAATGTTTATTTCAATCCTCAATAATGCTCCAAGACTACATTTATATCCTTAATCAAGCGCAAGTCATGATTTATTTAATTGGAGCAACTTTGGAAGTCATACGGATCATTTTCGATATTTTGTAAAAATTTTGGCAGTACCTTCCCCAAAAGTGGTTTGCCGAACAACTCACCTAATTAATAGCAAAATGGGGAGAAGCCTATAAGGACTCATAACTCCCGCAGTTCACAATATATATCAAATTGGGATTTCTAAGATATCTTAGAGTCTCTGATGCTTTAGTTACAACTTCACAATTCCAAATAAACCAAAATTGGAATTTAAACCTCGTAATTTACTTTAAACTAATTGAGGTGCCTCTCATAACCTATTTGAGAGTATGTCACGACCTACGCTTACCCCGAAACACAAAACAATAATATATAATATGATTACAATGAGAATCAAACTTTTAAAACTAAAAACACTCACCAAAATCTTCGAGTCTTGTTCGTTCTTCCTTACTTTCACAGAAAAATGACATTATCAAAAACAACTCGAAGATGTCAGGCAAGTAAAATTCTACATTTCTTTGTACTCCTGCAAATGTTAGTCCAAATACATAGAGACATGTAATTGCATTTCCAAATGACAACAAATTTATATAACAATGTGGATCCATCCTTTCCTATTCTAAGCTCATAACAAGCGGGCCCTCTCACGATGAACCTAGAATAGTTCTATGAGTTCAATACACGCTACCTCGGAGTCGACATTTCTCGCCGTAGATGTCTACAGTATGTCAAGTCTAGAGTGGAGCACCTCACGGTCCTACGATCGAAGTAAGGGCAACTCTATTAGGATGCTATGAATGCATAACAAAAAATGATGTGAAATGCAATGCATACTAAACACAAATGTAGGTACAAAGATAAATTCCTTAAATAGTAAAGGCCACTATAAGGTTTACTTACAATCCAACCAACTTTAATTTCATTACGAAGCCTCACACAATGTTTTCTGGTTTTCAAGTACTTTTATAAGTCCTATTTAGTCATAAACTTGGATTTTAGACTCTATTTTAATACTTCAAGTTTATATTTCAAGTTACAATGGCATTCAAATCTCGTAACAAACTTTATTGACCATATAAAATCTTTGAAAACACCTAAACATTGCATTGCAATGTCTATATGAGTCTCTCATTCATATTCCAAGTCAAAACTACCTCTAAATAAGCCTTCAACACTTAGTCAAATTATAGGCAATGTAGATTTTTCAATAGCAAGACCCTATGTTCAATGTTAAATTTCGACCTCTAAATCAATGCATTTAACACAAACCTTATTACCCATTAAGGTAGGATATACCAAGACTCAAAGAAACCTATTCCCAAGTATTATGGACATTTATAAGGCCTTTGAATCATTCGTCAAACATGATACTCGCAACCGTCAAAATTGTTTACTATTTTGGTAGTGGCTTTCAGGCTATCTTTGCACCACATTTTCAATACCAAAACAAATGATTCTAAGTTTGTACCTTTTCATTATATAAATTATGATAGACAATGCTTAAAATAAGCTTAACTTCATTTAATTTGGATATCATTTGATACCTCAACTTATCGACCCAACTTGCTTGCTTGCAAGCAGTTTTTATACTCAGCAAAAAATTTTGAACTTTTAGCAGTTCAAAACTAAGGTCTTACCTCCTGTTTGAATTTTCAAAACTTCACACTCATTTCCCCGACCTTAAAAACAAAAATTCCTAATAAAAATAGTTTATATGAAGTACCAATCCACATAAGATCATCACCGAATTTCAAGAATAAGAAATTAAACATATCCGACTTTTCCTACCTCGATATAATTTAAAATGAAGTTTCATTGATTTAATTCATGAAAACTCATTCCAATTGACTGTAAAGTGATCAAAACTCAATTAAAATTGATCAAATCACTCCGATAAGATACAACATATCAAGATCAACATCATCAACACCGATTCCCCAATTTAATCACCCACATTTAGTTGACTATTTCAATAAAAATATCAAGAACACTGATCATATTTCACCATTGATGAACAACACAAAACCACCACTAACCGATTCCCATCACACCAAAGTCCCACAATCAATCAAACTCAAATTGAACATCAATAACTCAAATAAAAAATGTCTTCAAATTCACCTCATCACTATGCCTCATCAATAACGACCTTCAACAACCCTTCTTCTTTGAAAAAGTGAGTGAGAGATATGGAAAACAGTGAGACAGATAAATGACGAGAGTGATAGCAATGATTGAGATGATAGTTCGAGCAATTTGGTGTCGACCAGAGAAAAGTAATTTAAATGAAGAAGTGAAAATGATAAGCAGTGGGTCGTTGAGGTTTTGATCGAAACCCCAAGCCCCAATCATCTATTCATACTTAATAAGTCATTTGAGCTCAGTCTAGTGACCATTATACCCTCCAAACTTATCCCCTTTTCTTCTTTTCTCAATTGCTTTTTTTGGTCAATTAAGATTTTCTTTTTATTCTTTGTTTCACGTTTATCTTCATTTTTTAAACCAATTTAAACTCCACAAAATACCTCAATTTTGTCAAAAACTTGGAAAACTCTCAGCGCACTCTAATACACAGAGACACCGAGTTTAAGTCTCAACTTGACTCTATTTCCCGTTGAATAGAGTATATTACATCAACTAAGGACACGACTTAGAAAAATAAAATTTTAAACTTGTGATCTTCGGTCTTAATGCGTGGGTCCCACCTCAAATACTGAATTTCCAATAAAACCTGAAAATCCTTAATTAGACTACTAAACATATTTATGAAATTCTTTAGTTTTACATGATGAAGGTGGATTACTTACATAAGGAGGCTTCTTCTTCCCTAGCGATAGAAGACCTTCAGGCGATAATAGAGATTTCTCTTGAATTCGAGACAATGGTGGAATAATGATGAGTGTTTTTGGACTCAGTACCTCCATCAACTGCTTGACTGGTATCTTCCTTTTTGGTCGAACTAGTACATCGGATGCAGTTTCCTTTTGTTCAAACAATGGTGTTTTTCTCGTTATAACCGCTAAGAAAAAGCTTAAATATGATGATCAAGGGTGTCAAAGTAGGCCAAGTCAAAATTGATACAATCGATGTGGTAGGATCCAAGGATGAAGATGATGAAGATCAATTGAAATAACAACTTCAGTTTGATTACCTTGATGCTTATCTACCTTCCTTTAAACTCTCACCGACCCTTAATTAATAGGGTGTTATTAATAATTACAAATAAAATCAGAACAATTTAATAAGTTTATCAACAATAATATTACCTTTAGTGTTCAATGTAGCATCCCCTATCACAATTGGGGTGCTACATGCCCTGAAACCCTTATTAAGCCTTGGTACACTATCCGGACTCAATTAGAGTAATAGTATAGCCGTCCTTCATACTTGATAATCACACAAATAATATATCGTATATCGAATAAATAATTGAAAACACAGTGGAATTAAAACGTTTTTGAAAAAACATACGATAAACAAAAATCGACATAAACCTCGGTCATAAAATCATATCCCAACCCTATTTACAAAATATTAATTTAGTACAATATATAAACAGTATGGAAATTACTTCACCGTAGAGAAGACTATAGACTATTAATATTCTCCGTTCTTGAGTCGAATAGCACGTCGATAACCTGAAATGTTAATAGGGGAATGAGCACTCCAACATGCTCAATAAGTGATGCTCGTAGACGTATCAGTTATCAACTAATATCAATAAATCAATTACTAGTAATATGAATCCAAAACATATCTATTCGGGCATTAAAATGATATGACAATAAATAACGAAATGCAAGTTCACAGGTTAATTGCAACTGTACTCGTGACTTGTATTTTTATTTCAAAACTGAGTGGTAAGCTCTCGTTACCCTAAATTACAGCCCACAAAACCTCACACATTAGTCGACGTGTAATTTTTATGGTGTATCCAAGCATAGTGTAGCTACCAACTCAAATAAGAAAGCAACAATCGGGTACCTCGAAGTTATAGAAGGGAAGGTGTCGGTAGCTAACCAACCACATTCATCATCGCTCCAGTCTGATTCGCTCGTCATACCTCTTTCTTGATAATTTCTCATAAGAACTAGTTCAAGTCACAGTATATTGCCTCATTCCCAATCCATAATGTTATAAGAACTAATTATACTAATTACGCTACGTAATTGATAAAAATACGGGTCCAGCTTACGGAGCAAGTTGGAGCGCTCATTCCCCAATTAACATTTTTTATTATCATCGTGCGCTTCAACTCAGGAACAAAGAAGATTAGCAGTCTATGGTCTTCTCTAGGTGATGTGATTTCCCTACTGTTTATATATTGTACTGAATTAATATTTTGTAATCAAAGTTGGGACGTGATTTAACGATCGAGGTTTATGTCGATTTTTTACATCATATATTTCATAAAAAAAAATTTAATTCCACCGCGTTTTCAATTATTTACTCGATCTACAATATACTATAATTGAGACTTTCAGGTATGAAGGATGGCTATACTATTAATTTAATTGAGTCCGGCTGGTGTACCGAGGCTTAATTTGGGTTTCAGGCCAAGTATCGCCCTAATTGGGATAAGGGATGCTAAAGTATGGTATTAAAGCCTTCTTTAGACTATAACCTTATTACTTGGAAATGATTAATTACTTGGATACAATTTGGTATCGAGATCTAAGGTTACTGACTCAGAAATACCTTGGTACCATAACTTAAGTTTAGTAACTTCGAGAGTTTTCTTGAGTTACGAAGAAGCTTAGAACATTATTAACAGTTCTTATCGATGTTTTGGGGTTGGTGAAAGATAAAATCTTGAGTAATGTTATGTATTGTGATGTATTATATCTATGCGATAGATATACGTGTAATGTCTTTCCTATATGTTATCTCGAAAGTCTTATCTCCCATCTTTATCTTAGAATCCAATGAATAGATGGTGAGGGTTCTTGAGAAACCTAGATTTCATGGATATTATAACAAGAAACGATATGAAATTGTTACATAATGAGAAATTATTGAGGACTAGATTTTGTAGAAACCTAAATCCCAATGATGTTTGAAATAAGGAAAGACATCAAAAATATTATGACAACAAAAAATGAACTTTTCTCCTATTGGATAGTCTCTTTTGGTTTTTATTCTCTTTGATATTGTCTAATTAATGATAGTTAGTGAAGAAGGATCTATTTGAACTGAACTTTGAAACAATTAGGAGAATTGAAATTAAAAAGTAAATAAAATAATAAATCACCTTTAGTGAAACTCAAGGGTGATGATTCACTTTAAGTGAATATATACTAGTGGTGAGACTAGTTAAATGAGATTAAAGATCATTCAATGAGGAAATTAGTAGTAAATGATGATAAGAACCTTGTTGAAGTTAGATAACCACTAATTATACATACTTCATAAGTTATTATGAAGTATAAGATTCTAAATATGGTGCTAACCCATACTAGAATAACGAGAAATTTTTATTAGGGTGGTGTGGTATAATCGCACCCACTAGTAGAATGAAGAAAAGAAATGGAGTTGTCGAAATCTATTGGAATAAGATTATCATTGAGTTAATAATGATATATGAAAAGGGTCAAAGACTTAGCAAAGGCGCAAGCAATATTGTAAAGTCATGTGAACTCTAATGATAAATTAGTTTATACCTGAAATTGCTAGTGCAAATACTAAACTTCAAATATAAATTACTCAGATATGTGTCAAATCTTAATTACGAGTCAAAAATTTGACCAAGGTTGAGATAGTTAGAGAACTGTCTTAGATTCAACACAAAATAAGAAAATAGTGTTATCGTGAAATAATTGAACAACGTATACAAAGATTTGTAGTACCGTTGTGTTATATGATAAATTAACCTAATAGTGAGATTGAGATGAGTCGTAAGAGACACAAGGATGCCTTGGGAGGAAACTGAAATGCATTTTGACTAAAATAATGGATTGATTATACTTAGAATTAGGAACAGTTAAAGGTTTGGCCTAATACTTTATTTCAGGTAACGTATGTTGACAAAATGAAGCAAGAGATTGTAGTTTATACTATTATGAAATAATTTTTTTTGGTAGTCATACCAAACAATTTAAGGCACCACTTGTAGAATAAAAGCTTGAAATGTGTTTCAGACGATGAATGGAATGAATTGCAAAGATAAATTCTAGAGCTGAGACTTAATGTTAAAAGATATGGGTGTAGATCCAAACTTATTTTTGAATCCATTCAAATGGATAGATTGCTTAAGTTTATTCATTCATCGTAAGGTTTGAAATATAGATTTAACAAAGTGAATGAGATTTGGATTCCTTTAGGTATCCTTAAGATTAAAGAATCTTGGAGGAAACACAAAAAAAGACATATGAGAAGTATGGAAACCACTGAATTAGTGCAATTTGATATGGAGATTTTCGAGCTATGAAAGTTTGAAGAATATAGTTATCAGAGTGAAAGGAATTAGACGTGAAATAAGTAACCTAATTATTGAATATAATGAATTCACTCTGAGAAATCACTCATAAAGTGATTGATGTGATCAATACTTTGAATAGATAAAAGGACACAAAGTGTAATTATAATAAGAACTTCTCAGTACTATCTCTTAAGATATATGTGTAATAATGATGATGGAGTAAAGTCCTACAGTCACATCCGCAACTGAGTGGTTGGAATTGAAAATAATAAATCAATTTTTTTAAGCTCAGTATGAAGTTGAGCCAAGTGTTCGATTAATTGGGTGATAAAGTGATTAAGAAATCTAATTGGAATCACTTGATATGTCAACATTTTGCTATGAAGGATTAGCATCCATATTAAATTGTCTAATGAAATTGTGTTGGATGCATTAGATTTTGAGTTGAAAATTCACATTCATGACGAATTTTAGGCAAGAATTACTTCGATGACCTCATGGATCTCTTTATATCTATTATATAGGCAATACCATATCACATTGAGGTATATGATAAAATCATGTATTTTATGAGGTGATAATTATGGTGTTAAATTCATAAAGAGAAGTGAGAGTTATTCAGTAGGTTGAGACTAAATAATAGAAACCCGAAGGGTCAAGTAAATTCTTTTTTATATTCAATGGTAGACAGCTAACATAAAAGGTGGTTATGTAATGAAATTAACTAGACTTTGGCGTCTGCACAATATAATGAAGGTTGTAGTTGATAGATTGATTGAAGTCTGCAGATTCTTGTCAGTGGGGTTATGTTATTCTTTTGACGGATTGAGCAAATATATGTATTTGTATATGTGAGGTGATATAATGTTTCAGTATTTCATTCCTCAGACGGAGATCCAAGACTTGCTTCAAGTGGTGGAAGAAGTTATTTATATAGCTGAAAACCATTCTCAATCTCATTACCGGATATTTTTTTTTATGCTGGGGAAGAAATCGAGCTGCTAATCCTGGTTTTTAAGAATAAGTATTTTGATCTTGTGTCTCGTAATGTTTAACCACTGATAGAAAATATATTCCTTTGTGTAATCTCTTTGATAGTAAAAGTAATCATGTGGATTACATCTTCGAATGATAAAGCTAAATATGCTCAATCTTATTGTATGTTGATGTACAAAACTAAGATTAGATGTATAGCTTGTGTGAAACAAATGCGATAATTAAGAGCTACAAAGAGAGGGTATGGCATACTAAGTGATTTATAACTACAACTAATAAAGATAAAGATATCGAGGAGTCAAGCATCATAGATTGTTAGAGAATTCAAAAGACAAATTCATTGAGATTCTGAAATTCTCATCTATGAAAGGGCTTTGTAGATTCGGATTATAGTGAAGTACTTTTAAAGTGAAGATATCACTTGAAAATGGAAGTTATACATAGAGGAACAATGTTCATTTCTTTTAGAATTATTGGTAACTGATACGTTTCCTTTAATTTTGATGACAAAATTGTCTTAAATTAGGGAGACTATAATGACTCGTTACTTTAAGTAGGTGATTAGTATTAATCTGAGTTCTAATTACCCGAGTTAAACTCGTGGTTAAGCCCGACTTGTCTCGATTAGTGTATATGCGGATTTGCTTGTTATTTGGTGTTTGTTTGATATGTATTAGTATTTATTCAAATTAATTGGATTTATTGGCCTATAATTGAATATTTGAAAATTTATGGGACGCATAATACCGAGTGTGGGTCGAGGGTGATGCACATGAGTCATGGGATAGCGTGCACACCCGAGTGTACTCGTTGGTGCATATGGTGAAATTATAAACGAATGAATATACATATATATGCATATATATGTATATATGTATATAATTGTATATATAAATATATACAACAACAACAACAACAACAACAACAACATAGCCTCAGTCCCAAATTAACCGGGGTCGGCTACATGTATATATAAATATATATTACAAATAAATAATCAACCAATAATTGGTGGAAATAAATAATTAACTAATAATTGGTGGGCACCTAGTAACATGCGAGGTCGAGGGTTATACACGTGGGACATACAATAGTGTGCACGCTCGAGGGTTAGCGTTAGCGCGCTTGGTGGATTTATAGGCACAAAAATACATAGGTAAATTTATATTTATATATAGGTATATATATATAAATATATAAATGGATCCTAAAATTTAAATCAAATAAAATTATACATTGAGTTTATCTCGAGGTACGTGTTACACTTGAGTTGAATAGGTGAATATGTAGGGCGTTGGTTGTTGGATTAATTTTCTCATGCCTCGAGATGGGTGCCATCACATCTCTATGACAATCAAGTGGTGCATGGATTGGTTATGATTAGCCACAAGATCAACCTCGAGCTACGTGTTACGTATCTCAAGGAGATTAATGTATTCGATCAAAGTATGGTGGTCAGAATATGATGGGCCTTTTTTATTTTCGTAATAGCTACAAGATCGGCCTCAAGATACATGTTACGTATCTTGGGGAAAGTCAAAATAAAAATAAAAAGAAAGGAGTCTTAAGATCTGCCTCGAAATTCATATGTACGAATCTCAATGAAATCTTATATTTATCAACAATAAACAATACCGCATCACTGTATTGCAAGATAGATTTTGATCAGGAAAAATGAAAAATAAAATAAAAAAATTGAAGATTGAAAGAAAGAGAGGAAATCGAGAGAAATAGAGGGAGAGATAGAGGCGATGGAGATCGAAGGTCAGTGTGATTGTTGATGTTGTTGATTGTTGTTGCAACGGTTGTTGATGTTGTTGGTGTTTATTGATGTTGGTGTCGTTGGTGTTGTTGTTAATGGAGTTGGAGAAGGGAGGGCTTGGTTTGTCCTAGGAGGGAGAAGAGAAAGAGGTCATCTCCTCTCCCAAATCGAACTAAGGATGAACCCTAGTTCAATCAACAATTGAAAAAGAGAAGAACACAATGTTTTGTTCTAAGGAAGACGAAAAGGGGTTGACCCCTGAACAAAGTCCACCGAGCCGAACCCGGTTCAATTCAATTTAGGCCAACCCATTTTCAAAAAAAAAGAGATAAAAGGCTGAAAAATAGAGAAACAATTCCAGTAAAATCAAATAAAAAACCCCGAAAAATAATATTTTGATTAAATAATAGCAAATTGATGAATTTCTATGAAAATAAAAAAATTCGGGATTTTAGGCAAGAATTTATACTAAGGTTTTTACCTCAAAAAAGTGAAATGGTCATATTGGCCTAAAATTTGATAAATTGGTTCTAGATTCGATCAGGACCTATTTAAGGGTTCTAATTAATGATTATTGGATATAAATTAATTACAATTAGTGTAATTTAGGTTATCGGTCGACGAGGAAAGGTTTGTAGATCTTGAGAGTCGTGTAAATCGGTAAAAAGTTAGAAAATCTCAACATAAATAAGTAGGACTTGTATTTTTATCAATTTGCGACGTAATTAGTATAATTAGTTCACATAGCATTATAAACTAGGAATGGGGCCATGTATGTGACTTAAACTTGTTTTTATGAGAAATTATCCACAAAGTGGTACAACGGGTGAATCGGACTGGAGTGACGATGAAGGTGATTGGTAAGCTACCGACACCTTCCTTTCAGCAACCTTAAGCTACCCGATTGTTGCTTTCCTATTTGAGTTGGTAGCTACGCTCCACCTAGTTACACCAGTGAAATCACACGTCAGCCAAAGTGTGAGGTTCCGTGGGCCGTAATGATAACGAGAGTTTACAGCTCAATTTTAAAATGAAAATACGAGTCACGAGTACTATTGCAATTGGTCTGTGAACTTGCATTCTGTTATTTATTGTTATATCATTTTAATGCCTAAATAGATATGTTTTAGATTCATATTGCTATTCATTGATTCATTGATATTAGTTAATAATTGATATGTATACAAGCATCACTTACTGAACAAGTTGGAGAGCTTATTCCCCAATTAACATTTCAGGTTGTCGATGTGCGCTCCGACTCAAAAATGAAGAAGATTAGGAGTCTATAGTCTTCTATATGGTGAAATGATTTCCTTACTATTTATATATCGTACTGAATTAATATTTTGTAAACAGGGTTGGAATATGATTTTTTGATAGAGGTTTATGCCGATTTTTATATATTGATCATGTGTCGTGCGTGCCAAATATAACCCGCAATCGAGTTACCAACCACAAGGGTGTAGTACTGGTAAATACGGGGTCAAATCCACAGGACTTGAGTTTTACTCCAAGTTAACTAAAAATGGGGGTTTTCAGAAAGTTCAATGAAATAATTAATTAAACTAGCACAAATAAAAAGTTCGCAAAAATAATATCAATGAAAAGAAATCACCTAAGTCTACAGTTCCACAACCAAGAAACAAGATTCAATGGCATTTAATGTTGTCATCAATTATCCCAAAAAGTTATTAATTCAATTTCTCATAGATTAGCTATAAAAAATCGACATCCGAAAAAAATTCCTAATTCCCCTAATCTCGATAGTCAAGATATCCGTTACTAACTATTTCTCTAATTAATGTATAACCCTGGACATTTGTCAATCAGGTTTAACACACTAATCGCATTAATTTGGATATGTGGGAATACTAATCTTAAATAATCGGATCGCATCCACTCCCGATTTAACCTAGATTCAATTGTTGCACACTCCAGAACCGAAAGGATTTGACGGCAAATGGGTGAGTGTTTGTTACTTTATTGATCCAAAAGCACAATTACACGGATACTAATAGTCCAATAACTGTAGATTGTCCACCTAAAAGCATGCACTGGCCATATACATACCTTATATTTAAACCATAATCATTGAAATCAACAGCAATGAAATTGGAGAAATTTAATTAAATTTAAAAATAAAATAAAAGATCTCACATAATATGTCATGAATCCATCATCCCGACCTGCTTCCCGTTCGACCTAGGCAAAAAGTTGATTAGTCGACCATCGTCGTCGAAGAAAGTCGATACTAAAAAATGATAGTCGGTGTTCTTTTCAATAATATCTAAGTTCCTAAGATATAAAGCGATTTAAAAATTGGTCTCGGGAGGTGACAGAAATTGGTTTTTGGGGTTGGGGAGGTGATTCGTGTGCCGAGGAGCATCTTAGGGTTGTTTTTGGCTTGAAAATAGGTGTTCGGCACATGTCGCAGCGCCATTGATTTGCTTCTTGCTGCCGCGCTGACGTGGCACTTTCTGATTGGTCGAATGATGTGTTGGTAACACGCTGTATAGGGGTGATTGCGCCATACAACACCGTCTGATTGGAGGAGGCCCCTACGATGACGCGATGGCATGACGTATGCGAGCCACGCGTGGCATCCAAGAAGCGTTGAAAAATCGAGCAAAAATCTGGGAGTTTGTGCGACACGCATCTCGAGGCATATCGAAGAGCAGCAGACGCGAGGAGAAGATGTGCGGTGTGTTACGTGTATTGTGTTGTGCTGCAGCGACGGCCTGTGATTGGTGGAACCGATGTGTTGATTGCAAGCTTGCAGGATTGAGCATGATGTGGCACTCTCCCATTAGCTGAACCGGCTGTGATGACATGCTGGCATCCAATGAAAACGCATCACGTGGTTGCTGCTGTGATGCTAGGTAACACGTGGCAACGCCTGATTAGTTGAGCGCTGACGTGGCAGATCCCAATTGGTGTAAATATGTTGTCTCTTATTCTACCCACCGTGCAACATGTAAATCGAGGCAAACTGTCCCGCATCCGATCACTGCATGTAGATACTCCATTTTGAGTATTTTTCCGCCACAAATTCAACTGCACACTCCGTTTAAACTAAATAGGACTAAAAAATATAATTAAATATATATTTTAGATACTTTGCATAATTAAATATACTAAAATAAACTACTAAATATATATAAATACTGACTTATCAAATACCCCCAAACTTAAGACTTTGCACGTCCTGAGCAAAGGTGTAAACGACAACACAAACTAAACTAGACTCCTAATATAGTAATGCACTGACTCGACTAATCCTATACCCGACCCAAATTCATGGAGTTCCTTTGGTTTACATAGTCACGAAATTAACAAGTAACTCAAAAAATTTCAGAGTTATGATATGTCAAAACTCGCAACTCAAAGACAATTAAGATACCACATTCAAGACAAAGACTTGATCAAAACAAAGGTCATAAACTACTCACGAGTTTTCTTGGTCTGTACATTAAAGCATACAAGTTCCAATTTCACTTAATATAGTGAAAGCACTCGAACTAAATCTTTTATTTGACAAGTTTCACAATTTCCGTCTGTTGGGGCTTGTGCCCTAGGTCAATCCATTAACTGTCTTTATGAATACTTTTAGTTAATAAAATAGAGGATTTCATTTGCTGTTTATTATAATTAATTTGCATGTTTACATTATAATAAGATCCATGGGTATTTACAAAAATATCCTAAATGTCCCTAGTCGATCATTATACTGGGAACTATAATGAATTACGACTAGTTTGAGTCTTGATTGATGATCATATGATGATTATACGTATACGGATACGAATAAAGATCACGAGTACTTGTTAGGGAACAAAGTACTGGACCGACCCGCTATGAGAACATCACATGGATTAAGTCATAGTTGTTTCTCATGATAGGTATATTTTTCAGTCCTCTGACTTGAGATCACCAGAGACTTCAACATTAGGAACATAGTGATTTGACACTATCAAATGTTGTCTTTAACCGGATGATTATAAAGGTTGTGATTGGTTACTGTGTGAGCAATGTGATAAACTTGTGTAACCGAGATAGAATTTGTCCCTCTCATATAAAGAGAGATATCTAGTGGATCCCTCGATGTGTTAGACTGTTAAAAGGCCTAGTCTAAGTGAATTGATATTGAGCAATGTCACTTGGATGTTTTCAGTCTACCTAGAGATCGAGACTAGTATGATTTTACATGTTGGATGACAATTCCATGCCTTATATTTGATCAAAAGGATATCGTGTAACAAAAGGATGTTATATACACTATTGATTAGGTTGTATCGATTTGATATTCATACAACTTGGGTAGTCATAATGTCTTGCTAGAGGCCGCTTATGACTTGTATACCAAAATGTGTTTTGGTACACTGCCAACGTTGTATGAGCCAATTGGGTCGCACACTAAGAATGGTTTTGCGAGATTTTAAGATGATTCAGAAAAATAAATTTTATATGATAAAATTCATTACAGAAACTTCCTTGTGGTGCATTATACTTGTACTTCTTTGAGTAGGGGTATATGTGTAATTTACTTAACCGTTTATATACAAGGGTTTTATAAATAGACTCTTTAAGTTAGAATATACGTACGAAAGATTAAAAGGCCGAAACTCTATTTTCGTTTTAAAAACACTTAGGGTTTTTGGTATGCTATGGATCATTTTGGAGAGAAACAAAAGGTTTGGTATTCTCTTGAAGCTAGCACTTCAAATCTCGGCCGCCGTTCGTGTGTGGACTACTGGTAGAGGCCGTTTGTCGTTGGCAGCGCCTTAAAGATCAATCAACCTTCAAAAAGGTATATTGTGACTGTGGTATGCTTAAGTTTTTCATGGTTTAAATGTTTTTAATGGAATTAGATTCGGATCCTGTTGGGGTTTTTGTCAAAATTGTTTTTTAATCTTCGCTGCGCATGAACCCCAAAACCCAACATTGGTATCAAAGCCTTTGAGTTCGATTCCATTAAATTCATTGCATGTTTTCTTCTGATATATACATGATATATGATTGAAAGCGTGTTAATAGTTGATGTATATGTGATATACATATGTTGTCTTTGAGATTTATTATCATGTTTTGCGTATATGATACACATATTCGTGATTTAATTAAAATCAGTTTCGTACATGCTAGTAACCATCTTAGGTTAATTCAAATAATTTTAATGAATTGAGTTTCGTGTTCCGTGATCCATGACACCATTAGGTATAATCTTTATTTTTCGTGTATTGATGCGTGAATGAAATCTCTGTAATTTAGTATGCATATTTAGGTTACATTGTCTTACGTTTCTTGAATCGTATAGGGCTGAATATTAATTCGAAACTAATATGATTAGGTTCGATTGGGATAGTAGTTCATGATTCAATTACATGTTTGTGATTATTTGGATGAGGACCGAAATTGCAAATAATTAATTTTTGAAATTATTTATTTATCTTGTTATATCTATTCAGTTATGAAGTTTCTATTTGATAAAGATAGATAACAAATTAGATTAAGAGATATAAGCAAAATCGGTTTCGTTATCCCTATTGGATAGGAGATAAATATGGAGAAGTTTGTTATTGGTGATATGCTAGGATTTAAATATCTTAAGTCTTAATAGGATTAGGATAAAATGATTAGTTAGATGTGGGCCTGGGTTAATTAAAAATGTTTTAATTGACTTAATTTCGGATAAATTAAGGGGTAGATTTAGGATAATAAAATCAGCGAAAAATATGATTTTCTATAGCGAATTTTAATTTTCGGAATTGAGATTCGTCTTCTAAAAAAACAAAATGGGGGTGCTGCCCCCTGTACCCCCGTCCGGTGATCGGCTAGCGGGACCGCCGTCGAACTAATCCTAGCGCACGGAAATTCTTTTATTAGTGAACAATATAAAAATCTCCAAATTGTTTAGTGATTTAACAAATCAATAAAATATATGATATTTCATTATTTACATAAAATCACTAAAACTGAATAAAATCCCTCTATTAAATTTTAAATCTCACGCCATCCATTTTAAACACTTGTCAAGGCATCGATCACACTAATACAGTTTCAGCCATAGCTGGGTGTATTGTGTTATCTTGGTGAGACAAGTTGGATAAGAGTTACCTAAATGTTTAAAATGGTCCGACTTAATAAAGCTATCAAAATAGTTTTGAGCTTTAGGCACATGATGAGATAAAAACATGATAAGACATAAGATGTCCCGTATCTCATAAAAGTATCTAAAAATTACATAAGATGTAATTGGTAACTGTTACCTACCTAAATAATCTAGTTCTGTGTTTCATGCCATAGCTGTCTTAGAGTTAGGTGAAATATGGATTTTAGTCCCCTAAATAAACAGTACGTTTTAGGAGGGTTGTTAATTTAGTGGGAGTCTATTCCTCTATACTAAAATAAACTTTGCATAGTCTTTATTGTAGATCAATGGCCTCTTCAAGTAACAATAATCCCCTGTCACTGCGATCCATCCTTGAGAAGGATAAGCTATCTGGGACTAACTTTCTTGATTGGTTCGAAACTTGAGAATCGTTCTCAAGCATGAACGCAAGTTGTATGTCCCGGATGCTCCGATCCCGAGGACCCACCACCAATGCTACGAAAGTTGTGAAGGATGCGCATAGTAAGCATGTCAACGATTCTACCGATGTTGCATGTATTATGCTGGCAACTATGGTTCCTGAACTTCAGAAGGACATTGAACTAATGGAAGCCTACGACATGGCCATAACGCTGAAGGAAATGTTCCAACAGCAAACTAGGCAAGAAAGGTTCGAGAGAGTCAAAAACCTACATTCTTGCAAGATGACTGAGGGTGCGTCAGTTAGTCCTCATGTTCTGAAGATGAAGGGCTATGTTGACCAGCTTGATAGACTCGAATTACCCATAAGCCAAGAGTTGGCTACGGATTTGATCTTGAATTCATTACCGGAGAGTTACTCACAATTTGCGATGAACAACAATATGAATAATATGGAGAAATCAATCTCAGAGTTGCATTTGATGTAAAAACTGTTGAACAAAATATCAAGAAACCCTCTAGTAATGTGTTGATGGTCCAAAAGGGAAAGGGAATGAAGAAGAAAGGCAAAGGCAAGGCTAAAGTTGGCAAGGCTGCTGATGCACCTGTCGCAAAGCCTGTGGAACAAGTCGAGCCCCAGCCTATTCCTGCTTCAAAACATCCAAAAGAAAAGGAAGGAAATTGTCATTTCTGTCATGCACCTGGATATTGGTTCAGAAATTGCAAACTCTATCTGGAAGACCTAAAGAAGAAAAAGGGTAGTGCGACTACCACTACAGGTATTTATGTTATTGAAATTAATTTATCTACTAGTGATTCCTGGGTATTAGATACCGAATATGGATCTCACATTCGTATAAATGTGCAGGGACTCACCAGAAGTAGAAAGTTGAAGAAAGGAGAAGTCATCCTCCGCGTAGGGAATGAAGCAAAAGTTGCTGCCTTGGCTGTTGGATCATATGACTTAGTCTTACCTAGTGGACTTATTTTAACTTTAAATAATTGTTATTTTGTGCCTGCCTTGAGCAGAAACATCATTTATGCTTCATGTTTGGATATGGATTGTTTTGATTTTATTATTGCGAATAATAAATGTTTCATTTCTCGTAAAGGAATATTTTATGCAAATGCTGATTTGTGTGATGGTCTTTATATTCTAAGCATGAAAAAGTCCACTAATACTCCAGTCTTTAACATAAATACAAAGAGATTTAAGTCAAATGATTTGAATCAAACCTATCTTTGGCATTGTCGTCTCGGGCACATAAATGAGAAACGCATAACGAAGCTCCATAAAGATGGACTTCTAGATTCATTTGATTTAGAAACATATGAAACGTGCATATCTTGTTTACGAGGCAAGATGACTAAAAGTCCCTTTACTGGACATAGTGAAAGGGCAAGTGATTTATTGGGTCTAATACATACTGATGTATGCGGTTCTATAAACACAATGGCTAGAGGAGGTTATCAGTACTTCATTAAATTTACTGATGATGTCAGCAGATATGGTTATGTATATCTAATGAAACATAAAGCTAAATCATTTGAGATGTTTCGAACGTTTCAAAATGAAGTACAGAATCAACTTCGTAAAACTATCAAAACACTTCGGTCAGATCGAGGTGGTGAATATTTGAGCCAAGAATTTGATGATCATCTTAGAAATTGTAGGATTGTCTCTCAATTGACTCCACCAGCAACTCCACAGTGGAATGGAGTTTCTGAAAGGAGAAATCGAACTTTATTAGATATGGTTCGATCTATGATGAGTCATGCATATCTTCCATTATCCTTTTGGGGTTATGCATTACAAACTGCACTTTCACTCTAAATCGAGTTCCTTCTAAAGCGGTTGATAAAACACCATATGAGATATGGTACGGGCAGAGACCTAGTTTGTCTTTCCTTAAGATTTGGGGTTATGAGGCTTACGTAAAATGACAAGTCTCAGAAAAACTAGCACCTAAATCTAACAAGTGTTTATTTGTGGGGTATCGTAAGGAAACAAAAAGATATTATTTTTATAATCCCGCTGGAAACAAAGTGTTTGTTGCTCGGTATGGTGCCTTTATGAAAAAATAGTTTATTTCAAAAGACACCAGTGGGAGAGAAATAAATCTTGAAGAAGTTCAAGAATCACAGATAAATACTGAACCGCAACTGGAAGTTCAACAACGTTATGAACCAGTTGAACCTCCGCAAGTGACATAAGGCCCACGTAAATTTGGTAGGGTAAGACATGAGCCAGAGAGATTCAGATTTCTCATTACTGGTAGTCGTGATGTGTTGCTTATGGATCAAAATGAGCCCACCACTTATCAGGAGGCTATGTCTGGACCAGACTCAGATAAATGGCTAAGTGTCATGAACTCTAATATGCAATCCATGTATGATAACCAAGTTTGGAACTTGGTTGATTTACCTGAAGGTGATAAGACCATTAGTTGTAAATGGGTTTTCAAGAAGAAAACTGACAAGGATGGCAATGTGCATACTTTTAAAATGAGACTTGAAGCAAAAGGTTTCAAGCAGACTCAAGGTGTTGATTATGATGAAACTTTTCGCCAGTAGCCATGCTTAAATCCATAAGAATTTTAATTTCCATTGCTGCATATTATGACTATGAGATATGGCAAATGGATGTAAAAACGACATTTCTTAATGGAAAGCTGCTTGAGGACGTGTACATGACACAACCTGAAGGTTTTGTACATCCTGAGAATTCTAGCAAGGTATGCAAGCTTCAAAGATCCATTTATTGATTAAAGCAAGCTTCTCGGAGTTGGAATCTTCGTTTTGATGAAGCAATCGAGGATTATGGTTTTATTAAGAACGAAGATGATCCTTGTGTATACAAGAAGGTCAGTGGGAGTGTAGTTGTTTTTCTAGTACTGTATGTTGATGATATATTACTCATTGGAAATGGCATCCCAACATTGCAGAAGGTCAAGTCTTGGTTAGGGAAATGTTTCTCAATGAAAGACTTAGGAGATGCGGCCTATATCCTAGGGATAAGAATCTATAGGGATAGATCGAAGAGGCTAATGGTCAAAGTCAGAGTGCTTACATAGACAAGGTGCTGAATAGGTTCAGTTTGCAAGACTCTAAAAGAGGATTGTTGCCAATGTCTCATGGCATAAGTCTCAACAAGAATCAATGTCCTAGGACAAATGATGAGTGAGAACGTATGAATAAGATTCCATATGCATCAGCTATTGGATATATCATGTATTCCATGCTATGCACTCGACCTGATGTATCATATGCTTTGAGCACTACAAGCAGATATCAGTCAGATCCTGGTGAGAGTCACTGGATAGCGGTGAAGAACATCCTTAAATACTTAAGAAGGACTAAGGAAATGTTTTTGGTCTATGGAGGTTTTGAAAATGATCTAGTTGTAAATGGTTACACAGATGCGAGTTTTCAAACTGATATAGATGATTTTAGATCGCAATCTGGATATGTGTTTACTTTGAATTGGGGTGCGAAGTGGAAAAGTTCGAAACAAGAGATCGTGGCGATTCTACAACAAGCTTAGTATATTGCGCGCGTTCGATGCAGCATAGGAGGCAGTTTGGATCAAAAAGTTCATTTCTGAACTAGGTGTGGTTTCAAGTATTGCTAACCATGTTTGTTCGTATTGTGACAATAACGGGGCAATAGCATAGGCCAAGGAACCTAGATCACACCACAGATCCAAACATATACTCAGGCGTTTTCATCTCATCAGAGAAATTATTGAGAGGGGAGACGAAAAGATTTGCAGAGTACCTCCTGAAGACAACATTGCGGATCCATTGACAAAAGCTCTTCCACAAGTAAAACATGATGGTCATGTTAGATCATTAGGCATTAGATGCATGTATGATTGGCCCTAATGCAAGTGGGAGATGTTGGGGCATGTGCCCTAGGTCAATCCATTAACTGTCTTTATGAATACTTTTAGTTAATAAAATAGAGGATTTCATTTGTTGTTTATTATAATTAATTTGCATGTTTACATTATAATAAAATCCATGGGTATTTACAAAAATATCCTAAATGTCCCTAGTTGATCATTATACTGGGAACTATAATGAATTAAGACTAGTTTGAGTCTTGATTGATGATCATATGATGATTATACGTATATGGATAAGAATCAAGATCACGAGTACTTGATAGGGAACAAAGTACTGGACCGACATGCTATGAGAACATCACATTGATTAAGTCATAGTTGTTTCTCATGATAGGTGTATTTTTCGGTCCTCTGACTTGAGATTACCAGAGACTTCAACATTAGGAACATAGTGATTTGACACTATCAAACATTGTCTTTAACCGGACGATTTTAAAGGTTGTGATTGGTTACTGTGTGAGCAATGTGATGAAGTTGTGTAATCGAGATAGAATTTGTCCCTCCCATATAAAGAAAGATATTTAGTGGATCCCTTGATGTGTTAGACTGTTAAAAGGCCTAGTCTAAGTGAATTGATATTGAGCAATGTCACTTGGATGTTTTCAGTCTACCTAGAAATCGATACTAGTACGATTGTACATGTTGGATGACAATTCCATGCCTTATGTTTGATCAAAATGATATCGTGTGACAAAAGGATGTTATATACACTATTGATTAGGTTGTATCGATTTGATATTCGTACAACTTGGGTAGTTATAATGTCTTGCTAGAAGCCGCTTATGATTTGTATACCAAAATGTGTTTTGGTACACTGCCAACGTTGTATGAGCCTATTGGGTCGCACACTAAGAATGGTTTTGCGAGATTTTAAGATGGTTCAGAAAAATGAATTTTATATGATAAAATTCATGACAGAAACGTCCTTGTGGTGTATTATACTTATACTTCTTTAAGTAGGGGTATATGTGTAATTTACTTAACCGTCTATATTCAAGAGTTGTATAAATAGACGCTTTAAGTTAGAATACACGTACGAAAGATTAAAAAGTCGAAACTCTATTTTTGTTTTAAAAACACTTAGGATTTTTGGTATGCTCTGGATTGTTTTGGAGAGAAACGAAAGGTTTAGTATTCTCTCGAAGCTAGCACTTTGAATCTCGGCCGCCGTTCGTGTGTGGACTACTGGTAGAGGACTTTCGTTGTTGGCAGCGCCTTAGAGATCAATCAACCTTCAGAAAGGTATATTGCGACTGAGGTATGATTAAGTTTTTCATGGTTTAAACGTTTTTAATGGAATTAGATTCGGATCCTGTTGGGGTTTTTGTCAAAATTGTTTTTAATCTCCGTTGCGCATGAACCCCAAAACCCAACACCGCCTATATTCATTATTTTTATTTTTCTTTTCACATTTTTTTCTTCAAATTTTTGATCTTTTTTTTCCAACAAATATGGTCACTGCTACATTCCTATGGACTGATTTTCTTACTTTTTCCCACCACAAGATTCCCTGTTCCATTTCCTCTGGAAACCTGTGGGACACTATTTTTTTTAGAAAAACTCATGTTAGTCCTTCTCGCTTTCACTATAATTAAGCAAATCCCCCAATATAGGTTAAAATAATATCACTTGAACAAATTTGACCGTCTACTCATTTTCATTATCTAGCACAAAGTCCAACCAACAACTAAGTCCTTAATCATGAAATCATAAAAATTTAGAGCTACGAACTCGATTGAGTGTTTCTCCTAATTTTCCTTAAGTTTCAAGTCAAAAAGACAATTATAAATTACGCATCCATAACCAAAGGCATGAACAAAGTTTCGGGTGACTCTAAATAACTAATAAAAAAATATATCTGTACATATATACTAAATACATATATGCATGAAAGTTTATCAAATCCTAATTAAATGAGAAAGGAATATGAATGGACATGAAATGAAAGAAATGGAAGAAATGATATAAAACACCACCATTACCATCTGATATCCGCATATAACCACATAAAAAATAAACGATCTCACCTACAGTTTTTCGCAAAAGAATCCATCCAAAACAATCCACAATCGCTAAAACACCCATAAACTTATTCTGAACCTTGTTTTCAAGGTTCAAAACAAGTCGAGAGGTCCACACATAGAAAACAAACAAGATAATGAAAGAACATAATAAATATAAGATGAAGGAAACGATAAAAATTCGTGCAAAATGATAAAAATATACAAAAATAAATAAACTAAATGATACTTATCAAAGTTTATGCTGTCTCCCAATAGCACTTTTGGTTAAAGTCATTGGCTCGACTTGGTCTGAGTCTGTCAATCAATATAGATTGGCATTGCAAGTGATACGACCTCTACATTGTGGCTTGGGAAGTCTTCATAGAAGATCTTCAATCTGTTTTCGTTCACCTTAAATGTGTTACCAGTCTCCAAACTCTGAATCTCCACTGCTCCGTGATCATACACCGCAGTCACAACATATGGTCCTGTCCACCTCGATCTCAGCTTACCTACAAAAATCTTAAGACGTGATTGAAATAAAAGCATTTTCTGACCAATACAAAAAGACTTCCTATAGAGATTGCTATCATGGAACGCTTTTGTTTTTTCTTTATAAATCCGAGCATTTTCATACGGGTCGTTCCTGATTTCCTCCAATTGTTAGAGAGTGAGCTTTCTCTCTTTTCCTGCTTCATCGAGCTTCATATTAAGCTATTTCACAGCCCAGTAGGATTTATGCTCGAGCTCGATTAGCAGGTGGCAAGCTTTACCAAACACAAGGCGAAATGGGGACATCTCGATTAGCGTTTTAAATGTCGTTCGGTAAGCCCAAATCGCATCATCAAGATGTGAACTCCAATCCATACGAGTAGGATTCACCGTCTTTTATAATATGGATTTGATCTCCCTATTAGAGACCTCTGCCTGGCCACTAGTTTGGGGATGATACACTGTAGATGTTCGATGAGTGACGTTGTACCTCTTCAGAAGACTTTCAACCATATGGTTGCAAAAGTGAGTGCCTTTATCACTGATCAGGGCAAGTGGGATAACAAATGTTGTGAAAATCCTCGATTTGAGGAATTCACATACCACTTTAGAGTCGTTAGTGCGTGTAGCCTTAGCTTCCACCCACTTAGAAATGTAGTCCACTACTAAGAGTATGTAAACATTACCAAATGACACTAGAAATGGTCCCATAAAGTCTATACCCCGAACGTCGAATATCTCACAAATATGAATCGGGGTAAGTGGCATTTGGTGCTAATGACTAAGGTTACCAGTTTTCTGACAATTAGGAAAAAAATTTGTAAACGTGTACGAATCATGAAAAATGGTGGGCCAATAAAATCCACTCTCAAGAACTTTCCTAGCTATCTGACGAGGATCGAAGTGGCCACCACATGCGTAAGTATGACAAAAAGCTAATATGGAGTGACTCTCAGTCTGAGGAACACAACGCCTGATAACCTAGTTGGAGCAAAGTTTCCATAAGTACGGGTCATCCCATACATAGTACTTAGCATCGCTCCTTACTTTACTCTTCTAAGCTTTCGAAAGGTGAGGAGATAGCTCGCCCGAGGTGATATAGTTCACCAAATCGGCGTACCAGGGGAGATCTTCCATAATGGCATAGATGTACTCGTCAGGGAAATCATCTTTAAGAGGAGTAGGACTATCGCCATTCTAAATTCTGCTGAGATGGTCTGCGACTAGATTCTCTGCACCGCTTTTATCTTTAATTGTGATGTCAAACTCCTGCAGTAGGAGTATCCATCTAATAATCCTAGGTTTGGCATTCTTTTTACTCATCAGATACTTCAAGGCAGCATGATCAGAGTAAATGATAACCTTGGTTCCCAAGAGATAAGGCTGAAACTTTTCAAGTGCAAAGATAACGGCAAGGAGCTCCTTCTCGGTAGTGGTGTAGTTCATCTGAGCTGCGTTTAGAGTACGAGAAGCATAGTAAATGACATGAAAAGCTCTCCCAACTCTCTATCCTAAGACTGCACCCACTACATAATTACTAGCATCACACATAATTTCAAATGGAAGCTCCTAATTAGGGGCATAAATGACTGGTGTTCTAGTAAGTGAGTCTTTCAGTGCATCAAATGCACTCTTACATGCCTCATTAAACTCAAAAGGTACATCCTTTTGAAGTAGATGGCATAAGGGCTGTGCGATTTTTGAAAAGTCCTTGATGAAATGACAATAAAAATCGGTGTGTCCAAGGAAATATCTAATCTTCCGCACATTCGTAGGGTAGCGAAGTTTCTTGATAACATCAGTTTTAGCTTGGCAAGCCCTTTTTGCCTTAGCCCATAAGCCAACCTTGATTTTGATGATATCCCATAGTTCCCCTGCAGATTTTGGATTAATACATGGGTCTAGTAATGCCTATCAACCATCTATTCTATTTTTAAGCCAATTATCAAGTCAAATTATTCATATAGAAATCATCAAGCGTCTATTCAATTGAGATTTTAATAGACTTTTGGTTACTTTTAATTACTAAAAAAGTTTGGGTGTATTCAATTAAAACTTTTAATGAGTTTCTAAAGGTAAGGTGTATTCAATATGAACTTTTATAGACTTTTTAAAAGTTTATAAAAGTCTTGAGGTATTCAATTTAAACTTTTAGAGAGTTTATAAAAGTAAGGTGTATTTAATTTTTTGATGACTTTTGTAGTTTGGTTACAAATCTCGGGGGTTTTTCAAAAATTAAGGTGGGTATGATTTTTTATTCCAAAAATAAGGTTGGCTACTTTTAATTTACAAAACTAAGGTATGTCTCCTTTCGAAAAGGAGTCATTGGTAATTATGTGCTCCATGTGGCAGTGTGTCAATGAGGTGGAGTGAATAGCTCCTTTTGAAAAGTAGTCATCTATACAAAATGAATGACACCTTTTGAAAATGAGCCATCTATACAAAATACAAAACCTCTTTTTTACTCCTCAAAATGAGTACTTTGTTCAACTTGAAGCGGTGAACCCATGCAAACGTCATGTACGTATCGACATGGACAAGCTGCATCACGTACGTATCTCGAGATGGACAACCCGCATCACATACATATCTCGAGGTAGACAACTGATATAAATGACACGCACATATATGGACGTGGACAACTCATGCAAATGACATACATGTATCTTGCGGTGGAGAATTCATGCAAACGACGCTCGCGTTTATCGAGGTGGACGACTCAGCAACCTCGTGCAATTCATGCAAACGTGACACACGTATTGTAAGGAGTGCAACTCATGCAACCTCGTCCAATCAATGCAAATTGTGCAAAGGTCATGCACGTATTTCGAGGTGGGCAACCCATGTAATCTCGTGCAATCGAAGTAGACCATGTAAACATCACGCACATATCTCGAGGTGGACAACCCATGCAAATGTCATGCACGTGTCTCGAGGTGGACAACCCATGCAAATGACACGCACGTATCTGACGGTGGACAACCCATATAAACTATACGCACGTATCTCGAGGTGGACAATATCATATTATTTTGGCATCCACATGGCGCCCTCGTGGAATACTCCATATGGCACCCGTGTTCAGAAAACATGAATGACGCATTTCCGAAATGCGTCATTCATGTTAGGGAACATCCACGTGGGCGCCACGTGGATTGTTCCACAATACACTAATGTCGCATTTTAGAAATGCGCCATTCGTGTATTTTGAGCGGACAAATTTTTCTCCAACTAATGGCGCATTTTCAAAATGCGTTTTACCTTACTTTTGGAATACAAAAACCTAACTTATTTTACTCATTTATATTAAATCTGACAGTACATTTGTAATTGTTTCTCAAATCTCGACTTTTTGTATAAAAATACACAAAAAATCTCCAACTTCTCCTCACCTCAACCCAAAAACTTTTAGAGACTTCTAATTTTTGTTGGTTCCCTTATTCAATAAGGACTTCATTGTTTATAATGTCTTTTCTTATCAATTGTTTTTATTAACTTCTCCAATCACTCAACAACTCGTGAATTTCTTTGCTCACTCATTATATTCTAATGTTTATGTTGATGAAAATGAAAATGATGTCGTTATTAACAAGATCTCATTTTTGCATCATTGTACATTTTATAGGTGTTTTCTTACAAAGAAGTTTTGTTTATTAAGTGTACAATTATAATCTTAAAAAATGTAATATTATTATTTTTGGAGAAAATAATCGTATATTTTTTTTTCAAATGCAAGAAATGCATTTCAAAAATTTTAAACTATCATTCTTAAAGAAAAAATACAAGTTTTTTTAACTTAAGTTTAAAGAAGGGCAAAAGTTTTACACACAACGGTCTTACTTGGTTCTTATTTGCCACTAAAAGATTATTTATCTGCATATTTGTTTTGTCGATAGTTATTTACTTATTTATTATGTTACTATCTTTATAGTCTTAATTCATTAATATGTCTATACGATTTTTTATTAAAATATAAAAATACTTTTAAAAAATTAATAATAGTTCTTAAGAAAAAGAAATATAATTATTCGTCTTTTTTTTAATAAAGCGCAAAATATTTGTTTTAATATTAAAATCACCAAAATCTACTCGTATCAATCAAAATCATGTTTAAGAAGTTCACAAAAGTCACTAAAAATCTTAAATGTAAATAAAAGTCATCAAAAAAAGTTTACTTAAAAGTTTATCAAAGTCTTTAAAAATCTACGAAAATCTACAAACTTTAGAAAAGTCATCCACTTATAAAAGTAACTAAAAGTCTATTAAAATCTCAATTGAATACACCTCTACAAAAGACTTAATATTAATCATGCAACTGTTGTGAATTGAGTTGGAACTTGCTAAGAACTAGAGAAGGAAAATAGAAAACTAAGAACTTCTACTACTAAAAACTACTACTACAAAGGAGAAGAGAAGAAATGCGATAGTTGGAATGAAAAGTTTTCATTCAACTTGGTGTGTTTTTACAATTATTTTGACACTCTTTATATAGGCCATTTGGTGATAATGATAAGTGTGCTTTATACAATGTGTACAAGTAACACATGCACACCATATCATACAACATATTACAAGTAATTTGACAATACATGGAAGAGTTGGTGTACATTGTAAATGGTTACAAGTAACGACAATACATAGACAAGTGGAGGTACTATTAAGTGGGAAATACAAGTTACATGACTACACAATATGTTGGTGTACATGCATGGTCATCCATATTCCACAACACTCCCACTTAGATGACACTTGCTTAGAGATTATGCCTCGTTAAAACATCTACTAAGAAAAACCCAGTGGGAAAAAAATAGTAAAAGAAAAATAGTACACTATTCTCATAAATATTAAGATGGGTATAATATTGTTAAGATTGCATCATTAAAAACCTTGCTAGGAAAACCTAATGGGATAAAACTATAGCAAGGGAAAAAGAGTGTAATACACTAATCAAAAACTCCCCCTCATGTGAACATGGGTGAAACTTGTTCAGTTTCTTTACTTGCAATGTCTTTAAGTTTACGCAAGTCAATACCATATGTAAGTCTTTTAAATGTCGTAGTTGGTAAGGCTTTTGTGAATAAATCAGCAAGATTATCACTCGATCGGATTTGCTTGACATCAATTTCACAATTCTTCTGAAGCTCATGCGCGTAAAAGAATTTTGGTGAAATACGTTTTGTTCTGTCCCCTTTTATAAATCTTTTATTTAATTGTGCAATACATGTTGGATTATCTTCAATCCGTACAAATACCTTTGTGATTTTATAGAATACATGTTATGAGGTATTGATTTTATTTCTTCGGATATTACAAATCCTTCAGGGATTTTCATATATATCTCACTGTCTAGAGATCCGCACAGATATGCTGTAACGACATTCATTAAATGCATATCAAGCCCTTCAAAAACTGCAAGGCTTATCAAGAACTGAAATATGATTGCATCTATAACAGAAGAATATGTTTTATTATAATCGATGTCAGGTCTTTGTGAGAAACCTTGAGCTACAAGTCTTGCTTTGTACCTTGTAACTTCATTTTTTTCATTTCTCTTTCGTACAAATACTCATTTATATCCAACAGGTTTTGCGCCATCTGGCGTTTGAACAATCGGTCTAAAAACCTATCGTTTCCTTAACGAGTTTAGTTTTGCTTAGATAGCCTCTTGCCATTTTTGCCAATCAGGTCTTTTCGACATTCGTCCACTGATCGTGGTTCTGGATCATCATCATTTTCACATATTTCAAATGACACATTGAAAGAAAATATATCATAAGGAACAATTTTATTTTAATCCCAAATCGTACTAGAGTTTAAATAATTTATTGAGATCTCATTACTTTCATATTTTTCCTCTTTTTCTAGAGGTAGTTGTTCCTCATCAGAATCAACTTGCTCTGACAAATCCTTATCAAAGGATTCTTGTGCTTTCTCAAAAGTATTTTGATTTGTATTTATTTTACTCTCATTTTCCTCTTTTGAGGAATTGTATCTTTTGAACCAACTGGTCTTCCACGCTTTGAGCGTTTCTTTGGTTCTTATACATTTTGTTGCACAGAGACATCAATTCTTGCAAGAGCATTTACAGCTGGAATGTGTGATTTTGTCACTAGTTTTGCATCATTAAATGCATCAAGTAATTGATTTGCGATTTGTTGCGAATGAATGATCTTTTGTACTTCAAGTTCACACTGATTTGAGCGTGGATCGTAATGTGATAAACTTTGTGATTTTTTCGTTAGTTTGAGGTTTAATTGCTTCCACTATATCTATGATAACACACTAATTGATTAACTAAATCTTAATTGTTAGATAAATGGTAAATGAATAAAGGAAGACGGACTAGGCTTGCGTGACTCAGCGAGATGAGTTCAGGGGTCCACGTAAGTCTAGGCCGGGCGGGGCCCAGTTTAGAATTGTGGAACTGGGCATGCTCATTTTTAGCAGTATTTTTCCCCCTTATTTTGAACGGCGTCATTCTTATTCCATTTATTTTGGAACTTATTGTCACGGAATTTAGAATAGGGCTTGCCTCATTAATTGATCCTTTCCTATTTCCACATCATTCTTCTTCCATTTATTTTGGAACTTTCCCATTTCCACGTCTATGATTTTTCTTTCCTTGACCATTTTTATGGTCATTATAGGATGATGCATTTGCCTCATTAATTGAGGCAAAACCAATTGGACGTGAGTTGTGGTTCTTCAATAGAAGCTCATTATTTTGTTCAACTACCATGAGACAAGAAATTAATTTTGAGTATTTTTTAAATTGACGCACTCGATATTGCTGTTGCAACAACAGATTCGAGGCATGAAAAGTACTGAATGTTTTTCCATCACTGCCTCATCATATATATTTTCTCCACAAAGCCTCAAACGAGAGGTAATATTAAACATGGTGGAGTTATGCTCACTGACTATTTTGAAATCTTGCAGCCTAAGATTCAGTCAATCATTTTGATCTTTTGGAAATATCATCATCTTTTGGTGATCATATCACTCTTTCAAGCTTAACCACAAGGTGAACGGATCTTTTATAGTGAGATACTCACTTTTCGGGCCTTCATGGAGAGCGAAGGAATATCAGTGCCTTCTCACGGTCTTGCATTGATGTTTCATTTCCTTCTATAATAGTTTCTCCTAAGTCTTTAGCTTGGAGATGTATTTCGACATCCAGTTGCCATGACAAATAATTATTTTCAGTGATATCAAGAGCAACAAACTCAAGTTTTCGAAGGTTTGTCATAGTCTGAAAATACGTCAAGAAATTGAGTAAATAGTTTTTTTCTCTTTTACATAAAATAGATAATATACGATTAAATATATGTTCACAACTTGATTATTAATATGCAAAATGTACTACTTGTATGAGTTGGTGGGACAACCTCCAGGTTGGGTGGCGATATAAAGTCTACTTAAAACCATGCCTCCTCGAACGAGATAACCCATCTCCTTTTCAATGTTTAGTTTTACCCGACAAAGCTTATCCACTATCAACCCAAACTCATAACATTATTTGCAATATAAAAAATCAAGAATAGAGCATAATTAATCATTTGTAGTATAACGAGAAAACTAGTTATGTCACATATTGACTTTTGATTTCTGATGTAGAAGATCGAACAAGACGCAACTACAGAACATACTTTCGCAATCGGTGATGTTATAATGCATAGTATATGAATAAAGTATGCATATAGAAGTGATGCATGTAATAAAAGGAAGCAACCATGACAATATAGAAATAAATTGAATTTATTTAAATAACAAAAGTTATACCATCCTAGCTTTGTCTCCTTAGCAAGCCTTCTTGAACTTCAAGATCTCTTTCATGCTAGAGCAAGCTCGTGCTGATAACGTGTTGTGAATTAAGTTGGAACTTGCTAAGAACTAGAGAAGGAAAATAGAAGACTAAGAACTTCTACTACTACAAACTACTACTACAAAGGAGAAGAGAATAAATGAGATAGTTGGAATGAGAAGTTTTCATTCAACTTGGTGTGTTTTTACAATGAGGTTGACACCCTTTATATAGGCCATTTGGTGATGATGATAAATGTACTTTATACAATGTGTACAAGTAACGCATACACCCCATGTCATACAACATATTACAAGTAATTTGACAATACATGGAAGAGTTGGTGTACATTGGAAATGGTTACAAGTAACATGACAATACATAGACAAGTGGAGGTACTATTAAGTGAGAAATACAAGTTACATGACTACACAATATGTTGGTGTACATGCATGGTCATCCATATTCCACAACAGCAACAACAAATTTAAATAAAAGTTTACAAGTCTTAAGGTGGATGTAATAAAATGAGGCGATAACGATATGTACACATGTACTAATGGTATTTTTATTTTTATTTTGTCAAAGCACGTGTATCTATTGTATGACTCTCAACCTACAACCCGATGTTATAAATAAAAGAAGTATAATATAGTACATATCACCTACTTAATTGCAAAATTGATTCAGGAAGACTCGAAATTAGCTTCCAAACCTTCTCCTTGTCGTTGCCACTCTAGTAGCAAAATTGGCATCATTACAGATTGTATAAACTAAGGGTGTTTTGACATTGTTTGCAATAGATATTAAGAAAACCTGAAATAAATGGATTGACCCAATTTAATTTTCCAGTATGTGGGGGCAATCTTGGGTAGACAATTTAGACATCAAATTAAATTGAAGCTTTTAGGTAAAATAGCTATCTTATAAAGCTAAACTCATTATTATTATTATTTAAAAAAAGGGTCGTGTGCTGCAATTATTGTTTAAAGTGTATATCAATATTAAACTTGTCAAACTTCCTTATTAAGTAGCAATGTTATGTTCAATTGAGCATTATATCCAGAGTTGTTTCTGTCAAGGCACATTTAAATTGAAATTATTAATTAAGTACTAGTAATTAACAAGAAAATAAAATGCAACAATTAATTAATAAACAGAAATGAAAAAGAAACATTTGGATAAACAAATTAAGACAAAAGTAAAGAAGTACGTCGGAAATTATTACATACATTATTTATTCGGTTAAGTAGTAGAGTAGTAGAGTCAGAAATGTAAATTCAAAACGACAATGCTCACTTGGGGCATTTAGCAGTCGCGCACGGTTCAGAACTCCCAAAACTTGTATCTCAAGGTGTGTTCGTTAGGTAATTAAAGTCAGTGTCTAAAGTGCGTACTCCTTGCAGCTTCAAATTTAAAATTATATTTTCTAAGGAAAAATTAGTGCGAAATAACGGGGTTTTTCTAAAATTAAGGTGGGTATAGTTTTTTATTTCAAAAATAAGGTTGGCTACTTTTAATTTACAAACTAAGGTATGTCTCCTTTTGAAAAAGAGTCATTAGTGATGATGTGGCTCCATGTGGTGGTGTGTTGATGAGGTGGAGTGAATGGCTCCTTTTGAAAAGGAGTCATCGATACAAAATGAATGACACCTTTTGAAAATGAGTCAACTATACAAAATACAAAACCTCTTTTTTACTCCTCAAAATGAGTATTTTGTTCAACTCGAAGTGGTGAACTCATGCAAATGGCATGTACATATCGAGATGAACAAGCCGCATCACGTACGTATCTCGAGATGGACAACCCGCATCACGCACGTATCTCGAGGTAGACAACTGATGTAAATGACACGTACATATATGGACGTGGACAACTCATATAAACGCCACATATGTATCTTGCGGTGGAGAAGTCATGCAAACGACACGCGCGTATGTCAAAATGGCCAACTCAGCAACCTCGTGCAATTCATGCAAACGTGACATACGTATCGTAAGGTGTGCAACTCATGCAACCTCGTGCAATCCATGCAAACGTCGCGCATGTATATCGAGGTAGACCACTCATACAACCTCGTCCAATCAATGCAAACCGAGCAAAGTTCATGCACGTATTTCGATGTGGGCAACCCATGTAATCTCGTGCAATCGAAGTAAATCATGTAAACGTCACGCATGTAACACAAGGTGGAAAACTCATGCAAACGCCGCTCATGTATCTCGAGGTGGACAATCCCACATTATTTTGGCATCCACATGGCGCCCACGTGGAACACTCCATGTGGCGCCTGTGTTCAGAAAACATGAATGTCGCATTTCCGAAATGCGCCATTCTTGTTGGCATCCACTTGGCGCCCACGTGGAACACTCCACATGGCGCCCGTGTTCAGAAAACATGAATGGCGCATCTCCAAAATGCGTCATTCATGTTAGGGAATATCCACGTGGGCGCCACGTGGATTGTTCCACAATATACGAATGACGCATTTTGGAAATGCGTCATTCGTGTATTTTGAGCGGACTAATTTTTCTCCAACTAATGGCACATTTTCAAAATGCGTTTTACCTTACTTTTAGAATTAAAAAAAAAACCTAACTTATTTTACTCATTTATATTAATTTTGACAGTACATTTGTAATTTTTCCGCGAAATAACACTACATAACACAAGCTAGGAAAAATTACAAAAGTACTCTTAACAATAAAATAAATTAGTAAAATAAGTTAGGTTTTCTTTTTATTACGAAATTAAGGTAAATCAAGTTTTGGAAATGCATTTTTATTGGGGCAAATAATTAACACTAATGGTGCATTCAGAGAATGCGCCATTAGTGTCCAACGTGGCGGGGTAAAAAACACGAATGGCGGATTCTCCGAATTCGCCATTCGTGTCTTTTTGCCACTAGGGAGAAAAAACACGAATGGCGCATTCTCCGAATGCGCCATTAGTTTGAGGTTCGCGATGGCGTGTCGTCCACATGGGCTTAACGTGCGCTCCACGTGTATCGAATGATATATAATGGACAATCCACGTGGCGTCTGTGTCTACTCCACGTGGACCGGCCCTGTACAATAATGGCGCATTCAAAGAATGTGCCATTAGTTTAATGTCCTAACGACGAAGCGTCCACGTGGGTTTCCCATTGTACACGAATGGCGCATTTCGAGAATGTGACATTCGTGTACTGTACCCCGTGACATACTCTTCCCCGTGATGTCGTATTCCCTGATAACGTAGGGAATATATTCCATGCATTCTCGGGCTAGGTCATACGAGCTGTGGGGTAGGGTTTCTGGTTCCTGGGTGGTTTTTTAAAGTAGGTGTTGGTGGGGTGGAGCAACCAAGAGAGACGTGAGAGAGAGTCTTGTGCGGGAGAGAGCCAATGACACAAGAGCCGGTGCGGAGAGAGTAGCGACTGAGAGAGTTGGATAGATCAGAGGGAGGAGATAGCAGCATCAGCATAGACGGAGAGGAGGGGATTGAAAGAGAGAGACCGCGAGAGAGAGAAAGAGAGAGAGAGGGAGAGAGAGAGAGAGAGAGAGAAAAAAAAAAAGATAGAGTACGGTGACGGAGATAGGGACAGAGTTGGGGGACCGAGAGACCGTGAAAGAGAGAGAGTTGGTGAACGAGAGAGAGAGTAGGGAGACCGCGAGAGAGAGAGAGAGAGTACAAGACGAGAGAGAGAGAGAGAGTTGAGGGAGAGAGAGAGAGAGTTGGTGGTAGTTCGAGAGAGAGAGTGGGGGACATTGACACCGAGAGACCGAGAGTGAGAAAGAGAGAGAGTTGGGGGTGGCTTGGGTTGGGTTGTGGGCTAGGTCATTTCGTTGGTGTGATAGAGTTGGGTGAGTTGTGGGTTTGGGTTGTGAGCTAGGATAATTTTTTTTGTTTTTGTAGGGAATATCAAATAGAAGATAAACACCAGTGGGTTTGATCTGGGTAGAAGGTTGTGAAAAGGTTTGGATTTTTTTATTTAATTTTTACGTCATTTCGTTGTAGTTCGCAGTATTGATATAAGTAAAAAATGATTTTTTATTTATTTTTTCAGGGATAATCCAATTGAAGATAAAGGAAAAAAGAGAAAAAATAGTAAGTTAAAAAATTTATTTATTTAAGTTTGAGTAAGTTTGAGTTGGTAATTTAGAAAAATTAAATAAATTTAGATGGAGTTTGTTTGTTTACAAAAATTAATATGTGGACTTTGTTTGTTGCAAGGAGGCAAATTTTTGCTTAGTTTTTTTTTTCGAAAATATGCCCTAATTTGACATAGCTGATATAAATATGAGTTTTTAATTGATGTCATGTAGACGAATGAGTATGCTCTATAGTTGCGCTATGAAGGCGATCCTCTGCATCAGAAAGTTTGCTTGTGATTTAAATCCTCAATTTGATAAATGAATGAAGTTTGATACATATAGTCTTTCAAATTAAGCAATGGAGATGAAAAAAACTTTTTTTTTCACCTTTCTAAAAGGTGACACTAGTTACTGGAGAGCGGTGATTCGATCGCCTAATTTTTCTTTTCGAACCAATAATAAAATCAACATTGATTACTTAAGGGGTATAATAACTTAAGAATATATGAATGTATGTCATCAAATCAATAACTAGCTAGGAATATAAGCACAATATATATAATATATGAAAGTTGGCAATTTTAATTGGTGTCTCAATTCATGGTCTTTTAAATGTGCTTTCAGTACTTGTACTACTACTATTGCTTTTCTTCACTTCTTTATTAGTCTGCTTGATTAATATGTAACACATGTCAATAAAAAATAAACCCTAATTATGAAACCCTAATAATTTGTTTTTATGTTGTGATGGTCATCTCAATACATAAATAAGAATTTGGTTAGATATATACGTACTTTCAAAGTAAGGTTGCAGCAATTAGCCTTCTCGTCGAATACTTGGGCCTGCAATGTCGACGACAAAAATGCCCTAATGTGGTTTGTGGCAAGGAAATGATTTATTAATTGATGTCGTGTAGACGAATGAGTATGCTCTATAGTTGCATTATTAAAGCGATCTTATGCATCAAAAATTTTGCTTGCGATTTAATTCCTCAATTTGATGAACAAATGACGTTTGATATGTATGCCATTATTTTACATCATCATTGTTCAATAAATTATGTAGGTCATGGAAAATAGGGACATCCCATTTCTTTTTTATGCGAACGGTGAAATTGTAAATGATAGAAATGGCATTAGGTACAACGCACCCCCATCAGCAGTGTTGACGTTTAGGTTTGGGACGAGTAGACAACAATTGATGGATCACGTGTATAAAGCATTCAATGTCTCATCTACGGAAACTATGGTAAGGATGACTTATCGTCACGCTATAACCCTCCCTAAGGGTTCACAGTATTTTGTCCCCGTATTGCTATAAGACGCGACGCACTTCGACTTGATATGGGCGACAGTGGTCAATCTACCATTAACTTCAAAGGTGGGTATTTATTTAACATTTGAGCAAATCGACTATTGCCAAAGTCGTACAGTTCATTCGCAACTCGTAGATGAAGATATCAGCACGTCAAACACTAGATCGATGATGGAAAGATTGCAGATGCAATCACCACATGGTGATGATGAACCTAACGACGATTATGAAATTAATGACGCGGATGAGGAGGCGCGTCCCCCCGAGGAGGCTGCACCAGCTGTCGATTGGGAAAACCTAAATGTTATGGCGGATGACCCAATGTATGAACCTCTAGGGGCATAAAACATGCAAGATGATGAGCAGTTTGCTATCGATGAAAAGGATTTTATGGAGGAGGCAATCGATGCTGAAGTTCACCAACCATTGCCGGTATACAACGAAATCGATTGGGAGGTGGCTAGCTCCACCGCGACCCAACATTCTCATCAACTGACTGGGGGGGACCTCTCTAATTTTAATTTGGAATTAGGGATGTGCTTTGACAACAAAGAAGACTCACAACATGTCGTCAAAGTGTGACATGTTAACAGACATTGTCAATATCATGTGATGGAATCCACTACAACTTTTTAGGCGATCACGTGCAGAAGTGCGCAAGACGAGTGCATATGGCGTCTTCGTGCTTGTTTGCAAAAGAGAACACAATTATGGGAGATCACACAATTAGATGAGCCACACAACTATACAAATCCCGATGTGGAACGCAATCATGCCCAACTCGATGCCAACATGCTCGTGAGAGAGATCCAAAGCATTGTGGCATGTTAACAGACATTGTCAATATCACATGTAATTGACAATTATGGGAGATCACACAATTAGACGCGCCGCACAATAAAAAAGGCTTACAACATGTCGTCAAAGTGCGGCATGTTACCAGACATTGTCAATATCATGTAATAGAATCCACTACAACTTTTTGGGCGATCAAGTGTAGAAGTGCGCAAGACGGGTGCATGTGGCGTCTTCGTGCTTGTTTGCGAAAGAGAACACAATTATGGGTGATCATACAATTAGACGCGCCGCTCAACTTTATAAATCCCGACGTGGAACGCGGTCATGCCCAACTCGATGCCTGCATGCTTGCGAGAGAGATCCAAAGCATTGTCCAAATAGATCAAGCAATAACTATCAAGGCATTAATACAAATAATTAAGGGAAAATACGGACACGAAGTAAACTACAAACGAATGTGGGATGCCAAAAGGAAGGCAATTGCAAATGCATTTGGAGATTGGGATGAGTCATACGCTAGATTGCCAAGCTGGTTGGCAGCCGTGAAGATTAAGAGTCCAGGGATCGCAATTGAGTGGTCACATAGACAATGGGTTTCTGATGAGATAAGGACTAAGTGTCCTCAATTTCATCGTGTGTTTTTTCCATTCGAAACATCAATACAAGCTTTCAGGTTTTGTAGGCCTTTGCTTGAAATAGACGCGACTTTCTTATATGGCAAATATAGTGGTAAGCTACTGATTGCCATATCTGTTAATGGTAATGGACACATACTACCGGCAGCATTTGTTGTTGCAGAAATCGAGTCTACGGATTCGTGGGGATGATTTTTGAGGATGTTGCGGAAACACGTGACAGATAGAGATCGTATTTGCATTATTTATGATCGTCACCCTGGCATTCTGGAGGTGGTCAACACACCGACCAACGATCTTTGTCCTCCAAAAGGATACCACCGTTATTGTCTACGACACTTGGTCAGTAATTTCAACACACAATTAAAAAATGAGCCCTTGAAAAACCTACTTTCTCGAGCTGCTGGTCAACATCAAGTTCGAAAATTTAATGAATGCATGGAGTGTTTTGCATATTTATCATCGTGAACCCCTCAATGTTTGCAATATGTCAATGTCATCCACAAAGAACTATGGACTTAATCGCACAGCGGAGGCATGCGGTATGGATGGATGAATTCTAATGGTGTTGGTAAATATGAAATGCAAGTTATGTTTTGCGCTTAACTATATAGTTATCGCTGAAGTAATATTACTTACACGATTTTTATCGTCACTTGTGGAGTGTTTTAACGGGTATTAAAGGGAGCTCGATTCTTACCAATAACAGCAATGACTCAGATGATTTACTATAGATTGGTGACATACCACGATCAACGCAACCAGGAAATCAATGAAGCAATCTCAAACGGGCAATCGTACACGAAATATATCACGGATAAACTCACACATTACGAACAAGTTGCAAGGAAGCATCAAGTCAATTTGATAAATCGTGACATAGGTGCTTACTGGATGACATGGAGATCGCATGCATATAGGCAACAATACACAAGTTGTTATCCTAAAGGACCGCATGTGCAGTTGCAATAAATGGCAATCGTTTGGTTTCCCTTACTCACACGTGTTACCTGCATGTTCCTTTATTCGGGTGAGGTACTCATAATTTATTGAACCATACTATCGGATAGATATATACACGCAATGTTATTCCTTTAAATTCAAAGCCATTTCAAATGAGAAATATTGGCCGACTTTTGCAACGAATATCATACCAGACCAAGGTGCAGACGTGGCCGAGGGAGACCAAAGGGAACGCGAAGGCAAAACGAGATGGATCTTACTAATGTTTCAAGAGCCTTGTGATGTGGCATATGTCATCAATAAGGACATAAAAGAACAATATGTCCCAATAAAGATCGTTATCGAGTCCCCACTAGGAAGAACCGATGTGGCATTTGTCGTGCAGAGGGACATAACAAAAAAAATTGTCCAGCCAGAGCTGAACCTTCCAATCAAAACCAATAGTCCAGTTTGTATATTGTTTACTAATGGCTTAAGTATGTATGTAATTAGATTTTATTGAACCTTTTGAAGTATCCAGATAGTTTATGTCATGAAATGTTTAGGTATTTGTTATTTTTTGAACCTTTAACAATCAATTTGTGGCGACTTTTTGAACAACACGACTAACTTTTAAAACTCCCTAAATTGTAGTTTGTACACAAATGGATCCAGGTCCGTCAGATCCTTCACTATTACATCTCCAATCTATACAAGATCCTCGCGAGGGTGGACGGGTCGGGTAAACATTTTAAGATGGATACATCCAATGTTCATGAATGAACGTATAATATATATATATATATATATATATATATATATATATATATATATGACAGCTTATTTTCAATTCTAAGGTGTACGAGACATTGCGCGTGCGTCGACGATGGGCTGCCGTTAATCGAACGGTGGAGTATCATTCTCCAATGATCCCATATCTACGTTCTAGTGGCTTTTATGGGATTTTACGCGTATTATTTTTCAGTCTTGATTGGGCTTTCATAACTACATTCGTTGAGAGATGGCGCCCAGAGACACATACATTTCACATGCAATATGGCGAGTACTCTATTACTCAAAGACGTACAGGTACAACTCGGCTTACCAATCGAAGGTATGCCTGCGACAGGAACCACCGATACAAACTATGTTGAGGCGTGTGAGAGGCTACTTGGTCGAATTCCTTTTGGAAATGACCTTCATGAAAATAAACTAAAAGTCGAATGGCTTAAACGCAACATACCAGCTATACATGACGACAGCGACGAGGAGTCGGTGCGGCGGTATGTTCGATCGTACATTCTCCAACTAATCGGTCGTTGTCTATTTGCCGATAAGTCAAATCGATATGTACATTTGATGTTTCTACATTTGCTCGAGGATTTTGATATAGCTGGCCAGTATAGTTGGGGGAGTGCTTGTTTGGCTTTTTTGTGCAGGGAGTTGTGTCGCGGATCTCGCGTGGGTTCACATGAGGTTGTAGGGGCGTCAATTCTTGTACAACTATGGGAATGGGATAGATTTTCATTCATAACACCAAGGCGGCTGGGTTTTCCTAGAGTTCAACCTCGAACAATGGATAGAGAAGAGATGCTTAATGACATCCCCTTAGGACACGGGTAATAGAAATGCTATATCATAATTTTTATAATATTAACTACATTTTCATTTTACTAATTATGAGTTTTATATACAAATGGATCGATGCATTCTCGGTTACTCAAAGTGCAACACACGTTTTATCAGCTTACCGTGATGCACTCGATTCGCAGAATGAGGATGACGTGGTGTGGCAACCTTATTCTGAAGTCATAGGGTCTCTTTCTGAATACTGTACCGACGGTCACAATAGTTGGATATCGACGTGTCCCCTTATTTGTTTCCACATAGTCGAGTGGCATCGACCTGAAAGAGTTTTGAGACAATTCGGAATGATACAGGTCGTGCCACCAAACTGTCATTACGACACCCGACTGCACCGCATCGAGATGCGAGGACGCGTTCAAGAAAATTGGGCGACTTTTCACGCAAACTATATACAGATGTGGGAAAATCATGGTGACAGCATAGTCACAGTGGAACAAGAAGAAGGCCATGATCAACAAGACTACATGACATGGTATAGATCAGTCACTAGAAGATTCATTAGACATGACGGGGCTTTACGTGACTATTCGGTAAGCTTTAAACTATTATTCTTCTTTCCTCACGTTTTACATCATAAATTGTATGTACTAACTTCCTATTTTTATATCAGTGTAAATTGGTGGGTCGACTGCAGCGAGTTTTCATTGACAATAGGTACGAGCAAGGTCTTGCGGCGTTTGATGAAGGCATCAAAATTTTAGATGAAGATCATAGGCAAAGGTCAACTCTATGGAATAGTGGAATTGATGTCGGAGAGGGCATAGATGAGGAGAATGAAGATGAAGACGAAGAAGATGATCAGGGCGAATCGAATCGAGGGGTGATATGAAAAAAATACAAACACAGGCAGTGAGTGGGAGCACTAGACGTCCTCGTCCACCACGTCCTTATCATCGAACAGAGATTGCTGCTGAGAGTAGCAGATGTTCCCCTACGCCACGTTCATCTCGTCCAAGAGGGAGAACAACAGAGATTGTTGGTGATAATAGCCAACGCTCATCCCCACCATGTCATTCTTCTCATGTGTACAATTCTACATTATCCCTAATGCAACCGGAACCTCGAATGTTTGTACCTAGCACGTCGATCATGAATCTTCCTCATTACCATTTTAATCTTTATGCACCCAGGTCGTCGTCTTCATATATCGACCATGCCATGCCTAGACATCCAATGTATCCGTCATTGCCTCAACACATGCTGAGCCCGTGTACTCCACCATGTTATAATTATAATATGTCATATAGTGGAGATGGCTCATTCATGAACATGTTAAGCATGTCGTCGCCGCCTCATGTTCCTCTCGACCAACCGCATATAGGAAGCCAATTTTTTGGGACGATTCAACCTCCTATTTTTAGGAGCATTAGTACCAAAGGTGAGTTGAGTGAAGCACCAGAGGATGAACATTAATCAACTCGACGACATTCAATGCAAGATCAGCAACCTCGACAAACTTAACTGGAAGTATAAACACAACGTTCAACTCGACATAAAATACGTCCGGTTTGCATCACAAAGCAACAACGTCAATGTAACCGTCGATAAACTTATATGATAAGTTTTTTTATGGAATGAAATCATACTTTCAAACCTTCTTTATTGCTTTAATTTTAAATTCTACACAAATATATAACGTGGTTTTGGCCTTTACAGTTTTTCATCTACAAATTTCTTCTTATGATCACGATTGTGTTGCATGGTTCATATTAGATATGCATGGATTACCCCCTTGAGATACGTATGTAGCATTTGCATGGATTGTCAACCTTGACACACGTTTGTATTGTTTGCACGGGTTGCCCATCGCCAGATACGTTCGTGTCATTTGCATGGGTTGTCCCCTCGAGATACGTGCGTAATGGTTGCATGGATTGTCAACCTCGACATACGTGCACGTTGTTGGCAAATTTTATCCACTGCGAGATATGTGTATGTCATTTGCATGAGTTGGCCCCTCTAGATACATATGTAAAGTTTGCAAGAATTGCACGAGGTTGCATGGGTCGTCCACCTCGATATGCGCGTCACTTGCATGACTCCTCTGTCGCGAGATACATGTGTGGCGTTTGCATGAGTTATCCACGTCTATATACTTGTGTATCCTTTACATCAGTTGTCTACCTCGAGATACGTCCGTGATGCAGGTTGTCTATCTCGAGATATGTACGTGATGCGGCTTGTCCATCTTGATACGTAAATGACGTTTGCATGGGTTCACCGTGTCACGACCCAATAATTAATACACGTTTAATTCATTAACCAGGACAAAATGAACCGTGACGTAAGACCCGCAGCGAGATACGTGTCACTATCGAGGCACGGTGGCTGAGGTAAATGTTATATATGTGGGTGTTGTGTGATTTGTAGTTATTTTTGTAGTCGGTTGTGGTTGTTGGTCCGAGGTAGGAGACTCGAACGAACTGCCATGAGCTCAAGGGACGGCAGGGGAGTTATCTTCCCTGCACGAACCCAACTTGGGGTTGGGGATGGACACCCACCCCCAATACAAATGAAAAAAAAAAAATTTACGAGAGGAAGAAGATGGATAGCCCGGGTCGGGCTACCTCATATGGGTCGAGTCAAGGCGACCCGGGCCCGGGTGGGCTGGGTCAGGTCGACACTGACCCTTTGGAGAAGGGGTCGTCACACACCGCTTCGAGTTGAACAAAGTACTCCTTTTGAGGAGTAAAAAAAAAGGTTGTGTATTTTGTATAGATGACTCATTTTCAAAAGATGTCATTCATTTTGCATAGATGACTCCTTTTCAAAAAGAGTCATTCACTTCACCTCATCAACACACATGCCATATAGAGCCACATCATCACCAATGACTCCTTTTCAAAATGAGACATACCTTAGTTTTGTAAATTAAAAGTAGCCAACTTTATTTTTAGAATATAAAACCATACCCACCTTAATTTTAGAAAAACCCCCCACCAATTTGCGCGGTTGATTCGTCTTCTCCGATCGATCGAAATACACAAGCTAGGGTACCAATTCGCGTGATTGATTGTCTTCTCCGATCGATCGATGGCAGTGGTTCTCGATTTGCAAGGGTTTCTTAAGTTGCATTTCGAGAAAAATGTAGCTTTGTGTGGAGGAGCTGATGAAGCTCCACTCACAATCTTCTGATGAATCTTTTTCTTTAGAAGGTACAACAGTCTAGAAGATGAAACTAGGTTTTACAGAGGAGATCTTCACATTATACATTACGAATGAGGTTTTGCCCCACTTGACTATGACAGACAAAGTCTTTTTTGATATCTATGACAAATGAAGTATGCACCAAATGTCATGCAAATGGTATTCTTCTTTAACTTTACTTTGCCTCTTCTATAGTGTTTCGTTTTTGTCATTCATTTTCTCTCTCGATCTGTAGAATGGTCTGACTGCATGATATCCAAGAATCTCGTAAACTTTATTAGAATGCTAATTAAGTATTTTTGAAATTTAATTTGCAATTAAGTATCCGAGGTAGGACTCACGTATTACGGACCATAGATCATACGTTTAAATATTATTTTTAAGTGTTGCATGCCTAGCGTGTAATATATGATATTTTATCACAAAGTCGGAGTGTATTTAGTTGTATCCTCAATTTTTCATAACTGGGGTTGTTAGTGTGTTTGTCTGAATAGCACGAGTGAAAATAAATTATTAGTTGCTTGAAAACTAATTAACCAAGTGTTAATCCTTACGTAAAGATTTCATCTCGATTTACATGCAAGTTGAGATTGGTGGTAATATAATGTGGGAACGAAGTTTGTATAAGATTTTGCCTCGAGTATCATATTAGTTGACGGTGGTTGAGGCTGTGATTGAGTCTAAAATGGTACAAGTTTGGTTTAGTATGGTAAGAGAATTGGTCCACAAAAGTTCAGTATTTCGTAGACAAAGATAAAATTTTTGGAATTTTGGTGTGATCATAATCGGGGTTATGAACATTTTATGAATATAGACTATTTTGTCAGAGATTTGGTTCAATTCGGTAAAAAATCAGATCGAAAACGAAGACCAAAAGATAAAATACGTCAAAATAAGAATTTAAAAATTAATAAATAAAAAATTAAACTGTTGAAAAACAGCTGAAGGTTTACATATAAATATATATATATATATATATATATATATATATATATATATATATATATATATATATATCAAATGAAATGAAAGTTTCATTTCTTTTTTTAACCGAACGCCTGTTGTTCATTCTCTAAGCTCTAAACCTCTCGACTCGAGTTTTCGCTCCACGAGCTCTCGACGTCTAATTTTTGCTTGGTTTCTTTCTGCAAAATCATAGAGCATCGGGAGACGGTCAGTTCGAGCTAACTTTCCACGGTGAAAACGATGTATTTAGGCTACAATTCGGCAAATACTTAATGTTGGACATTTTCTTCAATTCAATTTGAATTCTTGCGATTTATCAATTTGTTTCGCGAAGTATTAATAGAAATTGGTAGGAGTTGTTAAAAATTAATGTATTGGGTTAATGCGCACCGATTTGGAATAAATTCCACCGACGTAGGTTAGGGTTTTGATCCAATTCGACTCCATGAGCTGTGAGAATATTTTGATGTTGGAATCGAGCGGTTTCGTGTGTTTCTTATCGAGTTGTGAAGATTTAATTGCAAAAATATTGATTTGGAGAAGTTTTTCAGCAAAATAAAATAAAGTTTTCCTAGTTGATAAGCCATATTGGAAAATTCATAACTTCTTCGTAAGTGATCTGATTTGAGTGTTCTTCGAGTTTATGGAAAGTAGCACATGAGTACTATAAGCTCCTTTAATATCATCATGAAAAATATCGAGGTTTTCAAAGTTAAAAAGTTACCCCAAATTGACTATTTGAAAGCCAGTTGAAACAGTTATATAAAATAATATTTTCGAAAACTGCTCTCAAGTGCACTTTAGCTACAGTTTTCATTGGGTTTTGCAATTTGGTTTCACTTGAAACTTGACCCATAATATAACTGGGTATGCGAGGGGCTACTAGAGCCATTTTCAAGGTGATCCGACGCTCTGAGAAACCCAAAAATTACGCTTAAAGTTGGTTTGGTAGTAAGTAAACCCTACGGTGATATTTACTATTGATTGAATATTTCTGTAGCTGTAATTGTATCATAGTCTGAATTGCAATTTATCATTCTTAGTGATGCATACATAGAATGAGTGATGGGGATAAGCTTATTTTGGAGTCTGGTTTGATTGAAACTATGTTTCAATCTTGCCTCAACGGAGTTTAGTGAGACTAGTGGAGTCTAACGCCAACAAGTCATCTCTACATTTCATGATCTTTTAATACTTTATATGTACCATTTTTGGAAGTCAAAGTCTGATTATAGTTAGGAGATAGTGGCAGAGTGAATTGCATGTCATGTTGATGCATATATCTTATTGATTATTTGAAAATGCAATTACATGTCTCCATGTATTAGACTAACAATTGCAGGAGTACAGATCAATGTAGTAATTTACTTACCCGATATCTTTGAGTTATTTTTAATGATGCCAGATTCTGTATGCGACAAGGGAATAGTGGACAAAACTCGAATATTGTGGTGATTGTTTTCACAAATTAAAATAAATTCTCGTTTTAAATTGTTTATATTTATTATTTTGCGATTCTTGGGGTGAGTGTATGACGTGAAGCTACTTTGAATGGTTATGAGAGTCTTCTAAATTAGTTTAAATACGTTGAGAGGTTTTTTATTTAATTTTGGTCTATTTTGATATTGTGAAGTTGTTATTAAGCTATCAGAGACTCTAAGTTAACTCATAAATTTGAATTTGATATATATTATGAACTGCGGGGAGTTGTGAGTCCTTCCAGGTTTTTCTCTGTTGTCTACTAGTTGAATTTTCCAGCTGGCTAAATTTAAGGGAGGTGTTGTCGAAGTTTTTGTTAAATACGGACATGATTTCCTAATTTGCTCTAATTCAACAAATCATGGATTGAGTTTTATTGATGATATTATGTAGTTTTGGAGCCTTAGAAAGGATTGAAATAATTATTATTTTGAGTTCAAAGTTGAAAGAATGGATTAGGTTGACTAGATTATCAGAGAAGTAAGGTAATCAAAGCAATCGTCTTAATAACAAGGGGTTGATAGACGGTACCAATTATCGGTATACCTTCCTAATTCCATTTGATGGCAGTGCTGACGGCAACGACGAGCAAAAGATGAAAACCGTCCACTTCTATGGGGGTTTTCCACTCGATAGGCCAAGGCATGTCTTTAGGAATTTGACACCTTCTCTTTCTACAAAAGAAGGGGAAATACTTGACTGGTATAATCGTAATGGATCTATGGGATAGGATCTATTTTGCTCTAAGAGCACGTAGGGCATCAGTACATGATTATTAGATCGTCGATAGGATCGACATGCGGCTGTTCTTTGCGTTCATTGGGGGTTTCAGCAGTTGGGGTCGAGCATAAGGACAAGGATGAGTACAACAACCATATCCGCCAAATCCGCTCCTTACGAGTAGAGGATGTTGAGGTTAGGACGTTGGCTCATCTGATTGATGGCTTCAACACCATCGTGGACATGTTTAGACAACCAAACAATCTGATCGATTCCCATAATTAGGGACTTATTGCGCTCCATCGACAATGACAACAAGGCTAGGAGGGAGGATAGGGCAAGGAGTTGGAGTTTGACTCCTTCCTCGACATGACAAGGATACGTATTCAGCACCTGATGGTGTCCACAATGTTTTGTGCCTTGAAAGAGAGGGAATCCATGACTAGTGAGGAGTTGTGACATATTGGACAGAGCGACAAAAACTTAAAGACCTATGTCATCGACATGCTTCTGTCTCTAACAGTTGGGAATCTCGTTGTGGATCTTGATGAAGGCTTGTTTAAGATCCGAAAAGTCGAAGAGAAAGGCAACGAGCTCGTACCGAACATCCAAACCACGTAAGGGGTTTTCGAATTCCTTTGTGGGCTTCTCGTTGATGCCTACAACCATGACAACTATTACATTAACGTAAGGAAAAACGTTATGGCAAAAACAAGAATGGTGAAAGCCATTGATTTCGTGAGAGATGAAAATATCTTCTTCAAGGTGTGAAAATGTCACTGGATGGAGGGAGGTGGAGTTTAATTCTTTGCACATGGTTTTTTGAGTTGAGTTTATGATGTTAGAAGGGGTACTCGTATTATGTCATGATAGAATCAATCACTAATGTAAATGGTGGGATGTGTCATTTGAGGTGTATCTACTGGTATGTGTTGGTTTGTATTCTACTATATTGATTGTAACACAAATAGTGTATTGTATGAGATTGAAGGGTTATGCTCATAGGATCTATGTTAGATGATCAGATGAACGTTCAGTCTAATATGATGACACTCATTTGTACTTTCTATAAAAATGAAATAAATCACTCTTAGTTCTTCAACATTTTAGTTAAGAACTGAAAGCCTCTTCTGTTTCTACCTTTTCTAAGGTTTTAGATGATCTTTGTCTTAGGTGTTTATATGGTATCAGAGTTTCAAAGGCTAACGCCATTGAAGTCCGATCCTGAACGTACTCAAACGAGTGGCTCTACTTGTGCTAATCAGATCTTCAACGAAGACGTGACAAGAATTGGTGTTTTATAGTCGTAGATCTGAAGAAGTAACAAGGTTTCTGCATAGATCTTGAAGATTGATGAGAATATGATGAAGATACAGCTAGATCTGAGGTTTCTTGGTAAGATCTGAACAATTTCTTTAATTTTTTTTGCAGTTTTAGATGGATCTGCAATTTTCTATATCAGATATAGTGAATTCGTATGATTCTTGAGTTGGATCTGTCGTAGTTTTGGTCAGCTATAGTGTTTCTTGTGATACTTTATATAGATCTTGTGGAATTTTGTCACGATCTAACGAATCTTGTAGTTCTTGAGACAAAACAACAAGATCTATTCAAAGAAAGTGTAGATCTACTCTCTTGGCTAGGGAATCTGGTGAGGTTGAATGAGGATCTTCATCGTTGCCAATGTCAAATGGAAGTTCTGGTTCACCATTTACACCGTTTGGAAACTCTCTAAGTCATTTTGTTACTCTGAAATCGAATGAATCAAATTATCTTATAAGGAAATCGATTATAGTGGCGACGATTCAAGGATTTGAGTTGGATGGATACTTGTTTGGTACATTGCCTCCACCAAGCAATGTTTTTTAGAATAACTCTCCAAATCCAGAGTATCGAGTCTCGTTCAGCAGAGATAGGTTCCTTCTTGGATGACTCATAAACGCCATGGAACCAGATCTGGTAAAAACGATCATGGGGAACATTCCAAAAGAAAGAGCGAATGAACTTTGGCTAGCAATTGCATAGCACTGTGGTTTTACAAATAAATTGTAGATTCAAACACTCCAGAAGGATTTACAAACTATTCGAAAAGGCACAGTGATGATGTTTGAATACTTACAGAAGATGAAGGGAATCTTTGATAAGTTGGCTATTGTTGGTGCTCCTGTGAGTCTTGATGATCTTATATCTAGTATATTGACAGGATTAGATCGAGATTATCTTTCTATCAATCCCTTCATACAAGGAAGCCATAATCTCAAGTGGCAAGAGTTTCATGCATTACTAATAGGCTTTTAACATACACTAGCTCGGTATGATCTAGTTAATGGTATTGTTTCAATGAGTCTTCAGGTCTTTAATCCTTCAGCCAACTCTGTGAAACTGAAGAGCATTAGTTCAGAGTCTGGATTCTCAAGAAATTCTACAAATCCACAAACATGTGACGTCTTCGGTCATGGATAACATGGCAATAGAAGTGGTGGATCTGGTTATTGTGGTAGAGGATGAGGTCAATCAAAAGGAGGAGGAAGTTTTCGATTTTAGAATAATAATAGTAAACCCACTTGCCAAATTTGTGGTAAATTTAGGCATTCAACTGTTGCATGCTATTACCATGTTGATATGAAATACTTAGGTTCCACATCTGGTAATAGTTCTCGCTAGTAGATGAAATTCACTAGTCATACTCCTACTTCAACTCAGAATTAGGCATATTTCTTCATTTCCATTGATGCTGCTCATGGTGCCTCTTGGTACGTCGATAGTGGTGCCACTTCTCTTATTATGGGTAATCCTTCTCAAATGTACAACAATTCTGTTTACTCAGGTATTGAGTCTTCAATGGTTGGTAATGGTGTACATTTACCTGTTGTATTCACTGGTTCTGCATTGGTTTCATCTTCTAGTTCGAAATTATCATTTAAAAACTCATTGTGTATGCCTAGTATCAAGAAAAATCTCATTAGTGTATCTCAATTAACTAGAGATAATAATGTACTAATTTAGTTTCACCCTCATATCTATTTTATTAAGGATATAACAAACAATGAAGTCTTACTTCAAAGTACTCTCCAGAATGGTCTCTATCACATTTTTGGTCCTTCTGAAATCTCTTCTCCATCTCATGTCTGTGGCACTCCGGGCTTGGTCATCCAGCCCACAAGGCTCTTTAACAGGTTTTACACAATCATCGACACATTTTTTCTCCTATTGTAATTGATTTGTGTTCATCTTGTCCATTGGGCAAGTTACATGCCAAACCATTTTAGTCATCTATAAAAATTTATGCTCATGTATTGGATTTAATTCATAATGACTTGTGGGGACCCTCTCCTCATACTGCTCCTAGTGGATTTAACTATTACATTCATTTTATGGATGATTGTACTTGATTTACTTGGATTTATCCTTTGAAATTAAAGTCTGATGCTTTCAATGCATTTCTTCATTTTAAATCTTTACTAGAAAATCAATTCAGCACTACTATAAAACGTGTCCAATATAATTGGGGTGGAGAATATAAGTTTTTTAAGTATTTTCTTGAGTCATGTGGTATTATATTTCAATATCCTTGTCCTCATACTCATGAGCAAAATGACAGAGCTGAATGTAAACATCGTCATATAATTGAAATGAGTCTCACCTTGTTAGCACGTTGTCAATTACCGTTAAAATTTTGGTAAGATACGTATGAGGCCTCTGTTCTCCTCATTAACAGACTTCCTACTAAAGTCTTAAAGGGTATTTCTCCATATGAAAAACTATTTGGTGTTTCTCCTGATTACAAACTTTTAAAAGTTTTTGGTTGCTTATGTTTTTCATATTTGAGACCTTTTCAATCGCAGAAATACCAATTTAGATCTGAACAGTGTATCTTTTTGGGGTATAGTTCAAGTCATAAGGGTTACAAATGTTTAAGTCATACTGGGAGAATTTATATTACTCGCAATGTGACTTTTAATGAACATGAGTTTCCTTATAATTATTTGTTTCCTTCTTCTTTGCATAAGTCATATGCTTATAAATCTCAGCCTTCTGTCTTTCCTTTACCTAATCCATATTCCTTCTAAATCTTAGTTTTATGTCTTTCCTTTACTTATTCCATATTCCTTGGATCTTTCTACTAGCTCCAGTCCTAGTAGTTCAACTTCTCAGTCTATCTCATCTTTACCTTTTAAGTTTCCAATTTCAGTTGATACTAAATCAGTACCTCATCTTCCTGATATTTTGGTACCACATAATACTCATTCAATGATAAGCAGAGCTAAGGATGGAATAAGTATGCGTAAGGTTTTTGTAGCTATTATTGTAGATAGCAGTCATAATATTCCCATGTCAATTGAGGTGGCCCTCAAGGACTCTAAATATTGAGAGGCTATGGAAAAGAGTATCAAGCTTTGATGAAAACTAGAACTTGGCCTTTTATACCTTCTACTTCTAGTCAAAATGTTGTTGGCAATAAATGGATATTCACCATTATAAATAATTCAGATGTCTCCATGAATCGATATAAGGCTCATCTTGTGGCCAAAAGATTTGAACATGTACCCCGTATTGATTTCAATGAGACCTATACCCCGTATAAGGCCTCTATTTTCCTCTTTAACAAACTTCCTACTAAATTCTTAAAGGGTATTTCTCCATATGAAAAACTATTTGGTGTTTCTCCTGATTACAAACTTTTAAAAGTTTTTGGTTGCTTATGTTTTTCATATTAAAGACCTTTTCAATCTCAGAAATACCAATTTAGATCTGAACAATGTATCTTTTTGGGGTATAGTTCAAGTCATAAGGGTTACAAATGTTTAAGTCACACTAGGAGAATTTATATTACTCGCAATGTGATTTTTTATGAACATGAGTTTCCTTATAATTATTTGTTTCCTTCTTCTTTGCATAAGTCATATATTTCTAAATCTCAGTCTTTTATTTTTCCTTTACCTATTCCATATTCATTCTAAATCTTAGTTTTATGTCTTTCCTTTACTTATTCCATATTCCTTGGATCTTTCTACTAGCTCTAGTCCTAGTAGTTCAACTTCTCAGTCTATCTCATCTTTACCTTTTGAGTTTCCAATTTCAGTTGATACTGAATCGGTACCTCATCTTCCTGATATTTTGGTACCACACAATACTCATTCAATGATTGCCAGAGCTAAGGATGGAATAAGTATGCGTAAGGTTTTTGTAGCTACTGTTGTAGATAGCAGTCATAATATTCCCATGTCAATTGAGGTGGCCCTCAAGGACTCTAAAATTGAGAGGCTATGGAAAAGAGTATCAAGCTTTAATGAAAACCAGAACTTGGCCTTTTGTACCTTCTACTTCTAGTCAAAATGTTGTTGGCAATAGATGGGTATTTACCAGTAAGAAGAATTCAGATGTCTCCGTGAATCGATATAAGGCTCATATTGTAGCTAAAGGATTTGAACAAGTACCCCGTATTGATTTCGATGAGACCTATAGTCCGGTGGTCAAGTCATCCACTGTAAGAGTCATTCTCTCTCTTATTGTTCATTTTGGGTGGCCCTTGAGAAAAATTAATATTATTAATGCATTCCTTACTGGTCATTTTTCTGAAGAAGTTTACACTAATCAAACAGTTAGGTTTGTATCTCCTGATCAACTTACTGCTGTTTGTAAACTACGTAAAGCCTTGTATGGTCTGCGTCAAGCTCCTAAAGCACGGTTTGATCAGTCGAAGTTCACTTTGGCGTCTTTGGGGTTTTGTAATTCAAAGGCAGACAACTCTTTGTTCATACATCATCAAGGATAACATGTGTTGTATGTACTGGTGTATGTGGATGACATAATAATTACAGGTTCCTCTACTAATGTGATTCAATATTTTATCTATAGATTGAATGCTCGGTTTGCCTTGAAAGATATTAGAAAGCATAATCTATTTTTGTGTATGGAAGCACATAAGATAGAGAAGGTCTTTATCTAACACCAACTACCTACATTCATCAGTTGTTGCAAAAAGGGGGTCGGGATGGCTCAAGCAAAACTTGTTGATGCCCATTTTTCTTTTAGTAAGCAACTGTATAATGATGGGAGTCCTTCTTTTGATGATAAAACTTTGTATCGAAGTCTTTTGGGAGGTCTCCAATATCTTGTCAACACTAGGTCTGACATTACTTTTATTGTTAATAAATTGAGCCAATTTCAGCAATATTCTACTGTTACACATTGGCAAACCCTTAAAAGGGTCTCGTGCTATCTGAAAGGTACAGCTAATATGGGATTATGGTTTTGCCTTGGTCCTTCTCTGCTGATCACTGGCTAATCTTATGCAAGATTAGGCCGCTAGTCCCGATGATTGAAAATTAGTTGTAGGGTTTGTTGTTTTCTGGGCCAGAATCTAATTGCTTGGTAATCCAAGAAACAACAATTGTCGCACATTCTAGCACATAATCTAAATATCGGGCTTTGGCGCAAGTTTCAACAAGAATTACTTGGCTTCAATCTCTTTTGACAGAACTAGGGATCAGTTTAGTTGCTCCACCAATAGTATAGTGTGATAATATGAGTGCAACAGCTTTGGCAAGGAATCCAGTCTACCATTCTCGCACAAAACACATAGAGCTCGATGTGCATTATGTAAGAGATAAGGTTTTATCTGGGCAATTGGATGTTCATCATGTTCCCTTAGTAGATCAGGTTGCTGATGTGTTTACTAAGGCTTTCTCTGCTTCTCAGTTCACCTGCTTAAGGGACAAACTCAGTGTGGTTTCACTCACTCTGTGTTTGAGGGGGGATATTAGAATCAATCACTAATGTAAACAGTGGGATGTGTCATTCAAGGTATACATAGTGGTCTATATTTGTTTGTGTTATATTATATTGATTGTAACACATATACTGTAATATATGAGATTAAAGGGTTGTGATCATAGGATCTATGTTAGATGATCAGATGACCATTCAGTCTAATACGATGACACTCCTTTGTACTTTCTATAAAGATGAAATAAATCACTCTCAATTCTTCAACATTTTAGTTGAGAACCGAGAGCCTCCTCTATTGCTACCCTTTCTAGGGTTTCAGATCATCTTCGTCTCGGGTGTTTAAATGTCATCAGTTTGTTTTTAGTTCTTACACTCTAGTAAAGGTGAAGGAAATTACTTGTTTCTTGTATGTTTTTCATGTGATTTTTTTGAGTTTGAGTTTGTAACGTTAGAAGTTTCTTGTTAGGACTAATGGTGCATTAGCCTAAGACGTGGGTGAGTTTGAGTTTGTGACGTTAGAAGTTTCTTGTTAGTTTTAATGGTGCATTAGCCTAAGACGTGGGTGTACTGTTGTTGTTTTAAAGTTTTGGATCATGCTCATTGGGTATTTGGCTTTAATGTGCACCTTGTTTACTTTTGGTTTCGCACCGTGGATAGTGTTCTATGTTCCATTTCAGAATGTTTTTGTGCAAGTCGTCAAATATTGGATAACATAATCTTGGCGCATTAGATTATACATTCAATGGCCAATAATAGTCGAAGATCCCAAAAGGTTGCCATTAAATTAGACATTGAAAAAACCTATGATAAGTTAGAATGACCACTGATTTTAGAAGTACTTAAAAGGATGGGCTTCTCGGAACGATGGGTTCAATGGATTGAGTGGTGCATCTCCTCAATAACATATAAAGTGCTGGTTAATGGCAATTCGTCTAAGAAGATTTGATCGTCAAGGGGTATCAGACGGGGATCCGTTATCTCCTTTTCTTTTTGTGATTTGCACAGAGGCTCTATCTTTTTTATTGTCCGAAGGTGAATGCGAAGGCTTATTTCAAGGATTTAGGTTGAACAACATAGCTCCTCTATTATGCGTAGCAAATGTTCTAAATATGGACTCCATCAAGAATGTGCTGCAAGTTTTCTCAAATATATCAGGCCGGCAAGTGAACTATCATAACAGTTCGATTCACTTCAGCAAGAATATCTCTAACATTCTGAGAAGGCATTTGGAATAAAGGATTGGCATCAACTCAGGGAAATGGGTAGGAAAATATTTTGGCATACAGTTCCATGAGGGAATGACGAAAAAGCAAATGTGTTGATAATTTCTCAAGTGAATCAGTTTATTGTATCTTCAATCTTGTGTACGTGGTGATCTATATATACACACACAAGTCTAAGAATACAAAGGGAAAGTGCAATTACAGAAGGAAACTACTAATTACATGAGATACTAATTTTCATAACTGTTAAACTTAATATTGAGTTTCCTTAACACGAACGAGTTTCCTTAACTGATAGTTTCCTTAATGTTAAGGAAATTATGGCATGTTCGCTTCACCCTCTTAGGTCGGATTAGCCACACTGGACTAGTTAATCCGCTGTTCGCTTGGAGGATTAACTAGGCCACAGGATTAGTTAAGAGGCATGGTAGTGGATTAAACAATACCACCATTTTTGGTGGGATTAGCTAATCCATTGTAACTGAAAGTGGAGATTACCACTTTACCCCTCACATTAACCAAATCACAAATCTTCAAAACTCTCGACGTCCCTGTTTTGCTCTTCTTCTTCGTTCTCGCGACCTGGTTTTTTTTTTTTGTTCTTCTCTTCGTTCTCTTCGTCGTTCCACCTACGGTTGCATCGACGCCCGAAGAGGAAGCGAGGAGGAGGAAGGCAGCGCCCTCACGAACCGCAAGGCGCCGGTGTGTGCGAGAAAGATAGGAGAAACCTTAAGCCGAAATCGAACAGGATCAACCATTATAAGCCGAAATCGATCATTTTAAGGTATTCTTTTTCAGTTATGTCAATCATTTTAAGGTATTCTTCAGTTCTGTCAAGCCGAAATCGAACCAGACGAAATCGAACAGGATCGACCGCTCTCGCTCTAGATGCAGGAAAACGACTCGAACCGAAACGTCCGAGCAAGCCAAAATCAAATCCAGAGTCGCATCAGTTCTTCACAAATAGTAGAGCAGATCGGTTTTTGTTTCACGCAAGTCGATCACTCTTGTATTGGACGAAGGTGAGGCTTCTACTCATGAACGCAGGTGAGCAGCAGCGGTCTTCATTTCCAAAGAGATGAGAAATGTGTGAAATGGGGGTTTTGGTGTTATTTATCTAAAGGGTATTTTGGTAAATGTACATGTACAACCTCATTTAATCCCAACCTTAAAACTCCCAACCAAACAAGATACACAAATGGGACTAAACTATCTAAACCCATGTGTTAGTCTCATCACTAATTAATCCCATGTGTTAGGATTCACTAAAATGTGAACCGAACAGGCCATTATAGTAGTTGCTATATTTCGTAGTTTAGGTATTTATGACATTTCTATATTTTGATATCTATGTATTTTTGGTAACTTTCCTTATTTTATGATTTATTCAGCTCTATAAATAAGAACACTCTATTGTACTCAATTTTCCCACATTAATACAATTTTTAGACTCTTCTTTGAGATCTATCATAGTATTAGAGCTTGGTTATGGGTGATCTTTGGTTTTTCCTTTGTTTCGGTCGACTACCTCGACTTCGGGCACCAGTTCGATGTCCCTAGTTTGTGATTTATTCGTCTTTGCTCTCCATCTAGTGCGTCTCCGTCTCTGCCTCTGACTTCAGTATTTGTGGTCTCGTCAACGTCTCTGTTCCGCTGCTCGTCTGCGTGTTTGTGTGAGCAAACTGTTTGCATATCCACCCATCCGTGTTCAACAACCGTTCATCCGTTGTGTATGTGCATACCGTATGTGCATGGGATCATCACACATATTAGCTAGTTTGTTTATTTAATTGGCCTCTGATAATGGGCCTTAAATGGGCCCGAACAACATCAATATAAAACATGTTTGCTATTCGTGTTGTTGTTGTCACATCTTATGTCACGGGCTCCATTCCCTTTTGCCCAACATCTTTACTTCTTGCGAAGTGCGTGTATCTCGAGGAGAGATCACTTTGCGACTCTGCCTGATTAGTCATTATGTCGACTCCGTTATCTGCTATCTGTCGTCGACTATGTCGACTATGCTATCTGCTATCGACTATGTCGATTCCCTTACCTGCCTTCCATCGACTACATCGAATATGCTATACGTACGTTGTCGACTCCGTCAGCTTTGATATACGTTGTTCTACAGTTTCGTTGTTCTGATTATGCCATATGTAAGTTTGTTCTTGTCGTCTTGGGTGGTCGTTGATCTGCTCCACAATGAACCTTAGATTCGTTAGGTTTACTGATTCGATTGACAACCTCAAGTTGAACCAACTTGAGTTTGACGGAGGGTGTTAAGGAAATTATAGTAGTTGCTATATTTCGTAGTTTATGTATTTAGGAAGTTTCTATATTTTGATATCTAGTTAGTTTTGGTAACTTTCTTTATTTTATAATTTCTTCAGCTCTATAAATAAGAGCACTCTATTGTACTCAATTTGCCTACATTAATAAAAATTTTCGAATTTTCTTTAAAATCTATCATATAATTTCCTTAACACTTAACATGTGTAATGGGGTGGTCGAAAGATTGAGCAAGCGAGTCCTCAGTTGGAAAGAAGAATTTCTCATACATGTTAGTAAAGAAATCCTCCTCAAAGCTGTAGCGCAGACAATTTCGAATCATTTCATGTTGGCATTCTTGCTCCCTAAAGGAATTATCAAGGCTCTTATTCAAGCTATGGCCAAGTTTTAGTGGGGAAGTGTGGCGAAAGAGAAAGGAATTCATTGGTGCTCCTGGGAGAAGTTGGCCAAACCAAAAGTAATGGGAGGTCTGGGGTTTTGGGATCTCGAACTGTTTAACATAAGCTTTCTGGCGAAGCAAGCATGGAGGATTAGAAGGGGTGGGAATTAGGTCCTCAATGATTTTTTAAAAATAAATATTTTGAAGGGAAGGATTTCATGGATGCAGAGGTAGGTTTGAGACCCTCATGGGCTTGGAGAGGAATTTTAGAAGGGAGGGACTTACTGAGGAAAGGGCTTCGATGGAGAATAGGAAATGGGGAATCAGTGCGAATATGGGAGAATGTTTGGTGTTAAGATCATCACATGAGTAAATAACATGAGAAACAAACCGTGTACTCCTCCCGGTCACACTAAACTGTACGACAAACCCCAAGGATCCTTTCAGTGAGTGCCCCACTTCCTTTCACCTGGTAACGGCCCAGCCCGCCGAAACAGGTCCACACAGGCCCGAAACCTACGGACTGGGGCGCACAAGATCCTTTCAGTTGAAACACTCACTTCCTTTCACCTGGTTACCCGCGTACAACCTAGTGTGCCACCAGTACAACAAGAATAGTAAAAAGTATCGTTCCCCAACCCAAATGCGTCACGGAAATCAATAATAGCAACGAATAGAGGAATAACATCAAATAACCACGAACATGAACTCAATGATAGAAAAGTAAACCATCGGTGACGTTCAGAAGGATCTTACATACACAATAACAAGGAATATGAATCAACGATGAAAAAGTAAACCCTCGGTGACATTCAGAAGGAATCTTACGTACCTAAAAAATGCACTCGCACGCATCTCGATGTCCATTTATAACATTTCAGTTACTAAATCATGCAATTCCCAAATAAAATTAGGTGAATATACCTCACCTCAATCGCGTCGTCGACATTCGTCGATTCGCGCATCCGACCGGTCGATAACGCGCCTCCGCGTCGTTGCAGCTGCCGAGCCGACTTCGCTGTCCAACTGCATCGCCTGCCGCCGCCGCTGTTCCTCCGCGCCGCCGCGCAATCCAGCCGCGCTCCCTGCTGGTCTCCCCATGCCGCTGGCCGCCGCAGCTCGCGCCGCCACTACGCTGCGCCGCGAGCCGCCGTTTGCGCAACCGATCGGCCTCCGCTGCCGATCCGCGACCTCCCTGCACGCCACCTCTCTCTCCGTCGTCCTCATCTGATGGCCGCACAGTCGCCGCCTCCGCGAGCTCCCATGCTGCCGGCGTCACCGCTGGTCGTCGTCGTCTCCGCGAGCCGCTGCGTCGTCTCCCCTCGTAGTCGCGCAGCCCAGCAGTCACGCCGCGCAGCCGCTGTCCGCGCCTCCCTGCACGTGTCGCCGCTGCTGGCCGCCACCGTCCTCAGCCTCGCGGGCCGCGCCGTGACCTCCCTGCGCACTGCTGGTGCTGCACCTCCTCGCCGGTCCGTCGTTTGCTCGCGCTGCCATCTCTTTCCTTTCCGCTCCTCACAATCTCTCTTTTATCTCCATTTCTCTCATCTCTCTGGTTTTTCTTTTCTTTCTCTCTCTTACTTTTCTTTCTTTTGTCTTTTCTTCCTCATAATATATATATATATTTTTTCTTTTGTCTTTTCTCTCTCATAATATATATATATATATATATATATATATATATTTACATTTATATATATATATCGTTACATTTTTTTAAATTAAAAGTGTCCTCGAGATTCGTGTTGCACGAATATCGAGACAACTTCAATAATTTCACTCTTTGTCCACCGCCTCTATGCTTGACCAAAATTGTCTCGAGTCTGGTAAATTTACGTATTTTGAGACAAATTCAAAAATATATTTATTTTTATGCTTTCCTTAAAAAATCGAGCAGCGTGCATCTCGAGGCATCGACCCACCTCATTTCCAAAATTTCGATCCTCGCGCTACATGCATCACGAGACGTATTCAATGTACACATTAAACCACATAACGCGACTATCTCGGTCCCACGTCAGCACGCGATTCGAGACACGTACCCGTTCGTGTTACAGTTTCCCGAATTCCCCGCGTATACATTTTTCAACAATTTGCATCGCCACTCGCGATTCGGACATGCGCATTTCGGCAGATGGTCCCACGTACGGCCCTAAAATGACACGTGGCACGAGTAGAATTTTCGGGACGTTACACTTTCCGTAGCCCCCGACAACCATTGGTTCTTTGACTCTGGGTGTTGTAATCACATGACACCAAATTTGTCTCTTCTTTTTAATAGTAGCCCCTCGTTTTATTCTTTGAGCATTCAAACTGCAAATGGTAGCTCCATGTCTGTTACCCATTCAGGAACCGCACCAACCCCAGTTTAATTCTCCCTAACACCCACTGTGTTCCTGATCTTACTCTAAATTTGATTTCCGTTGTTCAATTATATGAGCAAGGCTTTATTGTTTTATTTTCTCCTACTAGTTGTCAGGTACAGGACATTTAGACGGGTCAGATTATGGGAATGGGGATCAAAGTATGACGATTATTTAAGCTCGCGTCACTTCACATGCCTGTCGTCAAATAGATTTTTGCTGCAGTTTCACCCTCTCAATCTATCAGTGGCACCTTCGTCTTGGTCATACATCAGCTAGTAAACTTCGTACTCTTGTTTCCAGTGGATCATTAGGTATTTCTAAATTTGAATATTTCGATTGCGCGCATTATCAGTTAGCAAAACAACCCGCTTCTTCCTTCAGTCTTAGCGAGTCCATCCCGATTGGGTTAGTTCATTCTGATGTTTGGGGTCCTGCACCTACGTCTACTATGAATGGTTATCGATATTTTGTACTATTCATTGATGATTATTCCATATTCACTTGAATATATTTTCTAAAGCATCGATCTGAAATATCTCAAACATATATTGATTTTGCTAACATGATCAAAACTCAATTTGCACGTATAATCAAGATTCTTCTTACTGATAATGCTTTAAAATACCGTGATTCTATGTTTCTTCAATTTCTTAAATAGCAAGGTATCATTGTTCAATGTTCCTGCCCGTATACCTTTCAACAAAATGGTCGAGCTGAAAGAAAACACTGACATATCCTAGATTATGTCCGAGCCCAATTTCTCTCTGCATCCTGTCTTGAAAAGTTTTGGGGTGAAATTACTTTAAATCGTGTTTATACCATTAATCGACTTCCTACACCAGTGTTACAGGACATCTCTCCCTTCGAACGACTCTATGGCACACCACCAGATTATTCTCATCTTCGGGTATTTAGTTGTGCATGCTTCATTCTTCTTAACCCCCTTGAACATACAAAACTCGAACATCGTGCTCGTCTATGTTATTTCCTTGGGTATGGAATTGAACATAAGGGCTATAGGTGTTGGGATACTCTTTCTAGGAGATAACACATCTCCACACATGTCACTTTTTAGGAAAATACCATGTTCTCTACCCTATCCAAGTTCGACAGTTCACTATCCTGTCCTCAACCATTTTTCACTAACTCCTCTATCGAGTTTTTCCCATCTTTTGTTATAGGTACACTAGATGAGCTCAATGATCGTGATCTCATTCCTATACCCGTCATCAAAGAATTGTCCACTCTGATACTCCTGTTCTTGCTCCTGTCCCACCTCGTCGATCTGTACGGGTAACTGAACCTCCCCCTTACCTCAAAGATTATCATTATTTTTCTGCTATTTCTTCTTTACATGAGCCCTCCTCCTATCGAGAGGCTAGTTCTGACCTCTTATGGCAACGAGCAATGTCAGAAGAATTGAGTGCACTAGAGAAAACTCATACTTGGGACTTAGTGGAGCAACCCCTGGCAAGACTCCGATTGGATGCAAGTGGATTTACAAGATAAAAACTCGCTCTAATGGCTCTATTGAGCGGTATAAAGCTCGTCTGGTTGCTAAAGGCTACACACAGGAATATGGCATTGACAATGAAGAAACGTTTGCCCCTGTAGCCCGTCTGACCTCTGTTCGAAGTTTACTTGTTGTAGCAGGTGTTCGACATTGGCCTTTGTTTCAAATGGATGTTAAAAATGTCTTTCCGAATGGTGATCTTGCAGAAGAGGATTATATGTGTCCACTTCTTGGCTATTCTCATTCTCCAAAACAAGTTTGCCTTCTCTGTCGTGCATTATATGGACTTAAACAGGCTCCCCGTGCTTGGTTTGCCAAGTTCAGTTCCATTCTTACGCAATTTGACTTTCAGTTGAATCCTCAAGATTCTGCATTGTTTACTAAAAGAACTGACAGAGGCATGGTTCTTCTCCTACTTTATGTTGATGACATGATCATCACCGGGGACAACTCAACTGGGATTTCTGATTTGTAGCAATATCTTAAAAGTCACTTTGTGATGAAACACTTCGGTAATTTAAGCCAATTTCTTGGTCTTGAAGTCAATTCTACTTTTAATTGGTACTATCTTTCACAAGCAAAATATGCTTCTGATTTGATCTCTCGTTCCGCCATCACTGATATTGATATTGCATCCACCCCATTAGACAAGAATGTCAAGCTGACTCCGTCAGATGGTACACTTCTTTCAGATCCAACCGTATATCGTCAGCTTGTGGGGAGTTTGGTGTATCTTACTGTTAGTCATTTGAACATTGCTTACGTTGTTCATGTTGTCTATCAGTTCATGTCAGCCCCCCGTACTACTCATTTCACTACTGTTCTCTGCATCCTTAGATATGTAAAAGGTACTCTATTTTATGGCCTCCACTTCTTTGACAACTCTCCATTGGTATTATCGGGTTATTGCAATGCAGATTGGGCGGGTGATCCTACCGACTGACGTTCTACTACTGGTTACTGTTTCTTTTTGGGCAACTCATTAATATCCTGGTAAAGCAAGAAATAAACAGTAACATCTCGCTCTAGCACAGAATCTGAGTATCGAGCTCTTGCTGATGCTACCTCTGAATTACTTTGGCTTTGATGGTCACTTGAAGATATAGGAGTTACACATGCTTCTGCTACCATTCTGCATTGTGACAATCAAAGTGCGATCCAAATTGTACACAATGATGTTTTTCATCAGAGAACAAAACATATTGAGAATGATTGTCACTTCATCCATCAACATCTAGTTCGGGGCACTCTTCAGCTCTCTTCTGTTTCCTCCTCTACTCAGACAGCTGATATCTTCACCAAAGCTCATCTTCCGAGTCGCTTTCATGCCTTGGTTGACAAATTCAAATTGATTTCTACGAATCCACCTTGAGTTTGAGGGAGGGTGTTAAGGAAACTACCAGTTAAGGAAACTCAATATTGCGTTTAACAGCTATGGAAATTAGTATCACGTGTAATTAGTAGTTTCCTTTTGTGTTTGCACTTTCCTTTTGTATTCTAAAACTTGTACGTGTATATATAGATCACCATGTACATAAGATAATACACACAATAAACTTATTCTCTTGAAAAACTATCATTTGGATTGCAAAAAAGGAGCTGGTAAAGCTGTGGGCTCCAAGGCGGGAAGGGCTGGTGAGAGATAATTTTATTGAAAGGGAGATGAAATGCATTTCGGCTACTCCATTCCACGAATTGGACTGTGAAGACAGAGAGGTTTGGCATTTCGAGAAATCTGGGCTGTTTTCGGTCAAATCAGGCTATTCATTGGCAGTAAAGTTGGATAAGGAAGGCAGCAGGAATGGCTTTACGGAAGGGGAATCCAGTGGGGGCAGTGACAGTACGTGTTTTTAGAAGAAGATATGGGGGATTAAGGTACCAAGAAAGGTCAGTTTTTTTATTTGGCGTAATGTGCAGAATATTTTACCAACTAAACTAGCCGTGGAAAAGTAAAATTACTCAAGACCTAACATGTCCTCTTTGTGGTAAATTTGAAGAATCTCCTATGCATCTTCTGGTCTTATGTGAGGTTGATAAAATATTTTAGTTTGGGGCCCCTTGGGGTATTAGAAGTGTCGATTTGGGGATTAATTCACATGAGGAATTTTGGAAATATATGTTTAAGGAATATTCCAGGAAAGGTAATGGTGAGGAGATCTTGCAGTGGTGTGCTTTTAGCATATGACATATATGGAAGACGAGAAATGAATGTATCTTTAGGGGGCGAGAATCGATCCTTATGCAATTATCAGGATGATCAATGGGCAGATTGTGGACTATTAGGACTCTGTTCTTTCGATTAGTGAAGAGGGGCCTATTATGATGCCTCGGATGAGTAATGAGGGGAGATTGGAAAGTAGTCTACTGTTTACTGATGCGGCTAGATATGGAAGCGCTAGAGATACATGAATTGGTTGGGTCCTTATGTCATCATCAGACAATATCATAAAAGTAGGGTTCTCGTTTGTGGGTACCCCATCTTCAGTGGAGGTTGCAGAGTGTCAAGCCATGCTTTTTGCTCTACAAAAGTGTAGTGATTTCTTGACATCTTTGAAGGTTTGCTCAAATGTTAAAGTACTGATTGAGGCATTAAATTCGTCAACCTCTTTGAATTGTGATCTTGACCCATTAGTGTACGATGTACGTGATCTGATAAAGAAAAGGGACCTGGTCCATTTCTGTTTCATTTCTAGATGTTTTAGTTATCGAGCTGATGCTCTTGCAAAAAACTATCTTAGGGAGCGTCAAAGTTGTATGTGGAGCAACCCACTCCCTGATGTTCATTTGATGAATAGCAATATCTAAGTGATTTTTTTGCTTGATTAACACATTTGGGAAAAATATTTATCTATCTAATACACCTACAAAAATATATATCAATCTAACTCATTTACTGCCACATCACTGCCACGTCACTGCCACATTACTTTTTTTGTCAAATACAAAACGTGATTGACGATCACGTTTTTTTTTTTTGAATTTTTTTTACAAAAAATAAAAAAATGCAAGTCGTGACTTGTAGTCACGACTTTTCTTTGTTCCAGTTTTTTTTATTCGGTGTTCCTTTTTTTCTTTTTTGCTTTCGACAATTTACAAACAACTTATAAGATATTTATACTTCAATTTCTTAAGTCTGATTTATTTTTATGAAGAGAATGGAAATGATCTTGACAAAGTTTAATCTATCATATTATACCTCATATATCAAACAAGTATAATCTCTAGCATCTATGTGTTTTTATTTTTTTCAATAAAAAAGAAAATCTTATATATATGTTGGGTTTCGATGTGTGCCCAGGTTAGCTTAAACTAAAGCTTTCAAACTAGTCCACTAGTATATTCGTATTTTTTATTTTTTCTTAATACAAACTAGTCCAAGATTTGAAGTTACAATAGGTTTATGAAATTGATCTTTTATAACAAAAGCTTTCAAACTCGAGTAATTTGCAAAATTCATGAAATTCACGTTAGTCATGCAAGAAATTTCATTTGCTATAAATGAAGAACTTGGAAATCGATCAAATGCTACAATAATCCCTAAGTTTATGAACAAGAGTTTCACCATGTATCTGCATATGATTGTAAATACATTGTTAATTGAGTTATAAGTTGGCAAAGATACTATATTGTTCTTTCACATTGATAATTATCACATTAGTATTACCATAACCAACTACAAAATATTAATATAAACAAAAAGATGTCTTGTTATAGTCTAAAAAAATCCTAGTCTGACCCCAAATAATGACTTCCAGTCTCACAACGTGTTATCTTTACGACTCACACATTACGATCAAAATCTAATGGCACATTTGAAGGGCCCACATCAGCATGCAACGGATTTTGAGCATCTTCTAGTTGAATTTCATCTGTATCATGCCTTCCACCATCATCAGTACTTGTAGTCCCAGATAAATTCATCATTATTGGACTTGCATTAAAATGAAGTGAAAATGTAGGTGTCCTATCAAAATGAAAGGCTTCTGTAATCTCGAATGCCATGTTGGGAGGTACTAATGGAGTATGTGGAGTATCTAACTCTTTAAGAGGTGCTGATGGAGTACGTAGAGTCTTGAACTTGTTGAGAGGTATGGATGGAGTATACACTGGAGTATCATGCCTCGAACATATATCTTCATGAAAAGATTGATGAGATGCTTCAAAAGAAGTGGGCATATTATGGATGCGATAATCTGCATGTGCTGCAGTCAAAGTCGATACAGCTACATCTCTAATACGTAGAATAGACACATCATCACTCAATGTCAACTAAAAAATTGATGTCATTCCATGTGCCTAAATATAAAATATTTATGAATTTGTCTGCGAAAACAAAATCATAATAACTATTTAAAAAACTTCATGATTGAATAATAAAAATTTGTCCTTAACAACGCCTCAACAATAGTTTCACGATGACACACGAGTCAAAAAATTCCAATGGCTCCTCCAATAATTTGTCATTCGCAATATTAGAAGCACGTTCGTTCCACATGCAGACATAATTATTATGTTCTGCACTCCAATATTTTTCTATTTTCCCTCGCAAGTCAATCTTATGTTGCTTCATGGTTGTGTTATTTAAAGGTGGTATATTTTGTTTCAAACCAAATTGTGGCATGACTCTATCAGGATTACACATTTTAACAACACAATAGAAAAGTAAAGATGTCATAGTTCACCAAATAGCACGACCATTGCTACAATACGCATGTAAGTCCCTTATCACTGTCTCAAGATACGACTCCCAAATTACATGAACTCATGGAAAACAACTTGAAATGAATAAAATTCTCATTAACCATTTTACAAAAGGTTGTTTGAAAAAAAACCAATTAAATGTGTTTCTTACTTCATCGGGTGTTTGCATGTCAATCATTTCTCTATATTTTGTTAGTACGTGCATTGATGTTCATGTGGTCTCTAAGGCATGTTTCCACTTATAAAAACGTGAAAAACAACACAACGCAAGCATGAATTTACATGTAGATACCAGGTCTAGTTAAACATATCACTGGTGTATTTTTCTTCTTTTTTCTCTTATGAAATGAAATTGATAGTTAGAAGTCATGTTGTAAATAAACTCAGTTTTTTGACTTTGTTAAAAAATTGTAATTACCTATGACTAAATGGAGGAGGCAAAAATAAATCTTCATTTGGTATGATGTCGTTTCGAAGAACATTCTCCATTATTGGTGTAAGAAAAAACAACCTATCCCATGCCCATAGTTGCAATAATATTACTGGACCTGCAATCTCTGCTCTCTCAATGTCAGTAGTAAGACATAATTGTCTATATAGGTGGGCCAAAGTTGCACTACCACAATCGTATTCTCCTGTCGCCTCAAAATTCTCCAAAAATTGTAAATACATTATGTGTACAAGATTGTTAGACTTGTCTGCAAATAAAGTTCCTCCAAGAAGTTGTAAGATGTATGCTCTTGTACTTCCACATCACCAGCATTATTTGGAAGATTTGGAAACCATCTTGAAAGTTGTTGAATTTAGATCCGACCTCCGGTTTTGTTGTTTTCAAGGAATGGGAAACCCAGTGGTCTGTAACATAAGGCATCATAATCTTGTTCTACACAACCAATGATTGATAATCCCCCTAAAATCATTTGTACATCTTGTAGGGATAGTCATCTCGCTAACTGGGAAATGAAATGTGTGAGTTTTTGGCCTCCACCTCTCAACAAGTGCAGTAATGAAATGCCAATCAATTCCTATGAAACCTATTCGCATCGTTCCATAAAACTCTGGCAGGCAAGTGCATTAATGAAACAATACACAGGCATGTCCCTTATCAATTTGTATAATTGGTCTGCAATGCTAAAACCTGCAATAGAAGGTGCAAATGCCCTAAAAACCCATTTGAATATAACCTCATTGTTAGCATTAGGTTCGCCACGCCTCCAATCTACACGTGTCCCTAGATTGTTTTCTTGAAGAGCATCCATCCACCGTGGCAACATTTATATGATTCTTCCCAATCTCCAAAGATTTTAGCAATTGCCTTTATTTTGCCAACCAAACTTTCCTATAATGAACATCATAACTGAATTTCTCCTTGATAATTTGATGAAGAACTAGAACAGAGATAGACGGATCTCTTCTTACCACATTTTCAATTTCACGGCATATAACGGTGGAGTCTAAATAAGCATGATCCTTAGACAGTTTTGCATAGATACATGTATGCGGTCCTGCATATTTACTTATTTCAAACATTCCATGTGCTTTTTTTTAACACCGCAACCTCCAATCACATCCATCTGAATGTTTCTTACAATGGATAACCTACACGTTGGGTGTTGAATGAGTTACCATAAATTGCTTATGTCCTTTAATGTTGTATAATTTCACAGAAGGTAAATATCTACCTTAGAAAGGAACCGCATGCCTACATAAAATTCTGACGCCTCATTCCATAGAGTCTTATAAGGAATCATTGCATTCTCAGGAATAGGTCACATTGCCTCACTACTCAATTCCATAAACATAGATGAAGGTATGACAAATTCACCAACACCCACGGGTGCATCATCAATTCCAACAGCCTCTTAATCGAAGAAATCATTGTTTCCAACTTTGTTCAAGATTGGAGGACAAGATAATGAGCCATCATCGGATATATCAACTCCTACATCATCAACATCATCATCGCTACTCTGTTCATTGGTATTCCCATCACTACCATAATGGTCATCATTGCCCTCACTATTCACACCATCACATGAATGAGTTTCCTCGTCTACATCGAGATTTGAAGTCATTAAAGGCGATGCCAATGGTTATCTTCAAATATTGGTTGAGTACTAGGCCCTTCTACATTTACCACTCTATTACAATCGGAACTAGTATATGATTGCCTCGGAACTAAATCTAAAAATAGCTCCATACAATTTGGTGGCGAAAATTCTGCTACAATCTCCCAAGTATCTTTCAGACTTGATTCATCAATTATACGCAAAAGGGCATAGTAGTACGTTCCAGTTCCAATGTGCATAGGATATCGATATATCATATTTAATATCATTTTTTCATTGTGTATCTCTAAAGAATCACAAATAAAACTCTCAAGTTCCTCGTACCATAAATTCAACTTGGATATGAGATGTCAAGTAGGCAATGTTCTGTACAAAATCCCGAATGGTCCATCAACCATGACACTATTTGTATAGCACACCAAAGTTACTCTTCGATCAACTATTATAAAATCTATATAATATATATAATATAATTGTTAGTCAATAGAAGTGATGATAATTAATACATTCACTTAGCACATATAAACTTAACAAGCTCCAATGTGTATTTAAAAACATTCGTTGTTGGTATATGTACCTAGCTATGTGATGATAAAATTTATGGCTACGAAAATGGGCTACATTCTCTCTAATATCCCTAGCTAATATGTGCTAACAAATCATGATCACTTAGTTCTTTATGTTCCTTGATAGCCTCAATTGCATTCCGTGAGTGATGATAAAATACGTGAGAAACAAGATGTCAGTTTAAGCAAATATGTGAGATTAGAATGTGGTTCCTATGCTTTTTCATTGAGCTACAAAATGAGACAACTTTATGTCTGAATAAACTAAGTTGCAAAATGTAATGCCTTTGCTTTTTGAAGTCTAGCATGTCATTGAAGAGATTATTGTCCTAAATTACATTTTGCTATTTAAGATGTAACGCATAGATCAAAAAGTGAACTAAAGTAAAATCATGAACTTACATTTTGATTCCCATGATTACTAAGCCATTTTATCCACTACAATTGGTACATATACCAACTGATTGACCATAACTACAAACTACATATGTTTAAACATATATAAGTTTGGAGAGGAAGCGGCTAACTTAGGCTTTTATATATACTAGTTAGAACTGATAATGATAAGTGAAATATTCACTCAAACAGCCACAAATAAGTTTTTAAATCCATGTAGCAGAGTCTGCTATAAGTTTTTAAATCAAGGAAATTAAAAACCAACACAAGACCAATGCACATTTTACTCATCAATTAAGCATACTTTTCTAATGTTGTAACATGAGCATAGGACCCAAAGAAGAACAATGCGGACTAAATTCATTAACTAACACATTTGAGGGAAGATATTTACCAATACAAAAGAGACCGACGGGAAGCGACCAGCAACCAGCGCGAGTACACAAGGAGGTGCTGAGTGCAGCCAGCTGCTGGTGGGAGGTGTACCTGCGACCGACAGCAGACAGAGACCTTCCTGCGGCTGACGGCGAATGGTGCTTGCCACAGACGACGGAGGCGGAGGCGTGCCTGCGGTGAAGACAGAGAGCTCGGTGAGAAAGATGATGTAAAAACCCTGTTTTGATTTAAGTTTGAATGAAGTCGTGACCCACGGTCATGACTTCGTTGGTCACGACTTCTTCTTTTTTTTAGTTTTTTTAAATTATTTTTGTAAACTTTTTTTCTAAAAAATGCTTAAATGTAATCAAAGATCACGTTTTGTATGAAAAATAAAAACGATTTGTAACCAAACGGTGATGTGGAAGTGGCATGTCAGTAACATGGCCCTAAATGAGTTAGATTGAGAAATATTTTTTAAGGTGTGGTACTTTGTTAAATATTCTTCCCAAATGTGTTAATAAAGCAAAAAATCCAATATCTAAGCATTCTTACTAAAGGGAAAAAACACACATACACACACACAAAGAAATCTCTATTTTGTATTCAAGATTTTTATCTTAAAAATATCGAATTCATCATGAACGCACAAATGACCGCTGTCATCCTGTCTCAATTTAATCAATTAGGTAGATGTGACATTAGAGCATGAAAATACTACACCGTCCTGTGTTACCCCAAATAGGACATTCTACAAAAACTCAAATCAAATAAAGTATAAGAATCACATTGGATCAATGTTGATGTAATTTTATTTTTATTTTTATTTTTTCGTCAAAATGATTTGTAATGAGGTGTTCCTAGTCAAATCGGACAAGTAGCCATTATAAATAAATTTTACAACAATGAAGCGCAAAACAAATTCCAAAAATGCGCACGCTAAGGTGCAACTTTAGCCCAATCCGAAGGCAGGAAAAACCACCCCAAGAACAGGGACAACAACTCTGACAACTGATACAACAAGCCACGCTTAGGCAGAAATAATAACAAATACATAGCAAAGACACTAAAAACTTTACTTGAAAAGAAGAATATATAGAGATCGAATGGAACATGTCGTATCAATAAGGTCACCGTTGTACAAGTGAGAACTGCCACCTCTGACCGCTCTCACCACAAGAGAATCGCAGCCATTGGTTTTTTTTATGGATGAGTTCACCGATTGCAAAGACCAAGCCCCAACTCTCATCTTCTTCTCCAAGACCAAGACCTAGGCAAAACTATCATCGATTGCAACCTCGCTAAAACCCCGCAACAATCTCGACGTATAGCTGGAATGTTGAAAAAAAAAGTGGAGCAAGAAAACAAAAACAAAAACAAAGGCGCACAAGAAGAAGAGGGTGGATGGAAACAAGGGGGGAAGCTGTGGTGGTGGAGATGTGGTCACGTGTCCTGCGTACCAAATATAACCCACAATCAAGTTATCAACCATAAGGGTGTAGTAGTGGTAAATATGAGGTCAATTCCACAGGACTTGAGTTTTAATCCATGTTAACTAAAAATGGGGGGTTTTCATAAAGTTAAATGAAATAACTAACTAAACTAGCACAAATAAAAAGTTCGCAAAAATAATATCAATGAGAAGAAATTACCTAAGTCTACGGTTCCACAAGCAAGAATCAAGATTCAATGGTATTTAATGGTCCTCAATTATTCCAAAAAGTTATTAACTCAATTTCTCCTAGATTAGCTATGGAAGATCGACGTCCGCCAGAAATTCCTAGTTCCCCTAATCTCGATAGCTAGGACATCCGCCACTAACTATTTCCCTAATCAATGTATAACCCTAGACATCCGCCAATCGAGTTTAACACACTAACTGCAGTAATTTGGGTATGTGGGAACACTCATCCTAAAAAATTGAATCGCATCCGCTTCCGATTTAACCTAGATTCAATTGTTGCACAATCAAGAACCAAAAGGGTTTGACGGCAAATAGGTGAGTGTTTGTCACTTTATTGGTCCAAAAGCACAATTACACGGATACTAATGGTCTAAATAACTATAGGTTGTCCATCTAAAAGCATGCACTGGCCACATACACACCCTAAATCTAAAGAATATACTTTAAAATCAACAACAATGAAATAGGAGAAATTAAATCAAATTGAATAAAAATCATAGATCTCACATAGTATTTGTCATGAATCATGAATCTCACTTGTTTCCCATTCGATCCAAGCGAAGACTAGTCTAGCCGGACATCATCTCTACAATCTCCAAGTATGAAAAGTTGTGTGTGGCTGCTCCAATGTGTTCTCCCCGTATGAATACCCTAGTTCCTAATATAAAAAACCATTAAAAATTGCTTACTGGAGGTGAGAGAAACTAATTTTGGAGATTGATCTCGTAACACGTGCGCCGAGGAGTATCTAGGGACTATTTTATGGTAAAAATGGGTTATGTTCATGTGTCCGCAGTGCATTGGTTGAGAATTTTGCCGCGCACTGACGTGTCGCTTTCTGATTGGTGGAGACTGCAATGATGACATCGTTTGCGTGGGTGAGAGCGCGCCACGTGGCCCACAAGAGGTGGAGTGAGCGTCACGCAGAATCGACGAGATTCTAGGAGCTTCTGCGGACGCGTATTCTGAGGACAAACCGATGGAGGCTGAAGCGAGGAGAAGAAATGGTGGTATGATGTGTGTTATAAGATGCCATGTGGCAGCTTCTAATTGGCGTGTTTTCCTGCAACGCTAATGTTGCGATTCCTGATTGGAGGAGAAAATGAGACTGCTGATGTGGCGACTGGCTATTAGTAGAGAGCATATTCTCCACGGTTTTGTGCGAAGATGTGCATAACCTCGGAGCACCATTGTCCCAGGCTGTCCAATGGCACAGCGCCATGTGCCAGACATTACTTGGTCTACTGTCTCTTATTCTATCCACCTACGAGTAAATACTCCATTTTGAGTATTTTCCGCCACGAATTCAACTGTGCACTTCGTTTCACATAAAAATGACCAAAAAAATATAATTAAATATATATTTTGGAAACTTTGCATAATTAAATATACTAAAATAAACTACTAAAAGCATATAAAAATCAACTTATCAAATACCCTAAAACCTAAGTATTTGCACGTCCCGAGCAAAGGTGTAAATGACAACACAAACTAAACTAGACTATACATATACTTATACCTACACGCGATTCAAAATTCATGGAGTCCCTTCGATTTACATAGTCACCAAATTAACAAGTAACTCATAAAACTTCAGAGTTACGATATGTCAAGACTTGCAACTCAAACACAATTAAGATCACACTTTAAAGACATAGATCCGATCAAGACAAAGGCCATCAAATACTCATGAGTTTTTTTACTCTATACATTCAAGCACGTAAGTTTAAAATCTCACTTAATCAAGTGAAAGCACTCGAGCTAAATCTTTTATTTGAGGAGTTTTCACAACTTCGTCCTTTATTCATCTTATTTTCTCTATTTTTCCTCAAATTTCTTTCTTTCAAGTAGTATGATCTCTGCTACATTTCCTGTAAACCGCTTTTCTCACTTTTTCCACCACAAGATTCCCCGCTCTATTTCATGTGGAAACCTATGGGACTCTCTATTTTTTTAGAAAAAACTCATGTTAGCCCTTCTCACTTTCACTATAATCAAGCAAATCCCATAATGTAGGTCAAAATATCAATACATGCATCGCATCGCGCCGCACGAACTCGAGGACACATTAGAATTTGGATTAGGTAATGTGAGTTCGAAATTTTGGAGGTGTCTCGAAATACGTAATTTTATGACGTCTTGGCCACACCAAATCATGTAAGGTCGAGCATCGCATCAGTTTCATTGTTCGGCGAGGCCGATGCCTACTTGTGCACTACGGTGGCAGCGATGTGGACGTTCTGAAGTACAATTGATGTAATGATGAGTGAGAGCGTGGGAACACACGAGAGCAACCTTATTGCGTTTTCGCCATATGAGGCGTATATGGCGCCAAAGTTAGTTGGTTCAGCGTAAAGTGACGCTAGTGGATTACAACAGCTAGCACCGTCAGAGCCTTAACATAAGGGGTTGATGGCAGAGGCAGTGGCCAGAGATAGGGTCAGAGATCCAGTCGAGTGCACAGATAGGGACAGCGATCTAGTCGTGCACATGGGAAAGGAAATGGACATGTTCTAGTCGGAGCGAGATTTCAACGTATCTGCATGGGCGTATGGACAGCTAGGTATAGCAGAGTAAGGCATGCTATTGTCACGTCAGGTCCGACTACTATCCCTCGTAACCTGATAGAGGGTACGAGTTGGGTTAAAACTCACTCGAGTAGTGAGACTGAGTTACATTTCTCGCGGGCATAAAGCAGATATACGTATGTTAGTGACGGTGGATCGTGAAATTAAAATGTTCGTTGGTATTCCAATATATGTTGCGAGGGTTGCCATGGCATATATTGATTGGAGGAGACAGATGATGCGTTCTTTGCTTGGAGGTCGCAGAGGAGCCCAGCTCGTCACGGAGGAGCCCAGCCCTACAGAGTAAGATGGGGGTATGGCCTTGGGCGGGTATGGCCTTGGGTCTTCATACACCATGGTCATTTGAGATTTGTTTCAATTTCGAGGACGAAATTCTAATTTGTTGGGAATACCGTAACGGCCCGAAAAATTTGACTTGTGCCACGTGTCAAGTCAAAGTCATATGTGGGACCCACTCGTCAAAATACGTATGTCCGAATCCAATTTGAGAGGAAAGTGTTAATTATGCGAGGAATTCGGTGAGCCAAAAAACGAAGTGGGACGCGCTTCGAGTCGCGTGCCGACGTGGGACCAAAATAATGACTTATGTGGTTTTAAAATGTACAATGGATATGCCTCGTGATGCGTGTAGCGCGATTTTTGAGATTTTGAAATTACGCGAATTGGTGCCTCGAAATGCGCGTTGCACGAATATCGAGAACACTGTGATTTAAAATTAAAAAGGATAAGGATCTATATATATATTATAATATATAGATATATATATTATAATATATATAAAGTGAATCAAAAGAGGAAAGGATAAGATCCAAAGAAAAAAAAAAGAGAAACAGAGAGAAGCTCGGGAGAAAGAAGAGAGGGAAGAGGAGAAGAGGAAACGGCGGCTACCGGCGCAACCAGCTGCGGGACGGCGGCGATCGGGCGGCACGGACGTCCAGCCGGAGGTGGCGCGAGGCGAAGCTCTCGAGCGTGGACAGCGAGCAACAGTCGCGGATCGGCTCCTCGCAAGGCAGCTCGCAGCGCGGCGGGGCCAGCGGCGGCGGACCTGTCCGGCTATGAACGACAGCACCGTACGGCAGCGGACCTGTCCGGCTCTGAACGGCAGCACCGTACGGCAGCGCGAAGGTGGCGGCAGTGGCGGATCGGCAGCGAGAACGACGGCCAGCGGAGATCGGCAGCGACGACGCGACGCGACGTAACGCAGTGAGACAACGGCAGCGGCGGTGGCCGGCGGGGGTGCCGGCGAGCGACCGGCGGCGGCGCCGGCGAGGCTGCGGCGGCGCGGTGTCAACTAGTTTGATGTGAATAATTTGAAATAAGATAAGCCATCAAATGTTTAAATGGACACCAGGGATTTATGAGTCGGGTGTCGGATGCGTAAATCGAGACGCGAGAGAATTCGCGGTTTTTCGAGGTAAGTAAACCAGCTAGGGACCTATACAGTATTTCATGTTTATCCATTGACAGTTGTTATTTACTGTTTTGTGATAACTTATTGTTGTTCACTGCAAAATTATGCCCAACTATGCCCATATGTGTAGTTCGCTGGGGTTAACTCGCTCGCACGCACATATGGGGGAAACATAGGAGATGTATATGTCTTTCGAGTAATTGGGGAGACATATACATCTACATTGGAAGTGAAAATACTATGCCCATATGTGTAGTTCATTTGGGGTTAACTCGCTCAGCACGCACATATGGGGGAAACATAGAAGATGTATATGTCTTTCGAGTAATTGGGGAGACATATACATCTACCTTGGGAGTATCACTCATTGATGGATTGTTTACTGATCTTGTACATTCATGTGTGTTTATTTCTTTCGTTTTGCATGAATTTGACTGCTTTGGATATCATGAACTGTTGCTTTGGATGTCATGAACTGTTGCTTTGGATATCATGAACTGTTGCTTTGGATATTGTGAAATGTCGTATATATGTCCTCTTTGGATTTACTTACACTGGCTCGTCATTCTTATGTTTGACCAGAGTGCAACATGCGACGTAGCAGCGAGAAAAATGCTCCATGGCTAGGTGAAACTTTTGTATATTTTATAATTACTCTTCTCTGATGCTATTTACTGGGTTCCACAATTAGGTTGCCTAACTCCCTGAACTTTTTGTTGAGTTATTTAATTTATTAGTTGCTTTCGCTAAATTGTAAAACTCAAAAAAATATTAATAACTCAACTGTAAATGTGGAATGTGCTGAAATTGATGGATTGGAAGGCTAACTAGGTCCGCGTTGATCTTGCGAGACGAGCTCGGGGGTCCACGTGGGCTTAGGCCGGGCGGGGCCCAATTTGTGGAAAATTAGGGCCGTCACAACACGTTGTGGGACTGAAAGTCATTATTTGGGGTCAGGCTAGGACTTTTTTTTTTACTGTAACAAGACATTTTTTTTTGTTTATATTAATGCTTTGTAGTTGATCAACTTCCAAGTTCTTCATTTATAGCAAATGAAATTTTTTGCTTGACTAACATTAATTTTATTAATTTTGTAAATTACTCGAGTTTGAAAGCTTTTGTTGTAAAAAATAAGGTCATAAACCTAATCTAACTTCAAATTTTGTACTAGTTTGTATTGACAAAAAAAATAAAAAACACGAATATACTAGTTGACTGGTTTGAAAGCTTTAGTTTTATTAAAAAAAAATATAAAAACACAGATGCTAGAGATGCTACTTATTTGATCGATGAGGTACAATATGATAGATTAATCTTTGTCAAGATCATTTTCATTCTCTTTCATAAAAATAAATCAGCCTTAAGACATTGTATAAATATCTTATAAGTTAACTACCAAAAGCATAAAGAAAAAAAAAAGAACACCGAAAAAAAAGGAACAAATGAAAATCGTGACTGCAAGTCACGATTTCTTTGAAATAAAAGTCGTGACTTGCAGTCACGTTTCATTTTTCCTTTCGAAAAGAAAGTCATGACCGCAAGTCACGACTTATTTTTTTTTTAGCCAAAACGTGATCTTCAGTCACGTTTTAAATTTGACAAAAAAATTCTTGATGTGGCAGTGAGGTGGCAATGACATGGCAGTAAGTGAGTTAGATTGATAAATATTTTTGTGGGTGTGTTAAATGGATACATATTTTCTCCAAATGTATTAATCAAGCAAAAACTCCGCTTGTAATGTTTGTTTAAAGTACATGAGCTCATATAAAGGGTTCATTCTCAAAATCTCTACATTCTCTCTAACTCTATTTTCTCTTGTTCCCCTTCTCTATTGCTATTTTAGTTATTAGTTTTAATCCTTCCATGCTGAAGTCTATAGCAAATCCAACTAAGTCCAACTTAGTTTACAAGAGCCTTACTAAATCATTTCATATTTTACAGGGGTGTATTCAATTGAGATTTTAATAGACTTTTGGTTACTTTTAATTACTAAAAAAGTTTAGGCGTATTCAATTAAAACTTTAACATAGTTTCTAAAAGTAAGGTGTATTCAATGTGAACTTTTATAGACTTTTTACAAGTTTATAAAAGTTTTGGGGTATTCAATTTAAACTTTTAGAGAGTTTATAAAAGTAAGTTGTATTTGATTTTTTGATGACTTTTGTAGTTTGGTTACAAATCTCGACTTTTATAGACTTTCTGTATAAAAATACACATAAACAAATCTCCAACTTCCTCTCACCTCAACCCAAAAACTTTTAGAGACTTCTAATTTTTGTTGGTTCCCTTATTCAATAAGAACTTCATTGTTCATAATGTCTTTTCTTATCAATTGTTTTTATCAACTTCTCCAATCACTCAACAACTAGTGAATTTCATTGCTCACTCATTATATTCTAATGTTTATGTTGATGAAAATGAAAATGATGTCGTTATTAACAAGATCTCACTTTGGCATCATTGTAAATTTTATAGGATTTTTTTACAAAGAAATTTTGTTTATTGAGTGTATAATTATAATATCAAAAAATGTAATATTATTATTTTTGGAGAAAATAATCGTGTATTTCTTTTTTCAAATGCAAGAAGTGCATTTTAAAAATTTTAAACTATCATTCTTAAAGAAAAAGATATAAGTTTTTTTTACTTAAGTAAAAAAAGTGCAAAATTTTTACACATATTGATATTACTTGGTTCTTTTTTGCCACTAAAAGATTATTCATTTGCATATTTGTTTTGTTGATATTTATTTACTTATTTATTACGTTACTATCTTGATAGTCTTAATTCATTACTATGTTTATATAATTTTTTATTAAAATATAAAAATACTTTTAAAAAACTAATAATAGTTCTTAAGAAAAATAAATATAATTTTTCGTTCTTTTTATAATAAAGTGCGAAATATTTGTTTCAATATTAAAATCACAAAAAATTACTAATATCAATGAAAATCATGTTTATGAAGTTCACAAAAGTCACTAAAAATTTTAAATGGGTTTAATTTCATAGATGGTCACTCAAGTTTGCAATTTCTAACACTTTGATCACTAAACTTACATTTGTCCCAAATATATCATTCAACTTTACAAAATGTTTCAACAAAATCACTCCGACCACTCTCCGGTCAAAAACCCACCGGCGCTGCTGACGTGGCGCCACGTGGTATTTCATGGGAGGTCACTTAAGTTGTTAAGTGATGACATGGCATGCGACACACACACCCACCCACCCCACCCACCCCACCCTTAGTTCACCCCACACTCATTACACACATTAGGGCCCGTGCTCTCCAACCCCATTGGATCGTCTTCTTCACCGTGCTCTCTCTCTTTCTCGCGGTTCCTCTTTCGTGGTCGTGCTCTCCCATCCCCCTCCCCCCACTGGTTTGTCTTCTTCATTGCCCTCTCTCTCTCTGTCGCGATACCTCTGTCGCTCGCAGAGCTTTGATCTCGCGCATCGACCTCACTGCTTATCTCCCCCCCACTGGTTCGTCCTCTTCCTCGCTCTCTCTCTCTTTCGCGGTACCTCTGTCGCTCGCGGAGCTTCGATCCCGCGCATCGGCCTCACTGCATATCTCCCCCCCACTGGTTCGTCCTCTTCCTCGCTCACTCTCTCTATCGCAGTACCTCGGTCGCTCGCGGAGCTTCGATCATGCGCATCAGCCTCGACAGCACGGGGCAAGGTCTCTGTCTCGCGGAACTTCGATCCTGCGCAACCAATCGGCCTCGACTTCACGGGGCAAGGTTTCAATGTAAGAGATTTATTCTTCGTGTAAATGTTAATAATTGCACTGGTTTTTTTTTTTTGGACTGAAGATAGATCAAATAGGGAGTTTAATAGGCAAATTTTGTTTTATTGGGTAGATATGCAGTGATTGATGGATTAACTGATTCGGGCATGCTTAGATTCCTGGTTTGTTATTGTTTTTGAATGGTTTAACTGATTCTGCAGTGATTGATGGATTGGATGATGATACGTGTGATTGAGTTGGTTGGAGTCAATTGAAACGGTTTTTGTGGTATTTTGTTGTCGAAATTTCTGTGATGTTACTGAGATTGAATCTTGGGCATGGTTGAGATGAAGAAAGTTGTTGGGTAGATATGAAACTTCATCAACAGAGTATTTACAGTTTTTGTTTTAGTTTCGGGTTAATGCTACATAAATTGGTGATGTTCTGATACGGTTTGAGAATCTCAATTGATTTGTATTGACCGATTGACCGATTAATGTGATGTTTTATATGATTTTTGGGGCCATGTATGTCAACTTAGGGGTGTGACCTTTTGAATATATTGAACTGTTTGGTTTTATGGTTTTGTACATCTCAAGGGACATTTTTAACATCCTTATCATTGCAGGAATCATTTTCACAATGTAGATGATGGTCAAAAAGAAGTGGAGCCTGACTTACAACAAAGATATTTTGGGTCCCCAGATATTAGAGAGCAAGAATTAATGGACTTAGAGGTTAGTCAGCAAGAAGAAGTGGAACCTCCAGAAGAACAAGACAATGGAACAATTCAACATGAAGAAGTAGAAGCGGATGAAGGCCATGATTTTTTCGAGAGTAACAATGATGTTGAGGACGATGATGACTATCAAGAAGTTGTTGACGAACAATTGCACAGTAGAAAAAGAGGAAGGCCTAAGGTTATTACTCCACCTCGTAGTAGTGCACTTGCGATTGTTGAAGTGCATGACCAAGACTCAGACTATGTAGCATCAGATGAGCTCTACACATATGATGATTCCGGTGGATCTGAGAAGATGAGGTATCTAGAGTTCGATGAGTTCAAAGACATGGCAAACCCACAGCTCGAATTAGGCATGAAATTCTCTTCTTTCAAGACATTTAAGCTGGCATGCATGAATTGGGGTATTCAAAATAAGCGACAAATACGCTTTACTACGAATGATAGGAAACAATGCATATGTAAATGCCAGCGCTTCAAGTCTAGCAATTGTGAGTTTCGAATTTTTGCTTCTCATGTGGGTAAAGATGACTCGACGGTTCAAATCAAGTCAATCAACTTGACCCACTCATGTACCAAAGTGAACAAGAATTATCACGTGACTTCTGACTGACTTGCAGAAAAGTATATTGAACAATTTCGAGTGGACCCAAACTGGTCAGTATCAGGTATTATACAAAGAGTCAAGGATGACTTGAAGTTCGAAATAAGTCGAATGAAAACTTGGAGAGCAAAGAAGAAAGCAATGGAGATGATGAATGGAGACGAGGAGAGCCATTACCTGAAACTTCATTCGTATGCACTTGAGCTGCTAAAAACAAATCCGGGCACAATAGTCAAAATGACGCAGCATCTAGGGGTATTTCAAAGCATATATATATGTCTCGCTCCATTGAAAAATGCTTTCAACTCAGGATGTAGGCCTTTGATTTCTCTTGATGGTTGTTGGTTAAAGGGTCAATATAAGGGACAATTACTTGCTGCAGTAGGGATATACCTAAATGATTGTATATTTCCCATTGCTTATGCAGTGGCTCAAGTTGAGAGTAAAGGCACATGACAATGGTTTTTAGAATTACTTAAGGATGACTTGAACATTGTCAACAGGTATAGCGTTGCTTTCATGTCGGATAGACAAAAGGTACAATTTCTTTTCATATTTGTTTTTCATAATGCATGTTCGATTTCATTATTTACTTCTTGAAGTTCACTCTCTCTGCAGGGACTTGTTAGCGTTGTTAAAATTGTTTTCCCCAATTCAGAACATAGACACTGTGTGAGGCACTTGTACACAGATTTCAAAACAAGGTTTAAGGGAATGGAACTTAAGCAAATGTTGTGGAGTGCAGCTAGGGCCACATATCGCGAGAGAATGATCTTTTGGTTAGATGATTTGGAGAAGGTTAATAGAGATGCTAGATTGTGGTTGAACGAGGTTCCCATCGAATCTTGGTGTAGGGCCAATTTTCAAACATGTCCTAAGTGTGATATGTTGCTTAATAATTTGTGTGAGTGCTTCAATCGATACATTTTAGATGTCAGGAACAGAGGAATCATTGACATGCTAGAGATGATAAAGGTAAAGTTAATGCGGAGGCTCAGGCGCAAAAAAGAGGATATGTAGAGAATCATTGCTAAAGGGAGAGATCGAATATGTCCTAAGATTCTAAAAAAGCTTGAGAAATTTAAAGATGAGTCTATTTTCTATGTTGTTAAGTACTCGGGTGGCATTTCTGTGTCATGTCATGGACACGGTAAGACATATGTGGTAAACATGATGGACTTGTGTTGCGATTGTGGGAAATGGCAGCTTACGGGCATCCCATGCGAGCATGCGGTGGCAGCTATTATGGGAAATGATGGGGACCCAGTGGATTACATCAATGAGTGTTTCTATATAAGCACTTACATGAATGTGTATTCACACTACATCGACCCAACAGAACGTGAGGAACTATGGCCTAAACCAGTGGAAGATGTCCAACCAGTCAAACCACCAGCACAAGTCCAAAAAAGGAGAGGAAGAAAAGTAACAGCAAGGAGAAAGGAGCCTGAGGAAATAGACATTGCAACTGCGCAAAAAAGGATGTCTAAGAAGGCCACAATACGTATGACTTGTCAAATTTTTCATGTTGAAGGTCATAATAAACGACATCATACTAAGGGTCAAAACAAGGTATATCTTTATTGATTATAAAAGTGTATATGTTATTAAAACACTTGTTATATTTTTGTGTAACGTGACTTTGCATTTATATAATATTTAGAGAAACAAAGGGCCAAGTGATGGAGTTCAAGTGGATGAGAATTTTACATGTGGCGAGACACCTATTGAGTAGGTAAGTATGTTACGTTGTTGGAGGAATTGGAATGGTTTGGAATTAAATTCCATAATTATTGTTGGATTTCTACATTAATCTGTAGTTTTACTTTCTTAGTATTAATAATGTTTTTTAAATCTTGACAGCATAACCTTTTTACAACTAATGCTACAATCGCGAGTGCTTCCCAACCCCTTCTTATAATGCCAAGTATGATTGATTGTTCACGACCTATTCCGAGGATTTCTCCAAAGTCAAGAGCGAAAATTCCAGTTGTTCGACGTCGTGGCGGTGGAAGAGGTGGAGTAATTGGAAGAGGTGGAATAATTGGAAGAGGTGGATGATGTACAAAAGATGTGATTTTTTTCGGATATATAGGTGAAATTTCCATGTTGGATGATGTACAAAGTATGAGACTATTTTTTGGTAGTTGGTAGACGCATTTTTTGGTGCCTGTGTAATGACAACCCATTTTTTAGTGCATGTGTAATGGCAACTCATTTTTTCGTAATGACAATCTATTTTTAGTGGAAATCAGCAGTTTCGGTATCAATATTTGCACATTTTTCCGCACTATATCAACTCTCATTTTTATTAGACTTTAAGAGCATTTATGAGAAGTTTGATCTCATGTGATATAATATCATGTACAATAACAACAGTCCCAATCTCAAATTAGCTGGGCTAAACTATCAATCGGTCCATAGTTTTAATTAAAAACAAAAACCAATCAATCTAAATTAATTTGCACTCCAAACTTTTGAATTCAACACATAGTTTAATATTTCATTCATAAGCTACAAAACCACAATACATGGTTTGACATAAGTTTTACACAAAATGACACTACAACGTTTCCCTTCGATTCCAACCGAAGATGACTACTTCGTTTCTCCTCCAACCGTTGTGTTTACTTGTATACAATGAAACCAAACAACAATACAATGACCACCAAGCATAACCAACATGCAACTGTATAACCGTTGAGTTTCCTACGCCTATTAAACTCGTCTTGCAACCTCTTCTCGCTTTCCATTCGGTCTAACTTCCTCAACAACCCATTTATAATAATCGTTGCCCGGTCAGTCATTTCAGGATCAAGCCAGTTAAAGTATTCGCATACGTATCTATGCTGCAGAACAACGAAAATTTTCATTTAATTTCCTTGATATGAATAAAATTTAACAATTTCATAGAATATACACATTTCCGTACAAACCGTGTATTTCCTGCATCTATAAAATCGTCGTCCTGGATTTATAGCCGTTCACGAGGTGAACACCATTGCTGGCACGCTATAATAACAATACTCGTGTCATTTGACGAACTCCATGATTTCTGGCCAAGATACAAATATAACAATGTAGCTACAAACAAACAAACTCTTGTCAATAAAACAAATCACACTGTGGCTTCGAGCGCATGGGAGCAGATGGACCAGAGGTAAATTTTCTCTTCTTTAGTCGTACAAATCACACTGTGGCTTCTAGACTATCCTGATGGAGTGCCCCACTACTCATTGAACTAACAAAGGACTAATTAGACCCTGACCGAATTATGAAGGAATTATAAAAAAATGCATGCATGGCTCATCTTGGCCATTCCCCTTTCACTACCATCAAATAAGCTCTCATGGCCTGTTCCCCTTCGCGTGGAGGGTCTTATAGAGTCTGACTCAGTCTAGTAGAAGATGAGCATACATATACTATGTAGCTATAACCAAGTTAATGAGTAACCAATCTCTTGAGTTATAGAAAGGAAACTTGTCACAACTATCAATCGATCCATAGTTTTAATTAAAAACAAAAACCAATCAATCTAAATTAATTTGCACTCCAAATTTTTGAACAATGAATCACACATTGCAGTCTATTGTTCACCCAAAAAAAAGGAAAAACTGTACTGCACTTGAGTACAATAGTAAAAATATAATACTGCAGAAATGGAGTTGAATCTTCATCCAAAAACAAAAAAAATACAACTTGTCCTCCAATTAAGTACAAGATCAAAAATATATAACTGCAGTATAGTCTATTGGTCACCAAAAAAAAATATGGAAAACTGTACTGCAGTTGAGTACAAGATCAAAAACATAATTTGAACAATCTAGGCATTAAAGCAATCTTTTCGGCCTCTTAATATGAAAAACCAACTTTCTTCGTTGAATTCCTCCCAATATAGTAACATTAACCATTTCTCAAAAACAAACATTAACCAAAGACATCACTAATTTTTCATTGCAACCACTTCGTCTTCAGTGAATACAACAGTTGAGTACAAGATCAAAATTTTGGTCTAACATTCTTAGAAACATGAAAAAACAACAGTTTAGTACTAATCAAAGAAAGTAAATAATATACCAATGCAAAACGTTTGCTAATTTGGAGAACATCAACGTTACAAAGTATACGTGCGCATATACATGATACATCAGCATTGCTATTCTTCTCAGTTGCCTTCATATTTTTTTCCCTATATGGTCTAATTGCAGAAAATATATCTGAGACCCTTCCAGTAATCACAGCAAAATTTTGGTCTAATTGCAGAAAATATACTAATTGCAGAAAATATATATGAGGAAGAGGACGAACCAGTGGGGGGGAGGGGGAGATATGCAGTGAGGCCGATGTGAGAGATCGAAGCTCCTCGAGCGACAGAGGTACCGCGAAAAGAGAGAGAGATCGAGGAAGAGGACGAACCAGTGGGGGAGATATGCGGTGAGGCGATGCGCGGGATCGAAGCTCATGCGAGCGACAGAGGTACCGCGACACGAGAGAGAGTGAGGAAGAAGACGAACCAGGGGGGAAGGGGAGGGGAGAGCATGACCGCGAGAGAGGAACCGCGAGAGAGAGCACGGCGAAGAAGACGATCCAGGGGGGTTGGAGAGCACGGGCCCTAATGTGTGTAATGAGTGTGGAGTGAACTAAGGGTGGGGTGGGTGGGTGTGTGTTGCATGCCATGTCATCACTTAACAATTTAAGTGACCTCCCATGAAATCCCACGTGGCGCCACGTCAGTAGCGCCGGTGGGTTTTTGACCAAAGAGTGATCGGAGTGACTTTGTTGAAATGTTTTGTAAAGTTGAGTGATATATTTAAGATAAATGTAAATTTAGTGACCAAAGTGTTGCAAACTGCAAACTTAAGTGACCATATGTGAAATTAACCCATCTTAAATGTTGATAAAAGTCATCAAAAAGAAATTTACTTAAAAGTTTATCCAAATCTTTAAAAATCTACGAAAATCTACAAATGGATACACCACTTTTACATTTTTTTAAAAAAAAAAAATAATACCTACTAACCATTGATCTCCGAGACAAACAGATCATCATCAAAAAACACTAACACCTCTGTTTGATCCAGTCAACAATCTCCCCAAACACCCTCTCCACGCTCTCATCCTCCTCTCCAATCAGCTGGTGCCACATCCCCTCGTAAACCCTAATCGTCTTATCCTCACTCCTTGCCCTCCTCACCAGTTCCTCCGCCACCGCCGGATCGCATACCACGTCCTCTCCGCCGTGCACCACCAGCAGCGCCGCCTCCACCTCCTCGAACCTCCCCTGCACCTCCCTGCACACCCTCATCAGCTCCAGCGCCGTCGCCGCCCTCGGCCTCGCCATCCTCCGCCTTGGGCTCGCCACCGCCAACCTCCGCTTCCACTCCACCTTGAACGACACCTCCGGTATGTTCCCTCTCGTTGGCACCATCTCCCACGTCGGCGCCGCCCACGCCACCGCGAAAAGCAGGTGCTCCAGCGGCCACGGCGGCTTGAACTTCGCGCTGATCCCGCACATGGCGCCGTTCAGAACGATTCCCGTCCACGCCGGCGACGGCCGCTGGAGGTGAAGGAGGAGCGCGATTGCGCCGCCGAGGGACTCGGCGTAGATGAAAGCCGGGAGGTCGGGATGGAGGCGGCGGACGGCGGCGAAGTGGGCGGCGCAGTCGTCGACCACCGGAGTAATGTCCGGGATGTGGTTGCGGAGGCCGTCGGAGAAGCCGTGGCCTTGGTGGTCGATGGCGTAGGCGGCGAAACCGGACTTGGCGAAGTGGATGGCGGTGAGCTGGACGAACCAGCTGGACTCGCCGGTGAAGCCGTGGATGATGGCAATGACGGCAAGGGGCTTGGCCGGGGGCAGGGGAGTCCAGGACTGAGTGTAGAGCTTCATGCCGCGTGAGTTGGTGATGAACTCGGACGAGTGGGCGACCGAGTGGCGCGCGTAGAATTCCGCCGGATTGCGGTCCCCGAAGGGGCTCCGGTCGTTTGCCTCTGCGATTGGATGCACCATTGGTTGGTGGTGTATAGGATGTGTGGAATGGGGATGGGGCTTTGATGGGAAGGTGGCAATTAAGGCTTGGGTAGTTGGGGTGGGGGGAGGGTGGGATGGATGGATGGATGGATGCGGAGGTGATGGGGGTTTAATTGGGGGAGTAAAAGCGTGGTTGTACGTCTAAAAATAAGTGTTGGTTGTTACTCGCACCTAATTCTTATTCAGATTTGTTGCTGCATTTACCAATTAGAATGCTACTACTACTCTGCTAGGTCAAAGGCGACGCATGGAAGCAACAGAGTGAGTGGACTATGGTTAGACACTTGAGTCCCTTTAAGTAGACATGTTTAAGGCCTTGTTTGGTTAGGAGTGAGAGTTGAAACTAATTTTGTTCCATTGCGAAATTATATCTCAAAAAATCTCTCCATCACCTCCCTTGGGAGTTAGACATAATTACCTTTCATTAATGATTCATTTATTATCCGTCTTTCTTTTGTTCGAAAATTATTTATGTTAATTTATATTTTTTATTATTTAAAAATTTAAAACTTTCCTACGAAACCTTAAGTTTAGGAGTTCTTTATCTGAGCTTTGGTTTCTCCGAAATCAAAAGCCAAAACATGATAGCATTATCTAGGCGATCGATGTAACCAACTAGTTTGGGCTATTAAATTTTCACCTCAACATGTCATAAAAGGCATCGATCCACATTTCCCGATTCCCACAGTCCACCAATTGCAGTGATTGTATATTTGTGAATTGAAAACGGATACATCACGGATTGGAATGCAAATGGGTAGGGTAGGGGATAGGAATCTTATTTTCATATTCATACCCACTAAAAAATTTATCACCCATACTCATACCTATATCCATTAGGGGATAAATTCTCATACCCATCTTCATACTCATCAAATCTCCATGGATATGAGGAATTTTCATGGGTAAAATATTTTACCTATTTCGTTACTTATTGGAGATCTCCGTGAGGATTTTAATGGAAATTTTTGTAGGGATAGAGAATTTTCAAAGGGAAATTTTTTTCCCTACTCCATTCCCCATTGGGGATTCCCGCGGATTTTCAAAAAAGGAATTATAACAAATAAGGTGTCAAATATATATACATAACAACACAATTGTCTAAATTCCAACCAAAATAATAATAAAAAATCAACATATCATGCAATAAAAATTTTAACTACTAAGTGCTAACAATTATAATTAAATTTCTACAAAATCATTGGCATGTGCAAAATGAAAAGTGCAAATTCAAAATATTTTTTAAAGTCACTATCTTTTTAAACCACAAAGTCATCAACTTTTTTTAGTACTTTTGATCCAAAATTCTAAAATACAAATATATTTGCGAACATTTCAAAACAAATCATATAATTATTAATTAACCAAATAAATCAAAATTATAAATCTCATTAAGAAATTTTTTGTTATATATATGAGTGTTTCGGAGTGGAAACTATGTAATATTTATATATAAATATCATATCGTGTATATATATAAATAATAAATATCATATGGTATATAAATTGATATATGAGAATCCCCGTGGATAGATGAGTATCCCCGTGGGGATCCCCATGGGTATATTTTATTACCCATACCCATATCCATACCCGTGTGGGTATGAGATTTTGTACCCATCTCCATCTCCATTTAAAATTTTCGTACCCGTTAGAATAAATCTCCATCACTCGTGAGTATTCTCCTATCCATCTACATCCCTAACCACGGACCACTTTTTCTTTGATCAATTAACTACATCAATATTGTTTGACAAAAAAAGAAAAGAAAAGAAAAACTACGCCAACATAACATATTACTATTAATCACTCATTATCTATCTCACTTAATGTTCAAATATTGTTGGGAAAGTTCTCGGCCTCTCGCACAAACTATTGTTGTTTGTCACGACCGAGATCAATACAAATTGGATGAGGACTATGAGGTGACGATTAAAGGAAACACTAAATCTTTTTTATATGAACCATATCCCATAATAAAATTTTATTTATTTCTTATTGGGACTGGTATTGAGAGAAATAAGGAAAGAGTTCATAATCAGTTTCCTTTATGTGAGAAATATATAAGATAATCAAAATTAATTTCCTGTTTGATGCGTCAACAACCTCACGAAGTTTTGGAGTAGTGGGCCATGCGAATTTCGATGCCAGCGTCGGTGCCTCCTTAGAGCACTCACAGTAAAATAGATCCAGAGTGGGGGCCCCCGGGGAGAACACTCCGATACCCAAGTTAAATTAGGGCTATTGAAAAAGAAGGAGTTAGGGTTAAAATAGAGAACATATTTATTCCTCCAATCTCTTTATGTATTTATAACCTTAAGGTTTTACCTCATTATTTTCAACTCGGGATATTGTCAAATCCAACTTTTCTATTTCGGTTAGATTTGACAAATTCCAAATTTTCTTTTTTGGTGAGTGATAAGTCAGTATTTTATCAGTAATTAGTAGTCAATTTTAGTATATTATTTATCAAAGATATTTAAATATTATATTAAATAATATGTTTTTGTATGGAATGTCAAATCCAACTTTTCTCAAATGATGCCACGTCAGCATTCAGCCAATCAGACACTGCCACGTGGCGTTGCCACATCGCTTTAACCAATCAGCAAACGCCGCATCAAATTTCAGGTTCTTTGGTCTAGCTTATCACGATGAGGTGTCTAAGCCAATCACGTGCAGCCACGTGTTGAGGTCTTCTTGGTCAACAACTTAAATCATCCATTCACAATCTGAAACATTATATTTCTATAAATAGGGGAATGGGTCACTAAGACACTCTCTGGCGACAATTTCTTCTCCCCTCTCGGTTCTTCTTCTCGGCCTCTTGGCCGAACTCTCTCCCCCCTTCTATTTTCTATTTTTGGTTGTTCTCGATAAATCACAACTCCAAATATCTTAAGTGATAAGTTTTCTGCTGAAAGTTTAAGAACGGATTTGAGACGGACTGAGAGACGAGATTGGGATTAGATTTACATTTGCTAAAAAATAATTTAAAAGAGAAGTTGTGGACTAAAAAATAAGTTAGAATAGATTTGAGACGGATTTGGACAATAGTTCTAAGCTCTGCTAAAAATAAGTTAAGATTGGCCAGTTTGATCGACGAGACTAAATAGACGGTTGAGTCTTCTTGGTCAACAACTGCGGCTATTCAATCCCATCGCGACATGTGGCGGTCTTCATTGTCAACAACTGAGGCGGTCCAATGGTGTGCTGACACGTAGTGGTCTTCATTGTCAACAACTGAGGCGGTCCAATAAATAGAGACGAAAATAGAGACGGAATTAATTCCGTCTCTAAAAAATGGCGCGAACATTCCCGGCAAAAATTTCGTCTCTGAGGACCGTTCATCAAATCTCGGGATTTGTATATGCTTGGTTCGAGGTTCCCCCATCCCACCCCCACACACACCACCACACCCCCCCGAACAACAACCAAAAAACCCCAAACACTTCTCGTCTAAAATCACCCAAAAAACCCTAGCGATTGTCCCTTCCCCAAAATTCGTCTCGTTCAATCGTCCCCAAATCCCGTTCGATCGTCCCGTCCAAAACCCCAAAATCGGTCTCCTTCTTTGCTCTCAACTCTCGTCTCTCCGTCTCTGATTTTGCTGGTCTCTCTGGTATCTCTGGTGTCGCCGTCACTCTCGGGTCTCTCCGTCTCGTCGCGGTGGTCTCCGTCATCGGCTCTCAACTTTCTCTCTCTCTGGTCTCTCCGTCTCTTGCTTGGTAACGGATCTCCGTCTCTCATTAGTAAGATCGGCACTGCCCGTATGTATTTTTCCTTTCTGTTTTTTAGTTTAGTTTTGTATTTTCTTTCATGAACAAACAATACAATATCATTTTCTTTAACTTTGTGAAATATTTTTTCCTTCATGCTCAAGCATTACAATTTCTTGAATTTCTCAACTTTTTTGTGTTGATCGATATTTGGTGCATGGATTATCAGATAATGATTGTGGTGATTTGCTTTTCTTAGGAAATAGTTGTTGATTGATTTGTATAGTTCCAAATGCACTCTATTAGATATGGGTTATATTCTACTTAGGGAAATTTGCATATGTAATTGTATGGAATCCTCAATAACGAGTGGTAAGTAATTACTTTAATTGGTTGGCCTTTTAGGGGAAATCACACAACTAACATGTCTAGGTTAAAGTAATTGTGCTTGGCGTGTTAATTGTCTAGCGTTATTGACTCCATCGACTTTATTGCGACAATTGTGTTGAATTATAGTGTGCTTCACCTAGGGGTTATACATTTGCTAGGAAGTGAAACAATTGTCATACTTTGTTTGGCATAACTAAGGAATGCGAGGGGTTTATACACAATATTGAACCTTATAACTAACCTAAGAATTGATTTGGAATGCTTTTTTTATGTGAAAGTTGATGATTCTTAGGTCTAAGTGTTGAGTTGATCTTGTGCATCACCGTGGCATTTGTTAGTTTCTTATAATTGATTGCATTGCTCTATTAACATTCATTTATTAGTGTTCATATCTCGCTTGTTTTTTTTGCTTGTGTGTGTGTTTAAGTTGTATACAATAGTTTAGTCTCACACATCCTCCATTAAAATCGGATTTTTCATATATTTGTCTCCTAAACTAACAAAATTCCATGTGGTTAGGTCCCTTGACTTTTCATTATTAGTATGGAAAATGGTATCCTAATAAGGGTTTTATTATTTTTGGCGCTTTTGGTAAGCATCAAGATGTTTGGTTCCATGATGTTTTGAACTCATGTGTTTATAGAACACTGATTCGCCTTGATAAATATTGGGATTTCCACATTTTCACATCACCAAAGTGCCTTAAATCACTTACCACTTGCCAAACATTTTTTTTTTCATTTTCATTCATATCTTCATTGCCCAAAAAAAATCTTTTATTAGCTCATAACTTAAACATTTGTGAAAATATATCACATTATATCATTCTTATTGCTTAATATTCTAAGTTTATCTTGACTCGTTACTATGGAACTTCTATTTCAATAAACATGGGATAATTTCTAGTCAAATCATTTGTCTATACTTAAACATTTAATTGAATTCAATAATACTTTACAGACTCAATTATATTGTTCTTCACCAATTCATTCAAATATTTCAAGATAATAAGACATTTCGCACCTATTTTTTATATTGTGATTGAATCATGATTATGATATTGAGTTGCTTAGACTTTTAGTCTTGCTCAACTACTCTAATCCCTTCCTTACATTGATTAAAGGAGCCTTTTCCTTCCATTTCCATCATTCACAATTAATCTCTACATCTCCTTTCTTTATGCAAACTTTACTCGATTTCAATTCTTGTATCTAAGCTATTCTAATGTTTATATCACCTTTAGTCCCTTTTACAAATTTCTCAAGGCTTTGATGTCCACTTAGACCACTTAACATGTTTTTATCTCAATTGACACATGCAATGTTCAAGAATGGTTTTTTGAATTGGCTATGAACAATATAAATTCGTAGAATCTTGTAATCAATTGAAGTCTTTCGTAGCTAATTCTTATTCAAAATAGAGAAACTTTAATATTCGAAAAGTCTAACTGTTTGATCTTGCAATAAATCTTTTTCGTTTGTCTAAGATTTTCTTAATTTACCTTTTATTTTTCAAAAAGGGATTTTGGTTTTTTAAGAGACTTTGAATGATAACTAAATATCTTATTAATCATCACTATTTGTACCTCGAAATGTTTAACCTTTCTTTTAATATTCAACCAAAAAGATGTAATAATTATAATTTTCAAACTCTTGATCAACTAAAAAGGAAGTCGACTCTTAAAGCGTATTATTTCAATACTTCAAATTGTATGAAATGGAATTGTAAGAATAGAAGAGTTTATACTGACTCTATATACTAATCACTTACTAATATTCAAGTCAGCACATCTTTATTTTTATTTTTCTAGCTTGTTTCGTAACAATATTCTCACTAACGGATGATAGCGAATAATGTATGTCTATGTTATGTCAACGTCCAATCATTTAGTTACTTTTATCAGCATGGATCTTGTGTTATTAATTCCAATCATTTAGACTTACTTACTAATTTTTGTATGCCCTCCTTCTCTGAAATTTTATTGGTATTTTGTTAGGTTTTATGGCAGGAGGTGATCATCCCCCACGTCAAGGTATCCCATTAGGAGGACATTGTCCAGTCGGAAGAGGTGCGGCAACGACCTCTGGATGCAAAATACCGACTGGGCGTCATGGTCAGGCCACACGAGGGGTCCGTAGAGGTCGTGGCGGTCGAGGTCGTGGGTCGATTCCTACATTATCGATTCCGACTTCTCGTTCTCTCGAGCACGATCCAGTCGCAGCGACACCTTCGCCTTCCATACCTTCGGCGTCGTGTGTACCATCATCTTCTTCATCAAGGACTATACCAAATACGCAGTTCCAGTCACCATCGCCGACATCAAGGACTCCTTTACCCACGAGGCCTGCACCCCCAGCCGCAGCATCATCGGCAGCATCCCCCACAATACAATGGCAGAGCAGGGTTAGAGGTGACAGGCCCTCCGCGGGCACCTCAGAGGACAGGGATTGAGCCCCCTCGCGTGCAGGGGATTCCTATCAGACTGATTGCCAATGATACGTAAGTTTGTATTTGATTCATATATGTCGTTTTACATATGGATGTAAATTATTAAAGAAGTAGTTAAGATGTTATACGTGTTCATGAAACACAGGGAGTTGCATCCTTCTCATTTTTGTGCGGAGGATGACAAAAGTGTTCAAAAGATGGATGATTCCTGAAGGGTATTGTTGGAAGTCGGTACCGACTCATCATAAAGACCAATACTGGCGCCAATGGAAGGTAAACATGACTACTAAATGTCTTATTAATTATAATATTTTCTCAATGTCTCGTAACAATTGCAATCGCCATTTTGTAGGTATTTTTTAGATGGGATGACGCGATTCCCGATGATCTCATTCGAGCGGCGTACGACAGCCTTGCAGGAACAAGGTACACCGCATTGATGCACAAGTTAAAGAAGAATCGTGTGCAGCCAGTGTATGTTACAGATGAGGCATGGAGGAGATACTTGGAGTACTGGGCGAGCGAGGAATTCCTTGTCAGGTCTACGCACGCGACAGCGAATAGGAACACTGAGGTTGAAGGCCCTGGGACTGGACCCTCGAAGCACGGTGGTGGTTCCGTGTCTTTTGTGACTACCCATGAAAGATTGGTAAGTTTTTTTAACCTCTTGGTTATTTTTTTGCATTTATACACTTGTTCACTATGCTTGGTCCTATACGCAGACTGATTCATCCGAGACGCCACCGACTGTGAATGAATTGTATTTGCATCTTCACACCGTAAATCACGACGGGATGACATTCATCGATACTAGATCAGAGTGGTTCTATGTAAGTATAGAAATGAAATGTTAAATAGTATTAAGTTTACTTTAAACCATATCACGTATGTTGTTTGTTGTTGATATCTGCAGGATAGGCTCCAGAGGAGACGTCAGGAGCTGACCCAGGCTACACCGGACCAATCGGTGGATGATGAGGCGGTGTACCTCAATGTGGCGGGTGAGTGTCCCAAAGGACGTGTCTACGGTCTCGGGTCTTTAGGGAGAAAGAAGAGGAGATATGCAGATTCTGGTGCTAGCACGTCCGAGATGCCGGATATGGTGCCGCGTGCAGAGTTCAATGTCGTTGCAGATCAATTACAAAAGGTTATGGAGTTCATGCATCGGCATCTCGGGATGAACATGGACGGAGCAGGCCTATCTCAGCAACAACAACCACCACCGCCACCACCACCACCACCACCACCACCACCACCTCATGACCAACAACACGTGCAGCAAATAGATCCGGTCGATCCACCACAACAAGGGGACAATGTTGAGCGAGAGACGCAAGCGTGGCTTTCGAGAGATGAGCAGCTTGGGGATACATAGCTATTTTACTTGTTGTTTGTGTAAATTATGAGATTATACGTTTGCTTTTGTAGATAACTTTAGCAATTCTTCGCATTACTTTATGATTGACACTTCTTTTTGTGCATATTTAGATTGATACTCCTTTACGTTTCATTGGATAGTTGTTCAAAAATTTTTCCCAGTCCAGTTACTTCTTCTTTCTTACCCTACTGCAGATGTTACATTTGCTTGGCGTAGAGATGTTTGTGAAGGTGTAGCCGAAAGAATCGTGTTCATCTCATGAAAAAGTCCTAACAAATACTTGTACATATATGCATCTGTGAGGCCTGAGAGGCAATGCACTTATGGAGTTCATTTGTTGCATGTTGTGTGTACTATTTCGAGGCTACCGTTTATATTATCAATTAGTTATGAAACTCTTGTTTGAGTGATATTGACATAATCTGAATTTCTCACTGTCAATTTTTTACTTGGTCCTAGGTTGTTCATGAAAGATTGTTATATGATTGTTTCACTAATTGCTGTCATTGATGTTTCTGCCCATGCGGTTGCAACGAGTTTCTGTGTACATAATGGCATTGTTAGGGATTTTAGATGGCTTAGTAATTCACGACTGGTTTCCTTCTCATACACTCAGGTATGTGAATTTATTCCATTATTTTCAATTACTTGGTTAATTCAACGTTGGACACAGAGATGGATTCATGGTGTGTATGGGGTGGCATTGGTGAGCCCTTTAGTCATAGAGGAAAATGGAGCATTTCCTTTCAAAACACACTTAACCATGGAAACTGAGGTAATACATATAAAAGAATATCCTTTATGTTTGTTTCGTGCCTATTGATTTTTTGACACATTAGTTTTTGCGGATTCGAAGTTTTTTATTGTTATTTGTTATTATTCATGTTGTAGATAGATATGCAAAAGTTCACGGCGAAGATTGTTGATATGATGAAGCAGGAGAAGCTATATGCCTCTCAAGGCGGGCCCATAATCCTTTCCCAGGTTGGTTTGATATGATGAAACAACATAGTTACTTGGTTTGGTTTAGGCTTCTAGATATGCTAGGCTACAATTTCGGTGTATCCAAATTGATGGAAATTATTCTTATGCACTGCTGCTCATTGTTAATTGCATCAAATGACATATTTTCACTTATTTTTGTTCATTTGTTAGTGTATCCCTATAATCACACTCTTACATTTCTCTTATTTTGAGTATTATCCTGACTTCCTTACTCGAGCATTAGGATTTAAGGATCAAATGCTTTTCACACCTCTTCTGCATGAAAGCATTAATATATGAAACTATTATATCCATTTTTCCGCTTCCCCCTAATCTATGTCCTTGTTATGAATGTGGTACGGAAATTGGAATTACTATGATGATCTTCGACATGAGAAAAGAGGTCCAAAATTTGACGCAACCCATCTTGAAAAAAGCAAGTTCTATGTCTGTCATAGGACATAAAAGTGAGGGGATAGGACCAGGCTTTTTTAGATTTAAAGCCGAAATTGGTAATGTTCACCTTTTTCTTTAAAATTCTTTTTTTTTTTTTAATTGGGAAATTTAATAGATGAATGGCTATCGCAAAAACATTGAAAACTCTTTTATCTTGTAACCTTTTAATGACCTTGTAGTCTTGTACATTCATTCAATGCTGGTCTGGAGGTTTTTCATTTCGTGTATGCATTTGTTTGTGAAAGTATTGTGATTTCATTGTATATAGTTCTATCTGTAAGTCCCTTTAAAAATTTTGATTGGAATAAGACCCTTTTTAAGGTACTGAATAGACAATGCTATTTATGTTGACATTTGTGAAGAAAACTTCAAAGTAACAGTCTTATTATGTTTGTTTGTTCCTGATATCAAATGCCTGCCAATGGCTAGTTATGGCACCTGCATAGACTGGGATACGATATTGAATTAAAGAGCACAATAACGAATTGGGGCAAGCTGACCGATTGGTTGAATGTTGCAGATTTCAATGGTGTCGCAGTGGTGCAAAATTATTTGGACAGAATGGGACGTGAAGAGTGGGCCAAACAGGTCATTACTTTCCTTGCAATCAGTATTTAACTTATATCTCATGCACCAGATGAGGTAATGTCCCAAGTCAGGTTAGTGACGATGTTTTCGGTGCCACATTTCTACATATATGATCTGCAATTTGGTTGTTACTATGTAAATGCCATCATACCAACTAGTTTGTAAACTGTTACACATCATGTTTGGAAGGTATGTTTTTGTAATTTGATGTGTCAATTCCTCACATTTACTGGAATGAAAATTCTAAAGATGTGCAAGTTTTATGTCTGCCACTCTTGGCTTCCATATGGGACTTGCTAAATTTTTACCTCTAGAATTAGCTTTGTGTTGCAGATCATGTAGGCTCTTGTTCTTCTATTATCTCATGTCGCTAGAAAACCATGCACGTAAAATTGAAATGAAACTGGTGGTTTAGAATGCTTCGCATGAAGTTGAATTCTTTTTGTTCATCAAACTCTCAAATGATCCAAATTTGATTAACAATGTCACTATCATGGATGAAGGTGTTGAGACTTTGATGTTTCCATGTTTTGTTTATTGAAACCTTCATTTTTATACCTTTTTTTTTTTTTTTTTTTTTTTTCCTAGAGGAGGAGTCAAGTGGAATGCAAAGTTGCTCAAGCTTTACATTGGGAGAGAGGTAAGGTAGCCGTATAAGTTTTACATTCATTAGTATTCTCACTAATGATTATCACTTTCATTGCATTTGTACAAGTTTCTTTGATTATAAGCTTTCCCCTTTTAACTAGGGAGAAAAATGGCACAACCGATGATTGGCCACTACAAAAAACATAACAACCGGTTTGACTCCCTACGTTGATTTCCATGAAATCTGCCACTGCAAAGAATTTACAAGGGTTACTTGGAAAGCACTGGACAGGTCATTGGAGCTTATTTTGGAATTCTAATACAGAGATACTCGTTTCTTGCGTCAATGAACGTTTTTGTATAGCTATTTACTTTTTGGGATGTATATTTAGTCCTCCTAATGATATCTTATTAGGATAAAATCATTTTTTTTGTTGAATTCTTGTTAGCTTTCTGCGTCCTGAAAAATTACTAAGTCAACAGGCGGTAGCTGTCAAACGACTTAACAGGAATGGTCTCCAAGGAACCAAGGAATTTGTTGTGGAAGTTCTCATGCTTAGCAACTTACACCATGAGAATCTCATCAATTAGATTGGCTATTGTTATCTTATGCGTGGAAGTTCACTTTTTTTTTGACTGAACTGAATTATGTTCTAAACAGGTGTATGAAGCAGAGTTTGTGATCTTATGTGTTGGTAGGTTCAGTGGTCTGCCCAAGCTACCCGATTTCCCTATAAACCAAGGTCCAGAGGTCTTCAATGGAGTGGTGGTACATTGAATGGATTACTCGGCCATAGAGGATGCCAGTAAGAAGATCACCATTAAGGAAAGCGAGTTGTCGTTGTGGGAACCAAAAATCAGGACTTGACATTGCAGTTGAATGGAACTTTGGGTGTGTGTGAATTTGTGATCATTTCGTGCTATTAAAATTGTGTTCTTGTTGAAGAATTGAGAATTAATTGTTTGATCCCAATGCAGAGGCTTCCCTATTTGGTTGCATTTCATACCCGGTATCGAGCTTAGAACTGATAACGAGCCCTTCAAGTTTTTCTATTTATGTTTGTTTCGTGCCTTTTGATTTTTGACACATTAGTTTATGCGGATTCGAAGTTATTTTATTGTTATTTGTTCTTATTCATGTTGTAGAAAGAGATGCAAAAGTTCACGGCGAAGATTGTTGATATGATGAAGTAGGAGAAGCTCTATGCCTCTCAAGGCGGGTCCATAATCATTTCCCAGGTTGGTTTGGTATCTAATTATCTATTAGTAGAGAGAAATTCATTACCTTTTTTGGAGCTGCATTGAAATATTGTGATTGTTTTGATGCTGCCTGTTCCAATTTTTCTGAACTTAATTAACGCTTTGTGATGATACTATTTTTTAGCAGATTCAAAATGAATATGGTAAAGTCAATTCCGCCTATGGTGCAGCTGTTAAGCCCTACATCAAATGGCCAGCCTCCATGGCTACATCTTTAGATACAAAGGGTTCTATGGGTTATGTGCCAGCAATCAGATGCCCCTGATCCGTAGTGAGTTCATATTTTTCAGTTCTATGTTTGTTTTTTATGAAAGCATGCTTAGGTTGTCCATGTAGTATGAATTCATCATGTATCCGATACCGAGTTAAGACAACCAGGGAAAGATTTTACAGCCTCCGTCAATAACAGCCTTCTTACTTCTTTAATGCTTACTTTCCTCAACATTGACACATTACGGGGAACCTTGCAGATCACCTTTTTTTTGACAGCCAGTTTATGTTCTAAACAGGAGTATGCAGCAGAACTCATAACGGGAAGGGAGTTGTCGTTGTGGGGAACCAAAAAATCAGGACTTGACATTGCAGTTGAATGTGCATCATTGGTAATGTACAAATTAATATTTCACTGTCTGTTTTTGGCTTGTTCATGAGTTTATTATTGATTCATTGTTGCTCAACTCTAATAGTTTTTGAATGCCAAAGTTTGTCATTGTTCTTTAGATTCATACAGCTTCAAATTCTCCAGCTGGGAAGAGTACATATAGCCTCATTCGAGAACCAGGGGAGCTCGTTAAGATCAAATATACTGATGTGCCTCTTTTATACTACACCAAAATTCTTAGTAAGTAAAATGCTTTAATTAGCTTCATTACTAATCACCAAGATTGTCTGACTGTTTATGGTTGCTTGATAGGTATGCCTGGTTTGACTCCCTATGTTGATTTCCATGAAATCTGCCACTGCAAAGAATTTACCTCAACTAACCTGATCATAGAGAGATTATTAGATTGATTATGGCAACTGTTGGACGTGGTGGGCACGGTGATCTAAGGCAAAGAATTCGCGATGAAATACTTCTTATTCAGGTTTCTCCTTCTCCTTCAACTTTTTACTTCTGTCTTATACATCATGGTTTTTTTTGTTTTTTTGGGATTGCTATCAGCTGTTGGTTTTTTCTTTTATTGGGACAACTCCTCTTGCTTTACCTTTACTAATGTTTCTAATAACATTCAAGTAAGCAAAGAAAACAAAGATTTTTCAACTCATTGAAGAAAAATCACAGATTTCTAGCAAAGAAAGCTCTTTATTTTGTTAGTGAAACACAAAAACAAAACAACAAAAGCCTCAAACCATTGAAATAGGTAATAGCCTATTTGTCACATGTAATTCGATTACAACGCCAGTGACCTTGTTTTACTTTGAATGGAATACTAGTGACTATGCTTGAAAGAATTCTAATGCAGTTTACATAAATCCACGATTTTGCGTAGGTGGCTGGTTCTTCGATCGAGTGGGAGTTAGTGCCATTGATTGCCCATATCCCTGTGACAATACCTGCCATAATCTAGTTTCCAAGTGAGAGATGAAGAATTTAAAGCATATCATGTAACTTTTATAGTTGCTTACATTACTTTTAGATTGATAATTCTTTTTGTGCATATTTATAGGATTGTAAGTTTTTTTTTGTGGTTGTTGAACAATAGAATTGGTGATTTTTGTGAATACTTAGAAATTTGGAGCTTTTGTAATACAAGACAATTTTTCGTGGATATATAAATCTTTTTCAAATTTTGATTTTTATATTTTTTTTTCTCTTTTGAATATTTGTTGATATATATTGTCGATGTACGAATGTCAAATTTGGCTTTTTGGTGGGATGTTAGCACCCCCAAGGAGTTGTTGGAGGGGTGCAGGCGATGGAGGAGGTCCTATGGTTGTAACTTCAAGTTATAGGTTGGAGAACAAATTGGATTATGCTTATGTTTGAAAATAAAATGAAAAGGAAAATTACAGACGGATTAGCAATGGAATTCAAAAATCCCGTTGCTATTCCGTCTCTAATTTTTCAGGAATATATGCATGAATCACAAACGGAATCGGAGACGGAAATAAGAATTTCGTCTCTGATTCCGTTGCTAATCAGAAACGGAATCAGAGACGGAATCAGAAACGGAATATTTCCGTCTCTGATTCCGTTGCTGATTAGCAAAGGAATCAGAAACGGAATTTTTTGCATTCCGTCTCTGAATCCGTCTCTGATTCCGTTTTTGATTAGCAACGGAATCAGAGACAGAATTCATAAATTTATTATTTTCGTCTCTGATTCCGTTTCTGATTAGCAACGGAATCAGAGACGGAATGCAATTACAAATGTACCATTTCGAAAAAAAATCCATTTCTGTTCCGTCTCTATTCCGTTTCTAATTTCCGTCTCTAAATCCTTCTCTAATTAGAAACGGAATTATTCCGTCTCTATTCCGTCTCTAATCAGAAACGGAATCAATTTTCCGTTTCTGATCGAATCAACGACGACGTTTTTAGAGACGGAAATGATTCCGTCTCTGTTCCGTTTCTGATTGCAATTAGAGACGGAATTTATCCAAATCAGAGACGAAAAATTCCGTTTCTGATTTGCTTTTTTTTGTAGTGAATGCTTGTGCGAATCTCGAGGTAGGATTACAATATGTATACACCATTTGCCCCCACTCATACAAAAAAGGTGAATTTTGCCCAGGAGTACATAAATGTGTTGTTTGGTAGTTTGGCCTTTCAGTTGCCTAACTATTGGCTATGATTGAGATAATGGTAAAATATGATTAGCTATTATTCATCTATCCAAATAATCCCCTCTTTAGCTTGGTAAAAAGTGTTACCATTCATGAAGTTAAGGAATCAAATCAATGAATCCCTCATTTGGCTTAGTGAATAATGTTACTACTTATGAAATCAAGGAATCCTCCATTTGCCTTAGTGAATAGTCTTACTATTCATAAAATTAAGGAATTCCTCATTTGGCTTGGTAAATAGTGCTACTATTCATGAAATCGATGAATCACTCATTTGGCTTGATGAACATTGTAACTATTCATTAATTCAATGAATATTTCATGTTTTTTTATTGAAATGCACTAAACAAGCGCTTGCGTGTCTCGACGCGTATCACTGGCCTACTTTTGGCTTAGTGAATAGTGTTACTATTCGTGAAAAAAAAATTGCCCCTTTAACTTGATGAAAATTGTAACTATTCATGAATTCAATGAATATTTTTATTTTTAATTGAAATGCACTAAACAATTGCTCGCCCGTCTTGATGCTTTTCGGTGGCCTCATTTGGCTTGGCGAATAGTGTTATTATTCTTGAAATAAACCATTTGACTTGATGAAAATTGTAACTACTCGTGAATTCAATGAATATTTCATATTTATTAATTGAAATGCATTAAACGAGTGCTCGCGCGTCTCGACTCGTATTAGTGGCTTACTTTGGTTCAATGAATACTATTACTATTCGTGAAATAAAAAAATTCCCCCCTTTGGCTTACTTGTAATTAATGTTGAAGGTTTTGGTAGCATTAAAACTATGCTGGTGGAGACTTTGATTGCATTGAACACATGTTGGTGGGGATTTTTGAATGTATTGAAGACATGTTGGTGGAGACTTTGACTGTATTAAAGACATGTTGGTAGAATATCTTGTCGCGTATTGATAACTCTGTAAATCATGCCCTTTTTCCTTATATAAGGAAGTGAGACCATTTGGGTTTTTGATCCCAACTTGAGTAAGTTTCTTGCACCTTGTTTTCCAAGTAGTTTTTATTTTATTTTATTTTATTTTTATGTCTTTCATGTGCTTGAACATGTTCTTCATTTTCACCTTGTTTAATTCTTTATTTTTTTTCTTGAAGTTGTTGTAGAAGGAGCACTCTTTAATCTGTTCTTATCATTGAGGAGTGGTTCTCATGAATCTCAAGGAGATGTCGACCTAGGTACATGTCTGTTCACTTCCTCTTTCAATGTTATTTGCTTAGACTTACTAGCACGTAGAGGTTATAGCCTTGCTGAAATTATTGTTGAAAGTCGAAATAAACAAAGCTTACATTGCACCTTAGAGTCCTTTAACTACCTATTTTCCATTATCGATCCTCATGTTGTTGAATATATTGCGACTGATTATTGTATTCATCTTCCCTATCATCGTCGGATTGCATTGGAGTCAGAGCGAACATGTAATACTTCCAGGGATCTATGTGTTTTCAAAGTCACTTTATTGGCTGGTTTTAAACTTCCTCCTCACCCTTTTATTTATGAAATGCTCCTTAGTTATGGGGTGTATCCTGAGCAATAACGTGCGCTAAACACGTCAATAAAATAATATTCCTAAATTAACTATTTTGTAGATAGTGGTAAAAGGTTGATCCCTCAGAGACTAGTATTCTTCTTAAGGTCAAAAAGATAATTAAAGAGAAAAACAGGGGAAAGAAGAAATAAATTAACTAGTATAAATAACAATAAAATATATAAAACAATAAAAATTATTTTAAGTCAATTAATGAAAAATACCTAGGTCAAAACATACAAGTTCGATTCAATAAAAAATCGGATTTGGTCATTAATCTATGTAAAGTATGCAAATCAAAAGTATCATAGTGTAGCTATAGAACCGGTAACATACGCGGTTCCTCGCACTTCCTATTTTCGATAGCCAATGTACGACAATGACTATTTCCCTAGCCAAATGTATAACTATATACTCAAGCGAATTGGGTTTAACATGATGACCGCAATGGATTTTGTGAAGGCATTATACCTACACAACCTGATCACTGGTTTTTTCGATTTAGCCTAGATCCTTAAAGCATTCAACAAGTCCCAAAAGAGGTGAATCAATCGGTATGGGTCAATTGCCACTAGTGCAGTCTTATCGCATAAGGACTGATGCTTACGACTCATTGGCAAAGGAATTAAGGTTTACATATAAATGTAACAACCCACATTATTCAATCGTAATTAATTATTAATTATAGATTAAGGCACGTAGCTCGGACCCACGTGGACACTGCTGACAAGTCTAAGACACGCCAACTAAGGTATAAACAATTATTTTTATGTGATGCGTGTTAGATGGTTGTATTATTAATTAATTTGTGTTGCATTAGTTGATATTTTATTTGTCGCATTGTGCGCGGGTAGTGATGACAGGGTGCGACGTCGCGGGGTGCGTGTAACGTGGGTGTGACGTTGCGGGGTGCGCGTAACGCGGGTGTATGGAATAGTCAAGGGTTTAATATGTCACATCACATGTCACATCACACTTACCTATCACATCACCCCATACCACCCCTCGCTTTTCTCTCTCCTACCTTTCTCTCTCCTCTCCAAACAAAGCACCATTTTTCTTTCTCTCCCCAACCAAACGATCTCCACCTTCTCTTCATTCCTCGCACCACTTTCATCTTCTCCCTCACCAAGTTCTCCTCACACTCCACGGACTCATCGCCTCTCTCGCAAGTCTTTCCCTCTTGGCGGCTCTGCGACGACCTCCATTGACCAATGTGAGTGATTAATGTTGTTGTTAAATTTTGTGGAGTATAAGACCTTAAATGGTGTGATGTTTGTTGGATTATTGCTAATGTGGTTGTTGATATAGCTAATTTGTTGGTGTAAATGTTGTTATTGTTGTTTGAACAAAACAATTTTTTCTTTTTTTGCTTCCAATTCGTCTCAACATAGACGAATTGGAAGATGGGGGAAGGGGGAGGCCAACAGGGCCAGGCCACTGGGTCGGGTCGACCCGGGTCCCACCCATATAATAATAATAATAATAATAATAATAATAATAAATTATATAAATTAATAAAACTGATTTTTTATAAAATAAATAACAAAAAAATAGATAAAAAAAGTTAAAATAGATAAAAATTATGAAAAATTTCTTAAAATTCCAGAAAAATATAAAACAATTAGAAGGAAAGCTAGGAAAATGAGTTCGAAGCTTTTTGGGGCATTTGGCACCCTAGTATGATTCGAAAAGTGTGCTTAAAATCAAACTTTTGGAATAAAAATTACAAATTTTGGTCTCACATTATAAATTCATTTAATGTGACTCAAAAATGATGAAAATTGTATAATTGGACACCAGGGATTTAGGATACCATAGTCGGGTGTCGAGTGCGTATCTCGAGCCGTGTGTAGGACGTTTGAGGGCGATTAGCGATTTATTTGAGGTAAGTAAATCCACGAGAAAATTAGTTAAAACTCATTGATAGTACTTACTTTATTTCACATTTCAATTATTTCATTGTGCTATTTATTGTTCATTTACTGTTCATCCACTCCCACGTGTGTATGTGTATTTTTCGGCGGGGTCGGTATGGCATGGACTCACACCCCAGGGCTAGCTAGCCCGCGCTGTTCGAGTAATTGGCCATGTTAGGGCTATGCGGTGATTATTTTCTTCAAGACCCGTAGGTTGAGAGATGTTTGACGAAGACTTAAGTCTTCTTCATGGGTTCCTATCGAGAGATGTTTGGATGAGGTTCTCCCGTTCATGGTCTCCTCTCATTCGACCGTGAGATGTTTGGCGAAGTGATCGTCATGGGTTCCTCTCGGTTTAGCTAAGACGATTCCCGGATGTCGACTAGGGTTCCTTGTCACGCTACACTCGTGTCCAAATTCAACTTCTCAACGACTTATTTTCATGCGATTACTTTATTCTTGTTTCTTATTTAAATTGCATGAATTGTAGCCGTTTTATTTGGTTTCTTGAATATTAGCTAATGTTCTCTAGGATTTACTCACTGGGATTTGTCATTGTTTTTTATGAAAAATTGCAGATCCTACGAAGAGCCAAGGCAAGAGGGTTTTAGGCAACTACCTCTGAGTTAGGAGAGCCCCATCAGCTTTTTGCGTAGGTGTCTGTATACATTTATTTACTGCTTTTATGAAATATTTGGGATGACTTGTATACCTGATACATGTATATGCTCATCTTTTGTACTTTTATCGCTATTTGACGTACATGGTATCTCATGCTGGGTTTCCACACTATAGGGTTGTTTATAAAATGCAAACTTTTCATTTTTATGATATTTACGTGCTTCAAAGACTTCCGATTTGATATTTAACTTATATTAATTCAATAAATCATGAGCAACATTACTTAGTTAATTTAATGTAAATATTTATAAAAACATTCACAAATACTAAGTTAAGGCGAATAAGATACGTACAAAGGTTTAGGTCGCGGGCATTTAAAAATAAGTGTGCGGTGACGCGGCATGCTTGGTGACATGTCTGGCGACGTGGCAGTACTTGATTTGCCTCGGAGTTTAGGGTCATCACAGTTGGTATCAAAGCCTAGGTCTAAGCGAACCTAGGGGAAAATTTTAATGAAACTGAATAAAACTTAACAAACGAACTTAGACGTGGAAACTCGAAGATCCTGACTTGGAAATTTAGTTGGGAAGCGAATATGGGCGAGTAGTACCAAGGCTTTATATATTTTGATTTGTAATAGTATATATGCGGATATGGGGCTGATACGGACCTTCGCTATGAAGATACGACATGGACGGACAGCTGACTCCACCTTTGGAGGATGGTGGACAAACGAGTGGTACTATGCCTATCGCGATTGATCAGAGTGTACTTGATCGGATCGCGACACACGATCGACAGTTCGAGCAGATGATGGCCTTGTTCTGTGCTCAGATATCGGCTATCACGACGCTTACCACCGCCATCACATTGAGCATCACCGAGATGGCAGCCGCGCCGATTGTTCAGGGTATGCCAGTCACTATGTTATGGCAGACACTACCACGCCGACTACAATTTTAGAGACTCGTACTGAGGCTATCACACCGGCATCTACACACGCAGTGACATTAACGCTGACCCAATCGAAGATCACATTCGAAACTTCCCTGTCAACTGAGGCTAAACTGACAAAGGAGTTCATGAGATTTTAGCCTGGATATTTCACTAGAGGCGGAGACCCAGAGGAAGCTGCGAGATGGCTTCTTACATATGAGAAACTACATAATCTTCTGAGGATTCATGACAATATTTATGCCAGGATAGCTGGATATATGCTCCGAGGAGAGGCAAGAGTTTGGTGGACCGCTCATACCGAGACTCATGGAGAGCCGACTACTTGGGCCGATTTCAAACATGTCTTTTATGACCAGTACATACCGAGGGAGATACAGTTGCATCTGAGACAAAAGTTTTTGTGTCTTAGATAGGGTAACCATACAGTGGTCCAGTATATGGAGAGATTTCACAACCTATTACAGTTCCTTGGGGATTTGGCTTCTACAGATCGCGATCATGTTCACAACTTTGGAGTTGGGCTTAGATACGAGATTGCGAGCATAGTAGTATCAAGCGGAGCTTATACAATGTAGGAAATTTACAAGCGGGCCTTAGCCCATGAGACATATCTTCTCTTTCGCGCTGCGATGCCTATGCCACACTCGGTATCGGGGTCGTCCCTGCAAGGCACTAGATTTGACAGGAAAGGGAAAAGGATCATCGATGATGGAGATAGACGAGGAAAAAGGCCAATACATGATGATCACCGGGTAGTCATTTCCCATGCGATAATACCTACACAGTTAGCATAGCTGTCAGGTGGTGGTTATGCACTGCGAAAGGGACAAAGACTGACCCAGGACCAGGGAAGCGGGGATTGATGACAATATGGTCAGAGTCAAGGCCAGAGGTCAGACAATGGTCAGGGCCAGGGGTCAGGACACATACATCTTACTTGTTTCAAATGCAGATAGCTTGGACACTTTAAGAAAGAATGTCCGATGCCTTCAGTAGCACCGATTGCAGCACCACCAGTTCAGGTCAGGGAGCGGGTACATGTTGTAGCACAGCCTGACCGCGGGGCCACTAGACAGCTCTTCGAGGGTATGATTTCGATTTGCAATCATTTTATGCATACACTTATCGATTCTGGTTCTACGGTATCATTTATTTCTGGACGTATAGTTGATGAGTTAGGGTTAGCATCGATTATAGTTAGTACAGTCATGATTCTCAGCACAACAGCTGGGGAGAAGGTTTACCCTAACATGATTTTTGTGGGTAGCACGATAGAGATCTCCGGACACCAATGCCTTATCGACCTATGCGTTCTAGAGTTCTTAGAGTTTGATGTCCTCTTCGAAATGGATTGGCTAGCATCGTATTACGCCTAGGTGGCTTGTTTATGCAAGATGTGACATTCTAGATCCCCGACATACCAGAGCTCAATTTCACTGGTGATGCGAGTATACTACTGACAACTAGGGGTAGATTGGCTACAACCTTAGAGATGGAAGTGTTTGCTGGGATAGTAGAGTCAACCGAGAGACCAGATGTTAGACTTGAGGACGTCCTAGTTGTTAGTGAGTTTCCCGATGTCTTTCACAAGGGTCTACCAGCCCCCAAACAGAGAGATTGAGTTCGTTATTGAGTTAGTGTCAAGCACATAACCGATAGCTAGCAGACCGTACCTGATGGCACAGAAGGAGCAAGATTAGTTGAAGACTTAACTGGAAGACTTAAAGAAGAAGGGGTTTATACACCCGAGCACATCACTATGGGGAGCACTGGTCATGTTCGTTTAGAAGAAGGACAGTAGCTTGAGGATGTGCATTGGCTATAGGAAGTTGAACCAGGTGACAGTACGGAATCGTTACCCTTTGCCAAGGATCGACGATTTGTTTGACCAGTTGGTTGGAGCCCGTGTCTTCTTTAAGATCGACTTGAGATCGGGTTATCACCGGCTCAAGATTCTAGATAGAGACATTCCTAAGACTGCATTCAGTATCAGATATGGGTTATTTGAGTTTACGGTGATGCCGTTCAGACTGACGAATGCATCGACCATGTTCATGAACTTGATGCACAGAGTATTGAAGTCGTACTTTGATAGATTCGTCATAGTCTTCATTGATGACATAATGATCTACAACAAGACTCGCGAAGATCATGAGCAACATCTTAGGCAAATATTGATGACGTTAAGAGAGCACAAACTGTGTGCTAAGTTTCGTAAGTGCGAGTTTTGGCTATCAGATGTCAAGTTCTTAGGACACGTGATCAATGACAGAGGTATATCAGTAGACCCGAGTAAAATTCATGCTGTCATCGATTGGCCGACAACTGAGACAATGGCAGATATTAGGAGCTTCTTAGGGTTGGTAGGATACTATCGACGATTTGTAAAGGACTTCTCAAAGTTCGCCTGGCCGATGGCTAAATTGACAAAGAAAGATATACCTTTTGATTGGTTAAAGGAGTGTGAGGACGCATTTACATAGTTGAAGACGAGACTGACTACTGCACCATTACTAGTGTTGCCAGAGCCAGGCAAAGGATTGACAGTTCATACTGATGCTTGTGGCATAGGGTTAGGTTATGTACTAATGCAGGGAGACATCGTAATCGCCTACCTATCCCGACAGTTGAGGACCCACGAGAGGAATTATCCAATGCACGACTTGGAGCTTGCAGTAGTCCTATTTGCATTGAAGGTAAGGAGACATTACCTCTACGGTGATAGGTTCACATTGTTTACTGATCATAAGAGTTTGAAATATTTATTCACTCAGAAAGATCTGAACATGAGACAACGACGTTGGTTAGAGTTGCTGAAGGACTACGACTTCTTTATCGAATATCAGCTTGGGAAGGCCAATGTCGAAGCAGATGCATTGAGCAGGAGAGGACCAGATTCTAAGATAGTTGTCTGTCATATGATGCACGAGTATGGTTTACTTGAGGCGGCGACAACACTGAGTTTGATAGAGGTTCCTGCAACAGCGGACGCACTGATTTGTGGACAGATTGGTGTACCTTCTATTTCTATTCCGCGAGTGTTAGAGTGTCAGAAGGCTAATGAGATGTACTCGAGATTCAGTGAGATGGCACGCAGTCCCAACCATCTGGATTGGAGCGATTATGTGGATCAGTGTTTAAGGCAAGGAGGGAGGTTATGGATTCCAACAGTGACATAGATATGCGATGGGATACTCCAGGAGGCTCATAGGTCTCGGTATACAGTGCATCGTGGCATGACTAAAATGTATCACAATATGCAACTATTATTTTGGTGGCCAGGGATGAAGGCGGGCGTCGACGCCTATGTTAGGGGTTATGAGGTGTGCCAGTAAGTTAAGGCTGAGCACAGGAGGCCTGGAGGATTATTACAACCGCTAGCTATCCGTCAGTGGAAATGAGAACGAATTACGATGGCTTTCGTTTGTGGATTACCGCATACTTTATGGAAACACGATGCGATATGGGTGATCGTGGACAGGTTGATGAAATCAGCTCATTTTCTACCAGTTTCTATGAAGTATAACTTTACATAGTTGAGCATATTATTCGAGATAGAGATTGTACGACTGCACGGAGTACCAATTTCGATTGTTTCAGACTGGGACAGTCGTCTTACATCATCATTGTGGTAGGCTATGCAGGAGTAGTTTGGTACTAGATTACAGTTTAGCACTGCATTCCATCCTCGGACAGATGGACAGTCAGAGAGATTAATATAGATACTCGAGGATACGCTCAGTGTTGCAGTTTGATGGGTTTGGGGAAGAGTACTTGCAGCTATGTGAATTTTCTTACAACAACAACTATCCGGCCAGTATTGGGATGCCACCATTTGAGGCTATGTACGGTAGACCATGTAGATCACCGACTTATTGGGCAGAGCCCGATGATATAGTAACCGTAGGGCCTGAGATTGTTGTGGACCATACATAGAAGGTGAGACTGATTCGTCAACAGTTGTTAGCTGCCCAACACAGACAGAAGAAATATGCGGATAAGTACCGCTTTCGGTTGAGCTACGAGGTAGATGATTGGGTGTACTTGAAAGTTTCTCCATTGAAGGGTCACCAGAGATTTGGGATCAAGGGGAAACTAGCACTAAGATTTATTGGGTCGTTTCAGATTGAGAAACGAGTTGGGGAGGTCGCTTATCAGTTGAGATTGCCAAGTCGATTGGCAGGGGTTCATAATGTTTTTAATATTTCGTTGTTATGACTTGCTAGATCAGGACCGAGACTGATGGTTGATATGACTAGGATTGAGGTTCGACCGGATGTGACGTACGAAGAACACCCCATTGAGATTGTGGATCGAAAGGTACAGACTCTCAGGAGAAAGGAAATACCATTAGTACTCGTATGTTGGCGGTATCATAAGAATAAAGGACTGACTTGGGAGCGAGAGTCTACCATGCAAGAGCGATATCCTCATTTGTTTGAAGGTAAACCTTTTACTAAATTTGAGTTTCGGGACGAAATTCCTTTTAGTTGGGAAGATTGTAATGACCCACATTATTCAATTGTTATTAATTATTAATTACAGATTAGGACACGTAGCTCGGACCCACGTGGACACTGCTGACAAGTCTAGGGCACACTAACCAAGGTATATACAATTATTTTTGTGTGAAGCGTGTTAGATGGTTGTATTATTAATTAATTTGCGTCACATTAGTTGATATTTTATTAGTCGCAATGTGCGCGGGTTGCGACGACAGGGTGAGACGTCGCTGGGTATGTGTAACGTGGTGTGACGTCGTGGGGTGCGGGTAATGCGGATGTATAGGATGGTCAAGGGTTGAATAAGTCACATCGCATGTCACATCACACCTACCTATCACATCACCCCATACCACCCCACACTTTTCTCTCTCCTACCTTTCTCTCTCCTCTCCAAACAAACCCCATTTTTCTTTCTCTCCCCCAACCAAACGATCTCCACCTTTTTTTCATTCCTCACACCACTTTCATCTTCTCCCTCACCAAGTTCTCCTCACACTCCACGGTCTCATTGCCTCTCTCGCGAGTCTTTCCTCTTGGCGGCTCCGCGGAGACCTCCATTGACCAATGTGAGTGATTAATGTTGTTATTGAATTTTGAGGAATATAGGACCTTAAATGGTGAGGTGTTTGTTGGATTGTTACTAATGTGGTTGTCGATATAGCTAATTTGTTGGTGTTAATGTTGTTATTGTTGTTTGAACAAAACAAATCTTCTTTTTCTTTGCTTCCAATTCGTCTCAATAGACATGAATTAGAAGATGGAGGAAGGGGAGTGGGAGGCCAAAAGGGCCGAGCCACCCTCCTCTAAATGGGCCGAGTCGGGTCGACCTTTGCCTAGGTCGACCCGGGTCCAACCCATATATATATATATATATATAATAATAATAATAATAATAATAATAATAATAAATTATCTAAAATAATAAAACTGATTTTTCATAAAATAAATAACAAAAAATAGTAAAAATAGATAAAAATTATGGAAAATTCCATAAAATTCCAGAAAAATATAAAGAAATTAGAAAGAAAGCTAGGAAAATGAGTTCGAAGCTTTTTGGGGCATTTGGCACCCTGGTATGATTCGAAAAGTGTGCTTAAAATCAAACTTTTGAAATAAAAATTACAAATTTTGGTCTCACATTATAAATTCATTTAATGTGACTCTAAAATAATGAGAATTGTATAATCGGACACCAGGAACTTAGGATACCATAGTCGGGTGTCGGGTGCGTATCTCGAGCCGTGTGTGGGATGTTTGAGGGCGATTTGCGATTTATTTGAGGTAAGTAAATCCACGAGAAAATTAGTTAAAATTCATTGATGGTACTTACTTTATTTCACATTTCAATTATTCCATTGTGCTATTTATTGTTCATTTACTGTTCATCCACTCCCTCGTGTGTATGTGTATTTGTCGGCGGGGTCGGCATGGCATGGACTCACACCCCGGGGCTAGCTACCCCGCGCTGTTCGAGTAATTTGCCATGTTAGGGCTATGCGGTGATTATTTTCTTTGAGACCCGTAGGTTGAGAGATGTTTGACGAAGACTTAAGTATTCGTCTTGGGTTCCTATTGAGAGATGTTTGGATGAGGTTCTCCCGTTCATGAGTTCCTCTCATTCAACCGTGAGATGTTTGGCGAGGTGATCGTCATGGGTTCCTCTCGGTTTAGCTAAGACGATTCCCGGATGTCGACTAAGGTTCCTTGTCACGCTTGCGATTACTTTATTCTTGTTCCTTATTTAAATTGCTTGAATTGTAGCCGTTTTAGTGAATTTCGTGAATATTAGCTAATGTTCTTTGGGATTTACTCACCGGGATTTGTCATTGTTTTGGTGACAAATCACAGATCCTAAGACGAGCCGGGGCAAGGGGGTTTTAGGCGAGTACCTCTGAGTTAGGAGAGCCCCATTTGTTTTTTGCGTAGGTGTGTGTATGCATTTATTTACTGCTTTTATGGAGTTTTTGGGAGGACTTGTATACCTGATACATGTATATGCTCATCTTTTCTACTTTTGTGGCTATTTGATATACATGGTATCTCATGTCGGATTTTCACACTATAGGGTTGTTTATAAAATGCAAACATTTCATTTGTATGATATTTGCGTGCTTCAAAGACTTCTGCTTTGATATTTAACTTATATTAATTCAATAAATCGCGAACAACTTAACTTAGTTAATTTAATGTAAATATTCATAAAAACATCCATAAATACTAAGTAAAGGCGAATAAGATACGTACAAAGATTTAGGTCGTGGGCAGTTAAAAATAAGTGTGCGGTGACGCAACATGCTTGGTGACGTGTCTGGCGACGTGGTGGTACCTTGTTTGCTCGGAGTTTAGGACCGTCACAATAAATTTAACCTAAATTAGTCAATCAATAAGAAAGTGAATAAAATAACTATGAAAAACAATGAATTAAAATAAATAAATCTCACAAATCCATGGACAAGAATAGGCGAACCTCTTTCACAGTCATGCCTAGTCCATTATATTAGTGTCTCATGGATGAAGTACACAAAACAAAAAAAGTAAATAGGAAGAAGAATCGAATCGACGGGAAAAGAAAATAGAAATTGAGCCATCTTGAATAAAACCCTAAGTCCTATTTATTCAAAACTACTAAAATTAGTCTATAGAAGTGGAGAAAATGATTCTTATGGGGCCTGAAATGACACGTGTGCTGAGAAAAATTTGTGGCTATCTTGAATAAAACCCTAAGTCCTATTTATTCAAACTCGTGTCTTACGGTAGATCCTCTGGTAGCTGATCCACTGCATATAAGTAAACTATTTTGCATAGTTTTTCGCCCCAGATTCAATCGTGAACTCCATTAAGCCTGAAAATAACAAGAACGGAACAAGTAGGCTAATATTTTGGAGACTCAATAATAAATAATATATAAATAATCCTAATAATATTACATAATTAAAAACTTATCAAATACCTCCAAACTTTGGGCTTTTCATGTCCCGGGCAAAAAAGTAAATGACAAAACACAAGTAAACTAGACTCTAAATATAGTTATGTACTAACTAAATTAATTCTATACCCGATTCAAAATTCAATCAGTTTCTTTGATTTACATAGTTGCCAAGTTAACAAGCCACTCAAGAAATTTCGGAGTTATGATATATTAAGAACCGCAACCTGAGCACAATTAAGATGACACTCTAAAGATATAAACTCGGTCAAGACAAAAATCATCAACTACTCACGGATTTTCTTGGTCTATACATTCAAGCAAACAAGTTTACAATTTCCATAAAAATAACATATCAATGTTTAAAAAGTATATATGCGACAAATGCGACTACACTCACCACTGCCGTAGACTTAGCACCAATGAGAATTAATAGGACTTTAATAGGTTGTAACATAGCTAGGATAGGGTACCAAGTAAATGATATAAAGTTTATACCAAACATTGGAAAACTAAAACTTAGACTATCAAATGATTCATTGAGAACATGAAAGTGACTAAACTGCACTTGAATTCATCTTTCATTTAATATGTGTAGTCCTCACCTTTTTTTAACCCCCTGGCTCCTTATTGCATTTCCTGTGGATGTCATTTTAGGTGGGACTCTCTAATCATGACTTTTCCTTTATTTTAGGCATATATACAATTTTTTTTTCTTCTCTAATTTTTTCTCCTGATGTCTCTTTTAAAAGATTTCAAGTCTAACACTAGTTTCCAACTAGGAAAAGGGATATATCAAGCTATTTCTATGGAGTTTAACATAAAGTTTGAAAGAAATTAAAGGTTGGGTTGGCTCAAAATGGGTTAACTGCGGAAATTACTTTAGGTAGGTTTAAGGCTAAGGGTTTTATTCAAAAATGGTCTAAACCATTTCCCCAAAAGTGTTTCAGTCATAAGATTTCCGCCTCTAGTAGGTTACATCCTCGTTCTAGCACCCTAGAAATATGACTTGCACAGTTCTGATCGTCTACCCCCTTTAGTATCTAGCACAAGGCTTAACTATCATACTAAGTCTCTAATCATTAAATCATAAAATGTCGGGCTATGAGCCAGAGTGATTGTTTCTCAATTTCAAGTTAAAAAGGAAACCATAGTTTACTCATCCATAACCAAAGGAGCGTAACAAAATTTCGGATGACTCTAGACAATAAGAAAAATGATAACTATATTAAATACATGCATGAAAGTGTATCAACTCCTAATGAAATGAGAAATAGAAGTGTAAAGGGAAAATAAATGGAAGAAATGAGAGAATAAAAGATACTAAACATCATCATTACCATCCTTCAACCATATATAACCGCATATAATTGAAATATTTAAAAGATCTCACATGCAATCTTATGCAAAAAAATTCATCCACCCCAATCCACAAATCCTAAAGTACCCCCAAACTTATTGTGAACCTTGTCCATAAGGTTCGAAACAAGCCAAAGAATCCACACAACAAAAAGAAAAAGAAAATAGAGGTGAAAAAGAACATGGATAGAAAAATAAGAAGAAAATACATAGGCATGCACAATAAATTATCCGAAAACTAGTGAATGAACAAAATCTCTCATGTCTAGGTGACTAAGGAAACTATGAAAGAAAATCTCATCATAATAAGAGTAAGAACTAATAAGCATAGGCGTTAACTTAAATAATTCCTACCAAATCTTGTGAGCTCGAAGCTTTTCAACTAAATGTGAAATCAACAAGATGATGAAATGAGGTCTAGGTTTTTGGATTTACTTAAAGACCCGCCACTAGTGCGACGACTTAGGTTGGATAATGTCCCAAGACTCCCAACCAAGTCCCAAAACACCTAAAATCCCAATAATATATTAATTCCCTAAAAATGCTCTAATTATGCCAAAAATATAATCCATAGTCAAACCTAGCAATACTCAGGGGGTGCTCCATTGCCTTTGGTGCTCATCAAACATTCATCACACCTGTAAAAATCTAAGAAACCAAGTAAGAGCTTTGTTAAACATAAAAAAGCTAAAACTAAATTTAAACTGAAATAAATGCAAGAAGTACAAGAAATAAAGAAAGTTGGGCTACCACTTAACAAGCGCATTTCTTTTAAGTCTTTAGCTATACTTGACATAATTTATCATGTGATGCCCTCTCCTTTCGAGATATCAACAATGAATGATGCATCTATAGCTTTGGGCAATGCAACATGCAGACCCTCCTTTAGACTTGGCAGCTCATTCGAGAATTCTAACACAAAAGATTCCGTCGTATTATGATCATCCAACACAAAGGTGTTGGAAGTGTAGAAAATCTGCGAATGCTCCTTTACCTCCACCTCTTTGAAAGATTTAAAAAATATGCATGGGAAGGTAGATTGTGGCGGGCCTGCCGCCCCGGGGCGACGTGTATCCATGCACCCCTTGCCCGGTGGGCCCAGCTACACGTGTACGGTACCCGCCCTCCTTCTCATATATCGAAATTCGTGTCCACGTGTATTCTATTAAATTAGTTAGTATATTCTTGTATTTTCTTAAACTATTCTCTTTAAGTACTTAAATATTTAATAGGTTCACTAATTTGTAGTTTATCATAATCCTAACCACGCAAGTGGATTGTATCTTACAAGTTAGCTAAAATCAGCGGAAGCTTTAATCGATACAACTAGGTAAAGTAATTTAGCATGATAACATTGTCTATACGAGCATGTTCTACTGTGGAAAACTCGAAAACGTACTCTGTATATAAGCGATAGTACCATAACATATGGTATATCATGTACAAGGTCATCTCAAGTCCCCCTATAACCAAAATAAAAACCAAAATATCACAAAATATAAACACCTACGAGTATGTCCAAGACCGTCAACAAAGTGAGATAGTCGCCTAAGATTTTCTTTTGCCGCTACTCGTAGAAAGGTCTGCACTCAGTAACCCAACAAATACAGTGACAAGTCTAGTAAGTAAATTCCATAGAGAAGTCCACCTAATATTCAGCAAGAAACCAAATGAAAGTATAAATCATGCATGTATACTATTTGGCAATAGAAATACATACTTACATGAATATAGGGCAATACAAAAGATTCAAGCAGCATACCATGACAGTTAACACAACGCAACAAACAATAATCAAACAAGCAGTGATTAACAACTAGTAAATACCAACCAAATATGCTCGAAAATAAGGCATTATAACAGTTAATGATATAAACAAGAATGTAAACACACTATAATTAAGTCAATATACACGTAAATATCCTTGATGAAAACTCAAGGATGTGTCGCGTGTAGCATACTATACCATACTTTAGAGGTAAGGATCTTTCCAGGGGCTTCTCCTACCACCTCTAACGTCCCGTCCTTAGTCGTCGCGACGCTGGCCAAATCCGTTGAGACACCGACACATGTGCATTGGTGCAGCTCGGGTCGCAATTCATCGAGGGTATAATCACACGTGTTATGGTATAGTGTACCCAAGTCCGTCCACACATCCCAATGTAAAAACCCCGATAAATTGATTAATCGGTTAGACAAACCGATAAAGGAAAACAGTTTGGCAACCATCACACGCATAAGAAAAATGAACTGAATTCTGTGAAGCATTCTTAAGGGTTTTACGCACCCCAATCCGCGCTCCGACTTCCTCGAACTCCTGAATCCGACCAGACTAGCTCCTAATACCCGATATCTCTAAGTTCGGTGTCTTCTCAGTTCAAATATAGTGGGTTTAAGATTAGTTTAGTGTCTATTAACTCTTAAAACCAAATTTATTTTAAAACCTAAAAATTATTAAATAGTCTTTTATTAGGTTAATTCCTTCAAAATAAGTTAAAAATTGTAAATCTAAATATCGGTGTGTCGAAAGTGGGTTTCAACTAGCTACGTCATTCAAACACATTTTTATCGAATTTTTGGTGTCGAGTTAGCGCGCTAATAGGGATTATTAGCTCGCTAATAACAAAACTAAATTCGAGTTTCTGGCCAGAATCATTAGCGTGCTAATTTTCTTCATTAGCGCGCTAATTTCCCTCTGTGACAAAATTTTCAACTCGAACATTATGTCCAAAAGTCCCCTATTAGCTAACTAAACCCCATTCAACACCATCTCTATATCAAATTGACCTCAAATCATCATTTACATCTACCTCAGAACATCAATTAGATCAAATTAATTAATTTCATAAAATCCGCCAATTTTCCCAAATTGTTCAAAAAGTTTAATTAATTCTTCAAAATTAGTTGTAAATCTTCCGTTTATATGCTCATAAAATATGTAATTCATCAAGCTAACATAAAAACCATGGATCTAACCCTCTAACTTGCATTTCATCAAAGTTTCACAAAAATAGGTTCAAATGAAAGTGTAGGAGATAGAAAAGAAGATTACCTAAGTTTTATGCACCAATTTGACCTCCAAATTCTTGAAATCCAGCTCCAAATCTCTATTTTCTCTTTGATTTCATATACACTCGCTTAAAATCGACTTAATAGTCTATACATATACAATACACTAGGCACACATCACAACAAATATAAAATATACCTCAGCCCTTGCCTCGATCAATGGACATATCACGGTGTGGGATTCACAGTACGGGTCATTGATCCTGTTTAAGGAATTGAACACGGTTAACAAATTTTGGGCCGTTACATTCAATCTCAATAAATAAATAAAAATCTATCAGAGTATTTATTAAATACGATTCTAAATCAACCACAAAGGGATTCTAAAATGGGTCTTGTAGCGCAAAGTTCAGTAAAGATTAATTATATAATCCTAAAAAATAAGTAAATATTTTTCGCCAGCATCTCCTCTATTTATAAGTCTACATTAGAACTCCTGACCTTCGTAAACCTTCAATAAACCTGCTCAGCTTTTGTGGAATTGCCGAAGGACTCACAATCCACCCCATAAAGATATATTTATATTTCACAAAACTATTCATTCATTCTAACCTAACTCAGACTTTCAAAATTATTAAATCATCAATACCTTAGCTCCTCGATATTCCAATCCATCCTAAAATCATTAAAACAATTCTAATCCTTCTTATAACCATTTCAATAGTCTCAAAAGAGATCTTACCCTCGCATGAACCCAAAAATCCATTTTTTTACAATATTTTATATTCAAAAGTAATACAAACATAAAGAGAAAGAAATTGAGCAAGTCGCCAATAATCGAAAAGCTTTTCCTTTCCCTTTTCGCCACTAGAACTTATCATTACCCAATTATAAAAAATTCGATAATGTCAAATGAGTAAATCCCACACTATCTAATAAACCTGTAGTAACCAAATGCATAATATTCCAAGAATTTAAATAACCAATCATATCACAAGGAATCGTAAATATACAAGTATGCAATCCATCTCGTTTCTATTGACCGATCACAATCAGAAGATGTCTCTTCCAAAAGTGGTAGGTAAACAATAATAAAGATTCATTAGTTTGAGAGGAAGTCCCTTGGGAAGCCTCGCCCTCGACTCTCCGTGGATTATGATCCTGGCCAGCATCACAACTACAATCCATCTTAAACAAGTATCTATAATGATTAGTGACCCATTCGTAGAGCACCATGGTGTTCATCCTATCACATATATAGCCAATGAACACAATAGGACCCCCATAGGCCTCTTTCCTTTCGTGCCCGTGAATGCATGATCAACAAATATGCAGCGATAAACCATGCATGCAATATATTTAAGAAATACTCAAACAATGTAAAGGTTACCATGAGATTTACTTAACCTTACAAACGCAATACCAACATCCTTTTGCGCTCCGAGTCTGTTAAATAGTCAACATAGGGTTCCAATTGCAATCCTATAATTAATTTGCAAGTCATGTAAGATTTCATAACAATTTCACAACTATTTTCCAATAATTGACATTTGCATTGACCGAATCGCATATTTCCAAAAATATATTCTCCGATGCCTGAATTTCATTTCTACTCAAAACTATTGTTCAGAGTTGAAAACTATGTTGTCTATGCTTAAATATAATTTTTTTAATTTATTATATATTTATCGGTCCAACGTCGACTAGAAAACCTCGAAATATCTCCAAATCATATCCTCGGATGTCTGGATCCCAATTTTGACTTCAAATTAGGATTCATAATTGAAAATTAACTTAGACAAGGTTATAAAATAATTTTTCAAATTTTTTACATTTTCAAGTATCGTAATACGTATTACGAGAAAAATACTTTATATAAATCCTTGAAAAAATTTCGAAGTCTTTATTTTCCATAAAATCATATTTTCACAATTTTCTCAATTTTTTAGGGATTTATTTCATTTTTTTTTACAATTTTAAGTTTTTTCGAGCATCGTAGCACGCTTTACGAGACAACATTTGGCGTTTTGACCTGGGAAACTTCCAATTTCTATTTTATTACCAAAATTATATTTTTTTGAACAATTCCCCAATTTTATAATTTATTTGAATTTTTCCTTATTTTGAAAACATAATTTTTTTAGAGCAACGCTATGTATACCCCAATTGTTTATGAGGGCACCCCAAAAGTGCCTAATTTACATGCATTTTGGGGTGCCCTCATAAATAATTGAGGTGAGCATCCCGCTCCAACCGTCTTCCCCTCTCTTCTATGTTCTTCCACCCCCAACCTTCTTTTCTAACAACGCCTATGCGTGTTTTTCTTACGTGTGCGTGTGTTTTTTTTTCTTCATCAATTCCCTCCTCCTCTCTCACCTTACAAGATCAATAAGAACAACAACAACAACAACAACAAATACCAAAAATCGAATTTAAAATTATTACCTTCACACTCCCTCACCAACAACCACGCATCCTCTCACTACATTAATTTACTCATTTAACGGCTAAATCTTTTACCGATGCATCATAAAGTGTCACCACTTGCGTTGGTAAAAGTGATGTGGCCCCATCTTTTTATGACACAAAAGTTATATGTTGGTAACATTTATTTAGGACACTTTTGCTAAAAGCGTCCTTAAAGTGGGGACGCTTGTTGTTTATGTCTTTAATTTAAGGACATTTATTTCTTATGCGTCTCCGATTTAAAGATACTCTTTGTTTATGCATCCTTAAATTAAGGACACTTATAAGCTTAGCGTCCTTAAATTGACAACATTTAAGCACTTAGTGTCTCTAAGTTGACAACACATGTACATTTAATGTTTCTAAACTGGCAACACATGTACATTTAGTGTCTCTAAATTGACAACACATGTACACTTAGTGTCTTTAAATTGACGACGCATGCATACTTAGTGTCTCTAAGTTGACAACACATGTACACTTAGTGTCTCTAAATTAACAACGCATTCATATTTAGCGTCGTCGTATATATAAATAAATATATACATATATATATCAAAAAAATAACTAATATTAATATAATTGGAAAGAAAGATTTTATATATAAATTAAAGATGTTTCTAGTTCTATTTACCAGAATATTATTTATCAATAAAAACGAAATTTTTATTTATTTTATTTGAACAAAAATCAAATTAACAAATGTACAAATTTAAGGTGAAAAAATGAACAATATACAATAGAATTTCCTTCTTAAACAATATACAGTTGAATTTCCTTGTTAAATGAAATCTTCAAACTATAACGATTACACAACGATTACACAAGGTCTCCCAACAATTCCTTAAGAGACCAACAAATATGTGAATAGATGTTTCTTCGATATCTTCAAAACTAAGAATGCGATATAGTGGCAGCTCAAGCACTCCGTAGGTGCAAGCCCTGTTGAGATAACTTGAGATGCACTAATTAGAAAGGGTTTAAAAGGTCCAAAAAGCACAACATTAAGTAAACTAAATCAAGAGCAATGAAAAGAAAAATAAAAACCTTACTTGTATCAACAAAGGCTTTGTTTTTTATTGATATTGTTCTAACTGCCTTGTTTAGTGGGAGTTCATCTGGCATTTTCCATTGCAAAGACACCAACTTTTGAATTTGAAATCTTCTGAATCATTTTAGGCAATACATTATTAGAGAAACAAAAGTATTACTTGTGCAAATATAGACAAGATAATAAGTTATGGAAGCCCAACTTCCACATATTTAGCTACCTACACATATAAAACATTTCCCTTAGCTACATTACATGGTGGAATGATAATCAATAAAATTTACCAAAGAAGTAGCCTTTTTCAAATTTATATTTTTCATTATGCTTTCATCGATAGCAAGCAATTCGTAAGTGCTTACCGATGGTTGCAAGTGCTTACCTATAGGGAACCAAACTCATAGAGACCAAAATCTGCTAAAACAACTAAAGGAATGGCTAAAAGCGGATTTAAGAACCTAGAAACATATAAAGGTACATTATGAACACATTAATAATATTGTATTGAAAGCAAAATGGTATAAATTAGTACTAATAAAGGTTAAACCCAGTTGCCTAACTGCTTTAGGCAAAAACATGGTTAACTATACTTTTAGGAAACATAAACATAAATAAGACAACTAATCATTTGCTTAACCAGGCCAAAATATCTAATTCATTTTAAAATTCAAGCGCGATAGTATTGTAACATTCCGAACTCACCTAATAACTTTTCGCCAAAGATCGCTAAAACCAATTACTATATGAAGTGTTGAAGCAACTATGAGGGCACCTTGAATTCCCTTCATAATCCTCTAAAATTTCTGCATAAACATCAGAAAATGAGTCCATAAATAGTCTTAAGAAGCAAACTTTGAAGAGCACTTGGAAATTATCATACAAAGAAAAAAAGGCGAGGCCATCATACCTCACGAGAATCGAGGATATTATTATATCTACTAGCCAAAATTATCGTAATGGTTGGAGCAACAAAGGTGTAACATCAACCTATCACTACATGAAAGCAAGTTCCAAACAATGACCGGAACAATGTGCTCAACCCGGAAATAAACAACAATGTCTACACCACATTTGCTTTCTCCTCCGACAAACAACAAATTCAAAAAACATAACTACAATACAATGAGCTTCAACAAAAAGAAAAAAAAAACATAGACCAGGGTAATAAGCAACTTATAATGTGTTGATTCATTTTCACACTCACATTTCCTCTTCTCATCTGTGGAATAAGCGCCATTAGTATTATAACTGTCATACCAAGCATAAGCAAGTAATGTTGGAAACCCAGTAGTATGGCCTCAGCTGCATTTGAGATAACAAGAGATTTTTACCATATCAACTAATTATAAGTACAATGCTTCAGTTAGAACACAAATAATTCAGATGGGTAGAAAAACCTACATAAAGAGATAACCAAACCGAACGTGGAAGAGTATATTGACTTGGAACCAAATTAGAATAAAACATAGTTCTAGCATCTCTATGAAGAAACTCGAGTTTTCTAGCATTTAAATTGAAATTCCATAAACTTCCGTACACCAGCGAATTTTTGTCAAACTTCCATCGTCGAAGTTACCTTCCTCAAACTAATTCTGAATTTTAAGTAAGCGAAGTCATATGCGAAGTTCAAGTTTCAAACCTTGATTGATATACCCTTCACAGTTCTCACTAACAAAAAAATTAAACTGCAATGTAGAGTTGGCATATTTTGTTGTTAAACTTTAATCTAAGTAATCTCCCACATGTAGGTTTCATGGTATAGAACAAAACTAAATCATCAAAACAAACTAAAGTTCAATACCAAGTGAAAGTGCATCAGTCAAAAAATCTAAACCAGATTACTTAGTTAAATCAAAATAAACCAAATGACTTGATTAAAAACACAAGTTTATTGCATCAAAGACTCACATAAATAAAAATATGCCCAAGCCTCAGTGCAATGCAAGAATAAGCAACAAGATTCAAAAGCTTTATTCAAGTATACACAGACTAAAACAGTGGGGCATTGTTTACATAATAAACTATGCCTAATTAGAACATTGTATTCTGAAACTGATCAGACTACAGAGGTGTTTAATTATTAATTATATCATACAAATACTAAAACAAAGAGACAAAACATTTGCGTTGGCTATTAAGTTCTAGAGATGTAATGATCTCACTCACAAGCTTTGCATCAAAGGACGCAAAATCAACCCTACCACCACTTCTGCTGGTGTAGGCTAAGAGTCAAAATTCTCAGAGAGTAGGCTGAGTGAATGAGACCCACCACCATCACAACCACACTGAACAAGGAACCATAATTGAGCTTTCCAATACCTCGGCTTAGGTTGTTTGGCATGAACCTTCAAATCCTTCAAGGGATTTATTTTTTTTCGATCTTGATAACATACATAAATACTCAAGAGCAATATTGCTGAAAACACCAGCACACCAATGACTATGATTATCAATCATTTCTTACTTCTCAAACCATAATCAGAATTGCAAAACATTCAAAAAAGAAGTCCACGAAATGATTATAACTAGAGTGCGACTTACATTAATTTCACATGAAACCCCACACTCGATTCAAATAAGCAAATTCAAATTGAGCTTCGTAATGGTTAGATCAAATCAAGCCGGTTTAAAACTATAGCTAAACTGTATATTAGTGCCGCATTAGGACACCTATAACTTAAAAAACACAAATGGTAGACTAAAATGTAATGAATTCAATTAAAAAAGTTTACCAAAATTACCTAGTTCCGAGTGGCATTTCGACAAACATGCAATAAGCTTTAACTGATAGCAATGAAAAACCCAAAATCTAAATTACTATTAAGAAAAATCAAACATCATTACGACTCCACCTTAACGAGAGCATAAGAAGACATCATCAATGCTAAACCACAAAATCTAAATAAACTCATGTTTTTCTTGCAATGAAATATCAAAACATACTCATCATTTTGACTTTCGAATTCTAAATTCACACAAAATCACAACAACGTAACAATTTGATAAAAGCCAAAATAAACTAGATTGAATTGTCAGATTTAAGAAAACCATTGCAAAATACTTTTATGGATTAAGCATATTAGCAAATTAAAAATATCTAATTAATGTAATATGTCTAGTAAAACTAACCTAGTAAATTAAGCACTTCAATTAGATATGATCGATTCAACAGATCTGATATTCACAATCAAACACATAACTATACCGAAATTTCAGAAATCAAATAACCAATTAGTTCATTCAGATATACCCGAAAAAGATTTGAACTCATCAATCGCTCCATAACTCTTCGGTTCAGGCACAACCAAACAACAATTTAAGTTGATTGGAAACCTAACTTATCTTGATTTCTTCATCAAAGATCAAATGCTTCCGTTTTAGATAAGGAAGTCGATATAAACCTAACAAAAAATAATTAAACGGTGGTGATAAATAGTAACAAAGAAACCATATCATATAACACAAAGAAGAACATATCAAACCTCACTAGAGAGATTGTTGAGTGTGATGTTTGCATCAGCTCTGCAATCGAGTTGTCTCGCTTGCCATATTGAATAATTTGCGGAGACTCCATTACAAAGGCGGTCACAATTCGATCATAGAAGCAACAATAACAGATCATATTAACTAAACCTCAAACTGAATCTTACACAATCTCATAAGAACTCGAATTTTAACCTAGTTCAGAATCTTCAGATAAAGTAATTGATTTAAATACCTTCAACAATTCATTGATGACACTTCAGGTGAAACAACTGACCTTGCGACCATCTCAGCAATGTCTCTTCTCTATGTCAAAATGAGAAACTCTACTCGATCTAACCTCCGAAAGAGAGAGGGATTCAGCAACTCCAGACGATCTAATGGTTCCAGTTCTTCTTCTTCGATGAGCTATGACTCAAATTGTGAAGCCCTAGCTGATTGATTCTCCAATCAATCAAAGATTCAGAGATTTTCTTCTTCTTCGACGAGCTATGATTCAAAATGTGATACCCTAGCTGATTGATTCTCCAATCGATCGGAGATTCAAAAGAATTTCTTCTTCTTTAACATTGCTCGCTAGATCGGTTAGGGTTTGGTCTTGCCAATTGATCGAGATTCAGATACATGCCTCTCGATTGCTCTCTGTATTTATGTGCTTTTAGGGGTGAGTTTGTTCAACTTTTATGTTTTTAATGAAAAAGACTAATATACCCTTACACTTCTCAATTGTCAAAAGCGAATGTGGTGGTAATTTCTTTGAATGTATGCGGTCCGACTTTTTTCTTTTCTTTTTGGTTTGTTGAGACAACACTACAATTCCAATTTAACAACACTTCATAAATTATATATCCTTAACTTTCAAATCTAACAACATTTAAAAATGATATGTCATTAAACTTTAAATCTAACAACACTTATAAATTGTGTCTTTAAGTTTCATATCTAACAACACTTAAAAAATCATGTGTCGTTATACTTGAAAGTTAACAAGACTTACAAATGATATATCTTTAAACTTTAAATTTAACAACACTTACAAATTATGTGTTCTTAAGATTCAAAGTTAACAACACTTTAAAATTCTGTGTCCTTAAACTTCAAATCCAACACCACTTAAAATTATGTGTCCTTAACCTTAAAATTTAATAGTGCTCATAAATTATAATTGTCCAACTTTAAATTTAACGACGCTTAAAAATTATTCGTCGTTAGATTTCGAATGGTGACGCTTTTCTTAAGTGTCCTTAAATTAAGGACACTTGTACAACGTCCGTCACCAAATGTTAAAACTGGCGATGCTTTTATATCAAGTGTCTTTAATTTGGAGACGCTATTTATATTATGTTTCCACAAATTTTAAAATTAGCAACGCTTATAATTATGCGTTTTTAAAAGTAAAATTTTGAAACGTTTTTTATTAGCTTCGTTAAATAAGTGTTGTAATAAACCCACTTTGTTGTAGTGTTACTACTTACACTAATTTTTTGAAATTTAACAACACTTTGTAAATTATGTGTCTTGAGATTTAAAATTTAACAACACTTGTAAATTATGTGTCTTTAAATTTAAAATCTAGTAACACTTGTAAGTTATGTGTCTTTAGATTTAAAGTCTAAAAATACTTGTAAATTATGTGTCTTTAATTTTAAAATCAAACAACACTTATGTGTCTTTAGATTTAAAATTTATCAACACTTGTAAATTATGTGTCTCTAGATTTAAAGTCTAACAACACTTGTAAATTATGTGTCTTTAAATTTAAAATCTAACAACACTTGTAAATTATGTGTCATTAGATTTGAAATTTAACAACACTTGTAAATTATGTGTCTTTAATTTTAAAATCTAACAACACTTGTAAATTATATATCCTCAAATTTGAATCTTGACAACACATATAAATTAGGGTCCCCAAATTTTAAATTTATTGTCACTAGTTTACCAAATGTCTCTAATATAGGAGACACTTATAAATTATGCGTCTTTAAATATTGAAATTGACAACACTTATTGTTTGTATCATCAATTTTAATTTTAGCAACACTTATAAACTATGTGTCCTTAGATTTGAAATTTGACAACACTTATAAATTTTTGTCTCCAAATTTTAAATTTGGCAACACTTGTTTATCAAGTGTCTTTAATTTTGAAATGCTTGTACATTATACGTCTCGAGATTTCGAATTTGGCGACGTTTTAATTACAAGTGTCCTTAATTTAGAGACACTTGTATGTTATGCATTTCAAAATTTTAGACTTGGCAACGCCTGTACATCATGTTTCTCTAAAATTAAAATTTAAGGACGCTTTTTATTAGGGTTGGCAAAAAAGTGTTGCTTTAGAGCCACTTTGTTGTAGTGTCTGCTTCTAATTCAATATACTCAGTGAGAGAGAGAGATTAGTGAGATGAGAGAAGAGAATAAGAAACAGTGAGGTCACCGAATCTTGAGAACGACGATGAATGCGTGAAGACGGTAATAAGATGATGAACAGTGAGAAGGCATTGAGGAGGAGACGCCCCTGTTTATCGATTTTTAAAGAAGGATTGTCAAAAGACCCATTTGCTCCTCACTTTCTATCCTTTCCTATATAATTTCTATACCCTTTTAGGTCTTTTCGCCCTTTTCATTTTATTTCATAATTATCTCCTTAATTTTGAGTCCAAATAAAACCCTGAAAAATCCTCTACTTCAACCAAAAACTAGAGAATTTATCAAAACACTCCAAAACTCCTCAAAAATTTGTTTTTGCATGCAAATAGAGGTGTGGGGTCCACATCCCCTCGTTAAGTCATGTTAGAGTCCAAAACACAAATTTTTAAACTTAAAACCATTATTCATTGCAAAACTTTAAACTATAGTTTGAGTCGTTATTTTTACTTTTTCGGCACCCATCTCGACACGTATCTTGAAACAAAACCTGCGAAACACCGGATTCACTCAACCGACTTGAATTTTGCAAAATAAAATAATATAATACACAAAACTAGGCAAACATCACAAATTAATAAAATTAATTATAAATCTCAAATTTATCGGTGTTTAATTCTTGACTCGCGACTATAATTAAGCTTCCTTAATTCCAAATTAATCGTAATTATCAATTTAAAAATTTTAGGATTTGACAAAACGAGTCGTCATAGATTTCATGAATCACTCTGCAAATTCAAATAGCAACCAAGATTGAGGCACCCAACGTAACTATCCATTATGATGATGCCAAGAACAGTGAAGAGAAGCAATTCTGATATGTGGAATTCTTGGATTGGCTTGTAACCATTCGAGACTTTCTAAGTGATTATAAGGGATAGGTTAAACAACCCGCGTGTGGTGAAGTTGTTATCTAGATCGAGTAGATGTTTTCATAAATCTTTTACAACAAACATACGAAGGCTAAGCACCTTTTAGAGTAACTATAGAACAATGATGCTAGGAAAGGTTCATGTAATATCCAAATCCTAATACTTTATGTAAAATCCAACTCTTTCCCGCATATAAAATTTGAAAAAAAAATACTATGATGCTTTTGAAATAGGCTTTAGTACAAGACAGTGCTCATGACTTACCAAATTTGTGAATCAAATCAGGGAGATGTGAGAGACCATTCTTACAAAACCTACAACAATGCTACATTATTTTGATATTGCTTAGACTAAAGCAAGAATAAGAAAAGGCACACACCTATCGTACTTGAAGCAATGGTTTTGGAAGAAACCTTTAAACTTGACAACCAATGTCACATAGTGAGAGAAAAAAGAAATTGACAAATTAGACTTTCATAAAAAGTCAAAAATACCTAGAGCACTTTCCAATAACCCAGATAAAGTTATAGAACAAGCAAGGAAAAAGGGCATAAAAGAAAAATTTGTGGCAGAACTCATTAACATACCTTTCCTTCGAATTGAGATAGTGGCGAATGAATAGTGCATTAAAATCTACATCAACAAAACAAAAAGGTAAATAATATCATCACACTCATACTAATTATATTCATCAACTAATTGTTTATAGAAAATTATAAATCATTACCTATAGGTGAAAAATAAAATCCTTAAACACTATTTGCATGCAAAGGTTATTTAATCAATGTTGGTTCATAAAAAAAAATCAATGTTGGACTTCTTCAAATGAGATTAAAATACAAAATGTCCCCTCAGGTTTGATGTAATATATGTTGGAGCAATCTACTAAAACATGCATATATGTAAGTACAAAACCATGCATATAATTAAACTTGAGAACTAAATTAAAACAATACCAGAGGCTTGCACTAAATGGCAATGTCCTTAGACGAAATTTCCTCCAATTCGGTGTATAAATGCTTCAAGAGGTTCGTCTCTAGGATACAACTGGATTGATCTTTGATTACACACCAATCAAAAGATCCTTTCTTCTGCAACAACAAAATCTCTCTCAAAACCAGAAAAAACTCTTAATTTTGAAATTTTTCTCTATGTTTTCTAATGAGGTTACAACCCCTATTTATAGACCAAAAGACACCTCTTTCGAACGATTACAACTGTTCAAAACGAGACCAAAAGACACCTCTTTTGAACAATTACAACTGTTCGAAACGAGGTCATTAGTGGTGACTGTTCACCACTAATTACACACATTTTTAAAAAATGGAAATTTAATGTAAAAAGTAAAAATCTTGTGTTGTGAATTGGCTAAGTTATTTTAACATTAGCCCCAAAGGCCCCAAGGCCCAAGGCCTAATCAAAGACATATTAAATATCAAGTATTTAATAAATATTAATCAATGGGGAATACCCATAGTCTTTGCCTCCAACACCCCACATTCACTTAATTAAGACTTTCAAGTGAAAAATTTCTTATAAGGAAAGAAACAAAAAGCTCCTTTCCCATGTGGGACTAATAGTGGATACAATATGAACTTAATATATTTCAACAATACCCCATATTTGTATTGTATCCATCTGCAACCATGACCGAGTTTACTTTGCCAAATCACAAACATAAAATTTAAACAAATATTAAATAATAACCATTATTTTAAAAACAATTGAGAGAGATTATCATGCCATGTTAATCAGGAAAGTGTCGTATAGACTTGAACTTACCCTAGTAAGATCATATCGAGTTCACTTCGTGACGCGGTGATGTATGTATCTTGAACTGTTCACTTTTTGTAGTAAACTAAGACAATATGTCTCACTTATGACATGATTCCCGATGCACTTTATTCTTTGTTGTTCATTTTGGTCCTGAACATATCTTGGGTTCATGATAGCTTTAGAGAATTTAGCCTATTCATTCTCATAAATGCGACCCCACATTTACTATCATATAGGTGACTTATCTTTAATCATTAAATGCATTATTGCATACCCTAAACTTCTTATCAACATACTTACTTCATCATAGGAACAAGTAATTGTGTGTCCTGTTTGTTAAGTCAAGTCTAACCAGTTTGCCTATTGAACCTAGACCATGGGATCTCCAATCAACTAGGTTAGGTTTCCACTAGACTTGACTTACTCTATAGGCTTTAAGCCCATTCCCCTGGATAATATCTTCACTTGATCTCTTGGTAAGCCTTTAGTAAAAGGATCTGCTATGTTTTCCTTAGACTTAACATAATCAATACTAATTACTCCACTTGTGAGTAATTGTCTTATAGTATTGTGTCGGCGCCTTATATGTCTCGACTTACCATTATATATGTTGTTCTTAGCTCTTGCTTGTGATGCCATACTATCACAATGCATGTATGCAAATTGCTGTGACTGGTTTTGGGTAGCAAGGAATATCTTCTAAGAAATTTCTTAGCCATTCAGCTTCTTCACCTTTGTCAAGAGCAATGAATTCAGATTCCATGGTGGAACATGCTATACACGTTTTTTTGTTGATTTCCAAGAAATCGCTGCACTACCTAATGTGAATATATATCCACTTGTTGATTTGGTTTCTGTATTATCAGAAATCCAATTTGCATCACTATACCCTTCAAGTACAGGTGGATATTTTGTATAATAAAGTCCATAATTTAAGATATATTTAAGATACCTTATAACTCTTATTAATGCTGTCCAATGAGCATCATTAGGATTACTTGTTTATCTACTCAGCCTGCTTCCTGCATAAGCTATGTCAGGTCTAGTAGAGTTCATCAAGTACATCAAACTTCCAATTACTTGAGAATATTCCAATTGAGAAATTGCTTCTCCATTATTTTTCTTAAGATGAAAATTAGCATCAAAAGGAGTTGGAGCAGATTTACAATCGAATTGATTGAATCTTTTTAAGATTTTCTCAACATAATGAGATTGTGTGAGGACATAACCTTCGTTATTCCTTTTAATTTGAATTCCTAGTATTACATCAGCTAGACCTAAGTCTTTCACGTCAAAACTGGAAGTCAACATCTTTTTGGTTGACATTATAACATCCTTACTTGTGCTCATAATCAACATGTCATCAACATATGAGCATACTATGACGCAAAAGTTTTTCATTTCTTTAATGTACATACATTTGTCACATTCATTTATTTTGAAACCATTTGCTAGCATAGTATGATCAAATTTTTCATGCCATTGTTTAGGAGCTTGTTTAAGTCCATATAATGACTTAACAAGTCTACAAACTTTATTCTCTTGGCCTTTGACTATGAACCCTTCAGGTTGGTCCATATATATTTCTTCTTCTAACTCTCCATTTAGAAACGCAGTTTTAACATCCATTTGGTGCATTTTCATATTGTATAAAACAACTATGGAAATCAACATTCTAATGGAAGTTATTCTCGAAACAGGAGAATAGGTGTCGAAGTAATCTACACCTTCCTTTTGTCTATAACCTTTTGCAACCAATCGTGCCTTATATTTATCAATAGTACCGTCAGCTTTAAGCTTTCTTTTGAATATCCATTTATATCCAATTGGTTTGATTCTGGATGGTAGATCAACCAATTCCCATGTATTATTTTGTAAAATGGATTCAACTTCACTATTGATGGCTTCCATCCATAAAGGAGCTTCCGGCGAAGACATAGCCTCCCTATAAGTGTGTGGTTCATTTTTAGTTAACAGAATTATGAAATCAGGTCCAAAATTCTTTGGAACCTTAATTCTTTTTCCCCTTCTAGGTTCCAATTCTGGTTCTTGAACCCTTGAAGTGGTTGGTTCTTCTAGACTCTCTTCAGATGTCCGTTTTCATGATGAACCATTTTGTTTTTCCTTGAAAGGAAAAATATATTCAAAAAATGTAGCATCAGCAGATTCTATAATAGTATTTTCACAAATATCTGAAATATGTGATTTAACTACTAAGAATCTATGTGCTGCGCTATTCTTAGCAAAATCGATGAACACACAATCTACGGTTTTAGGTCCTAATTTAGTCCTTTTTGGTAAAGGAATTTGAACCTTTGCTAAGCAACCCCACACTATCAAAGTTTTGTAAGTGGGTTTTCTCTTTCTCAAAATTTCATATGGAGACTTATCAGATTTCTTGAAAGGAACTCTATTCGAGATATGATTTGCAGTCACTAATGCTTCACCCCACAAATTTTGGGGAAGCCCAAAATCATTCAACATAGAATTAATCATATTCTTGAAAGTTCTATTTTTCCTCTCTGCCACACCATTTTGTTGAGGTGTATATGGCGCAGTGGTCTGATGAATAATTCCATCTATATTGCAAAATTATGTAAATTCAATGGAATCATATTCTCCACCTCGATCAGTTCTTAATACTTTTATCTTTTTGTCAAGTTGATTTTCAACCTCTGCCTTATATATTTTAAATACATCGAAGGCCTCGCTTTTATTCTTGATCAGAAAGACGTGACAGTACTTACTACAATCGTCAATAAAGGTGATGTAGTAGTTCTTTCCTCTTCTCGTAGGATTTGATTTGAAGTCACAAAGATCACTATGAATTAAATCTAATAATTCACTTGATCTTTCTTGAACAAACTTAAATGTTTGCCTAGCAAACTTTGATTCAGTACAAACTTCACATTTATGTTTTAAATCAATTTTAAACTTTGGTAACATATTCAAATGTACCATTTTATGAACTAATCTGTTATTTACATGCCCTAGTCTAGCATGCCATATATCAAATGATTCAATCATATTAGAAGAGACAGTCATATACGCAGAAACAATCATTTTATTTCTAGTGTCATTAACAATTACAATGCTTAACTTGAAGAGACCTTCAGTAAGGTACCCCTTCCCTATGAACATGCCACCCTTGGTCAACACAAATTTGTCAGACTCGAAAACAAGTTTGAACCCTTTCTTATTCAGTAAAGGGCCAGATACAAGATTTTTCCTAATATCAGGAGCATAAAGAACATCAAGTAAAGTGATTACTTTTCCAGACGTGAACTTCATCTTCACTGTTCCTTTGCCTTCAACCTTAGAGGAGGATGAGTTTCCTATGTAAAGTTTCTCTTCACTATCAGCCGGATGAAACTCAGAAAATAAGGTTTTGTCACTGCATATGTGCCTTGTTGCACCAGTGTCGATCTACCATCCTTTGACATCAGAAACCATATTAGTTTCAGAAACAACTGCAGTGAGATCAAAGTCAGTATTATCAATTTCCATGTCAGTAACATTTGCTTGGTTGTTCACACCAGAATTATCAAAATTCTGATATTTCTTGTGGCGACAATCTTGAGCCCTGTGACCTTGCTTTCCATAAACCCAGCAATTTCCCTTAATTTTCTTGTAATCCTTCCCCTATGGTGCTAACGGCTTGGCGGTTCTCTTAAGATTTTTCTTGAAATTCTTATTTTGGAATTTCTGAAATTTGGACTTGCTTGATTGTCCTACCACCATGTTAGCATTAGCATTAGCCATTTCTTTTTTGTCTCCCTTCCTATGATCTTCCTCAACACGAAGTCGCAGTATGAGATCCTCAATGGACATGTCCCTTCGCTTGTGCTTTAGGTAGACCTTGAAGTCATTCCACGACGGTGGAAGCTTTTCAATAATGGCTTCAGTCTAAAAATGTTCATTTACAATGCACCCTTCAGCGTGCAATTCATGTATCAGAACTTGCAGTTCTTCCACTTGCTTTACCACGAACTTCGAATCCACCATATTGTATTTCAAAAACTTGCCTACCACGAACTTTTTAGCCCCCGCATCTTCAGTTCGGTATTTCTTTTCGAGAAGATCCCAAACATCCTTTGCGGTTTTACATTGAGAATAGACATCATACAGTGTATCATCAAGTGTATTCAAAATGTAATTTCTGCAAAGAAAGTCAGAACTCCTCCATGCTTCAATAGTAAGGAGAGTTTCCCTGGACAAAGGGTCCACATCAGATTTTGGAACTTCTTCCTTCACTATGTTGGCAAGATTCATACTTGGTCGACCCGAAACAACATTTTCTTCTGCCACCTTTTAAAGTCAAGACCCTTGAACTTCTCTGGTCTTTCATCTTTGGGATTGGCAGATGTGGATTTCTCAGTTACAAGAGATGCCATTTCAAACTAGTATGCAACAACAATTTCATATAAATCAGTGACTAGTTTTTCTAAAATCAGTGACAAATTATATGCAATCAACTATTGTATGTAAACCAATGATAAAATCAATAAAACACAATGAAGATTTTCGTCTAAGATTGTTGGAGCAATCTACTAAAACATGCATATATGTAAGTACAAAACCATGCATATAATTAAACTTAAGAACTAAATTAAAACAATACCAGAGGCTTGCACTAAATGGCAATGTCCTTAAACAAAATTTCCTCCAATTCGGTGTATGAATGCTTTAAGATGTTCGTCTCTAGGATACAACTGGATTGATCTTTGATTACACACCAATCAAAAGATCCTTTCTTCTGCAACAACAAAATCTCTCTCTCAAAACCAGAAAAAACTTTAATTTCGAATTTTTCTCTATGTTTTCTAATGAGGTTACAACCCCTATTTATAGACCAAAAGGCACCTCTTTTGAACAATTACAACTGTTCAAAACGAGACCAAAAGACACCTCTTGCGAACAATTACAACTGTTCAAAACGAGGTCATTAGTGGTGGCTGTTCACCACTAATTACACACATTTTTAAAAAATGAAAATTTAATGTAAAAAGTAAAAATCTTGTGTTGTGAATTGGCTAAGTTATTTTAACATTAGCCCCAAAGGCCCTACGGCCCAAGGCCTAATCAAAGACATATTAAATATCAAGTATTTAATATATATTAATTAATGGGGAATACCCATGGTCTTTGCCTCCAACCCCACATTCACTTAACTAAGACTTTCAAGTGAAAAATTTCTTATAAGGAAAGAAACAAAAAGCTCCTTTCCCATGTGGGACTAATAGTGGATACAATACGAACTCAATATATTTCAACAATATACACTTTACTCTTTGTGTTTTAATCAATTAACTTAGCATTCATGGCTATTGATGAGGTTACTGACCATTTGGCAAGCTAATCAAGAATGGGAATAGACAAACAAAAGCTTTCACCATTAGAGTCTCACATGTCAAACTTGAAAGATCCATTAATCTAGGCTTACTCTACAATATCACACCAGTTGAGTATGTCATTAATCTATGCGCCATTAGATATATATAAATTTAAAGATTTTCACAATCACAAAGAGAAATGTGAGCTATCAAGAAATCTCGGCAAGGAACAAAAGTTTTAGTCATAACTACCCTTCTATAATAATTGATTTCTTACACCAAAAGATGAACAAATTGATTAGAAGACAACTAACAAATGTTGGATTGATCATGTTTACCTAAACATGGATTACAAAATATGAATGATATTTGGGAGAAGGTATATGAAACTTATCTCGACACATTCTCAAGGATATATGATATGGGTGAATGTCCACAATAGTCAATACAGGGTCAAGTACATAATTTCAGTCACTTAGCCAGATACATAACAGTGAAGACAATTGTTTAATATCACCATTTCCTTAACATTCATTCAAAGGTTTCTTATTGAAGTATAATTTGTTTGACATAAGTCTAGATTACTATTTTTTGTAGAAAAAACGCAAGTAAAAATTAATTTGAACGTTAAAACACTAAAAACTATAACAATCAGACCTAAAAATAGATTGATGCATCTAAATGATCAACTAAATAAATAAGAAAACTCAAGATAATTGAAGAATACACCCTTACTTATATCCAAAAACTAACATTGTTAATGATTGTGCAATGCTATTGTTATTTATAATAGACTTATATCTAGCAACATTGTTATTTAAGAAATAGGAAATAAGTTTAATTTTTGTAATAACGAGAGAACAATAACCATATATTCTCTACCCATTAATAATTTACAACTTATGAAAGTAGTTATATACTTTCACAGTAATGTAGGTGATCCTCCTAATATGCAGAGGTAATAAAGCAACATATCAATTAAGAGTTAGTCACATACTTTAGGAATTAATCTCATGTAGTACACCGAAAAAATAAAGAAAAAGTTAATTTAAGAACACATTGTAGAGTCTCATGGAGACGAATCAGTTATCGAAAACCAATTTTAATATCGAGATTCAAAACAAAGGAAAAGATAAGGTGCCATAGAGAGTGTGCCCTTACAACAATTGACCAAAAGAAAAAAATATGAGGGCCGCTAAGGGCACCCCACCTATTAATGAAGGCACCCAGTTAATGTGGGCACAAATTGATTTACCTGGGGCACCCAAAAATTAAATCCAAAATACCAAAAATGCCCCTGCAAAAAACCCTCTCACCCCACCACCCCCACCACTACCTTTGTAAAGGAAGAAGAGGAGAGGAGGAGACCGGCGGGTCGAGCGGCTCCGGCGAGGGCGAGCCGGAGCCGGCGCGAAGGCGGCCGACAGCGAGTTCCGGCAAGCAGTGACGCGAGCTAGCGAGGTAGCATCGGCGCGCAGCAGAGCGGTGATCACGCGAGCAGCAAGCAGCGAGCGCAAGGCGGCGGTGGCGGTCCGACGCGGGCCACGCGACGGCGCTGCTGCGTGGCGGGACTGGCCGGCAGCGCGATGAATGCGAATGCAATGCGGCTGCGAGCGAGCTGAGCAAGCAATGCGCGAGCGCGACGACGAACCATGCAGGCCGGACGGATGGGCGGACGGCCAGCTGGCGCGGCGGCGCGAGGCAGCGCCGGCAGTGACGCCTATTTCGTCTCCAAGTTAGGGTTCGGTTAAATAGTTAAAGAAATGAGAATTCGCAGTTCTCGGCCACACAGGCCAGAGACTGTGCTAACTGTCTCGGCCTCGCATGGCCGAGAGTACTCTAGTTCTCTCGGCCGAGACATGACGAGAGCTACAATTAGTGGTAGGTAATGTGGTGTCGGTGGTGTACAACCGAGAATGTGCTCATACTCTCGGTTGTACACTGGCGTACCATACCGTGACCTAAGTACACCTCTCAGTCCTTTAGGACCGAGACATCACCATACATCTCGGTCCTGCGAGGCCGATACAATCGCGCACATCGACAGAAACTTCGGATAACCGCAAAAAAACACAATAAATTTGTAAAATTACCTCAACTTCGACCTCCTCTTGGACCGAAGGAGTACAATCCTCCATTATATAGTGGAAACAAGTTCGGATTTGAAGAAATTACCAAACCCTACGTTGACAAACAAATCATCATTTTCACGCTTTACACAACTAAACAGTTCTAAAAAACCATCATATGGTTGTCAAATATTGTTACCTCGCTGTCGGATGATGTCAATCCGCAAGAATCGATCAACGTTCGCCAAATGCAATGTGGCTTTGTGGTTCAACCTTGTGGTGGGGTGCCTTTTTTTCTTTGTCAAAATGATTTGTGGTGTTTGAATCAATATATATACAAGGGCAAAATGGTCTTTTCCACTTTTGCTGAAATTTTTACAAAATCTTTGGGTGCCTTCATTAAACGGTGGGGTGCCCTTAGCGGCCCTCAAAAATATGTGGAGATACCTTCAGAAAGATCCTAGAGGTTGATGGGCCTTCTGAGTCGGAGATACAATCGCCCCTTTAAAAACTTATTGAAATTCAAAGACACTCCGATGATGAAATTCTTCAATTCCTACCAATAACCTTTGAACTCAAGAGAGAAAAAAAGAGCTGTGGGGGAGAGCCAAGATTAAAAAAAAAAAGTGAAACGACATGAAAAAGCAGCTTGATAACGAGGACTGACTAAATAGTTAAAATATAATGAAATGTATTAGGCAAATAAAAAGTAGCATCTTACTCCTTAAACATATGCATTTCTTCCCAGTTAGATAGAGCTTCCAATTCCACTTGTTATCAAATACTATGGAACCAAAATTGATACCCAACGTACAATGATTATCACTAAACCAAAATTGATTGATTTAAATGACTTGCTAATTACAAAGTACCCAACTTACAAAGCTTCAATCCCAAATTAGTTGGGGGTCGACTACCTGGATCAATCTCTTTCATATATAACATCCAATAATACATAATTCCGCCAAATCATGAAAGAAACCTCTTTTACGCAAAACTCTCCACTTATATTATCATTATGAAACAATTACATTCACATAAGATGGTAATACATGTTCCATGAATAAAATCATAAAAGACCCATCAACATCAATATCAAAAGCACATTACTCCTCAAATGTACTAAAAAAATTTAAAGCATCATTGTCTCAAGATTTAATAGGCAAAATGAATACATGCACGTTTTACTTCAGCTAGCCTAACAGTAAATTCAGGTCTTTTGTTCATTCAAATCACAAAAATTAGGATCAAGGCTCAAATTGACTCTATTAGGGTTTGATAAAAATAACGAAAACATTTAGAAACCTTAATTGATGTATTCCAGATTCTAATCCTCACCATATATCAATCTCTTTAATGATTCTCAAGAATTTGTCACAGATTCCATCTTCTTTTTCATTTTCTTTTTCATTTTCTTCTTCTTTTTCTTCCTCTCATTTTCATCCTTCTCCCTCTTCTTCCTCATCTTCTTCTCCTTCTCTCTTCTAACTATTCTCTTCTCCTTCTCGTACCCCCTCTTCTCTCTCTCTAATGATTCAAAATCTAATGAATCTGAAAATGAAGAGATCAAGTCTTCTTCGTTGCTATTACACCGTCTTCTTCATTTCTTTTCTTCTTCTCCTCCTCCTCTTCTTTCTGTGATTAAAAAATCATCTTCTGAATATGATGATTTTATTTAGTATCCTCGAATTCCTTTGGCGATGAGCTTTTTGTTGCATCATCATTTGGTTGATTGATCGTGGCCGCAAGTATAACAATTAGATTGTAGTAATAGTGTGACCAACTTATGTTTCTTATGGATATCTTCATCAGGGAAAGGTATATGCACTCAGTATTACCTAGTCAAATTACTCGATTGCTAAGGAAGTTCTTTTTTTATTTGGTTTTTATAACTAAAATATTCTAATCTTACAAAACAATATAAATTACTTTTATACTCTTATATTAAGAATATCTTAGTTTGTAACTTCACCTAGGTAATGAAATAATATACTTTTCAACTCACTTAATTCATCTTTAGTATGTTTGTGCGATGGCTAATTAGAATGGATAAATTTCCTTCAAATCCACTTTAACCACTGTCGTGACGAAAAAATTCTAATGTGCAAACTAGAACTCCACCAATCGGTGTGAATAACATAAGCTCCACATTATTTTAAGTTCCAAATCTTTAGATTCATTATCCATTAAGTTTAATATTTATGCTCCCCAATCAATAACTATCTCTCGATGTTATGTATTTTACGGTTGTACCATCCATATCTGGCTTAAAAGCTTAAATGGCCAATTATAACTTCTAAAACCTAATATCAACATACACACGATCAAGATATTCATAACATTACGCTCAAAATCAATACAAATTCTTACCATTATATTTTTTATCTTTAAAGTCTATTCATGTTTATAGCATAACATTAGTACCATGGGATCAATTGACCCGTAAGACTAATGAACTACTTACATTTTATTGAAATAAGAATGCAAATAGTGGAGTTCATTTCACTCAAAGATTAAACAAATTGCTTCAATTGAATCAATAAAAACAACACCCGAATCACCACGCGTGAGTCTTCAATGTCTACTCTTCCACAAATCTTCTTAATACTCAAGAATAAAATAAACCTATGCTACTCTATGATAATGATTGCCAGTGGATGGTATAGGGTAAGTTTACCATGTTATAATACCTATTTATTCCATCAGAAATAGAACTCTAACTTTTTATTTTGTTTTGTCTCGATGTGTCCATAAGTGGTCTAGAGTTGTGTGTCTAATGCCACGACACCATGACAACTACGTCTACTTTGTGTTCTTTTTCCTCATTCAATAGACTCACCACCTTGCATATTTGATAAATAATTATTTAGACTTATAAATAGCGTTAGTTTAGTGGTATGTTTAGTGTAAATATCCCTAAATGAGCTCTAATTAATGGTGTTTATGCATTTTCATGTAAATAAGGCATAAAGGAAGGGAACGAGCAAAAAAAGAAGAAATAGAGCTAAAACTAACCAAAGTGTGGTTGGTGCCATGACATGTAGTTATGGTGTCGTGGAAAGTGAAGGGACTGTGTGTAGGACCTAAACACGAAATGGGAGAGAAAAAAAGAAACTGATATAAAGAGGTTGGCACAATGTGGCACTTTGGAGCCTAAGGGACATCGCTAGAGGCCTAAAGGATGACACCGACGTGTTTGAAGATAAGAAAAGTAGACAAAAAAGGCGACATAGTGGTGGCGCCATGGCATTACACATACATCGAGGGTTAGGTGAAAACAATAAAAAAAAAGAAAATAGAAAGTTAGAGTTCTATTTCATGTTAAATTGTAAATTAGGGCTTTTAATTATGTTTAGGAAGTATAAATAGATATTAGGACATGATAAACACACAACATATCAACCATTAGCAGCCATTAACATATTTTAGCATAGATTTGCATTATTCTTGAGTGTTAGAAATATTAGTGGAAGGAAGACATTGAAGACTCACATGTGGTGATTCGAGTATTGTGTTATTGAATTATTTAAAGTATTTTCAATATATCTCTGATTTCAATGAATATCACTATGTGCATGTTTGTTTTAATGAAATGTGAGTAGTCTATTAATCTTAGGGATCAATGGATTCTAAGGTATGAATGTTATGCTATGAACATGAGTAGAAATTGAATATAAAACGTGCAATGATTAACATTTGTATTGATTTTGAGTGTAATGATATAGACATCTTGATCACATGTTTATTGATATTAGGTTTTAGGAGTTATCATGACCATTGAAGCTTTAAGCTGGACATGGATGGTACAACCGTAAAATACGCAACATCGAGTGATAGTTGTTGATTAGGAAAACACAGATAGCAAATCTAATTGGTTATGAATATAAGGACTTGGAACATTAAAGCAATATGAAGCTTAAGTTATTCATACCGATAGGTGGAGTTCTAGTTTGTACATTAGAATCTTTTCCGCCACAATAATGGGTTAAAGTGGATTTGAAGGAAATATATCTATTCTAATTACGCATTGCACACAAAATGATAAAGATGATAAAGTTGTTGAAAAGCATAGTATTTCATTACCTAAGTGAAGTTTGTAACTAAGATAGTTTTAATATAAGAGTTAAAAGTAAATTGCATTGATTCGATAGTACATATTAGTTTAGTTTAGTTTAGTTATAAAACCATTTAAAAAACATTTCCTTAGCAATAGATTCATTGTAGCTAAGTACGTAGTGAGTGCATACACCTTTCCCTGATGATGATATCTGTAGTAAACGTAAGTTGATTACACTATTACTACAATTGAGCCATTATACTTGCAGTCAAAGTCAAGTTTTCAGCGCCGTTGCCGGGGATTGGTAGCTACTTAGACTTAGTTAGTTTGAAAAGTTATTAAGTTTTATTTTTAGTACTCTACTTTTAAGTTCATAAAAACAGAAAAAAAAAATTAAAAGGATTATGTTTCATGTTTGACTTTCTGCACTTGATCTTTTGTGTTTTCTTTTCAGAAATAACTAGTGGATGCGTAGTAATGGAGATAATGACCTAATGCCTTATGACCTTAAGATTGAGAGAACCAATAAAGGAAATAAAAAAGGAATCAAGATGGCTGAAGATCAAGCAAGAAACCAATAATAGGGCCGCGGGAATAAGCAATGCACAGGTGATCTGGTAGTGCAGGATAGAGCGCGAGGACGGAGATGTCTTTATGACTACTTCAAGCCAAAAATTTAGGAGACTTACAACTAAGTGATGAGGCTTCTAGACAATACCACTGGGTTTGAACTGAGATCATCTCTGATAAACATGGTGCAAAATAGCTTGTTTAACTGGCCAGCCAATGAAGATCCAGTTGCACATGTAGAGAATTTCTTAGAGAAGAGTGAAATCGTGCACATCAACAAAGTTACAAAAGAGGTGTTCAAGATGAGATTTTTTTCATTCTCATTAGGTATAAAAGCCAAGTCCTGGTTCCAAGGAATAAATGTAGGGATCATGAGCTTATTACCGAAAATCAATGAAAGATTTTTTGATAAGTTATTTCCCCCAATGAAGGTCAGTGAAAGGAAATTGGAAATCAATCAATTCAAATAGGAAGATGCAGAGTCTCTTGGCGAGGCTTTAGAAAGATTCAAAGAGATGCTGAGGAGATGTTCGGGGCATGGATAAGTGAAATGGGCATAACTCTAGATTTTCTACTATGGGATGAACCATAGCACGAGAATACTAATAGATGCCATAGCAGGTGGCTCTTTACTGACCAATGATAAGGATGGAGCATTGGATCTCCTTCATCTTATATCTTAAAACTCTATAGCCACTAATCATTTCACAGTGAGGAAACCAACAAGCATATACAAGATTGATTCGCAAGCTACAATTATGGTATATAACTATCAAATCTGAGCAGTCAAATGACAAAACTTCAAATGGGACATTAAGGTCTACAATTAATGCTACAACCCAATAATCACCATGCTATGGTGGTTAACCAAATGGACATACAACAATGAATGAAATATGAAGAAGTGAGCTTTATGAGCAAATTTAAGTTGAGGGAATGGCTCTTCAAAGGTTTTATTAAGGATACATCAACAACAACCATAACTTCACTTACCCAAATCCTGATGGTGAATTGAAGTTACCTTAAGGCTTACATCAACAAGTCCAATAGGGGAAGTGATAAGTAATTATTTATACTTATATATAAGGTTAGTTTAATAGTACATTTAGTATAAATATCCTTAAATGAGCTCTAATTCGTGATATTATTGCATTTTTACGGAATTAAGGTGTAAAGGAAGGAAATGAGCAAAAAAGAAGAAGAAATGGAGTAAAACCTACGAAAATATGGTTGGCGTCGTGGCTACACATGGTGACGTTATGGGAAGGCAAAGAATGACATTGGAGAGTAAAGGAAGTGAATAAATCAACACTAGAGTTTCAGCGCAGTGGTGGCATTGTGGTGCAAATGGGACGGCTTTGAGACATGCAGTGACACTTTGAGGTACCAGGGTGTCAAAAGAGATACATGTATTGGCAGGTAGTGGCAGCGATGTAGCCTAACATACGACACGCGGGGCATTAGTGACAGTGCCACACACATAAAAATAAAAAGTTAGAGTTTTATTTCGAATTAAATTGTAAAGAAGGGTTTCTAATTATTATTAGGAAGTATAGATATGTATTAGGATGTGGTAAACTCACCACGTCAACTACTTGGAACCATAAGAGAGGTTTAGCACAGTTTTACTTTAGTTTTGAGTATTAAGGAGTTTTGTGTGGAGAGAATGTTGAAGACTCCACTTTTACAATTCGAGTTTGGTTTCATTAATCTAATTAAAGGTAATATTTATAGTCATCTCTAATTTACAATGAACTTAATTATGAATTTTAATGTGTGTGTTCCAATAAAGTGTGAGTAGTCTATTTATCTTAGGAATCAATGGATCCTATAATATGAATGTTATGCTTTGAATATGAATAAAATGTGAATATAAAAAGTGCAATGGTTAAAATTTGAAATAATTTTGAGTGTAATGCTTTCGACATCTTGATCACATATTTAATGAACTTAGGTTTTAAGAGTTGTCATGGCCATTGAAACTTTTAAAATGGACATGAATGGGACATCCATAAAATATACAACATCAAGCAATAATTGTTGATTAGGGAGGCACAGATTGTAAACTTAGTTGGTTATGAATCCAAAGATTTAGGAGTTAAAGCAATATGGAGCTTAAGTTATTCACACCGATAGGTGGAGTTCTAGTTTGCACATTTGAATCCGTTATTTCATGACAGTGGGTTGAAGTAGATTTGAAGGAAATCTGTCTATTGTAATTATGCATTGCACTCAATATATCGAAATGTAAAAGTGGTTGAAAAGCATAGTATTAAATTACCTAAGTGAAGTTGTGAGCTAAGATATCCTTAATATAAGAGTTAAAGTAAAGTTAAATTGTTAGATAGATTAGTTTAGTATAAAACCAATTAAAAAAGGATTTCCTTAGTAATAGTTTGAAGTTAAATGGGTAAACAACTAGTGCAAAAACCTTTCCCTCAAGACGATATCATGATAAATGTAAGTTGGTTACACTATTACTACAAGCGAGCCGTTACACTTGCGGCATGTGCATAAGGAAGCTAGGACAGAGTAACGCCATCAAGAACTAATAAAAATAGATTGGTCAGCTAGCCATCGCCTTGAATTCAGGGTAAGAAGGAAAGTTTTCGAGTAGCGCTATTACCAATCCCATTGAAAACGTTAGTGTTATTCACGTGATAAACTTTATGACAATGAATGAGCCAAGAAACAAGCAAGTAATGTACAAGCCAAGAAAATTCGACACTCTGGATATGAGGAAGTATGAAAAGATGCATGAGTATGGAAAGGAAGTAAAGAAAGATGAACTCGAAGGGCTCGATCAATAAATAACTAATGCCTTGAAGAGTGGCAAAAAGGGAAAGAAACAATGTAAGGCCAAGCAAAAAGATGAAGGACTTTTTGAAGAAGCACTAAAAGGAAATGTCATCAAGGTAGTCTCAAGGAAGACGGAATCGAAGTTCAAGTTCATACCGAGACTCCAACTAATCAAAATGAGAGATCCTGGAGGAATATGCATGCCAATAAGTATCAATGGGAACCGATTTAGAAATCTCTTATGTGATACGGGAGCCTCACTCAATGTCATGCCACTAATGGACATGTTACACATTGATTCAAAGATCAATTATCCCGATATGATAAACTTGCAAGTAGTTGATGACAAGCTGATACCAACTATAGTCAATGTCTTGAATGTGGAAGCGAATGTGAGTAAATTCACATTCATCGTGGATTAAGAGGTTGTGGATCACAACATGGATGATGATGATGTGTCTATAATATTTGGGCAGCCATTCTTGAACACTGCCAATGCATACTAGTACATACAAAAAAAAGAAAATCACTATGAGAATCGATGAGGGTGATGATGCAGAGGAAGTTGTCTTTGTTGATGGAGAAGAAGTACATCTAAATGGGAATGGCATCATCATCTCCGATCTACAATTGGAGTATCTCCATTTAGACTCGGACTAAATGAGCAAAAAGGCATTAGGCTAATGACGTTAAAATAATTGCTGCTGCGACGCAACCCAAGGTTTTAAAATTTCAAATTTTTAAATTTCAGTTAGTAGTTAGTCATTTAATTTTGTAAGTATAAATAAAATGTTTTAGTTTCTAACTTTTTGAAAATTTGTGTCGAATGTGCAAGAAATAACATTTATTGAGCGATGATTCATCTGAATGGAAATGTCTCACTAAAATCATTAAAGAGTGTAAAAGAACAAGGGAGTTCAAGCAGTAAAGTTGAGGTACACGGGCAATTCACGGGTATGTTTTTATGAAATTTTTATATTTACATGGATTTCATGCGATCACAAAATCTTGTGTAAGTGATACACAAAGTTGGAGAAACCTCAAGAGTAATTAAAGGAAAATACAAGCGAAAAACATTAATAGACTGCTTGACTTCGTGGCTATGAGCCACGGCTCTGTGCCCATAAAGGACGATGCTAGTGTCAATGATGGGGTTTTAAACCCCATGTTCATCATTTTCTTTACACTTGCATCCAAAAACCCACTACAACCACTAATCATACATCCCCCTAGAGCCAAAATTTGATCATTTCTGAGTGCGATAATAGAGTTCTAAATGATTTAGAGTGAAAGAAGCTTGTGCATTATGGATTTGCACAAGGTGCAAAGGTAGGGCTTGAATTAGGGGAATTTGATTTCAAAAGAAGTTAGGTTTTAGTTTATTAGAAAAGTGAGAAGGCTTGGAGCGATAGATACTTGGAAGAGTGTTCTACACTAAAAAGTAGCCCGATATTAAGGTATATTTACAATTTCATTAGTTATGTTTTGAATTTTGAGAAATTTTAATGAAATTGCATGAATAGTGGATTTGAGGTTGTTGGATAAGGATTTGCAAGTAGTATGACTATTGAGCATCAATATAACCCATAGAGAATTAGTCTACACTTTTTACATTGTTTGGCACGTGAATGATCTATGTGATATAAATTTTTATTTATAGGTGATTTCGGGACCTGAATTGCTAGTTCCATTTGTTGTATTATTGTTTGAGTTGAAGAGAATGCTGAGAACAAGGAAGTGAGTATGCCAAACTAGAACAAATAATTTCGAGGCATCAACCTCAAGAGATCCCATAGAGGAGCTTAGGCCATTTAAGTCCAAATATTTCATCGGTAGAGAGGCCAAGGATAGATATTAGGATATTCAACTGATAAGTCAGTATTTATATATATTTAGTAGTTTTTTTTAGTATATTTGATTATGCAAAGTATCTAAAATATATATTTAATTATATTTTTTGGTCGTTTTTAGGGGAAACAGAGTGCGCGGTTGAATTTGTGGCGGAAAAATACTCAAAAGGAAGTTTTTACATGTAGTGATCGGATGCCAAACAGTTTGCCTTGATTTACGCATTGTGCGCTGTGTAGAATTGGAGACAGCATATTTCAACCAATTAGGAGCTGCCACATCAGCGCACATCTGCTCTCCTCCAATTACGTCTTGCCACTTCAGCGGTTCGATCAAAGTAGCTGACACATGGCGCATTTTCACCATCTCCAAGCACGTCATCATAGACGGATAAACCAATGGGAGAGTGCCACATCATGCTCACACCGCCAGCTTGCAATCAACACACCGGCTCCACCAATCTGAAGGTTCCACGTAGCACAATTAAAGTACACATCACACACTAACATTTCTCCTCGCTTCAGCCGCCCATCGATCTGCCTCGGGATGCGTATTCGCACGAACTCCTAGAATTTCATACCTAATTGTGCGACTTTTTCCTTTGCCTTTTGGGTGCCACGTGGCGCGCAATCATCTATGCACAACACGTCATCAGCAACGCTTTCCTCCAATCAGGCGGCAACACGTGGAGTTCTCTCACAGCATACATCACGTCATCGATAACGCTTTCTGCCAATCAGGTGACGACACATCAACGCGGCGACAGGAATGGACCAATAGCGTGCGAACACGTGACGGACACCTATTTCTCAAGCCAAAATAGCCCTATGATGCTCCTCGGCGCACGAGTCACCTCCCCAACCCTAAAAATTAGTTTCTCTCACCTTCCGAGACCAATTTTTAGCAGTTTTATATATTAGGAACTTAAGTATTCTTATTTTAGGGGAATACCGACTATTATTTTTTTAGCATCGACTTTCTTCGACGACGATGTTCGGCTAATCAACTACTTGCCTAGGTCGAAGGAGAAGCAAGTCGGGATCATGGATTCACGACATATTATGTGAGATCTTTTATTTTATTATTTCATTTAGTTTAAATTATCCTATTATATTGTTGTTGACTTTAATGATTATGGTTTAGATCTAAGGTGTGTATATGGCCAATGCATGCTTTTAAGTAGACAATCTATCGTTATTTGGACTATTAGTATCCGTGTAATTGTACTTTTGGACCAATAAAGTGGCATACACTCAATCATTTGCCGTCAAACCCTTTCGGTTCTTGAGCGTGCAACAATCGAATCTACGTTAAATTGGAAGATGATGCGATCAGGTTATTTAGGATTAGTGTTCCCACAGACCCATATTAATGTGGTTAGTGTGTTAAATTCGATTGTCAGATGTCTAGGGTTATACATTAATTAGGGAAGTAGTTAGTGGCAAACGTCCTGGCTATCGAGATTAGAGGAATGAGGAATTTTTGGTGGATGTCGTTTTTCTATAGCTAATATAGGAGAATTTAAATTAATAACTTTTTGGGAAAGATTGAAGACCATGATTGCAATTGAATCTTGATCCTGATTTGTTGAACTGCAGACTTAGGTGTTACTTAGGTATTAATTAATTGTTTTGAAAATTATTTTAGTTGTTTTATTTTATTTAGTTTAGTTAGATTAGTTAGTTAAATTAATTTATTTTAAAACCCTCGATTTTTTCTTTTTTTATTATTTTTAACCTAAGAAAGACTGCCAATCTCTGCGGGATCGACCATTTGCCACTATTCTACAAAATAGTTGGTTTAGGAACTTTACTTTATTGACGTATTCGGCGCGCATCAATTTTTGATAGAGAGTTCATTTGTAAAAGAGGTATAAATTTTCTAGCCAAATATGAAAAATGATTGAACAACTTCATTATATGACAAAATTAGGAGTATTTTACTCAAGATTATAGAAATAATGAAATTAGAGGGGTAAGTGGAATTGTGTATGAATTTTATGCCAATGAAGTTCACTAGAAAGGAGGAGCCAGTGAAAGTGAGAGGGGTGTTTTTCCCCTTTGATAATCGTGAAATTAATAGCATCTATAAATAACGAGCATTTAAGTATGGCTGGAGCAGAACCAAGTTTATCGGATGATCTATATAAGAAACCTTATAACTTGTACACTTTAGGAGCCATAGAGAGAGCATTGGTTATCTAAGGATAACTCGGCTTGGGTAATGAGAATTGAGAATGTGCCTAAGTACATCAAGGGGGAATGTTAGGAAAGTCTATCGAATTTGGCAACACATCTTTGTTGCATCGCTATACCCCACCACTTAACAGGGAGAGATCAATAAATCAAATGCAGTTTGTTTATATGAGATTACGAGGAACAGAGAGATCGAGGTCGGCATGATCATGTACACCAATATAAAGGAGTCCATCATATCAAAGCTAGACAACAAATTGTTGTTTCCTATATTGATTACTCAGTTGTGCTTGAAGGTTGTAGTTAGACTACGAAATGGTAAATAATTTGATAATGAGGCCCAAACAACCATGGATGAGGTTTTCATGCTTTCATTTACATCACTGCCAGGTTACCAAGGCTTCGAGAAGGAGAGAGAAAGAGTTGAGGGAGCTAGACGTGAGGCCAAGTTGTTGGTTAAACAACAAGAAGATAATGAGACTACAACAACAATAGCAGCAGAGTTAGCCCAGAAATTGGAAGATGAAGGATATGAAGAGGAGGAGCTAAAGCAACAGGGATTCACTGAGGGCTATGAGTTTGTAGACTCGCTTATTGGAAAGCAGGACTTAGATGGTCATGAAGTTTTCCTACCACTTCCTCCACTATAGCCATTAGTATCACCATTAGAGGACTTGATTCCAAAGTAGCCGAGGCTATATATTGCTGAGATGAGGAGATAATACTGAGAGGATAGGGCATAATATTAGGTAGCCTTGTTACGATAGGAGCAGGATATGCAGAGAAGAGAGCAAGACCGATGGAATGCAGCGGAACTTCATGTTGTTTTTCGATCATCAGAGAGACACAGCTAGGTATTAGAGGAGTAGACAGATGAGACCTATTGATAGTTCTTTTTGCTTTTCAGCAGCACCGACTTATGTGTTTGATCTGAATGTGGTGCAGAGCAAGAGGGTAGAGTGTTCATTGACACCATCCTTCACTGGAGTTGATGAGGTAGATGATGATGACGATGACACACAGTCCTAATATTGGTGTCTTAGGATTTCTCTAGACCTAGGGAGTTAAGAGATACATTGGTACCATCTTATTTTTAAATTTAAGATATTTTGTTAATTATTTAGTTCTTATATTATATCTTGTGTTATTATATATGTTTGTGTGCTTTAATGTTTCATAATTTCAGGCTTACTTTTAAACCTTGAAGACAAGGTTTGATTTAAGTTTGGAGGCATCAACACTACATTATACTATGGGAAGTGGTAAAAAAGGTTGAAATAAGGATAAACACTGCAAGTATGATCATTTAAATTTTATTTTTGAAGCAATGAAAGAGAAAAACATGGCCATGTATTATTTTTTTATTTACTTACTATTTGAATGTTAAATTAATATAGATTAGGTTATATATAGTATTATCTAATTAATAGGTAGTTTATTTGTATATTCATGCCTTTAATGGAAGATGGGTGGAATACAAGTGTCTTGGTGATACGAAACCTAGAGACCAAGAGTTAGGGAAGACCATGAACTTGAAACGAAAGCAAGGAAATTACTAGAACATTTCTTGTGGAAAAAGTTAGATCTTTAAGGAATAATATAATAAGTGTGAATCTTACTTGAAAATAAAAAATAAATAAAGACTTAGTGCAATGAAGGGAAGAAATAGACATTTTAAATGAAAAGTTGGAGTTAACTTACTTAAATAAGTGAATGTGAGAAGTGCTAACAAGAGTCTTATAAATAAAAAAAAGAGTCTCAAAAGTTCGATAGGAAATGGAGCAGAGAACTTGATGGTTGAAAAAAGTGAGAAAAAATGGAGTCTATAAGAAAGGGAGCAGGGTCCATGAAGTAAAAAGAATAAAAAGGAGGAGAAGAAAAGAAATAACATATAAAAAAAGAAACGAAAGTGGAAGTAAATTAAAACTCTTCGAATAAAAGATTTAACTCGAGTACTAGTAGCTAAATGAGTTAAGTTTTCTTTCCAACTAAATTAAGTCTTATAGCCTCTTAAAGTGTTAAAGTCTACGGAAATTAGTTTCATCTATGCTTATTTGTGAATCCCTAAGTTTAATGAGAAATCATAAGATTGTATACTTGCTACTTAAGTGTTGAGGTGAAACAAAATTATGAGTAGTGATGGTTTTAGTTGTGATCTGCTTTGGTGTTTCGAAAGTGAGTTCTATGTGTTGTTAAAACTACATATCTTGAAAATACAAGTTCTTGCAAAGAAAACTCTTGAGTGGATTATTAACTTGAAACTTAGTGAATTAAAGGATATTTCATGAACAATGTAAAATGAAAGAGAACTAGAGTTATTGGAGTTGTTAGGAGACTTAGTAAAATACACTTTTGCTCAAGACGTGCAGAAACCTAAGTTTAGGGGTATTTGATAAATGATTATTTAGACTTATACTTTGGATTAGTTTATTTGTATATTTAGTATAAATATCTCTGAATGAGATCTAATTGATGGTGTTCATGCATTTTCAGGTAAATAAGGAAAAAGGGAAACAAACGAGCAAAAACGAGAAGAAACGAAGCTAAAACTCACCAAAGTGTGGTTGGTGCCGTGACATGAAGGTGTGGAACTGTGGAGATTGAAGGGACAGTTGGAGGACCTAAGAACATCGTGGGAGAGAAAACAAATAAAAAAAATGAGATAGTGAGGTTGACGCAATGGTGGCGCTGTGGAGCATAAGAGACGACACCGAGGTCACTAAAGAGAAGAAAAGCTGACAAAAGAGGCAAAGCAAGGGCGGGGCCATGACATTATACACATAACTTCGGTGGTTAGGTGACAATACCGAAAGAAAAAATAGAAAGTGAGAGTTCTATTTCGTGTTAAATGTAAAGTGGGGTTTCAAATTGTGTTTATGAATTATAAATAGATATTAGGACATAGTAAACAAACAATATATCAACCATTAACAACCATTAACATATTTTAGCATATATTTACATTATTTTTAAATATTGGAATGATTTGTGGAGAGAAGACATTGAAGACTCACGTGTAGTGATTCTGGTATTGTGTTATTGATTTATTTTAAAGTTTTTTCAATATATCTCTTATTTCAATCAATACCACTATGTGCATGTTTGTTTTAGTGAATTATGAGTAGTCTATTAATCTTAGAGATCAATGGATCCTATGGTATGAATGTTATGCTATAAACATGAGTAGAAACTGAATATAAAAAGTGCAATGATTAGTATTTGTATTGATTCTGAATGTAATGCTATAGACATCTTGATCACATATTTATGGATATTAGGTTTTAGAAGTTATCATGATCATTGAACCTTTTAAACTAAACATAGACGGTACAACCGTAAAATATATAACATCTAGTGATAGTTGTTGATTAGGGAGGCACGGATAGTAAAATTAATTGGTTATGAATTTAAGCATTAGGAACATTAAAGGAATGTAGAGCTTACCTTATTCACACCGATAGGTGGAGTTCTAGTTTGCACGTTAGAATCTTTCCGTCACAATAGTGGGTTAAAGTGGATTTGAAAGAAATCTGTCTATTCTAATTAGGCATTGCACACAATATGATAAAAATGATAAAGTGGTTGAAAAGCATAGTATTTCATTACCTAGCTGAAATTATGAACTAAAATAGTTTTAATATAGAGTTTAAAGTAAATTGCATTGATTCGATAGTTTAGATTAGTTCAATTTAGTTATAAGACCATTTAAAAATGATTTCCTTAGCAATAGATTCATTGTATCTAAGTATGTAGTGAGTGCATACACCTTTCCCTGGGGACAATGTCCGTAGTCAACGTAAGTTGATTACACTATTACTACAATCGAGCCATTATACTTGCGGCCAAGGTCAGTATCCTATCCCAGTGCCATCCCATGTCTTCCATGGCCCCGCTAATGTGCCGAACGTCGTGCCTCATTTTTTACCTTACCTCAATCTCCCACACTGTGTCGTCATCTCCCCGAAGTGCCAACTATCTTTGCCACAACTTCAAACCAACTTATTAATTTAGCCTCATTTCTTTACTAATTTACGCCTTTATCTTTTGTTTGTCTTGCATACCTAAAAATACAAAAATAAAATCAATTATTGCTCATTTCGAGATATTTAGGCTAATTATAATACTAAACTAATGCTATATATAAGTATAAATAATTTCTTATCATTGATCTTATCGTACTTTTAAAGTTTTGGTTGAATTAAGAACGCAAAAATAAGAAGGCCAAAATTGTAACTTTGATTACGCTCATTAAAATTTGTTTCGCTATTTTATAAATATGAGCTTTTCAAGAAACTTGGGGTACATCCCAAGACAAATTGCTGCTTGGCTTCAAGCCAAATGAGATCTAATTTAAATTACATGTGCAGCTAACATATTTATATAATGGAAAATATTAGAATGACAACAACAATGTCACACTACAAGACACTTTAGCTCGTAAGAGCCTTCCATACAACTTTGACCTACGTGTTATGCATCGAGAACTTATATACCTGTCTCTTGAGGCACATATGGATGACTTTAATGTGTCTTGTGGTGTGACATTGTGTCATCATTCTATCACTTCTCTTATATAATACCAACAACCGGTTAGTCCAAGTGATAAGGGACTTGGTCTCATCTAGCAAGGTTTTGAGTTTGAGTATTGTGAATAACAAAGGGGTTAACACCTAAAAAAACACAAACTATTAGATTTTTTTACAAATCTAGAACAAACTTTGATATTTTTCAAATATATCATAAACTTTACCTTCTTTTTTGAAATCTACTGTAAACCTTATATTTGCTTTAATCTTGCAATCCACTTTACCATATTTTGATTTTTTTATTTCATCTCATTTTGACCATTGTCCTATACCATTATACATAACTAAGGATCTAGATGACTCAAAAAGGGATCTCATGCTTTCTTCAACTTAGTCTAGACTATAGAGGAAGATATTTTTGAACTGTGATGCATTTCATGATTTTAAAATTAAGAAAATGCGGCTTGTTGAAACAGTGGTTGTGCGACCGTGGATCCAATGAATTAAAAAAATTATGTTTATTATCAAAATTTGAAAAAATTGAGCTCACATATATACACATAGTAATATTTCTAAGCAAATGAAAAATAAGAGAACAATCGAAGACATGATATGATGATCTGGGTATGCTATTTGTTGAAGTCCTTTTCTTGCGTGTTTTACTATTTCATGAGGGAGGTTTGAATTAAAATAGAAATTGTGATATATTTGTAAAAAAAAGTAAAGTTTGTGATATATTTGAAAAATCTCAAAGTTTGTTCTAGATTTAAAAAAACCTAACATTTTGTATTTTATTTTGGTTAAAATTAGGTTGGGAGGTCCCTTCCATATAAGGCTCGATACTACTCAATAATAGATTAGTCGGGGAGGTTGATGTCGGACACCACGTGAGAAACCATAAAAAACATATTTACTCAAAAATAATACGTTAATACCTATACAAATAAGGGAGCCAATGAGTATGGTGAAGTGGCAATGGTTCGACGACATGTGACTGAGACATATCGTCTGGGTTTGGTGTTATGCAATGAATCCCTTTGGTGAGATTTGGTTGACAACCGCTGATCTAAAGGTTTGGTGTGTTCCGCACCACTCTTCACTTAAAAGTTCGAAGGACTTTGACAAAATCTTCAATAAGAGGTTCAGTAGGCTTTAACTGACTCTCCAACTGGATATTCGGACCTGCGAGGCATAACTACTTGATGATGCATACACAACACAAGAAGAGGGTTTATGTGGAGAGATGATGATGGGGTACACAAAATGAGAGGAAAATGGTGGTATGGTGTACTAACCGCAGTGAGAGGCATAAATGTCATTTTACAATAAAATTGACTTTTTAAAGTCTTGACTTTTTCACTGGGGTGCCCTAAGTTAAAGATGGGGTGTGTATAGCCAAGCTATAAAAAGATTATCGAGGAGCCTTGCTCATACTCGTGCCTAAACATCATCATGTAGCCATTAATGTAGCATTTTAGCATAAAACGTTAACGAAACCAAACAAGGCATGTAATTCAGGTTATATATATATAAGGTACTACTACCATGAGAATCAAATATATACCCATATCATAGGTACATTATTTACAACCATTGTATTCTAATCCAATACATTAATTAAAGTGTGATAAATGCACAAATCATTTAATGCACTACACATTTTGAGAGGGTTCCATGACGTGGGTATATATTTGAGCTCCATTGTACAATATCCCATATATATGTGAGAAGTGCCAGAATGACAACAACAAAGTTACACCACAAGAAACATTGGCTTACAAGAGTCATCCATGTGCACCTCAAGGTGCGGGCTTACATAAATCCCGATGCATAACATGTGGGTCGAGTCACATGGATGGTTCTTATGAGCGAATGTGTCTTATGGTGTGAATTTGTTGTTGTCATTGTAGCATTTTTCTATATATAAATATATCAATCAAATATATAAATGAGCGAATCTTATCTTGATGATTCATAATGAGAGTTACAGTTTTCCCTTATTATTGTATTAATTTTCTCCATCGCTCTCTTTTTCTTCGTCTGCATTGCTTGCTCGCATGGCATAGCTCCAAAATTGAGCCAATCAGAGGGTTTGATTGGGGTTCGGTGACCATGTTGGATTTTGCCCATCTATCATCTGAGATATACTAGTCTTTATTCTTCAACAACTTTGTGCAATTCTTATTTGTCACGTTTAATTCGAGCTTGTCATTTTAATTTCCTTCAACAACATCTCTACTTCCTCCCTTTCATCTATCTTTCGACTTCTTGAATGATTCTAACTTCGATTTAGTCGACAACATCAGTCATCAACTCTGTCGTTGTGAATTAATTTGCTCTCTATTTCTGATGTTGGCATTCTCTCAAGGCTCTCATTCTTCTCAATCTCTAAAAGTCAGTCATGGTCTAGCTACTCTATCAATCTCATTGAAATCCCTTGTGAAAATTTATTCAAATGAGGGATTAAAATCTTTTTGGAAAGGAGTTGCCCCAGCTATGACAGAGTTCTAGCTTTAACTTCGTCACAATTAGCTACTTATTATGAATCCAAGCGAGTCAAGTCTAAATTGCTATTGTTTAATTTGATATCTTCAAAGTAATTTCTATATTTATTGTGCCATTTCTGTTGCATTCCAGTTTTAGCCTTACATGCATATTCAATTTTTTCCTCTATGTAGGTTCTGATTCAGCTAACACCTCTTAAAGAAGGATTTCATGTACACCTCATGTATAGAACACAATTATAACTTCTACCATTTATTTTATTCATAGTTGATGTCTGCATCTCTAATTGATTTAGTACAATTATAAATAAACCAATGTGATACTTCTTCCTTTACGAGAAAACAAACTGCAATTCCTTTCTAATGAAGCACAAGTATTGTAGCTAGAGTTGTAAGTACTATTGTTACTGCACAAATGGGCATAATTGAAACTCATTTTATGTTTCAAGGAGAAACAGAAGGTCGTAGAAGCTATAAAAATATTCTTCACTATGCATCCTAAGTAAAAGCCATTTGAATGTTGTGACTGCTAACTGCTTGTTCATGAAGGTTCATGCTTTTGCTTGATAATTAGTATTTTTATTTATTTAAATTGCCTTTTATTTAAATGGATTTTTATCCTTGAAATGAGATGGTCGTCCAATGTCTTATAAGATGATTAGCTTGTTGCAATTGCACTAATGATTTCGTTGATGCGTGTAGTTTATATTTAGATATTGTTCACCAACTGCTTCAGACAATGCCAAAAATAAATTTTTAAGTACAAGGAAGATTATTGAGTATTTATTTTTGATGATATTGTGCTAAGTCTTCTTTACCAGCTACGGTTATTATGGATTGCTATGTGGCCATTGAAGCCTATATTTGTGGCTTGGCGTGCTAATGTAGGCGATAATGAGCACCATTGGCAATAGAATGTTGTGCTCTTAACTGTATCATGGATCACTTCCGTACTTGAGCAAAAAAATACAAAAAACTAAACCGTTTATGAAATGAGTTTTTTAAAACTAATAATATGCATGCGGGAACAATTTAGGCTTATATGAACTAGGCTTTTCATTAATGTGCTCATTCTTTTCTAAATGTTTTTTACTGCAGGATTATTTTATTGCTAAATTGATTGTTTGCATTAGGAAATTCTCAAGAGATGAGTGTTGAATACATTTTTGAGTTTTTTTTTTCAAGGGAAGAATACATTGTTAAGTTAACGTAGATTGTGTTGTGTGTTAGTGTTTGCTTAGATAAGGAGCATTACTATGTCAACTCAAACTTGTAGGGTGTGTTTGAATGTCATTGCAAGATTCTTTATAGAAATGGAGTTGAAGCAAAAAGGGATTCAAATATTTAAATGAAAATTTTTCTTGTTAGGAAGTTGGTGACCAAGCCCTATTTGTTGGTATCGTCCTATAAGATTCTATCCTCATTTACTATATGGAGCTAATACTTAACATTATTTTACTTTTGGAGCACGATTGCACATGCTTCTTTAGCTTTATTCTTTCATGATTTATTCCTAGCAAGACTAGCGTTAATTATTTTATCTCTTTCGTATTTGATTAATGTGCTTAAGATTCATCATTTTAGAGAATTTTGGGTAAAACTAGAATTGAAGATTGGCTTCTATGAGCTGATTCGATCATAGTGGAAGTTTTTTTATTCTCGATGGAGGATGCAAAATAAGTTGAACTCAACCAGTTTGATAGGATAGCATAGCATCAATTGCTACTTCTTGTTTTGACAATGACAACTTATTGAATTGATTAGGGTTTTTTTTAAAACCTTATAGTTTATATTAATGTGATCTCTCAAAGTGTCGTAGGATTGTGGAGAGTGTTGGAGAGGGAGTGACTGACATGGGAGAGGAGTCTATGTAGTTATAATATTCATTGGAGAATGTGGACATTGGATGCACTACAAATAAAGAGATTAACATGCATGAAAAACTCAGAGTGAACCCAACAAAAAAGTGTGATGAGAAGTAATGAAGCACATGTTATAACGTCGATCCATTCAATTTTCCTTCCTTAAATCTATCTCCTACCTTCCCCATGTGTGGTGCCACATTTTATTTGACTAAGCTTTTGAGTTATGCCTTTCTAATTGGCAATTGTTCATTTAACAACGGATTTTTATTTGAAAATCATATTGTTTAATTTGATACTTAGGAAACCATGATCTAAGTTGCTTGTTTTGTTTTACAAAAATTGGCTATAATATATACTTGCACAATAAATTGTAATTGTATCTGAGATTTTGGTTGAAGAAATATTCGAAATTGAATTTGCATAATAATAAAGTTAGATTGACATAACCTGTGTCTTACTTGATCTTTCTCCCAATGTATATGGATTGTGCAGAAAAAAAATTCTTGACATGTTAGTTCACCTTTTACACATCTTTTTCGAGACCAAAAAACACAAGTTTATTTGTTTGTTAATAAACACATATGTTTAATACTAATTATTTTCCAAACGAAGAGCTTTTCAAGATGCTCAAGGATAGCTAAACTAGAGGTCGTAAAAGAAGATGATGTAAGGCGTTGCTTATCTTCATTATAAGCCAAAAAAACCCATCCAAGATTGCAATAAGCTGTTATATGCTTTCTTATTGATACTATTTTTTATAGCAGAAATGGTTTGATTTATTGAATTTCCTTGTCAAATGTGTACTATGAAATGCGCATCCTACATTTAGTCTCATACATATAGTAATTTATTTACCATTATGTTTTTAGAATACTAAATCATCTGCATAAGAGTTTATATTAAGATAATTTATTGATTTTTTTTGAACATTTTAGTTTTATTTTAAAATTCAAATTCTTAATGCGTATATATATATATATATATATATATATATATATATATATATATATATATATATATATATATATGTAACCTCTAGATTTTTGATCTTATACTTCTCCTTATCAAGTAGTCTTATGAAACACTTGAATTACTTGCCTTGTTTGGTTTGGTGCTAACTTCCATAGAAGTTTACCTCCCAACTTCCCCCACAAAGGAGAAGATAAATCTTCCTTATAGGGGTGAGGGAGTTATCTTTCTTAGGAGATGATGTGAGTTATGAGTTTTGCTTTTTTGATAGGAAAGAAATAACTTTTTGCACCCACCAAGGTTTGAACCCAATACCTTTTAATTTCAATTCCCATATCAAACTATTGGGCCACTCAACTGGTTCGTATTGTGATTTATGAGATAATTGCCCCTTCTTAACTCCCTCTTTCTCATGTCTCTCTTTTATATTTTAATAGGTACTTATGTCAATTGCACATTTTACTATTTTGAAATTATGCAACTTTCGTAATTAAAAAGTTTGAAGTTGAACCAAACAAAAAAAGGACCAAATTGACTAAAATATCATAACCTTTAATACCTTTTGTTATTTATATCATAACCTCTCTAAATTGTTTGATTTATATCATAAGTCATTTTTTAACCCTAAATTTGATGAGGCAGCACCTAAGCAATGAGCTTTAATAATAAATTTAGTAATTATAAGTAATGAAGTGATTTTGAAAATTATTATTTAGGTGTCACCTCATCAAATTTGAAGTAAAAAAGTGATTTGTGATATATAAAGGTGTAAGAGGTTAGGATATTATATCCATTGACGCGCGCCGAACGCGTCAATAAAATAAAAATACCTAAACCAACTATTTTGTAGAATAGTGGCAAAGGGTCGATCCCACAGGGATTAGTATTCTTTCTAAGGTTTAAAAAGAATGAAAAGGGAAATCAAGGGTATTAAAAAATGAATAAATTAATTAATGTTTGAAATAAATAAACAAAACAATGAAAATAATTTGAAAACAATTAATAAAAACACCTAGGTCAAGACATACAAGTTCAGTTCGATAAAAGATTGGGTCTAGTCGTCGATTTATGTAAAATATGCAAACAAAATATCCTAATGTAGCTATAGAACCGGTAACGTACGCGGTTCCTCGCACTTCCTAATATCGAAAGCCAAGGTACGACGGTGACTATTTCTCTAGTCAAAACGTATAACCCTATACTCAAGCGCATTGGGTTTAACACGTTGATCGCAATAGGTTTTGTGAAGGCACTACACCTAGACAAACGAATCACTCGTGTGTCCAATTTAGTCTAGATTTCTAAGGTATTCAATCGGTCCCAAAAGAGACTAATCAATTGGTTGGGTCAATTGCCACTAGTGTGGTCTTATTGCATAACTACGGATACTTACGACTCACTAACAAATAAATCAAGGTTTAAACAAGTGTTTAACTTCAATTATTGAAACAATACCAAAGAAAATAAAATATTAATGAAAAGATTGATATTAAAATATATAAATCTCACAAATCTATTGATACTCGCAGTCGAACCTCCCTCGCAATCTTGCCTAGGCCATGAGTTTAATGCCTCATGGAAGAGAACACAAAAACAAAAAATAGAAAGAGGGAGATTTGGAGAGCCGTCGGCCTCCAGAGACCGAATCAAAAAATAGGAGATGACCCAAAACTGTTTTCGATCCCCTAATTAAAACTGCGAGGTTTTAATTGTGACACGTGGGCCGAGGACGATCAAATGGTTGTTAGTATTTTGCTTCCAGCCTCTGCCACGTGTCAGCGTTTGATTGGGTAAGCAAACTGGCATGTGTGACATGGCGCGTTGTGATCGGAGGAGAACCTGCTGGTGATGACGCTGGTGAGAAAAGGGCTGCCGCGTGTCAGTATTTGATTGGGTGGGACAGCTGCCTTTTGCAGCTTTGCAGGGGCATGCGTCAGCTACTGACGCGAGCAGACGAATGGACGACTGCCACGTGACGTGGAGTGGCGGGTGTGACAGCTTTTGCTGGAACGCGTGGACGAGTCCGGGCGTGACACATGGACTGCAACATTAAACCAGTGAATGACGTAGTGACACGTGGACAACAACTGTGGAAAATCGCTCAAATGCGCATATCTCGTGACGTATCTTTTGGTGTCTGATCACTGTGTATGAGTAGTCCATTTCATGCAGGTTTTCGCCACGAATTAAACCGCACACTCTAAAAATCCTAAAAATGAATAATAAAGATAACTAGGCCCATATGTCGAAGATTCAACAATAAAAATACATAAATAAACTATATATAATATGCATAAATAATGACCTATCATCCATATAAGCCAAAAAAACTTATATAAATGTTTTCTATCATGGACAAAATTTCTAAATCTTAGTTTAATTCTTTAATTAAGATCAGTGACCCGTGACGTGGGACTCACATCGAGATATGTGACATGATCAAGGCAATGTGGTCGAGGTATATGTTATATTTGTTGTGATGCATGCCTGATGTATTGTATATGTGTAGACTACTAAGTCACTCCTACTTCTGAATAAGTGTGGAGAAGTGAGTGAAAAACCGACTTGAAATGCGTGCCGACATGGGATCGGGGTAGAGAGTGATGTGGTGAGTTCATTTTAAGTTTCGTGTAGCTTAAACAGTTGAAATAATGTTGCTATAGTTGATTTTATAGTAAATGTACCTATGGCCTCGTTTGGTTTGTTTTTGTCAACTTATAGTGCGAGCAGAGATAACTCCTTAGAGTTAACTCACAGTGTAAGTTCGTATTTTATGTTTGGTTGAACTTTGAACTTGCAGGGAAGATGTAAATTTTTAAAAACTGTAAAATGTGGGAATTGACATAAATACCCTTCGAGTTAACTCACAATGTAAGTTCATATTTCAAACATATTTTTAAAATAAAAAAGAAAGTATTATTATTTTCACCGCATAAGCTAATATTTATTTATTCGGAATTAAAAAATTGAATTGAATTAAAAAAATAAAATATATTTACAAAAAAATTAAAAAAAAATTAAATAATTATATATATTTTTATATTTATTTGAAATAATTTTTAATAATAAATACCATAAAAGACAACTAATGATAATTCTTAAATATATTTCTCACTTGAAAAATGTTTTTTTTATGAATGAACGATTTATTTAATTTTTTATTATAGATTAATAACAAGCATTTGAAAGAGTAAGGACATTGGTAAATGTAAATTTGTGAGGGGTAATTGTGCCCATATAAGTCCCGGGAGTTATCTCATTTATGGGGGGTGTGGGGAGATATCTCACACCCTTCCAAGTAAGTTGGGAGATAACTCACATGGAGTTGGGCAACCAATAAGATCTGTTCTCAACTTCATGTGAGTTGTCTCCTTGGAGATATCTCCATCTCATACCAAACAAGGTCTAAGTTAGTAATTTAAAATAAATAACCATTTGATATTCCTTGAGATACGTGTTGACACATCTCGAAACCAATTGAGTTTGACATTGGTGTTAGTTGAAAGAAGTTAGTGGAATGAGAAATGTGTCAAGTTGAAGGCCATTAGATAAGTCTCGAGATACCTAGGTACTTAAAGATTAATGGCTATTAATTAATATAACTTAATATATAAGATTGGATAAGATCAACTCATTCAAATCAAAATATTTCATCTACAAAAGTTTATGGAGAAAAGAAGTTGCTGGAAGAGAATAGATCAGCAAGATTAAGAAGGAAAATTTGGTGTAGGAGGTGTTAATCAAGTTAGGTGTGTGCATCCACTAGATAATTTTAATTTACACTAGCTAACTTAGCTTAATTTCATGAATTCATGAGATATATGATGTGCAGTTGTTGTTATGGTTTTGGGTGTTTGATTTGGATCTTTAGTAGGTGTTAAAAAGAGATCCAAAAATGTTGAAAAAGCCTATATGCAAAGAGTACTTAGAATTCTAAGCGCAGAATTTTGGGATTTCCTGCACATAGCATGCTATTTCATATAGCGTGCTAGAGAAATTTGGTAGCGGGCTAATGAGGTGACTAGTACGCTAGGTAGATTAACCTGTGCTCTAGGTGCTATGACAACCCATAAATTAGAATTTTCTAACTTAAACTCAAACAATATAAACAAGTTCAATACCCTAAATGAAGGTCTAAACACATTCAAAAGTATGTTAAATGATATCAAGAACCTGGGGAAGAGTCTCAGGGGTTTAGATACGAGTTTTGAGGTGTTGAGAGGCCAGATTATCTAGAAAATTTGCGTGGATTGTAAGTAAACTGATTGAAATATTTATTTACATTTCATTCCTATTTTGTCATTTAATTGCAGTCCTTTAGATTGATTTACCTATTATACTCTAGATACCATGACTTGTTTCGTTTCTCAATTCATGAGTTTGCTATCATGGTATTGATTATTGATTAAATAGTCTCATTGACTCTAAATCATGTGCTATGTAATTTTTTTATTATTGTTATATTTGATGAAATGAAATGGCATGCTATTAGGTAGATATTTGATGGTATTGTACATATAAATCCCCTTGTGCATTAGATATGCAATTACATTATTGGATTCATAAATTATGTCATTTCTTGGGTAATAAAAGTAGTTCTTATATATAGGATCATGATGCGATAGAGATGGCGCGACACAGGGGGTCACTAGACTTCCTGGGTGATCGGGATTTCACCACAATCTTACGCAGCACACGGGGAATGAGACCCGAGGTTATTGGATAGCACATATAGCACAAGTGACTACCACTTGTGAAAGATTATAAAGGCGTAAAGCTCAGCTCCGACCTTCAACAGAGATGTAGAGCACAACTTCATCCTTATATAATGGAAAACAACACATGATATGACTCATGGCCGACTAACCCTAGCTCTTTACTACTTGGCCGAGTGTTAGTTTCATTTTATTTAGCTGGAGTATCTTATAGTATGACTTTTAGTCAGCATAGTTTCTATTCTTATGCTTTCATACACTTGTTGTATATTTGGGAATCTCAACAACTGTCTCTTAGTATTAATTTCTACTTTCCTGTCCGAACCAGCCTTTGCATAACGCTGGGTTTAGATCTATTGAGTAGCTGACTAGGCAAATAGAAGATAGACGACTAACTCAAAGCCGATGGAGTACTGCTACATCAGGTTTTCTAGGTTTAGTTTTGTTGTACGACGTTTTTATGTTTTCCACATACTTTTGGGGTTATATATATTGTGGGTTGAGAGATAATACCTTGACCAGATACATGATGATATTTTATCGCCGTTTTATATATATATATATATATATATACGCACGCGATCTTTATTTCTTGGTTTTTCATAATTCTTAGGTATCATTTTATAAGCTTCCACTGAATAAACTCTAAATTGTATAACTTTTAATTAACTCTGATTTACTAATTGAAATAGGATAAGAAGATGGTTATTCATTTAATAAAAGGCTGACTAATTCATTCTTAAGTCCTATATGGCGAGATCAGGGCTTAGCGACGGGATTAGGCCGAGCAGTGCCCTAATTTGAGAAGGGGTCATGACAAGTGGTATTAGAGCCTAGGTTTGTAAAGCCTAGGTTTATAGAGCCTAAGTTTATAGAGCTTAAGTAGTGGAATGTACTTATTCTACAATATGATACTCAAAGTCACAGCTCGTACAACTGGCAAACTTTTCTAATAAAGTAACAAATAAAATTTAAATAAGGAACATAAATTTTAGCTGTGGAAAACCTGGTGATCCTTGCCTAGAAACCATTAGTTGGGAAGTGAGTGAAACTGAAATGGAGATTTCTTATATGTACATGTTAGTTTCTATATGTATATATATGCGTTACTCATGTAGTAGTGGATTTGCATTTACTATAAACTTGCAAACGCTAATGGATGATTCACGTAATAGCGGGGATGCAGATGCTAGAAGTAGCCGGCCTCCTTTTCCATCTATTGATGATTTTCAGAGGTTACCTGATTGAGTAGCTGCTTACGGACAATAGTTAGCTAATTTTATTGCCATGATGATGTCACATTTTCTCTACTAGCACAGACACCCGCCCCTACTACTGCTAGTCCCAAATTACCAAGAGTAGCCATTTCGGTAGTACTGACTATATTGGTAATGACAACACTAGGGAAAAAAATAGTCTATACACCATGTTTCACACCTCCATTTTTTTGCTCGACAACAAAGGTTCAGTTGGTGAAAGATTTCATTAGACTGTAGCTAGTGTACTTCAATGGTTAGCGAGATTTTGAGAAGATCGAGAAGACAATTTTGCCTAAAGACGAATTGTATAGAGTCTTGAGGATTGAGGATTGACTTTGAGTTGAGATTTTGTCGTATACACTGCAGAGAGATGCTGATATCCGATGGCGTACGATGCTAGCTTCTAATGGTGAGTTTTGAGACTTGGGATGCCTTTAAGAAGAAGTTCTACTAGCAATACTTTCTGCCTGCGATAATGAAGAGGTTGAGGAAGGAGTTTATGAATATGAGAAAAGGAGCTGTAGAGTTAGTGATGAACTATAGAAATTGATAAGGTTATCTAAGGTAGTTTGTTGGGGATTTAACTAGTAAGAGGTGACTCAAAGAATGTGTACCATTCTGGAGATGAACTGAGGCCAGATATTGAATTTAATGTTATTTGCTCAGGTGCCACGACTTTGGGTTGGATTTATGAGCATGCACTTTCTCACGAAACGTATTACTTGAGTATAGTTGTTGATGGGACACCGTTGGGATAAACGCTGTTAAGGGATCAGATTGTGGAGTTTGAGAGGAGAAGACAAAGAGGCAAAGGAAAAAGGAGATGGGTGAGATGTTCTCTAAAATCAGGGACAGCCACATCAGTTGTATTTTATGTATTTTCTCTACTCTATTACTGACTATAATTGGTAGACCTCCCTTACCACCACAAGTCAGACATGCGTTGTCAGCTCATACTACTTTGTTAGCTCTTCCAGCACCACCAACGCCACTTCAACAGCTGTAGGGTAGTAGAGGTCGAGATGGTTCTTGATAAGGACAGAGACATGCACAGTCCCAAGATCAGAAACATAGTCAGTGTAGACTAATTACTTGCTATAGGTGTGGTCAGATTGGGCACGTGATTAGAGATTTTCCACAGCTAGGAGTTGTGATTCCACCGCAAAGTCGATAAGGTGTACATATTGTAGCACAGCCAAATGCCGATGCCACACGGGGACTCATTGAGGGTACGATTTCCATATGTGGTAGGGATTTATATGTTTTGTTTGATACGAGATCTATAATATCTTTCATTTTTGATCAAATGATAGGCATCTGATACCGGTTAGAGTTAGCATACATTTGATTTTAAGTACCACGGCCAGGGATAAGTTTTACCCTAATTGTCTTGTTGAGGGATGTCTAATAGAGATAGGTAAGTTAGAGTTACCTGCAGACTTTAGGGTTCTCGATTAGGGATGGATTGGCTAGCAACGTATTACGCTCATATCGACTATTTCAATAAAACAGTGATATTTGATATTCCAAGGCGTCCGATGCTCACTAAAGGTCGACTTTCGACTAGTGGAGAGATCAAGACTCTGATATCTTTATACGCAGTAGCAGAGAGTCAAGTACCCAGATTTAAGGAGATTTCGATTGTGTGCGAGTTTCCAAATGTATTTCCAGAGGACTTACCTGGTTTACCACCACCGAGAGATATAGACTTCATCGTTGAGTTGGTACCAGGCACTAGGCCTATTTCTATACAAACATAACGCATTGCTCAAAGAGATTTGGATGAGTCAGTTATAGGATTTAGGACAGAAGGGATTTATTACACCTTCAATGTCACCTTGAGGAGCATATGTCTTGTTTGTAAAGAATGAAGATGGTACTTTGAGGCTGTGTATTGACTAGAGACAGTTGAACAAAGTCACAATCAAGAAAAAATATCTATTACCATGGATTGATGATTTATTTTATCAGCTGAGAGGAGCATAATTTTTCTCCAATATAGGCTTAAGATCAGGGTATCATCAGCTTATGATTAGGGATGAGGATAGGTCCAAGACAACGTTCAACATAAGATATGGACACTATCTATTTACAGTCATGCCGTTTAGTTTGACCAACAGTCCTGCCATGTTTACTGACTTGATGTATCGAGTGATAAGAACATTTCTTGACCACTTCATGACAATCTTTATTGATGATATATTGATATATTTAAGGACTCAAGAAGATTATGCGTAACACCTCAGGGAGATGTTGCAGACTTTGAGGGAGGATAGACTCTATGCGATGTTCAACAAGTATGAATTTTGGCTGTCAAAGGTTAAGCTTTTGGGACTAGTACTTGGAACAACATGCATTGCTATAGATTCGACCAAGATTTTGGCTATTATGGATTAATCGGCACCAACGTTAGTGATGAATATCAAGAGTTTTCTTAGGTCAGCAATATATTACATCAGATTTGTGAAGGATTTCTCGATGATCGCTTCACCGATAATAGATGGACCTAAAAAGGAGTCAGATTTGATTGATCTAAGGAATGTGAGGAGGCATTTGCTCAGCTGAAGAGGTTGTTGAGTACCGCACCAGTGTTGGTATTGCTAGAGGTCGGATAAGGATTCACGGTGGCTTATGCATCTAGACAGCTAAAGATACATGAGAAGAATTATCCCACACATGACTTAGAGTGGCAGTGGTGTATTTGCTCTAAAGATATGAAGACATCATCCGTATGGAGAGAGGTTCACACTCTACAATAATCATAAGAGTTTGAAATACCTCTTCACATAAAAAAAGCTGAATATGAGATGGCGTAGATGGTTGGAGTTTCTAAAGGACTATGACTTTTCTCTGGAATATCATCAAAGAAAAGCTAACGTAGTTATTGATGAGTTGAGTAGGATACCGATTGGAGATGCCGATGTTGTTAGATGTCATATGACGCATGAGTATGGATTACTCAAGGGAGCGGCGATGATGAGTTAGTCAGATATTACTACCGACACTAAGGGTATGATTTGTACACAAATGTGGCTACATACATTGTCTACACAAAAAGTGTCAAATGGCTAAAGAGCTGACATTCTATACCAGAGGTTAAGTGAGTTAGCATAGAGTGTTTATTCTACTGAATGGACGGAGACAATGGATCAGTGTCGGAGATTTAGATGCACATTATGTACATTGACAGTGATAGAGCTAAAAGATGAGATTCTTCAAGATTTACCCCATTCTTGGATCACCGTTCATCCAAGTAGTACCAAGATGTACCATGATATGAAGAGAAACTTTTTATAGCCTGGGATGAAAGCAGACATGTCGGAGTTCAACATAAACTATGGGATTTCCCAATAGGTGAAGGCCAAGCATCGTAGACATGAAAGATTATTGCAGTCGCTTCCCATCCACGATGGAGGTAGGAAGACACGGCTATGGATTTTATCAAGGGATGTCGAGGACTGCCAGACGACGCGATTATGCCTAGATGATTGTGGACTGGTTGATGAGATCTACCCATTTCTAACCAGTTGTAGCTCACTACACATTCGCTACAAAAAAATAACACATTAGAAACGATATTAGAAACGAAATAAGATTCCATTGTTAATTAGAAATGGAATAGAGACATAATATGATGGTAAAACGTTTTATTTGTTTGAAATGAAATAGTGACGGAATATAAGCGGAATAGAGACAAGATTTAATTTCGTTTCTAAAAAAATAGCGCCAAACTTGTCCACCAGAATTTCCCATGTTTAGATGCGTTTTAGCCGCACATCTGCCTCGAGATTCATGCATTTATCAGATAAAATAAAGACCAATTTTGGTGGCCCACACCATTTGGTTTATCTCTCATTTCCTCATAACCCCATTCGAACCCATCTTCTTCCCGAGCCCTAACCCCATTGGACCCCCATTTTCTTCCTGAGCCCTAACCCCATTGGACCCCATTGCATCAATGCATTATCTGTCGTAGCCAGAGGCCTCGCGTCGTCTCTCGTAGCCGAAGCCGTCGTCATCAGTACGCTAGACTCAAAGTCTTGTTCAACGCCCTGTAATTCTAGTGAAACAATGAGCTCAACACGGGAAGATCATTGCGAGCACTCTAAATTCTATTGGCAAACGTTGTACTCCTACAAGTCTTAGCACTGGCTGAGAGAAACAAAGAGAAACTTGCAAAAAAACCTACAAGAGACTTATTAAAGGGTTCTTATACATTTCAACCATGGTGTTTGATGAAATAACCCTAAAAAGCAGATGAATTTTGAGATTTAGGAGAGACCCGGATGAGATCAAGCCTTGAAAACTAGATTTCAAGGACTGGGTCTTCCTCTAAATTGGTCTTTATTAATAAGGATTTGAATCAAGACTTAGGTTTTCCCAAGTGAATCAAAAATTTCTTATCAAGAAAATGAGGGAACGAAGTAGAGAAGTATTGTATTGATTGTGTATGAACAAAGGCAGGTGAGTGATGGGGCTTTAAAAGTGGAAATTTAGTCCGAATGCGAGATTGATGTCGCGAAGGGGTCTTCGCGTCTTCTTTCCTTGTGTTCAAGCTCTTTTTTTCTCTTGTTCCTATCTTGGACAAATATCTATACAATGTTTTCTTTGAATTTCTTTGTATTTTCTTCTTGTGTTGCTATTTTTGTTGTTACTTGTGTAGCTGATTAGTTGTGATTCTTGATTCGTTTGTTTTTTAATTGATCTTGATGATCATGACTTTTTTATCGATCTTGAAGATCAATAGAGACTTTGTTTTTTTATTGTGTTCATTGGAGATCATGGTTTGTTTGTTTTTTCCAGTGGTAGTGTGTTTGTTTCATAAGAAACCGAATCCTGTAAGCTTATAACTGCACATTTTAATCAGTGGTCATTATTTAAGGGTTTGTTTTTTTGATCGTACAGATAGGTCATTAGAACCTTATTCATGTCTCTTTAGTTCATTTTGGATGACCTCTTAGTGTTGGTGTTGAATTATATATGCACATTTTAATTGTTTTTCAATTGGCATTAATTTGAGAATGTATGTTTATCTAAAATGCTATTTACAAGTCTAGCCTTCACCTTTCTTCTCCACTTATCAGTAGGCTTCAAGAACATAGATTAGTTTTTTAAGTGAATTCAAAAGAAGAAAAAAGTTTTTGAAATAAAAATCGTTTAGCCGCACATGACATGATGTAAAGATTTGTATGTGTAAGGCCTAGTAGAAGTCTAAAAATGTGGAGAGACTAATTTTTATGTGTAGAGTTTAGCTTATAAAAAAAACTAAGTAATGAGCTCTTCAAAATGTACGTCAAGGCAAGCTAGAGTTTTTATTCTAAACCTATATGCTATTATTTTTTCTTCATATGACTATTATTTATACCCAACACATGAAAATAAGCCTTATTTGAAGAAAAATTGTCTTGGGGTGGCACACTTATGAATGCTTATTGTAAGGTTTTGTATTAGGCCTAGTTGAAGTATTGAAAGAGAGAGACTAGTTGTAATAGCGGCTTTAGTTTAATTCTCGAACAAAAACATATCTTTAAATGTGGGAAAAAACCCCCAACGACACCAATAAGGCAATAATAACATACTAAATCATTACGTCGCCACCTGCATGGTTGGTTAATTACAAGCATATTAGAGGTAGTTATTAGAAGCCTACGAAATTAATTAATAAGTGATTATGGGGATCACTAGAGATCAGACCACTGTAGTTATTCCATTGTATCTTGGTTTTGTCTTCTATGGTGACATCGCTTCATCCAAGGCCTTCGTCTTCTTATTATTTGACTGTTGTGGTTGTGGTTGTTGTTGAAGAAATTGTTGTTAGTGTATTGTTACATGTGCTAAGAGTAAGAGTGCATTACATTACATGTTTCAAATATGAAGAAAAAAATAAATTTACATTGATGAATTCTTGTATGCATAGTAAGTATAGATTCTAGTGACTCGAACTAACTAAAACAAACCAAAGCAACATAGATATGTACATATGCATGTATATAGATAAAACAACCAAAAGAGAATAGTTATAGATGAATAATGCCTTCAATTATATATTTTCTACTACTAGCTAAGGTTCTAGAAACTAGGATTACTCTATAAGTTGATTTGGCTATTTCACTTAAAATGTCAAGAGATTTGAACTTCTAAGCTTACGGATGTATGAGTGAAAAACTAATTCTCTAAGTCTCTAACCTTTGGGAGGTAAGAGTGAACAACTAATGTCCCAAGTTCCAATCTCTTTTCTTCATTTTTGCGACTAAGTCTCTAACTCTCTAAGTCCCATATATATCTTATTCAAAAAGATAATTGAAATTATAAAATCTAGCTTATGTAGTTTATATATAGATAGACCATCTTCATGAATTAAATCTTGCTTGGCTTAGTCAATACGTATTATTGAATAGTTTTTGTTCAAAGTCTAGCCTAATATTACTAACTTGTTGGACAAAATCATGTGCACTTTAGACTGTACCTCACTACTACGTCTCATCTCATGCATGTTGTGAATTAAGTGAAGCAGGTGAGATCCTCACTATTGCACATATAGTGGGGACTGCTTCATTTGGAAGATTAAATGATGAATATAAATGGAATTCTACATGTTTTTTGTACTTTCCAGCATGAACACCAAATCAACAATGTTGATAAGTATATAACCTGAGAAGCTGGACTCCCATGATGGCTTTTGACTCATGCTGATATTTTTATTATCTCAGGGAGAGCATTTTGAACAACATTAATTGCATGCCTTAGTTGTTTTGTAAGTTTTTTGTATAAAAATTAAGTGCAAGGGATCTTGTACATATAGGGGAATGCTAAAAGGAGACATGGACCATTTCATATGTACTTTTTTCGACATCAATGAAACTTCCTTTATGTAAAACAAAGATAAAAAAATAAATAACCACATTGTTAATACATGGACGTGCTTAAGTAATTAATTGTTTTTTTGTTTAATGGGTAGTTGTACATTTAGTTGAATATGCCTTCGAGTTTTTGCAATATTTTTGTAGGTATTTTCACCCTTCTTTACAACTTTTTTATACGATGCAGTTTTACATTTTTTTGATTTAGTGGTTAGTTGTAAATTCAGCCATTTTGCTGTAATTTCCTTTGGTTTTTTCCCCTCTCTCACACACACGTTCGTTCTGACAGTTTCTACCCTGCCTTCCCATTTCTCTTTAAGTTTTGAGCCATCTTCATCACGGCTGTAAACGTCGAGAATAATTAAGGGAGACATTGATTGATTAAGGTGAGTTCAATTTAGTTATGTTAGATTTGAAGAAATTGATGATGATTTCGACTAGAAATTGATGAATCTCATCTCTCTCTCTAGTTTGCTCAGCTCGATTTATCTCCCGCTATCTCGAAATTAGTGAACAAGGAGAAGAAACATTGGATTGAAATACTTGATTGAGGTGAGCTTTCAATTTGTTATTTATTTAAAAAATTTCAATCGTTCTTTTGGTAGATGATCAATAAGTTAGGAAAATAAGGGATTTCTCTTATCTTTCAATCCATTTCTTACCTTCTTTATATTTTTTCTTAATTCTAGATGATCATATACTTATGTTATGTTGCAATATATATTACTTAAATCTTAATTATTTGGTCATTTTGGAATTAATATATATGGCATATTATGTTAGATTCAATCAATTTATTTATGTAGCATATAAAAGGTTTGTAATTAAGACTTTGTTTAAGGATAATCGAGTTGCTTGCTACTTAATTTGAATAAATTGATTACTAACAAAAAAAAATTATTAATCTATCCAAAGAATGTTGCGTACGTAACAACACTAATATATAAGATTAAAGGTAAAGGTTGTGGTTCAAATCGTGATATTTATAATATATTTTAAAATTTTTATTTTGATTATAAAAGATTGATGAGAGACAAATTAGTTGATGGATGATGAGAAAATTTAAGTTTGCCAAAGTTTTGTCGCTCCATGTAGGCTCACTCTAGAGGAGACGTCAGGAGCTGACCCAGGCTACACCAGCGAGTTGGTGGATGATGAGGCGATGTACTACGATATGGCAGGTGAGTGTCCCAAAGGGCATGTTTACGGTATCAGGTCGTTATGGATAAAAGAGAGAAGATATGTAGATATTGGTGCTAGCACATCCCAAGTGCCATGCTTGGAGTTCAATAATGTTGCCGAGCATTTACGGCAGGTTGTGACATTTATGTAAAGGCAGTTCAGGATGACTATGGACGGAGCGAGCCTATCTCAGCCACCACCACCACCACCGCCACCTCTTGAGTAGCAACTAGCGCAAACAGATCCCTCTGATCCACTACAGCAACATGAAAATGTTGATCGGGAGATACAAGACTAGGTTTTGGGGGATGAGCAGCTTGGGGATACTTAGGTATCTTTTATGGTAGTTTGCATAGCTTTTGAAATGGTAATTCTTCTTTTCATGATACTTAGATATCTTTTATGGTTGTTTATAGAACTTTTAGATTGGTAGTTCTTTTTGTGCATATTTAGAGGACAACAAGGGACGAACATCTTTATGATACTTAGGTATTTTTATGATTGTTGTAGAACAAGGGGATTGGTAGTTCTTTTGTGGATACTTAGGTATCTTAGATATCTATTATACTTGACTATCATTCATGGATATATAAATCTTAATTTAATGTCAAATTGTACATTTCTTTCTCTTTTGAATCATTGTTGTTGATATATATTTCTTATTATTGTATGTATAAGAGATTTTGTTTCTTTTGGATGTTAGCACACCCAAAGAGTTGTTGGAGGGGTTGCAGGTGATGGAGTAGGTCTTATTGTTGTTGTTTTCAAGTTTAGAAGTTTTGGAGAACAATTCGATTTTGGATTTTTTTTTTTAGAAACAATTAGACATAGAAACAGAATAGAGACGGATTAGCAACAAAATTCTTGAATTTCGTTGCTAATCCATTTCTAATTTGTAAAGAAATTATAGGAAAATTAAGTAAAAAACTTGGTAAACTGAGTTTAGAAACGGAATGGAGACTGATTAGTGACATAATTCATGCATTCCGTCTCTATTCTGTCTCTTATCAGAAACAGAATAGAAACAAAATGCAATCAAAAGCATTCACCTTGAATGAATGTCCATTTATGTACCCTCTCTGTTCCATCTCTAGGTCCATCTCAAATCCTTTTCTAATTAGTCTGAAATCAACAATGGAACCATATTTTCGTTGTTGTCGAATAATTAGCGATGAAGATTTTAGAGACGGACTACATTCCATCTCTAATCCGTTGCAGAACTGAATTAGAGACGAAATTTAAAGTAATCAGCAAAGGAAATTTTTGTTTCTAATCAACTATTTTATTTTAGTGATTTGACTAGTTGAGCATATTGTTTGAGAGGGAGATTATAAGACTGTATGAAGTACCATTGACTATCACATCAGATTGAAATGCTATGTATACGTCTAGGATATGGCAGAGTATACAAGAGTAGTATGGTATGTACCTACAATTCAACAAAACCTTTGACAATCAGACTGATGGGGAGATTGAGAGGTTGATTCAGGTTTTGAGGATATGCTTCGGCCTTGTGTACTGAGTTTGGTGAATCTTAGGAGGAGTACCTACTATTGTGTGAGTTTGCATACAACAACAGTTATCAGGTTAGCTTTGAGATGGAACCATTTGAGGCTTTATATGGCAGACCGTGTCGCTCACCATCTTGTTGGGCTGAGCCAAAAGACTGGCAGCTAGTGGGGCCTAAAATTGTTATTGATCACAATGAGAAGGTATGACAGATTCGCCAGAGGCTTAAAGGGGCATAAGAGAGGCAAAAGAAGTATACATACATGTATCACAATGATCTCACGTACACCTAGATAGCCTTTATTCTTTTAAGGTTTCTCATTGGAAGGAACTTCACAAATTTGGTTTGATAGGCAAGTTAGCACCGAGATTGATCAGGACTTTCACGATCAAGAGATGGGTCGGGAAGGTGTGTATGAACTTGAGTTACCTCCATATATGTCAAAGATTCATCCAGTCTTCCATATTTCTATGCTTCTACTAGCTAAGTCGAAAGCAAGCATATGACCGATACTTGACTTGAGTCAGATAAACATGAGCAAGGATGTATCTTATGAGGAGGAGCAAGTACAGATCTTAGACCAATGGGTATAACAGTTGAGAGAGAAGTCTATCTCGAAGGTGTTAGTCATGTGGCAGTTTCATGTTGATTCAGAACTCACTTGGGAGTAGGAAGATTACATACATGATAGACTTTCGTATCTTCTCGATTCAGGTATAACTTTAACTAAAGTTTAATTTCAAGGATGAAATTTCCATTAGTTGAGGTTTTTTCATGGCCTGAATTTCTAAATCCTAGTTTAATTCTTTAATCGGGATCAGTGACCCATGACGTGGGACTTGCATCGAGATACATTCCGTGATCGAGGCAATGTAGCCAAGGTATATGTTATATTTGTTGTGATGTATGCCTAGTGTATTGTATATGTGTAAATTACTAATTCACTCCTACTTGTGTATAGGTATCGAGATGTGAGTAGAGATGTGCCTCGAGATGCATGCGATTGTGGGACCGTGGTAGATAGTGATATGATGAGTTAATTTTGAGCTTAGTGTATCTTATATAGTTGACATAATGTTGCTACAGTTGATTTTATATTAAATGTACCAAAGTTAGTGATTTAAAAATAATAGACACTTGATATTTTTCGAGATACGTGTAGACACATCTAGAAACTAATTGATTTGACACTAATGTTAGTTGGAAGAAGTTAGGGGAGCGTTAATAGGAAATGTGTCCTGTTAAAGGCCGTTAGATAAATCTCAAGATACGTATGTACTTAAAGATCAATGGCTTGGATAAGATCAACCGAAGCAAATCAAACTATTTCATATAGAAAAGTTGCTAGAGAAGAAAAGTTGTTGGAAAAGAAGAGGTCAACAAGATTAAGAAAGAGAATTTGGTGTAGGAGGTGTTAATCAAGTTAGGTGCATGCATCAACTAGGTAATTTTAATTTACACTAGTTAACTTAGTTTAATTTGATGAATTATGAGATAAATGATGTGTGATTGTTGCTATAGTTTTAGGTGCATATTTGGATCTATGGTTGGTGTTAAAAAAGGATCCAAAAGAGTTGGAGTATGTAGAGAACTCATTATTATAAGTGCAGAATTCTAGGATTTCCTACACATAGCGCGATATGTGTTTAGCTAGCGCGCTAATTTCATATAGCGTGCAAGTGAAACTTGGTAGTGCGCTAACGAGGTCATTAGCATGTTACGTAGATTACCCGGCACGTTAGGTGTATGATAGGCCAAAAATCCGAATTTCCTAAATTAAACTCAAACACTATAAACAATTTCTATACCCTAACTAAAGGTTTAAACACATTTAAAAACATGTTAAATGATATCAGGAACCTATGGAAGAGTCTCGGCGGTTTGAATATGAGTTTCGAGGTGTCGGAAAATCGGATTTGCTAGGAAATTTGCGTGTATTGTAAGTAAACTGATTGAGATATTTATTTACATTTCATTCCTATTTTGTCATTCAATTTCAGTCCTTTTGACTGATTTGCCTATTGTACTCTATATACTATGACTTGTTTCCTTTCTCATTTCATGAGTTTGCTATCATGGTATTGATTATTGATTAAATAGTCTCATTGACTCTAAATCATGTGATGTATCATTTTTTATTATTGTTATACTTGGTCAAATGAAATGGCATGCTATTAGGTAGATAATTGATGGTATTGTACATTTAAATCCCCTTGTGCATTAGATATGCAATTACATTGTTAGATTGCTAAACCTGTCATTTTTTGGGTAATGAAAGTAGTTCTTATCTCAACTACCATGATGTGATAGAGATGGCATGGCACACGGGGGGTCACTAGACTTTCGGGGGGATCGGGATATCCAATATCTTGTGCAATACAGAGAGTATGGGACTCGAGGCTCTAGGCAAACACATATAACATATGACTAGCACATGTGAAAGATTATAGATGCATAAAGCTCAGCACCAACCTTCAACAGAGATGTAGAGCACAACTCCATCCTTATATAGTGGAAAAAGGCATTATGATAGAACTCATGAATGATCGGCCATAGATCACTATTACTTAGTCAAGTGTCAGTTTCATTTTATTTAACCGGAGTATCCTATAGCATGAATTCTTTTCAGCACAGCTGCTATTCTTATGTTTTCATATACTTGTATATTTGGAAATGTGAACAAAAGTCTTTCAGTGTTACTTTCTACTTTCCTATACTCACTGTCCTTTTTATAATGGTTAATGCAGATCCATCAAGTAGCAGATCACTCAAAGAGAAGATCAACGACTACCTATGAGCCAATGGAGTGCTGCTACATCGATTTTTTAGGGTTTTAGTTTTATAGTATGACTTTTATATGTCGTTTACATACTTTTGGGTTTTATATATTGTGGGTTAAAAGATAGTACCATGACTAGATATATGATAATATATTATCATTGTTATATATATATATATTCGTATGTGATCTTTATTTCCTGGTTTTCCACAATTTTTAGGTATCATGTTAAAAGCTCCAGCTAAATTGTTAAGACTTGTACTGAATTAACTGTAAACTGTATAAATTTTAATTAACTTAGATTTACTAATTGACAAAAGATAAGAAGATGGTTATTTGTATAAAAAAAAGGCTGACTAATTTGCTATTAAGTCATACTTGACGAGGGCTTAATGATGGGGTTAGGTCGGGCGGTACCCTTATTTGAGAAGTGGTCGTCACATATTCTTCCATGGGAATAAATTGTCTGAATAGAAAACTTCTCTAGAAGTTTGACAAAATGAACCAAACAAATCCATAGTCTAGAAACAAAGCTCAAATAATGTTGTCCACTTTGTTCTCTATATAGAACTCGAGATCTACTTTAAGTGATCATTTCATTCTTTGTAAGGTATACAATTAAACATTCAAATATATATATTAGTTAATATATTTGTAAAATGTATTTGGAAAAAGAACCTAATACCACACAATAATAAGTTGTTTAATAAGTTAGTGTAACGACTCGAATAATGTAATCCTAGTTATACGCTTTGTAGGGCCATGACTTGGCGGCGAGTCCAATGTAGTGCACTCGGTCAACACTTGGGCATCAACGCCAAGGTAATAATTAAATAAAATTATTTATGTTTGATGTAATGTTTTATATCCACCTAATCATATATGTGTGCACAATTTATATAGGTTTGATCATGTGATTTTACGAGTGAGAGAGCGACCTCAAGATGCATGCGCGCGCGGATGATGGTGGAGTAGATCGAGAATAAGGGATAATTCATAACTTAAATGTTGTTTAAATTAAATTACATCCCTAAGTTATTTCACGAGATGAAAGAAGTTTAGACTAACCAAAGTTTATCATAAGTCAATTAATTTGTAAAGTAGCCTAATTAAGTAATTTGGGCTAACTAAACTAATTAATTAGTCTTAAATGGAAAATATAATTATATATTGGTTAAGTTTAGTGTATTGGTCAAAGGTAAGTTTTTTTTAAGTTGGATTAATTAACAAACTTAAGTTTTTTAAGTAAACTAGTGAGCTAATGGGCTGATACACATAGGTTACAAGTTTATTTACATGAACCTAGATCAACATGGAGATGAAAAAATCTTAGAAATCATAAGACCATCTAGTGCAATTGTATCCATGGATCTTCAACTTTGATAGACATGGATATTTGCAACATTGTGAGATGAGAGATTAGAGAGATTAAAGATTAGAGAGATTATAGAGGATGAACCTTTAATAGGTGCTGAGAGTAATAGGAATTAAAGGTCTATAAGGGAATGCGGAGTGGAATCAAGAGTACAAGCTTAGAAGATAGGAGAATCAAGCCATATGTATCACTTCTACAACACTTTTCTGATTAATGTGTTGATATGGTGAGTTTTCTTTAATGCATTTAGACCTTAAGATTCAAGTGGCTTGATCTCCTCATTCTTACAAGAGATGCTCAATCAATTTGAAGGTGTTTTATAGTTTGCATAGAATGAAACTTTATTATTTCAGAATAAAACGTCTACGTGTTCAAAATTTGGGTTTTCATAGTCCCAAATTGGGGTTTTTGATGTAATACAAGTATGAGGCTGGATTTTTATGAAATATGAAGGTTGAATACAATATTTTTTACTCCTTTAATCATGGTTTTTACTTGAGTTTTATTTATGATCAAGGTTGTTATAGGTTTGGTGTTTATGTTGTTCATGAATAGTAAATGTTTGATTAAATGCCAAAATTATATCTGAAATACTAGATAGCATAAATACTTTTTTTCTAGAATATCTTGAAATAGTATAAGTTAAGTTCCCTGAGAGATTCAAGTGATTCTGAAGTGTTTTAAGTGATTTCCCAAACCAGTATTGAGATAGGTGACATTTTCTTACTTAATGACGCGCGCCGAACACGTCAATAAAATAAAGTTTCCTAAACCAACTATTTTGTAGAATAGTGGCAAAGGGTCGATCCCACAGAGACTGGTTGTCTTTCTAAGGTTAAAACAACAAAAAGAGAAAATCGGGGGTTTTAAAATAAATATTAATTTAACTAACTAATCCAACTAAATTAAATAAATAATTTAACTAAATTAATTTCTAAAACAATTAATTAATAATTAATTAACACCTAAATAACACCTAAATCTCCAGCTCCACACATCAAAATCAAGATTCAATAGCAATCATGGTCTTCAATCTTTCCCAAAAAGTTATTAATTTAAATTCTCCCAAATTAGCTATAGAAAATCGACATCAGCCAGAAATTCCTAATTCCACTAATTTCGATAGTTAGGACGTCCGCCACTAACTATTTTCCTAATTAATGTATAACCCTAGACATCCGCCAATCAGGTTTAACACATTAACCGCAATAATATGGATCTATGGGAACATCCGCCAATCATGTTTAATACATTAACCGCAGTAATATGGATCTATGGGAACACTAATCCTAAATAACCAGATCGCTTCCGCTCCCGATAGAACCTAGATTCAATTGTTGCACACTCAAGAACCGAAAGGGTTTTATGGCAAACGGGTGAATGTTTGTTACTTTATTGGTCTAAAAGCACAATTACACGGATACTAATATTCCAAATAACAATAGATTGTCCATCTAAAAGCATGCATTGGCCACATACATACCCTATATCTAAATCATAATCATTAAATCAACAACAATGAAATAGGAGAAATTAAATTAATTAAATAATAAAATAAAAGATCTCACATATTATGCTATGAATCCATAATTCTGACTCGCTTCCCCTTCGACTTAGGCGAGAAATTGATTAGCCGGACATCATCGTCTTCGAAAATCAATACTAAAAACTAATAATAGATCTCTAAAAATATTAATTAACCCCCTTCTAAATAATACCTAGGTTCATAATATATAAAAAATACTCAAATTTGGTCTCGGATACTAATTTTAGGGGTTGGGGACATGACTCGTGCATCGAGGAGAATCATAGGGGTGTTTTTAGCTCAAAATTCGGATTATGCCACATGTCTGCACGCTATTCGCTGTATTTTAACCGCTAAGCCACGTGTCTTAACGTGATTGGACCGCTGCTGACAAATCGCTGATTTGTCGCCGCGCGATTCGTCGAGAATCTGCTATGCTTGATGTGTGTGTGGTGACTCACTGCCACGTGGCTTGATCTGATTCGTGGAGACACCTCAATGTGATGCGTTTGTCCAATGATAGAACCCCACATGGCATCCTGCTGGCACGGAAGAAAATCGCACACCTCGATTGAATTACTGGGAGTCTGTGCGGGAACGCGTCTCGATGCAGATCGATGGTAGCTGAAACGATGAGAAAATAAGGCGATGCGTAACGTGGTCTGCGCTAGGAGACGTGGCTGAAATATACTGTCGGCTATTCTGCACACCGCGCAATGCGTACTTCGAGGCAAACTGTCTGGCATCCAATCACAGCAAGCAAATACTCCATTTTGAGTATTTTTCCGCCAAGAACTCAATCGCGCACTCTGTTTCACCTAAAATTGACCAAGAATATAATTAAATATATATTTTAAATACTTTTAATAATTAAATATACTAAAATAGACTAGTAAAAATCTAAAAATACTGACTTATCAAGTACCCCCAAACTTAAGACTTTGCATGTCCCAAGCAAAGGTGTAAATAAGAACAAAAACTAAACTAGATTCCTAATATAATAATGCACTGACTGAATTAATCCTATACCAGACCTAAATTCATGGAGTTCATTTGGTTTTCATAGTCACCAAATTAACAAGTAACACAGAAAATTTCAAAGTTATGATATGTCAAGTCTCGCAAGTCAAACACAATTAAGATCCCACTTTAAAAACATAGACTCGATCAAAACAAAGGCCATCAACTAATCACAAGTTTTATTGGTTTATACATTCAAGCACATAAGTTCAAATTTCGCTTGATATAGTGAAAGCACTCGAACTAAATCTTTTATTTGAGGAGTTTCACAACTTCCACCTTTATTTATTTTTTTTCGTTTTTTTTTTTTTTTTTTTTTTTTTCAATTAATACGGTCCCTGTTCCATTTCCTATGGACCGATTTTCTCACTTTTTTCCACCACAAGTTTCCCTGCTCCATTTCCTATGAAAACCTATGGGACGCTCTACGCTAAGAATACTCCTGTTAGTACTTCTCACTTTCACTATAATCAAGCAAATCCCCTAATGTGGGTTAAAATAATAGAACTAGCATAAATTTGACCATTTACTCATTTTCGTTATCTAGCACTAAGTCTAACCATCATTTAAGTCTCTAATCATGAAATCATAAAAATGCTGAGCTACGAACTTGATTAAATGTTTCTCCTAATTTTCTCTAAGTTTCAAGTTAAAAAGGCAACTATAATTTACTCATCCACAACCAAAGGCATGAACAAAGTTTCGCGTGACTCTAAAATGATATATATATATATATATATATATTAAATGCATATATATACATGAAAGTGTATCAATTCCTAATGAATGAGAAATGAATGTGAATGGACGAGAAATGAAAGAACTAAAAGAAATGATATAAAACACCACCATTACCATAAAAAATTAAACGATCTCACCTGCTGTCTTTCGCAAAGATCCAAATCAATCCACAATCCCTAAAGCACCCCCAAACCTATTCCGAACCTTGTCCTCAAGGTTCAAAACAAGTCAATGTACCCATATAAGAAAAAGAAAATGACAGTGGTAAAAAAGAACATGGATAAGAAAATGATACAAACGCATGCATAACATAAAGTCTCTAAAAACTAGTGAACACACAAAACCTTTCGTATGTGGGTGACTAAGGATGCTATAAAAAATAATCATAAGAACAGCAAGAACTAGTAAACATAGGAGTTAACTTAAAAAATTCCAATCAAGTCTTGCGAGCCCGAAGTATGTTAACTAAGGGTAAAATCAACAAGATTATGAAATGAAGTTTAGGGTTTTGGGTCTACTAAAAAATCTGCCACTAATGTGGCGACTTAAGTTGGGTATATCCAACCAAGTCTCAAAACACCTAAAATCCTAAAAAACATGTTAAGTCCTAAAAAAATAATGCTCAAATTATACTAAAAATGTAATCCAAAGTCAAACCTACAAAATTCAGCGCTCCAACCCCCCAATGAATGTTAAACATAAGATATCACCTATAAAAATAAAGAGACCAAAGTAGAGTGTTATTAAAAATAATAAATAAAAGATTATAACTAAACTAAAACTAAAATAAATGCAAGAAATAAATAAAATAAAATAAAAATAAAGCTGGGCTGCCTCCCAACGAGCCGCCTTTCTTTTAAGTCTTTGGCTAGACATAGCATGATTGGTCACGTAATGCCCTCTCCTTTAGAGATGTCAACAACGAATGGTGCATCTACGTAATTGGGCAATGAAGCATGCACGCCCTCTTTCAGATTTAGGAGCTCATCCGGAACTTCCAACACGAAAGAATCTATCATATCAGGATCGTCCAACACAAAGGTGTCGACAGTGTAGAAGATTTGCAAATGCTCCCTTACTTCAACCCCCTTATAAGGTGTACCAAATGTGCAAGGGAGGGTGGGTGGTTGTACCAACACCAGAAGTTGGTCTTCCTCGCTCTCTATTTGCGGCTTCTCCGTCTTTTCTGAATTGACATCAATGTTCATCTCATCTTCTCCCTCATTTAGTGCAATGACAATCTCTGGCTCAATTTGAAAGACTTCACATTCTTCAGATGTTTCTATCAAATAATCTTCCACCTGGGTAACGTCATGCACCTCAAGATTTGTCAACGTATGAACACTCACATCCTCCTCTGGGTTAAAAGTTGGTTGTGTACTACACAACTCTTCTTCATCAATCTTTCTTTGACGACTGGCTATATATTGATATGAGTCAGTTACCAAGTCCTTCGAGTCTGGACAACTAAAATCAAGTTTTCGTATGTTATTACAAACTTGTCGACAATCTTGCACACTTTCTATCATTTGCATCACCATATCTTCCAAGGAGAGGCTTTGATGAAACTATTGATTTCCTTCATGTTGAGGAACCTGTGGGTGTGACATGAATCCAGAAAAGTCGGGTTGTGGCGATGCATAATTAGAATAGTGATAATTCTCATACTGTGGATAAAAGGGACAATTGTGTGCGGAATGAGAATAGTCTCCACAAATTTCGCAAACCTCGACCTGTTGCAAAAAGAATTCATGTTAAAATATTGATATCTATTATGTGGCATACCTACCCCATTCACGTTATAATAATGTGAGTCTTCGTATCGACCACAATTATGGGGGTAGGAGGAATCCATCGCGGGGTTGACTTGCACTTCACCAGAGGAGAGGAGATGTTCCATCATAAAGATTCGTCACTCAAGTTTCTGGTCAGTTGAACTCGAGCTATTGCCTGGATACATGTTAAGAGCAAGGGACTAGATAGGCAAAATAAAAAATAAAAATAAAAATAAAACAACAATAAACCAAAGAAAGAAATATACCAATCCCCGACAACAGCGCCAAAAATTGACGCGTGCCGAACACGACAATAAAATAAGTTTCCTAAACCAACTATTTTGTACAATATTGGCAAAGGGTCGATCACACAAAGACTGGTTGTCTTTCTTATGTTAAAACAACAAAAAAAAAATCGGGGGTTTTAAAATAAATATTAATTTAACTAAATAATCCAACTAAATTGAATAAATAAATTAACTAAACTAATTTCTAAAACAATTAATTAATAATTAATTAACACCTAAATAACATCTAAGTCTCCAGTTCTACAAATCAGAATCAAGATTCAATAGCAATCATGGTCTTGAATCTTTCCCAAAAAGTTATTAATTTAAATTCTCCTATATTAGCTATAGAAAATCGACATCCGCCAGAAATTCCTAATTCCCCTAATTTCGATAGTCAGGATGTCCGCCACTAACTATTTCCCTAATTAACGTATAACCCTAGACATCCGCCAATCAGGTTTAACACATTAACCGCAGTAATATGGATCTATGGGAACACTAATCCTAAATAACCGGATCGCATCCGCTCCCGATTTAACCTAGAATTAATTGTCGCACACTCAAGAATCGAAAGGGTTTTACGACAAACGGGTGAATGTTTGTTACTTTATTGGTCTAAAAGCACAATTACACGGATACTAATATTTCAAATAACAATAGATTGTCCATCTAAAAGCATGCATTGGCCACATACATACCCTAGATCTAAATCATAATCATCAAATCGACAACAATGAAATAGGAGAAGTTAAATTAATTAAGTAATAAAATAAAATATCTCACATGTTATGCTATGAATCCATAATTCTGAATTGCTTCCCCTTCAACTTAGGCGAGAAATTGATTAGTCGGACATCATCGTCTTCGAAAATCAATACTAAAAACTAATAATAGAGCTCTAAAAATATTAATTAATCCCCTTTTAAATAATACCTAGGTTCCTAATATATAAAAAAATACTTAAATTTTGTCTCGGATACTAATTTTAGGGGTTGGGGACGTGACTCGTGCATCGAGGAACATCGTAGGAGTGTTTTTAGCTCAAAATTCGGACTCTGCCACATGTCTGCACGCTAGTCGCTGTATTTTAACTGCCAAGCCATGTGTCTCAACGGGATTGGACTGCCGCTGACAAATCGTTGATTTGTCGCCGTGCGATTCACCGAGAATCTGCTATGCTTGCTGTGTGTGTGGTGAGTCACCGCCACGTGACTTGATCTGATTCGCGGAGACACCTCAATGTGACGCGTCTAGCCAATGAAAGAACGCCACGTGGCATCCAAAAATTGACGCGCGTCGAACATTTCAATAAAGGAAAGTTTCCTAAACCAAGTATTTTATAGAATAATGGAAGAGGGTCGATCCTACAGAGACTGGTTGTCTTTCTTAGGTTAAAACAACAAAAAAGGAAAATCGGGTGTTTTAAAATTAATATTAATTTAACTAACTAATCCAACCAAATTAAATAAATAAATTAACTAAACTAATTTCTGAAACAATTAATTAATAATTAATTACCACCTAAATCTCCAGTTCCACAAATCAGAATCAAGATTCAATAGCAATCATGGTCTTCAATTTTTCCCAAAAAGTTATTAATTTAAATTCTCCTAGATTAGCTATAGAAAATCGACATCCGCCAGAAATTCCTAATTCCCCTAATTTCGATAGTCAGGATGTCCGCGACTAACTATTTTCCTAATTAACGTATAACCCTAGACATCCGCCAATCAGGTTTAACACATTAACCGCAGTAATATGGATCTATGGGAACATTAATCCTAAATAACCGGATCGCATCCGCTCCCGATTTAACCTAGATTCAATTGTCGCACACTCTAGAACCGAAAGTGTTTTAGGGCAAACGGGTGAATGTTTGATACTTTATTGGTCTAAAAGCACAATTACACGGATACTAATATTTCAAATAACAATAGATTGTCCATATAAAAGCATGCATTGGACGCGTACATACCCTAGATCTAAATCATAATCATTAGATCAACAACAATGAAATTGGAGAAATTAAATTAATGAAATAATAAAATAAAAGATCTCACATGTTATGCTATGAATCCATAATTCTGACTTGCTTCCCCTTCGACTTAGGCGAGAAATTTATTAGTCGGACATCATCGTCTTCGAAAATCAATACTAAAAACTAATAATTGATCTCTAAAAATATTAATTAATCCCCTTTTAAATAATACCTAGGTTCCTAATATATAAAAAATACTTAAATTTTGTCTCGGATACTAATTTTAGGTGTTGGGGACGTGACTCGTGCATCGAGGAGCATCGTAGGAGTGTTTTTAGCTCAAAATTCGAACTCTGCCACATGTCTGCACGCTATTCGCTGTATTTTAACTGCCAAGCCATGTGTCTCAACGGGATTGGACCGCCGCTGACAAATCGTTGATTTGTCGCCGCGCGATTCACCGAGAATCTGCTATGCTTGTTGTGTGTGTGGTGAGTCACCGCCACGTGACTTGATCTGATTCGCGGAGACACCTCAATGTGACGCGTCTAGCCAAACGATAGAATGCCACGTGGCATCCAAAAATTGACGCGCATCGGACACGTCAATAAATGAAAGTTTCCTAAACCAACTATTTTGTAGAATAGTGGAAAAGGGTCGATCCTACAGAGACTGGTTGTCTTTCTTAGGTTAAAACAACGAAAAAGGAAAATCGGGGGTTTTAAAATAAAATTTAATTTAACTAACTAATCCAACCAAATTAAATAAACAAATTAACTAAACTAATTTGTAAAACAATTAATTAATAAATAATTAACACCTAAATCTCCACTTCCACAAATCAGAATCAAGATTCAATAACAATCATGATCTTCAATCTTTCTCAAAAAGTTATTAATTTAAATTTTCCTAGATTAGCTATAGAAAATCGACATCCACCAGAAATTCCTAATTCCCCTAATTTCGATAGTCAGGACGTCCACAACTAACTATTTCCCTTATTAATGTAGAACCCTAGACATTTGCCAATCTGGTTTAACACATTAATCGCAGTAATATGGATCTATGGGAACACTAATCCAAATTAATCGGATTGCATCTGCTCCCGATTTAACCTAGATTCAATTGTTGCACAATCAAGAACCGAAAGGGTTTTACGGCAAATTGGTGAATGCTTGTTACTTTATTGGTCTAAAAGAGCAATTACACGGATACTAATATTCCAAATAACAATAGATTGTCCATCTAAAAGCATGCATTGACCACGTACATACCCTAGATCTAAATCATAATCATTAAATCAACAACAATGAAATAGGAGAAATTAAATTAATTAAATAATAAAATAAAAGATCTCACTATTATGCTATGAATCCATAATTCTGACTTGCTTCCCTTTCGACGTAGGCGAGAAATTGATAAACCGGACATCATCGTATTCGAAAATCAATACTAAAAACTAATAATAGATCTCTAAAAATATTAATTAATCCCCTTCTAAATAATACCTAGGCTCCTAATATATAAAAATACTAAAATTTGTATCGGATTATAATTTTAGGGGTTGGGGACGTGACTCGTGCATCGAGGAGCATCGTAGGGGTGTTTTTAGCTCAATATTCGGACTCTGCCACATGTCTGCACGCTATTCGCTATATTTTAACTGCTAAGCCACGTGTCTCAACGGGATTGGACCGCCGCTGACAAATCGTTGATTTGTCGCCATGCGATTCACCGAGAATCTGCTATGCTTGCTTTGTGTGTGGTGAGTCACCGCCACGTGACTTGATCTGATTCGCGGAGACACCTCAATGTGACGCGTCTGGCCAATGATAGAACGCCACGTGACATCCGAAAATTGACGCGCGTCAAACACGTCAATAAAGGAAAGTTTCCTAAACCAACTATTTTGTAGAATAGTGACAAAGGGTCGATCTTAAAGTGACTGGTTGTCTTTCTTAGGTTCAAACAACGAAAAAGGAAAATCCGGGGTTTTAAAATAAATATTTATTTAACTAACTAATCCAACTAAATTAAATGAGTAAATTAACTAAACTAATTTCTGAAACAATTAATTAATAATTAATTAACACCTAAATAACACCTAAATCTCCAGTTCCGCAAATCAGAATCAAGATTCAATAGCAATCATGGTCTTCAATCTTTCCCAAAAAGTTATTAATTTAAATTCTCCTAGATTAGCTATAGAAAATTGACATCGGCCAGAAATTCTTAATTCCCCTAATTTCGATAGTCAAGACGTCCGCAACTAACTATTTCCCTAATTAATGTATAACCCTCGACATCCGCCAATCAGGTTTAACACATTAACCGCAGTAATATGGATTTATGGGAACACTAATCCTAATTAACCAGATCGCATCCGCTCTCGATTTAACCTAGATTCAATTGTTGCACAGTCAAGAACCGAAAGGGTTTTATGGCAAACGGGTGAATGTTTGTTACTTTATTGGTCTAAAAGCACAATTACACGGATACTAATATTCCAAATAACAATAGATTGTCCATCTAAAAGCATGCACTGGCCACATCCATACCCTAGATCTAAATCATAATCACTAAATCAACAACAATGAAATAGGAGAAATTAAATTAATTAAATAATAAAATAAAAGATCTCACATATTATGCTATGAATTCATAATTATGACTTGCTTCCCCTTCTACTTGGCGAGAAATTGACTTGCCGGACATCATCGTCTTTGAAATTCAATACTAAACACTAATAATAGATCTCTAAAAATATTAATTAATCCCCTTCTAAATAATACTTAGGTTCCTAATATATAAAAATACTCAAATTTGATCTCGAATACTAATTTTAGGGGTTTGGGACGTGACTCGTGCATCGAGGAGCATCGTAGGGGTATTTTTAGCTCAAAATTCAGACTCTGCCACATGTCTGCACGCTATTCTTTGTATTTTAACTGATAAGCCACATGTCTCAACGGGATTGGACCGCCACTAGCAAATTGTTGATTTGTCGCTGCGCGATTCGCTACGAATATCATATGCTTGCTGTGTGTGTGGTGAGTCACTGCTACGTGACTTGATTTTATTCACGGAGACACCTCAATGTGATGCGTTTGGCCAATGATAAAACGCCACTTGGCATCTTACTGGCACGGATGAAAATCACGCGCCTTGACCGAATTGTTGGGAGTCTGTGCAGGAACGCATCTCTTTGCAGATCGATGATAGCTGAAATGATGAGAAAATAAGGTGGTGTATGACGTGATCTGCGTTAGGAGACGTGACTGAAATATACTGTCGGCTATTCTGGACACCGAGCAATGCGTACTTCGAGGCAAACTGTCAACATCCGATCAGGACAAGTAAATATTCCATTTTGAGAATTTTTTCGCCACGAACTCAACCGCACACTCTATTTCACCTAAAATTGACCAAAAATATAATTAAATATATATTTTAAATACTTTTAATAATTAAATATACTAAAATGGACTACTAAAAACCTAAAAATACTTACTTATCACTTAATGAGTCAATTTTTGACGTAATGTGTTCAGGGCATCAAGTTATGTTGAAATTGAACCAAATTCTTAGAATGTGTTATTGAATTATAGTAAAGGTTTACACCGAGTTTCGTGATTTTTCAATGTGTCTAAGTCAGTTTTCAAGTCATACTTTGAATCAGAGATAGATGTTTACAAATAAAAACTTATAGTTTTACTCAAAGTCTCAAACTTGGTTATCGTCACGACCCAAAACCCTTATCCTAGTTTAATCCCTTAATCAGAATCATTGGCCCGCGAATTGAGACCCAAATTGAGATATGTGCACAGATCGAGGCAATGTCGCCGACGTATATGTTAGACTTATTGTGATGTATGCCAAGTGTATTGTATATGTGCGGACTACTAAGTCATTCCTACTTATATTTAAATATTGAGACTTAAGCGAGGACGCGCCTCGAGATGCATGTTGGCGTGATATCGAGGTAGAGAGTGATGGGGTAAGCTAAACTTATGTTAATGTGACTTAAATAGCTAAATCAATATGCCTACAGTTTGATTTACATAAATGTAACCTAAGTTAGAATAATAAGACATTAGTCATATATGTTCTCGAGATACGTGTGGACACATTACAATGCAAATTTTACTAAATTCAGTGTTATCAAGGATGATTTAGTGGATATTTAGTGGATTATAAAATCATGATGTGAGTCATAGGATTAGCCTAGATATTGGTGTACACATTAAGATCAAGGGCTATAATTAAGCCTTATATATAAAGGATGCATGAGATAAACATGCAATTCTTTTGCATTTGATCAAAAGTAGGGTAAGAAAGATCTACAGAGAAAGATCAGGGCATTTGTAGAGAAATTCGGGTGAATTTGAAGAAGTAGATCAAGTTAGAGGACTTTTACAACCTGGGAAGTTGATGTACATCTTTAGTTTTTTGAAAATTGATGATCCGATCATGTATATATAAAGTGTAAATTGTACTTGTAGCTATAGAAGATGTGTTTGGTCTCTGATCCAAGAGAACTTGGATCCAATGCAATGACGATGGCCATATAGAGGAGAAAAATCAGAAATTCGAAGTGCATAATTTTGGGGTTTTCCTGTGCATACAGCGCTAGGTGTGCTTGCTAGCGTGCTACATATTTGTAGCGCACTAATAAGTATTGGATAGTGCACTAGATATAATACCCATCGCGCTAGGTGCTTTGGACAACACAATTTTTGCAATATTGAAAAAACCCTTAAAACCTTTAACTTAGTCTAAATCAATACAAAACCATCTGAACACACTGTAAAACAAATATAATGATACCATGGGGATAGTCTTCAAGCTTTAGGTATATTTTTTAAGGAGTTGAGAGGCCAATTAAACAAGAAAGTTAGCGTGGATTGTAAGTAAACTTATTGAGATATTTATTTTCATTTCTTTCCTATTATGCTTTTCATTTGGAATGATTTACCTATTGTACTTTAGATACCATGACTTTGTTGTTCTACCACAATTCCTAAGTTTGTTACCATGGTATTGTTTTATGTTTAACTGGTTTCGTCGGTTCTAAATTATGAGGTTTGTCATTCTTGATTTTTGAGAAATTTAGTCAAAGGAAATATCATTTTATTAGGAAGGTGATTTATGGTATTGAAAATATATTTCCCTTTGTGCATTAGTTATGCAATTACATTTTCGGGTTCCTAAACCTTGTCATTCCTTGAATTATGAAAGTAGTTCTTGTATATAGGACCATGATATGATAGACATGGACATGGCACAAGAGGTCACTTGATTCTTGAAATTCTCGGCATCTCACCACTAGCTTGTGTAGCACATAGTGTATGAGACCTGAGGTTGTTGACAAGTATATTTACATGTGTCATGGAAATTTGTGAGGGTGTGAATGCATCATGAGATTGTTTATGCCCTAAATAGTGGAATAAGGCTAACATGATGTAACTCACGACTGATCGATGCTAGATCATTACGACTTAGCCGAGTGTCGGTTTCATATTATCTAACTAGAGTATCTTATACCATGATTCTTTTTTAGCATAGTTGTTATTTCTATAGTTTCAGATACTTGTTGTATATTTGAAAATATGGATAAATGTATCTTAGTGTTACTTTCTACTTTCCTGTACTCACCATCATTTTTATAAAATGACGGTGAGTGCAGATCCATCGAGTAGCAGAATGGGCAAGGAGTATATCAGCGACTGCGTTTGAGCCACTTAAGTGCTGCTATTTTTTGATATTTTAGGTTTTGCTTTTGTTGTATGACTTATATACTATGAGTTGTGAGATATTTACTCGACTCGACACGTTTTGATATATTATTATCGTCGTTTTGTTATACATATGTATGTGATTTTCGTTTCCTGGTTTTCCCCATACTTAGAATTTATATTAATGGCTTCCGCTAATTTGTTAAGACTTTCGCTAAATAACAAATAAGATTAAGTTATAAAAATCTAATTAACTTTGAAATACTAATTAATACAAAAAAGGTAAATTCTTAGTTAAAATGAAAAAATAGGTTTGCATGGCCGACTAATACATTGTTAAGTCATATTTGGCGAGAATAGGGCTTAATAAACGGATTAGGCTTGGTGTTGCCCTCGTTTAAGGAAGGGTCATAACAATTATTGATCATATTAATGATATCTTAGTGTTTAAGAACTTTGGTTTTAAGTTAATAGACTTCAAAGAACTAACACCGAGAAAATTTTAGGAACTACCATGTGTATTTTAGCCACACTTCAAGTTGCATGAAAATCAAGTTTTTAGAAATTATTTTGAGGTCCATAAGGGACTGTTTTGCAAACCCATGCATTAAACCAACATGAGATGATTTTTAATGGACTTTGATGATTCAATAACACTTAAAAATAATAGGAAAAAATTCTACAACCTTGTAACACCATGTTCGGACATTTTAGCCAAGTTACGTGTCGAATGAGTATTTAAAATGAATAAAAATGCATCTCGGGGTTATTCGTTCACATCAAGCCTTCATATATATTATATATATTAAGAGTAAGCTACTAGGGACCCTGTGAGTTAATATAAACCTTTTTAAGACACATTGAAGTCTAGATTGGGTCTAAGTAAAATAGAAAATACATTGAGGCAAATAGTGGACTTTTTTTAAAATGAATTGAGATAGTCGAACTTCAATAAGCTCTCACACATATCAAATGAACTCTAATAGGTACCAGGGGTCTAGACCGTCAGTGCAGGGTATTGAGAGTGCAGTACAGATGTGTGGGAGCAAGGTTTAGCTTGGATACTTATATTTTAAAGTAAGTAAACCAGTAAGCACGTCAACATGATTTATTTTAAAGTTTATGTTGTTTATTTGCTGCAAAGCATGACACACTTGTATTCCTTCATTGTTCAAACGACATAAGGCTTATGTGATCCACCAGTAGTTTCTTCTTACGAGTTAAACATCTAGTATTATCGTGAATTCTCGCGAGAGCTATGTAAGGGATAAAGTATCCAAGGTTACTGTAGCTTACCTTGATGGTTAAGAGGTTGTTGGAAGTGCACGATGAGTCCGTAATGCCTAAAAATTCATGTTGGGGCAAATGGAAGTTGTCTTGGGCTCGCTGTGTGGACTTCAAGCCGTGTTATAGTCTAATGACTTACAATCTAAATTGGATTACCTATTTGCTTATCTATTTGTTGTTGAGGTATGTGCCCTATATCAAAAATTGTTTCTATTATTATTTTGGTTAATGAGATAGAGGATTAATTTGTTGTTTATTATAATTAATTTGCATGTTTACACTATAATAAGATCCATGGATGTTTACTAAAATATCCTGAATGTCCCTAGTCTGTCATTATATAGGGAACTATAAGGAATTAAGACAAGTGTGAGTCTTGATTGATAGTCATGTGATGATCATGTGTATAAGGATACAAATCAAGAACATGAGTTCTTGTTACGGAATTGTACTGGGCCGTCCTACTATGAGAACACCACATGGATTAAGTCATAGGTGTTACTCAAAATACGTAAATCATTGAATCGTTTGACTTGAGATTACAATATACTTCCATATTATGAACATAGTGGTTTGACATAATCAAACGTTGTCTTTAATCGAACAATTATAAAAGTTGTGATTGGTTATTATGTAAATAATGGACGAAGGTGTGTAATCAAGATAGAATTTGTCACTCTCGTATAAAAAGAGATATCAGTGGATCCCTTGATATGATAGACTGAGAAATGGTCAAGTCTAAGTGAGTTGATAAGATCAATGTTCCTTGGATGTTTTCAGTTTACCTTATAACCAAGACTGATACGATTGAAAATTAAGGTTGACAAATCCGTGCCTTTTGTTTAAATAAAAGATATCGTATGACAAAGGGATATGATATACATTATTGATTAGATTGTTTCAATCTTTATCTACATGTTGTTAAGGTAGTCATAATGCCTTGCTAGAGACCACTAATGATTTATGTACTAAAAAGGGTTTTGTTTCACTGCTAAAGTTGCATGATCCTATTGGGTTGCACAGAAAGAAAGACTTTGCATGATTTCAAGTGGTCCATAGTAATGAGTTTTATGGGATAAAATTCATATCAGAGAAGTTTTTATATTTTACTATATTACTGCTTATTTAAGCAAGGGCATATACGTCATTCACTTGAAAAAACAAACACTAAATACAATAGTCGTATAAATAGGTTTTTAAGTGAAAGCTAATATACGTAAAAAGGGAGGCTGAAACCCAAAACGAATTTGTTTTTTCGTTTTTTGCTTTCTATGAGTTTTCTGGACTTTGGGGTGAATAGAAATAAGTTTTCTAGGTCTCTTGGAGCTAGCACTCCAACTTGTGGTCACCGTTCATGTATTTATTACTAAAAGAGGGTGTTCGCGTAAACAACTTAAAGATCGATCAGCACAAACAGAAAACCAGCATTCAACATAGGGTTTCAATTATAATAAATAGATCAATGGATTTTGTTTGATCCTGTTAGGGTTTTGAAAATAAAATTTAAGATTTTGTTACGTTTTCGAACCCCAAAACCCAACATTTACTTGCTTGCCACTTAATTATCTATCCGTTTACTTGATAAGTCTATTTTTCTTGAACGTTTCCATTTTATTTACAAATTTCTTTAAATATCTGCATGATTCATAGACTATTGTAATTTATTACTCAAAAATATTGTTGAGTATATTTTGGTTTTACTTACTGGAATTGTTTCTATTGTAATTCATGATGTTTCGATGCTTTTGGGTACTTTGGGATGTAAGATGCACTTAATGATACACGTATATGCGTTGTACTCTTTATCACTAGTTATATGCATGTGATAAGTGAGTATTTATATGTATTTAGTAGTTTATTTTGGTATATTTAAATATGAAAAGTCTCTAAAATATATATTAATTATATTTATTGGTCATTTTCAGGTGAAACGGAGTACACGGTTGAATTAGTGGCTGAAAAATACTCAAAATGGAGTATTTACATGCAGTGATCAGATGTCAGATAGTTTGCCTCGAGTTACGCATTGTGCGGTAGGTAGAATAGGAGACAAGAGACCAATTAGTGCCGGCCACGTAGTGCGTTTTCAATGGATACCAACACGATAGAACGTCACTCATTGTTGTCTCAGCCAATCAGGTGACGCCACGTCAGCGTCTCCATTTAACTCCATAAATCAGAAGTTGTCACGCGTCACCAACATAATTCACATCACACCGGCATTTCTTCTCCTTGCACAGTAGCTGTTGATCTACCTTGGGATGCGCATTCGCACAAACTTCTAGATATTCGCACCGAATCGCGCTACTTTTCATACCGTCTCTTGGATGCCATGTGGCGCTCACACATCTGCACAGCACATCATCACATCTTCTCTCAACCAATCAGATGTTGTCACCTCAGTGTGACAGAAGGAAGCGGACCAATAGCTCTACGACACGTGGCGGATACCTATTTTTTAGCCAAAAACAACCTTACGATGCTCCTCAGTGCACAAGTCACCTCCCCAACCCCCGAAATTAGTTTCTCTCACCTCCCAAGACCAATTTTTAGCAGTTTTATATATTAGGAACTTAGGTTTTATTATTGAGAAGACCGACTATTATCGTTTTATTATCGACTTTCTTCGACGATGATGTTCGACTAATCAACTCCTTGCCTAGGTCGAAGGGGAAGCAAGTTGGGATCATGGATTCAATGCATATTATGTGAGATCTTTTATTTTATTATTTAATTTAGTTTAAATTCTCCTATTTCTTTGTTGTTGATTTTGATGATTATGGTTTAGATCTAAGGTGTGTATGTGGCTAGTGCGTGCTTTTAAGTGGACAATCTGTAGTTATTTGGACTATTAGTATCCGTGTAATTGTGCTTTTGGACCAATAAAATAATAAACACTCACCTATTTGTTGTCAAACCCTTTCGATTCTTAAGTGTGCAACAATTGAGTCTAGGTTAAATCGGGAGTGAACGCGACCTGGTTATTTAGGATTAGTGTTCCCACAGACCCAAATTACTGCGGTTAGTATGCTAAACCTGATTGGCGGATGTATAGGGTCATACATTAATTAGGGAAATAGTTAGTGGTGGACGTCCCTGCTATCGAGATTAGGGGAACTAGGAATTTCTGGCGGATGTCGATTTTCTATAGCTTATCTCGGAGAATTTAAATTAATAACTTTTTGGGAAAGATTGAAGACCATGAATGCCATTGAATGTTGATTCTGGTTTGTGGTACTGTAGACTTAGGTGCTACTTAGTTATTTATTAATTGTTTTGAAAATTAGTTTAGTTGTTTTATTTATTTAGTTTAGTTAAATTAGTTAGTTAAATTAATTTATTTTAAAACCCCCGATTTTCCTTTTTTTTATTGTTTTTAACCTAAGAAAGACTACTAATCTCTGTGGTATCGACCATTTGCCACTATTCTACAAAATAGTTGGTTTAAGAACTTTACTTTATTGATGCGTTCGGTGTGCGTCAGCATGACATCACCTATTTGCTGGATTTCCATATATAGGTTTTCTCGACTTTAACTCTATATATCAACAACGTTGTTTAAATTGTTTTAAATTGGTTCCGCAATTATAATTGACATTAAGGTTATCTTCACAAACTTTATACATCTAATAAGGAAAATAAGGAAGTTTATTTTGAAATAAGAGAATGACTATGTGTGTGTTGACTTGGCCTGTGATGACCCTCACCTAAACTATGGTTAGGTTGCCCGACCCAAATCATTACTCAAGCCCGATACCTGAACCACACCCAAGTAACAGTCTGACTTGCCTATTTCAAATTGCGGAATAACATGCTAACAATATGGAATAATAAATGTGGAAGTCAAAATGAAACTAAACTTCCATAATTTATATAATCTATGAGATACGTTTTTAAAAATCTAAGTTGGTTCAATCATTCCAAAAAGTTTCCAACACCATCATAAAGCTTCAAAATAATTTTAAATAGATAATGAGGGTCCCAAACTACATAAATGGCCTACTTTAAGTTACACCACAAGTTAATTGTTCTGAAAATTAAATAACTAGATAATAGGAGCATGTGATGCTCATAATGCAAGGTGACACTTTAAGCAGGTGTCTTTCCCTTTTCATAAACTAACACAGATGTGGATGTACCTAGAGAATAAATGAGGGTGAGCGAAGATGGACAAGTTCAATAAGACGAAAACCTCACTTAAACATTAAACACACACGTACTACTTAATACTTATGCAAGATCTAGCATGATGTTGAAAACAAATCAATAAGCATTAAGTTCAAACATGGAATTGTAACGGCCTAATATTTCGAATCGCGTTTATTCAGAGATTTGAGATCAGAATGTCAACTCAGATCTACGTGGACGTCATGAATAGGAGCATAACCTGTCTGACATAACGTGATATTTATTTTCGTCTTTTGGTTGCTTATTTGCGATGTTAATTTATTAAATTAATTCATCTTTGTAACAACCCATTACCTTAAGCAAGTGATTAGTGTTAATTTAATTTTTAATTAACCCGAGTTAGGCTTATGGTTAAGCCCGGTTTGTTTCGATTAGCTCGTGCGTAGATTCGCGTGCCGTTTGGTGTTTGCATGGCTTGTATTATTAATTATGGAAATAATTAGATAAATTGTCCTATAATTTCATAATTAGAAAATTATAGAATGCCGAATACCGTGCGTGGGTCAAGGTGACGCATACAAGTCGTGGGGTAGTGTGCATGTCCTAGTGAACTCGTTGGCACGCACACCGAAGTAATAGGCGTGTTAATATAGGCTTATATATTTGTATATAAATTGTATATATAAATATAAATTGGAAATAAATAAAGAATTAATAATTGGTGGGTGCCTAGTGACACGTGGGGTCGAGGGTGACACGTAAGGGATGTACAATAGTAAGCACGCTCGATGATTATCGTTGGCGCGCACGACGAATTTATAGGCGTAAAATACCAAAGTGATCTATATATTTATATATAGCTATATATAAATATATGTAAATAAATACTAAAGTTTTCAATTAAATAAAATTATATATTGGATTCGCCTCGAGAGACATCTAGCAAGATCATCGAGGAGGGGAGTGATGTAGACATTGGTGTTGAAGAGAAATAACTACGCCTCGAGAAGCATGCAATTTCATCTCGAGATTAATCAGTGGACATATGATACAAAAGTATCATTTTAGTTAATGTAGCTTTATATTGGCCTCGAGATTCATGCATGCAAATATCAAGAGAAGTTTTATTTTAATCAAACTTAAGTCACTCAAGAGGTAATTGGCTTATTAATAGCCATAATATCAACCCGAAGATATGTGCTAAAGATTAAAATAATAAATAAAACATTAGATTTGCCTCAAGATTTGTGTGATATGAATCTCGAGGAAATATAATATATATCTTTATACAAAAACGTTTCCTCACTTTAATTGTGTTTCATTCCCATTGTGGAAATCGAAAGTGAGATTGAGAAAGGGACTGTGAGGAGAGAGAAGGAGAACAAAAATTGAAGGTGAGTTGTTGAGTTGGTTGTTGGTGTCAATGTTTATTGTTCTATTGATGTCGTTGTTGTTGAGTTGTTGGCTGTAAAGGGATGAAGTTGAGGAGATGGGAGGCTTGGCCTTTTCGAGGAAATAGATAATAGGGGTCGTCTCCTCTCCCAAAAGTATCCTTGTACCCCAACGAAAAATCAAAAATAAAATAAAAACATTGGTTTGCAATGAAATAGGGAGCAAGGAAGAAAAAGGAGGGGAGGGGATGAGTTCTTGAAACGGCCCGGAGCTTGACCCGGTTCAGGCCCAAACCCATTTCTTATAAAAAAAAAAAAAAGAGAGAAAAGGGTTGGAAAATTGAAAAAGAATTCTAGAAAAATAAGAAAAGAATTAAGAAAAATAGTAATTTTACCAAATAAAAAGAAATGAATGTATTTCTATGAAAAATGAAGAATTCAAAATTTGTGCAAGACTTTATACCAAGATTTTACCCCGAAAAATATGAAATAGACGTATTGACCAAAAATTTGGTAAATTAGTTTCAGATTTGATTTGGACCAATTGAACGTTTCTAGTTAATGAGTATTGGACCCAAATTGATGACAATTGGTTTACTTTTGATTCTTGATTGACACAGAAAATTCAATGGAATTCGAAAGTTGAATAAATTGGTAAAAGTTAGAAAAGCTTTGGATAAGTAAGTGGGACTCATATTCTTATCAACTATGCAACATAATTAGTATATTTAGTTCTTATAGTATTATGGAATGGAAATGGGGCAACGTACTGTGACTTGAACATGTTTTTATGTTAAATTCTAAAAAAAAGGTACGATGGGCGAATTGGGCTAGCGTAATAATGGAAGTGTTGGATAATTTTCAGCACTTTCCCTTCCGTAACCTTAAGGGACCCGATTGTTGCTTTCCTATTTGAGTTGGTAGCTACGTTACGCTTGGATACATCACAAAAGTCACACATTGGCCAACGTGTAAGTTTATGTGGACTGTAGTTTAGCGTAATGAGAGTTTATAGCTCAGTTTTGAAATGAAAATATAAGTCATAATTTAGTTGCAATTGACCTATGAACTTGCATTCCATTATCTATTGTTATATTATTTTAATGCCTAAATGGATATGTTTTAGATTCATATTGCTATTCATTGATTCATTGATATTAGTTGATAATTGATACATTTACGAGCATCACTTGGAGCGCTCATTCCCCTAATTGACATTTCAGTTTGTTGACATGCACTTCCATTAAGGAACAAAGAAGACTAGGAGTTTATACTATCCTCTATAGTGAATTAATTTCCCTACTATTTATATATTGTATTGAATTGATATTATATAATAAACAGGGTTGGTACGTGGTTTTATGACCGAGGTTTATGACGGTTTTAGCGTATTGTTTATATTTTTGAAAAAGTTTTGATTCCGATGCATTTTCAATAATTTATTCGATATACTATATATTGTAATTGTGATTATTAGGTATGAAGAACGGTTGTACCATTACTATAATTGAGTTTGACTGGTGTATCAGGGCTTAATATGGGTTTCATGTCGGGTATCGCCCTAATTGGGATATGAGATGCTACAATATTGTATCATGACTATGTAGTTACGTTGATTTAATATGTGAGATTGTGTGACAAATGTTCACCTCGTAAAGCGGGTCGACGTAGGTATCGAGTAGGCAAAGTACAGGTACACTAAATCTAGACTGTACAAAAAAACACTAATATGAGTATAATCAAAGTAAATGTGACATTTAATGATAATATGACCATAGGCTAAGTCAATTAAATCAAAAACGCAAAAAACTACATTCCTCGAGATGCATGGCGAGATGCGGGGCACCAGGTGCTGGATAGTCAGAGGTTAGTGGGATGCTAATGTGTCAACAATGAGATTAAATACATAAACCACATGAATTTAAGTGTCTATTTTGTAAATGTAATTAATATATATTAATAGGACTACAGTTTAGACAGACAAATTGAGGAACCTAAATTTTCCTAGTGATGATGAAGATGCGTAGGAATCCTAGACTAAATAGTAACTACTTAGTGGAGGCATAGTATAACGCCTCAGTTCTCCGAATCGGGTACCACCCGGCCTAATCATGTCATTAAGCCTTAACACGCACTATGTAGGACTTAACAATGTATTAGTCAGCCATTTCATTTCATTCACCTCGTTACACGTGTTTGGCTTAGGTAGTATTCATTTTCCATATTAATTATGATTTTTAGAGTTAATTACAAAGTCATTATTATCTTAATACTATCGGCAAAAGATTTTGTAAAATTAGTGGAAGCATTTACTAAACACCTATTATGAAACTAGGTAAATAGACGTTCTCATGAAATCAACAAAACAATACTTGTATTAGTCGGGGAGTCTAGTCTCTTAACCTAATATACAACCTTAAGTAATACATCTAGGTTTCGGTCAATCGATATCCCCATGGACTCTAACCCCGTGTGTCATGCATCTCAAAAAATAGTACTCTAGCAACTTTGTGGAGTGCTGCTCGATAACTCCCGGGACTTTAACCCTAGCTATCGTACAACTCATAAGGTTAAGGCACCTACAAAGGTGGACTCCTCAAGTCATGCCTATCAAAATTGTTCATGTTGTAGACTATACAAACAAGTATCACACAAGTATATTGACATAGGTGTATGCATACACCAATAAGAAAGTCAACAATTCATATCATGCTCTTTAGAAGACAATTTGATAGCTCAGAATTCTACTACTTCAGAAGAATTAATCATAAAATGAAGTCAAAATAAGGAATTCTAAGTGATAAATCATCACACAAAGATTATAGCCAGCGAAATCATAGACAGGAATACATATAAGGGATGGCATTAGGAATATTCGACCAATTGTAAATCAATCCAAATGACTGCATATCAATACTCAAATAATGGAATGAAATTGAGAAAATTGCCTGAATAGGTTTATTGACAAATCACACGCAATTCTATGTTTTTCCATCTTCCTGACACCCCGCAACTTGCCAACAATTCCCTTAACCATAGCTTTAAAACTCATGGTTTTTTTACCATAATGACTCAAAAATATTTTAGATTCCGACTAGCAACTTTGTAAATCTTATTTCTCCTTAACCATAGCTTTAAAACTCATGGTTTTTTTACTAAAACCTAAAAAATATCATAAAACATCATACTAAAGATAAGTTCAATCCAATAAGAAATGAGGGAGTTATGCTCAAAATAGTTGGACATTAGCAAAACTGTAAACCCAGAAATATCAAATTCATTATCAAAGTTGAAGATGATTTTTAGACATGAAAATATTCAAATTTCAAAATATTTCAGGGAAAAATTCGTTCTCCTTTGAGTTAGCTTTCAAATGCAACCATAATGGGTCCATTTCGATTTAAAATGAGGAAGTCATGACTAAAATATAAAGACATTCATAACAACACGCCGAATTTCTAATTTTGTCTTACAAATTCAAAAATTTAGAACTTAATAAAAACAAATCAAACTGCATAACTTATTTAGAGTAGAATTAGTGAAATTTCATAAGGAATTTGGAATATGGAATTAGTTTTGAAAACAAAGTCATTTGCTTACTAAAATCGCTAAAAAACCAGAATTGATTCAAAACCTAAAGTTTTCTGTTGAATTTCATAAAAATAAAGATGAAGGTTGGGTTACCTAGTAATAGAACATCTCAATTTTGATCAATCTTCTCTAATTAACCAAAATTTACTCACCATATGTTTATCTCACTCTCCAAAACTCTCTCCCTCTTTTGATTACAAATGAAGATGGATTTGCATGAAATCTCCACTGACTCCCTTACATATATAGGTGAAATGAATTTTTGACCATTGATCTTTATTTATCCTCTTATCTCTAAGAGAATCCAATGACTCATATCTATCCTACAACCCATTAATCATCCATTAACTCATCCCTCCTAATAGACATTTTAACTCGATTTGCCTTGTGATGATGGCAACACATATCTCGAGGTAAACTATAGGTACACTAAATTAACTATTTCTAATCACATTACCTAATTTAAGACTTTACACCTCATTCTCTACCCCGCCCTCGTGCTAACATGCATCGCGAGGCATGTCTCTGCGTGTCGAATTAACAATCTATTCAAAACCAATAAAACATCCAGGTATAATGTACATACATACATTACACTAGACATCCATCAATCATAACAACAATATACTACTCAGTTTCATGCCGAGTACTAAGACCCTGTACCCACTCTGGGACCTTATTACAAGTAGATAACCCTGATTAGGGACTAACTATTAGTAAATTATGTACACACACATTCTTCATGTGACACAAGTGGCATTGAGATAGAACACATGTCTTAGTAATTATCTTAATCAAATTAAAGATTTGTTTAATTAATCTACATATTAATCTAAGTATATAAAAGACAAACTTTGGTTTTTATGCAAACAAAAGAAGAAAAAATTTAAAATGTTTGAGATCAAAGAGAGTAAGAATGCGCTGAGTTTTTGGAACTTAAAGAGGATCAAACGATAGTTAACAACTTCTGCTCATTTAGTTTTATTTCGATAAAAATTCTTATATGCATGACCATGAAGTGTGTAATAATTTTGGCTTGCTGATTTGATGTTTTTCTAAGATTCATATACATGTCATATAACTTTGATTTCAAAATAATTAGGACAAACTTGCTGGTCGAACTAATTATATTCATGAACAATTAGTCATAATTTGCAAGGGGTAACTCCCTCAATAATTATTAGATTGAGTTGATCTTTTAGTATGTTGTTGTTACATATGTCAGATGACTTATGACTAAAAAGCACGATTTTTAGAGCTATATATTAGGAGAAATGATTTTTATAGTATTGCTTGTTATATTTGTTTCAACTTTTAGCTATATTGGTAAAATTGTGATATCTCTTTCGGTTTAAATCGGAATTTTGCAAATAAAACCATTTCAAAAAGCCAAGACAAAGACTAACAACTATTTTCTATGGGAATTTTTTGAGAGTCAAATATTTCCATGCCCAAAAGTACGCAGCAACACGTGACCAAAACTGAAACTATTTAGTAGTTAGGGGCTGATTCGGGAAGGTCAAATTTAAACCCATTCAACCAATCTGAATAAACAATAAACATGTTAAATTGGCTTGAGGGAGTTGAGGCAATGTATCCTAGGAACCGAGAGTGAGTCGGGGTCGATTCGGAAGACCGAAGAAATGTGATCTATAATTTGAGGTGTGTAAATCCCACGAGAATGCTTCACAAAATTATGCTTGCTTTTAACATTTATTTTCCAGTTGCCAAACTATTTTTACTTTAGTGTTATCATGATTTACTATTGTTCGGTCATTTTGAATAACCAGGGTCATGGTACATTAGGGGATGAACTGATTTACAAGTTGATTATGTGGAATTTTATAAGATGAAGATGGTTAGATAGGAAAACGTGACACCCGGACACCTAGTGGGTTGCAATTCGAGCTGTTACTTTGGTGCATTGGACGATATGCCATGGGTCTAGGCCAACAATTGGGAAACTATTGAGATTTTTTAACTTAGAGATGCTACGCCGAGGTTACCGACGTTACTCTGCTTGTTAAATTGTCGTTGTTAAGCTGCAAGTTACTTTTGATTTATTCGTGGTTTACATTCATGTTTACTTATTTAACTGCTGCTCATTTTCTATAATTTACTTGATGCTTTGGTTTTTGTAATGCTCTACATGCATGCAAGTATTTTCTTTTCTATAGTTGGATTTAATACTTTCATGTCTCGTAGTTTTTACTTGATTTCCTATCGAGTATTGTGTGGACTTCTCCTACAATTTTAGTCACTGGGCTCGTCATCATTTTTGTTGGATGACTGAGTGCATATCCTTCTACGGTAGAGGCAAGAGGATTTTGGGCGAGTATCTTGGACTTGCTAGATGTCGAGGACGTACTCGTAGGTATTTATTTTTATATTATGCTTTACTTTGAGATATTTTGGGGACTTGAGAGACAGTAGTACATGTATATATGACACGTGTCTAGCGTGCACAATGATTTTCCATAATTTACTATTATTTTATAGTAGTGGTAAATGGGATATCATCTCCATTGGAATTTTTCAAATCTCTTACGATTAAGGCTACCATAAAGCTTTATTGGATTTAACTTGTTTTAATTTAACTAATTTAATTAAATAGAAATTAAATACTAATAATACGCAAACAAAATAAGTAATTAATTAAAATGGCTAAACTGTAAACAAATTAAATTCAATAAACTAACCTAATGCAATTATATCTAACAATCAAATAGTCAATAAATCAATATAAATAAAATATCTAAATAGACCTATACTAAACAATGTAATATACTTGGATTAATTTCAAATCCTAAAATATAACATTACTTTACAACATAGTTATTATATCACATGGAATCTTAGAATCATTAAATCCGAATTCATAATAAGTTGATAGCGTGTAACTAGCTAAACGATTTTCCTAAATTCAATGGAAAAGCAACATTCTTATCATTGTAAATCTACACATTGAATAAAACGAAACACCATAGAGATATGATAACATTAACACTAAATAAAAATCATGTTTAATCTAAGCTAATATTATCTGAGGCCGCATAATAAACAACTTAGAATATAATCACCTAGAACATATACTGAGGAAAAACCCAATAGATTAATCATAGTTACTATTTGTAACGACCCATTATCTTAAGCACGCGATTAGTGATAATTCGAATTCTAATTAACTCGAGTTAGGCTCGTGGTTAAGCCTGTCTTGTCTCGATTAGCGTGTGTGTGGATTTGCATCTCGTTTGGTATTTGTTTGATGTGTACCAATATTTATTAGAATTAATCAAATTATTCGACCTGTAATTAAACGGTTGGCAAATTATGGGACACCTAATATCATGGGTATGGTCAAGGGTGAAACAAGCGAGTCATGGGGTAGTATGCACACTCGAGTGTACCGTTCGCGCGCACGACGAAATTATAAACACATGAATATATATGCATATATATGATTGTATAATAAATATATATTAAAAATAAATAAATAGTAAATAATTTGTGGGTGCCTAGTGACACGCGAGGTCGAGGGTGACACGCGTGGGACATACAATAGTATGCACGCCCGACAGTCATCGTTGGCATGCGCAATGACTTTTTGGGCGCGAAAATACATTGGTGAATATATATTTGTATATATGTATGAATCCTAAAGCTTAAATCAAATTAAATGTTAAAGCTTGGATTTGCTTCGAGATACGCAAAGAGTGAGAGTTGAGAAAAGTTTAATTTTAATCAAACTTAAGTTGGTCAAGAAGGATGAGTTAGTTGATAGCCACGAGATCAGCCTCAAGATACGTAACATGTATCTCAAGAAAAATCAAGATTAGGAATACAACATTAAATTTGCCTCGAGATTTGTGCGATCCTAATCTCAAGAAAATCTAATATATATCCTAACAACATAATCCTCTTCTTCGTTCCCATAGTGAATCAAGAAATCAAGAAGAGAAACAAAAAGATCCAGAGATGAGGGAAAAAGAAATTGATGATGGATGAGGCAATCAAAGTGAGTCATTTTTGTGGATTGGTTGTTGAGTTGTGAATGGTGATGTTGTTGTTGTTGTTGTTGTTGCGTTGTTGTTGATGAGTTGAGTTGTGTTTTAATGGAGATTGAGTTGGGGGTTTCAATTTGAAGAAAATGATGCAATAGAGTTATCTCCCTGATGATTCGATCAATTTTTTTTTTAAAAATCGAACCTCGGACAACGTCCATTGTTTTGAATGATGGGAAGGGGATGCACACGCACGGGTCGGTCAGGAGCTTGGGTCAGGCTCTACTCATGGAGCGAGCCAGGCCGAGTGCCATGGCCAGGGTAGGGTCAGACCCATTATGATCGATTCGACCCAACAAAAAAAAGAAACAAATAGAGAAAACGCAGAAAAATAGGAAACAAACACTAAAAAATGAAGGAAAAATCTCTAAAAATTATATTTTGATAAAATAAATAGAAATTAATGAGTTTTTGCAAAAGAAATAAGGAATTCAAGACTTATGTAAGACTTTATACGGGGCTTTTATTTCGTAAAGCGCGAATGGTCACATTGGCTTCAAATTTGATAAAATGATTTCAAATTCGATTAGGACTAGTTTAAGGGTTTTTAAATTTTGGGAGTCTTGTAAATCAGTAAAAAAATAAGAAAGTTTGGCACAAGTAGGACTCGTATGTTTCTCAATTATGCAATGCAATTAGTATAATTAGCTCATATAGCATTGTGGAGTGAGAATGGGGCAATGTACTGTGGCTTGAACTGGATTTTATGAGAAATTATCCAGAAAGAGGTATGATGAGCGAATCGGACTGGAGTGACGAGGAAAGTGATTGGTTAGATACCGATACTTTTCCTTTAGTTACCTTGAGGTACTCGATTGTTGTTTTCCTATTATTTTATATGAAAAATTGATCTCGAAGAGGTTTGCAACGAGAGAATATGATTGGGTTGACGACTAAGGTATTGAGAGGCTAACCAATACCCTTCCTCAAATTCGTGATGCTAACCGATTGCAACTTTTCATTTAAGAGTAGGTAGCTAAGCTCCGTCCAAATACACCACAGCAATCAATATGTCAACTAACATGTGAGGTTCTATGGAATGCGATTTAGGCTAATGGGAGTCTATAACTCTTGTTTTGAATGCAAAGGAAACAAAAAAATTAATACAAGTCACGAATACAATTGCAATTGATATATGAACTTGCATTTTGTTATCTATTCTTATATCATTTTAATATCCGAATAAATATGTTTTGGGTTCATATTTCTATTCATTGATTCATTGATATTAGTTGATAATTGATATGTGTACGAGCATAACTTACCGAGCAAGTTGGAGCGTTCATTCCTCAATTAACATTTCAAGTTGTTAACATGCACTTCGACTCAGGAACCGAGATGATTAGGAGTCTATAGTCTTCTCGATGGTGAAGTGATTCCCCCGCTGTTTTTATATTGTATTAAATTAATATGTTTAAACATGGTTAGGATATGATTTTACGATCGAGTTTTATGTCAAATTTTGAATATTATATGTTTTATCAAAAAAGTATTAATTCTGCTGTTTTTAATTATTTATTGGACATAAGATATATTGTTTGTGTGATTATCAGGTATGAAGGACAACTGTATTATTACTCTAATTGAGTTCGGTTGGTGTATCAGGGCTTAATTAGGGTTTTAGACCGATTATCACCTTAATTGAGATAAGGGATGCTATACTACTTCAATAATTGTTGTCAACAACTATAGACAAAGATCTGGACACTTTATATTAAGGAGCATATTGGCTGCACTCAATACAAAGAATCACTAGTGTAATATGCAACAATAACTTGTTTAATCCATAATTAAGGTATATGAATCAATCTAAGGCATTAAGTACGAGATTCCATCATTATAACTAAATAGCAATCCAAAGTATATACATATCCAGGGTTTGTTTAGATTGATAGACTACTCACTCATGCTAAAAAATAAACAATGCAAATATGTAATTAAAAGATATAAATAAATACCTCTTAATCGAAGCTTCAATATTGCTTTACATATGAAACCAAACTTAATAGACGAAAGGTTGAAAAGATGACTAATGAAGAATTAAAGAGACACTTATTTCGAGGTTTTCTAGTTCTATATATATGTTTCCCTAAGTGTACATATCCTAGATAAAAACAAATTTCTCATTCTTATCTAAAAAACTCATCACCGAGCTCGGCGATTTGTCAGCGATTCCTTGGTTGTACACAAATTGCTGAGTTAATCACTGAGTATAGTTCTTTATGATTCACCAATTAAGTTAGTGATTTATTGTGTATTCTCCAATTCGTTATAGATTTGCTTGCATTTTCCTACTGCTGATTTAGGTGATGATTTCTAGTGTAAACACAAATCACTATTTAAATCCTAAAATAAAAAACACAAGAGAATAAATAGTGTAATATCATCATTTACATCTAAAATTAACCTAAATTACACTATAAAACATGTCTAATTATTGATTTGTTAAATACCCAAAATAAACACTTTACTGTCCTGAGCAAAGGAATACTCTCATTCATATTCTTTTTTCATTCTTTATGAATTGATTTCAATCTAATTAATCTTAACTTTAAATAATAGAAATTTTCAAACAGAAGTGATTTTCAACTAAAAATGTATTACCTACAAGTAAACGAAAGTTGTGATAGAATAGAATAATTTGGACAAAAGAAAATATCCTTTAATGTTAATTAAACCACCCAATGTAACACTTTTTAGAACTTAATGTTCATTACCGAGGCCAGTACACAATATACGTTTTCTACATCTCCACTGACAAGCATCAAGCTTGTGTTAACTCATAGAATCTCAAAACACAAAAATCACTAGATTAATCTTAATTTTGGAAAACACTTTATAGTAGTACTACAATCAAAATTTATAAGAATTTTAAGATACCAATGAATATACCATTTAAAATATGTTAGATTAAATACTTCATTCAACTCTAGCTTTAAGTATTTGCGTTAAATCTTTTCTTTGAAGAGTTTAAGAACATCCATCATTTCATCTCTTTTTTTTTACTGCATTCTAATTATTTCTTCTTATTATGTTTCTTTTGCTTTTGATTTTGAGTCTATGCTATGTTTCCTATGCACATTCTTATATTTTTCCCACTAAAGATTATGTACTCCATTTCTTTTGAAATTTATAAGACTTTCTATATATATTTTTGTAAACTCTTATTAACACTTCTCACTATCCACGAAAGTTAAATAGAACATTTTTTCTAACATACATAAATACATCGGTTTCTAACTCATTTCTTCTTTCAATTGTGGCATAATAACTTTCAAAATCTATACTATAAAAATACTTAATCAATAATTTTTGTGCACAAAATTCTTAGAAATCTATCTTGTTCATCTTGCACTATTGTTTTGATCATTTATCTATTAACATGAGTAACACTAGATATTCAATTTAGTGTATACATCAAGTACTAAAGTTAATAAAAAGGGCATAAAAATTAATTCCTTCTATCATAGAATTCATTTGGGTAATAAAAGAATCATTTCCATTCCAAGAATAAATCAATTCTATGTTCATTCTCATTATTATCCTAACTAAAAATAATAGAAAATGAAATTCATACTTAAATTCAAAAGGAATTTGAGAAATTTCGTCAACTTACTTAAATATCGGATCAAAAGTTTGAACTTTTCTGATTAATTACGAACTTATCTTCTACCTTTCTTATTTTTCCTTGCCTTCTTTGCTATTATTTTCATACTTCACCTAAAGTACTCCAAAACTCATTCTAAGTCTTTTTATCAATAACAACAACAAAGCCTCAGTCCTAAATTAATCGGGGTCGGCTACATGGATCAAACTTTTCCATTGTGCTCGACTAAGTGGAATTGATGGTGAATTATAAGCCTTTTCATCAAGGTTTTAAAATTAAGTTTGTTTTCCATCAAAACAAATATACTACGTGAAGCGTAATTGATTTGATATTATGTAATAAAAATTTAAATAAAATAGAAAAAGATAGGTGGAATTCAAAAAATTTCAAATAAATGAAATGTAAAGGGAATATATTACATTCATTAACAAAAATCTCATCAAAGGCAATACATTGTGTCATTCAGTCATTCATTGCATATGGGAGAAAATTGGTTACACACAGCGGTGTCCAGAAGTAAATTCATCGTCAGCTTCATCATTTTCATCCATTCTTATAAAAGGATGGGAAATATAACTATCGGCTAGGTTGTAAGTCACAGTTAGAAATAGCAACTGTAAAGGCGTAATGTTGACGTTTCTCCTTGAGTCTGGGAAATGACTATAATCATCCCCTCCTAGTTTGTGATGAAGATGGTGCCGAACTCATGTCAATATTTGGTACGTTCACTCTAGCTATTAGTTGTACGGCTCTATGTCTGTCTTCTCTTGTCTTCCTCATGTTTTCAGTTATGTTCCGCGTTCTTGTTTCCCTCGCTTTTATCGCAATGAATGATTCTCGTTCATCCTCCGAGTCATTGTATCCAACCACCTTCATCGTTCATTGTACTCCTGCATCACTTTTGTTCTTCTCAGGTAATACATTGAATTTAGTACCCTACTTTCCTACACAATTCAATTATTAAAATTAGGAACAATAATCCTTCATTCTTTGTAGTTTGCATTGTAAAATTTATAGAATCATGTATAATTTTTTCAACATCAATATAACATTTTTTCATTACTATATAATAAAGTAAAACAACACTAGGGTTCTTCACTTCAATGTGTTTCTTAGTTGGTTAAAAACATGCGTTTATAATATAACTCCAACTCTTCATAATCTTCATAAAATGGGTGGTTTCAATAAATTTCGGGTGTCCTTAACTATCAAAGGGAAATTCCCTCCCCGAAAGTATCTCTAATGCGTCCTAAATTTTCTCAAAAGGATAGGATTCTTTATTGACATAAGTGATGTTTAGGTAATCCTCCTCCGTTCTATCTCTGTTATGTGGTAGACCGAAAATTTATTCAACCTCGCAAGTGAAATAATAATCTTCTTTCCTTTTACTACTACTTTGTCCCATTCCTTACTAATATGCTCATTTGCATAAAATTGTTCAACAATTTTTGAACATATTATTTCTTATTTTCTTGCATAGTCTCTTAGAAGTCACTCCTGTCCTGTATCTCTAATGATACTCACAACCTTATCCTCATAAATGCTCTCATTCTAATTATTAAACCCTCTTTTGGGAATTATGACCCTCTTTTTATCACTATTATATCTCTTCTAAGCTCTAGGACTCACAAACAAAGAAGGATCAGAAGGTACTAGATGACTACGGTCTGGATTCACTAAATATCCTTTCTCATCAGACGATAAAGAAGATTATTCTCTAAGCTCAGCCCTCCTAGGAATAGGTTCTCTAATATTAATCCCGATCGGTCTAACATTCATTAGGCGGACCACATATTTCTCCTTTAGTTTTGCATGGGCTACCTCATCCCTTTGTCTTCCTTCCTACTCCTACCTCTTCCTCTACCTCCCCCCGCCATAAAATAAGTCAATTAAGATGAAATAGGTAAATTAAAATCATGTATTCAAAAATATCAAACTATCAAGGTAAAGAAAACAAGTTTATGAAAATGGTTTTAGCATGGAGTCTTGGAAAGAGTTGAAAATAGTACATATGAAATAATTGTATCGACATATTCTATCGTACGTATGTATATATTGGAGAAATTTGTAGAAACCCACAAACTCATTTGAAAATCTATTTTCAAATTGAAAATCTTTATAGAAACCCATTTTCAAAAACAATTTGCAATAAAAACCCGAATATTACATTCGACAAAAGTATTATTAAAAATCTATTTTGTTCAAGTCATTCGAATCAAAAGGTTGTTAGAGTATCAATGCATTACCTACTTGAGGGTGATTCCCTCAAGTAATATGCACTTTTAGCTCCTTGGGCTCCCTTTCTAAGCCTCAATTCAAAAAACTCTCACGAAGCCCTAACTAAGTTGTATGAACTTGGATTCGAAATTTGTAGGGTTGAATCACTCCTAAACGAGGTTCGATACACTTAAATAAGCTTTAATCCAAGCTTTGAAGGGTTGAATCTATGCAAAAATTGACTAATCAATCAAATGGGTGCATGGTTTTTAGGTGTGAAGGGTTCTATTTTTTAAAAACATGGATTCGTGCTCAACAAATCAGGATTAAAGTGAAATCGCTGAAAATTGGTTTCAGTGGTCTACCGATTAGTTCATTGAATCTTAGTATAAACTCAAAATCGCCAACAAATCGCTGAGTCAATTTTCACTTAAAAATTTGTTAACTGCTGGCGATTTACCCAACAACTTCAGTGTAATGTGGTATTGCTGCTAAATCGTTAACCGATTCCTGTAGTTTTTTCCAATATAACTGAAACTTGATTAATTATCACACATATCAATCATCATTAAGGTAGAACTGATCAGTATTCAATAAGAAATATTATGAAAATAAACATGGATTCATAATTGGGAAATATTATACTAAAGAAATATTTTATTACCTAAAATATTTGAAAATAAATGTGATTCAACTGAAAAAGAACTCAATCATCCCCTTCTAAATTAGGGATATCCCAAAAGATAGTTAAAAAGAGATAGAAAATAAATATACTAACTATCCTAAATCAAGTAATACGGGAAAACAATTGCTCAATCAACGCCCCTTCTATGAAATTATTCAACGATTGTAATCCTCAAATACTTTTATTGTAAGAGTCAAAAGTTGAGAGAATAAAAAACAACTAGATAATCCTAATTCTAAAACTAAAAGTAAAGATAAAGTATGGGCTGCCACCTATATAGCACTTTTGTTTATAGTCGTTGGTTCGACTTGATAGAAAAGATCACTCGTCGTTCAGCTTGAGTGAGTCAATCAGATCATTAGTCGATTTTTTTCATTCTTGACGTTTTTAGTTTCCTTATCATTCTCAACATCTGCATAAAGTTTTTCATGGTAATCATCATGATATGAGTTCTTTCCTTTATAACAATAATCATAATTGTTGTCATTGACGTAATCGTCCATCACGTAACCATCTTGAAGATACATATAATCGTCTCTCATCCTAACTGTAACTATGCAATGTTCTACAATGAGAATAGCTTCAGCTATCTTAAGAAAGGTATGTACCATCAATATCACATCATTTTTCTCAATATGTGGTACTACCATAAAGTGGTGAGATATTTGAATCGCCCCACTTGCACTGGCACATTCATCAACATTCCTATTCAAAAGATCTTATCACCATTTTCTTTGTGAACAACAAAAGGTGGTATAAAATCAATCTTTAACTTGGCTTTTCTCCACCATTGTCCTGGTAAAATTTCGTATAAACTCTTGTGTCAAGTAAAACACCAGGGAAATTGATGTCATTGATCATCACATGGACAAAGCGTTTCCCTGGATCATCTTTGTAAATTTCAATTATATGTCCTAAATCTAGAAGGTTCAGTTTCTCGTTAATAAAATTTTCTCTCGTATGTTGCTTCTTTTCTAGATGTTGTACTTTAAGTTGCAGCTTCATTGGTTTTTTCTTCTTATTGCACAGTTTCTTTTACATCCATAGTGTAATGGTTTCATTCTTAACGATTTTACTCGCGTAGATGCAAACATTGAACTCCATTTCACTACATTTGCGGATTTCGTTGCTCAGTCTGAGATTAATGATCTCAAAATCCTATTTAACTAAATCTTCATAGTAAAATTTAATCTGTAACCGTTTACTTTAAATATTTGTTCTGTTACTAAGCTTTCGATTTCTACTGCGCCATGAGGTAGTAAATTGACAATTAGCTAAGTTCCTATCCATCTTGAACAGAGTTTTCTAGGAAATAATTTAAGTCTTGAATAAAAGAGGATAACTTTATCTCGTACTTGAAAATTTTTTAGGAACTAGTTTTCTATCATGAAATGCTTTGGTTTTTCTTTATAAATTGATGCATTTTCATAGACGTCGTTTCTAATTTCTTTTAATTTTTGAAGACACAACTTACTTTAGTTTCTTGCTTTATTGTAATTCATGTTACTTGTTTTTATTACCCAATACGCTTTATGTTCTAGTTTTACTAGTAAATGACATACTTTTCCAAATACTAACCTATAAAGTGTCAAACCTATGTATGTCTTAAATACTATTCTGTATGCCCATAATGCGTGTTCGAGTCTAAGAATCCAATCTTTATGGGTTTGACCAATTACTTTTTTCCAAAATTGACTTGATTTCTCTATTCGCATTTCATCTTGTCCACTATTTTGTGGGTGATATGTAGTTAATGTCATATGTGTGAGGTTGTTTTTAGCAAGTAAATTAGCAACTAATTGATTACACAAATTTGAACCTCTATCACTTATAAGTGTTCTAGTTGCTCCAAAAACTGTAAAAAGTTTTTATCTAAGGAAATCAACCACTATTTTTGAATCATTAGTTTTAGTAGCCTTAGCTTCTACCCACTTAGACACATAATCTACAACAAGTAAAATATAAATATAGTCATTGATGGTAGAAAAGGTCCAATGAGATCTATACCACATACATCAAACACTTAACAAAATAGAATAGTAGTTAAAGGCATTTGATTTCTACGTCCCAAGTTTCAAGTCTGTTGGCAATTCGGATAAGATTTTATATAAAGAAAGTAATCATTACATAGAGTGGGTCAAAAGAATCTGGAAGCTAGAACTTAACGAGCAGTTATACGTGGACCAAAATGTCCTCCACATGCATAAGTATAGCAATGAGATATAATTGATTACACTTCTGAATGTGGTATACATCTTCTAATTATTTGGTCGGTGCAAAACTTCCATAGGTAATGTTTAGAATCCTTTTTAATTTTGTTCTTTTGTGCTCGTCAAGTAAGCTGATAACCTATTGGTGGTAAGATAATTAACTATATCGACAATACCATGTGTTATCAGTATTTATATTATTTAAATATTCATTTGAGGATTTATCCCTTAATGGTATATGTGGTTCACCATTTTCTACCCTACTTAAGAATTTGTTACTAGATTTTCGAGTCCTTTCTTATCTTTTATAGTAAGGTCAAATTCCTGCAGAAGTAGTATCCATCAAATTAATCTAGATTTTGAATTTTTTTGTCATTAAATATCGCAATACTGCATGATTTGAATAAACTATTACTTTCGTTCTAAATAAATGAGGTCTAAATTTTTCTAAGGAAAATGCTATTGCTAAAAGTTCCTTTTTAGTAGTGCTATAATTCTATTGAGCTGGATCTAGTGTTCTAGAACTATAATAGATTCTTTTCCTATTTTTTGTCCTAAAACAGCTCCAACTGCATATTTACTTACATCACAGGTTATTTCAAAGTGTAATAACCAGTTTAGTGATTTAATCACAGGTGTGGTTGTTAAAGAATCTTTTAATTTATCAAATGTTGTCTTGCAATTATTAGTAAATTCAAAAGGAACTTCTTTTTATAAAAGTTTGTATGAAGGCTGCATAATTTTCGAAAAATCCTTTTTAGATTTTCTATAGAATCACGCATGGCCAAAAAAATGAATGTAATTATCTTACTGTGGTAGGGGTAAGGTAATATTTTGATTACTTGAATTTTTACTCGATCTACCTCTATTCCTTTATGTGAAACTATATGTCCTAATATAAGTTTTTTATCTACCGTGAAATGACATTTTTCATAATTTAATATTAAATTCTTTTCCATGCATCTTTTAAGTACTTTAGTTAAATTAACTAAATGTCCATCAAAAGAATTATCATAAACTGTGAAATCATCCATGAAAACCAATGAAAATTTTTCATATAATCAGAGAAAATACTAACCATATGCCTTTCAAACGTTGCTGGTGCATTACATAAACCAAAAGGTATACGTCTATAAGCGAATGTATCAAAGGGGCAGGTAAAAGGTCTTTTTCCTGATCTTTTGGGGCTACATGTATTTAATGAAATATTGAATAACCATCGACATAGTAATAATAGGTTTTTCTAACTAATCTTTCTAACATCTGATCTATAAATAGTAGTGGATATCTTCATTATTGTACATCCCACGCGCGTCACCCTCAACTCTGCGCGTCATTAAGCGCCCACCAACTCATTAATTATTCAATTTAATTTCATGGTTGTCTCTTTAATTTAAGTCCAAATTAAATTTCGAAAAACACCCCAATTTCATCAAAATTGAAGAAATATTTACATCGCGCTTCGAAACTTACGGACACCACTATACACTCCACTTGACCCTATTTCGCGTCAAAATAGTGTATAATACATCAAATAGGCATGTGACATACAAAAATAATACTAAATTTATGATGTTCGATCCGTACTGCGTGGGTCCCAACTTAGATTCCCAAATCCCAAATTAAATTTAAAATACTTAATTAGCCACCTAATCAAGTTTATAAAATTCTCGGATGTCACACTTCCAAACTAATTAAAAATTTCGTCCTCGAAATTTAAACATACAGGTTACTGAACCTAAAAGGATATGAGAAAATGATCCTTCATATACAACTCTTATAATCCAAACCTGTAAAAATCATTTCCAAGGTGAATCGTTAAGTGGACCCAATCATTTTCGTTGTATTCAACAACTCAGTGGTAGAGATCATAAATATTTCAACTTTTAATGAAAAGTTATCTCCATTACTTTGTCAATCCTAGAAATTTATGAATTTTTGACGAGTAAAACAGTCAACTTCATGGAATATCCGATAACCTCACTTCCTTTCTCATCTCATACTTTGAATTACATTTAAGTATCAATACATAGTAAGACCTAGCCTATCTTGCTTTTCATAACATAATTCTCATTCTAATCTAACTATTATTCCATAAATCGTTGATAATTGTTTCCATATCTAGCCAAAATCTAATACACATCCTAGTTTACTTTCTCATCACTAATCGTCCCATTTTATTTGAATTATCGGCCGATTAATTCTTAAACTATCATCAGTTTAGAATCACATATTGATACAAATAATATTCGAGCACAACATTAGATAGTAAGTAGGGTTGCGTGTTTATCTTATCCACCACAATTCCAGTGTTCCCCAGCAGAAAACTGGAACTACTTAATTCATTCCATGACTTTAGATCTCATAAACATCTGTCATCCCATGACAAGAGATCTCGAGTTTCAATCCGATCAAAAATAGAAATCTGACACATCATGAAACTCTTACTCATTCTTTGAATGTCTACTCACAATATTATTTAGATTGTCGACTAGAAAGCAATTACCAATTCCAACTCGTCCGCCAATTCACTTAACTTCTTATTCGATTGGTTAGAAAATCAATTAATTTTCTAACCTTCGTCAAATCATTCTCTAATGATGAGTTCATCAAGATCCTCATTCCTTTTACTTTACTATAATCTCCCATAAATTAACCTTTTAATCACTTACTATTCACCAACTTCTCTCATTGCCTAAATAGAGACAGTAATCCCTAACTTGAGTAGACATAAGTTTCGAACCATTTATATCAACATATTCAATGATAAACTCTCATGGTATAAATTTTAACTTGTATTTCATACAAGTTCATAAATATGTTATTTATTTTTCATTTATGCTCAATTACATTAGAAGAATATTCAATTCTTCAAACATATTAAGTCAAATACATTTTTCTCTATTCAGCATTTTCGACTAATACGGATAATACTAACTTACTGAGTTTTAAAACACGCATTTCTCTTCATTTCATTTATATTTTCACCAACATATAAACATCTTACATTATCTCCAATTTACAATAACTTGCACTTTAAATTTCACCATTAACTAATCAGGTGGTGCAGCACTACAACCGAACCTATGTACAATATATATTCACTAATATTAGTTGTACACTACTTTGGTTTAAAACTTTCAACATTTGGATTTTAACTCCTTGTAAGATCCTTATGAAAATATTAAGTGTCATCTAACTTATAGTTTTATATTTTAATTAGATCGGGACTTGTTAACCTGAAATTTTCATTTTCTTGTTAATGTGAGAATATATTGACCATTTGGATTTTTTTACCTCAGCCTCCAATTGACTCCAACAAAACTTCATAGACTCTTCTATACCGACTGTCACTAATTCATTCAATTATTGAAAGATGGGTGGACGCGTCATACCGATCTTCTACGCTAAGAGTGAATCATGATTATGAAACAACGTTACTTAGACTTTTGCTCATGTACAACTACTCCAGTGCCTTACATTGACTAAAGGCGTCCTTCCATTTCACCTCTAGCAGCCATAAGTCATCTCAACATCTCATTTTATTTTATATATTGAGTTTATTCCATTTAGTTTTTGTCATTCTTAACTAGTCTCATATTGATCTTGCTCTTAGTCCCTTTACAAACTTACCAGGAATTCACTTAAAAACTAAGCATTTTACAATTCCTTAATCTTGCCTTAGAAATACAATTTATATATCTAAAGATGGTGAAACTTCTTTTTATCATTAATGAATCGAAGTCTTCGTTAGCTAATCTTAATTCAAAATAGAGAAACTTTGCAACTCAAACAGTATAACTATTTCTATTGTCTTACATTATTTCCATTTGTTTGAAATATCCCAATTTGTTTCTCAAAAAAAAAATTGATACTTTTTAAGAAACTATGTAAGACAACTTTGTATCTTATCATTCATCAAATTACTTTAGACGAATTCACTTTTCCATTATTATTGAATTGAAGAGATAGAAGAATTTGAATTTTCAAACTTTGATTAACTTAATGACTAGTCGAATTCTTAAAGGATGTTATTTTAATCCTTGAAGGTTTACAAATAGAAATTCTTGCAATATAGAAGCTTATAATGACGTCCTATATAAATCACTTACAGATTATCAATTAGTACGTTTATTTCTTCCTTTATTATATTTTAAATAGTAGTGATAAGGTCTTAACTTAATGTCGTTAGAAACGATTATCAGATACTTCAAACCACAAAACATAATCGGTTATGTTGATGTTTATTAGCTAATCCAAGTTATTATTAGACCATTTTCCCTCCCACCTTAACTTCTAACATGTTGATCTTATCACTACAACTTTCATTTTCAAGTTAGAAGTTTCATTGAGTTTCTTTTCATAACAATACTTAATCTGGTGTTAACAGAGATTACTTCTAACTCATGTATAGCTATTCATTTTATCATTATTTTATTTGATTAATAAAACCATTATACTCAACGTCACTTATAGATAAGTAACTTGAGTAATAAACAATCAAAGTGTTTATTACTTCTATTTAGAAGTCGTTTCATTGTTTTAAAATATGGTTATATTTCATTTTTCTCTTGAAGTTTTATTTCGAAAAGGAGACAATACTTTACTTCGAAGTTTTTTATTTTCTTAGAAACTGACTTAGCCAACTTGATTGACCCAATCACAATCTTATTGTTATTTGCAAATCTAGATTCAATTTGTCTAATCAATTTCCATTTTATATTTTCGATAATCACGTGTTTCCTATCTCTTTTCATTTGAGACTCATTCGAAAGCAACTCTTAGTTGATTATGAATCAAACCATTATTTTATAGAATTGTCTTCATGAGTTAACCATGCAACCGGTAATAACTTTATTCTAAAATCCAAGATATTCATATCATGTGCTTCCAAAAAGTCCCAATTTTATAATATATTTTCCAAATGATTCTCAATCGCTTGAGACATAACTTAAGTCTATTTTAATATTTTTCTGAGCATTTAAAAATTGTAATAGTTTGATACTTTTGATGTCCAAGAAATCCATGTTTAGTGTTTATGTCCCATGAATCATTTGGACTTCCCTTTTAAGTAGTTTCCTATTGGCTTCATTACTCATACTTTCATTAGTTATATTAGTATCAAACTACTTACAATACCTTTGTGAATTCAGATTTCACAAGTCTATTTCACATCCATTTACGCTCAATTTCATTCCATAAGTTTATTCTCACATATAATTATCCGTTACACGTCCTATCTTGTGAGTTAAGCATTAAACGGACAAGGCGAATAAACTTCTTATCGCATATCTAGCGATAATACACACATACAACACAAAATATAACACAATATAACAATTTTTAAACTTTTTAACCTCCTTCCATCGCATTAGTTCCCAACTAATCACACTCGATCACCTTTTGCTTCTCAACTAAAGTTTTATCCTTAATTGAGCCAAACCTAGGCTCCGTTAGCAACATTGTTAGACCCCACTTAATAAGGGCATCTGACCGGCTTAGATTACCTTAATCCCTTTGATAATCTAGCAGCCTTAACAATTCCATCAATAAATAATTAAGTATTAAGATCTTGTACTCATCAATTATTTAAATTTATTAACCACATAGGATTCTCAAGTGAATCTTAAACCTCAAAGTTTGTTTGGATAAAATCCTCAAAATTACATAAGATTTTTCGACAACACCGCCTTTATTTTTAAGCCTGTATTGAAAGTCCCAACCTTCAAAAATCTTCAACAAAACAAGCTCAGCTTTGGTGGAAATGTCGAAAGACTCACAATACACCCATAATAATATATATTGCATTAACAAATTTATACATTCATTTGAACCTAATCTAAAGTTTCAAAAACCTTAAACTCTCATTACCTTAACTCAAAAGGTATTTCAATTCATCTTAAAACCATTTCCATCATTCCAAAGAAGATCCTAATCACACTTGAACCCATAACCTATTTATAAAATATGAAATATTCAAGAACTAACACATAAATTGAAAAAAGAACTAAGCAAGTCACATACAGTCGGAAAGCCTTCCATTTCCCTTGTCGCCGCTATAACCTGTCATTATCCAATTACAAAAATTTAAGAATGTCAGATAAGTAAATCCCCACTATCCAGTACACCTGTAATAATCAAATGCATAATAATCTAAGAGATTAAATAAAGAATATAATCCAACAAATTTAAATACAACCATGAATCTATCCCTTTTTGTTATTCGACCACAATCAGATAACATTCTCAGAAAATGGTAAGATAACAATAATAAGGATTTATGCACTGAGAGAATAACCCAAAGGAGTCTCGTTCCTCAAGTCTATCAAAGTATGATCTGATTTAACGTAATGTCATGGTAACGAAGTGATGCAGAGTATGAGTGACTCTAGCCCCTCAAGCATTATATAGTTCTGCCCAGTACAGAGTCAAGTAAACTCTATGTAGTTCTACCCTGTATACAGTGTCAAGTAGCTTAATATACCCAGTGCACACAGTCAAGTAGACACTATATAGTTCTAACCTGTAAATATAGTTAGGTAGACATTATAAGGAGACTCGAATCGACCTTATCCTCTCTACCCATATGTGTATGTACAATAAATAATGCAATATCAAGGATCAATGCAATTTATACGAAATTTATAATCATACAAAGTAAAGGTTACTATGCGATTTACTTAACCTTACAAACGCGATATCGCAACTCCCTTGCTCTCCGAGTTGGAAAACTAGTCCACACGGGGCTCCAACCGTGGTCCTACTATTCATTTATACATCCTATAAGTTTCCATAACAATTCTATAATTTTCCAAATTAGTTGTTTTTAATAGATCAAATTAGGTCCCCAAACCCCAATAATACTTCCAAAATAAATTCTCCGATGCCTGAATTTTATTTTTGACTCAATTATTGTTCGACATTGAAAATTACGCGTCTAGGCTTAAATGCAATTTTTTAAATTTTATATATATTTATCGGTCTTACCTCGACTCGAAAACCCCGAAATTACTCCAAATCAACTCCTTAAATATTTGGATCCAAATTTTAACTATAAATTATGATTTGAAAATGAGAATTAACCTAAATAAGGCTTTAATATAATTTTCTAAATTTTGAACAATTCTAGATCTAGTAACACACTTTACAATGAAAAATCCTCGACATAAATTATCGAGAAAATTCTAAAATCCAAATTTTTCATAAAACTCGCAGTTTCAATTAATTTGGCTAAAATATATTTTTTTTTGTTTTTTCTCATTTTTTTTTATTTTTAAAAAAATTAGCATTTTTTCTCTTTTTTTTTTCATTTGGGTGGTTTGACCCTCAACCGGACCCGGTTAAGTCCGGTTAAGTCCGGTTAAGTCCGGTTCAGCTCAAACCCCTTTTTTTCCTCTTCTAGCTGCCCGCTTCACGAACCAGCAATTTCTTAAAAAAAATTTGATTTTTCATTGGGGTTGGGTTTCGCCCCAACTCCAAAGGTGTTTAGGCAAGGGAGACAGCTAGGAAGTCGTTTCCTTCTTTGGATCGAGCCTCACGCTCATTCCCAACTTCCATTAACACACCTCACAACAACCGCCTAACAACAAAAAACAACACGCACACACTCGCCTTTGTCTCGATTCCTCCACCTCGCTCTCTCTCCATTTCCATCACTTCTTTCTATTCTCGGTCTACCCTCAAACCCTCTGACTGCTCACTCAATCTCCCTCTGGGCGAAATAACAATTACTAGAGGAGGTTATGTTTGGTTTGCAAATTATTTATATTAGATTATCTTGAGATTCGCATCACATAAATCTCGAGACAAGTCTAATGTTCAATTTTCATAGTATAAATTTGATCTTCATCGAAATATGTATTAAGAATCTCGAGGTTAATCTTCGCCTCAAAATGAAGTTGAATGAGGCGGTATTGATTTGAAGAAATATGCTAGAATTTCCTCGAGATTTTACATCACACGAATCTCAAGACAAATTTAATTTGTTACATTTTCATTATTTATTTATTTTTCCTCGAGATATATACTACGTATCTCAAAGTCAATGTTTCTTTCAAAACTAAAATGAATGAGACGATGTATGTTCTGGTGGTTATAATGATATTTATATATAGTTGATTTTCTCGATATTTGCATCACACGAATCTCGAGAAAAAGTCTAATTATTCATTTATATTATTCTTTTTTATCTTCCTCGACATATGTATTATGTATCTCGATATCAATCTTGTGGCTATCAACAAGATAATCACCTCCTCATTACTAACTCACTGTCATTAATTATTTTGATCTCCTTGAGATGCATAACTTGTATCTTGATGTAGATATTATGGTTTAATACCAACATACCTTTAATTTTCTTGAGATTGGATGTCACGCATCTCGAGGCATAGACAAATTATCTCCAACAACAATGTACTACCATTTCCTTTTTCCATGATCATATTACGTGTATCTCGAGGCAAATCAAATGTATACTTTTTAATTTAAATTAAACTATATGATTGATTTATATATTTACATATAAACTATATTATATATACAACTATATATTTTTGGGGCTATAAATTCGTCACGCACACCAACGACCACCCTCGAGCATGCATACTATTGTACATCTCATGTGTGTCACCCTCGACGCCACTTGTCACTAGGCGCCTACCAATTTATTAATTATTTTATTTAATTTCATGGTTATCTCTTCAGTTTATGTCCAAATTAAATTTTGAGAAATACCCCAATTTCACCAAAATAAGAGAAATATTCTCATTGTGTTCCAAAACTTACGGACTCCGCATTTACACTGCACTTGAGCCTATTTCCCGTCGAAATAGTGTATAATACATCGATTAGGCACACAACACACAAAAATAATATTAAAATTTATGATCTCCGATCCGTAACGCATGTGTCCCACATTAGATACCTAAATCTCAAATTAAATTCAAAAATGCTTAATTAGCCACCTAATCAAGTTTATAAAATTCTCGATTGTGACAAAGGCTGCCCTAATGTTTTATTAGATATAACTTGTTTTAATTTAACAAATATAATTAAGCAAAAATTAAATACTAACAATACGCAAACAAAAGAAATTACCAATTTAAATGACTTAACTATAAACAATTTAAATTCAATAAAATAGCATAATGCAATTCTATGTAACAATCAAATAGTCAATAAATCAATATAAATAAAATATCTAAATAAACCTCTACCAAACAATGTAATATACTTGGATTGCTTTCAAATCCTAGAACATAACATTACTTCACAACATAGTTATAATTATATCACATGAAATCTTGGAATCATTAAATTTGAATTCATAATAGATTGACAACCTTTAGTGAGCCACTGATTTTCCTGAATTCGATGAAAAAGCCACATTCTTATCATTATAAATCTACCAATTGGATAAAATGCAACACCATAGAGATATGATAGCTTTAACACTCAATGAAAATGATGTCTAATCTAAGTCAATATTAACCGAAACCGCATAATAAATAACTTAGAACACAATCACTAAAAACATCTACTTGGAAAAAGTCCTATAGATTAATCCTAGTTACTACTTCTATAATTTTTGTCAATAACTATAGATATAGGTTTAGACACTCTATATTAAGGAACATATTGGCCACTATGCACTCAATACAAAGAATAACTAGTTGTAATATGCAAAAATATTTTTTTTAATCTGTGATTGACATATATGAATGGATTTAAAGCATTAAGTACTTGATTCAATAATTATAACTACACAGCGATCTAAAGTATATACATGTTTAGGTTTTATTTAGATTGATAGACTACTCACTCATACTGAAATAAATAATGCAAATATGTATTAAAAGACATAAATAAATACCTCTTAATCAAAGCTCCAATGTTGTTTCACTTATAAAACTAAACTTAAAAGACAAAAGGTTGAAAAAAAGAGTAATTGAGAATCAAAGAGAGAGTCAGAAAGAGTTATTGCGAAGTTTTCTACTCTTATATATAGTTTCTCTAAGTGTACATATCCTAGATAAATACAAATTTCTCATTCTTATCTAAAAAAATTCATCGCCAACCTCAGTGATTTGTCAGTGATTCCTAGGTTGTACTCAAATTATTGAGTTAATCACAGAGTTTAGCACTTTGTAGTCCACTAATTTTGCTGGCAATTTATAGTGTATTCTCCAATTCGCTGTGGATCTGCTGGCATTTTCCTGCTGCCAATTTAAATGGCAATTTTTAGTGTAAATAAAAATCGCTAGCTAATTGTTGGACTTCTTTTCTAGTTAACTATTTTCCTCTTCTTTCTATGTTTCTTCCATTTCTTCATTTTTCTATTAAAATCCTGAAATCATAAAAATAAGAGAATACATAGCATAATATCATCATTTATATCTAAAATCAACCTAAATTACACTATAAAACATGTCTAATTATTGACTTGTCAATATACTCTAGTTTTATATATATTGTCACTTTATATTAATGGTATTTTATTATGGGTTTTCCACACTAGGATGTTTGTTATATTTGACCAGAAAACACCTAAATTTATTTTAATGTTGTTCTTAAGTCTTTCACTAAAAATTATTCATTATTAACTATAAAACTCTGTGAAACACACGCCATACTTCCTAACTTATAATATCAAAGTAAAAGACAGTAAATCTTAACAAATAACTAGTACATAATGAATAATTGGTTTACTTAAACAAATGTCACGACAAGTTAGTACACACATCGAATAATAGTGGCATGGCATCGATGTTAGTGGGGTTGCAAGAGCCACGAAGTAGCACACCCGACATATTTGAGGCGCGGGGTTTTCACAGGAATCAAGTCTCATATTGATAAATGAGTAAGGAAACATTGACATGTGGCATTAAAGTAAGTTTCGTAAGTCATTAAACAACATCATAGTTGTAAGACATGCAAAATCATAATTAAAACTTGTTCATCTTGCAAAAGGGTTCACAAAAGAATAGCATAGAGGATAGTAATATGTAAAGTCAAATTTACATTCAATGTAAACTAGTATTGACAAACATCCGGTGATTGATTCCCTTACGCTCAAGGTGCAAACCATTAGTGAGCACATTAGCCGATGTGCCACCTAATTGGTGCCATCAAGTCGATAGTAAAATCACCCAAAGTTGTCATCAATATGTAACTACATTGTGAACTTGATAATGGATGTGTTAGTAGCATGGAAAAAACTATGACAATAATTAATATACACATCATTAATTTATAGTGGCACAAACCACTTAATTTTTCTTGGCTGCTCAAACCCACTCTATTGATTTTGGGGATTAAACTTACTCTTTTAGTTGGCAATTCAAACCCACTCTTTTGATTCAAGCATCGAAAGTGATTTCGTTACGTAAATACAACCGTAGAAATGTAAGATAAAAAATACTAATTACAACTCATACCCAAGTCTTTATTTTCAAACTTTGAATCCTACTTTATCTAATAATATGTCATATTTAATGCTTGAGCGAAGCTCCCCACTTACCTCGACTCATCGCAATATCAACTCTCAGTCTTTGAGCGCACGGATTTTATGTGAATATTTTCGCAAATCTAGGCAGTTTAAGGCATGTCACATCAATGACAAGTCATATTGTAAGTTCTGATTTACCATTAAATTTACTTTGGGGTTCCATTAGTGTGGGTCGAGCCGGTCCCTTGTCGTCCAGTGTGAGGGTCGAGGGGTGGGACCCAATCGATCTCTGTAGTTGCCCAAATTTTTAATAGTGGATTAGTCTGTAATTAAGAGTCGCTAACTCGTGACGTGGCCCGAGAGCGGGTACATAGACCCAACACTCGGTACATAGACCAAGTGATATATAATTTTTTGGTATGGCGAAGGCTTAGTGCATAAGATATATGTAGACTTTTTAAGTTTCTTCTACTTGTATGTAGACATTGAGACTCAAACATAGACGCGCCCGAGATGCATGCCCGCATGGGGCTGGGGTTGAGAGTGATATGGTAAGTCATAATTAAGTTAAATGTGATTAAAAATAACTAATTTAATGTGGCTATAGTTGGATTTATATAAATGTAGCCTATGTTAAGAAAATAAAACCACAAGCAATGATGTGCCTTGGGATACGTGTTATCAACATCACTAGGTAACTTAAGTTATTATATGTGTTATCAAAGATAAGTAAGTAGGTGGTAGGACCAAGATATAATTCATTAGATTTTTTTAGAGATGTGAGTGTCAACAAGATCAATGGCCACAAATTCACCTCATCACTATATATATAGGTGAGTTAGTGGATATGCATGCAAAATCAATTCTTATGAAAGAGAGAAAGAAAGTTGGAGAGAAATTTGAGGAGAAGATGATCAACTTGTTGACGAAAATAAAAGATTAGGGAAGTATTGATCAAGTTAAGGGAGTTCTACCACTAGGTAATTCAACCCTCATTTTCATTTTTAGTGAAATCCGACAAATACTGTAAGTTTTGATTTAGTTCTAATTTTCTAGCAATTATAGTAGGCGAATGACTTTGTTTTTAAAATCTAATTTCATTTTTTAATTCCTTGTGAAATTCCACTAACTCTAATATAAATAAGTTCTAGATTCGGATTCGCTTTCATAAAGTTATAAATTTCTTAATTTGTAAAACAAATTTGAAAATTCTATATGTTGTTATGAACTAGTCTCTGTATTTTGGTCATAACTTACTCATTTTAAATCAAAATGGACCCATTCTTATGGCATTTGAAAGTTAACGTAAAAGAGGAACAACTTGTTCTTTGGAATTATTTTGAAATTTAATATTTTTCATGTCTTAAAATCCTCTCCAACATTGATAATGAATCAGGAACTTTTGGGTTCACAGTTTTGCTAATGTCCTGTTGCTTTGAGCATAACTCCCGCATTTCTTATTGCATTAAGCTAATCTTTTAGTATAATGTTCTAGGATATGTTTTAGGATTCAGCTACAAAAAATCATGAGTTTTGAAGCTATAGTTATGAGAAATGAAAAATAAAAATTTGCTAGTCGGAATCTAAGATTGTTTTAAGTTATTGTGGTAAAACTTAAATATCTCATTCGATTCTTATCAAAGTTGCACAAACCTCATAGTTATGGAAAGCTAAGATAGATACCAACAACTTTGCACATGGGGAGGTTTTAAGATTTGAACTTTTTCAGGCCCAAAAAGTGCGCTGCAACATAGGACTGAAATTGAAATTTTATTTAGTGATTAGGGGCTAATTTAGGAGTACAACTTAAAACTCATTTGACCAATCTGAATACACAATAAATAATCTTAGATAACTTCGGGGGACTGAAGGAACATAGTTTGGGTGCCGAGAGCAAATCAAGTTCGAATTCAGAAGTTCAGGCACAAGTTTGGAATGGCCAAGAGCCAATTCAAGCTAGTAATTGTATGAATTGTAAGTAAACTTATTGACATATTTCTATTCATCTCATTTATTGTTATTGCTTTATTTTTATAGTTGTTTGTGGTGCTACACTTGTTGTATTTTTGGTGCCATGATTTGTGTACATTATTTTAGTATATGATTATGGTTAAATTAGGACATGTGTTTAGGTTTTATGGTTTGATTTGGGGTGTACGTGACATACAGGGTATGAGACTCAAGTATGTTAGTATTCTGACCAGTATGTGTCACGAACCTACTATATGAGGTTAATGAAATGATTAAACTTTACTAATTAGGGTAATACCAAAGTGCTATGTGTGCTGACATATTAAATGAGGTCGATAGGTCATGTTTCACAACCAATAGGGATAATACCCATGTGCAATCCTAAATAAGTTATCATCTGAGGTCTATGTGACCAAAAGGGTAGTATTTAGGCTAATGTGTTGGATATACGGTTGAATGGATTTAGTTTTTTGATAATATTTATGCTGATATCACTTGAATTAGTTGTGGTGTTGTTTAACATCTCATGTTTTCTATATTGTTGTATGGTGTACAGATCCATTTCAATATATTCTTGTTGTGTTTGGAAATGTGGATAAATGTCACTCATTGTTATTTTTTACATTACTGTACCCAGCGTGTTTTTAATGACGGTGGGTGCAGATCCATCGAATAGCAGACCGGGCAAGGAGAAGATCGATGACTACCTTTAAGTCATTTACGTGTTAATACTTCATATTTTGAAGGTTTTTAATATTTTGTTGTATGAATAACTTTATGTCTTTTACATACTCTTGGGTTGTATATATTGAGGCCGCGCGATAGCTCATAAACTAGACACATGTTTGTTACACTGTCATCGTTGTTCCGTTGTGTATATACATGTGGTCATTGTTTCCTAATTTCCACAATAGGTGTTTTTATTAAGTATTCTGCTGATAATATTAAAATGTTGTAATAGTTTTAATTAACTCCAAAAATCACAACTAATGAGAAATGAAGAATACTTATCTTGGGCATGTATGACGAGTTGAATGAGACAAAAAGCTGACTAATATTTAATTATGTCCTACGTGGCTGATTAGAGGATCAGACCATCGTAGTCACCCCCGAGGATGCGGTAGCGCGCCCCGTTTAATAGCAAGGATTTGTTTTAATTTCATGTATATTATTTTCTATTCAATTTATCATTTTATTTTGAATTTAGGGTCATGGGATCGATATGGCCCTCGTTGACTGGTCTTGGGCCGAACCAGTTCGTGGTTTAGTCCAAGAGCCGAACCGACCATGGTTAGGGTTGACGAGGGGGTCGAAATAAACCTTGGTTTGAGGACCAAGGGCCGATTCGACCCCTCTTAAAACTGGTGGGAAGGGGAAGCAATGCTCCCCCTTTACCGCCTCTGTTGGGTGGCACCCGGCGCCGTTGGCCCTGGGGCCCTCCTACCGGGGCTGGCCGAATGCAGCCAGCCTTAGTTTTTTACTGAAAAGACCTTTCCCCGACCTAAGGTTGGGTCACCCGTGTTGGGGGATGTGCCCTAAGATAATTTACAAACATTGTTTATCTTATAATTCTAGTTAATAATATAGAGGTTTTTGTTTGCTATTTTATTATAAGTGATTGCATGTTTACCATATAATAAGATCCATGAGTATTTGTTGAAATATCTTAAATGTCCCAAGTTGGTCATTAAACTATGTACTATAATGAATTAAGACTAGTGTGAATCTTGATTGATGGTCATGTGATGATCATGCATCTAGGGATATGAATCAAGATCATGAGTACTTGTTAGGGAACAAGGTACTAAACCAACTCGCTATGAGAACACCACATAATTAGTCATAGGCGTTAGTCATGATAGATATATCATTTAGTCATTCGACTTGAGATTACCATAGAATTCAATATTAGTGGCATGGTAACTTGACATAATCAAATATTGTCTTGAGTCGGATGATTATAAAGATTTTGATTGTTTACTAAGTGAATAATATGTGAAGGTGTGTAATCAAGATAGAATTTTTCCACTCTCGTATAGAGAAAGATATCAATGGATCTCTCGATATGTTAGACTGTTAATTGGCCAAGCCCAAGTGAATTGATATGATCAATATCACTTAGATGTTGTCAATCTACCTAAAGATCAAGACTAGTATGTTTGAACATTAAGAGTGACTTTCCATGCCATAAGTTTTATCAAATGATATCCCACGACAAAAGGATATGATATATGTTATTCATTAAGTTGTATCAAATTTGATATTCATGTTACTTAGGTAGTCATAATGTCTTGCTAGAGACTGCTTATGACTTGTGTACTAAAATAGTTTTGGTTCATGGCTAACGTCACATGAACCTATTGGGTTGCACACAAAGAATGGCTTTGCGCAATTTCAATTGGTACAGAGTAATAAATTTCACATGAAGAAATTCATGACATAAAAAGTATTTACAATTTGCCATATGATAACTTATTAATAGGGGCATTTGTGTAATTTGCTTGAATCGCATAAATACAATAGTTGTATTACGAATAGATTTTTTTAAGTAAGTTCATCTACACACATAAATAGAGGTTGAAAACATAAAACGAAATAAGATTTTCATTTTTACTATTTTCGAGTTCTCAGGATTTTGGGAGAGAATGAAAAAATGTTTTCAATCTCTCTTAGGGCTAGCGCTCCAAGTTGTGGCCACCGTTCATGTGTAGGTTTTTGATAGAGAAAGCGTATTTGAACGTCTTGGAAATCGAACAATCAAAGAAGGAAATCATGGATGAAGATATAATTCAGTTTTGTAGATCTAGTTTAATAGAACTTATTCTTTATCATATTGGGGTTTTTCAAAAATTGTTTTGAAATTTTCGCTGTGTATGAATCGCAAAACCCAACAATGGCATCAGAGCCATAGGCTCGGTTCTGTTAAACGTTTGTATATTTTCTTTGATGTATATATGATATATGTATGAAAAATATGATCTTGATTAATGTATATATGATGTACATATAGGTTCTGTGACAATTGTAATCAATAATTGATTTTAAAGCGTGTTGCTAATTCATGTATATTGATACATACGCATGATTTGATTCAATGATAATATTCAAGCTTGTAATATTTCAACTAACATATGTTTTTTTTTTCAATATTGAACGATGCGAATTTTGTATGTTCATGGTAGAAGTCATGTTTAGATTAATGTGATTCTGGTGTTGAATACGTATTTCGTTTTTGTTCGATAATTATGTATCTCTCCATGATAGAAATCATGATTAGATTAATACGATTAATTTAATATGATTCTGGTGTTGAATGCATGATTTATATTTCGTTTCTTGATTCAATTGCCTGCTTTATATGAATAAAAATTGAAATTGATTTTAATCATATATCTTATTGTACTTATCTGTTAGTATATTCCTATTAGATATATGATAAACTTGTAATCGGATAAGAATTGCAAATCCTATATGATATATGACATATATAACAAATTCGCATTAGATAAGGATTCAAAGTATCTAAAATTCTAGTTAGATTAAGATAAGATATTAATTTAGAGGTGGGATTAATTGAAAATGTTTTGATTAATATTTTTCAGAAATAAAATAAAGGGCAATTTTGGTTGGTCACGTGTCATGCATGCCAAATATAACCCGCAATCAATTTATCAACTACAAGGGTGTAGTAGTGGTAAATACGGGGTCGAATCCACATAACTTGAGTTTTATTCTAAGAAAACTAAAAATGGGGGGTTTTCAGAAAGTTCAAGGAAACAATTAACTAAACTAGCAAAAATAAAAAGTACGCAAAAAAAATATCAATGAGAGAAATCACTTTAGTCTACACTTCCACAAGCAAGAATCAAGATTCAATAGCATTTAGTGGACCTCAATCATTCCAAAAAGTTATTAATTCAAATTCTCCTAGATTAGCTATGGGAAATCGATGTCCACAAGAAATTCGTAATTCCCTTAATCTCGATAATCAGGACATCCTCCACTAACTACTTCTCTAATTAATGTATAACCTTAGACATCTGTCAATCGGGTTTAACACACTAACCGCAGTAATTTGGTTCTGTGGGAATACTAATCCTAAATAACTAAATCGTTTTCGCTTCCAGTTTAACCTAGACTCAATTGTTGTACACTCAAGAACCGAAAGGGTTTTACGGCAAATGGGTGAGTGTTCATCAATTAATTGGTCTAAAAGTACAATTACACGGATACTATCAGTCCAAATAACTATAGGTTGTCCCCCTAAAAGCATGCACTGACCACATACACACCCTATATCTAAACCATATCCTTTAAAAGAAACAACAATGAAATAGGCGAAATTGAATTAAATTAAATAAAAATCATAGATCTCACATAGTATATGCCATGAATCATGAATCTCATTTGTTTCCCTTCGACCTTGGCGAAGATTGGTCTAGCCAGACACATCTCTACAATCTCCAAGTATGAAGAATTGTGTGTGGCGACTCCAATGTAGACTTCTCGTATGAATGCCCTAGTTCCTAACTTGAAAAACCACTCAAAATAGTACATGCGCCGAGTAGCATCTAGGGACTTTTTTGGGGTGAAAATAGGTTTCGTACACGTGGTAGCAGGCAATTGGAGCGCTTGAGCTGAAAACCCTCACGTGGCCGCCTCTAGTTGGCTTGAGATGGCTGTGTAACGTTGTTGGACAAACAAGGTGATGACACGTGGCAACAGGTGGTTCGGTCGAACGAACAACTTCGTAAGACGAATGTGATATGGAGATCTCGAGGACAATCGTGAAGTTGTTGTGCTGCTGGGAATTGTTGCCGTGGAAGCACCTAATTGGCTAGGACCCGTGCTGGTGTGGTGAGAACGAACCACGTGTCTGCGTGCAAGGAAACAGTTGGAATGGCTTAGTGAGGTGGACAAATAGAGGACTAACATGTGGCACCTTGAAGTGAGTTGGACTAATGATATGCTGCCACGTGTTAATCAGTCTCCTGATCACCTATTATACCCACCGCGGTACTCGAGGTAAACTGTCTGGTGTCCAATCACTGCAAGTAAATACTCCATTTTGAGTATTTTTTGCCGCGAATTCAACTGCGCACTATGTTTCACCTGAAAACGACCAATAAATATAATTAAATATATATTTTAGAAACTTTCCATATTAAATATACTAAAATAGACTAATAAAAGCATGGAAAACCCAACTTATGAAATACCCCAAACTTAAAACTTTGCACCTCCTGAGAAAATGTGTAAATGACAACATAAAATAGACCTATACCCGATTCAAAATTCATGGAGTTCCTTTGATTTACACAGCCACCAAATTAACAGGCAAATCAAAAAGTTTTGGAGTTATGATATGTCAAGACTCGCAACTCAAACACAATTAAGATCACACTTTAAAGACATAGATCTGGTCAAGACAAAGGTCATCGAATTCTCATGAGTTTTCTTAGTCTATACATTCAAGCATGCAAGTTTAAAATATCACTTAATCAAGTGAAAGCACTCGAGCTAAATCTTTTATTTGAGGAGTTTCATAACTTTCACCTTTATTCATCTTATTTTCTTTATTCTTCCTCAGTTTTTCTTTCAAGTGGTACGATTCCTGCTAAATTTCCTGTGGACCATTTTTCTCACTTTTTCCACCATAAAATTTCCTGCTCCATTTCCTATGGAAACCTGTAGGACTCTCTATTTTTTCGAAAAACTCTTGTTAGCCTTTCTCACTTTCACTATAATAGAGCAAATCCCCTAGTGTGGGTCAAAATATTAATACTTGCATAAGTCTGACCGTCTACTCCCTTTCGTTATCTAGCACGAAGTCCAACCATCAACTAAGTCCTTAATTATGAAACTATAAAAATGTTGAGCTATGCACTTGATTGAGTGTTTCTCCTAGTTTTATATAAGTTTCAATTCAAAAAGGCAGCTCTAATTTACTCATCCACAACTAAAGGCATGAACAAAGTTTTCGGCGACTCCAAGTAAATAAAAAAAAAAAAAAAACTATATTAAATACATGCATCAAAGTGTATCAAATCTTAATGAAATGAGAGAAAAGTATGAATGGACGAGAAATGAAAGAAATAGAAGAAATGATATAAAACACCACCATTACCCTCCGACAACCGCATATAACCATATAAAAATAAATGATCTCACCTACGGTCTTTCAAAAAGAAACCATTCAAATCAATCCAGAATCCCTCAAATACCCTAATTTTATTTTGAACCTTATCCTCAAGGTTCAAAACAATTCAAGAGGCTGACACATAGAAAACAAACAAGATGGTGAAAGAACAAGATAAATTTAAGATAAAAGAAATGATACAAGTTCATGCATTATGATAAAAAAAATATGAAAATGAATAAACAAAATGATACTTATCAAACTTTGGGCTGCCTCCCGGTAGCATTTTGGGTTAAAGTCATTAGCTCGACTTGGTCTGAGTCCGTCAATCGGTGTAGACTGGCGGCGTTTCAAGTGAGATGACCTCCACATTATGGCTCGGGAAGTCTTCATAGAAGATCTTCAATCTGCGGTCGTTCACTTTAAAAGAATTACCAATGTCCAAACTCTGAATCTCCACTGCTTCATGTTCATGCACAGAAGTCACAACATATAGTCATGTCCACCAGGATCTCAGCTTACCTGCAAAAATCTTAAGACGTGATTAAAATAAAAGCACTTTCTAACCAACACAAAAAGATTTCTGAAAGAGATTGCTATCATTGAACGCTTTTGTTTTTTCTTAATAAATCTTCACATTTTCATATGCGTCGTTCCTGATTTCCTCCGATTCTTGGAGAGCGAGCACTATTTTTTCCCTACTTCATCGATATTCATATTAAGATATTTCATAGCCCAGTAGGATTTATGCTCGAGCTCGACTGGCAGGTGGCAAGATTTACCAAACACGAGGCGATATGGGGCATCCCAATTGGCGTTTTCAACGCCATTTAGTAAGCCCAAACCGCATCATCTAGACTTGAACTCTAATCTTTACAAGCAGGATTCATTGTCTTTTCCAAGATAGATTTGATCTACCTATTAGAGACCTCTGCTTGGCCACTCGTTTGGGGATGATACACAGTAGATGTTCGATGAGTGACATTATACCTTCTCAAAAGACTTTAAACCATACGGTTGTAGAAATGAGTGCCTCTATCATTGATCAAGGCAGGTGGGGTACCAATGTCGACAAAATCCTCGATCTAAGAAATTCACATACTTCTTTAGAGTCATTAGTGCTTGTAGCCTTAGCTTCAACCCACTTAGACATGTAATCCACCGCTAATAGTATGTAAACATTACCAAATGACATTAGAAACGTTCCCATGAAGTCTATACCACATACTTCAAATATCTCACAAATATGAATTGGGGTAAGTGGCATTTGGTCTCGATGACCAAGGTTACCAGTTTTCCGACTGTTAGGACAAGCCTTGGTAACATGTATGAATCATGGAAAATAGTGATCCAGTAAAACCCACTCTCAAGAACATTCTTTGATGTTTGATGGGGACTGAAGTGGCCACCGCAGACGTAAGTATGAAAAAATGCCAAGATAGAGTGACTCTCAATCTAAAGGTCACAAAGCTTAATAACCTAGTCGGAGCAGAATTTCTATAAGTGCGGGTCATCCCATACATAGTACTTAGCATCGCTCCTAAATTTATTCTTCAGAGCCTTGAAAAGATGAGGAGATAGCTCACCAGAGGTGACATAATTCACCAAATTGGCGTACCAATGGAGATCTTCCATAACAATATAGATGCACTCGTCGGGGAAATCATCCATAAGAGGGTAAGGACGCTCACCATTCTCAATCCAACTGAGATGGTATGTGACTAGATTCTCCGCACTACTTTTATCTTTGATTGTGATGTCAAACTCATGTAGTAGGAGTATCCATCTAATGAGCCTAGGTTTGGCATCCTTTTTACTCATTAGGTACTTCAAGGCAGCGTGTTCAAAGTAAATGATAACCTTGGTTCCCAAAAGATAAGGTCGAAACTTCTCAAGTGAGAAAATAACGGCAATGAGCTTTTTCTCAGCAGTGGTGTAGTTTATCTGAGTCATGTCTAGAGTACGAGAAGCATAGTAAATGACATGTAAAGCTCCCTCAACTCTTTGTCCTAAATCACTGATGTGCTAGTATGTGAGTCTTTCAGTGCATCAAATGCACTCTTAAATGCCTTTTCAAACACAAAAGGTACGTCCTTTTGAAGTAGATGGCATAGGGGTTATACAATCTTCAAAAAGTTCCTTGATGTAACGAAGGTAAAAACTGGCGTGTCCAAGAAAAGATATAATCTCCCTCACATTCGTAGGGTAGGGAAGGTTCTTGATAACATTAATTTTAGCTTGGTCTACCTCTACGCCCGTGGCTAATATAATGTATCCCAAAATAAGACCTTGGTCTACCATAAAATGACATTTTAATAACTCAGATTTAGGTTCTTCTAGATACACCTACTGAGTACCTTTGTCAGATTAATGAGACAACTATCGAATGGATCACCGTAAACAGTAAACTCATCCAAGAAGACATCAATGAAATGCTCAACAAAATCTGAGAAGATACTCACCATGCACCTTTGAAAGGTGGCAGGTGCATTGCATAACCCAAAGGGCATGCACCGATAAGCAAAAGTGTCAAATGGACAAGAGAAGGTTATTTTTTCCTAGTCTTTAAATGCTACCGGTATCTGTTGATAATCGGAATAACTATCAAGACAATTGTAATGAAAACGAACGGTTAGTCTCTCTAACATCTGATCAATGAATGGAAGAGGGAAGTGATCCTTCCAAGTGGAAGCATTTAACTTCCCGTAGTCAATGCATACCTACCATGGGAACCTACTCAACATGTGAATTGGTGACTACCGTGACTCTCGTTTTCTTAGGAACCAACTGGATATGGCTTACCCATTCACTATCAAAGATGGGATAAATCATTCCAGCATCAAGGAGCTTCAATATCTCATTTTTTATGACATCCATTATAGGCAGATTGAGCCTCCTCTAGGCTTCTCTCATTGGTTTCGACCCCTCTTCCATATATATATGATGCATGCAAGTGGAAGGGCTCAAACCTTTAATATCCCTATGGTCCACCCAATAGCCAGTTTAAACTCCTGGAGTACTCGTAGGAGTCTCTCTTCCTCCAAATGTGTAAGTTTGGCTGAGATGATCATAGGGAGTGTGTCATTCACACCTAAAAACATGTACTTTAGGTGCTTAAGTAATGACTTCAACTCAAGTGTGGGAGCTTTAACCGAGGAGGGAGAAAGTTTAGAGTCAGAAGTAGGCAACTCCAAATAAAAGACACTTGGGGGGGGAGTTGGAATGAATCTAACTCAAAAAAAACATCCTCAACATTAGTATCGAGGGCCAGAACACTCTCATAGATATGAATAGTGTCGAGATGACTCTCTAATACTACGTTAACTTTATCATCGCCACTCGTGAGCAAGGTTTGCTGAACAAATGGATCCACGCGGTCCATGGTACACATCACAAACGACACCTCACTGGCGTATCACATCATATCATAGATGTTAAACTTGATGACTTCACCATCAAACTCCATGGTAAGAGATCCATCATCACCATCAATCTTCATCTTCGCCATTTTCAAAAACTGACGTCCAAGGAGTACTGACAAAGCAATGGTGAATGGTTCCTCCTTCGTATCTACCACATAGAAGTCAACAAGAAACACAAACTTGTTCACTCAGACTAGAACATCCTCGAGAACGACCACGAGTATGACAACTAAACGGTTTGCCAACTAAATGACAATAGCGGTCTCAAATAATAGGCCTGCATGCAATGTCTTATAAATAGACAATGGCATGACATTTATGGAAGCGCCAAAGTTGCACATAGCCTCTGAATGCTTACATCACCTATAACATAAGGTATTGAGAACGTCCCAAGATCCTTGCATTTAGGAGGCAACTTCTTCTGTAGGATAGCCGTGATAGTTTCTCCCATTTAGACTTTTTCGTTGCCTTTGAGTTTCCCTTTATTAGTGCATAGTTCTTTAAAAAAATTGTGTACCTAGTGACTTGCTTCAGAGCATCGAGGAGTGAAACATTGATTTTCACTCATCGAAAGGTCTCACGAATTTCTTTCTCTTCCTCCTTCTTCTTATCTAAGATGAGTCATTGTGCAAAAGGAGGTTTGACCTTGAATGTAGGTGGCGCTTCTTTTTGAGTAGTTAACATCTATTTAGGGATAGATGGAGTCATTACTAACTCGTGTTCTTCCTCATCTGCCTGGTCTTTGGCATCGGATAACCCATTGCTCCTTTTGGGTCCCACTGACTATTTACCACTTCGGGGTGTAACTTTGTTAGCACTCGCCTTAGGGTTCGAGGAAGGTTGCGAAGGTAACTTTCCCTTATCCTCGAGACATCCATTTTGCTATGCCATTTGGTCCATTCGGACTTGAAGAGTTCGGACCACCGATTTGGTTTCTTTGATGTATTTCTCAGTGGTAGCCTTGAATTGGGCCATCTTACTCATAAATTAGAATTGTTGACCCATAAAAGCTATGAACATATCCTCAAGTGAACAGGAATTATTGGAGGATGTAGGCAACGGTTAACCTTTAGGGACGAAGGTTTGATAGTTTTGATTTTGAGGCCCATAATTGAAGTTTGGGTTATTCCTTACCGTTGCGTGATTGTATGTATTCGTAAATGGGACTCTAGGTGGTCCCTGGAACTGATTACCCATGGCATTAGCCTGTTGATTGTCCTCAGAGAGAGTAGGAAATTTATCAGTTTCATGACTTTTGGTTGTCCAGAAGCCATAAGCTTTGACTTGCATTTTGCCAATGGAGAGGAGATGCTCTATCATAGAGGTTAGTTGGTCAATTTTTTGGTCAGTAGAACTCTAGACACTCCCTGCAATCAAACTTCAGTAAGTAGTAGCATCAAGATCACCATAAAGGTGCGACTATTGTGTGATGTCCTCATACAGTTGCTTCATTTGGGCTGGAGTTTTTTATCTCGAATGTGACCCCCACACGCATTATCAATCATGCATCGTTCTATAGGCGACAGACCAACATAGAAGAAACGAACTATGGCCTTCTCATACTAGTAATGTTGTGTGCAACTAACAATCAATCGCTTATAGCAATCCCAATATGCACCAAATAATTCACCCAACTTCATTGTAATGCTGCATATATCCATAATGAGCCGAGCAATTATATCCTCAGGGAAGTATTCATTTAAAAATGCGGTTGTCATTTCATTCCAGGAGTTAATCTAACCAGGCAAAAGGAAGAGAATTCCTTCATTGGCTTTATCCTTAAGGCAAAATGGAAAAGACCCGAGTTTAACCATTTCCTCGTCCACATTGGAGGGTTTCATTGACTGGCAGTTAGTCTGAAATTCCTTTACGAGAATAACGGGGTTTCATTGTCTCCACCATGAAAGGATGGTAGGAGGTGAATGAACCCAGACCTCAACTCAAAGTCTCCAACATTATCCGGATAGTTGATACAGAGGGGTTGTTGTGCCAAAAGAGCTTGAAGCTCTCGATTGGCTTGACTCATACTGATTTGGCGATTTGTAACCATGTTTAGAGGATTTTGGCCTTCTTGTTGCCTAAGTTAGGTCTCTCTAATCCACCTATGAAATGTTCTCTCTAGTTCAGGATCAAAAGGTAACAGTGAACCAACCGATTTGACAAAGTGAGGTGTGGTAGCATAAAGCTAAGAAAAACAATGAAACCTAAACTCGGAGTAAGGACTAAGTCCACGACAACGGTGCCAAAATTTGGTCACGTGTCGTGCGTGCCAAATATAACTAGCAATCGAGTTAGCAACTACAAGTGTGTAGTTGTGGTAAATACGGGGTCGAATCAACAAGACTTGAGTTTTACTCTAAGTTAACTAAAAATGGGGGTTTCAGAAAGTTCAAGGAAAAAATTAACTAAACTAGCAAAAATAAACAGTTCACAAAAAAATATAATATTAATGAGAGAAATCACCTAAATTTATAGTTCCACAAGAAAGAATCAAGATTCAATGGCATTTAATGGTCCTCAATCATTCCAAAAAGTTATTAATTCAATTTCTCCTAGATTAGCTATGAAAAATCGATGTCCGCCAGAAATTCCTAATTTTCCTAATCTCAATAGTCAGGACGTCTGCTGCGAACTACTTCTCTAATTAATGTAATATATGTAGACATCCGCTAATCGGGTTTAACACATTAACCGCAGTAATTTGGTTCCGTGGGAATACTAATCCTAAATAACCGAATTATGTTCGTTTCTGATTTACCTATATTCAATTATTGTACATTCAAGAATCGAAAGGGTTTTACAACAAACGGGTGAGTGTTTGTCACTTTATTGGTCCAAAAGTACAATTACATGGATGATATCGGCCCGAATACAAGAAGTTGTCCCGCTAAAAGCATGCACTGGTCCCAAACACACCCTAGATCTAAAATACATACTTCAAAAAGCAAAAAAAATGAAATAGGATAAATTGAATTAAATTAAATAAAAATCATAGATCTCACAAAGTATATGCCATGAATCGCGAATCTCACTTGTTTCCCCTTTAACCTAAGGGAAGATTGGTCTAATCGGACATCATCTCTACAATCTACAAGTATGAAAAATTATGTGTGGTGGCTCCAACGTAGACTCCTCGAATGAATGCCCTAGTTCCTAATATGAAAAACCACTCAAAATTGCTTTTTGGAGGTTAGAGATACTAATTTTGGGGCTTCATCTCGTAGTACGTGCACCAAGGAGCATCTAGGGAGTGTTTTGTGGTGAAAATAGGTTTTGTACATGTTGCAGCAAGCGATTGGAGCATTTGAGCTAAAAACTGCCACACGGCAGCTGCTAGTTGGCTGAAGACGGCTGTGTGACGTTGTTGGACAAACTGGGTGACGACACGTGGCAACAGGGGGCAATTTGGTTCGATCAAACGAATGACTTTATGAGACGAATGTGATATGGATATCTCGAGGACTACCATGAAGTTGTTGTGCTGCTGGGGTATGGTTGGCATGGAAGCGCCTGAATTGCTGAAGCCGGTGTTGGCATGGTGAGAACAAGCCATATGTCTGCGCGCAAGGCAGCAGTTGGAATGGCTTGGCGAGCTAATAAACGACTAAAACATGGCACGTTGAAGTGAGTTAGACCAATGATATGCTGCCACATGTTAATTAGTATGTCGATCACCTATTCTACCCATCGCGCAATACGTAACTCGAGGCAAACTGTCTGGTACCTGTTCATTGCCTCTAAATACTTCATTTTGAGTATTGTTTCACCTCGAATTCAACCGCACACTCTGTTTCACATGAAAATGACCAATAAATATAATTAAATATATATTTTGGAAACTTTCCACATTAAATATACTAAAATAGACTAATAAAAGCATGGAAAAACCAGCTTATCATTGGTTAATTGGATTGACTGAAATAATGAGAAGTTTTAGGTGATTTTCAATTTTTAGAACTAGAATTTGTTATCTAAAAAAAGTCGGCTACTGACCGGCCAGTGGGACTATCTTTAAATGTTCGTAGTGCAAGGAAATTCGTATAATAGTCAATATTAATAATATTTTCGAACTTGTTTAGTGATTGTAAATGTATTGTAATATATAAAATTTATCTCGTTTAAATTATGATCATTAAAAAAATAAAATCCCTATTCCAAATTTTAAGTCAAGTGTCATCCATTCTCAAATACTTGTCAAGGCTTCGATCACATCAATGTGGGTTGCCTCCACAGAGTGTATTATTATATCTTAGTGAGCCAAGTTGATTAACGCTTACTCAATTGTTTGAAATGGTTAGACTTGATAAAGCTATCAAAAGGATTTTGGGCTTTAGGCACAAGATGAGATAAAACATGCTAAGCCATAAGATATCATTGCCTAATTCAAAGTGTCATGCCTTAGTTGTCTTGGAATTAGGTGAAACATGGATTTTAGTCCCTAAAATTAACTTAGTGTTTTTAGAAGGGTTGTTAACTTAGTTGGAGTCAATTCCTTTACACTAAAATGGACTTTTCCATAATCATTGTTGTAGATATATGGACTTTTCAATTCACACTAATCCCTTATCACTACAATGCATCCTTGAGAGGGATAATTTGTCTCGCATAAACTTTCTTAATTGGTTTAAAAACTTGGGAATTGTTCTTAATCATGAACGCAAGTTGTATGTCCTAGATGATCCTACTAATAAGGAACCACCAGCCAATACTTTAAGAGCTGTGAAGGATGCGCATACTAAGCATGTCAATGACTTAAATAATGTTGCTTGCATTATATTGGCAACCATGGTTCCTGAACTTCAGAAAGACATGGAACACATGGAAGCTTACGATATGGCTACGATTCTAAAGGAAATGCTCTAACAGTAGGCTAAGCAAGAAAGGTTTTAGACAGTCAAGAACCTGCACTTTTGTAAAATGGTTGAAGGTGCGTCAGTTAGTCCTCATGTTCCAAAAATGAAGGGCTATATTGAACATCTTGGTAGATTTGGATTTCCCATAAGCCAAGAGTTGGCTACGAATTTGATCCTAAATTCATTGCCTGATAGTTATTTACACTTTGTGATGAATTATAACATGAATAATATGGAGAATTCTATATTAGAGTTGCATTTGATGCTTAAAACTGCTGAGCAAAATGTCGAAAATCCATTACTAATATGTTGATGGTTCATAAAGGAAAGGAGAAAGCCAAAGGCAAAGCTGAAGTTGCCAAGGATATTTTGACTGTCACAAAGCCTGTTGAACAAGTCAAGTAAGAGGACCCTCCCCTAACCTAAGGTTAGGTCGCCCGGCCCTAACCGTTACCCAAGCCCAATATCTAAACCAAGCTTAAATAACGGCTTGGCACACCTAATTCAACCTGCAAAACTACACAACTGTACATATGAAACAATAATTGCAGAATTTAAAACTAAATGGTTATATATGCTAAACAATTAATTCTAAACAAAGGTGTTCAAGTATCCCTAAGTAACCGCAAATTATAATACCAAGGTACTAACAACAAGTCTCGAGGATTAGAATCCACCTCATTGAGTGCTTATACAACCCATGTTTAGAAGTTTTGAATATCAATAATATAAATAGTGTGCAATGTTCGAATCAAAGGCAAAGCTCTATGCTATCGCCTTCCCTTTATCCCGCTCTGTTATCGATGAAGATGGACTTGGATAGTAAGTGGGGTGAGCTAAAAGAACCAAAGGAGCTCAGTAATGCGAAAAACCTGCTCAACTATCAAACATACAAGTAATACCTACTAATCATGCAAGTCTGTCATGAATTGAAAGTAAAAATAGTGAAAAAGATTATTTAACGAGTATCCTTAGTCAACTTCATAAAGTATTGCATCAAGAACTAAAAGCATTTATCGATCAAACCATCATTCAAGGGTGAATTCAAGAGAAATATCATAAAAGCATGATAATATAGTAATGGTCACATTCAATGCGTACTCATTATTGACAAGAATCCGGTGAACGATTCACCTACTCTCGAAGTGATGCAAACCATTAGTTGACATAAAGGCCTTTATGCCCCCTAACTAGTCCCATCAAGTCCACAGTAGGTTCGTCCGAAGCCATCACCGATGTGTGCAACAATCTAATGCACTGATCTCAAGGTATAACACGAGTGATGGCGACGACCATACAATATTCAAGTAGTGGCGAAGACCACAACTATTCAATAGTGGCGACAACCACAAAGGTGAGTTAAAGACAACATGAACAATGGGCAACACATTCACAATCCATAAATAGTCACATTCAAGTCAATAATAAGTCGCAACCCATTCCCCAAGTCTTGAATTGAAATCATGAGACCTAATAATATCTAATAACATGTCATGTTTGATAATTGAGCAAGCTCCCCACTCACCTCGATTCGTCGCGATATCCTTTCCCGGACCTTGCGTGCATGGGGTTCTATATGAACCTCATTGCGAATCTATACAATTAAAGCTATAGTCACATTATTCAACTATTCGAAATTCAAAATTAATTATTTATTCAGTTACATCGAGATGGGGCCCACTAGTATAGCGCCCCTTTTGAAAATAATGATTTGCTTTCATTTTATTATATTTTACTTTATTATATATATTATTTTATTTTACTTTATATATATACTATTTATTATTATTTATTATTATTTATATTATTTATTATTATATTTTTTTTTATTTTTGTGTTGATACTTGATGACTAGTCAACATTTGTTGATCTATCAACGCTTATTGATAGGTCAACACATGTTGACCAATCAACGTCCAGGGGCTGTTTGGCCCTGTTCTAATGTGAAGGGGCCAAACAGGCCCCTGGATGCGTTGGGCAGGGATGTGTCCTTGCCAAATGCACGGGCTGGGTAGCGCCACCCTTGGGCGCCTGGTGTTCCAGGGAGGCAGTGCTGGGGAAGTCCCCAACAAGGACATCCCGGTCGGCGGTGGTGTCGCTGTCCACTTACGATGGCGTCGTGGTGGCGCCGCCTCTATATGAGGTTTTCTATCTTCTTTGTACAAACCCAACTTATGTACACCATTAAAACTTAAAAAAAGACATGATGAAGAAGATGGGGATTAGGGTTACCTTCTAGACGTGATCTCTTTTAGTTAACAAATCCAACTGATACCAATTTCCTCTTTCTCTCAAACGTGTTGATTTTGAACAAAAGGGGTTAGGGTTTTCAATTTTATTTTTATATTAGGGCTAAATTAGTGTAGGTTTCAAAATTTACTAATTGCCCCTAGGGCAGGTTCATTGTGTTTTGGGTCGTCACATCAAGCCTATGGTTGCTTCTACTTAACAGTCCTAGAAGGAAAAGGAAAAAGAAAGAAATCGTCAATTTTGCCATGCACATGGGCATTGGTTTAGAAATTGCAAGCTTATCTTGAATATCTAAAGAAAAGGAACAGCGGTGCAATTATGCTTCCAGTATTTTTTGTTATTGAAGTTAACATGTCTACGAGTAATTCCTAGGTATTGGATACTAGATGTGGATCTCACATTTGTATTAATGTGAAGGGTCTCACCAAAAAGTATAAAGCTAAAGAAATGAGAAGTCATCCTACGAGTTGGAAATGGAGCAAAGGTTGATGCATCGATTGTAGGATGCTATGAGCTAATTTTAAATAGTGGACTTATTTTAGTTTTAAATAATTGTTATTATATCCCAACCTTGAGCAAAAACATATTTTCGATTTCATGTTTGGATTTGAATGGTTTTAATTTCATTATAGCAAACAATAAATGCTCCATTTCTCGTAAAGATATTTTCTATGCGAATGTTGATTTGTGTGATGATCTTTATATTCTAAACATGAAAAGGTCCACGTATACTCCTATTATTAATACAAATAAAAGAGAATTAAGTCAAACGATTTGAGTCAAACCTACTTTTGGCATTGTCGTCTTGGCTACATAAATGAGAAATACATTTCTAAACTCCATAAAGATCGACTTTTAGATTCATTTGATTTTGAATAATATGAAACATATGTATCGTTTTTACTAGGCAAAATGATAAAGAGTCCTTTTATTGGATATAATGAAAGGGCAAGTGTTTATTAAGTCTAATACATACTGATATATACGGTCCTAAACACAATAACTAGAGGTGCTTATCAGTATTTCATTACTTTCACCAATGATTTTCAGCAGATATAGTTACGTTTATCTCATGAAACACAAAGGTAAATCTTTTGAAATGTTTTGAACATTTCAAAATGAAGTGCTTCAAAATCAACTTAGTAAAGCTATTAAAGTACTTTGATCAAATCAAGGTGGTGAATATTTGAGCTAAGAGTCTGATGATCATCTTAAAAATTGTAAGATTGTCTCATAGTTAACTCCTCCAGCAACTCCATAATGGAATTGTGTTTCTAAAAGGAGATATCAGACTTTATTGAAAATGCTTTGATTGAAGATGATTCATGCAGATCTTTCTATTTCCTTTTGTGGTTATGCCTTAGAAACTGTTGCGTATACACTAAATTGTGTTCCTTCTAAAGCAATTGATAATCATAGGGGATGTGGTTTGGGAAAAGTCCAAATATTTCTTTCCTTAACATTTCAAGCTATGAGCTTTTCATACAATGAAAAATCTCAAAAAAAACTATCAACCAAATTTACCAAGTGTGTATTTTTTGGTTATCCTAAAAAAACTAAAGGATACTACTTTTATAATCCAACTGAGAACAAAATATTTGTTTCTCAGAATGGTGTCTTTATTGGAAAAGAGTTTATTTCAAAAGAGAACAATGAGAATAAAGTAAGTCTTGAAAAAGTTCTAGAACCACAAAAAACCACTCAACCACTAGCGGGAGATCAATAAAGTATTGAACAAGTTGGACCGTTACAGGTATCCAAGGCCCGCGTAAGTCAATAGGGTAAGACATCAGCCTGGGAGATTTATATTTCTTATTACATGTAGTAGTGAGTTGTTTCTTATGGAACAAAATGAGCCTACTACTTATTAGGATGTTGTGTTTAGCCTTGAGGCTGATAAATGGCTTAGTGCCATGAACCTGAGATGCAATCCATGTATGATAACCAAGCTTAAAACGTAGTTGATTTACTTGAAGGTGGAAAAACCATTAGATATAAATGGGTTTTCACGAACAAAACCGACATGGATGGCAATGTGCATACTTATAAAGCATGGCTAGTAGCAAAAGGTTTTAGGCAGACTCAAGGTTTTGATTATGATGATAATTTTTCTCCTGTAGCAATGTTTAATCCATTAGAATTCTAATTGTCATAGCCGCATATTATGACTATGAGATATGGCAAATGGATGCCAAAACAACTTTTCTAAATTGAAAGTTACTTAAAGACGTGTATATGATATATTCATCCAAAGAATTCTAGGAAGGTGTGCAAGCTCGAAAAATCTACTTGTAGATCGAAGCAAGCTTCTCGATGAAGCATTTAAGGAACTTGGTTTCATTAAAAACAAAAATGAGCCTTGTGTATCTAAGAAGGTTAGTAGGAACGTGGTTATTTTTCTTGTATTGTATGTTGATGATATATTACTCATTGGAAATGATATCCCAACCTCGTAGAGTGTAAAGTCTTGGTTAGGGAAGTATTTCTCAATGAAGGACTTAGGAGATACAACCTACATTATTGGGATTAAGACCTATAGAGATAAATCTAAAAGGCTTATTGGTCTAAGTAAGAGTGCTTATATTTATAAGGTACTGAATAGGTTCAGTATGCAAGACTCCAAAATAGGTTCATTACCAATATCTCATTGTATAAGTCTCAGCAAGACTTAATGTCCAAAGACTAATGATGAGCGAGTGCGCATGAATACAATTGCATATGCATAAGCTAATGGATCTATCATATATGCCATGTTACGCACCTAACCTGATGTATCATATGCTTCTCAACAAGTAGATATCAGTCTGATCCCAGTGAGAGTCACTGGATAGCAGTAAAGAACATTTTAAAGCACTTAAGAAGGATAAATGAACTATTATTTATCTATGAAAGTATTAAAGATGAGCATGTTGTAAATGGTTGCACAGATGCAAGTTTTCAAATTGATTTCAAATTGATACAAATGACTTCAGATCATAGTATGGATATATGTTTACTTTGAACAGAGTTGTACAGAACTTAAAACGTTTGAAGCAAGTAACTATGGCACATTCTACAACAAAAGCTGAGTAGATTACAGTGTTCGATGCAGCTATAGAGGCAGTTTGGATAAAAAATTTCATCTTTGAACTTGGTGTGGTTCTTAGTATACCACCGATCCAAACATATACTTGGGCATTTTTATCTAATTCAAGAAATCATTAATCTGGGTGAAATGAAGATTTGCAGAGTTCCTACTGAAGACAATGTTGTAGATCCTCTAACGAAGGCTCTTCCACGAGCGAAACATGATGGTCATGTTAGGTCAATAGGTATTTGATACATGAATGATTGGCCCTAGTGCAAGTGGGAGATGTTATGGAATGGTCTCGAGCTTAATCTATAAACATTGTTTATTTTATAATTTTAGTTAGTAAAATAGAGGCTTTCGTTTGTTATTTTATTATAAGTGATTGCATGTTTACCTTATAATAAGTTACATGGGTATTTATTGAAATATCCTAAATGTCCTTACTTAGTCTTTCTATTAGGAACTATAATAAATTGAGACTACTGTGAATCTTGATTGATGGTCATGTGATGATAATATGTATACGGGATAGGAATCGAGATCATGAGTACTTTTTAGGGAACAAAGTACTAGACAGATCCGCTATTAGAACACCATATGAATTTAGTCATAAGCGTTACTCATGATAGCTATCATTTAGTTCTTCGACTTGATATTACCGTACACTTCAATATTAGGAGCATGGTAATATGACACAATCAAATGTTGTCTTTAGTCAGACGATTATAAAGATGGTGATTGGTTGCAATGTGAATAATATGTGAAGATGTGTAATCAAGGTAGAATTTGTCCCTCTTGTATAGAGAGATATATCAATGGATCCCTCGATATGTTAGACTGTTCAATGGCTAAGTCCAAGTCACTTGATATGATTAATGTCACTTGGATGGTTTTAGTCTACCTAAAGACGAGGCTAGTACGTTTAAATATTAAGGGTAACTTTCCATGTCATATGTTTAATCAAAGGATATCGCATGATACAAGGATATGATATATGTTATTCATTAGGTTATATCAATCTTGATATTCATGCTACTTATGTAGTCATAATGCCTTACTAGAGACCGCTTATGACTTGTGTACCAAAATAGTTTTGGTTTGCTAATGTCGCATGAACCTATTGGGTCGCATACAAAGAATGATTTTGCGCAATTTCAATTGGTCCAGAGTAATGCATTTTATATGATAATATTTATGACATAAAAGCCCTTATAATTTGTTATATGATAACTTATTATTAGGGGAGTACGTGTAATTTGTCTGAATTTCCTAAATACAATAGTTGTATTACAAATAGTTTTTTAAGCAAGTTTATCTATATATATAAATAGATGTTGAAACCCTAAAACGAAATAAGATTTTCTTTTTTACTATTTTTGAGTTCTCTGAATTTTGGGAGAGAAAGATAAAATGTTTTCAATCTCTCTTAGGGCTAGTATTCCAAATTGTGGTTATCATTCGTGTATAGATTTCTGATAGAGGATGCATACTTGAACATCTTGGAAATCGAACAATTATAGAAGGAAATCACATATTAAGGTATGTTTTACTTTTGTAGATCTAGTTTAATGGAACTTAGTTTCGGACCTATTAGGTTTTTACAAAAATTGTTTGGAATTATTCGTTGCCTATGAACCCCAAAACCCAACAACCTGTTCCAGACCGCCACCTAGGCCTAATACCTTAACCATGCCCAAATAATTGTATGGCACACCTGAATAATCTACAAAATAACACATAGACAATATTGAAGTAGAATGCAAAATTTTAAATTTAAATAAATATCATATGTCACCATAAATCAAAGTACAGCGTGTCTCAATTCACCTAAGCAAATCAAAATAATATGAAGTCTATAAAACCTTCAAAGCTTATAAATGTAACAAACCGACTAAGGAAAGGTTCAACTACCCAAAAGGCTTGCCTAGGTTACAACCCATAATATTATTTCTCAAAAACAAATAGTAGATAATATTACGCAAGGCTCACACTACAAGAAGACCTCAGGTTATGACTTTTCCTTTACTACAATCTACCACACTCGAAGATGGACCTGTAATGTAAGTGAGGTTAGCTAGAACCAACGAAACCCGATAAGAGAAGAACTACGCTCAAATATCAAATATGCTAGCATTACCAATAAAGTTAAATAAAACTAAGACGCCTTTGAAATCAAGATAAGCATTCATAATTTGCAGTATGGCTTCGATTTCCATAGAGAGTAAGCATCTCATGTTTCCATAAAAGCATTTTAAGCAGTGATAAGAAATTCAAGAGTTGTAAGGCATAACAAGACAAGTCTTACATGCAAAGGGATTTCAAGAGAGACACATAGAAAGTAATACATATAAATGCAAGTCCATTGTTTCATTTTTCATTGCATCCCCTTACTGACCTATCATCAAAATATAATAAATATGCGTGGATGACTTGATTCGACTGTGTATCCACGGCTCCTCAAGAGGCTTGGGTGAGTTGGTTTCATCATGCATCTACAACTCCCTAAGAAGCCCTTGCATTAGGTGACTTGGTTCCACCATCAACTACAGCTCCCCAAGAGGCCCTTAAACATGTAAGGTGACTTGGTTTTACCATATGACTATGGCTCTCTAAGTGCCCTTACATGAAATAAAATAAAGCAAGCAAATCCCAAGTCTTGTAGTTTAAATCATGATTCTAAATATACTAATGGCAAGCCATATTTTATAGTTGAGAGGAGCTCCCACTCACCTTGACTCATCAAGAATCATATTCACGATCATCGCACGTTCAGGGTTCACTGCGAACTGCCTTGCGAATCTAAACAGTATTAGACACAGTTACATCATCGACAAGTCGTATAATAATTCCAATTTATTTTTAGATTTATTTTGGAGTACACTAATTTGGGTCCCACAGGTCCCACGTCGCCTGGTGCGAAGGGTAGGACCCGGTCGGTCTCTCTCGATGACACGATAGCATGCCCCGTTTGAAGATAAGGGACATTTCCCATTTGATTTTTTACTTTATTATATATATGTATATATATACTTGTTTATTTTATTTATTATTTATTATTTTATATATTATTTTTTTTACCAAGGGCTAATTAGCCCTTTGAAATCTTGTCCAGGGGCTGTTTGAACCCTGGTTCGGACCAAGGGCCAAACTGTCCCTGGTTAGGGTTGGCTAAGTGTTAAGATGACCCTTTAGCATGGCGTCCCCGCCCCCGAACCCCCATGCATCTAAGAGGGGGATGCCTTCCTCCCCCATGTTAGCGAAGGTGGGCCCGGCGTCCTCCTGTGGCCGTCGTATCTTTCCGATGGCGTCGCAGTGTTGTCACCCTCAAAATGTGGTTTTCGACCTTTTACTTAAACCCACAATTATAAAACATCGGGAACTTCAAATGGGAGCATGGTGAAGAAATCGAGGGTGAGTATTACCTTTTATGTGATGTCTCTTTGCTTTGGAGCACTACCCTGACCATGAATCTCCTCATCTAGCTCTTATCTCCATTTCTCTCCTAACTTTGTGCGTGTGTTGAGAAAAATAGGCTAGGGTTTATAATAATGTGATTTATATACATAAGACCGATAGTGTAGGGTTTTTACAAAATTACCGAATTGGCCTCGGGATGGATGTTTTAAATTTTTGGGTCGTCATAACATCCCCAGTTTCAAGAACTTATGTCCTTGAAATTAAAATTAGAGTACATCTGTAACCCGAATTGTCTATTCGTAATGATTTCTTTTATGATTTTTTTTTATATTTGCCAATCCGTACTTGTGTGATTTGCTTATACTTCGCGTGAAATTATATCTTACTCTTAACTCTAACTTCTTAGTAGTATCATTTCCGTCCCAAAGTCTGAAATTCATAAGGCATGTCTTGTATAGGTCTTAATAGAGTCATTATACCTTAGCTACATGCTAAGTCTTTATATCCTCACGCATTTCTAGATATTTCTTTGTAATCCCCACCGAAGTCGTAATGTGCACCCAATTCATCCAACTAGCAAGAAAAGAGAACCATACTAAGAAGTGATCTTGTGTCTATCCCTATCGTAAACATCTCTGCCTATCTGGCAATAAATCAATACTGCCAACTAGTAGTATGAATAAGGATAGCTATCTACTATAATTTGAACACTAGCACAAAATCTCAAGTACACATATATCAATAAACAACTCATCATGTCCTTGCGACTTATCTATGAAGGCTATAAATGAGCAGACATAGTATTTCTTTCGAGAATAATATATTAACATTACTGTTGACATAATTTTGTCGACATTTATTCTTATAGATTCATGATTCAAGTTAACTCTTTATTGATGATCCACCTTGTATCTTCTCTATCACATTTAACCATTTACTTACACAACAAGCTTCAATTGTTGCTGAAAAGTCGTTAGTTATGTCATATTATTCAGTATATTTATCTATTTTTTATTGTTAAATTCTGGGCAAAAAACATTGCAAAATGGAGTATTAATATGTAGTGATCAAATACCACATGATTTGTCTCGAGTGAAGCATCACTCAATTTATTTGTAGGTGATAGCAGGTCAGGAGATGCAGAAATCCCATACATAATATGCCCCGAGATACGCGACGTGCTCTCTCCCATATTTACCATTCGAGTTTCTTTCTTCCCAGCTACCCCGCCACGTGGTTTCATTCCACTCGCCCAGCATTCACAGACCAGCAGCTCTCCACGTCCAACAATGCCTCTTGTCTCCCATATGTAGCCATAGGATTATCCACGAGATCCGTGTTGCTGCTGTCTTCCAAAACTTTGCACAATTCGTGAAAGTCTTCTTGGCCACCAGTAGTTGGACGCGTGTCGTCCTCTCCCTTGCTAGCTTATCCACAACGTCTTCATTTTCAAACCCAAGCCTAATGCGTCCTCGACATGTGTTTGAGACCCTTAACAAACTCTTAACAACCACCAAATTTTCCTCGGTGCATATGTTACGAGTCCAACCCCCAATTTCCCATTCTTTCTTTTTCCAAAGAGCAAATTAGAAAGAGTTTTACATTAGAATTTTAGGTATTCTTTGAAGAACCCAATTTTTGGATGGCTACACATTGTCATTTTCTCTTTTCTTCTCTACAAACCATTGTTTTCTTGTGTTCTCTATGGATTTTGATGGAGTTTACAAGCATTATGTCTGATTAAGTTCATCGATCTAGATTGGAGGTGGAGCAAACTATACTTTTGGCATAAAAACATATGTGAGATCTATTTATTTATTTATTTAAATTGTTTTCCACAAGTATTTATTCCCTATGTTATAGTTTGAATAATTTAGGTTAAATTCATGTTTAAACCTTGATTTATTTGTCTGTTAGTTGTAAGCACTTGTACTTGTGTAATAAGACCACACTAGTGACAATTGACCCTACCAATTGATGGGCCTCTCTTGGCAATTGATCCGGTTGTCTAGGTGTAGTGCCTTCAGAAAGCCCGTTGTGGTCAATGCATTAAATCCAATTCGCTTGAGTATAGGGTTATGTGTTTGACTAGAGAAGTAGTCATTGTCGTACCATGACCATCGAGATACGGAAGTGCGAGGACCCGCGTACGTCATCGGGTCCATAACTACTCTAAATTACTATGAATTGCATGTTTTATTTAGATTGACGACCATAAGTATAATTATGCCAAATGTGGAAGTTTGTGATACAGATAGTTCAAGTTGTTTTTCCTAATTGATTTCTCCACTTGTTATTTTTATTCATTATTTTTAGTTAATTCTAGAGAATATTCTTCCGAACACCTTGATTTACTTTTTAGTTATATAGCCTAGGTCGAAAACTTGGTCTTCGTGGATTGACCCTGTGCTTGCCACTACTGTAGTCCTTATGGTCACTGCTAATCTCTTCGGGATTACTTATTTCAAAGCATTCGACTTGCGTCAAATTTTGGCGTCATTGCCAGGGAATAAGCTATTTTTGACTTAATTTTTCTTTTTCCTTTTTTTGTTTTCACCTTTATGTCCCACGGTCCTTGTCGATCGCAGTCCACCGGATTTTTACTCCCTTTTGATCCAGAGATCGATAAGACTTGTTGTCGAAACTCGAAATAAATAAGGCAGAGGAACCAATCCTCAAGAGTTCAATTGAGCAACGAGCAATCCCCTCTAATGGCTGACCACATTGGAAATCCACCACTTTAGGGGTGGGAAGAACACTTAGTTGTTCCTCCTCAACAATTTATAGCACCCGCTGCACTACAGGCACCAGTGGCGCAACATGGGCCTTTAGTACCTTAGTATCAACCACTCGATCAAAGAGTGGTTGATCCCGCTCCACAAAGACCACGAACTAACCCTTGGGCACCACCTCACGCCGAACATCGCATTACCATTGGGATGGAGAATGATGAGATACACCATCTCCTAGTTCATCATTGCACTGCATCGCATTCCTAGCTCATAAGGGCAATTTTGAGCTCATGTCTAGTTTCATAAACCTTCTCCTCGCCTTCCATAGGTTGGATCGTAAGGATCTAGTAAACTTCATCAAGGACTTCGATTGAAGTATTAGACCATGGTTCCCCCTAGAGTCGATGAAGATAAAGTCAAACTCTCTGCTTTTCTTTTCTTCCTTAAGTATAAAACCCAAGAATGACACTTCTATCTCTCTCGGGTTCCATTACAAATTGGAATGACATGATTTATGCATTCCTCAAAGAGTTTTTCCCTGATTCTAGAGAGTCTAGATCTTCCTAACTAACTAGAGAGATTTGCAGTATCAAAATGAAATGGGGTGAATCCGTTGGTGATTATTGGGGTCATCATAAGCTCTTGCTTGCACAATGCCCTCAACATGGCCAAAGAAACCTCTTCATTGTGCGTTTCTTCTGCATAGGATTACGCCCCTTGAGAAAAGTATGATTTACAATGCTTGTAGAGGTGACTACAGATGTAAGATCACTTAGGAGATGTTAGATCTGTATGACTCTATAGAAAGTTAATCATGTCATTACATTGATGACGAGGAAGAGGGACCCTCACGAAATCTTTATGATGGAGCAAGGTCAAGTTCTGCCAATAGCAGGCTCGATAAACTCACTAATCTCATGAAGTGATTCCTCAATTTAGGAAAAGCTCAAGTTAAAGCTTGCGGCTTTCGCTCAACCACGGACCATTCCACTAACTCTTGTCCCACCTTGTTCAAGAATGAACAAGCAAACACTATAGGTGTCGGATTCCAAATACCATAGAGGAATCAATATGACAACAATTTTAATAACACTTATAATCATGCCGTCAAAAGCCCATATCATAGCTATGGACCTCTGAACCAAAACTACCTCTAGTATGTTCTAAAGGGACAACCTCTTCCTCGATAATCCCAACCCGCTCTGAATTCAGGGTATTTGGAAGAAATGATGAGGACATTCATTGCTAATCAAGACAGATTCTCTAAAGACTTAGCCCAACTTAAAAATGAAACAATCGCGAGTCATGCTATAAGCATTAAAAGCCTCAAGGTTCAACTAGGGCAACTGGCCCTATAGGTAGGGCGTACGGATGAGAAAGGCAATCTGCCTTCTCAACAACATCTAAATCCTAATGCGAATGTCCACGCCATCACATTTTGTTGCAACAGAGAATTGGAGGAGAGCAACCCTAAAGAAATCGCCCTGAAATCAGAGGAAGTCGAGTAGGGGCTCGTAGTTCAACCACTACAAAAAAACAGCAAATCAGAAACGAATTTTCGTCTCTGATTTGCAAAAATTCCGTCTCTAATTGCAATCAGAAATGGAACAGAGACGGAATCAATTCCGTCTCTGAAAACGTCGTCGCTGATTCAATCAGAAACGGAAAATCGATTCCGTTTCTGATTAGAGACGGAATAGAGACGGAAAAATTCCGTTTCTGATTAGAAACGGATTTAGAGACGGAAATTAGAAACGGAACAGAGATGGAACAGAAATGGAATTTTTTTTCGAAATGGTACATTCGTAATTGCATTCCGTCTCTGATTCCGTCGCTAATCAGAAACGGAATCAGAGACGGATTTTTCCGTTTCTGATTCCGTCTCTGATTCCGTCTCTGAATCCGTTTCTGATTAGCGACGGAATCAGAGACGGAATTCTTATTTCCGTCTCTGATCCGTTTGTGATTCATACATATATTTCTGGAAAATTAGAGACGGAATAGCAATGGAATGTTTGACTTCCGTTGCTAATCCGTCTCTAATTTTCTGTTTTGTTTAATTATGACACAGAAACATAATCCAATTGGTTCTCCAACCTATAAATTCAAATTACAACCATATGACCTACTCCATCGCCTGCACCCCCTTCCAACAACTCCTCGGGGGTGCTAACATCCCACAAAAAAGCCAAATTGCACATTCATACATCGACAATATATATCAACAAATATTCAAAAGAGAAAGAAAAAATGTGAAACTCAAAATTTGCAAAAAAATTATATATCCACTAAAATTGTCATGTATTACAAAAGCTCCAAATTTGGAAGTATACACAAAAACCACCAATCCTATTGTTCAACAACAAAAAAAAATAACACTTACAATCCTATAAATATGCACATAAAGAATTAAGTTTAATAACCAAGAACAAAATCCATCTAATGTTCAACACATCCAATCACCAACACTCCAACATGACTGGTCAGAATAAGAATAGCAAAAAGGACTTCATATAATAACTATAACGCAGCTTTGAAGCATTTCTGATTCTCCATCTGAAGACAACAACCAGTGATTATGCACCGAAAAAGTAGGCAAAGGAGAGATTATTGAACTCGATAGTACATTGGAAGCGAATGAGAAAAATGGTGGATTTGAAGAAACATAGAAAGTAATAATAATCATACATAAAAAGTAGGCTTGGAACCTATTTTTTAATTTCTTTACGATTGAGTTTGCTTTGGTCTTTTGTCAATTCAACACATATGTAGGTAGAGAGTACTAGAGCTAATAAGGAACATGAAAGAAAATTAACTCATATTAAACATTAAATGCAACACCATAGTCAATACATGAAGTTCCTTAGGGAGACCCAATTTTCATTCAATTCAAAAGAAGACAACAACGACAACAAGTCCAAATAAAACACCGAAACAAAGTAGAAAAAACACACATATCATTGACTTTGCTTTAGTTCTTTGAAAATTAAGATCAAAGCATTAACAACATTATGGGGATTGTAATAGGTGCAATGAGAATAACATGGAGCTTTTAGCATTAAAACAAGAAGAATTGAACTCCTTCTCCTATGGTTGGATTATTTATCAAGCTTTGTAAGGCATGCATTTCAACATGTATATGATAATGGTGAAGTGCAAGAATGCTAAAAGGTAAAAATTGAAAGTTAAGCACAAACCTTTATCAAAGCAAGATTCACATCCATCAATCTTGAAAGAAAGTCATCATCTCATCCACCAACTACTGCTTTATGCTCTATTAACCAGCTGAGTTCCTACTCAAAAAAAAAAAAAACAACTGAGGTCCTCTCCTGCACTCAAGAAAAAAAAACTCATTTGAAGATAGTATACGTACATTGAAATGTGCACCTCTTCCTTGATCTCGTCGCATTAAAAAAAAACATAGCGAACGAGAGAGGATCAACACCCTCACAAAGCCCTCTATTTTCCCAGCCTCTCTGTCAGGGTTAAATGGGTCATTAAGTTGGTTGGATTATTTATCAAGCTTTGTAAGGCATGCATTTCAACATGTATATGATAATGGTGAAGTGCAAGAATCCTAAAAGGTAAAAACTGAAAGTTAAGCACAAACCTTTATCAAAGCAAGATTCACATCCATCAATCTTGAAAGAAAGTCATCATCTCATCCACCAACACTGGATGCAACAGCAAATGGGTGATAAAATCCATACAAATAGAATAAGAAAGCTTCGAAAAAAAAAGTGGGAGCAACAAGCACAACTGATTTAGGACTGAAGTTTTGTTGTTGTTGTGACTTTGGGGTGTCACTGTAGCTATTATTTCTCCAAGTTATATCCATAATCCTAGCTAAAATTATCAAAATTGAAGAGAGTTACTCATTGATTCCATTTGAAACAGAAGAGAGAGGATCAACTGCCCTTCATGTCGAATCCAAACAAACATTTCACCAAAGAACACCAAAAGCTCACCAGATCACTTCCACCATCCTACCATTTCTGCCCAGTATTGGTCTTGCAGAGTTACCTAAGCCATTCCAGTTGGTCGATTTGAAAAACATTTTAGTTCATTTCAGAATTTCAAACAAATGGGATCATTCGCGATCAAACCCCAATAAACCCGTAGTTGTTTCAGTCTAAACAATTTCTATAAACCTAAGATTTATCAAGCTAGTAGGGAACAGATTGTGATCACAGCACAAATTATATAAGTGATTGGATGACATGTATATACATACTACTAATAAACAAGCAAACTCATTGGCTCATCGCTTCCATGACGCACCTTCAAATATACTAACAATATTCCCAAAACCTTTACATAGACCATATTCTAGCAAAATCAAGCAGCCAAATAGAAGACATATGTACCCACAAATCAAAGCAGCATAAACAACAGATCAACAAGACAACAACATTACACAAAAAAAGGACACTAGAAGAATAAGTTTGCAAAAACTGACATTGAAATCTCTCACCCAACACTAAATGCTAAACACCACAAACAATCTTTAATCATTATGAGCACAATAACTAACCCTTCTCTAGAATCAATCAATCCAACAAATTCACAATCCCATCAAACCTTCTTTACTCGCAGTTGACTAGTAAGAAGGCATCCCGCATTACCTAGAAGACCAAGACAACAAATCAAACAAACCCTTAAAAACCCCAACATGGGAGAGCTAAGACTGTCAAGTAGCACCAAAGAAGATAGAAGAACAGATAGAACACCAACCAAATTCAAACTAAACTAGACCAATGATCTTACTTAAAATGATATCTTCAACCAAGGGAACTTTCTTCTAACCCAAAGAAATCTAAACAATCAAACCGTAAGGCAGAATTTTACATAAAATCAACAAGTTCTAGAGTTAACTCATCATCTACCAATGATCTCCAAAACAAGACAACAATAATCCTTTCACAAATGATCAACACCATATGCAAGTAAAAAATAATACGATAGAAACCAAGCAGCCAAAAAGTAGCATGCAATGGCTAAAAGGAGTAATGTCTAATAGCCATATATAACAATTACCTTGGTAGTATTGTAAGCAACCGCCATTGCAACTGGGTAATTTGTTTCTCACAGGATCTAGCTCACCCCACCATGAACCCGAATTGAGCAAAATAATTTTCTTCTTAGGAAAAATGATATATAAGATCAGAAAACTTTCTTGGAATTTAAGGAAACAAAGAATATAATGCGAATTAACTAACCAAATGACCAAATTCAATTTTCACCACGCTTAGGACTATTGGGATTGGTAGGTGTAAATTGTTCACAATACCAGCCATTGCAAGTGTTAATATAAAGAAGAAAAGAAGTGACACATTACATCATCCCTCAAGGAATTCTCAACTGGGGTTTTAAGCCTTCCAGAAAAAGTAATAATCCCAGAAAAAAAAAATGAAGAAGAAGGCAGCATCTCAGTAAAACTATACAGCTATAAACATATTCAGTATGGAAATGATTGCAATACCCGTCGAGGAGGTCAGAACACAACTCCTCAAACTTTTCCCTTGTAATAGTGGTTTCAATGTGTTTAGGACCATCAGCAGTAGCAGTGATGAAAGGCAAACTGTCGAATATATAAACAATTAATAAATTATTAAGTACAATTTTTTTAAAAGAAAAAAAAAATGAAGAAGAAGGCAGCATAAAGAAAAAATATAATACCTAATGTTGGTTTGAGTCAAAGATGAAAGGTCCATCTTAGCTTTCTCAAATAGCCTCAAAGAGGCGCCAAGAGCTTGCTTGTCTTTCAAAAGATCAATGCCATCGTCTCTCTTGCTTGTCTAAGTGAGGTCCCGGCAAGGCAAACTCCAAACTCTCTGTTACAACATGAGATAGGTAGCTCAACAACTAACAAATAGCAACATGTTGAAAACTGCAAAAAAAGAACTAAGGAACTTCATCATCAGTACCCTCCACTACATCAGGCTTCAACAAACCACTGTGGAATCGAAAACAAATTAGCATGCAATGGCTAAAAGGAGTAATGTCGAATAGCCATTTGTTACCATGGATCAAGCTGAGATAGTATTTTTTTATTAGAACCTAGATTATTGGATGCATACCTTTGAGATGAACGAGTCCACCATGAATTGCAGGTAAATGTGTTCTTCCTTTATCCTCTGTATATCTTAGTTGCCTTGGAAGCCTAGTTCATGCATAAGTTATCATGGATTTTAGTTTTTTGGCCTTTTCCTCCCCAAATTTTTTTTTTATGTTAAGTAAAATATACTATAACTACAGAATGTTTGCAGAATCCATGGGAGAAGAAAACATGTTGGCTGTTGTGTGCAAATCTTATGCCGTTGCGGGTTCTCTCGAGTGCTATGATGAAGAAAGTGGTAGAATTGACAGGGAGCAACATCTTCATGCCATAGCAAATGAATTTGGGAAATCGATAAAGGGTCGTTTTTCGGTCATCAGTGTTGAGAACATGTAGGCTCTTGTTCTTCTAGGGACATGCGATAATAGAAGAACAAGAGCCTACATGTTCTCAACACAGATGAACGAAAAACGAGCCTTTATCGATTTCCCAAATTCATTTGCTATTGCATAAAAATGTTGTTCCCTGTCAATTCTACCACTTTCTTCATCATAGCACTCGAGATAACCTGCAACGCCATAAGACTTGCACACAACAGCCAGCATGTTTTCTTCTCCCATGGATTATGCAAACATTCTGTAGTTATAGTATATTTTACTTTACATAAAAAAAAAATTTTGGGGAGGAAAAGGTCAAAAAAGTAAAATCCACGATAAATTATGGAATATCAATCTAAATATGCGCAAAAAGAAGTGTCAATCATAAAGTAATTCGAAGAATTGCTAAAGTTGTCTACAAAGGCAAACGTTTAATCTAAGAATTTACACAAACAACAAGTAAAATACCTATGTATCACCAAGCTGCTCATCTCTCGAGAGCCACGCTTACGTCTCATGCTCAACATTGTCCCCTCGTTGTGGTGGATCGACCGGATCTATTTGCGGCAGCTGTTGCTGGTCATGAGGTGGCGGTGGTGGTGGTTGTTGCTGAGATAGGCCTGCTTTGTCCATGTTCATCCCGAGATGCTGCTGCATGAACTCCATAACCTTTCGTAATTGCTCCGCAACGACATTGAACTCTGCTCGCGGCACCACATCCGGCATCTCGGACGTGCTAGCACCAGGATCTCCATATCTCCTCTTCTTTCTCCCTAAGGACCCGAGTCCGTAGACATGTCCTTTGGGACACTCACCCGCCATATTGAGGTACACCGCCTCATCATCCACCGATTGGTCCGGTGTAGCCTGGGTCAGCTCCTGACGTCTGCTCTGGAGCCTATCCTGCAGATATGAACAACAAACAAAATACAATATATGGGTTAAAGTAAACTTAATACTATTTTATATATAATTTCTATACGTACATAGAACCGCTCTGATCTAGTATCGATGAATGTCATCCCGTCGTGATTTACGGTGTGAAGATGCAAATACAATTCATTCACAGTCGGTGGCGTCTCGGATGAATCAGTCTGCGTGCAGGACCAAGCATAGTGAACAAGTGTATAAATGTAAAAAATATCCAAGATGTTAAAAAAAACTTACCAATCTTTCTTGGGTAGTCACAAAAGACACGGAACCAACACCGTGCTTCCAGGGTCCAGTCCTAGGGCCTTCGACCTCAGTGTTCCTATTCTCCGTCGCTTGCCTAGACCTGGCCTGGAATTCCTCGCTCTCCCAGTACTCCAAGTATCTCCTCCATGCCTCATCTGTAACATAAACTGGCTGCACACGATTCTTCTTTAACTTGTGCATCAATGCGGTGTACCTTGTGCCTGCAAGCCTGTCGTACGCCGCTCGAAAATATTCGGGAATCGCGTCATCCCATCTAAAAAATACCTACAAATTGGCGATTGCTATTGTTACGAGACATTGAGAAAATAGTATAAATCATAAGGCATTTAGTAGTCTTGTTTACCTTCCATTGGCGCCAGTATTGGTCTTTATGATGAGGCGGTACCGACTTCCAACAATACCCTTCAGGAATCATCCATCGTTTAAAAACTTTTGTCATCCTCCGTGCACAAAAATGGGAAGGATGCAACTCCCTGTGTTTCATTAACATGCATATCACCTTAACTACTTCTTCAATAATTGACATCCATATTTAAAACGACATATATGAGTCAAACACAAACTTACGTATCATTGGCAATCAGTCTGATAGGGATCCCCTGCACGCGAGGGGGCTCCATCCCTATCCTCTGAGGTGCCCGCGGAGGGCCTGTCACCTCCAACCCTGCTCTTACGTCGTCTTGTGGGGATGCTGCCGGTGATGCTGTGGCTGGGGGTGCAGGCCTCGTGGGTAAAGGAGGCCTCGATGTCGAAGATGGTGACTGGAAGTGCATATTTGGTATAGTCCTTGATGACGACGATGATGGTACAGACGACGCCGACGGTATGGTAGGGGAAGGTGACGCTGCGGCTATCTCGTGCTCGAGAGACCGAGAAGTCGGAATCGATAATGCAGGTATCGACCCACGACCTCGACCGCCACGACCTCTATGGACCCCTCGTGTGGCCTGACCATGAGGCCCGGTCGATTTCGCCGCCGCAGGCCTCGGTCCGCACCTCTTCCGCCTGGACGATGTCCTCCTAATGGGAAACCTCGACGTGGGGGATGACCACCTCCCGCCATGAAACCTAACAAAATAGCAATAAAACATCAGAGAATGAGGGCATACAAAAATTAGAAATTAAGTCCAAATGATTGGACTTAATAACACGAGATCCATGCTGATAAAAGTAACTAAATGATTGGAGAATAGTGTAAATCGGAATAGCGATCAAGACAATCTAGAAGAAATTGGTAGCTAAGTGAAAGAACGAGGTTCTTGTTGAACTCATGAATAGAGAATAAATTGACAAAGTTAGAAAGTCATTAATTTTCTAACTAGTCAGAGTAACACGATGTGTCAGGTTTCATTTATGATCGTATTGTAATGTAATGTCTCTTTTCATATGATGATAGATGTAATTAGATCACTCTAGTCATGGAATGACTTATATAATTATAGGTTTTATTAAGAAATGCAAGAATGGTGATAGATCAAATTTACTTTAATATCTAATGTTGTACTTAAATATTATCTGCATCATTTTTTAAATATTTTGATTGAAAATAATCTTAGAATTGATCTCATTTAATTCGATGAAAAAATGATTAGTGATAAGAAAGTAAACGAGGATTTGTACATGCGAGTTTGGTAAACAAGGAATGAATTATCAATGGTTTTTGGAAATGTTATTAGTTATGAATTAAGGCAGATTTATATAAAAAAAGAAGATAGGATATATCTTGCTAAGTATTAATGTTTGAATGCAATTCAAGGCACGAAATGCAAAGTACAACAACATTTATTCGATATTCCTCTAACTGGATTATTTACCTCATCATAAATATGTAAGATGCCTGGATTAGAAATTAATTGTTTTAACTTTTCATTGAACTAAGGATAGGGAGTTGAAAATTCAAAGTGTTTTTTATCTATACCAACTATGCTCATTGGAAAGTAAGGATGAAGTTCTACATTAGGGTGAAAATTAGACTTTTGTAGGGGGTCAATTGAGAATAGGTACAGTCCACCGAACAAGGCCATGAGAGAATACATCATTGAGGAGACCAAGATTGAGCTCTCCAATGATCAAGCCATGAATAATTTTTTTTCCTCGCTTTATGAGAACAAATTTAACAGAGTTAGGGCTTGTCAAACAACCAAGGAAGTGAAGGAGAAGCTTAGGGTACATTATAAAGGTAAACATCAAGTGAAGAAAAAAGTTGATAATCGAGGGGCACTATGAGACTTTCAGAGTTGGCTCCGATGAAGACATAGCCACAACCATCGCTTCGTTCACTAAGCTCTTGAATGAGATCAAGAATCATGCAAAGAACTATGATCAAAGTAATACCTAGTATATTCGAATTAGATTTTCATATTTCAGATCATTGCACCTATTATCATTTTTTTGGTATTTCAGAATAGCATAACCAAACATAATAAAATAGCAAGGAAAAAAACAACAATGCCTAACATGATAAATTTGAACAAAAATACTGAAAGAAACCTCTTGATTTCATTAGACTAAAAGGAAGTGAAAACTTGTTCTTTTTATAAATGTTAGTTGAACACCTACATAACACATCAAGAGAGACACCGAACATATAACAAAGACATCAAGATATCACTTATGATAGCCGAATAGTTATACACATCAAGATATCATACAATAGCGAGGGAGACATACTGGTAAAGTCACAACCAAATCAAATTTATTTAAATTATACATTTAAATAGGTAAACCAACATCAAGATATGATAAAATAGCAAGGAACACCTACATAACATGTCACTGCCAATTCACCAAAAATAATGGTTCGAGAGGAAAGAGGGAGAACTCACCAATCAAGCACAGCGAGGCGCGGAATGAATGAGAGCACAATACCACCGAACAGAGATCGAAGAGGGGACTGAATGAGAGCATGAAGTGAGAGCCGAGAGGAGCAGAGGCGCGGACTGAAATGGTGCAAGACAACCGAACAGGACCAGAGCAGGGCAGCGCTACCAGGGAGCAATGTAGTGCGAGGACGACTTGTTGGGGGTTGGGGATTTGGGGGGCGGTGACTGGAGAGAGACGGAGAGACCAGAGAGGAGAGACGAGAGTATAGAGGAGAGACGACGAAGACGATGAGATCAAATCGCGCGGTGGGTTTGCTTGGTTAAGGCTTTCAGTGCCTTTCGGTGGTGGGGAGGACGACGAGGGGGGGTTTTGGAGGGGGTAAAGAGAAATCTCGAGATTTGTTGGGGGTTGGAGATTTGATGAACGGGTATAACAAAATAAAGTTTTGGTGGGAATGTTGGCGCCATTTTTTAGAGACGGAATTTAATTCCGTCTCTAATTCCGTCTCTCATCCGTCTCAAATCCGTCTCTGAATGTTTCCGTCTCAATTCCGTCGCTAACTTTTTAATTTAGCAACGGAACAGAGACGCCGGATTTGTTGGGGGTTGGAGATTTGGGGGCCGGTGACCGGAGAGACGGCGCGACCAGAGAGGAGAGACGAGAGTATAGAGGAGAGACGACGAAGACGATGAGATCAAATCACGGGGTGGGTTTGCTTGGTTAAGGCTTTCAATGCCTTTCGGTGGTGGGGAGGACGACGAGGGGGGGTTTTGGAGGGGGTAAAGAGAAATCTCGAGATTTGTTGTCACAAATCTCGAGATTTGATGAACGGGTATAACAAAATAAAGTTTTGGTGGGAATGTTGGCGCGGTTTTTTAGAGACGGAATTTAATTCCGTCTCTAATTCCGTCTCTAATTCCATCTCTCATCCGTCTCAAATCCGTCTCTGAATGTTTCCGTCTCAATTCCGTCGCTAACTTTTTAATTTAGAAACGGAACTTATTTCCGTTTCTAATTCCGTTTCTGATTTAGAAACGAAACTTATTTCCGATTCTAATTCCGTTTCTGATTTGCTGTTTTTTGTAGTGAACCATTTCCCACTGAAACTGTATATTGGATAAAGAAGCATAACCTTCTCTCAAGATCCTACCCTCGTTCCCTCAATGCCTCATTAAGAATAAAAAGGCAGGAGAAGAGAAGGAGATTTTTGAAATCCTAAGGAAAGTGGCGATAAATGCCCCACTCCTTAATGCTTTAGCACATATGCCCCGCTATGCTAAGTTGCTTAAAAACCTATGAACCAACAAAGGTCGACTCAAAGGCAACAAGCAAATCACTATAGGTGAGATTTTGTCAGCTATCCTATGTAAGAAGTTGCCTACCTAATGTGAGGACTTGGGCATGTTCATTGTCCCTTGCACAATCGGTTAAGTTCAGATCTAGAAAGCTATGTGCAACCTCGGCGCCTCTATCAATTTCATGCCATTATCCATATATGAGACATTGAAGGCTGGCCCTCTGAAGGATACCGGAGTTATCATACATTTGCCAGACCAATCCGACTTCCGTCATGTAGGTCTCTTGGAAGACATCCTTGTGAAGGTTAGTGAGCTGACTTCTATATCATCAATATGAAGAATTAGCCATGCCCGTATTTCTCCTTAGTCTTGTTTTGCAGGCCTTTCCTTAAGACTACTAAGACTTAGATTGATGTTCAAAATGGTTCTCTTATCATGGATTTTGCTAGTGAACTTATTAAGTTCAACATCTAGGATGTGATGCGCTATCCTTGCTATATCTCTTCTGATGTGCTTGCATTGGATAGTGTGGACTTAATTGTCTAAGACACCTTTCTTGTGAAAGGTGATGATATGAAAATGATGTTAGAGAATCATCTCCACACCGATTCTTTGCGAAAGCAATACTTCATCCTTGATATTAAGATCGAGGAGTTGATCTCTGAGTTGGACTTTGCTCCACTTTATTTTCCCACCCTAGCATATCTTGCCATATCTACCTTGAACTTCATGCATCTCCCCACAATGGAGCTCAAACCACTACCTACCCATCTCAAATACGTGTTTTTAGGTGAGAATGAGACTTTACCCATGATCATCTCAACTAAACTCACATTACTTAAGGAAGAAAAGTTCATAAATATGCTTTGAGAGTTCAAAGAAGCTTTAGGGTGGACGATTGCTGACATCAAAGGTATTAGCCCTTCCATTCGCATGCATCAAATACATATGGAAGAAGAGTCTAAACCTTCACAAGATGCACAACGAATACTAAACCCGCCGATGATGGTAGCGGTTAAAAATGAGATTCTTAAGCTCTTTGATACTGGGATAATCTACCCGATCTCCAACAACAAGTGGGTCAGTCTCGTCCAGGTGGTTCCCAAGAAAATGAGGATCATAGTGGTCACGAACTTATGGGGTGAGTTAGTCCTAACTCGCGTCCAAAACGGATGGCGGGTTTGCATCAATTACAGGAAGCTAAATGCTTCTACTCGGAAATACCACTTCCCATTGCCTTTCATTGATTAAATGTTAGAGCGTTTATCAGGCAGGCAGGTCTCATTACTATTGCTTAGATGGACATTCTAGTTTTCACCAGATACTAATAGCACCTGAGGATCAGGAGAACACCAACTTCACCTGTCCTTTTGGTACCTTTGCTCATGCCCTTTAGGTTGTGCAATGCACCTAATGCCTTTTAGAAGTGCATGATGAACATATTCTCTTACTTCATTAAGCACTTCATCCAAGTATTTATGGATGATTTCACCGTTTATGGCAATTCATTCGATCTTTGCCTTAGTCAACTAACAAAGGTTCTTCATAAATGTATCGAGAAGAACTTGATCCTCAATTATGAGAAACGCCACTTCATGGTGGATCAAGGTCTTATATTGGGTCACATCATTTTTGCTAGGGGTATGGAGGTAGACCCGGCAAAAATTAAAGTAATTCAAAAATTATCTTACCCCACGATTGTATGGGAAATCTGATCATTCCTTGGCCATTTCGGTTTCAATCAGCGATTCATTAAGGATTTCTCCAAAATTGCACAACCCCTATATCGCTTTCCTCAGAAGGACGTATCTTTCAATCTCGACAACGCATGTAAGAGTGTATTCGATGCACTCAAAGACTATTTCATTTTTGTTCCTGTGATTTGAGCACCCAACTAGGAGCTACCTTTAGAGATCATGTGCGATGCGAGTAACCACGCTGTGGGTGCTATGCTTATGCAACGAGTTGGGCGTGCTTCACATGTCATATATTACACCTCTCGAACTCTTGATCTTCCCAACTAAATTACACCAATATCGAGAAGAAGCTTCTAGCTGTCATCTTCGCTTTGGAAAAATTCTAGCCTTATTTCTTAAGTACTAAGTTTGTCTTCTATTTTGACCATGCAGCCTTAAAGTACCTAATGGAGAAAAATGAAGCTAAACCTTGTCTCATTTGAAGGATATTTTAGTTACAAGAGTTAGATATCGAAATTAAAGATAAAAGTGGTGTTAAAAATCTTGAGCTGACCATCTCAGCGGCATCGAGAGAGCAAAGTGCGAGGACCCGCATACGTTACTGAGTCTACAGTCACTCTAAATTACTATGAATTGCATGCTTTATTTAGATTGACCACTATATGTATAATTATGCCAAAACGTGAAAGTTTGTGATACCAATGGTTTAAGTTATTTTTCCTGATTGATTTCTCCACTTATTATCTTTATTCCTTATTTTTAGTTAATTCTTGAGAATATTCATGTGAACACCCCGATTTACTTTTTGTTCCTTAGCCTTGGTTGAAAACTTGATCTTCGTGGATCGACCACGCGGTTGCCACTACTAAAGTCCTTGTGGTCATTGGTAAACTTTTCGGGATTATTTATTTTGATGCATTCGACACGCGTCAAATTTTGGCATCGTGGTGAAGCACATGCCCCTCTTCGAGATGATTTTCATGATAAACATCTCTTAGCCTTCTTTGACAAACTCCATTGGTTTGCGGATTTGGTTAATTAACTCGTTACACGAGAGTATTTACCTCACCTTACGCGAGCCCAAAAGGATAAAATTTGGAGCGACTCTAAACATTGTGTTTGGGATGACCCATATTTGTGGAAGTTTTGCTCAAACCAAATAATCCATCGATGTGTCTCCTAGACTAAGACACAATTTATATTGGCATTTTGTCACTCATAAGGCAGCTATGAAGGTCTTTGAGAGTGGGTTCTATTGGCTCATCAATTTTCATGACACATATCTATATGTTAAGAGCTATACCAAATATCAATTGATCGGTACCTTGGGTCACTGAGATCGAATGCCACTGACATTGATCCAATTATATGGAATTTTCAATGTTTGGGGGGATTGACTTCACGGGGTCATTTCTACCGTCACATGGTTTTTTCTATATCTTATTGCTGGGGGATTGCGTGTCCAAATAGGTGGAAGTTAAAGCCACTCTTACTAATGATTCAACTGTGGTATGTGATTTCTTGAAATCACATATATTTTCTACTTTCGAAGCCCCACGTGCTTTGATTAGTGATCGAGGTGGCCATTTTTGCAATCGTATGTTAAAAATCTCTTGCGCAAGTACATTGTTTCACACAATACATCTACGAACTACCATCCTCATATGAGTGGCCAAGCGAATGTGTCAAATAAAGATATTAAACCTGATTTGGAGAAAACCATAATCTGTTGTAGAAGGACTAAAGCACGCGCCTTGACATTGCGATTTGGGCTTATCGAACAATGTTTAAAACACCAATCAGGATGTCATTGTATTACTTAGTCTTCAGCAAATTATGCAACTTACCGATCGAGTTGGATCATAAATCATTATGGGTTGTCAAACAGCTCAACATGGAACTCAATGCAGCCAGTGAAGAGAGAAAGTCGAAACTCCAAGATCGAATCTACAAAGATGAAACCAAGGCATTCCTCGATCGCAACTTATCTCACAAAACTTTCGTAGTTGGTTAAAAGGTCTTGCTTTATAACTCCATATTAACTCTCCATCCAGGAAAGTTGAGTTCATGATGGCTCGGGCCTTTTGTTGTTACGGACGTTTTTGAACATGGTGCAATTGAGATTAGGAGCACAGATACACAGAAAATCTTCAAAGTAAATGGGCACCGACTGAAGCTGTTCTACGAGAACTTCCCACAACACGAGATCAAAAGTGAGACTCTAGCAGTTGTAGAGTACTTTAACTAAGAGAGGGAGAGAGTCAGACTAAGTCAAGCCAATGACGTTAAAAAATGCACTCTTGGGAGGCACCCCAAGCTTCTATCATTTTTCTTTTTGATTTTTTATTTTAGCATTTTTGTAGTATCCTTATCATTGTCTCTTTGTAACTTTTTAAAGGTGTTGCGATCTCTGCCCGGTGCACCAGATTTTGAGAGCCTGATATCACTCTTGCAGCTCTTCACATAGTTTATTCCAACGGTTAGTCATACTGAGATTTGGTAAGTTTACATGTCTTTATTTTGTTCATTTTTTATTCTTAGATTTAGGGATTAGTGTCAGTTTTATACATGATTTTGTATAATTCCCTTACTTCTCTACTTATCATGTTCTTTCACCATCTTGTGTATTTCCATGTGCATTTCTTGACTTGTTTTGAACCTTAAGTATAAGGTTCTGAATAAGTTTGAGGGTACTTTAGGATTTGTTGATTGAGTGGGATGGATTTCTGCGCGAAAGACAGCAGGTGAGATCATTTAAATTTTTTCAATTATATGCAGTTATCAGATGGTATTGGTGATTTTTGGTACCTCTTATTCACTCATTTCTTCCATTTTTTCCCTCTATATTTCCATCTCTCACTTCATTAGGAGTTTATACACTTTCAAACATGTATTTAGTATAGCTTTCGTTTTTATTATTATGTATAGTCACCCGAGATTTTTTTTCGTGCCTTTGGTTGTGGATGAGTACACTATGATTGCCTTTTTTACTTGAAACTTAAGAGAAACAAAGAGAAACACTCACTCAAGCTCGTAGCCCGACATTCTTATGACTTCATGATTATGGACTAAGTATGTTAGTTAAGCCTTGTGCTAGATACCACAAGGGGTAGATGGTCAAAATTATGAAAGTTAGATTTCTAAAGTGCTAGAACAAGGATGTAACTTACTCAATGTCGAACTCTTATGACTGAAACACTTTTGGGAAAATGATTTAGGCCATTTTTGGATTTAAACCTTAAGCCTTAAAGCTACTCATCATTTTATCACTAGTTAACCCAGTTTTAGCCAAACCAACCTTCATTTCTTCTATACGTATCATTAAACCCCTAGCCATTAGCCATATATCCTTGTACCTAGTGGGAAACTAGTCTTAGACTTGGAATCTTTAGAAATAGACATAAGGAGAAAAAATCAGAGAAAAAAATATTCATATGCCCAAAATAAGGGAAAATCATTATTAGAGTGTTCCACCTAAAATGACATCCACAGGAAATGGAGCAGGGAGTTAAGTAGTTGAAAAAAGGTTAGAACTGCACATATTGAATGAAATATGAATTTAAGTGTTGTTTAGTCACATTCATGTTCTCAAGGAATCATTTGATAATCTAAGTTCTAGTTTTATAATGTTTGTATACCCTTTATATCACTTCCTTGGTACCTTATCCTAGCCATATTACAGCCTATTAAAGTTCCATTGATTCCCATTACTGCTAAGTCCATAATAGTGGAGATTGTGGTTGCATTTCTTGCCTATAGTGCCTTTTGAGTGTTGATGCGATATTTTTGTGGATATTGTAAACCTGCATGCTTGAATGTATAGACCAAGAAAACTTGTGAGTAGTTGATGGCCTTTGTCTTGACCGAATCTATGTCTTTAAAGTGTGATTGTAATTATGTTTGGCTTGCGGTTCTTGACATATCATAACTCCGAAATTTCTTGAGTAGCGTGTTAGCTTGACGACTATGTAAACCAAATGAACTCCATGAATTTTGAATTAGGTGTAAGATTAGATGAGTCATTGTGTAGCTATATTAGGAGTCTAGTTTATTTGTGTGTTTGTCATTTACACCTTTCCTCGAGACGTGCAAAGTCTTAAGTTTGGATGTATTTGACAAATCGTTAGTTACATCATATTATTTAGTTTACTTATATATTTTTATTGTTGAGACTCCAAAATATTTGCCTAATTTTCTTTATTTGTTTTTTTTTTTTAGAATTTTTGGGGTGCGCAGTTGAGTTTGAGGCGAAAACGATGTGAAATGAAGTATTTATATGTAGTGATCAAATACCACATAACTTATCTTAAGTGACGCATAGCACAGTTTATTTTAGGTGATAGCGGGTCAGGAGACGCAGAAATCAGACATACATAAGTTACTCGTCTAGAGAAGCCCTCTGATGAAGGGCTGGCAAAAATACGGGAACGGACAAAAAGGGGACTGGACACCCATTTCGAAAATGATTAAATTTGGTGCCCGGTCCTGGTCCCATTTTTAAAACGGGCACTTTTTTTTTCCAGTCCCGTATGTTTGTAAAACATACGGAACCCGTTTTGCCCGATTTTTTTTTAAATATGATTAAATATTTTATTTATCAATTATCTAAAAAAAACCCCTCAACTACAACTACAAGTCTGCAACTACAAGTCACCGATTACCAAAGAATAAATACATAATATCCCAATTTTTTTATTTCCAATATAAACATCACAAAAGTTTTAAAAAAAGAGATATCACCTCAAATTCTCAATAGTCCAAATTCGACCAATTCTAATCCCAGACCGAGGAGAGTGAGAGGCGGAGCCGGAGCCGTGCGTGAGGCAGAGTGAGTGAGAGGCGGACGGAGGCAGAGCCGTGCGTGAGGCAGAGAGAGTGAGAGGCGGACGGAGGCGAGAGGTGCGACCGTGCCGTGCAGAGACGCCGACGCCGCGCGCGAGGCAAAGAGAAAGTGAGAGGCGGACGGGAGGCAGAGGTGCGATTGTGCTTATGCAGAGAGACGTCGTAGCCGTGAGAGGCGACGACGGAGGCGAGGTGCGACCGTGCCGTCTTTGTCAGAGACGCCGGCCGTGCTTGGCGCGTGAGCGAGAGAGAGAGAGAGAGCGCAGACGGAGGCGCGTCGTGCGTGGCCGTGAGCCGCGGTGCGTGGCCGTGAAACGCGAGGCGATGAGAGACAACCGTGGGGCGGAGTGAGGCGGTGAGAGGCAGAGTGAGGCGGTGAGAGCACTGAGAGGCGGAGGCGTTAGGGTTTGTTTGATTGGGGACGAGCAACAGGGAAAATCTGATTTTGGGGGATGAACAATCGAACATATGTGAATCATGTGATAAGATGAGATAAATCATAAATCTCATAAAAGTTAAAAGCTTTAAATACATTGTGAAATTATTTATATGCCCTTCAAATTAATCACAAACGGGTATCCGTTTTTTTGAAATTTTGGCCCGAACTCGGTCCCCTATTTTTAAACGGACACAAAAAATTGTCCAGTCTCGTATGTTTGTTAAAAAAAAATTGTCCGATCCCGTTTAAAATGGGACCGGACAAAGCGGGTCAAACGGACCAGGCACATTTTGCCAGCCCTACTCTGATGTGCCTTTTGCTCCGCATCGTTCTTTCCCACATTTTCAGTCTTCCTATGCGAGTTTCCTTCTTCCCAGAAGCTCGCCACGTGGCTTCATTCCATTCGCCCAGCATTCACGGACCAGCAACCCTCCCTGTCCAGCAACGCCTCCTATCTCGCATCAGCAGCCATGGGCTTCTCCTCAAGATTTGTGTGGCTGCTGTCTCGTCGAACTTCGCATAATTCGTGCGAGTCTTCTTGGCCACCAACAGCTGGACTCGTGTCGTCCACTCACTTGCCAGCTCATCCACAGCATCTTCATCTTCCAACCCGAGCCTGCCACGTCACGTTTCAGCAATGAACTGCACCAATGCTTGCCCGACATGTGTCCGAGACCCGTAACCAACTTCTAACCACCACCAGATCTTCCTCAGTGTGCGCGTTACGAGACCAACCCCCAATTTGGAATTCTCTCTCTTCCAGATAGAAATTAGAAGGTGTTTTTACATTAGGACTTAGGTATTCTTTGGAGAACCCACTTTTTGGACTGCCACACATTGCTATTTTCTCTTTTTTTCTCCACAAACCATTTTTCTTGTGTTATCTTTGGATTTTAATGGAGTTTACAAGCATTATGTCTAGCTAAGTTCAACGATCTAGATCGGAGGTGGAGTGAACTATCCTTTTGGCATAAAAACATATGTGAGGTTTTTTATTTATATATTTATTTAAATTCTTTTCACAAGTATTTATTTCTTTTCTTATAGTTTGAATAATTGAGGTTAAATTCATGTTTAAACCTTGATTTATTTGCCAGTGAATTGTGAGCACCCGTACTTGTGGAATGAGACCACATTAGTGGCAATTGATCCTACCAATTGATTGACCTCTTTTGGGATCGACTGAATATATACTATAAGGATCTAAGCTAAATTGGACACACTAGTGATCTGGTTGTCTAGGTGTAGTGCCTTCACAAAGCCCATTACGATCAATGCATTAAACTTAATTAGCTTGAGTATAGGGTTATGTGTTTGACTAGAGAAGTGGTCATTATCATACCTTGACCATCAAGATAGCGAAGTTTAAGGATCCGCGTACGTTACCGAGTCTATGACTACTCTAAATTATTGTGAATTGCATGTTTTATTTAGATTGACGACCATATGTATAATTATGCCAAAATGTGGAAGTTTTGTGATACCGATGGTTTAGGTTATTTGTCATGATTGATTTCTCCATTTGTTATTTTTATTCCTTGTTTTTAGTTAATTCTTGAGAATATTCTTGCGAACACCCCAATTTACTTTTTAGTTCCTTAGCCTAGGTTGAAAACTTGGCTTCTTGGATCGACCCCATGCTTGCCACTACTGCAGTCCATGTGGTCATTGGTAATCTCTTCGAAATTATTTATTTTGGTGCATTCGAAACGCATCAGTTGGTAAGTTGTGGAATAATCAACATCATTGTGGTCCGTAAGTGCCTTTCGATACTCATTATTACATTGTAATTTTTGTTTCAAACCAAAGTCTCCTATCATAATTACTCAATTTTTTGATGACTTGTTGTATCGAGTCCTTGTGCCAATCAATTCTCACAATCCTAAGCGATTGTTTTATATTCTTTTGGCATTGTCAATGTTCACATTTACTACACAATCGTCTCTTACCAACATGTCGAGCTAAATCTTAGCTCTAATAGCTTATTTAGAACTTCTCTCACTACGAAATCAATAGTGGTTTAACTTCCATGTCGTTTATTGAGAATATATAACCCAAATCTTGAGTTTTGTCATTAAGGACTCGTAACTCACTATGATCCAATTATTTTAAGTTTACAACTCATCCTCTAATTAGTAGGTAATATTAATATATTTAAGTGTTTGTTTTATATGTTTTTAGATCCTAATGCTTCGTATAATGATCTAATTCTCTTTTGTTTAAATTTTCAATGTTTAGTGACAATTCAATGAAAATGATATAATTCGAGCTTTTTTGAAGTTTTCTTGGTATTTGGCATTGAAAAGTGAGCGTACACGCACTTAAAAATAGTTTGGTGGGACTCACATTGGTTTGTGTTGATGCTATGATGGTTTAGTAGAAGTTTGGTTATGGATTAATTGAGAAAAGTCTAAAAAATAACTAAGTAAAAGTCATTGATGCAGTGATTCAGCCACCCTCAGATCTGCCTTGTGACACGCACTATAAAATTGATCGAGAAAAAGGAGAAACAAAGTTACACAGCAAGGGACATGATTCTCATGTAACGTGTCAGCAACCATTGAATCAAGCCTTCAGCACGCCAGATTAGGAAAGATGAGAAGTAAAGGACTTAATATACCTCGGGATGCGTACAATACAAACTCCCATATTTATGCTCGACTTTGCTCTATGTTCTCATCAATCCCTAGCTTCTGATCGTCCTCAATATGCCCATTAGCACGAGCTCCCACACAGTTCACCAATTCTTTAGACTTATTTCATTCCACAGCAAGATCTAATTTTCCTCGTGATGCGTACTGCACCATCTCCCAGATTGACGCATGGCTTCTCCAAACGTGTTTCTCCCTTACATCAGCTGCCACAAGTTGAACACACATTGACCTGGCCACGTCTTCATTGGCACTTTCCACCAATCAAACGAGCCACGCGTCACCTCCTAATTCATCCACTAAGTCAACAGAGTAGCCTATAGCCAATAAGAGCTTGCCACATCATCAAACGATACCAAAATGACCAGTCCGATCTTGACATGTGTCCGAGACTCCAGAGTTAACTCATCATAGCCATCAGATCTGCCGAGGCAGATGAGACACCAATTAACCCACGATTTCCACTTTCTCTCTCTTCTACAAACTAAATTTAAAGGCTTTTATTTATATAAAATTTAGGGTTTAGTTTATTATATTCTCTTCTTTCGATCAATCAAACTATTTTTCTTTTATTATTCTTAATGGAGTTCTTCAAGACGATATCCGGCTAAGCAATCTTGTCCTAGGTCAGAGGAGAAGTAAGTCCAGATTCATGGTTTTGTAGCAGTGTCATGTGAGATCTTTCTTTATAATTTAAATTATCTTAATTTATTCTATTTTATTTGTTGTTGATTTGATGATTATGGTGCAAACTTAGGGTATGTATGTGGTCATTACATGCTTTTAGGTGGAAGACCTATAGTTACTCAGGATAATCGTATCTGTAATTGTACGATTAGACTAGTACAAATGATAATCACTCACCCGTCTATCATCGAAACCTTTTCATTTCTTGAGTGTGCGAAAAGTAAATCTTGGTTGTATTGGAAGCGGGCGCGATCAGGTTATTTAGTATTAGTAATCCCTCATAACTTTATGTGGTTAAAGCATTAAACCTGAATGGCGGATGTCTAGAGTAGTGTGTTAATTAGAGAAGTAGTTAGTGGCGGATATCCTATCTATTGGGAATATGGGAATTAAGGATTTCTAATGGATGCCGATTTTCAATATATAATCTAGGAGGAATTGATTTAATAATCTTTTAGATAGATTGAGGACCATGAAATGTTATTGAACTTTGATTTGGGTTTGTTGAACCGTACACGTAGGTATTTTCTCTTATTGATTTCACCTTTGCAAAGTTTTAATTTCTAAGTAGTTTTAATTAGTTAAATTTACTGGTACTACACCCTTGTGGGATTGGTAACTAAGTATGGGTTATATTTGGCACGAATGATACGTGAACAAATTTTGGTGAAATTACCAGGGACTTAATCCTTTATTTTGAGTATAGTTTAGTTTCCTTTTCTTTTTCTTAGTTTTATGATCCTTAGACTCAATTGGTTAAAATTAGCTGGTTCAAAGTTTATGATCCCAAAAGGTTTTTGAGAATACTTATCGTTATAATACAACAACTTATCATAGACAAGAAAAAGGAGTAAGATAAAGAAATTCTCGTGACCTTTCGGCGAGTGGAAATAAATATTTCGCTCCTTAACGCTCTGAAGCAAGTCCCAAGGTACACAAAGTCTCTTAAGGAAAAATGCACCAATAAATGGAAAGTAAAAGGCAACAAAAAAGTCAAAATAGGAGAAAACGTCTCAGCTATCCTACAAAAGAAGTTGCCCCTAAATGCAAAAATCATGGGATGCTCTCAATGTCTTGTGTTATAGGAGATGTAAATACTCAGAGAGCTATGTTCATTCGTGGCGCTTTCATTAGCGTCATGCCATTGTCTATTTATGAGACATTGTTTGCATGCCCACTAGAGGAGACTGGCTTTGTCATTTAGTTAATTGATTGTTTAGTTGCCAAACCTGTTACTGTCCTTGAAGATGTTCTAGTCCGAGTAAATGACTTCGTGTTTCCTGTTGATTTCTATGTGGTGGATACAAAGCAGGAACCATTCCTCAATGCATCATCAGTGCTTCTTGGATGCCCATTCCTAAAGACGGTGAAGATGAAGATAGATGTGGATGATGGATCTCTTACCTTGGAGATCGACGGTAAAGTCCTTAAGTTCAATGTCTATGATGCAATGTAATACCCTTGCGATGTGTCTTCCATAGTCTCTACCATATACAATATGGATCCACTCACTGAGTTCACTTAACTCACAAGTGGCGATGATGTAATTCAAGTAGTGTTAGAGAATCATCTTAACATTACTTATACCCACAAGAGTGTTCTAACCCTCAATACTGATGTCGATGATACTATTTATGAGTTAGATTCATTCCAACCCTTGCCCCCAAATGCATGTTATTTGGAGTTGCCAATTACTAACTCTGAACTTCCCCCCTCCCTAGTTAAAGCTCCCATTCTTGACTGAAGCCATTAACTAAGCACTTGGAGTACATATTTTTGGGTGAGTATGTCACACTCCCTATGATCATCTCAACTAAACTCACACAACTGGAGGAGGAGAGACTCCTGCGAGTACTTCGTGAATTCAAATAATCTATTGGTTGGAACATAGCAGATATCAAAGGTTTGAGCCTTTGCACTTGCATGCATCATATACATATAGATGAAGAGTCAAAGCCAATGAGAAAAGTGAAGAGGAGGCTTAATTCGCCTATGATGGATGTCGTAAAGAAAGATATACTGAAACTCCTTGATGCCAACGTAATTTACTCGATCTTTGATAGTAAATGGGTACGCCTTGTCCAAGTGGTTCCTAAGAAAACATGAGTCACGATAGTCACCAACTCGCATGCTGAGTTGGTTATAACCCGTATTCATATTAGATGGCTGGTATGCATTGACTATAGGAAGCTGAATGCTTGCACTATAAAAGAACAGTTACTCTGGTTCATCAAACATACGTTGGAAAGATAGGCTGGTTGTTCTCACTGCTAATGTCTTGACAGTTACTTCGATTTTCACCAGATATCAGTCGCACCTGAAGACTAGGAAAATATAACCTTTACTTATTTGTTTAGCTTTCTTGCCTATCAGCGCAAGCCCTTTGCTTTATGCAACACACTTGCCACCTTTTAAAGGTGCATGGTGAGTGTTTTTTTCAAATTTCGTTGAGCATTTCAAAGAATGTTTTTATAGATGACTTTACTATTTATAGTGATTCATTGGATAATTGTGTAATGAATCTGACTAAGGTGCTTAGTAGGTGTATCGAGAAGGACTTGGTTCTAAACTACCAAAAATGTCATTTTATGGTGGACAAGGGTCATATTTTAGGACAAATTATCTCAACCAAGGTTGTAGGGGTTGATCAAGCTAAAATTGATGTTATTAAGAAATTACCCTACCCTATGAATGTGCGGGAGATTAGATCTTTTCTTAGTCATGTCGATTTTTATCGACGTTTCATCAAGGACTTTTTGAAGATCGCAAAACCTCTATGCCATCTACTCCATAAAGATATGCCTTTTAAGTTTGACAAGGCAAATAAGAATGCATTTGATGCACTCAAAGACTTACTTACAAGCACACCAGTGATTTAAGCCTCTAATTAGGTGCTTCTATTTGAAATTATGTGTGATGCTAGTAATCATGCAGTAGGTGCAGTCTTAGGATAGAGAGTTAGGAAACCCTCACATGCGATTTACTATGCTTCTCGCACTCTAGACGTTGCTCAGATAAACTACACCACTACTGAGAAAGAACTCCTAGTCGTTATCTTCACACTTGAAAAGTTTCAACCCTATTTGTTAGGAACGAAAGTGATTATATACTTCGATCATGCAGCCTTGAAGTACCTTATGAGTAAGAAAAATGCTAAACCTAGGCTTATTAGATATATACTCCTATTACAGGAGCTCGACATCATAAATAAATATAAGAGTGGCGTAGAGAATCAAGTCACATACCATCTCAGCAGGATTGAGAATGGTGATTGTCCTACTCCTCTTAAGGATGATTTCCCTAATGAACACATATATGCTATTACGGAAGATCTTCTCTGGTATGCAAATTTGGTGAACTACATCACTTCAGGCAAACTTTACCCTTACCTTTCTAAAGCTCAAATAAGTTAGGAGCGATGCAAAATATTATGTATGGGATGACCCATGCTTATGGAAATCTTGCTACAAACAAGTTATCAGGCGTCATGTTTCCCACATTGAGTCACTAAATCTAGGCATTCTGCCACACTTAGCCTAAGGTGGCCACTTTGTTCCTCATAGGATAGCTAGGAAAGTTCTTAAGAGTGGGTTTTATCAGCTCACTATTTTCCATGATTCATACATGTTCACCAACACCGGTATTAATAGTCAGAAAGCTAATAACCTTAGTCATTAGGACCAAATGCCACTTCGATCCATATCCATGAAATATTCAATGTATGGGGTATTGATTTCGTGGGATCATTTCTAGCGTCAATTAGTAATGTTTACATACTTTTAGTAGTGGACTACGTGTCTAAATGGATAGAAGCTAAAGCTATAAACACTAATGATTCTAAAGTGGCATGTGAATTCCTAAAATCAAGAATTTTTACAAGATTTGGTACCCCATGTGCCTTAATCAGTGATAAAGGCACTCACTTCTACAATCGTATGATTGAAAGTCTTTTGAGAAAGTATAATGTCACTCATAGAATGTCTACGATGTATCATCCCCAAACGAGTGGTCAGGCAAAAATCTCTAATGAGAGATCAAATCTATCTTGGAGTACACGTCTCGATGATGCAGTTTGGGCTTACCAAACGATGTTTAAAACCCCAATTAGAATGTAACCCTACCACCTTGTCTTGGAAAAACGTGCCACCTACTAGTCAAGCTTGAACATAAACCCTACTGGGCTGTGACATAACTTAATATGAAGCTCATTGAAGCAGAAAAAGAGAGAAATCTTAGTTTCCAAGAATTGGAGCAAATAAGGAACGACGCATATGAAAATGCACATATTTATAAGGAAAAGACAAAATTGTTCCATGATCGCAATATCTCTAGGAAATCTTTTTGTATTGGCCAGAAAGTTCTTTTATTTCAATCTTGCTTAAGATTTTTGCAGGTAAGCAAAAATTGAGGTGGATAAGACCGTATGTGGTGATTGTGGTGTATAACTACGGTGTAGTGGAGATTCAAAGTTTAAAGACTAGTAATGCTTTCAAAGAGAATGGCCACAGATTGAAAATCTTCTATGAAGACTTCCTAAGTCATAACATATAGGGTGTGTCAAACTAAGTCGAGCCAAAGAATATAAATAAAGGCTCTATTGGGACGCAACCAAATTTTTGTTTATTTTGGTTTATTTCTTTGTTTCAGTACTCTTATTATTATGCATGAGCTTGTTTCATTTCTTTAATTCTATATTTATCATATTCTTTCACCCTCTTGTTTGTTTTTATGTGTAAGGCTCCAGACTTGTTTCGAACCTTGGGGACAAGGTTTGAAAAAAGTTTGGGGTGTTTTAGGGATTGTGGATAATTTTGTATGGATCTTTTTGCTAAAGACCACGAATATAATCGTCAACTTTTTTAAACTATGAGAATGAAGGATGGTAATGGGGGTGTTATCTATATCATTTTCTTATCTTTCCATTTCTTTCTTGATTTCGCTAGGATATAATATATTTTCATGCATGTATTTAGTATCATTTTTATTATTATAGTTGTTTAGAGTCACCCAAAACTTTATTTCATGCCTTTAATTGTGGATGAGTAAATTATAGTTGCCTTTTTGACTTAAAACTTTAGAAAAATTAGGAGAAATACTCATTCTGGCATGTAGCCCAACATTTTTATGATTTCAAATTAGGGACTAATTAGTATGAGGGTTAAGCCTTGGGCTGGATACCAAAGGGAGGCAAATGGTCAGAACTGTGCAAGTGAAAAAAGTCGGATTTCTAGGGTGCTAGAACGAGGATGTAACCCACTCGAGGATGAATTCTTATGACTAAACCCATTTTTGGGGAAATGATTTAGGCCTTTTTTGAAAGAAAACCTTTAACCTTAAGCCTACCTAAAGTAATTTCCCTAATTAACCCATTTTGAGCCAACCCGACTTTTGATTCTTTCATACCTAGTGTTAAACCCATAGCCATAACCTTATATAATCCTTTACCTAGTTGGAAGCTGATCATAGATTTGAAATCTTTAAAAATTGACATAAAAATAGAAGAAGAAAATATTAGAGAGAAAAGAAAAAAGTTTATATACTCAAAATAAAGGGAAATTAATTATGATGAAAAAAATCAAGTCATAATTAGAAAGTCCAACCTAAAACGGCAACTGCGGGATATAAAGCCGAGAGCGAGGTGGTTGGAAAAAGGTGATGACTACACATATTAAAAGAAAAATGAAGTTAAGTGCGGTATAAGCTACTTTCGTGTTCTTAGAAAATCTTTCGACAGTCTAAGTTTTTGTTTTCTAATGCTTCACATTACTTTCATATCATTTCATTGGTACCCTATCCAAGCCATGTTACAACCTACTTAAAGACCTATTAATCCTCATTGGTGTTAAGTCTACAATAGTGGAGAATATGATTGCATTTCTCGCCTATGGTACCCTTTAAGCATTGATGTGCTATTTTTATAAAGATTGTAAACTTGCGTGCTTGAATGTATAGACCAAGAAAACTTGTAAGTAATAGCTCTTATCTTAACCAAGTCTATGTTATTACAGTGCTATCTTATCTTAATTGTGTTTGGATTGCGGTTGTGGACATATCATATAATAACTCTAAAATCCCTTGAGTGGATCGTTGACTTGGCGACTATATAAAACAAAGGTACTCCATGAACTTGGAATAGGGCGTACGATTAGTTTACTTAGGTTCATAACTATATTAGGAGTCTAGTTTACTTTTGTTTTGTTAATTATACATTTGCATGGGATGTGCAAAGTCTTAAGTTTGGGGGTATTTGATAAGTCGGTAATATTAATATATTTAAGTGTTCGTTTCATAAGATTTAAATCCCAATGCGTTGTATAACTAATTAATTCTCTTTTGTTTATATTTGATGAAAATGATATAATTTGAGGTCTCTTGAAGTGTTCTTGGTGTTTGGCATTGAAAAATGAGTGTACACGCTCTTCTAGATATTTTGGTGGGACCCACATTGGTCCATGTTTATGCTATGATGGTTTAGAAGAAGTTTTGTGATGCATTAGTTGAGAAAAGTCGCGAAAATGACTTAGTAAAAGTCAATCCTGCAGTGATTTTGCCACCCTTAGATCTGCTTTGAGACATGCGCTATAAAATTGATTAAGAAAAAGGAGAAATAGAGTGACGTGGCAAGGGAGGCGGTTCTCACACAGCGTGTTAGCGGCCATTGGATCAAGCCTCGACATCAGCATGCTAGATCTAGACAAATAAGAAGCAAAGGATTTGATTTACCTCGTGATGCATGTAGTATAAACTCCCACATTTTGCTCAACTCTTCTTCGTGTTCTCTTCAATCCACAGCTTCTAATCTCCTTCGAGATGTCAATCAGCACAAGCACCCAAAAGCTTGCCAATACTTAAGACATCATTCTTTCCATCATCAGCCTCTGATTTCCTCAAGATGTGTGCCTTACCAACTCCCAGATTGATGCGCGACTTCTCCAAATATGTTTCTCCCTTGCAACAATTGCCATGTGTTGAACACACATTGGCCCAGCCACGTCTTCATCACCACTCTCTACAAATTGCACAAGCCATGTCTCATCTCCTAGTTTGTCCACCACGATAACATAGCAGCCCGCAACCAATAAGAGCATGCCTCGTCATCAAACGATAGAAAAATGACCAATCCAAGCTTGACATGTGTCTAAGACTCCAGCAATAACTCACCACAACCATCAGATCTTCCTAGGCGGATAAGACACCAATTAACCCTTGTTTTCCATTTTCTCTTTCTCTTTTAGAGACCAAAATTAAGGGTTTTATAGATATATACTTTAGGGTTTAGTTTATTATTTTCTCTTCTCTCGACAAATCAGACTACTTTTCTTTTCTTATTTTTAATGGAGTTCTTCAAGATGATGTCTACCCAAACAATCTTGCCCTAAGTTGAAGGTGAAGCAAGTCCGGATTCATGTTATAGTGGTGGCTTATGAGATTTTTTTATTTATAATTTAAGTTATTTTAATTCCTTCTATTTTATTTGTTGTTGATTTCATGATTTTGGTGCAAACTTAAGGTATGTATGTGGCCATTACATGCTTTTGGGTAGAAGACCTATAGTTAATCGGGATAATCGTATTTGTTATTGTAAGATTGAACTGATACAAATGATGATCACTCAGCCATTTGCCATCAAAACCTTTCAATTCTTGAATGTCCGACAAGTAAGTCTTGGTTCAATCAGAAGTGGCAAAATTTGGTTATTTAGGATTAATATTCCCACTGAACTTTTTGCTGTTAATGCATTGAACCTGATTGGAGGATGTCTAGGGTTGTGTGTTAATTAGAGAAGTAGTTAGTGGCGGACGTCCTATCTATCAAGAATAGGAGAATTAGGGATTTGTGTTGGATGTCGATTTCATATAGCTAATCTAAGATGAATTGATTTAATAATATTTTTGATAGATTGAAGAACATGACGTGTTGTTGAACTTTGATTTCGATTTGTGGAACCGTAAACCTAGGTATTTTCTCATATTGAATTCACATTTGCAAAGTTTTATTTTCTAAGTAGTTTTATTTAGCTAATTAGTAGTTTTCTTAAAACTCTATAAAAACCCTCGAATTTCCTTTTTTAGTTAACTCAGAGTAAAACCTAATTCTTGAGGATTCGACCCTGTATTTACCACTACTGCACCTTTGTGGGATTGCTAACTCAAGTACGGGTTATATTTTGCACGAACGACACGTGAACATCCTCGACGTTTTGATTTATTACTCATCTGTGTTACTATTGTTGCACTTTTTATTTATTCTTTGGGTACTCCAAAGGTACAGTACATGACTGTGTACCGACTACTTAGACGAGTGTAACTTGTACGTCATGTCATTTAACATTTTGATTCAAGTGTACCACAACTTCAAGATGATGTACGCTCACAAAGTTCACTTTTACCAAAAAGATTTTTTTTAGTCTACTTGTTAATGTATCAACCTTAATTGTCAGTGCATCTCACTAATTATTGATACCCTCAATATTTTGGTTATCCTTACAAACTTATCACTTACTCATGTAGGTTACTTTTTCAAGTTTCTCTCACACTATTCTATTAGGATTTTTCTCTTGAAAATTTACACTAAATCTTTAGGCTCTCAAGTGCTAGCAACTGTTTGTCTAACAATTCCTAATGGTGTCAAATTTAGAAGATTTCATCTCTACTTAGAGATACATGTTTCGTAACTAGCTTAATATATTTTATCATCCTTCTTAATTATCACATTGTTTGTGTTACATGGTATTAACTTTATTGGAAGTCGATCCTAGCCTAAGATCGCCAATCATTAATCGTTCCTTTATTCTTCCTAAAACCATTTAGTTCGACTCTTACGGTAACATTCTCTCTTACCGAGAAACTTTGAGTTACTTTCCATAAGTCGTTATCATGATTTCACGTAATGCCACCATTTCGATTAAGAATTTTAAGTTTTAGGACATGGAACTCCAACTTAGAAGTCCTACATATATGAAAAGCTATTGTAGTAAGTGTTTTCCCTATTTTGATCACAATTCTTCATACCACATATTTACTCTTTCATTTTTTTTCATGGGTCAATCCTACCTTAGTGATAAGTAGTTAATTATTCATATTATATATAGTTTATTTATATTTATTTTTATGTTAAAGTCTCCAAAATACTAGCTTAATTGCATTTATTTGTCATTTTTTGGATCTTTGGGGTGCGCAGTTGAATTTGTGGCAACAAAATCATGTGGAATTGAGTATTTATATGTACTGATAAGATGTCAGAGGATTTGCCTTGGAATACGCACTGCACTGTTGATTTGGTGATGAAAGCAGTTGAAGTGACGCAACTAGGGACATGGTCGGGCTACTCACGCAAAATAGTTGTTGGTTCGCTCTCGAGATACGCGGATCACCAGCTCCAATATTTTGGCATGAATTGTGTGATTTCCTCTGACGCTTCCAAGCTACCACGTGCCGCCCACTTGTTCAATAGCCCTTTACACCAGTAGGAAAATAGTCACTATCATACCTTGGATATCGGATTGTCATCAACGAGATAGGGAAATAGTCACTATCATACCTTGGATATTGAGATTAGGAAGTGCGAGGAACTGCATAAGTTACCAGGTCTACAGCTACACTAGGATATTTTGATTTGCATATTTTACATAAATCGAAGACCAAATCCAATCTTTTATCAAACAGAATTTGCATGTTTTGACTTAGGTATTTTTATTAATTTTTTCAAAGCTATTTTATTATTTGTTAATTTATTGTTATTTAGATTAGTTATACTATTCATTTTCTTAAAACCCGCGATTTCCCTTTTTGTTCTTTTTTAAAACCTAAGAAAGAATACCAATCTTCGTGGGATCAACCCTTTGCCACTATCTACAAAATAGTTGGTTTAGGTATTTTAATTTATTGACGCGTTCGGCAAGCGTCACTTAGGATCCCCAATTTTAAAGATTCAGTCATCATTGACTTCGGTTAGGTGGCATTAATTACATTATTTATTCATCGACATTATTTTTCATTCAACCGTCCCTTATCAATCAGGTTAGGTTTCACTTTGACTTAATAATTGTTAGTTCACATTTCCATTATCTAACAATCATACCAAAGATATTCTTTTGATTTGGAGGTCTCGAATGTGATCTCCTGTGGTGGAATCAGTGTCGGTGCCACGGCCGACGTAGTCAATGGTGTAGTGACTACTAGTAGTGTCTCGGTAGTAGTGGTCGTGAGCGGGGTCGCCGGAACAGTTAGAGCGACAACTGTCTGCTCTATAGTAGTGGCGACGGCGAGTGCTGCAGGGGCCGGTGTGGCCGGTGCCTGCGCTTGAAGCAATCAAAGAATCTCCTCGAGCTGCAAACTATGAAGTGCGACCGTGTTGCGGAAGGTTTGGTCCGAGTCCTAGTACTACCCGCTCACTTTGCTTCCCAACTAAAGTCCTAAGTTAAGATCTTTGGGTTTCCACTTCTAATGTTTGTTGTTAAGTTTTATTCGGTTGTATTAAACTTTCCCCTAGGTTCGCCTGAACCTAGGCTCTGATACCAATTGTGACGGCCCCAAATTTCGAGGCAAACTGGGCACGGCCACGTCGCTAGACACGTCACCAAACCATGCCACGTCACCTGCACACCTATCTGTGACGGCCCTCGAACTTACCATCTAATACTCCAACTTAGTAAATTTGATGTTTAAATGATTATTTTAGCAAAATATACTAAGATAAAGTTTTATAACTTAATTCATTTATTATGATTTATTTAAGTTATTTTAGTAACTGAAGTCTTAATAATATGCATATAATTAATGTAAACAAGTTATGCATTAATTAACAACCTATGGGGTGGAAACCCAGCAATAGGATACCATGTATATCAGTTAAGGCGACAAAAATGTATAATAGGCGTCAATATACATGTATCGGGTTAAAAGTCTCCCAAAATAATCCCAAAAGTATGTATACGTAAATACAATCACCTACGAGTAAGCTAGTGGAGGCGCTCCAAATCAGAGGTAGTCGTCAATCACCGCCTTCCCCTCGGCTCGTCGTAGGATTTGCAACTTGCCATGAACAAACAATGACAAGTTCCAGGTGAGTAAATCCCATAGAAATTCAGTTAGTATTCACAAGAAATCCAAGAAAATGGGTACAATTCACGCATATAAAGTAAATGAATAGGAATGTAAAACATGAATATAAGTCGTGAGATAATCAAGAATGTGGAACGCGAGTGTGGTGTATAGCTGTCGAGCCCTGGGACAAAAACACTAAACCGAGAAGGCCCTGGGGGTGAGGAAATCTACACCCCCTCTTTACAATCGAAATAAGGAACTCTGTTGGTCGGAAGGTAGACTTCCGCCCAATGCCTCAAAGGAGAGGAAATATGTGACGGAGGTGGGCCTCACGTCAACTCGCTCTCGATATCATCGACTCGCTGAGAAAAATCTCATGCATAGTCTAGGGTATGACCAACACCGTAGCAACAATCGGATAGCCATCAACGAGAGAGCCGGAAAGGGGTCACACCGTCCCTTCGACCATATATAGACACACGCGAAAATAGAGTAACAAGAATGCTGCATTGACGAAAAGAAACGTGAAAAGGAAATAGTCACTATCATACCTTGGATATTGAGATTAGGAAGTGCGAGGAACTGCATAAGTTACCAGGTCTATAGCTACACTAGGATATTTTGATTTGCATATTTTACATAAATCGAAGACCAAATCCAATCTTTTTATCAAACAGAATTTGCATGTTTTGACTTAGGTATTTTTATTAATTTTTTCAAAGCTATTTTATTATTTGTTAATTTATTGTTATTTAGATTAGTTATATTATTCATTTTCTTAAAACCCGCGATTTCCCTTTTTGTTCTTTTTTTAAACCTAAGAAAGAATACCAATCTTCGTGGGATCGACCCTTTGCCACTATCTACAAAATAGTTGGTTTAGGTATTTTATTTTATTGACGCGTTCGGCGCGCGTCACTTAGGATCCCCAATTTTAAAGATTCAGTCATCATCGACTTCGGTTAGGTGGCATTAATTACATTATTTATTCATCGACATTATTTTTCATTCAACTGTCCCTTATCAATCAGGTTAGGTTTCACTTTGACTTAATAATTGTTAGTTCACGTTTCCATTATCTAACAATCATACCAAAAATACTCTTTTAGCAGGGTATCACCAATTTAAATAGTTCACCTATCCTTAGGTTTATTACGATACCATTAATGGTGGTGTCGCCATTTAAGTTGAATACATTTTGACTCAGATAAAGCTTTCAGTTTTGAGATATTCCTTATTTTCTCAATTATGGTACTGTCATTGCATACCTAACATTCATTTCCAAAATGATTTTTCAAATTTCGGTATCCTCACTTTTATGAGTCAATTCAGTTCTAGTTAAATTAGAACGATTTATGTTTGTATCGGTTACCTTTAATTTGTATCATTTTAATCTCAGATCCAGAGTCCTTACAACATCAACAAATTCTACTTGGCAACACAATCTTTACACGTGGCAATTTCATCAAAAATAGTCCTTGACTTGGGATCCCTAATTTTTGTAACTCGACTATCTTCAAGTGTACTAGTTTGACATTTCTATTTACTGGATCTTCTCATTGAGTTTTTTTGAGGTACTCTTTAGCTTCTTATTTACAGATCAGTATGTCGTGTACTTATAGTTCGCATCAACCCTTATTTTAGGATTCCTTAGTTTCGATATTCAAGAATTTGAATACTAGTTTAGATTTAACTTTCTTTTACATAAGGACGCTCAAAACTTGAGTACGGTGATTCAATTACCTAGATGCCAAATCCAAATCAAGACTTTTTCAAATTCTAGAGTTTTCATTGAAAATCATATTCGTTATTTTCACGAAGAAAATATAAAACTATCCTTGCATTTCAAGCGACTATAAACATCTTTTTAAATCAATTTGGTTGATGCAATTTAAAGAATAAATCATAACACCACACAAAGATTTTTATTTATGTTCATGAGATGATAGTTTAGGTCCAAACCGCTACTTTGAATTTCATTAAGTCAAAACTTCAAATTCAGTAAAACTCTTCTGTACAACTCGAATTAGGCTCAAACCATCTTAAATTCAATCATTCAAGAAATCTCAACCATGTTTGCAAAACTCATTCAAGATACTTCATTTAATTTAAATAGCCTTTCGGATTCTCATGAGGAGTTGAAAACTCATAACTCAAGTTCTTCTCATTTTAATGATACAAATCGCTTAGTATAAATTTCAAGTAAAATTATGATCATGAGTTTTTGAAATACATAGAATTCTATTCAATTCATTTTTATTTTTGAACGCTAAAGAAATTGAGTCATTTCCTTTTATATTTGCACTTTCAAATCTTCTAAAACAAATAGAGTTCTTCCTTAAAATCTCACGAAAGTGCAATAAACATCAACTCAAATCGACGTAAAAATCATGATCCAATGTAGTCGAAAAGTAAATTTTCAAGGAAAATAGATTAAAGAAAACAATAGAAGTCGATTCATAGTATTGACCTTCTTGTCGAATTATAGACCAATGATTTGCATCTTTAATCAAGATTTAGATGTCTATGAGTACACATGTCTGTCCTATTTTAGATTAAGTCTTCAAGTTTGACTTTCTACCCAAACTAACTTCGTTTTATTGTTTGAGTCCAAGATGTACTTGCATCCTTTCTAGGATCATTAGCTTCTTTTAAAAAAGGTATCACGAACTTTAACCGTTTTAATAGAGTTCCAAGTGTTAGAGTTCCTTCTCTGAAGTGTGACCATGTCATTGCTCCTTTTTTTTTTACATAACTAGCATGGCATCTCACTTCCCTTTCAAGTCTCATGATTCTTGTTTAACTATTTTATTTGCTACACTACCTTTATCTATAGGCACATCTCCATGTAATACCAAATCGAAGCTTATTCATTCTCACAGTAGTCGTTTTTTATTTTTTTATTTTTTTTGCAATAGCAGTTGTTGCAAACATCATTGGAAGCGTGTATGGACTCTTCCAAAGAGTTTGCTTCAATTTCCTTACGCCGTTCATTATCCATCTCGTCTCATGGAACTCAAGTTCCTAGTCTTAAAAGAAGACAATTTTCTTTATATCTAGCAATATATTTGTATGTACAATGTTGCAAATAATCATCATAATAAATCTTTTATCAAATTTCTTTTATCCTATCCCATCCTAGGATCTTGTCGTTTGTGTATGTTAAGTTGACTTTGAACTAATGTCTCATACTATTAATTTGTCCGACTTAAACTTAACATTCAACTTAAAGGCTCTACAACTTAGGTTTCACTAATCTAACCGTTTTTCTTAGGTTTTAATACCTATTCTATAATACCAACTAAAATGACCGTTCCCCCACCTACGATCAGTCCCTCAGCCCAAACCCCCACCTAGGCCTATTATCTTAACTAGGCCCAAATAATAATATGGCATGCCTAAACAACCTGTGAAATAAAATATAGATAATATGGAAGTAGAATGCAGAATTTAAAATTTAAGTAAATATCCTATGTCACCATAAACCAAAGTACAGGGTATCTCAATTCACCTAAGCAAATCAAAATAATATAAAGTCTCTAAAACCTTTGTAAACTTATAAATGCATCAGATTAACTAAGGAATGTTCAGCTACCCAAAAGACTTGCCTAGATTATAACCCATATTAATAGTTCTCAAAAATAAGTAGTAGATAATATCACGCAAGGTTCACACAACAAGATGACTTTAGTATATGACCTTCCCTTTGCCACAATCTACTGCACTCAAAGATGGACTTATAATATAAGTGGGGTTAGCTAAAAGAACCAGCGGAGCCCAATAAAAAAAAACTACTCTCAAATATCAAATATGCAAGTATTACCTATAAAGTAAAATAAAAGTAGCATGCATTCAGAATCAAGATAAGCATTGATAATTCATAGCATGACATCAATTTCCATAAAAAGTAAGCATTTCATGTTTTTGTAAAGCAATATAAGCAATGATAAGAAATTCAAGAGTTGTAAAGCATAAGAAGACAAGTCTTACATGCACATGGGTTCCAAGAGAGATACATAAAAAGTAATACATATAAATGCAAGTCCATTGTTCCACTTTTCATTGCCTCCCCTTGTTGACCAATCATCAAAATATAATAAATATACGAAGGAGATTTGATTCCACTTTGTCTCCACGGCTCCACAAGAGGCCCAGGTGACTTGGTTCCATCATGCATCCACAACTTATACAGACCCGTTTCCTTAAGCTGGTGTTTAATGTTAATCCAAATCCTAAGTAACCTGAGTTAGGCTTGTGGTTAATTCATGCATACCTAGATTAGCATGTGTATAGGTTTGTGTGATGATTTGTGTTTGTTTGGAATGTTTATTGAATTTATAGATTGTAGTCTAAAAAGAGAATTTATATACGAGCCTATAATTGAAAATGAACAATTGAGTAATAAATAGTCGGTACACCAAATGCGACGAGGGGGTCATGAAATAAATATGCACACCCGAGATTACTCTTCGGCATGTGCAGTGAATTTATTGGCGAGAAAATACACAAAGTACATATATATATTTGATATGTAAATATATATAATAAAATAATAAGTTTGGTTTAAATAATATGGATCGTTGGATTGCATCGAGATGAGTGTAAGTATTGATGGTGTTAAAATGTGTGTCACTTTTGAAGGTGTCATTTTATGACATCAAACACATGATCAGCCTGGAGATAGCATGATGCATATCTTGAGAAAAATCCATATATATAAATCCAAAAGCCTTAAACTTATACTCATTTCATCGATCAATCAAGAGAAAGTGAGAGGAACTCATATATTATTTAGTATCGAAGTTTAAGGTTATCGGCTCTAATATAAGTTGATACCATAACTTAAGTTTATTAACTTTGAGAGTTGTCTCGAGTTACGAAGAAGCTTAGGACATAATAAAGACTAAGATATATTATTTTTTGTGTTTAATTATATCTACTATAATAGATTTGGTCCGTAATTAAGGGTTACTGACTTGTGACGTGGCTCGAGAGTAGGTACATGAACTAAACACTCGGCACAAAAATCGAGTAATATATTATTTGTGGTATGATGAAGAATTAGTGTATTGTGTATGTTTAAACATAGTAAGTCATTCCTAATTGTGAATAGAGTTTGATACGTGAGTAGGGATGTGCCTCAAAATGTGTTCCGACGTGAAGCTGGGGTAGAAAGTGATGTGCTAAGGTAATTTAAGTTGATGCGGTTGAAATAGTTAAATTTGATAAGGTTATATTTGATTTACATTAAATGTACCTGTTAAGACCCATTTTCCTAAATGAATCCCGACCGGCCTAGTTCGATCCATAACTTGTTAACCAACTCGGTCATTGAGTTAAGAACCTAAATAGTTAGCCTTCTGTTGAAATCAACTCATTATCTTTTATCAATAATTGAAATTTAAATTAAATGATCATAAATGCAACGAAATATCATAAATAAAAACTTATTTCAATGTTTCCACACAAGATTATTACTGGAAAATAATAGTTATCAACTAGAATAAATACTCCTCTAGTTCGGTATATTTCAAATCCCAAAACCCATGATAGATAATATAAATAAAAACAAAACATTATTTCAATCTCAAACCATACAAAATCAATAGTCAGAAAAGTCCTCTAGACAACTGGAGCTACTTCTTTCCCCTTATCAACTCTCGATGAAAAACTTGTGGGGGAAAATCGTTGGGTGGACGTAAAAGGGCATCAGTACTTAGTAAGTTTAGGTTAAGTTACTGGCATTATGAACATTCCACATAATAGATACAACAATAAATAAAATGCATGACTTGCAAATATTTAATATGACAAAGGGAATAAACAAGGATGCATATAAACCAAATAATTAATAATGCATCAAAATGTGCAAATGCTACACATGTAGGAGCTACTGTGATATATAGACTCCCTAACCACGCTGAAATTCATCAAAATTGACCCTACTATGGCCATAGCGGTATCAACACTCCATTACCTTACACTGTGAAAGATTTACCTATCACCAAGTCCACAAACTAGTCCAACTGGACATGACACCTACTATTAAACATTTATTGAGAACATTGGAGATAATCGTATTTTCAATTAATAAACATTAATTTTGGGATATTACCTATTTTGTTAATCTCACTTATATGGTCCAATTATCCCGAAGTTGTAATATCTTGTGCAAGGACTCCTAGTAAGCTCCACTAAGTTATCTACGTACAATGTCTAGCAATGCACCCCAATTTACCCGTATGTCCTACTTACATGATTCCTATCACATAGTCTAATAGAAAGGTAAATAATCATAAAACCAATAACTTAAATCCCAACTTACCTAGTACGCTATTTTTCGATTCCCTTGCTGGCACTCACGAGCATACTCCAAGGTCGTGTAAATCTACATAAATAAATATTGATTATTCATACGAACTAAAACACATTTCGATAATTAAATCTAATTTTGAAATCTTTTTGAAAACTTCGAGATATATATTTATATACACTAAAACATCTCTTTGATATTCATTTTTTTTGAAAATTATATATATAATTTTATTTTTGATTATTATCATTATTATTTATTCTATTATATTTTCTGATTTTATTAATTTATATTTTTTAAGTTGAGTAGTAAAATGGGGGGATCGCACATCAATGCGCTCCCTCCCATTTCCTTATTTCACGGACTACCTAACCCATTTATATGGGCCTGGTGTACCAAATCCATATTAGACTGCCTGGTGACGGTCCAATAGTGTGGAGGGGAGGCGTTGTGTGCGCACAACGTTCCCCTCCTCTTCCTTTTTTTTACATACATGGATATCATGGAGATCTCCCCAATTATCTATATTGCACAAGTCTCCCCAATTAGCTATATAATGGGTTCCCCTCTATCTATACAGGTCTCCCCAATTATACATCTAACTCCATGATATCCACGGTCTGATACCATACAACAAATTAACATTAAGTATGATAGCATTTAATTAAACACCAAATTGCATACTTAATCCTTAAATGGCTAATATAAATTACATTATATTTGATTAAGTATGATATTTGGGATCAACCACATTATATTCTTTTATTTCTTTTGTACTTTGGTTCTTGACCAAACATTAAATCTCCAAATGAACTCCTTCCGATTTGAAAAGAGATTCAAACAACATAGAAAACTTGTTTATATGATTGGAATAAGCATAGATCGCACACAATATTTGTGTGTCATTTAGATCTACACTTCATTTTTTAAATAAACTTTATGGCATAGATAACCCAGTAGGAATCTTGAGTAATCTCGAAATCAATTGATCTATTAAGTTAAAACACTAAATAAGGTTTACCTAACGCGAGGAACACCGAAGATTACCTCTTTCGTCCCTCTCTCGATTTTGCGCTTCCACCTTTCTCGGTCACTTGTATGTTTCATTTGGGTGTACTATTCTCTCTTTCACTTTGTTAAAAGGCAATATAATTGAATCAAAAATCATTCCTACATTAAGATCAATCAAGAATTTTCGATTGTTTTTCTTTCCTAAATCGACAACTTAAAACAAGAAAATAATATCTCTAGCTGTTGTCTCCTTTCTTAGACGTTCTTAGTAAGTGTGTGCTCTCTTGTGGGCCCATGCTATGTGAGTTGACCTAGGTTGAGTCAAATATAAAATGCATTGAGGCCATAGTTTGTCTTAATTTAAATTTGAATCGTTACAATACCTAAGTTAACAAGTTAAAACATAAAACATATGATGTTCCTTTAGATACATGTTGACATATCAAGAGACCAATTAAGTTTCAATTGGTGTTAGTTAAAGGAAGTTTCTGGAGAGTTTATGGAATTATGACGAGATGTAAGCCATTAGATTAGCCTCGAGATACGTTTGTACATTAAGATCAATGACTATAACTTGATCTCATCCATTTACGTGTATATAAAATGGTAAACTTGTTCAAACCATTTTATTTTCACAAATTTAGAAGAGAAGTGTTGGAGGTAAAGTTCAGAGAGAGATCATCAAGATGGTGAACGAATCTTGGTGGACTTGAAGAGTTTGGATCATGTTGGTGGTGTACTACAATTTGATAAGTTGATTTACACCATTAAATTATTTTAATTTGATGAATTGGATATAATTGTGAAATGTTGGTTATTCTTAAGGTGTTTTGGGTCCTGATAGGTTAGAAATAGGATTCCAAAGTATTGGTGTTAGCCGTGTGCAGGGAAAACTTAGAATTCAAAGTGCGAAACGTTAGGTTTTCCTGCACATAGCGCACTAGACGTACTAGCTAGTGTGCTACCTACGTGTAGCGCACTAATCAAGTTGATTAGGGTGCTTTTATGGACAGTGGCACGCCAGACATTCCACCCAACACTATATCTGCAATTTCCTACCTAGAACTTAAATACCTTAAACAGGTCTAACACCCTAACTGGTGGTTTAAAAACATTGTAAAACATTTCTAATGGTACTAGGAGCCTAGGCAAGAGTCTCGGAGGTTCAAGTAAGTGTTACGAAGTATTAGGAGGTCGAATTAGCTAGGAAATTGGCATAGAGGTAAGTAAACTGATTAAGATATTTCTCTCCATTTCATGTCTTGATTTTGCTACTTGATTTTATTTCTTTGTATTATTATGCTTGCAAAAATTCTGGTGTTATAATTGGTGTGCTTTCTTCTCGTTATGAATTTGTTATTAAACTAGAATAAGTGTGTTTAGTTTTGATGATACGATTTGTGGTATACGCAACACACGGGGTATGGGATTCAGGGATATCGGTATAGGTGACTAGTTAGTGTGACAAATGTACCATATAATGCAGATGAAATTTACAAGCGGTGACCAAATAGGGTAAGATGAAGTACTATGTGTGTCGACTCATTACATGAGGTCGATAAACGTGTTTGACAACTAACAAGGCTAGGATATAAGTTATTACCTAAAAGGTAATATATAGGCCAATGCATGAAATGATTAAGCGGCAACCAATTACGGTAATATCGAAGTACTATGTGTGTGGACCTAGTACTTGAGGTCAATATGTCGTGTTTCATAACTAATAAGAAGAATGCCTAATGATAAGCAACAACCAACAAGGGTAATACCAAAGTACTATGTGTGCGAACATATTACATAAGGTCGATATGTCATGCTAAATACATGACTACCTAAGGTCTATGTGATCAATAGGGTATTACTAGGTTAATGTGTTTATGTATCTATTGTAATTGTTGTATAATGAATGTATGTATTGTGAAATGTATCTCTTGTTATGTTTGGAAATGTGGATAAAATGTCTCTCAGTGTTACTTTCTACATTATTGTCTTCACTATCCTTTTTATGATGTTGGGTGCAGATCCATTGAGTTGCAAACCAGGCAAGGAGAAAATAGGCAACTACATATGCGCCTTTGAAGTTACTGTTACTTCTGATTTTGTAGGGTTTTTATTTTGTTGTACAACTTATATATGTCTTCTATATATTTTTGGGGTTGTATGCATGGGATAGGAGATAATATATCAACCAGCCATATGTTGATATATAGTTCTCACCGTTTGTTATATATATGCATATGATCTTTGTTACCTAGTTTTCCACATACTTAGGTTTTATATGAATGACTTTCGCTAAATTGTCAAAACTTCCGCTAAATAATCTTTAAACTATATAAAATTCTAATTAACTCTAAAAAACTATTTAGTTGTGAGAATGATGTAAGATTTATTAGAAAGGCTGACTAATACATTGTTAAGTTCTATGTGGCTAAGATTAGGGCTTAATGATAGAATTAGGCCAAGCGGTGCCTTAGATTAAGGGAGGGTTCGTCACAGTTGGTATAAGAGCCTAGGCTTATAAAGCCTAGGCAATGAATTATTAGTTGAATTAATAAGTATGAAATGAAATGTGAATAAAATACAAAATTTAATGGTGGAAGTCAGATGATCTTTACTTAGAAACTATTAGTTGGGAAATGAGTGGATATGAGTTGGGAATTTTATATGTATGTGTTATATTTGATATATGTATATATATGCGTTATGTCATGTAGTAGTTGATATCGCGTTCGTTATCAATTTGCTATGGTGATGGCTGATTCATGCGACAGCAGGGATACCGGTGCCAGCGGTAATCAACCTCCTATTTTTTTGGTTGAAATATAGAGGTTACCTGACCGTGTATCAGCTCGGAGGCAGCAATTAACCGATTTCATCACTATGATGATAGCTTGTTTTTCTCTACTGGCACAGACACTGGTTCCTACAGTTACTATCATGCTTATGCTACTATCATCGGAGCTTCCTACTACAACACCAATATTCCCTATGGTACAGACTATACCGGCAGTAAAAGTACCAGTCCCAGGGATGATTGATTCGCCATTACCCACTTCCACATTTTTTAGATTCTTAGCCGAGTTTCAGTTGGTGAAGGATTTCATTAGACTGAAGCCAATGTATTTTGATGGTCAGCAAGTCTTTGAGAAGATTGAGAAGTGGGTGTTATCTCAAGAGAAGTTACATAAAGTCTTGAGGATTAAGGATAAACTTCGGGCTCATATTTCATCATATACAATGCAGAGAGACGCTGATGTTTAGATGGTCGAGGGTGATATGACTTAGTCCATAACATATAAACTGAAAATATTCTAAATATGAGTAGTGTTATCTGAATAAGAGACATATAAAACTCCATAGAAAATTAAGCTTAGCAGAATCTCCCTTGAGTATTATGACCAAAGTGTAGTGTATAGGTGAAGATTTAGAGGAGTATGCTATGTGTGGACTTACTTGTTGAGATGTGTGAACCCAGGTTGAAATGGTCAATGGATCCATCTATGGTAGTGTAGAAAGACATGCTTTGGGGCTAGTATCAATTAAAGTTTTGGCTAAGGTAATTACAATGAGAAAGTGAAAGAATTTAGAGAAAAGAATTAGGAATAAGTAAGTTTCAGGAATGAAATTTCTATTAGTTGGGAAGACTGTAACAGCTAGAGTTTATAACTGGGGATTTGTCTGTAATTAAGGGTCATTGACCTGTGACATGGCTCAAGAGGAGGTACAAGAACTAAATAGTCGGTACAAAGATCGAATAATGAATTGTTTGTGGTATGATGAATACTTAGTGTACTGTATATGTATAGACATAGTAAGTCATTCCTACTTGTGAATAGAGGTCAAGACGTAAGCGAAGATGTGTCTCGAGATGCGTGTCGATGTGGAACTTGGGTAGACAGTGATGCGGTAAGCTAATTTAAGTTTATGTGACTGAAATAGTTGAATTTGATAAGGCTATAGTTGATTTACATTCAATGTACCTAAGTTATCAAATTAAAACAAAAACCACTTAATGTTCCTCGAGATACATGTTGACATATCAAAAAATCAATTAAGTTTCAATTAGTGGTAATTAAAAGAAGTTAGTGGAGAGTTAGTGGAATTATGAAAAGATGTAAACCATTATATCAGCCCCGAGATACGTTTCTACATTAAGATCAATGGCTATAACTTGATCTTATCCATTTATATGTATATAAGATGGTAAACTCATGCAAACCATTTCATTTTCACAAACTTATAAGAAAAATAAATATTGGCGAGAAAGTTTAGAGAGAGATCAACAAGATGGTGAAGGAATCTTGGTGGATTTGAAGAGCTTGGATCAAGTTGGTGGTGTACTACAATTTGGCAAGTTGATTTACATTGTCAACTTAGTTTAATTTGATGAATTGGGTATAATTTTGAAGTGTAGGTTGTTATTAAGGTTATGGTAGGTGTCTTAGGTCTCTGGTAGGTTAGGATTGAGATTCCAAGGTGTTGGAGTTAGCCATGTGTAGGAAAAACTCAGAATTCTAAGTGTAGAATTCTAGATTTTCCAGAACACAAAGCGCTAGGCGCGCTAGCTAGCATGCTACCTTCGTGTAGTATGCTAATCAAGTTAACTAACGCTCTAATGAGGTCATTAGCGCTAGACATTCCACCCAACATGCTTGGTGTCAGCCCTTTCGCCATTAAGACGATTGACCAGGCTAAATCACTTTAATCCTCTAATAATCCAGTAAGCCTTATCCATTCTTTCAATTTTAAGATCAAAAAATAATTATTTCAATCCTTTCTAAGGCTCCAAAACTATATTTATATCCTCAGTAAAACTCAATTCATGATTCAATAAATATGAGCAAATTAAAAGATTATATCCGTATTTAATAAACATTTCAGCGGCACCTCCACTAAAAGTGGTGTGCTAGAAAATTTACCGAATAGACAACAAAATTGGGGAAAGGCCTAGAAGGACTCATAACTCCCCGTAGTTCACAATATGTATCAAATTCAAATTAAAAACAACTTAGAGTCTTCGATAACTTAATTTCAAATTTACAATCTCGATAGACTTAAATTGAATATAAACCTTCTCAACTTATTTAAATTTCTAACTTAGGAGACTCTCATCACCATTCAACAACATTTCACATCCAACACTCACCCAAGAATTCCAAAACAATATGTATACATTTATTTACAACAAAAATTAAACTTTTAAAACTTAAAACACATCAGTAAAAGTTTACAGCGAAAATTAAACTTTTAAAACTTAAAACATATCACTAAAAGTCTCTGAGTCTTGTTCGTCCTTCCTTGTCTTCACATAAAACCTGACATCATAAGAAATAACTCGAAGATGTCAAGTAAGTAAATTCCTACATTGATCAGTACTCCTACAATTCTTAATCTGATACATAGAGACACGTAATTGCATTTCCAAATAATCAACATGATACATGTTTCAACATGACATGCAATCCACTCTGTCGTAGTCTCCTAACTACAATCAGACGTCCAATTCCAAAAATAATACAAAGACAGTTTAAGAGATCATGAAATGTAGAGATATCTTGTCGGCATTAGACTCCGCTAGTCTCTCTAAGCAGCGTAGTGGCAGGACTGAAACCTACTTTCAATCAAACCAGACTACGAAACAAGCTTATCCCTTTCACTCACTCTATGTATGCATGGCCAAGAATAATAAAATGCAATGTTGAATATGATACAATTATAGGTACAAAAATATTCAATCAATAGTAAAGATAACTATAGGTTTTAATTACAAACTAGCCGATTTTGAGCTTAATTTTTGGGGTTCTCGGAGCGTCGAATCACCTTGATAATAGATCTAATAGCTTCCATGCATACTCAATTATATTATGGGTAAAATTTCAAGTAAAACCAAATCATAAAACCAAATAAATATTGGGGCCAAAGTACGGTTGAGAACAGTTTCCAAAATATTAATTTATATAACAGTTTCAACTGTCTTTTAACTAGCGAACTTAGGGTAACTTTTTAACCTTGAAAACTTCAATATTTTTCATGATGACCTAAAAGAAACTCGTAGTACTAATGCCATGATTTCCATAGACTCTAAGAACACTCAAATCAGATCAATAATGGAGAATTTACGAATTTTCCAATATGACCTATCAACTAGAAAAACTTTATTTCATTTTGAACTGAAAATTTTCTCCAAATCGATATTTTCGCAATTAAATCTTTGAAACTCGACAACAAACCTCGCAAAATCACTCGATTCTAACATTAAAATACTCCCACAGCCAGTGGAGTCAAATCGGATCTAAACCAATAATCCATTCATCCAAAAACACAATTTAAATCAATATCAACTCTAAAAACATCTCCAAAATAGTTATCAAAAGAGTCACATTAGATCAATTCATCAAAACCCTAACCCACGTCAGTGAGATTTATTCCAAATTAGCACACATCAACCTAATACATCGATTTTCAATAATTCCTACTAATTCTTATCAAAACCCCGCAAAAAAAATTGAGAAGTTGTGAGAATTCAAATTGAATTTAGGAAAATGCCAAACATTGAGTATTTACCAAATTACAGGCCATATACCTTATTTCCTCCATGAAGACTTAGCTTGAACTGACCATTTCATGATGCTCTACAATTTTACGAAAAGAAACCAGACGAAAATCGGACGTCGGGAGCTCACAGAGCAAAAGATCGAATTGAGTGGGTTACGAACGAAATACTTTTTGTTCACTATTAAGTCAAACGAATGTTTTTTATTTTGATTTAATTTTTTATATATTTATATATTAAACCTCTACTGCTTGTCAACAGCTTAATTTATTTTTATTTATTAATTCTTGAAATTCCTATTTTGACTTGCTTTAACTTTTGGTGCTCATTTTTTATCCGGTTTTTCACCAAATTGAACCAAGATCTTAACAAAATAGTCCATCTTCATAAAATGCCCGTAACACTAGTTTTGGTCACAACAAAACCACAAAAATCTTAACTTTGTTCGCGACATACTAAAATCTTTTTGGATAAATTTTCTTGCCACACTTGGCCAAACTTACTCCAATTTGGACTTAATCTCAACAAAGGCCACTGCAAACTAACATAAAGCTCAAGGTAAGTCTTCTACCAATCTCGTTCTCATATTACATTACCATCAATCCTAACTTGCACGTAAATTGAGATGAAATCTTCACGTGAGGATTAACACTTAGTTAATTAGTTTTCGAACAACTAATAAATTATTTTCACTCATGCCTTTTAAACACACACTCGCAACCTCGATTATGACAAATTGAAGATACACCTCAATACACCCTAACTTCGTGATAAAATAATGTATATTTCATCCACTGACTTGAATAGAGACAATTATCATTAACTTGATTAGACATATGTTTTTAAATAGAGATATCAACATATTAAAAGATTATACTCTGATAGTATAACTTTTAACTTTGATCTCATACAAGTGATAAATATTATATCTCTCTTTGCCTTTAATCAATATAGTGGAAGAATACTAAATTCTTTCAACATATCAAGTCATATTTATTTTCTTCTATTCAATATTCTACAAATCACTAGGGATAATATTGACTAACTAAGCGGTAAGTTGTACTTTTTTTTTTTTTTTTTTTCATTTCATTTGTATCTTCATCACAATTTCAGGCATCTTACATTAAACCCAACTTAAGATAACGTAGTGCTTAACACTTCACCATTGCTTAATCGAGTGGTGTAGCACTAAAACTGAACCAATGTACAACATAATCACTAATATTAGTTGTAAATTATTTTGGTTCAAAGCTTTCAACATTTGGAGTTTGATTCCTTGTAAGGTTCTAGTGAAGATATATTAATTACCATTAAATTTATAGTTTGACATCCTAATTTGATTAGGACTTGTTAACATGAAATTTCACTTTTTATAATAATATGAGAATGTCTTAACCATTTAGGTTCCTATACTACAGCATCTAATTATTTCTAACAAAACTTTGTAGACTCTTTTATCCCAACTATCACTAATTCATTCAGTTATTCAAAGATTGGTGAACGCGTTGCACTAGTCTTCTACGTTGTAAATGAATCGTGGTTACAAAATGGAGTTACTCAGAACTTTGGTCATGCACCACTACTTTGGTGTCTAGACATGACTAAAAGAGTCCGTTCGTTTTACTTCCACCATTCACAAAGTCAACTCTACGTCTCATTTTATTTTATACAGAGGGACTATTCCATTCAATTTTTGTCAATCTTAGCTATTCTCATATTGATCTCGATTACAATATTTTTATAAGCAAACTACATTTTTTGCTCAACAACCAAGCTACTTAAAGCTCCTTAATCTTAACTTAGAAAGACAATTCATATTTCTTCTCTTTTCAAAACCTTAGCTAAGGATAATACAACTTCTTATGATCATTCAATCAATTGAAGTCTTCCCTAGCTAAACTTTATTCAAAATCGAGAAATTTTGTGACTCAAATTTCCCGAATTTCTTTTCTCAAAAAGAAATTCGTTACTTTTCAAGAGACTATGTAAGATAACTTTATATCTTACTAATCTTCAAATTACTTATGATGAATTCACTAGTCCGTTATTGTTTAACTAAAGAGAGAAGAATTTTCAAACTCTGATTACCCTAACGACTAATAAAATTCTTAAAGGATACTATGTCAATCTTTCACGTGTTATAAATGGAAATTCTTGCAATATAGGAGTGTATACTGACGTCCTATACAAACCACTTACTGATTCTTAATCAATACATCTGTCTCTTCATTCATTATATTTTAAGTTGTAGTGCTAAGCATCATTACTTAATTTGATTAGAAGTGACTACTGGTACTTTGAATTTCAAAACTTAATCATGTGTGTTAATGTTTAATAGCTAAACCAAGCTATTATTAGACCACTTCCCTAATACCTTAACTTCTTACACGTTGATCTTATCAATACACTTTTCATTTTTAAGTTAGAAATCTTTTATTGATCTTTGATTCATGACAAAACCTAATTTGGTGTTAACAAAGATTACTTCTAAATCACATATTACCATTTACTTTATTAATTCTTTATTCGACTGATAGAACCATTATACTTAAACATTGCTCACGAATAAGTAACTTGAGTAATAAATAATCAAGATTTTCAATAGTTCTTTTTCGAAGATGCTTAATTGTCTTAAATCATGGTTCTATTTAACATTTACTTTTTGTTTTGTTTCGGAAAAGAGACAATACATTACTTTTAAAGTTATTTTAATAGAAACTGACTTAGACATCTTTACTAGTTCTATCACAATCTCATTGTGATTTTTCACTCAAGTTCAGTTTGTCTAATCAATTTTTGCTTTCAAAATCACATGTCTCTATTTTCCTTGTTGAAACTATTTTGACATTTTCTTGAGCGTTTTATAATTGTAATAGTTTGATACTTTTGATTTTTGAGAGAAACTCATGTTCAGTACTTGTATACCTGAATCATTTGGACTTCCCTATCAAAGAATTTCCTATTGGTTTCATAGCTGATACTTTCATCAGTCATATTCGTACCGAACTACTTACAACACCTTAATGAATTCAAACTTCTCGAGTCTATTTCACATCCATTTATGCTCAACTTCATTTCATAAGTTTATTCTCTTTTTTAATTATCTGTTTCTAATCTTACTCTTCATATCTTACGAGTTAAGCATAAAACAGACAAAAAAATAAACTTCCTATCACTTATCTAGCAATAATGCATACATACACATCACAACATAACGTAATAATTCAAATACCCCAGCTCATGGTCATTACCCAACTAATCTCGCTCAATCACTCTTTGGTTTCCGACTAAAGCTTATCCTCAAGTGAGCCAAACCTAGGCTCTAATACTAAATTTTTCAGCCCTTTCGTCGATAAGACGACTGACCTACCTCGATTACCTTAATCCTCTTATAATCTAGTAAGCATAATCCATTATTTCAACTTTGAGCAAATTAAAAGATCATATCCATAATTAATAAAAATTTCGGCGGCACCTCCCCTAAAAGTGACCTACCAAAAAATTCACCTAATAGACAGTAGACTTGGGACGAGGCTTAGAAAGACTCATGACTCCTCGTAGTTCACAATATGTATCAAATTAAAATTAATAAACTAACTTAGAGTCTCTGATAACTTAATCTCAACTTTAGAATCCCAAATAGACCTAAGTCGAATATAAACCTTCTCAACTTATTTGAATTTCTAACTTAAGAGACTCCAATAACCATTCAACAACATTTCACATCCTACACTCACCTAAGAATCCCAAAACAACATGTATAAATTATTTACAACAAAAATTAAACTTTTAAAACTTAAAACAAATCACCTAAAGTCTTTGACTCTTGTTCGTTCTATATTATCTTCATAAAGAACCTAACATCATGAAAAATGACTCGAAGATGTCAGGTAAGTAAATTCCTACATGGATCCGTACTTCTCCAATTGTTAATCTGATACATGGAGACATGTAATTTCATTTTCAAATAATCAACAAGATACATGCATCAACATGATATGCAATCCAGTCTTTCGCTATCTCCTAACTATAATCAAATTTTGACTTCCAAAATTAGTACAGAGATAGTATTAAGAGATTATGAAATGGATAAATAATTTGTCAGCATTAGACTCCTCTAGTTTCACTAAGGGGTGTAGAGGTAGGACTAAAACCAAGTTTCAATCAAACCAGACTCAGAAACATGCTTATCCCCCTCACTTACTCTATGTATGCATGACCCAAGGCAACGTTGAGCTTAATTTTTGGGGTTCTTGGAGCATTAGATTACCTTGAAAATAGACCCATTAGCTTCTCTGTATACCCAATTATATTATGGGTTAGGTTTTAACTGAAATCAAGTCACGAAACTTAATGAAAACTGCACCCAAAGTACGCTTAATAACAGCTTCCAAAATTATTAATTCATATAACTTTTTCAATAGTCTTTCAATTAGCCAAATTGGGGTAACTTTTTAACCTAAAAAACCTCAATATGTTTCACGATGACCTAAAACGAACTTGTAGTACTCACGTTATAATTTTCATAGACTCCAAGAACACTCAAATCGGATCACTGATGGAGAAGTTATGAATTTTCCAATATGACATGTCATTTAGACAAACTTTATTTTATTTTGAATTGAAAAACTTCTCCAAATCAATATTTCCACAATTAAATCTTCAATAATCGACAACAAACACCACAAAACCACTCAACTCCAACATCAAAATATCTCCACTGCCTATGGAGACAAATCGAATCAAAACCAATAATCCATTAATCCAAAAATCCAATTTAAATCAATATCAACTCTAAACCATCTCCAAAATAGTTATCAACTAAATCACATTAGTTCAATTAATCAAAACCCAAACCCATGTCGGTGGAATTTATCTCAAATTGACGCACATCAACCTAATACATCAATTTTCAACAACTCCTAATTCCTATCAAAACCCAACAAAAAAAATTAAAAAATCATGAGAATTCAAATTGAATTGAGGAAAATGCCCAGCATTGAGTATTTACCAAATTGCAAGTCAAATACCTCATTTCCTCTACGAAACTTAGCTCGAACTAACCATCTCACGCTGCTCTATAATGTTATAGAGAGAAATTGGGCAAAAATCAAGCGTCAAGAGCTCGCTAAGTGAGAGACCAAGTTGAGATGGTTAAGAACGAAATACACTTCGTTCACTGTTAAATTAAACAAATGTTTTTTATTTTGATTTAATTTTTTATATATTTTTGTATAAACCCTAAGCTGCTTGTCAGCAGCATAATTTTTTTATTTATTAATTATAGAATTTCTATTTTGACTTGATGTAACTTCCGATGCTCATTTTCGATCTAATTTTTCACCAAATTGAACTCTTGACAAAATAGTCCATCTTCATAAAATGTCTGAAACACTAGTTTTGGTCACGCCAAAACACCAGAAATCTTAACTTTGTCCGCAACATACTAAAATCTTATTGGATCAATACTCATGCCACACTTGGCCAAACGTTCACCAATTTGGGTCCAATTTCAACCTTGACCACTGCAAACCGACATAAAGTTCAAGGTAAGTCTTGTACCAACTTCGTTCTCACATTACATTACCATAAATCCTTACTTGCATGCAAACCGAGACGAGATCTTAACTTGAGGATTAACATTTGGTTAATTAGTTTCCAAACAACTAATAATTTATTTTCACTCATGCCTTTCAGGCACGCACTTGCTTCCTCGATTATGACAAGTTTAGAATACACCTCAATATACCTCAACTTCGTGACAAAATAACGTATATTACATCTATGGCATGCAATAAGAAAAATATAATATTTAAACTTATGATCTCCAGTTCGTAATTCGTGGCTCCCCCCTGAGATACTGAAATCTCAATTTAAATATGAAAATACCTAATTTGCATTCTAATTAAGTTAACGAAATTCTTGGATGTCACATTAGAAGCTTTGACAACACAAAATCTACAATTTCTTAACTAGAACTTAAACACCTTAAATAAGTTTAACACCCTAAGTAAAGGTCTAAACACATTGTTAAACATGTCTAATGGTACCAAAAGCCAAAGGAAAAGTCTTTGAGGTTTGAGTACGTGTTGCAAGGTATCAAAAGGCCGAATTAGCTAGGAAATTGGCATAAAGGTAAGTAAAGTAATTAAGATATTTCTCTCCATTTTTATGTCTTGATGTTGTTGCTTGATTTTATTGCTTTTTATTGTTATGTTTGCTGAAATTTTGGTTTTATAATTGGTGTGCTTTATTCTTGTTATGTAGTTGTTGTTAAACTAGAATTTATGTGTTTAGGTTTCATGATATGGTTTAGGGTAAATGCAACACATGAGGTATGGGACTCGGGGATGTCAGTAGAGCCGACTAATTAGTGTCACGGACCTACCATATAAAGTTAATGTAATGTACAAGCTGTGACCAACTAAGGTAATACGAAGTACTATGTGTGACGACCTATTACATGAGGTCAATAAACCAATTTCATAACTAAAAAGGATATGATATAAGCTATTACCAAAACGAGAATATCTAGGCCACTGTGTGAAATGATTAATTTGCAACCAACAAGGGTAATATCGAAGTACTATGTGTGTAGACCTATTAAATGAGGTCGATATGCGTGCTTCACAACTAATAAGGAAAATGCATAATGAAAAGCTGCGGTCGACATTAATACCGAAGTACAATGTGTGCAGACCTATTACATGAGGTTGATATGTCGTGCTAAATAAATGACTACCCAATGTCTATGTGATTAATACCTAAGGTCTATGTGATCAATAGGGTATTACTAGGGTAATGTGTTAGGAACACAATTTAATATGTAGTTCATGGGATAGTTCATTGATGTTATATTGTTTGGTAATGTGTTTGTTTATCTATAGTTATTATTGCATAATGAATGTATGTATTGTGAAATGTATCTCTTGTTAAGTTTCAAAATGTGGATAAATTTCTCTCAGTATTACTTTCTACCTTACTATACTCACAGTCCTTTTTTATTACGGTAGGTGCAGATCCATTGATTAGCATACCGGGTAAGGAGAAGATCGGCAACTACCTCTGAGCTATTAGAGTTACTGTTACTTTTGATTTCATAGGTTTTTGATTTTTGTTGTACAACTTATATATGTCTTCTATATATTTCTAGGTTTGTATGTATGGGATTAGAGATAATATATAGACCAGACAGTTGATGATATCATCGTTTGTTATATATATGTATGTGATCTTTGCTACCTGTTTTTTCACATACTTAAGTTTTATATGAATGACTTCTACTAAATTGTCAAAACTTCCTCTGAATAATCTTTAACCTGTATAAAATTTTGATTAACTCTGAAATACTTTTTAGTTATGAGAATGATGTAAGGTTTTTTAGAAAGTCTAACTAATACATTGTTAAGTTCTATGTAGCTAAAATTAGGGCTTAATGACAGAATTAGGTCAGGCGGTGCCCTAGATTAAGAGCGGTGTCATCACATCTATGTGGTAGATATTAGAGTTATGTATTTCCTAAATGATAATAAGATGGTTGAAGTCCATTGATTTCACATGATATGAGAAAGTGTTGAAGGTAAGAGTTCAAGAGAATACCATCCGCGAGGAGTTCGAAAAAGGAAATACATAAGGAAGATTTACAAATATGAAATCAATCTCTTCTCCTATTAGATGTTGCCCATGGTCTTTATTCTTGGTGAGACTCAAAGATGGTAGATCACTTTGAGATATAATTTAATACTAGTATTGAGACTAGTTGAGAAATAATGGAAGTTATTTAGTAAATAAATTAGAGGTTAATGATAAAAGCCTATTTGAGGTTAAGAAACCACAAATGTATTTACACTTCATAAGTTGTTATGAAGTAGAAATTATAGATATGGTGTTAATCCATATTGGAATGACAAGCAATTTGTTGGAAAATTAAAGATAAAGTTGAGAATTTAAAACTGGTGAAATTGGAAGATAGTTTAATTCGAACATATCAATGAGTAGGTAATATATCATAGTTTGTTGTTTTAGACTGGTGCATTCTAAATTGGGGAGAATGAGTTGTAAATGAATATGATAAATTTAAGGAATAATGCACTGTAGAGCGAATAAATATTCATTGCCTAGAATTGACAAATTATTCTGATAAAAAGGTGAAATCAGTTGTTGTCAAAAGGTAGTAGAGATCTGATTGTCACTATGGTATAATTAGAGTTAACGATATATATAAAGATTATTTCAGGCGGTTCCTAGATCACTTTAAGTGGATGGTGAAAAGTAATAAAACTTATTAGAACTCATGATATGTTCATGAATAAATGGTGTCGAATTTAAAAACCATATTTTAGTCAAATTGTTATCAAGTTATCGATCATAAGATGGAATCTTTGAAGACTTAAAAGGTGCTTGAGCATTACCATTATGAGTTATAAATCATGACGGTAAATTGATTCATGCCAGATTTCGCAAGTGTCAGTACTAAGTTTCAAAGAAAAACTACTTTAAGTGTTGAATATTAACAATAAATCAAGGGATTTGATAGAGATTGAGATAATTTAGGATTTTCATATATTCAACATAAAGGCAAAAGAGAAAAGTAATCTTGAAATAATTGAATAATACAAACGATTGATCGGGGGATCTTTAGTATCATCGTGTAATTTATTTTGTTAACTCAAATATGAGATTTGTGTATATTAAAAATTAATACAAGGATGCCTTGGAGGGAAGTTGAAGTATATTTTGTTTACAGTGTCTGCATGATAATACTTTAATTGTAGAAGAAGTTAAAGATTCGTCATAAGACTTCTTATTTAGGTTAGTATGTGTTTTAATATGGTAAAGAAAAACTGTAGTTTATACTTCTATCTATAGATATAGTTCAAGACATATGAGAAGAACTATTGCTGATGGGAAATCTCGAGATAACTATTTTGGTAGTTGTACTAAATATGAAAAGGCATCGCTTGTTAAAACTAGTGGATTGGTATAAAATTGAAGTAATGAGTTTCAAATTATGAAAGTTTGAAAAATGTAATTGTAATGTAATTGTTAGAGTGACAGAAATGGAAGGTGATATTGATATCTTGGATTTCTCTAAAGTTAGAAATTTAGTCTGAAACATCTCTCATTAAAGGTGATTATGTTGATAATGCCTTGAATAGAAAAAAGACGAGGGACATAGTTACGATAAAAGCCGCTCAGTAACATATCTTAAGTGAGATGTATAATATTGATCCATTAAAGTTTTTCGCAGGCACACCATCGGCTAAGTTGTTTGGATTGGTAATTACAAGTCTATTCTTTAGAGCTCAGATTAGAGCTAAGATAATGATGATTTATTGAGAGATGAATTGTTGAAGAGATTATTTATATTTAGTATGGATAATCCCATATCAGAACATTGAACACGTAAAGAAAGTTTTTGGTAATTACAAGAATGTTATGAGAATCTCATCGATTTCTTTAAAATATTCATTCAGGCAAAATCCAAAATAATTTTAATTAGAATGAATTGTTGGTGACCTAAAATGAGATAAATATGAGATATATCAGCAAGTCGAAGCTGAGCACGACCTCAAACTTCGAGGCCACCGTGGGACCCACCATATCGCATCACACGTCACCAAGGCCAACCACGTCATGGCTCGCTTACCTTTAACGCATTGTGACCTAACTGATTGCTTACACTTTTCCAACTAACTCTAGTTTAGCAAATTAATCTATGTATAAGTATTAATTATTTAATTAGCCAATTAACCAATTTATCAAGTTATAGGACAATTATACAGTGGAAGTCTATAAATGAGTATGTTATACAATGTTTAACAATAATAAATAGTGGAAAACATGGCAAAAAGATACCATGCATATGTATATATATAGAGGCGAGATAAGTACAACACAATATCCACATATATGTATTCAATGTTCTATAATCCTTAAAACCCAACGAAAAGTAAATACAAACATATTGTAGTCATAAACGAGCTGCTGTCACTATCTCAGAGGTAGTCGCCTAATACCTCCTTGCATTTGCCTTTACTTGTCGAAGGATCTACACTCGGTCACCCAACAAATACAATGACGTGTCCAGTGAGTAAGATCCTAAAAGAAGTCTACACAATTTTCATGAAATAAAACTGATTAACTACGAGACATCATGAAATAAAACTGATAAACTGCGAGACATGCGAATATAACACCTAGCAATAGTAAATCATATTCCTATAAATGTAGGCAACATGTGAAAAGCAAAAACAGTAGCGTTTAATAAACAACACATACCAACTATACATGCTCGGATATAAAGCATTAATAAGTAAACAATCGTATAGTCACGAGAAAACCTAGACCTAAACCAACCAGTAATCGATAAAACATGACTGGAACCACGTATATACTTATAGGCTTATAGTGAATAAACCCTTACTTTAGTTAACAGAAGAACCCCTCCAAACGCTACCTCAAGTTAAAGGAATATCTTACATCCTTCTCGACAGTTGTAGATATATTTCACAATCGTAGACATGAGTATTAAACACAAGTAACATGTGCAAGCAATTTAGCCACAACTAATATATATGCATTACAAAATAGGAGTGAAACCCCATATGTGCCCACCAGCAGACACACATGTAATCTGATATCGATAAAACAAACCATGAATTCTGTTAGGCATTCTAATGGGTTTACACACTTCAATCCGCGTTCCGACTTCCCTAAACTCCTGAATCTGACCTGACTAGCTCCCCCATAACTGAGCTACGGTCCCCTAAGTCCCTAAAGTCCAAATTTACATATTTAGTATGTTTATAGATGTTTGGGTATGTATTTAGTCAAAAATCCCAAAAATAGCCTTTTAAATTCAGTTTCCATCTGTCATTAGCGCGCTAATGGGACTACCCAACGTGCTTGGTATGATTTGCGTGCTAGGGAATTACTCTAGTGTGCTACCGTTTGTCATTTTTAAAAATAGTTAAGTGCCCAGACTGATTAGAGGGCTAACCAACCCGGTTAGCGCAAACCAAGTTTTGTGACGGAATTTTCAATTCGAGTATTATGTGACCAACTCCCCAATTAGCTAACCATGCCCAACAAAACAATTCTCCATTTAATAATGACTTCAAAACATCATTCAAACCATCAAAATAACACCAATTAGATCAAATCATCATATTCCATGCATTCTCTAGTTTATACCAAATTCATCAAAACCTTAATTCTTATCAAAACCAATTTATAATTCTTGAATGCTAAAAATACTTTTAATTCATCAATAATTCAACAAAAACGATGACCTAATCTTCAATTATCACATTTACATCAAAACATCCAATTTAGCTCATTTTCACGTGTACGAGGTGAGGAGGATGATTACCTTGTATTTGATCTCCTCTAATTTGACCTCCCAAGTGCTCAATTTTAGTTATGAATCACTCATAAATCTCTGGTTTTCTCTAGTTTGCATGGATTTATGAATTAGTAAAGATGAAAATCCCAATCACATGATATATATACATATATATATATATGTTTAGTATTAATAAAGTGTGTCATCCATATCTCGAGGATTATCTTATGGTCTCTATTCATACCGTAACACATCACTTAATGACTCCAATAGCCCACTATTATCCTAGATTTACTCACAATGATCATCTAGATATCCATCAAAGGCCCACATTATTTAATTCAAACTATAGGTTTATTATCATTTGATTTCACTACTTACATTAAACCTCATTAAAACATATGGTTAGTGTTTCTATTTATCAATTTATGGTCACACTAACCTTCGACTACTCAGTACCTAATGCCCCGCGCCTCGACACGTACCTTGAGGTTACTCTCTGTCACAAAAGCTCACTGATAGCAACATACACACATCCAGTGCAATACAAATAGCAATGATTTAAACACCACATATAAACAACCATAACCCATAAATAATATATTCCCTCAGTTCTCATGTCCGAGTCAAAGAGTTATCCACGTAATGCTTGAGTTATAACCGTTAATCCTCTAGATTAACACTAATCCTAGTTTAATTAATTTGGGCCATTACAATCTTCCCCTATAGGATAAATTTTAGACCCAAGATTTAGATCTTGAGTAAACTCTGGTACATCTAACCTATTCTCGTCTGACCACGCCCTAGACCTTTGTAGTACCAATATATGACCAAGATAGAGACATAAGCATATAGTGCTGAGGTGATCATAACTCGTCACACTCTCCAACACCTCTGCAACCTACTCTCAGCTTGATTTTGCGCTCAAATTTCCCTAACCCATTTACCTAACACCGGGTAACCACAAACCTCTCTTATCATGTATCACAACATAATAGTCCCAACTGACCATGACAATCCCATGCCATACCACAACTTACCCTAGTCCCCCATGACAATCCAATGCCTTGCCATAACCTATCATAATCTATAGCCAACCATCGTACCACCATGCATGCGTGAACCATAACTAAAACTTTCAAAATTTAAAACCACTTACCTTAAACTTTATATTAGGATGTCTTCTAGCCTGGCTCAGTCATCACATGCACCGGCTCTCGAGTCTGCATTGGTGTCACCATTGCTGGAGTTGCTGATCTCCGTGAACTGTCCCTCCTAAAGCGACCTTCCTGCCCACATCGATAACATGTAATCCTCCATCCTGGTCACACCCACTAACTCCTTGACCACTAGCCTTGACCCTGTGATCTGCAGTCCCTACCTCCCTAATCTTGAGCTTGTCTCTACGGTAGCGTTGGTAGTGTAGGTACATCATAAGCACTGACTACCTGATCATTATTTCTACAGACTCAATAGTACCATTTATCCTCTATATCATCCTGATCTCTCTGTCTCTTCTACCCAGAACTCTATCATGTCTGTCTCTTTGACTTAGTAGATGAACGCCTATCGACCCTCTGCATCAGATGTTTCTTATGGGTAAGTACTCTATCATACATCTCTTACTGTGTTTGAGCTTTAGAGGAAATAATGGCTCTATCCTTAATCAATTGGACAAAGTAATAAATATGCATTCTCTCAATTCCTACAACTTCCGTGGCAAACTGTATCAAGTATCGGTATTTATCCATGTACTTAACAGTGGCCGGTTGTCAGGTCACAGAGCTAGGAACTACTCTCTCAGCCTCAGCTGGATTTCGATCGAAATATACTAATCATAGAAAATCTTTCGAAACTCGGCCTATATGGTTAGATATGGATGAGTGTCTGTGTAAGTTGTCCACCACATGACGGTGTCACCTATCGGCATATGCCTCGATATCCAGGCCTATATGCTCTCTTGAATCCGTAATAGCTTATGTAACCTCTGATGTGCAATCAACCATTTCCCAACTGCTTCCGAGTCTATGCCTCTTTGAAAATTTTAAGGATCAAATTTGATGAACTCCTTCATCAATTTAATCTCTGCTATTATCCAAGTCTCGAATACATTTGTATGTGCTGACGTAACATTCAGGGTCCTAATATGTGTTGTTGTTGGTACGACAACCACTATTAGAGTCTCGTGTACCATTGCCTGCGTCGATATAGGCCGAATAGCCGATGAAATTGTCATCTCAGTCATGCTCTATACTCGAGCGATAGTGAGTGATGCAATCACTACTGTCTGTGCAAGCATCATATCCATTAATAACTCAAACTACCTATCGTGAACTGCTAATCATGCGACTACTGTTAGATCCAAAAACCCTCATCTCTTATCCGATCACTCGTCTGACCAACATCTATAGTAGGTGGAGTCGGCCGATTCGCCATCGTGATATGCATCAAAAAGCATGCACCGGATCACCTTCCACATAAGTGTATACAATATATATAATAAAAAACATAACGTGTATATAAATCCTATCACTACCCATCTAAAGTTTGCTTCCTAAATAGGATTCTAAGTTAAGATCTTCAGGTTTCCATATCTAAGATTTGTTTATTATATTTATTCTCTTTACATAAATTATTCTCGAGTCTCCATCGATCCTCTCTCTGATACCAAACTATGCCTATCGGTAGTCACACATGTAATCCGATATCGATAAAATAAACCATGAATTCTACGATGCATTCCAATGGGTTTACGCACCTCAATTCGAGCAATGACTTCTCTGGACTCCCGAATCCGACTCGACTAGCTCCCCAATACTCGAGCTACGGTCCCCAAAGTCCCTAAAGTCCAGTTTCACATATTTAGTATCTTTATAGGTGTTTGGGTATGTATTAAGTCAAAAATCCCAAAAACAACCATTTAAATTCAGTTTTAGTCTGTCATTAACACGCTGATGGGACTGCTTAGTACGTTAGGTATGATTAGCGTGTAAGGGAATCATTTTAATGCTCTACTATTTTCATTTTGAAAAAAACTTAACTACATGGACTGATTAGTGCTTTAACTAATCTGGTTAGCGCACTAACTACATTATGTGATAGAATTCTCAGCTCGAGAATTCTGACACCAACTCCCCAATTAGCTAACCAAGCCCAACAAAACCATTCTCCATTCGATAATGACTCTGAGACATCAATTAATTATCGAAATAACACCAATCAAATCAAATAACCAAATTCAATGAATTCACTAGTTTCTCCCAAATTTATCAAATCTCAATTCTTATCAAAACCAGTACATAATTCTCACTTGAATGCTAAAAATACTTGTAATTCATCAATAATTCAATACAATTAGTGACCTAATCCTCAATTATCACATTTACATCAAAACACCCAATTTAGCTCATATTCATGTGTATAATGTGAGGAGGATGATTACCTTGTATTGATATCCTCTAATTTGACCTCCCAAGTGCTGAATTTCAGCTATGAATCACTTTTAAATCTTTTATTTTCTCTGGTTTGTATGGATTTATGAATTAGTGGAGATGAAAATCCCACTCACTTGATATATATATATATATATATGTTTGGTCTTGATCAAGTGTGTCATCCATATCTTGAGGATTATTTTGTGGTCTCTATTCATGCTGCAACACATCACTTAATGACTCCAATAGCCTATTATTATCCTATATTTACTTACAATGAACATCTAGATATCCATCAAAGGCCAACATTATTTAATTCAAAATATATTCTTATTCATTAAATCGTATGGTTAGTGTTTCTATTTACCAATTTATAGTCCCACTAACCTTCGACTCCCCAGAACCAATGTGCCACACCTCGACACGTACCTCGAGGTAATTCCCCATCAGACCAGCTCACTGATAGCAGCGTACACATATGCGGTGCAACACAGATAGCAATTATTTAAACTCCACATATAAACAACCTCACCTATAAATAACATATTCCCTTGGTTCTTGTGTATAGGTCAATCGAGTTATCCACGTAATGCCCGAATTATGATCGTTAATCCCCAAAATTAACACGAATCCTAGTTTAATTAATTTGGGTCATTTCATTATTAACCAGAGGGTTACATTATTCTTGCCTTATATGAATGAAGTTTCGTGCTCAAAAAAGATTTAAGATGGATTAACCTGAGTTGTAATGACAACTGAAGGTTGGTGATGTTGCAATTGTAGGATTGACATAGTCTTAAAAATTTCTTGCCAGTGTCGTGGTTTAATTCTTGTGGAATAGTAAGTGGGATATATGTGTGTAGAAAGAGGTGAGAGTTTATGGAGAATTGGGATTATTGTTTTAAAAAGGAATTAAAAGTTTGTTTCCCAGCGGGACAGACACATATAATAGCTAGGAGGGACCTTTCTTAATCTTAACATAATATATTTGAAGCTAATCTTAGTTTCAGAGAATATAATTTTCGAACTTGTAACTAGGAATATGTTAGTTACTGGAAGAAATATTTTACTGTGTGAGTTCTTTGCTATTGATAATATCAAGCTATAAATGTTAGGATGTTTCTTAAAGGTTTGCATGCTTAACTTCGTCGTCAATTGGTATGGGATGAGAATTCAAGATGCGAGTTAGTTGGAGCTTGAGTAATTTAGAACTACACAGAAAGGTGTTAACAAACTCTCAGTATGCAATTACAACTCAGATGAATGGAGATAATGTAGCTACTACTAGAGCTTCTCATATTAGACTTTTTAAGGAGGCATGTGTGATGATAATTCAAAGAGTGATTAATTGTTAAAAAATTGATCAGGATTAAATAGTGCATCAGAGGTTAGCGGCTAGTATGGATCATCCTGATTGGTCAATTTTTTATAATGGTGCATTACGATTCGGGGGTGGATTGTTCATTCCAACTTAGGATCAATTGAGGTAGGGGTTGCTATAAGAATCTAATAGATCTCTTTACTCTATTCGTCCAGCTAACACTAAGATATATCATGATATAAGGTGTATATATTGGTGGCCTATGATGAAGACTGATATTGCTAATTTTGTTAACAGGTGTGAGATTATGTCAACTAGTTAAGGATTAGCATAGAAAACATGATGGGTTATGGCATTCACTGTTGATTCTTGAGTAGAAATGGGAACAAATATCGATGGATTTTATTTTTAGTCTACCTTTGAGTTAGCATAAGCACGATGCGGTATGGGTTGTAGTTGAAAAATTGACAAAGTCTATGCATTTTTGCCAGATACCAGACAAAATCCTCTTGACCAATTATGTGAGGTGTACGTACGTGAGGTGTTGGGATTTCGGGGAGTCTTAGTGTCGATTAATTAGGTTAGAGATCCAAGATTCATGTCAAGTTTGTAGAGTGAATCATAGAGACAGCTGGAAAATGTTCTTAACCTCAATACAGTATACCATCCACAAAACGATGAGCAGACTGAGTAGTTGATTTTGGTGCTAGAGGATATAACTTGAGCTTATGTCTTAGAGTTTGGTTGTAATTAGAAGAAATATATTTCTCTGTGTGAGTTGATTCATGACCATACAAAAGAGAGTTTAGCAGATTTGTCAGTGTTTAACTACAGCATAGCAAAGACAGAAGAGATACGCTAATAAACATCATAGGTTTTTGAAATTCTCAAAGGACGATTATGTTTTATTGAAAGTCTCACCTATAAAAGGGTTGTACAAGTTTGGATTGCGAGTTAAGCTAACTCTAAGGTATATTGGGTCATTAAGAATGCAGGAATAGTTGGTCATGTTGCTTACAAGTTAGTGTTACCTCCTCATCTAACTAGAGTTCATAATGTCTTCCATGTATCTATGCTTCGTAAAAGGGAGACTCAGCTCACTCCAAGAGTTAATTGGAATGAATTTGATCTTCAAGAAGACTTATCTTATGACAAGCAACAAATTGAGATACTTGATTGTAAGATTCAGAGGATAAGAACCAAATATATTCTTTGAGTTAAAGTGAAATGACAATTTCACGAAGATGAGGAACAAACCTGGGAGCAGGAGTCTCATATGAAGAAGCAGTTTCCATTTCTCTTCAAAACTACAGGTAATTTTATGTTTACTATAATTTCGATGATGAAATCGCTTTAAATTGGGGAGACTATAATGACTCATTATCTTAAGCTGGTGATTAGTGTTACTTCAAATCCTAATTAACTTAAGTTAGGCTTGCAGCTAAGTCCATCATACCTCGATGATCGTGTACATGGGTTTGTGTGATGATTTATGTTTGTTTGAAATGTTTATTGAATTTATAGGTTGCAGTGTAAAAAGAGAATTTATATACAAGCCTAAAATCAGAAAATGAACAGTTTAATAAATAACTGGTACACTAAGTGCGAGGAGGGGATCATGAAATGAATACTCGTAGGCATGTCTAGTGAATCAAATATATATAATATATATAATAAAACTATAAGTTTGGTTTGAATAACGTGGATCGTTGGATCGCCTCGAGACGAGCATAAGTGTTGATGGTGATAAAATGTGTCACTTTAGAAGGTTTCACTTTAATACATCAATCACTTGATAAGCCTCGAGATAGCGCGATGCATATCTGAAGGAAAATCCATATATAAATGCAAAAACATCAAACTTATTTTCATTTCATCGATCAATCGAGAAAGAGTAAGAGGAACAAAGCAGCTGAGGGTTTGATTTGAAGGAAACAATTCAAGGGAGGTGTTTCAATGTGAATTGAAGTGACCAAACAACTGTTAGATCAGAGATCATCATGTTGGTAAGTGTAGTTTTAAGTTTTAAGTTAAATTCAATAGTTGGTGATGATTTAATTGTGAATTGTTGTTGTTGATCACTGTAAATGGGTATATATCTCATTAGAGGTCTTCCCTGATGTTTTCGAAGAGTATTTGATGATATTTTGATGATTTGGTAATGGAACAGTGGATGTTGCCCTGCTCAGTATCATGAAAATGTAGGGTGGAGCGCGCTCCATTTATCAGAGGAGCACGCTCCTTTCATCAATTGGGACGAACCCAGTTGGTGGAGTGCTCTCCATCAAGTGAGGGGGCACGTATCCACCCTAGAAAATAACAACAATGCTGAGTTTTAGTTAGAATTTTATGAGGTCTTAGGGACTGACTTAGGGGTCCTAAACATGGAGTATTATGCTTATATTAACCACAAATGGTTTGTGTTAGGTGCAGCAACACCTAGAAAGCGTAAAGGACCTAGAAACTTGGGAAATTTGGAAATAGAAACCTAAACCGAGGTAAATATGGATTCGTTTATTTATCATTGTTGCCTAGATATGTTAGTATATGTAGTTCATATAGTTTATGGAACGAATAGGGGACTATGTACATTATGATGTTTTAACTAAATGGAAAACGGTGTCTAATGTGATCTACGAGAGTAACTCCTGCAATTCTGACTAGGTTACATAGGATGCGAGGTTGATCTCCTTGCCTATATGTAACTCTTACTCAGTTAGATAGGTTGCATGGGTTACATGTTCACTATAGGGTTTGGGATAAAACTATTAGACATTAATGGATTGGCTAGACAACACATCGACTAATGGATTGGTCTAGCAATCGCATTAATGGTGTTAGTGGATAATAGACCCTAGTTTTACAAATAAAAATGGGAATCACAGTGCAATAGTCATAGACGGTTTGACCTGCATTCGTTGTTTGATGAATTATATGTTGTTTATAATCTAGTTAGCTATCTATGGCGCATATTGTTATTGCATGTTGTTCTTGATTATTATATGGAATGTTGATGACTTTTTGAGTCCCTAGTTACTGAGCAAGTTGGAGCGCTCACCCCAATTAATATGTCACAAAAACCAACGAGCGCTACAACTACTGGATAGAGAAAAGTTAGGAGTCTTGATCTTCTCTTCGATGCAATAAATCTTCCATTGTCTTATATATTTGTATTGAATTACGATTTTGTAATATCACATGGAATCATATATTTTGTATAATCGAGATTTATTTTCAATTTGAATTGATTTTGTATATCATATTTAAATATCGAAAAGTTTTAATTTCCAGTGCATTTCATATTTTTTTACATCGATATTCGAAATAAAATTATGTTTATGATGAGATAGAAGGAGAGGCTGCTGACTCTGGTTAAGTCTGGCTGGTTTATCGGGGCTTAATTAGGGTTTCAGGTTGAGTATCGTCCTGATAGCGATAGTAAACGCTACATACCTCCCCAAGAGGCCCTTGCATTGTTAGACCCCACCTAATCAGGGCATCTGATCGGCCTAGATTACCTTAATCCCTTGATAATCTAGTAGCCTTAACCTCTCCATCAATAAGCAATTAAGATTAAGATCTTATAATCATCAATTATAAAACTTTATTAAACACATAGGATTCTAACTTGAATTGTAAACCTCAAAGCTCATTTAAATGAATTAAATTATCCTCAAGATTTTGGTAAAAGTTTTTTGATAGCACCTACTCTGTTTTTAAGCCTACACCGAAAATCCGACCTTCAATAATCTTCAACAAAACCTGCTCAACTTTGGTGGAAATGTCGAATGACTTAAAATCCACCTAGAATAATATATATTGCATCAATTAAGTTTTATAATCATTCTAGCTTGATTTAAAGTATCAAAATTCTTAAACTAGCATTACCTTAACTCCAAAAATTATCTTAATTGATCCCAAAACTATTCCACCCTTTCAAATGAGATCCTAATCACACTCGAACCCAAAACCCATTTATACGATATGATATATTTAAAAACGATACATACATAAAAAGAAAAGAACTATCAAGTCATAGACAGTCGGAAAACTTTCCTTTTCCCATGACGCCACTAGAAACTGTCGTTATCCAATTATAAAAATTTAATAATGTCAAATAAGTAAATCCCACGCTATCCAGTACATCTGCAAATATTCAAATGCATAATAATCTAGGAGATTGAACTAAGAATATAATCCAAAGAATTTAAATACAACCATGAATCCATCCCTTTTTGGTCATCTGACCACAATCAAATAACGTTCTCCGAAAGTGGTAAGTAAACAATAATAATGACTTATGCACGGAGAGGATAACCAAACGAGTCCCATTCCTCTAGACTATGTGAGTATGATCTGGTTCAACATGATCTCATGATAACCATGTAATGCAAAGTATCAGTGACTCCAATCCCTCAAGCATAATATAGGGTTTTATAACCTCGGTATAATATACACCATAAGGAGATTCAAATCGCCCTTATCCTCTCTATACGTATATAAATGTACAACAAAAGTGCAATATAATGGATCAATGCAATTTATACGAAATTTAAATCATACAATGTAAAGGTTACTGTACGATTTACTTAACCTCACAAACGTGATAACACAACTACTTTGCGCTCCGAGTTAGTAAAGTAGTCCACATAGTGCTACAGCTGTGGTCCTAAAATTCATTTATACGTTTTGTAAGTTCTCATAACTTCTATGATTTTCCCAATTAGTTGTTTAATAGACCCACTCGCATCCCAAAACCCCTAAAATACTTCCAGAATAAATTATCTGATGCTTGAATTTCATTTTTGACTCAAAATTATTGTTCAACATTGAAAATTACGTTGTCTAGGCTTGAATATAATTTTTCCAGTTTTTATATATTTATTGGTCCCACCTCGACTCGAAAACCCCAAATCAACTCCTCGAATGTTTGGATTCAAATTTTGACTCCAAATTGGGATTCGTAATAAGAAATTAACCTAGACTAGGCATAATTTTTAAAATTTCTGACATTTTTGGGTACCGTTGCATGCATTACGAGGCAAAACCTAAGTAAAAATTCTCAAGAAAATCTCGAAATCCTCATTTTTCGTAAAAATCTCCAATTTCTATTAATTCGGTAAAAAAAAAAATTCTAAATTTTTCTCATCTTTTGAGTTTTTTCCAATTTCTAGCATTTTTTTCTTTTGAATTTAATCGGGTCGGTCCGGTTCAGTTCTGTCCGATCTGGGGGGGATCAAACATCTTCTTCTACCATGCATTTCTTTGTTTCAATAGTTCATCATTTTTATCGATTACATTGGGGTTGGGCTCCCAACCCAAGCCGCAACCCCGGATTGGGACCGGGTAGGGGAGTGTCTCCCCTCTGACGAACTATAATGGCTATTCGTTTGAGCCTCCTCTCTCCTTCAAGCAATAACAACAAAAAAAATACAACAACAACCATGATTACTTACCATCACCGCCTCCATCACCTCAGTCTCGATCCCTTCTCTCGGTTTCTCTCTCCTCTCAACCTCCCCTTCCTTCTCTCCCTCAATCAATTCCCTCGTGTTGGAAAATGAAAATGGGATATGGAGGTTTTGTTGAGTTAAGAAAAATATATAAGATTCCCTCAAGATTCGCATCACACAAATCTCGAGGCAAATATAAAGATTAAGCATTTGTTATTCCATATGTTGGTTTTTCTCGAGATATATGATGCGTATTGTAAAACACGCGATACATATCTCATGGTAGATCAAATGGTTTTATAAACAACCATCACATCACTTGATTGTCTTTGAGATTGAACAACACATGTCTCGATGTGTGTATACACCTCACCAGCAGCCACCAAATCGTCCAACCATTTCAACTCCTCGATGATCACGCTATGTGTATCTCGAGGCGAATCCAATGTATAATTTTATTTAATTTTAAACTATAGGACTCATTTATGTATATATATATATATATATATCTATATATAAACTATATTATATATAAATATATACACCTATATATTTGTGTGGCAACAAATTCACCATGGCGCGAACAACCAACTTCGAGTGTTCACACTATAGTACATCTCACGCATGTCACCCTTGATGCCGCGTGTCGCTGGCGCCCACTAATTTATTAGTTATTTTATTTAATTTCGAGATTATCTCTTCAGTTTATGTCCAAATTAAATTTCAAAAATATCAAAAAATTACCAAAAATCGAATAAAATTCCCCAACGTGCTTCGGAACTCACGAGCACCGCGCATACACTCAACTCGATCCTATTTCGCGTCAAAATAGTGTATAATGCATCAAATAGGCACACGCCACACTAAAAATAATATTAAGTTTATGATCTCTGATTCATAATATATGATTCCCACCTCAGATACCTAAATCTCTAATTAAATTTGAAAATACTTAATTAGTCGCCCAATTAAGTTTATAAGTTCTCGGATGTCACATGCAATTGGTAACTTGGTTCCACCATTAGATACGACTCCCTAAGAAGCCCTTAAACATGTAAGTCCACCATATGACTATGGCTCCCCAAAAGGCCTTACATGAAGTCAAATAAGGTAGGCAACAACCCCATCCATAGTCCTTTAGTTTAAATTATAATTCTAAATATATTAATAGCAATCTACATTCGATAGTTGAGCGGAGCTCCCACTTACCTCGACTTGCTGCAAATCCTATTCACGATCCTCGCGCACTTGGGGTCCAATGTGAACTGCTTTACGAATCTAAACAATTTAAGACACATTCATATCATCGACAAGTCGTATATTAATTCTAATTTATTTTTATATTTATTTCGAATTCCATTAGTGAGGGTCGTACAGGTCCTATGTTACCCGGGCAGACCCTTAGGGACGTGGTAACATGCCCTATTTGAAAATATGGGACATTTCCTTATTCGTTTGTTTTTATTTTATTTTACTTTATTTATATATATTATTTTATTTTATTTTATTTATTATTTTTTGTCTAAGGACTAATTAATCCCCCTAAAATCCGGTCCAAGGGCTGATTTGACTCTTGGTTCTATTTAAGGGTCAAGAAGACCCTTAGCAGGTGTCCTTGCCCCTGGAGGCCTATGCATCCTGGAAGGGGATGCCCTACCTCCTTGTTCACTGCCCGTAGTAACGAGAAAGTTGGGCATGGAGGGGGGAGGCCCTCCCCCCCATTGTGGCAGCGGTGGGCTGCCGCCTGCTCCGATGGTAAGTTGTTATCTCTTTCTAATGGCATCGCGGTGTCGCCGCCCTTAAAATGGGATTTTCCACCCTTTTGCACAAACCCACAATTATAAATAATTGAAAACTTCAACAGAGAGCATGGTAAAGAAAATGAGGGTGAGTATCACCTTTTATGTGATGTCCCTTACCTTTGGAGCACTACCCTCACCATGAATCTTCTTATCTGGCTCTCATCGTCATTTCTTTACTAATTTGTATATGTGTTGAGCAAAAATAGGCTAGCTTTTGGGTCATCACACTGCCACATTCGAGCATTTACAATAAGTTTTCACCTTTATTATACTTTTAAGTTTGTAGTAGTGGTAAGTGGGATCGTCTTCACAGGGATTGTATAACTTTCTTCAATAAAGAAGTTTTAATTATTTTTGTTTTGATACTAATTACTAATTAATTGTTAACTTAATTAACACAAATTAAATTCAATAGCATTCAAATAAATTCAATTTAATAATAAATAAATATCTAAACAAACATCCAAAACAATGAAACGTCAATCCGTTTTGCATCTAAACATATAGCCATGAACATACTTTATAATGCATCATAAATCATTAAACTCTAATCATAAGTAAATAGCCCTTAGCAAACCATTAGTTCTCTTTATATCGGTCGAAAAGTTACGTTCTAATTTTGTTGAGCTTACCATTCGAATACGTAAAGGAATTAATTTTAGACAATAAAAGCGCATTAAACTTTATGAAAACTTCAAACTTATAAATCTAATACCTTCTGAAAGTCATTTCAATACCAGACTTATATCTCAAATCACCTAAGACATCTAAACAGTAGTAGACCTTTTAAATGATCCTAGTTACTACTTTAAACTTGATATATAATTAAAACATTACAATACACATTGGCCTCAATGCGTGCAATATCTAGATTCAAGATTGCAATCCGCAAGTAACAATCTATTAAATCAGTGAATTAAATAATACGATTGCAATCCATAACACGTGGGTCCCATCTCATCATGACTATATTGCAAAACAGATCAAGTTCTTGTTCGAAGTTCGTTTGGATTAATAAACTACTCATTTATAATCATAAATAACATCGCAATAAAGTAAATACAAGACATAATTAAAAATACATCTTAACTGAATACTTGAATCTTCAAAAGCAATGAACAATAAATCTAAACTAAAACTAAATAAAACTAGTAAGTATAGCTCGAAGAACAATTAAGGGCAATTGATTTCGTAGCCCATAGTTCATATTGATAATATTTTATATAGTAAATATCTCAAACTAGTTCAAACTATTCGAGGTTATCTAAAATTCACGAAATCAATTCCAGCGATTCCTAACCGATTCAGTTAATAACATAAATCGTCGGCCAAATCCTTGAAAATTCTGCCTTAGTGCTCCACTGATTTGTGCAGCGATTCCTAGTACAAGTCCCAAATCGCCGAGGAATCGTTGGCAATGATTTCAAGTTCTCTCATGAATCGCTGATGAATCATTGTCCTCCACTTTCACTTGGTTAAATCCTTCATTTTCTTCCTTTTTCATCTATTTTTTCAAATATTCCAGTTACACACGGCCATGTCATCACGCATCATATCAACCTTATGGGGAACCCTTCACTGCTTCGGGATTCATGGAACATATTTTTCGATGTAAATCTAACATAGGACAATAATATATGTATTTCACACAGATCTTCATCTCAATTTCAACACCTTAAAAACAACAAATAGAAGCTAATAAAACCATATTTTAGAGACTATACTTTATCAGACATACTAAAATGCCCCAAAAAATATGTATAATTTGACTTGTCAGTTTCGCTTTGAGGGGCCTCTAGTGAAAGCCCCATCACGGGACTACGATGGTGGTAGTGCTACACCCGCCCTCCTTCGGTAGTAGCAACGATAATGCCTCCACCCACCTCCAACGGCGTCCTGGTGGCGCCGCCTCTAGATGGGGTTTTCCATTCTTTTTGCGCAAACCTACATTTAAAAACCATTGAAACTTCATGAGAGAGTATGGTAACGAAGATGAGGGTGAGTATTACCTTCTATATAATGTCTTTTTTATTTAGCACCCTCCCAAAACTTCGTGAAACACCTAACAAAACTCTAATCTCTCTTTCTCTCCAACGTGGTAAAAAGGGACTATGGTTTACAATAAGGTTTATATACTAAAACCAATTAGTGTAGGTTTGTAAAATTATTGAATTGTTACTGGGGTAGGTGTTTTGGGTTTTAGGCCTGCTAGTGAATGTGCCTTATGTGAATCTACAAACATTGTTTATCTTATAGTTTTAGTCAATAAAAGCGAGGTTTTCGTTTGTTGTTTTATTATAAGTGATTGCATGTTTACCTTATGATAAGATCCATAGGTATTTTGAAATATCATAAATGTCTCTAGTCGGTCATTATACTGGGAACTATAATGAATTAAGACTAGTGTGAATCTTGATTGATAGTCTTGTCATGATTATGCATATAGGGATACGAATCAGGCACATGAGGAGTTGTCAGGGAATAACGTACTGGACCGACCCGCTATGAGAACACCACATAGATTAAGTCATAGGTGTTACTCATGATAGCTATATCATTTTGTCCTTCGACTTGAAATTACCATGAACATCAACATTACGATCATAAAGATTTGACACATTCAAACATTTTCTTTAATAAGATTATTATAAAGACTGTGATTGGTTATTATGTGAATAATGTGTGAAGGTGAGTAAACGAGATAAAACTTCTCCTTCTTGTATAGAGAGAGATATTAGTGGATCCCTCGATATGATAGACTAATAATGGCCAAGTCCATGTGAATTGATATGATCAATCTTATTTGGATGTTTTCAGTCTACCTAAAGATCGAGACTAGTATGATTGAACATTAAAGTGACTTTCCATGTCTTATGTTTAATCAAAAGATACCGCACAACAAAAGGACATGATATATGTTATTCATTAGATGGTATCGAGTTTGATATTCATGTTACTTGGGTAGTCAAATGTCTTACTAGAGACCTCTTATGACCTATGTACCAAAATGGGCTTAGTTCACTACCAACATCGCATGAACCTATTGGGTCGCACACAAAGAATAGCTTTCTGCAATTATAATTGGTCCAAAAATAATGAATTTTATATAAAATTCATGAGATAAAAGCCCTTAAAATTTGTTATATGATAACTTTTTAATAGGGGTGCATGTGTAATTTGCTTGAATTGCCTAAATACGATTGTTATATTACAAATAGATTTTTTAAGTGAGCTTATCTACACATATAAATAGGGTTTGAAACCCTAAAACGGAATATATTTTCATTTTGTTATTTTCAAGTTCTCTGGATTTTATGAGAGAAAGGAAAAACCTTTTTTATCTCTCTTAGGGCTAGCATTCAAAATTGTAATCATCGTTCATGTGTGGGTTTCCGATAGAGGACACATGCGTGAATGTCTTAGAGATCGAACAATCATAGAAGGAAATCTTGAATTAAGTATGGTTTACTTTTGTAGGTCTAGTTTAATGGAGCTTATTTTCGATTTTGTTGGCGTTTTCAAAAAAATGTTATGAATACTCCACTGCGTATGAACCCAAGTCACATCATGAAAGTTGACCGAGAGTCCATGTAGGCCTAGTGCCGAGTGGGGCCCAAGTTGTGGCGACTAGAGCCATCATAGTTATCATCATCTTTATACTTTTATATGTAAAATATAAAAGTCTCAGTTTAACGTGTGTTATACATTTGAATAGAAGCAACTACGTTTCTCATATTTAATTTAAAAAGTGCATCATCAACAACAAAACCATCAGTTAATTAACTTAAGTTTTTGTACAACATAAAGCTATAAAACAAAGATGGAGATAACATTCTTAACATGTTAATTGTTAGGTTTAGAGACACCACAATGACACACTTTTGTTATTCTCTAAAAACTCATTATTTTACAATGTGGAGGCTAACACATATTTATAGAAACATGTAAAATGACTTTTAATCAAACTAGAAAATCTTAAACAAACTCATAGAATAACTCAAAGTCTTAATCAAACACAAAGACAAAACAATTTAGATGACAACTATAACATTCCTTCATAATCTAAATTACCTATCTGAAATAAACAAAACATCATCTTCCTATAATTTAGATTGTCACAATCTTGTTTCAAACTTCATCACAACTTCGCACGTCGATTTCAACTTGTCTACACCTCGCAAGTAACTCTGTATTCTCTATCTTCAAATCATTAAGAACTATTTGTTCTCAAATGTAGCTTAGACCTCAGAGGTCATGGGACTCACCTTGGGTCTGGCTTTATTACTAGCCTAGTCCCCAACTGGAAACGTTTCTTCAATAGGTTCCATACTAATGCAAATGAACATATACATCTTACATGTCACCTTCACTCGATGAACATGCCTATAGGAATGAGAAAATGCATACAGGAGCACCCTTTTCATATCCACTCTTTGCACATCCCACTTTTTAAATGTTTGCCATCTTTCTTCTTGGAATAATGCTTTTATATCCGCTTTAGAATTTATTATGTGCTTCTAAGAACTTATGCGGTTACTCCAATTTAATTAGCTCATAACTCATGTTCTCAACATTGCACTGTCTTTGTGCTAAATCAATTATCATCTTAATTGTTGTTTGAAACAAATGTCTCCACTTGATAGGATGTTGTTACCCATTAATGACCTCTTTCAATTTCACTCTGACACCCCAAGATCATCAAACTACGAAAATAGATTATGAACTTTTTCACATAATAAGGTGGATTTACTTTTTTATTTACTCAATAAGGATGGTTACTTTGAAATCACAAAAGTAATGTATGTCTCCTTTTGAAAAGGAGCCATTGATGATGAGGTGGCATGGTGGTTTGTAGGGATTTGATGAGGTGGAAGAACTTGTATGAATAACTTATTTTGAAAAGGAGCGATTCATACAAAATACGAAAGTGTGTGAATTACTCCTTGTCAAAAGGACTTACTTATTCAACTCAAATATGAGAACTCATGCAAGCAACACGTGCATATCGAGGTGGAGAACCCATGCAACTTCACTAAATGCAAGTATCTGGAGATGGACAACCCGACTCATGCGCGTATCTCTATGTAGATAACCCATGTAAATGACATGCATGTATCTCGACATGGAAAACCCATGTAAACACCACGCATGTATCTCAAGATGGAGAACTCATGCAAAAGCCATGCACGTATGTCAAGGTGGGCGACCCATGCAACCTCATACAATTCATGGAAACGTCACACACGTACCTCATGGTGTGCAACTCATTCAACCTTGTCCAATCCATGCAAACAACACGCACGTATCTCTAGGTAGAACTCCTAAAACCTCGTCCGATCCATGCAAACCATGCAAAGGTCACGCATGTATTTCAAGGTGGATAACCCATGTAACCTCGTGCAATCCAAGTAAACCATGCAAATGTCACGTACGTATCTCGATGTGGACAACCCATGTAATTGACACACACTTATCTCGAGGTGGACAATCTATGCAAATGTCATGCACATATCTCGAGGGAACAACCCATGCATATCCACTACAAACCATGAAACCCATGCAAAACTATGTTATTTCTTTGTCTAGAATTGAAAATTAGAACAATAAGGAAGTTTTGAAAAAAAAGTTCATTCCATGAAAAAGCTTGCATACAAGTTCATTCACCTAAGATATAAATTGAAAAAAAAAATCACCACGGCATCAAAAAACTCATCATACAAGTCTATCGACGGTTACGTCGACGTTGTTGCTCCATGATGCAAATCGGACGTATTCTATTTTGAGTTGGACGTCGTGTTTGTACATGCGATTGAGTTTGTTGAGGTTGTTAATCTTGCATTGAATTTCGTTGAGTCAATTGATGTTCTTCCGCTGGTTCACTCGACTCACCTCTGGTACCAATGCTTCCAAAAATAGGAGATTGCATCGTTCCAAAATGCCGACTTCCTGTATGTGGTTGGCCAAAAGGAACATGAGGTGGCGGCATGCTTAATAGGTTCATGAATAAGCCATCTCCACTGCATGACATATTATAATTATAACATGGTGGAGTTAATGGACTCGGCATGTATTGAGGCAATGAATGATACATTGGATGTCTAGGCGTTCCATGGTCCATATATGAAGAAGACGGCCCGGTTGCATAAGGATCAAAATAGTAAGGAGGAAGATTCATGATCGGTGGCCTAGGTACAAATATTTGAGGTTATGGTTACATTGGGGACAATGTAGGAATGTACCCATGAGAAGAATGACGCGTTGGGGATCAACGTTGGCTACTCTCGCCAACAGTCTCTGTTCTTCTCGCTCTCGGACGAGATGAATGTGGTAGAGGAGAACGTCTGCTACTCTCGACAGCAGTCTCTAACGATGAGATGGACGTGGTGAACGAGGACGTATGGTGCTCTCACCCACAATGTCTGTTTGTGTTGTTCTTCTTCTCACCTCTCTATCCGATTCGCCATGATCCTCTTCTTCATCTTTTTGTTCATTATCCTCATTTATGGCATGTTCGACATCAATTCCATCATTCTATAGAGTAGACCTTTTCCATTCATCTTCATCAAAAATTTTGATGCCTTAATCAAGCGCAACAAGACCTTGCTCGTACCCATCCTCAATGAACACTCACCATGGGAGTTTAATACATGCAATTTAAGATGTAACTCGTAAGGAAAACAAAATAATAGTTTCAAGGTTACCGAATAGTCACGTAAAGCCTCGTCGTATCTAATGAAAATCTAGTGACTAATCGATACCATGTCATGTAGTCTCGTTGATCATGTCCTTCTTCTTGTTCCATTGTTACTATGTTGTCAACACGATTTTCCCACATTTGTATAAAGTTTGCGTGAAAAGCCACCCAATTTTCTTAAATGCATCCTCGCTATTCAATGCGGTGCAGTTGGATGTCGTAATCACAAATTGGTGGCACGACCTGTATCAGTCTAAATTGTCTCATAACCCTTTTATGGTCGATGCCACTTGACTATGTGGAAACAAATTAGAGGACACGTCGATAGCCAACTACTGCGACCGTTAGTACAATATTTAAGAAGAGACCCAATGACTTCATCATAAGGTTGCCATACCACTTTATCCTCATTCTGCGAGTCGAGTGCATCATGGTAAGCTGATAAGATTTGTGTCACACTCTGTAATGGTTTGAATTTCATTAACCATTAATAATGACGTGTTTGCAAACATGGCTGACAGCTCAAATGCTCATGGAACCACAACTAGGCTTGTGCAGGCCTAGAGCTAGGTAAATAGTACTTTTATGTGCTGAATTGACTAATTTGCAATGTTTATTTTTAAATAGTGTAAATGGCATCGAAATGTGTGCATTTGACATGCGAAACCATGTGTTAAGTAGTTGCCTCGATACGCATGTCGACGTGGGTACCGGGTAGTTTAATCTACTTAACACTAGGCCAGGGGAACTAAAACACACAAAATGAATAAAATCGATTAATTAATTAATAAGGAATGTCTATTTAGTGGTTAAGGACACGACAGTACAAGTATTTCGCTGTTCAGGACGAGAAATCGGGTGTCGGAACACCCTAAAATGGGTTGTGCTAAGAATAAGGGTGTGTGTGACAAAGGTGTCCTAATTGGAGTCATTAAGGGTAGAATAGGAGCAAAGAACTGCCATTTGATAGCCTAGAGATGTACAAGTGGGTGATGATGCAAAGTCCACATATATAAGTCACTTTGTCTTCAATACAACCACCTTTTCTCTCTCCTAATTTTCTTATTCGAGTTTGGAGACTAAGAAACAAGGGTTTTGGTGATTTCTTTTGAATATTCAAGGAGCTTGGAGTAAGGAAAACATCAAAAGCAAGGTAAGAATCACATACACTTCACTTTCCTCTCTCTCTTTTGATCATAATCTTGTAGATGTTGGTTATGTTTTGGAGGTTGGTGAGTTGTTGTTATGATGGGTTTTTAGTGTTTTGAAGTGTTATTGTTGGTGTTGTGGTTGTTTTTGGGTTGGTAGGGAGGTAGAAAACTCAAAAATTTTCAACAATTGTGTTTTCCAGAATGCAATTAGCGCGCTAATCATAGAATCTAGCGCACTAATGACAATTAGCGCGCTAGGCCAGAAAATTAGCATGCTAATGTTCATCTGAGCTAAGAACGTATAACTGTCAGGGCATCTAGCGTGGTAATGCCCAAACCTAGCGCGCTAATAGACCCCTATTTTGGCATAATTTGTGTGAATTGACTTAAAACACATACAAATGAATCAATATCAATTATACATGGAAATAGGTCAGTACAGGATGTAATTTGGGATATTCGAGACTAGGCGGAGCCGGACCAAGGGTGACGATACATGAAGTGCAGCGTGAGGTGTGTAGTATCCCCACTGAGATTTCTTAAGCACAATTGCCTGTTTATATTTCTGCATGTTTATTTAATAGTTTTCTTTAAATTCTAGTATTTATTTTCAATATTGCTCACTTAATTTCCTTGGGAATACTCACTCTTGACTTGTCATCTGTCTTTATGTGATGGCATGAGCGCAGATCCTAGTACGCACCGCGACAAAAGCAAGCTACCAGAATACATAGACTTTTAGCCAAGCTTATACATTTGTATATACTTATTTTGTTTTATTATGGGATTTTGAGTTTTCGTGAGACACTAGGACTCGGTACTGTCGATTAATGATGATTAAATGGTGGATGAGTTGGCATGTGGAACACAGCTAGTGCTGGTAGGCCAAGTTGTGGGCCTGCATCAGCCCCCGTGGTGATCCATTTGGCAAGTGGGTCATTACATTCTCTACGTAACCGAAAATGCATCGATCCATCTATATAAAAAATAACATATTAGTAAAATGAAAATGGAGATAATTTTATAGAAATTATGAAATAACATTTGTATTACCTGTGTCCCACTGGAACACCAATAAACATGTGTTCTCCATCCACTGTTCGAGGTAGAACTCTAGGAACACATAGGCGTCTTGGTGCTATGAATGGAAATCTATCCTATGCCTACAGTTGTACAAGAATTGATGCGCCTACAAGCTCATGTGCACCAGCGCGAGCTCCGTGACACATCTCCCTGTACAAATCAGCCAAACAGGCACTCCCCTAACTATTTAAAAATCCTCGAGCAACAATAGAAACATCAAATGTACATATCGATTTGACTTGTTGGCGAATAGACAATTACCGATAAGTTGCAATAAGTACGATCAAACATAAAGTCGCACTAATTCCTCATCGTTGTCATCATGTATAGCAGGTACGTTACATTCAAGCCATTTGACTTTAAGATTATTTCCATGAAGTCATCTCTAATAGGAGTTCCACCAAGTAGCCTCTCACACACCTTAACAAAGTCTGTATCGGTGGTTTTCGTCACAGGTATATCTTCGATAAGTAAGCCGAGCTGTACCTGCACATCTTGAAGTGTAATAGTACACTCGCCACATTGCATGTAAGATGTATGTGTCTCTGGGTGCCATCTCTTAATGAATGCAGTAATCAAAGCTCAATCAAGGCTGAAAAATGATATACATGAAATCCTATAGAGCCCAATGGAAAGTAGATATAGGATTATTCAAGAATTATACTGCACCATTCGATTAATGACACCACGTCTTCGACGCATGCACAATGTTTCATACACCTTGTAATTGAAAATATGTTATTCGATATATATGTATATTATACGTTTACACATGAACATTGGACGTATCCATCTTAAAAATTTTACCTAACACCACCAAGCTCGCAAGGATCTTGTGTGTAGATTGGAAATGTAACAGTGAAGAATCTGATGGACTTGAATCCATTGGTGTACAAACTACAATTTGGGGATTTAAAAAAATTAGTCGTGTTGTTCAAAAAGTCACAACAATTCATTATTACAAGTTCAAACAATAACTAATACCGAAACAATTCACGATAGAAAAGTTCAGGATAATTCAAAAAGCTCAATATAATCAAATTACCAACTTAAGCCAATTACAAAAAATATACAAAATGGATTATTGGTTTTGATTCGAAGGTTTAGCTCTTACCAGACAATTTCTTTTTGTTATGTCCCTCTGCACGACAAATGCCGCATCGGTTTTTCCTAGTAGGGACTCGATCATGGTCTTTATTAGGACGTGTTGTTCTTCTATGTCCTTGATGACATATGCCACATCTCAAGGCTCTTGAAACATTAGGAAGATCCATCTCGTTTTGCCTTCGCGGTCCCTTTGGTCTCCCCCGGCCACGTATGCACCTTAAGTCCGGTATGATCTTTGTCGCAAAAGTCGGCCAATATTTCTCATCTGGAATGGCTTTGAAATTAAAGGAGTAACATTGCGCGCGCATATCTAACCTGTAGTATGGCTCAATAAATTGCAAGTAGCTTACTCAAATAAAGGCACATGCAGCTAACACTTGTGAGTAAGGAAAACCAAACGATTGTCATTTATTGCAACTGCACACCCGATCCTTCAGGATGACGACTTAGGTATTGTTGCCTTTATACATGTAATCTCCATGTCGTCCAGTCAGCACTTCAAACTCACTTATGTCAGGATTTATCAAATTGACTTGATGCCTCCATGCAGATTATTCATAACATGTGAGTTTATCCGTGACATATTTTATGTAGGATAGGCCGTTTGAGATTCCTTCATTGATTTCCTATTTACTTCAATCGTGGTATGTCGCCAATCTGTAGTAAATCATTTGAGTCATCACTGTTATTGGCAAGAATCGAGCCCCCTTCAATACAACATTAAAACACTCTACAATTGAAAAATAAATTCTTGTGATTAATATTACTTCAGTGATAAATCGTTGAATGCAAAACAGAACTTGCATTTCATATATAGTAACACCATTAGAAGTCATTCATCCATACCGCATGCCTCCGTAATGCGATTGAGTCCATAGTTCTTTGGGGACCACATTGAGTGGTTCGTAATGATAAGTATGCAAAACGCTCCATGCACGCATTAAATTTTCATTCTTGATGTTGAGCAGCTGCCCGAGAAAAGAGTTTTTTAAGGGTTTATTTTTGAATTGAGTGTTGAAATTACCGACCAAGTGTCGCAGTCAATAAAGGTGGTATCCTTTTAGGTGAGAAAAACCATTGATCGGTGCATTGACCACCTTTTGAATGCCAAGGTGACGATCAGAAATAAGGCAAATACCATCTTTATACGTCATGTGTTTGTGCAACATCTTCAAAAACCATCCCATGAATCCGTAGATTCAGTTTCTGCAACAGCAAATGTAACCCGTAGCATGTATCCATTACTATCAATAGAGATGGCAATCATTAGCTTATCGCTATAGTTGCCACATAAGAAAGTCGCGTCAATCTGAAGAAGAGTCATGCAAAACCTGAAAGCTTGTATTGATGTTTCAAATGCGAAAAATACACAACGAAATTGTGGATACTCAGTCCTTATCTCATCAGCAGTCCATTGTTTATGTGACCACTTGATTGTTGTCTCCGGACTCTTATTCTTCACAACCGCCAACCATATTGAGAATCTACCGTATGACTCATCCCAATCTCCAATGCATTTGCTATTGCCTTCTTTTCGGCATCTCACATTCGCTTGTAGTTTACTTTGTGTCTGTATTTTCTGTTGATTATTTGTATTAATGCCTTGATGGTTATTGCTTGATCTATCTGGACAATGTTTTGGATCTCACGCGTAAGCATGTTGGTGTCGAGTTGGGCATGACCGCGTTCTACGTCGAGATTTATATAATTGTGTAGCACATCTAATTATGTGATCTCCCATAATTGTGTTTTCTTTCACAAACAAGCACGAAGACACCACATGCACCCGTCTTGCACAGTTTTGCACTTGATCACCTACATAGTTGTAGTCGATTCCATCACATGATATTGACAATGTTTGTTAACATGCTACACTTTGACAGCATGGTGTAAGTCTTTTTTGTTGTTACAGCACATCACTATTTCTAACTTAAAATTAGCTATGTCCCACCCAGTGTATTGATGAGAATGTTGGGCCACAATGGAGTTAGCCACCTCCCAATCGATTTCATTATACACCGGCAATGGTTGGTGAACTTCATCATCATTTGCTTCCTCCATGAAATTCTCTTCATCGATAGCAAATTGCTGATCATCTTGAATGTTTTCCACTCCTGGAGGTTCATACCTTGGGGTCATCCGTAACAAGATTTTGATTTTCCCAATTGACAAATGGTGCAAAATCCTCAAAGGGACGCACGTCCTCGTCCGTGTCATTAATTTCATCATCAATGTTGGGTTCATCATCACCTTGTGGTGATTGCATATGCAATCTTTCCATCATCAATCTAGCGTCTGACATGCTGACATCTTCATCTACTAGTTGCGTATGATTTGTATGATTTTAAAAAAAATCGATTGGCTTAAATTTTAAATAAATATATACCCTCGCAGTTAAAGGTAGATTGGCCATTATCGCCCACATCAAGTCGAAATGCGCTGCGTCTTCCAGCAATACAAAGAAAAATATTGTGAACCCTCGGGGAGGATTATCACGTGATGATAAGTAATCCTTACTATAGTTTCCGTAGATGAGATATTGAATGTGTTACATACGTGATCCATCAATTGTTGTCTACTCGTCCCAAACTTAAGCATGAACACTGCTGATGGGGGTGCGTTATACCCAATGTCATTCCTAATATTTACAATTTCACCATTCGCAAAAAAAAAGAATTTGGATGTTCCTATGTTCCATGACCTACATAATTTATTGAACAATGATGATGTAAAAAGATTGCATATATATCAAATGCCATATCAAATGCCAAAGTTGATCAAATTAGGGATTTAAAGCGCAATTAAACTTTCTGATGTATAAAATCACCTTAATAGTGCAATTATAGAGCATACTCATTCGTCTACATGAAATATCAATTAATAACTCGTATTTGTATCCTAAATGAGGTTCATCAAGGTTTTACATATTCGTACTATACGTTTCATATTTAGCTCCATATATAAACAAATCAAAGACAAAATCTATCACTGAATGAGGTTCATCGAGCAAGTAGTAAGCTTTTAACTTTCTACATTGTCAAGTTTTTTTTTAATCAAGGCATATGTTAAAAGTTTTTACCTAGCTATCAAAATTTTCCATCATTTCCAGTAATGGAAAGAAAAATCAATATTCTTTTTCTTTTCTTAGGAATGTTTGAACAACCTGCTTTCTAATATTAGTCATTACCTAAAAATAAACAAGCAAATAGTGTTTTATAAGTAAAGATCATTTAGATGATTATGTTAAGTGGACTTAAGAAAAATGGTGATGTGATCAAAGATGTACATTTATGTGATCATTTAGATGATTATGTTAAGTGGACTTGAGAAAAATAGTGATGTGATCAAAGATGTACATTTATGTGATAAACTCCATAGGTGGAAGTAACCACCCGATCACATTCATACATGCTTGACAAAATCCTAAACTCAAGGTTATGTTCTAATTTGCTAACAACTAGTAAAGGGGTTATAATTCTCTAAAACAGAATTTCAAAGAACTAACTTCACAGGCAACACTATTGCTCGGGAAGCTAATCTTTTGTTTGGTTGGAATAAGTGTTGTGATGTACCCTCATTTCTCTTTAGTGTATCAACAAATGATTTGAAATAAGATTTGCACTTTTGTACTAAACAAATTTTTTTTAAAAAAAGTAGATATTATATTATCCAAGTTAAAGAATTCCACAACTTGAAAACATTTTCCTGGGTTTCGTTCAGCACTCGAGAAAAACTACTTCAACTAATCTAAACCGACCTTTTGGAGAACACTCATTAAAGAGTTGATTTCCATGAGGGCTCTTAATGTGACCTTCATATTTAAAGCTTGACCAATTGAGACACTTTTATTAATAGTCTCTCATTCCCAACCATTCAATTCAATGTTGCTACCTTAGTTCTTTACCAATGAAAATGATTGACTACAAACAATGGTTACATTTTGTTGTTAGGATCCTAAATTATTAATTGAGATGGATGCATATAGAATTTACTTCTCACCTCCTTTGGTTTCTCGTTTAATCTACGAATGTATTCAAACATATATTCAACTAATAATGTTGTAAAATAAGGGAAATACTATAGTAATACACTTATCATATCTACATTTAACGCCTAATTCATGTAGTCCTTTCAAGTTATATTGACTTGAATCATATGATTAGTTAATAATGCTTGATATCTGATTAGTTTCTAATAAGAGTTTCAACAATGGTGGCCTAAAAATTGGTTAGTATGGATCATACTTGAATAAATAAATTATTGTACTTACTAATTTCCTAACAGTAAGATACCAAGTCAAACATAATAAAACTTAAATAAATAAATTTTTGTACTTACTAATTTCCCCCTCTTTTTCTTGATATTCCCTGAAAAAAAAATTAAGTTAGCTTTTATTTAAATAAATATTACTAACTACAATGTTATTCTTTAAAAATAAAATAAAAAATCCAAACCTTTTAAGTTTTAACAACCACTTCAACCACAAAAGACTCAACAAAAAATCACGAAAAATCCAACTCTCTCACAACTCAACTGATTCAACTCACCCAACTCTATCACTACCCAACCCACAAGTCACCGAACTCTATCACTACCCAACCCACAAGTCACCGAACTCTATCACTACCCAACCCAATTGACTCTATCAATATTTGACGAGAAAATGACCCAAACTACAACCCAACCCAACCCTCGGTCTCTCGAGATCCTCTCTCTCTCGCACGACCTCCCTTTCCCCAGATATCCTTTCTCTCGCACAGTCTCCCTTACCCCCTCTTAGTCTCTCGAGATCTTCTCTCTCTCTCGCACGCTCTCCCTCCCCCTTCTCGGTCTCTCGAGATCCTCTCTCTCTCTTGCGTGGTCTGAAACTTTACCTCTCCCTCTCCAAGGATGGTGTCTCTATCCAAAACCCTTCTTTCCCTCTCTTTCTCTCTCTATGTTGCTCTGCTCTATCTTTTCACGAATGTCTCACAGCCTCTCTATATTTGCTTCTAAATACCTACCAACAACACCCCTCCAACAACCATCCCACTCAATCCCTTTGACCACCTACCTATACACCTAAACCCTAGGCCGCATTCTCGAGAATGCAGGGAATATATTCTCTATGTTCTCGAGGAAGAGGACGATCCGTGACGATGGGATCTCACAGACCAGAATACACGAATGGCACATTCTCTGAATGCACCATTCATGTTATGGAACAATCCACCTAGGCGTCGTGTGGGTTGTTCAGAATACGTGAATGACGCCACATTGAATTGCTCATAATACATGAATGGCGCATTCTCTGAGTCCGCCATTCGTGTATTTTCAACACCACATTGCAGTGTGAATTTTCTCCTACTAATAACACATTTTCAAAAGGCGTTTTATCTTAGTTATGGAATAAAAAAATCTAACTTATTTTACTCATTTAAACTAATTTTTGCTGTGCGTTTGTAATTTTTTCCTATGATACCGCACGCGAAAATATTACAAAAGTACTGCAGAAAAGAGTTTAAATAAGTAAAATAGGTGTAGATTTCTTTTTATTCGTTAATTAATGTATATCGCTTTTTCTAGAGGCGTTATTAATGGGAGAGAACTTTTCTTGCCACATGGACATATGAATAGAAAATTTTCAAAAATTGCTATCCATGTAAATCCTATGGATCAGTCCACGTGGACGCCCACGTGGACTGAAATTGGGTTTACATGAATAGCGCATTCGGAAAATGCGCTATTCATGTAAATCGATCAGTCTCACATGGACATTTAAATATATTATATATAAATATATAAATATAATATTACATATTATTTATATTTATTTATATAGTTATAATATATATTATATTTATATAATATATTTTTTTGTTTATATATTTATACATAATATAGAAAAACATAAAGAGAATGTCACCCCAAGTGACACCCGACCCTATGCAATGGCACACGGGACCCACGTAAAAATGAATGAGCGCAAAAAAGGTTTTGGTGCATAACATGCGTGGTACGTATCTCGAAGCATGCACGACATTTGTGTGGGTTATCCACCTTGAGATACGTGTGTAACATTTGCTTAGGTTGTCCACCTCGAGATACGTGAATGTTGTTCACATGTGCTATCCACCTTGATATACGTGTGTGACATTTTCATGGTTTGCATTGCACGAGGTTACATGAGTTGTCTACCTCAAGATATGTGTGTGACGTTTGAATGGTTTGCACGAGGTTGCATGGGTCGCCAACCTCGACATACGTGCATGGAGTTTCCATGAGTTGTCAACCTCGAGATACATGTATGACGTTTGTATGGGTAGTCCACCTCGAGACACGTGCGTGAAGTTTGTATGGTTTACTAGGATTTCAATAGGTTACATGGGTTGTCCACCTCGAAATACGTGTGTGACCTTTATATCGTTCGCATGGATTGGACGAGGTTGTATGAGTTGTTCACCTCGAGATACATGCATGAAGTTTGCATGGATTGCACGAGGTTGCATGAGTTGCACACCTTGCGATATGTGCGTGGCGTTTGCATGAATTGCACGAGGTTGCATTGGTCACCCACCTCGACATATGTGCGTGGCGTTTGTTTGAGTTCTCCACCTCGAGATACATGCGTGACGTTTGCATGGGTTATCCACTTTGATATATGTGCATTTCATTTACATGAGTTGTCTACCTCAAGATACGTGTGTGACGCGAGTTGTCCATCTCAAGACACGTGTGTGATGCGGGTTGTCCATCTCGATACGTACATGTCGTTTGCATGGGTTCTCCACCTCGATTCATGCATGTGATATTTGAGTTGAACAAATAACTCCTTTTAAGAATGAGTAATTCATATACTTTAGTATTTTGTATAGATAGCTCTTTTTCAAAATGAGTTATTCATACAAGTTCCTTTCACCTAATTAACCATACTCCATACATCCACCTCATCATCAATACCTCTTTTTGAAAAGGAGATATACATTACTTTTGTAATTTTAAAGTAACCCCCTATTTGATGAATAAAAAAGTAAACCCACCTTATTTCATGAAAAACTCTGTTGCACACTCTCAGTTTTTTTTGTTAAAGAAATCAAAAAATTCACCGGGCCCCACAACTAAGCGACTTTGTAGTCACAGAAATAGGAAGATTTGCTTGATTAACACATTTTAAAAGAATATTTAACAAAGTAACATACCTTCAAAAATATTTCCCAACATAACTCATTTAAAGCCATGTCACCGCCATGTCACTTCCACATCACTGGTTGGTTAGAAACGAATTGTTGTATTTTTGTATAGAAAACGTTATCCGAGACCACGTTTTGGTTTTTTTTTTTTTTAAAGTAAACGAACGAAAAAAATGAAAAAAACAAGAAGTCATGACCCGCGGTCTGTATTTATGGAATCGAGTATTGAGGCAATGCAACCTATCCATGAGAATGCAATGATCCTTTCTAGCTCTTTATGGAATGAGGCATCAGAATTTGATGTAGGCATGCGGTTCTTTTCTAAAGTAGATGTCCAACATGCCGTGAAATTGCACAACATTAAAGGACACGGGCAATTTGTGGTGACTCATTCAACACCCAATGTGTGGATTGTCCATTGTAAGAAACATTTAGATGGATGTGATTAGAGGTTGCGGTGTTCAAAAAGAAAAGCGCAAGGAATGTTTGTGATAAGTAAATATGCAAGACCGCATACATGTATCTATGCAAAAATGTCCAAGGATCATGCTCATTTGGACTCCACCGTTATATGCTGTGAAATTGAAAATGTGGTGGGAATAGATCCATCCATCTTAGTTCCAGTTCTTCATCAAGTTGTAAAGGACAAATTCAGTTATGATGTTCATTACAATAGAGTTTGGTTGGGGAAGAAAAAAGCAATTGCTAAAATCTTTGGAGATTGGGAATAATCATATAAAATGTTGCCGCGGTGGATGGCCGCTCTTCAAGATAGCAATCCAGGGACACGTGTCGATTGGAGGCATGGCGAGCCAAATGCCAATAATGAGGTTGTATTCAAATGGGTTTTTTGGACATTTGCACCTTCTATTGCAGGTTTTAGACATTGCAGACCAATTATACAAATTGATGGCCCATTCTTGAATGGAAAATACAAACAAAAACTCTTAATAGCCACTGTTGTTGATAGTAATTGTCATATATTTCCCTTATCATTTGCCATTGTAGATGAGGAAAGTCAAGACAACAGGGGAAGGTTTATGGCTTGTTTGTGACATCATGTGACTGATCGAGATGGTATATGTGTCATTTCTGATCGACACCCTGGTATATTGTTGGCAATGAATAATCCTCAAAACGGATGGACCCATGAAAGAGCTCAACGTAAATTTTCCCTTCGTCACATATGCAGCAATTTCAACATGAGATTTGGGAGCAAAGAATTGAAGGATATAGTGTACATAGCTAGTGCACAATATCAACATCGAGAATTTAAAGCATACATGAAAAAACTTCAGCAAATTAATTCGAAAAGTATTGCGTGGTTTAATGATCTTGATCGAACATAATGGACCAATGCATACGAAGAAGGATTTCGATACGGATGGATGACTACAAATCTAGCGGGTATTAATTGTGTCTATATGTTTATACTTTTATTTTTTTAATGTGCTTGATTTATATTATGTTTACAAGCAAATACTTACATGGTTTTTTTTCACAAATGTAGAATGCTTTAACGGTGTACTTAAAGGCGAATGATTTTACCCTGTCGCTACACTAGTGCAACTAACATTTTATCATATCGTGGCTTACTTTAACAAAAGACATGATGAAATAGGTGCAGACTAGGAAGGGGTGAAAGGTACATAAAGTACGTACTTGATAAGCTATCACATTAGGGAAAGGCGGTAGGAGGGCACAATGTTACATTAGTGAATCATGAAAATGGCACATTTGAAGTTATTACTGCAACACGTGGGTATCATTTGAGAAAAGGGTCTAACAACCAAGTGGTGAAATTGGAGGCTCATAGATGCACTTGTATGAAGTGTCAGTGTTTTAGCATTCCATGTTCCCATGTCCAAGCCGTTTGCACTAATGTTGCCATAGATCACTGTCAGTACATTGAGTCCTATTACAGATTGTCTGTGTACAATCAATGTTATGCTACAAATTGGCCTAACGCTAGAGTTCCACATACCTTGTTACCCGATCCATCTCGAAAGCGAGTCAAAAGAGGTCGTCCTCAAATAAGACGTTTGCAAAATGAGATGGATTGGAGAGGCAATCACAAATAACCACGTCATATGCAGCGAGAGAAGGAATGGAGAGAAACACCAACAACGTTGTGATGTAATAAGTGTAAGCAAGGTGGACACAATAGGCGCACTTGCTTTCGTCATCAGCAAGAACACCTACCTAATGGTTCATAGTGAAAAGCGTGTCAAGTCTTATCTTTCGCATTCATTCATATTTTTCTTAAATTAGTTCACTATCTTACGACAATGTGGTGCATGTACATTGTTTTAATTAAACCATGTTTTTATATAATCACTCACTTTTGTTTTAATTTTATTGTTTCTTGAATTAACTGTATAGGTGATTTTATTATTTCATCATTGGTTTTTTGTATGAATGACAACATTGTTAATGATTTGGGGTTTGAGAGCGATATGGATCCTGACCTGTAGATGATTCGGTGTTGACTATGCGGCTCTACATAGATCGACACGCGTTTGGGATGCACTGATAGTACTTATTCTTGCCTATTTGCATATTTTTAGAGCTTTGTAGCTAAATTTGAACTAACGTAACTTATATCTTACTTGCACAGGATCCTGGTATATTGACTATCAGGCGTAATTCAGCAGCATTACATCGATTGGTCCCACTCGATGAATGAATAGTTGGGTATCTTGAGGAAGCAGGGTTTTACGGAATGGCATAAATAAGTTTCATAGGAATTGATTGGCATCTCATAACTGCACTTGTTGAGAGGTGGAGGCCATAAACTCACACATTTCATTTTCCAGTTGGCGAGATGACTATTACCCTACAAGATGTACAAATAATTTTAGGGTTACATGTCGATGGATTACCAATCACTGGCCGTGTAGAACAAAATTATGATGCCTTATGTTCGACACAACTAGGCTTCCCATTCCCTGAAAACAACAAAACTGGAGGTCGGATCCAAATTCGTCAACTTTCTAGATGGTTTCCAAACCTTCCAAATAATGCTGGTGATGTGGAAGTGCAACGCTATGAAATAGCGTACATCTTACTTCTTGGAAGAACTTTATTTACAGATAAGTCCAACAATCTTGTTCATGTCACGTATTTACAATTTTTGGAGGATTTTGAGGCGACAGGAAATTACGGTTGGGGTAGTGCAACTTTGGCTCACCTATATAGAAAATTGTGTCTTGCCACATACATTGATGGAGCAGAGATTGCATGCCCGGTAATATTATTGCAACTACGGGCATGGGACAGGTTGCCTTTTCTTGCACCAATAATGGGAAATGTTCTTCGCAACGACATCATACCAAATGAAGATTTATTTCCACCTCCTCCATTTGGTCATAGGTAATTAGAATTTTATAACATAGTCGAAAAAAGCTTGAGTTTATTTATCTACATGCAAATTCATGCATACATTGTGTTGTTTTTTTACATTTTTATAGGTGGAGACAAGCCTCAGAGACACAGGAACATCAATGCACGTGCTAACAAAATACAAAGAAATAATTGATATGCAAACACCCAATGAGGTAAGAAATACACTTAATCAATTTTTTCAAATACCTTTTTATACAATGGTGAAATGTGAATTTTATTCATTTCAAGTTGTTTTTTATGACTTCAGGTAATTTAGGAACCGTATCCTGAGACATTGATAAGGGACTTGCCTGCGTATTATAGCAGTGGTCGTGCTATTTAGCAAATGAGGGCACCTTTACTTTTTTTTCTATGTTATTGAAATGTATAATCCTCATAGATTCATGCGACAGTTTGGTTTGAAACAAAAGATACCACCTTTGAATAGCACAAGCATGGAGCGACATAAGATTGACTTGAGAGGGAAAACATATAAAGATTGGAGTCCAGAACATAGTGCTTATGTCTGCGTGTGGAACGAACGTGCTTCTAATATTGCGAATGATGAATTATTAGAGGAGCCATTGAAGTTTTTTGACCCGTATATGCAATGGCATCGTCGCATTACACGACGATTCATGTCTCATCGTGGAGCTACTATTGAGGCATTGGTAAGTACGAACTTTTATTATTCAATCATTAAGTCTTTTAAATAGTTATTTTGATTTTATTTTTGCATACAACTTCATAAATATTATATGTAGGCACACGGAATGACATCAATTCATCAGTTGACATTGGGTGATGATGTGTCTATTCTACGTATTAGAGATGTAGTTGCATCGACTTTGACTGCAATACATGCAGATTATCGCATCCATAACATGCCCAATTCTTTTGAAGCATCTCATCAATCTTCTCATGAAGATACATCTTCGGGGCATGACACTCTAGTGTATACTCCATCCTTACCTCTCAACGAGTTGACACTCTATATACTCCATCAGTACCTCTCAACGAGTTAGAGACTCTACATACTCCATCAGTACCTCCCAACATGGCATTTGAGACTACGGAAGCCTATCAATTTGATAGGACACCTACATTTTCACGTCATTTTAATGTAAGTACAATAATGATGAATTTATCTAGAACTACAAATACTCATGATGGTGGAATGCATGATATAGATGAAGTTCAATGAGAAGATGCTCAAATCCTGCTAATGTGGGTCATTCGAATGTGCCATTAGCTTTAAATCGTAATGTGCGAGTCGTAAAGAGAACAAGTTGTGGGACTGGAAGTCATTATTTAGGGTCAGACTAGGACTTTTTTTTTACTTTAACAGGACATTTTTTTTTGTTTATATTAATGCTTTGTAGTTCATCGACTTCGACTTCCAAGTTCTTCATTTATAGCAAATGAAATTTTGGCTTCACTAACATTAATTTTATGAATTTTGCAAATTACTCGAGTTTGAAAGCTTTTGTTGTAAAATATAATGTCATAAACTATTGTAACTTCAAGTTTTATACTACTTTGTATTGACAAAAAAATCGAAAAGACGAATAGACTAGTTGACTTGAAAACTTTAGTTTTATTGCAAAAAAAAATAAAACACATAGATGCTAGATATTCTACTTGTTTCATCGATGAGGTATAGATAGATTATACTTTGTCAAGATCATTTTTATTCTCTTTCATAAAAATAAATTAGCCTTAAGACATTGTCTTATAGTTAACCACCAAAAGCATAAAAAAAAAAAAGCACAGAAAAAAATACCCACCAAATGGAAGTCGTGACTGCAAGTCACGATTTCTTTGAAATAAACTTTTTCAAAGGAAGTCCTAACTGCAAGTCACGATTTCTTTCAAAACCAAGTCGTGACTGCAGGTCACAACTTGCTTTGTTTTGAAAACGTGATCTCAAGTCACGTTTTCAGTTTGACAAAAAAAATTTGACGTGGCAGTGACGTGGCGGTAAATGTGTTACATTGTTAAATATTTTTATGGGTGTGTTAAAGGGATATATAATTTCTCCAAATGTGTTAATCAAGCAAAAACTCCCACAGAAATAACAATGATTTTGATTTAATAGGTTGAGTGCTTGGTAATAAAGCAACTCTACTTTCTCCTTTAATGCAATTGCACTTTTCCAATTCGATCAATCATCTTGCGTGCCCCAAAAACTATGATATCTTTTCACAAGGACGAAATAAAATGACCGTGCGGGTTGGGTGTTTGATAACTAACCAACCAACCTTCTTCTTCAATGAATATGCAAATTGTCTTCTTCAACTAACCAAGCGTTGCAAGTCAATTTTGGCAGCCCTTTCTTTATATTGTGATCTTCAATGCAATCCCAACTAGGCAACTAGATCACTGTGTTTCTTATCCTCTATGAAAACCCCAAATATGTTCTTCTATTAAGAATGAAAACTCGTATTCAACTATAATAAAAACCTTCTGTTTTGTATTCTTTAAGAGCCAAGAATCACACACACTAAACTCCAACACTAATTTGAGCTCTTCTCTTCTTGCTAAGAAAGCCCCAATTTGTTATTATTTGTAGCACCAAACTATTTTCTTGCACTTCTTTCACTTTGCAAAAATTTACTCTCAACTCTCTTGGGATTGATAAATCGCTCAAACAATAATCGATCAACCAACTAGTTGATCGTCAAGCCAAGTATTAAACTTTCTCTAATACCATGTTGGAACTTGAGTCACCGCATTGACACACTATAATCAGACGACTAATTAAGTATTTTAAAATTTTAATTGGAGTTTAGGTATATGAGGTGAGACTCATGCATTACACACTTAAGATCATAAGGTAAAGTGTTATATTTTCGATGATGAATGTCTAGTGTATGTATTATATGGTATTTTATTGCGAAGTCGGGGTGTGCTGAGATATATATTCAATTTGTCATAATCGGAGTTGTAAGCGTGTGTCTGAAGGGCATAAGTGCAACAAAAATTATTGGTCCCTCGAAAACTAGTAAATAAGTGTTTTAAGTATCACACGAGGATTTTATCTCATTTTATGTTTAAGTTGGGAATGGTGGCAGTATAAAATGAGAATGAAGTAGGTGAAAGACCGTGCCTCGAGTTTTGTATCAGTAAGTAATGGTCGAGGTTGACATTGAGTCCAAATTGGTGTAAGTTTGGCTAAGTATGGCAACAAAATTGGTCTAGTAGACTTTGGTATGTCGTGGATAAAGTTAAGATTTTTGGAGTCTTGGCATGACCAAAATCATTATTATGGACATTTTATGGAGTTAAGTTCTTTTGTTGAGAGCTTGACTCAATTTTGTGAAAAATTGGATCCCAAACGAACACCCAATGTTAAAACACATCAAAATAGGGATTTCAAGAACTTTTAAACAAAAAAAAATTAAGCCACTGACAAGCAACTGAGGATTATATATAAACCTTAAAAAATGAATGAAACGATTCATTTCTAATGAATTTGTTCAACAAAACGAATTTGCTTCGTTCGTTCCAAACCCTCTCCGCGCACTCTTTTGCTTCGCGATCTCCCGACATTCGATTCTCGCTCAGTTTCTTTCCACAAAATAGTAAAGCGTCGTGAGATGGTCAATTCGAGCTAAGTTTGCATGCCGGAGAAGAGATATTCAGCTCATAATTCGGTAAATTGTCAACTCATAGCATTTTCCCTTAATTCAATTTAAATTCTCCCGCTTTTTCTATTTCCTTCACAGGGTTTGGATAGCAATTGGTACAAATTGTCGAGAATTCATGTATTGCGTTGATTTGAAACAATTTGGAATCAGTTCCACTGGAGTGGGTTAGGGTTTTGATGAATTGAACTATTGCAATTAAATTTATAACTATTTTGAAGATGTTTTATAGTTGATATTGATTTACATTGGGTTTCTGGATGAATAGATTATTGATTTTGATCCAATTTGACTCCACAGACTGTGGACGTATTTTAATGTTGGTATCTAGTGGTTTCGTAGTTTTAATGTTGAGTTTTGTGGATTTAATCGCAAAAATATTGATTTGTAAAAGTTTTTCTATTCAAAATAAATAAAGTTTGCCTAGTTGACAAGCCATATTGAAAAACTCATAACTTCTCCATCACTCATCCAATTTAAGTGTTCTTGGAGTCTATAGAAAGTAGAACATGAGTACTACAAGTTCCTTTTATGTCATCATGAAAAATATCAAGGTTTTCAAGGTTAGGAATTTACCCCAAATTAGCTAGTTGATAGTCAGTTGAAATAGATATAAAAATTAATATTTTTGAAAATTATTTTTAAGCGTATTTTGGCCGCATATTTCATTAGGTTTCATGATATGGTTTCACTTGAAGCTTAGCCCATAATATAATTGGGTATGTAAGGAAGCTATTAGAACCATTTTCAAGGTGATCCGATACTCCGAGAATCCCGAGAATTTTGCTCAAAATTGGTTGGTTATAAGTAAACCTTATAGTGGTATTTACTATTTACGAAATTTATCTTTGTATCTACATTTGTGTTTAGTCTACATTGCATTTTGCATTATTCTTGGTCATGCATACATACCATCCGGATAGAGTTGTCCATACTTCGCTTGTAAGAATGTGAATTGCTTCACTCTAGATTAGATGTAATGCAGGCATCTAAGGCAAGTAATGTCGACTGTGGGATTGCATGCGTTGAACTCAAAAGACTATTCTAGGTTCATCATAAGTGGGTCAACTTGTTATGAGCTTAGAACAAGAAATGAGGGATCCACGTTGTCATACAAATTTATTTTTATTTGGAAATGCAATTACATGTCTCCATGTATTCGAACTAACATTTGCAGGAGTATAAAGCAATGTATGAATTTACTTACCTGACAACTTCAAGTTGTTTTTGATGATGCCAGGTTCTTTATGAATACCAGACAAAATGAGAAAAGCTCGAAGATATTTAGTGAATGTTTTAAGTATAAAAGTTTAATTTCATGTCGTAATCACTCTATATATTATTTTGGGCTTTGGGGTGAGTGTAGGTCGTGAAATACTTTTGAATAGGTTATGAGAGTCTTCTAAATTAGTTTGAAGTAAGTTAAGAGGCTTATGATTCAGTTTTATTTTTATTTATTTTTGGATTATAAAGTTGTAACTAAGGTATCAGAGACTTTTAGTTAGTATTTAAAGTTTGAATTTAATATATATTGTGAACTGCGGGGAGTTGTGAGTCATTTTAGTCCTCTCCCTAATTCTGTTGTCTATTGAGTGTTTTTCAGCAGGCCTTTTTTAGGGGAGGTGCTACTAAAATTTTTATAAAAATACGCAAGATAAATCGTATGATTTCCTAATTTGATTCAATTAAGTGAAATAAGTATTGAGTTTCGTTGAAGATATAAATTTAGTTTTAGAGCTTTACTAAGGATTAAAATGTAAAGTATTTTGAGGCATATAGTTAATTGTATGGTTTAGGTGCCTAATTAGAGTAATTAGGTTTAAGTTAAGACTTAATGAGACGGGTCCTGAAAAATTTGGTATCAGAGCTATTGTGGCACCCCCGCGCCTCGAGGCCGCCGAATGAGCTGCTGCGCAGGCCCCGCAGCCCTGCCAATGTTTGTCTCCACGTCGACGCTCCTCGATATGCATGTTAGTCGTCATATTCTCCATATTATTTGTCGATTATTCAAGATATTCAGTAAGTCTTAGGTATGACTTATTTTTTACAGAGTTGCAAATACATAACCAATAATATACAGCATAAGCGTTAACATAGTATAACCAGAAATTCTTAATAACGTTCAAGTCATATTAAGCATTAGTCCTACTATGTAAAACCTGAAATCAAGTACATTGTATAACAAGCGACCGCATATTATGAAAAATAAATATATACATGTACCGTGTCTATCTAGTCTCCCATAACCCCCAAAGTAAAACAAAATATCAAAAGGAACACGTACTATTATGTCTTAAACTGTAAGCGATTAGCAACGGTTGCCTAAAACCTCCTTTCCCTTACTGGTATTAGGATATGCGCTCAGTCGTCATAGCAAAATAGATTATGTGTCTAGAGAGTAAGATTCTAAAAGAACACCATCAAGCATTCCATAATGGAGAAGCCAAGAATAAGGTTAAATAAACATGCAGAAATAAATAGTCAATTGTAAGATAATCGCGTACATAACTAACACCAGTAAAAACCAAATAATTGTGCCACGCATAGCAAACTAGACCACACTTCGTCAATCCAGATGATCTCAATGGCCCATACCATGCTAGCTCACATCCGGACTACTGGCGGAGGATCGGTCCATATCACAACCTGCTGAACACGTGCACCGATGAGATCAGCAACTCGATTTGCCAATGACTAATGGCGCAAGTGACACGTGATATGTTCTAGCGTACTAGAGCCTACACAACACAACATCTAAATAAACCTCGGTGGCGAGCAAAACTACCGATCGTTATACTAAATCAAAGCAATGATAGAACATAGATAATGAACAACTAGCAAAAAATACAAGATAGCATAATTGAAACAATTAAATACTCAATATTATTTCTCAAGGGTTTTACGCACCTAAAATCGCACTCTTAAGCCTCTAAAAGAACCCTACTACACCTTTGACTATCGTATTATAGCCCTCGAGTCTCCTGGGATCCATTTCCAGTGTTTTAGAGTTACTTAATGTGTTTAAATTAGGTTTAGAGTTCTATTTCCTAAAACAACCTCTTAAAGACTAAATAAAATTTCAACTTTCAATTTGGGATCATACAGCTCAATTTTAGGCATGAACTTGTCCAAATCTCAAAATCTTCCCTTCTTACAATGTTTTTGGTCTCTATCTTACCTTTTCGAAAAGGTTTGGTTTGCAAAATCTTGGTTTAAAACAAAAGAGATGTCGTAATTTTACCAAAACAACTCAAATTGGGACCTAATCTGACCGGTAGATTTAGAAAGTTTATTTCTCCAAATCTATAGTTTCAAGAAATGGTGATTTTTGGTCACAAGGCAGCTAACATACACAATAACAACATACTAAAAGATCAACTCATTTGGATAAGTAATTAAGGAGTTATGCCTTTTAAAAGTTTAGTTTCAAAAATCTCATAATGCATTAGAGCACTTTTGGACATGAAAACATTTGAATTACAAAATTGCTAGTAAGACAAAGTTGTTCCCTTTGAGTTAGCTTTCAAATGTCACCAGATTGGGTCCATTTTGATTTAAAATGAGGAAGTTATCACTAAATTAGATAGGTCGATTCATAATACACCATGCGGAATTTCGATTTTGATCTTACAACTTCAAAAATTCATATTTTTTATTTCAAAACCAAATTAAAAACTTCATAATAGCTGGACTATCAGCTCAAAATGACGAATTCGAATATATAAACCAATTTCAAAGACTCAAACATCTACCCTCTGAAAATGACCAAAACCCAGAACTGATTTCAAACTTGAAATAGAAATATGTGTACCTAGGGTTGATGACAATTTAATTTTAGCTCCAACTTTCCTTGATCTCCCTAAATTTTTTAGCCAAGGCCCTCCTCAATTCCTTTGATTTTTCAGCGCAATTGTATATGTTAAGCTCCTCCACTAAGTATAGGCCTTGCTTTATATACTTATATTAGTAAGTGGATTAATTAGCCAAATCTTTGATTTACTATTAGTTGATTAATAGGACATGTGTCCTCCCTCAATGCTACTTGTCTAACAGGAAACCACTTTTCCCATATGAAGCCATTTGTCTCGCATGAAAGCAACTCATCTTGCCTTGTTATATGTATTATAGGATCATCACTAGGTTGATCAAGTGTTCAATTAATTCATATCCAGATATATGACTTTATTTTATTTTAAATCACATTAATTCACCTTGGTACACAATTACATATGGTTAGTGTATTTAGTCATATATTTAACATATTTGCGATTACACCAACCCTCAATTACCCAGCACTTAGTGCCCCGCGTCTCGGCATGCATATCAAGTCACACCAATCCTTGATGTACTCGATTATTATGACAGTCGAAAGTTTGATTCTCCATTTTATGCCATATTTAAATTCATTCTTAGTCATTTTATTCAAGTTAGAATTATAAAACTTACTGTACTCGTACTACACCTATCCGATACCTGCGTTGATACGCTTTACGAGGTGTTTACCTGTCATGTAGTCTCACAAGATATATCAATATAAATACACACATCTGATGAGTTATGAAATAAATAATAATTAACATCGCAATTATGCAACCAACAGACACAAATAATGATTTAAGCCTAGTCAAACGTGTTCTAGTCTATCACGGGCATCCATGTAGGTCTGAACTAGCATCCGAGTCTGAAAATAAACTCATTAACAGCGTCGATAAATATTGGGTCGTTACATCTATAGTTAAGCTCAATCAAGGAAATGTAAGTAATGATAATGACGTTGAATTTAAGATTGAGTCGATCGAAAAGTTTGGGTTAAGGTTCTTGGATTACATTACGTTACATGAACTTAAGTGATGGTCTTAAGGAACAAGGTATAGTAATGAGCATGATTAATAGGGAAGTGACTGTGAGTTGGGGATACTTTGTTATTGTTATTGTGATATGTTTATTGTATATTATTATATTATCGCTAGATATGCGATAGAAAATTTATTCTCATAGTTTGTTTATACTTTACTCCTGAGATATGACAAGTTAAAATAAGAACAGATAATAAAAGAGAGAATAAACTTGTGAAACAAAACTGAGTGTAAATGGATGTGAAATAAACTTGAGAAGTCTTAACTCACAAAGGTATTAAAAATAGTTTGATACCAATATAACTGAGGAAAGTAATCAGTTATAAAACCAATGGAAAATTGTTGAGCAAGAACTCTAAATGATTTAATAATGTAAATAATGAATATGGACTCCTTTAAAAGTAAAAGTATCGAACTATTAAAATTTTGAAATGCTTAAGAAAATGTCAAAATAGACTTAAATTAAGTCTCAAATGATTGAGAATCGTTTGGAAAATGTATAATGAAATTGAGGCTTTTAGGAAGCACAAAATATGGATTATCTTGTTTTACCATTTATGCATTTATGGACGATGAAGATACAAATAAAAAATGAAAAGAGATGCTCAACTTACAGCTCAGTTAGTAAGTATTATCTATATTGGTCGAAACTATTGAATAGAGTACAGTGTATTTGACTTGATATTTTTGAAAATTGAATGTTCTTCCATTGTAAATTGAGAAAAGTTAGAAATAAGTATTGAGTAGAAAAGTAAAAGAGATAGCATATTTATAAACTTGTATGAAATACAAGTTAAAGTTAATACTGTGAGATTATAATCATGAAATAAAATGATATTTCTATACAAAAGCTTATATCTACTCAAGGGAAGGTTAACTGTCTTTATTTAGGTGATGACGAAAGTATGGTGAGCGGCAAGTAATTGAGATCAGACTGACAAAAATTTAAATAATTGTAGAAACATAGAAACCAATATGAATAAGTTGGTAATGTGGAAATCAGAGTAGTAGTGAAGAAGACAATCTTAAATAGATTGGTAGTTAAGTGTATGAGATGAGGTCCTTCATGAACTCATGAATAGATAATTGTTTGAAGAAGTTAGAAAAGTCTTTAATTTTCTAACCAGACAAACAAAATGTTAAGTGAATGGGCTAACAAGTTAGAATTGGTAATTGCTTCTCATCTACAAATCTAAATGATATTGTGAGAAAACATTTAAAGAATGGGTAAGAGTTCCACGATTTACTCGATTTCATTTTTTGATCGGATTGAAATTTGAGATCTATTGTCATAGGATGACTGATGTAATTAGAAATCTATAGTCATAGGATGACTTGTATAATTCTAGGTTTGTGTTAATAAATTCCGGAATGGTGATGGATTAAATGGATATGCAACTCTATTTTAGTATTTAACGTCGTGCTCAAATATTATTTGCATTATTATATAAATATTTAGACTGATGATAGTCTAATAATTGATCGGACAATGATTCTAATTAGAAATGATTAGTGATGACAAAGCAAACTGGGATGTGTATAGCAGAGTTTGGTGGATAGGGAAAGAATTATCAACGGTTTGTGAAATAATATTTAGTTAAAAATGAAAATGGTTTAGTTGAAAAGCAAGATATGCTAGATCTTACTAAATATTGATACTTGAATAGGATTCAAGGCATGACATGGGTAGTGGAGATAAGTAAGGTTATTGGATATTCCACAAACTCGATCGTTTAACTCGTCAAGAATTCACAAAATGCTAGGATTGGCATAGAAGTGGTTATGACTTTTCATTAAACCAAAAAGTTGAAATGTTTATAATCACTACTACTAAGTTGTTGATTACAATGAAAATGATTGGGTCCACTTAACGTTTTCACCTTGAAAATGGTTTTTACAAGTTCGAATTGAAAGAGTTGTATATGAAGGATTATATTCTTATATCTCTTTTATAAAAATTAACTTGTAAGTTTAAATTTTGAGGAAAAGATTTTTAATTAGTTGGGAAGAATTGTGAAATCCGAGAATTTCATAAACTTTATTAGCCTACTAATTAAGTATTTTTGGATTTTAATTGGAGTTTAGGTATCGAAGGGATGACCCACACATTACGGACTGGAGATCATAAGGTAAAATGTTATTTTGTGTTGATGAATGTCTGGTGTGTGTATTAAATGATATTTTGTCGCGAAGTTGGGGTGTGTTGAGGTGTATCCTCAATTTGTCATAATCGGGATTGTAAGTGTGTGTCTTAAAGGCACAAGTGCAATAAAAATTATTAGTTGCTCGAAAACTAGTAAACAAGTGTTCGGTATCACACGGGGATTTTACCTCAACTTATGTACAAGTTCGAATATATGGCAGTGTAAAATAAAAATGAAGTTGTTGCAAAACATTGCTTCGAGTTTCGTATCAGTTAGTAGTGGTCGAGGTTGAGATTGAGTCCAAATTGGTGTAAGTTTCGCAAAGTAGGGCAACAAAATTGGCCCGGTAGACTTTGGTATGTCGTAGACAAAGTTAAGATTTTTGGAGTTTTGGCATGACCAAAACCATTGTTTTGGACATTTTATGGAGTTTGACTATTTTGTCGAGAGGTTGACTCAATTTGGTAAAAAATCAAATTCAAAACGAGCACCCAATGTCAAAACACATCATAGTAGGGATTTCGAGAATTAATAAATAAAAAAATTAAGTTGTTGACCAGCAGCTGAGGGTTATATATTTAAACCTTAAAAAATTGAATGAAATGATTCATTTCAAACAAATTCATTCAATATAACAAATTTGCTTTGTTCGTTCCAAACCCTTTTCTGCGCGCTCTTTCGCTCCGTGATCTCCCAACATTCGATTCTCACTCAATTTGTTTCGCAAAACTATAGAGCATCGTGAGACGGTCAGTTCGAGCTAAGTTTCCATGGTGAAGACAAGGTATTGGTTCGAAATTTGGTAAATTGTCAATTCATAGCATTTTCCCTCAATTCAATTTGAGTTCTCACGATTTTGATTTTTCCTTTTAAAGGTTTTGATAGGAATTGGTAGGAATTGTTGAGAACTGATATATTGGTTTGATTTAGATCGATGTAGGATAAGTTCCACTGGTGTAGGTTATGGTTTTGATGAATTGTGCTAATGTTATTCAGTTAATAACTATTTTGGAGGTGTTTTTTAGTTGATATTGATTTACATTAGGTTTCTAAATGAACTGATTATTAATTTTGATCCAATTTGACTCTACGAGCTATGAAAATATTGTGATGTTGGTATCGAATGGTTTTATAGTCTTTGGTGTTGAGTTTGAGGATTTAATTACGAAAATATTGATTTAAAGAAGTTTTTCAATCTAAAATAAATAAAGTTCGCCTAATTGACAGGCCATATTGAAAAATTCATAACTTCTCTATCGCTGATCTAATTTTAGTGTTCTTAGTGTCTATGGAAAGTAGGACGTGAGTACTACAAGTTCCTTTCAGGCCATCATGACAAATATTAAAGTTTTCAAGGTTAAAAAGTTACCCCAAGTTGGCTAGTTGATAGCCAGTTAAAACATTTATAAATTAATAATTTTGGAAATTGTTCTCAATCGTACTTTGGCCGCAATTTTCATTGGGTTTCGTGATTTGGTTTCACTTAAAGCTTGACTCGTAATGTAATTGGTTATGCAGAGAAGCTATTGAAATCATTTTCAAGGCGATCCGATGCTTTAAGAACCCCGAGAATTTTGCTTAAAGTTGGTTGGTTGTAAGTATAAAAATTTCATTTTCTAGTTGTAATCACTCTCTCTATATATATATATATATATATTGGGCTTTGGGGTTAGTATAGGACATGAAATACTTTTGAATAGGTTATGAGAGTCTCCTAAATTAGTTTGAAGTAAGTTAAGACATTTATGATTCAGTTTTGGTTTATTTTGAGATTATAAAGTTGTAACTAAGGTATCGGATACTCTAAGTTAGTATTTGAAGTTTGAGTTTGATATATTTTGTAAAATGCGGGGAGTTGTGAGTCTTTTTAGGCCTCTCTCCAATTCTGATGTCTATTAAGTGAAAGTTTTTGGCATACCATTTTTAGGGGAAATGTTGTCGAAATATTTATAAAAATATGAAAGATAATCCCAATTTGGTCCAATTAAGTAGAACAAGTATTGATTTTTGTTGAGGATATAAATTTAGTTTTGGACCTTTACTAAGAATTAAAATGGAAAGTATTTTGAGACATACTGTTAAATGTATGGTTTAGGTGCCTTATTAGAATAATTAGGCTAAGTCAGGACTTAGTGAGACGAGTCCTGACACACACTTCCATTAATCTCTAAAAACTCGTTATTTAACAATGTGAGGGCTAACACATATTTGTAGAAACACTTAAACTAACTCCTAATCTAACTTGAAAATCCCAGACAAACTCATAAACTGACTCAAAGTCTTAATCAAACTTAAAAACAAAACTAATTTACATTACAACTCTAACATTAATTAATTAAACAAAGATGGAGATAACGTTTTTAACACACTAATTAATTAATTGATCATGCATATTGCCATCAGCTAATACTAACAAAACCTTTTTGGGTTCTCTGACCTATATATATCCTCTCTTTGTTTTCTTAATATTGCTATGAAAAAGGACTAGTTCCTAAAAAGCATGCAGTTTGCAATTTTCCCACGATCAATCGCCACCACAAAAAAGTGAAAAAATCAACTACGCAGCTCTAAAATATTTTCTTAACTTTCTTTTGATTTGATCAACGTCATTGCTTAAGTATTGTAATTATATGGAAAAGTTATTGTTTGACAAATGCAAAATTGTATGTGTTGTGTAGTGTGTTGTTGGGATGGACGGGAGTCCACCAGTGTAAGGTCAAAATGTTCTCGGAAGTAGCTTAGTGCCCATAGTTTGACTCTCAAGTTGTTTTTGGAAGTATTCGTTGACCCGCAGTTTGAAAATTATTATCAAGGTGTTCTTGAAAGTGGTCGTGGGCCCACGGTTTGAGACTTGTTGGGATTTACTTCAACCTGCTTCTGGAAGATATCGTGAGCCTACAGTTTGAAGAGCGCTGAGACCACTTAGACGTTTATCTTTTTTTATTTCGTCACTCGTTTCTCATCATTTATTTATTTAGTCTATTTATCATGCACTTACTATTTCCCTATTTACTTCATTATCCGGATGATTAGTGAACTATACTTCATTGATGCCTAAAGTACTATTGAAACTCCTCTAGATTTACTCACAAGGATTGTCTCCGCTCTGCTGACAAGTGCAGGGCCCTCTAGTAGTAAAGGTAAATAGTCAGTGATCGGTGACTTCCTCGGAGCTTCCTTTAGAGTTGGTTCTCCTCTTATTCTACGTAAGTTTCTTTTTTATATTTTGTTATATGTATATCATATAATTCTTTTTCGTAAAACTGGTTAATAAGTTGAGTGACGTTTTGTGATATATGTACATGATCTCCTCGCACTCTTTGGTCACCTTAAATGTACATGAGATTATGTTTATTGGGTTTTCACACCATAGGTTGTTCCGATTTGTTTATTTATTTTAAGTTATTTCAATGTGCAATTTACTTTCACTATAAATCTTAAAACTTGCAAATTAATAACTCAATTTAAAATCACTGAATAACTAATAATAATGGAAAGGAAGGCTGACTAGTTTTGTGTTGACCTTGTGAGAGTTAACTCAGGGGTCCACATAGGTCTAGTGTTGGGCGGGGCCTAGTTTGTGGAGGTTGGGACCGTCACAGGCTCGGTAGGCGATGCATCGACTTCAGTTCCTTTTACAAAGGAAATTGGACTATATTTTAGAGAAGTCGAAACTTCTTTGCTAATGTAGCCTAGTCCTTTTTGACCACTCGAATATTCGCCCATTTGCAAAATATCATCAAATTTAGCTTTGACTTTATTTAATTTATGCAGAGTGGCATCAGTCTCAACAAGCTTCTCTTTACTTATAGCCAATTCATTTTCTTTTGCTGCTAATTGTTCTTGAAACTGAGAAACAAGCTTTTGAAGGGAATTATTCTCTTCTTTCAAAAACACATTTTGATTAACATCATCACTCCATCGTCCATGCAATTGTTCAAGTCCAACACGTATAGATGTACCATCAAGATCTCCAGTGTCAAAGTCATAATTTGACTCATAGCCTCCTATACAATAGATATTGTAGAGGTTACAACTGCAGGTGCAGTGATATAGTGAGTTGCAACTGCAGGAGTAGTGATAGAATGAGTTGCAACTTGATTGATTATTTATGGTATGGTTGCAGTAAAAGCTGTATAAAGACTTACGATTTTATTCGCTTTCATCATCACTTTATGTAGTGGCAAGTGACTTTCCTATCTTCTTCAAGAAGGTTGAACATTCAACCTGATTATGTCCAAATCCACTGCATTCTCCATACTTGATAGTTATAAGTTGAATAAAAGTTTTTTTAGACTATGAATTGGCACGTATTTGAGAATTAAAGTTAGGACTATAATTATGTGCTTAAGCCTTATTAAGTAGTTTGCCATATTGTTTGGTAAGCAACATATATTCATTTTCATTGCATCCATAGTCAGCTTAGATATATTGAGTTGTAACTTTCGAGGCCATTGCCTTTTAATTTTTTTGTTGAGAAAAATGCATCTCATAAGTAATGGCCCCATTAATTCATTAAATTGAAGATTCTTAAGTTCCTTGATTTTTTTATTGCAGCGACCTTGACATCGAACTTTGAAGGAAGAGTTTGAATAGTTTTCTCAACCATTTTTCTATTTGATTATTTTTTACCTAATTGTTAGGCTTGATTAGTTATGTCTTTCGATTTAGTATTGTATTCTGCAATAGTTTCATCATATCCCATGCGTAGAGCTTCAAAATGAGAGGATAATAAGACCTTCTATGAGTCACTCACATCTTCATTCCCTTCAAAGAAGTTATGAAAAATAGTCCATGTATCTTTGGAAATTTTGCATGATGAGAGAAACTTAAGATGTTCTTGATTTAATGCGCTAAAGATAGCATTAAGAGTCTTTGCATTGGCAAGTAGAAGTCACTCCTCGTTTTGTGTCCAACGATTAATGTTCTTTAGTGAACAATCCAACAATGCATATGCGTGTCATTTCTTAATTTCCTTTCATACTCTTACATTCAAAGACAATATAAAAAATCTTCTATTCGATCCTTCTAATATGTGTAGTTGGAGATCGTGAGTAGTAGTGGGCTTGTTGTGGACACTCCTTTATCACATTGAATTGGTTGAGCCATCGCGAATCAAACTAAAAACTAAGGATCACACCTTTCCGGAAAACAGAATTCTTAGGTGTCTCGCTCTGATACTATTTGTAAGTTATGAATCACTAATAGCTATCACACAATAATAAACATACCACAAAACTAAAACTGAATTGCAAAGCAAACCACAACAAAAAAGAGATGTTGACATAATTCGGTCCAAGATCTACATTTGCGGTGAATCCATTAAAGATAAAGAGTTACAGATTTATGTAAGACCCCAACCAGTAATCCCTCGCTCACCAAGCTTGCTACACTACCCTTTACCCTCATAATGAACTCTCACCCCAAGATCCCCTGGTAATGTCAAGTCTCTTTGACTGGTTCCCTCAAGATCTCCTTGGTAATTACAAATTAATAAAGAAAAATAAACATAATGTTAAAAGTATTTTAAGTCACAATTGTTAAATCAAAAACCTACAAGAAGAAAAACATAACATGATCGTTGATATATACTTGTGTTCTTCCTAAAAACTAACATTGATGTAAGCTTTCTAAATCCCAAATTATCATGGATGTATTGATCATCCCTTCATACATTTGGAAAGTTGCCCAAAATGTTCTCATAAATCAATTAGGATATAATTTCAGAACAGAAACTTCATTATAAATAAACTTCTACTTTCATATCAGTTGCAACTTACTTGTTTACAGCTGCCCCAGTTGCAACTGTCATGTTTTTAACTGCCCCAATTACAACTGTCTTATTTTACAGCTGCCCTTGTTGCAACGATTTATAACTTCTCTATGAAATCCTCTAACCCAATTAGGGCGATACTCAGCCTGAAACCCTAATTAAGCCTCGGTAATCCCCCTAGACTTAATTAGAGCCAGCAACCTCTCCTTTTATTTCCTGATAAACATGATTGTATATCAAATATCAATGTAAAATAAATAATAAACGTAACGAAAATTTAAAACTTTTCTTGATATTAAAACACGATATACAATATCAAATAAAACTGAAATACACCTCGATTATATAAAATCTCTTATCCCTTATGATATTACAAAATTGTAATTCAATAAAAATATATATAACAAGGGGAGATCAATTACATCGAGGAGAAGATCAAGAATCTTAAATCTTCTCTATTCAATAATCGTAGTGCTCGTCGGTATTCCTGAAATGTTAATTCGGGTGAGCGCTACAACTTGCTCAGTAAGTAAGGATTCACAAAGTCATCAAGATTTCATATAATATTCAATAATAACATGTACCAATGATAACTATCGGGATTATGAAACGCATATAATCCAATAAATAACATATGCAAATCCATCTGTCAATGACTTTTACATTGTAATTCCCATTTTATTCGTAAAACTATGGTCGATTACCCATTTACACCATTAATGCTATTCTGTTTACTCAATCCATTAATGTCCAATGGCTCTATCCAGAATTTTCTAGTGAGTATTTAATCCACGCAACCCATTGAATTGAGCAAGAGTTATATATAGGCCGAGAAGGTAGCCCATCTCCTATAAACCTATTCTCAAAACCAGGAGTTACTCTCGTGGGTCACATTAAACATCGTTTTCCATTTAATAAAAACATCACAGTTTACATAGTCTCATATCAATCCATAAATTATATGAACCACATATACTAAAATATTTAACCAATATTGATAAATAAAGCAAATCCATACTTACCTCGATTTAGATTTTCGTTAAGATTTCCCAACTTTCCAGGCACTCACGCTTTCTTGAGGACTCAACACCTATCATAAACAATTTGTGATCAATATAGGTCCAATACCCTTTATTTAGAACCACTAAGTCAGTCCCTAAGACCTCAGAAAATTTTAAGTAAAACTTAGCATAATTGTTGTTTTCTAGGGTGGGAGTGCACTCCCTCACTTAGTGGGGGTGCTCCACTAACTAGGTTCGTCTGAATTGATGAAGGGAGTGCACTCATTTGCTTGGTGGAACGCGTTCCACACTGCACTGTCTCGATAGTGAATAGGGCGGCAGCCACTGTTCCATTACCAAATCTACACAATAACAATAAATAATCTCCCAAATCATTAAGGAGGGCCTCTAATGAGGTAACAAACCATTTCGAGTAATCAATAACAATATTTCACATAGAAATCATCACCCACCATCAAATTGAACTTGAAAAACTAAAAAACCAAACTTACCAACGTGATGATCTCTGGATTTTTAGTTGTTTAAGCTCATTAATTTACGTTGAATCAACCCCCTAATTGATTCCCTCAAGATCAAACAATAAACTCTCAACTGCTCTCTCACTTTTGATCGATCTATGAGGATAAATATGAAGGTTTTTTTATTTAAATATATGGATTTTCCTTGAGATACATCTCGAGGCTGATCAAGTGATTGATGTATTAAATTGACGCTCTTAAAGTGACATATTTGGACACCACCAACACTTACGCTCATCTCGAGGCAGCCCGACGATCCATATAATTCAAACTAAACTTATTATTTTCAATAATATATATTTATATAACAAATATATATACTTCACGTATTTTCTCGCTAATAAATTCACTGGACATGCGTATGAGTATTCTCAGGTGTGCACATTCATTTCACGACCCCCATGTCGCACTTGGTGTACCGGCTATTTATCGTTGAATTATTTATCTTCTGATTATAGGCTTGTATATAACTTCTCAATTATACTAAAACCTATAAAATTCATTAAGCATTCCAACCAAACACCAATTCATCACACAAACACATGCACACGTTAATCGAGGTATGACAAACTTAACCACGAGACTAACTCGGGTTAATTAAGATTTGAATTAACACTAATCACCAGCTTAAAGTAATAAGTCATTACATTCATATCAAATACTTGTATTGTGCAAATAATGACACTTAATTAATTATACACTAACAAGGTTTGAAGTTGAACCAAACAAAAAAAAAAAAAAAAAAAAAAAAAACCAAAATGGCTAAAATATCCTAACCTCTTACACATTTTGTTATTATGCCTCAACTTTTTAAATTTGTTACTTTACCATAAACTTTCTAAATTGTTTGATTTGTATCCTAATTCACTTTTTAACCATAAATTTGATGAGGTGACACCTAAGTAATGTGCTTAAATAATAAATTTAGTAATTATAGGTGATGAGTCATTATTTGAGTGTCACGTCATTAAATTTGGAGTAAAAAAGTGATTTAAGATACAAATATATCAATCTTGAAAGGTTAATTTAAAAAAGTTAGGATATAATAACAAAAGGTGTAAAAAGATTATGATATTTTAACCAAATAAGCCAAAAAAAAAAAAAAACTTCCATAAAGGTTTTCTTCCAAGGAAGTAAACTGCCTTGAAAGAAACTTTTTTGAAAATTTGACAAAATGAACCATACAAAACCATAGTCGGTAAACAAAGCTCAATAATGTTGTCCACTTTGTACTAGTGATCAATTCACATTTTGTTGGAGGTACCATTAAACATTCAAATATATAATTAGTTAATATATTTGTAAAATATATATGAAAAATACCACACAATTATAAGTTGTTTAATAAGTTATCATCATCTATATACTTTTTATATGAATTATAAAAATCTTCGTTTAGTGTGTTATATGTATTTGAATGGAAGCCACAACTACTCATATTTAATTTGAAAAGTGCATCATCAACAATAAAAGCATCAAATAATTAACTTAAGTTTTTGTACAACAGAATGTCACAAACAAAGTTGTAGATAACATTCTTAACACATTAATTAATTAATTAATTAATTAATTGATCAAGTACATTGCCATCCGCTAATACAAACAAAACTCTTTTAGTTTCTCTAACCCATATATATAGGGAGCGCCCCCCGTTTAATTTAATACATTTTTAAAATAAAATATCTTTAGACAAAATTACATAAATAACCCCACTATAAATCATGAATTTATTTCTTTTCTTCCTTCTACTCTTCACTGTTTACGCATTTCCCCAATTTTAATTTTCACTTTCTACACCCCTCTCTAAATGAAACCTTAAACTCATCCTCAACTATTTTCTCACTCACTACACTTAGCTTATCCTTTCTACTTAAATTTCACTTTTTATATCCCACCCTAAATTAAACCATAAACTCATCTTATTGTCTCTTTTACTTTTTAATCTCTACACCCCCTTTCATCTCTTTGTCTATAAATATACTCAACAACTCACTACCAAATGCATGCCACATCTTGATTATAGTACATATTTGGTTGAGATTCGATTCACATTCTTGACTGGTTAAAACATTTATTTGTGTTAAATTTTAACTTTTAAGGATTAAAGAATCAATTTTTGAATGTAACATATGTGGCGAATTGAGATCACTAATATGGAGCAAATTGCAGAGAAGAATATGATATACAACTAGGGGTTAGAGGTCGGGAATCATAAAGATGAAAAGATGGTTTTGTTAATGGGGAAGTGAGGGGGCAAATTTAAGCTTGGGGTACATTAATTGGGGAGTTCGCTAACAATTGAGCGGAGTGTTTAGAACATGAACTAATGTATTGAGGGCTATAAATAACATTAAATTAAACGGGTGGCTGATATAAGGTACGTGGATGGTAATAGTCACTCATTATATATATGTACATTAATTGAGGAGTTCACTAACAATTAAAGAGGGTGTTTAGAACATGAACTAACGTATTCGGGGCTACAAATAACATTAAATTAAATGGAGGGCTGATATAAGGCACAGGGGTACTAAATCTCCACCATTTGATTAAAGTATCAAGAGAGAGAAAATGCGGTCATTAAAAGCATTTATGATTTTCTCTCTCTCAATTGAATGAATGAGTTTCTCTCTCTTCAGATGGAATAACTATGATGACACACTTAAGGCACGCACCAAGACTCTTTCTCTCATGAAAGAGTATTTTTTAGATGACACACACCTAACTCACACATACACCTATAATTTCTTGATTTAGTAAGTTTTAGTAGTATTTCTCCCTATTTCTAAAAATTAATACCTACAAATAAATTGAAACTTATAAATTCAAATTTAGTTAATTTATTCAAGGACACTATCATTAAATTAATTAGCAAGCTTTTTTATACAATGGCTTAATTTTTATCGTAGTTTTCTCTATTATTCATATGATTATATCATAAAACACTTGAGCTCTCTATTTTCCATATGCTTTGTTTAAATATAATTTAGTTTTTATAATTTCTTGACTTTTGAAATTTGAACACATGACCTCCATAAATATTACCTTTTGACAAGAGATGTTTCTATCTCACCAAAGATGCTTTGACATTTAGTTTTTATTATTAATTATAGACAAAGCATTTTTTTTGTTTTGTTTTTGTTATATTTTTTTATTACATGATTACAAGATTTTTATTTGTATTATACATGATATCTAAAAATTAAATAGAAGTAAATCAATCTTGTTTTTAATTTATTTATTTCCAAATATTATTATAAAATATAGTTGTTTATAATATAATTCTCACCCATTATCATATAATATATTTGTTTATAAATATTATCTTTTCTTTAAATAAAAATATTATTTTATTTTATGATTTAGTTTTCAAACATATATGCCACCTAGGTGCATGACTTTAGTATAAATAACATTCTTTTACGCTATGCATGAGAACTACGAATTTTTTTGGAAATAAATTTTTTATTTTAAAATAATTAAATGACCAAAGGTGACATATTTTTATTGTGATATGACCACACTAATTTTTAACTTATATTCATTAAGTAACTGCTAGTTCTAATTCGTTATTTTTAAAAAAAGTAAATTCTTTAGTCATAAAATAGTTAAATGGGTGAAAACTATATATATTATCTAAATAACTATATGTGATTTATATATTAGTTGTTACTGATAAGTTTAACTATATTTGTACAAAGCATCTAGGTGAAATGGTGAGACATCACTAGCTAAAAGGAAAATTTTGGGGTGGTCGTAGATCCGACTTCTATTGAAGTAAAAAAAAAAAAAATGATATTTTTTGATAAAATAATAAAAAGTGAATTTATTAAATTTTATTTTAGAGTTTAATTAGTCTCGTCTTAATCATACCTTGATAACACTTTGATAGAGAATAAAGACACTGTGACCATCTAGTATAAATTATTATCAGTACTATTAAAAATGTGTGCACTTGATATCTATAAATAAAACTAAATAAACTCAATCACTTTTGGTTATTTTATTTAAAAAATATCATTTTTTTTTAACTTCAATGGGAATCGAATCTACGACCACCCTAAATCTTTCCTTTTAGCTATTGATGCTTACCATTTTCACCTAGATGTTTTTAACATAATAAAACTCTTATCATTAATTATAAATAATATATAAATTACATATAGTTATTTAGATAGTATATATAGTTTTCACTCATTTAATTATTTTATGAATAAAGAATTTATTTCTTAAAAAAATGACGAATTATAATTAATATTTACTTAATTAATATAATTTAAAAATTAGTGTAGTCATATCACAATAAAAATGTCACTTTGGTCATTTAATTATTTTAAAATGAAGAAATTATTTCTTAAAAAAATCATAGTTCTCAAGCATGGCGTAAAAGAATTTCATTTATACTAAGCCATGCACCTGGGTGGCATATATGTGTGAAAATTAAATCATAAAATAAATTAATATTTTTTATTTAAATAAAAATAATATTTATTAACAAACACAATATGTAATAATGGGTGAGAATTATATTATAAACAACTAGATTTTATAATAATATTTGGAAATAAATAAATTAAAAACAAGATTGATTTACTTCTATTTAATTTTTAGATATCATAAATAATACAAATAAAAATCTTGTAATCATGTAATAAAAAATATAACAAAAAACAAAGCAAAAAATATACTTTGTCTATAATTAATAATGAAAACTAAATGTCAAAACATCTTTGGTGAGATAGTACAAACATCACTTGTTAAAAGGTAATGTTTAGGGAGGTCGTGGGTTTGAATTTCGCTTAAGTAAAAAATTAATAAAAATTAAATTGTCTTTAAACAAAGCATATGAAAAATAGAGAGCTCAAGTTTTTTACGATATGATCATATGAAAAATATAGAAAACTACAATAAAAATTAGGCCATTATTTAAAAAAGTTTGTTAATTTATTTAATGATAACGTATTTGAATAAATTAATTAAAATTTGAATTTATTAAGTTTCAATTTATTTGTAGATATTAACTTTTAGAAATAGGGAATCTTACAATAAAAAATTACTAAATTAAAAAATTATAGGTGTATGTGTGAGTTAGGTGTGTGTCATTGAACACTCCTCTTTCATAAGAGAAAGAGAGAGTGAGTCTTGGTGTGTGCCTTAAGTGTGTCGTCATAGCTCTTCCATCTTGAGAGAAAAATTCATTTAATTGAGCGAGAAAGAGAGAGAAAGAAAGTTATAAATGTCGTTAATGAACCTACATTTTTTTTCTCTTAATACTTTGATCTAACAGTGGAGATTAGAGAGTAGAAGTGTGTATATATATATATATATATATATATACACTGTATATAAAGCCAATCCTCCCTCCATTTCTATTAGTTCGAAATTGACGATTATTCCATATTTGTCCTTAATTTCTTTTTTTTATTGGTTCAAAAAGGCGTTAATAAATTATTGATGGCAGCATTTTTGGAAAATAAACAAATTTAATGCTTTAAATGAATCTAATTTAACTTTTCCTAAATTATCTTCACTCACCCAAAAAGTAATTGGTTCGAATTAAAACATAGAGTAAGAGTGGTAGTTATAAAGATTCCTCTATTTCCAAAATTGTAGCGAGTTATACAAGTAGTTTGAGAAGTTGTCAAATCTCATGTTTCTTTCCTTTTCTTTAGCAGTTGTCAATCTTCCAATTTCATGCATTGCGGTTTTCTTCTCTTTTTTTGTTTTTTTTTTCCATTGATCGCAATCACAGAGATCATCTTCACTTGGAAAGCCACTTGGACATTGGATTCATCACCACCGCCAATGTCCTCATCTCCAAGTCGATCAACAAGGAGGAGGTATTCGTGTTCCAGAGAGGGTTGGTCTTCCAAAAGAACAATGGGGAGGTCCTTGTTGCGGTCATTGCTAAGTTTAACAGCCAATTGGATGGGACGGTGTCGATACCTTTGACCCTGTTCGTTGTCACGCTTCCCATGCCCGATTATGTCCTCACCAAGACCTTCCGAGTAGGCACCAAAGACATCGAGAAGATCATGTTCAGGCTTGCGCCCAAAAAGTGATTAATTAGTCGCTCCTCTGGTTGGCCAAGGTTTTGTTTTGTTGTCAAACTGCAATGCTGTCCCAATAATTTTACATTTTACATTTTTAATAATAATAAATGAATGAATGGTGTGTGAATTAGATTTAATTAAGCTTATCTCATCTTTTGTTTTATTTCATGTATTGTGGTGGAACTGAACAAGTTTTCACAAACACATCAAGGTACATCACACATTCAATCTTCAATAGCCTCTCTTTTACTACTTTCTTCTTTACTTTCCTCTTTTGATTTCGAGTTCCCAATTCGAAACGCCGATTATCATATTATAAATGGCTTTTTCATTAAATTTCTTGAAAAAAAATTAAGGAAATACACTTCAGATTTAAGATTTATTTTTTTACTTTTGTTTGCAGAGCTTTTGGTCGATTTCTTAATGTAGAAATAACATTTTGAAGTCATTTTTGAAGAAAGAAAATTGTTATTTTAGAGAGTGAGAGAGAGACTGAGCGAGGGCCTTGGTTGAATAGTTAGAAGAAGTTATCAACATGGATTTTTTTTTGTTTATTTTATTCGATGAGAGAACTGACAATATGTTAGCTATTTTAATTTTAGCTTGTAGTGATTTGCCAACATCGATTATTCCCTCCATCAAGATATGACATTATTTGTAAGGTTTTTGTGGTCTAATTTAATTATATATGCAATGTTAGAGATTTTTTTATGGTATATATAGTTGAACCAATTGATATTTGCGTTAATTACTAATTGAATTAGTGTGACTATTACATTGCCATTTTATTATGTTCTAAAACACTTAGAGCATTGAATCTTAATTTGTGTTCAAGTGACCAAAAGATATATCCCTTCTATGTTTTTTTTTCCTTTTTAGTACAACTCCTCACGCAAAGAATTAAATAAAAATAGGGTAAATTACTCTATTTGTGCACCATGTGCAGAGCACGTGCCTGTTAACTAGTATATGCATATATATCATATATATAAAAGCACGAATCACAAATTTTTGAGTGGTAATGAAATTCACTTATTTGCCCATACTTCTTCTTTTTTTATTTTCAAATCAACGTTTTCTTTTGTATCCAACTCAAACTCTAACTCCTTATCAATCCACTACACGTTTTTTTTTCTTTATCTCCAAATCAATCATGAACTCATTCTCATCAATCCAGTACACTTTTTTGAGGAAGTAATATGCAAGCATGATTAGCTTGTTTTTTTCATTTACATCTTATCTCAATCACATTAGAGAATATTGATAAGCTAAAAAAGGTACTTGTATTTATAATTTTTAATTTTTAATTATAATTTTAGTTTTTGTTAATAAATTCTTAGAAATTAATTCCCGCGAGCGGAGCGAGCGGGGGAATCGTGCGTAGCGCGTCTTGAAACTAGTATATATATATATGGTAAGGCCGAAATAGCCTTTAATACAAAAATGTCATTCAAGAATATATTTTAACTTTTCAATTCTCAGGTGCGTCCTTGAAGAAATGGGGGTGTAATAGACTTCTTATTGAAATTAAAGAGGGTCGCTAAGGGCACCCTACCATTTCCTGAAAGGCGCCCTGTTGTTGAGGGCACTAAGCAATTTACCCGGGGCACCCAAAAATTGGACCTGAAATTCTCAAAATACCCCTCGTTCAAAACAGAGGCACCCTACCACCCCCACCAGCGAACTCCTTAAGCAAGAACGAAATCATTGAGGATCGGCCATTGCGAGGATTCCCGAAAATCGTGCGTTTTCGTCCGTCTACGTGTTTCTCCTTCATTGTAGGAGGTTTCCAGTTTGTAGGCTTGGGGTGTTGGGCGATTTCGCCTCCAAATTAGGGCTCGGTTGAAGTTCGTCGTACACACACCTTTGGCGCGAAATCGATCGTTTCAAGGTACGTTGATAGTCTAATTAAGTTACATTTGGTAGAGTAGTTGTAATGTTTTTGTGGCGGTGTGTTGAATGGTTCCATTATTGGAAATTCGCGATTCTCGACCACACAGGCCAGATAGTGTGTTTACTGTCTCGGCCAAGCATGGCCGAGACAGAAGGTAAATTTTTGGCAACTCGTCGTCTCGGCCAGGCAAGCCGAAAGTGTTCACAGAGTCTCGGTTACGAATTGCCGAGAGTACTTGTGTTATCTCGGTCGAGACATGACGAGAGTTACAATTAGTGTTAGGTAATGTTGTGTCGATGGTGTACAACCGAGAATGTACTCTATCTTTCGATTGTACAATGCCGAGAGGGTTAGAGTCGACGCGGTATTGAATAGGTTATGCCATGTCGGTGATGTACAACTGAGAACGTTTCATCGCTCTCGGTTGTACATCGCTGAGACTGTTGACCCATTTTCGGTCAGGAGTGAACGAAAGTCTAGCGTATTTCACGAACCTGCTTGACCGAGACAACATAAATGAATGATTTTGAACCTTTTTTTTAGTAATTTTTTTCTTGTTCTGTTCCAGGCGCTTAAATGTTGTAGTTTTTTCAGGTATGGCTCGTTCGAAAGCACCAGTGACAAGGAAGGAGGTCGGTGTTGAGGTGTCGAGGGCTAACCAGGGGCGAGGCGACCGGAGACCCCCGACAGCATCTTACCGGAAAGAGAAAGAGAAGGAGAACGTAGATGTTAAGGGAAAGGCTAAGATAGATGGAAATCGTGCAAGCTTAGAATTGCACGATGAGGGTTCCAACATCGACATAAGGCAACCAAAAGATCTTGTTGTTGCCCGAGGGGAAGGCATCGGAGTCTAGTAGCAGTGACTCATCAGCTGCGGGGAACACGACGAAAACTGATCGTAATGTGGGTGGGAGTAGTAGTGGTGGAGCTGGCCATAATGAAGGAGAGCCAGAACTGCCTGTTGAAATGTGTGCTCCTTTCCTTGGTGGTCCTATAGATGGTGCGTTGTTGAAGAGTTTTAAGAATCATGTCGCGTTATCGATTTAGAGCAATGAGGTAATTAAAATTTAATTGAACGGAGTAATTTAAAACTCAAGGTTTTCACAAACATGACGAGATGTTTTTTTTTTTTTGTTGCAGGAGCGTCCGGTACTCAAGTGTATCAATCACGAAGCTCAGATATAAGAATGAGATTTACAGTCGTGCCACCCTGACACGGAGGGACTTCAAAGGATTATTCAGCGTTCTGGGTTGAATACGCTGATAGATTGTTCATACCGCAAGGCCAACAAGGAGGTTATATCTGCATTTGTGGAGCGGTGGCAGCCGGAGACGAACACATTTCACTTACCATTTGGTGAAATGTCTATCTCTTTAGGGATGTGAGCTTCCTCCTGAAGATTCCTGTGACGGGCAAAGTCGTGGCGGTAGAGAACTTTGCGAGGTACACGGAGGAATCTCGCTCGGACGCTATTAAGATGGTGTTGAAACTACTTGGGGTTAGCGTCGATGAGGCTGAGGAAGAGGTGAATATCAGCAAGGGGCTCACAGTGCGCAAATGTTGGTTGAAGAGTCGATGGTGCCCCAAAGCTGTTTCGAGACCCACAAATTATCGTCCCGTGGAATGCACGGCCCGAGCGTACCTGTTGTATCTTTTGTCTTGCACCGTATTTGCCGATAAGAGTGGGTCTCGGGTGTCTATCGCGCTGCTGAAGCTTCTTGAAGACTTGAATGACGTGGGAAAGTACGCATGGGGTGCAGCTGCGTTGGCCTACTTGTATCGACACTTGGGGTCTGCCACCATATTACAAGTGTCTCAGATTGCTGGCTACCTCACATTGCTTGAGGTTTGTTATAAAATAGACTTACTTTATTTTTGGTATAATTATTACGCCAACTTGCATTATGCCAGTACTAACTAACGTTGTATGTATTTGCAGGGATGGGTGTACGACCATTTCAAACTTTGTTTTGCCACACCCAATGCGAAATACATGGACTACGTGCAACCTCGTGTCTGCGGATGGATTCGAAAGCACGAGACGGTGATGAATGTTGACAAGCTCGGGTCCATTAGGAGAACGTTGGATAGGTTGCGCCCAAGTGAGGTGAGATGGTTATCCAAATCATGTGATGAATGATGTTTTTGTTTGCTTTGTTACTAACAATGATTGTTGCATTTTGATTAGGTCATTTGGGACCCATATGTGAATTACGGGGAAAATGGAGTTGTGCACGTGATGGCCTTTTACAGTGGGACGATTAAGTACATGGATGTGGTGGAGCCCTACCATCTGGAGAGGATTCTAAGACAGTTTGGCCACGTGCAATCTATACCAGATCCTCTGTACCGTCCATTGGAAGCACATCGAGGCCCATCCGCGAATAAATACTCGGTCAAGTATGGGTTCCAGCAAGACAATTAGGAGCGATGGAGGAACCATTTGTTGGCTCCCGAAGTTCGCGGTGACAAGGCAGAGTTCGAGTTTTTGGCTACACCGGACTACCTACCTTGGTTCCTCAAAGTGTCTCATCCCGTGATCACCAATCCGAGATTTGAGGACCATGACATGGTCGCCACAACCATCGCAGACAACGAGCTACCGGAGGTATTGAAATGGTTATATGTATTATGCATGCCACATGCCATTTGTTTTCATCCCGATATGTTTTACATTAACACTAACCAGATTATTTTCATCAGCATAATAGGCGTGCGTTGGACGCGGCATTACGATGGATAGACCTCCCTCCGGAGTTGTGTACGTTTGAGTCTGCGAGGACAATGGCGAGTGATATCGTCAATTTCCTTTCGGGAGGAGTATAGGTCCCACCACCACGACTACCACTCTGGCCACCGCAACCGGTACAACCGCCACATCCGCCCCTACCGAAGCAGGCCCTAGGCAATCCCAGCATGGTAGCACTTCTACACACTCCACCCCGGCCAATGCTCCGCCCGCCACGATCGATGCTCGCCCTCCGAAGAGAATGCTTGGGAAGGAGTACCAATGGAAGAATTTGAAGAAACCAAAGCAATGAGTGTTTGAGGGAACATAGAAATTTATTTTATTGTTTGGATACTTTGATGAATGTTTGATGAATGTTTTATGACAGTTTGATACATTTGATGTGTGTTGGATGAATGTTTTATGACAGTTTGGTACATTTGATGTATGTTAGATGAATGTTTTATGACAGTTTGGATAATTTGATGAATGTTCGTGGTGACAGTTTGGACATATGTTTTACATTACTTGCTGTTCTAAATTTGTTATAGTTGATATTCAGGATGTTGGCTACTATCTTGGTCATTTTGGTTTATTTAACATAGTTTTTTCTGGTTTACAAGGTGTCTCGGTCATTCAGGTCCGACACCTATTTGGAATTTTCGGTTTCAACCAATCGAAACAAACGCTGGATTCTCGATGTGGCATGGCCGAGAAAGTCCGTTGATTATATATTTTCCAATGTGTCGGTTATTAATGGACGAAGCTTATCTGAGACTCTCGGTGAGTCACAACCAACATTATGCCGATACGTTTGGGCACTGGTTGACGAGCTATTCCTTTGCAGTTGTTGAACATGGCGACCAAATGCTCTCGGTGTGCTGGTAACGAGATGGGTAATAAACTCGCAGTTACTCATGGCCGAGAATCCCTGCGTATAGTCGCGCACAGGTCGACGAAAGGCATCACTATCGGCAATGCGTGGCCGATTCGTCACGTTTGTTCTCGGTGTACTATGGCCGAGACTATATCTTCGGTCACGGAGATTGTGTGCCGACACGTCAATTTGCACCGAAACTTAAATCATTATATATCAATATAACATTCAAACATAGTTTACAAGAATCAAAATGTACAACAATACGACAATTTGCACCGAAACATAACTCATTATATATCAATATAACATTCAAACTAAGTTTACAAGAATCAAAATGTACAACAATCAACATAGCTAGGCACAAGTTTTATACTACGGTGTGTTGGGTTTTGGGGTTCATACGCGGCGGAGATTACAAAATAATTTTGACAAAAACCCCAACAGGATCCGAATCTAATTCCATTAAAAACGTTTAAACCATGAAAACTTAATCATACCTCGGTCGTAATGTACCTTTCTGAAGGTTAATCGATCTCTAAGGCACTGCCAAACACAAACGCCCCTCATCAGCAGTCCACACACGAACGGCGACCGAGATTTAAACTGCTAGCTTCGAGAGAATACCAAACCTTTTGTTTCTCTCCGAAAGGATTCAGAGCGTACCCGAAAACCCTAGTTTGTTTTAAAAACAAAAATAGAGTTTCGGCCCTTAATCTTTCATACGTGTGTTCTAACTTAAAGCGTCTATTTATACAACCCTTGTATATAGACGGTTAAATAAATTACACATATACCCCTACTTAAAGAAGTATAAGTGTAATACACCACAAGGACATTTATGTCATGAATTTTATCATATAAAATTCATTTTTCTGAACCATCTTAAAATCTCGCAAAACCATTCTTAGTGTGCGACCCAATAGGCTCATACAACGTTGGCAGTGTACCTAAACACATTTTGGTATACAAGTCATAAGCGGTCTCTAACAAGACATTATGACTACCCAAGTTGTACGAATATCAAATCGATAAAACCTAATCAATAGTGTATATAACATCCTTTTGTCACACGATATCCTTTTGATCAAACATAAGGCATAGAATTGTCATCCAACATGTTCAATTGTACTAGTCTCGATCTCTAGGTAGACTGGAAACATCCAAGTGACTTTGATCAATATCAATTCACTTTGACTAGGCATTTTAACAGTCTATCACATCGAGGGATCCACTGGATATCTCTCTTTATATGAAAGGGACAAATTCTATCTTGATTACACAACTTCATCACATTGCTCACACAGTGACCAATCATAACCTTTATAATCGTCCGGTTAAAGACAACGTTTGATTGTGTCAAATCACTGTATTCCTAATGTTGAAGTCTCTGGTAATCTCAAGTCAGATGACTGAAAAATATACCTATCATGAGAAACAACTATGACTTAATCCATGTGATGTCCTCATAGCGGGTCGATCAAATACTTTGTTCCCTAACAAGTACTCGTGATCTTGATTCGTATCCCTATACGTATAATCATCATATGATCATCAATCAAGACTCACACTCGTCTTAATTCATTATAGTTCCTAGTATAATGGTCGACTAGGGACATTTAGGATATTTCTGTAAATATCCATGGATCTTATTATAACGTAAACATGCAAATTAATTATAATAAACAGCAAATGAAATCCTCTATTTTATTAACTAAAAGTATTCATAAAGACAGTTAATGGATTGACCTAGGGCACATGCCCCAACATCTCCCACTTGCACTAGGGCCAATCATACATGCATCTAATGCCTAATGATCTAACATGACCATCATGTTTTTCTTGTGGAAGAGCATTTGTCAATGGATCTGCAACGTTGTCTTTAGTTGGTACTCTGCAAATTTTTACGTCTCCCCTCTTAATAATTTCTCTGATGAGATGAAAACGCCTGAGTATATGTTTGGATCTGTGGTGTGATCTTGGTTCCTTGGCCTGTGCTATTGCCCCGTTATTGTCACAATACAAACAAACAGGGTTAGCAATACTTAGAACCACACCTAGTTCGAAATGAACTTTTTATCCAAATCGCCTCCTTTCTTTGCATCGGACGCCGCAATATACTCAACTTCTTTGTAGAATATGCCACGCCTCTTGCTTCGAACTTTTCCAACTTACTGCACCCCCATTCAAAGTAAACACATATCCAGATTGCGATCTAAAATCATCTATATCAGGTTGAAAACTTGCATCTGTGTAACCATTTACAACTAGATCATTTTCAAAAACTTCCATAGACCAAGAACATTTCCTTAGTCCTTCTTAAGTATTTAAGAATGTTCTTTATTGCTATCCAGTGACTCTCATCAGGATCTGACTTATATCTGCTTGTAGTGCTCAAAGCATATGATACATCGGGTCGAGTGCATAGCATGGCATACATGATAGATCCAATAGCCGATGCATATAGAATCTTATTCATACGATCTCGCTCATCATTTTTCCTAGGACATTGATTCTTGTTGAGACTTATGCCATGAGACATTGGCGACAATCCTCTTTTAGAGTCTTGCAAACTGAACCTATTCAGCACCTTGTCTATGTAACCACTATGACTTAGACCGATTAGCCTCTTAGATCTATCCCTATAGATCTTTATCCCTAGGATATAGGTTGCATCTCTTAAGTCTTTCATTGAGAAACACTTCCCTAACCAAGACTTGACACTCTGCAATGTTGGGATGTCATTTCCAATGATTAATATATCATCAACATACAGTACCAGAAAAAACTACACTCCCACTGACCTTCTTGTATACACAAGGCTCATCTTCGTTCTTAATAAAACCAAAATCCTTGATTGCTTCATCAAAACGAAGATTCCAACTCCGAGAAGCTTGCTTTAATCCATAAATGGATCTTCGAAGCTTGCATACCTTCCTAGAATTCTCAGGATGTACAAAACCTTTAGGTTGTGTCATATACACGTCCTCAAGCAATTTTCGATTAAGAAATGTTGTTTTTACATCCATTTGTCATATCTCATAGTCATAATATGCAGCAATGGCAATTAAAATTCTTATGGATTTAAGCATGGCTACTGGCGAAAAAGTTTCATCATAATCAACACCTTGAGTCTACCTGAAACCTTTTGCTACAAGTCTTGCTTTAAAAGTATGCACATTGCCATCCATGTCAGTTTTCTTCTCGAAAACTCATTTACATCCAATGGTCTTACCACCTTCAGGTAAATCAACCAAGTTCCAAACTTAGTTATCATACATGGATTGCATCTCGAGTTCATGGCACTTAGCCATTTATCTGAGTTTGGTCCAGACATAGCCTCCTGATAAGTGGTGGGCTCATTTTGATCCATAAGCAACACATCACGACTATCAGTAATGAGAAGTCTGAATCTCTTTGGCTCATGTCTTACCCTACCAGATTTACGTGGGCCTCGTGTCACTTGCGGAGGTTCAATTGGTTCAGAACGTTGTTGAACTTCCAGTATCGGTTCAGTGTTTATCTGTGATTCTTGAACTTCTTCAAGATTTATTTCTCTCCCACTAGTGTCTTTTGAAATAAACTATTTTTCCATAAAGGCACCATACCGAGCAACAAACACTTTGTTCTCTGTAGGATTATAAAAGTAATATCCTTTTGTTTCCTTAGGATACCCCACAAATAAACACTTATCAGATTTAGGTGCTAGTTTTTTTGAGACTTGTCGCTTTACGTAAGCCTCACAACCCCAAATCTTAAGAAAAGACAAACTAGGTCTCTTCCCGTACCATATCTCATATGGTGTTTTATCAACCGCTTTAGAAGGAACTCGATTTAGAGTGAAAGCTGTAGTTTGTAATGCATAACACCAAAAGGATAATGGAAGATCTGCATGACTCATCATAGATCGAACGATATCTAATAAGGTTCGATTTTTCCTTTTAGAAACTTCATTCCATTGTGGAGTTGCTGGTGGAGTCAATTGGGAGACAATCTCACAATTTCTATGATGATCATCAAATTCTTCGCTTAAAAACTCACCACCTCGATCTGATCGAAGTGTTTTGATAGTTTTACCAAGTTGATTTTGCACTTCATTTTGAAACGTTCGAAACATCTCAAATGACTCAGCTTTATGTTTCATTAGATATACATAACCATATCTGCTGAAATCATCAGTAAATGTAATGAAGTACTGATAACCTCCTCTAGCCATTGTGTTTATAGGACCGCATACATCAGTATGTATTAGACCCAATAAATCACTTGCCATTTCGTTGTGTCCAATAAAGGTACTTTTAGTCATCTTGCCTAGTAAACAAGATACACACATTTCATATGTTTCTAAATCAAATGAATCAAGAAGCCCATCTTTATGGAGCTTCGTTATGCGTTTCTCATTTATGTGCCCGAGACGACAATGCCAAAGATAGGTTTGATTCAAATTATTTGACTTGAATCTCTTTGTATTTATGTTAAAGAATGGAGTATCAGTGGACATTTTCATGCTTAGAATATAAAGACCATCAAACAAATCAGCATTTGCATAAAATATACCTTTACGAGAAATGGAACATCTATTATTCGCAATAATAAAATCAGAACCATCCATATCCAAGCATGAAACAAAAATAATGTTTCTGCTCAAGGCAGACACAAAATAACAATTATTTAAAATTAAAATAAGTCCACTAGGTAAGACTAAGTCATATGATCCAACAGTTAGGGCAGCAACTCTTGCTCCATTCCCTACGCGAAGGATGACTTCTCCTTTCTTCAACTTTCTACTTCTGGTGAGTCCCTGCACATTTACACAAATGTGAGATCCACATCCGGTATCTAATACCCAGGAATCACTAGTAGATAAATTAATCTCGATAACATAAATACCCGTAGTGGTAGTCGCACTACCCTTTTTCTTTTGGGTATTTTGAAGCAGGAACATGCTAGGGCTTGACTTGTTCCATAGGCTTTGCGACAGGTGCATCAACAGCCTTGGCTACTCCAAACCTTGCCTTTGCCTTTCTTTTTAATTCCCTTTCCCTTTTAGACCGTCAACACATTACTAGAGGGTTTCTTGATATTTTGTTCAGCAGTTTTGAGCATCAAATGCAACTCTGAAATTGATTTCTCCATATTATTCATATTGTAGTTCATCACAAATTGTGAGTAACTCTCTGGTAATGAATTCATGATCAAATCTGTAGCCAACTTTTGGCTTATGGGAAATCCGAGTCTATCAAGCTGGTCAACATAACCCTTCATTTTCAAAACATTAGGACTAACTGACGCACCCTCAGTCATCTTGCAAGAATGTAGGTTCTTGACTGTCTCGAACCTTTCTTGCCTAGCTTGCTGGTTGGAACATTTCCTTCAGCGTTATAGCCATGTCGTAGGCTTCCATTAGTTCCATGTCCTTCTGAAGTTCAAGAACCATAGTTGCCAGCATAATACATGCAACATTAGTAGAATCGTTGACATGCTTATTATGCGCATCCTTCACAGCTTTCGTAGCATTGGCTGGTGGGTCCTCAGGGATTGGAGCATCCAGGACATACAACTTGTGTTCATTCTTAAGAACAATTCTCAAGTTTCTGAACCAGTCAAGAAAGTTAGTCCCAGATAGCTTCTCCTTCTCAAGGATGGATCGCAGTGACAGGGGATTATTGTTACTTGAAGAGGCCATTGATCTACAATAAAGATTATGCGAAGTTTATTTTAGTATACAGGAATAGACTCCCACTAAATTAACAATCCTCCTAAAACGTACTGTTTATTTAGGGGACTAAAATCCATATTTCATCTAATTCTGTGACAGCTATGGCATGAAACACAGAGCTAGATTATTTAGGTAGGTAACAGTTACCAATTACATCTTATGTAATTTTTAGATCCTTTTATGAGATATGTGACATCTTATGTCTTAGCATGTTTTTATCTCATCATTTGCCTAAAGCTCAAAACTATTTTGATGGCTTTATTAAGTCGGACCATTTTAAACATTAAGGTAACTCTTACCCAACTTGTCTCACCAAGATAACACAATACACCCAACTATGGCTGAAACTATATTAGTGTGATCGAAGCCTTGACAAGTGTTTAAAATGGATGGCACGAGACTTAAAATTTAATAGAGGGATTTTATTCAGTTTTAGTGATTTTATGTAAACAATGAAATATCATATATTTTATTGTTTTGTTCAATCACTAAACAATTTGGAAATTTTTTATTTTTTTTATACTTTTCACTAACAAAAGGATTTCCATACGCTAGGATTAGTTAGACGGCGGTCCCGCTGGCCGGGCATCGGATGGGGGTACAGGGGACAGCGCCCACGTTTTTTTTTTTTTTTTTTTTTTTTTTTTAGAAGACGAATCTCAATTACGAAAATTAAAATTCGCTATAGAAAATCATAATTTTCGCTGATTTTATTATCATAAATTAACATCTTAATTTATCCGAAATTAAGTCAATTAAAACATTTTAATTAACCCGGACCCACATCTAACTAATCATCTTATCCTAATCCAATTAGGACTTAAGATATTTGAATCCTAGTATATCACCAATAACAAGATTCTTGATATTTATCTCCTATCCAATAGGGATAACGAAACTGATTTTGCTTATATCTCCTAATCTAATTTGTTATCTATCTTTATCAAATAGAAACTTCATAACAAAATAGATATAACAAGATAAATAAATAATTTCAAAAATTAATTATTTATTTTGGATTTAAGATATTTGAATCCTAGTATATCACCAATAACAAGATTCTTGATATTTATCTCATATTCTAATTTGTTATCTATCTTTATCAAATAGAAACTTCATAACGAAATAGATATAACAAGATAAATAAATAATTTCGAAAATTAATTATTTATAAATAAATAATTTCGAAAATTAATTATTTGCAATTTCGGTCCTCATCCAAATAATCACAAACATGTAATCGAATCATGAACTACTATCCCAATCGAACTTAATGGTGTCATGGATCATAGAACACAAAATTCGATTCATTAAAATTATTTGAATTAACCTAACATGGTTACTACCATGTACGAAACTGATTTTAATTAAATCACGAATATGTGTATCATATACATAAAACATGATAATAAATCTCAAAGACAACTTATGTATATCACATATACATCAACTACGAACATGCTTTCAATCATATAACATGTATATATCAGAAGAAAACATGCAATGAATTAAATGGAATCGAACTCGATGGCTCTGATACCACTGTTGAGTTTTGGGGTTCATACGCAGCGGAGATTACAAAATAATTTTGACAAAAACCCCAACAGGATTCGAATCTAATTCCATTAAAAACGTTTAAACCATTAAAACTTAATCATACCTCAGTCGCAATGTACATTTCTGAAGGTTAATCGATCTCTAAGGCGCTGCCAACGACAAACGCCCTCTATCAGCAGTCCACACACGAACGGCGACCGAGATTTAAAGTGCTAGCTTCGAGAGAATACCAAACCTTTTGTTTCACTCCAAAAGGATTCAGAGTGTACGAGAAAACCCTAGTTTGTTTTAAAAACGAAAATAGAGTTTCGACCCTTAATCTTTAATACGTGTGTTCTAAATTAAAGCGTCTATTTATACAACCCTTGTATATAGATGATTAAGTAAATTACACATATACCCCTACTTAAAGAAGTATAAGTGTAATACACCACAAGGACGTTTCCGTCATGAATTTTATCATATAAAATTCATTTTTCTGAACCATCTTAAAATCTCGCAAAACCATTCTTAGTGTGCGACCCAATAGGCTCATACAACGTTGGCAGTGTACCAAAACACATTTTGGTATACAAGTCATAAGCGGTCTCTAGCAAGACATTATGACTACCCAAGTTGTACGAATATCAAATCGATACAACCTAATCAATAGCGTATATAACATCCTTTTGTCACACGATATCCTTTTGATCAAACATAAGGCATGAAATTGTCATCCAACATGTTCAATTGTACTAGTCTCGATCTCTAGGTAGATTGGAAACATCCAAGTGACTTTGATCAATATCAATTCACTTTGACTAGGCCTTTTCACGGTCTATCACATCGAGGGATCCACTGAATATCTCTCTTTATATGAAAGGGACAAATTCTATCTTGATTACACAACTTCATCACATTGCTCACATAGTGACCAATCACAACCTTTATAATCGTCCGGTTAAAGACAACGTTTGATTGTGTCAAATCACTGTATTCCTAATGTTGAAGTCTCTGGTAATCTCAAGTCAGAGGACTAAAAATATACCTATCGTGAGAAACAACTATGACTTAATCCATGTGATGTTCTCATAGCGGGTCGGTCCAGTATTTTGTTCCCTAACAAGTACTCATGATCTTGATTCGTATCCCTAATCATCATATAATCATCAATCAAGACTCACACTAGTCTTAATTCATTATAGTTCACAGTATAATGATCGACTAAGGACATTTAGGATATTTCTGTAAATACCCATGGATCTTATTATAATGTAAACATGCAAATTAATTATAATAAACAGCAAATGAAATCCTCTATTTTATTAACTAAAAGTATTCATAAAGACAGTTAATGGATTGACCTAGGGCACATGCCCCAACACGATGTACCTAAATCTACCACGGATATGGTGCCTTCGTCAACATTTGCAAGGGGCGCGATATCTCGAATTACGAATCCATCTCGCCAACCTTTGGCGCAGTCCTCAACATACCGGTCCCACGATGGATATAAAGATGGCAACGGTGCATTCACACGCAACTTCACCTATCAAAGTGAACAGTAGAACATATAAGATATTGTCACAAACCTGATTAGGGGGGAAACAAAACAATTCAAAACAAAACATAGAACTTACCCTAACCCAATGGATATTCCTGTCATTTGTCATGGCAAGGATAAGTCCGATGTGCAACGACAATGGTGGAGCACTACGTAGAGGTAGAAATGTCAAGGCACCCCCATGCGAGAGGTTTACAAGAATAACATTGAATGCAGTGGATACTAACAATCTCATGTCTGGAAGTGTCGACCATTCTTTGAAAGATGCACCAACTCGATTATCAGGACAATGCACAGCAATCTTGACAGTCTCGTAACTCGTGCCAAGCACTTCCCGCCAAAGGTCTTCATACCCGATAATCTCATCATAGATCCTTCTACGAACAATCCTCCAACCGTCTACATCGGCAAGTCCTAGCCCAGAGGCAACACACCGATATCCACAATTTCCATTGGCTACCACATCGATAGTGCTCTCAACATATGGCAACCAATCCAGTTCTATGCAATGAGCATAAGCCATGTTAGATGCACTTTGCGTGCGTCGACTGGCACGACGCATTTTAGGAACAACTTTATTTTTCTTCTTCCTCAAACTAAAGGCCTCTTCTGTGGAAAGCACGTACTCAAATCCACTCGACAATCTAGTCGTGGAAGAATCGTCATTATCGTGTTTTCTCTTCGATCCTGCCTTACCTCCGATTGAAGGCCCCGGTGTCCTTTCCTTTGTCTTTATTTTCGCCGATGGCACAACACCAGGTGTAGACGAAGGTCGACTAATCTCCTTGAGCTGCTGAATAATTCTGAGGTGATCGTCCTCATCAGTGCAAGCATGAAACTTTGCAACACCAGTTCAATCTCATCGTGCACGTTGTATCCAAACCGATCCACAAGATACTCAGGTATCATACTCAACTTTCGCCAGTAAACATGAATGTCCTCGAGAGGGATGGGCGACCCAGCAAATTTATTATGGTTTACCTTGTGTGCACAAGGAAGGCCATGTGTGGTACGCATCTCGCAACCACGACGAGTGGAGTCGTGACCAACATCCTCTCCACGTGTCAATTCATCTCTAATTAGCTTAAGCGCCCGTTGAGAGACATAACCACGCAATAGTCGATATAACTCATCAATGTATTCATGTTGGACCACATTCAAACTTAGCTCAAACGATGGCTTGAAGTTGTTGTGTTGGAGTCTAAGGATGCCATCAACCACATTCCACAAAGTCTCAAAATTGGCCTGACTGTTGCCAAGGTGTAGCTTTAGAGTGGAATGCGCAGACTCAACCCTCTGCGTTGTTGTTTCCCCAAAGTGCATAATTCTATTTGTCCATGCGGGTACAAATTTCTCCTTGTAGTTCTTTACCCATGTGTTGTCCAAGTAATCAGTAAGACCCTTGACATTCTCAAACTCACAACGCAAGTCATTCATCCTAACTTCGAATAAGGCCTCCGAGTTGGCATACATCACTCTCGTCCACCTATCCATGAAACGCGCAAAACCATCGTTCTCCTCAAACATCTTTTTAGTCTTGGCCAATACTACTTTGTTGATGTGCCAAGAGCAAAGGAGGTGAAACGATGACGAAAATACTTCTTCAATGACACTAATAAGGGCTAAGTCCCTATCGGTAACAAACACGTCAAGTTTAGGCCACCCATCCAATATGGATCTCAAGTTCTCAATTGCCCAAACATAATTCGCATGACTCTTTGATGATATGAATGCAAACCCAACGGAGAACGTCAAATGAGTAGAAGTGATGCCAACAACCTCCAACAAAGGCATTCGGTACCTATTTGTTTTGTTCGTGCAATCCATCAAAATTACCGATGAGAAACACCTTAGCAACTTTATTGAGTCGGGATGTGACCAAAATAAATCGGTGACAACATTCGTATCGGGATGCTTCCTATGCCAGGACATCCACTTATTCTTCTCCAAGATGTGCAACATTTTAGTCCTCCCACCCGCATCCTCAATTCAGACTTTTTGTCTTGCATTATATATTGTCTGCATTGTCGATACGTTTCTAACATCACTTTGCCTCAACGTATTTAGGATGTCTCTTGGCTTCACATTCCCCTTTGTCATCTGCAACATAACCTCTTGCTCCCCCTTATCCAATCTTCCGGCAAATGAATGGCCGTCTAAGTTGTTTGCGGGGTCGTGATTGTGCCTCCCACATATGACAATGACATACCATAAGGAGTCAGCATTTTCTTTTATGTCGATAAGGATTTTCCTCTTATTCTTCATTTCTTTCTTTCGAGGAAATTTTGGCCGCTTTCCCCTTCCCTACTCTTTGAGACATTCCCCTATATGTTCCAGACCTCTCACACGCAAGTTTCACCCTTCCCCTGTGCTTAATGCCCCCGGCATCAGAGTGCTTTGTCACTAGCACAAACATGTTCTCCCGACCTATCATTTGAAGCCATGAAATAGCCGCTTCTCTAGAGGAGAATGGCCTACAAGGTGTAAACGTGTCCTTGTAGTCTAGAAATAAGGTAGAAACAGGCATTACTTGTAATACAAACAATGTAACATTATAATCAACCAAAATGTACAGCACAATCACCAAAAAAGCCATAAAAAACAGGTTCTCGGTTGTACAGGTCCGACACTATAAGCAAAGTCTCGCTCATGTACAATCGAGAATTCCTTCGTAGTCTCGGTCGTCCCATACCGAGACTGCCACTATGTATCGTTCACTCCATTCCGTAAACTACGTAGACATCTCGGTCCTTTCCGACCGAGACGTTTCTCTACATCTCGGTCCTGCGAGGCCGAATCAATCGCGCACATCGACAAAAATTTTGATTAACCGCAAAAAAACACATTAAATTTCAAGAATTACCTCAAGTTCAACCTCCTCTTGCACCAGAGCAGTACAATCTTCCATTATATAGTGCAAACAAGTTCGGATTTGTCGAATTTACCAAACCCTACGTTGACAAACAAATCATCAATTTCACAATTTTAATCAAATTAACAGTTCCATCAAAGCATCATATGGTTGTCAAACATTGTTACCTCGCTGTCGGATGATGTCAAGCCACAAGAATCGATAAACGCTCGCCAAACGCAATGTCGCTTTATGGTTCACGTGCTCAGATATTGGTGGTGGGGTGCCCCTGTTTCTTTTTCAAAATGATTTGTAGGGTTTGAATCAATATATATTAAGGGGCAAAATGGTCTTTTCAATTTTAGCTGGAAATTTTACAAAATACTTGGGTGCCTTCATGAAATGGTGGGGTGCCCTTAGCGGGCCTCAAATTAAACTAAATCCTTTCATAAAACTTGAAAAGATAACTACAAAACGGTTTCGAATACCGAAATTGCAACATAAAGCCACTTTTGGAGAGTCGATCAATTTCTATTTTTTTTTAGGAAGATTCAATTAATTACCTGACCAAGCGCCTCATTATATCCACCATTTTCACGCATCCTCGCCACGTCTCTATCTTTTTTAGGGGAAAGTGAATTATATATCAAATCATTTATTCTCCTTAATTTTGAAACTGATTCTATCTAATGTGGCCAAGGGACATTGCATAAGATACGCACTCGGTGAATCTAGTGATGGTAGATATGTGCCAAAGAGTAATAGGATCACGGCGGGGTTGTGAATGCGATGAATTGGTTATGAGGGTGGTATGCGTGCTATTTCGCTTTCTACTTAATTTGGCTCTATTTTGTTTTTTCAAAGTGGGTAGTGCTATTTGGACTCGTGAGTCCGGACTCAAAAATTTTTTTAATTTCAAATACATCATTGAGCAATTAATGAAACAATCATAATCACTTTTAAAATTTTTATTATACCCCTTAAATATTTACAAAAATTTTAAAAATCTCCTTATGAGTCCGGACTCATGAGTCGAAACGGATTTATTGTTTTAAAGTCAAGTGAAGATGACAAGGTTTAATCAGATGTACACATGCATAGAATATGTCGAATTTAGGATCTTTGCCTCTAGATCAAAGTGGTGATAGGGTTTTAGCAATAAATTAACAAAAAATCTATTCGGACTCAAAGAGTCTAGACTCAAAGGGTGTTCTCATAATTTAGAACACTCTAGTGGGTCTCAATCTAATTTTAAATGGAGTGTGAGTCAAATTAGATGAGCAAGGGCAAATTGGTTATTTAACATAGACACATGAACATTAGAGTCATTCTCCATATCCTCTCTCTCATGCATTATCCCTCTCTTTCTCTCTTTCTTCAATTAGGAAACACTATTTTCCAGATGACCATATCCGTTCTCTCTCTAATTATCTCTCATTCCCTCTCTCTACTTGTCATTCTCAAGAACCGTGCGTATATGTTCTTTAATTCTCTTGATTTGTTAATTATCAAGATTTTGTGCATACGTGCTTTTTAATTCTCGAGATATGCGAGTACGTACTCTTTAATTCTCGAAATACGTACATACATGCTCTTTAATTCTTGAAATCCATAGTTAAGTGTTTTTTTAATTCTCGAGATCGTGCGCACGTGCTATTTAATTCTCGAGATTCGTACATACATGCTATTTAATTCTCAAGATCTGTGCGTACATGCCCTTTAATCTCGAGATCCGTGCATACATGCTCTTTAATTTTTGAGACCCGTGCATACATGGAGATGAGAATAAATTTTGTCTCGAGATCTGTGCATATTCGGAGATGAGATTGAATTAAGGGAGTCATGATTATTGTGAAAGGAGCTAGCACAAGCTCAATAAAAATATTAACCTTACACTTTAAACTCTAAGCATTTCGTGCTCTAACCTTAATCAAGGCCTATATGAAAATGGCCCAAGACGTGGCTATGCTTTGCCATTGTTGTGCCGAAAGCCTTGTCAAGATTCGCCCAAAGACATACCTGGAGATGACCCAAACAAGTGTAGGTCTCGCCTAGGGGCATAGTTGGTTGTGTAGAAGTACTCTCGCCTCTTGATATTGCACCCTTAACTTTTTCAAAATATTTCTTGATGAGCGTGCTCAAGTATGTGTGGGCAGACCCGAACTTGAAAAATATGCGATCGATATCACTAATGTTGATCTTTGAGTTGCGAATATAAGATGAACATCATAATTAATTATTGTGTGAGCACGGAGATGGCCAAAATGAGGTACTCGTCTAAGCTACTAGTCTTTTTGTCTTCATTTGGAATAATAATAATAATAATAATAATAATAATAATAATAATAATAATAATAATAATAATAATAATAATAATAATAATAATAATAATAATAATAACAACAACAATAATAATAATAATAACAACAACAATAACAAACTAAGCATGATAATAATAAAAATAATAATTATTGTAGTATCTCGAGGAGTATCGTCAACTCAAAACTAAAACTTCAACTCACTTAACCCTAACATCACGCTGTCTTCTCCAGAGTCTCCCCCATCTTGTTCAAGCAATGCCTCCAGCTCCAATGTCGTTTCTAACATTTTTAAGGCATAGGGCAAAACAAAAAATCAGGGTCTCAATAATTGACTAGTTTAAATTAATTTTAATAAAGAAATATAAATAATAAAAATGGGATGTAAATAAAAGGATAATAACATATAATTGACGAGTATTAACAATGAATTGCATATTGACATTTCACACATGAAAGACGATGGCTATAAGCACTACAAAATTTATAAGAAAAAACAAAGTTTTTAAAAGAAAAAGATTAAATACTTACATGGTAGTGGTATTCAGTAATTTTTGGTGTTAACAATATTGATACTATACACTTCAAAAACAAAGTAATGAATATTGGCCACTTTCTCCTAAAACCTGATATGGAATAAACGAGAGTCTTTATTCTTATTGATTTGAGTACTACTTTACAATCTATTTATAGAAGCATAAACAATTAAACTGATAAGATCAAATTGTAACTGAAAATTGACACCAATCGTGGTGATCGTGATGGTAACCGAATTGATTGTTGTGATCGTGATGGTAACCGAATCGAACCAATCTTAATAACCAATTGTAACACCCTCTCTCAAACTCAAGATGGATTTGTGGATGCCAGCTTGAGTTTGTCAATCATGTCCTGAAACCATCTTGAAAGATGAGCTTTCGTGAAGATGTCTGTCGTCTAATCAATGGAAGAAATTATGATAAGTTGAAGTGTGCCTCGAAGGAGATGTTGACAAACAAAATGACAATAATTTTCTATGTGTTTGGTGCGCTCTTAAAACACATCATTATGAGCAATCTGAATTGCACTACGATTGTCACAATGTAGGAGAGTAGCAGATGAATGAGTGACTCATATATCTTCAAGTAACCAACGAAGCCAAAATAGTTCAGAAGTAGCGTCAGCTAGTGCCCGATATTCAAATTCTATATCGAAGCGGAAAATGACTGCTTGTTTCTTACTACACCATGATATGAGGGAAGTACCCAAGAAAAAATAGTAACCAGTAGTGGATCGATGATCTGTAAAATCACCAACCCAATCGGCATTTGAATAACCAGACAAAACAAGGGAAGAGACAGCAAAGAAGTGTAAACCATGAAACATACTGCCCTTCGCATATTGGAGAATGCGAAGAACAACAATGAACTGAGTAGTACGGGGAGTAGCCATGAATTGGCTTACGATGTGAATAGCATATGCAATATATGGTCGACTAAATGTAAGATAAATAGAGTTGGATCCGGAAGAAGAGTGTCATCAGTAGGAGTCAACTTAACATTCACATCTAAAGGAATAGATGCAATAGCAACATCGGTAATTACAGATCGAGAGATCAAGTCAGATGCATATTTAGCCTGTGATAAATGATTTCCATTTGAAGTAAATGTGACTTAAAGTCCCGAGAAATAACTTAAGAGTCCCAAGTTTCTCATCTCAAAGTGTCGTCTAAGATAGTCTTGTAGCTAAAAATTCCAGTGCAATCATCATTAATATATAGAAGAAGAAGAACAATGCCTCGATCAATGTGGCTAGTAAATAATGTTGAGTCATTAAGACTTGACGTGAATCCAAATTTGGTAATGGTGGAACTGAACTTTGCAAACCAAGCAAGAGGAGCTTGTTTAATTCCATAAGGCTTGTCGTAAAAGACAGACTTAATTTGGAGAATATGCATATCCAGGAGGAAAGAGCATACATACTTTTTCCTCCAATCTCCATTGAGAAAAGCGTTCTTAATATCCATCTGAAAGAGAGACCATTGTTTATTAGCAGCAATGGCTAGTAAACTCCGAACAGAGGTTAGCTGAGCCACAGGAGCAAACGTTTCTTCATAGTCAATACCATATTCCTGTTTGTAATTTTTTCAACCAGATGAGCTTTATACCGCTCAACAGAACCATCAGAATGAGTTTTTATTTTATAAACACATTTGCACCCTACATAACTTTTGCAGGGAGAAAGATCCACCAAGTCCCAAGTGTGTGTCTTCTCTAAGGTACACAATTTTTCTGTCATTGCTTGTTGCCAATTAGGGTCAGTACTAGCCTCCCGATAAAAGGAAGGTAAGGAAGAAATAGCAGAGAAACAATAATGATCTTTAAGGTAAATAGGAGGTTATATTACCCTATCAAATCGATAAGAAGGAAGAGGAATAGGATCATCAGAAGGTGCATATTTTTCATAAATGGGTCATGGAGTGGGGTTGCAATTATTGAGTTTGACTTAAGTACATGCATCATAAGAAGAAGAGAACTTGACAAACGGGTTAGTGAAAAAAGGCAGAGAATAGGAGAGGAAAATATCGAACTTGGACAATGTGGAAAACATAGTGTGTTCCCAGAAAGTGACATGCATGATACGCAATCTCTAAGAAATATGATCTCAACACCGATAGCCTTTGTGTTCAAGTCCATATCCAAGAAAACAACAAAGACGAGCACGTGGTTCAAGCTTAATATGCTTAGAAGGATTGAGAATAATAAAACATGCATTACCAAAAACTCTAAGATTAGTATAATCAGGTGTTTTGCCATATAATCGTTCAAATAGGGAGGTGTTTTAGAGAATCAAAGTAGGGAGTTGATTTATGGTATAAACATAAGTTAGGGCAGCCTTACCCCAAACCTTCTCAGGACATGATGCTGAAAGAAGTTGAGCTCGAACAGAATCTATTATATGACTATTTTTTCTTTCAGCTCTGTCATTTTGTTGAGAAGTATAAAGACATGAACGTTATACAATAGTACCCTACAACTTAAGGAACTCTAAAAGAACATAATCTTAATATTCTAAAGCATTATCAGTACGAACTATTTCGATTGAACATGAGAATTATGTTTTAACCATATTAGAAAATTCAATATATATTCATGATAGGTCAGACTTATGCTTTAGAAAATAAATCCAAGTGAATCGTGAATAATCATCGATAAATAACATAAAATAGTGATAATCATTCACAGTGGAAGAAGGTGCAGGACCCCATATATCTAAACGAATTAAACCAAAAAGAGTATCAACAATAGAATTATTAAGGCTAAACGACGAAGTAGGCTGTTTTGCTAACCGACAATGCATACAATCAAATGATTGAAACTTCGAAACATCTAATAATTCACTACAAACAAGAGTACGAAATTTACTAGCAGAAGCATGACCAAGATGAAGATGCCATTAATATACAGAAAAGATGAAACAGCGGTAGAGAGTTTCGGAGAAGTAGGCGAATGAAGCTTTGAGAGCTCAAATAATCGTCCCACTTTGCTCCTTGTTCCAAAAATCTGACCCATCCGAAAATCCTAAACCTAACAACCAATAGGAGAAAAAAATTGATAAGTTAAGATTACATAATTGACCAATTGAAACTAAATTTAAGGAAAGATTAGGGACACAATAAGTGTCAATAAGAGTAATGGTTGGGGTAGAGGTTGTTCCTGTATGAGTAATAGACATACAACTTCTATTTGCAGCATGGATAGATGAAATAGACTGAGTGTGTTTACTATTAAAGAGGACAAACAACTGAGAAGTCATATGATTACAGCGATCCGAATCCAAAAACCAAAATTTACCTGGAGTAACAAATAAGGCAGTGGCTTTATGGGATATCGCTTGTTTAAGAAGTGTTTCTATTTCACTTAGGGTGTGTTTGATAGCAAAAAAAATCTTCAATGAGAAAAAAACTTTTTTTAGCAAATCTTCTTGAGAGAATTTTATAATGAAAATTTTCTCATAGTTGTTTGATTGCACGAGAAAGAATTTTCTTTTATGGTTCAATCCGTGTGCGCATCTAAATCATCGTCGATGTCGGGCGGCTCGACGATGATATTGGTGACGAAGCCAAAGACGAAGAACAAGAAAGAAAGTATATCCCCGAAAGAGTAGCAGATGCCAAGTTTGTTTGGGTGGAAGAAATGATCAGTTCGTGAGAGAGATTGAGAGATTTTCAATTTTCCACACTAAAAGATGAGAAAATAAATGAGGAAAATAGGGGAATGTGGTTTTTTTTTCTCTGTGCAGTTACAAAGCTATCAAACAATGGAAAAAACGGTTCAACAAAAAAAGTAGACAATTTTCTATGATTTTTTTCATTTTCTTTGTTATCAAACACACCCTTAAAGGAATATTAGTAGAGGAAAGTGACCCATCAGTGACAGCAGCGACAACAGAGGAATCGATCTTAGATGCAGACTTTGCCGCACCCTTGGGACGAGGAGGAGTTGGACAGTTTGACACCATGTGACCACGCTCATGAAAATACATACACTCAATAGTAGGACAGATAGAAAAAGCATGACCCGTACTTTTGCAATTCCTACAAAATGAGGATCTAGACTTCGGGCATGACGGAGTAAGTGCAAGTGTAACTTCTGAGGAGGTGGAAAAAGGTTTAACCAATTCCAGCCTAGTTTCTTCAAGCAAGACTTCCTTGACAGCCGCATCAAGAAAAGACAAGGGATCGCGATGTAACAAGAATGCACGTACTGATTCATACTCGGGACGAAGAGCCATAAGAACTTGTATGAGGTGAAGATGATCCCGAGTGATTGTAACTTGTTGTAATTGATTCCAGATTGGCTGAATAAAGGCTAAAAAATCATTAATATTCTGACCACGTTCTTCCTTAAGATTGTTGAGATTAGTAAATAATTGATAATATTGTGTCAAACAGGAGACTTTATATCTAACTGACAAAAAATCACAAACTTCTTTAGCAGTATTATACTCAACAAATCGAATGTGAATAGAGGGTGTAGTGGTGTTATTGAACCAAGTGATGACTTCGTGATTTTTACGAAATATTTGTTGTCGGGTTCCTTTTCATTTTGTTCTGGCCTGACAATGTCCCCGGTTACAATACGTCAAAGCTTGCGACCAATAAAAAACTTTCGATCTGTTGTGACCATAATGGATAGTTAGAACCATCAAGAATTGTTGAGATTGGTCGCGATACCTCATTTTGCTCCTCCATTGGACGAGACATTATAACAAGCTAACGGCATTTGCTGAGCTGAATTTGGTGGAGAATCGGCTAGAGCACGGTGGTGAAAAGGTTTTAAGGGCCAACAATCTTGGGCTGGTTTGAAGTGAAAAGGTTTTAAGGGCCAACAATCTTGGGCTGATTTGAAGTGAAAAGGTTTTAAGGCCCACGGTTGGTGAAGATGAAGACGTTGGTGAAGATGGATGGAGGCGGCTGTTGATGGAGGCGACTGTATGGACGGCTTAACGAAGAGGGGGAAGCGGTGGCTGTTTGGACAGCTGAAGGTGGCTGTTTGGCTGGTGATCAATGATGATTCAGGCTGGACAGTCGGACGAAGACGAAGACGCTGAACAGATGAGGCAGAGACCATGAACTGAGAGGGTTGAATAGAGAGGGCTAAAAGATGAATATGTCTTTATCTTCACGGATGAGAGCCCACGAACGATGTGCTTCGCACCAAGCACGGCTGATACAGAAACAAAACAGAGATGACAAGAGCACCTGGGTCTCTATACCATGATATGAAATAAATGAGAGTCTTTATTCTTGGGGTTTTTCATAAAGTACGGTAACTTACTTTTTTTTATTCATGAAATATGGGTACTTTTTATTTACAAAACTAGGGTATGTCTCCTTTTGAAAATGAGTCATTGATGATGAGGTGGCTCCATGTGTCGATGTGCGTTGATGAAGTGGAGTGAATTGCTCCTTTTGAAAATGAGTCATCTATACAACTAATGAGGTGGAATGAATGACACCTTTTCAAAAGAAGCCATCTATACAAAATACAAAACCTCTTATTTACTTATCAAAAGGAGTAATTTGTTCAACTCAAAGTGGTGAACCCATACAAACGTCATGTACGTATCGAGATGGACAAGCCGCATCACGTACGTATCTTGAGATGGACAACCCGCATCACGCACATATTTCGAGGTAGACAACTGATGTAAAGGACACGCACGTATATGGACGTAGACAATTCATGCAAACGTCACGCATGTAACTCGTGCACGTGGAGAAGTCATGCAAACTACACGCGCATATGTCGAGGTGGCTGACCCGAGTAACCTCATTCAATTCATGCAAACGTGACATGTATCGTAACGTGTTTAACTCATGCAACCTCGTGCAATCCATGCAAACGTCGAGTACGTATCTCGAGGTGGACAACTCGTACAATCTCGTCCAATCAATGCTAACTGTGCAAATGTCATACACGTATTTCGAGGTGAGCACCCCACGCGAATGACACATACGTATCTGGCGGGGGACAAGCCATCCAAACAACATGCACATATCTCGAGATGGACAATCCATCCAAATGTTCTGCACGTATCTCGAGGGGATAACTCATGCATACCTATTAAAAACCATGTAACACAATCGTGATCATAAGAAGAGATATGTAGATGAAAAACTGTAAAGGCGAAAACCACGTTATATCTTTGTCTAGAATTTAAAATTAAAATAATAAGAAAGTTTCGAAAGTATGATTTCATTCCATCAAGAAATTTATCATACAGTTCTATCGACGGTTACGTTGACGTTGCTCTGTGATGCAAACTGGACGTACTCTATGTCGAGTTGGACGTTGTATTTGTACATCCGGTTGAGTTTGTCGAGGTTGATGATCTTGCATTGAATTTTGTTGAGTCGATTGATGGTCTTCCTCCGGTTCACTCGACTCACCTCTGGTACTGATGCTTCCAAAAATCTGAGGTTGAACCGTCCCAAAAAACTGACTCCATGTATGTGGTTGGCCGAAAGGAACATGAGGCGACGACATTCTTAACATGTTCATGAATGAGCCATCTCCACTATTTGACATATTAATTGTAATTATAACATGGTGGAGTAAATGGACTCGACATGTATTGAGGCAATAAAGGATACATTGGATGTCTAGGCATTCCATGGTCCATATATGAGACGACGACCCAGGTGCATAAGGATCAAAATGGTAAGGAGGAAGATTCATGATCGGGGTGTTAGGTACAAACATTTGAGGTTCAGGTTGCATTGGAGAAAATGTAGGAATGTACCCATAAGAAGAATGACGTGGTGGGGATGAGCGTTGGCTACTGTTACCAACAGTCTATGTTCTTCTCGCTCTCGGATGAGATGAACATGGTGTAGGAGGATGTCTGCTACTCTCAGCAGCAGTTTCTTTCCAACGAGAATGTCTGCTACTCTCAGCAGCAGTTTCTTTCCAACGAGAAGGACGTGGTAAATGAGGGCGTTTAGTGCTCCCACCCATATTCTGTGTTTGTGTTTTTCTTCATCTCACCTCTCTATTTGATTCTCCTTGATCATTTTCTTTTTCATTCTCCTCATCTGTGGCCTGTTCGACATCAATTCCACTATTCCATAGAGTAGACCTTTGCCTTTCATCTTCATCCAAAATCTTGATGCCTTCATCAAGCGCAACAAGACCTTACTCGTACCCATCCTCAATGAACATTTGCTGCAATTAACGCACCGAGTTACAGTGATATAAAAACAGGAGGTTAGTACACACGATTTAAGATGTAAATCGTGAGGAAAGAAGAATAATAGTTTAAAGGTTACCGAATAGTCATGTAATGCCCCGTCGTGTCCAATGAATCTTCTAGTGACTGATCGATACCACGTCATGTAGTGTTGTTGATTATGTCTTTCTTCTTATTCCGCTGTGACTATGTTGTCACCACCATTTTCCACATTTTTTATATAGTTTGTGTGAAAATCCAACCATTTTTCTTGAATGTGTCATCGCATCTCGATGCGGTGCAGTCGAGTGTCGTAATCACAGTTTGGTGGCTCGGCCAGTATCATTTTGAATTGTCTCAAAACTCGTTCCGGTCGATGTCGTTCGACTATGTGGAAACAAATTATAGGAAACGTTGATAGCCAACCATCGTGACTATCGATACAGTATTTGGGAAGAGACCCGATGACTTTTGCATAAGGTTTCTACACCGCGTCATCCGTCTTCTGCGAATTGAGTGCATCACGGTAAGCTGATAAAACATGTATCGCACTCTGAGTAACCGAAAATGCATCGATCTATCTGTATAGAAAACTATAAATTAGTAAAATGAATATGTAGTTAAAATTATAGAAATTACGATATAACATTTGTATTACACGAGTCCCAAAGGGACGTTATTAAGCATATCTTCTCCATCCATTGTTCGAGATTGAACTGTAGGAACACCCAGCCACCTTGGTGTTATGAATGGAAATCTATTACATACCCACAGTTATACAAGAATTGATGCATCTGCAAACTATTGTGCACCCGCGCGAGATCCACAGCACAACTCCCTGTACAAAAAAAACCAAACGGGCACTCCCTCAACTATACTGTCCAGCTATGTCAAAATCCTCGAGCAACGGTAGAAACATCAAATGTACATATCGATTTGACTTATCGATGAATAAACGACAACCGATTAGTTGGAGAATGTACGATCGAACATACCGTCGCACCGACTCCTCGTTATTGTCGTCATGGATAACTGGTACGTTACGTTCAAGCCATTCGACTTTCTGTTTATTTCCATGAAGGTCATCTCCAACGGGAATTCGACCAAGTAGCCTCTCACACACCTCAACATAGTCTGTATCGGTGGTTCCTGTCACAGACATACCTTTGATAGGTAGGCCGAGCTGTACCCGTACTTCTTGGGGTGTAATAGTGCACTCGCCACATTGCATGTGAAATGTATGTGTCTCTGGGCGCCATCTCTCAACGAATGCAGTAACCAAAGCCCAATCAAAGCTGAAAATGATACGCGTGAAATCCCATAAAAGCCACTGAAATGTAGATGTGGGATCATTCGAGAATGATACTCTATCGTTCGATCAACGGCAGTCCGTCGTCGACGCACGCACAATGTTTCGTACACCTTAGAATTGATAATAAGCTGTCATATATATATATATATATATATATATATATATTATACATTCATTCATGAACATCGAATGTATCCATCTTAAAAGGTTTACCTGGCCCGTCCACGCTCGCGAGGATCTGTGTATAGATTGGAGATGTAATAGTGAAGGATCTGATAGACCTGGATCTATTTGTGTACGAACTACAATTTAGGGAGTTTTAAAAATTAGTCGTGTTGTTCGAAAAGTCGCCACAAATCATTATTAAAGGTTCAATATAACGAATACATAAACATTTCATGACGTAAAATATCTGGATACTTCAAAGGTTCAATATAATCTAATTACATACTTAAGCCATGAACAAACAATATACAAAATAGACTATTGGTTTTCAATGGAAGATTGAGCTCTGGCTGGACAATTTTTTTTGTTATGTCCCTCTGCATGACAAATGTCGCATCGGTTCTTCCTAGTAAGGACTCGATCACGATTTTATTAGGACATGTTGTTCTTTTATGTCCTTCTTGATGACATATGCCACATCGCAAGACTTTTGAAACATTAGGAAGATCTATCTCGTTTTGCCTTCGCGTTCCCTTTGGTCTCCCTCGGCCACATCTGCACCTAGGGTCTGGTATGATCTTCGTCGCAAAAGTCGACCAATATTTCTCATCTGGAATGGCTATGAAATTGAAGGAGTAACATTGCGCGTAAATATCTATCCAGTAGTATGGTTCAATAAATTGCGAGTAGCTCACTCGAAGAAAGGAACATGCAGCTGACACATGTGAGCAAGGGAAACCAAATAATTGTTATTTATTGCAACTGCACATGCGGTCCTTTAGGATAACGACTTGTGTATTGTTGCCTTTATGCATGCGATCTCCATGTCGTCCAGTAAGAACTTCGAACTCACCTATGTCACGATTTATCAAATTGACTTGACGCCTCATTGCAGCTTGTTCGTAATGTGCGAGTTTATCCGTGACATATTTCATGTATGATCGCCCGTTTGAGATTGCTTCATTCATTTCTTGTTTACGTCGATCGTGGTATGTCACCAGTCTATAGTAAATCATTTGAGTCATCGCTGTTATTGGCAAAAATTGAGCCCTCTTCAATACACCGTTAAAACACTCTATAATTGAAAAATAAATTTGTATAAGAAATATTACTTCAATGAAAACTAAATCGTTGAATGCAAAACAAAATCTGCATGTCATACATACCAACACTATTAGAATTCATCCATCCGTACCACAAGCTTTCGTCATGCGATTGAGTCCATAGTTCTTTGGGGATGACATTGACATATTGCAGACATTGAGGGGTTCGCGATGATAAGTATGCAAAACGCTTCATGTATGCATTAAATTTCCAAACTTGATATTTACCAGCTGCTCGAGAAAGTAGGTTTTTCAAGGGCTCCTTTTTTAGTTGGGTATTGAAATTACTGACCATGTGTCGCAGATAATAACGGTGGTATCCTTTTGGGGGACAAAAACCATTGGTAAATGTGTTTACCGCCTCCAGAATGCCAGGGTGACGATCAGAAATAATGCAAATATCATCTATATCCGTCACGTATTTGCGCAACATCCTCAAAAACAATCCCCACGAATCCGTAGATTCAGTTTCTGCGACGGCAAATGCTACCGGTAGTATGTGTCCATTACCATCAACATAGATGACAATCAGTAGCTTACCACTATATTTGCCATATAAGAAAGTCGTGTCAATTTGAAGTAGAGGCCTGCAAAACCTGAAAGCTTGTATTGATGCTTCGAATGCAAGAAACACATAAAGAAATTGAGGACACTCTATCCTTATCTTATCAGAAGCCTATTGTCTATGTGACCACTCAAATGTTGTCCCCGGACTCTAGCGTATGACTCATCTTGACAATCTTTACGGTCGCCAACCAGCTTAACAATCTAGTGTAAGACTCATCCCAATCTCCAAATACATTTGCAACTGCCTTCCTTTTAGCATCCCACATTCGCTTGTAGTTCACTTCGAGTCCTTAGTTTCCCTTAATTATTTGTATTAATGCCTTAATAGTTATTGCTTAATCTTTCTGGACAATGTTTTGGATCTCTCGCGCAAGCATGTTGGCATCGAGTTGGACATAACCGCGTTCTACGTTGGGATTTATACAGTTGTGCGACACGTCTAATTGTGTGATCTCCCATAATTGTGTTTTCTTTTGCAAACAAGCACGAAGATGCCACAAGCACCCGTCTTGCACACTTCTGCACTTGATCGCCCAAAAAGTTGTAGTCGACTTTATCACATGATATTGACAATGTCTGTAAACATGCCACACTTTGACGACATGTTGTAAGTCTTTTTTGTTGTCAAACCACATCTCTAATCCCAAATCAAAATTAGACGTGTCCTCCCCAGTTTGTTGATGAGAATGTTGGGTCGCAGTGGAGTTAGCCACCTCCTAATAGATTTCATTATACACGGCAATGGTTGGTAAACTTCATCATCAATTGCTTCCTCCATGAAAATCTCTTCATCGATAGCAAACTATTCACTATCTTGCACATTTTTCGCCCCTGGAGGTTCATACTTTGGGTCATCCGCGACAACATTTAGGTTTCCCAATCGATAGATGGTGCAGCATCCTCGGGGGGATCCACATCCTCGTCCGCGTCATTAATCTCATCATCGTCATTGGGTTCATCATCACCATGTGGTGATTGCGTATGCAATCTTTCCATCAATGATATAGTGTTTGACGTGCTGATATCTTCATTTACTAGTTGTGATTGAACTGTACGATTATGAAAATAGTCGATTGGCTCAAATGTTAAATAAATATCTACCCTTGAAGTTAATGGTAGATTGGCCACTGTCACCCATATCAAGTCGAAGTGCGTCGCATCTTCCAGCAATACGGCGACAAAATACTGTGAACCCTCGGGGAGGGTTATCGAGTGACGATAAGTCATCCTTACACTACAAGAAATTTGAGCTTTTACTACAAATTTGACAAATCATTTGTCACGGTTTAAATTAAGCGTATCCAATAGGCATTTTAGTGACGGAACATTAATCGTAAACAAAGCTTTTATACATTAACACTTATTTTTGTCACGATTTAGATTTTGCATGATGAAAAAAAGCTTTAGAGACAAAAATGTTTCCATCACAAAAAGGTAAAGAAATTTCGTCACGTAAAGTGTCTTTGCTCACAATCATTATTCCGTAACAAAAGAAAACACAATTTTTTACGCACGCACGAAACGAAACCCCCCTGCAACCTCCTTCCCATTTTTTGTTTCCATTTTTTCGCGCGAAACCCCCACCATTTTTTCTGCCCTTCTCGTCCCACTCCTCCACCTCCTTCATCCGCCCTACTACTCACACCAATCATCCTCCTCAAGCCTCCGATCCACCATCATCGTCATCCTCGTCATCGCGTCTCCACTTCGTCGTCGTCCTTCTCGCACTCGTCCTGCCTCTACTTTGTCGTCCTCTCTGATCCATCATCGTCCTCTTCCCTAGTCGTCATCATCGCGCCTCCTCCCTAGTCGTCCTGCATCTTGTCGACGCCTTACCCTCGCGCCTCTGCATCTCGCCGATGCCTCACCCTCGCGCCTCTGCTCCCTGATCGTCCTCTCACCGACGCCTCACCCTCGCGCCTCTGCTCCTAGGTCGTCCGTTGGGCGACGCCTCACCCTCGCGCCTTTGGTCCCTAGTCGGCGAGCTCCTTGGTATTCCTCTCGCTGACGCCTCACCCTCGGGCCTCTGCTCCCTAGTCGGCGCCTCTGCTCCCTGGTCGGAGCCTCTGCTCCTTGGTCGCTGGTGGGTGCCTCTGCTCCCTGGTCGGTGCCTCTGCTCCCTAGTCGGCGCCTCTGCTCCCTAGTCGGCAAGCTCCCTGGTCGTCCTCTCGCCGACGCCTCACCCTCGCGCCTCTGCTGCCTGGTCATCCTCTGCTCCCTAGTTGCACTACTTTGCTCCCTGATCGTTGCTCTTTGATCGTCTTCGCATTCCTTCGTCGTGAGTTCTCCCTCTTTCATCTCGAAACATGTTTCTTGTTTGTTTTTGTGGTTAATTGACATTTTGATGTTTTTTCTGCTTGTTTTGTTTGATCTTACAATGATTTGTTCCTGGATAAACACTGGTTTCTCTTTACTATGACCCTAGCCAATCACAATGAGGCATATAAATTTGATGTTTTCACAATGAGGAATATACATTAACATTTTCAACAAAAGAGAAAAAATGTCCTATGATATGATGTATGTATGCACAAAAGTGAGCCTCATTAGATATTCAGCCTGATCTTGAGAAGTTCAGTTAATCTTCAGAGAACTTGATTGCATGGGAGAACCAATAGATCCTTCGTTTCCTGAAGGTTGACCATCCTTTACATTTAATTTACTCCTGGGTAAACCACCCTAAACCTCCGTGGATCCGTATCTCCATAAGTTGGTGAGGTACCAAGGTTGCCTTGTGCTTGAGCTGCCAAGACCTGTTGTTGTGGTGTCATAATTTGAAACCGATTTGAGCCTTGCGTAATAGGCTTTTGTACTGTGCACCTAAACTTGGGCGTAATCGATTAATGCCCTGTATAGGCTGTATTATAAATTTACAATAGTTAGTGCAATCAAAACATAAGCATTTTCAATGTTCACCATCTCAAGGTAATTATTTAGCAACAAACTTACAATCAAAGGCCAACCCTTCAATGGGAGTCCACTAACACCTTGGTTCATACCAGCTGAAATAGGCAAGAAAAGGAAAAATAAAGCGAGTTAAGACAGAGGAGCTCTGACAATATTACAAGAACTATTGCAATTAACTCTACATTTTGGCAGTTAAGTCCCATTTTTCAGCAAGCATGATGCCAAAAACTCAGTGATATCTTTTTCCTAAGCCTTCATTGTTCAATGTAATGCAATGGTAAATGGGCCTAGGATAGAACCTAAAGTAGTCAATTTTATATGCTTCAGGTGCCAATTGTTTCCTTTGCTTCTCAAATCATTGAATACTTGCATTTCATTTGGACCGTAATACCATATTTAAATCCTAAAATAATCATTAAACAGCTAAGCAACAAAAAAGGAAATTTATCTCAAGATCCCATGCTCAACTTTCGAAAGAATCAATTGTATGGTGTTCTCGGAACAATCCATGCAACTATATGTTGCCATAAATTACTTATGACATAATGACAAATCAAAGCAATGTTCCACATTTTACTCAAGGTCAAAACAATGCCCACCATCATTCCATTTGTTAAATCAGTTAAAAGCAAAGCAATGTTCTCTAAATTTTTCATTAGTGTACATTTGATCGCTGAACTTTGTTCGATTTAGTAATATATATTAATAAAAATTTAGAAACCAATAGCATATGGCCATTAAAAATAAAACTTCTATTTAAAAGTGAATACCTGTCAAATGGCATATGGCCTCTGATACAAGGTTGTGAATTTTCTTACATTCATACAATGTGTGTATTTGGTCGGATATTTCATATTTATTTTACCAGTAAAGCATGTCATGATCAACATTATAATGCATTAGAATCATGTATTGAGGTAATTGCTTAATCTTTGATGTTTTAGTTGTTTGTAATTTCATGTTCGTACACTTGCTATGGATGATTAATATATTCTATTGTAATAATCTTAATTTATTTGTGTTAATGTCGTGTTTGATAATCTCAGTGCAGAAATAATGGATAAGAGTTGGATATCTTTAGTTGATCGAAACGCTCAAGAATGTATGGATGAGTATGAACAATTTTTAGATTTCGCTTATGCCAATAACGGGACAAAGGAAAAAAATTATTGCCCATGCAAGGAGTGTTGCAATAGATTTTTAAAGTCAAGAGAAAAGGTTAAAGGACATCTTATTTTAAATGGATTCTTAAATCATTACAAAAATTGGATTTATCATGGAGAATCTAATACTCCTTCAGATTGTTATGAAGATAATGAAGAAAGACATAAATCGTTTCATGATGATATGGTTGGAATGGTACATGATGCATTTGGGATTCCTAATATTGATGATGCGGAGACTGGAAACTCAAGTGAATCTACACAAGTGTTTGGACCTAATGAAGAAATCAAATCCTTTTGCGAACGTCATCAGATGGAACACTTTGAGAGGAAGTTGAAAAGCTTGCAAATGGCCCTAGTAAATATGCTCGGAGATTTAAGGGGTATATAATAAATGGTATGTGTTTTCGCATTAAAGAAATCGACAATAGAAGAGCAACCCAAAATAGTGGTATATATGGATACATGTACCATGAGTTATGCCAGTATTAATGATAAGAATCCACGTCGGGGAGAAGTCACTTACTATGGAGTGCTCACTGATATTTTAGAGATAGTTTACCCTACCAACCTCAAGTTTGTTTTGTTCAAAGGTGATTGGATTGATTATAAGACTGGGAGGAAAACGGATGATTATAAATTCACCTTAGTGAATTTTAATCATCTTCTATATCGGAATAATCAAATTGGAGACGAACCTTTTATTTTGGCGGCTCAAGCGAAACAAGCTTTCTATGTGAGAGATCCTTTAGATCCTGATTGGTATGTTGTTGTCAAAGTGACAAGCAGGGATGTTTTTGATAATATTTCATAAATAGAAGATTGTGAACATCAACAGTTAGCTCGAAAGAAAAGTGGAGATGACAGTAATTTCGTATGCGTGAGACAAGATGTCGATGGAACTACAATAGAAGTAAACAATATTGAAGATTGAGAAGAATGGATTGTGCATGATTATTCATAAAATTCTTATGTACCATATTATGAAAGTTAATGAGTCATTATTTTGCCACATTTGATTATTGTCGCTCAATTTATTATTTTTTATTTTCACGATGATTTGTTCAACATTATAATTACCATCATTTCGGGTCCATGGCTTGTGTAAAGTCTTCGAAGAGAACTATGGAGGATTATCTCAATTCAAAAGAATAAGCAAAAGAACAATCGCATGAAAGTGATAAAACAAGTGAAGCATTGATGCATTCATCCGATGCAGGTAAGATTTTGAATTTTGATATCGAGTATTTCTTATATTACAAACACTATTTCTAATTAATTATGCATACAGAGGAACAATCAATTACAACAACGAAGAAAGGTAGAGGTCCAGCTCGTCCAATTCGTATTTGGGGGTCTGAAAATAGGTTGAAGCTGCAATTTAATGACTTCATGCAACCTATTGGAAAAACCTCAATTAAATTCTCAACGCAATTAGGCATCATGGCTAGAAACGGGTCTTTAGTATCATTAACGTAAGAATCATGGAATGATATGCCTGAAGAAAATAAGAATGCCATTTGGCGTGAGGTACAGGTAAGAAGATAACTATACAAATGAAAATAATATATTATTTGTATAATTGGTTTGAGTTTGAGTTTCATAATGTTTAAGTACAGGATAATATTGATGCCCCACTTGAGTTTCGCAAAAATGTTTAGAGAAAGTTGCCAATACCTGGAGATCGTGGAAGCATACATTAAAAGTGCATTACGAGAAGCATAAAGATGATGAAGATATTCTTACTCGAGTGCCTGATGAGCGCGTATAAGATGAACAATGGCCAACACTTGTGAGGTATTGGAACGAAGATGAAGTTAAGGTACAAATCAAAATTCTTAGTCTTGCATTTGATTTAAGCTCATTAAAATAATTCCATCACATTGGATACAATGCTTCCTTTTATTGAATTACCTTAAAATTATGTAGATCTTTGAGTTAGTTTTTTAGAAATGAATAATAAGTTGGATTTCAATTTAATTCGTTTTTATATGTGTGATAAGTATTTTAATATTGATGCAGAAAATTGTTAAAACAAATGCTGAAAATAGAAAACAAAAGACTATTTTCCATCGAACAGGTCACAAGTCTTTCGCGAAGTACGTCATAAGGTAATCGAGTAGGTTCTTAAAAGATTTTTGAGTGTTCTCTATTTTTTAATGATAATCATTTCTTACTTGACAATTTTACCTTTAAGAGAGAAAATAAGGGTCTACCCACAGACCGTGCTTCAACATGGTTGACAACTTATTATAAAAAGGCAGGAGCTAGATCGAATGAAGATACAGAAGAATTCGCGATAAGAAAAGATTTATTTCTTCATAACTAGTAATACATATTTAGTTTACATCATAACAATTCCTTTTTATGTTAATATCAAATTTTATGTTTGGTTGCAATTGCAAAATGAACTTTCACAAATTCCCGAGTCAGAGCAAACGGCGGAAGTTCGAGAGAAAATTTTTAAAAAGGTAATAGGAGATGAAAAATGCAGGCGTGTGCTAACTTATGGTCATGGACCCTCATTTAAAGATGTGTTTGGGAAAGATTCCGAATGTCCGGCAGATATAATACGGAGAGCACAAGAAAAGACAAATGCTACAAATGAGCTCCTTCGCGAGGAACTTGTTGCGACGAAAGTAAATATTTCGTCAATTTTAGTTGTTTTTTTATCATTTCTTTCATGAATCTAATACGACAATCTATTACAAATTTATTGTTTATAGACAAACATGCAGTCACAAATAGATAACATATATGCATGTTTGGAGAAAGTTGGAATTCAACTGCCTATCAATGTCAATCAAGTAATTCATCGACATTATTGTTGATACTGGAAGTTTATTAATTATGTTCAAATTACAAATGAGACAATTAATTGATTTTTTTGATTACATGTCAGAGTTCAGATGTTGGAAGCTCACATAGGCCTCATGTTCAAACATCTTCTCATGATGGATGTTCTCCTGCTCGTTGATTATTCAAAAGTGAACGATCAAAAAGGTAATAATTTAAGTTTTGCTAGAATATCTTAAGTTACCTCCATGTGACCAACTTAAGAGCATCCACCTTCATGATTGTTATTTTGAACATTTACTCATCTCCTAAACTTGACAATTTATTCTATCATTGAGTTGAATGACATTTGCTAACTAAACTACTATTTCAAGAATTGTCAATGCTTTTAGTATATGTTGACCCTCTAACTTTTGATGATTTTTTGAGCTTTTTATTATTTTATGTTCTATACAAATGAAACTCATAAATTTGCACCAATAATTTAAGCACTATGCATGTTTGAATATATTTGAGTTAGATGATTATTTGATGGATGTTGAAGTTTGCACAATGTTTAAAGTTTTTTGTGAATCTTTAATTTAAGGGCATGTTCTGCTAAAATTTTGGTAATACGTTATGGTTCACTAAAGAAGAATGTATTTGACTTGTAGAATTATTTGATGCAAGTGGAATTTTTTAGAATCTTAAATTTAAAGGGAGGTTTTGTTGGAATTTCTGTAATACATTATAATTCATGAATGTGATTATATTTGACTTGTAGAATTATTTGATGCATACGGAAGTTTGCAAAATGTTTAAAATGTTTTGCTAATCTTTAATTTAAGTGAAGGTTCTATTGAAATTTTATTACTACGTTATGATTTATTAAAGATTTTTTTATTTATGTAAGTGTTTAAGTGCAATTACTTATATTTATAACTTTAAAATTTTAGATGCGCAATTGGATGAGACTTCAAAGGGTAAAGATGATGAACTGGAAGAAAGCTTCACGTGAAGAAGAAATTGAAGAAGCATGGAGTGAAAATATTGAAGAAAACATGGATTTATTTTATTTTACTATGTTAGACTTTAGCCATGAAGAAACCTGTCAAAGTTTAATTTTATTTTGCTATGTTAGACTTCTAAATTAAGTATTATCATTTTTTTGGTACTTTGGATTCAAAATCACAAAAATCAAACTTTGAATAGATTGATAATGTTGGCCTTGTAATGCAAGTAAAGTAAATTCTTAATATTTTAATAGATGCAATATTTTTATATTGACAGATGCAAGATAGTTACAACAACTTTTATATAAAAACTTTTTTTGTGACGGAGCAATGTACATATAAAATATTATTATTTTTTGTCACCAGTAGAAAGTCATAACTACATGTATTTGTGACGGACAAAGTCTTGCGACGTAAAATATTTTTCTTCGTTCTTAAATGAAACGTTTGTGACGCAAATACAGTCGTAACAAAAATGTGTGTTTTTATGACGTGCAATAATCTCGTAATAAATATGTCAGAGATCCTTATAAAAGGTATTTATCATGCTAATTTCCATGACAAAAACGTTTTTGCAATGGAGTATACGCAACTTTAGTTTTTCCGTGACAATACCGTGACAAAAACTATAGGTGACAGAAAAACAACTTGTCCCTACGGAATCGAAGCCGTGACAAAAACTATAATTTATTGTAGTTTTATCATAGTTTCCATAGATGAGATATTGAATGTGTTACACATATGATCAATCAATTGTTGTCTACTCGTCTCAAACTTAAACATCGACACTGCTGATTGGGGTGTGTTGTACCTAATGTCATTCCTACCATTTACAATTTCATCATTCGCATAAAAAGAGAAATGGGATGTTCATATTTTCTATGACCTACATAATTTATTGGATAATGATGATGTAAAAAATTGCATATATATCAAATGTCATTCATTCATCAAATTGAGGATTTAAATCGCAAGCAAACTTTCTGATGTAGATGATCGCCTTAATAGCGCAACTACAGAGTATACTTATTCGTCTACACGACATCAATTAGTAACTCATATTTATATCAACTATGTCAAATTAGAGCATATTTTAAAAAAAATAACAACTCGGCATAAAAGTTTTTGGTTTTAACAAACAAACTCGACATATTAATTTTTTAAAACAAACAAACTCCAAATAAATTTATTTATTTTTACTAAATTAGCAAGTCAAACTGACTCAAACTTAAATAAATAAATTTTTAAACTTACTAATTTCCATCTTTTTTTCCCTTTATCTTCAATTGGATTATCCCTGGAAAAAACAAATATAAAATTGGCTTTTACTTATATAAATATTACTAACTACGACGAAATAACGCAATAAATAAATAAAAAAAAACCCGAACTTTTTAACGACCTTCAACCTAGATCAAACCCACTAATGTTTATCTTCTATTCGATATTCCCTGAAAAAATAAAAAAATTGACCCACCTCACAACCCAAACCCACAAGTCACCCAACTTTATCACACAAAAAAATGACTCACCCCAGAACCTAACCCACAACTCACCCAACTCTATCACACCAAAAATAAATTACCCACCCCACAACCCAACCCAAGCCCCCCCCTCTTTCTCTCTCTCTCTCTCTCTCTCTCTCTCTCTCTCTCTCTCTCTCTCTCTCTCTCTCTCGGGGTCCCCCACACTTTCTCGGTCACCGACTCTCTCTTTCTCGCGATCTCTCGGTCCCCCATTTCTCTCCCTCTCTCTCTCTCTCTCTCTCTCTCTCTCTCTCTCTCTCTCTCTCTCTCTCTCTCTCTCTCTCTCTCTCTCTCTCTCCCTCTCTCGCTCATCCCGACTCTCTCTTTCTCGCGATCTCTCGGTCCCCCATTTCTCTCCCTCTCTCGGTCACCCTCTCTCTCTCTCTCTCTCTCTCTCTCTCTCTCTCTCTCTCTCTCTCTCTCTCTCTCTCTCGTGGTCTCTCTCTCCCCCTCCTCTCTGTCTCTCTCCTCTCTGCTCTATCCCGTCTCCCTTCGTTGTTGCTCTCTCCTTCCTCTACTGCTCTCTCCCGCACCCAACTCTCTCTCGGTCGTTGCTCTCTCCTCTCTCTCTGCTGGTCTCTCCCGCACCAGACTTTCCCTCGCTCGCTCTCTCGGTTGCTCCACCCCACCAACACCCACCTTAAAGAATCCCCCAAGCATGTCTACCCCTACCCCTAGCCTGCAAAACCTAGCTGCATAACCTCGAGAACGCAGGGAATATATTCCCTGCGTTCTCGAGGAAAATTACGATCGCGGGGGGCACAATACACGAATGACGCATTTTTCAAATGTATCATTCGTGTTTTGTGGAACACTCCACGTGGAGTGTTCAGAAAACATGAATGGCGCATTCTCCGAATGAGCCATTTGTGTTAGGGACTAATCCATAGGGCTGGCAATAGTTGCCCGGTCCAGTTTGTCCGGTTGTGTCCGGACCCATTTTAAACGGGACCGGGCAAAATTTTTGTAAAAAACATACGGGACTGAACATTTTTTTTTGTCCGTTTTAAAATACGGGACCGGGTTCGGGCAGAAATTTCAACAAAACGGGTACCCATTTGTGAGTAATTTGAAGGGCATATAAGTAATTTCACAAATGTATTTAAAGTTTTTTTTAATTTTTATGTTTTGTCATGTCATCTACAGTATCTACTATTCTACTCATCTCCCTCACGAATCCCGATCTCGTTCTCCTTTCACTGACTCAACAAACGAAGAAACAAACCCTAACCTCACTCAACCCTCATCTCCCTCCCGATCTCGTTCTCCTCTCACTGACCGGCGTGCTCGTCCGGTCGTCCCCGACTCCGAATCCCGATCTCCTCACTCTACTTTCATCTCCCTCCGTCCGCCTCTCCCTCATGGGCACGCCCCTCACCTCGCTGCACAGGCAGCGCTGCTCTGCTCCCTCCGTCCTCCTCTCACGCACATCTCGCCCTCACGGTCCACGGCCACTCACCTCGCCAAAGCCGCACGGCACAAAGACAGCACGAGCCTGGCGCTTTCGCCCTTCGCCAGTGCTGCGCCCTCACGCCCGGCGGCTTCGCTCTGCCTCTCGCGGCTCTCGCCCAGCGCTGCTCTGCGCCTCTGCCCCACGGCCCACACCCCACAAGTCACAGACTCACGGCCTCACGCACAGGCTGTGCGGCACAGCTGCTGTGCGGTCACGGCACTCTCGCCCTCACGCCTCACGACCCTCACGAGTCACGACTCTGACGGTCTCTCCTCTGATCCTCTCCACATATCTTTTTTTTTTTTTTTTTTTTTGAAAACTTTTGTGATGTTTATATTGGAAATTTAAAAATTATGATATTATGTATTTATTTTTTGGTAATTGGTGACTTGTAGTTATAGATTTGTAGTTGTAGTTGAGGGTTTTTTTTTTAGATAATTGATAAATAAAATATTTAATCATATTTAAAAAAAAACGGGCAAAACCGGTCCCGTATGTTTTACAAACATACGGGAATGGACAAAAAAAATAGTGCCCGTTTTAAAAACGGGACCGGGACCGGACACCAAATTAAACATTTTCGAAATGGGTGTCCAGTCCCGTTTTCGTCCGTTCCCGTATTTTTGCCAGCCCTACTAATCCACATGGACGTCGCGTGGATTCCTCCACAATACACGAATGGTGCATTCTGAGAATGCGCCATTCGTGTAAAGGACCAAACCACATGGACGCCACATAGATTGTTTCCACAATACACGAATGACGCATTTTGACAATGCGCCATTCGTGTATTTTTTTCTAGTGACACGTAGGATACGAATGGCGCATTCTCAAAATGCGCCATTCGTGTAAAATTTTTTGGTATATCTAAAAATGCATTTGGAAAAGGCGATTTACCTTAGTTTTGGAATAAAAAAAAACCTATCTTATTTTACTCATTTCTTTTATTTTTAACTATACATCTGTAATTTCTTCCTTTATTCTTTGATTTGAGTACTACTTTACAATCTATTTATAAAAATATAAACATATAAACTGATAAGATCAAGTCGTAACTGAAGATCGACACCAATCGTGGTGATCGTGATGGTAACCGAATTGATTGTTGTGATCGTGATGGAAACCAAATCGAACCAATCGAATCAATCACAACAACCAATCGCAACATAACGTTTTATCGAATCTTGCCACACGAAACAATCCCCTGATTTGTATATTTTGTTAATTACCTTTTGATAGTTTCTGAATAGAATATGTTTATTGTATATTGATCTTGTGTACATGGTAATCTATATATACACATACAAGGCTTAGAATACAAAAGGAAAGTTTAGAATATAAAAGGAAAGCGCAATCACAAAGGGAAACTCTAATTACACGAAATACTAATTTCCTTAAGTGACGAATATAATATTGAGTTTCCTTAACTGGTAGTTTCATTAACACCCTCCTTCAAACTCAAGATGGACTCGTAGAAATCAATTTGGGTTTGTTAACCAAGGCATGAAAGCGACCCGGAAGATGAGCTTTAGTGAAGATATCAGCCATCTGATTGGAGGAGGAAACAGAAAAAAGCTGAAGAGTGCCCTAAACCAGATGTTGACGGACGAAGTGAAAATCATTCTTCATATGTTTTGTTCTCTCATGAAAAACATCATTGTGTGCAATTTGGATCGCACTTTGATTGTCACAATGCAGGATGGTAGCAGAATCATGTGTAAACCCCATATATTCAAGTAACCATCAAAGCCAAAGTAATTCAGAGGTAGTATCAGCAAGAGCTCGATACTCAGATTTTGTGCTAAAGCGAGATGTTACTGTTTGTTTCTTACTTCACCATGATATTAACCTATTGCCTAATAAGGAACAGTAACCAGTAGTAAACGCCGGTCGGTAGGATCACCCGCCCAATCTGCATCGGAGTAACCCGATAATACCAATGGAGAGTTGTTTGATAAGTGGAGGCCATGAAATAGAGTACCTTTCACGTATCGAAGGATGCGAAGAACAGCAGTGAAGTGAGCAGTACGAGGGGCTGACATGAACTAACTGACAACATGAACTGCGTAAGCAATGTTCTGAAAACTAACAGTAAGATAAACCAAACTACCCATAAGCTAATGATATACTGTAGGATCTGACACCTGTGTACCATCTGATGGAGTCAGCTTGACATTCATGTCTAATGGAGTGGAGACAATATTAGTAACAGTGATCACAGAGCGAGAGATCAAATTAGAGACATATTTCGCTTATGAAAGATAGTATCCATCAGAAATAGAAGTAACTTCAATACCAAGAAAGTAGCTCAAGTTACCTATGTCTTTCATCTCAAAGTGACTTTTGAGGTATTGTTGTAAGTCGGAAATCCCGGTTGAGTCATCCCTAGTGATGATCATGTCATCAACATAAAGTAGGAGAAGAACCATGCCATAGTCAGTTCGTTGAGTAAACAAGGCTGAATCATGAGGACTCAACTGAAAGCCAAATTGTTGAATAGTGGAACTGAACTTGGCAAACCAGGCACGAGGAGCTTGTTTAAGCCCATATAATGCACGACGGAGAAGGCAAACTTATTTTGGAGAATGAGAATAGCCAGGAGGTAGACACATATAATCTTTTTCTGCAAGATCACCATTCAAAAAGGCATTTTTAACATCTATTTCAAACAAAGGCCAATGTCTAACAGTTGCTACAACAAGAAAACTTCGAACAGAGGTCATGTGAGCTACAGGGGCAAATGTTTTTTCATAGTCAATGCCATATTTCTGTGTGTAGCCTTTAGCAACCAGACAAGCCTTATACCGTTTAGTTACCCGTTCAAATTGACGAGGTAGAACAGGAGCAAGAACAGGACTATCAGAGGGGACAGATTCGTCGATGATGGGTGCTGGAACGAGATCATGATCATTGAGCTCATCTGGTGTACTTGCAACAAGAGATGGGAAAAGCTCGATAGATGAGTTGGTGAAAAATTATTGATGAGAGGATAAGGAACTGTTGAACTTGGATAGAGTAGAAAACATGGTATTTTCCCAAAAAGTGACATGTGTGGAGACGTGCAATCTCCTAGAAAGAGGATTCCAACACCTATAGCCCTTATGTTCAATTCCATACCCGAGGAAACAACACAAACGAGCATGCGGTTCAAGTTTGGTATGTTCAGGGGGGTTAAGAAGAACGAAACATACACATCCAAATACCCGAATATGAGAATAGTCTGGTGATGTACCATATAATCGTTCAAAAGGAGAGATGTTCTTTAACACTGGTATAGGAAGTCAATTAATGCTAAAGACACAATTTAAAGTAGCTTCACCCCAAAACTTTTCAGGATCAGATGTAGAGATAAGTTGAATTCATACAGAATCTAGGATATGTCAATGTTTCCTTTCAGCTCAACCATTTTGTTTGGAGGTATACGGGCAGGAACGTTGAACAATGGTACCTTGAAATTTAAGAAACTGAAGAATCACATAATCACGGTATTCTAAAGCATTGTCAGTATGAAGAATTTTGATTGTATGTGCAAATTGAGTTTTGATCATGTTAGCAAATTCAATATATGTTTGAGATATTTCAGATCGATGCTTTAGAAAATATATCCAAGTGAATCTTAAATAATCATTAATGAACTGTAGAAAATATTGATAACCATTCATAGTAGATGTAGGTGCAGGACCCCAAACATCAGAATGAACTAACCCAAACGGAGTATTATTGATGGACTCACTAATACTGAAGGAAGAAGCAAGTTGTTTTGCTAACTGACAATGCACACAATCAAAAGATTCAAATTTAGAAATAGCCAATGACCCACCTGAAACAAGAGTACGTAGTTTACTGGATAATGTATGACCAAGACGAAGGTGCCGCTGATAGACTGATGGGGTGGAAACTGTAGTAGAAAACTGTTTGACGGCAGGCATGCGAAGTGACGTGAGCTCAAATAATTGTCCTACTTTGATCCCCGTTACTAGAATTTGACCCATCTGAATGTTCTATACCTGACAGCCAGTGGGAGAAAATAAAACAGTCAAGCTTTAGTCACATAATTGACCGACAGAAATTAAGTTCAGAGTGAGATCGAGAACACAATGGATGTCGGGGAGATTCAAACTATGGTTGGACACGGTTCCTGAGTGGGTAACAGACATGGAGCTACCGTTGGCAGTTTGAATTCTCAAAGAATGTAGTGAAGGACTACTGTTAGAAAATAGAGATAGATTTGGTGTCATATGATTACAACACCAAGAATCAAAAAACCAATGGTTACCTGAGGTCACATATAGGGAAGTGGGTTGGGTAGGTATCACCTATTTCATGATTGCTTCCAAATCACTCATAGAGAACATCGAAGAGGGAAGTGACCCATCAGGTACAGCAGCAGCAACAGAAGAACCAGTGTTAGAGACAGATGCTTGACTTAAGTGTGCCTTTGGGACACGATCGTTTATTTGGGCAGTTCTGCACTATGTGACCGCGTTCATGACAATATCAACACTCAATTGTAGGACAATTAACAAACGAATGTCCCATTTTTCTGCAGTTCTTACGAGGGTGGGGGATGGATCTAGGCCATGATTGAGTAGTTGCGAGGGCCATTTTTGATGAAGGGGCAGAGTTGACCAAACCAAGCCGAGTTTCTTCAAACAAAATTTCTTTTACAGCTACATCAAGAGAAGGTAGTGGATCGCGATGCAGGAGGGCCACACAGACTGATTCATATTCAAGGTGAAGAGCCATGAGAACTTGGATGAGATGAAGGTGGTCTTTGTTAATTTCGGCCTGTTGTAACGGGTTCCAGATTGGTTGAATGAGTGCTAAAAATTCATTGATGGACTGATTAGCTTCTTGTTTCAAACTGTTCAAAGTGGTGAACAATTGATAATACTATGCCAAACAAGATGTTTTGTATATAACAACCAAAAAATCACAAATTTCTTTAGCCGTCCCAAAATCAACAAACTGAATATGAATAGAAGGAGTAGATGTGTTACAGAACCAGGTGATGATCTGATGATTCTTACTGTCCCAATCGTCAAGTCGGTCAAGAAATTTGGTTTGTGTCTATGTGTCATCCTCTTCTAGTTTGGGGTTATCTCCCGTAACAATTCGCCAAAGTGAGTAATTTTTACCATCAAGAATCATGGAGATAGGCTGTGAGACTTTACTTTTCTCCATCGAATAAGGAACTTGTCCAATTATCGGATGACCGATTTGGTGCGCGGGCGATGGTGGCGTGTAGCGGCGGATCTAGTGTGAGCGGCAACGACTGCAGCGGTGGATCTAGTGTGAGCGGCAGTGGCGGATTTGGGCAGCGACAGCGCAAATATGTTCAGCGACGGATCTGTGCGGCGATAGTGGCGGATCTGGGCAACGGCGGTAGCGGTGGATCTGGTGTGAGCGGCAGCGGCAGCAGCAGGTTTGCAGGACGCGGCGGAGCAGATCTACAAACGGTGTTCAACGATGGCGATGCGAGAAAGTGGGTGGCGTGAGCGGCGGCAAGAATGAGTAGATCAACAAACGCGCGGCGGAAGCGAGTGTGAAGCGATTGGAATAGCGAGAAAGCGAGTGTGCGAGCCGCAGTGCGAAGCGGCGGCTACGGCGGCAGATGCGTCAAACGGGCATAGATGCATGTGTAATACAAGTGCCTACCGAGGCGCAACAGATAAGACAGAAAAAAATAAAGAGGAAAGACCTACGATTAGGGATCTGATACCATGATAGTTTTTGAATAGAATATGTTTATTGTATATTGATCTTGTGTACATTGTAATCTATATATATATATATATATATATACGTACGAGGCATAGAATACAAAAGGTAAGTTTAGAATACCAAAAGAAAGTGCAATCACAAAGGAAACTACTAATTACATGAGATACTAATTTCCTTAACTACTAAATATAATATTAAGTTTCCTTAACTTGTAGTTTCCTTAACACCTTTAATAAATAAATTCTCGCAAAAAAGTGGGTTTTTTTCCATCGATTAGGTTACTGGAATGTGCCCAGATTTGAATAAGAGTTGCAGACTCGAAATTGAAGATAGGAAGTGAGATCAACCAAACTTAACGAAGAAGTTGAATTGTGAAAATAAGATTTTCTCTTCTTGGTCTTTTCAAAGTATTTCTTAGATTTAACTAAAAAAATATAAAATATAAACGGTTTCAATTTTTTTATTAGTTTCCCTGATCTTATTGGTTCTTTATTTTCCTTTTAGTATTTTTTTTCTTTTTTTTTTTTACTTTATTGAACTCATGACCTTATTAAATCTTGCATTTTAGCAAGTGATGTCTCCTTCATGTTTTGGCGGGTTCTTTACGTCATAAATTCCTTTTAGAAAAATGCTAGCATGACTTGCTAGGTACAGGTCACCTGCTGATGTGGTAGGGGTGGGCCCTACCGCTAATGCACAACTTCGAGGACGAGTGTCTCCGTTGGGTGTCCCCTAGTGGGTCATTAGATTCTTAAAGACCACCTTTGACACGTAAAGTCACTAGAACAAATTAGACATTTTATAGCACCTAATTCATAGAGGTTTTCAATAACCCCTATGTATTACTTTTTATAACACCTAATTCATAGAGGTTTTTAAGTAACCTCTATGTATTAAGTGATTAGGCTTTTTATAACACCTAATTTATAGGGGTTTTTAGAAACCCCTATGTATTAGGCTATTAAAACTCAACATCTCCAACCCTTCTCGCTCGTCTCGCTCGTCAAAACCTTCATCAAAAACCCTTTCGATCTCCAACCCTAAATCACTCTCTATGTCGATGGAGACCACGCTCGCCGAAGAAGAGAAGACGATCTCGTCGAGATCAGGAAGAGCAAGCGAGACGACAATCTGCGCAAGAAACGAATAGATGGAGGAGTATCGCTCGCTCTCGCTCTCGCTTCTGCCGCACCGGTACCTACATTGCCAAACCCTACTTCTCGTCTCGCAATCTCATAACCCGATGATGTTGATCATCGCTTTGTTTCGATTTTACGGTTCATTTTAGTACACGGTGAGTGATCCGATCCCAAGTTTTGAGATTTCACGACTTTGGATGTCAAACGTCGGGGTTTCGACTTTCAACTTTCTAGATTCAACGATTTGTGATTAGATTTACATTGCCAAGCCCCGAGTTCTCGTCTCACAATCTCATAATCGATGTTGTTGATCATCGTTTTGTTTCGATTTGTTCGTTCATTTTAGTGCATAGTGATTGATTTGATCCCAAGTTTTGAAATTTCACGGACTTTGGATGTCAAATGTTAGGGGTTTCGACTTTCTACTTTCAAGATTCAACGATTAGTGATTAGAGTTACATTACGTGTTGTGGAATCTTTGATTAAGGATCCCATAAGACTAATTACGAAAGAGTTTGATTCGGCGACTTGTGTAGGTTGGAGAAGTTGAACATTGTCTTTGTTAATTGTTTAAAGGATTTGTTTTTAAGATGCTTAATTGGAGTTCAAGATATGATATATTAAGCGGTAGAGTTGTTCTTTGGAAGATGGAATTTTTCTTCAATTAAGCATTTAAGCTTGGCGGGGTTCCATGGGAGTCAAGCGTGGGATGTTGCCTTCTCGGTTTAAGCTTGACATATTATTATTATTATTATTGGTTGTTGCTTTTGATGAGTCTTTGCTCAGAGCCTGCTCCAACAAATCAAATGACACCTGGTTCTCGCGAGACCCATCGAATTACGCCCGACGGGTTGTCGAATTCGTTATACGGGTTCTCGTCGTAGGCCTTCCATCCCGCGAAGTAAGGAGAGTTTTCTCCATGAGTATCGAGTTTGCAACATTTGACAAGCAAATTACTTCATCACTAGTCTTGCTAATTGACTCCTCATCATCAATAATATAATTGATCATCTCTATGGGCGCCATACTAGCTTGTTGTTGTAATTAATGAAAGAACAAGAGATCAAGAAAAATCGCGAGTAAGTAAGCGAATAAGAATTAGATAAGGAAAGGAGAGGAGATGAGAGGAGGTTAATTAATTATATAGCTAGCTAGCTAGCTAGTTTGAAGAAGAAGAAGTACATGTACATGAGCTCATATGTCAAAGGGAGTTGAATATATATAGGAGTTTATAGGATCCTAGTTGGAGAGCTAATAAAAAAAAATCCCTAAAAGAGAAACCAATGATTGACGGTGTAGTGTGTGAGACCAAGATCAAACCTCACCTTTGCATAACCAAAAATCTTAATCTTCTATATATATGACAGCTGGTTTTCCTTGTCATTCTTTTCAACTTCCTTCTATATCTCTATCGATCTTTCAAGATCTTCATAAATCAACTATGGTCCATATTTAGACATATGATTTATTGAACCGATTGGAGAATCTTGTGATCTCTTTGCCTTTTAATCAATTTATAGCATCCATAATGAAACAACTTGTCAACAATTTTTAACTTGTCTTTATGGTGATTTTTGGTGTAGATAAAGTTTGAAATAGAAACAATGTAGTTAATCAAACAACCAAATGTGTTCAATTGTATGAGGTATGCGTGTATTTTAAGATTTGATTTCCTTTGTCGTTCTCGAGAAATCCTTTTACGCTTTTTTATTTAAATGTTTCCCGAGCTGGCACAAGAACTATATTTCAATTTTGTAAATGAAAATCCCTTATCATAAGCTGAGCTATCTAAGAATTTATCCATGATCAAATCAAGGGATGCGCCGCATAAGCCACCATCTAGGTGTTTGGTTTGAAAGTAATTTGTGGTTTTATGCTTATAATGATTTGATGAGATCATGATGGTGGATTGAATTTACGTGGTCATTAGGGTATTCTCATCTAGTGATTGAAATTGATTTTTATGTCAGGTGATGGGAAAGCAAGACAAAGATTTTTATTGTTCTGGAATTTGTAACTGGAAGGGAGCTCTTTGATAAAATTGTAAGTGACATGTTTGCCGCTTATCTCGACTAATTTATATTTTTTATTCTAAGAATTTATCCATGATCTTTTCTTTTTTAGTATTCCAAAGGCTTTCTTCTATCTTATTTTTGTTGCAAGTTTAGTCAGCAGTAATCTACTAGGATTTTGATAGAGTTGTACCTTTTTTTCATTTAGCGATCACATAATAAGTTGCAAAATTGTGATCCTCAGCTACCAACAGAAAGAAAGGTTCCAGTTGATTCTAAGAGTACAAAGTGTTCTTTTTCAGTTATGTATGTACTTCGACTTTATGTATCGATCGTTCCTAAAGCATCCTTGATTTTACCAATTCAAGTGAGTTATTCTAATTCGGACACACACTTTTGGATGTTTATTCTAACCTTCTCTTTTTCCTATGATCTGCTTAAAGTAGGAGTGCTCTTTGCTCTTTATTTTTGTAATTAGTTATATCGAGTCTTTTTCCAACTAAAATAAATTGGACCTTCAATATGCCGCTTGTACTTGAATGGATTTTGTTGGAATAACCTTTCTAGAATGTCAAACAATGGACCACTGCGTCTAGAAACATTAGTGAAGCTACAAGTCTATTCAAAGAGGCTTAAAAGTTCCTAATCTTTCTATTTTTTTCTTTTTGGTTGGAAGTTCCTACTCTTTTAGATTCGAACAATAACTTGTTTCAAAGATGTGATTGATCGGGACCAAAGGTTGAGTGTATCGAAAGTTTTTTTTTAACTTAATTTGTTGCTCAATTATCTTCGGTTCTCAAGGTTTTACGCAAAAGCTGCTATAGAGAGTAGTGATGAATAAAGTTTATCCATGTGTTGATCATGCTTTGTACTTCGAAGAGAGCTAACCATTTCTTATTTTGTTTGTAGATTCCGCCGACATGCTTATGGATCGATACTTTGATTTTGTTAAAGGATGACAACTTCCTCTCTCTTTATAAGGTTAGTTGATGAGATGTGCTCAAATTCCTCCCAAAGTTTGAATGCACATAAAGGTGTAGGCATCATGTTGTTGCGAGTTCTCGGTTTTGTTCATGTTATTCGATTTAGCTATATTTTCTATTTGATATTTTTTTGTTGATGTGGATGTAGTTCGGGTTACGAATTTCTTTGTATTTTTCTCATTTAGTATTGTAGGGTCATAGTCATACTGAGTATGTTCTTTGAATTGAAGGTATCCATTTTTCTTGAATTAAATGATATTTGCCTAGAAAGATTAGCTCAAGATTGGATGAAACCATACTAGCACTAGAACAAAGTAGACTTTTTATAGCACCTAATTCATAGAGGTTTTCAATAACCCCTATGTATTACTTTTTATAACACCTAATTCATAGAGGTTTTTAAGTAACCTTTATGTATTAGGTGATTAGGGTTTTTATAACACCACATCCATAGGGGTTTTTAGAAACCCCTATGTATTAGGCTATTCAAATTTGTCTTGGAACCATTTTTCATACTTCATAACCTATAATACCTATTCACAGTGACTTGCACTATAACAAAATAGACATTTTATAGCACTTAATTCATAGAGGTTTTCAATAACCCCTATGTATTACTTTTTATAACGCCTAATTCATAGGGGTTTTTAGAAACCTCTATGTATTAGGCTATTAAAACTCAACATCTCATCGACACATCCCTCGCAATCGACTCATATATATCTATGTTTCAATCTCTCGATCTCCAACCTTTCTCGCTCATCAAAACCCTCTCAATCAAAAACTCTTTCTATCTCCAACCCTAAATCACTCTCTATGTCGATGGAGACTAGTTGAGTATAATGCTTAGAGAACACAAAATGCTTCTCCATTGTTAGACAGTTGAGTGAGCGAGGTGCTGCAATTCGTGCGACGACAATTGAGGGTTTCAGCGCGGAAGACGTGTCGACTATCGGAGGAATCGCGACGGTCTCGCTTCTCCACTCCTTCATTCCCACGCACTGGCTTCCATTCTCGATCGTCGGTCGAGCGCAGAATTGGACGCTCTCGATGACTCTGCTCGTCGGTAAGGATTGTTTTATGATTTTCTTCTTGTTGCATTCGCATGATTGCATACATATTCACATGGAATGACACACACTAAAATTTATTTTAAAATTCATTAGAAATTCTAAGGACAGAAATTCCCAGCGCCATTGAAAATATCATACAACACTAGAAATCTCCAAATTACAAAATAGTCCTTAGAGAAAAAAATATTAAAACTTGAGTCCAACAATTTCTGGTTCACCATAAGGCCTTGAAAATCGTTGGAATTCATTTCGAGAGAAAAGTAAGATTTTTCTAGTGAATGGAAAAAATTAATCAACCAGGACCACTTTATCGAAAGTTTGGGTTTCCAAAGTTTTACTCATCAAAGGAGCTAAGCAAGCTATGTTACTACTAGAGCTATAATGCAACATAAGACATGTTATAATGGTATAATTCCGTTGGTATGATAATAAGATTACTCCAAGCTTGTGTTTTTTCAGGTTTCATAGTGAAATGTAAGCTTTGTAATGTGACCATGACTTATGCAGAATAAACTTTACGCGGATAATCAAGGCATTAGTAGATTCATTTGATGTAGAGGTGAGTGAGCCTTTCATTCTTTTTTTTAAGATTCAACCATTGCACTTTAACTTCAAGTACATGATTTTTCTAGGGGGATGATATTCCGTTTCAATCATTGATGCCTCATCTTTGAACCTACAATTTCATAGTTTAGTTGTAGTGGGCATAAGAAGAGGATTACCCAACACTATTTTTGTTATATATTGCTACTTGTCATTTGGTGCTTGCTTGAGTCTTCCCTATTTCACTTAGACATAAGAAGAGGATTACCAAACACTATTTCAATTAGTATCGAGTTTCGTCATCTCTTGAATAGTTTCTGACTTGCATTTATCTTTGCTTCCCTTGCAGTGAATCCCATTAGCAATGTTTATAACTTCAAAGTCAAGGCATGGTCTCCCATCAAGTTCTACGAGGATACAATACTTCCAAAGCTGCTTGAAGAGAAGTAAGCTGCTATCTTTTCCCATGCTCGTTTGTGTTAGTCTGTTGCATGCTTTTAGTGAAGATAGAAGTGTTGCGGATGCTCAATTTGCGGGCTTGCTCGATAATAGTTATATGTACTTCTGGATGAGGTTCAATTGTGACCAAGGACTATTTTCTAATCTTTCTCTTGTTGAGTTGAGATTTTTTTTATCGATCTTGTTGTTAATTACTAATTATGGCACTTGAGCTTCTAAAAGTTCTATTAGTGGTCAAACAAAATAAAATAGAGCGATCATATATAACCCCTCGATATACTTCCCGAGGTCATTTCATATGAAGTCATGAAACCATGTACATCGGGCGGGCAAGATTTTTACGGGTTATAATCGATTCATTGTTATTCTACCAGAACTTCATACATTTTTAGTCGTCATGTAAGAGCTCGCTTCGAGTAGGTGGATAAAAATATGCTTTTTATTTTGTTTTCTGAGGAGGTCAATTCGGGTTTTTATTTATTTATTTGTTGATTCTGTTATCATGGTATTAAATGTGCTTGTTCCCCCTAGTAGCTTTCTTTGGGATGGTCTAGTACGAGTCTTGCTCTAATTTTGACACTTTTACGCACATATTTGTTGTTTGGCTCTTTTTCATGTTTTCTCGAGTCATGTCGACTGTACTTGCATCTGTTTGTTACCATATCAAATCAATCACTTGCATGCATAGTCTTTCTTGAATGCATTATAGCCCCGTTTTCCTTCACTAAGTTAGTTAGCATGAAGAGATATGATAATTCAACCGCGCCAAGGTACTTTTGAACTATTTTGTAAAGCAAATTATATTTATCTTTGCCTACTTCATCGATAATGATGAATTTTGGTCGTTTATGCCTTTTAATATATTGCAGAATTTTTAAATATGCGTGTATGTCAGTGTACCTACACCGTGCGACTTCCTTGAGAAATATAACTACAATTGAGGTGGCATAAATCTATTCTTTAGTTAGAGGTTTGTGCTCATAAATGTTAGAACATAAATGTAAGAAGTGCAGATACTTTGAGTTTTTAGTTTAGCAACAAGAATATGTTTTTAGTTTAGAAGTAAAATCGAATGATAATTGAACATTGTTTTGGAAGAAAACGTCTAATGGAGGATATCTTTAATAAGAATTTAAGTTATTGAATTGTTTTTTTTTTTTTTGACGTGCTATTCTCATGATTCTAATTTTACACTAGACATCTTTGTATTTGCAAAAGAATGTTTAACTTTTATGATAGCGAGTTGTGGTTATAAGAGCATAAAAATGACTCGATTGCAAGAATGTTTGAGGAGATTAAGTTATTGAGTGTTCTTTTATTTTTATTATGTTGATCTGCTATTCTCACGATTCTAATTTTGAAGGACATAGGCTTTGCATTTTGAGCATTTCTAGTTCTCTGAAGTTCTTGTCTATTGTTTACATGGATGCGGCGCTTGGAAGAATTGCTTCTCTTGCGCAGCATTAGCTCATTTTCACTCGAGCAATGGTAATCTTCTACCTTATGTTGCTTGACGCGTTTTTCTTTTGTGGTGGGATCTCTGAGGTTGTTTTGATGGTGGCCAATCGGGGCTTAGTGAGAGGTTTCTTTGGAAATCGAATACCCATTTTGGGTTTTGAAGGTTTTGAAATGATCGTGGCTCCTCTGCTTCTCTAGGTGAGTGAATCCTCCTCTTTTGTTCATTAAAGTTCAAATGTATTTTGTTTTTGTAACTTTAAAGAGTGTAATATGTTGTTAATAAAGGTTTGTTCTTTTTGCATATTTGATTCAAATATGGCTTTTTTGATTGATTTTCGATGATGGGTGTGTATGATTTCTTAGGTTTGTAAGAGTTTATGATCCTTTTTTGGTGTCTGTTTGATTTTTAGATGATTTTGTTCTTCCCCTTTTTAGATTTTTAGCTGATTTTAATCTTCTTTTAGTAATCTTTGTTTGAATTTTCAAACCTTAGCCTTTTGTTTTGTAGTTTTGGTTTATTGATTACTCGCTTGTCGGCTTGTATCTTAATTTGTACATCTATCTCGACTCTCTCTGCATTTGTAATGGCAATTTTTTAATTTTTTGTTTTTGAGAGTTTATTGTATAGTTTTCTTTATATTTCAAAAATGAAGTTATACTTGATTGCAAAACTTCACATAGGAATCTTGTCCAAATTCTTGGTCATTTGCATTGAAGAAGAAGAAAAAATGTTGGTCTATGAATACATGCCTAATAAAAGCTTGGACTTTCTTCTCTTCGGTATATGCTTCTATGAATATTATTTACTTTTCAATGTTTGCTACAAACTATAAATATGTCATTAGTAACTTGAGCAAAATTTATACGCAGATAAAAGTAGAAGCACATCATTGGATTGGGCGATGCGTCGTGACTTAATTCTTGGGATTGCTAGAGGAGTTTTATATCTTCATCAAGACTCCAGATTAAGAATTGTTCATAGAGACCTTAAAGCAAGCAATGTTATGCTAGACGCGGAGATGAATAAAAAGATTTATGATTTTAAAATGGCAAGAATATTTGTTCAAACTTTACATTATTGATTGAATGGAATAATAATATTGTGAATGGAATGTAGATTTGTATATTTTCAATTGAAAATGGAAATGGAAATTAATTATGGGCATTTTCACCTTTTTTTTTTTTAAAATTACATTTGATAGGGGTTTGAAACCCCTATGTAAGCCTTTGACGATAATATAGAGGTTTCAAACCCCTATGAAATCACTACAATTGATAGGGGTTTGAAACCCCTATGTAAGCCTTTGAAGATATTATAGAGGTTTGAAACCTCTATGAAATAGCCAAGATTTGATAAAGGTTTGAAACCCCTATGAAATAGTTAAGATTTGATAGAGGTTTGAAACCCCTATGTAAGCTTGGAGGATAAGATAACACCTTAAAAGATAACACTTTTCATAGAGGTCAAAAACCTCTATGAAAAGTCTTTCATAGAGGTTCAAAACCTCTATGAAAAGTAGAATTTGTTCTAGTGAGTTATGATTTCAATGATGGAAAATGTTACAAGTACACTTCAAAGTCACACCCCTTTGATGCGGTGTGGCAGCCCACATCTTAGGGAGCGGTTGTGCGTACATCGGCAAACACAACCCCTGTGTTCTACATTGAGAACTATTTTTGTAAATCCATTTTCACGTGGAACCCACGCACCACATGGTGTGACTTTGGAGTGTCATTATAGCATATTCCTTAAATGATTCATGGCATAAAAACAATGCTAAGAGCACAATACCCCTTAAAAATCATACATCAGAATATGATCATTTTCTTTTTCTTTTAAATAAAATCGAAAAAGTTGTGTGGGTAAAACCTTGTAAACATGCAAATGCAAATATATATATATATATATATTTCACGTGCAGAGCACGTGCCCGTCGACTAGTGTGTGTATATCCTCTCGTTGTTTTCTTTTTTTTTTCTTAATATTAAGGACTAATTTCTACAGAGCATGCAATTTGTAATCTTCCCAATTTCAATCGCCACCCCCAAAAAATTTAAAAAAAAAAACAACTATGCAACTTCAAAATATTCACTTTTAACTTTCTTTTTATTTGATCAACGTTATTGCTTAAGTATTGTAAATATATGGAAAAGTTCTAATTTGACAAATGCAAAATTTTATGTGTTGGCTGTTAAGATTTGAGATCATTCGATTGTAACTAATAAATATTGTGGTTACACTGTTACCTATATAAATAGGTGGTTTGTACTCAATAAAGATATAGAATAAAGATTATATCTTTTATAAATTAACATGGTATCACAACTACGTCTCTAGTTTTCTCGACAAAAGTCGACTGACCACTTCATGGTGTTTGCATTTTTTCTGGTTTTGTTGTTTAGGTATACAGTGCCTCTATATTTTGTGTGATCTCCTCGTGTGCCTCTCTCCTGCCACAAGTGTTTCATCTCTTATCTGCCCATGGATGAGCATCACCTTCTACTCATATGCAAGCCTATATCGTGTACATGTGCATCTGAACCCTTGTGTTCGTTCATCACTTCTCTGTTCAACGACTACTAGTGCATTGGTTCCGTAACCTACCATCACTGCCATCAAGCACTCCTACTTCATCATTTGTCACATTGTACCACACTGACTCGTGCGTCTCGTGCTTTGTTGCTGCCATGCACCCATTAGATATGTCGTCCTCGTCGGTTCGTGCTTGCATAACCCAAGCCATACGCCTCCTTATTATTCGGTCATCTTGCATTTTTTTCTTTATTTATTTTTAGAAAAGAAGAATAATAAGTTCATATGTTTGATCTGCTTCCTCAACCCCATCAGTTTGATCTGCTTCTTCTAGCCCGTCATTTATCCATGCACCCTGTATCTGCCTTTATAGTCATCTTAAAACCATTTGTTCATCTATTCGATATGTGATCATTTGCGAACTGCTCTGCCTGCGTGCATGTGCAATTTTGATTTGCTTATAAGTCGATCATATGCTTGTATGTCATAGGTTACGACATATATATGTTTCTGCTTTGTGGGTTGTCGTTTATTAATTTCCTCTACAACGAACCATCAATCTGTTTTTTTGTCATTGGTTCACTGGAATTTGTTCTTGTGTTGATGCTTGCACACTCCATTGATTTGTTTAACAAACTTAAGTTGGTTTTGACAAACCCATCTTGAGTTTGAGGGAGAGTGTTAAAATTTGATGTTAAAATAAATTTGAGATCATTCGGTTGTAACCAAAAGATATTGTGGTTACAATGTTACCTATATAAATAGGTGTTTTGTACTCAAGAAAGATACACAATAAAAATTATATCTTTCAAAAATTAACGTTGGCTTTTCGTCTTTAGGATTTCTTCCATGTACATGTAAGCAAGTCTCTTAAACAAGTATTTGAAAGTTTTAATTTGGTTGATAAGGTTAAGCTTTACACCTGCATCAGAGATCTAAAAAAAATTAGAGCAGAGGGAAAGCAATTGTTTCTTCATTTATTGCGCTTTGGAGAGTGTCCAAATCTTTTTTTTTTAGGCCCCTCCCCATTTAAGAAGTTATTTAGGCTTACCTACTTCCACATGAGTTAGTCAGACACCCCGACATCCTGATTCGGATGAAACCAACATATTCTTTAGGGCATAATTTGATTTAGATTTAGTAATACCACTTAAATAAAAATTATATCTTTCAGAAATTAACATTGGCTTTTCTTCTTTAAAATTTCTTCCATGTACATGTAAGCAAGTCTCTGTTGGAACAATTATACAATATGCATATCACTGAACTATAATATCTATCATGCATGAATTCAATTACAAAGAACTAAATTAAATCATACCAGAGGCTTGCACTAAATGGCAATGTCCTTAGACGAAATTTCCTCCAATTCGGTGTATGAATGCTTCAAGAGGTTCGTCTCCAGGATACAACTGGATTGATCTTTGATTACACACCAACCAAAAGATCCTATCTTCTCAATGACCAAAATCTTTCTCTCAAAAACTAGGAAACTCTTTAATTTCGAAATTCTTTTTTCTATATCTTCTAATGAGGTTAAAACCCCTATTTATAGACCAAAAGACACCTCTTTTGAACAATTACAACTGTTCAAAACGAAACCAAAAGACACCTCTTTTGAACAATTACAACTGATCAAAATGAGACCAAAAGACACCTCTTTTGAACGATCACAACTGTTCAAAATGAGGCCATTAGTGGTGACTTTTCACCACTAATTACACACCTTTTAATAAAAACGAAAATTCAATGTAAAAAATAAAAAATCTTGTGTTGTGAATTGGCTTAGTTATTTTAACATTAGCCCCAAGGCCCAAGGCCTAATCATAGACATATTAAATATCAAGTATTTAATATATATTAATCAATGGGGAATACCCATGGTCTTTGCCTCCAACCCCACATTCACTTAACTAAGACTTTCAAGTGAAATATCTCTTATAAGGAAAGAAACAAAAAGTTTCTTTCCCATGTGGGACTAATAGTGGATACAATACAAACTCAACAATAGTTCAACAGTCTCTTCAACAAGTATTTGGAAGTTTTAATTTGGTTGATAAGGTTAAGCTTTACACCTGCATCAGAGATCTAAAAACAATCAAAGCAGAGGGAAAGCGATTGTTTCTTCATTTATTGCGCTTTGGAGAGTGTCCAAATCTTTTTTTTTTTTTCGCCCCCTCCCCATCTAAGAAGTTATTTAGGCTTACCTACTTCCGCATGAGTTAGTCAGACACCACGACATCCAGATTCGAATGAAACCAACATATTCTTTGGGGCATAATTCGATTTAGATTTAGTAATACCACTTAATCCTTTTTGAGATTCAATACATCAATGAAACCAACATATTCTTTGGGGCATAATTCGATTTAGATTTAGTAATACCACTTAATCCTTTTTGAGATTCAATACATCAATGTCACTAAATTCAGAAATGTGGCAAAGTTGATTTGAAGAATATGCTAGCTAGCTCTTCAGTTTTCTTTTTCTAATGAATGTCTTAATTTTTCCATTAATTTGGGTGGGTGGGTGGGTGAGAAAATTGGTGCATCACCTTTCATCAAATAAAACACATGCCCTTCTCAAAACCACATAACAAATGGACTACATAATAGGCATTTGTTACTTAGACTTCACTCGCCTAGCAATGACTATATAAAAAAACTTGATGATTGAGACATTGGGAAAGACCAATCAGTTTGTAACAGTGGGAACAACACATGAGAAGGTAGTGACAATAATGTTATGAAAAGAAAGCCATTTGATCCATAAAAGAAAAAGATGCCAACTACAACAACACCAGGACAATTTTCAAATTCATAGAAGAGCTAACAAACAAGAAAAGTTGAAAGCAGGGCTACTAATAACCACCCTTCAAAGAAATTAAAGAAAGAGAGACCAATAGATTTTTTCTCTTGTTCCATATCATATCTACAATTCCATGGCCCTCTCGTCAAAATCAGAAAAAGTAGAGATAAGGAAATAATTCAAGACACAATAATAGAAGTAGTAGTACTTGGCATTAATCCACTCCGATACTCCTCTTAAAATGTTCATTATTCTTCTTAATCGTGAGCAATTCATCTTAATTAACTTCAATTAAACATGTGCGCTACTCCTGAAGGAACCAAGTGCCTTAACCGCTGCTGCCCTCAAAACAAATTGGTGATATATGGCAGCAATAGCAGCTCCAATGAAGGGTCCCACCCAGAAGATCCACTGCACCCCACAACAAGTTAACTAGTTAGCTACAACCCTTGATTTGATTCACAAAATTAACCAATCAAGATCGTCAATCATGATGCACTTACTTGATCATCCCAGGCCTTCTCCTTGTTGTAGATAACAGCAGCTCCAAGGCTCCTAGCAGGGTTGATTCCTGTCCCAGTGATTGGAATGGTGGCCAAGTGGACCATGAACACAGCAAATCCAATGGGCAGTGGTGCCAACACCTATAGTATTAAACAACACCCAGATCCACCCTATCAGTAAAGAGCTGGCAGACAAAATTACCTAAAATTACGCAGGACTTCTATAGTACTAATTACCACCTAAATACCAAAGCATAAACAAACCCAAAACAAGATAAGCTATCATGAACAAATCACAAGGGCATATCCGACACTTCGCATGTTACCTGTTAACGAGTCTAACGACTTTAACATGCACCACATGTTACCACGTCAACTTGTCACCACAATAACAAACGTGCGCCGAACCCCAACGGCGTATGTTAGAGCGGTGACTAAAATACGCTGTGTGCGTGTGTTGCTAGTGAGTAAAGGAGAGATGATAGGGTACTCACGGGGACATGAGAGTCACGCGCGCTACGCTTGGGATCAGTGGCTGAGAAAACAGTGTAAACTAAAACAAAGGTGCCGATTATCTCGGCGCCCAATCCAGTGCCCTTGTTGTACCCTTCGGCGAGCATGTTGGCCCCACCTCCGTAGCGTACGTAGTAGGCCTTCTGGAACCCCTTCACTAAACCCACCCCACAGATGGCACCCAGGCACTGCGCCACCATGTACATCACCGCTCGGATTAGCGAAACCTTGCGTGCAAGGAATAGACCGAAGGTCACTGCGGGGTTTATGTGCCCACCTGGTGCACGTTAGAAACAACTCGTTAGCCCCGCGAACATGCGCCTCAAGAAAATAAGATAAATGGATTAAACAATTCTAAACTTTATATATTTCTGAGTTAACAGTTTTAACTTAGTTTGATTCTTTTCTAAAAGTTATCTCAAACAAAAAAACAATTTTATTTCATTTGAGTTTTGGGTTTTCTTGCTAATTAGCTGAGTGCAATAGGTAATTGATAAATCAACATTTTTTTTTTTGATAGCAAAAAAAATCAACAATTTTTTCATAATTTACAAAAAGTTAAAAAAATATCATATGGCTACATATCAACCCGAAAAAAAAAAGAAAAAAGAAATAGTCCTCTATAGTAGCTCATTGGTTTTTTTTTAATGAAAAAACCAAATTAAAAAGATAAAATTAATAAAATCAAACAATAATAGAATTTTAAGTAATTTTAAACAACCATCAAAATTTGTGATTGTTTTTTCTCAAATTTTAAAATCTTACCCCCAAATCAACTAAAAAATTGGAGTGGGATCAAATTTGGTGTATAATATAAATTAAAAATCAAGAACCAATATAAAGAAGCACTTGATGTGCATCGATTGAAATGCGAGTTTTGGTTGATTCAATGCGGGGTGCATTACCCGAGATCCCAGCGGTGCAGTAAACGAGAATAAAAATCATGCCCCCAAATGCCCAAGCAATACCCAAGATGCCGACCCCTCCACACTCATCACCATTATTCTTGGGATCAATCTGGCTCTTGTACCCAATCACGGTCAATACCGTGATGTACAAGAACAGCAGAGTTGCAATGAACTCAGCGATCAAAGCCCTGTAGAACGACCACTGGGTGAGCTCGTCGGGGTCAAATAATGGCGCCGGTGGCGGGTCGTGGTAGTCCTTGGCGGAGAACTCTCCGTGCTCGGCCCCCTCAACGTCCTTGCCCATGTTGTAGTAAAGTAATTGATCAAGCAGTAGTGGTGGCTTAATTAATTAGTGGGGCGTGGTTAGTAGAATTGTGAGTGGAAATAGAGGAATTTGAAGAACAAATTAATTGGGATTGAGTGGTGAGAAGAGTGGAGAGAGGGGTATTTATGGAGGATGGAAAAGGAGTTAAGTGATTAATATTGCCGCCCATGTCCCAGCTGGTTTCGATTTCTTTGCCTTTTGTGGGGCCTACTTGCCCTACTACCTTGTTTTCGCTCTCTCTGTGCATCATCACCTCTGATCCTCTCTCACTAGGTCTCTCTCTCCACTTTGTTTTTGCATTATTTGTAGTGCTGTGTTTTTCTTGAATTTTGTTGAATTTCAAGTCCACCGGCCAGTTTTCCTCCACACATCGGTAGAGCTGCTGATAGGGCCCTATTTAATTTCATTATAAGACTTTTTGTTTCTTTAATAAGTGATTAATTTACTTACTTGGTCACCATTTTTAAGGTTTGGAGCTCAATTAATGATCCATAATTTTGACATTAGTTAATTTATTAATTGAGAGCCTTTACTTTTGAAACGAAATTTTTTTATTTAAATAAAAAAGTCTTATATAATGTATATATTTTTTTGGGTAGTGCTAAATGGACTCAAAAAGTTCGGACTCAAACAACCAAAAAGACATAAAGATCCTTAATTTAAATTCATTATTAGTGTTTGGGGTAGAGGGTAATTAGGTCTTTTACTTAAGTAGATATCTTAAATTGTTAACAAAAAAATCTTTGGGTCTGGACTCAAAGAATAGTTAAGTCTAAATATTTTGACCCAAACAGGTCTAAATCTTTGGGTCTAAATATTTTGACACAAATGAGACTAAACTATCTAAATTCATGTGTTAGTCCCATCACTAATTAATCTCATGTGTTATGATTTAATAAAATGTGAACCAAACAAGCCAAAAGTCTACCTAACACTACCCATTAAAAAATGACCCAAACGCTCTCGCATTGATTAATACACAAAATTCAGTCGCAATAGAAGTAAGCGCGGTGTTAATGTCGAAGAGGATAGCAGAATTACGTACGTGATGGAGAAAAAGTAGGCTAGGACAACGGCTAATGAAGCAGATGACGACGCGTGTCATTTAAATCAACGGCGTATACTCCTCTGGCGGTTTGGCGGAGAAGGCTCTGGAGTCTGGACTATCTAGTGGTTCGTCTCGCTTCGGTCCGTCCGAGTCAGCAAGAACTTTCACGTGGAAAAAATTAGATATTGTAACGGACGAATGAACCAAAATTCGGTCATTAGGCACGTTTTGGATACACAAAAGTGACCTTTCACCACCTTTTAACTGTGGTTGAGTCAAATGAGGACAAAAACTTCTGTGGAGTTGCTTCGTCTGCATCCAATGCCCAATCGTTGCTTTGAAATATACAGTGGTCTAACAATTAAAATTAGATATAATAGATACTTCATTTGTTTCATATTAATTGTCACAAATTGAGTTCTCCTGCTCTAGCGGAGAAAGAAGAGAGAGAAAAAAAAAGTGTGCCGTGTGTGATTGATGGACCGCTATCTCTTCTGCATGGTTTAAGTTTGGGCTTAAAGTATCTCCAATAGAGTGATGCATTAAGGATGATTGTGTATCACGTTGGATTAAATAGACATTGAGAAGAAAAAATTTTCTCCAATGAATGTGTGGATTGAGAATGTGTAGGTAATGTAGCATAAGAAAAAGTAGATACCGTTTACCGTGCCCTCTAAATTTAAAGAATGTAATAGACAGTATGCACTTTATTAAAAAACTAAAAAAAAATTAACCGTCACCTAAAAAGAGATGTCGGAAAAATAGCAACAAATCCATATATATACTTTGCCTTTTTTTATACACTAGTCGATGAGCACGTGCGTTGCACGTGAGGGAGATATTAGATGTTTTTCTTAAAGTATTGTGTTGGAATAGTAGATAATCTTAATTGGTGAGCACGTACTCTACACGTGAAGTGTAAATAATTACTTGAAAAAATAGATGCGTAACTGGTTTACAGGTACGGAAACTAAAATTCACCGCTTTTGTAGGAAAAGGAAACTGTCTACTTTTAGTTCATGGGAAAGAGAGAACCGTGAGGAGAGAGAAGGGAAGAGAGAACCATGAGGAAAGAGAGAAGTGTAATGAGTGGAAGAGAGAAACGTGGAGGAGAGAGAGAAAAAAATCCTCTAAATCCCACTTTATTAGGAAAACCCGCGTATTAATTTGGAATTATCAATTAAATTACAAATGTATCCTTAATTTTAATTATTTCTATCAATTCACAGGGTCATTGTTGGGACTTTTAGCCAAAAAGGCTTCACGGTTAATTGCTATTATAATAGTATAGATATACTTTACTTTTTTTTTTTAGTTTTTCTTTTGTATTTATCAAGATACAAAATAATCTCAAATAACTTTTATATAAAATGATAAATACAAACAAAAATGATAAATACAAACCATCGATATTTTGTTTCCAAAATTAGTTATCGATTCTTTATACATAGAATAATTTGCAAGTATATATAATCGTTTAGTAATTATTTATATTTAATTTAATAAGTTCATTAAAAAAAGCTGTCATGCCATGAATATATAGAAGGTGTATCCACAGTGCCTATTGGAGATCATTTTCACTATAAAATGTATATTTATGTCACATAAGTTAGACATCCACTCCTCATTGATGATGTGGCGACAATCCACAGTTCCAATCCACATTTAGAGCATCTACAATGGTAATGTGGATTCAGACCATAAATTGGTGTCACATCATGGATGTGGAGAGGATGTCTATCATATGTGATACTAGATAGACATTCACCTCTCAAAATGGTCTTCAATGGATGATGAATTTAGACCATGGATTGATGAGTTGACACTTTTATTTTTAATTTTTATAATATTAATAAAGGCCTTAAAAAATAAAAAAACTCTTAAAAAAATAAAAAAAAATCCATTTATGTAATGTGGCAGTCTACCAAAATGTCTAGAAGTAGACATTGTGGTAGACACCATCTACTTTGATTCCATGCCACATACGATAGACATTATCAATCTATGGTCTCATCGGAAAGCATTTTTTGGGTTGGATGTGGATTGTATCCTCGGTGAGTCCATTTCCACTCCAATCCATGGTCTTATTGGATATGCTCTTACCATTGGAAATGTTTTTAAGAAAATCAAATAAAACACCTAACAATTAATACATTTTCTTATCACCGACCAAGAACCACGAGATTAATTACCCTAAAATCACATGGGTGACAAAGTGAACCCTGACAGTCAGACATGTAGACATAGTGGTAAAGGTGAAGGCGAAACTGTGTGGGTTAGACGCACGGTCTCGAGCTCGATTTCCCATAATAGCTAAACGTCGGGCCACTACTCTCTTTTTGCAATCCAAAAGTCATACATGAGACTAGTCTGACAAGTGTTTGGATACTCATGGTTAATCAACAAAAAAAAAAATCAAGACTGACCCTAATTATATTAAAGCACATCTAGAGGCACTTCAAAATGATGGGGTGTGTAACATCCCTATCCCGATTAAGAGAATGCTCGGCCTGAAACCTTAATTAAGCCCTAATATACCAGTCAGATTCAATTAGAGTAATAGAGCAACCATCCTTCATACATGATAATCACAATATAGTATATCGTATATCGAATAAACAATTAAAAACGCAGCATAATTAAAACTTTTTCGATAATACAAATGATATACTAAACTATACTAATCAAAGTTCAAAATCGATATCAACTTTGGTTTAATAAACAACCCCAAACCCTGTGTTAATACAAATTGTAATTCAATACAATATATAAAATAATAGGGAAATCAATTCACCATAGAAGATTATAAACTCCTAATCTTCTCTATTCCCGAGTCGAAACGCATGTCGATAACCTAAAATGTTAATTAGAGAATGAGCGCTCCAACTGTTAGGGCATGTGCCCTAGGTCAATCTACAAACATTCTATATCTTATAATTTTAGTTAATAAAGTAGATGTTTGATAAGTCGGTATTTATACGTATTTAATAGTCTATTTTAGTATATTTAATTATTGAAAGTATTTAAAATATATATTTAATTATATTTTTTGGTCATTTTTAGGTGAAGCGGAGTACGCGGTTGAATTCGTGGCGGAAAAAACTCAAAATGGAGTATTTAATTATAGTGATCTGATGCCAAACAATTTGCCTCGAAATATGCGTTGTGCTGTAGGTCGAATAACCGACGGTATGTTTCAACCAATCAAAAAATGACACGTCAGCGGTTCGAACACAGTGGGTGCCACGTGTCACGCGTCTGTTGGTCCACAGAGTCGCCGCGTCAGCAACACAAAGCCAGCGTCACCAATCACGGGCAGCCACTTCAGCCAAGCAGCCACGCACACACCGTAAGCAATCTCCTTGCGTTTCAAAATCCGTCGATGTGCCTCGAATCCGTGCCTGCACAAACTCCCAGTTTTTTGGTCGACTCCTGCGCGATTTCTCCATGCCACGTCATGCCACGTGGCGTTATTTCATTTGTCTGGCGGGTAATTAATACGGGGTCCACCCAATCAAAAGCGTCCACGTGTCGCTGACTCACCGCACACACAACGCACGCGCCAGAGAGTTCGGCGAATCGTGCGGCGACACATCAAAGGCAGTGACAGGGTGGTCGAATGAGATGCTGACACGTGTCGAAACAGTTAAAAATCAGCGATGCCAGCAAGCGGCGCCTAAACACAGCGCGACACGTCAACGCGGTGGGAAAAACAGCCAATAGGCTATTTACAAGTGGCAGAGTCGGATTTTTGATCTAAAAAAGTCCCTATGATGCTCCTCGACGCACGAGTCACATACCTAACCCCTAAAATCAGTATTGGAGTACAATTTGGACTATTTTTATATATTAGGAACCAAGGTATTATTAGAGAACAATTAATTAGTATTTTTTAGAGATCAATTATTAGTTTTTAGTATAGATTTTTGAAGATGATGTCCGGGTAATTAATTTCTTGCCTAAGTCGAAGGGGAAGCAAGTTGGAATCATGGATTCAAAGCATATCATGTGAGATCTTTTATTTTATTATTTAATTAATTTAATTTCTCCTATTTCATTGTTGTCGATTTTTAATGATTATGATTTAGATCTATGGTATGTATGAGACCAATGCATACTTTTAGATTGACAATCTAATGTTATTTTGAATATTAGTATCCGTATAATTGTGCTTTTAGACCAATAAAGTAACAAACATTCACCCGTTTGCCGTAAAACCCTTTCGGTATTTCAATGTACAACAATTGAATGTAGGTTAAATCGGTAGCGGTTGTGACTCGGTTATTTAGGATTAGTGTTCCCACAGATCTATATTACTGCAGTTAGTGTGTTAAACCTGATTGGCGGATGTCTAGGGTTATACATTAATTAGGGAAATAGTTAATGATGGATGTCCTGGCTATCGAAATTAGGGGAACTAGGAATTTCTGGCGGATGTCGATTTTCTATAGCTAATCTAGGAGAATTTAAATTAATAACTTATTGGGAACGATTGAAGACCATAATTGCTATTGAATCTAGATTATGATTTGTGGAACTGGAGACTTAGGTGTTATTTAAGTGTTAATTAATTATTAATTAATTGTTTTATAAATTAGTTTAGTTAATTTATTTATTTAGTTTAGTTAAATTAGTTAGTTAATTAATATTTATTTTAAAACCCCGATTTTTCTTTTTTGTTGTTTTAACCTAAGAAAGACAACCAATCTCTGTGGGATCGACCCTTTGCCACTATTCTACAAAATAGTAAGGGAGCGTTCGCAGATCTGACAACTTTGTGTTGGACGATCCTGATACGATCCTAAATCTGAAAGAGGGCGTGCGTGCTTCATTGCCCAATTACGTAGATGCGCCATTCATTGTTGACATCTCTAAAGGAGAGGGCATTACGTGACTAATCATGCTAAATCTAGCCAAAGACTTAAAAGAAAGGCGGCTCGTTGGGAGGCAGCCCAACTTTATTTTATTTTATTTTATTTATTTGTTGAATTTATTTTAGTTTTAGTTTAGTTATAATTTTTTATTTATTATTTTTAATAACACTCTAATTTGGTCTCTTTATTTTTACAGGTGATGGAGGGTTGGAGCGCCGAATTTTGTAGGTTTGACTTTGGATTACATTTTTAGTCTAATTTGAGCATTATTTTTTTTAGAACTTAACATGTTTATAGGATTTTAGGTGTTTTGAGACTTGGTTGTGACATACCTAACTAAAGTCGCTGCATTAGTGGCAGATTTTTTAGTAGACCCAAAACCCTAAACTTCATTCCATCATCTTGTTGATTTCACCCTTAGTTAACAGACTTCGGGCTCGTAAGACTTGATTGGGATTTTTTGAGTTAATTCTTATGTTTACTAGTTCTTGCTCTTGTTATGATTATTCTTTTATAATATCCTTAGTCACCCACAAATGAGAGGTTTTGTGCGTTCACTAATTTTTAGAGACTTTTTGTTATGCATGCATTTGTATCATTTCTTATCCATGTCTTTCTTCACCACTATCTTTTTCTTTTTGTCAAATGGATGTCTTGACTTGTTTTAAACCTTGAGGGCAAGGTTTGGAATAAGTTTGGGGGTGTTTTAGGGAGTGTGGATTATTTTGGATGGATTTTTTGAGAAAGACCGCATGTGAGATCGTTTAATTTTCTTTTTATGCGGTTATATGCGGATATTGGATGCTAATGGTGGTGTTTTATATCATTTCTTCCATTTCTTCCATTTCTTGTTCATTCACATTCATTTCTCATTCATTAGGAATTGATACACTTTCATGTATATATATATATATATGCATTTAATATATATATATATATATATATATTTATCTATTTAGAGTCACCCGAAACTTTGTTCATGCCTTTGGTTGTGGATGAGTAAATTAAAGTTGCCTTTTTGACTTGAAACTTAGTGAAAATAAGGAGAAACACTTAATCAAGTTCGTAGCTCAGTATTTTTATGATTTCATGATTAGAGACTTAGATGATGGTTAAGCTTAGTGCTAGATAACGAAAATGAGTAAACGGTCAAATTTATGCAAGTTATAATATTTTAACCCACATCGGGGGGATTTGCTTGATTATAGTGAAAGTGAGAAGTACTAACATGAGTTTTTCTAATAAATAAAAAAATAGAGAGTCCCACAGGTTTCCGTAGGAAATGGAGCAGGGAAACTTGTGGTGGAAAAAAGTGAGAAAATCGGTCCATAGGAAATGGAGCAGGGACCGTATTAATTGAAAAAAAGAAAAAAAAGATTTGGAGAAGAAAATAAAATAAAAATGAAAAAAATGAATAAAGGCGGAAGTAGTGAAACTCCTCAAATAAAAAATTTAGTTCGAGTGCTTTCACTATATTAAGTGAAATTTGAACTCATGTGGTTTAATTGTATAGACCAATAAAACTTGTGATTAGTTGATGGCCTTTGTTTCGACCGAGTCTATGTTTTGAAAGTGAGATCTTAATTGTGTTTGACTTGCGAGACTTGACATATCATAACCCTGAAATTTTTAGAGTTACTTGTTAATTTGGTAACTATGTAAACCAAATGAACTCCATGAATTTGGGTCGGGTACACTAGAACAATTTAGGCTTTTTATAACACTTAATTGATAGAGGTTTTTGAGTAACCCCTATGTATTAGATGATTAAGGTTTCTATAACACTTAATTCATAGAGGTTTTAATTAACCCCTATGAATTAGACAAGTAAGCCTTTTAATAGGACTAATTCATAGAGGTTTAGAAAACCTCTATGGAAAGTTGACCCAAGAACAAAATTCGCTCGCCCCACTCTCACTCACTCGTCTCGCTCGCTCGCTCGCACTGGTCTCTCTCGCTCTGGTCGCTCTGGTCGCTCTGGTCGCTCGCTCGCTCTGGTCGCTCGCTTTGGTCGCTCGCTCTGGTCGCTCGCTTTGGTCGCTCGCTCGTCGTCGTTACGGTCGCTCGCTCATGATCGCTCGCTCATGATCGCTCGCTCGCTCGCGCCACGCTCGTCTCGCACATGTGAGCGATTTTGCTTGATTTCTCGCGCGAACGAAGTTCGAGCTTCTTCTAGGGTAAGGTATCCAATCCTCTCTCACGTCGTTGTGTTCTGGAATCTTCATTTCTCTCGGCTAACGAACGACCTCAATCATGCCTGTGCGAGCTTTGACGATCAACAAATCGTCGACATTTTGGTTCGATTAAGTGGATTCAACTTCTTAGTTGCTCGTTTTTGTGTGATTTTGATGGTTCTAGTATGTTGACTGAATTCGGTTCGTTGTGTGGATATTTTTTGTGAAATTGCTCATTTGAATGTAGGTTTTGTGGATTTGATGAAGTGGATGATTAATTGATGATGTTGAATCGTTGCAAAGTGTTCGAAAAGTAGGAAAGTGAAATCTCATTTTGATTTTTCTAACCTTTGAAATGAAGCTATGTTTAGGTAAATCTAGGGTTGATTTTGACCTAGGAAAGGTAGATTTGAGTTTAAATAATGAGAATCCCCGATGTTAGGCAATCGAATCGAGAGAGCTAGTACTTGAATATTTGTCTACTTGTTTGCATTTTCCTAATTACTATCACTACTAATCGCTTTTGTCTAAGGTTGAGAAAATGCGTATATACTTTGATCTCACTGAGGTGGAAAGATATTGATCTATTCCAGCAGATAAAAAAAGACTCTTTGGAATAGGTGCCCCTTGTTCAATGGATTAAAACCTATTATCATAGATAGCCATGGCTTCTCAGGAGTTATCCTAATCATGCTTGCTGTTCTTGGATCCATTGAATTTTTTAGTGCCATTGGAGTAAAGTCCACCCTAATCATAATGGAAGTAATCCCTTTTCTTGTTTTGGCTGTAAGTTCTTTTTCTTAAAACGTTTTAGTTTTTACATTGATTAACATAGACTACTTTTAAGTCTAGATACTTTAAAAATCTAATGTGATGTTCCATATTTTAATGTATTTCTATAAATCAACTTTCCTTTCAACTATCAATTAAAATTGAATGTTTCCAACCTTGATTGATATGGGTTCTTAGATATGCTTTGTCTACTACTGCTTAAGCTTGGAAATAACACCTTCATCTCTTTTATTGTTCTTTTGAAGAATGTTTACCCTTTTAAAATCATACGAATTACACTTTTGTGTTTTCTAGTATGTGCGTAGTGAGTAAGCACTTGATCTTTGCATTCTTATAAAAAGTGCTTAATAATACAAATTTCCAATTTGTTATGTGACCTCTCGACCATTTACGCATCTGAATAGAACTGAATTACGGCAAATTGAACTAATTACAAGAAGATAATATGACCTTCATCATGTTAGTCTTCATCTATAATTTTGTATTTGATATTTCGATTTGAGCAGATTAAGCCCCCATCATCTCCAAATTTGGACGCTTCACGCAAATTCTTTCCGTTGGGATTGGAGGCTCAACTCTAGGTCCTCTAAAGGTGTGTTTGCAAGTTTATGAGTACCTTCATGGTGTCATGTCTGCTTTTGATCTGAATCGTTCTTTGAAGAGAAGTTGTTTCATATTCCTTTATTGACATTAAATAATTTATACTATTGTTCGAAGAGATGCTTAATAAATGTTCTTATATTAGGATAGCGATTTGGTGACATACTTATTTTCATACAGTTGCTGCAAAGTTGTTGATTTTCTTTTGGACACACATTGAAATTTACAAGCACGTGTCTTGATGCATATTTTAGAGGAATGTAATAACTGTTTGTATCAGAAGTATGTCACCTAATTGTTTTCATTTATTTTGTTACTTTCTGATTTCCATTGAATGACACAGACACTATGTGAAAGCATTACTAACTTGATAAATTTGTGAAGCACTGAAGTTTATATTTATCAGAAGTATGTCACCTAATTGTTTTCATTTATTTTGTTACTTTCTGATTTCCATTGAATGACACAGACACTATGTGAAAGCATTACTAACTTGATAAATTTGTGAAGCACTGTAGTATGTCTTGAAGTTTAATAACTGTTTGCTTGTATTGAGCCACATCTTATTTGTATGATCGCCATAAAGTAGTATAAAAGTGTTTTTTTTCCTTGTCCATAGTTGTTGCTTAATAATTCCAGTACAGCTGGAATGGTTCTGTTTGTTGAGTGGTTAGCACTTCTTTTCTTTTTTGGCTTAACGATTGAGATTTTTTTCGTTTAAGTTAACACTTGAGCTTCTTTAATCTGTAGCATTTTTACTCCCGTTCGGTTATTTGCTTATAGTTGGTGCAATACTGGTTTCAAGATTTGTGTTGAATCTGGAAAAAGACAAAATGTAGTTATTACGCATTTTTACCCAATTGCTGATGCATGAGGTGAAGCATACATTAGTCTTTGTTATGGTTGTTTGGAAGAAGTTCCCTTCCCATGATATTTGTAATTTTGTACCCTCTCTCTTTTGTCTAGTGTAAATTTATATATCCGACGCCCTGATAAGTGATGATGTCTTGTTGGGTGCGAATATAGGCCACATGTTTCAGTAGTATTAAGGGCGCGGACGTTCAGTTATTATGATTATGTTCATCTGACTTGGCATGGAAGTCATGGACTTCTAAAGTCATCATTAGGCTTTTTGGTATTTGTTTTTTGCAAAAAAGCTTCTAATGACTATTTGCTAGTATTGAACCACGTCTTATTTGTATGATCATCATAAAGTAGTATTTTTTTTAATTGTTTTCCATAGTTGCTGCTTGATAATTCCAAGACTGACTAGAATGGTTTTGTTGGTTGAGTAGTCGGTGCTTCTATGCCTATGTATATATCATCTTTGTTTTCTCCTCTTTTTGCCTTTTGTTGCCGTGTTAATGTGTTTACGATAATTTCGAGAGATCTTGGAATGGTTGTGCTTGTTGACTGGTTAGTGCATCTATGCTTTTTTATACAGTATCATTCTCGTTTTTCAACTTTTCTACTCTTTGCTTTTTTTTTACAACACCTAATTCATAGGGGTTTTTAGTAACCTCTATGTATTCATGTACTGCCATATATCTAATGTAGAGTTGTCAGAATGAAAGTTTTGGTTATTTTCCACGGTTGCTGCACGAGTTGTAAACAAACAAAAATGTTTTGCATATGTAATGGGGACAGCTGAAAGGGAAATCAGAAAAACGTAAAGCAATAGCATTCTTTCCTTTCTAACGACTCTCAAAATCCCCGAGACATCTCTATGTATCGGTTTCAATTTTATAGTGGATTTCTTAGTCAAAATCGCATGCAAAGTTCTTTGTTTTCGCAATGCGGTTTGCTCTGTTAGTTTTTGTAGCTAGAAATGTTTTGCATAACTGTTTCTTTTTCGAATTTTCATGAAGGGACTAGGGATAACGCACAATGAATGGGGTGTAAGCTGTCTTGCCTATGGTAAAAATTCTATAGCAACTCGGTTGTGGATTAATATCCCTTTCTTAACATCTCGATCTATTTTCAATTCTTTTGTGCTTTTCTACATTGAATCTTACCCTTAAGACAACCAACAGTCATTTTCTAGACCACAACAATGGCACAGTCAATCATCCCAATGGTTTAGATTTGGCTAGTTTTGTGGTTTGAGTTGGAAGCAGTAGTATTTGACGACGTGGTTGAAGCTCTCAAAACGTGGCATGCTTCAGGCATAAAGGTTTTCCCTTTCTTGTTTATTATGATTAAGCTTGGCTACTCCATTTTGGAAAAGATTATGATAATACTTTTCTTGTAAATTATGTACAATTTACTATGACTTTTCTGACCTAACATTTTTGCTTACCTCGCTTGCAGGTGTACATATATTCTAGCAGTAGCAGGGAGGCTCAACGTCTTATATTCGGTAACACAAATTTTGGAGACTTGAGAAAATACTTGTGTGGGTTTTTTGACACCACAATAGGGCAAGTCATTATTCCATCAAGTTGAACTCATACTATGTTCTTTGTGTGTCCAAGTTATTGAGTCTTATCTTTTTGTTTCTACATGAAGAAATAAAAGAGAAGCACGCATTACTTCAAATCTCACAATCGCTTGGAGTAGATAAGCCGTCGGATATCTTATTCTTGACGAGATGTTGTTCCTGAAGTTGCAGTGCTAAAGCGAAGAGTAAACAATTTTTTGACCATGAGCAATACACATACAAAAGAGGCAATTACTTGTTTTAGAAAAATGTTGAAGCCGTTGTACATTTACTTAGTTTTCCAACCTACACAATCTATACATTAGAAAACTATGACATTTCACTTCAGTTGTGGAGGTCCAATTGATATTGTTTGAGCTACAACTCACATTATTGTTGATCTCTTGTAAAGAGATTTCTTTTTTTCAGGTTTGAAAGTGATAATTTCCATCAGGCCAGGGAACGCACCGCTGCCCGAAAATCACGGGTTCAAAACCATCAATTCCTTTCTAGAGATCTGAATATCGGAGAACAAATCCAGCTTCGGTAAATGATGACAAATCAATGTAAGTTAATCTACTTTTCTTTTAAAACACACATTGTGTCTAATGAAAGATATCAAGTTTCTATGTCAATCTCCTTGTTTAGGCATGGGCATAGTGGTTATTAACTTTGTCGAAAAACACTAATTTGAAGTAAAAACAGTAAAATTGAAATAGGCCTTTCTTTCCATGTTAATTTTTGTTCCCCCTCCACATTGGTTGGTATTTTATTTTAATTTTTATTTTTTATGGTCATAAGTGCCTGAACTATTAGATTGAAAACCAATGGAAAACGCCGTAAAGATCAATTGTTGAGGTTTTAGGGTTGATGGAAGAAAAACTACTTTCTTTCTTTGTCAAGAAGAAATTGTTGCTTGTGTCCTGAGTTTTGGTGAGATTTGTTACTTGGTGAAAAGAGGCATCTCTTGTTGCTTGTGTCCTGAGTTTTGGTGAGTTTTGGTGAGATTTGTCTATGTTCAGCAGTGATAAATATATATATCTTCTTTCTCTTTGTTATTGCTATCTTGTTGTCATTCTTTGTTGTCTTCATGTGCAACTATTACAGTTGGTTTTGTTTTCATGTACAAACTATATATTATGTACTTAGTAACTTGAGCAAAATTTATACGCAGATCAAAGAGAAGCACATCATTGGATTGGGCAAGGCATCATGACATAATTCTTGGGATTGCTAGAGGAGTTTTATATCTTCATCAAGACTCCAGATTAAGAATTGTTCATAGAGACTTTAAAGCAAGTAATGTTCTACTAAGACGCGGAGATGAATCAAAAGATTTTTGATTTTGGAATGGCAAGAATATTTGTTCAAACTTTACATTATTGATTGAATGAAATAATAATATTGTGAGTGGAATGTAGATATATTTGTATATTTTCAATTGAAAATGGAAATGAAAATTAATTCCGAGCATTTTTCAGCTATTATTTTTTTAAAATTACATTTGATAGGGGTTTGAAACCCCTATGTAAGCCTATAATATAGAGGTTTCAAACCCCTATGAAATCACTACAATTGATAGGGGTTTGAAACCCCTATGTAAGCCTTTGAAGATATTATAAAAGTTTGAAACCCCTTTAGCCAAATTTGATAGAGGTTTGAAACCCCTATGAAATAGTCAAGATTTGATAGAGGTTTGAAACCCCTATGGAAGCTTGGAAGATAAGATAACACCTTAAAAGATAACACTTTTCATAGAGGTCAAAAACCTCTATGAAAAGTAGAATTTGTTCTAGTGGTATAAGATTAGTCGAGTCAGTACGTTATTATATTAGGAGTCTAGTTTAGTTTGTGTTGTCATTTACACCTTTGCTCGGGACGTGCAGAATCTTAAGTTTGGGGTATTTGACAAGTCGGTATTTATAGGTATTTAATAGTCTATTTTAGTATATTTAATTATTGAAAATATTTAAAATATATATTTAATTATATTTTTTGGTCATTTTTAGGTGAAACGGAGTGCGCGGTTGAATTCGTGGCGAAAAAATACTCAAAATGAAGTACTTACTTGCAATGATCGGATGCCGGAAAATTTGCCTCGAAATACGCGTTGTGCTGTTGGTCGAATAGTCGACAATATGTTTCAACCAATCAGAAGATGACACGTCAGCGGTTCGAACGCATTGTCGGCCACGTGTCACGCGTCTGTTGGTCCACAGCATCGTCGCGTCAGCAACACAAAGCTAGCGCCATCAATCACCGACGGCCACGTCAGCCAAGCAGCCACGCACACACCGCAAGCAATCTCCTCGCGTTTCAGAATCCGTCGATGTGCCTCGAGATCCATACGCGCACAAACTCCCAGTTTTTCGGTCAACTCCTGCGTGATTTCTCGATGCCACGTTATGCCACGTGGCGTTATTTCATTTGTCCGGTGCGTCTTTAGTACGTGGTTCTCCTAATCAGAAGCGTCCACGTGTCGCTGATCACCTCACACACAACACAGGTGCCAGGAGGTCGGCGAATTGCGCGGCGACACATCAGAGGCGGTGACAGGGGGTCGAATGAGACGCTGACACGTGGCGCAACAGTTAAAAATCAGCGAATCATGCTGTGACACTTGGCATAGTCGGATTTTTGATCTAAAAACACCCCTACGATGCTCCTCGACGCACGAGTCACGTACCTAACCCCTAAAATAAGTATTGGAGTACAATTTGGACTATTTTTATATATTAGGAACCTAGGTATTATTAGAGAACAATTAATTAGTATTTTTATAGATCAATTATTAGTTTTTAGTATAGATTTTTGTAGATGATGTCCGGGTAATTAATCTCTTACCTAAGTCAAAGGGGAAGCAAGTCGGAATCATGGATTCAAAGCATATTATGTGAGATCTTTTATTTTATTATTTAATTAATTTAATCTCTCATATTTCATTGTTGTTGATTTTTAATGATTATGATTTAGATCTATGGTATGTATGAGGCTAATGCATGCTTTTAGATTGACAATCTAATGTTATTTTGAATATTAGTATCCGTATAATTGTGCTTTTAGACCAATAAAATAACAAACATTCACCCGTTTGTCGTAAAACACTTTCGGTGTTTGAATGTACAAAAATTGAATGTAGGTTAAATCGGTAGCGGTTGGGACCCGATTATTTAGGATTAGTGTTCCCATTGATCTATATTACTGCGGTTAGTGTGTTAAACCTGAATGGCGGATGTCTAGGGTTATACTTTAATTAGAGAAATAGTTAGTGGTAGAAGGGGAACTAGGAATTTCTGGCGGATGTCGATTTTCTATAGCTAATCTAGGAGAATTTAAATTAATAACTTTTTAGGAAAGATTGAAGACCATAATTGCTATTGAATCTTGATTATGATTTGTGGAACTGGAGATTTAGGTGTTATTTAAGTGTTAATTAATTATTAATTAATTGTTTTGGAAATTAGTTTAGTTAATTTATTTATTTAGTTTAGTTAAATTAGTAAGTTGATTAATATTTATTTTAAAACCCCGATTTTCCTTTTTTGTTGTTTTAACCTAAGAAAGACAACCAATCTCTGTGGGATCGACCATTTGTCACTATTTTACGAAATAGTTGGTTTAGAAAACTTTACTACTTATTGACGTGTTCCGCGCGCGTCAATGTTTTATTCGCTATTTTATTGTAAGTGATTACATGTTTACCTTATAATAAGATTCATGAGTATTTGTTGAAATATCATAAATGTCCCTAGTCTGTTATTATTACCGGGAACTATAATGAATTAAGACTAGTGTGAATCTTGATTGATGGTCATGTGATGATCATGCATATAGGGACACGAATCAAGATCATGAGTACTTGTCAGGGAATAAGGTACTGGACTGACCCGCTATGAGAACACCACATGAATTAAGTCATAGGAGTTACTCATGATAGGTATATCATTTAGTCATTCGACTTGAGAATACCATAGACTTCAATATTATGAGCATGATAATTTGGCACAATCAAATGTTGTCTTTAAACGAACAATGATAAAGATTGTGATTGGTTACCGTATGAATAATATGTGAAGGTGTGTAATCAAGATATAATTTGTCACTCTCATATAGAGAGATATATCAATAGATCCCTCGATAGGATAGACTGATAATGGCCAAGTCCATGTGAATTGATATGATCAATGTCACTTGGATATTTTTCGGTTTACCTAAAGATCGAGACTAGTATGATTGAACATTAAGGGTGACTTTCTATGCCTTTTGTTTAATCAAAAGATATCGCACGACGAAATGATATGATATATGTTATTAATTAGGTTGTATCGATGTTGGTATTCATGCTACTTGGGTAGTCATAATGCCTTACTAGAGACTGCTTATGACTTGTGTACCAAAATAGTTTTTGGTTCACTACCAACGCGCATGAATCTATTGGGTCGCATACAAAAAATAGCTTTGCACAATCTCAATTGGTCTAGATTAATGAATTTTATATGATAAAATTCATGACATAAAAACTCTTACGATTTGTTATATGATAACTTATTAATAGGGGCGTATGTGTAATTTGCTTAAACGGCCTAAATACAATAGTTGTATTACGAATAAGATTTTAAGTGAGGGTTTATCTACACATATAAATAAAGGGCGAAACCCTAAAAAAGATAAAAGATTTTCGTATTACAATTTTCGAGTTCTCTGGATTTAGGGAGAAAGAAAAATCATTTTCAATCTCTCTTAGGGCTAGCACTCCAAATTGTGGTCGCCGTTCGTGTGTAGATTTCTGATAGAAGATGCGCACTTGAAAGTCTTGGAAATTGAACAATCAAAAAGGAAATCACAGAATAAGGTATGACTTACTTTCATAGATTTAGTTTGATGGAACTTATTTTCGATCTTGTTAGCGTATTTGAAAATTTGTTTGAATTTTCCGTTGTGTATGAACCTCAAAAACCTTACAGTAGTACCAAAGCATTAGGTTTGGTTTTATTAAAAGTTTGCATGTTTTCACTGATGTATATATGATATACGTGTGAAAAATATAATCTTGATTAATGTATATATCATATACATATAGATTCTTTGATAATTGTTATCAAGAATTGGTTTTAAAGTGTGTTGTTAATTCATGTTGTTAATTCATGTATAATGATACGTCGCATGATATGATTCAATAATAGTATTCATGTTTAGAATATTTCGATTAACATATATTTTATATTGAACGACATGAATTTTGTATGTTCACGATAGACTTCATGTTTAGGTTAATATGATTCTGATCTTGAACACATATTTCGTTTTGTTCAATAATTATGTATGTCTCCATAATAGAGATCATGATTAGGTTAATATGATTAATTTAATATGATTCTGATGTTAATATCTCGAAATTGATTTTGATCTTATATCTCATTGTAGTAATCCATTAGTATATTCCTATAAGATAGGAGATAGACTTGTAATTGGATTAGAATTACAAACCCTATAAGATAGGTGAGATATAAAATAAATCATAATTGGATTAAGATTCAAAGCATCTTAAATTCTAATTGGATTAGGATAGGATATTAAGTTAATGGCGGGCATGAGATAATTAAAAATGTTTTATTTAATATTTTCAGAATTAAAATAAAGGCATTGATAGGAGATAGACTGGTAATTGGATTAGAACTACTGATCCATTGATCAGCAATGGATCGCTGAATCTTGTTCGTAGCGTCCGAAAATTCGTATAATAGGCAATATTTGTATGATTTCCTAACTTTGTAGTGATTATTCACGCATTGTAATATATGATCTTCATCTTATTTAATTATGATCACTAACACAAACAAAAATCCCTCTTTTAAATTTTAAGTTAAATGTCATCCATTCTCAAACACTTGTCAAGACTTCGATCACATCAATATGGGTATATCTCCACAGAGTGTATTGTGTTATCTTGGTAAGACAAGTTGAGTAAAGGTTACCCTATTGTTTGAAATGGTTAGACTTGATAAAGCTATCAAAACGATTTTGGGCTTTAGGCACTAGAAGAGATAAAACATGCTAAGACATAAGATGTCATAATCTTATAAAATAGGTAAAAATCAAATGTGATGTAATTAGTAATTGATACGTACCTAAATAACCTAATTCGAAGTGTCATGCCTTAGCTGTCTTGGAATTAGGTGAAACATGGATTTTAGTCCCTTAAATTAACATAACATTTTTAAGGAGGGTTGTTAATTTAGTGGGAGTTTATTCATCTATACTAAAATGGACTTTTGCATAATCTTTGTTGTAGATCTATGGCCTCTTCAAATCACACTAATCCCTTGTCACTGCGATCTATCCTTGAGAAGGATAAGTTGTTTGGGAAAAACTTTCTTAACTAGCTCAGAAACTTGAGAATTATTCTTAAGCATGAACGCAAGTTGTATGTCCTGGATAATCCTATTCTTGAAGAACCACCAGCCAATGCTTTAAGAGCCGTGAAGGATTCACATACTAAGCATGTCAACTACTCAACTGATGTTCATGCATTATGTTGGCAACCATGGTTCCTGAACTTTAAAAGGGCATAGAACACATGAAGCTTACGATATGGCTACGACGCTGAAGGAAATGTTCCAACATCAGGCTAGGTAAGAAAGATTCGAGATAGTCAAGAACCTTCATTCTTGTAAAATGGCCGAGGGTGTGTTAGTTAGTCCTCATGTTCTAAAAATGAAGGGCTATATTAACCATCTTGACAGACTTAGATTTCTCATTAGCCAATAGTTGGCTACGAATTTGATCCTGAATTCATTGCCCGATAGTTATTCACAATTTGTGATGACCTATAACATGATTAACATGGAGAAGTCTATCTCAATTGCATTTGATGCTTAAAATTGCTAAGCAGAATGTCAAGAAACTCATTGCTAATGTGTTGATGGTTCAGAAAGGAAATGATTTGAAGAAAAAGGGCAAAGGCAAGGCTAAAGTTCTAAGACTATTGTGACTGTCACAAAACCTATGAAACAAGTCAAGCCTCATGCCGCTTCTACTTTACAGTCCCAAAAGGAAAAAGGAAAAGAAGGAATTTGTCATATCTGCCATGCACCTGGATATTGGTTCAGAAATTGCAAGCTCTATCTTGAAGATCTAAAGAAAAAAAAAGTAGTCCGACTACTGCTTCAAGTATTTACGTTATTGAATTTAACTTGTATACTAGTGATTCATGGGTATTGGATATCAGATGTGGATCTCACATTTGTATTAATATGTAAGGTTTCACCAAAAGTAGAAAGCTAAAGAAAGGAGAAGTCATCCTACGAGTTAGAAATGAAGCAAATGTTGATGCGTTGGTTGTAGGTTGCTATGAGTTAATTTTACCTAGTGGACTTATTTTGGTTTTCGATAATTGTTATTATGTCTCTGCCTTGAACAGAAACATCATTTCAGTTTCATGTTTGGACTTGGATGCTATTAATTTCATTATTGCGAATAATAAATGATCCATTTCTCATAAAGACATTTTCTATGCGAATGTTGATTTGTGTGATGATTTTTATATTCTAAACATGAAAAGGTCCACAGATACTCACATTCTTAACGTAAATACAAAAAGATTCAAGTCAAATGATTTGAATCAAACCTACCTTTGACATTGTCGTCTTGGACACATTAATGAGAAATACATTTCTAAACTCCATAAAGATGGACTTTTAGATTCACTTGATTTTGAATCAAATGAAACATGTGTATCTTGTTTACTAGGCAAGATGATAAAGAGTCATTTTATTGGACACAGTGAAAGGGCAAGTGATTTATTGAGTCTAATACGTATTATGTATGCGGTCCTATAAACACAACGATTAGAAGTGGTTATTAGTACTTCATTACATTCACTGATGATTTTAGTAGATATGGTTACATGTATCTCATGATACATAAAGGTGAGTCTTTTGAGATTTTTCGAACATTTCAGAACGAAGTGCAAAATAAACTTGATAAAACTATTAAATCACTTCAATCAGATCGAGATGGTGAATATTTGAGCCAAAAGTTTGATAATCATCTTAGAAACAGTGAGATTGTCTCACAGTTAACTCCCTCAACAACTCCACAATGGAATGGCGATTCTGAGAGGAGAAATCGGACTTTATTGGATATGGTTTGATCTATGATGAGTCATGCAGATCTTCTTATTTTGTTTTGGGGTTATGCCTTAGAAACTGCTGCATTTACACTAAATCTTGTTCCTTCTAAAGCGGTCGATAAAACACCACATGAGATGTGGTTTGGGAAAAGATCAAGTTTGTCTTTCCTTAAGATTCGGGGCTATGAGGTTTTCATACGACGAAAAATCTCAAAAAGATTATCAGCCAAATCTACTAAGTGTGTATTCATTGGTTATCCTAAAGAAACTAGAGGATAATACTTTTAAAAACCTCATTGAGAACAAAGCGTTTATTGTTGGAAATGGTGTCTTTATGGAAAATGAGTTTATTTCAAAAGACAAGAGTAGGAATAAAGTAAGTCTTAAAGAAATTCAAGAACTACAAATAAATACTCAACCGCTAGTGGGAGATCAACTAAGTCTTGAACTAATTGATCCTCCACATGTATCACAATGCCCTCGTAGGTCTAATAGGGTAAGACATCAGCGTGAGAGATTTGAATTTTTTTATTACTGATAGTAGCGAGGTGTTGCTTATGGATCAAAATGAATCTACTACTTATCAGGAGGCTGTTTCTATCCTTGAGACGGATAAATGACTTAATGTCGTGAATTCTGAGATGCAATCCATGTATGATAATCAAGTTTGGAACCTGGTTGATTTACTTGAAGATGGTAAGACCATTGGATGTAAATGAGTTTTTAAGAGGAAAACTGACATTGATGGCAATGTGCATACTTATAAAGCACGGCTAGTAGCAAATGGTTTCAGACAAACTCAGGGTATTGATTATTATGAAACTTTTTTCCTGTAGCCATGCTTAAAGCCATGCTTAAATTCATTAGAATTTTAATTGTCATAGCCCCATATTATGACTATAAGATATGGAAAATGGATGTCAAAATAGTTTTTCTAAATGGAAAGTTACTTGAGGACGTGTATATGATACAACCTAATGTGTTTGTTCATCCCGAGACTTCTAGGAAGGTGTGAAAACTTCAAAGATCTATTTATGGATTAAAGCAAGATTCTCGGAGTTAGAATCTTCTTTTAGATGAAGCAATTAAGGAATTTGGTTTCATTAAAAATGAAGATGATCCTTGTGTATACAAGAAGGTCAATGGGAGCGTGGTTGTTTTCCTAGTGCTGTATGTTAATAATATATTACTCATTTGAAATGACATTCCAACCTTGCAGAGTGTTAAGTCTTGGTTAGGGAAATGTTTCTCAATGAAGGACTTAGGAGATGCAGCCTACATCCTCGGGATTAAGATCTATAGGGATAGATCTAAAAGGCTGATCGATTTAAGTCAGAGTGTTTATATTGATAAAGTACTTAATAGGTTCAATATGCAAGACTCTAAAAGAGGGTCATTGCCAATGTTTCATGGTATAAATCTCAGCAAGACTCAATGTTCGAAGACTAATGTTGAGCGATAGCGCATGAATACAATTTCATAGGCATCGGCTATTAGATCTATCATGTATGTCATGTTATGCACTCGACCTGATGTATCATATGCTTTAAGCGCAACAAGCATATATCATTCCGATCTCGGTGAAAGTCACTGGATAACAGTAAAGAACATTCTTGAGTACTTGAGAATGACTAAAGAAGTATTCTTGGTCTGTAGAAGTTCGGAAGACGAGCTTGTTGTAAGTGGTTACACAAACTGATATAAATGACTTCGGATCGCAGTCTGGATATGTGTTTAATTTGAATGGAGGCACAGTGAGATGGAAAAGTTCGAAGCAAGAAACTGTCGCAGATTCTATAACATAAGCTGAATATATTGCAGCGTCCGATGCAGCTAAGGAGGCAGTTTGGATTAAAAAGTTCATATCAGAACTTGGTGTGGTTCCGAGTATAGCTAACCCCATTTGCTTGTATTGTGAAAACCACGGGGCGATCGCACAGTCCAAGGAACCAATATTATACCACCGATCTAAACATATAGTTAGATGTTTTCATCTCATTTGAGAAATCATTGAGATGGGAGAAGTGAAGATTTGCAGAGTTCCTACAAAAGACAATGTTGCAAATTCTTTGATGAAGGCTCTTCCATAAACGAAACATGATGGTCATGTTAAGTTATAGGTATTAGATACATGAATGATTACCCTAGTGCAAGTGGGAGATGTTAGGGCATATGCCCTAGGTCAATCTACAAACATTCTTTATCTTATAATTTTAGTTAATCAAATAGAGGTTTTATTTGTTGTTTTATTATAAGTGATTGCATGTTTATCTTATCGTAAGATCCATGGGTATTTGTCAAAATATCCTAAATGTCCATAGTCTGTTATTATTACTGGAACTATAATGAATTAAGATTAGTGTGAATCTTGATTGATGGTCATGTGATGATCATGCATATAGGGATACGAATCAAGATCAAAAGTACTTGTCAGGGAATAAGGTACTGGACCGACCCGCTAAGAGAACACCACATGGATTAAGTCATAGGATTTACTCATGATATGTATATCATTTAGTCGTTCAACTTGAGATTACCATAAACTTCAATATTAGGAGCATGATAATTTGACACAATCAAATGTTCTCTTTAATCGGACAATTATAAAGATTATGATTGGTTACCATGTGAATAATATGTGAAGGTGTGAAATCAAGATAGAGTTTTCCACTCTCGTATAGATAGATATATCAGTAGATCTCTCGATAAGATAAACTAATAATTGCCAAGTCCATATGAATTGATATGATCAATGTCACTTGGATGTTTTTCAGTTTACCTAAAGATCTAGAGTAGTACGATTGAACATTAAGGGTGAATTTCCATGCCTTATGTTTAATCAAAAGACATCGCACGACAAAAGGATATGATATATGTTATTAATTAAGTTGTATCGATGTTGATATTCATGCCATTTTGATAGTCATAATGCCTTGCTAGAGACCGTTTATGACTTGTGTACCAAAATGATTTTCGGTTCATTGCTAACATCGCATGCACCTATTGGGTCGCACATAAAGAATGGCTTTGCACAATTTCAATTGGTCATGAGTAATGAATTTCATATGATAAAACTCATGACATAAAAGCCCTTACGATTTGTTATATGATAAGTTATTAATAGGGGTGTATGTGTAATTTGCTTAAACTGCTTAAACACAATAGTTGAATTACGAATATGATTTTAAGTGAGGCTTATCTACACATATAAATAAAGGGTGAAACCCTAAAAAGGTAAAGATTCTCGTTTTACAATTTTTGAGTTCTCTAGATTTAGGGAGAGAAAGAAAAATCATTTTCAATCTCTCTTGGGGCTAGCACTCCAAATTGTTGTCACCGTTCGTGTGTGGATTTCTGATAGAGGGCACGCACTTGAACGTCTTTAAAATCAAATAATCAAAATGAGATCACGAAATAAGGTACGATTTAATTTCGTAGATTTAGTTTAATGGAACTTATTTTTGATCCTGTTGTGGTTTTTCAAATTTTGTTTTGAATTTTTCGCTGCGTATGAACCCTAACAAGCCAATAGTGCTCAGTAAGTGATGTTCTTAAATTGATCAACTATCATCTAATATCAATGAATCAATGAATAGTAATATGAATTCAAAACATGTTTATTCAAAGCATTGAAACGATATAAGCAATATATAACAGATGTAAGCTTATCACTTATATGAATCTGTATCTGTGATCTATAATTTGGGTTTTAAAATAGAGTTTTATTTCTCATCACTCAAGAATACACACCACAGAATCCACACATTGGCCGACGTGTGGTTCTACTAGTCTATTCAAGCTTGATTAAGCTATCAACTCTAAAAGGATAGTGAACGATTAAGGTAACCTCCGGTCACGGAGTTTGAAAGGGCGGAACCCATTTTCATGCTAATCATTTCCATCTATCAAGAAAAAAGCGGAACCCATTTCCAGGATAGCCTTTCCTTTCTCAGCCCGATCTGCTTTATTGACCACTTCAAATAATTTTCATATTTTAAAAAAATTAGATTACAGTATGTTGCCTCATTCCCAGTCCATAAAACTAAATGAACTAAATATACTAGTTTACGATGCATAATTGAAAAGAATATGAGTTCCACTTACTTATGTCGAGCTTTCCTAACTTTATATCGGCTTATACAACTCCAAGAATCCATGTATATATTTCCCCGTGGATCAAAAACCTAAATTGTATTGATCATCATCAACTTGAGTCTAAAACTTATTGATTGTAACCCTTAAACTGGTCTTATTTGAATCCCGAAGACCTATTTTTAAATTTTTCCATTTATTTTGACTATTTTAACGTTTTACAAAATAAAAACTTCGACATAAAGTCTCGCACAGATCTCGAATTCTTCATTTTTCATAGAATTTATCAATTTCTATTTATTTAGTCAAAGTATTATTTTTTCTGGATTTTTTCCTTATTTATATGAAATTTTTCTCTATTTTTTGCAATTTATTTCTTTTTTAAAAAAGTTTTCTTGTTTAGATGAGTCAGGTATGACCCGACCCTGGCTAGCGTATGGAAGTGCTCGTGTGTGTGCATCCCATTCCCCAAATCAAAACTAGGGACGTTGTCCCTTGTTCGATTTCATTTTTTTAATTGAAGTGGGTTCAACCCTAGTTCAATTTGAGAGGGGAAATGACCTCTTGCGTCGTCTCCATCCTCGGATGAACTGCATTTACAGTTCGTCTGAGCTCCCAACACAACGACTACAACAACAACCCATCCAACAACAACCACAACCAAAACACTCACCTTCGATCTATTTCTTGACCGATCTCTCCATCTCGATCTCTCTCTCTCCCTCCCTCCATTTCTATATTTCTTTCACTTTCGATTTTGAGCTCTCTTTTCCTCTATGTTTCGAAACCATTTGATTTTGTTGAGGCAGTGTTTTGTGCATTGTAGTTAAATATAAATATAAGATTTTTTCAATATTCATACATGCGATTCTTGAGGCAGATCTAAAAGGAACAAAAGCTAAACATAAACTTTTCTCTAGATTCGCACGTATGAATCTCGAGGACAATCCAAAAAAAATGAGTTGAAAGGGACGCTCTTTAAGTTAACACCAAGTTAAACTCATTCATACACTTTGAACATTGATATTCCTTAAGGTGAGATTACACACATCTCGAAAAGTGGATAATCTTTATCACTAACATCCCACACCTCTATTTTGCACTATTCACCTCATCGAGATCATTGCTATGCGTATATCGATGCAATACAATGGTTTACAAAATTCATTTGATTTAAACTATAGAATTCATTTCTAATTATATATTTATATATAAATATATGTAAATATATGTACTAGTTTGTGTTTTGCACCTATAAATTCACCATGCGGGCCAACGACCACTCTCGAGCATAGACACTCTTGTACATCCTACGCGTGCCACCCTCGACCTCGTGTGTCACTAGGCGCCTACTAATTTATTAATTATTCTCAATATATATACCCTTATATTCACGCGTTTATAATTTTGCCATGCACGCCAACGAGTACACTCGGGCACGCCAACGAGTACACTCGGGTGTGTACGCTACCTCACTACCCATGTGTGTCACCTTTGACCCATACACGGTATTAGGCATCCCATAATTTTCCAATTATTCAATTATAAGCCAATTTATCCAATTATTTTCATAATTAATAATACAATTCTTACAAATACAAAATAACAAATAAATCCACACACACGCTAATCGAGACAAGTCGGACTTAACCACGAGCCTAACTCAGGTTAATTAACTTTCAGATTAATATTAATTACCTACTTAATGTAACGGGTCATTACAGTCTCCTCAATTTAAAACAATTTCGCCTTCGAAATTAAAGGAAACGTATAAGTTACCAGTAGTTCCGAAGAGAAACGAAAATTGTTCTTCCATGTATAACTCTCGTTCCGAAGCTATCCTTTCATTTTCATGAAACTACTATTTTCCCTTAATGCCGACCTACAAAGTCCTTTCATAGATGAGACTTTCAAATACACAATGAAATTGTCTTTTGAATTCTCCAATAATCTATGATGCTTGATTCCTCGATGTTTGTTTTTAACTAGCAGTAGTTATAAACTACCTAATCATCATACCCACTCAGTGTAGCTTTTACTATCTCATTTTTCACATAAGCTATACCTTGAATCTTAGTTTTGTACATCAACATACAAAAAGATTGAGTATATTCAACTTTATCATTCGACAATGTAATCTACCTGAATACCTTTATTATCAAAGAGCTTACACAAAGGAATCAATTGTACCGATCATGAAAATCTACCTCATGTCACGTCTTGTTTCAGGGTCGTACGTGGGACCAACCAGGCGCAATACACATGTCCAAATATCGAGAGTCGACACCGAGGTATGTTATTTTTGTTTGATGCTTGTATTGATTATTATACCAAAGGTTGAACAAGTTAAATTAATAAAATTTGCTAATGTGCAGGTAAGGTATACGCGTGGCATAACGGTGTCGAGATTAGCGGAGGCGTACCTTGAGTCGCGTGTCGACGTGGGACCGATGTAGCGGCATATGGGGTAAGCATAATTATTTTGGACTAATGTTGAATTTATGTTGGTTTAATGAGTGGCTAATGTGGTCACTTTGAATGTAAACATTAATTTGACTATAGTTAGTGAAAAATTAAAATGGCCACATGATGTGTCTCAAGACGCATATTGACAAATCAAGAGGCTAATGGAGTTAACTTGTGAGTCATTTGTGCATTACTTGGTTAATAATTGAGTGAAGGTGGTCCCTTAGACATGCCTCGAGATACGTGGGCACAAATGGATGTGTGGTCATGGTTCAATCTTTATCTAATACATAAAACTCATAACTCTTACTTACTCGCAACGTTTTGGCAAGGAAGGAAGAGAGAAAGAAGAGAGATTGCTGGGGTGTTGGAGTAAAGAGAAGAGCAACCAGTGAGGGTGGAGAAGTAGTGATAATCACACTTGCAAGAACATCAAGCTAGGTACCTCTCCATCTCCATTAACATCCTTTGGTTATTTGGTCATTTCCAATTCTTCAATTTGTTACTGTTATTGTAGTTAATTTTGGGTAAGTTAATGTTAGGTTTAGAGTTTGATTGTACATCTCATTTATGTGTAATGAAGTTGAAGAAGAAGAAAATAAAATAAAAAAAAAGGAAAACACAGAGGCGTTTACACCTCTATGCATTTGCCGAAAGAGAGGAAGAATTGGGGGGCAGGCCTTGGGCCAAGGAGGGCCCGTCATAGTAAGTGAACAGGGCCACTTCAGCTGGCCCGGTTCAGGAAAAAGGGTAGGGCTCCAAAAGGGCCCAAAATTAAAGAAAATAGGAAAAAAATTAATTTTATTTGTGATATGAGGTCTAACACAATATACATTTGCCAATATGATTATCAGGGACAATTTACTAGTGTGTGGGTATTGGGTACGGATTTGGAGGCGTGTCAGAGGCGATTTTAGTACGTATTAGCTTGGATACAGGTAAGTAAACCATCTAAAAAAATTTACAGTTATTTCTTGAGCTTTAATTTGTTGTTATTGCTCTGTTCATCATTTCTTTTGAAATTTTCATTGGTTGAGTGGTCCATTGGCAAGTGAGTCATGGTTATTATTTATCTATTATATGAGCTCTAATATGGACGCCGTTGATATCTCTCAAATGAGTGTACGTTGGGGGCATTTATTTGGGTTTGTGGATATCTCATAGTCGCAAGAGTTAAGGCTGGTAGGTTGTGTCTCGTCCTGAACCCGAGTCAACTGGGCTTTTGTTGTGACTCAATGACCTTTCGGTCGGGACTCCTTGCTATTCGAATTTCGTATTTTGGACCCTCACTTATCGATTGATTTATTTGCGGTCTTTTATTCATGTGTTCCCTTTTCTTTTCTTTCTATTTGAATGACTTAGATTGATTTAGTTATTTCAAGATACTCTATATATGTCCTGCTTGGCATTACTTACCTGGGCCCATCATTCTTGTGTTTGACGGAGTGCAGATCTACAATCTAGCAAGGGGAAGGCTCCACATCTAGGAGATATTATTTGAGGATACCGGAGCAGTTCCTACAACTTGTCTAACATAGGTGATTCTTTTGTATTATTAGATATACTTGTTTTAAAACACTGGGAGTTGGGTTTTTGAAAGATTTTGGGCATGTATATCTTGTGTTTACTCTCCTCTGAATGTTCATTAATGATGATATACATATTCAGGGTTTCCACACTCTAGGTTATCTTAACTTGTGTCTTTGAGGTTTTTCAGTTAGTTTGAGGTTTAATTGCTTCCGCTATAACTATGATAACTCACAAATTGATTAACTTAACTTTAATTGCTTGATAAATGGTAAATGATAAAGGAAGGCTGACTAGGCTTGCGTGACTCAGCGACATGGGCTCGGGGGTCCTTGTAAGTCTAGGCCGGGCGAGGCCCAGTTTAGGATTGTGGAACTGGGACCATCACCGTTGGTATCAGAGCCAAAGTTTTAAATACTCGATTCTTGATTTAAATCACAATCCATTGAGATGCAAACTAGCGGAAATTAGGAATGGTTGAACTTAGAGTGGAACCCTTTGATCCTAACCTAAGTCTTAGTTGGGAAGTGATGAGAGTTAGGGAAATTTAAAACCAGACTATGAGATATTCGATTTGTTGTACTATTATCGATGGTTATGTTCTGATCGTTAAGATATCTTTCTTTTCAGTTAGCGATTGCCGATCAGCCCAATACTAGCGATAATGTTACGGGGGACGTACATAGGAGATTAGATGGCATGTCACAGATGATTACATCTCACGATCAACAACTTTAGGAGGTTCTTCATCTGCTGAGGGCTCAGGCGACAACATCACCTTCCACATCAGCAGCTCTAGTTACCCGACCGGGAGTGCTCCTACAGTCCATGACCCACCTACATCACCTCCAGTTCAAGCAGGACCTGCAATGGCCTATGAGGCACATGTTCAGGCCGAGATAGTACCTTCTACACCGGAGACATCTACTGAGGATATGCTGAGCACGCCGACTGATACGGGTCATAGGGCTACAGCTGAGGTGAGGCAGGCTCGTGCGTTTTAACGACATCTTCCGGAGAAGTTCCTTGGGGTACTAACCTGGAGGCTGCAGGAAGGTAGGTGAGGAGCCACGAGAAGATTCATAATGTAATGGCCACACCAGCTCATATGTAGCTGAGTATATCATCAGCTTCACTATTCGGCGAGGCCGATGTTTGGTAGCGCACTATTGTGGCGTCGAAGGGGAAGCCCAAGGATTGAACTGAGTTCAACGAGAGGTTTAACGAGAAGTACATTCCTCCTATAGTCCGTAATAAGAAGATGACTGAGTTTCAGACCATTTGACAGAGGACCAGGGAGTCAGTTATGCAATATATGGATATGTATTTACGCTTGATGGAGTATGCTGGGAGTGCAGCCGACACTGACGCTGACCAGGCTTACTACTTTGTAAATGGTCTACTACACTCTATTGGTTATGCTGTAGCGACGACAGCTCCGCGCACATTACAAGAGGCCTTTGAGAGGGCTATGGCTAGCGAGAGCTTTGGGAGCATACGCACCGAAGTATCGGTTGCATCATCGGCATAGTCACGGTTAGTGGGAGGTTTTGGAGGTGATCGGAGGAGGAAGAGATTTCGTCTATCGAGGCAGAGAGATCGAGCTCTGAGCATGTGGTTTTTTGCATCTCTGCCTTATGCAGCGCATATTGCGCCAGCGTCAGTGAGTCCAGTTTAGAGCTACACTAGTACACTACCGTAACCAGCACCGTCAGGTCCTCAACATCAGTATTATCAAAGGACTGATGGGAGAGGCGGTAGCCAGAGACAGGGTCAAAGTTCCAATCAGGTGTAGAGACAGGGACAGTGGCCTAGTCAGGCACAAGGACAAGGATAGGGACAACGTGGTTCATCTAGATCAGGATCTCAGAGGGTTGTTGGGAGTGTAGACAGTTAGGTCATTTCATCAGTGCGTGTCCAGGACTTGGTCGAGCGCAGCTACAGTAGAGCCATAAGAAGGTTCAAGCAGTTGTCGTGCCAGATTCGACTGCCAACCATAATTTGATTGAGGATACGATTTATATTTGCAGTAGATTCATGCATACTATGTTTGATTCAAGTTCTACTGTTTCTTTTATTTTGGGTCGTATGGTTGATGAGTTGGGTTTGAAACCTACTAGACTAGAAAGACCCTTGATTCTTAGCACAGCTGCTATGGACAAGATTTACGCGAACTTATTGTATGTTGCGGTTGAGATATAGGGTCATATCATGCTAGCGGACGTGAAAGTGTCAAAATTCCTCGAGTTTGATGCATCGCCAAGCATGGATTGGTTGGGTGCTTATCATGCACATATCCATTGCTTAAATAAGAAAGTTACATTTCATCTTTTAGGGCATCCAGAGTTTAGTTTCAATGGGACTTCGACTAGCTTGCCTATTACCTGAGGTAGAGTCGCCACTAGTGTAGATGTCGAGATGTTCGCTAGTGTATTAGGTACGAAGGAACAGGTCCAAGATTTCTCAAAACTTGCGGCACTAATGACGCAATTGACAAAAAAAGATATAAATTTTTAGTGGAATGATAGTTGCGAATAAGCCTTCAGGATTTTGAAGGAAAGATTGACTACCGCACCAGTTCTGGTATTGCCTGAGTCAGGAAAGGGTTTTGAGGTGAACACCGATGCTTTTAAGGTCGGTTTAGGTTGTGTATTGATGCAGGACGGTAGAGTGATTGCCTACACATCTCGACAGCTGAAGATTGATGAGAAGAACTACCCTATATTTGACTTAGAGCCAATGGTAGTGGTTTTTGTACTGAAGATTTGGCGTCATTATCTTTATGGAGAGAAGTTTGTGTTGTTCGATGACCATAAAAGTTTGACGTACTGTTTACTTAGAAGGATCTGAATATGAGACTAAGGCGTTGGCTCGAGTTCCTCAAGGATTATGATTTCTCTTTGGAGTGTCATCCAGGGAAAACCAATATTGTTACAGACGCATTGAGCCGTAAAGAGGAAGACTCGGAGAGTATTACTTGCCACATGACATGCAAGTATGGTTTACTCGAGGTGGTAAAGTTGATGTATTCTGTTGATATTCCGACCGGTAGCACAGTGTTGATTTGTGGGTAAATGAGGACTCAGACAGTATCGATTCAAGAGGTACTTGAAGGTCAGCAGACACATGAGCAGTACCAGAGATTCTTGGAGTTTGCTCAGAGTCCGGATCATTAAGACTGGAGTCAGTCAACAGACTCGTGCCTGAGGTTTAGAGGTCGACTGTGGATTCCATCAGTGGCTGAGTTATGTAAAGAGATACTTGATGAGGCTCAGCACTCACGTTTTATGGTTCATCCGGGTCGGACCAAGATGTATGCTGCATGCGTCGTCTTTTCTGGTGGTTGGGGATGAAAGCTGATGTTTCTGATTACGTTAGAGCGTGTGAGGTATGCCAGCAAGTTAAGGTTGAGCATCGGAGACCCAGTGGGTTATTACAACCACTTTTCATTCCTTAGTGGAAGTGGGAGCATATTGCCATGGATTTCGTTAGTGGGCTACCTCGATCTACACGCAGACATGACAATATCTGGGTGATTATGGACAGATTGGCGAAGTCTGCGCACTTTTTACTGATCTCTACCACCTATAGAGTTGATAGGTTGGCAAGTTTGTACGAGCAGGAGATCGTGCGATTACATGGAGTTCCGTTATCGATTGTGTCTGAGAGAGGGCTACAATTTACATTTCATATTTGGCAGAGTATGCAGGCACAGCTTGGTATTTATTTGGATCTCAATACAGCTTATCATCTACAGACTGACGGACAGTCAGAGAGATTGATTCAGATTCTCGAGGATATGCTGAGGATGTGTGTTTTAGAGTACGGTGGATCATGAGAAGAATATCATCATTTGCGCGAGTTCGCCTACGATAACAGTTATCAGGCCAATATTAGTATGGCACCGTTTGAGGCACTCTACTGTAGATCGTGCAAATCTCCACCTTGCCTAGCGGAGCCCAAGGATGTGGTAGTGATTGGGCCTGAGATTGTAGTTGATCACACAAGGAAGATACGAATGATTAGATTGAGATTGAAAGGTGCGCAAGAGAGGCAGAAAACGTATTATGACATGTATCACGACGAGTTAGCATACGATGTCGAAGATTATGTGTATCTGAAAGTTTCTCTGATAAAGGGTCAAAAGAGATTTGAGATTAAAGGAAAGCTTGCATCGAGGTTCATTGGTCCATTCAGGGTGAAGAAGCAAATAGGCAAGGTTGCGTACGAGTTGGAGTTGCCATATCAGTTGTCTGGGATCCACCCTATATTTTAGGTTTCTATGCTTCGACTGGATAGGTCGAGAGAGGACATACAGTATACATCGGATTTGAGCCAAATAGACTTGAGGGAAGACATTACTTATGACGAGCAGCCTATTTAGATTCTGGACTATAAGGTGAAGATTTTGAGGAATAAAGAGATCACATCAGTCCTCGTCAAATGGCAGCATCACGGAAATGAGGAGCTGACGTGGGAGCTCAAGTTCTTCATGCGCGAGTACTTTCCTTATCACTTCTAAATTTCAGTAAGTCCTTCCTTTATAAGTTGTCAATTTTGAGGATGAAATTCTAATTAATTGGGAAGACTGTAACGATCCTAAAACTCTACCTTGTGTCACGTCTCATTTCAGGGTCGTACGTAGGACCCACTAGTCGTGATACACATGTCCAAATCTCGAGAGTCGACACTGAGGTATGTTATTTTTGTTTGATGCTTGTAGTAATTATTATACCAAAGGTTGAACAAGTTAAATTAATGAAATTTGGTAATGTGCAGGTAAGGTATACGCGGGGCATAACCTTGTCGAGACGAGCGGAGGCGTACCTCGAGTCGCGTGTCGACGTGGGATCGAAGTAGCGCATATGGGGTAAGCAGAATTATTTTGGACTAATGTTGAATTTATGTTGGTTTAATAAGTGGCTAATGTGGTCACATTAAATGTAAACATTAATGTGACTACAGTTAGTGAAAAATTAAAATGGCCACATGATGTGTCTCGATATGCACATTGACAAATCAAGAGGCCAATGGAGTTAACTTGTGAGTCATTTATGCATGACTTGGTTAATAATTAAGTGAAGGTGGTCCCTTAGACATGCCTCGAGATACGTGTGCACAAATGGATTTGTGGTCATGGTTCAATCTTTATCCAATACATAAAACTCTAACTCGCGCTCACTCACAACGTTTTGACAAGGAAGGAGGAGAGAAAGAAGAGAGATTGCTGGGGTGTTGGAGCAAAGAGAAAAGCAATCAGTAAGGGTAGAGAAGTAGTGATGATCACACTTGCAAGAACATCAAGCTAGATACTTCCCCATTTCCATTAACATCATTTGATTATATGACCATTTCCAATTCTTGAATTTGATGTTGTTGTTGTTGTTGATTTTGGGTGAGTTAATGTCGGGTTTAGAGTTTGATTGCACATATCATTTGTGCGCAATAAAGTTGAAGAATAAAAAAAGAGAAAAAAAAGGAAACTCAGAGGCGTTTACGCCTCTGTGCATTTCCTCTCTTTCGGCCGAAAGAGGAAGAATTGGGGGGAAGGCCCATGAGACGGGCCAGCTCAGGCCCATAAAATGGGCTAGCTCAGCCCTAGTGGGATGGGCCCGTCCCAGTAACTGAACCGGGGCGGTTCAGCCGGCCCGACTCAGGAAAAATGGAAGGGGCCCAAAAGGGCCCCAAATAAAAAAAACTGGAAAAAGAATTAATTAATTAAATAATAGATAATCCAATAAAAATCAGGAAAATTCAAGAAAATTCAAGAAAATTGGAAAAAATTAGAAGAGGTTGAGGAAATTCGAAAAACACTTGTTGACGTTGTCGAAAGTTTTTACACCAACAAATATTTCCTCGAAAAGTGTGCCACCACTAAGATTTTCCTAATTTGAACAATTTTGGGAGTTAAAAATCTGAAATTTCTCAAATAGGCTCTAACACAATATACATTTGCCCATATGATTATCGGGATCATAGTTTACTAGTGTTGGGTATTAGGCACAAATTTGGAGGCGTGTCAGAGCCGATTTGAGTGTGTATTAGCTTGGATATAGGTAAGTAAACTAGCTAAGAAATTTTACAATTATTTCTTGAGCTTTAATTTGTTGTTATTGCGTTGTTCATCATTTCTTTTGAAATTCTCATTGGTTGAGTGGTCCATTTGCAAGTTTGTCATGATTATTATTTATTCGTGATATGAGCTCTTCTCTAGACACCGTTGATATATCCCAATTTAGTGTACGTTGGGGGCACTTATCCGGGTCTGTGGATATCTCGTAGTCGCAAGGGTTAGGGCTGGTAGGTTGTGTCTCGTCCTGAACCCGAGTCAACTGGGATTTTGTCGCGACTCGACGACCTTTTGGTCGAGACTCCTTGCTATTCAAATTTCGTATTCCAGACCCTCACTTATCGATTGATTTATTTGTAGTCTTTTATGCATGTGTTCCCTGTTCTTTTCTTTCAATTTGCATGAATTAGACTGATTTAGTTATTTCAAAATATTTTATATGTCCTGCTTGGCGTTACTTACCTGGGCTCGTCATTCTTGTGTTTGATGGAGTGCGGTTCCACAGTCTAGCAAGGGGAAGGCTCCACAGCTAGGAGATATTATTTGAGGATACCGGAGCAATTCCTACCACTTGTCTGACATAGGTGATTCTTTTGTATTATTAGATATACTTGTTTTAAAATATTGGGAGTTGGGTTTTTGAGAGATTTTCGGCATGTATACCTTGTGTCTACTCTCCTCTGAAAGTTCATTGATGATGATATATATATTCAGGGTTTTCACACTCTAGGTTGTCTTAACTTATGTTTTTGAGGTTTTTCAGTTAGTTTGAGGTTTCATTGCTTCCTCTATAACTATGATAACTCACTAATTGATTAACTTAACTTTAATTGCTTGATATATGGTAAATGATAAAGGAAGGCTGACTAGGATTGCGTGACTTAGCAAGACGAGCTTGGGGGTGGTCCATGTAAGTCTAGGCTGGGCGGGGTCCAGTTTAGGCTTGTGGAACTGGGGCTGTCACATCAATTTTCTTTTAACTGTCAAACATTTCCAAAACACAAGCTCGGAAATTTAAGTTCTGAATGGACAATGAATGCTTAGGGTGATTCAGGGTCACTTATGATAAAGGACAATGTTTCTTTCTCGGCTAACATTTTTCCCATCCAAGGCCAATATCCCTTACCATATTCCACTTCCAAGCATTTTAGATAACCTATTAACACTGACACTAACATAAATAACCTTTTGTGGTAGTTATGTAACAAGATAAATGGTGCCATTAATAAGTCCGCCGCAAAAAAATTTGTGACACCAAGTGCTGCCATTAAAAGTATTTGTGATGACATAAAAACTGTTTAGTAGCAGCGCCTACACTGCCATAAAATGTTTTTAGTGGCAACATTCTTCTGCCACAAAGGATACTGATTTTTTATAACATATTAGAAACTGTTGCAGAAAATATATATTTATGACAACAATTAACTGCCACAAAAATATATATTTGTGGCAACTCTCAGCTTCCATAAATAAAATACACTTGTGACAGCTACATTTTTGACAACAATCAGCTACTATTAAAAATATATATGCGACAACAATTTGATGCCATAAAAAACATTGACCACTAAAAGTAGAAGTTACCAAATTGAATTGGTCCATTACAAAAACACATGACAAGAAACAAATGCATAACAAAATCAATAATTTAATAGATTGACCGAAATTAAACTAGTTCAATGACAATACATAATATTTGTACAATTAGAATGCAATCATCTAATTGCTCAAATCATACAAATTAATACTACAAATAACGAATAACATGTATTGGATGGGACGATCATGTCTTCCGTGACTATTTTCCTTAAGAATAAAATACAAAAGATGAAAAGGGAAAAAAGAATTTTAGAGATTGATTCCTTTCTTCTGTCTTCATGAATTCAATATGTCTGAGTCAAAGAAAATCATATCGACAAAAATCTATAAGGGAACATTAAAGACGAAAGCTTATTAGATCAATACAACAAAATCAAGAATAACAATACAAGCACAAACATAATAGACATTGATCCTAATATAAATTCTAGCATGAAATACATTGCACATAAGCAAGCACTAGGAGTCCAGAACTTTAAAATGTTAGATTATCATATTCCGCTACAATATAAACTGAAATGAGTTGTTGATTAGATGATCTTTTTTCCATATACATATATACAAAAAATACAGACTAATGATTGGAATTTAGTGCTAGATGTTGAATATCACTATATTCCACACTAAGAAGGTAGGCAAAAGAAAATGGGTATCAATATACTAACCAGTAAATCCTTCAAAACATAAAAGAAATGACAGATAGAGTACATGGACCAATGTCAACTCATACTAATAGGTAATCCTTGAACAGTAAATTATGCAATCTCTCATTTTTATCCCAAAAAACACAAAAAGGGGTGTTGAGATAAGTAAAATGTCCATGATCATGAAAAAATAACTTTAAAATAGTTTGAGAAAAAAAGTTAATCAAATCAGCTCATAAAGGAGAAGATCTAAAAACTAGAAAACTTAACTCACGAAAACAAATAAAAGCATTCAAAGATTCAAAACAGAACAGTAAAAATGCAACAACATGAGAGCTAATTTGAGCACCAAAATGAAACCCCACATCACATTAGATGCACAAGGTTTTAATGTACCTGTACTTTACAGTTCTCACTAGCAAATAATCAACTAAGATGTAAACGGTGAAATAAAGTAGAAATACAGAACACCCATCATGAAAAAAAAAAAAACATAGAAGAACCAAAAACCATATACATCAGTTATCACTAGAAATAGTTAAAACTCAATCTTGGTCTGATTATTGGGTTGTATACTTTTGTAGGATGCATTAAATTGAGATAAAAGTATAACCTAGAAGCATAAGAGACAACGTTTTTTAATAACTAAAACATGGGATTATTTTCTTCAATTAAACAATCGCATATCATTTTTTCATAATATCTACACTACAATAAGTTGAACAAAATTGTGTTTTTTTGAAACCTAAAATGTCATAACCTATTTCATGTTTTTCAAGGGCAGAATAACAAGTCATATAACAATGGGGTACTTCAGTATAATTAAACAAACAAGAAGAACATAAATTATGTCCCAACTGCTCCTGAAACAGATTGCATAATTGGAAGAATATTATTGATTGAACAAATTCTCATACCCACTTTATCAAGGTTTTAACAAGGTCAACAACAATGACAAATTTTATCGATCCAAGTAAAGAAAAAGGTTAAAGTTCTAATCAAAGTGGGTAAATTTATATAAGTGTACATATTTTTCTTGACATAGCTAATTAAAGTAAAATGCTTTGACATAAATTTTGTCACATTGACAATTATTACAATTGCACAGGAAAATAGTGCAAGAAGCTTCTCTTTGATAAAATGGTTTACTAGTATAACTAATAATTAACAAAAAGATGATTTGACACCTATGTTGCACCCCTATCTATAGCTTTCAATTAGACAAAAGCACAGGGGCTATGCATTATTCATGCTCATACTAAATAAAATAAGAAACCACATAAATCATAGGCTCCTAATTTAACTAACATGCTCTTAACCATGTCATTGCTCCTTCTCTACCTAGAGTGACAAACAGAGCTCAAAGACCAATACATTTTGTTATCTAGAACCAAATACATTTTGTTAGCAAAAAACTTTAGCATAGTTTTGTTGATCATTCACTCTAACACATGATCAATTTACGAGTAAATCCTATGTCATATGTTTGTCAAGATTAACTGATTAACCTATAATTAGGACACATTTTGCAAACTTTAACCTAATAAGGAACCAATTACTTTTCTTCCTTAACAGGTTAAGAATTTCTAATTCGCATTATTACTGATCTACTCTCCTACTGCTATTCTTGCAATATAAAAATCTTCTCAACAACTAAAAAACAAAACCTCTCATAGTGTTGTTTATTCTTCATTGCTATTGGAACATATATAAGACCATGGCTCACCACCATACTAGAGATTATTGTAGAGTAAGAATATTAATGGGGTTATAGGAGCTTCATAGAAATCTCTCCTAATGTGGGATACAAAACATAAGTCCAACTTTTGTGCCTTCTCACTTTGTACTCTTTTGTTGAAAAAAAATGGTAGCCAACAAGGCAAGGGGTTTACATGACATCCACAACACTAGCAATGTAAAACAATACAAAAATAATAGCAACAACAACACAACAATAGCACTGTAACACAACAACAACTACAACAAACAACAACAACAAAAACAAATGGACATTGAAACATATGAAACGGATCTAGAAAACTTTCACAACAACAGTAGCTTGGTTTATAATCCATGAATATATCCCTAGCTTGGTTTATGATCCAAAGACATCAATCAAATAGATCTAGAACGCCTCCACAACAAGATCACTTCTCTATACAAACTTCTTTACAACATCTGAAACATTCACACGCAAAACAACATTGATTTAATAGGAAACCTTGAAACATTCACACATAGAAACCAACACCAAAAAGGAACCTAAATTGAGCTCAAATTGTTCAGGAAACATCATCGATTCGACAATCTGAGCCTCAAACAATACCTAATCGAAATGCAGACCTGTTGTTTGAGCTAAGAGGAAGGACAGAGACGTAGGAGTCGTAGAAGATGAAGGAGTCAACACCGAAGCTTAATCTCCATAGTTGAAAATGAACCCTAACTTCTGCAGAGCAATGTAGAAAATGAGATCTAACTGTCATGGCCTAAATTTCTAATCTTGTTTATTATCTGTAATTAGAATTATAGATCCGTGATATGGGACATACACTATGATACGTCCACGGACCGAGGCGCGATGGCCGAGTTATATATTAGATTTGTTGTGGTGTATGTCTAGTGTATTGTATATATGTAGACTACTAAGTCACTCCTAGTTAGGTATAGGTTTCGAAACATGAGTAGGGATGCGCCTCGAGATGCGTGCTAACATGAGATCGAGGTAAATAGTGATGTGGTAAGTTGATTTAAGCTTAGTGTAGCTTAAGTAGTAGAATCAATGTGACTATAGTTGATTTTATATTAAATGTAACCTAAGTTAGCAAGATAAAACAATAGTCATATGATGTTCCTCAAGATACGCAAGGACACATTAAGAGACCAATAGAGTATGGATTGATATTAGTTAAGTAGAGTTAGTGGAATTGTATTAAGATGTAAGCCATTAAATTATTCTCGAGATACGTGTATACATAAAAATCAATAGTTATTAATTAACCTTATCTTTTATTTATATATAAGGTTGGATAGATCAACCTAAGCAATTCATTTCATTTTCATAACGTAAAAGCTATGGAAGTTAGAGAAGAAGAAATCAGAGGAATTCCAGAGGGTCTTGGTTAGAAAATTGAATTAGATCGAGGAGAGTTAGAGCTCAAATCAAAGTATCATCAACCCAAGGTACACATCTCTTTATTTCTCGTTGAAACCAGTTCTAGTTTTTTGTCATTTTTAGAAGGTAGATAGTTAAGTATTTGCATATGGTTTATATATTTGGATTCCACATTTCAAGCTAATGATCTTGCTATTAAGAAGTTTTTAATTTGGTTATGAAATAAAAAAATATGAATTTCGAAATTATAAGACTAAAATTGAGATTATGCATGTTGTATAATGAACCAACCTATGTAATTTGGTCATAACTTGTTCATTTTAAATTGAATTGAAATTGATCTGGTGACATTTTAAACTTAACTCAAAGGGGAACAACTTCGTCCTACTAAGAATTTTGTAATTCGAAAGTTTTCATGTCCAAACGTGTTATACAAAAAGGTGATTGAATGTATTACGAGATTTTTGAAACTAAATTTTTAAAAAGTATAACTCTCTAATCACCTATCCAAATGAGCTAATCTTTTAGTATGATGTTATTTAATATGTTACCTGCCTTATGACAAAAAATCACAAATTTTGAAATTATAGATTGAGAAAAATAAATTTTCTAATTCTAAAGTAGTAGAATTGCGATATTTCTTTCATTTTAAATCAAAGTTTTGACAAACCAAATCTTTTTGGAAAACTAAGATAGTGACCAAAAACTTTGTACAAAAGAAGATTTTGAGACTTGGATAATTTCATGCCTAAAATTGTTGCTTCAATACATAACTAAAATTTCAATGTTGTTTAGCCTTAAGGGGTTGTTTTGGGTTAAGGTTCCTAAACTCATTTGACCTGACCTAAACTCAATCTATTTGGATTAATTTGATATCAGGAACCCATGGAAGAATCCCAAAGGTTTGGATTCGAGATTTGAGGTATTTGGAGGTCGGTAAAGCTAGGACTTTACATTGCTTGATGTTAGTATACCATTGTTTTATTCGCATTTTATATCCACTTTATACTTATTTGTTGTAGTCTATATTGACTATGTCGAGCATTGCATTCTTATATCATGAACTTATTTGACACTCCTCATTTGTTGAGTTTGACTTTCATGATATTATGATGAATTGAATTCCTTTGAATCTATTCAAGTGCTTTATGTCATTTCTTGTTGTTTACAGTGAATATAGTGTAGACAACATGCTATTAGAAATTGTGAGTTTGTTAATGACTTTATGGACTATTACTTTTTAGGAATCGTGCTTTTTAGTATAGCCAAGCCTTAAGATCTTTAACGAGTTAATTCCTTAGAATTATAAATTAGTTATAGAATCTAGAGTCCATTGCACTATGTAAGAGTCGATCAGCACACGGGGCTAAAGTCCCCGGGGATGTCGGCACTCACCACTATGACGTGACACACGGGGTTAGAGTCCCTGAGGTTGTCGATACATCGAGGTTAGAGTCCTTAGTGACTGTGGGTTAGAGTCCCTTATGATATTAGATTGTGTGATGTCATACATGTCCTTTAGTGGCCATAAAGGCTTCAATGACGCATGTCACGGTGGAACAGATCTAGATCATAACTATTTCGCCTTGTGTAAGTTTCATTTGCTTAACCCTGTTATTTGTTAGCATATTTCTGGTACTAGTCTTTCTTTATTGGACTTATGCTTTTAAATACCATTTAGTCTTTTGGAAATGTAAATGAATATGTCAATAAGGATTATTGTTACTTTTTGTAGCCACCGTCCTTTTTATGACAATGGGTACAGAGCCATCAATGAGTGGGCTTGGTAAAGAGAAGATTGATGACTACCTCTGAGCGAGCAGCGTACTTCTGTATTGACATTTTTTTTAGGGTTATGATATTTTGTGTATTATATAGTTATGCTTTTTGATATATTTTGGGGTTGTATATTGGGTTGAGCGTTTAGTTCATCGATTTATGATGACAATTACACTGTTCGTGTTCGCCACTGTACTATATGTATGCATGTGATCGTTGTTTGGTTTCCACAATTAGGATTTAATATATTGCTTCCGCATGATCTTTAAGACTTCCTCTAAACTTTATAACTCCTAAAAAAGTTTTAATTACTATGAAACCTAGTAATATATTGATATGTGTATTACTTATCTTGAATGCGTATATCGAGGAGATTATGATAGAAAGGCTGACTAATACGTAGTTAAGTCCTATATGGCTAGGATTTGAGTTTAATTAAGAGATTGAGCCAGGCAGTGCTCTAGATTAGGGAAGGGGTCGTCACATTAAATCTAGAAGAATTTGGAGATAATGATGTTAGATTTTGAAGCACTAGCGAAAACGACGAAGATTAGAAGTGCAATTTGATATTTATTTCATGAACTCACCAAATCTGAAGTGTAATGTAGAAGATGAGTCCTCTCTTCGTGTTTTTCGATTGCGAGTTCAATTGAGAATTCAAAACCCTAGCGAAGTGAGCTTGTTGGGGGACAACCCTTAATTTGATTTTTCAAAGAGAGCTCGTTTGGGAATTTTTTATTTATTTTAAGTGGAAGAGTTTCTATTGCCCTAATAACTATTTATGTGGGACCTAACAAGTATACAAAGGAAACGTGTGACTTTTGCCTTATTTAGTAATTGGTAAGTTTATTTATGACAGGGTTTTAGTTTCGACAACAATGTATACAATGGAAATGTGTGACTCTTGCCTTATCTAATGTGGCAGGCAATCCTTGCCACTATAAGTGTTTTATGACAGTATTTTGAATGCCAAAAAATACTTTACCATTATAACCTATTTTTCTTGTAGTGACAAACTGGGCTTAACCACGAACCTAACTTGGGTTAATTAACTTTCAAATTAATACTATCACCTGCTTAATGTAACGGGTCATTACAATCTCCCAAATTTAAGCCAATTTCTTCTTCGAAATTAAAGAAAACATACAAGTTACCAGTAGTTCTGAAGAGAAATGAAAATTTCTCTTTCATGTATAACTCTCGTTCCCAAGTTATCTTTTCATTTTCATGAAACTATTATTTTACCTTAATCTGATCCTGCAAAGCCCTTTCATATATGAGACTTTCAAAAGCATAATGAAATTTTCTTTTGAATTCTACAACAATCTATGATGTTTTAATCCTTAATATTTTTTTAACCTAGTTGCAATTATAAACCATTTAATTTGCCACATCCTCTCTGTGTAGCTTTTACTATCTCATTTTCCACACAAGTTATATATCCAATCTTAGTTCTATACATCAATGTGCAATAAGATTAAACGTATTCGGTTTTATCATCCGATAATGCAATCCACCCGATTAACTTTATTATCAAAGAGCTCACATAAAGGAATCTATTTTCTTTCAAACATCAAAAATCTCCAAAACACAAGCTCAAAGATTTAAGTTCTGAATGGACATTGAATGCATAGGGTGATTCAGGTTTACTGATGATAAAGGTCAAAGTTTCTCTCTCGGCTAACCTTTTCCTCGTCCATGCCCGATCTGCCTTACCACATTCCACTTCCAAGCATTTATGATAACCTACAGACACTGACCGAAAAATGCAGACTTTGGTCAATCAATCAACTGTAACTCGCATTATATTATGCTGACGCTGACATTTAGTTAATTTCATTATATAACCCCCAGTTATATTATCCTTCTAGTATCAGATATAGACAGGAATTTACTTAACCCCTCAGGTTTTATCATCCAGTCTCAACCTACTGAATAACTCTCATATCTTTTTATAAATTTAACAAAATATATCATCACCTTAACCAATATAAAGATACACATGAGGTCATCGAAGTAAATTTTTTCCTAAAATTCTTTTCAAATTGGGATTTTCCTCTCATAATCTAATGTGTCCAACACAATTTTATTAGACAGTCTAATATGGATATTAACTTTTAATGACCAAATTCTGGCATATCAATTTGGTCCAATTAGACTTCTAAATCACCATATTACCCAATTAATCAAACTTTTGGTCCAACTCTAATCTGAGCTTCAAAGAACATATCTGTAATTATCAATTCCAACAACTAGTGGATGATGTGCCCACATGACTTTATTTCATCATCATTATTATACATCTCTCTTAAGAGATTGTACTGAAAACTTTCTATTATAATTACATTTCATTTTCTTTTCTCTACTCAAAGTATCGATCACATCAATCACTTTGTATTGGTGATTCTTCATAGCGAATTCATTATATTCAAGAACTTAGGTTACTTATTTCACGTATAATTTCTTTCACTCTGATAATTACACTCTTCAAACTGTCATAGATTGAATATCTCCAAATCACATTGCCCCAAGTCTTTGGTTTTTTTTACTTCTCATTTGTCTTCTTGTGTTTCCTCTAAGATTCTCTAATATTATGGATAGCTAAAACTCATTCCAAATCCCTTTCACTTGGGTATAATAGTATTTCAAATCCTATGATGAACGAATGAACTTGCAACCTATTCAATTGAATGGATTCACAAATAAGTTGAGTTCTACACCTATATCTTATAATCCTAAATCTCACCTCTAGAATTGATATTTGCAATTCATTCCATTCATCGTTTGAAATACATTGCGAGCTTTTATCCTAAAGGTGATGCCTTAAATTGTTTGGTACGAGTACTAAAATAGTTATGTCACGGCCCAAATTTTTAATCTTATTTATCCGTAATTAGGATTACCGACCCGTGACGTGGGACCCATATCGTGATATGTGCACTAACCGAGGCAAGATGACTGAGGTATAGGTTAGATTTTCTTGTGATGTATGCTTAGTGTATTGTATATGTGTAGACAACTAAGTTACTCCTACTTGTGTATAGATGTCGAGACGTGAGTTGGAACACGCCTCGAGATGCATGACGATGTGGGATCGAGGTAGAGAGTGATGTGGTAAGTTGATTTAAGCTTAGTGTATCTTAAATAGTAGAATTAATGTGGCTATAGTTGATTTATATTAAATGGAACATAAGTTAGCAAGATAAAGCAATAGTCATATGATGTTCCTCAAGATACATAAGGACACATCAAGAGACCGATAGAATATAGATTGGTGTTAGTTAGGTATAGTTAGTGGAGTATTAATGGAATTGTATCGAGATGTTGGCCATTAGATTAGTCTCGAGATACATGTGTACATAAAGATCAATGGTTATTAATCAACCTTATCTTTATATATAAGATTGGATAGATCAGCCCGTGTAATTCATTTTGTTTTCATGACTTAGAAGCTAAGTTGGAAAAAAAGAAATCATAGGAATTGAGGAGGGTTTTAGTTGAAAAATTCAGGGAAATCAATGAGAGTTGGAGCTCAAATCAAAGTGTCATCAACCCTAAATGCACATATCTCTATTTCGAGTTGAAACCAATTCTAGTTTTTGACCATTTTCAAATGATGAATGGTTAAGTCTTTGCAATTGATTATATATTTGGATTCCTTATTTCAAGCTGATAATACATCTATCAAGAAGTTCTTAATTTGATTTTGAAATAAAAAAAAGATGTGAATTTTTGAAGTTGTAAGATCAAAATTGAAATTCTGCATGTTGTATTACGAACCAACCTATGTAATTTGGTCATAACTTGCTTATTTTAAATCGCAATGAACCAAATCTGGTGGCATTTAAAAGCTAACTCAAAGATGAACAACTTTGCCTTTCCTAAAATTTTGTAATTCAAGTTTTTTCATGTCCAAAATACTTTACCAATAGGTGAATGAATGCATTATGAGATTTTTGAAACTAAAATTTTAAAAGGCATAACTCCCTAATTACCTATCCATATGAGCTGATCTTTTAGTATGTTTTTATTTGGTATGTTCGCTGCCTTAGATCAAAAATCGCAAATTTTGAAACTATAGATTAGGAGAAATAAGACTTTTAAGTCTGTTGGTCAGATTAAATTCCAATTTGACTTGTTTTTAGTAGAATTGTGATATTTCTTTCGTTTTAAATAGGAATTTCGCAAACTAAACCTTTTTGAAAAGCTAAGATAGAGATAGAAAACTTTGAAAGAATGAAATATTTTGAGATTTGGACAATTTCATGCCTAACATTGCGTTGCAATATAGGGCTAAAATTTCAATGTTGTTTAGTCTTCATAGGTTATTTTGAGTTAACTTCATAAACTCATTTGACCTGATTTAAACCCAATTTATTTGGAATAATTTGGTTTGAATACGAGATTTAGGGTATTGGGAGGCCGGTAAAACTAGGGCTTTGCATTGCATGATGAGAGTGTACCATTGATTGTTTTATTTGCATTTCATATCCACTCTATGCTTGTTTGTTGTAGTCTATATTGACTATGAGCAATTTTGTACTCTCATATCATGAACTTATTTGACACTCCTCATTTTTTGAGCTTGACTTTCATGATATTATGATGAATTGAATTCCTTTGAATCTATCCCTGTGTTTTATGTCATTTCTTGCTATTTCACAGTGAATATAGTGTAAATAGCTTTCTATTAGGAATTGTAAGTTTGTGAATGACTTTATGGACTAGTACTCTTTGGGAATTGTACTTTGTAGCATAGCCAAGCCTTGGAATCCTTAACGAGTAAATTGCTTAGAATTATAAAGTAGTTATAGAATTTAGAGTCCATTGCACTATGCTAGAGTTGATCGGCACACGGGGTTAAAGTCAATGGGGATGTTGGCACTCGCCACTATGATGCGACACATGTAGTTAGAGTCCCAAAGGTTGTTGATACACCAAGGTTAGAGTCCTTGATGTCACTGGAGTTAAAGTCCCTAATGATATTAGACTATGCGATGTCACACACGTCTTTTAGTAGTTTTAAAGGCTTTAATGACGCATGTCACGATCAACCAGATCTAGATCATAACTATTTAGCCTCGTGTCAATTTCACTTGCTTAACTGTGGTATTTCTTAGCATATTTCTGGTACTAGTCTTTCTATTGAACTTATGCTTTTTAATACCATTTAGTCTTTTGGAGATGTAAATGAATGTCAATGGGGATTACTGTTGCTTTTTGTACTTACCATCATTTTTATGACGTGGTTGCAGAGCCGTCGATGAGCTAGCCTAGTAAAGAGAAGATCGACAACTACTTATGAGCCAGCGGCATACTTCTGCATCGACATTTTGTAGGTTTTTATATTTTATGTATTATACAGTTATGTGTTTTGCTACATTTCAGGGTTGTATATTGGATGGAGTGTTTAGTTCCCTGACTTCTAATGAACATCACACTGTTTGTGTTTGCCACTTTGTTATATGTATGCATGTGATTGTTCTTTCCTGATTTCCACACTTAGGATTAAATATATTGCTTCCGTATAATCTGTTAAAACTTCCGTTAAACTTTATAACTCTTTAAAAGTTTTTAATTACTCTGAAATCTAGTAATATGTTGACTTATGTATTACTTATCGTAATGCATATATCGAGGAGATTAGAATTGAAAGGTTGCCTAATACATAATTAAGTCCTACGTGGCTAAGAATTGGGCTTAATTACGGGATTAGGCTGAGTAGAGCCCTAGATTAGGGAAGAGGCCATCACAGTTGGCATCTGAGCCAAGTGTTCTCAATAGGTAAGGCACAGACTTGAATAAAACATAAATCTTTGATGTGGAAACCTAATGATCCTTGCCTAGAAACTATTAGTTGGGAAGTGAGTGAAAGTGAAATGGGGAGTTCTTATATGTATATGTTAGTTTTTATATGTATATATATACACACACATGTTATCTACGTAGCTACTAGTGTCGCGAACATCATCAACTTGCGGAGTGCGATGGTAGATCGATGCAAGATCGGAGATTATAACATCTCCATTAGTGCAGACTCTTTCACTCTTAATCTCACCAGTAGTAGAAATAGCTGATGTAGTACCGTCCACCACGCTCACATCTTCTAGCACACCAGTCGAGATCCAGCTTATGAAGGACTTCATCGGACTCAATCCAGCCTACTTTGACGAAGTAAGGAACTTTGAGAAGGAACGAGAATTGGGTCCTATCTCAGGAGAAGAATCATAGGAGTGACACATGTTAGGCTTAGAGTACATTTATCCTTAGTACCATAGCCGAATATAAGGTTTATCTTAACAACCTAGTTGAGAGATGGCTAGTTGGGATAGGTAGAGTAGAGTTGCCTGCGGACTTCAGGGTTCTCAATGTATTAGAGTTCGACTTGTTATTAAAGATGGATTGGCTAGCAGTGTATCACGCTCATATCGACTGTTTTGGTAAGACACTGATATTCGAGATCCCAAGACATCTGATATTTACCAATAGAGGTAGTACATCGAGAGCTAAGAGCATGAGGGGTCGACTTGCAGTGGCAAAGAGTCAAGGACCCTGGCTTAAGGACATATCGGTTGTTTGTGAGTCTCCAGGCATTTTTTCATAGGACTTAACTGTTTTACCACTACTAAGAGAGGTTGAATTCATCATTGGGTTACTAATAGGCATCAGGCCTTTTCTATACCTCCATACCGTATGGCTCCACGAGAGCTAGAGGAGTTGAAGGCTCAGCTTCAGGACTTGGGACATAAGGGATTCATCACACCCTCTATGTCAGCATGACGAGCACCCTTCCTCTTTGTGAAGAAGAAGGATGGTACATGAGGCTGTGTATCAACTATAGACAGTTGAACAAGGTCACAATCAAGAACAAGTTTCCACTCTGAGGATCAACAATTTATTTTATCAGCTGAAAGGGGCAGAATATGTCTCAAAGATAAACCCTAGATCAGGGTATCATTAGCTTAGGATTAGGGAGTAGGACAGGTCCATGATAACATTCAGCACAAGATATGGGCAATATTAGTTCACAGTCATACCATTTGGGATAACTAACGCCCTGCGGTATTTATGGAATTGATGCACAAAGTCTTCAACCCGTTTTTAGTCATTTCATGATAGTCTTCATCGACGTTGCAGCACCTCAAAGAGACATTGCAGACTTTGAGGGAGCACCGACTGTACATCGAATTCAGTAAATGTGAATTTTGGCTTTCAGAGGTTCCATTTTATGGGCATATAATAAGAGCAGTAGGGATAGTAGTGGATCCAGCCAAAATTTAGGTAATTATATATTGGCCGGCATCGACATAAGTGACAGAGATCGGGAGTTTTTTGGGTTTGGCAGGGTACTACTACCTATTTGTGAATAATTTCTCAAAAATCACTAAACCGATTACCTGAGTGATATAGAAGGACATAGCTTTTCACCGGAAAGAAGATTGTGAACGAGCATTTGATGAGTTGAAGAGATTGTTGACTATTGTGCTAGTGTTAGTATTACTAGAGGCTAGACATGGACGTTTGGTGTACACGGATGTTTCCATATGGGTTGCGTGTTAATGGAGGGCAGTGGTATATTAGCTTATGCCTTTAGACAATTGAAGGTTATGAGAAGAATTACCCCACACATGATTTGGAGTTGGCAACAGTAGTGCTTGCACCGAAGATTTAAAGATATCACCTGTATAGAGAGAGATTTACACCCTTTACTGATCATTGGAGTCTGAAGTATGTTTTCACACTTAAGAAGTTGGTTGGGGTTTCTAAAGGACTACGACTTTTCTCTGGAATACCATCCAAGAAAAGCCAACGTACTCTTCGATGCGCTGAGTAAGAGTCCGACTAGTGATGTCGAGGTTATTAGCAGTTCCTGTTATCCATAACTTACTCATTTTAAATTGAAATAAACCCAATCTGGTGGCATGTGAAAGCTAACTCAAAAAGGAACAACTTCGTCCTTCTGGGAATTTTGTATTTCGAATGTTTTGATGTCCAAAAGTGCTCTACAAATAGGTGATTGAATGCATTACGAAATTTAACACTAAGTTTTTAAAAGACATAACTTTCTAATTACTTATCCAAATGAGTTGATCTTTTAGTTTATTGTTATTTGGTATGTTAGCTACCTTGTAACCAAAAATCGCGAATTTTGAAGCTATAGATTGAGAGAAATAAATTTTTTTAGTCTGATGGTTAGATTAGGTTCCAATTTGAGCTATTTTTTTTTTTTTTATAGAATTGCGATAACTCTTTCTTTTTAGATCGAAATTTCACAAACCAAACCTTTTTGAAAAACTAAGATAGAGAGCAAAAACTTTTGACGAAAGGAAGATTTTTAGATTTGAATAATTTCATGCTTGAAATTGCGCAGCAATTCAGGACTAAAATTTTAATGTTGTTTAGTCTTAAGGGTATGTTTTGAGTTAAAGTCCCTAAACTCATTTGACTTGACCTAAACCCAATTTATTTGGATTAATTTGATGTCAGGAACCTAGGGAAGATTCTAAAGGGTTCGAATACAAGATTCGAGGTATTAGAAGGCCGGTAAAACTAGAATTTTACATTGCTTGATGTAAGTATTCTTGATTGTTTTATTTGCATTTCATATCCACTTTACGCTTGTTTGTTGTAGTCTATATTGACATGTCCAACATGGTACTCTCATATCATAAACTTATTTGACACTCCTCATTTTTTAATCTTGACTTTCATGTTCTTATGATGAATTGAATTCCTTTGAATCTATACAGGTGCTTTGTCTTTTCTTGTTGTTTCACAATGAATATAGTGTAAATAGCATGCTATTAGGATTTGTGAGTTTGTGAATGACTTTATGAATGAGTACTCTTTGGGAATTATATTTTGTAGCATAGCGAAGCCATGGAATCCTTAACGAGTCAATTTCTTAGAATTATGAAGTAGTTATATAATTTAGAGTCCATTGCATTATGCTAGAGTTGATTGGCACATAGGGTTAGAGTCCCTGGGTATGTCGACACTCGCCATTATAACGCGACACATGGGGTTAGAGTCCCTGGGGTTGTCGATACACCAAGGTAGAGTCCACGGTGACAATGGGATTAGAGTCCCTAGTGATATTAGACTGTGTGATGCCACACATGTTCTTTAGTGGCCTTAAAGGCTTCATTGACGAAAGTCACGACCGACCGAATCTAGATCATAACTATTGAGCCTCGTGTTAGTTTCACTTACTTAACCGTGGTATTTCTTGGCCTATTTTTGGTACTAGTTTTTCTCTATTAAACTTATGCTTTTAAATACCATTTAGTCTTTTGGAAATATAAATGAATTTGTCAACAGGGATAACAGTTACTTTTTGTACTCACCGTCTTTTTTATAATGGTGGGTGCAAAGCCGTCGACAAGCAGATCCGGCAAAGAGAAGGTTGGTGACTACCTCTGAGCGAAAAACGTACTTTTGTATCAACATTTTTGTAGGTTTTGATTTCTTGTGTATTGTACGATTATGTCTTTTGCTACACTTTGGGTTGTATATTAGGTCAAGAGTTTATTTCTCAGACTAATTATGACCATCACACTGATTGTGTTTGCCATTTTATTATATGTATGCATTCGATCATTGTTTCCTGATTTCCATACTTAGAATTTAATATATTGCTTCCACATAATTTGTTAAGACTTCCGCTAAACTTTATTACTCTTAAAATGTTTTTAATAACTCTAAAATCTAGTAATATGTTGACACTTGTATAACTTATCTTGAACATGTATGTCGAGAAAAGATAGAAAGGCTGACTAATGCGTAGTTAAGTCCTATTTGACTAGGATTTGGGCTTCATTACGGGATTAGGCCGGGCGGTGCTCTAAATTAGGAAAGGGGCCGTCACGAGTTATTCCACAATAGTTCTTCTCAACCTTCCTTGAACTATATAATAGTATACACTACAATCTCTTGCTTCGTTGTGTCAACACACAACTACCTAAATAAAGTATTAGGCTAAACTTTTAACTTTTTCCATATTCTAGGTATGACCAAGCAATTATTGTAATCTAACAACATTCCAATTTCCTTTCAAGGCATCCTTACATTATTTATGACTCATTTCAACTCCACTTTTAAGTTAATTGAAAATAAAACACGACGATACCACAAATCTTTGTATATGTTTTTTATCATTTAATTTTTCCAATATAACATTATGTTTTCTAATTTTGTGTTGAATGCTAAAATTTTTTCTAATTGTCTCAATCTTGGTCAAACCCATTGACTCGCAATTCACATTCAACACATGTTTGAGTGACTTACATTTGAAGTTTAGTATATGTATTTGCAATTCTTCAGTATAAACCAATTTATCGTTAGAGTTTACATGATTCTATGATATTGTTGATGCATTTACTAAGTCTTCAAACCTTTTAGATTATTATTGATAACGCAATGATACTCTTATATCAATAGAGTTTAATAACTATACATTTTCATTTATGAACATAACACGAGCTTTAGTGAGTTTTCATGGTTTCCGCCATGATTTTCAACATGAACAAGTCGCTGCCTAACATCATATTCATATAGTTCTAATTCTAATCTTAAATTTATGAAAACCAGATCTCAACCAACCTTTGAGAACAAGTGGTTTCATGTATTAAGTTAAATGTTGTCGATTTATGGGCAATGAATATTCATTACTGATTTAGTTTAATTTGATTCATCACTCGAGTTGAGTTATAAAAATCTTACAATTTCCATAGTACACCAAGTAAAATAAAATTGATCATTGATTTAACCTTAGAAATCAAGTAACAGATTAATTTAAATCTCAAATTGTAGAAAAATTCCAAGAGAATCTGATAATCATATTGCTTGAAATTTTTGAAATCATAATTTTCATTCATCAAGCTTGAATTCTCTTTATGAACTTGTTATTATTTTAAAACAAATTCAACCGTTTGAATATCGAGCGATAGCTTTATTTCCACGAATCACTATTCGTAGAAATTTATAAATTTTGTACAACTTTTTATTATGAGTAGCAGTTAATAGCAATCTCTTGATATACTGCTTACATATTCATTCCCACTATAGTAAAGTATTCCTTCGATTCTCAAATCCTCAGATTCATTGACAACTCATTCTCCCCAATTTAAATTATTCCAATTCAAAAATCAGACTAGGACATCTCACTAGCTCACTACCATGTTCTAACCCAGACTATATACATTCTTACAAGTTTTTTTTTAATCTTGAATTTTCCCTTACTTTCCTTTTCCTTCGTGTGGATCCACCACTACGTCACTCTTTTCTTTTATCATTTTATTAGTTAGTGCGGTTAAACGACAACACTAATACACTTTTTCTTATTTTAACTTTATCTTCAGTATGTGTGGTTACATTATAACTATATTGTCATGTTTCTTTTCATTATTCCAATATAGACTAGCACTATATTTAGAATCTTATACTTCATAATAACTCATGAAGTATGCATACACTAGTGGTTATCTAACCTCAACTAGATTCTTATCATCGTTTAACACTAATTTCCTTATTAAATGACCTTTAATCTTGTTTAACTAGTTTCACTACTAATATATATTTCACTTAAAAGGAATCGTCACCTTTGAGCTTCACTGGAAATCATTCCATGTTTTATTAACTTCTTAATGTCCATTCTTCCAACATTTATGTCTCAAAGTCCAAGTCTAATAGATCCTTCTTCACTAACTATTGTTAATCAAACAATATCAGTGAGAATGAAAATTATTAGAGACTATTCACTAGGAGAAGAATTTATTTTTGTCTTCATAAAATTCTTATGTCTTTCCTTGTTTCATACGTCATTGGGATTTAGGTTCTTACAAACCAAACTCTAATCCTCAATACTATCTCATCTTATTACGCTTCCACTGTCTTTCTTTATTATCATATCCATGAAGTCCAGGTTCCTTAAAAATGCTCACTATCTATTCATTGGATTCCAATATAAAGATATGAGATAAGACCTTCAAGATAACATATAGGAAAGACATTATAGTTAGATCTATCGCGTAGATACAATACATCACAACACATACCATAACTCAAGCTTTTATCTTTCATTACCCCTTCCTAAAATATCAATAAAAACCATTTACAAAATCCTAAGTTATCGATAACTTAAGAACAAATCTCCAAGTAAAAAAAACCTAGACTTCTATTTAGATTGCAGGTAATGAATTCAGATTGTAATACTAAACTATATCAAATCTATTACTAGAAACAAGCTTTAACCAAACTCTGATACTAATTGTAACATCACATATCCTGATTAAGAGAATGCATGGCCTGAAACCCTAATTAAACCCTGATATATCAGTCAGACTTAATTAGAGTAATAGTACAACTGTCCTTCATGCATGATAATCACAATATAATATATTGTATATTAAATAAATTATTGAAAATGCAATTGAATTAAAACTTTTTCTATAATATATACAATATACTATACTATACTAATCTGAGTTCAAAACCGACATCAACCTCGGTTTACAAAATAATCCCAAACTTTGTGTTAATACAAAGTGTAATTCAATATAATATATAAAACAATATGAAAACTAGTTCACTATAGAGAAGACTATAAACTTCTAATCTTCTCTATTCATGAGTAGAAGCGCATGTCAATAACCAAAAATGTTAATCGGGGAATGAGTGCTCCAACTTGCTTAGTAAGTGATGCTAGTAAATTGATCAACTATCATCTAATATCAATGAATCAATGAATATCAATATGAATTCAAAACATATTTATTCATGGCATTGAAACAATATAAACAATACATAACAAATGTAAGTTCAGCAGTTATATGCAATTGCATCTGTGATCTATAATTTGGATTTTAAAATAGAGTTGTACTTCTCATCACTCAAGAATATAAAATATAGAATTCACACGTAAGCCGATGTGTGATTCTGCTGGTCTATTCAAACTTGACTGAGCTACCAACTCTAATTGGACAGTGAACGATTAAAGTAACCTCTTATCACTGTGTTTGAAAGGGCGGAATCCATTTCCATGCTATTATTTTTCATCTATCAAGAAAAGAGTAGAATCCATTTCAAGACTAGCCTTTCCTCTCTTAGTCCGGTTCGCCTTATCTACCATTTTCGATAATTTTTATATTTAAAGCATTTAGATCACAGTACGTTGCCCAATTCCCAGCCATAAAACTAAATGAGCTAAATATACTAGTTTATGATGTGTAATTGAAGAATATGAGTCCTACTTAACTATGCCGATCTTTCCTAAGTTTATACCGGCTTACACAATTCTCGGAATCCATAGATCTTTTCCCATAGATCAAAAACCTAAAATGGATTAATCATCATTGATTTGAGTCTAATACTCATTGATTAGAACCCCTAAACTGGTCTCATTTGAATTCGGAACCCTAAGACCTATCTTTCAATTTTCTATTTATTTTGACAACTTTCATGCATTACGAGGTAAAAACCTCAATATAAAGTCTCACACGAATTTTGAATTCTTCATTTTTCATAAACATTCATTAATATTTATTTATTTAGTCAAAATAGTGTTTTTCCTGGATTTCTTTTCTAGTCTTTTTTGAATTTTTTTCTCTATTTTCCAACAATTTATTTCTTTTTTTATTTTCTTGTTAACTCGGGTCAGGTTCGACTCCACTCTAGCTAGGTCAGTAGCCCTGGCTCACCCCATGGACCAAGCCTAGTTTAGGCCCCTAACCTGGCCCAGGGCAGGGGAGTACGTGTGCATCCCCATCCTCAAATTGAAACACGGACATTGTCCCTAGTTCGATTTTATTTTTTTCTTATTGAACTAGGGTTTAACCCCAATTCAATTTGAGAGGGGAGTCGACCTCCTGCGTTGTCTCCCTCCTCGGACGAACTGCAAAAGCAGTTCGTATGAGCTCCCAACACAAGACACTACAACCATAACACTCACCTTTTATCTATCTCGATCGATCACTCCATCTTGATCTCTCTCCCTCTCCATTCGTTTCCATTTCTCTCTCACTTACGATTTCGAGCTCTCTTTCTTTTTCTCTATTTCGAAATTATTTGATTTCGTTGAGGCGGTGTTCTATGCGTTGTAGTCAAAGATAAATATGAGATTTTCTTGAGATTCATATGCACGAATCTCGAGAAAAATCCAAAGGAACAAAAGCTAAAAATAAACTTTCCTCCAGATTCGCATGCACGAATCTAAAAAACAATCCAAAGATCATGAGCTTAAAAGGACACTCCTTAAATCGACACCAAGTTAAATTCATTCATACACTTTGAACATTGATTATCCTTGAGATGAGAATTACACGCATCTTGAGGTGTGGATAATCTCCATTACCAATGCCATACACCTCTATTTTGTGCTATTCACCTCATCGAGATCATTGCTACGCATATCTCAACGTAATCCGATGGTTTAAACAATTCATTTGATTTAAACTATATGATTCATTTCTTATATATTCATATAGATAATAATATATACAATTATAAATACAACTTTGTATTTTGCGCCTATAATTTTACCATGCTCGCCAACATCACTCTCGAGCGTGCACACTATTGTGCATTCTACGCGTGTCACCGTCGAACCCGCGTTTCACTAGGCGCCTTCCAATTTATTAATTATTTTCAATATATGAGCACACTCGAGCGTGCATGCCAAGGAGTGCGTCACCCTTGACCCACACACGATATTAGGCGTCCCATGATTTTTCAATTATTCAATTATAGGCCAATTTATCTAATTATTTTCATAATTAATAATACAATTTATACAAACACAAAATAACACCCAAATCCATGCACACGCTAATCGAGAAATTCGAGCTTAACCACGATCCTAACTTGGATAATTTACTTTAGATTAATACTAATCACCTGCTTAAGGTAGCGATCGTTACAGGGTGCCTCCCATAAAATACACGTAATTAATGCGTGCTTCCCCTTACAAAAAATAGATGTGCCTATAACGTCGGCCTGAATTATATTAATCATAATTAATGAAATTAGTAAATGATAGCATTCATTGTTTTCTTTCTATATTTTCTATCATTATAAAATGAAGTAATTGTAATTCAAAAAAAAATGTATGAAGGACCGTTACAGTTCAAATGTGAATTTTGTTAGCGAACATGCCGAATTGTAATTAAGGAAACCATGAAATTGGAACTTAGGAAATGTTGTGATCCTGAGAGAATAATCAATCTGCATCGATGTCTGAATCGTTGGTCTCAAGAGAAAACACTCTAACACCCAAGTTAGATGGGAAGTCAAAGATTCTAGACGAGGCGGGAATTGCACGTACTTTTTTTCTTAACTTACCTTTGTTTATATATATATACTAGTTTCAAGACCTAGTTAATCAACCAAAATTGAAAAGAACCACTACAATTAATGGAAAACATGAAAAACAATAAGTAGAATGCGACTAACACTTGAAACTAATTGAACAACATGATCTTCTAAATCTTTCTTATTTTGTAAAGTGCGGAAAAAACTTGCATATGGATTTTTCACAAGCATTTAATTAACCTTGCCAAAATTGTCTCTTTCATTCTATCAGAGCAATGCATTCGGTTTTGCACTTCATGATCAGTATCATAAAAGTACAGTTCCAAAAAAGAAAGATGCTCCTTGTCAGGAAGTAAATTATTTATAAAATGATGAATTTGCCCCTGCATTCTAAATGTATATACACCCACATTACTTTTGGCATACTCTCTCTCGCACTTTACACCGAAAGATGTAAAATGAAAATTGATGTTATAAGTACGGATGTACATAAAAAAACTCACGTGTCTCTTCAATGTTTGAAGTGAATAGGTCGAACATTTCTTCAGGGACAACATTAGGAACGAGAGTTACTTGACCTTTTGAACAACATAAACAATTAGATTCTTGAAAAACTTTTTCGCACTAAGATTTTGACAAGAGTTTATAGATGATAACACATCTGTTGAACTTGCAACATGCTCAAAACCCATAGCGACATAATGTGATTTTGCATTCCGGGGACCTATACATAAAAAAGAAATAAAGGCAAATTAATTTCTAAATTATTAATTAAAATCATTCATTTTGCTTCATAGCATTTACCCTACTCAATATTTCATAGAATATTTTGTGAAGTTTCGAATCCATATTGTGATCATTCAACTCTTTCTTTTCACTCCTTAGTTGTCTTTAGCGAGCTCGCTTCATTTCTTTTTCTTCCTCCATTGCAAATTTACGTTTCAAATTATCCACCTCCCCACGATTAGTATTTATTGCTTTTCTTACGGCGTATTCACTATTGTTGACAACTCCTAAGTTTTTAACCATGGTAACTCACTAATGCAAGGTAAAATGGTTATACTTAATGAGTTTTTAGATGAGATTGTTAAACTACGGTCCAATGAAACAAACATTAGAGTAGTAATTAAAAAAATAAATAATGTTAATTTAATATGCAACTAAATATAAAATTTAATTTAAATAATGTGTATGAGTTTGAACAAAATATGTAATATAAAATCCAAACATACATAATTTGAATACGTAAGAAGTAAAAATGCAATTCAAGAAGCATCATTTAGCAAAGAAAAAAAATAGAAAAAAAAGGATCCATAAGAACGAAATATCAAAGCAAAAGACATGACAAAATTGACTTCACAATTGTGGACACATATTCTATAACCATTGTTAACATTACATGAAATATACTGATGACATGAATCGCTCATCTAAATACTATATTTTTTGAAAAAAATAGAACTATACATCAATATTTAGCTATGAGGTTAATGACTTTTGGTTGTTAGTCCTCCCTAGTCTTCCAATAGATTAGCACACGACTCGCAAATATCTTCTTTTGAAAAAAAATATAACTATACAATAGATTTTTGATCAACTTGCAAATATATCTTGTTAATTTTTATAGTGTTTATTAATTCTAGAAAATAAAAAAAGAAACAATAGCCTAAAACTCGAAAGATGACCAACTTACAAATTGGACTTGTTTGATGAATAAAGTTGAAAGCAGGAAGGAAATATTAGAGAGTTATGTCAAAGCATCTCTTGTTAGATGAATTAATATTGAGGCAGATTTCAAAGAAAAGGTTGGGGGTTGACTCATTTTGGAGTCAAGTATGTTGTATCTAATTAAGTTGGCTTCTTATCAAAATAAAAGATTATGGAGTTATTGTTTATGAGTTAACTCAATCTAGAAGAAACCCTTTCAATTTTCTGATATTAAATTATAACTACCGCCACCAAATGCAAGTAGTTTAAGCCACTCATTGGAGGATTGAACTTCTTATGTGTAACTTTACCGTAATTAGACCTTTAAAACTTAAATACATTAAATACATTAAAACTTAATTAGATCTTTAAAACTTCACCAAATGGAAGTAGGACTATATAAAGAGCAAATTACAAGTTGTTCATATTACCTATTAAAAAGGATTTATCACGAGTTTTTCAAAGTCGGAATACTAAGAAGAATTGCTTACGAACACATTTTCAAAATATAAATCGGGTGGAAAGATGGATGAGAACTCTAGGAATGGAAAAGCTTTAGAACTCTTGCAAATTATTGTAGTCTTACATTCCTCGAGTCCAAGATTGGCCGGGGCAAATCCCAGGATACCTCGAGAATAATCTAGAAAAAATGGAAAGAGGGATGACAACTGCCTCAATAAGGGGCTCTCTCATTATACTTCAATTGATGTTACATATTCTTATTTTATTATTCTTTTATTCGCTTTATTATCAAGACCTACTTTGAGGAAATTAACTGAAACAAAAAACCACAGAAGAATGTGTCATTCATAATTGTAAAATTAAGATGGTAGACAAGTATAATTGTAAAACTAAGATGGTTCATCATTTCATCTTAACTGTGAATTAAGATGGTATTTATGCATATATGAAAATTAACTAATCGATTGAAAACTGCAATCAAATAGTGTATGCATACGAGAGTGTCAAACATACATCATAATGTTTCATAATCGAGCAAATGCAATAGGTTTTGCTCATCGATATCAAATTATAATATGATAAACCACAATTATTGAAAATATAATTTGGAGACAGTTTGTGTTTTGTGTTTTTAGTTCAACTTCAGTTCCAAGTTATAATAGGATTAGCATGTATTGTGGTTTATGACATCTCAAAAGAATTATGCACCATAAATTACGTATCACAAATAATTCGTCTCGATTCCGTTTGTAATCGAAACGGAATCGAGACGGAATCGAGACGGAATGCAAATATTCCGTCTCTAATCCGTCTCTAATTAAAACGGAATCGAGACGGATTATTCCGTTTCGATTCCGTCTCGATTCCGTTTCTAATTAGAGACGGAATCGAGACGGAATTAATATTTCCGTCTCGATCCGTTTGTGATTGTTAAAAATATTTGGAAAAATTAGAGACGGAATAGCAACGGAAAATTTGAATTAAAGTGGCTAATCCGTCTCTAATTTTCTGTTTTGTTTAAATATGGCACCGATACATAAGCCAATCGATTCTCCAACCTAAAAATCAAAATACAACCCGATATGACATACATACTCCATCGCTTGCACCCTCCAACAACTCCTTGAGGGTGCTAACATCCCCAAAAGAAGTCAAATTGCACATCCATACATCAAAAATATATATCAACAAAAATTCAAAAGAGAAGGAAAAAATGTGAAACTCAAAATTAGCCCAAATATTTATATATCCACTTGAAAGTTGTAATGTATTACAAAAGGATTGTTAAATTTGGAAGTATACACAAAAACCAACCACACCTATCGTTCAACAAGCAAAAAAAAAAAGAACACTCACAAAAGGTCCAAAATTTGGAAGTATACACAAAAAGGACTTCATTTAATAAGTAAAACGCAGCTTTGAAGCATTTCGAATCTCCATCTCGAGGCAACAACCAGTGAGTATGCACTGAAAGAAGTAGGCAAAGGAGAGATTAATTAGTTTGAGGTCCCACTGCAGGTTAGCGCGCTAATTCCAGTATTAGCGCGCTAATTAGCCACTGGCAAGATATTTTTCCATTTTGGAAATCAAGCTTTAAATTTGTAATTTTTGATTTCTGGCTTCCTAACACGGCTATAAACGGTCATATGGGAATTTTCTATCATGATAAAACCACCACAAACTTGGTTTTAACATAAGGAAGACAAAACACATTCAAAACTGCAAGATCTACAAAGAGAAGAATGGCATAAGTGCAAGAATGCTAAAAGGGAAAAGAGGAAAGTTAAGCACAAACCTATCATGTTAGTATGATTCTAGAACTCATCCTCTCACCCAATCTAAACTCTTGTGTGCTCCAAAGGCGACAAGCCATGTGTTCCTACTCAAAAATAAAAAAAAAAACAACCGGTGGGGTTCAAGAAAAGCATTGAAGAACATAAAAAAACCATACAATGTTGAATAAGAATGCTTCCAAAAAAAAAACATGATCATCAAGCAAATGCGATCACAGGTATCGAAGTTGGTGTCAATGTTGCTATTTTCCTACGCATAGGAGATGGCGAACAATGTTTCTATAAGTTGGACCTATCATGTAAGTTGAGTTGTAAAACATGTATAACATGTTTTATAAGTGATGGTTACGTCCTGGCCTAGTTTAAGGGTCGCTAACACAAAGGGATAAATTAATTAGTTTGAGGTCCCCTGCAGTTAGCGCGCTAATTCCGATAGATTAGCGCGCTAATTAGCCACCGCCGGGATTTTTGACTTTTGGAAATCAAGCTTTCAATTTGAATTTTTGATTTCCTAGATTCCTACAACGGCTATAACCGGTCATATTGGAATTCCTATCACATAAAACCACCAATAACTTGGTTTTAACATAAGGAAGAAGAAACACATTCCAAAATTCAAGATCTACAAAAAGAAGAAATTTGATTTTTTTGAAGGAGCAATAGGAGATCACTATAAAACCACCAAAAACTTGGTTTTAACTATAATATACAACTCGTGTTTGAAACAAAGTAAACCACCAACAATAAACTCATTCAAGTAACTTAAAAAGTCTACACGACAAACTATTGAAAGGAAGTGATTCAGTCGCTAATTACAATAGAATTGGCAAGAGAAGATTCACCTCGATAAGCACCTAAGCCACTGCCCCCAAAGCCTCCATAACCCCCACCAAGCTCACTTGCCTCCACTATACCCACCACGCCTACCTCCGACACCGGAGTCCTATAAGGACCAAAATCACCACCACCAAAAAAAAAAAAAATGAGTTTAACATGCAAATGAAACAAATCGTCTACAACATGCTCATCGTCAAAAGCAATGAACCCATTCCCTCGAGAACGATAGGAAAAACTAAAACCCGCCTTTAGAAAACAGAAAAATAAAAGTAAAGGAACTTCATCATCGAACCTTCTACTACATCGAAGCTTCAACAAACCCGCTTTTCGACGCCATTGATTGATGCATAAGTTATCATGGATTTTATTTTTCATACATTATCCTCCCAAAATAAATTTTTTTACCTCAGTTTAAGTAAAATATACTATAAGTAGCGAATGTTAGCGAGAATTAATCCATGGGAGAAAGAAAACATCTTTGTTTGTTGTGTGCAAATCTTATGCGGGTTGCGGGTTCTCTCGAGTGCTATGATGAAGAAAGTGGTAGAATCGACGAGGGAGCAACATCTTCATGCCATAGCAAATGAATTTGGGAAATCGATAAAGGGTCCTTTTCCGGTCATACGTGTTGAGAACACGTAGGCTATTCTTCTTATACGGACATGCCATAATAGAAGAAGAAGAGCCTACATGTGCCGAACACTGATGACCGAAAAACGACCCTTTATCGACTTCCCAAATTCATTTGCTATTGCATGAAGATGTCGCTCCCTGTCGATTCTACCACTTTCTTCATCATAGCACTCGAGAGAACCCGCAACGCATAAGATTTGCACACACAACGACCAAAGATGTTTTCTTCTCCCATGGATTAATTTCGCTAACATTCGCTACTTATAGTATATTTTACTTAAGTGCACATAAAAAAAGAATTGGGGGAGCAAAAGCGAAAAAAAATAAAATCCACGATAAAATATGGAACATCGACCTAAAAATGCACAAAAAGAAGTGTGAATCATAAAGTAATTCGATGAATTTCTAAAGTTGTCTACACTATAAAACTTTTAATCTAAGCATTTGAAACAAACAACAAGTGAAGTACCTATGTATCACCAACCTGCTCATCTCTCGAGAGCCACGCTTACGTCTCACGCCCAACATTGTCCCCTTGTTGGGGTGGATCGACCGGATCTATTTGCATGCGGCGGCCGTTGCTGGTCATGAGGTGGCGGTGGTGGTGGCGGTGGTGGTGGTTGGTGCTCAGCTAGGTCTATTTCGTCCAAGTCCATCCCAAGACGCCGTTGCATGAAGTGCATAACCTTTCGTAGTTGCTCCGCAACGACATCGAACTCTGCCCGCGGCACCACATCCGGCGTCTGCGACGTGCTAGCACCAGGAGTTCCGTATCTCCTCTTCTTTCTCCCTACGGACCCGAGTCCGTAGACACGTCCTTTGGAAGACTCACCCGCCACATTGAGGTACACCGCCTCATCATCCACCGATTGCTCCGGTGTAGCTCTGGGTCGCTCTCCGACGTCGCTCTGGAACCTTTCCCGCATATATGCACAACAAACAAAGTACATGAAATGGGGTAAGTGATAGACTTAATAATATTTTACATTTCATTTCTATACTTACATAGAACCGCTACGATCTAGTATCGATGAATGTCGTCTGTCGTGATTAACGGTGTGGAGATGCAAGTACAAATCATTCACCGACGGTGGCGTCTCGGATGAATCGGCTGCGTGCGGACCAAGCATAGTGAACAAGAGTATAAATGTACAAAATATCCAAAATGTTAATAAATACTAACCAATCTTTCTTGGGTAGTCGCAAATGACACGGAACCACCACCGTGCTTCGAGGGTCCAGGTCCCGGGGCCTTCGACCTCGGTGTTCCTATTCTCCGTCGCTTGCCTAGACCTAGCCCGGAAGTCCTCGCTCTCCCGATCTTGCAAGTATCTCCTCCATGCCTCATCTGTAACATAAACCGTTTTTACCCGATTCTTCTTCAACTTGTGCATCAACGCGGTGTACCTTGTGCTGCAAGCTTTGTCGTGCGCCGCCGCTCGCACGAGATCCTCGGGAAGCGCATCATCCCATCTAAAAAATATCTACAAATTGGCGATTGCTATTGTTAGCACTTATTTGAGAAATTAGTATATATCATAAGGCACATGGTAGTTTTGTTTACCTTCCATTGTCGCCGATATTGGTCTTTATGATGAGGCGGTACCGACTTCCAACAATACCCTTCAGGGAATCATCCATCGTTTAAAAACTTTTGTCATCCTCCGTGCACAAAAGTGCGAAGGATGCAACTCCCCGTGTTTCATGAACATGCATATTCGACAAAACTACTTATTCAATATTTGACATCCATATTGAAATTGACATATAAAAGTTAAACGCAAACTTACGTATCATTGGCAATCGTAGTGATAGGGATCCCCACGCGAGGGGCCTCCATCCACGGCCTCTGAGGTGGCGCGGAGGGCTGTCACCTCCAACCACGCTCTTACGTCTTCCCGTCGGGATCTTGCCGTGATCTTGTGGTGGGGGTGCGGGCCTCGTGGGTAGAGGAGTCATTGATGTCGGAGAAGGTGTGGGGAAGTGTGTAGTAGGCATAGTCCTTGATGACGAAGAAGATGGTACGAGACGACCGACGGTATGGAAGGGGAAGGCGACGCACGGCGGCCAGTATCGTGCTCGAGAGACCGAGAAGTCGGAATCGATGATGGAGGTATCGAACCACGACCTCCACCGCCACGATGGCCTCCTAATGGCAAACCTCGACATCCCCTACGACCACGTCCGGCCATGATACCTAATTAACAATATTCACGAGTAAAAGATCGGGAAAAAGGGCATAAGAAAAAAAAATTAGAAGAAATTCGAGTCTATATTATTGGACTTAATAAGAACAAAATCCATGCAAATAAAAGTAACTACATTATTGGTCGTTGACATATCATATACAAACTTTATTCGCTATCATCCGTTTCAAATTCACTCTCATGAGTAGAAGGTGATGATTCTTCTTCGATTCGTCTCCACTATAAACTTCATCGCTTGGTCCCGCTTCAACAATAAATCGAGTCCCGATCGGAACATCCAGTTGTTGATATCGGCGTCTGCATCATCGACTACGCACGTGGTGGGCATCCCATCTTGGAAAGCAATATCTCTGCGAGCCCTGGTCATTATCGTCTTTGCTAGTTTCCTCGTCGGCGAATTTTGGTGACGACAACAACACTCGCTAGCCATTCTTGTCGATCGTTCCGCATAGAAGGGTACGAAAGGTAGTAGACTTGAGTGGCTTGCATTGCCGATACAAATGGCTCGTAGTTGTTATATCGTCGACTTCGTTGAACCTCTACCAATTGAAGTGTTGGGTGAGTCCTCACACCATGATTTGGTGTAGGGTCATACCATTCGCACTTAAACAAGACCACACGTTTGAGGCCTAGTATACTCAATCTCCACAACCTCTTGCGGTACTCCATAATAGTTATGGGAAACATCAGTAGTTTGAACCCTTCACCAAAACACCGCCGTTTCTGCGTCGATCTATTAACGTCATATGTTGCGGAGTGGAACTTATACCCATTAACAAGGTAACCAGGGTAGACAGTACATGATCGACTAGGACCAACGAAAGATCAACGAGCGTCTCGTCAACTATAGAATTCCGAGCCTATTCGACAAAATTTGAGATGCAATATGACACATTAGTTATGGGAGAAACATTTGAATCTATAACGTACAAAAGTAATGCCCTTACATATGTTTGAAACCAAATGGGGAAGTTGTGCTCTAGACTACTATCAACTTGCGACTCCCCATTGCTTGAGTGATTTCATCGACGAATATCCTAGAAGAAACGAACGTGTAAGTCGGATGTATTAATAATGTATGAACAATGAATGTACTTGCATTAATGAAAGAAATTGATGGACATACTGAACGTAAGGAGCGATCTCTGGACAATTGAAGCGGTATGTACGAATGAGCGGCATTATACTCCCTTTCATTAAGTACCGCTCCTTCGACTTGCCCATGGGTCGGCGGGATAAGTGAAAATTGAGAAATTGCCAACGAAGTTCGGTGTGGGCCCGATACGCCATCGTCGTTACGTGGCACTTTGTCATGCAACGTAAAGACGTGATCTTCGAAGTAGTAAGAACAAAAGGATGTGACCTCTTCGACCAAATAAGCATTACACATGGAGCCCTCAACCTTCGCTTTGTTTCGCACATTGTTCTTCAAATGTTTAAGGTACCTATATGAATGTTATAGGAAATGTTGATATAAAACCTATTGAATGGGAAAATAATATCAAGGGCTCAAGATAGTACCTCTCAAATGGATACATCCATCGAAATTGAACGGGACCGGCCAGACGGGCCTCGTAGGCCAAGTGGATTGGTAGGTGTTCCATAGAGTCAAATAAGCTTGGAGGGAAAATTTTTCCAACTTGCAAATGATTTTTGGAATTTCGAGACTCTAAGACCTCCATATCTTGGATACTTACACATTTCGCATAAGGGACCAGGAAAAATAGGCTTAATTAAGCGCTAATTGCAACCCAAACCGGGTTTGGGAGAAGTTCTCTGAATGCAATTGGTATCAACCGTTGCATGAATATATGACAATCATGGCTCTTCATGCCGAACATTCGCAGCTTTCTTTGGATCTACACATCGACCAAGATTCGATGCGTAACCATCGGAAAACGCAACTTTTCAACCCACTCGCACAATTTTTGTCTTCTTGATGTATCAAGAGCATAGCACCCAAGGACGTAAGTATTTGTCGCCGAATCAATGTGTTGAGAAGGTCGGTGACAATATTCACGAATATCTTGCCTCGATTTTGCATTGTCCTTACTCTTGCCGGTACACACACATAATAGTGTTGAAAATGTTGTCAAAAACATTTTTCTCGATGTGCATGACATCTAAGTTGTGGCGGATCAAGTTTGTCTTCCAATACGGCAAGTCCCAGAATATGCTCTTCTTCCTCCATCCCGAATTCTTAGCTATCCGCCCATTCACGAGATTCGGCGCCGATTTCTGTCACCTTCATCAAGCCAAACGATTCAATTTACGCCAAAATTTCTTCACCAGACCGCAAAGCGAGCGGATCATCGATTATGACCATTTTGCCTCTAAGGAAATTTTTTTTGTCTTTCCTTAATGGTGATGACTTCTCCAAGAAACGACGATGACGATCAAACCACGATGTCTTACCTCCATTTCGCAATTGAAATGCATTTGTATCCTCCATACAATATGGACAAGCGTACTTACCGTGTGTGCTCCAACCGGACAACATGCTATATGCGGGAAATCACTAACGATCCATAAAAGGGCAACTCGCATGACAAAATTTGTCTTGGTGGAAACGTCGTATGTAACCACCCCAATGTTCCATAAATCTTGCAACTCTTTCACAAGCGAGTGAAGGAACACGTCGATTTTCTCGCTTTGGGCTGGTCGGTCCAGGAACGATAACCGTTAAGAACATAAACTCGATTTCATGCACATCGACGGTGGAAGGTTGTAAGGAGTCAAAATCACGGGCCACGAAGAGTACGATTTCCCGGAAATCCCAAATACTTGAAAACCATCAGTGCACAATCCTAAACGAACATTCCGAACCTCGGCGGCAAAGTCTTTATTGACGTCATTAAAATGTCTCCAAGCAATCGAATCGAACGTGTTGCATAACATCTTCGAGGCGATGAATGATCGCATGCCATCGCATATGTTTTGCGGTTGACTCGAGCGCATACAATCGTTGCAACCGAGGGCCCAAAGGGAAGTAGTACATTCTTTTGCAAGGGCGGTTTTTTGTGTTCTGACCACGACCTCGTCGATGTGCAACGTATCGTGATTTCCCGCAAAATTTACATGACGTCAACTCAGAGTCCACTCCCCGATAAATCATACATTGGTCCTCACAACAATCTATTTTCTCAACAGTAGACCTAGACCTCGCATTAGTCTTTTAGTGGCATAAAAATTCTCAACCATTGAGTTGTCATTTGGCAAACAATCCTTCATGAGTTTAATGATTTCATTATACCCTCGTTCGGATATATGATGTTCGAGACTTGATCGCAAGTAATCTTGCCATTGCGGACAACGTTGTCATGGTTTCGCAACCAGGCCACAATTGTTCCCTACTTGCATCAATCATGTCATATAGTTGGCGTGCTTGGGGGTTTGGTGATTCTTCCACGACATTCCAATTGAAACTTGGACCGCCACGTTGTGTAGCATCTCGCGGTAAGGTGTCGGATCGTAGCCTCGAACATCGGCATCATCAATATGGCAATCCATTGCGTGAAAATTTTGCGGCCCTTCATCTCCGTTCTCACCATGTTCGTACCAACTGTGATATCCCCGGACAAATCCATACCTACATAGGTGGTGCTCAACCGTTTCGACGTCCAGTGCACGGAACAAGTCGACATTTCTTAAAATTGCACGGACATCTAATCTTCCGTTCACTTTGGTATGTAGGACAATGTTGTTTTGCAAATGATATAAATTCTTTAACCTTCGCCGCAGAATTCAATTCGAACATAACCGTTGTCGAGCCGGTTGTACATCCGATCTCTGTTTGTAGACGACATTCCTAGTCGAACGTAACCCTTGTCGACCGGTTGTCTATTCAAGAAATGAAATAATAATGATTAAGATGATAAGAAGCCTCCAAAATGGAGAATATTGTAAATCGGAAATGCGATCTACACCATCTAAAGAGAACAAATTGATAGCTAAGTGAAAGAACGAGGTTCCCACATTAATGAGTCATCGAATCTAAAGAGAAGGAATTGATTGAGTTATGTTCTTTATGTAAGAAGTTGGGCATTATCAAAAGGATTGTTGTAAATGACTCATAATAAACATGTATAACATGTTTAATAAGGGTTGGTTAGGCCCTGACGAGTTTAAGGGTCGCAAACACAAAGGGAGAAAAAACCATTTTTTGAGATCCCTGCGATTAGCGCGCTAATTTGGCGTATTAGCGCGCTAATTAGCCTCTCGCGATATATTTTGACTTTTGGAAATCAAGCTTCACATTTGAATTTTTGATTTCCTGGATTCCTAACACGGCTATAAAAGGTCATATTGGAAATCCTATAATGATAAAACCACCACAAACTTGGTTGTAACATAAAGGAGAATGAACACATTTCAAAATTCAAGATCTACAAAGAGAAGAAATTTGATTTGTTAGAATTTGTTAGAAGGAGCAATAGGAGATCTTTGTGGTCATTTGTTAAGTCCTCAAATCCAAAGCACCTTTGAGGCTTTGAAAGGAATATAAGAGTCTACACCATCTAAAGAGAACAAATTGATAGCTAAGTGAAAGAACGAGGTTCCCACATTAAACTCATGAATAGAGAATAAATTGACAAAGTTAGGAAGTCATTAATGAGTCATCGAGAATCTAAAGAGAAGGAATTGATTGAGTTATGTTCTTTATGTAAGAAGTTGGGCATTATCAAAAGGATTGTTGTAAATGACTCATAATAAACATGTATAACATGTTTAATAAGGGTTAGTTAGGCCCTGGACGAGTTTAAGGGTCGCTAACACAAAGGGAGAAAAAACCATTTTTTTGAGGTCCCTGCGGTTAGCGCGCAAATTTGGCGTATTAGCGCTAATTAGCCTCTCAGAATATTTTTGACTTTTGGAAATCAAGCTTCACATTTGAATTTTTGATTTCCTGGATTCCTAACACGGCTATAAAAGGTCATATTGGAAATCCTATAATGATAAAACCACCACAAACTTGGTTGTAACATAAAGGAGAATGAACACATTTCAAAATTCAAGATCTACAAAGAGAAGAAATTTGATTTGTTAGAATTTGTTAGAAGGAGCAATAGGAGATCTTTGTGGGCTTGTTAAGTCCTCAAATCCAAAGCACCTTTGAGGCTTTGAAAGGAATATAAGAGTCTACACCATCTAAAGAGAACAAATTGATAGCTAAGTGAAAGAACGAGGTTCCCACATTAAACTCATGAATAGAGAATAAATTGACAAAGTTAGGAAGTCATTAATGAGTCATCACAATCTAAAGAGAAGGAATTGATTGAGTTATGTTCTTTATGTAAGAAGTTGGGCATTATCATAAGGATTGTTGTAAATGACTCATAATAAACATGTATAACATGTTTAATAAGGGTTGGTTAGGCCCTGGACGAGTTTAAGGGTCGCTAACACAAAGGGAGAAAAAACTTTTTTTGATTTCCCTGCGGTTAGCGCTAATTCCAAAGATATTAGCGCGCTAATTACCTCTCCGAGATATTTTTACTTTTGCAAATCAAGCTTCACATTTGAATTTTTGATTTCCGGGATTCCTAACACGGCTATAAACGGTCATATTGCAAATCCTATCATGATAAAACCACCACAAACTTGGTTGTAACATAAGGGACAAGAAACACATTTCAAAATTCAAGATCTACAAAGAGAAGAAATTTGATTTTTTAGAAGGAGCAATAGGAAATCCTATCATGATAAATCCTATCATTATAATGAACATTAAAAAAACAAATAAGAAATGAAGATTGTAGTAAGACTCCAAAACAATATTTCCACTGTCGGTTCAGTCGCTACATTATTTCGAAGAGCTTGTTCAACAAGACATAATTTAGAAGAAAAATTAAAAAATATCGACCGCAAGTTCAATATAGATAAAAAGACACAAGAATTTCATTGCTTACTTTCCATCTCCTACATGCTTTTATTGGAGGCTTTCATTTATCTCAAATGTGCATAAAAAACTTTACATTCATTTGTGTAGGGATTAATGAACCAAGAGATTAGTTCGTCACCAACAACACAACAAGTTCAACAAACAAAGATTCAAATTTCTTCATGTCCTTTTTTTCCAAGTATGCTAATATAAAAGATGCAATTTTTTAATTCCAACTTGTAAAAAGACAGACAAATCAAACATCTATATATTTCTTATATAAAGGAAGAAGATGGAGATTATTTTGGCATTTCAACAAACACCTAGTATTCAAGATCTTAAAGCCCAATTCAGTTTCGGCTTATTGTCTTCAAGAAATCGCTCACTACAAATAGTCAAACATATATGTATCCCATGAATTATAATAACCATACAATGAAAGAGAGGTTGTCCATATTAGCTTCCAAGGTGTTGTTTCAAAAACCATGAATCAAATTGAACCATATAGACCAGATAAATAAGAGGATTTTTGTGTTAAATTCAACATTGAATCAAGGGTGGATTAGACCCAAATTTCTTTCAAAAACCATGAATCAAATTGAACCATATAGACGAGATGATTAACTCACCTTTGAATCGAACCTCTCTTAAAAAAAAAAGAATTAGAAAAGAAATGTGGATTAATCGTTGATCAGTTGACGAAGGAAAGCAGGGAATGAATGATTTGAAGAGGAAGGAAAATCGTTGATCAGTTGAGTTGTTGATCGATTTGAAGAGGCAGTGTTCAAGATGCTGAAGAGGTAGCGTATATAAATAGATATATATATATATATATATATCTATTTATATATATGATAGATATATATATATATATATATAGATATATAGTTGCTTTTATATATATGATAGATATATATATGGGGAAAAAAGTAAATATGATAGATATATATGGGCAAAGAAGTAAATTTCATTACCACTAAAAAATTTGCTATTCGTCCTTTTATATATATGATAGATATATATCATATCAAATCTTAATCTTTTTGGATTTACGTCAATCTCCAATTATGAGTCTTTATTTTATTAGGATTGACAATTATCTTTTAAACTAGTTCATATCCCATCATGATTTTTGAGACTATCTCATAAATTTAGTTAATCTCGAAAATTATGCTTTCCATTGACTAACTTGTTCTTAAAAATTGTGGCTTGCATATCTCGAAGCAAGCATTATTTTTATTTCATATCAGGAGAGCAATAAATGAAGCAAACACCACAATCATCATTAAGAAATTAACGAAACAAACACTACAATCACTTGTAAAAAAATTTTGATGCCCCTTAAATATTTAGAAAAACTTAAAAAACCTCTTATGAGGTCGATTCATGAGTTCAAATAAATTTAGGGTAGTGATATTTTGACTCATGAGTCCGGACTCAAAATTTTTTTTAATTTCAAAATCATCCTCAAGTAATTAATAAAGTAAATACAATCACTTATAAAAAAAAATTTCATGCCCTTCAAACCTTTATAAGTAGAGACTCATAAGTACAAGTAGATTTATTGATAAAGAAATAAAGGGAAATAGATGAAGATAAGATGGGGAAATTAATGAAAGACGGTCGGACCAAGGAATGATTGGAGGTTTGTGAACTATTTGATTGGTTGGTTTGGATGGCCAGACAACGAGGCCACGACTCAGTTGCGTGTCACGTGAGTCCCAAGCGTCAAGACCTTTTTGGTTGCTAGAAAATGGTCTGATTGTAAAGATGTAGGTGGATTTTCTCCACTTCCATGATAATAATAAATAATCCCCTTCCTATGCATTAAAATCATCAGTCACGAATTAAAGCTATTTTCCCAACCTCACATGTTCTATAAATTAACTAGTCCGTTAAGAAAAAGAAGAAAATAAAAGTACTAGTAATTCATAAATCATTTGTTACTTATTCTGATTATTAATTATTAGGTCTAATAATAAAAAAAATATCTTAACATTTACAAGTTATATAAATTATATCTTAAATTTTAGAATTTATCAATCGTATCATAACCTTTTTTATTTAATATCAATTATATCATCAATTAATTTGGGACATTTTCTTTCTTTGAAATCAAGTCAACCTTTTAACTTTTCTTTTCATGATCATCTTCTTTAATCAATTTATATCGAAATCTTTTAAGTCTCATGCTTAAATTAAGTTTATGATGACTCGCAATAATAATAACTTATAGTTAATGATTTATTAGTACTCTAGCTCAAATTTAGTTATTCATAAATCATCAATAAAAAGTTGAAAACCATATGTATACGCATATAAAAATGACATATAGAACTTACTAGAAAGTTACCCATGGTTGTTTGATTAATTCGACGTACAAAAGAACCATGCACTTAGATTATGTATTTATAGGTATGTGATTGAGTAATATATACATAAAACTATGTGTATTAACATATATTTTTCATGAATATTGAGTTATAATACATATGTATGACTAAAAAACCTTAAAGGGTGTGAGGAGGAAGTTAAAGAAATAATGTGTAGACATATGTTATGAAACAAAAAAGGACCCAAGTTAGTTGATGATAGAATTGATACTAAATTGAAAATGTTAGGATAAAATTGATAAATTGATGCAGCAAGGAATTGACAATTGCTCGCTACAAAGAAAAAAATAGATTTTTCTAACAATTCGTTGATACCACGAATACTAAATTGAACAAACACGTTTCTAACTTGTGATCGAACACACAAAGTTCAAGAAACCAAAACAAATAAAGAGATATTCTCTCTCAAAACACAATTTTTATTAATTAATAATCCTCCCACCACTAATAAAATACGATCAACCCTTATATATAGGCTTTATTATGGACTAACATAGACTCCAACATAAACTCCGGCTCCTATAAACATATACTAAAAATAAGTTCAAGTTAATCTAACTATGACTCAACTTTGACACAAATCTAACAATTTTATCTAATAAATAAGAAATCATAATCTAACATAAACACTGATTTTCATCATTCTTTTCCGATTGAGAAAAATTCGTCCTCGGATTTGATGCCTAAATCATTGTCTCCCACGTGGACTCTACGGTCCTCATCTTCATAATTCTCCCTCGGTTCGAAAATTTCACCCTCCAATTTTTATATATTCGCGTGGTTTTCAATGTGGAACAGCTTTATCCTTAAAGTTAGGCTTCATTATATCCAACAGAGAAAATAAGATAAATTTATCTCCTTCACTTACAAGACCCATGACAATAATGTTATTGGGATAGTCTTATAAGAATTCATTGAAGTTTTCACTGTCCATGGTTTCGTTCAATGAACAAAAGTATTTTGTTGCGAACTTTACTTCATTCCTTCCACTCCACGGAGCACTTTTCGGTGATTGCGTCAACAATAAACTATTCAAGCACCTGAGGGCTTTTAAAATGGAAAATCACCTCAATGACAAAGTCGTCATCTCCAAAGACTAGCTTGTCTTCCATGAAGTCGTGCCCATCACCATCAAACCTTTGCACCTCATCAAAGTTGTCGAAAGTCCTCCTTGAAGAAGATCGGATATACTTTGTCGTCACCTTAAATAAAAAGAACTTCATCTTCTTCTTTTTCGGTAATGAATCCCTCCTTGTCAAACTGGAACATTCTTCTTCTGATTAATTGCCAAAAGCAAACTCTACCCTCAATTGCATAGTTACCCGAATCGAATTGAGACTCTAATACCAAAGTGATGTAGCGATGAATTGATAATTGCTTGCTACAAAGAAAAATATAAATTTTTCTAACAATTCGTTGATTCCACGAATACCAAATTAAAGAAAAATGTTTCTAACTTGTAATCAACACAGAAAACTCAAAAAAACCAAAACAAACAAATAGTTACCCTATCTTAAAACACAATTTTCGTTAATCAATAATCAACCCACCGCTAATAAAATATGATCAACCTTTATATATAAGATTTACTATGGACTAACATAGACTCCAACATAAACTCCAACTCCTACAAACTTATATACTAAAAATAATTTCAAGTTAATCCAATCATGACTTCAATTTTGACACAAACTCTAACAATCTTATCTAATAAATGAGAAATCCTAATCTAACACAAACTCTGATTTGCATCGTTCTCTCTCGGTTAAAAAAAACTTCGTCCTCAAATTTGATGTATGCATCATTCTCCCACACATAACCTTTATGGTCTCCATCTTCATCATAAATTCCAAATGTTAGTATATAATTGATACTACTTATAAATGTTAGGATATTTCTTTTATCATTAAGCCTAATTATTACAAAGGTAAGGGTTGGGATGTGTTAATGGAGAAATACTTACACTAGGTTAACACGTGCTGATTGTCTAGCTAAGGAAGGGTTAGAGCCAGAAAGGGATTGTTTCTTTTACAATGCTCTTAGTATCTCTCTATGTTAATCAGCTAAGAGGCCCATCTATTGTTATCTTGTCTCATCCACGTGTTTTACTAAAAAAGAAATAGTTACACTATGTCAATGACAACTTTTGTAAATCTTGTACCAGTGTAATTGTCCGAATTAATTAAATTGAGGTTACACTTTAATTAAAGATTAGCAACATGTAATTTGGGCTGATGTGTTAAGCTCGGTCAACACCTTAAGCTTCAAATCGATGTAACTTGTTTATTTACAACGTGATGCTTGTATGTTTTATGTAAATATTTAAACATATGTATTGCTCGATAGTTCGAGACTTATGCCGAAGGAATTGCGTGAGTTTCAGCAAGTGAGAGTGTTATCTCTGAGCGCGGGATAACACATGGCTTCGGATAGTCGAAGTTAATAAACACTTGTGTAGCTTAATTCAATTAAATAAGTTGAAAATAATTTTGTCCTAAGCTACACAAGTGTGGCTAATTAAGTTAAACTTAATGAGATAAACTTAAAATACCCTAAGATATATGACTTGATTTAATTTAATTGACCCTAAACTTTATGTAGAATTTTTAAATAAGTTTGGTTAAACTAGGAGTGGCTATTTGTGTCACATGTAGGTATGTGTATGGAGAAAATGAGATGCCTTAGATTTCACTTGGGGATGTGGTTTGAGTGAGTCTCAAAGAGATACTTGGCTTTAGTATAAAAGAGAGATATATCCCTATTTCTTTCTTGTTCGTAATCAAGTGTTGCAAGTGAGTGAGAGTAGTAGGAGAGAGAAAAAAATGAAGATATTGTGAAATTTGGAGAGAATTCTTTAGGGCTTTTGATATATATTGATAGATCAACACGTGGGGAGCGCAAATCCACTAATTGAAAGCAAGATTAGTGGAGTATTCTACCTTCAAGAGAAGATCTAGGTGAGTTATCAACCACCAACTTCATTATTTTAGATTTTCATAAGATTTCAAAAGGGATTTTTTTATTATTCTAATCATTTTTAAGTCATTGAATTATTTTGATTTTGTTTAATAAAAGGTTGGGTTTTTGAAAGAAAAATAAAAAAAATAAAAATCTTGCCAAATAATGGCAACAAAACGGTGCCTTTAAGGGTTGTGGCGTCGCGGCGGGACACGCACCCGTGTCACGGCGTGGTGTGCACCTATGTCAAGATGCTACACGCAATTGTGTTGGGATGTAGCGCACTCACTTGTTAGGGTGCGACATGCACACGTTTTGGGGTGCAACGCACGCTCGTTTTATTCACACATATCAAAAAAATTGTTAGGATTTTTACACGGTTCTTTTTAGGGTTTTCACGCACTGAATTATGCTCGAATTTCATGAGATAATTTGAAATTGAAAACAGGGTTAAGGGAACTAGTCGAGGGACTTTGGAGAACAAGACTTGACGTGAGCGTGATAAACGCGCTTTTCGAGGACTTCAAGGAGGAGTTTAACTTACTATTAACGTAGTTGTGCGTAAGTAAAACTAGTAGGAAATCATGCATGAATTCATGTTTTATTTTCGATTTAAATTTCAATACTGCATACTCTATTCCTTAAATGAATGTCGTAGGCTAAGCTCATCGAGTCCCTCTCAGTGGTGAGTCTAAAATGGCGAAAGCCTACCCCACTGAACGGAATTGCGCTACTCATTACGAGTCAGAAAATGACCCGATGACTACCAAGTGAGGTGCGAAAGCTCTCTTGGCGAGCTTAAAATGTCCAAAGATCTAGTGTGGTACCCGAAAGTAGGATCAATTTCCAGCCACCGACTGGACACTGTTGTTAACCCTCGGCATCGTAAAAAAAGACGGACTTAGTGGTCATTCATTTTTATTATTCTGGCATTCATTATTTATCTCCGTTTCTAGTCTTAACTTATTTCCATATAGTTGATGTTTCCCTTTCTTATTTATTTCCTATATGAACTTAAGTTATTGTTATTGATTTTTACGAATACATCATGGGCTCCTATGGGTTTTACTCAACGAAATTTGTTACTATTTGGTAACAAGTTGCAGATCCTATGACAAGCCATAACCAGGAGGTGCTATGCGATTACCTTTAGGACTGTCTTTCATTGATTTCTCTCATAAGTGTTTGGTATATATTATATTTATTTTTACGAGTTTTGGGAGACTTGAGGAACACCTGATATATGTATCACTTTTGTACCTATCACCTTTGATGCATGATATCTATGTATATTTTGTTGGATTTCTACCCTATAAGACTTTGGATTAATGAAAATACATTATATTTCTTTTTCATTGTTACTTCTATTTAAGGCTTCCGCACTTATAATTGCTTAATTTTATTAAACCACTCAACTCAATGATAAATGCTAATTCAAGTACTAACAAGACAAAAATCTTCTCTAAAAGGTTGAATAATTGACTAAGCATTAGAAAATGTGTAAGTTAAGTAACAGGAATTTGAGGCTGTTATCGAGATGCGAGGCGAATAGAACTAGGGATTATATGTGATATATTTGGATTGTAATAGTATTTATACATATTAAGAGGTTGGTCCTAAAACATGTTCGCAATTGCAGATTTGATATGGACGGACAACCGACTCCACCTGCAACTGATAAGGGTCAGACGAGCGACGCGACACACATTATCGACATGGATCAAAGTATAGCAGATAGATTCACTGCACATAATCGGTAGTTGGAGCAGATGATGACATTGGTCTGCGCTCAGTTCGCGACAATTGCGACACTCACAACCGCTTTTACACTAAGTACCTCTGAGACGACCGATACCCTAGTTATCTAAGGTACACTAGTGATTGCTGCGATGGCATCTACTACACCTCCGACTTTAGTTAAAGAGACTACCCTTTTTCGCGACACTAGCGAAGATGCCTGTTTGGGCGCTCACTTTTGAGACTTCCTTATTAGCTAAGGCTAAGTTAACTAAGGAATTCATACGTTTCTAGCCTGGTTACTTATGTAGAGGAGATTCGAATACGGCTAGAAAGTGGTTGTTAGCACATGAGAAGCTTTATAAGCTATTGAGGATCCATGAGAGTATTCAGGCTAGGTTGCCTGGGTACATGCTTAGAGAGGAGGCCATAGTGTTTTGGAATGCTTACACCGCAACAAACCTAGAGCCGAGTAGCTGGACACAGTTTTGAGAGCTATTACACAAGCTGTACATTTCGATAGAGGTCTAGCTCGAGGCTTAGACATAAGTTTTTAAGTTTGAAGCGAGGCATTCAAATAGTGATACAATACATGGAGCGATACCGTTACTTACTACAGTTCACTGGAGACTTACCACGCACGGAGAGAGACTAGGTACACTACTTTGGGATTAAAATGATAGATGAGATTGTTGGATCTGTTATGTCGGTTGGAACCCAGACTCTGCGGTAGATATATAAGAGGGCCTTAGCACACGAGACGTATTTACTATCTCGAGCCGCGACAGCCACGCTCTTGATCACTCCAATGTCAGTTAAACAGAGTATGCAGTTAGATGGCAAAGGGAAGAAAAGGAAAGTAATCATAAGAGAACAGATAAGGTAGAGGGCATGAGGATTACCAGGAGTTTAGTGCTCACGCTGTGGTGTCTGCTTCACCAACACCCAACTTAGCAAGCCGATCAACACCTCAGCCAACACATACCATATAGGCATATGATCAGAGTGGTAGAGACGGAGGCCGGTAAGGCCAGGGTCAAAGATCGACACCCAGTTAGGAAACATTTACAGGATCGAGATGACTGTTGATCTATTACAAGTGTGGAAATATGGGGTACATTCAGAGAAAACGCCCCCAAAATAGTACACCTTTGATGACATCTTCTTTGGGACAGACTAGAGATTACGTTTATGTAGTAATAGAGCTAGCCCGTGAGGCGACCAGAAAGCCTAATACGGGTATGATTTACATTATAATGACTAGACCAAATACATGATTTTGTCATACCTAGATGCATAACTATGAGAGTTAAGGTTTTCTGCTAGTTAAAGTTAGCAAATACATACATCCTAATATAACATTGTGCCTCTAGACCAATAAACACTCCAAGTTATGTTGTTGGTGGTTATATCCAGGCACGCACGACAGGGTTTCAACAGTTCAAGAAAATATTGACGTCATCGTGTGAGCATTGGCAACCAAACTTACCAATTCAAATTGGTGGTATGTTAGCAGAGGCTTTATAAAGAAGATCGAATATTGTATCTCCTAAGATATTAGATGATATAAAGAGCTAAAATGCCTCCCTCATGGTGCGTTGGAAATAGTTTATAGCCTATCAAGTGATCGCATTTATCCACTTTGTATATGTCGAGATAGAGCATCAGAACATGTAACGTCACATGATAAGTTCAGATAGGTTTGCCAACGTTTTCCCAACTACTAGAGCAGGAGATAAGGAAAACAAGGACTTGCAGCGAGTAGAGCTAAGTTATAGAGTCGTAAAACCATATGTACGAGATAGTTTCACCTAATGAGAGCCAAATGGTTCAACTTTCAATGAAAACTCACAAAACGAGACATAGTCAATTGTAAGGTCAAGTTGGGGGTGCCTTGGATGTTAGAAAATTTGTCTCGATAACGCGTCATGCTTTTTCCTTAAAATCATATTTTGAGACGAAATTCCCTTTAGTTAGGAAGATTGTAACAGCCCGAATTAATTAAACATGGGTTACGCTCTAATTAAGGATTAGCAACACATAATTCGGGCTAACGTGTTAAGCTCGGTCAACACCTCGAGCTCAAAAATTGAGGTAAATTATTTATTTATGATGTGATGCTTGCATATTTCATGTAAATATTCAAAGATATGTATTGCGCGATAGTTTGAGACTTATGCCAAAGGAATTGCATAAGTTTCAGCGAGTGAGAATGTTATATCGGGGTGCGTGATAGCACATGGGTCCAAATAGTCGTAGTTAATAGACGCTTGTGTAGCTTAGTTGAATTAAATAAGTTGAAAATAATTTTTTCCTAAGTGATATAAATGTGGCTAATGTGGCTAATTAAGTTAAAATTAATGAGATAAAATTAAAATACCCTAAGATATATGACTTGATTTAATTTAATTGACCCTAAACTTAATGTAGAATTTTTAAATAATTTTGGTTGAACTAGGTGTAGCTATTTGCGTCACATGTGGTGTATGTATGGAGAAAATGAGATACCTTATATTTAATTTAGAGATGTGGTTGGTACGAATCTCAAGGAGATACTTGGCTTTAGTATAATAGAGAAATATCTCCCTCTCTCTTTCTTTTTCATAATCAAGTGTTGCAAGTGAGTGAGAGTAGTATGAGAGAAAAAAATGAAAATATTATGAATTTGAAGAGAATTCTTGAAGGTTTTTTGTATACATTGACAGATCGGCACGTGGGGAGCGTAGATACACTAATTTGAAGCGCGGAGTATTCTAGCTTCAAGAGAAGATCTAGGTGAATTATCGACCCTTAAATTCATTATTTATTTTCGTAAGATTTCAAAGAGGATTTTTTATTATTCTAATCATTTTTAAGTTATGCAATGATTTTAATTTTATTTAATAAAAGCTTTGATTTTTGAAAAAAAAAACAAAAAAAATAAAAAGTAAAAAAAGCTGCCATTAAGGGTCGCGCTGCAGCGGGCGACATGCACCCATGTCACGACGCAACTCACACCCATGTCGAGATGTGACACGCGCCTATCTTCGGATGCGACACACTCACTTGTTGTGGCACGACGTACACTCATTTTGGGTGCAACGCACGCCCGTTTTGTTCATACGTATCAAGAAAATTATTAAGATTTTTACACAATTTTTTTTTTAGGTTTTCCTAGACCAAATTATGCTCAAATTTCATGAGATAATTTAAAACTGAATATAGGGTCGAGGGAACTAGTCAAGGGACTTTGGAGAACGAGACTTGACGCGAGCGAAGATGAACGCATATGTTAGGACTTCGAGGAAGATCTTGATTTACTATTAGCATAGTGTGTAAGTAAAACCAGTAGGAATTTATGCATAAATTCATGTTTTATTTTCGATTAAATTTTAGTATTGTATGCTATATTCCATAAATAAATGTCGTGAGCTAAGCCCGTTGAGTCCCTCTTAATGGTGAGTCGAAAACGGCGAAAACCTACCCCACCGAGCGGAACTACCCTACTCATTACGAGTTGGAAACGACCAGAGGACTACCAAGTGAGGTGTGAAAGCTCTCATGACGAGTGAAAATTGTCTAAAGATCTACCTAGTGAGTAGTGTGGGGGTCCGCAAGTAGGACCGGTCGGCAGCCACCAATTGGACACTGTTGTTGACGCTCGGCCTTGTAAAAGATATGGACTTAGTGGTTATTCCTTTTGTTATTTCGGTATTCATTATTTATCTTCGCTTCCAGTCTTAACTTATTTCCATACAATTGATGTTTCCCTTTTTTATTTATTTCCCGTATGGACTTAAGTTATTGTTGTTGATTTCTTATGAATACATCATAGGCTCCTCTGGATTTCACTCATTGGAATTTGTTACTGTTTGGTAACAATTTACAGATCCTATGACGAGCCGCGACCGGGAGGTGCTATACAACTACCTTTAGGACTGCCTTCGACTGCTTTCTCTCAAAGGTGTTTGGTATATATTATATTATTTTTGTGGGTTTTGGAAGACTTTGGGAACACTTAATATATGTATCACTTTTGTACATATCACCTTTGATGCATGATACCTATGTGTATTTTGTCGAGTCTCTACCCTATAGAAATTTTGATTAATGAAAATGCATTATATTTGCTATTCATTGTTACTTCTATTTAAGGCTTCCGCACTTATAATTACTTAGTTTTATTAAACCACTCAACTCAATGATAAATGCTAAGTCAAGTACTAACACGACAAAAATCTTCTCTAAAAAAGTTGAATAATTGACTAAGCATTGGAAAATGTGTAAGTTAAGTAACAGTAATTCAAGTCGTTATCGAGATGCGTGTGGTGACATGGCGGTCTTGGTGACGTGTCCGGGCAAAATGGTGGTGCTTGGTTTGTATCAAGATTATGGGTCGTCACAATTAGGCATTGTACAAGTATTGAAAGAGTATGGAGTGATTTGGTGCATATATGTACCTAGGCCTTAATTTGATGAGACAGGTGAAATCTCTAAAATGCCAAGGCAAGATAGATATCCAATCAAAACAATTTTTTTTGAGTTTCGATAAAGTCGAACCCACAACCTCCGCAAATCTTGCCTTTTGGCAAGTAATGGCTCATTCATTTTACTAAAGATCTTTTAACCCCACTCAAAACTTATAAGCCTTTCTTATTAGTTTTTTCATTTGATAGGTAGTTTGTATTTCCTTATTGAAAGATCTGAATTGTTTCTCTTATTAGAAGTTTTAGGTTTTCTAACCTTATAGGTAGTTTTTTTTAATATATTATGTTGTTTTAGTGGTTCTTCTATGTTGTCATGTAATCCTGATATTTGCAGGGACGGTCCCTAATTGTCATGAGTCACACAACCTGGGCGAGTTGGCCTAGTGGTAAGGGCAAAGGGAGGACTTTGTGGATTAGACGAACGGTCTCGAGTTTGATTCCCTATGATAACCAAATGTCGGGTCATTGGTGGTCACTTTTCACAATTATAGAGCCCATGAGGCTGGTCATACAAAGTGTCTGGATACTCATGATTAATCCAAAAAAAAAATGTCACGACCCACACAGTTTTAATATTACAATCCCATTTGCAACCAAATTCATGATAGCTAGATGTTCTTTTAAACAAATAAGATTAGCGATTCAATGTACTTTAATTTATTAGGACAATTGAATCTATATACGAAAGAATGGTCATACGTCAAGCCATTAATGATTAATAAAATTTCTATTTTACTTCAAAAAAAAACATCGGTACCTCTTGGAATAAAAACTAATGTATGTGTCTACTTAGACAAGGGCGTTAATTTTGAGAACCTTTTTTCGAGTAAAATATGGGTATTCAGACCCTTTGTCTGACTAGTTACATGGGCTTTAAGATTGCAAAAAGTGACCATCAGTTGCTCGACATTTGATTATCGTAAAGAATCGAAACCGAGGTCGTGCACTTAACCCACACAACCCATCTTCCCCCTTATCACTAGGCCACACCCATTCAGGTTATATCGAGAACTGTGTAACGCAATGACTAGCAAGAAATTAATGATTGTATGACTATATGGTTTCGGGTACTATTCTTAAGGCCCTGACTGGTGATCAATTTGCTTTGCTCTCGTATGCCTTCTTTGATATACCTAATTTTGTTGCATTTTAGAAGGTTGGTGATCATTTAGGAGCTATGAAATTACTATTTTTTCAATTTTATGAAGGCAAAAAGGTCAATTTAGTCCATGTACTCTCACCTAGTTAGTAACTCAGTCTCTATAGTTGAGGTAGGGCCAACTCAATCCCTGAACTCTTTAACCCACTCCATATATATCAGTCTATCCAACAATCTTGACGTTAAATTCCTCGTGGCAGCTTTTTTTTCTTGTTTAAAAAAATAAATAAACGCTCTAACTGTCTTTTTTTTATTACTTCCAAAAAAAAAAAAACGTTCTTCTTTTTGCTCTCCAACCCTGCTTAATACTTCTTCTAAGATTCATAGGCATGACTCTTCTCCATTCCTGATCATTATAATCACTCAAACTCTACTTATGATTTTTTTTTTCTTAAGAAAGTGTGGTTTGTAGGTGAGTTTTAATTGAGGACAAGCAATATAATTTTTTTTGAAGAAGTGTGTTTTTTTAAAGAAGTACTATGTGACTCTTAAAAAATATATATATAGAAGTACTGTACGGGGTTAGAAAGCGAAAAGAGGAAATTTTTTTTTTTTTTAAATAATCAAAAAGAGACAGTCGTGAAAAAGTTAACATCAAGATTGCTTGAGGGACTGATATGGAGTGGGTTAGAAAGTTAGGGACTGAGTTAGCTCTACATTGACTTTAGGACTGAGTTAGCAACTAAGGCTCTGTTTGGCAAGGCTAGCTGATAGCTGATAAACTAGCTGATAGCTGATAATCTACTAGCTGGTAGCGAAAAGCTGATAATCTAGCTGATCAACTAAAAATTGTTTGGAATAATAGTTGATTGATTAACTGATAAATGCAAAATGACAATAAAGGACATATGACACAATTAAGTATATTAATTATATAATCATATAATTAATTGTTATAAATAACTATGTATTTTATTTACAAAATACAAATTAATACCATAAAATAATTTATATTATTTAGAAAACTAAATTATGTGTGTCCATAAATGATTACATGAAAATAACTCTATATTAATTTATAAGAATTCGCAAAAGATAAACACATGTAAATAAAATACAATAAACGACTTGGATAACTATACATATACATAATGCATCATCCATAATTCAGAAGCAATGTTATTGGGAATATTCTTCATTTATAGAGAAATCTCTTTATAACTTAAAAAAATAGTAGATTAGTAAAAAAAAATTAAAAACATGTAGCATAGCCCACCACTCGAACACTACATTAAAAAATATTTTTATACTCGACGTTGTTAAAACTTATTTAATATGTAATAAATATCTAACAAGATTATCTATAATTAAGAAATTAATGTGTAATGATTTTTAATTTTAGTGAAATTCTTTGTTTTATAATATTTAGTTAATTATTAATCACTATTTTTTTCATTAACAATATTAAGCTATATGTTAATTTTAAATTCAATAAGTTTTAATAAAGTATTATATAACTGTTGGTCTACCCTAAAAGAGCTTGAAAGGCTGGTTTCGCCTTTGTCAACTCTACGCGGGGTACTAATATTCTTGGGGGTTTGTTTAAGTATTTGCGTATTTTGTTTCCACTAATTTGCAAGGTATTAATACCGTAAAAATAAGGGTATAATCGCGAGAAAAAATTCAAACAACAGATTTTCGGTTGAAACTTCAATTAGGAGCTTATCATCTAGATTATTTTTAAAATAAGCTACAAACCAAACACAACTTAACAAATAAACTAGTTTATCAGCTAGCTGATAAGCTAGTTTGTGCTTACCAAACAGATCCTAAGTGAGTGCAATTGGCCCTTTTGCCATTTTATAAACGTTCCTCATAATTGTTTTTATGATGTATATACTAATCTATGGAGAAACTATTTAATTTAACGTATACTATTTGCTTTTTTTTGAACAATATGCTATTTGCTTTTTAAGTCCCGACAACAAACATTCAATTATCGAAAGCTGAAAAATCAATCATCAAACTAATTATTTATTAATAACAACGCAATAATTAACATCAATTACTCCAAAACAGAAGTAAGAATAGAGATTTTTTTTTCATGGAAAATTAATAATAGAGATTAAACTATATACCTTACACTATTAGTACTATACGTTATCATTAATTTGAACCATTAAAGCGTAGGTTAATGGCTGGTCGGTTCTCACAACTAAGACCACCTAATAAAAGTCACTCTTCATATAGATGTCTCTCTTTTTATTTTGATGATAACCCGTTATATATATAGATATATGCCACTTAGTCATGGCACCTCTAGAAATAATTAAAACTTTAATGAACTATTGGTCTATATTATCTTGATAATGCTTATACATGCTTTGATAAAATCAGATTAGAGTAATGTACACAGTAGACAACGACAACAACTACACCAAATCAAACGAGAAAATCACAAGGACGTTTGGCTCGTCATGACACGCTCTTGTCCATTTGTGTTTAACAGTAATCAATTACTTATCATTTGTTACAACTATATATAAAGTTGTTATATTTAAGCAACTTCGGTATTTAAGTATTACTATACTCATGCCGTTAATTACTTTCCTTATATATATATATATATATATGTGTGTTATGGAATATGAATGACCATGCATGTACACCAACATATTGTGTAGTCATGTAACTTGTATGTATCACTTAATAGTACCTCCACTTGTCTATGTATTGTCATGTAACTTGTAATCCTCTCCAATGTACACCAACTCTTTCATGTATTGTCTATGTTGCTTGTGATGTGTTGTATGACATCGGGTGTATGTGTTGCTTGTACACATTGTATGAAGTACATTTATCATCATCACCAAATGGCCTATATAAAGGGTGCCAACCTCATTGTAAAAACACACCAAGTTGAATGAAAACTTCTCATTCCAACTATCTCATTTCTTCTCTTCTCCTTTGTAGTAGTAGTTTGTAGTAGAAGAAGCTCTTAGTCTTCTATTTCCTTCTCTAGTTCTTAGCAAGTTCCAATTCAATTTACAACACGTTATCAGCACGAGCTTGCTCTAGCATTAAGGAGATCTTGAAGTTCAAGAAGGCTTGTTAAGGAGACAAAGCTAGGAAAGTATAACTTTTGTTATTTAAGTTCAATTTATTTATATATTATCATGGTTGCTTCCTTTTATTACATGCACCACTTCTATATGCATACTTTATTCATATACTATACATTATAATGTCACCGATTGCGAAAGTATGCACCGTAGTTGCGTCTTGTACGATCTTCTACACCAGAAATCAAAAGTCAATATGTGACATAACTAGTTTTCTCTTAAAACTACAAACGATTAGTTATTGTTCTATTCTTGATTTTATAATACAAATCATGCTATAAGTTTGAGTTGATAGTGGGTAAGCCTTGTTCCCGGTAAAGCTAAACATTGAAAGGGAGACGGGTTATCCCGTTTGAGGAGGCATGACATTTAAGCAGACTGTCTCGCCACCCAACCTGGAGGTTGTCCCACCAACTCATACAAATAGTACATTTGATTATTAATGAATCAAGTTGTGAACATATACTTAATCATATGCTATGTTTTTTTTTTTTACATAAAAGAAAAGAGAAAATTATTTTATATTATATTTACTTTCAAAATATTAATCAACCATAGTTTGAATTTGTTACCTTATTATAATTCTTGTCATGATAATTAGATATTACAAATTATGAATAAAACTTGTATCCATGCAAGGTTGTATGTTGTACACAATCATTCACCAATTTCTCTTTAGAGATTTGAAAAGTGAATATTTCATTTTATATATATTTTCACCTTATGGAGTTATATATATACATACCAAAAGGGTAATGCTCCAAAAAGCTCAAAATGAGCGGCTGGGTCTCATGCTACAAAATTTAATCAGTCAAATATTAATTATAATTTCACAATTTTAATTACCTCTATGTTGAGGCTATGTGGAAATATGACTAATGAGACAATAAAAAGAAGGTCACGTGGCCCGCCTCGATTTATTGCTGCAACAAATATCGAGTGCGCACGTCAATCCAATAAATATTAAGGATTCATTTCTTGTCTCATGGTAGCTGAGTAAAATAATGAGATATTATAAATATAATATCGCTCCCGTCCAATTAGTTCAGCTTCAAATTAAGAAGCATATGTTGCATATAATGATCATGATCGCAATAATAAATTTATGGACGTGGAAAAGGTGAAAATATCAGGTAAAGGTCGTATTGACAATTCCACCAAAAATTGGAATAAAAGTGGTGCACCACTACGAAGGGCAAATAATTATTGACAATGAGCGCTCATAATTGTGACATTTTTTTGGTCATATATGAAAGGCTATTTTTCCTAAATATTGTCATATATATGCCCGAATATTTTTGTGACCTTTACCATGCCTTCAAAATCAAAGGCAAAATATTATGAATTTTATCATTGAAATATGACTCTTTTTCTGATTTGCCAAACATTATTTGTCCAGATGGATTAACAAATCATGTGTTCAAGTCATGAATCAAATAAGAGCGATATATGCCTTGCTGATTGTGCTACAACGCATACAATCCTTAAAAACAGAGAATATTTCTCCAATTTGAACTTAGCTGAGGCTAATGTTCAAACAATATCTGGCATCTCCAATTTGATTAATGGCTCTGGAAGAGCAAATATTATGTTGCCTGAGGAACGACAATTCATGTTGACAATGCCTTATACTTTGAAAAATCCAGAAGAAATTTACTCAGCTTTAAAGATATTCGACAAAATGGATCACATTGAAACCATGAACGAAAATAATATAGAATTTCTATATGTCACATTGGTTTCAAATGGGAAAAAGAAGTGTTAGAAAAATTCCCAGCTTTATCCTCTGGATTATATTTTACTCATATAAGGCATGTCGAAACGAATGTCGTCTTAAAAAGAAAATTAATGATCCAAAGACATTCATTTTATGGCATGACCGGCTTGGTCATCCAGGATCATCAATGATGCGAAGAATAATTAATAATTCGCATGGACATCCTTTAAGGAGTCACAAAATATTTTCGGCTGGTGATTATAATTTTGCTAGTTGTTCTCAAGGTAAATTGATAGTTAAACCATCCCCAAGTAAAATTGTTGTGGAATCCCCAGTTTTCTTAGAACGCATTCAGGGAGACATATGTGGGCCTATTCATCCTCACTGCGGACCATTTAGATATTTCATGGTTTTGATAGATGCATCAACTAGGTGGCCACATGTTTGTTTGCTTTCGACCCGCAATGTTGCATTTGCTAGACTTTTAGCACAAATCATTAAGTTAAGAGCACAGTTCCCTGACAACCCAATCAAGACTATCCGTCTTGATAATGCCGGGGAATTTCATTCTCAAGCATTTAAAAATTATTGCATGTCTATAGGAATTACCATTGAACATTCTATTCCACACGTGCATACCTAGAATGGTTTAGTAGAATCTCTGATCAAACACATTCAATTAATTGCCAGACCTTTAATCGTGAGAACTAAGTTATCAACTTCAGTTTGGGGACATGCAGTCCTTCATGCAGCATCTATCATTCGTTATAGGCCTACTGCATACCATGAACATTCCCCCATGCAACTCATTTTAGGTCAAAAACCAAATATTTCACACTTGAGAATTTTTGGTTTTGCAGTGTATGTTCCTATACCACCTTCCAATAGAATTAAGATGGGTCCACAACGAAAACTTGGGATTTATGTTGGATTTAACTCATCGTCCATTATAAGATACCTTGAGCCCTTAACAAGGGATTTATTTACTGCACGTTTTGTTGATTGTCACTTTGATGAAGCAATTTTCCCACCATTAGGGGGAGATAAGGAATGGCGCGAAATTGCTTGGAATGCATCAACTTTATCACATTATGATCCACGAACAAATCAGTGTGAACTTGAAGTTCAAAAATTCATTCATTTGCAATAAATCACAAATCAATTACCATATGCATTTAATGATGCAAAACAAGTGACAAAATCACGTATTCCAGCTATAAATGCTCCTGCAAGAATCGATGTCTCTGTGCAACAAAATGCACAAGACCCAACGAAACGCTTAAAGCGTGGAAGACCGGTTGGTTCAAAGGATACAATTCCTCGAAAGAGGAAAACGGGAGTAAAAATAAATACAAATCAAAATACTTCTGAGAAAGCACAAGAATCCTTTGATAAGGGTTTGTCAGAACAAGATGATTCTGATGAGGAACAACTTCCTCTAGAAAAAAAAGGAAAAAGATGAAAATAATGAGATCTCAATAAATTATTTAAACTCTGGTAAGATTTGGGATCGAAATGAAATTGTTGCTGATGATATATTTGCTTTCAATGTGTCCTTTGAAATATGTGAAAATGATGATGATCCAGAACCACGATCAATGGACGAATGTCAAAAAAGACCTGATTGGAAAAAATGGCAAGATGCTATCCAAGCAGAGCTAAACTCGTTAAGGAAACGTGAGGTTTTTGGACCAATTGTCCAAACGCCAGATGGCGTAAAACCTGTTGGATATAAATGCGTATTTGTATGAAAGAGAAACAAAAAAAATGAAGTTCCAAGGTACAAAGCAAGACTTGTAGCTCAAGGTTTCTCACAAAGACCTGACATAGATTATGAGGAAATGTATTCTCCTGTTATAGATGCAATCACATTTCGGTTCTTGATAAGCCTTGCAGTCTCTGAAGGGCTTGATATGCATTTAATGGATGTCGTTACAGCATATCTGTATGGATCCCTAGACAGTGAGATATATATGAAAATCCCTGATGGATTTGTAATATCCGATGAAATAAAATCAAAACCTCATAACATGCATTCTATAAAATTACAAAGGTCTTTGTACGGATTGAAACAATCCGGACGAATGTGGTACAAATGCCTCAGTGATTATTTACTGAAAGAAGGATATGTAAATAATCCGCTTTGCCCATGTGTCTTCATTAAAAGATCATCGACAGGATTTGTGATTATTGTTGTATATGTTGATGATTTAAATATAGTAGGAAACCACGACGACATCGTTAGAACACTCGAATACTTGAAAAAGGAATTCGAGATGAAAGAACTTGGAAAAACAAGACTTTGTCTTGGTTTGCAAATAGAACATTTTTCAAGTGGAGTATTTGTCCATCAATCAAATTATATTGAAAAAATATTAAAAAGATTTTATATGGACAAGGCGCATCCATTGAGCTCTCCAATGGTTGTCAGATCACTTGAAGTGGATAAGGATCCATTTCGATCTCATGAAAGTGATGAAGAGCTACTTGGTCCGGAGGTACCATATTTAAGTGCAATCGGTGCACTTATGTATCTTGCAAATTGTACAAGACCTGACATTGCTTTTGCTGTCAACCTACTTGCACGATACGGCTCATCACCAACTCGAAGACATTGGAATGGTGTTAAACATATTTTTCGATATCTTCGAGGAACAAGTGACATGGGTTTATTCTACTCGAGAGGGGTAAAATTGAATCTCCAAGGTTATGCTGATGCTGGATTTTTATCTGATCCCCACAAGGCCCGTTCTCAAACGGGATATGTATTCACATGTGGTAATATTGTTGTATCATGGAAGTCAGTAAAGCAAACGATGGTTGCTACTTCTTCCAACCATTCTAAAGTACTTGCAATTCATGAAGCAAGTCGTGAATGTGTATGGTTGAGAAATATGATTGAACATATTCAAGAATCATGTGGATTGCCTTCAATAAAAGATTCTCCAACCATATTATATGAAGATAACGCAACATGTATTGCACAATTAAGTGAAGGATTCATAAAAGGGGACAGAACAAAACATATTTCACCAAAATTCTTTTATGCGCATGAGCTTCAGAAGAATGGTGAAATTGATGTCAAGCAAATCCGATCGAGTGATAATCTTGCTGATCTATTCACAAAAGCCTTACCAACTACGACATTTAAAAGGCTTTCATATGGTATTGGCTTGCGTAAACTTAAAGACATTGCAAGGAAAGAAACTTAACAAGTTTCACCCATGTTCGAATGAGGGGGAGTTATTGATTAATGTATTGCACTCTTTTTCCCTTAGCTATGATTTTATCCCATTGGGTTTTCCTAGCAAGGTTTTCAATGAGGCAATCTTAACAATATTATGCCCGTCTTAATATTTATGAGAATAGTGTACTCTTTTTCTTTTACTATATTTTTTCCCACAGGGTTTTTCTTAGTAAAAGTTTTAACGAGGCACAATCTCTAAGCAAGTGTCATCCAAGGGGGAGTGTTATGGAATATGGATGACCATGCATGTACACCAACATGTCGTTTAGTCATGTAACTTGTATGTATCACTTAATAGTACCTCCACTTGTCTATGTATTTTCATGTAACTTGTAATCCTCTCCAATGTACACCAACTATTTCGTGTATTGTCTATGTTGCTTGTGATGTGTTGTGTGACATGGGGTGTATGTGTTGCTTGTACACATTGTATGAAGTACATTTATCATCATCACCAAATGGCCTATATAAAGGGTGCCAATCTCGTTGTAAAAACACACCAAGTTGAATGAAAACTTCTCATTCCAACTATCTCATTTCTTCTCTTCTCCTTTGTAGTAGTAGTTTGTAGTAGTAGAAGTTCTAAGTCTTCTATTCATTCTCTAGTTCTTAGCAAGTCTCAATTCAATTCACAACAATATGTATATATATATGTATATATATATACATGCAAGACTCTATAAATAAAAGCATTTCATTGTATTTATATTAATACAAATTTAATTACATTAACATGGTATCATTGTATTCTTGTCGACTTCCATCAACTTTCGAGTCAAGAACCGATTCGTGGTGCTCACCTTAGTGGTCATTCGCTTCTAGCCTTGTTTTCTTGTTTTTGATTATCTTTCCCCCCTGTTTCATCACCTATGTTTTGTCTCGTGATCACGAGAGTCTGTGTTTGCGTTCCTCGTTGCGCATACATCGCCTTTCGTATCCTCTCACAGTCCATAAGCCCCTCATCACTTCCGTGCAAACACCTGCTGCCTTCATCGAATTTTGCTTCGTTCCTTCCTCTCTGTCCGTGCGCACACCCGTGTCTAGCAAGTTCTCGTGATTTTCATTGATTACTTTTAATATGAAAAAAATAAGTTTGATTTGTGCCTTAGTGTCAAACGCATCACAAGCATGAATTGAGAGAGACCTGAACAATTCATACACTAAACAGTTGATCAATGACCAAAATGATCAGTTGATCGATGTAACAGTACACATTGAAACAATGAATCAATGAAGAACTTCTTAACCTCTCATTTCATATATCGAAAATACATTGTACATTGTTTATATACTAATCAAGAAGGTGGTGTACATTACACACCCCTGTTATAACTACCTAAAGTAAGCTAATATAAACCTGTGATACACTATACCAGATTACATGATTCAATACACACATACCAGATTACATAAACAGCTTCATGATACATTACATAACTCTACATCCCCCCCCTCAAGATGGAAGTCTATGTCAGTCACATAGACTCATCTTGGACAATAAATCAGAGAACAAAGGAGCTGGTGATGACTTTGTAAACAAATCAGCCAACTGTAACCGAGTAGAAATATATTGTGGAAAAACAAAACCACACTTGAACTGATGTCTAACCAGGTGACAATCAATTTCCAAATGCTTGGTACGTTCATGAAAAACAGGGTTGGCAGAGAGATGTATCGCAGCTTGATTATCACACCAAAGAGGTATTGGAAGAGGAGTATGAACACCTAAGTCCTGAAGGATATAAGAAATCCATAACAATTCATAAACTGTAGAAGATAAACTTCGATATTCAGCATCAGCAGAGGACTTGGATACAGTAGCTTGTTTCTTAGTTTTCCAAGAGATCAAAGAGGATCCCAAGAACACACAATAACCAGTAAGAGACTTCCGAGAAAGAGGGCAAGCAGCCCAGCAACAACAGAGAGATCCATTTGAACAGGGAAAAACAAACCCTGTGAAGGAGTACCCTTAAGGTACCGTAAAACATGAAGTGCACCAGACCAATGTTGCTCTGTAGGAGCCTGGACAAACTGACTTAACCGTTGTGTGGCGTAAGTGATGTCAGGACGAGTGAAACCCAGGTAAAGAAGATGACCAATGAGTCGTCTATATCTATCAGCTTCAATGAACAAAGGGGAATCAGCATCATTAAACTTGCAGTCACGAGGAAGTGGAGTAGCAGCTGGTTTGGCCATGGTAAGACCAGCATCAGTAAGCAAATCAAGAATGTACTTGCGTTGATGAACATAAAGGCCTGATGGAGATCGAACCAATTCCAAACCCAAGAAATAACGTGCTTGACCTAGATCCTTGATGGTGAACAAGGTGTGTAAGAATGTCTTGACTTGAGTAATTAACTCAAGAGAAGTACCAGTAAGAAGGACATCATCAACATATACCAGCAACACCAAAAATTGATCATCATTGTTGTAAGTAAACAAGCAGGGATCATGAGCAGACTGAATGAAACCAAAAGATTGAAGTTTAGAAGTAAGCTCATGATTTCATTGTCGGGAAGCTTGCTTTAAACCATACAATGATCTTTGAAATTTGCAGACTTGATTAGAAGAAGCCAAACTGTAACCATCAGGAGGCTTCATGTAAACATCTTCATCAATGTAGCCATGTAAGAAGGCATTGTTAACATCCAACTGATGTAAAGGCCAATCTCGAGCAGCTGCTAAGGATAAAACAATCCTAACAGTGACATTCTTGGCAAACAGGAGAGAAATATTTAGTATAATCAACACCTTCAATTTGGTTAAATCCCTTTGCAACCAAACGAGATTACACCTATCCAAGGAACCATCGGGATGAAGTTTAACCTTGTAAATCCACTTAGAACCAATGGCCTTTTTACCAGGTGGTAGGGTAGTAAGACTCCAAGTACCATTGGCTTCTAAAGCCTGTAATTCCTTATTCATTGCTTCGACCCAAACAGGATCATGTTGAGCTTGAGTATAACAAGTAGGCTCCTTTATGTTTGAAATAGCAGCCAAGAAGCACTTGTAATTAGCAGTAATGTGAGAAGATTGAATAAAAGGAAATGTAGGAGGGGTACCACCAGACAGAGGAATTTATGTAGGAGTGAAAGCAGATGTATGAACATTGTTCAAAACAAGATTATTCATCCAAAGAGGCTTATGAACAGCACGATGACTTTTGCGAGTAACAACTGCAGTAGGAGGCATGACAACTTCAGGTAAGCCATCATTAGTATGAGGTACTAATGTATCAAGAGATGCTTCAACGGGTAATTCCTTAGAGTGAGGCACAGTAGCAGATGTAGGAATAACATTTGGAGAATATACAGCAACAGGAGCTGGAATATCTCTCAAGTAATCAGAGTTATCATCACAAGAAATAGGCACTGGACACTTTGAACTTGAAATATCTTTGTGAAATGGAAACTGATTTTCAAAGAAAATCACATCTCTTGAAACAAAACAAGTATGTGTGGCCATATTGTACAATCGATAGGCCTTTTGACCAGGGGAATAACCAAGAAAGATACACTTAATTGCTCGTGAATCTAACTTGGTTTTGCTCGGTGAAACATTGGTAGCAAAACACAAACAACAAAATGTCTTCAAGGATGAATAATTTGGTAACCTTCCAAATAAAAGATGGTAAGGAGACTTCCATTTCAGGAACTGAGAAGGTAATCTGTTAATGATGTAAGTGGCAGTAAGAACAGCATCACCCCAGAATTTTGTGGACAAACTAGACTGAAAAATCAAGGCTCTTGTAACTTGCAACAAATGACGATGCTTTCTTTCAACCACACCATTTTGCTGAGGTGTATATGGTGTTGATCTTTGATGAACAATTCCCAAACCAGAGAATAAAGCATGAAAATATTTATTAAAAAACTCAGTACCATTATGAGTCCTAATGGTTTGAACTGAGGTTTTGAAATGATTTTGAATAAATGCTATAAACTGTTTGATGAGGTTGCCTGTCAAGGACTTATGTTTCATCAAAAATGTCCATGTGAATCGACTAAAATCATCCACAATTGTCATGAAATAATGAGCTCCTTGAATAGAAGACTGCTTATATGGTCCCCAAACATCCATATGCAACAACTGAAAAGGATAAGAAGTTTGAATAGAGCTCAATGGAAAAACCATTCTGCATTGTTTGGACATTTGACAAACATCACATTGTATCTTCCATTTGAAGGACTGTTAAGTAACAAATCAAGTTGTTTTGTTACATTAACAGAGGGGTGCCCCAAACGACAGTGCCATGAAAAATTACCAGTAGCATTATTACAGCAGGCTAGTGACAATTCTGTAGGAGACACAAATGAATCAATGACATCTTTATTAAAAGAACCAGAATCCAGTATGTAGAGACCTCCAATCATCCTTCCCACAGCTAGAACTTGAGAATTCTCAATGTTCTATATGGCACAAAACGATGGATAAAACTCAACTGTCAGTTTAGTAGAGGAGAGTAATTTACTAACTGACAAAAGATTATACTTGAATGAGTTTATATGTAAACAGGAAGAAAGAACTAAGTCTGAACTTATCCGCACATCTCCAATGTAATTAACTTCTTTAAAATGTCCATCAGGCAAACAAACCATAACAGGTTTAGCTAAGACAATGACATTTGCAAGCAAATCATAGCTAATACACATATGATTTGTTGCTCTACTATCTACAATCCAAGCATCTGAATTAAAGGAGGAATGAGAACTAGAAAGCCTTTTATATGAGCTACCTGTAAAATCAGATATAGCTGAATTCACATGAGCATAAACTCCTTCAGCTGGAACAGACTTTCCTTTCATGAAATTCTCAATGCCTTGTTGTATCATTGCTGCAATATTAGTTTGGAAATATTCAAACTGAAGAGGTCCTGCATCTTGTATATCCAGAGGTGATTCCAACAAATCGACAAAAGACTTTGAACTGTTTGTCATCTGCTTCTTATCGAGTTCTTTCTTATACCAATCTGGAATCCCATGAAGTTTGAAACAATTCTCCTTTGTGTGCCTTTTTGCCTTACAATGATCACAGAACAAATCATCTTTATTGACAAATTTCTTCTGATTTCCTTTACCAGCAAACCTATGAACATTGGTTGAACCGGATGAACCTGAATTCACCTTGTTAGTTTTCATCATCATGGTTGTATCTATCACAGGGGAATAGCTAACATGTACCTCCTTTTGCTTTTCAACTCTAAGAATCATAGAGTAAGCTTTGTTTATATTTGGCAATGGATCCATCACCAATATTTGATTACGAATATGATCATACATATTGCTTAATCCCATCAAAAATTGCATCAGCCTATCATTAGACTCCAGAACAGCCAATGTTGCTGAAGCTCAACATTCACATACAGGTAAAGGAACTAAACAGCTCAGTTCATCTCAAAGTTTCTTAAGTTTTGTATAATACTGTGAAATTGACAGATCTCCTCAACTTATAGAAGCAATATCTCATTTTAATTGATACAAGAGAGGACCATTACATTCTCCAAACCTTTCTTTCAATTAATTCCAAATATCAAAAGAGGAAGTTGTATAAAGGAATGCTTCAACAATATCCTTTGAAATAGAATTCAAGATCCAAGAAGTTACCATATAATCCACTTTGATCCATCGATCCAAATTAGGATCAGTGGAATCTGTCTTTATACATCTTCCATCTATGAAACCAATCTTTGTTTTTGCACCTAAAGCAATCATCATAGCTCGACTCCAAGACAAGTAATTTGAACCAGTAAGAGTATTGGAGACAACTACCATACCAAGATGATCAGATCCTTGAAGGAAATAAGGACTTTCGCCTCCAAGATCGTCTGCATCAGGAACTCTTCCTGCTCCATTTCGAATTGAAGAACTTGAAGAACCATTAATGGATGCCATGATCAGACGCTCAATTCAACTCAAACTCAACACAGATCAAGAACAGTAGAACCTGCTCTGATACCATGAACAATTCATACACTAAACAGTGGATCAATGACCAAAATGATCAGTTGATCGATGTAACAGTACACATTGAAACAATGAATCAATGAAGAACTTCTGAATCTCTCATTTCATATATCGAAAATACATTGTACATTGTTTATATACTAATCAAGAAGGTGGTGTACATTACACACCCCTGTTATAACTACCTAAAGTAAGCTAATATAAACCTGTGATACACTATACCAGATTACATGATTCAATACACACATACCAGATTACATAAGCAGCTTCATGATACATTACATAACTCTACAAGACCAATCATCACTCAGCCTTTTCTACCACAGTCATCTCGTGCATTTGCTCGTGTGTCACTAAGCCTTTCCATTTTGCCCGTGCCTCTTGCCACGACGTCTCTGCATGTCCTGCATGTTCGCTCAGCTCTGTCTGTTCTTCATCCCGTTGTGCGCGAGTGAAGCCCGTCATTGGTCGTCTTGTACACCTATCTGAATTCTTGTCTGAACTCAAGCTCGAATTCAAGTCCTACTCAAGTCCGAATTCAAGCCCCATTTTGTGCCCGTGTTTGAGTTTTTGTTTTATTTTGTTTTTTGTTTTTGTTTTTTCTTTCTTTTCTTTTTTTTTAACTCAATTTGGTTATGTTGTTATCACTTTGAGTTTGAGGGGATATCAGCCAATTATATAAAGTTGTTACAGGTATTTAGGTATTAATATGTTTGTGTCATTAATTACTTTCCTTATTTATAAGCTCTATAAATTAAGAATATATTATTATATTTATTTTGCGTTGATTAATACAAATTCAATTACATTAACATCATTAATAATGAACATCTTCAATAACAATAGAGCCTCAATCTCATAATAGTGGAGATAACGGTATTATGTAATACAATATACCACATGTTAAATGTTGGACACATATATATTAGTTAGGATTTGTTTTGATTATTAAGTTAGGATTGATTCGATTAATAAGATTGTTTTTTTCTTTATTTGTAGCTATCATCTAATTAGTTTGTAGCAATATATATATATATGTGTGTGTGTGTGTGTGTGTGTGTGTGTGTGTGTGTGTGCTTGCGCGCTTGCTCCTTGTGCACCAAATATAATTGTTTTTCATTCATCTTTTCTATCTATTTTATTTTGTAATATGATATCAGAGAAAGAAAAAAGTGGGTGTTCAAGACTTCAATCCAAGTTCTTCTCTCTCAAGTAAAATATTATGATCATGATCCATTGATGTCAAATCTAAAGTTGGCCAATGTCCAGTCAATTTTTTTTTTTTTTTGCCACTATGCTCGTCCCAGTTGGCTAGTTGTTCGTTCGACTTGAGTATCTAATCAATTCAACCAAGATTCTTTTGAAATGTTTTTTTCTTTGATTCAAAGGTTTTTCAGATATCAATCGATGTCAGCATTTTCTTCGTAGATCTCAAGTTACCATGTTCATAGGTGACATTTTTATTTTTGATTGAAGATATTTTTGTTCAAGTTGGGCATCCAAAGTTTGTATGCTAGCGCTCTAGCTTGCGGGAGGGTATTACATGATATAATATACCACGTGTTAAATCTTGGACACTTATGTTTTAGTTAGGATTTGTTTTGATTATTTAGTTAGGATTGATTCAATTAGTTAAGATTGTCTTTTTTTTTATTTGTAGTTATCATATAAGTAGTATGTAGTTATATATATGTGCCTTGTGCACCAAATATAATTAAAGAAGGAAAATGCTAGAATGACACCTTAAGTGACACCCCTATGACGTGGCAGGCGGATCTCACGTAAAAATGTGACGTGACATGTTAGCCCAAATTCATGAGAGTCGTTGTGCGCGCTTCGAGATACACACAACGTGTGTTATGCACCAAGAATTATTTTGCGCACACTCATTTTTACGTGAGACCCACCCGCCACGTTATAGAGTGTCACTTAGGGTGTCATTCCAACATTTTCCATCAAAGAAAACAAATATTTTTCCCTCATCGTTTTCATCTATTTTATTTTTGTAATAAGCGGGTTTATGCACGGATCAAACTCTTTCACTCAATTTGCTTTGATATACTACTTGATAATGATGTCGGCCTTTCACAACCTTTTAATTCGCATTAATTAATGCATTCTAATTAATTTAAGTTATAATAAAATTGTAAATTAAAACTTTTAATAGTTCTAAAAATGAATTTCTTCTATTCAGAATAAACAAATGGAATTGAAATAAAAAGGAGGCATGAAGAATTTGGGGTACAAATTTATTGCACGGTCGGGCGTGCGAATGTGTTGTACGATTAGGGCTGGCAATTTAGGTCATGAAACATTTAACACGACACGTGATAAACATGTCGTGGGTTTGGCATAAGTGGGTTTGGGTCATAAACAGGTTAAAGTGTTTATACACGGTTAATAAACGAGTCATTAACATGTTAACCCGTGTGACTCATTTATGACTCGCATAATTATATACATATATAACTTATAAATTACATATAATTAATCACTCATATAAATACAACTTTTTATTTCTCTTCAACTCTTTTCAAAACCCTAACATACTACCAGTGGCAGGTATGAGGTAACCACTTCCACCTCTTCGGCTCTTCTTCTTCCACCTTGACCTAGCCGCTGTCGATGACGACGAGGAAGAGCAAGAGCTCCATTGTGACTCATCAAGGAAGAAGGAGATTGCCTCAGCTTCAACCTCAGGTAACAAAATCTCTCTCTCTCTCTCTCTCTCTCTCTCTCTCTCTCTCTCTCTCTCTCTCTCTCTCTCTCGACAGCCATCTCCGTCTTAGCCGTCTCCACTGTTGACTTCCACCCATCTCCGCCTCTGCTCATCCACCCATCTCGACCTCTGCTCATCCACCCATCTGCGCCTCCGATCCCCCATCCATCTCGAGCTTCGAGTCCTACATCCATCCGCCCTCGGTCCCCCACCCATCTCCACCTTAGTAGATCTCGGCCCCCTCAGACATCACTATCGACGTCCTCCAGTCCCCACATCCATATTCATTTCCTCAGTTCGATCGTCCCACATACATCTCTCGCCCTCGGTCCCTCACCCATCTCCGCCCCTGCCCCCTCTTTTCTAACCTCACCATTCACCATAGCCTTCGTCCTTCTTCCCTAACCCCCAACCTCACTGACAGTTTGAGGAGCTCATCAATGAGAATCACATCATTCTTGTTTTCTTTTCCTTCGTCCTTCTTCCCTCACCACCGTCGTCTATTCTTCTCTAACTCAATTAGGCTTTCTTTTTGTCATTTTTTTGTTTTTCCTACCAACTGTTTTTTAATTAGGGATTTAGGGTTTCATGAATTATTTTGAAAAAGAACTAGTGTACTACTTAATAATTTTAGGTATTGCTACATACTATACTACAAGATGCGGTTGCGTTAATTTTTTTTCCTAGATCTTCCCTTGCATGGCATCGAATTGGTAATGGTCAATGTAGACGCAAGATTTCTTTTTTTAGGTCTCAAGAATTTGATTTTGACTAATTCTTATAAATATTGTGTTTGTGTTGTTGATTTTGATGTGTTGCAGTTGGACAACATTCTTGATGAGATCAATGATGATGAGTTTAATACCAACACTATTGATGATGTTGAACTTGAACATACTAATGATGATAATGATGACGATGATGATGATGATGATGATGATGATGATGATGATACTTGTGATAATGATACAAATCTCCAGCGAAAGAGAAAGAAAACTTCTCTTATATGGCGTCATTTCGAAGAACTTCCAAAAGGTATAGATGGGAGGAAAAGAGCAAAATGCAACTACTGTAAATTAGAGTACATCCATGATAGTAGATTCGGCACAGGTAACTTGCAACAACACACTGCAGCTTGTCTTAAATGAAAGCATCATGATATTGGTCAGTTGTTCCTTTCACTAGATAGTGGTTCTATTTCTTTTGGTTCATCAAAATCGGATCTTGAAAGGTTTCGTGAGTTGTTAACTGAAGCGATAGTGATGCATGATTTGCCTTTTAATTTTGTTGATTATGAGGGCATAAAAGAGGTTGTTTATTTATTTGTATAAGGATGTTCAACTTGTGACAAGAAATACTGTGAATGCTGATATAATTAATAGGTATAAAAAAGGAGAAGGAAATGGTAAAGTCCTTGTTGGATGACGCTCCTGGGAGGATATCTTTTACTTCAGATTTATGGACTTCTTTGACCACTGATGGATATATGTGTTTGACATGCCATTTTATTGATAATAATTGGACTTTGCAAAAGAGAGTCTTAAGTTGTACGTTCATGCCTCCTCCTCATTCAGGACTTGCATTGTCTACGAGAATTCATAATTTGTTGTGTGAATGGGGGCTTGAAGGGAGAGTTTTTAGTGTCACATTAGACAATGCTTATACTAATGATCTTTCGGTTGACACTTTAAGAGATGAATTGAATCTTAAAGACTTACTTGTATGCAAAGGCGATCATTTTCATATGAGATGTTGTGCCCACATTCTTAACTTGATTGTTCAAGAAGCAATGAAAGGAGTTGATCCATCAATTGTCAAAATCCGAGATAGTGTTAAATATGTGAAGGGATCTCAAGCACGAAAACTTAAGTTTCTTGAATATGTTAGCTTAGCATCGAATGGGAATAAAGGATTAAGTCAAGATGTGTCAATTAGGTGGAACTCAACTTATCTTATGCTGTAAAGTGCTATTCATCATCGTCGGGCATTCCAACACTTAGATTTAATTGATTCAAACTATAAATATTGTCCTTCAAAAGTGGAGTGGGAAAAAATAGAATAATTTTGTTCTTTTCTCAAAGTGCTCTATGATTCCACATTAATGTTTTCTGGCACCAATTATCCTACAGTGAATTTGTATTTTCCTGCCGTATATTTTTGTTATATAGAATTGAAAAAACAAATAGAAGGGGAAAATGAGCACCTGAAAGTTATGGCAAGTAAAATGTGGTTGAAATTTGAGAAGTATTGGTTTGAATTTTGTGCAACTTTGGCTATTGCATGTGTATTGGATTCGCGTTATAAGATGACTTTTATCAACTTTGTCTACAGGAAGATTTATGGGGAAGGTTCTGTTGAATCTCATCGATTCAACACCAAGTTGCAAAGTTTATTTGACGCTTACAAGTCAAGCCCTTCTCTTCAACATTCAATTTCCAATGCATTAGGTAATTACCTTAATGTTAGGAATGATGACACCTTTGACACTATGGAAGCATTCAAGGTAAGAATCTTATTTTATTTATTTTATATAGTATGTTTTATCGATGTAGTAAGACCCAATTAATTTGAGATTTGAGCTATACTGTTGTATTTCTTTTTAAAATGATATTTGTTATGTGATTTAGGAATTTGATGAAATGTCATCCAACGAATTTAGATGCAATTCACAAAAGTGCCAATTGGAGCTTTACTTAGATGAACCAAAATGCCAAGACATGTAAAGTTGGATATCCTTGACTTTTGGAAGTCAAATCGATTCCATTATCGTAATCTAGCTTCAATGGCTCGAGATATATTGAGCATCCCGGTGTCCACTGTCACTTCGGAAGCTTCTTTTAGTGTTGGGGGACGTGTACTTGACCGATATCGATCTTCTCTTAAGCCGGAGAATGCAGAAGCAATTATTTGCTTGCGAGATTGGATATGTGCAGGATTACAAGGTTATATTATTTTTGACATTTTTAGTGCTATTTATCTTTAGTATCTTAAGCTTTATAATTATTAATAAACTCCACTTTTTTATTTGTTGTAGGGCAAGATGGCAAGCTGGATTTGGAGAGTATTACAAAAGATGTACTTAACTTGAATGTGTGTGATGATCCATGGTCTACTACTTGCTCAAACTCTGTTGGGAACTAGAGAACTCGAAGCCTTTTTTGCTCACTAACCTTGAATCTATCTCTTACTTCTATGTTAACTTCATATAGCCTTGTACTTGGGTTATAAAACTTGAACTTGACTATTTGAGAACTTGTATTTTTAATTTTTCCTTGTTAAACTTAGATTTTGTCCATTTCTATGTGACAACATTGATATAACTTGGTAGGTGGGTTTATAATTTTATATTTTATGTTGTTTTTATCGATTTTTTAGTGAGATATCATTAATCTAGTAGCATGTTTAACAGGTTCATAAACAGGTACACAAACGAGTCGAGTTAAACATGTTAAACATGACCTGTTCAATAACCGTGTTAAACGTGTCATATATAGGTTACTTGTTTATTAAACGTGTCGTGTGTCGTGTTTGCAAATAGTGACTCGTTTAATAAACGTGTCGCGTTTGTGTTTAGGATAATTGGGTCGTGACTCGTTTACAACACGACACATTTACGACTCGTTGACGCAAATTGCCAACCTTATGTATGATTAACACCACCGTCCACGGGGCATGTCAAAAGCTCTTGGACTGCATCCACTAATCAGATGTTGCCATGATGCCACGACGCAGCCACTACCACCACTATCCCAAATTATATGCATTTTTTCTCCTCAATGTAACGCACAATGATTTGAGTGCGTACGCCAAATGTAGATCAATGTTATTTGGACACAAGAGTCCAGACTCCAGAGATTTTTTTATTTCAGTCATCCTTCAAAAGTTCATATTATTATTGAGACGCCCTGGACAAATTGGAGAATAATCTTGCCCCTATTTTCCCATTTGCCCCATCTTCCATCCACTAAACGTTTCGTCTTCTACAGCCTTTAATGATGTGGAAATCTCTCCGACTCCACACGGAGACCAACTTAGAACAAAGAAGTCATTGCAGGAATCACAGACGACCGCCACTCACGCCATCTCCATTAACGAAACTCTTCATCTTGTGCATCCATTGTTGTTGTTGTTGTCGTTCTATTGTCGTTGCAGAATCACGGAGGACCACCACCACCACAATCATCAGAGAGCACCACCATCTTCATCACTCTCACCTTATCGGTGGGTGCTTTCAAAGCAAGGAATGTTTCACTGATGAGGCGACAAATCCTTCGGGCGTGAGGTAAGTTCACCAAAATTAGGGTTTTGTCTAGCATTAGTTCTAATCCTCTTTCGGTTGTAGGGATTTTTTTAGCATACCCTAATTGCCTAACAAAATTAGGGTGCCATGTAGGATCCGATGGGTGATATGGCATCTTACCTTAATGAGGTTTAATGTAGAATGATCTCTGCATCGTTTGATCTTTAATGGAATATACATAAGAGAACCTCCCGATCGAGTTAGGCGCAGGCTTGATTCGACTTAGCATTTCCATTAATTGACTATTGCAGTTAATTTTTAAAGGATTTTGTTGCAATTGTTTTTCCAAACAACACTTGTGCATATGCCAGTAAACGAAAGATGGTCTTTGATTAGTTTGTACCATTGTGATCATATGGATCAGTTTACGATTTGTTTATACATTTAAACAAGAGATGATTTATGATTAGTTTACTTTATACCCATGAGCTAGTACTTGACTTATTTGATTTGCATGTGATTGTAGCCAATTTTGAGCATTCTCTTTTCAGTTAGTACTCCAAAACTTGCAAATCATGTTATAAGAGCGTAGTAATTGTTGCAAGATTTATTAGGGGAAATTTACCTGTTTGGTCGAGCATTGTCACTGTTAATTATACTTGACATGATTTGCATCCTATATAAGTTGTTTTTTTAATGGGTTGTGCCAAAAATTAAAGATTTTTTGTTCTTCAATGTATTTGTAAATCCTTGTGTTGTCTATAATTAGATAATGCTTCAAATATAGCTAGAGAGATTAAAAATTTTGAAACTTTAGTTTGTGACCCTCTCAAACTTTATTCCCTCCAAATTATGTCGTAGCATTAAGTCAGATTTTGTACAATCGTTTTGCACTTGGTACTTATGAGTTGGTATTTTGTATGCTATCTGTATCAGAATCGAGGAATTTCATAGACAATGTAGTATGCAAATAATAGATATATTGAATTGAGCAAGTGTCCACTGTTTTCAATCTGGATAATATTTTTTAGTTAAATAATCTAATGTTCTACAAATTATACACACACAAAGATGAATTTGTTTGACTCTTTATTGCTATATTTATTTTAGCTTTTTATGAGTTCAACACAATAAAAGAAGCAACTACCAGTGAATAACCTTTTAGTTGTTGTCAATTTTGGTTGTTGCTTATGTAAATATAGAGGATTCTATTCTAGCATAGATCCTGTTGTTTCTAGTCTATGCATGGGGAGTGAACCAGTTTTAGTGCAATAAATCGGAAAACGAGTTAAAGCATAAAATATGATACAATGTCAATATGCAGTTTATTTTCAATATCAACAGGTTAGCGTATGCTGCCCTTTTCTTGAACTGTTGTCTTTTGGAGTTGATTTTGTTTGTTTCAAAGGATAAAAATATTTGCTAATCAAAACAACTCTCATTGCTTGTTATGCTCTTATTGTTAGTTCGCTCTTAGCATACACTTGGCAAACTATGTTATTGAATGTTTTTTATTGTTGCAGCTCTTTTAATCATGTTGTTTGACTTAAATTGTTGTTTTTTTCATTTGAAAAGATTTTTTCTGTTTCAGTTGAATGTTTTTTATTATTAAAGCTCTTTTAATCATGTTGTTTAACTTGAATTTAGTACCACTAGGCAAAAAAGGGCATTTGGTTTCTCATATCATACTGACTTATATGCTGACTTATTGGTGTTTAGAAAAAAGGAATTTTGTTTCTCATATCATGCTGACTTATTAGCTCATTGAATATATGTCTTAAATGCTTAGGCACATTGTTAGCGATTTGAAGATGGACGATTTACAAATAGCAAAAGCAATTGCATTAAGGGACATATTTGGTTCTAGTGATAGTGGAAGCTCCTCCTATGAAAATCTTGGTTGCGAAAACAACATAATTTCTTTGGCATATGAGATAATGAGTCTGAATGTAGTTCAAGAACAAGATCTCAACATTAGTTCTCATCCTCTTCCTGTTGTAGGCACATTGTTTGATAATGTAGATGAGTTGCTGATGGCTTATCAAGACCATGCTAAGGAAAATGGTTCTATCGTTGCAATAAGATCTAGTGTTAGAGATACAAATGCAAGTGGTCAATTTAAGTATGTGTCAATTTCATGTGATAGGGGATGAAACACATACTTTGAAAAACACTCTAAGATGATTAATTGCCCTGTTAAGGTTCGTGTACTCAGACAAGGTGATAATTGTTTATCGGTGTCAAAGGTTGTTGTTAAACATAACCATGAATTGATTCCTAACCTTTCACGTTTTATGAGGGGTCATTGATCAATAAGCGTGCGCATGAAACGCCAGCTAGATGGGAATGACATAGCAGGCGTCAGGCCCTGTAAGAGCATACGGATGCTTCAAGTTCAATTAGGTGGTCCAGAGAACCTAGGATGTACTCTTAGAGATTGTCGCAACTTCATCGATGCATGGAGGAGGCTAAGATTAGGAGATGGAGATGCAAAAACAATTCAAAAGATTTTTATAACAATGCAAGAGAGAGACAGAAACTTTTCCATACCTTTGAGATTGATAATCATAGTGGGTTGTTGAATATCTTGTGGGTTCATTCACGCAGTAGAGCAGCATTCAAAGAATTCTCCGACGTAGTTAGTTTCGACACTACATACCTTGTGAATAGATATAGAATGCCTTTTGCTACAATGGTTGGAGTAAACCATCATGGTCAATCCATACTGTTAGGATGTACTCTAATTTCTTACGAGGATCTCAAGTCTTTTGATTGGTTGTTTACAAACTGGATACGAGCTATGGGAAATATATATCCTCGTTGCATTCGAACTGACCAATATGAGAGCATTAAGGCAGCTGTTAGGAAAGTTATGCCTGACTCAATTCGCAGATTTTGTTTGCAACACATCATGTGTAAAGTTCCAATTAAGTTTAGGAGTGTTTTGAATTACGAGATTGCGGTGAATGAGTTCAAAAATGTAGTTCATGACAGCCTGAGCATTAAATTGTTTGAAAGAAATTGGAACGAGTTCATTAGAAATATTTCTTTGGAAAGTCACATGTGGCTGAATGATTTGTATACACGGAGGGAGAGTTGGGTTCTAGTTTTCTTGAACAATAACTTTTGGGCTGGAATGGTGTCTACCTAGAGAAGTGAATGAATGCATGCTTTCTTTGACAACTACATTACATCTAACAGCACACTAAAACAATTTATTGAGCGATATGAGGTGGCAACAAGATTCAGAATGAGTTGAATGTTTTTTTTGACTCGAAGAATGAAGTGATGAAGTTACATTCAGGATTCCATTGGGAAAGAAAATTTCATGATGCCTACTCCAAAGATATCTTCAAGAAAGTTCAAAAGGAAATTGTAGACATAATTTACTGCCATTTGGATCCGAATAATGAGATCGATGTTTCATCTGTTGCCCGTGTTGAGAAATTCAATATCAAGGAATGTAGTATCACTAATTGGTATTGTCAGGAGTTTTTGTATACAGTGGAGTTTAGAGCAAATGCGCAGTACTTTGATTGTAATTGTAGAAAATCTGATTTCTGTGGCCTCCTTTGTAAACACATCTTCGAAGTGATGAAAATAAAAAACATTACAGGGGTTCACAAGAGATATATTTTGAGGAGATGGAGGAATAATGTGTTAAGAATGCATTCGAGTATTGTATACTTGGGAGGTTATCCGCACATGACAGATGAATACAAGAAATTCCAAGAGATTAAGCGTGCACTTCATGAAGCAGTTAACTTGTGCAAGAACAACCCCTCGAGCATGGGGTTTCTTAAGAGAGAAATGGATGCATTAATTGAAAAGATACGGAGCGGTGATATCCAAGAGGATCAAGCACAACATATGGATAATGAAGCTTTTATTCAAGATCCTAATTATGCATCTATTCGAGATCCTAATTATGTTCGCTGTCGAGGGAGGCCTAGGTTGAACCGTTTCAGATCATTTCGGGAAAGAGGAAATAGTAGTTAAGGTCGGCCAAATGGCGTAAGGTGTGGAAGACAATCAAGGCATGGTGGGAGAAGGCTAATAAATTCTGTCACAATTCATAATAGTGGAGAGGTTTGTGAGGCCTAGTTTCTCTAACAAGTTGAATGATGTATTTTAATTTTTTTTTGAACTTTTATGGAGCTTATTTTATGAAATATTCACATTTGTTTCAGGACATCATAGATCTGAATGAGCCATTTATAGAAAGTCAAAACGACAATATGGCGAGACTGAATAGGAGTCAAAGCCGGCCAAACGGCCCAAGGCATGGAATACAATCAAGACATGGTGGGCGAATGCCGGTGAGTTTTCTCACAGTTCATAATAGTGTAGAGGTTTTTTAGGCTCACTTTCTCTGACAAATTGAATAATGTATTTTAATAGTTTTGGTACTTTTGTGGAGCTTATTTTATGTAATATTCACATTTGTTTCAAGACCGTGTAGATCTGAATGAGCCAATTATAGAAAGTCAAAACAACAATGGACGGAGACTGAATCTTGATTGAGGTAATTTTGGTTGTTTTCCACATTTTTTAGTTTATTGTTGCCTGGTGGAGCTTATAATATGTGTCAACTATTAGTGAGAATTTGCAAAATATGATCTTATGGGTCACATCTTCATCTATGTTGTCTCATATTTCAAGTTGTATATGCAATCTGCAATCACAAGATCATTCAAAATGAAAATCACATACTCTGAAAATGAAAGTCACATACTCTGAAAGAATCAAGATGAGCAATTAGTTACAGTTTTGGTAACTATATGAGCATTTCTCTTTAGATCATTAAATGAAACTTAAACTTGTCTTTTGAATGCCTATCCAGGGGAAGGTTCTTGCTGGTAGAAGTGTTGTTGATGAATCTATCTTGACAGAAGAGTTTATTCTCGTATTTAAAGATAACGGCCTTACAGTTTCTCCTGAAACTGTGAATTGGGAATTGCATTACCTGCTATTAAAGATGTCTCGTTTAGACTAAACGACTATTTCACGCCTGCACTTCAAGCATGCATGGCTACATTATTTTGCCCTTGTCATATATCTCTCCTTGTTGACTTAAAATTAGTGAAAGAATTCCATCCATTTTTTTTAGAGTCCAAAGTTCAACTTATTGTCATTGTCATCAATTCTTGCTTATAGCTTAATTCACTTTCATCATGGACTAGAGAATTGCATGTTGCTTCTATGCTGAAACTAGTGCTTTTGTTAACCAGATTCGTTATGTTCTTGAAGAAACATTGGAAGCATCGGGTGCTTTTGCTGAGTATGAGAGCAAGAGTTATGAGAAGTTGGTATCATCCATTGAAGATCATCCATTGAAGATCATCCAAGCAGGGTGGTGCAAGTAGTGTTGAAATCCTTCTTAGGGAATATCTACAAGAGACAGAAGTAAGAAAATGCATTGACCCAACATAGGGAGGAAATGAGATTATAGAATTTGATATCATCCATTAAAGATCAACTAAGCAAGGTGGTGCAAGCAATGCTGAAATCCTTCTTAGGGAATATCTACAAGAAATCCTTATGTAATTACAGACTACTATATAATGAAGTAATGAAAAGCAAGGGACCTATCAAACCCTTACAAATCCTTTTATCTTTCCCTCATGCTCTCAATTCTCTTCTATCTTTCTCCCTTCCCTCACTTCTGTACTCAACATATATATTTGGTGATGTAAAGAAATCCTAGTTACAGTTACTCACAATTGCTAAATTACAAATTTGATCCTTATTTGTATTTCCAGTATGGTCAGTATTGATTGACGGGCACTGAATCATAGTTTTCTGAAATTAGCTATATATATGTAGCTAGCTCTCGATCTGTGGATCATTCATACTTCGATCTGTGATATCTTATTCTTTGTTTCTAGTTATTACTTTGTTTTCTACTCATATTTTTGCCCACCTTAATTAGACTTTACACTACTCAAGTGATTTCCTACAAAACCAATTGTAAAGGTTCACCACCTAGAAATTGATGGCCAAATTGTAAAACTTGTTTCAGCAATAGCATGGTTGGTCAGGCAGTGTAGCAAATTAAACAAGAAAATATTGGTTGGTCTAGTTGATGAACTATTTCTTACTGACTTGTTTATTATAATGAGATGCTTGAGATGAGTATGGTTTGATAATTATTGTTCAAGTTATTAGCTTCAATTTTACACTTTTTGGAAGTTTCTCTTTAAATTTCTTTTTTCTTTTTCATTTCTCTAGTATAATTTTGTATATTTACATTCTTTCATGTACATTGTAATTGGAATACTTTATATCTGGCTCATGTTTGGAGTTGGAATAATTGACATCTAGGTGTTTAGACTTCAAAATTGGATTACTAAAAGCTTGTAATTTAACAGGGAAAGGAATATTTGTAATGAAACTTATTTCTTAATCAATTGATATGTCAAGTAGAGACGTCCTTCAGGTTTACAGTTCGATCTACTTGAACAAAGAAATTTAAAAGTCTTGTTGGTTGATATGAAAACTTTCACAATGGATGTTCCTCAACTGCATAAATAATATAAAGACAGTTATAGAACTAGAAAAAAAACTTGAGAGGCTGCAGAAGAAGCACATTGTGCTGATGTAACTCATTAAAACTTGCATTTTCGTTTCAAAGTTGCAACTACAAAATAGGCTATAAGGCCTCAAAAACTCATTGAAAATAAAATGAAAATCACAAAAACATGAACTAAACGACACTTGAGGCAGTAGTGTCAAAAATGACAATTACTTCTTTTGCAGGGGGTCTTCTTCATCTCTTTCGCAGCATCGCGAAAAATATCGTAGCAAGCTACGAGTGGTTCATAATCCAAGATAACAACCAGCAGTGCTTCCTCATCAGTCGATGCATGAATCCGCATCATTAGTTCCTTCATCTCAACACGAAGGGTGTCAAACTTGTCTTCCATTTTAGAGAAAATTGTCTTCATGCATTTCAGAGATGGAGTGGATTGTGAACATCCGTCCTTGGCGGGAGTACCTCGATCCATTTTCTTTGATTGAATTAAGGAAAAAACTTCCTTGCCTAGCTATTGACTTCAGTACTTGTAGACCTTTATATAGAGGAAACGATTCATCTTCAGACCAAACGATTCATCTTCTGCATTCATAGTTGTGCCATCATTAGCCCACTTGATTCTCATCTTCCCAATGTTCCATCACATCTGTATAACCTAGGAATCGTGCTTGTCAAATCTTTTTTGTTGAACCTCATTAAGGGAGGTTTTAATCAGGACCTCATCAGAATAATTGAATCGGAGATTCAATTCGCTGAAGAAGAAGAAAAGAATCGCAACTTGGTGAGCGAACCATGTCCAAGGGAGAGAATATGGCAGCTTATGGAAACACCTTAATTTTTTTGGCAAGAATGGAAATACGTTGATTTTTTTTGTCAAGGGTGGAAATACCTTGATAAGGAATTCATTTGATGCTGGAAATATGAAAATCAATAATACTTGATTATCTTTTATCTATAATGATGTGGTGAATTTTTATGCCCAATCTTGTATGCTGGGCATTCTTTTTTCAACTACGTTTTATTATAGTTGAAACAACATTTGATCTGGAATTGTATTTCCTACAATGCTATCACACTTATATTTTCATTTGTTGGGAGATGAGTATGCCACTTTCATTCAAAGAAAAGATTTTCGAAGAAAATGACCATCTATATTCCATTCATGATCTTGAAGCATGAGTATTAGCCTAGTCGGCATTAAAAAATTAACAAGCTACAAACTGTAAACACGAAGGAAATATAGTAAAATTTCGTGACCACATCTAGTTAAATATGACAAATATAAATAAGCTTCCAAGCATGTTGAAAGGGTATGTAAGGACTTGATTTGCATTCATTCTTCATCACCGTCATAGCCAAAAACAAAAGATATCTTAATAGGTACTTTTGAATAGGTATGTAGGAAGTAGAAATTGTAAACATTTCAAACCAAATAAACTATTTCTTCCATGTATGACAATTCTTCCAAAACTAAAATTTTGGTGAATGCATAACACGTAAACCATTTCTAGTGTCGACGAAGCTTTAAAGCAATAGTGAAATTCCATTTTAATACAAAACATAGTCTTCTCGGCAATTTAGTTCAGTATAAAATGGTATACACATCGCTCAAGCAAGATTAGGAACTTTTCAACTCAAATACTAGCAAAATCAAACAACTAGCTTCTTTTCATAAAAAAAAAACTAAAATAAGCAAATCTAGTGAAGTTACTTTTGCGATAAAACCCAAATACACCATCAATTGCAATTAGTACAAACAATTTTAATACAAAACTTCATCTTTTCGGTGCCTTAGGTTCGTGATACAAATTTGCAATTGTTGACCTTAATAAATTGTTCTCTACTCGAAGCTTGACGACCTCATCCACGTCAGCATGGTTACTTCTTTCCTCTATCAAATTTGCAATCATACAAAACAATTTTGAAACCCCAACAGGATCCGAATCTAATTCCGTTAAAAACGTTTAAACCAAGAAAACTTAATCATACCTCGGTCGCAAAATAGCTTTCTGAAGGTTGATCGATCTCTTAGGCGCTGCCAACGACGAACGCCCTCTATCAGCAGTCCACACACGAACGGCGGCCGAGATTCGAAGTGCTAGCTTCGAGAGGATACCAAACCTTTTGTTTCTCTCCAAAACGATCCAGAGCATACCAAAAAACCTTAAGTCGTTTCTAAAACGAAAATAGAGTTTTGGCCTTTAATCTTTCGTCTATGTTTTCTAACTTAAAGCGTCTATTTATACAACCCTTGTATATAGACGGTTAAGTAAATTACACATATACCCCTACTTAAAGAAGTATAAGTGTAATACACAACAAGGACATTTCTGTCATGAATTTTATCATATAAAATTCATTTTTCTGAACCATCTTAAAATCTCGCAAAAATAGGCTCATACAACGTTGGCAGTGTACCAAAACACATTTTGGTATACAAGTCATAAGCGGCCTCTAGCAAGACATTATGACTACCCAAGTTGTACGAATATCAAATCGATACAACCTAATCAATAGTGTATATAACATCCTTTTGTCACACGATATCCTTTTGATCAAACATAAGGCATGGAATTGTCATCCAAAATGTTCAATCGTACTAGTCTCGATCTCTAGGTAGACTGAAAACATCCAAGTGACACTGATCAATATTAATTCACTTAGACTAGGCCTTTTAACAGTCTAACACATCGAGGGATCCACTGGATATCTCTCTTTATATGAGAGGGACAAATTTTATCTTGATTACACAACTTCATCACATTGCTCACACAGTAACCAATCACAACCTTTATAATCGTCCGGTTAAAGACAACGTTTGATAGTGTCAAATCACTATGTTCCTAATGTTGAAGTCTCTGGTAATCTCAAGTCAGAGGACTAAAAAATATACCTATCATGAGAAACAACTATGACTTAATCCATGTGATGTTCTCATAGCGGGTCGGTCCAGTACTTTGTTCCCTAACGAGTACTCGTGATCTTGATTCGTATCCCTATACGTATAATTATCATATGATCATCAATCAAGACTCACACTAGTCTTAATTCATTATAGTTCCCAGTATAATGATCGACTAGGGACATTTAGAATATTTCTATAAATACCCAAGGATCTTATTATAATGTAAACATGCAAATTAATTATAATAAACAACAAACGACATCCTCTATTTTATTAACTAAAAGTATTCATAAAGACAGTTAATGGATTGACCTAGGGCACGTGCCCCAACACGTCTCACTTGCAATGACAGTCTATACTGATTGATAGACTTAGACCAAGTCGAGCCAACGACTTTAACTAAAAGCGCTATTAGGAGGCGGTACAAACTTTTATAAGTATCATTTAGTTTATTTGTTTTTGTATTTATTTTATCATTTTGCATGAATTTGTATCATTTCCTTCATCTTATATTTATCATGTTCTTTCACCATCTTTTTTGTTTTCTATATGTGGACCTCTCGACTTGTTTTGAACCTTGAGGATAAGGTTTTGAATAAGTTTGGGGGTGTTTTAGGGATTGTGGATTGTTTTGGATGGATTCTTTTACAAAATACCGCAGGTGAGATCATTTTTTTTATGCGGTTATATTCGGATATCGAATAGTAATGGCGGTGTTTTATATCGTTTCTTCCATTTCTTCCATTTCTTGTCTATTCATATTCATTTCTCATTTCATTAGGATTTGATACACTTTCAGGCATATATGTATTTAGTATATTTTTTTATTTTAGTTATTTAGAGTCACCCGAAAATTTGTTCATGCCTTTGGTTGTGAATGAGTAATTTATAGTTGCCTTTTTGACTTGAAACTTGAAGAGAATTAGGACAAACACTCTGTCGAGTTTGTAGCTCAACATTTTTTATGATTTCATGATTAGAGACTTAGTTTATGGTTGGATTTTGTGCTAGATAACGAAAATGAATAGACAGACAAATTTGTATAAGTGATATTATTTTAACCCACATTGTGGGATTTGCTTAATTATAGTGAAAATGAGAAGTACTAACATGAGTTTTTCTAAAAAAAATAGAGAGTCCCGCAGGTTTCCACAAGAAATGGAGCAGGGAATCTTGTGGTGGAAAAAATGAGAAAATCAGTCCATAGGAAATGGAGCAGGGACTGTATTTGTTGAAAACAAATTCGATGAAAAAATGTGAAGAAAATATAAATAAGATGAATAAAGGCGGAAGTTGTGAAACTCCTCAAATAAAAGATTTAGTTCGAGTGCTTTCACTATATTAAGTGAGAATTTTAAACTTGCGTGCTTGAATGTATAGACCAGGAAAACTTGTGAGTAGTTGATGACCTTTGTTTTGATCGGATCTATGTCTGTAAATTGTAATCTTAATTGTATTTGAGTTGCGAGTCTTGACATATCTTAACTCTGAAATTTTTTGAGTTACTTATTAACTTGGTGACTATGTAAACCAAATGAACTCCATGAATTTGGGTCGGGTATAGGATTAGTTGAGTCAGAATATTTATGTTAGGAGTCTAGTTTAGTTTGTGTTGTCATTTACACCTTTGCTCGGGACGTGCAAAGTCTTAAGTTTGGGGGTATTTGATAAGTCAGTATTTATATATATTTAGTAGTTTATTTTAGTATATTTAATTATGCAAAGTATCTAAAATAGATATTTAATTATATTGTTTGGTCGTTTCTAGGTGAAACGGAGTATGCGATTGAATTCGTGGCGGAAAAATACTTAAAATATAGTATTTATATGTGGTGATCGGATGCCGGACAATTTACCTTAAGTTACGCGTTGCGCGGTGGGTAGAATTGGAGACAACACATATCAACCAATTAGGAATTGCCACGTCAGCGCACATCTTCTCTTGACCAATCACATCTTGCCACGTCAGCAGTTCTCATCACAGCAGCAGACACGTGGCACGTTTTCACACCGCCAGCTTACAAGCGAGGAGCCGGTTCCACTAATCAGAAATTGCCCCGTAGCACAATCACACTACACGTCACGCCCCATCCTATCTCCTCGCTTCAGCCTCCATCGATTTGTCTCGGGGTGCGCATCCGCACAAACTCCCAGTTCTTTGTCGTATTCGCGCGACTCCCTTCCGCGTTTTGTACGCCACGTAGCGCTCGCACATCACACCAGCATGTTATCAGCAGGGGTCTTCTCCAATCAGACAATGCCACATCAGCTCTCTCACCCATGCACGACATCATCACGAGCTATCTCGGCTAATCAGAAAGCGCCACGTCAGCGCGATGACACCAAACGGACCAATGACGCTGCGACACGTGGCGAACACCTATTTTCAAGCCAAAAACATCCTTATGATGCTCCTCGGCATACGTGTTATGAGACCAACCCCCAAAATTAGTTTCTCTCACCTCTAGAGATCAATTTTTCGTGGTTTTTCATATTAGGAACTAAGGTATTCATACGGGGAGAACACATTAGAGCCGCCACATACAATTCTTCATACTTGGAGATTGTAGAGATGATGTCCGGCTAGACCAACCTTCGCCCGGGTCGAAGGTTGAACGAGTAGGATTCATGATTCATGGCAAAAACTATGTAAGATCTATGATTTTTATTTAATTTGATTTAAATTCTCTTATTTCGTTGTTGTTGATTTTAATGATTATGGTTTAGATCTAGGGTATGTATGTAACCAGTGCATGATTTTAGTTGGACAATCTATAGTTATTTGGACTATTAGTATCCGTGTAATTGTGTTTTTGAACCGATAAAGTGACAAACACTCACCTATTTTTCGTCAAACCCTTTTGGTTCTTGAGCGTGCAACAATTGAATCTAGGTTAAATCGGGAGTGGATGCGACCCTGTTATTTAAGATTAATGTTCCCATAGATCCAAATTACTGTGGTTAGTGTGTTAAACCCGATTGACGGATGTCTACATTAATTAAGGAAATGTTAGTGGCGAACGTCCAGACTATCGAGATTGGGGGAATTAGGAATTTTTGGCGGAGGTCGATTTTTCATAGCTAATATAAGAGAAATTGAATTAATAACTTTTTGGGATGATTGATGACCATTAAATGCCATTGAATCTTGATTCTTGCTTGTGGAACCATAGACTTAGGTGATTTCTCCTCATTGATATTATTTTTGCGAACTTTTATTTGTGCTAATTTAATTAAATATTTCATTGAACTTTATGAAAACCCCTTATTTTAGTTAACTTGGAGTAAAACTCAAGTCTTGTGGATTCGACCTCGTATTTACCACTACTACACCCTTGTGGTTGGTAACTCGATTGTGGGTTAATTTGGCACGCATGACATGTGATTAGTCACTAAGAATTCTGTTAACCTTACTCGTAGAAGGATCTGCACGCAGCCATCACAACAAAATAGATGACGAGTCCAATGAGTAAAATCCCGAGGAAATTCACTGAGCAATCATATAATAAAATAGAGGAATCTATAAATACTATTAAATAAACATGCGGATAGTAAACAGACAACTATAAGGAGACCATCACATGCATAAATAACAATAAAGTGCAACTGTGTGTGCTCATCCCGATCAGACTTGGTCATACTTCGAATTCTCTCGCCAGGATCCCACCGGCGGGCGCACCTAACTAGCCCCTGGTCCTCTCCCTGGTTGACGTAGACCTACGACGCAACAACATGTGTACCGAAGAAATATCTTGGGTTGTCATTCACCGAGGACTCCTGATATGCATGATATGGTCTAACGTGCCATAGACGCATAACAGAATACCCGGAGGAAGTAAAGTCAACCATTTGCTCAAAACAATAATATGGACATAGATAACTGAAATGAATAAGAAATAAAACATTAATATATTGAACTGGATATAGCAAAACAACAATGAAGTTAGATAAATACTCAAAGTGACGTTCCATTGGGTTATACATACCTTAATACGCGCTCCGACTTCCTCGGACTCTTGAATCCGACTCTACCTAGCTCTTGGTACCGATGCTACGGTCCCCTTTGTCCCCTGAAGTCCCAAATGTATCATTTTAATCGATTTAGAGCCACATTAAGTTACATTATTAATATTAAACTTATATTTTCTTTAAGTTTTTTGTATTTTTCAGAAATTTCTATCTATTTTTCCCTATTTTTCGTAATTTATTTTCATTAAAATCACATCTTAATCATTTTTGAAAAATATAAATTATCGATTAATATGGGTGGGCCCAAGTTGCGTTCAATCCGACCTAACTGGGTCAGACCCGATCTGTTCCAATCGGGTCGGGTTTGGCTAACCCGTCCTGGTCCAACAGAGTCGGGCAAGGCTAACTCAGCCCAGCCCATAAGAATTCGTCTCTCTTGAGACACGAATTCGTCTATGGAGAGGGAACGAATTGGCGGTAGCTCCAATTCTCTAATTTCTTTTTCTTTTTCCTCTATTTTTCTCTTCTCCATTAATTCATCATTCTTAACAACCTAACAACAACTATAATAACAACAACAACAATCACCATTAAAACCTCAAATTTTCAAATCTCATTTTTGTCGAAAACATGTTGAATAAGATGATTAAATTGTTACCTAGTTGTCAAACTCTTGGATTTGATCTCCCTAGCATCTCAAATTCCTTAGGGTTCCAGGATGTCCTATCTGAATTCTCAAATTTACATGTGTTTATATGTCGATTTTGAAACCAAACCCACTAAATCCCCATTTTATACTAGGTGTTATGATTTAGTGTGCACATGTATCTCGAGAACGATCTTATGGTCCTATTTTGAGCTATCCAAGACCACATTATAACTTCAATATGATACTCATCTTGCCTTGTCATACACATTCAAGAATCATCACTATGTTGATCAAAGGCCTATATAATATCCATCAAACTATAGGACAATCAATTAAATTCTTTAATCCATTAACCTAGGTACTACATCATATGACTAATGTAAAACATTACTAAATTAGCCCAAATAGAAATTCCACTAGCCCTCGACTACCCGACACCTGTGCTTGTCCTGACATGCATCTCGAGGAAATTCTATGGCATTAATATTTCCATCCAACTGTAGGCATTTGTAATCAATTGATTCAATTAATTTAACTTTTGCACTTTTATACATATATAGGCTATTTAAGGTCTTAAATTAGTGTACTACCACTTTCCCTAGTACCCAATTACCCGCACCCAGTCTACGTCTCAGCACGCATTTGGAGGCACACCAATCCTTGATGTACCCGATTATTATGACTTGCCTAAAGTTTAATTATCTATTTTATGCAATATTCACCTTTGTTCTAGTCGTTTTATTTAATTTAGCATTATAAGACTCAGTGTACATGTACTACGCCTACCCAATTTCCATTTCAACACATTTTACGAGGCATTTACTTGTTAAACTGTCTCACACGGTATGACAATATAAATACACACATGCGATGAGTTATGAAATAAATAATAATTAATATCACAATTATGCAACCAACAAACATCACAATTAAGCGTGTTCTAGCTTATCTAGGGTGTCCACATGGGTCTGAGCTGGCATTAGAGTCTGAAAATAACCTAAATAATAGCGTTAATAAATATTGAGCCGTTACAAAGTTAGTACCAACTAAAATTTAAAACGGTTGGAGGGTATATATAGATTGTAGAAAGTTGAATGCCTCAACTAGGAAAGACCATTATCCACTCCCATTTATAGATCAGACGTTAGAAAGATTAGTTGAAAAAATATATTACTGCAATCTAAATGGTTATTCACGAGTTCATCAAATACATGTAGCCCCAGAAGATCAGGAAAAATAACTTTTACTTGCCCCTTTGGTACATTTGCTTATAGGAATGTGTCCCGGTGCCCCAAACTTATGATTTTGCACGTCTCGTGCAAAGTTGTAATTGACAAAACAAAAGTAAACTAAACTCCTAATATATATATGCACTAACTGAACTAATCCTATACCCGATTTCTAAATCATGGAGTTCATTTGGTTTACATAGTCGCCAAGTTAACAAGCCACTCAAGAAATTTCAGAGTTATGATATGTCTAGAACCGTAACCCAGACATGATTAATATTATACTTTAAAGACATAGACTTAGTCAAGAGAAATGCTATTAACTACTCATGAGTTTTTATGGTCTATACATTCAAACATGCAAGTTTACAATCTCTGCGAAAATAGTGCATCAATGTTTAGAATGTACTATAAGCGAGAAATGCAACCACACTCTCCACTATTATAGATTTAGCACCAATGGAAATCAATAAGACTTTAATAGGTTGTAACTTGGCTAGGATAGGGTACCAAGGAAATGATATAAAGGTAATTCAAAACATTGAAAAACTAAAACTTAAACTGTCAAATGATTTTATGAGTACATGAAAGTGACTTATACTGCACTTAAATTCAATTTTTTTTCTAATATGTGTAGTCTTCACCTTTTTTTAACCACTCAGCTCCCTGCTCTATTTCGTGCAGATGCCATTTTAGGCGAGACTCTCTAATAATGACTTTCTCCTTATTTTTGGTATATAAAAATTTTTTTCTCTAAATTTTTTTCTCCTCATGTCTCTTTTTAAAGATTTCAAATTTAATAATAGTTTCCAACTAGGTATAGGAATATATCATGCTATGTATATGAGTTTAACATTAGGTATGAAAGAAATAAAGGTTAGGTTGGCTCAAAATGGGTTAACTAGTGAAATTACTTTAAGTGGGTTTAAGGATAAGGATTTTCATTCAAAAATAGCCTAAATTATTTCCCTAAAAGTGGTTTAGTCATAGGAATTCCGCCTCAAGTAGGTTACATCCTTGTTCTAGCACCCTATAAATCTGACTTGCACAGTTCTGACCATCTACCTCTTTTGGTATCTAGCACCAGGCTTAACCCTCATACTAAGTCCTTAATATGAAATCATAAAAATGTCGGACTATGTGCCAGAATGAGTGTTTCTCCTAATTTTTCCTAAGTTTCAAGTAAAAAATGTAACCTTAACCGAAAGCATAAACAAAGTTTTGGATGACTCTAAAAAATAATAAAAATGAAAACTATACTAAATACATGCATGAAAGTGTACAACTCCTAATGAAATGAGACTGAGAAGAATGAAGGTAAAAGAAATGGAAGAAATGAGAGAATAAGTGTTATTAAACACCACTATTAACATCCTTCAACAGCATATAACCACATATGATTGAAAAACTTAAATGATCTCATTTGCGGTCTTTCATAAAGCAATCCATCAAACTCAATCCACAAATCCTAAAATAACCCCAAACTTATTCTGAACCTTGTCCTTAAGGTTCAAAACAATTTAAGGAACCCATGCAACAAATAGAAAAAATAGTGGTGAAAAAGAACATGGATAAATAAATAAAAAAAGATAATACAAAGGCATGTATTTTTTAACATAGCAGTAAAAATCTTCAAAAACTAGTGAATAAACAAAGTCTATCATGTGCAGGTGACTAAGGAAATTATGGAATAAATAATCATATCAAGAGCAAGAGCTAATAAGCTCAGGAGTTAACCTAAATAATTCTTACCAAATCTTGCGATCCCGAAGTCTTTCAACTAAGGGTGAAATCGATAAGATTGTGGAATGTGTTGAATTTTAAAAGTTCTTTGAGTTTGTATTGTATCCAATTTTTAGTCCTACATGGGAAAGAAACTTTTTATTTTTTTCCATATAAGAGATCTTCTACTTGAAGTAAGTGGTTAAGTGAATGTGGGGTTGGAGAAATAGATCAAGGATATTCTCTATTGATTAATACACATTAAATACTTGATATTTAATATAACTTTGATAAGGCCTTGGGCCTTGGGGCCTTTGGGGCTAATGATTAATTAACTTAGCCAATTCACAACACAAATTCTTAATTTTTACTTTTTTACATTAAATTTAGTTAGTTTCGTAGTTGGTAATTAGTGGTGAACAGTTACAACCTTTAGTTATTTGAAATGTGTTTAATTAGTGGGATAATTGGTGGTTAATGAACCACACCGCTAATAACCTCGTTTTGAACAGTTGTAACTATTCAAGAGGCAGTTTTTGGTTTATAAATAAAAATGGTTTTAAATTCATTTGAGTACTAAGAAAAGATTTTTCGAAATTGAGATTGTTTTCTCTGGTTTTTAGAGAGCTTTTTGCTATTGCAGAAAATAGGATTTTTGGTTGGTATGTAATCAAAGATCAATCCAGTTGTATCCTGGAGACGAACCTCTTGCAGCATTCATACACCGAATTGGAGGAAATTTCGTCTTAGGACATTGCCATTAGATGCAAGCCTCTGGTATCATTTTATTTAGTTCTTTGTAATTGAATTCAAGCATGATATATTATAGTTCAGCAATATGCATGTTTTTTGTGTTTGGTCTAACAATCTAAGACGAAATATATTTTGTTTTATTAATGTTATCAATGATTTACTTACAACAGTTGATTGCATATAATTAGTCACTAATTTATAAGGTATTGTTGTTTGCATACTAGTTTGAAATGGCATCTCTTGTAACTGAGAAAACCACTTCTGCTACTTATGCCAATCCCAATGATGAAAGACCAAAGAAGTTCAAAGGTCTTGATTTTAAAAGGTGGCAGTAGAAAATGCTCTTCTGGCTGACCACTATGAATGTTGCCAACATAGTGAAGGAAGAAGTTCTGAAATCTGATGAGAACCCTCTGTCAAAGGAAACTCTCCTTACTATTAAAGCATGGAGGAATTCTGACTTTCTTTGCAGGAATTATATTTTGAATAGACTTGATGATACACTTTATGATGTCTATTCAGAATGAAAAATTGCAAAGGATGTCTGGGATCTTCTCGAAAAGAAATATCGAACTGAAGATACAGGGGCTAAAAAGTTCGTGGTGGGCAAGTTTCTGAAATACAATATGGTGGATTCCAAGTCCGTAGTAAAGCAAGAGGAAGAACTGCAAGTTCTGATGCATGAATTGCACGCTGAAAGGTGCATTGTAAATGAACATTTTCGAACTTGAGCCATTATTGAAAACCTTCCACCGTCGTGGAATGACTTCAAGGTCTACCTAAAGTATAAGCGAAGGGACATGTCCATTGAGGACCTCATTTTGCAACTTCGTGTTGAGGAAGACCACGGGAAGGGAAACAAAAAGAAAATAGTTGATGTTAATGCTAACATGGTGGTAGGACAATCAAGCAAGTCCAGATTTCAGAAATTCCAGAAAAATAATTTCAAGAAAGACTTCAAGATAACCACCAAGCTATTAGCACCAAAGGGGAAGGATTATAAGAAAATAAAGGGAAGTTGCTGGGTTTGTGGAAAACAGGGCCATAGGGCTCAAGATTGTCGCCACAAGAAAGACCAGAATTCTGATAATTCTTGTTTGATCAACCAAGAAAATGTTACTGACATGGAAATTGATGATATTGAAATTGATCTCTCTGCAGTTGTTTCTGAAACCAATATGGTTTTTGATGCTAAAGGATGGTGGATCGATACTGGCGCGACAAGGCACATATGCAGTGACAAAAACTTATTTTCCGAGTTTTATCTGGCTGATAGTGAAGAGAAACTTTACATGGGAAACTCATCCTCCTCCATGATTGAAGGCAAAGGAATAGTGAAGATGAAGTTCACGTCTGGAAAAGTAGTCATTTTACTTAATGTTCTATAGGTTCCTGATATTAGGAAAAATCTTGTATCTGGCCCTTTACTAAATAAGAAAGGGTTCAAACTTGTTTTCGAGTCTGATAAATTTGTATTAACCAAGGGTGGCATGTTCATAGGGAAGGGGTACCTTACTGAAGGTCTCTTCAAATTAAACATTGTAATTGTTAATTGCACTGGTAATAGAATGATTGTTTCTGCGTATATGACTTTCTCTGCTTATATGATTGAATCATTTGATATTTGGCATGTTAGACTAGAGCATGTAAATAACAAATTAATTCACAAAATGGTACATTTAAATATTTTACCAAAGTTTAAAATTGATTTAAAACATAAATGTGAAGTTTGCGCTGAATCAAAGTTTGTTAGGCAAACATTTAAGTATGTTCAAGAAAGATCAAGTGAATTGTTAGATTTAATTCATAGTGATCTTTGTTACTTCAAATCAAATCCTACGATATGAGGAAAGAACTACTACATCAGCTTTATTGATGATTTTAGTAAGTACTGTCATGTCTTTTTGATAAAAAATAAAAGTGAAACCTTTGATGTATTTAAAATATATAAGGCAGATGTTTAAAATCAACTTGACAAAAAGATAAAGGTGTTAAGAACTGATCGAGGTGGAGAATATGATTCCATTGAATTTGTTGAACTTTGTAATATAAATGAAATTATTCATCAGACCACCGCGCCAATACACCTCAACAAAATGGCATGGCAGAGAGGAAAAATAGAACTCTCAAGAATATGATTAATTATATGTTGAATGATTTTGGACTTCCCCAAAACTTGTGGTGTGAAGCACTACTGACTGCAAATCATATCTTGAATAAAGTTCCTTCTGAGAAATCTGATAGTTCTCCATATGAGATTTGGAGAAAAAGAAAGCCCACTTACAAAACTTTAAAAGTGTGGAGTTGCTTAGCAAAGGTTCAAATTCCTTTACCAAAAAGGACTAAATTATGACCTAAAACCGTAGATTATGTGTTCATCGATTTTGCTAAGAATAGTTCAGCATATAGATTCTTAGTAGTTAAATCACATATTTCAGATATTAGTGAAAATACTACTATAGAATCTGCATATGCTAAATTTTTTTAGCATATTTCTCCTTTCAAAAGGAAAACAAAATGATTCATCATGAAAAAAGACGGCTGAAGAGAGTCTAGAAGAACCAACCACTTCAAGGGTTCAAGAATAAGAATTGAAACCTAGAAGGGGAAAAAGAATTAAGATTCCAAAGAATTTTGGACCTGATTTTATAAGTCTATTAACTGAAAATGAACCACAGACTTATAAGGAGGCTATGTCTTCACCTGAAGCGCCTTTATGGATGGAAGCAATCAATAGTGAAGTTGAGTCCATTTTACAAAATAATACATGGGAATTGGTTGATCTACCATCCGAAATCAAATCAATTGGATATAAATGGATATTCAAAAGAAAGCTCAAAGCTGACGGTACTATTGATAAATACAAGGCACAATTGGTTGCAAAAGGTTATAGACAAAAGGAAGGTGTAGATTACTTCGACACCTATTCTCCTGTTTCGAAAATAACTTCCATTAGAATGTCGATTTCCATAGCTGCTCAATACAATATCAAAATACACCAAATGGTTGTTAAAACAACATTTCTAAATGGAGAGTTAGAAGAAAAAAGCTATATGGACCAACCTGAAGGGTTCATAGTCAAAGGCCAAGAGAATAAAGTTTGTAGACTTGTTAGGTCATTATATGGACTTAAACAAGCTCCAAAATAATGACATGAAAAATTTGATCATACTATGCTGGCAAATGGTTTCAAAATAAATGAATGTGACAAATGTGTGTACATTAAAGAAATGAAAAACTTTTGTTTCATAGTATGCTTATATGTTGATGACATGTTAATTATGAGCACAAGTAAGGATGCCATAATGTCAACCAAAAAGATGTCGAGTTCCAGTTTTGACATGAAAGACTTAGGTGAAGCAGATTTTATACTGGGAATTCAAATTAAAAGAAATAAAGGTGGTTATGTTCTTACACAATCTCATTATGTTGAGAAAATCTTGAAAAGATTTAATCAATTTGACTGCAAGCCTGTAGTAACTCCTTTTGATGCAAATTGTCATCTTAAGAAAAATAATGGAGAAGCAATTTCTCAATTGGAATATTCTTAAAGTAATTGGAAGCTTGATGTACTTGATGAACTCTACTAGACCTGACATGGCTTATGCAGTTAGCAGGCTGAGTGGATACATAAGTAATCCTAATGATGCTCATTGGGAAACATTAATAAGAGCCCTAAGGTATCTTAAATATACCTTAAATTATGGACTGTTTTATATAAAATATTTATCTGTACTTGAAGGGTATAGTGATGCAAATTGGATTTCTGATAAAACAAAAACCAAATCAACAAGTGGATATATATTCATATTAGGTGGAGCAACGATTTCTTGGAAATCAATAAAACAAATGTGTATAGCACGTTCCACCATGGAATCCGAATTCATTGCTCTTGACAAGGCAGCTGAAGAAGCTAAATGGCTAAGAAATTTCTTAGAATATATTCCTTGTTGGCCAAAACCAATCACAGCAATATGCATACATTGTGATAGTATGGCAACACAAGTAAGAGCAAAGAACAACATATATAATGGTAAGTCGAGACATATAAGGCGCCAACATAATACTATAAGACGATTACTCACAAGTGGAGTAATTAGTATTGATTATGTTAAGTCTAAGGAAAGCATTGCAGATCCTTTGACTAAAGGCTAACCAAAAGATCAAGTGAAGATATTATCGAGGGGAATGGGCTTAAAGCCTATAGAGTAAGTCAAGTCTAGTGGAAACTTAACCTAGCTGATTGGAGATCCCATGGTATAGGTTCAATAGGCAAACTTGTTAAACTTGACTTAACAAATATGACACATAATTACCTGTTCCTATAGTAAAGTAAGTGTGTTGATAAGATGTTTAGGGTATGCAATATTGCATTTAATGACTAAATATAAGTCACCTATATGATAGTAAATGTGGGACCGCATTTATGAGAATAAATAGGCTAAATTCTCTAAAGCTATCATGAACCCAGGATATGTTCAGGACCAAAATGAACAACATAGAATAAAGTGCATCAGGAATCATGTCATAAGTGAGACATATTGTCTTAGTTTACTATAAAAAGTGAACAGTTCAAGATACATGCATCACTGCGTCACGAAGTGAACTCGATATGATCTTACCAGGGTTAGTTCAAGTCTATACGACACTTTCCTTATTAACATGACATGATAATCTCTCTCTCTCAATTATTTTTAAAATAAGTTTGTTCTTTAAATTTTGTGTTTGTGATTTGGTGAAGTAAATTCAGTCAGGGTTGATGATGGTTACAATACAAATGTGGGGTATTGTTAAACTTTAAAGGTTCTTTGAGTTTGTATTGTATCCGATTTTTAGTCCCACATGGGAAAGAAACTTTTTGTTTCTTTCCATATAAGAGATCTTTTACTTGAAGTAAGTGGTTAAGTGAATGTGGGGTTGGAGGAAAAGACCAAGGATATTATCTATTGATTAATACACATTAAATACTTGATATTTAATATGTTTTTGATAGAGCCTTGGGCCTTTGGAGCTAATGATTAATTAACTTAGCCAATTCACAACATGAGTTTTTTTATTTTTTATTTTACTTTTTTACATTAAATTTAGTTAATTTTGTAGTTGGTAATTATTGGTGAACAGTTACAACCTTTGGTTATTTAAAAGGTGTTTGATTAGTGGGATAATTGGTGGTCAATGAACCACACCACTAATAACCTCGTTTTGAACAGTTGTAACTGTTCAAGAGATGCAATTTTTGGTTTATAAATAAAAATGGTTTTAACTTCATTTGAGTACTAAGAAAAGATTTTTCGAAATTGAGATTATTTTCTCTGGTTTTTTAGAGAGATTTTTGTTGTTGTAGAAGATAGGATTTTTGGTTGGCGCGTAATCAAAGATCAATCCAGTTGTATCCTGGAGACGAACCCCTTGCAGCATTCATACACAGAATTAGAGGAAATTTGGTCTTAGGACATTGCCATTAAGTGCAAGCCTCTGGTATTATTTTATTTAGTTCTTTGTAATTGAATTCAAGCATGATATATTATAGTTCAGCAATATGCATGTTTTTTTATGTTTGGTCTAACAGAATGAAGTCTAGGGTATTGGATCTACTTATAGACTCGCCACGTATGTGACGACTTAAGTTGGTTTATGTCCTAACTAAGTCTCAAAGCACCTAAAATTCTAGTAATATGTTAACCCCCAAAAAATTATTCTAAAAAACATAATCTAAAGTCAAGCCTAACAATACTCAAGGGGTGGTCCAGTGCCTCTGATGCAAATCAAACATTCATAGCACCTGTAAAAATCCAAGAAACCAAGTTAGGGTTTTGTTGACAATAAAAAACTAAAAACTAAACTAAAAGTGAAATAAATGTTAGAAGTACAAGAAATAAACAACAAAGCTAGGTTGCCTCCCAACAAGCGCCTTTCTTTTAAGTCTTTAGCTAGATTTGACATGATTTATCGTGTGATGCCCCTCCTTTCGAGATATCAACAATAAATGGTGCATCTATAGCTTTAGGAAATGAAACATGCATGCCCTCCTTCAGACTTGGGAGCTCATTTGGAACCTCTAACACAAAAGATTATGTCGCATCATGATCATCCAACACAAAGGTGTCAGTACTGTAAAAAATCTGTGAACGCTCCATTACTTCCATCCCTTGTAAGGTTTAACAAATATGCATGGGAGGGCGGGTGGTTTCACCAACACCAGAGGTTGGTCTTTCTCGTTCTCTTTCTACAACTCCTCCAGCCTTTTGGAAATGACTTCGATTTTCATCTCGTTTTCCTCCTCTTCATATTGTGCAATGACAATGTCTGGCTCAGTTTGAAAGACTTCAAGTTCTTTCGTCGTTTTGCTCCAATAGTCGTCCACTTGTGTATCTTCATTCACCTAAACACTTTTCGGTGTATCAACACTCACATTCTACTCTGGGTAAAAAATTGGTTATGTACTACACAACTCTTTCTCGTCAATCATATTTTGAAGTGTGGTATTTACTTGAATAAGTTAAGTTTCCAAATTTTACAACCCAGAATCCACATGCTGAAATTGTTGAAAATTTTCATGAAGGCGTTGTTGACTAACTATTAATTGCTTCAACATATCTTCCGAGGATGTGCTTTGTTGAAATTGTTAGTTCTCTTCATGACACTGTTGATGAACTTGTTGAAAAGGTAGTTCTTTAAAGATCAAGTCATTGATTATGTCTTGTATGGACCTCTCTTCATTTGAGGAATCCGTGGACTTGGCATGAGCTCAAAGAAGTCAGGTTGTGGTGATGCATAGCTAGAATAGTGATGCTTCTCATACTTTGGATAGTAAGGACAAGCATAAGTCGAATGAGATTAATATGCACAAGTTTCACAAACCTTGACCTGTTGCACAAAAGAATACAGGTTAGAAAATTGATGTTCGTTATGCGACATAATAATATGAGTCTTTGAATCGACCATAATTGTAGGAGTAGGAGGCCACCGTGAAGTCGTCTACATACATGCTAAGAACAAGGGACTAAACAGACAAAATAAAAAAATAAAAGAAAACCAAAGAAAGATAAAAAAACTAATCCCCAGCAACGGCACCAAAAATTGATGCACACCGAACACGTCAATTAAATATAATTCTTAAACCAACTATTTTGTATATAGTGGCTAAAGGTCAATCCTACAGAGATTTGTATTCTTTCTAAGGTTTTAAAAGAAAGAGAAAAACGAGGGTCTTAAAAGAATAAACAAATTAACTAATCTAAATAACAACAAAATAAATAATGTAATGGAAATTTTCTTGAAATCAATTAATGAAAAATATCTAGGTTAAGACATACAAGTTCAGCTCAATAAAAGATTGGATTTGGTCATCAATCTATATAAAGTATGTAAATCAAAAGTATCTTAGTATTGCTATAGACCCGGTAACATATGCAGTTTCTCGCACTTCCTATTCTTGATAGCCAAGGTACAACAATGACTACTTCCCTAGCCAATCGTATAACCCTATACTCAAGCGCATCGGGTTTAACACGATGACCGCAATGGGTTTTGTGAAGGCACTACAACTAGACAACTGGATCACTAGTACATCCGATTTAGCCTAGATCCCAAATGTATTATTTGACCAATCCTAAAAAGGGCAAACCAATTGGTATGATCAATTGTCACTTGTGTGGTCTTATCGCATAAAGACGGACGCATACGACTCACTAGCAGTTACATCAAGGTTTAAATCAAAGCTTAACCCTAATTAATCAACCAATAACAAAGGGAATAAAATACCAACAAAAAATAATAAAATTAAAATAAATAAATCTCACAAACCCATAGATAAAAATGGTCGAAGGTCCTTCGCAGTTTTGCTTAGGCAATGAGATTAATGTCTTTTAGTTGAAAAATACATAGTGAATAGTAATGGAAGCGAAGAGGCAGAGAGAATCTGAGAGCCACCAAATAAACCCTAATGTCTTAATATGTGTTGTTATGCTGGTTTCCGAATTTCCATGCGCATGCTTTGCTTTGATTTCTGGATCAATGTGCACATCGAGGCTGATCTATGGGTAAAAGTAATTTTTTTGGATTAGGAATTAATTTGTGCACATATCTTCGTATCATGATGGATCTCTGCCATTGCCATCAAATAGTAAACACCTCATGACATCATCATGATGCCATCACCACTAAATAATTTTTTCTTACCCATCTGATTAATTTATATGTTGAATTGAATGAGAACGTCCCATGCACCACTTAATATAAGCACGTCACCAATACTGCCAATGCTGCCTCGAGAAACATATACGTCACTTTTTGATGCAACTTGCCACGGGTCTTTAAAAATTTGTTTCACACCATTTTCACTCTCGATTTCGATTATGCACATTATAAACCTGTAAATTACAAATAAGAGATATTAGTGCAATATACTAGAGACTTTTGAACCTAAAAACACATTAAATACACAATTAGAATTAACGTAAATACTGACATATCACTACTGTCTAAATGGTTATTCGCGATTTCATCAAATACCTATAGCCCCAGAAGATCAGAAAAAAATTTTACTTGCCCATTGGGTTCATTTGCTTATAGACGTATGCCTTTTGATTTACGTAATACACCTGCAACTTTTCAAAGGATTATGATTAGTATTTTCTCTTATTTTGTGAAAACTTTTATAGAAGTCTTCATGGATGATTTTACTATTTATTGTAATTCTTTCCTTGAATGTTTAGTTAATTTAACTAAAGTGCTTAAGAGATGCATAGAAAAGAATTTAGTATTAAATTATGAAAAATGTCATTTCATGGTAGATTAAGAACTTATATTAGGACATATAGTGTCACATAAAGGAATATAGGTAGATCTAACAAAAATTCAAGTCATCAAAACTTTACCTTACCCCACTACAGTGAGAGAAATACATTTATTTCTTGCCCATGCAGGATTTAATAGAATATTTGTGAAACGTTTTTCTAAAATAACATAACCTTTATGCAAACTTTTACAAAAAGACGTTCCTTTTAAATTTACCAATGATTGCAAGATAGCATTTAATAAATTAAGGGATTCTTTAACAACCATACCAGTGATCAAATCATCAGATTGGTCGTTTCGCTTTGAAATAATGTGTGATGCAAGTAACTATGCAGTTGGAGCTATTTTAGGTCAAAAAGTAGCAAAGGAATCTCACGTTATATATTATGCTTCTAGGACACTAAATCCAGCCCAACATAATTGTACCACTACTGAAAATGAACTTTTAGCAGTGTTGTTTGCCTTAAAAAAATTTGGAGCGTATTTATTAGGAACAAAAGTAATATGTTATTTAAAGCATGCTACATTGCGATACTTAATGATAAAACAAGATGTTAAACCAATACTAATGTCACGACCCAAATCTCTAACCCTGGTTTAAATTCCTTAATCAGGATTACCGAACTTTGATGTGGGACCCACACTGTGATACGTGCATCGACCAAGGCACGTGGCTGAGGTATATGATATTTTTGTTTTCATGTATGCCTAGTGTTATATATTGTGTAGACTTATTAAGTCATTTTTGTATAGTTGTAGGCGTCGAGACGAGAACGGGGACACGCCTCGATATGCTTGTCGACGCAGGTACCGGGTAGTCGACGGGACCGACTATTAGGTCGGGAAAACGAGAACACAAAATTAAATAAAGATTTGTCACATAACGAATATGAAATATATATATATATATATTAGGTTACGAACGACGCGACGGTGCGCGGATATCACGGTTCGGACGCGAAATCGGGCGTCGAAACGCCCGAAAACACAGACAAGTATCTTAGTGGTGTCACAGTTAGGTGTCGGTTGTACACACACACCACAACACACTTGTCCAACAACACTCCACACCTGTCCACAATCACACCACGTGTTCACCACCTCATTTGCACCTACACACCACATACACACAACACACATGCAAACACACAGCCGGGAGAGAAGAAAGAACCGAGAGAGGAAGAAGAAGAAAAGGAGAGAGGAGGAGGAGGAGAAGTGATGTGCCGGGAAAGAGAGTGAGGTGAGTCGTTGATGTTGTTGTTGTTTGGTTATGTGGTGTGTCGGCCATGGTGGCCGAGAGTGGGTTCGGCCATGGTCGACCGAGGTGGAGATGGCAGGGGTGTCTCCCCTACCATCGGTTCCACCGGGGTTGGGGTGGAGAACCACCCCAACCCATCACCGGAAGAGAAAAACAAAAAAAAAATTTCTTCTTCCTCCCGATACGCGCGTGTGCACCCCGTTGCTGAGCCGAGCCTAGAACAGGTCCAGGCCGGGTCAGGTCCGACCAGTCTGGGTCAACCCGACCCCCTCCCTTACTGGGCCGGCCCAGAACGGGCCAGGCCGGGTCGGACCAGACCCAACGGTAAAAAAAAAAACTAGAAAAGAAGAGAAAAAGGGAAGAAAAATGAAAGAAAACTTGAAAAAATCCTAGAAAAATTGGAAAAATTGGGAAAATTATATTTCAATAAAATAAAGTTGATTGAACCAATTTGAATACACAATAAACCACTATACTTGAACTAATGAGACACCAAACTCACGAACCTATAAAAAGGGCACGGGAAAGCGAAGGCCAATAAAACTAGGATGTTACTTTGTTGTTGTGAGTATACCCATTGACAATTTTATTTTGCATTTCATTAATTCCTGTAAATTGTTGTCCTTGCATAGTCTTTTTGACTATTTACCTTTGTACTCTTATATCATGTGTTTCTTTGTATCTATGCTCGTTTGATGAGTCTAGTTTGCATGATATCCATTTATTTGATTTAATTCATTGATTCCATTCCATTCTATGTCTATTCTTGTTGTTTTAAATGTGAATTGAATGATAAATAGCATGCACTATGCCTTGACAATCCGTACTTGATATTTCTTGAAAATTTAAAAGTAGTTGTTGCATTTAGGCCCCGTACTTGATCGAGGTGTGCACGAATCACAGGGTTAGAGTCCCTGGGGATGTCGCCACATGTTACCTGACATTGTATGACACTCGGGGTTAGAGTCCCTGAGGTGGTCTACACACCGGGGTTAGAGTCTTTGGTAACACTTGGGTTAGAGACCCTTGTGCTATATGATTATTGGGTCGGGGTGACACGTTTCACTACCGACCGGACCTAAATCACTACTACTTAGCCTAGTGTCAATATCACTTGTTTAACTCTGGTATTTAGTCGCATATGGTTTATTTTTCTGTTTTCCAATTTATATGCTTTTAAATACCATTTGAATATTTGGAAACGCAAATTAAACTTGTCATCGGGGATTACTGTTTTATTCTTGTACTCACCGTCCTTTTTATGACGGTGGGTGCAGAGCCGTCTACTAGTAAGCCGGGCAAAGAGAAGATCGGCAATTATCCCTAAGCCCGCGGCGAGTCACTGTATCGATTGTAGGTCTTCTTTTGATATTTTGATTGTATAGTTTATATATGTCTTTCAGATATTTTTTGGGGTTGTGTATTGGGTTGAGCGGTAGTTCCCCGACTTGACTTAGAACATTTTATCGTTTCAATGAATTTTGAAGACTATATATATATATATATATATATATATATATATATATATATATGCGATGACATTTTCTGATTTTCCACACTTAAGATATTATAAATGGCTTCTGCATAATCAATAAGACTTCCGCTAATAAATTCATTTAATAAAAGGTTTAATTAGAAATGGCTGACTAATACGTAGTTAAGTCTGCGTGGATATGATTAGGGCTTAATTATGGGATTAGGTCGGGCGGTGCCCTAGGTTAGGAGAGGGGCTCGTCACAGTTGGTATCAAAGCTTAGGTTCAGGCGAACCTAGGGGAAAGTTTAATGGCTTAAGACATTGTGATACCAACGTTACAGTTGGTATCAGAGCCTAGGTGTTAGAACCTTAGGGAGAAATAAGAAAAACACGAACTCGTATAAAACACAAACCTTAGAAGTGGAAACCAGATGATCCTTGCCTAGAAATTTTTTGTTGGGAATTAAGTGAAGGTGAGATGGGAATTTCTTATATGTACGTGTTAGTTTCTATATGTGTATATATGCATTATGCCACGTAGTAGCTGATTCGCGTTCGCTATCCGCGTAAAGACACCGATAAGGGATTCGCGCGAAGCTGGAGACCCCCTAGCTAGCGGCAGTCAGCCTCCCACCATATCTATTGACAGTTTTTAGAGGATGTCTGATCGGACGACCGCTCAGGAGCGACAGATCGTCGATTTCATCGCTTACATGTCAGCGTAGAGGACTGCACTGATTTTAATCGCCCCGTCACCACAGCTACTACTACAACACCCCGACCACGAGACTCAGCACTACGATAATTCAACTTACATCTAGTGGAGAAATGGAGACTCTAGGTAGCGTTGTACGCAGTAGCGGTGAGTCAAGGACCCAGATTTGGGGGAGAAGGGGTTCATCACACCTTCGATGTCACCGTGGGGAGCGTCAATTCTGTTTGTGAAGAATAAGGATGACAGTTTGAGACTATGCATCGACTACAACGCAGATGGTTGGAGTTCTTGAAGGACTACGAATTTTCTTAGAGTATCACCCAGGAAAAGCGAACGTAATCGCAGATGAGCTGAGTAGGAGCCCGAGTAGAGATGCTGAGGTGGTCAGATGTCACATGATGTATGAGTACGGATTACTCGAAGCAGCAGTGACGGCATGTCGGACCAAGATTCCTACCGATACTCGGGTGATGATTTGTGCACAAATGAGACTACAGATCGTGTCTACACAGCGAGTGTCAGAGAGTCAGAGGACCGACCGGTTATACTCAAAATTCAGCGAGTTAGCGCAGAATGCATAGTGTACAAATTGGGTAGAGACGACAGATCTGTGTCTGAGGTACCGAAGCTGAGAGATGAGATCTTTCAAGAGTCGCACTGTTCCAGATTTACCGTACATCGAGAAAGGACTAAGATGTACCACGACATGAGGAGACATTTCTGGTGGCTTGGGATAAAGGCAGACATGTCTAGATTCATTAGGAGCTGTAGTATCTGTTGTTGGGTTTTGGGGTTCATACGAAGCGGAGATTACAAAACAATTTTGACAAAAACCCCAACAGGATCTGAATCTAATTCCATTAAAAACGTTTAAACCATGAAAACTTAATCATACCTCAGTCGCAATGTACCTTTCTGAAGGTTAATCGATCTCTAAGGCGCTGCCAATGACGAACGCCCTCTACCAGTAGTCCACACACGAACGGCGGCCGAGATTCAAAGTGCTAGCTTCGAGAGAATACCAAACCTTCTGTTTTTCTCTCCAAAACGATCCAGAGCATACCAAAAAACCCTAAGTCGTTTCTGAAACGAAAATAGAGTTTCGGCCTTTTGATCTTTCGTCTGTGTGTTCTAACTTAAAGCGTTTATTTATACAACCTTTGTATATAGACGTTTAAGTAAATTACACATATACCCCTACATAAAGAAGTATAAGTGTAATACACCACAAGGACGTTTCCGTCATGACTTTTATCATATAAAATTCATTTTTCTGAACCATCTTAAAATCTCGCAAAACCATTCTTAGTGTGCGACCCAATAGGCTCATACAACGTTGGCAGTGTACCAAAACACATTTTGGTATACAAGTCATAAGCGGCCTCTAGCAAGACATTATGACTACCCAAGTTGTACGAATATCAAATCGATACAACCTAATCAATAGTGTATATAACATCCTTTTATCACACGATATCCTTTTGATCAAACATAAGGCATGGAATTGTCATCCAACATGTTCAATCGTACTAGTCTCGATCTCTAGGTAGACTGAAAACATCCAAGTGACATTGATCAATATCAATTCACTTATACTAGGTCTTTTAACGGTCTAACACAACGAGGGATCCACTGAATATCTCTCTTTATATGAAAGGGACAAATTCTATCTTGATTACACAACTTCATCACATTGCTCACATAGTAACCAATCACGACCTTTATAATCGTCCGGTTAAAGACAACGTTTGATAGTGTCAAATCACTATGTTCCTAATGTTGAAGTCTCTGATAATCTCAAGTCAGAGGACAGAAAAATATACCTATCATGAGAAACAACTATGACTTAATCCATGTGATGTTCTCATAGCGAGTCGGTCCAGTACTTTGTTCCTTGACAAGTACTCGTGATCTTGATTCGTATCCCTATACGTATAATCATCATATGATCATCAATCAAGACTCACACTAGTTTTAATTCATTAAAGTCCCCAGTATAATGATCGATTATGGATATTTAGGATATTTCTGTAAATACCCATGGATCTTATTATAATGTAAACATGCAAATTAATTATAATAAACAGCAAATGAAATCCTCTATTTTATTAACTAAAAGTATTCATAAAGACAGTTAATGGATTGACTTAGGGCACATGCCCCAACATCTCCCACTTGCATTAGGGCCAATCATATATGCATCTAACGCCTAATGATCTAACATGACCATCATGTTTTGCTTGTGGAAGAGCTTTTGTCAATGGATCCACAACGTTGTCTTCAGTAGGTACTCTACAAATCTTTACATCTCCCCTCTCAATAATTTCTCCGATGAGATGAAAGCGCCTGAGTATATGTTTGGATTTGTGGTGTGATCTAGGTTCCTTGGCCTGTGCTATTGCCTCATTATTGTCACAATACAAACAAACAGGGTTAGCAATACTTGGAACCACACCTAGTTCAGAAATGAACTTTTCGATCCAAATCGCCTCCTTTCTTTGCATCGGACGCCGCTATATACTCACTTCTATTGTAGAATATGCCACGCCTCTTGCTTTGAACTTTTCCACTTCTCGCACCCCCATTCAAAATAAACACATATCCAGATTGCGATCTAAAATCATCTATATCAGTTTGAAAACTTGCATCTGTGTAACCATTTACAACTAGATCATTTTCAAAACAACCATAGACCAAGAACACTTCCTTAGTCCTTCTTAAGTACTTAAGGATGTTCTTTACTGCTATCCGGTGACGCTCACCAGGATCTGACTGATATTTGCTTGTAGTGCTCAAAGCATATGATACATCAGGTCGAGTGCATAGCATGACATACATGATAGATCCAATAGCCGATGCATATGGAATCTTATTCATACGGCCTCGCTCATCATTTGTCCTAGGAAATTGATTCTTGGTGAGACTTATGCCATGAGACATTGGCAACAATCCTCTTTTAGAGTCTTGCAAACTGAACATATTCAGCACATTGTCTATGTAAGCGCTCTGACTTAGACCGATTAACCTCTTAGATCTATCCCTATAGATCCTTATCCCTAGGATATAGGTTGCATCTCCTAAGTCTTTCATTGAGAAACACTTCCCTAACCAAGACTTGACATTCTGCAATGTTGGGATGTCATTTTCAATGAGTAATATATCATCAACATACATACACTGAAAAAACAACTACACTCCCACTGACCTTCTTGTATACACAAGGCTCATATTCGTTCTTAATAAAATAAAAATCCTTGATTGCTTCATCAAAACGAAGATTCCAACTCCGAGAAGCTTGCTTTAATCTATAAATGGATCTTCGAAGTTTGCATACCTTCCTAGAATTCTCAGGATGTACAAAACCTTCAGGTTGTGTCATACACACGTCCTCAAGCAGCTTTCCATTAAGAAATGTTGTTTTTACATCCATTTGCCATATTTCATAGTCATAATATGCAGCAATGGCAATTAAAATTCTTATGGATTTAAGCATGGCTACTTGCAAAAAAGTTTCATCATAATCAACACCTTAAGTCTGCCTGAAACCTTTTGCTACAAGTCTTGCTTTAAAAGTATGCACATTGCCATCTATGTCAATTTTCTTCTTGAAAACTCATTTACATCCAATGGTCTTACCACCTTCAGGTAAATCAACCAAGTTCCAAACTTGGTTATCATACATGGATTGCATCTCAAAGTTCATGGCACTTGGCCATTTATCTGAGTCTGGTACAGACATACCCTCCTGATAAGTGGTGGGCTCATTTTGATCCATAAGCAACACATCACGATTATCAGTAATAAGAAATCCGAATCTCCTTGGCTCATGTCTTACCCTACCAGATTTACTTGGGCCTTGTGTCACTTGCGGAAGTTCAACTGGTTCAGAACGTTGTTGAACTTCCAGAAGCGGTTCAGGGTTTATCTGTGATTCTTGAACTTCTTCAAGATTTATTTCTCTCCCACTAGTGTCTTTTGAAATAAACTATTTTTTCATAAAGGCACTATACCGAGCAACAAACACTTTGTTCTCAGCGGGAGTACAAAAGTAATATCCTTTTGTTTCATTAGGATACCCCACAAATAAACACTTGTCAGATTTAGGTGCTAGTTTTTATGAGACTTGTCGTCTTACGTAAGCCTCACATCCCCAAATCTTAAGGAAAGACAAACTAGGTTTATTCCCGTACCATATCTTATATGGTGTTTTATCAACCGCTTTAGAAGGAACTCGATTTAGAGTGAAAGCTGCAGTTTGTAATGCATAACCCCAAAAGCATATTGAAAGATCTGCGTGACTCATCATAGATCGAACCATATCTAATAAGGTTCGATTTCTCCTTTCAGAAACTCCATTCCATTGTGGAGTTGCTGGTGGAGTCAATTAGGAGACAATCCCACAATTTCTAAGATGATCATCAAATTCTTGGCTTAAATATTCACCGCCTCGATCTGATCGAAGTGTTTTGATAGTTTTACCAAGTTGATTATGCACTTCATTTTGAAAAGTTCGAAACATCTCAAATGATTCAGCTTTATGTTTCATAAGATATACATAACCATATCTGCTGAAATCATCAGTAAATGTAATGAATTACTGATAACCTGCTCTAGCCATTGTGTTTAAAGGACCGCATACATCAGTATGTATTAGACCCAACAAATCACTTGCCCTTTCACTGTGTCTAGTAAAGGGATTTTTAGTCATCTTGCCTAGTAAACAAGATACGCATGTTTCATATGTTTCTAAATCAAATGAATCTTGAAGCCCATCTTTATGGAGCTTCGTTATGCGTTTCTCGTTTATGTGTCCGAAACGACAATGCCAAAGATAGGTTTGATTACAGAAATGACAATTTTCTTCTTTTTCTTTTGGGTGTTTTGAAGCAGGAATAGGCCTGGTCTTGACTTGTTCCATAGGCTTTGCGACAGGTGCAGCAACAGCCTTGGCAACTCTAGCCTTGCCTTTGCCTTTTTTCTTCATTCCCTTTCCCTTTTAGACCATCAACATATTACTAAAGGGTTTCTTGATATTTTGTTCAGCAGTTTTGAGCATCAAATGCAACTCTGAAATTGATTTCTCCATATTATTCATATTGTAGTTCATTACAAATTGTGAGTAACTTTCTGGTAATGAATTCAGGATCAAATCCGTAGCCAACTCTTGGCTTATGGGAAATCCGAGCCTATCAAGTTGGTCAACATAGCCCTTCGTCTTCATAACATGAGGACTAACTGACGAACCCTCAGTCATCTTGCAAGAATGTAGGTTTTTGACTGTCTCGAACCTTTCTTGCCTAGCTTGCTGTTGGAACATTTCCTTCAGCGTTATAGCCATGTCGTAGGCTTCCATTAGTTCCATGTCCTTCTGAAGTTCAGGAACCATAGTTGTCAGCATAATACATGCAACATCAATAGAATCGCTGACATGTTTATTATGCGCATCCTTCACAGCTTTCGTAGCATTGGCTAGTGGGACCTCAGGGATTGGAGCATCCAGGGCATACAACTTACGTTCATGCTTAAGAACAATTCTAAAGTTTCTGAACCAGTCAAGAAAGTTAGTCCCAGATAGCTTATCCTTCTCAAGGATGGATCGCAGTGACAGGGGATTATTGTTACTTGAAAAGGCCATTGATCTACAATAAAGATTATGCAAAGTTTATTTTAGTATAGAGGAATAGACTCCCACTAAATTAACAACCCTCATAAAACGTACTGTTTATTTAGGGGACTAAAATCCATATTTCACCTAATTCTCGTGATGTACCTATATAGCATGAAACACGAACTAGATTATTTAGGTAGGTAACAGTTACCAATTACATCTTATGTAATTTTTAGATCCTTTTATGAGATATGGGACATCTTATGTCTTAGCAAGTTTTTATCTCATCATTTGCCTAAAGCTCAAAACCATTTTGATGGCTTTATTAAGTCGGACCATTTTAAACATTAAGGTAACTCTTACCCAACTTGTCTCACCATGATAACACAATACACCCAGCTATGGCTGAAGTTATATTAGTGTGATCGAGACCTTGACAAGTGTTTAAAATGGATGGCACGAGTCTTAAAATTTAATAGAGGGATTTTATTCGATTTTAGTGATTTTATGTAAACAATGAAATATCATATATTTTATTAATTTGTTCAATCACTTAACAATTTGGAAAAAAAATATTTTTATACTTTTCACTAACAAAAGAATTTCCGTACACTAGGATTAGTTAGATACGGTCCCCCGTGCCAATCAATGGCGGGTAATGTAAAATGCGCCCCGATTTTATTTTTTTTTTCTTAGAAGACAAATCTCAATTCCGAAAATTAGAATTCGCTATAGAAAATCATAATTTTCGCTGATTTTATTATCATAAATTAACCCCTTAATTTATCCGAAATTAAGTCAATTAAAACATTTTATTTAACCCGGACCCACATCTAACTAATCATCTTATCCTAATCCAATTAGGATTTAAGATATTTGAATCCTAGTATATCACCAATAACAAAATTCTTGATATTTATCTCCTATTCTAATTTGTTATCTATCTTTATCAAGTAGAAACTTCATAACAAAATATATATAACAAGATAAATAATTAATTTCAAAAATTAATTATTTATTTTGGATTTAAGATATTTGAATCCTAGTATATCACCAATATATCACCAATAACAGGATTCTTGATATTTATCTCTTATTCTAATTTGTTATCTATCTTTATCAAATAGAAACTTCATAACAAAATAGATATAACAAGATAAATAAATAATTTCGAAAATTAATTATTTATTTTGGATTTAAGATATTTGAATCCTAGTATATCACAAATAACAAGATTCTTGATATTTATCTCATATTCTAATTTGTTATCTATCATTATCAAATAGAAACTTCATAACAAAATAGATATAACAAGATAAATAAATAATTTCGAAAATTAATTATTTATAAATAAATAATTTCGAAAATTAATTATTTGCAATTTCGGTCTTCATCCAAATAATCACAAACATGTAATTGAATCATGAACTATTATCCCAATCAAACCTAATGGTGTCATGGATCACAGAACACGAAACTCAATTCATTAAAATTATTTGAATTAACCTAACATGGTTAGTAGCATGTACGAAACTGATTTTTAATTAAATCATGAATATGTGTATCATATACACAAAACATGATAATAAATCTCAAAGACAACTTATGTATATCACATATACATCAACTATTAACATGTTTTCAATCATATATCATGTATATATCAGAAGAAAACTTGCAATGAATTTAATGGAATCAAACTCGAAGGCTCTGATACCACTGTTGGGTTTTGGGGTTCATACGCAGCGTAGATTACAAAACAATTTTGACAAAAACCCCAACATGATCCGAATCTAATTCCATTAAAAACGTTTAAACCATGAAAACTTAATCATACCTCAGTCGCAATGTACATTTCTGAAGGTTAATCGATCTCTAAGGCGCTGCCAACGACGAACGCCCTCTACCAGTAGTCCACACATGAACGGCGGCCGAGATTCTAAGTGCTAGCTTCGAGAGAATACCAAACTTTTTGTTTTTTCTCTCCAAAACGATCCAGAGCATACCTAAGTCGTTTCTGAAACGAAAATAGAGTTTCGGCCTTTTGATCTTTCGTCTGTGTGTTCTAACTTAAAGTGTCTATTTATACAACCCTTGTATATAGACGTTTAAGTAAATTACACATATAACCATACTTAAAGAAGTATAAGTGTAATACACCACAAGGACGTTTCCGTCATGAATTTATCATATAAAATTCATTTTTCTGAACCATCTTAAAATCTCGCAAAACCATTCTTAGTGTGCGACCCAATAGGCTCATACAACGTTGGCAGTGTACCAAAACAAATTTTGGTATACAAGTCATAAGCGGCCTCTAGCAAGACATTATGACTACCCAAGTTGTACGAATATCAAATCGATACAACCTAATCAATAGTGTATATAATTTCCTTTTATCGCACGATATCCTTTTGATCAAACATAAGGCCTGGAATTGTCATCCAACATGTTCAATCGTACTAGTCTCAATCTCTAGGTAGACTGAAAACATTCAAGTGACATTGATCAATATCAATTCACTTATACTAGGCCTTTTAACAGTCTAACACATCGAGGGATCCACTGAATATCTCTATTTATATGAAAGGGACAAATTCTATCTTGATTACACAACTTCATCACATTGCTCACATAGTAACCAATCACAACCTTTATAATCGTCCGGTTAAAGACAACGTTTGATAGTGTCAAATCACTATGTTCCTAATGTCGAAGTCTCTGATAATCTCAAGTCAGAGGACTGAAAAATATACTTATCATGAGAAACAACTATGACTTAATCCATGTGATGTTCTCATAGAGGGTCGGTCCAGTACTTTGTTCCCTGACAAGTACTCGTGATCTTGATTCGTATCCCTAAATGTATAATCATCATATGATCATCAATCAAGACTCACACTAGTTTTAATTCATTAAAGTTCCCAGTATAATGATCGACTAGGGACATTTAGGATATTTCTGTAAATACCCATGGATCTTATTATAATGTAAACATGCAAATTAATTATAATAAACAGCAAATGAAATCCTCTATTTTATTAACTAAAAGTATTCATAAAGACAGTTAATGGATTGACCTAGGGCACATGCCCCAACATCTGTCAGCAAATGAAGTCCGAGCATCGCAGACTCGAGGGATTTCTACAGCCGTTTCTCATTCCCCGATGGAAGTGGGAAGACATCTCTATGAATTTTGTCAGAGGATTGTCGAGGACCGCGAGGAGACATGATTCAATCTGAGTTATAGTTGACTGACTGATGAAGTCTGCTCATTTCCTGCCAGTGGCATCGCATTACACGTTCGTTCAGCTGAGCGTACTGTTCGAGAGAGAGATTATTAGGCTGCACGGGGTACCATTAACGATCACATCAAATCGAGATGCTACGTATACGTCCAAGATGTGGCGGAGTATGCAAGAGCAGTACGGTACGCGCCTACAGTTCAATACGACTTTCCACTCTCTGACCGACGGGCAGACTGCGAGGTTGATTCAGGTCCTCGAGGACATGTTGCGGGCATGTGTGTTGGAGTTTGGCAGATCTTGGGCGTAGTACCTACCGTTATGTGAGTTTGCTTATAACAACAGTTATCAGGCTAGCATTGAGATGACGCCATTTGAGGCTTTGTATGACAGACCGTGTCGTTCGCCATCGTGTTGGGCTGAGCAAGAGGACCGAGAGATATTGGGGCCTGAAATTGATGTTAACCACACAGAAAAGGTTAAACCGATCCGTCAGAGACTCAAATGAGCGCATGAGAAACAGAAGAGATATGCAGATAAGTATCGCGACGATCTTGCGTATTCCGAGGGAGCCTTTGTCTTTTTAAAGGTTTCCCCTCGTAAGGTTTTCAGAGATTTGGGGTGAAATGCAAGTTTGCACCGAGGTATATCGGGCTTTCATGATTAAGAAATGAGTCGGGAAAATGACATACATGTGAGATAGATTCTCGTACCGGTTCGAGTCAGGTAGAACCGTAACTTAAACTTAATTTCGAAGACGAAATTTTCATTTTGTTGGGAATATTTGTCACGGCCCAAATCTTTAACCTTGGTTTAAATTCCTTAATCAGGATTACCGAACTTTGACGTGGGACCCACACTGTGATACGTGCACCGACCGAGGCACGTGGCTGAGGTATATGATATTTTTGTTTTCATGTATGCCTAGTGTTATATATTGTGTAGACTTATTTAAGTCATTTTTGTATAGTTGTAGGCGTCGAGACGAGAACGGGGACACGCCTCGATATGCTTGTCGACGCGGGTACCGGGTAGTCGACGGGACCGACTATTAGGTCGGGAAAATGAAAACACAAAATTAAATAAAGATTTGTCACATAACAAATATGAAATATATATATATATATATATATATATATATATTATGTTACGAACGACACGACGGTGTGCGGATATCACGGTTCGGACGCGAAACTGGGCATCGAAACGCCCAAAAACACAGACAAGTGTCTTAGTGGTGTCACAGTTAGGTGTCACTTGTACACACACACCACAACACACTTATCCACCAACACTCCACACATGTCCACAATCACACAACGTGTTCACCACCTCACTTGCACCTACACACCACATACACGCAACACACATGCAAACACACAGTCGGGAGAGAAGAAGGAACCGAGAGAGGAAGAAGAAGAAAAGGAGAGGAGGATGAGGAGAAGTGATGCGCCGGAAAGGAGAGTGAGGTGAGTCGTTGATGTTGTTATTGTTTGGTTGTGTGGTGTGTCGGCCATAGTGGCCGAAAGTGGGTTCGGCCATGGTCGACCGAGGTGGAGATGGCAGGGGTGTCTCCCCTTCCATCGGTTCCACTGGGGTTGGGGTGGAGAACCACCCCAACCCATCACCGGAAGAGAAAAACAAAAACAAAAAAAATTTCTTCTTCCTCCCGCCCCTTGCTGGGCCGAGCTTGGACCTGTTATGGCCCAGGCCGGGTCGGGTCCGACCCGTTTGGGTCGACCCGACCCCCCTCCCTTACTGGGCCGAGCATGGACTTGTTCTGGTCTAGGCCAGGCCGGGTCGACCCAAACGGATCGGACAAAACCCAAACAGGAAAAAAAAAAAATAGAAAAAGAAGAGAAAAAATGGAAGAAAAATGAAAGAAAATTTGGAAAAATTTTGGAAAAATTGGAAAAAATTGGAAAAATTCTATTTCAATAAAATAAAGTTGATTGAACCAATTTGAATACACAATAAACCACTATACTTGAACTAATGAGACACCAAATTCAGGAACCTAGGAAAAGGGCACGGGAGAGCGGAGGCCAGTAAAGCAAGGACGTTAATTTGTTGTTGTGAGTATACCCATTGACAATTTTATTTGGCATTTCATTCCTGTAAATTGTTGTCCTTGCATAGTCCTTTTGACTATTTACCTTTGTACTTTATATCATGTGTTTCTTTGTGTCTATGCTCATTTGATGAGTCTAGTTTGCATGATATCCATTTATTTGATTTAATTCATTGATTCCATTCCATGCTATGTCTATTCTTGTTGTTTTAAATGTGAATTGAATGATAAATATCATACTCTATGCCTTCCCAATCCATACTTGGTATTTCTTAAAAATTTTAAAAGTAGTTGTTGCATTTAGGTCTCGTACTTGATTGAGGTGTGCGCGAATCACGGGGTTAGAGTCCCTGGGGACGTCGCCACACGTTACCTGACATTGTATGACGCTCGGGGTTAGAGTCCCTGAGGTGGTCTACACACCAGGGTTAGAGTCTCTGGTAACACTTGGGTTAGAGTCCCTTGTGCTATATGATTATTGGGTCGGGGTGACATATTTCACTGCCGACCGGACCTAAATCACTACTACTTAGCCTAGTGTCAGTATCACTTGTTTAACTCTGGTATTTACTCGCATATGGTTTATTTTTCAGTTTTCCAATTTATATGCTTTTAAATACCATTTGAATATTTGGAAATGCAAATTAAACTTGTCATCGGGGATTACTGTTTTATTCTTGTACTCAACGTCCTTTTTATGATGGTGGGTGCAGAGCCGTCTAATAGCAAGCCGGGCAAAGAGAAGATCGGCTATTATCCTTGAGCCCGCGGTGCGTCACTGTATCGATTGTAGGTCTTCTTTTGATATTTTGATTGTATAGTTTATATATGTCTTTCAGATACTTTTTGGGATTGTGTATTGGGTTGAGCGTTAGTTCCCCGACTTGACTTAGACCATTTTATCGTTTCAATGAATTTTGAAGACTATATATATATGCGATGGCATTTCCTGGTTTTCCACACTTAGGATATTATAAATGGCTTCCGCATAATCAATAAGACTTCCGCTAATAAATTCATTTAATAAAAGGTTTAATTATAAAAGGTTGACTAATACGTAGTTAAGTCTTGCGTGGATATGATTAGGGCTTAATTATGGGATTAGGTCGGACGGTGCCCTAGATTAGGAGAGGGGCCGTTACAACTAATCAAATGGATACTACTTTTACAGGAATTCGAACTACCTATAAAAAATAAGAAACGAGCCAAAAATCTAGTAGCAGATCATTTAAGTAGGTTAGAAAATGGATAACCACCTATACCATTAAGAGATGAGTTTTCGAATGAATATTTGCATAATATAAAGTTTGATGGCCCATAGTATCCTGATATAGTTAATTATCATACCATTAATAGGTTATCACCTTATTTGATGAGAGCTCAAAAGAATAAAACTAAAAAGGATTCGAAACACTAATTATGGATTATCCATATTTATGAGAATTTTGTACCGACCAAATAATTGAGAGATGTATACCACAGTAGGAAGTGTAATCAATTATATCTCATTGCCATATTTATGCATGTGGAGGACATTTTGGTGCATAAAGGCCAAGTTGAGGATTGGTTTTATACCACATTTTGTTGTTAATAAAACAATTGGTGATAAGATCTTTACACTAGGAATGTCTGTGGCGGCCCTAGCCGCCTCAAGGTGATGTGTCTCCGTGTACTCCTCGCCAGCTGGTCCAATTACACGTGTACGGCACCTGTCCGTCCTTCCTCTATCTCGAGATTCGCATCCACGTGTGTGTACAGTGTATATATGACATATGCAGCGGAAGTTGTAAGTAAATGCAAAAAAAAATATTAATGAAGTTAACAAATCCTACTGTGGAAAAACCCTGAACAATTCAAAGTAAACAAATGTACCATATAAATCTAAGCAGGTACAAGGTCAAGTCACTCCTCAGTTCCCAAAAGAATCAAAATATCAAAATAATCACACGTACAAGTAGTCATCAGAGGTAGGCAATCAGAAATAGTCGCCTAAGATCCCCTTGCCCTTACTTGTACTAGGATCTGCACTCAATCATCACGAAGAAATTGGATGACGAGTCCAGGTCAGTAAAATCCCAAGGAACTCCTCCGAGCATTCAATAAATAAATGGAATTCAATGAATACTGTTAAATAAACATGCGGAATGTAAACAGGCAACTGTAAGTAGGGCATCGCATGCGTAAATAACAATAAAGTGCAAATGTGTATGTCTGTTCTAGTCAGACTAAACCATACTTCGGGATTTTCTTCCGGGATCCCACTAGTGGGCGCACCCAACTAGCTATCACCTGATCCCTCTCGGTGGCCGGCGTAGACCTACGATGCGCTGACACATGTAGCAGTTCCCTCGGGTCGTTATCAACCGAGCACTCCTGATACACATGCTATGGTCTAGAATGCTTAGACACGCATAGACACACAACGAAAAATCCGGTGGAAGTAACTAACCAACCGTGCAAACAACGATAAGATAAGATATAGGAAAAATCACAAGGAATAATGGACAGGAATGGAAATACGAAAGCAAAATAAATACTCAAGAGTTTTTCCTTCGGGTTTTACAAACCTCACAACGAACTCTCCTATCCCGTAATCAATCCCCGAGTCCAAGTCCACTGGGTCCTTGGTCGCCAATTGATCACCCGTGTCAACCTATGTCCATTTATCAATAATTTAATTTAAAATGACAATTTTCAACAATTTCTAAAAAATTTAGGCCAAATTGCCTATTTGGCGCTTTTTGAGGCAAAACCCCGCAAAAAGTCGCTTCCGAAATATCCAAATATTTTATTTTTCAAAGAAATTCGTAAATTTCTATTTCTTTTATGAAAATATATTTTTTTTCATAATTTTTTCTAATTTTTCCAGAATTTTCCAAAAATTTTCCAACTTTTCTTCCATTTTTTTTTCTTTTTTTTTTTGTTTGGGTCGGGTCGGCCCAACGGGTCGGACCCGACCCGCGCCCAGTCTGGGTCTGGTCGACCCAATCGGGTCGGACCCGACCCGGCCCTGGACCAGAATGGTCCAGCCTCGGCCCTTGAGGGGGATGCACACACGCGCGCGCGTGTGCATCTTCATCCTCTGATCGAACCAGTTTTCACTGGTTCGATCATAATTTTTTTATTTTTTTTTCGTGATTTGGGGTTTGGGGTTGGGGTTGCTCTCCACCCCAACCATCGATGGACTCGAAGGAAGGGGAGACACCCCTGCCATCACCACCGCGACCCGGTTCGGCCTCCATGGCCGAACCCCTGTCTCGCCACCACGGCAAACCACCGAAACTCAACAAAAACCACAAAAATGCACCTCGATTGTGACGCTTCCACGTTCTCCTCTCCTTCCCGGCAGCTTCTCCTCCTCCTCTCCTCTTCTTTTTCCTCGCTCTCGGCCTCCCTAGTATGTGGAGTGTGTACGGGAGTGAGGTGTGTATGTGTGAGGTGAGAGAAAAGTTGATGGAGTGTAGATAAGGATTGTTGATTTTTTTTTTCTTGACACCAAAGTGTGACACCGCTGGGACACTCGCTCATTTTTCGGGCGTTTCGACGCCCGATTTCGTGTCCGACCGCGATATACGCATACCGCCGCGTCACTAGCCGCCTAATACCCATTCCATATTAGTAATTTGGCCATTTTTATTTAATTTGTGTGTTTTAGTTTCCCTGACCTAATGTTTGGTCCCGTCAACTACCCGGTACCCGCGTCGATACGCATATCGAGGCGGATACAGTTCATACAATCTCGCACATATTTTGATGCAACATACACACATGCGATGTATTTCAATAAATTTCACTGCAAATAAGCATCCAACACACAAATACCTAGCATACCTAAGTCCATGTGCGTCCTAGCCTATCGTGATGTCCCTGTGGATCTGAGCTGTCTTCCACGTATGCCAAGTGAAGAGAAACTATAAAATGGGCCGTTACAGTTCTTCCCTACTAAATAAAATTTCGTCCCTAAATTTCACTGTAACTGAAGTCCCGTACCAGAGAATAGCCGAGGGTATCGTGTTTATATCATCGATTCGAGCTCCCAGGTGAGTCCCTCCGTCCTATGACGCTGCCAACGAACCAGGACCTATGTGCATCTTCCAGAATCCCGTCTCGTATCTCTCCTGATCCACAGGTAGCCACAATCTCCATCGGTATCTTAAACACCGATCTGTGGTTTCTGCCCAATCAGTGCATTCCGGATTCCGTGATAGACCACTGACCCGCTCATAGAGCCTATCAGCCCTCTGACACTCGGCAACCCGTTCAATCGATAAGGTCGGTATCCTCAACTGCGACAAAATCCCGAACCACCGGAGCATCTTCAATCCGGCCCTCCATTCGAACCTCCGGCTCAACTATCACTGCATCCGCCTCCATCCGCGCTGTAGCTAATCTGCCTCTCGTGATAGGTAAGTCAGTTTTCAATCCAAAGAATACGAACTCCAGTATGTCAGGAATATGAAACTCTATCATCTTGCCTTAACAATCTATCCGTGCATGATAGGAATATAAAACTCGATCCACCACTATCATCACGTCTCGACATATTCGGTTAGGGTATATCTTATCCCAGCAGCTGTACTGAGGACAAGATGTGGCTCTAGCGTTTGTTGAACTAACCCTAACAACCCAATAATACGTCCAACAAGAAGTAATAAAGTACTACCATAATCAAACATAGCATGCATGTGGCGACCAAATATAAGTAATGTACCTTCAACGGGTTGCCTAGTCGCCCTGCTATCTGGTTGTGCTAACGCATGCGCTCTATCTCTGACCTGGTCCGACCCTCGCAGTGGCGATGGTGGTGTCCGACAATCAGCCATTAAGTGTCCCATCTGCCCACACTGGTGGCATCTTCGGCTCTCCAGTCTACCCATCTGTCCGTCTCCAGATCTCGGACCCTTACCCTGGTCTACCTGACCCCTGTCATGTCCCTCACGATCTCGACCCTGACGCTACTCCTGTGGCTGTGCCCTTTGTCGATCCACTGGTGCTGAGGTGATAGCAAAAACTGGTTGTGGCTCCTCATATCGGAACTGACTGCCCTGAAAATCGTCCTGACGGCCCCTCTCCTGTCTATCATATCTCCGGCCTCTATCCAGATGATCCATCGGTCTCTTCTGCCTCTGACTAGACTGAGAACTCGGCCCTAACTGTAGCTCCCTACCAGTCACACGTCGGCCAACCCTCTGCAGTAGGTATGTCTCATGAGCAAATGCCCTATCAAAGATCTCCAGCAGTGTCGTGGCTCCGGTCGAGACAACTGCTGACGCAATCCTGTCATCAACCCCTCGGGTGAAATAATAAATCTGTAAGCGCTCTGTCCCGGCGACATCCAGAGAGAATTGAAGCAGATGTCGGAACCTCTCCATATACTGCGTCAAGGTCCGACTACCTTGTCTCAAGGATAGGAACTCTTCCCTCAGCCTCAACCTAACCTCTATAGGCATGTACTGATCGTAGAACAGCTCCCTAAACTCAGCCCATGTCGTCGGTTCCGGATGAGTATCCATATATGTCGTCCACTAAACTGTCGCATGCCCTCTCAAAAAGGCTCCCTAAAGTCGTGCCTGTACGGTCTCATCGTTCCTCATCAGCTTATGGAAACGCTGATGAGATACAATCCATCTCCCTGCAGCCTCGGGGTCACCGCCTCCATAAAAGAATCCAGGTTGGAACTTCAAAAACTCCCTTAATAGTTTCGCCTCTGGTGCCAGGACGAATGTCGAGGTAGTAGGAGTATCAGCAGTGGGGGTAGCAGTAACCTGGTCCATCGTCGTGGGTGGAGGCGTAAGAGTTGACGTCTGTAATGGAATGACAACAGCGGTAGCTGTCTCTGTGGGTGCCTCTGCCGCTACCCCCTGAACTGGTGTCTGGGGTACCGCCGGAACAACAGCTGTCTCCACAAATATAGTCACCGCACTCTCGGCTCTAGCCAAGTAAGTGCCGCCGATCTTCGATGCTCTGCTCTCGTAGAAGTCGTAATACCTCAGCCATCTGTGTCTCTCGTGCCGAGAGTCTATCCTCCATACTCATCATAACAGGAACATCCCTAGCCGTATCGCTAGTCTATCCAGTCTCCACTGGTGTACCCGACTGTCCGTCCATGATCTGCATCGAGAATGCGCTCCGGATCAGTCTCGAGGTATATACGTATAGCATATATTAAAATGAGAATATAACACGCATATAAGTTCTAACTCTACCCGCCTCACATCACTTCCCAACTAAAGTTCTAAGACACTAACTTCGGGTTTTCCACATCTAAGTTTGTTGTTTAAGTTTTATTGTCTAAGGACTTATGCTCTGATACCAAATGTGGCGTTGGTGTCACAATCTCCTAAGACAACCTTTTCTCTGATACCAAATGTGGCGGCCCTCGCCGCCCCGGGGTGACGTGTCTCCATGTACTCCTCGCTAGCTGGTCCAATTACACGTATACAGCACCTGCCCGTCCTTCCTCTATCTCGAGATTCGCATCCACGTGTGTGTACAGTGTATATATGACATATGCAGCCGAAGTTGTAAGTAAATGCAAAAAAAATATTAATGAAGTTAACAAATCCTACTGTGGAAAAACCCTGATGAATTCAAAGTAAACAAATGTACCATATAAAACTAAGCAGGTACGACGTCAAGTCACTCCCCAGTTCCCAAAAGAATCAAAATATCAAAATAATCACACGTACAAGTAGTCCTCAGAGGTAGGCAATCAGAAATAGTCGCCTAAGATCCCCTTGCCCTTACTTGTCCTAGGATCTCCACTCAATCATCATAGAAGAAATTGGATGACGAGTCCAGTCAGTAAAATCCCAAGGAACTCCTCCGAGCATTCAATAAATAAATGGAATTCAATGAATACTGTTAAATAAACATGCGGGATGTAAACAAGCAACTGTAAGTAGGGCATCGCATGCGTAAATAACAATAACGTGCAAATGTGTATGTCTGTTCTAGTAGGACTAAACCATACTTCGAAATTTCCTTCCAGGATCCCACTAGTGGGCGCACCCAACTAGCTATCACCTGATCCCTCTCGGTGGTCGGCGTAGACCTACGACGCACCGACACATGTAGCAGTTCCCTCGGGTCGTTATCAACCGAGCACTCCTGATACACATGCTATGGTCCAGAATGCATAGACCCGCATAGACACACAACGAAAAATTTGGTGGAAGTAACTAACCAACCGTGCAAACAACGATAAGATAAGATATAGGAAAAATCACAATGAATAATGGACAGGAATGGAAATACGAAAGCAAAATAAATACTCAAGAGTTTTTCCTTTGGGTGTTACAAACCTCACAACGCGCTCTCCTATCCCGTAATCAATCCCCGAGTCCAAGTCCACTGGGTCCTTGGTCGCCAATTGATCACCCGTGTCAACCTATGTCCATTTATCAATAATTTAATTTAAAATGACAATTTTCAACAATTTCTAAAAAATTTAGGCCAAATTGCCTATTTTGTGCTTTTCGAGGCAAAACCTCGCAAAAAGTCGCGTCCGAAATATCCAAATATTTTATTTTTCATAGAAATTCGTAAATTTCTATTTCTTTTATGGAAATATATTTTTTTCAGAATTTTTCTAATTCTTTCAGAATTTTCCAAAAATCATCCAACTTTTATTCCTTTTTTTTTCTTTTTTTTTTTTTTGTTTTTGGGTCGGGTCGGGTTGACCCAACGGGTCGGACCCGACCCGCACCCAGTCCGGGTCGACCCAACGGGTCGGACCCGACTCGCGCCCAGTCCGGGTCTGGCTTGGGTCGGGTCGACCCAACCGGGTCGGACCCGACCCGGCCCTGGACCAGAATGGTCCAGCCTCGGCCCGTGAGGGGGATGCACACGCGCGCGTGGGCATCTTCATCCTCTGATCGAACCAGTTTTCACTGGTTCGATCATATTTTTTTTTTTTTCGAGATTTGGGGTTTGGGGTTGCTCTCCACCCCAACCACCGATGGACTTGATGGAAGGGGAGACACCCCTGCCATATCCACCGCGACCCGGTTCGGCCTCCATGGCCGAACCACCGTCTCGCCACCACGGGCAAACCACCGAAACTCAACAAAAACCACAAAAAACGCACCTCGATCGTGACGCTTCCACGTTCTCCTCTCCTTCCCGGCAGCTTCTCCTCCTCCTCTCATCTTCTTTTTCCTCCCTTTCGGCCTCCCTGGTGTGTGGAGTGTGTAAGGGAGTGAGGTGTGTATGTGTGAGGTGAGAGAAAAGGTGATGGTGTGTAGATAAGGATTGTTGACTTTTTTTTCTTGACACCAAAGTGTGACACCGTTGGGACACTCGCTCATTTTTCGGGTGTTTCGACGCTCGATTTCGTGTTCGAACCACGATATACGCGTACCGCTGCGTCACTAGCCGCCTAATACCCATTCCATATTAGTAATTTGGCCATTTTTATTTAATTTGTGTGTTTTAGTTTCCCCGACCTAATGTTTGGTCCCGTCAACTACCCCGTACCCGCGTCGACACGCATATTGAGGCGAATATAGTTCATACAATCTCGCACGTATTTTGATGCAACATACACACATGCGATGTATTTCTATAAATTTCACCGCAAATAAGCATCCAACACACAAATACCTAGCATACCTAAGTCCCTGTGCGTCCTAGCCTATCGCGATGTCCCTGTCGATCTGAGCTGGCGTCCACGTATGCCAAGTGAAAAGAAACTATAAAATGGGCCGTTACAATGTCAATGAATGTGCTAGTACAAGTGGAATGGTTCACGTATCTCACAAACTTCTTGGTAGTACCACAAATTGAAAAGGATGGCATGATATTAATGGGACGAACTTTTCTAAAGAATGCTAGAGATTCTCGATGTAAAATAACATATAGTTACACTTATAATGAGAAATGATTATATGTGTCTTCAGGATGCTTACGAGATGGACGATTATGTTAATGATGATAATTATAACGATGGTTATGAAGGGGAGAAATCCTATCATGATAATTACCTTAAAGGACATTTTGTTAATGCTGAGAATGATAAATAAGCTGAATATGTAAAGAATGATGAAGAATCGATTGATGGTTAGTTTGACACACTCAAGCTGAATGACGAGTGATCTTATCTATCAAGTCGAGCCAATGACTATAAACAAAAGCGCTTTATGGGAGGTAGCCAATATTTTATCTTTACTTTCAGTTTTAGTATTAGGATTAGTTAGTTGTTTTTATATTCTCTCAACTTTTGACTCTTATAATGGAAATATTTTAAGAATATGATTCCAGAATAACTTCTTATAAGGGGGTTAATCAAGCCAATGTCTTTCCGTATTAATAGATTCATGATAGTTAGATTATTTATTTTCTCTCTCTTTTTAACTTTCTTTTGGGATATTCTTAATTGAAAGGGGGATGTTCGAGTTGTTTTTTAGTTGAACTATATTTGTCTTTAATTATTTTTAAGTAATAAAGTAGGTATTTAGTAGTATAATATTCCCTAATTACAAATTATATTTCATTTTAGAATATTTCTCGTTGAAAACTAATCAGTTTTACCTAAAATATGATGATAAATTAAAAAAAATTATTTGATATAAAAAAACAGGAATTGGTTAGCGATTTCTCAGCGATACCAAATAAAACACGGAATCACTGGGTAAATCGGCAGCAATTTGTGGACTTTTAAGTGAAAAATGACTCAGCGATTTGTCAGAGATTCATATTTTATACTAGAAATCACCGAGCTAGTCGATGAACCACTGAGACCAATTTTCAAACTGAGACCAATTTTCAATGATTTACCTAGCGATTTTTCGGCGAATTCACTTAAACACCGATTCGCTGCGCATGAACCCGTATTTTTAAAAATAGAGCCCCAAATTGCCAAATAATAAACCCTTTGACACTTGAAGCCCTTGCACCTATTCGATCATTTAATCGATTTTTGTCTAGATTCAATCTTTCAAACCTTGAATTATAGTTTATTTAAATGTATCCCATCTTGTTTATGAGTGATTCAACCCTAGAAATTCTAAATTCAAGTTCATATAATCGAGTTAGGGCATAGGTGGGTGTTTTTCGAATTGAAGCTTGGAGAAGGAGTCTAAGGAGCTAATAGAGCATATTACTTGAGAGAATCACTCACAACAAGGTAGTAAATTGATACTCTAGCATACTCTTGATTTCGATGTTTTGAACAAAATTGTTTTTGATGATATTTTCGATGAATGTGGTTTTTGAATTTCTATTGCAAATTATTTTTGAAAATGGGTTTAGATAAAAATCTTCAATTTGAATATGTGGTCTCTAATGAGTTTGAGGGTTTCTACGAATTTCCTAGTATATTCATATTTATGATAGGAATACGTCGATAAAATTATTTTAAACGCATTACTTTCAACTCTTTCGAGACTCTATGATAAAACTTTTTTGAAAACTTGTTTTCCTTACCTTGATAGTCTGAGATTTTCAACTACAGGATTTCAATTTATCTATTTCATCATAGTTGATTTATTCTATGGTAGGAGGAGGTAGAGGAAGAGGTAAGAATAGTAAGCAAGACAAGGGAACGAGGTAGTGCAAGAAAAACACAAGCATAAGTATGCATGCCACCTAATGAATATTATACTTATCAGGGTTAGTATTGGAGAACCTAAACCTAGGAGGTAGAACTTAGAGACCAATATCCATTGTCATTGGATGAGGAAGAGTATTTTTAGAATTCGGACCCTAATCATTTGGTGCCCTATGACCTTTCTTTGTTTGTGAGATCTAGAGCTCATATGAGGTACTATATTGATAAAAAGAGGGTCATAATTCCTTAAATAGGGTTCAATATTCAGAATGTGAGCAAGTATGAGGATAAGATTGTGAGCATCATCAGAGATAGATGATGAGAAATTCTTCTAAGAGATTATATGGTAGAGGAAAAAAGGATGCTTAAAAATTGTACTACAATTTTATGTGAATGGCCATGTTAGTAAGAAATTGGATAAAGTAGTAGTAAAAAGGAAGAAAATTGATAACTCACCTACGAAGTTGAATAGATTTTTCGGTTTACCACATAACAGATAGATGGAAAAGGCAGATTACTCAAATTTTATTTATGTCGATAAGAAATCTTGTCCCTTTGCGATGATTCAAGACGCATTAGTGATACCTCCGGGTAAGGGATTCACGTTTGATAATGACAGACACCCGAAATTTATTAAAACCACCTATATTAGGAAAATTACGAAGAGTTGGAGTTATATTTTAAATACAAGTTTTTATCCAACCAAGTAACACTTTGAAGTGAAGAACCCTAGAGCTGCTATTCTTTATCATATAGATATGATGAGATGACCTAAACCCCGGTGGGCCTCGACTGTTCAGCCTAAACCATCACCAAACCCCTCGAGATAACCCAGTTATGTCAGGTGATGATCTAGTTAGCCTTAACCTGCAGAAATAAACCTTGACATTCTACAAAATAGACTAAATCAGCTAATAGGTGCGAAATATAACAAAGTCTTTATTGCCTAATAAAATGAGGAACTAAACGTAGAAGTCTTGCATACCAAAGAAACATAAACTGAATCAGGTACTATGGGCTCAAACATCTACCTAAATAAACCCATTGTTTATTGCATAAAGTCTGAAAGCAAATTGATAATTATTAGTAAACCTTGCAAACAAGAAAAGAGCTTTTATGCTAAGGCTTTGCCCTTTCCTTTGTCCTGAGCAGCAGTTGAGGTACTTAGAAGAAAAGTAGTTGAGTGATCAAAATATATCAATGGGCTCAGTAAAACAGAAGCTTGTTCTACCATCAATGATCCAAGTAATGCTTAGTAATAAAATCAAACTAGATTTCCACAGTCCAGATCATAAGATCCATTATCATTTTGCAGACATTAAAGACATACATTATCAAACATAATAATATAGCGAGATAAAAAAACAACAACGTCCAACCGATACTTCAACATGGATAACGATGATACTGAATGCCTTTAGAGTCAGAAGAAGTGACAACTATATATCCAACTAAACAATGGGCAATAGCTTATCCTTCCCCCAATGTTTTGGTTTAGGCAATAAGAGGTTCATAAGTCTCAATGTCAATAATCATATCATGCAGTAGGTCTTAGTTTATCCTTCCCCAATGGTGCGATTTAGACAACACAAGGTTCACAAGTCTGAAAACCTATTGACCTTGCATAGCTTATCCTTCTCCTAACACTGTAGATCAGACATCATAGGGTTCACAATTTTAGCAAAACTCCGTAGAGTCACATTGGAGGAGGGACTGGATGCCTCCGACCCTCCAACCGTAGTACCAAGTATATTCATTCGATGTATATCAGTTTCACAGACATATAAGAGATAGAGTAATAAAAAGGACATGATAAGCAACATATCAATGAAAGATATCAAGCAGATTCCAAGTAATTCACAGACCAATTACTGAAATAAAATCCTAGCATATCTACTAGCATGGCATGATTGATAATAGAGCAAAGCGCTGCTAAATTTTAGTTTCGAACCTTCTATGAGTTCCCACAATGTTTCTTGAGTATATACATTTTATACACACTTTACTAAGTTTACAATATTATTGGATAAGTTTATTAAGAATTCTAAACCATGGGTAGGCCCGTACTCGGAGTTTGTACACAAACTCGCATTTAAGACTTTAATGGTGTCCTTAATTTCCAACACATTTTTGAATAAGTTAAAAATCATTTTGAGTAATTTATCAATCTTATGTTTTTAAGCTTTCCATAAGCTTTCCAACGGTTTTCGAAACGTCAAAATAGGAGTTAAAACGAAGAAGTAATGGTCATTTAAAGTCGAGGCAAAAACTGGGATTTTGCAAGTATGGCAGCAATGGCGTTGTGCGGGTTGTTTGCCCTCCAACTCTCCGATTGAGTCCCGACAACCCCCGAAACTCCCCCGGACCTTCCCAGATGTTCCATCGGCTTAGTCAAAACACATTTTCTAATAACAAAACCATCGATTTGATATCAAAACATCAAGGCTTAAATCTATTAATTATTTTGTTGAAAACTTGAAAAAAAAACTTTACCAAACCATCAAGTTTTCGTCAAATCCGAAAATCAAAGTACTCCACAATCACCACCAATATCGGATTCAACACATACCCATCATGAAAACTCATGTGTTCATCACATATTTGCATCGATTCATCAAGGAAGGCTCACAATCCACATATACAACCATTAGGAACTTGAAGAATAACATTTGAAAATTAAAACCCTTGTAAATCCAATTGAGATACAACACAAATCCAAGAATACATATTCAAAACCCAAATATCATGATTCATCTCTTATATTAAACCTTATGAAAAAAAATAAATCAAAGAGCGGAAAATTAGAGAAGGAAGATGAATGATTTACCTAGCTTTGTATAGCTAGAAGCCCTTAAAGTGATTTGTATAGCTTGTTAGAGAAACCAGGGTTTGGTGGACTAAGTCCAAACCTATCTCATCGAGATGAGCTTAAGTGCTAGGATGATCCTAGAGCTCACATTAAGTCCATCTTTTTATGTCTTTTACATATATGCCCTCATATATATTTACAATCCTTGTCATTATTCTTTATCTACATCATTTAATAATTCATTTTTCCTTTCATTTAGGCTAATTCCACCTCAAAGTAACTAGGTATCATATAATACACGTATTAGTCACACCAATACATAAATACTATGCATATCTATTAATTTATTTTTATGTCGAGACTATATTATATATTTGGAAAATTAGGGGCGTTCCATATGAGGAAGGGTTATATTGTTGTTGGAGAAATTATACACGATTTTATGAAGTTTGCAATGCAGACCAATAAGAATGAAGGACTACCATCCCTAATTTTGATCACTCAACAGTGTGGTAAGCAAAGGTGGGTTTCGATACTAAGTTCGATGTATTGCCCGAAAAGATAATAAATGATGTGGGAGTACAAATAATGAAGAAGGTGGTAGGATACAATGACTCATAGAATGAACGAGAATCATTTAAGGCGATAAATGCGAGAGAATCAAGAAGGCAAAACACAACTAAAAATAGAAGAAAGGCAAAAGAAGACGTTTGGATAGCAGCAAGCTTGATGGCTAGAGTGAACGTATCAAGTGTTGATACGGGTTCGACACCATCTTCATCACAGCCTAGGAAGAGAGAATTTTTTCAGACCACATTTTCTTCACTTATGTGTAGCCAAACGAAAATTCATCGGAATGAAGAAATGAAAGCAGCAAACGATAGGTCTTTACAATGTTATCATTATATATGTGAGAGAAGGCATGATAGTCGTTTGTAAGACCCAATGAGAAGCGTTGACATTCTGTCTTTACAGTTGTAATTCTCAACTGGGACTTACAACCCAGCTTATAGTTATGTTTTCCAACCTTCTGCAGGAATGGATGAAGATGATGAAGATAACAATCAATACTTCTAAACATCGCCATGTGTAGTTTATTTTCTCTTGTATGCAATAAATGAATGAATGATTAAATGTATTGCTCTTGATTAGATTTTTTTATTATGAATGACATATGTTCTCTTTGCATTCCGTTCATTTGAAATTTGTTGAATCCAATATTTGTCTATTTAATTACAGTTTTAATATATATATATATATATATATATATATCGATTCATTTATGCTTCTCGTGATATATTTGTTTTATTAGAAATCCGACTTCATTTTTAAACCTTGAGGATAAGGTTTAGAATAAGTTTGGAGGTATTTTATATGAAGTATGTTGATAATAGCAAAAACAAGGAAAAAAAACGTAGAATATAAGCCAAGAATTGATGTTAAGTTCAAACTTTTGATCCGATATTCAAGTAAGTTAATGAAATTTTTAGAATTTCTTTCGAATCCAAGTATGAATTTCATTTTTCGTTATTTCTAGTTTGGAAAAGAATGAAAATGAATATAAATAATAGATTTTGAATGAAAGTGATATTTTTATTACTTAAGTGAATTCTATGATAGAAGAAATCAATCTTTATACTCTTGTTGATTAACTTTACTTGTTGATGTATACTCTAAATTGATTGTCTTGTGTTAATCATGAGAATGGGTCACTATAAAAACAGGGCTAGTTAGAGACGAATATTAGAGATGGATTTTCTTCCGTTGCTAATCAAAAACGGATTTGAGCCATGTTTGACTATTTTGATACGAATTTGAGGTGTAATAGAAACGATGTATTAACGACGAAATAAATTCATTGTCAATCTTGCTAAAAAAAAGCCGCAAATATTTCCGCCTAAACAATTCGTTGCTGATCCGCAGGTGACACGGATAAGAGAGGGATCTGAGACGGAAAATGAGGAACACGCGGCATCCTTAAAAAATCGTCGTTGATCCGTCTTCAGCAGGTTTTGCCCTCCAAAAAAAAATAAAAAATAAAAATAAAAATAAAAACAAATAGAGAGAAGGTTTTGTTAGAGGTGTCACTTTGTTTTTTGAGCACCCTCGATCCCTCATCTCCACCATGCACCACACTCTAGATCCTCCGCGAAACCCTCTCGATCCTCAGTGACACTGCCCCTGCCCTTGGAGAGCACCGCCGCCCCTGCCCTGAGAGAAAGGTGTATGCCTCTCCTCCATTTCGATCCAACATGAGCTCCATTACCTCTGTTTTCTCTTTCATTCAGTTCGATCAACCAAAGTGAAAAGCCATCTTCTCCCCCATTTCGATCCAACATTAGCTATACCTCCTTCTCCCTCCTTCTCCCTCTTCTCCTCTGCGAAACCCTATCAATCCAACGCCGCCCCTGCCCCTGGAGAGCACTGCCTCCTCCACTTCGGTATACCCTACATGCCCCTGCATTTTTGTGATTTGTTTAGGTTTCCGCTTTTTTTCGATTTGGTATTTGGTTTTGTCGATTAATTCCTTTGCTAGAGGCATATGTAAAGCACGGTAATCTTAATGTCATTAGAGATCAAGGTGACCTGATTGCTGCTCAACCTATTACTTCATTCTAATTCACTTGAATTTCCTTTTCAAGGTTTGTCGAAGTTTTTTTTTTTTTTTATTGTCAATTTTTTTTTTTTTTATATATTATATTGATAGTTCATTCCTTTCGTGGTTCTTTTTGTCATCAATTTGATATAGAAATCTCGAACTACAATAAATATATAACAATGTATACATCAATCAAATATCCATTCAAAATGATAATCACTGCCTGTAAATATCAGTCAATTAAATTAATAGTTGTTAAGTGTTGCAAGTTGAGATCGTGTTGTTGTTTAAAGACTTTTTTTTTTTTTTTGCAAATACTAAGGTTGCTAATACTGAGGTCTGTTTTCTTTTTCTTTTTAAGCTAGGAGAAACATATGGCTCTATCCCTTTTTTTTTTTTTTTCTAAAATCTATTGTTTGCTTAGTTTCTTAATTTCGAGCACTATGTCGTTGTGCATCTCTAGTATTTGAATAAATTACTCTGAATGTTTTGAACAACAAATTCAGCTTTTTGTATATGAACATATTACCTTACTAACAATAGCTATTGGGTTCTTAAAAAAATAGCTATTGGGTTCTTAAAAAAATAGCTATTGGGTACTTATAACTAAATAAAAAGTGGATTCTTGTTGAGGTACCTACACAAGGCTTTGAATGAAGGGGCTGTTTACTATATTAAAAAAAAAAAAAAAAAAAAAAAAAAAAAAAAAAAAAAAAAAAAAACTTTAGTGAAAATCCAGATTGATATGTTTCTAAAACTAACTACTGGCTCTAAACAAAACATTAACTCCCAAAAGAAAGGGACTTGTTTAAAATGTTGAGAATGAAATATTGGAAGAGTATTAGTCTAACTAGGGAAAGAACCATAGAATTTTTTTTTTATAAGAAAAGACCTATATATATAGAATTTGAGCATACATAATCTAAGTTCCTTTGAAGAGTTCCACTCTACTAGAAACAATTTGCTTATCATTTGGTATATGATTAAGTGAATCCTTGATATTATCTTCAAGGTTTCCAATGTACAAACCATCCAATGTAGGTGTCAATAATTACAAATCCATATGAGACTGGAAAAACTTTAAATCCTTCCTGATATTTGATTTCTTATCGAACTAAAGCCTTCTTCATTACATATTGAAAGGTGCTTAGTTTTTAGTCTCTCATTAGAGAATTGGAGGTCTAATAGACCTCTCAAATGTTTACATGTTCTCTGTGTGTTATTGTTACTTGTTGTAAATTCCCATTTCGGATCAATCAAGGTGTTCTTCCATAAAATATCCTATCAATCTCTAATTAGAGAATTGGAGAGCTAATATACCTCTCAAATGTTTACATGTTCTCTTTGTGTTCTTGTTAGTTGTAAATCTCCATTTTAGATCAATCAAGGTGTTCTTCCATTTAAAGATCCTCTGAATCTAGGTTACTGGGGTTTTGTGTGATTGCATGTTTGATTTCTGAATTGGCTCATTAATGAAGCAAGATTGACTGGGCATTTGATTCTATGTGGTGAAAAATTGATTTTTTTGAAGAATTGATTGTATTGTAGATTAGTATGTGAACCGTTGTGCAGTTGTTGGTTTGCATTTTATGAAAAAATATTTATAATAGATAATTCTACATTCCTACATTTACACATTTTTCCATTAGAGTAGCTTTATTTTTAATGTATTTTATTATGTATATACATCAATATAGATCGATATGGCGGGTAGAAGTAGTGAATGGATGTACAATAGGCTTGAGAAAGGCTTAATCCAGTGGGAGTTTTCAAAGAAAGCGAGGAGCGAGTTCCCAGAATTTGCTAAGGTTCATAGTAGGGAATACCAACTTGAAGGACGGATCCGCTGACCTTGCAACGGAACCAAATGTCGCAATGTCACCTACCACAATGTCGACATGGTTGAGTATTATTTATGTAAGTGGGGCTTCGTCCCCAGATATTACATATGGTACAAACACGGGGAATCGAGAAGTGTCCATGACCAGATATTACTTTGATTTTTTTTTGAAGTAATTCGAAGTCCCTAAAAGCTCATTGGAATTTCAGAATAAAACTCCAAACAAAACTGTAAAGTAGTGCAGTTTTCACTAAGTGAAGTAGTGCATTAGTTTGCTGCAAGGTTCCTGTCACTGGACAACAACCCCTTTCCCAAATTAAACTCCTTCAAACCACAAGAAAGTGTCTAAAACTTAATAAATTTGGGTGTAACACCTTCCCAAGCCATCAGATAATTATAAACATTAATCAAACCATATATTCAAGTTATAGTTTCTTCTCATTTTAAGCCAAAACACGCATTAAACCTACATGAAATTGAGACTTAACTTAGAACAGCAGTGATGGACTATTAAACCAACGTGTTTGATCTTTAAAATGGTTTCAAATGAAGCTGAAAAAACATTTTTGTTAAGTTTTAAACTCACCGAATGATTTTAATTTCGTGATTCTTGTTCATTGTGAATAAAAATCCTAGTCTATCGGCTTCTTTATTTGCCATTTGAACCTTCTAAAAGTGAATTCAATACGAGATATGAAAGTGTGGTCGTTTAATCTATTTGTGATGATTGCAGTGAATTAAGTTTTTGAAGGGGTAGTCAAGTGTGAAACTTGATGCATCTATTGACATATTTAAATGTGTATGAAGATTTTAATGTTGAATTTGAATCCTCTATTGTAGGTGTTTTGGTTTAAAATTTTTGTTCTTATTATGTCACTGTTTGATTGAAATCACATTTTCTCATAGTCTTATGTATCGTTGATCTAATGTCAATTGTATGCCCGGTAAGCATGCATTAAACCTACATGAGATTGAGACTTAACTTACAACATCAGTGATGGTATATTAAACCAACGTATTTGATCTTTACAATGATTCCAAAAGAACCCATTACCACCACCAAAGGCTCAGCTAGTGACGCCCATGTTCTCACTCACCTTTTTTTTTATCAAGTTATAGCCTCGTTTGATCCAAAAACTTGATGAAAATTAACCAAAGAGTGTGACATCAGTCCCCATTTCCACCATAAAAATGAGTTCTAATGAACTCTATACCAAACGGATCAGAAACCACACCCTCTAGCTATCCTACCATACTCATCACTTTCATCACTTTTCATCAAGTTATGGAATCATTTTAAGGCTTGTACATACAAAAAGGCATGACAGTAGTAATGGACAATAAAATTACTTGATCTCTCACCATGAATACGTTCAAATGAACCTAATAGCATCACATAATGATCGGCTAGTGATGCCCCTAATAACACCCATCATTTACACCTAGTTCTAGTCTCATTTGACCCAAAAACACAAAGAACTTCAACTTAAATGTGTGACAGTTTATAAGGACAGAATGGATACCCCTCAAAAGCTTGTTGTCTATTCTGATCTATATAACACTTTTAATTCTATCATAAATCATAAAATATAAACATACTTCTTTCCATTGCCAATAAGTTTAAGAATGTTTTTCCCCTCTCTGCCTTCTTCCGTAATACCGTATCATTTGATGGCGAGATCTTAATGTGGTTTTTAAACAAATCATATCCCAATAACTGTTTTATAGTTATTGGGTCCGTTTATTTTGAAGAGAGAGGGGAGGGAATTAAAACACCTGTACTCAAAACATTTATGCCTAAACTATCATCAAGTTGTGGGCCCAAAACATGGAGTACGTAACAATATAATATGGGTCACATATAATAGAGATTAATTAGGGAAAGATAATCTAACAATCTCCCACTTGACCCATGTTATGACTTGATTATTCAAAATAAAATATAATTGCACACTTTTATTGAATCTATCAAATCACTTTTTCACTGAATTAAAATGATTAGATCATGGCGGTCACAAGTCATTTAATCGACATGATTCCTTCCATGTATCACAATCAACTCAACTAGTATAACTTTAATAAGGAAAATTCAACCCTCTAACTATAATGTTATCTCACTGAAATATAATGAAGATAACAAGTACATAAGCAAAGACAAAGCTTTGATAGAATTCACAAGTGTCATGATAATAATATGAGCAATACAATTATAAATGTATGTATACATACCACAATATTATGTTAACAAGGACTTGTCTATAATACCCATACGTTCAACATGGCTAATAAACGTTTTGAGCGGTAATCCTTTAGTTAACGGACCCGCTATCATCAAAGCAGTACCAATATGCTTAATTGACACTTTTTGTTTTTGCACTTCTTCTTTGACAGACAAGTACTTCAAATTCATGTGTTTTGCACCTTTTGAATACTTGTCAATCTTCGAAAAGAAAACTGCTTCAGAATTATCACAATATAGCCTTGTAGGTCTAGCTATACTATCAATAATAGCAAGTCCTGACACAAAATTCCGCAACCATAATGCATGAATAGTGGCCTCAAAGCATGCCACGAATTCAGCCTCCATAGTGAAAGTAGCAATTACAGTCTGCTTCGCACTCTTCCATGAAATTGCTCCTCCAGCCAATAGGAACAAGTAACCGAATGTAGACTTCCTTGAGTCCACACATCCGACATAAGTCTGAATCAGAATACCCAATCACTTTGAGATGACTCGACCATTTGTAGATCAATTTATTAAAAAATGGGACCTGACAAAAAACGAGACTTGTATATTTTAAAAACATACAGGTCTGGACAAAAAAAAAAGTGTCCGTTTCAAAAACGGGTACGGGTCCGAACACTATTTTTAGTCGTTATTAGAAGGGGTGTCCGGTCCCGTACCCGTCCATACCCGATTTTTTGCCACCCCTAAATGAGGCATCATGTAGGAGTGTCAATTTTTCGAATCTGGATGGGACCGATCTAAGCTGCCCATAATATAAACTAGCATTTACATTTTTCAGATTTGGCCCAATTTCAAATTTGGACAAATATGTGTTGCCCAGATCTAGATTATTAAATCTTGATTATTCAAATGTTCGAATTTATCGAGTTTTTTAAAAAATTATTTTATATTTAAATGCTTTTATAATTAATAAAATAATTGTAAATTCTTCGTAACATAATTTTTTTATTTAATTTTAAAAAATAATTTTCAATTGTATTTATTATTTTAAATTATAAGATGTAATAAATTTTTTTTGTTAAAAGATACGACATATAATGTTGTCTCTAACTAAGTCTAAAAATTAAAATATAAATTTATATATAAAATGTGTAGTTTTTTTTATTTCTATTTTTTTGTAATTCATATAATGTATATAAGTATATTTTCAAAATAAAATATGTATCGTTTGAAATTCGAGTCAAGTCCAGACTCAGAGGTTCTTGTCTAGACTCGACTCAAATTTCAATTTGGACATCAAAGCCTTGCTCAGACCCAGTTCGAATTTAAGAAATTATTGCCTAAACTTTTTATTCGGGTCGAACAAGATCGAGTCGGCGTGCCAGACAAAAAATTGACACCCCTAATCAATAGCCAAAAGATACAATTTAGAGAGGTTATCTATCATTTAAATAAAAAATAAAAAAATAAAAACGACGAGAGATTATAGGTTGAGTCCCTTCCCGCAACAACAAACATGACGTTGCTATTAGCTCAAGGATTAGTGGCAAGCATCATAATTTTGATTGAGATAAAAATTGTAAGTTCAAATTATAGTAGTTGCATTATTTATCACTTTATTTTCTTTGAATAATGTTAAAAAAAAAGGTTTGGACACCTATGTATTTATGATATCAAGGAAAAAAAAATCACCACGTTTTTTTTTTTTGTCAAAGTGATTTGTATTGAGGTATTCTTAATTCAATCAGACAAATATCTATTACAATTAAATTTTACAACAATGAAGCACGGAACAGATTCTAAAAATACGCACAGTGACTCCAACCTATAAGGCATGGACAACTGCTTTAAAATAGGAACAACCATCCCCGTAACTGGGACAAGAAGATGTGCTCAGGCGGACAAAGATAGCTTACCTCTAAACATCTACCCCTAATACAAACAAACAAAAACAACTAATCTTGTGGACAATGAACAATATAAACATAGAGGAGAAATCCACCACCTGAAGTGGTAGTCGACATCGCGGCATACAATATCCAAGAGATGGCAGCGCTGAAAGGAGTCTACAATCTTTTCGACCATGGCTGGAGATGTTCACACGCCACTACACCCTATTGGAGAGACTGCAGAACAACGTCGTCGTCACTCTAAAAAACATCCTCTTCAGCCTCTTCAGATTTAATTCATCTCTGCCAGTAAGAAGGTAACGGGAAGAAGGGAGAATGGGGGGTTGCACAGCTGGGGGAAGAAAGGAAGGCAACATGGGTGAGATGGGGGACGATGATGCAGTGCTAGGGTTCTCTCGAAGAGAACGTGAGAGACCCTAGCGGAAGTGTTAATTTAAAGTCGCTTTTTCCACCACCAAGCTACATGTTGGATTGTGACTAACAAAAAAAAAAAAACTACATGTTGGATTCTTTTTGTTGTGAATTGAGTTGGAACTTGCTAAGAACTAGAGATCGAAAATAGAAGACTAAGAACTTCAACTAATACAAACTACTACTACAAATGAGAAAAGAAGAAATGAGATATTTGGAATGAGAAGTTTTTATTCAACTTGGTATGTGAATTACAATAAGGTTAGCACCCTTTATATCACTACAAAAAAACAGCAAATCAGAAACGAAAATTTTCGTCTCTGATTTGTTAAAATTCCGTCTCTAATTGCAGTCAGAAACGGAACAGAGACGGAATCAATTCCGTCTCTAAAAACGTCGTCGTGATTCAATCGAAACGAATTCGATTCCGTTTCGATTTAGAGACGGATCGAAACGGAATAAATTCGTTTGATCGAAACGAATTTATTCCGTCTCTAATTCGTTTCGATTAGAGACGGAATAAATTCGTTTCGATTAGAGACGGAATAAATTCCGTTTCTGATTAGAGACGGAATAAATTCCGTTTCTGATTATTTCCGTCTCTGATCCGTTGCTAATCAAAGACGAATCAGAGACGGAATTTGATCTGTTTCTGATTTATGTATCTACATAAACGAAAATTAGAGACGGAAATAGCAAATCGAATCCAAAGATTCCGTTGCTATTTCCGTCTCTAATTTTCATTTTTGTTTAGTTTTTAAAGTCTTACATATATAGGTCTCAATCCAAGCACATTTAACTTTGCCAATATATAATAAAAATCATCGCCGCACCCTCTCAACAACTCCTTGGGGGTGCTAACATCCCCCAAAAAATAAAATTTGACATTCATACATCGACAATATATATCAACAAATATTCAATTGAAAGAACAAAAATGTAAAAATCAAAAATTGAAAAAGATATATATCCAAAAAAAATTGTATAGTATTACAAATGCTCCAAATTTCTAAGTATTCACAAAACCACCAATCCTATTGTTCAACAACCACAAAAAAAAAAAAAAAAAAAACTTACAATCCTATAAATATGCACAAAAAGAATTATCAATCGAAAAGTCTTGAGATGTTCTTCAACACCACCTCGCACGCCAAGGGAAAAGAATTATCAATCGAAAAATACACGTAGGAAACTGCAACTTCATTTCAAGCTAAGGCATCCACATTTTATGGTTTTAAAAATAAAAATGAGTTTTGATACGGATCGCTTCACAGTGACAACTCATTTTAGGCAACAGTAGAACCAAGATTAGGTAAAACCAAAGGTGAAATATTAACAACTCATCGCATGTTCATAACAAATTACAATTAACGTACGAATCAAGATTGCAATACGAAATTCTAAACATAGTCATTTTTTGCCCTAACAAAACGTGTAGCAAAGCAGAAACATTATATTATCAAGAAAATTAGCAAAGGAACACAAACATACTTAAAAATGACATGAGAAAAACAGATCGAATCCATCTTTATAAAAAAAAAAATGTTTGAAGATCCCACACCATTTTCTCATAATCAGGAAGGAGGCTAGTGAAAGATTTAAAGTACACAAAATTCAAAGAGAGAAACTTACCAGACGTCCTGAGATTTCACGCAATGCTTCAGCCCAACGAGAAGTAGAATCGGCCATCATACTTGACATTGTAACCCATATCTCTCGAAGTATTCCGCAATTGTAATGCCTACAACAATCACACACTCATTAGTTTCGATAGGAGCAACACGAAGCATTATATTATAGTCAGAAAAATATGGCACTTACAAACAGGATGGAGTAAAAGAAAACGTTTCGATACTAAGAAGAGTATTCAAGTATCAAAAATAAGGCAATGGAAATGAACCAACAAAGTAAGCATATACTAGAACTTTGGGGTTTCAGTGGAGCTTAACAACTGCTTCTCATATGATATACTAGAACTTTCGGTACCGGTGTATATGGACGCCTCCTAGCGACCACGGCATGTTAGAAGTATTAGCTACAAGTGTAGTTCGCTTCATAACAGATTCCTCACGACCATCGTGCAATGTCCTTGTCAATTGAGGAAAATCCATAAGAACTGAAAAATTAAGGGATTACGACTTCAACCTTCAATGCATAACGAGTTTATGATAAGCAACATAGACATCACATACCTCTGCCATTTCATTTCCTCTTTCTCCACAACCAACATACACCACAGTATCAGAATTAGAGTACTGCATTTACCAAAAAACAGTAAGCATAAATATCAAAGTCCAACTACACAACTTAATGTAGTAAGACAATCAAGAGAAGAAGATGAGTAGGAGCGCATAAAAATGGACAGCAGAGTGCTTTTTAGAAACTAGCAACACCATAAAAGAATGAACCTGCATTACAACATGAAACAACAGAGTGCTTAGTTCAACAGAGTTCTTTTTCGAACTGATCAAGTTTTCAAACTTAGTTCAACATAAAAATGGACAAGACACTATAAAACACGTTTCTAAGCGATTCAAGTTTTCAAACTTAGGAAAATGAAAATACAATAAAATGAAAATTTTAAGAGAAAGATGTTACAACTAAAAATTTCAAAGGAAAAAAAGTATCTGATTCGCTTTGGCACTTAATTCAGCAGAGTGCTTTTTAGAAACTATAGGTGTAAAAAAATGATACTAACGGACTTCGTATTCGAAGTGAATTAAAGAAGAAAAACAAAAACAAGAATGCAAGAGAATAATATCATCTATTAAATCAAATCATAAGCATTACTATATGCTAAAAGACACTAGAAACTATTTAGCATGGTCATTTAATCTCCTCCATGCATGATCTCAAAGTGGGAAGCACTATCAAAGTCCAACTACACAACTCATTAAAAAAAAATCAGTGATCACAATAAACAGATTAACATATATTACCCAAGTTTTGCAAAGACAAATAAACCAAGATTCTATCATAGTTTAGTGAATTTAAAGCCATACACACATGTGGAAGCAATAAAACTACTCTTCCATCTATGATGAATAGATCCATCTATTGAAACAAACCCATAGTGATTTATGATGAATTGATCATTTTAGAATGTCATTTATTTAGTCCTCAGGCACAATTTGTTTAGCCTCATGGAAAATGGACTCATGGTTTTTGGAATCTTATCATACTCATGGAAGTCTCCATCCAGAAATCAAGAAAACCAATTCTACACTGAAATTAAGTACCATTTTAAGAGAAGACAGAATTTTCTTTAATTGGAAGGTAGATCACAACTCACAACATGGAAACACCACCATGACACCATCAACAACTTCTACTACTACCAATACACATCTCATCTGGCTCTTTATCTCTATATTCTCTGTCTAAAGCCATACATGGCCATTAGCAAGTCAATTATTCAACAATACCTTCGAATATACATTTAACAAAACTAAGGAACATGCAATTGAACAAAGATGATAAAGGCAAGGCAAAGAACAAGCAAGGAATGCACCTTAATGACCATGTATAGTATTAGAAATGAGAAATAATTAACTACAGCCATAAAACAAGCAAGGAATGCCAGTTCAACTAATTCTTATTTGAATACATCTAGACTGGACATTATCATAGACTCACATTGGTAAATAATAGTAGGAGTTTGAATATTACCAGGGTGATAGGGGACCAAAACATCAGTGGAATACTTGATTGATATTTTCGTTCGATTGTGAACTTGGCAGGTTAGTTAGGCATGGAAATTAAAATCAATTAAGAGACTTTTCGGAATCTAATGAACAAATAAAATGCTCAAAGAAAGATTACCTTGTCATCGAGCGAAAAAAATCACAACATGCAATCTCTTGAGCGATTGGGAATGGTCATAATAGGTTGAGTTCTCATCGACTCACATTGAGTGTATTAATGTAGCAATGAAACTTAGCTACTTAATGTAACGTGTATACTTATATATATACATGTACACACACGTATATATCAATATACCTTGAGACACCGAACAGGACAATAACTTCATCGAGAGAACATACGAACACTAATCGGTTCCATTTACAACTCAAATTGAACCACAAACCCTAACATGATCAATTCAACGATTATACAACACATGGATTAACAAACAACAATACAAACTACAATAATCGATAAATCGCACTCGAACACGCACAAAGATCAATCTTTCCACAACACATCAAGTGCAATTCACCTAATTTTCAAGAAAATCGAGAACCTAAACAATAAATTCATCGAAGAACGCATAGAACGCTAATCGGTTCCATTCACAACGCAAATTGAACCACAAACCCTAACACGATCAATGATTCAATCCAATTGATTAGACCGTACATTGATTGACAAACAACAGCACTAACCGCGAAGCGCTTCGGATCTGAGACCGATAGAGTGAGAACTAACAAAGGGTTACGTGCTAGCGATCTCTCTAATGGCCGTGAAAGCACAAAGCACTGGATGCGGTCGACGGTCCGTGAGAGAGAGCGGTGACAAAGAGAGCGGTGAGAGAGAGAGAGAGATCTGCCGTCGAGAGAGAGAGGGATTTTTGGGGAGATAGGGGTTCCGGAGAGACAGAGAATCGGGAGAGAGCGCGGTGAGAGAGAGAGAGAGAGAGAGATCTCGCAGTCGAGAGAGAGGGGTTTTGGGGAGAGAGACAGAGAATCGGGAGAGAGAGATCGATGGAGCGCCTGGGAAGATAGGGTTTTGGGAGAGAGAGAATCGGAAGAGAGAGAGAGGGAGTGTTGGGGAGATGGAGTTTTCGGAGAGACGAATCGGGAGAGAGAGAGAGGGAGTTTTATTTTTGAATCATCGAGATCGAAGGTGCACAAATCTCGAGGAATGATGAACGGTCATAAGAAATGAAGAATTTGGCGGGAATAGTGGCGCCAAATTTCAGAGACGGAATTTAATTCCGTCTCTAATTCCGTCTCTAATTCCGTCTCTGATCCATGTCAAATCCGTCTCTGAATGTTTCCGTCTCAATTCCGTCGCTAACCTTTTAATTTAGAAACGGAAATTATTCCATTTCTAATTCGTTTTCTGATTTAGAAACGGAACTTATTTCCATTTCTAATTCCGTTTCTGATTTGCTGTTTTTTTGTAGTGTATAGGTCATTTGGTGATGATGATAATTGTACTTATACAATGTGTACAAGTTATATATACACCACAAGTCATAGAACACATCACAAGCAACATAGACAATACATTGAAGAGTTGGTGTACATTGGAGATTATTACAAGTTACATGACAATACATGGATAAGTGAGTTTACATTAGAGTTGAATACAAGTTACGTAGAGTGTACAAGCTACATTCAATGTAGAAGTCATGTTTGATGTTACAATTCAATGTGAGAGTCATGCTTGACAATGTGATCATTCATAAGCTTCGTTAAAGGGTCATCCAATTTACAACACTCCTCCTTGGATGACACTTGCTTAGAGAATATGCCTCGTTAAAATATGTACTAGAAAAACCCTGTGGGGAAAAATCTAGTATAGGAAAAAGAGTATAATGTTCTCGTCAATCTTGATTTGTAGTATAATATTACTGATTGCCTCATTAAAAACCTTGTTAGGAAAAACCAGTGGGACAAAATCAAAGCTAAGGAAAAGAGTGCAACACATTGATACACTTTGAGAGAATATATATGCCTCATTAAAACCTTTACTAGAAAAATCATGTGGGAAAAAAATCTAGTATAGGAAAAATAGTACATTGCTCTTATAAATTTTTTATACGGAGTATAATAATGTTAGGATTGCCTCTTTAAAAATCTTGCGAGGCAAATCCAGTGGGATCAAACCAACAGTGAAAAGAAAATAGTGCAATACACTAATCAACCTTGATAAAGAGTTTTAGTATTGTTAGAATTGCCTCATTAAAAACCTTTGCAAAGAAAACTCAATGGGATAAAACCATAGCAAAGGGAAAAAGAGTGCAATACACTAACCAATAACTCATTTTGATTCTCCCCCTCATGTTCACATGGGTGAGACATTTTGTGCATTTTGTTGCACATAGACATCATTTTCTATATGAACCATTTAATGTTGAAGCATATGATTGTCACTCTTTTGTATATAGTAATTGCATCAAGTAATTGATTCATAACTTTGTTACTACTGAATGATCATTTAAACTTCGAGTTCATATTAATTTATACATAAATCATAATACAACAAATTTTATGCAATTTGATGTGTTTCAAGCAATTTCACGTCATTCCTTTTGAATTGGCTTATATATCCCCCTAATGGTGGGAAAACTGCTTTATCAACGTGACAATTAACAAAACTTGCTACAAAATAATTTCCCTATTAGGGATTCAATGCATCTTATAATATGATTAATGAAGAGTAAATCAATATACGTCTCCTATTGATTTGCCTTGAGATAATCTCTAGCTGAAAAGAAAAAACCCAGTTCGATAAAGGATGTCCGTGCGAATTTATGATATTTTCGCATTATTGATGATTATGGATAATCAAATAGATTTTTCCACATTACGAATGTTATTTGATTAATGACGATATTCGTTTTAATGTGTTTTATATATTCCATAAGTTAAAGCCGGGAATATTATACTCATATTAAATCATATAGATAAATTTTCTATTATTCTGAGTAGACTTCTTCTGAACAAGACATTAACAATAAAATTGTTGTATTAGATATTGTCTGAACATTAGCCTCAGCTCAATTCGAATTCGAGAAATATTCACTTTTATACATGCATATAGCACGATACATAAGACATAAACTCATTGCTCATATTTAGGTCACGATTTAAACGCATCTCGATGTGCCTGTTTTATCGAACCATTTTCAATGATAAAATTCATAATATTTTGATTTTGATTTTGAAGGCATGATAAAGGTCACAAAAAAATTTGGGTATATATATATATATATATGACAATATTTAGGCAAAATAACATTTCATATATGACCAAAAAATGTCACAATTATGAGCGCTCATTGTCAATAATTATTTGTCATTTGTAGTGGTGCACCACTTTTGTTCCAATTTTTGGTGGAATTGTCAATACGACATTTACCTGATATTTTCATATTTTCCACGTCCATAAATTTATTATTGCGATCATGATCATTATATGCAACATATGCTTCTTAATTTGAAGCCGAACTAATTGGACGGGAGCGATATTATATTTATAATATTTCATTATTTTACTCAGCTACCATGATACAAGAAATCAATCCTTAATATTAATTGGATTGACGCGCGCACTCGATATTTGTTGCAGCAATAAATCGAAGCGGGCCACGTGACCTTATTTTTATTGTCTCATCAGCATATTTCCACATAGCCTCAACATAGAGGTAATTAAAATTGTGAAATTATAATTAATATTTGACTGATTAAATTTTGTAGCATGAGACTCAAATTACTCATTTTGAGCTTTTGGAGCATTACCCTTTTGGTATGTATGTATATATAACTCCATAAGGTGAAAATATATATAAAGTGAAATATTCACTTTTCAAATCTCTAAAGAGAAATTGGCGAATGATTATGTATAACATACAGTTTTGCATACATGCTTTATTAACAAATTGTAGTACCTAATTGTCATGACAAATAATTCTTGTCGGTAATATAATAAGGCAACAAGTTCAACTATGGTTGAATAATATTTTGAAAATAAATATAATATAAAATAGTTTTCCCCTTTTTATGTAAAAACATAACATATGATTAAATATATGTTCACAACTTGATTCATTAATAAACAAAATGTATTATTCGTATGAGTTGGTGGGACAACCTCCAGGTTGGGTGGTGAGACATAGTCTACTTAATAACATACCTCCTCGAACTGGATAACCCGTCTCCTTTTCAATGTTTAGTTTTACCAGGGACAAGGCTTACCCACTATCAACTCAAACTTATAGCATATTTGTATTATAAAATCAAGAATTTAACAATAACTAATCGTTTGTAGTTTTAAGAGAAAAACTACACGTCACACATTGACTTTTAATTTCTGATGTAGAAGATCGTACAAAAGAGCATACTTTCGTAGTCGGTGACGTTACAATGCATAATGTATAAATAAAGTACATTTACATAATTAAATGTGTATGTAACAAAAAGAAATTAACCATGACAACATGGAAATAAGTTAAACTTATTTAAATTAATAAAGATTATACCTTCTTAGCTTTATATCTTTGAAAAGCTTATTGATCTTTAATACCTCCTCTTGTATAGCAACTTCGTGCTGATAACGTGTTGAGAATTAAGTTGGAACTTGCTAAGAACTAGAGAAGGAAAATTGAAGACTAAGAACTTCAACTACTACAAACTACTACTACAAAGGAGAAAAGAAGAAATGAGATAGTTGGAATGAAAAGTTTTCATTCAACTTGGTGTGTGAATTACAATGGGGTTGGCACCTTTATATAGGCTATTTGGTGATGATGATAATTGTACTTATACAATGTGTACAAGTTATACATACACCACAAGTCATAGAACACATCACAAGCAACATAGACAATACATTGAAGAGTTTGTGTACATTGAAGATGAATTACAAGTTACATGACAATATATGGATAAGTGATTATACATTAGAGTTGAATACAAGTTATGTAGAGTGTACAAGTTACATTCAATGTAGAAGTCATGCTTGATGTTACAATTCAATGTGAGAGTCATGCTTGATAATGTAATCATTCATAAGCTTCGTTAAAGGGTCATTCAATTTACAACACTTTTTACCCAAACAGATTAAAGGTCTGGAAAATAGTCTTTTAGCTCACTTATAGTATCGAGATAGGCGCACTAAGTTTTTACCCAAACAAATGACCCACATATAGCATCATGCAGCGTGAACCCACTTGGATTTTTTTTACCCAAACAGATTATTTAACTCTTATTTATTTGCACTATTCTACTGTTAAACCAATGCACTGATAGGGATTCCTTCGATTCCTTTTGTTTTTTAGCCCGTTAATGGACCCTAAATTTTACTAAACATAACCCCGAATTTAAATTTTTATTACTAAACATAACCCCACTTCTTTTTCTTTTGTCTTTTTTGGAAATCCTTAAATACTCATTAATCATCTTCATTTCTTGGTTGTTGCCTATTATGGTGCACTTGTAATGGGTCGAGAATGTCGTATGAGTTCTATTTTTTTGGTCGAACAAGGTCATATTTGGTCTCGTCGATGCCCTATAAGTGAGAAAGTGCCACCAAAGGCTTTCGATAACACAAGGTCAAAATCACATTATAGGTTTCGGTTGACTCCCACCGAGATCTCTTCAAAGGTCTCGGTAGGAGCAGATATCTCGATCGGCTCCCACCGAGACCTTTGAAGTGGTCTTAGTGATGGACAACCGAGACCTCTTCAATGGTTTCAGTGGGAACCGATAGAGAACCTCTGAAGAAGTATTAGCCATGTATGACTGAGACACGAGTGACAAGTACAAAGAAGAAAATTTTGAAATTGCCTAAAAAAATCATGAAAACGAGTAAACATTAGATAGTTTTGTTGTAAATGACCTACTACTCTCGAACCCATCTATTTTTTCGCTCAAAAGTCGAGATTGAAGCCCAAAATAATAGCCCTAAACACCATGGCCAACAACACAAAAAAGACACCAAAGACTGCCAAACAACTTAAAAATCAAACCCAAATAGCGAGAATAGCTTCGTCAATAAAAAGGCAACATGATCTCATCAAAATCATGCCGAGATTTGGCCAAATTAGATAGTCTGAATTGAGGGGGGGAGCTCGATCTCGAGAGGGTTTAGGAGGTGGGGGCATGAGTGAGAGAAAAAAAAAAAAAACCCTCATGAATGGTCATTTGGTCATTTCACAAAAGGGCAAAATTGGAAGGCCAAAAATAATTGGGACTAGAGTATGTAAAAATTGGAGTATGTTGAGCTGCTCCCTTATTTTTTTGCCTAAATGAGAGTCGAACTTGCGAGCTCGCCAAACTTTACCTTTTCCCGCTAAAAAAAAACAAAACAAAAAAAGGCAATCTAGGTGTTACTCACATAGCAGATGTTTAGTTTATAATTGCCATCATATCATTAGACCCAAATTTCCTTGTATCCATGTACAATTAGACAAAATTTCCTAACATCCAAGGCTGGTGCAAGTTTTGGAACAATTTGTGAGATCATCAATCGAGGAATCCAAACAATATTCATTGATTTTTTTTATGTAGTTTACTTTACTCAAATACTTCTGCCACACTTTCGATTTCTAGAAATGCAAGATCCTGATGCAGTTCAAATCCGAACAACGCCCAAAACCTCAACAATTGCAACCTATATTGCAGAAGACTTCAAAGAAAGACATGACAAGCCTTCTACAAATTAGGGCTGCACCTAATTCTGTTTAATTTTAACACAACTAGATTGCAGAGAACATATATGCATCCAGTCGAAAAGCCAAACACAATCAAATGTGACAAAACAGACCAACTACAGTGTGCACGGCATCAAACTACATGCCGCCACAAATTCCAACTAACCAAATTGGCAAAATGATGGCAAATTACAAAGGCCAAATTGCATTCAATCATACCCACGATATGAATCCTTCGTCAATGAAATGTTTCAAGGGAAAGACGTAAATTGTTATATAGAGTTCATTCTAAAGAAATATAAGGACCACACGAGAACAAAACTCATGCTACCACTTCAACCCATAGATTACATACCAGAACACTTGATAATGCAATAAAAAAATGAGAAACAAGTACTTTCAGATCTAACATGCAAGGATACCATCCCAAGTAACAATTAGTCACTCACTAGTATATGGAGTTTTTCTCACTTTACAGTTCTCTAGTTAAAATTGCAGTAACCTAACAGCATAACAATACTGATCAAAGAACATACAGAGACAACATAGTAAGCACGTTGAAAATGATCAAGTAAAAATCACTTCAGCAATATAAAATTGTAGCATCTCAAACAATCCTTTTTTTTTTGGAAGATAATAATCTAACATTCCTACAAAATGGTGTAGATTAGTTTGGTATGTGTGCCGCAGAATTCCCAAGTAATCTACACCATCATGTAGCAAATGTATGTACCAAAAGAATGTCAAAAATTCATTTTTCTCTTTTTTGGTCAATACCACCAAGATTCCAAACTAAACCAACTACTCCGGGCTCGCTCCAAGTCGGTACACTATTGGGTAATCCAAACTAAACCAACTACACTACTCTAGGCTCACTCCAAATCGGTCCACTATTGGGGTAAAGAGCTCTCAACGGCCATCGTCTCCATCAATAGGACTTGAACTAGGGCCCCAACTTAAGTGAACCAGCAGTTGATATCTCAACCAGTCCTTTAGGAGAGGAGTAAAAGGTTGTACATTTTTACTAATTTCAAAAAATGATGTTCTCTATACCATCCTTCGGTGAATCCAAATAACCATATAACAGACATCACATTCACACTCAACAACAGCATAGCCTCGATCCCAAATTAGTTGGAGTCGGCAACATGGAATCAAACGCGATTGATGTTCTCTATATCATCCTTAAATGAATCCAAGCACCGTAATCGTTAACAGCTCCTAACTCACTCTAACAAACATTCAATACATTACTCAACAACACTCCCCTAAGAGACATCAGACCAATCTCAAAGTAATTGAACAATTTCCTACACCGACCAATATAGAAACACATTGAAAATATAGCCAATTTTACTATTAAAACAAAGCTCCATAACATCATTCAAAATCCTAAATTTCCAAACTGATGAAATGAGATTCAAGTCCTTACAATCGATAACTCAATTTGATCCATAAACGCAAAAGGATAGAACAAAAACTTTAAAAAGAGTAATCTATTCCAACCTTATCACTCTTAATCAAGCGGAATCTCGACATCACCATCAGCGATCTCCTGCTGCAGATCCTTCGGATTCTTTCCATCCACCGTACATCCGACCGAAACGCACGTCCCGAGGATCTCCTTCACCGATCCAGACAAGTCCTTCGCCATCGACCTCGGCCGCATGATCTTCGCGATCTCGATCACGTCGTCCAGCGAGATGTTCCCGGAGTGCCTTATATTCTTCACCTTCTTCCGGTCTCTCTCCGGCTCCTTCAACGCCTTGATCACCAGCGCCGCCGCGGACGGCACCACCGAGACCTTGGCTTGACGGTTCTGCACTGTGAGCTTGACCGTCACGCGGAGGCCCTTCCAGTCCTTGGCGGTCTCCTTGGCGATGTCTTCTCCGATCTTCTTCGGGGAGAGACCGAGGGGGCCGATCTTCGGCGCGAGGGAACTGGCGGCGCCGACCTCGCCTCCAGTGACTCGTACGTAGACGTCGACGACCTGGCTGGGATCGAACTTCGGCGGCATTGTTTTGTAGGAGATTCGCAGAGAAGAGTTTCTCTGGTGCTAGGGTTAGGGTTTTGAGACACGAAATGAGAGACAGCTAAGGTTTTATACTGGTAGGGATTTAAGAAGGTTGGGTTAATTACGGATTTGTCCAGTCTATAGATGGGCTGGGCCGATGGGCTTCAAAGTTTTGGAGGCCTGAGAAAGTTCATCTGCCATGGGCCCAACGAGATGAACATTTTTTTTCATTTGCACATGTCACTGTATATAGACTATTGAAATAGCCCAAGTTTTTATTTTCCGTAGCCCATTCTGAAATAAATAAATAAATATTGTGAAATAGCCGAAGTTCAACGAGTCATTTTTCTATGAGAAAAAAAATACTTCAACAAAAAAAAATAAAATGAATGAGTTCAGGAATTCATCTCTAGAAATATAAATGATGAAATTAAGGCTTTACTTATTTAGTAAAATCAAGGGATAAGTTTTTTTTGTTTGATATTGTCGTGTTTAGAATTCTCATGATTATTTCACAAGAGACACGTCTTGCCCTATAATTAATATGCCTAAAAAAAATTATGAGACTCGAACATGAAACTTTATAGAAGCTCAAATGAACAACTAAAATGTCTCTAACACTACATCAAGAAAATGGTTGGCAATTAGGTGTGACAAGTTGAAAGCTAATTAATAAATCGAGTAAAAATAAAATAAAAATAGAAAGCTAGTATTTGGTCAAAGTCGTACCCACCCAAAATTTGTGACTAAGTAGCATTTTTCTTACTAAGATTTGTCCCAAACCCTGATAAAGTGAATTTGGATATCTCTTATAGGGTCAAATTTGGTAATGTACCCGCAAAAAAGGGTAAAGGGTTTACATATTATTTACCATCTCTAAACATCATGCATATATAAGTTAATTTTCATAGACAAACTAGGAAGGTTTACAGCTCAAGCTAGGTTTGGTCCCTATTTCATCTTATATAGCGGTAGCAAGCTGGGTTTATTATAGTGCATGTCATTTCATATTAATTACTGTGTAATTCGTGCCTCAAAGTTCAAAACCTATGAAGGTTCCTCCTCATCCTTATATTTTCCTTTTCAAACTTCAAAGTACTCGTCTCATCTTAATTACCTTAAATTATATACAAAGTTGGTATTGTCAGCAACGTATAAAACATAAAGCAACGTATAAAACATACAAAAAATTTGTTCGGACTCTTTGAGTCGAGACTCAAAATTTTTTATTAATAATTTAATATATGTATATAAGTAAAAGACTTAATTACCCTCTACCCCCAAACACTAATAATGAATTTGAATTAAGGGTATTTATGTCTTTTTGATTGTTTGAGTCCAGACTTTTTGAGTCCATCTTTGTGTATAAAACATAAAAGTTTTGTGTATAAAACATAAAAGTTAAGGTGGGTGAGAAACTAAAGATGCTTTGATTTAACCCCACCAATCCATTTGAGAAAAACAAGTAGTTTCCTGTGAGTATTAAAGTAATGTGCATGGACAGGGATTGGCTGTTGCATTTAAACCATACAACACACTAAAGCCCATCAAAATAAAATACTCTAGTAGAGTATTGCATCAATTATTGAATTGAAGATATTGTTTGTTTAAGTGATGGGGTTGGATTTAGAATCCTAACAACGCATTAAAATCTCAGCGTCAATATCAATACGTTTTGGCATTTTAGACGATGACCACACGGCATTATATTATACAGATAGATTAATTAGTTTATAGTCAAAAAATCATTTTCCCAGTTTATATATATACATTAATGTATCTATCACGAAAAGAATCAAACCATTGGTTAATCTAACAGCTCGAAATAATATATGTGCTTCTATTCTCACCATACGAGATTATATAAGATTAAGATTATGTTAAGAGTTTTCAAAATAATAAAAAAAAAAGGTCAAGGTATATCGGCTTTGTTATTTTAAGACCCATCTATACATGTTTAACTTGGAAAAAAAAATTATGAGCTCCACCAACATATATAATTAAAGGTGGTCCAATATTTTATAAATTTTGGGTCCAGATCAAGAAACAAAGTTATAATTTAAATCATAGTTTCAATTTATGCAATGGATCGATTTTGTAGTTAAATTAAACGATATTGTTGGTCTTAGACTAGAATTAAAAACTTTTAGAGATAGATCAGTATGATGGTGTTTTCCTTCTTCGATTTTATTCCCCCTTTTTTGTTAGAAAATTGGATAGAATTCAACTTGCTCAAGACGCATATTCGTTGTCCTCAAGGATATTTCGCCGTAATCGACGTACCCCCAGGATCCATCAAGCCTTCTGTAATTCAACGGGAGCAAGAGCAACAAAATAGAAATACTAAAAATCTCAGCAGCAAATAGAGAACAAATAAAATTGCAGAACAAAAACAATGAGGAGCTGTAGAATTGTGAACAGAAAGCTAAACACTGTAGAACAATGAACAGAAAACAAAATCACTGCAAAACAATGAACAAAAAATAAAATCAGTGCATAGCAGTGAACAGAAAAATCAGAGATGTCGAAACTCTAGTTTGGTTTGTTGAGAAGAAACGTAAGAGAGTGAAATGAAAATGAGATGAGAAGCTCAGCTATTTGAGACGTCTCACTACCTTGTATTTATATTAAGTGAGAGTATGTTACAACCGTTAGATGTATTACATCAAATCTGTCAATCCATATCCTAATGCTCATTACAATAGACTATGGACCACATTAACTAATGGTTAATCCTAATATCCCCCCTCAAACGTTGGGGTAAAAAAATTACACCAAGTTTGTCCCTAAGAAAAGAAAATCGAGAAAACCCAAACGGTTTCGTAAAAATATCTACGATTTGATCCCAGAAGGAACATGATGAACATTCAATAGGCCAGCCAAGACTTTGTCTCTAATAAAGTTAATATCAATCTCAATATGTTTGGTCTTAGAATGATAAACTGGATTCTTAGCTAAGCAGTAGCACTGAGATTATCGCACCAAACTCTAGGAGGAGCAGTCACCTGAAGATACAGTTCTCGTAGCAAAAAACGTAATCGTGATATCTTAGCAGTAATTGGGCCAATACCCTATATTCTGATTCGGTACTAGACCATGCAACAACCGTCTGTTTCTTTGATTTCCATGCAATCAAGTTAGGACCCAATCCGACTGCATAGCCAGCCACAAACGTTCTATCATCTCGGGAAGCCGCCCAGTCAACATCAGAAATCCAATGATATATGAATGAGAACCAGGGCAAAAACAAATACCCATATCAGTTGTGCCTTTCAAATACCTCAGAACCCTATTTACAGCTTACTAGTGAGACACAATTGGGGACTGTTGGAACTGACTTAAAAAATCCACAATAAAAGAAATTTCCAGTCTAGTATTGACCAAGTACCGTAAACCCTCCAATAAGCTCCTATACAGAGTAGTGTCATTGAACATAGGACCACCATCTGCATAGAGAGGTTTGGTAACCTAAAAAGGATTGTCAATGCATTTAGCAGTAGTCATGCCACCCCTCTTCAGAAGCTCCTAGACATAGGCAGACTGCGTCAATAATAAACCTTCTTTATCTCTTCGAGCTTCCATACCTAAAAACAGACTCAACTCCCCAATATCTTTGAGTGCAAATTGATAATTCAGTTTGGAAATAAATGACTGAATAAGAGAAGTGTTTGACCCAGTTACAATGATATCATCAATATATACAAGAATATATATGACATGAGAGGAATCACAAAATACAAATAGTGAATTGTCAGCACTAGATTTATGGAAGCCCCAAGAGATAAGGGTAGTACGCAACTTATCAAACCATGCCCTCGGAGCCTGTCTCAACCTATATAAAGCTTTATGTAATTTGCAAACATGAGTAGGAAACTGAGAGTTAACAAACCCAACAGGTTGATTGGTAAAGACCTCTTCACCCAAAATACCATTAAGAAAGGCATTATTAATGTCCAGTTGTCGAAGAGACCGCCCAAAATGTATAGCAACTGATAAAATGACTCTAACAGTAGATGCTTTGACAACTGGACTATAAGTCTCTACAAAACCAATATCAGGAACTTGCTTAAAGCCCTTAGCCACGAAACAAGCTTTGTATCGATTAATAGAGCCATCAGAGCTCTTTTTAATAGTGAAAATCCACTTAGAACCCACAATATTCTGATTAGTACTAGCGGGTACAAGAGACCAAGTATTATTGTTCATCAGAGCCTGATATTCCTTATGCATAGCCTCTTTCCGGTGAGGAATTTGTGAGAGCTATTTCGGTAGTCTTTGGGATATCAGTCGAAAGCTCAGAAGCAGAGGCCAAGAGTACCTTCTTCATACTAATCCCATTTTAGCTCTAGTTATCATTGAATATGTATTAATGGGTATCATAGTATTAGAACCAATATCCTTAGTGGTACACAACTAGAACTAGGACTAATAACATTCTCAGACTCAGACACACAAGGAGCAGTAGGTGTAGAAGACGAAGAAGCAGGACACTACAAGAAATTATAGTTTTTGTCACGGCTTCGATTCCGCAGGGACAAGTTGTTTTTCCGTCACCTATAGTTTTTGTCACGGTATTGTCACGGAAAAGTTAAAGTTGCGTATACTCCGTTGCAAAAGCTTTTTTGTCACGGAAATTAGCGTGGCAAATACCTATTATGACGGATCTATGACATATTTGTTACGGAAGTTTTGCACGTAATAAAAAATATATTTTTGTTACGACTATATGTGCGTCACAAACGTTTAATTAAACAATGTAGAAAAATGTTTTACGTCACAAGACTTTGTCCGTCACAAATACACGTAGTGCGACTTTCTACTAGTGACAAAAAATAATAATATTTTATATATACATTGCTCCGTCACAAAAAAAAAGTATTTATATAAAAGTTGTTGTAACTATCTTGCATCTGTCAATATAAAAATATTGCATCTATTAAAATATTTAGAAGTTACTTTACTTGCATTACAAGGCCAACATTATCAATCAATTCAAAGTTTGATTTTTGTGATAATACTTAATTTAGAAGTCAAACATAGCAAAATAAAATTAAACTTTGACAAGTTTCTTCATGGCTTAAGTCTAACATAGTAAAATAAAATAAATCCATGTTTTCTTCAATGTTTTCACTCCATGCTTCTTCTATTTCTTCTTCACGTGAAGCTTTCTTCCAGTTCATCATCTTTACCCTTTGAAGTCTCATCCAATTGCGCATCTAAAATATCAAAGTTATAAATATAAGTAATTGCACTTAAACACTTACATAAATAAAAAAATCTTTAATAAATCATAACATAGAAATAAAATTTCAACAGAACCTTCACTTAAATTAAATATTAGCAAAAAATTTTAAACATTTTGCAAACTTCCTCATGCATCAAATAATTCTACAAGTCAAATATAATCACATTCATAAATCATAATGTATTACGAAATTCCAAAGAAAACCACCCTTTGAATTTAAGATTCTAACAAATTTCACTTGCATCAAATAATTCTACAAGTCAAATACATTCTTCTTTGGTGAACCATAATGTATTACCAAAATTTTAGAAGAACATGCCCTTAAATTAAAGATTCACAAATAATTTTAAACATTGTGCAAACTTCAACATGCATCAAATAATCATCTAACTCAAATATATTCAAACATGCATAGTGCTTAAATTATTGGTGCAAATTTATGAGTTTCATTTGTATAGAACATAAACTAGTAAAAAGCTCAAAAAATCATCAAAAGTTAGAGGGTCAACATATACTAAAATCATTAACAATTCTTGAAATAGTAGTTTAGCTAGCAAATGTCATTCAACTCAATGATAGAATAAATTGTCAAGTTTAGGAGATGAATAAATGTTCAAAATAACAATCATGAAGGTGGATGCTCTTAAGTTGGTCACATGGAGGTAACTTAAGATATTCTAGCAAAACTTAAATTATTACCTTTTTTATCGTTCACTTTTGAAGAATCAACTAAACTCTACCTAAGGTCTTGTCTATCTTATGACAAACCAATCACGAGAATAATTTTTCAACTAAACTCTACCTAAAGTCTTGTCTATCTTATGACAACATTAAATAACATTTCAATTCTTACTTTTCCACCATTATATCTAAGCTAGAATTAATTGGGCATTCAATTAGGCTCAAAACATGAAAAAAAGAAAGAGATGGAATGGAAAATAGAATAAGGTATTGAATTTATATCGCCAATCTTGTCATCAATCCATAAACAAAATTAAATATAAGTAATTGCACTTAAACACTTATATAAATAAAAAAATCTTTAATAAACCATAACGTAGTAATAAAATTTCACCAGAAGCTTTACTTAAATTAAAGATTAGCAAAGAAATTTTAAACATTTTGCAAACTTCCGCATGCATCAAATAATTCTACAAGTCAAATATAATCACCTTCATGAATCATAATGTATTACAGAAATTCCAACAAAACCTCCCTTTAAATTTAAGATTCTTAAAAATTTCACTTGCATCAAATAATTCTACAAGTCAAATACATTCTTCTTTAGTGAACCATAATGTATTACCAAAATTTTAGCATATATAACATGCCTTTAAATTAAAGATTCACAAAAAATTTTAAACATTGTGCAAACTTCAACATGCATCAAATTATCATCTAACTCAAATATATTCAAACATGCATAGTGTTTAAATTATCGGTGCACATTTATGAGTTTCATTTGTATTGAACATAAACTAGTAAAAAGCTCAAAAAATCATCAAAAGTTAGAGGGTCAACATATACTAAAAGCATTAACAATTCTTACATTTCGTATTTCCCATCAATGAGTGTTGATAAAATCAAAAATGGTTGTTTCATGCACAACCAAGGTGGCAAATTGTAACACATCAATACAACAGGCCAAGTGCTATGAACTAACGACATATTCCTAAATGGGTTAAATCCATCTGTTGCTAGTCCAAGTCTTACATTTCGTATTTCACTAGCAAATGAAGAATTTTTTGTATCAAAAACCTTCCAAGCTTGAGAATCTGCAGGATGCCTCAATACACCATCATCAATTCGCTCTTTTGCATGCCATGTCATGAGTGAAGATGTTTTCGATGACATAAATAATCTTTTCAATCTAGCTTTCAATGGAAAATATCTCACTTGTTTAGCTGCAACTCGCTTTCCCCCATTTTTATTTGCAATTGTATTTTTACTTGTATTTGGGTCATTAGAATCATCTTCCTTATACCTTGATGCATGACAAATAACACATTCACCAATATCCTTATTTTCATCTTTGAACAACATACAATGATTAGGACATGCATCCCATGTTTCATAAGTAAAATTTAAATCTGTGGTCATTTTGTTTGCTTTGTAATATGAATTAGGTAATCGGACGCCTTCGGGAAATGCTTCTATCAACAACTCAAGCAACAAAGTAAACGACTTATCTGTCCAACCACTCATTACTTTCAAACTCAACATCCGTACGATAAATGAAAGTTGAGTGAATTTCTCACATCCTGGATATAATGGTTGTTCCGCATCTTTTATAAGGTTAAAAAAGGATTTGGTTTCTTCATTAGGTCCAAACACTTGTGTAGATTCACTCGAGTTTCCAGTCTCCGCATCATCAATATTAGGAATCCCAAATGCATCATGTACCATTCCAACCATATCATCATGAAACGATTTATGTCTTTCTTCATTATCTTCATAACAATCTGAAGGAGTATTAGATTCTCCATGATAAATCCAATTTTTGTAATGATTTAAGAATCCATTTAAAATAAGATGTCCTTTAACCTTTTCTCTTGACTTTAAAAATCTATTGCAACACTCCTTGCATGGGCAATAAATTTTTTCCTTTGTCCCGTTATTGGCATAAGCGAAATCTAAAAATTGTTCATACCCATCCATACATTCTTGAGAGTTTCGATCGACTAAAGATATCCAACTCTTATCCATTATTTCTGCACTGGGATTATGAAACATGACATTAACACAATTAAATGAAGATTATTACAATAGAATATATTTATCATCCCTAGCAAGTGTACGAACATGAAATTACAAACAACTATAACATCAAAGATTAAGCAATTACCTCAATACATGATTCTAGTGCATTATAATGTTGATCATGACATGCTTTACTGGTAAAATAAATATGAAATATCCTACCAAATACACACATTGTAGGAATGTAAGCAAATTCACAACCTTGTATCGTAGGTCATCTCGCCATTTGATAGGTATTCACTTTTAAATAGAAATTTTATTTGTAATTCTCATAATATTAATAAAGCAAAATTCATCATTTCATCTCTAAAAATGGTAAAACCTCATGCTATTGGTTTCTAAATTTTTATTAATATCTATTAATAATCGAACAAAGATATACATTTAATTTTTCCATCATTTAAAGTATCAAATTTCAACGATGTGGGTAATAAGAGTGTTGTGTGACAAGTCAAAAAAAGCAAAGTAGTTTATATTCTTAAATCGAACAACTAACATTGGCCAACAAAAGTAAAAAAAAAAAAAAAAAAAAAAAAAAAAAAAAAAAAAAAAAAAACAAATTAACTTCTCTCAAAAACATAGAAAATTTAAACTTTGGGGATCAAAATCACAAAAACTCAAAAGTTCGAGGATCAAATGTATAACTATAAAAGTTCAGCGATCAAATGTACACTAATAAAAAATTTAGAGATCAAAAGCATAAAGGTTTTGGAAGAAAACCTATTTAGTTTTCACTACTAGCCGAGCGAAATACATATACATATATAAGTAACTAAATCTCTATACTTCGAGAATTGTCAAGTGAGGATAATAAAGTGTGGAAAACGTGTACCTAATAATCTATTAATTCATTTGTTAAACGACATGAAACACTTGATTGTATATGGCGCCTACTGCTATTGCTTGTAAAAGGCTCCTGTTGTTATATTATATAAATTAATGCCACTTAATTCTAATTAAAGCAAGAACTATGATGGATATGGCAGCTACATTACAAATGTATACATATACATATGGGATTTGTTTTGGTTTTTCTCATTAACAATTAAAGTGAAGTCTTTCTCACTTAGGAGTGTGCCATGTCTTGCACCTTGGTCCTCAGTCCTTATGACCACTCTGGCTTGAAATATGCTGCCCATTAGTAACTCTGATGGTTAACCTTCTTTTCTCACCAAAATATTGTGTGCTATGTGGATCTTGTTTAAAAGCAACTGCATTAATTTGTATCATGGAAGATGTGTGGCCTTGACAATAGTACTTGTCTCACAGTGTTCTTTGATGTTTCTCCTAGTGATAAATCAAATCCTCCAGGAACTTTAAATCCATAACTTTACCTACAGTTTCTAACAAAGTAAGTTCTTTTTTGTTGTAGATCCCTCTTGTTTTAGTGTTATTTAGTTTCATGTTCATAAATTTGATTGCAGTTATCAGAACCAGGGGGTGAGATAAGGATTCGGGTCACCCGAATTGATAAATGTTGATTAGAACAAATTATTTTGTAGCATCACATTATATTCTAACCCAAAAAGTATTTGAAAACAAACAAACTGATTGCTATAAAGAATAACAATAAAAAACACAGGAAACAAAGAGATTGAAACTGAAATTTCAATATGAACCAAACCAAAAGTAATCAACATAAATTTCAATATGCAATCAAACCAAATTTAGGAGCATTCCATTTAAGAATATGTTTCATATGAAGAGATTGAAACGAAATTCCCACATCTACCTCTAGATCTCTAAAATTCGGGGAATCATCGGGCCATGTACATCAAAATTCATAGGTGGAAGTTTACCTTTTTTTGCCGACCAGGGGAAGCAGCAGCCGCTGAACCGGAGAGCAGCAGCAGCAGCAGCGCCAACCCGAAGGAGCAGGCGCCGACCAGCGACCCGAGGAGAGGAGGTGACCAGCGACCAATCACGACCAGCGATGCGAGAGGACGACGATGCACGGGGAGGAGCCGCGATGCGGACGGGGACGATGCGAGAGGACGACGACCGGGGAGATGAACAGGGGAGGAGACGCGACGACCGGGGAAGAGGAGGACGAGGGAAGAGGACGATGACCAGGGAAGAGGACGACCAGCGACGATGACGACGAAGTGGAGGCGCGACGACGGTGAGGAAGTAATATCGGTTTCGCGCGGATGAAGGAGGTGGAGTGCGACGACAAAGGCGGATGGAGTTTCGGTTTCGCTCAAAAATATAGGGAAAAAATGGGAAGGAGGTTGCGGAGGGTTTCGATTTCGCGCGGGCACCAAAAATTGTATTTGCTTTCGTTACGGAATAAAGATTGTGAGCAAACATACTTTACGTGACGACAAATTTGTACCTATTTGTTATGGAAACATGTTCGTCTCTAAAGCTTCTATTCATCACGCAAAATTTAAGTCGTGACAAAAATAAGTGTTAATGTATAAAATCTTTGTTTACGATTAATGTACCGTCACTAAAACGCCTATTGGATACGCTTATTTTAAACCGTGACAAATGATTCGTCAAATTTGTAGTAAAAACTCAAATTTCTTGTAGTGGGAGTAGCAGGTAAAGAAAGACTACTACAACTAGGTAGATAACTAAATGTAATAGTAATATGAGGAACTGACTCAATAACGGAAGAAGAAGAAGAAGAATAATAATAATAATAATAATAATAATAATAATAATAATAATAATAATAATAATAATAATAATAATAATAATAATAATGATGATGATGATGATGATGATGATGATGATGATAATAATAATAATAATAATAATAATAATAATAATAATAATAATAAGGACCATACATCAAAGAATGATAAGGAAATTCATGCTCATTAAACAACACATTGCGAGTAATGAAAATTCTTTCAGCAGCATTCATACATTTGCATCCCTTGTGAACTGAACTGTACCCCAGAAAAATACATTTTTCATATCTAAATTGATATTTATGGTTGTTATATGGGCGTAGGTATGGAAAACAGGCATAACCAAAAGTCTTAAGAATACTATAATCAGGAGACTGATTATAAAGTTTGGTATATGGGGATAAACCTTTTAATACATTAGTAGGAAGACGATTGATAATAAAGGCTGCAGTTTCACAAGCATCCGACAAAAAACGAAGGGTAATTTGCGGGCAGAAAGAAGGGTAAGGCTCGACTTAATTATGTGGCAATGTTTTCTCTCCGCTCTACCATTTTGTTGACGAGTATGTGGACAAGGATGTTGAAAAATTATGCCAAACTTATCAAGAACAGGTGTAAAAACTTGATATTCACCTCCCCAATTAGACTGCACACATTTAATAGTTGTTTGAATTTGATTTTCAATTAGATTCTTAAAATGTAAAAAATCATTGAGAGTATCAGATTTCAGCTTCAAATGATACAACCAAGTAAATATAATATAGTCATCAATAAAATGAATATAGTAGTTATAACCATTGGAAGAAGTAATAGACAAAGGACCCCAAAGATCAATATGAACCAAATCCAGAACATTATCAGAACTTTTATTAGAAGAATGAAATGGAAGAGCATGAATTTTACCATGAGCACAATCATCACAAAAGTCTATAGAACAATTAGAATATATATGTAAATGATTATGCATAACCTGCTGAAGAGTTTTCTGAGCAGGATGACCCAGTCTAGCATGCCATAGAGCAGATAGACCTTTATTGAACACAAGAAAGGCAGAATGAGACTGTACAAACCCATGTGGAGATCTAAAAAATTGATATAAACCCTTGTGGAGAGACCCTTTAAGTAGAAATTCATTGATTTGAATATCCTTCACAAAACAAACATCACGACGAAACTCAATTAACACATTATTATCCATAGTTAATTGTGACGCTAAGAAGATTCTTTCTAATACTAGGCACTAATAAGGTATTATGCAATGATATTTTTTGAGCAATTATTAGGAATTAGTGCAGAACCAGTGCGAGTGATTTTCAGAGACTGACCATTACCAACCATGATAAACTGGTTGCATGTGTATGGGGCACAATTTGTCAGCTGAGATGGATCAGACGTCACATGAGAGGAAGCACCACTATCCATATGTCATAAACTATCAGGAACAGATTCACTCGCACCAAAGAAGGCATGCTAGGGAGATGGGTGCACGAGAAATGAACGTGGAGTAGGGTGTGGAGTAACGGATCCCTGTTAACGTCCCATATATTTCATGTTAGCTCGAAAATAGCAAACAGCTGCAGAGTGTCCAAATTTTCCACAAATTCGACATGTTGGTCGGCTATTGTTATGAAATTAAAACCTCCACGACCACAGGATCTTCCACATCCACGGCCTCGATATCCAGGATTGTTTCCTCTTTGACCACCAATATTCGAAGTATGAAATTTATGAGTCCCATTTGCTAATTTTCCTTTCACCTCAGCTGAATTCACCGAGTGACCAGAATCTTAGAGAGAAAGAGAATTAATACCCTAAACACATTGTAACTGTGACAATGTACTTTCAAAACTCAACATAAAAGCTTGAAACTCTTCCCAGTTCAAGTCCTTTTGTCTTTGTATCACTGTTGTCATAAGAAGATACTCGGTATCTAAACCAATCAATATATCGAATATCGGATCATCCTCACCCATTGGAACACCGACAATGAACATACCATCAACAAACTCTTTCATCTTGGCCAAATATTCCATCATAGACATATTTCCTTTTCTAGTACTATGAATTTTCTTCTTCAAAACTTGTATTTGAGATTTGTTGTTAATTGTAAAATATTTTTTGAAATGCCGTCCACAATTCAAAGGAGGTCTTGTGATACCGCAGACTAATCACTTGAGTTGCAACCACTAGTGTTAACGTATTGACAAGCCAGCTACTCAACTTTTGATCAAGAACATACCATTTCTCGAACTCTGGATTTGCAGTACCATCTACTAGCAGTTTGTTTGGATATACAATTATGCCAAACAAGAAACCATCTAAATCTTATCCTTCAACAAAGGAAACTACAATCGTTTGCCAGATCAAGAAATTTGATATATCCAACTTCATAAAAACATTTCGACTCCACGAATTACCAAACTGAGCATTAGTAGGAGATATTTGATCAGGACTCAGGCATGCGAACTTTGGTGATGCTATCTCTAGTTCACAGTCATCAGATCCTTAACCAACCTCCATTTTCCTTCAGATTATGAAAACTAACTCAGATCTACAAGTTTTTTTGACTGTAGAATCACTCTCTTTACTTCAGATCTACACTTCTTTGACGCCGATCCGACCTCTCTAGTTCTAGATCTAGACTCGTCAACCACAGATCTATGTTTCTTAAACGTAGATCTAGTACTTCCAGACACAAATCTAAACTCAGATATCACAGATCTCCACTTCTTGAATGTAGATCTGCGAATCTTAATGATGAAGAACTTGAAACCCTCATGCAAGATTCGAAACTACCTCATCAACTTGTCACTAAACTTCAAATTCGCGTAAACTCTCACCATATCTACAATCCACAATCATGAACCAAGAACTTTCTTGCCAAACTATGGCGAGATGTCATACAAAACCTCAAACACCAAATCACACCTTTCAGACACTGATCTGAGCCGTAGTTTCTACTTCCTTCTTATTATCTTCTCACCAGTCTTCCCAGAATCGAAGAATTGTACACCTCCAGCGTGAGCTGATGATGGCTCTGATACTATGACGAAACCCTAGTTAGGTTCGTTGAGAAGAAACATGAGAGAGTGAAATGAAAATGAGATGAGAAGCTCAACTGTCTAAAACGTCTCACTACCTTGTATTTATATTAAGTGAGAGTGTGTTACAACCGTTGGATGGCTTACATCAAATCTGCCAATCCATATCCCAATGCTCATTACAATAGACTATGGACCACATTAACTAATGGTTAATCCTAATAAGAGAACGTGAATAGAAGATAAAAACAAGAAACTTTGTGAGTTGAAAGAAAAATCGTGAACAGGAACAAAACAGGGAAAATATGAGAATGGAATGTTTTTTTTTTGTCTAGCTAAAAGTTGGGGTTAATCTCTTCATAAAAAAAAATCACCAATGTATAAAAGACTAATTCTCACCCACTATCACCAAAATATTAGGACTTGCAACTTTAAGAAATAACGAGTCAAAAAGAAAACAAAGAAAACCTGGGGACAAGGGTTTGGGTGTTTCGATACTTTTGAAATACCTAATAATTTCCTAACATTTTTTTGGGCCAAGGCTATTCGGATCCCACGTTTTGTTTCATTGAACCCATTACTTTGTTGTACCCCATTTCGAATTTTTTTACTGTGTTTAACCCATTTTTTTGTAAATTATTCCAAAACTAGCCCTCGCCCTCTACGAATGTATATCCCATCTCATACCCTCATCCTAACACCCCTCGATCTTCTCCATTTTCAATTTTAGTCATTGTAGAACACTCGTACTAGGTCACAAAGTGTCTTAGAAGTATTTTTTTCGCCGAACAAAGTCGGATGTGGTCGTGTCGTATCCTAGAAGTGAAGAAGTGTCGCTTGCAGCTAAAGAGGTATAAGTCGACTCTGGCCGACACCTCTAAATAGGTAATGCCCAACTCTGACCAAGAGAGGCATCAGCCGACTCCAACCGACAATGTGAACATAACTCGATTTTAATGAGTGACGGAAGGATCCAACCAAAAACTCTAAAGAGGTGTCAGCCCTGTATGTCCGACACCTCTTCAGAGTTATCGACCTTGTATGTCTGACACCCGCGGGTAACAAGAACGAACAAAAAATTTTCAAAACTCCTAAAAAAATACATGATAATAACAAAAACTAGTGGGTTTTGCTCGAAATCACTTGATATTTTCGATTCCATTGACACTTTTCTACCCAAAATGTAAGATTTAACCCCCGAATCGAAGCCCTAAACTCAACAACAAAACTACAAACAATACCAGTTCAAAAAACTCTAAAAAAAACTCTAACAAAACCTCAAAATCGACATTAAAAGAGATGACGAATGCACCCGTGACATCGAATAATTGTGATTTTGCTCGGATTTCATCAAATTTGGGTTGGTGGTGAGAATGCAATTTGAGAGGGGTGACTGGGGTAGCGTGAGTGAGGTATGAGTGAGTAAAACGTAGTAAATTATTTCAAAGGAAGCTTTTAGAGGGGTAAGTCATTTCACTAGAGGCTGAAAAACTCAAAATGAGGTTAAAAGAGCAAAACGTGGGTCTGAATAGCCTGGATGATTTGTCGCTCCTTTACCCCCAGTAGTTTACTTTTTTTTAGGGAACCTAATAAATTATTTCAAAGGAAGCTTTTAGAGTAACATACTTTGGGCATCGAGATTTGCCTCCAACTCACTCGGTTGCCACGCATTGTGAGGTGCATCATGTGACAACCAAATGGGTCAGTGCCTAATCTCGATGCCCAAAGTATGTTAAAGAAATGTTTTTCCAACTTCTACCACCACATACAATTTTTCTTAAAAAAAGATGAAGTTTTACATACTCATGTTTGAATGATTGACAAAGATTAAACAACGAGAAATTGAGGTACTTTGGCCAATAATGGAGAGATGAACGACAAACAGAATTATCAAAAAAGCGCGAGAAATAGAAGCGAAAAGACTCGGAGAGCGTCGCGGTCGAGAGGACAGAGCAGGCCAAGGCCCAGCTGTTACCGAGCGCGCTAGATCCGAGTCGGGGCCCCAACTTCACGTGCCTTTAGCGCACCTGTTACGCTACCCACCCAACCGCCACGCGTCGCCTTTCCACCCCCACACGTGTCTACTCTCCCCAACTGGGACCACCACCCGCTACACGACAAAACGTTTTCTAAGTACGGATAATAAACCAGATAACTCCCCCTCATTTTACCAAAACGCCCCTCCCTCCGTTTTGTCCCCATTCATTGAACCCTCCGCAACAGACACCCAACCGTCACTCCTCCGTTACTTAATCACGCTTAAATGACGAGTAATTGTGGATAAGACGCGTTAAGTGACGGCAGAGATCGCGGACTTTGGTGACCGCCGTTAGCGTAATTTTTGTTTTCTTGTAGGGGTCTTTTGGGGATTTGTGTGTAGTACAAAAAAGTTACAATGGAGAGTAGGAGAGATAGAGAGAGAGATAACCTTATCCACTTTATTTTGTGTGTTTATAAAAGGCAAAAAAGAAAGCACAACGACTTAGAGATTTTGGTTTCGGTTTTGGTTTTGGTATTGGAAGTGTTGATATGGCGAAACCGAGTTACCAGTACCACCAACACCACCACCACCATCACCATCGCCACAACCGATCGTACAACTCTGTCACGAATCCGGAGGCGATATTCGAGTTCGACGAGGCAGATCTGTGGAACAGCAACAACTCGAGTCACTCGAGTCACCACCAGATGGAATCGTCATCGCAGCAGGAGTGGAAGAAATCGGTGAAGAAGCGAAGCAACAGAGTTTCGATCAAGCAGAGGAGTTTCCAGATCGAGAGTCACGAGGAGAGCGTGCGTGGTGCAGCGACGTCGCTGCCGGTGAACATACCGGACTGGTCGAGGATCCTGAGGAGAGACGGAGGAGATCGGAGGAGAGAGAACGAGGATCTCGATGACGAATTCGATGATGATGATGGTGGTGGTGTTGGATCGATGATCCCTCCGCACGAGTTTCTGGCGAGGCAGTTCGCGAGGACGGGGATCGCATCGTTTTCCGTGCACGAGGGGATCGGGAGGACTTTGAAGGGTAGGGATTTGAGTAGGGTTAGAGATGTCATTTTGAAGAAGACTGGGTTCGAGGATTGATTGAGATTTTATATAGTGATTTCGTTATGGTATAGTACACGGTGAGCGGAGATCGAATGTGAAAGTTTGATTTCACAGATTTTTTTTTTTTTTTTTGTTTTTTTTTTTTTTTTTTTTTGTTGGTGTTGGTTACTGTGTTGTTTGTGATGATCGGGTTTAGATGTGGATCCCATTGTGATGGATGGAGATGTAATGTAATGCTAACTTAGAATTGTTGAATGGAATTCGAACAAATTTCTACAAAGTGGATTTGATTTGATTTTGATTTGGTTCGTTGGTTCGTACTGCGGAATTGATTTCATTCTGCATTTCGTGTGGGGAAGGATTGAAATAGTAACCTGTTTGGTGACCGTGCGATTAATCATGAGATGTCTTGCAGAAATCGCGAAATGAATCACACGGTTTGATGAGTTTAGGTGATTGACACGTGGCTTCTAGGAAGGGACGTGGCGTGTACTCTTCTTCTCTGATGGAGTTTGGACTGAAATGTGGTTTGGAAGGAAGGAAAGCTACACGGATAAGACAAGATGGGGGAGAATGACGGATATACCCCTCTTGGCTTTTTTGGATAAAATTTTGTTTTTTTGTAAGCGAAGGATTTAAGTTTTTTTGAGTAAAAAAAATGAAGAAAAACTGACTTGTTGATGTGTATCTAGAGGTGTAAACCGAAGATCAATGATCATGGTTTTTTTTTTTTTTTTTTTTCTCAAACTCCATATCCTGATCTAATTAATAGTTATTAGTAATTATGGTATATTCGCTTAACAAATACAATAGTTCAATGTAAGGGTGCATGCAGATTGCATTAATATACATATCTAATTCGATTCGGACCAATTGTCACTAATTGGATCAAATTTTTTATCCCTGGATTGGATTGAAAAATCACTAATCTGATTGGACTGGATCTGATCGCGGATCCAACATGTTAAGGAAATTATAGTAGTTGCTATAATTTTCTTAACATTACATAAACTACCGAAATATCAAAAAAAAAACTTCTTAAATACCTAAACTACGAAATATAGCAACTACTATAATTTCTTTAACTCAACATTTAAAAATTGCATATTTAATTCGATCCAGTCCGTTTATCACATCAACACATATACATATATAATCATATGTACTATGGTATCTCGAAAGCATCAACACAAACTATCAACTCTAAACTATAATATCTCAAATAATATGCTTGTTCATAACTCTTTTATTATGCTTTAGACATTTTTTGTAGGTTGTATGTTGCAACGTGCACTGTTATATGTTGCAACACACACCTTTTTTGTGCTTTTGTGAGGGTGTATGGTGCAAATTTGTAGATGACATATTTATTTAAGTAGGAACTTGTATTTTAAAGGTTATTGTGATGACGAGTTTGTGAAAAGTATGCTATATATAGATTTGTGGATATATGTTGTAAATTTGTCATTCATGAGATATATGATTTTTGTGATTCATTTGATAAAGCTTTATTTCATGATAAATCTTTAGATAGGAAAACGTCAATCCGTGGAACTTGATCCAGTCAAATTCGTATTTTGCAAATTGGATTAAGTTGGATTGATGACATATTTGAATTGGACTGGATTGTAATTTCTCAATCCATATTAATTGGATCGAATTGCGTATTGACACTAATTAGATTGGATCCAATCCATGTGCACCCCTAGTCCAATATGTATGTGATTAAGTTATATATGAGATTGTGACTTGGGTTAAGTGATTAGTCTCGATCGGGTCACTTGTTCGATTATGTGTATTCATTTAGATAGGGATTAGATTTTTGGAGGTTGGTGGACTGACCAAGATGCCCTCCAACTCATGTTCCCCATATCAAAATCGATGAAAACATCAAACCTTATTCGCAATGGGAATGGCGTGGCGCTGAACCAGCATTGGCCTCACATACTTGCACCTCTCAATGTTGAGATTCAATGCCTTCCCAATATTAATCTCTTGAAATGTGTTCTACGCCGACGACACCTCAGCTCCGCTCACCTTAACTGGGATATCCTCATATACAACAAAATTGATCCCGCCACTTCCATTGTCGTCCTCGTCCATTACCTCATTCGCCACCACCATTTCTGCAAATTTGTCACTTAGATTAAATGGGTTTGGCTCGCGACTCTCGCGATTAATTGTCGTCGCGGCTTAGCCTCTCGTAGGAAGGTGAGTAAGGAGCGGCGAAACCCATGTCACAGAGAGGGAGAGGAACGTAGGAGGCTCACGTGGGGCGAGACCATCCATGATTGGAGTCTTCAACAGAGTCACCCTAAGACATTGTCATTACAACATAAATCGACACAAATAAGTTCTAAACCCTAGATTAGTGTCGAAGTAAAATACTCTAGAAAGTAAAAACCATATAATGACTTACACATTAAAAGAAGTCAAAATACTAATGGTTAAAGAGGGAGGGGGTACTTTGGTAATGTTTTAAGCCTAAACGGTAGGGCTAATTAGTGACACCAAAAATCATGGTTTAGTTTAGTCTTTTGTATTGGGTATTAAGTAGTCATGTGGACTAGTTAATCCTCAAAGCAAATCTCAAATTAACCAGTCCGGTATGACTAATTCGACCCAAGAAGGTGAAGCGAATAGGCCATTAGTGTTTTAGTTGGTATTTAATTAATTAGTTTGTGTTTAAGTAGAATTTGATTGTTTTGTGATAATATTAGTAATATTTGTGTTTGAGTGGGATTGTGAGTTAGTAGGGATGTAGGTGGGGCGGGAATCCTCATTCCCCATGGGGATCCGCCCGATGGGGCGAAGATTCTCTGCCAAGTAGCCTCCTGTTGTGACGAATCACAGCAGAATACCTAAAATTGCAATTACACAAACACACCCAAAGATAAACAAATAATAGAGGAAAGATGAACACAAGAATTGATAAGTCAGTATTTAATAAATTAATTAGTTTATTTTAGAATATTCAAAAATGCAAAGTCTCTAAAATATATATTTAATTAAATTTATTGGTCGTTTTTAGGTGAAATGGAGTGCGCGGTTGAATTCGTGGCGGAAAAATACTCAAAATGGAGTATTTACATGCAGTGATCGGATGCCAGACAGTTTGTCTCGAGTTACGCGTTGCGTAGTGGGTAGAATAGAAGACAACATATTTCAACCAATTAAGAGCTGCCATGTTAGCGCACATCTTGTGACGGCCCCATTTTTTCACGACCTGGGCACCGCTCGGCCTAAACTCATGTGGACCCCCGAGCCAGTCTCGCAAGGTCAACGAGAGCCTAGTTAACCTTCAAATCCATCATTATCAATATATTTAACATTTTACAGTTGAGTTATTAATGTTTTGCAAGATTTTACAACTTTAGCGGAAACGACTAATACATTAAATAACTCAACAAAAGATCAGGGAGTTAGGCAACCTAATTGTGGAACCTAGTAAATATTATCAGAGGAGAGTAAATACAAAATATACAAAAATTCACTAGCTATGAAGCATTTCCTTTGCTACTCGTCCGCGGCTCTGCACTTAGTCAAACATAAGAATGACGAGCCCAGGTAAGTAAATCCAGTAGGACATATACACAACATTTCACAATATCCAAAGCGGTCAAATTCATGCAAATAATACGAATGGAATAAAGAACGCATGAATATACAAGACTGTAAATAATCCATCAATGAGTGAGGCCAAATAACAAGGAGTCCCGACCAAAAGGTCGTTGAGTCGCGGTACAAGCCCAGCAGACTCGGGTTTAGGACGAGACCCCGGCCTCCCGGCCCTAACCCTTGCGACTATGAGACATTCACAGACCCGGATCTAGGATGAGACCTTTGCCTCCCAGCCCTAACCCGTACGACTATGAACCATCCATGGACCCGGATAAGTGCCCCAAACTTACACTCAATTGGGAGATATCAACGGACGACCATGAAAGACCCCGAGTTTAGGACGAGACCTTGCCTCTAGCCCTAACCCTCTCATATCGCAGATAAACAGTAACCATGACTCACTTGCCAATGGACTCACTTAATCGACAATAATTTCAACGATAGCTATCATCACAAAGCAGTGAACAACAATAAAGCTTTCACGAAATAGTAAACAACAACAGCCAATGGAGAGAAAATGAAATACTATATAAGTCCCTAGCTGGTTTACTTACCTCGAGAAATCGTGAACCTCAAAACGTCGCTCGTTCGCGTCTCGATTTGCGCACCCGACACCCGACTCTTAAGTCCCTGGTGTCCATTTAGACATTTTAGGACTATTTTACTTCAAATCATTCAAATCACAACTCAGTTTGGTGAAATAAACATCGCCTCCATTGCACCGTCGCGATTTCGTCGAAATCGCGCATCCGACCGGTCGACAACGCGCCACCGCGCCGTTCATCGCGTCGCAACCACGTCGTCGCTTGTAGGTCGCCGGCGCCGCTCGCGCTCGCTTCCGCTGCCGCTGACGCCGCCGCCACGCGCTCATCGTGAGTTCCTCCGCGTTGCTTCGAGTCGCGTCGCCGCTGGTTCGTCGCTGCCGATCCGACCCACTGCTCCGCTGGAGTGTCGTCGGGGAGGTCGACCGCAGTAGCCGTCGCCTTGGTGGTCATCTACGTCCCTCCACCTCACGACCGCCTCTCCTTGTGCTTTTTCTTCTTCTCTCCTTCCCCATCACCGTTTTCTTTCTCTCTGGTCCTTTTTTTTATTTGAATGTGTGGATGAAACCAAAACCCACATTATCTTATACATATATATATATATTCACATATACACACACACACACACACACACACACACATATATATATATATATATATATGCATTTTAATTTTTATTTTCTTTGATTTCAAATCAAAAGTGCCTCGAGATTCGTGCAACACGAATCTCGAGGCAAACTCAACAACCGAGCAGTGCGCATCTCGATGCACCAACCCGCCTCATTTCAAAATCTCGATACTCGTGCTACACGAATCACGATGCATATCCCACGTCGGCATGCAACTCGAGGCGCGTCCCCGTTCATGTTTCGGCTCCCCGAATTCTCTGCGTTTACGTTTCTCAACCATTAGCATCTCCACTCGAGATTCAGACATACGCATTTTGACAAGTGGATCCCCCAAACGACCCTGACCTGACACGTGGCACAAGTGAAATTTTTGGGTCGTTACAGTCTTCCCAATGAATTAGAATTTCGTCCTCGAAATTGAAACAAATCTCACAGGACAATGGTGTTTTATGAATGAAGACCCAAGGCCATACTCGCCTAAGGCCATACTCGCCTAAGGCCATACTCGCCCAAGGCCATACTCGCCCAAGGCCATACCCCCATCTTACTCTGTAGGGCTGGGCTCATCCGCGACCTCCAAGCAAAGAACACACCATCTGTCTCCTCCCATCAATATATGTCAAGGCAACATCCTCGCAACATATATTGGAATACAACTGAATACAAATGAACATTTAATTTTCATGATCCACCATCACTAACATACGTATATCTGATGTATGCCCACGAGAATGTAAATCAGTCTCTCTGATCGAGTGAGTTTCAACCCAACTCGAACCCTCTATTAGGTTATGATGGATAGTAGTCGGACCTGACGTGATAATAGCATGCATATGTTTCTAGCTCTCCTGTACCTGGCTATCCATACGCCCATGCAGATATGCTGAAATCCCAATCCAAATGGAACATGTCCATGTCCATGTCCATGTCCATGTCCATGTCCTTATCCCTGTGCATGACTAGATCGCTGTCATTGTCAGTGCACTCGACTGGATCTCTGACTTTGTCTCTGCGCTTGACTGGAACCCTGACTTTGTCTCTGTCTCTGGCCACAGCCTCTGCCATCAACCCTCTGATGGTATTAATGGTGAGGATCTGATGGTGCTTGCTACTGCAGTACACTAGCGTAACTCTACGCTGAATCAACTAACTTTGGCGTTGTATACGCCTCTTATGGCGGAAACGCAATAAAGCCCACACTCTAAGCTCGTTCTTTTAGCCACGACCGTCTCACTTTCTTTTTCCACCGATCATCTCCAGACCCTCACACCGACTATAACGATGCCGTTAACGCGACTGGTACTCCTATTGCGTATGCTCTCAAAGCTCTCGCCAGCCATAGCCTTCGCTTAAGCCTCTAGTACTGTGCTCGGAGCCGTTGTCACCCAACATAACCAATAAAGTTCAGGAAATAGTGTACGACATGATACGCTTGGGCAGTGTCCACGTCAGCTGTACTCCCGACATAAGCTGATGTGGCCGATACATCATGTATCTTCTCGTGGCTCCTTATATACCCCTCTGCAGCCTCGAGATTAATACCACCGTGGAACTTCTCCGGATAATGCCACTGAAACTTGCGTGTCTTCCTGTTGAAACATGATATGTGTCCATTAAAATCTTCGAGAAACCTTTCCCGAGTAACCAGTTCATTCGATTCACAAATGTTTGTCCCCCTTTTTTTTATCATGATTTGTCAAGTGAGTTACTCTTTTCTTAGTAACTTTAAATGCACTTGTTTACTTGCACGAAAATTCCTTTAAAATGTTAGAATTCTTGAGATGTACCATCTCGTAGGATTTATCCTTAGGTGACCTCTAACTTTTAAAATGATTCGCGGACTCTACTTTAACTCGTAACACTTATTCCATTTACAAGTCCCTAAAGGTGGTGGTCAACTTCACCAACCCTAAGACTATAAATGCATAGTGTCACCAAAGTGGAGTTACTTGGGCTTCTGATCCAACAATACTACTCCAATGCTTTCGTCAAAGCTAAAGGAGTCCGTACATGAAGTAATCGTTAGCTCTCAAGTCATCTCAACACTCTGTTCCTTTAGAGTCTGCGTAATCCCACTTGTCTCACAAATCTTCGCTATTTTTTTTTTTATCAAGGAATTAAATATAGTTTAGGCGTCCCTGCAATACTATACCAAATTTACATGAAATCCTCTAACTTTATGAATTCCTCTAATCTTTACTACGGATTTGATTCCCGTATCACATTCCAATTTCATTTGGGATTCCTTTTTTTTTTACTAACTTTGCTTTCTCGTATGTTCCTATACATATTATAATGCAGAGGCGTATGCCTAACATCCCTTTCCTTACATTAATTATTTCAAGCGGATCCTCTAGAAACACGTGCAGGGTGTTTTCAAGATTTATATGACTTGAATCTAACTCCTTAAGGTTCACAATATTTTTATTTCCTCAAGAAGAAATCAAATGTGTCCTCGAGATACGTGCAACACGAATCTCGAGGCAACCCTAATAATTTCACCGCTTTGTCCACCGCCTTTATGTTTGACAAAAAATTGTCTCGAGTCTTGCAATTTGCGTATCTCGAGACACATCCAATGCATTTTGTTTAAGTGTTCAAACTATAGGCCAATATATATTTATGTTAATGTGACCACATTAAAATCACAATGGCCACTTATTAAACCAATCGTCAATCAATCTCCTGCAGTTGTTGGTCGCGCCATACAATTCTACATGACAGAGTACGCAGCTCCTCAGCACTAGCAAATCGCGAACATGCAGCCCCATGATCATTCATACACCCGGTCTGAAACGCGTCGCATTTTTCATAGCTACGAATCCTCGAATCAGTGTATAATTATTGATATCTTATAGCTACCATATAAGATCAATTTTACTTTCCCACAACTCCCCTCACTTCCCAACGAAGACTTAAGTCAGGATCATAAGGTTCCACTCTAAGTTCATGGTTCCTAACTTCCGCTAGTTTTGTGTCTTAATTTATTATGCTTTAAATCAAGAGTCGAGTTCTTTAAAATGTCGGCTCTGATACCAACTGTGACGGCCCATTTTTTCACGACCCGGGCACTGCCCGGCCTAAACTCACGTGGACCCCCGAGCCAGTCTCGCAAGGTCAACGAGAGCCTAGTCAGCCTTCAAATCCATCATTATCAGTACATTCAACATTTTACCGTTGAGTTATTAATGTTTTGCAAGATTTTACAACTTTAGCGGAAGCGACTAATACATTAAATAACTCAACAAAAGATCAGGGAGTTAGGCAACCTAATAGTGGAACCCAGTAAATATTATCAGAGGAAAGTAAATACAAAATATACAAAAATTCACCTAGCTATGAAACCTTTCCTCTGCTACTCGTCCGCGGCTCTGCACTAAGTCAAACATAAGAATTACGAGCCCAGGCAAGTAAATCCAGTAGGACATATACACAACGTTTCACAATATCCAAAGCAGTCGAGTTCATGCAAATAGTACGAATGGAATAAATAACGCATGAATATACAAGATTGTAATCAATCCATCAATGAGTGAGGCCAAATAACAAGGAGTCCCGACCAAAAGGTCGTTGAGTCGCGATACAAGCCCATCAGACTCGGGTTTAGGACGAGACCACAGCCTCCCAACCCTAACCCTTACGACTATGAGACATTCACAGACCGGATCTAGGATGAGACCCTTGCCTCCCAGCCCTAACCCGTACGACTATGAACCATCCATGGACCCGGATAAGTGCCCCCAACTTACACTCAATTGGGAGATATCAACGGACGACCATGAAAGACCCCGGGTTTAGGACGAGACCCCCGCCTCCAGCCCTAACCCTCTCATATCGCAGATAAACAATAACCATGACTCACTTGCCAATGGACCCACTTAATCGAAAATAATTTCAACGATAGCTATCATCACAAAGCAGTGAACAACAATAAAGCTATCACAAAACAGTAAACAACAACAGCCAATGGAGAGAAAATGAAATACTGTATAAGTCCCTAGCTGGTTTACTTATCTCGAGAAATCGCGAACCTCAAAACGTCGCTCGTTCGCGTCTCGATTTGCGCACTCGACACCTGACTCCTAAGTCCCTGGTGTCTATTTAGACATTTTAGGCCTATTTTACTTCAAATCATTCAAATCGCAACTCAGTTTGGTGAAATAAACATCACCTCCATTGCGTCGTCGCGATTTCGTCGAAATCGCGCATCCGACCGGTCGACACGCGCCACCGCGCCGTTCATCGCGTTGCAGCCACGCCGTCGCTTGCCGGTCGCCGGCTCCGCAGCTTGCCGGCCGCCGCCGCCGCTGGTGAGTTCCTCCGCGTTGCGTCGCATCGCGTCACCACTGGTTCGTCGCTGCCGATCCGACCCGCTTCCCCGGTGGAGTGTCGCCGGGGAGGTCGACTGCAGTAGCCGTCGCCTTGGTGGTCATCTGCGTCCCTCCACCTCACGACCGCCTCTCCTTGTGCGTTTTTCTTCTTCTCTCCTTCCCCATCACCGTATTCTTTCTCTCTGGTTCTTTTTTTTGTTTGAATGTGTGGATGAAACCAAATCCCACATTATCTTTATACACATATATATATATTCACATATATATATATACATATAAATATTCGCATATATATATATATATATATATGCATTTTAATTTTTATTTTCTTTGATTTCAAATCAAAAATGTCCTCGAGACTTCGTGCAACATGAATCTCGAGGCAAACTCAACAACCGAGCAGTGCGCATCTCGATGCACCAACCCGCCTCATTTCAAAATCTCGATACTCGCGCTACACGCATCACGATGTGTATCCCACATCGACACGCGACTCGAGGCGCGTCTCCTTTTATGTTTTGGCTCCTCGAATTCTCCGCGTATACGTTTCTCAACCATTAGCATCTCCACTCGAGATTCGGACATACGCATTTTGACAAGTGGATCCCCCAAACGACCTTGACCTGACACGTGGCACAAGTCAAATTTTCAGATCGTTACACTATTCTCTCCTCCAATCGCGTCTCACCAAGTCGGCGGTTTTCCTCACAATAGCAGCCACATGGTGCGTTTTCATTGGATACCAGCACAACAACACGTCACTCATTGCTGTCTCAGCCAATTAGAAGCCACCACGTATCGTCCTCCACCAATCAGAAAGTTCCACTTCAGCATGCGGGCAGCGTACAAACCAATAGAGTACAAACCAATAGCGTTGCGACATGTGGCGGACACCTATTTTCAAGCCAAAAACAGCCATACGATGCTCCTCGGCGCATGAGTCACCTCCCCAACCCCCAAAATTAGTTTCTCTCACCTCCCGAGACCAATTTTTAGAAGTTTTATATATTAGGAACTTAGGTTTTATTAAGGGGAACGCCGACTATTATTATTTGGTCATCGACTTTCTTCGATGACGATGTTCGGCTAATCAACTCCTTACGTAGGTCGAAGGGGAAGCAAGTCGGGATTATGGATTCATGACATATTATGCGAGATATTTTATTTTATTATTTGATTTAATTTAAATTTTCTTATTTTATTGTTGTTCATTTTAATGATTATGATTTTGATCTAGGATATGTATGTGGCCAGTGCATGCTTTTAGGTGGACAATCTACAGTTATTTGGACCATTAGTATCCGTGTAATTGTGCTTTTGGACCAATAAAGTAACAAACACTCACCGTTTGTCGTCAAACACTTTCGGTTCTTGAGTGTGCAACAATTGAATCTAGGTTAAATCGAGAGCGAATGCGATCCGGTTATTTAGGATTAGTTCCCCACATATCCATATTAATGCGGTTAGTGTGTTAAACCTGATTGACGGATGCCTAGGGTTATACATTAATTAAGAAAGTAGTTAGTGGCGGACGTCCTGACTATCGAGATTAGGGGAATGAAGAATTTCTGGCGGATGTCGATTTTCTATAGCTAATCTAGGAAAATATAAATTAATAACTTTTTGGGAAAGACTCAAGACCATGATTGCAAATGAATCTTGATCCATATTTGTGGAACTGTAGACTTTGGTGTTACTTAGGTATTTAATTAATTGTTTTGAAAATTAGTTTAGTTGTTTTATTTATTTATTTTAGTTAGATTAGTTAGTTAAATTAATTTGTTTTAAAACCCCTGATTTTCTTTTTTTGTTGTTTTTAACCTAAGAAAAACTATCAATCTATGTGGGATCGACCCTTTGCCACTATTTTACAAAATAGTTGGTTTATGAAACTTTACTTTATTGACGTGTTCAACGCGTGTCAAGAATTTACCTCGAAAACCCCATAATTAGGGAAAAAACCATGGGCAAGAAACAAGGCAATCAACTATCAATACTTTAGTAAACATAGGAAAACCTTCTCTATCTAAACCTCAGACATATACTCCAACAACATTTAATCTCAGAGTGTCGCGTAGCCGCTCTCAGACCTATACGCTTTGACACACACTCCGCTCTCAACAAACACCTTCCGCAACATTATGTACTTCACATACACGCAATTAGACCGTTGCACGTACGCACAAAACTATTTGACTCATGTGGTCGCACTCCTACTTATAGATGCGATTCAGAATTTGAGACAAAAAATTCCTTAATTTATGTTTCACTCACACTATAATAATATCTAAGTTTGAATACAATTCAAACTTTATTGTTGCATGTACATACCAATGTGTCACAATACAACACCATGTTCATGTGTTTCATCGTGGCTTCAATTGTGACTACAATTTCATCTTTAACTCCAATTGATTTTGAGCCACTACATAATAAATATTTACATTGGCAAAAACTCACTACCTTGATCTTGCCACCCACTCTTTCAGGCCACTATCCTCAACACCGAGAATGAACCAAGTCCAATCCAGCGAGTTTGGACTTACCAACAACCGTAACCCACTTCTTGATTAACTTTTGAGGTTGAACTTTGCTCCATATTTCCGCATTAAAACAAATATTCTTCCTAACACCTTTCATGACGAACGAAAACTTTCAAAATATTTTCAATACTCCACCTCGCTCAGAGTACCTATAACCCTCATAATCTAATTCGGAAAGAGAAATTAGATTTTGAGTACAACTCGGTACATGTCGAACATCTCGAAGCGTTATGACGCGTTTATTAAAAGACTTTAGCTAAACTTCACCGACTCCCAATAGAGAGTCGTCAACCATGGACATAACTTTGCCACCCGTATAACTTGCATAATTTTTAGTTCATACCTTTATGTACTCACACATGTCTTGTGGCCACGCAGTTAATTACCCATTCTCCCTTCTATTCACCAATCATATTCTATACTGGACACATAGGATAATTACTATCAGTCTAGAGAACTAAGAAATTGTCAACGTCTTCACCTTCAACATCAGAATACCTGTTTGTTGAACCAGAGCTTTTTATGAACCTGTGATAGCCCCAGCCCCGCAAATTGGGCCTCGCCTGACGTAAGCCTACTTAAACTTTCGGTCAAGCCTCATGAAATCAATGGATGCCTAGTAATCTTATTTCCCATGTCGTTTGATCATTAATTGCTTATTAAGTTTGCTATTTACTTTAACAAAGTTTTAATAAATCTCAGCAGAAGTTAGTCAATTTAAAACAACTTAAACAAATTAATGAGTAAGAGTTGGGACAATCCTGATATGGAAATCCCGCAAAATAGATTCCATGTATATGCATGAAGTGGAAATCAGTACAATACAATGATCAAGTCATCAAATACATGTATCTGGAGTCTCACAACCCATAATATCTCAAAATATAACAAGAAACAAAAAGTGTAGTTCGTATGTACATCCGAAATATAAAAAAGAACATACAATAGTAGTAGAGATGAGCTGACTCTAAGGGAAGCACAAAGATAATCACCGATTATAGGTTCCTTACCTCTACTACTAGAGGGGCTTGCAATTCTCACCAGTGATGGAGACAATCCTAGTGAGTAAATCTAGCAAAAACTCAGCAATATTTCAAGATAATAAATGATAAGTCTATAGATCATGTAGGAAATGAAAGAACAATAAATAAAGCAGTAAAATGCATGATAGACAGACCAGGACAATCAACGATAGGAACCAAGTAGCCTAAAAACAAAAAATAAGGAGAGAGTGGTTTATACACTCTACACCGATAAAAGGTGTAAGTACGGAAGTTGGTACCAGGGAACAAAGTCTCACAAGCCATACCAACTTATTCGGCATCGCCAGCTTTACCTTAGCCGTAGTTCGAGATAGTTCCAAGGGATGCCACAATGACCATGGATGTCTGCTACTTGTGGGACTTGAATGCCAATCAAGGAGCCACAATGACACTGGATGCTCACGTCAAAAGATTCAAACTCGAGAGGAGCCGCGGGAGCTACCCGGACGCTCAACTCACGAGTGATCATAGTCAACTAAGCCTAACCACTCAAACACCTAAGCCTCTTGGCGGGGAATTATAGTCCAACAATTTAGCTTACTATTTCAAAAAATAAACAAAGAAAGTGAAATGAAATAGTATTGATTTTCTGATTGGTTTACTTACCTCAACAAATAATAATATCGAAGCTAAACACGACTCCCACACATTCATACTACACTCTTGATACTTGGAACAAAAGCTCTTGGTCCCTAGTACCTATTAGAGTTTATTAGGTATGCGTTAGAGTTTATTTAAGTTTAACTATCCAGTTCGGTATAATATATCCCACTATTTTCCTCAATTTCATTTTTATTTAACTTAGATCGAATATCAACTTCAATGTGTCCTAAACAAGTTTATGCTAAATCCTCGAGGTCCCTAGTCGCTTGTTCATACCATACACGAAGGCTTGATGTGAAGGGATAACCTCGAGATGCCTCTTTTATTCATTTTAAATGCTCCTTTAACATTTAACTCAGCCAAAATGCCCAAAGTTAGTGTTACAAAGTCTTAAACATTTTTCCTATTGTTATAATTGTGATTGAATCACCAAAGTCTATTGGAAATAATTTCAAGTTGGTTTAATGCATTGATTTGCAAAACACTCCCTTAGGGGCCTTAAAATAATTTTCAAAAACTTAGTTTTTATGCAACTTGAAATTCGGCTAAAACACTCATATAAATTTTCAAAATTCTCGATGTTGATTCATTGAAGTCTATTAACTTAAAACCAAGGTTCTTGAGTGCTAAAATCTCATTATTATGATTAAGAACCAAATTTGAGACTTTAAGTAAAACTTTAAGCCCTTATTTGTAAATATTGATCTCTTATTCGAGGCATGACTTGAAAAATAAGTTAGACACATCAAAAAAATCAAAAACTTGGTTTAAACCTTTACTATGATCCAATAACACATTCTGAAAAATTTTGGTTCAATTCCGACATCATTTGATCTTCGGAACACCTTAAATAAAAAATTAGCTCATTAAGTATGTGAATTTCACCTATTTCAAAACTCATTTGAATAACTATTCAAAACACCCCAGAATCACTTGAAACTCTTGGGGAACCTAATTTATAATATTTCAAACTATTCAAGAGATTTCGGTTATTTTTCTATTAGTGGAGGTCCCCGAAAGATGTCCCGACATCCAAAAACTAACAAAAAGAATTATCTTTACTAACAAGTACTGAATTTCAGTTCGTTTTTGATAAAAAAAAGTTAACTCAATTTTTAATAGATACTGGTATTAAGTTGTTTTTCAATGTATAAGATTTCTGAAAAAGGTAAAGTACACTCAGACTCGACTAAAATTGAGAGAGTTATGCTCAAGATACTAAAACAACTCACTTTAATAAAGTTTTAGACAAGTAGTATAAAAAAACTCATAACTCTCAAATTACATATCCAAATAACTTGATTTTCAGTGAGAAGCTTTTCTAATATCAAAGAATAATTCGTAAAAAATCAGCCAATTCTAAGTAGAAATGAAGGATTTATGCACTCTAAACTTTCAGTTATAATCTTGACATTTCATCAAACATGTATTCATGAACAACTAAATTCACAATGCATGGTTCAAACTCCTTAATTTTCTTCAACATTTACACCTAATATAAGACATCATTGAACATCAATATTAGAGTAGAAACGCAAAGATTAAATATCAAATCGCACAAGAAAATAAGTACATTCTTTCATTTACCCTAAATCCATAATTCTTGAACCAAGACACAAGTTTTTCATGAACATGAGAGAAAATTTAATTTTTTTGATTCATAATCATCACATAACATTAGGGAATTCATCAAACTTGACAAAACTTCATCATTATAATGATTTAACGAAGATCAAATCATCACAATGTATTATTGAAATGAAAGGGGTTCATTACCTGAGGTTTGATCCTAATGAAAACTCAAGCTCCTTGAGATCCTTAGCTCCAACTTCACATTCTCTTTGATTTTTCCAACACTATTTCTACCCAAACCCCCTATTTTCTCTCCAAATCTAGTTGAAGTGTTTTGTGTTCATGTACGGTGTAAATATTAAGCGTGTCTTTTATACTCGAACTTTTTGATGCTTGGCCATTAGATTATCCTAGTACATTTTCATCCATCAAATCTAGATTTATTCATAGTTGTTGTTATCTCCCACATGCATATCCTAAGATCCATTATGACTCATTTAGATCTCCACATGGACACATCACTAGGTAAATCAATGTACTAAGAGTGTGGTCTCCATTCGAGTTTCTAACATTTCATGTTTTTAATAATCCACAAAGACAGTAGTATGTATTAAGTAAATATATTTCATGAAACTCGTTTGATAAGTTAAGTCAACTTTAGGCTTAATTTATATATCTAAGCCCAGTCACTCACTTAGGAAGTCTTATAACTTTTCAATTTTTCCTAGACTTAGGCCTTATTGAAATGAAGCACATATACTTAATTGATTACATCCTAAATTCTTTTGAGACTCACTACATAGTTTAGATGAATAGTTAAAGTCTAAGTAAATGAATTAAGTTATGAACGTAAGCCCAAGTTCTCAATCTACCCTATCGTCCCGTGCGTACCCATCTCGAGGTAACTTGACGCACTCTTTTTATCCAAAAAAAAACCACTTAAAAGTTGTGCACCTATATATGAATATATAGTGCAAACATCAAAATCAAGTAAAATTATTTAATTATTACCTTGGTGTCGATGCCCGAGTACCGACCGAGTTTGCTACGTAAGGACTGGTTGTCGGGTTATGGTCCTACAAATCATACAACTAGGATTTGAGGAAAAATCACAATCGTATGGTAAAAAATGGTTTAAATGAGTAAAATAAGTTAGGGTTTTTTTATTCCATAACTAATTTATTACGCCTTTTGAAAATGTGTCAACAATGGGAGAAAAATTGCATTGCCACGTGGTGACATGAATGGCGCATTCTTTGAATGCACCATTCATGTTATCCCTGTAGACAGTCCACGTGGATTGTCCTATTGTAGATACAACAATGGCGCATTCTCCGACTGTGTCATTCATGTTTCCAAGACGGTCCACGTGGACGCCGCATGGACTATTTCATAATACGAATGGGGCATTCGGAGAATGCACCATTCAAGTTTTCTCAAATGAATGGCGCATTCTTTGAATGCGCCAATCATGTTATGTGCATTTGGCCCATGACATCCCATCGTCACGAACCAAGGAAGGGAGTCCTTGAGAATGCAGGGAATATATTTCATGCATTCTCGTAAATATGGGCGAGGGTTGGGGTGTGTAGGTAAGTGGTCAGAGGGGTTGAATGAGGTAGGTGAGTTGGTTTTTTATTTAATAGTGTTGGTTGGTGGGTATTTAGAAGCAAAGAGAAATATTGTGAGAGAGTTGCAAACCGTGATAAGAGAGAGAGAGAGAGGGAGAGAAAAGGGTGTGTGTTTTGTTTGATGTGTGTGTGTGTAGTGATAAGAGGGAGACTCGGGAAGGGAGGTGAAGGTGTAAGTATGGAGGGATCGACGAAGAGTGAGAGAAATACTCGGGACCACAAAATAGTTGCAACGTGAGATCTCAAGAAAGAGAGTTGCAGACTATGAGAGAGAAAAAGACTATCCTTGGAGGGGGAAGGGAGTAGGCGGTACTGTGTGAGAGAAAGAGAGTGGATCTCGAGAGACCGTGAGGGGGGGAATGGAGTAGACCGTGCCGTGCGAGAGAGAGAGAGAGAGAGAGAGAGAGAGAGAGAGAGAGTCGGATCGTTGAGTTTTTAGTGGTTGTTAAAAGATTAATATTTTTTTTTTTTAAACAAATAGCATGTAGTTAGTAATTTTTATTTAAATAAAAGCTAACATAACTTTTTTATCAGGGAATATTAAATTGAAGATCAAAAGAGGAGGAAACTAGTAAGTACAAAAATTTATTTATTTAAGTTTTATTATGTTTGACTTGATTTTTTATTGTTAGGTATTTTTTTAATAAAAATTAGTTAAACCTTAACTTATATGTCCAACTTAGTTTGTTGTTACATATTTTATGTCGATAATTGATTGATTTAATAAAGCTTTTCTTCATTCAATATTTAAGTTAGTAAATTTAGTTGTTTTACTTGATTAAGAAAATATTATAAAACAATTGGAGGATGTACACAAATATTTTGACCAAAAAATGTTTTAGAATAAATTTGTTTAAACAAATATATGCTTTAATTAAACTGGAGGAATGAAGATCGAATTGAACAAATTGTAATGGGTATTAACTATATATATTCAATTAGTTATGATAATTGAAAAAAGGAAGGAAAAAAAGCTTGAAGAAGTACAACTACTATTGATGAGAAATATAGTACATATGTTAGTCTTTGGGAAGAAACTAGTATGATTTTGATAAAATACATGCTCTTTTTAATTGATTTAGTAGTACTCATCGTTTGGGATGCAAATATGAGTTATTAATTGATACTTCATGCAAATGAATGAATATGCTCTGTAGTTGCGCAGTTAAGGCGATCCTCTACATCAGAAAGTTCGATTGCGCTTTAAATCCTCAATTTCATCAACATTTTTGGCTTGATAAATATATATATATATATATATATATATATATATATATATAGACACGTTTCATTATCAAGGAGGCAAGGAGGAAGGAAAATATAATTGCATGCATGTTGGGTCTCAAATTTTTATATTTTTTTCAACTTGACATTGCTTTGATGAAATACATGCACCGTTTTAATTAGTTTAGTAATACTCATTATTTAGGATGCAAATATGAGTTATTGATTGGTACTTCATGCAGACGAATGAGTATGCTCTATAGTTGTGTTGTTAAGGCAATCTTCTACATCAGAAAGTTCAATTACACTTTAAATCCTCAATTTGACCAGCTTTTTCCGCTTGATATATATATATATATAAAATCATTTTACATCATCATTGTCCAATAAATTATGTAGGTCATGGAACATATGAACATCCCATTTCAATTTTATGCGTATAGTGAAATTGTAAACGATATGAATGGCATCAAGTACAACGCACCCCATCGGTAATGCTGATGCTTAAGTCTGGGATGAGTAGACAACAATTGATGGATCACATGTGTAACACGTTTAGTATCTCATCTACAGAGACTTTAGTTAGGATGACTTATCGTCACATGATAACCCTCCTTGGAGGTTCACAGTATTTTGCCCCGGTGTTGATGTAAGACGCGACACACTTCGACTTGATGTGGGTGACAGTGACCAATCTACCATTAATTGTAAGGCTATACATTTATTTAACATTTCAGCCAATCGACTCTTTTCAAAATCCTACAGTTCATTCGCAAGTGGTAGATGAAGATGTCGGCACGTTATACACTAGATCGATGATGGAAAGGCTGCATATGCAATCTCCACAAAGTGATATCATGCAAGATGGATTTGTTAGTCTAGTACATGATGACACTAATGACTTTATTGACGATGACCCCAACGACGACGACAATAGTGACACAAACTAGGACGTATCTCATCCCGAGGATGTTGCACCATCTATCGATTAGGAAAACTTAAATGTTGTTAAGGATTACCCAAGGTATGAACTCCCAAGGGCGGAAAACATGCAAGATGATGAACAATTTGGTATCAATGAAGAGAATTTCACGGAGGAAGCAAATGACGATGAAGTTCACCAATAGTTGCCGGTGTATAATGAATTTGATTAGGAAGTGGCTAACTCCACTGCGACCCAACATTCTCATCAACAAATTGGGTAGGACATGTCTAATTTTGAGTTGGAAAGAGGAATGTATTTTGACAACAAAAAAGACTTACAACATGCTGTCAAAGTGTACCATGTTAAAAAAAGTTGTCAATATCATGTGATGGAATCGATTACAACTCTATGGGCAATCAAGTGCAGAAGTGCGCAAGACAGGTGCATGTGGCGTCTCTGTGCTTGTTTGCGAAAGAAAAAACAACTATGGGAGATCACGCAATTAGACCTGTCGTACAACTATATAAATCTCGACATAGAACGCGATCATGCTCAACTCAACATTAACATGCTCGCGCGAGAGATCCAAAGTATTGTCCTAATAGATCAAGCAATAACTATCAAAGCATTAATACAAATAATCAAGGGAAAATACAGACACAAAGTAAACTACAAAAGAATGTGGGATGTCAAAAGGAAAGCAATTGTAAATGCATTTGGAGATTGCGAAGCATCATACGTTAGATTGCCAAGATGGTTGGCGGCTGTGAAGAATAATAGTCCAGAGAAAAAAACGAGTGGTCATATAGACAGTGGGCTGCTGACGAGATAAGAACAATGCATCCTCAATTTCGTTATGTGTTTTTCGCATTCGAAGCATCAATCAAAGCTTTCAAGTATTATAGGCTTCTTCTACAAATTGAAGCGACTTCTTTGTATGAAAAATATAGTGGTAAGCTAATGATTGCTACCTCTATTGATGGTAATGGACACATACTACCGATTGCATTTGCCATTGCAGAAATCGAATCTACGGATTCGTGGGGATGGTTTTTGAGGATGTTAAGCAAATAAGCGATGGATAGAGATGGTATTTGCCCACCCTAGCATTCTAGAGGTGATCAACACACCGGCCAATGGTTATTATCCCTCAAAAGTATACCACCGTTACTGCTTACGACACTTGGTCAGTAATCTCAACACTCATTTCAAAAGTGAACCTTTGAAAAACCTTCTTTTCGATCTGTTCCTCGACACCAAGAATGAAAATTTAATGCGTGCATGGAGCATTTTACATACTTGTCATTATGAACTCCTCAATGTGTGCAATATGTCAATACCATCCCCAAAGAATTATGGACTCGATCGCATGACGGAGGCATGCGTACAAATGCATGACTTCTAATGGTGTTGGTGTGTATGAATGCAAGTTCTAATCCGCATTCAAGGATTTAGTTATCACTGACCTAATATTACTTACACAAATTTAATTTTCAATTGTAGAGTGTTTTAACAGTGTATTAAAGGGGGCACAATTTTTCTCAATAACAACGATGACTCAAATGATTTACTACATATTGGTGACATACCATGATCGACGCAGACTTGAGATCAATGAAACAGTCTCTAATGACCTCTCCTACACAAAATATGTCATGAATAAACTCACACATTATGAACAATCTGCAATGAGACATCAAGTCAAGTTGATAAATCGTGACATAGGTGAGTCTGAGGTGCTGATTGGATGACATGGAGATTGTATGCATAAAGGGAACAATACCAAAGTCGTCGCCCTGAAGGACTGAATGTGCAGTTGCAAAAATGGCAATTGTTTAGTTTCCGTTGCTCACTCGTGTTAGCTACATGTTTGAGTGAACTACTTACAATTCATTGAGCTATACTACAGGATGGATGTGTACACGCAATGTTACTCCTCTAATCCCAAAGGCATCACGGATGAGAAGTATTGACCAACTTTTGCGATTAAGATCCTATCAGACCCAAGGTGCAGACGTGGCCATGGGAGACCCAAAGGAGTGCGAAGGCAAAATGATATGGATCTTCCTAATGTTTCGTAGGCCTTGCGATGTGGCATATGTCATCAATAATGACATAGACGAACAACATGTCTTAATATAGACCATGATTGAGTCCGTACTAGGAAGAACAAATACGGTGTTTATCGTGCATAGGGCCATAAAAAAAATTGTCCAACTAGAGCTCAACCTTCCAATCCAAACCAATAGTTGATTTTTTTTTTGTTTGTAATTGGCGTAAGTTTGTAATTTGATTACATCGATACTTTTGAAGTATCCGAAAATGTTACATAATCAAATGTTTAGGTATTCGTTATTTTTTAACCAATATTAATGAATTAATATAATTTTCTAAACAACACGACTAATTTTCTTAAATTACTATATTGTAGTTTGTAGACCAATGGATCCAGGTCCATTAGTTCCTTCACTTTTGCATCTCCAATCTACGTACAGATATTCACAAATTTGGAAGGGTCGGGTAAATGTTTTTAAGATGTATACATCTAATGTTTATTTACAAATGTATAATATATATATCGACTAAGATATTTTCAATTATAAGCTGTACGAAACATTGCGCATGAGTCGAAGACGACATGTCGTTGATTGAAAGGTGCAGTACCATTCTCGAATGATCCCATATATATGTTCTAGTAGGTTCTACAGGATTTCACGCGTATCATTTCTCAGCCTTGATTGGGCTTTGATTACCGCATTCGTTGAGAGATGGTGCGTAGACACACATACATTTACCATGCAATGTGGTGAGTGCACAATTACCCTCCACGACGTGCAGGTACATCTCGACTTACCTATCGAAAGTATGCCTATAACAAGAACCACCAATACATACTATGTTGAGATGTGAGAGGCTACTTGGTGGAACTCCTGTTAGAGATGACATTATTCGAAATCGAATTAAAGTCGAATGGCTTGAACATAATGTACCAGTTATACATGACAAAAAATGCGATAAGGAAATGGTGCAATGTTATGTTTGATCGTGCATAATGCAACTTATCAGTGGTTATCTATTCGTCGACAAGTCAAATAGATTTGTACATTTGATGTTTCTATAGTTGCTCGAGGATCTTCAAACAGTTGGACAATATAGTTGGGGAAGTGCCCGTTTCGCTTATTTGAACAAGGAGTTGTGTCGCGGATTTTGCTCGGGTGCAAATGGGGTTGTAGGCGCGTCAATTCTTGTACAACTATGGGCATGGGATAAGTTTCCATTTATAGAACCAATGCGTCTAGGTGTTTTTAGAGTTCGACCTTGAACAGTGGATGGAGAATACATGCCAATCGACTTTCCATTGGGACATAGATAATAAAAATATTTTTCAAAATTTCTATAATATCAACTCCATTTTATTTTTCACTAATTTATTGTTATGTATATAGATGGATCGATGAATTTCCGGTTACTTAGAGTGTGACACGTCTTATCAGCTTACCGTGATGCACTCAACTCGTAGAAGGAGGATGCCGTGGTGTGGCAACCTTATGCTGATGTCATCAGGTCTCTTCCTAAATACTATACTGAAGGCCACGAGAGTTGGCTATCGACATGTCCTTTAATTTGTTTCCACATAGACAAGTGGTATCGACCAAAAAAAGTTATGAGACAATTCAGAATGGTACAAGTCATGCCACTAAACTATGTTTACGACATCCGACTGCACCGCATCGAATTGCAAAGACATACTTAATAAAATTAGGTGGTTTTTCACGTAAACGTTATACAAATGTGGGAAGATTGTGGTGATAGCATAGTCACAATAGAACAAGAAGGAGGAATGGATCAACAAGACTACATAACGTGGTATCGATCAGTCACTAGACGATTCATTAGACACGACGGGGCTCTACGTGACTATTCGGTAAACTTGAAACTATTTTTTTATTTCTCTCATGATTTACATCTTAAATTGGGCATATTAAACACCTATTTTTTATATCAGTGTAACTTGGTGCATTGATTGCGGCAAGTGTTCATTGAGGATGGGTACGAGCATGGTCCTGTTGCACTTGATGAAGGCATTAAGATTTTAGATGAAGATGAACGGTAAAGTTCTACTATGTGGAATGATGGAAATGCTATCAAACCGAAAATACATGATGAGACATTTGAATAAAAAGATGAAGAAGAGGATTGGGGTGAATCAAATAGAGAGATGAGAAGAAAAACAACACAAACAGAAACTAAAGGTGAGAGCAGCAGACGTCCTCGTCCACTACGTCCATTTCGTCGAACAGAGACTGTGGCTGAGTATAGCAGACGTTCTCCTCCACCACGTTAATCTCGTGTGAGAGCGAGAAGAACATAAACTATTGTTCATCCCCACCACGTCCTTTTTCACAGGTACATTCCTACATTGTTCCCAATGCAACCAGAACCTCATATGTGTCTACATAGGGCATTGGTCATGAATCTTCCTCCTTACCATTTTGATCATTATGCACCCGGGTCATCGTCTTTATATATAGACCATATAATGCCTAGACACCTAATGTATACTTCATTACCTCAATACATGCTGAGTCCATTTACTCCACCAGTTATAATTACAGTATGCCATATAATGAAGATGGCTAATTCATGAATTTATTAAGCATGACACCACCTCATGTTCCTTTTAGCCAACTATATATAGGAAGTCAATAATTTGGAATGGTTCAACCTTCTATTTTTGGTAGCATTAGTGCCAAATGTGAGTTGAGTGAACCAAAGGAAGAAGATCAATCGACTCAACCAAATTCAATGTAAAATCAACAACCTCAAAAAACTCAACCGGATGTACAAACACAACGTCTAACTAGACAAATACGTCCGATTTGCATCACGGAGCAACAACGTCAACGTAACCATCGATAGACCTGTATGAGTGTTTTTTATGTTGTTGTGACTTTTTTAAAAACTTATATTTTAGGTGAATGAAATTGTATAGTTTATTTTTTATGGAATGAACTTATTTTTTCAAAAGTAACTGATTGTTTTAATTGATAAATCTTAGACAAAGAAATAACGTGGTTTTGGCCTAAATTTTTTTTTGTCTTCATATCATTTCTAATGATCACGAGATAGAAGTAAGGCAAAGCTTTAAAGGGTGCAGAAAATACCTTTCATCTATAGATAAACCATGTAGAGTTTTATTGATGGGCGAGGCTAGTTAAGGCAAGATAGGCGGTAAGGTGTTACTGGCTAGCTTGATAGGCAGTGATTTGTATGTGGTTGTATGTGTTTGTATGGGTTGCATAGGTTTGCATGGGTTGTACACATCGAGATATGTGTGCGATGTTTGCATGGGTTGCATAGTTTGCGGTGGGTTTCCATGAGTTGTACACCTCGAGATATGTGCATGACGTTTGCTTGGGTTGCACGTGTTGTCCACCTTAATATATGTGCATGATGTTTGGAAGAGGTTGCATGGGTTGTCCACATTGAGATACGTGTATAACGTTTGCATGGTTTGCATGGATTGCACAAGGTTGCACATGTTGTCCACTTCGAGATATGTTCGTAACGTTTGCATGGTTTGCATGGATTGCATGAGATTACATGAGTTGTCCACCTTGAGATATGTGCGTGACGTTTGCATGGTTTGCATGGATTGCATGGGTATGCATGAGTTGTCCACCTCGAGATACGTGTGTGATGTTTACATGGTTTGCATGAATTGCATGGATTGCCCACCTCGAGTTATGTGCATGACGTTTACATGGTTTGCATGGATTGCACAAGGTTGCACTAGTTGTCCACCTTGAGACATGCGCGTGACATTTGTATTATTTGCATGGATTACATGAGGCTACATGGGTTGTTCACCTCGAGATACGTGCATAATGTTTATATGGATTGCATGGGTATACACGAGTTGCCTACCTCGAGATACGTGCATCTACATTATTTGCATGAATTGCACGAGGTTGCATGAATTGCCTACCTCGAGATACGTGCATGATGTTTGCATGGTTTACATGGATTGCACGATGTTTCATGGGTTGTCCACCTCGAGATACGTATGTGATGTTTGCATATATTGCACGAGGTTCCATGGGTTTTTCACCACGAGATACATGCATGACGTTTGCATAGTTTGCACGGATTATATGGGTATGCACGAGTTGCCCACATCGAGATACATGCGTGACGTTTGCTTGGTTTGCATGAATTACACGATGTTGCATAAGTTGCCTACCTCGTGATACTTGTGTGACGTTTGCATGGTTTGCATGGATTGCACGATGTTGCATGGATTGTCCACCTCGAGATACGTGAGTGACTTTTGCATTTTTTTCTTGGATTGCACGAGGTTGCATGGGTTATCCACCTCGAGATAAGTGCGTGACGTTTGCATGTATTGCATGGGTATGCATGAGTTGCCCACCTTGAAATACGTGCATGATGTTTGCGTGGTTTACATGAATTGCACGAGGTTGCATGGGTTGCCACCTCGAGATACTTGCGTAACGTTTGTATGGTTTGCATGGATTGCACGAGGTTGCACAGGTTGTCCACCTTGAGACACGTGCGTGACATTTTTATGATTTGCATGGATTGCACAATGCTACATTGGTTGTCCACTTTGAGATATGTGCGTGACATTTGCTTAGTTTGCATGGATTGCACAAGGTTTCATGGGTTACCCACCTCGAGATACATGTGTGACATTTGCATGGGTTTTTCACCTCAAGATACGTGCGTAACATTTGCATGAGTTGTCCACCTCGAGATACGAGCGTGACGTTTACATGGATGAGTTGAACAAATAACACATTCTCAAAAGGAGTAATTAATAAACTTGTTAGGTTGAACAAATAACTACTTTTGAAAAGGAGTAATTCAAACACTTAGTATTTTGTATGAATTACTCATTCTCTAAAGAGTTATTCATACAAAGTTCCACCTCATTAACAATACATCACACACCACGTCATCATTAATAACACCTTTTGAAAATGAGAAATACATTAATTTTGTAATTTAAAAGAAACCTTCCTTATTTGATGAAAAAAATATACCCACATTACTTTTTTAGGATTCGATTATTTGGGTCATTACAACCTTCCCAACTAAATAAGGATTTTTTCCTCAAAATCGAAATAACTTAAAGGAAATTCTTACTGGAATCAAAATAGAAATGGAAAATTCTCGCGCTTATAAAACTCTCATTTTCACGTCAATTCATCGTCGTCGTGATGCTGCCACTCGACGAGAACTAGCACAATGTCCTTATTCTTTAAACTCTATATCTTGCGGTTTAATATCGGCATAGGCTGCTCTTTTTAGGTAATGTCCCCGGCTTGGTCAATCTGAGTCAAGTTTACCATCAATCTATTATCCTCACTCGACCTGTCTAACCTCAACATCGATATGTGAAATATGGGGTGTACTCCAGCCAACTGTGATGGTAACTTAATCCTATAAGTGACCTTGCCAACCCTCTTAGTAAATACGAACGGACTTAAGAATCTCACCGGGAGTTTTCATTTGATCCCGCCTTAAATGGTGAAACTTTAAGATAAACATAGTTTCCTACTTTATATTCCAATCCTTCTCGATACGTATCACAATACTACTTCTATCTCTTCTGAGCTCCTCGAACACGCCGAAGTATTAGTTTCCTCTGTCGCAACTACCGTAAGATCCTCAGGCTCCGCCTAACATGTCGGTGATTTACACAACCTACGGTAGAGTGCCTCAAACGGTGCCATCTCGATGCTAGCTTGGTAACTATTATTATAAGAAAACTCACATAAAGGAAAATACTTATCCCACGACCCACCATACTACAAAACACAAACCCTAAGCATGTCCTTTAACACCTGATTCAGTCTATCTGACTACCCATCTGTCTGTAGGTGGTACGACGTACTATAGTCAAGTCTCGTACCAAATTGCGCCAGCATACTCTACCAAAGCATCGATGTAAACTACGATCCTCTGTATGACAAGATAAACAAAGATACTTTGTAAAGTCTGACAATCTCCCTTTCATATAGAACACTTAACAGCTCAAACTTCTGCTTGGTGGAAACTGGTAGGAAGTATGCCAACTTGGTCAACCTATCTACAATTAACCAAATAATATCGTGCTTGCTTAAGGGCGTAGGCAAACTACAGACTAGATTCATGGTGATATACTCCCATTTCTATTGAGGAATGGTAAGTGGCTATAACCATGTTCCGGGTCTCTTATGCTTAACCTGAACTTGCTGGTGTATTCTGCAGCTCTTAATGTAATCTCTTACACCAGCCTTCATCCCTGGTCACCAGAACAAATGCCTCATATCTTGATACAGCTTAGTCCTGCCTAGATGAATATCATAATGCGAACTGTGTGACTCCTTAAGTATCTTTGTACGTAACTAAACCACTAATGGAATCCACAGTCTTCCCCTATAACTTGAATACGAATCCACTGACTGACTCCACTCTAGGTGATTGGAACTTCCGAGCTAGCTCAAGAAATCTCTTGTATAACTTATATGCCTATTGACCTATTAAGTCCTCAGCTGTCTACAAATGTATGCTTTGGTGGTAGTTGGAGCATCCCATATACTCATTATATCTATCACCTTGAGGAGTGCAAAATCATGATTCACTTGGCACACAAACAACTATGCATGTGGTCTCACTAGGCTTAATTTTTCTGCCACTACATTCGCCTTCCTCGAGTGATACTCTAAGGAGAATTCGTAATCTTTGAGGAATTTTAACCATCTGCACTGTCTCATATTAAGGTCTTTCTACGTGAAGAGGTATTTCAAACTCTTGTGATCAGTGAACATGGTGAATCTCTTTCCATATCGGTAGTGTTGCCATATTTTTAGTGGAAAACTATTATCGGCAACTCTAAGTCATGCATTGGGTAGTTCTGCTCATGAATCTTCAATTGCCTGGATGCATATGCAATAACATCATCTCCTTGCATTAGAATACGCCCCTATCCGACCCGTGATGCGTTGATATTAACCACCATGCCTTTCCCTGACATTGGCAATACTAAAACTGGAGCTCTAGTCAATCTTACTTTAAATATCCTCAATGCTTCCTTATATTTTTCATTCCAATCGAATTTTACATTCTTCTGAGTCAACCTCATCATCGGTGCCGCGATCTTAGAGAAGTAGCGCATGAATCTCCTGCTTATACCCTGCTAGGCCTAGAAAGGTGGGTATGTCTGTCACTACCTGTGGTGTAGGCCAATCAACCAATGCCTTGACCTTAGATGGACCCGATGATACTCAAATAGCTCCAACTACATGCCCCAAAAATCGAACTTCTAATAACCAGAACCGACACTTGTTAAACTTAGCATATAGTCAGTGTTCTCTTAATGTTTCAAAGTTTTCTTGAGATGACCCTCATGATCCTCACGAGTCTTAGAGTAGATAAATATATCGTCTATGAATATGATCACAAATTGGTCCAAGTACTTCTTAACACCCGGTGCATCAAGTCTATAAACATCACCGGCGTATTTATTAGTCCAAAAGGCATGACAATAAATTCATAATGACCATATCATGTGCTGAAGGCAGTCTTCTCTCTATCCTCATCCCTGATTCTAAGCTAATGCTATCTTGATCTCAAGTTAATCTTAGAAAACCATATGGCACCTCTCAGCTGATCAAACAAATCATCAATGTGGAGAAATGAATACTTGTTCTTGACTGTGACCCGATTCGACTGTTTGTAGTCGATGCAGAGTCTCAAACTTCCATATTTCTTTTTCACAAACAACACCGGAGCGCCCCAAGGAGACATGCTGGGATGAATGAATCCCAGATTTGTTAGCTCATCGAGTTGGGTTCTCAGCTCCTCCAACTCCTTGGATGCCATCCTGTAAGGGGTATCGCAATCACTTTCGTTCCTGGGACTAAATCAATGATGAAATCTATGACTTGTGGTGGCGACAATCTGGGCAAATACTCGAGAAACACATTTAGAAACTCACATACCAAAAGTACCTCTTCAATAGGTGCCACCGATCTTTCTATGGTACCTAAAGTACTTGCAAACGTCCCCATCTCCTGGCTTATAGCCAGCCTTCCTCTAACACTCTGAGGTTGTGTTGAGTCGCCATGAAGACTAAACTCTGCTTGCTTAGGTATTTGGAATGTAATTGTCTTACTAAAGTAGTCCAACTGCGCGTGGTATGCTGTCAGCCAGTCTATTCCCAATAACACGTTGAACTCTAAGAACTCTGTCACTCTCAGGTCTATGGGTAACTCATGTCCCACAATCTCGACGGTACATCCCTTACAAATCATATAAGGGTAAATCTTATCCTTGGCACCTATGTTGAGGATCAAGTGGGTGTTAAGTCTAAAAGGTCTCAACCCTAGTGCATCTATCATGCTACTAAATATAAATGACACAGTTGATCCTGAATCTATTAATGTATGCATGCAATGACTACAAATAAAAAACATACCCTCCATGAGCTGTCATGTCACCTATGGGTCTGATCGAGCTACAATGTGTGCCTTCTCTTGGGTATGATGCTGTTGTGTCCTTGAACTCTGCCTTTGTGCACTTGCGGGTTGTAAACACTTATTTTTATAGTGCCCTTCCTATCCGCACCCAAAACATACCCTCGAACCTTGCTGCCTTGAGTATGATTGTCTACTTTAGCTTTGTGCCTACCCTGACTACTTTCTCTACTCCTGGCCTGACCTCTGGCCTTACTGGCCACTACCTCTATCCACAACCCTACTATCAGTAACCCTGAACTATTGTTATGATTGAGATGCATGCGGTTCTAATGCATGTCTCTTAGTGTAACTCTATGTGGTTACACGCCCGGCTGCATAGACTGGTTGTGGTTGCTGTGCAACTGACCTTACATTATACTCTCTAGTGAACTTCTGATGGTCCTTTTCCTCTTCTTATCCCTATATGAACCCTACCCAGATCTCTGCCCAAGACTTTTCCCAATTGGCACCTTTACTGGTTATAAAGCACCAACTTAGAGGTGCGTGATCAGATATGCCTCTCTCGTCAGACTACACATATAAGCCCTAAATTTCCTGACTCTTTCATAACTACAATACCTCTAATAGCCAAAAATAACCCCTCGCAAAAATGGTGGACTTGGTCCCTGTCCGTATCTACCACTCCACCAGCATATACCAACAACTGCTGGAACCTCAATATGTATTGCACTGCGGCTCTCCAACTTGCTGCTTGAAGTGCATGAATTCCGACCTCTTGGTGATCATCACTGAGGGCGAAAAGAATTTCTTGTTAAACAACCTCTTGAACTCTATCCATGTATGGGGCTCTCTTTGAGTGGCTATTAAGTTTCTCCACCACGTGTCGACATCATAGTGAAGTGAGAATGATGCTAACTCATGCTTCCTACTATCATCAATATGCAAAATCTTATGTATCTTCTCATGACTTTTGATAAGATTTTCTGCCTCAATTATATCAAATTCTCTGCTAAACTTCTTGGGTCTATATCACTCGTACTCTCGAGTCAATCTGGCCTTTAATGTCAAGTTAAAACCAAAGTCTCTCTCAATTAGCACCACAACTGTTAGTGCTAAGACCTCTAGGAGCACGAGAACTATTGCGGTAGCTGGTGTCGCCTGAGCTGTAGAAGGTGACGGAGTTGGCGTCGGGCACTCGCGTCCAGTGTAGGAGCTACTGTCGAGGTCGAGGGTGATGGAAACTACCTTTGGAAGATGGTAAAAATATCTTTTAGTCTCATATCTTGTGTCGCAACCCTCGGTGATAAGTCCCGAAACCCTGCTGGGTCAAAGAGCCGAAGACTGTGCTCATAGCTCCACCCTTATCACCGATATCCTGCTGATCAGCCATCGCAGACTGCAAAACTAATACCGATCTTCGATAAGTTTCTATAATTACTGGTAGTAGTATATATTACATTTCAATAAATTTAACATGTATATTTCAAATATAAATTCCCCAACTCTTCTCACTTTTCAACTAAGACTTTAAGTTAAGATCAATGGATCTCCACATTAAGTTCAATCATGTTCTAATTCTAAGTTAATATTTTAGTCGAGGTGTGGGTAATCATAAGTTAGGGTAGAAACAACCTGGCTCTGATACCAACTATGATGGCCCCACCCACAAACTGGGCCACGCCTAGCCTAAGCCTACATGGACTCCCTATCAACCCTCGTGAAATCAACGCATGCCTAGTCAACCCCTTTTCATGTCATTCGATCATTAATTGCTTATTAAGTTAGCTATTTACTTCGACTAAGTCTTAATAAATCTCAGCGGAAGTTAGTCAATCAAAATAGCTTAAACAATTAATGAGTAAGAGTTTGGACAATCCTAATAAGGAAATCCAACATAAATAGATTTTATGTATATGCATGAAGTGTGAATTAGTACAATATAATTATCAAGTCATCAAATACATGTATATGGAGTCTCATAACCCTTAATATCAAAAAAAAGAAACAATAAGTGCAATTCGTATGTACATCCAAAATATCAAAAGAACCTATGAAAGTAGAAGAGAGGAGCTGACTCTGAGGGAAGTTCAAAGATAATCGCTGATTACAGACTCCTTGCCTTTACTACTAGAGGGACTTGCAATTATCACCAGTGATGGAGACAATCCCAGTGAGTAAATCAAGCAGAAACTCAACAATATTTCATAAATAATAAATGATAAGTCTATAGATCATGTAGGAAATGAAAGAATAGTAAATAAAGCAATAAAATACATGATAGACATACTAGGACAATCAACGATAGGAACCGAGTGGCTCGAAAGCAAAAGATAGGGAGTGAGTGGTCTATACACTACAAAAGGTGTAAGTGCGGAAATTGGTACCATGGACCAAAGTATCACAAGCCATACCAATTCATTTGGCACCGCCAGCTATACCTAAGCCGCATTCCGAGAGAGTTCCAAATGAGGCCACAATGACCCTGGATGCTTACCACGTGGAAGTTAAATTACAACCTGGATGCTACAATCAAAAGGATTTAGACTCGAGAGGAGCCACGGGAGCTACCCGAATGCTCAACTCACGAGTGATCATAGTCAACTAGTGCTAACCACTCAAACACCTAAGTCACTTGGTGCGGAATTAGAGCCCAACAATCTAGCTTATCATTTCAAAAATAAACAAGGAAAGTGAAAGGAAATAGTATTAATTTTCAGACTAGTTTACTTACCTCGACAAATAATAACATCCAAGCTAAACGCGGCTCCCACACGTCTGTACTACACTCGTGATACCTGAAACTAACACTCTAGGTCCCAGGTTTGTAGTCGCTTGTTCACGCCATACACAAAGGCTTGATGCGAAGGGATAACCTCGAGATGCCTTTTTATTCATTTTAAATGCTCCTTTGACATTTAACTTAGCCAAAATGACTAAAGTTGGTGTTACAAAATTGTAGACATTTTCCCTATTGTTTTAAGTGTTATCGAATCATCAAAGTCCATTGGAAATCATTTCAAGTTTTTTAATGCATTGGTTTGCAAAACCGTCCCTTAGGGACCTTAAAATAATTTCCAAAAACTTGGTTTTTACGCAACTTGAAATGCGGCTAAAACACTCATATAAATTCCTAAAATTCTCAGTGTTGATTTATTGAACTCTATTAACTTAAAACCAAGGTTTTTGAGTGCTAAAATATCATTATTATGATCAAGAACTAAATTTGAGACTCTAAGTAAAACTTTAAGTCCTTATTTGTAAATATTGATCTCTTATTCAAAGCATGAATTGAAAACTAAGTTAGACACATTAGAAAATCACAAAACTTGGTGTACATCTTTACTATGATCCAATAACACACTCTAAAAATCGTGGTTCAATTTCGATCACATTTGATGCCTAAAACACCTTAAATAAAAAATTATCTCATTAAGTAAGTAAATTTCACCTATTTCAAAACTCGTTGGAATAACCATTCAAAACACCTCAGAATCACTTGAAACTCTTCAGGAACCTAATTTATATTGCCTCAAACTATTCGGGAGATTTTTGTTATTCCCCTATTAGTGGAAGCCCCCAAAAGATGTCCCGACATCTAAAAACTTACAAAAGGAATTATATATATGGACAAGTGTTGAATTTCAGTCCATTCTTGATTAAAAAAAAAAGGTAACTTGGTTTTTAGGAAATACTAGTGTTAGGTTGTTGTTCTATGTATAAGCTTTCTGAAATGGTAAAGTACGCTCAAATCCAATTAAAATTGAGAGAGTTATGCTTAAAATGCTAAAACAACTCATTTTGATAGAGTTTCAGACCAACAGTACAAAAAATTCATAAATCTCAAACCTCACATCCAAATAACATGATTTTTGGTAAGAAGGTTGTCCAAATATCCAAGAACAACTCATAAAAAATCAACCAATTCTGAGAAGAAATGAAAGATTTATGCTCTCTAGAATTTCAGCTATAATTTTCACATTTCATCAAACATGTAATATTCATGAACAACTAAATTCACAATGCATAGTCTAAACTCCTTGATTTTTGTCCAACATTTACACCTAATATAAGACATCATTGAACATTAGTATAAGAGTAGAAACTCAAAGATTAAACATCCAATTATACAAGAAATCAGTCCATTCTTTCATTACCTTCTCTTTGATCTTCCAGCACTATTTCTAATCAAACCCCTCTCTTTTATATTCAAACTTTTTGAAGCTTGGTCATTAGATTATCCTAGTACCATTTCATCCATTAAATCTCTAGATTTATCTATAGCTGGTGTCATCTCCCACACGCATACCATAAGATCCATTATGTCTCATTTAGATCTCCTCATGGACACATTACTTGGTAAATCAATGTACTAAGAGTGTGGTCTCCATTCAAGTTTCTAACATTTCATGTTTATGATAATCCAAAAAGACTATGATATGTATTCAGTAAATATGTTTCATGAAATTCATTTGACAAGTTAGGTACCATAATAATATGAATATTTTCTCAACTTTAGGCTTAATTTATATGTCTAAGCCCAGTCACTCACTTAGGAAATTTATAACTTTCCAATTTTTCTTAGACTTAGGCCTCGTTAAAATGAAGTACATAGACTTAATTGATTACATTCTGAGTTCTTTTAAGACTCACTACATAGTTTAGATGACTAGTTAGAGTTTAAGTAAGTTAATTAAGTCCTGAACCTAAGCCCAAGTTTTCAATCCACCAAATCGTCCCGCGCGTACCCGTCTCAGATAACTTGGCACACTCTTTTTTAGCAAAAAAATGCCATTTAAAAGTTGTGCACATATATATAAATATATAGTACATGTGAAGGCCCGAGGCCATGCCCCACTTCGGCTGGGATCTTCGAGACCTCTAAGGCAGTGTGGGTGCACTTCACCCACACCATCCGTAACTCGTAACACATATTGGGCACAGTGTTTTGCCTCCCACAACTCGAACTCGCGCCCTGGAGGCTTATGGTCACTAATTTAGCGAGTTGCGTACCACTGAGCCAAGGTGGCTCAGTACAAACATCAAATCCAAGTAAAATTATTTAATTATTATCTCAGTGTCGATGTCCGAGTACCGACCGAGTTTGCTACATAGGACTAGCCGCCAGGTCATGGTCTTACAAAGCATACAACTAGAATTTGATTATTCGAGTCACTACAAACCCGATCTTTTACCTTTCTTATTCTCATAGTCTCTCATGAGACGCCTTGTTTGACAACATCTTCAACATACCTTTTCATGTACTTCTTGGGGCCCTTCCTAGCAGCTACCAAACCATAGTTCTTAGATGAACCAATGTCTCCAATATTCATCAACTTCTCCTCAAATAGTAACATGGTAGTGACCTTTGTTAAACTAATGGTTTCCTTCCCGACATCAGTATTGGCTTCATGTGCTTAAACGAAGGCGGAAGTGACCAAATGAGTTTGAAAGTACAATCCTCATCACTGACTTGCTCTCCCTACTCCTTAAGTTCAGAGACAATCCCGTTAAGAGCACTAAGATGATCAATAACACTTGTACCTTCATCCATTTTAAGGTGATGGTACCACTTCTTCAAGTAGAAATGATTTTACATGCTTTTCTTCTTATGCATAATCTCCAATCTCTTCTAAAGACCTTTCATCGAAGAAATATTCTTCTTGTTCGAGAGAATATTCTTTGTCAAATTGAGTCTTGTGACGCTCACCACCCTCAAATCCAACTCTTCTCAATTTTGTCACTTTCCTTCCCGACCTTTCAACGCTTGACGTAGCCCATATTGACTTAACAAATCTTTGTCTTGAATTTGTCACAAGCCAAGATTTATCTTCCCGTCGAACTTCTCCATATCGAACTTCATCGCACTTGTGTACTTCGATGTCTCTGAAACTTCACCTTAAAAATGTAACCCCCAAATATGAATCATAGCTCTTTTACTAATTTGTTGTGACGAATCATCATGGAATACCCAAGATCGCAATCACATAAATATACCTGAAGATAAACAAACCACAAAGAAAATGATCATAAGAATTTACATGCAAAGTTTATGATATATTTTAGGGTGATTTTACCACTGATTTCATAATTTTTATCATCATTTATGTCGTTAAATCGTTATTTTTCTATTTTCAGGTCGAAATGGCTTTTATACAAAAGGAGTGATTTCCACATAAATTCAGTCAAAAAGCTAAAAATAGGCATAACGCATTGGCTGAGATCTCAGCATAAGGTTGAATCTCCAAGGAATCGTCGGACCAAACGTAATTGGATTGAAGGAAGCTCACTAACAATATCGTAGGAATAGCCTCGTGAAGACCTAGGAGAAAGATGAAACTCGTATCTTGAGAAAAACCCCTACGCCTTCATAGCTATTTGGGTATGAATGTAGGGTGCTAGCACACTGCTAGGCTCGATTCATAATGAAATTGAACAGAAACAAAGCAACACAGCGACGTTATTGAGATTTTTCAGCTATTTAGCATTTTTTACATACGATGTTGAGAAGATCCGAATATTGTTGATTTTAATTCGATTATTTCTCAAAGATTTCGGTTTAGATATGATTCTGTTTCATTCCTACTATATAAGTTTTATATATTTAATAAATTTCAGATTTTTATTTACTAGTATGAATGACTAAGTTTCACCATCTAGGCCAAGGTATTTAAGTTCTAGGGATTCATAAATTCATGGGGCTTATCTGCTTCGATTTTAACTTGTTTGTTATCAATTCTAGTAATCTTATTTGTATTGTTATTCTGAGGTTTTTTTATTACGATATTAAACTTAAAGTTCCTTCATTTTTGTAGTGCAAGTGCACGTGCATGACGAATATGGTTAGAAACTGTAGCTAGTGATTCTACCTGTTAGACCCCATTTAATTAGAGCGTTTGACTGCCCTAGATTACCTTAAACCGCTAATAATCTAGCAGCGTTAATCTCGCCATCAACAAATAAACAAAATCAAATTATTTAAATCATCAAAATAAACTATTATCAACCACAACGAATTCTAAAAGTAAATCTTAACTTCAAAGTTCATAAATTCATTTTGATTGATTAATTTGTATTAAAAAATCGTAAAACTTTTTCGCCAACACCTCCCCAATTTTTAAGCCTACACCGGAAAACTCAGCCTTCAACAATCTTCAACAAACCTGCTCAATTTGGTGGAAATGCCGAAAGACTCACAATCTACCCATAACATCAATATATATTGCAATATCTAAATTATATATTCATTATAGCCTATATCAGGTTTCCATAATTCATAAAACTATTTTCCTTAACTTCACACCCTTCCATTTCGTCCTAAAACCATTTCCACAATTTCAAAAGAGTTCATAATCTCACACGTACCCCAAAACTCATTTATACAATATATAATATTAAAAAACAATAGTACATACATAGAAAAAAAAGGAACCAATGAAGTCACACAAAATTTGATAGCTTCCCCTTTCAAACCTGTCATTACCCAATTATAAAATTTGATAATGTTAGATAAGTAAATCTCACACTATCCAATACACCTGTAATAATCAAATGCATAATAACCCAAGAGATTAAACAAGAAACAAAATCCAAGGAACTTAAATACAACTGTGAAATCATCACATTTTTGTTATCCAACCACAATCAGTTGATATCCTCCGAAAGTGGTGAGTAAACAATAATAAGGACTCGTGTGTGGGAAGAATAACCGAACGAGACTCGTTTCTTAAGTTTATCAAAGTATGATCTAAAGTATGATCAACGTGACCTCATGATAATCACGTGATGCAAAGTATCAATGAATCTAGCCCCTCGAGCATATTATAGTTCTACCCTGTACACAGTCAAATAGACACTATAAGTTCTACCTTGTAATACACAGTCAGGTAACTTAACATACCCTAAGCACACAATTATGTAGACACTAAATAGTTCTACCCCGTAATACAATCAGGTAGACCCTTATAAGGAGACTCGAAATGCCTTATTCTCCCAACCTGTGTATGCATGTACAACAAAAAATGCAATATTAAGGATAAATGCAATTTTATGAAATTATAATCATACTATGTAAAAGTTACCATGGAATTTACTTAACCTCACAAACATGATTCCGTCACTTTTTACGCGCCGTGTCTGTAAAAAAATCCACTCGCGGTTCCACTTGTAGTCCTACAATTCATTAATACATCTAGTGAGATTCCACAATCGTTTCTTGATTTTTTTTCCCAATTTATCTATTTTAATTAGTCTCAACTCGACTTAAAAATCTCAAAATTAGTCCAAACTATACCCTCCGACGTCCGGATTCTAATTTTGACTTCAAATTGTGGTCCGAATCTAAAATTTCTTAGACTATGCCATAAAATTCTTTTCCAAATTTTTGACTTTTTTGGATATCGTAACACGCATTACGAGAAACATACCCGTTAAAAATCTTCAAGAAAATCCGAAAATCCTCATTTTCCACAAAAATTCTTAATTTTCATTAATTTTTCCCAAAACCCAATTTTCTGAATTTTCTCTAATTTCCAGAGATTTTTATTTTATTTTTTTCTATTTAATTTTTTTTAATATATAAGGATGGGAGGGTTCATCCCTGAAGCGGACCGGTTCAGTGGTCGTCCCCTGCCTTCTCGTCTCTCTTAGGAGAGAATTCGTTTTCTGTTTCCTTCCTTCCTCATTTTTTTTAATTAACTTTTTTTTTTCTGGGCTGGGGAGCTCGAAAGCTTCCCTCCATCATCTCCTCCCTCCACCCGTGTACTCTCCTCCAACGCCTTCCTCTTTTATTCTTCACCATTTCAGTTTCTTCACTTCCATCACTGTTTTTTTTTTCGTTCTTTTTAATCAATTAATTGTTCCTCCTCTCTCCTTCAACCCCATAATCAAATCAAATCACCAAAAACCCTTTCTCCTAGTTCGAATCATTGAAAACCAGTCCACAAATACAAATTTACAGTAAAGAGAATTGAATTTTCATTACCTCACCAAACCAGCGTCACCAACAGCTTGATTCGAAGAGGGAGAGAGACTTTTGAACGAGAGATAGAGACGAGTGAGAAAGACTTGGTCGAGAGAGAGAGCAACGAACCAGTGAAAACGCGAATGGAGAAGACGACGAAACAAATGCTCTCCCTGTTTTAATTTTGATGTATAAATTGCAAGTGACCGTTTTGCCCTTCACTATTTATCCAATACTATACACACCAAATACCCTTTTGGGTAATCTTCCACTTTTCTTTTATTATTTCTTCATTTTGTGTTCAAATTAAACCCCGAAAAATACCCAAATTCGGCCAAAAATCGAAGAATTTACCAAAATGTTCCAAAACACTCGGACAACTCATTTTTGCATGCAAATCGAGGCATGGAACCCACGTTGATTCGTTAAGTCCATTTAAAATCCGAAATTCGAATTTTAACTTAAAATCATTATTTCTCCGCGAAATTCGAAACAACTTAGCAGGTTAACATTTTAACTTCCTCGGAAGTTGTTTTGATACGTATCTCAAGACAGAACCCTCGTGAATCTCAATTTTACTCAAACACCCGATTTTGCAAAATAAATAATATACAATACACAACACTAGGCAAACATCACACAAAAGTAAAATTACCTGTAAATCTCGTTTCACCGTTCCATAGCCCCCAACTCGCGGCCTAAACCACAATTTTGAATTCATTAATCATGGATTAACTGCAATTATTGAATTACAAACTTTGGGATTTGACAATCTTCCCAACTAATTAGAATCTCGTCCTCGAAATTTAAATTGGAATTGAATTACCTGATCTAAAAGAGATCCGAAAAATGCTCTATCTTATACGCCTCTTGTTCCCTGGTTAGCTCCGAATCACCATGAAACTCCCATTTAACCAAAACAAGTGAATTTTTTTTATTTCAAAGCTTTTGAATCTTCTTATCCACAATTTATATAGGTTGTTCTTCGTACGATACATCACCCTGCAAATCAAACTGATTCCACTATACTATATGATGTGAATCAGGTTCTTTCCGCCTGAACATAGACATGTGAAATACATCATGAACTCCGGATAACTGAGGCGGTAATGCAAGTCTATAAACAACCTTTTCAATCCGTTTTACACTCTCAAATGGTCTTATAAACTTGAGAGAGAGCTTTCCTGTGACGGCCCAAATTTTTCACAAATTGGGCCCCGCCCGGCCTAAACCTACGTGGACCCGAACCAGCCTCCTCTCCAGAAGGCCAACGCAGCCAAATCTTCCTTCCAATCCATCATATCCAGTAAATTCCCAATTTTAAGTTGAGTTATTAATATTATATATATATATATATATATATATATAAAGTGGAAAAAAAAATAATAATAATAAAAAAAGAGATAAGATTGAAATGATCAGAGAGATCGTGTGGGAGAGAAGAAAGGAAGGGGAAGAAGATCGGCGAGCCGGAGGAGGCGCGGAGGCGTCGCGGAGGCGACGCAGACGCCGGCGAGGAGCTGGACGGCAGGCGGCGGCGATGCGCTCCAGCGACGACCGGCGGCGATTCGCGCAGTGGCTTAGTCGGCTGCAGAGCGACCCCAGCTGGGGAGCTTGCGGATCGGCCGGTGGGCGACGGCGGCGACGGCGCTCCGGCGGTGCAGCGTGACGCCGGCGAGCAGCTGCACCGGTGAGGCAGCGACGGCGCGGAAAAAGGGGCGGATCGGCAGCGATGGCGCGCGAGCGCGGCGACGCAACGCGGTGAGACAGCGGCAGCGGGGTGGCCGGCGGAGGTGCCGGCGAGGCAGCGCCGGCGCCGGCGCCGGCGAGGCAGCAACGCCGATAGCGCGGTGGCGCGGTTTCGATCGGTCGACGAAATCGCGACGACGCGGTGGAGGTGAGATTTATTTCACCAAATTTCAGTTTGATGTGAATAATTTGAAATAAAATAAGCCATCAAATGTTTAAATGGAGACCAAGGACTAGGAGTCGGGTGTCGGTGCGCAAATCGAGACGCGAACGAAACATTTTCAAGAGTTTTGGGTGACTTGAATCTAACTCCTTAAGGTACGCAACAAGTTTTCTTCCCCAAGTAGAAATCACATGTGTCCTCGAGATACGTGCAACACGAATCTCGAGGCAACCCCAATACTTTCACCAATTCGTCCAAAAATGAAATCACGTATGCAAATGGAACATCAAAATCAATTAATCATTTACATAGTCACGATTCCTCGAATCTTTATCGACATGTTATAAACGTTTTCCATTTTTCATTTTCCATTTGCCATTTTTCATTTTTCATTTTTCATATCCGTCAGGTGTTCTACCATTTTTCATTTTTTCCAACTCTCCTCACTTCCCAACTACGACTCAAGTCAGGATCATAGGGTTCCACTTTAAGTTCAACCATTCCTAACTTCCGCTTATTTTGTGTCTTAATTTCAAGAGTCGAGTTCCTTAAAACGTCGGCTCTGATACCAACTGTGACGGCCCCAATTTTTCACAAATTGGGCCCCGCCCGGCCTCAACCTACGTGGACCCCCGAGCCAGTCTCGCAAGGTCAACGCAGCCTAAATCCTCTTCCAATCCATCATATTCAGTAAATTCCCAATTTTAAGTTGAGTTATTAATATTTTATTCAAGAGTTACAAATTTAGCGGAAGCAACTAATACATAACTCAACAAAAAGATCAGGGAGTTAGGCAACCTAATAGTGGAACCCAGTAAATATCATCAGAGGAGAGGAATATACAAAAGTTTCACCTAGCCATGGAGCATTTCCTCTGCTACTCGTCCGCGGCGCTGCACTCAGTCAAACATAAGAATGACGAGCCTAGGTAAGTAAATCCAGTAGGACATATATACGACATTTCACAATAGCCAAAGCAAATGTTCATAATATCCAAAGCAACAGTTCACAATATCCCAAAGCATCAGTTCACAAATATCCAAAGCATCAAATTCATGCAAATAGAACGAAATGAATCGAGAACGCATGAATATAAAAGACTGTAAACAACTCATCGATGAGTGATTTCAAATAACAAGGAGTCTCAACCAAAACTTTTATATGGATGTATATGCCTCCCCAATTACTCTGAAAGACATATACATCTTCTATGCTTCCCCCATATATGACGTTCAGCACAAGCGCTAGGGGGTACAAGCCCACCTCGAAACGCAGGGACATACCACATATATGGGCATAGTTTTGCAGTGATGGATGTATATGTCTCCCCAATTACTCTGAAAGACATATACATCTTCTATGCATATATGAAGTTCAAAGACAAGCGCCGGGGTACAAGCCCACCTCGAAACGCGGGACATACAACATATATGGGCATACATATATGAAGTTCAGCACAAGCGCCGGGGTACTAGCCCACCTCGAAACGCAGGGGACATACAACATATATGGGCATAGTTTTGCAGTGATTAACAATAAGCTATAACAAAACAGTAAATAGCAACCATCAATGGATAAACATGAAATACTGTATAGGTCCCTAGCTGGTTTACTTACCTCGATAAATCGCGAATCTCAAAATGTTTCGTTCGCGTCTCGATTTGAGCACCGACACCCGACTCCTAGTCCCTGGTGTCCATTTAAACATTTGATGACTTATTTTATTTCAAATTATTCACATCAAACTGAAATTTGGTGAAATAAATCTCACCTCCACCGCGTCGTCGCGATTTCGTCGACCGATCAAACCGCCGCGCTGCTCTGCTCGCTTAGCGCGCCAGCTGTCATGTCGCCGCCACACCCACGGCCACCTCGCTGCTTGTCTCTCACCGCGTTGCATCGCGTTGCGTCGCCGCGCTCGCGCGCCATCGCGCCGATCCGCCCTTTTTCCGCGCTGCTGCGCTGCCTCACCGGTAGCTGCTGCTTTCGCTCGGCGTCATGTTACCGCCGGCCGCTGTCGCGCCGTCGCCGCCGCCCGGCCGATCCGATCCGCAGCTCCCAGATTGGGGGTCGCGCATGCGGCCGACTAAGCCATCGCGCGAATCGCCGCCGGTCGTCGCTGAGCGCTTCGCGCCGCCGCTGCGTCCATCGGCTCCTCACGGCGTCTGCGTCGCCTCCGCGACGCCTCCGCGCTCCTCTCGGCTCGCCGATCTTCTTCCCTTCCTTTCTTCTCTCCTCACGATCTCTCTGATCATTTCAATCTTATCTTTTTTTATTATTTTTTTCCACTTTATATATATATACATATATATACATATATATATATATAGATATATATATTATATATATATAACTTTATCTTTTTTTTATTTCAAATCAAAATGTTCTCGAGATTCGTGCAACACACATCTCGAGGCAAATTCAACAATCGAACAACGCGCGTCTCGAGGCATCAACCCGCCTCATTTCAAAATTTCGAAAATCGTGCTACACGCATTACGATGCGTATCCTTCGTCGGCACGCGACTCGAGGCGCGTCCCATTTCGTGTTTCGGCTCATCGAATTCCTCGCATACTTAGCATATCATCTTAAATTTAATTCGAATATACGTATTTCGACGAGCGGGTCCCACATACGACCTTGACTTGACACGTGGCACAAGTCAAATTTTCGGGCCGTTACATTTCCTTTCAGTCAAAATTTATAATGGCCTTTGCGAAGGGAAACTTTTAGATAAACCTAATCTCCTTCACTATATTCTACTACCCGATGATAGAGATCATAATAACTTTTGTGCCTTTCCTGAGCCACTTTCAATCTTTGACGAATCTGCTGCACAACCTCTGTGTGATCTCGAACCATCTGCTGCCCCAACTCCGCCAAATCCTCTGGTTCAGCCCAACAAGCTGGAGAACGACAAGGCCTCCCATACAAAGCTTCAAATGGATCCATTTTGATACTTGATTGATAACTGTTATTGTAAGAGAACTCATACAAAAAGTATATATTCTTCTCATGAACCTCCAAATTCCAATATACAAGCCCGGAGCATGTCTTCCAACATCTGGATTAACCTTTTAGTCTGACAATCTATCTTTAGATGAAATGCAGTACTAACTGAGTGTCGAACTCTTTCTGCATGCTCTGCCACAACCCCGATGTATACCGAACATCGCGATAAAAAACTATGGTTAACGACACCCCATGCAAGCGAACCACATCTCATTCATACAATAAGCTCAACTGTGTAAAGGTATCCGAAATAGACATAGAAAGAAAATGAGCAGACTTCGTCAGTCTATCAAAAAGAACCCAAACTGCATCATGCTTCCTCCGTGAAGTATGCAGATGAGTAACAAAATCCATCGCAATATGTTCTCATTTCCACCGCGGTATGGAAAGTGGCTGCAACACACCCCAAGGTTTCTGCCATTTAGCATTAACCTGTTGGCAAATTTTGTATCTCCTCGCATAATCACCCACGTTAGCTTTCATCCCTAGCCACCAATACAATCGCCATATCATGATACATTTTGGTTATGCTAAGATGAATGTTAAACTTGGACCGATGAGATTCTCTCAACATCTCATCCAAAATCTTAGCCACCAATGGAATCCATAATTTGCCTCTAAGCCTCAAACTTCGATCTGCGGACTCAACCCAATCTGACTTATTAGCGTCAGCAGCAAACCCTTTAAACTTCCCATAATTATCATCACTTTGCTGACACTCGATTACTTTCTGAATAAAGACCGTTTGTACTCTAAGTTAAGCATAAATTGGTTCATTATCTACATCAGGATTTTCTGATAAAGTCATAGCAATGACTTTTTCGAGTAAATCATACTCATAAGTCAACCGACTAGCTGCCCGCAATGTTTCAACACTCCTCATATTCAATGCATCAGCCACAACGTTGGCTTTACTTGGATGGTATTCAAGACTAAAATCAAAGTCTTTCAAGTGTTCAAACCATCACGTTTGTCTCATATTCAACTCTTTCTAAGAAAACAATTATCTTAGAATTTTATGATATGAAAATAACTTGAAGCTTTCTCCATACAAATAACGTTTCCACGAGCTTCAAAGCAAACACAATTACCGTTAATTCCAAATCATGAATAGGATAATTCTTCTCATGAGTCTTCAACTGTCGAAAAGCATAAGCAATCACTCTATCATTTTGCATTAACATACGACCCAAACCAACCTTCTAAGCATCAGTATAAACTGTAAGCCCTTTCCCTGGTTCAGGCAACACAAAAATTGGTGTTGAAGTCAAACACCTCTTCAATTCCTAAAATGCAGTATCACATTCCTTTGACCAAACAAAAGGAACATTTTTCTGAGTTAATTTAGAAATTGGCACAACTATCTTAAATAAATCTTTCACAAATCAACGATAATAGCCAGCTAAACTTAGAAAACTCTAGATCTCCGTCACTGTGGTAGGTTCCGACAACCAATGATTGCCTAAATCTTGGCTAGATCTAATGAGATTCCTTCCGTACTAACCACATGACCTGTAGACTTCATTGTAGATAACCAAAACTCGCATTTACTAAACTTATCTTACAGCCTATAACTTCTCAAAGTTTGGAGAATAACTCTGAGATGTTGTTCACGATCCTCGCGAGTCTTAGACTTAATCAAAATATCATTAATGAAGACTATCACAAAGTGATACATATATGATCTCAGCACCCATTGCATTAAATCCATAATCATCGTCGAAACATTAATCAACCTAAATGGCATAACAACGAACTCAAAATGACCATATCTGGCATTGAACATAGTCTTCTGCACATCATTCTCAAACTCTCAACTGATGGTAACCTGAACGAAAACCGATCTTAGAAAATAATTTGGCACTGTTTAGGTTATCAAACAAATCATCAATTTGAGACCATGGATATTTATTCCGAACAATAACTCTATTCAGTTGTCTATAATCAATGCAAAGCCTTAACCTAATCTTCCTTCTTTTTCACAAAAAGGACTGACGCACCCCAAAGTGAAATACTTTGATGTATAAACCATTTATCCAGCAATTCCTCCAATTGTTTCTTTTACTCCTGCAATTCTTTAGGAGCCATTGTATAAGGAAGAATAGATATTGGTTTAGCTCCAGGAACTAAATCAATCACAAAATCAATCTTTTTCGGAGGTAGAACTCCAAGTAAATCATTAGGAAATACATCAGGGAACTCACAAACTAGAGTCTCTTCTAGTTTGATTTCAGAACTTGCCTCTGTTCTAATAGTTCTAGCAAGAGTTTCCATTTCTTCCCCAGCAGTTAACCTACCTCTGGTCAAAGATAATATAGACGATGTTCCAGTATATGTAAAAACTGAATGGCTTGGAATATAAAATAGCATAGTCTTATGGAAACAATCCAAATGTGAATGATAAGCTGCCAACATTTCCATTCCCAACAACACATCAAACTTCATAAATCCTAACACACGAATATCACTTGCCATCTCATGTTTAAAGATTTCAACAACACACTTCTCATACATAAAATGTGGATACACCATATCCCCAATCACTGTGTTGAGAACAAGATGAATAGGGACTCGCACCAGAGTTAACCCTAACTCAGCCACCATATGACCAAATATAAAAGAAATAATAGAACCATAATCAATTAACACATGTATAAGACAACCGCAAACAGAGATAATACCTTTGATAAGATTACGATTCGCCTCAGAATCTGGTCATGGAACCACTCGTGCCCGTTCCCTGGTCTGCTGCTGAGTCTGTGACATGTCAGAGGACGATCTTGTAAGTCGTGGACAATCGCTTTGCATATGTACCTTCTTCCCACACGTATAACATACAATCAAACCCGAATACGTTGGACAATTCCAACTAAAATGACATTGTCGCCTACTATTGTAACAAGTAACCGTAGGTTTACTGCTAACGGAAGATGCTTGACTAGGTGCTGACCTCTGACTTATACCCTGTCTCTAAGATCCTTGGCCCTTACCCCCACTCATCTACAACTGAGATATACCTCTACGATTTGAAGACTAAAAAGATTGTGATCGAGTCTATCATAAGCCGATCGATGTCATCTTCGATGGTCTAATGGCTGTGCTCGAAAAAGGAATACAATGTACATATGAGGGTGTAACATGTGACGACCCCTTTCTCCAAATAAGGGCACCGCCCGACCTAATCCCTAATTAAGCCATAATTTCCCATATATGACCTAACAAAGAACTAGTCAGCCTTATTTAAACACATAAACACCTACCAATTATGATAACACCTACCAATTATGATACCACCTACAGTTAACTCGATGGTCGTCACATAATAGGTGTCATAGGTGTAAATTGTGGTCCTCCACTCTTCCATTTCTTCTAGAATTTCATATCAAACCGAGATGGAAACCTTTTCTTGCCCTCAGTACCTGAGCTCTGTCCTGACTCCACAACACCCAATATTGTTGGGATTCATGCTGAAAAATTATGTAGTTACATAAGCTTTGGTCATGTCTCTAACCTCCCGCAATGTGTTCGGTCTGGTCGTCGAAATAGTAATGCCCAGTTCCTCTTGTAACTCATACATGTATTTGCACATCTTTTTTTCTCTATCATCCTCAGCTCCCCAATAAACCTCAAAAGGCAACTAAACTGAGCATTGTACTAAGCTAATGACATGTCTCCCTAAGCTAGATGATCAAAATCTAGTTTCTTTTGCAAAATCATACTCTCGTCGAAGTACTGCTCAGTAAACTCCTCGAGGAAATCGGCCTAAGTCTCGAATACACGGTGCCCATCAAGCAAAGATCTCCACTAAATCTCAGCATCGCCCTGTAAATAGTGTGAAGATATCAAAGCTTTCAAATGTTCATCAGTACCTAGCATATTATGATGCTTCTTATGATTGAGAACCCAAGTTTCTACAGTCCTCAAATCTAACTCTCATAGAAGTAAATAGGATCGTACTTCCTAAATTTTTTCCTCCATCTTTCCCCATGATACATTCCACTAACAACAGCTGGATTAGCTTGAATCGGAACTGCAATAACTGGTTCACCCTCAGAACGAGTTACCGAGGTAGCTTGCTCTTCCTGAACAGCTGGCATAGTCGTAGGAACTTCAGGAGCAACATGAATCACATGCGCCTGAGCCGTCACCTGTGCTTGTAGTATGTTTAGTAACTCTGCCATCTGACCTACTAGGTTTTGAAATACATTTGGATACACACGTTAGGGATCCCTATTACCCTCGCTATATCCCTGACCTGGCTTTTATCGTCCACTCATAATGTTCCGCAACTAAAAATTGCAAGAAAAATGGTTCAACATAACTATATCCATCGATACCTCGATAATATAAAATACAAATAGCACAATCATAAAGTTTTTAAACTTTTAATCCTCATTCCATCACGTTACTTCTCAACTAATCACTCAGTTAACCTCAATCAAAAATATTACTATAAAATCTAAAGCTCTAATACCAACATTTTCAGACCCCATTTAATTAGAGCATCCGACCGGCCTAGATTACCTTAAACCACTGATAACCTAGCAGCCTTAATCTCGCCATCAACAAATAAACAAAATAAAGTCGTTTAAATAATCAAAATAAACTGTTATCAAGCCCAACGAATTCTAAAAGTAAATATTAACTTCAAAGTTCATAAATTCATTTCGATTGATTAGTTTATATTCAAAAATTCGTAATTTCGTAAGCACTTCCCCTATTTTTAAGACTACACAAGAAAACTCGGCCTTCAACGATCTTTAACAAACCTGCTCAACTTAGCGAAAATGCCGAAGGACTCACAATCCACCTAGAACATTAATATATATTGCAATATCCAAACTATATATTCATTTTAACCTATATCAGGTTTCCAGAATTCATAAAACTATTTACCTTAACTTCACAACCATCCATTTCGTCCCAAAACCATTTCCACAATTTCAAAAAGTTCCTAATCTCACACGAACCCCAAATCCCATTTATACAATATATAATATTAAAAAAACAACAATATATACATAAAGAATAAGGACCAATGAAGTCACACAAAACTCGATAGCTTCATCTTCCCCTTCTTGTCGCTCAAATCTATTATTACCCAATTACAAAATTTGATAATGTCAAATAAGTAAATCCCACACTATCCATTACACCTCTAATAATCAAATGCATAATAATCGAAGAGATTAAACAAGAAATATAATCCAAAGAATTTAAATACAATTGTGAATTCAACCCTTTTTGTTATCCAACCACAATCAGTTGATATCCCCGAAAGTGGTAAGTAAACAATAGTAAGGACTCATGCACGAGAAGAATAACCGAATGAGTCTCATTCTTTGAGTCTATCAAAGTATAATATGGTTCAATGTTACCTCATGATAATCACGTGATGCAAAGTATCAGTGACTCTAGCCCTTCAAGAATATTATAGTTCTACTTTGTACACAATCAGATAGACACTATAAGTTCTACCCTATAATACACAGTCAGGTAGCTTAATATACCTTGTGCACACAGTCAGGTAGACACTAAATAGTTCTACCCTGTATTACAGTCAGGTAGACCATTATAAGGAGACTCGAAATGTCTTATTCTCCCAACCTGTGTATGCATGTACAACAAAAATGCAATATCAAGGATCAATGCAATTTATACGAAATTATAATCATACAATGTAAAAGTTACCATAGGATTTACTTAACCTTACAAACGCGATATCGTCACTTATTACGCGCCGTGTTCGTAACATAATCCACTCGCGGTTCCACTTGCAGTCCCAAAATTCATTAATACGTCCGGTGAGATTCTACAATCGTTTCCCGAGTTTTTTTCCAATTTATCTATTTTAATTTGTCTCGTTCCGACTTAAAAATTGCAAAATCGGTTTAAACTATATCCTCAAAAATTACCCTAAACTAGGCCATAAAATAATTTTCTAGATTTTTGATATTTTCGGGTATTGTAACATGCATTACGAGAAACATACCCGATAAAAATCTTTGAGAAAAAATTCGAAAATCCTTATTTTTCACAAAAATCCTTAATTTCCATTAATTTGTCCAAAAACTCAATTTTTTGAATTTTCGCTAATTTCCAGGGGTTTTTATTTAATTTTTTCTATTAATTTAATATATATATATATTGGGAGGGTTTATCCCCCGGTTCAGGGAGGGTTTATCCCCCGGTTCAGGGGTCGTCCCCTACCTCCTCGTCCCTCTTAGGAACGAAACAAAGAATTCCTTCTCTGTTTCAATCCTTCCTCATTTTTTTTAATTAATTCTTTTTTCTAGGCAGGGGAGCTCGAATCACTCCCCCCATAATCTCCTCCAACGCCTTCCTCTTCTTCTTCTTCACGATTTCAGTTTCTTCACCTCCATCACTGTTTTTTTTTATATTTTTTTTTAGTTTTTTTTAATCAATTGACTGCTCCTCCTCTCTCCTTCAATCCCATAATCAAGTAAAATCACTAAAAAACCTTTCTCCTAGTTCGAATCATTGAAAACCAGTCCACAAATACAAATTTACAGTAAAGAGAATTGAATTTTCATTACTTCACCTTTAACACCAAACCAATGACACAAACAGCTTGATTCGAAGAGGGAGGGAGATTCTTGAATAAGAGATAGAGACGAGTGAGAGAGACTCGGTCGAGAGAGAGACGAGAGAGAGCAACGAACCAGTGAAAACGCGAATGGAGAAGACGATGAAACAGTGCCTCTCCCTGTTTTGATTTCGATTTATATATATATATATGGGGGTCAAATGATCGTTTTGCCCTTCAATATTTATGCAATACTATACAAACGAAATACCCTTTTGGGTAATTTTCCACTTTTCTTTAATTTTGCATAATTATCTATTAATTTTGTGTCCAAATTAAACCCCGAAAAAGACTCCAATTCCGCCAAAAATTGAAGAATTTACCAAAATGTTCCAAAACTCTCGGACAACTCATTTTTGCACGCAAATCGAGGCATAGAACCCATGTTGATTCGTTAAGTTCATTTAAAATCCGAAATTCGAAATTGTAACTTAAAATCATTATTTCTCTGCGAAATTCGAAACAACTGAGCGGGTCGCCATTTTAACTTTTTCGAAACTCGTTTTGACACGTATCTCGAGATAAAACCCTCGTGAATCTCAATTTTACCCAATCACTTGAATTTCGTAAAATAAAATAATATACAATATACAACACTAGACAAACATCACACAAAAGTAAAATTACCTGTAAATCTCATTTCACTAGTCCACAGCCTTCAACTCGCGGCCTAAACCATAATTTTGAATTCGTTATTATCGGATTAACTGCAATTATTGAATTAAAAACTTTAGGATTTGACACTACCGCCGCTTTGTAAGGAGGATTACGTCAGGTGGTGAGTGGGGCCTTGTCTATCGGTAACCGAGATGTGTTCTACTGTATTTAGAATATGAGATGGGTAGCAGTACAATGTGATTTTCACACATGGCAGATGAACAATCTGATGCTAGTTACTACTTATGATAGGTGTTCTCTTAGAGTGGTAATGTTGGTAGTTTGTTGAAAGCTTATGGCATATTTGGTGGCTTTGAAAGTCTAGTTAGTATGTGGTTGTGGTGCATGTTCCCCCGCTGATGTCAGACCCCACCTAATTAAGGCATATGATCGGCCTAGATTACTTTAATCCTTTGATAATCTAGCAACCTTAACATTTCCATCAATAAACAGAGGATATCATTATCCATAAGTAAATGGAGATCAACCATTTCTTGTATTATGATCACATTTGGCATCAGCATGTGCATGATCACCTACTATAGCTAGCTCCACCAATACTGAATAGTCCATTCATTATCATGTCGGACTACTAGGTTTATCGCGCACACGAAAAATGTTGATCACCCTTATCCTCACATTCTTCATAGAGTATGCAAACATCTTTCCAAACCCCACAGCCTAGTGTGAAGTAGCAGGACAGCTCCAGCGAGTCTGATATTTGAGTTTTTTTTTTTTTTTTGAGTTATAGAGATGGAAAATGAGAAACTTTGTATTTTCATAATATATTCAGAGGAGTTACAGTATGATGACATTGTATCTTTTACTATCACCACACATCACATCATTTGCATGCATTTTTAGCTCATATATGTACTTTATTTCATTCCATTTTATTCCATTCCATTCCATTTCTTATCTTCGATTATTCGATTTCACTTGTCTTTTGGAATGTGTATTGGTTGTCCGACTTTCATGAACTTTGAGGACAAAGTTCAAGATAAGTTTGGGGGTATGCAACTATGCAGTTGGATGGAATGCATGGATGAACCATAAATATTTTCAATAAACTTTTTCAATTTTCATATTTTTCTAAATATCGTGGTGAATTACTAGTAATAAGATTTCATTTATTTCATGGATTGATGGATTAGTAGGTTGAACACATTTCCATAACTTGTGAATTCTTTCTTCTTTTTGTTTTCTATTTGTTTTAAACCTAAATTAATGCCCAATTATAGCTTAGTATAGTGGTTGACAATTGGAGAATACAATGTGGATTGATGAATGCCATAAAATGGACAAGACTTTAGCTAGAGCATAGGTGAAACATCATGTTCTTGTGATTGGTCTACTAATTAAGGCTACACCAACAATTGGTATTATGGAGTTAACGTTGTATGCTAGATATGAAATCCGGTAGAAGGTCATAATAGGACAATAGTCAACTTAATCTCTACATATTTCAGAATAGGTTTGCATCCATTTAAATTGAGTATAAATTAAAGATTAAGTTTGGGGAAGACATAGGCATTATTTGATTGGCCCTTAGCCTTAGCCACCTATAACTTATCCGTATTTAGCCAAGTTGAGCCAACCCAACTTGATCCCGTTATCTCATATTATGAAACTAATAACGAAAAGATTTATAATCCTTTTACCTATATTAGAAGGTTAACTTAATTATAGCGAAAGTGAGAAGTGCTTAACATGAGTTTTTAAATAAAAAATAGAGTGTCCCACATGTTCCACATGAAAAGTAATAGGGAATCTAGCGGTGAAAAAAATGAGAAAAGGCAAAATCCACTTGAAATGGAGCAGGCACCGTACCAAAAAATTTTATTTGAAAAAAAGTATAGAGAATGTCTAAGTGAAGTGAATAAAGGCGAAAGTCTATAAAAAAACTCCTTGAATAAAAAGATTTAGCTCGAGTACTTGTAGCTAGGTCAAGCAAGTATTTTCAATGTTTTAAATCCTTTAATATCTATTTCCTTGTTACTAGAGCCCAACCATAATAATCGAAATGAAATTCCTATTGACCACAATTGATGTTTTGGATGTGTCAGTTGAATGGTTGTATAAGTTTCTATTTGTGGAATCTTGGTATTCAATGTCTTATTTAGAGATTGTATGTTTTCGGCTTATTAAAAGTTTTAAAGTAACTTGTGATTAATAGATGTCTTTAGTATTGATGAAGCCTAGTGTTTGGCGAAGTATTTCTCAAGAAAGTGGCTGAAATATCTTGGCTCAAAGTAACCAGCTTTGCTTGAGTGTTCTTGTTTCTATTTGGTAGTTTTTATGAAAACTTAGACAAAACCATTAAAGTTAGAGTTAGGCATTAGAAAATTTGTAATGTATGTTGTGTATGAAAGTTATTATTTTATGCTCATTTGCTCGAGATGAACAATTGTCTAAGTTTGGGGGTATTTGATAAGTCATCATTTGTGTTATATTTTAGGGTGATTTTACCACTGATTTAATAACTTTTATCATCATTTATATCGTTAAATCGTTATTTTTCTATTTTCAGGTTAGAAATAGGCTTTTGGACAAAAAGGAGTGATTTCCACATAAATTTAGTCAAAAAGTTGAAAATAGGCATAGCGCCTTGGCAGAGATCTTAGCATAATACTAAATCTCCAAGAAATAGCTAGACCAAACGTAATTGGATTGAAGGAATCTCACTGAAAATATTGTAGAAAAAGCCTCGTGAAGACTCAGGAGAAATACAAAGCTTGTATCTCTTGAAAAACCCTAATACCTTCATAGCGACTTGGGTATGTATTTATGGCGCTGGCACATCGTTAGGCTCGATTCGGAACAAAATTAGGCAGAAATAGAGCAACGCAATGATGTCATAGATATGTCTCAACTATTTACCATTTTGTACATGTAGCGCTGGGAAGATCCGAATATTGTTGATTTCAATTTGGTTGTTTCTCAAAGATTTTGATTTATATACGATTCTATCATATTCCTATTGTATATATAAAACCTCCGAACAAAAAAAGAGAGTGAGAGTTCTAGATATGGAATTCCATAGAGAGTTCCAAAAAGGAAGCTTCGGTTCTATGTATTTCTTTTGAAGTTTGTACGGAGACTCTTTTAAGTTTTATATATTTAATAAGTTTTAGATTTGTATTTACGATTATGAGTGGCTAAGTTCCACCATTTAGGCCAAGGTATTTGAGTTCTAGAGATTCATAGGTTTGTGAGGTCTATGTGCTAAGATTCTTAACTTGTTTGTTACTGATTTTCATATTCTTATTCACATTTTTATTCCAAGGATTTGATTACAGTTTTAAACCTTAAGTTCCTTCTTTGTTGTTGTTTAAATCCACATGCATGGAGATTATGGTTAGAAACTATTGCCACTGATCCTACTGGTGCTTGGTAAAGGGGATTACATTAAATGGTGAGTAGGGCCTTATTTGTTGGTAACTGGTGTGTCTCCTTGAATTTAAAATATGAGATGGATAGCAATGTATTATAATTTCCACACGTGACAGGTGGACAATTTGATGCTAGTTACTACTCATGATAGGTGTTCTCTTAGAGCGGTAATGCTGCTAGTTTTTTAAAAGCCAATGGCATATCCGGTGGCTTTACAAGTCTAGTTAGTAGTCCTACGTTCCATCCACTGACATAAGGAGAGCGAGGTGACAAGAGTCACTATAAGCCTATCTATGAAAATCGATAATCGGACAAACATTCGAGAAACTGATGATCGAATCAGTTCCCTAGAATGTCAATTCATGTCTTGGTGTATAATCTTTAGTTATTTATTTATTTCAGTTTTAAGTGTTTTAATTTGTTTGTATTTGATTTACTAGTTTAATTTTGTTTTCGAAACCCCCATTTTTCCCTAAACCTAAAAAAGAACATCCTAATCCTTGTGGGATCGACCTCGTACTTGCCTCACTACAAATCAAATGTAGTCGGTGAAAACAAGACTATTTTTAGTGATGAACGACGCAGCATAAAAAACCTCAAAATCAAGAAAAAACTCACGGGCAAGAAATGAGGCAATCCACTATCAATAGTTTAGTACACAAAAAGATAGATACCCCAATAAGATTTAATCTCACAATGTCGCGCATCCGCTCGCAGGCTCGTATGCTCTTACACGTACTCGGCTCTCAACTAACACCTCCCACAACACTGTGTGTGTCAAGTACTCACAACTAGACCATTGCCCGTGCCCAAAACATTATTTGACTCATGTGACTGCACTCCTATTTATAAATGTGATTTGCGATTTGAGACTTCAAACGTGTCAAGCCTGCATGATAGTTTCTCATATTGTCATATTATTTGTAGTAGTGGTAAATTAGATATCATCTCAACATGGATTTTGCAAACTTTTTAGGAAAGTATTTTTTTTCTTGTTTTTCTTAATTTAGTTAATCTAATTAAATGAGAATTAAAATATCAAATAACTGAAAACTATAACTATTAACTTAATTAACCAATTAACTAGACGAATTCAAACAATTCAATATAAACAAAATTAAACAAAATTCAAATTCAATATAATGAAAATATTTAAACAAACCCCCACTAAACAATGTAATATACTTGGATCACATTCAAACACTAGAACATAACATTACTTGATAATCTAGTTATAATTATATCACATGTAATCTTAAAATCATTAAATTTTAATTCATAATAGGTTGATAACCTTTAGCAAGCCATCGATTTTCATATATTCAATAGAAAAACCATATTCTTATCATTGTAAATCTACCCATTAGATAAAACGCAATAAATAGAAATATGATAGCATTAACACCAAATGAAAAAAACCATACCTAATCTAAATCAAATATAAATCAAATTATGCTAATTAATAAATAAATTAGAACACAATCACCTAGAACATCCACTTAAAAATTTTCCCTATAGATTAATCTTAGTTACTACTTTTATATTCATCAATCATAGACATAGATTCATAATCGCAATACCACAATACATATTTGCAACTATGCATGCAATATCAATCTTCATTAGTAGTAACACGCAAAAATAACTTATTAAAACCATAATTGATGTGTATGAATAGATCTAAAGCATTAAGTTCATGATACCTTAATTATAACTATATAGCAACCCAAAGTCTATACATATCTAAGGTTTGTTTAAATTAACAAACTGCTCACTCATGCTGAAAATGAATAACACAATAATATAATTGAAAGACATAATTAAATAAATAAATTTCTTCTAAATAAATTAAAACTTCAATGTAGCTTCAAACATAAACTCAATAAGACTAAACTTAGGAGTAATAGAGGGCTTAGAGAGGATCCTGATTTTGAAGCCTTGAGGTCCTATTAATAGTCTCCTAATTATACATATCATAAATAAACTCAAATCATTCATATTAATCTAAAAAACTCGTAATCAACCTCAGCAATTCCTTTATGTTCACAAATTGCTGAGTTAATAACTGAGAATTGGTCTCTCAGCTCCATCGATTCAGCTAGCGAATTTTTAATATATTTTCCAATTCACTAATGGTTCGCTGGCATTTCTCAGCTACCGATTTAGGTGATGATTCCTAATGCATTCATGTTTCGCTGGCTAATCGTTAGACTTTTTTTTTATAGTTGTCTGTTTTGCTCTTCTTCCTCTTTTTCTTCCATTTCTTCATTTTCCTAATTAAATCTTGAAATCACAAAAACAAGAGAATAACTAGTGTAATATCATCATTTATATTTAAGATCAACCTAAATTACACTATAAAATATGTCTAATTATTGACTTGTCAAAACTAAAAACAAATCGTTAATTTGTGCTTCACTCACATTACAACAATATCCAAGTTTGAATACAATTCAAACTTTATTGTTGCTTATACACACCAATATGTCACAATACAACATCATGCTCATGTGTTTCATCGTGACTTCAAATGTAAGTAAAGTTTCATCTTTAATTCCAATTGAGTTTGAGTCACTGCACAACACCCCCACAGGGCGGGTGACAAGAACTTCATCCCCGTCTAGTTGGGTGAGGGCAGTATTTCCCTCCCCACCCCTTATGATGACCCTTCCTAAATATAGGGCATCACCCGGCCTAATCTCGTCATTAAGCCATAAACTCACCACATAGGACATAACAACGTATTAGTCAGCATGTATTAGTCAGCCTTTCTAAAACTTTTCTTCTCACAAGTTAATCATACAAATAAGTGATTTCTTATCTCTTGTCAATTACTTAAATCACAGTTAATTAAAATTGTATACGGTTAATGATTATTTAGCGGAAGTCTTGACAAACTAGCTAATTCATTCATATAGAACCTAAGTGTGGAAACCAGGAAACGAAGATCACATGCATATATATATATATATATATATATATATATATATATATATATATATATATATATATATATATATATATATATATATATATATCAAACATGAACTACATATCAACATGTGTCTGATTAGTACGCTATCTCACAACATATAGTATACATCCTCAAAAGTGAATGGAAAGTATATATATAAGTCATACAACAAAACTAGAAACTTACAACAAAGGTAGCAGCTATTCACGGGTTCAGATGTAGTCATCGATTTTCTTCTTGCCTTATTTGCTACTCGATGGATCTGCACCCACCATCATAAAAAAACAGCGAGTACATTAATGTAGAAAGTAACACTGAGAGACATTTATCCACATTTTCAAACATAATAAGATATGCATTTCACAATACATACATTCATTATACAACAATAACTATAGATACACAAACACATCACCAAACAATATAACATCAATGAATTATTTCAATGACCCACACATATTAAATTGTGTACCTAACACATTAACCCAATAATACGTTATTGATCACATAGACCTTGGGTATTGATCACATAGACCATGGATAGTCGTTTATTTAGCATAGTATATTGACCTCGTGTAATAGTGTGAAGGCCATACCCCCACTTGGGGGCTGGGACCTCCAAGGTAGTGTATATGTGGCACCCCCTAAGAGCCCACATATACACCTTCTATGCCCCCTATAAATGGTACACGCCCACGTTTGTCAAATATCAATGTCTTTAGCCTCCCACTTGGTTTCGAAACCAAGTCCCGGAGGCTAAAGACATTGATTTTGACAAACCGTATATATATGGTGACCCCAGGTCCATGCGTGGGTGTTTGAGGCGCGACAACATATATATATAGGGGGACATAGAAGGTGTATATGTGGGCTCTTGGCCCTTAGGGGGGGTGCCATATATACACTACCTTGGAGGTCCCAGCCCCCAGGTGGGGGTATGGCCTTCACAAATAGGTCTGGACATATAATACTTCGGTATTACCTTTGTTGGTTGTCGCTTTTATTAGCCATTCTCCTTATAAGTTGTGAAACACGACATACCGACCTCATGTAGTAGGTCAGCACACATAGTACACCTGTATTACCCTTATTGGTCACTATTTATGCATAGACCTACTCCTTATTAGTTGTGAAACACGTCATATCAACCTCATGTAATAGGTCAGTACACATAGTACATCAGTATTACAATTATTGGTCACCATTTATGCATAGACCTTCTCCTTATTAGTCGGGAAACACGGCATATAGACCTCATGTAATATGTCAGTACACATAGTATAACGGTATTATCCTTCTTGGTATTCGTTTATGCATAAGCCTTCTCCTTATTAGTTGTGAAACACGGTATATCGACCTCATGTAATAGGTCAGTATACATAGTACATCGGTATTACCCTTATTGGTCGTTGTTTAATCATTTCGCACATTGGCCTAGATATTATCTTTCAAGTAATAGCTTATATAGTAGTGCACGCTACTATCCTTATTAGTTGTGAAACACGGCTTATCGACCTCATGTAATATGTCAGTACATATAGTACATCGGTTTTACCTAATTGGTCCCGCTTGTTCATTTCATCAACCTCATATAGTAGGTACATGACACTAACTAGTTAGTGTACCGACGTCCCCAAGTCTCATAACCCATATGCCACGTACACCCCAAACAACATCATAAACTTAAACACACAAATTATAATTTAACAACAACCGCATAATAAGTAACAACACATAGCTAAATAAGCACACAAGGCATTGCACAACATTATAAACAACTCTAAACAAACAGTAGCATCAAAGCATGAAATGAATGAAAATATCTCAATCAATTTCCTTACCTCTATGCAAATTTCTTAGCTATTTCGGTCTCCCGACTCCTCAAAACTCGTATTCGAACTCTTGAGACATTTCCTTAGGTTTCTGATATCATTTAAAATGTTTTTGAGTATGTTTAAACCTTTAGTTAGGGTATTGGGCTTATTTATAGTGTTTAAGTTTTAGTTAGGAAATTCAAATTTTTTGAGCTGTCATAGCACCTAGCGCACTGGATAACTTTATTAGAACGCTAATGGCATCATTAGCGTGGTACTAAATTTATCTAACATGATATCTAATGTTAGCGCACTAGCCGACCTACCTATCGCGCTATGTGCAGAAAAACCTAGAATTCTGTATCAGAATTCTGAGTTTTCTCACACATAAGCTACCAAAAGCCTTAGGGACCCATACACACCTCCAAAAATCCAACTCATCAACAACAACATCAAAATAGCCCCGCATATTATCAAATTGACTAAGCTAGTGTAAATGAACTACTTACTTGATGAGCCCCCTAGCTTAATCAACACCAATTCTTCCAAACCCTTGCTGATCTTCCTTGATTTCTTCTTCCTCCAGCAAACTCCCTTTTCTCCAACAAGGTTTCTTCACTTCTAAGCTACTAAAATGAAATAGTTTAAGTTGTATGAGTTGATCTTAAGCTATATATATGAAATGGATATGATTTATTAATAGCCATTGATCTCCATGTGCACACGTATCTCGAGACTTATCTAATGATTTGCCACTTAACACATGTCCCACTAACTCTCCACTATCTCATGCTAAGTGACACCAATATCAAACTTAATTAATCTCTATATGTGTCAATACGTGTCTCGAGAATCATCTCATGGCTATTATTTTAAATTACTAACTTAGGTTATATTTAATATATAACCAACTATAGTCACATTAAAATCACTATTTAAGCTATATTAATCTTAAATAAATTTACTACATCACTCTCTACCCCGGTCCCATGTTGTTACGCATCTCGAGGCGCATCCCCGTTCACGTTTTGACATCTATATACAAGCATGAGTAACTTAATAAGTCTACACATATACATCATACTAAGCATCATCACAAAAAATCTAACACATTTCTTAGTCCTTGCATCTAGTATTCGGACTGTGTACCTGCTCTCAGGCCAAGTCTCGGGTCGATAACCCTTATTAGGGACTATTTTACTATTAGTAAATTGTGGGCTGCTAAAGGGGTTTTTTATGGGGATCCCTGAATATTCCTGTGGGGATTGCCCATTTCCATTTGCGATTCCCACATAACATAAAAATGCAAATGAGAGGTGAGGGTAATCAAACTCTTTTCATAAAAGTTCTTCCATTTTAGACTAACCATCAAGCAAAACTAGTTTTTTTGTATAAACCAAACTAGTTTTTATTTATTTGAGTTAATTTTTTTTTATAAATGCATTTCAATAGTAAGTAACTATGTTGTTACTTACTAGCATTCAACCATTGATTAGAAGCCTAATACAATAATTTAAGCTTTATGAGATATACCCCTAAATAATATAATATGTCAATTTTATAATCTAGATGAAATATGATATATTTCCGAAGTGACTATTAGCACCAATATACCTTATATTAACACCTTATTTAATTTAATGTTATTTGTAGCCCCCAATAATTTAGTTCATATTTCAAGCACCCCTTTAATTGTTAGTGGACGCCTCAATGTGCCCCTAGCTTTTATTTTCGCTCCTCACTCCCGAAAAAGAAAAACTCTCTTTTCATTTTTGTGATCCCAACCTCCAACTCCTTGTTGCATATTTTCTTCTTCTCCCCTTAACTCAATTTGCTTCATGGCACTTTCCAAGATTAATTCTTTGATCCTTGAAAGCTAAGATTCAACCCAAATAAATGTTCTAACCATTCAAAAATATGAATCAAATCTCAACCAAATAATATAATCAAGATATTATATTTGGTGTTAAGTTGTTGAATGTATGAACAAAGAGATGAGGAGGGGTGTAGAGATGAAAAAGTAGAAGAGAAAATGAAATTGAGTTTATGGTTTAATTTGGGGTGTGGTATAAAAAGTGAAATTTAAATAGAAGTGAAAATGTGAATGTAATGAGTGTGAGAGGAGTTAAAGATGAGTTTAAGGTTGCATTTAGCGAGGAATGTAGAGAATGAAAAGTAAAGTTGAGGAAGGATTTAGAGAGTGGAAAGTATAAAAGGGAAATAAAATGGGTTCATGATTTAAAGTGGGGTAATTTATGTAATTTTGCCTATTGACATTTTAATTGAAAAATGTATTACATTAAATGGGGGGTTGATATAGGGTAGTGGGGGCTAATAGTCGCACCCAATATTTTTTAATAATATTATAATTTATAGCTAAATTAATATAAATAAACAATAATGATGGATTTGTTATGATTTAAAATTTTAATGCAATATATTATTTAGATCTAATATACGATTTATCTATAATTAATGCAACTAAATTTATTAAGAAAAAACTAATATAGCATGAAATTCATAAAATAATGTACTATATTATTTAATCTATTTGTATAGATTCAACAATTAAGCCATGCTTTTAATTATTTTAATTTTATATCTATAATGTATTTGATCTCCTTTTTAGACATTATGTGAAAAAGTGATGGGTGAGGAATCCCCATGGGAGTAGAGATGCAGGTAGGGTGGGTTTGGGGCGGGTAATGCAATCCCCATCCTCATCTCCTCTTATGGTGGAGCGGGGATTCCCCTATTGAAATTCTCTAATAGAAAGATTTTAACCATCATTCTCTCCCAGCATGAATCTCTACCCCAACAGGGATTCCCCACCACCCATCACTTTTCACATAATATCTAAAAAAGAGATCAAATACTTTATAGATTCGAAATAAAAATCATTAAAAGCTTTTTCTTCACAATTGTAAGTCGATTTTCAAATTTTATATGAAGCATTCACCGTACAAAAAAGGGATGCATAAGATTTAATGATTTTGATGCAATTCCCACAGTGAATGTTCAGGAACCCCATGGGGAATCCCCACTGGTTGAAGTTAGGAATCCCCATGGATATTTTCCATGGTGGGAGGGGTAATACTGTCCCCGCCCTGCCCCGATGATGGGGATAAAATTCCCCCAGTTCTTGATCTCGTGCGTGGGGGCTAGTCGGCAGGGAACCCATATCCCACCAGAACGAATCCCTGCTGGGAATGGAGATTCCTCGTCCCACCTGTATCCCTACGTGGGACTGGGGATCCCCACTAAGTGAGGAGTAGGGATCAATATTTTTCAGTGAAAAATTTCAAGCAGGGAATTATCTCCCCACCACAAATGGAAATGGGGATTGCATCCCTATGAATTGAAGTTTGAAAGGAATTAAGAGTTGAGGCCGATATAAAGGATTTAATATATAAGATTTTATTTAGAAAAAAAGTATGTAAGTTTTATGTGTATTTTGAGTGTGCACTCAATGTTTTTGTCCACCATGTTAGATGAGATTGATTGTTTGATATTATCGAGTGGATAGATTAATGAGTGCGTTTATTTATTATCAAACAATAAATGGGCATTTTTGTTTTGTTTTTGCGTCCCTTATTTTAGAAGATCATACATTATGCCTTCCCAAAATGGCCTTTTGAAATTGGTTATCTTGTGTTTTTTGTATACCTAATTTCGAGACACTTTGCGACACTAATTTGGAGATACTTTTACATTATGCGTCTATAAGTTTTAAATTTGACAATGCTTGTACACAAGCTTCCTCAATTAAGTGATACTTTGTGTTTTGCTTCACTTATTAAGGGACATTTTATAAGCTCTAAATTTTAAATTTGATGGTGCACGACAAGTGTCCCTAATTTGGCGACGCTTGTATTCTTACATACATAATTTGGGTACCCTTCCATTTTCATGTAATGCACCAAAATTAAAAATTTTATTTCTTGCCACAAATTTTTACTTGTAAATTATGTTAGAGATATGGAATAATCACATGTCGACTATTTGAAAAAAAATACAATAAATTAAATTGCAAGTTTAGAATGGAAAGTCCAACTTACCTAAGTATTTTGGAGTGTAAATGTAAGCCATTAAGTTGAAATTTACATCGTACTTAGGATGTGTGAGGAACAGGACATGTACATTTTGTGAGTGACTGAGTTGTAACGTGAGTCATGTTTAACTCATTGAGTCATGATGAGAGTGAGCGAGTTAGATATACTCCAGTCAATAAAATAGTTACACATGTAATGGTGTGAGACACACATTGTATGAAAACTTTATTATATAAATGACAACTCTCTCCCTCTATGTTCATCAAGAGAGATGAGGAAATTCTTGATGTTATGTGTTGTTAATATGGTATTAGAGCTGCGAATTCATCATCGCCATTATTGGTGATCGATTGACATAGTTAGAAATTTCTTGTTGCCATTGTTGGTGATCGATTGGAGACCTCAAATCAATCCTCAATGACAGAGTCATCAATTGAAGACATTGAACATTCAGCTTGGTTCTTGTTCAAGTTTCTTGAAAGATCTAGTGTTGCTGGTATCTTGGAAGATCTAGAGTGTTTTTAATGTTCTTTATCATAGATTTGAAAACTTGTTGAAGTTCCTGGCAGTTTCTTAAAGATTGAAGTCATGGAGTCTGGAAGCTCGTCACAACATTCACCACTAAATTCTTTTTCTCCTTTGAGTCCCGCAATCAACAATCGGTTGATGGTACCATTTGGTAACTCTCGACCAAATCTTTTCAATCAAATTAGGAGAAAAAAAATTTTGTTACGGAAATCCATAATCGTACATGTACTAGAAGTTTGTTGTCTTATGGGATCCTCTTTGGTACAACTCCAATTCTTCCCAAATTTGATGAACAATGAGAGTTTACTTTAAGTTTGAAGATTGGTTCTCTTGTGATAGGATGTTATATGCTTGGTAATTGTGTGCTCTTAACCACCTATAGCCTAATCAGTCATTGGTAAAGTTTTTGAAAACAAACCTAAGATTGCTAATGATATGTGGAAATCAATTGAAAGTGTGTGTGGTGCTAACAATCAAGCACAAATTCAATTCAATAAGGCTACATTCAGAACCACTATAAAGGGATCATAAAAATGATAGATTTTTGTAGGAAAATGAATTAATATGCAGATAATCTCTCTATTATTGGTGATTTTATCTCTAAAGCTGAACTGGTCTCTTATACACTATATGGTTCAGACAGTGAATTTCTATCTATCACTATCTTGTTAGAACAACGTTTTGATCTAACATGGCCTAATATGCAGTCTTTTTTGCTTACTTTTGAAGCTAAACTAGGAAGACTACAGATCATGTCTGGTATGAACTAATTGAACCTACAAGGAGTTACTCGAGCTAATGTTGCTGAAGTAAAACAAGGAAATTCAAATTGGCATAGTGTGATAGTCCAAATCAATTTAAGTAGGGTTAACGTTAATTTTAGGGATTAACGGTCGTAATTCAGGTGTTATGTGAACGACTTGGTTGACTCGGACACAAGAATCGAGGGTAAATATTATTTATGGATTATGGTTGCTTATAATGCTGTATTTGAAATCATTATATTATTGTATTGCACAGCAAGTCAGTATGTTGCTAATGGGAGAATTTGTGTGATGGGTGGGTACATTGGGAAGCGTGTTGATATGGGTATCAGGTAGGAGTTACCCGGGGATATTAGACTAATCAAAATAGTAGAATATGGTATCTAATTAAAACTATAGCCTAAGTCAATTAATTCAATAAAGTAAAATATGGCATACCTCGAGATACGTATCGGGGGTGCAAGGAATCAAGTGTCAGGTAATCGAGGGTTAGTGTGACCTCAAATATGTTAAATATATGACTAAACACACTAACCATATGTAATTATGTGCCTAGGTGAATTAATTTGATTTAAGATAAAATAAAGTCCTATAGTTGGATAGAAATTAAATGAACCCTTGATCAACCTAGCGATGATCCTAGAATACATATAACAAGGCAAGATGAGTGGCTTTCATGTAAGAGAAGTGATTTTATTTAGGGACAAGTGGCATTGAGGGAGGACACATGTCTTAGTAATTAACTAACAGTAATTCAAAGATTTGGCTAATTAATCCACTTACTAATATAAGTATATAAGGCCAATACTTAATGGAGGAGCTCAACATATACATTTGAGCTAAAAAATCAGAGGATTTGAGGAGGGTCTTGATTGAAAAATTCAGGGAGAACAAGAAGAGTTGGAGCTCAAATCAAAGTGTCATCAACCCTAGGTACACATTTCTCTATTTCAAGTTTGAAATCAGTTATGGGTTTTGGTCATTTTCAGAGGGTAGATGTTCGAATCTTTGAAGTTGATTTACATATTGGATTCCTTATTTCAAGCTCATACTCTAGTTGTCATGAAGTTCTTAATTTGGTTTTAAAAGCAAAAAGATATGAATTTTTAAAGTTGTAATATCAAAATTGAAATTCTACATGTTGTATTATGAACCAGCCTATGTAATTTGGTCATACTTTCTCATTTTAAATCGAAATGGACCCAATCTAGTGGCATTTGAGAACTATCACAAAGGGAACAACTTTGTCCTACTGAAACTTTTGTTATTCGAATGCTTTCATGTCTAAAAGTGACTATAAATAGGTGATTGAATGCATTACAAGATTTTTGAAACTAAATCTTTAAAAGGCATAACTTCCTAATTACTTATCCAAAAGCCGATCTTTTAGTATGTTTTTATTGGGTATGGTAGTTGTATTATGACCAAAAATCACGATTTGTAAAACAACAAATTTGGAGGAATAAATTTTTTAAGTCTGTTGGTCGGATTAGGTTCCAATTCGAGCTATTTTTAATAAAATTGTGATATCTCTTTCATTTTAGACTAGATTCTTACAAACCAAATCTTTTCAAAAAGCTAAGATAAAGATCAAAAACTTTGTACTAAGGGAAAATTTTAAGATTTGACAGTTTCATGCTTAAAATTGTGATGCAATACAAAACTAAATTTTGAATGTTGTTTAGTCTTAAGGGGTTGTTTTGGGTTAAGGTTCCTAAAACCATTTAACCTAACCTAATCCCAATTTACTTGGTATTAGGGACTCGGGAAATTATAATCGGGTATCTAGTACACCTTCAGGATTAGTTTAGGGGCTTCACATGCGAAGATTCGACGTATTTTAAGGTGCGTAAAACCATTAGAATGCCTTAAAGAACTCATGCTCTTTCTTTATAGATATCTCATTAAATATGTTTCTTTTGGTGGGCACACATAGGTTTTCATTCTAGTTCGATTGCGTATATATTAGTTGTGGCTAAATCACTTACACGGGTTTGCTTGTTTTTAACACTCGTGTTGATGGCAGTAGAATGTATCTACGACCGTCGGGAGGGATGTAAGATGTTCCCTTAAATTGAAATTGCATCTAGAGGGCTCATTCAGGCAAGGGTAATGCGGTATTGGGTGATTACCTATAAGATAGTAATGTCAACTCATGTTTGATTATAGTATGTATATATTTATTTTTCGTTGGGTTTTACTGTAGAACACTGAATATATGTATACGGATCTTTTTCTATAGTTTTTTTGCCTTTGATATATACATGGCATCTTTTTGTCAGGTTTTCCACTAGTTATGATTGTTAAATATTGCATAATTTATTCACTTAAAGACTTCAGACGTAAAATTGTATTAATACTTGATAAACGAATTAATCAACTAATTTAAATCGCTAATAATTATATGAAAGTTAATTAACTAAGTTAGATTTTAATGTAAAACATGTAAGAAATCAGTTAGGTCGCAGGGTGTCGTACATAAGCAGGCCACTGCATGGTGAGACTTGTTGACTTGTGATGCGACATGGTGGGTCCCACGGCGGCCTCAGAATTTGGGGCCGCTACACATCTACAAAACAAAATTTTAATTCTAAAGGAAGACAACATAATACAGTAATAGAGGCAGAAGAGGAAGGTCTAGAGGAAAAAGGGGATTTAAGTTCTCTAACAATAACATACCAACCTGTCAAATATTGGCCATTCAACTACTGATTGTTACTATAGATAAGACATGAGCTATATGGGAGCTTAACATTTCAATAATAGTAGTTCTCAAGGACAGGTGTTTCACCACACATCACAGTTTCCTAATGCAAATTAGAGAGGCAGTTTTTTGGCCAATCACTGAGTGCAAATCTCGATGGAAATCAAAGTCAATCTAGGGTTCTTTAAGTAACCATAACTTCCCCTATCATGAATCAATTACAGACTCTTCTAGTATGTCGATAGTGGTGCCATTGCTCATGTCACTCCTAATCCAGCTCGGTTGACTGATTGTGCTCCTTATCAAAGTAATGGTACTTTAATTATTGGTAATGGCAATGCATTACCTATTGCATATGTTGGTTCGGCTCACATTTCATCTGCTAATACTAAACTTAGATTCCCTAATACTTTGTAGTCCACACATGAAGAATTTAATTATTTGTTAGCTCACCAATGATAACAATGCATTACCTATTGCATATAAGTTTTCTTCTTTAGTTTCTCTCCTATCTTTGACAAAGTCTTCGGGGCCATCAGCTCAAGTTTTATGCTCATCAGTAAAGATACCATCCAGTCTTCGGCATATGAGGCTTGGCCATTCTACTAAACAAACTCTTCACCAGACATTTAGAAACTCTTTACATGTATCTTGTCTTGATGATGAGTTTTGTTTTGTATTTTCACTAGGCAACCACCACTTTCTTCCATTTTCCAATTATGATTCTTGTTGTAAGCATTTACTTGATAAAATTTACACTGGTGTTTGGGACCCTCACCAGTTACCTCTTCAGATGATTTTAATTACTACATCAATTTTGTGGATGATTGTACGAGCTTTACTAAGATTTATCCTTTAAAGAAGAAATCAAATGCATTTATTGTTTTCAAAATGTTCAAGGTTAAAGTTGAGAATCAATTTTCTGTAAAGATTTAGGTCGTTCAATTTGAATGGGAGGTAAATACAGGGTGTTTAAATAATTTTTGGAAGAACATGGTATATCTTTCCAACATCTTTGTCCATACACTTATAAGCATAATGGTAGAGTGGAGAGGAAAGATTAAGGTTGTTCAAGGCTAAAGTCGAGAATCAGTTTTCTGCAAAGATTAAGGTTGTTCAATCTGATTGGGGAGGTGAATACAAGGGTGTTTAAATAATTTTTTGAAGAACATGGTATATCTTTCCAACATCCTTGTCCACACACTCATCAAGGGAATGGTAGGCTGGAGAGGAAACACATGCATATTATTAAGACTAGTTTAACTCTCTTGGCTAAAGCTAATCTACCGTGCAAGTTTTGGTATGATGCTTGTGAATCTGCATTTTCCTTATTAACATGTTACTAATGAGAGTACTTCATGGTGTCTCTCCTTATGAAAAGGTGTTTAATGTGCATCCATATTACAGTATATTGAAGGTATTTGGTTGTTCTTGTTTTCCATACACAAGACCTTACAATCAGCATAAATACCAGTATAGGTAAGAGAAATGCTTATTTTAGGATATAGTTCTTTGATCAAGGTTTGTAAGTGTTTAACTTCAGCTGGTAGATTGTATATCTCAAAGCATGTGTTGTTTGGTGAAGATGAATATCCATATACATCATTGTTCTCTTTACAACAACAATCTACTATTCCTATCAATGTCGCAGACCCTATAATTTCCTTACCTATTCCATCAATAAGTACTTCATCAATTACAATTATGTTTCATTCACAATTCTCTAGTCAGCCCTTCTACATAAATCTCTCATTCTTCTCTACCTTCTTCAGAGCTTGCTTTGTCTTCCTATTCCATCTATGCTACTCATTATGACTTGCCAAGTATTCCCTTAATAGATCTTATTGCTCACACTTTTAAAGTTCATCTTATGGTCACTAATGCAAAGAATGTTATTTCCAAAAGAAAGTTTTTGCATCTACCATTTCGTTGATAGTGGATGAGATCTCTAAGTCAGCAACTCAGGAGGTATCATTCCCCATTGGATAAAAGCCTTGGATAAAGAATTTAAAGCCTTACTAAGTACCAATTGTACTTGGTCATTAGTTCCAGCTTTTCTTTCTTAAAACATTATGGGTAACAAGTTGATCTTCATAATAAGAAGAATTCAGATGGTACTATTACAGAGTACAAAGCTCTTTTGATGGCAAAAGGCTTTAAATAAGTACCTGTTATAGATTTTAAAGAAACATACAGTCCAGTTAAAAAGGTTTCTAACATTCGTGTTATATTTTCTATTGTTGTTACTTACGGATGGACTATAAGGAAAATTGATATCAATAATGCCTTCTTGAATGGCAACTTGAATGAAGAAGTTTATACAAATAAACCTAAAGGATTTGTCAAGGAAGGGATGTAATAGCCCCTTCCCTAATCTAGGACATTTTCCTGCCTAATCCCGTCATTAAGCCCTAAACTCAATCACATATGAGTTAACAACGTATTGGTCAGCCTTTTATCATATCTTCCTCGTTATTCCTGTTCAGAATAAGCATTACTCAATTTATCATTATTCAGGATTTCAACGTTGATTAAAATTTTACCACTTATATATTACTCAACGGAATTCTTATCAATTTAGCGAAAGCAAATAAAATAAATCCTAAGCGTATGGAAAGCAGGAAACAATGTAATAACATATGTTTGGTTGGGGAACTATCGCTCAACCCAAATAAATACAACTCATAAGTATGTAAAAACATAGAGTAAGTCATACAACAAAAGTTCTAAAATCGACAAAAATTTGAGGTAGCGACACTCCAACGGCTCAGAGGTAGTCACCAATCTTCTCCTTGCCCGGCCTACTACTCAATGGATCTACATCTAGTGTAATAAAAGAATTGTAAGTATGGTAATGTAGAAAGTAAGACCGAGAGAGATTTATCCACATTTTCAAACAATATGGAAATATATCTAAAAGCATACAAGTATCAAAGAAATGCTAAAATAAGGATATGCTAAAAGATGCCACAGCTAAACAAAGTGAGGCCGACACAAGTGTTAACAATGAACTAAGTCCGATCAGCCATATGTCCAAAACAACGATTTAAATATTTCCATTTTGGTTGTGAAACACAGCATATCGATCTGAGTTAATGAGTCAGCACAAATAACAGTTCCGTATTACCCTACTTGGTGAGCATTTTCATCTCATCAACCTCATATAGTAGGTCAGTTCACTAACCAAGTACAGTACTAAAATTCCAGTGTCCCATTTCCCCATGTGCCACGCACATCCTAAATCAAGTCATGAAACCTAAATGCGAGAACAACTTTAATAATAGCAAGAAATGACTCAAACTCATATTTGAAGGAATGTCATTTGCTTAGATAAGCACAAGTAATAAAAGTATAAAACCACCAACTCAATCATTATCACACATAGACTAATAGCATGCTATTTTGAAACTCAATTGTCACTTATAATTAAGGAAACACATAGCACAAGAATTGAGTCAACGAGTAAATGAATGGTAAGATGCCACGATAAAATAACTCATCAAATGAGTGAGATACACACAATTCATGGCATCAAGAACACAAACAGATAATCAATCCAAATGGCTATACAATATAAGAAAATTTGGAATTAAATGGAGAGAAATATCTCAATTATTTTACTTATAAAGCACGCAAAGTTTCTAGGCTAATCTGGCCTCCTGACACCCGGTAACTCGCCAATAACCTCTCGAGACTCTCCTCTAAATTGTCGAGGCTAATTAGGGTGTTTTAGACTTGTCCAAGCTATTAAATTTGGTTTAAGTTGATTAGAGAAGTCTCCATATTTTATTTGAAGATTTTACCATTTTTTAGGGTTTGGCGCATTGGTGGCATCGTGTGTACAAGGTCACGATGCCATCACGGCGTCACCCTTATATTTTAATAAAGAGCACGACGTTGTGGTGGCATCGTGTGTGTTCAGATGAACGACGCTATGACAACACCATGTTATCTGCCTCTTTTTCCCTAGATGACCTGACGCTGTGGCATGCGCCATGTATATAAAGGGCACGACACCGCCATAGCGTCAAGCTTGGCTTACACCACGTGGTGTTTGTCTTCGAACTCCAATGCTTACAATCCCAAGTATACTTCAATTGAATCAAATTAAACTTAAAAACATTTCAAATTACCTAAAATTCAAAGCCTCCATTACTTGAACCCAAAAACTTATAATTTTTGACAAATTTAACAAATTAAAAGTGTAGATTGGATTATCTAGTTATGGAACTTCTCCAAATTGATCCTACATCCCCAATTCTCTGAATTTTCTTAGTAATTTGTTTGATTACCTCTCCAAACCTTACTTTCTCTCTTTGCATGGAAATAATGATGTTTTTTTCGAACTCTCCACTAAGTCTTTTTTTTTATAATGATGAGATTCATTTGTAGCCCTTGATCTTATTTAAACACCCATCCCCATGCACATCTAACAACTTAAAACTTGGTCCTACAACCTACTAAATTAGACCTGCTAACACACATATAGACCCAAGTTACATAGTGATGGTGACATCACGCATCCCGATGCATATAAATGCTTGTTGTTTTAGTTTCCTAACTCAGACCACATTTATATAAATTTAACTACAGGCACATTAAATTAGTCATTTTAATCATATTTAACTAACTTACGACTTACCATATCACTTTCTACCATAGTCCCGCTCCTTGCACGCATCCTGAGGCATGTTTCTACTCATGCATCATGCTTATGAAATACGAAACTAAGTTACTATTCTTTGGTGTAGTGTACACACATACATCACACTAGGCATCCATTAGATACGATCCAATTTTATTGGTAGTGTGAAATGCGTTAAGCCCATAAACATATTCGATAGGTACTAAGTGGCTCGTAAGCAAAAGATAGGGAGAGAATGGTCTATATACTCTACACCGACAAAAGGTGTAAGTACGAAAAAAACCTACTGGCATATTTCGTAGCTCCTGATGTAATCTCCTACGCCATCAATCATCCTCTACCACCAGAATAGACGCTTCATGTCTGGATACATCTTGGTCTTGCTCGGATGAATAGTATAACGCGAACGGTGTGAATCCTAAAGTATCTATGTATGTAACTCAGCTACTGATGGAATCCATAATCATCCCCTATATCTCAAACACGAATCCGCTGACTAACTCCACTTAGGGTGATCGAAACTCTGAGCAAACTCAAGAAATCTCTGGTATAACTCATCTGCCTGCTGATCCTTTAAAACACTCTGAATAGAGGCCTATTGAATCTTCAACTGTCCACAAATGTATGCCTTGGTAGTAGCTGGAGCACTCCATGTACTCATAATATATGTCGCCTCGAAGAGTGCAAACTCATGAGTCATCTGGCACACAACCACCTATGTGTAGTCTCACTCACCTTAATTCATCTTCCACTATATTCTCCTTCTCCAGGTGATACTCCAAGTAGAATTCGTAATCCTTGAGAAATTCTAACCATCTGTGATGTCTCATATTTAGGTCATTCTGCGTGAAGAGGTATTTCAAACTCTTATGATCAGTAAGCAAGGTGAATCTCTCTCCATACAGGTAGTGTCATCATATCTTTAGTGCAAAAACTATAGTCTCCAACTCTAAGTCACGTATTGGGTAGTTCTTCTCATGAATCTTCAATTGCCTTGATGTATATTCAATAATGTCGTCTCCCTGCATTAGAACACACCCTAATCCGACCTATGATGCATCAGTATTAACCACCATGCCTTTCCCTGACTCTGGCAACAATAAAATTAGAGCTGTAGTTAATCTCTCTTTAAATATCTTGAATGCCTCCTTGCATTTTTCATTCAAGTCAAGTTTTACATCCTTTTGAGTCAGCATCGTCATCGGTGTCGCGATCTTAGAGAAGTCATGCACGAATCTCCGATAATACCCTGATAGGCCTAGAAAGCTACGTATGTATGTCACTAAATGTGGTAGGCCAATCAGTCACTACCTTAACCTTAGAAATATCCACTAATACTCCATTAGCTCCAACTACATGCCCCAAAAATTGAACTTTCGATAACAAAAAATCACACTTGTTAAACTTGGCATAAAGTCGGTATTATCTCAATGTTTGTCAAACTGTCTTGAAATGACCCTCGTGATCCTCACTAATCTGAGAGTAAATCAATATATCATCTATGAATACAATCACAAATTGGTCTAATTACTATCTCAACAATCAATGCATCAAGTCTATAAACATAGCTGGTATGTTTGTCAATCCAAAAGACTAGACGACAAACTCATTATGATTGTATCTTGTGCTGAAGGCAATCTTCTCTCCATATTCATCCCTCATTCTGAGCTGATGGTATCCTGACTTCAAGTCAGTCTTGGAAAACCATATGGAAACTCTCAATGCGAGGAAGCGAGTACTTGTTCTTAACCGTAACATGGCTCAACTACATGTAGTCGATGCAAAGCCTCAAGCTTCCATCTTTTTCTTTACAAACAACACCGGAGCGCTCCAGGGAGCCATGTTGAGGTGAATAAATCCCAATTTCTTTTAACTCTTCGAGTTGGGCTTTCAGTTCATCTAATTCCTTCGATGTCATTTTGTAAGGTGGTATCAATATCGGCTTCGTCACTGGGACTAAAACGATAATGAAATATATCTCTCACGGTGGTGGTAATCCAAGTAAATACTCAAAAAACACATCTAGAAACTCGCACACTATAGGGACCTCCTCAATAGGTGCCATTGACCTCTCCATTGTACTCAAAACACTAGCAAATGTCTCCATCTCATAACTCAAAGCCACTCTACCCATAATACTCTAAAGTTGTGTTGAGTCGCTTGTAGGTGTGGGTTCCCTTGAACCCTGCGTAGTAGCTAATATGGATGTCGAAGGTAATGGAAACGGCCCTGTGAGAATAGTGAGAATCTCCTCTAGTCGCATATCCCATGTCGCAAAAGGACTATCTTTAATCAAGAGTTCTTGTACTCATAGCTCCATCTTTATCACTGGTGTCATGCTTAATCGGCCATCACAGTTGTTCAAAGGCAAATAGCTAGCCTCGATTAGTTTTAATAGCTGCCTGTAATAGCATATAATACATACTTAGAAACTAACATGTATAAGTCAAATATAATTTCCCGACTCTCCTCACTTCCCAACTAAAACTCAATCATGATCATAGGATTTTCACACTAGATTCAACCTTGTCCTAATTCTAAGTTAGTAAATTTAGTTTAGTTCTGGGTTATCAAGAGTTAAGGTATGAAAAACATGTGGCTCTGATACCAACGTGATGACCCTATCCTCACAAACTGGGCCCCGCCTAGCCTAATCTTACGTGGACTCCTTATCAACCCTATAAAATCAACACATGCCTAGTTAGCCTCTTTTCCATGACATTTAATCATTAGTTTCTTATTAAATTTGATATTTGCTTTAAATAAGTCTTAATAAATCTCAGTGGAAGCTAGTCAATTTAAAACAACTTAAACAATTAATGAGTAAGAGTTTGGACTATCCTAATGTGGACATATTGCAAAAATAGATTTCGTGCATATGCATGAAGTGGGAATCAATACAATAAGTATACATGTATCTCGAGTCTCAAAACCCATAATATCCAAAAATATAACAAGAAACAATAAGTGCAGTTCATATATATAACCAAAATATCAAAAATAACCTATGGTAGTAGTAGAGAGGAGTTGAGTCTGAGGAAACTCATGAACAATCGTCGATCACAGGCTCAATGCCTTTGCTATTGGAGGGACCTGCAATTATCACTAATGACGAAGACAATTTTAGTGAGTAAATCAAGCAGAAACTCAAAAATATTTCAAGATAATAAATGATAAGTCTAAGATCATGCAGGAAATGAAAGAAATAGTAAATAAAGCAATAAAGTGCATGATAGATAGACTATGAGAATCAACGACAGGTACCAAGTGGCCTTTAAGCAAAAATAGGGAGAGAATGGTCTATACACTGTACACCGATAAAAGGGTGGACGTCTCCATAGGCTAGGATACGACTGACTGGGCATAAATGGTTATTTTATGTTTGTTGGTTGAATATACTGCAGTGTTTAACTTGAATAGTTCTCATATTACATCGCATGTGTGACTTACTTTGAAATATTGTGTAAGGATATGTGACAGGTAAACACCTTGTAAAACGAGTCGACACGAATGTCGGGTAGGCGTAGTATGAGCACACTAAGTCTTATAATGCTAATTTAAGTAAAATGACTAGAACAAAGGTGAATATTGCATTAAACAGATAATCGAACTTTATGCAAAGTTATAATAATCATATACATCAAGGATTGGCGCGCCACAGCATGCGTGTCGAGACGCGGGCACTGGGTGTCGAGTAATTAAGTATTAGGAGAAGTGGTAAACAACAATTTAAGACCCTAAATAGCCTACATATTTATAAAAGTGCCTAAGTTACTTAATTGAATCAATTGATTAGAAATGCATATAGTTGGATGAAGAAATTAATGTCATAGATTTGCCTCGAGATTCACACTAGAATGGAATCCTATGATATTTGAGTTGGGAATTGGTGTCAATAAGATGGAAGTTAATAAAGTAGGAGTGAACAAGGACCATTAGATTGACCTTGAGATACATGAACACAATTGATTCTAACATAATCTATATATAGCTAAGTTAATGGGAAATCTCTTTAGGAAACAATAACAAAGTTTGTTCTTGGGCTGGAGTGTTGGATAATTTAGCAAGAACTAAGAGGAATGGAGGCCATCTACTAGAGGAATTAAGCTAGGAAGATCAAAAACAAGTTAATCGATCATCTTCTCCATCTATTTCCATGAAAATGAGCTCAAAATTTGGGTTTTGATTCAAAAATAAATTTCTAAGTTTGTTCACTAATCTTTTGAGTCTCTTTATGAATGGAGAGTTCAATATGTTCACCAATTTAAGGATTTGAAACTAATTTCTCAAAAAGATTATGTTATTGAAGTTTCTTGATACATGCATGTTAAGCTTTTGACCTAATCTCTGTAAATTGAGTAGAACTCTTTCATACAAATGGGATGAATCATACGTCGTTGGAAAGCTTACTCAGAGCTCTACAACTTTTGTCTTAGGGAAAATTTTGAAATTCTAACTCCTTCTAATTCAAAAATGCTTTGCAATTATGTTATTGAAATGCTAATACAAGATTTTTAAATTGAACTTTGACAAGGCATAACTCTCTCAATTCTAGTAAGAATAAGCTTATCTTTTAGTATGTTTTTATTAGGTCCAAAAATCACAATTTTGGAACTATAAATTGAGAGAAATGATTTTTTTCAAAATTGCTCTTTGGACTTGATTCCAATTCAGCAATTTTAGTAGAAGTTCGATATCTCTTTCGTTTTAAATTAGAATTTTGCAAACCAGAAATTTTCAAAAAGATAAGACATAGAGAAAGAACTTTCCTTTTAAGTGTCTTCGATGATTTGAAATTAGTAATGGTCTAATTTGTGTTGCAATATATGATCCCAAATTGAAAGTTAAAACTTTATTTAGTCTTTAAGGGGATGTTTTGGGAAATAGAACTCTAAACTTAATTTAAACACTTTAAGTCACTCTAAGACACTGGAAATAGATCCCAGTGGACTCGAGGGCTATGGTATGGTAGTTGGAAGCGTAGTGGGATCGGACCGAGGTGTTTTCAAGGCTTTGGAGTGCAATTTGAGGTGTATAAATCCCTTAAGAAACACATTTTGAGCATTTAATTGTTTCGATTGTGCTATCTTGTATTCTTTGCTATTCATTATACATGTTATATCACTGCTTTGATTTGGTATAGCGGTCGGTAGTTTTGTTCATCGTCAAGGTTTATTCAGATGTTGCGTTATTCGAGCTCTAGTATGCTAGACCATAGTACATGTAACGTGTGCCCTAAGTGAATGGAAACCTAAGCTGCTAACCGGATTTGTGCACGTATTCGGTGGGTTGTGATATGGACCAATCCTTCGCTAGTAGTCTAGATGTGAGCTACTATGGTTTGGGCCACTTAGATCATCGTATTGATGAAGTATGGTCTAGTTTGCTAAGTGTGACACAATTATTTGGTTTCTATTGGTGTCAATCATGCATGCGATTATCTTATTGTTACCTATTTATTTTCGCATGTTTATTTAACATTATTCTTGGTCTCTTCATTATTGAAAACTCGGTGGTTTTCTTTTGGGACATTACTCATTAGATTCGTCATCTTTTTGTTGTGATGACTCAGTGCATATCCTAGTACTAGTAAAGGCAAGGAGGTTTTAGGCAACTATCTCTGACAGCCTACAATTGAGGACTGACTAGTACGTGTTCATTTTAATATTTTGTTTTTACTTTTGGGGTTATAGGAGACTTGATAGACATGGTACATGTATATATTTACTTTTCACAGTACATTGTCACCTGATATATAGTGTACTTGATTCCAGGTTTTCCACAATAGGATTGATGCTTTATATGACTTGAAAATTATGAAAAACCTATGGCTATGCTATGTTAAGACTTCTGCTGTAAATTACTGATTACCTATTTGCAACTCTGTAAAACACAAGTCATACTTGTAACTTAATGAATATCTTAAATAATTGGCAAATAATATAGAGAATATGATGACTAGCATGCACATCGAGGAGCGTTAATGTGGCAATAAACGTCGGTAGGGCTGCGACACCTGCGTAGCATCTCATCCTGTCGCCTTGGGGCGCGGGGCCACCACACATCACACCAAAAATAATATATTATTCGATCTTCGTGCCGAGTGTTGGGACTGTGTACCCGCTCTCGAGCCACGTCTCAGATTGGTGACCCTTAATTATGGATATATCCACTATTGGCATTTTAGGCTAATACATTCTTCCTAACTAACAGGAATTTCTTCCTCGAAGTTTATTTGTCCCAATTCTCATCTTTAATTATCTTTTTACGGTTTTTAGAAATTTTTTATTCTAATTATGATTTCCTTGGCCAAAATTTCAAATGATACTAGCCTTAAAGCCCATTTTTCTCAACTACCACGGGTGGATCAACAGACCGCTTCAACCTAGGTTTACATATCTCAGTAGGCAAGTCCACACTCAACAACCACCTACATATTATCACAATATACAACACTTTGGTCTTAGTACTCAAGAGAAATCTTGCTAAGCGTAACTTTCTAAGGAGTTTTAGGTGTTTCTTATTAGATATCACTACTCCTATTTATCATATTCTCAACTTGTAAATTATGGACTAAGTCAAATCACCCTCGACAATCCAAGGATCAGCTTTCCTGCAAAGCAACAATTGCAAACTACTGTTATGCACAAATATACATTTTATGCATAATGCGAAAGTAAATAAACAAATTTACCACTATTTGGGTTCTATCTGGCCTATGGCAGTGGTGCCTCCTACTGATAGAATGTTGGTTGTGGGCGCTGACAAACAATGTGTCAAACCCGATGACACATGCAACATGTTAGTTGTCTCCTTCACTTGAATGCGGTATGAGCATCTCAACCTCTACCGCTTGATGCCTGTTATGTTTGTGAGGCCGATAGTGCTAGTTTGGCAAAGAGGGTGCATACGTGTTATACTCTACCAAGGTAGCAAGCCTCACTAACCTTATATTCTGACATCTCTCGGTCCATCTCTATATCATTTACCTTCATGTCTCCTCCTCTCAAAATCGCTACTCTGACCTGATACTATTCCTGGGCCTCGCGTTTTCCCATCAGCAATCCTACTTAAATGATATGTCTCATGGGAGAGAGCACGCTCGTATATCTCATTGAGTGTCCTGGCCCTAGTACTATCAATATGATGTCCGATGTATGTCCTCAATTCGTCTCTGAAGTGATATACATCCTCTGAGTCATCGCTCACTAGATCCCCAACAAACTGCCTTAAATAGTCATATATATCCCTATGGTTCACTATCGACTCACCGGCTCCCTATCTCATGTTTATAAATTCCTTCCTTAACTTTTTCATTACTGCAAGTGGAAAGTACTGCTGATAAAACATTTTCTTGAGAAAGCATCCCAAGTCTCAAAATCTCCATTAGTCTTCGCCATCGTACGCTACCAAACATTAGCATATCTCTGCAGTGTGTATGATGAGATCTTAATCTAAAATCTATCTTCGATCTTCAGTATCTTATGAAGCTCTCCTAAGACAACACTCATTTCTCAATCTTCTCTAAATCTCTCTGCCCATCAAAGTATGCTAGCTTCAGCCTTATGAAGTCATTCACCAACTAAACCTCAACTGATGTGCTTGAAGATGTAGGCGTATGGGATGATATTGTATCCACCATCTCTATTACTGGTATTTTCATAACAGGAAGAGTTTGTACTAGCCGCTAGTGTCATAGTAGGAAGCTCTGGCACTAGTAGCGTAGAGCTAGTGTCATAGTAGGAAGCTCTGGCACTAGTAGCGTAGTAGTAGTAGTAGTAGTAGTAGTAGTAGTAGTAGTAGTAGCAGTAGTAGTAGTAGCAGTAGCAGTAGTAGTAGTAGTAGTAGTAGTAGTAGTAGGAGGAGCAGTAGCAGTAGTAGTAGTAGTAGTAGTAGTAGTAGTAGTAGTAGTAGTAGTAGTAGTAGTAGTAGTAGTAGTAGTAGTAGTAGTAGTAGTAGTAGTAGTAGTAGTAGTAGTAGTAATAGTAGTAGTAGTAGTAGCAGTAGTAGTAGGAGCAGCAGATTCAGCAGCAGCAGCAGCAGATAGTAGCAGTAGTAGTAGTAGTAGTAGTAGCAGTAGTAGTAGTAGTAGTAGTAGCAGCAGTAGTAGTAGTAGTAGTAGTAGTAGTAGCAGTAGTAGAGTAGTAGTAGTAGTAGTAGTAGTAGTAGTAGTAGTAGTAGTAGTAGTAGTAGTAGTAGTAGTAGTAGTAGTAGTAGTAGTGGGGACCGGTATCTATGTCGGTGAAGCAAAATGAGCTATCATCATGACAATGAATTCGGTCAACTGATGTCCTTGAGCCGATACAAGGTCAGATAGCCTATGTAGATCGTTTGCCAAAGTAGAAGGCTAACTACCACCAGCACCTACATCCCCGCTATCGCGTGAATTAGCCATCGGTGTATGCAAGTTGATAGCGAACGTGAATCAACTACTACATAGATGGCATATATATATATATATATATAAATATATATATATCATTTACATATAAGAATTTCCCAGCTCATTTTTGCTCACTTCCCAGCTAATGGTTTCTAAACAAGGATCGTCTGGTTTCCACATCTAATGTTTTTGTTTTATTCAAGTTTGTGTGTTGCTTTTTGAGAACGTTGTCTCTAATACCAACTGTAATGTCCCCTTCCTTAATTTAGGACACCACCTGCCCTAATCCCGTCATTAAGCCATAAACTCGGCCATGTAAGACTTAACAACGTATTAGTGAATAAACATTGCTCGATTTATCATTATTCATGATTTCACCGTTAATTAAAAACTTTACCACTTATATATTACTTAACGAAAGTCTTATTAATTTAGCAAAAGAAAATAAAATAAATCCTAAGCATGTGGAAACCATAAAACAACGATCACATGTATATAAATCATAGAATAGCGATGAAAGTGTGATAACTTGTGCCTAGTTGGGGGAACTATCACTTATACTAAATAAATACAACCCAAAAGTATAAAAAATAGAGTAAGACACAACAAAAGTTCCAAAACCTACAAAACTCTGAGGTAGCAGCACTCCAACGGCTTAGAGATGGTCGTCGATATTCTCCTTGCCCGGCCTGCTACTCAATGGATCTGCACTCACCATCATAAAAAGGAAAGTGAGTACAGTAATGTAGACAGTAAGACTGAGAGACATTTATCCACATTTCCAAACAATATGAAAAGATATCTATAAGCATACAAATATTAAAGAGGTGCTGAAATCAGGATATGCTAAAAAATAGCACAGTTAAACAAAGTGAGACCGACACGAGTGTTAACAATGAACTAAGTCCGGTCAGCCATATGTCCAGCACAACGATCTAAATATTACCCTTTTGGTCATATAGATCTCAGGTAACAATTCAATTAGCAATGCATGTAGGTATTATCCTTAATGGTTGTGAAACACGACATATCGACCCGAGGTAATAGGTCAGCACACATAGTAGTTCGGTGTTACCCTACTTGGTCACTGTTGTCGTCTCATCAACCTCATATAATAGGTTAATGTCTCTAACTAGTTGGAGTACCGACATCCCCGAGTCCATTTCCCCACGTGTCGCACACATCCCAAATCAACTCAAGAAACCTAGAAGCGAGAACTACTTTGATAATAACAAGAAACAACTCAAACTCATATTTGAAGTAATTACATTAGCTTAGATAAGCACAAGTAATAAGAGTACAAAACCACCAACTCAATCATTATCACACATAGACTAATAGCATGCTATTTCGAAACTCAATTGTCACTTATAATAAAGGAAACACATAGCACAAGAATTGAATCGACGAGTAAATGAACGGTAAGATACCATGATAAAGTAACTCATCAAGTGAATGAGATACACATAAGTCATTGCATGGAGAACACAAATAGATAATCAATCCAAATGACTGTAAAATAGAAGACAATTAGGAATGAAATGGAGAAAAATATCTCAATTATTTTACTTATAAAGCACACAAAGTTTCTAGGCTAGTCCGACCTCCCTACACCTCTTGACTTGCCAATAAACTCTCGAGACTCTCCTCTAAATTGTTGAGGCTAATTAGGATGTTTTAAGACTTGTCCAAGCTACTAAAGTTGGTTTAAGTTGATTGGAAGAGTATCCAAGTTTTATTTAAAAATTTTATCATTTTTTTAGGTTTAGCATTGTGATGGCGTCGTGTGTTCAAGGTCATGGCTTCACCCTTATATTGGAATAAGGGGCACAACACTATGGTAGTGTCATGTGTTCAGATGCATGGTGCCACAACGGTGCCATGTCATCTTCTCCTTTTTTCCCTAATGACCTGACGCTTGGTTTGGCGGTGTGTATACAAAAGCCACAGTGCTGCCATGGCATCAAGCTTGGCCTACACCTTGTTGTTTCTATCTTTGAACTCAAATGCTTACAACCCCATGACCACTTCAATTAATCAAACTAAACTTGAAAGCATTCCCAATTAGCTAGAATTCAAAGCCTCTACGATTTGAACCCAAAAACTTACGATTTTTGACAAATTTAACAAATTGAAGGTGTAAATTGGATTACCTAGTTGTGGAACTTCTCCAACTTGATCATACACCTCTGATTCTCTGAGTTTGCACGAAAATTTGTATGATTACCTCTCCATACCTCACTTTCTCTCTTTGCATGGAAATAAAGATTGTTTGTTTGAACTCTCCATTAAATCTTTCTTTCATAATGGCGAGATTCATTTGTGGCCCATGATCTTGTTTAAACACTCATCCATATGCACATCTAACATCTTATAACTTGTTCCTACAACCCATTAAATTAGCCCTGCTAACACACATATTGGCCCAAGTTACATAGTTATGGTGACAACACGCGTCCCGATGCATATCATTGCTTGTTGTTCTATTTTCCTAACTTAAGCCACTTTTATATAAATCTAGCTATAGGCACATTAGATTAATTATTTTAATCATTTAACTGAGGACTTACTATATCACTATCTACCCTAATCTCATGCCTCGCACGCATCCCAAGGCATGTTTCGACTCGCGTACCACGCTTATGAAATACAAAACCAAATTAACATTCTCAAGTATAATGTACACACATACATCACACTAGGCATCCATCACAACAAGAATAATATATTACTCGATCTTCATGCTGAGTGTTGGGATCGTGTACTCGCTCTCGAGCCACGTCGCGGGTTGGTGACCTTTAATTACGGACAAATCTACTATTAGCATTTTGGACCGTTATAAGGGAGTACTGGTATGGTGTGCAAACTTCATAAGGCTCTGTGTGGTCTTTGTCAGGCCCTTGGAGCATAGTTTGATGAACTTAAAAACCAATTACTATCTTGGGGATTTCAAAATGTAGTTTCAAATTCCTCATTGTTCATTTTTAAGCAAAACGAAAATCTCTTATATGCTTTATTTTATGTTGATGATATCATCATCATTGGTACTAGTTCAAATCTAATTCAGAGGCTCATCAATACATTGAATGGTAGGTTTACTCTAAAGAAAATTAGTGACATCAATAGGTTTTGGGGTTTTAAGGTTCAACTTGACTCTTCAGGGTTGTATCTCAATCAATCCAGTTACATTACTTCTCTTCTTCAAAAAGCGGGCATGAGCCTCACCGAACATGTTGACACTCCGGTTGTTGTGACAAAGAGTTTGATGAATGATTCTTCTGATCTCTTTAATCGTCGATCTTTATATCAAACCATCTTAGGTGGTTTACAGTATGTGGTTAATAGCAAGCCTGATATTGCCTACATTGTGAATAAACTAAGTCAATATCAGCAGCTTCCTTATGTTGCACATTGGCAAGGGCTGAAAAGAGTTATAAGGTTCCTGAAGGGCACTCTTATGTGTGGTTTATGTTTTAAATCTGGATCTAAGTTGACTCTTATAGGGTATTCATATGCGAACTGGGTTCTTCCATTGAAGATCGAAAATCCATTACCGGTTATGCAGTTTACTTTAGTTTAGTTTAATTTCTTGGCAATCCAAGAAATAAGCGGATGTTGCTAGATCTAGCACTAAATCCGAGTATATAGCTTTAGCTCAAGTTTCCTCTTAGTTGAATTGAATTAAATCCCTTTTATTAGAATTGAGGTTTCCTCTTCTTTAATAGCTCTGTTGTGTGGTTTAATAACATGAGCGTCACTAGCTTTATTAGGAATCATGTTTTTCATGCCAAAACCAAGCAGATAGAGATTGATGTTCACTATATCAAAGATCAAGTTCTTAAGGGTACCTTATTAGTCCATTATGTTCATTCTCGTGACCAGATAGCTTATTGCTTCACCAAGCCATTATCTTCATCTCGATTTACTTATTTGAGTCGCAAACTCGATGTTATTCCACTTCCCTTTCGTTTGAGGGGGATGTATGTGTAAACCATTAAGCTAAAATGTACAAAGTACTTAAGATGTGTGAGGTACAGGACATGTACATTGTGTGAGTAACTAAGTTGTAACTTGAGTTATGTTTAGCTCACTAAGTCATGATGAGAGTGTGTTAGTTAGTTAGTTAGTTAGTTATACGTCAATCAATAGAATAGTTACACATGTAAATGTGTGAGACACACACATTTTATGAACACATTGTTATATAAATGATAACTCTTTCCTTCTATGCTCATCAAAAGAGATGAGGACATTCTTGATGTTCTGCATTGTTAATATGAAGCAATTACCTACTCTAAACTTAAGCCTACGTATACTCTTCCCTCTAGACTAAAGACCGGGCCTTACACAGACAAGATTTCACTTACTATGCTTCCCTAAAATCATACTTTTGCAAACCTAGTACATTATACACACCAATGTTTCATATAACAAACATCACGACCAACACGAGTGTTAGCGTCCATTTTTCACATCAAGATTCACACACATATCAGGATGTATCACATTATGCGTGCCGATTCTTCATATATCAATCATCCCAACAGACACTCGTGTTGGCGTCCATTGATTTTTTGCAACTAGATATGCACACGAATCACGAAGTGCGTGTCGAATGACCACCTAAAAAGAATAATCCAACACCAACAAATTGAAAGCGAAAAACAAAAATACTACTTTGTTTAGTCTAGTACAAATACTATTTATACATTGGAAGTAGACCCTCTAATAAAAGTGCATTGGCATTTTTTTGGGAAAGGCTAAACAAACCCTATTATTTGCAAAATGGAACCTATTAATTATTCCCAATTTTTCCCTATGGGGAAATGCCTAATGTGCCCTCAATATAAAAGGGGTTTTGCTTTATCAAACCCCTCCCCATCTCCTCCTTCACTGCTTCACCCATTTCGAAGCCCCCATTCCCGCCCTACCCTAACGCGACTCCTTCATCTCCAATTGGTGAAATAATGTCAAAGTCGAGTTGGTAAGTTTGTTATCCACTTGTTTCCAATGCTTTGGTGGTTTATCTTGATTTTTTTGGTCATCGTTTCACTGATGTTGTTGGTGGTGGTTGGTCCGCCTCTTGGTCAAAGGATTTGTTGTTGATTTCCTGCATTTTGGTGCGAAATATCGTAGGACTCATCAAAAAGAAGCCACCCCAACGTTGAAGAGGTATTTTTTGCATTTTTATTCAATTTTTCATCGAGGAAAAACTTTCATTGTTGGTTGCAATCGCATGCTATGCCGAACAACAGAGCCAAGACATGTACTAGACGCCTCAACCTTGTTACTCCACATGGCAATAACACGTGTCAATTTACACAAACCATCACTTCCACCTACGTTTACGAAGCATCCAAGGTGCTAGTCATAAGGAATTAGCGGTTGTTTCTCGGTCATGTTCCTCCGCCATAATCTATTTTTCGTCTAAGTTATGTTTCTATCATTGTGTCTTACTAAATATTGCTTGTGTTTGGTTCCTATAGGGTACTGCATGTGACACAACAGGTACATCTACCGAGGCCTCTCAAACTTCACATCGGATTTTACACTAGCATTTCCATTTAAAGGTAGAAATGGTGTAATCGGTTGGGCTCGAGAGACTGCCAAACAATGTTATTTTGTAGTATTATCTTGAAGTCTAATTCTAGTGGCGTCGGTCAAGGAAGGCGAGTAAGGTTTTCAATAGGTTGTGAGCGATATGGGACCTTTGAAGTGAAACTTGCAAAGGCAAAGCGAGTATTGAAAGAAATAGAGGATAAAATCAGTGAGGACATTAAAATAATGACCGAAACAAAGAAATGTGGATGTTGGTTTAAGATCAATGTGAAGTATGAGGGTTGTGGAATGTTCAAGTTGCGCGTGGGGTACGTAACTATCGCTTCAGTAATTCATTAGTTGGACACCCTATAGCTGAGAGACTTGGTGTACCTGAGAAATACATTGTACGAGAATTGAACAAGACAAGTGTGCCCGACCACATGAAATTTTAAGTCCTATCAAGAGACAAAACAAGGACAATATGACTGCTATGAAGACAATTTACATTGAAAGGCCTAAGTTGAGAAAGATTGAAGCCGACGGTAAGAGCAAGATGCAGCTTTTAATCCAGCAGTTGGACGAGCTCAATTACATTGAGCAGCATGTTATTGGGCCAACACGTATAACGTGAGAGATTTTTTCTTTGCCCACCCCAATTCAGAGCTAAATTAAGTTGTTTTCCTCATGTATTGATCATGGGTTGCACGTACAAGATAAATCAGTACAAGTACCCGCTCCTTGAAATTGTTGGGGTCACATCCACGCATAAGACCTTTTTAGTAGTTCATTCTTTCCTCGGCAAGGAGACTATGTCTGACTATGTATGGGCTATATTGGATTTTTGAGGTTCATACACAGCGAAAAATTCAAAACAAATTTTGAAAAACTCCGACAGGATCAAAAACAAGTTCTATTAAACTAAATCTACGAAAGTAAATCATACCTTATTCCGTGATTTCCTTTTTGATTGTTCATTTTCAAAACGTTCAAGTGCGCGTCCTCTATCAGAAATCCACACACGAATAGTGACCACAATATGGAGTGCTAGCCCCAAGAGAGATTGAAAACTATTTTCTTTCTCTCCCTAAATCCAGAAAACTCGAGAATTGTAAAATGAAAAATTTATATATTTTTTAGGGTTTCACCCTTTATTTATATGTGTAGATAAGCCCTCCCTTAAAATCATATTCATAATACAACTATTGTATTTAGGCAATTTAAGTAAATTACACATATGCCCCTATTAATAAGTTATCATATAACAAATCGTAAGGGTTTTTATGTCATGAATTTTATCATATAAAATTCATTACTCTGGACCATTGGAAATTATGCAAAGTCATTCTTTGTGTATGCGACCCAATAGGTTCATGCAACGTTAGAAGTGAACCAAAATTCATTTTGGTACACAAGTCATAAACGGTCTCTAGCAAGGCATTATGACTACTCAAGTAGCATGAATATCAACATAGATACAACTTAATGAATAACATATGTCATATCCTTTTGTCGTGCGATATCCTTTGATTAAACATAAGGCATGAAAAGTCATCCTTAATGTTCGATCGTACTAGTATCGATCTTTAGGTAAACTGAAAAACATCCAATTGACATTGATCATATCAATTCACATGGACTTGGCCATTATTAGTCTATCTTATCAAGGGACCCACTGATATCTCTCTATATGAGAGTGACAAATTCTATCTTGATTACACACCTTCACATATTATTCATAAGCTAACCAATCACAATCTTTAAAATTTTCCAGGTTAAAGACAACATTTGATTGTGTCAAATTATCATGCTCATAATATTGAAGTCTATGGTAATCTCAAGTTGAAGGACTAAATGACATACCTATCATAAGTACACCTATGACTTAATCCATATGGTGTTCTATTAGCGGGTCGCTCCAGTACCTTATTCCCTAATAAGTACTCATGATCTTGATTCGTATCCCTATATGCATGATCATCACATGACCATAAATCAAGATTCATACTAGTCTTAATTCATTATAGTTCCCATCAAAATGACCGACTAGGGACATTTAGAATATTTCAATAAATACCCATGGATCTTACTATAAGGTAAACATGCAATCACTTATAATAAAATAGTAAATAAAACCTCTATTTTATTAACTAAAATTATAAGATAAAAAATGTTTGTAAATTGACCTAGGGCACATGCCCTAACAGGCGTTTAGGCAATTGAAGTTATTAATGGATGGGTGGCAACCTTCGAGTGTTATTTTGACAGATAGGGACTTGGGTTTAGTTGTGGTAGTGGAGGAGGAGTTCCCTACTACTACCCACTTACTTTGTTCATAGCACGTGAACAAAGAAATTGTTGCAAAGACAAGAGATCTATTCTCTAACCAATAGGACTATGACTGTTGGTAAAGGTTGTGGCTAAACTTGGTGTAATCCCAAATTAAGGCATGTTATAATGGTCGGTTGAAGGAACTAGAGGACAATTATGGTGGAGTCTTGGGTGTTGTATGACTATGTTAGGGACGCATGGTTGTGTCAAAAGTAGAAGTTCGTTTATGTTTGGACAAACAAGGTACTACACTTTGAGAATGCAACAATTAATCGTGCTGAGGGTGCTGATAATTTACTTAAAAGAGAGCTTGGGACATCACAGACATTTTACAGATGTTTTCAACTCAATAGACAATGTTGTAACGCACCAGCAAAATAACTTGGAGGCGGCGTTCAATCGATCCATGCATTTAGTAGCACATGAATTTTAGCACATGTACAGTAACATCATAAGCTTTGTTGTTGCACATGCATTGGATATAATCAACAGGGAGGCAAGATCAGTTAGTAAGGGTGGGGTTGGCCATGATTCTTCCCTTTGTAGATGTGTGTTGTGGGCCACTCATGGCTTGCCATGTGCATACGAGATCTCTTTGCATATGCTTGATGGTAGCCCTATCAGTTTTGACGAAATCTACGTGCATTGGAAGAAACTGAACATGATCCCCATTAAGTCCTTGTTGGATGGAGAGTTAGACTACTTTTACCATGTTGAAATGGATAGTGTATAAGCTAAGTACAAGAGCAGTAGTCTTGATATGCGGTCGAAAAATTGTGCAAACGCTAAAGGAGATCATTTACGCTGTATCGACTATCATTTATATACCGCTAGAGGAAATTACAACTAAGGATCGGCCCAAGAAAAAGAGCAAGAACTTAAAAACAAAGAATTTGAAGAACAAGAAGCCCGTAGTTGACAAGTCCACCAAGAGAACTCCTTTTGCTTTTGAGTTCGCAAAGGTCAAAGCAACTCAAGAGTCCGTGGCATAGGCTTCTGCAATGAGCCATGCAAGTGAACCAAGTCACCTAATTCAGCCAAGTCCGGCAACTCAGCCAACTTAGGCAACTCAACCAACTCAAGCAAGTCATTCAACTCAGACAAGTCAACCAACTCAAACAAGTTAGCCAACTCAGGCATGTCAATCAAGTGAGGGACCTTCATCTTCAAAACTTATACGAGGAAGGGGTCTTGGAAAGGGAAAGGTAACCCAATAGATTGGACCCAGATGACCTAAGACTCGAACTCGGATTTCTGAGGGCTACATTAATCAGATACCACCATTATGGCACACTTACCGTATGAACACTGTCGATGTGCAGCCTAATGGAAATTGTGGGTTTCGGGCAATAGCCGAGGCTCTAAGTTATGGAGGTGATGAATGATGAAGACATGTGCAGATGGAATTGTTTGAAGAGTTGGTTAGGAACAAGGCAATGTACAAGAATGTGTTTCAGGATTATAAGTATGGTAAAGTTATAGATACAATTAATTTCTATAATAGCCCCACCGAAAAAGATTATTGGTTGTCATTACGAGAAACGGGATTAATTGTGGCAAACTATTACAAGCTAGCTTTTGCGGTGTTGGCCAAAGAAGGGTCAAGTCTTTAGCTCCCTAGCATACATGCAGCCCCACCTGTATCTAAGAGAAGAGAACTCTGGTCGTGCTAAGTGAATTAGAATCATTTTGTTAAAGTAAGTGACTTCCCATAATATTAATTTTGTTTCACTCTTTATGATGTTAAACAATGTTTAATACCACTTACCAATTTTGTTACCATTTTCTGCTTACCATGAGAGATGACGCTCCTCTACCACCAACTTCACGATAATGGGAGGTGTTTGTTGAGCCACAAAGCAGAGATTGGGAGGCTGGACTCAACATTCTTCCACGACCACAACCAAATGTGGAAGAACCGTCCATAATTCAAATTGATCAGGATGCACCCATTTTTTGTTGTTATTTTGTTATGTTGCAATATAGCTTTTTGTAGATGTACATAGGTGTATATGGGTGTCTATGGGTATAGCAAACATGAAACCTTTGTCATTTTGTTGTTCTACATTGGTACCATTTTTTTGGGATTCCTGAATCGAGATTGGTTACTTTGTTTAACTTATGTACCATGGATTTATTTGTTTGATTTAACACTTTGATGTGCCAATGAATCCCCCAAAAATGGTACATGCTTGACGGCTCAATATTGATATATTTCTTGTTCATGAAATTGTAATTGGTCACTATTTATCTCTTTCGCTCATCTTTTTTTACTATGGATATTTGTTTGATGTCTTGTCTTCGCTAACTTAAACTGTAAAAACTCGGCCCTGTAAAGCCGAGAGCAGCAAATTTGTCTCGCAGAAAGTTGATGGAGAGCAACGCTTCTGTCTCGAACATGTTGCTTCGTCATACCTCATCAACCCCACATATTTATTGCATATACCCCCACTAGTCTAAGGACATTAAGTTGGAACTTTTGTCGGATAAACAAAATCACAATATCCTTGTACAACTTGACTTAAGTGGGACGTAACTTATTACTCATTCCAGACATGTCGAACTGTACATTGTATTGTACCCCACCTATTTACAGCATATACCCTACTAGACGAAGAAGAATAAGTTTGAACTTTTGTCAGATAAACAAAACCGCAATATCCTTGTACACATCGACTTAAGTGGGACGGAACTTATTGTAACGGCCCAAATTATTTAATCTTAATCAATTTATTAATTACAGATTAGGACCCGTAGCTGAACCCATGTAGACACCGCTGACAAGTTTCAGGCACGCCAACCAAAGTATAAATAGTTATTTTTGTGTGATGCGTGTTAATTTGTTGTACTATTATTTAATTCGTGTCGCACTAGTTAAGAATTTCATTTGGTCACGTTGTGTGCGTGTAGTAACGAGAGTGTACAACGTCGCAGGGTGCGCGTAACGTAGGTGTATGGGATAGTCAGGGGTTTGTAGGTCACATCACCCATCACATCACACCTACCCATCACATCATCCCACACCTCACTTTTCTTTCTCCTCTCCAAACAAAAACCACGACAATCTCTTCTCTCTCCCCCATAATCGGTTCTTCCTCTCCCTCTCATTTTTAGTTTTCTTTTCTTCAACACTCCTCCATCTCATTTGATCCCATCCCACTCTCACAAGCCATCCTCTCTCCCACTACACTCCCGGTCTCTCTCGACTTCAACATTCACCACCTCTTGCACCTGGTGACCTCTCAGATTGAGGTAAGTAATTGTTTTTACTTGTTAGTTTTGTGGAAAGGTTTAGGAGCTTGAATGGTAATGATGTTAGTTTGTTGTTGTTTATGTTAGTGCTGTTAGTGTTGTTAGTGTTGTTGATTTGTTGATTGTTGTTGTTGTAAAAAATAGAAAAAGAAAATTGGGTCTCTTATCCAAAGACGAAATTTCATCGATGGAGAAAAGACGGAATGAGGGAAGGGGTAGCCAAACGGGTCGAGCTTGGCTACCCCATGTGGGCCATGGGCCGTGTCAACTCGGACTATGCCGGGCTCGACCCTAACCGAATGGACCAGTCGGACCTACTCGGATCCGGTTGGATCGGGGCAGGCCAACCTGTGTCCAAGCGGTTAGGCCGAACCGGGCCTAACTAAACCGGGTCCGGTTCGGCCCAATCCATTAAATAAATTAAATAAATAATTTAAAATTAAATAAAATGATTTTAAATGAAAATAAATTACAAAAAATATAAAAATAGATTAAAAATTATGGAAAATTCCGAAAAATCCTAGAAAAATATAAAAAAAATTAGAAAAAGCAAGGAAAATAAGTTTCGAAGCTTTTTGGTCATTTGGCACCCCAATATAACTCGAGAAATATGACATAACCAAACTTTTTGGAATAAAGATTCAACTTTGTGGTCCCACATTATAAATTCACTTAATGTGACTCCAAAATAATTAAATGGTATAATTGGATACCAGGGAATTAAGAAATTGTAGTCAGGTATCGTGTTTGCATCTCGAGGCATAAGCGGGACATTTTGAGGGTGATGTACGATTTTCTTGAAGTAAATGAACCTACGAGAAAGTTAGTTAAATTCATTTATAGCACTTGCCTTATTTAAAATTTCAATTATTCCATTGTGATATTTGTTGCTATCCACTTACTGTTCATCTACTCCCACATGTGTATGTGTGTTTGTTGATGGGGTCGGGCATGACACATACTCACACCCAGGGGCTAGCTACCTGGCGCTGTTCGAGTAGTTATCCATGTTAGGGCTACGCGGTGACTATTTCTCGGGAGACCCATTAAGTCGAGATATGTTTGGCGGGGAATTCAAGTCTCCTTCATGAGTTCCTCTCGAGAGATGTTTGGACGGGGTTCTACCGTTTATAGGTTCCTCTCGGTTTAGCTAACTGGATTCCCAAATGTTGACCAGGGTTTTCTATCATGGTACACTCGTGTCCAGTTTCGACGTCTCTGCGACTTATTTTCATGCGACCACGTTATTTTTCTGTTCCTTATTTAAATTGCATGAATTGTAGTTGTTTTATTGGATTTCATGAATATTAGCTAAATTTCTCTAGGATTTACTCACTGGGACTTGTCATTATTTTTTGTGACAAATCACAGATCCTACGACGAGCTGAGGCAAGGGGGCCTTAGGTGACTACCTCTGAGGTAGGAGAGCCCCGTTAGTTTTATACGTAGGTGTTTGTATGCATTATTTACTGCTTTTATGAGATTTTGGGATGACTTGTATACTTAATACATGTATATGACCAAATTTTGTATTTTTGTCGCTTTCTAATAGACATGGTATCTCATGTCGGGTTTTCACACTATAAGGTTGTTTATTGATGCAAGCTTTTTCATTACAATATTTCTATTCTTTAAAGACTTCCGCTTGATATTCAATTTATATTAATTTAATAAATCGTGAACAACTTAGTTAACTTAATGTAAATATTCATAAATACATGATAAATACTAAGTTAATGAAAATAAAATACAAATGAAGGTTTGGATCGTTGGCCGTTAAGGACAAGTGTGCGGCGACGTGGCATGCTTAGTAATGTGTCCGACAACGTGGTTGTACCCAGTTTGCCCTTGGAGTCTAGGGCTGTCACAATTGATATCAGAGTCTAGGTTTAAGCGAAGGTAGGGGAAAAGTTTAATGAAATTGAATAAGACTTAACAAAACAAACTTAGACGTGGAAACTCGAATATCCTGACTTAGAACTTTAGTTGGGAAGTGAATCTGAAGCGGGTAGTACCATGACTTATATGTTATATATTTTGATTTGTAATAATATATATGCATATACAAGACTGATACAGACACATCACAGGGACATTTTACAGATGTTTTCAACTCAATACACAATGTTGTAACGCACCAGCAAAATAACTTGGAGGCGGCGTTCAATCGATCCATGCATTTAGTAGCACATGAATTTTAGCACATGTACAGTAACATTATAAGCTTTGTTGTTGCACATGCATTGGATATAATCAACAGGGAGGCAAGATCAGTTAGTAAGGGTGGGGTTGGCCATGATTCTTCCCTTTGTAGATGTGTGTTGTGGGCCACTCATGGCTTGCCATGTGCATACGAGATCTCTTTGCATATGCTTGATGGTAGCCCTATCAGTTTTGACGAAATCTACGTGCATTGGAAGAAACTGAACATGATCCCCATTAAGTCCCTGTTGGATGGAGAGTTAGACTACTTTTACCATGTTGAAATGGATAGTGTATAAGCTAAGTACAAGAGCATTAGTCTTGATATGGGTCGAAAATTGTGCAAACGCTAAAGGAGATCATTTACGCTGTATCGACTATCATTTATATACCGCAAGAGGAAATTACAACTAAGGATCGGCCCAAGAAAAAGAGCAAGAACTTAAAAACAAAGAATTTGAAGAACAAGAAGCCCGTAGTTGACAGTCCACCAAGAGAACTCCTTTTGCTTTTGAGTTCGCAAAGGTCAAAGCAACTCAAGAGTCCGTGGCATAGCTTTCGCAATGAGCCATGCAAGTGAACCAAGTCACCTAATTCACCAAGTCGGCAACTCGGCCAACTTAGGCAACTCAACCATTCAAGCAAGTCATTCAACTCGGACAAGTCAACCAACTCAAACAAGTTAGCCAACTCAGGCATGTCAATCAAGTGAGGGACCTTCATCTTCAAAACTTATACGAGGAAGGGGTCGTGGAAAAGGAAAGGTAACCCAATAGATTGGACCCAGATGACCTAAGACTCGAACTCAGATTTCTGAGGGCTACGTTAATCAGATACCACCATTATGGCACACTTACCGTATGAACACTTGTCGATGTGCGGCCTAATGGAAATTGTGGGTTTCGGGCAATAGCCGGGCTCTAAGTTATGGAGGTGATGAATGATGAAGACATGTGCAGATGGAATTGTTTGAAGAGTTGGTTAGGAACAAGGCAATGTACAAGAATGTGTTTCAGGATTATAAGTATGGTAAAGTTATAGATACAATTAATTTCTATAATAGCCCCACCGAAAAAGATTATTGGTTGTCATTACGAGAAACGGGATTAATTGTGGCAAACTATTACAAGCTAGCTTTTGCGGTGTTGGCCAAAGAAGGGTCAAGTCTTTAGCTCCCTAGCATACATGCAGCCCCACCTGTATCTAAGAGAAGAGAACTCTGGTCGTGCTAAGTGAATTAGAATCATTTTGTTAAAGTAAGTGACTTCCCATAATATTAATTTTGTTTCACTCTTTATGATGTTAAACAATGTTTAATACCACTTACCAATTTTGTTACCATTTTCAGCTTACCATGAGAGATGACGCTCCTCTACCACCAACTTCACGATAATGGGAGGTGTTTGTTGAGCCACAAAGCAGAGATTGGGAGGCTAGACTCAACATTCTTCCACGACCACAACCAAATGTGGAAGAACTGTCCATAATTCAAATTGATCGAGATGCACCCATTTTTTGTTGTTATTTTGTTATGTTGCAATATAGCTTTTTGTAGATGTACATAGGTGTATATGGGTGTTTATGGGTATAGCAAACATGAAACCTTTGTCATTTTGTTGTTCTACATTGGTACCATTTTTTTGGGATTCCTGAATCGAGATTGGTTACTTTGTTTAACTTATGTACCATGGATTTATTTGTTTGATTTAACACTTTGATGGTGCCAATGAATCCCCCAAAAATGGTATATGTTTGATGGCTCAATATTGATATATTTCTTGTTTATGAAATTGTAATTGGTCACTATTTATCTCTTTCGCTCATCTTTTTTTACTATGGATATTTGTTTGATGTCTTGTCTTCGCTAACTTAAACTGTAAAAACTCGGCCCTGTAAAGCCGAGAGCAGCAAATTTGTCTCGCAGAACGTTGATGGAGAGCAACGCTTCTATCTCGAACATGTTGCTTCGTCATACCTCATCAACCCCACATATTTACCGCATATACCCCCACTAGACTAAGGACATTAAGTTGGAACTTTTGTCGGATAAACAAAATCGCAATATCCTTGTACAACTTGACTTAAGTGGGACGTAACTTATTACTCATTCCAGACATGTCGAACTGTACATTGTATTGTACCCCACCTATTTACAGCATATACCCTACTAGACGAAGAAGAATAAGTTTGAACTTTTGTCAGATAAACAAAACCGCAATATCCTTGTACACATCGACTTAAGTGGGACGGAACTTATTGTAACGGCCCAAATTATTTAATCTTAATCAATTTATTAATTACAGATTAGGACCCGTAGCTGAACCCATGTAGACACCGCTGACAAGTTTCAGGCACGCCAACCAAAGTATAAATAGTTATTTTTGTGTGATGCGTGTTAATTTGTTGTACTATTATTTAATTCGTGTCGCACTAGTTAAGAATTTCATTTGGTCACGTTGTGTGCGTATAGAAACGAGAGTGTACGACGTCGCAGGGTGCGCGTAACGTAGGTGTATGGGATAGTCAGGGGTTTGTAGGTCACATCACCCATCACATCACACCTACCCATCACATCATCCCACACCTCACTTTTCTCTCTCCTCTCCAAACAAAAACCACGACAATCTCTTCTCTCTCCCCATAATCGGTTATTCCTCTCCCTCTCATTTTTAGTTTTCTTTTCTTCAACACTCCTCCATCTCATTTGATCCCATCCCACTCTCACAAGCCATCCTCTCTCCCACTACACTCCCGGTCTCTCTCGACTTCAACATTCACCACCTCTTGCACCGGTGACCTCTCTAGATTGAGGTAAGTAATTGTTTTTACTGTTGGTTTTGTGGAAAGGTTTAGGAGCTTGAATGGTAATGATGTTAGTTTGTTGTTGTTTATGTTAGTGCTATTAGTGTTGTTAGTGTTGTTGATTTGTTGATTGTTGTTGTTGTAAAAAATAGAAAAAAAATTGGGTCTCTTATCCAAAGACGAAATTTCATCGATGGAGAAAAGACGGAATGAGGGAAGGGGTAGCCAAACGGGTCAGGCTTGGCTACCCCATGTGGGCCATGGGCCGTGTCAACTCGGACTATGCCCGGGCCTGACCCTAACCCGAATGGACCAGGTCGGACCTACTCGGATCCGGTTGGATCGGGTCAGGCCAACCTGTGTCCAAGCGGTTAGGCCGAACCGGGCCTAACTAAACCGGGTCCGGTTCGGCCCAATCCATTAAATAAATTAAAAAATAATTTAAAATTAAATAAAATGATTTTAAATGAAAATAAATTACAAAAAATATAAAAATAGATTAAAAATTATGGAAAATTCCAGAAAATCCTAGAAAAATATGAAAAATTAGAAAAAGCAAGGAAAATAAGTTTCGAAGCTTTTTCGGTCATTTGGCACCCCAATATAACTCGAAAAATATGACATAACCAAACTTTTTGGAATAAAGATTCAACTTTGTGGTCCCACATTATAAATTCACTTAATGTGACTCCAAAATAATTAAATGGTATAATTGGATACCAGGGAATTAAGAAACTGTAGTCAGGTATCGTGTGTGCATCTCGAGGCATAAGCGGGACATTTTGAGGGTGATGTACGATTTTCTTGAAGTAAATGAACCTACGAGAAAGTTAGTTAAATTCATTTATAGCACTTGCCTTATTTAAAATTTCAATTATTCCATTGCGCTATTTGTTGTTATCCACTTACTGTTCATCTACTCCCACATGTGTATGTGTGTTTGTTGATGGGGTCAGGCATGACACATACTCACACCCAGGGGCTAGCTACCCGGCGCTGTTCGAGTAGTTATCCATGTTAGGGCTACGCGGTGACTATTTCTCGGGAGACCCATTAAGTCGAGATATGTTTGGCGGGGAATTAAGTCTCCTTCATGGGTTCCTCTCTTGAGATGTTTGGACGGGGTTCTACCGTTTATAGGTTCCTCTCGGTTTAGCTAACTGGATTCCCAAATATTGACCAGGGTTTTCTATCATGGCACACTCGTGTCCAGTTTCGACGTCTCTGCGACTTATTTTCATGCGACCACGTTATTTTTCTGTTCCTTATTTAAATTGCATGAATTGTAGTTGTTTTATTGGATTTCATGAATATTAGCTAAATTTCTCTAGGATTTACTCATTGGGACTTGTCATTATTTTTTGTGACAAATCACAGATCCTACGACGAGCTGAGGCAAGGGGGCCTTAGGCGACTACCTCTGAGGTAGAAGAGCCCCGTTAGTTTTCTATGTAGGTGTTTGTATGCATTATTTACTGCTTTTATGAGATTTTGGGATGACTTGTATACTTAATACATGTATATGAACAAATTTTGTATTTTTGTCGCTTTCTAATAGACATGGTATCTCATGTCGAGTTTTCACACTATAAGGTTGTTTATTGATGCAAGCTTTTTCATTACAATATTTCTATTCTTTAAAGACTTCCGCTTGATATTCAATTTATATTAATTTAATAAATCGTGAACAACTTAGTTAACTTAATGTAAATATTCATAAATACATGATAAATACTAAGTTAATGAAAATAAAATACAAATGAAGGTTTGGATCGTTGGCCGTTAAGGACAAGTGTGCGGCGACGTGGCATGCTTAGTAATGTGTCCGACAACGTGGTTGTACCCAGTTTGCCCTTGGAGTCTAGGGCTGTCACAATTGATATCGAGCCTAGGTTTAAGCGAAGGTAGGGGAAAAGTTTAATGAAATTGAATAAGACTTAACAAAACAAACTTAGACGTGGAAACTCGAATATCCTGACTTAGAACTTTAGTTGGGAAGCGAATCTGAAGCGGGTAGTACCATGACTTATATGTTATATATTTTGATTTGTAATAATATATATGCATATACAAGACTGATACAGACACATCTTCGCTATTACAGACACAACATGGACGTACAGCCAACCTCACCTACAAAAGATGGGGGAAAGACGAGTGGTACCACTCTTGTTACAACCGATCAGCGTGTACTTGATCGGATCGCGGCACACAATTGGAAGTTCGAGCAGATGATGGCCTTGCTTCGTGCCCAAACAGTGGCTATCGTGGCGCCTACCACCGCCATTACATCAAGCGTCACTGAAACGATAGTCGCTCCGATTGTACATAGTACGCCAGTGACAACAATTATGGTGAGACTACCACGCAGGCTACAAGTTTATAGACTCGTACTGGGGCTACCACACCAGCGTCTACGCTTGCTGTAACATTGGCACAAACCCCACATGAGATCACTTTCGAGACCTCCTCGTCCGCTAGGGCTAAGGTGATAAAAGAGTTTGTGAGATTTCAGTCGAGATATTTTATTGGACACGGAGACCTCGAGGTAGTCGCAAAATGGATTCTCACACATGAGAAGTTACATAATTTTCTAAGGATTCATAAAAGCATTTAGCTAGGATATCTAAATATATGCTTCGATGAGAGGCCGAGTTTGGTGGATTGCTCATGTTGAGACCCACGGAGAGATATATAGTTGCTTCTAAGAAAGAGTTTGTGTTTTAGAAAGGGTAGCCGTATAGGTGTTCGGTATATGGAGAGGATTTGCTACCTGTTATAGTTCACTAATGACTTAGCTTCTACAAATCGTGATCAGGTCCACTATTTTAGAGTGGACTCGGAGATGATATAGCGAGTGTAGTAGTATTAGGCGAAGCTCGTACACTATAAAGACCCATGCGAGGGCCTTATCCCATGAGACATATCTTTTATATCGCATTGTAGTGCCTATACCACAACTTACATTAGGGTTGTTCGAGCGCAGCACCAGGTTTGACAGGAAGGGAAAGAGGGTCGTAGATTATAAAGATAGATGAAGACAGAAGAGGCCTAAACATGATGACCACCAAGCATTCGTGCCCATTTTATAGTATCCATACATCAAGTGTAGACGTTGTAACGGCCCATTTTATTAACTTTGCAGACGTGGACGCCAGCTCGGATCTACGTGAATGTCGCGGTAGGCTAGGACACACGGTGACTTAGGTATGGTAGTTATGGTGTGTTGGTTGCTTATTTACGGTGTAAATTTATTGAAATACATAACATGTGTGTATGTTGCATCAAAATACGTGCGAGATTGTGTGAACTGTACTTGCCTCGATATGCGTGTTGACGCGGGTACCATGTAGTTGACAGGACCGATATTAGGTCGGGGAAACTAAAACACACAAATTAAATAAAAAATGGCAAAATAACTAAACTTATTGTGGAAAAAACCCTAAAAGGTATTGTACTATACCGTGTAAAGTAACTATGTACAATGTCATATCACTCCCCAGTTCCCAAAAGAATCAAAGTATCAAAATAAAAACACAAGTATAAGTAATTCTCAACGGTAGGCAGTCAGAAGGTGGTCAAATAAGATCCCCTTGCCCTTACTTGTACTAGGATCCGCACTCAATCATCACAGAATAAAATGGATGACGAGTACAGTCAGTAAAATCCCAATGAATTCCTCTGAGCATTCAAATAAGCAAATGGAATTCCTCGGTATCCTCAACTGTGACAAAATCCCAAACCACCGAACGTCTTCAATCCGGCCCTCCATTCGAACCTCCGGCTCACCTATCACCACAACCGCCTCCATCTCCTGCGTTGTAGCTAGTCGGCCTCTCGTGATGGGTAAGTCAGTTGTCAATCCAAATAATACGAACTCCGGTATGCCAGGAATATGAAACTCTATCATCTTGCAGTAAAATCTATCTGTGCATGATAGGAATATGAAACTCGATCGACCTCTATCATCACGTCTCGACATATTCGGTTAGGGGTATATCTTATCCCTAGCAGTCGTATTGAGACAATGCCCTGTCAAAGATCTCTTGCAGTGTCGTGGCTCCGGTCGAGACAACTGCTGATGTAATTATGTCATCAACCCCTTGGGTGAAATAATAAATCTGTAAGCGCTCTGTCCCGGTGACATCCAAAGAGAACTGAAGCAGAAGTCGAAACCTCTCCATATACTGCATCAATGTCCGACTGCCCTGTCTCAAGGTTAGGAACTCCTCCCTCAGCCTCAACCTAACCTTCATAGGTATGTACTGATCGTAGAATGGCTCCCTAAACTCAGCCCATGTCGACGATTCCGGATGAATATCCGTATATGTTGTCCACCAGACTGCCGCATGCCCTCTCAAACAGGCTCCCGAAAGTCGTGCCTGTACTGTCTCATCGTTCCTCATCAGCTTATGGAAATGCTGATGAGACACTATCGATCTCCCTGCAGCCTCGGGGTCACCGCCTCCATAAAAGAATCTAGGTTGGACCTTCAAAAACTCCCTCAATAGCTTCGCCTCTGGTGCCAAAACAAATGATGATGTAGTAGGAGTATCAGCAGTGGAAGTGACAGTAACCTGGTCCGTCGTCATGGGTGGAGGCGTAAGAGTCGTCGTCTCTAAAGGAACGACAACTGCGGTAGCTGTCTCTGTGGGTGCCTCTACCGCTACCCCCTAAACTGGCATCTGGGTACCACCGAAACAATAGCTATCTCCGCCAGTATGCTCACAGCTATTGGCTCTCTAGCTAAAGTGAGTGTCGCCAGTACTGCAGTCTGCTATCTTAGTAGCCGTAATACCTCAGCCATCTGTGTCTCCTATGCTGAGAGTCTATCCTCCATAATCGTCGTAACTGGGACATCCTTAGCCGCATCACTAGGCTGTCCAGTCTCCTCTGGCACACCAGACTGTCCATCATTAATCTTCATCGAGAACGTGCTCCGGATTAGTCTCGAGGTATATTTGTATATCATATAGTAACATGAAAATATAACACATATATAAGTTTTAACTCTACCCGCCTCACATCACTTCCCAACTAAAGTTCTAAGGCATTTTCTTCGGGTTTTCACATCTAAGTTTGTTGATTAAGTTTATTGTCTTAGGACTTCATCTTTTCTTCAATACCAACTGTGGCGTTGGTGTCACAATATCTTAAGCCAACCTGGGCTCTGATACCAAATGTGGCGTTGGTATCACAATCTCCTAAGCCAACCTAGGCTCTGATACCAAATGTGGCGGCCCTCGCCGCCCCGGGGTGATGTGTCTCCGTGTACTCCTTGCCAGCTGGCCCAACTACACTTGTACGACACCTGCCCGTCCTTCCTTTATCTCGAATTTTGTATCCACGTGTGTGTACAACTTCCGCTGCATATGTCATATATACACCGTACACACACGTGGATACAAAATTCGAGACAAAGGAAGGACGGGCAAGTGTCGTACACATGTAGTTGGGCCAGCTGGCAAGGAGTACATGGAGACACGTCACCCCGGGGCGGCGAGGGCCGCCATAGACGTCAAGTGGTGGTTATACACAACAGCATGGACATGGACCGACTCAGGACCAGAGAGGCGGGGACCGATGACAGTATGGTCAGGTTCAAAGCCAGAGGTCAAGCAGTGGTCAGGGTCACAGTAACGAACTAATTAAAGAATCATTTGGCCCGAAACCCTAATTAAGTCCCGATACACCAGCCAGACTTAAATAAAGCCAACAGCCTAATTTTCAACCCCTGATAAACACAATTGTATATCGAATATCGATAATAAAAATAATAATAATAATAATAATAATAAATGCGGTGGAATTTAAAACCTTTTCACGATATTAAATATGATATACAAAACCAATTTAAACCGAAATAAACTTCGGTAACACAAAACCTTCCCAACCCTTATGATAATACAAAACTATAATTCAATACAATATATAAACAAGGTAAGAATCATTACATCGAAGAGAAGAGCTAGACTCCCCAACCTTCTTTGTCCAATAGTTGTCGCGCTCGTTGATATTCCTGAAATGTTAATTGGGGTGAGCGCTCCAACTTGCTCGGTAAGTACAGATTTACAGAACTATCAACAATCCATATAATATTCAAGAACATTATGCAATAACAATATGCATCAATAATAACTAACAAGAATATGGAAAAGCATATAAATTAATAGATAATGGATGCAAAGCAAGTATCATGAACTATTACATTGTGATCCCCATTTTATTTATAAAACTATGGTCGATTACCCATCTACACTATTAATGTGATTGCTACATTGCTCACATGTGCTCTCTAGCCCATCCATTAATGTCTAATGGTTCTATTCTAAACCCTCTAGTGAATAATTAACCCATGCAACCTATAAACTAAGTAGGAAGTTACATAAAGATTGGGATGGTAACCCATCTCCTAATAACCTGGCCTCAGTTCCAGAAACTTACTCTCGTAAATCACAGTAAACATCGTTTTCCATTTATTAAAAGATATCACAATGTATATAGTCCCCCATTTCAGTCCATAAATTACATAAACTACATATACTAGAATATTCAGGCAAAGTTGATAATTAAACGAATCCATACTTACCTCGGGTTAAGTCTTCATTTCCAATTTCCTTAACTTTTGGGTCACTCAACCTTTCTCAGTGTTCAATAACCTATAACAAACTATTTAGGTCATTAAACGTTCAATTTTCTCATTTTTAGAACTCTTAAATTGATCTCAAATAAATTCGAAATCAATTTACTAATTTTCGGGTCAATACAACATTTTTCACGTTTTTCGAGGCAAAACTTTGATATAAAGTCTCGACCGACTTTCGAATTCTTCACTTTTTATAGAAATATCGAATTTCTATTGATTTGGTCAACAAATATTTTTTTCGATTTTTCTGAGTTTTTTCCTAAATTCCCAACATTTTTCTCCATTTTTCTTCTTTTTTTTAATAAAGAATGGGGTTTGTCACCGGTTCGGGTTCATCTCAAACCCCTTCTTCCTCCTCTCGACTCCCATGCATCCCAGTTTCCCTTTTTTTTGTTTAGTTTATCAACTACTCCCCAGAGAAGCGGCCTTGGGAGGGAGATGAACTCACGGTCATCTCCTTCCTCAAACAGCTGAACCAACTACTCCATGACCGATTCATAACTACAACAACAACTACGAGCTTACTTGTGATTCGAGATCTCACTGTCTCTCTCTCTCTACCCCTTAGTGACGCTCTCTCACTTTCGCTCTTCCTCTGTTCGATCTTCAAAATTAAAATAATCGTGTTGTTCTATTGAGTTGAGGGGATAAGTGCTTGATTTCCTCGCGAATCTCGAGGCAAATCTAATGGACCTTATTCATTTCACTTAAGCCTTGATCATTCTCGAAATAAGTCATGCGTATCTTGAGGTCGAACTTGATGGTTATCCACCATCACAACCGCTTTATATGTTTTAATAAATCATTTCTCGAGTTTCGTGCTACGCGCATCTCGAGGTTGGTCCAATGATTTAAATAAATTAAATCAAGCTATAGCTTTTATATATATATATATATCAATTATATATACTTATATATTTTCTCATTTAAAATTCACTACCAACGCCAACAAGCACCCTCGAGGGTGCACACTATTATACACACTACGCGTGTCACCCTCGACCCCACGTGTCACTAGACGCCAACCAATTTATTTATTATTTCAAATATATATTTATATATACATCATATATAAATATATATATATATATAAACATATATATATTTACCTTCGTCGTGCCGACGAGTAAACTCGAGTGTTCACGCTATCCTATGACTCATGTGTGTCACCCTTGACCCACACACGGTATTAGACATCCCATAATTTTTCAATTATTTAATCCCAACTATTGGTTTAATTTATATATATTTATTTATCAACATATATAAATATTATACACATGTATATTTTATGGCCTTTCTGCTGGCCACGTACACCAATGATTACACACAAGTGTACACCTTGCTTCCACGTTTCTCCGTGTGATCCCCCACGATTTACATATGTCAACCTAGGTGTACCGTCAATTTTATTTATTTTTTCACACCAAACATACACAATACAGCACAACAATCACACTCACACTAATCGAGACAAGATGGGCTTAACCACAGTCTAATTCGGATTAATTAAATATCGGATTAATGTTAATCACCAGGTTAAGGATATGAGTCATTATATTCTCCCCAACTTAAGGAATTTCGTCCTCAAAATTAAAGTTTATCACTAACTGTAACTTCGAAGATATAGGGGATTCATTTTCCCATTCCACTTCCTTAATCAATAAATCTTCCTTAACCTTAAAATTTATGAATCTATTAGGTGAGAAGTTAAAAAGAGTACATACATCATTCGAATATTTCAACACATTATAATGCTTGTCTATTCATTCCTTCTTTTTCTGTGTTGTAATTGTATACTGAATGTCTGCTAACACTCTTTTGTGTAGTTATAAATTACTATGCTTCAACTAACTTGCACCTTTCCTTCTCATCCCACAACAATTGACGACGTAGTTAAGCATACAAACTATAAGGAGAAGCACTCCAGCATTTATAGCCTAATAACTCCAACACCAGAGAACTCACGCTAAAATATTTCTTCCAATATCTCTCATATTCCTATTCACATGCTCGAAATTACATTATCTAGAATTAAGATTAACTACAGATATATTGTGTTAAGATTGAGAAAGGCCCCTCCCAGCTATTATACATCTCTTCCCCACCAAAAAGTAGATGTTTGGTTCCTTACCAAAATGATAATCCTAGTTCTCCATAAACACTCAACTCCCTCTACACACATATATCTCGCTCACTCTTCTACGAAAATTAAAACATAATACTAGCAAGAAATTTTCAAACTTTGTCAATTTTACAATTACATCACTAACCTTTAGTTGTCACCACGACTTAGGTTAATCCACTATTAGTTTTTGAGCATGAATTTTGACTCATATAAGGCAAAAATAATATAACCCTCCATTTTATTACAATCAGCTTCCACTTGCTTATATATCCCATATTTATTTATTCAATTGACATCAACAACCTTCATTCTAGGTCACCAACAAGTCATTCTATCAAAATGATTTTGGCTTTCGCCGAAATAAATATATTAAAGAAATCCATAAGATTCTCATGACATTCTTGCCTCATTTTTTTATTCGAGTCCCAAGAACTTTCTTTTCATGCTCAAGGTCGTGATCTAAGATTATCCATACAAAATATCATTAACTAGTAGTCAAGCCTTGACCTACTAGATAATCTCCATCAGTTTCTCCAATAACTCATTTAATAAATTATCATTAGCTCAGCTCCAATCTGAGCGCTAAAGAACAAGCTTATAGTTACTAATCCAAACAACTCAACTAATGATGTGCCTGCGCAGGACTTCCATTATTCACCATTACACATTTCAATTAAGAGATATTATTAAGTAGTTTTTATTGTAATTACATCCCCTGTCCTTTTCTTATTCAAGTTATTGCCATCACAATTACCTTGATGAGTGATAGTTCAGAGTGAATTTCTAATACTTACAAAATTTCAAGGTAATTATCTTACCTTTTTATTTCTATCACTTTGAGAATTCCACTTTTCAAACTTCCACAATTTGAGATTCACTACTTAACCTTACACCGAATCCACTGGATTTATATTTTCATATTGTCTTTTAATAATCCTTTTAAGATTCTAATAATCTCAAAGAATGATTAAAAGACTATCATCCACCTTTCCTTTCATTTAGAAGTGATGTTTTTCTATATTGGTATAACTACCAAAATGATTATTTTGAGATTGACAATCTCTAACAGTTCTTCTCAAATGTCTTGAAATATATATAAATAAATAGAAGTATATACTACAATTTTGCTTTATTGTGTCAACACTCATTCTCACCTGAATTAAAAGTCTTAGGATGAACCTCTAACTTTTTCCACAATTTAGATATAGTCAAGCAAACATTGTAGTCAAATTATACTTCAACTTTTCTTTAAGGCATCTGTTGGGTTTTAGGGTTCATACGCAGCGGAGATTACAAAACAATTTCGATAAAAACCCCAACAGGATCCAAATCTAATTCCATTTAAACGTTTAAACCAAGAAACTTAATCATACCTCAGTCGCAAAATATCTTTCTGAAGGTTGATCGATCTCTAAGGTGTTGCCAACGACGAACGCCCTCTACCAGCAGTCCACACACGAACGGCGGCCGATATTCGAAATGCTAGATTCAAGAGAATACCAAACCTTTTTGTTTCTCTCCAAAATGATACATAGCATTCCAGAAAACCCTAATTCATTTCTAAACGAAAATAGAGTTTCGGCCCTCAAATTTCATCCGTGTGTTTAATTTAAAGCGTCTATTAATACAACCTTTGTATATAGACGGTTAAGTAAATTACACATATACCCCTACTTAAAGAAATATAAGTGTAATATACGACAAGGATGTTTTTGTCATAAATTTTATCATATAAAATTCATTTTTCTGAACCATCTTAAAATCTCGCAAAACCATTCTTAGTGTGCGACCCAATAGGCTCATACAACGTTGGCAGTGTACCACAACACATTTTGGTATACAAGTCATAAGTGGACTCTAGCAAGACATTATGACTACCCAAGTTGTACGAATATCAAATCGATACAACCTAATCAATAGTGTATACAACATCCTTTTGTCACATGATATCCTTTTGATCAAACATAAGGCATGGAATTGTCATCCAACATGTTCAATCGTACTAGTCTCGATCTCTAGGTAGACTGAAAACATCCAAGTGACATTGATCAATATCAATTCACTTAGACTAGGCCTTTTAACAGTGGGGATTATAAAAGTAATATCCTTTTGTTTCCTTACGATACCCCACAAATAAACACTTGTCAGATTTAGGTGCTAGTTTTTCTGAGACTTGTCGTTTTACGTAAGCCTCACAACCCCAAATCTTAAGGAAAGACAAACTAGGTCTTTTCCCGTATCATATCTAATATGGTGTTTTATCAACCGCTTTAGAAGAAACTCGATTTAGAGTGAAAGCTGCAGTTTGTAATGCATAACCCCAAAAGGATAATGGAAGATATGCATGACTCATCATAGATCGAACCATATCTAATAAGGTTCGATTTCTCCTTTCAGAAACTCCATTCCACTGTGGAGTTGCTAGTGGAGTCAATTGGGAGACAATCCCACAATTTCTAAGATGATCATCAAATTCTTGGCTCAAATATTCACCACCTCGATCTGACCGAAGTGTTTCGATAGTTTTACCAAGTTGATTCTGCACTTCATTTTGAAATGTTCGAAACATCTCAAATGATTCACTTTATGTTTCATTAGATATACATAACCATATCTCACTGAAATCATCGATAAATGTAATGAAGTACGATAACCTCCTCTATCCATTGTGTTTATAGGACCGCTACATTAGTATGTATTAGACCCAATAAATAACTTGCCCTTTCACTGTGTCCAGTAAAGGGACTTTTAGTCATCTTGCCTAGTAAACAAGATACGCACTTTTCATATATTTCTAAATCAAATGAATCTAGAAGTCCATCTTTATGGAGCTTCGTTATGCATTTCTCGTTTATGTGCCCGAGACGACAATGTCAAAGATAGGTTTGATTCAAATCATTTGACTTGAATCTCTTTGTATTTATGTTAAAAATTGGAGTATCAGTGGACCTTTTCGTGCTTAGAATATAAGACCATCACACAAATCAGCATTTGCATAAAATATACATTTACGAGAAATGGAACATCTATTATTCGCAATAATAAAATCAAAACCATCCATATCCAAGCATGAAATAGAAATGATGTTTCTGCTCAAGCCAGGCACAAAATAGCAATTATTTAAAGTTAAAATAAGTCTACTAGGTAAGATTAAGTCATATGATCCAACAACCAAGGCAGCAACTCTTGCTCCATTCCCTACGTGGAGGATGACTTCTCCTTTCATCAACTTTCTACTTTTGGTGAGTCCCTGCACATTTATACAAATGTGAGATCCATATCCGATATCTAATACCCAGGAACCACTAGTAGATAAATTAATTTCAATAACATAAATACATATAGTAGTAGTAGTCGCACTACCTTTTTCTTTTTAGATGTTCCAAATAGAGTTTGCAATTTCTGAACCAATATTTAGGTGCATGATAGAAATGACAATTTTCTTCCTTTTCTTTTGGGTGTTTTGAAGCAGGAACAGGCTGGGGCTTGACTTGTTCCACAGGCTTTGCGACAGGTGCAGCAGCAGCCTTGACAACTTTAGCCTTGCCTTTATTCTTCATTCCCTTTCCTTTTTGGACCATCAACACATTACTAGAGGGTTTTTTGGTATTTTGTTCAGTAGTTTTGAGCATCAAATGCAACTCCAAAATTGATTTCTCTGTATTATTCATATTGTAGTTCATCACAAATAGTGAGTAACTTTCTGGTAATGAATTCAGGATCAAATTCGTAGCCAACTTTTGGCTTATGGGAAATCCGAGTCTATCAAGCTGGTCAACATAGCCCTTCATCTTCAAAACATGAGGACTAACTGACGCACCCTCAGTCATCTTGCAAGAATGTAGGTTTTTTACTGTCTCGAACCTTTCTTACCTAGCTTGTTGTTGGAACATTTCCTTCAGCGTTATAGCCATATCGAATGCTTTCACTAGTTCCATGTCCTTTTGAAGTTCAGGAACCATAGTTGCCAGCATAATACATGCAACATCAGTAGAATCGTTGACATGCTTATTATGCGCATCCTTCACAGCTTTCGTAACATTGGCTGGTGGGTCCTTAGGGATTGGAGCATCCAGGACATACAACTTGCGTTCATGTTTAAGAAAAATTCTCAAGTTTCTGAACCAGTCAAGAAAGTTAGTCTCGGATAGCTTATCCTTCTCAAGGATGGATCGCAGTGACATGGGATTATTATTACTTGAAGAGGCCATTGATCTACAATAAAGATTACGCAAAGTTTATTTTAGTATAGAAGAATAGACTCCCACTAAATTAACAACTCTCCTAAAACACACTGTTTATTTAGGGGACTAAAATCCATATTTCACCTAATTTTATGACAGCTATGGCATGAAACATAGAACTAGATTATTTAGGTAGGTTACAATTACCAATTACATCTTATATAATTTTAGATACTTTTATGAGATACTGGACATCTTATGTCTTATCATGTTTTTATCTCATCATGTGCCTAAAGCTCAAAACTATTTTGATAGTTTTATTAAGTCGGGTCATTTTAAACATTTAGGTAACTCTTATCCAACTTGTCTCACCAAGATAACACAATACACTCAGCTATGGCTAAAACTGTATTAGTGTGATCGAGGCCTTGACAAGTGTTTAAAATGGATGGCATGAGACTTAAAATTTAATAGAGGGATTTTATTCAGTTTTAGTGATTTTATGTAAACAATGAAATATCATATATTTTATTGATTTGTTCAATCCCTAAACAATTTGGAGGTTTTTTATACTGTTCACTAATAAAAGAATTTACGTGGGCTAGGATTAGTTAGACGGCGGTCCCGCGGCCAGTCAGCGGGCGGTGGTTAGCGAGACGAGGGAACAGGGGGCATCGCCCCCTTTTTTTTTTAGGAGACGAATTTTAATTCCGAAAATTAAAATTCGCTATAGAAAATCATCTTTTTCGCTGATTTTATTATCCTAAATTTACCCCTTAATTTATACTAAAATTAAGTCAATTAAAACATTTTTAATTAACTCGAACCCACATCTAACTAATCATCTTATCCTAATCCAATTCGGACTTAAGATATTTGAATCCTAACATATCACCAATAACAAAATTCTCCATATTTATCTCCTATCCATTAGGGATAACGAAATCGATTTTGCTAATATCTATTAATCTAATTTGTTATCTATCTCTTATCAAATAGAATATTCATAACAAAATAGATATAAAGAGATAAATAAACAATTTCAAAGATTAATTATTTGCAATTTCGGTCCTCGTCTAAATAATCACAAACATGTCATTGAATCATGAACTACTATCCCAATCGAACCTAATCATATTAGTTTCGAATTAATATTTAGACTTACATAATTTAAGAAACGTAAAACAATGTAAATAAATATGCAAACTGAATTACAGAGATTTCATCCATGCATCAATACACGAAAAATAAAGATTATACCTAATGGTGTCATGGATCACAGAACATGAAATTCAATTCATTAAAATTATTCGAATTAACCTAACATGGTTACTGGGATGTATGAAACTGATTTCAATTAAATCACGAATATATGTATCATATACACAAAACATGATAATAAATCTCACAGAAAACTTATGTATATAACATATACATCAACTATTAACATGCTTTCAATCATATATCATGTATATATTAGAAGAAAACATGCAATGTTTTTAATGGAATCGAACTCGAAGGCTCTGATACCACTGTTGGGTTTTGGGGTTCATACGCAGCGGAGATTACAAAACAATTTCGACAAAAACCCCAACAGATCCGAATCTAATTCCATTAAAACGTTTAAACCAAGAAAACTTAATCATACCTCGGTCGCAAAATACCTTTCTGAAGGTTGATCTATCTCTAAGACGTTGCCAATGACGAACGCCCTCTGCGAGTAGTCCACACAAGAACGGCGACCGAGATTCGAAGTGCTAGCTTCAAGAGAATACCAAACCTTTTTGTTTCTCTCCAAAATGATATCGAGCGTACCAGAAAACCCTAATTCGTTTCTAAACGAAAATAGAGTTTCGGCCCTCAAATTTCATCCCTGTGTTCTAACTTAAAGCGTCTATTTATACAACCCTTGTATATAGATGGTTAAGTAAATTACACATATACCCCTACTTAAAGAAATATAAGTGTAATACACGACAAGGATGTTTCTGTCATGAATCTTATCATATAAAATTCATTTTTTGAACCATCTTAAAATCTCGCAAAACCATTCTTAGTGTGCGACCCAATAGGCTCATACAACGTTGGCAGTGTACCAAAACACATTTTGGTATACAAGTCATAAGCGGCCCCTAGCAAGACATTATGACTACCCAAGTTGTACGAATATCAAATCGATATAACCTAATCGATAGTGTATACAACATCCTTTTGTCACACGATATCCTTTTGATCAAACATAAGGCATGGAATTGTCATCCAACATGTTCAATCGTACTAGTCTCGGTCTCTAGGTAGACTGAAAACATCCAAGTGACATTGATCAATATCAATTCACTTGGACTAGGCCTTTTAACAGTCTAACACATCGAGGGATCCACTGGATATCTCTCTTTATATGAGAGGGACAAATTCTATCTCGATTACACAACTTCATCACATTGCTCACACAATAACCAATCACAACCTTTGTAATCGTCCGGTTAAAGACAACGTTTGATTGTATCAAATCATTGTGTTCCTAATGTTGAAGTCTCTGGTAATCTCAAGTCAGAGGACTAAAAAATATACCTATCATGAGAAACAACTATGACTTAATCCATGTGATGTTCTCATAGCGGGTCATTCCAGTACTTTGTTCCCTAACAAGTACTTGTGATCTTGATTCGTGTCCCTATACGTATAATCACCATATGATCATCAATCAAGATTCACACTAGTCTTAATTCATTATAGTTCCCAGTATAATGATCGACTAGGGACATTTAGGATATTTCTGCAAATACCCATAGATTTTATTATAATGTAAACATGTAAATTAATTATAATAAACAACAAATGAAATCATCTATTTTATTAACTAAAAGTATTCATAAAGACAGTTAATGGATTGACCTAGGGCACATGCCCCAACATCCTTGTATCTATTTCTATCTTACAATATTCTCGTACTTGAGTTAACTCAATAAATTACACAACTATACCAAGGATTCCTGGATCAATCATTTTTATTATTCAATTATTTCAAGATTTCTTTTCTTTTTCGTCTTTTGTTGAATACACGAAAATCTAAATTTTCTCAATTATAGTCAAATCTGTCGATTTGCAGTTAATAGTCAACACTTATACCACTAACTTATCTTTGAAACTTAGTACTTGCACGTGCAAAATCTGGCATGAACCAATTTACCATCACAATTTACAACTCTTTATGGTAATGTCGTGCTCCTCCTAGGTCTTCAAAGATTTCATCTTTATATATTCTTAACTCCGATTGTATCATAATGAAAACTAGATCTCAGCTAACTCATGAGAACATATGGTTTCATTTTATTAACAAAATGAGTTGTCACTCATGGCAATGAATATTTATTCCCATTACTATATATTTTTCTTTGCAACTCCTCAATTTCTCACTTTCATCGACCACTCATTCTCCCCAACTTAGACTGCACCAGTCTAAAACATCAGATTATCTCACTAGCTCATTGCTATGTTTGACATTAAACTATCTTCAAACCATTTCAATTTTTGAATTCTCAATTTCATTTTTCAATATTACTCAACTAGTCTCATCACTAGTATTAAGTCTCATCCCGAAGTGAATTATTATATTAGAGTTATACCTAAGTCATTAATATATCATTCTTTCATAAATTCCATTCTCCTAATACACGTCTCAAGGTCTAGATCCAATAAATACTTCTTCACCGACTATTATTATTCTAATAATGATGGTGAGAACAAAGACCATTGAAGAAAATTACTTGAAGAATGAATTTAATCTTTATCTTTATAACTTTTTCATGTCTTTCCTTTTTCACATTTCTTGAAGTTAAGACACTCTTGAGCTCTTACCTTCAATTGTTTCTCATATAGTGAGAAATTGATGGGCTTCAACCATCTTATTACCATTTAGGAAAATACATAATACGTATATCGATCGTGTAGATATAGTAAAACATAGCAAATGACATAACTCAGTCTTTTATCTTTTAATTAGCCCCTAAAATTGTGATAAAAACCGTTTATTACGTCTTAAATTTCTACGTAACTCGACACAAATCTTAGAGTTAGTAAACTTAGGTATCAAGGTATCTCAGAGCTAGGAAACTTAACTTCGATACCAAACTGTATCCAAGCTATTCTTTATTTTGAAACTCATTCAAAAGTAATAGCCTAGGCTCTGACCAAGCACTGATACCAACTGTAACGACCCTCATGCTAATTAAGAAATCGTTCAACCTGAAACCCTAATTAAGCCTTGGTACACCAACCAGACTTAACTAGAGCCAGCAACCTAATTTTCAACTCCTGATAAACACAATTATATATCGAATATTAATAATAAAACAAATAATAATAAACGCGCATAATTTAAAAACTTTTCACAATATTTAATATGATATACAAAACCAATTTAAACTGAAATAAACCTCGATAATACAAAACCTTCCCAACCCTTATGATAATACAAAACTATAACTCAATACAATATATAAACAAGGGAAGAATCATTACATCGAAGAGAAGAGCTAGACTCCTCAGCCTTCTTTGTCTAATAATTATCGCGTTCGTTGATATTCCTTAAATGTTAATTGGGGTGAGCGCTCCAACTTTCTCAGTAAGTACGTACTTATAGAACTATCAACAATCTATATAATATTCAAGAACATTATGCAATAACAATATGCACCAATGATAACTAACAATAATATGGAAAGCATATAAATCAATAGATAATGGATGCAAAGCAAGTATCATGAACTATTACACTACGATCCCCATTTTATTTATAAAACTAGAATCGATTACCCACTGACGTTATTAATGCGATTGCTAGACCAACACATTGCGCATATGTGCTCTCTAGCCCATCCATTAATGCCCAATGGTTATATTCTAAACCCTTTAGTGAATACGTAACCTAGGCAACCTATAAACAGAGTAGGAAGTTATATATAGGCCGAGAAGGTAAGCCATTCGTTTAACTATATAACCTGGTCTTAGTTCCGGGAACTAACTCTCGTGAATCACAGTAAATACAATTTTCCATTTATTGAAAACTATCATAGTGTACATAGTCCCCCATTTCAGTCCATAAACTATATGAACTACATATACTAGAATATCCAGGCAAATTTGATAATTAAACGAATCCATGCTTACCTCAAGTTAAGTCTCCATTTTCAATTTCCTTAACTTTCGAGTCACTCGACCTTTCTCGGTGTTCAATAACCTATCACAAACTGTTTAAGGTCATTAAACGTTCAATTTTCTCATTTTTAGAACCCTTAAATTGATCCCAAATAAATTCGAAATCAATTTACTAATTTTCGGGTCAGTTGACAATTTTCATGTTTTTCAAAGTAAAATCCCGGTATAAAGTCTCGATCGACTTCCGAATTCTTCACTTTTTATAAAAATATCAAATTTTTATTGATTTGGCCTACAAATATGTTTTTTTCCAATCTTTCTAGAATTTTTCCTAAATTCCCAACTTTTTTCTCCATTTTTCTTCTACTTTTTGTAATTAAGAATGGGGTTTGACCTCTAAACCGGACCGGTTCAGGCCCGATTCGGGGGAACCAAACCCACATTCTTCCTTCTCTCGACTCCCCTGCATCACCGAAACCAGTTTCCTTTTTTTTGTTTGGTTTACTGGGGTTGGGTTCGGCCCTAACCCCAGAGCGACCTTGGGAAGGAGAGAGCTCATCTCCTTCCTCAAACAGCCGAACTATCTCCTCCATGACCAAACCTCTATGACCGATTCACAACAATCAACAACTACAACAACAACTACAAGCTTACCTGCGATTCGAAATCTCTCTCTCTCTCTCTCTCTCTCTCTCTCGCTCTCCTCGCTCTCTTTCGTTCTTTTGTTCGATTTTCAAAATCGAAATGGATGTGTTGTTCTGTTCATCTGTTGAGTTTGAGGGGAAGTATTTGATTTCCTCGAGACTCATTCAATGCGAATCTTGAGGCAAATCTAATGATCCTATTCCTTTCACTTAAGCCTTAATCATTCTCGAGATACGCTAATGTGTATCCCGAGGTCGAACTTGATGGTTATCCACCATCACAACCGCTTTATATGTTTTAATAAATTATTTATATATCAGTTATATATAAATTATATATTTATATAATATAAATATAATATATATAGTTTATATGTTTTAATATATAGGTTATTTATATATTTATATACTTATAAATTATTGTTGTAAATTGAATTGGAACTTGCTAACAAGTAGAGAAGGAAATAGAAGACTAAAAACTTCTACTACTACAAACTACTACTATAAATGAGAAGAGAAGAAATGAGATAGTTGGAATGAGAAGTTTCATTCAACTTGGTGTGTTCTTACAATGAGGTTAGCACCCTTTATATAGGTCATTTGGTATGATGACAAATGTGCCTTAGCAATGTGGGACAATTAACATATACACCCCATGTCATACAACACTTTATAAGTAATCAATGTGGGACAATTAACACATACACCCCATGCCATACAACACATTACAAGTAATTTGACAATACATGGAAGAGTTGGTGTACATTGAAAATGACAATACAAGTTACATGACTACACAATATGTTGGAGTGCATGCACGATCATCCACACTTCACAACACTCCCCTTGGATGACACTTGCTTAGAGATTGTGCCTCGTTAAAACTTTTACTAAGAAAAATCATGTGGGAAAAAATATAGTAAAAGAAAAAGAGTACACTATTCTCATAAATATTAAGACGGGCATAATATTGTTAAGATTGCCTCATTAAAAACCTTACTAGGAAAACCTAATGGGATAAAACCATAGCTAAGAGAAAAAAGAGTGCAATACACTAATCAATAACTCCCACTCATGTGAACATGGGTGAAACTTGTTCAGTTTCTTTACTTGCAATGTCTTTAAGTTTACGCAAGCCAATACCATATGTAAGCCTTTTAAATGTCGTAGTTGGTAAGGCTTTTGTAAATAAATCAGCAAGATTATCACTCGATCAGATTTGCTTAACATCAATTTCACCATTCTTCTGAAGCTCATGCGCATAAAAGAATTTTGGTGAAATATGTTTTGTTCTGTCCCCTTTTATGAATCCTTCACTTAATTGTGCAATACATGCTGCGTTATCTTCATATAATATTGTTGGAGAATCTTTTATTGAAGGCAATCCACCTGATTCTTGAATATGTTCAATCATGTTTCTCGACCATACACATTCACGACTTGCTTCATGAATTGCAAGTACTTCAGAATGGTTGGAATAAGTAGCAACCATAGTTTGTTTGACTGACTTCCATGATACAGCAGTATTACCAAATGTAAATACATATCCCGTTTGAGAACGGGCCTTGTGGGGATCAGATAAAAATCCAGTATCAGCATAACCTTGGAGATTCAATTTTACCCCTCTCGAGTAGAATAAACCCATGTCACTTGTTCCTCGAAGATATCGAAAAATATGTTTAACACAATTCCAATGTCTTCGAGTTGGTGAAGAGATGTATCTTGCAAGTAGGTTGACGGCAAAAGCAATGTCAGATTTTGTACAATTTGCAAGATACGTAAGTGTACCAATTGCACTTAAATATGGTACCTCCGGACCAATTAGCTCTTCATCACTTTCATGAGGTCGAAATGGATCCTTATACACTTCAAGTGATCCGATAACCATTGGAGAGCTCAATGGATGTGATTTGTCCATATAAAATCTTTTTAATATTTTTTCAATATAATTTGATTGATGGACAAGTACTCCACTTGAAAAATGCTCAATTTGCAAACCAAGACAAAGTCTTGTTTTTCCAAGTTCTTTCATCTCGAATTCATTTTTCAAGTATTCGGATGTTCTAACGATATCGTCGTGGTTTTCCACTATACTTAAATCATCAACATATACATCAATAATCACAAATCCTGTTAATGATCTTTTAATGAGGACACATGGGCAAAGCGGATTATTTACATATCCTTCTTTCAGTAAATAATCACTAAGAAGTTTGTACCACATTTGTCCGGATTGTTTCAACCCGTACAAAGACCTTTGTAATTTTATATAATGCATGTTATGAGGTTTTGATTTTATTTCATCAGATATTACAAATCCATCAGGGATTTTCATATATATCTCACTGTATAGAGATTCGTAAAGATATACTATAACGACATCCATTAAATGCATATCAAGCCCTTCAGAGACCGCAAGGCTTATCAAGAACTGAAATGTGATTGCATCTATAACATGAGAATATGTTTCCTCATAATCGATGTTAGGTCTTTGTGAGAAACCTTGAGCTATAAGTCTTGCTTTGTACCTTGTAACTTCATTTTTTTCGTTTCTCTTTCGTACAAATACTCACTTATATCCAACAGGTTTTACGCCATCTGGCGTTTGGACAATCGGTCCAAAAACCTCTCGTTTCCTTAACGAGTTTAGCTCTGCTTGGATAGCATCTTGCCATTTTTGCCAATCAAGTCTTTTTTGACATTCGTCCGCTGATCGTGGTTCTGGATCATCATCATTTTCACATATTTCAAAGGACACATTGAAAGCAAATATATCATCAGGAACGATTTCATTTCGATCCCAAATCTTACCAGAGTTTAAATAATTTATTGAGATCTCATTATTTTCATCTTTTTCCCCTTTTTCTAGAGGAAGTTGTTCCTCATCAAAATCAACTTGTTCTGACAAACCCTTATCAAAGGATTCTTGTGCTTTCTCATGAGTATTTAGATTTATATTTATTTTTACTCTCGTTTTCCTCTTTCGAGGAATTGTATCTTTTGAACCAACCGGTCTTCCACGCTTTAAGCGGTTCGTTGGTTCTTGTGCATTTTGTTGAACAGAGACATCAATTCTTGCAGGAGCATTTACAGCTGGAATATGTGATTTTGTCACTTATTTTGCATCATTAAATGCATCTAGTAATTGATTTGCGATTTGTTGCAAATGAATGATCTTTTGAACTTCAAGTTCACACTGATTTGTGCATGGATCATAATGTGATAAAGTTGATGCATTCCAAGCAATTTCGCGTCATTCCTTTTTGAATTGGTTTCTTATCTCCTCCTAATGGTGGGAAAATTGCTTCATCAAAGTGACAATCAGCAAAACGTGCAATAAATAAATCCCCTGTTAAGGGCTCAAAGTATCTTATAATGGACGATGAGTTAAATCCAACATAAATCTCAAGTTTTCGTTGTGGACTCATCTTAGTTCTATTGGGAGGTGGTATAGGAACATACACTGCACAACCAAAAATTCTCAAGTGTGAAATATTTAGTTGTTGACCTAAAATGAGTTGTATGGGGGAATGTTCATGGTATGCAATAGGCCTATAACGAATGATAGATGCTGCATGAAGGACTGCATGTCCCCAAACTGAAGTTGATAACTTAGTTCTCATGATTAAAGGTCTGGCAATTAATTGAATGCGTTTGATCAGAGATTCTATCAAACCATTCTGGGTATGCACATGTGGAACATAATGTTCAATGGTAATTCCTATAGACATGCAATAATTTTTAAATGCTAGAGATTGAAATTCTTCGGCATTATCAAGACGGATGGTCTTGATTGGGTTATCAGGGAATTGTGCTCTTAACTTAATGATTTGTGCTAAAAGTCTAGCAAATGGAACATTGCGGGTTGAAAGCAAACAAACATGTGACCACCTAGTTGATGCATCTATCAAAATCATGAAATATCTAAATGGTACACAGTGAGGATGAATAGGACCACATATGTCTCCCTGAATGCGTTTTAAGAAAACTGGGGATTCCATAACAATTTTACTTGGGGATGGTTTAACTATCAATTTACCTTGAGAACAACTAGCACAATTATAATCACCAGCTGAAAATATTTTGTGGCTCCTTAAAGGATGTCCATGCGAATTATTAACTATTTTTCGCATCATTGATGATCCTGGATGACCAAGCCGGTCATGCCATAAAATGAATGTATTTGGATCATTAATTTTCTTATTCAAGACGACATTCGTTTCGACATGCCTTATATGAGTAAAATATAATCCGGAGGATAAAGCTGAAAATTTTTCTAACACTTCTTTTTTCCCATTTGAAACCAATGTGACATAGAGAAATTCTCTATTATTTTCATTCACGGTTTCAATGTGATATATATTTTGTCGAATATCTTTAAAGCTTAGTAAATTTCTTCTGGATTTTTCAGAGTATAAGGCATTGTCAACATGAATTGTTGTTCCCCTAGGCAACATAATATTTGCTCTTCCAGAGCCATTAATCAAATTGGAGATACCAGATATTGTTTGAATATTAGCCTCAACTAAGTTCAAACTAGAGAAATATTCTCTGTTTTTAAGGATTGTGTGCGTTGTAGCACAATCAGCAAGACATATATCGATCTTATTTGATTCATGATTTGAACACATAATTTGTTGATCCATCTGGACAAATAATGTTTGGTAAATTAGAAAAGAGTCATATTTCATTGATAAAAATCATAATATTTTGCCTTTGATTTTGAAGCATGGTAAAGGTCACAAAATTTTCGGGTATATATATGACAATATTTAGGCAAAATAGCCTTTCATATATAACCAAAAAATGTCACAATTATGATCGCTCATTGTTAATAATTATTTACCCTTTGTAGTGGTGCACCACTTTTGTTCCACCTTTTGTTGGAATTGTCAATACGACCTTTACCTGATATTTTCACCTTTTCCACGTCCATAAACTTATTATTGCGATCATGATCATTATACGCAACATATGCTTCTTAATTTGAAGCTGAACTAATTGGACGAGATCGATATTATATTTATAATATCTCATTATTTTACTCACTACCCATGAGACAAGAAATCAATGCTTAATATTTATTGGATTGACGTGCGCACTCGATATTTGTTGCAGCAATAAATCGAGGTGGGCCACGTGACCTTCTTTTTATTGTCTCATCAGTCATATTTCCACATAGCCTCAACATAGAGGTAATTAAAATTGCGGAATTATAATTAATATTTGACTGATTAAATTTATAGCTTGAGATTCAACCGTTCATTTTTAGCTTTTGGAGCATTACCTTTTTTGGTATTTATATATTTATAACTCCATATGGTGAAAATATATATGAAATATTCACTTTTCAAATCTTTAAAGAGATATTGGCAAATGATTGTGTACAACATACAGTCTTGCATAGATGCAAGCTTTATTCATAATTTGTAATATCTAATTATCATGACAAGAATTATAAAAAGGTAACAAATTCAACTATGGTTGATTAATATTTTGAAAGTAAATATAATATAAAATAATTTTCTCTTTTCTTTTATGTAAAAAAAAACATAACATATGATTAAGTATATGTTCACAACTTGATTCATTAATAATCAAATGTACTATTCGTATGAGTTGGTGGGACAACCTTCAGGTTGGGTGGCGAGACAAAGTCTGCTTATTGTCATGCCTCCTCGAACGGGATAACCCGTCTCCCTTTCAATGTTTAGCTTTACCGGGGACAAGGCTTACCCATTATCAACTCAAACTTATAGCATTATTTACATTATAAAATCAAGAATAGAACGATAATTAATCGTTTGTAGTTTTAAGAGAAAACTAATTATGTCACATATTGACTATTGATTTCTGATGTAGAAGATCGTACAAGACGCAACTACAGAGCATACTTTCGCATTCGGTGACGTTATAATGTATAGTATATGAATAAAGTATGCATATAGAAGTGATGCATGTAATAAAAGGAAGCAACCATGATAATATATAAATAAATTGAACTTATTTAAATAACAAAAGTTATACCTTCCTAGCTTTGTCTCCTTAACAAGCCTTCTTGAACTTCAAGATCTCCTTAATGCTAGAGCAAGCTCGTGCTGATAACGTGTTGTAAATTGAATTGGAACTTGCTAAGAACTAGAGAAGGAAATAGAAGACTAAGAACTTCTACTACTACAAATGAGAAGAGAAGAAATGAGATAGTTGGAATGAGAAGTTTTCATTCAACTTATTGTGTTCTTACAATGAGGTTAGCACCCTTTATATGGTCATTTGGTATGATGACAAATGTGCCTTAGCAATGTGGGACAATTAACATATACACCCATGTCATACAACACTTTACAAGTAATCAATGTGGGACAATTAACACATACACCCCATGTCATACAACACATTACAAGTAATTTGACAATACATAGAAGAGTTGGTGTACATTAGAAATGACAATACAAGTTACATGACTACACAATATGTTGGAGTGCATGCATGGTCATCCACACTTCACAACAATTATATATAAACACATGAACCTATATATTTTCTCATTTAATATCATGAGAAACAAAACTCACAAGCTTAGGGTGTCCAAAACTCACCAAATTAGAAGTAGCGATACGAACGATGTCACGGTGGCCCTTCGCACGTGTTGGTCCTTCCACCGGGGTTTACCTTAAATACACCATTTCACGACCTTAGTGGCCAAGATTTGTGAAGAATTTGGGGTTTGTTTTGAGTTTCTTAGAGGTTTGATTTGGGGTATGCGTGTGTATAATCAATTGGGAAGGAGGTTTAGTTGCTAAAGGATAGAGGCAATCTAAGGATTCATAAAAGTTTTTGGGGTCCTTCAAGTAAAAAATGAAAACAAACTAGGGCTCGTTTAGCAAATAACGGGTTTCGTTTAGTCGTTCATTTTTTTATATCTGTGGGTGTCCAGGCGAACCTGATTATTCCTATAAGGCCTTGGTGCAATCGGCATTAGCATATTGTTAGCCCCTCACTAGCATGACCCTAGTAGGCTGGGCTAGGCAGCGAAAAACCTAGCAAATATTCGAGTCTCGGTGGACTCGGATGGTTCCATGAGGCTTGGTTGCGAGATAGCATGCGGATGGATGAGGCGGAGCACATGCGCGGACGATGTAACGGCCCGAATATAATTTACCGTTATTTATGACGTGTTTGTAGACGTGGCGAACAACTCATACGCTCGTGGGACCCGCAGTTATGCTTGTGCGCATCTGGAGCTAAGTAAATAGTACTTTTGTGTACTGAGTTGTATAAATTGTGATGTTTATATTGAATTCTATATGGCATCGCAATGTGTGTAAATATATTACCTTTGACGCGTGAGACCGTATGTTAAGTATTCACCTCGATATGCGTGTCAATGCGGGTACTGGGTTGTTTAACCGACTTAACACTAGACCGGGGAAATAATACACACAAAATGAATAAACTTTGCTAAATAATTAATATGGGATGCATATTTGGTGGTTAAAGACATGGTAGTACGCGTATGTCGCAGTTCGGGACGAGAAACCAGGCGTCGAAACACCCAAAAATGGACTTGTGTTAAGAACAAGAGCGAGTGTGCTAGCAGAGTCACAAATGGAGTCATTGGAGTATAGAAAGGGAGCAAATAAGACTCTTTGGGTTGCCTTGAGATTCACATGTGATAAGGGATGCCAATTGACTATAAAAAGTCAATAAGACCTTATTTTCACCACCTTTCTCTCTCCTCATCTTATCATCTGAGAATTTCAGTGAAGGAACAAGGGTTTGTTGATTTCTCTTGGTGATTCAAGGAGCCTGGAGAGGTGAAACATTAAAACCAATGCGAGAATCATAAATATCACACATTTCTTTATCTTTTGATCATAATTTTGTAGATGTTGGTGAAGATTTGAGATGTGTGAGTTGTTGTTGTGATGGGTTTCTAGTGTTTTGAAGTGTTGTTGTTGGTGTTGTGGTTGTTGTTGGGTTGGTGGGGTTGAGGAAAACCCATAAAATTTTCAGTTGGTTGTTATCCAGAACGCAAGTAGAAGGCTAGCGTGCTAGACCAGAAAAGTAGCGCGCTAATGTTCGCTTGGGGTAAGAATGTCTAACGGGCTGGGCATTTAGCGCGCTAATGCACCCATGTTTTGACATACTTTGTGCAAAATGACTTAAAACATATACATATGACTTAATATCAATGATATGTGGACTTAGGTCATTACAGGCTGTAATTTGGGATATCCGGGACTAGGCGGAGCCGGATCAGGGGTTAATGAAGGGACACGGAGTGCGATGTGAGGTGTGTAGTATCTAAACTGAAATTACTCGAGCGGTATTTACTTTTCTTTTGCATTCATTTTCGGTCTTTGAATACTCTATTCCTAGTGTGGTTAAATGGACGGACGTTGAGGCTCTCCCTCCATGTCATTTTTGTATGTACGTCCACTAGGCCATAGCACGTGTGCCATCTCAGTGAATAAGGCTACCCGAGAGAATGGCGGGCACGTGTGGGTGCGTCATAGGTTCCACGTCGACCATCTAACGGATCCAGATACTGGTCTTGCTTAAGTGCTATTCATCGACAGTAGTCTGTGGAAGAGTCCGAAGTATGGCGCTAGTTTGACCTTAGGGGCTAGGAATACGCACTTTGAGTTTTCCCTATTACATTTGCATGCGATGAGCACAGTTGTCTTTATTTTATTTCCGCATGTTTATTTAATAGACTTATTTCAATTCTCGTACTTACTTTCGATATTGCTCACTTAATTTCTTTGGGAATACTCACTCTCGGACTCGTCATCTGTCTTTTTATGATGGCTTGAGTGCAGGTCCTAGTACAAGTAGGAGCAAAGGCAAGCTGTCGGAATACAAAAACTTGTAATCGGGCTTGTACATTTGTATATATTTATTTATTTTTATTTTGGGATTTGGGACTTTTGTAAGACACTAGGACTCTGTACTGTTGATATTTTGATACATTGAGGTACAGATGTCATATGGGTTTTCCATATTAAATATCAGAGTTAATTTGCATGACTTCTGTTTTGATTTATTTGAATATAAACATATGACTTGAGTTCAGTAATAAGTAAATTGTTGTTTTCTTGAGGTTAATTATGCTAAATGGTGGATGAGTTGGCATGTGGGACATAGCTTGGCGTTGGTAGGCCAGGTTGTGGGCCCGCATCGGCCCCCGTGGCGGTCTATTTAGAAAATGGCCCGTTACAGACGAGGTCGCACCAAGGCACGGCGCCTGGGCGCGGACGAGGTTACGCCTTGGCATGCGTCTTGGCACATCCCTTGGCACAGGCATAGGAAACACCTTAGCAGATTCCTTTGGAAAGAGCAAGGTCGCGTCTTGGCACGAGTAAGGCTGCACCTTGGCAAATTCCTTTGGCACCAGCAAGGCCGCACCTTGGCAGATTCCTTTAGCCCAAGCAAAGTCGCGTCTTGGCACAAGCAAAGCCTCGCCTTGGCATGAGCAAGGCATACCTTGGCAAGGGTTGACAAAGTCAAGTCGTACGATTGGTCTCATTTCTTGATGTTTCCTATTGGAGTTGTGGGAACGGCTTAACATCTACTATAAGGAGGGGTGTGTCCTCTCCTAGGGGCGGTATGGGCATAGAAGCAAGGGAGACCCTCGAGCATGCTTTGGGCAACCATGCCAAGGCAAGACCCACGGACCCATGGTCCAAGCCACCCCGAGCCGGTGGAACGCGACCGAGCCCCGCTAGTACCCAGGGTGGCTAGGCTCAGCTAGGCACCACCGTGTAACGGCCCATTTTAGTAATTGTTATCAAATTTGCAGACGTGGACGCCATCTTGAACCCACGTGGACGCCACGGTAGGCTTGGACACACGGAACTTAGGTATGGATGTTTATGGTGTGTTAGTTGCTTATTTGCGGTGTAATTTATTTAAATACATCGCATGTGTGTATGTTGAAAAATATTATGTGCGAGGGTGTGAACGGTATTTCGCCTCGATATGCGTGTCGACGCGGGTGTCGGGTAGTTGACGGGACCGAATATTAGGACCAAAAAGTAACACACGACAAGATTGTGTGAATTGCAGTCGCCTCGATATACATGTCGACACAGGTTTCGGATAGTCGACGGGACCGACTATTAGGTCGGGAAAACGAAAACACACAAATTAAATAAAAGTTTTGTCACGTAACGAATATGGAATATATATTGGGTTACGAATGACGCGACGGTGTGCGGATATCACGTTTATGACGCAAAATCGGGCGTCGAAACGCCCGATAATACCAGCAAGTGTCGTAGCGGTGTCACAATTTGGTGTCACACTCATATAACCCCAAGCAACATTTGTCACACACTCCCGCCACTTGTCCACCACCTACCTACCTACATATACCACACCACACACACTCATGCACACGGTTTACACACACACACGAGAGAACCTGGAGGCCGGGAGTGAGGAAGAAGGAAGAGAATGAGAGGAGAAGGAGCAGCAGGGACGCGCGATTGAGGTGAGTTTGGAGGCGGTGGTTGTTGTTGTTTCGGGTGGTTGACGGTGGGGTGGAGAGTGGGGTTCGGCCATAGAGGCCGAACCCCATGGCCACGGTGGTGATGGAAGGGGTGCCTCCCCTGCCATCGGTTCCACCGGGGTTGGGGTGAGAGCCACCCCAACCCATCACCCGAGAAGAGGAGATGAATCACCGGAGAAGAGGAGATGGAAAAAAAATACACCGGGCACTGGTTCGAAAACCAGTTGGCGCGTGTGCACCCCCTACTGGACCTGGCCGAGCCCAGAAGGGGCCAAGCTCGGCCCATGGGTCGAGCCTGGACCATTCCGGTCCATGGCCGGCTCGGGTCCGACCCGTTTGGGTTGACCCGACCCAAACCAAACTCAGGCCGAGCCGGGTCGGGTCCGACCCATTTTGGTCGACCCGGCCCAAACAATAAAACCAAAAAAAAAAATTTGGAAAAAAATTTCAGAAAAATTGGAACAATTCCGAAAAACATAAATTTCGATCAAATAAATAGAAAATGATAAAATTCTATGAAAAGAAAATACATGGGAATGTCGGACACGACTTTTTGCGGGGTTTTGCCTCGAAAAACGTGGAAAGGGCAATTTGGCCTAAAAATTTTAGAAAATTATTGTTGCTAACTTAAATTATTAATAAATGGACATAGGTTGATACGGTGATCAATTGGCGACCAAGGATTCAGTGAACTTGGACTCGGGGATTGATTACAGGGTAGGAGAGCTCGTTGTGAGGTTTGTAAAACCCAAAGGGAAAACTCTCAAGTATTTATTTTACTTTTGTATTTTCATTCATTTTCATTATTCCTTGTGCTTTTTATTACATTCATATCTTGTCATCTTTTAGACGGTTGGTTGAGTTACTCCCACCGGATGTTTCGTTGTGTGTTTATCCATTCAAAACCATAGCATGTGTATCAGGAGTTCTTGGTGGATAACGACCCGAGCTATGGAACTGATGCACGTGTCGGTGCGTCGTAGGTCTACGCCGGCCACCGAGAGGGATTAGGTTATAACTAGTTGGGTGCACCCACTAATGGGATCATGGAAGAGAATCTCGAAGTATGGTCTAGTCTGACTGGAATGGCACACATATTTGCACTTTATTGTTATTTATGCATGCGATGCCCTACTTACAGTTGCCTGTTTACATTCTGCATGCTTATTTAACAGTATTTATGGACTTCCACTTGTTTATATTAATGCTCGGAGAAGTTCCTTGGGATTTTACTGACTGGACTCGTCATCCATTTTCTTCTGTGATGATTGAGTGCATATCCGAGTACCAATAAAGGCAAGGGAATCTTAGGCAACTACCTCTGATTTCCTATCGTCACAGACTATTGTACGTGTGATTATTTTGGTATTTTGATTATTTTGGGAACTGGGGAGGGATATGACCTTGTATATGCTTACGTATATATGGTACAACTGTTTACTTCGAAATTTACAGGGTTTTTCCACATTAGGTTTGTTTAATTATTTCACGAACATTTTTTTTTTCGTTTAAAACACAACTTTCGCTGAATATATTAAGTGGATCTGAATTTCGAGACAGAGTAGGACGGGTAGGTGTCGTACAAGTGTAGTTGGGCCAGCTGGCGAGGAGTACACGGAGACAAGTCACCCCGGGCGGCGACGGCCGCCGCAGTTGGTATCAAAGCCAGGTTCGACTTAAAATATTGTGACACCAACGCCACAGTTGGTGTAATGAACTTAGATGTGGAAACCCGAAGTAATTGCCTTGGAACTTTAGTTAGGAAGTGATGTGAGGCGGTTAGAATTAGAACTTATATATATGTTATATTTTCATGTTACTATATGATATATGTATATACCTCGAGACTAATCTGGAGCATGTTATTGATGCAGATTATGGACGGACAGACTGGTGCGCCGTTTGAAATCGGACAGACTAGCGATGCGACTAGGATGTTCCGATTAGGGCGAATGTGGAGGATAGACTCTCGGCCCAGGAGACACAGATGGCCGAGGTATTACGGCAATTACGCGAACAGACCGCAGTACTGGCGGCACTCACTTCAGCTAGAGAGCCTATAGCTTTGACTGTACCGGCGGAGACAGCTGATGTTCAGGGGATACCACAAACACCAGTTCAGGGGGTAGCGGCAAAGGGACCCACAGATACCACTACCACAGTTATTCCTTTGGGGATGTCTACTCTTGCGCCTCCACACACGACGACGGACCAGGTTACTGCCACCCCCGCTGCTAACACTCCTTCGACCTCAGCATTCGTTTTGGCGCCATAAGCGAAATTATTGAGAGAGTTTATGAAGTTCCAGCTTGGGTTCTTTTACGGCTGGGGGAGATGGATAGTGTCCCATCGGCATTTTCATAAGCTGAGAGGAATGAAGAGAAATACAGGCGCGACTTTCGAGGACTTGTTTGAGAGGGAATGCGGCAGTCTGGTGGACGACATATACGAATACTCATCCGGAACCGACGACATGGGCTGAGTTTAGGGAACTATTATATGATCAGTACATATCGATGGAGGTTAGGTTGAGACTGAGGGAGGATTTCTTGGCCCCGCGATAGGGAAATCGGACTTTGATGCGGTATATGGAGATGTTTCGACATTTGCTGCAGTTCTCTCTAGATGTTGTCGAGACAGAGTGCATGCAGATCTATTATTTCACTAGAAAGGTTGATGACAGGATTGCGTCAAGAGTTATCTCGACCGGAGCCACGACATTGCAGGAGATTTTTGACAGGGCATTGGCTCATGAGACGTATATACTGCAAAGGGCTAGCAGACGTTTGACTGGCAGGGAGGTACAGTCAGGGCAGGGTTCTGGGTCCAATCAGAGGTAGAAAAGACCGATGGAGCGTCCGGATAGAGGCCGGAGAAATGATAGACGGGAGAGGGGTCGCCGAGATGATTTTCAGGGCAGTCGATTCCGTTATGAAGAGCCACAGTCAGTTCATGCCATCACCTCATCATCAGTAGATCGACAAAGGTCACAGCCACAAGAGTACATCAGGGTCGAGACTAGGGGGACATGATAGGGGTCAGGTAGACAGGGGTCAAGGTCTGAGATATGGAGATGGACGGACGGGTAGACTAGAGAGCTGTAGATGTCATCGATGTGAGCAGAGGGGACATTTGATGGCTGACTGTCGGACACCACCGTCGCCACGATGAGCGTTAGTACAAACCAGAGATAGAGTATATGCGTTAGCACAGCCAGATAGCGAGGTGACTAGGCAACTTATTGAAGATACATTACTTATATTTGGTCGCCACATGCATGCTTTGTTTGATTCTGGTAGTACTTTATCGTTTCTTACTAGGCGTATTGTTAGATTGTTAGGGTTAGTTACACAACACTAGAGCCACATCTTGTCCTCAATACAGCTTGTTGGGGATAAGATATACCCTAACCGCATAAGTCAAGACGTGATGATAGAGGTTGATGGACATCAGCTACCAGCGGGTCTTCGAGTATTGGAGTACTTAGAGTTTGACACACAGCTCGGGATGGATTGGTTAGCATCCTATCATGCACGGATAGATTGTTACGGCAAGATGATAATGGAATACCGGAGTTTGTATTAATTGGATCGGCAACTGACTTACCCATCACGAGAGGTCAACTAGCTACAGCGCAGGAGATGGAGGCATTTGCAGCGATAGTTGAACCGGAGGTTCGAACGGGGGTACGAATTGAGGATGTTCCGGTGGTTAGGGATTTTGTTGATGTATTTTCAGATGATTTACCCGGATTGCCACCGCCACGAGCTGTTGAGTTCATGATCGAGCTGATACCAGGGATGCAATTGATTGTCAGTCGACCTTATCGGATGGCACCAGCGGAGCAGGAGGAGGTGAGACGATAGTTGGATGAGTTGTTGGAAAAGGGTTTCGTTCACCCTAGTATGTCACTTTGGGGAGCTCCAATATTTTTTGTAAAAAAGAAGGATGGTACGATGAGGATGTGCATCGACTATAGGAAATTGAATCAGGTAACTGTGAGGAACCGTTACCCACTTCTTAGGATTGATGATCTGTTTGATCAACTGACGGGTGCTAGATTCTTCTCGAATATTGATCTTTGCTCGGGTTATCACCAGTTAAGGATATCCAGAAGACTGCTTTCAGCACGAGATACGGCTTATTTGAGTTCACAGTCATGTCATTTGGGCTGACGAACGCTCCATCTATTTTCATGGATCTGATGCACAGGGTTATGAGGCCATATTTGGACAAGTTCGTCATCGTATTCATCGACGATATCTTGATCTATAGGAGGACTCGTGAGGATCACGAGGGACATCTCAGGGCAGTTTTGACGACACTGAGAGAACATCGACTGTACGCAAAGTTTAGCAAGTGTGACTTTTGGCTACGTGCTGTGAAATTGTTAGGTCATGTCATCAGTGAGGGGGGTATCTCGGTGGATTCGTGGAAGATTAGGGCGATCATTGAGTGGAAGACGCCGGAGTCTGTGACTGATATACGGAGTTTCCTTGGACTGGCTGGATACTACCGGCGATTTGTGCAAGACTTTTCCTCGATCGCAGCGGCGATGACGAGACTGACTAAGAAAGACATCTGATTTGATTGGTCAGATGAGTGTGAGCAAGCCTTTCATGAATTGAAGCGAAGATTGACATCTGCTCCAGTATTGACATTGTCGGAGCCAGGCAAGACCTTGACAGTATATACAGATGCACCGGGCATTGGTCTTGGATGTGTGCTTATGCAGGATAGTAGACCAGTTGCCTATCTTTCCCGATGGTTGAGACCCACGAGGAAAATTATCCAGTGCACGACTTGAAGTTTGCAGTGGTCGTCTTTGCACTAAAGGCTTGGAGGCACTATTTATATGGAGTGCGATTTGTGTTGTATACAGATCACCAGAGTTTACGTTACATCTTCACTCAAAGGGATCTGAATATGCGCCAGCGTAGGTGGTTGGAGTTGCTGAAGGACTATGACTTCGTTATTGAATATCACCCTGGTAAAGCGAACGTCGTAGCAGATGCATTGAGCAGGAATGGACTCGATAGTCAGACTGTTTTGCGGCAAATGACACATGAGCATAGCGTATTACAAGCAGCATCAGTTATGTGCATGGCCGAGTTGTCGACTATGGAGTTGTCAGTTGAGGATACCGATCGTATCGATTGAACGAATTGCTGAGTGTCAGAGGGCTGATGGGCTCTATGAGCGGGTCAGTCGTCTGGCACCAAATCCGGAATGCACTGATTGGGCAGAAACCACATATCGATGTTTGAGATACCGAGGGAGATTGTGGATACCTGCAGATTAGGAGATACGGAACGAGATATTTGAGGAGGCACACCGATCTCGTTACACAGTTCATCCTGGTTGGACGAAGATGTACCATGATTTGAAGCGACTATTCTGGTGGCCAGGGATGAAGGCCGACGTAGGTGCGTATGTTAGGAGTTTTCACATTTTCCAGCAGGTGAAGGATGAGCACAAACGACCTGGTGGATTATTACAGCCGTTGGCCATTCCACGGTGGAAATGGAAACATATTACAATGGATTTTGTTAGTGGGCTACCGCGGATATCGAAGCATCACGATGCAGTTTGGGTAGTGATTGATAACCGACGAAATCGGCTCACTTCATTCTAATTTTCATGAAATACATGTTTCCCCAGCTGAGCATATTGTTTGAGCGGAGATTATTAGACTTCATGGGGTGCCAGTTTCCATCGTGTCAGACGGAGATCCCATTGACCTCGAAACTATGGGAGGCAATGCAGGAGAAATTTGGCATCAGGTTGCAGTTTAGTACAACTTATCATCCTCAGACTGATGGACAGTCAGAGCGGCTAATTCGGATTTTGGAGGATATGCTCAAGGCATGCATATTACAGTTTGGGGGTTCGCGAGAAGATTATCTGCCTCTGTGTGAGTTTGCATATAATAACAGCTATCAGGCGAGCATTGGTATGCCACCATTTGAGGCACTGTATGGGAGACCCTGTAGATCACCTGCTTGTTGGGCAGAGTCGGAAGATACAGTGACGGTAGGGCCTGAGATAGTTGTTGATCACACAGAGAAAATTCGACAAATTCGTCAGAAACTGCGAGCTGCATAGGAGAGACAAAAGAAATACATGAATAGTTATCGCGATGGTCTGAGCTATGACGAGGGCGATATGGTGTATTTGAAGGTTTCTCCTTGGAAAGGTCAACAGAGATTTGGCATTAAAGGGAAACTAGCGCCAAGATACGTTGGGCCGTATCGAATCGCACAGAGAGTAGGCCCTGTTGCATATCGATTAGAGCTACCTACCGAGTTAGCTGGAGTTCATCCGATCTTTCACATTTCTATATTGAGACTCGCTAGGTGAGGGCGAGACCGACGATTGAGTTGGGACAGGTGGAGATACAGCCTGACGTGACTTATGAGGAGAGACCGATAGAGATCATTGACCATCGAGTACAGATTCTCCGAAACGGGAACTTGCAAAGGTTCTAGTTCGTTGGTTGCATCATAAGGCAGAGGGACTTACCTGGGAGCTCGAGTCGACGATGAGGACGCGATACCCTCAACTATTCTCTAGTATGGGATTTTAGTTACAGTTAAATTTCGAGACGAAATTTCAATTAGTCGGGAAAACTCTAACGGCCCAATTTAGTATTTTTATCAAATTTACAGACGTGGACGCCAGCTCGGACCCACGTGGACGTCGCGGTAGGCTTGGACACACGGAACTTAGGTATGGATGTTTATGGTGTGTTAGTTGCTTATTTGCGGTGTAATTTATTTAAATACATCGCATGTGTGTATGTTGAAAAATATTACGTGTGAGGGTGTGAACGGTATTCGCCTCGATATGCATGTTGACACGGGTGTCGGGTAGTTGACGGGACCGAATATTAGGACGAGGAAACTAACACACAACGAGACTGTGTGAACTGTAATCGCCTCGATATACGTGTCGACACAGGTTTCGGATAGTCGACGGGACCAACTATTGGGTCGAGAAAACGAAAACACACAAATTAAATAAAAATTTTGTCACAAAACGAATATGGAATATATATTGGGTTACGAATGACACGGCGGTGTGCGGATATCACGTTTCGGACGCGAAACCGGACGTCGAAACGCCCGGAAATACGAGCGAGTGTCGTAGCGGTGTCACGATTTGGTGTCACACTCATACAACCCCAAGCAACATTTGTCACACACTCCCGCCACTTGTCCACCACCCACCTATCTACATATACCACATCACATACACTCATGCACACAGTTCACACACACACACACAACCCAGAGGCTGGAGGCTGGGAGTGAGGAAGAAGGAAGAGAATGAGAGGAGGAGGAATAGCAGGGACGTGCGATTGAGGTGAGTTTGGGGGGGTTGTTGTTGTTTCGGGTGGTCGACGATGGGGTGGAGAGTGGGGTTCGACCATGGCCGAACCCCATGGCCATGTGGGTGATGGCAGGGGTGCCTCCCCCGCCATCGGCTCCACCGGGGTTGGGGTGGAGAGCCACCCCAACCCATCACCGGAGAAAAGGAGATGAATCACCGGAGAAAAGGAAATGGAAAAAAAATGCATCGGGCACTGGTTCAAAAACCAGTTGGAGGAAGAAGGTGCACACGCGCACGCATAGACCTTGGTCGGCCCGGAAGGGGCCAAGCTCGGCCCAGGGGTCGAGCCTGGACCACTCCGGTCCAGGGCCGGGTCGGGCCCGACCCGTTTGTGTCGACCCGACCCAAACCAAACCCAGTCCGGGCCGGGTCGGGTCCGACCCATTTGGGTCGACCCGACCCGAACAAGAAAAAAAAAAAAAAAAAAAAAAAAATTGGAAAAAAATCTCAAAAAATGGAACAATTCCGAAAAATATATATTTCTATCAAATAAATAGAAAATGATAAAATTCTATGAAAAGAAAATACGTGGGAATGTCGAACACGACTTTTTGCGGGGTTTTGTCTCGAAAAACATGAAAAGGACAATTTGGCCTAAAAATTTTAGAAAATTATTGTTGCTAACTTAAATTACTAATAAATGGACATAGGTTTACACGGTGATCAATTGGCTACCAAGGATTCAGTGGACTTGGACCCGGGGATTGATTACGAGGTAGGAGAGCGCGTTGTGAGATTTGTAAAACCCAAAGGGAAAACTTTCGAGTATTTATTTTACTTTCGTATTCCATTCATTTCCATTATTCCTCGTGTTTTTTATTACATTCATATCTTGCCATCTTTTATACGGTTGGTTGAGTTACTCCACCGGATGTTCCGTTGTGTGTCTATGCATTCAAAACTATAGCATGTGTATCAGGAGTTCTCTGTGGATAACGACCCAAGCTACGGAACTGATGCACGTGTCGGTGCGTCGTAGGTCTACGCCAGCCACCGAGAGGGATTAGGTGATAGCTAGTTGGGTGCGCCCACTAGTGGGATCTTGGAAGAGAATCCCGAAGTATGGTTTAGTCTGACTGGAACAGTCACACATATTTGCGCTTTATTGTTATTTATGCATGCGATGCCCTACTTACAGTTGTCTGTTTACATTCTCGCATGTTTATGTAACAATATTTATGGACTTCCACTTGTTTATATGAATGCTCGGAGGAGTTCTTTGGGATTTTGCCGACTGGACTCGTCATCCATTTTCTTTTGTGATGATTGAGTGCAGATCTGAGTACCAGTAAAGGCAAGGGAATCTTAGGCGACTACCTTTGATTTCATATCATCACAGACTATTGTACATGTGATTATTTTGGTATTTTGATTATTTTAGGAAATGGGGAGTGATATGACCTTGTACATGCTTACATATATATGGTACAAATGTTTACTTCCAAATTTACAGGGTTTTTCCACATTAAGTTTGTTTAATTATTTCATGAACATTTTTTTTTCATTTAAAACACAACTTCCGCTGAATATATTAAGTGGATCCGAATTTCGAGCAGAGTAGGACGGGTAGATGTCGTACACGTGTAGTTGGGCCAGCTGGCGAGGAGTACACGGAGACACGTCACTCTAGGGCGGCGAGGGCCGCCGCACATCGAGCAGTCCCTATCCCTAAGCGAAGCATGGACCAAGTCACTTTAAGGCACGGATGGACCAAGTCAAGGTGGTTCCAGGCGGTTGTGTAACTACCTTAGTCATAGCCCCTGACATGACCAAGGCACGTCCGAGAATGTCCCGAACACATGGAGCATGTGGTAACTGACCAAGCAATTATGGTAGTTGTGGAACCAGGTGGCAGCAGGGGAACAAGGCAGTTGGGTAATTGCCTTGACCACAAGGAGGGGTTTTACTTAGTCTACGAATAAATGTAATTAGGACATGTGTCATTGATGGTTATGTAACTACTTGTTGGTTGATCTTTAAAGCCAAAGGCTCTAAGCTTGGGAAAGCATAGAGTACCAGTGTTGTATTTCCATTGAGAGCTTAGTAAAACGTTTCCTTGGTTCCACTGTTTATTGTTCATTTACTTTGAGTATTGGTAGTGCTGAACTAAAGTGGTTCTTAGGCACCACAGGTTGAGTTAAACGAGAAAAACTTCTTTAGGGTAAACCCCTCACTTAATAGCCCCGTGACACATACCCTAGTGGCCCGAGCAATATTGCCACACAAGGGAATCGAAACCGAGGTCATGCATTTAACTTACACAACCCCGCCTTCGCCCTTACCTTTATGGTGTATATATTTCTACCTATATATTAAAAGCACAAATAATGCTTTTTCCTGCGTGACTTGAAATGACCTCATAACCCCTCCTCACTTGCTCTCTCTCTCTCTCTCTCTCTCTCTCTCTCTTTTTTTACGGAATACTTATCTTCTCTATCTTCTCGCAACTTCTCTCGGATTTAGATCTTGTAGTCTTCCAAATATATATGTTGTGTGTAGTCACGGTTGTTTTCTTTCTTGATGCAATGGTAACCTAATTTTATTGGTAATGGCTTTACTGATTTTTTTGTGAAATTGTTTGAATTTATTATTGTTCTATGCTTGTGAGATTGATGACGAAACTCATCTTTTGACATGAAGGAACTATAGACGTTGGTTCGCAACACTCAAAATTGGCCTCGCCACTTCATCTTCTTTCTCACGTTTTCTTCTTCTATTCTCAATCAGTCTTCATCCTAGTTATTTATCTTCACAATTTTTATGTGTTCTGATTGGTTTTGTTACCTATTTTAATTTTTAATTTTTTAAAACTTCCTACACTATTTTCTAATTTTGTGTTTGTGGTTTTAACGTGTTTTATTTTGTAATTTCTAAAATTCACGTAGTTTTCTTGCAATGGAAATTTGGTTAGAATGAGCAATAAAAGTGTCAATTGCTCATCGAATTTACATTATTGTAATTAATCCTTGTTTCATATCTATTAGAAGCTATTTTTAAAGTTTTATATCAATTTATCTATCATTAATGGGATGCCTAATTATGATATATTTATACTAAATTTTATATTTATATTTATATATTTATACGTAATTAACATTATTTATTTCTTCATTAAACTCTCGCGAGCGGATTTAGTCATGTCTGACACGATCATATCATATGATAGAAAAACAAGACAACAGCGTTATAAAAATTAAAAAAAATAAAAAAAATAAAAAACATTACAGGAGCGGATCCTATCATATGATAGAAAAGATTTGACTGCCACAAAAATCATTGCCTTGGATGTTTCGATGGTGTCAACTCACAATATCACAGAGCAACGTATACGATTTTGCAGTTTCTCCAATAAACAATGTAGCCCTAGCCCTAGCCCTAGCTCTGGTAAATGACCTTATCAAACAACGAAGAGACACTTTCCTTCTTCACCCTTTCAAATTGAAGTTTAGATGGATACAAGCACTAACTCTTTTGTTTACAACTCACAATCACCTTTTTTTTGGGTTAGAGAGAGAAACCTATCTTATCTAGATAAAGCTAAAGATGGAATTGCAATTGCAATACTCCATAGACCATAATGGGGAAGGAGAAAATGAAAATTCATGCAAAGCCAACAAAAATGTAACAACTAACAAGGTTCCACAATAAATTAATTACCATATTACACTACTGCATGAGTTCATAAATATGACATTATCCCTACTCACTAACCACTGACCTATCAATTAAATTAATCAAATTTCATACATAAATAACAGATACAAAATTGCTCTCAACTTTTTTTAAGTGTGTGTGGGGGCTCTTGCAGTACCTATGATAGATACATAACACATTTTTTAGTTTTACACAAAAGACCAATTGACAAAAGAGAAAGCAATGCAGTGTACCACATTCTCTTCATTGAAAACTTTCCAAGCAATGGCTTGTTCATATGAAACATGGCGTCCCATTGTCGACACACAAATTCCATTTGGCAGATATGCGAAACCCTGAAAAAAGAATTAGTAACAATGAGAGACTCAAGAAATGACTAGTTATTGATACGTGGAATTGGCTCATGAAGGCATTATATATGGTGATCCTTCCAATATCCCAATTGCATCCGTAACTTCCTATTTACTTCTTTAACTTGCTGGAAGTAACGAAATACTGGATATCTACTACAAATAGTTAAAGCATATTGTTAGTAGTCTGAACAAAGTATTCACATAAGTTACCTGTTGCATGATCTTAGCAAAGTCTGAACACAAAGACTTTTGCCCTGACTCGTCAAAAATCTTATCCAATGTAATGTCCTGCAGAGCCACCAATGTGGTCTCCAGCATGTCGAATCCAGCCTGATTGGAGAATGTAAAAACTGGCAATGACTGCGAACCAATAAAACTCACAATATCAGCTCAGCAGATCGGTGCAGCTCAATTGAGTAAAGGGTAAAGTCAACTGAGTTTTTTATTTGTGAGTGTTTACTGGGATAACAATTTTCAAGGAGTTCCAGTCATACCTTCAAGGAGCAGCACAATATCGCATCTGGATGGTGCCAAAGCAGTTTCAACACCGAGTCACCAATCTCAGGGTTGGGTCTTAATAGTTCTGCCCCAAAATGAAAACTGAACAAATAAGCAAGACAAAAATTGAATTAGCTATAAATCGTTCAGTCAAAATGGACAGCATTGAGGCCCTTATGTACAATAGCTGTGGTTTCGAAGAATAAAACTCTCGATGAGCAAAAAGCTTCAAGTTAACACATTTGGAATTCAAATTTAACTTTGATTCGGATAAGCTTACCTATAACTCTGGCAGACCCATTGTGCTAGGGTAAGAGCTTCAGGTGATGTAGGAGATAGCTTTGGCCCAACCTGAAGCCCTAATCCAGATGGTGCTATGGCCATGGCAACTCGCTGCACAGAGGCAATCAAACTGCGGGCGTACTGTTGCCCCATGGTTGCAACACTATCCTGTAGATGACTTTCAAATGGGAACTGGAAGGCTATAGTCAATACTGAGCGGGTATTCTGAGCATTTGCAGAAGTAGCACCAGCAGTCCTATTTGCTGCTTGGCCTACTTCAAGGCTGGATGCTAGGTCCAGTGTCCGATGTGTAGTCAGAGAATCGGATGAATCGCACTGCATAATAAGCCTTAGTTTTAGCCTGTCTGATCAAAGGACTAGCTTCGGACTATTCATCTAGTACTAAGCTTTTGGAAAACCAGAATTGCAAAACGTGGGCATTCAAATGATAAGAACATGAAAAGTACAGAGTAGATTGGTAAGATGCAAACTCACTGTTTTTGAATCCAAAGGTATGATGCGGAATCCAGAGGGCAGCAAGGGAGCATCATCTGGAAACATTTCATCGATTGGAGCAAAAATAAGTTCTGAGCAGGCACCAACGGCATTTTCATCCACTCCACTACAGGTCTGCAACATGGAAAAACAAAGAGTAAATAAAATTTAATTATTTTGCACTTCCATTAGCACTAAAGCAACAGACATACACTTTTTGTGTTAAGAAAAAAGGTTAAAAGAAGAACAAAATCAGATTGTTAAGAGTGCAAGTATCCTTTGATACATTTTTAAGATATTGATGAATAACGAATTTGATAGGGGAGAGACAAGACCAGAAGAATTTGATAGGCAAAGAAAAACCTGCAAGAGATGAACATCCCGGGACAAAATAGCTTCTTCATGTGTAAGAGCATGTCCTTCAAGCCGAATTATTTCCAGCATCTGAATTCCCTCAACCAATCAATGAAACAGAAGACAGTTAAATAAATATATAAAAGAATATCTAAGCACGTGTGCTACACACACACACACAGACTACTGAATTTGAATGCCATAAATTGAAAAGTGGGCGTTGATGCTGTCATTTTAATAACCAACTTTTCCCAGAAACACCTGTAGATTAAATTCTTTTACCATGCAAGTATGTTATGTATGCAGAGAGAGCATCAATAAAAAAGAAAAATGCCAGACCTCTTCATGTTCCACTGTATGCCCAAGTGGCATGATGATTTGATTCCCAGAAAACCTTGTGGATCTTAGTGCCTCAAAAGCGTAAGAACCAGCCTTCAGCGATGCAGCAGAATAGGCGTCAATGTTGAAGTCAGCCCATTCTGACCGATGCTCCCTGAGGAATCTAATCAGCAATGCAGGATGAACATTCTGACAGTACAAGTAAAATTTTTGTAAGTTCATAATCTCACAGTAAAACTCAGTAATTGATGCAAAGCCAATTAATAGCCCACCTCTCATTCAGATGGGGAAACAATTATCCAAAATTAGAATATCAAAACATAGTAGATACCGAGCCATTTAAAGTTACACAGCCTAACATTCAAATAATGCATTAAGTTTCAATACACAAAAGGAACCAAGTCCATAAACCTCTTCTTGAAAGAAATTTTTGGGTTTCTATAAATAGTATGCAGCTACTTTGAACCTCAAAGTAAGCCTCACTTAAAATTGATAGAGCACGATGACCAATATACATTATGCTATAAACTCAAATCTGAAATAGCATTAATATCCCATATTGCACATAAGTGCATACACAACAACAGTTGGCAAAGCTTTTCAACATTTCATAAACAAGAGCATATAAAGAAAAAAGAAATTGCCGACCACAAAAAAACTGGGGACAGTAGGCTATAGCAATACTATAGCAAACAGGTTTAACTCACTTGAAGAAGCATGGAGGCCTTCACACACAGAACCCCTCCAGGAAATGGGAGGGAATTAACAGCACTTGAAATGTTACTGACGCTTTTGCCAGAATTGACTGCAATTATCAAATCCTCTGTCCCATCACAGTTCATCACTGACCAGCCATCATCATTGAATCCGTTCACTGCATCATTAAACCCCCTAATAACAAAAATAGCGGAAAATGAATTCAACGCCAAGGCTTTCCTTTAAACTCATTTTAGTAAAACAAGCAAATGGAACAAGGGATCACCTGCTCAATCTTCGACTAAAGTTTCGAAGAACAGCAGGCTGCCTGCCCAACCCATATACTACTTCTCCACTCGTCTCCTGGGCTATTTGCCTTATGTGGCGCAATGCCTGATCAGAGTAGATAATGGAAAAGGAAAATTGCAATAATTATTCACCAGAACGTGAATGCAACGAAACAGAGTATTCAGTCTTCCTGGATCATTACTCACTGCAACTGTCATCTTCTGTGCTACAACTTTTGAGGACTGGTATAGAGGCCGCAAAACCTCAGGAACACTCCATGCCTAGCCATTTATGAAGATAAAATAAGGAATGTTCAAGGCAAGCAGAGTTGGAAAATGACTCGAAAATGAAATCAAACCTCAAGATCCAAATGATCAACAATGTGGATGATGGACCCTCCTCCCTCACACGGTCGAATCAAATAACCACTGGGCAGCATCTCGGCTCTTACAAATTGTGGAGCAGCAGTTGCATTCGGGACATTACCAGAACCTGACAGTGATCTCTCACATACCTGGAGTGGTAGAAAAAAATAAATCAAGATGATGTTCCATCATTACCATTTGCTATCAGACCTAAAGCAGTAGAGCAAACCTCAAGGGAGAATAGCCAAAACAATTACAAGTTTAGCGATCTTAGAGACACTTACTTGGCCACGACAAATCTAGAAGAACAAAACCCCAGCCTCCTGGTAAAGCTATCTACCAGCCAAACTAAGACTAGTTTGTATTTACATAACCGCAAATAACGTCGATGGTATAGACTGCATAAACTTGATTGCACAAGGGTGACTAGCATTTTAAGCTCTTAATAATAATTCAGACCCCTCATCAATGGTATGCAGTTCAATCATGCAAATCCATTGGTATTGTAGGTTCCTCATTGATTCATTATATTCCTAATGTTGAGCAGGGAAGCTTGAGATAGCCTTGCATAATTTTCAGCAAGCACTGTAGCATAAAATAAAATAATCATGTAACACAATTGTGTCACGCAATTACCTACCACAAGACTGCCATCTTCTAACGTTGTTGAATATCTTAAAATCCAAAAGTCGCGAGCAGGAGCAAGCGTGGTAGGGGCATAAATCTACAGAACAGTCATCAGAAAATCAATTCATCAATTCAATATTTAAAAAGCAGCATAAAACAAGTCCTAGAATGAAATAAATAACACTTCAATCAGCACTCTAAAATGTCGGTTTGATAGATTAGGGACACATATTTTAGGGACTGCTTAACATAGCTGAAAACGAGAGAAAATATTAGCCTATAAGATAAAGTTGCAGTAAAAATAGGTTTTGTGTATGGCAGATGAGATGAGGATGTTTAGGTGGAAGTGTGATGAAATTCATGAAGATAGAAAAAGAAATACAGAGATTCAAAGAAAAGTAAGTGTAACACTTATAGATGCGAAAAAGGGAGGGGAGTAGCAGTGATTTGGACACATCCGGACATGACCTAATACCTAGACTAGAAAACTCAACATAATAGAAATCAAAAGAACTCTTCAGTCCCGAGTCAGACCTAAAATAACATGGGAGGCACTGATTAAGAAAGATTTAACAGGCAGTGAAAGATGACCATCAACTGCATTTAATCAAGCTGAGTGAAAGTGTTTCATCCATGTTGCCAAGCCTAACTAATTTGGAATTGGCATTTGAAAAGCATTCAAACGTTATTTGAGCAATCACAAACAAAAGTTACATGCTGAGTCCCATCAAACGCAGTAAGCTAAAAAAAAAAAAAAAAAACTTCCAAATGAACCATTTCAAGCGATTTTTCGGCTTTGTTGACTTTGAAATTAGGTTGCTCAACGCGAAGATTCTCTTTATTTTACATGAAGTCTATAAAGGCTAAATAAGAAAAAATAGTATACGTTATTCAGTCCCACGCTTCTGAGATTTTGCCTAGCATAATATACAGATTATATGCTAAAATGATTGACCAGAGTTTGAAGAGTGCACATGAAATCATTCTTTTATCTTGCACCAAATGTACATGGGACTTATGCTAATGATGCTTTTCTAAACTCTTGAGTTGAATTTTTAATTTACCTGCATATATATGAGTTCAATTATTCCTCCATTTCCTGCTGGAAACATTGTGTATACATCAAGACACCGACAATCTCGGAACCAAGATGGACGATCTTTGAGGATCTCCGCAATCTATCAAGAAACAAACATCATGATAAAAATAAATAAATAAAACAAACTTAGAACATCTCTATAAGATAAGAAAAGGAAACCAAACAACCCTCGCTGAACATTTGCTATTTTTATTTAATAGAAATAAATAAGTACCTATGGCATCAAAGTCAATCCTTAATGATATAGGGATACTTCGAATTCCAAGATGCTTACAATTTTATTTGGAATCAATTGAAGGGAATAAAACACATCAGTTTCAAAAAAAAAAAACACTCAATCACCGACTTACCTTTGTAGGTTCTAAATTAACAAGACTGCAGGCTCTTGCTGCCACTCCACTAGAGCTATGTGAAATGGCAACAATCCCCAACGAATCCGGACCAGGCTGATGCAAGCAAATAGTATAACACCAAGGTTAGAGTAGGACAAATTGTGCATTTGAATCTAAATAGAACTCCACATAAAACGATTCTTCCACAGTGAATCTAAAAATAACTAAATAATAACTGCAAAACTTCTGAGAAAAAGGTCAGAAATCAAATACCTTCATCCCAGGCATCTGAACCCAATTGACAGCAGTTCCAGTAGCCTTTGAAAGGAACTCTGCCAGGGTCTCCTCCGCAATCGAAAGGAGTCTGTCACAGAAGAAAAAAGTTTGTGAGCTAAACAGAAGGGACCGAATTGGACCAGCGTGGAAAAATATGGAACCATAAAAAAGCACCCAGTAATGAGATTTACCCAGCGGGATTATTAGCATCCCTAAGCGACTGCTGAGGAGTCGTAACCACGGACTCGCAGCTAGTGTCAGTCGTCGATGCCGATGCCTGCAGCTCAACTGGTCAGCACACAACAACAACAACAACAACAACAGCAACAACAGCAACAACAGCAACAACATAGCCTCAGTCCCAAATTAATTGAGGTCGGTTACATGGATCAAATTTTTCCATTGTGATTGATTAAGTGCAATTGATGGTGAGCTTCCCAAACCATTCAAATCCCTCCTAATTAATGAATCCCATGTTAACTTTGGTCTACCCCTACCTCATCAAATTTCTACAGTTTCTATTGAGTCAAGTTTTCTAGTGGGGCATTTGTAGGTCGTCTTTGCAAGTGACCAAACCACCGCAGCCACCCTTCCCTAATCTTTGTATCAATTGGTGCTACTGCTACTTGTCTTTGAATTTCTATATTTCTTATTGTATCTTTATGAGTTTTACCACACATCCACTTAAGCATCCTCATTTCTGCTATGTTCATTTTACGTAATTGTTATTGCTTTATTGCCCAACATTCACTACCATAAAAGCATAGCTAGCCTAATTGTGGTCTTATAAAATTTTCCTTTTAACTCAGACCTAAATGCCATGAAGGCTGATAAATCTTGCATCCAAAGATGACGCGCATCCATCTTTCACCAAAAGTGCAAGGATTTCGGAACATAAGGCATGGAATATGTACATACTGTTGGAGAGAGTGAACATTTGGTCTTTCTAAAAGACACTGCAACAAGAACTGCACAAAGACATTGGGAAGACCCCAAATCACAGGCTGGGTATATCAAGAGTCAACAAGCAAGGATAGAAGATCATACAGAATCACTACCAGCAAAAAAACTTGACCAACACTTCAACTATCTAATACCGAATACTCTGCATTTTAATGCATTATAAGTCATGCATGCAGATTGCAAACATAATTAATTAAAAAAAAAATGCATGCTAATGTATGTGACAGATAACCCTTTAAACATGCAGGGAAAAGATTAAGATCCACATAACTTTAGTAAGCTTAAAGCAACAATGCACAAGAAAATTCCAAGATCCATACATTATAAATATAATTAAATCGACTGAAGATCTAACAATTATTATTTCTCTTCACTACCTTCAGTGATTATCAAACTTGAAGTGGTATTTAACAAGGCAAATTGAGGAGGAAATGGAAAATCCAGCTAAAGAAAACAAGGAATCAAGTAAATTAACTGATGGAGCAACGCATAAAAGCCTGCGCATATACACACTGAGATAAAAGGAGATCAAACGAGGGCGAGAGATTTACATTTTGCAGTTGTTGTCGCATGTATCCATTTTCATAAACCAGTTGCGACACTTGTTTCTGGAGTCGATCATTCTCCTCCATCAGCAACTTGTTCATGGCAGTCAACTTTTTGTTCACTGCCTGAAGTCTTGAAGCCTCTTTTCTCTGCTTCTCACGGCACCTAGACGCGACAGACGGTCGAAAAATGAACCCCAATTCGAAAAAATAAAAATGAATAAACAAAAGGACTATCATTTCCCAAATACAGCAATTCTCTCAAAGTCACTTCAATGGAAATTCATTTCTTTTCAAAAGTGTACATCAATACTTGAAAAAACAAAACAACAAAACCCATATGGAGAGGCATTATTTCCAAAGAAGAACAGTTGTTTTTACTACTCTCAAGTCTTAAGTATGAGCAAATAACATCTTCAACGAAAATGACATGCAACCAAACCAACCAATTGATAATGATAGCTGCAGTTGTCATCAAAACCAACATGAAAGCAAAGAAAACATGGTAATTGGTGAACTAATCGATAATTCCCAATCGAAATCCTATACTTGCCTGCGATTCTGGAACCAGACCTTGATCTGCTTGGGCTCGATATTGGAGAGAATGGGGCACTCACGGATGAGCTGCTGCCGCCGTATCGAACTCGGTTTCGGGCACTCCGCATAGACTCTCTCCAGAGCTTCAACCTGCTCTGCTGTGTACCGTACATACTTCCCCCTGCATCGTAGTGCTTCCCAATGCTGCCTCCGCTGCTGCTGCTCTCCCTGTGCGCCGCAACCATCGCCATCCCTGCAATCCAAGCAGCTCGCCCACCAAAACCGTTCGCCAAACCCTAATCAAAGACTTCTCTCTCTCTCTCTCGAAAACTCCGTCTTTGCGAAGACGCTTTACACGGAGATTCTGGAACTGCAGACCAAAAACCTCAAAAAGCATACAAAACTGCTGAGACAACGAAATGGTTTCGTTTCACTAATCAAACAAATCATTCTCTCGACCAAATCCCCACAAATTCCGACCAAAAAGCTCGAAAAGCAACAATTCTCTTCAATACCCGCTCTAAAAAGCCGATTTTCCACCCAAGTTTTCACCTTTCGCTCGATTCAACTCCGAATCTTCACAGTCACACGACACAATTACACAAGCTCGATCGATCGTAACAACAGACCAGCTCAGCTCCAGAGATCAAACAACCGATCACAAACTCGACGAATCAGAGCACGAGCGCGTCAAATCGTTCTCCAGCGAACGAGAGAGCCTTGTCGACGAAACCCTGACCCTAACCCTAGCCATGTCCGCGAGAGAGACTCATCATCGACGAAAACGAAGTGGAGTCTGAGAGAGTGACTGAGAGGAGACGAGGCGGAGACCGACCGCTAGTTGTTACGCTCAGAGGTCCTTTTTATACTCGGCAAGTTTACGTTTCTGCCCCTGGTTTGTCTGAAAATGACGCGAGAGACCATGAGACTGATGTTCTGGTGTGCCAGGGTGCGGGATTTGGTGGAATACGTAGGGCCGGTTGGTTCCGCGTGGCGTCTTGGTGGGGTCGAGTGTATTTGTGTTGACCTGGCATGTGACAAGTTGTGTGATTCCGAAGCGCAATTATTGGGCTTTCTGTATGAGCCGGTTGATTAGACACGTGTCGGGTGATTGTGGAAACGCATACAGAAGTAACAGACGGCGTCAAGTGATTGCCGCTACAGTTAATTAAGAGAGAGAGAGGGAGAGCGAGAAGTGGTGCCTTGTCATTAAAGAATCTTTTGAGAGCGATTTTTTTTTTCTCTCTCTGTTTTTGAATCACTGCGTCAACCTTTTTTTTCTCACTGTTATTTAATCACCGCGTCAACCCCACCTAATTAATTAACGTCAACTTAATCTCACATGTCTCTCTTACCACCAACTCAAATATCGAATAAAAAATAATACCGTTGCTACTAATTGAACTCATCGTATTTGTCTTAATTAAAATATTAAAGCCCTTTCGAAATCACTATACCGCACTTTTAGGGGCTTAAGAAATTTTAGAGATCAAAACAAAAATTATAAAATTTTAGCCAAATAAATTAAAATATTATAAGTTTTTACACTTTTTGATATTATATACTAACCTTTCAATATTTTTATTATATCATAATTGACCTTTCTATATTTTTTTATTTTTATCTTATTTCAATTTTGAACTTTCACATATAAAATTCAAATTGGATGGAAGAAATAGCAGAACGCAACAGAGTTATTTGTTATCAAAATATTCCTACTAAGTTAAAAAAAAAATTATAGTGCCACAATTAGGCCAGTTATACTCTATAGAAGTGAGTGTTGGGAGGTAAAGCAACAACAATTACATAAAATGAAACGTAGCAGAAATAAGAATGCTTACGTGAATGTATGGTAAAACTCGTAAAGATATAATAAGAAATGTATAAATTCAAAGACAGTATGAGTTGCACCAATTGATACAAAGATTAAGGAATGGCGGTTGCGGTGATTTGGTCACCCGCAAAGACGACCTAAAAATGCCTCCACTTAAAAACTTGACTAAATAGAAACAGTAAAATTTGACAAGGTAATGGTATACCAAATTTAATATGGGATGCATTAATTAGGAAGGATTTGAATGGTTTGAAAAGCTCACCATTAATTGCACTTAATCGAGCACTATGGAAAAGTTTGATCCGTGTAGCCGACCCCAATTAATTTGAGATTAAAGTTATGTTGTTGTTGTTGTTCTTATTGTATTTCAATTTTGAACTTCAAATTTGATGACATGACACTTAAATAATAATTTTAAATAATAAATTTAATAATTATTTTAGTGATTTTGGGTGATGAAGTAGCTTTTAAAATTTATTATTTAGGTGTCACTTAATAAAATTTGTGTAAAAAATGATATAAGATACAAATTAATTAAACAACTTAAAAAGGTTGGATATGATAACAAATCTCAAAATGTTATTGTATAATACTAAAAATTGTGAAAGTTTATGATATTTTAACCAATTAAGTCTAAAATTTTTTATTTTAATTTGAGTATTAGAGGAGGTAAATCGAGCAATTTTTTTTCCCGAGTGAGAGTTTTATATAAGCAAAATGTTGTCGAGCCTGAGCACTTATGGCCTGTTCGCTTCACCGTCTTAGGTCGGATTAGCCACACTGGACTAGTTAATCCGGTGTTCGCTTGGAGGATTAACTAGGCCACATGATTAGTTAATGGGCATGGGAGTGGATTAAACAATACCACCATTTTGGTGGGATTAACTAATCCATAGTGGGTGGTTAGTGAAGATTATCATTTTACCCCTCGCATTAACACAACACCTTCACTAAATCACAAATATCCATCTCGACCAAACATGGTTTTCTCTTCGTCCTCTTCGTCCTGTTCGTCCTCTTCGTTGAATCACCAGCTTCACTGCGTTTCCACCCACGCGCGTTGCAGCGGCGCCTGAAGAGGAAGCGAGGAGGAGGAAGCCAGCGCCGTCGTGAACTGCAAGGCGCTGTTGTGTGCGAGAAGGAGAGGAGAAACTGCAGAGGAGGAACCCTAGCTCGTCACCACCGCGGTCACGAAGAAGAAGACGATCGACCATCAGCCGAAATCGAACAGCGAGAAACGCGAGAAGGTAAGATTCGTTTGATGGTATTATTCTTCAGTTCTATCATGCATTTCGATAGGTTTCTCATGAATTTGTGCATGTAAATTACTAATGTCATGAATTTGTGTATGTACATGCCTTAAAATGATTTTATAACATGATGAAAATTGATGAAAGTGATGAGTGTGGTAAGACAATGGAAATGGGGACTGATTTTGGTCAGCTTATTGGGTTCTGATCAGTTTGGTAAGACAATGAAAATTGATGAAATTGATGAAATTGATGAAAGTGATGAGTATGAAAAATTGAAGTATGGTTAATTAAAACAAATCCTGGTTGTTTAGGACTAGACATTGTTGCCTCATTTCCTAACATAGAGATGATACTTGACATAGTTGGCCTATCGTTCGCATCTTCTTGAACAGACAGAATGCCAACTTGAATGAACTTCATGACTTCTTGTTCTGGAAATGAAGTACCCATTGAAGGATCAACCAACGTGATTAAGGTTTCCCATCTTTCCATAGCTCCCATGCCTGCAATGGTTTCCAAAGTTTCTCATCACAATTAAAGGATAGAAAATTAAGAACTAAATCTTGACTATACATATGACATGATTATGATTATGCTTACATGTTTTATCAAATTCATTGATGGATCTTTATGATAGAAATCGGTATTCTTTTGCCCACTGATGATCTCAAGTAGTAGAACCCCAAAGCTGAATATATCAGATTTTATTGAGAATAATCCATCCATTGCATACTCTGGAGACATATAGCCACTGCAAGAAATTTTGATTATGAAAAAGTAATATTTTTACTCATCATTGGACGTCTATGTATTTTATAGTAGCATATCCATTAATTAATTTCGAAAATGGTTTTTGAAACTTGTGGCAGCTCCGACTAGCTCAAGGAAACATATGTATTTTGCTTATAAAGGTAAGCTAGTTGGCTTCCAAAAATAATATGTCGACGCATTCTCCAATCTAATGATATGCTTCTAGTTTGATCTGCTTACAGTTTGCACAAGTTATTATGTATAGTGTATATTATATACGACAGTATGTATGTCTATATATATATATATATATATTTGAAAATAAGAGCGAATATTTGGAAGTGTACCAAAGAGTAGAAAGTCCAAGCTCTTGTTAGGCATGTAGTCATATATTAACATTTTTTCTTCTTCTTCAACAAGTTGAACAAATTAATGCATGTTTGGTTGAATTTGAAATAGATTTCCCACCAATGGATTCAAATTCTTCAAGCGGTCGACCTCGTGCAAGGGATTTGGTAATGAACCACATCCACATTTGTCTTCGATTCATTGAACTCCTCGTACAAATGTTTAGAGTTTTGGCAAGTCGTAGGCGTCGTGTCGAACGAACATACGAACTAGGTTATGACAAGCATCGACAAATAATCCATAACCTCGTCTATAAGTCCGATGAAACTTGCTACAAAATGCTTCGGATGAGAAGGAAGTCATTTGAAAAATTAAGAGATATGTTGTACGAACATGGAAAATTGAGGGATAAGCGTTGTGTGCTTGTCGATGAGCACTTGGCCATAACCCTCCACATACTAGGGCACAACATACGCAATAGGGTCATTTCAACATGGTTCCAAAGGTCGGGAGACACTGTAAGTAAGGTCTTCAGGAGAACTATTCGCGCGCTCATACGATTGCAACGTATGCTTTTGAAGCACCCTGTCCCAATTGGTCCAGAAGAAAATGATTTTAGATGGAGTTACTTTCAGGTACAAATTATGGCATACTTCCTCGTTTACTTCGCTATTGTCATAGAAATTCTCCTTCGTTATATGACTTATGTAATTCATTTTTTTGTCAATGTAGGGATGCCTCGGTGCTATTGACGGGACGCATATACCAATCATCGTTCGTAACAATCAAAAGGCTCGATTTAGGTGTAGGAAAGGCTTCCCAACGATGAACGTCATGTGCGCTTGTACACCATCTAAGCTAATTACATACATCCTACCGGGTTGGGAAGGGTCGGCCGCTGATGGGAGAATTTTGAGGGATGCTTTTTATCACGTCGTAATGGTTTGAAAGTTCCTAATGACAACTACTATTTGGTCGACGCAGGGTACTTTAATTGTCAAGGGTTTTTGGCACCTTTTCGGGGTCAACGATACCACTTATCTGAGTGGGCTAGTGGCAAACGTCCAGCACAAACACCCAAAGAAGTTTTCAATATGCATCACGCAAAGGCAAGAAATATTATTGAGACTTGCTTTGGAGCGTTGAAACAACGATGGGCCGTGTTACGTAGTCCTTGTTTCTACGATGTGAAAATGACTACACTTATTATCACTGCATGTGTCGTTTTTCACAATTTCCTAACAATGGAGGTACCAAATGACTTGTTGGATACCGTGGTGGTTGAGGGGCAAGAGTTGGGGGCTGAAGACGATGCGTCGAATGAACCGCCCGAAGTCATCAGCCAAGTGGGACAAACTGATGCGTGGACTGCATTTCGCAACAACCTTGCCATAGATATGTGGGATTCTTACCATTGAGAGAAGACGATTAATGTCGAACACAGTTGGAGTCGATGAGTTTTATTTATTTAAATGTGCCGAGAATATTTAAATGTGAACTGCTACAATTTTTATGATAATTGTTCAGTACGTTTGTTTGACATCATTGCGAAGTGTGATATGTTATTTATAATTTTCAGTGCTACTTGTGATGAGAAACGACATGTTTTATGCAGGACATGACAAGCAACTGGAAATGGTACACTGTGTTTTGTGGTTGGGACCCTGGTGTATATGGAACGTGGTACGAGTGCTACAAACAAGGGATAAACTTCGACGGGTTCTACTATGCTCACTTTGACACGAAAGAGGAAGCAATAGCCGGTTTTGACAGGTACAACCACGCTGCGACAATTGAAAGGGAGGTTCATGATCAACTTACACTAGAGGAAGCTCTAGCAGAACTAGATGAGATCCCCCCACCACCGCTACCACCGCGATTGTGGATTGAAGAGTTGTACGAGGCGAAAGGAGTATCTCTACCACGATCACCATCTATTGACGAGGAACCCCGTATTGACTTGTTCCCTCCAGACCGAACCCTTTACCAAAGAGTTGGCTCGGGTTATGAAGCTGTTATGGATCCGTGGTGGTCTGACTAGATGTATTTTGTATTCGATGATCTTGTATGACCAAGAAAACATTAATCCATGTCGTAGACTAATTTGGGATGGAAGCGTTGAATCCATGTAGCCAATTTCAACTAATTTGGGATGCTGACTCTATTGTTATTGAATGGTTCTTTCTTACAAAATTCGAAAGCAATTTAGTTTAGTGAATGCTTCTTAGTTGCAATGCTTGATGAACTCATTGATTATTTGTTGGTTGTTTTCCAATGTCCTAAGAAGACATTTTTGAAGTTCCAACTTCTATTTTATTCAGAAGGCATTTTTTGGCGTTACAATGCTTGAAGAATTCATTGTATCTTCATTTACTAATATTACAAAAGGATGGCATTGTCTAGGGATTTTAAGTTATGTATTTGTTTTTTAAAGTTTGAGACTCACAGAGAAATTGAGAAACGAACCAGTGTATGGAGATTTTTCCTTTTAGCATCATGATGTTTGTTTTAGAATTGCCTGTTTATAGTAACTGAATCGTTTATTCTTAATGTAGTGTAGAAAAATATATGAATGAGTTGATTTTTCACCAAATAATGTAGTGTGGACATTCTATTTCGGTGGAGGAAAATCTATCTTCATCTCTGCTTGAGTTTCCATCAATAACAGGGTATGGTAAGTTTTATCTCAAGATGTCATTTTATTTATCAGTTAAGTTTTTTTTGTTTTGGTATGTATCTGTGTGAGTTTTTCTTTTTCCCTATTTTTTTACACTGCAATGATTGATGTGTTGAAGTGCAGAATATAGAATTTGCAATGCAAGTCTTCAATCTTGCCATTTTAACTGAGGGCAAGAAAATGAGAGTGCAATACCTCATAGCGAAGTTTTAGAGAATGGGCAAATTCCATCTCAAGATGTATAACCTGCCCAACTATTGTGTCGGATAATGTAGATTCTTTATGTAGTATTCCTGCAGTAATGAATACTCACAAAAGATATTGAACCATTGTTGTGCCGTGCTTACATATGAAGTGTGCTGGTGTATTTCTCTTTTGAATATTCAAGGCTTAAACAAAGCTTTTTATCAGTTACATATCAATAAAGTTACAATACAAAAAGGAAGCCGGACATTGTTACTGCAGCTGGATTACATAAACTGTCAAAAAAAAAACCACCAAACAACATTGTTTCGATCCAAAAAAAGATAAGTGTATAACATTGTTTCCATCCAAAAAATGAGTACCAATAAATGACATGACTATGTCATAAGTCAATTAAACATCGCATGTAGCCAAGGAAGTCTGGACTCCGGTTGCAAAGTCATGAATGCAGCCATAAGCTCCACGCGACCCATAATCTTGCTGTCATAAATTGCTCTCTCAACGTCTGTCAATTCATGGACTTCGGCCATAGCATTAATAAAAGATTCACGCAAGTCGTGTTCAACACGAATGGCACTAGTCACCTTGGAGATTTCGTTCGCAACGATTTGTGCCGCCGCCACCATTAGGTCACCAATGTAAACATCAGTGCTCACCTTTCTCTTCTTCTTTGCTTCATTCCCACGACCATCAGCCGTAGTAGTGCGCGTTCTCGATGATGTGGGAGTAGCATCAAACTCTTAAGTGGGCACCGTTAATGGCTCACTAGTACTGCTGGAGTCATGGACATCGTTGACATCCTCAAAAGCATCCTCTGGTGCCCGTGCATCCTCGCCTGTGGCCCGGTCATTCCCAAAAATGATACAACAATTTTCGTAATGCGGGAATGACTTTAGACGCCAAGGTCTTGCTTCCGGGTAGTTCTGCAACCAATAATACTAGATTAGTCATAACATTTGGATGAAATAACACATTAGGATGCATTCATAATAATTTCAAACTTGAAAGACAATTGCATACCCTCAGGTAATCTTCCCATACATCCTCGGGAGCGGTGACCATGTTGGAAGTCGAGTCGAAGCCGAATCCACTTGTACCATGCCGAATGCCACATATCATATCATTCACTATGAACCGATCTTTCTTTAACGATTTTAGTCTAGACTCAATATGTGGTCGAGCCTTTATCCCCAAGTTCGGGCATGTTGTTTTCAATGCCTCCTCAACTTTTGTCAAATAGCCGGGCTTGAAGCCATTGTCACATTTGTACACACCACTGGCCACCATCTCAACCATGACATTTACGAGGGCAACATCCTCTGCATGGCTCCACTTATGTCTAGATGTTTTGGAATTGTCGGCCGAGTCTTCATGCGAATCTTCACGCGAACACCTTCCTTTGCCCCGCCCCTTTTCTTTGTTGACGCACCTGCACATTGTTGAAGGAGCTTGGAAGGTCTACCCCTTGTATTCGATAATTTTCTCGGGTGTTGAAATGACCCTCCACTACGAATGCGTGATTCTAGTGAGCCAGGTTGATCCATTTTTACTATAAGCAAAGAAGAGGTTCAGTACTTGTATTGGACATCATGACTATTTTACTGCATACAAAGCAAATAATGATAAAACCAACATGTGAAAGTTGAATTCGTGTGTTGCTAATTTTTCTCGGTGGTAGGATTAGTATGTCTAAATTCATTGACCAACAACAAAGTTATAATTCAGCTTGTTTATGAAAATGTTAAAAAACAACAAAGGAAGTCCAAGTATAACTCACACAATTAACAAGCCAAGTCCCTGTCACTCCATCCAAATTGTTAAAATCATTGACCAACAACAAAGTTTTAATGTCTGCTCTTGAAGAAGCAAGTATAACTCACACAATTAACAAGCCAAGTCCCTGTCACTCCATCCAAAATGTTTAAATCATTGACCAACAACAAATTTTTAATGTCCCCCCATTTCACACATTTCTCAAATAGCTAATTTGGATTTATGGATTGAATTTCTAATTGATAAATTTATTCTCAGGAAAGTAAATACATGGTACTCACATTTCCATATCCAGCCCCGACGTAGGCTGTTATCCCACCATTTCTTTCTATTGACCATCTTATCCCTTTGAATTTTCCCCTATGCTAAGGCTGTTAATATGATAACATAGTTCTAACAAGTTCATGATTTGGTTTGACATTATGCTGAGAATTCAGAATTTGGAAAGAATATCATTTTTTTATTAATCTTTGTCACCTGTTATACGGTCTTTTTCTTGTGCGATACAAAACAAAATTCAATCGTTTTTAACAATTAATATTTTGTTTGAACTGCCTCCAGAGTGAATAAAGGATCGTAAATTTGTTATTATTCAAGTGATTAGCTCTCGGGAAGGAAAGACGAAGCTATGCCATTGACAAGGAGAATAAGAACACTCCCCCACACCACCACTGCCTAACGAATCAGAAATTTTTCCCGAAATTATCTTTGCTTTGTAGAGAAATGAAATCTACATCGTTCTCTTTGGCTGTTAGAAAGAAGAATTTTTAGTACGCTTGATTAATTCATGAATTTAATCACAAAGATCAGAATATACAAAGATCAGAATTTTTAGTGCGCTTGAATAATTCATGAATTTAATCACTGCGAAGGCTCGATTTGGTGATTGATTGAAAAGGCTCGGTTTGGTGATTGATTAATTCATGAACCCTCCCCCACTCCACAAAGATCAGAATATACACAGCAGTAACAATAAGACATCAGTAGCTCACCAACAACAACTCAAACCCTAATGTCGTGTACACGTTGATTAACAGCTCTCATCAATGATCAAGTAAAACTTACCTTGGATGTAGCCACCTTCACTGCGAATGCGTGTAGCAGATCAGTTTGGTAGCGGACTCCTACCTCGCGATGGAAGGAAGGAAGAAGGGGATGAACCCGTGAATGAACACGGTGAGGATGCGTTAACGAACTAGGTGAGGAAAGGTGAGAAGGAGGCGTACTATCAGCCAGGTGAGGAGGCGTCTTCTTCACCAGGTGAGCCGATTCATGGACGCAGGTGAGGTGCGAGCTCAAGCAGCAGAGGTAGGAGACATTCGCAGTGGAGGAGATGAGGAATGTGTGAAATGGGAGGAGAATGTGTGATTTATGTAAGGGTATTTTAGTAAATGTACATGTACAACCTCATTTAATCCCAACCTTAAAACTCCCAACCAAACAAGATACACAAATGGACTAAACTATCTAAACCCATGTGTTAGTCCCATCACTAATTAATCCCATGTGTTAGGATTCACTAAAATGTGAAGCGAACAGGCCATAACATGCATGAGGAGCACACATTTCCTTACCTGCCCTTGATTCTTATAACGCGCATAAATCCTGATGTCAAGGGTGGATGATGTAGAGAGGTGTGTATCCGTATTAGGGCACAAACCCTACGTTTTTTATATATCCTCATGTCGTCCTAAAACCACTTCTTCTCATTTTTACTTTCAAAAATCTTCATTGTTTTTAAGTTTCTTAACTTTTTGGAAAGAGATTTTTGTTGTAACAAATTGTTCAAAATATATTTTAATGTCGTGCATTGTCAATATAGTTGATGATGCATCTCTTTTATAGTTTATAAGAGTTATTTATAATAAAAATACCTATTTAGAATAGCAATATCTTGTCCAACAAACCCAATCAAATAATAGATCGACGCACTTTAAGTAGTGTTATTTTTAGAGAAGAAAAAAAGAAAGTTGTGACGGCCCCAAACTCCGAGGCAAATCGGGTACCGCCACGTCGCCAGACACGTCACCAAGCATGTCAAGTCACCGCACACTTATTTTTAACTATCCGCGACCTAAACCCTTGTACGTTATCTTATTCACCTTAACTTAGTATTTATGGGTGTTTTTATGAATATTATATTAAACTGACTAAGTTAAGTTGTTCACAATTTGTTAAATTATTATAAATTAAACATAAAGTGGAAGCCTTTAAAATATGCAAGCACCGTAGGAAAGAAAAGTTTGCGTTGTATAAATAACCTTATAGTGTGGAAACCCCTCATTAGATATCATGTATATAAAGATCGACAAAAGTACAAAATGTGAGCATATACATGTATCAGGTATACATGTCCTTCCCAAAAATTTCATAAAAACATTAAATAGATACATACAACCACCTACGCAAAAAGTGACGGGCTCTCCTAACTTAGACGTAGTCGCCTAATATGCCCTTGCCTCGGCTCGTCGCAGGATTTGCGATTTGTCACAAAAATAATGACAAATCCCAGGTGAGTAAGTCTCAGAGAACGTTAGCTAATATTCACGAAATCCAATAAAACGGCTACAATTCATGCAATTTAAATAAAGGACAAGAATAAGGAAATTATGAACCTCTGCCAATCGACTTGGCAATTTCAACTGATAAGCAACCTTCCCAACTCGTTTCTCAATTTGAAACGACCCAATAAATCTTGGTGCTAGTTTCCCCTTGATCTCAAATCTCTAATGACCCTTCAACGAAGAAACTTTCAAGTAGACCCAATCATCTACCTCGTAGTTCAGCCCATCGCGGTACCTATCCGAATATTTCTTCTATATGTGATGGGCAGCCAACAACCGTTAACGAATCAGTCTCACCTTCTTTGTATGGTCTATAACAATCTCAGGCCCCACAGTTGATGTATCCTCGGGCTCTGCCCAACAAGCCACCATCTAAACGGTCTACCGTATAAAGCTTCAAATGGTGGCATCCCAATACTGGCCTGATAGCTGTTGTTGTAAGCAAATTCACAGAGTGGCAAGTACCCTTCTCAAGACCCACTAAACTGCAACACGCATGCCCTGAACATATCCTCGAGTATATGTATTAATCTCTCTGACTGTCCATCTGTCTAAGGATGGAATGCGATGCTAAATTGTAATCTAGTACCAAACTGCTCATGCATAGCTTGCCATAATGATGATGTAAGACGATTGTCTCGGTCTGAAACAATTAAAATTGGTACTCCGTGCAGTTGTACAATCTATTTTTCGAATAATATGCTCAATTGTGTGAAATTATACTTCATAGAGACTGGTAGGAAATGAGCTGACTTCGTCAACCTGTCCACGATTACCCATATCGCATCGTGTTTTCGCAAAGTCTGCGGCAATACACAAACAAAATCCATCGTAACGTGTTCTCATTTCCACTGAGGGATGGGCAGCGACTGCAATAACCCTCCAGGCCTTCTGTGCTCAGCCTTAACCTAGCTGACACACCTCACAACCCCTAACATAGGCGCCGACGTCCGCCTTCATCCCTAGCCACCAAAATAATCGTCGCATGTCGTGATACATTTTGGTCCTCCTAGGATGCACTGTATACCGGACCATTGAGCCTCCTGGAGTATCTCATCGCGTATTTTTACCACTACTAGAACCCATAACCTCCATCGGTGCCTTAAACACAGATCCACGGACTCGCTCCAATCTTAATGATCGGAACAATGTGCCATCTCACTGAATCTCGAGTACAACTCGTCAGCCCTCTAACACTCCAACACTCGTGGAATAGAAATATACAGTACACTAATCTATCCACGAATCTGTACGCCGCTATAGTAGGAACCTCTGTCAAACTCAGCGTTGTCGCCGCCTCAAGTAAACCATACTCGTGCATCATATGATAGACAACCGTCTCAGGATCTAGTCCTCTCCTGCTCAATGCATCTGCTACGACATGTGCCTTCCCATGCTGATATTCGATGGAGAAGTCGTAGTCCTTCAGTAACTCTAGCCAAGGTCGTTGTCTCATGTTCAGATCTTTCTGAGTGAATAAATATTTCAAACTCTTATGATTTGTATATAATGTGAACCTCTCATTGTAGAGGTAACGTCTCCATACTTTCAGTGCAAATATGACTACTGCAAGCTCCAAGTCGTGTACTGGATAATTCCTCTCATGGATCCTCAACTGTCGGGATAGGTAGGTGATTACGATGTCTCCCTGCATCAGTACACAACCTAGCCCTGTGCCGCAAACATCGGTATGAACTGTCAATACCTTACCTGACACTAACAACACTATTAATGGTGTAGTAGTCAGTCTCAACTTCAACTGTATAAATGCATCCTCGCACTCCTTTGACCAAATGAAAGGTACATCCTTCTTTGTAAATTTAGTCATCGGCGCGACGATCTTCGAGAAGTCCTTCACAAATCGCCGATAGTATCCTGCCAACCCTAGGAAGCTCCTTATATTTGTCACTGTCTCAGGTGTTGGCTAATCTATGACAGCATGGATTTTACTTGGATCCACTAATATACCTCTGTCACCGATCACGTGTCCCAAGAATTTGACTTATGACAGCCAAAACTCGCACTTAGTGAATTTAACATATAGTTTGTACTCTCTCAGCGTCATCAATATCTACCTGAGATGTTGCCCGTGATCTTCGTGAGTCTTACTGTAGATCAAAATGTCGTCAATGAAGACTATGACGAATTTATCCAAGTATGGCTTCAATACTCTGTGCATCAAGTCCATGAACATGGCCAGTGCATTCGTTAGTCCTAACGGCATCACTGTAAACTTAAATAACCCATATCTGGTGCTGAATGCGGTCTTAGGTATGTATTCATCTCGAATCTTGAGTTGATGATAACCCGATCTTAAGTTGATCTTAGAGAAGACACAGGCTTCAACCAACTGATCAAACAAATCGTCGATCCTTGGCAAAGGGTAACGATTTTGTACTGTCACCTGGTTCAACTTCCTATAGTCAATGCACATCCTCAAGCTACTATCATTATTCTTAACAAACAGACCTGCTCCCCATGGTGATGCACTCGGGTGTATAAGCCCCTTCTTCTCTAATTCTTCCACTTGAGTCTTCAACTTATCCTGCTCCTTCCGTGCCATCCGGTACGGTCTGCTATCTATCGGCCGTGTGTTTGACACTAACTCAATAACAAACTCAATCTCTCTGTGTAGGGGAAATCTCGGTAGATCCTCCGGAAAGACATCAGGAAACTCACTGACAATTTGGACATCCTCAAGTCTAACCTCTGGGGTCTCGGTTGACTCTACTATCCCTGCAAACACTTCCATGTCTAAAGTCGTAGCCAATCTACCCCTGGTGGTCAGTAGTATGCTCGCATCACCCATGAAACTGAACTCTGGTATGTCAAGGATCTGAAAAGTCACTATCTTACGGAAACAATCCACCTGGGTGTGATATGACGCTAGTCAGTCCTTGCCCAAAAGTGCATCGAACTCTAAGAACTCTAGGACACGTAGGTCAATAAGGAGATAATGTCCAGAGATCTCTATCGTGCAACCATCACAAATCATGTTAGGGTAAACCTTCCCCCAAGCTGCTATGTTGAAAATCAGGAGTGTACTAACTGTAATCGGTGCTAATCCTAATTCATCAACCATACATCCAGAAATAAATGATACTGTGGAACCAGAATCAATAGGTGTATGCATAAAACGATTGCAAATCGAAATCATACCATCGAAGAGCTGTCTAGTAGCCTCACGGTCTGGCTGTGCTACAGCGTGCACCTGCTCCCTGGCCTGAACTGGTGGTGCTGCAATCGGTGCTACTGAAGCCATCGGACATTCTTTCTTAATGTGTTCAGGCTGTCTGCATTTGAAACAAGTAAGATGTTTATGTCCTGACCCCTAGCCCTGACCTCTGTCTGACCTCTGGCCTTGACTCTGACCATACTGTCCTTGATCCATGCATCCCTGATCTTGGGTCGGTCACTGCCCCGGCCGCGGTGTATAACCACCACTTGACAGTTGTGCTGACTGTGCAGGTACTATCGCATGAGAAGTGACCGTCTGGTGATCATCATGTATGGGCCTCTGTCCTCTCCTATCTCTGTGATCGATGATCTTTTTCCCTTTCCTATCAGACTTGGTGCTTTGTTGCGACAACCCCAATGCCATCTGTGGCATGGGCATCGCGACACAAAAGATAAGATACGTCTCATGGGCTAAGGCCCTCTCGTAGATCTCCTGCAGTGTATGTGCTTCGCCTGATACTACTACACTCGTAATCTCATCTCTAAGCCCGACTCCAAAGTAGTGAACCTGATCGCGATTTGTAGAAGTCAAATCCCAGTGAATTGTAATAGGTAGCGAAACCTCTCCATGTACTAGACCATTGTGTCATTACCCTGCCTAAGACACAAAAACTCATGTCTCAGACGTAACTGTATCTCCCTCGGTATGTACTGGTCATAAAAGACATGTCTGAAACTGGCCCAAGTAGTCGGCTCTCTATGAGTCTCGGTATGAGCGGTCCACCAAACTCCGGCCTCTCCTCAGAGCATATATCCAGATATCCTGGCGCGAATACTTTCGTGAATCCTTAGAAGATTATGTAATTTCTCGTGTGCAAGAAGCCATCTCGCAACTGCCTCTGGGTCTCAGCCTCCAGTGAAATATCCCGGCTGAAATCTCACAAACTCCTTCGTCAGCTTAGCCTCAGCTGACAAGGAAACCTTAAATGTGATCTCCCGTGGGGTATGTGTCAGTGTCACTACGTGTGTAGATGTCGGTGTGGTAGTCTCTGCCATAACCGCTGTGACTGGTCGTGCGTACCCTGAACAATCGGCGCGGCTGCCAGCTCGGTGGCGCTCGGTGTGATGGCGGCGGTAAGCGTCGCGATAGCAGCTGTTTGAGCATAGAGCAAGGCCATCATCTGCTCGAACTGTCGATCGTGTGCCGCAATCCGATCAAGTACACTCTGATCAGTCGTGATAGGCGTAGTACCACTCGTATGTCCACCATCCTCCGAAAGTGGAGTCGGTTGTCCATCCATGTCGTATCTGCAACAGCGAAGGCCCGTATCAGCCTCGTATATGCATATATACTATTACAAATCAAAATATATAACGTATAAGCCTTGGCACTACCCGTACCATGTTCGCTTCCCAACTAAAGTTCTAAGTCAGGATCTTCGGGTTTCCACATCTAATATTTGTTGTTAAGTTTTATTCGGTTGTATTACATTTTTCCCTAGGTTCGCCTGAACCTAAGCTCTGATTCCAACTGTGACGGCCCCAAACTCTGAGGCAAACCGGGTGCTGCCACGTCGCCAGACACGTCACCAAGCATGCCACGTCACCGCACACTTATTTTTAACTGTCCGCGACCTAAACCCTTGTACGTATCTTATTCGCCTTAACTTAGTATTTATGGGTGTTTTTATGAATATTATATTAAATTGACTAAGTTAAGTTGTTCAATATTTCTTAAATTATTATAAATTTAACATCAAGCGGAAGCCTTTAAAATATGCAAACACCGTAGGAAAGAAAAGTTTGCATTGTATAAATAACCCTATAGTGTGGAAACCCGACATTAGATACCATGTATATCAAAAGCGAAAAAAGTACAAAAGGTGAGCATATAAATGTATCATGTATACAAGTCATTCCCAAGAATTTCATAAAAACAGTAAATAGATAAATACAACCACCTACGCAAAAAGTGACGGGCTCTCCTAACTTAGACGTAGTCGCCTAAGATGCCCTTGCCTCGGCTCGTCGCAGGATCCGCGATTTGTCACAAAAACAATGACAAATCTCATGTGAGTAAATCCCAGAAAATGTTAGCTAATATTCACGAAATCTAATAAAACATCTACAATTCATTGAATTTAAATAAAGGACAAGAATAAGGACATTCGCATGAAAATAAGTCGTTGAGAAGTCGAATTTGGACACGAGTGTAGCACGATAGAGAACCCTAATCGACATCCGAGAATCGTCTTAGCTAAACCGAGAGGAACCCATGACGACCACCTCGCCAAACATCTCACAGTCGAATGAGAGGAACCCATGAATGGGAGAACCCCATCCAAACATCTCTCTAGAGGAACCCATGATGTGGACTTAGGTCTTCATCAAACATCTCTCAACCTGCGGGTCTCGTGGAGAATACTCACCGGGTAGCCTTAACATGGCCAATTACTCGAACAGCGCGGGGTAGCTAGCTCCGGGGTGTGATTCCGTGCCATGCCCGACCCCGTCGATAAACACACATACACAAGTGGGAGTGGATGAACAGTAAATGAACAACAATAGAAAACACAATGGAATGATTGAAATGCAAAATAAAGTAAGTGTCATAAAAAAATTTAATTAATTTTTTCGTGGGTTTACTTACCTCAAATAAATCGCGAATCGCCCTCAAAACGCCCCGCACATGCCTCGAGATACGTACCCGACACTCGACTATGGTATCCTAAGTCTCTGGTGTCCGATTATACAATTGTCATCATTTTAAAGTCACATTAAATGAATTTATAATGTGAGATCAAAATTTGTAATTTTTATTCCAAAAAGTTTGATTCTTGGCACACTTTTCGAATCATACCGGGGATCGATTGTTCCGGCAACGGGCCACCGTGCCATTTCCACGTCGTTCGTTGCATGCCATTTGCCGCTGCCTTCGCCGCCGCTTAAGGCTGGCAATTTGGGTCATGAAACGTTTAACACGACACGACACGTCATAAACATGTCGTGGGTTTGGCATAAGTGGGTGTGGGTCATAAACAGGTTAACCTGTTTATACACGGTTAATAAACGAGTCAATAACATGTTAACCTGTGTGACTCGTTTATGACTCGCTTAATTATATACATATATAACTTATAATTTACATATAATTAATCACTCATATAAATACAACTTTTTTGCTCATTAAACTTGAATATATCTCTTATTTCTATGTTAACTTCATATAACCTTGTAGTCGGGTTATTAAACTTGAACTTGACTATTTGAGAACTTGTATTTTTCCTTGTTAAACTTAGATTTTGTCCATTTCTATGTGATAACATTGATATAACTTGGTAGGTGGGTTTATATTTTATGTTGTTTGTGTTGATTTTGTAGTGAGATATCATTAATCTAGTAGCATGTTTAACAGGTTGATAAACAGATACATAAACGAGTCGAGTTAAACAGGTTAAACATGACTCGTTTAATAAACGTGTCATATACAGGTTACCTGTTTATTAAACATGTCGTGTGTGCAAATAGTGACTCGTTTAATAATGTGTCGTGTCCGTGTTTAGGATAATTGGGTCGTGACTCATTTATGACACAACACGTTTACGACTCGCTGACACGAATTGCCGATACCATCATCTGCTGCTCATTTCTCACTGCCATTGTGTCGTGCGATGCGTTAAGCGCGCGCTACCGCCTCGCCATCACCATTGTCGAGCCGGCGCCGCTGCTGGAGCGACATCACGCTGCTGGAGGCGCTGTCGCTGCTCGTTCCCGACCTCCCGCCGCCGCCGCTACTCGTCGTCCATCGTTGGTGAGCTCAGCCGTCCGCGCCGCTGTGGGAGTCTCGCGCGCGCCAGTTGGAGCTCGTCCCGTCGCCTGCCGCCGCCGCGCAGCTGGAACCGCCGTCCGCGGCCTCGCTCCTCGCCGCAAGCCGCCCTGATCTCCCGCCCTACTCCTCGCCGGAGCTTCCTTCATCTCCCCCTCTCTTTCTCTATTTTCGCTGCCTTTTTTCTCTTTCTCTTTTTCTCTCTCTCTCTACCCGTTTAAATGAGAGAATTTTTTTTTAATTATTCTGGAGAGGAGATGGAGTAATGATGAGTGATGGATTTGGTATGGTGATGTGATGGGATGTGTGATGTGACAACTAAATCTCAGGCTATCCCATACACCGGCGTTACGCGCTCACCACGACGTCGTACACTCTCGTTACTACACGCAAACAATGCGACCAATAAAATATCAAATAATGCGACGCGAATTATTTGATAATAGTAAAATAAATAACACTCTCACATAAAAATAACAAATTTTACCTCGTTAGGCGTGCCCTGGACTTTTCTGCGACGTCCACGTGGTCTGAGCTTAGGATCTTAATATGTAATTTGTCAGTTAATCGGGATTAATTAGAGCGGGCCGTTACAAAAGTACTTATATATAAAGATTTAGAAAAAAAAATGATGAGTACTAAAAAAATATCATTAATCGATAAAAACTTCTCTCTTCAAATTGGCCTTTCCTCTCACCAGGGCTGGTTCCGCCCCGATTGCTATGACGGTTGGAACCAATTAATTTATCACTGTGTTCATATGTTGTGTTGCAAAAGTTTAATGGAGTCGAATGTGCTTTTATTATGTCCTTTGAAGTTGATAATAGGAACTCCATCACTAACATCTTTTTAGGAATTGAACACAAACAAATGAACAACGAGTACATTGATCTCGAGATTAAATTCGCCTTAGCAATTAAACGTTTAGCTGATCTGCCTAGAAGAACAAATTAAGTTTTTGAGTTTTATAATAATTAGATCATCATGGATCCATACAAAATGAACTAGCAACTTATGCAAGTTGATTATGGCTTTGGCATATTTAGTTCTCTTAGTTTCATTAGACTCGCCCAAGTTAATATTGGAGTCCAATATATTCATCCAAGTGTTGCTTACTAGATATCAATAAGACTAAAAAAACTCCTAATCATAACAAGTGTTGTGACAATAACTTAACATTAAGTGGTTGATCGTGTTCAAATTAACGTAATGGTATTTAATATGTTAAAGTTAGAATAAGTTTGATTATTGGCTACTGAAAAATATTATTTAGGTTTTGAGGACTTCATCCCTTAATAGACATTGCAGCATTGCTAAAGCGAGATTTTCTTTTGGAAAGTCAAATGGCTTTTCTTGAACTATTCCGCATGCTTTTTGCATGCCAAAAAAGCACTCTCACGTGACACCCAACAGTTAAAGAAAAACTAGGAGATATGAGGCCAAAAGAAAAAATTTGCCCACAACACAAGCAACGTTTTAGATAGATTGCACTAATTAGATAATTTAGATTGATCAATTCAATCCAGTTAATTAGGAATATGAGATACTTTTCAAGGGATCTCTATGAGTTTGTGTTGTAGTTAATATTTGATCAAATTATTAGGTTATAAATTACATATATCTTCCTCATTTTGCAATCATATGAGTTCTTTATAATTACAATAAAAAAAATAATAACAAGATACTGATCAATAAATAACCTCAGTTCACAAGTATTCGAACAAATCAAGTGAATAGCTCACATGTTTGGTATGGATCTCTTGTATGTGTGAGGTTGGGGTTCGAGCCTCAATAGTGACGAGATTGATTTTTTAAGTTCTTATCGAAAAATAACCTCATTTCTCAAAGCATCTTGATGTCGGTTTATTTATTGGACCAAAATCAATTAAATCAAAACAAAATTAGCTTTGCAGCAACATTTTCTTAATTGACTTGTAATTTCCCAATTTTCACTAGTATCGCTACAGTTCATCAAGAAAACAATTAACCAAACAAAAGTAAAGAGTTTTAGTAGTCTATGATTCTATGAATTATCATTAAATAATTTCTAAAAAAAGAATCAAGATTTAAATTAAATAATAATTAATACTTTCAGATGAAGTCGTCACGACTCCCAATATAACTTGCACTATTTTAAGCTAATAATGCTATCCATCAATCTTAATTAATTAACTGGTGGAACTTTTTAAAGAAAACGCTGGGATGATATATATTCGATCACTACATAATTTTTGATGAGGTCTGTTGATCACATATTAAGATGTGCATGTAAGAATCGAAAAACCTTAATCAAAATAATCACGTGGCCTACTGCATTTCTATTATTCACATATTTTAAGAAACGACCAACTTGTTATTATTCAAAGCTTGTAATAAAAAAATTTGACAAAAAAAAAAATTGTAATAAAAAAAAGGCAGCGGCGAAAAGGAATTCAATTATTGCTAAATGGACCTTAGCTTTTAAAAAATTTAATGTAAGTTTGAAATGACCCAACTTCTTCTCCATATAAATGAGTTTTTGCTTATATTTATATCCCGCTGACACTCATTCGCCCATACCCAGACCCATCTCTCGAATTGCACTCTCACCTCCGACCTAAATCCGACGAAATACGAATGAAACCGCATCGATTCGATGCTGTGGGTGTATTCCTAATCTATTTTCATGTTGATTTCTAGATTTTTTTTGGATATTTTTTCTTACGTTTTGTGAGTCGGTAGTGGTCTTTACGATTTTGTTGTTGGGTTTAGGGCTTTTAATTTGGAGCTTGAATCTCGCATTTTGGCACAAAATCGATGGAACCGAGAATATCTAGCGATTCCGAGCAAAACCACTAATTTTTTTGATCGATTTCATGTGTTTTTTTGAAGTTTTAAATTTTTTTTTGTTCGTTCTTATCGCCTGTGCAAACACATAGAGCCGAGACCGTTTTGGAGGTCTCGGTCACGCAAGTCCAAGATCACTTTGGAAGTCTCAATCACACAAGTCCAAGACCTATTTAGAGGTTTCGGTCGGCTCCCACTGAGACCAACACAAGACCGAGACCTCTAATGATGTCTCAGTGTAAGACGACCGAGAACTTTAAAGAGGTTTCGACCACACGTGATCGAAACTTGCGGGAATATTTCTTCACTTCTAGGGCATGGGTAAGCAAGGGTATTTTTTGAAATTTACGAAAATAAAGGTGCTGTACGTTTAGCAAAATCAGGGTATGCTTGAGTAATGAGGTTCGTTTAGTAAAAATTAGGATTCTTTTAGCTACTGCCTAAAATAATTACATTTACGAAAATATAGTGTAAGAAATCAATTTCTCTTGACACGTTAAACATGTATTGTAAACATACTTTAAATAATAAATATAAATCAATTTCTTTTGACACATTATTTGATGGTATAAGTGCATTGAGAGAAAACCTTCAAATTTCTCACATTAATACTAATTTTTCGTAAATTAAACATAAACGTATGAGATATATAATGATATTACATTTATAAGAAAAAAATCTAAAAAAACAAAAGAGTCAATATTTTGATATTGTGCGGTTTGGGGAATCTAAAAATTTCAAAAACAGCATGATCAATAAATTGCTAGTTGAAAAGGAGAAAAACAAACTAAAGATCTCATGGATCCGGCACAGTTGACTTCTAATCTACTCCAGCCCCTAGTCTCAATCAAAAGCAGACACGTGGAAAAGTAGTCGTTGAAAAAGAGAAAAAAATGCAATTCGCTTTTACAGACATGAAAGAAAAGCTTTTGTGCGCCATATATGGCTTTGTCGGAATTATTGGGCTTCCTCAGCACCTCCGACACACATCATAATAATCTTCTCTAATTTTACCTCATCAAACTGTAACAATCAATGGTCCATAATCACCTCTGCAACCAAAGTCAAATAGCCACATGTGTATACCATATGGTATTGTTTTTTTTTTTTTTTTTATATTGCATAATGTAACCAATTTGTATATATACTAACGTTTTATGAAACCAAATGCACTTAAAATTAAACATGCAACAACAAATTAAGCCTCATTATTAACTTTTTTTTTCACTCGGGGTGTGTTTGAGAGCAAAGAAAATAAAAAAAAATCATAGAAAATTGTCTACTTTTTTTATGTAACCATTTTTTCCACTGTTTGATAACTTTGTAACTGCACTGAGAAAAAAATCACATCCCCTATTTTCCTCATTTATTTTCTCATCTTTTAGCGTGAAAAATTAAAAATCTCTTCACATCTCTCACGAACTGATCATTTCTTCCACCCTAATAAACTTGGCCTCTTGCTACTCTTTCGCGGATACACACTTTTTCTTTCTCTCTTCCTCTCCGGCTTTGTCACCAACATCATCGTCGAGCCGTCCGACATCGACGATGATTTAGATGCGCACACGCATTGAACCATAAAAGAAAATTCTTTCTCATGCAATCAAACAACTATGAGAAAATTTTCTTTATAAAATCCTTTCGAGAAGATTTGCTAAAAAAAAGTTGTTTCTTATCGAAGATTTTTTTTGCTATCAAACACACCCTCAGTGTGATATAAGGTTTATTGTGCAGTTTCAAAGTTCTTTAAATTATTTATAATCAATTGATGAGGCATCGAAATAGAGTGTATGACAATTACAATTCTAAGTATTTTAGGATTCGTATTTTAAGTAGAATAGCTATTTTATTTCTGAAGTTTTAAGATATCTTTAGGACTATAAATACTTGATTTCATTGGTGTTGTGACGGCCCCAATTCCACAACCTAAATTAGGCGCCGCCCGACCTAAACTTACGTAGACCAGGAGTCAATCCTCGCGACGTCAAAGCAAACCTAGTCAGCCTTCTTAACCATTTATCGTTACAAGGCAGCAAAATTTAGCATTTATAGTGAGTTATTCAAATTTGTTAGTTTATCAAAGTTTATACTAAAACGATTTCAACTTAAACAAATTTAAACAACTCTACACAAATCGGTTAGGACAGCCTAGAGTGCGGCCCATATAATTTAAATCCTAAAATATTTCGCATAACCCATATACCCATGTGACAAAAATAACAATATACATAAATAATACAAAACCTACAAAAATGGGAGAAGGAAGGCCGCTTAAAAGTCCTCATAATAAATCACCTAGCACCGGCCATTTTCCCTTACTTGATTGCGAATCTGCACTCAGTTAAACACAAAAATAACGAGCCCAGGTAAGTAACGCTAGTAGGATACTAAACAACATTTCAAAATAAATAAATCAGTTTATATTCATGTAGATAGAAAGAAAGATATAAAGAACGCATGAATAAATAAAAGACCGTACACAAATTAAAAGCAATCGATACATGAATGTCCAAGAATGCAAACATAAAGGCGTAAGTAGTCCTGATCAATAGGTCATTGAGTCTTGGCAAAATATCAAGACTCGGGTTCCAAAACTTGGTACACTCACAAGCCCTAAACCTAAGAGATTGTGAGACTTCCTAGAACAACCACGCTAAGAACTCACACCTCGTTAACAATCAATAACCAGTGTAGTGCATCCCAAGGTCATGACTCTGGTATGTTACCTCAGCTAGCCACTCCTTCCAAGGATCATCGTTGACTCACTTGCCCTCGGATAACTCAATTAGAATGGAATTCCAAGGATAGATAACAAGCAATGTACAACAATATTCACTAGCTTAAAATGAAATATTGTGCATTTCTTAGCTGGTTTACTTACCACGATCTACAAACTTGTTCCTAGCCTATCCGACCTCCTGACACTCCTAAAAGTGTTTTTGAATGCCTGTAACTCTTCCTTAGATTCCTGATATCATATTATAAGTTTTTGAGTGCATTGGAACCTTTACTTGGGGTATTACACCGATTCAGAGTGTTTAAGGAATTTTTGAAAATTACAGATTTTTGTACTACCAGGGTAATTGGCACGCTAATTCTGATATTAGCGTGTTAATTGTTCAATTTTAGCGCGCTACCTTAAACCTCTAGCACGCTAATCAATATTAGCGCGCTACATTTGATACCTAGCGCGCTAATAAATATTAGCATGATAAATTATCCACCAAGCGCGCTATGTGCAACAGAACCCAGAATTTTTCACTTCGAATTCTGGGTTTCCTCTACACATAGGCCTTGTAAATGTCTTAGGACCCCTCATACACCCTAGTAGAGGTCCCTAACATTAACCCCAACGTAAAAACAACAATAACAACATTAAAATCAAAGAATTGCTCACACCATTAAAGAATTACCTAGCTTGATGTTTTGATCTTCTTCTTCAACACACCATCAAAGAATTGCTCACTTTCACTTCTCCAAAGCTCACTCCAGCAGCTTCTCTCTTTCTCTCCTTCCTTGCCAATGATTTTAGTGTGGAAATGAAGATCAAAATTGTTGACTTATATGTATTGGATAGGTTTAAACCATAGCCATTGATCTTGTGTGCACACGTGTCTCGAGGCTTGTCTAGTGGTCTACCTTCATTCAATCATGTACCAAGTCATGCATAAGTGACTCTACAAGTTGACTTATTAATCTCTAGATTACTCGACACTTGTCTCGATGCACATCATGTGGTCATTTCATTTATTTTTCTAACTTAGGGCCCATTTAATTCCACATTAACATTGGTCACATTAAAGCTAGTATAAAAACTTAATGAACTCATAATAGACTTACCCATAAGCCACTACTTAGGTCCCATATCGACACGCAACTCGAGGTATGTCTCCGCTCATCTCAACACTGATATGCCCCGCATGTACCTTACCCGCACATATCCGAAATTGATTAGTTTAAATTGTTCAATCTTTTATATACATAATACAAGCATCAAACAAAAATAGCATACCTCGGTGACGACTTTCGAGGTTTGAACATACATATCACGACAAGTGGGTCCCACATACAACCCCTGGAATGACACGTGGTACGCGTTAAATTTTAAGGTCATTACGGTGTTTTACGTACATTTTCTTGATTCAATATTGTCGTTCAATGCAATTGATTCTTCAAAATCAGTTTTGCAATTCTAGGTTTTGGAGTTGTGTTTTATTTTGCTTACAAGCTGCGTCAAGTGGTATCAGAGCTTTGAATCTCGTAAAGTTTGTTTAAACTGATAATGGACACCAATCCTAATGATAATGATTAGGGATTACCCAGTGTTTGAAGAAAGCTTAAAGAACACAAGACATTAATTCGCAATATCGAACAACAATTGACTACAATTGTTGGACAGTTGCAAACTTTGTTGCATGGTAACAATAATAAAAAAATTACAGATCAAGTAGCCAAAGAAGTTTCCCTGACACAAAGAACTCGAATTTCGGCGACGCCTACCATGATAATTGACAACTTCAGTGATGAAGACAAAAGTATACAAAGAGATGACCTTCGACATTGGCAAGGAGGAGGTGACCGTGAATACGAATTGAAGGTAGATATTCCATCTTTCGGTGGTGACCTTGATATAGAAGGCTTCTTAGATTTGTTAGAAGAAGTAAATGAGCTCTTTGAATACACAGAAATTCTAAAAGAGATGAAGGTAAAATTGGTTTCTTATAGATTAAAAGGAGTAGCTTCAGTATGGTGGACTCGATTTAAAGAAAGTAGAAAAAGAGAAATGTGAGCTTTTGTGTCTTCTTAGGAAAGAATGAAACAATTATTAAAAGGAAGATTTTTTCCTCCAGATTATGAATAATATTTGTTTGATGATTATCAAAATTAAGTACAAGGAAGCAAGAGCATCCATAAATATACATTACAATATTTGAGATTGGCGGCTCGCAATAATTTGGTGGAAAGCGAACCATAACAGGCATATAGATATTTGAGAGGGTTAAAACCAATAATTAAAGAAAAGATTGGTATTCAAATAGCTTCGAGTGTTCATGATGCAAGGAACTTAGCTATGAGAGCTGAGATGTTGATTAATCAAAAATCAAGAGAGAATAGAAAACCATGGCACAATGAAAGGCAAATAGCGAACAATGAAAGGCCAACAAGTGATAGGGAAAAGGAAGTTATAAAATTTACAAATGCACGAGGTACCGACGTAAAAGGGAAATAATTATAATAATGGAAATCGAAGCAAGCAAGTTACCTCCATTCCTAAAAATCCAAATCCTTACGCAAAGCCTACTCTTATCAAGTGTTTTAAATGTGGAGAGCCTGATCATTGATCTAGTGAGTGTCCAAGAAGAAAATTTGTCAATACACTCGAGCAAACTGAAGAATCACACGAGGAAGAAAAATGCAAACCTGATAGAGAGGAAGATTATAACTTATATGATGATGATGCTTTTGTGGGTATTATTAGGAGATTGATGATTTCTAGGAAAGAACATGAAAATTTACAAAGGCATAAATTATCTTGCACTAGATGCATGGTAGAAGGTCACCTTTATGAACTGATCATTGATGGAGGAAGTCAAGAGAACATTATTTGTAAATCAACAGTAAAGAAATTAAATCTGCTAATAGAATCTCATCCGGACCCTTAAAATATTGCATGGATCACAAGTGTGGGTAAAATTCGTGTCACAAAAAGGTGTAAGGTGTCATTCTCTATTGGTAAATAATCAGATGAACATTATAGTGATGTTGTCGATATGGATGCTTGCCAAATTTTATTAGGAAGGCCATGGCAATATGAAGTTGATGCATTTCACTATGGTAGGGAGAATGTGTGTTGATTCTTGAAAAATGGAGTAAGGTATAAATTGGTACTTATTGGTGGGAAAACGAAATCAAAGCCTAATGATGGAAATAAGCCATTGTTAGTAGTAAATAATAACAAATGAAGTTTTGTGAATGAAATGAAAGCAACAAGGGAGGTACACTTGATAGTAAAAAGGAAGGAGATAGTGACAAGAATGAAGGCATAATTCCATTAGTGGTACAACCCCTTATAAAAGAATTTGCAGATGTAGTGCCTGATGAGTTACCCGATGAATTACCTCCTATAAGAGATATCCAACACCAAATTGACTTAGTTCCCAGGTTTAGTTTACTTAATCTACCACATTATCAAATGAGTCCGAAAGAGAATGAGATTTTGAGGGAGAAGGAGGAGGAGTTGATCATAAAAAGGTATATTAAAGAGAGCTTGAGCTTATGTGTTGTTCATGTTTTATTGACGCCCAAGAAGGATGGCAGTTAGAGAATGTGTGTAGATAGTCGAGAGATCAATAAAATTACTATTGGGTATAAATCTTCTATCCCTAGATTAGATGATATGCTGGATCAGCTTAGCGGGACAATAATGTTTTCTAAAACTAATCTTAGAAGTGGTTATCATCAAACTCGAATTTGACCCAGAGATAAGTGGAAGAATGCTTTCAAAATAGAGATGGATTGTTTGAATGATTGATATTTCCATTTGGGCCAACCAATGCCCAAACACTTTTATGAGGTTGATGAATAAGGTTCTCAGGCCTTTTATAGGCATGTTTGTGGTGGTCTATTTCGATGACATCCTTATTTACAGAAAGTCAAAAGACGAACACTTTGGTTACTTGAGAAGGGTGTTTGAAATACCGAGAGAAAATAAACTATATGCCAACTTTAAAAATCGTATCTTCATGGTTGAAAGTTTGTTGTTCCTTGGTTTTTTCATTGAGAAGGATGACGTGAAAGTTGATAACGAGAAGGTAAAAGCTATTAGGGAATGACCTATACCTAGAACTGTTGGAGATGTAAGAAGTTTCCATGGTCTTGCAACATTTTACAAACATTTTATTAGAAATTTCAGCAGCGTTGTAGCTCTTATTTCCGAGTGCTTAAAGAAAAGGAAGATTCACATGGAGAGAATAACAAAAGCAAAGTTTTTCAATTATCAAAGAAAAGTTGTGCATTGCACTTGTTTTAGCTCTTCCTGATTTTGATAAACTATTTGAAGTAGAACGTGATGCTAGTGGAGCTGGGATAGGAATTTTATTGTCTCAAGAAAAAAAAGTCGATTACTTTCTTTAGTGAGAAGTTGTGTAATGCAAGACAAAAATGAGCTACATATGATAAAGAATTTTATGTAATTGTGAAAGCTTTGAGGATTTGGGAACACTATTTGATTGGAATGAAATTTATCTCATACTCTGATCATTAAGAATTGAAGTATTTGGGAAGTTAAAAGCAATTGAGAACATCGATGCATGTTAGGTGGTCGGCTTTTGTTGATAAATTCTCATACAAATTGGTTCATAAACTTGAAAATAAAAATATTGTGGCCGATGCATTAAGCAGAAGAGTCTCCATGATTAGAACCTTGAGTATAAAAGTGGAGGGTCTTGAATATTTAAAAGAATTATACATGGATGATGGAGACTTCAAAGAAATATGGACGTTGTACTTAAAAAATAGCCCATTATGATTTCTATGTGCATGATGGATTTTTAATGAAAGGAAACCAACTTTATCTTCCAAAAATATTTATTAGAGAGAAGTTGATCAGAGAACTACATGGTGGAGGCTTAGCTGGTCATCTTGGCATAGACAAAACTTTTGAATAAATAAGGAAGAGGTACTATTGACCAATGATGAGAAGGGATATTGTCTCTATTGTAGGAAGGTGTACAATTTGCCAAACTTACAAGGGAGATACTTCTAATGCTAGTTTGTACATGCCATTGTCGATTCCTAATGCCATTTGGGAATATTTGTCTATAGACTTTGTGTTATGGTTGCCAAAAACACAAAGAGGTATGGATTCTATCTTTGTAGTGGTAGATCAATTTTCAAAGATGACATATTTTCTACCTCGTAAAAAGACATTAGATGCTACTACAATTGCAAAGCACTTTTTTTAGAGAAATAGTGAGACTACATGATGTTCCTAAATCAATTACTTTTGACCGTGACAATAAATTCTTGAGTCATTTTTAGAGGACTTTGTGAAGATTATTTGATTTTACCATTAAATTTAGTAGCACAGCTCATTCACAAAATCGATGGCGAGACAAAGATTGTAAATCGAACTTTGGAAAATTTGGTATCATGTTTATGTCGTGACAAGCTAAAGAGTTGGGATTTTCTAATTGCACAAGTTGAAATTGCCTACAACAATGTTGTTCATAGTGGCCTTAGTCGTTCTCCATTTTCAGTTGTTTATACTAAGGTGCCAAATCATGCTCTTAATCTTGTGAAACTGCCAAAATCTTCTAATTTTTCTTTTAGTGCTGAGAAGTTAGCTAAAGAGGCTCAAGACATTCAAGCAGAGGTGAAGAAAAAATTGAGAAAGCAAATGCTAGGTACAAGGCCTATGTTAATTCACATAAGAAAGTTCAGTTGTTTGATGTGGGAGATGAAGTCATGATGTTTTTGAGTAATAATGGAAGTGTTGAAGGCAGTCATAAGCTTAAACAAAAGAGATATTGTCCATTCAAGATAAAAAAAGGAAATTAATGACAACACCTATGTTGTTGAGTTCCCGTTGTGGATGGGTAATTATTTCTTCTACATAAAATGTTGAAGACCTTTCACCTTATTTACATGACTGTGAGCTGGGTTATGCTAACAAGAACTTGAGGGCGACTTCTTTGTAAGTGGAGGTGAATGATGAGGCATTGAAATAGAGTTGTATGACAATTACAATTCTACTTATTTTGGATTCCTATTTTAAATAGAGTAGCTATTTTATTTCCTAAGTTTTAAGATATGTTTGGGACTATTAATGCTTGATTTCATTGATGTTTTACCTAAATATTTTCAATTCAATATTATCGTTCAATATAATTGATTATTCAAAATCAATTTTGCAATTCTAGGTTTTGGAATTGTGTTTTATTTCGCTTACGAGATGCGTCATCAATGCATCTCAAATCTTTTTAGATCCTCTTATCACATTTAGTTTCTTCAATAATTACATCGAGGTTTCTAATTTAAGTATTTATGAGTCGTTTTTTTTCAGTGTACTTCCAAAAAAAAATCTATAAGGTAAGTACTAATTAGTTGTGATTAGTGTTACACATTAATTGTTGCTAGCTAGATACACGTCAATAATGTGTGATGTGTAGCGACTCGACCTGAATACATATGCCGAAGATTGAGTGTCCTGGCAAAAGTTCCTTATATATATGTGGCGGCCTCAAATCCCGAGGTCGCCACGTGGGGAGGTGCTGCCCCAACGGTCCTGTCGGATCTTTGACCCACTGGGTCCCACGCACCACTGACGCCATTTCCTACAACACGACTCCTCGATATGCGTGTTAACTCCCTTCGTTAAGCAATTTAGTTCGACAGTTTAATCATTAAAACAACAGCGGAAGTCTTAAATTTAAAACAAGTAAAACAATTAAATTTATTATCGTATAAAACATCATTTTAAGAGCAACACCTAATGTGGAAAACCCGGGGAAAGTACTCAGTACATATGCGACAATATTAAATAGTAATATATACAAGTACAATATCTATTCAGTCTCCCATTTCCCAAAAGTAAGCAAAATATCAAAATCGCACGTACTAGTAGGTCATTGACCGCGGGCGGTCAGATAAAGTCGCCCAAAATGTCCTTGCCCCTACTAGCAGGGTCTGCACTCGACCATCGCAAAAAGTAAGATGGAGAGTACAGTTAGTAAGATTCCAACAAGGTACACCGAACATTTATAGGAGCATAAACAGATATCAATAACCATGTCAATTAATAATGCGGAGACTAAACAAGCAACCGTGCTAAGATCATCGCATGAATAAATAACACGAGAGAAACAAATCGTGTACTCCTCCTGGTCACACTAAACTGTACTTCGAACCCCCAGGATCCTTTCGGTGGGTGCCCCACTTCCTTTCACCTGGTTTCCATACCCCGGGATCCTTTCAGTGGATGCCCCCACTTCCTTTCACCAGGTTTTCCCGCGTACAACCTAGTGTGCCATAAGTACAACACGAATAATCAAGTGTCTCGACCCCCAACCCAAATGTGTCACGGAAAAACATACAATAACAAGGAATAGGGGGAATAGCATTCAATAACCACGAATAGGAAATCAATGATAGAAAAGTAAACCCTCGGTGACTTTTAGATGGAATCTTACGTACCTCAAAACACACTCGCTCGCGTCTCGATATGCGCACCCGACACCTCTGGTGTCCATTCGTACATTTAGCTACTAAATCATGCAAATCACAATTTAAAATTAGGTGAAATACACCTCACCTCAATCGCGTCGTCGACATTCGTCGATTCGCGCTCCGATCGGTCCGACAACGCCATCGCGTCGTTCACCGCGCCGTTGCCGCTGCCGAGCCAACGTCATTTGCTGCGCAACGCCGTTGTCGTCCTTTGTCGCATTGTCGACGTCACACCGTCGCGCCACCGCCGGCCGCTCGCGGCGCTGCGCTTCTTCGCCAGACTTAGTTACTACTGCGCGCCGCCGCCGCCGCCGCTGCTCCTCGCGCTGCGCCTTTCGTATCCATCGCGTTGCCGCCCGCCTGAGCCCGGTCGCGCGCAGCTGCGCGCCACGATCGCACGCCTTTTGGTCCGCCTCCTCGCCGGCCATCTTTGGATCCGTCATTGCCGCTCGCGCTGTTGATCGCCATCGCTCGTGCTGCCCAGCCACGATCTCGCCGTCGCCGTCGCGTCTCGAGAGCCACTGCTGCCTGCTGCTGCGCTGGCCGTCCGTCGTCGCGTAGCTCGCTGCCGGCCACCATCGCCGCGACCCCTACCGCATTGCGTCGCGCCCACCACCGCTGCCGCGACCTGCTGCTGCCTCGCTTTCGCCTCCTCTTCGCTGCTGATTGCCACCGCCGGATGCGTCGTCCTCGCCATTGCCCACCGCCATTCTTGCGCGCCGCTGCCGATCGTTGCTGGTGTCGCCGCGCCGCCATCGTCGCGGATCCGGTCGCATCGTCGGCTCGGCAGCGACAACGGCGTGGTGAACGACGCGATGGCGTTGTCGGACCGATCGGAGGCGTGAATCGACGAATGTCGACGACGCGATTGAGGTGAGGTGTATTTCACCTAATTTTAAATTGTGATTTGCATGATTTAGTAGCTAAATGTACGAATGGACACCAGAGACTTAGGATGCTATAGTCAGGTGTCGGGTGCGCATATCGAGATGCGAGCGAGTGCGTTTTGAGGTACTTAAGATTCCATCTAAAAGTCACTGAGGGTTTACTTTTCTATCATTGATTTCCTATTCGTGGTTATTATATGTTATTCCCCCTATTGCTTGTTATTGTATGTTTTTCCGTGACATATTTGGGTTGGGGGTCGAGACACTTGATTATTCGTGTTGTACTTATGGCACACTAGGCTGTATGCTGGAAAACCAGGTGAAAGGAAGTGGGGGCATCCACTGAAAGGATCCTGGGGGTATGGAAACCAGGTGAAAGGAAGTTGGGCACCCACCGAAAGGATCCTGAGGGTTCGACGTACAGTTTAGTGTGACCGGGAGGAGTACATGGTTTGTTTCTCTCGTGTTATTTATTCATGTGATGATCTTAGCACAGTTGCTTGTTTAGTCTCCGCATGATTAATTGACATGGTTATTGATATCTGTTTATGCTCCTATAAATGTTTGGTGTACCTTGTTGGAATCTTACTAACTGTATTCTCCATCTTACTTTTTGTGATGGTCGAGTGCCGACCCTGCTAGTAGGGGCAAGGACATTTTGGGCACTTTATCTGACCGCCCGCGGTCAATGACCTACTAGTACGTGCGATTTTGATATTTTGCTTACTTTTGGGAAATGGGAGACTGAATAGATACTGTACTTGTATATATTACTGTTTAATATTATCGCATATGTACAGAGTACTTTCCCCGGGTTTTCCACAATAGGTGTTGCTTTTAAAATTGTGTTTTATACGATAATAAATTTAATTGTTTTACTTGTTTTAAATTTAAGACTTATGCTGTTGTTTTAATGATTAAACTGTCGAACTAAATTGCTTAACGAAGGGAGTTAACACGCATATCGAGGAGTCGTGTTGTAGGAAATGGCGTCAGTGGCTCGTGGGACCCAGTGGGTCAAGGATCCGACAGGACCGTTGGGGCAGTGCCTCCTCACGTGGCGACCTCGAGATTTGGGGTCGCCACCAGTGGTATCAGAGCTTAGGTTCAAGCGAACCTAGGGGAAAGGTTAATGGCTCAAGACATTGTGATACCACGCCACAAGTGGTATCAGAGAATGGTCGACTTCGTCGGAGGAAGCGTAGGTGTCCTTAAACTGATACCACGTCACAAGTGGCATTAAAGCGATAGTTCGAGGAACCTCGGAAAATTAATCGAAAGAGCATAATACTTAAAAATTTAAAAGTTAGATGTGGAAACCCGAGGTACTTACCTTAGAACTTTAGTTGGGAAGCAAAGTGAGCGGGTAGTACTAGGACTTATATGCGTATATGTTGATTGTAATATTTATGTATACGTATTTCGACGCTGAGTTGCGGCTTGTTCGCGATTTGAAGATTCGACATGGATGGACTACCAATTCTTCATACGGATGCTTGTGGCACCGGATTGGGATGCGTATTGATGAAGGGATAGAGTGATAGCTTATTTATCGCGTTAGTTGAGGACTCATGAGAGGGACCAGACAGTGAGACAGTAGTTCGCCAGATGACATACGAGTTTTGTTTACTCGAGGCGGCAACATCTATAAGTTGTCAGAGGTCCCAGATGCAGCGAAACACATATTTACAGACAAATGAGAGTACCGACAATATCCATTCCGCGTATGTTGGAGTGTCGGAGAGCCGATGTGATGTATCAGATATTCAAGGACATGACACCGAGTCTAGATTTTTCAAATTGGCGCTGAGATACATAAGACCGCTTAGAGTTGTAGCACGAGTTGGTAGTGTGGCTTACAGATTTGGACTTGCCAGAAGAGTTAGCTGAGGTTCATATGACATTTCATATTTCAATGTTGAGACTCGCTAGGTCAGGGCTGAGATCGACGATTGAGTTGGGACTAGTGAAGATACAGTCCGACGTGATCTATGAGGAGAGACCGATAGAGATTGTTGACCGTTAGGTACAAATTTCTCCGAAACAGGGAACTCGCGAAGGTCTTAGTTCGTTGGCAGCATCGTATGACGGAGGGACTCACCTGGGAGCTCGAGTCGACGATAAGGACACGTTACCCTTAGCTATTCTATGGTATGGGATTTAGGTTACAGTTAAATTTCGGGACGAAATTTTCTTTTAGTTGGGAAGACTGTAACGTCCCGAATATTCGACTAGTGCCACGTGTCATTTTAGGGTCGTATGTGGGACCCACTCCTCGAGATTCATATCAAAATCGACGCGATGTTTTCGTATTTCGTAGTGCAAGGGTATCTTCGTTAATTTGTGGCGAAATTGAGGTATTTTTCGGGGTTTAATTTGGATGCAAATCGAGGACACTTTTGATTTTGAAATAAAAAAGAAAATGTATATATATATATATATATATATATATATATTTATATAAGAAATGAAAAGAAAAGAGAGAAAAGAAAAGAAAAAGTAAGAGAGGGAGAGAGAGAAGAACCAGAGAGATCAAAGAAGAGAGAAAGAGAGATCGTGAGGTGAGGGAGCGGGCGACACAGCGAGGACGCCGAGGATGACGATGATGACGACGACGCCACCGGATCCATGACGACGACGACATCGCGATGACACCAAGCAATGCGGCGGTCGCGCGACGTGCGCGCGACGTGGCTGCTGGCACGGCGCGACCAACGGCGAGACGACGCATCTAGCGGTGGCCGATCGACAGCGGAGAGGAGGCGGCGAGGTAGCAGCAGGGTTTCGGCAGTGGTGGCGGGGCAGCGACGGGATCCAGCAATGGCCGGCGAGGAGGCGGACCAACGAGCACGCGGCGATTTGGCTGCGGCGGCTGCGCAGACGGGCTCACTGCTCTTTCGCTGCTGCGCGGTGAAACGAGGGTAGCGGCGTGTAGGGAGCAGCGGCGGCGCCGGCGCGCAGTAGCAACAAAGCTAGCGGAGCGGAAGCAGCCGGCCAGCGGAGCCGCCGAGCCGGCGTGCGGGCGCGCGAGGTGACGACGCAGCAGCGCGGTGGCGACGACGGCCAGCAGCAGCGACGTCTGCTCGGTGAACGACGCGATAAAGTTGTCTGACCGATCGGAGGATTGAATCGACGAATGTCGACGACGCGATTGAGGTGAGGTGTATTTCACCTAATTTTAAATTGTGATTTGCATGATTTAGTAACTAAATGTACGAATGGACACCAGAGGTGTCGGGTGCGCATATCGAGACGCGAGCGAGTGCGTTTTGAGGTACGTAAGATTTCATCTAAAAGTCACTAGGGTTTACTTTTCTATCATTGATTTCCTATTCGTGGTTATTGGATGGTATTCCCCCTATTCCTTATTATTGTATGTTTTTCCGTGACACATTTGGGTTGGGGGTCGAGACACTTGATTATTCGTGTTGTACTTATGGCACACTAGGCTGTACGCAGGAAAACCAGGTGAAAGGAAGTGGGGGCATCCACTGAAAGGATCCTGGGGGTATGGAAACCAGGTGAAAGGAAGTGGGGCACCCACCGAAAGGATCCTGGGGGTTCGACGTACAGTTTACTGTGACCGGGAGGAGTACACGGTTTGTTTCTCTCGTGTTATTTATTCATGTGATGATCTTAGCACAGTTGCCTGTTTAGTTTCCGCATGATTAATTGACATGGTTATTGATATCTGTTTATGCTCCTATAAATGCTAGATGTACTTTGTTGGAATCTTACTAATTGTACTCTCCATCTTACTTTTTCTTTTCTTTTCTCTCTCTTCTTTTCATTTCTTATATAAATATATATATATATACATTTTCTTTTTTATTTCAAAATCAAAAGTGTCCTCGATTTGCATCCATATTAAACCCCGAAAAATACCTCAATTTCACCACAAATTAACGAAGATATCCTTGCACTACGAAATACGGAAACATCGTGTCGATTTCGATCCGAATCTCGAGGAGTGGGTCCCACATACGACCCTAAAACGATACGTGGTACGAGTCAAATTTTCTGGCCGTTACAATATATCTACTACTATTATAAAAGAGTGAATGTGGACTGTGATGAAATACCAAATTTGCCTTTTTTTAATGAATCCATTAATCAAATTCGAACAATGGGTTATCTTTTTTTCGTTTCTGATTTAAGTCTCATATCTCCATTAATTTGGGAGTGAAATTTGTTCAATGATTTGAGAGCAAAATCAAAGAAGGTGATAGTGTTGTAGTTGGAGGCCACTTGGAATTGAACTGCGACTGATCGTAGATTAATTCTTTAGGTTTTGATCATTCTCTTCAAAATTTCGCTTTTTTAGTTGGTCATTTGATGAGTTTTTACCAATTTTAATGATTTTTTTGTGATGAATCTATTCAGATTACATAGAGAAAAACAAATATGGTGTCTACTACTACAATTAAGCAATTATTACTATAATCCAGATGTTCAAAATCGTTGCCCACCCTTTTGCCTTGTTTAACAATAAATTCAACGGTGTTGTTGATAATTGATAGGCATTCAACTTCGATGAGTATATGTTTATTTAGCTAATCTTTGTATATGTATATATTAGTACTAATACAGATCAATCCTATCTTTTTAATTTTCTACTCATGTCTCTTGATTTAAATTCATTGTTAACTAATCATCGGTGACTCAAATAAAAACAATGCCCTTTTGTTATTTAATTGGTTTATATTACATAACATCTTCATTAGTCTAAAATGGAAACCACCTTTATTGATTTAATTATTTAATGAGTAATGAGTCGGATGCACACGGATTTGATCCAATTCAATTAGTGTCATTGAATCCAATTATTATGGATTGAAAAATCATAATCCAATGCAGTCTATTTATTTTGCTAATCCGATTTGATCCAATTTACTAAATGCGGATCGAACTGGATCAAGTTATGCGGATTGACATTTATAAGATTAATATTAATAAAACTATGAAATCAATATTTTAAATTAAAATTATGCAAATACCTATAAGTTAAAAAGAAATTTATAGTTGCCAAACTATTTATGGCGAGATAGATAAGGTATCACTTGCCAAAAAGTAATTTATGGTGGCCATTGGTTCAACTCCTAAAGTAAAAAAAAATAGTCAAAAAATGTTAATAAAGATTTTTTATTTAATTTAATTTACGTAATGTGCGTAGCATGTGCACCGCATGTGCATAGCACATTATGAAAACTACTATATATATATATATATAATTAGCACAATTTGTTTGATGGATATACCTAGAGATTCTCGATCGTTCATGGGTCCCCTCCTGCTAGGTGCAGCTATGATTCCGGACAAAACAATGAGAGATGGATCGATCCTTGATGATGATGATATGCTTACTCATCCATTTCAATCTCTCTGCTTTTTCTGTAATGATGAGCTCTAACATCCTTCCACTTTGTTCCCCTCAATTTGTTTGTTTATTTATTTACTTGCTCTTGCTTTTGATGTTAATTTGTTGATGTGGGTGGTGGAGGGTTCTTATCTAACTTTATCTTTACAAAAAACACATACATACCTTTTTCCTTTTTTTTTTTTTTTTCCTTGTGAAGGAATAATGTGCATGCGTGACCCATTGCGTGAGGCCCCTCTTGTCTTCTGGTTCATGGTGTTCTGGTTTGCTTATTAATTGATATATATATATAAGTTGCTTTCACGGTTGGTGCATGTGCGTTTGAAGTGAGAAATGTCGTACACATATATGGGCCGGAGAGACCCCACGCACAATATATAGTGAGATCGAGTGCCAATTTGCAATGCATGCGTATATATATATAATATCTCTCGCTCTACACTCTACACATGCAAGCATGCACCTTTGCTTGTGTTGAATTGGATATATATTACCTTTGCTTGTTAGGTACACTTGTGGCACTAAGTCCCTGCACATAATTGCCTTTCGCCATGCCCTGTTCTTTCATCTCCTCTAGCAATAGTAAAGGTGATGCCACTTATGGGTCTATGCTTTCTTTTGGTGGTTAAGGGTGTTGCTCAAGCAAAAAAAATTAAAGCAATAAAGGAGGCAATCCCGTTGATGGCGATTTATTACAGTTTTTTTTAAGTATACTCTAATTCACTTATTAGAATGCTATTAATCAAACTTGTATTACTTGATATAAACGTAGTTAATTTGTTAAAAATCGAATTGAGATTATAGTTAATGACATGATTTTTTTTCCTTCATTTAATTAATCATTGCATTTTTTTTTCATGGAATTAATTGTGCTATTATACATATATATATATATATATAGTGACTATTAGCACCCTTTGACCTTATAACAACCTCATTTAATTTAATGTTATTTATAGCCCTCCAATAAGTTAGTTCATGTTCTAAGTACCCCTTAATTGTTAATGAACTCTCCAATGTACCACTATCTTATATTTGCCCCCCTCACCCTTGTTCCAAGTACCCCCTTAATTGTTAATGAACTCCCCAATGTACCCCTATCTTATATTTGCCCCCCTCACTCTTGTTCCACATCATTTTCTTCTCTCCCTTAACTCAATTTGCTCAATGTTGCGTTCCAAGATTGATTTTTGAACTTTAAAAGCTAAGATTTAACACAATTAATTAAATGTTATAACCATTCAAGAATGCGAATCAAATCTCAAACAAATACTATAATCAAGATGTTGCATTTGGTGGTGAGTTATTGATTGTATGGACAAAGCGATAGGAGGGGTATAAAGATTAAAAAAGTAAAAGAAAAAATGAGATGAGTTTATAATTTAATTTTGGGTGAGGTATAAAAAGTGAAATTTAAGTAGAAGGGATAAGGTGAGTGTAGTAAGTGGGATAATAGTTAAGGATGAGTTTAAGACCCTGTTTAGTTAGAGGCAGAGTCAACTCTCGGGAGATAACTTGGAGGGGAGTTGGAACTAATCTTGTTTGGTTGTCCAACTTCTCTCCAAGTTATCTTCCAACTCACACCCAAGAGTAAGAGATATCTCCCCCACCTCCCCCTTGGGGACTTATCTCCCATGAGTTTGTGGACACAATTATCCCTCATTAATTACCTTTTATTACCTACATTCATATCTTTTGTTTGAAAATATTTTTAACAATTCATATCTTTTATTATTTAAACATTTGCAACACAGGCTTACAGGATAGGGCAACCTCAAAGTTTACCTTTTAATTTTTATATAATATGTCTTAGATCTCTTTTTTAACCCACCTCAAGAAACTTAGGACTGCACAATGCTTCAGCTTAGCCTACCTCAACATGACACCAGCCAACCCACTAAAAGAACTTTGAAAAAAAAACATTGTATATAAGAACAATAGTTACATTTCAACCTCATCACTACAAAATCAAAAGGTACATAAAAAAATGATAAGTTTCATACGTGTTTTGAAATTCATGCATTAAAAGGACCACAATAATTATATATATATATATATATATGTTGTAAATTGAGTTGGAACTTGCTAAGAACTAGAGAAGGAGAATAGAAGACTAAAAACTTCTACTACTACAAAGGAGAGGAGAAGAAATGAGATAGTTGGAATGAGAAGTTTTCATTCAACTTGGTGTGTGAATTACAATAGGGTTGATACCTTTTATATATGTCATTTGGTAATGATAGTAATTGTACTTATACAATGTGTACAAGTTATACATACACCACAAGTCATACAACACATCACAAACAACATAGACAATACATGGAAGAGTTGGTGTACATTGGAGAGGATTACAAGTTACATGACAATACATAGACAAGTGGAGGTACTATTAAGTGAGAAATACAAGTTACATGACTACACAATATGTTGGTGTACATGCATGGTCATCCATATTCCACAACACTCCCCCTTGGATGACACTTGCTTAGAGATTGTGCCTCATTAAAACTTCTACTAAGAAAAACCCTGTGGGAAAAAATATAGTAAAAGAAAAAGAGTACACTATTCTCATAAATATTAAGATGGGTATAATATTATTAAGATTGTCTCATTAAAAACTTTGCTAGGAAAAACCAATGGGATAAAACCATAACTAAGGGAAAAAGAGTGCAATACACTAATCAATAACTCCTCCTCATGTGAACATGAGTGAAACTTGTTCAGTTTTTTTACTTGCAATGTCTTTAAGCTTACGCAAGCTAATACCATATGTAAGTCTTTTAAATGTCATAGTTGATAAGGCTTTTGTGAATAAATCAACAAGATTATCACTCGATCGGATTTGCTTGACATCAATTTCACCATTCTTTTGAAGCTCATGCGTATAAAAGAATTTTGGTGAAATATGTTTTGTTCTGTCCCCTTTTATGAATGATTCACTTGATTGTGTAATACATGCCGCATTATCTTCATATAATATGGTTGGAGAATCTTTTATTGAAGGCAATCCACATGATTCTTGAATACGTTCAATCATGTTTCTCAACCAAACACATTCATGACTTGCTTCATGAATTGCAAGTACTTCAGAATGATTGGAAGAAGCAACAACCATAGTTGTTTTACTGACTTTCATGATACATCAGTATTACTACAGGTGAATACATATCCCATTTGAGAACGGTCTTTGTAGGGATCGAAAAAATCTAGCATCAGCATAACCTTGGAGATTCAATTTTACCCTCTCGAGTAAAATAAACCCATGTCACTTGTTCATCGAAGATATCGAAAAACATGTTTAACATCATTCCAATGTCTTCGAGTTGGTGAAGAGTTGTATCTTGCAAGTAGGTTGACAGTAAAAGCAATGTCAGGTCTTGTACAATTTGCAAGATACATAAGTGCACCAATTGCACTTAAATATGGTACATCCGGACCAATTAGCTCTTCATCACTTTCATGAGGTCGAAATGGATCCTTATCCACTTCAAGTGATCTGACAATCATTGGAGAGCTCAATGGATGTGCTTTGTCCATATAAAATCTTTTTAATATTTTTTCAATATAATTTGATTGATGGACAAGTACTCCACTTGAAAAATGTTCAATTTGCAAACCAAGAAAAAGTCTTTTTTTTTTCCAAGATCTTTCATCTCGAATTCCTTTTTCAAGTATTCGGATGTTCTAACGATGTCGTCGTGGTTTCCCACTATATTTAAATCATCAACATATACAACAATAATCACAAATCATGTTGATGATCTTTTAATGAAGACACATGGGCAAAACGGATTATTTACATATCCTTCTTTCAGTAAATAATCACTAAGACGTTTGTACTACATTCGTCCGGATTGTTTCAATCCATACAAAGACCTTTATAATTTTATAGAATGCATGTTATGAGGTTTTGATTTTATTTCATCGGATATTACAAATCCTTCAGGGATTTTCATATATATCTCACTGTATAGGGATCCGTACATATATGCTGTAATGACATCCATTAAATGCATATCAAGCCATTCAAAAATTGCAAGGCTTATCAAGAACCGAAATGCGATTGCATCTATAACAGGAGAATAAATTTCATCATAATCGATGCCAGGTCTTTATGAGAAACCTCGAGCTACAAGTCTTGCTTTGTACCTTGTAAGTTCATTTTTTTCGTTGCTCTTTCATACAAATACACATTTATATCTAACAGGTTTTACGCCATCTGGCGTTTGAACAATCAGTCTAAAAACCTCTCGTTTCCTTAACGAGTTTAGCTCCGCTTGGATAGCCTCTTGCCATTTTTGCCAATCAGGTCTTTTTTGACATTCGTCCACTGATCGTGGTTTTGCATCATCATCATTTTCACATATTTCAAAGGACACATTGAAAGCAAATGTATCATTAGGAACAATTTTATCTCGATCCCAAATCTTACTAGAGTTTAAATAATTTATTGAGATCTCATTATTTTCATCTTTTTCCTCTTTTTTCTAGAGGTAGTTGTTCCTCGTCAGAATCGACTTGTTCTGACAAATCCTTATCAAATGACTCTTGTGCTTTCTCAGGAGTATTTTGATTTGTATTTATTTTTACTCCCGTTTTTCTCTTTCGAGGAATTGTATCCTTTGAACCAACTGGTCTTCCACGCTTTAAGTGTTTCGTTGGTTCTTGTGCATTTTGTTGCACAGAGACATCAATTCTTGCAGGAGCATTTATTGCTGGAATATATGATTTCGTCACTTGATTTGCATCGTTAAATGCATCAGGTAATTGATTTGCGAATTGTTGCAAATGAATGATCTTTTGAACTTCAAGTTCACACTGATTTGTGCGTGGATCATAATGTGATAAAGTTGATGCATTCTAAGCAATTTCGCGCCATTCCTTTTGAATTGGCTTCTTATCTCCCCCTAATGGTGGAAAAATTGCTTCATCAAAGTGACAATCAACAAAACATGCAGTAAATAAATCCCCTATTAAGGGCTCAAGGTATCTTATAATGGATGATGAGTTAAATTCAACATAAATCCCAAGTTTTCATTGTGTACCCATCTTTGTTCTATTGGGAGGTGGTATAGGAGCATACACTGCACAACAAAAAATTTTCAAGTGTGAAATATTTGGTTGGTGACCTAAAATGAGTTGCGTGAGGGAATGTTCATGGTATGCAGTAGGCCTATAACGAATGATAGATGCTGCATGAAAGACTGGATGTCCTCAAACTGAAGTCGATAACTTAGTTCTCATGATTAAAGGTCTGGCAATTAGCTCAATGCATTTGATCATAGATTCTGTCAAACCATTCTGGGTATGCACGTATGGAACGAATGTTCAATGGTAATTCTTATAGACATGCAATAATTTTTAAATGCTTGAGATTGAAATTCCTCGGCATTATCAAGACGGATGGTCTTGATTGAGTTGTCAGAGAATTGTGCTCTTAACTTAATGATTTGTGCTAAAAATCTAGCAAATGCAACATTGCGGGTCGAAAGCAAACAAACATGTGACCACCTAGTTGATGCATCTATCAAAACCATAAAATATCTAAATGGTCCACAGTGAGGATGAATAGGTCCACATATGTCTCCCTGAATGCGTTCTAAGAAAACTGGGCATTCCACAATAATTTTACATGAGGATGGTTAACTATCAATTTACCTTGAAAACAACTAGCACAATTATAATCACCAGCTGAAAATATTTTGTGACTCCTTAAAGGATGTCCTTGCGAATTATTAATTACTCTTCGCATTATTGATGATCCTGGATGACCAAGTCGGTCATGCCATAAAATGAATGTCTTTGGATCATTAATTTTCTTATTTAAGACGACATTCATTTCGACATGCCTTATATGAGTAAAATATAATCCAAAGGATAAAGCTGATAATTTTTCTAACACTTCTTTTTTCCCATTTGAAACCAATGTGACATATAGAAATTCTCTATTATTTTCGTTCATGGTTTCAATGTGATATTCATTTTGTCGAATATCTTTAAAGCTGAGTAAATTTCTTCTGGATTTTTCAGAGTATAAGGCATTGTCAACATGAATTGTTGTTCCCTCAGGCAACATAATATTTGCTCTTCCAGAGCCATTAATCAAATTGGAGATGCCAGATATTGTTTGAACATTAGCCTTAGCTAAGTTCAAATTGGAGAAATGCTCTATGTTTTTAAAGATTGTGTGCATTGTAGCACAATCAGCAAGATATATATCGCTTTTATTTGATTCATGATTTGAACACATGATTTGTTGATCCATTTAGACAAATAATGTTTGGCATATTAGAAAAGAGTCATATTTCAATGATAAAATTCATAATATTTTGCCTTTGATTTTGAAGGCATGGTAAATGTCACAAAAATATTCGGGTATATATATGACAATATTTAGGCAAAATAGCCTTTCATATATGACAAAAAAATGTCACAATTATGAGCGCTCATTGTCAATAATTATTTGCCCTTTGTAGTGATGCACCACTTTTATTCTAATTTTTGGTGGAATTGTCAATACGACCTTTACCTGATATTTTCACCTTTTCCACGTCCATAAATTTATTATTGCAATCATGATCATTATATGCAACATATGCTTCTTAATTTGAAGCTGAACTAATTGGACGGGATTGATATTATATTTATAATATCTCATTATTTTACTCAGCTACCATGAGACAAGAAATCAATCCTTAATATTTATTGGATTGACGTGCGCACTCGATATTTGTTGCAGCAATAAATCGAGGCGAGCCACGTGACATTCTTTTTATTGTCTCATCAGTCATGTTTCCACATAGCCTCAACATAGAGGTAATTAAAATTGCAAAATTATAATTAATATTTAACTGATTAAATTTTGTAGCTTGAGACTCAATCGCTCATTTTGAGCTTTTGGAGCATTACCTTTTTTGGTATTTATATATTTATAACTCCATAGGGTGAAAATATATATGAAATACTCACTTTTCAAGTCTTTAAAGAGATATTGGTAAATGATTGTGTACAAGATACAGTCTTGCATAGATGCTAGCTTTATTCATAATTTGTAATATCTAATTATAATGACAAGAATTATAATAAGGTAACAAATTCAACTATGGTTGATTAATATTTTGAAAGTAAATGTAATATAAAATATTTTTCTTTTTTCTTTTATGTAAAAAACATAACATATGATTAAGTATATGTTCACAACTTGATTCATTAATAATCAAATGTTTTATTCGTATGAGTTGGTGGGGCAACCTCTAGGTTGGGTGGCGAGACAAAGTCTGCTTAATACCATGCCTCCTCGAACGGGATAACCCGTCTCCCTTTCAATGTTTAGCTTTAATGGGGACAAGGCTTACCCACTGTCAACTCAAACTTATAGCATTATTTGTATTATAAAATCAAGAATAGAACAATAACTAATCGTCTGTAGTTTTAAGAGAAAACTAGTTATGTCACATATTGACTTTTGATTTCTGATGTAGAAGATCGTAAAAGACGCAACTACAGAGCATACTTTCTCAATCGGTGACGTTATAATGTATAGTATATAAATAAAGTATGCATATAGAAGTTATGCATGTCATAAAAGGAAGCAACCATGATAATATATAAATAAATTGAACTTATTTAAATAACAAAAGTTATACCTTCCTAGCTTTGTCTCCTTAACAAATAACAAGCCTTTTTGAACTTCAAAATCTCCTTAATGTTAGAGCAAACTCGTGCTGATAATGTGTTGTAAATTGAGTTGGAACTTGCTAAGAACTAGATAAGGAAAATAGAAGACTAAGAACTTCTACTACTACAAACAACTACTACAAAGGAGAGGAGAAGAAATGATCGAGATAGTTGGAATGAGAAGTTTTCATTCAACTTGATGTGTGAATTTTAATGGGGTTGACACCCTTTATATAGGTCATTTGGTGATGATGATAATTGTACTTATACAATGTGTACAAGTTATACATACACCACAAGTCATATAACACATCACAAGCAACATAGACAATACATGAAAGAGTTGGTGTACATTGAAAATGATTGCAAGTTACATGACAATACATAGACAAGTGGAGGTACTATTAAGTGAGAAATACAAGTTACATGACTACACAATATGTTAGTGTACATGCATGGTCATCCATATTCCACAACAATATATATATATATATATATATAATGTCATTCTTAAGTTCTGATAAATCTTTGATTATCTGTCATATTTTATTGCTACTCTCATTATTCTTCATTTTAGCAGTTTTTCCTTTGTAATTATTTATTTGTCTCAACTTGTTTTCTTAATTCTTTATCAAAGAACAACAAAAGTTTTTTTTTTTTTTTTTTTTTTTTTTTTTATCATGCATTATTGTTAATTCAAATTGTTTCGTACTAAAATGTTGAAGATATGTAACTTGTAATTAACTAGCTTGTCATCTCGATTGAGATTATTTTATTTATTATTTCTTTTAGTTTCACGGACTCGTAATATGTTGAGTTCTTTTTCTTAACCCTCATTGAATACATAACATATAGTTTTTAGATATTATCTGTTCATTAACTAGATTTAATTAGTAATGATAACCAATGATATATGTTGTTTGTTTACAATTTTACCATTTTTAGTTCCAAAGAATTGACTAGCTTAGGATTTGATAGAAAAATTAATAAAAGTTTAATTTAGTGAAAAGAATTATGTTTAACGCCAACTAGAATGAGCGAAATAAGTTGTTAGGTAAACAACAACTAGAAATAATATGAAACAAAAAATAAATATATAGTAGAGCTAGTAAGTATAAAAGAATGAAGCTTAGTTCTAGCTCAAGGCTACTGAAAATCTTGGGTCCGCACCTGATTTGCAACTTCACTGCAAGTTTAAAGTTGAACCAAACAAAAAATATGATATTTCACTGTGAGTTAACTCTAAGGAGTTAACTCTGCTCGCATTGTAAGTTGGCAAAAACAAATCAAACGAAGCTTAAATCTTCATTTAAAGAAGGGTGTAGAGAGTGAAAAGTAAAGTTGAAGCTAGAGGGGTGTAGAGAGTGGAAAGTAGAGGAAGAAAATGAAATGAGTTCATAACTTATAGTGGGGTTATTTATATAATTTTGCCTAAAGACATTTTAGTTTAAAATGTATTAAATTAAATGGGGGCTGATATAGAGTAGTAGGGGTATACATATACCCTATCAAAACCTTAATTTTCTAGTTAATTATTGTATTTGACTCTTTCACATTCAACTCTAGGTACAATACTCACAAAAGGTATTAGAAAATGGGACAAAATGCAAGAATGACAATACTATGGCACAATAGAATGTAGAACAAATGATGTGGTGTGTGAATTCCATATAAATGTTACAATAGAATGTAAAACAACTGATGTGACATGTGAATTTCATATAAAAATCTCATAAAAGAACACATCCAGTACCCCATTTTGATATGAGCTCACACACCATTGTGCATTTTATTGTGACATATATTCCTTAAAAACATTGAATCAAAAGATTCAAACTCTTATTAAGTCAGCACAAGTGAACTAAGCGCTAGCTAGTACGTGAGTCCCCACATAAATATATTGATTAGTTTTGATCAGTTGAGGATTTTGTAGTTAAGCTAGCTACGTGATTGAGCCTGACTATTGGAGCACTACACATCAAAATGTACGAGTGTGTCGAGTGTTTTGAGGTGTATTGCATAGAACTCGACTAAATCGGTGCCAAAAATGAGTTATCCATGTTGTAAATTGGATGACCCTTTAACCAAGCTTATAAATGATCACATTGCCAAATATGACTCTCACATTGAATTGTAACCTCAAGCATGACTTCTACATTGAATGGAACTTGTACACTCTACATAACTTGTATTCAACTCTAATGTATAATCACTTATCCATGTATTGTCATGTAACTTCACTAGAACATTTTTGACTTTTAATAGAGGTTTTAAAACCCCTATTACATAGAGTGTTATTAAATGTCATGTGAAAATGTGTTATGTTTTAATTTTTAATACATGTATCACATAGAGGTTTTTTAAAATTCCTATCAATTATGTGTTATTTAATAACACCCCCCTTTAATAGGGGTTTAAAAACCTCTATTAAATACCGAAATTATTTTAGTGCTTGTAATACTTTTCAATGTACACCAACTCTTTCATGTATTGTCTATGTTGCTTGTAATGTGTTTTATGACTTGTGGTGTATGTATAACTTATACACATTGTATAAGTACAATTATCATCATCATCAAATGACCTATATAAAGGGTGTCAACCCCATTGTAATTCACAAACCAAGTTGAATGAAAACTTCTCATTCCAACTATCTCATTTCTTCTCTTCTCATTTGTAGTAATAATTTGTAGTAGTAGAAATTCTTAGTCTTCTATTTTCCTACTCTAGTTCTTAGCAAGTTCCAACTCAATTTACAACACGTTATCAACACGAAGTTGCTCTACAAGAGGAGTTCTTGAAGATCAAGAAGCTTTTCGAAGATATAAAGTTAAAAAGGTATAATTTTTATTAATTTAAATAAGTTCAATTTATTTCCATGTTATCATGGTTAGTTTCTTTTTGTTACATGCATATTTAATTATGTAAATGTACTTTATTCATACATTATGTATTGTAACGTCACCGACTACGAAAGTATGCACTGTAGTTGCATCTTGAATGATCTTCTACATCAGAAATCAAAAGTCAATGTGTGACTTGTAGCTTTTCTCTTAAAACTACAAACGATTAGTTATTGTTCTATTCTTGATTTTATAATACAAATAATGCTAAGTTTGAGTTGATAGTGGGTAAACATTGTCCCCGGTAAAGCTAAACATTGAAAGGAAAACGTTTGAGGAGGTAAGGTATTAAGTAGACTATGTCTCGCCACCCAACCTGGAGGTTGTCCCACCAACTCATACGAATAATATATTTTGTTTATTAATGAATCAAATTGTGAACATATATTTAATCATATGTTATGTTTTTACATAAAAAGGGAAAAACTATTTTATATTAAATTTATTTTCAAAATATTATTCAACCATAGTTGAACTTGTTGCCTTATTATATTACCGACAAGAATTACTTATCATGACAATTAGATACTACAATTTGCGAATAAAGCATATATGTAAAACTGTGTGTTATACATAATCATTCGTCAATTTCTCTTTAAATATTTGAAAAGTGAATATTTCACTTTATATATCTTTTCACCTTATGGAGTTATATATATACATACCAAAAGGGTAATGCTCCAAAAGCTCAAAATGAGCGGTTGGGTCTCATGCTACAAAATTTAATCAGTCAAATATTAATTATAATTTCACAATTTTAATTACCTCTATGTTGAGGCTATGTGGAAATATGACTGATGAGACAATAAAAATAAGGTCACGTGGTCCGCCTCAATCTATTGCTGCAACAAATATCGAGTGCGCACGTCAATCCAATAAATATTAATGATTGATTTCTTGTCTCATGGTAGCTGAGTAAAATAATGAGATATTATAAATATAATATCGCTCCCGTCCAATTAGTTCAGCTTCAAATTAAGAAACATATGTTGCATATAATGATCATGATCGCAATAATAAATTTATGGACGTGAAAAATGTGAAAATATAAGGTAAATGTCATATTGACAATTCCACCAAAAATTGAAACAAAAGTGGTGCACCACTACTGAGGGCAAATAATTATTAACAATGAGCGCTCATAATTGTGACATTTTTTGGTCATATATGAAAGACTATTTTGCCTAAATATTGTCATATATATATCCGAATATTTTTATGACCTTTACCATGCCTTCAAAATCAAAGGCAAAATATTATGAATTTTATCATTGAAAATGGCTCGATAAAATAAGCACATCGAGATGTGTTTAAATCGTGACCTAAATATGGGCGATAAGTTTATGCCTTATGTATCGTGTTAAATGCATGTACATTATAATGTAAAAGTGAATATTTTTCGAATTCAAATTTAGTGGAGGCTAATGTTCAGACAATATCTAATATAACAATTTTATTGTTAATGTCTTGTTCAGAAGAAGTATACTCAGAATAATAGAAAATTTATCTATATGATTTAATCTAAGTATAATATTCCTGGCTTTAACTTCTAGAATATATAAGACACATTAAAACGAATGTCGTCATAAATCAAATAACATTCATAATGTGGAAAGATCTATTTGATTATCCATAATCATCAATAATGCGAAAATATCATAAATTCGCACAGACATCATGTATCGAATTGGATTTTTTTCAGTTGGAGATTATCTCAAGACAAATCAATAGGAGACGTATATTGATTACTCTCCATTAATCATATTATGAGATGCCTTGAATCCCTAATAGGAAAATTATTTATATCAAGTTTTGCTAATTATCACTTTGATGAAGTAGTTTTCCCATTAGGGGGAGATATAAGCCAATTCAAAAGGAATGGCGTGAAATTGCTTGAAACACATCAAATTGCATTAAATTTGTTGTATTATGATCCATGTATAAATTAATATGAATTCGAAGTTCAAAGGACCATTCAGTAGTAACAAAGTTATGAATCAATTACTTGATGCAAGTACTATATACAAAAGAGTGACAATCATATGCTTCAACATTAAATTGTTCATATAGAAAACGATGTTCATGTGCAACAAAATGCACAAAATGTCTCACCCATGTGAACATGAGGGGAGAATCAAAATGAGTTATTGGTTAGTGTATTGCACACTTTTTCTTAGCTTTGGTTTTGTCCCACTGGGTTTTCCTAGCAAGGTTTTTAATGAGGCAATCTATAATATTATACTGCAAATCAAGATTGACGAGAACATTGTACTTTTTTTTCTTGTACTAGATTTTTTCCTACATGGTCTTTCTAGTACAGGTTTTAACGAGGCATATTCTATCAGCAAGTGTCATCAAGGGGAGTATTATAAATTTGATGACCCTTTAACCAAGCTTATAAATGATCACATTGTCAAACATGACTCTCAAATTGAATTGCAACATCAAACATTAATTCTTTATTGAATGTAACTTGTACACTCTACATAACTTGTATTCAACTCTAATGTATAATCACTTATCCATATATTGTCATGTAACTTGTAATACTTTCCAATGTACACCAACTCTTCTATGTATTGTCTATGTTGCTTGTGATGTGTTCTATGACTTGTGGTGTATGTATAACTTGTACACATTGTATAAGTACAATTATCATCATCACCAAATGACATATATAAAGGGTGACAACCCCATTGTAATTCACAATCCAAGTTGAATGAAAACTTCTTATTCCAACTATCTCATTTCTTCTCTTCTCCTTTGTAATAGTAATTTGTAGTAATAAAAATTCTTAATCTTCTATTTTCCTTCTTTAGTTATTAGCAAGTTTCAACTCAATTTACAACAATCCAATTATTTTTCCATTCTTTTTAATTATTGACAGAAAGCTTGATAGCTAGATACATGTAACTACTTTTCTTAATTACGTAGATTAAGTACTACTGTACCACCACTGCGACATTATGGCACATTTATGATTTAGGAGTCTCACCAGGCCGGAATAATGGGATGGTCAAATCTATGATGTTAGTACATTTATATAAGATGGATTGCTAGTCCAATCACGTAGCACCAATGCCGCTGTACCGCTTGCTAGCTTAATTATGGAAACTAGACTCAGCACTCAGCAGTCCAATTTATAATCCTCATCAATAACGCAAAGACAACACAATACAAAACAAAGAGAAAGATTTAAGGAATCCTGTATGCAACATAACATGATTACACTACAATTAATACTATGTAAACATCTTCTCTAGAGTTAAAAATTGAAATGCATTGTTGCAAAACTCGAATACACCGCTTATCAACAACAATAACAACGACAAAGAGCTCTGTGATATTTAACTCAAAATAAATTGAGACCGGCTATATAAATTAAACTCTTTAATTACGTTTGATTAATTAACTACAATTGATGGTGGGAATAAAATATCTCAAGTTTGTTTTTTTTTACCTTATACTCCCTCATGTCATTATTATATGACGTTTTGGATTTTTTTGGTAGTAAAAAATATATGAAATTCTCATATTTGAAGTGAATTTTTTAAACAATAAATCTACTTGGACTCACGAGTTTGGACTTATAAAGATGTTTTTAAAATTTTTACAAATATTTAAAGGGTATCAAAATTTTTTACAAGTGATTGTGTTTGATTCATTAATTACTTGATGATGACTTTGAAATAAAAAAAAAACTTTTGAATCCTATCACTACCATTTTCCAAATTTACCTTTTGTTCCTATCCGAGTAATTAAAGCCTAAATTTCAACATATTTCCTTATTTTCGATGAGCACTCCAAGTTGGCGAATGAAAATGATGCAAGCTATCACAAGGAATGCGAAAGGTTTTAATATGCTATCCATCCACTACATACTCGATGGAGAATACCTTTTTCATGCTCAAACGAAATCAGTGAACGATTGTGTGAGAAAGAATGGATGGTCTAGGGCATACCCAACTTAACATCAGTGAAGCAAGAGATAAAGATCTCTATTTTAACAAGTTTCTAGAGCAACATCTTTCTGATCTTGATGTTCATGCAATAAAATAATAGGTGGAATTCGATTTTGATTTGAACAAATATCCGGAGCCGGAGGAAGGAGAAATCTTTAAAGATAAGGAACTCCAACAAGTTCATGTTATGATGTTGAAAGTGCTTATTCCTAATTTTTATTAATGGAATATTTGGATAATGTATTTTTGTTGTTTGTAAACTTTTTTTTTATTTTTTTTATTTTAATGAATGGAATGTGGCAATTAGCTTTGTTTTAGGCAATCGAGTTACTAGTCGGGTCAGATTTGAGTCCTCAGTATCAATTAGTTTTTGTAGATCAAAGGCCTGGTCTTCTAGGCTATACATTTTTTATTCTGCAAAAAATATAGGAATACTTTCGCAAAAGAGGTGAGTCTTGAGATAGTACATTTTTTTAAAAGATGTTCTCAATCAAGGATCGCAAGAATGGTGTACGCCTAAAATACGCTAAGAGACATGGGTGCACGCTCAATGGATGTGATTGTAGAATTACCCAAAACTTTGAGGACTGCCCAATGTTTAGATTTGCCAAGTTATCAACCACTTGATTTGCTTCTTTGAATTCATGGAAAAGCCCATTGGATGTGCATAAGTAATGCTTCCATTTCCTTAATGCCTTGCCCGAATTGTGAAAGCGATGTTGGATGATTTCCTTATTTTGCGCAATCCAAATTGACCACAGAGTTGTGACAAAGCAAAGCATTTCTTCTTGTGTTCTTGATTTGCAGCCCAGTTGTAACCACTCTTGGAAAGAGCTAAGAAAGAAATTCATTGGGAAACTGGAATGGTAGCACTTGGTCCATATTTTTTTTGTTAAGTCACAGTCACCTAACACATGAAGAGTAGTTTCATCCCTATTTGAACGAAAAATTTACAAAAGTGCAAATGTTTTTAGTTTAAATGAGGAAAATAAGGTTCTGTTTTTTTTCCAAGAATATGCAATATCACCTATCCAAAAGGCGTTATTACGGTGGGTGTATTTATTTGCTAACGTGGACACATGGATAGTGCCTTTTCAAAAGGCGCTATCCATGTGCCTCGAAAAGGCGCTATCAGTGTATGCAGTCCCACGTGGACAGTGTGTACACCAATAATGCCTTTACAAAAGGTGATATTAGTGTAAATGTCCACGTGGGATGACCACATGGATATGGCCGAACCCCCGGGCCAAGGGTACACAGATAGCGCATTCTGAGAAGGTGTTATCTTTATACCCTATTTTCTCCTTCCTGAAATCGACGCAAAGAATATATTCTCTGCCTCGGTTCAGGAAGGAGGAAAGAGGTACGGGGTAGGGTGGTAGGGGTCACGGGAGTGTTATAGAGGAGGGGGCGTCGGGTATTTAAGGAGGGGAGGGGGAAATGGGCGGGTGGAAGGAGACACCGCGGAGGGAGTTGGTCAGGAGGGGACGAGTTGGGTTTGAAGGAGACGCGGCGGTGCACACGCGCGACGAAGAAGGAGGAGAGGGAGTTGACGGGGAATCGGAGCAAGGAGCTACGAAGGCCGAGGTAGGCTTGCAATGGCAATGAGGTCTGAGCAGCAGTGGCGGCAATGCAAACATGCTGATGAATGGGCAGCAATAATAGCGGAGGAGAAGGATGATGTTAGTTTAGTAGTTTAGTTAATCGACTTTAGGTAGTTAGTTAAGTTAGTTAGTTTAGTTTAGGTGGTTAGTTTAGTTAGTTTAGGTAGTTAGTTTAGTTTAAGTTAGTTTAGTTTAGATAGTCGATTTTGTATATTGTTTGTCATGACTTAAGTTCGTAAATTCATTGATTTGGAGTGTTTACGCATTCGTTATTGTTTGAACATATTCGGTAGAGTTATCGTTTGATTCCGAACAACACTCTAATTCTTTTTATATCATTCATTTGTAGTTGTACAATAATGGATCCAGGTCCATCAGATCCTTCACTTTTGCAACTCCAATCTACACACATATCATCGCGAACCTGGAGGGGTGAGGTAAAATTTTTTACATGTATACGTCAAATGTATAGCGTAAACGTGCAAAAAACATAGATTAATACATTATCAATTATAAGACATACGAAACATTGCACGGACGTCGAAGACGTGGGGTCGTTGATCGAACGGTGCAATATAATTCGAGGATGATCCCATATCTTCGTTTCAGTGGGTTTTATGGGATTTCCCGCGTAGCATTTTTGTGCCTTGATTGGGCTTTGATTCCTGCATTCGCAGAGAGATGGCGCCCTGAGACGCATACATTTCATATGCATTATGGGGAGTGCACAATTACATTCCAGGACATGTAGGTACTGCTCGGCTTACCTATCGAAGGTATGCCTGTGACGGAACGACAAATACAGACTATGCCGATGTGTGCGAGAGGCTACCTGGTCAAACTCCTGTTGGAGATGTCATTGTTGGTTGTAAACTTAAAGTCGAGTGGTTTGAACATAACGTACCAGCTATAGATGATGATAGCGATGAGGAGTCGGTGCAACGTTATGTTCGATTGTACATACTACAACTTATCGGTGGTTGTCTATTCACCGACAAGTCCAATTGATTCGTACATTTGATGTTTCTACCATTGCTGGAGGACTTCCAAGCAGCCAGACAATATAGTTGGGGGAGTGCATGTTTGGCTTACTTGTACAGGGAGTTGTATCGCAGATCTCGCGCAGGGGCACATGAGGTTACAGACGCCTTAATTCTTGTATAGCCGTGGGCATGGCACAAATTTCCATTCGTAGCACTACGATGCCTGGGTGTTTCTAGAGTTCGACCGCGAACAGTGGATGGAGAACATATGCTTACGGACGTTCCATTGGGACATAGGTAATACAAATATTTGTTCTTAATTTCTTTAACATTTAGTCCATTTTCATTTTCATAATTTATTGTTTTATATACAAATGACTCGATGCATTTTCAGTTACACAGAGTGTGACGCACGTCGTATTAGCTTACCGTGATGCAATCTACTCGCAAAATGAGGATGATGTAGTATGACAACCATATACTGAAGTCATGGGGTCTCTTCCCAGATATTGTACTGGCGGTCACGGTAGTTGGCTTTCGACGTGTCCCCTAATTTGTTTCCACATAGTCGAGTGGCATCGACCAGAAAGGGTTATGAGACAATTCAGAATGATACAAGTGGTGTCATCGAATTATGCTTACGACACCCGACTGCACCGCATCGAATTGCGTGGACGCCATCAAGAAAATTGGGTGACGTTTCACGCAAGCTTTATACACATGTGGGAAAATCTTGGCCACACCATTGTCACAATGATAGAAGATGAAGGGCACGTTCATCAAGACTGCATGACGATCGCTCAGTCACTAGAAGATTCATTGGACATGACTGGGCTCTACGTGACTATTTGGTAAACTTGAAACTCTTACTTTTTCTCAAACAATAAATATCTTATATTGCGTGATTTGAACTCATATTCTTATATCAGTGTAACTTGGTGCATCGATTGAGGCGAGTGTTTATTGAGGATGGGTACGAGCAAGGTCTTGCCACGCTTGATGAAGTGATTAAAATCTTAGACGAAGACGAAAGCAAATGTCTACTCTATGGAATGACGGAATTGATGTCGACTAGGACATAAATGAGTATAATGAAGAGGAAGATGAAAAAGAGGATCAGGGCGAAACAAATATAGAGGTGAGAAGAAGAAGAACACGACCAGAGACTGTGGGGGAAAGCACTAGACGTCCTCGTCCATCACGTCTATCTAGTCAGACTGAGATTGCTGCAGAGAGTGGCAGACGTTCTCCTCCAGCACGTTCATCTCGTCCAAGAGCGACTAGAACAGAGGCTGTTGGCGAGAGTAGCCAACGATCATCCCCACCAAGTCATTCTTCTCACGGGTACATTCATGCATCGTCCATAATGCAACCAGAACCTCAAATGTTTATACCCAGGCCGTCGTCTTCATATGTGGACCATGGAATGCCTAGACATCAAATGTATCCGTCATTGCCTCAATACTTGCCAAGTCCATATACTTCACCATGCTATAATTACAATATGTCATATAGTGGAGATGACTCATTCATGAACTTGTTAACCATGCCGCAGCCTCATATTCCTTTCCCCCAACCGCATACAGGAAGCCACTATTTTGGGATAGTTCAACCTCTTATTTTTAGGAGCATTAGTAGCAGAGGTGAGTCGAGTGAAGCACCAGAGGAAGAACATCAATCAACTTGATGCCATTCAATGTAAGATCAACAACCTCAACAACATCAACCGGATGTACAAACACGTCTCCCAACTAGACATAGAGTACGTCCGGTTTGCATCACCGAGCAACAACGTCAACGTAATCGTCGTAATAGACCTGCGTGATGAGTTTCTTGATGTCATGGTGATTTTTTTTAGCTTATATCTTGGGTGGACGAAGTTGATATATACAACATTCTCACGGAATAAACTTATTTCTCAACAGATGATTGTTCTTTTAATTTTAAGCTCTCGACAAAACAATAACGTGGTTTTGCCTTACAATTATTTCATTTTTCGTATCTCTACTTATCATCATGAAATAAAAGTAACATAAAAGTTTAAAGAATGAGTCGCATGCTTACTATGGGTTGCACGGGTTGTCCGCCTCGCGATACGTGCATGACGTTTGCATGGGGTCCATGGTCTGTAGTGAATATGCATGGCTCGCCCACCTCGACATACATGCGTGACGTTTTCATGTGTTGTCAACTAGGAGATACGTGTGTGATGTTGGCATTGGCTTTACCACCTCGAGACACGTGTGTGACGTTTGCATGAGTTGCACGAGGTTGCATGAGTCGCCCACCTCGACAGACGTGCCTGACATTTGCATGAAATCTCCACATCCGCATACATGGGTGATGTTTGCGTGGGTTTTCCACGTCGATATGCATGCGCGTTGTTTACATTGGTTGTCTACCTCGAGATACGCGAGTGACTCGGGTCCACGCGGGTCGTTCGTCTCCATATGCAAGTGTCGTTCATAGGGCAAATTTTTTTGTATAGATAGCTCCTTTTCAAAAGGAGTCATTCATAGAGTGTATAATTTTGTATAGATAGCTCATTTTCAAAAGGAGCTATCTATACAATCGCCTTCCACCTCACCACTACCTCACCACCATGCATGCCACCTCATCATCAATACCTCATTTTCAAAAGGAGTTATCCCATAGTTTTGGAATTTAAAAGTAAACTTCCATATTTTAGGAAATAAAAACTATCTCCACCCCACTTTTAGAAAAACTCCCTATTTGAACACCACTGACACATAGGTGTGTCCCCGGATCACGAGTAAATCGAGCAATAAGAGGAGTTTTTTTGCAAAAGAAGGTGGCTCTTCATATACGTATGCTAGAGTGACATAATTTTGGCAATTACCAACACCAAGATTCATGATAAACAACTAAAAATTGTTTCCTTTCTCCACCTTCCTTAACAGTAATTATAGCTGCGATTCTGTTAGAGTAGGGAATGCTTTCAGTCTTTTTTTTTCAAGATGGTTGCTTTCAGGCTTGAAACTATTAAGATTGCTCTACACAAATATGACATTATCCAGTGTTGTATCTTTGGTTTTTGGCACATTTGGAAAGTGAAGAACTTTTTAATTTTTAAGAATATATATATATATATATATATATATATTATTTGGAAGTAATTGCAATTGCATCTATGTAGCAACACAAGTTCAATGAAGTTATAAATGGACGAGATCAAGGTCAATTGGACTACTTTGGTACTAAGCTTTCTAAGGAGTTGTACTAATTCTTTATCTTTGCTCTCATTGTTCGTGGACGCAGCTAGAGACCATAACAGTTTTGAATCCTCTTTGGGATGAAAAATAATCCTATTAAAGCAAGATCTATCTTTCTCGTCTTTCCCCCTCAGTTGAAGTTGTAGAAGTTTTGGCTATACCTAGCTCTCTTCAACATTATGCGGACATGAATGAAGATATTCATGCATTTTCTAATTGCAAGCTGGTAATAGATGCCTTAAATCTTGTTAAATCATGTAACTTAAATTTGGGATGGTCATTTATCTTTGGACGCTTTCGGTTTTAATGAAAGTTAGCTTTTTTCTTGAAAAAAACCTAAAGATAAAAAATTGTACTTTAACAATTGATGATCAATATAAAACAACATTATACTCCTTCATCTAGGCTGTAGAAGAAGAATTCTTGTTGTAGACTGCAGATCCAAAAGAGCTTGAGTGCATCCACTTTATTGCAGGATGCAACCATTTAATTCTCAGACCATAAAGTGCAGCTCCTTCATCTAAGCTGCAGTAGAAGAGTTTTCTTTTAATTGGTGGAACAGTAGGAGAATTTCAATAATGAAGAACAAGAGAAAAATAAATTTAAGTAGATCATTAAAAAAACGTACCTCAAGAAACTTCAGAACGTCTTTTATGAAGGTGACATCGCATTTGAATTTAATATGAAGTCTTCCTTCCCTCTCAAGAGCTCCTTTCTTAACATGAGGAATTTGGTAACTGTGGCTGCCTCTTACTTTTATAACTTCTATCATACACAACTGCAATGTTAAGAAAATGCGATTATATTTTGAAGTAGGATATTCCTAAAATGACTTCATCTCATAGTTAACAAGCTCTTTCGACACTATTAGGAGATTCCTTGTATTGTAAAGATTGAGTTGCACTGAAAATAATTAAGATCTAAAACATTCAAACCATGAGAGTTTTGTTAGACCCCACCTAATTAGGGCATATGATCGGCCTAGATTACTTTAATCCACTAATAATCTAGCAACCTTAACCTTTCAATCACTAAATAATTAAAAATCTATCAGAGTAATTATCAAATATGATTTGTTATCAACCATAAAGGGTTCTAAAATTAAATCTTAAACCCTAAAGTTCAGTTGGATAGATTACATTATCATTAAAATTTTGTAAAAACTTTCCGACAGCGTCTCCTCTATTTTTTAGCCTACACTAAAAATCTCGCCCTTCAAAAATATTTAACAAACTTACTCAGCTTTGGTGGAAATGGCGAAAAACTCACAATCCACCTTATATAATATGTATTGCATTCATTCTAACTTATCTTAGACTTTCAAAACCCTTAAACTATCATTACATTAGTTCGCAACATTCCAATCCGTCTTAAAACCATTATATCAACTCCAAAAGATATCATAATCGCACATAAACACAAAAACCCATTTATACCATATTTTATATTCGAAATAATACATACATAGAAAGAAAGAAACTGAGCAAGTCATCAATAATCGCAAAGCTTTTCCTTTCCCTTGGCGTCGCTAGAACTTGTCATTATCCAATTATAAACATTCGATAATGTTAGATAAGTAAATCCCAAACTATCCAGTACACATGTGGTAATCAAATGCATAATAATCCAAGGAATTTAAATGAACAATATAACCCAAGGAATTTAAATACAACCATGAATCCTTTCCGTCTATGTTATTCGACCACAATCAGACGACGTCCTCCTGAAGTGGTAGTAAACATTAATAAGGATTCTTGCGCGGGAAGAATAACCGAACGAGTCTCTTTCCTTGAGTCTATCAAAGTATGATCTGGTTCAACGTGACCTCATGATAATCACATGATGCGAAGTATCAATGACTATATCCCCTCAAGCATATTATAGTTCTACCCTGTATACAATCAGGTAGACACTACAAGTTCTACCCCATAATACATAGTTAGGTAGCTTAATATACCTTGTGCACAGATTTAGATAGACACTAAATAGTTCTACCTTGTAATATAGTTAGGTAAACCCCTATAAGGAGACTCATAACGCCTTATCCTCCTAAACCATATATGCATGTACAACAAAAATACAATTTCAAGGATCAATGCAATTTATACGAAATCATACGATGTAAATGTTGCCATGGGATTTACTTAACCTTATAAACAATCAATTTCGAGCTTAATTTTTGAAAATCCCTGAATGTTGGATCGTCTTGAAAATGATTCCAATAGCTTCCCTACATATCCAATTATATTATGGGTCAAGTTTTAAGTGAAACCATATCACAAAACCCAATGAAAACCGTGATCAAAGTGCGCTTGAGAACAATTTTCAAAAATATTAATTTATATAATTGTTTCAACTAGCCAATTTTGGGTAACTTTTTAACCTTGAAAACCTCATTATTTATCATGATGACCTAAAAAGAACTTGTAGGACTTATATCCTAGTTTCCATAGACTCAAAGAACACCCAAATCAGATTACCGACGGAGAAGTTATGAATCTTCTCATACGGACTACCAACTAAGCAAACTTTATTTATTTTGAACTGAAATTTTTTTTCAAATTAATATTTTTACAATTAAGTCCTCAAAACTCAATAATAAACGCCACAAAATCACACGATACCAAGATCACAATATTTCTACAACCCATGGAGTCAAACTGGATTAAAATCAATAATCAATTCATCCAGAAACCAAATATAAATCAATATTAACAATTAAAACATCTCCAAAATAGTTATCAACTGAATTACATTAGTTCGCCTTAAAACCCTAACCTACATCAGTGTAATTTATCTCAAACTGACGAAAATTAATCCAATACACCAATTAACAATACTCATACCAATTTCTATCGAAATCCTGCGAAAGAAATAAAAAATCGTGAGAATTCAAATTGAATTGAAGAAAAATGGCCAACATTAAGAATTTATTAAATTGTGGGTCGAATACCTCATTTCTACTGTAGAAACTTAGCTCGAATTGACTGTCTCGCGATGCTCTATGATTTTGCAGAAAGAAACTGAACGAATATCAGACGTCGGGAGCTCCTTGAACGAAAATGTCCGCGGAGAGGGTTTAGAAACAACGTTTCGTCGATATGAAAAATTGAAATCGTTTGATTTGTTTTTCTTATATATATTTATATATAGCTGCTTGCTTAACCAACTTAATTTCTTTTTAATTATTAATTTTTGATTTAACATCCGGTGCTTGTTTTGGATCCAATTTTTCACCAAATTGAGCCAAACTCTCGACAAAATAGTACATCTCTATAAAACATCCATAACATTGATTTTAGTACACAAAAACCCCAAAAATCTTAACTTTGTCCATGGCATACTAAAATCCTTAAGACTAATCATCTTGCCATACTTGACCAAACGTGTACCAATTTAGACCAAATCTCAATATCGACTACTGTTAATCGATATAAAACTTAAAATAAGATCTCGTACAAATTTCGTCTCATTTCACACTACCTCCAATACCAACTTGCACGCATATCGAGACAAAATCCCCACGTCAGCTCTTTAAGTCCATTAAAAGTCTAAATTTTGAATTTTAAATCTAAATTCAATTATTTATCGCGAAATTCGAAATGACAGTTCATGTCAATATTTTAACTATCTCGGCACCCATCTCAAGATAAAACCTTATAAAATCTCGAATTTATTCGATTAACTTGAATTCCATAAAATAACATAATATATAGTACAGAACACTAGGCACACACCGCACAATAATAAAATTAATTAAAAATCTAAATTTCCTCGGTCCTTAACTCTCGACTCATTGTCAAAATCATAATTAGTCTCCGTTAATCCCTGATTAACCGTAATTACCAGTTTAAAATTTTGGGATTTGACTAGTTTGGAGGTTGGCACATTAAATGCATATTAAAACCACTTTGCTGTGTTGCTTGGTGAAATTCAACATCATTGACGTCAGTGTACGTTCTTGCATTGTCTTATTGAATAAAAATTGGGCAATCGATATCCTCCGCTAGCCATTTTTCCTTAATAGCCAGTATTAGTCTCTCAATCATGTATGATTTGATTGTTTCTAGTTTAACTGTAGTCATTGATTTTGTCTCCACTGTTCCTGCAAGTATGTTCACAGATTGTCTAGCCGCTTCTTGTGTCATAAAGTGAAGCACATAGATTGTCACCCAAATATTTAATCCTAATTATTCCCGTAATCGGGATCATCGACTCGTGATGTGAGACCCACATCGAGATACGGGCACTGATCGAGGCATGTGGTCGAATTATATTTTAATTTTGTTATGGTACATTCTTTGTGTAATGTGTTTGTATAGATTTATTAACTCACTTCTACTTGTATATAGATATCGAGACGTGAGTGGAGATATACCTCGAGATGCGTGTTGGTGTGGATCGAGATAGAGCGTGATATGATAAGTCTTAATTTAAATTAATATGACTTAAAATAGCTAATTTAATGTGCTTATAGTTCATTTTACATAAATGTGGCCTAAGGTAAGGAAATAAAACAAGGAACGCTGATATACCTTAAGATGCGTGTTATCACCATCACTAGGCATATTAAGTTAAAATGTGTATTAGGAAGGATGCGTTAGTGGGTTGTAGGACCACATTATAAGCCATTAAAATGTCATAAAGATGCTTGTGAAAATAAGATCAATGGCCTCAAATTGGTTTCACCAATATATAGGATGACTAGTGGGTTTGTTTCCATGCAAATCATCCTCATTTTATTCAAAAGAGGGAGAGAGAGAGAGATAGATCATGGCCGCAAGTATAACAACTCAATTGTAGTAATAGTGTGATCAACTTACATTGATTACGGATATCGTCCTCAAGGAAATGTGTATTACACTCAATATACTTAGTCAAACTTACTCTATTGCTAAGGAAACCCATTTTTAATTGATTTTTAACTAAACTATTATATTCTATTCTATTCTAACAAAACAACGTAAATAACTTTTTAAACTCTTATATTAAGAAGATCTTAGTTTACAACTTCACCTAGGTAATGAATAACTATACTTTTCAACTCACTCATTTCATCTTCATTACGTGTGTGCAATGCTTAATTATAATAGACAGTTTTCCTTCAAATCCATTTCAACCCACTGTCGCGATGGAAAAGATTCTAATGTGCAAACTAGAACTCCACCTATTAGAGTGAATAACGCAAATTCCATATTGCTTTAAGTTCCAAATTTTTAGATTCATAACCAATTAAGCTTACCATCCATACCTCCCTAATTAATAATTATCTATCGATGTTATATATTTTACGGTTCTATTGTCTATATCCACCTTAAAAGCTCTAATGACCATCGTAACTCCTAAAATCCATAATCAACAAACACGTGATCAAGATGTTTGTAGCATTACGCGTAGGATCATTAAGAACTCTAACCATTACACTTTTTAACTTTATAACCCATACAAACTACTTTAACACAACATTGATACCATAAAATCCATTGGTCCCTAAGATTAATGAACTACTCACAAATCAGTGAAATAAACCATAATAGTATTCATTGAAATCAAAGATTAAATGAAATAACTTCAATTAATTCAAAGAAAACAATATCGAATACCATACGTGAGTCTTTAATGTCTTCCCCTCCACAATTCTTCTTAATACTCAAGAACAAACTAAACTATGTAAAACTATGATAATTAGTTGCAATCTATGGTGGTGTGTATTTTTACCACATTCTAATACCTATTTATACTCATAAGATACTTTAGAAAACAATTAGAAACCTTAATAGACAATTATGCACGAAATCGAACTCTAAACTTTCTATTTTCTACTTCTCGGTATTGTCTGTAAGTGATTTGGCGCTCTGTGTGTAAAGCCACACCGCCGCCATAGCTTCAAACTCTTTGTTTGCATTTTCCCCACTCAGTAGACTCGGCGCCTTGCACTTTGGTAACGTCCACATTAATCAATCTTAATTAATTATTAATTACAGATTATGCCACGTAGCTCGGACCCACGTGGACACTGCTGACAAGTCTAGGGCACGCCAACTAAGGTATAAACATTTATTTTTATGTGATGCGTATTAAATTGTTGTATTATTAATTAATTCGTGTCACATTAGTTGATATTTTATTAGTCGCATGGTGCGCGGGTAGTGACGACGACGTCGCGTGGTACGTGTAACGCTGGTGTGACGTCGCGGGGTGCGCGTAACGCGAGTGTATGAGATAGTCAAGGGTTTAATAGGTCACATCACATGTCACATCACACTTACCTATCACATCACCCCATACCACCCTCATTTTTCTCTCTCCTCTCCAAACAAACCCACAATTTTTCTTTCTCTCCCCCACCAAACGATTTCCATATTCTTTTCATTCCTCACACCACTCTCATCTTCTCCCTCACCAAGTTTTCCTCACACTCCACGGTCTCATCGCCTCTGTTGTGAGTCTCTCCCTCTTGGCGGCTCCGCGGTGACCTTCATTGACAAAGGTGAGCGGTTAATGTTGTTGTTGAATCTTGAGGAGTATATGAGCTTTAATGATGTGGTGTTGGATGGTTGCTATTGTTGTTAGTTGTTGATGTTGTTATAAATATTGTTATTGTTTTTTTTTTAGATTTAAAAAAAAAATAAAAAAATTTCATGGTCTCTTCTCCAGAGACAATTTCGTCTCTGGAGAATAGACGAAAATTGAAGAGGTAGCCAAACGGGCTACCCCTATGGCCCATGGCCTATGGGTCGGGTCAACTCGGCCCAAAGCCTAAATAGGTCGGGACCCGGGTCCGGTTGGACTGGTTCGGGTCGACCCGGGTCCAACCCATATATATAAATAAAATAAATTATCTAAATTAATAAAACTGATTTTTAATAAAATGAATAATAAAAAATAGATAAAATAACTAAAATAGATAAAGAATTTTGGAAAATCCTAGAAAACATAAAAAATTAGAAGAAGGCTAGGAAAATGAGTTCGAAGCTTTTTTGGGCATTTGGTACTCTGGTATAATTCGAAAAGTGTGCCAAAAATCAAACTTTTTGGAATGAAAATTACAAATTTTGGTCTCACATTATAAATTCATTTAAGGTGACTTTAAAATAACTAAAATGATATAATTGGACACCAGGGTCTTAGGAGATCATAGTCGAGTGTCGGTGCGCATTTCGAGGCATGTGCAGGACATTTTTTAAGGCGATTTGCGATTATTTGAGGTAATTAAACCCACGAAAAAATTATTTAAAATTCATTTATGGTACTTACTTTATTTCATATTTCAATTATTCTATTATGTTATTTATTGTTGTTCATTTACTGTTCATCCACTCCCACGTGTGTATGTGTGTTTGTCGACGGGGTCGAGCATGGCACAGACTCACACCTTGGGGCTAGTTACCCTACGCTGTTTGAGTAATTGGTCATGTTAGGGCTATGTAGTGATTATTTTCCACGAGACCCGTGGGTTGAGAGATGTTCGACGAAGACTTAAGTCTTCATCATGGGTTCCTCTCAAGAGATGTTTGGATGGGGTGATCATCACGGGTTCTTCTCGATTTAGCTAAGATGATTCCCGGATGTCGACCAGGGTTCTCTTTCACGCTACACTCATGTCCAAATTCGACTTCTTAACGACTTATTTTCACGCGATTACTTTATTCTTGTTCCTTATTTAAATTTACATGAATTGTAGCCGTTTTATTGGATTTCGTGAATATTAGCTAACGTTATCTGGGATTTACTCACTGGAATTTGTCATTATTTTTTGTGACAAATTGCAGATCCTACGACGAGCCAGGGCAAGAGGGTTTTAGGCGACTACCTCTGAGTTGAGAGAGCCCCATCAGCTTTTTGCGTAGGTGTTTGTATCCATTTATTTATTGCTTTTATGAAAGTTTTTGGGAGGATTTGTATACTTGATACATGTATATGCTCATCTTTTGTACTTTTGTCGCTCTTTGATATACATGGTATCTCATGCCAGGTTTCCACACTATAAGGTTATTTATAAAATGCAAACTTTTCTTTTTTTACGATATTTTCATGCTTCAAAGACTTCCGCTTTGATATTTAACTTATATTAATTTAATAAATCGTGAACAACTTAACTTAGTTAATTTAATGTAAATATTCGTAAAAACATCCATAAATACTAAGTTAAGGTGAATAAGATACGTACAAAAGTTTAGGTCGCGGACAGTTAAAAATAAGTGTGCGGTGACGTAGCATGCTTGGTGACGTGTCTGGCGACGTGGCGGTACCCAATTTGCCTCAGAGTTTGGGGCCGTCACAACTTTCTATTTCGGCATAGTCCCTTGTATCCCGTAGTGTCGCCCGTGTGTCGCCACCACTTTTTCTTCTGTTCTTGGTCTTCCACGCCTTGCCCATGTTGTCTAGCCATCTCCCACGGTGTCAAACATCTTTGCTACGACGTCAATCATACTTTAGTGCATTTTATCATTATTTTTTCATGAAATCACTCCATTATCTCCTTTATACCTTGTATTCCAGAAAACATATAAATTCCATCAATTAAAGTTTATTTCGGGATATTTATATTAAATATACTACTAAACTAGTCCTATATATAAGTCTAAATAATCATTTATCAAATATCCCCAAATTCAAAATTTTGCACATCCCGAGCAAAATTATTTTTTCCTAAGTACTAGTACTACTACTACTACTACTACTACTACTACTATACTACTACTACTACTACTACTTACTACTGTACTTTACTATGGACTAATTTTTGGCCAACTTTCTTTACTACTACTACTACTACTGCTGCTACTACTACTGCTACTACTACTGCTACATGTATATGCTCATCTTTTGTACTTTTGCGTAGGTGTTTGTATCCATTTATTTATTGCTTTTATGGAAATTTTTGGGAGAACTTGTATACCTGATACATGTATATGCTCATCTTTTGTACTTTTGTCGCTCTTTGATATACATGATATCTCATGCCGGGCTTCCACACTATAGGGTTGTTTATAAAATGCAAACTTTTCATTTTTACGATATTTGCATGATTCGAAGACTTCCGCTTTAATATTTAACTTATATTAATTTAATAAATCGCTAACAACTTAACTTAGTTAATTTAATGTAAATATTCATCAAAACATCCATAAATACTAAATTAAGGTGAATAAGATACGTACAAAGGTTTAGGTCGCGGGCAGTTAAAAATAAGTGTGCGGCGACGTGACATGCTTGATGATGTGTCTGGCGACGTGGGGGTACCCGATTTGCCTTAGAGTTAGGGGCCGTCACAGTTGGTATTAGAGCCTAGGTCCATGCAAACCTAGGGGAAGAATTTAATGAAACTGAATAAAACTTAACAAATGAGTTTAGATGAGGAAACCCGAAGATCCTGACTTAGAACTTTAGTTTGGTAGCGAACATGGGGCAGGTAGTACCAAGGCTTATACGTTATATATTTTGATTTGTAATAGTATGTATGCGTATACGAGGCTGATACAAACCTTCACTATTGCAGATATGACATGGATGGATAACCGACCCCACCTTCGGAGGATGGTGGACAAACGAGTGGTACTACTCCTGTTGCGATTGATCAGAGTGTACTTGATCGGGTCGCGGCGCACGATCGACAGTTCGAGTAGATGACGGCCTTGCTCCGAGCTCCGAAAGCGGCTATTGCGACGCTTATCGCCACCATCACACCGAGTGTCACCGAGACGACAACCGTGTCGATTGTTCAGTGTACGCCAGTTATCGTAGTTATGACAGATACTACCACGCCGACTACAGTTTTAGAGACTCGTGCCGAGGCTATCACACTGCCATCTACACACGCAGTGATGCTGACACAGACCCCATATAAGATCAAATTCGAGACTTCCCTGTCAGCTGAGGCTAAGTTGACAAAGGAGTTTGTGAGATTTCAGCCGGGATCTTTCACCGGAGGCAGAGACCCAGAGGCAGCTACGAGATGGCTTCTTGTATATGAGAAATTACATAATCTTCTGGGGATTCATGACAATATTCGTGCCAGGATATCCGGATATATGCTTCGAGGAGAGGCCGAGTTTTGCGGACCGCTCATACCGAGACCCTTTGAGAGCCGACTACTTGGGCCGGTTTCAAACAGGTATTTTATGACCAGTACATACCGATGGAGTACGGTTACATTTGAGATATGAGTTTTTGTGTCTTAGGTAGAGTAACCACACAGTGGTCCAGTATATGGAACAGTTTCACTACCTATTACAATTAGTTGGGGAATTGGCTTCTACAGATCGCGATCAGGTTCGCTACTTTGGTGTTGGGGTTACAGATGAGATTGCGAGCGCAGTAGTATTAGGCAAAGCTCTTACATTGCAGGAGATTTACGAGAGGGCCTTAGCCCATGAGACATATCTTCTCTTTCGCGTCGGATGCCCATGCCACATTTGGCATCGGGATCGTCCCAGCATGGCACCAGGTCTCATAGAAAAGGGAAAAGGATAATCGATCACAAAGATAGACGAGGGCAGAGGCCTAAACATGATGATCACCAAGCAGTCATTTCCCATGAAATAGTACATGCATAGTCAGCACGGCTATCAAGTGGTGGTTATGCACCTCGGTAGGGACATAGACCGACCCAGGATCAGGGAGGCAGGGACCGATGACAGTATGGTCAGAGTCAGGGCCAGAGGTTAAACAGTGGTCAGGGTCAGGGGTCAGGACACATGCATCTTACTTGTTTCAAATGCAGAAAGCCTGGACACATTAAGAAAGAATGTCTGATGGCTTTTGTAGCACCAATTGCAGCACCACCAGTTCAGGCCAAGGAGCGAGTACATGCTGTAGCACAGCCATATCGCAAGGCCACCAGACAACTCGTCGAGGGTATGACTATGACTTGTGATCGTTTTATGCATACACTTATTAATTCTGGCTCCACAGTATCATTTATTTCTGGACGTATAGTTAATGAGTTAGGGTTAACACCGATGGCAGTTAGTATACTCTTGATTCTCAGCACAACAGCTGGGGAAAAGGTTTACCCTAACATGATTTGTGAGGGGTGCACGATAGAGATCTTCGGGCACTAAATCCCTATTGACCTACGCGTTCTAGAGTTCTTAGAACTTGATGCACTTTTGGGCATGGACTGGCTAGCATCGTATCACGCCCAAGTGGATTGTTCCATAAGATAGTGACTTTTCAGATCCCCGACATACCAGAGTTCAGTTTCACTAGTGGTGTGAGTATACTACCAACCACTATGGGTAGATTGACTACGACCTTAGAGATGGAAGTGTTTGCAAGGATAGTAGAGTCAACCGAGACACCAAAGGTTAGACTTAAGGATGTCCCAGTTGTCAGTGAGTTTCCCGATGTCTTTTCAAAGGATATACCAAGACTGCCTCCACACAGAGAGATTGAGTTCGTTATTGAGTTAGTGCCAGACACACAGCCGATAACTAGTAGATCGTACCGGATGGCACGGAAGAAGCAAGATGAGTTGAAGACTCAACTATAAGACTTAGAGAAGAAGGGGCTTATACACCCGAGCACATCACCATGGGGAGCACCAGTCATGTTTGTTAAGAAGAAGAATAATAGCTTGATAATGTCTATCGACTATAGGGAGTTGAACCGGTGATAGTACAGGATCGTTACCCTTTGCCAATGATCAACAATTTGTTTAACTTGTTGGTCGGAGCCCGTGTCTTCTCTAAGATAGACTTGATATTGGGTTATCATCACCTTAAGATTCAAGATGGAGACATACCTAAGACTGCATTCAGCACCAGATATGGAATATTTGAGTTTACAGTGATGCCGTTCGAACTGGCGAATGCACCGACCATGTTCATGAACTTGATGCATAGAGTATTGAAGCCGTACTTGGATAGATTCGTCATAATCTTCATTGATGGCATATTAATCTATAACAAGACTCGCGAAGATCATGGGGAACATCTCAGGCAGATATTGATGATGTTAAGAGAGCACAAACTGTATGCTAAGTTCCATAAGTTTAAGTTTTGGCTATCAGAAGTCAAGTTTTTGGGACACGTGATCAGTGACAGAGGTATATCAGCGGACTTGAGTAAAATTCATGCTGTCATCGATTGGCCGACACCTAAGACAATGACAGATATTAGGAGCTTCCTAGGATCGACGATTTGTGAAGGACTTCTCGAAGATCGCCGCGCCGATGACTAAATTGACAAAAAAAGATGTACCTTTTAATTGGTCAAAGGAGTGCGAGGACGCATTTACACAGTTGAAGATAAGACTGACTACCGCACCACTACTAGTATTGCCAAAGCTAGGCAAGGGATTGACAGTTCATACTGATGCTTGCTACACATGGCTAGGTTGTGTACTGATGCGGGGAGACAGCGTAATCGCCTAAATATCCTGACAGTTGAGGACCCATGAGAGGAATTATCCAGTGCACGACTTGGAGCTTGCTGCAGTCGTATTTGCACTGAAGGTATGGAGACATTACCTTTACGGTGAGAGGTTTACATTGTTTACAGATCATAAGAGTTTGAGATATTTATTCACTTAAAAAGATCCGAACATGAGACAACGACGTTGGCTAGAGTTGTTGAAGGACTACGACTTCTCCATCGAATATCAGCCTGGGAAGCAAATGTCGTAATAGATGCATTGAGTAGGAGATGACCAGATTCTGAGACAGTTGTCTTCCATATGATGCACGATTATGGTTTACTTGAGGCGGCGACAACACTGAGTTTGGCAAAGGTTCCTACTACAGTGGATGCACAGACTTGTGGACAGATTGGTGTATGGTTTATTTCTATTCTGTGAGTGTTGGAGTGTCAGAGGGCCGATGAGATGTACTCAAGATTCGGTGAGATGGCGCCCAGTCCCGATCATCCAGATTGGAGCGAGTCTGTGGATCAGTGTTTGAGGCACCGAGGGAGGTTATGGATTCCAACAACGGCAGAGATATGCGATGGGATACTCCAGGAGGCTCACAGGTCCTGGTATACAGTGCATCTTGGCGGCACTAAAATGTATCACGATATGCGACGATTATTTTAGTGGCCAGGGATGAAGGCGGATGTCGGCGCCTATCTTAGGGGTTGTGAGGTATGCCAGCAGGTTAAGGCTGAGCACAAGAGGCCTGAAGGGTTATTGCAACCACTACCCATCCCTAAGTGGAAATGGAAACACATTACAATGGGTTTCGTTTATGGATTATCGCAGGATTTGCGGAAACACGATATGATATGGGTGATTGTGGACAGGTTGACGAAATCAGCTCATTTCCTACCAGTTTCTATGAAGTATCACTTCATACAATTGAGCATATTATTCGAGAGAGAGATTATATAGCTGCACGGAGTACCAATTTTGATTATTTTAGACCGGGATAGTCGTCTTACATCATCGTTGTAGCAGGCTATGCATGAGCAGTTTGGTACTAGATTACAGTTTAGCACTGCATTCCATCATCAGACAAACGGACAATAAGAGAGATTAATACATTTACTCAAGGATATTCTTAGGGCATGTGTGTTGTAGTTTGGTGGGTCTTGGGAGGAGTACTTGTCGCTTTGTGAATTTATTTACAACAACAACTATCAGGCCAGAATTGGGATGCCACCATTTGAGGCTTTGTACGGTAGACCATGTAGATCACCGGCTTGTCGGCAGAGCTCGAGGATACAACAACCATAGGGCTTGAGATTATTGTGGACCATACAGAGAAGGTGGGACTGATTCGTCAACGGTTGTTGGCTGCCCAAGACAGACAGAAGAAGTATGTAAATAAGTATCACGATGGGTTGAGCTACGAGGTAGATGATTGAGTCTACTTGAAAGTTTATTGGGTGAAGGATCATCAGATATTTAGGATCAAGGGGAAACTAGCAACAAGATTTATTGGGCCGTTTCAAATTGACAAACGAGTTGGGGAGGTCTCTTATCAGTTGAGATTGCCAAGTCGATTGGCATGGGTTCATAATGTTTTTCATATCTCAATGTTACGGCTGGCTATATTAGAACCAAGATCGATGGTTGATATGACTAGGATCGAGGTTCGACCAGTTGTGTACGAGGAACACCCCATTGAGATTGTGGATTGCAAGGTACACACTCTCAGGAGAAAGGAAATATCATTAGTACTCGTACGGTGGCAGTATCATAAGAATGAAGGACTGACTTGGGAGCGAGAGTCTACCATGCAAGAGCGATATCTTCAATTGTTTCAATGTAAAACTTTTACTTAAATTTGAATTTCGAGACGAAATTCCTTTTAGTTGGGAAGATTGTAACGACCAACATTATTCAATTTTAATTAATTATTAATTACAAATTATGACATGTAGCTCGGACCCACGTAGACACTGCTTACAAGTCTAGGGCACGCCAACTAAGGTATAAAAAATTATTTTTGTGTGATGCGTGTTAAATTGTTGTGTTATTAATTAACTCTCGTCGTAATAGTTGATATTTCATTAGTCGCATTGTGCGCGGGTAGTGACGACAGGGTGCGACGTCGCGGGGTGTGTGTAACGTGGGTGTATTGAATAGTCAAGAGTTTAATAGATCACATCACATGTCACATCACACCTACCTATCACATCACCCCATACCACCCCTCACTTTTCTCTCTCATACGCTTCTTTCTCCTCTCCAAACAAACCCACAATATTTCTTTCTCTCCCCCCACAAAATGATTTCCGTCTTCTCTTTATTCCTCACACCACTCTCATCTTCTTCCTCACCAAGCTCTCCTCATACTCCACGGTCTCATCGTCTCTCTCGCGAGTCTCTCCCTCTTGGTGGCTCCTCGGCGACCTCCATTAACCAAGGTGAGTGGTTAATGTTATTGTTAATTTTGAGGGGTATAGGAGCTTTAATGGTGTGGTGTTGGATGGTTGTTATTGTTGTTAGTTTTTTATATTGTTATAAATATTATTATTGTTTTTTTAGATTTAAAAAAAATAAAAAGATTTCATGGTCTCTTCTCCAGAGACAATTACGTCTCTAGAGAAGAGATGGAAATTGAAGGGGGTAGCCAAATGGGCTACCCCATGGCCAATGGTTTATATGGGCTGGGTCGGGCCGACCCAGGCCCGGGTGGGCCTGGTCGAGCTGACCATGACCCGAGTTGACCCGGGTCCGGTTGGATTGGGTCGGGTCGACCCGAGTTCAACCCATATATATATATAATAAAATAAATGATCTAAATTAATAAAATAGATAAAAATGTCTAAAATAGATAAATAATTATGGAAAATTCCAGAAAAATATAAAAAATTAGAAGAAGGCTTGGAAAATGAGTTTGAAGCTTTTTCGGGCATTTGGCACCTCGATATAATTTGAAAAGTGTGCAAAAAATTAAACTTTTTGGAATAAAAATTACAAATTTTGGTGTCACATTATAAATTAATTTAATGTGACTTTAAAATAATCAAAATGATATAATTGGACACCATAGACTTAGGAGGTCATAGTCGGGTGTCGGGTGCGCATCTTGAGGCTTGTGCGGGATATTTTTTAAGGCGATTTGTGTTTGTTTGAGGTAAGTAAACCCACGATAAAATTAGTTAAAACTCATTTATGGTACTTACTTTATTTTACATTTCAATTATTCATTTGTGCTATTTATTGTTGTTCATTTACTGTTCATCCACTCCTACGTGTGTATGTGTGTTTGTCGACGAGGTCGGGCATGGCACGGACTCACACCCCTGGGCTAGCTACCTCACGTTATTCGAATAATCGGCCATGTTAGGGCTATGCGGTGATTATTTTCCGCGAGACCCATGGGTTGAGAGATGTTTGACGACGACTTAAGTCTTCATCATGGGTTCCTCTCGAGAGATGTTTGGATGAGGTTCTCCCGTTAATGGGTTCCTCTCATTCGGCCGTGAGATGTTTGGCGAGATGATCGTCATGGGTTCCTCTCGGTTTAGCTTAGACGATTTCCGGATGTCGACCATGGTTCTTTGTCACGCTACACTCGTATCCAAATTTGTCTTCTCAACGACTTATTTTCATGTGATTACTTTATTCTTGTTCCTTATTTAAATTGCATGAATTGTAGCCGTTTTATTGGATTTTGTAAATATTAGCTAACGTTCTTTGAGATTTACTCACTGAGATTTGTCATTATTTTTTGTGACAAATCACAGATCCTACGACGAGCCGGGGCAAGGGGGTCTTAAGCGACTACCTCCGAGTTAGGAGAGCCCCATCAGCTTTTTGCGTAGGTGTTTGTATCCATTTATTTATTGCTTTTATGAAAGTTTTTGGGAGGATTTGTATACTTGATACATGTATATGCTCATCTTTTGTACTTTTGTCGCTCTTTGATATACATGGTATCTCATGCCAGGTTTCCACACTATAAGGTTATTTATAAAATGCAAACTTTTCTTTTTTTACGATATTTTCATGCTTCAAAGACTTCCGCTTTGATATTTAACTTATATTAATTTAATAAATCGTGAACAACTTAACTTAGTTAATTTAATGTAAATATTCATAAAAACATCCATAAATACTAAGTTAAGATGAATAAGATACGTACAAAAGTTTAGGTCGCGGACAGTTAAAAATAAGTGTGCGGTGACGTAGCATGCTTGGTGACGTGTCTGGCGACGTGGCGGTACCCAATTTGCTTCAGAGTTTGGGGCCGTCACAACTTTCTATTTCGGCATCGTCCCTTGTATCCCGTAGTGTCGCCACTGTGTCAGCACTTCTGACCACTTTTTCTTCTGTTCTTGGTCTTCCACGCCTTGCCCATGTTGTCTAGCCATCTCCCACGGTGTCAAACATCTTTGCTACGACGTCAATCATACTTTAGTGCATTTTATCATTATTTTTTCATGAAATCACTCCATTATCTCCTTTAAACCTTGTATTCCAGAAAACATATAAATTCCATCAATTAAAGTTTATTTCGGGATATTTATATTAAATATACTACTAAACTAGTCCTATATATAAGTCTAAATAATCATTTATTAAATATCCCCAAATTCAAAATTTTGCACATCCCGAGCAAAATTATTTTTTCCTAAGTACTAGTACTACTACTACTACTACTACTACTACTACTACTACTACTACTACTACTACTACTACTACTACTACTACTACTACTACTACTACTACTACTACTACTACTACTACTACTACTACTACTACTTTACTACTATTACTACTACTACTACTACTACTACTATTTTGCTACTACTACTTCTACTACTACTGCTACTACTACTAAAATTCTTATTCATTTCACAATGTTCATGAAGTATCTTTAATTCAAATAAGTTTAAGTTAATAATCCACTTAAGAGCTTTTACTACTACTACTACTACTACTACTACTACTACTACTACTACTACTACTACTACTACTACTACTACTACTAATTCATATTCGTTTCACAATATTCATGAAATATCCTTTAATTCAAATACGTTCAAGCTAATAATCCACTTAAGAGCTTTTCTTTGCAAAAACTTATACTTTCAAAAATATCTAGCTTTAACAACACATACAATTCACTTTCGAAAGACCGAAGTAGTTCACAACCACAACCATAACTACTTATAAGTTTATTTTACCTCAACACTTAAGTAGTAAGTGTACAATCACATGATTTCTCATTAAGCTCAAGAATTCACAAATAAGAACAAATCATACTAGATTTATAGACTTTAGCACTGCAAGAGTCAATAGGACTTAATATAGTTGGAAAGAAACTTAACTCAATTAAGTTACTTGTACTTGAGCTAAATCTTTTATTCGAAGAGTTTTAATCTAACTTTCGTATTTCTTTTCTTTATTTTTTATCTATCTCTTTTTCTTTTTCTCCTCATAAATTCTAGTTATACGGTCCCTGCTCATTTTCTTATGAATTCCTTTTTTTTTCTCTTTTTTTTTTCTAACCAAAAAGTTACTACTCCTTTTCCTGTAGAACTTGTGGGACTCTCTATTTTTTATATAAGACTTTTGTTAGCACTTCTCACTTTCATTTTATCAAACAAGTTTTAACTTCAAATCCTTAATTAAACATGATGCCTATCGCTTCCCCTTTTTGTACTAAGTCTTTATTTGCTTTTCTACTCAAGTAAGACTCATACTTATCATAGAATTCCTTAGAGATATAACTTTTTCTACAAGAAGTGTTCTAGTATTCTTCTTGCTTTTGTTTCAAGTTCACGGTCTTCCCTAACTTTAAGTTTCTAATAATGAAATTTTATCATTTTTTGCTATATTTTTCTTATTTTCTTAAAAAAATTAATAACACTCTCTTGAGTTTCATATCAACAAGACACTTATTCATCCTCAATTAAAGGCATGGGCTTTGCAAATAAATTACTTATTCATTACATATTACTATATATACCTAATTTATACTACTTAAACACATTCAAATAGTAAGTAAATGAAAAGAATACACTACCATGCTTTCCTCTTTAACTGCTTCAAAAATAAAATTTTATGACCATACGTAAGTGTCTATCTTTATTTCATTAATTCTTACTACTTTCCATAGTATAGTGTTCGTGCCCCCAAACTTAAACTAAACCTTGTCCTTAAGGTCTAAACATAAGCCCGAAACATGAAAATCACTAACACATAAACATATAATAACACAAATATAATAATAATGCCTAAACATAAAATTTAAACAAAGTGACAAAATATCCAAAATATAAAAGATAATCCGTATAAATGTATCTCTAATCTCCCTAAGACTTAAAGAAATACTAAGAATGTAAATGTAGGACTGCACATCATCATCATCAGCTCCGATATATGATGGTGTCAAATGACGTTCTACCTTCTTACTCTGCACCATATTTGGATCAAACATGTAGTTCAGTGCTGCTGGAAAGCCAATAGAAAAATCAGTAGGTGTCAATCATATGTTCCTTTTATATCTAGTTACGTCTATCTGATGATCTGCAAATAACAAAAAGTTTCGCTGTCCATTCAGTCGGTCTTGTATTATCCTCTGCCTATCTTGCTCATATCGCAATAAGGCTTCTCGATAGTGAGCCATGTCCTCTTTATACTGTCTCCTCATCTTAGCAATCTACAGCCTCTGTCATCGAGGAGTCAAGTCCACTGGTGGTACTGGTGCCTGTGGTGGTGAAGGTGGTTGAAAACGTTCGGACCATCCAAGCCATGCTTTCCGATCAGTGGGTCTACAAAAATTGCAGCCTTCAACAAATCTCTGTTAGCGATCCTCCTCATCCTCTCCATATCTTTCGTTCTGCAACTCTTGGAATAACTCTGTTGCTACTGTTGTTGCTGTTGTGTGATCCTCTTGCTCCTCGGCTAACAATTTTGCCTTAAGTCTATTCCCCTCGGCTCTCTCTCGCTCATCCTTGGATTCTAGGTAACTAGTCAGTGATTTCAATGTTAGCATAAACTCCTCATCTCTAGTTGCTTGGGATTTTATATCAAGCTATTTATCTTTAATCAGTCGCACTCTGACCTTTAAGCACATTTAGGTGATCAAAATTGGAAACAAAAATTTGTTGTCCCTTTCAGACATGATGGACTCCCTTAAGTTTTTGTAGATGATCTCCCCTATATCGATATTCCTGTACTTTGTAATCTCTTACAAACAAGCCACCTTTTACTTGTTTATCTCTCATTGCTGAGTGGTCGGGTACAATAAAATAACTAGAAAGTGTTGTCACTTTCTATAAACTATCCTCATGCTCATTTTCTTAATGTGCTTTGGCACATTCTCAGCTCCCATTACCCATCATTATTGTCTTCGAACAACCGATGCTCTCTCTATGGCTTTAAAAGGGTATAAGTTATATGATTTCTCATATAAATAACTCATGAAACTTTATGAGGCTTTAATCATACTTATAAGCTATAACCCATAGATGCCATTAATATGATGCCATTAAAGGGGATAAATACCTTGTCTCACCTTCACTGGGTCACCCTTCGTGGTAAATTTTGCATTGACGTAAAACTCATAAATAATTTCACTCACTCTTTTAACTTTGTTCTCTCTATAATCTTGAGCGAATTGCTCTAAACCTTGCTGCTTAATGAAATTGTTTACTCTTTTATCATATTTAACCGATAAATTAATTCCTCTCTCGCAAATGAATTCTCTATGCTCTATGACCTCATATCTCTCTTTAGCCTCTTTGCTAATGTAATACTTAGACTTAAAAGGTATAGGTCCATCCTCATTCGGATCTCTCGAGAATGATGCCTCATAATCATTTGCTCACTTCACTAATTTGACTTGCTTGCATTCTTGTTTTTGGCATTTTCTCAAAATTTCATACAATACAATAACTTACAACACATCTTCAAATCCCTAAAATCAAAGTTTTCAATCACAATAGTCATTCAAATGCCAAATAATGCAAAAGATATAGACTAGTTCACCATAAGCTAAATTGATGCTCAATATTCACACAACTTAAAACTCCTATCCAACAACCTCGTATCCACAATTCATGCAATTCATTAAGAATATCCAAAAATTTAAAAGCATAACTAATGAAATTATAAATTTATATCAATGCCGAACTACTATCCAACGTAGATTGTTTCTCTAAGCCTCTATTAATACAAGCCATCTCACTTTGCTCAAAAACTAAAATCCTAGTGCTCACTTGAATCTCTTTTCGAAATCAATGCCTTAGATCTCCTCCTAGTACAAATCCACAATTCACTCTCTCTTTTCACTCTTAATCACTAGGAACACTCTTTTCAGACATAAAATTGCTCTATCTTGTGTTCTAGAGGGATGTATGTTTGGTTGGTGGTGTATGAAATAGGTTGCAAGTGTGAAAAATAATGTTTGAAGGGGTTTAAATCCCTCGTCTTGACACCATCATTGTCCCTTATAGGGCACGATGCTGTGACTATGTAACCATGACGTCGAGACTGTTGTGAGCAAAAATTTCCCATAGCTCGACGCCATGCTAGCGTCGTCTCCTTATGCCCATAGTGCCATGTGTGTATACAGACGGCGTCGATCAGTCTGTTTTTTATAATTTTGCATATTTTTTGTTAACTACCTATTGGTGATCTCTTGGCTTTGCATATTACTACACAAGGCATCGTGACAGCTTGAAATATCACGTGTATTTAAAAATTCCATAAAAAGTTACTCGCGATTTGTCCATACATATGAACTTTATCACTTGAACTCCTTTGCTCTTTTACGCTCTTTATTGAGTTAGTCGAGACTTTTCATTCCGATGAAATGTCAACCGATAAATGGTCTTTTCTGCACATTCAACACAAACTATCAAAAGTAAAAACTACTAAATCATTTGGATTGTACCAACTAAACTAAATAAATAACTAAATGACTGAAATTCAAAAACTTGAAATAAAAACCCTAGACTGCCTCCCAGTATCGTTTAGTTTAACATCATTAGCTCTACGCCTTTTCATTCGTTTAGTCCAAGTCTAAATCGAGATACTCCATTTGTAGGTCAGAGATAACTAAATCTCTCCTAGTTGGATGTACTTCTTGTTCTTTAACAAAGACAATCTTCTTAGGATCATCATCCTCCTCGATACTCATAGTGGTCATTTTCCTCCTTGTGTACAAGACTGCAATGACAGTGTTTGTCGACCCCACCTAATTAGGGCATATGACCCGACCTAGATTACATTAATCTCTTGATAACCTAGCAGTCTTAAACTCTCATTCAATAAATAATTAAAAATCTATCAGAGTAATTATCGAATATGATTCTAAATCAACCACTAAAGGATTCCAAAATGAATCTTATACCTCAAATTAGTAAAGATTAATTATATAATCCTTAAATATTCATAAAAATCTTTTACCAACATCTCCTCTATTTCTAAGCCTACATCGAAAATCTCGGCCTTCATAAATCTTCAACAAACCTGCTCAGCTTGGTGAAAATGCCGAAGGACTCATAATCCACCCCATAACAAAATATATCGCATTAATAATGATTATTTATTCATCTTAACCTATCTCAGGCTTTCAACATTATTAAATCATTAATACCTTAACTTCTCGGCATTCCAATCCATCCTAAAACCATTAAAATAATTCCAATTCTTCTTAAAACCATTTCAACACTTTCAAAAGATATCCTAACCTTACACGAACCCAAAAACCCATTTATACAATATTTTATATTCAAAACTAATAAAAACATAGAGATAAAGAAATTGAGCAAGTCACCAATAATCAAAAAGCTTTTCATTTCCTTTGTTGCAGCTAAAACCTATCATTATTCAATTATAAAAATTCGATAATGTCATATTAGTAAATCCTACACTATCTAGTACACCTGTAGTAATCAAATGCATAATAATCCAAAGAATTTAAACGAACAATATAATCTAAGGAATCTAAATACAACTGTGAATTCATACCATTTCTGTTATCCGACTACAATAAGACGATTGGTATCCGAAAGTGGTAAGTAAAAAGTAATAAGGACTCATGCGCGGGGAAATAACCAAACTAGTCTCGTTCCTTTAGACTATGAGAGTATGATCTGATTCAACATGATCTCATGATAACCACGTGATGCAAAGTATCAGTGACTCCAGCCCTTCAAGCATAATATAATGTTCAATAACCTTGATATGGACACTATAAGGAGACTCGTTACGCCTTACCCTCCCAAATCGTGTATGCATGTACAACAAAAATGCAATTCAAGGATAAATGCAATTTATATGAAATATAATCATACAATGTAAAGGTTACCATGAAATTTACTTAACCTTACAAACAACTAACTTCATGCTTAATTTTCAAGGTTCCCAAAGTGTCGGATCACCTTGAAAATAGTTTCAATAGCTTCCTTACATACCCAATTATATTATGGGTCAAGCTTCAAGTGAAATGATATCACGAAGCCTAATGAAAACCATGATCAAAGTACGTTTGAGAACAGTTTTCAAAAATATTAATTTATATAACTATTTCAAATAGCCAATTTAGGGTAACTTTTTAACCTTGAAAACCTTAATATTTGTCATGATGACCTTAAAAGAACTTGTAGTACTCATATCCTACTTTCCATAGACTCTAAGAAAACTTAAATCATATCACCAACGAAGAAGTTATGAAGTTTCCTATATGGTCTGTCGACTTAGCAACTTTATATATTTTGAACTAAAAAAACTTCTCCAAATTAATATATTCGTAATTAAATCCTCAAAACTCAACAATAAACGCCACAAACCACCCTATACCAACATCAAAATCTTCTCACAGCCCATGGAGTCAAATTGGATTAAAACCAATAATCAATATCAACTATTAAAATATCTCCAAAATAGTTATCAAGAGAATTGCATTAGTTCACCTTATAAAACCCTAACCCAGGTCGGTGGAATTTATCCCAAATTGATGCAAATCATTCTAATATACCAATTAACAACAATTCCAATCAATTTCTATTAAAACCCCACAAAAGAAATTGAAAAATCGTGGAATTCAAATTGAATTAAGGAAAAAAATGCGTGACATTAAGAATTTACCAAATTGCAAGCCAAATACCTCGTTTCTACTGCAGAAACTTAGCTCGAACTGACCATCTTGCATTGAGAGGATCAATTGATTTTTTTGATTTTTTTAATTTTTTATTTATACATAAACCATCAGCTGCTTGTCAACAACTTAATTTATTTTTATTTATTAATTCCATAAATCCATATTTTGACGTGTTCTGACTTCCGCCAATTTTCTATCCGACGTTTCACCAAATTGAACAAACTCTCGATAAAACAGTCCATCTTCATGAAATGTCCATAATACTGGTTTTGGTCACATTAAAACCCTAAAAATCATAACTTTGTCTATGACATACGGAACCCTTATGGACCAATCCTCTTGCCATACTTATCGAAACTTGCCTCAATTTGAACCAAATCTCAACCTCGACTACTGTCAATCCACACCAAACTCGAAACAAAATTTCACATAACTTCATCTCATTTCACATTACCTCCAATCACAACTTACACGCAAACCGGGCAAAATCCCCACATCAGCTCGTTATGTCCTTATAAGGTCCAAATTTCTAATTTTGAATTTAAATTCAATTATTCTTTGCAAAATTCAAAACTAATAGTTATGTCAATATTTTGACTATCTCGACACTCATCTTGACTCGTATCTCGAAACAAAACTCTATGAATCTCAAATTTACTCAATTACATGAATTTCACAAAATAAAATAATATATAATACACAACACTAGGCAAACATCATAGATTAATAAAATTAATTATAAATCTCAAATTTACCGGTGTTTAATTCTCGACTTTGCGGCCAAAACCATAATTAAGCTTCCTTAATCTCGGATTAACCGTAATTACCGATTTAAAAATTTTAGGACTTGATAGTGTTCAAGAATGGCTGCCCAGTATCATAGACACATCATCATCCGACTCTCCAGATTGTTGGTACTAATTTACCATAAACTACTTGCAACTCCATTGTATTAGGACAATTAATCTTCAAATCAACTTGTAACATGTCCTTTATAGGCATCACATTAACTGAGGCTCCCATATCATACAAGATGTTTCTAAACTGGTGCCCTTGAATGCTTAATGGTATGCATATATCTCTAGGATCTCTCCTCTTGATTGGTTGAAGTCTCAGTGTGAACTTGAGTTTTGATTTTGGCTTCTTTGGAACAACCTTGATACTATTTCCCTTCGGCGCCTCTTTAGAAGGTTCTTCTTCTTGTTGTTAACTCTCCATTATTTTTTCCCCATCTTGTTATTCTTCAAGGCATTGATCCTTTGTTGGTTGAATCCTTCGAGTTCATCTTGCATCACTTTCATTCCGTAAAACAACTTAACCCTCTGCGCATTAACTTTAAATGTCTTACCACCATGCTCATCAATTTTACCACTCTATATAGTCAAGTAGCAATAACCTTGAATGATCTTGACCATCATGATATTAATTTACACAGAAATAGTTTTAGTCTTAAATTGTATAACAAGACTAGTTGTCTTGGCTTTAAAGATCAATATTCAATCCTTTTTTCGTGCCATTTCCTTCATTTCTCTTTATACAACTTGGCATTCACATCCAATCTAAACTCATTTAGTTCCATCAGTTGAAGCAATCTAGCCTTTCCTGAAGCTTGAAGATTCATGTTGAGCTTTTGAATCGCTCAACATGCTTTATGATCTAACTCTACTGGTAGGTGACATACTTTTTCATACACCAACTAATACGGAAATGTGCCAATTGGTGTTTTGAATACCGTCCTGTATGCCCACAATGCTTCTTCAAGATGGAATGCCCAATATTTCCTCTTAGCGTTAATTGCATTTTTTAAGATCTGTTTCACTTCTCTATTGCTTACTTCAGCTTGTCCATTTGTTTGAGGATGACATGCAAACAAGATTTTATGCATAACCCCATATTTTTAAGGAATGTGTCCAAGGCTCTGTTATAGAAATGTGACCCCTCGTCACTGACTAATGCTATAGGTGTTCCGAACTAACAGAATATGTTTTTCTTTATGAATTTAATGACCATTTTTGCATTATTGGTTGCGGTTGCTATGACTTCCACCCATTTGGAAATGTAATCCATTACTAACAATATATATTATTTTCCATTTGATGTAGAGAATGGTCCCATGAAATATATTCCCAATACGTGAATAACTCTACTTCTTGAAAAGAGTTTATAGAAACTCTTGCCTTCTAGAAATATTTCATTTCTTTGGCATTCATCGCAAGTGTTCACGAAAATATATGAATCCTTAAATATATTTGGCTAATAAAATTCGCATTGTAACACTTTAACTATTGTCCTTTGTGCTCCAAAATGTCCCCCATACGGTGATTACTGATTAGTGACATACTTCCAAAATGCCTGCGAATTCCTCTTCTACTACACATCATCTACTTAACTAATCAGCGCATATTTTGGATATATATGGCTCGTCCCGAAAGTATGACTTAACATCACTCATGAATTTCTTTCTTGCTGCATTTGTTAAGTCTTGAAGAAATACACCGCATGCTAAATATTGTGAACTATGGTTAATTCTTTTGTGACGGACCCAAACTTTGAGGCAAACCAGGTACCGACACTTTGCCAGACAACATGCCATGTCACCACACACTTTTCCTTGACGGCCCGCGACCCAAACCTGTGGTCATAGTTTATTTGCATTAACTTAGTATTTATCATGTATTTATGAACATTTACAATAAGTTAACTAAGTTAAGTTGTTTACAATTTATTAAAGCATTATAAGTTAAATATCTTAGCGGAAGTCTTTAAAGCATGCAAATATCATAAAAATAAAAAGTTTGCATTTATAAACAACCCTATAGTATGGAAACCCGACATGAGATACCTTGTATATTAAAAAGTGACAAAAGCACAAAATATGGTCGTATACATGTATCAGGTATACAAGTCCTCCCAAAGATCTTATAAAAACATTAAATATGTACATGCACCTATGCAAAAAACTGACGGGGCTTTCCTAGCTCAGTGGTAGTCACCTAAGGCCCCCTTACCCCGGCTCGTCGTATGATCTACGATTTGTCACAAGAAATAATGAAAAACTCTAGCGAGTAAATTTCAGAGAACGTTAGCTAATGCTCATGAAATCTAGAAAACAGCTATAATTCATGCAATTTAAGTTAAGAATAGAAAATAAGGTAATCGCATGAAAATAAGTCGGAAAGAAGTTGAAATTGGATACGAATGTAGTGTGGCAAAAAGCCCTGGTCGACATCCGGGAATCGAATTAGCTAAACCAAGAGGAATCCATGACGATCAACATGCCAAACATTTCACGGTCGAATGGGAGGAACCCATGAATGGTAGAACCTTGTCCAAACATTTCTCGAGAGGAACCAACTGCGGAGACTTAAGTCCCCGCCAAACATCTCCAAACCTAACGGGTCTCGCGAAAATAATTGCGCAGCCCTGACATGGCCAACTACTCGAACAACGTGGGGTAACTAGCCCTAGGGTGCGAGTTTGTGCAATGCTCAACCTCGTCGAGAAACATACATACACACGTGGGAGTGGACGAATAGTAAATGGATAGCAATAAATAGCATGATGAAATAATTGAGATTTAAAATAAAATAAATGTTACAAAAGAATTTTAAATAGTTTTTTTCGTTGGTTTACTTACATAAAGCAATTGCAAATCGCCCTCAAAACGTCATGCTCACACCTCAAAATATGCACCTGATACTCGACTATAGTCTCCTAAGTCCCTTATGTCCACTTATACAAGTTTAATTATTTTAGAGTTACATTAAGTGAATTTATAATGTGGGACCACAAATTTAAAATCTTATTCCAAAAAATTTAGCTTTGACACACATTTCGAATTATATCGAGATGCCAAACACCTGAAAAGCCTCGAAACTCATTTTCCTGGCTTTTTCTAATTATATATATATTGATTTTTCTGGAATTTTTAGTTATTTTCCATAATGTTTTGTAATTTTTTTCATTTAAAATCATTTTATTTATTTTTAAATTAATTAATGGGTTGGGTCCGAATCGGGCCTAGTTTGGTTGGGCCCAGTTTGGCCCAACCACTTAGTTCCAGGTCGGTCCAACCCCACCCATCCAAGCAAGGGTCAGTCTGACCCTTCGGGCTTGGGCCAAGTTGACCCCGCCCATGACTCGCATGGGGGTAGCCAAGCTCGGCCCGTTTGGCTACCCCCTCCCTCATTCGTTTCATCTCCACAAACTAGAGATGCTAATTTTTTTAAACAATTAACAACAACCAACAATCAACAATAACAACTAAAACAACAATAGCAACAACCATTAAACTCCTAAACCCCTCCACCAAATCAACAACAAAACAATCATTTACCTTGGCCTAGAAAAGTCGCGGCGTGAGATGTGGTGGTGCCAGAGCCAAGAGAGACCGAAAGTGTTGCGGGAGTGAGGAGACTTTATGAGAATGAGATGAGATCAAATAAGGTAGAAATGGAGTGTTAAAGAAGAGAAAACTAAAAATGAGGTGGAGAAGTAGAACTGATTATGGAGAGAGAGAAATTTGTGGGTTTTATTTGGAAAGGAGAGAGAAAAGTGAGGTATTGGATAATGTGAGGGTGATGTGACCTATAAACCCATGACTATCTCATACACCCACTTTACGCGCATCTTGCGATGTTGTACACTCTCGTCATTACACGTGCATAACACATTCAACTGAAATTCTTAACATTGCGACGTGAAATAAATAATAATAGAATAATTTAACACGCATCACACAAAAATAATAATTTTACCTTGGTTGACGGCCCTAAAATTGTTAGCGGTGTCAACGTGAGTATAAGGTAAGGTCTTATATGTATTTAATAAATTAATTAAGATTAAATAATGCGGGCCGTTACACTTTTTGAACATTTTCCTTGTGCATTTCTTCTTATTTCTTTGGCTTCTTGGCTGCCATTGTATTAACCTTTTTTGGCTTGTGCATCACTTGCTCTTGCATTGGCTTATTCATTATTGTAGTGTTCATCATGTGAATAACATTAACATTCTCCTTGGGATTTGTGATTGTTTTACTCAAAAATTGCCATTCCTTCCTTGAATTCAAAGCAAAGGCCATCTGACCAATCTGTCTCTCCAAGTTCTTGATGAATTGCGATCTCTCGTCAACCATTATCTTTATAGCCCGCTTGACATTTTCCATCTCTTTCTCATGCTTCTCATGACATTCTCTACAACTCATGTTTATGGCGTGTAAGAATTTCTCAATTGACTTCAATGAAGTCATCTTTTCACTTTGCCCTAGCCACCCGTGTTGGACTTATTAATTGAAGCATGGAGGTAACTTCAGTGCGTTATCAAAATTTCCATATGAAACGTCAGGACTATTGTTGTATCATTGATAAAATCTTTGAGGAGCTATTCCTCTAAACTGAAGTTGTTTTCATAGCCCTGATTGTTCATAAAATTGATCTTTTCAAGCTCTATTCCTTACTACATGTCCATTTGATTAACCGCAATGGCTTGGTGATTAACGGGTTGTTGTATCACTTGCACTTATGGACTTTGTTTTCCTATTTGAAGTTTCAATATTTGACTACTCATGTCGAATAGTTGTGCCATGATCACGACTTACGAATCAATACGCCTGCAGGTTTCCTCACTATGGAACAAGTACCGCCTATAAAATTCTGAGACATAAGATCTAGGAAAACTAATGCTCCATCCTCATCTTTGGTTAGTAGAGAACCACCTGCTACGACATCTACTAGTGTTCTGGTGCTGTGATTCATCCTATAGTAGAAAATATGTAGTTATGCCCATTTCACATATCCATGTCCTGGACATCTCCTCAGCATCTCCATAAATCTTTTCCAACCCTCGCTAAGAGACTCGACATCTTCATGCTTGAATTGATTGATTTCTAGTTTCCTTTTACTGACATTTTCTAGGGGAAAGAACTTGTCTATAAATTTTTCATTGATTTTTGCTCATGAACTCCCTGCGTTCAATCTTTGGAACCAGAATTTGGCTTTTCCACCCAATGAGAATGGAAAAAGTCTTATCTTGATCACCTCATTCGTAACTTCGGTAATGTGCACGGTGTGACTTTGACATCCAAGAGTTTTAATAACTTGATTATGTGGTTAATTAAGTATTTTTGGATTTAATTTGGAATTTAGGTATCCGAGGTTGGACCCACGTATTACGGATCAGAGATCATAAATTTTAATATTATTTTCGCTTGTTGTGCGCCTATTTGATGTATTATACATTATTTCAACATGAAATAAGGTCAAGTGGAGTGTATACGCGATGTCCATAAGTTTTCGAGCGCATTGAGGAATTTTCTCTAATTTTTGGTAATTTTGGGTTTTTTTCGAATTTAATTTGGATATAAACTGAAGAGATAATCACAAAATCAAATACATAATTAATAAATTGGTAGGCGTCTAGTGACAAGCGGGGTTGAGAGTGACGAGTTGGATTTACAATAGTGTGCACACTTGAGGTCGGTCGTTGGCGCGTGTGGCGAATTTATAGCCACAAAAATACATACGTGCATATATATATATATATATATATATATATATATATATATATTACATATAAACTATATATATAAATATATAAATCAATCCTATAGTTTGAATTAAATAAAAGTATACCTTAGATTCGCCTCAAGATACGCATAGCGTGAGTGTCGAGAAAGAGAAATGGTTGAATGTTTCTATTGAAGAGATGTGTTCACGCTTCGAGATGTGTGCTATCCAATCTCGATGAGAATCAAGTAGTATTTGTTTATTTAACCATAAGATCTACCTCAAGATACACGTTACGTATCTCGAGAAAATCAATATAATTACTCACGGTGAATCGATCATGAAGTAGTGATTGTCTTGCTAATAATCAATGGATCAACCTCGAGATACAAATCACGTATATCGAGGTAGATCAAATTAAGTTATGAAAATGAAATATTAAGTTTACCTCGAGATTTGTGTGATATAAATATCGAGGAAATCCTAACATATGTCTCCAAAATCAAAATCGCCTCATTCAATTTCACTTTGAGACAAAAGTTACTTCGAGACACGTACTACGTATCTCGAGGAAGACTAAAATTTATATCATGAAACCGAAACTATTATATTTGTATTGAGATTTGCGTGATTTGAATCTCGAGAAAATCTAATATATCTTTCTCAACTCAACATAAACTCCCCTTCGGGTTTCAAAATGGAAAAAAATTGAAAGATTGGGACCGAGAGGGAGGGGAAGAATGGGAGACTGAGAAGAGAGAAATGGAGATCGAGAGGGAGGGATTGAGACCCATGGTAAGTGAGTTGTTGTATTCGATGTTGTTGAATTGTTTGTTGGTTTGTTAATGGAAGCTGAAGGAGATGGAGTTGGAGAGGCTCGGTGCGAGGAAGGAGACGACTTCCTAGCCATCTCCCTTCCTCAAATACCTTTGGGGTTGGGTTATTGGGGCGAAACCCTACCCCAATAAAAAATCAAATTAAAAAAAAATTATTGGTTCAATGAAACGGGTTACTGGAGAAGGAAGAAAGGGGATTTGACCCGAACCAAGTCCTGTTCAGGGTCAAACCATCCAAATAAAAAAAGAAAAATGCTAGAAATTCATAAAAAAACTCAAAAATGAGAAATATTCAGGAAAATATATTTGAGCCAAATAAATTGAAATTGTGGATTTTTATCAAAAATAAGAAATTTGGAATTTTCTTAAGGATCTATATCAGGTTTTTTTCGTAATGTGTGCAACGATACTCGAAAACGTCTAAAATCTATTAAATTATTTTAAAGCTCATTCATGGTTAATTTTCAATTCCGAATCATAATTTGGAGTCAAAATTGGGATTCGGGCATATGACGAGTTGATTTGGAAGGATTTCAGGGTTTTCGGGTTGAGTAAGAATGTTAAATATATTAAAAAATTGAAAAAATTATATTTAAGCCTAGAAAATATAATTCTCGATGTCAAACAATAATTTTAAGTCAAAAATGAAATTCGGGCATCAGATAATTCATTTTGAACGTATATTAGAGTTTCAGGATGCGATTGAGTCAATTAAATTGTAAATAATTGAAAAAATGGTGAAGTTGTTGTTGAGGCTTATAAGATGTATTAATGAATTGCAGGACCGCGATTGGAGCCCCGTGTGGACAAGTTTACCAACTCGGAGCGCAAGAGAGTTGCGAAATCGCATTTGTAAGGTTAAGTAAATCCCATAGTAACATTTACATTGTATGATTATAATTTCGTATAAATTGCATTGATCATTGATATTGCATTTTTGTTGTACATGCATACACGATTTAGGAGGATAAGGCGGTTCGAGTCTCCTTATAGTGTAGACTATATTGTGGTTATAGAAAACTACATTATGATTGCGGGGCTGGAGTCACTAATACGTTGCATCAAGTGGTTATCATGAGATTAAGTTGAACCTAATCATACTCTCATAGGCTAGATGAACAACACTCGTTTGATTATTCTCCTCGCACACGAGTCTTTATTATTGTTTACTTATCACTTTTGGAGAACATTATCTAATTGTGGTCAGATAACAAAAACACGATGAATTCATGGTTGTATTTAAATTCTTTGGATTATATTCTTCGTTTAACTTCTTGGATTATTACTCATTTGATTATTACAAGTGTAGTGAATATTGCGAGATTTACTTATTTGACATTATCGAGTTTTTATAATTGGATAATGACAAGTTCTAGCATGAAAAGCTTTCCAACTGTATGTGGCTTGCTTAGTTCTTTTCTCTATATATGTATTGATTTTTGAATATATTATATTGTATAAATGGGTTATGAGCTCGAGTGTGATTAGGATCTCCTTTGGAATGATGAGAACGGTTTTTGAACAAATTGAGATAAATTTGGAATTAAGGTAATGACAGTTTAAGGTTTTTAATCTTTAAGATTAGGTTAGAATGAATATATAGTTTTGTTGAAGCAATATATATTGTTATGGGTGGATTGCAAGTCCATTGGCTTTTCCACTAAAGTTGAGCAGGTTTCGTTGAAGATTTTTTGAAGGCCTATATTTCTAGTGTAGGCTTAGAAATAAAGGAGATGTTGTCGAGAAATTTTTACAAAACTTTGAGGATAATGTAATCAATCTAAATGAACTTTGAGGATTATATAATTAATTTTTACGAAACTTTAAGGTTTAAGATTCACTTTAGAATCCTTTGTGATTAATAAATTTTTATAACTGAAGATTACAAGATCTTATTTGGTTTATTGATGGAGAGGTTAAAACTGTTAGATTATCAAGGGAGTAAGATAATCTAGGCCGGTCAGATGCCCTAATTAAGTGGGGTCTGACAGTTAGACTTCTAGAAATTCTCTATATGTGCAACTTGATCTTTATTCACTAGCCTATTGAACAAGCTCTTATGCACCATGTTGATTAGAGACGGTCTTAGTTTGAACTCGGTGGTGTTGGCTGGAAGCCTTATCACTGTGTTGTAAGTCTCTTGAACTTCTAGCTTGAATTAGTTACGAAGACAACTTTGTCCCCACATTTCCACATTTTGTCCTGCAATACCAGATCACCTTCGGGTTGTTATTCCCCCGACCCTATTGTTGGTTTCGTGTAATGGCCCAAATTCTAATTACACAGTTATTATTGATTATTTTCAGACTTGGACACCAGCTCAAATCCACGTGGATGCCGCAGATAGGTTAAGGCACGCCTGACTAGGTAAATAATGATTTCGCGTGATTTTGTTGTGTTGTCGTATATCAAATTATTCACCTAGCATCACATGTGTGTAATTATATCATTGAATCGAGCGAGATAACGTAATGGGTGTTCGCCTCGAGAAACGTGTCAATACGGGTACTGAACGAGCGAACTGTGGGTATACTAGGTCGGAAAAATAAATTAGATAATCAAATTAACTAAATGTGACAAATATTAATGATAAACACAATCCAGGCCAATTGATCGAAATCGGCGACTATGACGCGTCTCGTTATGAGTGCCGAGGTGCGGGACTCTGGGTAACCGAATGTAATTGAACAAGACTAAAAATAAAATAAAATAAAATTTGTTGTCTAATGAGGAGAAAATGGAAACATGACACCTATACACCTAACACCCCAAAATGAGGGTTACCACTCATTTCTTCACTCTCTTCCACGATTTCTCTATTTCCTTCTCTCTAACACAAAGCAAGAAAAAAAGTGTACAATTCCTTGAAAAAAAATTGATAATAACCATTAAGAGTGTGAGATTTGTAAGAGATCATTGGAGTCTGGGAAGTGATTTTATCAAGGAAGCAAGTGATCAAGGTGAGCGTCTCCACTTTCTTCTAAATTATCCATTAAAATGAAGCTTTAATGTGTTTTATTGGTAGAAGTTGATTGTTGGATAAATGTTGGAGAAAACTTAATATTATGGTGTTGGTTGTTGTTGATGATGTTGTTGAAGTTGTTATTGTTAATGGTTGAAAAAATAAAAATAAAAATAGAGACTTACGTCTCTGTGAAGAAGATGGAGTGAGGGAGGTCCTGGCCTGATCCGGTTGGGCCGGATCGAACCCGACCCAGGTGGACCCGAACCGGGGCAGGCCGACCCGGTTGGACCGGGTCAAACCGTTTCAGGGACCCACCCATTTATTTAAATAATATAATATTAAAATCTAATTTACAAGTAATTTTAAATTTAATAAATTACCGAAAAAATAAGGAAAATAGGTAGGAAATTATGAAAAAATCCAGAAAATTAGGAAAAAATATAAAGCAAATAAAGAAAAGATAGAAAAATGGTATTCGAGAATTTTTTGAGCGTTTGACACCCCGGTATAACTCGAAAAGTGTGCCAAACCAAACTTTTTGAAATAAAATTTTCATATTTTTGGCCGCACATTATAAATTCACTTAATTTGACTCTAAACTAGTTAAAATGGTTTAATTGGACACCAGGAACTTAGGAGACCATAGTCAGGAGTCGGACGCGTTTTTCGGAGACGATAGTGGGACTTGGAGTGCATTTTTAAGGTACGTAAGAATCCATTTGAAAGTCACTGAGGGTTTACTTTTTCATCATTAATTTCATATTCCTTGTTATTGTACTCTATTCCGTGATACATTTGGGTTGGTGGTCGAGCTACTCCCACCTGATATTCATAGTGTACTTATGGCACACTAGGTTGTACAATGTGTAATCAGGCACTCGGTGAATTGCAACCCGAGTTGCATTAAGGGTGCACGTGTCGGACACGCACCACGAGGAACTAGGTGAAAGGAAGTGGGTCACCCACCGAAAGGATCCTTGGCGACTTCATCTGATTGCCCGCGGTCAAGGACACATTAGTACGTGTTATTTTGATGTTTTACTTTACTTTTGGATATTGGGAGACTTGATAGACACTGTACTTGTATATATTACTGCTTGGTATTGTCGCCTATATACAGAGTACTTATCCGGGTTTTCCACAATAGGAGTTGCTCTTATAAATGATGCTTTATATGATGATGGATTTAATTATTTTGCTTGCTTTAAATTTAAGACTTCCGATGTTTTAATGTTAAAAATGATTCAACTGTCTAACTAAACTGATTAACGAAATGAGTTAACACTCATATCGAATAGTCATGATGTAGCAAAGGACGTTAGTGGCCCGTGAGACCCAGTGGGTTAATAATCTGATAGGACTGCGGGGCCGCGACACTCCACGTGGTGACCTCGGATTTGGGGCCGCCACATGTGGTATCAGAGGGAGAGTTCTAGGAACCTTGGGAAACTAACTGAAAGAGCATAAGACTTAAAAAAATTATCAGAAGTGGAAACCCGATGTACTTGCCTTAGAACTCTAGTTGGGAAGTGATGGTGAGGCGGTAGACTTAACGTTTATATACGTGTTATGTTTTATTGTAAATGATATATTAACACGTATATATACCGAGGCTGATCTGACATACGTTTTTCGATAAAGATCACGATGGACGGACAACCCACGACAGGGCCTTGAGATAGGACAGACTAATGATCCTACTAGGGACACCACTACTACTACCGTTTTGACTCAGAGCATAGAGAATTGACTCACCGCCCACAATGCCAATTGACGGAGATCCTCCAGTTACTTAGGGCTCAAGCCGCGATAGCCGCCACAGCAGCAGCACTAGGTCCTACAGTTTTTGTCGCACCTACGGTATAGACAGCCGTGACCCTGACTGTCATTCACTGACGGTCGGACCATACGTGCAATGGCCTAGTGTATAGCACAACACAGAGTCTTTATATGCATCGCTAGGAATCAATATATACTCATAATTTAAGTAAATAACCGACTGATAAAATATGTCAGATATTTTACGATCAACATGCTATTTGGTCGCCCCTATGTCCGGCTGACCAACCGCGTAAACTCTCTTTCGAGTCTGATCTGACTCTGGTGGTGGTAATGACATCGAACAATCGACTCTAAGATGTCCTGTCTGACCACGTTGGAAACATCGATGCATATCTAACCTGCCAGCATGTCCATTTCTATATCTCTAAACCTGAACTAGGTCTCACTGAACCCCTTCATGTCCTCCCTAATCTCTATCATGATGGTACAGTTGTGGCTACTACTTGCGCTGCTCAATCGGTGTTGGTGCTATAACGCGAACTTCCTGCCTATCATCACACTAAAACTAACCGTCCCAATGATCATCCATGTGGTCTCAGTCTCGTCTATCATCCCTCCAACCTTTACTCGAAAGATCCCTCCGTCTCTTCAACCTCTGGTCTGTTTGAGCACGTTTTCCCGTTTATGCCTCGGTCCCAGTAATCGCTTAGTCCCTCTCTATATCAAAAAGGTCTCGTGTGCTAATGCTCGATCTAATATCTCCTGCGGAGTACGAGCTCCATACGACACCACTACCGCAGCAATCTTATCACCTCCCTTCTGGTGAAATAGTATATCTGTAATCGTTCTATCCTAGCTATGTCCACAGAAAAATGGATTAAGTATTGGAATCGCTCCATATACTACATCAGAGTCCGGTTACTATGTATCAGGGTCAGAAACTCCTATCTTAATATTAACATCACCTCTATGGGTATGTACTGATCATAGACTAACTATCTGAATTATGCCCACGTCATCGACTCTAGGTGTGTGTCTTGGTATGTAGTCCACCAGATTGTTGCATGACCTCTCAAACATGCTCCGGATAGACGCACCTGTACACTCTCATCATTATTCATCAGCTTATGGAAACATTAATGGGACACCACCTCAGGGTCACCACCTCTATGAAAAAGCCTGGTTGGGACTTCATAAATTATCTCAAAAGCTTCGCTTCAGGGCAATACAATTATCGGTGTCGCAGTAGCAGTAGTAGTAGGTAACTGCTCTGTAGTCGTGGGTGGCAGCATGGAAGTCGAAGTCTCCAATGAAATGACGATCATTGTACCTCTCTTTGCCAATGTCTTCACAACTACTCTCTTAACTGATGTCCCGGGTACAACGGGGGTGACGAATGCCCCTGCAAGTGATGTAACAGCCACTAAATCTCGGGATGCTGTAAGCGCAGTTGTTGCAAGTGCCATAAGTGTGGTAGCCTGATCTCGTAATAGTCAAAGGATCTTGGCCATCTGAGTCTCCTAGCCTGCGAGTCGGTCCTCCACACTCACTGTGATCGGGGAATCCCTAGCCGCGTCGCTAGTTTGTTCAGTCTCCTGAGGAATAGTCGAATGTCCGTCCATGATCTGCATCGATAAGCATGCTCCGAATTAGCCTCGGTGTATATATGAGTATAATATATATGAAATAAAGTATAACACACATATAAACTCTAGCTTTTCCCGCCTCACATCACTTCCCAACTAAGGTTCTAAGGCAATATCATCGGGTTTCCACATTTAAATTTCATTTATTAAGTTTTTTTTTGCACTTTCATTTTAAATTTCCGAACTGTGGTGTTGGTATCAGGTTAAAGAACAAACTATGTCCTATAGGCTTCGTCAACCTCGCTCTGATACCATCTGTGGCGACCCCGCGCCCCGAGGTCGCCTCGAGGTGTCGTTTGGAGTGCGCTCCTCGACCGGTGGCCCAACTCCATGTGTCCAACACCTGCCCATCCATCTCATGTCTCAATAATCGTGTCCACGGTACATTACCAGTGTAGTTAATCGATTATCTATAGTAGTTGTGATAGCCCAGTTCCACAATCCTGAATGAATCCGCTCGGCCTAGACTTACGTGGACCCCCGAACCCATTTCACTGAGTCACGTAAACCTAGTCAACCTTCCCTTATCATTTATCATTTTCCAGAAGTTAAAAACTTAATTAATCAATTAGCGAGTTATCATAATTATAGCGGAAGCAATTTTTACACCTCAAATTAACTGAAAAATTGCAAAATTATCGATTAGGACAACCTATAGTGTGGAAACCCCGAATATGTATATCATCATTAATGACTAGTCAAATGAAAGTAAACGAAAGATATACAGGGCCCAAAATTTTCTCAAAAACCTAACTCCCCATGTTTTGAAACAAGTATAGATAAATATACAAAAAATCACCTATGTCAGACAATCAACAAAAAACTGCTCCATATCGTCAAACGATATCTCCTAACTGTGGAGCCTTTCCTTTGCTGGTATGTGGATCTGCACTCCGTCACACACAAAAATGACGAGCACAGGTAAGTAAGGCCAGTAGGACATATATTTACAACATTTCATACTATCCAAAGCAATCAAATTCATGCAACTATAACGAAAAGAATAAAGAACGCATGAATATAAAAGACTGTAAACAATCCATCAATGAGTGAGGCCAAACAACAAGGAGTCCCGACCAAAAAGTCGTTAAGTCGTGGCAAAAGCCCAGCAGACTCGGGTTTAGGACGAGACCCCAGCCCCCCAGCCCTAACCCTTGCGACTATGAGACATCCATAGACCCGGATCTAGGACGAGACCCCTGCCTCCCAGCCCTAACCCGTACGAGACTATGAACCATCCATGGACCCGGATAAGAGCCCCCAACGTGCACTCAATTAGGAGATATCGACGGATGACCATGAAAGACATCAGATTTAGGACGAGGCCCCTGCCTTCCAGCCCTAACCCTCTCATATCGTTAATAAACAGTAACCATGACTTACTTGTCAATGGACTCACTCAATTGACCACAATTCCAAAGATAGCTATCATCACAAAGCAGTGAACAACAATAAAGTTATCACAAAACAATAAACAACAACAGCCAATGGAGAGAAATGAAATACTTTATAGGTCCCTAGCTGGTTTACTTACCTCACACATCAAGTCATAAGCTATCCGGCTTCCGTCTCGTTGATGTACGCACCCAAACCCCGCAATAGCTCCTCTAGGATCCTAACAGTTGAAAATGTATCGATTTAGATTCCAGTTTAATGATTTAACATCCCAAATTGGTCGACATCGATCAAAATTGAATTCGACAATAATTTACTGATTTCACGTTTTTCGAAGTAATTTATGGGTCACAAATATATTTTTTTGATTTGGGTCACAAATATATTTTTTTCCTATTTTTCTGAAATTTTTCTGAATTTTTTCCATATTTTTATCTATTTTCAAGATTTTATTATATATTAAAAACTGTTTAATTTAATTCAATAATTAAATATATATATATATATATATATATATATATATTTGAGGTGGGTCCGGGTCAAACCCGACCCGGTCCAACCAGATCCGGGTCGACCCGACCCGGTCCAACTAGATCCGGGTCGACCCGACCCGGTCCAACCAGATCCAGGTCGACTCGAACCGGTCCAGCCGGACCCGGGTTGGTCTGACCCGGTCTCCATCGGGTCAGGGTGGGTCCGACCCGACCCACATGGGTTCGGGTCGACCCGACCCGACTCCCATGTCTTCTTCCTCACAGAGCCAACAGCGGCTCGATTTTTTTTTTTTCTTCTTGTGAGGCGTTGGGGTTGGCTCCCAACTCCAACCCTAATGGGTTTTTATGGCACGGTCGGCCATGGAGGCGGATCCTCCATGGCCACGACCACCAACAACAACAACAACGGACTGTAACAACAACTACACCAAATCAACAATGAAAATCAACTCACCTTCCACCTCCTCGAGCTTAGTCTCTTTCTCCCGGTCTCTCTCCTCTTTCTCCTTCCCCTTCTCTTTCTTTTTCCTTTCGCCACTATTTTCTTGTCCTCTCTGCGTGTTTTTTTTTTTTTTACCTTATCCACTTACCCCCTTATCCACACACATATATATATAATTATCTATAAATGCTAGCCACTCATTTTTTTCACTTAAATATATTAAACGTACCCCATATTCCGCTACCTCGGTCCCACGTCGACACGCGACTCGAGACACGTCCCCGCTCGTCTCGTCACCATTTTGCCATGCATTAAATTAATTTGTTCAACCTTTGGTATAAAATTTTTAATACAAACATCAAACAAAAAATAACATACCTCGGTGTCGACTCCCGAGGTTTGAATTTGTGTATCACGACAACTGGGTCCCACGCACGACCTTGAAATACACGTGGCACGAGATAAAATTTTAGGATCATTACATTAGTATTAAGTTATCTCCTTAAGTCTTTAAATTCCTAGTTCAAATGTCTGTAGCTTGTTCAAGTCATAGCCATGCTAGTGGTTTATATTTTACAAAGTTGCAAGTAGAACATTAGTATTCTACAGTTGAGGTCTTAAATTACATAAAGATGTATTTTCATTAACTCTTATGTTTTATAAAGCATTAGTCCTACTGTAGAAAACTTAGAATAGAGTAAACTGCATATATAAGGAGATAAAAGTAAACATATATAAGTACACACGTCTCATCAATCTTTCATAAATCATAAAATATAACAATATACGAAAATAAACATCTACGAGTAGTGTGCCGAACAATGGGCAAGCTCAGAGATAGTCCCTAAGAATCTCCTTACCTTTACTCGTAGAAGGATCTGCACTCAGCCATGACAACAAAAACTGATGACGAGTCTAGCGAGTAAGATCCCAAGGAGATTCACTAAGCATTCATATGATATAGTAAAGGAAATCCAATAAATATTGTTAAATAAACATGCGAAATGTAGTCAGGCAACTATAAATGTCATCGCATGCGAAAATAACAATAAAGCGTAAACGTGTATGCCTATTCTTAGCAGACTAGACCATACTTCGAATACCCTCTTAGGTTCCCACCAGTGAGCGCATCCAACTGGCCCAATACTTAGTCCTCTCTGTGGCCGATGTAGACCCACGATGCACCGACACATGTATCGACATAGTAGCTCAGGTCGTTATCCACTGAGGACTCCTGATACACATGTTATGGTCTAGCGTGTCATAGACACATCACGGAATACCCGATGGGGTAAACTCAACCAACCGTTCAAACAATAACACGAATATAGATAACTGAAGTGAACAAGGAATATAATCAATAATACACTGAGCAAGATAGAATAAAACAATAATAAAAGTATTAAATACTTAAGTGACGTTCTTATGGGTTTTACAAACCTCAAAACGCTCTTCGATTTCTCCCGGACTCCCGAATTCGACCTGACTAGCTCCTCGATATACGAGCTACAACCCTCTAAGTCCCCGAAGTCCAATTTTATAAGTTTATCTTGATTACAAGTGTTTAAATGGCTATTAAATCGAAAATCCCAAAATCAGCCCTTTAAATTCGGGTTTCTTCTGTCATTAGTGCCTTAGGTGGAGTTAATGCGTTAAGGGATCTGTCTAGCGCACTACTATTTTTCATTTTGAAAAATAGTTGAAGGCTCAGACTGGTCAGCGCGCTAACCAACTTAGTTTGATCTAATTTATGTTGTTTCATTTCGTCACTAAGTCCCCAATCAGCTAACTAAGCCCAACTAAACCACTCCCCACATAATATAAACTCCAAAATATCATCCAAACAATTGAAACGACACAAATTAAATCAAATTCATTAATTTCATGATTTTCACAAGTTTTTTTTCTATATTCACTCAAAACCTAGATTTCCATTAAAACCAGTATAAATTGTCATTTGAAACCATAATTATAGTTGTAATTCATCAATACAACATCAAAAATTAATGGCCAACCCTTCAGATTTGAATTACACCATAACACACCAATTTGAACCCAAATGAAAGTGCAGGAGACGGAGAAGAAGATTACCTTAAGCTTGACCTCCAAGTTTCACCTCAAAATCCTTTAAATCCAGTTTTAAATCACTTCTTCTCTAATTTTAGATTCACAAATAAATTGGTTTCGATTGCATGTGTTGATCAATCATCCAATATATATTAAGATGGGATGGATTGCTAGCCATTAATCTCTATATATTTACGTATCTAGAGATTCATCTCATGGTCCACACCTTAACACATTTCTCACTTACTATCTCCAAATGACACCAATTGTTACTCACATGATTCCTAGATGTGCCAATACATATCTTTATGACAATCTCATCGTTTCCAATTAATTAACCAAACTATAGACCTTTATTTATTAAATAAAATTACATTAGCTTATGTCCATTATAATACATATCGTTAGTGTTTTTATTCACCAAAATTGACAAATTTGTGCTTCCACTAACTTTAGACTACCCAACACCCAATGCCCCGTGTCTTGACACGCATTTCAAGGTACGCCATAGCCTATAGTTCAAATATAATCAACTTAGTATATGGTCACATTACTCATTTTAATTGATCAATTAGTCATCCTAACGTGAATAAATCGAGTTTTCTAGTGCACCCGTAGTTTGCCTGCCCGATAGCCGCATTAACATGCTTTACAAAGCGAATACCCGTCACACCAACTCGCCTGATAGCAACGTACACACATACGATTACAATAATATAATGTTTAAAACATCACACCTAAGCAACCATCATCCACAAATAACATATTTCATCGATTCTTGTGTCCGAGTCAACCGAGTTGTCCATGTAACGCCCGAATTACAACCGCTAATCCCCGTGATTAACTTTAATCATAGTTTAATTAATTTGGGCCGCTACACATTTGTAGAAATCCTCAAGAACACCATGGTTTTGGAAAATTTAGTGTAAACATTGTGAATTACTCAGACTAAAGACTAACTTGGAATAGAAATCGATTGGAAAAACAATGAGTAAGACATGAAATTCATTTTGGTGCTAAATTCCCCAATTAAGCATGCATTTCCATCATAATTAGCGGAGTGCTAGACAAGGAGAAATAGTGGAGAGATTATACCTAGACTTGAGATCTCTGGAAATCCTTTAAATTCTCAGTCAATCTCCGCTCCGGAGCACCTCCAATCCCTTCAAAATCAGCACTCCAACCTTATGTGTTTTTCTACTGCATGAGATGGAGAAGAACTGGCCCTTTTATATACCAAACACAGATCTTATACACTTATCAATTTTCTCACTCCTATTTCTAGGAGATATAATGACCATCATTCAACGATCAATACCATAATCCTCCACTTGCTTGTTACACTATAGGCACGTTGGCATTTAAGTGACTTCGGCTTTCATACACATTAATTAATTAGCCTATATTTTTATACAGGCACATTAGTTTCTCCTATTAGTCTAGTTTGACTTAACAGTTACCGAATTTCTCCTATTAGTCTAGTTTGACTTAACAATTACCGAATTAACTTCCCACAACTAGAACTAGGCCCATGACTCCTCAGTCATGTGGTGCTCGTGAGCCTACATGCATCTCGAGGCGTGTTTATGCCTCATTTCCTGGACTTAATATGCAACTTAGGCTTAAATTTGAATTTGGTTAACTTAACTTAAGATTATAATTTATTATCATGGAAATCGACTAAGCTATCATCGTGTTCCCTGTATACTGGCCTATTCGATACATGTGTTACCCGTATCCCAAGCCGATACACTCGTCGCATACACTGTGACGGCCCCAAATTTCGAGGCAAATCGGGCACCGCCACGTCGCCGAACACGTCACCAAGCCATGTCACATCACTTGCACACATGTCCATGAGTGTCCGTGAATTAACCATCTTATAATCCGACTTAGTCAATTTCGTCGTTTAAAAGGTTATTTTGTCGAAATATGCCAAGTTAAAAAGTTTTACCACTTAATTGGTTTATTTTGGTTCTTTTTAGGTTAATTTTAATAGCGGAAGTCTTAATAATATGCAAATCAATAATATAAACGAGTCTTGCATTAATTAACAACCTAGAGGGTGAAAACCCAGTAAAATTACACCATGTATATCAGTTATCGCGACAAATGTATAACATGTGTCGATATACATGTATCAGGTGAAAACATCTCCCAGAATGATCCCAAAAAGTATGTATATGTAAATACAAACACCTAAGAGTAAGCTAGTGGAGGCGCTCCAGATCAGAGATAGTTGTCAATCACCGCCTTCCCCCGACTTGTCGTAGGATCTGCAACTTGCTACCAACAAATAATGACAAGTTCCAGTGAGTAAATCCTAGAAAAATTCAGTTAGTATTCACAAGAAATTCAAGAAAACGGCTACAATTCATGCATATAAAGTAAATGAACAAGAATGTAAAACATGAATATTAATTGTGAGATAATCAAGAATATGGAATGCGAGTGTGGTGTATAGTTGTCGAGCCTTGGGACGTATATACTAAATCGAGAAGGCCTTAGAGGTGAGGAAATCCACACCCCCTCTTCACGGTCGAAATGAGGAACTCTGTTGGTCGGAAGATAGACTTCCACCCAATGCCTCAAAGGAGAGGAAATATGTGACGGAGGTGGGTCTCACGTCAACTCGCTCTCGAGATCATCGACTCACTGAGAGAAATCTCATGCGTAGTCTAAGGTATAACCAACACCGTAGCAACAATCTAATTATCATCAACGAGAGAGCCGAAAAGGGGTCACGCCGTCCCTTCGACCATACACGCACACGCGGGAATAGAGTAAACATGCAAGCGGAACTGGCGAAAAGTAATGTGAAATAAATAATTTATCAAAAAAATAAGTAAATTCTAAACTGATTTTCTCGTAAGTTTACTTACCTCAAACAATCGCAAATATCTCTGCAACATATCTCGCTCGCGCCTCGAGATACGCGCTTGATACTCAATTATAGTCTCCTAAGTCTCTAGTATCCAATTATACCACTTTTGTTATTTTAGAGCCACATTAAGTGAATTTATAATATGACAAAAAACTTGAGATTTTGTTTCAAAAAGTTTAATTTCGGCACACTTTTCGAGTTATACCAGGGTGCCGATACCCCAAAAAGCCTAAAAAACTACTTTTATATTTTCCATTTTATTATATTTTTTCTTGATTTTTCTGAATTCTTCCCTAATTTTCTAACTATTTTTCTGATATTTATTTGATTTAAAATGTATTTTATTTATTTTTTGTAATTTTTAATTAATTAAAATTAATTTAGGGGTGGGTTGGGCCCAAACCTGACCCAATTCGGCCCAACCAGGGCCACTCAGGTTTGGGCCAGCTCGGCCCGACCCGGGCCTAAGCTACCCGGCCCGCCTGGATGCCCAACCCATCCCTCTCCCATGAAATCGTCTCTCCAGAGACGAGTTTTTTTTTTTTTTTTTTTCATAACAACAACAACAACAACAACAACCCAACAACGCCATTACCATTAAAATTTAAGTTTCTCAACAAAAAGCTTGTAAAATCAACAAAACTCACATCGATTTGGAGATCGTCGCGAGCGTCACCGAGAGAAGCGAACACCGCGAGAGATGTGAGTCCGATTCGAGGGATTGATGGAGAACTTGGTGAGGGTGAGATTAATGGAGATTGAGTGGTTTTGTTAGAGGAGAAAATGAAAATTAGAAGGGGAAAAGAAAAGCTCGGGTAGAGAGAGGGAGTGAGTGATGAGAGAGATTTTTTTTTATTTGTTTGATTTTGGATAGGAGAGAGAAAAAGTGGGGGATGGGTTGATTTGATGGTGAAGTGAGGTGATGTTTGATGTGACAACTAAATGTGAGGTGATGTTTGATGTGACAACTAAATGTAAGGTAATATTTGACGTGACAACTAATTCTTAGCTACCTCATACACCCGCGTTACGCGCACACCGTAACGTCGTACACTCTCATTACTACAAGTGTACAACGCGACTAAGCATAATTCTTAATTAGCGCGACGAGAATTATTAAATAATAGTAAAATAAATAAACACTCATCACACAAAAATAACAAATTTTACCTTGTTAGGCGTGTGCCCTAAACTTTTCTGCGACGTCCACGTAGGTTTGAGCTTATGATCTTAATCTGTAATTTGTCAGTTGATCGGGATTAATTAAAGCGAGTCGTTACATACTCTGAACGAAACTCATGCAATATTGGTGACTATGAAGCTAGTGTGATGCTATTTATTTAGTTTAATATAATCAATAAACACACATTACACAAAAATAACATTTGTCATCGGTTCTTATGTCTAAGTCGACTACGTTTTACATGTCAAATAAGAATTGTGGGTTGTAAATCCCTATAATTATAGCGTAATCTAGTGTAATTAATTCGGGCTCGCCCAAGCCCGCCTAAACCCATGTTGGCTGGGCTTGGGTCGGGTTTAGATGGGCTTGTCAATAATTATTAGAAGCTAAAATGTATATTATTATATTGAATATATGGTGGACTCGGTGAATGGGTCTACTCATTTGTGGGTTATTGACCTTTTCATGGAGATGTTTGTCCCAAGCTTATGTGGATTGTAATATTTGTTATCTCATTGTAATAGATTGTTGTACCATTTTGAATGTTATGAACATTAATGCAACAAATTTGACTAAAAAAATTGTGATTTATTTATTTTTATTTTTTTATATGGTGCATACTTTGTAACAATGACAACAATAACAAATGTGATCAATCTCAAATGATGTATATTTTGTTTTTGTTTCCTATGTGATATCCAACATCAATCACACCGTGTTCGAGTATGTCAACTTATATACGAAAGGCAACTAGCCTTCCCTACCAATTTTTTTTAAAATCTACAAAACTCAAACCCAATGAGATTTCGCTTAAGGGGAAGTGAGTCCTTTTTCCACTTGATTGTTAATTGGTGGTGAAGATTACGATATATACTGTTGTGTTTGACATGTGTACATTATGCTTGCATCAATTTATTTATTTATTTATTTATTTTTTTAAGAAAGAAACCAACTTTCTTGCTTCTATAGGACTTGAACTCCCACCCTTTTCTAACAATACCACATACCAACTCATTGGGTCACCTACTTGATTGGTATCAATTTTTATTCTAATTTGGGAATTATTGTGGCATGTAACTAGCTCCTCACTTTGCATTTTACTGCTATACATGTTCATCTGGCGAGCCTAGCTAAGTGGGTTTTTTAAGGTTTGGGCGAGCCAAAGAAATGATGTTAACTTTTAACAATAATTAATATATTTAATAAATGTTAAGTGTTGAGCACAAGCTGGAAGTTGGCCTAATGGTTAAGACCATTCCTCATATTTGCCTTATGGTCGAGAATATTGTTTCATATTTGAAGGTGTAAGGCTCAATCCCTACTTTCACCATTCTTAATATATATATTGTTGTAAACTAAGTTGTAAGCCAACAAGAACTTAAGTTGGACTTGCTAGAGACTTAAGTATAGAAGACATAAACTAAGAACTACTAGAACAAGTAGAGAAGAGGAGACAAGAGAGAAGAGAGCTAGAGTTGAGAAATGTAGAGATTTTCATTCCAACATTGGTGTGTGAATTACAATAGAGTTGGCACCCTTTATATAGGTCATTTGGTGATGATGATAATTGTACTTATTCAATGTGTACAAGTTATACATACACCACAAGTCATACAACACATCACAAGCAACATATACAATACATGGAAGAGTTGGTGTACATTGGAAAGGATTACAAGTTACATGACAATACATGGATAAGTGATTATACATTGGAGTTGAATACAAGTTATGTAGAGTATACAAGTTACATTCAATGTAGAAGCCATGCTTGATGTTACAATTCAATGTGAGAGTCATGCTTGACAATGTGATCATTCATAAGCTTGGTTAAAGGGTCATCCAATTTACAATACAAAGGGAAAAAGAGTGCAATACACTAACCAATAACTCATTTTGATTCTCCCCTCATGTTCACATGGGTGAGACATCTTGCGCATTTTGTTGCACATGGACATCGTTTTTATATGAACCATTTAATGCTGAAGCATATAATTGTCACTCTTTTGTATATAATACTTGCATCAAGTAATTGATTCATAATTTGTTGCTACTGAATGATCCTTTGAACTTCGAGTTCATATTAATTTCTACATGGATCATAATACAACAAATTTAATGCAATTTGATGTGTTTCAAGCAATTTCACGTCATTCCTTTTGAATTGGCTTATATCTCCCCCTAATGGTGGGAAAATTGCTTCATCAAAGTGACAATTAGCAAAACTTGCTATAAATAAATTCCCTATCAGGGATTCAAGGCATCTTATAATATGATTAATGGAGAGTTAAATCACTATAAGTCTCCTATTGATTTGCCTTGAGATAATCTTCAGCTGATAAAAAAAACTCAGTTCGATAAAAGATGTCCGTGCGAATTTACGATATTTTCGCATTATTGATGATTATGGATAATCAAATAGATATTTCCACATTAAGAATGTCATTTGATTTATGACGACATTCGTTTTAATGTATCTTATATATTCCAGAAGTTAAAGCGGAGAATATTATACTCAGATTAAATCATATAGATAAAATTTCTATTATTCTGAGTAAACTTCTTCTGAATAAGACATTAACAATAAAATTGTTGTACCCGATATTGCCTGAACATTAGCCTCCGCTAAGTTCGAATTCGAGAAATATTCACTTTTATATTATAATGTACATGCATGTAGCACGATACACAAGACATAAACTCATCGCCTATATTTAGGTCACGATTTAAACACATCTTGATGTGCTTGTTTTATCGAGCCATTTTCAATGATAAAATTCATAATATTTTGCCTTTGATTTTGAAGGCATGGTAAAGGTCACAAAAATATTTGGGCATATATATGACAATATTTATGCAAAATAGCCTTTCATATATGACTAAAAAAATGTCACAATTATGAGCGCTCATTGTCAATAATTATTTGCCCTTTGTAGTGGTGCACCACTTTTATTCCAATTTTTGGTGGAATTGTCAATACGACCTTTACCTGATATTTTCACCTTTTCCACGTCCATAAATTTATTATTGCGATCATGATCATTATATGCAACATATGCTTCTTAATTTGAAGCTGAACTAATTGGACGGGAGCGATATTATATTTATAATATCTCATTATTTTACTCAGCTACCATGAGACAAGAAATCAATCCTTAATATTTATTGGATTGACGTGCGCACTCGATATTTGTTGCAGTAATAAATCAAGGCGGGCCACGTGACCTTATTTTTATTGTCTCATCAGTCATATTTCCACATAGCCTCAACATAGAGGTAATTAAAATTGTGGAATTATAATTAATATTTGACTGATTAAATTTTGTAGCATGAGACTCAGCCGCTCATTTTGAGCTTTTGGAGCATTACCTTTTTGGTATGTATATATATAACTCCATAAGGTGAAAATATATATAAAGTGAAATATTTACTTTTCAAATCTCTAAAGAGAAATTGACGAATGATTGTGTATAACACACAGTTTTGCATATATGTTTTATTCACAAATTGTAGTATCTAATTGTCATGACAAGTAATTCTTGTCGGTAATATAATAAGGCAACAAATTCAACTATGGTTGAATAATATTTTGAAAATGAATTTAATATAAAATAGTTTTCCCCTTTTTATGTAAAAACATAACATATGATTAAATATATGTTCACAACTTGATTCATTAATAAACAAAATGTACTATTCGTATGAGTTGGTGGGACAACCTCCAGGTTGGGTGGCGAGACATAGTCTCCTTAATACCATGCCTCCTCGAACGGGATAACCCGTCTCCCTTTCAATGTTTAGCTTTACCGGGGACAAGGCTTACCCACTATCAACTCAAACTTATAGCATTATTTGTATTATAAAATCAAGAATAGAACGATAACTAATCGTTTGTAGTTTTAAGAGAAAAACTATATGTCACACATTGACTTTTGATTTCTGATGTAGAAGACGCTACAAGACGCAACTACAGAGCATACTTTCGCAATCGATGACGTTATAATGCATGGTATATGAATAAAATATGCATATAGAAGTGATGCATGTAATAAAAGGAAGCAACCATGATTATATAGAAATAAATTGAACTTATTTAAATAATAAAAGTTATAACTTCCTAGCTTTGTCTCCTTAACAAGCCTTCTTGAACTTCAAGATCTCCTTAATGCTAGAGCAAGCTCGTGCTGATAACGTGTTGTAAACTAAGTTGTAGGCCAACTAGAACTTAAGTTGGACTTGCTAGAGACTTAAGTATAGAAGACATAAACTAAGAACTACTAGAACAAGTAGAGAAAATGAGACAAGAGAGAAGAGAGCTAGAGTTGAGAAATGTAGAGATTTCCATTCCAACATTGGTGTGTGAATTACAATGGAGTTGGCACCCTTTATATAGGTCATTTGGTGATGATGATAATTGTACTTATTCAATGTGTACAAGTTATACATACACCACAAGTCATACAACACATCACAAGCAACATAGACAATACATGGAAGAGTTGGTGTACATTGGAAAGGATTACAAGTTACATGACAATACATGGATAAGTGATTATACATTGGAGTTGAATACAAGTTATGTAGAGTATACAAGTTACATTCAATGTAGAAGTCATGCTTGATGTTACAATTCAATGTGAGAGTCATGTTTGACAATGTGATCATTCATAAGCTTGGTTAAAGGGTCATCCAATTTACAATATATATATATATATATATATATATATATATATAACTTTTAAATTGTGCACGGGCCAAGGCCCGCTCATTAAAATAACTTTTAAATTGTGCACGGGCCAAGGCCCGCTCATTAAATGAGCAAGCTTTGGTGTGTTCAGGTTGGGTTGGGCTTATCTTGTATTCGTAAGACTTAAGCTCTGCCCATGTTGGATAGTGTGTGACAACCCATTACCTTAAGTTGGTGATTAGTGTTAATTCAAATCTTAATTAAATCGAGTTAGGCTTGTGGTTAAATCCGACGTACCTCGATTAACGTGTGTGTGAGTTTGTGTGATGATTTGTGTTTGTTTGGAATGTTTATTGAATTTATAGACTGTAGTATAAAAAGAGAATTTATATACAAGCTTATAATCGAAAAATAAGTAATCAAACAATAAATAATCGGTACACCAAGTGCGACGAGAGAGTCGTAAAATGAATGTGTACATCCAAAAACACTCCTAAGCATGTTCGATGAATTTATTGGCAAGAAAATACACGAAGTATAAATATTTACATATATTTGATATATAAATATATATATAATGAAAATTATAAGTTTGGTTTGAATTATATGAATAGCTGGATTGCCTCGAGATGAACATAAGTGTTGATAGAGTCAAAATGCGTATCACTTTAGGTAGTTATTTTAATACATCAATCACTTGATCAACCTCGAGATAGAGCGGCGCATGTCTCGAGAAAAATCCATATATATAAATCCAAAGCTTCAAGTTTATCCTCACAATTAAATCGATTAATTGAGAGAGAGAGAGAGAGAGAGAGAGAGAGAGAGAGAGAGAACAACTAAAGGTTTGATTTGGGGGATTGATTCAAGAGGGAATTGAGTTGACTCAAGTAGAACGAACAACTGTCAAATAAGAGATCATCACCTTGGTAAGTTTAGTTTTGAGTTTAAAGTTCAATTCGGTAGGTAGTGATGATTTCTCTGTGAATTGTTGTTATTGATGATTGGAATAGATTTATACCTCACTAGAGGTCATCCCTAATGAATTAAGGAAGTGTTGGCTGTTATTTTGGTGATTTGTGAATGGAACATTAGCTGCTACCCTGTTTACTGTCAAGACAGTATATGGCGGAGCGCGCTCCATGTAATGACCCCAACCCTACAAATTGGGCATTGCCCGCCATTAGACCTCTATTACCCCCCGATAAACCAGATCAGAGTTAATAAAGGCCCAATCAGCCTCACAAAACGGTCTATAGTACCTGATAGTCCACGCAACAATATGTATATATGAAATCATATGCAGCGAAAATTAAATGCAATGAAAACCCGATATCAACTAAATTAAACACACAACGAGTTCTAGGTGTGAAAGTTATAATGTGGAAAGCTCGTACAACAAATACAATATACAAAGTATAGTATCTCTCAACCCAAATACTCATTTATAAAACATAGTAATTGTAATATAAATACATTAAATGACTTACATATGCCGCACATCAATGTTCTTGAGCTCGGAGATTATGCCTGCAATTGTCACTAAAAGCGGCAATAATCCAAGTGAGTAAATCCAGGAGAAGTTCAACAATAATTCAGATTAAACAATAAATAAATCTACAAATCATGCAGGAAAGAAACGAAGTTGAAAAGAACAATACAGCGCATGATAAACAGACTACAACGATCAAAGATAAAGACCAAGTAACCCATAAGCAAAGGATGGGCGCCTAGTGGTCTTGACACTCTGCACATGGGCTCAAATCCACTTGACTACGAGTAAGTGTCAAATACTGGTACGGTGGGACCAAGTCCGCTTCAACCGTACCTAATCCGTAAAAAACTGTCAGCTCACTTAAGTCGCAGCCCGAGAAAAACTTCGAAAGGGAGCCACAGTTGCAACTGGATGCTCAATCGCAATGGAATCCTTGAAGTCATGTGAGGAGCTATGACACTTGGCGGATGCTCACTCAGAGGATTTAATCTCATCTAGGAGCCACGAGCGCGACTCGGATGCTCAACCCATGAGTAAACAACGACTCAATTTGACCATTTTAGATCTTAGGTCACTCGGTAGGGAAGTAAATTCCAACAATGGGTATCATTTACATCAAAATATGCAAGGAAAGGAAAAGAATTAATATTGAATTTCTTACTGGTTTACTTACAATACAATCACATAAATTGTCACGTCAAATCGATAATTCGAATAGCCTAATTGAGTCCTTCTTGCATATCTACAATCATACATAGTATAGCAAGCTTGTTTTAGAGACCATTTACTAAACAGAGGCCTTGTGTATTAGTTTCAAATGAACAAATTCATCAATTAATTCTTTTAAAAACTCAACTCATTACATAAAAGACTTAACATATTAAGACAATCTTGTATTAGTTTCACTCTTAAACTTAATGAATATGAGTCTAGGAACCCCAAGTTCATAAAATCCTTGTTCTAGTGACTTAAAACAAAACCATAAAATTGTCCTAAACATTTGATTCTTTGCATTAAGTCTATTTAAAGGTGTCGAGTTTCTTAGATTCATCGAAAGATCAAATATAGCTTCAATAAGTTGGGTTCATTTTCAAGAAAATATATAAAAGCTCCCTTTTATGTCAAACTCGTTGTATGCAAGAAAAATAGTTTTATTCAACTTAATTTAAATTTCGCCCAAATCACTTTGAAGCTCAAAATCCATGCAAATCATACTCGAATGGTTATCAAGACCCAAATTCTACAACAATTATGTCGAATGCGACAATAATAAATAATAATAAAAAGATTCCACAATTCACATCTTTGACCAAACTTGACTAAAAAGATTTATAATCTTGTCGAGCTCAATTTGAGCTTCTAAACTTTAGACGAAAAGAATGAAGTTCTCTTACAAGCATTTTGTCAAACATTGAGAGTGCATTCCTTTTTAAGATTATTTACAAAATTTAAGAAACATAGCAAGCTCTCTTTGAGGCGTTTCAAAAAAAAAAAAATTTCTTACCAAATCCAATACAAATTAGTCACAATTATTTCAAGACTCAAACTATGCCAATGACACTCGATTAATCGAATCATAGAAACCAAGCTTGACAAAGAATCCATAAGAATTGGAATTCATGTCCATCAAAAGAACGCTATCATCTCTCGCTTGGTAATTTTATTAAACAAAAAGAGTACATAAATTTCCGAAATCATTTCAAAGTATGAAACCTTCGAAAACAAGTTCAATTCATCGATAATATGGGCGAAACCCTTTCATGGATTGCAACAAACCATAGCAACTAAACAAATCCGTCGATGAGACTCACTTAAAATACAATCTACAAATGAAAATCCATTTCAAAGCTAGATAGATGAACAAGGAGAAGAACCCTTAAGAAACAACTAACTTGCATCAACAAAATCCATATTCAAGACAAGAAATGAAAGTGTTAGAGTCTCACCATAGCCTTCAATGGAGTTTCTCAACTCCAAATTTCCTTTAAGAGCTCAAATCTACCATAGATCTACACTCTTTCTACAAATCCAAGCAAAACAAATCTCTTTCAAAGCTCTTAAACAATCTCTCTGTTCAATCTTCCTTTCACTTCAATCTCTTTGTGCGCCAATACCCCCTAAAGTCAAACCTTGTCGGAACCGTCACTGCCACCACGCCGGACTCGCCGTTGCCACCGCGTCGTCCCCCTCGGTGGAGCCGCGCCGCCGCTGGTGAGCTCCACCGCGTCGCGCTGGTCCACCGCTGCAGCCGCGCGCCACTCTAATGGTCCGCGCCGCCTTGCCGGAGGCTCGCCAGTGAAGCCGCCCGCCGTCGCCGCTGGTTCGCGTCTCCTTCTTGTGCGTTGACTTGCCTCCTTGTACGGTGGAGAAGGGGGTAAAGCTCGATCCCTCTTTTCTTCATTTTTCTTTTTTTTTTTTTTGTAAATAAAATATACTTATGTATATACTAGTTTCATGAACGTGTCACACACGACTACGTCTGCTGCGCTTTCGCTTACGAAATTTTAATTAAAAAATAATAATGTTAATTTAATATGCAACTAAATACAAAATTTAAATTTAAATAATATGCATGAGTTTGAACAAACTATGTAATATAAAATCCGAACATACATAATTTGAATACGTAATAAGTAGAAATGATATTCAAGAAACGACATTTACCTCCACAAAAAAAGGATCCATATAAATGAAATATCAAAGCAAAAGACATTAATAATATCGCACCAATCCAACTAACTATTAAGTCGATAATAGAATTACACTGTCATAAGTATTCAATTCGGATTGGGAGAACTCAGATTCGAGATTCCAGATGAGCGTGTTGTTGGAGTTGTTTTCCAATTTGGATGTTAAGCCATTCAAAACTCCAAGTGAAGAGAGTGTAGAGAACATTACTGAAGCTTTCCTAGCAATGTCATGATTATAGGAGTAGGAGCTCCTGCAATCTACCTCAGAAGAGAATCTTAAAGACCCACGCAACAAGATTTAAATATTAGGTTAAGTGATAATCTATCATGAACAAAAAGGAGGAAAGAAATCGTGCATGAATTAGAACATGAAGAACCATTACAATAAACAAAATTGAGACTTTTATTTGAAATATAAGCTAAGTATAATTGCACTATTACCTTATTCACAAACTCAGCAAAAAGGGCTCGATGCTTGTGATTTTACAGTGTAGGCTCATTAACTCACATCAAACAATGAGCTAAAGATCAAGAACTTGACGTCGAAGGAGCGAACTCTTAGACCATATTGTTCTATCCTACTCAAACTTCTTTAGTCCCCAAAAGAATCCATTGCCTACTTACAAACTTGCAACCGATTTACCACCCTTGTAATAGGTCATTTCTAGATAAGAAGTACTAACTTTTGTTTAACTTGTATAATTCACATAAATATATAAAGAATGAAACTTTAAACCATCATATTTAGGTCTAATAGGTCATCTATTGAAATTTCAAGCCCCATAAAGTCATGGTCTTGCAATCCATCATCATCAATGTTCAACCATGAAGTAAGATCCTGATCTCGCCCATCCAGGTCGTCAAGAACACCCAGTACATCCATTGTAGGTAACTGCAAGTAGGATAAGTCAATGGGAGTTTCCGAATCATCGAAGTTATCCATATGGGACTCATTTTTTTTCTTATTGCTACTGGTAGTTACCTCAGAAGATTTTATGACTAATATTATTGTTTCTGGTAGTTCTGAAGATTTACCAATAAGGTTATTGACAGAAGCTGACAACTGGATTATCTTCTGTTTGGGCTTAGTTTTAGACTTCTTTTCACCCTTAGCATTGCCTAAAGATGGCATGCCAATTTTAGCAGTTCCACTTCTAGATACCATTTCTCTGGTATGCCCCTTTCCATCTCTCACTTCTCTTTCCTTTTGCACCACTCAAAAGAGTACCACCAATACCTGATGGGCCTCTCAATGATGTGCCAATAGTTCCAACAACTTCATCAAGTAATAACTCCTTCTTTTTCACTCTATTCAATCATGCATCTTTTCTACTAAGTCCAGTTGATTGTCCAGGTAGATTTAGAGATTGAAAACTGCCAGGTGAATACTTTTCATCAGTATAATATTGCCTCAAATGTGAAATCAGAGAAGGGGAAAGATGTGATCCTAATGAAGCTGCAATGCAGAAATGACATAATGTCAATCATCGAAAGCAAAATAAATATAAAAATGTGTGGTCTATGTCATAACAAAAAAGATGCAGAATATCCAAATAGAAGTTTCAAAGACGAAGAAAGGAAGCACAACAAACAAAAAGTACATGAACAAGTAGGAATATAAGTGAGAAATGTCGTTTAGTATCGCTATAGCTGCACTTACATGCCTATATATGTGCAAGCCAATATGTCACATCTATCAGGTATGCAATGAATTTTCTAGAGAAAATGAGCGCAGATATGTGCGCAAGTAGGCATCTCGCATAGTCATGTCTCTACTCCATGATGTCTATAAGATACATTTATATTATACCATATAGATAAAACAGTTTCCCAAAAGAGAATTTTGAATAACCTGTAACTCTAGCCTCGGAAGAGAATACATGAGTTTCAGCAAGTTGTTTGGAGGATTCCCCTTTTGTGGTGGCAAGCATGCAGTTGCCATTGTTGAAGAGGGGGGGAACATAATGAAATATATCCATAAATGCAGGCTCGTTGAAACTGCTTTCACCAAGGTCTTCAAACTTTCCACACTTTCCAAGCACCCATTTAACAAAATTTGAAGCAGCATGCTTGGTAATATATATATATATTCTCACCAACCAGGTAGACAACTCACGAGTTTGGTATGGGGTCACTTGTGTAAGAGGTTGGGGGTTTCAAGCCTCAATGGAGGCTAGTTATGGTTTATTTCTTATAAATCAAAAGGAAAGAAAATTTATATTTTCTCATGAACTTATCTTTAAATGCATGCTTAACTAGCAAAATGTGTCTGAATCCAAGCAAAACATGATCAAGAATTTAAGACAACACATGTAATTTTTTGAAGCTATTGACTGCTTTTGCGACTATTTATAATTTTATCATTGGTTAAAGGCATGTATGGATCCCCAGGAGTGAGCGCATATCTAAAAGAAAAGAAAGATAATTACTGCAAAAAGTAAGAAAATTAGAAATGGCTTCTTAAAGAAAACATGGGGAACTCAATTTTCTAGAATAGATGCAGAAAAAATTTAGAAGAAAAACATGGCATGAAGTGCAAGCCGTAATCCCAAATTAGTTGTAGTCATCTACATGGATCAAACTCTTCCACACCGCTCCTTTAATGCAATTATTCTCCTGCGCAACATTAATCCATCTGAGGGATTATGTAACAACAACATAACCTATATCCTAAATTATTTGGTGTCAGCTATATTCATCAAACTCTTCCATTGCACTCAGTTTACTTACAAAAATACATAACATAGAAACAAATTCCAAGTCTATAATCTTTTAATATTCATTTTATTTTTGAAGTTCAAATGTCCAAATATAGGATATTACCCTACATCCTAGTATGCAAGTACAAAAGATCATTTTCAAAAGTTTCTTAACAATCCAACAACAACAGTACAAATAAATAAAATGAAAAGCCATGTGTTACTAATTGCAAGCATTTTTAGGTTATAAATATCAAAATAATTATGAGAATATTCATAACATATTGTACTTTACCAATAAAAACAAACACAACCAACATGCAGTAATTCTCCACCTTCTATATAGTTTTACGCTCTTTAGCATGCGTTTATTTTGGAAGGCTTCATTGCAGAGTAGGCACAGTAATGGATCCGACGTCAAGTAACCGAGGCAATATCAACAATAAAAAGAAATGGCAAAGGCTGGAGTAGGATAAACAAAAAATGAACGCATGCTAAAGAGCGACTATTAATATAACTCTGACGAACTATACCTCCCCAATACAGACATTAATTTTAAGAGGCACGATGCCATCAGCACGTGTTGCACGGTTGCACCTATGTTCACAACAGGAGTTGATGCTCTTGCCTCATGAACAGTACTAACACATGAAAGATATTATCAGTAAAAATATAAAACTTATCATAGAATTACTATTTGTTTATTAGGGCAATTAACTCTCATCAAAGCACGCATATAACTTGGTTTTAAATGTACAAACCATCTAATTCATGCAACTACAGCTTTGTGTGTTTGTTTATTAAAAATTTTAATCTCTATTAATTCAAAAAAAAAAGATTTTATCCTCTTATGTTCTACCACTTACATATCTCAACATATGATTTCTAATTTTCTATGATGCTAGTTCTTGGCTTCACTAACATATTTTCTTTGTTATGTATACAACATTCAGTCTCAAGCTTGAGTAAAAGCTTTTCCAACAAAAATAGGGGATATAATTGTTTGGTTGTGCATATTGCACAAATCTAACTAACTATTCAGTCAATAATAGAAAGGCACACCATATTATATATCTAATCTAGGTATTGATCAATAAAGTTTAAATGTTTTTTTTTTCACTCTATAAACCTCTCCATTTAAACTTTTCAGTATATCTATTGGTACAATCCAGTGGACGTGGCTTCATTCTATTTAGCATGAAAAGATAGAATATGCATCCAAACATGCCCTTATTTTAGTTATTAATCTTTTGGAAAAGAATGATGTAGGTGTGCATACCTAACAAGGCGGAAATCACACATAGTCATTAGGAATGAACCCAAAACAAGCAACGCATCACATTCTCTTGCAGCTTCCCTACCTTTGTCAACACTGTCCTTGGGAATATTATCGCCAAAGAAGGCAACCTACAAAACAGTTGAAAGCGTGAAAAAGCAATAGCATCTCCAATTCACTTCATTCTTTATGTACATCAACCAAACAATAGATGCAACAAAAATATGTAAAGTAATGAAAAATCTCGGAAGGAATACATGAATCCACAAATTGGAAATTACAAAAACTAAATGATTTGAACAATCACCAATATGACAGACTTTAACACATAATATAATATTTAATGACTCTCATTTAAGTAAAACAAAAAGCAAAAAAAATTAGTTCCCATCTTTGTGGTGACACTTCAAATTAGCTATTTTTCTTGTTTCTAAACTTTTTTAGAAATGGATCGGAAGAGAAGAATTTCTTAAATCGAAAGTATCTTTTCATAAATTTATAGTTTTAACTTTCTTGGTTTCGATGTAGGATATAGTTCAATGGTTAGTCCAATACTTTTTGCTCTGGACTTGAAGTTTTTAACGAGAAATGGTGCAAGTTTTATACTTAATTTTACCTTCATTTTCATTGTCAAGTAAATCTTCAGTAGAGCTGACTAAATGAGGATCAAGAATGGGCTTTGTGTTGTAATTTCTATGTGATCCAGTGGTAATTTTTCTTTGAATTCCATCGTGCCAACCCACATCTCCATACGGGAATAACAAAAGGTATTGTATAGCGTCATAACAACCATAATAGTAATTGATTCTATGGCTACTTCCGAAGTGACTATAGACAAGTATATCCCTCTTAGTTGGCTGAGCACATGTATTATCGTCTATCCAAATAGCAACAACTTGAGAAGTAATGGGCATATTAAATATCCTTTGATCAAGACTAACACTTGAAACTAATTGAACAACATGATCTTCTAAATCTTCCTTATTTTCTAAATTGTGGAAAAAACTTGCTTATGGATTTTTGGCAAGCATACTAATTAACCTTGCCAAAATTGTCTCTTTTATCCTATCAGAGCAATGCATTCGGTTTTGCACTTCATGATCAGTATCAAAAAAGTACAGTTGCGAAAAAAAAGAAGGATGCTCATTTTACGGAAGTAAATTATTTATAAAATGATGAATTTGGCCCTACACTCTAAATGTATAAACACTCATATTACGTTTGGCATACTCTCTCTTGCACTTTATACCAAAAGATGTAAAACCAAAACTTGTGTTATAAGTACAAATGTACATCAAAAACTCACGTATCTCTTCAGTGTTTGAAGTGAATAGGTTGAACATTTCTTCAGGGATAACATTAGGGACGAGGGTTACTTGACCGTTTGAACAACATAAACTATTAGATTCATTAAAAAAACCTCTTCGCACTGCAATTTCGACAAGAGTTTATAGATGGTAACACATCTGCTGAATTTGCAAGGTGCTCAAAACCCATAGCGACATAACGTGGCTTTGCATTCTAGGGACCTATACATTTAAAAAAGATAAAGGAAAATTAATTTCCAAATCATTAATTAAAAGCATTCATTTTGTTTCATAACATTTACCCTACTCAATATTTCACACAATATTTTATGAAGTTTCAAATCCATACCGTGATTATTCAACTCTTTCTTTTCACTCCTCACTTGTCTTTGACGAGCTCGCTTCATTTCTTTTTCTTCCTCCATTACAAATTTAAGTTTCAAACTTTCAACCTCCCTATGATTAGTATTTATTACTTTTCTTACAGCGTCTTCACTATTGTTGACAACTCCTGAGTTTTTAACTATGGTAACTCACTAATGGAAGGTAAAATGGTTACACTTAATGAATTTTTGGATGAGATTGATAAAACTACAATCCAATGAAACAAACATAAGAGTACTAATTAAAACTAAGATAAACTAAAATCTGATGAAACATGAGATAAACTAAAACTACAATCTAATGATAGTTTGAATTCTTAGAAGATGATAAATCTTATAGATTATATATATAATGATTGTAATTAACTTCATCAAAAAGAAATACCAAAACAATTCTAATTAAACTTTCAAAAATGGATAAAAAAAATAAGACAAACTCCTCAGACCATGTTAGAGTTATATATGTTGTTACCACCTACCATTCACCAATTAAGAGGGTGGTTATTGGTAAAGTTTTATAAGTTGAGGTTATAGCTACTATGTATATAAATTCTCCAATCCATATTTCAAGTGTGAGGTGTATTAATAGCTTTGTTTAATTTTTTTTTTTTGAATTTCGTCTTCATATTCTCTAGCATAATTTGCACTAAACAAGAGTAGTAATGATAAGATTCACAATTCAGATCACCTCAACAGAGAAATTGTAACAGTTTCACAAGCATAAGCATTAACTTGATAAAAAAAACACTTGCACTGATCAAAATCACTCTTAATAGAACTTGAAAACATTAAAAAAAAATCGGCTAATATAGTTTTAGTTTTAGTTACAAGGTCATGTAACGTAACACTCGTCTTAATTAAAGCTTAACTAATAATTTGACTTTCTCTATTTTGTTTGAATTTCCTCACTTTATTCTCTAGCATAATTTGCACTAAACAAGAGCAGTGATGATAAGAAACACAAAACAAATCACCCCAATAGAGAAAATGTAACAGTCTCACAAGCATAAACATTAACTTGATAAAAAAAAAACACTTGCAGTCATCAAAAACACTCTTAATAGAACTTGAAAATATAAAAACAAAAATTTTCCAAAAGTTTTAGTATAAAGACATATTAGAAATGTAATATGCAATAGTATTTTATCATGTTATTTTATACGCATGTTTTATGTGTTACATTAATATTGAACGTTACACATAGAATTTTATGTAATATTATGTGTTACATTAATATTAGTATAACATATAATTTTGTGTTAAAGGATCTCAATAATGGAGTAGAAAATGCATATAGAGAAGTATGTCATCCAATCATTTTCCTTCTATTCAACTACAATATGAAGATTCACAAAGATTGAGCAGATCATTCATCCTCCAACAGTTCAACAAATCAAATTTTCTAATAAAAATAATAATAGCGTTGGAATATCTCATGTGAAGACTTTTAAAATAAGTTATATCATCCACAATTATTTTTTCTCATGACATTGAAAAAAAAGAAACATCATTAGAAATCAATCCACATGCGCATCAGTCCATCCATGCTTTATGAAAGAAATTCTTTTAACAAACAGTTAATCATTAGTTGAGCAAATCATTACCACTCACCTACCACATAAAACTTAAATCAATCAGCCGAATACCAATGAAGTGTAATGCATTATAGCATGATCAGTGTGAGAAAGTGTTAGGTGAAGAGAATAATTCTTTGTTCTAATTAAATGAATTTGGGGCATTGAGGTATATCGAAGTGTTACTCTAATATATAGAGTAAATTGAACCAAAGTTAAAGAAATTACCACTCTCACCTCAAAGTCTCACCACCGTGTTCTTCGACAAGTCTAACAAGCAATTGATCAAAAACTTGATGGATAAACTCAAACAAAATCTATGAAATGATAAAATTTACTTAGACTTAATTAGCAGATTATGCGGCATAGTTACTTAGAAGAAAATCTTGATTATGACCTAGAAGAACAATCAGGAGGTAATAAGAAGAAAATCTTGCATATAAACAATGTCAAGAACGTATTATGCTAGAAAACAAAAAATAAAACAATCCAACCCCTCCGCAAAAAAAAAATTGGAGAAGAATGGTGGATTAACTTATCGAAGACGAAGACTAGCGTCGGAGGAGGATCAACGAAGGCGAAAGCAGCGAATGAATCGAAGGGGCGAAACAATAAATATCGTGATCGATGAACTAGGAGGGGAGTTTGATTTGTTGATTGATTTGAAGAGGAAGGAGAGTCGTTGATTGACTTAGACGTAGGAGGGGAGAGGAAGGAGAGTTGTTGATCGATTTGGAAAGGATGATACCATGAACGCAAAATAGTAATTTCCCTTACGACTCAGAATTTGAAGATTGACACTTTTATATATTTGATAGATATATATTATTTTTATATTTTTTAGCAAATTACCTAATTGCCCCTTTTACACACGATTTGATTTAAAATCAGACCATAGGCCCTCATTCAGACCAAGTGTATGTTTTAACTTCATTTAAATCAAATTGATTTAGTAGTACATTACATAATAGGCACATCAAACATATTATTTTAGCACGTCGACTAATCGAGACTCTTAGTCGAGTTTTGAATTACTAATGACTCGTGATTAATGATTAATCAACAAATTAAAAAATGGTTCCTTACAGTCTTCTCAACTAAAAGAAAATTTCGTCCTCGAAATTAGAAGGAAGTTGCACCAATGACTAGATTAAGTAGAGGAAATGTCTGATTGCAAATCTCTCTTCACTTTGAATTTACAATGTCATTATATTTTAACCTGAATGTTCTCTTGTGATAGTTCAGATGACCAATCGGTTTATCTAGTGCCAATCCAACTATTATCTAATCTGTTTGGCTTCTTTTATGTGATTCTTAAATAATCACTAACTCCAATATCTCAATATCATTACCTTTTGGAATTACCAGGCCTGCCTCATAGAGTCTCAAATAGAGCCACACCACTTTAGCTCAACCACTAAAGTCATACTTACATAACATACATAAGCAAACAATCTTTCTCACTTCCTATCGAATTCGTAATACAAACATGAGCACGACCTCTATAATTTGGATCAACCATGCAGTTTAACCGCTAGACTGAAAGACCATATTTAGATGTAGTCTAGTGTCCATTAATATCAGTAACCCTACCACAACTTGGCAATAAATATAAGGATCGCAATCCAAAATAATGGACACAGGCACGCCTCTGACTTACAGTCTCGCTTTATATGTATAAATTGCTTAATTGTACTTCAATTCTATTGGTAAAAGTTGAAACAAAATGCAAGCAGATTTAGGCAACTAGCGTATGATCATCTATAAGCATTCACAATCATATGATCTTTGTAATTTTGCGAGTCAACAATCAAGTCAGATTTTTGTCAGTAAGCATACTAATGCATCCAGCGTACTAATGCATCCAGCGTACTAATGCATCCAAACCACATCAAGACTTGTGAGAATTTTATAATGCACCGTTCTAAGGCTTAGTCCTCAAGTTGTCTCTAATCCTACGAATAATCCACAGACATTATCTTTGCTCACAACACTTAATTTATTCCTCAGCCTTATACGTGGTGGTCAACTTCACCAACCCTAGGACTATGAATGAATAGTGTCATTAAAGTGGAGTTACTCGAACTTCTGATCTAGCACTACTACTCCAGAGCATTCCTCAAAGCTAAAGGAGTCCGTACATGCTTTAATAATTAGCTCTCAAGTCATCTCAACACTCTACTTCCTTAGAGTGTGCATTAACCCACTTGTCTCACAAATCTTCGTTCCCCCCTTTTTTATGCATTCCTCGATGTATTATATAACTTTACCAGTTTTCTCAAACTTTACTTTCCTAGATGCTCCTATTAAGATTTTCATATAGAGATGTATACGTAGACTACATTCTTATTCATTTTTTATTATCAAACAACATCAATTTCCTTACATGATTTATTCAAATTGGATCCTCTAGAGACATGTGCAAGGAGTTTCTAAGATTTATGGGTAACTTGAATCTAACTCCATGTATCTACTTCAAGGACTTGTTAGAACATTTCTCTCCTACAACATGTAATTAATATGTGCCTTGGAACTTAAAAAGTTTCAAGATCTTCAATACATACCAAGTATACTTAGTTGATTTCTCAAATGGATAATATCCAAATACTACGATTATTTAGAAAAACTCTAATTCCTTGAGGTACACAAAAAATTTCTCATTTCACTAATTTTAGGCTAGATCGGATTAGGGTCAGCCCTAACATAATTTACATCTCATGGATAAACAAGAAAGTAGAGCTGTTGACATGCTAACTAAGGTATATATAACTGTTCATTACATATCCTTCATTCAACAAGTTTTTTTTTGCATCAATCAGTTCATGAATTCCTTATCAACACTAGAGTGTAATGTATACTATAGCTGATACTTTTTTTGATCAAGGAATTACATTTAGTTTAGGCGTCCTTGCATTCCTATACCAAATTTAAATGTCTAAGATAGTCAACAAAATAATGTAATAATAACATATGATTTATGGTTGACTAACATCACAAATTTTCATGATTTGACAACTCCAAAATACTCAAACTTTACAACTTTTGTTAATCTTTGCTACGGACTCGATTCTCGTATTAAGTTCCAATTTCATACATCAAAATCTATTACTTTTTTTCATACTTTGGTATCTACACACTTAACTCCTATCCATAAATTGATCATTACCATCAATCTTTTTTGTTATTAATTTCCTTAAATATGATAAATCTAATGTCTATCTTTTCAAGTCATTCATCGTGCTTCACGTGAAACACAAGAATATGGCTATAGGAGTGGTTATATTGTATATTTATCGATACCATATAATTTAACAATCAAATAGCATATAGTAAGGTTTATTCAAAACTTCCCCAAGTCCCACCTTCGTTCACTTCCTAACTAAGTCTCTAAGTTAGGATCATAGGGTTTCCACATTAAGTTTGTTGTTGTTCCTAATTCTATAAGTCTGTGTTCACGAACTGAGCTGGATGTAGGCTTATCCAAAGCTAAATTCAAAACCTTAGGCTTTGATACCGACTTTAACGGCCTTAACCCTACAAATTAGGCACCAACTAGGTCTCCATTAACATCCGGTAAACCAGTTCGAAGTTAATAAAGGCCTAGTCAGCCTCACAAACTAGTCTTCAGTACTTGATAGTCCACACAACAAAGTGTACATATGAAATCATATGCAGCGGAAATTAAATGTAATAAAAACTCGATAAACACACAACGAGTTCTAGGTGTGGAAGCTAGAATGTGGAAACCCCGTACAACGAATACAATATACAAACTATAGTATCTCTCAACCTAAATACCCATTTATAAAACATATTAATTATAATATAAATACATTAAATGACCTACATATGTCGCACATCATTGTTATTGAGCTTGGAGATTATGCTTGTAATTATCACCAAAAGCGGAGACAATCCTAGTGAGTAAATCTAAAAAATGTTTAACAGTAGTTTAGATTAAAAATTAAATAAGTCTATAAATCTTGCAGGAAAGAAATAAAACTAAAAAGAACAATAAAGCGCATGATAGACAGACTACAATGGTGAACGATAAAGACCAAGTGACCCGAAAGCAAAGGATGGACACCTAAGTGGTCTTGACACTCTGACCGTGGGCTCAAAACCACTTGACTATGAATAAGTTTCAAATACTGGTACGATGGGACCAAGTCTACTTCAACCGCACCTAATTTGTTCGGCATTGTCGGCTCACTTGAATCGCAACTCGAGAAAAACTTCCAATGGGAACCACAGTTGCAACCGAATGCTCAACGACAATGGAATCCTTGAAGTCCTGTGAGGAGCCACGACACTTGGTGGATGCTCACTCGGAGGATTCAATCTCATCTAAAAGCCACGAGCACGACTCGGATGCTCAACCTACGAGTAAATAATAACTCAATTCAACAACTTTAGACCCTAGGTCACTCGATAGGGAAGTAGAGTCCAACAATGAGTATCATTTACATCAAAATATGCAAAGAAAGGAAAATAATTAATATTGAGTTTCTTACTGGTTTACTTACAATACAATCGCATAAAACGCCATGTCAAATCGATGATTCGAACTCCAATGGCCTAGTGGAGTCCTTCTTGCATATCTACAATCATACATATTATAGCAAGGTGTTTTTAGGGACCATTTGCTAAACAGAGGCCTTGTGTAATTCAAATGAACTAATTCATCAATTAATTCTTTTAAAAACTCAAGTCATTACATAAAGGGCTTAACATATGAAGACAATCTTGTATTAGTTTCACTCTTAAACTTAATAAATATAAGTCTAGGAACCCCAAGTTCATAAAATCCTTGTTCTAGTGACTTAAAACAAATCCATACAATTTTCCAAACATGTGGCTCTATGCATTAAGTCTATTTAAAGGTGTCGAGTTTCTTACATTCATCGAAACATCAAATATAGCTTCAATAAGTTGGGTTCATTTTCAAGAAAATATATTAAAGCTCCCTTTTATGTCAAACCCATTGTATGCAAGGAAAATAGTTTTACTCAACTTAATTTTAAATTCCCCCAAATCACTTCAAAGCTCAAAATCCACGCAAATCATACTCGAATGGTTATCAAGACCTCAATTCTTTAACAATTATGTTGAATGCGACAATAATAAAAAAAGATTCCATAATTCATATCTTTGATGAAACTTGACTAAAAAGATTTACAATCTTATCGAGCTCAATTTGAGCTTCTAAGTTTTAGACGAAAAAAATGACGTTCTCTTACAAGTTTTTTGTCAAACAGCGAGAGTGCATTCCTTTTTAAGACTATTTACAAAATTTAAGAAACATAGCAAGCTCTTTTTTAGGCATTTCGAAAAAAAAAGATTTGCTTACCAAATCCAATACAAACTAGTCACAATTATTTCAAGACTCAAAACCATGCCAATGACACTCGATTAATCAAATCATATTAACCTTGATAAATAATCCATAAGAATTGGAATTCATGTCCATCTAACTTGTTCAAAAGAACACTATCATCTCTCTCCTGGTGATTTTATCAAACAAATAAAGTACATAAATTTTAGAAATCATTTCAAAGTATTAAACCTTCGAAAACAAGTTCAATTCATTGATAATATGGGAAAAGCCCTTTAATGGATTGCAACAAACAATAGCAACTAAACAAATATGTCGATAAGACTCACTTAAAATACAATCTACAAATGAAAATCCATTTCAAAGCTAAATGGATGAACAATGAGAAGAACCCTTAAGAAACAACTAACTTTCATCAAAAAAATTCATATTCAAGACAAGAAATGAAAGAGTTTGAGTCTCACCATAAACTTCAATGGAGTTTCTCAACTCCAAATTTCCTTTAATAGTTCAAATCTAGCATAGATCTACAATCTTTCTATAAATCCAAGCAAGCAAATCTCTTTCCAAGCTCTTAAATAATCTCTCTTGTTCTATCTTCCTTTTACTTCATTCTCTTTATGTACCAATACCCCTAACGACCAAACCTTATCGGAACCGCCATTGCCACCACTCCGGACTCGCCGCTGCTACCGCGTCATCCTCCACAGTGGAGTCGTGGTGCTGGTGGTAAGCTCCTCTGCATCGCGCTGGTCCGTCGCTGCAACCATGTGGCATAATAGGCACATCAAACATATTTTTTTAACACGTCAAATAATTGAAACTCTTAGTCGAGTTTTGAACCACTAATGACTCATGATTAGCCTTTAATTAACAAATTTAAAATTTGGGTAGTTACACTCCACCTAGCTGAAGAGCACGCTCCCTTTATCAATTGGGATGAACCTAGTTGGTGGAGCGATTCCCACCCATTGAAGTAGCAAGCTCCCACCCCAGAAAACAACAATTTTGTTGTAATTTACTTAAAATTTCCTTGGTTTTGATGACTACTTAAGGGGTTCTAAACATAGGGTATTAGACCTATATAGATTACAAATGGTTTGTGATAGGAGTTGGAACACAAGGAAAGCGTGAGTGACCCCAAAACTTAAGAAGTTTGGAAATGAAAACTTAAACCGAGGTAAGTATGGATTCGCTTATTTATCAATATTGCCTAGATATGCTAGTATATGTAGTTCATATACGTTATGGACTGAAATGGGGGACTATGTACACTATGATGTTTTTACAAAACGAAAAACGGTATTTAATGTGATTCACGAGGGTAAGTTCCTGGAACTGACATCAGGTTATATAGGAGATGGGTTACCTTCCCGGCCTAATGGATAGAACCATTGGACATTAACGGATTGACTAGACAGTACATCGACCAATGTGTTGGTCTAGCAATAATATTGATAGTGTCAATGGGTAATCGACCTTAATTTTACAAATAAAATGAGAATCACAATGTAATAGTCATTAACAATTGAATTTCCATCTAGTTTTTATTGAATTATATATTGTTCATAATCTTGTCAGCTATTTATAGTGCATATTGTTATTGCTCATTCTTGATTATTATATGGAATGTTGATTGTTATGTGAATCCCTACTTATTGAGCAAGTTGGAGTGCTCACCTCAATTAACATTTCGGAAAAATCGATGAGAGCTACGACTACTGGATAGAGAAGATTTTGGAGTCTTAATCTTCTCTTCAATGTAATGGATTTTCCCTTGTCTTACATATTTATACTAAATTATAGTTTTGTAATGTCACAAAGGATGAGAGGTTTTGGATAGCTGAAATTTATTTCGATTTGATTTTGATAATGTATATCGCGTTTGATTATCGAAAAAGTTTTAAATTTTCATTGTGTTTATTATTTATCTTACATCGATATTCAATATACATCTATATTTCTCAGGAGATAGAAGGAGAGGTTGCTAGCTCTAGTTAAGTGTAGCAAGATTATCGGGGCTTAATTAGGGTTTCAGACCTTGTATCGCCCTAATCGGGTTAAGGGATGCTACACAGCGGCCCTGACCCAGCGAACAGTCTAGTTATTCCCTTTTCTATTTACCTCGTAGATATGCATCAACAATAATTCACTTCGAGAGCATATGAGAGACTTGAAAATCTTAAAATTAATCTCTACAACTTAAAACATATATAGTATTTTGCTTGTTAATACCATGTGTCAGGGTGTCCCATTGATTTATAATCATGTTTAGTTTCTTGAAGGATGAGATCTATGACAACTCACAACCTCACATTAGGTTGGGCAGAGAGTTCTTTATTCATCATCTTGCTCAAACCCCATCGAGGGCCAATATTGATTATTAAGATTTTCTTTTCTTTTTGTATTTCTTTCAGAGGCCTTTTGTTTTTGTTTTTGTGTTTTTAGGTAAAAGGAATGAGTGAAAACTGTAAGCTTTACACAATTTGTAGTATTAACTTTAGGAGGCCTAAAAAATAAGTAGTATCTTTAGAAAAATGCTAGAGTGACACACGCATTCACGTATGCGGAACCCTTAATTTTCATCGAGATATATGTGCACATGCATCTCGAGGCTTGTCAAAGGGACACGTACAAGCACATGCTGGACTTAAGTGTCTGACTAAAGTTATGCTATCTTAAAATTTCACTTGTGGGATACTAGGTGAAAACTGCTATTTACTTCATCGTTGCCATTGTCCTTGCTAGATGGGCCTCCAAATTTAAACTTTATATAGTAAACATTTTAAGTTTAGTTGGGTATCATCCTTAGAGAAAATGTTTTTTCAATTAAAAATCTCAATGTAGCAAAGGGAGCTTGTGGCGACGACCCCGAAGGGAAGGTGCCATGTCATAGCAGGGGTGGTTTTAGTCTCTGATTTAGGGGAAAAAGAAATGCGTGGATCCCACTTTGCATAAGAAAAGTATGCCACCGAGGTGTGTAATTTTAAGGGTGTAACTTCAGTGTGTCAATGCATGATTTCCCATAGTTTTATATGACGTTTTATAGAACTTACACAGATAATAAAACATTGAAAAGTCTTCGGTACTCATTCCTTGTTAGAAGTTTGTTATTTGTTATGTTTTTTAAGAGAAGTTTATTATTTGTTTTTTTTTGTCAAGGTGCAATGATATTGCATTGATAAGTGACAACCTTTACATCAATTATACAATGAACGCTTAATCTCCATGAGAAAAGCGGAGGCAATGAAGCCTCACCACATTCACCATCGAATGCCTCTAGGACACGATTGATGGGGAAGAAAGTTCAGAAATAGCCCAGAGAAAGCCTTGACAAAGGGAAGACAACTCTCCTAGCGATAACACTAAAAACAATAGTTATACCCTAGATAACTAGATTAAAAAAACACAAACCCTTCCTTTAACAAAATACTTACAGAAAGATAAACAAACAAAAGATGGATCAACAAAAATACCTTCTTCAAGATTCACTCCACCTTTTTGTAGCACTCAAACATATTCTTTAAAGCCTACAAAATTGGAGAAAAGAGGAAAAATAGAGTCGAAAACTAGAAGGCAAGATGTCAGGGATAACAGTGCCATGAGGATCGACAATCGATTTGTACTCCTCTTCCAACTGCACCTCCATCACCATTCTGCCGCTGGACCCCATCAATGAAGCCTATTTCTGGCATTTGCAGATCTGGCCAGGCGAAGCCTCAATACCACACGAACTCTTAAAATCTCTCTTCTTTGCATTACCCATGAGCAACTCTTAGAGCAACCACTCAAAGCCCTTATGAAGAATAGAGGTGTTAAAAGGGCCAAGATGGCCGCCAGCTGCACAAACAAAGAGAGTGGAGGTGAAGAAGTCTCTTCTTCACTGTATGAGTCGTACAAAGACCACCCAAACCCCACTAATCGAAACCACCGAAAAGAACGAAAGGGAAGAAAGAAGAGTAGGGGAAAAGGGGAAGAAAAATAAAGGTAATGTAAAAGACACAAAAAGGAAGAAGACGGGGGCTATCAATCAACGCAAGACCGTCGAAACACCCTGGCATCGTGAAAACCCCTGTAACAAGCCCACTAGTTTGCTTGTTACACAAAGAAGGAGAAAAGAAAATAAAACACGAAATAGGTTATCCTAGGGTGTTCTTTGCCCTTACTATATGTTGTTATGTGATTATTGTTGGGGCATGTGCCCGAGGTCAATCCATTAACTGTCTTTATGAATACTTTTAGTTAATAAAATAGAGGATTTCATTTGATGTTTATTATAATTAATTTGCATGTTTACATTATAATAAGATCCATGGGTATTTATAGAAATATCATAAATGTCCCTAGTCGATCATTATACTGGGAACTCTAATGAATTAAGAGTAGTGTGAGTCTTGATTGATGATCATATGATGATTATACATATAGGTATACGAATCAAGATCACGAGTACTTATTAAGGAACAAAGTACTGGACCGACCTGCTATGAGAACATCACATGGATTAAGTTATAGTTGTTTCTCATTATAGGTATGTTTTTCAGTCCTCTAACGTGAGATTACCAGAGACTTCAACATTAGGAACACAATGATTTGACACAATCAAACGTGTTATTTAATCGGACGATTATAAAGGTTGTGATTGGTTATTGTGTGAGCAATGTGATGAAGTTGTGTAATCGAAATAGAATTTGTTCCTCTCATATAAAGAGAGATATCCAGTGCATCCCTCGACGTGTTAGACTATTAAAAGGCCTAGTCTAAGTGAATTGATATTGATCAATGTCGTTTGGATGTTTACAGTCTACCTAGAGATCGAGACTAGTATGATTGAATATGTTGGATGACAATTTCATGCCTTATGTTTGATCAAAAGGATATCGTGCGACAAAATGATGTTATATACACTATTGATTAGGTTGTATCGATTAGACATTCGTACAACTTGGATAGTCATAATGTCTTGCTAGTGGCCGCTTATGACTTGTATACCAAAATGTGTTTTGGTACACTGCCAACATTATATGAGTCTATTGGGCCGCACACCAAGAATGATTTTGCGAGATTTTAAGATGGTTCAGAAAAATGAATTTTATATGATAAAACTCATGACAAAAATGTCTATGTGGTGTATTACACTTATACTTCTTTAAGTATGGGTATATGTGTAATTTACTTAACCGTCTATATACAAGGGTTATATAAATAGACGTTTTAAGTTAGAACACATGTATGAAAGATTGAGGGCCGAAACTCTATTTTCGTTTCACAAACGAATTAGGGTTTTCTGGTACGCTCTGGATCGTTTTGGAGAAAAACAAAAAGGTTTGGTATTCTCTCGAAGCTAGCATTTCGAATCTCGGCCGCCATTCGTGTGTGAACTGCTGGTAGAGGGGAGTTTGTCATTGGCGGCGCCTTAGAGATCGATCAACCTTTAGAAAGGTATATTGCGATTGATTTATTATTAAGTTTTCATGGTTTAAACATTTTTAATGGAATTAGATTATGATCCTGTTGGAGTTTTTGTCAAAATTATTTTTTGTAATTTCCGCTGCGTATGAACCCCAAAAATCATCAATTATTATCCAAGAAGTTTATTATTTGTAACATGTTTCCAGTAATGTTTGTGTATTTTTCATGTGTTCCATATGTCATAGAGAGCAGTTGATTATGTTCACTGTTTCGCATTCATAGTCAAATTAATGGCAGTTCTTTTGAATAAATATGATGAATCATTATATTTTTATTAGGGCAATTGATTTTATGTTTGATCTTGTATCAAGTGATGGATAATTAATAAAATTTTTATTTTTCTTCAAAAAAATTAAAACCAAATGTTATTTCTAAACTTAAAAATTTATTTATGCAAATTGGAAAAAGTTTTTGCATGAAATTAAAAAAAAAAAAACAAAATATTATTAAGTTTAGAAAAATGACCCTAAACACACATTAGCATTATAGGTTTTTAGGTGTAAAAAACGAGTTAACCAATCATATATTAAATTAAAAAGGATTAATTACAAACAACAATCACTTGGCCAAAGTGGTGAGCATATTTGGACATTAAATTTTACTCTTTTCTCCATCCCACCAATACTATCTTTTACACTATCTTATTTTATTATTATTTATTCATTTTTAAGTAAGATAAACATGGATAACACACACGAAAATATAAAAACAAATACAAAACCTAAGTAAAAGTAAAAATAATAATAAAATAATGTTTAATGTTGTAAATGGTTTGTGTGGCAGGCCCGCGCCCGAGGCGGCCTGGTGAGCTGCTACGCGGGTTCCATAACCCTACTGACATCCGTTTCCACGTCAACGCTCCTTGATGTGCATGCTAGTCATCGTATTTCTCTATATTATTCGCCAGTTATTTGAGATGTTCATTAAGTTATAAGTGTGGCTTGTGTTTTACAAAGTAGCAGGTAGATAACCAGTAATTTACAATGGAAGTCTAGAAGTAAACATAGACTGTGTTTTCATTAACTTTCAAGCTATATAGAGCATCGATCCTACTATGGAAAACTCGGAGTAGAGTACATTGCATATAAGGTGACAAGAATAAATATATACAAGTAAATATATCTAAGATGTCTCCTATAAACCAAAAATATAAGAAAAAAATGTATGCGACGGCTTTGAATTCCGAGGCAAATCGGGCACTGCAAAGTTGCCGAACATGTCACCAGGTCATTCCACGTCACTTGCACATTTATCCATGACAACTCGCGAACTAACCATCTAATAATCTGACTTAGTCATTTTTTATGTTTAAACATTATTTTATCAAAATATACAAGTTATGGAGTTTTACAACTTAGTTTTTTGTTTTGATTCATTTAAGTTATTTTAATAGTGGAAGTCTTAATAATATGCAAATAAGTAATGTAAATGAGTTTTTCATTGATTAATAAACCTATGGGGTGGAAACCTTATAAAAGGATACCATGTATATCAATAAAGGCAACAAAAAGGTATAATAAATGTCAATATACATGTATTAGGCAATAAGTCTCCTAAAATGATCCCAAAAAGTATTATATACATAAATACAAACACCTACGAGTGACGCTACTGTGGCTCTTTAGATCCAACTCGTTGTATAATATGCAACTTGCCACTAAAAAAATGACAAGTTCCAGTGAGTAAATCCCGGAGAAATTGAGTTAGTATTTATAGGAAGTCGAACAAAAACGGCTACAATCCATGCAAATAATGTAAATAAACGGAAATGTAAAGCATGAATATAAGTCGCTGAGATAATCAAGAATATGAAATGTGAATGTGGTGTATAGCTATCGAGGTTTAGGACGTAAATACTAAATTGAGAAGGCTCTAGATGTGAGGTAATCCGCACCTCCTCTTCACGATCGAAACGAGAAACTTTGTTGGTCGGAAGGTAGACTTCTGCCTAATAGCTTAAATGAGAAGAACTCTATGATGAAGGCAAGCCTCATGTCAACCCACTCTTGAGATCGACTCTAAGAGAGGGATCTCACGCATAGTTTAAGGTACGACCAACACCGTAGCAACAATCAGATATTCATCTAGGAGAGTGCCGAAAAAAGGTCATACCATCCCTTCGACCATACATAAAAACACGTAGGAATAAAGTAAGTATGCAAGCCAAACTGGCGAAAAGTAATAGTAAGATAAGTAAATTTCAAGAGAAATAAGTAAATTATAAGTTGACTTTCTCATGGGTTTACTTACCTCGATGCCCGTGCAATCGTTCCGAAATGATTCGCTCGAGACTTGAACTACGCACTTGACGCCTGACTAGTCTCTTAATTCCATGGTGTCCAATTTATATTATATTAAAACATTTTAGTGTCACATTTAATGATTCTATGATATAAAACCAAACATAAAAAATTGTATTCCAAATTTTAGTTGTTGCATGCTTTTCGAGTTACATCTGAGTGCCAAACATCTAAAAAAGTCTCGAAACCTATTTTTATCTTTTTTCCAATTTTTCATATTTTCTCTAGTTTTTTTTTTGGATTTTTTCCATAATTTTCTACTTATTTTTCTTATTTTTTGTAATTTATTTATTTAAAATTATATTCGATTTAATTTTTAAAATGTTTAATTGTATTTATAGGGTTGGGCCTGAACCTGGCCCAGTTCGACCTAATTGGACTGCTTGGATCTGGGCCTGCTAGACCCGGCCCGTGTGGGGGTAGTCAAGCCCAGCCCACCTGGTTACCTCATTTCTTTACGAATCATCTCTGGAGAGACGAATTCGTTTCTCCAAAGACGATTTCTTCTTTTTTTTCTTCAGATAAACAACTATAATAACATTAACAATAACATTAATAACTTCACGACCAACATAAAGTCATCAATAAATTCACCATTAAAGCTATCAAATCTCTTCAAAAATCTCACAACAATCACCACTACTTACCTCGGACTAAAAGATCACCGGTATGAGAGGTGGTGATGTTGAAGCCGAGATTATCATGAAAGGAGAGCTTGGTGAGGGTGAGACCTAATTTGATGATAAAATAGTATTAGAGAAGAAGAAGAAAATGAGAGGGAGAGATGAGAGAATCGATTGGAGAGATGGGAGAAATAGGGAGGTTATTTTCCTTTTATTTAGTTATTTATTTATTTGTATATGAGAGATGGTGATGTGATGGATGATATAAGGGGTGTTGGATTGCTGATGTGATTTCTAAACCTCTGACTAACCTATACACCTGAATTACGCACACCACGCAACGTTTTACAATTTCATCACTACACGTGCACAACGCAATCAAATTAAGATTCTAACACCAATGCGACGCGAATAATAACCAAAAATAAAATAAATTAACATGCCAAACAAAAATAATCAAAATTTACCTCGTCAGACTTTTCCTAGACTTTTTCGTGGTGTCCACGTGGGTTTAAGCTTATGATCATAATATATAATTAATTAATTATTAATTAAAGCGAGCCGTTACAATCTTTCAAACTAAAAGAAATTTCATCTCGAAATTCAAACTTAAGTTAAAACTTTACCATAGAACAACTAGGGGTATCGCTCCTACATGGTAAACTCTCTCTCCCACGTGAGACACTTATTCATATGGTACTGCCACCGAACAGGTTCTAGCGGTATCTCATTTCTCCTGAGAGTTTGTACCTTGTGATCCATTATCTCAATGGGGTGTTCCTCATGCATCATATTTTTATGACTCCGATCCTAGTCATATTAATAATTGGTCTTGTTATTGATATGGCAAAATTTAGCATAGAAATGTGGAAAACATCATGAACTTATGCTAACTGGCTCGATAATCTCAACTATAAGCGACATCCCCAACTTATTGGACTATCTTAAATGACCCTACAAATCTCGGTGCAAGTTTTCCCTTGATCCTGAATCTCTTCTGACCCTTTATGAAAGAAATCTTCAAGTAGACCAATGGTCTACCTGATAGCTCAGCCCATCACAGTACTTATTCACGTATTTCTTTCTTGTTTGCTTAATAACCTAGAACATCGGCAAATGTGTCTGATCCTACTTGTGTGACCCTATGCATCTCGATGCTCTATCGGGACTCACCTTATCGGTATTATCTGATATCGTATGAGACCTTAATCTGGTTATTACTACAAAGTCTTTTAATATTTTCTTGACCGATCCGTGACTGGTAAGTCTCATTTTAAGCACTCGCACAAAATCATATTCTTTTCACATGTCACTTGACAACAATTGGGCGCCCTGGACTTATACGCTAACCTTTGTATCCAAATTTGGAAGAAATTGTGTTCTATCGATATAAAGGTGCTTGCAAAACTGACACGGTATAAAACTTCCGTGGTGGTACATTTGCTCTTTTGTCATCTATATTAGAAACCCAGCAACCTCCTATCTCGGTTCATGTCATACCCAAATATATGTCAAATTACTCGATCATAATGAAAATATTATCAAACATTTTATTCGTCATTTTGCTTCATGACCACTTTTAAGATATCCAAAACTTTTCTGCGGTGTTAAACTAGCATGATTAACTAACGAAATACACTTGAAACTCATAAGTTTAACCTCATACGAAAGAGAGTTCTAGATTCTTGAACATAGTTGAAAAACATGCATCATCATGCCTTACTTGTAGCGTTGACTTTTTTAGCCATACTTCCAAACCTTTTACCTAAGCCCATAGCACAATATGACCATGTTGTTCCTAAAGTGTTTCATCGCATATATAATCTCAAATGAGATTAGTAATTAAAACTCAATCAAACCTGTATGGGTATTTAAACTCTTGTGATATGAATCTCGAGTCAACTAATTGTGTCGCTATCAAGTGTTTGTCACCGACTCCAACTTATGCAATGGATACAAATAGAACTGTGTTATTCTCTTGGCACATGCGTATGCCTAGGCAGTAACAATATCACGGTAGTCATGAGTAACACACTCTCATATATAATCACATATTATCTCATCATGCATGTACTTGGCGTATACCTAACTAGGTCGTACCTCGCGTGTTCCACGACCTAAAGAGAGTAACTACTCATACGATAAAGTTGAACCTTGCTTCCTTTGATTTTCTGAAAAGCCATGCATGTATAGATTCTCGACCTATAGACAACACGCCTCTTCCGTTTCCTATCAGGATGCTAAACCTAATACTTACAGTAAAAGTCATCTAGCTAACTTCAATTTTGTCTCTTAAAGTCTTCCATTGGACTTCCTGAGTTAAAACCCTACTCTCCATCTTCAATGTGTATCTAGAGTCTTTAACTTATGGATGAAGTGATTAAATCTTTGTTTTTAACCATAATAAACCTTTTTGTCTTGGAGTTAAGTTTTGCGTTATTCTCATGGTATGGGCATCTCTTTATTCGGTTGGACTTAACAAAGTCCAACTCTTTTTTAGTTGACTTAATGGGTCTTGCTCAAATCTTCTAAACTTCACCTGTAGACTAGTCGAAAGTCATGATTGGCTAAAAACCTAAAGAATCATTTTTTCGTGGCGAGTCTAAACTAACGGTATCCCTAAAACTTTTCTTTCTCTACCACGCAACTTAAACCTTATGACCTCGGAACTAATGACTCGCATGCGTTTAGTTCGACCTTAGTCTCTGATCTTTTAAGGCTTTCCACGTCCCTTTTAAACATTGTCTTAAACTTTCCGCGAGTTCTCATTCGGGTCAAACTAATCTCAAGTGTGAAATTTCTTTCGACCGAGTCATTTATAGATTCGCGAGAAATCTAGAACAACATGTCCCTTAGGTTGGCTTAAGGTTGTTTTCGACCTCAAATATATTCGTAGACTTTATCCTGGCTTACGCTCATGATTTGTCTCTGTCCAAGATGTGGCAGTGGGGCCCCCACCGATCTTACGGACTACAAACAAATCATGACAAAATAATGGAGTTATAATGGGTGTTATTCCTACAAGACTACTTCTGTGCTCTAGCCTCAGGTAAAGGAGTTTGTCCTTATTCTCTTGTTGTTCTGAGTCATCTCAACACTATCTGCTTCCATAGAGTCCACCGAAAACTTGTTGTCTCACCTCTTTTACATGTTCTTGATTGTCGACCCAATGATCTTTGAAGTCTACAATGGAGTTTAAATTAGATTTTTTTAGCTATCTTGTATGACTTTCTATAAGCAAGACCTCACTTATAAATGCCTACTGCTGTACTACACACCTTGTACGTGTCAGCTACGGCAGCGGTCTTCCCTGTCTTGCGTATGTCCTTTCCCTAAAGAGCGTCCATGCCAATGGGGTTTTTTGACTCACAACTCGTAGTATGCATGAAATAATCGTCAAACATCTTAGTCTCGACGAGATCTTGAAGTGTGATGATCTATGTTTTCCATGGATACTTTCGAACTTCTTTTTTTTACTACCCTTCCTTGCTTTTTTAAGTAGCAAACCTAGTGGTGCATTGAGCTCGGAAGTCATGGCTTACGAAGACCTTCTTGAAAACTATTGTCTGCCAACCTAGAATAAACATCACATAACAATTTGGTTGGGGTAACACCTTACCTTTAGTTGCTGCACCAAGAATAAGGTATGTGTTGACTCTAAATATAGTTGAGTCCTAACTCACCTATCACGCAGCTACGTATAAAATGATATAACGTCGCCATCTCTAATCATGTAGGAACTGAACTAGTAGTTAAATCTTGCCCTTACAGTACTATTCAAACGTACCTCTAACTGAGAGCTTTAGCCTATAACACCTATGCAACTGACACAATTTAAGTTTATGTGCAATTTATTCTTGTAATGTCTCAGCTGCCCAACTTCGAAGTAAACAACTGGTTGTTTCTCCTCTGGTGCCATCATCTGGCTACTTAGTGGTGGTACTAATGTCAAAGTCTTTGTCCTATACTACACCCTTTTATGTCCTTTATGGGCACATTGGAAACTACTATGTATTCGTTCTGACATTGGCATACTATTCCTTAAACTTTAGTCTCATCTCCACTTACCCCTCTTCACTGCTTTAGTATTACGCTTGTTCGGTACTGTCTCTGGTAGAGGTGAGGGTATCGTTGTACGAGTCTTATACTTTGTCGCATCTATGTCAATCATTATATGTATCACTAATTGCATCAACTAGTCGTCTAAGCCCCGAGGAATGTGCATATCTCTGCCAACTGTCAATCATATGCAATAAACATCTCATAAAGAGTAAAATCAAATAACTACGGGCGTAGTATCACTCGTTATAGCCCCAATGCCAGTTGCAATTTTTTGATGCCCATTAGTGTATGCAACAATATTCGCGTATCAGATCAAACTCGTAATACGTGTATATGTATAATACAATCAAGAATAAAACGTATATAATCATCAGCACTCACTTTCCAACTAAAGGTTCTAAGTCATGATCTTTAAGATTCCACATCTAATGTTTGTTTGTTAAGTTTTATTCGATTATATTAAACTTCCCCTAAGTTCGCCATAACCTAGGCTATAATACCAAAAGTAATGGCCTCAAATTCAGATGCAAACCGGGCACTACCACATCACCGGACATGGCACTTGGTCATGCCATGTCATGGATAGATAAGCAACTGACTTAGCATGACCTGGTGACGTGTTGGTGACCAGTTTGCCTCGAAATTCATGGTTGTCATAATATGTAAATAAACACCTGCGAGTAGTGTGTCAAATAGTGGGTGAGCTCAGATATAGTTGCCAAGAATCCCCTTACCCTTACTCGTGGAAGGATATTCACCCAGTCATCACAATGATATAGATGACGAGTCTAATGAGTAAAATCCCAAGGAAATTCACTGAGCATTCAAATGATAAAGTAAAGGAAATCCAATAAATAATTTTAAATAAACATGCAGAATGTAAACGTGCAACTGTAAATGGATCATAACATGCGTAAATAACAATGAGATGCAAATGTTTGTGCCTGTTACGGTCATACTAGACCATACTTCGGGTTCCCTACCCAAGATCCCTCTAATAGATGCACCTAACTAGCCCATCACCTAGTCTTCTTGGTGGCCGGCATAGACCAACGACGCACCGACACATGTACAGATAAAATAGCTTAGGTCGTCATTCACCAAGGATTCCTGATACATATGTTATGGTCTAGGGTGCTATAAACACACAACAGAACACCCGATGGGTGTAAACTCAACCGATCGTTCCATCAAACAAAATCAGTGATAGAATATGAAAATGAACATCGATAAGGATGAAGATGACTGAACTGAAATAGAGTAAAAATAGTAATGGAAATAAGTAAATACTCAACTGAAGCTTAATTGGATTACAAGCAGGGCACTGGTCAAATGCCTTACACGTGTTGTACTCGACACCAAACTATGTAATCATAAGTCCCTAATGTCAATTCAAGTTGTGTTAAGTGTTTTTAAGTCACCAAGTTAAGGTCTAGAATTCTAAATCAATTTCAGCCCCAAAATTTACAATCGAACCATCCCTATTCATAATCCTTGACTTTCGAGCCATTTTCAATATTGATAATGGCTTGATTTTTGAAAATTAATATTTCTACATGGTTGTGTTCTCTCATAGCTTTCTAACAACAGGTAGAACGTGAGAATCCGACTTAAAACGAGGGAGATATGGTTGTTTTACGAAAATCACTCAAGTTAGTGGTTGTCCAGTAGAGGGTGTGCACTCCCTCAAATGAGGGAGCACACTGTACGCTCGAGCATAATTGCAAAAATGCAGTTCTGCATTCCCAGACCATCACAAATGATCCCCAAATGATCTCTAATCATACTAAAACCTCAAAACTCGATCAATAATCATGAATCATCATAAATATAACCTATTTTAGTTGATTTAGATAAAGAAAATTTGCATAGATTTACATTATCAACATGCATTCACCATGACACCTCAAAAACACAAAGTGTTGGGGGCATGTGCCTTATGTCAATCTACAAAAATTGTTTATCTTATAATTTTAGTTAATAAAATGGAGTTTTCAATTGTTGTTTTATTATAAGTGATTGCATGTTTACTTTATAGTAAGATCAATAGGTATTTGTTGAAATATCCTAAATATCTCTAATCGATCATTATACTGATAATTATAATGAATTAAGACTAGTGCGAAACTTGATTGATGGTCATGTGATGATCGTGCGTATAAGGATACTAATCGAGATCATAAGTACTTGTTAGAGAACAAGGTACTAGACCGACCCGCTATAAGAACACTACATGGTTTAAGTCATAGGTGTTACTCATGATAGGTATATCATTTAGTCATTCGACTTGAGATTACCATAGACTTAAATATTAGGAGCATGGTAATTTGGCATAATCAAACGTAGTCTTTAACCGAACGATTATAAAGATTGTGATTGGTTACCATGTGAATAATATGTGAAGGTGTGTAATTAAGATAGAATTTGTCACTCTCGTATAGAAAGGAGATGTCAGTGGACCCCTCGATATGATAGATTGATAATGGTCAAGTCCATGTGAATGGATATGATCAATGTCGCTTGGATGTTTTCAATTTACCTAAAGATTTAGACTAGTACGATTGAACATTAAGGGTAAATTTCCATGCCTTGTGTTTAGTCAAAAGATATTGCACGACAAAAGGATATGATATATGTTATTCATTAGGCTGTATCGATTTTGATATTCATCCTACTTGGGTAGTCATAATGTTTTGCTAGAGATCTCTTATAACTTGTGTATCAAAATGGTTTTGGTTCACTGCCAATGTTGCATGAACCTATTGGATTGCACACAAAGAATGGCTTTGCGCAATTTCAATTAGTTCAGAGTAATGAATTTTATATGATAAAATAAATAACATAAAAGCTCTTATAATTTGCTATATGATAACTTATTAATATGGGCATATGTGTAATTTGCTTAAACTGCTTAAATACAATAGTTGTATTACGAATAAGATTTTAAGTGAAGGCTTATCGACACATATAAATAAAGGGTTAAACCTTAAAACGAGATAAGATTTTCATTTTTTGCAAATTTTGAGTTCTCTGGATTTTGGGAGAGAAAGAAAAATGTTTTCAATCTTTCTTAAGGTTAGCACTCCAAATTGTGGTTACCATTGGTGTATGGATTTTCGATAGGGGACGTGCACGGTCTTGGAGATCGAACAATCACAAAAGAAAATCACGTATTAAGGTATGATTTACACATCTAACCTAAGAATCATCATTTAGGATCATCTAGGGTCTTTAATTGATGTACTACCACTTCCCTTAATACGCGACTACCCGGCACCCAATGCCCCACGTCTATGCACGCATCTCGAGATATGTCAATTCTTGCGTTCTTGATTTAATTGACTTAGCTTATGGTTTTATTATCATTAAATGTCACATTTACTTTGAGTATACTCATATTAGCCTATTTAGCATAGTCTAGATTTAGTATACCCGTACTTCGCCTACTCGGTACCCTCATCGACACGCTTTACGAGGCATTTATATGTCACACGGTCTTATACGGGTATGGCAATATAAATACACGCATGCGATGAGTTATGCAGTTAATAACGAAATAGATAACAAAATATGTAAATAAACATCTACGAGTAATGTGTCGAACAGTGGGCGACTCCAGAGATAGTTACCAAGAACTCTCTTACCCTTACTCTTAGAAGGATCTGCACTCAGTCATCACAACGAAATAGATAACGAGTCTAGTGAGTAAAATCTCAAAGAATTTCAATGAGCATTCATATAATAAAATAAAGGAAATCCAAAAAATACTATTAAATAAACATGCAGAATGTAAACAGGAAACTGTAAATGGATCATCGCATGTGTAAATAATAATAAAACGTAAATGCGCGTGACCGACCTAGTCAGACTAGACCATACTTCGAGTTCCTTCCCAGATCCCTCTAGTGGGCGCATCCAACTAGCCCATCACCCGGTCCTCTTAGTGGTTGGCGTAGACCCATGATGAACCGACAAAGTAGTTCGGGTCGTCATTCACCGAGGACTCCTGATACACATGCTATGATCTAGTGTGCCATAAATATACAACGACATACTCGGTGGGAGTAAACTCAACCGATTGTTTAACCAAACCAAATTAGTGATAGAATATGGAAATGAATATCAGTAAGGACAAAGATGGCTAAACTGAAATAGAGTAAAAATAGTAATGAAAAGAAGCAAATACTCAAGTGACGTTCAATTGGGTTTTGCGCATGACTGCATACATAACACCACTCTAATGCCTTACATGACTCGTACTCAACATCGAACTATATAATCCTAAGTCCCTGATGTCAATTCAAGTTGTGTTAGGTGTGTTGAAGTCACTAAGTTAAGGTCTAGAATTTTAAATCAATTTCAGCCCCAAAACTTATAATCGAACAATCCCTATTCACAACCCTTGACTTCCGATCCATTTTTGATATACATGATGGCTTTATTTTTAAAAACTAATATATCTAAGTGGTTGTGTTCTCTCTTAGCTTTCCAATAATAGGTAGAACGTCAAAATCCAATTTAAAACGAGGGAGATATGGTCGTTTTACGAAAACCCCTCAAATGAGGGAGCGCACTCCAAGTTCGAGCAGAACTGTAATAACGTAGTTTTGTATCCCCAAACCACCACAAATCATCCTCAAATGTTCTCAAATCATACCAGAACCTCAAGATTTGATCAATAATCATAAACTATCATAAATGTAACCTATTTTAGTTGATTTAACTCGTAAATTTGCATAGATTGACATAATCAACATGCATTCATCATGAAACCTCAAGAACACAAAGTCTTTAAAAATCAGTTTTAAAGTCATAATTCATGGGTAAACTAGACCTCATATTCACAAAAACCTCAATTACAACAGTGAGTTACAAGGAAATTCATTTTATGTTGAAGTCCAAAGTTTTTGATAAATTTTAACAAGGTGGAGGTGAAAACTTGATTACCTAAGTGTGGGTGCTTCTCCAATTGATCTCAACACCACCCATTTCTCTTAATTTCTCCATCAAATCACTAGTTTCTAACTCCAGAATTCCCTCTTTTTTGCATGAAAACTGGGATTATTTACTAGGAAATCCCACTAAGTCTTATTTTTATACTTGTGAGAGCAAATTTTGGCCCTTGATCTAAATGTGTACACATATCTCTAGAAAAATCAAGTGGTCCTCATTAGCTAAGTCACATACTCCAATGACACACACACATACATACATGCACACACATTTATACACATTTGGCATAGGAATCATCATTTAGGTTCATATCCATGAAACCTAAGAGTCCACATTAAATAGATCAAACTATAGTCCCTTTTTTAATTCAATAAATTAAATTTCATAGCATATGCACATTAATTCATATGTGAGCTATTTATGGTCTTAAATTGTTGTACTACCATTTCTCTTAGTACGCGACTACTCGGCACCTAGTTCTCTGTGACTCGGTACGCATCTCGATATGTAGCAATTCTTGCGTTCTCGATTTAATCGAATTTGCCTATAGTTTTATTATCATTAAATGTCACATTTACTTTGACTATACTCATATTAGCCTATTTTAGAATAGTTTGTGACGGCCCCTGTTTCCCATAAAACTGGGCCCCGCCCGGCTTAAACCCACGTAGACCCCCGAGTCATTACTCGCGAAGTCAACGCGGGCCTAATCAGCCTCCAATAGTTACTTTCTCATTAAATTTGTATTTTAACGTTGAGTTATTATGTTATGTCTTTTATAGAATAGTTTGCAGCAGAATTAAACTTAAGACAAGGTTAAATAACTCAGATTAAATAAAGGTGGAACAACCTACAGTGTGGAACCCTGAAATCAACGGATAAACATGCATATCTGGTGGCTAACAGTATACAAAACGATAATATATGATATCCTATCTCACTGGATCTCAATATGTCCCAGTGTAACAAAAAATAGTAATATACAATAATTACAACAAAAATGGTAAAACATACTATTGTGTAAAGGAAGGAATCGCTCCAAAAGTCCTCAAAAGAAGTCACCAATCATCGGTCTTTTCCCTTACTTGTCTATGTCCGATCTGCATCCACCTTCACAAACTAGAAGTTGAGTACAATAAAATAAAAAGTAATAACCAGAAGGATATAAACAGTAATTCATGAAACATTTAAAAAACAGTCCAAATATCATGCGGATATTTATAGACAGATAAAAAGAAAGAAAATGCATAATAAACAGACTGACAGATATTCACAACGAAAATACGTGCCTAGGAATCAAAAGAGGCATACTAAGTGGTCTTAAATCCACAACAATCCAGTACTCGGGGAGAATTCATGTTTGGTTGGGTAGTTGCACCCCGCAGGTAGTGTTCATGTTTGCCCAACTAGCTATAATCGTAGGAGTACCTTCTCGACACACTTAGGCCATAGACACTCAACCAAGGCATGAAGAATATAATTCCAAGAAAATGTATTTATCAATAAAGACAATAAATATGAAATATGAATCACTATGTATTCTCTTAACTAGTCTACTTGCTTACTTCAGACTCACTCTATCCCGCCCTCGCGGCTCGGATACGGTTCCCAAAATGAACACTCGAACTCTCGAGACTTCCCCTTTGGTTCATGAGGACCTATAACATGTTTTATATTAAATTATAATGTTTTGGAGATTTTGAAAATTTTCATATTTTTGTGCTGCCATGGCGATTACAGTGCTAATTCTGACATTAGCACGCTAATTTCAACATTAGTACACTACCTTGAATATCTAGCTCGATAATCAATATTTGCATGCTAATGTCACAATTAGCGCGTTAATCGCCCTAGCAGCACAAAAATATGAGATTTCTCAAAATTTTCAAAACACTATAATTCAGTCTAAAACAAGTTATAGGTCCTCACGAACCTAAAGGGAGGTCTCAAGAGTTTGAGTGTTCGTTTTGGGAAGCGTGTCCGACGCGAGGGCGGGATAGTGTGGGTCTGAAGTAAGTAAGTAAACCAGTTAAGGGAATGCATAGTAATTCGTATTATATATTTATCGTCCTTATTGATAAATGTCTTTTCTTGGAATTCTATTATTCATGCCTTGGTTGAGTGTCTATGGCCTAAGTGTGTCGAGGAGTACTCCTGGGATTATAGCTAGTTCGACAAACGTGAAAACTACCTGCGGGGGTGCAACTACCCAACCAAACGTGAATTCTCCCGGAGTACTGTATTGTTGTGGATTATTATGGATTTAAGAACACTTAGTATGCCTCTTTTGATTCCTAGGCACTTATTTTCGTTGTGAATATTTGTCTGTCTGATTTATAATGCACTTTCTTTCTTTTTATTTATTTGTAAATACCCCCATAATACTTGGACTATTTTTTAAATGTTTCAAGAATTACTGTTTATAGCTTTCTAGTTATTACTTTCTACTTTACTGTACTCACTGTCAAGTTTGTGACGGTGGGTGCAGATCGGACAAAGACGAGCAAGGGAAAAGGACCAATGATTGGTGACTTCCTTTGAGGACTTTTGGAGCGGTTCATTCCTTTATACGACGGTATGTTTTACCATTTTTGTTGTAATTATCGTATATTACTGTTTTTTATTACAATGAGACATATTAGGATCGAGTGAGATAGGATATCATGTATTATCGTTTTGTATACTGTTAGCCACCAGATATGCATGTTTATCCGTTGATTTCAGGGTTCCACACTGTAGGTTGTTCCACCTTTATTTAATCTGAGTTATATAACCTTGTCTTAAGTTTAATTCTGTTGCAAACTATTCTGTAAAAGACATAACATAATAACTCAATATTAAAATACAAATTTAATGAGAAAGTAACTATTGGAGGCTGATTAGGCCTGCGTTGACTTCGCAAGTAACGACTCGGGTGGTCTACGTGGGTTTAGGCGAGCAGGGCTCGGTTTTATGGGAAACTAGGGATGTCACATAGTCTTTATTCAGTATACCCGTACTTTGCCTACCCAATACCCTAGTCACACGCTTTATTAGGCATTTATCTGTCACACAGTCTCATGCGCTATGACAATATAAATACACACATGCGATGAGTTATGCAGTAAATAAAAATTAACATCGCAATTATGCAACCAACAGACACAAATAATGATTTATGGCCTAGTTAGACATGACCTAGCCTATCCGAGGCGTCTATGTGGGCTTAAGCTAGTGTCTGAGTCTGAAAATAACCTAAATATTTATGTCAATAAATATTGGGTCGTTACAATTTGGTACGACACAGTTGGTGTGCATTATCTCCACCTAGATAGCACACACCAAGATATCTTCAACCAACTTGGATAGCGGACATTAAGATATCTCCAACCCAACGCTATCTTGTACACATCATCCCATTATTGCTATCATGTATACATCAACCCCACTGACGCTATAATAGTGCAACCCCCATTAAGGTGTCTAGTTTGAGTCTTGTGAAAGGAGAAAAAAAATAGGTTGAAATGTCTTAAGGTCTTGAGTTCGAGTTTCGTGAAAGGTGAAAAATTAGATAGGAACTCAATATTGTCCAAGTGTAGATTAGTCGGAGTCGTACATGAGTATTAAAAAAAAAAAAAAAAAAAAAAACAGAAGATCTGTCAGTATTTTAATTAGGCAAACAATAAATGTGTAGTTACTAGTTAGGGTAGGGGAGGTGTGAGTGAGTCCATCCATCGCATCCATTGCATCGCATCCATTGCATCGCAATTATCAATGAGAGAGAGAGTGAGTGAAATAGAATTAGGGTTCTGATCGAAGTCGAAGAAGACGACGATGAGCGGAATCCATCGATCTTCAAGCGCTTCCATGAAAAACGGCCTTCCTTCTCAGGAGCTCCTCGACGATCTCTGCAGGTCTCACCTTTCACTCCAATTCTTTCTTCAATCCCGTCGATCACTTGTTTCCAAATTTCAATCTTTCATGTTGATCGCTTCTTTGTTAGCTTAAGCAGGCTTGGATCTACTGAATTTGGGGATTCATATGCTTCAAGTTCAATCTTGAAGAAATTTAGCCTCTTTTGTTTGTATGTACTTGATTCTTGATAATTTGTTCTAGTCTTTCCCTGTGAAACCTAGCGAGTCCTCGGTTGAACAAGCACTGAACAGTTAATTGTGACTTCTGATTGTTACAAGAGTGATGAATAAATGGATTTAAAGTAGTTGTTATGAGACATTTAAAGGAAAGTAGGAATTGCACCAATTGCACAAGGATTAGGGAAGGGCGGTTGTGGTGGTTTGCACACCTCCAAAGAAGGCCTACAAATAGCCCCACTAGAAAACTTGACTCAATTGGAACTAAATAAATTTGACGAGGTAGGGATAGACCGAAGTTAACGTGGGACGCATTAATTAGGAGATATTTAAATGGTTTAGACTTTGGAAAGCTAACCATTAATTGCACTAAATCAAGCACATTGGAAGAGTTTGATCCATGTGGTCAACCTCAACTAAGTTCGGATTGTTGGTGTTGTATAAAATGAAAATGCTGCGACTTTTGCGAATTTGGAAGTGCCAACAATTGACTAATGCTGGTGAAAGATGCTCAGAGTAATTAGGGATTTTGCTTCTCAGTTCTAATTGCTTCATCATCCTTTATTGAAACTTAGAAGTCTCTACTTTGCAACATATCTAAATCAGAAGATTAGTGGAAACCCACATGGTATAACTGGTCTCTAAATGGTGGAAACAAGCTACTGATAATACTGATTGGCTTAATTAGAAAAATGTAAATTCACCTCTGTTACGTGTCCATTTGCCTACCATGAACTTGGGCATGATACTTTCGATGAATATGTTATTCACCCAGCACATTTTGATTAAAACTGATACTTTTGTTCCTGAAAAATGGAAAATGTATAGAAATTGGTTGGAACATTTCAGTTTCAACATGAACTTGAATATCTATGACATAATTTGAACCATGTTTAGAAAGTATTGTATGTGCCTTTTGTGCACAGGTTCACTATATCCATTTGTATTTATTTTAAACTGAAATGCTTCGAAAAACTTATGACTTATTTTAGAAGTGTCGTGTTTAATCAAGTTGGTGGCGAATCAAACAAGTAGTTGTGAAGGAGCTATTAAATGATGTAGGAAATGACGGACTAAACTAGGACACCACTAGTAATTAAAGTTGTTGAGAAGTTTATATCAAAAGTCACATTCTAGTTTGTTCATTTGGCTAATTTATCAACGGTTCTTCAACAATCCTATATCAATGGCTTACAAATAATGAATTTTCATTGTTATCTTTTAGGCAATTTTGAGCACATGCTGTGTCTATTTGACTTTGGATCATATCCGGCCAAACTTGATTGTCTAAGGTGAATAAAATCTTGAGTTGAGAGTCTTAAGACCCAGCTCAAAATACATTTCAAACCCCTAACTAGACCAGCCTATTTATGAAATAAGATTGCTTGGGTCCATGTGTATATGCGTTGGGTTGGGTGGGTTTGGATGTGCGTGTTTGTACATTTGTTTGGCCAAAAGAAATGGAAGAATGGGGGAAGTAGAAGCGAAGCAGCATGGGAAGTTAAAGGAGTGTCGAAAGGAGGAAGTGTTGGGAAGAATTGGGACTTTATGAGTAGCGAGTGCCAAGTGGTACCCTAGACATTTACCTTTCAACCACTTCCATTGCACTCATCCAAGTTCTCTCGAGGAGCCTCGTGTGAAGGCTTATGGACTATTTTGCTTCATTTTTTTTCTCGGTCCCAACACCTATGCACATGAGTTATCTCATTGCGTGTTTCATGTGTTAGCAATATTTTTCTATATTAATTTTGTTATTTTGTGAAATGTCAAAAAAGCAATTTGGTGTATATTTGAGAATTTTTTTTAAATGTTTGCAATATTGGTTTATGTATGGTTGCAACAAGTTGGGGACATGTTCTAAGGATTTGTTTAAATGTTTGCAATATTGGTCTACATATGGTTCCAACAAGTTGGGGGCATATTCTAAGGATTTGTTTAAATGTTTGCAATATTGGTCTACATATGGTTCCTACAAGTTGGGGGCATGTTCTAAGTATTTATTTTTGTTGTGCAGTCGATTTGTTTTAAATGTTCCAAAAGAAGACCTCGAGTCATTTGAGAGAATCTTATTTCTTGTGGAACAAGCTCATTGGTTCTATGAGGACAACGCAGTGGAGCAAAATCCATCCTTGAAGTCGCTTTCACTTAGGGAGTTTACTTCTTTGAGTATCCTTTATCTTATTTGTTGACGCATGTTAAATTCATGATTTACGCATCAGTGTTGTTGATGTTGCCAATGAGTAGTTCATTCTAGTCAAGACTAAGATATTGTCCCCTAGATTTTATGGCTATGCTTTTTTTTATGACATGGTCTTTATGACATTGGTGGTACATAGACTTTATGGGACTTAAATGCATTAGTTGTTCTATTCTAGCGTCTCATCAAATAAATCTTGCTCGCCTTAATCTCTCATCTTAATCTCTCATAGTGTTTAAAAGTTGTGCGGCTCTGAGGCCTTATATTGCCCATATAGATGATATATACAAAGATTTCACATCCTACAAAGTTCGAGTTCCAGTAGCTGGTGCTATCATTCTGGATGAATCTTATGAGCGAGTAAGTCTTCAGCTATCTTAAATTTTTTCTCATTGAGATGGCCCTTCATGGTAGTGATTTCTTTATGTTTCTGATAGCACCATCTTACCTCTCATTTAAGTAATTTATCTCGTGCATGTATTGTGAAGTTATTCATTCTTCTACTTTTTGTGACGCATGATGAAGGTTTTACTATAGCATTTCATATCCTAGTCATGATTGAGTCTGTTAAACCTCCGAAACCAAATGAACCAGCGAACACAGATCACCTTTATTGATGAACAAAGCAAAAAGATAACAAAGCAGCGATAGCTGCAGTTCCGAAAAAAGAGCTATTTTGCTCTTCTCACCAAAATACCCGAAAGAGGCAGACAAAACATCAAAGATGATCCCCCACCGACTCACATAGCTATTTATAGCAACACCCCCCAACTGACTAACTAAATAAACAAATTACTGACCCACACACCCCACGACACATAACAACATAACTGACCCCAAAAGCACCCCACATAATGTCGCACCCCACTTAGTAGGCACCCCTATGCCTCATGTGCACGATTTTCCCCTTCGTTGGTAGACCTTGGAAATACAGGGTCTAACGGTACTCCCCCCTGTGGACAGCCACCTTGTCCTCATGGTGGAAAGCTGGGAAGGACTTACGAACATGGCGGACCAATTCCCAAGAGGCATCCGACTCGGGCAAAGAGGACCATTTGACCAGCACTTCGGGATCGGCAGCCAGGCAACGATAGGCCAGAACATAGTCGGGTTTCACAACAATCATAACTGACTCGGGAGCAACAGGGGGGAGATCAGGGGAAAACGGAACCGAACCCACAACACGCCGCAGCTGGGACACGTGAAACACGGGGTGGATGGAGGAAGTAGCCGGCAACTCAAGACGATAGGCCACAACGCCAATGCGCTCCAAAACTTTGTAAGGGTCATAGAAGCGGGGACTAAGCTTCATGTTGGTGCGGCTGGCCACCGTATGCTGACGATAAGGCCGCAACTTGAGGTAGGCTAAGTCGCCGACTTCGAAGGAAAGATCCCTGCGGTGTTTATCGGATTGTTGCTTCATGCGGTTCTGCGCAATAGTCAACTGGGCGCGCAATTCTGCAAGGGCCAGGTCACGGGACCTCAAGAAAGACTCGACCTCCAGCTGTTGAGGGCCGGGTGGGGAGCCATAACGCACGATCGGCGGTGGGTCACGGCCATACAATACTTTAAAAGGGGAGCAACGTAGGGAAGAGTGGTAAGAAGTGTTGTAGCAGAACTCAGCCCAATGCAACCAATTGACCACTCCTTCGGCCGCCGGTGAATGAAGCATCACAGTTAAGTTTCCACACATCTGTTGACCACCTCTGTTTGGCCATCGCTCCGCGGGTGATAGGCCGAGCTGCGGTGGAGCGAAGTGTGCTGCAGACGGAACAACTGACACCAAAATCGGCTGAGAAATACACGGTCACGATCCGAGACAATGCTGCGAGGGAACCCATGCAAGCGAACGACCTCCTTGATGAACACCGAAGCCACAGTCTGAGCAGAAAAAGGGTGGCGAAGGGGTAAGAAGTGAGCAAACTTACTGAGGCGGTCAACCACCACCAAGATGGAATTAGCGCCATGGGACAAGGAAGTCCTTCAATAAAGTCCATCGATACATCCTCCCACACTTGGGCTAGAATTGGGAGCGGTTGAAGAAGCCCTGTCGGCGACAACGTCTCATACTTGTTGCGTTGGCACACATCACACGCAGCGACAAACGACTTGATGTCGCCCTTCATGCCAGGCCAATAAAATTCGGCCGCCAAACGACGATAGGTTTTCAGGAAGCCCCCGTGACCCCCAACCGGGGAGGAATGGAACTCAGTCAACAGTTGTTGTTTGAAGGAGGAAGAAGAGGGTAATACCATGCGACCCTTGTAGCGAAGGAGATCGTCGCGGAGAGACCAGCCAGGTTTAGCAGGCAAATTCTGAGAAAGAGCAACAAGGATGGCGCTGAAGTGGGGATCCGCAGATACTTCGCGAGAAATAGCAGAGACATCGGCGAGAGAAGACACCATGAGGGAGCATAGGACCGGTTCCAATGGAAAACGTGACAGGGCGTCGGCTGCCTGATTCGTCACCCCTGTTTTGTAGTGGATCTCAAAGTGAAACCCCAGTAATTTAATAAGCCACCTTTGATATTCCGACACCACTTCTCCCTGTTCAAGGAGAAATTTCAGGCTACGTTGATCCGTCCGTACTAGAAATTTGCGCCCCAACAAGTAATGCCGCCACTTCTGCACCGCCAACACGATGGCCATCAGTTCCCTTTCGTAGGCGGATTTGGCCCGAGCGCGCGAGGAGAGAGCCTGACCGAAGAAGGCAATGGGACGATCAAACTGCGACAGGACGGCCCTTACTCCCACGCCGGAAGCATTTGTTTCCACCACGAATAAAGCATTAAAATCGGGCAAGGCAAGAGTCGGGACTGCCAGAAGAGCGAGCTTCAGCTGTTGGACAGCAAAGGAGGCCTCATCAGACCATGAGAAGGAGTCTTTGCGCAACAGTTGAGTGAGAGGAGCGGCAATCTTGCCATAGTCCTGCACAAACCTCCTGTAGTACCCAGTCAAGCCCAAAAACCCGCAAAGTTCCTTGGGTGTGGAAGGCATAGGCCACTGCTCCATGGCTTTCACCTTATCCGGGTCCGCGCGCACACCATCCCCCGAAATGATATGCCCCAAGTACTACAGAGTAGACTTAGCGAAGTAGCATTTCTTCAAATTCACGAAGAGAGAGTGCAACTTGAGGATAGAAAGGACCTGCTGAAGACCAAAACACACCGGCGAATCAAACCTTTGAAGATGGAGTTCATGAGAGCTTGGAAGGTTGCAGGGGCGTTGGAAAGACCAAATGGCATCACTAAGAACTCATAGTGACCCTCGTGAGTCCGAAAAGCAGTCTTCGACACATCGACAACCTTCACACGGATTTGATGGTAACCCGAGCGCAAGTCCAATTTGGAGAAGATGGAGGCTCCTCGTAACTCATCCAGTAATTCGTCGATGTTGGGGATGGGAAATCGGTCCGGAATGGTGGCTTTGTTCAAAGCGCGGTAATCGACATAGAATCGCCATCTTTCGTCTTTCTTCTTGACCAAAAGTATCGGGCTGGTGCTCGGTTGAATCACTCCCGCGGCCAACATCTCAGCCACCAATTTCTCTATCTCTGTCTTCCGAATTTGGGGGTAGCGGTAGGGCCGAACACGAATGGGTTCGGTGCCTTCCCTCAAGACGATCGCATGATCACAGTTTCGGGACGGCGGCAAACTGGAGGGCGGTTGAAACAATTCGCGAAACCGATCTAGCACCTGCTGCACACAAGTCTCCACCTGCGGAAGAGTAGGGCTCGGTGCTGAAAGGGAGTGACTGAGGCATTCGACCAAAAACCCACCAAGGACTGAGTCGAGGGAGCGCTGAATCGACTTGCACGACACCAACGCCCTGTGGAGAGTGGGGTCACCTTGAATGGTCACCGACTAACCCTCAAACACAAAGGAGATGGTCAGCCTCTGCCGGTCAATAATGGTGATCCCTAAAGTGGACAACCACTTCACGCCCGAGATGAGATCATGGCCGCACATACCAATCGGGTAAAAGTCAGCCGTTACCGTAATACTCTGAAAGGTGATCTGGACAACCTTACACATTCCGGAGCCCGACAGAGAGTGCCACCCCCCACAAACACTCCATACGCCGCTGTAGGCGTCACTAGCAGTAGAAGCTCCCGATCCAGCTCAGGGGAGATGAAATTATGCGAGGCGCCACCGTCAATCAAAATCACCACAGCACGACCCGCGACAGTCCCCTTGACCTTGATAGTATGCGGGTCCAGTCCCCCTGCTAGGGCAAGGGCCGACAGCTCGATGGAAGAGAATTCCCTAGGTTCGTCAGGGATCTCCGAAGGAATGTCATCCTCCGGTTCGTCATCCACCAGGAGGACATTTAAGACCTTCCGTGCGCATCGATGCCCTGCCGACCATTTGTCGTCACAGCGATAGCACAAGCCTTGCTTCCGACGTGCCTGCGCCACAGACTCCGTTAGGTGCTTATGCTTCGGGGGAGACATGTTGGGGGCAACCGCCATGGACGAGCTCGGGTTGGACGAAGAGGAAGAGGAAGAACTGGGCTTATTTGAAAGTCCCACAGGCAATAGGGCCTTAGAGATGGATTCTTTAGGTGGGCTTGAAAATGTGTGACTAACCCAATGGGGGCCCTTGGAGTCTGCTCTGGAACTGGGCCCAGACCCACCGGATTAGGCCTTGCCGCCAACCAGCCCAAGAGACTCCGTCTCTCCCAGCTTCTTCTCTAACCGTCCTGCACGAGCCACCACTGCCTTCAAGGTCGAAGCCGGCTCCACCATCATCTCCACCCGCAGCCGGTCCTTCAATCCATTAATGAACACTGCAATTTTCTGGCGCTCGGTCAAGCCCTCTTGATGGAGCAGCAAGAGCTCGTATCGTTACCGGTACTCACTCACAGCCGTCTCTTGTTTAATTGAGAATAACTGCTGGCACAGGTAGAGGGGATCGGCCTCCGTGAATCTCAACGTCAACTGTGTCTTCAACTCCTTCCAGGAAGTGAATGCCTGCACCTTCTCCTCCGTCTGTAGCTAGATCTGGGCTGGCCCGATCTAACAGATCCGAGCGGCACGGAGTTTGGTCTCCTCCGACATGTCATGCAAGGCGAAATAATGTTCCGCCTGGTTGAGCCATACCAACAAGTCTTCACTGCTACACGTTGGCATCTTGATTTTGCGGACGTCCGGTCCGGATCTATAGGGCTGGGATCGGCGAGTGGAGCTCTCCGCCGACAGATCCGCGTCGCCCGATCCTAGATCTGGTGGATCTGGTGTCAAACCGCTCCCCTGCGGCCGGATCTGAGGCGACTTTCCGAGATCCTAACCCCGCTGGAAGAACTCCTCCATCCGCAGTGATAACTCCTGGACCTGGCTTTGGATCTGCGATCGCGTGTGGATCTGAGTCTGAAACTCCGATCGTAGGCCATGGATCGAGCCTTCCAACTCCCTGAGTTTGCTCAGCTCCGCCTCCACTGCCTCTATGCGCGTATCCGCTTTCGGCTCCATGACGATCGTTGCTTTGATACCACTGGTAAACCTCCGAAACCAAATGAACCAGTGAACACAGATCACCTTTATTGATGAACAAAGCAAACAGTACAACAAAGCGAGCAACGCGCTGCAGCCTCCGAGAAAAGAGCTATTTTGCTCTTCTCACCAAAATACCCGAAAGAGGCAGACAAAACATCAAAGATGATCCCCCACCGACTCACATAGCTATTTATAGCAACACCCCCCAACTGACTAACTAACTAAACAAGTTATTGACCCACACACCCCACAACACATAACCACATAACTGACCCCAAAAGCACCCCACATAATGTCGCACCCCACTTAGCAGGCACCCCTATGCCTCATGTGCACAATTTTCCCCTTCGTTGGTACACCTTGGAAATACGGGGTCTAACAGAGTCATTACTAAATTTCTTTTCCTTTCATATGGTTGTTTAAGCCCTTTTCTAATTGAGTAGATTATGTACATTATGCAGTGTTTGTTAGTGAAAGGATGGAAGGCCGGTGCAAGCTGGAGCTTCCCACGTGGCAAGAAAGCCAAGGATGAGGAAGACCACACATGTGCTATTCGAGAAGTAATTAGTTAATTTAACTGATTTCTTGTTACGCCAATATATCATTTCCAGTTGGCTTTTTTGAGTTAAAAAATAGGAAATTTTCAATTGGCTGAAAGCATAATGTATGCATGTTTATGTCTATCTTTGTTTTATGCATTCTCATTTTCCTAGAATATTGAAATTAGTGTATCCTTCTAATGTCGTGTTTGTTGTAGGTGATAAATTATTGTGAATCATTAGCTCTTACTCTTTTATTTAAAGTGTCTTTTTAATATTTATGTTTTTTTTTTTTTTGAAGAAATCTTTATGTTGTCTTTGCTGCATATCGTTGTGTTGGTAATTTTTGGGTGTCCATGGAGATGCGGAGATTGGGTTTTAAATCCAGTAATTGATTTCGTTCCCTTTTGGCTTGGAGGTCACAAATTCAAATCCAGAAAAAAGGCTTATTTGCAATGAAGCAAATTACTACCTGTACCCATTTTCAGTCTCTCATGGCACACTTTTCATTATAACAACAACAAATAAGCCTCAATCGAAATTACTTGGGGTAGGCCGTAGGTTACATGGATCAAAAGCTTACACTCAACTCGATTAGTTGCAGTTAATGATGTGTTTCCACAATCTCTTAAATCCTTCCTACTTAATGCACCTAAGCTATCTTAGATCTACCCCCTATGTTATGGAATTCCTTGAACTTTTATTATGTTAAGTTTATTAATTGGGTATTTGCAGGCCATATTATGGGTGGCATACTTTTAATTACTTTCCGAAAATAGTCTGAAGTTTTTTCTCATTTTATTGAACATTAAACTTACCAAGAATTTTGAACCGCCAGTCAGTTGGAAGGTCAATTCTGTTTTATTGAGCCAAAGGCCTTGATGTTAAACACAATATTGTGTACCTAGACTTTAAAGACCATGCAATTGGAAGAGCCTTTTTCATTTTACCAAAGCATAAATGTAAGAAAGATTTTTTCCCTTTTTTACTGATCTTAAGATTAAGATTGATATGTCCTTAAACAAGGCTGATGTTGACAGTATATTTCCTTTTATTCGTCTCCTAATTTCTCAACTGCATTTTCTTTATTTCCCTTTGATATGTTTTTTTAGGCCCCTTCAATATGTTAAACTATTGAAGGATTCTGTTACGCTTCCTTGATCTTCAACTTCAAGTACCCATATGTCAGCCTCTGTTACACGTCATATTCCATGAACCAATCCCCTTCTCTACAATATATTGCCGCAATGAAAAGTTTGTTCAAAATTTTTACGCAATGTGCATGTTCTCAATTCATATAATCCATGGGTTTTTTGTCTGAACTCTGAAGGTTATGAATTTGCCCTGTTACTATATTTGCCTGCAAGCTTATCTTTTGTTTCATTTAGTTCCACACACCGCCTCCAATTTTTCTCGACCTTTTTCCCAATTGAAAAAATAATGTATATAATCATGGATGCAGGTTTTGGAGGAAACAGGTTTTGACATTTCAAAGCTGCTGAAAATAGAGAACAATATTGAGGTCACTGTTGGAGAACAAAGAGTCCGACTTTACATAGTTGAAGGTGTCAAGGAAGATACCCTTTTTGCACCTCTGACCAAAAAGGAGATCAGTGTATGTTCTTACTTTTTTAGAATAAAAAAAAATCATTTTTTCTTGCTTACTTAGACTTGGGATTTTCTCAAAAACACTTCAGTTAATTTTTTTTCCTCTATCTTTTCTTCTTGATAAGCAGATAAGCAGATAAGCAGATATGCGAATCTTTTATTGAGTTTTTCTATTCAATTGATTGAGGAGAAAGAAATTATTCTTTTCTTGGATTTCAACATTGAGTTATGGCTGGTTTCAATGTAATTCACACTTTCTTATTAGTTGATTTTTTTTTTTCTATTAAGAAGCATTATTATTTTAGGTGACCCCAAATAATTTGGGACTGAGGCTTGGTTGTTGCCTTTTTGAGAAGAACTATTAGTTGAATTTCATTTATTTACTTGGTAATCTACATACTTTTCTAGGTTTATATCTTATTTGACTAATGAGATTATCATTGATGGTTCACATTCAGTTATGATTTTTGAGGTTTGTTAAATATTGTCTTTGTAACTATGGTATCTAATGTGAGTGTTAATATTGTCATCTTTGTAAATTATTTTTTAATCTCAATTGGTATTTCTCATTGCATTTTGTTTTTCCGTTTTCCTCAAAACTACCTTTTTCCGCAAGGTTACCCAGTGATAACCAATTTCAGTGTGAAATTGTTTTGCCCGATTTTGTCGAGTCTACCATTTTTTATTGACTGTTTCTTGGTAACTAAAAGCTATTTTACTCATTATGCTGTAATGTATTCAGGAGATTTCGTGGATTCGGATTGATGAGCTCCAGTCTACTAACAATGACATAGTATCACGAGGCTTCAATGGTCTGAAGCTTTACATGGTTGGTCCGTTCTTGATGTGAGTACCAGATCTTTAAGTTCAATGGGATGGAATTCTTTTCTGTTTGGCCATTCATACAAATTTTATCACATCATGCAGGCAACTAAAATTATGGATCTTAGCTCATCAGCCCCGTAATGCAACAAAGTCAGAGTCATTTTCAAGAGGTATCTACTTCTTACTTCATTCCTGTCCTGCCAGTTCAGCGTCTCTCGATATTCATAGTTCTGCTCACTGTCTTTGCCGAAAGACTTTTACCCTCTTTCTGAACAAACTCAAGAATCACAATTATTATTAACATTTCCATGTTCAAATAATTTGTTGGCTCCATTAGTCCTTCAATGGAAGTTTCCAATTTGAAGTCTTTGGTTTCCCTTTATTCATCATTCTAAAGTCAGTCTATCCAGACCATTCTTACCTTACATCAAATGTTCAAATGATTTACATGCAAAAAAGACATGATGTACAGTTGATTATATCAACCTACTGGTTAACAAGTTTAATTCTTTCTGGAGATGAGAAAGTTTTGCGAATGTTTAATCTGTATTTCCTTGTTAGTTCTGTCAATGGCACAGTTTTGATTCGCCTTTTGTTTCTATGATGAAGGAATTTGTGTGTGGAAGGCGAAAAACAACGTTACGGGAGGCACGACCCCTGAGACCCAGCTAAACAGAAACGGATCCGATACTCGTCAGCTAGATGTTCAACTAACCAGAAATGGATCTGATACTCGTCCTTTGGCCTCAGGTCCTGGAAAAAGCCTCCGAGGCTTCAGGTTTGATACTGCTTCAATTCTACAAGCAATGGAAGCGGCTTTCTCTGCACAATTGAAAACCTGAATATTTAGTTGCCATTGTTCTCTTCTGTAAAATTGTATGCATGTACATACATACAATGTCTGTAGTCTCTGGTATATGTCAGCACCTGTGTTCCTTAACTGTCAACATAGATACTGTACAGAAAGCTGTGACCAACAAAAGCTCTGTCGTCCAAAAGTTTCTAAGTTTCTTAATGTAATTTTAGGTAGTCAATGACTCATATTGTCAGATAAACACTGCCTAAGTTCTTGTTGAAAAAGTTATGCCAGTTGGTATTTTGTTTAGTTTGTAGTGTTGTTGAACTAGTTTAGACTTAATTGATCTTTTGTTTAGTTTGTTTTTTTTTTTTTTTTTTTTTTTTTTTTGAATTTCCAAAGATAAGCATCTGATCTCATCTATGGTCAAAGACCACCTTTGAGTTGCAAAAACTGATACTATAAGCATACAAATCTCGAAACTTATGTTTGAAGCGAAGCGAAAAAGATCTCACAATCTTTTGAGACAGAAAGGCGAAGAGAAGTCACTGCTGAGCTTTTGTTAGAATTGTGAATTGAAGGCGAATTGTTGAGGGCTTGAATGAATTGAATCGGAATTTGCATTGGTGAAGCGTAAGATTCAAGATGCATTAGTAAGATTCAAGATGCATTAGTGAATTGCATATATATATTTAATTTTTTTTAAGAACCATTTTTTATTGTTGCACATTTATGATTCTAATGCTTCTAAAAGTTAAAGAAAAATGTTACAATAGATTGATTTTAAATTTGCAACTTTCTTTTGTAGGCCGAGTAGGCAATTAAGTACATGCAAGTCACACGACAAGGAATAGAGGACTCCAGGATTGGAGATGAATTGTGTACGTTTATTAAGTATCAACCATCAATCAAACAAAATCCAACTTCAGATTTTTAACAATATGATTTTTTTTTTGAAAATAGACATGAATTGTGTAATTCACACGATTCACCTTGATTCATGCAATTCCCTAGGCAATTCTTAGGCATATCAATTTATAACATTGAATCGAATTTTTAACTCACGATTTGGATTGCGAATAGCACAATTCTCCAATCCAGATCACGATTCTAACAACCTTACTTTGAATAGTGCCGATGGAACTTGCACTAGGTTTAAAAGCTGCAGAAGAAAGTAGACAAACTTGGCAGAGCATAGATGATAAAAATCAACCACCATGAATAAGATACAAGTTAACAACAACAGTGCTGTAATAAAGCCTACTGTCAAATGACAAAGATCCAAGATTGCTAGTGCTATAACCTACACGATATGAGTGACTACAGAAAGGGATACATAAATATAACTCACCAAAAGCACAGATCAAAAACCGCATCTTCAAAACATAAGCCGTCTCTTGAGGATTCAAACCTTACACAATCAGATCTTGAGCTTTTCTATCCCCTCTACTGCTACAGATTCTTGCAAGTCCTTGCCAATTTCAATCCCAGTCTTTCCCGATTTTGCCGCTACTACAGATTGTTGTTGTAAATCGATGTTGATTTCGCTCCCTGCGTTTTCCACCTGACTTGCTATTTTGCTACCAACCATATCTACCGTAACTGCAACTTTGCTACTACCCTCTTCTACCTGTACGAAAGTTTTGCTCGAGGACTCGTCTACTTGAGCTAATGGCTTGGCGAGCAGAGGCGGCTGAGGAGGTGAAGGGACGGCAGAAGCAGGTGATTGCTCCATCCTAACAGATGGTGCGGCAAAAGCTGGCACCGCCTGTCTGACCCGCACTGGTGGAGCAACATGCACGTGGAGTGGTGGTCCAATGAAATGAGGCTGTTTGGCTGGAGCTGGTATTGGTGGCGCAGAAAAAACTGGAATTGCATTTCTTATTGTCACAGGAGGCGCCACTCTGTGATAAGGAGCTCTAAAATGCTGGATTGGAACATAAGGAATGGCATCCACGGCAGGGAACTTCTGAGTGCGCAACCCAGTGCTTTCAGATTGCAGGGACCATACCTGTGGGGAACTATCACTTATTGTGTCTGAAACTGACCGAGGGCGAGGGGCAGACTTTGGACGGATCAAGGGGAGTATTTTTGATGAGGTGATAGGGGGAGGTTGAACAGTTGAGGGTCTTGGTTTTGTTACTAAGAATTTCTCAGGGAATGGTGAGGGAGCAGTAGAAGAATTTGCCATTGCTATCTTTTCCTTCAGCCGGTAGTTTAGAAGGGTGCGTGCAATGGTGACTTGTTCTTGTTCATCGTTGTTCACTGTCTCTGATGATGAGCTTGTTGATAGTTGTGCCACTAACCAAAAAACATGTAATTAGAAAGAGCTGTGAATTTCAATTGCAGAGCTTGCAAAAGCTCACTTCACATTACAAAAATTCAATCTTAATAAGTCAATGCCCCGATCAAAGAACCGACCCTCAATATACCAAGGAATAAGAGCTGAGAACACAACAACAACAACAACAACAACATAGCCTCAGTCCCAAATTAACTGGGGTCGGCTACATGGATCAAACTTTTCCATTGTGCTCAATTAAGTGCAATTGATGGTGAGCTTTGCAAACCATTCAAATCCCTCTTAATTAATACATCTCATGTTAACTTTGGTCTGCCCCTACCTCGTCGAATTTCTACAGTTTCTATTGAGTCAAGTTTTCTAGTTGGAGCATTTGTAGGCAGTCTTTGCAGGTGACCAAACCATCGCAACCGCCTTTCCCTAATCTTTGCATCGATTGGTGCTACTCCTACTTGTCTTTGAATTTCTATATTTCTTATTCTATCTTTACGAGTTTTACTACACATCCACTTAAGCATCCTCATTTCTGCTACGTTCACTTTATGTAATTGTTGTTGTTTTACTGCCCAACATTCACTTCCATAGAGCATAGCTGGCCTAATTGCGGTCCTATAAAATTTTCCTTTTAACTTAGTAGGAACATGTCGATCACAAATCACCCCTGTTGCACTCTGTCATTTCTTCCATCCAACTTGAATTCTATGTGTGACATCATTTTCAATGTTACCATCATTTTGTATGATTGATCCTAGGTATCTAAAGTGGCTTACCTTAGGAACTTCTACTTCCCCTAATTTTACCACACCGTCATCTCGATGTCTAATGTTTCCAAACTCACAGTGCATGTATTCTGTTTTCGTCCTACTCAACTTAAAGCCTTTAGATTCTAATGTATTCCTCCAGAGTTCTAATTTCCTATTCACTCCATCTTTAGTCTCATCCACTAAGAAAAAATAAATAATCAAGTTTAAAACGAATTTTATGGAAAGCGATCATTAAAAATTAATAATAACACCACGGGCAATAATACCTTAGGCAAATGCAAAACCATAAACAACTCTAGGTTTTCAACACTTTGATCATTGTAACTAGGTAAATAATTCCTTTAATCAAGGTTGTTAGGGAATAATTGCATCAGTTTTAAAAAGCAAGAAACAAGCTTGAAAAGCGCAACAACAAACCTTGATATTCACTTTTATCATATGTCATGGTAAAAAAGGACCTTTTCTAGACTAACAGTAAGTGAAGAACCCAAATTCGGGGAAAGAACTACAGATGAATGAAAAGCATGACTTCTATGATTTGAGTGTGCTTAAAGTACATGGAGAAAAATCATTTTAAAGAATTCCTTGCATTATTTACCCCTCAGCGACTGCCAAAAGCACCAATTTTGACAATTTTTGTAGTTAAGATTTCCATGGCTATGACACATGACAATATATATGGCCATCGATGGGTCTTGTGACTCTTCTCATAGATCTGCTATTTGTAAAGAGATTTCTACCATGCCATCCATATATAGTAGCACTCCAATAGCCAACAATGCCTGTCTTTTCAATTTAACAGAAGCACGCAAAAAATTGAAACTTTAGAGCACAGAAGGCTCATGTGAGATAGCATCAGTAAAGTGCTGATGCATATGCCAGGGCACGACATATTCAATGGATCCAAAGAAACAATCCAGGGAGTAACGTACAAGCTTAAATTTCAACATCTTAACTGAGCAGACAAACAATCCCTCATATATGCCATTGCAAGTTGCAATCAAATGATAAGAAATAACTACAAACTCACAATGTTTTAGAGATGCCCATGCTGCCATGGCTGCATTCTTCTCTGCTTGTTTTTTGTTCTTGGCTGGTTCACCAGCGAATGTAATTCCAGCCAGCTCCACTGTGCAGGTAAAGACAGGTAAGTGCCCAAGGCCAGATCTGACAGTTGTGTATACTGGCAACGCCGCTCCAACCCTTTGTGAGATCTCTTGTAAGAGATTTTTGTAAACCCCTGTCTCGTCCTGTCCATTGAAAAAGTGTGATCTTATCACAAAAAGGCCCAATTTGTTGCAAAGGTGATAAGTGACTATTTAGAATACACACACACTAGTGGGAGGGCACTTGGCTACGCACGTGCAATATATTTAGTAAGACTAAATAACTAAACCAATTCAATTAAAAGTAACTACCCAAATCAATCACTAACCATTTTCTCTCTCTTCTTCTCTTTCTCTCTCCTGAATCATGGGATAATGGTTAATCACTTTTAAATATGCACTTTTAAGTTAATTAAGTCAAATTTACCTAAACACCCCTACTTTTGTTTTTCACAGATTTTTTCATGCAATGAAACGTTAATATTTATGAGCAATTTCGTCAATAAGACTATTTTGGCTTCACCACAATCCTAAGGGGTATTTCCATTATATATAAGATATATATATCTATATAATAAATAAAAGAGCGAATAACCATTTCATAGACTGTAAGCAAATTTATGATTTTGTCCCCGTTTATTTTGTTTATGTTAACAATTTAATCGCTTGCTTTTCCCTTGAGTTTCTTTTCGTATCCAACTCACACTGGGCCTCCTCCTATCCTATTTTATTGTAACTCTCTACTTCTCTTATATTGTTGTTCGTTAACACTATATTCATCGCACACAAGATCTCTCGCTCAAGCTCTCTCGGTTCTAGTTCATCTTTCCAAAATCGTTGTCTACTACCCTTCTACCTCTCTTCGCACTCACAAGAGTATCTTCGCTGAAATCGCTCTATTAGATCACTCGCGCAAGCTACTGATATAAATAGAGACCTCACAAAGACCCTCATCAAAGTTGTAAGAGGTTTGCACATGATTTGAATGCAAGTTTGTGTTTTTTGGTTGATTCGTAGGTTTAATTTTGTGGTTTTTTATGGTTTTGTGTGATTTTGAGTTTTAATGCTTTGAATTTGGGAATTTGAAAACTAGGGTTTTATAAATGTAGGGCTGAGGCGGTTGGATTTGTTGTTGCAATTGATTTGTAGGGACAGGTGTTGCCCATCATGCTTTTTGGGTGGGATTGCGTTCTCCATGCAGGTTAATCGATTCTATTGAGCTGATTTTTTGTGAATTTTGAGATTTTTGTTTGCATGGAGTGAATTGTGTTTAATTGTTACTTCATTAAATTATGTCCAATATGAAGTAAGGAATGCTCGATGAACCGCTTCGCTTCAAATTTTGTACCTCATAGTCATACTATTGTGTTGTACTATATGTTATCTATAAAGCGAAAACCTGGCTATTTAGGAAATTGTAAGCAAAGTTCTTAAATTGGTACTATAACAACAAATCTTCAATCCCAAATTAGTTGGGGTCCGGTGCATGTATCAAACTTTTCCATTCCCCTCTCGCACATCACGAGGTGTATTGCGCGGCAACCGACTGGGTCGGTGTACAAAGTTGGTTACCCGATCTTTTTCCTTGAGGTAAAGCTAAATGGTTGTGACTGTTACAGTGATGGATTAGTGAGATTAAAAATTGTTGTATCAATTACGAAAAAGCTCTGGTTATAGTTGTTTTAGCTATTTGGACTTCACCTTGTTTGTATGAGATTTCATATTTCCTCTAGGTGAATTCAAGAACACCTTTACATTAACTCTTCCTATCAAGTGGCTAGTTGCACCTGAATAACAACTTCCAACTTGTTCAGCTGGAGGATCCTTGAAATGTTGTTTGTTTGCAGTTATGTAATTGTTGAAGAAACTTAAGTTGGGGCAATGTCTTTTGTTCCATTTTCTTAGAATGGTCAGGGTTTTCCCACAAGCATCTGGTAGCAACATCAATGCTTGAAAATGCAGTCCATAAATTGGTGGGATTTCAAATGCTTGTATTGCATGGCATAGGACCAAATCAAAATAGAGGGGCAGCTTAATTGTTGTGATGATTGTAGAAGTCATACAAGTTACTTAACATGTGCATTGGCCTAAAGAAGGAAATAGTTGGGTCAGTGACAATTTATAACAATGTGTTCTCTTTGGTGTGATGACATTATGTTAGGAGCTTCAATAGACCGGTCTTTGTCTCTTAGTAATTCTCAGTGCACCTTTACCTTCTTTTTTTCTTTTGCCATGCTCATTAAGGTATGAAAGTGATAGTCGTTTTTTCATGTGCCAATTTTACAGCATATCCTATGCCTTTTATCATCTCAAAGTGCACATTACTATATCTTTCTTTTAAACATTTTTAAACTAAACCCAGAAGTTTGTAATTTTCTTTGTGCTTTACTTATTGGATTTCTAGTTGATAATGCAGTCACTAAAAGCCAAGCGGAGGCTTTGAAAACCAGATGTTGTTCATCCAGCTTATCCTATTGTGAAGAAGAAGCTTAACTTTTTTGCTTGACATGTCAAGACGACTTGTAAATGCTCTCAGTCTTTGAATTTTTTTTTGCTTCCATTATGAACTTCAGTTTTAGAATGAGCAGTATCACACGGGAGAAAATGCTGCAGCTTTTTGGGCAAGCCAATGAAAAAAAAAACTGAGTAAGTTATATAGACTTGATTAAATAAGAATTGGATTATATTAAATATTTCTTTATCAAATGATATTATAAGGTATACTAATTAAATTATTTTTTCTTCGTCTTCCTTTGCAACAATGACAATGAGGAAGAAGAATCAACATTAAAATAGATTTAGTTATTTTTTTCAATTTTAATTGGTATAGATTATTTTTTTCAATATTAAGAATGTACGAAATTTTAATTGTGACCATTTGATACTTTCATTATCGACTTGAAATATTTATAATGATATATATTAAGTTTGCATTTATTTATAATGATATATATGTTAAATTGTTATAAAACTAAATCGAGCAACTTAATCCACTGCATATTTTTTATTCTAAAAAATCATAATAGACTAATTGCATTTATGTCGTGTCTATTTGTACGAATACTTGACAAATCAACCGAAAGCAAATTTACTATTTTGCCCTCATTATTTAATATCCTCCGCTTATGCAAATCTTTGGTATATATGTGTACGTACACATATGTATGTAATAGGTTCTCTCATCGAATATTATTGGCAACAAGACGATTGGTCCAAGGATTGCAAGGCGTTAAGGCGATTCCAAAGCGATTTCCTTGAACTAGGCAAGGCGGTTCCCAAACGGCGCCTAGGCAGTGGCTAGGCGAACAAAATAATATTCATTTAAAGGTCCTTGGATAAATATTTATTTATTTATAGATCCTTAAATAACACTAATTATTTATTAGCCAATGTGATCATTATTTAATATATACTTCAAAAATACTAATAAGTTTTTAGGTCCTTATGTAACATTAATTGTATCAAGATTTTGTTATTAAGTGAGTATTTTATTATCAAACTTAATTATAAAAAGCCCTTTCAAATTTCTAAAAATTACTTAGAAGGACACTGCACGCCTAAGGCACCGCCTAGGCGATTTTATCCCAAAATGCCTAGGCGACGCCTTGCAATCACTGGACTGGTCAATCAAGAAATTATGGTTTTATTGAGTTTGTAAGTCACGCCGCTATGCTTAGGAATTTTTGCAGACTTTCTTAGGATTTGAGAAATGTTGTTGATACCTAAACTATACAATCTTTCTTAAGATTTAGCATCGTCTGATGTTGCATACTATATGTCGCAAGAGAAACTTAGGGGTAGTCATTGTAGCTATGTTTAGGGAGCTAAGGTCGTTGTTGATAAGACCATTGGACGCTCCATAAGATACGAATTTGTTAAGTTTGGAGATGAATGGTCCTATAACAATAATTTATTGTTTTATCTATTAGTCATTGCTTCACTCGTCAAGCGTTCGATATTTGTTTTAATTTTTTTACTTGTTAATAATAAATACTTAAAATATCAAATACTATAAATATCTCAAAATCAAATCACTATAAATAGGCTATAATTGAATCATATATGCATTTCTCGAATAAAAGTAAATTGAAGTCCCGCGAGCGGGTTCAGTCGTGCAAAGCACGATAATGAAACTAGTATATATATATACTAGTTTTAAGACGTGCTACGCACGATTCCCCCGCTCGCTTCGCTCGCTGAAATTAATTTCTAAGAATTTATTAACAAAATTTAAAATTGTAATTAAAATTTAAAAATTAGAAATACATGTACATTTTTTAGTTTATCAATATTCTCTACTGTGATTGAGATAAGATGTGAATGGAAAAACAAGCTAATCATGCTAGGACATTACTTCCTCAAAAAAAGTGTATTGGATTGATGAGTATGAGTTCATGATTGATTTGGAGATAAAAAAAAAAAAACGTGTAGTGGATTAATAAGGAGTTAGAGTTTGATTTGGATACAAAAGAAAAAATTGATTTGGAGATAAAAAAAAAAGTATGGGCAAATAAGTAAATTTCATTACCACTCAAAAATTTGTGATTCGTGCTTTTATATATATGATATATATATATATATATAGGTTTAATTTAGTATTATATTTAGTATAAATATCCCTAAATGAGCTCGAAGTCATGGTGTTATTGAATTTTCAGGTAAATAAGGTTTAAAGGAAGGAAATGAGAACCCATGAAAGCATAGTTGGCTCCGAGGCTACACATGTTGGCGTTGTGGAGTGTCAAGGCACAACGTGAGAAGGAAAGGCACGGCGTGGGAGAGCAAAGAAAGTGAAGAAATCAAGTCTGGAGGTCCGGCGCTGTGGTACACAAGGGACGGCGCCGATGCATTAGTGACAGTGCCAAATTTGCAAAAAATAGAAAGTTGGAGTTTTATTTTGAGTTAAATTGTAAATTAGGGTTTTTAATTGTTATTAGGAAGTATAAATAAATGTTAGGACGTGTTAAACACACCACATATCAACCATTAGCCACCATTAGAATAATTTAGCATATGTTTACTTTGATTTCGAGTATTGAGAAGATTTTGTGGAGAAAATATTAAAGACTCGACTTTTGCAATTCATGTTTGGATTCATTGGTATAATTGAAGGTAATATATTTATATTTATCTCTGATTTGTAATGATTTCAATTAGCCACCATTAGAGTAATTTAGCATATGTTTACTTTGATTTCGAGTATTGAGAAGATTTTGTGGAGAAAATATTAAAGACTCCACTTTTGCAATTCATGTTTGGATTCATTGGTTTAATTGAAGGTAATATATTTATATTTATCTCTGATTTGTAATGATTTCAATTATGAATTGTAATATGTGTGTTTCGATGAAGTGTGAATAGTCTATTAATCTTAAGGATCAATGGATCCTATGGTATGAATGTTATGCTATGAGCACGAGTAGCAATTGAATATAAAAAGTGCAATGGTTAAAATTTCTATCGTAACTAAGCGTAATGCTTTAGACATACTGGCCACATGTTTAATGATATTAGATTTTATGAGTAATCATGGCCATTGAAGCTTTTAATCCGAATATGAACGGTACAACCATAAAATAAATAACATCGATAAATAGTTGTTGATTAGGGAGGCACAGATAGTAAACTTAGTTGGTTATGAATCCGAAGATTTGAGACTCAAAGCAATGTGGAGCTTACGTTATTTACACTGATAGGTGAAGTTCTAGTTTGCACATTAGAATCTTTTCCGTCACAACAGTGGGTTAAAGTGGATTTAAAGGAAATTTGTCTGTTCTAATTAGGCATTGCACACAACTAATTGAGATGTAAAAGTGAGTGAAAAGCATAGTATTAAATTACCTAGATGAAGTTGTGAACTAAGATATCCTCAATATAAGAGTTAAAGTAAAGTTTATATTTTTTTGTTAAATAGTGTAGTTTAGTATAAACCATTTAAAAAGGGGATTTCCTTAGCGATAGTACAAAGTTAAATAGGTAACCAACTAGTACAAAAACTTTTCCTGATGACGATATCCGTAGTCAACATAAGTTGATTACAATATTACTACAAACGAGTCATTATACTTGCGGCACATGTCAAAAGGCATCATTCAACTTTGGCAACTCAATGAACTCATTGAAAAACTTGTGGTCGATGAAACTCGTTTACTAGTAATAACATAAATAGCTGGTTAACTAAGGGATTAAAATTTGATTTTTTTTTTTGTACAATTGATTGCAAAATAAAAAATGAACATATTGGTAGCATATAAAAACTACCAATGCACGCTTCGAAAAAAAAAAACTGCCAATGCGGCGTAGCCTACAGCTATTTGCAGAAATAACTCAAACCCAGTTCTTGCAAGAAGTTTCACAAGAGATTTGTATGTGAAAAATGAAATGTTGCAAGTATCATAGTTAGCTAAAAGACAAATCAAAATTGAGATTTGAAATAAACACAAATTTTCTACACCCCCCCCCCCCCCCCCCCCCCCCCCAAAAAAAACCCCCGAAAAAATAAACACATACCTTTCTACTAACTTCTTGAGGCACCCTAAAGATCTTGCTCCACATTGACATCTCAAAGTCATTTTCTTTCATATAATGATAAGAAAAAATCTTCCTACAATGTGAGGGTAGAAAAAATTACCCCCATAATTCAGTGAGCGGCACCAGTGGGTAACAACACACAAAGGGGTCTAACACACCTATCAACCAATTGAGATATAAAAGATTTTGCCAATGGGAAAACAATTTAGATAGGTGCACAGAGCAGTCAATGCCTAGAATGAAACACACACAACCATTTTTTTTACTGCAAAACTGAGATGATTTACTTGACAGCACATGATCCCTAATATATCAAATTCTTTTTCAGTCCTAGCTCCGAAATCAAAAATCATGTCCCTATAATGCCAAAACCTTTCAGACCAACACACATCACATCATAGTGGCCAACATTTTTTGGAAAGTAATTATGCGCTAAATAAACAAGGAAGAGATTAAAACTATTCCCCTTAGACTTCATAAACATGTTAATCCGGATTTTGTTTTCAAAATATTGGGTGATAAGAGAAATTCAAAAAAAAAAAAAATGACTGAGATGTGGCCTGTCTAACAACCAGAACAAGCATCATGACCAAGGGCAATCTTGATACTTAAATTATAATCATTAAATATTTTTCCTTTTCAGAGGCCATAGGTATTAAGAAGCCAAGAGTTCCCATTTCAATCTTGAAACAACCTAGATGCCCCATTTATTGCATCACAAATAAAACAGTTCTTTTGAACACATGATTAGCTAATCAATGTATTTTTATTATAGCAATTGATTCATTGTTTGGTCATGTTTCAAGCCATTGATGATTAATGAAATTTCTATTTTACTTTAAAAAAAAAAAAAAAACAGTTCTTTGCATCACAAAACAACAAAAAGTAAAAACTACTAAAAAATATATTCTCTCTCGGACTCAGTAACATCTCCATTTCACTCATCAGTGCCAAGACAATAGTACCCTAGCTAGTTGTCTCCGCCCTCTCCAAACACAAAACAAATCTACAAGTTCCTTCAAACCACATTCCTTACACAAGCTAGCGAGACCAAAATCTCCTTCTCTCCATCAAAACGAATCAATCAAAAAAAAAAGTCAACTTGACAACAGAAACCCCAAAACTTGTCTTCATTTTTCAAGTTTTAAACTTTTCTACTGTTTTCACAGTTTTCTGAAATATCGTTATCAACAAAACCTAAAAAATCAAATCACCAAAAACTGAAACCCTAACAAACGAGAATCAACTCAATCAATCAATCAAGCTCATCAACGAGAAACCAAACTGACTCACCAGAATCCGAGCTGCCAGAGAGTGCGAGGGGCCTCTGTTGGAGAGCGAGTTGAGCGCGACTTCCGCGGCTGAATGCTCGGCCTGTCTGAGCGTGGAACAGAAGTGCGGACACTCGAAGACCTCGCCGTTAAAATTGACGGCCGCCTTGAACCGCGGCGCGTGATCCGGACCTTCTCGAATGCACGAGTACGACGGCAGGTTGAAGCAGCTCCTCTGCGCCAGCTCTTGAAGCTGGTTCTTATACATCTCCGCCTGCCGGAAAACCGCTCACGAGAGATCTGGTGTCTGGGAATGCGACATCGGCGGCGGTCTTCCGGCGAGAGTAAAGGCGGTTTCCCGATTCAGGGTTTTTGGGGGTAATCGAACAGGAAAAGTGATGAGAGCGAGTCTGAACAGAAAATAAAGGAGAGCAGTGAAGACGAAAACAAAGAGAGTGTAAGTGTGAGTGCTCAGAATTGATTATTAATTACTGAATAGTTCATTTTTCTTATTTTAACGTTCACTGAAGACCGTGCGATAAACCTCGTGCTGCGTACGATCGTTTTTAGAGGTGCGTCTGACGGTTGTTGTTGCTATTGTGCATTTTGGTTTGTTTCATTTGTCATTGTAGGCGGACTCTTATTTTTAATGGTTCGGTTGTGGTGGGTCAAACTGAGTGCTTGGCAGCTGCATGGACGACGTGATCTTGCTTGTCTATCTCTTTTAGATTTTGTACGTTTTTAATGTTGTAAATTAAATTGTAAGTCAACTAAAACTTAAGGTAGACTTACTAAAGACTTAAGTGTAGAATGCATAAACTAAAAACTAGTAGAATAAATAGAGAAGATGAAACAAGAGAGAAGAGAGCTAGAGATGAGAATGTAGAGACTTCATTCATATATTGGTGTGTGAATTACAATGAGTTTGACACCCTTTATATAGGTCATTTGGTGATAATGATTATTGTACTTATACAATGTGTATAAGTTATACATACACTACAAGTCATACGACACATCACAAGCAACATAGACAATACATGGAAGAGTTGGTGTACATTGAAGAGAATTACAAGTTACATGACAATACATGGATAAGTGATTATACATTGGAGTCGAATACAAATTATGTAGAGCGTACAAGTTACATTCAATGTAGAAGTCATACTTGATGTTACAATTCAATGTGAGAGTCATGCTTGACAATGTGATCATTTATAAGTTTGGTTAAAGGGTCATCTAATTTACAACACTCCCCCTTGGATGACACTTGCTGAGAGAATATGCTTCGTTAAAACCTGTACTAGAAAAACCCGGTGGGAAAAAATCTAGTATAGGAAAAAAAAAAGTACGATGTTCTCGTCAATCTTGATTTGTAGTATAATATTATCGATTGCCTCATTAAAAACTTTACTAAGAAAACCAGTGGGACAAAACCAAAGGTAAGGAAAATAGTGCAACACATTGATACACTTTGAGAGAATATATATGTCTCATTAAAGCCTTTACTAGAAAAACCTTGTGGGAAAAAAATTTAGTATAGAAAAAGAGTATATTGCTCTCATAAATCTTTTATACGGAGTATAATAATGTTATGATTGTCTCTTTAGAAACCTTGTTAGGCAAATCCAGTTGGATCAAACCAATAGTGAAAGGAAAATAGTGCAATACACTGATCAACTTTGATAAAGAGTTTTAATATTGTTAGAATTGCCTCATTAAAGTCCTTTGCAAAGAAAACTCAGTGGGATAAAGCTATAGCAAAGGGATAAAGAATGCAATACACTAACCAATAAGTCATTTTGATTCTCCCTCTCATGTTCACATGGGTGAGACATCTTATGCATTTTATTATACATGGACATCGTTTTCTATATGAACCATTTAATGTTGAAGCATATGATTGCCACTCTTTTGTATATAGTACTTCCATCAAGTAATTGATTCATAACTTGTTGCTACTGAATGATCATTTGAACTTCGAGTTCATATTAATTTATACATTGATCATAATACAACAAATTTAATGCAATTTGATGTGTTTCAAGCAATTTCACGTCATTCCTTTTAGATTGGCTTATATCTCCCCCTAATGGTGGGAAAATTGCTTCTCCTCCTAATAGTGGGAAAATTGCTTCATCAAAGTGACAATTAGCAAAACTTGCTATAAATAAATTCCCTATCAGTGATCCAAGACTTCTTATAATATGATTAATGGAGAGCTAAATCAAAATAAGTCTCATATTGATTTGCCTTAAGATAATCTCCAGCTGCTAAAAAAAATCCAGTTCGATAAAGGATGTCGTGCGAATTTATGATATTTTCGCATTATTGATAATTATGGATAATCAAATAGATCTTTCCACATTATGAATGTCATTTGATTTATGATGACATTCGTTTTAATGTCCCTTGTATATTTCAGAAGTTAAAGCTGGGAATATTATACTTAGATTAAATCATATAGATAATTTTTCTATTATTCCGAGTAGACTTGTTCTGAACAAGACATTAACATTAAAATTGTTATACCTGATATTGCCTAAACATTAGCCTCCGCTAAGTTCGAATTCGAGAAATATTCACTTTTACATTATAATGTACATGCATGTAGCACGATACACAAGATATAAACTCATCGTCCCTATTTAGGTCACAATTTAAACACATCTTGATGTGTTTGTGTAACGGCCCGACCCTGCCCTCGAGCCTTATCGGGACCGCACAGGCAGTATGGCGCTTAACTAGGATAATCCCGCGCACCTCCACACCATCCAAAGTCCCCGTGGTCTTCCGCCCCCCCCCCAGGGTTCGAACACGCGATTTGGCAAGTGGGTCCCACATACGACCCTAAAATTACACGTAGCACGAGTTGAATTTTCGGGCCGTTACACTTGTTTTATCGAGTCATTTTCAATGATAAAATTCATAATATTTTGCATTTGATTTTGAAGGCATGGTAAATGTCATAAAATATTCGGATATATATATATATATATATATATATATATATATAATATTTATGAGACAAAAAATAGTCTTTCATATATGACAAAAAAAATGTCACAATTATGAGCGCTCATTATCAATAATTATTTGCCATTTGTAGTGGTGCACCACTTTTATTCCAATTTTTGGTGGAATTGCCAATACGACATTTACATTATATTTTCACCTTTTCCATGTCCATAAATTTATTGTTGCGATCATGATCATTATATGCAACATATGCTTCTTAATTTAAAGCTGAACTAATTGGACGGAAGCGATATTATATTTATAATATCTCATTATTTTACTAAGCTACCATGAGACAAGAAATCAATCATTAATATTTACTGGATTGACGTGCGCACTCGATATTTGTTGCAGCAATAAATCTAGGCGGACCACGTGACCTTATTTTTATTGTCTCATCAGCCATATTTCCACATAGCCTCAACATAGAGGTAATTAAAATTGTGGAATTATAATTAATATTTGACTAATTAAACTTTGTAGTTTGAGACTCAACCGCTCATTTTGAGCTTTTAGAGCATTACCTTTTTTTTTTATATTTTTATATCTATAACTCCATAGGGTGAAAATATATATAAAGTGAAATATTCACTTTTCAAATCTCTAAAGAGATATTGACAAATGATTTAAATTTTGTATAACACAACATAGTCTTGCATAGATGTTTTATTAACAAATTATAGTATCTAATTGTCATGACGAGTAATTCTTGTCGGTAATATAATATGGCAACAAGTTCAACTATGGTTGAATAATATTTTGAAAATAAATTTAATATAAAATAGCTTTCCCCATTTTTATGTGAAAACATAACATATGATTAAATATATGTTCACAACTTGATTCATTAATAAACAAAATGTACTATTCGTATGATTTGGTGGGACAATCTCCAGGTTGGGTGGTGAGACATAGTCTACTTAATACCATGCCTCCTCGAATGAGATAACTCGTCTCTCTTTCAATGTTTAGCTTTACAAGGGACAAGGCTTACCCACTATCAACTCAAACTTATATCATTATTTGTATTATAAAATCAAGAATAGAACAATAACTAATCGTTTGTAGTTTTAAGAGAAAAACTATATGTTGCAGATTGACTTTTGATTTCTGATGTAGAAGATCGTACAAGACGCAACTACTGAGCATACTTTCGCAATCGGTGACGTTATAATGCATAGTATATGAATAAAGTATGCATATATAAGTGATGCATGTAATAAAAGGAAGCAACCATGATAATATAGAAATAAATTGAACTTATTTAAATAACAAAAGTTATACCTTCATAGCTTTGTCTCCTTAATAAGCCTTCTTGAACTTTAAGATTTCCTCAATGCTAGAGTAAGCTCGTGCTGATAACGTGTTGTAAATTGAGTTGGAACTTGCTCAGAACTAGAGAAGGAAAATAGAAGACTAAGAATTTCTACTACTACAAACTACTACTACAAAGGAGAAGAGAAAAAAATGAGATAGTTGGAATGAGAAGTTTTCATTCAACTTGGTGTGTGAATTACAATGGGTTTGACACCCTTTATATAGGCCATTTGGTGATGATGATAATTGTACTTATACAATGTGTACAAGATACATACACCATAAGTCATACAACACATCACAAGCAACATAGACAACACATGGAAGAGTTGGTGTACATTGGAGAGGATTACAAGTTATATGACAATACATGGATAAGTGATTATACATTGGAGTTGAATACAATTTATGTAGAGTGTACAAGTTACGTTCAATGTAGAAGTCATGCTTGTTGTTACAATTCAATGTGAGAGTCATGCTTGACAATGTGATCATTCATAAGCTTGGTTAAAGGGTCATCCAATTTACAACAAATATTACTTTTTTGTTATTTTTATAACGTTGTTATGACTCTCAACAAAATTTCATTTAAAATTACTAATACATTAACGACTTTTAACTATCAGGTACTAGATTATTAACTAACAACTAATTTATCAGCTATCATTGCTAAATAGAGTCTAACTATAATGGCCAAAGTACATAATTATAGACATATAAAAAAATGAATGTTAGGTCACTAACCAAATTGGGTAAGAGGTCGTAAGTTCGAGCCTCGTAGTGGGCAACATTGTGGTTTTTTTGTCAAAAATAAATAAATGTTAGCTCTTTAGTGTTATTAGTTTAATAATGTCTTATTTGGTTTATTTTGTCAAACTTCCTTGGAAGTTAGATTTTTTTTTCCTTTTTTGGGTTCAACTTCAAACTTTCTACTCGAAAGTTGCATAATTTAAAATAACAAAATACATAATTGACAAAAAATACTCGTTAAAATGTAAAGAGAGCATGTGAGAGAGGGCTTTAAGGAGGGGCAATTAGGTCATAACTCTCAGCTTCTCATAAAGAAGATAATTCTCTTGCCTCTCTAAGGGATTCACTTCCCCTGTGTGGGGGAAGTTGGTGAACAACTTCTATAGAAGTTGCATATAAAAAGCCGACCAAACAAAATAAGTCACAACTTCTCTAAAAGTTAACTCGTTGCCTCCAACTTCCCTCCAACCAAACAAGGCGCAAGTACATTCAATTTTCTCTACTTCAATTAAACTCAAATTGTTTATCATGAAATTATAAAATTGTAATTAAGACAAATATGCCTAGAGATAGGATTTGCTCATTGCGAGTTTTTAATAAAGAATTTATTAAAAATTAATTTAAAGAGTTTTTGTTGTAGTAAAGTTAGTAACGGCCTTTCTTTTATTAAAAGATTTAAAAACTTGTAATGAATGTGTAATAGTAGGATTTATTAGTTGATATGTATTTTATGACCCTTAATTTGTGCATAACTTAGTTGTGTTCAAGGGCTCGAGTTCCCTCTCAAGCCCGTCTACTTAAAAATGGGTTTGATTTTTATTTGTAAACTCAGACCCGACTTGACTTGCTCATCAAATACGTAAAATATATTTAGTATGAATTTTTTGGAAAAAAATGATGAAAGTATTGTTTTTTTGAATGCAATGAAAGTATGGTTTGAATCTTAAATTTCGTCCTTTATTACAACTTATACTACTAAACTAACTTTTACTTAATTTGTATTCATTTTCAAGTAATTATTAAATATATTTAATTTATTCAAAAATAACAATTTTGTAAAAAATATTCTTTAACTTGAGCAGGTCTAAGCAAGGGTTTGAAAGCGTAATGTGATACACATACATGTGATAAATCACTTTGGCACTTGGATTGGATTTTGTTGATGGACCTTGCTAAAGTAATAAATCACTTTGGCACCCCAAATAGACACCGATTGGGTAAGCGTCATGTGATACACATACATTGAGTAATGTGCACAACGTATTTTGAGGTGCATCGCACAGCATGTACCCTAATCGATGTCCATTTGACATTGTCCTAAGTGCCTCAAAAATCATTTTCCTTTGTTGATACACTTTGGGGTCGCATGCAGGTCGGATGCTTGTCAAACAAATCCCCAATGACTACGTACATAAGAATTTTTTTTGTGGGCCGTACATAATATTTTTTAAGAAAAGAGAAAACACGATATGCATAGCAAACACATACATTTCGGCTTAAAAAAAAAAAAAATTTAAAACGCATACATTCGCTTTGTTCTTTTTGTTAGATGTGGGGTCAAACAATGTGCTTTTTGTTAGATGTGGATCAAATTATATACTTATTCAATTTCCATAGTGGCTTGGTGGGTTTGTTTAAAAATCTCCTTTTCTAATAACCGGATTTTATTAGCTACCGGATTTTATTAGCTAGAGACTAGATAGTAGTCACACCAACTCAGAAATCACTTATTGGAAGTTAAAGACACGAGTCTAGAACAAATTAACACTCTTTTTTTTTTCTTTTTTCTTTTTTTGTCCTACACCTTTTGTACTGATTAGGAAACTATTTTTTTAAGAGTTTGGTTAAATAAAACCCATATCTATATTGTAACTGTTATGAAATAGATGGATACTTCTATATGTATGTGATCACATTGTAAAACATGGTTCTCACATTGAATTGCTACATCAAGCATGACTCTCACACTTCATGTAACTTGTAATCATCTCCAATGTACACCAACTTTTTCATGTATTGTTTATGCTGCTTGCGATGTGTTGTATGACTTGTGGTGTATGTATAACTTGTACATATTGTATAAGTACAATTATCATCATCACCAAATGACCTATATAAAGGGTGTCAACCCATCGTAATTTACACACCAATGTATGAATGAAAACATCTCATTCTAACTATCTCATTTCTTTTCTTCTCCTTTGTAGTAGTAGTTTATAGTAATAAAAGTTCTTAATCTTCTATTTCCTTCTCTAGTTCTTAGCAAGTTTCAACTCAATTTACAACACGTTATCGGCACGAAGTTGCTTTACAAGAGGAGGTCTTGATCAAGAAGTTTTTCAAAGATATAAAGCTAAGAAGGTATAATTTTTATTAATTTAAATAAGTTCAATTTATTTCCATGTTGTTATGGTTAATTTCTTTTTTTTTGTTACATGCATATTTAATTATGTAAATGTACTTTATTCATACATTATGCATTGGAACGTCCCCGACTACAAAAGTATGCTCTGTAGATGCGTCTTACATGATCTTCTACATTAGAAATCAAAAGTCGATGTGTGACATATAGTTTTTCTCTTAAAACTACAAACGATTAGTTATTATTATATTCTTGATTTTATAATACAAATAATGCTATAAGTTTGAGTTGATAATGGGTAAGTCTTGTCCCCGGTAAATCTAAACATTGAAAGGGAGATGAGTTATCCCGTTCGAGGAGGCATGATATTAAGTAGACTATGTCTCGCTACCCAACCTGGAGGTTGTCCCACCAACTCATACGAATAGTACATTTTGTTCATTAATGAATCAAGTTGTGAACATATATTTAATCATATGTTATCTTTTTACATAAAAAGGGGAAAACTATTTTATATTAAATTTATTTTCAAAATATTATTCAACCATAGTTGAACTTGTTGCCTTATTATATTACCGACAAGAATTACTTGTCATGATAATTAGATACTATAATTTGTGAATAAAACATCTATGCAAGACTATGCCGTGTTATACAAAATTTAAATCATTTGCCAATATCTCTTTAAAGATTTGAAAATTGAATGTTTCACTTTATATCTTTTCACCCTATGGATTTATAAATATATAAATACCAAAAAAGGTAATGCTCTAAAAGCTCAAAATGAGCGGTTGAGTCTCAAGCTACAAAATTTAATCACTCAAATATTAATTATAATTCCACAATTTTAATTACCTCTATGTTGAAGCTATGTGGAAATATGACTGATGAGACAATAAAAATAAGGTCACGTGGTCTGCCTCGATTTATTGCTACAACAAATATCGAGTACGCACGTCAATCCAATAAATATTAAAAATTGATTTCTTGTTTCATGGTAGCTGAGTAAAATAATGAGATATTATAAATATAATATCACTCCCGTCTAATTAGTTCAGCTTCAAATTAAGAAGCATATATTGCATATAATGATCATGATCGCAATAATAAATTTATGGATGTGGAAAAAGTGAAAATATCAGGTAAAGGTCGTATTGACAATTCCACAAAAAATTGGGACAAAAGTGGTGCACCACTACAAATGGCAAATAATTATTGATAATGAGCGCTCATAATTGTGACATTTTTTTGGTCATATATGAAAGACTATTTTGCCTAAATATTGTTAGATATATACTTGAATATTTTTGTGACATTTACCATGCCTTCAAAATCAAAGGCAAAATATTATGAATTTTATCATTGAAAATGTCTCGATAAAACAGGCACATCGAGATGTGTTTAAATCGTGACCTAAATATGGGCGATGAGTTTATGTCTTGTGTATCGTGCTACATGCATGTACATTATAATAAAAGTGAATATTTCTCGAATTCGAACTTAGCGGAGGCTAATGTTTAGGCAATATCCGAAACAACAATTTTATTGTTAATGTCTTGTTCAGAAGAAGTCTACTTAGAATAATAGAAAATTTATCTATATGAATATGATTTAATCTGAGTATAATATTTTCGGCTTTAACTTCTGGAATATATAAGGCACATTAAAACGAATGTCGTCATAAATCAAATGACATTCGTAATGTGGAAAGATCTATTTGATTATCCATAATCACCAATAATGCGAAAATATTATAAATTCGCACGGACATCCTTTATCGAACCGGATTTTTTTTTATCAGTTGGAGATTATGTAAAGACAAATCAATAGGAGACTTATATTGATTTAACTCTCAATTAATCATATTATAAGATGTCTTGGATCCTTAATAGGAAATTTATTTATAACAAGTTTTGCTAATTGTCACTTTGATGAAGCGCCTTTCCTACCATTAGGATGAGATATAAGCCAATTTAAAAGGAATGACGCGAAATTGCTTGAAACATATCAAATTGCATTATGATCCATGTATAAATTAATATGAACTTGAAGTTCAAAGGATCATTCAGTAGCAACAAGTTATGAATCAATTACTTGAAGCAAGTGCTATATACAAAAGAGTGGCAATCATATGCTTCAACATTAAATGGTTCATATAGAAAACGATGTCCATGTGTAAAAAAATGCACAAGATGTCTCACTCATGTGAACATGAGGGGGATAATCAAAATGAGTTATTTATTAGTGTATTGCATTCTTTTTCCCTTTGCTATGATTTTATCCCACTGAATTTTCTTTGTAAAGGTTTTTAATGAGGCAATTCTAACAATATTAAAACTCTATATCTAGATTGATTAGTATATTGCACTCTTTTCCTTTCGCTATAGTTTTATCCCACTGGGTTTTTCTAGCAAGGTTTTTAATGAAGCAATCAACAAATATTATCAACAAATATTATTATACTTCATATAAAATAATAATAAATAAATAAATTATGAGAGCAACTAATGTACTATTTTTCCTAGACTAGATTTGTCCCACGGGGTTTTTCAAGTAGAGTTTTAATGAGATATATATATTATCTCTAAGTGTATCAATGTGTTGCATTCTTTTCCTTAGCTATGGTTTTGTCATACTAGGTTTTCCTAGCAAGGTTTTTAATAAGGCAATCAACAAATATTATATTACAAAGCAATATTGTGATGACCCCAGTTCCCCACGACACTGGGCCTTCCCCAGCCTAAACCCACATGGACCACATGACACATGACACGTATACTTTACCAGTCGTTACATATATTATACTCTTTTTCCTGTACTAGATTTTCTCCCACATGATTTTTCTAGTAGAAGTTTAACGAGACACATTCTTTCAACAAGTGTCATCCAAGGGGAGTGTCATGAAATGGATGGACACTCGTGCATGTATGTGACCACATTGTGAAGCATGGTTCTCATATTGAATTGTAACATCAAGCATGACTCTCACACTTCATGTAACTTGTAATCCTCTCCAATGTATGCCAACTATTCCATGTATTGTCTATGTTGCTTGTGATGTGTTGTATGACTTGTGGTATATGTATAACTTGTACACATTGTATAAGTACAATTATCATCACCAAATGACCTATATAAAGGGTGCAAACCCCATTGTAATTTATACACCAAGTTGAATGAAAACATCTCATTCTAACTATCTCATTTCTTTTCTTCTCCTTTGTAGTAGTAGTTTATAGTAGTAAAAATTATTAGTCTTCTATTTCCTTTTTTAGTTCTTAGCAAGTTCCAAGTCAATTTACAACAGTAAAAACCCTTATTAATAAGTTCACCCACTTAATTTTTTTAAAGTGATATAGATCATCTTAGAATAACATAACTTTTCTAAATTATCTCAATACTTGAGCTTGGAACGACCTCGCAACGTCAACGACGACTTTAAAGACCATAAAAGTAATATCATAGTAAAAGGGTGTGAGATGGTAGTGGTAGCCAGGGGTGGAACCAGCCCAAGAGGGGAGGGGCCGAATATGCCAATGGGAGAGCTCTTTCTAGATTTTATGAAAGAAATTTCCAACTTATTGTTAATCTTTTAAGTTTTTCTTAAACCCATCTTTTGGTCAATAAACATTGAGCTTTTTATGCTTTTGGTCCTTGAACTTTTAATTGTACACATTTGGTCTTTGAACTTTCAAAAGAGTGCACATTTGGTCCTTCCATAGTTACACTACAAAAACTACACAAAATAGAGATGAGGAATAGCTATGGGCTAGCTACTCCCCATTGTTATTTAGCTACAGATCTACAACTGGGGAAGTCATTGACCTTGTTGACCATTTTAGGAATGGGGTTAACGATGGCCCCCGTGGCTAATTGTTGGGCGAGAAATTTCCGTCTAAAGAAGATTTTATCTGTCCACATGGCAGTTGTTACGGTCCAAATTCTCGATCCTAGTTTAATTCCTTAATCAAGATCATTGACCCATGACGTCAGACCTGTATCGAAATTCGTGCATTGACCAAGACAATGTGGCTAAGGTATATGTTATATTTGTTGTGATGTATGTCAGTGTATTATATATGTAAACTATTAAGTCACTCCAACTTTTGTATATATGTCGATACGTAAGTAATGATGTGCCTCGAGATGCATGCCACCGTGGAACCGGGATAGAGAGTGATGTGGTAAGTTTAATTTAAGATTAGTGTAGCTTAAATAGCAATTTGATGTGACTATAGTTTAATTTGTGAATATTTTTGTTTTTATTCTTGTTCTTCATTATTGAACTTTTCCTACTGCTTCATTAATAAAAAAAAATTCTTCTATTGCTGCCTAGATGATGGACGAGCTACACTTTATGGTAGATTATGAACACTTTCACTCAAGCTCTTGTGGAATGCATTCTCATGATACTTTTCACACCTTATTTTTTCATTTTATTTTATTTTAGGTGATGTTCAATTTACTAATGTTGGTTTATTTTGATCATCAATTGTTAAAGGGGATAGATTGAAAGTTTTTTTTTTAGTTGTATGATCCATTGTTGATTACTCCATTTAGTAGTAGATGAAAAGATACTTACTCTGCATCCATTTTACAGTCAGTTTTTTTTTTTTATCAATCTATTGTATAACTCACTAGTTCATTCTCATTTAGAAGTTACTTTTTTACGGCCCACTTTAATTAATCTCGATTAACTAATAAATTACAGATTAAGATACTAAGCTCAGACCCACGTGGACGTCACGCAGAAAAGTCTAGGGCATGCCTAACGAGGTTAAAATTGCTATTTTTGTGTGGCGATTGTTTATTATTTTACTATTATTTAATAATTTGCACTACGCTAATTAAGAATTGCGCTTGGTCACGTTGTGCGCGTGTAGTGACGAGAGTGTACGACGTCGCAGTGTGCGCGTAACGCGGGTGTATGAGATAGTCTAGGATTTAGTTGCCACATCACACATCTCATCACATCACCTATCCAATCACCATACTTCAACCCATTCCCCACTTTTCTCTCTCCTTTCTAAAACCAAACAAAAAAAATCTCACTCTCCTCACCCACTCCCTCTCTCTACCTGACTCTTCTTCTTCCCCCTCTCATTTTCATTTTCTTCTACACTTCCAACTCCTCACCACCAAGCTCTCCATCACTCTCTCAACTCGGTCGCACGTCTCTTGCGGTGCTCTCTCCACTCGGCGACGCTCGTGAAGATCTCCGAATCGATGAGAGTGTGTCAATTTTTGTTAACTTTTGTGGAGAAATTTAGAGTTTAATGGTGATGGTATTGTTGGATGGTTGTTGTTAGGTTGTTGGTGTTGTTGTTGTTGTTGTTGTTGTTGTTGTTGTAATTGTTGTTGTTGTGTGCTTAAACAAAAAAAAGAAGCAAATCGTCTCTGCAAAGCAAAGACAATTTGAATAAGAAGATCCCCAGCAAGTTGGGCTTGCTGGCCAGGCCCATGTGGACTGGGCTGCCTAAGGCCAGACGGCCGAGCATCCCTGACCTAGGGTGGGCCGAACCGGCCCGAACTCGGGTGGCCCTGGTTGGATCGAACCAGGCCCAACCCACCCTAAATTAATTTTAATTAATAAATTTTTAAAAAATTAAATAAAATATATTTTTAAATCAAATAAATATAAAAAATAAGAAAATGGCCAGAAAATTAGGGAGAAATCCAGAAAAATCAAGAAAATATAATAAAATTGGAAAAATATAAAAAAGTAGTTTTGAGGACTTTTTGGGGGCACGACACCTCGGTATAACTCGAAAAGTGTGCCGAAATTAAACTTTTTTAAACAAAATCTCAAATTTTTGTCACACATTATAAATTCACTTAATGTGACTCTAAAATAATAAAAAATGATATAATTGGATATCATAGACTTATGAGACTATAGTCGGGTATCGTGCACGTATCTCGAAGCGTGAGCGGGACATTTGGAGATATATTTATGATTGTTTGAGGTAAGTAAACCCACGAGAAAGTTAGTTTAGAATTTACTTATTTTTCTTGTAAATTATTTAGTTCACGTTACTTTTCGCCAGTTCAACTTGCATGTTTACTATATTCCTGCGTATGTCTGTGTATGGTCGAAGGGACGATGTGACCCATTTCGGGCTCTCTCATTGATGATGATCTGATTGTTGCTACGGTGTTGGTCATACCTTAGACTACGCGTGAGATATCTCTCAGCGAGTCGATGATCTCGAGAGCGAGTTGACGTGAGGCTCACCTCCGTCACAGATTTCCTCTCATTTGAGGCGTTAGGCGGAAGTCTACCTTCTGACTAACAGAGATCCTCATTTAGATCGTGAAAAGGGGGTGTGGATTTCCTTACCTCTAGGGCCTTCTCGATTTAGTATTTATGTCCTAGGGCTCGATAGCTGTACACCACACTCGCATTCCATATTCTCGATTATCTCACGACTTATATTCATGCTTTACATTCCTGTTCATTTACTTTATATGCATGAATTGTACCTGTTTTCTTGTATTTCTTGTGAATACTAACTGAATTTCTCTGGGATTTACTCACTGAAACTTGTCATTGTTTGTTGGTGTCAAGTTGTAGATCCTACTACGAGCCGGGGGAAGGCGGTGATTGGCGACTACCTCTGATTTGGAGCGCCTCCACTAGCTTACTCGTAGGTGTTTGTATTTACATATACATACTTTTGGGGATCATCTTGGGAGACTTTTTCACCTGATACATGTATATTAACACCTATTATACATTTTTTGTCGCCTTAACTGATATACATGGTATCATTTTGCTGGGTTTCCACCCCATAGGTCGTTAATTAATGTATAACTTGTTTACATTAATTATATGCATGTTATTAAGACTTCCGCTATTAAAAATAACTTGAAAAGAATTAAAACAAACAAATTAAGTTGTAAACTTCTTAACTTAGCATATTTTGATAGAATATTAATATTTTAAAACAACAAAATTTACTAAGTCGGATTAAAAGACAGATAGTTCGTGGGCCATCATAGACAAGTGTGCAGGAGATGTGGCATGGATAACGTGGCGGTGCCCGGTTTGCCTTGGAATTTGGGGTCGTCGGTCATGGGATGAAAAAGCATCTTTGACTGCATCTGGTACCCAGGCGCTCCTACATGGCCTGCTAAAGCTGCGAAGTAAGTCGACTGTCTCTATTTGACACTGTATATACTGGCACTTCATGCAGTCTGATAATTTCTCGCTCGAAGAGTGTGCTCAGCAGTGGAAAGCTATATTTGATGGAGATTGGGATAAAATGCACTAATTTCGTCAATCGATCCACGATTACCCAAATGGCATCGTGCTTGCACAAAGTCGTCGACAACCTACTAATGAAGTCCATAGTGATGTGTTCCCATTTCCACTGTGGGATAGGTATTAGCTGCAATAGTCGTCCAGGCTTTCCGTGTTCAGCTTTTTAACCTGCTGACACACCTCACAACTCCTCGCATACTGGTTGACATCTGCATTCATCCCTAGCCACTAAAATAATCGTTGCATATCATGGTACGTTTTGGTCCTACCGGGATGCACTGTGTACTTGACTCTGTGAGCCTCCTGAAGAATACCAACGCGTAACTCTGCCACTGCCAGAGTCCAGAACCTATATCGGTGTCTCAAACACTCATCAACGGACTCGCGCCAATCTGAGTAATCTAGACTATGTGCCATGTCTTTGAACCTCTGATACATCACATCAGCTCTCAGACACTCCAAAACACGCGGAATAGATACTGTCGGTACTCTTATTTATCTGCAAATATGTGCCTCTGCAGTATTTTGAACCTTTGACAAACTCATAGCTGTTGTCGCCTCGAGTAAACCAAACTCATGTGTCATTTGGCAAACCACAGTCTCATTGTCTGGTCTTCTCCATTTACGGGCATGTGCTACGACATTCGCTTTCCCAGGATGATATTCGATTGCGAAGTTGTAGTCTTTCATCAATTCCAACCACCATCGCTGCCTCATATTCTGGTCCTTTTAGGTGAAAAGATACTTCAAACTCTTATGATTTGTATGCAGTGTGAACCTCTCACCATAAAGGTAGTGTTTCCAAACCTTCAATGCAAATACGACCGCTGCAACCTCCAGGTCGTGCACTGGATAGTTCCTCTTATGGGTCCTCAACAGACGCAATAAATAAGCTGCCACTCTATCTCATCGCATCAATATGCATCCCACTCCGGTGCCACAAGCATCCGTATGAATAGTCAACTCCTTGCCCGACTCTGGCAACATTAGCAACGGTGCAGAAGTCAACTTCTTCTTCAACTCTATGAATGCTGCCCCGCATTCACTAGACCAATGGAAAACTACGTCCCTCTTGGTCTATCTAGTCATCGGCGCTGCAATTTTGGAGAAGTCCTGTACAAAGCGTCGATAATATCTTGCAAATCCTAAAAAGCTCTCGATATCTGTCACGCACTCTAGTGAATGCCAGTTGATGATAGCGTGAATCTTACTTGGGTCCACTGAAACCCCTCGTTCGCTGATTATGTGTTCCAAGAATTTCACCTTAGAAAGCCAAAACTCGCACTTACTGAACTTAGCGTATAATCTGTACTCCCTCAAAGTCTTCAACACCTCTTTGAGATGCCTCACGCGGTCCTCATGAGCCCTGGAGTAAATCAAGATGTCATCGATGAAGACTATCATGAATCGATCTAAAAACGACTTTAAGACTCGATGCATCAAATCCATAAACACAACTGGCGTATTTGTCAACCCAAACGACATGACAGTGAACTCAAATAACTCGTAACGTGTGTTGAATGACGTCTTAGGTACATCGTCCTCTCTGATACGCACCTGATGATATTGAGTTCCCATATGTTTTTCCTGAGAATATACCTGGATTACCCCCACTCAGATAGGTAGAGTTTATGATTGAGTTAGTGTCAGACACAAAGCCTCTAGCAAGCAGACCTTACCGTACGTCACGGCTAAAGCATGAGGAGTTGAGGGCTCAACTAGAGGATCTATCAAAGAAGGGTTTCATACACTCGAGTATGTCACCCTGGGGAGCACCGGTCTTATTTGTGAGAAATAAAGACGGTAGTATGAGGATGTGTATAGACTACTCCATTTGTCATGGTTTTTCACTATTGTTCTAGATGTATGTTAAAGGTTTTTCAATTTCAAAATCGAAAGTGTTCCCTAAATCCAATGTAATCGCAGGTAAAAGTATTGTTAAGAAAGTTGAAGAAAGGTCTTGTTGAAGCAACTTAGTCCTTAAACTAGGCAACTCTATAGCAAAGTGATTCAACCCATTTTTTATTAAAAAAAAACTACTGGTTTTTATTCCATTGACATCAAAGCTTTGGTCATGTGGTTTTTGGCATCCTAATTGCTATGAAATCTTCTTTGAAGAAGAGAAACCAAGTTGGTTTTAGTCAATGTCAATATATCATGAGGTCATCAGCTCAATCAATCAATTATCAATGGAAGTAATTCATCTCATATAGCTAGAAAGGCAAAACTAGGCTGGGGTGGTATGGGAGTAATTAAGCCCATATAGCTAGAAAGGCAAAACTAGGCTCAGGTGGTTTGCTAGGTCGCAACAAGGACTTGTGTTTCTCGCTGGATTTCACTTTATTGATTACACACCAATTTTGATTGAGCCAAATTATTAGCTATGAAACATGCTCTCTCTACGATTACGGAAGGACATGAGAATTTAGCCATCTTTTCAGACTCCTTACAGGCCTTACAATGAATTAAAGATGGTTCCTTAATTAGTGATTATGATCTACTAACACAGGACATTCGAGAGTGTGTTGGACGTTTAAGGAACCCGAGTTTTCATCATGCTCCACGTGCTTATAACACTGTGGCTCACTATTTAGCTAGGAAACCATTGAGTTCTTGTACTTTAGTTGTGTGGACTGACTCTATGCCAAGAGAGATCAAATTACTTGTAATTGGTATTTTTGGCTAATACAAACTCTTGACAAAAAAAAACTTCATAATCAATAATATTACCCTTTAATGGGGGGTTATTCCTAATATTTACAAGCCAGATCCATGTACTTTCGGGCTTTTTTATCCTCTCTTAATGGAACTCAAGATCAATTTGTGCTAGATTTGATTTGAGTAGATTAAATGCTAGGACAATTCAAACACATACTGGTTTTCAAAATTTGAGACCGCAAAACATCTGACTTGGTTCATGAGCACCAAGTGCTTCTTCTTCTTGAGACCATAATCCAAACATCTTTTGGAAGACATAAGTGGCCCTTAAAACCTCAATGATGCGTCCACGAGTATTATTTTCATAATTATTGGCATGCTCAATAATGTCTTTGAAACAAACTTCTTCTTATTTGCCCCAATTGCTTTAAAAATAGGAACCCCTAAGTTTCGGTCATGTGCTTGCTTAATGTTGTAAAAAAAAAGGAACCCCAAAGTTTTGGTTGTTTGCTTAATAATTCAAACATCTTTTGTAAGAACTTATTGTAAAATCCAACATACTAGTGACTCCATTGCCTAAAAGCAAGCTAATCGTCACATTCCATTCATAATAAAAAGTTTAGGAACAACAAAAATTAATAATCCATTACTTCAAAAACAACTCAAAAAAATTGATTGAAATACTCCATTAATAAAAATTAGGAAGAAGAGCTTTTAACATCATAACGTAGATTTGTTGGCGTTCCTTATCTTCGAAGATTTCTCCTTCCTCCGGCTCCGGATATTTGTTTAAATCAACAACAAATCTCACCTTTTCTTTTGTTATATGAACATCAAGATCAGAAGGGTGTTGTTCCGGATATTTGTTCAAATCGAAACCAATTCCACCTTTTGTTTTGTTGCACGAACATTAAGATCAAAGGCCGCTTCTCTAGAAACTTGTTCAAATCAAGATCTTCATCTCTTGCTTCACTAATGTTCAGTTCAGTATGCCCTAGACCATCCATTCTTTCTCAAACAATTTTTCACTGATTCACCGATTTTTGGTTTGGCGTGAATAAGGTATGCTTCATCGATTATGTAGAGAATGGATAGAAAATAAACCTTTCGTATTCCTTGTGATGGCTTGCATCGTGTTCGTCAACCAACTTAGAGTCCTCATTGGAAATAAAGAAATATGAAATAATATGTAGGCTTTAATTACCCGGATGAGAAGAAATGGTAAATTTGGAAAATTTTCTCTTGGAATGTGAGAACGTCTTATATTCTTGACTGCCAAAAAAAGTCATACGTCCTATATATTTGATCAGAAGGAGTATGTTATTTTGCGAAATTCAAGTTAACTGAGTAAATTCAAAATTCGCATGATTTTGTCTCCATATACGTGCGATATGAGTTTCATGAGAGTTAAAACATTGACCCAAGATATTGTTTTGAATTTCGCAAAAAAATATTTGTAATTATGTTTTTAAATTTGAACTTTGGACTTTAAATGGATTTAACGAGTTGACATGGGCCCTATACCTCGGTTTACATGCAAGATAAGATGTTAGGGAGTTTTAGAACATTTTAGTAAATTTTTCAATTTTTGGTCAAATTGAGGTATTTTTTGGGGTTTTATTTGGACAAAAATTGAAGTGATAATCATGAAAATAAATAAGAAAATGGCAAATTACCATTGAGGGCATTTGTATTATATAGGAGAGGATAACAGTTAAGGGGCAATTCAATCATTCGACCTACCCTTTTATCAAAATCGAAATCGATGTAGGGGTTTCTTCTTTGTCGGTACCTTTCATTGTTTCCTTATCTTCGTCGTTCCTTCCTCACTGGTTTCTTTTTCTCTTGCTTTCTCTTTCTCTCTCTCCAGCCTTTGTGTTGATCGAATAGAAGAGTCGTGACTCTTGGTTGATTTTGGTGTTGTTGAAGGACTTTTGGAGGTAAGTATAATGGAAAATCAAAATTTCAATTTTAAGGACTGTAAATTAAGTAGGGGACTAGTGGAGTTTATGGTTTCGAATTGAAAAGAGGGAATTCAGTTGTTGATTGTTTTGAGATGGAGAGGGGAGGCGAGGAGGAGGTTTTGATTCAAATAAAAATAAGAAAAAACTAACAAACTGTGAAAACTAAATGATAAAGAAACATATGCATTGAGGGAGGGAGAGGAGGAAGGAGGTTGGGGAAGACAAATGGGGGAGCCTTGAGTTCCCCTACCCAGTTGGTCACTCCTGTTGATGAGAAAAAAATGGAATCGAAACAGAGAAGTTGTTGCTTCTCTGTTTCGTTTCTAAGAGGGGGAGGTTGGTGAGTTGAACTAGACCCAGTTCAAGGATCAAACGCTCCCCCTAATAAAAAAATATTTTTAAATTGGGAAAAATTAAATAAAAACCCTGGAAATTAGGGAAAAATCTAAAAAATGGATTTTAGGACAAATCAATGGAAATTAGAGATTTTTATGAAAATTGAGGATTTTTAGATCTTCTCGAGGATTTTGCATCGTAATGTTTGTTATGATACCTAAAAATACCAAAAAATTGAGATAATCATTTTAAAGCCTATTTTAGGTTAAGTTTCAATTTTGAACCATAATATGAAGTCAAAATTGAGATCCGGACATTCGATGAGTTGAATTGGAGGGATATCGAGGTTATTGAGTCGAGATAGGCCTAAAAACCAACATAGCCTCAATCCCAAATCAACTGGGGTTGGTTACATTGATCAAACTTTTCCATTGTGCTCGATCAAGTGCAATTGATGGTGAGCTCAAACCATTCAAATCCCTCCTAATTAATGCTTCTCATGTTAACTTTGATCTGCCCCTACCTCATCGAATTTCTACAGTTTCTATTGAGTTAAGTTTTCTAGTTAGGACATTTGTAGGTCGTCTTTGCAGGTGACCAAACCACCGCAATCGCCATTCCCTAATCTTTGTATCAATTGGTGCTACTCATACTTATCTTTGAATTTCTATATTTCTTTATTCTATCTTTACGAGTTTTACTACACATCCACCTAAGCATCCTCATTTCTTCTACATTTATTTTATGTAATTGTTGTTGCTTTACAGCCCAACATTCACTTCCATAGAGCATAGCTGGCTTAATTGCGGTCCAATAAAATTCTCCTTTTAACTTAATAGGATGAGTCAAGATAGGCCTAATTAATATATAATAAATTGGTAAAATTATACTTAACTTTAGACAACGTAATTTTTGATGCCGAAAAATAATTTTGAGTCAAAAATAAAATCTGAACATCGGGAAATTTATTTTGGAAAGTATTTTAGGGATTTTGGGACATGATTGGGTCAATTAAAATGCTACTAATTGGAAAACAGTTGGGGAATTGTTATGGAATATTAAAGGACTTATAAATAAATTGTAGGACAACAATTGGAACCTCGTGTAGACTAGTTTACTAAATTGGAGCGCAAATGAGTTGCGGTATCACATTTGTAAGATTATGTAAATTTCGTAGTAACATTTACATTGTACGATTATAATTTCACATAAATTGCATTGATCCTTGATATTGCCATTTTGTTGTACATGCATACATGGGTAGGGAAGATAAGGGCGATTCGAGTCTCCTTATAGTGTTTACTATACCATGGTTATAGAACACTATATTATACTTGGCGGGCTGGAGTCACTGATACTTTGCATCACGTAGTTATCATGAGATCACGTTGAATCAGATCATATTCCCAAAGTTTAGAGTAACGAGACTCGTTTGTTTATCCTCTCTGGGTACGAGTCCTTAGTATTGTTTACTTACCACTTTTGGAGAATGTTATCTCATTGTGGTCGGATAATAAAAATGGGATGGATTCATGGTTGTATTTAAATTCTTTAGATTGTATTCTTTGATTAATCTCTTGGATTATTAGGCATTTGATTATTACATGAGTACTGGATAGTATGATATTTACTTACCTGACATTATCGAATTTTTATAATTGGGTAGTGACAGGTTCTAACAGCATCGAGGGAAAAGAAAAACTTTTCGACTGTTCATGACTTGCTCAGTTATTTTCTCTATCTATCTCTATATATATTGTTTTTGAATATAATATATTGTATAAATGGGTTTTTGGGTTCATGTGCGGTTATGATATCTTTTGGAATGATTAAAATGGTTTTGGGATGGATTGGGATACTATGGAGCTAGTAAATGTTAGTTAAGGATTTTGAAAACCTAAAATAGGTGAGAATGAATAAATAAATTTTTTAATGCAATATATATTGTTATGAGTGGATTGTGAGTCCTTCAACATTTCCACCAAGTCGAGCTGCTGAAGATTTTTTTGAAGACTGGATTTTCCAATGTAGTCTTAGAAATAGAGGAATTGATGTCAATAAATTTATACATAATTTCACGAATTATTCATTCAATTTTGCAGAACTTTGAGGTGTAAGATTTACTTTTAGAATCATTTAGAGTTGATAAAGTATTATATTTGATGATAACTTCGAACATAATTTTAATTATTTATTGATAGTGAGATTAAGGCTGCTAGATTATCAACAAATTAAGATAATTTAGGCTTGTCAGATGCCCTAATTAGATGGGTCTGATAGTGATTGCAGTAGATCCAACAAAGATTCAAGCTATTATTGATTGACCAGCACCAACGTCAGTTACTGAGATTAAGAGTTTTTTGAGGTTAGTAGGGTATCACCGCGGATTCATGAAGGACTTCTCGAAGATCGTTATGTTAGATTAGTCATGAGAGTGTGAATAGGTATTTGCTTAGATGAATATGTTGTTGACCATCACGCCAGTGTTGGTGTTGCCAAAGGCTGGACAGGGATTCTCAGTGTTTACAGATGCTTCTCGTACGGGTTTAGGCTGTGTTTTGATGCATGACAAAGGTATAATGGCTTATGCCTTTAAACAATTGAAGATACATGAAAAGAATTATCCCATTTATAACTTGGAGTTGGCAGGTGGTGTTGTTTGCTCTAAAGATTTGGAGACATCATCTGTATGGAGAGAGATTCACAATCTACACTGATTACATGAGTTTGAACTATCTCTTCATACAGAAAGAGTTGAACACGAGATGCCGTAAATGGTTAGAGTTTCTGAAGGACTACGACTTTTTTGGAGTATCACCTAGGAAAAGCTAACGTAGTTGCAAATGCGCTAAGTAGGATACTGACCGGAGATGCCGAGGTTGTCAAATGTCATATGACGTGAGAGTATGGACTCGAGGTAGCGGAGATGATGAGTCAGTCGGTTATTCCTATAGACACTCGGGTGATAATATGTGTATAGATGAGGTTACAAACAGTGTCTACACAAAAAGTGTTAAAGGGTTATAAATCCGACATCTTGTACTAGAGATTTAGTGAGTTAGCTCATAATACTGATTATAATGATTGAACAAAGAAGATGGATCAATGTTTGAGATTTAGAGGTAGATTGTGGAACCATTAGTGCTATAGTTGAAACAAGAGATTCTTCAGGAGTCACACCGTTCCCGGTTCGCCACTCATCTAGGTAGGACCAAGATGTACCATGATATGAAGAGACATTTTTAGTGGCATAGGATGAAGAATGACATATCAGAGTTCATCGGGAACTGTGGGATTTACCGATAGGTGAAGGCTGAGCATCGTAGACCTGGAGGGTTATTACAGTCACTTCCCATTTCACGATTGAAGTGGGAAGACATTACCAAATTTTTGACAGGGGACTATCGATGAATGCTAGACGACACGATTCTATTTGGGTAATTATGGACATATTGACAAAATTTGCCCATTTCTTACCAGTTGTAACTATTACATATTTGATCAGTTTAGTATATTGTTCGAGAGAGATTATCAGGCTCCATGGGGTACCATTGACTATCACGCCTGATAGAGATGTTATGTATACATTCAGGATGTGGCAAAATATGTAAGAGCAATATGGTACGCGCCTAAAGTTCAACACATCTTTTCGCCCTCAGATTGATGGGCAGACTGAGAGGTTGATTTAGGTTCTCGATGATATGCTCAGGGCTTGTGTATTTGAGTTTGACGGATCTTAAGAGAAACAACTACCGTCGTGTGAGTTTGCATAAAAAACAATTATCGAGCTAGCATTGAGATGACGCCATTTGAGGCTTTATATGGTAAATTGTGTCACTCGCCATCGTGTTGGGCTGAGCCAGAGGACTGGGAGTTAGTGGGGCCTGAAATTGTTATTGATCACATGGAGAAGCTACGACATATTCGTCAGATGCTTAAAGGGGCCTAAGAGAGGCGGCAAAAGTATGTAGATACATATCGCAACGATCTCACGTACATCGGAAGAGCCTTTATGTAGAAGGTTTCTTCTCGGAATGGTATTTACAGATTTTGTTTGAGATGTAAGTTAGCACCGAGATTCATCGAGCTTTTCAAAATCAAGAATGGGTCGGGAATGTTTCTTATGAGCTTGAGTTGCCTCCACAAATGTCAAGGGCTCATCCAGTCTTCCATATTTCTATGCTTTGACTGGCTAAGTCGAAGGCAGACGCACGACCAACGGTTGACTTGAGCCAGATTGACCTAAGTGAGGATGTTACTTATGAGGAACAACTAGTATAGATTTTAGACCGAAAGGTACATCAGTTGAGAGACAAGTCTATCCCAAAGGTGTTTGTCAAGTAGCAGTTCCATGGTGACTCGAAATTCATTTGAGAGCGAGAATACTATATGCAAGATAGTTTTTCGTACCTTTTCGAGTCATGTATAACCTTAACTTGAAGTTGAATTTCAAGGAAAAGATTTCCATTAGTTGGGAAGATTTGTCATGGCCCAAATTCTTAATCTTAGTTTAGTTTCTTAATCAGGATCATTGACTCGTGATGCAGGATCCATATCGAGATACGTGCACTGATCTAGCCAATGTGGCCGATGTATATATTATATTTGTTATGATGTTTGCCTAGTGTTTTTTATGTGTAGACTACTAAGTCACTCCTACTTGTGTGTACATGTCGAGACGTGAGCGGTGATGCACCTTGAGATGCATGGTGATGTGGTAGAAAGTGATGTCGTAAGTTTAGCTAAAGATTAGTGTGGCTTAAATAGCAATTTGATGTGGCTATGGTTTAATTTGTATAAATGAAACCGAAGTTAGCAAGATAATGCATTAGACATTAATGTTCCTTAAGATACGTGTGGACACATCACAAAACCAATTAAGTTAAGATTGGTGTTATCAAGGATGAGGTAGTAGATTGTGAGGTTACAATTGAAGTCATTAGAATGGTCTAGAGATATAAGACTTAAATAAGATCAAGGGCTATAAATTCAACTCAACTATATATAAATATGTAAGATGAGATAAACATGCAATTCACTTTTCATTTGGTCTAAAAAGAGAGAAGAATATATGTAAGATGAGATAAACATGCAACTCAAAGAATTATGAGGAGATTTTAGTGAATTTGAGAGGGATTGATTGAGTTGGTGATGTTCTACAACTAGGTATGCTAGTATACACAATCATTTTGTAAAAGTTTGTTATAAAAAATTAAAGTTTTACTTTAGTTATAGTTTTTGATTAATTTCAAAGGTAAATGTAATCATTGTCAAAATTGGTTTATAGATTTGGATTCCTCACAAAAAATCAGTAAATTTGCTATCAAGAAAATCTGAATTTCGATTTGAATTGACAAACGTATATGGTTTTGAAGTTGTATAGGTTCTTAAAGGAGTTTTTTAGCAAAAGCTATGACTTTAGAGTTTTTTTTATTGGTTTAATCCAATTTTGATAGTTTGTATAAGTCCTAAAACACCCTAATTAATCTCAGGAATCTAGGAAAAAGTTGGTGTGCATGCCGCAAATATAACAGCTCGCTTGTAGTAATAGTGTAATCAACTTACGTTGACTACGGATATCGTCGTCATAGAAAGGTGTATGCACTCACTACGTATTTAACTAAAATTACTCTATTGTTAAGGAAACTCTTTTAATTGGTTTTATAACTAAACTAAACTAATCTATGCTAATGAATCAATGCAAATTATTGAAATTCTTATATTAAGACTATCTTAGTTTGCAACTTCACCTAGGTAATGAAATACTATGCTTTTCAACTAACTTTATCATCTTTATTATGTATTTGCAATGTCTAATTAGAATATACACATTTCCTTCAAATCCTATTTAACCCACTGTCGTGACGGAAAAGATTCTAATGTGCAAAACTAAAACTCTACCTATCGGTGTGAATAACGCAACCTCCGCATTGCTTTATTGTTCCAAATCTTTATATTTATAACCAATTAAGTTTACTATCCGTGTCTTCCTAATCAACAACTATTGCTTGATGTTGTGTATTTTATGGTTGTACCGTCTATATCCGGCTTAAAAGCTTCAATGACCATGATAACTTCTAAAATCTAATATCAACTAGCGCGTGATCAATACAAATTCTAACCATTGCACTTTTTATATTTCTATTCTATTCATGTTTATACCATAACATTCTTATAGGATCCATTTATCCTTAAGATTAATAGACTATTCATACGTCATTGAAACAAACATGCACATAATGGTATTCATTGAAATCATAGATATAAAAGAATAACTTCAATTAAATCAAATAACACAATGTCCGAATCACCACACATAAGTCTTCAATGCCTTCTCTCCATAAATCATCTTAATACTCAAGAATAAGTAAAATTATGCTAAACTATATTAATGGTGGCTAATCTCTTGTATGCTATATGTTTACCACATTCTCCTATCTATTTATACTCCTTAATCACGTTTCCAAACAATTAAAAATCATACTTTACAATTTAACATGAAATAGAACTCTAACTTTCTTTTTTCTTTTGTCTCGGCGCTGTCACTTAAACCTGACGTTGTATGTGTATTGTCGCGGTGTTGCCACTAGCCACCACTTTTGTGTGCAAATCCCTCTTTCAGTAGACTTGGCATTGTCATTCCTGTCTTCGGCGTCGTCCCTTTATACTCTACTGCGCCGCCACTGCGCTGAGCCTCCTTTTGTCTCTTTTCTTCTCTTCCTTGCTCTCCCACGCTATGCCCATGTCTTCCATGTTGTGCCTATGTGCCCCCACAGTGACATTTATCGAGCATGCACAACAATTTCTGGTATTTTAATATTATTTTGTGGTAGTGATAAATGAGATATCGTCTCTTTATGGATTTTTCAAATCTCTTAAGAATTAAGGCTACCTTAAAGTTTTACTGGATTTAATTTGTTTAATTTAATTAAACGGAAATTAAAAACTTAATAATATGCAAACAAAATAAACAATTAATTAAAATAACTAAACTTTAATCAACTTAAACTTAATAAACTAACCTAATATAATTCAAAGTAATAATTCATATAATCAATAAATCAATGTAAATTAAATATCTAAACAAACATCTAAACAAACCCCAACTAAAGATTACAATATATTTGGACTGCTTCCAAACACTAGAACATAACTTTACTTAACATTATAGTTATAATTATATCATATAAAATCTTGGAATCATTAAATCCTATTCATAATAGATTGATAGCCTTAAGCGAGCCACCGATTTTTCTAAATTTAATGAAAATGTCACATTCTTATCAATGTAAATTTACCTATTGGATAAAATGAAACACCGTAGAAATATGATAGCATTACGCTTAATAAAAATCATGCATAATCTAAGCCAATATTAATCGAAGCCACATAATAGACAACTCAGAACACAATCACCTAAAACACCCACTCGCAAAAAGCCCTATAGATTAATCATAGTTACTACATCTATAATTGTTTTCAATAGCTATAGACATAGATTTGGATACTCTATATTAAGTAACATATTGGTCACTATGCACTTAATATAAAGAACCACTAGTTGTAGTATGCAAAAATAACTTGTTTAATCCATGATTGACTTGTATGAATCTATTTAAAGCATTAAGTATATGATTCCATAATTATAATTATATAATAATCCAAATTATATTACATATCTAGGGTTTATTTAGATTAACTAACTACTCACTCGTGCTAGAAATAAATAATGCAAATATGTAATAAAAGACACAATAAATAAATAGATACCTTAAAAAAATCAAAGCTCTAACGCATCTTCAAACATTAACTAGAAATATAGAATATGCAATAGAAATAATGTAGAGCAAAAAGAAGAAAGAGTTATTTCGAAGCCCTCTGACCTTTTTTATAGTCTCCCTACGTATAAATATCCTATATAAACTCAAATTCTTTATATTAATCTAAAAAAATCGGTAATTGACCTCGACGATTTGTCATCAATTCTTAACTTGTACACAAATTGCTGAAACAATCACTGGAAATAGCTCTTTGTGCTCCACTTATTCAGCTACCAATTTCTAGTTCATTCTCCAATTCGCTGTAGATTGCTGACACTTTCCAGCTGCCAATTTAAGTGGTAATTCCTAGTGTGTTTTCAAATTGCTCAACATCTTTTCCAGTTCAGTGTTTTGCTTTTCTTTCTATTTTCTTCCATTTCTTTATTTTCTTATTTAAATAATGAAATCACAAAACAAGAGAATACTAGTATAATATCATCATAAATATAATCAACCTAAATTACATTGTGAAACATGTCTAACAATTGACTTGTCAAATACTCTCAAACTCAGCATTTTGTTGTCCTGAGCAAAGGAATACTCTCGATCTTATTATGTTTCCTTTATAAACTGATTTCAATCTAATTCATCTTAACTTTTAAATAAAATAACTTTTAAAATAAAAGTGATTTCCAATGAAAATATATTACTCCCAAGTATATGAGATTTATGATAGAATAAAATGATTTAGACAAAACAAAACATCCCTTAATGATAACTCAACCACCCGATGTAACATTCTTTAGAATTTAAAGTTCATTATTAAAGTCAGTATACAATATAAGTTTTCTCAATCTCCATTGACAAACATCAAGCAACTAGAATAAAATCTTGAAACATAAAAACTATTAGATTAATTTTAATTTTAGAAAATACTTTATAATAGTACCACAATCAAAATCAATAGGAATTTTACCAAGATGCCAATGAATATAATATTTAAAATATGTTAGATTAAGAAATACTTCATTCAACTCTAGCATTAAGTACTCGAATTAAATTTTTTCTTCTAAGAGTTTATGAACAACCACATTTTTCATCTCTCATTTTCTGTTCTACTCCATCCTAATTATTTCTTTTTTAACATATTTCTTTTACTTTTACTTTTGAGTCCCTGCTCAATTTCCTATGACACTCTCACATTTTTCCATCATAGATTCCCTGCTCCATTTCATTTGGAATCTATAGAAATATCTCTATATTTATATTTGTAAACTCTTGTTAACATTTCTCACTATCCACTAAAGTTAAAGAAATTATTCTTTCTAACATATAGAATTTCATTAGTTTCTAACCTATTTCTTCTCTTAATTATGACATAATAACTTTCTCTATGTATATTATGTGAAAATACTTAATCAATAACCTTTGTATCACAAGATTCTTAGAAATTTGTCTTGCTTACCTTGCAATATTGCTTCGATCTTCTACCCATTATTATGACTAACACAATGTATTCAATTTAGTGTATACATCAACTGGTAAAGTTTATAAAAAAAAATATAAAAACTGATTCCTTCTATCATAAAATTTACTTGGGTAATAGAAATATCACTTCCATTGAAAATCTATTCTATGTTCATTATCATTCTAACTAAGAATAAAGTAAAATGAACTTTATACTTACTTGAATTCGGACGAGATTTGAAAAACTCCATCAACTCACTTGAATATCATATCAAAAGTCTCAACCTTTAGGATCAAGTCTGAACTTATCTTCTACCTTTCTTTCCTTTCTATGCTTTCATTGCCATTAATGTCATACTTTACCTAAAATACCCCAAAACTCATTCAAAAGCTTATCCTCAAGGTTTTAAAATCAAGTTGGGTTTTTACTATAACAAACATACCACGTGAAACATAAACGATTTAATATATGTAATAAAAGTGTAAATAAATATGCAAATATTAAATTTAATAATTTTTAAATGAATAGAATGCAAAAGGCAACATATACTTTCATTACCAAAATTTACCAAGAGTAATACATTTTATCATTCAGTCATTGATTGCATACAAGAAAAAGAATTTATACACGGCGGTTTCCATAATTTCGTTGTTTGCTTTATCATCTTCATTTATTTCTGTAGAAGGTTGGGAAATATAACTATCAGCTAGGTTGTAAGTTCCAATAGGAAATAACAACCGCAGAGATGGAATGTCTATGCTTCTCCTCGAGTCCTACAAACAAATATCATTTCTTCTCTCAAATATAGAATGGCAGTATTGTAAAGCCATCTCGTTTGTTGATATCATTTCTTCATTGCGATGAATCTTTGTCTGGCTAGACATAAGTGAAGAAAATACGATCCAAAAAAATACTATCCTCCTAGGCTATGATGAAGATAGTGCTGAAGTCGTAGGAACATTCGGTACTTTAACTCTAACCAATAATCTTAACGATATATGTGCGTCTTCTCTTATCTTTCTACTATTTTAGTTGTGATTCGCCTTCTTGCTTATCTCGCATTAATTGCATTGAATGATTCTCGTTCATCCTTCGAGTCATTGTATCCTATCACATTTTTCATTCATTGTACTCTCGCATCGTTTATGATCCTCTCGGGCAATACATCGAATTCAGAATCGAAACCCATCTCAGATTTCTTACACAATTCAATGATCAAAATCGAGAATGGCAATCCTTCATTCTTCGTAGTTTGCATGGCAGACTTCATAAAATCATGTTTAATTTTCTTAACATCAATATAACCTTTCTTCATAGCTATATGGTATAGTAGAGTAACTCTAGGAATCTTCACTTTAAAGTGTTGCTTGGTTGGATAAAAGCACGCATCTATAGTATAACTCCAACTCTTCGTAATCTTCTTAAAATATGTGTTTTAATAAATTTTAGGTGGCTTTCACTATCAAGCGCAAATCCCCTCCCCGGAGGTATCTCGAACGCGTTTTGGATTATTGAAAGGGTAAGATTCCTTATCTGCATAAATTACATTCGAGTAATCCTCTTCCTTTTGTTGTTTGTTTTATGGTAGATCGAACAATCGATTCAATCTCATTGTGAAATATCAATTTTCTTCCCTTTAACTACTACTTTATCCTACTCCTTACTAACATGCCCATTTGCATAAAATTGTCGTATAATTTTTTAGCATCCTCTTTCACCTCTTCCCGCATAGCCTCGCAGGAGTTGATCCCATCCCCTAACTCTAACGATGCTCATAATTTGATCTTCATACTTGCTCAAATTTTGAATGTTGAAACCTCTCTTAGGAATTATGACTCTTTTTCATCATTATAATACCTTCTCTGAGCTGTAGGTCTCATAAATAAAGAAGGGCCATAAGGCACTAAATGACTAGGGTCTAGATTCTCAAAATACTTTTTGGTATCAGACAACAATTGAGATTGTTCAATAAGCTCAGCCCTCCCAGGTTTAGGTTCTCTAATACTAACCCTAGTTGGTATAATATTCATTAGGTGATTCGCATACTTCTGCTTTTGTTTTGCTTTCACTGCACTCTTCCCCTTGTCTTGTTTACTACTCTTAAGTCTTCCTCTACTTCCTCCCACCATAGAGTAACTCAATTAATGATGAAATAGGTAAATCGAAATCCTATAGTTGAAAATCCAAACTAACAAGGTAAGGAAAGAAATTTTGTGAAAAAGGTTTTCGCACGAGTCTTAAAAAGTTAAAAGTAATACGTATAAAATAGTTGAATCGATATATTTGTATCATAAATATGTATATATTGGAAAAATTTATAGAAAACCCCAAACTCATTTAAAACATGCTCAAATTGAAAATGTGCATGAAAACCATTTTCAAAAACAATTTGCAATAAAACCTAAAAAATACATATGTTTGAAAATATATCAAAAATCGATTTATGTTCGAGACATCGAAATCATAAGGAATTTAAAGCATTGATTCATTACCTTGTTGAGAGTGAATATCTCAAGTAAAATGCTTTACTAGCTCTTTAGACTCCCTTTCCAAGCTTTAATTTCAAACAAAACACTCACCAAGCCCTAAATAGGTTGTATGAACTTGGATTTGAGATTTATAGGGTTGAAACGCTCTTAAGCAAGGTGGGATTCACTTAATTATGCTTTTATTCAAGCTTTGAAGGGTTGAATCTAGACAAAAATTGATAAATCAAGCGAATGGGTGCAAGAGTTTTTGGCGTGAAAGGGTTTATTGTTGGCGATTTGAGGTTCTGTTTTTGAAAATACGAATTCGTGCTTAGCGAATCAGGGTTTAATTGAAATTGCTAACAAATCACTAGTGAAATAGCCGAAGATTGGTATTTCTAGTTCAGTGATTAGTTCAACGAATCCTAGTATAAAATCAAAATCATTGACAAATCGCTGAGTCAATTTTCACTTAAAAATCTACAAACTAATGGCGATTTACCGAACGATTCCTAGTGTTAAATGGTATCGTAGGGAAATCATTGAGTCATTTTTTGCTATTTTGCCATTATATTCTATATTTGATTAATTATCACACTTAACAATCATAATTAAGGTAAAATTGATCAGTACTCAACAAGAAATATTACAAAAATGAATTTTGACATTTAATTATGAAATATTATATTAAATAAATGCTTTATTACTTAAAATAATTAAAGACAAATAAAATTTGACTAAAAAACAACTCGATAATTCCCCTCTCAATTAGGGTATCCCAAAAGAGAGTTAAGAAAAGAGAAAATAAATATACTAACTATCCTAAATCTAATAATACAGAAAGACATTGGCTCAATCAACCTCATTTTTATAAAATTATTCCAAGTTTGTAATCCTAAAATACTTCCATTATAAGAGTCAAAGTTGAGAGAATATAAAATAACTAACTAATCCTACTACTAAAACTGAAAATAACAATAAAGTATGGGCTGCCTCCTATAGAGCACTTGTTTTACAGTCATTGACTCGACTTGATAGATAAGGTCACTCGCCGTTCAATTTGAGCGAGTCAAACTGACTGTTAGTTGGTTTTTCATCATTCTTGATGTCTTCAGCTTCCTTATTATTCTCAACATCTGCATAACGTCCTTCAGGGTATTAATCTCGATGTGATGTTTTACCTTCATAATTATCATCATAATTGTCTTCATTCACATAATCGTCCATCTCGTAACCATTCCGAAGATTCATATAATTGTTTTCCATCCTAAGTGTAATTATACATTGTTCCACATCGAGAATAGCTCCGGCTATCTTGAGAAAAGTACGTCCCATCAATATCACATCATTTTTCTCAATCTGTGGTACTACCAAGAAGTTGATGAGATATTTGAATTGTCCCGCTTGCACTGGCACATTCATTGACATTCATAGTGAAAAAATCTTATCACCATTTGCTTTGTAGGCAACAAAAGGTTGAATAAAATCAATCTTCAACTTAGCTTTTCTGCACAATTGTTCTGATAAGATATTCATATCAGTTCTCGTGTCAAGTAAAACACCAAGGAAATTGACATCATTGATCATTACGTGGAGGAAAAGTCTCTTTGGGTTATCATTTTAAATTTCAATCATGTGTCCTAAATCTCGAAGCTTTAGTTGCACATTAGTGAATTCTTCTTCCACCAGTTGTTTCCCTTTTCGATGTTGAACTTCAGGTTGTTGCTCTATAGGTTGTTGCTTCTTTGATTTTTTCTTCTTGGTACGCGGTTTCTTATACATCCTTATTGTAATGGTTTCATTTTGAACGGTTTCACTCATGTGGATGCAAACATTGAACTCCATGTCCTTACTTTGCGGACTTTGTTGGTCAGTCTCAAGATTGATGATCTCAATATCCGGTTCAACAAAATTTTCATAATAAGGTTTTAACTTATGACCATTTACTTTAAGTATTTGTCTTGTTTCTAAGCTTTCTATTTCTACTGCGCCATGAGGTAGTAAATTGACAACTATATAAGGTCCCATTCATCTTGAACGTAGTTTTTCAGGAAATAATTTAAGTCTTGAACAAAAGAGTAGTACTTTATCTCCTACTTGGAAAAATTTTAGAACTAATTTCTTATCATGAAATGCTTTGATTTTATCTTTATAAATTGATTCATTTTCATAGGCGTCATTTCTAATTTCTTCTAATTCTTGAACACTCAATTGACATTGGTTTCCTGCTTCATTGTAATTCATGTTACATATTTTTATTGCCCAATAGACTTTATGTTCTGATTCTACTGGTAAATGACATGCTTTTCCAAATACTAACCTATAAGGTGTCATGCCTGAGTGTCTTAAATGTCGTTTTATATGCCCATAATGTGTTTTCCAATCTAAAACTCCAATCCTTATATGTTAGACTAACTATTTTTTCGGTATTCACTTAATTTCTCTATTCGATGTTTTAGCTTGTCCACTAGTTTGTGTGTGATATGCAGTAGATGTCTTATGTGTGGCATTATACTTAGCAAGTAGATTGACAACTAATTGATTACAAAAATGAGTACCTCTTATCACTTATAAGTGCTCTAGGTGCTTTTAAAAACTATAAAAGATTTTGATCTAAGGAAATCAATCACTATTTTTGAATCATTAGTTTTAGTAGCTTTTGCTTCTAGCCACTTAGACACATAATCTACAAAAAGCAAAATATAAATAGCTATTTGATGGTGGAAAAGGTCCCATAAAATTTAAATCTTATATGTTAAACATTTCACAAAATAGAATATGAGTTAAAGGCATTTGATTTCTACACCCTAAGTTTCTAGTTAGTTGGCAATTTGAACAAGATTGTATACAAAGTAAACAATCATGAAGTAGAGTGGGCCAAAAGAATCTGGAATCCAAAATTTTACGAGCAATTCTACGTGAACCGAAATGTCTTGCACATGCATAAGTATGGCAATGAGATATAACTGATTGTACTTCTAAATATGGTATGCATTTCATAATTATTTGGTCAGTGCAAAATTTCATAAATAAGGATCATCCCATAAATAGTGTTTAGAATCCTTTTTAATTTTATTCTATTGAGCTCTCATTAAGTAAGGTGATAACCTATTGGTGGTAAGATAATTGACTATATCGGCAAACCATGGACCATCAGTCTTTATACTATATAAGTATTTATCGAGAAATTCATCTTTCAATAGTATATGTGGTTTTCCATTATCTAACCTACTTAAGTAGCCTGCCACTAGATTTTTGGTTCCTTTCTTATCTTTTATAGTAAGGTCGAATTCTTATGGAAGTAGTATCCATCTTGTTAGTTTAAGTTTTGCATCTAGTTTTGTCATTAAATATCGCAAAACTACATGATCTGAATAAACTATTACTTTTGTTCCTAATAAATACGGTCTAAATTTTTAAGGCAAACACTACCGCTAAAAGTCCATTTTTAGTAATGGTACAATTCTGTTGAGCTGGATCTAGTGTTCTAGAAGCATAATATATAACATGAGATTTTTTCTACTTTTTGATCTAAAATCCCTCCAACTGCATAATCACTTACATCACACATAATTCCATAGGGTAGTGACCAATCTGGTGATTTAATCACAATTGTGGTTGTTAAAGAATCCTTGAATTAATCAAACGCTAGCTTGCAATTATTAGTAGATTCAAAATGAATGTCTTTTTGTAAAAGTTTGCGTAAAGGTTATGTAATTTTAGAGAAATCTTTGACAAATCTTCTATAGAATCATGCATGCCTAATAAATGAACGTATTTATCTTACCGTGGTGGGGTAATGTAAATTTTTGATTACTTGAGTTTTTGCTGGGTCTAGCTCTATTCCTTTATGTGACACTTTATGTCCTAATATAAGTACTTTATTTATCATGAAATGACATTTTTCATAATTTGGCACTAAATTCTTTTCTATGCATCTTTTAAGTATTTTAGTTAAATTAACTAAATATTCATCTAAAGAATTACCATAAACCATAAAATCATCCATAAAAAATTCAATGAAACTTTCCACATAATCAGAGAAAATACTAACTATACACATTTGAAATGTTGCAGGTGCATTATATAAACAAAAAGGCACACGTCTATAAGCAAATGTATCGAAGGAGCAAGTAAAAGTTATTTTTTCCCTGATCTTCTGGGGCTACAGGTATTTGGTGAAATCCTAAATAACCATCTAGACAACAATAATGGATTGTTCCAGCTAATCTTTCTAACATCTGATTTATAAACGTTAGTGGATACCGATATTTCCTAGTTTAGGCATTTAGCTTTTTATAATCTATACATACCCTCCAACCATTTTGGATTCTAGTTGGTACTAATTCTCCATGCTCATTTGTTATTACTGTAATTCCTATTTTATTATGAACTAATTGGACTAGACTTATCCAATTGCTATCGGCCATCGGAAATATCATTCATGCGTCTAATAATTTAAATATTTCAACTTTTACAATGTCCATCATAGATGAGTTTAATCTACGTTGAGATTGTCTAAAAGCTTTTATATCAGTTTCCAGGTTTATCCTATGCATGCCCGTAGCTGGACTTATTCCTTTAATATCGGCTATGGTCCATCCTATTACTTTTTAAATTTTGAAAATACATTTATCAACTTATTTTCTTCTAAACTTGTTAGTTTTTTAGAAATTATTACTTGTAATTTATCACAGTCCCTTAGATAAACATATTTCAAATGATCAAGTAAAGTTTTTAGATCTAATTTCAGAGCTTCAACTATAGGAGGTAAAAGTTTTGAATGAGATCTATATAAGTCTAGGTAATAAGTAAGTTTTGGTAGTTCATTACATGACTCTAAAGTACTTATTATCTCTTTTGCTTCCTTATCTCTATCATTATCTTCTTCTAAATCTTCTATTACCAAACTTAATTTATTAATTTTATCTTTTCTAAAAGATTTGTCTATTAATGGGTCTATTATATCTACAGTGCGTATAGAAGAAACATCAATTGAATATTTCATTGCATCATATGTATTAAAATTTATTGTATCATCATCTACTTCCTTTGTTAATATTCCATTTGAAAACTCAATCTTTGCATTTGCTATTTTGCAAAAAACAGTCTTCTAAGATTAGAGAAGTCATATTAGAGAAACTATCTTCTTTCATATATAAAAACATAGAAATTTGCTGGGAAGACTAAGCCATTAACCTTGACTAGTACATTTTTTTAATAAGCCTACAAGTTTAATAGTAGATTTATCTGCTAATTATATGACTATACCGGTTTCTTCTAAATGTGTGTCTGTCATTTGCAAATAGATAAATACATCATTTATGGAGGCTCCCAGATCACACAATGCTTTAGAAATTCCTATGTTTTCAATCGTACATACAACGAAAAACATTCTAGGATCATAACATTTAGGAGGTAATTTCTTTTGAGTTAGTACTGATACGTGGTCCCCTAGACTCACCTTTACGTTAGCCTTAATCTTACTGTGCATAAATCTTTTATAAATTTTTTATACTTAGGTACATTTTGAATGACTTCAAACAGAGGTATATTAACTACTACTTTCGTTAATGTTTCAGATATTTATTTTTCTTCTTGCAATTTTTTAGCATTTTTATTATCTTCCAAACGATGAGGGAATGGTGGCTTTACATTAATTGGTCCATCTTTATCAAATTCATTACCTTTTCATTGTGAATTTGGTCACTTGATATTTCAATTTCTTTTTTCTAGTTCTGCTTCTCTTTCTTTTTTAGAAACTAATTGGTCTGACATTTTAGGTTCATCCATCTACTTACCACTCCTTAATATTATGGTTGGTATTTTTTCATATAAAGTAGGATAAGGTTGAGATGATAATTTCCCTCGATTTACAAATGCAATCATTTGTGTTACCAATTGACTCAATTAGTTTTCCAATTCGGTCATATCATTTCGTAATGTTTGAATTATTTGATTTTTTTCTCTTTCTGAGTTATTCATGTTTTATACATTTAATAACACCGACGTTTAATATGATTACCTCATTCGATTGTGAGTAATTTGCATAATTCTTAAAGTTATAATTGTGATCAACAAACCCATCATATTGGTTCGTTATAATATCAGTTTCTTCTATTTTAGTTTGTTGGTTCGAAGGGTATTCACCATTAAAATGGCTTAATTCATGACGAGATTTCACTTTACTTTATATATCTTTCAATAGTAATTCAACCATGGCTTTTAGCTCATCTATCTTATCGAGTGGTGTTTTATATGTCCAATTCATGTCGCTTAGATTTTTTTTGATTAGTTCACTCTTCTCATCATATTGCTTAGATTATTTAGTCATTTTATTTATAACTTCTCTTGCTAAAATTGGTGTTTTATTACGCAAAAACCCTCCGCATACGGTGTCTAAGAATCTTCATTCTAAGTGATTTAATACTTTATAAAAATATTGCATTAAAGTTTTTTTTTGTAAATCCATGAATTGGACATAATAAAATCAATCTTTGATACATATCCCAAATTCATGAAAAGTTTCTCCAATTTCCATCCTAGCATTACTAATTTTTTGTCTATGTAAACTAATTTGTCTTGCTGGGACATATTGATCGAGAAGGACTTATACCATCTCCGACCAATTGGTTATGGAATTTTGAGGAAGGTAGAATAACCAATCTAAAGCTTGACCTTTCAAATACTTAAGGAAAGTTTTTTAATTTAACATAATCTATTTTTATATCCTTAGGTTTCAACGTGCTTACTATGTGTACGAACTCACTAATAAACTTTTGAGCATCTTCATTATCTTCACTATGGAAATATAATAAAGAATTTATGAGTCCAAACTTTATCTCGAATTCCGAAAATTATGTTGTGAAAGTTATACAAATAGGTTCATAAGCCGCAATATTCCTATCAGATTGCCTAATAGTTATTTTTTCCTCGTCTTCAGCCATATTATATGACTTTCAACATGAAGATTTTCAAGTAATTATTTTTAAAATCCTCAGCAACATCACCAAAAATTGACACGAGTGCATAATAACTTCCCGTATTTTACTATTATTTTGTAGTAGTGGTAAATAACATGTCATCTCCACAGGGATTTTTCAAATCTCTTAAGAATTAAGGCTACCCTAAAGTTTTATCGGATTTAACTCGTTTTAATAATTAAACACTTAATAATATGGAAACAAAATAAACAATTAATTTAAATACCTAAACTATAAACAATTTAAACTTAATAAACTAACCTAATATAATTAAAACTAATAATTCAAATAATCGGTAAATCAATGTAAATGAAATATCTGAACAAACATCTAAACAAACCCCCACTAAATATTAAAATATATTTGGATTGGTTTCAAACGCTAGAACATAACATTACTTAACATTATAGTTATAATTATATCATATAGATTCTTTGAATCATTAAATCATAATTCATAATAGGTTGATAGCCCTTAGTCGGCCACTGATTTCTTAAATTTAATGGAAAAGTCGCATTAATTCTTATTATTGTAAATCTACCAATTGGATAAAACGCAACACCGTAAAAATACGATAGCATTAAGCTCAATGAAATCATGTCTAATTGATATGTTGGTATTTATAAGCTTTTATTAGTTAATTTTAATGTGTTTAATATATAAAAGTCTCGAAAATATACATTTAATTATATTTATTGGTCATTTTCAGGTGAAATGAAGTGTGCGGCTGAATCCGGGGCGAAAAATACTCGAAATGAAGTATTTACATGCAATGATCAGATGTCAGACAATTTGCATCGAGTTACGTGCTACGCGATTGGTAGAATAGGGGACATCAAACCAAGTAGGCTCCACGTGTCACTTCACGGTTTGTCAACCACGTCACAAACAGTTCTCTCAAGCAACCAAACACTGACATTTGGCAACAAAACAACAACATCACGTCATTTAGCTTATTCTCCGCAAATCCGCTACCTACACGTGGCGTTCTCGGCTCTCACCAATGAGAGTCCGCCACATCACCAACCACCAACACCACATCACACCCGTAATCTTCTCCTCGCTTTAGCCTCCATCAAATACTCATCGGGATCCGCGTTGTACGGTCTCCCAGAACTTCAGTCTACTCGAGCGATTCCTCGCTATCTGCCTACGTGTGACATGCGTCACGTCCTCTATGCTCAACAACACATCACTTAAGTGTTTCTCACCAACCACCATTCGCCAGGTCAGCGGCTTGCAATAAAAACAGCCAATTAGCGTGCGAAATGTGGCAGAACTCGATTTTCAAGCCAAAAATAGTCCATAAATTATCATAGCGCACGTGTCACTCCACCGACCCCCAAAATTAGTTTCTCTAACCTCCCGGGATCAATTTTTAGTAGTTTATTATATTAAGAACTTTAGGGTATTAATTAAGACAAACTTTAAAATTATTGGAGATCGATTTTATTATTTTGGTATGCCAAATGCTCTCGACATCATATCCATCTAATCAAACCTAGCCTAGTTTGTAGGGAAAAAAAGTCAGGATTATGAATTCATGGCATAACTTGCGGGACCTTTTATTTATTATTTAATTTGACTCAATTTCTCATATTTCATTGTTGTTGATTTTAAGGAATATAGTTTAGATCTAGGGTATGTATACAGCCGATGCATGCTTTTAGGTGGACAATTTATAGTTATTTGGACCAATAAAGTGACAAACATTCACCTGATTACCGTAAATTTTTTTCGATTTTTTAGTGTGCAACAATTGAATCTAGGTTAAACTATGAGCAGATGCGATTCAGTTATTTAGGATTAGTATTCCCACAGATCCTTATTATTGCAGTTAGTGTGTTAAACCCGATTGGCAAATGTTTAGGGTTATGCATTAATTAGGGAAGTAATTAGTGGCGGACGTCTTGGCTATCAAAATTAGGGGAATGAGGAATTTCTGGTGGATAATGATTTTCTATAGCTAATCTAGGACAACTTAAATTAATAATTTTTAGGGAAGGATTGAAGACTAGATATGCCATTGAATGTTGATCTCGATTTGTGGAACAGTAGAACTAGGTACCCATTAATTGTTTTGAAAGTTATTTTCATTATTTTATTTATTTAGTTTATCTTAGTTTAGTTAGTTAAATCGATTTATTTTAAAACCCTTGATTTCCTTTTGTTGTCTTTAACCATAGAAAGACTACCAATCTCTGTGAGATCGACCATTTGCCACTATTCTACAAAATAGTTGGTTTAGGAACTTTATTTTAGTGACACGTTCGGCGCGCGTCACTAATCTTAGCTAATATTAACCGAAGCTACATAATAAACAACTTAGAACACAATCATCTAGAACATCCACTCGAGAAAAGCCCTATAGATTAATTCTAATTACTACTTCTATAATTGTTGTCAATAACTATAGCATAGATTTGGATACTCTTTATTAAGGAACATATTAGCCACTATGCACTCAACATAAATAATCACTAGCTGTAATATGTAAAAATAACTTATTTAATCTGTGATTGACGTGTATGAATAGATTTAAAGCATTAAATATGCAATTCCATAATTATAATTGCATAATAATCCAAAGTATATTACATGTCTATGGTTTGTTTGGATTAACTAACTACTCAATCACGCTAGAAATAAACAACGTAAATATGTAATTAAAAGACATAATAAATAAATAAATATCTTAAAATAAATCAAAGCTCCAATGTGTATTCAAACAACAACAACAACAACAACATAGCCTCAGTCCCAAATTAACTGGGGTCGGCTACATGGATCAAACTTTTCCATTGTGCTCGATTCAGTGCAATTGATGGTGAGCTTTGCAAACCATTCAAATCTCTCTTAATTAATGCATCCCATGTTAACTTTGGTCTACCCCTACCTCGTCGAATTTCTACAGTTTCTATTGAGTCAAGTTTTCTAGTTGGGGCATTTGTAGGCCGTCTTTGCAGGTGACCAAACCATCGCAACCGCCCTTCCCTAATCTTTGTATCAATTGGTGCTACTCCTACTTGTCTTTGAATTTCTATATTTCTTATTCTATCTTTACGGGTTTTACCGCACATCCACCTAAGCATCCTCATTTCTGCTACATTCACTTTATGTAATTGTTGTTGCTTTACTGCCCAACATTCACTTCCATAGAGCAACATCGACAAGAAATATAGAAAATGAAATAAAATAATGTAGAGCAAAAAGAAGAGAGTTATTTTGAAGATCTCAGGCCTATTTATTGTCTCCCTACATATACATATCTTAGATAAACTCAAATTCTTCATATTAATCTGAAAAACCCGTAACCAACCTTAAAGATTTGTCAGCGATTCTTAACTTGCACATAAATTGTTGAGCGAATCACTGAATTTAACTCTTTATGTTTACCGATTCAGTTGGCGATTTATAGTTCATTCTTCAATTTGCTGTAGATTTTTTGGTCTCCTTCTACTACCGATTTAGATGGCGATTGCTAGTGCTATCTTCCACAAGATTAGATAACTACATGAAATTAAATGTTAGAAGCTTTCCTAGATGAATATATGCATAGTAGAAAAATTAGATCCTATAGGAAGCAAATCACAGTTGCGAATATGAAAGATGATGAAAACTTTAATGAATTTTGAGATAGATCTCAAAGACTAATTTCTTCTTGTCCACAACATGGATACACTCAAAGAGCATTATTAGAACATTTTTATGAATGACTCAATCACTTTGAACAAAGACTACTAGACACAATATGAGGTGGATCTTTATTTGTAACAACACCTACTCTAACGAAAGAAGCAATTAATAAAATGGCAAAACAATCTAAGCAATATGGTGAAAAGGTTGAATCCTCAAGAAAGAAAGTCTATAAAGTCGATAGTAAGAAAAATAATGCAACCGACGATAAAATTTATGAATTATCTAAGATGGTTAAGCTATTAGTTAATAATAGATCTAATCAAGTTAATGCTTGCAGATTCTGTAATGAGGTTACACATCCTACGGATGTGTGTCCTACTCTACAAGAAGAAAATACTAAAGAGGTTAATTTAATGATGAATCAATTTTCTGGTCCCCCAAGAAATTAATATGATAATAATACTTATTATCCTGAAATACTAAATCCAAATCTTAGTTATGGTCCTTAAAATGAGAATTCTAATACTTATAGACTAAGAGCTCGGATACAGCCTGCACTTAATCAACAGCCTCAACAAAACACTCAGTCTATTAATCCAAATTTAGAGTAAATACTACATAACTTTATGAATCAAAGTCATAAAAAATTTACTCAGGTTTCTCAAAATCAAATTAAGACAGACACTACTATTAATGAATCGAAAAACTAGTTAAGTCAAATGAATTTGCAAATAAATAGATTAAATACTCAATGGAATAGTTAAGCTAAAGTATCCACTCAAGCCAATGTTGCTTCTACTAATCAAGTACAAGTTAATGCTATATTCAATTATAACAAAGACAAAACTATAATTGGTAAGACACCTAAACAAAGTAATAGAAAGAAAGTTCATAAAAATATTGAGGAAGAAGAAAAAGAAAAAGAAAAAGAAAAAAGAAGAAGAAGAAGAAATGATGGTTAATGTTATTCCTACTAGAGATTGGATGGTTGAACAATTGAAATATACATTTTTTTTAAGGTTGTACCCATGGTATTTAGCCAAAGTTGAAGCATATGAAAAATCTTTACGAAAGTCTGAATTAATTAATAAGGATAAAAATGATGAGATTTATGATAATTTGAATGAAGATTTGTGTTCATATTCTACCATTCCACAACGATTAGTTAATACTAGGGAGGAAGAAATCAATGAAGACATTCTTGAATCATTTAGAAAATAGAAATCAATAAACCATTGATGGAATCAATTATGCAATTTTCTAATTATGATAAAGATTTCAAAGAATTCTCTGAATCAAAAAACAAATTTTTAGAAGAATCTAAGAAAAACTTATGACAAAAATTGTCTTCTTTAATTAAAAAGAAAATACCTGATAAATGTTCATACCTAGGGATTTTTGGAATTCTTATCATAATAGGAATTTCTTTAATAGATTTTACTATACGTGATTTTGGAGCATCAATAAAAGTTATGTATTAGTCAAAGTAAATGACTTAATATTTCCCACTGACTTCTATGTCATGGAAATATGAGACTCAATATCAATTAAGTCCCCATCAACACTTTTAGGAAGACCATTCCTTAAAACAGCTAAAATGAAGCTAGATATCTTTGAAGGAACAATGTCTATAGAGTTTGAAAATAAAATTGTCACTTTTCGTTTCGATGATGAAAATATCTATGGAAATTGTGATGAATTTGATAATGAAAAAACTAAGGATAATGAATCTTTAGAATTAAATCATCATCAAGTTGAAATTATGCAGTAACAATTAAAGATGGAAATGCTAAGACCACAAATAAGCAAGGTGAAGATACTTCTAATGAAGAAACAATAACCCAAACATAGAGGGTTAAGCAATCAAACAAGGTTGAGAATAATAACATATAGGCATTTAAATCTACAAAAAATAAGAAGAAAAAAAGAAGAATCCAACAATTGTCAAACTCAATGATCCAATATATATATATAAACATAAAAGTTAAATGGGCTTGGTACTTCAAAGCCATATGTGATGCATGCTCTAGAGCAAGCTAAATGCCAATTCATTTTTTCTTTCATACTCAGTTGGAATTGGAGGGCTTGGCACTTTAAAGCTATATGTGATACGGGTTCTAATGCAAACTACATGCTAATTTATTTTTTCTTTCACACCCAATTGGAATTAGATGTACTTGCTTCCAAAAAAGTTGCTCTACCAAACGGTTATTTAGTAAAACCGATAGGTGTGGTTATTAATGTACTGGTTCAAATTGACAAGTATATTATTCCCACAAACTTTTTGGTTCTGCCACACTTAATCAACGAAGATCCTCCATTAATATTAGGATGACCTTTCTTAGCCATTTCACAAGCTGTCACGAATACTCTAAACAAGATAATTACTTTTCGAGTGCATGGCCGAGTAATCACTTTCTGGAATGGCACAAGAGTGGATAATCCTACACTTAAGTTCATAGAACCAACCTAGAACTGCGCAGTTCAATTGAGCCAACGATAGTAAACAAAAGCACTTTATGAGAGGCAACCCATATTCATATCTTTGTTTTTCGTTTTAGTATTAGGATTAGTTAGTTGTTTTTATATTCTCTCAAATTTTTGACTTTTATAATGAGATTTTTTTAGAAATTCAATTCAGAATAGTTTCATGTAAAGGGGGTTGATTAAGCCAATTTATTTATGTACTATATTGTTTTATGTATTAGATTTATGTTAATTATTTATTTATGGCAATGGAATAGATTATTTAATACATATCATAGTTAAACTCTGAAAATTTTGAATATTTCCACATTTATTGAATATATATGGGATAATTAAATGAAAAATCGATTTAATTGGGAAATAGTAAAATTAAGCTAGCAATTTCCCAGCGATTTTAATTCGTACTGGAAATCGCTGAGTAAATCAGTTGTAGTTTGCTAAATCTTCAGTGTAAATTCGAGTTAGCGATTTCTCACCAAATCAAGTTTACAACTAAAAATCACTGGGCAAATCGCTGAGCAACTGAGGCTCATTTCCAACAATTTCATCAGCAATTCCACAACGAATCCACAAACCCTGATTCATTGAGAACGAATTTGAGTTTTTAAAAAATAGGAACCCCAAATTGATTCATCGAGAACGAATTTGAGTTTTTAAAAAATAGGAACCCCAAATCGCCACATTTAAACCCTTCACACTCACTGACCATTTCGATATTTCGATCAAGAGACCAATTTTTTACTAGATTCAACCTTCCAAAGCTTAGTTTTAGTGTATTTAAGTGATTCCTAAAATCCTCACACAATAAACTCAAAACTTGGTAAGTTTTGAGAGTGTAGAGCCACCAAGGGCTTGACTAAGGAGGTTCGAATTGGAGATTGGAGGAGTGTCAAATAGAGTCATGTTTAGTTCCATACTCGAAAGAATTACTTTCAAGGAGCAATCAACAAAATCCTAGTTTTTTATAGATTAAAAGTTTGGTTTTTCGTAAGATTTGGATTGATTATTAGGTTAAGAGCTCAATTTTGGAATTTTTACTCTAAATTGTTTTTGATATCTAATAATTTCTTTTCTAATACTAGTATGGGAGTAATGTAATGATTTGTTTACCACTATTGAATTTTGGAATAATTTTTTTTGTATATGGCGAGTAGCTCGAATTATATACAAAAGCTAATTTGAGATTAAGTCTCAAATGAGTTTGAGTGGTTTTGTAAATATTTATCGATTGATTTGAATTACATACAAAGTTTAGTTTTTCCAATGTTATTTTATCAACAACTTTCATATAAATTTCAAACTCTCAAATTCAAAATGCTTTTCCCGGTGATTTCTTATTTTCGATAGATAAGTTGAATTTCATCGAATAATTTTTCTGAAAAATTTGGTCCCAAATGATTTTACAACTTCATTCTTTTACTTACAATATTCCAAATGGTCGAATGTGGTAAAGGTAGTAGTTCACGAGAAGAGAAGTGGAAGGAAAGTTAATATAGAAATCGAAAACAAAATCCAAAGTTTTCCAAATTCGATCCATATCAATATTTTCAAACACACCTAGGATTAAACAACAAAGAGAACCTACCCCACCTTCTTCATTTAGTTACAACTCTGAAAATAATTATGTGAAAGAGGAGGACGCAGAGGAAGTTGAACAAAAGATACCGATGGGGAGAAAAAATATGAGCTGAGGAAATATAATTTTGTCAATGAAAAGGCCTAGGAAAAATTTAGAAATGTTATCATTTAGGATAGGAAGTTGATCCTGGATAGGGGATTTAATGTGAAGAACAAATCGAAGTATAGGCCTAAGATTCCAGATATTATAGAGGGAAGAAATCGGGGTTTACTAACTAGAGATTACAACCATCTAGACCTATAGGATGTTCCTAGTGAACAAGGTTGTGATGTCTTGGTGAGAGAATTTACACCAATGCATACGAAAATGAAAGTAGGAAAGAGTCCCGAGTTCAAGGGAGCACAGTGGATTATTCCGCTCTAAGAATAAATCGATATTTTGGATTATCAAGTTTTTACCAAAAATTAAATGACAAGTATCCCAAACCCGAGTACAGAATTAAGTACCATTTCCCCATTGAGATAATAAGGGGAGGTTTAAAGGCAATCTATAGAGATGAATTTATTTTTTATATGGAGGGATATCCCAAACATATAACCACAAATTTTTTTAGGGGAGTTAGTTCATCAACGTCAGCTTACAGTTAAGCTTGCAGTATTACGAGATAGTTAACTACAAGGTCGCTATACTTTAACACATTGTTATGGGGTTAGGATACTTGGATGTTGGCAAAATCATTTATGAGTCCATTAGGAGTGTCATCACCACCAAAAAGAACGAAGCACTTCCTTTCCCCTTGATGATTACGGCTTTTGTAGGATGGACCAAGTGAACATGGTAGGCCTCGATATAGATGTTTTACTGGAGAAGACCATCACTGATGAGGTTATAGAGATATAAAAGAGTGAATGGTTATGGACACATAGAAGATGAGAGAGAAAGGGTTGTGATGATGACGCGACTTCTGGATGCCGACATTGATTCCCTTATTCCATTTTATTTTCTCTGTCTCTGAGTGAGACTATGAGAATTCCTCTATATAAGGCCAGTTGTAGTTATATACTTTGTGTTTATGGCGATATATTATGTATTACATTTTATTCAGTGCTTAGGTATGATATTTATTACAATTAGTATACAATGGTGATGTTTATTCACTATTTTTTAGTACTCTGTCTTACTCTACTACAATTTCTTGTTTATTAAATTTATGATTTTATCAATCCTTTTGTATTTCAAGTGGTATGTTTGTTATAATGAAAATCGAACTTCATTTTTAAACCTTGAGGATAAGGTTTAAAATGAGTTTATGGGTATTTTAGGTGAAGTATGATATTGATGGCAATGAAAGGAAAGAAAGGTAGAAGAAAAGTTCAGAATTACTTTTAATTTCATATTTAAGTAAGCTGATGTTCAATTTTTTCCCAAAATCAAGTAAGTATGAATTTCATTTTTCTTTATTTTCAGTTAGGAAAAGAATGAACATGAATATATAATAGATCATGAATTGAAGTGATATTTTTACTACCCTAGTGGATTTTATTAAATTTACTACTTGATATGAACACTAAATTGAATGTCTTGTGTTAGTCACGATACTAGGTAGAAGATCGAAACAATAGTGCAAGATGAACAAGATATATTTTGTATGAATCTTATAATACAAAGCTATTGATTAAGTATTTTTATTATATATATATATATAAAAAGTTATTATGCTACAATTGAAAGAAAAAATGAGTTAGAAACCGATGAATTTCTATAAATTAGAAAGAAAAACTTCTTCAACTTTAATGGATAGTGAGAAATATTAATAAGATTTTATAAATATAAATATATATAGTCCTATAGATTTCAAAGGAAAAGGAGCAGAGAATCTATAGTAGAAAAAAAGATCAGAATGTCTAAAGAAAATGGAGCAGGGACTCAAAAGCAAAAGTAAAAGAAATATACGAAAAATAAACGATTAGAATGGAGTAGCAAAAAATGACGAGAGATGAAAAAGATGGATATTCTTAAACTCTTCAAAAGAAAAGATTTAACTCGAGTACTTGACGCTAAAGTTGAATAAAATATGTCTTAATCTTACATGTTTTAAAATACATATTCATTGGTATCTTGGCAAAATTCTTATTAATTTTGATTGTGGTGCTATTATAATGTATTTTCTTAAGATAAGATTTGTAATAGTCCATTTTCCAAATAGATCGCCACAGGGGGCCAATGCGGGCCCACACATGTCATCCCATCCACCATTTAATCCCAACAAGTTACTGTTTAAATTGTTCCTAGACTCGAGTCATCTGCTAAGATCATTGTTAATCCTTAATAAATCACAACGGAAGTCTTATAACATGACAATCAATAGCGGAAACATTAAAGATTATAGTCATGCATCAATAACTTTGATACCCAGTGTGGATAACCCATATCAGCATATATCAAAAATATACCTTAATGTATCAAAATATCAACAATATAGAGTCCTAGTGTCTCACTTAAACAACATACGTATATACAAACGTACAAGTATGGCTATACGTCTCTGTATTTCGGTAATTTGCCTTTGCCCTGGCTCGTACTAGGATTTGCACTCAAACCATCACAAAAAGCGGATAACGAGTCCAGAATGATTATTCCCAAGGAAATTAAGCGAAAAATAAGGAAAGTAAATACTGGAATTAAAACAAAACTATTAAATAAATATGCGGAAATAAAAATAGGCAACTATGCTCATCACATGCATATGTAATAGTGAAAGCTCAAAGTATGTGTTCCTAGCCCCTAGGGTCAGACTAGCGCCATACTTCGGACTCCCAACAGACTACTGCCGGACGAATAGCACTCAAGCAAGGCCATTATTTGGATCCGCTAGGTGGTCGGCGTGGAACCTACGACGCACCTACACGTACCGTCACAACTCTCGGGTAGCTCTATTCACTGAGATGACACACGTGCTATGGCCTAGTGGACGTACACATATAAAATGACATGGAGGGAGAGTCTCAACGTCCGTCCATTACAACACATCAGGAATAGAGTAATGAAATACAAAAAATGAATTCAAAAGCAAAAGAAAATACCGCTCAAGAAATTTCAGTTAAGATACTACATACCTCACATCGCACTCCGTGTACCGTCACTAACCCCACTCCAAGTCTGCCTAGTTCCGAATATCCCAAATTACGGCCCATACTGACCTATTTCCATGTATAAGTGTTATTGAGCCATTTGTATGTGTGTTAAGTCATTTAACATAAATTATGTCAAAATAAGGGTACATTAGCTCGCTAAGTCTGGGCATTAGCGCAATAGATGCCCAAACAGTTATACGTTTTTCGCCCAGAAGAACATTAGCACACTAATTATTATTAGCGTGATAGATGTTGTGATTAGCGCGCTAATCACATTTTGGAGAGCAAAACTGCTGAAATTTCTTGGTTTTACAACAACCCAACAACAGCCACATCCCCAACTGATGAGAAAGTTATGGTGATTGTGATTCTCACCTTGATTTTGATGTTTTCCTACTCCAAACTCTACAAATCATCAAGTTTATGAGTCCAAATCCTTGCTTCTTTACTCAAATTTCCGGATGAAATGGAGAGGAGAGAGAAAAGGTGTTGGTTTGAAGTCAAAATTTGACTTATATACTTGATTTGTCAACTCAACTCACTTGTACATCACTAGGCCATCAAATGGCCTCTATTTGCTCCCTTTCCAACCACTAGTGACTCCAATTGTGACTTTGCTAGGACACTCATCCTTGTTATCACCTTAAAAAGTCTATTTTTGGGTGTTCCGACACCCAGTTTTCTCATCCCGAACTGCGACATACACATATTACCCTGTTCCTAACCACCAAATATACATTCCATATTAGTTATTGAATCAATTTTATTCATTTTGTGTGTATTATTTTCCCCGGCTTAGTGTTAAGTCGGTTAGACTACCAATACCCATGTTAACAGGCATATCGAGGCGACTTCTTCACACACGGTCTCACTCATTAAATGTACTATCCTAACATACATTGTGATGTCATTTATGATATTTTAATATAAACACCGCAAATTAACAATATAGCACACAAAAATAACCATTTACCTAGCTCTAGATGCGAACAAACATGATTGCGGGTCCCACGAGTGTTTGAGCTTTTAGGTACATCTGCAAATACGCCATAAATAACGGTGAATGAGATTTAGGCCATTACGGTTCTTCCCAACTCGGTGAAATTTTATCCCGAAATTTAAATTAAACTGAAACTACTTACCGGCAAATAAGTGAGGATATTGTCGTTGCATAGTAGACTCAAGCTCCCAGGTGAGTCCCTCACTTTCGTGATGCTGCCATCTAACCAAAACTTTCGAGATCTCCTTATTTCGCAAAATCTGAGTCCTCTTATCCATGATTTCCATAGGCCGCTCTTCATATGACACTTCTAGTCCCTCAATCGGACATACATCGACCATAAGCCTCGATCCCGACCTAGCCACTCGCAACATGGAAATATGAAACACCAGATGTACCCCTGCCAACTATGGTGGCAACTTCAGACGGTAATCCACCCTGCCGACGCATTCCTCAACTTGGAACGACACAATGAACCTTGGTGTCAGTTTCCCCTTAATGTCAAACCTCTTATGACATTTTCAGGGCGAAACTTTCAAATACGTAAAGTCTCCAACTTCGTAGCTTAGACCCTCACGATATTTATCCGCATATTTCTTTTTTCTATCCTGCGTTGCTTGAAGTCTCTATCTGATTTGTCTTACCTGTCAGTATGGTCAACAACAACCTCAGGTTCTATAACTGTTATATCTTCCAGCGCCGCCCACCATGCTGGTGGCCTACGGGGCCTACCATAAAGTGCATCAAACGATGGCATCCCGATACTCGCTTGATTGCTGTTATTGTTGGCAAACTCACGTAACAATAAGTACTCCTCCCACGATCCACCAAACTGTAGAATACACGCCCCGAGCATATCCTCAAGAATCTGAATCAACCGCTCTGACTGTCCATCGGTTTGAGGATAGTACGCAGTACTGAACTGTAAACGAGTGTCAAACTGTTCCTGCATACTCTCCCATAGTCTCGATGTAAACATCGGATCACTATCAGAAACAATGGAAATCGTACACCATGCAATCTGAAAATCTCTATCTCGAAGATAGTGCTCGGATGTGTAACCAAATATCTCATAGTGATCGGTATGAAATGTGTTGACTTCTTCAACCTATCGATAACCACCCATATCGCATCGTGTCTTCTAGTCGTCTGAGGTAGGCTACTAACGAAGTCTATAGTCACGTGTTCCCACTTCCACTAAGGAATGGGCAGTGGTTGTAGTAAACCAGTCGGTCTCCTGTGCTCAGCCTTCACTTGCTAGCATATATGACAACTCCGAACATATCTGCCCACGTCAGCCTTCATCTCTGGCCTCCAAAACAGTCTTCGCAGATCATGGTACATCTTGGTCTGACTAGGATGAACCATATATTGCGATCGGTGTGCGTCCTCGAGAATGTTATCCCTGAGCTCCGATACCCTTGTTTCCATAATCGACCCATGTGTCTCAAGCACCCGTCCGACCTTCAAGCCACTCAGTGCACCCCAAATCCTAAGTCAGGCTACTGATCCGCAAATATCGGTTATCAACTCTCTGCAATTCAGCCACCCGTTCTAGAGACACTATAGGAACTCGCATATGACAGCAAATATATAGCTCAACAATAGCCTCGATTAAACACAACACTGATGCTGCCTCATGCAACCCGTGCTCATATGTCATATGCCGCAATACAGTCTGGCTCTCAATCCTGCTTCTGCTCAGCGCATTAGCTACAACATTCACCTTACCCAGATGATACACGATGATGAAATCATAATCCTTCTGTAACCCGAGCCATCGTCGTTGTCGCATGTTCAACTCCATCTGAGTAAACAAGTACCTCAAACTCTGGTGGTCGGTGAACAACACAAATTTCTTACTATACAGATAATGTCTCCAGGCCTTCAGTGCAAACACGACCGTCGTAAGCTCCAAGTCGTGCACTGGATAGTTCACCTCGTGAGGTATCTAACTTCGAGATAAATAGGCCACTAGGTGTTCATCCTGCATCAACAAGCTACCCAGCCCATTGCCTAATGCATCAGTATAGACTGAAAACCTTTACCTTCCACCGGTAAAGCCAAAGCTGGTGCCGAAGTTAATTTCCTCTATAGTTCTTAGAAAGCATCCTCACACTCCTGTGACCATCAAATCTAACATCCTTCTTGCCAGTCAGCCTCGTCAATGGCACTACAATCATCGAGAAATCCTACACAAAGCGCTTGTAGTATTCTACCAAACCCAGGAAAGTCCGGATGTCACATACAAACTCGGGTGTCTTCCAATCAATAATCGCCCGAATCTTGTCACCAGTAACTGATATACCTTAACCATTGATGGCATGGCCCAAGAACTTCACCTCACTCAGCTAAAATGTACACTTGATGAATTTGGCATGCAGTTTGTGTTATCTCAGCGTCATCAAAACATCTCTGAGATGCCTCTCGTGCTCCACACGAGTCTTACTGTAAATCAAGAAGTCATTAATAAAAACAATGACGTATCGATCAAGGTATGGCCCAGCACCCAGTGCATCAAATCCATGAAAATCGTTGATGCATTAGTCAGCCTGAACGACATGACTGTAAATTCGAACAGGTCGTAACGCGTACTAAACGTAGTCTTCTCCACATCCTCTTCTTGAATCCTCAACTGATGGTATTTTGATCATAAGTCGATCTTCGAGAAGAACTTGGCCCCAACCAACTAATCGAATAAATCATCGATTTGCGGAAGTGGGTAATGATTCTGAATTGTCACTTTATTCAACTTCTGGTAGTCTACACGCATTCACATCGAGCCGTCTTTCTTCTTGACAAAGAATTGAAGTTCCTCAAAGCGACATGTTAGGGTGAATAAAACCCTTCTACAGTAACTCCTCTAACTAGGTCCTCAACTCCTTGTGCTCCAATGCTGACATCCTCTATGGTCAGTTATAGATTGGCAGAGTCCCCGAAATCAGCTCAATGATAAACTCCATAACTAGGGCAAATCATTAGGGAACACATCTGGAAACTCGCAGACAATAAGGACATTTTCAACATTTAGCATCATCTCCTGTGATGTCGCTAATCTGCCGCAAGTGATAGGTAATGCAGCTGCAACTCCGGTAAATTTGAACCTTGGAATCCCCTCGATGTCAAACGTCTCGGTCTTGCTGAAATAGTTGATCTGTGCATGATAAAATGACAACTTATCCATACCGAACATCGCGTCGAACTCCAAGTACTCTAACACTCTCAAGTCAACCGGTAGCTGATGTCCCTCGATCTCCACAATACAGTCCTGACAAATCTTGTTAGGGTAAATATTATCCCCAACAGTCGTGCCGAGAACAAGAAGTGTACCTAAAATCAGTGTAGGTAACCCCAAATTTTTTACCATGTGTCTAGAAATAAAAGATAGCGTACTACCAGAATCCATCATAACATGCATAGGAATACCACAGACAGATAACGTACCCTCAACTATATGTCTGGTTACCTCTCTATCCGCCTGCAAAACCCCAAATGATGTAGACTGTGCCTTATATCTGGCCTGCTCCGTCTGTGGTGGTACTAGTGCTGGTCTAGTGTAATCTGCCACAATATGCCCCACCTGACCGCACCAATAACATGTGCGAGTCTCCGACCTGCCAGAACTCCTCTAACTTAGCGTTTGACTCTGGCCCCGACTCTGACATCTCGGACCTTTGTCATGCCTCTGCTGCCTAGGCTGATCGACAGGTGTATAAGCCGTGAAATATATCAAGTGACGGTCATCACGTCGATCATTGTCCTCGCAATGGTCTCTGTCATCTCTGCTACCCTGATCAAACTGCCACTCTCCTCTATGAGGCCTCCGCCTTTTTCTCTGCCAGTCATGATCCCACCTCTATCGCTTTGGCTCTGCTCAGACCAAAATCTAATACTAGCTGACCTTGTTGACCCAGCGACGCAGCCTGAATCTCTTGTCGACTGGTCATCTAAATCATATAGGTCTCGTGTGCGAGGTACCTGTCGTAGACCTCAGTTAGTGTAAGAGCTCAGCTAGAGACAACCGTACTCTCTATCCGCTCATCCGAACCTGGACCAAATAGTAGATCTGTAGTCGACTAGTACATGTTATGTCCATGGAGTAAAACAACAGATATCGTTACGTCTCCATGTAAATCGTGACCGACATATCACCTTGGACCAGGGATAAAAAACTTCTCCCTCAAGTGAACCCTAACCTCCATCGGTATATACTCATCTATGAGCAATGTCCTTAACTCTACCCAAGTAGATACATCGCGATGAGTCGCAGTGTAAGTAGTCTACCAGATCATTGCATCGCCTATCAAATAGAAACTCGATAATTACGACCAATCGATATCCTCAACTCGCAGCAAGTCGTGTAGCTGCTCATGGAATAATAGCCACTTTCTGGATACCTCTGGGTCTCCGGCCCCATAAAAGTACCCTACAGAGAACTTAAGGAAGTCCCTTATTTTCTTAGCCTATAATGTCATATGGCTCCCAAAAGTCGATGCCACTGGTGACTACTCGGTCGTAGCTAGTGTAATCACCACTGCAGCCTCCACTAGAACTGCGGCTGTGTGTAGCCTTCTTTGTCTCTTATACTGCCGCCTACGCTTGAGCCTCGACCATAGTACGAGCTTTGACTGCCCGCATAGTCATCGGTGCAGCCACAATAGTAGTAGGAGCAACAGTAACCTCCTGAGCTCTCAACATATCTATCAACAATGCGAACCTATCATCCATAGTGCGCGCTAACGATTCCAATGTTAATATCGGTATCGTCGGATCACTAGTATCTATGACCTCAGGCTGAGGGGTATCTGATGGCTATATGTCCATTAATATCTACATCGAAGAACATGCACCCAATTAGCCTCAATACCAATATACGTGTATCGTATATATAACACATTCAAAATATAACAAGTATATCCATGTTTCTATCCATCTCAAATCTTTTCCCAACTAGGACTCTAAGCAATTCATTTAAGTTTCCACATCTACAGTTTATTCATAAGGTTTATTCCATAAATGTACCCATATTAGAGGTAACTTTCCATTCCCTTGAGGGTCACTAACCTCGCTCTGATACCAAAATTTAACGACCCATTTTTCAAATAGACCGCCACACGGGCCAATGCGGGCCCACAAATTAGCCTACAAGCGCAAGTTGTGTCCCACATGCCATCCCATCTACTATTTAATCCTAACAAGATATTGTTTAAATTGTTACTGGACCCAAGTCATCTGCTAAGATCATTGTAAATCCCGAATAAATCACAACTGAAGTCTTATAACATGACAATCAATAGCGAAAACATTAAAGATTATAGTTATAGATCAATAACTTTGATACCTAATATGGATAACCCATATCAGCATAGATCAAAAATATACCTTAACGTATCAAAATATCAACAATATAGAGTCCTAGTGTCTCGCTCAAACAAAATACGTATATACAAACATACAAGTCTGGCTATACGTCTCTGTATTCCGGTAGCTTGCCCTTACCTCGGCTGGTACTAGGATCTCCACTCACACCATCACAAAAAGAGGATGACGAGTCCAGAGTGATCATTCCCAAGGAAATTAAGTGAGCAATAAAGAAAGTAAATACTGGAATTGAAACAAAACTGTTAAATAAACATGCGGAAATAAAACAGACAACTGTGCTCATCGCATGCATATATAATAGTGAAAGCTCAAAGTGTGTGTTCCTAGCCCCTAACGTCAGACTAGCGCCATACTTCGGACTCCCAACAGACTACTGCCGGCGAGTAGCACTCAAGCAAGGTCAGTATCTGGATTCGCTAGGTGGTCGGCATAGAACCTACGACGCACCTACATGTGCCCGTCACAACTCTCGGGTAGCCCTATGCACCGAGATGGCACACGTGTTATGACCTAGTGGACGCACACATAAAAAATGGCATGGAGGGAGAGTCTTAACGTCCGTCCATTACAACTTATCAGGAATAGAGTAATGAAAGACAGAAAATGAATTCAAAAGCAAAAGAAAATATTGCTCAAGAAGTTTCAGTTAAGATACTACACACCTCACACCGCACTCCGTGTACCATCACAAACTCCCGATCTAACTCCGCCTAGTCCCGGATATCCCAAATTACTGCCCGTACTGACCTATTTCCATGTATAAGTGTTATTGAGACATTTATATGTGTGTTAAGTCATTTTACACAAATTATGTCAAAATAAGGGTACATTAGCGCGTTAGGTCTGGGCATTAGCGCGATGGATGTCCATACAGTTATACGTTCTTTGCCCAAATGAACATTAGTGCGCTAATTTTTTGGCCTAGCGCGCTAATTTTCATTTGCGCGCAAGATGCTGCGATTAGCACGCTAATCACATTTTGGACAGGAAAACTGCAGAAATTCTTGGGTTTTACACACCCAACAACAGCTACAACACCAACAATAATACTTCAAAACACTTTAAACTTAGTTTAACAACAACCCAACAGCCTTCAAATCCTCACCGAAACATCTAAAATTAGGATCAAAAGATAGAGAAAGTTGTGGTGTTTGTGATTCTCACCTTGGTTTTAATGTTTTCCCACCCCAAGCTCCATAAATCATCAAATTTGTGAGTCCAAACCCTTGCTTCTTCACTCAGGTTTTCAGATGAAATGGAGAGGAGAGAGAAAATGTGATAGTTTGAAGTCAAAATTTGACTTATTTAGTTGATTTGTCATCTCAACTCACTTGTACATCACTAGGCCATCAAATGGCCTCTATTTGCTCCCTTTCCAACCACTAGTGACTCCAATTGTGACTCTGCTAGGATGCTCATCATTGTTTTCACCAAAAAAAGTCCATATTCAGGTGTTTCGACGCCCGATTTTCTCGTCCCGAACCGCGACATACGTGTACTACCTTGTTCCTAACCACCAAAGATACATCCCATATTAGTTATTGAATCAATTTTATTCATTTTGTGTGTATTATTTCCCTCGGCCTAGTGTTAAGTCGGTTAGACTACCAGTACCCGCGTCAACATGCATATCAAGGCGACTTCTTCACACACGCTCTCACTCGTCAAATATACTATCCTAACACATATTGTGATGCCAATTATGCTATTTCAATATAAACATCGCAAATTAACAATACAATACACAAAAATAACCATTTACCTAGTTCTAGACACGTACAAGCCTAACTGCAAGTCCCACGAGTGTTTGAGCTATCAGCCACGTCTGCAAACACGTTATAAATAATGACGAATGAAATTTAGGCCGTTACAAGATTAATCTAGTGGTTTTTGTGTTTTGAAACTTTATATTAGTTATCATAAGCTTGATGCTTGTCAGTGGAGATTGAGAAACCTATGTTGTGCACTAGCCTTGGCAATGAACAATTCTAAAGAATGTTATATTAAGAGGTTGAGTTATCATTAAGGGATGTTTTAAGTTGACTAAATCATTCTATTCTATTACCACTTTCATTTACTTGTGAGTAATATATTTTCATTTGAAAATCACTTCTATTTTAAAATTTATATTATTTAAAGTTAAGATGAATTAATTTGAAATCAATTTATAAAAAATAAAAAGAAAATATGATTGAGAGTATTTCTTCGAACGGGACATCAAAGTGTTGAGTTTTAGGGTATTTGACAAGTCAATAATTAGACATATTGTATAGTGTAATTAAGTTAATTTTAGGCATAAATGATTATATTATACTAGATATTCTCTTGTTTTTGTGATTTTAGGTTTTAAATAGGAAAATGAATGAATGCAAGAAAAGAGAAAGAAAAGCAAAACAATTAACTAAAAAATCACACCAGCAATTTGAAATAACACTAGGAATCTCCATCTAAATCGGTAGTAGAAGAAGGCCAGCGAATTTATAATGAATTGGAGAATAAACTATAAATCGCTAGCTGAATCGATGGAGCAAAAAGAGCTAAACTCTATGATTTGCTCAACAATTTGTGTATAAAATAGGAATCACTGAGAATCGTCGAGGTCGGTTGCGGGTTTTTTAGATTAGTATGAAGAATTTGAGTTTATCTAAGATATATGTATGTAGGGAAACTAAAAAAAAGGCTATGGAGCTTCGAAATAACTTTCCTAATTCTTTATTTTTGTTTTTCTTTTATTGTATGTTAGTTTTATTTTCTATATTTGAAGATATATTAGAGCTTTGATTTATATTAAGATATTTTTTTATTCATTATGTGTTTTAATTATATTTATGCATTGTTTATTTCCAGCATGAGTGAGTACTCTATCAATCTAAACAAACCCTAAAAAATATAATATATTTTAGATTGCTATATGGTTATAATTAAGGAATCATGTGTTTAATGCTTTAAATCTATTCATACACGTCAATCACGAATTTAACAAATTGTTTTTGCGTATTACAACTAAAGGAGATTAATATTGCATGCATAGTTGCAAATGCCAAATATGTTATGTGATATTATGATTATGATTCTATGTTTATAGTTATCGACAACAGTTATAGAAGTAGTAACTAGCATTAATCTACAGGGCATTTCTCGAGTGGATGTTCTAGATGATTGTGTTCTAAGTTGTTTATTATGAGGCTTCGGTAATATTGGCTTAGATTAGATATGATTTTCATTAAGATTAATGCTATCGTATTTCTACGGTGTTGCGATTTACCCAATGGATAAATTTACAATGATAAGAATGTGACATTTTCATTGAATTTAGGAAAATCAGTGGTTGGCTAAAGGCTATCAACTTATTATAAAGTTGGATTTAATGATTCCAAGATTCCAAGTATGTCATGATTATAACTATAGAGTAAAGTGGTATTATGTTCTAGTATTTGAAAGTAATTTAAATATATTATATTATTTAATAGGGGTTTGTTTAGATATTTGTTTATTTATATTGAATTGAATTTGAATTATTTCATGTCCGAGACGTGTGAACATGTATGAGTCATGCTTGACCGAAACAATGATTGTTCTGAAAAATAGCATAATTCGAAGGGCAAAACCGTAACACAAGTAATGTCATACATAACACAATGTAATGTAGATATCAACAGCTAATGTAGATAGATACAAAATGAACATGTATACATAATAAAATGCATAAGCATAACATGTAATACTATGTTGTGTTTTCCAAAATGCACAAGTATACAAGTCATTCAAAAAAATATTATCAAAGTTGTTACAAAAGCTAAGGTTTACGTAAGTCTATTACATCAGTCGTGCCTTGGTGAGAGTGCATGACCGAAGTGCGATCTTGGATGCAGAATCCCGTACCCCACCTCTTAGCATCACTCTCCATGAAGGTGTTCCATAATGGGAAAATGAGAAGAAGGGGAGCATCATCTTTGAAGTTCACATATCAATTGCAAAACCACTTAGAGAATAAGTTGTTAACATAAAAAACTTTTAAGGAAAAAATAATAAGAAATATCAATTAAGTGGAATTATATGAAACTTACCATAACCCAATGATTGTTGTTGACGTTTGTGACCGCAATGATAACCCTCTCCTTAAAGGTTGATGGCGGCGAGCTACACAAATGAAGGTAGGTCAAGCAATTGCCACATGAAACATTCACTAGCATGATATTAAAAGTGGTTGCAATCAATAGACCCATATCGGGAAGAGTCATCTACTTTTCTCATCTAACCTCCTCAACATCATTGCAATCCACACAATTCTTTATGGTTCAATATCCATCTCCTATAACTTTACCACATATAACTTATTTTTCATCCAATTCACGGAGAAAGACTTCTCTAATTAAACTCCACCCATCTCTATCGGGTAGACCGAGACGGACGGTAATGCACCGAAAACCACAATGACTATTGTTAGCCACGTCGAAGGTACTCTCAACATATGGAGCCCAATCCGATTGAATGTTAGAGATGAACCCAACCTTAGCACATCTATTGAAGCTTCATGGGTTCGGTGTATTTCGGCAACATATGGTCTTTGCTTCTTTCGCGAACACGTAAACTCCTCGTAATCGGGCACATATTCAAAACTACTAGGAAGTCTTGTCATAGATGTATCGCCTTATCGAGCTTTCTCTTCTATGATTTTTTACTTCTTTTTTAATGTTTGGTCTCCCTTTTTTCTTTACCTTAGCAAGAGGTGGAATCAGCAATGTGGACGAAAGATTACTAATCTCTCTCAATTGTTGAATGATCCTCAAACGAGCATCCTCATCAATGCAACCTCCAAACTTATCAATGATTATCTGGATTTCGTCATTGAAGTTATAGTCAGCTCGACCCATAGACTGCTCGGGTATCAAACTCAACTTTTGCTAAAGACTATGTATGCCTTTAAGTGGTATAGGTGAACTAGCCAAAAGACGTACATTAAGCTCATGTGTACAAGGAAGACCATATGTGGAGCGTATGTCACAACCACATAGAAATTGGTCACTCCCGATATTCTCTACATGTTATATTTCTTCACGAATCAACTTGAGTGTTGTTTGGGAGACATAACCCTGCAAATGACGATATAAAGGGCCCATAAAGCCATGTTGCACCACATTCAAACTCTGCTCAAACGATGCATTTATCTTGTTGGGTTGGTTTTCTATCATGCCATTAATCACACCCCAAAGTGCCACAAAGTTTGCTTGATAATGTTCAACATGTTTCTTAAGAGTTAAATGCGCAGACTCAACTCTTTGCGTTGTTGTCTCCCTCAAGTGCATAATCTTATCCATCTAAGCATAAACAAATCTTTCTTTGAACTCCCAAACCCAAGTCTTCTCCAAGTAGTCGACCAACCCTTTCACATCACCATAATCATGTCGTATGTCATTATATCTATGGTCAAATGATGCCTCAGATTTCGCATACATCAATGTCGTCCACTTGTCATTAAAAAGTATGAAGTCCTCATTTTTAGCAAACATTTTTTTGGTGTTGGTCAAGACATTTCGGTTTATGTGCCATGTGCAAAGTAGGTGAGACGACTGGGAAAATACTTATTGGATTGCAGTGATAAGTTCCAACTCTCTATCAGTGAAAAAAAGACCCGGTGAATTCCAACCCTCCAATATTTGCTTCAAAATCTTTGAAGGCCATAAGTAGTTATCTTTGGTCTCTGACAACTTGAAAGCAAACCAAACCGAGAAAGTAACCTCGGTCAAAGTCACCTTAATAATCTCCAACAGTGGCATGTGGTACCTATTGATCTTGTATGTACAGTCTATAATAAGAACCAAATGGAAACACCATACCGAATTGATAGAGTCAGGATGCGCCCATAATATGTCGGTCACGTCATTCGTATTATTATCCTTTATATGCCACGACAAATAGTTATTTTTCTCTAATAAGTGTAAAAGTTGTTGCATTTGCGTTCTCCCACCGGCTTCTCGGTCTCATTGTCATTGTCGTGCATTGTAAATCGTATGAAAAGTAGAAGTACTATTTTTATCCCTTTGTCTCAATGTGTTCATGATATGTATTGGCATCACATTCCTCTTAGTCATTTGCCCCACTACAACCTTCTCATCAAGAGTCAACCGATCGGCACACGAGTGCCCTTCCAAGTACTTCGCGGTCTCATGTTGTGACACCTACATATCACATTCAAATACCATAAAAAGTTTTACTCTTCCTTTATGTAAATAAGAAAATGACACTCGCATTTCTTTGTGCCACTGCGAGGGCTTGCCTTATCCTCTTATTCTTCTCTTATGTTCAACTTTGGTGGTTTTTCTCAAGTTTCTCCGCTTTGGATATCCCTATTCTTCGAGAAATATCTTTATATGTACCAGACCTCTCACAAGCAAGCTTCACCCTACCCCTATGGTCAATCCCTCTAGCATTTGACTTCTTTGTAACCGACACAAATTTTCTTTCCTGTCCCAAGTTTTGAACTCACTCAGCAGCCTCCTTCCTAGACCCAAATGGTTCTTCATGACTAAAAAGACTTGTGCATTCTTCAAATTGATAGGTAGATGGCTTTTCTTGCAGTAAGTTATGTGTATCGTAAGATTTGATAATGGAAAAATTGAAGAAATAGTTAAAACATATTGTCTCGGTCTTGCAGGTCCGAGAAATATCAATAAGTCTCGATTACACAAGTCCGAGTCTATGCATCAAGTCTCGCTGCCTACAACCCCTTAACTATCGACACATATTAACTATATGGTTTCAGTTGTATTAGTTTGAAACTAATCTTAGAGTGTCGGCTTCATACAACCGAGTGTGTATTGTCTCTGGTGTTGGGTTTTGGGGTTTATACGCAGCGGATACTACAAAACAATTTTGACAAAAACCCCAATAGGATCCGAATCTTATTCCATTAAAAACGTTTAAACCAAGAAAACTTAATCATACCTCGGTCGCAAAATACCTTTCTGAAGGTTGATAGATCTCTAAGGCGATGCCAACGACGAACGCCCTCTACCAACAGTCCACACACGAACGGCAGCCGAGATTCAAAGTGCTAGCTTCAAGAGAATACCAAACATTTTGTTTCTCTCCAAAACGATCCAGAGCGTACCAGAAAACCCTAAGTCGTTTCTAAAACGAAAATAGAGTTTCAGCCCTTAATCTTTCGTCCGTGTGTTCTAACTTAAAGCGTATATTTATACAACCCTTGTATATAGACGGTTAAGTAAATTACACATATACCCCTACTTAAAGAAGTATAAGTGTAATACACCACATAGACATTTCTGTCATGAATTTTATCATATAAAATTCATTTTTCTGAACCATCTTAAAATCTCGCAAAACCATTCTTAGTGTGCGACCCAATAGGCTCATACAACGTTGGCAGTGAACCAAAACACATTTTGGTATATAAGTCATAAGCGGCCTCTAGCAAGACATTATGACTACCCAAGTCGTACGAATATCAAATCGATACAACCTAATCAATATTGTATATAACATCCTTTTGTCACACGATATCCTTTTGATCAAACAAAAGGCATGAAATTGTCATCCAACATGTTCAATCGTACTAGTCTCGATCTCTAGGTAGACTGAAAACATCCAAGTGACATTGATCAATATCAATTCATTTAGACTAGGCCTTTTAACAGTCTAACACATCGAGATATCCACTAGATGTCTCTCTTTATATGAGAGGGACAAATTCTATCTCGATTACACAAATTCATCACATTGCTCACACAGTAACCAATCACAACCTTTATAATTGTCCGGTTAAAGACAACGTTTGATAATGTCAAATCACTATGTTCCTAATGTTGAAGTCTCTGGTAATCTCGAGTCAGAGGACTGAAAAATATACCTATCATGAGAAACAATTATGACTTAATCCATGTGATGTTCTCATAGCGGGTCGGTCCAGTACTTTGTTCCCTAACAAGTACTCGTGATCTTGATTCGTATCCATATACGCATGATCATTATATGATCATCAATCAAGACTCGCACTAGACTTAATTCATTATAGTTCCCTGTATAATGATCGACTAGGGACATTTAGGATATTTCTCTAAATACCCATGGATCTTATTATAATGTAAACATGCAAATTAATTATAATAAACATCAAATGAAATCTTCTATTTTATTAACTAAAAGTATTCATAAAGACAGTTAATAGATTGACCTAGGGCACATGCCCCAATATCTGGCCTGTGATGACCGACCACTTCGCGTCTCCATTACAGTTTTATAAATGCAAAAAAAAAAAAAAAACATAAAAATGGAGAAAACAAACCTTGTCTTCTTCTATGTCCACTTCTCACTCATTCCCTTCGCCCATTACACGTTAACCGTGATGTAAACACGCCGACTTTAACAAACCCTACAATACAAAAATCACTTTATTTTATCTTCCAAAAATGATTCAACAAAATCATACAACCACAAAAAAATAGTAACAACATACTTGCAATGTCTACAATCCCCTTGAATCGAGAAACGATCACACCAGATGAGGATCGGTTGCACTTAATGGAATTTGGAGGGCTTGTATGAAGGTGGGGTGTGCGAGAAGGAGTAGTTTTTGGATCGTGAGTGAATTGTTGGGTTTGAGAGGGCATTTTTAACATTTCATTTCAAAAACCAATTTTCAAGATTTTTTGCTTGGGTGTCGTAATCATTATGCGGCGTGCACATAGCTTGACTCCATAGAAAATGCAAAAGTAACCCACTTTGGGTGCTGACCCAGTCAAATGTCGTGGATTTCACCTTGAGATGTGCACGCAAATTTCTCAGCATATATTGCGCAATCGATGCCTAAAATTTGTACCCCAAGTTGGTTCATCTACTAGTTCCCTTCATTTATTAGTCTCGAAAACATCTAACGAAAAAAAAAAAAAAACAATTTGAAATTGGCGCGGGTGCCACAACAAAAAGCAGCAGTGAGTTAGTAACGGACCGTTACAACCCAAACCGCACCACGTCCAGCCACGTGTCTCTACCACTCTAAAAATATCAGCCAAGCGCAAGGGCATTGTTGACTTCACCCCTGGCGTACATTAACCCCCATCACACCACCCGCTCACGTTAGCAAAACCCTATAAATTTTACGCACCCCCATTCCCCCCCCCTCCCCTCCCCTCCCGATCCCCAACTTTGGTTTTGTGAATTCCAAACCTCCGTTTGTACTTTTCGCGTGTGTACTTCCGCAGCAGCAGCACCAGCAACAGCAGAGCCCCCCCCCCCCCGACACACATCGAAATCGCGCTTTCGGACCTCTCGGTCTTCTTCGCCAATTCGCGCAAATTAGGGTTCCTCCAATTCCTCCAATTTCCGTCCGTCCTTGTCGTTCATTGATCGATCTCGATTGCTGGTTCTGGAGATCTTCATATCTCCAGAGCTGCGACTGCTGCGTGGATTTTGGGAAGTTAGGGTTTTCGCACGCCTTCGAAGGGTTCTCGTTCGTCTTTCGCGCGTCCGAAGATGTTCTGGCACATGTCCGCTCTCTCCGCGACATCTCCCGTGAGTGATGAAGCCCTAATGATATGTTGTGTGTTTCATTGTTTGTTTTTTTGTGTTTTGGTCGGGGAGTATCTGGTTGTGGTGGAATTGTAGGTGAATCAATGGATCTGGCTGTGTTTTTGGTTGTTGATTAGATGTTGGGAGGCAATTAGGGTTTCTGTGATTTGACACTTGGTTTGATGATTTGAAGTTCTGTTGTATTGGTTTTACTGTTTAGATCAGAATTCTGTCTGGGTTGAGTGGTGGCGCGTAGCTTCGAATCGAGTGTGCTCGGTTTTCGATGATTAGCTACCGAGTGTGGTTTGGCTTTGATTGTGTAGTTTACTATTAGAGAGATTGTGATTTCTTGATTGGTTTGGGATAGCTTAAACTAGTTCCTTTGCTACTAGACAATGCATAGGCTTCCACCAAGTGTTTTAACAATTGATGTGCTGCAAAACTTGAAAAATCAATCACTTTTCGATATAGCACTCAGTATCAATGAGTGTTTTGCATAAAAAATCGAGGCATTTGTTTTCCTATTTCGTCAACAATTTCACATTTTGTGTCTGAAATTCTGAATGTATTTGTCTGTTGTCAGTAAAATAAGGATTGCTCAAATGTTATGGTGTTGTCACCTTATATAGGTAATCTATGGGTGATTCTGTGATTCATACATATGTAATTATGAAAGAAAATTATCGAGCTGGTTATGCCATGCTTTCTCTAAGAAATAAGAAGACAATAAGTTAGGAGGGAAATTTATTGCTTCCATCTTGTTGAGATGTAGTGTTGTACCTATGGAATAGCGGAGCTACATTATGTCTAGTGAGTATATTGAGGTTTGCATGGCTTTGTCATCTGCTGATACGTGCTCCCATTATTAGAGAGGAATTTCTGGAGTTTTAATGATGGACCAAAGAGGTTGAGGAAGTTCGTGAATCTTTAAATTGGTTCCTTCGTCTTGGATCAGTTGCTGTGAGTTAGACAATTGTATATGTTTGCCTGGATGAGGTCAATTGTCAGCTTGATATTTTTTGGGGTTTGCATTCCTCTTTGTTAATCTAACTCTTTTTCTTCTAAAAAATCGTTTTTGGGCTTTACACAAGCACTTCGATAGTTGATGTGTTGGAAGCCTTCACAGTGAATCCCATAATAATTTTCAGCTTGGTTTTATGAATAGTTACTTCAACAGCCGAGGAGAAGCCCATTGATTTTAAGGATGTGTCTGGTTCCAGTCCTTTAAGAGTGTCTTATTGAAAAGATCCTGATACGTGAGAAGACTGATTTCATGTTTGGTTTGGCATTTGAGCCACTTACTGAAAATGCATGAAGACCATTACCAAAAAACATTGCATGAAGATTCAGCCAAAGACAAAGCTGATTTTTCTTCTTTTTTTTTGGCTTGAGTCTTGCTTCTGAAAATCAGGAAAATCTCAAATATGATTTTCCGATAGTGAACCTCTGATACAGCATTATGGCTTTGGTTTGAGTATCATATGCACTAGTTTCAACGGAATTGTTTTACTATGAGTTAGAAGTTAGAGCGATGCAAAGGCTGGCCCCTATATTTTTACAGTCAACCCTAGTTGCAGTTGTAGTCCTGTTGGCCTCTTTATATTTAAGTTGCTTTAGTTTTTCTTTTCAGGGATAAGGTTCTACATGTATAATTAATCTCTTCTTAGAACTGTCGAATGTGATTCTTTTATTGTTCCACTTGGTGTTTAGTGGTCGCTTGGCCTCTTTACAGTCTGTTGGTATCTGGTGGTCACAATTTGAAATCCCAGCTGTTGACATATATGTGAATCCAATTTTTTTTTTTTAATAACTTGTTATAAATCATTCTTATATTTTAAATAACGTCTACAATTAGATTCATAAAATTTACATGCCAATTGAAACATTATTTTTAATTGGTATTACTCTAGATGTTTTCATGGTAGTGTATGTTCCCATTTGTTAATGTGGCCAAGTTTTACTCTAAAATATGGCAGGCTGCAAGTCCTGCTTACTGCTTACAGTTCGGTAGATTTTTTATTTGGCATTGTCAAATTTCTCTCCCTTGTCATTATTTCTCAATTGTTCCTGAATAATTCTTTGGATTTGATATTGAATTTGCTGCTTTTCTTATTTTTATATCCTCTTTCCAATCTCATGTTCACCTTTTTGACAGTATTATCCCAATAATTGTGCAGGTGGAGTCAATTTTAGATAAAGAAAATTTCAGTTTGGAAGAACTTCTGGACGAGGAAGAAATAATTCAAGAATGCAAAGCTCTTAATAGCCGCCTGATAAACTTGTAATAATATTACCGTCTCGAAGTCTTTTTGGTTACACATTAAAATCTATTGTGCTTTTAAAAAACTGTGCCACTTTTATTTTTTCTCTGCTACTTGATCATGACTTCTTGAGATTTTGCTGAACAAACTTTCTGGAATAAACTGATGCTGGTGTTAACGCATGTTTTGATTGTTTATAAGATTTTTAACTTACATATTTCTGAAATGCATCTAATACCAGTTGTCATTATTTGGTATATTGATAACTGTAGTGGGTCATTGAGGGTGTGCTTGCTACTCTAAGTCCATGGTCTCCATGCTACCGGTGGAAATGCTAAATCCAACACGACATTTCCTAGGATTGCATGATTTTTGATTTCATGAATTGGTTGGTTGTATGGTTTGGGCATTTGTGTTTTGTTTCATATCTTGTTTCTTTGACTGGTTTGGTCAATTATTGGAACAAGTGTCAGAGGCATCTGTTTTCAGAATGGAAAATCATCTAAAGAAAACAAAATGTTCAGATCTGATATTGTATCTAATTAAAAAAAAAAGAAAGATAATTAGTTACTTATCAGTTATCACAGATTCACAAGCAAACGAAGAACCAAGGTTTTGGATTCGGCACCTTACCCTGTTACTTAATAATCTCTCTCTCTCTCTCTCTCTCTCTCTCTCTCTCTCTCTCTCACTCGAACTCGAACTCGAACTTTTCATGTATTTGCTATTCCTTTATGGTTTATTTAAGAACCAGAACCGGACAACTTTGAAAGAGATTCGTACTTGCTATTCCTTTATGGTTTAATTATCTGCAGTAGCAGTTGGAATGTTATAGAATTCTTTTTTCATGAATTTTGTGGTGGTGAAACGATCTTGTTTTGTTTGTTAGTTAGTTTTTTTTTTTTTTTTTTTTTTTTTTTTTTGAAGCATCTTGTGTTTTTTACTTCTTGTAATTAACTCTACGTGTTTGTCTTAATATCCGACTAAAAAAGTATCATGCAATAGCTTGTTATAACTTATATGTAGTACTGATTAAGATATCACCACATTTGCAAGAACAGGGGTTGTGGCTTAATTCACCTGGTCATCATCATTGACAGGGTTATATTTCTCCATCTCTCTGGTTAAGTCTGAACAGTGCTGTTGAGAGTTAATTTGGTTGATTTTTGAGAAGCCCATCCTTTTGATAATTACAATTTCCTGACTAGATTAATTATCATTGTTAAAAGTTATGGTTCTTTAGCTTAATCCTATTCTCTTCTTATGCTTGTCCTTGTTGTGAGGCGTGTGATGTTTGTGTTGAACTCCTTGCCATTTATTCTCATTTTTGTTATTTATCCTTTGTTTAATAATTACTGTGCCCACCCAAGAAAGGGATAACAAGAGGTGGAGGAAGATCATGTTGTTTGTTTGTATGTGATGAATGGTCCAGTTTGCGCCTAGGAGTAGAATGAGTGTCGTCTTTCAGTGTTCTGAGATTTTGAACTGCTTGTTGTCTATTGTTCATTAGCGGCTTTCATGTCCTAGTTACTTTTCTTTGATCACTTCTTTTTACGATTTTGACGTGATAGTTGGAACTTCTTGCCATCACTATAAACGCTTGAAGCTTACTGAAATAAAATGTTCTTATTTAGTTGTTGAACTTATGTATTAAGATAAAAAGTAGCAATTGTAATTTGTGGTATTAATTTATTGACCTGCAGTAGTTTTATGTTGGTTTTTAATTTTTGATTCTTTTACATAGTTTGATTGTTCTATAATATCTTCGCCTTTCGTTAAATATATTCAAATTGTGGTAAATTGTTTGCCATCTGTTTTTAAGGAGTTTGTTGTGAACATATGATGCTATAATCATTGGTGCGAGTATTGCAAAAGTTGATGCTAATATGTGCTTACTTGTTTTTCCCTTCAGTTTGAGGGATAGAGCTCAAGTAGAGCAGTTGCTGCATTATATTGTGGAAGAGGCTCCTGAAGAAGCAGAGAGCAAACGGACTTTCAAGTAGGCTTGACCACTTGATGGAAAATAAATCTTGTTTTTTGAATGGCATATGACTCAAGTTTTTCTTTCTTTCTTTTTGTGGTAGATTTGACCATTTCTGCTATATTCTTCATGTTCTAAGCTGTTTTACTTGATATCTCCATGTAGGTTTCCATTCATTGCCTGTGAAATATTTACTTGTGAAATTGATGTTATCTTAAAGACCTTAGTTGAGGAAGAGGAGGTAACTGTATTTATATCGTCATTGTCACAAGACCTGATTGGGAACTTCTTAATCTCTTATTTTCTTATCGCAAATGCTTACTTGGCAATTGCAGCTTATGGACTTACTTTTTTCCTTTTTGGAACCAAATCATCCACATTGCCCTTTGTTGGCTGGTTACTTCAGCAAGGTTTGGTGGATTTACTGGTTATTTTTTCATGGAATGTAGTGCGCACCCTTGCTTTTAATGGGTGAGGTTGAGGTTGCTTTTTTTAATTATTTTTTGTTTTCAGGTTGTTGTGTGTCTTATGCTACGGAAGACAGTGCCACTTATGAATTATGTTCAAGTGAGTAATAGATCGGCTTATCCATTTCTGGCATATATTGTGGATCTTCATTGTTTATTTGGTAGTAGGCATTGGATTAATCTTTCTTCATTGTTATTCATTTCTGTTACTTACTTTGCCAGAGACAGTTGGATTCCAAACTTAAATTCAGCATCATAAGTAGGGATTCACAAATGATCGGGAACTCCTTAAACAATTATACGTTATCATATGTGTTTATAGTATTGCTTTGTGTATGAAAATATCCACATTGGAGAAAGAGTTTGAACAAATGTATTTATATGAAAGGTAAATTTGTTTTAGATCTTGCAAAGTGAGGAAAAACATTAGAAAGAGCTCATTCTTGTTAAGTTTATTGAAAAGATACAGCCAAACTGTCTTAGTAAATGAAGTGATTAGAGAAAAGTAAGAGAATATCTTGGGATATTATGGAGTGAGATTTATATATTTTAAAAAAAAACATAGATTAACTCCTTATTTAAATGATGGAAATAGCTTGTCTTGGGAAATCAGCTTGGTTGAAGTAGAAAAATTGTCATAAAGGAAATGAAAAATTGTAAAATTTTCAGGATAGGATGATATTTATCATATTTTAAGTTTTAAATGGTTTTGAATAAATTAGGAGTTTGTTGGCTAACAATGGAATCTTTAGCACACAATTATATTTCTATTGTCCTTTGTGGAATTAGTTGGGATGAAGAAGGTGTTGATTATGCCTTTTGCAACCACTCAAATCTTAGATTGGGCAATACTTAGTTCTGCAATTTATATCATATCTTAACGATGAGTCATTTTGTGGGAGTTGATTAATTTAAAATAGAAAGAGCTGAAATTTCATAGTCGAAGGTACTATTCGGATTTAATAATTTATGCCTAATAGAACAACATGAGATTCACTTGTGTAAGAAATTGATGAAGAGGCATATGGAGAAATACTGAAATAGTCATCCTTTAGGCATTGCCATTGGCTAGAGTTAACAATGTAACTTTGATGCGAACTCCTGGCTTCTCACTAATACCTCAATATTCATAGAATAGCTAAATCTTAATGAGAGACGCGTGAAAACGTATTGTAATACTAATTTTTTGTCTATATCTATTGGCTACTGGCGTTCAAATTACAAAGTTAATGACTTCAGCAAGAAAATGATAAATCTCATAAGTTCACAATTGACATTTTTTCATCCACCATCTTGGTCTAAATTTTTGGCAAATGCCGAAATTGTCATAATGAGGACGAGGTAGTAATCTATAGATTCTGTTTATTTGCTTATTTCATTGTTTTCATCAATGTTATCTCTTTTGAAAGGTTTAATGATAATGCATGCTAATGTAGAAGTGAAGGTAGAATTAGGAGACTGCAACACAGTGAATGGAATCAATCCCTTCTGAGAATAGGGCAAAAGTACTCAATGCGATAAAGGGTAGTATATTTGTGTTCCACTTTTGTAGAGAGATTTTTATTTTTATTTTTTTGTGTTGTACTGGTTTAGAGAAAATCTATTTATCACATAACAAAAAAGGCACTTGAAAAATCAGTTTCTTTTAGGCATTTTTATGTAATTGACTTTTAATGTTTATGTGGTTACTATTTTATGACATGTCAGCTTCTTTGAAAAAAAAATTTAAGTAAAACATTTGCACCCTTCATGTTTTCCCAATGGAAGCACTGCATCTCTCCATATTTATGAAAAATTACGGAGAGTTGCATGCCATGTTCTCTGTTCTCTGACTTCTGTATTATTTTCTCAGGCTCATCAGGATGTGTTCAGGCAACTTGTTGATTTGATAGGTATCACATCCATCATGGAGGTTAGAACGTCTAAGTATTTTGTGCAATTTCTTTTGTAGCCCTCTGATAAAAATTTCTCCCGTTGCCCCCTATATTTTTTTTTTTAATTTAATTACTAGAAGGATGTCCTTTTTCTCTCTTAATATTTTTTTTTTGTTCCTTTTGCAGGTTTTGATTCGGCTCGTGGGTGCTGATGATCATATGTATCCCAATTTTGTGGAAGTGATGCAGTGGTTAGCTGATAGCAATTTGCTGGAAATGATTGTTGATAAATTAAATCCGGCTGTGAGTATCAACATTTGACACCCTTTTTTGCTATAATATGAACTGACCGTTGTGAGTTGAACGAATTTTTTCCTGCTTTATGTAATTTGTACTATGTTTTATCTTATAGATATTTTTCCCCTTTATCGTGTGTGGTTGAAGTGCTCTTGGCTTTAAGGAATCTTGATATTTAGTTCTGTTGGAGATGAAAAAAAATAGTCCCACATTGACTAGTTGAAAGAAAGATTATAACTTCAACTTGTGTTGGCATTTTGGAGCAACTGTCTAAGCCTACATATATACTCCATCCGGTCATGAATATAAGACATTATGCACAAAACACACATATTAAGGAAAACATTAATTATGCGTTCAAATTAAATTTTTGCCCATGCTTTAATTACGTGATTAACTACATCAATCCTTTATTTTATCTAATAAAAAGAGACAACATGGCCTCAATACCAAATAACCAATATAAAGAGAACATGTGCTTTCTCTTCTCATTCAATAAAAAGTGAATAAGTGCTTAATTGCAATTAAATGTTTAGATTGAAGGAAGGGTAGGATTTCGAAAATGCCTTATATTTTTTTGATAGGACTAAATGCCTTGTATTTTTTGAAAGAGAGTTTTTGTAGAGTGCCTTATAAAAATCAAGGTTTAAAAAATCGACAAACTTCGGCGAAGTTCTGGCGAAGTTTGTTGATTTTAAGGTGAGCGAAGCAAAGTTCATAGGCGGTAGAAAAATTGCAAAACTTCGACTCAACTTCGACTAACTTTGACCGAACTTCGAAAACATCGATGCAAGTTAATAAACATGAAATAAAATTGTTATTTTTCGTGGAGTTGAGCAAACTTCGACTGACACTTCAATTATGCTAGAAATATACTTAAACTTCGGCTAAATTCGAATAAAACATAGTTCTAGCATCTTTACAAAGAAACTTGAGTTTTCTAACATTTAAAGTGAAATTCCATAAACTTCTGTACACCGACGAATTTTTTTCAAACTTCTATCGTCGAAGTTAACTTCTTCGAATTAATTTCGAATTTTAAGTGAGCGAAGTCATAGGCGAAGTCGAAGTTTCAAACCTTGATAGAAATGAACGGAGGGATTACAACCTGTTAGTCTACATTCTCATGACTTGGACCGAGCCATGCAAAATTTTACATGGTAACAAAGCCCCATGGATTAACAATCCATTAAAGGCCCATAATCTTTCATTTCAAGTCCAATAAAAATGGAGGCTCAACAAATAAAATATGGGCTAGCAAAAACAAACGATGAAAGTTAGATCCAAAGTTGAAGATCTGTGGCCTCTAAGACTCCGAAAGAACACAAGCGTAGGTTAAATAAAAGGATGCAAGACCTCTAAGTTGATGACTAAAAGGCAAGTAACAATTGGTAGACCAGTTGGACTCGAGGGGGAGTGTCGGAGATGAAAACAAAATATTCCTATATCGACAAATTGAAAAGAAAGAATATAAATAAATGACTAGCTTGTAAGTTTGGACTTTCGAGAGAGAACTCCATGCTGCCTTGGAATTTTGGAACAACCTCCCACTATAAGCTTACTCATGATTTGGATCCGACCTAACACATGGAAAACTTTGCAAGTTCCAAGGTTATGTACGTATTATATTTTGCTAATTCTTAGACGTATAAATCTCTGTCGGTTGTAAGTTCTTTGTGACATTGTTTGTAGTCAGAAACGTGGTTTATATGTGTGTGCAAATTTTGGGAGGTATGCTGAAAGTTTATGAAAGCTAGAGCATAAAGGTGCTTCTCTGTTAAAGAATTGCATCTCTGTATTTTACTGGCACTTCTTTCTTCCAAGAAAGGTTTTTTTTTTTTTTTTTTTTTTTTTTTCTGTTGTTTGCATCATTGCTTAAGTGTTACTTAGGTGATCTTGTTTTATATTTGCATTCCTGTGAGGTATAGGGTTTATTTTTTTTTCTTAGGAATTGTCAACTCTGGATTCCTATTGAATGCTTTATTTCTTTTGAACTTATTTCAAATGGAACAGTGTTCTCCTGAAGTTCATGCCAATGCAGCAGAAACCCTCTGTGCAATTACTCGAAATTCTCCATCAGCGTTATCTGCTAAAATCTCTAGTCCAAGGTTTGTCGCTTCATCCATTCAAAAATCTATATTCCTGTATCAAGTTATACAACATCTATCGATTTGATTGGATGACTTTCTGTTTCTCTAATTCTGTTACAGCTTTGTGGAAAGGATATTTAGCCATGCTCTGGAGAATTCACAGTCAAAATCAAGCCTTGTACACTCACTAGCCGTGTGTGTTTCATTGTTGGATCCCAAAAGATTAGCCTCTCCTTCATTTTATTCTATAAGAAGTCAACATTTATATGAACCACCCAGTTCTGTCAATTATGAGACTGTTAGTGCAATGCTGCCAAAAGTTGGTGAGTACAGAAGTGTTCCCTCCTTGTCATTGAATAGGTTTTTTGTTTTTGTTTTTTTATTGTGTGTGTCGGAGGGAGGAAGATGCAGACAGAAAAGAAGAGGGGAGGGTGTTGTTCTTATGCAGAAGTTATCTTATCACTTTTTCAATTGACTAGTCTATGTTCTTACCAGTTCCCATTATTGATTTTTTTTTTGGGTACTCTGGTGCTTTTGTTGCACTGTTTTTCGAAAATGTAAGCTTTTGCATGGCCTTGTTGATATCATATTATCAGAGCTAGGGAGGTAGTGTGTTTAAATCCTTCTATACCTGCATACGAATCTTTCTAGGTTTTCGTTTACTATAAATTTGTTACGCGTCTCCCCAGCATATTATTGACATTTATGCATTTTTTAGCTATTATGATACCTCAAACCAGTAAGATCTGATTATAGTACCTGAGGTTATACCGTTGTATGCGTTTTTGGTCAGGTTGGTGTGGTAAATACCAAGTTTTACACTTGTTGTTTGTTTCATTTATTTTATGCTTACATTATTGAGCCATAAAGATTTTAATGTTCAGTTAGAATTGTTACAGTAATTTTGTCAAAATTTTTAATATTTGCGAAAAACTCATCTATTGTAATTTTGGCAAGAATTGGAGGAAAGATGAAAGATGATTTAGTTATATGCTGAATATGTTCAAATCATTCCAATTCTTGATTTATTTATCCATGTAGCTTGAGTTGTTTTGGGAGGATTTGCTCATGAGCACGAAAAGTAGGAAAAGAGGGAATGTGCGTAAGTGTAATTAATTTAGTAGAAGAAGAACTTCAGGGCCTTAGGGTCCTCTAGCTGATTATGTCTCTTAGGGCCGAGCCATGGAACATATACATCTAAAATGATTTAGGTGGGTCATGTTGAGTTGCGTAAATACTGAATTGGAGGAAAATATGTTCACAATGAATTCATTCATGAACCCTTATGGTAGTACCAATTCAGTTATCAGGCAAAGAAGTGAAAAATCAGCAGAAACCGGTTTTCATGAGATGAAGATCAATGGCTGCATTGGCGAGAGAAAGTGAACTCCTCGTTCTACTGCTTTCTATATGCATGCATGCAAGTGTCAAGGAAAGATTGAGTTTTAGCACTAGTAACATACGCAAAAGGCTAGTTGGGTCGATCTTTGCATCTGGCTTCAAATGATGCCGCTAAGGCTTGATTTCGTTGATGTATATCCCTTCCTGCCGTTTCTTTAAAGAAAAAAAACCCCTTCTGAGCCCGGCCTTTTGATTGCATGACAAGATAAAGTTATTCAATAAGTTTCTTGCCATACTTGTTTGTTAATGGTTCCAATTCTGTTTCATGGAGCATGTGTTCCTCTGAAATCTGCAGCTCTATATGTAAGTTAGTTAGTATAAAGTCTGTTTTTATTTCAGTTCTGTAATTTCAATGGCAAACGGAAGAAAAGGAATTCTGCACGCTTTGAACATGGTTGGAGTAAGATTCCCAAATTCATGATGGCTTTGTAATCTGAGCTACAAGTTTTATGCGTTATTTCGTAGCATCTCATTCCATGTTCATACTGACTCCTTGGCAATGCAAGTTTTTTCTTCCATCCCTCTTTAAGAAAATGTGCAAATGTATAGTTTTTGTATTTGTAAAAGTTCTTTGCTTATATAAAAGCGTGTTTCTTACTAAAAAGAAACGTTCCACTGTAATAGGAAAGTAAGTTTACTTCGAATAAAAACTTGATTCTGAGAATTACATTTTCAATTCAGGAGATCTTTTTAAATTGATCGCATTGTTACACTACTTATGGAAAGCCTGGTGTTAAATACATATCCCTTCACCCTCAATCTACAAATTACTTTTAATTCGGGTATTTGTTATCTGAATTTCATGTAAGATCATAATTTTATTCATATTATATTAAGATCGCGACTATCGCATTTTAGTTAACTATTACTCACTTTGCCAATTTGACGGTGCAGGTGACTTGCTTGTGCTTTTGGATGTAAGCTCCGACGAGAAGGTTTTGTCTACTACATACGGTCAACTAAAACCTCCTTTGGGGAAGCATCGATTAAAGGTTGCTTGTTTACACACTTGATTACTGTTTCATATGTTTGCTGATTATTGCATATATAGCTTTGATTTTCCCTTGTCAATTTCTTTAGTTCCTTTTTACATGGGGATTCTCTTCTTGCGAGCAATATGTCAATGTGTCCTCCGTTTTTTGCTTTCTTGTTTTCGGCCGTTTTAACTTATAAAACTTGTTATAATGAAAATACAATGCTGGTATTAGTTTTATTAGGCACCAACGTGGTTAGTTCTTGGCAGTTCCTTAGGTAGGTAATAGGGCCTTTTATAGTCCTACATAATTTCCAAATTCAAAATTCCCAATTCATTACTCCTTCCGTTTCTATTTAAGTGACGTTTTGAGGTTGTTCACAATATTTAAGAAAGTCATTTAATTATCTTGAATGAGGAGAAAGTGACAGTTAAATGACTAAATCACCATTTATCTCTCCTAACCTCACCACTTCTACATACACTAGTTATTAATGTGTAATTGATAGATTTTCTTTTTTTATGAAGGGTATAAAAGGTAATTAAGTAATTAATGTGTATTAAAACTATCAAATGACAAATATTGTGAAATATTACAAAATGACTAAAAAGTTACTTATAAAGATACAGAGGGAGTACTAGATTCCTCACACTCAACCATTTGTACGAGATGTTTAATGTCTCTTGGAATCTCTATTTTATAACAAATATTTTAGTTTTAGAGATTTCCGATCGAGGTTCCTTCCTTTGAAGCTATTTAATTTACTTGTTTCCAATACTAACTTTGCCTAAATACAAGGGGCGGGTTTCCAGGCTTGATGATCTGACTGTGTCAGGGCATTCGGCAAAGAAAAACAATCAACTTCTTTGGATACCGGGGTGTCCAGAATATTACCATACTCTTATTTTTGCAAAGATAATATCAAACAATAGTTACATAGTAATCCAAAAACATGAATTCATACTCAAACGGAGTTTTTTTTTTTTTTTTGAAAAACAATAAATATAACATAGGCAACAAATGAACTATGTGAATGAAGTAAAAAAATAAAAAAATCTCCCAAGAATTGGACACCTAATAGGAATTATCAATGTTAGTAATTGAATAACTCAATTGACAATTTTGTTAATTGCTTAATGCAATTGGCAGGCAAATTTAGAGGAAGAGGATGACATAAAGGAGTAGTGTTGGATTAAATATGCTATTTATTACATGATAGTAAATTTTGAGCCATCATGTCCGGGAAGGGCTTTGTTGGATTGTGTTGTGATATTTCACATTTGGTATGTTATTAGTGATGTTTTATAATGTAAAGGATCAGTATTTAACATGATATTAAATTTTGGTCCATTATGTATGGGAAATGTCTTCGTTGGATGCATTGTGATGTTTCGCATTTCGTATGCTCATTGTTGCTTGATAACTTGAATTGCAGATCGTGGAGTTTATCGCTGTATTGTTAAGGACTGGGAATGAAGTTGCTGAACAGGGATTGGTTAGCTTGGGTGCTATCAAGAAAATTCTAGATCTCTTTTTTGAGTATTTTTCTGATTCTCTACCTGAATTTACCTTAATATATGTGATCCTAGCCTGATTTATTTATTTTTTCTAATTGCTGCAGATATCCATTTAATAATGCTTTGCATCATCAGACAGAAAGTATCGTAATTTCCTGTTTGGAAAGTAAGAATGTTACTGTTGTGGAGCATCTTTTACGAGATTGTGATTTAGTAGGAAAGCTTCTTGAAGCAGATGCACATCCCACCGTTTCTGACGATCCTGATCGGGTAACAATTTGTTCAATCAATTGAAGTGCTTACCTATTTATCTTTTGATATAACTCTATCATATATATAGAATCATAGATATCAATTCGTATCACAGTATCTTTAAGAATTGATAGAAGCTTATGCCATAAAGTTTTTTAGGATCGGAAACAAGGTAATGTCTAAATATATGATATGTGATAAATTGAAAGAGGAAACAAGTAGGGCGTATGATAACTAGAGTAGAAGTATGTGCAATGGAAAGAGTATCTCGATTATTTATCAGAGTGGTTTTCCATCATGAAATCTTCCTCTCATGGCAAGTAATTTATTACTAGATATTTACTTTTTTAGAGTTTTATTCATCTGAAAGCTTAATTATGCTATTTGTTTATGTAGCCCACTTCTTCCGCCGCTGGAAGAAATTCTCCTCGAGCTGGCTTACATGGTCACATTACTCGGATATCTAACAAACTTCTTCAACTCTCTAACGGCAACAACCAAATTCAAATGTACCTACAGGTTTGTAACTGCTTTGATGTATCTTTCGTTTTAATCAGTGATGGACTTTTTACCATTAAGGCAAGAGTATATAGGTGAATAGGACCTTAATGCTATGATTTTGGTGAAGGTATAAACATGGATATATTATTCTTGTTGATCACTGAGAGGAAATTTCTTACAATTTCCCACCAGTTTGTTTTTCCACACTTACATTATGTTCAACTGCTGTTTGATATGTTTATTTACTTGCAACAACAGTAACAACAAACCCTCAATCCCAAATTCATCAAGGTTGGCTACGTAGAGTTGTTGATCCTACCTCTATGATTTAATTGAATTGATGATGTGATTTTTGTTATCTTGTAAATCTTTCTGTTTTAATTGATGCATCCCAAGCTATCACAGGCTATCCCTTTACCTTTGAATTTCTTCAACTTTTTGCACATCAAGTTTTTTTATTGGGTCATTTGCAAGTTCAAGTTGCCTTTTGATGTGTCCAAACCACCGTGTCCGCCTTATCTTATTTTTCCCTCTTTTGCATTCCTACTTCATTTACTCACTTATAATATGATTTATTAATTATTACCCATTTTTATTCATTGTAATGATTTACGGCCCATTTGCAGTGATTGGGGGAAACTGCAAAGACAAGTGTTGGTGATTTTTAGATCTTGTTTGTTGAAAAATGAATGACTGAAAATAACAAGTAGTAAAATAAACTATCTTGACAGTATTATTTCTTAAACATGATTTTTGTTTGACAAACACACCATGTCTCCTAATCTTTTTCTTTTTGTAAACCAGACTCCCTTAATTTCTGCAAACTGTATTATTTTTGCAAGCATTTAACACTCATCTCCCTTGAGAGAAGGGACGTAGGATGAATGCTGCACCTCATAGATTTAACCAGTGTTTGTGTATGGAAAATTGCACATTCCTTGACCTTTTTCGAATAGAAGACCTGATATCTCGATTCACAGAAGAAATAGAAGAATAAAAGAACAAAAGTTGTTTCTTACTTGCACAATGGGCTCTCATGTTAATCAATTTACTGTATCCTTGTTCGGGTTTGTACTTGGTTGGTTGAGGACTTGAGGGTGAATCCTGGACCGAATTGTTCTATACCCAACTAACTTTACTTCAAATTGGACAATGATTAGATTGATTGAATCAAGCTGAAATTCTGAGCCAATGTTACACAGTGTTCCTTATCTACTAGGTATGACAATGGATGGCCCCTTGGCAAAATGGAAACAGAAAAGCTGCCCATTTTCCATTGAAGTCTTTGGTTTCAATTTAATCAAATATTGCTTGTTAATTAAACTGGTATGGTGCATTGCTATCCGTTGAGTATGGTTGGTGGTGTTGGAACTGATAGGGATGGTGCTTGATAGGGAAAAGTCTACTAGTATTTGGTAGGGAAACAAGGGAGGCAGGAAAACTTAGGGAGGTTTTTGGACTGATCACGTCATCTCCTATTCATTGGTGTTAATTAGCCATTGGCTTGTTTGCCCATGTGGATGAAAGACTCATGTAGGTTGATTTAGTTGTTGATCAGGCTCTTGGCTGTGGAGTTAATGATGTACTTCCATATAATTTGTAAAGTATTTTGGTTTTGTTTCAAAGAAAAGAAGCTCGAGTGAGTACAATTAGTTTAAAGTTGACATGCTTGGATGAATTGGTTGAATTTTGTGGGAACAGGCAACCTTTAAGCCCAATCGGCATTGATTTTGTTGAATTTTACTTGAAGAACTTGACCTAAAGTTCTCTCGAAAAGAACTTGACCTAAAGTTCTCTCGAAAAGAACTCGACTTAAAGTTGGTCACAACTTATTCTGAATGCATGAAACTTGAGTAAAAAAGTTTAGGGAGCGATTATTAGCCCCCCCAACCCAATGCTTTATATCAGCCCCCATTTAATTTAATTCATTTTAAACTAGAATGACTTTTAGGCAAATTACATAAATAGCCTCATTGCAAATCATGAACTCATTTCCTTTTCTCCTTCTACTTTCCACTCTCTACACCCCCTCCACAACTTTACTTTCACTCTCTACACGCCTTTCTAAATGAAACCTTGAACTCATTCGCAACTCTCATTCCACTCACTACACTCACATTCTCCCTTTTACTTGAATTTCATCTTTTATACCCCACCTCAAATTAAACCATAAGCTCAGCTCATTTTCTCTCCTACTTTATAATATCTAGACCCCTCCCCATTTCTTTCTCCATACACTCAACAATTCACTGCCAAATGCGACATCTTGATTATAGTATTTGGTTGGGATTTGATTCATATTCTTGAATGGTTAGAACATTTATTTGTGTTGAATCTTAGCTTTTAAGGATCAAAGAATTAATCTTGGAATGCAACATGGAGCAAATTGAGTCAAGGGGGAGAAGAAGGTTTTGGATCACAAAGATAAAAAGAGAGTTTTCTTTGGGGAGTGAGGGGCCAAATATAAGCTACGGGTACATTGGGGAGTTCACTAACAAGGGGGTTGGGGGGGTATGGCATATGTGTGCTAATAGTCACTTCCAATTTTTATATTTTCAAGAAAAAGAGAGTGGCAATAGAGAAGATGACTGGCAGATTCACCTAGAAGTTCAGAATTGGAGCAATGATCCCTATACCTAATCATACTACTGTATTCAGTAACAATGTGCCAGTGAGATGCTGCTTTAAGCGTAAGTAGTTTAATTGGAGTTTATGGTGGTGAAGCGGAAAATATTGCATTAAGGCCATGAGTGTATCGTTTCGTTTCTTATTGGTTATAACTTATAACAACTCAAAAGTGCTTGGTTTCTATTTTCTTTTATTTTACTTTTTTTAGTTCCTCGTTCATATACCTTTGCTATTGATTCCCTACTGATAGTGCAGTGTGCATGTTAACATCTCGATTCAGTGCTTGGTTCTAATGTTCTATTCTTGCCCTTATTTTTGATGGGGTAATGGCTTTGCTTTGGTTTTGCTATTTGTAGGAAAATGCTCAGTGGATAGAATGGCAATCAAGCGTTCTACAACCGCGTAATGTTGTTGAAAATGTAAACCGATGGGCTTGTGGGTATGCTTATTACCTTATTTATTTATAAGAGCCTCAGTAGTTCATCTTATATATTAGAAGGTGAAAGAATATGGTTTAGATATCGTGAGTTTATTTATGATGAAGGCCATTCAGTGCAGAACTGTAGCTAAGGTACATCATGTTGCTAAACTGTTTATGGTTTTGATGTGTTTCTGTTCCATGCAGCCGTCCGACTGCTTTGCAGGATCGAACACGGGACAGCGATGATGATGATATTCATGACCGAGACTATGATGTAGCAGCATTAGCAAATAATTTAAGCCAGGCCTTTAGGTATAGCTTATATGAAAATGACGATGCAGAACAGGTAATCCATGTGCCTCAATTGAGTATGAACTGTATACTTTTATGTTTTTGTGGAAGTTGTTCAGGAATAATTCTCTCTTGGTTTTATGTTTTTGTGGTGGTCTTAGGTTCATGGATCTCTTGAGCGTGATGATGAGGTAATAATTCTATTTGCATGAGACTTGCAAACCATCGTTTCAAGATTTAAACTGTGGCAAAACTCAAGACAGTAGATTTTATATGCTGAAGTTGTCTAAATTATGTTAGCAAGTGGCAAAAGTTTTGAGACTGAGAAAGCTGCCAATTTTATTGGAAAAGGAAAAGAAGGCATTTACGTTGTTTTGGGATCCATTTGGTGTTCATTTGTGCTGGATTCCGATTTTCTTTGGAAGGTATCTGGAGTTAAACGAAATATTTTGTTAAGATGTGTTTTTTACCTCATTTATAACTGCAGGACGTATACTTTGACGATGAATCAGCTGAAGTTGTAATATCGTCCTTGAGGCTTGGAGATGACCAGGAGAGGTACGTCTTACTATTGATGGGTGCATGCATATTTTTGAACTGTTACTGTTAGAGTTTGAAAACTCTTATCATATCTTTGCTCATGGTTTATGCTCTCTTATTGCAGTTTGTTCACAAATTCGAACTGGTTTGCTTTCCAAGAGGATAGAGTTCATAATGAGCCTATGAGTACCTCCCCGTCAGAGAAACTGGATGACATCAATTTGAACGATAACATTAGTGGAGGCAGCAGCAGTAGTGATGATGAGGTGGTGGTCGGAGAGGACGAGGAGTTGGTGAACAATGCTGCAACATCTGTGAATGGGGCATCTAATTCTGGTACAAGTTCAGGAGATGGAGCTAGTACCGATGTTGTAATGGAGAACGCAAGCTCTCCCGATCGATCGTCACCTGAATGGGTAGCATGGCAAGAACCATCAGACTTGCCTGCTGGTGGATCAGATGGAAGTACGCTTCACGATGACGTTACTCCTGATGCTGATTCTTCTGATCTCGCTGAGACCACCGTCGCACCTGCCCCCGGCTCTCCAACAAAGGTTGAGGTCCAATTGCCAAATGGCACCACAAGTCCCGTGAAAGCTAATGGTGGTCAGTTAGTCGCAGTGCAATCATTGTTCGAGGACGATGTTGAGTTTGTTGGCGTGGAGTTGGAGGGCACCGAGAAGGCAATGGAGCAGGCTCTAAAAGAAGGCATAGTTGGGGAAGCTGGGCCTCTGAAGCGGAACCATGCTCCCAAGGTGGTAGAAAAGGTTAAGACTGACGACGACGAAGAGAAGCTGGAGTTTAACGACGCAAACTATTGGAGGATGGACCAAGAAGTTGCTGTTGTTCAGGAGTGAAAAAAAGGTGGGTTTTAGTAGAAGCCCCATTTAAATACTTCTTTTCAGATTTGAAGACTTGGAGTTGGAACCAACACTGACAATGTGTCTTAGTAAGTTACTATTGGCAAAGGGCTTGTTGCAGAATGTATTAATGTACAGTATTCTCCTTGGGGAGATGGTCCTAGCGTTGTTAGCGTCAATGTTTATTATTCTTTTTCCCTTTAATTTTCCTTCTTGTCTTCATCGGTCGCTAAGCAGATTTCTTACTATCGTTGGCTTAAATAGCCCTTTCTTTTATTTAGCCGATCCCATCTAATTTGAAACGCTGTTATTTTATTTTTAATTTTTTTTCCTTAAAGAGGATAGTTATATTGTTAGGGGTGTAAAAACCCAATCAGGAATAGGGCTGATCCAGGTATCGTTTAGAAGAAGAGTGTTAGCCCTCTTTGCGAAGTTGTGAGCAGGCACGTTTTGAGACCTACTTGCATAACCAAATTCTATGGGACCTCTGCCCTTACAAAGGTGTTTGATGTCATAACAGATTGGTTCAATGGAGGCCGCCTCCAATGTGTCGTTGCTCAGCATATTAATAGGGATACGGGCGTCAGAGAGAATTAGTAGGGTCCGTTTATGGAAAAAATTACAAAAAGTACAACATATTTTAGTTTAAATGAGGAAAATAAGTGATTTTTTTAATTCAAAAAATAAGGTATATTGCCTTATGAAAATGCGTTATTAGTTAGGGTAAATTTTTGTGGCTTAGGTGAACATCCCATGTGGTCATGGGCAAAATGAATAGCACCTTTTCAAAAGGCGCTATTCGTGTTGCCCATGATCACGTGGGCATCCCACGTGGAAGTCGACATGACAAGAACACACAAATAGCGAATTGTGTGTACTTGCCACGTGGACTCGGAGCACACAGATAGCGCATCGAGATACGTGCATGATGTTTGCATGGACTGTCCACCTTGAAATACGTGCATGACGTTTGCATGAGGTTTATGGTTTGTAGTGGATATGCATGGATTGTTCTCTCGAGATACGTGCATGACGTTTGCATGGATTGTTTACCTCGAGATATGTGTCTGACATTTGCATTAGTTGCCCACCTCGAGTTACATGCATGACATTTGGATGGTTTGCATGAACTGCACCAAGTTGCATGGGTTGTCTACCTCGAAATACGTGCTTCGCATTCGCATGGTTTGCATAGATTGCATGAGTTGTCCACACATCGAGATATGTGTGTGACTTTGCACGAAGATGCATGGTTTGCCCACCTCGACATACGTGCGTGGCGTTTCCATGTGTCGTTAACCAGGAGATACGTGTGTGACATTTGCATTGGTTTTTATCACCTCGAGACACGTGCGCGACGTTTGCATGAGTTGCACGAGGTTGCATGGGTCACCCACCTCGACAGACATGCTTGACATTTGCATGAAATCTCCACCTCGGCATACATGGGTGACGTTTGCATGAGTTGTCCACGTCGATATGCGTCCGTGTTGTTTACATTGGTTGTCTACCTTGAGATACGCGAGTGACGCGGTCGTCCATCTCCATATGCACGTGTCGTTCATAGGGCGAGAAATTTTGTATAGATAGCTTATTTTCAAAAGGAGTCATTCATAGAGTGTATAATTTTGTATAGATAACTCTTTTTGAAAAGAAGTTATCCATACAAATGACTTCCACCTCACCACCACCTCATCATCAATAGCTCCTTTTCAAACAGAGTTATACCTTACTTTTGAAATTTAAAAGTAAACATCACTATTTTGTGAAATACAAATTAAATCCACCACACTTTTTGAAAAACCCCCGTTTATGCCCATGTAAATGCATGCCTTTAGTACTTCCAAGATTGCCTAACATTCAGCTACCTCCACACTGGGAGAGGCCAATAAATTTTGATCTTACACGGCAAGTGTCATTGTTTGGTGAAACCAGTATCCAGCCCACACCACACTATCTTGAATGGGATCAATGAACAAGGAGGATGATGGTATGGATGGAGAGTTGGTGGAGGTGAGCCTATCACGATCATGATCTGGCTCAAGTTCTTTACTTTTTCGGTACTCAATAATCCGTTGTATTGTGAGTTGAACAGATGTATCGGGCTTAGAGCATGGCAACCAAAAACTCGTGCATTTCGGTTCTTCCATAGGCTCCACGTACCAAAAAGACATCATTGTATATAATCGAGGCCATTAGGGTGTGTGGAGAGAGCGTCCACAAACTTCGTCCTACTATCTGCCAATCTTGACGTCTGCAATTTGCGGCAATCTAGTCCTCCTAGCGATGTGATCCAAAAGAGTTGAGCTTGTGCAAAATGAAAAAGATGTGGTTGATCGACTCAACTTGTTGATTGGGATCATTTTGGGAGGAGCATCTCGTGCATAAGGTTCATACATCCGTGTGCTTTTGATTCAATTGTTCTCTAGTGGGGAGGACGTTATGAAGTCCTTTCCAGAGGAACATTTTGAGTTTTTTTGGGGCATCAATTTTCCATAAGGATTCCAACATGCCTACTTGGGCAACCTGTCTACTTGGCTCTCCTGAGTGGAAGCCTTCCAATTCTCCATCTCTAGCCATTTGAGTGGCCACCTTGTAGGCCGATTTCAATGAGAATTTCCCAAATTTCTCATAATGCTTGATAAGCCTATCTACACTACCATAATGGCTCAGTGATGTAGCCAAGATTTTCGAGGCAATAGAACCATGAAAATGGGAATTGAATAGGTCGATCTTCCAATTTCTAGTGCTTTCGTCAATTAGCCCCGCCACCATAGTAAGGTTAGAATCGTTGGGTAGCCGTAGCTTGGTTGGGGTAGGGATAGCAATCCAGGCATCATTCCAAATATGAGTGGAGAGGCCGTTACCAACACGGGATCAGAGTCCTTTAGCCAAGATTCTACGTCCCTGAGGAGACTGCACCAGCAATAAGAGGGGCGGTTGCCTAGTTTTGCTGTCAAGAAGGAAAAGTGAGGGTAATATTTGGCTTGCATGAAGCTCTCCAAAAGAGGGGATTCTTTATTCGGTAGCCTCCAAAATTATTTCGCCAGTAGAATAAGATTAAAGAGTTCCATCTCCTTGAAACCCTGCCCATCTTGAGTGGTTGGGGTAACAAGTCGATTCCATTGCATCCAATGGATACCTTTCTCTTTTGTGGGAGATGCCCACCAAAATCAAGCCATAGCTTGCATTAGTGAGTGATAAGTAATTTGGAGTAGGGAGAAAACCATCATTTGGAAGTTAGGGATAGCTTAAGCTACTGACTTGATCATCACCTCCTTACCTACGGATGATAGGAGTTTTTCTTTCCACGATAGCACTTTGTTTTGAATTCTGTCAAGCATACCTTGGAATTGATTCTTCTTGGTTCTGTCTCGTGTCAAGTTTGCCCCCAGGTAACGTCCTAGTCTTAATGTGGTTGGGATACTAAGAATAACATAGATTTGTCTTTGAAGGATGGGCTAGACACGTATGTTGAAGGTGACAGAGCTTTTAGCTCTATTTATATGTTGTCCCGATAACTTAGAATATCTTTCTAAGGGGAGTTGGATGTTCTGTGCGTTCTGCACATCGATTTTGCCTACCAAAAGGGAGTCGTCTGCAAAAAGTAAGTGGAAGATAGGTGGGGCTTTGTGGTTGAGTTGGAAGCCTCTGAAAATATTTATACTTTCGGCCTTAGTGAGATGAGAAGATAGGGCCTCGATGCCTAGAACAAAGAAGAAGGGTAAGAGGGGATCACCTTGTCATGTACCCATCTTCGGGGAGATAAAGTCCGATAAGGCTCCATTGATGATCACTTTGTAGGTCACAGAGGAAATGCATGATTTCATCCATATACACCATGTCTCATTAAAGCCTAGCCTTCTATACTCTCAAGCAAGAACTTCCATTCAATTTTATAATAGGCTTTCGAGATGTCAAGTTTGATCGCAAGGTTCATGAATCTCTTCTTTTTTTTATCTTCCATAGAGTGCATAACTTCTTGGGCTAATATGGTCACTATCTATTGGCCAGCTACAAAAGATTTGTGTGGGTGAGATGAATTTATTAAGAATGCTTTTGAGTCTGTTAGATAGGATCTTTGCCAGTATTTTATACGCCAAGTTGCAGAGACTTATAGGTAAAAAATTAGCTACTCTTTGGGGGTTATTCCTTTTAGGAATCAAGGTACGCGGGATGGACCTGGTCGAGTGGAATTGGTGAAGCATAATGTCATCCTTTACTAGAGCCCAGTGTTTTTGGAAGAATTTGTTTGTGACCCGGTGTTTTTTGGAAGAATTTGTTTGAAATAATAATGTTAATTATGCAAGGAAATTCGGTGAGTCGAAATGAAATGGACACCAGGGACTTAGGAGTCGGGTGTCGGGTGCGCAAATCGAGACGCGAGAGAATTCGCGATTTCTCGAGGTAAGTAAACCAAATAGGGACCTATACAATATTTCATGTTTATCCATTGATCCAGTTGTTATTTATCAAGCTTGTGATAACTTATTGTTGTTCACCGCAAAATTATGCCCAACTATGCCCAACTATGCCCATATGTGTAGTTCGTTGGGGTTAACTCGCTCGCACACACATATGGGGGAAACATAGAAGATGTATATGTCTTTCAGAGTAATTGGGGAGGCATATACATCTACATTGGGAGTGAATGCTATGCCCATATGTGTAGTTCGCAGGGAGTTAACTCGCTCGCACGCACATATGGGGGAAACATAGAAGATGTATATGTCTTTCAGAGTAATTGGGGAGACATATACATCTACCTTGGGAGTATCACTCATTGATGGATTGTTTATAGTCTTTTATATTCATGCGTTCTCGATTCATTTCGTCAATTCGGCCCTGGTGTCTTATTAGAGTGCATACTCTTAAGTGCTATAAGAGTCTCCTCTTCTGTGAAAGGGTTAGTGAGGTTGGCATTTTCCTCATCTTGTACCTTCTGGTCTAAGTCATTCAAGAAGGAGGGATCATGTGGAGAGAAATCACCCAATTGTCTATCAGAAGCAAAAATAATTTTAAAGTACTTTGTTACATCTGCAGATATGGCTGATCGGTCCAAGAGCTTTGTACCATCCTCGGATTCGAGACCCACGATACATTGGACCTTCATCTTCCCTTGACCACTGCATGGAAGTATGTTGTATTTCTTTCTCTTAGTTTAAGCCATTCAAGGTGGGACTAGTCCCTCTAGTAGCATTCTTCCTCTTCATAGGCAAGTATTAAGTGGTTTTCTATCTCTCGGATACGGTTTAAGGCATGGGGAGTTGGTTGTGTGCCATATCTAACTCAAATCTAAGCTTCTTAATTTGCCTTTCGAGAATTACATAGAGGATTCTTAAGCCAACAGTTTCCATTCTGAAGATCAGTTTTGTTCTTTGGATCCAGTTATCTATATCAAAGGATAGTAAAAGGTGGTCTGAACCTAGAAGAAGATGGTGTCGAAACACTGCCATGGCTTACTTTTCTAACCACTGTGAAGTTGTTAAGGCTATGTTGATACGGGCTTGAATAAGATATTCACCCGTGCGTCTATTTGACCAAGTAAAGGGGTGACCGACGAAACCTACATCGATTAGGTTCAGTTCTCCTATTAACCGGACAAGTTCGTCATGATTATCGCTTGACCACGAATTGCCCCAATTTCTCATCACAAGATAAAAGGGAGTTAAAGTTGCCAAATGGGAGGAAACTTTCCTTGGAGTTAAGGAATCTAAAAGTGAAATAGTTGAATTGTGCTAGACGTTTGTCCCTGATGCAATTGAAATAGATCCCAAACATTCTCCAAAATTTTAACGAGGGTCGACAATTTTCAGCTCAATACAAAAGGAAGAGAATTTAACGACATGAACACTGCAGTGGTCGTTCCAAAAGATGGCGAGGCCCCCCGACGTACCAGAGGGGCTCACCGTTAACATACAACTAAATTTTAATATACTTTCTACTACTTGCAGAAACCATCTTGTTGTTTTGTCTAGTTGAGGAAGAGAATGTTTGCAGAGTATTGCGAACAAAGTCCAAAAAATTGTTAATCATTAAGGGGCTCCCAACCCCCAATTCTCATTCTCATGGAAGGTGGGTCCCGTGTGGTCGGCCGCCACTTTTGAGATTACTAAAGAAGAGGGAATTGCCTTGTCTACTGACAGAGAGAGCTTGGGTTTCTTACTTTCTGCCTCCCCCACACTGGTGCAGCCCCGAGAATGGAGTTTTTTTGGGGGAGACTAAGCCTGGTTGGGCACTGATTTGGCTGCCAATCATGGCATCCGACTTACTATCCCCTCAGGGATCCAAAGCCATATTTCTCCAGAAAGTGCATCTTAACTTGTACTTCATTCGGTAGCCACTGAGCCCGATTTCAGGTGTATAAAGTCCGATGAGCTTGGTTTCATGACTAGTTGAGTTGCGGTCTCCCTAGGTTGGAGAGTGTGGCAGGGGAGGGGTCTGGGCATTTTGGAGTGGGGGTCATGTTTTGGAAGAGGTATCGGGGCTCGCAGAGGGTTCGGTCACTGTAGTGGGGTTGCAAGCTGCAGGATCCTCCACCTTGCTCCATGTGACGACCCCAGTTCCCCTTAAAATTGGGCCCCGCCCGCCTAAACCCACGTGGACCCCAAGTCAATCCTTGCAAGGTCGACGCAAGCCTAGTCAGCCTCAAATAGTTACATTCTTAATAAATTTGTATTTTTAACATTGAGTTGTTAAGTTATATCTTTTATGGAATAGTTTGCAGCGGAATTAAACTTATGATAAGATTAAATAACTCAGATTTCATTAAAAGTGAAACAACCTACAGTGTGGAAACCCTGAAACCATCATATAAACACGCTTATCCAATATCGCTCGGTCCCAATATGTCCCTATGTATTCAAAAGCAATAGTATTGTGATAATTCAGCTGCTATTTTTATGGCTAAGAACATCAAAAGTGGGACTCGAAGCAAGCACATCCACATTAAGTACTTAGTCATAAGGGAACGTGTTAAGGACAAAATAGTCAGTAGCACTGAATAAATGATTGCGGATCCTTTAACTAAAGACATGCCACTAATGAATTTTAAGGATCATGTTGATAGGATGAGACTTAGGTCCATTATGTGATTATCATTGTAAGAATAATGTTTGTTGGAACTCTTTTGAGATATTTCTTTACTTATGTATTGTGTACACATTCATGTTTTATTTGATTTGAGAAATATCATTAAGTTTGAACCAAGAATAAACATGAGGTTTATTCATTAAGTTATGACAATATGCTAAGAAATTTAATGCATCGTGATACATGGAAGATATTACTCACTTGATAGAGACCTATCGTCATGATTCATGCATTTTATTTTTTAATTTTGGTGCTGATATGTATATGGATCAAGTAGGAGAATGTAAGTATTAATTGAATTGTACCTATCATAAGTGATCCATGTAGACCCCACACATTACAAGTGTTAAATTCTGATTTAAGATAATAATTGATGGGCGGTTATCTTTTCAAAAATTAAAACCGCAGTTTGGTCTCCAATTCTATTCTCTTGAAGTTTTGACTCCGAACGCCATTAAGGAGAGGAAAATAAGGATTTGGAAGATCAAGCTTAACAAATAACAACAATGGCTGGAGGTAATGTAAGTATTAATTAAATTATACTTATCATAAGTGATCCATGTAGACCCCACACATTATAAGTGTCGAATTCTAATTAAAGATAATGGTTAATGAGCGGTTATCTTTTGCAAAATTAAACAACGCAGTTTGGTCCCAATTCTATTCTCTTGAAGTTTTGACTCGGAACACCATTAAGGAGAGGAGAAGAAGGATTTGGAAGATCAAGCTTAACAAATAACAACAATGGCCGGAAGGTAAATCCTTATTATTTATTTTCGCATTATGACTTACACATGAATCACATTGCTGTAAAGGTTCTCTTTTGTTCTTCAGAAGCAAATTTCATCAAGTGATGGATGTTTTCACTTGACTTCTCTGTTCTTGTGGCATACCTTCTTCCTTTCATTTGTTCACCTTTGCCCTACATTGCAGGCCATGGTTAGTTGTTGGCTTGTTTGCTGCTCCTGCTCTTCTTGGAGCAATGATTTGCCAACATATAGGGTATATTATTCTTTCAAGAAACTTATGGCAGATCTCTTTCAAGAGAGAAGACCAGCGAATTCATGATGATACAACTTATCTTATTAAATTGGAGATTGAAATGTGGCTCTTTAACGGTGGTTTTATTCAATGGCTTACTCTTTTGATTATGGGAATTTACTATGAGGTTGGACCTACTTATATAGCCAATTCATTTGGCGTTTGTCAAATGCTTTTTGATTATGGGAATTTACTTCATTTCTGTTGTCTGGTTAACAGGATGGATTGATGGAGGCAACATTAACACCCATGCGATCACCGAAACCACTCAAAACTGCAACCCTATTGCTAGGTTTGACTGCTTCACTCTTGGTTACTGCTGGAAATTTCCTTTGATTCGTAGGAACTATGATTGGACTCATAGTCCGAACTAACAAGTATGTTCTTTAGATCCTTAAGCAAACGTATGTTTCTTGTATCCTTTTTTGATAATTATTAAATCTTGTTTGATTCTTTAGCTTATTACTTGTATTAAATTATAAGATCTGACAAAAAGTAAGCTTTTGAAAGGCATTTATCGATCAAAATTCTACACGAAGCCAACTTCTCGGACCTGAGAAATGTGAAGATCAATGAATCTCATATAATCCTCAACCTTAATTGAACTGAACTAACAAAGAAAGGATAACAACCAAAGAATCCAGAGAGAGAAAGAAGATCTATTGTTGACTGAACCACAGTACAAGCAATCCCATATCATTTAAAATGCTAGACTCTCCAAGAACTCAAATGAGTTTTCAAACCAAAACAAATGTACTGAATGAGCTTACAAGAACTCTCCACCCTTATTTATAATATCCCCCGCTAAATGTTAGTTTAGGTGATTCCCAAAAAAAAAAAAAAAAAAAAAACCCGCTCTCCATAAAGCATTCTGGGGAAATATGGATATGGTAGTGTTAATTGCTGCTTGTTCTCTAATTGCTCGTAGTAATGTGGAATAAGTTCACATGTTCTCTATATGCTGACACGGAAACCATCTTGAAAACTTAAAAAGAAACAATAATATTGAATCAATGATGTATCAGGTGTTGGTTCAATTTAATGGATCTGACGCCGCGAATCGCACCAAACCTAGACCGCCACCTCGTCTTCCCACTCTTGGAATTCCTGCAAGAGCGCCAACTCTACAAGGACGACGACATCCTGAAAGCGAAGATTGAGCTTCTGAGCAAGACCAACATGGTCGACTACGCCATGGACATCCAAAAGAGTCAAATTTGCGGAGATGCGGGAGCTACTCGGCGTGAAGAACCTTGAACCAAGTCATGCTTACGGGGAGAATTGTGAGGATAAACTTGACTCGGTCAAAAGGAATTGATGGACAAAGGTTACAAAATAGTGGAATGTAATGATGGAGTAATGATGGGTTTTATTAGGTGTTATTCAAAATAGTCCTTGAGGTAATTTTGATTTTTTTGGTTTTTTTAGGTCCGAAGTTATTGCCTCGCAGACCGAGATGTATGATAATGTCTCGGTCGCAGAGGACCGAGAGGTTTCACGTAGGTCACGGTCTGGAACGACCGAGGGTACTGGTAACTCTCGGTCTCACGTAAACGAGACTATGAAGAAAGTTTTAGAACTGTACAACCGAGAACCTATTTTTTTGGGTTTTTTTGTGATTCTGCTGTAAATTTTGGTTGATTATAATGTTACACTGTTTGTATTGCAGGTAATGCCGTTATCTTGTAATTTTCCAGAGTACAAGGACACTTTTACACCTTCTAAGCCATTCCCCTCTCGAGAAGCGGCAATTTCATGGCTTCAACTGATTGGTGGCGAGAACAAGTTTGTGTTAGTAACGAGCGCTCGGATGCGGGGCATTAAGCGAAGGGGAAGGGTGAAAATTGCCCGTGACAGTCCAGGACATATAGGGGACCGCTCGAGAGAGTTGGGAAGGGGAAAGCGGCAAATTTTTTAAAGAAATCAAGGAATGATGAAAAGGCGAGGACTCACACTAGTACGAAGAAATGTGGATGCCCTTTCCAAATTAACGTCAAGGAGAATGCTGACTCCTTATGGTATGTCACCGTGATTTGTGGGAGACACAATCACGACACCGCGGGAAGATTGGATAAGAGGGAGGAGGAAGTTGAGGATGCGGGGGGGGGGGGAGGAGTGAAAGTGAGCGGCTCGGGGAGATTAGTCCACCTTCGTCTTTTTGTGGAGTGCGAGCGGGAAGTTGAGGATGCGGGTGTGAGGACACCGGGTCTCCAACCGGAGGCACCCCGGTGTCGGAGGCACCCCAATCTCCAATCGGATTTGAGTCCTCCAACTCCACAAAAGCTTCTATGCGAGAAAAATGCAAGGTTCCACAAATGCGTCGTGTCGGTCGACGCACGCAAATGGATCTAACATGGCTTATAGTCATTGCTTAGAACCGGATTGGTTGCCACATGTTGATGCCATTATCGATGTGGTTTCCGATGGGAACTGCGTGGATATAGGTGTATAGCCTCTGGGCTTGGACTTGCCGACATAGACGGGTGGAGGATTGTGCGTAGACGGATGTATGATGAGATTATCGGGTATGAATACCTATGGCGGGAAGTGCTTGGCTCGAGTTTCGAGCCTGTCAAGAATGCGGTGCATTGCCCAAAGAATCAAGAGGGGGCATCTTTCAAAGAATGGTTGACACTTCCAGACATGAGATTGTTAGTATCCACCGCATTCAATGTCATTCTCGTCAACCTCTCGCATGGGAGTGCCTCCACGTTCCTACCTCTACGTAGTACTCCAACGTCGTCATTGCACAACAGACTTATCATTGCAATGGCGAATGAAAGGAATATCCATTAGGTTAGGGTAAGTTCTATGATTTTTTTGTGAATTGGTTTGTTTCCCCCTTAATCGGGTTTGTGACAATATCTTCTATGTTCTACTCGTTCACTTTGACAGTGCGGTTGCGTGTGAATGCACCATTGCCATGACCTTTATATCCATCGTGTGATCGGTACGTTGAGGACGGCGCCAAAGGTTGGCAAGATGGATTCGTTTTTTCGAGACATCGCGCCCATTGCAAGCTGCTGATCATGAAGCCACCATACCATTGTTGTAGATTTAGATACACCGTAGGTTAAAGCTTGTACTGACGGCTAAACATTTATAAATTTTGCCAATTCGTCCGAATGTTCTATGTATATGCAAATGTTATGATGTGTTTTTATTGGTGTTGTGTTTTGATTGTTTTGAATGTTACGGAGATTTATAATTAATTAAGGTTCGGTGCAAATTTTCGTGCTGGATTTTCTATCTTCTATTGTTACTTTAACGACTACGGAGATTTTTTTGAATCTGTAATTCATCCATTCCTGATGTCGCGGTCAAACAGGTTCGTGAAACAACCCATATTTTCGGTCACCCATGACCGACAAGTATTCCAATATATCGGCTGTGCATGACCGAGTCCTATTTCAATTTCTCGGTTGTACACCACCGAGTCTGGATTGACCATTTCAATTCGCCTGACTCTCGTCCTATGACGACCGAGCCTACTGAGACCCTCTCGGAAGTGGACAACCGATACTCAGTATACTCTTCCGGTCTTCGTGGCCGAGACTGCGACTTCCCGAAAATATTAGCTTATGTCTCGGCCTTGGCGAGACGGTTGATTCTGATCTCGGCTGTGTGGCCGAGAACCACGATTTCCCAATTTTTTAACATTTGAGAAAACACCACACACATTACATCTACTCTACCAAATGTAACTTAATTCGACGATCTTCGTGAGAGCCCCTAATTTGGAGCCGAAATCGACTCACACACCGGACCCTACAAAATGCAGAAACCTAGAACAACGAAGGAGAAACACACGGCGAGGGACGGAGAACACGATTTCGGGGATTCCTCTCACTGGTCGGTTCAAAACAAATGAATTTGTCCACTAGGAGTTCGGTGAACGCAGAGTGGTGGTGGTGGTGGTGGTGGTGGGGTGCCTAAGGGTTTGCACGAGGGTGGTATTTCGTTCTCGCGTCGAAGTCGAGGGGCACTCTTGATCAATTCGTAGATGGCGAAGCTAGGGTTTGCTTACCCTCTTCTTCTTCTTCTTCTTCTTCTTCATCTGATCGCCCCTTCAATGGCTCACCCATCGTCTTCGATCAGGTCAGATACTTCTTCCGCAAATCAGAGAAGGATTGCTCACCTTCTTCTTCTTCTTCATATGATTCTCCTTGATTTGCTATTCATTAATGGAGTTTTGTTTCTCAATCTCCTCTCTTTTGATCTCGTTTGATCTTTTCGTGGTTGTTTTCTAGGGCTTCGTTTTCTTAGTGAGTGTTCGTCTGATCGGCTCGCGTTATCGATTGATTCGGTGGTTTCTCTTCAATCAGGTAGAGACTCCGCTCGATCTATTACTTTTTCTTGCTTGTTTTCGTACATTTGGTATGATTTCTTCATATTTCTGCTCTGCGCGTTCAATCGCACATCTTGTCTTTGTCAGTCAGTGGTACAGTAAATTATGTTATTGAACTTGATTGTATTGGTTTGGTTTGGTTTAATAGTTCACTAGTACTTCACCTATGTATTAGTGTATAGAATGCGCAGTGACAAACTTAGATCAACACTGTATTTTTCTCTTAGCTTATGAATTCCAATGACAAAAGAATGTGTCCTAGCTCAATGTATGTACGAAAAGCCATGATGGACGAACAATAAGGTGGAGGGGCATGGAGTATTATGCTGTTTATCAATGTTCATGAGTATCAATTCCTGTTTGCCTATTAAATCATGGTAGAAACTAGAAACTAGGAGATCTGACCATTATATAAAATAAAACTTCAACTGCAATTAAAACTTCAACTAAAAGAAAAAACAAAGGAGGATTTCAGAGGCTACTCTGGTACATGTAAACCATTATATAAAATAAAGGTAAATGGATATGAAAGCCAATGTTTTTATGTAATTGAAAAAGAGAAGCCCTTCTATAATGTTAGAGAATGTATTAGCCCCCATTATCCATTGCAGCGAGACGTAAACGTCCTAAATAAAATTACCCCTCCCTGTGTTCCATCAGAAGTATTTGTGACAACATCGTAGTTGGCTGCAGTTGCAGGTACACCCAAATGGTTCAATTCAGTGAACTCGTTACCTTAGCCTCAATCAGATTTATGTTACATTGTACATTTGAGTTCCTTCTAAGTGCTTTAGTTGTTCCAATATTAGTCCTAGACTCTTGAGTTGAACCTCATTGAATACTGGTTATGTGCTTATAAGGGAATCTCATACTGTTTGAGAAATCAAGGATCAAAGCTTACCCACCTTGCCAAGTTGCCAATATCAAGAATCCCAAAAGCTTTATAGATGCAGCCAAAAGAATCAGTGTTAATTCTCTGATGAACTTTTATGAGTTCAATTCAGTGAAACCACCAACTGAATCAAGTGGGTACCCAAAAAACACAGCTAAGATTGATCAAAACAATGTGAAATCATGGACTTCATTGATATCAAGGACTGCAGTGATGGATTCAAATGACAGGGCACTTGCTTACTTTTCACAGATGAGGAGAGCTGGTATTGAGCCCAATGTGAAATCATGCATCTACCAAGAATCTTCCTCAGAAGAAGTACTTCTGGTCCTTAGATAAGGTATGCTTTAATTCTTTTTCATCTGATATTGGGTAGAGGGCACCCTAAATTTATATTTGCCACCTTTAGTTTGGTAGTGAAGTTATCCTTGATTTTTTTTTTCCCATTGCTTTCTAGATGATGCGCGCATTGAATAGGTGACGATGAGTTCTTTGCAGCTGTGGAACTACTAATTAATCTTCACAAAAATAGATAAAATCATACAAATGATTCAGTGGCTCCTAGGAGAAGATAATAATCAGCTTCTAATTATATTTTTTCCTTCAGTTAATTAGGAGCATAAGACAAATGTAGAGGGGAATTTAGGCAACCTTTTCGTTTCCATTTTGCTCTGCCTACCTTGCTTGTTCTATTCTACTACAATTTTTGCCCATCTCCTTAAGTATAGGAGATTTAGTTACATATATCCTTAACTTAATTCATTGCTATGAAGCAAATAAAAATCTCTGTTAGCCTTGTTGAATGAATCAGTATTTGAAATTGCACCTATGTATAGAATGTGCAGTGACAAACTTAGATCAACAATTTTTTTTCTCTTAGCTTATGAATTCCAAGGATAAAAGAATGTGAATGGTTTTTTTTTTTCTCTACAATTGTAAATTATTGTTGGCATCGCTACAAATTGTTGACATGGGTGCCAGGTTAGATTATTTAGACACCAGAAATGCCAAGCGAAATGAGCAATTAGTATTATTGCACGAGTTATTTATTGAGGCACTAGCTCTAATAGGCACTTTTTCTTTGTGGTTCCACCTTTTTTGGATCTCATTTTCTGCTCTATCGTCTGTTTCAAGTACTAATGTTGCTAAAGAGATTCATAGAAGTCAGTTCCTAGAAAATTTTCTCTTTGGAACTTCAACTTCATCATATCAGGTGAGTGTTTACCACTCTTTTTTATTGATTCAATTCTCATCTAATTAATTCGATCAATATCTATTTAATTTGTACATTTTTTTGTTGTAAATTGAAGGGGCAGCTTATGAAAATGGAAAAGGGACTCAACAATTGGGATGTTTTTAGTCACATCCCAGGTGAAAAAAATAGTCTCATCATTTGTTAAAGGGGCAGCTTATGAAAATGGAAAAGGGACTCAACCATTGGGATGTTTTTAGTCGCATCCCAAGTGAACAAAATAGTCTCATCATATGTTAAATTTGATCTATAAAACCCGAAATCCGTAGCGGGCGCCTTCGTCTTAATGTTTCCTTGTTGATTTTCCTTAGGTGGCATAATAGATGGACACAACGGCGATGTTGCAGCTGATTGGCAGAAAAAATACGGTATCAATTAAACTATCTCACCTCATGATTATTAGTGTTAAAGCTGTGCTCAAATTCTCTTTAATGTTTTGTCTTTTTTCAAATATTCATAAGTTCTTGGGTTGTAATTGCCAAAGTCCAGAGAAGATCAGTACCATACTAAATACTTGTGCTACTTTGGGTAAGTCCAATTTTTTAGTAAAGATGGTGGAAGTTCTTTAGTAGCATTTCCATTCCCTTCTAATTAGTTTTCCAAAATAATCTGGTGTGGATTATTATCCCTGCCTAATTGCCAGTAAATTTTAACACTTCAAACTATTTGCCTATCAGGTTCAATATGTTGATGTGATTCTTTTATTTTTCAGATAACCGGCGAAAGTTTCTTGTGTTGCTCATGTGATAGTTGCGAAGAAGAATTGAAGTTCTCGTTGCTTGGAAGATGCAAGTTGAATTAAAAGTTGTGAACTTTTTGTAATTTATGCATGTTGATGACTTCATGATTTTTAATAAATATCTTGGTTGAATTCTTAAATTTGATATTAGCAAATAATTAAACGTTTTTTATTTCAACATTTGTCTTATTTTATAGGATATTATTATTACAAATTATGTATTAATTGAATGAGGAGTGTTGTCATTTGTGGCAGCTAAAAGGTACCACAAGTATATCTTCTTTTTTATGGCAGCTAAGAGTTGTCACAAATATATCTTTTAAGTGGCAGCAGTTGGCTGCCACATATAAATTTTTTTTGTGTCAGCATTAAGCTTGCCACAAATGATAAATATTTTTTGTGGCAAGAAAATGCTGCCACTAAACGTTTTTAGTGGCAGTGTAAGAATTGCCATAAATGGTTTCCCAAATACTTTTAGTGGCAGTAATTGGTGTCACAAAAGGTTTTGTGACGGGCGTATTAGTGACACCGCCCATCCTGTCACATAGCTGTCACAAAAGGTCTTTAGTGGCAGCAAAGGGCTTTTTTGTGGCAGCTATGAAGCTGCCACAAAAAGTGCATTTTCTTGTAGTGACCTCGAGATCGTGTCATCCGTCCATTTCCCAAGAACAATCTTGCCCTAACGATTGAGCTTTGGTGCGTGGCGTCGAAAGTGAGCTGGCGAGAGGACGCATGGGTGATGTAAGCGAGGTGATAAGATCTTGCATGGGCTGTGTGTCAATCTGTCCCTGACTCGAATTGATGATGGTGTTGATGATAGGTATTTTTCAAAAAGTAATAAGGCTTTGTTGTAAATTGAATTGGAACTTACTAAGAACTAAATAATGAAAATAGAAGACTAAATGCTTCTACTACTACAAACTACTACTACAAAGGAGAAGAGAAGAAATGAGATAGTTGGAATGAGAAGTTTTCATTCAAGTTGGTGTATTTTTACAATGAAGTTGACACCCTTTATATAGGTCATTTGGTGATGATGATAAATGTACTTTATATAATGTGTACAAGTAACACATACACCTCATGTCATACAACACATTACAAGTAATTTGACAATACATGGAAGAGTTGGTGTACATTGGAAATGATTACTAGTAACGTGACAATACATAGACAAGTTGATGTACTATTAAGTGAGAAATACAAGATACATGACTACATAATATGTTGGTGTACATGCATGGTCATCCATATTCCACAACACTCCCCCTTGGATGATATTTGCTTAGAGATCTTTAAATCTGCTACTAAGAAAAACCATGTGGGAACAAATATAGTAAAAGAAAAAGAATACATTATTCTCATAAAAATTAAGATGGGTATAATATTGTTAAGATTGCCTCATTAAAAACCTTGCTAGAAAAACTCAATGGGATAAAACCATAGCTAATGGAAAAGAGTGTAATACACTAATCAATAACTCCTCATCATGTGAACATAGGTGAAACTTGTTCGGTTTCTTTACTTGCAATGTCTTTAAGTTTACGCGATCCAATACCAAATGTAAGTCTTTTAAATGTCATAGTTGGTAAGAATTTTATGAATAAATCAGCAAGATTATCACTCGGTCGAATTTGCTTGATATCAATTTCACCATTCTTCAGAAGCTCATGCGCATAAAAAATTTTAGTGAAATATTTTTTGTTTTGTCCCATTTTATGAATCCTTCACTTAATTGTGCAATATATGTTGCATTATCTTCGTATAATATGGTTGGAGAATCTTTTATTGAAAGCAATCCACATGATTTTTGAATATGTTCAATCATGTTTCTCAACTATACACATTCACAACTTGTTTCATGAATTGCGAGTACTTCATAGTGATTGGAAGAAGTAGCAACCATAATTTGCTTTACTGACTTCCATGACACAACAATATTACCACAAGTGCATACATATCCCCTTTGAGAATGGGCCTTGTGGGGATCAGATAAAAATTCAACATCGGCATAACTTTGGAGATTCAGTTTTACCCCTCTCGAGTAAAACAAACCCATGTCACTTGTTCTTCGAAGATATCGAAAAACATGTTTAACACCATTCCAATGTCTTAGAGTTGATGAAGAGTTGTATCTTGCAAGTAGGTCGACAGCAAAAGCAATGTCAGGTCTTGTACAATTTGCAATATACATAAGTGCATCAATTGCACTTAAATATGGTACCTCCGGACCAATTAGCTCTTCATCATTTTCATGAGGTCGAAATGGATCCTTATCCACTTCAAGTGATCTGACAACCTTTGGAGAGCTCAATGGATGTGTCTTGTCCATATAAAATCTTTTTAATATTTTTTCAATATAATTTGATTGATGAACAAGTACTCCATTCGAATAACATTCAATTTGCAAACTAAGACAAAGTCTTGTTTTTCCAAGTTCTTTAATCTCGAATCCATTTTTCAAGTATTCGGATGTTCTAACGATGTCATCGTAGTTTCCCACTATATTTAAATCATCAACATATACAACAATAATCACAAATCCTATTGATGATCTTTTAATGAAGACACATGAACAAAACAAATTATTTAATGAAGACACATGAACAAAACAAATTATTTACATATCATTCTTTCAGTAAATAATCACTAAGACGTTTGTGCCACATTCGTCCGGATTGTTTCAATCCGTACAAAGACCTTTGTAATTTTATAGAATGCATGTTATGAGGTTTTGGTTTTATTCCTTCGGATATTACAAATCCTTCAAGGAATTTCATATATATCTCACTATCTAGGGATCCGTAAAGATATGTTGTAACGACATCCATTAAATGCATATCAAGCCCTTCAGAAACTGCAAGGCTTATCAAGAACCGAAATGTAATTGCATCTATAATAGGAGAATAAGTTTCATCATAATCGATGTCAGGTATTTGTGAGAAACCTTGAGCTACAAGTCTTGCTTTATACCTTGTAACTTCATTTTTTTTCGTTTCTCTTTCTTACAAATACCCATTTATATCCAACAGGTTTTACGCCATCTGGCGTTTGAAAAACTTGTCCAAAAACCTCTCGTTTCCTTAACGAGTTTAGCTCTGCTTGGATAGCCTCTTGCCATTTTTGCCAATCAGGTCTTTTTCGACATTCGTCCACTAATCGTGGTTCTAGATCATCATCATTTTCACATATTTCAAAGGACACATTGAAAGAAAATATATCATCATGAACAATTTTATTTCGATCTCAAATCTTACCAGAGTTTAAATAATTTATTAAGATCTCATTATTTTCATCTTTTTCTAGAGGCAGTTGTTCCTCGTCAGAATCAACTTGTTATGACAAATCGTTATCAAAAGATTCTTGTATTTTCTCAAGAGTATTTTGATTTGTATTTATTTTTATTCATGTTTTCCTCTTTTGAGAAATTGTATCATTTGAACCAACCGGTCTTCCGCGCTTTAAGCGTTTCGTTGGTTCTTGTGCATTTTGTTGCACAGAGACATCAATTCTTGCAGGGGCATTTATAGCTGGAATATGTGGTTTTATCACATGTTTTGCATCATTAAATGGATCGGGTAATTGATTTACGATTTGTTGCAAATGAATGATCTTTTGAACTTCAAGTTCACACTGATTTGTGCGTGGATCATAATGTGATAAAGTTGATGCATTCCAAGCAATTTCACGTCATTTCTTTTGAATTAATTTCTTATCTTCCCCTAATGGTGGGAAAATCGTTTCATCAAAGTGACAATCAACAAAACATGCAGTAAGTAAATACCTTGTTAAGGGCTCAAGGTATCTTATAATGGATGATAAGTTAAATCCAACATAAATCTCAGGTTCTCGTTGTGGACCCATCTTAGTTCAATTAGGAGGTGGTATATGAACATACACTGCACAACCAAAAATTCTCAAGTGTGAAATATTTGGTTGTTGACCTAAAATGCATTGCATATGAGAATGTTCATGGTATGCAATAGGCCTATAACGAATGATAAATGCTGCATGAAGGACTGCATGTCCCCAAACTGAAGTTGATAACTTAGTTCTTATGATTAAAGGTCTGGCAATTAATTGAATGTGTTTGATAAGAGATTCTGCCAAACCATTATGGGTATGCACGTATGGAACAGAATGTTCAATGGTAATTCCTATAAACATGCAATAATTTTTAAATGCTTGAGATTAAAATTCCCTGACATTATCAAGACGGATGGTCTTGATTGGGTTGTCAGGGAATTGTGCTCTTAACTTAATGATTTGTGCTAAAAGTCTAGCAAATGCAACATTGCGGGTCGAAACCAAACAAACACGTGACCACCTAGTTGATGCATCTATGAACATGAGTAGAAAGTGAGTATAAAAAGTGCAATGGTTAGAATTTGTATTGATTCCGAGTGTAATGATTTAGACATCTTAATCACGTGTTTAATGATATTAAGTTTTAGAAGTTATCATGGCTATTGAAGCTTTTAAGCCTGTCAGACCCCACCTAATTAGACATCTGACCGGCCTATATTATCTTAATCCTTTAATAATCTAGCAGCCTTAACCTCTTTATCAATAAAAATTAAGATTAAGATTTTATTATCATGAATTATAAAATATTATCAATCACTATGGATTCTAAACTGAATCTTAACCTTAATTCCAAAATTAATTTCAATTCATCCTAAAATTGTTTTGGCCATTCCAAAGTACATCCTAATCAAACTCGAACCTATAAACTCATTTATATAATATAATATATTCAAAAAATAATACATGCATAAAGAAAAGAACTAAATAAGTCACGTATAGTCTGAAATCTTTTCCTTTCCTTTGTCGTCGCCAGAACTTTTCATTATCCAATTATAACAATTCGATAATGCCAGATAAGTAAAACCCACACTATCTAGTACACATATAATAATCAAATGCATAATAATCCAAAAGATTAAATGAAGAATATAATCTAATGAATTTAAATACAACCATGAATTCATCCCCTTTTTTATTATCCGACCACAATCAGATAACGTTCTTCGAAAGTGGTAAGTAAACAATAATACTGACTCATGCGCGAAGAGAATAACCAATCGAGTCTCGTACCTCATGTCTTTCAAAGTATGATATGGTTCATCGTGATCTCATAATAATCACGTGATGCATAATATCAGTTACTTTAGCCCCTCAAACATAATATAACTCTACCATGTACACAGTCCGGTAGACACTATAAGTTCTACCCTATCATACACAGTCAAGTGGCTTAATATACCCTATGCACACAGTCAAGTTGACACTAAATAGTTCTACCCTATAATACAGTAAGGAATACATTATAAGGAGACTCGAATTGCCTTATCATCTTAACCCGTGTATGCATGTACAACAAAAACGCAATATTAAGGATCAATGCAATTTATACGAAATTATAATCATACAATGTAAAGGTTACTATGGGATTTACATAACCTTACAAACACGATATCACAACTCCCTTGCACTCTGAGTCGGTAAACTAGTCCACAACGGGTTCCAATCGAGGTCCTACAATTCATTATTATGTCTTGTAAGTTTTCATAATAATTCCACAATCTTCTTCTAATTCTTGCAGTTTAATTAACACAATCGTGTCTCGAAACCCCTCAAGTTCTTTCAAAATAAATTCTCTGATGTCCGAACTTTATTTTTTTACTCAAAATTATTGTTCAAAATCGAAAATCACCTTTGATTAGGCTTTAAAACAATTTTTCAAATTTTGGCCATTTTCGAGTATCGTAGTATGCACTACGAGAAAAATGCCTGATAATAATCCTCGAAAAATCCCAAAATCCTCATTTTTCATAAAAAAAAACTCCCATTTTCTATTAATTTATCCAAAAATATAATTTTTTCTGATTTTTTTCCTATTTTTTGGATTTTCTTCCTATTTTCAACATTTTCTTTTCATTTTTTAAATTGGGATTTGATCCCCTAAACTGGACCCCGTTCAGTCCGGTCTGGGTTCAAATCCCATCGTCTTATTCCTCACGAAAAACGACCCCTATTTTAGTTTTTTTTCATTGGTTTAGGTTTGTAGGTTCTTTGGGAGGGGAGACAAGGAAAACTCCTTCCTCGGATAAATCGAGCCTCCTATCACCATGTCCATCTTCCTCAAAACTCCAACCTCCATTAACAAACCAACAACACAATATACAACAATAGCCAACACAACAATAATCCATAAATCTCTCCTTGATCTCGATATCCATCTCTCTCCTCTCGGTCTCTCCTTCCTCCTCTCCTCTTCCTCTCGATTTCGACATCTCTACTATGAAATAAAGAAAAAAAAATCAATAGAGGAGAAGTTTCTAATTTTGTTACAAATTTATATTAGATTTTGTCAAGATTTGCATCACGCGAGTCTCGAGACAAATCTAATGGATTAATTTTATAATATCAATTTAATTTTTTTCGAGATGCGTACTACATATCTAGAGGTCAAAACAAATTGATGAGCTAGTTTGTTGATTTGAAGATATATATATATATTCGGATTTCCTCGAGATTCGCATCGCATGAATCTCGAGGCAACTATAATAATTTACTAATTTTATTTTTATATATAGATCTTCCTCGAGATTTGTGTTGCATATCTAGAGGTCAATCTTGTAGCTATCCACAAGATAATCACAACCACTATCCGACTCACTGTGAAATCAATTATTTTGATTTCCTCAAGATACATGCCGTGTATCACGAGGCAAATCATATGGTTTTATTATTAAAAATCCATACATTAATTAATTTTCCTCGAGATTGGACAACACGTATTACGAGGCGTGGACACATTATTTCCAACGACACGTTCCACCATTCTCTTCCTCGAGAGTGCTACACGTTCTCGAGGCGAATTCAAGGTATACTTTTATTTAATTCAAACTATAGGATTGATTTACATCGGGCGTGCACACTATTGTACATACCATGTGTCTCGCCTTCGACCCCGCGTGTCACTAGGTGCCCATCAATTTATTTATTTATTTTCATGATTATCTTTTCAATTTACGTCCAAATAAAACTCCGAAAAATACCCCAATTCCACCAAAAGTCAAAATTTACCAAAGCGCTCCAAAACTTTTAAACAACTAGTCTCACATGCAAATCGAGGTGTGGAGCTCACGTCGGCTTGTTTAGTTCGTTTAAATATAGAAATTTAGATTTTTAAACTTAATTACAATTGTTTTTCACAAAATTCGAAACAATATTTCAGGTAAGCATTTGAACTATCTCAGCACTTATCTCGACACGTATCTTGAGACAAAAACTCTAAATTATTAAAATTGGAGAAAATTCTCCAACACGCACCGGAACTCACGGACACGGGGTATACACTCCACTTGACCTTATTTCAAGTCGAAATAGTATATAATACATCAAATAAGCACACGACATACAATTAAAATTTATGATCTCCGATCCGTAGCACATGAGTCTCACATCGAATACCTAAATCTCAAATTAAATTCAAAAATACTTAATTAGCCGCCTAATCAAGTTAATAAAACTCTTGGATGTCGAAAGCCAAACATAAACAGTACAACCTTAAAATACACAACATCGAGCCATAGTTGTTGATTAGGGAGGCACGGATAGTAAACTTAGTTGGTTATGAATCCAAATATTCATAACATTAAAGCAATATAGAGCTTACATTATTTACACCAATAGGTGGAGTTCTAGTTTGCATATTAGAATCTTTTCCGTCACGACAGTTGGTTGAAGTAGATTAGAAGGAAAATTTTCTATTCTAATTATGCATTGCACACAACATATTAAGATGTAAAAGTGGTTGAAAAGCATAGTATTTCATTACTCATGTGAAGTTATGAACTAAGATATCCTTAATATAAGAGTTAAAGTAAAATTTACATTCTTTGGTAGATAGAGTAATTTTGAATAAAATCATTTAAAAAAGGGATTTCCTTAGCAATAGTTCAAAGTTAAAAAGGTAACTAACTAGTGTAAAAACCTTTTCCTGGCGACGATAATGTAGTCAATGTAAGTTGATTATACTATTACTATGAGCGAGTTGTTATACTTGTGGCATGCACCATCAAGAGTCCCACAAGTTCTACAGGAAATGAAGCAGAGAACTTGATGGTTGGAAAAAATTAAGGAAAAATAAAGTCCATAGGAAAAGGAGAAGGGATCATGAGATAAAAAAGAGAAAGGAGAAGAAGAAATGAAATGAAAGAAAAATAAATAAAAGAAGGCGTAAGTTAAAATAAAACTCTTCAAATAAAACATTTAGCTAGAGTGGGAGTAGCTAATTGAGTTAAGTACTCATTCCAACTATATTAAGTCATATAGACTCTTAAAGTGTGCTTATTGTGAATTCTTGAGCTTAATGAGAAATCATGAGATTGTACACTTGCTACTTGAGTGTTGAGGTGAAACGAACTTGTGAGTAGTGATGGTTTTGGTTGTGATCTACTTTGATGTTTTGAAAGTGAGTTGTATATGTTGTTAAACTACATATTTTGAAAAATATAAGTTTTTTCAAAGAAAAACTTTTGAGTGGATTACTAACTTGAAACTTAATGAATTAAAATAAACAATGTAAAATGAACAAGAACTAGAGAAATAGGTCATTATGAGATTTAGTAAAATACACCTTTGCTCGAGACGTGCAAAATCATAAGTTTGAGAGTATTTGATAAGTGATTATTTAGACGTATATATAGAGTTAATTTAGTAGTATATTTAGTATAAATATCCCTAAATGAGCACTAATTAATGGTGTTTGTGCTTTTTCAGATGAATGATGCATAAAGGAAGGAAACAAGCAATAACGAGAAGAAACAGAGCTAAAACCACCTAAGAGTGGTTGGCGGCGTGGCATGCAAGGTGGCGTTGTAAGATTATAAGGGGTAGCGTGGTGGACCTAAGCAAGACATGGGAGAGAAGATAAAGTAATGAAATCAAGGCGGGAAGCTCAACGCAGTGGTGGTGTTGCGGAGCACAGGGGATGATGCTAGAGGCTTAAGGCAGAGCACCGAGGCCACTGAGGCAAAAAAAAGCAGACAAAGGAGGCAACGCTATGGCACAACACACACTGCATTGTGGTTTAAGTGACAGCGCCAAAATGGAAGAAATTAGAAAGTTAAAGTTTTATTTCGAGTTAAATTGTGAAGTAGAGTTTCTAATTGTTATTAAAAAGTTTAAATATATATATTAGGACGTAGTAAACATATAAGATATCAACCATTAGTATCCATTTAAGTACTTTGGCATAGGTTTTACTTATTCTTGAGTAATAAAACGATTTGTGGAGAGAAGACATTGAAGACTCAGGTGTGGTAATTCGGATATTGTGTTATTGATTTATTTGAAGTATTTTCAATATATCTCTTATTTCAATGAATACCAATATATGCATGTTTTTTTCAATTAAGTGTAAGTAGTCTATTAATCTTAAGGATTAATGGATCATATGGTATGAATGTTATGCTGTGAACATGAAAATGAATACCACTATGTGCATATTTGTTTCAATGAAGTAATAGTCGATTTGTGGAGAGAATTTATGTTAATTATGAGCATAATGTTGTAGACATCTTAATCACATGCTTATTGACATTAGGTTTTAGAAGTTATTATGGCCATTGAAGCTTTTAAGCCCGACATGAACGTTACTGTAATCACCTAAAATTTTTAACACATGCCACTTGTCAATTTCGGGACAGTGATTTGGACATGACTTGATGTGGCAAGCGTGGTCAATCCTCGGGAGTTGACACCGAGGTATATTATTTATGTGCGGAGTATGTAATGCCTATTTCATACTCAAGAAATGTCAAGTTTCAATAACTTATTGGTCCGGTTGAGTCGAAATGCGTAAAAGGACTCCTCGAGATACATACAACGCGGGTACGAGGTTGTTTAGAATGGAATAGCTTAGACGTACAAATGGCTAATTTATACAATGAGATACTAAACTAAGTAATTAACAAACTTGACCAAGTCGGATAAAACGCCAATAGGCTGAATATGGACCTGACGTGCCTCGAGATGTGTGTCGAGGGGCAGGGTACAGGGTGCCAAGTAATCGGGAGCTCGTATGGGATTAATACACAATGATAAGTCATTAATAGACTATCCAATTGAGTTAACGTGCATAAGCTTATTTAAATAAACCTAAGAAATTATATAAGCATATAGTTGGAAATAATTTATTGTGGCCTTTGATTCTTCTTGAGATGATCCTAGGAAGTGTCTTACTAGGCATGATGAGTTAAAAATGGTGTCAATTAATTGTAGTTATTAACTAAATAAGGGCCTTAGATGTTATAGGGATTAGGAAGTGATTGAGGATGAAATTAAATAGGATAAAAGTGGGACTTAACTCATTTGGGCTCACATGCAATTCAAGAAACAAAAAAATCTAGCCCTATTGAGAAGGTGAAACTTGGTGAACTTCTTAAAATAATGGGGAGATCGTAGATAAATCGAGAGTCATAAGCTAGATAGAGAAGAAATCAAACTTAGGTAACCTTTATTCCTCATTTTTCATACTAAAATTGGGTGTTTTCTTTGATTCATAGTGAGCTGAATTTTTAGGGGTTTTAATAACCATCTCTTAGTGAGATATTAATCTAGAATATAGTGGTTTCAAGCTTTTGAAAGACCCATGTAATGGTGTCTAGAAATTATCAAGAAACTCAATTCATTTATGTCTCAATTTAGGGTTTTTAGTGTTGAATCATGCATATACTAGATTATTTACTAAATGAAGGTATTATGCTTGGGTTTTTACTTTTATATGAGTATTTTAAGTTAGTTTGTAGTGCAAAAAGAATTGGAATGAATTTATGTTTCATGCTCTTGGTGTTTTTGACGATGATGATGATGATGATGAAATGAGTTTAAATTATTGATGGGTTAATTCATTGTATTCTAGATGTCTAATGATTGAGATTTTACTCCTCTTTGGGTGTCTTAAATGGATTTGTTAATTGCAGACAGAACTTGTGTGGATTAAATCAATGTTAAGTTTAAGAGGTTGCGTCTCAAGTGTTCGATAAAATGTCAACTAAAAGAAAGTGACAATTTTGAGGAGATTTTTGGCAAGTTTTAGGACATTTTCTGAAGGTCTACACTAGTCAAAAAGTCACTAGAATTCGCAAAAGAACATCCCCATTTTATTGAATTTAAAAACGTGGACGCCAACTCAGACCTACGTGGACGCCGTGGTAGGCTAGGACACACGGGGACCTAGGTACTCAGTTTATTGTGCGTTGGCTGCTTATTTGCGGAGCAACTTATTAAAATACATCGCATGTGTGTATGTTGCATAACAATACATGTGAAATTGTGTGAACTGTATTCACCTCGATATGCGTGTCGACGCGGGTACCGGGTAGTTGACGGGATCGAATATTAGGTCGAGGAAACTAAAACATACAAATTACATAAAAAATAGTCAAGTAAATAATATGGAATGGGTATTAGGTGGCTAGCGACGCGGCGGTACACAAATATCGCGGTTCGGACGCGAAACCGGGCGTCGAAACGTTTGAACACACGGGCAAGTGTCCCAGCTGTGTCACACTTTGGTGTCAAGTAACAAAGTCAACAATACTTATCCATATAAGCCATCACCATTTCTTTCACCTCACCTACACCTCTCTCTAACACCCCACGCATGCACACACACAGCGCGATCGGGAGACCGAGAGGAGAAGAAGAAAATGAGATGAGGAGGAGAAGAAGAAGCCGGGAATGAGAGAAGAGAATGAGGATACGTCGCAATCGAGGTGAGTCCTCGTTGTTTGTTGCGATTTCGGTGGGGTGGCCGAGAGTGGGGTTCGGCCATAGAGGTCGAACCGGGCCAAAGTAGAGATGGCAAGGGTGTATCCCCTGCCATCGATTCCACCGGAGTTAGGGTGGAGAGCAACCTCAACCCAAACAACCGAGGAGAAAAAAAAGTTATTTCTTCCCGATCGAACCAGAGGTCCCACCCTTGGGCTGGGCCCAAAACAGGCCAAGCTCCCCCCATGGGCCGAGCCTGGATCGGTTCTAGCCCAAGGTCGGGTCCGACCCAAACCAAAGTAAAAAAAAAAAAAAAAAAAAAAAGAAAAATTTGGAAAAATTCTTAAAAAGATATATTTTGATAAAATATATAGAAATTGATGAATTTCTAGGAAAAACAAAATATTTGGAAATGTTGGATGTGACATTTTGCAGGGGTTTACCTCGAAAAGCACGAAATAGGCAACCTAAAATTTTAGAAATTTGTCGTAAATTGTCATGCTAAATAAAAATTATTGATAAATGGCCAAAGGTTGACACAGGTGATCAATAGGCGACTAATGACTCAATGGACTTGGACCCAGGGATTGATTACGTGGTATTGGAGTACGTTGTGAGGTTTGCAAAATCCAATGGAAAAACTCTGGTATTTATTTCGCTTTGTATTTACATTCGATTCCAGTATTTCTTGTGTTCTTTTTACATCTCTATCTTGTCGTTGCTTGGACGGTTGGTTGAGTTACTCCCACATGATTTCTCCATTGTGCGTCTATGCATTCTAGACCATAGCATGTGTATCAGGAGTTCTCGGTGGATAACAACCCGAGCTAATGAACTGCTACATATGTCAGTGCGTCGTAGGTCTATGCCAGCCATCAAGAGGCTAGGTGATAGCTAGTTGGGCGCGCCCACTAGTGGGATCCTGGAAGGGTTTTCCGAATTATGGTTTAGTCTGACTGGAACAGACACACACATTTGCACTTTATTGTTATTTATGCATGCAATGCCCTACTTACAGTTGTCTGTTTATATTCTGCATGTTTATTTAACAATATTTATTGGATTCCACTTGTTTATTTATAGGCTCGGAGGAGTTCCTTAGGATTTTACTGATTGGACTCGTCATCTAATTTCTTCTACGATGATTGAGTGCAGATCTGAGTACAAGTAAGGGCAAGGGAATCTTAGGCGACTACCTCTTATTGCCTACCATCGAGGACTACTTGTATGTGTGTCTTATTTTGATATTTTGATTCTTTTGGGAACTTGGGAGTAACATAACATTGTACATAGATACCTTATATGGTACAGATTAGTTTTCAGGGTTTTTCCACAATAGGATTTGTAAGTTACTTAGTAATATTTCTTGCATTTAAGTACAACTTATGTTGCATATGTCATATATACGTTGTACACACAAGTGGATACAAATTTCGAGACAGGAAAGGACGGGTAGGTGTCATACACGTGTAGTAGAGCCAACTGGCAAGGAGTACACGGAGACACGTCACCCCGGGAGCGGCTAGGGCCGCCATAATCAGCATGCTATAAATTTAATTCCCCAAATTTTCAAGTAATTCCGATGAGTTTTTGAATAGTTTTTTTAAATGGTTTTTAAATAGGAAAAGGGCGATTTCCTAATTGAGATGAATTTTGTTTGAGTACATCCCGAGAAACAAATAATGCCAGAATTAGACCAAAATTTTCAGATTAGGAAAGGTTTTTATTGATTTTCATAATTTTTCGAGGTGTTTTTGAATAATTTTCCAAATAGTTTTGAAATATGTGAAATTTACTCACTTAATGAGCTGATTTTTTACTTAAGATATTCCGGGCATCAAATGATGTCGGAATTAAATCAAAATTCTCTGAATGTGTTAATGATCGTAGTAAAGCTGTCCACCAAGTTTAGTGATTTCTCGACGTGTCTAACTCAGTTTTCAAGTCATGTTTCCAAAAAGAGATTGACATTTACAAATAAGGACTTAAAGTTTTACTTATAGTCCCAAATTGTTTTATTGATCATATTAATGAGGTTTTATCACTTGAAAACCTTGGTTTCAAGTGCTTGAACTTCGCAAAACCAATCTCGAGAATCTTAAGGTATTCTATTTATTTTTAAGTCATTTTCTAAGTTGTAGGAAAATTAACTTTCAAGTAATTATTTTGAAGTCCCTAAGGGACTATTTTGGAAACTAATGTTTTAAACCAACTTGAAATGGTTTCAAATGATCCTAAATAGTTTAAGAACACCCAAAAATAATTAATAAAGTGTGTTGAACAATATTAAATAAGTCTAGATACTCTTGGTTGACTTAGGTGCCTAATGAGGACTTGAAATGAATAAAAGGAGCCATTAGTCCCTTAATTCACTTGGAATGATTTATATGTCTCTAAATGGAATTATTTAGCACTAATATGCCAAGTTATATTGCTCACATAATAAGTACCTTTAATAGCAAAATACCAAGAACGCAAAAGTGTAAAATTTCAAATGTGCAAGTTAGATTTCAATTAAACTACATTAGCAACAATGATGCTAAATGGAACTTAATGACTCTAGCATGTATGCAACCAATCAAAATGGACACCAGGTACCTAGCTAGTTAAATTTGAGTGTTGAGAAGTTGATTAGGACGTGTGTTGGAGGCGCGATAGTGCATATCAGTGTTGATCAGAGGTAAGTAAACCAGCTAGATGATCAATTCCAATTTTTATCATTTTCTTGAATTTCTTTCTTGTTATCTCATTTATTAGGACTTTTTCCATATCATTAAGTGTGTCAGGAAGGTACTCCTGGGTTTAGGGCTAGAACGAAAAACATGACCTTACCCTGAGCACTGGATCATATGTAGTAGACGTGGGCGAGGTATTTAGAGTACCATTGATGCCTCCAAGCTAAATTGAACAAAACCTATTAACTTGAAGAGAAGCAACTCTAGGAAGTCGAGTAGTGGCACCCGCTCTCGATGGATTTAGACCACTTAGACGTCTTTCCATGACTCTTGAGCATTCACTATTCATTGTTACCGCTTCCTAGTCTATTTATCATGCACTTTCATTTACTTTTTTGTCTTCTAAATTCTCGCTTGATACTTAGACATATTTATTTAAATTAATGAATTGTGATTGAAACTCTACTGTCTTTACTCACTGAAATTGTCTTTTTCGGTGATAATTGTAGATCCGTAGATGAGCAAAGGCAAGGGGCCGATGATTGGTGACTTCCTCTAAAGACTCTCAGAGTAGCTTATCCTCTTGCTTACTTGTAGGTTTTTGTGCTTTTGTATTATAGATATAAATTTGATTGTTTCTTATAACACTTGGGGACCTTTTTGGGATTTGATCGACAATGATGCACGCATATTCATGATTTCTCTCTTACTGCATCATATATATGCATGTTATCTATACACAATAGGGTTCCACACCATTAGGATGTCCGACTCAATATATCTTTGAGTTGTTTAAATTTGTTCAAGTTTTGCTCTCACTATTAAACTATTAAACTTGCAAATTACAACGATTCAACTTTAAATCACCAAATAACTTACAATAATGGAAATGAAGGCTGACTAAGCCTGTGTTGACCTTGAGAAGGCCGACTCAGAGGGTCTATGTAGGCTTAGGCTAGGTGGAGCCCAGTTTGTAGGGATTAGGGTCGTCATAGTTGGTATCAGAGTGCCAGGTTAGATAAGAGCTAAGTGTCAAAACATGACAAACCCACAACTAATATAAGGCACAAATCAATAATAGATTTTGGACATGAATGGAACTTTGAGTAGAACCCTATGATCTTGACTCAAAGTTTTAGTTGGGAAGTGAGGAGAGTTGGGGAAAATTGAGACTGATTCTATATGTGATATTTGTTGTATTGTATTGTACTATATCGGTAGCTATATGTTGATAAGATACACGCTTCCTTTTCCAAATCGAGATGATAGATCAGCCTGGGCCGAGTGATGACAATGGGGCCGCAAGTCCTCGATTCGCTAGCATAGAGGAGCTACATACTTTGACTCAGAGTGTTACACCCTAGGATCACCGATTAGAATAGATCCAAAGGATACTCAGATCACAGACCATGGTTACACCATCACCGTCTTTATCGACAGTGCCCACTGCTCGAGAGGCGAGTGTCCCTACAGTACAGGCCACTCCATCAGCTACCACCATTGCAATAGTACCAGTGGCGAATGCCCTAACACAGGAGACGACTGCCCTAGCACTATTAAAAGCAGATATAGTACCCAATACACATCCCACTCTGATAGAAATAATGCCATCCACACCGACGGAGATAAGTATGAGAGCAACGCCTAAGGACAGATAGTTGCGTCGATTTTAGAGACACCGTTCAATAGAGTTTTATGGAGGTACTGACTTAGAGATGGCAGAGAGGTTCATAAAGAGTCATGAGAAGATACATGGCATCCTGGCTAATGAAGAGCACATTAGAGCTTCCATCTCCTCTACACTATTATTCGAGGAGGTAGACGACTGGTGGAACAACTTGGTAGTGACCAAAGATTGGGTGAAGTTTAACAAGCAATTTGACTTTAAGTATCTTCCTCCTACAGTACTGAGAGATAAGAGGAATGATGTCATGAAGTTGAGGCAACTTCATGACAACTCCGTCATGCAATTCATGGGATGATACTTATAGTTACTGACGTATACCAGAGGTATGGAATATATAGATGCATATCAGGCTTATTACTTCAATGAGGGTTTGTTCCCGAGGTAGGAGGCTATGTGGTCACGACTAAGCCGAGGACACTACAAAGAGCATATGAAATGAGTCTGGCTAGGGAGACGTATTTATGTAGACGTCCATGGGAGGCTATAGCCGATCGAGCATAGGCACATTTAAAGCATCGATTTGGGTCAGACAATAAGAGGAAGAATCATATATATCAGGGTCTCGGGGACGGTAAGGCTCAAAGTGTTGGGTTAGTTGCACCATCGTCGCCACCTGCTCAGACATAATATGTTTCACCCACACCATCACTGAGTTATGCTAGTTGACCACCTTAGGTGACACGATCAGTACCACTGCCATAGAGGTAGTATACTAAGAGCGGAGATAGGGATAGTGGCAGTGGACAGACACAGTCACAGTGGTTTGGTCAGGCATCGCCATCGAGATCTGGCAAGGCACAACACAGAGGTCTAGAAAAGGATAGCGACACCAAGTTTCGACAGGCCATGTCTGACCACACAGGGCATGTTTCGAGTACGGTCAGACATGCCACTTTAAGGACAAGTGTCCACAGCAGACTTAGGAGAGAGCCCATGTCATTGCAGAGCTAGATCTGGGAGCTTCCCGTAACTTGATTGAGGGTATGATTTTGATTTTTCATACATTGATACATGCTATGATTGATTCTAATTTTACTGTCTCATTCATTTTTAGTCAAATAGTAGACACGTTAGGGGTTGAGACCAACTAGGCTTAGTAGACCCTTGATACTTGGCAGGCACTACTGCTGAGGACAAAATTGTAACGACCCAAATTAATTAAACTAGGATTAACATTAATCTTGGTGATTAACGGTCGTAATTCAAACGTTACGTGTACAACTCGATTGACTCAAACACGAAAATCGGGGGTAAATGTTATTTTTGGATGATGGTTGTTTATGTGTGGTGTTTAAAAATCAATTATATTATTGTATTGCATCGCATGTGTGTCACATTGTTATCGAGCGAGTTGGTGTAATAGGGAGTTACATTGTTATCGAGTAGTAGTTACTCGGGGATGCTAGACTAGGCTAAGTACTAAAGTATGATGTCTAATAAAACCATAGCCTAAGTTAGTTAATTAAATAAGGTAAAAATAGGGCATGCCTCAAGATGTGTGTCGGCGAGCGGAGGGTGCCGCGTGGTCGGGGGTTAATGGGATCGTAAATATGTGAAGTATGTGACTAAACACACTAACCATATGTGATTATATGTATTTAAAAAGTTTATATTAGTCTAAATTAAATTAATTAGGCCTAAGTTAAGAAAATAAAACACTAAACATTGATATGAATAGGGATGCTTGCTGTCACTGTTTCCGTAAGACTTGGTGTACAAATGTATGTTAGACTGATTTGAATTAGTGGGATTAAAAGTGAGTTAGAACCATTAGATCTACATAGAGATGGATAAATATGTAGGAGATGTATGGTTGAAACTTAGTCCATTCAATTATACATATATATATGAGTACATGTAGTGCTCATTCTCTACATGCAACACAACAACATATGAGAAAAAGAAAATTCATAACTCCTTCTCTTGCTGGAGTCAAATATTTTAAGAGTAGGATTAAAGCATTTCATCGATTTCATGGAGCATCAAGAGCTAGGGATCAAGCTATAACTCTTGGTATACATCCCTCTATTTCAAATTTGAAATCAATTTTGGTTTTTGGTCATTTTTTCAAAGGGTAGATGTTTGAGTCTTTGAAATTGGTTTATATATTTGGATTCCTCGTTTCAAGCTGATAACCCAGTTGTTAAGAAATTCTTAATTTGGCTTTGAAATAAAAAAAAGTCGTGAATTCTTGAAGTTGCAAAACAAAATTTGAAATTCCGCATGTTATTCTATGAACCAGCCTCTACAATTTGATCATAACTTCTTCATTTTAAATCGAGATGGACCCAATATGGTGGCATTTAAAAGCTAACCCAAATAGGAACAACTTTGTCCTAGTGAAAGTTTTGTAATTTGAATGTTTTCATGTCCAAAAGGCTCTGCAAATGGGTGATTGAATGCCATTACAGGATTTTTGAGACTAAAGTTTTAAAAGGAGCAGCTAAACGGACCCCAATTTTTGCTAAATGTACCTTGTTTTAGAATGTTTACTTCATCTTACCCTACTTTTTACTTAGTGTACCCCAACTTTTTCTCAAAATTCTAAAAATACCCTTGTTGTACCCCATTACCATCACCCTTACCCCCTCTTAAGAGGTGTCGGACACAAAGGGCCGACACCTCTTCAGAGGTGTCGGTCACACAGAGCCGACACCTCTAAAGATGTCTTGGTTGAATTCTTCCGTCACTCACTAAAACCTAGTTCTTTTTGTAGTTTGGGTTAAAGTTAACTATTACATCTTTAGAGGTGTCAATCTTGTGTGTCTGACACATCTGAAGAGGTGTCAACTCCGTGTGTCCGACACTTGCGGGGCAACAAAAATGAACAAAACAAATTTTAAAACTCCAAAAAAATACATGAAAATGACCAAAAATAGTGGGTTTTGCTCGAAATCGTTTAATATATTTGATTCCATCGAAACTTTGCACCTAAAATACAAGAATCAACCTCCCAAATCGAAACCCTAAACCCAACATAAATCCCGCAAACAATACCGACTCAAAAAAGAGATTAGGAATGCACCCACGACGTTGAATCGATGTGATTTTGCTCGAACTTCGTCGGATTCAAGTTAATGGTGAGATGCGATTTGAGAGAGGGGTCACTAGGGTACGGGGTAAGTGGGATGAGTGGAGTAAGGTTAGTAAAAATCCCTTTTATATAGAAGGATAGTTGGGTCATTTCACTAAAGTGAGGACCTTTAAGCAAAAATTGGGGTCTTTTTAGTCGCTTCTTTTTTTTAAAGGCATAACTCCCTAATTACTTATCCAAATAAGCTGATCTTTTAGTATGTTATTATTGGGTATGTTAGTTGCCTTGTGACCGAAAACTTATGATTTTTGAAACTATAAATTAGGAGATAAGTTTTCTAAGTCTACTAGTCTGATTAGGTTCCAATTTGAGCTATTTTTGGTAGAATTGCGATATCTCTTTCATTTTAAATCAAATTTTTGGCAAACTAAACCTTTTTGGAAAGCTAAGATTAGAGATCAAGAACTTTTTACCAAGGAAGTTTTTGAGATTTTGACGATTTTATGCCTAAAAATGTGTTGCAAAATAGGACCGAAATTGAGACTTTATTTGTCTTTAGGGGCTGATTTGGGAAGATTAATTTAAAACATATTCAACCAATCTAAAATATAATAATCATACTTAATTGACTTCAGGGGACTGAGAGAACGTAGCTTGGGTACCAGAGAGTTAGGCGAGGTTAGGTTCGAGAGTCTAGGAAGTCAAAGCGTGTATTGATGTGGGTAAACCCAGTGGAAAGCCTCACAGAATTCACGATTTTGTTTTATCGGTATCAAATTACATGTGCGACTGTTAGTGGGCACACATGGGCTTTAACTCAAATTTCAGTTTGCATGTATATTGGTTGTGGCTAAATCACTTGCACAAGTTACTTGCCTATCGTGCTCGTGTCGACAGTAGTAGAATATATCAACGACCATCAAAAGGGATTTAAGGTGTTCCTTTTACTTGAAATAGCATCGGGAAAGGGTTCATCCGTTAATCGAAGTTAAGGTTTATTCACTGTAAGCATGTGAGTATATACGTGGTTCCCGTCCTATTTTATTGATTACTGACTGATTTAGGTCAGGGTTTTCTCATATTATTCTGTTGTTTATTTACTTATTGTTGCTTTATTTCCAAGCCTGATTTATCGGTATTTGTTGCTGCATTATACGCTGCTATTTTTGCTTGTCGCTTGTCGCATGCCGCCTACATTCATGGGAACATGACTTACTGTTGTCAAGTGTTATATTCACATGTCTCGTTGTTTGTTAATTTTATTTCATGAATATTATGTGGACTTCTCTTGGGATTTTACTTACTAGACTCGTTACTGTATTTATTAGGTGATCAAGTGCAGATCCTTCGACGAGCAATGGAAAAAACAAATAGATATTGATCGACTACATCTAAGATAGTGACGCCAGCTTATGTTTAATTATAGTATGTATGTATTTAGTTTCATTGGATTTTGGGGATAGTAGTACAATGAATACATGTATATAGATCTTTTGTTGTACTTATTTTGCCTTTAATATATACATGGTATCTTTTTGCCAGGTTTTTCCACTACTTAGGATTGTTAAATATTGCATAATTTATTCAATTAAAAACTTCCATTGTAAAATTGTAATATAACTTGATAGATTGACTAATGGGCTAATTAAATCAATAAAAATTTCATGAAGACTAATTAGCTAAGCTAGGGTTTAATGGAAAAAAATGTAAGCAACTAGTTATGTCGCGATTCTTCATAGATAGTACGCCACTATGTAGCAAGACATAGTGACACTTGATGCTACGTGGTGAGTCCCACAGCGGCCTCAGAGCTTAGGGCTGTTACAGGATAAGATATAACCTAATATGATTTATGAGGGATGCGTAGTGGAGATAGAGGGACACCAACTACCAGTAGATTTACAAGTGATAGAGTTCCTGGACTTTAATGTTTTACTTGGTATAGATTGGCTAGCCGCGTACCATGCACACTTGGACAATTTCAGTGATTTGGTTACCATTCAGTTCCCAGACGAAAAAAGATGTCAGGTTTAAGTGAGATGACAAGTTTGAAGAGGACTTTAGTGTGCTAAAACAGAGGTTAACGACTGTGCTAGTATTAGTATTGCCAAAATTTTGGAAAGTTTTGGTTGTGTATACAGATCCATCGAAGGTTGGTTTGGGTTGTGTACTAATGCATAAAGGTAAAGTCATCACTTATTCATCATGATAGCTCAAAATTCATGAGCAAAACTAACTTATAGATGACTTGGAATTGGTAACGGTAGTTTTTGCGTTAAAGATTTAGCGACATTATCTATATGGAGAGAGGTTCAATCTGTACATGGACCATAAGAGTTCGAATTACCTATTTTACTAGAAAGAACTGAATATGAGACAGAGACATTAGTTGGAGTTCCTGAAGGAATATGATTTCTCATTAGAGTACCATCCAAGGAAGGCCGACGTTGTTGTGGATGCCTTGAGCGGGTGTGTAGAGGCAGTAACTTGTCACATGACACATGAGTAAACATTACTCGAGGCGGCTGATATGATGTGTTCAGCAAAGGTTCCGGCTACCACCAAGGCATTGATATGTGGACAGATGAAGACTCAGATCGTCTTTATCCAGACTATATTAGAGGGTCAGCAAGCTGATGAGCATTATGGATGGTTCAATGGTATGGCATCATAAGTGGATCGACTCTATTACGTAAGTTGATTCCTAACTTTTATCTCATATCATGACACAAGTATAAGTAATCAGTTTTTTGTATTGGCTCAAAACCTCGCTAATTGATCTTTACGGTGCTTCTTCATTAATTTTACCTTTTATCCATATAATATAGTATTCTAGGTATTTCTATTTCTTCATATTTTGGCTTCTATGAAGTCTATTTCTTTGCTACAACGAAAAAAATCATGACTTTTTACGATCCATATGTAGAAAGCCTATTTTTTGCTAGTATTTATTTGCAAATTTTCTTTTTATTTCCATCTTTCTATAGTGGAGATAGTCGCACGTAATGACAGATCACAATCATATTATTGAAATTTTGTGGTAAGAATGGGTTTTTCTCTAGTGCCCGGAAATAATATACCAAAGTTATCCAGATTAGAGTTAGTCGATAGAATCATGTGTAAGATTTAGAGGGTGGCTGTGGATTCCATCAATGGTTGAGATTCGCACCGAGATATTTCTTGAGGCTCATCGCTCACATTTGAGAGTTTATCCGGGTAAGAACAAGGTGTACGCGAACATGAGACGTCTATTTTGGTGGACGGGGATGAAAGTCGATGTATCAGAGTATATTAGAGCGTGCGAGATATGCCAGCGAGTTAAGGCGGAGTATCGGAGACCTGGATGATTACTACAACCACCACTTATTCCACGGTGGAAATTGGAGCATATTGTTATGGATTTCGTCAGTGTATTGCCTCGATCTCCATGTGGACATGATAACATCTGGGTGATTGTGGACAAGTTGACTAAGTCTGTGCACTTCTTACTAATCTTTACTACATACCGAGTGGTGGCTAGTTTGTATAAGAGAGAAATAGTCTGATTTCATGGTGTTTCGTTGTCGATTGTGTTAGACAAAAGACCGCAAATTACGTCATAAATTTGGTAGAGTATGTAGTCATAATTTGGCACGCAGTTGGACATGAGCATCGCCTACAATCCACAGACAGATGGATAGTCAGAGCGACTGATCCAGGTACTTAAGGACATGTAGAGGATGTGTGTGTTAGATTATGGTAGTTCTTGGGAGGAATTTATTCATCTATGTGATTTCTCCTATAATAACAATTATCAAGTCAGTATTGAGATGGCACCATTTGAGGCACTCTATGGCAGGCTATGTAGATATCTATCATACTGGGCAGAACCCAAGGATGTGGCAGCTATCGAGCCTGAGATTGTGGTGGATCATACAGAAGATTTGACATATCAAACTATGTCTGAAGGGTGCGCAAGAGAGACAAAAAATACTACGATAAATACTACGGTGGGTTAAAGTAGGACGAGGGGGCCTACGTTTATTTGAGGGTCTTGCCTCTAAAGGGTCACAAGAGATTTGGAATTAAAGGAAAGCTTGCACCGAGGTTAATTGGTTCATTCAGATTGAAGAATAGAATATCCAATGAATTGGATTCACAGCCTCGATTAGCCGGTATCTAACCAGTTTTTCATATATCGATGCTCTAACTAGATAGGTTAAAAGGGAATAGACGGTCGACATTAGAACTGAGTCAGATATAATTGAGAGAGGACATCATTTATGAGGATTAACCTATTCAAATATTGGACCATCAGTTGAAGAGATTTAGGAACAAGGACATCTCGTCAGTCCTCGTTAACTGGCAACATCACGGGGATGAGTAGCTGACCTGGGAACTGGAGTCCTATATACGCGAGCACTTCCCATACCTATTCTAGATTTTAGTAAGTTTTAACTTAAGTTTATTCAATTTCAAAGACAAAATTATAATTAGTTGGGAAGGTTGTAACGACCCGAAAATAATAATTCGTGCCACATGTCAATTTCAGGACAGTGACATGGACCTGACGTGGCATAGCAAGCATGCTCAATCCTCTGAAGTCGACACCGATGTATAGTATTTTATGTGTGGTGTATTTAATACCTATTTTTTACTCAAGAAATGTCAAGTTTCAGAAAACTATTAGTCCGATTATGTCAAAAAATGCAAAAAAACTCCTCGAAATACGTACGACACGGGTATTGGGCTATTTAGAATGGAAAAGCTTAGATGTATAAATTACCAATTTATAAAATGAGATACTAAGATAATTAATTAACAAACTTGACCAAGTCAGATAAAATGCAATAAGCCAAATATGGACCCGACGTGCCTCAAGATGCATGTTGAGGCACGGGGCATGAGGTGCTGGGTAGTCGGGAACTAGTATGAGATCAATACACAATGATAAGTCATTAATAGACTACCCAATTGAGTTAATGTGTCTAAGCTTACCTAAATAAAACTAAGAAATTACATAAGCCTATAGTCGAAATGATTTATTATGGCATTTGATCCTTCTTGAGATAATCTTAGGGGGAGTCCTACTAAGCAAGAAGAGTTAAAAATGTTTTCAATTAAGTGTACGGATGAACTAAATAAGGGCCTTAGATGTTATAGGGATTACGAAGTGATTGAGGATGAAATTTAATAGTATAAAAATGGGACTTAACTCATTTGAGCTCACATGTGATTCAAGAAACAAGAAATACAGCTTTATTCCGAAGGCGAAACTTGGTGAACTTCTTAGAAATCAAAGGGATATTGTAGAGAAATCAAGAGTCCTAAGCTAGGTGGAGAAGAAACCAAACCTAGGTAGCTCTTATTCCTCTTTATGCTAAAATTAGGTGTTTTATTTAATTCATAGTGAGCTGAGTTTTTAGGGGTTTTATCCCCCATCTCTTAGTGAGATATTAATCTAGAATATAATGGTTTCAAGCTCTTGAAAGACCCAAGTAATGGTATCCAGAAACTATCAAGAAATCTAATGCTTTTGTAGCTCAATTCGGGGTTTTTAGTGTTGAATCGTGCATGGACTGAGTTTGTCAGTAAAATAGAGGTATTATGTTTGGGTTTTTACTTCTATATGAGTATCTCAAGTTGTTTTGTTGCGCTAAAAAGAATTGGAATGAATTCACGTTTCATGTTCTTGGTATTTTTAATGATGATGATGGTGGAATGAGTTTAAATTATTGATAGGTTGATTTCTTGTATTCTATATGTCTAATGATTGAGATTTTACTCTTATTTGGGTGTCTTAAATGGATTTGTTAATTATGGACATAACTTTGTGGATTAAATCAATGTTAAGTTCAAGAGATCGCATCTCAAGTATTTGATAAAATACCAACTCAAAGAAAGGGACAGTGTTTTGGTAGATTTTTTATGAAACTTTAGGACCTTTTCTAGAAGACTACACTAGTCTAAAAGTAACCAGAGTTTACAAAGGACATCAACATAATGAAAATTTAATTCCCCAAAATTTCCAAGCGATTTGGATGAGTTTTGAATAGTTTTTGAAAATGGTTTTGAAAAAGGAAAAAGATGATTTCCTAATTGAGCTGAGTTTTATTTGAGTACATCTTGGATAACAAATGATGCCTGAATTAGACCGAACTTTTCAGCTCATATATTTATATTGTAAGAAAGTTTTTCTATTAGTTTTCGTAATTTTTCAAGGTGTTTTGAATGGTTTTCCAAATGGGTTTGAAATAGGCGAAATTTACTCATTTAATGAGCTAATTTTTTACTTAAGGTGTTCCGGGCATCAAAGGATGTCGAGATTAAACCAGATTTTTCAGATTATGTTAATGGATCATATTAAAGGTTTCCGCTAATTTTTCTGATTTTTCGGCGTATCTAACTCAGTTTTCAAGTCATGTTTTCAACAAGGGATTGACATTTACAAATAAGGACTTAAAGTCTTACTTAGAGTCCCAAATCTAGTAATTGATCATATTAATGAGATTTATTACTTGAGAACCTCGATCTCAAGTGTTTGAACTTCAACCTCAATGATTTTAAAAAAAATTATTTATTTTTAAGTCATTTTCCAAGTTGTAGGAAAACTAACTTTCAAGTAATATTTTTCAAAGTCCCTAAGGGACTATTTTGCAAACTAATTCTTTAAACCAACTTGAAATAGTTTCTAATGATACTAAATAGTTCAACAACAACCAAAAATAATTAATAAAGTGTGTTGAACAATATTAAATAAATTTGGACACTTTTGGTCGAGTTAAGTTTCTAATGAGGACTTGAAATAAATAAAATGAGCCATTAGACCCTTAATTGACTTGGAATGATTTGTAGGTCTCTAAATGGAATTGTTTAGCACCAATATGTCAAGTTATATTGCTCACATAATAAGAACCCTTAATAGCGAAATACCAAGAACACAAAAGTGTAAAAATACAAATATGCAAGTTAGATTACAATTAAACTAAATTATCAACAATGATGCTTAATGCAACTTAATGACTCTAACATGTATATAACCAATCAAAATGGACACTGAGTACCTAGCTAGCTAGACTTAGGCATTGAGGAGTTGATTGGGACTCGTGTTTGAGCAGCGAGAGCGCGTGTTAGCGTTGATCAGAGGTAAGTAAACCAACTAGAGGATCAATTCCAATTCTTATCATTTTCTTAAATTTATTTCTTGTTATCTCATTTAACTGGGACTATATTATATATCGTTGAATTTCTAAGGCTTGAATGTGTTAAGAAGGTACTCCTAGGTTTGGTGCTAGATGGACAAATGTGACCTTACCAGAGTACTTGATCATAGATAGTAAACATGGGCAAGGTATTCGAGGCACCATTGATGCCCCTCACGCTACACCGAACTAAGCTTATCGACTTAGAGAGTCGCGACTTTAGGAAGTCAATTAGTGTCACCCGCTCTGGATGGATTTAGACCATTTAGACGCTTTCCCTTGACTCATATGCACTATTTATTCGTTGTTACCACTTTCTAGTTCATTTGTCATGCACTTTCGTTTACTTTTTTGTCTTTTAAATTCTTGCATGATACTTAGACTTATTTATCTAAATTCACAAATTGTGATTGAAACTCTACTAGTTTTACTCACTAGAATTGTCCCATTTAATGAAAGTTTTAGATCTACAGATGAGCAAGAGCAATGGGCTGGTGATTGTTGACTTCCACTGAAGACTCTAAGAGCGGCTTCTCCTCTTGCTTACTTTAGGTTTTTGCGCTTTTGTATTGTAAATATAAATATGATTGTTTTTATAACACTCAAGGACCTATTTGGGACTTGAGCGACACCGATGCATGTATATTCATGATCTCTCTCTTACTATCACCATATATATGCATGTTATCTATACACTACAGGGTTCCACACCATTAGGATGTCGACTCTATATATATTTAAATTGTTTAAGGTTTTTTTATATTTTTCTCCTGCTATTAAATTATTAAACTTGCAAATTATAGCGATTCAATTTTAAATCACCAAATAACTTATAATAATGGAAATGGAGGCCGATTAGGCTTGCGTTGACCTTACGAGGGTTGATTCAGGGGTCCATGTAGTCTTAGGCTAGGCAGGGCCCAATTTGTAGTGATTGGGGTCGTCATAGTTACAACCGTATAATACACAATATCGAGCGATAGTTGTTGATTAGGGAGGCACGGATAGTCAATTAATTGGTTATGAATCTAAAGATTTAAAACATTAAGTAATGTGGAGCTTACGTTATTCACACCGATAGGTGGAGTTCTAGTTTGCATATTAGAATATTTTCCATTACAAAAGAGGGTTAAAGTAGATTTGAAGAAAATCTGTCTATTCTAATTAGGCATTGCATACAACATATAAAGATGATAAAGTGATTGAAAAGCATAGTATTTTACTACATGGGTGAAGTTGTGAACTAAAATAGTTCTAATTTAAGAGTTAAAAGTTAATTGCATTGATTTGTTAGTATACATTAGTTTAGTTAGTCATGAAACAACTTAAAAAGAATCTCCTTAGCAATATATTCATTGTGGTTGAGTAATTAGTGAGTGCATACACATTTCCCTGAGGACGATATCCGTAGTTAACATAAGTTGATTACACTATTACTACAAGCGAGCTGTTATACTTGCGGCATGCCTACAAATCATCAAAAAAACTAACACAAACTTGTGCAAGTGGAGCCTAAATAGATCGTTCATAGCAGCTTGAAAGGTTGATGGTGCATTTGTCAAACCGAAGGGCATGAACAAAAAATTCATAGTGATCATTAGCCGTTTGAAATGCTATTTTGAATATGTATTCGACTGCCACTCTAATTTGGAAATATCCTAAGGGTAGATCCAATTTAGAAAACACATTTTTCCCATGTATCTCTGTAGAGTTATGTATTGTATAGTGTATAGGAACTGTAATGTATTGTATCATATGCTGATGTATATTGTATCATATATGCTGGTGTATACTGTCTCACATGTACATGTTAGTTAAGATCAGTTGGTTATGAGAAGGGTGTGTAATGTACACCTTTTATGTATGTATATAAGTAATGTACACTGTAATTTCGAGACATGTGAATAACAGATTGAATACAGTTTCAAGCTTCTTCTTTGTTTGATTCAATGAGTTGATTACTTTGATGATCAATTGATCATCTGATCTTCTGTTTCTGTTTCTGGTGTGTTAATTGTACATGGTATCAGAGCAGGTTTTTCACTATTCTTGATCTGTGTTGAGTTTGATTACTTGAGTGTTTGATCATGGCATCCAGTCATGGTTCTTCGAGTTCTTCGATTCGAAATGTAGCAGGAAGAGCTCCTGATGTTGGCGATCTTGGTGTATAAAGTCCTTATTTTCTTCAACGATCTTATCATCCTGGTATGGTACTTGTTTCTAACACTCTCACTGGTTCGGATTATCTTTCTTGGAGTAGAGCTATGTCGAATTGACATGAAAAGTCACCCTTAATGTTCGATCGTACTATTCTCGATCTTTAGGCAAATTGAAAAACATCTAAGTGACATTGATCATATCAATTCACATGGACTTGGCCATTATAAGTCTATCTTATCGAATGATCCACTGATATCTCTCTCTATACGAGAGTGACAAATTATATTTTGATTACATGCCTCTACATATTATTCACAAGGTAACCAATCATAATCTTTATAATTGTCCGGTTAAAAAAAATATTTGATTGTGTCAAATTATCATGCTCCTAATATTGAAGTCTATGGTAATCTCAAGTTGAAGGACTAAATGATATACCTATTATGAGTAACACCTATTACTTAATCCATGTGCTGTTATCAAAGCGGGTCGGTCCAGTACCTTATTCCCTAATAAATACTCATGATCATCACATGAACATCACTTAAGATTCACACTAGTCTTAATTCATTATAGTTCCTAGTATAATGACCGACTAGGGACATTTTAGGATATTTCAACAAATACCCATGGATCTTACTATAAGGTAAACATGCAATCACTTATAATAAAATACCAAATAAAACCTCTATTTTATTAGCTAAAATTATAGGATAAACAATGTTTGTAGATTAACCTAGGGCACATGCCATAACAAGGGCATTGGCGCAAGTTGGGGGTTTGAATCATCCACTAATAGCAAGTACTGTTTGGATTTACACCTGTAGCCATGTTTATATTTCTCTTCACAATTGAAGCAACAGCCTTTGGCCTTGCACTTTTGCATTTCTATTAGTGAGAGGCGGCGAACTGGTAAGTTGGGTGTTGGCGTTGGCGTAGGTAACACATCAGCAGTTTTAGGTAGGCTAGAGAACCCTTTTTCCCGAGTACCCATAGGGTTCTGAGTCCATTAACTTATCGTTATGGAGCTTTACCAACCCGATGGCACTTACAATTGTTATGGTTTATATATAACGAGTTTTTGTTGGAGCTATTTCTTCAATCCATAAATGAAACATAAGAGGGTGAACTCGGCTGGGAGTCCTAAAACTCAGTTGTTGATTTTAGTATATTCTAATAGATAGCTGTCTAGGGTACCCATTTGTTTAAGCTTGAAGAGTGCCACCTGATGGTTCTCGTATGATGACAGACCGAACTACAACTTTAAAGCCCATGTAAATAGATCCCAACTGCCCAACTGGTTACTTTCTGACATCTATTTAAACAAGCTTAGGGTGTCGCCTTGCATGAAGAAGGTAGTCATCTGAACCCTCTAGTTCTCGTAAATTTAGTAAAACTTGAAGTAACGTTCGGCCGTGAATATCCTGTCGAGTGGGATGGAGCCATTATAGGGTATAAGTATGACCTTAGGTGGTTTCATGGTGATGATCTGGTGGTGTTGCTGCTGCACATGAACATAAGGTTGGTAGTTCAGGGGAACGGTCGATAAGGAATAGCCATAAAAATAGGATGGCCGAGGTTGGTAAGTAGAAGTTGCAGCGGCGGTAGGTGGGGTTCTGGTCTGTTGATGTGCGGGTGGTGTGTATAAGTCAGATTGTGTAAAAGTATGGGATTGGGGGTTGCTAATTTAGGGTGCTGGTGTCTTGTCGACATGAACACAGAGCTCGGCGATGGTCGAGTTAAGGGTGTCGAGTTTTTTCCGGTGTTCTGCATTCATAGACTGAATCATCATCATCATTTGATCACGAAATGTGACAAATGGATCTTCCAGCGCTGGTGTTGGTAGTTGAGTCGATTGAGTTGGTTGCATCGGTTGATTGGTTGGGGAGCATCCTAAGTTCAGGAATGAAAGCACCAATGATAAGAGGATAAACCCTTATTGAAGGTTGAAGACAACAAAAGAAATAGGATAACATCCGAATTCTCTTTTTAGCTTCGAAAGTTGGGAATACATGGTTTTAATAGTCCTAAAACCCTACAGTAACTAGGTCGTAACATTAACAACATCAATGCTAATGGGCTTAAAAAATAGGTGGTTACATAATATAATCAGCGATCTATTGGGGTTTATGGGTCTACCTTTTGGGCCTATTTGAGTAAGCGGTAGCATTACAGTCCAACTTGTTTAAGGACCTCAAGATTGTATCAATATTGTGGTTCTCGATTAGGTGTTGGTTTTCCAAAGAAGATATGCTTTATTCAAATTGTTATGTTGTTTTGATAAAACTTATAGGAAAGATTTGTATGTATTGATATTTTACAATTGTAATGTGTGTACATATATAGTTGACTGCATTGGTCGTCTTAGATCTAGTTATGTACAATATGGAAACTTATATCTAGTACAAAGTTGGAATAAGTAATTTCCTATTTACACAAAGATCATGTCAATGAAGGAACGTAATCGGCATATATTATGCTGATAATTGACTATCCGTATTTGGAGAGAGAGGCAATGGCGTAGCTGGCTATTAATAGCTATGATAGGCTATGAAGTTGGTTCTGACTTCCTTAACATGTTTTCACATATTTTCTTTTATCAACAACAACAAAAATAACAAACCCTCAATTCCAAATTAAACTTGTAGTGGCCCCACGCTCCAACGCCATTGGGATGTTGCACCGTGGGCCAGTGCTGGTTGATTCTTAGGTTGAACAACTAGTCTTTATTTATTGTATCCGCGAGCATCATATAGGAGAGAGAAAAATGGGATCCCCTCCTGTGGCCTAGCCACGTCACTGACCTGCTGGGTCCCACATCCCGTTGGCGTACATTACCACGCTAACGTTCTCAATGCGCGTGCTAATCAGTCTTATCTCGTTATGGAGTTAACCAAATTATTCCAGTTCAAGTTATATATACATGAAAGATGACATATATGTACACGTATTTTGATGTTCATAACCTCAACACCTAATTCGGAAAACTCGAAAATAAAGTACCATGTATGTTAGACGACAAAATAAATAGATAGTGATAGTCAGAAAGAACACATACGAGTAGGTCCCGAACATTAGGTGGTAAGAGATAGTCACCCAAAATCCCATTGCCTCTACTTATAGAAGGATCTGCAACTCGCGATCAAAGAAAGACGAGTTCTAGAAAGTAAGATCCTAGAGAAAACCACTAAGCATTGAGTAGAGCCGACAATATTGAATAAGGAATATGCGGTAAGTGTAAACATATGTAACGAAGCATCGCATGCAAATTAGAAAAAAAAATCAGGATAACAATTAGTGTGTTTGTATTCATCCCGGACTGACATACCATACTTTGGTATACCAAGTGTCCCACAAGTGAGTGCATTAACTGGCCCTACCACTCTATAGCCCTCGCGATGGTTGGCCTAGTCCCACGACCCACCGACATGTGCACCAAAGGCAAGCAACTCGTGTCGCAATCCATCGAGCGCATGGTGTGCCACGTGCTATGATCTAACAGTTACATAGCCATACAATATGACATAATACTTAAGGATCTCAATATCAACAATGCATCGATCATAAACAACAATGAAAGAAAATAAATGTTTAATTTTGGTTTCTCGTGGGTTTACTTACCTCACACACGCGCGAACTCTCTCGGATATACCTTTAATTTGACCATGTTTTGTCCCAAACACTAGTTCAACGACTCATTGGTCCCTGATGTCCTATTATTTCATTCTAATAGGTTAGGGTCCCATTAGGTGTGATTAAGACTCAAAGTTGTTTTCAACACTTAGAAAATCTCACTGTCCATGGGGGTCATTAGTGCGCTAGTAGGGGTCCATAGTGCGCTAATGGTCGTTAGCACACTATGGGTGGTCCCTAACACGTTATAGGGAAATCCCTAGCGCACTAATGATGGCTAGCGTGTTAAGGGGTATCCTTGACGCGCTACCCACACTTCGCATCTTGTGCCTGCTTTGACTGGTTAACACGCTACAGAATCGAGACCCATAATTCCCAGCTCGAGAATTCTAAGCTCGTGAGTTCCAATGGCCATCTCCTTGCATTGTCAATCCCATCCTTACCTCATGGGGGACATCCTACCTCTATCAACAACAACGGATAACAATTTACACATATTTGTATCAAATTTTATAAATTCATCAATGCATTGGTATGAACCTCAACAATACTCAAATCCATCAAAAAAATTGCAATGACATAATTTGATGGATTCATTTGAATTGAAAACCTTAATTTTGATGAATTTAACTAGAAGTGGGTGTCGATTACCTAATTTGTTGAGCTCCTCAATCTTTGATTTCATAACCTCCAAATCTTCATGAATTCCTATCAGATTTTGATCTCTCTCTAGAAATTTATTTAGTTGCATGTTGAGATGTACCACCAAGTCCCATTTTTATAATTTGTGAGATTGAAATTTAGCCCTTAATCATGTATGTATACACCCATATCTAAGACATTCTAAGGCCCTCATTTACTAAGTCACAGCTCCAATGACACTCACACTTATACACATCTTGCCTTGGACTCATCTTTTAGGATCATTTCCATGAAAACTAAGGGTCTAGAATAATTGATCAAATCATAGGTCTTCTATAATTCATTTGATTACATTGGCACATTAATTCATATGTAGGCTACTTAGGGTCTTTTATTAGTGTACATTTAAATTCCCCTAGTACCCAACTGTCTGGCATCCAGTGCCTCACACCTCGGCACGCATCTCCATGAAAATAAAAGGTCTAGAATAATTGATCAAACCATATGCCTTCTACAATTCAATTGATTTAATTGGTAACATATGCAATTAATTCATCTGTAGGCTACTTACGATCTTTTATTGGTGTACATTTAACTTCCCCTAGTACCCGAATGTTCGACATTCAGTGCCTCGCACCTCGACATGCATCTCAAGGCACGTCATAGTTTGTATTTCTAATTCATTAGTCTTAAGTTATGGTTATATTATTATTCAGTAATCATAATTCATTTGAGATTGTCAAGTTTGTACATGTTATCCTTGTGTACCCGTACTTTGCATATATGATACCCATGTCGACACATATCTCAAAACGAGTACCGACACACTAACTTACCTAAAAATGATAATTGACACACACTTGCAATGCATTATGAAAATTAATAATTCAAACACCACAATATAAACAAATCAACATTTAAAGTTAACTAATTATACCTAGCCAGGCGTGCCCTAGCCCTATCTATGGTGTCTACGTAGATCTGAGCTGGTGTCTTAATTTGAAAATATGAATATATGTAATTAATAAAATATTGGGTCATCACAAAACTCTTCCATTGCGCTCGATTTAGTGTATTCACATATTTTTATCAAAGAAGTGTTTTTTCATGCATGTGAATCTTTAGGGATAAAATTGAAATCAAATAAATGAGTTGGTATATATATATAAGGAAGATGTTGGGCACCCTGGTAGGACTCACTCACTCATTACCCGTTCTTGGTACACCTCGAAATGTGTCCATTCACTTCAAAATGTGTGCGTACCTCAAGAATCAAAGGCGACAGGGCGAGTGCGTATTGCATCTGCGTAAGTAAGAATAGTGTGTATTGCACTTGCGTAAGTAAGATGTCAAAAGTAGGTCAATTAATCATTTTGCAAGTCTGCAACCAAAAGCACTTGGTCAAACTTAAGAAAAAAAAATATCAATGCCTTATATTAGCCCTTCCGTGTTAAGGATGCAAGTGGGGCGGATTTGGAACGGGGAATGCAATCTCCATCCCTATCCCCACTTATGGCGAGACGAAGATTGCCCGCTTGAAATTCCCCACTAAAAAGATTTTGACCCCCATTCCCCACCCGACGGAGATCTCTACCCTTACGAGGATTCTCCACCCCATCACTTTTCACCTCATATCTAAAAAAAGATCAAATATATTATAGACTCGAAATTAAAATCATTAAAAGCTTTTTCTTTGCAATTCGTAAGTCGGTTTTCAAATTTTATGTGAAGGATTAACCATACAAAAAAGGAAAATATAAGACTTAATGATTTTAAGGGAATATTCAGGATCCTCGTGGGAAATCCCCCACTAGGTGGAGTGGAGAATCTCCTGGAGGATTCTCTATAGGTAGGGATAATACTGCCCCGCCTCCGATGGTGGGAATGAAATCCCCTCCGTTTCCAGCCCTATGGGGGCTAGTTGACGGGGAATCCATGCCCTGTCAAGGCGAATCCCCAAGAGGAATCTTCTCCGTCCCACTTACATCTATATTTTGTGCCCTTTCCAGTCTCATTAAGTTCTCGATTCGATCACTTACCTAACCTGCGCAATCGATCGGCAAATTCCTCTTCTTTACCTGTATAAGATTTCAACAATTCTTATATATCCACTAAAAAAAATAAAGAAACATGTTTATGTAGTCCAATAATGATACATACTTGTTGGCGTCCACTACTTATAATATTTGATGTGTATCGAAGGGATGACAATAAATGCGTTTCATTTCTGCGATTGTTTCTAGGCTACATTAACACTACAAAAAAAAAAAACATTAGTGTTATGAAACTTTGAAAACCATTTAGACTACTTTATATATATATATATATATACCTATATATTAAAAGCATGAATAACTCAATTTTCCTTCGTGACTTAAAATTTCACTTTTACCCTTCAACTCCCTTATTTTGTTGGTTACGAAATACTGAAAATATCAAAATACCTCAAATTTCGTTCCTCACCTATCTCTCACGCTAGCAAATTCATCATTATCACCTTTAACCCTTTCTCACCTATTTGTGAATTTCGCTTTTATCTCAAACTTTTTCTCACCTATCTCTCACGCTATCTCTGAAACATTCACAGTTTTGGATATTTAATTAAACTAATCAAGCAAATAATACTTACTCTGGACGTTTGTGTTTGTAGTTTTTGATAATCAGGTACGTAATAATCACCTTCTTTGGATCTTTCATTCTTCTCTTAATCGTTTTTATTTTACTTTATTTTAATTACACCAAAACTCTTCCTCCTCCTTTAATTACGCTAACATTGTGAGCAGATGATCTATGTTGCTCTAAAATTGTTTGATAAAATCCCTATGAGAATATTAGTGTGAATGTGTTGTCGATAGGATGTTTTAATTTTGATAAAATGCCTGTGAGATTATTAAGATTAAGGTATTGAAATGATGCATTTAAGTGTTTTTTGTGGGTTTGTTTTGAGTAATTAAAATTGAGCTCTAGCTTGGGTTCAAGTGCATTATGTTATTGAGAACTGTTATGTTTCCTTTTGTTGGAATTCCCACTACCTAAAGATGCGGGATCATAGTAGCTCCTCTTAAGGCAATTCGACAATTCTTTCTCCGTGATTATGGTAATGAAAATTAGTAAATATCTTATAAAGTACTTATTTTAGTACTTATTTTTCAAAATTTGGAAAGCATACCATCAATTGCACTGAATCGAGCGCAATGGAGAGTTTGATCCATGTAGGCGACCCCAACTAATTTGGAATTGAGGCTTTGTTGTTTTATTGTTGTTGTTGTTAGTTATTTATAATGACACATGGATTGTTGGGAAGTGGATATTGAGTTTGATTCCCTATATGTTTGATCCTCTATGTAGTATGCAATGGTTTTTATTTGCTTTTGAAGTGTACTAGCTGATTTGTTATTCATTTGAAATTGAAGTTAGTATTATTAAATAGTATGTTGGTTGTGTTGTGTATTTGTAAGCTTTTGAGATATTGATGCTCAATAGTGTTGATTTTGAATATGTATGTGGGTGCAGATTCCAAGTAGAGGAAGAACAACTCATTCATATGAAGTTCAATGCTACAAGCCTGCTACTATGAAATATTTGGGTTTTCTTCATGCTTTAACTGCTGATGAGGTAGGTAGTGGATTATGTTGATATGATTGTTACATAAATTACATTGATCTTCTTACAATTTTGAATGAACATTTGCCCAAACAGACACTTTACCAATAAGAAAGTGTTCCCCACTAGTGTATAACATTTCTTATGCTTACAATTTCAAAGTTGTTGTAGTCAATGTGAATGGAGGTGAGAAAACTACTTCTCTTGGTAATGAAAATTAGTGCATTTTCAATTTTTTCGATGAGTTGTGTTTATATAGATTGTAAGAGAGAACTTAGTTTTCTTGGACATTTTTTAATCATTGTAGCAAAACTTGCCCATAGACTGAAGAACGGAAGGTTCAAGATGTGATACTTCTGTCTAATTGTCTATTACTCTTTTTTGCCAAATTAATTTTTGTTAGAAAATATATCTTGTGGGATCTGTGATCATTCACAAATAATATATGTTTAGACCCAGGACATTAATTTTTGCCAAATGTCAAAAACAAACAATATATCTTGTTGATTACTTACTGAAGAATCTCTTTTATGTATTTATATTCCATGCAGGTATGCGGAAGGTCGTGTAATAACAAGTCATTACTTTAATATGCTATTATGGTGTTAATGATTTATGTCAAAGTAATGTTGTATTTGGTTGCCACACTCTGCCAGTTCTTTTTCAACTTCATTAATGTCTACCACGTGGCCTCTGTAACTCCGTCCAACAATTAACATGAATGATGTAGCTCGTTCATATAGAATCTAAAACAGTGTAGATCAACTTAGCAGCTTAGCATATGATGAAAGTATTTGACTGAAGTTTTTGTCATATTCAATTTAAATGATCAAGACTTACCCGCTACATAAAGTATGCTCTCTGCTGGTTGTATATATGATTGATTTGCCATTTTTTATTGTAAATATTTGAGAAAATACGTGCTCCTACTCCTGTCTAATTGCCATGCAATAAATCTAATTTTTGCTAGAAGCTATTTGTGAATAGATAGAGGACTGCTAGGTTTGTTAAAAATCATTAATTAACCTGTAAGGCACCTTATTTGAGAAAATATGTTCAAAAGGTTAAAAGCTAAATAGGCTTCTTCTAAAATATATGCTTTGGGATATGGTACTTAAAAAAGATCAAGTTTATTATGTCTGGCTCGAATGTATACCATTTTTTTAAAAGTAAATCTATTCTAAATTGAATTTATTTTTCACATTAAGTTGTTGAATTTATGGTTTGTATTGATAGTTTTATAGGGTACGTTTTTTTTTTTTCTTTCCAGAATAGGGTGCTCTAAATTGTTTGATGAAATGTATATCTAAATTTTTAACTTTCAGGGATGATGATGATGATGATCAGCGGCGAGATATGATTCTTTCATTTAGATTTTTATTAGGATGCATAATTTTTTTTTAAAAAGTTATAAAGTTATTCGAATATTCAATTGCTTACTTTAAAATGTCCATTATCTACTTTATTCATTTATAATTTGATCATTTCGTTGAAATCTTAAGTTTAAATTACAATTTTATATTCACTTAGTAAATTATTAAAAATAAATGCACAATCGTGCGTAGCAATACACCGAAACTAATTGTGCATATATAAATATATATATATGAGTGTTTCTACAATGGAGTTCAAATATATACCTATATCATAGGTACTATATATTTCACTATTAGATTATTGTGGGATTTCAATCTAATGATGATTGATGTAGTGTATTTAATGTAAAACACATTAAATGCGTAATAAATGCTATGTAATTGAATTTCATTGTAGAAACAGCTTATATATAACAAAAAATCTATTTGGACTCAAAGAGTCTAGACTCAAAGGGTGTTTTCATAATTTAGAACACTCTAGTGGGTCTTAATCTAATTTTAAATGGAGAGTGAGTCAAATTAAATGAGCAAGGAAAATTGGTCATTTAACATAGACACATGTAACATTGGAGTCATTCTCCAGATCATCTCTCTCTCATTATCCCTCTCTTTCTCTCTTCAATTAGGAAGCACTATTTTCCAGATGACCATATCCGGTCTCTCTCTAATTATCTCTCATTCCCTCTCTCTACTTGTCTCCTTAATTCTCTCTCTTTACTTGTCGTTCTCGATATCCGTGCGTATATGTTCTTTAATTCCCTTGATTTGTTAATTATCAAGATTTGTGCATACGTGCTTTTTAATTCTCGAGATCTGTGAGTACGTACTCTTTAATTCTCGAGATACGTACATACGTGTTATTTAATTCTCGAAATCATTAGTTAAGTGCTTTTTTAATTCTCGAGATCCGTGCGCAGTGCTATTTAATTTTCGAGACTCGTGCATACGTGTTATTTAAAACTCGAGATTTGTGCATACATGCCCTTTAATCTAAAGATCCGTGCATACATGCTCTTTAATTCTTGAGACTCGTGCATACATGGAGATGAGAATGAATTTTGTTTCGAGATCCGCGCGTATTTTGAGATGAGATTGAATTAAGGGAGTCATGATTCTTGTGAAAGGAGTTAGCACAAGCTCAATAAAAATATTAACCTTACACTTTAAACTCTAAGCATTTCGTGCTCTAACCTTAATCAAGGTGTATATGAAAATGGCCCAAGACGTGGCTATGTCTCGCCATTGTTGTGCCGAAAGCCTTGTCAAGATTTTCCCAAAGACGTGCCTGGAGAGGACACAAACAAGCGTAGGTCACGCCTAGGGGCATAATAGGTTGTGTAGAAGTACTCTCGCCTCTTGATATCGCACCCTTAAATTTTTCAAAATATTTCTTGATGAGCGTGCTCAAGTATGTGTGGGCATGCCCGAACTTGAAAATATGTGATCAATATCACTAATGATGATCTTTGAGGAACGAATATAAGATGAACATCATAATTAATTATTGTGTGAGCACGGAGATGGCCAAAATGAGGTATTCGTCTACGCTACTAGTCTTTCTGCCTTCATTCGAAATAATAATAATAATAATAGTAATAATAATAATAATAATAATAATAATAATAATAATAATAATAATAACAACAACAACAACAACAACAACAACAACAACAACAACAACAACAACAACAATAATAACAAACTAAGCATGATAATAATAATTATTATTATTATTGTAGTATCTCGAGGAGTATCGTCAACTCAAAGCTAAAACTTCAACTCACTTAACCCTAACATCACGTTGTCTTCTCCAGAGTCTCCCCCATCTCGTTCAAGCACTGCCTCCAACTCTAAGGTTGTTTCTGACATTTTTAAGGCCTAGGGCAAAACAAAAAATCGGGGTCTCAATAATTGACTAGTTTAAATTATTTTTAATAAAGAAATATAAATAATAAAAATGGGATGTAAATAAAAGGATAATAATATATAATTGACGAGTATTAACAATATTTTTTTTTGTTAGTATGTTTATGTTTCTCATTTTTTTTATATAATCGTTGATATATAGTTGATTTTTTTTTCGAGATCACATATGCATAATCAGATTTAAGTATACGTTGGATAACAAAAAAGTTAAGCATATGATTTTTGTGGCGTCACTCCATCATTATTTATTTATTTTGGAAATGAGTCATTCTATCATTATTAATTAAATTAATTAGTATATAGGTTTTTTACGAAGTTTTTGAGTTTAATAAAACATAAATACAAAAATAATTTTTTACAAAAAATATAAAAAACAAATTAATTTGTGCTTAAAAAATACTCATATATATAAACAAATAAAAATATACAATATTTAGAAAGATGGATGAGATACTTTTGTTACTTCAATTTCTTGCATTGAGATGTACGGGTGGTAATAACGATGTTTATCTAAAGGCTTTCACAAATATGTGGCAAATGTAAGTACGAAAATAGATAATTAATTAACATCTCAACATTTATTTGGAGAGAGAAAGAGAGAATTTATGACACATTATGATAGAGAGAAGGAAGTGAGACTCTTTAATATCCTTGAACTCAACAAAAATTTATGACAAAAAAGCTCTACTTGCTTTACACATTCACCATAATAACAAAGGTCTACAAGGAGATTTATAAATACATAAAAATTGGTAGTATATAAACATTTCAAAAAATCTATATAGACTTTTTGAGTCCAGACTCAAAGAGATTTTACTAGTAATAAAAATATATAATAAAATAAAAAGACTAAATTATCCTCTTCTCTAACATCAATACACAGACATCTCCTCCACAGCCACAGCCGCCGTCTACCACCACTTAGAGTCGCCGACAGCCGCCGTCGACCACCATTTACACCCGCCGACAGTCCGTTGACCGTCGCTCACCCACACCGCCACAGTCGTCGCCGATCGCCGCTTACTGCCGCCGACCGCCATGTCTCCCTCCATTTTGATTGAATATATTGATACATAAAAATCACGTTATACAAACTATTATTTCAACGGGACTAATCTTGATTGTTGTGTGATCAATTATACAAACTAAAACTGTGTTTGTTGAAGTAATTGCCGATCGGAGACTTCTCTTCTATGAAGGTGATGATGATGATGCCTTTTTTGTTTTGCTTGATTAGTTAGTACATTTGTTCTTGTTTCCGATCTGGGTTTTGCTTGATTAGTTCATTTGTTCATGTTTTGGATCTTATTGTTGTTCAATCTAAAACCCCTTTTTGTTCCGCCAGAGCAACCCCGCCGCCTCTCCACCAGAGCAGCCTTCGCCGCCGCCACCCCCACCTTCTCCTCCGCGCCCAGCCTCCCCAAAGTCATCACCCACCTCCGCAACTCCTCGATCCCCATTCTCCCCGCCTCTCCGATCGCGAATTCGTCCGCGCCGAGCCGAGTTCGGCTTCTCCTTCCCTCCCGACCTCCGCGCCGTACTCTCAGTCGGCCTCCCCATCTCCCCGGCTTCCTCGACTGGCGCGCCCCCACCGCCTCCCGCCTCCAACTCCGCGCCTCCTCGACGTCCCCATCTCCATCACCTCCTCCATGGCTACACTTCAAAAGCCACCTACCCAAACCAGATATGGCCATACTCCGGCCAGATCTGAATAGGAGAAAGGGAGAGGCTGGCCGGAAGGGAGGAGGAGGGTGGCCGGCGGTGGATGATGACGCGGCGTTGTCGATGGTCGGTGCTCGCTGAGCGTTGACTGTGGCGGTGATGAGTGGTGTAGGTTTGATCGAAGATGATAAATTTGCATCAAGGGTATTTAAGTCTTTTCAGTTCTTTGAGTCTAGACTCATTGAGTCCATTTAGCATTACCCTAAACATTTTAGATTAGTCACTACTCAAGTGCTAAAGTAACTGGTTTGACATTAAAATTTGACATCTCATTGTATCAATCCTTTATATACAATTTGTAACACACGCACACAAATCCCAATACAAAATTCAAAGTACAAGACCAATAATAACAATAAGGTGACCAATGCAGGTGAACCGATCACTTTCCCACTATGGGGCCTTTTTGATTCAATTGCTCTGGCAGTCTGCTGGCAAGCAAAGCAGACAAAGCAGACAAAGCCACTTGGTCAAACTTAAAAAAAGTCAACGTCCTACATAAGCTCTTCCGTTCCGTGCCCTCTCAGTCTCATCGATCGCCTGACATGCGCAACCGATCGGCGAATTCGTCTTCTTCAGCACCATCTGTTGAGAATCTCGATGATGGGCGCGGACGAGTGAGTCCGAGACGATCGGCGAAGTCATGGCTGGCCCTGTTCGCTCTGATGGCGAATTGCTGTTGGGGCGTCTACCATTACCAGTACGAGAAACTGCCCTTACCTCTCAACGCTCGCGACGCTGGGAAGAGAGGGTTTTCGGAGGAGTCGGCGATGGAGCACGTTAGGGCTTTCACTCAATTGGGTCCTCATCCGGTTGGCTCCGATGCCCTCCACCACGCTCTTCAGGTTATTTGCTTTTAAGATTTTTCCTTTTTTTTTTCACTAGAGAACTCGATTCAATAGAAACTGACTGAAGAAATTGGGATTCAAACCATCAATTGTACTAAATCGAGCACAATAGAAAGTTTGATCCATGTAACTTATCTCAACTGATATATAAGATTATGGAAAGAAAACCATCAATTGCGCTGAATTGAGTGCAGTGGAACCTGGTCGGGTTGCCACACGGTAAGGTCGAAGGCGGGGTTGTGTGAGTTAAGCGCACAACCTCACTTTCAATTCCCCAGTGTGGTATGTTCGCTCGGGCCACTGAGATACAGAGCATGCTGATTATGCTAGGGCCTTGTGGGAATAGTTAGGCTCGCCTGGATGCTCGCAGATATTAAAAAAATAAAAATTGAGGGTAATCACTGTTGAAACGACCCTCACCTGAAATAGGGTCGGGTCGCCCGGCCCAAACCGTTACTCAAGCTCGATAGCTGAAACAAACTCAAATAACAGTCTGACACGCCTAATTCAACCTGCAGAACAACATACTACCATATAGGACAATAAATGCGGATGAGAAATCAACACTAAAATTCATGAAATCACCAAATCAGAGTAATAAGTATCCAACAATCTGATCATCTCAATAAGTTTCCAAATCAACCTTAAACCTTCTATAATGATCCAAAATAGATAATGAGGGTTCCACTCTACCCCAAATAATCTATCTAGAGTTACAACTCAATTTATTGTTCTAAAAATCAAATAAATATATATATAAAATAACCATGCAAATTCTCACAAAGCAAGGAGACTTCAAGCAATTGCCTTCCTCTTTCCAAAATCGTTCGCACTCGTAGATGGACCTGTATTATAAGTGGGATGAGCTAAAGAACCAAAGGAGCCTAATAAGAGAAGAACTACGCTCAAATATTAAACATGCAAGTAATACCTATAAATCAAAATAAAGCTAGCATGCATTTAAAATCAGGATAACATTGAAATATGTAGCATGACATCGATTTCATATAGAATAAGCATATTATAATCATAAAACGACTTAAGCAGATATATGGAGTTTCAAGAATTGTAAAACATAAGAAAAATCAACTTTTGCATGCAAAGGGATTACAAGAGAGATACATAGAATGTAATAGATATAAATGCAAGTCCATTGTCTCATTTGTCATTACCTCCCCTTGTTGACCAATCATCATAATATAATAAATATGCGTAGGTGACTTGATTCCATCGTGCATCCACGGCTCCTCAAGAGTCCCGGGTGACTTGGTTCCATCGTGCATCCACAACTCCCCAAGATGCCCTTAAACATGTAAGATGACTTGGTTTCACCTTATGACTATGGCTCCCCAAGAAGCCTTATATGAAGTCAAACAATATAGGTAATAACCTCATCCCAAGTCCTTTAGGTAAAATCGCTAATTCTAAATATACTAGTAGCAAGCCATATTTAATAAATGAGCGGAGCTCCCCATTTACCTCGACTTGCCGAGCTAAACTCCCTCTATCAACCTTGCACGCTCGAGGCTCGATGTGAACCTTCTTGCGAATCTAGACACATTTAAACAGTCACATTATTCGACGATTCGAAATCCAAAATTAATTATTATTTAATTACTTTGAGTGGGGCTGTTAGTATAAATCATTGAGTTGGTTAATTGAGTTAGTTAGAAGATTAGTTGAGGTTGTTGAGTTTGTTAGAAGTTTGTTAGAAGGTTGTCCAATGAAATGTAAACACATGTATTGATTACTTGACAATTACAATTGACAGATATAAAAGAGGTCTCATACTCTTCCTCTGGTAAATGAGAAAAGAAGAGATGAGTTTTTCAATTGATTCTCTCAATTACAAGATGGTATCAGAGCTTGAGAAGGCTCATCGCCATTGTTAGTGGCCTGTGGTTCTTGAAAATTCATCATTGACATTGAAGAAGGTCATCACCATTGATGGTAAGCTGTGGATCGTGAAGATTCAGACATCAGTGATGGCAGATCAAGTGAATTCTTCAAGTCATTCTTCTCCAGATTCTCCATATTCTTCTACAAACAATCAATCTATGATTACACCATTCGGTAATTCTCTCAACCAAATTGTGTCAATCAAGTTGAATGACAGTAATTTTCTGTTGTGGAAGTCCATCATTGTGCCTGCAATTGAAGGATGTAGGTTAGATGGAATCTTGTTTGGAACAATTAAAGTTCCTCCATTGCTTACTGAACAAGGAGAACCAAATCTTGAATATCAAGTTTGGCATTCTCGTGATAGAATGTTGTATGTCGGGTTGTTATGCACATTGGAACCATATATTGCAACATCAGTTGTTGCAAAAGAAGGAAGAACATATACAACTAATGAATTGTGGCAATCTATTGAAGAATACTGTGGTGCACACAATAGAGCACATATTCAGTTCAATAGAACTGCAATCAGAACAACTAGGAAATGATCTACAAAGATGAGTGATTACCTTCGAAAGATGAAAGAATTTGCTGATAATATAGCTACTGCTGGAGAACAAATCTCAGTTGCAGAACGCATTTCTTGCACTCTTTCTGGTTTAGATGGAGAGTATCTTCCAATTACTACTGTGTTGGAACGTCAAGGAGATCTGAAATGGATTGAATTACAGTCTTGTTTGCTTAGTTTTGAAGCCAAACTCAGTCAATTACAAATTGTATCTGGAAGAAATTCTATGAATCTTCAAGGTTCAACTCAAGTGAATACTGCTGAAATAAAACAAAGTGGATCACAAAATAATTGGAGTAACAATTTTCAGAAACAAGGAGGAAATGGTGGAAAGAATTTCAATAACAACGATAGAGGTCGAGGTGGTAAATTTTGAGGAAGAGGAGGCTTTCGATTTCCTAACAACAATAGACCAACATGTCAAATATGCAATAAGGCTGGCCACTCTGCTGCATTCTGCTACTATAGGGCAGATATGAATTACATGGGTCCACAAGCTAGTCAATCAACTGGAAATCAGTCCGTTAATGGTTTTCACGGCTATCAAAACTTTAAAGGAGGAGGACAGTTTTAGGGAGCACAACCAAGTGCACATTTTCTTGGTACACAAAATTCTGTTGGGAGTTCTTCTGGTACTGGTTTTAATTTATCAGAGTCTATCAATGATACATCGTGGTATGCAGATAGTGGTGCTACAGCACATGTTACTCCAGATACTTCTCAAATGAATCATATTTCACCTTATCAAGGTAATGATTCTTTGATTGTTGGCAATGGTAATTCTCTTCCTATTAAGTATATAGGCACTGCAAATGTTACATCTGCTGATCCTAGACTACATTTCTCAAATACTTTATGTGTGCCAAACATAAGAAAGAATCTTATTAGTATATCTCAACTGGTTAAGGACAACAATGTTGTTATTGAGTTTACTAATAAGAATTGTTTGGTGAAGGATTCTTTAACTAAGGAGATCCTACTTAAGGGAGTACTTCAAGATGGACTGTACCAATTTTCCAGTTCTCCAATGTTCTCACAACAGAAGTCTTCAAATTCTACACAAGTTTATTGGGCATCCAGAAAATCAATAACATCACTGTGGCATTATCGTCTAGGACATCCTGCAGTTCAAACTTTACAACAAGTTATGAGATCTCATCTTCATTTACCATGCACCTCTTCTGAATTTTGTCATGTCTGTCCAATGGGTAAGCACCATGCGTTACCATTTTCACAGTCAAGTTCAAGATGTAATCATGTATTAGACCTCATTCACTCTGATGTTTGGGGCCCTTCTCCAGTTACTTCTCATGATGGCTTCAATTACTACATTGTATTTGTTGATGACTGGTTAAGGTTTACATGGATTTTTCCTTTAAAGCATAAATCTGATGCACTTTCTGCATTTAAAGTGTTCAAATCTAGAGTTGAAAATCAGTTTAATGCCATGATTAAATGCTTACGATCTGATTGGGGTGGTGAGTATAGAAGTTTCAAAATGTTTTTGGAGGAACAAGGTATTTTCTTTCAACATCTATGCCCATATACACATGAACAAAATGGTAGAGTGGAAAGAAAGCATAGACATATAGTTGAAACAAGTCTCACTCTTCTTGCTCAAGCTGGATTACCTTACAAATTCTGGTATGATGCTTGTGAAGCTGCTACTTTTCTGGTGAATAGATTACCTACAAGAGTGTTACAGGGATCTTCTCCATATCAACTGCTTTATAAGGTTCCTCCCGATTACATGATTTTGAAGGTGTTTGGGTGTACATGCTATCCATATACAAGACCATACAATGCTCACAAATATCAATATCGATTTGAGAGATGCTTATTTTTGGGATATAGCTCTATTCATAAGGGATATAAATGTATGAATTCTGCTGGCAGAACATATGTTCCAGACATGTCTTATTTAATGAAGATGAGTTTCCCTATCATATGATGTTTTCGTCCAAACCATTGCCTCCAGCTGATTGCTCTACTGGTCCATTGATCTCTCTACCTGTTTGTTCTTCATCATCAGAAAATTTGTCTATTAATCCTACAACACAGTCTATACCTGCTACATTCCAATCCTCTCCTACAAGTTCAGCTTCACCAGTAGTTGATGTTACTCCCTCTGCTCCAACTACTGCTGCAACTACTGCTCCAATTAATACACATCCAATGGTCACAAGAGCTAAAGCTGGCATTATTCAGAAGAAAGTGTTTGCCTCTACTACTTCTTCTACTATAGATGAAGAAGTTCCAAAATCAGCTAAGCAAGCAATTCTTATTCCTCATTGGAAAGAAGCAATGGACAAGGAGTATCAAGCTTTGGTAAAAAATGGGACTTGGTCACTCGTTCCACCTACTAAGCATCAAAATATAGTAGGTAACAAGTGGATATTTACAATTAAGAAAAATTCAGATGGTTCAGTGAATCGATATAAAGCAAGATTGGTGGCAAAAGGATTCAAACAGGTACCTGGTATTGATTTTTCAGAAATGTATAGTCTAGTTATTAAGGCTTCTACTCTTCGAGTCATTTTTTCCATTGCTGTTACTCTTGGATGGAATCTGAGACAAATAGATATAAATAATGCCTTCTTAAATGGACAACTCAATGAAGAAGTCTACACAAATCAACCTGAAGGTTTTGTGCATCCAAATTATCCTAACATGGTGTGTCATCTTCATAAGGCATTGTATGGTTTGAGACAGGCACCAAGAGCTTGGTTTGACAAATTAAAGAATCAGTTACTCTCTTGGGGTTTCCACAATGTAGTATCCGACACTTCATTGTTCATTTTGCATCACCAAAGCACTCTACTATATGTTCTAGTGTATGTGGATGATATAATCATCATTGGTGATAATACTGAACTGATTCAATCCTTCATTGATCAATTGAATCAGAAATTTGCTTTGAAGGACATTGGACATCTCAATATGTTTCTGGGCTTTGAGGTTCATAGAGATCGCTCCGATCTCTATCTTACTCAATCTAGCTTTGTTTCTGAGTTACTGAAGAAGGCTGGTATGCTTAACACCAAACCAGTGGACACTCCTGCTGTTGTTACTAAATCCCTCACTGATGTATCTACCTCATTATTCACAGATCTTACTCTTTATCGAAGATCTTAGGGGGTCTGTTGTTAACACTCGTCCTGACATAGCATACATTGTCAACAAATTAAGCCAGTATCAACAGTCACCTTCCACCTTGCATTGGCAAGCCTTAAAAAGAGTTTTGAGATACTTGAAAGGGACCATTCAGTGTGGTTTGTGGTTTAAACTAGGATCAAAGTTTTTACTAACCGGCTATTCAGATGTTGATTGGGCATCTTCAGTTGATGATCGTAAGTCCATTGCTGGATATGCTCTTGCTCAGGTAGCGTCGGAACTCACTTGGTTGAAATCTCTCCTATCTGAGCTTCATTTTCCTCTCAGCAACACTCCAGTTGTATGGTGCGACAATATGAGTGCTACATCATTGGCTCGGAATCCGATTTTTCATTCACATACGAAGCATATAGAAATTGATGTCCATTATATTCGTGATCAAGTTTTCAAAGGCCTCTTATCTGTCCATCATGTTCCATCTCATGATCAAATTGCTGATTGTTTTACCAAAGCCTTATCTACTTCAAGATTTTGCTACTTGAGAGACAAACTTGGAGTCGTGTTACTGGGATCAAACTCTTCGTTTGAGGGGGGATGTTAGTATAAACCATTGAGTTGGTTAATTGAGTTAGTTAGAAGATTAGTTGAGGTTGTTGAGTTTGTTAGAAGTTTGGTAGAAGGTTGTCCAATGAAATGTAAACACATGTATTGATTACTTGACAATTACAATTGACAGATATAAAAGAGGTCTCATACTCTTCCTCTGGTAAATGAGAAAAGAAGAGATGAGTTTTTCAATTGATTCTCTCAATTACAAGAGGGCCCACTAGTGTGGTTCTCGCGGGTCCCCCGTCGCCTGTGAGAGGGTCGAGGGTGGGGGCTTGCCCCAACTTTCTCTCGGGCTCAAGTGTGCGCCACATTTGGAGCATATTATTTTTATGTGTTTATATACATATATAATATCTATATTTTATTTCTTTTCTTTTATTTTTCACTTTTACTTTATTTTATTATTATATATATATATTTAGTATATATAATTAGTTAATTAATATTTTTTTTGTTTCAAGGGCCAAATTGGCCCCTGATTTGAGTCCAGGGGCCATGGCCCTTGGTACGTGCGCACGGGGGAGCAAATGCTCCCCCCATCCGTCACCCTCTCGGGCGTTTTGCCTGAGAGTTGATGGGGGATTTTGGGGTGGGGCCCACTTGGAGGTCTTTCCCCTTCTCTGGCAGTGGCGCACCGACGTTGACAGTAATGTTACTGGCGCCCTTCACTGACAGTGATACGTTGATCGACGTCGCTTCGTGGCCCGATTTCGCGTGTCGAAATCTTTCCATCTCCTCAAAAAGGGGTTCCAAACTCGATTTGGGTTATTAGAACACGAGCCCTCCATTAATTGGTGGTTGTGCCCCAAGATTCACCACTAATAATTATCAAAACATAGAAAAATGTGATATTCACCATTAATGGATGCTAGGATAAATAAAAACTTACCTACTTGATGTTCTTTCGAGTACACGTGCTTCTTTTTCCCTTTCCAGTCTTCTTCGCGATCTCCCTCTAACTCCCTGGTTGATTTATGTTGAGATAATTAGTGTATTAGGGTGGCTCACTAAATTATAATAAATATATATAGGGTTTTTAGGGTTTCATTTTAACCCAAATCAAATTACTACCCTTTGTGGGTATTTTGGATTTTTGGGTCGTCACAACATCCCCAATTTTAAAGAACTTTCGTCCTTGAAAGTATAAGGCACACTAGTAGCTTGATGTGTCCATTCGTAATGATTTCTTTTACGACCTTTTTTTTAACTGATGCAAATCCGCACCTTCGAAATCTGCTCGTACCCCTCGTGAAATAAAGTCTTACTCTTGACTCTAATGGCCTGTTTGGTTCGTGGGATTAGCCCGAATTAGCTACACTGGACTAGTTAATCCGCTGTTTGGTTGGAGGATTAACTAGGCCAGCGGATTAGTTTAGAGGCATGAGAGTGGATTAAACAATACCACCATTTTTGGTGGGATTAGCTAATCCATTGTAAGTGAAAGAGGAGATTACCACTTTACCCCTCACATTAACACACCACCAAATCACAATGCCCTGATCTCTTCTCTCTTCATCTTCTTCCTTGCCCCTACCTCGCCTCCCTTCATTTTGTTTTTCTTCTTCCTCACGCTCACCTCCCTTTTCTCTCTGTTTTCTCTTCTCATTCTTCCTCTCGCATTAATGGCAACAACAACTCTGTTGCTGCTGTTTTTTTTCTTTTCAATTAAACTCCTCTATTTCTTTCGTTAATCAATAATAACAACAACAACAACTGCAAAACAATCCCAAAACCTCACTTTGATCTTTCGATGTCAACAGACTCGGTTCTTCTCATTCGTTACCGTCCAGGTTAGAGAGAGAGAGAGACTATAACAGAGAGATGAGAAAAAGAGACGACCGAAATGGATAAGAGTGTGAGAGGTTAATCGAGAGAGAACGTGAGAGATCGAGAGAGATGAAGACCAGTCGAATGAAGAAATGTGTGAAATGGGGGATTTTTGGTGTTATTTATCTAAGGGTATTTTGGTAAATGTACATATACAACCTCATTTAATCCCAACCTTAAAACTCCCAACCAAACAAGATACACAAATGGGACTAAACTATCTAAACCCATGTGTTAGTCCCATCACTAATTAATCCCATGTGTTAGGATTAACTAATATTTGAACCAAACTGGCCATAACTTCTAAGTAGTCTCATTTTCGCCCCACAGACCGAAACTCACAATGTCGGCCTCATATAAGTCCCAATAGAATCATTATATCTTAGCTACATGTCAAGTCCTTGCATCATTACGTATTTCTGAGTATTCATTTGTAACCTCCCCCGAAGTCGCTATGTGCAGACACATCATCTAACCAACAGGTAAAGATAACCATACTGAGATGTGATTTGGTGTCTATCTATGTCGAAAAATATCTCGGCCTACTTGGCAACAAATCCATACCGCCAACTGGTAATAGGAACAAGGATAGCTATCTGCTATAATATGAACACTAATATACAATCTTTGTCACCATCCTTGATACACATATTAATGAATCATGTCCGCGCGACTTATACGTGGAGGCTACAAATGAGCAGTCATAGTATTCCTTTTTGGGATTATACTTTAACATTATTGTTATTACTCGTTTATCAACGTTAATTTTTTTGTGGGTTCATAATTCAAGTCAACTCTTGACCAGGCGGTCCACCCCGTAACTTCTCCCTTACATTTAACAGTATACGTAGACACCAAGCTTCCACCCTATGTAAGCTGTGGAATAATCATATCATTGTCGCTATCCCTAAGTGGCTTTCGATACTCATTTATATGCGTTTTATTACATCGTAATTTTTGTTTCATACCAAAGTCTCATATTGTAATCACTCGAATTTATAGAGACTCGTCGTATCACATCCTCGTACTAATCAACTCTCACGATCCTAAGACCGTCTTAAATTATTTTGGCGTTGTCAAGGTTCACATTTATTAAACAATCGTCTCTTATTGTCATCTTGAGCTAACTCTTAGCTCTTATAGTTTATTTTAGAACTTCTCTCACTAAGAAATCAGTGGTAGTTTAACTTCCATGTCGTTTCTTGAGAATATATAACTCATACCTTGGGTTTTGTCATTAAGGACTCGTAACTTACTACAATCCAATTATTTTATGTTCATAATTCTCCCTCAACATTTCAATTTGTTGCTTATGTGCATTACTATTGTCGCACTTTTTATTTGTTCTTCGGATACTTCAAAATAAATGTACACGACTGTGTACCTAGTACTTAGGCGAGCGTAACTTGCACGTCATGCCATTTAAAACTTTAAACCAAAGAAACCCCAACTTCAAAATTATATGCGTCCACAAATTTTGCTTTTATCCGAAGAAATGTTTGAGTCTACTTTGCGAACGTAATCAGTTATGGTTTTAAACTCTTATATTGTTACTAATTAAGGTGTCAACCTTTAATATTTCATGCCTCTCGCCACTTGTCATATCCTCAACACTTGGTCGTCTTTGTACACCTATCGCTTTCCCATTTAGGTTGCATTTCAAGTTCTCTTACACCGTTCGGTTAGGATTTTCACTTTGGAATTTTCACTAAATCCTCGGGCTCTCAAGTGCTACAACAACAACAACAACATAGCCTCAGTCCCAAATTAACTGGGGTCGGCTACATGGATCAAACTTTTCCATTGTGCTCGATTAAGTGCGGGCTCTCAAGTGCTAGCAAAAACTTTATTTACCAATTCATAATGGTGTCAAATTTAGAAGATCTCATCCCCACCTAGAGATATATGTTTCATAACTAGCTTAAGATATCTTCTCATCCTTCCTAGTTATCGCATTGTTCATGTTACACCGTATAAACTTTATTGGGAGTCAATCCTAATCTAGGATCCCCAATTTTAAATCGTCAACCCATTGTTGGTTTGATCCTTTATTTTTCTCTAAAACCGTTTAGTTTAGTGGTTCGGCTCTTAACGTAACATTCTCTCTTACCGAGAAATTCCAAGTTACTTTCCACATGTGATTTTCATGATTTCTCATGACGTCATCTTTTCGATTTGAAATTTTAGATTCTAAAATAGGATATTCCCCTTGCAAATCGTACGACTACGAACAACTATCGTAGTAAGTGTTTTCTTTCTTGAATTCATAATTTTTTTCACATCACCTATTAACTTACTTGTTTCCCCACAGGTGGATCCTATCTTAAGATCCCCAATTTTAAATGATCAACTCACCATTGACTTAGGTTAGGTGGTTTTAGTTACATTATTTATTCATCGACATTATTTTCATTCAACTACCTTTATAATCATGTTAGGTTCCACTTTGCCTCAATAGTCGTTAGTTCACGTGTCTATTATCGGACAATCACATCAACGATATTCTTTTAGTTGAGTATCCCCAATTTTAATGATTCACCACCTATCATTGATTGTATTACGACATCATTAACATTGATCTACACCCTTCAAATTGTACAACCTCTGAGTCATATAAAACATTTAGTTTTAAGACATTCCTTACTTTCTCAATTATGACCGTGTACCTAACATTATTTTGCAAATGATTTATCAGATTTTGGTATCCCCAATTTTATGAGTCAACTCACTTCTAGTCAAATTAGAACAATTTATCCTTGTGTCGGTTGCCTTTAATTTACATCATCTTAATCTCGAATTCGGAGTCCTTACGACATCTACAATTTCTATTTGGCAACGTGATCTTCACACGTGGAAATTCACTGAAAATAGTCCTTGACTTGGGATCCCCAATTTTAGTAATCTCACCTATCTTCCAGGGTACTAGTTTGACATTTTGTGTTCACTGGATTTTCTCATTGAGTTGTTTTGAGGTACTCTTTAACTTCTTATTTATTGATCAATATGTCATGTACTTATATTTCGCATTAACTCTCATTTTAGGATTCCTTAATTTCGATATTCAACTCATTGAATATTAGTTTAGATGTAACTTTTTTTTTACATAAGGTCGATCAAAACTTGAGTAAGGTGATTCAATTACCTATATGTCAAATCCAAATAGAAACTTTTCAAAGTCTTGTGTTTTCATCAAAAACCATATTCTCAAAACAAAGTTATTTTCACGGGAGAATATAAAACTATCCTCGCATTTCAGGCGTCTGTAAACACCTTTTTAAATCAATTTGGTTGATGCAATTTTAAAAAATATAGATCATAACACCATACAAAGGTTTTTTTTTCTTTTTATATTTGTTCATTGGATGATAGTTTAGGTCCAAATTGTTACTGTGCATTTCATTAAGTCAAACTTCAAATTCAGTAAAAACTCTTTCGTACAACCGAATTAGGTTTGAATTGTCTTAAATTCAATCATCCAAAAATTTCACCCACATTTGCAAAACTCATTTCAAGATTCTTCATTTTATTTAAATAGCCTTTCGGATTCTCACGACGAGTTGAAAACTCATAAGTCGAGTTCATCCCATTTCAATGATACAAATCACTTAGTATAGATTTCGAGCAAAATTACGACAATGTGTGTGTGTGTGTCTTTTTTTTTTTTTGAAATGCATAGAAGTATATTCACTCCATTTTCCTTTTTTTTTTTTTTTTGAACACTAAGGAAAATGAGTCATTTCCTGTAATACTTGCTTACGTTTTCAAAACTTGTAAAACAAGTAGAATTCTTCCTTAAAACGTCATGAAAGGGTGATAAACATCAACTCAGATCAACGCAAATATCATGATCCAATATAGTCGAAAAGTAATTTTTTTCGAGGAAAATAGATTACATAAAATAACAAAAAATCGATTATAGTATTTGTTGTAAACTAAGTTGTAAGCCAACTAGAACTTAAGTTGGACTTGCTAGAGACTTAAGCATAGAAGACATAAACTAAGAACTACTAGAACAAGTAAAGTTGAGGAGACAAGAGAGAAGAGAGCTAGAGATGAGAATGTAGAGATTTCATTCATACATTTGTGTGTGTTTACAAGAGAATGAACCCCTTTTTTAGGCCTTTGATCAGGATGACTATATGTACCTTGAACAAAGATTAGAAGCAATACAATGTGTACAAGTTACACCAAAATCTTGAGCCTTATAAGAAATACATAGTGTACAAGATACATAAAAGAGTGCACATAGTGAAACAAGCTACATAATGGAGTGCAAGTAAATACATATTTGATGTTACATGTCCAATGTCAATAGTCATCCACATATTTACAACAGTATTGACCTTTTAGTCGAATTATAGACCAATTATTCGCATCCTTAATCAAGAGTTGGACGTTTTAAAGTACATGTGTCCTCCCTATCTCGAATTAAGTTTTCAAGTTTAGCTTCATAGCCAAACTATCTTAACTTGATTTATTTATGATCAAGACTCATTGACATCCTTGCTAGAATCATTAACTTTTTTTAAACAGGTATATTAATTTTAATCGTCTTATTAAAATTTCAAGAGTCAGAGTTGCTTCTCTAAAGTGTGACCACGTCACTGCTCCTTTTTGCATATGTAGCGTGGCGTCTCATTGCCCTTTCAAGTGTCATGATTCTTGTTTAATTATTTTATTTGCTACTCTACCATTATGTGTAGGCGCATCTCCATGTAATTCCAAAATCAAAGCTTATTCGTTTTCATAATAGTTGTTGCAAATAACAGTTGAAGCTCGCTTCGATTTTCTGGCGCCATTCATTGTCATTCCCTCCACTGTCTCGTGGAACTCAAGTTCCTTATCCGTTTGTGGAAGCCATTAGAGACACTCAGACTAATAGGGAAGACAATTATTTATATATCTAATGATATATTCATATATGCAAGGCAACAAATAATCAATATAATAAATCTTTTGTCAGATTTCTTTTATCCCATCCTATCCTAAAATTCATCATTATATATGTTAAGTTGACTTTGAACCTATGTCCGATACCATTGATTCGTCTAAATCAAACTTGACCTTTAAATCTTAAAGGCTCTAAAAAACTTAGGTTCCACCAACCTAACATTTCCTTAGGTTCTAATCCCTATGCTCTAATACCAACTGAAACGACCCTCTCCTGAAATACCTGATACCTGAAACAGGCCCGAATAATAGTCTGAGATGCCTAATTCAACCTGCGGAACAACATACTACCATATAGGACAATAAATGCGGATGAGGAATCAATACTATAATTAATGAAATCACCAAATCAGAGTAATAAGTATCCAACAATCTGATCATCTCAGTAAGTTTCCAAATCAACCTTAAAACTTCTATAATGATCCGAAATAGATAAGGAGGGTTCCAGTCTTCCCTAATAATCTACCTAGAGTTACAACTAAATTTATTGTTATGAAAATCAAATAAATATATATAAAATAACCATGCAAATTCTCACAAAGCAAGGAGACTTCAAGCAATGGCCTTCCCATTGCCAAGATCGATCGCACTCGTAGATGGACTTGTATTATAAGTGGGATGAGCTAAAGAACCAACAGAGCCCAATAAAAGAAGAACTACGCTCAAATATTAAACATGCAAGTAATACCTATAAATCAAAATAAAGCTAGCATGCATTTAAAATCAGGATAACATTGAAATATGTAGCATGACATCAATTTCATATAGAATAAGCATATTATAATCATAAAACGACTTAAGCAAATATATAGAGTTTCAAGAATTGTAAAACATAAGAAAAATCAACTTTTGCATGCAAAAGGTTACAAGAGAGATACATAGAATGTAATAGATATATATGCAAGTCCATTGTCTCATTTGTCATTACCTCCCCTTGTTGACCAATCATCATAATATAATAAGTATGCGTGGGTGACTTGATTCCACCGTGTGTCCACGGCTCCTCAAGAGGTCCGGGTGACTTGGTTCCATCGTGCATCCACGACTCCCCAAGAGGCCCTTGCAGAAATGGGTGACTTGGTTCCACCATGTTATTACGGCTCCCCAAGTGGCCCTTAAACATGTAAGGTGACTTGGTTCCACCATATGACTATGACTCCCCAAAAGGCCTTACATGTAGTCAAACAAGGTAGGTAATAACCCCATCCCAAGTCTTTTAGTTAAAATCATGAATTCTAAATATACTAGTAGCAAGCCATATTTAATAAATGAGCGAAGCTCCCCACTTACCTCGACTTGTCGAGCTAAACTCCTTCGGTCGACCTTGCATGCTCTGGGCTCGATGTGAGCCTCCTTGAATCTAGACACATTTAAACAGTCACATTATTCGATGATTCGAAATCCAAAACTAATTATTATTTAATTACTTCGAGTGGGGCCCACTAGTGTGGTTCCCGCGGGTCCCCCCGTCGCCTGTGAGAGGGTGGAGGGTTCGCCCCAACTTTCCCCGGGCTCAAATGTGCACCACATTTGGAGCATATTATTTTTATGTGTTTATATACATATATAATATCTATACTTTATTTTTATTTTTCACTTTTACTTTATTTTATTATATATATATTTAGTATATATAATTAGTTAATTAATATTTTTTTGTTTCAAGGGCCAAATTGGCCCCTGGTACGTGCGCACGTACTTCGTACGCACGGGGGAGCAAATGCTCCCCACATCCCTCACCCTTTTGGGCGTTCTGCCCAAGAGTTGGTGGGGGGGTTTTGGGGTGGGGCCCACTTGGAGGCCTTTCCCTTTCTCCGGCAGCGGCACACTGACGACGGCGGTAGCGCCACTGCCGCCCTTCACCGACGGTGATACGTTGATCGACGTCGCTTCGTGGTGCGATTTCGTGTGCCGAAATCTTTTCATCTCCTCAAAAAGGGGTTCCAAACTTGATTTGGGTTAGAACCCTCCATTAATTGGTGGTTGTGCCCCAAGATTCACCACTAATAATTATCAAAACATAGAAAAATGTGATATTCATCATTAATGGATGCCAGGAAAAATTAAAGCTTACCTAATTGATGTTCTTTCGAGTACACGTGTTTCTTTTCCCCTTTCCAATCCTCTTCATGATCTCCCTCTAACTCCCTGGTTGATTTGTGTTGAGATAATTAGTGTATTAGGTCTCACTAAATTATAATAAATATATATAGGGTTTTTTGGGTTTGATTTTAACCCAAATCAAATTACTACTTTACCCTTTGTGGGTATTTTGGATTTTTGGGTCGTCAAAACTGTAGTGGAGGAGTTTGATCCATGTAGCCAACCTAGACTAATTTTGGGGTTGAGGCTTTGTTTAATGCATAAGATTAGAGTGTTGAGTTTATTTATATTTTTGTTGGAACAAAGGTTTGGATGAAATTGTGATCTTTGTTCTCTTTGGGGACATGGTGGATTGGTCAATGTAGAATGTTAAGGAGCTTTTCTATATGGGGATTAGTTATTCTTGATGGGTAATGATGAATGCCGAATGGCTTGATATATATATATATATATATATATCGTGAAGTATACTTCTTACTCGATAGAAATGCCTTGAAGTGGGAAATTTCTTATAATTTGTGGAAAAATCAATTTGAATTAGTGGAGGAAGAAAGTTGGGCAGTTTATACTTTATACGTGAATTTAACAATCCTCCTCTTTAATTTTGTACGACAAGCACTTACTCATTTTTAAGTATCCAAGGACAGGGGGTGCCTTTGGTAAGGTGGAATAAGTGGTGCACGGATGTCATCTGCTTGAGCAATTACGAGTTGGGTTAACTCATGCACGACTGAGTCAATCATCTATGCAACCCCTTTCTTTTTTTCCATTTCTGCAATTTTTGACGTACATGAGTTTTACTTCTTCTGTAAGTCATTTGGTATTTTTTTGTTACAATTATGCCATGTTTCATGTTGTTATTCATTTCATTGATGGTAGCCTTTTCATTTTTCTTTTTTTTAGGCTTAGTTTTCTGAGTATTGAATTTAATATTATTTCTGCAGTATGTTTACGAAGCAGTAGAGAAGATAAAGGGCACGGCTCATTGGGAAGTTGATGTACAGGTGGACCTATTCCATGCAAATTCTGGTGCAAACCATCTTGTCAGTGGTTTGTTTAAGGGGAGAACACTGGTTTATTCAGATCTTACACATGTGGTCGTGAGGATCTTGCCAAAGTTTTTGTCAGAAGCTGAAGACAACACAATTTTGGTTTCTTCTCATATTGACACAGTTTTCTCATCGTATGATCAATGCATGTCTTATTTGCAGTTAAATTGTTTCATTCCATTAGAGTTTCTGATAATGGATTCCTGAAATGAACCATTTGCAAACCATTCCACCCCATTACATAATCACACACCATAGAAAAAGAGAAGGTCAAAGCAAGAAATTTGTAAAAGCAAAACCGTTTACAAATTTGAACTCATAAAGATGTGCTGCAATGAGGCACGTAAATATGTATGTTCTAGGTTTTGCGACAGGCAACAACTTTTCTATAGATACTTAGAAAATCAAAAGAGACTTTTTTGTGGCTGGAACAACATCTTGTTTGGAGGGTGTATTTTCTCTTAATTCTAGTACCCAAATCCGAACTTGCTTTTAATGCAAGTCAATTTTCATGGGGAAGTTCTGTATATTAATATATTATTTCCTGCGAATTGAGGGTTATTTGTTTGAATTATTTCTTATTCTTTAAGTATGTTCACGCCTGAGTGATTAATTCAATATGTGATCGGATATTGTAGGTTGCAGTGATTGATAACGGAGGTTGAAAACCTTTAGTGGGGTGTTTCGTACTATTCTGTACTTTCAGTTGATATTTCGGATTGAGGCCATCTCCAAGAGTTTGAGGAATTTGATCTTTTCATTACCCTTCCAGCTTGTTCCTGTTTTCTTTTATTTTTAGGGTCGTATAGGAAATGTACACAACATTTCCTATTGGTACACGTTCAATGTGCATACTTGGGTGCATGTATTAATGCAATCACATGAACAGAGAGGCACATGCTCATGTCATTATAGCTCTACTCTAGATGCCCTCGACAACTTTAATAGTTTTGTACTTCATCAAAAAAAAAAACTTTAATAGTTTTGTGTTTATGCCTCTTTTTGCTTGTTAAAAAGTTTGTGAATTCCAACTTTTAGGGAAGGAGCTGGTGATTGTAGCTCATGCATTTCTGTTATGTTAGAGCTTGCTCGAGGAATTTCTCAATGGGCGCACGGATTTAAGCATGGTGTCATATTTTTATTCAACACTGGGGAGGAGGAGGGTCTTAATGGTGCCCATAGCTTCATAACGCAGGTTTGGAGCATTCAGTGACTGTGATGCTGATGAGTTTCTTTCTCATTCTTTCTATGATGCTATCAAATAAAAAAAAGTATTTTTATTTGAAATAATATGATATTATGGAGTGAAATCTGTTGAATAAAATTCTGAAGATGTGGTTTGAAATAATATTAGTTTTGAAATCCAGAGATGGTCCATGTTTTCTCAAACATCTTATTTGAATCTGATGAAATGTTCAAAATTTTTATCATCTTGTTAGAATTTTTGGTTGCATTTGGTTTGGAGTTTTAAAACATTTCTACTGTTTTACTTCGTTTTTGTCTAGAAAGTTTTTATTTATTTATTTATTTAATGGGATTTTGTCTAGAAAGTGAAAATTATTGTTTTCTAAGTTTTCCAATTTTGGTTCTTTATGGGTTGAATCCAGGAATCGTTTAAGAATCTTGAAAGAATTTTATTTTCTCTTAGGCGTCTTTTAACAACAATTTATGGATTTCTCTTCGTCAGCTCTTATTACAATTCAAGAATTATTGAGAGATGGTAGCAAGGGGCTCTAGTGTTTACCGTTATCTGTGCTGCTATTATTTTTGTTTACAAAATTTGTGCGAGTTATAAATTTATCATGAAGGAAAATAACTTATTGTTATTGTGCTTGTATTTTCTCAACAGAAAAGAAATGATCAACATCTATAGTTGTTATAATTGAAATATATTAATCCGTTTCAAGCTTTTGGAAGCGATTTCTAGATTTCTTCTTGGCACTGTGAATATATAACCAATTCACTTTTCATTTAGATCTTGATCCTATTGTCATTTGGTCTTCTCAAATGATGGTTTGGTGAATCAATTTTGTATCCTGGAGATCCTGCATACTGCACTTCTTGTAACACTTTTTTTTTTGTTTCATTCTGCTTCTTTTCTTTTCGTAAACTTTTCTTGTGTGATTGTGTGGTTGGGGACTGGGGAGTGGAATTGGGAAATTCATTGATTTTTCTCCTTTTTGTGGTCCTTTAAGATAAAAAGTTAAAGATCTATCTTTCTTCTACCATTTACATCTTTTAAGAGCAAAATTATGAAATGCATAAGGTTTACAGACAGTATTACTGCTGCAGCATCCATGGAGCAGCACGATTCGCTTGGCCCTTGATTTAGAAGCGATGGGCATTGGAGGAAAGTCTAGCATATTTCAGGTTAGTCTATCTCTTTTAGTTGTAAAATAAGTGGCAGTTGTCTCTTTCCATTTAGAAAATTATATATTCACTATTGTTATTAATCCTTAATGGATTGTATTCTGCATATTGCAACATTTACCTGTTTTTCTGCAATGCAACGACATTAATTTGTAGTAATCATTATTATTGAGCCTGGCTAAACGCGCCCCACCTTTTCATAAGGGCACCCAAATTTTAGTGCATCCCAAATTCAAATTTCAATTTATGAGGGCACCCCCGCATTTTTACCAAAATACCCTATTATCTAAATTGAAGCACCCAACTCCAAAACCTTGATCGAGACATCCATTTTAGGTTATGTGTCGTCAAACCGAACCTCTTTCGTGGAATTTGGTTGACAACTGCCAAACTAAAGGTTTGGTGGGTTCCGACCAACTCTTCAACTAGAGGTTCGGTGGGCTCTGACCGAATCTCCAACTAGAGGTTCGGTGGGATCTGAGCGACTCTTCAACTGGATATTCGGACCTGCGAGGCCGAACCACTTGATGATGCCCTACAAATCACAAGAAGAAAGTGTGTGGAGGATGATATTGGGGGGTGCACAACACGAGAGGAAAAGGGCGGTGGAGTGCACTAACATGGTGAGGGGCATAAGGATCATTTTGCAGTAGAATTGACATTTTTTTTTAAGTTTTACTATTTTGCTAGGGTGTCCTAAGTAAACGGTGGGGCGTTTAGCCAGGCTCTTATTATTTAGAGTGTGAAGAATAAGAGTTTTTTATGCTTAAAATGAACCGATAAACATCTAAACTTGTTGGCTTCTTCACTTTATATTGATCAGTAAATTTTGGTTCTTATATTTCATGATGTTGCTAGATTAACCCCATGCTTGGAAACAGGGAGGTCCTCATCCTTGGGCTATAGAAAATTTTGCCAAGGTAGCAAAATATCCATCTGCACAAATCACTGCACAGGTTAGTGTGTTTTCTTTTCATTTTTTCTTTTCTTGGGCACGTGTTTTCTTCCTATTATGAATCCCTTGTAGTCCAAGTTATTATACTCATCAGGTCCCGAGAGGAAGATGTTTCATTAGACAAATGAAAGCAAATTGCAAAACTTAGCATGAACTTCAAAATACCCCATGTTGTCGGAAAAAGGCATATGTTGAATAAATGTTTTCTTCTTGTTTTGGTATGTAGTTTTCTAAATCCCGAAGCATCCCTCAAAATCATTTTAGCTATCCCTTGGAGAAGGCCTATTGAAAGGTTCCATGGTGCTGGGGAAATCCATCAAATATTCAATTTAAATAACCATTAAGTTACGTGCTTTGCTAACATTCTAAAAAAAAGTGCTTTGGTAATGGTCTTGATAAAGGCTTCTGTTTATTATGTGGCTTTATGGAAGGTTGATGCATGACCCTTATCCTTCCTTTGCATGGAGGCGATTTTCATTCTTGAGTATTGAACTAGGGAACTTCATGTCTTCGTAGAGCATCCTTAATCATTGCACCGCTACCTGCCCTTCAAAGTTATGTTAGAATATAATACTTTAGCCATATTTAGTCCAAGTCACTATTTTAAGTTAATAATTTCATTTCTTAGTGATTACAAGTATATGAAAGGTGGTCTCATATTATAATATTCAATACCTTAAAAAACTTATTATAATATTATTCATGGGCAATCAAAAATTTATCAAATAAAAATTTTAGTTCCCACCAAAACTAAAAGTTTGAAATCATTTAGATTGAAACAATCAAAGATTTTAACTAAAACTCTGCTGCAAACATTTTTTTCCTTTAAATTTAGGAGACGGACCCCACATTTTGCTAAACTACTCATTAATCGAGCATATCCCGATTTTGAATTCAAATTGTTGAACGTACCCCCACTTTTTTCGAAATCCCCAAAATACCCTTCTCTCTCAACGTTCAAACCACCATCTCCCTCAACCTCACCCCATCACTCCTCAATCTTCTCTATTTTCGGTTTTGGCCATTGAAGTGCACTTGTACTAGGTTTGGAGTGTCGTAGGAGTGTTTTCTTTTCGTCGAACAAGGTCAAATTTGGTCTCGCCAGTGCCTTAGAAGTGAGGAAGTGTTGCTTTGAAGGTCTCGGTTGGCCCCCACCAAGACAGTCTTGGTGGGGGTCAACCGAGACCTCTAAATAGGTATCGACCATGTGTGTCCAAAACCCAAGGGGCGACAAGAATCAGCAAAAAAATTTCTAAACTCCAAAAAAATATATGAAAGCAACCAAAAATCATTGGGCTGTACTGGAAGTCGATAGATATTATCGATTCCATCGACATATTTTGTGCCCAAAATGCAAGATTCGAGCCCCAAATCGAAGCTATAAACCCAATAACAACATAAAAACCAGTTCAAAAACATAAAAAAATCCAAAAAAACCCAAAAATCAACACGGAAAGAGGCGGGGAATGCACTCACAGTGTCGAATCAATATGGTTTCGCTCGGATTTCGTTGAATATAAGCCGAAGGTGAGAGCGCGATTCGAGATAGGGAAAGACGGTTAAGTGACTGGGTATGGGTTACCGGGATTTGGGTGAGCAAAAGCCTTTTATATGGAAGGCGTGAAGGTCATTTCGTGCAGGGGTAAAACTAAAATGTCAAAAAAAAATTTACTGGGGTATGTTTAGCAAAAAGTGGGGTCCATTTAGCCATTCCCCAAATTTATTCAATAACACTCTTAGCTTTTTTTTTTTTTTTTTTTTTTTTTTTTTTTGATAAGAAACGTACTCTTTGGTTTCAACGAATAATCATTGTTAATAATAGTGATTCATTGGAACAATTTCATGAATCACATAAGCCCAAAGTGTTCTCTTTAATTTTGCAAAAGTAAATGTCGTCAACCTATGAATGATTTGACATGCCATGTAGGTTTACGTGTTTTTGCTTATTTTCCTTTTTTTTTTTGTTTGCTTATGCATTTGTCATTTTCGGAGGACCAGTTAGTCTATTCAAGAGTCCTGTTTTACTTAAAGTTCTATAAAATGTTGTTGTGTTCAAGACTACTAATTAATCCAAGTTTAATATAGTGCTGCAGGATCTCTTTCTTTCTGGAGTCATAAAATCGGCGACAGATTTTCAGGTTTACAAGGAAATTGCTGGTCTTTCTGGCCTTGATTTTGCATATTCGGATGCCACATCTGTATATCACACAAAGGTTATTTTTCCCCTTCCACCTGGCGGATCGTACTATTCCTAAATCAATCTTGGCACTGTACTGTTTTAGAATATTTGGATTTGGTTGTTGAATTCTTTACTACTTAGTTTGTTTAGTCATTCAATGAATAGTTGATTAATTCCCTAATTCTTATTATCAAAATATTCCCTTGTTTTAAGCATGGTATTAAAATTTCCCAAATTATTTATTTTTTTCAAACACCAATTACATGCAAATGGAGTTTTACATGAAATCATTCTGATGTAAGAGGAAAAATATATTATTTGTCATTTCCATGTTTACTCGAGAAAAAAAATTACAAGTACAACTAATCCCAGTTTGTTTAAAAGATACTTAGACAAAATAAAAGCATAACTGATAATGTCAAACCGAAAGTTAATGTCGAGTATGAGAATAAATTTGAACTTGTAGAAAAAATAGCAAGAAAAAAAAAGACAACTAAAAGAATCAAAACATTAAAATCAAACTTAAGAAATCCTTATATTTAACAAGAGGAAAGACAATGAATATTATAAACATGTTTTTTTAATGCGCCTTAACAAAATCTAGATCTTTTGAGCACTTAAATAAAATTGTTCTTTAGCTTCGAATTTTCACAAACCTTTCTTACATCGAATTGGACTTCCACGGATTAAAAAAAAATATTGGATTCCCCAAATTACTTTTGAGTTTTTAGTGAGTGAAGTTGTAGGCAAAGTAGAGTGTTTTTGATAGGACTAGGGGCATTCTGGGCACTTTCATGCCTATAGTGGGAAACCTAATTAAGGTTTAGAGAGAGTATAATGGAGGATTAGAGGAGAGAAATCAAGTAGAAGAAGAGAATTTTAGCAAATATCAATCTTATTCAATGTTCTATATCATAGGATTTAACCTAAACACCTATATATATATGACCAAGGTCCTAAAACTCCCAATGCAATTAGGAATTTGAAGTCCTAATGACCTTCTAAATTTATATTAAATAAAGTGAAGAAAATGATTAAAACTTACTAATTCTAATAACACAACTTCTAATAAAATAGAAACTTCTAATCCTAATCAAAATAGAAACTAAACTTCTAGTCTTACAAGGACTCCAACAAAGAAACTTCTAATCTAAATCAATCTTTCCTTCTACGCTTGTAATGTTTTGAATAAGGCTTTACACGTCCTACATCAGAGTATTTATATAGATACAAAGTGATTAGAAGTATTAGGGTATTCTTATTGTTAAGTTAAGGAACTCATTGTGAGTTAGGAGAGTGCGACCTTTCGAATGCCGTTGTTTGTGTTTGGTTTTCTTGTTCTTTGTAATTAAACTATCTATCTCTCAAAATCTGATTTGTTTATGTCAGTTGTATGTATTTGGTGCATTGATAGAATAGAGTTCTATCAAATTGGTATCAGATCTCAATGATTTCGAAGATAATATCAAGATCTCAAATGGATGCGCGAGTATACAAGACAGAGTTGAAAGAGATTTCTATGGAAGAGTTGAAGATGAGAATGAGTTGGCTATTTAAAAAATGGACTAGTGGATGCAAGCTCAATACCCTCCTCAAATAGCAACTACTAGGATGCTTCGTCCTTGTGCATCTGGTGGAACCAAGATCGTCGATTTACCAGATCTACTCTCTAATTCATCGCAACACCCGCCAAGACCTTCTGCCAATGATCCACCACCTGTTTGTCGCACCGATAAAGTTGAGATCCATTAATAAAACTTCTTCAACAACCAACATCTGAGTGTGATCGATGGTGTTACAGATTTTGTTGCTCCAGATATCAATTCCAGAAGCTTAATTAAAGGGAATTTACAATTGTTGGGGCCACGTGCGATCGCATAACACAAGTGAGACATATTGAACTATCACTAACTCTATCTCCCTTCCATGAAAACATTCACTGTTTTTCATTCGTTCCACAACACCCGACATCATCCTTGCGATCGCTTTGTCCCACCTTTGCAGAAAACTTCAAGGTTGAGATCGAGATGATGAGAATGAATCTCCATAATCCGGTACTTTGGTATGATTTTGTCACAGCTGTCCATCCACCTCCTTGGTCGCGGCCTTTGTTAGTATAGTTGAAGATAACTGTCGTTCATTCTGATTTTTCTTTCCTTAATCTGGAGTTTCCCAACCTTGATTTCTTGCGCACCAAAATACTTTCCAAGTTTGGTCATCTTCTAATCAGATCATCATCGATCTGCGCACTGTTCATCAAATTTTTAGTTGGTGAACCACTTATTTAACGCATTATTTGAGAATAATCGCATGGGTATTGTTTTGCCTTCAACCTTGGATGGATCTGTACTTCATAAGTGGATTGTTGTTAGACAATATGCTTCAGTAGTCGTGCTCTACTCAATTTTGGTGAACTCACTAAACATGGATCATATGTGTAAGACCCAATTTGGGTATATGGCATGGTACGGTAGATGTGAATCTATAGATGACACATTTAACATGTTTGATGTAATGCCCTTGAGAAGTTTGAGAAGCATCAATTCTTCTATGCATATGGTGTTGAGATTTCAGGGTGCATTCCGTGTCTACATGTCTTTGGGTACCTTAATTGCTTTGGGTTTCACGTTGTGGATGAAGGTCGTTGTCAATTACTCCTCAAATAAAAGCTTCACATGGATCCTCGCGTGGCCATTCACCCTGACGATCACTCTCATTTCATTCATCAAGTGGGTTCATGATCCAGGCATTGTCATCTACCTTGCTATTTATTTCTCTATCCGCCACCTTGAGGACAAGGTGAATTTTAAAGGGGCCGGTAATGATAGACTCAATTAAATGGGGTTTACAATCCGAGCATCACGACATGGCCATTGGGTGCAAATGATAGACTCTCAAGTACATGAGTTTACGATCCGAGCGTCACGGCGTGGCCATTGGGTGCACTTCACCTTGAGGACAAGATGGTTTTTAAAAGGGCGGGTATTAATAGGACTGGGGGTATTCTGGGCACTTTCATGCCTTTAGTGGGAAACCTAATTAGGGTTTAGAGAGAGTATTTATATAATACAAAGTGATTATAAGTATTAGGGTATTCTTATTGTTAAGTTAAGGAACTCATTGTGAGTTAGGAGAATACGACCTCTCGAATGCCGTTGGTTGCGTTTTGTCTTCTTGTTCTTAGTAATTAAACTATCTATCTATTGATCTCTCAAAATCTGATTTGTTTATCTCAGTTGTGTATATTTGGTGCATTGATAGAATAGGGTATTCTATCAGTTTGATCCTTAGTTTTGAGAAAGAGAGCTACGGGCAAGGGAAGTGTATTGTGATGGTTGAAGGACATTTTACCATGGCATGGTAACCTTAGACTAGAGTTTTGCTCGTGAGACAGCAAATAGAAGAATAATAGAATGTCCATAGCGAAAGCATTCTCATATGCTTTCGACCCAAAGCTAATTCAATAATATTCAGAAAGACATTTACAGCTGTGTTTTCTTGAAGTTGATTAATTTTGGAAACTGTTGAATGAAGTCCCTGAAATAGTTTCATCTCATCATCCTAGTGATTCATAAGTTGCATAGAGTTTTGACTAAAATGAGCAATATATAGTTATAGTAATTGTGTGCTATGTTAAATTCAGTGTAAGATGATGTGTGGATAAACTGTATTAGTACATATTAGAATGGAGGTACAATATATTTATGGATACATAGATTTATCAACTCGAGAGAGGATGGTACAAAAAAAGAGGCATGGGCCGTTATCATTAATATAGATATGATGCCATATTGATGGAATAGATACATAGATAGATAGATAGATAGATAGATAGATAGATAGATAGATAGATAGATAGATAGATAGATAGTTGGGCAAATTAAGGTGGTTGGCGATACGGAGGTTAGACCGTTAGAGCTTGGTTATCTGGCCTGGCACCTATCTGGGTATTTCAGTCGAGTGGTTTCTCTGAATTCTCTTGTTCTTCTTACTACCATTTTTCTGTCTATGTAACGATCAGGTATTGGTATTTTTAAGTAAATTGGTACTTAAGTATTAAAATGTTTCGATGGGATTTTATTCTTGTCCCTGTTCTTTATCCAATTTTGGGTGTTTTCCTTGGAATTTCTTGTGTCGCAATTTTGTGCGTTTTTTTATTTTTGTTTGGCTAACCATAGAGATTGAGATCTTGGTAAAATTTGTTTCCGTTATATCTTTGATTGGACTTTGTCCTTTTACAGTGTTAAATTATTTTTCTTTTGAATTCCCTATCCTGTCTTTGAGGAAATTCTATGTTGTTTAAACCTGATAGGATTCATTGTACACCGCAATGGAAATTTTTCTATCTGTCTTAGTTGCAGCATGGTTATTTTTTCAAGATTTTGAAAGTAACTCTTTGATTGAGTTGACTGTTAGATATATATGTTTAACAAACCGCTGCATGTAAACAATAACTGGCACTCTATTCGAATCTACCTCTTCAAGTTACTTTATTTATTCGTTGGGTGTTTGTTTTTCTTCTTACTGTCATTAGAACCATTGTGGTTCAGAAAGGAAGCTTCCTTCTTTGGCCTCACTTTTCTTAATGATTTCTAAATTTGAACTGATCTGATAGTGCAGAATGATAAATTAAAGCTTTTGAAGCCAGGCTCCCTTCAGCACCTTGGTGAAAATATGCTTGCCTTTCTACTTCAAGCTGCTTCTTCATCTGAGCTTCCAAAAATTAAAACAGTGGAAAATGGTGAAGACCAGAGCAAAGAACAGGCTATATTCTTTGATATTCTGGTATTTCAATTGTCAAACTATTTTAATTCTTTTACTTATTTTTCTTTCAAGAGTTAAAGTACGGTATTATTTTATTATTGTTAGTCTTGTTGTAGTAGGATGTCACTATATGAAAAAGTGCGTTTGCTTATTTTCCTCTGATAAGCTTGTATATTTGCACCCATGACAGGGAACATACATGGTTGTCTACCGTCGACGCTTTGCAAATATGCTTTACAACTCTGTGATTTTGCAGTCAATTCTGATTTGGATAACATCATTGGTTATAGGAGGCTATCCTGCTGTAGGTTCGCTGGGATTATCATGTTTAAGTGTTCTTCTTATGTGGATATTTTCTCTTGGCTTTTCAGTTCTCGTTGCATTCCTTCTACCTCTCATATGTTCATCACCTGTGCCCTACATTGGAAGCCCATGGTTAGTTGTTGGCTTGTTTGCTGCTCCTGCTGTTCTAGGAGCAGTCACTGGACAACATGTAGGGCATGTTATCCTGTCAAAATACTTGTGGCACGTTTATTCCAAGAGAGAAAAAAAGCAAATTTCTGATGTTGATGCAAACCTGATTAAATTGGAGACTGAAAGGTGGCTTTTCAAAGCTGGTTTTATCCAGTGGCTTGCAATCTTGATATTGGGAAATTTCTATAAGATAGGTTCTTCTTATATAGCGTTCTTTTGGCTTGTATCACCCGCCTTTGCTTGTAAGTTCGTATTCCATGGCATCTATTTGCTACTTCTCCTAGATTTTTGAGAACTTACAGCTTGCTATATTTCTGTTGTCTGGGTAACAAGATGGTTTGATGGAGGCAACATTAACACCCATGCGATCACCAAAGCCACTCAAAACTGTGACCTTACTGCTGGGTTTGACTGTTCCAGTCTTGGTTACTGCTGGTAATTTTCTTCGACTGGTAGGAACTATCATCGGAATCACAGTTCGGTTTGAAAGGTATTTTTCTGCTCTTAAAATGAAAATGTCTTTTATTGTACCATTTATTTGAATCATTCTTGTGGATTTATTCTTTAGCATAATATGCATGTACTTACAAGTGCTGTCAAAGGAATGTTCCTTTCAGAAAATGCATAATATGCATTAATTTTAAGGTTGGGGGGGGCCAACTGGGCATTGCCTTGTTTGAAGTATCAACAAGGTAGCGTGCCTGACCTTTCTTTCCAATACAGCCACTGCCCTCTCTATGCACATACTTGTGGAGTCTGGGTTTTTTCATTTTTCGGTCTGGTGAGTGTGACTTTGGCCGGTCATAAATCTTGGTTCTGTGTGAGTTTTGGATCTCTGATGTGGTCAAAGTGGGTGGTGCATGGTTTTGATGGGCGTGATGGTTTTGAGGACCAAAAGATAGTGGAGCACGACCTTATGTCGAAAGTTACAAGATGCTTTGGAAGAGGTTTGCATGCAACGGGTTTTAATTGCTTTGATGATTGGGTCTGTTTGCATGGAATACACGAATCCTGGATGCCCTGTGTGTGAACAAGGATGGTGGAGTGCGTTTGCATCTCAGGGTCTGAGGGTGAACAATTGGTGGTCTCATGTCTGATGTATCTGTTTTAGGGGCCCTTTTGTATAGTTTTGGCTGCTCTTTTTTAGAGCAGGACACTCTTTTCTGTATCACTTGTACATCTTTACACTTATATGTATATATGTGTATATATATTTATATATATATATATCTACACAAGGAGTATTGCCTCCTATCAATCAAAAAAAAAAAAAAAATGCATTAATTTATTGCATATCCTTGCTGAGCCAGCTTACTGAACCTGAGATATGTATAGAGTCAATCAATCGCTTAAATACATCGTGAGGTACTGATGTTAATTTTAAAATGGTATTTGTGGCAGCGGCACTGGTGATATGAAAATGGATATCTAATGTAGTTGCTTTTGAAAAAAAAAAAAAAAAAAAAAAGCTGTTGATGTGGTTCATCCATAAGGAGCCCAAAGCATTAGTGTATTAGATGTTGCTTCTGAAAGCTTAAGGTGCTTTCAAGAGGATTGAAATCTGCATGTCTGTGCCAGCTGTTTCTTCAACAAATCTTAATCCTTATTAGTATTTTAAAAGTTTGGAGCCAGAAAAGCTTAAATGAGTTTTATGTTCCTGCATTGAATTGTATCTACTTGAAATACATCTCTTGATATGTTCCTGAAGAGCGTTTAACATCTGTTTACTCTTACACGGCTTGTATTTGGTTGCATAAAGTCACATGACTTACCTGCATCAAATATTGTCTTCTGCTCATTTTCAAGCATCATCTATTCTTCTCCTGACAAGATTGATGATAAAGTTGGACATCTTAAATTGCAGTTGTTATTTTCACCTGCTTATACAGCCTCATCCTGCATGTGAACAGAAGTGAACTAAAGTAAAAGTTAAAACAATTAATGTTGATGATAACCTGGGGTTATAAACGCCATGTTAGGTTTTTATAAAACACAAAAGCCATAGATTACGAGAAATTGCACCAGTTATATTGAGGTAACACTAATGTGAGCATTCGTTGGCTTTTCATGCAGGAACCCTGGTGCTACACCTGAGTGGTTGGCAAACTTGATGGTTTCTGCTTTTGTTGCTGCCATTGTTTGCCTTACAATGGTCTACCTTCTTTCTTATATCCACCTTTCAGGTCCACAACCGTTGTTCTGTTCTTGATTTATTGCTAGTGATAGTACTGGAATAGTTAGTTCTTAGAATTGTTTGTGTGAATTCAAGCTTTATATCAATTGGTGTGCAGGTGCAAAGCGGTCAGTTGTGTTTGGTTCTTGTGCTCTGTTTGCTCTCACACTCTCTGCAGTATTGAGTGGCACAGTCCCGCCATTTAATGAAGATGTTGCTCGAGCTGTAAATGTGAGTTTGACATTTTATTTACCTTTTTTAAGGTGTACTATTTTGGTCATAACTCATGGGGAAAAAAGTAGTCTCCATGAATAAACTGTGGGAATTACAGATATGGCATTTATTGCTTCGTATTACCTTATAAGCTATCAAAGCACATCGTCAGTGGTATTAAAATCAAGCTGAGTTGACATGTTTGACCCATGTAGCCGATCCCAACTTATTGTGAACTAAGGCTGTGTCGTCGTTCTTGTTGTATTGGTTTGCAAGTGGAAGAAGATTACATTGTCTAGATGCTGATGCAGCAACCATCTCAAAATCCTTAAGACACTATATTACTGTAGCCATCATGGTCAAAGTTAGTTATTCCACATAACATCAAGGACAATGAGTAGTTCATTTTCCTATGGACCTATTATTGCTAGAAAATTGGAACGCGTTGCGTTATTATTGTTTTTCATATTGTGGTATTTAGAGATGATTCCATGTTTTACGAAGTCTTTTTTGTTATTTGATGTATAGGTTCTTTGTTGGATGAAGTTTTTAAAAACGTAGTTGAACTAATATAATGTCCTTTCATCATGTTTCTGCTTATTGCTAAATATCTTACGTTGGTAGGTTGTGCATGTGGTGGAGACAGCTGGAGGAAACAGTGAAAACCATGATCCTATATCATACATTTCTCTATTTTCTGCAACTCCTGGCAATTTGATGAAGGAAGCAGAACATACTAAAGAAGGATTTGTCTGTGGGAAAGACAAGGTTCCTGATTTTGTTACTTTTGCAGTAAGTTATGGCTGCTGGAGCATTAACAATACTAAAGCTGGGTGGAGCGAATCTGACATACCGGAGTTGCATGTCGAAAGTGACGTGAAGAAGGATGATAGGGTTACACAGGTTATGATCGACACAAAATTTTCTACTCGTTGGGCTCTTGCACTTAACATGCAGAAGATTGAAGACTTCAAACTAGAAGGTAACCCTCCAATCTTGCTTCAAGAATGTTCCAGTTGCCCATCTACCATTACTCCATTCAAATGATTTTATTAGAATTTGAGATAAGGTAAAATATGTAGTACTAGCTTAATGCAGCAAACCTTGCGTAAAATGCATCAAAAGGGTCTAGAAGACTAGAACTAACTTGATTAATTTTTGAAAGATGGGATGTCTTTGTGCTTTTGCAAGGCTAGACAAACCTAAGATCCGAGACTGCCTTTATTAGTTCATGAACTTAGGAATCTTAAAAAATATCTCTAGGAATAAATCGTCAAATCACGAAATCCGATCATTTCACCATGTGAAGTTTTGTTGACTGGCACCCTTTCTTTTCATGTTGAGAAATAAAATGCTCGTTTAGAACCAGCGACAATTGTATAGTAGTGCCTAATGGTAGTCTTGTTTCTGATGTTAAAGTAAATCCTTCAACACAATCAAAACTTCACCGTAGCTGGATCGGCAACATCTCTTGGAAGGTCATGGTTTTCTATACGAACTGAACCAGTTTGCCTCATCATTTAGTTACTGATTAGATCTATTAAGGTATGCAATATGGACTATATGGGCGTCTAGAACCATGTTGACACAATGTTGGAAGTATCTGCAGCCGGAGGAAATAGATTTATTGATTCTGTTGTGAAGTAAATATTATTTTATTTCGAAGGAGAAGTTATATTTGCATAGTTCTTTGACCACTTAAAAGTTATTTTAGAGCACTCTATTCAGATATCTAAATGTGCTTGATAGTCCATTAAACTCGTCGAATTACTTAGAGTAACACGTCTGAAAACCTTATCTTTACAGTTCTAGATTAAACCATAATGTTTTTGTTGCAAGACTCTGTCCTTTCGTGATATACATGTTACTTGCCAACTTCGAAGCATGATGGCATTCTTTTGGACATTTTATTTCGTGGCTACTACTAAGTAGAACTTGATTGTGTTAGAATATCCAAGTCTGATCGGACATTGATTTAAGATTGATGTTTGCATAGACAGGAATCTTAATTATGCAAATGCCAATATGAATTGATACATCTCACTAGGATTTTGCTTCTCAATCAGAACTATTTCTACTTGGAAAGGCCTGATTCATCTGCATTTGCTGTTGCTAATTGCTAATTGCTAATTGCTAATTGCTATTGCTGTCGACATGCAGGGAATTCAGAGGTGTTAATTGCAACTGGAAAAAAGACCGGGGTTGATGGATGGCATATTATTCAGTTTTCTGGAGGAAAGGACGCTCCTAAGAAATTCCAGTTAACTCTATTCTGGGCAAAAAATTCGACAGAATCGAACGGCAAGCAAGATGGTAAGATGCAACAGAGTCTCCTGAAACTAAGAACAGACGTCAACAGACTCACGCCAAAATCCGAAAGAGTTCTTCAAAAGCTTCCTTCATGGTGTTCTCCTTTCGGAAAATCCACCTCACCCTTCACGTTAGCATTCTTAACCAGCCTTCCTATAGATTTCTAGTTCAACTTATTCCTCTACCTATACAACTTTTAAGAAACACCAACACTTACAAGTTACAAATTATAAAGATCAACCACCTCTCTCCCTTGTATTATTTATTTTGCCTAGGCAATGCTCTTCATTTATCATTTTAGACTAAGGTTTCAATTAAATCTGGTGACAGCTGATCTTGTTGATATATTTCAACTCTCCACACGTCCAACCACAATTGCTATTTAAGCATTGCTTGAATTATTATTTAACTTTGGAGCCAACCAGATTGCTCAAAACTAGTACTACTACTGTATTTAACATGCGCTGTACAACTATGTTATGTTTATATGCACATGTGCATGACTGTGAGTGAACATGCATGTAACGATGTTTTTTGTTTGTTTTTTTCCCCACCAAGAATGGACAAGAGAGCAGGCTATCAACAATTCTATATATGCTGTACTGGGCACGGCTGGCTCAACAAAACATGCTCACCAGAACGTGCTAAAGCTTACATTTGAGTCTCATTGGACCGATTGAATGTTGGTTTTATCTAAAAATGTCTTGATGGATCAAATGAGGCTCCGTTGGACCCATGTGGTCTGTTTTTTGTTTGTTTGATTGATCGAGAAGTGCTAGAATAATAACTTAAATTCGCAACAACTAAAGGTGCTTATAATGGTCATTAGTAGGGCCAATTGAACTGGGTTTGATGATGTGGCAGGAGTTTATTTTGTCACATTTGCACCTTAAATACCAAAATTGTCAGGAGTTGTTGGCGAAGCGAGTCAAAATTGTCAATCAAGACCTGTTCGATTCGAGGGAAATGGAAAATGTTTCTAGAAAAATGATAAAATTTCGTAGTAAAATAACAATTTTATTTGTTTGATAAATAAATTTTTTTTGTGAGATATTTTTCTCATAATTGTCAATTTATCATATTAAGACTTCATTTATTTTTCTATCTATTATGATGGGTAAATTGAGTTTTCTATTGAAAATGGGTAAATTGAGTTTTTTATTGAAAAGTGCGAGTGTCCATATTAAGACATATTAAATTTATATTTTAAATATAAAAATTAAAATATTTAATATATATATATATGGTAAGTTTTCATATTTATTTCAAAAACTTGTTGATGATGAGTTTTGAGGAAAAAAATTCTTATATGAACACATATATGAAAATTTTCTTTTGAACATTTTCTGGGGAAAACTTTCATAAAAAAGTATTTTTTTATTCGATAAAACATTTTCTTTGTAATCAAACATGGCCTAAACTTAAAAAAAGAGTTGTTGAATGGACCCCATTTTTTGTTGAGTGTACCCCACTTTCTAAAATAAGATGTAAGATATCCAACTCCCTTTCATAAAAAAGGTTTTTGCTCACCCCACACTCGCTCATTCCATCCATCAATACCCAGTCACACCATCGCCTCTCCATCTCCCAAATCGCACTCGCCTCTGGTCCAAATTTGACGAAATTCAGGCGAAACCACTTTGATTCAACGACGTGATTGTATTCCCTACCTATTTTGTGTCGATTTCTAGGTTTTCATGATTTCGAATTTGTTTTGTTTTTTTTAGTCGGTTTTGTTTTTGTTGTTGTTGGATTTAAAGCTACGATTTGGGGCTTCAATCTTGCATTTTGGCTAAAATAATGTTAATAGAATCAAACATATCTAGCGATTCCAAACAAAACCCACTAAATTTTTTGTCGTTTTCGTGTGTTCTTTTCGGAGTTTTAAGGTTTTTTTTTTTTTCGTTCTTGTCAGTCGTGGGTTTCAGACATATAGGGGCGGAGACCCTTTAAAATTTCGATGGGAGTCGGGCGAGACCTTTGAAGAGGTCTCATTCGCCTTCCACCGAGACCGAGACCTCTTTAAAGGTTTTGGTGGAAACTGGATGAAGTTGACCGAGACGTCTAAGGAGGTCTCGGTGAGAGTCAAAAGGTCTCGATCATGTATGTTTAATACCCACAGGCCAGCGAGACAAGGATATATTTGACTATTGAGATATATTCAACATAAAAGTGAGGTATGTTTCGCAAGGATATTTTAAAGATTTTAGAAAAAAAAAAGAAAAGAAAGTGAGATACGTTGAGCAATTAAAATTCAAAATGGGTAACAAGTAAGTAAGTGGGGTAAACTCATTAAAAATTAAAGTCGGTTTAGCCGCTCCCTTAAAAAAAGGTAGTGCTAGGTGGACTCAATGAGTCCGGACTAAAAAATAAGAAAGACATAAATACCATTTATATGATGGATGAAGTAAATGTATTATTGGTGTTAAAGTGAGGGTAATTATATCTTTTCATTTAGTCAGATAAATTAAATTATTAGTAAAAGTTGTTAAAGTCCGATCCAAATAAGTTTTTTGAAAAAAAAAATGTCAATCTATCGAGAATCACACTCAGCCACTTGCTCCAACTAAATAAGTCCAATCAAAGTATTCTCTTGGTTCAAGAACTCAACAAAAATCAAACTCTGCATGGAGTTTTTGTTCGTGCCTTGTAATAATAAGTTCAGGACTATTTTCTTTACATTTGAGTGACTGCCATGTCAAAAGTGCCCAAAAATTTCAAAGAGCTCTATGATTTGGTTGCATTGCTGCCTAATCTGCAAATTGATGTGAACAACATAATAATCACCAAGGCAGATCAGGTTTGACAAATTGGTTCAACCCATTATAATTTCTTAGAAAAAATTAAAAAGTTAAAAAGAACTCTAAGTGGAAGATGTGATGTCACAAATATACATAATATCTCTTGTTTACGTATTTAGTCTTCTAATTGATTTATAATGCTTTTGAAGGTGCTTACTTATTCCATATGAGTCTTTATCAATAGATCTTGTAGAACAAAACATACCTGAAATTAGTTAGACTTTTTTGTGTTACATACGGTGAACAACATAACATGTGTCAATTAATAGCAACAATTGTAAATATGTAATAATATTGCTTCAATGACCATCAACAAATTTAAATACATGACCATCAACGTTGATTTTGAAAAGAAAATTTATTTTAGCTAACAATAAGTCTACTTGGACTCATGAGTCCGGACTCATAAGGATATTTTTAAAATTTTTGTAAATATTTAAGGGGCATAATAGGAATTTTACAAGTGATTATAGTTGGTTCATTAATTGCTCGAGGATGTATTTGAAATTAAAAAAAGTTTTGAGTCCGGACTCATGAGTCCAAATAGCATTACCCTTTAGCTAATATCAATCAGGGTATGCATTAATTAGCTTTAATTATAAAGCTTTGACAAATGTATACCCATGTGGGCGTGCAAATAAAAAACTTAGGATTTTAAGCAGCAAATGGGTGTTGCTTAAAAGACTGATTTTAACCAAACTGAAAACATTAATTAGCCTATATGGGAATGGGAGGCAGTCAAAGATGATGAATCAGTTTTGTCAAAATATTGAAAACTCAGTCTCAACCCATGAGCACTTGTGTGTATTTTTTAAAGTGGTTGAATTAAACTTTTTTTTTTTAATAAGAGGCATCTTATTCTCAAATCTAGTACTAAATTAACTATTGAATCGTTCAATTGGTTGGTGGTTGAGTTAAACTAATAACTAACTGGCAAAGGCTAAGATCGATATAGTAAAATAGTAACTATAAGGGGCCGTAAATTGTAACCACTCCCATAAGAAGCCACATATTGTTTATTAATCAATATGAAAGGCAATAATAGGGTTAGGTATGAGGTTACAAAGATTAAGACTTGAAATTGGCCGGAGAAACAACCAAGTGGTTGCTTGGGTTCCATTTATGACAAAATTTTGTGTATTTTTCAAGTTAGTCGATTTTGTCGAACTGTTACTGAGTTGTTGAGTGAAATTAAACTACTATCTTATTGTTGTCGAGATTGTGTCTAAGGGTCACGATTTAGGTCGCGTTGCTTTTTAGCAGCTGTCCAGTGTAATATTGAATTTGGTTCCAATAACTTATTTTTAAGAAAAGTGAATTTATGAATTTTAAGTGCCTCACAATTGATTTATACAAGAATGTGATGATCACTTGTGACAAAAAATAATGGCCGGACAGAAACTCCAAACGCCAAGCCAAAATGGGTTGGAAAAGTGGGGACTTGACGCCTAGAGACCATGCCGTGGTGATAAGGTCAGTCGTGACAAAGACATGATCGATGTTATACATACGAACTCATCATCGATCCAAGACTTTAAATTTAACTTCTAATGGTTAATGCATGTCAACATATATACATACAGCTTTCTCGTGGGCTTTAAACAAATGAAAACAAAAAGCTCTATCTGACCCACCACCTTCCATAACTGAACCCAACCCCGACCATCATTTCTTGTCACTCCTCCCCTCATATTTCCATCAAATAAAGTGTTGGGGTTGTCTTGTCATTGTTCTTGCCCTAATTAGCCTCTTCACTTCGCCAAATTTTGTTGGCCAAGGACGGTTTGATGTGCCCTTATTTTGCCATTTTTATCTTCTACATGTGTGGCATGCCCTTTCCCTTCCACAAACTTTTCTTCTCACTTGTTGCTAGCCAAAAATTAGGTTAATTTCCATAGCATTCATGTACCATAAAACCAAACTTATAGTACTTGTACCTACACGAGGTGTAACATATTTATTTTTTGAGGAAAGATGTAACATATTTATTAAGTGCTGCAGAAGTTCTGAGATGGTCGATTTCTCGTTGTAATATTGTCGGTCGAGTTTCTCAAGTTGAGGGTTGTTGTTGTTGTTGTTGTTGTTGTGTTGTATATATTGTGATGTTTGGAATTACTTTTAATTTCATTGGTATTTATGTACCATGAAACAAAACTTCTGGTTGTACCTACAAATTAGGATGTAACATATTTATTAGTTGAAGAATATCCATATTTGAGCAGGTTGATTTTTTAAAAATATTGTGGTGTTTATATTAAAAGAGATACGTTATACTTTAAAGAGATATGCCTTTAAAAGAAAAAAGAAAAAAGAAATGCCTCAAAAAGTTGGTAGAAAATTAATTTGAGTATGTAATAATACCTTAAAGTGAACAATTAGTAGATTTCAACCATTACACTAAAATGCATTAAAAATACCATTACATTAAAGTGGAAGCAGACTAATTAAAGGCTTTATGGTTGAAAAGAAGCGTCGCAAAAGTTTTTATTAGGGTAATTTGGTTTTAAGGTTTGAAAACTGTTTTTGTTCGAAGAAAGATCCATTATTCCAATTAATTCCCTTAATTACGATGTCCCTGGAAAGTAATTGAACTAAAGCTTCTTGATCACAGTTTAACTTGTACATGGAATTATTTTTCATTTACAACCCTTTCATTTTATAAAATTAATTCGTATTTTACTGCAGAAGAAGTCTTTTTTTTTTATATGTATTTAACGATCCTCCTTAACTTGCAAGCAATATGCACATACGCGGCCTATAAAGATTATTGTGATTTATAGTTATTTCAATTTTGACTTTATAGTTCGGAATTGATGTATCGGTATACAAAATCCATGTTAGGTTTAGAGACACCGCAATGTCACACACTTTATTAATCTCTCTAATAAACTCGTTAATTACAATGCGGGGCTTAACTTTAATTTATAGAGTCGCATTAACATATTCCTAATCTAACAAGGAGTTTCTAAATAAACTCATACTCTAGCTCAAAATCTTAATCAAACTCAAACACTAATAACTCATAATCTTAATCAAACTCAAACGCTAATGTAATTTAGATTACAACTCTAACAATCCAAACACCTAAATTCTACTTTGTCTTTCCACTTTCAAACTCCCAAGTTTCAACTAATTAGAAAAGAAAAAAAAATTAATTAAATCAAGATTTACTCAATACCTTTAATTTTATTTTCTTGTCAACTATTCCAATCAATAAGAGAGTTTTGAAGACAATTTTAAAAATAAAGAAATTTTATGGTTAATAGGATGGGAAGGAGGATTGGCAATATATATATATCATATATATAAAAGCACGAATCACAAGTTTTTGAGTGGTAATGAAATTTACCTATTTGCCTATACTTTTTTTTTCATCTCCAAATCAATCTTTTATTTTGTATCCAAATCAAACTCTAACTCCTTGTCAATCCACTACACGTTTTTTTTTTCTTTATCTCCAAATCAATCATGAACTCATTCTCATTAATCCAATACACTTTTTTGAGGAAGTAATGTCATAGCATGACTATTTTGTTTTTTCATTCACATTCACATTAGAGAATATTGATTAGTTAAAAAATGTACTTGTATTTCTAATTTTTAAATTTTAATTACAATTTTAGATTTTGTTAATAAATTCTTAAAAATTAATTCCCGCGAGAGAAGCGAGAGGGGGAATCGTGCGTAGCACGTCTTGAAACTAGTATATATATATATATATATATATATATATATATATATATATATATATATATATATATATATATATATATATATATCATATATATAAAAGCACGAATCACAAATTTTTGAGTCGTAATCAAATTTACTTTTTTGTCCCTCGCCCACACTATTAAATAGCTATCTATGATTAACGTTGATTTCGGAGGTTAACAATCGTAATTTGGACCTTATGTGGACAACTCAGTTGATATAAATAGAAAGTATGACACATCACGAAAAATAAATAAAAAATCGAAAAAAATATCTAATTAGGATCGAAAATATAGATATAGACTACATACATATAGATATAAATTTAACTGTATACGATCTTTTTTTTTATTAATGTAACTATATGCGATCTTAACCGGTATACAATCTTCTTCTTTTTTATGTAACTGTATTAGATATTGTAGTTAGATATTAATGTAACTATATACAATCTTTTTTTTTTATGTAACTATATACGATCTTATTTTTTAGATAACAAAGTTCCTAATTTATAGTTTGCTAAAAAAAAATAGCAAGTCGGTGCTACTTAATATTTGTGCCGATCAATAAATAGATTAGGCTACACAATTAGATTAGGCTATACACAATTATGCCAATACTAATCGTGTTAGCATTAATAGCTAAACAAAGTTCTTAATTTATAGTTTGCTAAAAAAAGCTAATCAGTGGTAATTAATATTTATTATACTAATTTATATATCTATATATATATATATATATATATATATTATTAAGCCTACATTCTGGGTTCCACGTGGCATTTTGGAGCCTTCTCGACCAGCGACGTGGCATGACTAAGATGTAGCCTTATTTAAAATCTCATTAATTACATTCAATTAAAAACCTATGCATTCAACCTCACTAAATATAGAAATTTAAAACACCACATCGTCACCTCCTTCTAATAAGCCACGTCATCGACTCCAACTATAATGGGAATAAAGTTACATCTTACACGTGGCATCCCTATCGCAACATCATCAACTCTTTCGTCATACCATCAACTCCATCTCTAATAAGAATAACATAATTTCTTGCATTGTCAACGTGGAACATTAATAAGCATACATCTTTAGTTGCCATGTGGTTTTTTATCAATTCATTCTCGAAAGCACGAATCACAAATTTTTAATATACATGTATTTATATATTTATTAATGAAATTTACCTATTTGCCCATACTTTTTTTTTATATAAAAGCTCCAAATCAATTTTTTCTTTTCCAAATCAACTTTTTCTTTTGTATCAAATCAAACTCTAACTCCTTATCAATCCACTACACGTTTTTTTTTTTTTTATCTCCAAATCAATCATGAACTTATTCTCATCAATCCAATACACTTTTTGGTGAAGAAGTAATGTTCTATCATGACTAGCTTGTTTTTTCATTCACATCTTATCTTAATCACATTAGAGAATATTGATAAGTTAAAAAAATATACTTGTATTTCTAATTTTTAGATTTTAATTACAATTTTAAATTTTGTTAATAAATTCTTAAAAATTAATTCATGCGAGCGAAGCGAGCGGGAGAATCGTGCGTAGCACGTCTTGAAACTAATATATATATATATATATATATATATAATATAAATAAATTCAATTGAGAAACTGTAAAATTACTAGATCGAATCGATTATAAAATTCCAAGAATATCTATATAAGAAATAAACAGGATTTTATGTCTTGTGAATTACATAATAAATTTATAAGTTCTTTTTTTTTTTTTTTTTCTGTCGATACTTAGTTTAGTTTTATTTCCTTTAAGCTTCGGTAGAACAATTTAAGCTCTGTTGGTAGTTATGTAGGCTGATTGTAGTAGACTAACATCACCGAGCCTGTATGAGTTCATTGTGAGGTAAAAATAATCTAAGGCATTGTTTGGTTAATGGTGGAGTTAATTCCCCATAGATGATTTTTAGGAGAGTTGAACTAATCTTGTTTGGTTACCCAACTTTCGTGCAAATTATCTTTTAACTCACACTCAAGGATGAGAGATATCCCTCCCCTCCCTCTCTCTCTCAAGAAGTTATTTCTCATGAGTTTGTGGACATAACTACCCCTTCACTAATTACACACTAATTACCTTTTATTACTTACGTTCATTACTTTTATTTGAAGGATATTTATGTCAATTCATATTTTTATTGTTTAAAAATTTACAACTTCCTTACAAATTTAAAATTGAACAAAACATGAAAATATAACTTTCTATTGTTAGTTAACTTTGCTTGCACTATAAATTGATAAAAACAATCAAATGAGGGTTTCTATTACAATTATTGGCATGCGTCCGTGTGCTTCAGTAAGATTGTGATTAATCGTCGAAGCTTGAAATAAAAAAAATAAAAAATAAAATAGAAATCTTAATTTTGTCTTACCATAATATATAGTACAATAAGTTTCACAAATTTTCCCCTTAAAAAAGAGAGAAGAAAAAACGAACTCCACATGTTATGTCCGAGAAGTTCAATCTCAGTTTAGCGCAATATAATGAGCGACGACTAGAAACCGGGACGGCGTTTTATCGTAAAGCGAAGTTAACCTGACCAGAGTTAAGTTGGTTTTTATTTGACAGTTAGCCTGTCACATTCGCTCACACTTCGCGATGTTTTTATATCTGAAAGCGAAGATGATCTGAGCCGTTGGTTCGCGTCCGTCCTTCAGCACGATCTACTGACACGTGTGCCAATATGGAGTGGTAGTGTGGGGCCCACTGCGCACGGGTGGGCTAGGTTTGCCACGTCTCTGCCCGTATCTCTGTCTGCCCTTCCAACTCTGGTTTTGTCACTACACAACAAAAGTCAAAAAACAAACGGATTCTTTCTTCTATAAAGAGCCGGTGTGCGCATTTTACCCCTCACGTGTAATTTCTTTGGGGTTATGTTCCAGTGTACGTTCCTCACGTACGCTTTTTCCTATTTTTTTCCTTTTTTTGTAATTTGCATTGAGGGCCGCTAAGGGCACCCCACCATTTAATGAAGGCACCCAAAGTTTTTGTAAAAATTTCAGCAAAAGTGGAAAAGACTATTTTGCCCTTGTATATATAGTGATTCAAACCTCACAAATCATTTTGACAAAGAAAAAAAGGCACCCCACCACAAGGTTGAACCACAAATCTACACTGCGTTTGTCGGCTTTTTATCGATTCTTGCGGATTGACATCATCCGACAGCGAGTTAACAATGTTTGACAACCATATGATAGTTTATTAGAACTGTTTAGTTGTGGAAAACAGTGAAAATGATGATTTATTTGTCAACGTAGGGTTTAGTAATTTGCTCAAATCCGAACTTGTTTCCACTATATAATGGAGGATTGTACTGCTACGGTGCAAGAGGAGGTCGAAGTTGAGGTAATTTTGCAAATTTATTGTGTTTTTTTTGCGGTTATCCGAAGTTTCTGTCGATGTGCGCGATTGTATCGGCCTCGCAGGACCGAGATGTATGGTGATGTCTCGGTCCTAAAGGACCGAGAGGTGTACTTAGGTCACGGTATGGTACGCCAGTGTACAACCGAGAGTATGAGCACATTCTCGGTTGTACGCCACCGACACCACATTACCTACCACTAATTGTAGCTCTCGTCATGTCTCGGCCGAGAGAACTAGAGTACTCTCGACCATGCGTAACCGAGACACTGTGAACTCTTCCGCCTTTGTGGTGAGACTTCGAGTTCCCAAAATGTAGCTTCTGTCTCGGCCATGCGAGGCCGAGACAGTTAGCACGGTCTCTGGCCTGTGTGGCCGAGAACCGCGAATTCTCATTTCTTTAACTATTCAATCGAACCCTAACTTCGAGACGAAATCGGCTCACACCACGACCCTACGAACTGTAAAAAGGCCGTAAACCGAAGGAGAAACACAAGGCGAGACACGGAAACACGATTTTGGAGATTCCTCTCACTGGTCGATTCAAACCAAATGGGTTCTTGCACAACAGATTCGGTGAAGGTGGTGGGGTGCTCGGGTCGGTGAAGGTGGTGGTGGGGGTGGTTGGGTGCTCACGGTTCGGTGAAGGTGGTGGTGGTGGTGGTGGCGGTGGTGGCGGCGGTGGTGGTGGTGGTGGTGGTGGTGGGGTGCAAGGGTTTTTTGCACGAGGGGTATTTTCGGTATTGTGGGTTTAATTTTCGGGTGCCCAAGGTAAATCAATTTGTGCCCACATTAACTGGGTGCCTTCATTAAATGGTGGGGTGCCCTTAGCGGCCCTCTTTGCATTTTGTTGTGGCCTTGTGGGCCGATCAAGTGTTAATGCTAGAAAAGTCCTTATAGGGAAAAATAACCGCCGTACAACATATATTTTTTAAGATTTATTAGAATGGAATAAGTTTTTTTTTATTCACTCAATAAAGTATTCTGACTTTTGAAAATACGTATGCCATAGAAAAGTAGTCTACAATGTCACTTTAGAATTCACTATTTGTGTAAATGTAGATTGATACATGTACAACACAAATGACACATTTTATCTAAATAGATAAGTCCACTAAAAATTCACGCGGACTATCATGTAATATTTTAGGGATCAGTCCACGTTAGACCTAATTATGGGTCGGGCTCGGGCCTATGAACCTTCACCCAAGCTCGACCCATTATATATTTGTGGGCCTGCACATAGGCCCAAGTCCGGCCAGTGTTAAAAATGCAAAGCTCAAGCCTAACCCATAAATAACTATTTTAATATTAAAAAAATCTAAAAAATAAATTATATATTCATTTAATAAATTTTTAATAGACTTTTTTGACACTATATGCGCATTTATATATGTATATAATATATTCATATATTTTGCAAAAAGGAGAAGTAGCTCAAATGGTAAACATCACTTCATGTGTGCATTAGGTACTAGGTTTAAATCTTTCATACGACACTTATTTTTTAGAATACATTAGTTGTAAACCTATATTCGGGCCGAGCTTAAGCTTTTAAGGTGACCCAAGCTCAACCCGTTTTAAAGCGAGCCTACTTGGGCTCGTGCCCGAATTGGGTTTTTTTTTAAAAGGGTTGTCTAAGCCCGATTATTTGTTCACGAACTTGAGCGGGCAAGGCGGGTACCCGAGCCCATCATCAGGTCTAGTCCACGTGGATCCACGTGGACTAATCCAATAAGCATTACAAGAATGGCGCATTCTCCGAATGCGCCATTCTTTTTCTTATGTTTGGGATCGGGCCATGTAGATCCACGTGGCTTGATTAACCACACTTTCCAATAATGGCGCATTCAAAAGAATGCACCATTCTTGTATTTTTGTTTTGGATCAATCCACGTGGACTCACGTGGACTGATCCACCCCACATTACAAGAATGTGGCATTCTCCGAATGCGCTGTCACGGTCCAAAATCTCTAATCGGGTTTTAATCCTTAAATATGATCACCGATCCGTGATGTGGGATTTCCATCGTGATACGTACACTGACCGAAGTATGTGGCCAAGGTATATGTTACATTTACATGATCATTTTCCTAGTGTATCTTACATGTGTAGACTACTAAGTCGCATCTACTTGTTATTTATAGGTATCGATACGTGAGCAAGGACATGCCTCAGGATGCGTGAAGTCGTGGGACCGAGTAGAGAGTGGCATGGTGAGTTATTTATTTAATTAGAAGTATTAATGTGGCTTAATTGGTTAAATTTTGATGTGGCTATATGTAGTTGATTTATAATAAATGTAGCATAAGTTAGTAAAATAAAACAATAGCCATTTGATGTTCCTCGAGATATGTGTAGATACATCAAAAGACCAATATAATATGGTTTGGTATTAGCAAAGGCGAGTTAGTGGACACTTAGTGGAATTGAAACAAAATGAAAGCCATTAGATTAGTCTCTAGATGAGTGTGAACATTTAGATCAATGACTATAAATCAATCCTACGTAACTATATATATATATATGATTAAGATGAACATGCAAATCATAGATTCATTTAGAGAGAAAATTCTGAGGTGATTTATTGATGAAATTGGGGTTTCAAGAAATCAAATTCACCATCTTATTGAAAAGATCAAGTTAGAAATCAAGCAACAACTTAGGTAATGAAGTTCATCATCTTTACATACTTTAGTTTTATCAGTATGGGGTCTTGAATTAGGAAGTGGTGATCAAAATGAATTTGAAAACTTTTTTCATTGATGTTATGAGCTAAATGAAGCATCAAGTGAGTCATTGAACCTTGATTTTTGAAATTAAATGTTTTTGGTAAAATTAGAGGTGTTAGTTTCAATTCTGATTTTTGTGTAATTTCAGAGGGTAAATGATATCATTTCCAAAATTGATTGACATTCCTCGTTTTGAGCTGATAATCAAGCTATTAAGAAATCCCCAATTTAGATTTGAAATCAAAAAGTTATGAATTTTTGAAGTTTTAAGTGTTCTTGAGTTTTTTCAACAAAATGCATGTTTAAATCTGTAAATTTTGATGTAATTAATGGATTATATGAAGTGCCTGGTTTATGCTTGATGGAGGAGGATGTTACAGATCCCTGGTGGTGGAGAACGGGGATCCGGGGCTTTGGAGGAGGTAATTCCTGAGAAAAAAACTTAGAATTCTGGTTGCAAAATTCGGGGTTCCAACGCTCCTAGTGCGCTAGAGAAATTCTCTAGCGTGCTAACCAGCTTTAGAGCGCTAGATAAAACTCATAGTGTGCTAATATGGTCATTAGCGTGCTAGATAAATTACCTAACACGCTGGGTACTCTGACAGCACCAAAAATATGCATTTTTTTCAAAACACACTAAACCTATCTAGCTTAGCCTAAAACTCAAGCTAAGGGTCTAAAAACACTCTAATACGTACTAAATTATACCAGGAGCCTAGGGAAGAGTCTCGAGAGTCCGGGTACGCGTTTTGTAAAGCTAGGACTTTACATTTCGTGATGTGAGTATACCCATTTATTTCATTCACATTTCATATTCGCTTTATGCCTTGTTTGTATTAGTTTATATAGGTTATGTTCAACATTGTACTCTCATATCATGACTTTATTTGATACTCCCCACTTGTTGAGCTTGTCTTTCATGATATTATGATGAATCGAATTCCTTTGAATCCATCCATGTGTTTTATATCATTTTTTGTTGTTTTACAGTGAATATAGTGTAAATAGCATGCTATTAGGAATTATGAGTTTGTGGATGATTTTATGGAGTTGTACTCTTTGGGAATTGTGCTTTGTAACATAGCCAAGTCTTGTAATTTTTAATGAGTCAATTTCTTGGAATTATAAAGTAGTTATAGAATCTAGAGTCCATTGCACCATGTTAGAGTTGATCGACACGTGAGGTTAAAGTCTTTGGGGATGTCGACACTCTCCACTATGACACGACACACGAGGTTAAAGTCTTTGGAGTTGTTGATACACTAAGGTTAGAGTCTCTGGTGACATTGGGGTTAAAGTCCCTACTGATATTAGACTGTGTGATATCACACACGTCCTTTAATAGCCTTAAAGGCTTCGATGATGCATGTAATGACTGACCGGATCTATATCATAACTACTTAGCTTATGTCAGTCTCATATTGTTTAACCATGGTATTTCTTAGCATATTTCCTTTTCATTATTTCTTCGCTATATTTATGCTTTTAGATACTATTTAGTCTTTTGGAAATGTGAATGAATATGTCAACGGGGATTACTGTTACTTTTTGTACTTACTATTTTTTTATGTCGGTGGATGCATGACAATCAACTAGCAGGCCCGACAAAGAGAAGATCGACAATTGCCTCTAAGCCAGCGACATGCTTCTACATCGGAATTTTATAGGTTTTGATATTTTATGTATTATACAATTATGTCTTTTGATACATTTTGGGTTGTATATTGGGTTTCCCTGACTTTTGATGACCGTCACACTGTTTATTTTCTCCACTCTATTATATATATACATGTGATCGTTGTTTCCTAGTTTCCACACCCAGGAGTTACTATATTGCTTCCGCATAATCATTTAAGACTTCCCTTAAGTATTTTTAATTGAATAAGATTTTAATTACTCTGAAATCGTGTAATATGTTGACATGTGTAATACTTATCCTAAACGTGTATATCGAGGAATATAGAATAGAAAAGCTGACTAATACGTAGTTAAGTCCTACGTAGCTAGGACTTGGGCTTAATTACTTTATTAGGTCGGGCGGTGCCATAGATTAGAGAATGAGCTGTCACACTTGGTATCAGATAATAGGTTTAGATAACTTTATGGTATGAGGCATTATGATACCAACACAGTTGGTATCAGAGCTAATGTTCTCGATAAGTAAGACACAAACTTGAATAAAACACAAATCTTAGATGTGAAAACCAGATGATCCTTGCCTAGAAATCATTAGTTGGGAAGTGAGGTAGAGTGAGCTCGAGGGTATTTTATGTACATGTTAAATTCTATATGTACATAAATACGAGTTAGGCCACATAGTAGCTTATTCGCGTTCGCTATCTACTGCAGACACACGTGATGGTAGAGATACTAAAGCTAGCAACAGTCATCCTCCTACTACCTCAGCGGACGACTATCATAGGTTGTCTGACCATGTAGCGGCTCGAGGCCAGTAGCTAGCCGACTTCATCACCTTCATGAGGGAGCATATGGCAGCTATCGCACCAGCCCTCCCTGTCACCTATACTACTTCTACAGTGACACCCCATATCGCCGGGACTATGACCGCATCGGGCACTACTACATCGGGGCCTCGAGCACCCGCACTATTAGTGTCACAAGCACCGATAGACCCACATCACCACGTCCACCGGAGTTACCGATAGTGACTATACAGGAGTCAGCTACAGCCGAGGACACGCCCACTCCCACACCTACGTCTTTTGAGGCTGCATGACTATCGAGGGATGCCAAGCTGGTGAAGGAGTTCATGAGGCTTATGCTAGTTTTTTTTTGGTGAGAGGGACCATGAGAAAATTGAGAAGTGGATTTTATCTCAAGAGAAGTTACACCTGCTATTAAATATTAAGGACAGACTTTAGCCCGTTCTCGCTTACTAAACCTCAAGAGAAGGGTGCACATGTTTGGTGGAGGACTACATTGGCTAGCAAGGGCAATTTTGCATCTTAGGAGAATTTCAAAAGAGAGTTCTTTAAATAGTATTTTCTTGTCTCGATGGTAAAGAGAATGAATAATAGGTTCATGGCGTTGAGACAGGTTGAGGGAGAGTCAATGATGAGCTACATAGACATATATGGCTACCTCAAACATTTTGCTGGAGACTTGGTTACGAGTGATGGTAATGATACATTTTACTTCGACGATGGGTTGAGACTAGACATCGCATGATCAGTTGTGAGCACCGGAGCTAGATCTATTCAGAAGATGTATGAGCGAGCCTTCTCCCATGAGATATATGAGTTGGACTTAGAGGAGGATGAATGAGCTGAGTTATCAGAGAGAGGATGTGATTATGGTTAGAGGGGTAATAGATAGAGGAAAGGAGATAAACCATTTTAGAAGGGCACAACACAGGGCATGTATCCACATCTAGTGGCACAAACACGGCCACCAACCCCCACACATGACACTTATGGCAGAACTCCATTACCACCTCCCGCTAACCAGGCATTACCCACACCACCAACACCCTGACAACAGTAGGGTAAAGGTCGAGGGAGATGCTAAGATTTTAGATAAGGATAGAGGTAGGCATAGGGACAGGTCAATATAGTCAGGGATAGAGACAACAATTTGGCCGGTGTTGACCCATCACATGTAGGAGATGTAGTCAGATAGGGAACATGTCCAGAGAGTGCACACAACCATTGACAACCTATCCACAGTAAGGTAGGGAGGGAGCCCATATGGTAGCACAACCATATCTCGAGGTGACATGATATCTTCTTGAGGCTACGGTTCCCATTTTCGATAGAGATGTTTATATACCGTTTGATTCTGGTTACTGTTTCATTCATCGGTGGTCGCATAGTAGGCATCATAAGGTTGACACCAGTTAAGCTCAGAGTACACTTGATTTTGAGTACCACAGCTAGGGATATGGTTTACCCTAATAGTTTTATCAAGGGATGTCCAGTCGAGATAGGTGGGGTAGAGTTACCTGCTGACTTCGAGTCCTCGAGTTCTTTGATTTCAACGTGATTTTAGGGATGAATTGGCTATCAGCGTACCACACTCGTATCGACTATTTTAGTAAGATAGCGATATTTGAAATATTAGGGCGTTCGATATTCACCTATAGAGGTAGTTCAGTGAGGATAGTAGGTACGATAGGTCGACCCGCAATAAATAGGAGATGGAGGCGTTGATTGCACTACACAGTGGCAAAAAGTCAGGGACCTAGATTGCTGGATGTACTGGTTGTTAGAGAGTTCCCAGACATGTTTACGAAATATTTACCTGGTCTACCATCATGACAAGAGGTTGATTCTATTACTGAGTTAGTATCAGGCATTAGACCGATTTTCATACTGCCATACTGCATGGTCTCAAAAAAGTTGGATGAGTTGAAGGCTTAGTTATAGGAGTTGGGAGTTAAAGGATTCATCACCCTATCTACGTAACCATGGGGAGCACCCATCCTATTTGTGAAGAAGAAGAACTGTACTTTGAGACTATGTATCGACTACAGATAGTTGAATAAGGTCACAGTCAGGAACAAATATCCACTGTCGAGGATTGATGATTTATTTGATTAGTTGAGAGGAGCACAATTTTTTTTCAAGATAGACTTGAGATCAGGGTATCATCAGCTTAGATCAGGAGCCGGACAGGTCCAAGACATCATTCTGCACGAGATATGGACATAATTATTTCATAGCCATGCCATTTAAGCTAACTAACATCCCTGCAGTATTTATGGACTTGATGCACAGAGTTTCAAACAAACTCTAGACCATTTTGTAATAGTCTTCATCGATGATATTCTATATTCGAGGGCATGAGAGGATCACGAGCAGCACATCACAGAGACGTTGTAGACTTTAAGGTAGCACCGATTGTACGCTAAATTCAGTAAATGTGAATTTTGGCTTTCAAAGGTTCAATTTTTGGGGCATGTTATGGGAGTAGTAGGGATTGCAATGGATCCGACTAAGATATATGTGATTATGGATTGGCTAGTAATGATGATAGTGACAGAGTTCTAGAGCTTTTTGCGTTTGGAAAGGTATTATCGCTGATTTGTGAAGGATTTCTTGAAAATCGCTTCACCAATTACTAGATTGATATAGAAGGACGTCATTTTTCAGTGGACAAAGGCATGTGAGCAGGCATTTCATTAGTTGAAGGGATTGTTGACTACTGCGCTAATATTGGTATTGCCTAAGGCTGGACATAAATTTCTAGTAAATATAGATGCTTCTAATGTGGGTTTAGGCTGTGTACTAATGCAGGCCAGAGGAATTGTTGCATATGCCTATAGACAGCTGAAGATACATGAGAAGAACTATCCCACACATGATTTCAAATCGACAACTATTATGTTTGCACTGAAGGTGTGGATACATCATCTGTATGGAAAGAAAATCACTCTTTATCGATCACAAAAGTCTGAACTATCTCTTCACACAGAAGGGGCTGAATATGAGACAATGCAGATGGTTAGAGTTCCTGAAGGACTATGATTTTTCCTTGAGTATCATCCATAAAAAGCCAATGTAGTCACAAATGCACTGAGTAGGATGTCGGTTAGATATGTTGAGGTTGCCAGATGTCACATGACGCATAAGTATGGGTTACTTGAGGCAACGATAACAATATGCAAAGAGAGGCTCCTACAGATATTCGTGTTGAGATCTACGTACAAATGAGAGTACATATCGTGTCTACACAAAGAATGTTAGAGGGTCAAACGACCGATAGGTTGTACTCGAGGTTCAGTGAGTTAACGTAGAGTACTAATTATGTTGAATGAATAGAGACGTCATATTAGCGTTTGAGATACAGAGGTAGACTATGGATACCATCAATTGCCAAGCTGAGAGATGAGATTATTCAAGAGTCACATCGTTCCCAATTCACCATTCATCCAGGCAGGACCAAAATGTACCATGACATGAATAGATGTTTTGGTGGAATAGGATGAAGGAAGATGTGTCTACGTTCATCGGGAATTGTGGGATCCGTCAGCAGGTGAAGGTTGAGCATCACAGACCTGGATGGTTGTTACATCCTCTTCCCATTCCATGATGGAAGTAGGAAGACATGACTTCGTTACTACCAATGACTACCAGGAGACATGATTCGATATGGGTGATAGTTGACAAAGTGACAAAATCTACTCATTTTCTACCAGCAGTAGTATACTACACCTTTTGTCAACTGAGCGTATTATTTAATAGAGAGATTATTAGGCTGTATGAGGTACCATTGACAATCACGTTAGACATAGATGCTATGTATACGTCCAGGATATGGCGGAATATACAAGAGCAATATGGTACGTGCCTGTAGTTTAGTACAACTTTTCATCCTCAGACTGATGGGCGAAATGAGAGATTGATTCAGGTTCTAGAGGATATGCTTCAGGCTTATGTATTAGGCGAATCTTGGGATAAGTACCTTCCATTGTGTGAGCTCGCTTACAATAATTGTTATTAAGCCAATATTAAAATGGCGGCATTTGAGGCTTTATATGCAGACCATGTCACTTGCCATCGTGTTGGGCTGAACGAGAGGACTGGGAGATTGTGGGGGCTGAAATTGTTGTTGAACACACGGAGAAGGTAAAACTGATCTGTCAAAGACTCAAGGGTGCCCAGGAGAAATAGAAGAAGTATGTTGACAAGTATTGCGGTGATCTCACGTACACCGAGGGAGCCTTTGTTTATTTAAAGGTTTCCCCTCGGAAGGGTCTTTAGAGATTTGAGGTGAAAGGCAAACTTGCACTAAGATTCATCGGGCCTTTTAGAATTAAGATACGAGTCGGTAAATTTGCATACGAGCTTGAGCCGCCTCTACAGATGTCAGGGATTCATCCGATCATCCATATATCGATGTTACTAATAGCTGAGTCGAGGGTAGGAGTACGATCATAGTTGACTTGAGTCTGATTGATCTGAGTGAGGATATTACTTGTGAAGATGAGCCTATTCAGATCCTAGATCGAAGGGTACAACAGCTGAGGAACAAGTCTGTCCCAAAAGTACTCATCAAGTGGCAGTTCCATGACTACACGAAACTTACTTGGGAGTGGAAATACTATATGATAAACAGATTCCCGTACCTTTTCATGTCAGGAATAGACTTAACTTGGATTTTAATTTCAAGGACGAAATTCTCATTAGTTGGGAAGATTTGTCACATCCCAATATTCTTAATCGTGTTTTAATCCTTAAACAGGATTATCGACCCTTGACGTGGGACCCATATCATGATATGCACACTGATCGAGACACGTGGTCGAGGTACATGTTACATTTACATGATGATTTTCTAGTGTATCTTACATGTGTAGACTATTAAGTTACCTCTACTTGTTATTTATAGGTGTTGATACATGAGCGAGGACACACTTTGAGATGCGTTCAGTCTGTGTGACCAGGTAGAGAGTGACATGGTGAGTCATTTATTTAATTAGATATATTAATGTGGCTTAATTAGTTAAATTTTGATTTGGCTATAGTTGATTTATAATAAATGTAGCCTAAGTTAGTAAAATAAAGCAATAGCCATTGGATGTTTCTCGATATACATGTATACACATCAAGAGACCAATAGAGTATGGTTTAATGTTAGCAAATGTGATTTAGTGAAGAGTTAGTGGAACTAAAACAAAATGATACCCATTAGATTAGTTTCTAGATGATTGTGAACATTTAGATCAATGACTATAAATCAATCATAACTAACTACATATAAAAGTGATTAGGATGAACCTGCAAATCATAGATTCATTTAGAGAGGAAATTTTAAATTAGGAAGTGGCAATCAAAATGAATTTGGAAACCTTTTTCACTGATTTTATGAGCTAAATGAAGCATCAAGTTAGTCCTTGAATCTTGATTTTTGAAATTAAAGTTTTTAGGTAAAATTAGAGGTGCTAGTTTTAATTTTGATTTTTGTGTAATTTCATAAGGTAAATGATATCATTTCCAAAATTGGTTTACATATTTGAATTCTTCGTTTTAAGCTGATAATCCAACTATTAAGAAGTTCCTAATTTGGATTTGATATAAAAAGTTATGAATTTTTGAAGTTTTAAGTGTTCTTGAGTTTTTTCAACAAAATGCATGTTTAAATTTTTATATTTTAATGTAATTGATGGATTATATGAAGTTTCTGGTGTATGTTTAATGGAGGACGATGTTACAGATCCTTGGTGGCAGAGAACGGGGGATCCGATGCTTTAGAGGAGGCCAATCCCGAGAGAAAGCTCAAAATTCTGGTTGCAAAATTCTGGGTTCCAGCGCTCTTAGGGCGCTAGAGAAATTTTCTAGCGTGTTAAGCAGTTTTAGCACGCCTATTAGTGCGCTAGATAAATTACCTAACGCGGTGGGTACTGTAACAACACAAAAAATATGCATTTTTCCAAAACACACTAAACCTATCTTGCTTAGCCTAAAACCCAGACTAAAGGTAAAAAAACACTCTAATACATACTAAATTATACCAGGATCCTAGGGAAGACTCTCGGGGAGTCCGGGTACACGTTTTGGGGTGTCGAGAGGTCGATAAAGCTAAGACTTTACATTTCGTGATGTGTATATACTCGTTGATTATTTCATTTGCATTTTATATTAACTTTATGCCTTGTTTGTCATAGTCTATATTGACAATGTTCAACGTTGTACTATCATATCATGACTTTATTTGATACTCATCACTGGTTGAGCTTGAATTTCATGATATTATGATGAACTAAATTCATTTGATTCCATCCATGTGCTTTATGCCATTTCTTGCTATTTTATAGTGAATATAGTGTAAATAGCATGCTATTAGGAATTGTGAGTTTGTGAATGACTTTATGGACTTGTACTATTTGGGAATTGTGCTTTGTAACATTATCAAGTCTTGGAATCTTTAACGAGTCAATTTCTTAGAATTATAAAGTAGTTATAGAATCTAGAGTCCATTGCACTATGTTAGAGTTGATCGACACATGAGGGTTAGAGTCCCTGAGGATATCGGTACTCGTCACTATGACGCGACACACGGGGTTAGAGTCCATGGGGTTGTCGATACACAAAGGTTAGACTCCCATGTGAATTGGGGTTAGAGTCCCTAGTATTATTATGATATACGATATCACGAACGTCCTTTAGTGGCCTTAAAGGCTTCGAATCTAGATCATAAGTACTTAGCATATGTCAGTCTAATATTGTTTAACCATGATATTTCCTAGCATATTTCATTTTCAACACTTATTCGCTATATTTATGCTTTTGAATACCATTTAGTCTTTTGAAAATGTGAATGAATATGTCACCAGGGATTATTGTTACTTTTTGTACTCAACTTCCTTTTTACGACGTTGGGTGCATAGTTGTTGACTAGCACTCCAGACAAAGAGAAGATCGACGATTATCTTTGAGCCAACGACGTAGTTCTGCATCGACATTTCATATGTTTTGATATGTTTTGTATTATACATTTATGTCTTTTGATACATTTTGGGATTGTATATTGGGTCGAGCGTTTAGTTCCCTAACTTATGATGAACATCACACTGTTTACTTTCGCCACTCTATTATATATATGTATGTGATCGTTATTTCCTGGTTCCAAACTTACTATATTACTTCCGCATGATCTATTAAGACTTCTGCTAAGTATTTTTAATTGAATAAAATTTTAAATACTCTGAAATCTATTAATATGTTAACATGTCTATTACTTATCCTGAATGCGTATATCAAGGAATATAAGATAGAAAGGCTGACTAATAAGTAGTTAAGTCCTATACAACTAAGACGTAGGCTTAATTACAGGATTAGACCGGCCGATACCCTAGATTAGGGAAGGGGCCGTCACATTCACCATTCTTGTAATCTGGTCTCCATCTCCATAACTCTAGAACACTGAAAATATATTCACCACGTTTTGGAGAATTGGGTCTATGGGCTTAAATGGTACTATGGCTAGGTTTTGGGTAGGCAGGTCAAATTTTCAATGAAGTGGGTAAGAGTTGAATGTCTATTTAATGGGGTGGCGAGCTGGTGGGGGGTGTATTTAGGGTCAAAGGTAAAGATAGAGAAAGCCCACTAGTTTTTGATACAGGGGAAATAGGGTACTATGAGATTGAGAGAAGGTAAGGAGGGTCGAGAGAAAGACAGTAGGGTTGAGAGGCAGGAGGTGAGGGAGGCAAGGGTGGCCATTGTGAGAAGGTAATATGAAAGAGGCAGGAAGGTCGAGAACGAGTTTAGAGAGAGGCCATAGTGTGTATGTCTTTAGCTTACGTGTTTTCGCCATTTTATAGTGTGTTTTAATTTTTCATTTTCTAAGTTTTTCTTGATATTTATTCTACAGGGAAAAGCACTTGAGGATTGAAGGAGAGCACCACAATAATTAAACCGTAAGAACAATAAATATTTTATAGTGATTATAACATTTTACAATGAATGAATGATGTAGATAAATGTTAGTTGTCATGTATGACTTGAAAAAAAATATTGCATAAACAACTAAGTTTAAATAACTCTTGTTTTTTATTTAATTTTTGAAAAATATAAATACAATAATTGAGTGAATATTAAATTGAAGAACAAAAGAGGAAGGAAGTAGTAAGTTATAAAATTTATTTATTGATTTATTGATTTATTACATAATCTTTTTATTAATTTCATATTATGTAGCTACGTAGCTTTTTTTAATAAAAAAGGATTAAGTAACATTTGTTCATTGCATGATATGTGTAGTTTCATTGCATTTTTAATATTTTTGTGCTTAAAAAATAAGTTTTTTAATAAAAAGAAAATATTAGAATTGGCATAGCTTATTGCTGGAATTGCTTGTAGTAAAATATCTTCAAAAAAAAATAGAGACAATAATTGAGTGATAAAAAAATATATAATTGAACACCGATAGATAGAGAGAATTGGCAACTTTTTTTAGTAGCATTTGTTAATTTGAAGTAGTAAGAGTTTTATTTTTTTTTTCCAAAAGTTTAATCTGCATTCTATTTTTTATTTTGACTTGATGTGTAATTTGTTATATCATTATTTAGGATGTAAATATGAGTAATTAATTGGTACTGCCACCAAATGAATGAGTATGCTCCGTGGTTGCGCTATTAAGGCAATCGTCTACATCTTAAAGTTCGATTTTTTGTTTTAACTTGATGTGTAATTTGTTATATCATTATTTAGAATTTAAATATAAGTTATTAATTGGTAGTTCAAGCAGATGAATGAGTATCTCTGTAGTTACGTTATTACGACGATCCTCTACATCAAAAAGTTGATTTTTTATTTTGAGTTGATGTGTAATTTGTTATATCATTATTTGAGACGTATATATATAACAATGTAGTTTTGCCTCATATTCATGAAAAAAAGTATGTGTGTGTGTGTGTGTGTGTGTGTGTGTGTGTGTGTGTGTGTTTGAGAAATTTGTAAGAGTAAAATTGTTGTTTCTTAAAATAAATTATGCAACTAAATACATGTAGAACATTTTTCAAGTTAACTCAAATCTATTTGCTTATTCTGGTGCAATTAACCCAAGAACCAAACTCATTGAGTCTGTCTCGAAAACAACTTTGTTGATACCCTTCCTCTTCATCCATGCGAGAACTTCTCTAACTACAATTGCCTCTGTTTCGATCATACTGTATATATCCATGTAGGTGCATGATGCATTAAAGCCTTGGACGAACTGTCCCTCATGATCTCACAACACTGCTTCGATATTAATCTTCACTACATACATCCTCAAAGACCATCCCATCAATGTTACATTTTGTCATCTGCAGTGGCAGTACCAACTTTAAACTTTTCTTAACATAATAGAGATGCAAAATTAAAATAGAAATTAATATAGTATAGATATTATGTAGTTACCTTGTTTTTTTCTTAATAAAAAAATGGTAAGTAGCATTTGTTCATTGCATGGTATGTGTAGTTTAACTACGTTTTAAATTTTTTTGTGCTTAAAAAACAACATTTTTAATAAAAAGAAAATATTAGAATTGACATAGCTTATTGAATGTAGTAAAATATATTAAAAAAAGACAATAATTGAGTGATAAAATATATATGTATATAAATGAACATCGATTGATATTGAGATTTCTGCATTTGAAATAGTATTAGTTTTATTTTTTTTTCCAAAAGTTTAACCTTCATTCTATTTATTATTTTGACTTGATGTGTATTTTGTTATATCATTATTTAGGATGTAAATATGAATTATTAATTGGTACTTCAAGTAGATGAATGAGTTTGCTTTGTAGAGCACTTTAAAATAACAATTTGATATACTTTTTGACTTGATATATATGTAATACATTTACATCATTATTGTCCAATAAATTATATAGATCATGGAACATGAGAACATCCCATTTTTATTTTATGCGTACAATGAAATTGTAAACGATTTGAATGGCATCAAGTAAAATGCACCCCATCAGCAATACTGATGCTTAAGTTAGGGACGAGTAGACAACAATTAATGGATCACGTGTATAACACGTTCAATATCTCATCTACGGAGACTCTAGTTAGGATGACTTACCGTCATGTGATAATCTTTCTAGGAGGTTCGTAGTATTTCGTCTCGTGTTGTTGCAAAACAAGACGCACTTTGACTTAATATGGTAAAAAATGTCCAATCTACCATTATCTGCAAGGGTGTATATTTATTTAACATGTGAGGCAATTGACTCTTTTCGAAATTCTACAGTTCATTCGCAACTGGCAGATGACGATGTCGGCGTGTCAGACATTAGATCAATGATGGAAAGAATGCATATACAATCACATTTCAATGATGTTGCGTAAGATTGATATGTTAGTATAGTAGAGGATGATATTAATGCCTTTAGTGATGATGACCCCAATGTCAATGGCGACAATCATATGGACGAGGATGTATGTCCCCTCAAGGATGTTGCACCATCTGTTAATTGAGAAAATCTAAATGTTGTTACGGATGACCTAAGGTACGAACCTCTAAAGGCAGAAAACATGAAAGATGATGAGCAATTTGGTATTGATGAAAAGAATCTCATGGAGGAAGCAAATGATGATGAATTTCACCAACTGTTGCTGGTGTATAATGAAATCGATTGGGATGTGGCTAACTCCACCTGCGACCTAACATTCTCATCAATAGATTAGATGAGACTTGTCTAATCTTGAGTTGTAGAGAGGAATGTGCTTTGACAATAGAAAAGACTTACAACATGTCGTCAAAGTGTGGCATGTTAACAAACATTGTCAACACCAAGTGATGGAGTTGACTTCAACTTTGTGGGCGATCAAATGTAGGATTGCACAAGATGGGTACATGTGGCATCTTCGTATATGTTTGCGAAAGAAAACACAATTATGGAAAATCGAGCAATTAGACGAGCCACACAACTCTATAAATCCCAATGTAGAACGTGGTTATGCCCGATGTAGATCCAAAACGCGGTTATGTGGCAGTCATGCTTACGCAAGAGATCCAAAATATTATCTAGATAGATCAAACAATAGCTATCAATAATTCAGTACAAATAATCAAGAAAAATATAGACTCGAAGTAAACTACAAGCGAATATGGGATGCAAAAAGGAAGGTAGTTGCAAATTCATTTGGATATTAGGACGCGTCACACACTAGATTGCCAAGATGGTTGGCGACTAAGAAGAATAAGAGTCAGGGGACAAACATTGAGCAGTCACGCAGATAGTGGGCTATTGATGAGATAAGGACAGAGCATCCTCAATTTCGTTGTGTGTTCTTCGCATTTGAAGCATTAATAGAAGCATTTAAATATTGCAGGCATCTTCTACAGATCGATGCGACTTTCATGTATGACAAGTATAGAGGGAAGCTAATGATTGCTATCTCCATTGATGGTAATGGACACATACTTTCGGTTGCATTTGCAGTTGCAAAAACTAATCTACGGATTCGTGGGGATGGTTTTTGAGGATGTTGTGCAAACACGTGATTAATAGAGATGGTATTTGACTTATTTCTAATCATCACTCTAACATTCCGGAGGCGATCATCGCACTGGCCAATGATTTTTCCCCCAAAAAGATATCACCATTATTGTTTGTGACACCTGATTAGTAATTTCAACACCCATTTCAAAAATAAACCCTTGAAAAACCTCCTTTCCCGAGCTGCTGCTTAACATTGGGAATGAAAATTTAAAGCGCGCATGGAGCGTTTTGCATGCGTATCATCACAAACTCCTTAATGAGTGCAATACGTCCATGCAATCCTCAAAAAATTATGGACTCAATCGCATGACAGAGGCATGTGATACGGATGGATGACTTCTAATGGTGTTGGTATGTATGAAATGCAAGTCTCGTTCATTTTCCAATGATTTATTTATCATTGATCTAATATTACTTAAGCGAAACTATTTTTCAATTGTAGAGTGTTTTAACGGTGTATTAAAGAGGGTACGATTCTTGCTGGTAACAACGATGTCTCAAATGATTTACTACATATTAGTAACATACCACGATCGATGCAAACAAAGATCAATGAAACAATATCTAATGGCCTCTCCTACATAAAATATGTCACAAAAAACTCACACATTATGAACAATCTGCAAGGAGGCATCAAGTCAATTTGATAAATCGAGACACATGTGAGTTTGAGGTGCTGACTAGATAACATGGAGATCAAATGCATAAAGGCAACAATACCCATCGTTATCCTGAAGGATTGGGTGTGCAGTTGCAAGAAATGGCAATCGTTTGGTTTCCCTTAATCACACGTGTTGGCCGCATGTGCCCTTATTCGAGTGAACTCATCGCAAGTCATTGATCCATACTATAGGATGGATATGTATGCACAATATTACTCATCTAATTTTAAAGCCATTCCAAATGAGAAGTATCGACCAACTTTTGCGACGAGGATCCTACCAGATCCAAGATGCAGACATGGTCGATGGAGACCCAAGGGAACGTGAAGGCAAAACAAGATGGATATTCCTAATGTTTTGAGGGCCTTGCGATGTGGCATATATCATCAAGAAGGACATATATGAATAACATGTGCTAATAGAGATCGTGCTCGAGTCCCTACTAGGAAGAACATGTGGTATTTGTCTTACAGAGAGTAAAAAAAAAATCAACCAAAGCTCAACCTTCCAATCCAAACCAATAATCGATTTTGTATTTTGTTTCTAATTGGCATGAGTTGGTAATTTGATTAAATTGATATTTTTAAGTATCCTAAAATGTTACGTTCTGAAAGTTTTAGGTATTCGTTAATGTTTTAACCTATATTAATGATTCGTTATGACTTTCCGAACAACACCACTAATTTTCTTAAATCACCCAATTGTGGTTTGTAAACCAATGGATCCAGGTCCATTGGATCCTTCACTTTTACCTCTATAATCTATGCATAGATCCTAGCAAGCTTGGAGGGGTCAGTTAAAACTTTTAAGATGTATACGTCTAAAGTTGATGCATAAACTTATAATACATATATATCAACTAAGATGTTTTTAATTAGAAGGTGTACAAAATAATGTGTGCGACAAAGATGAGGTTTCATTGATCGAAGGTGAAGTACCATTCTCGAATGATCCTATATCTACGTTCTTGTAGTTTCTACGAGATTTCACGTGTATCATTTTTAGCCTTGATTAGGCTTTGATTACTGCATTCGTTGAGAAATGACACCCAGAGACACGTACATTCCACATGCAATGTAGCGAGTGCACAATTACACTTCAAGACATGGAGGTACAACTCGACTTACCTATTGAAGGTATGCCTACTACAGGAACCATCGATACTAATTATGTTGAGGTGTGTGAGAGGCTACTTGGTAGAATTCCCGTTGGAGATGATATTATTAGGAATAGACCTAAAGTCGAATGGCTTCAACATAATGTACCAGCTATACAGGATGACAACGATGAGGAAATGATGCAACGTTATGTTCGGCCGTACATACTATAACTTATCGATGGTTCTCTATTAGCTGACAAGTTAAACCAATTTATACATTTAATTTTTCTCTTGTTACTTGAGGACCTTCAAGCAGCTGGATAATATAGTTAGGGAAGTGTGTGTTTGACTTATTTGTATAGGGAGTTGTGTCACGGATCTTGCTCTGTGCGCAGGAGGTTGCAAGCGTGTCAATTCTTATACAACTGACAGCTGTGGGCATGAGATAGGTTTCCATTTATAGCACCAAGCCATCTAGGTGTTTCTAGAGCTCGACCTCGAACATTGGATGAAGAATACATTCCTAATGACGTTTCATTGGAACATAGGTAATAAAAATATTTTTTGGAATTTCTATAATATTAAGTACATTTTATTTTTAACTAATTTATTGTTTTGCATACAGATGGATCAATGCATTTTTGGTTACTCAGACTGCGAAACACGTCTTATCAACTTACCGTGATGCATTCAACTCGTAGAAGGAGGATGCTATGGTCGGGCAACCTTATGCTGATGTCATCAGGTCTTTTCTCTAATATTGTACTAAAGTTCACAATACGTGGCTATCAATGTGTCCTCTAATTGTTTTCCACATAGTCGAGTGGCATCGACCAAAAAGGATAATGAGACAATTCAGAATACTACATGTCGTGCCACTAAATTGTGAATATGACACATGACTGCACCATATCGAATTGCAAGGACACTTTCAAGAAAGTTGGGTAGTTTATTATGCAACCTTAATACAGATGTGAGAAAATCGTGGTGATAGCATAATCACAATGGAACAAGAAGGAGGAAACGATCAAAAAGATTACATTTCGTGGCATCGATCAATCACCAGACGATTCATTGGACACGACGGGGCTCCACGTGACTATTCGGTAAGCTTAAAACTATTAGTTTGTTTTCCTCACAAGTTATATTTTAAATTGCGTGTATTTACACTTTTTTATATTAGTGTAACTTGGGGTATCGACTGTGGCGAGTGTTAATTAAGGATGGGTACGAGCAAGCTCTTATTGCGCTTGATGAAGGCATTAAAATCTTAGATGAAAATGAACAACATAGGTCTACTATGTGGAGTGATGGAAATGTTTTCAACCTGAAAATACATGATGAGACATTTGAACAAGAAAATGAAGAAGAGGATTAGGGTCGATCAAATAGAGGGATGAGAAGAAAAACAACACAGACAGAGACTATAGGTAAGAGTAGTAGCCGTTCTCCTCCACCACGTCTATATCGTAGGACATAGACTGTTGCTGAGAGTAGCAGATGTTCTTCTCCACCACGTCCATCTCGTTCGAGATCGAGAAGGACAAAGACTGTTGGTGAGAGTAGCCAATGCTCATCCCCACCTTGTCCTTCTTCTTATGGTACATTCCTCCATCGCACCCAATGCAACCGAAAACTCATATCTTTGACCCTAGGGCGTGACCATAAATCTTCATCCTTACCATTCAAATTCTTATGCACCCAATTCTCATATTCATATATGGACCATGGGATTAGACCTGTGCAGCGGGCGGGTTGCCCGTGTGGCTCCCCCAGGCCCGCCTGACTTGAGCCAGGCTTGGGTTCTTGAAAACATAATAAAGCTCGGCCCGACCCAAGCCCGTAAAAGCCCGTAATTATAATGGGCAGGCTTGGTTTAGTTTTTTGAACCTGAGCTCGGCCCACATAGCACATAAACTCTTAAATCTCTATATACAACTTAAACAAATTAAATGGTGGTTGTGACTTGTGAGAATCGAATCATGAACTTGGAAATCACAAGAAACTCCTACACCACTAGGCCACAAGTTTGCTTGTGTTACTTTTTAAAATTAATTTTAGTTATATAAATCAAGTTAACTATGAATACTAAAAGTCTAAATAACTAGTTGCATATCTTATAATATCTCAATGAAATCTTTCATATAATATCTAATATTTAAGAATCTAACTAAATCGAGAAAAAAAAAGAAAATATTAACACGCAAGTTGTGTTGTTTGTGCGCACAAACACAACTCATGACCTCGGTTCGCAGTAGTGGCGGCATTGATTGTTGGTCTACCTTCTGAAGTTTTTTTAACTTATCTCACTTCTTTCTTCTTTCTCTTGTCCTCTTATCTCTTGAGCCTTGTCTCATCTCTGCTCCAAAGTTTATAATTTAGATCTTATTGGTCATCGATGCATCATCGAATCTAATGCTTTTGAGTTGATCTTGTTTTTCAACACTATTCATTCTTATTGCTTGACATTGAAGGTAACCAAATATATGCATTTTTTTATGATTGCTGACCTTTAATGGTTAAACAACAAACATGAATATGTGATTTTACATTTAGTTCCACTTTTCCTCAAATATAAACTAAAAGATATGCATTTGTTAAGGCCAAATATATCGTTACATTAAATTATTGAATATACTCTCCCAAAACATTTATCTAACCCATTTCTCCACTTTGCAAGTTTGCATGTAATGATGCACACACATCTTTCTCACTAAAACAACCCCTTACCAAGGTTGATCTGTTCTAGGGACATGATATATATTAGTTATATCAAGCAAATAAAATAGAAAAGCAAAGAAGTGAGACAAAGTAATCCTTTAAACAACCTTTCCAAAGGTAAGAAAAACCATTGAACCATGCCTCAAAGCCAACACTTAGTGTTATTAGTTAAATGTCTAGACACTTAAAAGTTTCTATTTTTTTGCAACGCATAATCAAATTCCACCACTAAGTACAGTAAAAAGTTGTGCATTGCTAATTTTCCATCAAATAAAACAAATGTTTTATCCTTTATGTTTCTGTAAAACTTTGTTAAATATTAAGTATCTAATAAATTCGTGCTTTATGATTGTTTAGGATCAATGGCTCAAGAATCAAATTCTATTGTACTTGAAAGCAATAATGGAGCTTGTGCTGAGGATGGATTTAGTGAACATACTAAAGACAAGAAGCAACCAAGAAAAAAATCAAAAGTATGGGACCATTTCGAGTTAACTATAGTGAAGGGTGAAGAAAACGTCATATGTAATTATTGCAAAGATACGTATTGCGCATCTTCATCAAGTGGGACATCACACTTGAAATGTCACACTGATAAATGCTCAAGTCGTGTTAATACGGATATCAAGCAATTTTTGTTGGTTAGGGAAACATTGAGTGATGGAAGTGTTGCACTTATGAAACTTAAATTTGATAATAATGAATTGCACCGTTGCATTGCCATATTTTCTGTTGAAGGTTCTCATTCATTAGCTATTGCAGATGAAAAGAGTTTTTAGCGCATGATGTCTAAGGCATGCCTTAAACTTAAACCCTATAGTAGGCATGCTCTTAGGAGGGATATTCTTGATTTATATGCCAAAGAGAGATACGATCTCAAAGAAAAGATAATGAACATGCCAGGTAGAGTTTGTTTCATAACTGATAATTAGAAGAATGAACACACTAAATTCGGGTATATTTGTATCACTGCTCACTATGTTGATGATGCTTGAAAATTGCAAAAACAAATTTTAAGGTTAGAGCCTTAGTCCCTCCTTATGATACTAGATGAATAGCATATAAGATTGAGTTATTTTTGACACAATGGGATTTGAAACAAAAGGTGTTCTCAATTACTAGTGACAATGATTCTTATAATACTTCCATGTTCTCCATGCTCAAGTGGTCGGCTTGCTTTAAAACATCATCTTGTTTGTAATGGTGAATTCTTCCAAATTCATTGGTGCGCTCATGTAGTTAATTTAATTTTTCAAGAGGGATTGAAAACAATTAAAGGTATTGGCGGCAAAATTAGAGAAATGATAAATTTTGTTGATAGATCTTCAATCAGAAAAAAGAAGTTTTTTGATGTGGCCAAAAAGAACTTTCATTTAGAAGATAAAAAAAGTTTTAGACTTGATGCTCTAATAAGGTGGAATTCAACTTATAAAATGCTTGAGAATACTTTATACTATAAGGAAGTGTTTGATCATTTTGGGGGACATAATCATGCACTTAGGCTTTTTGAGATTTCAGCACAAGAGTGGAAAAATGATCTTGAGACCTACAAGTATTTGAATGTGTTTTATGAAGTGACAGTAATGTTTTTAGCTCATAAAACTCCTACTTCAAACTTGTTTACTAAAGGAGTATGGAAGATTCACTCAAAATTGTTGGAAGTGGCAAGTGATCCTTATCATATTTTGTATGCAACAACTAAAGCTATGCATCCAGAATTTGACAAGTATTGGGCTGACTATAATGGGATCTTGAATTGTGTTAGGATTTTGGATCCCTGACAAAAAACTAATATTTTAAGGTATGTTTACGAAAAGATTTATGGCAAAGATCAAATGGATGAGATGGTTGATAAAGTTGTGGAAACTCTTCGAAGGTTGTTTGATGAATATAAGCAACCCACTTTGGGTGAAAATGTAGTTTCAAATAGTTTCAACGTTGAGAAATTTGTGGCTGATGAGTAGTTTAAAGATCTTGCTAGATTCTTGGAGGAATAATCAATATCTACCAAGCATACTAAGTCACAGTTGGATCTTTATCTTTAGGAGCCAACTCATAATAATAGCGAAGACTTCAATATTTTAGAATTTTAGGAAAAAAACACTATAAGATTCCCCGAACTGTCTAAGTTGGCACATGATTTGTTATCTATTCCGACTACAAGTGTCACTTGTGAATCTGCATTTAGCATTGGAGGTAAAATTTTAACATCTTCAAGAAGTTCGTTAAAATCGAAGACAGTTCAATTTTGTCGTATTATTTTTTATCATTTGAATTATTAATAAAAATATATGCAATTTATAATTTTGTTGAATAGGTAATTTTGTTTATAAATATGAATTGGAGAGCTCTAGTGATGAAGATGATTCAAATATTAATGACGAGGAGGACAATGAACTTAATGATTTTATATGAGGTAATCATTATTATATTTTATTTGGACCATTTTTTTGCTCAATAGTTAAATATTAATGTGCTATTTCTACTTTTTAAATTTCTTTAGGAATAAGAACATCAAGATTGAATTTCAAGAACTTGATTAAAACTTTGATGGTGAAGAAACTGGTGGATAGATAAATGATAAATTTTTGTAAGGTAACCGCTTTGCGTACAATTCTTTTTTTTTTTAACTACACCAAATATGCATATTCTATTTTTTTTCCTTTTTATGCATGCTTTGTTCTTGTTTTTATATTAGTACTAAATTATATTGAATACATAAGTAAAAATTAGTGTCTAATTCTTTTATTTATTTTTAGTAGAATTTTGAAGCATCAAGGTTATGATTCGTGAATTTCAAGTTTCAAGCACTTATTTTAGTGTTAGGTTGTTTTTTTTAGAAACAATACTTTAAATTATTTTAGATTTAGATTAAGATTGATCTCAATTTCGAAGCATTTCGAAGCAGTGTATTCTTCTCTATAGTTATGGTGATTTAATAATATTTATTTACTTTAACAAAAAAAAATACTTTTTCATCAAAAAAAATACAATACGTTTTTTTGAAATTATCACTACCAAGCCCGTTTAAGCCCGTTGAAGCTCGACCCATATTAGGTTTGGGCGGGCTTGGGCCGATAAAAAAGGGCTTGGGCGCTTGGACATAGCTTTTTTTAAAAAAACCAGCATAGGTCCTGCCCAAGCCCGCTCAGGCCCCCCGGTTGAACAGGTCTACATGGAATGCCTAGACATTCAATGTATAGTTCACGACCTTAGTACAATCCGAGTCCATTTACTCCACCATATTTTAATTACGGTATGCCATATAGTGGAGATGGCTCCTTCATGAACCTGTTATGCATGTCGTCACCTCATATTCCTTTCGGCCAACCACATGCATGAAGTCAGTATTTCGAAACGGTTCACCTCATATCGTTGATAGCATTGGTACCAAAGGTGAGTCGAATGAAGTAGAGGAAAGAAGATCAATCGACTCAACAAAATTCAAACAAAGATCGACAACCTCAACAAACCCAACCGAACATAGAAACACAACTTCCAACTTGAAATAAAGTACATTTGGTTTACATCACGGAGCAACAACATCAACGTCACCATAATCGTCAATATACCTACATGAGTTTCTTTAATGTCGTGGTGTTTTTTGTAAATTTAAATATTTGGTTAATTAAATTGTAAACTTTTTTCATTGAATGGACTTATTTTTTAAAAAGTTGCTTATTTTTTAATTTTTACTAACCTCTTCTCATCGGTCTCTCTATCTCTATCTTGGTGTCCCCAATTGGTATAGCTTGCTTAAGGTTGCATGAGGTTTGCATGTGCTTTATGGGGTTGCATGGTGTTTACATGGGGTTTGAATGGAGTTGCATGGGGTTGCATGAGTTTACAATTGCAATTGGTGTGCGAGTCATCCATATCCACCTCAAAATATGTTTGGACCGAAACTTGTATCCACCTCGAGATATGTGCATGCACAAGTTTTGGTGTAAACCTTAGGATCGTGGTTTACTATACATGAACAAATCACTCATTCTCAAAAGGAGTAATTCATACACTTTTTGGTTTGAACAAATAACTCATTCTAAAAAAGAGTAATTCATATACTTTTTGGATTGAATAAAAAACTCCTTAAAATGAGGAACTCATACAAAATATACATGCAAACCAATTTCTCCTTATGACAATGCGTGATCCATATACATGGATCCCACATCATCACCAATAACGCCTTGTCAAAAGGAGAAATACATTAATTTTGTAATTTTAAAGAAACCTTCCCTTCAAATATAACAGAAACCATACATTACTTGTTAAAATACCGCTTCTTATAGTAACTCACTTTTTTGGTACATAACTAATTCATTTTTGACACCACCAAATAGACACCGACTGATGAGTCGACCTTGTGCAATACACCTGTTCGAGATGTATGCGTACGACATATTGGACGACACATTCGTTGTCCATTTGTCGTGGTGTCATAAGTGAGTTAGAAAATAATTCTCCAACCTAAAAATAAAAGATGTATAAGACAATATTATAATGAGACGTGGGTGTGGGGAGGGAAGGGGTGCACATTCTGTTGGGTGGGAGGGCACACATTCTGTTGTCTGGATGTTTTCTTTATGTTATGGTGTAGGGCACAATCTAAAGATTGAAAATATGCAATTAATTCACATAAAATAGGGCACAAACAAGTTTGAGACATACTAAATATAAAAACGACTTAATTTGATACTATTATTCTGAGAAATGTCTGTAGTTTAATCAGATTTACCTTGGATTTGAAGATTAATTAATTATTCTTGTTCAAAACCCTTCATCTCCTTTAAGACCATTTTTTGTTGCAAGGTTATGAATATAATCCCCTTCCCTTTCAAATAGGCCATTTTCCACATGCATCCTCGTAGAAGTTAAGTTTCATTGAGTGTAGTGTACACATCATAGATGGTTAGATCTCCATATATATTATATATGGATGTTCAGTTTTTGCTACTTGCAAATGTACTAATTAAGTAACTTGTAAAATAAAAATTTTTGATTTGATTATCTCATATACTAATTATAGATTTTGAGCCTCCACCGATATTCTAGTTTAATCAATCGGTGATGGTTCCAATAACTACTTTTCGGCTCTATTTGGCAACAATGGCTGATAATGTTGCTTAGACCTGATAATAGTTAATAGCTGATAATTTAGTAGCTAGTAGTAGAAAGCTGGTAATCTAGCTTATCAATTAAAAATTGTTTGGACAAATAGTTGATTGAATGGTTGAAAATGCAAAATGACATAAAAGGACATATAACACAATTAAGTGCATTAATTATGTATATAATAATATAATTAATTTATATAAAAATCAAATGAATTACTATATATAAAAGGTAATTAACACGTACGTAACATATCTTGTGTTTTGCCTAAACGTATTTATCTTAAATATTAATATCTTTCTTTCATTACCTAAATATAAATATCTTAACAAGACCCGAACAATAAAAAACAAAACAAAGACACTTATTTCGCTGCACGAGTTGGGAAGTTGGGAACTTGAAGGTAGGATTGGAAAGGAAAGATATCTCGCATTTTTTTTTTTTTTTTTTTTTTTTTTTTTTATAAAAGCTACCCAATGTAGTGACGCGTGTCGAACGCGTCAATAAAATAAAGTTTCCTAAACCAATTATTTTGTAGAATAGTGGCAAAGGATCGATCCCAAAGAGATTATCAGTCTTTCTTAGGTCAAAAATAACAAAAAGAGAAAATCGAGGGTTTTAAATAAATAATTTGATAATTTAACTAACTAAACTAACTAAACCAAATAAACAAAATAATAAAAATAACTTTCAAATAGTTTCAAGAAAACACTTAGGTTTACAGTTCCACAAATCAAAATCAGGATTCAATGGCAATCACAGTCTTCAATCTTCCCCAAAAAGTTATTAATTTATATTCTCCTAGATTAGCTATAGAAAATCGACATCAGCCAGAAATTCCTCGTTCCTCTAATCTCGATAGCCAGGACGTCCACCACTAACTACTTCCCTAATCAATGCATAGCTCTAGACATGCGCCAATCATGTTTAACACACTAACCAATAATATGGATATGTTGGAACACTAATCCTAAATAACCAGATCTCATCCGCTTCCGATTTAACCTAAATTCAATTGTTGCACACTCAAGAACCGAAAGAGTTTTGCGATAAACGGGTGAGTGTTCTTCACTTTATTAGTCCAAAAAATAATTACACAAATACTATCGGTCCAAATTACTATTGGTTGTCCCCCTAAAAGCATGCATTGGCCGTATACATACCCTAGATGTAAACCATAAACCTTAAAATCAACAACAATGAAATATGAGAACTTAAACTAAATTAAATAATAAAATAATAGATCTCGCATAATATGCCATGAATCCATAATCCCGACTTGTTTCCCCTCCGACTAGGCAAGGAATTGATTAGTCGAACATGACCGTCCAAGAAAGTCGATAACAAAACAATAATAGTCGGTGTTCTATTAATAATACCCTAGGTTCCTAATATATAAACTACTAAAAATTGGTCTCGGGAGGTGAGAGACACTAATTTTAGGTGTTGGGGAGGTGACACGTGTGCCGAGGAGCATTGTATGGCTATTTTGGGCTCAAAAACACATTCTGGACACTTGTCACTGCTTGATTGGTTTGTCTGCTACCGTGCACTGACATTGCATTCTCTGATTGGTCCAGATCGCTGTTAATGACACTATTACGCTTGGTGTGCGTGACACGTGGAAGTTAGAGGCAGTGGTGAGAATCGCACGAAATCGGTGAAAATTTGGGAGATTGTGTTGATGCGCATCCGGAGGAAATCGAAGAGCAGCTGAATGAGGAGAAATGGTTTATCTCTGATGTGGTGATGGTGAGATGCCACGTGGCTGCACCAGATTGGTCTGTTTTCCTGCAGGCACTGACGTGGCAGCTCCTGATTGGTGAAGATCGATTGTGATATGCGTTTATGTCTGCCACATGTCACGCTCTGGTTAGAGAACAGGTTGTGAATGACGTGCTATTAAAGAACTGACCAATAGGAAGCTTCCACGTGTTAGCTGTCTCATATTCTACCACTGCAAAACACGTTACTCGATGCAAATTGTCTGACATCCGATCACTACAAGTTAATACTTCATTTTGAGTATTTTTTCGCCACGAATTCAACCGCGCACTCCGTTTCACCTAAAAATGACCAATAAATATAATTAAATATATATTTTAGAGAATTTCTATATTTAAATATATTAATATAAAGTACTAAATATATATAAATACTGACTTATCATGTTGCGTCTACAATTTTAGTCGATTAACTAAATTATTTTTAAAATAAGTTTATTGTCAAACACAACTTATTTGTCAAACTAGTGTTGGAACAAACATCTTTGGACATAGATTACAAGATGAGAATAGAAGAACCAAACAGTGACTGAGGCACGTAATTGCTCTCTTTTAGACAAGATTTCTCCTTACCAATCAAAACCGCATACACACAATGGGATTAATCGAAACTTGCCATCAAGATACAATCAAGTCTCTAATGGTTGTTGGTTGATGTGTGTGCAACACAACTCCAACCAAGAATACTATTTGAAGAACTTTTGATAGAATGATGCTATGAACAAGAACACACTTTGATTTAAAAACCTTTTGTGTTTCAATTTGTTTCTCAATGTGACTCAATGTATTTAGTACGTACTAGATCTCTTTAATTTATAGAAAATCAAGAGAATTGGTGTTTATACATAAAGAGGTGAGTTTTGGTGTAAATATGTACTAAAAAATGGACAAAAAATAGATCAAATAACACCAAAAACTTGCACATATTCCTTCTAGGCACTGAGGCGCCGACCCAACACTTCAGCGCTAGAAACAGTGGAGATTCTGGTGCTGGTGCTGAACCTACAATTTATGTTAATTTTCAAATTATATAGACATATAAATTGAAAATGACATTTAGAAAATAACACGACAAAAAAACATATAGCATCATTCTGAAATCGATGCATAAATGAAAGTGTCTTTTGGACTTGAAGTTTTCACTTTGTGCAAACACTTTAAAGTTTCATCCGGTACTATGGTGAACAGATCTTGAACCAAGAACCCTTGTGACAAAATTGAAAATATCAAACATCAAATTTATGTAAGTAAGAGTGTTATGCTGATTTCACATAATGGCATTTATGCAAATCCTATCTTTCTTGAGTGCTTAGAGTCGGTTGACTCATAAGAAGTGGCCACACTTCTACACCCATATAGGTAAGTCTACTTAAGTGAATTTGCTAGTCACTCTATTCGACTTATTAAGACCCAATTGTGAACCTTCGTCATGTAGAAACCAACACTAGAACCGGGAAGGGACCTTTTATAATATAAATTTTCTAGTGTTCCGCAATCTTTACTTGACTTGTTAGTACCACATTGAATTTATTCTGTATTTTTAAGAAGTAAGTTGGGTTCCCATCAAGTAACAATTGAATTAGGTAAACCTAAGTCCCATTCCTTTTGATGTATGAGACACCATATCTCTAACAAGACCCTTTGTTAATGGATCCGCTAAATTCTTGTTAGATTCCACGTAATCAACTGTGACAACCCCACTTTTGAGTAACTACCTCAAAAGACTATGTCTTAGACTTATATGGCTAGACTTTCCATTACAAGTCTTGCTTGCGACCTTATAAAGAGTTGCTTTTTTATCACAATTGATTAATATAGTCGGACATGGCTTGTTCCATAATGATATCTCTATTAACGAGTTCCTAAGACATTCCGCTTCTTTGCTTGCATCTGCTAGGGGTAATTATTTATGATGTCATTGTTAAATAAAAAATACATGTTTGTTTCTTTGAGCTTCAGGAAATAGCTGCTCCTCCTAGTGTAAAAATCCATCCACTAGTGGACTTGGAATTTGACTCCACGTTATTCCAACTAGCATCACTGTAAACTTCCAATACTGGAGGACATCCATTAAAATGTAGACCACAATTAAAAGTCCCATTTTTGTATCTAAAGATCCTGGTAACCCTATCAAAATGTTATTTGCTTGGATTACTAGTGAACCGACATATCATACAAACCGCGTAAGCTACATTTGGTTTTGTGTAATACATAGCATACATGAGACTTCCTATCACACTATAATACTCTAGTTGTGATTAAAACCTACCGGTGTTCTTTACTAGTTTCAAATGAGGCTCGATAGGAATAGAAACTGACTTTTGATCAAAATGACCAAAATATTTTAGAATCTTTTCAATATAATGAGATTGAGAGAATGTAAGATCATTATCTTGTCGTAAGATTTTGATTCCCAAAATTAAGTCGGCTTCTCCTAAGTCCTTCATGTCAAAACTAATAGACAAAAGTCGTTTAGTTTCTTCAATTAAGGCCAGTGAAGTCCCAAATATAAGCATATTATCCACATATAAACATATGACGACACTAACATCATTTTCAAACTTACTATAAATACATTTATCAACATTATTGACTTTGAATCCAAATGATTGCACAATCGTGTCAAACTTCTCATACCATCGTATATGAATTTGCTTCAAGCTATAGAGAGATTTCACCAATTTGCAAACTTTCTTCTCTTGACCTGGCATAACAAACCTTTCGGATGTTCCAAATACATATATATATATATATATATATATATATATATATATGTGTGTGTATATATATATTTCTTTCTCTAGATCACCATTTAAAAAAATCGTTTTTACATCCATTTGATAGATAACTAAATAATGATGAATAGAAGCAAAAGATATCAACACCTGAATGGATGCTATTCTTGTAACCAGTGTGTATGCATCAAAATAATCAATGCCATGCTTTTGTCTATAGCCCTTAGCTACAAGACGCACCTTGAACTTGTTTATAGTTTAATTGGCATTTAATTTCCTTTTGAATACCCACTTGCATCCAATTGCCTTTGATCCCATTCGAATATCAGAAAGTACCTAAGTATGATTCGATAAAATCGAATTCATTTCATCATTGATCGCTTCTTTCCAAAATGAAGCATCCCTTGATAAAATTGCTTGTTGAAACAAAATAGGATCATCATCAATATTAAGGAGAAATTGTGTTTGTTCCTTAATTTCACATCTATTTCCTTCAACCAAAAATGTTATAAAATTCAGGCCAAAGGATTTGTCAATATTTTGCCTTTTACTTCTCCTTACTTCAATGTTCTCACCATCGTTAGTAGGATGATTCTCTTGCTTATTAGAAGAATTTGAAGGCAAATCTTCTAGATTCCATTAGCTTTGTTCATCAGAATAGTTTAGAGGCATCTCCTCTAGATCCCAAATATTCGAATGCAAAAGAATGTCATGTGTTTTATTTAAGTGTTCAAAGAAGTGTACATCTATAGATTCAATTATATCATTAGTTTCTAAATTTAAGAATCTATATGTCATACTATGCTTTGAATAACCAATGAAAACTCATTTATTAATTTTATTCTTCAATTTAGGCCTATTTGATCTGGTTTCCTTACATAAGCTAAACAACACCAAACTTTAAGTCACTTAAAATTGGGTGTCGCTTGAACCATAACTCATATGAGATAACATTAATGTTTTTTAGTACAACCCTATTCAAAATAAAACAAGTCGAAAGAACGGTTTCGCCCATAAGTTTAAAGGCAAGTTAGAACTTAGTAGCATGGAATTAACCATCTCTATTAAAGTTTTATTCTTCATTTCTGCTACACCTTTTTGTTGTGGTGTATAAGGTGTTGTTACTTGATGTATAATTTTATTAGTCTAACAAAATCTTGTGAACTCCTTGGAACAATACTCACTACCTCTATCGGATCTTAGAGCCTTAATTTTCTTGTTATGTTGATTTTTAACTTCCGATTTGAAATCTTTTATTTCATAAAACTTATCTTTTCTTTTCAAAAGATAAACATATGAATATTTTGAAAAATCATCGATAAAAGTGAGAAAATATTTGTTTCTTCCTAAAGTAACATGACTTTTCAAATCACATATGTCACTATGTATTGAATCAAGAATTTCAGAAGATCTTTGAACCGATTTGGTAATTATCTTGTGAACTTTGTTTGTGCACATATCTCACACTTAGTATCATGATCAATTTTAAAATTAGTAATTAGGCCTAAGTTATGCATATTTCTAATTCAATGAAAATCAACATGGTCTAATCTACCATGCCATAAAAAAGATGAATCAATAATAGAGGAATAAAAGTCAACAATATAAGACGATTAATTCAATGTTATTGCATTCAACTTAATCATACCAAGAGTACCCCTTACCAATAGGAGCAACTCATTTGGACAAGATAAACATATCTGACTCATAGACAAAACTGAAACCTCTCTTATTGAGGAGGTCATCGGATATAAGATTCTTACATATTTTGGTTACATAATAAAATTAATCAAATGTAAGACTTTTCTCGAAGTAAGCTTGATATCCACCCTTTCTTTGTGAACCACTTTGGTGCGATTGTTGTTCGCCATGCATACTTTTTCACTAGTGGCAAGATCTTCGTATGTCTTAAAAAAGTGGCAAGATCTTCATATGTCTTAAAAAGACTATGGTCCTTGCAAATATGTATGGTCGTGCCAGTATCCAACCACCACCCAACTTCATTTGCAACCGAATTGGCTTGACAAACCATTGTTATGAGTTCCATGTCTATGTTCTCCACATTATGACTTTCTTTGACTACTTTCTTATTCTTCAAGAATTTCTTTTTGGAACGATAATCTCATGCATAGTATCCCGATTTGTCACAATAGTAACACTTCCCTTTCTTGTTCGAAGTATTTTTATTGGCATTTCCCTAAATTTTAAATTATTCTTAGCCTTAAAATTCTTGGAATGGTGAGATTCCACTAAATGTGCCCTTTGAACTGAATTCGAAATCCAAGTAATCTCCAACCTTCACTCTATCTTTCGAGAGTCCTCCTCAATTCGAAGATGGCATTAGAAGGATTCAAGAGTATAACTCTTCTCCTCATGAATGAGTCTCTTCTTGTAATTATTTCAATTTGTAGGCAACTTAAGAATAATTACAACAACTGGAATTCTTCTCAAAACAGATTCCAGCCATTTTAAGATCAACGATCTTCTACAAGTCATGTACTTGTGCAAGTAGAGATTTGTCGTTGGTCATCTTAAAATCTAGATAATTCAAAATTAAAAACTTACGATTGCTAGACTCCTTAATTTGGTATTTGGTGTTCAGCACAGTCCACAACTCTTTCGCCGAATCAATGGTTCGATGTGCCGCATAGACATTATCGAAAAGTGCATTAAAGATGTAGTCTCGATAAAGATAATCATCCGCCTTCCTCGCGGCATGTCGATCCACCACTTCGTTTAAGTCACCTGGAGTTGGTTTGAGTAGGGTCTCAAGCACATCATCAAGGATGTACACCAATTTGAGAGATGTGAGAAATAACATCACTTTCTCTTGCCATCGAGTGAAATTGTCGCCGTCGAACCTTTTGAGGCGTGTCAAATCATGGATCATGATTTGAATGGAACGAGGAACAAACCTGCCATTAGAATTAAGTTTGGAGGATAATGAAGAACTACCATTCCCATTCATTTGCATAATTCTGTCTAAAGTTGAAGAAGCTTTTGATGAAGATATATTCTTGTCTAAAAATTGTGGGAACAAATATCTTCGGATAGAGATTACAAGATGAGAATGGAAGAACCAAACAGTGACTTTAGGCCCATAATCGCTATCTTTTAGACAAGATTTCTCCATACCGATCAAAACTGTACTTACATAATGGGATTAATCGAAACTTGGAAACTTGCTTCATAATACAATCAAGTATCTAATGATGCTATAAATAAGAACACATTTTTGGAGAATGATGTTATAAATAAGAACACACTTTGATTCAAAAATATTTTGTGTTTTAATGTGTTTCTCGATGTGACTCAATGTATTTAGTATGTACTAGATCTTTTTTATTTATAAAAAACCAAGAGATTTGGTATATATATGTGAGTCTTGGTGCGAATTGGTACAAAAAGGACAAAAAATGGACCAAATAACACCAAAACTAGTACCTATTATTTCTAGGCGCTAAGGTGCTGAAGTGCCATAAATAGTGGTAATTCTGGTGTTGGCGCTAAGGCTGGCGCCACAGCGCTAGACGCAGAACCTACAACTAGCTTATCAACTAGATTAATTATAATCTAGTTGATAAACTAGTTTATGCCTACCAAACAGAGTCATCGTGTTTGATTCATTCAAGAAACCGCAGATTTGTTCAAATATGTTAATATTGGTTCTATATATTCTATGTTTATGTACATCCCTCTCAACGATTGTTTGTGGATCTGTGCGACTATTAGATTGATGATTTTCTTTAGGTTTTTCGCATTTAATAAGTAGTTTGTCTTCCCTTGCTGGAAACTTCAACTTTGTATTCCCTTGTTGAAAGTCTTAAGTTTTCTACCTTGTTCGAAATTTTGTTTGCCATTATGTGGTTCTAGCAGTGTTTATGTATAGTTAAGTGTTCTAGATATTTATAGAGAACAATCCTTAATTGTCACACTGTTTCAATGTTACAGTAACATAATTGACAACCAATTTAGATAGATATTCTTTTGAACAACAATAAGAATTATCGAGGCTTAATCGACAGTGACTCGCGATGCCAATAAAAATTCCAATTTTTTATTTTGTATTTTGTAGGCATTATTTGATCTTGGGACCCTACTTTTATTTTGGTGCATGGTGTTGGGTTTTGGGGTTCATACGCAGCGGAGATTACAAAATAATTTTGATAAAAACCCCAACAGGATCCGAATCTAATTCCATTAAAAACGTTTAAACCATGAAAAACTTAATCATACCTCAGTCGCAATATACCTTTCTGAAGGTCGATCGATCTCTAAGGCGCTGCCAACGACAAACGCCCTCTACCAGTAGTCCACACACGAACGGCGGACGAGATTCGAAGTGCTAGCTTCGAGAGAATACCAAACCTTTTATTTTTCTCTCCAAAACGATCCAAAGCATACCAAAAACCCTAAGTCGTTTCTTAAACGAAAAAAGAGTTTTGGCCTTTTGATCTTTTGTCTGTGTATTCTAACTTAAAACGTCTATTTATACAACCCTTGTATATAGACGATTAAGTAAATTACACATATACCCCTACTTAAAGAAGTATAAGTGTAATACACTACAAGGACGTTTCCGTCATGAATTTTATCATATAAAAATCATTTTTCTGAATCATCTTAAAATCTCGCAAAACCATTCTTATTGTGCGACCCAATAGGCTCATACAACGTTGGCGGTGTACCAAAACACATTTTGGTATACAAGTCATAAGCAGTCTCTAGCAAGACATTATGACTACCCAAGTTGTACGAATATCAAATCGATACAACCTAATCAATAGTGTATATAGCATCCTTTTGTCACACGATATCATTTTGATCAAACGTAAGGCATGGAATTGTCATCCAACATGTTCAATCGTACTAGTCTCGATCTCTAGGTAGACTGAAAACATCCAAGTGACATTGATCAATATCAATTCACTTAGACTAGGCCTTTTAACAGTCTAACACATCGAGGATCCACTAGATATCTCTCTTTATATGAGAGGGACAAATTCTATCTCGATTACACAACTTCACCACATTGCTCACACAGTAACCAATCACAACCTTTATAATCGTTCGGTTAAAGACAACGTTTGATTATGTCAAATTACTGTGTTCCTAATGTTGAAGTCTCCGGTAATCTCAAGTCAGAGGACTGGAATATATACCTATCATGAGAAACAACTATGACTTAATCCATGTGATGTTCTCATAGCGGGTCGGTCCAGTACTTTATTCCCTAACAAGTACTCGTGATCTTGATTCTTATCCCTATACGTATAATCATCATATGATCATCAATCAAGACTCGCACTAGTCTTAATTCATTATAGTTACCAGTATAATGATCGACTTGGGACGTTTAGAATATTTATGTAAATACCCATGGATCTTATTATAATGTAAACATGCAAATTAATTATAATAAACAACAAATGAAATCCTCTATTTTATTAACTAAAAGTATTCATAAATACAGTTAATGGATTGACCTAGGGCACATGCCCCATCACATGGGAACCCTAGCTGTGAACCCTACTTAAAGTCATGACCCTTTCATGTTTGGAGATGGCCATGTGTTGCACATTAATTAAGATAGTATAGTGATGTTATAGCATTTCCCTGTAGTATGTTTTTGGAAAGCTATAAAATAGCTCAAATCCAAAGCCCAAATGAAAACACATTTTGGTTCTCCCAACGTCCCTTTAAAATAGTATAAACATTTATTTCGATTAAAGTCACCCATTTTAGATACCTTAGACATTGTGTCCCTTAGTTATAGGAACTTGTCATTAAGATGGACATGTTATTGCATTGCACCAAACTCAATATCACGATTAGGTTAATTTCTTGTGTTCGTGCAACGCATTGGATATACTTCCATTCAGTGGCAGAACTAGAAATTCTTGTTAGGTGGGGCGAGCTTTAACCTTAACTTTTTCCAAACAAAAAAATATTCCCTCCGTTCCGTATTATCTATCACATTATATTTTTTCTTATTCCACAATATGTGTCACATCAGAAAATCAATGGTGCATTTATGCCCTTTTTCTCAATTTTACCACTAATTTAATTAGGATTGCACTTTTCCACATTAATTTCTAAAGCAAAAACTTATGAAAAATATGCTATTAATGAGAGGTAATTTAGTCTCCAAGTCTATCTGTTTAAGACTTTCAATCATCAACTTAATTCCTATGCACAAGCCCAAATGTGACAGATAATATGGAATGGAAAGAGTATATTAGTATGAAAAACTAAGCATAACAAATTTTTTTGACAATGCTGCACCCAAGACACTTCAAATACATCATTGTTTTACAATGTTGCACTTGTTATGTAGGGAGCCTGTGTCGACCATAGGGGCAAGAAGGACGAATGAGTTATACTATCAGAGAAACACATAGGGGTACTATAGGGGATTTTGGGGATTTGACACATGTCGAGCATTGCAAAATAATTTCTCATATTTTACTATTAACTTGTAGTAGTGTTAAATGAGATATCGTCTCCACACGGATTTTAGAAATCTTAAAGGAAAGTAAATTTTTCTTGTTTTTATTAATTTAATTGATCTAGTTAAATGAGGATTGAAATACTAAATAACTTAACAATTATGATTACTAACTTAAATAACCAAACTAACTAAAATAATCTAAACTAATCAAATTCAAACTAAATTAAATAATATTCAAATATGATTCAATATAAATAAAGGAAAATGTAAACAAACCCCCATTAAACAATATAATATATTTGGATTACTTTCAAACACTAGAACATAATATTACTTCACTCTATAGTTATAATCATAAAACATGAAATCTTGAAATCATTAAACCTTACTTCATAATAGGTTGATAGCTTTTTGCCCGCCACCAGTTTTCCTTAATTCAATAGAAATGCAACATTCTTATTATTGTAAATCTACTTATTGGATAAAATATAACACCATAGAAATATGATAGCATTATGTTCGATAAAAATCATGCTTAATCTAAGCTAATATTACTGAAGCTACACAATAAACAACTTAGAACACAATTACCTAGAACATTCACTCAGGAAATGCCCTATACATTAATCCTAGTTACTACTTCTATAATTGTTGTCAATAACTATAGACATAGATTCAAAATCATAATACCATATAACACATTTGCAACTATGCATGCAATACTAATATCCTTTAATCGTAATATGCAAAAACAACTTGTTAATTCTATGATTGACGCGTATGAATAAGTTTAAAGCATTAAGTATATGATTCCTTAAATATAACTATCTAGCAATCCAAAATATACTACATTGTCCAGGGTTTTTTTAGATTGATAGACTGCTCACTCATGCTGGAAATAAACAAGGCATAAATATAATTAAAAGACATAATGAATGAATAAATATCTTAATATAAATCAAAGCTTCAAAGTATCTTCAAACATACACAATAAAACTAACCTAAAGCAAAAGGAAAAATCTAAAAGCAAAAGGAGAGAAGATGTGAGTTATTTCAAAGCTCCCTAGTCTTTTTATTGTCTCCATACGCATACATATCATAGATAAACTCAGATTCTTCATACTAATCTAAAAAAGTCGTAACCGACATTAGTGATTTTTCAGCGATTCCTAACTTATACACAAATCGCTAAATAAATCACTGAGTTTAGCTCTTAGTACTTCACCGATTCAGCTATCGAATTATAGTTCATTCTCTAATTCGTTGTGGATTCGCTAGTCTTCTTCTACTGCTGATTTTATATAACGATTCTTAGTGTTATTTCAAATCTCTTTGGATTTGCTGGTGTAGTTTTCCAATTGGCTCGTTATGCTTTTTTCCTCCTTTCTTTCACTTATTCATTTTCTGAATTAAAACCTAAAATAACAAAAATAGGAGAATACATAGTGTAATATCATCATTTATGCTTAAAATCAGCCTAAATTACACTATAAAATGTGTGTAATTATTTACTTGTCAAGATTAGGGGGTGCCCCTAGATCCGCCCCTACTCCCATTAAATAAACTCTCGATTTTTTGGGTTGCACTTATTAATCAAACTCTTCCCCATTAACTTTACAATAAATCTATGGGTATTGCAATTTGGACTCATGAATCTAAACTCATGGGGTGGTTTATAATGTTTTTACAAATATTCAAGGAGCATCAAAGAAAATTTACACGTTGTGTTTCCTTCATTTATTGCTTCAGGATGATTTTGAAATAAAAAATATTTTTGAGTCTGGATTCACGAGTCCAAATAAAACTACACTTAATCGATGCAATCTAAGAAGTGGTAAACACTTTCCTGAAAAAGTTTTATCGAAATTAATTCTCATTGACTTTGGGAAGGACCGACCCATGAATTTTGAAGTTTTAAGGGCATGAGTTTTTTGAAAATGGTATGATGATCAATACTCATCACTTTGCCATGAAAACAACATTTTTTGGACAAATTCCTTCATTTAGGCCTTCGAAATAATGAATTTACTATTTTTGAAAAGCTTTAGTTTGGTTATAACTTTAAGTAGGAGTTTCCATTTTTATGTCATTTCTGACATTGAGTTTCTTATTTCTTCTAGTTTATGGTTTAAAGTATTTTAAGCTTTTTACTATTTTTGGCAAAATTAGAGTTATGCTATATAAAGCATCTTCGTGGTTGTAATTCGTTGGTTTTTGATTAATTAAAGAAATTTCAAACTTTAGTTCAAGTTCTTTCCTTAGATTGCTTTTTCGTGGATTTCGAACATTTGATTTGGAAGATCCTCGTCGCGTTATTAATTTTATTAGAATTACTTTTTTTATTAGGAACGTGACTTTAGTTAGTGATGATGGAAAAATTGTGGCTTAAGGTGAAGGGATCGCTAAGTTGTCTACCAAATACTATAAACGACTTTATTCATCCCATTCAACGACACAATGACAGTTAGAAAGGATTGAATGGGGGAAAGTCCTACAAAAGGTGGCTAATAACCAATAAATAGGGTTCACAAAATAAAAAGTATGGTTATCCCTGAGAGATTTGTGAAAGTTATAAAGCAACCGGTAAATATGGGTTCACTATGGAATTCTTGAAGCATATATGGGGGTGGTGAAGTCAGATATTATGAGGACGTTCCAAGACTTTCACAGGAATGGCACGATAAATTTAGTGACAAATGAAATGTTGATTTGCTTAATCTCGAGAAGCCCCAGGCTTTGACACGTGTCGAGCATGCAATAATAATACCCACATATTTTATTATAATTTAAATTTGTAGTAGCGGTAAGTAGGATTATCTCTACAGGGATTGTATAACTTTCTTTAGTTTTAAAAAGTTTTTTGTCACGTTTTAATAATTACTAATTTACAATATTATTTAGAAAGTAATAATTAATTAAATAAACGTAAGGATAATAATCGAGAAATGCAATGCGAATAATGAAAACCTAGACTACAGGTAATTACTAACTAAATTGTAGTCAATTAGTTGTCGATCATGAAAGATGAGTTCAAACAATTGAATAATAAATTGATAGCCTTTAGCAAGCCATCGATTTTCCTAAATTCAATGGATCCATATTCTTATCATTGTAAATCAATCTATTGTATAAAACATAACAATAATAGAAATACGATAGCATTAACACTCAATGAAAATCATGCCTAATCTAAGTAAATAAAAACTAGAATATGCTAGTCAATAAATAACTTAGAATACAATCACTTAGAACATCCACTCAAAGCCCTATAGATTAATCCTAGTTACTACTTCTATAATTTTTGTTAATAATCATAGACATAGAATCATAATTAAAATATCACAATACATATTGTGCACTATGCATGGAATACAAGAATTTTTAATTGTAATACGCAAAAACAACTTGATAAAATCATGATTGACGTGTATTGAATAATAATTAAAGAACTATTAAAATAAAGAACTCGTAAAAGACTTGCAACCATAATGTAGCAATCCCTTGGTCTAGAAAACGAACTAGTTAACAATAACTATGAAAAACTCCATTAAAACTTAAAAAAATAAAAGGAAAAGAATAGAAAATGGGAGAGAGAGAGAGAGAGAGAGAGAGAATTAATTAGGAGCTCTAATTTTTGTTTTGGCCTATAGAGTGGTTTAGATAGGCTAGAAACTTCATATCTTGATAGTTACAAATTTTGTGTAAATCACTTTTTATTTGGTTAAATCCGACTTGATTCATTTATCAACAAAACCTTCAATTTCCCTTCAAACTCGGACAATTAGTGGAGTTGGTAAGTCGTTTATGTGTATGTGCGAAGTGTTTTGATTTTTCGATTCCTCCAAACCACCCTGCTTTATTTTCTCAACTGTTTTGGTTGGGATATATTTAGTAGCCTCCTCATCTCAAATAGCCAAGCCTAGATGGTAAGGACTCCTCAATGAAGTAGGTGACAAGGGATTGATTCCTTATGCATATCCCATATTCTACTCCTAATTTTTCTTGCTCTTCATCAACATTATTAGCATACATCTCGAGGACGATCCTGTGGTAAGAATAACAATATAGAGTGATACAAAATGATGACTTCAATAAGTGACACGATCAAACTCATTCACTTGATCTTCATCAACTTTATGGTACGTATTTCGAGGTATGTCCTATAAACTTCTATAAAGATGTACATTAACTATTTTGCACTCTGCCACATAGGAACATAGCCTATGCCACTTTTGCATGGGTCATGCAAACACATCACTCCACCAATAGCTCATCGCAACATCATCACACGTCCAACTCACTGCTGCCATGTCATCATCATATCACATCAGCCTTGTGGGCCCCGATTCACTACCTCGAGATCCGCATAACACATTTCTCGAGGTAAATCTAACATAGGACTATTATATATGCATTTTACACCATTTTTGCCACGATTTATAGTCCTTAAAAACCTAAAATAGACAAATATAAGCTATTATAACAATGTTTACGAGACTTTACCTTATAAAACATACAAAAATGTACTAAATAATGTGTATAATTCATGACTTATCAAATACCCACAAACTTAGGGCTTTGCATGTCCCGAGCAAAGAAATATAAGACATGCAATTCAATCTAATGCAAACTAGACTCATAATAATGAAATCCTAAAAAACACATAATGTAATAGAACGAAATATCCTATATGCTTTACTAATCAATGCAAATTAAATGATCCTAAACCCGTTAATGACTAGTAATATCTTCCAATCTTTTGATGCACCAAATCAATACAAGAACACTAAAGCAAAGCTAAGATTTAATATCTGAATAGAGCATTGAATACTAAAGAATCCACAAATATAACTTATACAACTTATCTAGTCCATAGATTATTCAGAGTCAATAGGATACTAATAAACAATATATATTCAAGAATTCAAATATAGAAAAAGAAACTTCACTTAACTTAGGTAAAAGCACTTGTGCTAAATCTTTTATTTGAGGAGTTTTCATAACCATCCGCCTTTCTTTCTCTTATATATCACTCTTTTTTCATATATTTTTTCTTTTCATTCCATATGGTTTATTGCTCCATTTCCTGTGGATACCGTAATTTTCTTTTTTTATTGGAATACTTTTCTCATATTTTTCCCACTACTAGGTTCCCTGCTTCATTTCCTATAGAACTTGTGGGACTCTCTATTTCTTCATTGAAATGCTCTTGTTAGCACTTCTCACTTTCACTATAATCAAGCAAGTATTCTTTCCAACTTTGTTGTTATTTTTTCTTCTTTTATATTTTTTTCTTTTTATTTTTGACAAGCATTGCCTAGGTCTTCCCCCAAACTTAGTCTGGAACTAGTATTCCGTATCGAATAGAATGCAAACTTGTTTTGAAATCTATAGAGATTTAATTAACATGAAATCTACCTAAGGTCTTGTATCTCAATGGTAACATTTAAAACATTTTTCCTCATTTATCCCCTACTATATTAGTTATCATCGGGTAATACTCTATAGGCAACAATATTATCTTAAAAAATGCAATCTAAACACTATAAATTCCTAAGAATGAAAAATTAAACCCATGATAAACACCGTGTAATGCATGAAAGAAAATGAATGTATGAAACTATGCAAATGCAACGTATAACAATTAGATAGATAAGAAAAGAATAGAATAGAGTAACACAACCTTCTTACCACAAACCATAAAGAAGGAATAAAATTACCATAATCTCTCGCAAATCACACCATCCATCTCTAAATACCCCCAAAACTTAACTCAAACCTTATCCTCAAGGTTTAAGAACAAGTCAATAGTAAGACAGTGCCACGTAGAAAACATAGAAGTAACAAATGATATGATAATATGATATGTAATATAGAATGTAATATATAATCGCAGGATAGAGATGAACAAAAGTCTTCAAAATCTTAATCTATTAAATAAAATATATAATTGTCTTTGATACTTAAATGGTGCAATACATTTTGTGATAAAATTGTGTGTGATGTGAGTAAAGAAATTAAACTTTAACTTTTCAAATAGTCAAGAAAACAATACCATGTCATTCATTCATCAAATTATTGGAATTCAATTACGAGAAACTTCCAAACTTATTCTAGGCAATTCTACAATCCTACAATCATCAAATTTCAACTTTTAACAAAAGTCAGTAGTGTGTATCAACATAATCCAACATTTGTAAAAACCATCTCAATTTTTATTCAATAAAATCAAATCATCAAACTTTTCAATTGATATTTCCAAACATTTTATAATTCAAGAATCAGTAAAATTTCAAAAGTTATAAAAACGTCTAAAATACTCATTAAAATCATAGTAGGAAAAATCAATGTCTTGAAAACAAATTAAGTTTGGTTGGGTAATTATTTCATAAGAGTAAGTCTCCTTAGTAATATGCATTAGATGAATGTTTCAATTTTCAAATTCATGCTCCAATCAAATGATCTACACATTTTATTCTAGTGTAGGCTCCAAAACATATCAACGAATGTATCACTATTAATCTCATTTTCATTTTCAAAGCATGTTGAATAATGTAGTGTTTCAAAGCCTAGAACTACCTCTTGCTTTTCCATTTCTAGCCATTTCAAAATAATTCAAGCAACTGACAGGATTTTCGAAAAACCTATAAAATATATGAATAAACGATCAAAAATCTTATCGGAAGAATAAGAATGGTAATTGTATAGAAATCATTTCCTCAAGACATTGTTGGTACAAACCAATATATTTCTTTTTAACTTTCTTAATGCTTTCTTGATTAGTAATTACTCGTTTACATCAATTTAAACTTTCAAAACTACCCTCAAACTTATTTGAAACTCTCACTCAAACCAATTTACATAATAACATCTTGAATTGATACTTTACTAACAACTTCGTAATTTTTTTTTCTCTTAAAGTTGTGCAATGAGTGTGAGTATGAAATAGATTATAAGTTCATTTTTTTGGGTTTGGTTTTTTTTTAAATAATTCCAATTTTGTTTTGTTTTGTTTTTGTTTTTATTTTTTTTAGCTCAGGGATTCCTAAATTTTTAGAAATCGTTGTGAATTTGCTAATAAAATTGGTGAAAATGAGCCTTTGTGCTCCACTGATTTAAGTAGTGAATCATATGTATTTTTAAAATCGATGTGGATTCGCTTGAAAAGTTCAAAAAACTTGGTCTCAGTGGTCTACCGATTTGTCCAGGGATTCGTGGGTAAACCTAAATCACTGATGATTTGCTGGGCATTAATTTTCATTTTTTTGCAGTCAGTCACCAATTTAGCCAGTGAATTGCATTCAAGTTGGCATCACAATGAATCGTCGGTGCAATTATTTATATATTTTTTTGAAAATTTTTGAAAAATGTTTGAACTTTCACTTTAAAAATTTTAAAACCATAACACAATAAGAGTAAAAAGTAATAAATCAAGAAGTCAAATTAAAAAATTCAACCAAGTTTTGCGAGCCTGAAATTTTACAATTAACGGTAAAATCAACAAAATAGTAAAAATCAAATCTAGAGTTTCGGGTTCTTCTTAAAGGCCTGCAATTAATGAATCGACTTAAGTTAGTATTTGAAATTCCAACCAAGTCTCAAAACACACAATCCTAATTAGTAGTCAACTTCCTCAAAAGTAACTCAAATCATGCTAATTAAAATTTAAGTGAAAGTCAAACCTAATACAAATATATTGTACTTTCTTCTTCTTTCTCTTCAAGACTTTTTGTAACCTGTTAAAAAATCAATAATTAATGGAGTTTATGGATTAGCTAAAATGGTCAAATAACTAAAATAAAATAAATTAAACTAAACTAAACTAAAGTAAACTGAACTTAACTAAACTAAACTAAACTAGAAAGACATAAATGAATGAAAATAAATAATATAAGGATGAGTTTCCTCCCAACGAGCACCTTTATTTTAAGTCATTGGCTAGACTTAGCCTGAAAGATTATGTAACACCTACTACTTAAGAGTAGTCATGAACAAACGGATTCGCCATACCCTTGGGCAATGAAATAGGCATGCCCTCTTTGAGAATTTTGAGTTCATCTTGGACTTCTAACGCATAAGTATCCATATAGTCTTGAACGTCTAACACATAGTTATCAACACATAAAAGATTTTCAAGTGCCCTTTGTGTTCCATCCCCTGTTTCAAATTCCACAAGTATGCGTGAAATAGGAGGTGGATTCGTCAACACTAGAGGTTGATCTTCCTTCATCTCTTCATATGGTTTATATGGCCATTCTAAGATAACTTGAACTTCCTTTTTGGCTTCTTTTTTATTACTTGAAGGTTTAATCTGTATTACAATAGAACACCAATTAGAAAATCTTTTTCATAGTTAGACATACCTACCCCTTTCACACTTTTATAGCATTAATATTCATATTGATCATGATTGTTAGAGTAGGTAAGTCATGAAGCTATCCTGTAAAAAGTGTTAGAGATAAGGATCTAGATACAAAATAAAGAAAAACCAAAGAAAATTTAAACTCAATCCCCGGCAACGATGCCAAAAATTGACACGTGTCAAGCGTGCAATAATAATACCCACATATTTTACTATAATTTAAATCTTTAGTAGCGGTAAGTGGGATTGTCTTCACAGGGATTGTGTAGCTTTCTTTAGTTTTAAAAGGGTTTTTTTCCATAATTATTATTGATTAACTATAATATTTAGAAAGTAATAAATGATTAAATACACATATGGATAATAATCGAGAAATGCAATGCGAATAATGAAAATCAGACCATAGTTAATTATTAACTAAGTTGAAGTCAATTTGTTGTCGATCATGAAAAATGAGTTCAAACAATTCAATAATAGGTTGATAGCCTTTAGCCAACCATCGATTTTTCTAAATTCAATGGATCCATATTCTTATCATTCTAAATCAACTTATTGGATAAAACACAATATGACAGAAATAAGATAACATTAATACTTAATGAAAATCATGCCTAATCTAAGCCAATAAAAACTAGAATATGCTAGTCAATAAATAACTTAAAACACAATCACCTAGAACATCCACTCGAAGCCCTATAGATTAATTCTAGTTACTACTTCAATAATTGTTGTCAATAATCATAGACATAGAATCATAATCAAAATATCACAATACATATTTCGCACTATGCATGCAATTCAAGAATCTTTAGTTGTAATACGAAAAAATAACTTGTTAAAACCGTGATTGTCGTGTATTGAATAATAATAAAAGAACTATTAAAATAAAGATTTCATAAAAGACTTACAACCATAGTGTAGCAATCCCTTGGTCTATAAAACAAACTAGCTAACAATAACTATGAAAAACTCCATTAAAACTAAAAAGAATATAAAAAGAAAAGAAAAAAGAAAATGGGAGAGAGAGAGAGAGAGAATTAATTAGGAGGCCTATGGTTCTATTTATATTATTTTTTTAATTTTCGTTTTCGCCTCTGGTGTGGTTTAGATAGACTAGATACTCCATATCTTGATACTTACAAATTTTGTGTAAATCACTTTTTATTTGGTTAAATCCAATTCGGTTGATTTCTGAATAACACCTTTAATTTCCCTTCAAACTCAGGCGGTTAGTGGAGTTGGCAAGGCTTATGTGTATATGTGCAGAGTGTATTGAGTTCAATTCCTTGAAACCACCCTTTAATTTTCCTTTATTTTCTCAATTGTTTTGGTTAAGATATATTTAGTAGCTTCCCTTTTCATCCGAAATGCCTAAGTAGCCTAGACGGTAAAGACTCCTCAAAGAAGTAAATGACGAGAGGATTGATTCCTTTCTCATGCCTATCCCATATTTTACTCTAATTTTCTTGCTCTTCATCAACCTTATTAGCACACATCTCGATGACAATCCTGTGGTCATAACAACATCAAAGAGTGATACAAAATGATGCATGACTTCAATAAGTGATACAAAATGATGACATGACTTCAATAGGTAACACGATCAACCTCATTCACTTGATCTTCATCAACTTTTATGATACGTATCTCGAGGTAGATCATACACACTTCTTTAAGGATGTACATTAACTATCTTGCACTCGGCCACATTGGAACATAGCCTATCTCACCTTTGCATGAGCCATGCAAACACATCACTCCACCAATAGCTCATCGCCACATCATCACACGTCTAACTCACTGCTGCCATGTCATTATCACATAACATTTGTCTTGTAGGCCCCGATTCACTGCTTTGGGATCCGCATAACACATTTCTTAAGGTAAATCCAACATATGACTATTATATGCATTTTACACAATTTCTCACCCTTAATTCAATCATAATCCTTAAAAACCTGAAATAGACAAAATAATGTGTATAATTTATGCATATAATAGACAAAATCCAACATACTATTATATGCATATAATTCAAAAACCTACAAAATCGATACTGGAAGCATGCCACGGGCTCAGAGGTAGTCGCTGATTTTTCCTTGTCGATCCGCTAATCGACGAATCTACACCCACCTTCATAAAAAGGACGTGAGTAAAGTGAAGTAGAAAATAAAATCTGGAGATACTTGTGGACATTTCCAAATATAACTAAAAGTATTTAAAAGAATAAAGATAGTGAAGAATTGTCGAAACTGAAATATGCTAGAAAATATCAAAGCTTAATTAATGAGACTGACATTAGGCTAAGTAATGATGATCTAGGTGTTAGGGCACGTGCCCTAGGTCAAATGTTGTTTCTATTAATATTTTGGTTAATGAGATAGAGGATTCATTTATTATTTATTATAATTAGTTTGTATGTTTACATTATAATAAAATCCATAGATGTTGATCGTGGTCGTAAGTATAACAACTCAATTGTAGTAATATTGTGATCAACTTACGTTGATTATTGATATCATCTTTAGGGAAATATGTATTACACTTAGTATACTTAGACATAATTACTCTATTGCTAAGGAAATCCCTTTTAATTGAGTTTTAAACTAAATTACTCTACTCTATCAAAATAGTGAAAATGACTTTTAAACTCTTTTATTAAGAAGATCTAAGTTCACAACTTCACCTAAGTAATGTATAACTATGCTTTTCAACTAATTTCCTTCATCTTCATTATGTGTGTGCAATGCCTAATTAGAATAGATAGATTTCCTTCAAATCCATTTTAACCCGCTATCGTGACAGAAAAGATTCTATTGTGCAAACTAGAACTCCACCTATTGGTGTGAATAATGTAAGTTCCACATTGATTTAAGTTCCAAACCTTTAGATTCATAACCAATTAAGTTTACTATCTGTGTCTCCCTAATCAATAACTATCTATCGATGTTATGTATCTTACGATCGTATCGTCCATATCCAACTTAAAAGCTTCAATGGCCATAATAAATTCCAAAACCTAACATCAAAAAATACGTGATCAAGATGCTTATAGCATTACGCTCAAAATCAATACAAATTATGACTATTGCAATTTTTAACTTTATAAGCCATTCAAACCACTTTAGCATATTATTCATACTATAGAATTCATTGATCCGAGTAATAAAATACTCACACATCATTGAAATAAACATGCACATAATGATATTCATTAAAATCAGAGATTAATTGAAAAGAACTTCAATTAAATCAAAGAAACAATACCGAACAACCACATGTGAGTCTTCAATGTCTTCTCTTCCATAATTCTTCTTAATACTCAAGAACAACGTAAAACTATGATAATTAGTTACAATCTATGATGGTGTATATGTTTACCACGTTTTAATACCTATTTATACTCCTAAGACACTTTAGAAAATAATTAGAAACCCTAATAGACAATTCCACACAAATTAGAACTTTAACTTATATTAATTTTACGTCTCGGTGTTGTTTGTACGTGATCCGGCGTGTGAGTACAAAGCCATGGCGCCATGAAAGCTTTGGACACTTTGTGTGCAATTTTCCTTATTCAATATACTCGTACCTTGTTTAGACATCCCCGACGCCGTCCCTTTTGGACAACGGTGCCACTACACCGGTTTTGTCGTTCACTTTTTCTTCTTTTCTTGGTCCTCTCCACACCTTTCCCATGTTGTCTAGCCTCTTCCCATGGCATCAAGTCTATGTGCCATAACGTCAAGTGTGGTTTTATAAATTTTAGCCTCATTTCTTCATGAAAACACTCCATTGTCTCCTTTATACCTCGTATACCTGAAAATACATTAATATCATCAATTTGAGCTCATTTTTGGATATTTATACTAAATATACTAATAAACTAGTCTTATATATAAGTGTAAATAATCACTTATCAAATACCCCCAAACTTAGAATTTTGCACGTCCCGAGTAATAATATATTTTACTTAGTATTTTTACTACTATTACTTCTACCACTACTACCATCGCCGCCGCCATGCCACCACCACCACCACCACCACCGCCACTACCACCCCACCACCACCACCGCCACCGCGACCACTACTACTACTACTACTACTACTACTACTACTACTACTACTACTACTACTACTACTACTACTACTACTACTACTACTACTACTACTACAATCTCATGATTTCTCATTAAGCTCGAGAATTTACAAATAAACATAGATCATACTAGTTTGTAGACTTTAACTCTTCAAGATTCCATGTGACTTAATATAGTTGGAAAGAAAAGTTAACTTAATTAAGTTACTAGTACTCGAGCTAAATCTTTAATTTGAAGAGATTTAATCTAACTTATGCCTTCATTTTCTTTAATTTTATTTTTATCTTTTTCCTTTTTCTCTTCATATTCTTTAGATGCACTGTCCTTGCTCATTTTCCCATGGATTCCCTTTTTTCTCTCTTTTTCTAGCCCTCAAGTTCTTTGTTCCTTTACCTATAGAACTTGTGGGACTCTCTATTTTTTGTATCTTTTAAAACTCTTATAGCACTTATCACTTTCACTCAATCAACCAATTTTTAACTCTAACGTTTTCATTAAACATGATGTATATTTCTTCCCCTCTTCGTATTAAGTCTTTATTTGCATTTTAAACTCAAGTACGATTCATACTTATCATAAAATCTCCTAGAGATCTAACTTTTTACACAAGAAGTGTTCTTGTATTCACCATGCTTTTGTTTCAAGTTCATAGTCTTCCTTAACTCCAAATCTTTAATCATGAAATCATATCTTTGTTTCCTACATTTCTTATTCTCTTGAAAAATTTGAAAACACTCTATTAAGTTTCATATCACAAGATACATGTATTCTTACTCATTTTTAATGAAAGACATGAACTTTGCAAATGAATTATTTATTCGTTACATATTATTATATAAAACCCAATGTATACTACTTAAACACATTCAAATAGTAAAATGAAATCAAATTCACTACCATGCTTTCCCTTTAACTGCTTGAAAAATAAGATTTTATGATCATACATGCAGTGTTTATCCTTATTTCATCTTTTCATACCACTTCCTATAATGTAGTGTTGATGCCCCTAAACTTAAACCAAACATTGTCCCAAAGGTTTAAAAATAAACTCGAAACATGAAAATAATAAACACAAACATACAATAATACAAGATATAATAATGCATAAAATTTAAACAAGTAATAAAATGGGAAAATATCCCAAACGTAAATTTAATCAGTATAAATGTATTTCTCATCTTCCCAAGGTCTAAAGAAATTCTAAGACTCGGACTCTAGGACTGCGCATCATCATCTTCATCATCATTAGCTCTAACAAAGGATGGTGTTAATGGACGCTCCTCCCTTCTACTCTACACCACATCAAGATCAAACATATAGTTTGGTGTTGCTGGAAAGCCAATGGACCTATCCGTAGGTCTCATCCATTTGCTCCTCTTATATTTAGCTATGTCTCTCTGATTATCTACAAATAACATGAAGTTCTGTTATCCATTCCGTCGATCTTGAATTCTCCTCTACCTATCCTACTCATATCTAAATGAGACTTCCTGATACTGAGCCTTGTCCACTCCCTATATTGTCTCCTTATCTCAGCAATCCAAAACCTTTATTGTCATGGAACCAAATCCTCTATTGGTGGTACTGGTGCATGTGGTGGTGGAGGTGGTGCAAAAACACCAAGACCATCCAAGTCCTGCTCTCATATCAGTAGGCCTACAAACTTGAAGCCCTCAGTAAATCCCTGCTGGTGATCCTCCTCCTCTTTATATCCTTCATACTATGACTTTTGGGCTGACTCTACTGTTGTTGTTGTAGCTGCTACTGTTATGCGATCATCTTGCTCCTTGGCTAACAACTCAGCCTTGAGTCTGTTCCCTTTGCCTATCTCCCGCTCATCCTTGGAGTCTTGGTAACTAGTCGGTTATTTCAATGTGATCATAAAACTCCTCATCTATGGTTGCTTGGGCCTTGATATCAAACCTTTCATCTTGAATTAGTCGTACTTCGGCCTCTAAACATATCGGGTGATTAAAATTGGAAACAAAAATTTGTTGTCCCTCTCTAACCCATAAATGCTATTAATGTAATGCTCGTTAAAGGGGACAAATACCCCTCTCACCTTCACTGGGTCACCTTTCTTGGTAAACTTTGCATTAACGTAAAACTCACAAACGATTTCACTCACTCCTTGAACCATGTTCTCTTTATAATCTTAAGTGAATTGCTCTCAACCTTGTTACCTAATGAAATTTCTTACTGTCTTATCATACTTAGCCGACAAATTAATTCCTCTATCGCAAATAAATTCTTTATGCTTTATGATCTCATAAATCTCCTTAGCCTATTCATTAATGTAATACTTAAACTTAAAAGGTATAAGTTCATCTTCAATCGGATCTTTTGAGGATGATGCCTCATAATCCATTGCTCTCACTTTACTAATTTGACTTGCTTCCTTTCTTGCTCTAAGTATTTTCAACGATTCACACAACACAACAAGTCTTCATATCACCTAATGAAATTGTAAATTTTCATTCACAATGGTCACTTACATGCCAAATAATGTAAAAGATATATACAAGTTCACTATAAGCTACGTTAATGCTCAATCTTCACACATCTTAAAATGTATATCCAACAACCTCATATCCACAATTCATGTAATTTCATTAATAATTTTAAAAAACTCAAAGCATAACTAATGAAATTGTAAATTTACCTATATGCTGGACTACTTTCCAGTAGAGATTGCTACTCCAAGCCTCTATCAATCCAAGCCCTCTCATTTTGCTCACAAACTAAAACCAGTTGATCTATTGAATGTCTTCTTTAAATCAATGTCCTAGCTCTCCTCCTTGTGCAAATTCACAATGCATTCTCTCTTTTCACTATAAGTCACTCGGAACTCTCTTTTCTCACTTAGAATTGATCAAATCCAGGTGCTAGAGAGATGTATGCTTAGTGGATGGTGTATAGAATAGGTCACAAGTATGCAAGATATGGGTGAAAGGGGTTTAAAACCCTTTGTCTTGATGCCACATCGACACCGATGTCGGTGTCATCCTTTATAGGACACATCGCCACCACTATCGCCACCACTACAACATGACAACATCGAGTCTACTGTGAGCATTTCTTACTCATAGCTCGGCGCCCAGCTGCCGCCGTCCCTAATGCCCACAGTGAGTGTGTTCACAAATACGGGGTCGACCAGTATGTTAATATAATTTTGCATATTTTTCTTTAAATCCCTATTGGCGCTCTCCCGACTTTGTGTATTACTACACAAGGTGTCATGACACCGTGAAATACCATATATATAAATTCTATAAAAACTTAACTGTGATTTGCCCATGTACTTGACCTTTATCACTTGAACTTTTGCTCTTTTACGCTATTTACTAAGTTAGTTGAGATTTTCCCTGTTGGGGTTTTTGTCAAAATTGTTTTATAATCTTTGCTGCGCATGAACCCCAAAACCCTACAGTGGTATCAGAGCCTTCAAGTTCGATTCCATTAAAAACATTGCATGTTTTCTTCTGATATATACATGATAAATGATTGAAAGCATGTTAATAGTTGATGTATATGTGATATACATAAGTTTTATGTGAGATTTATTATCGTGTTTTGTGCATATGATACATATATTTGTGATTTAATTGAAATCAATTTCACACATCCAAGTAACCATGTTAGGTTAATTTTAATAATTTTAATGAATTGAATTTCGTGTTCTGTGATCCATGACACCATTAGATATAATCTTTATTTTTCTTGTATTGATGCATGGATGAAATCTCTGTAATTCAGTTTGCATATTTAGGTTACATTGTTTTACGTTTCTTAAATTGTATAAGTCTGAATATTAATTCGAAACTAATATGATTAGGTTCGATTGGGATAGTAGTTTATGATTCAATGACATGTTTGTGATTATTTGGATGAGGACCGAAATTGCAAATAATTAATCTTCGGAATTGTTTATTTATCTCTTTATATCTATTTTGTTATGAAATTTCAATTTGATAAGAGATAGATAACAAATTAGATTAATAGATATTAGCAAAATCGGTTTCGTTATCCATATTGGATAGGAGATAAATATGGAGAAGTTTGTTATTGGTGATATGCTAGGATTCAAATATCTTAAGTCTTAATTGGATTAGGATAAGATGATTAGTTAGATGTGGGCCCGGGTTAATTAAAAATGTTTTAATTGACTTAATTTTGGATAAATTAAGGGGTAAATTTAGGATAATGAAATCAGCGAAAATATGATTTTTTATAGCGGATTTTAATTTTCGGAATTGAAATTCGTCTTCTAAAAAAAATAAAAATGGGGGTGCTGCCCCTCGTACCCCTACCCGCTGACCGGTCAAATAAATAAAATATATGATATTTTATTGTTTACATAAAATCACTAAAACTGAATAAAATCCCTCTATTAAATTTTAAGTCTCACGCCATCCATTTTAAACACTTGTCAATGCCTCAATCACATTAATACAGTTTCAGCCATAGGTGGGTATATTGTGTTATCTTGGTGAGACAAGTTGGATAAGAGTTACCTAAATGTTTAAAATGGTCCGACTTAATAAAGCTATCAAAATAGTTTTGAGCTTTAGGCACATGATGAGATAAAAACATGATAAGACATAAGATGTCCCATATCCCATAAAAGTATCTGAAAATTACATAAAATGTAATTGCTAACTGTTACCTACCTAAATAATCTAGTTATGTGTTTCATGCCATAGCTGTCATAGAATTAGGTGAAATATGGATTTTAGTCCCCTAAATAAACGGTGTGTTTTAGGAAGGTTGTTAATTTAGTGGGAGTCTATTCCTCTATACTAAAATAAACTTTGCATAATCTTTATTGTAGATCAATGGCCTCTTCAAGTAACAATAATCTCATGTCACTGCGATCCATCCTTGAGAAGGATAAGCTATCTGGGACTAACTTTCTTGACTGGTTCAGAAACTTGAGAATTGTTCTTAAGCATGAACGTAAGTTATATGTCCTGGATGTTCCAATTCATGAGGACCCACCAACCAATGCTACGAAAGCTGTGAAGGATGTGCGTGATAAGCATGTCAACGATTCTACTGATGTTGCATGTATTATGCTGGCAACTATGGTTCCCGAACTTCAGAAGGACATAGAACTAATGGAAGCCTACGACATAGCCGTAACGCTGAAGGAAATGTTCCAATAGCAAGCTAGGCAAGAAAGGTTCGAGACAGTCAAGAACCTACATTCTTGCAAGATGACTGAGGGTGTGTCAGTTAGTCCTCATGTTCTGAAGATGAAGGGCTATGTTGACCAACTTTATAGAATCGGATTTCCCATAAGCCAAGAGTTGGCTACGGATTTGATCATGAATTAATTACCGGAGAGTTACTCACAATTTGTGATGAACTACAATATGAATAATATGGAGAAATCAATCTTAGAGTTGCATTTGATGTTAAAAACTGCTAAACAAAATATCAAGAAACCGTCTAGTAATGTGTTGATGGTCCAAAAGGGAAAGGAATGAAGAAGAAAGGCAAAGGCAAGGCTAAAGTTGCCAAGGTTGTTGCTGCACCTGTCGCAAAGCCAGTGGAACAAGTCAAGCCCCAGCTTGTTCCTGCTTCAAAAAACTCAAAAGAAAAGGAAGGAAATTGTCATTTCTGTCATGCACCTGGACATTGGTTCGAAATTGCAAACTCTATCTAAAAGATCTAAAGAAGAAAAAGGGTAGTGCGACTACCACTACAGGTATTTATGTTATTGAAATTAATTTATCTACTAGTGATTCATGGGTATTAGATAACAGATATGTACATCACATTTGTATAAATGTGCAGGGACTCACCAGAAGTAGAAAGTTGAAGAAATGAGAAGTCATCATCCGCATAAGGAATGGAGCAAAAGTTGATGCCCTGGCTGTTGGATCATACGACTTAGTCTTACCTAGTGGACTTATTTTAACTTTAAATAATTGTTATTTTGTGCCTGCCTTGAGCAGAAACATCATTTCTGTTTCATGTTTGGATATGGATGGTTTTGATTTTATTATTGCGAATAATAGATGTTCCATTTCTCGTAAAGGAATATTTTATGCAAATGCAAATTTGTGTGATGGTCTTTATATTCTAAACATGAAAAGGTCCATTGATACTCCAGTCTTTAACATAAATACAAAGAGTTTTAAGTCAAATAATTTGAATCAAACCTATCTTTGGCATTGTCGTCTCGGGCACATAAATGAGAAACGCATAACGAAGCTCCATAAAGATGGACTTCTAGATTCATTTGATCTAGAAACACATGAAACGTGCGTATCTTGTTTACGAGGCAAGATGACTAAAAGTCCCTTTACTGGACACAGTGAAAGGGCAAGTGATTTATTAGGTCTAATACATACTAATGTATGCGGTCCTATAAACACAATGGCTAGAGGAGGTTATCAGTACTTCATTACATTTACTGATGATTTCAGCAGATATGGTTATGTATATCTTATAAAACATAAAGTTGAATCATTTGAGATGTTTCGAGCGTTTCAAAATGAAGTGCAGAATCAACTTGGTAAAACTATCAAAACACTTCGGTCAGATCGTGGTGGTGAATATTTGAGCCAAGAATTTGATGATCATCTTAGAAATTGTGGGATTGTCTCCCAATTGACTCCACCAGCAACTCCACAATGGAATGGAGTTTCTGAAAGGAGAAATCGAACCTTATTAGATATGGTTCGATCTATGATGAGTCATGCAGATATTCTATTATCCTTTTGGGTTATGCATTACAAACTGCAGCTTTCACTCTAAATCAAGTTCCTTCTAAAACTGTTGATAAAACACCATATGAGATATGGTATGGGAAGATACCTAATTTATCATTCCTTAAGATTTGGGGTTGTGAGGCTTACGTAAAGCGACAAGTCTCAGAAAAACTAGCACCTAAATCTGACAAGTGTTTATTTGTGGGGTATCCTAAGGAAATAAAAGGATATTACTTTTATAATCCCACTGAGAACAAAGTGTTTGTTGCTCAGTATGGTGCCTTTATGGAAAAAAAGTTTATTTCAAACGACACTAGTAGGAGAGAAATAAATCTCGAAGAAGTTCAAGAATCACAGATAAACATTGAACCGCTCCTGGTTGTTCAACAACGTTCTGAACCAGTTGAACCTCCGCAAGTGACATAAGGCCCACGTAAATATGGTAGGGTAAGAAATGAGCCAGAGAGATTCGAACTTCTCATTACTGATAGTCGTGATGTGTTGCTTATGGACCAAAATGAGCCCACCACTTATCAGGAGGCTATGTCTGGACCAGACTTAGATAAATGGCTAAGTGCCATAAACTCTGAGATGCAATCCATGTATGATAACCAAGTTTGGAACTTGGTTGATTTACCTGAAGGTGGTAAGACCATTGGATGTAAATGGGTTTTCAAGAAGAAAACTAACATGGATGGCAATGTGCATACTTTTAATGCAAGACTTGTAGCAAAAGGTTTCAGACAGACTCAAGGTGTTGATTATGATGAAACTTTTTCGCCAGTAACCATGCTTAAATCCATAAGAATTTTAATTTCCATTGCTGCATATTATGACTATGCGATATGGCAAATGGATGTAAAAACATCATTTCTTAATGGAAAGCTCCTTGAGGACATGTATATGACACAACCTAAAGGTTTTGTACATCTTGAGAATTCTAGGAAGGTATGCAAGCTTCAAAGATCCATTTATGGATTAAAGCATGCTTCTCGATTTGGAATCTTCGTTTTGATGAAGCAATCAAGGATTTTGGTTTTATTAAGAACGAAGATGAGCCTTGTGTATACAAGAAGGTCCGTGGGAGTATAGTTGTTTTTCTGGTACTGTATGTTGATGATATATTACTCGTTGGAAATAACAACCCAACATTGCAGAATGTCAAGTCTTGGTTAGGGAAGTGTTTCTCAATGAAAGACTTAGGAGATGCAGCCTATATCCTAGGGATAAGAATTTATATGGATAGATCTAAGAGGCTAATCGGTCTAAGTCAGAGTTCTTACATAGACAAGGTGCTGAATAGGTTTAGTTTGCAAGACTTTAAAAGAGGATTGTTGCTAATGTCTCATGGCACAAGTCTCAACAAGAATCAATGTCCTAGGACAAATGATGAGCGAGACGTATGAATAAGATTTCATATGCATCAGCTACTGGATCTATCATGTATGTCATGCTATACACTCGACTTGATGTATCATATGCTTTAAGCACTACAAGCAGATATCCGTCAGATCCTGGTAGAGTCACTGGATAGCAGTAAAGAACATCCTTATATACTTAAGAAGGACTAAGGAAATGTTCTTGGTCTATGGAGGTTTTGAAAATGATCTAGTTGTAAATGGTTACACAGATTCAAGTTTTCAAACAGATATAGATGATTTTAGATCGCAATCTGGATATATGTTTACTTTGAATGGGGGTGCAGTAAGTTGGAAAAGTTGGAAGCAAGAGATCGTGGCATATTCTACAACGAGGCCGAGTATATTGCGCGTTCGATGCGGCAAAGGAGGCAGTTTAGATCAAAAAGTTCATTTTTGAACTAGGTGTGGTTCCAAATATTGCTAACCCTGTTTGTTTGTATTGTGACAATAAGGGGGCAATAACACAAGCCTAGGAACCTAGATCACACCACAGATCCAAACATATACTCAGGCGTTTTCATCTAATCAGAGAAATTATTGAGAGGGGAGACGTGAAGATTTGCAGAGTACCTCAAGAAAACGTTGCGGATCCATTGACAAAAGCTTTTACACAAGCAAAACATGATGATGTTAGACGGCATTAGCATGTATGATCCATTAACTATCTTTAACTATCTTTACGAATACTTTTAGTTAATAAAATAGATGATTTCATTTGTTGTTTATTGTAATTAATTTGCACGTTTACATTATAATAAGATCCATGGGTATTTACATAAATATCATAAATGTCCCTAATCGATCATTATACTGGGAACTTTAATGAATTAAGACTAGTGTGAGTTTTGATTGATGATCATATGATGATTATACGTATAGGGATATGAATCAAGGTCACGAGTACTTGTTAGGAAACAAAGTACTGGATTGACCCGCTATGAGGACATCGCATGGATTAAGTCATAGTTGTTTTGTAATCTCCGTTGCACATGAACCCCAAAACCCTACAGTGGTACCAGAGCCTTCTAGTTCGATTCCATTAAAAACATTGCATGTTTTCTTCTTATATATTCATGATATACGATTGAAAGCATGTTAATAGTTGATGTATATGTGATATACATAAACTATTAACATGATGGTCATGTTAGACGTGAAGATTTGCAGAGTACCTACTGAAGACAACGTTGCGGATCCATTGACAAAATCTCTTCCACAAGTAAAACATGATGGTCAAGTTAGATCATTAGGCATTAGATGCATGTATGATTGGCCCTGGTGCAAGTGGGAGATGTTGGGGCATGTGCCCTAGGTCAATCCATTAACCGTCTTTATGAATACTTTTAGTTAATAAAATAGAGGATTTCATTTGCTATTTATTATAATTAATTTGCATGTTTACATTATAATAAGATCCATGGGTATTTACATAAATATCCTAAATGTCCCTAGTCGATCATTATACTGGGAACTATAATGAATTAAGACTAGTGTGAGTCTTGATTGATGATCATATGATGATTATACGTATAGGGATACGAATCAAGGTCACGAATGCTTGTTAGGGAACAAAGTATTGGATCGACCCGTTGTGAGGACATCACATGGATTAAGTCATAGTTGTTTCTCATGATAGGTATATTTTTCCTGTCCTTTGACTTGAGATTACCAGAGACTTCAACATTAGGAATACATTGATTTGACACAATCATACGTTCTCTTTAATCGGACGATTATAAAGGTTGTGATTGGTTACTATATGAGTAATGTGATGAAGTTGTGTAATCAAAATAGAATTTGTCCCTCTCATATAAAGAGAGATTTCTAGTGGATCCCTCGATGTGTTAGACTGTTAAAAGGCCTAGTCAAAATGAATTGATATTGATCAATGTCACTTGGATGTTTTCAGTCTACCTAGAGATCGAGACTAGTACGATTGAACATGTTGGATGACAATTTCATGCCTTATGTTTGATCAAAAGGATATAGTGTGACAAAAGGATGTTATATACACTATTGATTAGGTTGTATCGATTTGATATTCATACAACTTAGGTAGTCATAATGTCTTGCTAGAGGTCGCTTATGACTTGTATACCAAAATGTGTTTTGGTACACTGCCAACGTTGTATGAGCCTATTGGATCGCACACTAAGAATGGTTTTGCGAGATTTTAAGATGGTTCAGAAAAATAAATTTTATATGATAAAATTCATGACAGAAACGTCCTTGTGGTGTATTACACTTATACTTTTTTAAGTAGGGGTATATGTGTAATTTACTAAACCGTATATAAACAAGGGTTGTATAAATAGACGTTTTAAGTTAGAATACAAGTACAAAAGATTAAAGGTCGAAACTCTATTTTCGTTTTAGAAAAGAATTAGGGGTTTTGGTATGCTCTAGATCATTTTGGAGAGAAACAAAAAGGTTTAGTATTCTCTCGAAAGCTAGTACTTTGAATCTTGGCGGCCGTTGTTGTATGGACTACTGGTAGAGGGCGTTCGTCGTTGGCAGCGCCTTAGAGATCGATCAACCTTCAAAAAGGTATATTGCGACTGAGGTATGATTAAGTTTTCATGGTTTAAATGTTTTTAATGGAATTAGATTCGGATCCTGTTGGGGTTTTTGTCAAAATTGTTTTATAATCTCCGCTGCGCATGAACCCCGCAACCTTACATTCCCATTCCGATGAATTGTCACCCAATAAATGGTCTTTTCTACATATTCAACATAAAACTTTCAAAAGTTAGAAAACTAAAACTTTTGAATTGTTCTAACTAAGCAAAATAAATAACTGAAATTCAAAAAGTGAAATAAAAAAACCCTAGACTACCTCGCAATAGCGCTTCGTTTAAGTACTTAGCTCGACTTATGCGTTATGGCTCTCGATTGATCACCGTAATGCACTATGGTTACTTCAATGATGTATCCTCAAGAAGTTCCTCATATCCTCTAATCCTTTTCTGGGCATGCTACCTTATCATTCTTAAATTTCATGTAATTTGGCACACCTTTTCATGCTTTAACAAAAGGGATCATCTTTGTAAATTTATTATATATCATCGCACAAACCTCAATTGTCTCACTAATCCATTGCTTTTGCAATTCTTGCTAAACTAGTGTTGGTGATCCTATAAAATTGATTGTCCCTTGCACAAACTCCGTATTGTGTGATCTTAAGTTTTCACTTATTTCGTTATCCATTATTGTTCCAAACTTCTCTTGATCAACAACACTATCATATTGCTTAATATCCTTGATATAATCACCCTCTCTAACATGGTCAAGTGAATCATCTGGCCTAAAGCATCAACAATATCATAATCCTCTTTATTAGCCTTCTCTACCTATTCACATACTCCATGACATGTTTCTTCACTCGATAATAACTCCTCGACTTGATTCTCTTTAGACTTAACCATAATCTCTTGTCTTGAATTTATGAATGTTGCAATATATTCTAAATTCTTTTCCATATTCAAGAACTCTTGATCATCTTCTTCATCCTTTGTATTAAATGATTGTGCAGAAATCTCTAATCTTTTCTCATGCTTCTTAAGATCATAGTTGCTTTGCATAGCCATTTTTCTTATCATTTTCTCTAAAGATGTAATAGATGATTGTTCATCCATCACTTGATTTTGTCATGATTACTAGTTGTCCTTAGAACTCCGTAATGGTTGATAAATATTTTGATTGTGAGGGTTGTAGAAGCTTTGATAATCATGCCATGATTCCTTTCCTAGTATGTAGTTGCAATGCCCTTGAATTCCCACAAATATTGTAAATCCACATGGGTTATAATATGGTCGATGATATCCCGTCCATGCCAAACCGCTCGCGATTGGTTGTGCTTGGTATGTGGTATTATCTCAAACTGCTTCATTTTGATAATCCAACTAAGAGACTTTATCGATGATTTCACTGTGAGATTTCTTAACATGATAGTTATACATTTTTTACATATTTAAACATCAAAGAAAAAAGAAAGTAGATCAAGTGCAATAGGATCAATCAAATTTAAACTAAAAAATAAAATAAAAATTATAGAAAATTATAATTCTTTACAACTAAGCAACTAAACTAATTGATTGTGTGGCTACCTATCCTCGGCAATGGCACCAAAAACTTGATCGTGGCAGCAAGTATAACGACTCGATTGTAGTAATTGTGTGATCAACTTATGATGATTACGGATATCGTCCTCAGGGAAAGGTGTATTGCACTTAGTATTCTTAGTCAGAATTATTCAATTGCTAAGGAAATCCCTTTTAATTGAGTTTTAAAATAAACTATTCTATTTTATCAAAGCAATGTAAATAACTTTTACGCTCGTATATTCAGAAGATTTTAGTTCACAACTTCACCTAGGTGATGAATAACTATGCTTTTCAACTCATTTCCTTCATCTTCATTATGTGTGTGCAATGCCTAATTAGAATAGACAAATTTCCTCCAAATCCACTCCAACCTAATGTCATGATGGAAAAGATTCTAATATGCAAACTAGAACTCCATTACCTATCAGTGTGAATAACGTAAGTTCCACATTGCTTCAAGCTCTAAATCATTAGATTCATAACTAATTAAGTTTTTTTATTTGTGCCTCCCTAATCAATAACTATCTATCGATGTTATGTATTTTACAGTTATATCGTCCATAGTCGGCTTAAAATCTTCAAAGACCATGATAACTTCTAAAACCCAATATCAATAAACATGTGATCAGGATGTTCGTAGCATTAAGCTCAGAAGCAATACAAATTTCCTCCAAATCCACTCCAACCCAATGTCATGATGGAAAAGATTCTAATATGCAAACTAGAACTCCATTACCTATCAGTGTGAATAACGTAAGTTCCACATTGCTTCAAGCTCTAAATCATTAGATTCATAACTAATTAAGTTTTTTTATTTTTGCCTCCCTAATCAACAACTATCTATCGATGTTATGTATTTTACAGTTATATCGTCCATAGTCGGCTTAAAATCTTCAAAGACCATGATAACTTCTAAAACCCAATATCAACAAACATGTGATCAGGATGTTCGTAGCATTACGCTCAGAAGCAATACAAATTCTAAACATTGCACTTTGAACTTTACAATGCATTCAAACTACTTCACCATAACATTCATACCATATGATCTATTGATCCCTAAGATTAATGAACTACTCACACATCATTAAAATAAACATGCAAATAATGGTATTCATTAAAATTAAAGATTAAATGAAAAAACTTAAGTTAAACCAAAGAAACAATACTGAACAACCACACGTTAGTCTTCAATATCTTCTCTTCCACAATTCTTCTTTATACTCAAAAATAAACTAAGCTATGTAAAACAATGATAGTTAGTTGCAATCTATGGTGGTGTATATGTTTACCACATTCTAATACCTATTTATACTCCTCAGACACTTTAGAAAATAATTAAAATTAGAGCTTTAACTTTATAATATTTTTTACTTCTTAGTGATGTCTGTAAGTGATCCGATACGATGTGTACAAAAAGCCACGGTACCATGACAACTTCAGACACATTGTATGTAATTTTCCTCATTTAACAAACTCAATGCCTTATGAAGAACTCCTCTGCACTATCCCCTTTAGCCTACGGCGCTGCCACTGCGCCACCTGTGTTGTCCATTTTTTCTTCTCTTCTTAGTCCTCCACACCTTGCCCATGTTGTGTAGCATCTTCCCATAGTGTCAAGCCTATGTGATACATCATCAAGTGTCGATTTATGCATTTTAGCCTCATTTCTTCATGAAATCACTCCATTATCTCTTTTTACCTCGTATACCTGAAAATACATAAATATCATCAATTTAAGTTCATTTCGATATATTTATACTAAATATACTACTAAACTAGTCTTATTTATAAGTTTAAATAATCACTTATCAGATGTTTACTGAAATATCCTAAATGTCCATAGTCGATCATTATACTGGGAATAATAATGAATCAAGACTATTATGAGTCTTGATTGATGGTTATATGATGATTATGTGTACAGGGATACATCGAGATCATGAATACTTGTTAGGGAATAATGTACTGAACCGACTCGCTATGAGAACACTTAAGTCATAGGCGTTACTCATGATATGTACATCATTTAGTCCTCAGACTTGAGATTACCAGAGGCTTCAACATTATGATTATAGTGATTTGACATAATCAAATGTTGTCTTTAATATGATGATTGTAAAGATTGTGATTGGTTACTATATGAATAATATGTGAAGGTGTATAATCTAGATATAATTTGTCCCTATCGTATAGAGAGATATTAGTGGATTTCTTGATATGATAGACTAATAATGGCCAAGTCCAAGTGAATTGATATGATCAATTTCACTTGGATGCTTTTAGTCAAGCAAGAGATAAATTCTAGTATAATTAAACATCAAGGGTGACTTTTCCGTGCCTTATGTTTGATCTAAGGATATCGTATGACAAAAATACATGATATACACTATTGATTAAGGTTGTATAAGTTTTGATCTTCGTGTAATTTGGGTAGTCATAATGTCTTGCTAGAGATCGCTTATGACTTGTATACTAAAATAGTTTTGGTTCACTGCCAACATTGCATGAACTTATTGGATCACACACAAAGAATGGTTTTACGAGATTTTAAATGACTGTGAACAACAAATTTTTATATCATAAAATTCGTTACATAAAAGTCCATATAATGTGACATCAATACCTATTTAAGTAGGTGTATAACAGTAATTCACTTAACCGACATTATACAAAGGTTCTATAAATTAGCTTGTTAAGTGGATTCACATTATGTGTGAAATTAGGGTTGGAATCTTATTTCATTTTTTCAAAATGAGTTAGGTTTTTTAGTCATTCTTAAGTTTTAGGGAGAACAAAAAATTGTTTTCGTGTTCTCTTTTAGGCTAGCACTTGGAATCTCGTCCACCATTCGTGTGTGGATTTCTAATAGAGGACGTTCGTCTCTAGCAGCGTCTTACAAATAGATCAACATAGAGAAGGAAACTTGAATTTAAGGTATGGTTTAGTTTCAATCAATAATTTTAAAGGAAATAGGATTTGATCCTGTCTGGGTTCTCGAAATAAAAACTTAAGACTTTCCCTACGTTTTGAACCCCATAACTCAACACTAGGTCCGATCGGTAGAGAGATACATCACATTATCCTTTAAGGCCACTCTAAAGAACGTGCCTACTATTGTATCAGTCTAGTAAAACCCAGGGAATCTAACTCCATGTGTCGTGCCATAATATTGGCGATTACCAACATCCCTATGGACTCTAACCCTGTGTGTCACTCATCTCAATTTAATACGATGGACCCTAGATATTAGGACTACTTTATGTTCACAAGAAATACTCGGTTTAGATTTTCAATATAAACAACATGCTTACAAAGCATACAAAAATAAGAGTACAAGTTGACCAATTCATTCATATCCATAACAAAACTAATTGCATGCTATTTGAGACACAATACACTATTTATAATAGCAAAGAAACATATCATATAGGAAAGGAGTCAATGGATCAATGAATGACAAGATATCATGAAAACAAAGCTCAACTAATTAGGAACATAAACATGAATCATGATATTAGATTACAGGGGCAATATATAGTCAAATAGACTATCAAACATTGATATATAGGAAAAAAATGTAAAGAAGTATCTCGACAAATTTACTTACAAGTCACCCAATAATCTCCTAGCTAAAACGACTTTCCAACACCCAAAATCGCGTACTTAAACTCTCGAGATCTTCCCTTACGCTCATGTTGTCGGTTTATAAAATTTAGAGGGTGTTTAGGTGGTTTAATATGGGTAAAGGCTAAGTTGAGTGAGTTTAGAGTTATAAGGGAAGTTAAAGAATTTTGGCTGCCAAGAAGCTCTGGCACACTAGGGGCTGTGTCTAGCGCGCTATAGATCCCTAACGCAGCTTGGGAACCAATAAATTCTACACTCGAGTTTTTGGGGTTTCTTCCTCAATTGACCATCTCCATAGCTTTGGATCCCTATTCTCCCCCAAAAGGGATCCAATACTTCGTCCAAAATAACACAAACACCAGGCTCTTAACATATTATGACCAAAATCACAAAATTCAACATGCATTTCAATGAAAATACTTAAGAACACCTTAAAATTTGAAAAAACCCTAAGTAGATCTATACACCACTGATTTTGAAACTTTTTTATAGTAAGTTGATTGATTTTTCATGAGGAATTCAAAAATGCTATTTGATTTTGAAATCAAAAATATTTTTAAATTGGAATTTGAGAAAATTAGTTTCGTTAAATGAAAACTCAATTTTGAGCAAAAATTTATAAATTCAAAATATGGGCTTAGGAATTCAATTAGGGTGTTTAGCCTAACCAAAAATAGTATGTAATTCTCATCCAAAGCTCTGAATTCAAAGCACTATGATTTATGCCTAACGGTTGTTGAACTTGAATGCAATGAGAAATAGAAATACCACATAGGATTCATGAGCAACATGTGATGTTGATTATAATGCTTGAGTTGTAAATTTTGCTCCCTTGACTTCCAAATTCTAAATTCAGAGATCTCTCCGGCCACAAACTCTTGTTTTTGTTCATGCATGAGATAAATAATTGTGATTAAATGTTGTTTTTATACTAATTTACTCCCTATTTATGACCATTCATTTTATGACAATTTTTCCATCATCTAAGTAAATCAAGCGCCATGAATCACTCCATTTTTCCTCTAACTCACTCTTATTAACACACACTTTGGAAAAAATCACATGGTGATGGGTTATTACACGCATCTCGAGGCATTCTAATAGTGTAGGGTTTTTATTTTACTAACATAGGCTTACAATTTGTGATTAATTCAACTATAGGCAATATAGATTATTTGCTTCATCACATATAAATATATTAAGACTTACGATATCGCTTTCTACTCCGTTCACACGCCAGCATGCATATCGAGACGCTTATAAATGAATAAAATGACTTACTAAGTCTACATAAGTACATTACACTAGGATTACACTAAACAAAACTAAAATGTACCTCAGCCGTGTGCCTCGGTGAGTACACAAATCTCGATGCGGGTCCTACATCACGGGTCGGTGATCTTAATTACAGAAATAACTAGGATTAAAATTTGGATTATGAAAAATCTTCCCAATTAATTGGAATGTCTTTCTCAAAATTAAAATTCAGGTTAGGGTTATACGTAGCTTAAAAATGTATGAGAATTTATCTCGCACGTAGTCTTCCCGTGCCCAAGTGAGTTTTGAGTCATCATGGAACTGCTACTTGACGAGTACCTTCAAGATAGACTTGTTCCTCGACTATTGTACCTTTTGGGGTAAGATCTGTACTAGCTATTCCTCAAAAGTATTATCTCCAGTATGTCTGATCTAACTCAAGTCAACTGTCTATCTTATGCCTGCCTTCAACTTAGCTAGTCGAAACATAGAAATATGAAATACCAGATTAATCCATGACATCTGCATAAGCATTTCAAGCTCATATGCCACTTTCTTGACTCATTTCTTAATCTTGAAAAGTCCAATAAATCTTTGTGCTAACTTTCCTTTCAACAAAAATTGAAGACCCTTCAGAGTGGAAACCTTTAAATAGACTAAGTTTGGTTCATTTTTGCTAACTTACGGTGTGGCGGTCCTCGCCGCCCTGGGGTGACGTGTCTCCGTGTACTCCTTGCCGGCTGGCCCTACTACATGTGTACGACACCTGCCCGTCCATTTACTTTCTCGAAATTCATATCCACTAGTGTGTACAACGTATATATGACATATTCAGTTAAAATCATACTTAAATGCAAGAAATATTAATAATCAATAAATCAAAACCTAATGTGGAAATACCCTAAAAAGTACTCTGTATAGAGGTAAACAATTGTACCATATAAGGTATCCATGTACAATGTCATGATACTCCTTAATTTTCAAAATAATCAAAATATTAAAACAAAACACACGTTCAAGTAGTCTGCGATGGTAGGCAATAAGAGGTAGTCCCCTAAGATTCCCTTGCCCTTACTTATACTTGGATCTGCACTCAATCATCACAGAAGAAAATGGATGACGAGTCCAGTCGGTAAAATCCTAAGGAGCTCCTCTGAGTATTCAAATAAACAAGTGGAATTCAATAAATACTGTTAAATAAATATGCGGAATGTAAACAAACAACTGTAAGTAGGGCATCGTATGCATAAATAACAATAAAGTGCAAATGTGTGCGTGCCTGTTCCAGTCAGACTAAACCATACTTCAAAATACCCTTCCAAGATCTCACTAATGGGCGCACCCAATTAGCTATCAATTAGTCCCTCTCATTGGACGACATAGACCTACGACGCACCGACACATGTAGTAGTTCATTAGCTCGGGTCATTATCCATCGAGAACTCCTGTTACATATGCTATGGTCTAGAATGCATAAACACACAACGAAAACCCGGTGGGAGTAACTCAACCAACCGTCTAAACAATGAAAAGATACAAATATAGGAAAGTCCACAAAGAATACTGGAATTGAATGGAAAGACAAAGCGAAATAAATACTCAGAGTTTTTCAATTGGGTTTTAGAAACCTCACACGCACTCCAATACCCAGTAATCAATCCCCGAGTCCAAGTCCACTGGGTCCTTGGTCATAAATTGATCACCAATGTCCACCCATGTCCATTTATTAATAATTTCATTTAGTATGACCAATTTCTAAAATTCTAGGCCAAATTTCCTATTTCACGCTTTTCGAGGTAAAAACCCCGCAAAAAGTAACGTCCAACATTCCTAAATATTTTATTTTTATAGAAACCCATCAATTTCTATTTATTTTATAGAAATATGGTTTTTTCAAAATTTTCCCAATTTTTTTGAAGTTTTTTTTTCCAATATTTCTTTTCTTTTCTTCTCTTTTTCTCTTTTTTTTTTTTTTTTACTTTTTTTTTTTCGGTTTGGTTTTGGTCGGGTCAACCCAAACGAGTCGGACCCGACCGTGGACTAGAACTGGTCGGCCGAGCTTGGCCTGTTCGGATCCAACCCATGAGGTGGGTGCACACGCGCGTCCCCAACTACAATTCTCATTCTTCTAACTTCGAATTCTAATTATCTAATTATATTATTATTATATATGGTTGAATAAAAATTTGATTGACCATTTGGAATAATTGTTATGCTTAGTGTGTGACTCGTTAGTTTTTTTATTTAGTTTAGGATTACGTTCGGATTCAAAAAATAAAAAACCAACCACCCAATAGTCTGAACTAGTAACTACATACAACTAATAACCAGCTCATTGCTTCGTATTATTTAGATCCAAGCTACCAGTCAATATATGATGAATCGATCATATCGTTGTAGCGATTGAAATCAGTCTTTTTTTTACAAATTAATCAGACCATAGCATAGGTTTTGAAGCAAAAATAAAGGGATATGGATAAATGGAAAGGTGAGAGAAAAAAGAACGAGAATACCGATGATAATGATATATAATTCCAATATGTATGGTCTATAAATCATCTCATAACATAAAACAAAAGGCTCGATTGGGATTTGTTTTTTTTACTTTGCCTCTGTTGTTTGGGTTAGGGTTGGCTTTCACCCCAACCCAGGTGGAATCGATGGCAGGGGAGACACCCCTGCCATCTCCACCTTGACCCGGTTCGGCCTCCATGGCCGAACCCCACTCTCGCCACCATGGCCAAACCACTGGAACCCACAACAGAAACAACTAGGACTCACCTCGATCATGACGCCCCCTCTCTTCTCTCCTTCCCGACTTCTTCTTCTCCTCTACCTCTCCAATTCTTCTTCTCTCTCTCGGCCTCCCGATCAGTTTTTGGTGTTTATGTGTGTGTGTGTGTGTGTGTGTGAGGCTGCTGAAGAAAGTGTGGTGGAGTATTGATAAGCTAGTTGACTTTTCTTGACTCCAAAGTGTAACACAGTTGGGACACTCGCCCGTGTTTTCGGGCATTTTGACGCCTAGTTTCGCGTCCGAACCGCGATGTACGCGTACCATCATGTCATTAACCACCTAATACCAATTCCACATTAGTTACTTAGCCAATTTTATATAATTTGTGTGTTTTAGTTTCCCGACCTACTATTCGGTCTCGTCAACTACTCGGTACCCGCGTCGATAAGCATATCGAGGCGAATACAATTCACACAATCTCGCACGTATTGTTATGCAACATACACACATGCGATGTATTTTAATCAATTGCACCATAAATAAGCATCCAACACACAATAACTATCATACCTAAGTCCTTGTGTGTCCTAGTCTACCGCGGCGTCCACATAGATCTGAGATGGCGTCCACGTCTATAAATTTAAGATAATTAACAATATTAATAAAATGGGTTGTTAAATGTAGTGTTAGTTCAGAGTTACCTCTTTAGAGTTAACTCCTTGAAGTTAATATTTTCATGTTTGGTCAGCTTTAAACTTGTAGGGAAGTTTCAAAAAAAAATTTAAAAAATATGAATTAACATAAATATCCTTCAAATAAAATATGGAGATAGTAATAAAAGGGTTATTAATCGGGGTAATTCTATCCACAACTCTTGGGAGATAACTCCCTGGGGGGTGGCGGGGAAATATCTCTCACCTTAGGGTGAAAGTTGGGATATAACTTAAAGGAAAGTTGGGCAACTAAACAAGATTAGTTCCTAACTCCTTGTGAGTTATCTCCTTAAAAACATTTCCACCTCATACCAAACAAGGCCTAAGACTCTCTCAATGTACGTGAGATATCTACAATACTTGTCTACATACTTCTTTTACCTCTCTTGGGCACCTCTGAGCCTCTGACAAATCTGCCTCTCTTTCTCGGTGTGATCAACAGCAATCTTAAGCTCCAATAATTCTCAGTCCTCTGGCTCAGCCCAACACGATGGTGAGCGACACGGTCTGCCATACAAAGCCTTAAACAACGTCATCTCAATGCTAGCTAAATAGCTATTGTTGTATGGAAACTCACATAACAATAAATATTCCTCACAAGATCTGCAAAACTCAAACAAAAGCCCGAAGCATGTCCTCAAGAACCAGAATCAACTTCTCAGTCTACCTGTCGGTACGAGGTGAAAAGTTGTGCTGAATTGTAGGCACGTACCATATTGCTCCTAAGTATTCTGCCACATCCTGGAAGTATACATAACTTATTTGTCTGATGTGATAGTCAATGCTACCCTACGCAACCTAATAATATCTCTCTCGAACAATACGCTTAATGGGTCAAATGTGTAGTAAGTCTTGACTAGTAAGAAGTGAGCAAACTTCATCAACCTATCTACAATCTCTCATATCAAATCATATCTCCTAGCAGTCCTCAGCAGTCCCTTAACAAAATCCATGACCATGTTTTCCCACTTCCATCATGGAATGGGAAACAACTACAATAATCCTCTAGGCCTATGATGCTCACTTTTCACTTGCTGACAAATTCCACAGCTCTTGATGAACCCCGATACATCCGCCTTAATCCCAGGCCACCAAAAATGTCTCTTCATGTCATAGTGCATCTTGGTCCTGCAAGGATGAATGATGAACTAGAAATGGTGCGACTCTTGAAGAAGCTCATCTCTCAGCTTTGGTAACTGTGGTACCCACAATCTGGCTCTATATCTCATACACTTATTAGATGTCTCTATCTAGTCAACCCAATATGCGTTTGTGCCAACTCATTGAATCTTGGGTATGACTGGCCGGTCCTCTGATCCTTTTACATACTTTATGTAGACATTGTATGTAGTCTCATTTGTGCACATATCAAGACCTGTGTATCTATAGGAACCTCTAACTGACTCCCTGTCACTGCATCCTCGAGTAACCCAACTCATGCGTCATATCAGATCTGATATTCTCTGCATCTTTAGGTATCATATTTAGCGCATCCGCAATTACGTTAATTTTTTTGAGTGGTATTTTGAAGAATAGTTGTAGACCTTTATATATTCTAACAATCTGCGATGTCTCATTCTCAGCTCTTTCTATGTGAAGAGATACTTCAGATTCTTTTTATCAGTGAAGAATGTGAATCTCTCACCAAACAGATGATATGTCCATATCTTCAAAGCAAACATAACCGCTGCCAAATCTAAATCATTTGTGGGATAGTTCTTTTCATGTATCTTTAATTATTTGGAAGCATAAGCTACTATCCATCTGCCTTGCATCAATACACAGCCTAAACCAGTATGAGAAGCATTTGTGTACACCTAGAATCCTTGTCCACTAACATTGGCATGATGGTCAACAACATCTTCGGCCGAGCAAATACTTGCTCACACTCCTTGGACCAATCTAATACAATGTCATTTTGTGTCAATTTGATAATTGGTCTAGCTATTTTTGAGAAATCATTCATGATTATGTGGTATTACCCTGCTAAACCCAGAAAGCTCCTGATCTCAGTGACTGAAATCGGTACCAGCCAATCCATGATAGCCTGAATCTTTCCCAGATCCACTGCAACTCTTGTTGCCCATATGACTTAACATGAAGACTTGACATCTAAAAGCCAAAATTCACACTTGCTAAACTTGTAGTTGATTATATGCTCCCTTAATGTCTGTAACGTCTCCCTGAGGTGTTGCTCGTGATCCTCTCAAGTCCTTAAGTATATCAAAATGTCATCGATGAAAACAATCGTGAAGTGGTCAAGAAACGATTTCAATACCTAATGCATCCATAAACATGACGGGAGCGTTGTCCAGCTCGAATGGCATGACCGTGAACTAATAGTGTTCATACTTGGTGTTGAATGCTATCTTGGACTTATCCTCATCCTCGGTTCTAAGTTAATGATACCTTGATCTCAGGTTTATCTTGGATAAAAACTACGCTCCTATTAGCTAATCAAAAAAACCGTCAATCTTCGACAGTGGATACTTGTTTTTGATTGTGACCTTATTCAACTGTATATAGTCAATACACAATTGATAAGTGCTTAATTTGACTTATATATTACTTTAGTAGGATAATTTTTTAAAACATCTCATTGATGATATTTTAGTGTTTTTAGGTTTACAAGCTAGACAAAGCGGTGATTTCTTGATGAAAAGCCAAGAAAATGCACAAAAGCAAGGTTGATGTCATGGAGAAAACTTTTGACCTAGTGGAGAATATATATAGAACGTGGGCAAAGTGTGAGGAACAAAAAAAGAGGTTCAGACAAGTCAACGTTATGTATACAAAGTTAAAGCTGTGGCGAAGTTGTGGGTTTACATACATGTCATCGAAGAAATACACACGACATCGTGTCCACTGAAAGGAGAAAAACATAACATAAAGTCGGCGTTGTGGCGGCGCTGTGGCATTTACACATACGGCGTGGATCACTTATAGATGTCATCGAGACATGAAAATAGAAAGTTTTTGAATTCTATTTTGTTTTGGATTACTAATTAGGCTTTCTAATTGTATTCTTAAGGGTCTTTAGAGTCTAAATAGTCATTAAGACGTGGTAAACTAATATATTTGCATAGAGAAAAATAGAGAATTGAAGGAGACACTTTTCATTAGAATTTAATTATGTTTATCAAGACAATGTCCGGCTAAGCACTCTTTTCCTAAGTTAGAGGTGAATAAAGTATAGAATCTTGATTGATGGCATGACTTGTGAGGTCTTTTATTTATAATTAATTTATTTTAATTCCTTCTATTTTATTTGTTACCGCTTTCATGATTATAATGCAGACTTAGGGTATGTATATGGTCATTGGATGCTTTTAGGTGGAAGACCAACAGCTAATCAGGAGAATCATATTCATAATTGTACGGTTGGACTGATACAAGTGACAATCACTAACCCATTCTCCGTCAAAACATTTTTGTGCTTGAAAATGTGAAAAATAAGTCTAAGTTATATTTAAAGCAGACGCGGTCCGGTTATTTAGAATTAGTATTCACATGGATATTTATGCAGTTAATACGTTAAACTTTATTTGTGCATGTATAGGGATATGTGTTAACTAGGGAAATGATTAGTGGCGGATGTTTTAACTATCGAGGTTAGGGGAATTAGGCATTTTTAGCAAATGTCGATTTCCTATAGCGAATCTAGGAGGAATTGAACTAATAATCTTTTGGGAAATATCGAACTCCATGACATGTTGAATATTGATTTGGATTTTTGGGACCGTAAATCTAGGTATTTTCTCTTATTGAATTTACTTTTTCAAGTTTTGATTTCTAGTAGTTTTAATTAACTATTTTTTAAAATTCTTTTGAAAAACTCCCTAATTTCCTTTTCTAGTTAACTCAGATTAAAACTTAAGTCTTATGCCCCGTATTTACCACTACTACACACGATCATAATTGGTAACTCGAGTACGGGTTATATTGGTCAAGAAGGAAACCTGAACAACAGTTTCAGACTACTATCCTTCTTCTTCACAAAAAGAACGAGTGCTCCCCATAATGACATGGAAGGGGTGATGAATCCCTTATGTCCCAAATCCTGAAGCTGACTCCTTAATTCCTTCAACTCTCTAGGTGCCATCGGGTATAGCGGTATAGAAATGGATCTAGTGCATGATACTAACTTGATGATAAATTCTATCTTTTGCGATGGCAATAGTCTAAGGAAATCCTTTGGAAAACATTTAGAAACTCGTGCACCACTAGAATATCTTTCAATCTAGGTCCTTGACTCTCTGCTACTACATACAGCGCTACTAATGTCTCCATTTCCTTACATGTCACAAGTCAACCTCTCATAGTTACCGCTCTCGACGAACTACCTCGGTATGTAAATATTAAATGCTTCAGGATCCCAAATATTACTATCTTGCTGAAATAGTCAAAATGAGCATGGTAAGATGCTAACCAATCCATCCCTAATAACGCGTTATACTCTAAAAACTCGAGAGCTCTAATGTCTATAGGTGACTCTACCCTACTTATCTAGACTTGACATCCTCAATAAAACTATTAGGGTAAACCCTATCCATAACTGCGGTACTTAATGTAAAGTGTACTCTAAGCCTAACAGGTGTCAATCTTAGGATGCCTATCATACAACTAGTGATGAATGAAACAAAAGAACCATAATCGAATAATACATAAGAATATCTATCGAAAATGGAAACTGTACCATCAATGACTCCACGTGTCACCCCGGGATCTAATTGTGATACCATATAGGCTCCATATCGGCCCTGCTATGTATAGGTTGTTGCTGGTTGCGGGCACTCCCTAACTATGTATCCTACTTGGCTACATTTTAAACAAGTGATCGATTTACACTAGCCATACTACTACCTCTGTCCATGGTCATAAAATTGCGCCTAACCATATACCTATCTCAATCCTTATTTGTAACTATCTTGACTTCTGCCTCTTCCGTGTCATTTGCCACCCTGTTGTTGCTATCATGGCGCTGGTGGTCCTGGTAATGCTTGTCTAGTAGGAGGTGGTAAGGGAGGTCTGCCATATCCTTCCTGAATAGGAGTAGAAGGTAGTACATAGAGCACTGCCTGAATGTAGGGAACAAGCGCCCCATTCCTCTGGAATCTCCTATGTCCCTAACCTATTTACCTCCTCCAGTCACAATCTACCCTAATCAGCTATCTATATGGGTCCCTTATCCTCTCTGCCCAACTCGTATGTCTTATGAGAGAAGACCCACTCATACATCTCCTGAAGAAATTTAGCTCCGGTACTTACTACATGGTGTGCGATATCTAGTCGTAGTCCGTGATCAAAGTAGAAGTCGTCATCAACATCATTCTTAACCAAGTCTCAAGCAAACTATCTAAGGTAGTCGTATATGTCTGTGTAACTCATTATTGAATTTCCCTCAGCCTATCTCAATGCCATCAACTTCTTTTTCATTATCTTCACCATAGAAGCCGAAAGTACTACTTGAATAACTCTTTCTTGAAATCAACCCATGATGCAAAACTGCCCCTGCTGGCCACTGTCATCCTACACAAAACATCTACACCCTTCTCCAGGGTGTAGTAAGAGAGAATGGGCTGCAGTCGATTCTCAATGCTCAATAGTAAATGTAACTTCTCTTGGGATAAAATTCATTTCTCAATCTTCTCGTGATCTCTTTTTTTGGCAAAAATATTGGCTTAAGCCTAATGAAATCCTTTACCAGCTTGGTGTCCCTCAATAATCCATCGATCTCATAAAATATTGGTGTGGAAGCGGGTGTATCCTCAGCTAGTAATGTCACTATCAGTGGATTAGGAGGACGAGGTATTGTAGGCTCTACTGGAAGCTATGGTACAGGTGTCTATAACTCTCTAATAGTTGTGGCCGGTGCAGTCATAGTTTGTGTAGTCATCGGGGGCACTGTCATAGTAGTGGGTATAGTGGCAGATGCGGTCAATATAAGTGCAGTCATGTCTGCCTTCATGAAGGAAATGAAGTCGGCTAACTGGTGTCCCTGAGTCGATACAAGGTCAGACAATCTATGATAGTCATCAGTAGAAGTAGTAGGAGGCTAGCTGCCGCTAGCTCTAATGTTTTTGCTCTCACGTGCATTAGCCATCAGTGTCTACATGTTGACAACGAGCGCGAATTTGCTACTACGCAGATTTCAGATATATGTACATATTGTAATTAACATGTACATATAAAAATCCCCAACTTACTCTCACTCACTTCCGAACTAATGGATTTTAGGCAAGGATCATCGGGTTTCTACTTCTAAGATTTGTGTTTTATTCAAGTTTGTGTTTTACTTGTCGAGAACATGTGTCTGATAAAAACTGTAACGACCCTTTCCCTAATCTAAGACATCGCCCTGCCTAGTCTCAACAGAGAACTTGATAATTGAAAGGAAAAGGAACAGGACCGTGAAATAAGAAAAGAAGAGATAGAAATAAAGAAAAGAAAGCAGAAGTTAAATTAAGACTCTTCAAATAAAAGATTTAGCTTGAGTGTTAATAGCTTGATTAAGTTAAGTTTTCTTTCTAACTGTATTAAGTCCTATAGACTCTTGAAGTGCTAAAATCTACCAAAGTTAGTTTAATCTATGCTTATTTTTAAATTCATGAGCTTAATGAGAAATCATGAGATTGTACATTTGCTACTTGAGTGTCGAGGTGAAACAAACTTGTGAAAAGTGATGGTTTTTATTGTGATCTACTTTTGTGTTTTGAAACTGAGTGAAATGTGTTGTTAAAGGTACATGTTTTCAAAATATAAGTTTGAAAAGAAAAACTCTTGAGTGGATTATTAACTTCAAACGTAGTGATTTAAAGGATACTCCATGAACAATGTAAAATGAATGTAAACTAAATAATAAAAGTAGTTAGGAGACTAAGTAAAATACACTTTTACTCGGGACGTGTCAAATCTTAAGTTTGGGGGTATTTGATAAGTGATTATTTAGACTTATATATAGGGTTAGTTTAGTAGTATATTTAGTATAAATATCCCTAAATAAGCTCAAATTGATGGTGTTTATGCATTTTCAGGTATACAAAGCATAAAGAATGGGAAAAAGTGAATTCGGGAAGAAACATAGCTAAAACACACCAAAGGAGGTTTGGAGTCGTAGCACATAGTTTTGGTGATGTGGGATAAGAAGGCGCGGCGTGGGAATGAAAGGCATGGTGTGGGGGAGTGAAACAAGTGAAAGAATAAAGATAGGAAGGTCGACACAATGGCGACATCGTAGAGTCATGGGGCAGCGTCGATGAGATATAGGGATAGCACCAAGACCGCTGAAAAGATAAAATGACACACAAAGTGCTCAACGCAGTGGGAGCGCTGAGGGAGTGTATACACAGAACAAGGACTTAAGTGACACCGTCGAGAAAAGAAGAAAATAGAAAGTAGAGTTCTAATTCGTGTTAAATTGTTAATTAGGGTTTTTAATTGTTTCAAAACGTTTTTAGGGAGTATAAATAGTTAGGAGAACATGGTAAACACACCAATTACCACCTATTAGCAACCAATTACTATAGAGTAGCCACCATTAACATAGTTTAGCATAGGTTTACTTTATTCATGAGTATTAAGAAGATTTGTGGAGAGAAGACATTGAAGACTCGGTGTGGTGATTCGAGTATTGTTTTTATTGATTTAATAAAAAATTATTTCATTATATCTTTGATTTCATGAATACCATTACGTGTATGTTTGTTTTAATGAAGTGTGAATAGTTTATTAATCTTAGGGATCAATAAATCATATGGTATGAATGTTGCATTATAAACATGAATAGAGTCTAAAGATAAAAAGTGCAATGGTTAGAATTTGTATTGATTTTTAGCGTAATGCTACAAACATCTTGATCATGTATTTGTTGATATTAGGTTTTAAAAGTTATCATGGTCATTGAAGCTTGTAAGTTGGATATGGACGTTACAATAAAACATACAACATCAAGTGATATTTGTTTATTAGGGAGGCACGGATAGTAAACTCAATTAGTTATTAATCTAAATATTTGAAACATTACAGCAATGTGAGCTTACGTTATTCACATCGATAGGTGGAGTTCTAATTTGCACATTAGAATATTTTCTGTCATGGTAGGTTGAAGTGGATTTGAAGGAAATCTGTCTATTTTTTTAGGCACTGCACACACATATAATAAAGATAATAAAGTGAGTTGAAAAGCATAGTATTTCGTTACCTAGGTAAAGTTGTGAACTAAGATAATCTTAATATAAGAGTTAAAGTAATTTGCATTGATTTATTAGTATAGATGAGTTTAGTTTAGTTATAAAAACCAACTAAAAGAATTTCCTTAGCAATAGAGTAATTTTAGCTAAGTAAGTATTGAGTGTATACACCTTTCCCTGAGGACGATATCCATAGTCAACATAAGTTGATTACACTATTACTACAAGCGAGTTGTTATACTTACAGCACGCACATCAATAGGTCCACATATGTATCCCTGAATGTGTTCTAAGAAAACTGGGGATTCCACAACAATTTTACTTGGGGATGGTTTAAACATTAATTTACCTTGAGAATAATTAGCACAATTATAATCACCAGCTGAAAGTATTTTGTGACTCATTAAAGGATGTCCATGCAAATTATCAATTATTCTTCGAATCATTGATGATCCTAGATGACCAAGTCGGTCATGACATAAAATTAGGGGTGGCAAAAGTCCGGAACGGACATAAACGGGAACGGACATAAACGGGACCGGACACCCATTTCTAAAATTTTTAAATTTGGTGCCCGGACCCGGTCCCGTTTTTTAAACGGGCAATTTTTTTTGTCCAGTCTCGTATGTTTGTAAAATATACGGCTCCCGTTTTGTCCGCTTTTTATTTTTGAATATGATTAAATATTTTATTTATCAATTATTTAAAAAAAAAAACCCTCAACTACAACTTACAAATCTACAACTACAAGTCACCAATTAGTTGACACCATAACAAATTGCAAACTTAAGCCTAAGCTTGTAGCAGAGACGAAGAAAATAATCGAAATAAAAGTGTGTCTATATGCAAGAGAGGGTGAGAGGTCGCCTTTAAAATGCTCAACCACTCTTCATGAAAGTATTGTCCTTGTTCTTCTTGTAATGCAACAAAAGTTCATAATTTCAGAAGTCATAGAACATTTGTGTTCAATCAACTTTCAATAGGCTTAAGTCTCTTGAACTTGCTTGGAAAGTGTCTAGAAGATTCGACATTTAAAATAGGCAACAGTTCACTGCTCAATTGATGGTCACAATGGTTATTATATGGGGGAAAAAGAAGTCTCATTGTATGTGCAAAGCAGTGCAGGGAGCACGTCCATGAGAACCGAGTGGCTGCGACTCCATGAGAACCTCCTTAGAGCTCCAGGTCGAGCTGTTGTGCTTGTTGTCCATGAGAACCGAGTGGCTGAGACTCCATGAGAACCTCCTAATGGGCTCCAGGTCGAGCTGTTGTGCTTGCTGTCCATGAGAACCGAGTGAAATTACAAATATGCCCTTCAAATTAATCACTAAACGGGTACCCATTTTTTTAGATTTTTGCCCAGACCCGGTCCCGTATTTTTAAACGGACATAAAACATTGTCCAGACCCGTATGTTTGTCAAAGAAAAATTGCTCGGTCCCGTTTTAAACGGGACCGAACAAAACGGGACAAACGGGACCGGGCACATTTTGCCAGCCCTACATAAAATGAATGTCTTTAGATCATTGATTTTTCTATTTATGACGACATCATTTCAACGTGCCTTATACGAGTGAAATATAATCTAGAAGATAAAGCAAAGAATTTCTCTAACACTTCTTTTTTCACATTTGAAACCAATGTAATATAGAGGAATTCAAAATATAATCTCTCGTGCAATGGACACTAGATAATCTCAACTTTAATTTCAAAAACAAATGATTCCAAAATTCTAGAATTCCAAGACAAGTTAGGCTGCAAAGCCCAAAAGAAATCGAATTCAAGTCTAGTTAAATTCAAAGTAGTCAATTAGCAAGTTTTTCATCAATTGTATTCAAGAACGACATCAAGTGTAGGAATTTGAGGCAATGAAATAAGTCACAAGGCATCATGTCACAATATTCATCCATGAATAGATACCAGAACAACATGATGTGAGATGAAAAGTAGTAATGTCTACTAATAGACCAATAAAGCAATAAGAGAATGAAATGAAATATAAAATTTTCACAGTTGTACTTACAAGTCACATGCTTGTCCTAGGAAACTTTATTATTAATATGCAAAATGTACTATTAGTATGAGTTGATAGGACAACCTCCAGGTTAGGTGGCGAGACGAAATCTACTAAAATCATGCCTCCTCGAACGGGATAACAAGTTTCCTTTTCAATGTTTAGCTTTACTGGAGACAAGGTTTCCCACTATCAATCCAAACTCATAGCATTATTTGAAATATGAAAATCAAGAATACAGCATAACTAATCGTTATTAGTATAGCGAGAAAACTAATTATGTCACATATTGACTATTGATTTTTGTGACGGCCCCAATTCCACAACCTAAACTGGACCTGGCCGAGACTTACGTGGACCCCGAGTTAGTCCTCGCGACATCAACGCAAGCCTAGTCAGCCTTCTGAACCATTTATCATTACATTTTTAGTGAGTTACTTAAGTTTTTAAGTTATCAAAGTTTATGCGGAAGCAATTTCAACTTAAACAAATCTAAACAACTCTACACAAATCAGTTAGGATAGCCTAGAGTGTGGAAACCCCGTATATAGTCCATGAAAATATCTCACAAAACCCATATATCTCATGTGTCAAAACAATATGCATGAATAATACAAAACTTACACAAAAATATAAGAGGGAAAGTCGTTCTAAAGACCTTACAATAAATCTCCTAACACTGGCCCATTTCCCTAACTCAATTGCGGATCTGCACTCAGTTAAAGACAAGAATAACGAGCCTAGGTAAATAATGCTAGTAGGATACTAAATAGCATTTCAAAATAAATAAAACAGTCTATATTCATGCAGATAGAAAAAAAGGTATAAAGAACGCATGAATAAATAAAAGATTGTAAATAAATCAAAAGCAATCAATACATGAGTGTCCAAAAATGCAAACAGAGAGGCGTAAGTAGTCTCGACTATAGGTCGTTGAGTCTTAGCAAAACATCAAGACTCGGGTTCTAGGACTTGGTACACTCACAAGCCCTAAACCCACGAGATAGTGAGACTTCCTAGAACAACCACACTAAGAACTCACACCCCATCAAAATCAGTATCTAGTGCAGTGCTTCCCGAGGTCATGACTCGGTATGTTACCATAGCCAGCCACTCCTTCCAAGGATCACCGTTGACTTACTTACCCTTGGACAACACAATTAGAATGGAGTTCCAAGGATGGATAACAAAGCAATAACAAAGCAAGGAACAAAAATATTCAATAGCTTAAAATAAAATATTATGCATTTCTTAGCTAGTTTACTTACCTCGATCCACATGCTTATTCATAGCCTATCCGACCTCCCAACACTCCAAAACGCATTCTCGAACCTCTGTATCTCTTCCTTAGATTTCCTGATATCATTTAGTATCAATTCAGTCCAATATCATTGGTTTAGAACACTTAAACCATACAAATATTGCGACCAAAGTACGCTTAAGATCTATTTCTAAAAATAACACTTTATAATAATTTCAAAGTATTATCAACTAGCCCATTAAAGTTACGATTTTAACTCTTAAAACCTCATAATTTAACATGACAACCAAGAAGGAACTTGTAGCACTCATGATATACTTTCCATAGACTCTAAGAATACTCAAATCGAATCACAAATAGAAAAGTTACGAATTTTCTAATATAGCATGTCAACTTGACAAACTTTATTTATTTTCAACTAGAAAATATCTCCAAATCAATGTTTTTGCAATTAAGTCCTCAAAACTCAATAATAAATGTCAGGAAACCACTCGATACCAAAACCAAAATATTTGCATGGCTCGTGGAGTCAAATTGTATCAAAATCAATAATCAATTCATCCGAAAACTCAATACAAACCAATATCAAGTATAAAACATCTCCACAACAGGTATCAATTGAATTGCATTAATTCAAATCATCAAAACCCTAACCCACGTTGGTGAAGTTTATCCCAAATTGATGCAAATCAATCCAATACACCAATTAATGACAATTCATACCAATTTCTATCAAAACCCCACGAAAGAAATTGAGAAATCGCGAGAATTCAAATTGAATTGAGGAAAAATATCCGGCATTGAGAATTTACCAAATTGCGGGCTGAATACCTCGTTTTCACCATGGAGACTTAGCTCGAATTGACCGTCTTACGATCCTCTATAATTTTGCAGAAAGAAACCATGCGAAAATTGGATGTCAGGAGCTCCGCAAGCAAAAACCCAAATCGAGGGGTTTAGGAAAACAAAACATTCAACATTCTGTTGAAAGCAAAATTGATTGATTTTGATTTTCTTTTTTATATATATATTTATATATAAACTCTCAGCTGCTTGTCAACAGCTTAATTCTTTTTTATTTATTAATTCTTGAAATTCCTATTTTGACGTGTTTTGACTACTGGTGCTCATTTTCAATCCCGTTTTCCACCAAATTGAATCAAACTCTCACTCCATCTTCATAAAATGTCCAAAATACTGGTTTTGGTCACGCCAAAACTCTTAAAATCTTAACTTCGTCCATGACATACCCAACTCTCACAAACCAATTCTCTTGCCATATTTAACCAAGCTTACATCAAATTAAATTCAATCTCAACCTCGACTACTGCCAATTGACACAAAACTAGAGGTAAGATCCAACCTACACATTTTTGAAATTAATTATTTTAAATTGTTCAATCTTCTGTATAATAAATAATATAAGCATCACACGAAAATAGCATACCTCAGTGTCTACACCCGAGATTTGGACATACGGATCACGACGAGTGGATTCCACATACGACCCTGATATGGCACATGGCACGAGTTAGATTTTTAAGGTCGTTACAATTTCTGATATAGAAGATCTTACAAGATGCAACTATAAAGCATACTTTCGCGGTCAGTAACGTTATGATGCATATATAAGCGATACATGTAATAAAAAGAAAGCAACTATGATAACATGGAAATAAATTGAACTTATTTAAATTAACATAAGTTATACCTTCCTAGCTTTGTCTCATTAGCAAGTCTTCTTGAACTTCAAGATCTTCTTTGTACTAGAGCAAGCTCGTGCTGATAACGTGTTGTGAATTGAATTGGAACTCGCTAGAAACTAGAGAATGAAAATAGAAGATTAAGAACTTCTACTACAGCAAACTACTACTACAAAGGAGAGGAGAATAAATGAGAGAGTTCGAATGAGAAGTCCTTCATTCAACTTGGTGTGTTTCTACAATGAGGTTGGCACCCTTTATATAGGCTCTTTGGTGATGATAATAAATGTACTTAAACAATGTGTACGAGTAACACATACACCACTTGTCGTCATACAACTCGTTACAAGTAATTTGACAATACATGGAAAGAATTAGTGTACATTGGAAATGGTTAGAAGTAACATGATAAAACATGGACAAATAAAGGTACCATTAGTGAGAAATACAAATTATATGACTACACAATATGTTGATATGCATGCATGGTCATCTGTACTTCACCAACAGAGGAAACTGAACATGTATGTACATATATACTAGTTTCAAGACGTGCTACGCACGATTCCCCGCTCGCTTCGCCCTCGGGAATTAATTTCTAAGAATTTATTAACAAAGTTTAAAATTGTAATTAAAATTTAAAAATTAGAAATACAAGTACATTTTTTAGCTAATCAATATTCTCTACTGTGATTGAGATAAGATGTGAATGGAAAAACAAGCTAATCATGCTAGAACATTACTTCCTCAAAAAAAGTGTATTGGATTGATAAGAATGAGTTCATGATTGATTTGGAGATAAAGAAAAAAAAACGTGTAGTAGATTGATTTGGATACAAAAGAAAAGGTTGATTTGGAGATAAAAAAGAATATGAGCAAATAAGTAAATTTTATTACCACTCAAAAATTTGTGATTCGTGCTTATATATGATAGATATAGCTAGTAAAGTAAATCTATATAATGCGTGCGTTAAGCACCCTACATAGTACGTCCAAAAGTTATATCACTTTTCAAATATGGTAAATCTTGTTAATTAAGTCATGTTTAATGTTTCCTCAAAAAAAAAACAAGTCATGTTTAATCTTGTAAATATCTTCTGATTTATGAAATAAAATTATTATTGATCTAAAAAAAGTCATGTTTTAAAAAAATACAACTAATATAAATTTTGGCGTGTAAAGCTTGACATGCATGTAAGTATGTAACAAAATATACTGCTAAATTAGACTTCATACTGGCCTAACTAGTTTCACTAGAAGTGATTCATCAAAAAAAAAAAAAAAAAAAAAAAAACTTTACCGGAAAAAGTTAAGCAAATCCCTTGCCAAAAATGAAAATGACAGTATTTAGACCTAATATTTTTTGAAGCCATATTTAACCAAATTAATTACTCTCTTCGTTCCATAATATGCGCAACAATTTTTTTGAAGTCGTATCTCAAGAAAGCATTAATTAAACGTTTTATTTTCAATTCTAACCTCATTTTATTTAGTTAATGGCACCACTAGTCATATTTTTTTCATCTTCTTATGAAATTTTAATGGTGAATTAATCATTACTTTAATTTTTGTGCGCAAACAAAACTGTAACACTTATAATATCTAAGCTAGACAAATTTATCTTTTTTTTTTTTTGGTAAAGGCAACACACGCATTGTCTTCAAACCAAAGTTTTGATGAGTTCGATTAAGAAACTATAGAGCACAGCCCTATTATTAATTTATTGATCATTAAATTTGTGTTATCAACCAGACAATTTTATTTATTTTAAAATAGGTTAGAGGGCTTTAAAGAAAGGCTAGGGTTCCTCTTGGGACAGCTTGACCTTAACAACCCAAACATTTATATCATAGTATTGCATGTATGTAAGGAAATTATTTGATAAATACATGTTGATCGACAACGCGATCTCTAAATATTAGGAAAACCAAAAAAGAAAGAAACAAAAGAGTGATGTAGGTGCAACGTTAGTGTGACGCAATGTGAACCGTGTATGGTGTTCTTGGACCTCTCAAACCGACTAATCGGACAATAAATACATATTTAAAAACACAATTAGGGATTGACACTTCAATAAACGAGCATAATTAATACAATAATGCGTTCAAATTGGTAAAAGAGAAACATGTCGGATCCACGGAGGACCGTAGATTAATGTTTGATTAGTTTTTTTGAGTTTTTTAATGGTGATTAATTTTGTTTACAATAAGTCTACTTGGACTCATGAGTCCGGACTCATAGGGTGGTTTTTAAAATTTTTATAAACATTTAAAGGGTATTTTAGGAATTTTACAAGCAAAAAATCTATTTGGACTTTTAAAGTCCGGACTCAAAAATATTTTACTAGTCATGTAAGATATTTACATAAATGAAAAGACTTAATTACCCTAATCTTATCAATACACACAAAAATATTCACATCCTCTACCTCTTCCACTGTCACGATCGCCTCCGACGACAACTGCCGCCGCCGACCGCCGACGATTGTCGTTGCCGACCGCCATCATCTACTGCACACCTTCATTTGCCCTCGGCCCCTCTCTCTCTCGGCATCCATGTTCTCTCTCTCTTCCTCGGCCTCCATGTTGTCTCTCTCTGTGGGCGATCGGATCTCTCTCTCGGCTAGACCCGGTCACTCGACCAGATCTGGCCGAGAGAGGCGACCGGATCTGACCGGAGTTTTCTCTCTCTCTCTCTCGGCCGTCAGATCTCTCTCTCGGCCAGATCCGGTCGTTCGACCGGATCTGGCCGGTCGTTCGACCGGATCTGGCCGTGGCCTCCATGCTCTCTCTCTTTCTCTCTCTCTCTCTCGGCGGTCGGATCTCTCTCCGACGGTTGAGCGGCTGAGAGAGATGAGAGGAGAGAGAGAGAGAAAAAGATAGAGTGAGTGAGACGACAGTGAGAAGATGAGAGGAGAGAGAGAAAGAGAGGAGAGAATAGAGAGAGACGATGGAGATGAGAGGAGAGAGAGAGAGAAAAAGTGAGAGAGAGAGTGAGACGACAGAGAGAAGATGAGAGGAGAGAAGAGAAAGAGAGGAGAGGAGAGGAGAGAAGAGAAAGGGAGACAGCGGAGAAGGAAAGAGACCGCGGGGAAGGGAAGAAGAAGAAACGGCGCATCTCCGGCTCACGGCGGGGCTGCTGGTGCGTACGCCAGCCGAGCGGCGAGGACGGCGGCTCGCGGCGACGCGGAGGCTGCGAACGAGGTGGCGCGGCTGTGACGACGACGTCGGCGGCCGGTGGTCATGGCAGTGGCAGTGATCACATGTAAGTGGTGGTAAGTGATGAATTGATGAAGAAGGGTAGTTAAGTCATTCTGCTAGATTGAGTCCGGACTCATTGAGTCCACCTAGCACTACCCTTTTACAAGTGATTATGGTTGTTTCATTAATTGCTTAAGGATGTATTTGAAATTAAAAAAGTTTTGATTCGACTTTCACGAAATTAAAATAAGATTACCCTTTTGTTTATTAATCTGTTGGAGCTGAAAACAAGGGAACGTGAAAATCAGAGCCTAAGTCTCAATTAATTCGTTTTAATTGATTTGTTAATGAGAGCGTGAAAACTAGAGTTTTTTTTTTTTTTTCGAAGAAAGGTTTGACGAGTTGACTGTTTGACTAAGTTGTGAGTTTCTCGCGTGAAATTGGGGAGAAATTGGGGCACAGTGCGCACAATGCGCCAAGTTGCACACATGGGGATTGGAGAGCGGGTGGGTGCCACATGCGCCGCTCGTGGGATTGCGAATCAAACACGCCCACGTCACCTTGCATTGCCACACCTCAACAACTTGCTCTTTCTTATATTTGTTTTTGTTTTTTTATTGCATTTTTCTTAAGAAATTACATGTTTGTTTTTGTTTTTCAGAAAATTGAAATGGAGAAATTATATATGGAAAATTACGGAAAGGGTAGCGCTAGGTGGACTCAATGAGTCCAGACTCAAATAACAATAAAGACATATACCCTTTTGAATAGTATTGATGTTAATTAGGGGTAAGAGTAATTATGTCTTTTTATATAATTGAGTAATTTAAGTTACTAGTAAAAATCATTTGAATCTGAACTCAAAGAGTCCAAATAAATTTTTTGTTACGGAAAATACAAAAAGTAACCCATTTTAGGCACCGATCCAATTTGATGGCCTGCATTTTGCCTTGAGATGCGCATGCACCGATTTCAGTGTGTATTTCACCGCATCCAACTGAATCAGTGTCCAAAATCGATGCTCAAAGTGAGTTACTTTAACAGTTCTTATAAATTAATGACCAACCTAAGTTGTTACTCCTTTCTTTCAGTTGACTAATCTTGCGCGCAGGGATCAAACCGCATAGTAACTCAAAAGAAATTAATGAAGTATAATGTAGTTATCACAATAAGAAAATCACAATGTTTATATAACAAAAAATTTGTTTGGGCTCTTTTGAGTGCAAAGTCAAAGAGCTTTTACTAGTAATTTAAGAGACCTAACTAAATAATTTTGGATTTGCATGAAGGATATTTAAGTATTTGTGGTTGTTTGAGTCCATACTCAATGAGTCCATCTAGCACTACCTTATACTTTATATATTATGACTTATTTCCTCTCTCATTTCATGAGTTTGCTATCATGGTATAGATTGTTGGTTAAATGATTTTATTAACTCCAAATTATGTGCTATATCATTTTTTTATTGTAATATATGTGGTCAAATGAAATAGCATGCTATCAGGTAGGTATTACATAGTATTGTAAATCTATTTTTCATTGTGCATTAGATATACAATTGTTTTGTTAGATTCTCAAACCATATTATCTCTTGAAATATGAAAGTAGTTCTTGTATCTAGAACCATGATATGATGGAGGTGTTGTGATACATGGGGTTACTAGACTTTTGGGGTGATCGGGACCTCTCCACTAACTATGGTGACATCACAGGATATGGGATTCGGGGTTGTTGGCAAGTATAACTTGGGTGACATCACAGGGTATAGGACCCGAGGTTGTTGGAAAGTATACGTCACAAGTGACTGGCACTTGGGATGATTATAAAGCGTAGAGCACAGCTTCTACCTTCATAGAGATGTAAAGCTCAGGTTCATCCTTACATAGTGGAAAAGGTATTGGGATAGGACTCCCGGCCGACCGGCCCTAGATCATTACTACTTAACTGAGTGTCAGTTTTATTTTGTTTAACTAGAGTATCTTATAGCATGATTTCCTTTCAACATAGTTATTTTTATTATGCTTTCAGATACTTGTTATATATTTGGAAATGCGAACAAATGTCTCTCAGTGTTACTTTCTACTTTCCTGTGTTCACCATCCTTTTTATGATGGTGGGTGTAGATCCATCGAGTAGCAGACTAGGCAAAGAGAAGATCTACGACTACCTCTGAGCCAGTGGAGTGCTTCTACACCGAATTTTATAGGTTTCGACTTTGTTGTATTATTTTTATGTCTTTCAAATACTTTTGGGGTTGTATATATTATGGGTTGAGAGATAGTACCCTGACCAAATACATGTTGATATATTTTGTCATCGTTTCATTATATATGTATGCATGTGATCTTTACTTCCTGGTTTTCCACAAATCTAGGCATCATGTTAAAAGCTTCCACTAAATTATTAAGACTTCTGCTAAATAAACTTTAAATTGGTAAATTTTAGTTAACTCTGATGTATTAATTGACATCATCAACAACAACAACAACAACAACAACAACATAGTCTCAGTCCCAAATTGATGTATTAATTGACTTAAGATAAGAAAATGATTATTTAAATAGTCAAGTTATAAGTAAAAAAATTCGAAAGGCTGACTAATTCTTTTTTAAGTCCTACATGGTAAGGTTAGCGCTTAATAACGGGATTAGGCCAGGCGGTGCCCTAATTTTAGAAGGGTCGTCACAATTATATATATGACATTAAATAAATTGAAAATTTGAAGAATCATAAATGTTTAAATTATATAAGAGTAAATGGGTAAAAATGCAATAAATACACTTTTGAATTCCGAAAACGACTTACAAATTTGAACAAAAAGTTTTTGCTATAATGACTTATATAAATGACTGGAGGAAGTATCATTTTATTGTTATGGGACTACAACTCTTACGAGTTACTCCATCCGTTTCTTTTTAAGTGTCTTTTTAGCAATTTTGAAATATTTAACAATATCTGTCATTTGATAGTTTCAATACATATTAATTAGATAATTGACTTTTATACCCTTCATAAAAAAAGTAAGTCTTATAATTATACATTAATAACTAGTGTATGTAGAAGTGATGAGGATAGGAGAGAAGATAAAGGGTGATTTAGTCATTTAACTGACAATTTCTCCTCAATCTAGATAATTAAGTGACTTTCTTAAAAATTGTAAATAACCTTAAAACGAAAATTAAAAAAAGCGGAGGGAGTACTAATTTAGTAGCTCTAATAGTCCTAAGGCATCTCCAATGAAACACTATTTTTTAGTATTAAATTATATACTTGGCGTTAGGTTTTTTGGTTTTTGGGTTCATACGCAGCGGAAAATTCAAAACAATTTTTAAAAAACCCTAACATGATCGAAAATAGGTTCCATTAAACTACATCTAAAAGTTAAACCATACCTTAATTCGTGATTTTATTATGTGATTGTTCGATCTCCAACACGTTCAAACATGTGTCCTCTATCGAAAATCCACATACGAATAGTGACCAAATATGGAGCGCTAGCCCTAAGAGAGATTGAAAACATTTTTCTTTCTTTCCCAAAATCCAGAGAACTCAAAATTTGCAAAGAGGAAAATCTTATTTCATTTTAGGATTTCACCCTTTATTTATATGTGTAGATAAGCCCTCACTTAAAATCATATTCGTAATACGGCTATAATATTTAAGCAGTTTAAGCAAATTACACATACACCCTATTAATAAAATATCATATAATAAATCGTAAGGACTTTTATGTCATAAATTTTATCATATAAAATTCATTACTCTGGACCAATTGAAATCTTGCAAAGTCATTATTTGTGTGCGACCTAATAGGTTCATGCAACGTTGGCAATGAACCAAAATCATTTTGATACACAAGTCATAAGCGGTCTTTAGCAAGGCATTATGACTACCCAAATAGCATGAATATCAAAATCGATACAACCTAATGAATAACATATATCATATTCTTTTGTCATGAGATGTCCTTTGACTAAATATAAGGCATAAAAAGTCACCCTTAATGTTCAATCGTACTAGTCTCGATCTTTAGGTAAGCTGAAAACATCTAAGTCACAATGATCATATCAATTCACATGGACTTGGCCATTATCATTCTATCATATCAAGGGATCCACTGATATCTTTTTCTATACGAGAGAGACAAATTATATCTTAATTACACACCTTCACATATTATTCACATGGTAACCAATCACAATCTTTATAACTGTCCGGTTAAAGACAACGTTTGATTGTGTCAAATTACCATACTCCTAATATTGAAGTCTATGGTAATCTTAAGTCGAAGAACTAAATGATATACTTATCATGAGTAACACCTATAACTTAATCCATGTCATGTTTTCATAGCGGGTCGGTCTAGTACCTTGTTCCTTAAAAAGTACTCATGATCTCGATTTGTGTCCCTGTACACATAATCATCACGTGACCATCAATCAAGATTTACACTAGTCTTAATTCATTTTAGTTCCCAGTATAATGATCGACTATGGACATTTAGGATATTTCATCTAATACCCATGGATCTTACTCTAAGGTAAGCATGCAATCATTTATAATAAAATAGCAAATGAAAACTTTCATTTTATTAACTAAAATTATAAGATAAAGAATGTTTGTAGATTGACCTAGGGCACATGCCCCAACATCTCCCACTTGCACTAAGACCAATCATTCATGTATCTAATACTCAATGACCTAACATGACCATCATGTTTCACTTATAAAAGAGTCTTCGTCAAAGGATCTGCAACATTGTCTTCTGTAGGAACTCTACAAATCTTCACGTATCCCCTCTTAATGATTTCTCGAATGAAATGAAAACATCTAAGTATATATTTGGATCGGTGGTGTGATTTTGGTTTCTTGGCTTGTGCTATCGTCCCATTGTTGTCACAATACATGTAAATGGGGTTAGCTATACTAGGAACTGCACCATGTTCAGAGATGAGCTTTTGATCCAAACTGCATTCTTAGCTGCATAGGACACTACAATATACTCATCTTCTATTATAGAATCTGCCATAGTTTTTTGCTTTGAACTTTTTCAACTCACTACACCTATATTTAAAGTCAACGCATATCCATACTGCGATATAAAGTCATCTATATCAATTTTAAAACTTGCATCAGTGTAACCATTTACAACAAGCTAGTCTTTCAAACTTCCATAGACCAAGAACACTTCTTTAGTCCTTCTCAAGTACTTAGGAATGTTCTTTACAGTTATCCAGTTACTCTCACAGCGATCAGACTGATATCTGCTTGTTGTGCTTAAAGCATATGATACATCAAGTCGGGTGCATAACATGGCATATATGATAGATCCAATAGCTTATGCATATGGAATCGTATTCATGCGCTCTCGCTCATCATTAGTCTTTGGACATTCAGTCTTGCTTAAACTTATACCATGAGACATTGACAACAACTCTCCTTCAGAGTCTTGCATATTGAACATATTTAGTACCTTATCTATATAAGCACTTCGATCAGCCTTTTAAATATATCCCTATGGCTCTTAATCCCAAGGATGTAAGATGCATCTCCTAAGTCCTTCATCCAGAAACACTTCCATAACCAAGACTTGACACTCTACAAGGTTGGAATGTCATTTTCAATGAGTAATATATCATCAACATACAGTACCAGGAAAAGTACCATGCTCCCACTTACCTTCTTGAATACACAAGGCTCATCAAATCAAATTCTTTAATGGCTTCATCAAAACGAAGATCCCAAATTCTAAAAGCATGCTTTAATCCATAAATGGATATTTGAAGCTTGCACACCTTCCTAGAATTCTCTAGATGAATAAACCCTCCAAGTTGTATCATATATACGTCTTCAAGTAACTTTCCATTTAACAAAGTTGTTTTGACATTCATTTTTCATATCTCGTAGTCATAATATGTGGCTATGACAATTAGAATTCTAATGGATTTAAGCTTGGCCACAGGAGAAAAAGTCTCATCATAATCAACACCTTGAGTCTGTCTCTAAACTTTTTCTTACTAGCCGTGCTTTATAAGTATGCACATTGCCATCCATGTCAATTTTCTTTTTAAAAACTCATTTACATTCAATGGTCTTACCACTTTCAAGTAAATCAACCAGGTTCCAAACTTGGTTATCATATATGGATGGCATCTCATAATTCATGGCACTAAGTCATTTATCTGCCTAAGGCCTAGACACAGCCTCCTGATAAGTAGTAGGTTAATTTTGATCTATAAGCAACACCTCACTACTATCAATAATAAGAAATCCAAATCTCTCAGGATGATGTCTTACCCTATCAGACCTATGTGGGCCTTATGATACCTATAGATGTTTAACTAGTTCAAGACTTTGTTGATCTTTTACTGGTGGTTGAATGTTTATTTGTGGTTCTTAAACTTCTTCAAGACGTACTTTATTCTCATTATTGTCTTTTGAAATAAACTTCTTTTCCATAAAGATGTCATTCCGAGCCACTAACATTTTGTTCTCAGTGTGATTATAAAAGTAGTATCCTCTAGTTTCTTTAGGATAACCAACAAATACACACTTGATAGATTTGGCTGATAATTTTTTTTAGATTTGACGTCATTCAAAAACCTCACAGCCATAAATCTTAAGGAAAGACAAACTTGGTCTTTTCTCAAACCACATCTCATATGGTGTTTTATCAACCGTTTTAAAAGTAACACGATACAGTGTAAACACGACAGTTTCTAATGCATAACCCCCAAAAGGAAATATGAAGATCTACATGACTCATCATAGATCAAACCATATTCAATAAAGTTCAATTTCTCCTCTCAGAAACACCATTCCATTGTGGGGTTATTGGGGGAGTTAACTGTGAAACAATCCCACAGTTTTGAATATGATCATCAAACTCTTAGCTCAAATATTCACCACCTCAATCCAATCAAAGTACTTTAATAGTTTTACCAAGTTAATTTTGCACTTCATTCTGGAATTTTTGAAACATCTCAAAAGATTCACTTGTACGTTTCAAGAGATACACGTAACCATATCTACTGAAATTATCAGTGAATGTAATAAAGTATTGATAACCACCTTCAGCCATTGTGTTTATAGGACCGCATACATCAGTATTTATTAGACCTAATAAATCACTTGCCCTTTCATTGTGTTCAGTAAATGAGCTCTTTGTCATCTTGCCTACTAAATAAGATACACATGTTTCATATGAATCAAAATCAAATAAATCTAAAATTCCATCGTTATGGAGTTTAGAAATATGTTTCTCATTTATGTGGCCAAGACGACAATGTCAAATGTAGGTTTGACTCAAATCATTTGACTTGAATATATTTGTATTTATTTTAAGAATAGGAGTATCTGTAGACCTTTTAATGTTTAGAATATAAAGACCATCGCATAAATCAACATTTGCATAGAAAACATCTTTACAAGAAATTGAGCATTTATTATTCGCAATAATGAAATTAAAACCATCCAAATCCAAACATTAAACTGAAATGATGTTTCGCCAAGGAAGTGACATAAAAATTATTTAAAACTAAAACAAGTCCACTAGGTTAAATTAACTCATAGTATCCCATAGCCAACACAGCAACTTTTGCTCCATTTTTCAACTCGTAAGATGACTTCTCTTTTATTTAGTTGTCTACTTTTGGTGAGACCCTACATATTAATACAAATGAGAGATCCAAATCCGGTATCCAATACCTAAGAATCACTAGTAGACAAGTTAACTTCAATAACATAAATACTTGAAGCAGTAGTCGCACTACTCTTCTTTTTCTTTAGATCTTCAAGATAGAGCTTGCAATTTTTGAACCGATGACCAGGTGCATGGTAAAAATGACAATTTTCGTCTTTTATTTTTCTTTTTGGGACTATGAAGTAGAAGTAGTATGGAGCTTGACTTGTTCCATAGGCTTTGTGACAATCACAACAGCTTTGGCAACTTTAACCTTGCATTTGCCCTTTTTTTCCGAGCCTTTCCTTTCTGAACAATCAATACATTAGCAATTGGTTTCTTGATATTCTGCTCAGCAGTTTAAGCATCAAATGCAACTCTAAGATAGAATTCTCCATGCTATTCATGTTATAGCTCATCACAAATTGTGAATAACTATCAGGCAATAAATTCAGGATCTAATCCGTGAGCCAACTCTTGGCTTATGAGAAATCCAAGTCTGTCAAGATGATCAATATAACCCTTCATTTTCAAAACATGAGGACAAACTGATGCACCATCAGCCATTTTGCAAGAATGAAGGTTTTTTACTTTCTCAAATCTTTCTTGCCTAGCCCGTTGTTGAGACATTTCCTTCAGCATCATAGCCATGTCGTAAGTTTTCGTGTGTTCCATCTCGTTCTAAAGTTCAGGAACCATGGTTGTCAACATAATGCATGTAAAATCAGTTAAATCGTTAACATGCTTAGTATGTGCATCATTCATGGCTATTAAAGCATTGGCTGGTGGTTCCTCAGGAATAGGATTACCCAGAGATACAACTTACGTTCATGCTTAAGAACAATTCTCAAGTTTCTGAACCAGTCAAAAAAGTTTGTCCTGACAACTTATCCTTCTCAATGATGGATCGCAGTGACAAGGGATTAGCGTGATTTGAAGAGGCCATAGATCTATAACAAAGATTACGCAAAAGTTCATTTTGGTATAAATGAATAGACTCCCACTAAATTAACAACCCTCCTGAAAATGTTATGTTAATTTAAAGGATTAAGATTTGTGTTTCAACTCATTCCAAGACAGTTAAGGCATGACACGTTGAATTAGGTTATTTAAGTAGGTACCAATTACCAATTACATCATATGTAACTTTTAGTTGTTTTATGAGATTATAACATCTTATGTCTTACCATGTTTTATCTCATCAAGTGTCTAAAGCCCAAAATCGTTTTGATAGCTTTATCAAGTCTAACCATTTCAAACAATAGAGTAACCGTTACTTAATTTGCCTCACTAAGATAACAAAATACACTCTGCGAAGGCATACCCATATTGATGTGATCAAAGTCTTGACAAGTGTTTGAGAATAGATGACACTTGACTTAAAATTTGAAAGGGAGATTTTTATTTGTTTTAGACAACGAATTTCAATTCCAAAAATCGAAAATTGCCTAAAATTTCTTATTGTTTTAATCAATCCAATTAACCAAACACCCCCTTATTTTAATTTCAAAAAATATTAATTAAAATATTTGCAATTAACTCGAACCCGCCTTTAACTTAGTAACTTATCCTAATCCAGTTATGATTTAAGATACTTTAAATCATTATCCAATTAGAATTTGTTATATATATCACCTATCTTATAGGATTTGTAATTCTTATCCGATTACAATTTTATCTCCTAACTAATAGAAATACACTAAGGATAACTACAATGAGATATATAATCAAAATCAATTTTGAAATATTAATCATGCATTTAACACCAGAATCATATTAAATTAATCATATTAACTTAATCATGATCATACATAATTATTGAACAAAAATGAAATATGTATTCAGCATTAGAATCCCATTAACCTAAACATGACTTATACCATGAACATACAAAATTTGCATTGTTCAATATTAAAGACATATGTTAATTGAAATCTTCAAAACATGAATACTATCATTGAATCAAATCATGCGCATGTATCAATATACATGAATTAACAAAATGCTTTAAAACCAATTCTTGATAACAATTATCACAGAACCTATATGTACATCATACATATACATAAATTAAGATAATGTTTTCACACATATATCATATATACATCGGAGAAAACATGCAAAGTTTAATAGAACCGAGTCTAAGGCTCTGATACCGCTATTGAGTTTTTTGGTTTTATACGCAGCGAAAAATTCAAAACAATTTTTGAAAAACTCTAATAGGATCGAAAATAGGTTCCATTAAACTAGATCTAAAAAGTAAATCATACCTTAATACATGATTTTCTTTTGTGATTGTTCAATCTCCAAGGCATTAAAGCGTGCGCCTCTCTATCGGAAATCCACATACGAATAGTGACCACGATTTGGAGCGTTAAACTCTCCCAAAATCCAGAGAACTCAAAATTTGCGAAACAAAAATCTTATTTTATTTTAGGGTTTCACCTTTGTTTATATATATATATAGATAAGCTCTCACTTAAAATCTTATTCATAATACAACTATTATATTTAGGCAGTTTAAACAAATTACACATATACCCATATTAATAAGTTATCATATAACAAATTGTAAGGGCTTTTATGTCATGAATTTTATTATATAAAAGTCATTACTCTGGACCAATTGAAATTGCGCAAAGTCATTCTTTGTGTGAGACCCAATAGGTTCATACGACATTAGCAATGAACCAAAACTATTTTGGTATACAAGTCATAAGTAGTCTCTAGCACGATATTATGACTACCCAAGTAGCATGAATATCAAAATCGATACAACCTAATGAATAACATATATCATATCCTTTTGCCATGCGATATCATTTGACTAAACATAAGGCATGGAAAGTCACCTTTAGTGTTCAATCGTACTAGTCTCGATCTTTAAGTAAATTGAAAATATCCAAGTAACATTGATCATATCAATTCACATGGACTTGGTCATTATCAGTCTATCATATCGAGGGATCCACTGATATCTCTCTCTATGCGAGAGTGACAAATTTTATCTTAATTACACACCTTCACTTATTATTCACGTGGTAACCAATCAGAATCTTTATAATTTTCTAGTTATAGACAACGTTTAATTGTGTCAAATTATCATGCTCCTAATATTGAAGTCTATGGTAATTTCAAGTCGAATGACTAAATGATATACCTATCATGAGTAACACCTATAACATAATATATGTGATGTTCTCATAGCGAGTCGATTCAGTATCTTATTCCTTATCAAGTACTCGTGATCTCAATTTGTATCCCTATACACATGATTATCACATGACCATCAATCAAGACTCACACTAGCCTTAATTCATTATAGTTCCCAGTATAATGATTAACTAAAGACATTTATGATATTTCATCAAATACCCATGGATTTTATTGTAAGGTAAGCATGCAATCACTTATAATAAAACGGTAAATGAAAACCTATATTTTATTAACTAAACTATAAGATAAATAATGTTAGTAAATTGAACTAGGGCGCATGCCCCAATAGGGTTAGCACTCAAATATTGTGCCAACACTTATTACAGTCAAGGACGAAGACACATTGGGTGTGAGGGGGGGCATGGTCCCCTCAAGCTTTTTAATAATACTATGTATAAGTACTTAAGTAGTATGTAATCTAACTTGGCCCCCCTCTAAGTTTTCATTTTCTATTTTCTTTAAATGAACTTAAACTCTTTAAGTGAGTATGTTAAAACAACTATATTTATATAACATCCTTATTGATCACTAATCTAGTCCAAATGGGCACATCTAGAATAATAAACCTTGTTCACATACATTATCTGACTATACTAAGGGTGGGCAGCGGTCTCCGAAAAAGTGCCCAAACCACCCAAACCTTCCAAACCGCGTGGTCTGGTCTGATTTTTAGAACTTGTTGTTTGGGGGTGGATTGAAAATCTTAAAAACCGCGGAATCGCGGTTTTTATTTTAAAAAAAAAAACGTGGTTCACCAAAACGATGGTATTTTAGTAAATATCTTAAATTTACAACTAAAAAGTTAAAAACCCTAAAACTTAAAAAACAAAAAAAACAAACTTTTTGCTCTCTAGTCCACACTAGTTGTCCATTTCCTCAATATCTCAAATCTCACCCGCCGACTCATCAAACCATTTGCTCTCCCACCGCCGCCTCTTACTAGTCGTCGTCGCCTCCCACTGCACTAATAATCAACGTTTGTGCTGCTCAATCACGCCAATAGTCGACGTCTCCACTGCTGCATCTCCCCCCTCCCATTCGTGCCTCTCATAGTAGCCTCGCCTACCGCCGCCTCCCACTGGTCCCGCCTCCACTGCCACCTTGCACCACTGCGAGTCCCACCTCCCGCCGCCTTTTACCAACTGTGGTTACCTCTCACGCCGCCGTTGTATAACTTTTTTTTTGTTGTTGTTTTTTGAATATGTGTCAAAAACCGTGAAATCAAACCGACCAAACCGCAAACCGTGGGCGGTTTAGGTGTGGTTTTGATGGTTATCGGTTTAGTGGTGGTTTACTAAGCGGTCAAACTGCGAACCCTCGGTTTGGTTGCAGTTTGATGGTTTCCACCACAAAACCGCGGTTTGCCCACCCTAAGACTATACTAATTAGGTTTCTTTCTCTTAATTTCACACTCAATAACTCAGTAAATACTTTTTAGTTTACTTTCTACACTCAAATGCATAAGTACTTGTACATTGTTTCACACATATATAATAATCACTACAAGAAAAATGGCTTTTAACGAGGGGAAATCCCATTGTTAAATGTCAATTTCCCGTCGCTAAAGGTATTTAATGAGGGGAATATCTCGTCGTCATCCCCCTCGCTACTGCCTCTTCGTTAAAGGGTTAAGGCGATGGAATCACACCCCTCGCTAAAAAGCTTTTAGTGAAAGGACCAATCCCCTCACTAAAAACCTTTAGTGAGAGGCAATCCCCTTACTAAAAAGCTCTTAGCGAGGAGACCAATCCCCTCACTAAAAACTTCTAGTGAGAGGCAATCATCTCACTAAATAGCTTTTAGTGAGAAGTAAATCCCCTCACTAAATAGTTAAAGGGCCAATCCCTTCACTACCATTCCCCTCATGGCCTGTTCGCATCATTCGACTAAACTAACTAGTTCGGTGATTAATCTTTCGGGTAGTGCTATTTGGACTCGTGAGTCCGGACTCAAAACTTTTTTTAATTTCAAATAAACCCTCGAGCAATTAATGAAACAACCATAATCACTTGTAAAATTCCTATTATACCCCTTAAATATTTACAAAAAATTTAAAAACATCCCTATGAATCCGGACTCATGAGTCCAAGTAGGTTTATTGTAATCTTAAATAACGAGTTTGAGTGGGCAACATGTTTGTGCGATGGATTCACTAATCCACATACATGCCGATTAAATAAACCCACCTATTCTCGTGTCATTATTAAGCTGAATGTTGGGGGATAACCGAAAGATTATATTACCCCCTGACTTTTATAAACATAATGAGTCGATCTTTTCGCCTGTCTCGACTTCACTGTTAGTGAAGTCCTAGATCTCACGATTTTCATGTTGTGCACACCATCTAAATCCTTCCTCCTCTCTAACTTATTCTGCACCTCTGTGATTTCCTCATTGCGCACGCCATCAACTCGTTATGCACCTTCATCCTCTCCAACTCTTCTTCACCTCTCACGATTTCCTCATTAATATGGAGATCTCATGTTATTCTTCAAAGGCAATCAATTAAGAAAATGTTTAACATTCCACCAAAACATCACATATTTGCTTAATTTGGGTTGAGAATTGTTCAAGTGATGTGATATACAGTAGGCAGCATGCTTCATATCCACTTCTTGTTTTGGGTTAAAAGTTCGAGCCGGCTGTTTTTTTTTTTTTTTGGTAGTGCTATTTAGACTCGTGAGTATACATCTTTGAGCAATTAATGAAGCAATCATAATCACTTATAAAAAAATTTTGATACCCATTAAATATTTACAAAAATTTTAAAAAAACTCCACATGAATTTGAACTAATGAGTCTAAGTAAATTTATTATTTTTTTTTATGGACTTAATCGATTGAAAGGATTGTCCAAAAGGCTTTTTGTTTAAATGATGATCAATTAATCGATTGTGTAATCAATTCATGAATCGTGGATTCAAACACAGGAGTGAGGAATTAGCAAAGACGTGATCAAGAAAGAGATGAGGGTAAAAAAGTAACTTAACTCTACTCCAATTACTTAATGAAGAAGCTTTATACACCCAATCGAACAAAACGAGATTTTGTGATTAAACACGTAACCTGAGACTCGCAATCACCGATTTACTAATCCATAACCCATAACCCGATGTCTAATCCAACACACGATGCGAACAGACCATCACTGTAAAGCTTTTAGTGAAAGGTAAGCTTTTAGTGAGACGCCAAAACTCTCGCCATTGAGCAGTTTGAACCACCATCACTATTGATTTACTGTTATAGAATATGATATTCATCAATTGAATGAAACAGAAAAACAAAAAACTATATAAATAGTGCTTCTTTATTAACAAGAAAGCATTGTATTACATAGTTGTTTTTATCCAAACTATCTCGTATAAATTGAATCCAAGTTCGACAACGTATAAATAAAAAATAGAACTTGTAAATATGGACTAATAGTTAGCTGCAGTAATATGAAATTAAGTTCAAGCATCTCTCTTTGTCTCAAACTACGCGAAGCTCACCAGTGAGTGGTAACTGCGAGTGAGCTGCATTAAAAACTGGTTGCTACCATGAACTCCTCCCTTTACTCATTTCAACCAACAAACACTCAACATCTACATCAATAATAAACATACAACGTCAAAAATAAAATAGGCAATCACAAAAGTAGAAAGTTCAATTCAGAAAGAATGAGAAAGCTCATCGTAGGGTAAGAGAAGACAGATTTCTTGAAATTCCAAGCAAGTCATTTATTTGGATTGTTAAAAATATGAGAAAATGAAAGCAATTATCTGGGCATTGAAACATTCATTCCGACAGCTAGTGTTTCTACTTTTTTCCAAATTAAGTAATTCCAAACAAGCCATTTTCTCTACCTTTTTTTCCTGTCACTTTTATGCTCAAATCAAAGATTTCAACACACCACCACATCTACTCACTTTTATCACTGAAACATTCATTCCAAAAGCTAGTGTTTCTTTTTTTTTCAGTTGAAATGCATGGCTACTGGAGAAATCAACCTAAAACAAAAACACACATTAAGCATTTTAAAGGTATGTGCTTTAGAGATCTTTGTTTTAATGGCACAATTTTGACTGTAATTATTGTTCCGGGGTCTATGCATTATGGGTTTTCTGTGCCTCTTAGGTTTGAGATTTCTGGGTATGATAGAGGGCAGAATTGGGTGTTTGGATTTGGTTTTATAGATGATTATTTGGGAAACGATGATGGTTTTGGTGTTGAGATTTGATAAAAGTGGGGTAGCAAAGTTTCCAATGTTTGTTGATGGGGGAGCTAGGGTTTCTGATAACTCAACTACAAAAAAGTACAAGGTAGCAATTTTCTGGGCATTCATTACGAGAACAACACAAAAGTGTGAAAATTTCCAAATATAACAAAGCAATTCAACTGTAAGATTGAAGAACTATGTAGCTTAAAAAAAAAACCTGTGATACAAAGCATAATGCCTCTCCAAGAGATACCCATGCTTCCTTCCCATTTTGGCTAAAATCACCTTCCCCTGAATTAATCACACCCTCCTTAATTTTGCTTGTAAAGTCACCTCTAACTTATAAATAAACAAGAAGATCACAATTACAAACTAAACAAAAATAATATCAGAGTCAACTGTAGACATCATGAATAATATCAGTCAACTATAGAAAACATGTTAAGATTGGATGAATTTTACTGTTATACTTTCACCAGTGGCTCAAGATCAATCACATCTCTGCAAAGCTGCTAAACTATCTTCTCAAGACAAGGAAACATGGTAATGCAGTAGAAACACATAACTAGCGAAGCAGAAGTTCTACTCTTCTACCATTCTCCCTAAACACACCAAGCCGTAGCGACGAATTCACAATGATTGAACCATAGAGCTTAAACTGCAATAGACAAATCATTTGGTTCATCGATTCCAAAAGTTACCTGTATAGGACAACATATGGAGTAGCAATAACACAGCGAACATGAAACAACTATGCAAGACTTCATTCTTCCTGCATCAATGAATGATAAAATTTTCAACTTGATTATAATCAATTCCAACAATTCCATCAAAATATAAAGCGTTGTAGAGACCGTAACAACAGACCAATGTAAACAAGTTTATCACAATGATCTCTGGCATTTAACTAATTTTAGGTATTTACCTAAAATTAATGAACTATCATCTGTATTTGCAAATCTCACTATCTTGATGTGCTGCTCCTTTGTTAAGTAAGAGCTGCAATAACAAATTAAGGGACTTCATTACATCTTGTCTTCAATAGTATTACTAATGATCCTAAATCAAAAGAAAATTAATGAGCATTTAGCACTGCTATTAGCTTACAGGATTTTAAAGTATAAACTTTAGAAAATTAATGAACATTGAGCACTAGCTCCAGCTTAGATGGCTGTCACTGCATTTTAAAATCAACGAATTTTAAAAGTTAGAATCACTATAAAAGCGGGTTTCGCAGAATTCATCCAACATAGTTCCCTTTCAAGAGATGGCAAATCCTGTTAAGTACAAATTTTTCATCATTAATATATACGTAAGAGGCATGAACTTGACAAGAGATGGTACCATAGGAACAATAAGTCAATTGCCAGAACAACATATGAAAAATTAAAAAAGCAAACAAAAAAAGTTTCAGCAATTCCTAAATCAACAAAAAAAGTTTCAGCATTTCCTAAATCTAATCAAGAAGCATGTTGCAACAAATTCTAATCCAAACATGGTATGACATAACATTCAGCAATGCTGCGATCATCGATCAACTCACCAAAGCAATAAATCACAAGCAACTACATATATCAGATTTCAATCAAGTGGTGAAAGCTATATAACACATTATTCTGGGGTATCAAGCACACAACACAAGAGATGATACCAAGAAAACAAGGAAGCATAATCATTAGTATAAGGCTCTGTTAGGCAGCATGGCTTTAAAGAATGCTGTGGTAAGGAAAAAAAAGAAAAGAACAATAAAACTTAAGAAAATAACTGCATTTGACAAATACAATCGAGCTTTTCACGTAATTCATGATGATTCGAGCAAAGACATGCCCTTTCTTTATGTTAATTGTTAAGGCATGTACTGAAATGTTCCTAGTTCAAGTAAATAGAATTTTTGATCCAACAAATGATGCATAGATCAACAACATAAGCGAACCAAACCGAATTGCTGAAAGTATGGACAACCAAGCACTGATTTCTCCCATCTTGTTCAGTCTTAGAAACCTACAAACCTACAACAATCAAGATAACAATCTAATAATAAAACATGTTCTTCTACAACTTCTATAGTCTGATTGAGACCATGCAACCAAAGATTGCAAATAAAAGCATTTGATTCTAATTCATGTATATTGAAAAGGGAAAAAAAAAAAAGAAAACTCCATCTTAGCTAAGTGTATATACATCTGTAACCCTAATGGGGCATGTTTTACTTCAAACTCTAAATCACATAGAATTAAATTGCAACACCAACTCAAATATGGATTGCACCACGAAGAGTCAAAGACGCCTAAATTTCTAACTCAGGAGCTCGAAATTCTCAGCTGAAATTAAACCTAACTAGAACAAACTTACAATCTCAGCTGCGCTTTTTCTTTGTGTGACTAACCATGTGCAACACTAATTCAAGAGCAAAGCTAGAGAAATATCTTTGGTTGGACACTAAATAAGCAAAACTAGAACAAATTTACACAATCTCAGCTGAAGTCAAAACACAAACAATCAAACATGTTTAATTTAACTCCAACAACAACAGATTAACAAACCTAATCAACTCAAAATGATCCCAAAACTACATTGAACCATTAAGAAATCTGATTCAAAGACCTAAAGAGTCCAACTGAAAATCAAACATGAAAATAAAGAGAAGAAAGTGGACTAATCGCAGAAATGAAGCCCTAGAAGATGAAGAATGCGAACACTCTATCGATTGTCACTGCGTACAAAGGTGAAGCCCTAGAAATTCAATTGACATATCAAATGTGTTCAAAATCTGTGCACATGAAGGGATAAGAGATCGAGAGAAAAAAACCTACCGGATCTGGATCTCAATCGCCATTACGATCAAGCCATCAGATCAAAGAGCGCACGAACTCAAGAACCAAAATAAAAACTCTCAACAATTAAGCATCACCACAACAGCAGAGCAACCAAAAACGAGTATTCTGATCATAGATATAGGTAATAGAAGACGAAGAGCGTTGAATCTGACCTCTACTTCGTCGAACGGAAATCGATTGAACAGCTTGACCTCTTGAGCGACCGCCATTGTTGTCGATCAACTGAAGCTTTGAAGATTGCAAGGAAATCCAAAACTCCAATCGAGATGGAAACAAAACACAGGTTTGATTCACGAGCACACGAAAAATTGGGAGCAGTGAAAAGTGAAAGTGTAGTTTAATTTAGGGCGAAGGGTATATAGTGAGGGGCGATTTTAAGTGAATATGAAAAGTGATAGGGTATATAGCGACAGTTATAGACCCTCAGTAATATATTAACAAAAAATCTATTTGGACTTTTAAAGTCCGGACTCAAAAATATTTTACAAGTCATTTAAGATATTTACATAAATAAAAAGACTTAATTACCCTCATCTTATCAACACACAAAAAAAATTCACATCCTCTGCCTCCTCCTCCATCATCACAATCACCCCGACGACAATCGCGCCACCACCGAAGCCGCCATGCGCCACTGATCGTCGTGTCGTTCGACCGCCACCATCTATTGCACACTTCGTTTGCCCTCGTCCCCTCTCTCTCTCGGCATCCATGCTCTCTCTCTCTTCTTCGGCCTCCATGTTGTCTCTCTCTGTGGCCGATCGGATCTCTCTCTTGGCGAGATCCGGTCGTTCGACCAGATCTGGCCGAGAGAGACGACCGGATCTGGCCGTGGCCTCCATGCTCTCTCTCTCTTTCTCTCTCTCGGTGGTCGGATCTCTCTCTTGGGCGACGGTTGAGCGGCTGAGAGAGATGAGAGGAGGGAGAGAGAAAAAAAGAGAGAGAGTGAGACGACTGAGAGAAGATGAGAGGAGAGAGAGAAAGAGAGGAGAGGAGAGAGAGAGACGATGGAGATGAGAGGAGAGAGAGAGAGAGAAAAGAGAGAGAGTGTGTGAGATGACGAGAGAGAAGATGAGTGGAGAGAAGAGAAAGAGAGGAGAAGAGAAGAGAGAGAGAGAGAGAGAAAGAGAAAGCACCGGGGGAAGGGAAGAAGAAGAAGAGACGGCCCATCTCCGGCTCACAGCCGGTCTGTTGGTGCGAACGCCACCCGAGCAGCGCGGACGGCGACTCGCGGCAACGCGGAGGCTGCGGACAAGGTGGCGCGGCTGTGACGTCGTCGGTGGCCGGTGGTCATGGCAGTGGCACTGGTCACAGGTAAATGGTGGTAAGTAATGAATTGATGAAGAAGGGTAATTAAGTCATTCTGCTAGGTTGAGTCCAGACTCATTGAGTCCACCTAGCACTACCCATATATTAATATACAACGAAGGGATTCAATAATCTCATTAAACTTGGTGGTTAAAAATCATCTTTTTTTTTTAGTGAATATTGGTGTTATTTATTTCTCTTACCCTTTAGATAAAGTTAACTTGCATTTATTCTAGTGGTTATAAAAAATCTAGTAGATTTTCCTTCAATCGATGAATAGTGAACTTGAACATAGAGAAAGTATTGAACTTTAAAAAATTTATGGAGATGAGAATTTGAAATTAAAATTTAATGTATTTCCCTTAAAGTTAGATTCAATTAGTATGCTATTTGATGTAAGATGAGATGAATATATCATATGCTAAATTATTAAAAATTATTGAATTTTATATTAGTCGTATATGATGCTTAATTTAAAGATATAAAGATACTCAAACTTTGAACATCAAAAAATAAATAAATAAATAAAAGAAACTCAAACTTATGGTGTAAAGTTGCCCCCCTCCCCTCTCATCAATGTATGGCTTCGTCCCTGATTACGGTGTTGCACTGTATATATGGCTTAAAAGGGTAAAAACATCTTCATTGCCACAAGTTTTTTTATACATTAGCATGCATTATGCATAGACAATTATTTTTATATACTAGCCAAAATAATGTATACATTATGCGAGAAATAATATGTTTCTCTAAATAAAGTTAAAAAAATATGCATACACATAATCTACTCCATATACATACAACCATTGTTATGTCATTGCTCCAACATATTGTTATATAAAAAGTTTAATATACACAAATTACCAAGTGACCTGACAAAAAAAAGGAAAAACAAGAGCATAACACATACAGAGAGAGGACAGAAAAATTTACAAAAGTACAATTGTATTTACTTTAAAAGAGGGAAATGGGGTTTTTTTATTTTTTTTTTTCGCAAACTAGGCAATAACGCCTAATGTAAAGGCGTTATGACAATGGACCAAATTTTTTTTGCTAACGTGGACACATGGATAGCGCATTTTCAAAAGGCGCTATCCGTGTCATGGCCACGTGTGACGTGGACGTGGCACACGCTGAGGTGGACGTGGCTCCACATGGACAATGGCCGGGGTTACACGGATAACGCCTTCTCAAAAGGCGCTATCTGTGTAACCCCCCTTCTTCTTCCGGAAGCAAGGACGCAGAGAATATATTCTCTGCATCCCTGCTTCGGGAAGAAGAAGGGGTATAGGCTGCAGTTTAGGGTAGTAGGGTAGGTCACGGGTATGTTGTAGGGGGGGTCGGGTATTTAAGGAGGGGAGGGGCAGAGGGTCGGTTGAAGGAGCTCGTGTGACTGGTTTTGGCGAGAGAGAGGAGGCGACGGCTTGGGAATTGGCTACAGAGAGGTGGGGTTGTCGACCAGCAGTGGAGAAGGAGGAGAGGGAGTTGACGGAGCGGTGGAGCGGCGGAGCAAGGAGTACGAGAAGGCGAGGAGGAGAGCGGACCTGCGGCAGGGGAGCAAGTAGTTTTGCTGAGCAGGGAAGGTCGTGGCAGGGGAGCACTAGGAGTGGTAGCTGATCAGGGAGGAGCGGAGCTGCGGCAGGGGAGCGCGGAGCAGCGGCGGATGGGCACCAGACGTCTCAGCGGAGGAGAAGGAGGAGGTCTGGTGAAGGAGGATAAGGTATGTCTAATTTTGGTTAGTAGTTTAGTTAATTGTTTTTAGGTAGTTTGTTTAGTTAGTTAAGTTATTTCACGGTAGTTGAGTTAGGTTGTTTAGTTTACGTATTTAGGTTAGTTAAGGTTTGTTAATTTAGTTTGGTTAGTTTTGTTTAGTTTAGTTCGTTTGTTTAGTGAGTTAATTCAATTAAGTTAGTTTATATTTGGTCTTTAGGTTAGTTAGTTTAGTTAAAGTAGTTTGTTTAGTTTATTAAGACGGTTAAGTTAGTTTAGTTTCGTTTAGTAGTTTAGTTAATCGTTTTTAGGTAGTTTGTTTAGTTAGTTAAGTTTGTTTAGTTTAGTTTAGTTTAGTATAGGTATTTAGATTAGTTAAGGTTAGTTAGTTTAATTTAGTCGGTTAGTTTACTTTAGTTAGTTTGTTTAGTTAATTTCGTTAGTTAGGTTATTAATGTTTGATTACTTTACTTTAGTTTTTTTGTTCGACAATTTGCGGTCAGTATAATTTAGTTTTATTGGGTTCGTTAGTTTAGTCGACATAGTTAGGTTATGTTAGGTTATGTTATTTAATTTGGTTAGTTATATAATTTATAGTATTTTAATTTTGTTAGTTAAGCATTTCAGTTGAAAGTAACAATGGAACAGTTTCGAGGATGCGGTTTTCACTCACTTTTGTTTGGGAAATGCAGTGTTTACTTTTTATGTTTGTTAGCATTATTTTTAGTAATAGTACTTAAAATATTATTAGATCATAATATCATTTGATGAGAAAGTTAATTGAACCACTTCGACTATGTAGATTTAACTTTCAAAGTTAAAGTGAAATGTTGTGGTTGTTTATGCAAAAGATTGACCAAGAACCTTAGACTCATGTTATATGCCTTGTCATTTTTATGTGCATGCCTTCATGTTTGTCTACAAAAGCAGCCCTTTTTAGAGAAAAGGAAATAGTGGCTTCACTACTTTTGAGGGACTAAAGGGATTAGCTTATGTCTGCCCACATTTTAAATTGAGAATACCCTTTAAGCAATCTACATATAAAAACATTATGAGTTAGCTAGTTTAGTGTTCATAACATTTATTAAATACTTATCGTTTGGTTTTGTACAACACTCATTTTATTTTTCTAACATTCATTTGTAGTTGTACAGCAATGGATCCAGGTCCTTCAGATCCATCACTATTGCAACTCCAATCTACACACAGATCATCGCGAACCTGGAGGGGCGAGGTAAACTGTTTTAACATGCCATATGTCAAATTTACATCAATAGAGTGTCAAACTCATACATTACGACCTTATCAATTGTAAGGTGTACGAAACAATGCGCGTACGTCGAAGACGTGGGGTCGTTGATCGAACGATGCAGTATCATTCTAGGATGATCCCATATCTTCGTTCCAGTGGGTTCTATGGGATTTCCCTAGTAGCATTTTTCAGCCTTGATTGGGCTTTGATTACTGCGTTCGTAGAAAGATGGCGGCCTGAGACGCATACATTTCACATGCATTGTGGAGAGTGCACAATTACACTCCAAGACGTGCAGGTACAGCTTGGGTTACCTATCGAAGGTATGCCTGTGACGGGAACGACGGACGCAGACTATGTCGATGTCTGCGATTGGCTACTTGGACGAACTTCTGGTGGAGATGACGTCATTGGGTGTAAACTTAAGGTCGATTGGCTTGAGCGTAACGTATCAGCAATAGATGATGATAGCGATGAGGAGTCCGTCCAACGGTACGTTCGATCGTACATACTACAACTTATCGGTGGTTGTCATTTCGCCGATAAGTCCAATCGATTCGTACATTTGATGTTCCTACCATTGCTGGAGGATTTCCAAGTAGCTGGACAATATAGTTGGGGGAGTGCATGTTTGGCCTATTTGTATAGGGAGTTGTGTCGCGGATCTCACGTAGGGGCACACGAGGTTGCTAGCGCGTCAATTCTTGTACAACTGTGGACATGGGACAGATTTGTATTCATAGCACCGCGGCGCCTGCATGTTTCTAGAGCTCAACCGCGCAATGGTGGATGGCCAAAATATACTTATGGACGTTCCACTGGGACACAGGTATTAAAGTCGATTTGTCATTAATTTGCTAAAAAATTATGTCCAATTTCATTTATCTTAACTTATTGTTTTCTACACAGATGGCTCGATGCATTTTCGGTTTCACAAAGTGCGACGCACGTCGTATCGACTTACCGTGATGCACCGGACTCGCAAAGGCATGAGGATGATGTGGTATGGCAACCATATACTGAACTCATGGGGTCTCTTCCCGATTACTGTACTAACGGTCACGGTAGTTGGCTTTTGACGTGTCCCCTTATTTGTTTCCACGTAGTCGAGTGGCATCGACCAGAAAGGGTTATGAGACAATTCGGTATGGTCCAAGTGGTGCCACCAAATTATGCTTACGACGCCCAACCGCACCGCCTCAAATTGCGTGGACATCATCATGAAAATTGGGTGACTTTTCACGCAAGGTACATACACATGTGGGAACTTCGTGGGGACACCATTGCAACAGCGGCACTTAATGAAGGGCACGATCATCAAGACTACATGACGTGGTATCGCTCGGTCACTAGGAGAATCATTGGACACGATGGGGCGTTACGTGACTACTCGGTAATCTTCTAACTCTTACTTTTCCTCGAACATCTAATATATTATATTGCGTGCTTTGAGCTCTTATTTTTTGTATATCAGCGTAACTTGGTGCATCGACTGAGGCGAGTGTTTATTGAGGATGGGTACGAGCAAGGTCTTGCTGCGCTTGATGAAAGGATTAAAATTTTAGACGAAGATGAAAGACAAATGTCTACTCTTTCGCATGACGGAATAGACGTGCAACAAGACATAAATGATGATAATGAACAGGAAGATGAAGAAGACGATCAGGGCGAAGCAAACATAAAGGTGAGAAAAAGACGACACGACCAGAGAATGTGCGGGAACGCACCAGACGTCCTAGTCCACCGCGTCCATCTACTCAGTCTGAGATTGCTGCAGAGAGTAGCAGACGTTCTCCTCCAACACGTTCATCTCGTTCGAGAGCAAGTAGAATAGAGACTGTTGGCAAGAGACGTCCAACGATCATCCCCACCAACTCATTCTTCTCAAGGGTACATTCTTGTAGCCAGACCACCGATCGTGAATCTTCCTCCGTACAATTTTGATCCTTACATACCTGGGCCGTCGTCTCCATTTGTGGACCATGGAATGCCTCATCGTCAGATGTATCCGTCACTGCCTCAATACGTGCCTAGTCCATATACTCCTACTCCTTATAATTTCAATATGCCATATAGTGGAAATGCCCCATTCATGAACTTGTTGACCATGCCTCAGCCTCATGTTCCTTTCCCCCAATCCCATACAGGAAGCCGGTATTTTGGGATGGTTCCACCTCCTATTTTTTGGAACATCAGTAGCAAATGTGAGTCGAGTGAAGCACCAGAGGAAACACATCAATCTACTCGACGTGATTCAATGCAAGACCAGCTACCTCAACAACCTCAACAAGATGTACAAACACATCGTTCCACTAGACAAAGAGTACGTCTGATTTGCATCACCGAGCAACAACGTCAACGTAACCGTCGGAATAGACCTGCATGATGAGTTTTCTTGATGTCATGTTCATTTGTAGATAACTTATATTTTGGGTTCACGAAGTACGTGTATACAACCTTCTTATTGAATAAACTTATTTCTCATGTATTCCATATTATTATAATGTCGTATATGTGATTACTCTTCAATATTTCCATAACAGTAGCTCATCACTGTGAAAGATATATATATCTCGAAACATTAGAAAATTCAAACTTGTAAGAGTAATTTTGTAGTAGAAAAATGATGGTGATGTGCATTAAATAAGAGAAATGCGGATTGTGAGGTGCACTAATCGCAGTAAAGCTATAAGAGTTATTTTCCAGTACAATTGAATTTTTTGAAAGATTGACTTTTTCGTTAGAGCGCCTTAAGTAAAAAATAGGTTCAAGCTTACGTATACCGCATAATTCGTGTTTGATGTGTACTTCACTTTCACATATAGGTAGGATTTGTGTATTTTTATGTTGTTTTTGTTATGCTCACATTCAAGGAGGTCTAGACACGCCTAATCGAAATATGTTACTTTTGTGTTGCGAATATTTAATTATTTTACGTTCGCGCCGCGTGAATTAAGAATTTTGCTTATACCAAGAATCGATATGTCGCGACGCGCTGTGGTGTACGTAGTATGCGATTGAGTTGTCACATCACACATCACATCAAAAGTCACATCAACTATTCATCATCATTGCTTTTTGTCCTTTCTCATAAAAAAAAAAAAAAAAAAAAAGTGTTTTTGTTTAAAAACGGGAGAGAGAGATGGAAGAGAAGAAACTGGAGAGAAAGAGAGCAGAGAAGGTGAGTGATCACAGCGAGAGAAAGCTGCGTATGTGCGACCCCATTAATCAAGTGAGTTTCGCTACTTCACGATACGTATCATGCACATCACGAAGAGTCTAGGGTATGGTATCCAAGTTCTTGAAGTGATTGACTTCAATTTATGGAAAAATCATATTGCGACCAAATATATAGAATATATGAAAAATAAAATATTTGGATATTTTGGACGCGACTTTTGCGGTTTGTCTTAAAAAGTTTTGGGAAATTGTTGTAAATTTTCATGATAAATTAAGTTTATATAAATTGACACCAGGGACTTAGGAGGCTATAGTCGGGTGTCGGGTACGTATCTCGAGGCGAGTGCGGGACATTTTAAAGGCTTAAACCCACGAGAAAGTCGTTCGTAATCAATAAATTTAATCAATCTTTTTGATATTATAATCATTTAATTTTTTCTCAATGAAGAAAACTCTTAAGCGTTGGGCGGAAGTCTACCTTCCGAATCATATGAAAGAATATAAATATTTATGTCCCAGGCTCGACAGATTTCGTTTCATTTATTTTATATGCATGAATTGTAGCCGTTTTTCTTGGACTTCAATTGTTTTTGGTGACGACGTGGGATGACTTGTATACCCGATACATGTATATGCTCACCGTTGTACTTTTGTCGCTTTTGATATACATGGTATCTATTAGGGATTCCACACTATAGGGTTAATTATACAAATGCAAACTTTTCCTTCATACGCTTCCGCTTGATATTTAATAACTTAATAAGTTGTGAATAACTTAACTTAGTCAATTTGATGAGAATATCCATAAAAATCTTCATAAATATTAAGTTAAGGCAAATAAGGTGTGTATAAAGGTGTAGGTGCGGTGACGTGGCATGCTTGGTGACGTGTTCATGACGTGGCGGTGCCGGTTTGCCTTGAAATTTAGGGCCGTCACATTAATCAATCTTTTTGATATTATAATCTTTTCACCAAGTAATTTGTTTAGTTTGTTAAGTGAGTTTATGTTATATGTTTAATTTAACTTAAGTGGTTAGCTTAGTTAGTTAGGTGTAGGAGGTTTGTTCACATTACTTTAGTTTGGTTAGGTTAATTAGCTTAGTTAGTTAAGTTTAGGTGTTGAGGTTAGTTTAATTTCACAATTTAAGTTAGGGTATGTTCGTTAGTGTAGTTTAGTAGAGTTTAGTTTAGTAAATTTAGTTTACATAGTTAGGTTAGGTTAGGTTAGTCGAGTCTAGTTCACATAGTTACGTTAGGTTAGGTTGTTAACAAGTAACTCTCGAGCAACTTGGTTGTTAGTTTAGTTTCGTTTGGTAGTTTAGGTAATCGTTTTTTGGTTGTTTCTTTACTTACTAAGTTAGTTATTTTAGTTTAGTTAGTTTGTATTGTTTAGGTGGTTAGGTTAGTTAGTTTAGTTTGGTTAGTTCCATTTACTTAGTATGTTTAGTTTGCAATTAAGTTAGTGTATTTTTTGTTGTTTGTGTGAGATTTGTCACGGCCTTCATTGAAGTTCGCTACAACAAACACCACAATGTCATGCACAAAGTTAAGGACTCGATCAATGCGGCTACTTTTGATTCTTTTCAACTAGAGTCGAACCTAAGACTTTTCCTAAACTTCTAATCTATTTTTATTTGGTTCATGCTGATAACTAAGCTTATATATATATATATATATATATATATATATATATATATATATATATAACTTCGAGTTGTCTATTATATCCTTTATGGAAATGCAAGACAATTCGAGGAATTTGTCATATATAATAATATTAAATTGGACCATACCAAAAATCTGGTCAGGTTCTCGTTGTTCTTGTTGGCTCTTTAGTAATAAGATCCGCTATGTCGTCCTTGGCTACTCAATGACCTATTGTACATGGCCATTATGGGGAAATCCTTTAGGAAGGAGATACATTAGTTACATTTATATATGAAAAATCTAGAACTGGTGATATAACGCAAGGCCTTCAAAAAATATAACAAGTGTTCGAAGTGCGTTCGAGTGATTCAGTATCAATGAATTTAGAAAAGTGAGTTCAAGGTTGGAACAAATTGTTGGGCCTGATGGTCTATTTCGGCAATCTCAGGGTAAATAAAACTATTTAAATCTAGATACACATGGTTAATAAAAAAAAAATAAAAGTTTGTTTCTTTTTAATACAAAAATATACTCCTCCTATGCATATTCAAAATTGTTTGTCATTGTCGAGATCGCTCAACTACGACGACGACGACGACCAGCGGCGAGGGATGGAGCGGCCAAGGCCGACGTGGTCCAGCGTCTCGCGGTGACGGCCAGCTGCGCGCAAGACAGCCAGCAGAACGCGCAGGAGGTCGCGGACCAGCGGCAACGGCTGTGGCGGACAAAACATTTGAGTCCAGTTGGTGAGGTGGCGGTGGCGGTGGCGGTGGCGGTGACGTGGCGGCACATTTGTATAGATAGCGTATTTTGAAAATGCGCTATCTATACAATTGGCCAGTCACCTCACCGCCACCTCTCAAACATCAACAATGGCCAATAACGCCTTTTGAAAAGGCGTTATTGGCTCGAGAGGTGGCGGCGAGGTGGTGCGGTGAGGTGTACGGATAGCGCATTCTCAAAAGACGCTATCTATACAATTGCGCCGCCACGTCACGCCACCTCACCCAGCGAATCCAGGGATTTTTGATAGCGATATAAATATTTTTGGTTCTTAATGTAGGGTTTAAGAGATTTTTGGGTGGGCTAAAATATAAATTTTGAAAATTAGGCTTAAAAAAAAAAAAATTTGGGCCTTGCCACGTCACCGCCACCTCACCACATTCAAAACCAATAACGCATTTTCAAAAGGCGTTATTGACTACTTTTGTTATTTCAAATTACACCCCCCTATTTTGTAAAATAAATTGTAAAATCACCTTACTTTTGTAAAAACTCCGAGAGGACATGCAGCAAAGAAAACACGGATAGTGTCTTCGCGGGAAGAAGATGAAGAAGACAAGGGTTGGGTTGGGGTGGTGGCCTGGTGGGATTAGTCAACCCACAATGGGGGCCCGCCCATCAAACGCCGCACTATGTGCTCAGTCTGACGTGGCAGCACGTGACCATTCATTGCTCCAACACTCTGTAGCTCACTTCCACTTCCTGCTTTAGTACATTTTTTTAGTTTTCTTTTTGTCAAAAACATTTTTTTCATTTATATAGATGAAAACAAGATAAAACATAAAAAAGCAAAAAAAATAATTACCAAGATAAATTGGATACTCGCGAATGAAGCAAAGGTTGTTAGGAGGATTGCTCAGCCTATGCCTAAGTTATATTATTTAAACTTTGATCGAGTACTCAAAGTAATTTAGATATAAAGACACGTGGTAATATAAAATACTCTAAAAGTTATTGATTATTTGCCCCGTAACCTCTTGGCTTTTGAATTCAAATTGCTTTTCGATTAACCAACTAATTTATCAAAAAATGAGAAAAATAAAATAAAAAGATAGCTAAAAACAAAATTAAAACAAAAGAAATAAATTATTTATACTTTCTTAGCTTCTTTTCTTCTAACTTTTCTGTCGCCTCTGACTTCAGGAATCTTTGTTTGTTTGTTTGTTACTAACTTTTCGTAAGCTTGTTACTAAAAAAAAAAAAAAAAGACCTTTGCGGAAGCTGGAGCGGGCAACGGGCAGCACTTCCTAAGCTGCCCGTCACCCGTGTGTTTGTGTGCGTGCGGGTGTGTGACTGAGTTGTCATCTTAAATAACTTGAACAACCAATTAGTGCTAATTACTCAACCTCGACAATCCCAATAATATCAATATGTTAATCCCCACCCCCACCACACACACTTTAATAAATTCAACTTCATCTTTACGAGGACTTCATTAAATTACTGGACATTTCGTTGTCCTCTCCCTTGTCACATAATTCTTCAACCATTTTTATAACCCAAGATTGGGTTACACGTGAGCGACTCAAATCTCACCAACCTCTTATCTTATGATGACTCTTTCTAATTTGTTTGTTAGTAATTACTCCCTCCAATCCACAATAAGTATTTTTTTAGTCATTTTGAAATAGGGTAGTGCTAATCGAACTCATTGAGTCCGGATTTAAACGTCTAAAAAGACTTCAATGCCCTTAATTCAAATCTATAACTTCTTCTTTAATCCACCTCCACTGTTGCGTCGTCGTCGCCGCGACCACCGTCGCCTCTATAATCACCGAACTATCGATAGAGCCATCTTCACCATCCACCACCGCCGGCGACCATCCTCTCTTTCTTTTCTCTTTCTTTGGCATGGAGTAGACAACCTTCCGGCCACCATCCTCTCCTCTCTCCCAGCCACCAGGGAGAGAAACGTGAGAAAAAACAAAAGAGAGAGCAGAGAGAGAGAGATGTATATTGGAGAGAGAGAGGGCAAAGAGAGAAGAAAGAAGCAAGAGAGGGGCAGAGAAAGAGAGAGAGAGAGAGAGAGAGAGAAGAGAGAGAGAGAGAGAGAGGTCACCAGTGTTGGTGAAATGTGACGTTGGGGGCGGTCGGCGGCGGGAAGTAGTTGTGGTGGTGAAGTGGGTGAATATGTTAATATGCATTGGGGTTAAAGATGAAGGTAATTGTGTCTTTTAATTTAGTGGTGTATTTAAACTACAAATAAAAGACATTTTGAGTCCGAATAGATTTTTTGTTTGAAATATTTCACAATATTTGTCATTTGATAGTTTCAATACACATTAATTACTTAATCGAATTTCATACCTTTTATAGAAAAAGAAAATCTAACAATCACATATTAATAAGTAATGTATGTAAAAATGGTAGATTTATGAGAGATAAAGAGTGATTTAATCATTTAATTGTCATTTTCTACTTAATCAAAATAATTAAATGACTTTTAAAAAATCTGTGAACAACTTTAAAATGTCACTTAAAAAGAAACGGAATGAGTAGTATTAAGTCTTTATGACTATTGGGTAGTATGGTAATTAAAATATTATACTACAAAATAGTAATCACTATAAATCAAGGCCTAGTCACTAAGGTTGACAACACCAACTACATGTCGTCATTCAAAGTCCATTTTTAACCTGCACCTGTCGTGCTTTCCATACAAATTATACTTAAAATCTCCTAATCTCTTTTACTTGCAATTCTATGGAAAACACCTTGGCCGTGTAAATGGTTTTCTATTAATTCTTGACTTCAACATTCTTGTTAGATCACACACGCTAATAAAATTGAACAAATGTGGCGTGTAAGCAACCACAAAGGACCCTGCTTGAATTGAATGGAAGAAACCATTAAGTTTGGCAGTTCAATTGTCTCCTCTTCCACCAATTTCTCCTATTGTGCGAAGCCAAGAAGTATTCTCCATTGCTTCCTACAACGAAACATGTACACGCAAAAAAGGAAGACGGCAAACATATAGAACAAGAATAGTCTCGATCCCAAATTAATCTAAGGTTGATTGGCTACGTTGATCAAACTCTCCCACTTTGCTCGATAATAATAACTAAAGGGATAAAGTTCAATAGTAAGCATCACAAAAACATATCATCCTATGGTACGTTCGCCATTCCAACTTCTCCTATACATACTGCGATAATAATAACTAATGGGATAAAGCTCAATAGTAAGCATCATAAAAACATATCATCATATGGTATGTTCACCATTCCAACTTCTCCTTTACATACTGCGATAATAATAACTAAAGGGATAAAGTTCAATAGTAAGCATCATAAAAACATACCATCCTATGGTATGTTCACCAATCCAACTTCTCCTATACATACTGCGCTAGTGCACTGTATGTATTACAGAAAAAAACAAACAAGACCCAACCAAGTACCTAGCAGTCCAAAACCAAAGTTTATGACCATCCAACTTACAACACATGCAGTTACAATCTTAAGCAGAAATGCTCAAAGGACCAGTCTTACTAGAAGCATTTATTTCATTTTCTGCACTCTTCAACGCCCACGCCCTGCAAAAAGATTTTCGACTTGTATTTGTAGGAATCACGACAAAGAACTTGTGAAAAGAGCAAAACTATGAAAGAAAGAAAGGAAGAACTTGAATATAAGTAGGGCTCTATATTTAAAGTTCTTTAGTAATCAACTCGGAATAGCAGAACTAAGAACATTAAGTTTCAAGACATTCAAAAAGGAACTGTGGTTTTCGCCACTCCTCCTAGAAGAAGAAAAAAAAATGTCTACATAGAAACAAAGGACTTGGATATTCATCTGTACATTTAAGTAACTTGGTTTTCATTATCTACCTTCCTATGTTGTCACTGCCCGAATCCATAACGATTGTTAGCCTCTTTGTGGCTTTCATGAATTCGCTGCCAAAAAAAGCCGCTTCCATTAGTTTTACAAAGATTGCGCACTTCTTAAGTATGGAATTCTGTGAAAAACTAAGCAAAAAGTAGAAAAACGTTTACCTGAATGGTTCGTCGCCTGTGTGTTTAATTTCACCTTTTGCATTGCGGTAAAGCAAGTGGCTCAGGGTCTCTGACTTCTCAATATCAAACATATTGCCGAGCTTTCTGTATAGCTCATCATATGATTTAAGAACAGAGAGATCGAGTGTGCGACCGACGTCTTCGGATTCCATGAACACCTTGCAGTGGCCTGTCTCCAAACCAAGCTCATTCGACTGGCCTTCCTTGTACCAAGGAAAACCTTCACAAGGGGAACTTTCTGGTAGGCCATGCAAGTGGAGTCCCGATCCAGAATTATCAGAAAGGTTTGCTTTCTCCGGATTCCCATCTGATGAACTATTTCCAGTTATAACTGCAGAGACGGTATCACCGGAGCTGCTAAGAGAGATCTGTTGCTCAGTGAGTATAGGTTGACCAAAGAGTATAAATTGAGCTGTCTTTTTGTTATCGGGCTTCTTCGAACTCTCAGTAGAACTTCCCATTGTCAATAAGCATGAAACATTCTCATCGCTGTTGCAATTCCCCAAGGAAATTTTAAGGGGTGGGGCAGCATGATGGAGCCGCTGGAAACCGGACTGAAACAGACCAAATTGCAATTTGTTGAGGTGGAGATCGGAAAGAGATGTACCAAATTGAGCATGCCTGGCTCCCTGTATGCCTGCAGGAATGTTGTCTGGAAGACAACACAAAGGGCTGCTGGACCCGAGGGGGTTGCTCGAAAGTGACGGCATTGGAAGTTGGCCGTCGAAAGGAAAATCAGGGTGTTGGGGAAGCCTCAACTTCTTTCTCGGAGGAGAGAAGGGTGAAAGGTGGATGGTGGGCATATTTGAGACTAGCTCAACCAGCCATGGGCTGACGCGCTTCACATTCTGTAGCAGATCAGGCTCGTCCCATGTCACCTGTGCATAGATTTGTAAAAAAAAAAAAAAGGTTGTATACCAAGAAGATAAAAATAGGGTAACACAGACTATTTGAACACTTAAGCATTTGTACAACAGAAAACTAGGTAACTCAATTCAATAAACTCCATTTCTTGACTATACGAGGTCTGCCATATAAATCAAGCGTAATAAAAAAAATTCATGCACGATGGCAACATAAATTTGATCAATCACAGAAACAGCATATTCATCCTTCTTTGCTAAGAAAAGTTTCTTTCTTCAATTTTATCTCCCCCACCTAAAACCCTTAATGCCTCTTGACCGTGTTCAGTTAACATATTTGTATCGTACAATCCCTGCTACTCGCGAGATAAAATTGATAAAACAAGATACTCAATGTGCATGGGGAATACTAAATGTGTTTTAATCATTGATATGGATAAAGATGCAAGGAGTTCACTCAGGAAATTTTGATTCAAATTGAGGCTAAAACAGAATTACAAACAGATACTTCACATTGAAAAGGAAGGAAATCTGCTTTCGAAAAAAAAAAAAAAAAAAAAGGAAGGAAATCCTAGAATTTATTGCAAAAATGGATCCTGGCACAAGTAGAGGTACGTTGTCGCACTCGCAAAACCGATCTTGGTATAAAAATCAAGCAAATATCTCAAAGAACCACAAGTTGAACACATGGACACCCAAAATTAGTAAGAAAAACAAATAATCATTGAACATTGAGAATTCATGAGAAATAGATCTGGTAAATACTTAAGAAGAGAAATTATTACCTGGAGAAGCCTCCATGGAGAGCCAGGCCAACGTATGGGATCAGCCACCTGAACAGAAGATATAGTTCCCATAAACCAACTAATACGCGATGAATCCTCAGTCTCAAATGCCATCTTGAACCTCATCCCCGAACACCAACGAATCTGCATTGCAGCCTTCACGGACGAGGCCTTCACACAGAACTCCGGTGTGCTAGCTCGCGGATAGTATATGACCTCAAAGGGCTGTCCACTTGCAGCAAGAGTGGCAGACTCTACAACGGACTCGGGTCTCACCCTTGCCCTTCCCCTTGCACCTCCACCGGAATTAGAATTCCCACCACCATTGACATTTCTCATTAGCTTATTTTCATCTTCTCTTAAAAACATAGAGAAACCCCCAAACGGAGAAACACAATTTCCCACAGCAGGATTCCACCCGGATGGCGATTCAGTTCCGCCACCAATCCCTCTCTTTGCTCGCCGAATCCCAACACAAAGAACCCCATTTTCAGCTCTCAAAAACACAATTGAATCCCCCGCTATGAGCTTCTTCTGATTCACAAATGTACTCCACCCGGTCGTCAATAGATGACGGCGAGGAGTTCCTCTATAAATATGCCTAAACTTCCAACTTTCACCATGAACATCCTTAGCAACCACAGTTTGAACAGGAGGATCAGCAGAGTAATCCAAGCGAGGAAATATCGTCTCTGCACAATACCGAGGAACAGAAAAACCACCACCATTATTAGCATCCGACTGCGTTAACGTCTTTGCAAACGAGGCAGGCTTATCCGGAACCTCATTCCCATTATTCCCAACACCCCCATCATCCTCATCCTCGTGATCAATTTCATCACTCTTCAAAGGAACCATCCTAATCTTGGCATAAACCTCATCCGTCTCGGCGTCCGCCATAAACTTCACCGCAGTAACTCTACATAGTATCAGAGCAGGAACCCTCCCCGAATTCCCAAAATCAACATTCCCATTAGCGTGCTCCGCGTGCCCTTGCGGAAAATAAAACACCTTGGAGTTCGCCGTCGGCATCTGCACCATCCCTCCCGCACACGCGTGCCACAGCTGCGAGTCCAAACACTTCTCCCCCTCCCTCATCGTCTGATCTCTCGCCGAATCAGTAAATGTGATCATTGCAACAACAACAACAAACAACAAGATGATTATACCAAGCGACTTTTTTTAAGGCATCCACAAAACCCTTTTTATATTCTTGTTTCTGAATCAAATAAAACCAAATTAACAGTTAAAGACAACTCAACTCACTATTTGTGTATGAATCTTAAAATTCTATAAATTGGCAGTAGTTACCTAGAATTGAAATTTAATCAGCATCGTGATCGATAGACACTTGAAACCCTAACAGTTGGTAGACTGAAAGCTCGAAATACGTTCCTGAAAATTGGGGATCGTGAAAGAAAGTACAACACATGAAAGTCCAGTAGTAGTAGTAGTACTACTATCTATCTATCTGTGTATGTAGTGAGAGGAGACTAATACTGAGTCGCATCGCAATAACACGTCCGTCCGAGATCTGCTCCGAATTACACGCACAGAAAACCCATCTCTTCGCTTCTCAATTTCATCACTAACTAACAATCACCTACAGATTCTACCGAACGAAGGACCAAACAGAGAGTCCGACCGAAACCTCGCTTTCGATTCTTAGCTGTTCAAACATTCCAACAACATCAACAACACATCAACAACGATTACAAATCACAACAGTCCGGCACAAAAGCCAAGATCGGTTTTGCTCTTCTTCATCTTCTCTTCTTCTTCTTTCGTGAATTCTGTCTTTTTAGATCTGCGAACAAAACAAAAGGCTACACAATGGAGAAGTTAAAAAAAAAAAAAAAAATACTAGTTAAAAGAGGAGGAGGAGGAGTAGTTTCTTTAATGTGAAAGCGTAAATGAAGACGAGATTGAGAGTGGGAGATACCGCGAGATGTGAGAAATTGAGTAACCAAACCATGGTCAAAGGGTTGGGGATTTGATTTCCCGATTTTTTGGTCGGGCCTTGCGAGGAGGAGGCCCGACGACGGAGACTAGAAGTTACTACTGTGGAATTCTTTGCCACGTGGGATTTGGGACTCATGAGGATTATGGGTTGGAACTCGGAAGTTAGCAAGTGCCCTAGTAGGTCTACCATTTTTTTTTCTTTTTTTTTACGAGGTGTCGTGCGTCATCTACCCTGACTAATCTACACTCAAGTACTTTCGAGTTCTATGCAGAGCGACGCTTCCAACTTATTTTTTTCATGTCATGATGCCATCTACCTGGAATTCAAGACCTATAACTCAAGACCCAACTAAAGGGGAATCGAGTCACTTATTAAACGCGGAGCCAATTAGTATGCTAAAAAAAAAACACACACACGAAGAAACCCCTCCCCTGCCCACACCTTCATAAGCACGGGGCTTAAGAAAAAAATTAGCTTTGCTACTTGGATCAACCAACTGTTGATGTATACGAAACATTACTTTACACTATCCAATAGTTCGAACTCTTAAAACATCTCCAATGGTAAAAATATGGCTTGTAGGTGTAGATTGATGTCACGTCAACAACGTGGACAGGTTGTCCATTTTAAGTGGCTTAAATAGACATTGAAGTTCAAAATTGCTTTTTAATGGTCAATGTGGATGCACTTTCTACTTAAAATTTTATTATTTTTTCTATACATTTTAGAGAGAATTGTTAACGTAGCTATGAATTGCACCATTTAAAAGTAAATATTGAGAATATACATTGTTTATTTTTTTCATGCCACGTCAACTATACATTCAAAATACATATTTGCATTGGAGATGACTTTTTTGTTTCAATGTCTATTCAGTCATAGGTGGCACATATTCACACCCAATCCACATTCCATTGGAGATGCTCTGGTATCTCCAATGTGGATTGTGGGTGTGGCTGTGGATTCATTCCACATCATCAATGTAGAGGGAATGTCCATTCTACATGGATGGAATAGACATTAAAGTTTAAAAACTTTTTCCAATGCACATTATATGTTGATTGCACCTTTGAAGGCTCTCTTTTTTTTTTTTAAAAAAATTTAACAAAAAAATATATTTATCTTTTAGCTTTATGTATTATATATGTCACCATTCTTTTGAAGGATCATACAAATTATTGTGCATACTATATATGATATATACAAATCTTTTACCAAACAAAATGGGAAAGAAGAAAAATGCAAATATTCTATGCGCCTCTTTTTTCTTTTTACTTTTTTCTTTTTATGATGTGGCATGCTCCACACTGTCTATCGCACCTTCTACAAATAGATGGTGCGTTAGACAGTGTGGACGATTATTTACGCCAAATCATCTCAAGAGTGTTAATAAACATTACCATTGGAGAGAGTTTTTTAATCGGGGTATCCTTTTTTAAGTGGCACACATCGATCCACCTAGATATCTAAATGGGGAGAGTAAAGAATGGGGACCCCATCCCCACTTAAGAATTCATCTTTTCATCCACATACACATCCCCACATGGGGATGAACTTTCATCACCATCCCCATCCCCGCCTAATCCCCGCAGGGATAGAGAATCATCGTGGGGAAAAATCTTTCTCCATTTCATTCCCCATTAAAGATCACCGCGAGATTTTTTGAGAGGATTTTGTGGAAGAATCACCGTGGTGAAATATTTTCCCACTTAATTTTTTTTTAAAAAAGATTTATAAAAAGTATAGTACACTTACATAGGATTACAATTGTTGAAAATTCCAACCAAATAAAGTATAACATATAAATATAATTGCAAAAAAATCAAAACAAAACATATAATTAACAAAACAAGGTAAAATTATGAATTACATTAGAGTTTATTTATCACTAGCGTTTTGGGTGAAAGCCTTGTAATATAATATAAAATTGATATATACAATGTATATGGATGTATTTGATATATACGGGGATGTATTTGATATATAACGGGATCCCCGCGAGAATCCCCAATAGGGATACCTGTAGATATCCCCGTGGGGATCCCTACGGATATTACCAATGGAGATTCTCTGTGGGATCCCTACGAATATATTTTTCTCCCCATCCCCGTACCTATACCCGCGTAGGTATGAGATTTTATCTCTATCCTCACCTCCATCCCATTTAAATTCCCTATTCCTATCTCCATTATGGGGAATTCCCATCCCCGTGAAAATTTCCCTCCCCCCTTGCATCCCTACATCCACCTCAAATCCACATCGCCATTGAAATGCTCTTAGTTTGTATGGGTGAATGATTATTACCTAAGAGTGTCTATGTTGAATTTGCAATTTTGATAACGCAGGGAAGATGTGCTTATTAAACTTGTTAGATACCACTTGTTCATGCATGTTTTGTTTTTATATGGACAACTACATATAAATATTAGTAAAATAGTTAGAACTAGCTACACCTGCTAGAGAAAAATCCTACTAAAAATCACAGTTTTTTTTTTTTTTTTTTTTTTATAGTTTTAGATAGTTTTTATATTGTCTCATTATTCAATTGCAACAAGGACCCGGCTATATGTGCCCCTCAAAATACTAAAGGTAAGCCACAAAAAATTTTTGTACTTCCTTTTCATATTTACCCCAAAATGACCTCTTTACCCATCTCAACTCCCACAATCACTCACATGCTCTTCTTTCTCTCTCACCTATGTACACCCCCACAAGAATCAATTCTTTGCCTTTGACGATCCCTTCCCACCACCGACAACTCGAAGATCGACCAAAATTAACATTTAGGGCTTGTGCTCTTGTTTGTTTTGATGACTTCAATTTTTTTTTTTTTTTTTCAAATTAAGAGTAGTGGATTGCTCTTCCAAACACAAAGGGCATTTAAAAAAAAAAACAAAAAAAGGTTTTTTTTTGGGGCTCTTACAAATCGGTGGGGTGTACTCATCATGTGACTTGTCCTTAGTGTTTTGTGAAGTGCACATAGGCCGAACCCTTGCAACAAATACCAAATAGTACAGCTGTCTTTCAAAAACACATTTAATAATATTAACACACATGGACGAAGGAATTTTTTTTTTTTTAGTAAAATCTCAATGATAAAGCACAAATAAAACCCTAAAATAAATATGTTAAATACATATAGGAAAATGATTTGGTGACATTTTTCGGAACATAAACTCATCGCATGTCTTACGTGTCGTCGACATTCAAATGTAGATCCCACCAAAAAGGACATAAAGGACGCGCACGTGGGCGCCACGTCAACAACTAGATGAGTTTTGTTCCCAAAAAATGTCAACCAATCATTTTTCTTATATATAATATTTGTTTTTATCATTTTAAATGTCACGTCCCCAGCATTATCAACTAATTAAAGATTGAGTATTTGTTGTTGTTGCATTAGATGCTACCTCAAACAAATTCAGAGGATTACCAAACGCCTAAATTGCATTTTAAGCTGATTCTCAAGTTGGGTGATTTTATTTTATTTTTTCGAATTATTTTTACGCTTGTTTGGGCCTAAAAAAATATAAGACATGAACAAAGAAAACCATTTTGAAGCCCATTTCCAAACGCGGCCTCTTGAGTTAATATTTAACTCGGGCGATCGAATGGGAAGACTTGAAAGTTAACTATGGTTAGGCAAAAACGACAATCAGACTTTTCTAATTTTAGTTCATAAAGCGACAGCCAAACTGAATGCCCACTACCGACAACCCGTCGCCTTCGTTGCCCTCTTTAACCGGCTCCGCTACCATGCGCTTAGGTGCGCATCGCACCACCGACAACGATGCCCTCATCCGCACGTGCCAGTCCGAATCCCAGCCTCGAGATGTTTTCCTTCAAACCTCATCTCCATCCAACGGTACCCAACCACTCGAGCGCACGGACGCCGACTGTACGGGACAGTCCTTATCTGTTGTTTGTACTCGCACAAGTTGACAGCTAAAAGACAATGGGCAGTCCGTTCTTTTAGCGACGTGGCCGATTGTGAAACCGCCACGTTTCGTAGGTTTAAGTGGGCCTCCCTTGGAGCGACACGTGGGTTTTTGACGGTCCAGCTTTCTGGAACATCATTAATGGGCGCGTGAAGAGAGAGAGGGTTTAATTCCCGAGAAATCGTGACCGTTGGATATGCAACGACGAAGGCGGTGTTTAATGGGTTGGGCCAGGAAGGCCCATTGAAAGTTTAAAAGGGCCTGTGTTTGTGGGCCCGAACATTTTATGCCACGCGACGTTACATCCGGAGCGTTGTACTGAGATTTTGAAACATTGAAACATGCGGTTGTACTCAGAAGACACTTCACCTAACCTAGTAGCTAGTACATTGCCTTGGTGTAGGCTTCAGTCCTACTAGTTGATTGATTGGGCTTCCTAAGATCAATTTTCGAGTTTTACCAACAACTAGTTATTTGGATTGGTAAAAGACTTATTCCTTTTAAGTGAGGTTTCTAGCTAGTTTGAGTCTCGTAGATAAAAAGGATTAAGTTGAGAGGATTGCTCATAAATGAGCTCAATAATGTTTAAGTATGGATTAATTGATGTGATATGTGACATACACCATGTCACGACCCAAATCTCTAACCCCGTTTTAATTCCTTAATCAGGATCACCGACCCTTGATGTGGGACCTAATCACTGTGATACGTACACCGACCGAGGCGTGGCCGAGGTATATGATATTTTTGTATTGATGTATGCCTAGTGTTATGTATTGTGTAGACTTACTAAGTCATTTTGTACGGTTGTGGGCGTCGAGACGAGAGTGGGGGACACGCCTCGAGTAGCGTGCGAGCCGGGGGAACCGGGTAGTTAGCATTTTGTTAAGTCTTATTTAATACTAATATGAAATAAGGAATTACTTATAAGCCTATATAGTCAAGTAAATAATATGGAATATATGTTGGGTGACTAATGACGCGACGGTACGCAGATATCACGGTTCGGACGCAAAATCGGGCGTCGAAACGCCCAAAAACGCAGGCGAGTGTTTAAATGGTGTCACAGTTAGGTGTCACTTATACATACGCGCACAATAACACACTTGTCCAAACATTCACTACAGTTGTCCAATGCCCACGCCACATGTCCACCACCCACTCCCACCTACACCAACACACCACACACACAACACACAAACGATCAACGATCGGGCCGAAGAAGAGGAAGAAAACCGAGAGAGGAAAAAGAAGAAAATGAGAGGAGGAGGAGGAGAAGTGATGCGCCGGGAAGGAGAGTAAGGTGAGTCGTTACTGTTGTTGTTGTTTGGGTAGCCGAGAATGGGGGTTCGGCCTCCTTGGCCGAACCCCATGACATGGTGGTGATGGCAGGGGTGCCTCCCCTGCCATCGGCTCCACCGGGGTTGGGGTGGAGAACCACCCCAACCCATCACCGGAGGACCGGAGGAGAGAAGAACAATATAAATATATATATATATATACTAGTCGATGAGCACGTGCGTTGCACGTGAGGGAGATATTAGAGAGAGAAAGGAAAGAGATAACCGTGAGGATAGAGAAGGTGTAATGAGTGGAATAGAGAAACATGGAGGAGAGAGAAAATCCTATAAATCCCACTTTATTAGGAAAATCCGCATATTAATTTGGACTTATCAATTAAATTACCAATTTATCCTTAATTTTAACTATTTTATCAATTCACACAGGGTCATTGTTGGGACTTTTAGCCAAAAAAGCTTAACGGTTAACCGTTTTAGAATTGCTATTATAATAGTATAGATTTTCCTTCATCCCGATCGAACCAGTCGATCGGGAGGAAGGAGGCCCTTACTGGGTCGGGCCTAGAATTGGCCAGGCTTGGCCCATGGGCCGAGCCTGTCGGTCCGGCCCGTTTGGGTCGGTCCTCGACTCAAACATTAATAGAAAAAAAAAGAAAGAAAGAAGAGAAAAAGGGAAGAAAAATGAAAGAAAAATTCAGGAAAATGCCAGAAAAATAGGAAAAAATATATTTGTGACCCAAATCAATAGAAATTCAAGATTTCCATAAAAAGTGAAGAATTCGAAAGTCGGTCGAGACGTTATACGGGGTTTTACCTCAAAAAACGCGAAATAGGCCAAATGGCCGAAAATAAATAAGAAAAATGAATTTTGTCTCGACTTTGATTTGGCCTAAGTGAGACATTATCGAATGTTAGGGAATTACGGGGGAACTCAGGCGTTTGGGCACGCACTTCGATTCGTCGAGGAATCGGCTAGACTAGGACAAGCGTGTGACTGTAAGTGCGACTGTGAGAATTTTATATTTTATTTCATTCTCTTATTGCTTTATTGGTCTATTGGTAGACATTACTACTTGTCATCTCACGTCATGTTGTTCTTGTATCTATTCATGGATGAATATTGTGACATGATGCCTTGTGAATTATTTCATTGCCTCTAATTTCTACATTTGATGTCGTTCTTGAATACAATTGATGAAAAGCATGCTAATGGACTACTTTGAATTTAAATAGATTTGTATTCGATTTCCTTTGGGGCTTTGCAGCCTAACTTGTCTTGAAATTCTAGAATTTTGAAATTATTTATTTTTGAAACGAAAGTAGGGATTATCTAGTGTCCATTACATGAGAGATGCGCGGTTCATGGGGACATAGGTCTACCGGGGTTCCGACACTCACCACTACACTTGCGCGACACATGAAGTATGTGACTCGGGGTGGTCGGCAAGTACGAGATTGATGTTGTAAAGCGTAGAGCGCGGCTCCACTATTTATGTGAGAAATGTTGAGCGCAGCTCCATATCGTAGTGAAAAAAGGTAGGTGATAGGTCTTACCGTCGACCGGACGTAGATCATCTCGACTTAGCCTGTGTTTGTCTCTACATCTTTAAGCTGTGGTATTTACTTGCATTACTTGTTTCGACAATTTATTTCATTCCTTTATCCTTTGAAATACCATTTGTTTAGTCGGAAATGTGACATGAAATTCTCAGTTAGTACTTAAATATCACTATACTCACTTTGTCTAGTTTGTGACGGGGGGTGTAGGTCCGTCAGCGATAAGAGCGAGCTGGAAAGGAGAAGATCGGTGATTATCCCTGAGCCGCGCGCGCACTCACTACATCGATTGCAGGTATTCTTTTGGTATTTTGATTTTATATGTTATATACGTCTTTCAGATACTATTTGAGGTTGTATATTGGGTTGAGCGTTAGTTCCCGACTTGACTTAGACTATTTTGCTGTTTCAATGTGTTTTGAAGACTTTTTATATATGATGTCATTTCCTGGTTTTCCACACTTAGGATTTTATAAATGGCTTCCGCATAAGTTACTAATTGCTTCCACATAATCAAATAAGACTTCCGCTAATTAATTAATTTAATAAAAAGTAATTAATTAACTCTAAATTTTATAAACTGGTAGGACTAGTGTATGACATATCCTGAACATGAGAAAAGAGGTGTCTAGGTTGCAAAAGCTGACTAATACGTAGTTAAGTCTTGCGTGGATATGATTAGGGCTTAATTACGAGATTATGACGGGCGGTGCCCTAGATTAGAAGAGGGGTCGTCACTGTTGGTATCAGAGACTAGGTTTTTCGAACCATAGGGATAAAGAAAGAAAAGATGAACTCGTATAAAACACAAACCTTAGAAGTGGAAACTAGATGATCCTTACCTAGGAACTATTTTGTTGGGATATGAGTGAATGTGAGCCGTGGTGTTTTCTTTATATATACATGTTAATTGCTATATGTATAGAAATACAAGATACACCTCATAGTAGCTGATTCGCGTACAATTGGCAACATGCAGACACCGATGGTTTTCCACACTTAGGATTTTATAAATGGGTCACAAATATATTTTTTCCTATTTTTTTGGCATTTTCCTGAATTTTTCTTTCATTTTTCTTCCTTTTTTTTCTATTACTGTTTGGGTCGGGTCGACCCAAACGGGTCGGACCCGACCCGACCCGCTGTTCGGGGCCGCCCCGATAAGAAGTCTTTAGTAGCAGTATGTAGTGATGAGCGGTCGAAACCAGTGCGATCATACGTAATTAGACATGTAGGCGATGAACTCGACGATTTGTCTCTCCTAAGCGGTCATCCGGTCAGACAACTTCTGAAAATCATCAATTGATACGGTGGAAAGTTGACTACCGCTAGCTCTAGTGTCTCCTGCATCGCGCGAATCCGCCATCGGTGTCTGCATGTTGACAATTGTACGCAAATCAGCTACTATGAGGCGTATCTTGTATTTCTATACATATAGTAATTAACATGTATATATAAAGAAAACACCCCGGCTCACATTCACTCAATTCTTAACAAAATAGTTCCTAGGCAAAGATCATCTGATTTCCACTTCTAAGGTTTGTGTTTTATACGAGTTCGTCTTTTCCTTCTTTATCCCTATGGTTCTAAAAACCTAGTCTCTAATACCATCACAATTTCTTCAGCCATGAGATTCTCAAAATTTAGGCTTTGACACCAACTGTGATGACCCCTCTTCTAATCTAGGGCACCGCCCGGCCTAATCCCGTAATTAAGCCCTAATCATATCCACGCATGACTTAACTACATATTAGTCCGCCTTTGCAACCTAGACACCTCTTTTCTCGTGTTCAGGATATGTCATACACTAGTCCTACCAGTTTATAAAATTTAGAGTTAATTAATTATTTTTTATTAAATTAATTAATTAGCAGAAGTCTTATGGATTATGCGGAAGCAATTAGTAACTTATACAGAAGCCATTTATAAAATCCTAAGTGTGGAAAACCAGGAAATGAAATCATATATTTAAAGTCTTCAAAACACATTGAACAACAAAATAGTCTAAGTCAAGTCGGGGAACTAACGCTCAACCCAATATATAACCCCAAATAGTATCTAAAAGACGTATATAACATATAAAATCAAAATACCAAAGGAAGACCTGCAATCGATGCAGTGATGCGCCGCGGGCTCAGGGATAATGACCGATCTTCTCTTTCCCCGGTCTGCTACTGCTCGACGAACCTACACCCACCGTCACAAACTAGACGGTGAGTATAGTGATATTTAAGTACTAACTGGAGAATTTCATGTCACATTTCCAACTAAATGAATGGTATTTAAAAGCATAAAACTCGTATAAAACACAAACCTTAGAAGTGGAAACTAGATGATCCTTACCTAGGAACTAATTTGTTGGGAATTGAGTGAATGTGAGCCGGGGTGTTTTCTTTATATATACATGTTAATTGCTATATGTATAGAAATACAAGATACGCCTCATAGTAGCTGATTTGCGTACAATTGTCAACATGCAGACACCGATGGCGGATTCGCGCGATGCAGGAGACACTGGAGCTAGCGGTAGTCAACCTTCCACCGTATCAAATGATGATTTTCAAAAGTTGTCTGACCGGATGACCGCTCAGGAGAGACAAATCGCCGAGTTCATCGCCTACATGTCGTGAGATGATGCATTGCTGCTTGGTTTCGACCGCCCCCGTCACTACAGCTGCTTCTACAGCACCCCCGTCACTAGACGGTGAGTATAGTCATATTTAAGTACTAACTGGAGAATTTCATGTCACATCGCCAACTAAATAAATGGTATTTAAAAGCATAAAACTCGTATAAAACACAAACCTTAGAAGTGGAAACTAGATGATCCTTACCTAGGAACTAATTTGTTGGGAATTGAGTGAATGTGAGCCGGGGAGTTTTCTTTATATATACATGTTAATTGCTATATGTATAGAAATATAAGATACGCCTCATAGTAGCTGATTTGCGTACAATTGTCAACATGCAGACACCGATGGCGGATTCGCGCGATGCAGGAGACACTGGAGCTAGTGGTAGTCAACCTTCCACCGTATCAATTGATGATTTTCAAAAGTTGTCTGACCGGATGACTGCTCAGGAAAGACAAATCGCCGAGTTCATTGCCTACATGTCGGCACAGATGACTGCACTGGTTTCGACCGCCCTCGTCACTACAACTGCTTCTACAGCACCTCCGACCACAAAGACTCCTATTGCACCAGCCACTACTACTACTACCGCGGAGGCACGAGAAATAGATACACGTGCAGAGCCAGCGGCACCGCGTCCACTAGCACTATCGAACGTCACAGTACCGACAATAGGAGCAGCAGTAGACACGCCCACACCCGATACATCTGAGATCACTGGCTTGTCGAGGGATGCCAAGCTAGTGAAGGAGTTTATTAGACTCAGGCCGACGTGGTTTTCGGGAGAGAGGGATCACGAAAAGATTGAGAAGTGGATCCTATCGCAGGAGAAGCTGCATCTACTACTGGGTATTGGCGACAAACTCCAGCCAGTTCTTTCATACTATACCCTGGATAATGGTGCTGATGTTTGGTGGCGCACTACGGTGGCGAGCCGAGGCAGTTTCACATCATGGGCAGACTTCAAAGTGGAATTCTATAAGCAGTATTTTTCGGCTTCGATGTTGCGGAGGTTGAAGAAGAAGTTTATGAGCTTGAGATAGGCCGAGGGAGAGACAATGATGACGTACCGCGACCGATATGGTTACATGAGGCAGTTCGCGGGAGACTTGGTGAAGGATGACGCAGATGACGCCTTCTACTTTGGAGATGGACTAAGGCCAAATATAGCTAGACACGTCGTTGGCACCAGGGCCCGCACTCCGCAGGAGATCTATGAAAAAACACTCGCTCAAGAGACTTATGAGTTGGGCAGAGAGGAGGAGAGAGCAGCAGATGGTTTCAATCAGGGTTCAGACTACGACATGAGGCAGAGGGGTAAGGGATAGATGAGATGGGATAGGGGTACACAGAGGGGTGGGGCACCTATTGCCCCTATTTCAACAGTGCGTACACACCTCACCCTGCACCCACACAGACATATGACAGAGCTCCCTTACCACCTTCCACCAGACAGGCATTACTAGTTCCACCGCACCGCGACAGCAGCAGCTGCAGGGTGGCCGAGACAGAGGTAGAGGCAAAGATGAACCACGACAGGGTCAGCGACAATTACAGGGACAGGCGCAACAGGCAGGGCGGCGTCGTCAGATCACTTGCTGGAGATGTGGTCAGGTGGGACATATATCTAGGGAGTGCACACAATGCAAGACATCCCCACAAGAGCCGAGAGAAAGTTCACATAGTCGCATAGCCAGATGCTGGAGTGACACGCAGCCTCATTGAGGGTACAGTTTCCGTTTATGGTAGAGACTTATATGCATTGTTTGACTCTGGATCCACTGTTTCTTTTATTGCTGGCCGCATGTTAGGCATATTAGGATTAACACCTATTAAGCTTAGCGTACACCTGATTTTGAGCACCACAGCTGGGGATAGAGTTTACCCTAATAGTCTAGTTCGGGGATGTCCGGTAGAGATAGGCGGGGTAGAGTTACCGACAGATTTTAGAGTCCTCGAGATGCTAGAGTTCGACGCGCTACTAGGGATGGATTGGTCGTCAGCCTACCACGCACACATCGACTATTTCAATAAGTCTGTCATATTTGAGATTCTGAGACGTCCGATGGTCGTTCACCGAGGTAGTACACCAAGACTCAACACCACGAGAGGTCAGCTTGCATCCAGTGAAGAGATGGAGACTCTGGTAGCGTTGTATCTGTAGCAGAGAGTCAGGGACCCAGACTAGAGGAGATACCAGTTGTTCGAGAATTCCCAGATGTTTTCCCAAAGGATTTACCTGGATTACCGCCACCACGAGAGGTAGACTTCAGCATAGACCTAGTACCGGGTACCAGACCGATCGCGATACCACCGTACCGCATGGCTCCGAGGGAGTTGGAGGAGTTGAGAACTCAGCTTAAGGATTTGGGGGAAAAAGGATTCATCACACCTTCGATGTCACCGTGGGGAGCGCCAATCTTGTTTGTGAAGAAGAAGGATGGCAGTTTGAGACTATGCATCAACTACAGGCAGTTGAACAAAGTGACAGTCAGAAACAAGTACCCATTTCCGCGAATAGACGATTTATTTGATCAGCTGAGAGAAGCATAATATTTCTCCAAGATAGACCTGATATCGGGGTATCATCAGCTTAGGATCAGGGATGAGGATAGGTCCAAGACAGCATTCAGCACCAGATACGAACACTACCAGTTCACGGTCATGCCATTCGGGTTGACCAACGCCCCCGCCGTATTCATGGATTTGATGCGCCGAGTACTTATACCATATCTTGACCGCTTCGTGATAGTCTTCATCGACGACATCTTGATATACTCGAGGACATGTGAGGATCACGAGCAGCACCTCAGAGAGACGTTGCAGACACTGAGGGAACACCGACTTTTCGCTAAGTTCATCAAGTGTGAATTATGGCTTGCAGAGGTCAAGTTCTTGAGGCACGTTGTTGGAGCAGCAGGGGTTGCAGTAGATCCGACCAAGATTCAGACGATCACGGATTGGCCGGCATCGACATCAGTACCAGAGATCAAGAGTTTCCTGGGGTTAGCAGGATATTACCGTAGATTCGTGAAATATTTCTCGAAGATCGCTTCTCCGATGACAAGGCTGACACAGAAGGATATTGCTTATGAGTGGATTGAGAAATGCGAGGCTGCATTTACTCAGTTGAAGAAGTCATTAACTATCGCGTCAGTGTTAGTACTGCCAGAGGGTGGACAAGGATTTCTAGTGTACACAGATGCCTCTTATACGGGTCTAGGTTATCTGTTGATGCAGGGTAGCGGCGTCGTGGCATACGCAACGAGACAGTTAAAGATACATGAGAAGAACTACCCACTCACGATCTAGAGTTGGAAGCGGTTGTATTTGCGTTGAAGACTTGGAGACACCTTCTGTATGGAGAGCGATTCACACTCTTCACTGATCACAAGAGTTTGAAATATCTTTTCACACAGAAAGAACTGAATATGAGACAGCGCAGATGGTCGGAGTTCTTGAAGGACTACGACTTTTCCTAAGAGTATCACCCAGAAAAAGCGAACGTAGTCGCAAATGCGCTGAGTAGGAGACCGAGTAGAGATTCTGAGGTGGTCAGATGTAAAATGATGCATGAGTATAGATTACTCAAAGCAGCGGCGACAACATGTCGGACAGAGGTTCCTAGCGATGCTCAGGTGATGATTTGCGCACAAATGAGACTACAGACCGTGTCTACACAACGAGTGTCACAGGGTCAGAGGACCGACCAGTTGTACTCGAGATTCAGCGAGTTAGCGCAGAGTGCAGAGTGTACAGATTGGGCAGAGACAACAGATCTGTGTCTGAGATACCGGGGCAGGTTGTGGATACCAGAGGTATCGGAGCTGAAATATGAGATCCTTCAGGAGTCGCACCGTTCCAGATTTATTGTACATCCAGGCAGGACTAAGATGTACCATGACATGAGGAGACATTTATGGTGGACTTGGATGAAAGCAGACGTGTCTAGATTCATCAGAAATTGTGGTATATGTCAGCAAGTGAAGTCCGAGCATCGCAGACCCGGGGGATTACTACAGCCGCTTCCCATTCCTTGATGGAAGTGGGAAGACATCTCTATGGATTTTGTCAGAGGATTGCCGAGGACCGTGAGGAGACATGATTCAATCTGGGTTATAGTTGACAGACTGATGAAGTCTCCTCATTTCCTGCCAGTGGCATCGCATTACACGTTCGATCAGCTGAGCATACTGTTCGAGAAAGAGATTATCAGGCTGCACGGGGTACCATTAACGATCACGTTAAATCGAGATGTTACGTATACGTCCAGGATGTGGCGGCGTATGCAAGAGCAATACGGTACGCAGCTACAGTTCAGTACGGTTTTCCACCCTCAGACCGACGGGCAAACTGAGAGATTGATTTAGGTCCTCGAGGACATGTTGCGGGCATGCGTGTTGGAGTTTGGCGGATCTTGGGTGGAGTACCTACCGTTGTGTGAGTTCGCTTATAACAACAGTTATCAGACTAGCATTGAGATGGCGCCATTTGAGGCTTTGTATGGCAGACCGTGTCGCTCGCCATCGTGTTGGGCTGAGCTAGAGGACCAGGAGATAGTGGGGCCTGAAATTTTTGTTGACCACACGGAAAAGGTCAAACTGATCCGTCAGAGATTCAGAGGAGCACATGAGAGACAGAAGAGATATGCAGATAAGTATCGCGGTGATCTCGCGTATTCCGAGGGAGCCTTTGTCTATTTAAAGGTTTCCCCTCGGGTCTTCAGAGATTTGGGGTGAAAGGCAAGCTTGCACCGAGGTACATCTGGCCTTTCATGATTAAGAAACGGGTCGGGAAAGTGGCATACGAGCTTGAATTACCTCCACAGATGTCAGGGGTCCATCCAATGTTCCACATTTCGATGCTTCAACTAGTCGAGTCGAAGGCAGGCGTGCGACCAACAGTAGACTTGAGTCAGATCAACCTGAGCGAGGACATCTCTTACGAGGAACATCCCATTCAGATCTTAGATAAGAAGGTACAACAGTTAAGGAGCAAGTCCATCCCGAAGGTACTCGTCAAGTGGTAGTTCCACAATGACACGGAACTCACTTGAGAGCGGGAGGACTACATGCGAGATATATTCTCGTACCTGTTTGAGTCAGGTAGAACCGTAACTTAAACTTAATTTCGAGGACAAAATTTTCATTTTGTTGGGTATATTTGTCATGGTCCAAATCTCTAACCCCGTTTTAATTCCTTAATCAGGATCACCGACCTTTGACGTGGGACCTACACTGTGATACGTACACAGACCGAGGCACGTGACCGAGGTATATGGTATTTTTGTATTGATGTATGCCTAGTGTTATGTATTGTGTAGACTTACTAAGTCTTTTTGTACGGTTGTAGGCCTCGAGACGAGAGTGGGGGACACGCCTCGAGTAGCGTGGGAGCCCGGGGAACCGGGTAGTTAGCATTTTGGTAAGTCTTATTTAATACTAATATGAAATAAGGAATTACTTATAAGCTTATATAGTCAAGTAAATAATATGGAATATATGTTGGGTGACTAAAGACGTGACGGTACGCGAATATCACGGTTCGGACGAGAAATCGGGCGTCGAAACGCCCGAAAATGCAGGCGAGTGTTTAAATGGTGTCACAGTTAGGTGTCACTTGTACACACACACACAACAACACACTTGTCCAAACATTCACTACAATTGTCCAATGCCCACACCACGTGTCCACCACCCACTCCCACCTTCACCAACATACACCATACACACAACACACAAATGATCAACGATCGGGCCGAAGAAGAGGAAGAAAAAGAAAATGAGAGGAGGAGGAGGAGAAGTGATGCGCCGGGAAGGAGAGTAAGGTGAGTCGTTACTGTTGTTGTTGTTGTTGTTGTTGTTGTTTAGGTAGCCGAGAATGGGGGTTCGGCCTCCCTGGCCGAACCCCATGACCGCGGTGGTGATGGCAGGGGTGCCTCCCCTGCCATCGGCTCCACGGGGTTGGGGTGGAGAACCACCCCAACCCATCACCGGAGGACCGGAGGAGAGAAGAACAAAATTTTTTTTCTTCCTCCCGATCGAAGTCGATCGGGAGGAAGGAGGTGCCCCTTACTGGGCCGGGCCCAAAACGGGTCAGGCTCGACCCATGGGCCCGGGTCGGGTCCGACCCGTTTGGGTCGACCACCAAACATTAATAGAAAAAAAAAGAAAGAAAGAAGAGAAAAAGGGAAGAAAAATGAAAGAAAATGCCAAAAAAATGCCAAAAAAAATAGGGAAAAATATATTTGTGACCCAAATCAATAGAAATTCAAGATTTCCATAAAAAGTGAAGAATTTGGAAGTTGGTCGAGACGTTATACATGGTTTTACCTCGAAAAACGCGAAATAGGCCAAATGGCCGAAAATAAATAAGAAAAGTGAAATTTGTCTCGACTTCGATTTGGCCTAAGTGAGACATTATTAAATGTTAGGGAATTACGGGGGAACTCAGACGTTTAGGCACGCACTTCGATTCGTCGAGGAATCGGCTAGACTAGGACAAACGTGTGACTGTAAGTGCGACTGTGAGAATTTTATATTTCATTTCATTCTCTTATTGCTTTATTGGTCTATTGGTAGACATTACTACTTGTCATCTCACATCATGTTGTTCTTGTATCTATTCATGGATGAATATTGTGACATGATGCCTTGTGAATTATTTCATTGCCTCTAATTCCTACATTTGATGTCGTTCTTGAATACAATTGATGAAAAGCATGCTAATGGACTACTTTGAATTTAAATAGACTTGTATTCGATTTCTTTGGGGCTTTGCAGCCTAACTTGTCTTGGAATTCTAGAATTTTGGAATTATTTATTTTTGAAACGAAAGTAGGGATTATCTAGTTCCATTGCACGAGAGATGCGCGGTTCACGGGGACGTAGGTCTACTGGGGTTCCGACACTCACCACTACACTTGCGCGACACATGAGGTATGAGACTCGGGGTGGTCGGCAAGTACGAGATTGATGTTGTAAATCGTAGAGCGCGGCTCCGCTATTTATGTGAGAAATGTTGAGCGCAGCTCCATATCGTAGTGAAAAAAGGTAGGTGATAGGTCTCACCGCCGACCGGACGTAGATCATCTCGACTTAGCCTGTGTTTGTCTCTACATCTTTAACTGTGGTATTTACTTGCATTACTTGTTTCACAATTTTATTTCATTCCTTTATCCTTTGAAATACCATTTGTTTAGTCGGAAATGTGACATGAAATTCTCTAGTTAGTACTTAAATATCACTATACTCACTGTCTAGTTTTTGACGGTGGGTGTAGGTCCATCGAGCAGTAGCAGACCGTGAAAGGAGAAGATCGATGATTATCCCTGAGCCCGCGACGCGTCACCGCATCGATTGTTGGTCTTCTTTTGGTATTTTGATTTTATATGTTATATACGTCTTTCAGATACTATTTGGGGTCGTATATTGGGTTGAACGTTAGTTCCCCGACTTGACTTAGATATTTTGCTATTTCAATGTGTTTTGAAGACTTTATATATATGATGTCATTTCCTGGTTTTCCACACTTAGGATTTTATAAATGGCTTCCGCATAAGTTACTAATTGCTTCCGTATAATCAATAAGACTTTCGCTAATTAATTAATTTAATAAAAAGTAATTAATCCACTCTAAATTTTATAAACTAGTAGGATTAGTGTATGACATATCCTGAACACGAGAAAAGAGGTGTCTAGGTTGCAAAGGCTGACTAATACGTATTTAAGTCATGTGTGGATATGATTAGGGCTTAATTACGGGATTAGGCCCGGCGGTGCCCTAGATTAGAAGAGGGGCCGTTACACCATATGGAAAATTAATTTTTTTTTTGAGTATTTTAATGGCTTTGAACATATATCTTATAAGATGAAGGGTCTACTATATAATCTATATATGAAATAGTCAAAGATAATGATAGACATAATTTAGGAATTAAGTGAGTAATTAAAAATGGCCATGGATATATCTCATTTATATAGTAGTGTTTATATTAAAGGACAATGCTAGGATGTAACGACCCAATATTTATTGACGTGTTTTATTTGGTATTTTCGGACTAGAACGCCAGCTCAGACCCACGTAGATGCCGCAGATGAGATTAAGACACACCTAACTAGTTATAATTAGTTATTTTTGCATGTTGGCAGTTTATATTGCGATGTTCATTAAATTAATTACTAAATAGCATCGCATGTATGTTAATATATTATGTTATCGAGGGAGTTAGAGCGACGAGTACTTGCATCGAGAAGCGTGTTGACACGGGTATCGATAGACGAAGTAAGGATATACAATGATAACATAATTAACTCAAGTAATGAAATACAAAAACACATAATCATATGCTAAGTCAATTGAATCAAATGATTCATGCATACGTACCTCGAGATGCGTATATAGGCGCGGGGTACTTGATGCCAGTTAGTAGGGGACTAGTATGAGTTTTGAAGACATAGATGACATACCCATAATGTATACTAGTTCAATATATATTTGTGTGATTAAGTTATTGAGCTAAACTAAAACTATGGTTGAAATAATTAGTTAACACCTTTAATTTTTATGGAGATGATCCTAGATTGAGTGTGTCTAGGCTAGTTGAGTGTTTAAGTTGTGTCACTAGAAGTAGTTCGTGGTTTAGAATTAGGCCATAAGATCGCCTAGAGATGGAAACTTTCACATAGATGTGTGGCCAAGATTTCAAGGTGCATAGTATAAAAGTCACAACTTAGTGGTTAATCTCAACATGTATAAAGCACAAATTTAGGCAGAAATCAGAGAATGTAGGAACTAGAGGAAGAAATTGAAAAGTTCATCACTTGGTAATTAACTCCCAATATTAACTTGTTGAAGTTAATCAAATTTGGTCTATATGCATAGTCAATTCGAGTGTTTAATGGCCAAAACGAGATCTTCAAATTGGTTTACTATTTTTCAATGAAAAACCAATGCTTTATAGTTAATTCAAGATGCAAATAGATATTTCAAACTGATTTTATAATAATTAGGTGTTCTCGATCAAAATGAATGAATGCATGCTTGAATATCTAATTTGATCAAATTAATGTAAATGGATGTTGTATCTGTTGGTTTTTGGTGTTTTGATTCCCCCACGAGGTGAGGATGGGGTTGATGGCGATGGAAATGGCTACGGGAGGGGGGAGGGGGAGATAATTCAGAATTTCAAAGTTGAAAACTTAGGATTTCGATCCTGTTAGCGCGCTAACGATTCTGGGCAGAAATTTAGATTTAGTTGTGTGCTTAGCGCTCTAATGAGACACCAAAAATTCGCAAAAATAATTTTTAACAATGTAAATAGCAAAAACTCACTTTTGACATACTGATATTTTTTATTTTAAGAATTTTTTTTCTTATTTTGAAAAAAATTAGCCGATAAATGAGTGTTTAATTATTTTTGGAGTTTGATACGAATTTTAGTTTTAGGAGTTAATAGATACTAAAATAACTTTAAACCCACTATATTTGAACTAATAGCACACCGAGAGTCTAGGGATCCGTAGATGGGCATCGGGTGTGAGTTTCAAGGAGTGTCGAGGATGTGTTAGAGTGCGATTGTAGCGTATTCAAGGTAAGTAAACCCACGAGAAACACACTTTAAACATTTATTCTCTTTTCATTTTATCATTGTACTATGATTGAATACATTGTTGTTGTTATGTCAACTTTCGGGTATTCTGTCACGTGTTATGGTTGAGTGGCATGCTAGACCATAGCACATGCACTCGCACCCTCCATGGTTTGCAACCCGAGCTACTTTTTCGGGCACTTGTCGATAGGTCGTAGGACTAGGGCGCCCACCACGAGGGCTTGGGATGTAAGGCCAATGGGCGTGGACACTGTGCAAGATTCATGGTACATCAAAGTATGGTCTAGTTTATCTGGGATAGGAGCTCACGTGTTTGACTTCACTGGTGTTATTTACGCATTTTATGACCTGTTACAGCTTTCCATTCATTTTTGCATGTTTATTTATCATGATATGGTTGTTAATAACTAGATCATAACACGTGCACTTGCACCGTCGGTGGATCGCGACCTAAGTTACTTCTTTGGTGAACATGTCGGTGGGTCATGGGACTAGGGTGACCATCGCGAGGGCTATTGGGTGATGATTCCCGTGGAGGGAGCGGAGAGACCCACTGGTAGGATCCCAACATACGGAAGTATGATCTAGTTGGGTTCGAGATTGAATACACATACTTTTTGCTCTTATATGATTTATTTTCTTGCATTGCACCTTTTTACTGCCCTCTTATTTCCATATGATTTTGTATGCATTGTTTTGATTTTAAATGCATTGTTTATTGATTTCCTTTGAATGCTTGGTGGTTTTCTCTGAGATTTACTCAGTTGAACTCTTATTTATTTTGAATTCAAGTTGCAGATCCTTTTACGAGTAGAAGCAAAGGATATTTGGGTGAATATTTCTAATTGCCTGTTGTCTAGGACTTGCTCATTGGTGTCTATTTTATTATTTTGATTTCTTTCGATTTACTTTGGGGACTTGAGAGACATTAATATATGTATATGCTTACTCATCTATTTGGTTGTCGTCTGATATACATGGTACTCGATTTTCAAGTTTTGCACTAAAGGTTGAAGTTAAAATGACATGAAAACTTATTTATATCTGTTATTGTCAAGACCCGTATCATTAACCCCTAATTTAACTTAATTATCCTAATTAGACACCTAAACCATACCGTTAACTTTAAACCTCGAAATGACTTTTAATTCAATCCTTAAACTGCTCTAAATCTAAATCAGAATCGTTATTTAAACCTCGGTTCACGACTTGTTCAATTGGAGCAAAACTAGGAAATCATACAGAATGTTTTCCGTATTTTTATTATAATCTCGGTAGCACCTCCTCTAATTATGGACTACCAGTACTCAAAACCTAATAGACAACATAATGAAGAGAGGACTAAAAGGATTCATAACTCCTCGCAATTCATAATATGATATTAAATTGAAATTATAAATTGAACTACAAGCTTCAAAACCTTAATTATAGCTTAACAACTTCAAATGGAACTAAAAATGTTTATTGACCACCTATAACCCAAAAACTAAACCATTTATGTCTCAAACCTAATTCGATCAAATTAACGAACTTCTTAAACCATTTCTCAAGTGATTCACGTCTTACACTCACCTTGAAAACCTAAACAAAATAATATAAATAATCATTACAAGCAAAGGGAAAAGTGCTCCTCAACATAAGTTTTCTAGCTTCCTATTTCCCTTTCGATCCTCTTTAGCCTTAAAACTTGACAAAGTCATTTCGAGAACGCCAAACAACAATGTGTACAAAATAAACAGTGTCAAATAAGTAAACATCTACCTTGCTTCATATAACATGTAATAACAAGAGATAATATGAATATTGCACAATAAACAAAATATTGAAATAAATATACAACATGGATCCCTTATTGCATGTTTTAAGCTCATAACGAGCGGGCCATCTCACGATGAAGCTAGAACGGTACTATGAGTTCAATGCATGTTACCCCAGAGTTGACATTACCCGCCTTAGACACCTACAATACGTTTAGTCTGGAGTGGAGCACCTTGCACTCTTACGATCGAAGCAGGGATATGTAATGGACCGAATAATCAAATCCTAGTTTTATGCTTTGTAGGACCGTGACTTGGCGACTAGTCTTACGTAGCGAACTCAGTCGGTACTTAGGCGTCGACACCAAGGTAATAACTAAATATTTTTAATTGATATTGATGCATGTATTATATGTTTATATTTATGTGCACAACTTTCAAATGTTTTTTCTTTTATAATAGCTAAGTGCGCTAAGTTACCTCGAGATGGGCATGCGCGAGACGATTGAATTGTTTGAAAACTTGAACTTAGTTAAATGACTTAATTCACCTACTTGGACTCTAACTAGTCATCTAAATAATATAATGAGTCTCAAAAGAATTTAGAGTGTAATCAAATATGTCTATGTGTTTAATTTCAATAAGGCCTAAGTATAGGAAAATTGAAAAGTTATAAATTTCCTTAGTGAATGATTGAACTTAGAAATATAAATTAAGCCTAAAGTTAAGAAAATATTCATATTATTATGGTACCTAACTAATCAAATGAGTTTCATGAAACATATTTACTTAATACATACCATAGTCTTTATAGTTTATAAAAAAACATGAAGCGGTAGAAACTTGAATGGAGACCACACTCTTGGTTCATTGTTCTACCTAGTGATGTATCCATGTGAAAATCTAAATGAATCATAATGGATCCTATAGTATGCATGTGGGACTAGCACCAACTATGGATAAATATAGAGATTTGATGGATGCAATGGTACTAGGATAATCTAATGGCCAAGCTTCAAAAAGTCGAAGTATAAAAGACATACTTTATCTCTACACCATGCATGAACACAAAGCACTTCAGCTAGGTTTGGAGAGAAAAGAGAAGGGTTTAGTTAGAAATAGTGCTAAAAAATCAAAGAGAAGGTGGAGTTGGAGCTAAGGATCTTAAGGAGCTTGAGTTTTCACAAGGATCAAACCTTAGGTAACAAATCCCTTTCATTTTCATAGTACATTGTGATGATTTGAGGTTCTTTAAATCATTTTAGTGCTGAGATTTTGTCAACTTTGATGATTCTCTAATGTTATGAAATGATTATGAATCAAGAGAATCAAAGTTTCTCTCATGTTCATGGAAAACCTATGTCTTGGTTCAAGAATTTGGGATTTTGGGTAAATGAAATAATGGATTGATTTTCTTGTGTAATTGAGTGTTTAATCTTTGAGTTTCTACTCCTATATTGATATTGAATGATGTCTTATGTTGGGTGTAAATGTTGGACAAAATTTAAATGGTTTGAACCATGCATCGTGAATTTGATTGTTCATGAATACTACATGTTTGATGAAATGTCAAGATTATAACTGGAATTCTAGAAAGCATAAGTCCTTCATTTCTTCTCGAAATTGGCTGATTTTTTATGGGTTATTCTTGGATACTTGGACAAGCTTCTTACTAAAAATCATGTTATTTGGATGTGTGGTTTGAGAGTTATGAAATTTTTAATACTGCTGGTCCAAAACTTTATCAAAGTGAGTTGCCTTAGCATTTTGAGCATAACTCTCTCAATTTAAATCGGATTTGAGTGTATTTTACCATTTCAGAAAGCTTATACATAGAAAACAACATAACACTAGTATCTATTAAAAATTGAGTTATCTTCTTTATCAGAAAGGGACTAAAATTTAGCACTTGTTCATGGAGATAATTTTTTTTGTAAGTGTTTGGGTGTCGGGACATCTTTCGAGGGCTTCCACTAATCGAAAAATAACCAAAACCTCCAGAATAGTTTGTAATACTATAAATTTGATTCTCTAAGAGTTGCAAGTGATTCTAAAGTGTTTTGTATGGTTATTCAAATGGGTTTTGAAAGAGGTGAAATTTACTTACTTAAATGAGCTGAATTTTGATTTAAGGTATTTCGGGCATCAAATGATGTTGAAATTGAACCAAAACTTCCAGAATATGTTATTGGATCATAGTAAAGGTGCACACCAAGTTTCGTGATTTTTTGATGTGTCTAACTTAGTTTTCAAGTCATGCTTCGAATTAGAGAGCAATATTTACAAATAAGGACTTAAAGTTTTACTTAGAGTCTCAAATTTGGTTCTTGATCATAATAATGAGATTTTAGCACTCAAAAACCTTGGTTTTAAGTTAATAGACTTCAATGAATCAACACCGAAAATTTTGGGAATATATATGAGTATTTTACCCGCATTTCAAGTTGCATAGAAACCAAGTTTTTGGTTATTATTTTAAGGTCCCTAAGGGATTGTTTTGCCAACCAATGCATTAAACCAACTTGAAATGATTTTCAATAGACCTTGATGACTCAACAACACTTAAAAACAATAGGGAAAATGACTACAACTTTTTGTAACATCGACCTTGACCATTTTGGCCGAGTTAAGTGTCAAATGAGTTTTTAAAATGAATAAAATATGCATATTGGGGTTATCCATTCGCATCAAGCCTTCATGTATGATGTGAACAAGCAACTAGGGACCCCGATGATTTAGCATAAACTTGTTTACGACACATTGAAGTTGTGATTTGGTCCAAGTTAAATAGAAAAGACATTGAGACAAATAGTGGATTATTTTATAATGAACTGAGATAATCAAATTTAAATAAGCTCTAATGCATAAGAAATGAAATCTAATAGGTACCAGGCGCCTATAGCGTCGTGCAGGAGTATCGGGAGTGTAGTACGGACGTGTTGGAGCCGCATTTATCTCGGATATTATTGCATTTTGAGGTAAGTAAACCAGTAAGAGCGTTAACATGATTTCTTTTCCACTTTTTATTATCAATCTCTTGAAAAACATGCCATACTTGTATTTCATTATTGTTTCAAGTGGCATAGGGTTTAGGTAGTCCACCAGTTATGTCATCTCGCGGGTTAAGCATTCGGAGTCACCGTTGCTTCTCGTTGATGACTATTCAAGGGATAAAGCATCTGGGGTCATCGTGGCTTACCTTGATAGTTAAAGGGCTGTTGGAAGTGACTTGATTGTCTCAAGTGCCTAGAAAATTATGTCAAGGCAGTTGGAAGTGGCCTTGAGCCCGTTGTGTCGATTTCAAGCCGTGTTATGGTCTGAAGACCCATAGTTTGGACCGGATTACCTATTCACCTATCTTTTGCTTAATTGCCACTTGATTTTCACTACTTACTTGATTAGTCTGTTTATCATGCACTTTGTCATTTTATTTACATCTTTCTTTAAATACTCGCATGATATATAGATTATTATGATTTTACTACTTAGAAATACTATTGAATCTCTTCTGGCTTTACTCACTGGAATTGTCTATGTTATTGGTGACAATTGCAGGTTCCTCGAGTGGTAAAGGGAAGAATCCTGTACTTGGTGATTTCCTCTAAGCTACCCTCAGAATCGGCTCCATTACTCTTACTTCATAGGTTCTTTTGCCATTTTGTTATATATAAGACTATGTATTCATGATAATTTGATGTTTTTGGGTACTTGGTGATGTGAAATACACTTGACGATACATGTATATGCATATTGTACTCGTTATCACCAGTTATATGCATGATATCGCACCATTTGCAGGATTTCCACGCCTAGGACTTGTTAATTAACTTTTATTTGTTGCTTTAAATTACTTTTCTCTGCGTAATGAATAATAAGACTTGTAAAACTAATTAGCAAACTTAATAAGCAACTAATGGATGAATAATTTGGATTAGAGGCTAACTAGGCTTGCATTGACCTTGTGGGGGTTGACCGGGGGTCCACGTAAGTCTAGACCAGGGCGGGCCCCGGTTGTGGGAACTGGGGCTATCACAGGACAACTATATCCGGATGCCACGAATGCACAATCAAGAGGTTCACTCCCCCACCGTGCAAGATATGAATCATATTACTGTAAAAAGCAAGAAATAACGTTTACTTATTATCAAACCAACGCAAGTTGGTTTTAACGAGTCCTCGCTCGTACGTTATTTGGATTCCCTTGTTATGAAAATCCTATTAAATCACAAAACTCCATAATTTATGAGTCTCGACTCAATCGTGTTGTAAACTAAGTTGTAAGCTAACTAGAACTTAAGTTGGACTTGCTAGAGACTTAAGTATAGAAGGCATAAACTAAGAACTACTAGAACAAGTAGAGAAGAGGAGACAAGAGAGAAGAGAGTTAGAGATGAGAACGTAGAAACTTCATTCATACATTAGTGTGTGAATTATAATGGGGTTGACACTCTTTATATAGGCCATTTGGTGAAGATGATAATAATACTTATACAATGTGTACAAGTTATAGATACACCACAAGTCATACAATACATCACAAACAACATAGACAATATATGGAAGAGTTGGTGTACATTGGAGAAGATTACAAGTTACATGAAGTGTGAGAGCCACGCTTGATGTTACAATTCAATGTGAGAACCATGCTTCATAATGTGGTCACATACATGCACAAGTGTCCATCCATTCCATAACAAATTGCACTATTTTTCTATATTTTTTTCATAATTTCTGAGTCATTTCAATGTTTAATCTCCTTAAGATTTCAACAAGTACGTTAAAGTAAAATCCAAATATCCCTCGAAACCTCGATTCCATAATAGGATTCCCAATTATAATATTATGTCACTAATTTACCTCAAAAATTAATTTTTATAGTCTTTGGAATCCAATTTAATATTCTAGGCTCGATCGACCATAATTATGTTTTACGAGGTAAAACCCCGGTTAAAAAGTTTTGAGAAAATCACAAATTTTAATTTTTTTCATAGAAACCCAAAATCTCTATTTATTTGGCCCAAAACCTTTTTTTTTTTTTTTTCTGAGATTTATTCTACTTTTCAGGGATTTTCATTTTATTTAGTAAATTAAACTATTTTTTTTTATTAAAAGGAAGGGTTTGCTCCCTGAACGGGGCTGGTTCGCTTCAGCTGAGCCGACCCAGTTTAAGGGATCATCCCCTTCACCTCCACTGATTCATCTCGATGAAATGATCTTCAATCGTTTTTCTCTAGTTTTCGTTCTCTCTGGGCAGGGTCTCACTGACTTCCTCTCCTCTATCGTCTTCACCTCACCTCACCTCCCTCCGTCCTTTTCTTCTCTGGTTAACTGTTTTTCGTTGTGTTTGCTTATTCGTTATTGTGTTTTTGTTGTTTTTTTGTTTCATCAATCAATGAAACCTTCACTTCACCTCTACTCTTTTCAAGTTTACAGTAGTCCCAAATAATCACACAGTCCCAATTAATCAAAAACAGTCAACAACCAAATCAAAATTAAATTTGATTTACTTCTCACCTTGATCGATACACCACAACAGTCGCGGTTCTCTCTTTCTTCGTTCCAATTCGATAGATCGCAGTAGAGGGGAAGTGAGTAACACGGTGAGATGAAAAACAAGAAAATGGTGTATAGCCAATTGAAAGAAAACGAAGACGATGAGAGGAGACGGTGAACTGTGGATGAATACAGCCTAGTTCGATTTTGGGATTGTAGAGAAAAGGGTAATCAAATTACCATTTTATTCCTCAAATGTTATGTATATAAAACAGCCCTTTATGTAATTTCCCATTTTTAGTTTATTTCATGTTTATCTCTTATTTTTAAGTCCAAATTAAACCTTGAAAAATACTTCAATTTCATCAAAAAATAGAAAAAATACCAATGCATTCCGTAACACTCGGACAACACGTTTAAACACCAATTGAACCCTATTTCGCGACGAATAAAGTATAATACATATAATAGGCACACGATAAATAAAAATATGAAATTATCTTATGATCTTCGGTCCGTCACGCGTTGGTCCCACCTCGGATGCCTAAAACTCAAATCAAATTAGTTAATTAGTTATCTAACTTAGTTTAGGAAATTCTCAGATTTCACAGTTATTTCAATGAATTGTAAGACTTTCGGTTATTTTAAATGTAAAATTACTTCTATAACTCTTATAATTGGCTAAATGAATTTAAGTAAGGTAAACTCCAGTAAATGACTTATTTAAACTAATTAAAATGAGAAATTGGTTATATCAATAACTTAATAGGTTAAGTTAGCGTAAAAAGGTTGAGGATAGTGTTATGTCGTGGTCCTTCTTAGGGGAGAATGCAGATGACATGTCATAGGTTAACGACGTGTCCGATGAGGTGGCGGTGCTTGATTGCCTTGAGATTTGGAACCGCCACAACTGGTATCAGAGCCTAGCTTTTGAAGAGCCTAAAGGAACATAATAAAATTATAGTTAAGGATGATTACAAACGCCATAATTGTCATTTTTAGACATTAAGTTAAGAAGAACATAAAGGTAACAAACACGAATAAAAATTAACAAATAAACCTTAGATGTGGAAAAATGATGTACCTAACTTAAAACTGTAGTTGGGAAGTGCATGTGAGACAGGTAGAGTTAGAGTGATATATATGTTATGTTGTAATGTATATATATTATACGCATGTACATACGAGGTTGATCCGGTGCATGCTCTTCGATGTTGATCACGATGGGCGAATATCTTTCTACACCCGTCAATATAGGTAAGACGAGCATTCCTTTTAGAGCCACTACTAGTATTAATGTGGACGTTTGACTTGCAGCACACAATGCACGGATCGCCGAGATTCTCAGTCTACTTAGGACACAAATGAATTATTAGGCGCAACCCGATATGCAGGATTGCTGAGGCAAATGCTGCGAAATATGAGACTCCTACCACAACACCCATACCATAGCCAGAGACAATGTCGGTTTAGCATAACACTAGATATGAACATAATAATGTGAGAAAGAGACCTGGACAGAGAACACATAAGGAGCAGAGATAAAAGAAACATATAGCAATTCAAAAGAGGAAACACATGTTTTCAGTGTGTCCATATGGGACATGAGAGGAAAAATGTCTGCTAAAATTAGCAACTACATTTGCATTATCACCTATACTAGAGCCAAACTTGTACAATGATGAGACATGGTCTATAGGACTAGCTAGAACGCCCTCTGATATGCTTTCATTGTGGAATAGAGGCTCTCACTTAGAGTGCCCATTGATTATGGTGCCGCTAATACCAATGCCTCCATTACAGGGTAGAGCCCCCAACTTAGGAGGCTTCTAGATAGAACGCTGAGGGTAAGACTTGAATATCGAGTTATTCTACGCAAATTTAAGAAAATTCTGATATTTATGCTTCATCATACTTAATTTTGCATGCTAGAGAATATGGTGATGACTTTAATTAGATATAGCACACACGGTAATCTCAACACGGTTGTCGATGGTAGTATATTTCCCCAACCCAGTTGGCATACAATACTTGTTTATGTAGCAAAATATAGTTATTATGATAATCGTTGTGGGTCAGAAAATACGTCACTACATTAAGTGCAGTAATTTTGTATAGAACGAGAGTTCAAGAGTATTCCTAAAACTAGAGACCATCACACTTCAAAATCTCGTCGAGACTAGGATGTATGACATTCATTTTCTGCATATCAAGAGTTATGATTTAAGAGTTCTTATGACGTACTATTTCCCCAAACAGGGCACCATCCGGCCTAATCCCATCATCAAGCCATAATCCATGCCACGTAGTACTTAATAATGTATTAGTCAGCCTTTTGCTTAATTCACCTCTTTATGTGTTCAACAAAAGTATTATTCATTTATCGTCAGATGTGATTTTCAAAGTTAATTAAACCTTTTTAAATTTTTTTATATTATTAGTGGAAAACTTTATAAAATTTGCAGAAGTATTATAAAAACACATACTGTGAAATCATATAAATAAACGATCAAATGTATTTAAACAATATAATACATGCATTAGTAGGGGAGTCTAGTCTTTTAGCCCAATATACAACTTGAAAGTATGTAAATAAGTAAGTAATAAATGCAAAAAACAACTACCTATAAAATTAGCAAAAATCACTCGCCAAGGGCTCAGAGGTAGTCACCGATCTTCTCCTTGCCCGGCCTACTACTCGATGGATTTACACCCACTATCACAAACAAGATGATGAGTACAGTAAAGTAAAAGTAATTCCTTAAGATATTTGTCCACATTTCCAATCATATCCACATTTCCAATCATAATAAAAAATACCTAAAAGTATAAAAATAGCGAAAAAACACTGAAACAGGGATATGCTAGAAGATACTACATCTAAACAAAGTGAAACTATCTCGAGTAGTAATAATGAGTTAGGTTGTGACACTTAGTCAAACAAACCTCATGTAATTGCTCAACTAGTCATGCATATTGGTACTGCCCCTTACTGGTTGTGAACTACGTCACATCGACCTCATGTAATAGGTCAGTGCACATAACACTTTGATATTACCCTACTTGTTCGCAGATTTCACCACATCAACCTCATGTAATAGGTCAATGTCACTAGCTAGAAGGATGCCGACTACCCTGGATTCCCCGTGTTCCACACACTTCCCAATTAAGTCAGAAATCTAGACACAAGTTCTACTTTGACATCATTAAAATTTTACATAAACACATAATTCAAGGATCGACATATTGCTTATACAAAGCACTAATAATTTCGAGTACAAATCACAACCCACTACACTAATAACATGTTATTTATACCATAATTAATCAAAAAGATATTGCACATAAATATGAGGCATTGATAGCAAAATAACAAAATGCCATGAATATAAGAGCTTATAAACCGAGGTAAGTCAAACAAGCCATGAAGTTGAGAGTACAACTAGAAAATCAGTCCAAATGACTGTAAAATAGAAGATAATTGAGAATGAAATGGAGAGAAATATCCAATAGGTTTACCTACATTAAAGCACACAATCCCAAGCATAAACTAGATCTCAACCACTCCAAACTCGAGTTTCACACCTCGCAAGTCCTCTCTAAGCTCCTGAGGTGTCCTAAAAAAATTAATTTAACTTGTTTTAGGTTGGTTAAATGATTTTAAATTCTAATCTTTCACAATCAGCCACCTTAAAAATTTGTTTATGTAGATATCACTTTATTGTGAAAGACCATATCGACCTATTTTGCTAGAAGTATCCCCGAAACCAATGAGTAGGATTTGACAATAAGTTTGAGTCGATGATTCAAAGACTTCATTTCTTAGATCTTGATTCACGTATAAATTCAGGAATTATGATACTAAATCTACTTTATTAAATAAAGATAGTTTTAATGCAACAATTTGTGAGTCGATTTCAATTACCAAAATGTTAAAATTATGTACTGTAGTCCAAAGAGAAGTTTTTAGAGCTATGTCTTAGCTTTCCAGAACTATAAGATTTGTGCAATTTCGATAAGAAACGAGTGAGATATGGAAATTTTACCTCAATGTCTCAAAATAGTTTTATATTAAGACCAGTAACTTTGAAAAATTCATTTCTCATAAACCATAGCTTCAAAATCATGATTTTTTTTACTGAAGCTTACAAACATATTCTAGAACTTCATAAAGCTTAATCCAATAAGAAATGAGGGAGTTATGCTTAAAACAACTATACATTATCAAAACTGTAAACCCAAAAATTCTCGATTCTTCACTAAAGTTGCAGAGGATTGCTAGACATGAAAACATTCGCATTTCAAAATCTTTTAGTAGGCAAAATTTGTTCCCCTTTGAGTTAGCTTTCAAATGCCACCTAAATGATTCTAGTTCGATTTAAAATGAGGAGGTTATGACTAAATTACAGAGACTATTTCATAACAATATGTAGAATTTTCAGTTTTATTTTAAAACTTCATGAACATAAAAAATTCATAACTTTTTTATTTCAAAATCGGATTGAAAACTTCTTAATAGCTCTATTATCAGCATGAAAAGGAGATTCAAAAATGTCATTGGTTTTGGATTCAAACACATCCATATAGTTGAATTTTCAAAAATAATTTTGAGCAAAATTTGAAAACTTGATAATTGAGACTTAAAAACTCATTTAATGCTTTGAGTAGCTTACCAAATCAGTGAAAAGAGCTTCAAAATTGTTTCATAACAAAACCCCTTTGACTCACCACTTCAATTCACCAATTACAACTAGAAAGTGTGGAAATTATCTTACCTAGTGTTTTTGGCTTAGTCACCAAGTTCATAGACTTCAATTTGCTAATGATTTACTTTCTTGAACAACTGATTTTTCCAGCAATTCCCAAAGTCCCAGCTTTGATTTTTCTCTCTTTGAACCATACAAAATGAAGAAGACACATTATGCATGCTATATATACATCACTTTTCATCAAGCAAACACCCACTCATCTCTATGATGATTAATGGCCATTGTTTGCTCCTACTACCCCACTAAAATCAGCTTTATAACACACTAATGTACAAAAAGTTTCATTGAGATGTATCGTTGCATGAATCTTAAGGTATAGTTTTGGTGTGTTATTTATTTTACTAACTTAGGTTATATTTATTTATAAACTCAACTATATGCAATTTTATACACATGGTTAATTACTTAGGCATATTACTTAGCATCTTAGTGGTCCCACTAATCCTCGACTACCCGACACCTGGTGCCTCGACTTCGACACGCATTTTGAGATGCGTTCCTACTCGCACATCGAATTAGTGAATAAACAAACTAAACAAACATTCAGGGTATAGTATACACATATGCATCACATTAAGCATACATCACATTAAAATAATATATTTCTCGATTTTTTCGTGTCGAGTGTTGGACTGCATACTCGCTCTCGAGCCCCATCACGAGTCAGTGACCTTGATTTGGGATGAATTTACTATTAGTATATTTTGGGCCGTTACAACTTTATTGGCTTAGACGCCTATTAGGAAATGATAATGACAAGCTACGGCGAACCAAGGACTGAGCTAACTCACATCACCTGTGTTTTATAACACTATTCACCAGGGAATGAGACCCAACTTGTAGAGAACCTTAAAGGACATCTGAATAAGATATGATAGAAACAACCCTAAATATGTAAATTGAAGAAGGTTATACTCAATTGAACACCGAGCTGAAGAGCTCAAACTCAACCATAAATAATGTCAAATTAGGTGAGTGGTGAACGATAGTTAAGAGAATAGTGGTCGGATTTATCAGGATTTATAAACGATGTAAGATAGATGAGTCTCTAGAGGACTCCCTGATGCTGATGGTATCGAGATGATCCGAAATTGCATGAAGGCGATGACGAATACCTTTAGTTTCGACCAGTGAAGTCGATGGGGGCCTACACCACAATCTCGTTCAAATAAGGAACAAAACAATAACAAGAGCCGAGCTAAAGCCTACAAATGTCATTTGAAGACCAACAATTCATAAGTACTTCGATTTGGATCGAACTTAAGGAATACAAGTCACTAAGCCCATGCACGAGAAAAACTTAGAATCGCTTGGCGGAACATGTTAAGTTATAGGAAACGGATATGATTAGGGCTTAGAACGGTCATATTAGATGCGCCACATCGATGGTAGATATACTATAGGTTCTTAGTCACTTAAAATGTTCAACTAACCTGCAAGAAGCTCTGGGTGTAAGCCAGAACCATCGAGTTAACTCGGAACGAGTTGGACTTTGTTAAGTCCAATTGGATAGAGGGATGCCTACACTAGAACAATAGTGTAAAACTTAGGTCCAAAGTAAAATTTTATCGCGATAGAACCAAACTTCTACTCATTTTGACGATGAGTTATAGACTCGGGAACACCTTAGTGATGGATAATAGAGTTTTGACTCAGCAAGTCCAGGAAGAAATGTTGAGAGTTGAGCATGGAGCCAATAGAATAAATTTCTCATTTTGAAATTGACTAGTATCTTAATAGGACAACATAAGAGGTATGCGGTTTAAACACCCGAAGGTCCAAAGAGGCACGACTCTTGAAAGGAAGAAGAATGAGAAGAACGAGATGCTACTAAATGAGTGGTTACTCTCTATTAGGTCATGTATACAAGGTTTATGATTGTACTAGGAATGCATCGCAGCGAGGCAGGATGAAATAATACATGACTTATATATTAGCATGTGTTGCTCATGACGGCCGTAGTCACAATGACTTCATATGATTTTCACTACCTAGTTATAGTCATATGCTTAGAGAAACACATAGTTTTCTTTCTATCCAAAGCACAAGTTGAAGTCAGTGGTGGAACACTAATGATAGTGGCCTTATGAGTTAACTCAGAATTCAGATAACAAGAGTTAACTAAATGCCCAAATAGAATTGATTATGGAGCAATTACTAACCATACTTGAGAGTATGTATGTTGTGAAATGCTTCAGGGTACCATAATGTGTTATAGTATAGGCTTAGGTGGAAATAGTGGAAATACAACTAGCATATTCGATGCTAGAGGCCTTGTATGAACAAGGACATTGTTGAGGATGTTTGGGGATAGGTACCACCTTTAGAAAAGGTTGAGTCTTGATAAGACTGGAACGAATTACTAATGTTTGCTAGCACTCCATGTAAGTTAGGATACCGTACTGGTGGTAAGGAAATAATGACAACAATCAAAAGAATATCGGAATACCTCTGTTTGAAGACCTGTATGGCAGGCCTTGCAATTCACTGAGTGTTTGATAGAGCATGAGGGTACATTTATCTTAGGACCAAAGATAGTTGTGGATCTACTAAGAGAATTAGACAGAAGAAATATGCGGATAAGTATCACGAAGTTTGAGCTATGAGCTAGATAGCACATTTTTTTTGAAAATCATCCTCGTGAAAGACCACTAGAGACCTAAGATCGAGGGAAACTCGCACCGAGATGCATTAGGTCATTCAAAGACGCAGAGAGAGTTGGTAGCATAGCTGTCAAGACCCGTCTCACTTAGCCTTGACTTAACCTAATTATCAAAATTAGGCACCTAATTGTACAACTAACTTTAAACCTCGAAATGACGTAATTCAATCCTTATACAGCTCTCCAGATCTAAATTCGAATTGCTATTTAAACCTCAGTTCTTGACTTGTTCATTAGAGCAAACTAGGAAATCATATAGAACATTTTTCATATTTTTATAATAATTTTGGAAGCACCTATTCTAAATATAGACTGCTAGCACTCAAAACCTAATAGATAGTAGAATGAGGAGAGGCCTAAAAGGACTTACAACTCCCTACAGTTCACAATACGATATCAGATTTAAATTATAAATTGAGTTGGAAACCTCAAAACCTTAATTATAGCTTGACAACTTCAAACTAAAACTAAAACCATTTCTTAACCTCGGAATAATACAAAAACTAAACATTTAGGTCTCAAACCTATTTCAAACTAATTTTTGATCTTCTCAAGTTGTATCATAAGTGCTTCACGTCCTACGCTCACCCTGAAAACCCAAAACAAAATAATATAAGTAATAATTACATGCGAAGGGAAAAAAACTCCTCATTAGAAGTCTTCTAGCTTTCTTTTTCCCTTTCAATCATTCTTAGCCTCAGAATCCGACAAAGCCATTTTGAGAACACCAAACAATAGTGTACACAAAATAAACAATGTAAGATAAGTTAATATCTATCTTACTTCATGCACCAGGTAATAATAAGAGATATAAATGAAATAACACAAAACAATATTGAAAGAAAGAAATTAAGCAACGTGAATCCCTCATTTCAAGTTCGAAGCTCACTAATAGGTTGGCCACCCCTAAATCCGAACTTAAAACTGTACTATAAGTTTAATGTGTACTTCGCTAACATTGCCTGCTTACAGATTTACACACATTTAGTCTCTTTCACCTAGATGGGATACTTATTCTCGACTGGATTTACTTGCAACTAGTCTTTTTTACCTAGGCGGGATACCTCATTAAGACTGAACATGACAATGTGGTCTGTATGACATGAATGCATGATCAAAGATCCAAATCTTACCATGCAATCTCTACACCATATCAATGTAAAAGCAAGAAATTATGTTTATTTACTGTGGCATCCGTTGCTACATCAACACTCCTTGATGTACGTGCTATTAATCATATTTTCTATATTATTTGTTAAAACTTACAATCTTTTAGTTCAAATTAACCATTTATAAGTATGGCTTGTGTTTTATAGAGTTGCAAGTAGAGAACCAGCATTTTACAATGGAAGTCTTAATGTGAAATAAATATGGAGTTTTATTAACTTTCAAGTTATATAGAGCATTAGTCCTATTGTGGAAAACCCAGAATAGAGTGCACTACATATAAGGCGATAAAAGTAAATGTATACAAGTACATATGTCACATAAGCCTCCCATAAACTAAAATATATAATGAAATATAAAGATAAACACCTACGAGTAGTGTGCTGAACAGTGGGGGAGCTCATGGATAGTTGTCAAGAATCCCCTTACCCTTACTCGTAGAAGGAACTGCACTCATCCCCAAAAAATAGAGGACGAGTCTAGTGAGTAAAATCCCAAGGAAACTCATTGAGCGTTCATTTGTTAAAGTAAAGGAAATCTAATAAATACTATTAAATAAACATGCAAAATGTAAACATACAACCGTAATTCGAATCATCACATGCGTAAATAAAAATAATACTTAAATGAGTATGCCCATCCCGGTCAGACTAAACCATACTTCAGACTCCCTTCTTAGGATCCCTCTAGTGGGTGCACCCAACCGGGCTATCACCCACTCCTCTCGGTGGTCGGCATAGACCTACAACGAACCAACACGTGTACCAAAAAATCAGCTCGGATAGTCATTCACTTGGGACTCCTAAGACACATGCTATGGTCTAGTGTGCCATATACACACAATGGAATTACCCAGCGGGAGTAAACTCAACCATCCGTTTAAACCAAGAACACAAGCAAGATAATTGATATGAATAAAAGATAGAACATGAATGCACTGAACATGATAAAGTAAAACAATCGTGAAATTTGACAAATGCTCGAAGGATTTTCAATTGAGTTTTACAAATCTCAAATCTCACTATGAAAGCCTCGAAAGCACCCCAATCTGAACTTGTCATGCCTTGACTATCGTACTATAGTCCCTCAGTCCCTTGAGGTTAGTTATGAGTGTTTTAGATTAGTTATAGGTGTTTTAAGTTAAATGTATAAGTCTAAAAACCTAAAACACCCTTTAAATTTAGTTGTCAACTTTACATAACGCGCTAGAAAGGCTGCCTAGCACGCTATGTAAGTCTAGTGCACTAGTGAGGCACTTAGCGCATTAGTGTTCTTCATTTTGAAGAACATGCATAGCGCCCAGTATAGGTAGCATGACTTGGATAGCACGGTACCCGCATCTGGGATCAGAAATCCAAAGTTGGAATTATGTCTCTTTGACGCCCTTAGCCTCCTCGAACACTGTCGACTTACCTTCTCCTCGTAGGGAATCATAAAAAACTCCACAACAATAACTCCAAAGGCATAATTATAATAGATTCATAAATTCTCCAAAATATTCATCCATACAACTCAAAATACAATTTATAGCTAAACTCAGTTTTAAAACTCATTTTATGGCCTCAATTAGCTTAGAAATTATAGGAAATACCCATAAAATAGAGAATTGGATTTGAAATTCGATTTTTACAAAAGGCCTCAAAGTTGAGTTCATTACATAGACAAGATGATGAGATGATGATTACCTTGACTAGATCTCCCATTAGATCTTCAAACATTAAATCTCTAGCTCATAAATTCCATCAAAACTCCTGGTCTCTCCTCAATTTGCATGTAAATTGTGAAAGTGGTGATAGGAAAATTTACTAAATGTTTGTTCATATAATAGCCTTTCATCTAATGCATACGCATATTTCGAGGATGATCTTATGGCTCTTGTTTTGATTCATTGGACTCATTAGTGACTCATTAGTGACTCTAATAGGTAACTTATCAGCCTGGATTTACCCAAACTAGGATCATCCCAAAGCTGATCAATGGTTCCATTATTTTTCTACCAAATAGTAGGATTACTCTAATTTAATTTATCAATCCCCTAACTTAGGTACACTATAATATGGTTAATATAACATATTACTAATTCAACCTAAATAGTCATCCCACTAACCCCTTGTCTAGCTTTAATATTCTCGAACTATGTCTACCCAGTACCCATATTGACACGCTTTATGAGGCATAACCCGTCACATAGTCTCACATGGTAAGACAACATATATACACACATGCGATGCCACACTAAATAAAATAATAATTAACATTGCAATTATGCAACCGACAAACACAAATAACGATTTTTGCCCTGTTAGGCACATCTTAGCCTATTCGAGGCATCTACGTGGCCTGAGCTGGCATTCGAGTCTAAAATTAAATGAAATAACAAGATAAATAAATATTAGGTTGTTACAATTCTTCCCAATTAGGGGAAATGTTATCCCAAAATTAAGGTAAACTACCATCCCGAACTGTGGAATCACCCATGGTACTAATGACCCAATAAACCTTAGTCTTTCATTCTTCTTGTCATGGAGATGAAACTGTGGCAGAACAACTAACACCACCAACTCACCCTCAAACTTCACTAGACCATACTTAAGTATATTTGGATCCTCTAGTAGGCTTCTCTAACCTCCTCTACTAGTCCATCACCTAATAGCCCTCGCAGTGTTCGCATGGACCCACGACCCAGCATGTGCACCGAAAACAAGTAGCTCAGTTGCAATTCACTGAGGGTGCTCGTGTCGCATGCTATGACCTAGTGTATCACACAACCAGTGTGTCTTCATATGCCTAGATAGTAATCAAAATACATATACATATAATTTAAGAAATAACTGACAAAATGCGTAAATAACTTACCCTACATATGCTATTTGATTGCCTTCTGTCTGGCTAACCTACTGCGTGAGCTCTCTCTCAAGTCTGATTTGGCTCTGGTGGTGGTGGTGGCCATCAATAATCAGCTCTAAGATGTCTAGTCAGACCACATTATAAACATCGACGCGTCTCTGGCCTCCCTCTATTTCTTGATCTTGGTCTCTCTGACCCCTGTCACAGCCTCCCTAATCCCAACCCTGTCTATAGTGTTTCCTCGACTACTTTGTTGGTATGAGCGCAATGGCATGTACTACCTGTATGTCATCATATCTCTACTGATCTATCTAATAGTCATCCCTGCGGTCAAGGTCATCCTGTGTCTCTTATCAAACTATAAGTTAACTCTGAAGTCCCTATCATACTAATCTCTCTACTTCTTCTACCTCCAATCTGATCTTGATCTCTGCCCTGACTGTCCCCTACAGGATCTACAGCTGTGCATCTACTACTTCTTTATAAAAGAAAGGTCTCGTGTGCGATCGTACATGTCCTGCACCGTGTAGTCTCCGGTTGACACAATGGCACTAGCAATAACCTCATGTAATGTCAAATCCATAAACTCTCAAATTAGTAATTATGGCTCTTAAATCAGTAATTATGGCTAATCAGGGATTAAATGAGCCTAATTATGGTTTTAGTCATGAGTCGAGAGTTAAAGATCGGTGAAATTTAGATTTTTAATTAATTTTATTTTGAAGATCATAAGTAAAAGAAAGACAACAATTGAGAATGAAGCAGAGAAACTTTCTGTTTGTCTCGTTGGGGAAGAAGAGGTGATCCTAAAAGTGGCCGAACTAGGTTCAACTCAGGGATCAAACCACATTCCCCATATTTAAAAAAACATTTCGAAAATAAAAATAAATAGAGAAAATCCCTAGAAATTGGGAAAATTCAAAAAATGGTATTTTTGGACAAATTAACTGAAATTATGGATTTTTATGGAATATTAGGATTTATACCTAGGATTTTTCTCGAAATTGGAATTAAGAGATCCAAGGATAAGATTTGGGATGATTTCAGGTTTTTTGGGTCGAGGCAAGACCAATAAAATAAGATAAATTAGAAAAGTTGTGGGATTGTTGTGGAATCGTACAAGACCTTTAAACGAATTGTAGGACTTTGATTGGAACCCTGTGTATACTAGTTTACTGACAAGGAGCGCAAAGAGTTTGCTTTATTGTGGTTCTACTATAAGTAAATCTCATTGTAACGGTTACATTATAGGAGTATTTCTAAAATATAATTGCATGCACTGGTATATCGCTGCATTTTTATTGGTTATGGATTCACAAACATGAGAGGAAGGAGGCTCTTGAAGGTCTCTTCGTGTTCATTGGCTATATGTGTGGTAAGATGAACACTGTGATGCTCTGCGGCTGGAGTCACTGATCTTGTAGACACTATTGTGGTAGGTCAACAGAAACATGATAGATTACGTATTTGTATATTTATGATCCTTCGGGATATTATTGTTCATTTAATCTCTCGAAATACAATATATTTGATTATTACATGTGTACTAGATAGTGTTGAATTTACTTATCTGACATTATCAATTTTTTGTAATTGGATAATGACAAGTTCTAGTGACGACAAGGGAAAAGGAAAGCTTTCTGACTGTTTGTGACTTGCTCCGTTCTTTTCTCCCTATATATTATTTTTGAATATAATATATTATATAAATGGTTTTTTAGGTTCGTGTGTGATTAGGATCTCCTTTGGAATGGTTGTAACACTTTTGGGATGAATTGAGACAATTTTGGAGTTAAGGTAATGTTAGTTCAAGGTTTTTGATCTTTTAAATTAGGTTAGAATGAATATACATTCATTTGATGCAAATATATTGTTATGGGGTAGATTTGGGTCCCACATTTCAATTTACCAGCGAGATGGGTTGTCCAAAAGTTTTTAGGTGCACATTGGTAATTCATCAATTTTTTTGTGCGGGGTTTAATTTGGATAAAAATTGAATAGATAAATATTAAAAATTGAAAAAACAGAAAAATTAGCGTTAGGGGTATTGGTTTTATTAAGCATAGAATATAAATTGAAGGGTAATTTAGTCATTTGGTGTATAAACAATTTTTTCTTTACAAAATTGAAATTGAAATAGGGTCATTGTTCCCACTGTTCATTGTTAATTTCCTTCATTGTTCATTTTCTCTTTTTATCATTGTCCTCCATCGTCTCATCCCATCCCATGGTGTTGGCTCCCTCACATATCTCTTTAGTATAACCTCTTTCTCTTCATGGTTTCAATTGAAATGGAGAGCGAGGACCGTGATCGTTGGGACAATGGTATCATGGAAGGTAATGGTCTCAATGTTAATTTTTTTTTTTTGTGGATATCTGGAACTGTAGGGACTATCATTAGGTTCGAATTGGGATGAAGTTGGATTAGTGGTTATTGTAAGTTGTGAGGGACAAAGGAGAAGGATCGATCGATTGAGAAGAAAAGAAAACATAAACACGCAATACAATGAAGAAATAGTAGGAAGAGAGATGACCAGGGGGAAAATGACTAGGGGGTTTGAAGACGATGATGGGGTGAGATCCCAAACCCCGGTTATGAAAATCATAAGTAAAACAAAGACATAACAGTTGAGAATGAAGCGGAGAAACTCTCTATTTGTCTCGTTGGGGAAGAAGAAGTGATCCTAATTGTGGCCGAACCGGGTTCAGCTCAGGGATCAAACCTCATTCCCCATATTTAAAAAAATATTTTGATAATAAAAATAAATAAAAAATCCCTAGAAATTGGGAAAATTTAAAAAATGGTATTTTTTGACAAATTAACTGAAATTATGGGTTTTTATGGAATATAAGGATTTATACCTAGGATTTTTCTCGAAATTGGAATTCAGAGATCCGAAGATAAGATTTGGGATGATTTTAGGGTTTTTTGGGTCGAAGCAAGACCAATAAAACAAGATAAATAAGAAAAGTTGTGGGATTGTTGTGGAATCGTACAAGACCTTTAAATGAATTGTAGGACTGTGATTGGAACCATGTGTAGACTAGTTTACTGATAAGGAGCACAAAGAGTTTGCTTTATTGTTGTTCTACTATAAGTAAATCTCATTGTAACGTTTACATTATATGAGTATTTCTAAAATATAATTGTATGCACTGGTATATCGCTGCATTTTTATTGGTTATGGATTCACAAACATGAGAGGAAGGAGGCTCTTGAATGTCTCTTCGTGTTCATTGGCTATATGTATGGTAGGATGAACACTGCGGTGCTCTGCAGCTGGAGTCGCTGATCTTGTAGACACTTGTTTAAGAGGATTTGTGATGCTGGCCATGATCATACTCTATGGAGAGTCGAGGGTGTGGCTACTCGAGGGACTTCCTCTCAAACTCATGAATCTTATTACTGTTTACCCACCACTTTTAGAAAACGTCATCTGATTGTGGTAGGTCAATTGAAATGTGATAGATTGCGTATTTGTATATTTATGATCCTTTAGGATATTATTGTTCATGTAATCTCTTGGAATATAATGTATTTGATTATTACATGTGTACTAGATAGTGTTAAATTTACTTATATGACATTATCGATTTTTTATAATTGGATAATGACAAGTTCTAGTGACGACAAGGGAAAAGGAAAGCTTTCTGATTGTTTGTGACTTGCTCAGTTCTTTTCTCTCTATATATTATTTTTGAATATAATATATTATATAAATGTTTTTTTTGGGTTCGCGTGTGATTAGGATCTCCTTTGGAATGGTTGTAACACTTTTGGGATGAATTGAGACAATTTTAGAGTTAAGTAATGTTAGTTCAAGGTTTTTGATCTTTTAAATTATGTTAGAATGAATATACATTCATTTGATGCAAATATATTGTTATATGGTAGATTGTGAGTCCTTCGGCATTTCCACCAAGTCGAAAAGGTTTTGTTGAAAATTTTGAAAGCCGAGTTTTTCGGTGTAGGCTTAGAAACATATAAGGTGTTGTCGAAAAATATTTTTACGCAACTTTCATGGATTATTTAATTAATTTAAAAGAACTTTAAGGTTTAAGATTTACTTTAGAATCCTATATGGTTGATAATTAATTATATTTGATGATTACAATGAATTAATTTTACTTATTTATTGATGGAGAGATTTGCTGTTAGATTATCAAAGGATTAATGTAGTCTAGGCCAGTCTGAAACCCCAATTAGATGGGGTTTGACAATGTTGGTATTAAGGCCTATAAATCTAACAAACTTTTTGATTGAGGTTAAATGAATGATTAGTTGGGAAGTAATGCGATGGAATAGTGATTAAAAAGTTCAAAAACTTTATGAATGTGTTATGTTTATTTTATATTATTGAGATATCGAGTGATATAGCTATGCTGAGCTATTTTTCTTGCGGTTTTGTTGAGTAAAAGTATGAATTAACAACAAGAGCCGGGTTAGGGATTTGGCGTGGGCAATTGGGATCCACAATATGTGATTCAAATATGTTTTAAAGTTGGTTTGTTAAATGGCAAGTTGTTGAATATCTTACGAGCATATGTGGCAACTCAGACACCTGTAGTTCATGTTGCTGAAGAAGTTCCTACTGTCACTCCAGTCACTCAAGAGATTAGGCCACCTTTACTATTCATCCCTGAGTTGAGCTGGTTATTGCGGTTCAGGTTTGGGCTGATCCAGCCTCTATTATTGGAATGTCATGTGAGGAAAGATAGAAGAAAGAATTTAGGAAGTACGACCCTATGCACTTCTATGGTGAATTAGATTTGAGGAATTTGGAGACTTGGGTTCTCAATCATGAGAAGCTTCAGAACATGTTGGATACTGACGAACATTTGAGAGCTTCGATATCTTCCTACTATTTGTAGGCCGATGCTGAGATTTAGTGGAGATCTATGCATACATGACAGACATCTCGTATTTGAGACTTAGGCTGATTTTCTGACAAGTTCAAAAAGTAGTACTTATATTAGAGTTTGATTATGCAAAAGAAATTAGAGTTTGATCATCTAGTTTAGGGAGATATGTCATTGGCTCAGTATGATGTGCAACTTAGTTATCTTTTGAGGTTTATTAGGGAATAGAGAATAACAAAGAATGAAAAGATCGACAAGTATTTATATGGGTTGCAAAAGGTTCGAGATAAGGCTAGAGCTTATGTGACTGCATAAAGTTTTCAGTTCAAATCACGACGTTATCAGAGTGTTGTAGAGTCACGAAAAAGCTTAGGTTTTGAGGTATGAAAAGACTTCCAATAAGGTTTGACTTGAATATCCAAAAAAAAAGAAAGAGCGGAAACATTCACACTGATGACAACTGTTTTTCTTTTATATGTGCGTCATAATATTTTGTATTTTTGTATTTTTATTTTCATTTTCGAACACAACCAATACACCCTCGGAGTTGACACAGACAGGGTCGGGACAAACATAATCACATTCCTTTTAGCCTTCGTCTCGAGTGGTACATTTTAGTTGCAGAGGAGTGGAGGTAAGGGTCAAGAATCTCAGGGACAAGCTACGAGTCAAAGATTGACAACTAGCTAGAAATCTTCTGAAGGCAGTAAACCTACAGTTACATGTTTTGGGTGTGGGAAACAAGGTTACATCAGCTGAGATTGTCCTCGAATTTAAGAGCAGTTACATTTGTTTGGATGTGGAAAGAAAGGACATTACAAAAGTGCGTGTCCATAACTCTTGGGAGCATCCTTTAGTGTGTCATAACCTCAACAACAAATTAAGGAACGTGTTAAGGTGGTTAATGAACCAGACTCAGATGTAATTTGAGATTTTATTGAAGGAACAATTTTAATTTGTAGTTGACCTATACATGCTTTAATTGATTCTGAATTAATGATTTCGTTTATATATGCTTATATGACAATTGAGTTAAGGTTAACTACGTTGCGAGTCCGTATTCATGTTGTCTTCAAGATAGTAATTGGGGATAAGATGTGTCCTTAGTTTGTATGTGAGAAATGTATTGTTCAGATCTCTATACATGAGATGGCCACTGGTTTACAAGTGTTAGAGTTTAATATGTTGTCAGGAATGTATTGGCTAACCCCTTATCATGTATATTTGGATTGTTTATGTGAAATGAAGTTCTTTTTATATTCTAGGTTGTATAGTGTTTATTTACACCGGAATATCATCTGAGTTCTATTTAGGGTTAGGATATCCATTGATAAAAATTGAGAATTCTTGCAAGAACCATTAGTTCTTAGGTTAGAATCTAGATTAAACTAGAGAAAATTTCGGTTGTTTGTGTGTTTTGGTTCTCTAAGATGAAATCTCTGAGTTTAGTTGGCTAATATTAAATATTTACGAAAGCTTTTTCTAATATAACTGCGCCAATCACTTTATTAACTCAGAAAAATGTTGAATTCATATGATCAAAAGGATGTGATAAAGCATGGTGGGAGTGGAAATGCGATTGAATTATGAGTATGTTTTGTTTGAAAAGGTCATTGTTATGACTTTATCAGAGGTTCCAGAAGTTGATGTAGTGTATATGAAGTCCAAGGAGTTTGCTCTTGATATCAATAATCCAGATTGAGTTGAGTTTGCAAATCAGATTTTGAGATTTAAAGGCGGACTTTGGATTCTATTGATGGCTGAGGTTTGGGATGAGATATTAAGAGAACCTCATATGTCTAAATATAGCATTAATCCTGAAAGGACCAAAATATATCATGATATGAAGCGTTTATATTGGTGGCCAGATGGAAGATGATGTGGTTGATTAGGTAAGGGAGAGGTATGTTGCGATGGATTTTATTACTCATCTGACTACTTCTCAGAGGAAACATGATGCAGTCTAGATTATTATTGATAGACTGATGAAAACTACTCATTTTCTTCTTGTGTCACTTTCCGATGCCTTTACATAGTTGAGCATGTTGTGTGAGGGAAAGGTGGTTCGCTTGTTTAGAGTGTAATTGCTGATACTTTTTGATTGAGATGCTCGGTATACATCAGGGTTGTAGAAGAGCAAAAATGAATAGTTTGACACTCAGTGAGTGGATGGTTAGGCCGAAAGGTTGATCATAGTGTTGAAGGACATGCTCAAGGTTTGTTTAATGAAATTTGAAGGTTCATGGGAAGAATACATATTTCTACATTAGTTCTCTTACAATAACAGTTGTGAATCGAGTATTAAGATGGCTTCATTTAAGCCTTTGTATAGGAGACCTTTTTGTTGGGTTTTGGGGTTCATACGTAGCGGAGATTACAAAACGATTTTGACAAAAACCCCGACAGGATCCGAATCTAATTCCATTAAAAATGTTTAAACCATGAAAACTTAATCATACCTCAGTCGCAATATACCTTTATGAAGGTTGATCGATCTCTAAGGCGCTGCTAACGACGAACGCCCTCTATCAGCAGTCCACACACGAACGGCGGCCGAGATTCGAAGTGCTAGCTTCGAGAGAATACCAAATCTTTTTGTTTCTCTCCAAAACGATCCAGAGCATACCAAAAAACCCTAAGTCGTTTCTCAAAAGAAAATAGAGTTTCGGCCTTTTAATCTTTTGTACGTGTGTTCTAACTTAAAGTTTCTATTTATACAACCCTCGTATATAGACGGTTAAGTAAATTACACATATACCCCTACTCAAAGAAGTATAAGTGTAATACACCACAAAGATGTTTCTGTCATGATATTTATCATATAAAATTCATTTTTCTGAACCATCTTAAAATCTAGCAAAACCATTCTTAGTGTGCGACCCAATAGGCTCATACAACGTTGGCAGTGTACCAAAACACATTTTGGTATACAAGTCATAAGCGACCTCTAGCAAGACATTATGACTACCCAAGTTGTACGAATATCAAATCGATACAACCTACTTAATAGTGTATATAACATCCTTTTGTCACACGATATCCTTTTGATCGAACATAAGGCATGGAATTGTCATCCAACATGTTCAATCGTACTAGTCCCGATCTCTAGGTAGACTGAAAACATCCAAGTGACATTGATCAATATCAATTCACTTGGACTAGGCCTTTTAACAGTCTAACACATCGAGGGATCCACTGGATATCTCCCTTTATATGAGAGGAACAAATTCTATCTTGATTACACAACTTCATCACATTGATCATATAGTAACCAATCACAACCTTTATAATCGTCCGGTTAAAGACAACGTTTGATAGTGTCAAATCACTGTGTTCCTAATGTTGAAGTCTCTGGTAATCTCAAGTAAGAGGACTGAGAAATATACCTATCATGAGAAACAACTATGACTTAATCCATGTGATGTTCTCATAGCGGGTCGGTCCAGTACTTTGTTCCCTAACAAGTACTCATGATCTTGATTCGTATCCCTATACGTATAATCATCATATGATCATCGATCAATACTCACACTAGACTTAACTCATTATAGTTCCCAGTATAATGATCGATTAGTGACATTTAAGATATTTCTGTAAATACCCATGGATCTTATTATAATGTAAAAAATGCAAATTAATTATAATAAACAACAACTGAAATCCTCTATTTTATTAACTAAAAGTATTCATAAAGACATTTATGGATTGACCTAGGGCACATGCCCCATCATCTCCCACTTGCACTAGGGCCAATCATACATGCATCTAATGCCTAATGATCTAACATGACCATCATGTTTTGCTTGTGGAAGAGCTTTTGTCAATGGATCCGCAACGTTGTCTTCAGTAGGTAATCTGCAAATCTTTACGTCTCTCCTCTCAATAATTTCTCTGATGAGATGAAAACGCCTGAGTATATGTTTGGATCTGTGGTGTGATCTAGGTTCCTTGGCCTGTGCTATTGCCCCGTTATTGTCACAATACAAACAAACATGGTTAGCAATACTTGGAACTACACCTAGTTCGAAAATGAACTTTTTGATCCAAATCGCGCCTCTTTTCTTTGCATCGGACGCCGCAATATACTCACTTTTGTTGTAGAATCTACCACAGTCTCTTGCTTCGAACTTTTCCAGCTTATTGCACCTCCATTCAAAGTAAACACATATCCAGACTACGATCTAAAATCACCTATATTAGTTTGAAAACTTACATCTGTGTAACCATTTACAACTAGATCATTTTCAAAACCTCCATAGACCAAGAACACTTCCTTAGTCCTTCTTAAGTACTTAAGGATGTTCTTTACTGCTATCAAGTGACTCTCACCAGGATCTGACTGATATCTGTTTGTAGTGCTCAAAGCATATGATACATCAGGTCGAGTGCATAACATGGCATACATGATAAATCCAATAGCCGATGCATATGGAATCTTATTCATACGGTCTCGCTCATCATTTATCCTAGGACATTGATTCTTGCTGAGACTTATGACATGAGACATTGGCAACAATCCCCTTTTAGAGTCATGCAAACCGAACCTATTCAGCACCTTGTCTATGTAAGCACTCTGACTTAGACCGATTAGCCTCTTAGATCTATCCTTATAGATCCTTATCCCAAGGATATAGGTTGCATCTCCAAAGTCTTTCATTGAGAAACACTTCCCTAACCAAGACTTGACACTCTACAATGTTGGGATGCCATTTTCAATGAGTAATATATCATCAACATACAGTACCAGAAAAACTACACTCCCACTGACCTTCTTGTATACACAAGGCTCATCTTCGTTCTTAATAAAACCAAAATCTTTGATTGCTTCATCAAAACGAAGATTCCAACTCCGAGAAGCTTGGTTTAATACATAAATGAATATTTGAAGCTTGCATACCTTCCTAGAATTCTCAGGATGTACAAAACCTTCAGGTTGTGTCGTATACACGTCCTCAAGCAGCTTTCCATTAAGAAATGATGTTTTTACATCCATTTGCCATATCTCATAGTCATAATATGCATCAATGACAATTAAAACTCTTATGGATTTAAGCATGGCTACTGACGAAAAAGTTTCATCATAATCAACACCTTGAGTCTGCCTGAAACCTTTTCCTACAAGTCTTGCTTTAAAAGAATGCACTTTGCCATCCATGTCAGTTTTCTTCTTGAAAACCCTTTACACCCAATGGTCTTACCACCTTCAGGTAAATCAACCAAGTACCAAACTTGGTTATCATACATGGATTGCATCTCAGAATTCATGGCACTTAGCCATTTATCTGGATGTGGTCCAGACATAACCTTCTGATAAGTGGTGGACTCATTTTGATCCATAAGCAACACATCACGACTATCAGTAATGAGAAATCCGAATCTCTCTGGCTCATGTCTTACCCTACCAGATTTACGTGGGCCTTGTGTCACTTGTGGAGGTTCAACTGGTTCAGAACGTTGTTGAACTTCTAGTAGCGGTTTAGTGTTTATATGTGATTCTTGAACTTCTTCAAGATTTATTTCTCTCCCATTAGTGTCTTTTGAAATAAACTGCTTTTTCATAAAGGCACCATACCGAGCAACAAACACTTTGTTCTCAGCGGGATTATAAAAGTAATATCTTTTTGTTTCCTTAGGATACCCCACAAATAAACACTTATCAGATTTATGTGCTAGTTTTTCTGAGACTTGTCGCTTTACGTAAGCCTCACAACCCCAAATCTTAAGAAAAGACAAACTCGGTCTCTTCCCGTACCATATCTCATATGGTGTTTTATCAACCGCTTTAGAGAGAACTCGATTTAGAGTGAAAGCTGCAGTATGTAATGCATAACCCCAAAAGGATAATGGAAGATCTGCATGACTCATCATAGATCGAACCATATCTAATAAGGTTCGATTTCTCTTTTCAGAAACTCCATTCCATTGTAGAGTTGCTGGTGGAGTCAATTGGGAGACAATCCCAATATTTCTAAGATGATCATCAAATTCTTGGCTTAAATACTCACCACCTCGATCTGATAGAAGTGTTTTGATAGTTTTACCAAGTTGATTCTGCACTTCATTTTGAAACGTTTGAAACATCTCAAATGATTCAGCTTTATGTTTCATTAGATATACATACCCCTATATGCTGAAATCATCGGTAAATGTAATGAAGTACTGATAACCTCCTCTAGCCATTGTGTTTATAGGACCGCATACATCAGTATGTATTAGACCCAATAAATCACTTGCCCTTTCACTGTGTCCAGTAAAGGGACTTTTAGTCATCTTGCCTAGTAAACAAGATACGCACGTTTCATATGTTTCTAAATCAAATGAATCTAAAAGCCCATCTTTATGGAGCTTCGTTATGCGTTTCTCATTTATGTGCCCGAGACGACAATGCCAAAGATAGGTTTGATTACAGAAATGACAATTTTCTTCCTTTTCTTTTGGGTGTTTTGAAGCGAGAACAGTAGGGGCTTGACTTTTTACATGCGGGTGCGACAACAGCCTTGGCAACTCTAGCCTTGCCTTTGCCTTTCTTTTTCATTCCCTTTCCCTTTTAGACCATTAACATATTACTAGAGGGTTTCTTGATATTTTGTTCAGCAGTTTTGAGCATCAAATGCAACTCTGAAATTGATTTCTCCATATTATTCATATTGTAGTTCATCACGAATTGTGAGTAACTTTCTGGTAATGAATTCAGGATCAAATCCGTTGCCAACTCTTGGCTTATGGGAAATCCGAGTCTATCAAGCTGGTCAACATAGCCCTTCATCTTCAAAACATGAGGACTAACTGGCGCATCCTCATAGCTTTTGTGGCATTGGCTGGTGGGTCCTCAGGGATTAGAGCATCCAAGACATACAACTTACGTTCATGCTTAAGAAAAATTCTTAAGTTTCTGAACCAGTCAAGAAAGTTAGTCCCAGATAGCTTATCCTTCTCAAGGATGGATCGCAGTGACAGGGGATTATTGTTACTTGAAGAGACCATTGATCTACAATAAAGATTATGCGAAGTTTATTTTAGTATAGAGGAATAGACTCCCACTAAATTAACAACCCTCCTAAAACATACTGTTTATTTAGGGGACTAAAATCCGTATTTCACCTAATTCTATGACAGCTATGACATGAAACACAAAACTAGATTATTTAGGTAGGTAACGGTTACCAATTACATCTTATGTAATTTTTAGATCCTTTTATGAGATATGGGACATCTTATGTCTTAGCATGTTTTTATATCATCATTTGCCTAAAGCTCAAAACTATTTTGATGGCTTTTTTAAGTCGGACCATTTTAAACATTAAGGTAACTCTTACCCAACTTGTCTCACCAAGATAACACAATACACTCAGCTATGGCTGAAACTATATTAGTGTGATCGAGGCCTTGACAAGTGTTTAAAATGGATGGCACGAGACTTAAAATTTAATAGAGGGATTTTATTCAGTTTTAGTGATTTTATGTAAACAATGAAATATCATATATTTTATTGATTTGTTCAATCACTAAACAATTTTGAATTTCTTTTTTATACTTTTCACTAACAAAAGAATTTCCGTACGCTAGGATTAGTTAGAAGGCGGTCTCGCTGGCCGGCCAAAATGCGGCAATCCCGCAATGGATCAGTTGACGAATGATCTTGAAGCGAGCGCCTCATTTTTTTTAGAAGACGAATCTCAATTCCGAAAATTAAAATTCGCTATAGAAAATCATAATTGTCGCTGATTTTATTATCATAAATTGACCCCTTAATTTATCTGAAATTAAGTCAATTAAAACATTTTAATTAACCCGGACCCACATCTAACTAATCATCTTATCCTAATCCAATTAGGATTTAAGATATTTGAATCCTAGTATATCACCAATAACAAGATTCTTGATATTTATCTCCTATCCAATAGGGATAACGAAACCGATTTTGCTTATATCTCCTAATCTAATTTGTTATCTATCTTTATCAAATAGAAACTTCATAACAAAATAGATATAACAAGATAAATAAATAATTTAAAAAATTAATTATTTATTTTGGATTTAAGATATTTGAATCCTAGTATATCACCAATAACAAGATTCTTGATATTTATCTCATATTCTAATTTGTTATCTATCTTTATCAAATAGAAACTTCATAACAAAATAGATATAACAAAATAAATAAATAATTTAGAAAATTAATTATTTATTTTGGATTTAAGATATTTGAATCCTTGTATATCACCAATAACAAGATTCTTGATATTTATCTCATATTCTAATTTGTTATCTATATTTGTCAAATAGAAACTTCATAACAAAAATATATAACTAGATAAATAAATAATTTCGAAAATTAATTATTTATAAATAAATAATTTCGAAAATTAATTATTTATAAATAAATAATTTCGAAAATTAATTATTTGCAATTTCGGTCCTCATCCAAATAATCACAAACATGTAATTGAATCATGAACTACTATCCCAATCGAACCTAATGGTGTCATGGATCACAGAACACGAAATTCAATTCATTAAAATTATTTGAATTAACCTAACATGGTTACTAGCATGTACGAAACTGATTTTAATTAAATCAAAAATATATGTATCATATACACAAAACATGATAATAAATCTCACAGAAAACTTATGTATATAACATATACATCAACTATTAACATGCTTTCAATCATATATCACGTATATATCAGAAGAAAACATGCAATGAATTTAATGGAATCGAACAACTTGTCTTTGATACCACTGTTGGGTTTTGGGGTTCATACGTAGCGGAGATTACAAAACGATTTTGACAAAAACCCCAACAGGATCCGAATCTAATTCCATTAAAACGTTTAAACCATGAAAACTTAATCATACCTCAGTCGCAATATACCTTTCTAAAGGTTGATTGATCTCTAAGGCGCTGCCAACGACGAACGCCCTCTATTAGCAGTCCACACACGAACGGCGGTCGAGATTCGAAGTGCTAGCTTCGAGAGAATACCAAATCTTTTTGTTTCTCTCCAAAACGATCCAGAGCATACCGAAAAACCCTAAGTCGTTTCTCAAATGAAAATAGAGTTTCGGCCTTTTAATCTTTTGTACGTGTGTTCTAACTTAAAGTTTCTATTTATACAACCCTTGTATATAGACGGTTAAGTAAATTACACACATACCCCTACTTAAAGAAATATAAGTGTAATACACCACAAAGATGTTTCTGTCATGAATTTTATCATATAAAATTCATTTTTCTGAACCATCTTAAAATCTCGCAAAACCATTCTTAGTGTGCGACCCAATAGGCTCATACAACGTTGGCAGTGTACCAAAACACATTTGGTATACAAGGCATAAGCGGCCTCTAGCAAGACATTATGACTACCCAAGTTGTACGAATATCAAATCGATACAACCTAATTAATAGTGTATATAACATCCTTTTGTCACACGATATCCTTTTGATCAAACATAAGGCATGGAATTGTCATCCAACATGTTCAATCGTACTAGTCCTGATCTCTAGGTAGACCGAAAACATCCAAGTGACATTGATCAATATCAATTCACTTGGACTAGGCCTTTTAACAGTCTAACACATCGAAGGATCCCCTGGATATCTCTCTTTATATGAGAGGGACAAATTTTATCTTGATTACACAACTTCATCACATTGCTCACTTAGTAACCAATCGCAACCTTTATAATCGTCCGATTAAAGACAACGTTTGATAGTGTCAAATCACTGTGTTCCTAATGTTGAAGTCTCTGGTAATATCAAGTCAGAGGACTGAGAAATATACCTATCATGAGAAACAACTATGACTTAATCCATGTGATGTTCTTATAGCGGGTCGGTCAATTACTTTGTTCCCTAACAAGTATTCGTGATCTTGATTCGTATCCTTATACGTATAATCATCATATGATCATCAATCAAGACTCACACTAGTCTTAACTCATTATAGTTCCCAGTATAATGATCAACTAGGGACATTTAGGATATTTCTGTTAATACCCATGGATCTTGTTATAATGTAAAACATGCAAATTAATTTTAATAAATAGCAAATGAAATCCTCTATTTTATTAACTAAAAGTATTCGATATTTCGCGGGTATTATCTTGAGATACATGTTGAAGTGAGTCCTGATAGAGTTACAATGCGGACTCGAACTATAATTTCGAATTTGACAAAAAAAATAATTGTATTGAAGTTTAGAAATTCGTGTTTGAACTTTAAATGGATTTAATGAGCTGACGTCGGTCCCACGTTTCAATTTGCATGCGGACATGTTGTTAGAGATTTTCAAGGCTCATGGTAAATTCTCTAATTTTCGATCGAATTGGAGTATTTTCTTGGGGGTTTAATTTGAATATTTTTAGGGTCCCATTGTGTTCATTGGCTATATACGTTGTAGGACGAACATCGTAGTGCTCTGCAACCGGAGTCACTAATTGTTGTAGACATTTGTTTAGGAAGATTGTGATGGTAGCTAGGATCATTCTCTATGAAGAGTTGAGGGCGTGGCTTCTTGAAGGACTTTCTCTCAAACTCATGAATCTTTATTACTATTTACGCACTACTTTTAGAAGATGTTATCCGATTGTAGTCGGTCAGCAGAAATGGGATGGATTGCATATTTGAATATTTATGATTCCTTGCAACATTATTTTTTGTTTAATCTCTTTGAACACAATGCATTTGATTATTACAAGTGTTTTAGATAGTGTGGGACTTACTTATCTAATATTATAAAATTTTTATAATTGGGTAATGAAAGGTTCTAGCAGCGACAAGGGAAAGGCTATTTGTAACTTGCTCAATTCCTTTCTTTCTATGTATGTATTATTTTTAGTACAATATATTGTATAAATGGGTTTTTGGTTTCATGTGTGATTAGGGTATCCTTTGAAATGGATGTAATGGTTTTGAGACGAATTGAGACAATTTTAGAGTTAAGGTAATGCTAATTTAAAGTTTTTAGTCTTTTAAATTACGTTATAATGAATATACTTTCAGTTGATGCAAATATATTGTTATAGGGTGGATTATGAGTCCCTCAACATTTCCACTAAGCTGAGCAGGTTTTGTTGAAGATTTTTGAAGGCCAGATTTTTTGATGTATGCTTAAAATTAGATGATGTGCTATCAACATTTTTTTTTACAGAAATTCCAAGGATCATTAAATTAATCTAAATGAACTTTGAGATTTAAGATTTACTATAAAATCCTTTATGATTGATAATGTATTATATTTGATGATTACAACGAATTAATTTTTTTTTATCTATTATTGATGGTGAGATTAAGGCTGCAAGATTATCAAAGGATTAAGGTATTATAGGTTGGTCCGATGCCCTAATTAGATGGGGTTTGACATGTAAACCTCAGATGAAATAGTAGATCTATAGTCTCTCTATGCCGGCATCATCCATTGCAAATTGTAGCAGATAACTATATCTCTTAAACGAAGCCATACCACAATGGGGATATATTCGTCGTAGAAAATCTGTTTGAAGTACACTAATGTTGTAAGATCTAGGTGGTTGTCGCAATAAGTAGTCCACCATAGAGCTGCGAATCCTCTAAAACCTGACCCTAAAACGCGTACTAGAATGCTCTCCTCGACTCTCAATAGCTTGTGAAGTTGCTAATTTGACAAAATCTACCTCTTTAAAGCCTTCGAGTCACCACCTCTACGAGAAAATCTCGGCTGAAATATGATAAACTTGTTGATTAGCTTGGCCTCAGTTGACAAAGTAAACTTAGAAGTGGTAGCCAGTGCTCTGTAACTGTCGGTATAGAAATGAGAGACGGTGTCTCAATTGGTGCAACAACTAGCATAGCTGCCTTTGTTAGCGTCTCCTGAATCACTGCCTGATCAAACATTTGTGGTACTGTCGGGGTGATGACTACCTGAGTAGTGTATTCTACACCGCATGCAGTGTGGGTGCTACTACTGCTATGATGATTATTTCGGTCTAAGCCCTGAGTAATTGTAGAATGTCAGCTAACCGAACGTCATGTGCATCGAGTTAGTCGTCGACACTCTATGTAGAAGCAATAGTAATGACCCTGGCCAGATCGCTAGTCTAACAAATCTCTAGCAAGGTTGAAATCTAATATGATTAGTATAAGTCAGCTGTGTGATCAGGAACTATTTTTCAACTTCACTAAGGATCATTATCAGATAATCAATGAAGAGAGACAATGCATCATGTATGGGATCCAGACATTAGACAACTGCTATATGCTGCTTCAACATTCTGTATTGCCTTACAAGCTGCAAGTTTTGTACAACTCTATTTATCTAACTAATACAGTGCTTTGACACAGAAGGCTAGGTCACATTAACTTCAAGCAACTTTATAAATTGCTCTATTATAATGATGTAAGAGGTATTTTTAAACTATTCTCTAAGCCTGGTTCTATTTGTTAGCCTCAATGACATACTGACCTTACATGTGAGAAATATTTCACATGGACTTGTTTGGTCCATGGAAGTTGAAAGTCTTGGGAGAAAGAAGTATGTTTTTTTCATTATCGATGACTACACAATGTTTACTTGAATTCATTTGCTGCATGATAAAGCAAACACTTGATAAGTTTAAGAAGTTAACTGTTCGACTTCTGAATGAGAAGAGTGATAAGGATATATCCATTGATCAAATACATAGTGATCATGAAAGAGAGTTCAAAAATCGTTAATTTGTTGATTACTATGTTGAATTTGGGATCATGCATGAATTTGCTGCTCCTAAAATAAACTATATTGAATATATGAATATTTGGGGGGAAGCAGTAAACAATGCTTCTTATATATTCAATAGAGTTTATTTTAGGCCACTAACTACAAAAACTCCATGTGTAATATGGAAATGGAGAAAAAATCTCTCAAACATCTTCATATTTTTGCAGTAGCTGCTTCATGTTGAACGATAAAAATCACATGAGGAAGTTTAATTACAAAAGTAATATTGAAACCTTTCTTGGATATTCTTAGAATAGTAAGTTTATAGAGTTTAGAATAAGCAAAATATGACCGTGATGGAATCGATTAAGGTTATGGTTGATGATTTTGCAAGAATAGAATATAATAATTTTCCTTTCAAAAGGATGATGATGATGAGCTGCCAACACTAATAAGCTTAACATTACTTACTCACTGCTAAACCATTTGTTTCAAACATCACTACTCCATCAGATGATGAAGATGATAATGATGATTTAAAATCACCTACTACTACATAGCCTGGTTCTTCTTTTGTTGCTCCACAGTTAAGGATGCTAAAAGATCATCCAATTGAGCAAATTATCGGCAAAGTTAATGATCCAGTGCAAACTAGAGATATTCCTCCTGTTGACTGTAGGAATATGGCTCGTTTTGCATGTTTTACACCTCAGATTGAGCTTAAAATTTTAAAGAGGCTTTAATGGATGAATATTAGGTGAATGCTATGCAAGAGGAACTCAATGAGTTTGTTAGACATGATGTGTGACATCTTGTTCCATGACCTACTAATGTTAATGTCATTGGTACCAATTATATATTATGTAATAAGACTGATGAGAATGGTATTCTTATTCGCAATAAAGCTAAATTGGTTGCACAAGGATACACACATGTTGAAGGTATTGATTTTGATGAGACTTTTGCTCTAGTTGTCAGGTTGAAATCTATTCGTCTACTGTTAGCTATTGCTTGTAACAAAGGGTTCAAGTTACAACAAATGGATGTTAAAAGTACTTTCCTCAATGGGTATTTGCAAGAAGAAGTTTATGTTGCACAACCTAAAAGATTTAAGGTTCATGACAAAACTAATGATATATATCATCTGAAAAAGGCAATTAATAGACTTAAGCAAACACCGCGGACATGATATGAAAGGTTGACTATATTATTTTTGGGGCTACATCAACAAAGCTAGATTCAAAATTTGTTAATTTAATGAACAACGAATTTGCGATGGGCATAATTGGAGATCTTACATATATCTCGTGTCTACGAATTACAGTCTCAAGACAGTATATTCATATCTCAGAATAAATATGTTAAATCTCTTGTTAAGCATTTCGGTTTTGACACTACTATTTAAGTCTATTCAAACACTTATGAACTCTAGTGAGAAGATTCGTAAGGATGACAATGGTGTTGATGCCAATCTTACTTTATACAGAGCCATAATTGCTAGCTTATTATATCTTACTGCACGCAGACCAAATATTGCTTTCAGTGTTGGGTTTGTTCTCGCTATCATGCATGTCCAAAAAAGTCTCATCTAGTTAATGTCTAAAGGATTATGCATTATGTGCACGGAACAACTGACTTTGGTATATTATTTACTAAGGGAGGTGCCAATGACTTAATCAGGTATAATGATGCTTATCGAGCTGGAAATAATGATGATTGAAAAAACACTATAGGTGGATGTTACTATATGGGTTCTAATCTTATTGCTTGGAATAGCAAAAGCAGAACTGCATTTCGCTATCTATTACTGAATCTGAATATATTTCTACTGGCAATTGTTGTACACAGTTCATATAAATGCATCAAATGCTAAAAGACTATGGTTTTGCTTTGTCTCAATCAATAATTTACTGTGGTACTAAGGGTGCCATTAATATTTGGAAGGAACTAGTTCAACACTCTAGGATGAAGCATATTGATGTTCGTCATCATTATATCAAGGATTTAGTGGAAAGTCGATTAATTTTTATTCAACATGTTCCTACTAAAATGCAGTTAGCCGATATATTTAGAAAGGCTATTGACAAAGACTTTAAAGAGGTTATGCCATGACATTGGCGTATGCGCTCACTGACAAGGTTTCTTACTGCAACCTGGCAATAGTTATATGCATTCACGTAGATATCTATTTGTTTGACATTTCGTTGTGAGCTGCTTATGTGTTTGACCAAGAAACTACCATTTGGAATTACTTGCAACATGTGTTGCTTTCATTAAGCTGGCTGTAAAAACTAGCTGTTATGATTTGGTTGAAGGGGAGTAAATTCTCTTTTGTTAGACATAACATATTAATTTTTGGGGATTTAAGGGAGATTTCTTTTTGATTAGGGTTAATCTTTGTTTATTTTGTGATAATACCTTATTTTCATAATCTGATCTTCCCAATTCAAGTTATTCTCTCTAACTATGACCTCCTAGGCCATTTTCTCATCATTCGTGCTTCAAGTTACTGTAAGAATGTCTCAACAATCTATTTCAACCTCTCATGGTGACTTTACTGCAATGTCTAATCTTCTAACGTTGGAGACAAATGGCATTTAATATCATGGTCCATCAAATAAACTCTACATTGATACGCCATCAAATCCTAGAATTTCCTAGAGAGTACAAGACTAAAATCAGTGGCTGTCCGAGGATGATAATGAGTTGGGCACGCTAGCTCTTCCAATAAAGCCATAATTGCCAAGGGAAAGAAGAAGGTTGGTGACTATAAGAAAGTTTCCTTTGATTCCTTATTGAATACTCTTGATGAAGGTTAGGCAATCAACAATGCCTCTGACCAAATGAAGATTATATTTAATTCTCATTACTTTTCTATGCATACTCCCTCTATTTTTTGTCATTTTCAATTATTGGCACGTGCAGAGAAATTTAAAGATACGGTGTAGAGGAAGTACTGGTTTGATCAACTGATGAATGTGTCACATTTTCATGAAACCGGCGTGGAAATGTTGCTGGTACAGACTGACATCTATAGTTTGGTGACTCATGAAGGCTTGTACAATGACTCCATTATTAAGAAATTCTAGATTAATCTTCCTGAAAATCTTAGGGATGCTACCGCGGATAAGGTATTTATTCGTGATTACTATATTCCATTAAGTTATGCTTCAATTAACTATATGCTAGGGATTTTTGGATTGGGACATTTGCTAATATGGTGGGTTCGACGCACAAACTTGATGAAACTGTCTCCGTGATGACTGGAGAGGTTCTTATTACATGGCCCTCTGACAATGCTTATAGGTTTCCTGCTACAAAGCTAACTTGCAAGGCATACATGCTATAGAAGGTCTCGACTACAAGTATAGTAGCGAATTTTCATAAAACATATGTGTTCAAGGAGAGAGTGTTATTGTTGTATGCTCTTGCTTTAGGGAAGAAGTTCAACGTTGGGAGGGAGATTTATGACTTTGTTATACACTCATTGAAGAAACAAAACAAACTTTATCTATCGTGCTTTCTAACCTCATTGTTTGGAAGGTATTCAGTCACTTAGCAAACCAATGACAAGATAGAAAAGGTGGTGGAGGAAGTTAGACTAAATCATCAAATGAGGTCTAATAACGGGATTGTCTATCTTGACTTCTCGTGCCTATTGAAGAACTCATTAATTGTATCTACTTCAGGATCTCAATTTGCTGCTATAACAACTTCTCCAACCTTTATTACCGTCAAGGCTACTATCGATGCTCCTATTCCTACCTCACTATAAAGCCATTATGGCAATTTAAAAGAATTATGAAATGAAAGATTGCTAAAGTTTCTCATTCTAAGAAATATGCTGATGTTGAGGACACCAGTTCTATCAAAGAGCAATCTTTAGGAGAGGAAATTGTAAAAGGAAAAGATTCTCTTCCTACTATTATTGGACAAACTAGACTACCACATACTTTAACAAAAAGTGCAAGTTCTACTGCTCTACTTCCTGATTATAAAGAGGAAGTCACCTATGCCTTACCGAGTTTCATGCTGATGAATTTAGAGTAGATAATGGTAACTTTACAAGTTTAATTTGATCTAAATTCTGTAACTCATATTGCGAGTGCTGAGATAAGTATTCTAGAGTCCTTTAGAATGAATTATGAAACTGATGGTGAAGATGATTTAACACCAAGTGAGGTTCCTTGTGAGAAAGTTACTGAACAGGTTGAGTCTCTAGCTACATTGGAGATTCCTCATGCTGAGGACCAGACTGCTGCTAACCTTGAGGGCATTATGCTATTTTTGGTTACTACAACCACAACACATATTGTTGAGACTCCACTGAACGATGTTGTGCAAAAAGAGCCAAGTATGTTTGTTTATCCTCCTACTTGCCTTAAGCATGAGGATTAGTATGTTAATCAAGATATTCCTTTAGCCAGGCCAACAACTCCAGTTGATGTTACTATTGCTGTACCTGTGCCTTTTACTCCATGACTGTTGCTACAACACATACATAATCTATTGAAGATGACTCTGCTCCTACTTAGGACAAACCTCTACAAGTACCAAGTTCTCCAGTGATGATGAGACCATACCCGCCGTTGTTCGATTACTTATTGGGTCGCATTGCTTATGACTATCTACAAATAAGATGTAGCTACATAAATGCAACCACAACAAGAAGAGGACATTGCTGACGCCGAACTTCGCTAATTGAGGTGGTTGGTAACTATTTAGCCGTAATCACTTTGACTTTGTTTAGTCAAAAAATGGAAGTGTACATGAGAAAAAAAGGTTAAGTTTTTTTTTTGGGTGTTTTTATAATTGTAAGTACATGAAACTCCATTTCTTAAAATTGTATTTCATGGGATGTACATATTTGCTTATGACAATTTTTTTTTTTTGTTTTAAATTTTATGTGTTGTTACTTTAATCCATCGGTAACTATATATTTTATGAAGTTCCTAAAAAACTTGGTTATCTTGCTAGTTATTACTTTTGACCAATCTACACTAAGGGGAGATTGTTAAACCTTAGTTTACTATGTTTGGGTCGATTTATCCTTATTTGCGATATATTGTCAAAACATAAGTTAAGTTAGTTAGGTAGATGCTGCAATGTAAATGGTAGCCTAACTAAACAAGATACTTGAGTGTAGATACAACTCAGAGATAGACTATAATGCAGATTCTGGTAAAGATTACAATATCAAAGTCAGAGTCAAAGATGAAGACATATCTGAAGTTAAAGCAAGAACTCAATATGAGTTGAATACTGAAACATAACATCTGTCAGTATTAGTCTATAATAGTGAAGAAGTTTGATATTTCAAGGAGAGAACTTCGAGATGGATAGCAACTAAGAATCTGAGAGACAGAGTCTATAAATACTCAAGATCTCCATTATGTGGATTATCGTTCTTTACTTGAGTTTTGTGAGAACGAGAGATTATTATAATGGTTGTACGTATTATCAATTTGATTTATTGATTGTATAGGTTAAGCCTACGCATATGAAGACATTCAAGTCTTAATACGATATCAATTCTTGTTTAGTTTTGATGTGTGTTTATTAGTTCATCACTGATTTGTTAATCTTCTCAGTTCATCTGGTTCCCAAAACTTCAACAAACATGAATTATTTGTTTTTGATGATAATGAATGTGAGTAGTCTATTTATCTTAGGGATCAATGGATCCTATGATATGAATACTATACAAGAAGTATGGATTGATTATAATGTTTTAAAAGTGTAATGATTAGAAGTTGTGTTTGATTCTATATGTAATGCTATGAACATCTTGATCAATGTTTGTTGATTAATGGTTTTAGAAGTTAACATAACCATTGGAGCTTGTAAGCTGGATATGAATAACACAACTGTAAAATATATAACATCGATAGATAGTTGTTGATAAGGGAGACATCGATAGTAAAATTAAGTATTTATGAGTCTAAAGACTTGATATTTAATGCTATGTGAGACTTAAGTTATTCATACCGATTGGTGAACTTTTAGTTTGCACATTAGAATCTTTTTCACCATGATAGTGGGTTGAAGTGATTATTAACTATCTATTCTAATTATGCATTACACATATATAAAAATATGAAGTTTGATATGGAAAGCATAGTAACTCATTACCTAGGTGAAGTTGTGAACTAAGAGTTTTCTCAATGTAAGAATACAACATGATTTGCGTTATTTTTATAAAATAGATTAGTTTAGTTTAAATCTATTAAAAAATAGACCTTTTTAACAATATAGTGAAATTGATAAGTAGTCGTGTCTATATACACCTTTTCCAGAGGAACAATATCCATAATCAATACTTGTTGATCACATTATTACTACAATTGAACTGCTATATTTGTAGTTACGATCAAGTTTTGGCGCTGTTATCGGGGATAGATAGCCACACTTTGTTTAGTTTAGTTAATATAATTGTTAAGAATTTTATTTTCAATAATTTACTTTCAAGTTTAATAAAAAAAGTCTTAGTTTCTAGTTTAACAATCTACATTTGATCTTTTTGTGTTTTCTTTCTTAAGGAACTTGTAATGCATGTGTAGTCAAGGTGATAAGGACATAGTGCATTACGATCTGAAAATTAATAGAACCAACAAGGGAAAGAATTATAAAAGGACTAAGATGGTGGATGATTAAGCAGGAAACCATAACTAAAATCAGGGCCGAGGGAACAATCAACACGAAGGTGATCTAATAGTGCAAGATAAAGTACAAGGACAAAGATGTCTTCGACACTACTAAATTTAATTTGAGACTGTATCTCATCGGATGATGCAAAATAACCTATTTAATGTGTTATCAAGCGACGATCCAGTTGTAGATGTAGGAAACTTTCTAGAGAAGTGTGATACTATTCACATTACTGGAGTTACGAAAGAGGTGATTAGGATGAGACTTTTCCCATTCTCATTGGGTGAAAAGCCAAATCCTGGTTTCAAGGACTGAATGCAAGAAGCATGACTTCATAGGCATACATTAATAAAAGATTCGTAGACAAATTATTTCCCCTAGTGAAAGTCATTGAAAGGAAATTGGAGATAAACCAATTACATGAAGATGATATTGAGTCTTTTAGTAAGGCTTATGAGAGATTTAAAGAAATGCCGAGAAGATGTCCAGGACATGGATATGTTAAGTGGGCACAATTGCAAATATTTTAATATGGAATGAATCATAACACAAGAACATCAGTGGATGCCACGACAGATAGTTCTTTACTAACCAAGAATGAAGATATAAAGCACTAGATCTTCTATATCTTATGTCTTAGAATTTCATAGCAGGAACTCGTTCCACAGTGAGAAAGCGGACATGAGTTTTTGAGATTGATTCATAAGCAATGATCATGGCACAATTATCTACAAATGGGACAGTCAAGTCCACAAGTGCATGCAATTCAACAACCTGTTAATCACTTAGCAATGGTGGTTAATCCATTGGATATGCAACAAGGGATGAAGTCTGAAGATGTCAACTTCATGAATAATCAAAATTATGGAAACTACTTCAGGCCAAGAGGAATGGCTTCTCAAAGATATTTTCAAGGATACAACAACCCAAACTTTTCATATGGAAACCTTAATAATGCAATGAAGCTACCTCCAAGTCTTAATCAACAAGTCTAACAAAAGAAGCTAGGCTAAAGTGAATAAATAATTTCATTGAAGTTAATTGAGAGATTCTTACATGCCATTGACATAAAAAATAAAGAACATCATGAGAGTAATGAGAAAGAAATGCAAAATGGGAAGCAAATTCTTAACCGAATGGATGGTAAAAGAACCTAATCCATTAACAATTTGGAGAGACAAATTAGTTAGCTAGCAATTGCATTGAATGCGAGGAAAAAGGGCAATTTCCAAGTAACATAATCACAAATCTCAAAGAGAATGTTAATGCAATTCACATGAAGGGCACTACAACAACTAATGAGCCAATGCAAGAGCAAGCGGTATACAAGCCAGAAAGATTCAATACTTTAGCTATGAGAAAGCTGAGAGATTCGAAGCTATGCATGAAAACGGAACAAAAGTGAGAAATGAAGAGCTTGAGGGGCTTTTGCAACCTAAGATCAACACTGTGAGAATTAAAAAGAAGGGAAAAACAATGGAGGGCTAAGCAACAAGATTAAGGACTTTCTAAAGAAGCATACCAATAAGCATTGACAGACGCCGATTTAGAAATATCTTGTGTGATATAGGAGCTTCAGCCAATATAATGCATATAAGAGACATGTTACAGCCAGATTTAAAGATTAATTGTTTCGATACAACAAATTTGCAAGTAGTTGATGGTAACTTGGTACCAATAATGGGGAGAGTCTTAAATGTGCATGCGCAAGTGGACAGATTCATATTTATCACTGATTTTGAGATTATTGATCATGATATAGATGATGATATGTCTGATACTTGGATGACCTCTCTAAAATACTACCAATGCAATTTTGCATACGATGAAGAAAATGATCACAATGAGTATCAAGGATGATGAGGATAATGATAAGATTGACTTTATTGAAGGGCAATAAGTACATCTAGACGGGAGAGATATCATTATCTCCGATCTTTAATTGGAGTATCTCGATTTAGGCTTGGACTTAAAAAAATAAATAGGTGTTGTGCTAAGGACGAAACAAATCATTACTGGGAGGCAGCCCAAGGGTTTTTAATTTTTGTTATTTATTTTTCATTAGATTGAATAATCCAAACATTTAAGTAAGTTTTTTAAAACCTTTTGTGCTACATATGTAGGAAGGGACCCTTTGCCAGGTAAACTTTCATCAGAATGGAGGAATCTCAACAAACTCATCAAAGAGCATAAATGAGCAAAGCTATTAGAGTTGTAAAGGTCAGGTAAATCGACAAATCCTGGGTAAGTCTTTTTGAAATTTTTATATATACATGGTATTTCACGTTGTCCCGATGCTTTGTGTAGTAATACATAGTAGCGAAAGAGTGTCAATTTGACACCGTATGTATTAACACATGGCACCGCGAGCCAATATAGATGACGCCAGGACACCGCCGACCTATAAGAATCTTGTGCTCATAGTGGACTCGATGTCGTGCCTACACTGTGGTGGTGCCATGTTCCATACGAACGACATCGACGTCAACCAAAATTAACATACTTGCCACCTATTCCAAACAACCAACCAAACACACATCCCTCTATAACCATAGCTTGAGCAATTTTAAGAGAGCAAAGAGTGTTCCTAGTGATCAATAGTCAAAAGAGAAGTCATATTATGGATTTGCATAAAAGAGGAGAGGTAGGGCATCAATTTTGAGAAGTGAGTCAAGAGAGCAATAGGGTAGGAATTTATGAGCAAAGTGGCAGGACTTTGATTGATAGAGGCTTGGAGAAGTAATCTACATAATAAAGTAGTGCAAAATTGAGGTAAACTTTCAATTTCATTGATTACTCTTTGAATTTTTTATATTATAGATGAAATTGAATGAATTGTGGAAATTAGGTTTTTGGATAGGTATTTGAAGTTGTGTTGATTTAAAGCAGTAATGTGGCTTATTGTAGATTGGTGTACGTCTTTTTGAATTAATTGGCATGTGAATGCCCCTTGTGAATGAAAATCTAGATTTTAGGTGATTTGAAGATCCGTTGTTGATTTGTTGTAGCTGTTGTGACTTTTTGAGAGAATAGCAAGTACAAAGAGGCAAGTAAGTCAAGTTATTAAAGTTAGGGCCAATGGCTGTCAGCCCTCTTCATTAAGACGACTAACCAACCTAAATTACCTTAATCCCACAAAATCTAGTTAGCCTAATTCACTCTTTCAACTTTGACCTCAAAAAAATAATTATTTCAATCCTTTACAAGCTCCAAAACTAAAATCTTATACTTAATGCACCTCAATTCATGATTTCTTCAATCGGAGCAAATTAAAAGATCATGTCCATATTTAATAAAAATCTCGGTGGCACCTCCCCTAAAAGTGGCCTACCGAAAAACTAATCTAATAAACAACATAATTAGGAAAGGCCTTGAAGGACTCATAACTCTCCACAATTCACAATATGTATCAATTTCAAATTAATAAACTAACTTAGAGTCTTTGATTACTTAATTTCAACTATACAATCCCATATAGACCTAAATTGAATATAAACCTTCTCGACCTATTTAAATTTCTAACTTAGGAGACTCTCATAATCATTCAAAGTAGCTTCACGTCCTACACTCACATCAAGAGTCCTAAAACAATATGTATAAACTATTTACAACAAGAATTAAACTTTTAAAACTTAAAACATATCACTAAAAGTCTCCGAGCCTTGTTTGTTTATCTTTGATTTCACATAGAACCTGACATCATCAAAAACAACTTGAAAACTTTAGGTAAGTAAATTCCTATATTGATCAATACTCTTGCAATTGTTAGTTTGATACATGGAGACATGTAATACATTTCCAAATAAACAATAAAATATATGCGTCAACATGACATGCAATCCGCTCTATTGCTGACTCCCAACTATAATCAGATGTTGATTTCCAAAAATAGTATAAAGATAGTATTAAGAGATCATGAAATGCGAAGATAACTTTTCAGCGTTAGACTTCGCTAGTCTCACTAGACGGCGTAGTAGAATGACTAAAACCTAGTTTTAATTAGACTAGATTCCGAAACAAGCTTATCCCCCTCACTCACTCTATGTATGCATGACTAAGAATGATAAGATGTAATGCAAACTATGTTACAGTTAAAAGTACAAAAATATTCAATCAATAGTAAAGATCATTGTAGTGTTTACTTACCAATGAATCAACTCAAAGTTAGTTATGAAGCATCACACAATATTTCCTGGCTTTTACATACTTTAAAAAATCATATTTAAATCATAAAACTTAGGTGTTAGAGTTACAACTCTTTTTAATACTTCAAAATCATTTTTCAAGCTACAGTTGAGTTCAAACTACTCCAAAATCCAGCAACTTCTTCTTTAGTCTCAAAACTTTATTTATGTCTCCGATCTCGATCATAAACTACTTAATTGGCTTCAAAAGAAATTTACAAATCTACTATGAATCTTAAATTAAGATTTTAACTCAATTGGAAATTTTAATCTTACCAATTCCAAATTTCAACTTTAAAACTTTTAAAAAAATCCCAATTTACTCATTTTATCAACTTTTAGAGCCTTTTCCTTCGTCAAAACACCTAAACATTGCATTACACCGTTTATATGAGTTTCTCATTCATATTTCAAGACAAAACTATCTCAAAATAAGATTCCAACACATAGTCAAATTACAGGTAGTACAAGTTTTTCATTATCAAGACCCTATGTTTTCATTCTCATCACAAGCCTTATGGATCATTGAAATATGATATACTAAGATTCAAATAAACCAATTCTCAAGCATTTTGGATATCTATAAGGTCTTTGAGTCATTCGTCAAACATGGCTACTCTTATCTGTAAAAATTGTTCACAGTTTTGACAGTGGCTTGCAGGCTATTTTTGTACAACTTTTTTACTGCAAAAACAAATGATTTTAAGTTTGCAACTTTCTATTATGTAAAATATCATAAAAAAGGGTTAAAATAAGCTCGGTCTGATGTAATTTGGATATTGTTTGATACCTCAACTTATTGACTCAACTTGCTTACTTGCAATCAATTTTCAATACTTTGCCAATTCTTGGACATTTGGGTTGTTCAAAACTTAGGTCGAGACTTTTGTTTGTGCCTTAGAAAGTCCCACAAAATTATAGGAAAATCTAAAACCAAAATATTAAGGTAAAAATAAGATATATTAACTTCAAATCCCCCGATTCTTGTAGGGAAATACCAAGAAATGAAGAAATTAACCATACCCTACTTTTCCTATCTCAACAGTTCATCATTTTAAAATTTCAAACTCAAGAACCTCAAATCCAGTTTAAATAAGTCCAATTCGATTCCAAATCACTAAAACACTCTAAAACACATCAAAACCATTGATTTCCCATTCATTCCACTAATTAACCGTCATCAATTGATTTCAAACCACAACACCAGTTCGTCCTAAATCTCGAACAATTTCCAATTCTCTCATAACTTATTCACCATTAATTTAAAGAAAAAAATAGGAAACTCACCTCAATCCACACTTATTCAATTTTTTACATTATTATTTCTTCATCTTTAATGAAGCTAGTGAAGTAAGGGACGAGAGTGAGAGAGACTAATTAGAGAGAGTTTGATGAGAGCTCGAGAGATTGATTTCCACTGAGAGAGGGAGAGACTGAGGGCAGGGATATTAGAGGTTGGAGGTTGAAGATGATGAAGACCAAATTAGAAAAGAGAGGAGTCGAGTTGGAGAAGACGATGAGGGCGGTTTACTCAAAATGAAACTTGGTTTCATTTTCACTATTTTTTTTTTTTTGAAGGGTTTGGATTAACAAATGACCATAATACCCATTACATATTATCCATCCACTCACTCCTCCAATGCCTTTTTTGGTCGTTTCATTTTTTAATGTTTATCTTCAATTTCTAAACCAATTTAAACCCCAAAAATACCTCAATTTTGTCATAAATTGAGAAAATACCCATGCTATTTGAAACACGTGAACATCGTGTCTACACCTCAACTAGACCCTATTTCACATTGAAATAATGTATAATACATCGAATAGACAAGTGATACACAAAAATAATATTTCAACTTATGATCTCCGGTCCATAATGTTTGGGTCCCACATCAAATACCTAAATCCAGATTAAATCAAAAAATATTTAATTAGTTGCCTAATCAAGTTTATGAAATTCTCGGATGTTACAATCTTCTCAACTAATTAAAAATCTCATCCTCAAAATTTAAAATTACAGGTAATTAAACCAAAAAAGATATGCGAAAATGATCTTCCAAACCTATAAAATTATTTCCAAGGTGAACCGTTAAGTGAACCCAATCACTTTCGTCGTATACAACAACTCTGTGGTATAGATCATAAACACTTCAACTTTTCATTTCCAAATTCTTAGTTTAATGAAAAATTTTCTCTGTTGCTTTACCAGTCCGGGCAATTTGTGAATTTCTGACGAGTTAAACAATCAACTTTGTGGAATATCCGATAACCTTAATTCACTTCATATTTCATGCCTTGAATTGCATTAAAAAATCTCTACATAGCAAGACTTAACCCATCTTGCTTTTCATATGACACTCCTCATTCATAACTAATAACAATTCCACAAATTGTTGATAACTCTTTCCATATCCACCAAACTCTAGTACACATCCCAGTTTATATTCTCATTACTAATCACCCTTTATTAGAATTGTCGATCGACCAATTCTTAAACTATAATTAGTCTAAAACTATATGGTGATGCAAATAATATTTGAGAACGACATTAGATACTAAGTAGATTTGCGTGTCTATTTGATCAATCAGCATTCCAACATTTCTTAATAGGAACCCAAAATTACATAAGTCATCCCATGACTATAGATCGCGAATTACAATTCGATCATAAAATGAAACCTGACACATCGTGCAGCTCTCATTTATTCTCTAAATGTCTACTCACAATATTATTTATATTATGGATAGAAAGCAATTACCACTTCCAACTCGTCAGCCAATTCACTTAACTTTTTCTTTGACTAGTTAGAAAATTCACAACTTTTCTAACTTTGTCAAATCATTTCATATTCACGAGTTCACTAAGAACACCATTTCTCTTAATTACTGATATCTCTCATAATCTTATGTGTTTATTATTTACTATGTGTTTGCCAACTTCTCTCATTGCCTAAATAGAGACAATTATCCCTAACTTGAGTAGACATATGTATTTGAATATAGATATCAACAATTTTTTATGATTATACTCTCTCAGTATAACTTTTAACTTTTATCTCATACAAGTTATAAATATGACATCTCTATCTGCCTCTACTCTATACAATGGAAGAATATTCAATTATTCAAATATATAAAGTCAGATACACTGTACTCTATTAAATAACTCAAACCACCAGGGATAATATAAACTAACATAGCTGTAAGTTGTATGTCTCTTTTAATTTCATTTGTATCTTCTCCATCATTCCAAGTATATTACATCAACTCCAACTTACAATAACTAGTGCTTTAAACTTACCACGGACTAGTCATGTGGTGTAACACTACAATTGAACCAATGTACAACATATTTACTGATATTTGTTGTATACTACTTTGGTTCAAGCTTTTCAACATTTTAAATTTGATTCCATATAAGATCCTTGTAAAGATATATTGTATTCCATCAAACTTATAGTTTGACATTCTAATTTGATCGGGACTTATTGACCTAAAATTTCCCTTTTTTCTTGATAGTGTGAGAATGTATTGACCATTTGTTTACTTATACTTAAGCTTCCAATTGTCTCCATCAAAATCTCATAGACTCTTTTATTCCGACTATCATCATTTCATTCGATTATTCAAAGATGGTGGATGTCACACCAACCTTCTACGTTGTGAATGAATCGTGATTACGAGATTGAGTTACTCAGACTTTTGGTCATGCATAACTACTCCAGTGTCTGGCCTTAACTAAAAGAGTCCGTTCATGTCACTTCCATCAGTCATAAGTCATCTCTACATCTCATTTTATTTCATATGCAGAGTCTATTCTGTCCGATTTTTGTCAATCTTAGCTATTCTCGCATTGATCTCAATCTTGGTCCCTTCATAAACTTACCATGACTTTTGCTTAATAACTAGACCACTTACTGTTCCTTAATTTTGACTTAGAAAGGCAATTTACATCTCTTATCTTTTCAAAAACCTAGCTGATGATAATACGACTTCTTATGATCATTCAATCTATTAAAGTCTTCCCTCGCTAACCTTTATTCGAAATAGAAAAATTTTGCAATGAAAAATTTTGCGACGAAAACAGTTCTACTGGTTGTTATTAGCTTATTTTGTTGTTATTAGTCTCAGACTTCCCAAATTTTCTTTTTCTCAAAAAGGAATTTAGTACTTTTCAAGTAACTACGAAAGATAACTAAATACCTTATCAATTCACTTTTTGATGAATTTTCTTGTTCGTTGTTGTTCAACTGAAAAGATAGAAGAATTCGAATTTTTAACACCTTCATTAACTTAACGAATAATTAAACTCTTAAAGGATGTTTTTCAATCTTTAATTCATACCAATGGAAACTCTTGCAATATAGAAGCTCATACTGATGTTCTATACAAACCATTTACTTATTCTCAATCAATACATTTATTTCTTCATAAGTCATATTTTAAGTTGTAGTGATATGCATCATAACTTATTGTCACTAGAAGTTTTTTATTAGGTACTTTGAATGTAAAAACACAATCACTTGTGTTGATGTTTAATAGCTAATCCAAGCTATTATTAGACAACTTCCCCAATACCTTAAATTCTAACACGCTTATCTTACCATTACAATTTTCATTTTAAATTAAAATTTCACTGATCTTTGTTTTGTAACAACACCTAATCTGGAGTGAACAAAGATTACTCTTAACTCATTATTTTCATTTATTTTATCAATTCTTTATTCGACTCATAAAATCACTATACTCAAAGTTAATTATGGATAAGTAATTTGAGTAATAATCAATCATAAATCTCAGTACTTCTTTTTAGAAGTCACTTGATTGTTTTAGACTACGATTCTATTCTACATTTCTCTTGGTGCTTTGTTTCGAAAAGGAAATAATAGTTTGATTTAAAGTATTTTATTTTAATAGAAACTAACTTAGATAACCTGACAGTTCTATCACAATCCCATTGTGATTTTCCAATCAAATTCACTTTATCTAATTAATTTCTATTTTTGAAAACCACGTGTCTCTATTTCATTGTTGAGACTATTTTAACATTTTTCTAAACGTTTTATAATTGTAATAGTTAGATATGTTCAATTTCCAATTATTCTTAATTTAGACTTTTTCAACCAATTTTCGAATGATACTTTCATTAGTTACATTAGTACAGAACTACGTATAACACCTTTGTGAATTTAAACTTCGCAAGTACATTTCATATACAATCACGCTCAATTTCGTTTCATAAGTCTATTATCTCTTTTTATTATCCGTTTCTAATCTTACTTGTCATATCTTACGAGTTAAGTATCGAACATACAATGAGAATAAACTTCCTATCGTATATCTAGCGATAATCATACATACAACACAAATATAACATAATAATTCAAACATCCCCTGCTCACAGTCACCTCCCAACTAATCTCGCTCAATCACTCTTTCGGTTCTCAACCAAAGTTTATTCTTAATTGAGCAAAACCTAGGCTCTAATACCAAGTTTTTCAGCCCCCTTGTCATTACGATGACTCCACCAGTCTAGATTACCTTAATTCCATGATAATCTAGTCAACCTAATTCATTCTTTCAACTTTGACCTAAAAAAATAATTAGTTCAATCCTTTACAAGCTCCAAAACTAAATTTTTATGCTTAATGCAACTTAATTCATGATTTCTTTAATTGGAGATCATGTCCATATTTAATAAAAATCTCGGCGACACCTCCCCTAAAAGTGACCTACCGAAAAATTCACCTAATAGACAACAGAATTAGGGAGAGGCCTAAAAGGACTCATAACTCCCCACAGTTCACAATATGTATCACATTCAAATTAATAAACTAACTTAGAGTCTTTGATAACTTAATTTCAACTTTACAATCCCAAATATAACTAAATTGAATATAAACCTTCTCAACTTATTTAAATTTCTAACTTAAGAGACTATCATAACCATTCAAAGTAACTTCACGTCCTACACTCACCCGACGAGTCCCAAAACAATATGTATAAATTATTTACAACAAGAATTAAACTTTTAAAACTTAAAACATATTGCCAAAAGTCTCTGAATCTTTTTCGTTCTTCCTTGTCTTCACATAAAACCTGACATCATAAAAAACAACTTGAAGATGTCCGGTAAGTAAATTCTTACATTGATCGGTGCTCCTGTAATTGTTAGTTTAATACATGGAGAAATGTAATTGCATTTCCAAATAAACAATAAGATATATGCGTCAACATGACATGCAATCTGCTCTCTCGTTGTCTCCCGATTATAATCAGACTTTGATTTTCAAAAATAGTATAAAGACATTAATAGGTCATGAAATGCATAATTTGTCGGCGTTAGACTCCGGTAGTCTTACTAGAAGGACTAAAAGCTAGTTTTAATTAGACCAGACTCTAAAGTAAGCTTATCCCTTTTACTCACTCTATGTATGCATGACTAAGAATGATAAGATGCAATGTGGACTATGTTACAATTACAAGTTCAAAAATATTCAATCAATAGTACAGATCACCGTAAAGTTTACTTACTACTGAACCAACTCAAAGTTAGTTATGAAGCCTCACACAACTTTCCTCGGCTTTCACATACTTCAAAAAGTCCTATTTAAATCATAAAATTCAGGTGTTTTACAACTCTATTTTAATACTTCAAAATCATTTTCAAGCTATAGTGCAATTTAAACCACTCCATACTCCAACAACTTCATCTTAAGTCTCAAAACTTAATTTATGTCTTCAATTTTGGTCATAAACTACTTAATTGGCTTCAAAAGCAATTTAATCTACTATAAATCTTAAATTGGAATTTTAACTCAATCGACAATTTTAATCTTTCCAATTCCAAATTTCAACTTTAAGACTTTAACAAAATCCCAAATTACTCATTTTATCAACTTTTGGAGCTTTTTCCTTCGCTAAAACATCTAAACATTGCAATGTTTATATGAGTTTCTCATTCATATTTCAAGTCAAAACTACCTCGAAATAAGACTTCAACACTTAGTTAAATAATAGGTAGTGCAGATTTTCATTAGCGAGACCCTATGTTTGAATCTAAATTTCAACCTCTAAACCAATGAATTTCACCACAAGCCTTATTGAGCATTGAAATAGGATATACCAAGATTCAATGAACCTATTGCAAGCATTTGAGACATCTATATGGTCTTTGAATCATTTGTCAAACATGGCTACTTGCATATGTCAAAACTGTTCACAATTTTGACAGTGGCTTTCAGTCTACCTTTGCACCATTTTTTTTTGCTAAAACAAATGGTTCTAAGTTTTTATCTTTCCATTATATAAAAATGATAGAAAAGGGTTAAAATAAGCTCACCCAATGTAATTTGGATATCATTTGATACCTTAACTTATCGACCCAACATGCTTGCTTGCAAGCGTTTTTTGTACTTGGCTAATTTTTAGACATTTAGGCAATTCAAAACTGAGGTCTGGACCTCTGTTTGTGCTACCAAAAATCCCACCAAATTATATGCAAATCCAAAACCGAAATGTTGAGGTAATTTAAAATTTTAAACTCAAGAACCTTAAATCCAGTTTAAAGAAGTCCAATTCAATTCCAAATCACCAAAACACACTAAAACACATGAAAACTACAGATTTATGATTCATTCCATCAATTAACAGTCATCAATTGATTTCAAACCATAACACCAGTTCGTCCTAAATCTCAAACAAATTCCAATTCCCTCACAACTGATTCACCACTAGTTTAAAGAAAAGAACTATGGAAACTTACCTCAATCCACCTTCTTCAATTCTTTCCATTATTCCTTCGTCTTCAATGAAGCCAGTGAAGTGAGGGACGGGAGTGATAGAGACAAATGAGAGAGAGTTCGACGAGAGCTCGAGAGATTGATTTCCGTTAGGTTTAGAGACACCGCAATGACACACTTTATTAATCTCTAATAAACTCGTTAATTACAATGCGGGGGTTAACTCTAATTTATAGACTCACATAAGCATACTCCTAATCCAACTAGGAGACCCTAAATAGACTCATACTCTAACTCGAAATCCTAATCAAACTCAAACACTAATAACTCATAATCCTAATTAAACTCAAACACTAATGTAATTTAGATTACAACTCTAACATCCCCCATAATCTAAATTACCTATCTGAATTAAAAAAATCATCCCCCCATAATTCAGATTGGACAAACCCCAATCATAGCCTTGAACTTCATGAAAAACTCAATCTTCAATGCCTTGGTAAACAAGTCTGCAACTTGATCCTCGATCCATGCGTATGCCAGCTCTATCTTTTATTCTCCACCTGATCACGTAGAAAGTGATATCACATATCAATTTTGCTTACTTCGGCCATGTGTAACTGGGTTTTTTTGCTAAATCAATAGCTGAAACATTATCAACATAGATTGGTGTATGGCCATTACACGGAAAAAGAATACGTGATAATAATTTTTGCAACCAAATAACCTGACATGCACTGGAGGCGGCTACAATGTGCTCTGCCTCACAAGTAGACAATGGTAAGACAGACTGCTTCTTCGAAGACCATGAAAAAATTGTAGAACCATAATAAAAAACATAGCTAGAAGTACTTTTTCGATCATCCTGGTCTCCTCCGAATAGCCAAACAAAGAACTATCCTTTGAAGTGGAATAAAATAACCCATGATCAGTAGTACCTCGGATATAACGAAAAATTCTCTTTTCTACAACCAGATGAGATTGTCTAGGGTGCTCCATGTATCTACTGAGTAATCCAACGCCATAAAGAATATCAGGCCTAGTGTAAGTCAGGTATCTCAAATTCCCAACTATCTGCTTGAAATATGTCAAGTCAACTGGTGCATCTTGTCCTGTTTTGGACAACTTGGTACCAACCTCCACAGGTGTAGAAGCAAGATTACAGCTAGACATCTCAAATTTCTTCAAGATCTCAGCTGCATATCATTTTTGACATATAAAAATGCCATCATATCGCTGATTTACCTCAATGCTTAGGAAGTATGACATTAGACCAACGTCTGTCATCTCAAACTCTCGCATCATAGCTGCCTTAAAGTCTCCGATCATGTTGATGTCATTTCCAGTGAAAATTAAATCATCAACATAAAGACAAACTATCATTGCAGTACTAGTAGAAGCATCAATCTTCACATACAAAGCATGTTCATAAATACACTTTTCCAGTCCATAACCCTGAAAGAATTTATAATTCTTTTATTCCAAGCTCGCGATGCCTGTTTTAAGCCATAAAGTGCTTTATTCAGCTTATAAACTTTTTCTTCACCGCCATCTTGAACATATCCCGGTGGTTGCTTGACATAAACTATTTCATCTAAGTAGCCATTTAAAAAAGTTGATTTCACATCCATCTGGTGAAGTTTCCACCTTCTCTAGGCAGCAATGGCAATCAATAACCAGACCGTCTCAATGCGAGCAACCGGAGCAAACATTTCTTGAGAACCAAAGCTAGGTCTCTGCTCATATCATTTGGTCACCAATCTAGCTTCGTAACGCTCCACATATTCATTGGGTTTCCTTTTTTTCTTGAAAACCCATTTGAGATCAATGGCTTTGTGACCTTAAAGAATATCAATAAGGTCCCAAGTGTTATTTTTCTCAATAGCCTCGATTTCAGAATTCATAGCATCAACCCAACATCTATCTCGCATGACTTCATTAAAGTTAATAGGGACTGAATCTGCAAACATGGCATAATGAACTAAAATGCCATCATCGTCAACCGCATCATCAGAGGTAACCTGATAATCTTGAAGGTGAGCTGGCAGCCTAAGATTCATCCGTGGTCTATCACTCGTACTCTGGAGTCTAATACTTGTACTAGTCTAAACAGTGCCGTGGTAGGATAAATACTTGCTAAAGTAGATGCCTCATCATGAAACCTGATTGCAGCAGATTGAGCAATTCCCTTGCCTTTTGTTTCCCAAATCCATGCATCTGCCTCATCAAACAATATATCTCTGTTGACAATTACAGAGTTGGTGATCGGGTTATAAAGTTTGTATGCTCCAATCCGCCCTGGAACATAGCCAAGAAAAATGACTTTCACGCCTTTGTCATCTAATTTCTTCCTATTAGCATCAGGAACATGAACATACGCAGTGGATCCAAACATTTTCAAATGTCTGAGAACTGACTTGTAACCACTCCAATCCTCTTCTGGAGTAAGATGAGGAAGTTCTATTGTGGGAGACCTATTCAGTAAATAAACTGAACATACAACTGCTTCAGCCCAAAAAGAATTAGGTAAACCTTTCGCTTTCAACATGCTACGAGCCATGTCCATAATAGTCCTATTCTTTCTTTCTTTCGCAACACTATTATGTTATGGTGTATGTGGTGGAGTGATCTCATGCTTGATCCCATGATGATCACAAAAATCAAAAAATATGGAGGACATGTATTCACCACCGCCATTTGTTCTCAAAATCTTGATGTAGCGTCCACTTTGTTTCTCCACATACGCCTTGAATTTCTGAAAACAAGTAAACACGTCTGACTTGTTCTTAAGAAAATACACCCAAATCTTCCTGTTGTAGTCATCAATAAAAGTCAAAAAATATTTACTCCCTCATAGTGAAGCTATTTGCATAGGACCACAAAGATCTGAGTGAATGAAGTGTAATGGAGATTTGACACGCCACGGAGTGTCGGAAGCGAATAATTGTCTTTGTTGCTTCCCTAAAATACACCGTTCACAAAACTGCTCCGGATGTTGAATAACAGGCAATCCTTTCACTAATCTCTTTTGAGTGAACAACGTCAAACTTTTGAAGTTCAGATGACCATATCTCAGATATGCCATAACCATGACTCATTAGAAACAATGGATTTAAAACACGAATAAGACCCAGTCTTAATCTCAATCTGAAATAACCTATTTTTCAAAGGAGATTTAAGAATGGCAATACCTCTAGAGTCGAACATGGATAAATAACAATCTTTCAAATTCATTGTGTACCCTTTCTCTACAAGCTGCCCAGGACTCAATAGATTGTTTTTCATTGTAGGCACATAAAGAACATCAGATATATCCTGATGATCACCGTTCTTCAACTGAATTAGAACTCTTCTTTTTCCTTTGACTGGAAGTTTCCTATCATCAGCAAACTTGACCTCCGTCGTCATTGACTCATCTAATTCTTCAAACAACTCTCTATTACCACACATGTGGTTGGAGCATCCACTATCAAGATACCACATGTAGTTTTATGAACATTCTTTGCCTGATGAAACCATAAAGAGTGTCTGGGTAAAATCATTGCCTTAGGCAAAGGACACGTGCTCGGCAGATTTGGCATGTTGTTTATTGTTGCAGTCTCTGGTTATATGCCCAAACTTGAGACATTGTAACACTGAATCTGATTTATCTGTTGATCGCGACCTTTGTCTCGTCCACGACCTTTATTTCTCTCCCACCACTGCTGATTATTATTCTGACCTCGGCCATTCTTGTTGACTTTGTCACGACCTTTGAATCCATAATTCTTGTTTAGCTTCAGGACAACTGCAGTCTTTAATGCCAATTCGATAGGCTTGACTTTTTCACTTTTTTCATTGAATTGTTGATCATGTGCTCGTAATGAACCAATGATTTCTTCAATTGACTTGGTCTCATAATCTGTCCTGGACTCCATAATAGCAGCTACTACGTGGTCAAACTTTGTGGTCAAGGTGCGCAAAATCTTCTTGTTCACATCGAGATCTGCGACTTCTTCGTCATTCATCTTTAACTGATTGATGATTTTTGAACACGATTGGTGTACTTCTCTATATCTTCTAAGTTATCCATCTCGATCAACTCGAATTGTCACCTCAAAGTTTGTAACCAAACTTTCTTGGCTTTCTGTACACCCTTGTAGGACGTCTCTAAAGTGTCCCACGCTTCCTTTGATGTCTTCGCCAGTTTCACTTTCTCAAATGCCACATCATCAAGCGTTTGCAAAATAAAATAAAGTGCCTTCTGATCTTTCTTACGAAGCTCCTTTTGTTTCGAGGTAGCGGTGGCCCCCTGGGTCTTCGAACCCATCTTCAACTACTGCGAGCAAGTCTTGAAAACTAAACAAGACTCTCATCTGAGTGCTCCATCTATCAAACTTCTTCCCATCGAACACTGGTAGTGTTGGTTGAACTTGGTCATTTCCAATGTTGCCATATCACCACTATTGAACGTTACTGTTCAAATTGCACTCGTGCACACTTTTGAACTAAAAAGATGTAGTTGCTCTGCGGGTCCCACAATCTTTCCAATGAAAATAAAAATTTCTTTAGTGTATATCAGTGTTGTATAACAAAGCAACTTTCAATCTTCTTTTTCAACAAGATCGACCAAGTTCTTCATTTTTTCTCGTTTTCTACTCCTTTGCAAATCGATTTTCTTTAGCCCAACGTTTCTACACCACACGCCTCTGCGTTGTTCTTCTTCGTGAACACGCTACTCAAACTTTTTTGTTTCCAAAACAAGAAACGCGCATACTTCAATGTGTCGATAAATCGAAAGCCCAAATTCTATTCTTGAATCTTCAAGAACTCTCACACAACCAAGACACATATCTCAAGATCTCGGTCTCGCTCGCACATATCTCAGGATCTCACTTTTGCTATGATACCATGTTAGGTTTAGAGACACCGCAATGACACACTTTATTAATCTCTAATAAACTCATTAATTATAATGCGAGGGTTAACTCTAATTTATAGACTCACATAAGCATACTCCTAATCCAACTAGGAGACCCTAAATAGACTCATACTCTAACTCGAAATCCTAATCAAACTCAAACACTAATAACTCATAATCCTAATCAAACTCAAACACAACTTTAACAATTTCCATAGAGAGGGAGAGACCAAGGGCAGGGTTGGAGGTTGAAGATTGAAGATGATGAATACTGAATTGGAAAAGAGAGGAGTCGAGTTCGAGAAGACGATAGGGGCGAGGGTACTCAAAACGAAACTTGGTTTCGTTCTCACTATTTTTTTTCGAGGAGTTTAGATCTACAAATGACCATAATACCCTTTACTTTATCCATCCACTCACTCCTCCAATGCCCTTTTTGGTCATTTCACTTTTTTAATGTATATCTTCAATTCTAAACCAATTTAAACCTCCAAAATACCTTAATTTTGCTAAAAAATGAAAAAAAATACCCACGCTCTTCGAAACATGTGAACATCGCGTCTACACCTCAACTCGACCTATTTCGCATTGAAATAGTGTATAATACATCAAATAGGCAAGTGCCACACAAAAATAATATTTTGATAATGATCTTCGATCCATAATGCATGGGTCCCATCTCGGATACCTAAATTCAAAATTAAATCTTAAAATACTTAATTAGTTGCCTAATTAAGTTCTAAAACTCTCGGATTTCACAATGACAATGAAGTATCAACCTCGAGGGCTCAAAATGAGGATGCGCCGAGGCTATTCAAATTGAAGTTATATATTAAGAAGGAGGCCAAAGAGCGATATGAGGCTATTGAAAATAAGGATTTTATTTATGAAAAGGGAATCAACCTCCCGGCCAAGTATGATAAGAGAATCAACAACTTCATCAAGCAATGAGGCCAGGAGCAATTCACGCAAGACTATAGATAAAATAAGTTTTATGGAGTGTGTAAGATTGTTTACGAATTCTATGGCAATGCTTACACATTTTGAACGTATACAATAGTTTCTCGTATTTTCCTATTATTTTAGTAGTTGTAAATGTGATATCGTCTCCACAAGGATTTTGCAAACTTCCAAAGAAAATATTTTGGCCTTGTTTTTCTTAATTTAGTTAACCTAATTAAATGAGAATTAAAATACTAAATAACTAAAAACTATAACTACTAACTCAATTAACTAAATTAACTAAACCAATTCAAACAATTCAATGCAAAATTAATTAAATTCAATATAATGTAAATATCTAAACAAACATCTAAATAAACCCCCACTAAACAATGTAATATACTTGGATTGCATTCACATACAAGAACCATAAAATCACTTTATAACATAGTTATAATCATATCACATGAAAACTTGGAATCATTAAATCCTAGTTCATAATAAGTTGATAACATTTAGCAAACCATCGATTTTCCTAAATTCAATGAAAAATAAGCCATGTCCTTATCATTGTAAATCTACCTATTGGATAAAACGCAATAAAATAGAAATTATGATAACATTAACACTCAATGAAAATCATGCCTAATCTAAATCAAATACTAATCAGAATATGTCAATTAATAAATAGCTTAGAACACAATTACCTAGAATATCCATTCGGGTAATGTTACCCTATAGATTAATCATTGTTACTACTTTTATAATTGTTGTTAATAATTATAGACATAGATTCATAATTAAAATACCACAATACATATTTGCATCCATACATGCAATATCAATCCTCATTAGTTCTAATATGCAAAAAAAACTTATTAAAACTATGATTGTTGTGTATGATTAGATTTAAAGTATTAAGTACATGATTCCTTAATCATAACTATATAGCAATCCAAAGTATATACATGTCTAGGGTTTGTTTAGATTAATAAACTTATTTCAATCTAATTCATTTTAACTTTAAATAATAGAAGTGATCTTCAAATGGAAACATACCCACAAGTAAATAAAAGTTATGATAGAATATAATAATTTAGACAAAAAATCCCTCAATGATAACTTAACCACCTAATGCAATACCCTTTAAAACTTAAAGTTCATTACCAAGGTCAGTATACAATATAAGTTTTCTCAATCTCTACTGACAAACATCAAGCTTAGGATGACTAGTATAGAATCTCAAAACATAAAAACCACTATATTAATCTTAACTTTAGAAAATACTTTATAATAGCACCCCCATTTAAAATCAATAGAAATTTTTCTAAGATACCAATGAATATATCGTTTAAAATGTGTTAGATTAAGAAATACTTCAATCAACTCTAGCTTCAAGCGCTCGAGCTAAATCTTTTCTTTAAAGAGTTTAAGAACATCTACTTTTTCATCTCTCATTTTTTTTACTTTATCCCGATTATTTCTTCTTTCTTTCTTTATATATATTTTCATTTACTTTTGAGTCCCTGCTCCATTTTCTATTAACATTCTCACATTTTTTCCATTATAGAATCCTTACTCCATTTTCTATGGAATCTATAAGACTCTCTATGTATTTATAAACTATTGTTAACACTTCTCACTATCTACTAAAGTTGATGAAAGTATTCTTTTTAACTTACTAAAACTCATCCATTTAAAATCTATTTTGTTCATCTTGCACTATTATTTTGATCATCTACCCATTCTTATTACTAATACAAGGCATTCAATTCAGTGTATGCATTTACTAGTAAAATTAATAAAAAAGGTATAAAAATTGATTCCTTCTATCTTATAATTCACTTGAGTAATAAAAATATCACTTCCATTTTAAATTTATTATATATTAATTCCATTATCATTCTTTTCCTAACTAAAAATAAAGTAAAATGAAATTCATATTTACTTGAATTCGAAAAAATTTAAAAAATCTCATTAACTCAGTTCAATATTAGATTAAAGGTTTGAACTTTTTAGATCAATTCTTGACTTATCTTCTACCTTTCTTTCCTTTCCTTGCTTTCTTTTTTATCTTTGCCATACTTCATCTAAAATACTCCCAAACTCATTTCAAACATTGTCCTCAAGGTTAAAAAATTAAGTCAAGTTTTCAACAAAATAAATATACCTCGTGAAGTATAAATAATTGATATAATCATAAATTGGGTAATTAATATATAAATTTAAACTTAATATATACATTTCATCAAATAAAGTGCATAAAATTAGAATAAACCATCATTAATGTAACAAATGTAGCATCAAATGTATCACTAAAGTACTTTACCAAATGTATCAAATTTCTAAGCACAGATCAAATAAAGTATATCACCATCATAGATCATAAAGTGTATCACCTGAGTTACACGTAAAACCTCACACAATATCACTCAGAGAAAATAAGATAAATAGATTAAAATAATTAATGTCGTCATCTGGAAGTCGCATAATCATCATCCTCCATTGGATCAATCCTCTGGGATTGGTAAGGGTTTATAGAGGTAGTAGTCTTGAGCTGACAGTCGTTGAACATTAAGACTACTATTAATCAATAGCCTCATCAATGTAGAAGGTACAGGAACCTCTGTGCCTTTTTGTCTTCTATGTCTTCTAGAAATTGTCTTCTCCATCATATGAATGCTCTTCACTAAGGCCCTTTGGTTGGTTCTCGAACACCAGTTCTTGATTCATCAAGTTTTCATTTGATTGCGCATAATTGTACCCATAAAAACCAACTTCGTCTCTTTCATGTAAAGTCCATCATAGTCCCTAGTAGGTTGCTCCACATTCAGATCATTTCTAGCTCTCGAAATATCATCCAAACTCCCCTCATGTCATCTCTGATTTTTCTTCTTTGCTCCGTCTCTCTTCTGGCTATCTTAGCCTTCTCTCTCTTATCTTCAATGTCTTCATAACCATAAATTTTCCATATCTATCTATAATCACATCCGTGATGGTTTTCTCTAGTAAATATATGTTTCAAGTCCAGCCATGTTTACTCGATATGTTCAACAAAAAGTCGCGATCATTAAAGGAAATGGTATTCCATCATTCTTCTTCGTTGTGATAGCGCTTCTTATCGATTCATAGATAATCTTGCCAACATCCAAAAATCCCAATCCCATGACGATGTAGTAAAGGAAGGGGACTTTATAGTTCACAATCTCATAATACTGTAGACTTGGTTGTAAGTTGGCGTTTATGAAATAACACCATGCTTTTGCGATCTTCCTAAAAAATATGGTAGTTATGAGTTTTAGGTACCCCTTTTATATCTAAATTCATCACCATAAATTGCCTCTAATCCTCCCCTAATTGTCTCGGCCTAGTTGTCTCGGTAGTGGTACTTAATCGCGTATTTTGGTTTTGTATACTCATCATTTCCTATTTGGTGAAATTTAGGTAAACTAAAATACTTATTTATTCTTACACCAAATAATCCATTTTTCTTCCTCGAACTCATGACTCTGTCTTACTATCACTTCTATAGGCATTTTGTAAAACTCTCTCACTAAAATATCACTTCTTTTCTCATTATTAACATTGCCAAGGTCTAAATGGTTATAGTATCTAGTTAGTAATCTCCAATTTTTTGCCTCAATGATATCTAAGATCCTAAGCCTATATTTCAATTCATTCTTCACATTGAACCCCCTCCCAGAGATCAACTTCATTTCTCTCATTAAATCATTCTTAGATTTGGTAAATGCCTTCTCGTTGATAAAAGTTTCTTTCCTAAGAACATAATTTCTCACCCTGTCTCTATCTGATGTTCTACTTTCTTTTCGTCCTCATATGTTTCTTTCTCAGAACTATAGCTAGATGATAAAGGTAGAGTAGGTTTTTTGTAGTCTAATCCTAGGTATATTGAAATAAATTGACGTGGGTCTAATTGGGGTAACTTTGGATTTATTCTTGGGTTTCTCCACTATCTATCCCTTTCCTTTTCGCTCCCTCAAATTTCTTCCCTTTCCATTTCGGCCATTTGAATAAGTTCAAGTAAAAGAATGAAATTGTAAGACCATTTAAAACAAATTGTCGAAAACGCTTCTGGTAAAAATCAAAATATCTATCTGATAATGAGAAATTCATTGGAAAATTCTTTTATAAATCGAGAGTTTGAAATTCATATGAAATTTATCAATAAAACATCATTGATAAAAATAATCATTTTTATGTAATTCAAGTCATGCGATAGACAAACACAAAAACCCCCAAACTCATTTGAAACTTAATCTCAAATTAGTTTGCGTACAAAATTCAATCCATTCACTATATACTAAAAATAGTTCAAAAATTCGATATCAATAAATAAATTATCACACCACTCCCATACTAGTATTATAATTAAAAACATTCAACATCAAAATAAATTTAGAGTAAAAATCTCAAAATTTAGCTTCTAATCTAATAAAAATAAAAAATTGATGAAAAAGTGAAACTATAATCGATAAAGGTTAGGGTTTTCATAGATCACCTTTTTGAAAGTGAGTATTTCAAGAAACGAGTTCTAAGACTCCTTTAGAACACTCATCCAAGCCCCAATTTCGAATTCCCATTGCTTGAGCCCTAGTTGACAATACACTCTAAGAACTCATCAAATTTTGGGTTGAATGTGTTAAGATTGATGTAGGAATTGCTTAAATACACTAAATTCTAGCTTTGGAAGGTTGAATCTAGTAAAAAATTAGTCCCTTGATCGAAATGTTGGAATGGTTTATGAGTGTGAAATGGATAAATGTGGCGATTTTTGGTTTCTATTTTAAAAACTCGTATTCATTCTCAATGAATCAGGGTTTAAGTGGATTCGTGGGGAAATCGCTGCCTAAATCACTAAAAATAAGCCTAAGTGGCTCAACGATTAGTTTAACGAATCTTAGTTATTGATGCAAATCGGTGACAAATCGCTGACTTGAAATTACACTAAAATTTAATTAGAGTAAAGAAGACATCCTAAGATAATAAAACTTAATTAATGAATTTAAATGTGGAAACCCGAAGTAAATGCCTTAGAACTTTAGTTGGGAAGTGATGTGAGGCGGGTAGAGTTAGAACTTATATACGTGTTATATTTTCATGTTACTATATGATATACGTATATACCTCGAGACTGATCCGGAGAACGTTCTCGATGCAGATTATGGACGGACAGTCTGGTGAGCCATTTGAGACTGTACAGTCAAAGCTACAGGCCTCTCTAGCTGAAGTGAGTGCCGCCAGTACCGTGGTCTATTCATTAGCAGCATCATAAGACAGAGGGACTTACCTTGGAGCTCGAGTCGACCATGAAGACGCGATGCCTTCAACTATTCTCTGGTATTGGAGACCCTGTAGATCATTTCCTCCAAAATCTCGTACCGTATCTCCTGATCCGCATGTACCCACAATCTCCATCGGCATCTTAAACAACGATCTGTGGTTTATGCCCAATCAGTGCATTCCGGATTCTGTGACAAACCACTGACCCGCTCATAGAGCCCATCAGCCCTTTGACACTCGACAACCAACTCAATTGATACGGTCGGTATCCTCGAAATAACAACAAATATGTTGTTCCGCCATAGTCGATAACTCTGCCATGCACATAACTGATGCTCCTTGTAATAAACCATGCTCATGTATCATTTATTGCAAAAAAGTCTGACTATCGAGTCCACTCCTGCTCAAAGTGTCTGATACGACATTCGCTTTGCCAGAGTGATACTTAATAACGACGTCGTAGTCCTTCAGCAACTCCGACCATCTCCTTTGGCGCATAGTCAGATCCCTTTGAGTGAAAATGTATCGTAAACCCTGGTGATATGTATACAACATGAATCGCTCTCCATAAAGATAATGTCTCAATGCCTTTAGTGCAAAGAAGACCGCTGCAAGCTCCAGGTCGTGCATTGGATAAATAAATCAACTAAATCCGAACCACCGGAATGTCTTCAATCCGACCTCCGTTCGAACTTCCGGCCCAACTATTAGTCGCAAACGCCTCTATCTCCTGCGCTGTAGCTAGTCGGTCTCTCGTGATGGGTAAGTCAGTTGTCGATCCAAATAATACGAACTCTAGTATTCCAGGAATATGAAACTCTATTGTCTTGCCGTAACAATCTATCCTTGCATGATAGGATGTTACCCAATCCACCTGAGCAGTGTGTCAAACTTTAAATACTCCAATACTCGAAAATCCGCTAGTAGCTGATGTCCATCCCCTCTATCATCACGTCTCGACATATTCGGTTAGGGTATATCTTATCCCCAGTAGCCGTCCTGAGAACAAGATGTGGCTATAATGTTTGAGTAACTAACCCTAACAATTCAACAATACGTCCAACAAGAAATAATAAAGTACTACTAGAATCAAACATAACATGCATATGACGACCAAATATAAGTAATATACCTTCGTGTCCGACATTCTCACATATATTTTCTTCATATAATTTTGTCAATTTCTATTTATTCGATTCCAATATATTTTTTTTCAGAATTTTCCCGATTTTTCCAAAATTTTTTCAAATTTTTCTTTCATTTTTTTTTCTTGTGATGCATATTTTTCTTCTTCTTTCCCGTGATGGGTTGGGGTGGCTCTCCACCCCAACCCCGGTGGAGCCGATGGCAGGGGAGGCACCCCTGCCATCACCACCGCGACCATGGAGGCCGAACCCCCACTCTTGGCCACCCACTACCAACACCCAAACAACAACAACTATAATGAGGACTCACCTCAATCCTTCCCGACGTGTCACCTCTCCTCCTCCTCTTCTCCATTTTTTCTTCTTCTCCTTCCTTTGTCTCTTGGTTGTGTGTCCGTTATGGTGAACAGTGTGTGTGTATGAGTGTGTGTGTGATGTAAATGCAAATAGGTGGACAGACACGTGGTGAAGGAAAATGGCCAAATGTGTCTTGGGTGATGAAAGTGTAACACCTGTTCGTGACACCGCTAGGACACTCGCCCATGTTTTTGGGCGTTTCGACGTTTGGTTTCGCGTCTGAACCGTGTTATCCGCGCACTGCCGCGTTGTTTGTAACCCAATATATATTCCATATTCGTTACGTGACAAATTTTTATTTAATTAGTGTGTTTTGCTTTTCCCGACCCAATAGTCGATCCCGTCGACTACCCGATATCCGTGTCAACACGTATATCAAGGCAAATACCGTTCACACCCTCACACGTATTAATTTGCAACATACACACATTCAATGTATTTAAAAAATTACAACGCAAAAAGCAACCAACTCATCACAAACATCCATACCTATGTCCCGTGTCCTAGCCTACCGCGACGTCCATGTCTGTAAATTTGATAACAATTACTAAAAATGGGTCGTTACAGTTCTTCACAACTAATTAAAATTTTTCCCAAAATTTAACTGTAACTAAAGTCCCATACCGAGAATAGTTGAGGGTATCGCGTCCTCATCGTCGACTCGTGCTCCCAGAGTAAGTCCCTTTGTCTTATGATGCTGCCAACGAACTAGAAGCTTTGCGAGTTCCCTGTTTTGGAGAATCTATCTCGACAGTCAATAATCTCTATCGATCTCTCCTCATAAGTCGCGTCAGGCTGTATCTCCACCTGTCCCAACTCAATCGTTGGTTTCGGCCCTGACCTAGCGAGTCTCAACATGGAAATGTGAAGGATCAGATGAACTCCCGCTACTCGGTAGGTAGCTCTTACCGATATGCAACAGGGCCTACTCTCTGTGCAATCCGATATGGCTCAATGTATCTCGGCGCTAGTTTCCCCTTAATGCCAAATCACTGTTGACCTTTCCAAGGTGAAACCTTCAAATACACCATATCGCCATCGTCTTGGATCAGACCATCGCGATACCTATCCGCGTATTTCTTCTGTCTATCCTGTGCAGGTCGCAGTTTCTGACGAATTTGTCAAATTTTCTCAGTGTGATAAAAAACTATCTCCGAACCTTACATGTATACTGAGACCGGTGTGCATCTTCCAGAATCCCTTCTCGTATCTCCTGATCCGCGGGTATCCACAATCTCCCTCGGTATCTTAAACACCGATCTATGGTTTCTGCCCCATCAGTGCGTTTCGAATTCCGTGACAGACCACTAACCCACTCATAGAGGCCATCAACCCTCTGACACTCGACAACCCGTTCAATCGATACGGTCTGTGTCCTCATTTGACAACAAATGTGATGTTTCCACCGTTGTCGACAACTCGACCATACACATAACTGATGCTGCTTGTAATAAACCACGCTCATGTGTCATCTGCCTCAAAACAGTCTGAATGTCGAGTCCACTCCTGCTCAATGCATCTCCTACGACGTTCTTTTTGCCAAGGTGATACTCAATAGTGAAGTCATAGTCCTTTAGCAACTCTAGCCATCTCCGCTGGCGCATATTCAGATCCCTTTGAGTGAAAATGTATCGTAAACTCTGGTGATATGTATACAATACAAATCGCTCTCCATAGAGATATTGCCTCGATGCCTTTAGTGCAAAGAAAACCGCTGCAAGCTCCGGGTCGGGCATTGGATAAATAAATCGACAAAATCCTGAACCACCGAAACGTCTTCAATCCGGACCTTCGTTCAAACTTCCGGCTCGATCTCCCTGAGCTGTAGCTAGTTGGCCTCTTGTGATGGGTAAGTCAGTTGTCGATCCAAATAATACGAACTCCGGTATTCCAGGAATATGAAACTCTATCTTTTTGCCGTAACAATCTATCCGTGCATGATAGGATGCTGAAACTCGATCTACCTCATTCATTACGTCTCGACATATTCAGTTAGGGTATATCTTATCCCCAACAGTGGTACTAAGAACAAGATGTGGCTCTAGTGTCCATGTAACTAACCCTAACAATCCAACAATACTTCCAACAAGAAACAATAAAGTACTACCAGAATCAAACATAACATGCATATGGCGACCAAATATAAGTAATGTACCTTCAACGAGTTGCCTAGTACCCCGCTATCTGGCTGTGCTAACACATGTACTCTATCTCTGGCCTGGTCTGATGCTCGTCGCGGCGATGGTGTTTTCCGACGGTCAGCCCTCAAGCGTCCCCTTTGTTCACACTGGTGGCATCTATGGCTCCCTAGTCTACCCGTCTGTCCGTCTCCAGATCTCGGACCCTGACCCTGGTCTTCTTGACCCCTGTCATGTCCCCTATGATCTCGACCCTGACGATACTCTTGTGGCTGTTACTTCAGGTTTCCACATCTAAATTCATTAATTAAGTTTTATTGTCTTATGACTTCTTTTTTACTCTAATACTAACCGTGGCGTTGGTGTCAGAATATCTTAAGCCAACCTGGTCTCTGATACCAACTGCGGCGACCCTTGCCGCCCCGGGGTGACGTGACTCCTCGCCAGCTAGCCCAACTACGAGTATACGACACCTACCCTTCCTACTATATCTCGAATTTCGTATATACTTGCGTATGCTAATATATTCAGCAGAAGTATTGTTTCAATGCATTCCTTATTATAAATCAATTAAACAAAACTTAGTGTGGAAAAACCCTAAAAATTTCGAAGTAACCAATTTTATCATATAAAACTAAGCATGTACAGGTCACTCCCCAGTTCCTAAAAGAATCAAAATAACAAAACAAACACATGTATAATAGTTTGTGATGATAGGAAATCAGAGGTAGTCACCTAAGATTCCCTTGCCCTTACTGGTACTCGAATCTGCACTCAATCATCATAGAAGAAAATGGATGACGAGTCCAGTCAGTAAAATCCCAAGGAAGTCCTCCGTGCATTCATATAAACAAGTGGAAGTCAATAAATACTGTTAAATAAACATGCATAATGTAAACATGCGACTGTGAGTGGGACATCGCATGTATAAATAACAATAAAGCTCAAATATGTGTGCCTGTTCCAATCAGACTAAACCTTACTTCGGGATTTACTTCCAAGATCCCACTAGTGGGCGCACCCAACTAGCTATCACCTAATCCCTCTCGGTGGCCGGCGTAGACCTACGACGCACCGACAGATGTATCAGTTCCATAACTCGGGTCGTTATCCACCGAGAACTCCTGCTTCACATGCTATGGTCTAGAATGCATAGACACACAACAGAACATCCGGTGGGAGTAAATCAACCAACCGTCCAAAATATGACAAGATAAGAATGTAATTAAAAAACACGAGGAATACTGGAAATGAATGGGAATACGAAACAAAATAAATACTCGAGAGTTTTCCCTTTGGGTTTTACAAACCTCACAACGCGCTCTCCTACCCCGTAATCAATCCCCGGGTCCAAGTCCACTAGCAGACTTCTGCCGATTTTCTTAGTGAATTTTAGTACAAACTGGAATCGCTGACCTATTTTAACTGTTTTTTTTTTAATTTAACTGATTTTCCCATCAATTTATCAAATAATTGTCTAATAAAAAGTTAGAATTACTCAAAATTATCAGAATTTGACTACGTACTAAACAATAATGTTATTAGTATAAATAATCGACTACCATAAAACTTAATGCAAAAAAACAATATAATACATAAAAAAATTTGGCTCGATCAACCCCCTTACATGAAATTATTTGAAATTAAATTCCTAAAATAGATCAACTGTAAAACAACTAGATCATCCCCCTCTCAATTGAAAATATCCCAAAAGAAAGTTAAAAGGAGAGAAAAAATAAATATTCAATGTAACAACCCATTTTATTAATATCATTAATTATCTCGAATTCACAGACGTATACGCCAGCTCCGATCTATGTGGACGTCGCGGTAGGCTAGGACACATGGGGACTTAGGTATGACAGTTTATTGTATGTTGTTTGCTTATTTGCGGTGCGCTTTTATTGAAATACATCCATGCGTGTATGTTGCATAACAATACGTGCGAGATTGTGTGAACTGTATTCGCCTTGATATGCGTGTCGACGCGGGTACCGAGTAGTTGACGGGATCGAATATTAGGTCGAGGAAACTAAAACACACAAATTACATAAAAACTGGCTAAGTAACTAATATGGAATGGGTATTAGGTGGCTAGTGACGCAGCTGTACGTGTATATCGCGGGTTCGAACGCGAAACCAGACATCGAAACACCCAAAAATGGCATTTCTGTGCGTAAAACACGGCGAGTATCCCAAACGTGGCACATTTTAGAGTCAAAAAAAGTCAAAGCTTATCTTTACCACATTTTCTCTCACATCACACACACAAACACACACCCGAAAGTTGTGAGGCCGAGAAGGAGAAGAAGAAACGGAGAGGAGGAGGAGAAGAAGAAGAAGCCGGGAAGGAGAGAAGAGAGGGTGGAAACGTCAAGATCAAGGTGAGTCCTAGTTGTTTTTGTTGTGGGTTTAGGTGTCGGCCATGGTGCTTGGGGGGTTCGACCATAGAGGTCGAACCAGGTCGAGGTGGAGATGGCAGGGGCATCTCCCCTGCCATCGATTCCACCTGCGTTGGGGTGAGAGCCAACCCCAACCCAACAACAAGGAGAAAAAAAATCCCGATCGAACCAGAGAACTTGTTCGATCGGATAAGGAAGGTGCACACACATGCACGCGCGCTTACGTTTGCACCCACCCCATGAGTCAGGCCAGAATTGGTCAGGCTCGAGTCCGACCCGTTTGGGTCGATTCGACCTAAACCAAACTTAAAAAAAAAACAAAGTGAAAAAGATAGAAAACAAGAAGGAAAAATGTGGAGAAATTTTGAAAAAATTGGGAAAATTTTGAAAAAAATTATATTTCGATTAAATAAATAGAAATTGATGAATTTCTATTAAAAAGAAAATATGTGAGAATGTCGGACATGACTTTTGCGGGGTTTTTACCTAGAAAAGTGCGAAATGGGCAACTTGGCCTAAAATTTTAGAATTTGGTCGTAAATTGTCACGCTAAATCGGAATTATTGATAAATGGACATAGGTGGACATGGGTGATCAATTGGCGACCAAGGACCAAGTGGACTTGGACTCGAGGATTAATTACGGGGTATTGGAGTGCGTTGTGAGGTTTGTAAAACCCAATTGAAAAACTCTGAGTATTTATTTCGCTTTGTATTTCCATTTAGTTCCAGTATTCCTTGTGGTCTTTATTACATCTATATCTTGATATTGTTTGGACGGTTGGTTGAGTTACTCCCACTAGATTTTTCATTGTGTGTCTATGCATTCTAGACCATAGCATGTGTATAAGGAGTTCTCGGTGGATAACAACCCAAGCTAATGAACTACTACATGTGTCGGTGCTTCGTAGGTCTATGACGGCCACCAAGAGGGACCAGGTGATAGCTAGTTGGATGCGCCCACTAGTGGGATCCTAGAATGGTATTCCGAAGTATGGTTTAGTTTGACTAGAACTGGCACATACATTTGCACTTTATTGTTATCTATGCATGCGATGCCCTACTTACAGTTGCCTGTTTACATTCCACATGTTTATTTAACAGTATTTATTAAATTCCACTTAATATTTGAATGCTCAAAGGAGTTCCTTGAGATTTTACTGACTGGACTCGTCATCCATTTTCTTTTGTAATGATTGAGTGGAGATCTGAGTACAAGTAAGGGCAAGGGGATCTTAAGCGACTGCCTCTGACTGCCTACCGTTGATAACTACTTGTACATGTGTTTTGTTTTGATATTTTGATTCTTTTGAGAACTGGGGAGTAACATGACATTGTACATAGATACCTTATATGGTACAGTCGTCTACCTCTATATAGAGTACTTTACACAATAGGATTTGTTTAATTGATTGTTAGTATTTCTTGCATTTAAGTACGACTTCTGCTAAATATGTCATTTATACACTGTACAAACAAATAGGTAGGTGTCGTACACGTGTAGCAAGGCCAGCTGGGAAGGAGTACATGGAGATACGTCACCCTAGGGCGGCAAGGGCCGCCACATTCTAACTATCCTAAATCTACTAATACAAAAAATAGGTTGGCTCTATCAACCCCTTATAGGAAATTATTTCAGAATTATATTCCTAAATATCCCTATTTTAAGAGTTAAGAATTGAGATAATATAAAAATAATTAACTAATCATAATACTAAAACTGAAAGTATAAACAGAGTATGAGCTGCCTCTTATAGAGTGCTTTCGTTTATGTTTACTGTCGTTGACTCGACTGAACCACACAACTCTAAACTGATTCTATAAACTTAAGTGTAGGGTTGTCCACTCTAGTGTTATTCCAAAAAGTGATTACTTGGCCATGGACTCTAAAAGTCATAATCTTGTTCATAGTATCTATGGAAGCTTACAAAGTGGCTAATAAAGGTTGTCCTAAGATTAATGGAGGATCTTCATTGATGAAGAGTGACATAACAAAAATTTTTTGTAGGAATAATGTATTTATCAATTTGAAGTGGTGCATTAGTAACTACTCCTATTAGTTTCACTGAATAACCGTTTAGTAGAATAACTTTTTCAGAAGAAAGTATATCTAACTCCAGTTGAGTATGAAAAAATAAGTAAATTGGCATGTAGTTTGCTTTATAACATGTATCACAAATAGCTTTAAAATAATAAGCCCATTTGACTATTATGTTTATGTATATATATCATGGATCATCGAGCATAAAAACTGCAAGATTCTTCTTTTTCTTCTTCTTATTTTTTGTAGCTTTAAAATCCTCTATTTCAAGATCATCCTCAACATTGTTCGTTTCCTTAACCCTCTATTCTTGGGTTATTACCTTTTGTTTTAAAGTATTTTCAACTCGCTTATTTTTTGTCATAACGTTTTGGTCTTTTATTGTTACGACATTAATAACAGATACTTCAGCTTTTAAATTATGATGATTCAATTTTAAAGATTTATTTTCATTAGTTTGTTCATTATTAGATTCATCATAATTATCATACATATCTTTATCATTAAAATGAAAAGTGACAATTTTGTTTTCAAATTCCATTGACATCGTTCCTTTAAAGATATCTAACTTTGTTATAGTTCTTTTAAGAAATGATCTTCCTAAAAGGTATTTATTTCAATTGTTTAACCATGCATTTTCTAGTAGGAATGACATCAGTCATTATTTTTTTTTGTTGTTCTTCTTCTTCAATAGTTTTATGCGCTCTCTTTTATTACCTTGTTTAATTATCTTTCTAGTTATAAGTGTGTCTTTCTCATCGCTAAATAAAGTATTAACTTATGCTTGGTTAGTAGGAGCAATAGTAGCTTGAGTAGGTGCTTTAGCTCGATTACTCTATTTCACCTATTTATTTGTAAATTCAATTGATTTAATTGATTTTTCAATTCATTAATAGTAGTATCAATCGTAATATGATTTTGAGAAATCTGTATAAATTTTTAATGACTTTGGCTCATAAAATTATGCAAGACTTGCTCTAAATTTGGATTCTTAAATTGAGCATTTTGTTTAGGTAGTTGATTAAGTGCATATTGCATTTGATATCTTGGTCTAGAAGTATTATAATTTTTATTTTGAGGATATAACTAAGATTCGGGTTTGGTCTTCCAATATTATGAGAATTGTTACTATATTGGTGTTTTGGGGGACCAAAAAATTAGTTCTTCATTGCGTTAACCATTTCTGTATTCTCTTCACATAGAGTAGGACATGCATCCGTAAGATGTGCAACCTCATTATAGAATCCACAAGCTTTAACTCGATTAGAACTATCATTAATTAATAGCTCATCAATATTATATAATTCATCAATCTTATTATCATACGTATTACTTCTTCTATTATCAACTTCATAATGTTACTTTCTTGAGGATTTAATCTTTTCACCATATTGCTCAGATTGCTTTGTCATTTTATTAATTGTTTCAAATAAAGATCCACCATATACTATGTCTAATAACCTTTTTTTCAAAATGATTGATTTCTTTATAAAAACATTCTAATAAAGCTCTTTGAGTATATCTATGTTGTGAACAAGAAACTAAAATGTGGAATCTATCCCAAAATTCATTGAAATTTTCATCATCTTTAATCTTTGCAAATGTGATTTGCTTTCTATAGGAACTAATTTTTCTAGCATGTATATATTCATCTAGGAAAGCTTCTAACAAATTAGTTCCATGTAGATATTGAATCTTCGGGGAGAGTGAACAACCAATTTTATGCTTAATTTTTTAATGCAAAAGTAAAAGCTTTAAGTTTGACTTGTTCTAGAGTACCTTCTTTTGATTTCATCTTGTTAACTTTTTATTGATACCCCTTATGAATTTCATTGGATCTTCATTGTCTTTACCATAGAAGTTAGGTAAGGCATTAATAAATCAATATTTAAGTTCAAATTCAGGAAATCCATCGGGCTATGTTATGCACATTGGCTCAAATGTTGAACATTTTGATTTGCTTGTCTAAAAGTGAGTTCTTTATTATTAGTGTTATTATTATTGATAGCTCTGCTATCATTATTATCGTTAATGGCATTGTAATTATTATTATTGTTGTTATCTTCCATCCTATTAACTAAATTTTACTTAAGTTGTTGTTGTCTTAAACTTGGATTAAAAGTTATATCTATTTCAGGATTAAACGGATGTTAAGATCCTGTAAAATTAGAGCGATGAAGTGTTTAGACTATACAATGTCTAAAATCCTAAAAAATTATTTAAAAATCTTTAGCATCAACGCCAAGAATTGACACGTGTCGAGCATGCATAATAGTTTCCGGTATTTTCTTATTATTTATAGTAATATTAAATGAGATATCGTCTCCACATGGATTTTGCAAACTTCTAAAGAAAGTATTTTTGCCTTGTTTTTTTTTTAATTTAGTTAATCTAATTAAATGATAATTAAAATACTAAATAACTAAAAACTATGACCATTAATTCAATTAACCAACTTAACTAAACTAATTCAAACAATTCAATGCAAATTAATTAAACAAAATTTAAATTCGATATAATGCAAATATATAAACAAACATCTAAACAAATCCTTACTAAACAGTTTAATATACTTGGGTTGCATTCAAACACTACAACATAACATCACTTCATAACATAGTTGTAATCATATCACATGGAATCTTGGAATCATTAAATCTTAATTCATAATCAGTTGATAGCCTTTAGCAAACCATCGATTTTTCTAAATTCAATAGAAAATAAGCCATATCCTTATAATTGTAAATTTACCTACTGGATAAAATGTAATAAAATAGAGATTACGATAGCATTAATACTCAATGAAAATCATGCCTATTCTAAATCAAATATAAATAAGAATATACCAATTAATAAATAACTTAGAACGCAATCTCCTAGAACATCCACTCTGGTATTATTGCCCTATAGATTAATCTTGGTTACTACTTCTATAATTGTTGTCAATAATCATAGACACAAATTCATAATCAAAATACCACAATACATATTTGAAACTATGCATGCAATATCAATCCTCATTAGTCGTAATATGCAAAACAACTTATTAAACTATGATTACTGTCAATGATTAGATTTAAAGCATTAGGTACACGTTTTTTTAATCATTACTATATAACAATCCAAAGCATATACTTGTCTAAGGTTTGTTTAGATTAACAAACTACTCACTCATGTTGGAAATAAATAACATAATAATATAATTAAAAAACATAATTAAATAAATACCTCTTAATGAAATAAATCAAAGCTCCAATGTAGCTTCAAACATAAACTAACTTACTACTAATAAAAGACTAAAAGAGATTATGGGAGAGATAGAGAGTGCTTGATTTCGAAGCCCTAAGATCATATTTATAGTTTCCTAAGTTTTTAAGATCTTAGATAAACTCAAATCCTTTGAAGTAATCTAAAAAACTGGTAACCGGCCTTAACGATTTGTCAACGATTCCATTATGTTCACAAACCGCTGAAAATTAGTCTCTGTGCTCTACTGATTCAGCTGGCGATTTCTTATATAATTCCTATGTCATTGATGATTCGCTAGCTTTTTTTTCTGGTTTAGACATTGATTCCTAGTGTATTCTTGTATCGATAGCACTAATCTTCAGTTGACTATTTTTCTCTTCTTCCTCTTTTTTCCATTTCTTCATTTTTCCTAATTAAATCCCAAAATCCCAAAAATAAGTGAATACCTAATATAATATCACCATATATATATATATATATATATATATCTAAAATCAACCTAAATTATATTATAAAATATGTCTAATTATTGACTTGTCAAATGTTAAGCTTACAAAGAAAGGATATCTAGTAAAGGTCGGAGGAGTAATGTGTTGGGGCATGTGCCCTAGGTCAATCCATATATGTCTTTATGAATACTTTTAGTTAATAAAATAGAGGATTTCATTTGCTGTTTATTATAATTAATTTGCATGTTTACATATAATAAGATCCATGGGTATTTACATAAATATCCTAAATGTCCGTAGTCGATCATTGTACTGGGAACTATAATGAGTTAAGACTAGCGTGAGTCTTGATTGATGAGCATATGATGATTATACGTATAGGGATACTAATCAAGATCACGAGTACTTGTTAGGGAACAAAGTACTGGACCGACCAGCTATGAGAACATCACATGGATTAAGTCATAGTTGTTTCTCATGATAGGTATATTTCTCAATCCTCTGACTTGAGATTACCAGAGACTTCAACATTAGGAACACAGTGATTTGACACTATCAAACGTTGTCTTTAACCGGACGATTATAAAGGTCGTGATTGGTTACTGTGTGAGCAATGTAATGAAGTTGTGTAATCGAGATAGAATTTGTCCCTCTCATATAAAGAGAGATATCTAGTGGATCCTCGATGTGTTAGACTGTTAAAAGGCCTAGTCTAAGTGAATTAATATTGATCAATGTCACTTGGATGTTTTCAGTCTACCTAGAGATCGAGACTAGTACGATTGAACATATTGGATGATGATTCCATGCCTTATGTTTGATCAAAATGATATCGTGTGACAAAAGGATGTTATATACACTATTGATTAAGTTGTATCGATTTGATATTCGCACAACTTGGGTAGTCATAATGTCTTGCTAGAGACTGCTTATGACTTGTATACCAAAATGTGTTTTGGTACACTGCCGACGTTGTATGAGCCTATTGGGTCGCACACTAAGATTGGTTTCGAGAGATTTTAAGATGATTCGGAAAAATGAATTTTATGTGATAAAACTCATGACAGAAACGTCCTTGTGGTGTATTACACTTATACTTCTTTAAGTAAGGCTATATGTGTAATTTACTTAACCGTCTATATACAAGGGTTGTATAAATAGACGTTTTAAGTTAGAACACACGTACAAAAAAAAAAAGGCCGAAACTCTATTTTCGTTTTAGAAACGACTTAGGGTTTTTGGTATGCTCTGGATCGTTTTGGAGAGAAACAAAAGGATTTGGTATTCTCTCGAAGCTAGCACTTCAAATCTCGGCCGCCGTTAATGTGTGGACTGCTGATAGAGGGCGTTCGTAGTTGGCAACGCCTTAGAGATCGATCAACCTTCAGAAAGGTATATTGCGACTGAGGTATGATTAAGTTTTTCATGGTTTAAACGTTTTTAATGGAATTAGATTCGGATCTTGATGGGGGTTTTTGTCAAAATTGTTTTGTAATCTCCATTGAGTATGAACCCCAAAACCCAACATAATGGTCCTATTCAATTAGCGTTACATAAATGGTATATATGGGTTAGACTACTAGAGTTGGAATGGAGACCAACAAACCTTCCCGATTGATTTATATAAGATATCATAAAACATATATCCTTTTAGAACCATAAAGAGAGCATTAGTTGTCCTGAGACAACATGGATGGATAATGGGAGCTGAGAATGTGCCAAAACACATGAAGAAGTGAAATGTAAGGACAGTGTATAGAATGTGGCAATAATTTATAACTAATTCACACTACAACAAATCGGACTTTCAATGATACACGTTGTCACGGGGCTATTAAGTGACGGGTTTATCCTAAGGAGTTTTTTCTCGTTCAACTCAACCCGTGGTGCCTAAGAGCCACCTTAGTTCAGTACTACCAATATTCAAAGTAAATGAACAACAACCAATGACACAAAGGTAACGTTTTACTTAGCTCTCAATGGGAATACAACTCTTGTACTTTATGCTTCCCCAAGCCTAGAGCCCATGGCTTTACAGATCAACCAACAAGTAGTTACATAACCTTCAAAGAAGCATATCCTGATTACATTGATTCGTAGACTAAGTAAAACACCACTCCTTGTGGTAAAGGCAGTTACCCAACTTCCTTTTCCCTTGCTGCCACCTGGTTCCACAACCGCCACAACTGTTCAGTCAATTATCACATGCTCCATGTGTTTAAGACATTTTCGGACGGGCCTTGGTCATGTCAGAGGCCATGACCAAGGTAGTTACCCAACTGCCTAGAACCACCTTGACTTGGTCCATCCGTGCCTCATGGTGGCTTGGTCCATGTTTCGCTTAGGGACAGGTACTGCTCAGTGGTGCCTAGCTGAGCCTAGGCACCATGGGTGCTAACCGGGGCTCAATTAAGTCTTACCATCTCGGGGTGGCTCAAACCATGGGTCCGTGGGTATTGCCTTGGCATGGTTACCCTTGTCGCAACCCGAACTCCAATAGGAAACATCAAGAAATGAGACCAATCGTACTTTGACTTGGTCAACGCGCAAGTCAAGCTTTGTCAACCCTTGTCAAGGTATCCTTTGCTCGAGCCAAGGCGAGACCTTGCTCGTACCAAGGCGCGACTTTGCTCGTGCCCAAGGAACCTGCCAAGGCGTGGCCTTTCTCGTGCCAAAGTAATCTGCCAAAGTGTGGCCTTGCTTGGGCCAAGGCGCGACTATGCTTATGCCCAAGGAATCTGCCAAGGCGGGACCTTACTCATGCCAAAGGAACCTGCCACGGCGCGACCTTGCTCGTCCCATGACACAACCTTGCTCATGCCAAGGCGCAACCTTGCTCGTGCTAAGGGAATCTGCCAAGGCTTGCCCGTGCCTATGCCAAGGGATGCGCCTAGGCACGTGCTAAGGCGCAACCTCGTCTGCGCCCAGGCACCGTGCCTTGGCGCGCGTCAAGGTGCGACCTTGCCTACGCCTGTGCATTGCCTCATCCGTCCAGCATGTTATCCCGCAACCAAACCTCACGGAACCATCTGAGTCTTCCGGAACCCGCTATTTGCTAGGTTTCTCGCTGCCCAGCCCTGCGTACTCGAGTCATGCTATTGAGGGGCCGACAAACATTCCCCCGCTGAGATGTTCGATGCCCTCATCAAACTGGTCGGTTGCTTATGCTTCTGGTAGTCAGCCATCTCCTTCTCAAACTGTCACAGAGTGGTGTCTCATTCCCATGTAGGTTCATTAACATCAACCCACTTGATCAAGTAAAAAGTTCACATATTTTTCTTGTTCTAGCCATGCGTCTTGTGGCTTAGAATCTGCTCAATTTCCTTTGCAAGCTTTTTTCATACAAAGGGTGGAGCCCGTCTTACTGTACTCATACCTAGATTTGCCTCATCAGAATGAGAAGGTTTAAGATAGCTGACATGGAATATATGATGTATCTTCAACCTTTTTGGTAGCTGAAGGCGATAAGCCACCCTCCTAACTCGTTTGACCACCTCAAATGGTCATTCGTATCGCTGAACTAGGCCCTTGTGCGCCTCCTTGTAGAATTTCTTCAAAATCTGAGGACTGAGCTTCAACAAGATCAGATCTCCTTCTGGAACTCCAAGGGTATTCTATTATGGTCCATATACTTTTTCATCCTTCGGACAACTTTGGCCAAACTGTCTTGAGCTGCTTCCCTCAGCCCCTGCTTGCTCATCGCAAAGCGATAAACAGCTGGGCTCTACCCCATCGACTTGGATTTGAATATCTCGTATGGAGTAGCCAACTATTATCCCATCATGACCTCGAATGGACTCAGCTTTATAGCCGAGCTCTTATAAAGATTGTAGCAAAATTGGGCTGTATCAAGTAAATCCACCCAGTTGGACTGACTTGCATTCACAAAGCGTCTAAGATAGTCATCCAACAATGCATTGATCATCTCCGTCTGCCCATCTGTTTGAGGATGGTATGTTGTGAAAAACTTCATCTCCGAGCCTAACATATTGAATAGTGCAACCCAAAACCTTCTAGTGAACCGAGTGTCTCGATCACTGATAATGTCCTCCAGTATCCCCCAATATTTTGCCACATGCTTCAGGAACAACTCCGCAGTCATGTATGCATGGAAATTCTTTGGAGTAACCATAAATGTAGCATACTTCGAGAATCAATCAACCACCACCAGCACATTGCCCATTCCCTGCATTTAGGAAGACTAGTGATGAAATCCATTGATATACTTTCAAAGGGTCTACTGGTGCGACAAAGGCTCTAGCAACCCTGGTGCCTTCCTCTTCTCCGTCTTGTCTTGCTGGCATACAAGACAACTCCGCACATATTAATCTATGTCCTCCTTAATTTTAGGCCAAAATAACGAACTTGATAAGAAGGCATAAGTGCGCTCCATGCCCGGATGCCCAACCCACCGAGCATCATGTGTCTCCCCCAGAAGTTGTCATTTTAGTCTCGCTAGTACTAGGGACATATGGACGTCCTCCTTTAGCATAGATAACCCCATCTTGGCACCAAAACCTCCGAGTGACTCCCTCAGCTACTTGCTTTAACATCTTTGAACAAATAAGAGTCTTTGCTTGTTTCCTCCTTGATGCGAGGTAGAACTCACTTTAAAGCCTCACCATTGCTGACACCATCTCAACCACCACTTTGCGACTAATAGCGTCTGGGACTGAGTTAAGCCTTCCAGGCTTATATTCAAACTGAACATTGAACTCTGCTAGGAAATCTAGCTACCTTAACTACTTCTGATTGAGCTTCTTTCGACTCATGAATTAAGTGATAATAACATTGTCTGTCTATACCACGAAGCTTGTTCCCAATAGATAATGCCTCTAAAGATGAAGAGCATGAATTACATCTAACATTTCTTTCTCATGAGTTAGGTACCTCTACTCCATTTCCTTTAGTTTCCTACTTTCGAAGGTAATGGGGTGCCCCTCCTGAACAAGTACCGCCCTCAATGCTCAATCTGATGCGTTAGTATGCACTTTGAAAGGTAGCCAAAATTGGAAAATCCCAATAATGGTTCAAAGGCAATTGCCTACCTCGGTTCTTTCATGGCTTGGTCGCATCGATCTGTCCATGCCCTAGCTCGATCCTTCTTCAATAGGTCTGTCAGCGGTGCCACTCTCCTTAAGTAGCCTTCCACAAATCGCTAATAGTAGTTAGCCAAACCCAAGAATGACAACAACTCTTGGACCTTCGGGATGTTTGTCCACTCCATGACTGCCCGCACCTTCTCTGGGTCCATCTGTAAGTTACCCTGACCTACAACATGACCAAGGAAAGGAATCGTTTGCGCAGTAAACTCATATTTTTCCCTCTTTACATATAAATGGTTAGCTCTCAAATTAGTTAAAACCATCCGTAAGTGATCAACATGATCTTGGAGGTTTTGACTGTAAATTCAATATCATCAATATAAACAACAACAAACCGATCGATGAACTCCCCTAGCACATCGTTCATCAAATTACATAATGTAGCAGGGGCATTTGTCAAGCCAAATGGCATGACTAAGTATTCAAATGAGCCATACCTAGTCACCATGGCAAATCTTAGGGACATCTCCAACTGTAATTTGGACTTGGTAGTACCCCGACCTTAAGTCCAACCTCATGAAGTAGGTTGCACCGGATAACTGATCGAACAGGTCTGTCACCAGCTGGATAGGGTACTCATTCTTCATTATTAGCTTATTCAGTGCCTTGTAGTCCACGCACATCGAAGGGATCCATCATGTTTCTGCTGGAACATGACTGGTGCTCCATAGGGTGCCTTGGATGGCTGAATAAATTCAGCATCCAACAACTCTTGCAACTGCTTCCTCAGCTCCTCCAACTTCTTTGGAGCCATTCTATAAGGGGCCTGTACTTGGGGCTTTGAGCCTGGATCATCTAAATCTCATGGTCAATCACCCTTTATGGGGGCACCTGCTTCGGCAACTTTGACAGCATCACATCACTGAAGTCCTCCAGTACCTTAGCAACTACATCATGGAATTTTACTATCGTGCCTACCTTAGTTTCCACCAAGGCCGCCAGGTATGTTGGTTCACCCTTCCATAGTCCATCTTTCACTTAAATGGCTGAAAGGTGGGACAACTTTGTCATTTCTTTCCCTGAAATCATGTAAGTCTGCAGTATAAAAGCAAGGATGAGACTTGTTCATCGCAAATAATCCCTCAATAATGGCATCAAGGCAATGCTCCCAAATGTTGAAAGTCATTTCTTATGATGACATCAAACTCATCTAAGGGAACTGCCATAAGGTTGATCTTCATTTCCTATGACCAACCTTAAGATTCACATTAGATGCTACACCTTGAATTCGTTTTGTTTCAGAATTTACTGCTTTCATTCGGCGGAACTCTCAACAAGATCGAGTTTCAACTTTTCCACCATGTGTTTCTCCATGAATGAACGTGTTGTTCCCGAATCCACCATTGCCAAGACTCGTTTCTGATTCACCTCCGCATCAATGTACATCAGCCCTTCCGAAGGGCTTGTCTTGGTTTGTTGAATAGCATTCAACATTCGCAGTGGGTTCATCCGAGGCTGGCCATCATCTTCGCGATTAAGGTTGAGCTTTTCTCCTTCTTTGGGCAGTTTTATGCCCTGTGAGGGGCGTTGCAAATGAAGCATCCCTTATACGAGGAACTTGTTGAGGGCTTTACGTTTGCTTTCAGGGCTCGCTTCGAGTTCACTTGCTTAGGAGGGAAGGCCTTCTTCTCGCCCTTTCTTATGGTGGTCCTTGAACGACTTCTTCTTATTATTCTTCCCGTCGCTCGTGGAAGAACTAGTCTTGAAGTCCATATGACGATCAGATGCAGCAATTGCTCCAGGCAAGTCATTCACCCTTACCTCCTTAGCTCGGATTGAGCCCATGAATACAATCCAGAAGTGAAGGTAAAGAGTTTTTCTTCCTCTGACATGTTTTTGATGTCCAGTAAGAGAGAGGAAAACTCCTTAACGTAGTCTCGAACCGACCCCGTTTGTTTGAGCTTCCATAAGTCTTCACGCGCTTGCCAAACATCATTAACAGGAAGGAATTGATCCTTCAACTCCCTCTTTAGTACCTCCCAATCCATGATCTTGTGTATACCTACTGCTGCATCATCATCTTCCTAGTTCTCCACCAGAGTTTAACATCGCCTTCTAGGTACATGGAGGTTAAGATGACCTTTTGGTTCTCCTCCGTCCGGATAGTAGCAAACTATTGCTCAATGTCCCAAAGAAAATTCTCAAACTCGTTCGCACTCCACATGCATGAGAATTGTTTTGGCTCTGACACCTTTTTTAAGCTTTACCGCATCCGTAACCACCAAGGATCCACCCACTGCTCGCTTGAGTAAACTCACCTCCAAAGCCATTGTCACGGCTGTTTCGGTGGTGAGTTCTCCCATAGAACGTACATCCGCTATAAGCTCCTCAAATCTGGATTTCCGCGTAGCTATCAAGACCTCTTGTGACTTTCGTCTAGTCACCAAGGAAGCCACCAAAATCTCCAAGCGTTCAATGTGTTGTGCCACATTGAAGACTCTGTCGACTCTACCAGGACAATCATCATTGCCATCATGTGTTCTAAGTGAGCTACCCTCTCACTTAGATCACTTGCTACTCAGGTTGCCATCGTCTCCAAACGGGGCTCTGATACCAATTGTCACGAGGCTATTAAGTGAGGGGTTTAACCCGAAGGAGATTTTTCTTGCTCAACTCAACCTGTAGTGCCTAAGGGCCACTTTAGTTCAGCGGTACCAATACTCAAACTAAATGAACAATAAACAATGGCACCAAGGAAATGGTTTATTAAACTCTCAATAGGAATAAAACTCTGGTACTCTATGCTTCCCCATGCCAAGAGCCTATGGCTTTAAAGATAAGCCACAAGTAATTACATAACCTTCAAGGACATATGTCCTGATTACATTGATTCGTAGACTAAGTAAAACCCCACTCCCTGTCGTCAAGGTAGTTACCCAACTTCCTTTTTCCCTTACTGCCGCTTGGTGCCACAACTGCTAGGTCAATTACCACATGCTCCACTACCATAACTGCTTGGTCAATTACCACATGCTCCACGTGTTCGGGACATTTTCTGAAGTGCCTTGGTCATGTCGGGGGCCATGACCAAGGTAGTTACCCAACTGCCTGGAACCACCTTGACTTGGTCCATCCGTGCCTCAAGGTGACTTGGTCTATGTTTTGCTTAGGGACAGGGACTGCTCGGTGGTGCCTAACTGAGCCTAGGCACCCTGGGTGCTAACCAAGGCTCGATCGAGTCCCACAGGCTCGGGGTGACTCGGACCATAGGTCCGTGGGTCTTGCCTTGGCATGGTTGCCGAAGGCATGCTCGAGGGTCTTCCTTACGTCTATGCCATTACCGCCCCTAGGAGAGCACACACCTCTCCTTAAAGTATATGTTAAGTCATTCCCCAAACTCCAATAGGAAACATCAAGAAATGAGACCAATCATAGTTCGACTTGGTCAACGCGCAAGTCAAGCTTTGTCAACCATTCCAAGGTATGCCTTGCCCGTGCTAAGATGCAACCTTGCTCGTGCCTAAGGAACCTGCCAATGCATGGCCTTACTGGTGCCAAAGGAATCTACAAAGGCATGACCTTGCTCGTGCCAAAGGAATCTGCCAAGGTGCGACCTTGCTCGTGCCAAATTAATTTGCCAAGGTGCAGCCTTGCTTGTGCCAAAGAAACCTGACAAGGTGCGAACCTTGCTCGTGCCAAAGTGCAGCCTTACTCGTGCCAAGGCGCAGCCTTGCTCAAGCCAAAGGAATCAGCCAAAGCTTCCCCGTGGTTATGCCAAGGGATGCGCCGAGGCGCAACCTCGTCCGCGCCCAGGCACCATGCCCAGGTGTGCATTAAAGCTTGACCTTGCCCACGCCTGTGTGCTGCCTCATCCGTCCCGCATGCTATCCCGCAACCAAACCTCATGGAACCATTCGAGTCCCCTGGAACTCGCTATTTGCTAGGTTTCTCGCTGCCCAGCCTAGCCTACTCGAGTCATGCTATTGAGGCGCTGACACTCATTTAGTAGCGGTTTATAACAACCTCTACCTATACTATGAGGTTATTGTTTTTAACCCAACAAAATTATAAACCTCCCATTGTTTCTCTCTTCATCTCACTATATCATCAACTACGCCACCACCATCTCTGCTCTTCCTCTTCGTTTCACTTTAAGTTTTTAATTTCTAGTAAAATTCTCGCCTAACTCTCATTCTATTCGATTGAAATATGCAAATTCATGGTTCAGAACACAAGTTTTGTCTAATCTCTCCTATTTAGATCTTTAATTTGGTCATTTCAATTTGATTATCACCTCAATTTGATCAAGCTAGGGTTTCGATCTGGATTATTGGGATTTTCGTGATTTTGCCAATTTGTTCTTTTGATCCAAATCTGGTTTGAGTTCATGTGCGCCTCGTTGACCACCACAATTACAACTCCTAACGAATAGGTTGGGATTTTGTTGATTCTAGTTCTAAGAGAGCAGGTTATGTTTTTATTGATTTGAAAGCTTGAAGTGATTTGTTCTTGAAGTGATCGTTGTTCTTCGATTAAGCTTTTCTTTGTTAATCGTTCGATCGATTAAGCTATTTTTATGAAATGGAAAAGTGTTTACTCTTGAAGCGATGTTCTATTATTTGTTTTAGTTATTCTATGTTAGTTTGTTCAATTGGCCTATTTGAAGGTCACCCAAGAGGGGGTGAATTGCAAATTACAACTATAATGCATCACTATCAATGAATATATATATGCTATGCAAGTGAATGGAATGGAAGAGATGGAAAGTGACACAATTTATAGTGACAAAGTTGTATCAAATTCAAACACTAGCAAGCCTCCTAGAGCCTAACAACTCTTATGCATGCAAGTATGAGAATAAATGGAATATGCAAATATGTCACGATTTTGTTGCAAATCCCAAATGTGAAATCGTTTTAAAAACTTAATATATTAGTGTAAAACCGATTTCAAGTCTAAGAACAATAGTTTAACAAAAATCAAGTTTAAGTGCAAAACTTTTGTTCAAATCAATCTTAGGGTTTGATAAAATAAATTTAAGTGCAAAACCCAAGAAGAAGGTGTTCAAACACACAACAAAATGATTTTCAAATCAAATACACAAAACTATGTAGATTAAGCACAAGCAAGATTTTAGATCTAGGACTTTCTTACAAACAAGAGAATGACAAAAGAGATCAGCTTTGAAGAGATTCTTGTACTCCTTTGAAAGCCTCAAACGCGTCTTGGATTAGAGAACTAAAGAACAAATTACCACAAAGATCTCCTTTTGCTTCTTCACAAAAATCAAAGTTCTTCTCTTTGTAGATTTTGAGTTTTTGAGTGTGTTTCTTCCTATTCTTAACAAAACCATGTTCTTGGTGGTTTTATAATGTTAGGTATTCCATCTTGACGAGTTTATGACCGTTCTAGGGATCCAAGGGTCCAAAATAGATCAAGAATTCAAATTAAAGTGTGTTTTTCAAATTTGTCAAAAAGGTGTCGATATGCAATTAGCGCGCTAATGCTGAGACCTAGCGCTAACTACGCACTTAGCGCGCTAATGAAATCATTAGCGCGCTAACTGCAGGGGACCTCAAAACAATTATTTTGTCCCTTTGTGTTAGCGACCCTTAAACTCGTCCGGACCTAACCAACCCTTATATAACATGTTATACACGTTTATTATGAGTCATTAAGCCTAATTAGGTGGTCCTGGATATTTTTACAAATCCCGAAAACGGAAATTCACGATTTCATAATGTATTAGGGGCTTTTCTACAAATTTACTGAGTTTTCTTTTCGAAGACCTTTCAAAAACGAGTTTTTCTTTTTTAAAAACATTTACAATGATCTCTAATATGCAAATGACCATCCACACAAAGTTTCACATTGTTTAAACTCATAGACCTAGTTATGTGTTTAAATTCCACTTTGAAACTTGAAGTAAACTTATAACTTTGAAAAATGGTTTAAGAAACTTGATATGCATGGACTAATGCATTTGGCTTGCGTGAAAGAATTTGTATACCTTACATTGAAATTACAAATTGCGGTTTGAACTTTCATCTTCATTTCTTCATTAATGCCGAGTCTTGAACTTGTATTTCTTGAGTACCCTTGATATGTTGTTTTGCTTCCTTTAACAAAAACTGAAATACACTAGATGTTTATTAGTACATTTTCACCTTGTTTGTTTCCATCAAAATCTCGGTCGGAGTGTGAGTGACTAACCACTTAGTCCAACAATCTCCCCTTTTGATGATAACAAACAATGTGAACTTTAAAGGTGTAAAAACGTAATCTAAATGTATATCGCATTCATGATTTTATATTTCATATATGCAAGTTCAAAACACATCAACCTTTTCAAGTTCAACCACATTTTTCTCCCCCGTTTGATACCATCAAAAAGTGGGGCCAAGCATCCCCATAAATAAACACAATAGAAACAATACGAGAGAAATATACTCTCCCCCTCACTTTATGCATATCAAGAAACGATAGACGGTAGCGATACAAATGCATAGACGATAAAACATAGTGAAGCAAGAAATATCCATATAGAAAACTAAGAGATACGCAAAAAAAATTCATGATATAGATAGCATAAAGCAATGAGAGCATAGTTGTGGCTTAAACATGAGTTTGACAAAAAAAATTGAAACATCTAAGACTGACATATTGGAGCCTAATGCTCATCTAGTGGTGGTGTGTCTAAACACTCCTCCTCGAGGATGGTGGTGGACGTGCGAGAAGCTGGAGGCATGATCATTACGCGCGGTCCGAATCGGGAGCAATTGACCCTCAATGCGACGAAGCCGATCATTCTGATGCTGGATACTCATCTCGACGGCATTGAATGACTGAGTCATATAAGTGTGCAGGTAGCCCAGCTGTGCAGATACGTATACTCGTCTCGACATTTTGGAGGGAAAAGTGAAGAAATTGACAAAGAAGGGAGAGGATTGTTACTTTGTAGGAGTGGAGATCACGGTGGAGACGACACAAGGAGAGTAGAATCGGCAAGAGGAGAGGAAAAATTTGGGAGAGATGTGAGTTTTGAGGGTAAAAACGAATTTATAGACGCCTGGCCGAACGTCATTAGTGCGCTAATGATAAAATTAGCGCGCTAATGGGTCGATTCATATTCTGGGCCAGTACGCTATTAGCGCGCTAATGGGTGTTATTAGCGCGCTAATTCCCTCTCGGAAATTTTGGTCGGTACATCATTAGCGCGCTAATTTTAACTATTAGCGCGCTAATTCCTCTCTCGGAATTTTTTGACAAAAAATTTTGGATTTTTGCAATATAGCTCCGATTCTCCTCAAACTTCATGGACACTTCACTAACACCATATAAAAAGGTTTGGAATAGCTAAAACATATGTAGAAGGTCCGATTCTCGAAACATGCCTAACTCACGCCGAATTTTAGAAAATTGTTCTCTAGGCAAAGGCTTAGTGAATATATCGGCTAGTTGATCCTCTGTGGGCACATGGATGAGTTTAACATCGCCCTTTTGGACGTGATCACGAAGAAAATGGTGTCTAATCTCAATATGTTTTGTTCTTGAGTGTAACACCGGATTTTTCGATATGTTTATCGCACTTGTGTTATCACAATAAATTTCAGCACACCCAACTAGGATTTGATAATCCTCAAGTTGTTGTTTCATGTATAGAACTTGAGCACAACAACTCCGTGGACACATATTCGGCTTCCGCATATAGATAAAGCAACGAAATTTTGCTTTTTCTTTGAACCATGAGATAAGTGAATTTCCTAGCAAATGACAAAATCCGAAAGTACTTTTCCTATCGACTAGACTTCCCGCATAATCAGAGTCAACAAAACTGCGGAGTTCGAAACTCTTAGTTTTGTTGAACCACAATCCTAAGTCTTGTGTTCCACTTAGATATCGAAATATGCGCTTTACACATTTTAAGTGGGACTCCTTGGGATCGGATTGAAATCTAGCACATAAGCACACACTGAACATAATGCCAGGTCTACTAGCGGTCAAGTATAGGAGGCTACCTATCATTCCACGATAAAGTTTAGGATCTATGGGTTTTCCTAGTTGGTCTTTATCCATTTTGATGGTGGAACTACTAGGAGTGTCACATGCTTTCGAGATTTTCGAATTTGAATTTCTTTAACATGTCCCTCACATACTTTGCTTGATTTATAAAAATGCCATGTTTGGATTGCTTTATTTGCAAGCCTAGAAAGTATGTTAGTTCTCCCATCATGCTCATTTCAAATTCATTTGTCATTAATGATGAGAATTCATTACATAGACTTGTGTTGGATGACCCGAAAATGATATCATCAACATAAATTTGAACAAGTAACATATCATGTTTTTCGATCAAAATGAACAAAGTGGGATCTAGCGTTCCTTTCTTGAATCCTTTTTCAAGTAGGAATGCACTAAGTCTGTCATACCAAGCTCTAGGAGCTTGTCTTAGTCCATACAAGGCTTTTTGAAGATGATATACATGACCTAGGTGTTCATGATCTTCAAAACCCGGTGGTTGTTCTACATATACCTCTTCATTAATGAAGCCATTTAAGAATGTGCTTTTAACATCCATTTGATATAGTAAAAACCCATTGTAGCAAGCATAAGCAAGTAACATTCGAATTGCTTCTAGTCTTGCTACGGGTGCAAAGGCTTCCTCATAATCAATTCCTTCTTCTTGATTGTAGCCTTGTGCAACCAACCTAGCCTTGTTTCTTACAATTTCACCTTTTTCATTCTTTTTGTTTCTAAAAACCCATTTGGTGCCTATGGTTGTGTGGTCCTTGGGTCTAGGTACTAATGTCCATACCTTGTTCCTAACAAAGTGGCTTAGCTCCTCTTGCATAGCCATTACCCAAAATTCATCTCCTAAGGCATCATCTATCTTAGTGGGCTCGGTTTGTGATACAAAAGCTATATGTCCTTCATCTCGATGTAATGTGGACCTAGTGATTACTCCTTTGTTTGGATCACCTATTATTTGTTGGGATGAATGGCCAATTAGAAGTCTTGAATTCTTAGGCGCACTTGTGTCGGATTCTTTACATGCCTCAACTTCTTGACTATTTGAAGTTTGTCCTAGGGTGCCATCATCTTCATCATCGATCCTCAATTTTTCCAAGTTTTGCATCATCTTAACTTTGGGATCCACTTCATCAAATTTCACATGGATAGACTCTTCTATGGTTTTGGTTGATCTATTAAACACCCTATATGCTTTCTTTGTGCATAGAGTAGCCAAGGAAAGTACATACCTTTGACTTTGGGTCAAATTTGTCTAATTGATCCTTTTCATTTAGAATATAGCAATCTCGATCATCATTTAGATTAACTTAACAAGCTTTTCTTTTTGTTAATTGGTTTTCTTTACCATTTGATCGATTAAGCTATTTTTTATGAAATGGAAAAGCGTTTATTCTTTTTGACCTCCTTTTCCAACTCTTTCCTAAGAAAGATTTGGAACGATGTTTTATTATTTGTTTTAGTTGTTCTATGTTAGTTTGTTCAATTGGCCTATTTATGTGAAATGATGAAGAAATCTCTTCCTGAAGTGATTGTTGTTATTCAATTAAGTTGTTCTTTAGTAATTTAGTTTGACTAATCGAGCTATTTGTGTGAAATGGAGAAGTATTTTATTGTTGAAGTGGTTTTAGTTCTTCATTTTAGCTGTGTTGTGTTAATCAGATCGATTGACCTATTTGATTGAAATCATGAAGAAATCTCTTGCTAAAGTGATTGTTGTTCTTTGTTATTTTGTTAGATTGAGCTATTTGAGTGAAATGAATAAGAGACAAGTGTTTATAATTTTGATTTGGATACATTGCTCTGAATTGAGAGTTTTTTAGTTGGATTTCTATTTGAATTTCAGAAATGTGAGATCTTTTATAACTTTTATTATAGAGACTTGAATATTTGAATGTTGAGAAACTAGTTATGCTACTGTTCATAATTTTGAGATTTTTATTTCCTCAATAGTTGTTACTCTATTTGCTGCTACGTAGAATGGCATATGATCCATTCATCACTTGTTAACAAATATATATGCAAATTATTACAGGTTTCCAATACTAGTGAAAAGTTACCTTGCACTTTGTGAATGATCCTTTGGCATATCATTCGATGTTAGTAGACATACCATATATGTTTTTGATTATCAATACTAAACCTACTCTAATGACTTTTTCTTTCAATATGATGTTCAAAATGCCAACATTAAGTTGAGTTCTTATGGTTTCTTTACAATTATTTTATTTGTTTATAACGATTTTTTACTTATTATTATTATTATTATTATTATTATTATTATTATTATTATTATTATTATTATTATTATTATTATTATTATTATTATTATTATTATTATTATTATTTCTCCAAGCATTAGGAAGCCGAATGTGAGTACTCTCTACTCATTTCTACCCTTAATGCAAGAGGGGAATCTATTTTATGAAACATTGCTAATGATTTTAGTTCCTTTGTTTGTTGTTTGATTGATTTTTTTCATGTTCTAGTGCTCTTCATAGGAATAATTTACTTGGCTCCATTACTCGATGTACTAAGGTGGGAGCAATGTAAAGTTATTTGATCTAGGTCTTTTTCTCATGATTTGTAAATATTTGTCATAATATCTTATTTTGCTTAATTCCCTTGTTTTCCAACCCAAATGTTATTGACTGTAATTAATTACAATGTATAGTTGGAGGGCTAAGTATCTGCAAGGAAGCATACTGGAAGAGATTGGAGATTTGTCTTATCGTAGCTTTCTTTAAGCTTTCTCACTTTTTCTTATTTGAACTTTCTACTTTGTTATTCATGGGCATTATGGTTTCCTCGGGCTTTAAATGGCAGAAAGATAAGGTGATGAGTCATGTTACGTTTTTGCTACACCTTCATGTATATGCACCCATTAATGGTTTATTATATATTTTTTGTTAATGTTTTTGGTTTTTTAATCAAATGAAATGGTTTTCTCATGAAAAAAGGCAATGGGTCTTAGATTTGGGTGCCCTGTTTGCTTTACAACATGTATTGCAATCCTTTCGACTATGATTGATTATTTTGATTTTACAGTGATGAGATCCAATCATGAGCTCAATTAGCTATTAATTATTGTGTTAGTAGTAGTAATGAAAGTTGTATAGGAAATATCTATGTTATTTCGATCTCCTTTGCCCAATCCATGTTTTGAAAATCAATCTATCATAAAAGAGTGTTGGGGTGTTTTTGGTCTTTCAAATTTTCATTTTTTTGTACACTAATTGAACTAGTTGTGTTTTAGAATGAAAATGAAATCTATTTTTAGTGCATAATTAAATTTCTGGTATTTAAACTTGTGATTTTTGTTTTCTTGAGTTTTCTTCTCTCTCTATATTGGATCATGAATTTAATTTTTATTGTCAGTTTTTGCGCGTACTTGAATCATTTAAATAATGGTATGCTCACTTTCTCTCTTCTTTTTTAATTGATGGTGTGCTTTCTAATTGATAAGTGACTTTTATATTAGTAAAATGGCTTTGCAACTACTAAATGAAAATTTTAAAAAGTGAAATAAACTCAAAATAATAAGAAAATTATGCAAAACCCATATGCTTTATGGTTCAACAATTATCCAAGAGTGGCACTTCAATCACTAACACATTTATCCTCAAAGAACCCAAAGCTAATGCTAAAACATACATGGCCACTTTATGATCATCCCACCAGAACGATTAAGTACTTAAATTATGCAGATTAAGCCTTATCTAAAGAAATTGTGTAGGTTAAACTTCTATTACTCTATTTTGAACTGCATAATTGAAGCAAAGACAATATTATATAAATAATGTACTTTTACATGGTAATCTAAAAATGGTAAAGTGAAGGATATTCAGGGAGAGAACGTCACACCCACTGAGTTGAAGCAATGAACGTATCATACAAGGATCATATCAGTGGTGTTTAATTGAGTGAGTTTGCTAGGGGGTTTGACCATGCAGGTTAATTGGCACATGCTTCATATGTTGACATTTTTTCTCTCACTTGTACATGTTCCTTAATTTTTCATAGCTTCCTTGCTTATCTACTAGTTTTATTTTTTTTTTGATTATAGGGTTTAGATATGTCTTGTTCTTAGCTAATTTTTGAGCTTAATCAATCTCTATAGAAGGAAATTAGTTTAAGACAAGCTACAGAGGAGCAAATTACTACTCTTAAAGGCAAAGTAGTACAATGGAGAAGGGCATAGGTGATTTTCTTAATTGTTCTTTCTTAGGGAACGAGTTATGAGGTTTGAACTCATAACCCCAAGCTTGTGCATCCAACATTGACCTGTTAGGCTTTACTATTTATCCATTTGATACTGGTTATAATTGTCCTTGACTATTTTCTTGCATGATTCTTTCTTAGTTTTTTGGTTATATAAAGCTAGTTTTAATTTTCTAGGCAGTCTCAAAAATAATGATTATGTGAATATAGTGATTGAACAACGCTAGATTATGTCATATAATGGTGCAGTAGTAGAACTGTGTTTCTTATGAGCTACTCAACTGATTGGATTCTTTTCAAAAGTATTGACATCTTAAAGGCATTGCATTTTTTCTTATATACTTCATGTCAAAAACAAAAGTAGGAAGCGAATTATATCGAGCTTCAAGAAATAGTGAATGGTCTTATTCATCAATGTAGGAATTGAGTTTAAGCTTTCCATAGCCCTTTCTCCTAATTATATTTGTTATATTTTCAGTTAGATATGGAGAAGGATAATTGAACTATGATCGTCTTTTTTTTTTGAAATCTAACAATATATCTGATATATCTTAAGTAGTAGCATTAGCAAAAAGTATTTTTTATTAGTCTTCCTACTTAGATTTTAGTAGTTGCTTAGATTGGTCTTTAGTTTCTTATAAAAGTTTTGTCACGATTAATTCCTTCCCTGATTTTGAAATTGATAGGGAAAATTGCAAAAAAAACATATTGATTTTATTATGATTCATTGTTGGTCTTCTTGGCAGGTTGATATGCTTCATTGTTGAGCAATTTCTAGAGCTTCTTGGAAACTTTGCTAAACAATGAATTTGAAGAGTTGAGGCGTGGCAAGTGAAGTCGACAACATCTAAGTACCGATAAGTCAATAATTAAACATGTTGTATAGTGTAATTTAGATTGATTTTAGATGTAAATGATGATATTACATTATGCATTCTCTTGTTTTTGTGATTTTATGATTTAATTAGGAGAAATGAAGAAATGGAAGAAAAAAGGAATAAAAGCAAAATAGTCAACTAGAGAACAAAGTCAGCGATTAGCCATAAATATGAAAATACACATGAATCGCCACTAAAATCGGCAGTAGAGAAGAGACAAATAATCATTAGTGAAATGGAGTTTACACTGGCAATCACCAGATGAATCAGTGGGGTTAAGAGAGCTATATCTAGTGATTAACTCAGCAACTTGTGAACAAAATAGAATCGCGGCTAATCGCTAAGGTCGGTGATGAGTTTTTTAGATAAGAAAAAAGAATTTGAGTTTATCTATGATATATATACTTAGAGAAACTATAAATAGGACCTTAGGGCTTCGAAATTAGGTCTCTTAAAACACTTTCTCTAAGCCCTTAATTAGTCATTATTAGTCTAAAAAGTTTTTTCAATTAGGTTTTATTTTATTGTTTTTGGAGACTCTTTGGAGATTCAAGACTTATTTAATAAAGGTATTTTACATTAATGTCTTTCAATTATTTGTTTATTACAATGTTTATTATTAATATGTGCTAGTAGTTTATTATTTTAAACAATACTCGTGACATGATTGTAAATCGCTCATTAATTTAGTCATAATGTAGAATTTATGTGCTTAATGCTTTAAACGACTCACACACGTCAATCACAGTTTTATTAAGTTATTTTTGCATATTACAACTAATAATTTTTGTATAGAGTGCATAGTGGCCAATATTTTTCTTAGTATAGGGTATCTAAATCTATGTCTATGATGATTGACAACAATTATAGAAGTAGTAACTATGATTAATCTATAGGGCAAAAAATTACCCGAGTGGATGTTCTAGGTGATTGTGTTCTAGGTTGTTTAATGACTAGCATAATTCTGGTTTTTATTTAGTTTGGATTAGGTATGACTTTTATTGAGTGTCAATGTTATCGTATTTCTATTTTATTGCGTTTTATCCAATAAATAGATTTACAATGATAACAATATGGCCTATTTCCATTGAATATAGAAAATTTGTTAGTTTGCTAAATGTTATCAACTTATTATGATTAGAGTTTAACAATTTAGGATCTATATATAAATATGATGACTTGATTATGACTATGATTTAATGAAAATGTCCAGATATGATGGTTTAAATATCATTGTTTAAAATGTATTATTTAGATATTTAATTTATATTGAGTTTTTTGATTGTTTATTTGAATTACATTGGATTAGTTTATCGAATTTAAATTGCTTATAGTTTAATTATTTAATTGATTATTTTTTTAGACTAATAGTGTTTAACTCCTATTTTAATTAGGTTAGTTAAATTAAAGTAAATTAAATCTAATAAAACTTTAGGGTAATCTTAATTCTGAAAAAATTTGCAAAATCCTTTTGGAAACGATATCTCATTTACTATTACTACAAAGAATTGAAAAATACGGGAAACTATTGTACACACACGGCACGCGTCACTTTTTTTTGCTGGTTCCGGGTATTTTTAAAATAATGTGTTAGAAACCTTCTTGATGAATGTCATATAATATGGCTGAAGATGAGGAAGAATTAATTTCTCAATCTAATAGGAATGTTACGGCTTATGATCCTTCGTGTATAACTTTTACAACAGAGATTCCAGAATTCGAATTGGAGTTCGGATTCATGAATTCTTTATCGTGTTTTTATGGTAAACATAATTAAGATGCTCAAAAATTTATTAGGGAGTTTGCACACAAAGTAAGCACGTTAAAACCTAATGATATAGAAATAGATTATTTTAAATTAAAAGCTTTTCCTTCTATATTAAAAGGCTACGCTTTAGATTGATTATTTTACTTCCATCAAAATTCTATAACCAATTGGTCAGAGATACTACAAGTCTTTCTTGATCAATATGTCCAATTAAGACAAATTAGTTTATATTGACAAAAAATAGTAATGCTAGAATGGAAATTGGATAAACTTTTGATGAATTTTGGGATAGGTATCAAACGTTGATTTCATTATGTCCAATACATGGATATACATAAAAAAAACTTTAATGTAATATTGTTATGAAGGATTAAATCACTTAGAATGAAGATTCTAAAACACAGTATGTGAAGGGTTTTTGCTCGACACAATACTAACTTTAGCCAGAGAAGCAATAAATAAAATGGCTAAATAATATAAGCAATATGGTGAGAAGAATGAATTAATTATGGAAAATTTTAGAGAAATGAATAAAAGGACATATACAACACCACACGATAAGATAGATGAGCTAAAACTCATGGTTAAATTATTACTAAATAATAGATCAAACAAGGTAAAACCTTGTGTTTTTTTGGTAATGAATTAAGTCATTCTAATAATGAATACCCTTTGACATAACAAACTAAAATAGAAGAAGCTAATGTTATAATGAACTAATATGATGGATTTGTTGATCCCACATATAAATTTAATATTTATACAAATTATTCATAGCCAAATGTAGGTAATCGTGTTAACAATCAGGGTTATCAAAGGTATAAATCATTGAATAATTCAGAAAGAGAAAAAGATCAAATAATTCAAACATTACAAAATGATATGATCGAATTGAAAACCAATTGAGTTAAACGACAACACAAATGAGTGAATTTGTAAATCAAAGGAAACTAGCATCTCAACCTTTTCTTACTTTATATGAAAAAAGCACCAGCCATAACATTAAGAAGTGGTAAGCAGATGGATGAACCTAAAATTTCAAACCAATTAGTTTTAGAAAAAAATAGAAACAAAACTAGAGACAAAAATTGAAGTAACAAGTAAGAGGGTTCCCAACAAAAAAGGGTGATGAGCCTGATACAGACATATCGATTAATATAAAACCACCAGTCCCATATCGTTTGAAAAATAATAAAAATGTTAAGAAATTGTAGAAAGGAAAACAAATCTCTGATACATTAAAGAAAGTGGTAGTTAATATACCTCTATTTGAAGTCATTCTAAATGTACCTAAGTATCAACAATTTATAAAAGATTTATGCACTAATAAGATTAAGGGTAGTGAAAAGGTGATTCTAGGAGAACACATATCAGCACTAATTCAAAAGAAATTATCTCCTAAATTTTCTTAATCTAGAATATTTTTCGTTCCATGTATAATTGAAAATATAAGAATTTCTAAAGCATTGTGTGATCTGGGAGCTTCCTTAAACGTTATGCCTTTATCTATTTATTTGCAAATGAAGAATAAACATTTAGAGAAAGTAGTATAGTTGTATAATTAACGGATAGATCCACTGTTAAACCGATAAGGTTACTTGAAGATGTACTTGTCAGGGTTAATGATTTAGTCTTCCCAGCTGATTTCTATGTTTTAGATATGAAAGAAGGTAATTTCTCTAATAGAAATTCTCTAATTTTAAGAAAACCATTTTTGAAAATTGCAAAGGCAAAGATTGTTGTTTCAAATGGAACATTAGTAATGAAAGCAGATGATGATACATTGAGTTTTAATATATATTATGCAATTAAATATCCATGGATGTCTCTTCCTTATGCACATTAGATATGATAAGCACATTAATAGACATATTTTTTAGAAAAAATAAAATAAGTAAATTGGAATTGGTAATAAAAGATTTAGAGGAAAATAATGATAGAGATGAGGAAACAAAAGAGATAATAAGTACTTCGAAATCATAAAATGAACTACCAGAACTTACTTATTACCTACATTTATCTGGATCTCATTCAAAACTTTTACCTTATATAGTTAAAGCTCCAATTGGATCTAAAAACTTACCAGATCATTTGAAATATGTTTATTCGAGAGACTATAATAATTTACTAGTGATAATTTCTAACAAACTGACGAGATTAGAAGAAGATATGCTAATAAATATACTGAAAGAATTTAAAGGAGCAATAGGACAGACTATAGCTGATATAAAAGGAATAAGTTCAGCTATGTGTATGCATAGTATAAATCTAAAAACTGACATAAAAACTTCTAAACAAACTCAATGTAGATTAAACCTGCCTTTGATAGACATAGTAAAAGCTTAAATATTAAAATTTTTAGATGTAGGAATGATATTTCTAATAGCTGATAGCAATTAAGTAAGCCCAATCCAAGTAGTTCCTTAAAAGACATGAATTATTGTAATAACAAATGAGCAAAAAGAATTAGTACCAACTAAAATCCAAAATGGTTGGTGGGTATGTGTAAATTATAGGAAGTTGAATGCCTCAACTACAAAGAACCATTATACACTCTCGTTTATAGATCAAATGTTAGAAAAATTAGCTAGAAAAACTCATTACTATTGTGTAGATGGTTATTCAGGATTTCATCAAATACCTGTAGCCCTTGAAGATCAGGAAAAAATAACTTTTACCTACCCCTTTGGTACATTTGCTTATAGACGTATGTCTTTTAATTTATATAATGCCCATGCAACTTTTCAAATGTGTATGGTTAGTATTTTCTCCGATTATGTGGAAATTTTAATTGAAGTCTTCATGGTTGATTTTACTGTTTATGGTAATTCTATCGATGAATGTTTAGTTAATTTAAGTAAAGTGCTTAAAAGATGTATAGAAAAGAATTTAGTATTAAATTATGAAAAATGTCATTTCATGGTAGATCAAGGACTTATATTAGGACATATAGTGTCACATAAAGGAATAGAGGTAGATCTAGCAAAAACTCAAGTAATCAAAACATTACCTTATCCCACTATGGTGAGAGAAATTGTTTCATTTCTTGGTCATGCTAGATTTTATAGAAGCTTTATGAAAGACTATTTTAAAATAACACAACCTTTAAGTAAAATCTTACAAAAAAGACGGTCCTTTTGAGAATACCAATGATTGAAAGATAGCATTTAAAAAATTTAAAGATTTTTTAATAACCACACGTGTGATTAAATCACCGATTGGTCACTACCTTTTTAAATAATGTGTGATGCAAGTAACTATGCAGTTAGAGCTATTTTAGGTTAAAAAGTAGGAAAAGATTCTCATAATATATATTATGCTTCTAGGACACTAGATCTAGCTAATAGAAGTATACTACTATTGAAAAAGAACTTTTCGCGATAGTGTTTGCCCTAGAAAAATTTAGACCTTATTTATTATAAACAAAAGTAATAGTTTATTCAGATCATGCAGCATTGTGATACTTAATGATAAAACAAAATGCTAAACCAAGACTAACAAGATGGATACTACTCATACAGGAATTCGACCTTACTATAAAAGATAAGAGAGGAGTCAAAAATCTAGTAGCAGATTATTTAAGTAGGTTAGAAAATGGAGAACCACCTATACCATTAAGGGATGAATTTTTATATGAACATTTGTATAGTATAAAGACTAATGGTCCATAGTATGTTGATATAGTTAATTATCTCACCACCATATGCTTTCACCTTATTTGATGAGAGCTTAAAAGAATAAAATTAAAAAGGATTCTAAACATTATTTATGGGATGATCCTTATTTATGAAAATTTTGCACCGACTAAATAATTAGGAGATGTATAATAAATTATATCTCATTGTCATACTTATGACTACGGAGGACATTTTGGTCCACATAGAACAACTCATAAAATTTTAGGCTCTAAATTCTTTTGGCCCACTCTATTTCGTAATTGTTTTATTTATACAAAATCAAATTGTCAACCAACCAGAAAATTAGGACGTAGAAATCAAGTGCCTTTACTTCTTATTCTTTTTGTGAAATGTTTGATGTATGGGTAAAAATCTCATGGGACCTTTTCCACCATCGAATGGTTATGTTTATATTTTACTTGTAGATTTTCTTTTAACAAGAAAAATAGATAGAAAAATATGTAGAGACTGCGAAGTAATACCTGGTGAAGCACTTACTACCCAACATATAGTACTTCATATTAAGCTAACACGATGACATAATACGAATAAAAGAGTTAGCGACCCTAGAATAAAATGGTGGAACCAAAAACATAGTAAACAAGTAGAATTTAGAGAGAAACTACTAAAGGAAAATGTTTGGAATCTTGACTTAGATGCTAATATAATGTGGCTAGAAACGAGTAGTTTCATAAGGAGAGTGAGATCAAACGTATTAGGTATATCTAAGGTGTTGGGACCTCCAAAAAGGAAACATGGTGGTGGAACGAGGATGTCCAACGAGCAATTAAGACTAAAAGAGAGATGTATAGAAAATACCTAAGTGTCAAGATGAAGATGGTACAATCAATATAGAGAAGCTAGAAAACAAGCTAAAAAAGTAGTTAGTCAAGCTAAAATAAATTTCATTGAAGATCTATATACGAGGTTAGGTAATAGAGATGGCAAAAAATATATATATATAGGCTAGCCAAATCAAGAGATAAAAAGAAACAAGACCTAAGTCATATAAGATGTATTAAAGACGAAAATCAAAATGTTTTAACACGCGAGGAGGATATTAAGGAGAGATGGATAAGTTACTTTGATAGTTTATTTAATGATGGCCAATGTGATACTATAATAGATGAAGATCCACACCAAGAAAGAAATGTAAACTATACACACAATATTAGAATTGTAGAAGTTAAAGAGGCATTAAAAGGAATGAAAATAGGAAAAACATGTGGCCCATATGAAATACCTATAGAGGTTTGGAAATGCTTAGGAGAAATTGGGTTGACTTGGTTAACAAAACTTTTCAATAAGATTTTAAAATCAAAATGGATGTCAATGGATTGGAGAAGAAACACGCTTCTACCAATCTTCAAAACAAAGGAGACATTCAAAGTTGCTCAAACTATTGGGGAATTAAACTTATGAGTCACACTATGAAACTTTGGGAGAGGATAATCGACAATAGGCTAAATAGAGAAACAACAATATCAAAGAACCAATTTGGTTTCATGCCTGGGAGGTCAACTATGGAGGCGATTTTCCTTGTAAGACGATTGTCAGAAAAATATAGAGAAAAGAAAAAAGATCTTCATGTGATATTCGTGAATTTAGAAAAAGCATATGATAGGGTCCCTGGAGATGTTCTCTGGTGGATTCTAGAAAGAAAAAGAGTGCATGCTAGATACATATACACTATTAAGGATATGTATGATGGAGTAGTAACGAGTATAAAGACATTTGGAGGAGCAACAAAAGAATTTCCTATTATGATAGGACTACATCAAGGATCGGCTTTAAGCCCATATCTATTTACTTTAGTTATGGATGAACTAACTAGACATATTTAAGAGGATATACTATGGTGTATGCTATTTGCAGATGACATTGTCTTAGTGGATGAAACTAAAGATGGAGTGAATAGAAAATTAGAACTCTGGAGGAATACATTAGAATCTAAAGGCTTTAAGTTGAGTAGGACGAAAATTGAATACATGCACTGTGAGTTTAGAAACACTAGACATCGAGATGATGGAGTGGTAAAATTGGAAGAAATAAAAGTTCCTAAGGTAAACCACTTTAGATACCTAAGATCAATCATACGAAATGATGGTAACATTGAGAATGATGTCACACAGAATTCAAGTAGGATGGAAAAAAATGCGGAGTGCAACATGGGTGATTTGTGATCGAAATGTTTCTACTAAGTTAAAAGAAAAATTTTATAGGGCCACAATTAGGCCATCTATGCTTTATGGAAGTGAATGTTGGGCGGTAAAGCAACAATAATTACTTAAAATGAACGTAGCAGAAATGAGGATGCTTAGGTGGATGTGTGGTAAAACTCGTAAAGATAGAATAAGAAATATAAAAATTCAAAGACAAGTAGGAGTAGCACCAATTGATACAAAGATTAGGGATAGGTGGTTGCGATGGTTTGGTCACCCGCAAAGACGGCCTACAAATGCTCCAATTAGAAAACTTGACTCAGTAGAGACTGTAGAAATTTGATGAGGTAGGGGCATACCAAAGTTAATATATGACGCATTAATTATGAGGGATTTGAATGGTTTGCAAAGCTCACCATCAATTGCACTTAATCAAGCACAATGAAAAAGGTTTATCCATGTAGCCGACCTCGGTTAATTTGGGACTGAGGCTATGTTGTTGTTGTTGTTGTTGTTGTTGTTGTTGTTGTTGTTGTTGTTGTTGTTGTTGTTGTTGTTGTTGTTGTTGTTGTTGTTGTTGTTGTAGATTATGTGTCTAAGTAGGTAGAAGCAAAAGCTACTAAAACTAATGATTCAAAAATAGTGGTTAAAGTTCCTTAGATCAAAGGTTTTTACACTTTTTTGAGCACCTAGAGCACTTATTAGTGATAGATGTTCACGTTTTTGTAATCAATTAATTGATAATCTACTACATATCACCAACAAACTAGTAGACAAGTTGAAATCTCAAATAGAGAAATTAAGTCAATACTTACAAAAATAGTTAGTCCAACACGTTAGGATTGGAGTCTTAGATTAAAAAATGAATTATGGGCATATAGAACAACATTAAAAATGTCCACAGGTATGACACCTTATAGGTTAGTATTTGGAAAAACATGTCATTTACTAGTAGAATTAAAACATAAAGCCTATTGGGCAATAAAAGCATGTAACATGAGTTATAATGAAATATGAAACTAACATAAGTTGAGTGCTCAAGAATTAGAAGAACTTAGGAGTGACACTTATGAAAATACATTAATTTGTAAAGATAAACCAAAGCATTTCATAATAAGAAATTAGTTCGTAAAATTTTCAAATAAACAATAATAATCCACTCTTTTGTGTTCAATTTCTTGAAAAAATCTATACAAGATAGATAAGACCTTTTATGGTTATGAATTTATTACCTCATGACACAGAAGAAATAGAAAGCTTTGAAACAGGAAAAATATTTTAACGGTTATAGGTTAAAACCTTATTATGATTATTTTGTTGAACAAGATATGAAGATCATCAATCTCGTGCCTGAAAAACAAAGTCCGCAACATAATGAAAAGAAGTTCAATGTTCATAGCAATGCGAGTGAAACCGTTAAGGAAAAAATAATTAAACTCTAGATGTATAAAAAGCCTCGCAATAAGAAGAAAAATCAAATAAGCATCAACAAGAAGAGCCATAACCTAAAGCGTAACAGTAAGCAAGGAAGCAACCAATGAAGAATAATTTACTTATAAGCAGTTGAACCTTCAAATCTAGGACAACTTTTCAAATTTACAAAGATGATCCAGGGAAACTTTTCCCATGTGATGATCAATGAAGTCAGTTTTCCTGGTGTTCTACTTGACACCGCAACTGATATGATATCTTGCCAGAATAATATTCAAAAAGGCTAAGTTGAAAATTGATTTTATACCACCTTTGGTTGTTAATAAAACAAATGGTGCTAAGATCTTTCCAACTAGGAATGTCGATGAATGTGCCTGTGCAAGTGGACAGTTCAATGTATCTCACCAACTTCTACATGGTACCATAGATTAACAAGGATGACTTGATATTGATGGTATAGACTTTTCTCAAGAAAGCTGAAGCTATTCAATGTAGAAAAACGTATAGTAATGCTTAAGATGGGAATGATTATGTGCCTTTAGGATGGTTACGAGATGGATGATTACGTCAATGAACATAATTATGATGATGGCTATGAAAGGGATAATTACTGCCGTGATTATTACCCTGAAGAGGACAACTACTACAAGTTTAGTGGACCTATCAAAGGATGTTATGAAATGCTAAGAATGATAAATAAGGTGAAAATATCAAAAATGATGAAGAATCGGTTGATGGTTAGTTTGACTCGCTCAAGCTGGATGATGAGTGATCTTATCTATCAAGTTGAGCTAACAACAATAAATAAAAGTGCTCTATGGGAGGCAGCCCATACTTTATCTTTAATTTCAGTTTTAATATTAGGATTAGTTAGTCGTATTTATATTCCCTTAACTTTTGACTCTTATAATGGGGGTATTTCGGAATATAATTCTAGAATAATTTCATATAAGGGGGTTGATCGAGCTAATGTCTTTTCGTATTTAGCTGATTTAGGATAGTTAGAATATATATATTCTCTCTTTTTTTTAACTTTCTTTGGGGATATTTCCAATTGAGAGGGGTATAATCGAGTTGTTTTTCAGTTGAACTACATTTGTCTTTAATAAAAGTAGTTAGTTAGTAATATAATATTTCCTAGTTACAAATCAAAATCTCATTTTAAGATATTTCTTATTGAATACTAATCAATTCTACCCTAAATATGATGAATATGTGTGAAAAATTAGTAACATATTTGTTAAATTGGAAAATAAGTAAAAATTGGTTAGCGATTTCCCAGCAACACCAAATAACACTGGAATCGCTGGAAAATTGGCATCGGTTTTCATAATTTTTAGTGTAAAAATAAGTTAATCATTTATCAGCTGATTCACGTTTATATTAGGGTTTCTAAGCAAGTCGATAGACCATTGAGACTAATTTTCAGCGATTAAATTAGGGAATAGTCAAGGAATCCACTTAGACTTTGATTCGCTGAGCACAAATCCGTGTTTTGAAAACAGAACCCCAAATCGACAAACCATAAACTCTTTCACACCTAAAACCTTAGCACCCATTGGATTATTGATCGATTTTTTTCTAGATTCAACCCTTCAAAGTTTAAATTATAACTTATTTATGTGTATCTCACCTTTTTTAGGAGTGATTCAACCTAAAATTTTGATATCATGTTCATACAACCAAGTTAGGGCTTATGTAGGTATTTGTTGAATTGAAGCTTGGAGATGGAGTTAAGGAGCTAATAGAGCATATTACTTGGGGATTCACTCTCAAAAATGTAAAATTAATACTCTAGCGTTCTTTTGATTCCGACATTTTTAAAATTTGATTTTTGATGATATTTTTGGCGATAGTGGTTGATGAAATTTTTATTACAAAATTATTTTTGAAATATGAGTTTAGATATAAAATTTTCAATTTGGATATGGGTTTTTAAATGTGTTTTGGGGTTTTTATGAGTTTTCCAATATATACATAATTATGATAGGAATATGTCAATAAAACTATTTTAGACGTACTATTTTCAACTCTTTCGAGATTCAATAATAAAAAAAATTTCGCAAACTTTTTTTTCCATACCTTGATAGTTTGAAGTTTTCAATACAAGATTTAAATTTACTTATTTCATCGTAGTTGAGTAAATTTATGGTGGGAGAAGTTAAAAGATGAGGTAGGAGTAGTAAGCAAGATTAATGGAATAGGGTATTGCAAGAAAAACCCAAGCTGAAGTATGCAGGCGCCTAATGAATATTATAGCTACTGAGTTTAGTATTAGAAAACTTGGACCTGGGAGGGCTGAGCTTAGAGAACAATCGCTATAGTCATCGGATGAGGAAGAATATATTGTCAATTCAAAACCTAATCATGTAGCGCGTTACGATTTTTTGTTGTTTGTGAGACCTAAAGGCAAGATGAGGGTCATAATTCTAGAGAGGATTTAGTATTTAGAATGTGAGCAAATATGAGGGTAAGATTGTGGGCATCATCAAAATCGATGATGGGAGCAACTTTTGAGGACTATACGAAGGAGAGAGAGGATGTTTGAAAATTATGCGACAAGTTTATGCAAATGAGAATGTTAGTAAAGAATGGGATAAAGTAGTAGTACAAGGGAAGAAAATTGTTATTTCGCCTATTCGATTGAATAGATTTTTTGGTCTACCACGAAACAAAAAAGGATGGATGAGGATTATGTGAATGTCATTTATGTTAATAAGGAATCTTATCCTAATGAGATGATCCAAGACACATTGGAGATACCTCTGGGAAAGGGATTTGCACTTGATAGTGCTTGATAATGAAGGACAATCAAAGTTTATTGAAACCACCTATTTTAGAAAAACTATGAAGAGTTGGAGTTATATTATAGCTGCATATTTTTATCCATCCAAGCAACATTTTGAAGTGAAAAAAAACCGATGTACTTTACCATATATTGATGAAAAAGTATATTGATGTTGGGAAGGGTATACACGACTCTTATAAAGTTTGTCATGCACACTAAGAAGAATGGAGGACTACCATTCTCAGTTTTAATCACTCAATTGTGTAGGCAAGCAAGGACAGGTTTCGATCCTGAGTTCGATTTATTTCCCAAGAAGACAATAAATGATGCGAAAGTACGAAGAATGAAAAAAGTGGTAGGATACAATCACTTGGATGATGAAAGAGAATAATTTTATACAATAAATGCAAGAGAAGCAAGAAGGTAGAGCATCATAGAAAATAGAAGGTATATAAAAGAAGTCGCAAAGAAAGCAAAAAGATTGATGGCTCGAGTGAATGTGCCAAATGTTGATACGAGTTCGGCTCCATCTTCGTCACAACTGAGGACAAAAAGATTTTTTGGACCATATTTTCTTCACTTATGTGTAGCCAAACAAAAATTCAAAAAAAAAAAAAGAAATGATAGCAGTAAATGAGAGGACTTTACAACATTATCATTCTATGTCTAAGAGAAGGTATGACAATCATTTACAAGATTCTAGGAGAAACATCAACAATCCATCTTTGCAGTTGAAGTTTCTAACTAAAACTTAAAACCTTCCTGATAGTTATGTTTCACAACCTTCTGCATGAATGGATGAAGATGATGAAGATAACGATGAATTTACTTCTACACACCGCTATATGTAGTTTATTTTCTTTTTTATGAAATGAATGAATGAATGAATGATTAAATCTATTAATATTAATTTAGTTTTTGCTTATGAATGAAATATGTTCTCTTTGCATTCCATTCATATGAAGTTTGTAGAATTCAATATTTGTCTATTTGATTACCTTTATTTTACATATCAATTCATTTATACTTCATGAATTATATTTGTTTTGTTGGAAACCCAACTTAAATTTTCAACCTTAGGACAAGGTTTAGATTAAGTTTGGGGGTATTTTAGGTGAAGCATAACAAGCATAACTAAGAAAGAAAAGAAAGAAAAGAAAGGTAGAAAATAAGTTCAAGAATTGATCCAAAAGGTTCAAAATCTTGATCCAATATTCAAGTGAGTTGACGAAATTTTTCAAATTTCTATCAAGTTCAAGTAAGTATGAATTTTTTTTTACTTTATTTTTAATTAGGAATATAATATAATGAATACGAATATATGATAGATTTTGAATGGAAGTGATATTTTTATTACCCAAGTGGATTTTAAGATAGAAAAAATTATACCTTTTTTTGTTAACTTTAGTATTTGATGTATGCACTTTGTCTAACACGTTTTAAACGATATATTTAATGGCATCTTGGCAAAATTCCACTTGATTTTGATTGTGTTTCTATTATAAGTTATTTTCTAAATCTAAGATTAATCTAATGGCTTTTGTGTTTTGATATTCTACAATAGCCATCATAAGCTTGATGCTTGTCAGTGGAGATTGAGAAAACTTATATTGTGTACTTGCATTGGTATTGAACTTTAAGTTCTAAGGGGTATTACATTGGGTGGTTGAGTGATCATTAAGGGATGTCTCGTTTTATCTAAATTAGTTTATTCTATCATAACTTCTATTTACTTGTGGGTAATATGTTTCCATTTGAAGATCACTTCTATTTAAAACTTTTATCATTTGAAGTTAAGATGAATTAGAATGAAATCAATATATAAAAAATGAAAAGAGAATATGATTGAGTGCATTTCTTTGCTCGAGATAACAAAGTGTTAAGTTTGGAGGTATTAGATAAGTCAATAATTAGACATATTTTTTAGTGTAATTAAGGTTAATTTTATATATAAATGATTATATTATACTAGATATTCTTGTTTTGTAGTTTTAGATTTTAGTTAGGAGAAATGAAGAAATGGAACAAAAAGGGGAAAATAGTAAAACAATCAATTATAGAACAAAACTAGTGATTAGCCAACGATATGAAAATATACAAAAATCGCCACCAAAATCGGCAGCAGAGAAGAGCCTGTGAATCATCAAAGAATTGGTGTTTACACTAGGAATCACCAGATGAATCGGTGGAGCACATAAAGCTAAATCCTGTGATTAACTCAACAATTTGTGAACAAAATGGGATCACTAACAAATCGCCGAGGTCGATGACAAGTTTTTTAGATAAAAACAAGGAATTTGAGTTTATTTATGATATGTATATTTATGGAAATTATAAATAAAACCTTAATGCTTCGAAATTGAGTCTCTGAAAACACTATCGTAAGCCTTCAATTAGTCATTATTAGTTTAAAAAGACTTTTCAATTAGGTTTTAGTTTATTGCTTTTGGAGACTCTTTGGACATTCAAGACTTATTTAATAAAGGTATTTTACATTAATGACTTTCAATCATTTATTTAGTGCAATGTTTATTATTAATATGTGTGAGTAGTTTATTATTCTAAACAATACTTTGGACATGATTGTAAACCATTCATTAATTCATAATGTAGAATTTATTTGCTTAATGCTTTAAACCAATCACATACGTCAATCATAGTTTTCATAAGTTGTTTTTGCGTATTACAACTAATGATTCTTTTATTAAGTGCATAGTGACCAATATGTTTCTTAGGTATGACTAGCATAATTTTAGTTTTCATTTAGTTTGGATTAGGTATGACTTTTATTGAGTATTAATGTTATCATATTTCTATTTTATTGTGTTATATCCAATTAGTAGATTTGCAAAGATAAAGATATGGCTTAATTCCATTGAATATAAAAAAGTCAATAGTTTGCCAAATGCTATCAACCTATTGTGATTATATAATATTTAGGATCATATAAATATCGAATATAAATATTTAAGATGTATTTTATTGTGTTTTATCCAATTAGTTGATTATGACTATAATTTAACAAAAAATTCTAGATATGACGGTTTACATATCATTATTTAAGATGTATTATTTTGATATTTAATGGATATTGAGTTTTTTAATTATTTGTTTGGATTGTATTAGATTAGTTTATTGAATTTACATTACTTATAGTCAAATTATTTTAATTAATTGATTTTTTGTTTTTAGATCGATATTGTTTAGTTCTCGTTTTAATTAGATTAGTTAAATTAAAGTAAATTCAATTCAATAAAAATTTAAGATAGCCTTAATTTGGAAGAGATTTGTAAAATCCATGTGGAGAAGATATCTCATTTACCACCTATATAAATGATAGAAAAATATAGGAAACTATTGTGCACGCACACGCGTGTAAAGTACCATCCACTCTCCCCAATGAAACAAAATAACGAAGCGTCTAGCTTCAATTTGTGGCTTAACTAGAATATTAGGGAAGGTTTCGGCCATGGTTTGATTTGCTATTTTTTCGTTGTAATGGTTTCATTTCTATTTGTAGCTTAAGCATAATAATTTTTAACCCTAGTTTGACACACTTTCTACACAATTTGATTAGTTTTTGTCTTTGCATTTTTTCCATTAATTGTCTGTGAATTTGGATTTTTCTTTTTTTACTTTGCAAATTTGTAATTTGTGGCATCCAGCATAATTTAATTTAATTTTTTTTTAAAAGAGATTAGATAAAGGTTCGAAACCCCTACGTAAGCCTTTGAAGATATTATAGCAGTTCTAAACACCTATAAAATCTCTGGAACTTGTTGGAGTTTAGAACCATCATCTTAACGTCTGGGAATATGTTAACAATTTTAAAGATGACACTTTTGTAGAGGTCAAAAACCCTATGAAAGGTCTTTTATAAAGGTTTAAAACCTTTATTAAAAGCAGAATCTATTTTAGTGCCATAAAACCAGGCAACTTAGTAGGGTGAGATAAAGAAACCTAAGGCGCCTTGTTTATATGAGATTCCAAAAAATAGGACGTTCATTGAAGGGAACATTATTTACAAGAATTTGAGGGAATCAAACTTGACTGAGAGATAACAAGCTATTTTTTCCAATCCTTATATCCCAAATGTGCTTGAATGCTGGAGTGAGATTTATTCCAAATGAAAACTTTAATATAGAAGACTAACGAGTAATTGATGAGGAGCTCATGTTCAATTTGGAATAACTCATTGGATACAAGGACTCAAAAAATGAGAGAAATCGCAAGAGTGATAGACTTGATGCCACGTTGTTAACCAAGGAAGCCGAGGATCAAGCAGCAACAAAAGCAACAACACCGAAGTTTGCTTAAAAGTGAGGAATGAAGGATATGGATAGGATGAGGCTAATTAGCAAAGGTTTGCTAAGGGCTATGTGTTTCTAGACTCTTTGATATGATAGTAGGATTTGGTTAGTCCTAAGGTTTTTTACCAGCTCCACCACCACAGGCACTGATACCACCACTTGAGGATTTCACTGTGGTTATGGGATGTTGAGATGACATATGGAATATCATGGTTATGGGATGTTGAGATGAGGAAGCAATATATAGAAGATAGGGCTCAATATCATGAACCCTTTGATATGATAGCAGGATTTGGTTGGTCATAAATTTTTTCATGTTATTTGCATATCATCATATAGATATAGCTATATACGAGAGGAACAGAAGGTTGAGACCTAGTGATAGGTCTATCAGATTTCCAGATGCACCAAACTACGTGTTTGATCCAAAAGTGGTGTAGAATAGAAAAGTAAAGTGTCTTTTGACACAATCTTTTACTGGAGCCGACGATGGTGGTGGTGGTGTGATGATGATTGATGATGATGATGATGCACAATCCTAGAGTCTGAGTCTTAAGATTTCTCTAGGTTTTCGGGAGGTGAGAGATACATTAATATTGCTTATTTTTAATTTGGGATATTTTGACACTTTAGTAGTTATTTTATCTTTATGTTTAGTATTATATAGTTATCAAATTATATTATATATGTTTGTATGTTTTATGTTTTTATATTTCAAGCTTGTTTTCAAACCTTGATGAAAAGGTTTGGTTTAAGTTTGGGGCATCAACACCATAGAAAGTGGTAAGAAATGATGAATTAAGGATAAACACTACAAGTATGATCGTAAAATTTATTTTTGAAATTGTTAAAGAGGAAAAATAACCGTGTATTTTGTTTTCTATTTTATTTACTTATTATTTAAAAGTCATATGAGTAGTATAGATTAGGTTATATATAGTAGTATAGTAACAAATGAATAAAGTATATCATTTGCACAGTTCATGCCTTTAATGAGGATGAGTAAGAATACGAGTATCCAATTGATATGAAACTCAAGAGAATATTATTATTTTTGAAGTAAATAAGAATTGTGGCAAACAATGGTATAATTTCATGATTAGAAACTTATAGTTAGGGAAGACCTTGATCTTGAAACCAAAGTAAAAAAGAATACAATAACACTTCTTGTGAAAAAAATTAGATCTCTAAAAATTCTATAATAAGTATGAATCTTACTCGAGTTCAACATAAATAAAGACTTATAGCCTGTTTGCTTCACATTTTAGTGAGTCCTAAGGTCATGGGATTAATTTGTGATGGGACTAACACATGGGTTTAGATGGTTTAGTCTCATTTGTGTATCTTATTTGGTTGGGAGTTTTAAGGTTGGGATTAAATGTGGTTGTAATGGTACATTTACTAAAACACCCTTGCATAAGTTACACTTCCAACGCTCATTTTCACGCTTTCATCCCCTTCTGTTGTCGTTCATCGTGACCTCCTCACCTTATTTTCATGCGTTCATCCCCTTATTCCTTCCTTCCATCGTGAGCTCAATCTGCTGCTACAGCTGTGGTGACCAAAAGGTCGGAACAACGGTGAAGAAAAAGAAGCAGAATAGCGAATGAAGATAAGGGAAACATGTTAAATACATTGACAAGACCAATCGAACGACATGACACAACCGAAGAATAATACTAGTGAACGAAGCTTACCTTCTCGCATTTCTTGCTGTTCGATTTTGGGTATTGGTCAATCGTCTTCTTCTTCGAGACAACGGTGGTGACGAAATAGGGTTCCTCCTCTTCGGTTCCTCCTCTCCTTCTCAAGTTTGTCGATGTTTGATTTTGGCTGTTGGTCGATCGTCTTCTTCTTCACGACAGCGGTGGTGACAAAATAAGGTTCCTCCTCTTCAGTTCCTCCTCTCCTTCTCACGTTTGTCGCAGTTCAATTTCGGCGCAAGCACGATCGTCTTCTTCTTCGCAACAACGTTGGTGATGAAATAGGGTTCCTCCTCCTCAGTTCCTCCTCTCCTTCTCGAGCAAGCGGTGGTGATTCGGTGAAGCAGCTGTGATTCGGTGAAGCAGTGGTGAATCGGTGAAGCAGTGGTGATTCGGTGAAGAGAGAAAAACATGTGAGGGGTAAATTGGTAATCTCCAATAACCACCCACTTGTGATTAGCTAATCCTACCAAAATTGGTGGTATTGTTTAGTCCCCTCTCATGCCCATTAGCTAATCCCGTGGCCTAACTTAATCCTCCAAGCGAACACCAAATTAACCAATCCAATGTGGCTAATCCGACTTAAGACGGTGAAGTAAACATGCCATTAATACTAAAAGGGGAAGAGATATGCATGGTATTAATAAAAAGTTAAAATTAAAACTTGATTAATACAAATGAAAGTGAGAAATGCTAATAAGAGCTTTTAAGAAAAATTAGAGAGTTTGACAAGTTTTACAGGAAGGGGCAGAGAACTTGATGGTTGGAAAAAGTAAAAACGGAATCCAAAGGAAAAGGAACATGGATCGTATAAATAAGAAAATTTAAGGAGAAAAGAAAAAAGATATATAGAAAGAAAGAAATGCAGAAGTCAATTAAAAACTTTTCAAGTGAAAAGATTTAGCTCGAATACAAGCAACTTAGTTGAGTTAAGTTTTCCTTCCAACTAAATGAAGTCCTATAGACTCTCGAAGTATTAAAGTTTACAATTAGTATGATCTATACTTATTTTGAATTCTTGAGCTTAATGAGAAATTATGAAATTGTACACATGCTGCTTGAGTATCAGGTGAAGTAAACTAGTGAGTAGTGATGGTCTTGGTCATAAACTACTTTTGATTTTTGAAAGTAAATTATATGTGTTGTTAAAGTTATGTGTTTTGAAAGTACTAGTTATTATGAAGAAAAACTCTAGAGTGGATTATTAATTTAAACTTATTTGAATGAAAATATACTCCATGAACTATGTAAAATGAGTAATGACAATAAGTAGTATTAATATTTGTTTATAGTAGAATACACTTTTGCTCGGGATGTGCAAGATCCTAAGTTTGGGGATATTTGATAAGTAAATTATTAGACTTATATATAGGACTCGTTTATGTAAAATTGATCTAAATATCCCGGAATGAGCTCTAATTGATGGTTTTTATGTATTTTTAGGTTTAAAAGGCATAAAAGAGACAAATGAGTGATTTCATGATGAAATAAGGAGAAAAGGCACAAAAACAAAGTGACATCGTGGAGGACACAAGTGATGTCATGAAGAATGAGCATGTGGCATGGAGAAGGCATGGAGATCAAAGGAAGAGATGCAGGAGAGTTCATGTTGTGCATGGAGTGGTGGCGTTGTGGGGTTTACACAGATGGCGTCGGGCAGTTGTACAGGCATCGTCGAGTGTATTGAGAGGAAAAAAATACACATGAAAAGTTAACGTTGTGGTTGCGCTTTCAACTTTAGATATGGAGTATGGATTGACTTAATAGAAAAATAGAAAGTTTTGGAATTATAGTTCGTTTAGATTTGTTAATTAGGGTTTCCAATTGTACTTTTAAGAGTCTTGGGGAGTATAAATAAGTATTAGAACGTGGTGAACTAATAAATTATGATATATTAGCAGCCACCATCATAGAATATATGAGAATAAGATATATTATTATGGTTTACATTAGATTTGAGTATCGAGAAGACTTTTAAAGGAGATACATTGAAGACTCCAATTGTGGTGATTCAGTATTGTTCTTTGATTTAATTAAAGTTATTTGATTTAATATTTGACTGAAATGAATACCCTAAATTTTGTGTTTTCATGGTAATGAGTAAGTATTCTATTATCTTAGGGATCAATAGATCATACGGTATGAATATTATGCAAGAAATATGAATTGATTATAATGTTTTAGAAGTGTAATGATTAGAATTTGTGTTTTTCTATGTGTAATGTTACGAACATCCTAATTACATGTTTGTTGATTAGGAGTTTTACAAGTTACCATGGCCATTGATATTTTTTAGCCGAATATGAACAACATTACCGTAAAATATATAACATCAATAAATAGTTGTTGATTATGGATACATGGATAGTATACTTAAGAGTCTATGAGACTTACATTATTCACACCGGTAGGTAGAGTTCTAGTTTGCACATTAAGATTTTTTTCACCATGACAGTAGATTGAAGTGATCATTAAGGAAATCGGTCTATTCTAATTATGCATTGCATACACATAAGAAAGATGAACGAAGTGTGATATGGGAGACGTAGTAATTCATTACCTAGGCAAAGTTGTGAACTAAGAATTTTCTAAATATAAGAATACAACTTGATTTACATTGTTTTGTAGGTTTACTTGTTTGTTTTTACAATATACACCTTTAAAATATTTCGTTGATCACATTATTACTACAATTGAACCGTTATACTTACAGTTACGATTATTTCTCAATTCAAATATACAACCCAAAATATTTTAAAGGTGTATATTGTAAAAACAAACAAGTAAACCTACAAAAAAGAGTAGCAAACAATCGTCGAGGACTCAAAGGTAGTCGGCGATCCTCTCTTGCTTCAGTCTACTACACGATAGATCTACAATTGTCAGCAAAGATGACAATTTCAGTGAGTAAATCCTGAAGCCACTTATCCACATTTTTTGAATAGAAGGATAGGTAACTAAAAGCATGTCCAAAAACAACTTCATACAAGAAGTTACCAGGGTAAACTATTAAATCGGTGAATGTGGATACAAAGACTAAAAGCATGATAGGAGTGATACTAAGCTTGGACATGTCTGGGGTGCCTTAGTCTTAACTCGAGTTGCCCTTCGGCCTATAGGAAGATAACCAACTACTCACAAGTAACGCCTTTTCGGACCATCAAAAGGAACCCAATCCTAACCCCAACCTCTTGGGGTGATTCCTCATGATACATTCGTGAGAATTCTTCGCCTTATCGAGACTAAGCCTGAAATGGCATCCTTGATACACTCTCAAAATCTAGCCTTAACATCTTGGTTAAACTAGGAACTCGACCCCAAGAATTCTTGCGGAATGTGCCCAGCTGAACCACTCAATCGAGACCTCATCCATCTTGAATAGCAACAACACACAAGTCATATTTGATTACGAATAACAACCACATCAACAACAAGTTTCATTTAAAAAAGATAAAAAATTATCAACAAAGGAAGTCAACTCAATCATGAAATGAACATGGAGTTCAAGTGTATAGAAATAAATGAACAAATTTCGTAAATAAAGACAAACAGTCTAAAGCAACTGTAATTAAATAGAATATAAGAAAAGAAATTGAGATAATTGCCTTGTAGGTTACTTACCTCAAATGAATGTAATTTCTAGCCTATATCGGCTCTCAACCATTTCAAACACGTGTTTCATGCCCTTTAAGTGCTCTCTAAGCTTCTAAGGCGTCCTAACAATTTTTTTAACTTGTTTTTAGGTTGGTTAAGTGGTTTTAAATTCTAATTTTTCACAAGCAACCACCTTAATAATTTTCTTATGTTGAAACCTACTTTATTAAATAAAGATAGTTTTGGTGCAATAACTTGTGAGTTAATTTCAATTACCAAAACTAAAAATTATGGATTGTAGTCCAGAGAGAAGTTTTTAGACCTATGTCCTAGCTTTCCGTAGAACTATAACATTTAGACAATTTTGATAAGAAGAATGACATATGAAACTTTTGCCACAATGACTCAAAACGGTTTTATATTCTGACTAGCAACTTTGAAAAATTCATTTCTCCTAAACCATATATTGAAAAGTCATGGTTTTTTCTTGAAGCCCAAAAACGTATCCTTGAATATGATACTAAAAGATGAGCTCAATCTAATAATAAATGTGGCTGCCACTAACTCCAAGGTGGCTATAGGATCCGCCACATCACATCACATGTCACCAAGCTCTGCCACATCATTGTCGTCTTATTTGTGATGCTACACGACCTAACTCATTTGTTACATATTTTACGATAAACACATGCTTAGCTAATTATTTGCCATGTGATTATTAGTAATTTAATTGGCTAGTTAGTCAATCTATCAAATTATAATATAATTTTATGACGGAAGTTTTCAAATATATAAGTATTTTTTGCATATTATCATAATTCCTAAGTAGTGAAAAACTCGACAAAATGATATCATGTATGTAAAAAAGGTGAAATAAATACACAAAGAGATCCATATACATGTATTAAGTGTTCTATAGTCCCCAAAACCCAATAAAAGTAAATATATATGTACAATAGTCAAACATAAGCTGGCGTAGAACAATTCTTAAAGGTAATCACCTAAAACTTCCTTACCTTTGCTCGTTAAAGGATCTGCACTCGGTCATCCCCACAAAAATAGATGACGAGTCAAGTGAGTAAACACCCAAAAGAAGACCATTAAGCATTCAATTAATAAAGAAGCTAATAATAATGTTAAAGAAACATGCGAAAATAAATTGGCAATTGTAGGAGCATCACATGAATAAAGAATACCAATGTAAACCAAATGGTTGTGTCGCGCATAATAGACTAGACTATACTTTGGATTCCCTCCTCAAGATCCATCCAGGAGGCGCACCTACTATTCCTTCACTTGGTCCTCTCAGTGGCTGGCGTAGACCCACGATACAGTGACACGTGTACGGACAAAGTAGGTTGGGTCTTCATTCACCGAGGACTCATAATACATAAGCTATAGTGTAGTGAACTAGAGCTCGTAAAACATAACACCGAATAAAACCCGATGGCGAGCAAAACTACTGATAGTTTAAACTAAACCAAAGAATGATAGAACAAGAAAACGAAAGCTACAAAACATTAGATAGAACAATCGAAATAGTTAAAAACTCAAGATGTGTTTCTTAATGGATTTACACACCTCAAATCACACTTCGAAGCCCTAAAGACACCCTACTCTGACCTCACTACGCTCTCGACTATCGTACCATAGCCCCAAGTCCCTCGAGATCTATTTCCAGTATTTTATAGTGACTTAAGGTGTTTAAATTAAGTTTAAAGTTCTATTTCCCAAAATAGCCCATTAATTTGGGACCATCTGTTGCAATGCAAATTAGACCATTATAAATTCCAAATCATCTAAGACATTTAACAAGAAAGTTTTTACTCTATATCTTAGCTTTACGAAAAGATCTAGTTTGCAAAATTCTAATTTAAAATGAAAGAGATATCAAACTACTACCAAAATAGCTCAAATTAGAATCAAATCCGACCTACAATCTTGTAAAAAATTATTTCTCCCAATTTTAGCTTCAAAATTATAATTTTCAGTTGCAAGGTAGCTAACAAACCCAACAACAACATACTAAAAATGAACTCAATCCAATAAGAATTGATAGAGTAATGCTTTGTCAAGACTCATTTATAAAAATCCCATAATAACATTTCAATTGCCTGATTGCATAGCATTTTTTAGCTAGAAAAAGTTTAAGTTTCAAAAATATTTCGGAGACAAAAGTTGTTCATTCTCGAGTAAGCTTTCCAATGGCATATGAAATTATAGAGGATAGATCAAAAACTTAACGTGCATGCATCAAAAATCTTCAAGAACACAATCCATTTGAAAAATCAATTTCAAATCCTTAAATTGGTGAACATAATGAACTCTCTATTCAAAAAAAAAAGACTAAAAAAACCAGTGAGCAAACTTAGAAATTCGTTTTTGAATCAAAATCCAAATTTTAGAGCTCATTTTAATAGAAAAGAGATGGAAAAAATGATCACTTTGGTTATAGCTATAAAATGCTTGTATTTACATCTTTAAATCACTAATTTTAACCCATTATTCCTCCTAGTTCTTGCTGAATTTTCCAACACAGCCCAAGAACAAACTTTATTATTGTTGCATGAAGAGATTTCCCACTAACTTAGCTATATATAGGTTATGTTAAAATCGATTGTGTTCATATATCACGAGGCAAATCTAATGGTCCTTATTAACTCTTAGTCCATTAACTTCCATCTTGTTGACACCAATTCCTAACTCAAATCACCTAGGACTCCATTCTAGTGCGAGTCTCGAGGCAAATCTATGACATTAGTTTTATTCATCAAACTTTAGTCATTTGTAATCAATTGATTCAATTAATTTAACTTAGGCGCTTTTATGCATATGTAGGCTTTAGGGTCTCAAATTAGCGTACTACCACTTCCCCTATTACCCAATTACCACGTATCTAGTGCCCCCATCTCAGCACACATCCAAGGTACGTCAATCCTTGATGTACCCGATTATTATGACTTAGCCGAAATTTTGATTATCTATTTTATGTCATATTCACCTTTGTTTTAGTCATTTTATTTAAGTTAACATTATAAGACTTATTGTACCAATACTACTCTTACCCCTTACTCGCATCGATACGCTTTACGAGACATTTACCTATCACACATTCGTACATATATTGCAATATAAATACACACATGCGATGATTTATGAAATACATAATAATTAACATCGCAATTATGCAACCAACAAACAAAAATAACGATTTATGCCCAGTCAGGTAAGTGCTAACCTATCCGAGGCATCCAAATGGGCCAGAGCAGGCACCCAAGTCTGAGATTAAACAAAAAAATAGTGTCAATAAATACTAGGCCATTATAAGAAATGAGGGAGTTATGCACAAACCCGTAGGACATTAGCAAAACAGTGAACCCAGAGATTTCAAATTTATCAACAAAGTTGCAAAGCCTTTTTAGAAATGAAAACAATCGAATTCCAAAATCTTTTAGTATGCAAAAGTTATTCCCTTTGAGTTACCTTTCAAATGCCACTAGAATGAGTTCATTTTGACTTAAAATGAGAAATTTATGACCAAATTACATAGACTGGTTCATAACAATATAATAAGACATTAGCAAAATAGTGAACCCAACGTCATAACTTTTTTATTTCAAAACTAAATTGAGAAATTATTAATAGCTAGATATCAGCATAAAAATGATATTTCAAAAATGTCATGGTTTTTGGATTCAAATACACATATATAACGGAACTTTCAAATTAAATAATATCATATTTGTTACCTAGTATGTGTAGTTGTTCCTAAGACTTAAATCTCCAACTTTAATTGATGAATTCTCCTCTAACTTGATGAATTTTCTATCATCAACCCCAATTTCCAACAACTCTTAACCTCTGAATCTTTATTTCAAATTTATGTTTCTTGCATGTTATGATCAAGCACTAAGTTTTGTTTATATAGTTTATTTTTTGTCCCAATCCTAGCCATACATCTAATGGATTTTTGTTCATCTAGATGATTTATCAATGGCTCTAACTAGCTCCCACCTCCGCTATTTCTATTATGTTGACATCAATTCCCAACTCAAATCTCCTAGGATTCCATTCTAATGCAAATCTCGAGGCAAATCTATGATGTATGATTTGTTTCCTAACTTAAGCTTGTAATTTGATTTACATTAAACCATAGGCCTAGCATATATATATATCATTGATCCCATTCCAATAAATTTAAAACTTATGTTGTCACTCTCTATCCAGTTCCCGTACTCGCATGCATCTCAAGGATGTCTCCGCTCCTGCACAGAACTTACGAAACGATGAAATTGAATAAAAACTCACGTCTAATGTAAATAAATACATTAGAATATCTATTCATCACTCAAAATAGCATAAATCTTGGTCTCCGAGCCGAGTGTTAGAACCGCCTACCCGTTATCGGGCCACGTCACAAATACTAGCCCAAAGCCTATCTTAACTAATACTAGTTTGCTATTAGTAAATTTTGGTCGTTACAATCTTCCAAACTAATACAAATTTCATCCCAAAATTAATTTCAACTTATTTATTATTTTCTTAAAATCTTAAGAAACTTACATTCTCATTATAAGTACCTTAGCAAAATTTCAAATGATACTAGCCCAAAGCCTATCTTAACTATTGCGGATGGATCCTCTGACCACTTTAACCTAGGTTCACATATCTCGGTGGACAAGTCAAAACTCAACAATTACCTACACATCATCGTTATATACAGTTATTGGGTCTTAGTACTCAAGAGAAATTTTGCTAAGTATAACTTTCTAGGAAGTTTTTGGAGTTTCTTATTCGGATAACACTACTATTGTTTGTTTATAGCATTTTTCACCTCGTAAGTTACGAACTAAGTCAACTCACCCTCGATAGTACAATCATCAACTCTCTCGCAATTCGACTCATGCAAGCTATTGTTGTATTTAAATAGGACAATATATACAACATGTGTAAATAAATCAAAGCTTACCCTTGACATGGTCGCGCGCTTTTAGGTTTGGCTCTACCGCTACATACATAGGCTATCTCTTTGGCCTCTTATGTAATAAGTGATGGTCTATTTGGTGTTGTCAAAGCTATATGACTCTACGTTGGCTTTTGTCCCCGTGGTGGCATGTATGGATCTCCATTTTCTTCTATCCCTATAGACTAAATTTGCCAAATCTCACAATGTTCATTGTCTTATCATTTTCTTCTCTGCTCAATATTTATTTCATGTTATCTCTTATAAATTATGCAAGGATCGAGCTTTAGTGTTGACGACGTGGTGTGCAATGTCTAGCCTCAATTCCATCACCAACGTAAAAAGTATCATCGGCATTATCCTCAAAAATATATGTAGCAAGTTATCGTAAGTATCCATAACAATCTCAAAAACTCATCATTGCTTCTCTCTTAGCCCATCACAGGTTCATGAACTTCTTCATCTTATTGTCATATGTCGTAGCTCGTGTAGCCAACGATGCTTATACAATAGTAAGAAGTTTAGTCAACTGCTAACCCCGAGTAATGACTATGTCACTCTCTCATCATATATGTCTACAATAACAAAGTGACAACTACTGATGGTGTAACCATCTCCGCCCTAAGCTGATCTCTCATTGTACTCTACAAGCTAATCGTAATCAAGAATTGGTTTTTACGCCTATATTGTACATATATACATATAAAACATAACACGTAAACATATAACCCCTAACTCACATTCGCTCACTTCCTTACTAATAATTACTAAGTTAGGGTCAACTGGTTTCCACTCTATGGTTTTTGGTTTGTTCAAGTTTGTTTCTACACTTATCGAGAAGATTGGCTCTGATACCATCTATGATGACCCGATCCTTTAATCAACACACTTCCTAGCCTAATCCCATCATTAAACCCTAATCTCAGCCACATATGACTTAACAACAAATTAGTCAGTTTTTTATCCTATTCGCCTCGTAACCATGTTCAGGATAAGTATTTCATGTTTCTTATTCTTCATGATTTTAAAAGTTAATTAAATCTTTTTAAAAATTTCTTAGAAATTTAGTAGAAGTCATATAATACAGCTAAAATAATCATAAAACACCTATATGTGGAAACGAAGAAATTGATCACATGTATGTATATCAAAATAGGTTATAAGTAGTGTAACATCATGCATCAGTCAGGGAGTATAGTCTCTCAACCTAAATATACAACCCAAAATGTTTCAAAGACATATCGTAAATATAAACAAGTAAACCTACATAAAAGAGTATCAAACAATCGTCAAGGACTCAGAGTAGTCGTCCATCATATCTTTTCTCGATCTCTTACACAACAGATGTGCAATTTTCACCAAAAATGACAATCCTAATGAGTAAATCTTAAGGGCACTTATCCATATTTCTTAATTAGAAGGATAGGTAACTAAAAGTATGTCTAAACACAATCACATGCAAGAAGTTACCAAGGTAAACTAGTAAATTGGTGAGTGCGGATACAAAGACTAAAGGTGTGATAGGAGTGATACTGAGCTCGGACATATATGGGGTGGCTTAGACTTAACTCGGGTGCCTTTCGGCCTATAAGAAGATAACCAACTACTTACCAGTAGCAACTCTTCAAGCCATCAGAAGGAACCCAACCTCAACCTTTTAGGGTGACTCCCTGATACATGTTGGGGCATGTGCCCTAGGTCAATCCATAAATGTCTTTATGAATACTTTTAGTTAATAAAATAGAGGATTTCATTTGTTGTTTATTATAATTAATTTGCATGTTTACATTATAATAAGATCCATGGGTATTTACAGAAATATCCTAAATGTCCATAGTCGATCATTATACTGGGAGTTATAATGAATTAAGACTAGTGTGAGTCTTAATTGATGATCATATGATGATTATACGTATAGGGATACGAATCAAGATCACGAGTACTTGTTAGGGAACAAAGTACTGGACCGACCCGCTATGAGAACATCACATGGATTAAGTCATAGTTGTTTCTCGTGATAGGTATATTTTTCGGTCCTCTAACTTGAGATTGCCAGAGACTTCAACATTAGGAACACAGTAATTTGACATAATCAAACGTTGTCTTTAACCGAACGATTATAAAGGTTGTGATTGGTTATTGCGTGAGCAATGTGATGAAGTTGTGTAATCGAGATAGAATTTGTCCCTCTCATATAAAGAGAGATATCTAGTGGATCCCTCGATGTGTTAGACTGTTAAAAGGCCTAGTCTAAGTTAATTGATATTGATCAATGTCACTTGGATGTTTTCAGTCTACCTAGAGATCGAGACTAGTACGATTGAACATGTTGGATGACAATTCCATGCCTTATGTTTGATCAAAAGGATATCGTGTGACAAAAGGATGTTATATACACTATTGATTAGTTTGTATCGATTTGATATTCGTACAACTTGGGTAGTCATAATGTCTTGCTAGAGACTGCTTATGACTTGTATACCAAAATGTGTTTTGGTACACGGCCAACGTTGTATGAGCCTATTGGGTCGCACACTAATAATGGTTTTGCGAGATTTTAAGATGATTCAGAAAAATGAATTTTATGTGATAAAATTCATGACAGAAACGTCCTTGTGGTGTATTACACTTATACTTCTTTAAGTAAGGGTATATGTGTAATTTACTTAACCGTCTATATACAAGGGTTGTATAAATAGACGCTTTAAGTTAGAACACATGTACGAAAGAAAAAAAGGCCGAAACTCTATTTTCGTTTTAGAAACGACTTAGGGCTTTTGGTATGCTCTGGATCATTTTGGAGAGAAACAAAAAGGTTTGGTATTCTCTCGAAGCTAGCACTTCAAATCATGGCCGCCGTTCGTGTGTGGACTGCTGATAGAGGGCGTTCGTAGTTGGCAGCGCCTTAGAGATCGATCAACCTTCAGAAAGGTATATTGCGATTGAGGTATGATTAAGTTTTTCATGGTTTAAACATTTTTAATGGAATTAGATTCGGTTCTTGTTGGGGTTTTTGTCAAAACTGTTTTGTAATCTCCGTTGCGTATGAACCCCAAAACCCAACAACATTCATGAGAGTTTCCAGCCCTATTGAGCCCAAGCCTGAAAGGGTATGCTTGATATATTCTCAAAAACTAGCCCTAACATTTTGGTTAAACTAAGAACCCAGCCACCAAATATTCCCGTGAAATATGCCAAGTTGAACCACTCAATCAAGACATCATCCATCTCGGATCACAACATCACGAAAGTCACACTCAATTACAAATAATAGTCACATCACAAGTTTCATTTAAACAAGCTAAGAAACTATCAACAAAGTAAGTCATCATAATCATGAAATGAATAAGGAGTTCAAATGTATAGAAATGAATGAACATATTTCGTAAATCAAGAAAAATAGTCCAAGCAACTACAATTGAACTGAATACAAGGAAAAAATGGAGACAAGTTTACTTACGTTAAATTAACACAATTCCTAGCCTATAATGGCTCTCAACCACTTCAAACTCGTATTTCACACCCTGTAAATCCTCTCAAGGCTGCTAAAGTATCCTAAAAAAGTTAATTTTACTTGTTTTTAGGTTAGTTAAGTGGTTTTAAATTCAAATTTTCACAACCCCCTTAATACTTTATTTAGATGAAAAACATTTTATTAAATAAAGAAAATTTTGATACAACAACTCGTGAGTTCATTTCAATTACCAAAATGTTAAAATTATTTATTATAATCCAAAGAGAAGTTTTTAGATGTATTTTTTGCTTTCTAGAACTATAACGTTTGCACAATTTTGATAAAAAATGAATGAGATATGGAACTTTTTTCCACAATGAATTAAGAAGATTTTATATTCTGACCATCAACTTTGAAAAAGATCATGGATTATTTTACTAAAGCCTAAAAACATATTCTAGAACTTTAGGCTAAAAGATGAGTTCGATCCAATAAGAAATGAGGGAGTAATGCTCAAAATAACATGAAATTAGCAAAACTATGAACATATAGATTTCAGATTCATCACCAAAGTTGCAAAGGCTTTTTAAACATGAAAACATTTGAATTTAAAAATCTTTCAGTAACAACATTAGTTTCCCTTTAAGTTAGCTTTCAAATTCCACAAGAATGAGTCAATTTTGATTTAAAATGAAAAAGCTATGACCCAGTTACAGAGGATGGTTCATAATAATGTGCAGAATTTCCAAATTTGTTTTACAACTTCTTGAACTTCAAAAATTCATAACTTTTTTATTTCAAAACCAAATCGAGATCTTCTTAATTTTTGGATTATCAAAATGAAAATGACATTTCGAAAATATCATTAATTTTTGGATTCTAATACGCCCATATAGCTAAACTTTCAAATTAAAGAAGTTGAAATTTGATATCTAGTGTGTTTAGTTGTTCCTAGGACTTGAATCTCCAACTTTAGTTGATTAATTCTCCTCCAACTTGATGAATTTTCAATTGATCGTAACAGTAATCTTAACGGTTTAGTTTTAGTAATAATGCAATCAACAAGGTTGATTTCAGATATCATCCTTTGAGAAAGGTTTATCTAGACACGGTTCAGTTAGTTAAGTTTACTTTATTTTTAAGAATATCTATTTCTTATTGGTTTTAACTAAACTTCTATATTCTATCAGATCAATGCAAACTAACTTTTACTCTTATATTGAGAAGACTTTAGTTCACAACTTTACATAGGTGATGAATCAATATGCTTTCATATCTCACTTTCTTCATCTTCATTATGTGTGAGCAATGCGGAATTAGAATAGATGGATTTCCTTCATATTTCCTTCAACCCACCGTTGTGGTGGAATGGATCTCAATGTGCAAACTAGAACTCCACCTATCTGTAAATAATGTAAGTTTCATATAGCATTAAGCTTCAAATCTTTAAACTCATAACCACTTAAGTTTACTATCAGTGCCCCCTAATCAATAATTATCTATCGATATTCTATATTTTACAGTTGTATTGTCTATATATGGCTTAAAGCTTTAATGGCTATGGTAACTCTTAAAACCTCTAATCAACAAACACGTGATCAATATGTTCATAGCATTATCTATGGAATCAATACAAATCATAACTATTGCACTTTTTAACTTTATAATCCATTCATACATTCTTTAATATAGCATTCATACCATAAGATCCATTAATTCCTAAAATAAACAAACTACTCACTTATCATTGAAATCAACATACACATCATGGTATTTATTGCAATCTAAGGTTAAATCAAATAACTTCAATTAAATCAAAGAAACAATGTCGAACAACCACAAGTGGAGTCTTGAATGTTTTCTCCTCCAAAACTCTTCTTAATACTAAAGAACGATGTAAAACTATGCTAATTGGTGGTAATCTCTTCCATTAGGTTTGTTCTTATTTTTTTACTACGTTCTAATACCTACTTTTATATCTTTAAGACTCATTAAAATACAAATAGAAACTCTAATTAACAATTCTAAATGAACTAGGATTCTAAACTTTTAGTTTTTATCTCTTGGCGTTGTCAATAAGTGTCCCACGATGTGTGTTAAGCCACAGCGTCACCATAACTTTGGCCTTTTATGTGAATTTCTCCCTCATAGTAGGCTTGGCGCCTTGTGTACATTATCTCGACACCTAATGTACATTATCTCAGCTCCGTGTGTACAACACCACATCGTCGCCACTGCATCGACTCTACTGCATCACTTCTTTTGTCTTCTCTCCTTCTCCATGCCTTGCCCACGACTTGTGCACTCTTCCAATTGCGTCAAGCCTCCATACCACAATGTCAAGTGTAATTTTGTGCATTTTCTCCTCTTTTCATCATAAAATCACTCATATGTCTCCTTTATACCTTGTATGCCTAAAAACACATAAATACCATCAATTAGAGCTCATTTTGGGATATTTATACCAAATATACAACTAAATTAACCTTATATCCAATTAAACACTTATCAAATACCCCTAAACTTAGAATTTTGAATATCCCGAGCAAAAGTGTATTCTACTAAGTACTTTACTAGTGCTCATAATTCATTATTCAATTTACATACTTCATAGAGCATCCTTTAATTCAAATAAGTTCAAGTTAATAATTCATTCAAGAGATTTTCTTTGCAAAAACTAATATTTTCAAAACATGTACCTTTAACAACACATACAATTAACTTTCGAAACTCTAAAGTACTTCACAACCAAAATCTATCACAAGTTTATTTCACCTCGACATTCAAATAGCAAATGTACAATCTCATAATTTCTCATTAAGTATAGAATATACTACTTTTGTAGACTTTAGTACTTCAAGAGTCCATAGGACTTAACATATAGTTGGAAAGAACTTATCTTAACTAAGTTACTTGTACTTGAGTTAAATCTTTTCATTTGAGGATTTTTAATCTAACTTCTGACTTTCTTTCTTTATATATATATATATATATCTTTCTTTTCTTTTCTTCTTATATTTCTTAGTTGCATGGTCCCTGTTCCTTTTCTTATGGATTCCTTAACTCCAACTTTTTATTAAACATCATGCCTATCTCTTCTCCTTTTAGTACTTAGTCTTTATTTATTTTGTACTCAAGTGATATTCATACTTATTATAGAATTCTTTAGAGATCAAAGTTTTTCCACAAGAAATGTTCTAGTATTCTTCTTGCTTTTGTTTTAAGTTCATGGTCTTCCCTAACTCTATGTTTCCAATCATGCAATCAAACCATAATTTGCTATATTTCATATTTTCTTCAAAAATTTGAACATTCTCTTGAGTTTCATATCAACAAGATACTTGTATTCTTACCCATTCTCAAATGAAGGCATGATCATTGCAAAAGAATTATTTATTTCATTATATATTACTATATATAACCTAATCTACACTACTTATAAATTTCAAAAATAAATAAATGAAAAAGAATACACTATCATTTTTCATCTTTAACTGCTTCAAAAATAAAATTTTACGATCATGCATGTCGTGTTTATCCTTATTTCATCCTTTCTTGCCACTTCCCATAGTGTTTATGGCTCAAACTTAAACCAAAACTCATCCACAAGGTTTAGAAAATAAGTCTGAAACATAAAAAATACTAACACACAAACATTATAATATAAAAACATAAAAAATGCATAAGCATAAAATTTAAACAACTAATAAAGTGTCAAAATATCTCAAAATGTATCACTCATCTCCCCAAGATTTAGAGAAATCCTTAGACTCAGACTCTAAGACTGTGCATCATCATCAACATCATCATCATCAACTCCTACTTCAGCCAAAGATGGTGTCAAATGACACTCCACCTTCTGTTATGCACCCATCGGATCAATATGTAGTTAGGTGTTGTTGGAAAGCTAATAGACCTATCAATAGGTCTCAACCATCTACTCCTTTCATATCTAGCTATGTCCCTCTAACGATATGCAAATAACATGAAATTATGTTATCCATTCAATCGATCTTGCTCATATTTAGAAAAGACTTCACGATACTTAGCCATATCCTATCTGTACTGTCTCATCATATCAACAATCTATAGCCTATGCTATCATGGATTTAAGTCCTCAAATGGTGGTACATGTGTTTATGGTGGTGGAGGTGGTAGCAAAACCTTAGGACCATCTAAGTCCTGCTCTCCTATTAGTAGATCTACGAACTCGTACCCTCAACAAATCCATGCCAATGATCCCCCTCCTCTTCATATCTTTCATTCCGCAATTCTTATATCAACTCCACTATTCATGTAGTTGTTGTGTGATCTTTTTGTTCATTGGCTAACAATTTGGCTTCAAGTCTATCCCGCGTAGCTCTCTCTTTTATCCTCAGAGTCTTGGTATCTAGACAATGATTTCAAAGTGAACATAAACTCATCATCTATTGTCATTTAGGCCTCTATATCAAATTCTTCATCTTATATAAATGTCATTCTGGCCTTCAAGCACAGTTAGGTTATTAAGATTGGAAATAGTGATTTGTTCTCTCTTTCAGTCATAATAGACTCCCCAAGTTCTTTTAAATGATATCCTCACGTTGATCCTCCCCGTTCTTTAAAATCTCATATATATAAGCAACATTGGGCTTGTTGATCTCGCCCCGCTGAGTAGTTAGGTATAACAAAACAACTATAATGTGTTGCCACATTCTATAAACTCTCCTCATATTCCCCTTCTTAATGTGCTTCGACACATTCTCAGCTCCCATTATCCATCCTTGTTGTCTTTTGACAATCAATTCTCTCTCAATGACTCTAAAAGGATATAGGTTATAGGGTCTCTCATACAAATCATCTGGGAAGGTATGCACTCACCATTCATGCTTAAATAATATAACCCATAGACAACATTTATTGAATGCTCATTAAATGGGACCATTACTGCTCTTACCTTAACTAGGTCACCTTTCTTAGTAAACTTCACATTGGCATAAAACACGTAAACTATTTCACGGACTCCATAAACTTTGTTCTCACTATAGTCTTGCACGTGAAATGTTCCCAAACACATTCCCTAATGAAGTTATTAAATCTTTTATCATACTTAATCAGTAGGTTTATTCCTCTTTCGTAAATGAATTCCTTATTCTTAATGGCCTTATATCTCTCATCAGCCTCTCTCCTAATATAGAAGTTAGACTTAAAAGTCCTCAGGAAATCCTCATTTGTATCTCTTGAGGATGATATGTCATATCATTTGTCCTTGCTTCACTAACTCGATTCACTTGCCTCCTTTTTCTTGCCATTATCTCAAAAATTCACATAATACAACAATTCAACATGAGTCTTGAAAATTCACATGTCAAATAACTCAAAAGACATATACAAAGTCACCATGAGCCACATTGATGCTCTAAATCCACACAACTTAAAATTCATATCCAATAACCTAATTTCGATAATTCATGCAATTTCATCGATAATATCTAGAAATTTCAAATCATAACTAATGAAATTGTAAATTTAGCTCAATGTCGGACTTTTTCGATGTAGATTACTCCTCCAAGCTTCTATTAATCAAATCCCTCCCACGTTGTTCACAAACTAAAACCTTATTATTCTTGAATCGAATCTTTGATGTAATGACCTAGCTCTCCTCTTTTGTGCAAAGTTATAATGCACCTTCTCTTTTCACTCTTGATCACTAGGAACACTCTTTTCTCTTTTAAAATTGCTAAAACTTAAGTTTTAGATGGATGTATGCTTGGCCGGTGGTGTAGGGACTAGGGTCCAAGTGTGTAAAATTTGGGTTGAATGGGTTTAAAACTCCCTCCTTAATGCCAATTCTGGTCCTTATAGGGCACGGCTCCACCACAGCGTGGCCACAGTGTCAAGGCTATTGTGAGCGATTTTGCCCACAGCTTCACATCGTCCTGGCACCATCCTTATTAGCTCACAGCATCGTGTATGTGTTTGCACGGTATCAATGACAAGTCTATCTCCATAAATTGCAAGTTTTTCATTAACTCCCAAAATGTCGCTCTCCCGGCTTTGTGTATTACTATGCACTACGTTGTGACAACGTGAAATACCCTGTATATATGAAAATCTCATAAGAACTTACCCATGATTTGTTAATGTACTTGACCTTGACCACTCTAACTCCTTTTCTCTTTTACCCTCATTGCTAAGTTAATTAAAACATCACCATTCCTATGAAATGGTATCCAGCAAATGGTCATTCCTACACATTTAGCACAAAAACTTTCAAAAGTTAGAAAAAAATACTAAAGCATTTGAATGGTTCTAACAAAACAAAATAAATCAATAAAAATTTTAAAAAATTGAAACTAAAAACCCTTGGGTTGTCTCGCAGTAGCGCTTTGTTTAATCTCCTTAGCCCGATGCCCTTTCACTCATTTAGTCTGAGTCTGAATCGAGATACTCCATTTGTAGGTTGGAGATAACGATATCTCTTCCGTTCTGATGGAATTCTAGCCCTTCGACAAAGACAGTCTTCTCCCTATCTTCATCCTCCTTGATACTCACCGCGATCATTTTCTTCCTCATATGCAAGAATGTATAAGTGTTCAAGAATGGATGCCCAAGTATCATTAACTACTTGCAAGTCTGTTGCATCGAGCTAATTGATTTTCAAATCCACTTGTAACATGCCCTTTATAGGATTACATCGACTGAGGCTCCTGTGTCACACAATATGTTTCTAAATTAGTGCCCATCAATGCTCATAGTATGCATATATCTCGAGGATCTCATCTCTTGATTGGTTGAAGTGTCGATGTGAACTTGAATTTTGGTTTCGACTTCTTTGGAACAACCTTGATGTCATTTCCTTTCGATGCTTTTTTGAAAGGTTTTTCATGTTGTTGCTTAACTCTCCATTATTTCTTCCCCTTCTAGTTATTCTTCAAGGCTTTGATCCTTTATTACTTGAATCCTTCAAGTTCATCTTGCCTAACTTACATTCCATTATCATGTATAACTTCGTATTTTCTAATTGCCAAGGTGTTCACTTATTTTGGCTTGTACATCACGTTCTCTTACATTGGCTCATTCGTTATCATAGTGCTAATCATGTGAATAACACTAACATTTTCCTTGGGATTTGTGATTGTGTAACTCAAAAATTGCCCTTCTTTCCTTGAGTTCAAAGCAATAGCAAGCTGACTAATCTTTTTTTCAGGTTCTTAATGGATTGTGTTCTCTCATCATCCATCCTCTATAGAGCTTGCTTTAAATTTTCTATTTATTTCTCATGCTTCTCATGGTGTTCTCTATTATTAATGTCAATGGCTTGCAAGAATTTTCTCAATTGACTTCAATGAAGTTATTTTTCATTTTGGCCTAACTTCCCATGTTGGACTTGTTTATCAAAACCTTGAGGTGATTTTAGCGCATTATCAGGATTTTCATGTGAGAAGTTCGGGTTGGTATATCTTTGATAATATCTTGGAGGAGCCATTCCTCTTGGTCTGAAGTTGTTCCCATAGTTCTGATTGTTCATGAAGTTGACTTCTTCAAAATTTATTCCTTGTTGCATGTCTAATGAATTAACCATCATTTCTTGGTGATTAAAGGTTGTTTTATTGCTTGACTTGTGGACTCGATTGTCCCATTTGTAGCTCTAACATCTGAATACTCGGGCTTGATAGTTGTGTCATAGTCGCTACTTGTGAATCAATCTCATATACTCATGTTGGCTTACCCACTATGGAATGAGTTCCTACTGTGGAGTTTTGAGACATAAGATCTAGAAAATCTAATGCTCCATCTTCATATTTGGTTAATAGAGAACCACTTGTTGCAGCATCTACTAATGTCCTTGTGTTGTGACTCATTCCATAGTAGAAGATTTGTAGTGTGCCCACTTAACATATCCATATCCATATCTTGGACATCTCCTCAACATTTCTTTGAATCTTTCCCAAGCCTCACCAAGAAACTCGGTATCCTTTTACTTGAGTTAGTTGATTTCCAATTTTTTTCACTAACTTTTACTAGGGGAAAGAACTTATCTAGGAATCCTTCATTGGGATTCGCCCATGAAGTCATATTCCCAGCATTCAATCCTTGGAACTAGGATTTGGCTTTCCCCCCAATGAGAATGGGAAAAGTCTCATCATGATTACCTTCTTTGTAACTCCAATAATGTGAACAGTGTTACACTTCACTAGAAAATTCTCTACATGTGCAATTGGATCCTCATTTGATAGCCCATTAAATAGGAAATTTTGCACCATGTTGATAAGAGACGGTCTTATTCTAAGATATTCATAGCACTATGTATAGAATCAATACAAATCCTAACTATTTCATTTTTTAACTTTATAATTCATTCATACTTCCTTTAGTATAGCATTCATACCATTTGATCCATTGATCCATATGATAAACAAACTAGTCACTCATCATTGAAATCATCATACACATAATGATATTTATTGCAATCAAAGATTAAATCCTATAACTTCAATTAAATCAAAATATTGAACAACCACAAGTGGAGTCTTCAATGTCTTCTCCTCAAAAACTTTTCTTAATACTTAAGAACAATGTAAAACTATGCTAATTAGTGGTAATCTCTTTTATTAGGTTTATTTTCTCTTGTTTACCACATTATAATACATATTTATACCCTTAAAACTTATTAGAATACAATTATAAACCCTAATTAACAATCCCAAATGAATTAGAATTCTAAACTTTCTAATTTTTATGTCTCGATGCTGCAATAATGTTGGGGTATGTGCCCTAAGCTAATTCTGTAAATGTTGTTTAACTATTATAAATAGATGTGTGTTTATTTTATAATAGTATCCATGAATAATTAAAGTGTATTTTAAACGTTGCTAGTCAGTTATTATTGTGGGAACAATAATAAATTGAGACTTGTATGAGTCTTGATTGATAGTCATGTGATGAATATGCGTATACGAATACAAATCAAGATTATAGGTATATGTTAGGAATAGCTCGTGGATCGACCCACTATGATAACGCTACATGGTCAATGTCATAAGTACTTCTCATGATAGTTATATCATTTAGTCTTTCACTTGAGATCACCAAAGACTCTAACATTAGGAGCACAATGATTTGACACATTCAAATGTTGTCTTTACGATGATTATAAAAGTTATGATTGTTTATTGTTCGACTAATGTGTGGATGTTATGTGATCAAAATGGAATTTGTCCCTCCCTTTTAGAGAGAAATATCTAATGGGCCCCTCGATATGTTAGACTAATAAATGGTCATGTCTAATGAATTGATTGGATCAACGTCACTTGATAATTTTAGTCTACTCGTAGATCGAGACCAGTAGATTGAACTATAAAGGTGACATTTCATGTCTTATGTTTAATCAACAGATATTGCATGACAAGAGATATAATATACATTGTCTATTATGTTGTATTGATTTATTGATCTTCATGCAACTTGGGTAGTCATAATGTCCCGCTAGAGGTCGCTTATGAATTTGTATGTCCAAAAGGATTTTGGTTCACGACCAATGTTATATGAACCTATTGGATCACACACATATAATGGATTAGCGCGATTTAATATTATCTAGGTTGACAAGTTTTATTTGATAAAATTCATTTTGAAGATTCTCATTAAGTGTTCCAGTTTGACTAGGATTCAAAACTCTCTTACATTTCTAGTGGACTATAAAGTTTGTCTCTTGGTAAATCCTATTTTGAATAGGACTCCCATTGTAATTATAGTATGACTTTAATTCTTATTTGAGTTTTAGATAAATTACATCTCTTGTTGGATTAGTAACTATAGATTATCTATGAATCTTTCCTTTTAGAGTTGGACTTTATCTTAGACTCTATTTGAGTGTGACTATGAGATGAAGTGACTTTACAACTCGACCTATTGTGCTATAAATAAGGCATTAGGGTCACAGCTGTAGAAGAGATTTTTCTAGAGAGTTTTTGTGAGAGTTTTAGCTTAAAACGTTTTGGCGCTAGCACTCCAGATCGTGATCATCTATTTGAGTGTGAGTTTTTTTATAAAGGATGTTCATCTTATGCAACATCTTGAAGGAATCGATCAGCACCAAACAACGCAGACATGGAGTTGTTCTTGTTAAGTTATGTTTTTCTCTCTTGGTACATCAGTTTAATGGAATCAATATGAACTTGGTTCATGGATATTCAAAAAGTTTTAAAGACTTTCACTGCACTTGATTCCTAAAACATAACAAAGAAGTGTCCCACACTATGCGTTAAGCTACGGCGATGCAACAGTTTTGGACTTTTTATATTAATTTTCCCCACATTAGGCTCCACCCCCTATGTACATTATCCAAGTGTTGTGTATACAACACCATGGCTTCACCATAGCGTCAACTCTACTGCACCACTTCTCTTGTCTTCTCTCCTTCTCTAGGCTTTGCCCACGCCTTATGCTTACTTCCTAAGGCAACAATCGTCCATGCCATGACGTCAAGTGTACTTTTATGCATTTTCTCCTCATTTCATCATGAAATCACTTCTTTGTCTCCTTTATACCTTGTATGCCTCAAAACACATAAATATCATCAATTAATGCTCATTCCAAGATATTTATACTAAATATACTACTAAACTAACCTTATATAAGTCTAATTAAACACTTATTAGCTATCATCAAACATAATTTCCACCAGCTCTTAAACTCTAAATTTTTATTTCAAATTTATGTTTCTTGCATATTAAGATCAAGCACTAAGTTTAGTTTATATAGTTATTTTTGCCTCAATCCAAGCCATACATCTATTGGATTTTTGTTCATTTAGAGGATTTATCAATGGCTCTCATTAGCTCCTACTTCCACTAATTTTATTGTGTTGACACCAATTCCCTACTCAAATCTACTAGAGTTTCATTCTAGTACAAATCTTGAGGCAAATCTATGATGTAGGATTTATTTCCTTAATTGAGGCTTGTAATATGATTCACATTAAACCATAGGCCTAACGTATACATATATATATATATATATTGATGTGTGTGCCGCAAGTATAACAGCTCGCTTGTAGTAATAGTGTTACCAACTTATATTGATCGCAGAATATCATCCTCAGGGAAAGGTTTTTGCACTATTTATATATTACCTACTTAAATTGAACTATTGTAAGGAATTCATTTTTTAATTGGTTTTTATATTAAACTAAACTATTCTAACAAATCAAATTAACTTTACTTGAACACTTATATTAAGGATATCTTATTTCACAACTTCACATAAGTAATTGAATACTATGCTTTGTATTGATGTTTACATCTCAATATGTTGTGTAAAATGCCTAATTAGAATAGATAGATTTCCTTCAAATCCACCTCAACCCATTTTCATAGAAGATAATATTCTAATATGCAAACTAGAACTTCACATATCGATTTTAATAACATAAGCTCCACATTGCTTTAAGTCTCAAATCATTAGATTCATAACCAACTAAGTTTACCATCTGTGCCTCCCTAAACAACAACTATATATCAATGTCGTGTATTTAACGATTATACCGTTCATGTCCGGATTAAAAGCTTCAATGGCCATGATAACTTCTAAAGCATAAGTTCATTAAACACGTTATCAAGATGTCTAAAGCATTACGCTTATAATCAATAAAAATTCTAACCATTGCACTTTTTATTGTGGCGGCCTCGCCGCCTCGAGGTGACGTGTCTCCATGTACTCCTTGCTTGTTGGCCCAATTACACGTGTACGACTCCTACCCGTCCTTACTTTGTTTGAAATGTACCCATTTGTATGTACAATGTGTAAATAACATATTCAGCGGAAGACGTATTTAAATGCAAAAAATTTCATAAATCAATTAAAGAAATCCTATAGTGTGGAAAAACCCTAAAAAAATACGAGGTAAACTACTGTACCAGATAAAACTAAGCATGTACAAGGTCATGTCACTCCCCAGTTCCCAAAAGTATCAAGATATCAAAATAACCACACGTACAAGTACTCCTCAAAGGTAGGCAATAAGAGACAATCGCCTAAAGTCCTACCTTTACTTGTCCTCGAATCTACACTCAATCATCAGAAAAGAAAATGGATGACGAGTCCAGTCAGTAAAATCCCAAGGAACTCTTCCAAGCATTCATATAAACAAGTGGAAGTCAATAAATATTGTTACATAAATATGCGAATGTAAACAGGCAGCTGTAAGTAGGGCATCGCATGCATAAATAACAATAAAGCTCAAATATGTGTGCCTATTCCAGTCAGACTAAACCATACTTCGGGATTTCCTTCCAGGATCCCACTAGTGGGCGCACAACTAGCTATCACCTAATCCCTCTTGGTGGCCGACGTAGACCTACGACGCACCGACACATGTATCAGTTCCATAGCTCGGGTCGTTATCCACTATGGTCCAGAATGCATAGACACACAACAGAACATCCGGGGAGTAACTCAATCAATCGTCCAAAGATGACAAGATATGAATGCAATTAAAAGCACGAGGAATACTAGAAATGAATGAAAATATGAAATAAAATAAATACTTGAGAGTTTTCCCTTTGGGTTTTACAAACCTCACAATGCGCTCCACTACCCCGTAATAAATCCCCGGGTCCAAGTCCACTGAGTCCTTGGTTGCCAATTGATCACCGTGTCAACCTATGTCCATTTATTAATAATTTAAGTTAGCAAGCTAATTTACCATAATTTTCTAAAAAATCTACGCCAAATTGCCCATTCCACGTTTTTGAGGAAAAACCCCGCAGAAAGTCTCATTCGACATTCTCACATAAAATTTTTTTTCATATAATTTTATCGATTTTTATTTATTTGATTCTAATATATTTTTTCAAAATTTTACCAATTTTTCCGAAATTTTTCCAAATTTTTCTTTCATTTAATTTTTTCTTTTTTTTTGTTTTTCCTTGTTTGGTCAGTGTTGGACCCGACTGGCTCGAGTTTGGTTTGGGTCGGGTCGACCGAAACGAGTCGGACCCGACCCAGCCCTGGCCCATTTTGGGCCCGGCCCGCGTCGCATCATCTCCTTCCTCCCGATCGACTAGTTCGATCGGGAGCAACGAAATTTTTTTTCTCCTCTCATCTTCTCCGGTGATGGGTTGGGGTGGCTCTCCACCCCAACCCCGGTGGAGCTGATGGTTGGGGAGGCACCCCTGCCACGGCCACGACATGGAGACCGAACCCCCACTATTGGCCACCCACTGCCAACACCCAAAGAACAACAACCACAACGACTCATCTCGATCCTTCCCGACGCGTCACCTATCCTCCTCCTCCTCTCCTTTTCTTCCTTCTTCTCCTTCCTCTTCTCTCTCTGCTGTGTGTCAGTTGTGGTGAACAGTGTGTGTGCATGAGTGTGTATGTGATGTAAATGGAAATCGTTGGACAGACGCGTGGTGAAGGAAAATTGCCAAATGTGTCTTGGGTGAGGACAAGTGTGACACCTGTTCGTGACACCGCTAGGACACTCGCCCGTGTTTATGGGCGTTTCAGGCCCGATTTCACATTTGAACCATGTTATCCGAGCACCGCCGCGTCGTTTGTAACCCAATATATATTCCATATTCGATACGTGACAAATTTTTATTTAATTAGTGTGTTTTCATTTTCCCAACCCATTAGTCGATCCAGTCGACTACCCGATACCCGTGTCGACACGTATATCGAGGCAAATACCGTTCACACCCTCACACGTATTATTTTGCAACATACACATATGCAATAAATTACACCACAATAAGCAACCAACACACCACAAACATCTATACCTAAGTCCCCATGTATCCTGCCTACCGCAACTCCAAGTAGATCCGAGCTGGCGTCCACGTTTGTAAATTTAATATGGGTCGTTAGAGTTCTTCCCAACTAAATAAAATTTTGACCAAAGTTTAACTGTAACTAAAGTTCCATACCAGAGAATATTTGAGGGTATCCGTTCTCATCGTCGACTCGAGCTCCCATGTAAGTCCCTTTATCTTATGGTGCTGCCAACGAACTAAAACCTTCGCGAGTTCCCTATTTTGGAGAATCTGTACTCAACGGTCAACAATCTTTATCGGTCTCTCCTCATAAGTCACGTCAAGATTTATCTCCACCTATCCTAACTCAATCTTTGATCTCGGCCCTGACCTAGCGAGTCTCAACATGAAATTGTGAAAGATAAGATGAACCCGGCTAACTCGGCAGGTAACTCTAATCGATATGCAACAATGCATACTCATTGTGCAATCCGATATAGCCCGATGTATTTCGGCGCTAACTTCCCCTTAATGTCAAATCTATGTTGACATTTCCAAGGAGAAACCTTCAAATACATCATATTGCCCTCGTCATAGCTCAGACAATCGTGATACGTATCTGGTATTTCTTCTGTCTATCCTATGTAGCTCGCAGTTTCTGATGAATTTGTCAAATTTTCTCTGTGTGATCAACAACTATCTCAGACCCTGCGTGTATACTAGACCGGTGTGCATCTACAAGAATCTCGTCCCGTATCTCCTGATCCGCGGGTATCCAAAATTTCTATCGGTATCTCAAACACCAATCTGTGGTTTCTTCCCCATCAGTGCATTTCGGATTTCGTGATAGACCACTGACCCACTCATAAAGCCCATCGGCCTCTGACACTCGGCAACATGTTCAATCGATATGGTCGGTGTCCTTGTCTGACAACAAATGTGATGTTCCTCCGTAGTCGAAAACTTGGCCATACACATAACTGATGTTGCATGTAGTAAACCACGCTCATGTGTCATCTGCTGCAAAACAATCTGAATCTCGAGTCCACTCCTGTTCAATGCATCTCCTACGATGTTCGCTTTGCCAGAGTGATACTCAATAGTGACGTCGTAGTCCTTCAGCAACTCTAGCCATCTCTGCCGGCGTATATTCGGATCCCTTTGAGTGAAAATGTATCATAAACTCTGGTGATATGTATACAACATGAATCGCTCTCCATAGAGATAGTGCCTCAATGACTTAAGTGCAAAGATGATCGCTGCAAGCTTCAAGTCGTGCACTGGATAAATAAATCGACAAAATCTCGAACACTGGAACGTCTTCAATCCGAACCTTCGTTTGAACTTCTGGCAAGCTATCGCCGCAAACGCCTCCATCTCTTGCGCTATAGCTAGTCGGCCTCTCGTTATGGGTAAGTCAATTGCGAATCCAAATACACGAACTCCGATATTCCAGGAATATGAGACTTTATCGTCTTTTATAACAATCTATCCGTGCATGACAGGATGCTAACCAATCCATCTCGAGCAGTGTGTCAAACTCTAAATATTCCATTACTCGAAGATCCGCTAGTAGTTGATGTCCATCCACCTCTATCATCACGTCTCGACATATTCGGTTAGGGTATATCTTATCCCCAGTAGTCGTACTAAGAACACATGTGGCTCTAGTGTCTATGTAACTAACCTTAACACTCCAACAATACGTCCAACAAGAAACAATAAAGTACTACCATAATCAAACATAGCATCATATGGCGACCAAATATAAGTAATGTACCTTTAACGAGTTGCCTAGTTGCCTTGTTATCAAGCTGTGCTAACACATGTACTACATCTCTGGCCTGGTCTGATGCTGGTCGTGGCGATGGTGGTGTCCGATAGTCAGCCCTCAAGTGTCCCCTCTGCCCACACTGGTGGCATCTACGCTCTCCAGTCGACTCGTATGTCCGTCTCCAGATCTCGAACCTTGAGCCCGGTCTTCCTGACCCCTGTCATGTCCCATCAGATCGCGACCGTGACGGTACTCCTGTGGCTGTGCCCTCTATCGATCCACTGGTGCTGAGGTGATAGCATTGTGACGGCCCCAATTTTCCACAAATTGGGCCCCGCCCAGCCTAAGCCTACGTGGACCCCCGAGCCAGTCTCGCAAGGTCAACGCAGGCCTAGTCAGCCTTCCAATCCATCATTATCAGTACGTTCAACATTTACAGTTGAGTTATTAATATTGAGTTTTACAATTTTAGCGGAAGCGACTAATACATGAAATAACTCAACAAAAAGATCAGGGAGTTAGGCAACCTATTGTGGAACCCAGTCAATATCATCATAGGAGAGTAAAAATACAAAATATACAAAAATCACCTAGCTATGAAGCCTTCCCTTCGTTACTCGTCCGCAGCGCTGCACTCAGTCAAACATAAGAATGACGAGCCCAGGTAAGTAAATCCAGTAGGACATATACACAACATTTCACAATATCCAAAACAACAGTTCACGATATCCAAAGCAGTCGAATTCATGCAAATAGAACGAAAGAAATCATGAACGCATGAATATAACAGACTGTAAACAATCAATCGATGAGTGGTGCCAAATAACGAGGAGTCCCGACCAAAAAAGTCGTTGAGTCGCGGCAAAAGCCCAGCAGGCTCGGGTTTAAGGCGAGCCCCAAGCCTCCCAACCCTAACCCCGGGTTTAGGGCGAGCACCATGCCTCCCAACCCTAACCCTTTCGACTATGAAATATCTACGGACCCAGATAAGTGCCCCCAACGTACACTCAATTGGGAGATATCGACCGCGTCCGGATAAGAGCTCATATCGCAGATAAATAGTAACCGTGACTCGCTTGCCAATGGACCCCCTCAATCGACAACAATTTAACGATAACTATCATCACAAAGCAGTGAACAACAATAAAGCTATCAACAGTAAACAACAACAGTCAATGGAGAGAAATGAAATATTGTATAAGTCCCTCACTGGTTTACTTACCTCGTGAAACCGCGAACCTCAAAATGTCTCACGTCTCGATTTGCGCACCCGACACCCGACTCCTAGTCCCTGGTGTCCATTTAGACATTTGAGGGCTAATTTACCAAAATCATGCAAATCGCATTGAATTTAGGCGAAGTAAACCTCACCTACATCGCGTCGTCGCAATTTCGTCGAAATCGCGAAACCGACCGGTCGACACTACTACCGCGCCGTTCACCGCGTCGTCGCCGCTACCGCGTCGCGCTTTGCCTCGCCGGCGCCGCTAACCGCTCACCGGTCGGCAGCCGCCGGCCGCTTGCCGGCACCCCCTCCGGCCACCGCCGCTACCGCCGTCTCACCGCGTTGCGTCGCGTCGCCGCGTTCGCACGCCATCGCGCCGATCCGCTTCTTTTCCGCGCCGTCGCTGCCTCGACAATCTGTGGAGCGCTGCTCGCCGGCGTAGTCGAGCCGGTCCACCGTCCTCCGCCGGCTCGCCATCTCGCCGTCTCGCCGGTCCGTCCACACCAACCGTCCGCCACTCGCTGCTGCGCGCTTGATGCTTATTAAGCTAGCTCGCGCCATCTCTTTGCCTTTCACTCATCGCGGCCGGTCTTTGTAGGCGCTTCTCCGGCCGCCGGGAGCTGAGCCGCTCGACCCGCCGATCTCTTTCCCTTCGTCTTTCTCTCCGCCTCTCTGTTTCTCTCATACCTCCTTTCTCTCTCTTCTTTTTCTTTTTTTTCTCTCTCTTTCTCATTCTTATCCAAATCAATTATGTTTTCTTTATATATATATATATATATATATATATATATGTATATATATATATATTATATACATTTTCTTTTTTTTTATTTCAAATCGAAAGTGTCCTCGACAGTCGTGAAACACAAATCTCGAGGCAAACTCGACAACCAAGTAGCGCACATCTCGAGGCACCAACCCGCCTCATTTACTCTCGATACTCGCACTACACGCATCATGATGCGTATCCCAAGTCGGCACACGACTTGAGGCGTGTCCCTGTTCGTATTTCGGCTCACCGAATTCCAAATTGAATTTAGATATACGTATTTCAACGAGTGGGTCCCACATACGACCTTGACTTGTCACGTGGCACAAGTCAAATTTTCGGGCCGTTACAAGCATGAACTGGCTGTGGCTCCTCATATCAGAACTGACTGCCCTGAAAATCGTCGCGGCTACCCCTCTCCCATCTATCATCTCTCCAGCCTTTATCAGGACACTCCACCGATCTTTTCTGCCTCTGAGTCGACCCAGAACTATGCCCTGAATGTACCTCCCTACCAGTCAAACGTCTGCCAGCCCTCTGCGGTATATACGTCTCCTGAGCCAATGCCCTGTCAAAGATCTCATGCAATGTCGTGGCTCCGGTTGAGATAACGGCTGACGCAATCCTGTCATCAACCCCACTGGTGAAATAATAAATCTGCGAGCGCTCTATCCCGGCAACATCTAGAGAGAACTGCAACAAATGTCGGAACCTCTCCATGTACCATCAAAGTCTGACTTCCCAATTGCAGGGCCAAGAACTCATCCCTCAATCTCAACCTAACCTCAATCGGTATGTACTGATCGTAGAATAGCTCCATAAACTCACCCATGTTGTCGGCTCTGGAGGAGTATCCGTATATGTCGTCCACCAGACTACCGCATTCCCTCTCAAACAGGCTCCCGAAAGATGCGCTTGTAATGTCTCATCGTTCCTCATCAACTTATGGAAACGCTATGGGACATTATCCATCTCCTTGTAGCCTTGGGATCACCGCTGCAGTAAAAGAATCCAGACTGGGACTTCATAAACTCTTTCAATAACTTCGCCTCTGGCGCCAGAACAAATGCTGATGTCGAAGGAGTGTCAGCAGCGAGGGTTGCAGTAACTTGGTCGTCGTGTGTGGAGGTGCAATAGTCGACGTCCCCAAAGGAATAATTGCGGTCACTGTATCTGTAGGTGCCTCTGCCGCTACCCCCTGAACTAGTGTTTGTGGTATCCCTTGAACATCAGCCATATGTGTCTACTAGGCCGTAAGCCAGTACAATCATAGCTACAAGCTTTCTAGCTGAAGCGGGTGTTGCCAGTACCGCGGTCTGCTTACGTAATAGCCGTAATACCTCAGCCATATGCGTCTACTAGGCCGAGAGTCTATCCTACACACTCGCCCTAATCGGAATATCCCTAGTCGCATCGCTAGTCTTTCAGCCTAAAACGGCGCACCAGACATTGTCCGTCCATAATATGTATCGAGAACGTGCTCCGGATCAGTCTCGAGGTATCGCATATCATATAGTAACATGAAAATATAACACATATATAAGTTCTTACTCTGCCCGCCTCACATCACTTCCCAACTAAAGTTTTAAGGCACTTACTTTAGGTTTTCCACATCTAAGTTCATTGATTAAGTTTTATTGTCTTAGGACTTCCTGTAACCGGGCTCTGATACCAACTATGGCGGCCCTCGCCGCCTCGGGGTGACGTGTCTCCATGTACTCCTTGCTTGCTGGCCCAACTACACGTGTACGGCACCTACCCGTCCTTACTCTGTCTCGAAATGTATCCACTTGTGTGTACAATGTGTAAATAACATATTCAGCGGAAGACGTATTTAAATGCAAAAGTTTTCATCAATCAATTAAACAAATCCTAGTGTGGAAAATCCTTGAAAAGTACGAGGTAAACTATTGTACTAGATAAAACTAAGCACGTACAAGGTCATGTCACTCACCAGTTCCCAAAAGAACCAAAATATCAAAATAATCACACGTACAAGTACTCCTCAAAGGTAGGAAATCAGAGACAGTCGCCTAATGTCTTGCCTTTTCTTGTACTCGGATCTGCACTCAATCATCACATAAGAAAATGGATGACGAGTCCAGTCAGTAAAATCCCAAGGAACTTCTCTGAGCATTCATATAAACAAGTGGAAGTTAATAAATATTGTTACATAAACATGCGGAATGTAAACAGGCAAATGTAAGTAGGGCATCGCATACATAAATAACAATAAAGCTCAAATATGTGTGCTTGTTCCAGTCAAACTAAACCATACTTCAGAGTTTCCTTCCAGGATCCCACTAGTGGGCGCACCCAACTAGCTATCACCTAATCCCTCTCGGTGGCCGGCGTAAACCTACAACGCACCGACACATGTATCAGTTCCATAGCTCGGGTTATTATCAACTATGGTCTAGAATGCATAGACACGCAACAGAACATCCGGTGGGAGTAACTCAACCAACCGTCCAAAAGATGACAAGATTTGAATGTAATTAAAAGCACGAGGAATATAGGAAATGAATTGAAATACGAAATAAAATAAATACTCGAGAGTTTTCCCTTTGGGTTTTACAAACCTCACAACACGCTCCACTGCCCCATAATCAATCCTCGGGTCCAAGTCCACTGAGTCTTTGGTCGCTAATTGATGACCAAGTCAACCTAGGGCTGGCAAAAATACGGGAACGGAAAAAAACGGGACTGGACACCCATTTCAAAAATGTTTAAATTTGGTGTCCGGTCTCGGTCCCATTTTTAAAACGGGCACGATTTTTTTATCCAGTCCCGTATGTTTGTAAAACATACGGGACCCGTTTTGCCCGTTTTTTTTTAAATATGATTAAATATTTTGATTCATCCTACCGTCTTCCACCTCCCCAAAATCTAAGAATTCGAAGTTTCAGATTCAATGAATAAATTTCAACAAACAATAGCATTCATCAAATCAAAATCAAATCACCAATAAAACGACGGATCCAAATCTGTACCTCCCAATCAAACCCTAGACGCCATGGGCGAGGCGGTCGCGGTCGCAGCAGCAGCAGCAGCGGAAGTGGCGGCACCGCCTAAAAATGACAATAACCCAGACCCCCAGCCCCGATCCCCCCATCCTGATCGTCCAAAAACAGATCCTCCGGAACCCTAAACGCGCAAAGGAAGGGAAACAATCCCCATCCCGACCAAAACCACGGAGATCCAAGAGAGATCCGACGGGTCAAGAAGACGAGGAAGACGGTGAGGAGGACGAGGAGGGCTAGGGTTTCGCGATCGGAGAAAGCGCGGCGAGGGATGACGAAGGGGCGTCGGAGGGGCGGAAGAGGTAGAGGAAGAGCCGGGTGGCAAGGAGAGAGAGAGGAGGAGGAGGAGGGAGGAGAGTGGGTGGGGGAGGAGGGAGAGGGCGAGGACTGCGGCGTAGTTGGTGCGGAGAGTAGGAGAGGTTTTCTTGAGGCGAGGGAGGCGGCGTCGGAGAGGGAGGCGGGGCGGGAGAACGAGATCGGGTTGAGTCTTGACTCTTGAGGGAGATGAGTAGATGACAGACTGACATAAAAATTAAAAACTTTAAATTTCATAAAAGTTAAAAATTTTAAATACATTGTGAAATTACTTATATGCCCTTCAAATTAATTTGAAACGAGTACCCATTTTTTCGAAATTTTTGCCCGAACCCGGTCCCGTATTTTTAAACAGACAAAAAATATTGTCCATTCCCGTATGTTTTTCACAAAAATTATGCCCGGTCCCGTTTAAAACAGGTCCGGACGAAACCGGACAAACGGGACCGGGCACATTTTGCCAGCCCTATGTCAACCTATGTCCATTTATTAATAATTCAAGTTACAATGCTAATTTAGAATAATTTTCAAATATTTCTAGGCCAAATCGCCCATTTCACTTTTTTCGAGGCAAAACCCCGCAGAAAGTCTCATCCGACATTCTCACATATATTTTTTTTCATATAATTTTATCAATTTCTATTTATTTGATTCCAATATATTTTTTTTGGAATTTTCCCAAATTTTTCAAAAATTTTCCAAATTTTTCTCTCATTTAATTTTTTCTTTTTTTTTTTTTTTTACTGTTTGGTCTGGTCGGACCCGACCGGCTCGGGTTTGGTTTGGGTCGGGTCAACCGAAACGAGTCGGACCCGACCCGGCCATGGCCCATTCTGGGGCCGGCCCGAGCTCGCGTCATCTCCTTCCTCTCGATCGAACGGGAGCAACAAAATTGTTTTTTTCCTCTCCTCTTCTCGGTGATGGGTTGGGGTGGCTCTCCACCCCAACCCCGGTGGAGCTGATGGCAAGGGAGGCAACCCTGCCATCACCACCGCGCCCATGGGGTTTGGCCATAGAGGCCGAACCCCCACTCTTGGCCACCCACTGGCAACACCCAAACAACAACAACAACCACAATTACTCTCCTCGATCATTCCCGACGTGTCACCTATCCTCCTCCTCCTCTCCTTTTCTTCCTTCTTCTCCTTCCTCTGTTCTCTCGGTTGTGTGTTATTGTGGTGAACGGTGTGTGTGCATGAGTGTGTGTGTGTGATGTAAATGGAAATCCGTGGACAGACACATGGTGAAGGAAAATGGCCAAATGTGTCTTGGGTGAGGACAAGTGTGACACCTGTTCGTGACACCGCTAGGACACTCGCCCATGTTTGTGGGTTTCGACGCCCGGTTTCACGTTTGAACAGTGTTATCTGCGCACCGCCACGTCGTTTGTAACCCAATATATATTCCATATTCGTTACGTGACAAATTTTTATTTAATTAGTGTGTTTTCATTTTCCCAACCCAATAGTCGATCCAGTCGACTACTCGATACCCGTGTCGACACGTATATCGAGGAAAATATCGTTCACACCCTCACACATATTATTTTGCAACATACACATATGCGATAAATTACACCGCAATAAGCTACCAACACACCACAAACATCCATACCTAAGTCCCCATGTATCCTAGCCTATCCACGGCGTCCACGTAGATCCAAGCTGGTGTCTATGTTTGTAAATTTAATATGGGTCGTTACATTATAATCACTTTTTACTCATATTCAAAATACAAATTCATATCATATGATCCATTGGTCTCTAAGATAAATAGACTACTCACACATCATTGAAACACTATATCACAACTCAATATGGAAATCATTGCAAATCGGGGTGAATATAAATCTTACCTTGAATTTAATCAACGAATCTAAATATTGATTACAAACGTGGAGTCTTCAATATTTTCTCCGATAAAACTCCTTAATACTCAAACTCGATGTAAAACATATGTTAAAGTACTTTAATGGTGGCTAATAGTTGGTATCTTGCGAGTTTACCATATCCAAATGCTTATTTAATTATACTCCTTAGTAATAATTTGAAATCATATTTTACTATTTAACTCGAATTAAGACTCTACTTTCTATTTCTTGCATGCATGGCAATGTCACTTACTGCAATGACGTCGTGCCTTATAACCCACGTGCCGCCACTACATTAACACTGCATATGCATTTTTCACTTTGGTGTCCCTGGCGATGTGCCCTACTCCTCTGGTGTCATCCCCTATACTCCACAGCGTCGCCACTACGTCGGACCTTCAAAGTTGATTTTTTCATGTTTTCTTCTCACCCACATCATGCATTATGTTCCTATGTTGTGCCCGTCATGCATTATGTTCCTATGTTGTGCCCTCTCTTCATACAACGCCACCTTGTGTTGCTACGGCGGCAAGTCTGTTTTTGTGGATTTTTCTCTGTTTCTTCCCCCTTTTCCTCAATTCCATCATTTACACCTTAATTCCCTGAAAATGCAATAATATCGTGAATTAGAACTCATTTAGAGATATTTATACTAAATATACAACTAAACTAACCTTATATATACATATAAATAATCAATTATCATATATATATATATAATCATTGATCATATTCCAATAAATTTAAAACTCATTATGTCACTCTCTACACAGTTTCCATGCTCGCATGTATCTCGGGGGTGTCCTCATTCGCGCACCGAACCTACGAAATAATGAAATTGAATAAAGACTTAAGTATCGTATACACACATACATTACACTAGGCATTCTTCACTCAAAATATCATACATCTCGGTATTCGAGCCAAGTGTTAGAATCACATGCTTGTTTTTGGGCCATATCATGGGTAGGTAACCCTGATTAGGGACTACTTTGCTATTAGTAAATTTTGGGCCATAACATAGGCCGACCACCACGAGGGCTTGGGATGTGGGGCCACTAGGCGCAGGCATTGTACAAGACTCCTAGTATATCGAAGTATGGTTTAGTCTGTCTATGATAGGTACTTCATGCACTTGAGTTCATTAGAGTTATTTATGCAAGGTATGACATGTTACTATTTTTTGTTCAGTTTTGCATATTTATTTATCATGTAATATGGTTGTCAACAACTATATCACAGCACCTGCACTCACGCCCTCGGTGGATTGCGACCCAAGCTCCTTTTTTATGCACATGTCGCTGGGTCACGAGACTATGGCAACCACTGCGATGGCTATTAGGTGATGATTCTAATGGAGGGGTGGAAAGACCCACTGGTGGGGTCCCAACGTGTTAAAGTATGATCTAGTTGGGTTCGAGATTAAGTACACGCGTACTTTTTGCTCTTATATGCTTTATTTTCATGTGTTGCACCTTTACCGCCCTCTTATATTTGTATCATTTTGTATGCATTGTTTGTCGATTTCCTTTGAATGATTGGTGGTTTTCTTTGGGATTTACTCACCGAAACTCGTCTTTATTTTGAATTCGAGTTGTAGATCCTTGTATGAGTATAGGCAAGAGGATATTTGGGTGACTATTTTTGATTGCATGTTGCGCGAGACACACTCGTAGGTGTCTAATTTGTTATTTTGATTTCTTTTATTTACTTTGGGGACTCGAGAGACACTAGTACATGTATATGTTTACTTATTTGTTTAGTTGTCGTTTGATATACATGGTACTCGATTTTTGGGTTTTCCACTAAAGGTTGAAGTTAAAATGACATGAAAACTTACTTATATATGTTATTTCCATGAACTGTAAGAATTCTGCTTATTTTAAATGTAAAATCATTTGTATAACTCCTATAACTTAGCTAAATGAATCTAAGTGGTAAACTCAAGTAAATGACTTACTTAAACTAATTAACATGAATAATTGGTTAACTCAATAACTTAATAGGTTAAGCTAGCGTAAAAAGGCTAAGGATAGTGTTATGTCATGGGTTGTCATAGGTGAGAATGTGGATCACATGGCATGTTTAATGACGTGTCCGGCATCATTGCGGTGCCCAGTTGACTCGAGATTTGAGGCCTCTACATTAGGTGACTATTTTGGGACATTTAAAATAGCACACGATTATTTGTGTATATTCAATACACTTCGATTTAAGTTCACACAAACATCAATGTAGAAATTAATGGACATCAACAACTTTGCATCCACTTTAGGTGTCCCAAAATGGGTCTCCAAATCATTTTCCTATATTAAAAATGTGAGTGTTACTTTAATGCTTTAAGTCTTTGAAGAAAATAACATCATTCTTTGTGTCGATAAATACTAATAAGAATATTTACATTTGGATATACATATTCAAAAGTCCAACAATATTTGATTATTGTATTTTAAAGGCTCACAAGTTTTTATATATACCAACATTATGTATTTGATGTTTTAATTTGAATGAGAGAAATCTTGTCTAAAATACAGTGGTTACTTGCTCTCAAACCAAAAAAACTAGTTAATTCAATTTTCTAGTTTCATCCATCCTTCTAAATTGGGAGTGTGAGGAAAAGATGGTTCCATTAAACAGAATGTAAACTATATTATTTGTCAACCCTCTTAAAATTTTGAACATACTTTAATTAATTAGACTTGGAGTCTAGACATGTATTAAAGTAATGGCTAAGGTTTGATGCCAAAAAGTAATGGTTAAGGTTTGTCTTTTGAAATAACCAAATGCTATTACAACTGAATTTGAATGTTGTAGTAACAGGAAAATAAAAGGGTTAGTAACCAAAAAAACACAAACTATTAGGTTTTTTTGCAAAATCTAGAACAAACTTTGAGATTTTTCAAATATATCACAAACTTTACCTTTTTGCAAATCTATTATAATCTTAATTTTGGTTTCAACCTCTCTCGTGAAACGTAAAAAAACTCGCAAAATAAAGAATTCAACCAGTTTCATACTATGTTCATCATATTATGCATTGGATTGTCTCTTATTTTTTATTTGCTTAGAGATATAACTATGCATGTATATGAGCTCAGTTTCTTCAAATTTTGTTAACAAACATTAACTTTTGTTTGTGATTCATTGGATCCATATAGCACAACCACAATTCGACAAAGCCACACTTTATTAATTTCACAATCATGAAGGACATCATGGTTCTAGAGTCTAGATTAAGTGGAAGAAAGCATAAGATATATTTTTGAGTCATCTAGATTGTTAACTAGTTATATATAGTGATATAGGACAATAGTCAAAATGAGATTAAATAAAAGCATCAAAATATGGTAAAATGGATCGTAAAATTGAAGCAAATATAGGTTTATGATAGATTTTTAAAAAAATAAAGATTATGATATATTTAAAAAATATCAAAGTTTGTTTTAGATTTGCAAAAAATCTAACAGTTTGTGCAGTATTAACTCAAATAATAATTTGTGCAAGTATTAAATAAAGTAAGTAGTAAATAAACCAAATCACATCACTAGAAAACTTGTTCACGTAGTTCGTCCACAAATTACATTTGCAGGGTCACGCCCAGATGTAAAATCCATTAAGTAAAGAACAATGGATACATGACTTTTCACGTGAAACCCTCGCTAAGCTCATCTTAGCATATCCTTTACTCCTCCCATTAACTCCATACAATCTCCCCCACTTACACGTAAAATCCATTAAGTAAACGAGATGTAGACTTTATCAACTTTGGTAAATATATAGACATATGAAGGACATACAAGCTTAACAATATCCCCTAAAATTTGATGTGTCTTCATATTCAAATAATCATGTCTCATCACTTGTTGCACGTGATAAACATGTCTCATAATTCTACTCCATTAATCGCAAAACTTTTGTTGTATGTGGATGAGATCATATCCGTAACAAACTGATTATAAAATATTTTTGCAATCGCGTATCTAAACTTGTTGCAACTGCTTATAACAATCAAAGTTAGTTTCATAATAAAAGCATGTGAAATATAACTTTGTCGAGTCATTTACCAAACCTCTAGTGAACAACTAATGACAACAAACTAAAGACCTTGACACTTGTTGTTTATTCTGATCTACATAACACTTGAATCAATCATAAAACATATATTTATGTAAAGCATTTACTCGTAATTTTCTATTTAAACACGCCAAAATGGTGAATAAGATTATTCCATTCGTCATTCTTTTCTGACTTTATGGTATCAGAGCCTAAATGGCTAAACCCTCTGATGATACCTCTGGTATCGATTCTATGAGCTCTATTCGCTCACCCTCAATTCCCTTAACCACTGAATCTTTCCAAAACCTTTCCATCACTTCTCACAAGCTGAATGGAAACGATTTCCTACAGTGGTCCCAATCGGTGAAACTGTTCATTCGAGGCCGTGGAAAATTCGACTATCTTACAGGTACCAATGCGAGACCCACTGAGAAAGATGAAGGTTCTGAAAAATGGGAGGCAGAGAATTCGATGATCATGTCTTGGCTCATAAATTCTATGGACTCGAGTGTAGGAAGAACCTATCTCTTCCTACCTACTGCTCATGACATTTGGACTGCTGTGAACGAGACTTATTCTGATCTCGGGAATGCAGGACAGTGGTTTGAGCTAAAAACTCGGCTATGGAGGCTAAAACAAGGTGAGAAAACTGTCACTCAATATTATACTGACTTAAAAACCTTGTGGCAAGAGGTAGATATGTTCAGCGATTATGAGTGGAGCTGTGCGAAGAACGTGGCTTTGTTTCGTAAAAATGGTGGAAAAAGAACGTGTCTTCGAGTTCCTCGTCGGCCTTAATAAGGAATTAGATGAAGTGAGAGGACGCATTCTTGGTCGTGATCCACTACCGAGTACTAGAGAAGTCTTTGCCGAGGTCGGAGAGAGAGAGCGGTGGGACCGTCATGCTCGGATGACACTCACTACTCCCACCGAGCCTTCGCTCTCGTTCTCTAGTCGCCCACCAAGCCGCAACAACCGCCGCAGCGATAAAGACCGGCCAATCTGCGAGCATTGCAACAAGCCAGGGCATGTTAAGGCCAAATGTTGGAAGCTGCATGGAAAGCCAGCCGAGAACCCTTCATCTAACCGGAATCCTCGTGATTCAAAGGGTTTTCATGCCTCATCCGAAGACACTTCCAAAGAGCCGAAATCTGCCTCAGAGACGTCGCAAAGAAAGAACAAATAGAACTATTGTATCAACTAATGAGTTCTCATTCAATTGTATCCAACACTCCTAACTCATCATCTTACATTGCCTCTTCTTCTTTAGATCAAAAAGGTACTTACCCTACACCTTTCACAGCCGGCTCAAAATTAAACCCTTGGATCATAGATTCAGGGGCAACCGATCATATGACTGGTAGTTCCTCCATATTCTCTTCATATTATCCTTTATCTGGAAATTTGAAAGTTAAAATTGCCGATGGTTCTCTAACCTCTATTGCTGGAAAAGGCTCTATTATTATGTCTTCATCTCTTACATTACTAAATGTCCTACATGTTCCAAAGATTTCTTGCAATCTCATCTATGTTAGTCGTATTATTCATGATTGCAAATGTATTGCTACAATAACATTTGCTGGATTTGAATTTCAGGACCCTTGTTCGGGGAAGATGATTGGCAATGCTAAGGAAGTTGATAGACTCTATCACTTGGTCTCGGAGAATCCTTCAGATGAACAAGTTCAGAAACCAAGATGTTTAACTACCTTGTCTTGCGAGAATGACATAATGTTGTGGCATTATAGGTTAGGCCATCCCAGTTTTAATTACTTGAAATATTTGTTTCCAAATCTTTTTAAAAATAAAGACATTTCATCTTTTTGTTGTGAAGTTCGTGAGTTGGCAAAACATCATAGATATGTTTATCCTTCTTTGAAGTATATGCAATCAAAACCTTTTTCACTCGTGCATAGTGATATTTGGGGCCCTTCAAGAGTAAAAATTGCCTCAGGTTCTAGATGGTTCATCACATTCATTGATGATCACACTAGAGTCACATGGATTTATCTTCTAAAGGAAAAATCCGAGGCGCAAATGTTTTCAAAAATTTTCACTCTTTGATTAATACTCAGTTTCATACTAATATTCAAGCTCTTAGAACCGATAATGGCCGAGAATATTTTAATGCAATCTTAGGTGATTTTTTGAAAGAAAAAGGAATTATTCATCACAGTTCTTGCGTTGATACTCCCCACAAAATGGGGTGGCCGAGAGGAAAAATAGGCATTTATTAGAGGTGTCTAGGCGTTATTATTTGCTATGAATGTTCCTAATCGTTTTTGGAATGAAGCGCTCTTAATCGAAGCTTATCGATTAATCGAATGCCTACAAGAGTTCTTAATTACATCACTCCTTTGCAAGCACTAAAGAATATGTTTCCTGGAAATAGATCGTTCACTGATTTAACACCTAAAATTTTTGGTTGCATTGCTTTTGTTCATATACATGGCCATAATAGAGGAAAGCTTGATCCCCGGGCACATAAATGCATATTTCTTGGTTTTTCACCAACACAAAAAGGGTATAAATGTTTTGATCCTAAATCTAGAAAATATTACGTAAGTATGGATGTCACTTTTTTTGAAAAACAACCTTTTTTTGAAAAAAACTCAATTCCGGGGGAGAATGATTCTGAAATGAGTTTTTGGGAACAAATATCTTTGCCAAAATCGGTTGAAAATAGTTCGAAAGGAATCAATTATTTCGTAACTAATCCTAGGATTTCACAACCTATAAATTCACAACCTCGTGAGACCCAGGTAGAAAACAACTTGGAACCACCTACTGAACTTCGTGTTTATTCTAAAAGGAGGACTCAACCAAGTAATATTCCACCAGCTTCCGAGGTGGGCCAATCATCGGACTCGACCGAGGTCCAAGGTACGACTACTCTTTCTCCTACTTCTCTTCCAAATTTAGAACCTTCTACAGATTTCTTTCAACCCATAGCCTTACGTGAAGGTGTCAGATCATGTACCACAAAACATCCAATATCCAATTTCGTATCTTATCATAAGCTCTCACCAGATTTCAAAGCCTTTTCCACCAGGATTATGGATGATGAACTACCTAAGTCGATACATGAAGCTCTAGAGGTTCCGAGATGGAGAGAGGCGGTCTTTGAGGAGTTGAAGGCCCTGAAGAAGAATGACACGTGGGATCTTACCTCTTTACCCGAAGGAAAAAAATGTGTAGGCAGCAAGTGGGTGTTTACCATAAAATACCCATGCTGATGGCTCGGTTGAGAGATACAAGGCTCGACTCGTAGCACGAGGCTTCACTCGAACATACGGCCTTGACTACGAGGAAACCTTCGCTCCTGTGGCCAAACTAAACACCGTACGTGTTCTTCTCTCGTTAGCCGCTAATCTGGATTGGCCTCTCGAACGCTTTGATGTGAAGAACGCGTTCTTAAACGGCGAACTAGAGGAGGAGGTGTATATGGAAGCTCCACCAGGCTTTGATGAGCTAAAGAAGGATGGCGAGTATGTAAGCTAAAGAAATCCATATATGGATTGAAACAATCTCCAAGGGCATGGTTCGAAAGATTCACGACAAGCGTGAAACAATGTGGTTACACTCAAGCTCATTCGTATCACACGATGTTCTACAAACACAATCATGGTAAAATTGCTATTTTAATTGTGTATGTAGATGACATTGTGATGACAGAGATGACATAGTAGAGTTGGAGTCACCGAAGAACTTCTTATCCAACCAGCTTTGAAGTCAAAGATCTAGGACAAACTCAAATATTTTCTTGGAATGGAGGTGGCTAGATCCTCAAAAGGAATAGTTATCTCACAAAGAAAATATGTTCTTGATCTCTTGAAAGAGACGGATTACTCGGATGTAAACCGGTGGCAACTCCCGTCGATCCGAATCGAAACTCAAAAATTAGATGGTGCTTGAGGTGTGGACAAGAACCGTATCGAAGTCGCGGTGGGGAAGCTAATTTATTTGGCGCATACAAGGCCGATATTGCGTTTGCGGTGAGCTTGGTTAGTCGGTTTATGCATTGTCCATCGAAAAAACACTCCAAGGTCGTTTCATCGGATTCTTCATTACTTGAAAGGAAGCCGGGTAAAGGAATTATGTTTTCAAAGAATGGGAGCCGAAGAGTGGAGATCTTCACGATGCTTGATTGGGGAGGAAGTTCTACGACAGAGATCTACCACCGGCTATTGCTCCTTTGTGCAGGGCAACTTAGTTACTTGGAGGAGCAAGAAACAACCAGTTGTTTCTCGAAGCGATCTGAGTCCGAGTTCAGAGATATGGCTCAAGGAGTATGTGAGTTGTTATGGCTTCGGAAGATCTTAGAGGAGCTGAAGGTCGAAGGAGATAAATCGATGAGGTTGTACTGTGACAACAAATCGGCAATCAATATTGCCCAGAATCCACATGCGGCATGATGGACAAAACATGTCGAAATAGATCGACATTTCATCAAGGAGAAACTAGAAAATGGTGATATCTGCATACCCTTTGTTCCATCATCTGAGCAGCTCGCTGATGTTCTTACTAAGGGACTTTTTACTGCTATGTTCGAAGGGTTTCTATCCAAGCTGGGAATGATCGATATCTATTCTCAAATTTAGAGGAGGGTGTCGAGAATCATATATATTTCTTTCTATTTCCTTTAAGATTGAGAATGGTTTTCCCCTCTCTACTTTAATGTATGTATCTACAATAATGAAGGTATAATGTTACAATTTAACATACTCCTACCATATCCATTAAAGTACGGTTCTGCCTTTTGGCTATACCATTTTGTTGAGGTGTACTAGGCATTGTGCATTGCGTGAAATACCTCAACTTTTAAGAAAATTGAAAATGGACCTAAACATTTTCCACATTCATCATACTTTCCAAAGTATTCACCACCTCTATCAGATCTCACCACTTTTACCTTTTTATCTAGTTTTCTTTCTACCTCATTAATGAGCACTTCTAAAATCTCCACTTACTAAGAATCTTCATGCACCAAGTATAGATAACAATATCATGATTAGTCATTAATAAATGTGATAAAACACTTTAGACCACTCTGAGATGGAACATCAAAAAACCACAAATATCGGTGTGTATTAATTCAAGAGGCTCACTACTTCTTTTAGCTGGATGTTTTGACATATGTTTGGTTTGCTTTCATTTAATGCAATCCACACATACATCCCAGTCAACAAAACCCGATTGAGGTAAGATGTTATTTTTCACTAACCTCTTTACCCTTTCTTTAGATATGTGACTAACCTTTGATGCGAAAGAAAATCAGATCACTCATCATGTGCACTACGTTTATTTCCAATAAGATGCTCAACATTAAACAAGGATTCAACAAACATACTATCTAGATTGAAATGATATAAGTTGTCAATTAAAATACAACAACCATAATAATATTTGTATTTAAACAAACTGAAACAACCATTTCCAATCTTAAAATTAAAACCTACTAATCCAACATTGATTAAAAAAATAAGATTCCTAGAACATTCAGAAACATAAAGACATTTTTCTAAATCCAAGAAGTATCTGGTATCCAGATCAATTTGTAAGTCTCGATCCCTTCTATATGTGCCTTTATTTTATCCCCCATAAACAAGAACTTTTCAATTCTGCTTATAGGCTAGATTGAAAGGAAACCCTACATAACATGTGAAATATGAGTAGTTGCACCAGTATCAAACCACCAGGTATTATTAGGCATTTCAATAAGGTTTGATTCAAAACATACAGAAATGTAATATATATTTTTCTTCTCAAACCACTCTTTCATTTCGGATAGTCTTTCTTGAAGTGTTCACTCTTCTTGCAAAAGTGGCACCTCAGCTCCATATAGATTTAACCCTCATTGACTTTCATTGGGGTTTGTCCTTCTTTCTGTCATTTCTTCTTAGTATCATTTCTTCCTTCTTTCTGTCATTTCTTCTTTCAATCTCCCTTCCTTCTGTACGAGCATGGCCTTAATTTCTTGCAAGTTCCATTTTTCTTTAATGGTGTTATAATTCACCTGAAACTAACCAAACTCGTGAGGAAGCGAGTTAATGATGAATTGACCAGAAATGATTCACTCACATCCATTCACATCGCTTTGAGCTTTGCTGCCAAGTTAGACGTATTGGTCACATGATCGTGGATGGGTTGTGACCACTCAAATTTTTTAGTGGTCAACTTGCTCATCAAGCTTTCCACAATAGGTTTATCAGCAACGTCCGATTGTGAGTATTTTTTTAGTTGGATCATGAACTCATTTATGTCATTTATTTTGGGCATAGATGGTTTGACCTTTTTAGCAATCGTCATGCGCATTAAGTTAAAACTTAACCTATTAGACTACTCCCAAGCCTCATATAGAAACCTTTCCTTTTCGAAGCTAGTCTTAGTAATGGTCGCGGGCTTGTCATTTACAATGATTACTAGGTCAAGGTTCGTTATACCCAGTTAGAATTGGATCTGTTCAGACTAGTCATGTAGTTGAGCCCATTGAACTTAACCATAATATTACCTAAGGCAAACATATTAGAGGACACTGCAAATATAATATAAATTATTCACATTAATGCTTTGAGTTAAACCTAATAGATTCAGACATACGATACTTTTATTATGTATTTAAATTCACCTTTGGGTGGTACTTAAATACATATTCATGCTATATCAAATTCTTAATAAGCATACTTTCATAGACAATCAATCATTCTCAGGTAAATAAGTGAGATATCTTTGGATAAAACGTACATATTTCCAAGCATGAAGATAAATATCCTAAGTTTCATTAATTATAAGTAATGGTCCACCTTTGGGTGACCTCATAGCATTATAATTAATAGTCTTAATTAAATATTTAAACATCCATTCAAACTATGTCACTTTGGTGACTAACAAGCTTTTCATTAAATAAACATTTAATTAAGCATACTTTAATTTTAAAACCTTAAATTCTAATATATATTGCACGTAAATTGATTAAGGCCGTAATCCTTCCATGGTTCCATTTTCACATCAAAATATACATGCAAATCATATACATACATACATGACAATAAACATATTAATCAATTAATAATATGACATACATTAATATGCATATATTAAATAATACATATGTAACTATATCACTAACTTGTTATTAATAACATGTAATTATCTAAATAAATGTGTCTTAGCGTTACTGTTTAATTATAACAGTAACTTGTATCATGTGTATACAACTTTTCAATTTAAAATTTAAATGTGCGCCAATCTTTTATTAGTTAAAGATCAATATTTTCAATAATAACAATAATATCACGTATCTTAACTCGACATACAAGGTTGTCTTATCTCAAAGACTTAATATATATCCAAAACAACACACTATTGGCGTATATACATTTTGTAAGTAAATACCAGATTTTCGTTTTTATCAGCATTAATTCAAAATATTTTAGATATCTTCTCGTTCAATCAAATAGACATCGAAATTTAAAAAAAAAAAACTTAAAATTGCTAAAATACCTTTTATGCCCTTTTATACCTAAATTGAAGTATCTGACTTTAAAAAAATATATTTTCAATAATGTCAATCAAGATTTTATCAATACTGTAGAAATTAAACATCAACTTACACTACTCAGATGAATCAAAAGTATTTAACCATGCTCTGATACCAATATCGTCTATTATGATCTACATAACACTTTGAATCAATAATAAAACAAATACATACCTCCTTCCATTGGCTTTAAGTTTGAAAATATTTTTCCCTTCTCTACCTTCTTCCATCAGAGACAACCTTGATGGTGAGATCTCTTACGTTTAAAAAAATCATATCTATTTATTTTGAAGAGAGAGGGAAGGGAAGGGCTGAAAACATAGAGTACATATAACAATATAATACGGGTCACAATTAATAAAGATTAATTAGGAAAAGATGACCTAACAACACTAACATCTTTATTGCTTCATATTTTGCCAATGTAAAAACTTTTTTAATAAATATATAATCGATAATATGCGTGCAATGGCAACATGATAAGCATCGTACCTTATATTGTTTTAAGTACTTATGGTGTGAGGCTAGAGCAGCTTTTTTTTTTTTTTTTTTGGTCAACTCCATATCAGTTTTTTTTTTTTTTTTGTCAAGGAGATACTAAAAAGATTCATACTCCCACAAATATCAAACCAAAATAAAAAGAAAATCATGAATTAGATAAAAAAAAAAAGCTTTAATAGTAGTGCCCTAAGTTCATTAAAAGAGATGAGCACTACATATTTTATATATAATGGCAATTCTCCCTAGTATCTTCTTGAAGCCAAAATAGCCTTATTGAAAAAAGTATCCATTAATATTGACATTTGATTTGGTGAAGAAAAATCTTTGAAAAAATAAAAGTAGGGGTGGTTAGGTAAATTCTACTTAACTAAAAAGTGGAGATTTAAAAATGATACTCATGGAGATATATATAAACGTGTAGTAGTTATGTTTTAATTTTTTAGTGGATATAGGTAGTTATCTTAATTGAATCTTTTAGTTTAATTAGCCAAGTTGCTAGAAACATTAATATACATAGCACATGCCCTCCCACTAGTGTGTGTGTGTGTACAGTTCGGACAAGATAAATTAAGGTTTTTTGTTCTAATTATAGTTTTTATGGGGTATGGGACGTTTGGTTAACTTGAACCAAAGTAATAAACAATTCGTCAATCTCAAATTAATAGCTAGGCGGGGGTTGGCTAGCTAGATATATGAATTAAATTAGTTCTTTCATTGCGCTCGATTTAGTGAGATTAATGCGTCGACTAAGTTATATAGCTTTGATATACTTCTACATCGTCTAATTTTTTTAATTTCTAGTGAGTCGAGTTTTCTAGCGGGGCATTTGTAGATTATCTTTGAAAGGTATTTGAACCACCACAACCACCCTTCTCTAATTTTTGTGTCAAATTTGTGATACTCCTACTTTTTTTTAAATTTTTATATTTCTTATTTTATCTTTACTAATTTTAATTACTACACGTTGTTATCAAATACATAACTATTTTGTGGGTAGAGTGCGAAAAGTGGTTGTAGTTTTTTTTTTTTTTTTCCTTGACTAAAGTGTTTGTAGGTACTTGCAGATCGAACTCCTCTAGTAATAGTGCAATAATAACTACTCTAGAAAACAAAACTTCTTTAATTTACTAGTTCTTATTTTAAATGTGTATAGGCTACCTACGTACCTTCCTTAAATTTGTTAACGAGGCACATCATGAGTACAGAGATTCAGATTAAGTGGTTTATATATATATATATATATATATATATATATATATATATATATATATATAGTGTTGAAGTTGATGAGTAGTGAGATTTGACGACAAGAAATTAATGGCAGGATTGAAGGACCCATCAAGGAGAACCAATAATTAAAGTATCATTGAAATGGTATACTCGTAAAACTGCAAATTGAAGAAGACAGGACCAATGCAATGGAATCATGAGAGGTTTTACTATGAGCACAACACAACCAAATGGCTCCCACTTCTTCATCATGGAAATAGAAAGTAGGTTTAAATGTTTTAGTGCTCACTGCACTCATACAATATCACCCGAATGTGTAACTTATGTGGGCTCCCCGGCCCTAGCATGACTTTGGGATGGACCCATTTGCATATTAACTAGATGCTCCAAAACCTTAAAAACCTACATGCAAGAGTCATTCCACATGCATATCGATGCATGTACAATGTACATGTTACACAATATATTTAGGTAATAGCCGAACGGACTCCACTTTTTGTTAAACGTACTCCACTATTTTTAAAAATATAAAATTACCTAACTGTGCTCTAGCCTCCATATAAAAAGTTTTTTGCTTACTTATACCTCACTCTCTTCATCAATGCATACCACAAGCACTCCATCGACTATTTCTCTCTCGAACGCCCCTCACCTTCGATCGAACTCCAACAAAATCCGAGTGAAACTACATTGATTCGACGTCGTGAGTGCATTCCTCACTTTTCTTATCAATCTTTTTTTATTTTTTTAGGTTTTTTTGTTGTTTTAGAGTCGGGTTTTGTGTTGTTCTTGTTGTTGGTGGTGGTGGTAATGAGTTTAAGGCTTCGATTTGGGGTTTGAATCTCGCATTTAAGGTATAAAATGTCAATATTATCAAACATATTTAGCGATTTCGAGTAAAACCACCTATTTTTTATTGTTTTCATGTATTTTTTGGAGTTTTAATTAAATTTTTTTCGTCATTAAAGCCTGTGGATTTTGAAATCACGGGTCCAACCGATATCTCTTTATAAGTCTCGGTGGGTGTCAGACTAGACATTTGAAGGTGGGAGTTGCATGAAGCTGGCCAATACCTCTAAAGAAATATCAATGGGAGTCAGTTGATGCCTTTTTATAGGTCTTGACCCTATATGTCCAAAACCTATAGACTGTTATTGTCTGAGAATTAGGTATTTGACAAAAAGTGGGGTACATTCAACTAAAGATATTTTAGGGATAGGTTCAACAATTAAAATTCAAAAATGAGGTATGGTGAGTAAATTGAGGTAAACCTAGGAAAAACCTGGGGTCAATTCAGTCGTTCCCTATATTTATCACAATTTCTTTATTATGTAGAAAAAATGGCAAAGTTCCAAACAATGAGTTCACATCAGACGCATTTTTGGATATGTTACTCCTCGAGCATCCTTTAGTAGAGTATTCTGAACTCGATCAAGAAGGATAAAAAGAATCGATAAGTCTTGTAGAAGCTCCCTTGCATAGTTTGCAAGTGCATCCACCGCTTTGTTGCCTTCGCAATTTAAGTGTGTATTAAAATGAATTATTACAAGCTCATGAGGATCAAAGCAACCTAGCTCCACCTTCTATTTGAGAGAAAATTTTATTAATTTGTCCTTGTAACAATGTGACGAAAAACAATTTCAAGCTTACTGCCATTCAAGGATAGACCTAACTAGCATCGTAGTAGACCTAAATTATTCTAATGATGAACTTGGATTAAATATTATTAAAAAACAAAAAAAATGAGATTGAATTGTCTTATATACTGAAACCTAAAAACATAACTCGTGTCACGTGTCATTTCAGGGTCGTACATAGGACCCACTTGTCGTGATATACATGTCCAAATCTCAGGAGCCAACACGAAGGTATGCTATTTTTGTTTGATGCTTGTATAATTTAGTATACCAAAAAATTGAACAATTTAAACTATTTAATTTCAAAGATGTGCGGGTAATGTATACGCGGGCGTATCAGTGTCAAGGCAAGCGGAGATATACCTCAAGTCACGTGTCGACGTGGGACCGAGGTAGCGGCTTATGGGGTAAGTTTAATTAATTTAAGTTACATGTGAATTTTTGTTGGCTTTAATGGCTTTAAGGTGGCCACATTGAAATAAACATTAAATGTGCCTAAAGTTGAGAAATAAAACAATAGGCCCAAAATGTGCGTCGAGACACGCATTCACTCATCAAGAGACAAGGAGTCAACATGTTAAGTCACTCAATGGTGACTTAAGGGACAAGTGGGACAAGATGATCCATGAGATACACCTCGAGATACGTATGCGCATAATGATCAAAGGCTAAGGTTTAAACATATCTAAACATGGTCAAATAACCCTATAAGTCGACAAGAAAGTTGGTTTTTTATTTTCAAATCGTTGGGTGGGAAAGGATGAGAGAAAGAAGAGAGATTTGCTTGTGTGCACTTGGTGAAAGAGAGGAGAGATCCATTGGAGTTTTGGTTGAGAAGAAGGTGTTCTTCTAGCTAGTAACTCTCCATCACCATTAAAATAAATTGAACAATTTGGTCAAATTCTTGAATTTAATCTTGTTGTGGTTGATTTTGAGGGATTTAAATGTCGAGTTTTTGAGACTACCCTTTTTTAATCCGAGTTCCAAAATCAAAACATTGTGTGAAATTGGCGAAGAATGTATGTGGTTGAAAAAAAAGAAAATGAAAACATGGGTGTTTTAACGCCTCCGTTGAGGGAGAAGAAAAATCCCTCTCATGAAAGAGAGGGGGGAATCGGGCAAGCCCGCTCAAGCACAGTGAGCTGGGTGAGCTGGGTGAGCTGGGCTAAACCAAATAGCTAAACCGGGCCGATTCAACAAGCCTAGTTTAGGGAAAAAGGGGCCCAAAGAGCCCCAAATCAAAAAAATAAAAATAAATAACAGAAAGTCAAATAAAAATCAGGAAGATTCAGGAAGATTTAAGAAGAATTGGAAAGAATTAGAGAAGGTTTAGGAAATTGGAAAACAAATTGGTTGACGTTGTCGAAAGTTTTTACACCGAAATAATTTCCTCGAAAAGTATGCCTCCACTATAATTTTTCCTAATTTGAACACTTTTGGGATTTAAAAATCTAAGAATTTCTTAAATAGGCTCTAACACAATGTGAGTTTGCCTATATGATTATCAGGAAATAGTTTAATAGTGTCGGGTATTGGATACGGATTTGGAGGCATGTCGAAATCGATTTGAGTGCGTAGTAGCTTGGATACAGGTAAGTAAACCAATGATGAATTTTATTGTTATTTCATGAGCTTTAATTTGCTGTTATTGCTTTGTTCATCATTTTTGTTGATATTTTCATTGATTGAGTGGTCCATTGACAAGTGAGTCATAGTTACTATTTATCTGTGATATGAGCTCTTATCTGGACACCGTTGATATCTCCCAATTGAGTGTACATAGGGACACATATTCGAGTCTATGGATATCTCATAGTCGCAAGGGTTAGGGCTGGAAGGCTGTGTCTCGTCCTGAACCCGAGTCTGCTGGGCTTTTGTTGCGACTCAACGACCTTTTGGTCGAGACTCCTTGCTATTCGATTTTCGTATTCTAGACCCTCACTTATTGATTGGTTTATTTACAGTCTTTTGTATTCATCCATTCCCTATTCCTTTCATTCTATTTGTATGAATTAGATACTGATTTATTCATTTCGAGATATTAAATATATGTCATGTTTCGCGTTACTTACTCGGACTCATCATTCTTATGTTTGATGGAGTGCAGATCCACAATCCAGCAAGGGGAAGGCTTCACAGACAAGAGATATCATTTAAGAATATCGTAGTAGTTCTTATCACTTATCTGATATAGGTGATTCTTTTTGTATTATTAGACATACTTGTTTTGAAACACTGGGAGTTAGGTTTTTAAGAGATCTTAGACATGTATATCTTGTGTTTACTCTCCTCCGACTGTTCATTAATGATGATATATACATTCGGGGTTTTCACACTCTAGGTTGTCTTAACTTGTATGTATTTGAGCTTTTTCATTTAGTTTGAGGTTTAATTGCTTCCGCTATAACTATGATAACTCACTAATCGATTAACTCAACTTTAATTATTTAATAAATGGTAAAGGGTAAGGAAGGCTGACTAAGCTTGCATGACTCAGTGAGAATGGCTTGGGTCCACATAAGTCTAAGCCAGGCAGGGCCCAATTTAGGATTGTGGAACTGGGGCCATCATAATTGGTATCAAAGCCAAAGTTTTAAATACTCGACTCTTGATTTAAATCATAATCCATTAAGACACAAACCAGTTAGGAATGGTTGAACTTAAACTGGAACCTTATGATCATAACATAAGTCTTAGTTGGGAAGTGAAGAAAGTTGGGGAAATTTAAAACTGGACTATGAGCTATTTGATTTGGTGTACTATTAATTAGCCATAGATATGTTCTGATCATAAAAATCACTTTCTTTTCAGTTAGCGATGGTCGATCGGCCGATACTAACGATAGCGGTACGGGGGACGTACGAGGAGATTAGATGGCATATTGCAAATGATTACATCTCACGATCAGCGGCTTCAAGAGATTCTCCGACTGTTGAGGGCTCAGACGATAACATCACCTTCCACGTCAGCAGCTCCAATTACTCAGGTTAGGAGTGCTCCTACAGTCCATGACCCACCTGCAGCACCTTCAGTTCAGGCAGGACTTGCAGTGGCCGAGGAGGCACATGTTCAGGCCTAGATAGTACCTCCTACACCTGAGATACCGGCCGAGGATACGCCAAGCACGCCAATTGATACGGGTGTTGGGGCTACAGCTGAGGTGAGGCAGGCTCACGAGTTTCAGAGGGATCATCTGAGAAGTTCCACGAGGGTGCTAACCTCGAGACTGCAGAGAGGTGTATTAGGAGCCATGAGAAGATACATGATGTACTGGCCACCCCAGCTCATATGCGGCCGAGTATATCATCAGCTTTACTATTCGGTGAGGCCGATGTCTGGTAACGCATTATAATGGCGTCGAAGGGAAAGCCCAAGGATTAGGTTGAGTTAAAGAAGAGGTTTAACAAGAAGTACACTCCTCCTACAGTCCGTAAATGGTAGAGGACTGAGTTTCAAACCGTTCGAAAGAGGACCGGGGAGTCAGTTATGCAGTATATGGACTAGTATTTAAAATTGATAAGTATGTTGGGGTGCAGTCAACACTGACGCCGATCAGGCTTAATACTTTGTACACAGTCTACTAGACTTTATTAGTTCTATTGTAGTGACAACGACTTCGAGCACATTACAAGAGTCATATGAAAGGGCTATGGCTAGCGAGAGCTTTGTGAGCACACGTGCCGGAGTATTAGGTGCACCATCAGCACCGTCATAGTCAGTAGGAGGTTCTGGAGGTGATCGGAGGAGGAAGAGATTTAGATAATTGAGGCAGAGAGATCAAGCTCAAAGCGTGGGATCTATTGCATCTTCGCCTTATGTAGTGCATATTGCGCCAATGTATGTCGGACCAGTGCAGAGCTACGCTAGTGTGCCACGGCAACCACCACTGTCAGGTCCTCAGCATCAGTATTATCAGAGGACTAATGGCAGAAGCAGTGGCCAGAGACAAGGTTAAAGTTCCAGTCAGGTGCAAAGATAAGAACAAAGATATAATCAAGCATAGGGACAAGGAAAAGGATAACGTGGTTCATCTAGATAAGGATCTCGAATGGGTTGTTGGGAGTATGGACAGTTAGGTCATTTCATCAGTGCATGTCCATGACTAGGGTTGAGGGCAGCCGCAGCAAAGTCGAGAGCAAGTTTACGCAGTTACCGAATCAAATTCGATTGCCAGTTGTAATTTGATTGAGGGTACGGTTTATATTTGCAGTAGATTCATGCATACTATGTTTCATTCACGTTCTATGATGCACGCCAAACGCGTCAATAGAATAAAGTTCATAAACCAACTATTTTGTAGAATAGTGGCAAAGGGTCGATCCTACAGAGATTGGTAGTCTTTCTTAGGTTAAAAACAACAAAAAAGGAAAATCGAGGGTTTTAAAGTAAATTAATTTAACTAACTAATCTGACTAAACTAAATAAATAAAATAACTAAACTAATTTTCAAAATAATTAATTAATATCTAAGTAACACCTAAGTGTACAGTTCCACAAATCAGGATCAAGATTCAATGATAATCATGGTCTTCAATATTTGCCAAAAAGTCATTAATTTATATTCTCCTAGATTAGCTATAGAAAATCGACATTCACCTGAAATTCCTAATTCCCTTAATCTCGATTGTTATGACGTATGCCACTAATTACTTCCCTAATTAATATATAACCCTAGACATCTGCCAATCGGGTTTAACACACTAGCTGCAGTAATATGGATCTATGGGAACACTAATCCAAAATAATCGGATCGCATCCGCTCCTGATTTAACCTAGATTCAATTGTTGCACACTCAATAACCGAATGGGTTTGACAACAAACGGGTGAGTGTTTGTCACTTTATTGGTCCAAAAGCACAATTACACTGATACTAAAGGTCCAAATAATTGTAAATTGTCCACCTAAAAGCATGCATTGGCCACATACATACCCTAGATCTAAACCATATTCATTAAAATCAACAAAATGAAATAAGATAATTTAAATCAAATTAAATAAGAATCATAGATCTCACATAATATGCCATGAATCCATGATCCCGACTTGCTCGCCCTTCGACCCAGGCGCAGGTTGGTCTAGCCGGACATCATCTGTACAATCTCCAAGTAAGAAAAATTATATGTGGTGTCTCCAATGTGTTCTCCCCGTATGACTACCCTAGTTCCTAATATGAAAAACCATTAAATATTGCTCTCTGAAGGTGAGAGAAACTAATTTTGGGGGTTGGTTTCATAATACGTGTGCCGAGGAGCATCGTAGGGTTGTTTTTGGCTTGAAAATAGGTGTCTGCCATGTGTCACAATGCCATTGGTCTATTTGGTGTCGCCGCGATGACGTGGCGCTTTTTTGATTGGCTGAGATAGCTCATGATGACGTCGTGCATGGGTGAGATAGTTGATGTGGCATCGTCTAATTGGAGGAAAGCATTGCTAATGACATGCAGGCGTGACGTGCGAGTGCCACGTGGAGTCCAAGAGGTGGTGAAGAATCGCGCGAGGTCAGCGCAAAAATCTGGGAGTCTGTGCGAACATGCATCCTGGGCAAATCGACGAAGGATGAAGCAAGAAGAAATGGGGTGTGTGACGTGTATCGCGAACGCTCATATGACAACATGTGGCAGTTCCTAATTGGAGGAAATGGTTTGTCGATGCTACGTGGCAACTTCTATTGGTGGAAAGCGTTGCTTGTGACATGGTTGGCATAACACTTGGCATGCGAACCGCTGACATGGCGAGACGTGATTGGAGGAGAGAAGATGTGCGCTGATGTGGCAGATCCTAATTGGTTGAAATATGTTGTCTCTAATTCTACCCACCGCGCAACGAGTAACTCGAGGCAAACCGTCCGGCATCCGATCACTGCATGTAAACACTCCATTATAAATGTTTTTCCGGCACGAATTCAACCGCCCACTCCGTTTCACCTAAAAATGACCAAAAAATATAATTAATATATATTTTAGAGACTTTGCATAATTAAATATACTAAATTAAACTACTAAATATATATAAATACCGACTTATCATTCTACTATTTCTTTTATTTCGGTCTTATGGTTGAAGAGTTGGGTTTGAAACCTACTAGACTAGAGAGACCCTTGATCCTTAACATAACTGCTGGGGACAAGATCTACCCGAACTTGTTATGTGTTGATTGTTTGAATCGAGATAGAGGGCCATATTATGCCAGCAGACTAGAGAGTATTAAAGTTCCTCGAGTTTGATGAATTGTTGGGCATGGATTGGTTAGGTGCTTGCACAGATCCATTGCTTCAGTAAGAGAGTCACATTTCATATTTTAGGGCATCTATAGTTTAGTTTCCATGGGACTTCTACTAGTTTATCTACTACCAGAGGTAGAGTCGCCACTAGTGTAGATGTCGAGATGTTCACTAGTGTATTATTTATGACGAAACGGGTTGTGACTAAGTTAGGGGATGTACCAGTGGTATGTGAGTTTCCTTAATTTTTTCCAAGCAGAGCTACCAGGATTATCACCCCTAGAGAGATTGACTATATCATTCATTTAGTCCCGAGAACCAAACCTATATCTATTATGCCGTACCGATGGCTCCGAGGGAGTTAGAAGAGCTGAGAGAACAACTTGATAAGTTGTTGGAGTTAGGATTCATCCACCCGAGCATGTCTCCTAGGGGCGCGCCAGTCTTGTTTGTTAAGAAGAAATATGGCAGCTTGAGATTACGCATTGATTACAGACTGCTCAACCGGGTGACATTGAAGAACAAGTATCCACTTCCTCGCATTGATGATTTGTTCGACCAACCGACAAGAGCACAGTGGTTCTCAAAGATTGATTTGAGATATGGGTACTATAAGTTGAGGATTATAGCAGAGGATAGGGAGAATACTACATTTTGCACTCGATACGGCATTACCAGTTCACGGTCATGCCTTTTGAGCTAACTAACGCCCCAACGATATTTATGGACTAAATGCATCGAGTGTTGAGACAATATTTGGATAGGTTCTTCATTGTGTTCATCACGACATCCTTATCTACTCTAAGACTCGTGAGGACTACAGGGAGCACCTCAAGATGATTTTTGCAGATTTTGAGGGCACACGGACTATATGCAAAGTTCAGTAAATGTGGATTTTGGCTTACAGAGGTTGGATTTCTTGGACACATCGTCGGAGCCAGCAGAGTGTCAGTGGACCCCGCTAAGGTCAAAGCTGTGAAAGATTGGCCTACATTGCGGACGGCGACTGAGATCCGTAGTTTCTTGGGGTTGGCAAGCTATTACCGACGTTTTGTTTAAGATTTCTCAAAGATTGCGGCACCAATGATGCTATTGACGAAAAAAGATATAAATTTTCAGTGGAATGATAGTTGTGAACAAGCCTTCAGGACTTTGAAGGAAAGATTGACTATCGCACTAGTTATGGTATTACCTGAGTCAGGAAAAGGTTTTGAGGTGAACACTGATGCTTCTAAGGTTGGTTTAGGCTGTGTATTGATGCAAGACGATAAAGTGATTGCCTACGCATCCCGACAGCTGAAGATTCATGAGAAGAACTACCCTGCACATGACTTGGAGCTAGCGGTAGTAGTATTTGCATTAAAGATTTGGCGTCGTTATCTCTATGGAGAGAAGTTTGTGTTGTTTACTGACCACAAGAGTTCGAAGTACCTTTTCACTCAGAAGGAGTTGAACATGCGACAGAGGCATTGGTTTGAGTTCCTCAAGGACTATGATTTCTTATTGGAGTATCACCTGGGAAAGGCCAATGTTGTCGAAGGCGCATTGAGTCGCAGAGGGGAAGACTCATAAATTATTACTTGCCAAATAACACACGAGTATGGTTTACTCAAGGCGATTCGATGTGTATTGTTGATATTCTGACCAGTACCAGAGTGTTGATTTGTGGGCAGATGAGGAATCAAACAGTATCGATTAAGATGGTACTTGAGGTCAGCAGACAGATGAGCAGTACCAGAGATTCTTGGAGTTTGCTCAGAGTCTGGATCATCCAGATTGGAGTCGGTCCTCAGACTCGTGCCTGAGATTTAGAGGTCGATTATGGTTACCATCAGTGGCTGAGTTACGTGATGAGATACTTAATGAGGCTCATCGCTCATATTTTACGGTTCATCCAAGTTGGACCAAGATGTACGTTGATGTATGTCGTTTTTCTAGTGGCCGAGATGAATACCGATGTTTCTGATTACGTTAAAGCTTATGAGGTATGCCGGCGAGTTAAGGCTGAGCATTAGAGATCCGGTGAGTTATTACATCCACTTCTTATTCCTCGGAGGAAGTGGGAGCACATTGCCATAGATTTTGTCAATGGTTTTGCATGATCTCAGTACATACATGACAATATCAGCATGATAGTGGACAGGCTAACGAAGTCTACGCACTTTTTACCGATCTCTACCACACATCGGGTGAATAGGTTGGTGAGCTTGTGCAAGCGGGAGATCGTGACTGCATGGTGTTTCGTTATCGATTGTGTCTAACAGGGGCCACAGTTTACATCTTAGATTTGGTAGAGCATGCAGGCACAGTTTGGTATGCGGTTGGATCTCGGTACACCCTATCATCCACAGATTGATAGAGAGTCTGATAAACTAATTCAGATTCTCGAGGATATGTTGAGGATGTGTGTTAGAGTACGGTGGATCATGGAGGAGTATTTTCACCTATGCTAGTTTGCCTATAATAACAGTTATCAAGCCACTATTAGTATGGCACTGTTCAAGACACTATACGGGAGGCCATGCATATTTCCATCTTGTTGGGCTGAGCCAGAGGATGTGGCAGTTATTGGGCTAGAGATTTTAGTGGATCACAGAGATAAGATACATCTAATCAGACTAAGACTAAAAGGTGCGCAGGAGAGGCAGAAGAAGTACTAAGACTTGTATTACGGGGAGTTAGAGTACAAGGTCGGGGACTATCTATACCTGAATGTGTTTTCGATGAAGGGTCACAAGAGGTTTGGGATTAAAGGGAAGCTTTCGTCGAGATTCATTGGTGCATTCAGAGTTAAGAAGCGAATAAGCAAAGTTACGTATGAGTTGGAGTTGCCACCTCAGTTGTCTAGGATCCACCCTGTATTTCACGTTTCTATGTTATGACTAGATAGGTCGAGAGAGGGTAGACGGCTGACGGTAGATTCGAGTCAGATAGACTTAAGGGAAAACATTACTTATAACGAGTAGCCTATTCAGATTCTGGATCGTAAGGTAAAGATTCTTAGGAACAAAGAGATCACATCAGTCCTTGTCAAATGGTAGCATCACGGAAATAAGAAGCTGACGTGGGAGCTCGAGTCATACATTAGTGGGTACTTTCCCTATCTCTTCTAAGTTTTGGTAAATTCTTCCCTTATAATTTGATTCAATTTCGATGATGAAATTCTAATTAGTTGGAAAGACTGTAGCGACCTTAAAATCTAACTCGTGTCACGTGTCATTTCAAGGTCGTACGTGGGACCCACTTGTCGTGATACACATCTTCAAATCTCTGAAGTCGATACCGAGGTATGCTATTTTTGTTTGATGCTTGTATTATTTAGTATACAAAAAGATTGAACAATTTAAACTAATTAATTTCGAAAAATTGTGGTGATAAGTCAATATTTATATATATTGAGTACTTTATTTTAGTATATTTAAATATGGAAAGTCTCTAAATTATATATTAATTATATTTATTGATCATTTTTAGGTGAAACAGAGTGCGTTGTTGAATTCATGGCGGAAAAATACTCAAAATAGAGTATTCACATTCAGTGATCGGATGCTAGACAGTTTGCCTCGAATTACACATAGGATATGAGACAACATATTTCAACCAATTGGGAGCTACCAAGTCAGCGTTCAACCAATCAGGCGATGCCACGTCAATCACCTAGCATCACGTGGTGGTGCATTTTCATTGGATACCCAACATGTCATCACAGTCGGTTCAGCCAATGGGAGAGCGCCACGTCATGCTAAATCTCGCCAGCTTGCAATCAACAAATCGGTTCCACTAATCGCAGGTAGTCGCGTCAGCATCACACAGTCCACGTCACACCAGGCCTCTTTTCCTCATTTCAACTGCTCTTCGATCTGCTTCGGGATGCGCATTCGCACAAACTCCCAGATTTTCGGCTGAATCGTGCCATTCTCCTTCGCCTCCATGCGCCATGTGGCGCTTACACATCACCACAGTGCGTCATCACAACGCTTTCGTCCCATCAGAACGTGTCATGTGGCTCTCGCCCATGCCCAGCGCGTCACAAATAGTTGTTTCGACTAATCTGGTGACGACACGTCAACGTGACAGCAGGAAACAAACCAATGGCGTTGCGACACGTGGGGGACACATATTTTCAAGCCAAAAACAGCCTTACGATGCTCCTCGGCGCACAAGTCACCTACCCAACCCCTAAAATTAGTTTCTCTCACCTCCCGAGACCAATTTTTAGTAGTTTTATATATTAGGAACTTATGTTTCATTATTTGGAACACCAACTATTATTTTTTAGCATCGACTTTCTTCAACGATGATCGGCTAATCAACTCCTTACCTAGGTCGAAGGGGAAGCAAGTCGGGATGATGGATTCATGGCATATTATGTAAGATATATTATTTTATTATTTAATTTAATTTAAATTCTCCTATTTCATTGTTGTTGATTTTAATGATTATGATTTAGATCTAGGGTATGTATATGGCAAGTGCATGCTTTTAGGTGGACAATCTATAGTTATTTTGACCATTAGTATCCATGTAATTGTTCTTTTAGACCAATAAAGTGACAAACACTCACTCATTTGTCGTCAAACCCTTTCGATTTTTGAGTGTGCAACAATTGAATCTAGGTTAAATCGGGAGCAGATGCAATCCGGTTATTTAGGATTAGTGTTCCCACATATCCATATTACTACGGTTAGTGTGTTAAACCTGATTGACGGATGTATAGGGTTATACATTAATTAGGGAAATAGTTAGTGGCAGACGTTGACGTTCTGACTATCAAAATTAGAGGAATTAGGAATTTCGGCGGATGTCGATTTTCATAGCTAATCTAGGAGAAATTGAATTAATGATTTTTTGGGATGATTGAGGACAATTAAATGTCATTGAATCTTGATTCTTGCTTGTGGAATTGTAGACTTAGGTGATTTCTTCTCATTGATATTATTTTTGTGAACTTTTTATTTGTGCTAGTTTAGTTAATTATTTCATTGAGTTTTTTGAAAACCCCAAATTTTTAGTTAACTTGGAGTAAAACTCAAGTCTTGTGGATTCGACCCCGTATTTACCACTAGTACACCTTTGTGGTTGGTAACTCAATTGTGGGTTATATTTGGCATGCGCGATACGTGATTAGATTATGGCGCCATTGCCGGGGACTTAGTCTTTACTCTGAGTTTAGATTTCTTTTCTCTTTTCTATTTTTAGTTTTATGCTACCACACCTCACTCGGTCAAAATCGGCTGGTTCATTGTTACCTTTCGATCCTCAACTTGATAGAGCATTTCATAGGTGGATTAGAGAGACCCAACTTAGGCAACAAGAAGGCCAAAACCCTCTAAATATGGTTGCAAATCGCCAAATCACCATGGTTTACGCCAATCAAGAGCTTCAAGCTCTTTTTGTGCAACAACCCCTCTGCATCAACTATCCGAATAATGTCGGAGTCTTAAAGTTGAGGTCTGGGTTCATTCATCTCCTACCATCCTTCCATGGTGGAGAGAAAGAAGATCCTGTCACTTTCCTGAAGGAGTTTCATACTAACTGCAAGAAAATGAAACCCTCCAATGCGGACGAGGAAACGGTCAAGCTCATATCTTTTCCGTTTTGCCTTAAAGACAAAGCCAATTAATGGCTTTTCTACCTTCCGCATGGCTACATTAACTCCTGAAATGAAATGGCAACCGCGTTTTTGAATGAATACTTCCCTGAGGATAGAGTTGCACAGCTCATCAAGGATATATGCAGCATCAAAATGAGGTCGGGCGAATCATTTGGCGCATATTGGGATCGCAATAAGCTATTGATTGCTAGTTGCCCGCAACATGGCAAGTCAGAGAAAGCCATAGTTTGATTCTTCTATGTTGGCATGTCGCCCATAGAACGACGCATGATTGATAATGCGTATGGGGGTCACATTCGAGACAAAACTCCAGCCCAAATTAAGCAATTGTAAGAGGACATCGCACAACAATCATGCCTTTATGGTGATCTTGATGCTACTCCTTACCAAAGTCTGACTACAGAGAGTGTCTCGAGTTCCACTTACCAGAAAATTGACCAACTAACCTCCATGATGGAACGTCTCCTCTCATCTGGCAAAGTGCAAGTCAAAGCTTGTAACTTCTGTTCTGCCATAAATCATGCAACTGATGAATGTCCTACTGTCTTTGAGGACAATCAACAGGCCAATGCCATAGGTAATCAATTCCAGGGACCATCTAGAGTCCCATTTGGGAATACATATAATCATGCAACGGCAAGGAACAACCCGAACTTAAGTTACGGGCCTCAAAATCAGAACTATCAGACCTTCATCCCTAGAGGTCAACTGTTGCCTACACTTCCAATAATTCATCTTCACTTGAGGATATGATGAAAGCCTTTATGGATCAACAAAGCCAATTTATGAGTGAAATGACCCAAATTAGGGCTACCACCGAGAAATCCATCATCGAAACCAATTCGCGGTCCAAACTCTTCAACTTCGAATGGACCAAATGATACAGCAGAATGGACATCTCGAGGATAAAGGAAAGTTGCTTTCGCAACCTTACCTAAATCCTAACGGGAGTGCTAACGCAGTTACATTCCGAAGTGGTAAAGAGCTTAAGGGACCCAAAAGGAACAATGGGTCATCTGATGCCAAAGACCAAGCAAATGGGGAAGAACACGAAGTAGTAGTGACTCCATTTGTCCCTAAACAGATGATAACTACTCAAAAGGAAGCACCACCCACATTTAAGGTCAAACCTCATTTTCCACTATGACTTATCCTAGATAAGAAAAAGGAAGAAGAGAAAGAAATTCTCGAGACCTTTCGGCGAGTGGAAATCAATATTCCACTCCTCGATGCTCTGAAGCAAGTCCCTAGTTAAGCAAAGTTTCTTAAGGAACTATGCACTAACAAAGGGAAATTGAAAGGCAACGAAAAAGTCCAAATAGGGGAAACCATCACGGCTATCCTATAGAAGAAGTTGCCTCCTAAATGCAAGGATCCTGGGATGTTCTCAGTACCTTATGTTATAGGTGATGTAAGGATTCAGAGGGCCATGTGTGACCTTGGTGCTTCCATTAATGGCATGCCCTTGTCTATTTATGAGACATTGCATGCAGGCCCATTAGAGGATACCGGTATTGTCATTCAGTTGGCATACCATTCCGTTGTCAGACTTGTTGGTGTTCTCGAGGATGTTTTAGTTCGAGTGAATGAGTTTGTACTTCCTCCTAACTTCTACGTGGTAGATACGAAGGAGGAGCCATTCCCCAATGCTTCGTCAGTACTCCTTGGACATCCATTTTTGAAAACGGCGGAGATGAAGATAGATGTTGATGATGGATCTCTTACCATTGAGTTTGATGGTGAAGTCATTAAGTTTAACATCTATGACGCGATGCGATACCCTAGTGATCGTCATCTGTGGTGTTTACCATAGACTATGTGGATCCACTCATTGAGCAGAACATGCTCATAAGTGCTGATGATGAAGTTAAAGTAGTGTTAGAGCATCATCTCGACACTACTCAAATCCACGAGAGTGATCTGACTTTCGATACTGATGTCGAGGATGTTGTTTTTTAGTTGGATTCATTCCAACCCCTGCCCCCAAGTGCCTATCATTTGGAATTGCCTACTTTTGACTCAAAACTTTCTCCCTCCTTGGTTAAAGCTCCCACACTTGATCTGAAGCCATTACTTAAGCACTTGAGCTAAACTTTACACATTTGGAGGAAGAGAAACTCCTTCGAGTACTCCGAGAGTTTAAACAGGCTATTGGGTGGACCATAGTGGATATCAAAGGTTTGAGCCCTTCCACTTGCATGCATTATATATATAAGGAAGAAGGGTCAAAACCTACGAGAGAAGCCCAGAGGAGCTCAATCCGCTCATGATGGATGGCGTGAAGAAAGAGATATTGAAGCTCCTTGATGCTGACATGATTTACCCCATCTCTGATAGTAAATAGGTGAACCCTAAGAAAATGGGAGTCACGGTAGTCACCAATTCACATGGTGAGTTGGTTCCAACCCGCATTCAAAATGGATAGCGGGTATGCATTGACTACAGGAAGTTAAACGTTTCCACCAGGAAGGATCACTTCCCCCTACCATTCATTGATCAGATGTTGGAGAGACTAGCCTGTCTTTCTCATTACTGTTGTCTTGACGGTTATTCCGATTTTCATCATATACCAGTAGCGCTTGAAGACCAGGAAAATATGACCTTCACCTGTTCGTTTGGCACTTTTGCCTATCAGTGCATGCCCTTTGGGTTATGCATTGCACCTGCCACCTTTCAAAGGTGCATGGTGAGTATCTTTTTAGATTTTGTTGGGCATTACATTGAGGTCTTCATGGATGACTTTACTATTTACGGTGATTCATTCGATAGTCGTCTCAAGCAATCTAACAAAGGTACTCCACAGATGTTTCGAGAAGAACTTGGTTCTAACTATAAAAAACTGTCATTTTATGGTGGACTAAGGTCTTATTTTGGGACAAATTGTCTCAACCAATGGCGTAGAGGTATACCAAGCTAAAATTGATGTTATCAAGAAACTTCCCTACCCTACGAATGTATAGGAGATTAGATCTTTCCTTAGACACGCCGGTTTTTATCGTCGTTTCATTAAGGACTTTTCAAAAATCGCACAACCCCTATGCCATCTACTTTAAAAGGACATACCTTTTGAGTTTGATAAGGCATGTAAGAGTGCATTTGATGCACTGAAAGATGCACTAACTAGCACATCAGTCATTCAAACCCCTAATTGAGAGCTTCCATTTGAGATTATGTGTGATGCTAGTAATTATGCAGCTGGGTGCAATCTTAGGACAGAGAGTTGGGAGAGCTTCACATGTCATTTACTATGCTTCTCCTACTTTAGAAGCGGCTCAGATGAACTACACCACTATCGAGAAGGAGCTCCTTACCGTTATCTTCGCACTTGAGAAGTTTCGGTTTTATCTTTTGGGAACCAAGGTTATCATTTACTCTGATCATGCTGCCTTGAAGTACCTCTTGAATAAAAAGGATGCCAAACCTAGGCTCATTAGATGGATACTCCTACTACATAAGTTTGACATCACAATCAAAGATAAAAGCGGTACAAAAAATCTAGTCGCAGACCATCTCGGAGAATTGAGAATGGTGAGAGTCCTACTCCTCTTAAGGATGATTTCCCTTATGAGTACATCTATGTAGTTATGGAAGATCTCCCTGTACACCGATTTGGTGAACTATATCACCTCGGGCAAGCTATATCCTCACCTTTCGAAAACTCAGAAGAATAAAGTAAGGAGCCATACTAAGTACTATGTATGGGATGACTCGTACTTATGGAGATTTTGCTCCGACTAGGTTATCAGGCATTGTGTTCCTCAGATTGAGAGTCACTCCATATTGGTTGTTTGTCATACTTACGCCTGCAATGGCCACTTCGGTCCCCGTCGGACAGCTAGGAAAGTTCTTGAGAGTGGGTTTTACTGGCCCACAATTTTCCATGATTCATACATGTTTACCAAGACTTGTCCTAACTATCAGAAAACTGGTAACCTTAGTCATCGAGACCAAATGCCACTTACCCAGATTCATATTTGTGAAATATTTGACGTTTGGGGTATAGACTTTATGGGACCGTTTTCAGTGTCATTTGGTGATTTTTTACACTCTTGGCAATGGACTACGTGTCTAAATAGGTGGAAACTAAGGCTACACACACTAACGACTTTAAAGTGGTATGTGGATTCCTCAAACCGAGGATTTTCACAACATTTGGTACCCCACGTGCCCTGATCAGTGATAGAGGCACTCACTTCTGCAACCGTATGGTTGAAAGTCTTCTAAGGAGGTACAATGTCACTCATCGAACGTCTACAGCGTATCATCCCCAAACGAGTAGCCAGCAGAGGTCTCTAATAGGGATATCAAATCCATCTTAGAAAAGAAAATGAATCCTACTTGTAAAGATTGGAGTTCACGTCTTGATAATGTGGTTTGGGCTTACCGAACGGCGTTTAAAACGCCAATTAGGATGCCCCCATATTGCCTTGTGTTTGGTAAAGCTTGCCACCAGCCAATCGAGCTCAAGCATAAATCCTACTGGGCTGTGAAACAGCTTAATATGAAGTTCGATGAAGCAGGAAAAGAGAGAAAGCTCACTCTCCAAGAATTGGAGGAAATCAAGAACAACGCCTATGAAAATGCGCGAATTTATAAAGAAAAAATAGAAGCGTTCCATGATAGCAATCTCTTTAGGAAATCTTTTCGTGTTGGTCAAAAAGTGCTTTTATTTGAGTCACGTCTTAAGATTTTTGCAGGTAAGCTGATATCGAGGTGGACAAGACCATATGTTGTGATTGCGGTGTATGATCACAGAGCAGTGGAGATTCAGGGTTTGGAGACTGGTAATGCATTTAAGGTGAACGACGACAGATTGAAGATCTTCTATGAAGACTTCCCGAGCCATAATGTGGAGGTCATCTCACTTGCAATGACAGTCTATATTAATTGACAAACTCAAACTAAGTCGAGCCAACGACTTCAACCAAAAGCGATATAGGGAGGCAGCCCAAACTTTGATAAGTATCATTTAGTTTATTTATTTTCTTATTTTTTATCATTTTGCATGAGTTTGTATCGTTTCCTTCATCTTATATTTATCATGTTCTTTCACCATCTTGTTTGTTTTCTATGTGTGGACCTCTCGACTTGTTTTTAACCTTGAGGACAAGGTTCGGAATAAGTTTTGAGGTGTTTTAGGGATCGTGGATTGTTTTGGATGGATTTTTTTGCGAAAAACCGCAGTGAGATCTTTTATTTTTTTTATATGGTTATATGCAGATATCAGATGGTAATAATAGTGTTTTATATCATTTCTTCCATTTCTTTCATTTCTTGTTCATTCATATTCCTTTCTCATTTCATTAGGATTTGCTACACTTTCATGCATATATGTATTTAGCATATATATATATATATATATATATTTAGTTATATAGAGTCACCCGAAACTTTGTTCATGCCTTTGGTTGTGGATAAGTAATTTATAGTTGTCTTTTTGACTTGAAACTTAGAGAAAATTAGAGAAATACTCAGTCGAGTTCGTAGCTTTACATTTTTATGCTTTCATGATTAAGGACTTAATTGGTGGTTGGATTTTGTGCTAAATAATGAAAATGAGTAGACTGTCAAATATGTAGAAGTAATATTATTTTAACCCACATTAGTGGATTTGCTTAATTATTGTGAAAGTGAGAAGTACTAACATGAGTTTTTTCTAAAAAAAATAGAGAGTCCCACAGGTTTCCATAGGAAATGGAGCAGAAAGTCTTCTGGTGGAAAAAATGAGAAAATCGGTCCACAGAGAAATGGAGCAGGGACCATATTTGTTAAAAAAAAAAAAGAAAAAAATTTGAAGAAAAAAATGTGAAAAGAAAATAATAAATAATAAATAAAGGTGGAAGTTATGAAACTCCTCAAATAAAAGATTTAGTTCGACTGCTTTCACTATATTAAGTGAGAATTATAAACTTGCGTACTTGAATGTACAGACCAAGAAAACTCGTGAGTAATTGATGGCCTTTGTCTTGACCAGAGTCTTTGTCTTGTCTTTGTCTTGAAAGTGTGATCTTAATTGTGTTTGAGTTGCGAATCTTGACATATCATAACTCTGAAATTTTCTGAGTTGATTATTAACTTGGTGACTATGTAAATCAAAGGAACTCCATGAATTTGGGTCGGGTATAGGATTAGTTGAGTCATTGCATTATTATATTAGGAGTCTAGTTTAGTTTGTGTTATCATTTACACATTTGCTCGGGACGTGCAAAGTCTTAAGTTTGGGGGTATTAGATAAGTCAATATTTATATATTTAGTACTTTATTTTAGTATATTTAAATATGGAAAGTCTCTAAATTATATATTAATTATATTTATTGATCACTTTTAGGTGAAACATAGTACGTTGTTGAATTAGTGGTGGAAAAACACTCAAAATAGAGTATTTACATGCAGTGATTGAATGCCGGACAGTTTGCCCCAAATTACACGTTGCGCGGTGGACAGGATAGGAGACAACATATTTCAACTAATTGGGAGCTGCCACATCAGCGTTCAACAATCAGGCGATGCCACGTCAGCTCCACTCATCACATAGCATCACAGCAGCAGCCGCGTGGTGCGTTTTCATTGGATACCAGCATGTCATCACAACTGGTTCAGCCAATGGGAGAGCGCTACGTCATGCTCAATCCCGCCAACTTGCAATCAACAAATCGATTCCACCAATCACAAGCTGTCGCGTCAGCACCACACAGGCCACGTCACACTGCGCCTCTTCTCCTTGCTTTCAGCTGCTCTTCGATCTGCCTCGGGACGCGCATCCGCAAAAACTCCCAGATTTTCGGCCGAGTCACGTGATTCTCCTCCGCCTCCATGCGTGCCACGTGGTTCTCACACATCAGCACAGCGCATCATCACAGGGCTTTCATCCAATCAGAACGTGCCATATGGCTTTCTCACCCATGCCCAGCGCGTCACAAACAGTTATTTCAACTAATCCGGTGACGACACGTCAGCGCGACAGCAAGAAACTAACCAATGGCACTGCGATACGTGGCGGACACCTATTTTCAAGCCAAAAACAACCCTACGATGCTCATCGGCGCACGAGTCACCTACCCAACCCCTAAAATTAGTTTCCCTCACCTCTCGAGACCAATTTTTAGTAGTTTTATATATTAAGAACTTAGGTTTCATTATTTGGAACACCGACTATTATTTTTTAGCATAGACTTTCTTCAACGATGATCGGCTAATCAACTCCTTGCCTAGGTCGAAGGGGAAGCAAGTTGGGATGATGGATTCATGGCATATTTTGTGAGGTCTATTATTTTATTATTTAATTTAATTTAAATTTTCTTATTTCATTGTTGTTGATTTTAATTATTATGATTTAGATCTAGGGTATGTATGTAGCCAGTGCATGCTTTTAAGTGGACAATCTATAGTTATTTGGATCATTAGTATCTGTGTAATTGTGCTTTTGACAAATAAAGTGACAAACACTCACCCGTTTGGCGTCAAACCCTTTCGGTTCTTGAGTGTGCAACAATTGGATATAGGTTAAATCGGGAGCGGATGCGATCCGGTTATTTAGGATTAGTGTTCCCACATATCCATATTACTGCGGTTAGCGTGTAAACCTATTTGGCGGATGTCTAGGGTTATACATTAATTAGGGAAATAGTTAGTGGCGGATGTCCTGGCTATTGAAATTAGGGGAATTAGAAATTTCTGGTGGATGTCGATTTTCTATAGCTAATATAGGAGAAATTGAATTAATGATTTTTTTGGATGATTGAGGACCATTAAATTTTATCGAATCTTGATTCTTGCTTGTGGAACTGTAGACTTAGGTGATTTCTTCTCATTGATATTATTTTTGCAAACATTTTATTTGTGCTAGTTTAGTTAATTATTTCATTGAATTTTCTGAAAACCCCTCATTTTTAGTTAACTTAGAGTAAAACTCAAGTCCTGTGGATTCGACCCCGTATTTACCATTACTACACCCTTGTGGTTGGTAACTCGATTGCGGGTTATATTTGGCACGCACGACACGTGATCATGCGGGTAAGGTATATGGAGATGTACCTCTAGTCGTGTGTCGATTTAGGACCGAGGTAGCGGCTTATGGGGTAAGTTTAATTAATTTAAGTTACATGTGAATTTATATTGGCTTTAGTGGCTTGAAGGTGGCCACATTGAAATAAACATTAAATGTGCCTAAAGTTGAGAAATAAAATAATAGGCCTAAGATGTGCATCGAGACACGCATTCATGCATCATGAGATAAGGAGTCAACATGTTGAGTCACTCAATGGTGACTTAAGGGACAAGTGGGACAAGGTGGTTTATGAGATACACCTCAAGATATATGCACATAATGATCAATGGTTAAGGTTTAAACATATCTAAACATGGTCAAATAACCTATATAAGTCAACAAGAAAGTTGGTTTCTTACTTTCAAATCATTTGGTAGGAAAGGAGGAGAGAAAAAAGAGAGATTTACTTGTGTGCACTTGGTGAAAGAGAGAAGATATCCATTGGAGTTTTAGTAGAGAAGAAGGTGTTCTTCTAGCTACGTAACTCTCCATCTCAATTAACATCATTTGAACAATTTGGTCAAATTCTTGAATTTGATGTTGTTGTGGTTGATTTTAAGGGATTTAAATGTCGGATTTTATAGACTACCTTTTTTTTAACCCGAGTTCCAAAATCAAAACATTGTGTGAAATTGGTGAAAAATGTATGTGGTTGAAAAAAAAAAAGAAAACTCCTCTGTTGGAGGAGAAGAAAAACCCCTCTCACGAAAGAAATGGGGGAACCGGGCTGTGCCCGCTCAGACCCATCGGGTTGGGAGAGCTGGGCGCGCCCAAATAGCTTAACCGAGCTGACGTTAATGTTGAGGAAATTGGAAAAAAATTGTTTGACGTCGTCGGAAGTTTTTACACCGAAAAATTTCCTCGAAAAGTGTGTCACCACTATAAATTTTCCTAATTTGAACACTTTTGGGATTTAAAAATCTAAAAATTTCTTAAATATGCTCTAACACAACCCATATGATTATCAGGGATATAGTTTAATAGTGATGGGTATTGAGTACAGATTTGGAGGCATGTCGGGGCCGATTTGAGTGCGTAGTAGCTTGGATACAGGTAAGTAAACCGGTGAAGAATTTTACGGTTATTTCATGACCTTTAATTTTTGTTATTGCTTTGTTCATCATTTCTTTTGATATTTCCATTTGTTGAGTGGTCCATTGGCAAGTGAGTTATGGTTACTATTTATCTATGATATGAGCTCTTATCTGGACATCGTTGATCTCTCCCAATTGAGTGTACATTGGGGGCATTTATCCGGGTCTATGGATATCTCATAGTCGCAAGGGTTAGAGGGCGGTAGGCTGTGTCTCATCTTGAACCCGAGTCTGCTCGGACTTTTTCTGTAACTCGACGAACATTTGGTCGAAACTCCTTGCTATTCGATTTTCATATTCCTGACCCTCACTTATCGATTGATTTATTTACAGTCTTTTATATTCATCAATTCCCTATTTCTTTCATTCTATTTGCGTGAATTAAACCGATTTATTTATTTTGAAATGTTGTATATATATATTATGTTTGGCGTTACTTACCTGGGCTCGTCATTCTTGTGTTTGATAGAGTGCAGATCCACAGTCCAACAAGAGGAAGGCTCTACATATATGAGATATCATTTGAGGATACCGGAGTAGTTCTTACCCCTCGTCTAACATAGGTGATTCTTTTTGCATTATTACATATAGTTGTTTTAAAACACTGGGAGTTAGGTTTTTGAGAGATCTTAGACACGTATATCTTGTGTTTACTCTCTTGGATTGTTCATTGATGATGATATACATATTCGGGGTTTCCACACTCTAGGTTGTCTTAACTTATGTGTCTTTGAGGATTTTCATTTAGTTTGAGGTTTAATTGCTTCCACAATAACTATGATAACTCGCTAATTGATTAACTTAACTTTAATTGCTTAATAAATGGTAAATGGTAAAGGATGGCTGAGTAGGTTTGTGTGACTCGACGAGATGGGCTCAGGGGTCCACTTAAGTCTAGGCCGAACAGGGCCCAATTTAAGATTGTGGAACCGGAGCCGTCACATATACGTTACTTTGTTTTTCAACAATTTCGAACAAAGAAAAAAAAATAGAATTATCTTACTTGGTTTCTTATGAAACTTTTTTGAGTAAAGTCTTATCGCACTGCTTTTAATTAAGTTCAATTCAAACTTATTGTTAAAATGAAGATAATTTAGAAGTAATTTGTGTAATTTTGAAATCTCAAACAAATAACTAACTAACTAAAAACTCTCTCTCTCTCTCTCTCTCTCTCTCTCAAATACCCTTAATTTTATTTTCTTGTCAATTATTCCAACCAATAAGAAAGAAGCTTTTGAGGACAAATTTAAAAATAAATAAATTTCATGCTTAATAGGATGGGAAGGAGGATTGGCATTATATATAGTATAGATATTATATAATAGTTTTATAAAAGTAGCTAGAAAAAGAAATACTTAGGACCTGTTTAAATACAAAGAAAATGTTTATAGAAAAGAATTTTTTTTAAGAAAGTTTTCTTAAGTTAACGTTCATAAAAAAGTTTTCCTATATGTGTTTGATTGTAGATATAAGAATATTTTCCTTCGAAACTCACCAATAGATTTTAAAATAAATATGAAAAGTGAAAACTTATCATACATACATACATACATACATACATACATACATACATACATACATACATACATACATACATACATACATACATACATACATACATCTAATCTTCATATTTAAATTATAAAGTTATTGTATCTTAATATGGAAACTCATTTTCTCAAAAGAAAACTCAATTTGCCGACCATAATAGGCGGAAAGATATATGAGCCTTAATATAAAAAATCGGTAATTGTGAGAAAATGTTCCACTAGAAAATCTTGACCATCAATAAGACCCTAATTTCCACATTCCATAATGATAAAAGGAAATTGATTAAGATATGTTTTTTCCTTCTCAAACTTTTATATTTGAAGTCAACAAGAACTAAATAGATAAGCACAAGGACAAGAAGCATTGACAAGCAACCTACCTAAACTTCAGCATTTTGGCTTACGGTACCATTTTTTGCTTTTCATTTGTCTGGCTCTCATACATTTATTTTGTTTTTACTTCGCACGTGTTTCCACGCTCGGGCATTGTCAAGCTTTATATGGAGCAACCTTCTAATTTAATTTTTTTCTATCCACATGGCCCAAACTCGAGACCTCACTTAAAGGGAATTGAGTTCTTTGTACTCAGGCCATCTGATTATTGGTTGATATATTTATTTTTGAGTTGTACGAAGTGACATCTTACTATGTCTTCTTATTTTTTTGTAAAAGATAAGAAACATAACAATAATGATTTAATATGTATTATAACATAACTTGAATATCTAATTAAAATATAAAATAAAATAAAAATTACTCCGTCCGGATCATTTATATAAGTTTTTTTAGCAAAAACTTCTTGTTCAAAATTGTAAGTCATTTTCGGAATTCAAGAGCGTATTTATTGCATTTTTGTCTATTTTACCCTTATACAATTCAAGCATTTATGATTCTTCAATTTTTCAATTCATTTAATGCAAAAGGACATATATGTAAATTATACTCGTAATTGAAGTTGCATTAATTTTGTGTCCTTACCTTAAATGACTTATATAAATAACCAGAGGGAGTATATATTATGTCAAAAAATTGTTTCTAATTTTCTTCCACATTTAAGGGAAAGGCCAAAATATTTAAATTGATAAATACCACCCTTTTCTTTTGAAGTCTCGGTTCTCGGTCTATACCAAGTATATTATGTATCAAAAGTTGTGTGCACATTCATATGGTGGCGGACACGGACAGTTTTCAAAGACAATATTACTTTCAAGTAGAAGGGCTCAGTTTCTAGTTAAAGGTCTCCATATCGGAAAGATGGTGCTCTTCGGTGTAGCATGGAAGCCTGCTTCATCAACAGAGGCATCACTACAAAAAAACAGCAAATCAGAAACGGAATTTGACACGGAAATAAGTTTCGTTTCTAAATCAGAAACGGAATTAGAAACGGAATAAGTTCCGTTTCTAAATTAAAAAGTTAGCGACGGAATTGAGACGGAAACATTCAGAGACGGATTTGAGACGGATCAGAGACGGAATTAGAGACGGAATTAGAGACGGAATTAAATTCCGTCTCTGAAAAATGGCGCCAACATTCCCACCAAAAATTTCATTTATTACAACCGTCCGTTACGTCTCGAGATTCGTGCATGGTTCGATCTCAATGATTCAAAAACGAGGACCAAGACTCTCTCTCTCTCTCTCTCTCTCTCTCTCTCTCTCGCTCAACCCTAAACGCAACAACACCGCTCTGCCTTCTCTCTCGCCCGGCCTTCTCTCTCGCCCGGTCACCGCCGCTCTGCCTTCTCTCTCGCCCGGCCATCTCTCTCGCCCGGTCACCGCCGCTCTGCCTTCTCTCTCGCTTGATTTTCTCTCTCGCCCGGTCGCCGCTCGGCCTTCTCTCTCGCTCGGCCTTCTCTCTCGCTCGGCCTTCTCTCTCGCTCGGCCTTCTCTCTCGCCCGGTCACCGCTCTGCCTTCTCTCTCGCCCGGCCTGCTCTGCCTTCTCTCTCGCCCGGTCACCGCTCTGCCTTCTCTCTCGCCCGGCCTTCTCTCTCGCCCGGTCACCGCTCTGCCTTTTCTCTCTCGCTCGACCTTCTCTCTCGCCCGGTCACCGCTCTGCCTTCTCTCTCGCCCGGAGGCCCTCGCTGCGTCCTCTTCGCCGTTTCGAGAAGGTTCGATCTCTCTCTCTCTAGAATTTCATCGATAAGGTTGGGAAGTGGTTTCAGCTCTGTCCTTCACTCACTTGGAAAATCTCGTTTAGGTTGAAGATAAGGTTGGGGTGCAGGGGAAGGTTAGGGTTTTGATTTTTTTTGTTGAATACTTGAACTTTCAGTGATTTCTATGTGTTTTGGTGGAATTGGTGGTTCTTTAAACTTTCTCCGTATCTCTATCATTGAAGACCTAACTTTCGCTGCTTCTAATCATCTAGATTTGGAGATTCCTCACGTGTGTTTTGTTTTGTGTCTCAATTTTTGGTATTCCGAGAATCTTCTGTAGTTTGTCTTAGCAATTTGTGCACTTTGAATTTCTTCAGATTGCACAATGATGGCGAAAAAAGGTTTGGTAAGCAATTGATGCAAAGAAGGCTCTATATGCGACGAAGTGCACCGATCGCTCTTGTGAAGTACGTAATGCTTCTTCACCTTCGGTTCCTTTGATTTTCAATTTTTTCTTCAATAGTTTAAGCTTTGGTGTTTAGGTTTGAAATCCATTTGATAATCTTTGTTGATCAAGTATTGTGTTGTTGTTCAATATGGCTTAAATTGAGGTGGGATTTGTGTGATTAGTGAGTTGGCTAAATTTGGTTAGCCTTAAATTGAGGGCTTTGGATTTGTGTGATTAGTGATTAGTGAGTTGGCTAAATTTGTGGATTTGTGTGATTTTCAATATAGACAGTAAAAGTTTCCGTGTATAAATCCAAAAAAATAGTTTCCATGTATAGTTATACTGTATAAATCCCATAAGATTTCTAATATGAAAACCTACTGGTAGGCTTTCTTACTTACAAAGTAATTGGTGATTAATCTTATGGGATATATGGTTGTGAATCTAAATTTCTTATGGATCTTGCTACACATGCATGTGAGGTTATATTAATTGAATATGTTGAACTTGTAGTCTTTAGGTATATGTCCTATTATTTCTCAATTTGTGTAAGTTTGTATTTGAGGTTTTTTTTTTCAACCCTTCTTTGCTTCGTAGTAGGTCCTTCATTTACCTTGAAAGGCCTTGTGAGGTCATTTAGACATCCAATTTTAGTTTGCTTATATTCTATGGTTCTACCTCAATGTTCATTGAGTCTTTTGTTTTCCTCATGTGGCGGACTTTATTCAGCTGATAAACGTATACTTTGGTTTTAAGAAAAGTAGTAGGTTATTGAATAAATTTATGGATGCTTGATACATCTTGACTTTGGTAGATCTTGTGTTGAGTTTTTCGAATGTTGTGTAAGTTTAGTGACCGATCGCTACGCAATGAACAGATCATATTAGATGAGTATCGTATATACCTTGACTTTAGAAGTTTCCAATGCAAGTGGTGCATAATAAGTGATGTAAAAATCAAGAAAAACCTTAGGTGAATTCCATGTTTTTGAACGAATCTGACGATTCAACAGATCTTATTCCATTTAAGACACTGGTTCAAACGCTGCCTATTGCATTGTCATATTCGCTCTATATGGTATCTTGCCTCATCTGGTGCAATGGTGAGTTTTTTCTCCAATAAAAAAATAAAAAATGATAAGACTGGCACTTGTTTGTTGATTAAATCGTTCAATGCATGACCATTATTGTGATGAGACAGTCTACTCCAGTGAGGGTAAAGTTTTATTCAAGTTGTTGCATGTTTGTGCGAGGATCACTACAGTTCCGACGCCAAGTAAATTTTCTTTCATTTTCTTTCTTTCGTTTTTGCAAATTAGTAACACTTCTCCAAATATTGTGCTCTAAACCATGTTTTGAGCTCATGTCTGCATTATGTCAATCCTTTAATTTTTAATGCCATTTGAAATTGTTGTCCTTCAAGTGGGAAACTATATTCCAATTTCGCCAGTACGGGATGATGTAGCGGCTGCATACAAGAAGGGAATGGAATGGAAAGTCAGTAAAATGCTTCTCCCATACAAGCAACTTCGTAGTGAGAAAAAGGTAAAGTTTTCTATGTTAACCTTCAAGCCTATAAAAAAAAGCATATTATGAAAGAGAAAAAAAAAAAGAAAAAAATGAACTCACTCTAATGCGATACATGAAGGTGGAAGCGGAGATTGTACAAATTGAAGCAGATGATGTACCAGTTGCAATATCTAATGAAGTGTCTAAGTCCCAAATCAGCATGCTTGTTATTGGAGCTTCGTCAGGTGGCAGTTTCACAAGGTAAGAGTAAGAGATATGATATCGGTTAACAGTTTGATCTATTTGCATAGTTCCATTACTCCGATTAATTGGATAGAATAGCAATGTGGATTTACCATTTAGTTCTCTTTCCTTCGTTTCATCTCATGGTTTTTACATGCGTTGGACCTTATATGCCCTCATAGCTGTTCCTTGTTTCCAATTGTTCCTAGTTCTATTTGAGGTTTTAAACCACATCTTGTGAAAACAAGGTCTCTAGTGATACATCGACATCCATGGTTTTGGCTGTGATTTCTAAAAGTTGTAAACAAGATTTAATTTTATTTTATTTTTATAAGAATAAACTAGTCGACTCTAATTAATTAATTTGCAATTTAGGTTTTATTTTCTTTGTTGTCGAGCATAAATATTTTTCTTTTAATTTTAATTCTTAAATGTAATTATGCATGATAGCTTGTGTATGTTGCGCCTCTTAAATATTGATCATGAAACATCAAGACTATATATATAAGCATCACAAACCATTGCTATGTTATAGTTTGGAGCGAGAGATAATTTGCTAAATAACACCATGTTCCTTCTGGATAATGATGAATTTCTTTTTCTTTATTACTTTATTTATGTTGTGTTTATATTCCATAATATTGTTTATATTCCTATTATTGTTTGTATAATTTAGTGATTTTTTTCTTTTTGATCTTTTTTCAGGTGTTTTGTACGAAGTCAAGTATTATTTGAAGCACAATCAACTTTATATAATCTCGGAACACTTCATTTTTTTATTTTTATTTTTCATTTAGAACAATTTTTGCTTTTACTTTTGTAGAAAGATACGATATAGAAACTTTTTATATTGTTTTTGTTGTTTCGTGTACTACATTGAGAAAAGATAATGTTAAGGATATGTTAAGTTTATATAAATTGTGTAATATCAATATATTATTTAGCTATGATTTTTATTATATATTGGCAGGTTAAATGTGCTTGGATCGAGACCTATATATGTAAGACTTTAAAAACTAAACAAAAACGAAAATTAGAGACGGAAATAGCAACGGAATCCAAAGATTCCGTTGCTATTTCCGTCTCATATCCATGTGGGCCTTGGCATGGGCTGTAGCCCAAGGTAAGGGCCTAAAAAATGTATGTTTTAAGCCCAACATTTATTTGGAGCCCACCCAAACATCTCTTAAACCCTATAGTTGAGAAAGAAAAAATTAGCAACCCCAACGGACACAAGCAAAAATTAACAACGTCCAACGCACACACGCAACTCGCAAGACGCTCTACGCACACAATAAAAAAAAAATCTCTCGGCACATTCGCGGCATTGGCACATCCACCGAATGTAAGTTCTTTACATTTTTCGAAGTTTTTTAGAGCAATGTCTTCTCAAATTCTATTGTCTTGTATCTTCTACCTCTATCATTTTTGCGTTTGAAGAAACCAATCCATCTTTTTGGGATTAATTTTATTGCTCCACATTTAATTTTCTTCACTAGATTGCATTATATTACGAGGATAGATCAACGGTTCTCTTACATAGTGCGAGCAAAGAGGTATGTTAGTTCATATATTTTTTTGTTTGTATGTTTTTTTTTGAAGGGATATTTTTTTAATTGGTAATGGCATCTTTTTCATTGAACAACCTCCAATAATACCTAGATTAATGGTACAGTTGAATAGAGACTCATTTAATGAGGCAAAAATTATATATGTAGGGATATTTTTTTAATTGGAAATGGCATCTTTTTGGTATCTTTATGTAACTTATGTTCCAAGTTTTTCAGCCTCTTTTTCAAGAATTCAAAAACAAATATCTACCAAATGAAATAAAATCATTGATAATCTTCTCTGACATTACTTTTTGCATGCATTTTTTCATCAAATGAATAACAATAATAATGCTTACGGTAACAATAAAGAGTGATAAAGTTTAAATCTTAATAGTGCATATTATGTTAATGGATATTGTTTAAAAATTCACAGTGCATATCATGTTTGATGAACAACAGATAGACAAAAGATGAATTGGATCCAGCATTAACATTGATAATTACTAGTTTTTTTAATATGAAAATCATGGATCAAAGATGTATGGCAGTTCTTAATTTTTCTTGACATGTTGATTTTTTATGTTTTGTTAGTTGAGGTTTTTTTTATAAGAAAGAGATTATATAACTATGTTTTGTTAGTTAGGTGTTTTCTTATACCATATTATGTATATAAATTAGCAACATTAGTCCATTTTTATTTTTATTTTTATGTTTCACATGTTTTTTTATATCTTTGATCATGTACTATTTACATTGATTGAATTAGGAGAATAAAAAGAAAGTTTTCACGACTTTAATATTTAATGAGACATTTTTTCTTTTAAGGATAGCAGACTAGATTTGGACTAAACTCTATGGAGGGTCATGGTAACAAAAGAATGAATATAGTTTTTTCCTTTTTTAAATCAAGTGGAGAGACATCTAAGGTTGACAATCTTTCTCCATCAATTTTTGAAGCTTCATTTCGTGAGGAAGCGAGACCCTTAAAACCTCCAACTCGAGAAGTTGATGTTGATTATAATTCTCTTGAAAGAGATCGGGCTTGCGTACTCCAATACGACAATATTCTTATAATGTGCGAGGTGAGATTAGACGAGCATATATAAAGATGGGCCCATATCAGTCTAGGTTGTCAGAATACCTACAACTCTATTCGGAAATCAATATCGTCACTTTCAACCAAAATGGTTTGGAAAATTTCAATGGTCGGAGTATTCTCCTTTAAAGGACATGGTATTTTGTTTCCCGTGTTACCTTTTTGAAAATGGTAATGCACCTCACTGCACATTAACTAATAAAGAATTTAGAAATTGGAGAGAGTTAATCAAAGGTTTAATTATCCATTCTTGATACATATGGGAAGTATCAATTCACCACATAGAAAATATGTACAATCTGTCGAGGATTTGTTGAATGTTACTCGACACATAGACAGGGTGATAAATGTACAAACTTCAGAGAATGTCCAAAAAAATTGGTAGCGGCTTAAGGTTACAAGTGAGGTTGTTTGATGGCTTAGTTTACAAGGATGTGCATTAAAGGTCATCGTGAAGGTTCAACTTAAGAAAATCGAGGAAATCTCATAGAAATGTTAAAAGCTTGTGGGTAGATTAAATGTTAACATTGAGGATGTTATACTCGATAATGCTCCAGGGAATGCAAAGTACACCTCACCAAATATTCAAAAAAGCATATTATGGCTAACATGGTGAGAAAAGAAATTCGTTAAGAAATTGGATATAAAAAGTTTTACCTATTAGTTGATGAAGCTAAGGATGCAGGAGGCAAAGAAGAAATGGAAATTGTGTTGAGATTCATGGATATTCAAAGCTCAATTATTTTTTTTTTGATATTGTCCAAGTCAAAAACACCGCCGCTTCAACACTTAAAAAAAGCGCATGTAACTTTCTTGGTCTGTATAACTTACTTATAGATTACTTGTGTGGTCAAGGATATGATGGTGCTAGTAACATGTGTGGGGCATGGAATGGGTTGCAAGCTTTATTTCTCAAAGACTGCCCATATGCATATTATATGCATTGTTTTGCTCATCGACTGCAACTAGCATTGGTTGCAACTTCTAAAAAGGAATCGTCAATTTGGTTACTCTTTTCAAAGTTGTCTTCTAGTGTCAACCTTATAAGTTCTTCTCCAAAATGCATTGTTGAGTTGTAAGTCTTTCAAGCTGTAGAGATTGCACGTAAAGTAGCTAGTGGTGAACGTGAAACTGGTAAAGGAGCTAATCAAATTGGAATTTTACAACGAGCGGAAGAAATAAGGTGGAGCTCTCATTTTGATTCTATTTGCAGTGTGATTGATAGGTATTGGGCAACGATGCAAGTGCTTAAAAAATGGTTTGTGATGGATCTGCTGATGATATTCGTGGTGAAGCAAAATGTGTTTTAATGATGATGGAAACTTTTGATTTCGTATTCATGTTGCATGTAATGCATAGAATCATGGGAATTACATATATGTTTTGTCAAAACTTGCAAGAAAAAACTCTAGATATTCTAAATGCAATAGATTCAATTGCCACAACAAAAGTACTTCTAAAATTACGAAACGAAAGCTTTGATCACCTTTGGATGTGTGTGAATGTGATTTGCATAGAGTATGAAATTGAAACACCCGATATGAATGTTTGGTACAAAAAGGGCACAGGTCGTTCTTGTCAAAAAAAGTCTCATCACAGTTGAGCATCATTACCACTTTGATATGTTCAATTATGTGATTGACTATCAATTGGAAAAGTTGAGTTACAGATTCAATAATGATGCATTGGAAATCCTTAAGTTGAGTTGTGTTTTACAACTAAATAATCAGTTCAAATTATTTGATGTTGATCAAATATGTATTCTTGCAAGAAAATTCTATCCTGCTGATTTTAGGGATCAAGATATGCATCATTTGATATGTCAATTGGAGCATTATGAGATTGATGTACTTCACCACAAATGTTTTCAGAACTTGTCATCAACTTCTGAGTTATTGGAGATATTAATTCGAACAAATAAGTCGCATCACTACAACTTGGTTGAGAGATTGATTTGTCTTATGTTGACTCTACCTATATCCAAGGCATCAACGAAGCAGGCATTTTCAGCTATGAAGCATATCAAAATTGATTTACGAAATAGAATGGAAGAAGAATTCTTGACGGATACTATGATCATTCATATTGAACGAGGATTCGCTCAAAATATCGATTTAGATGAAGTAATTGATGAATTCAATTGTTTAAAGCAAAGGAGAGTGCAACTTAAATAGGTCATTTTCTTCATGATTTTTATATAATTTATTATTTAAGTATTATTTTTATTCTTTACCCTACAATAGAATTTATATTTGATTATATATTGTTTGTGTTTGCAGCCGATACACTTTTCAATGATCGTGTCATGTTTGTGACAAGTAGACATCAATTTTTTAATTACTCTCAAAATTTAAGGTACTTCAGTCGAACTTATTATTTATTAATTTGGTTTCAATTTGATCTATTATAATTGTTTGTGTTCAAATTTTTTCTTTATTTGCTTAATAGTTTGTAGCTTAATTTATGCGATAACCATGCTAATTTTATGTTTGTCATGGATGCATACATATATTGTGGTATAATTTATTTAAAGCATACATAATAATATATAAAAATAATAATTTTAAAAATATTTATAGCCCAAGCTATAAAAAATTTTTGGATTCGCCCCTGTTTATCAACGCTGCCAGAAGATGAGGAAAGGTGTACCAAGAAAATCAAAAATCATTTAATGGAAGATGGTTCATTGGACCCCAACAAGGACCCTCCTTTATCATTCAGAGATACCCTTTATCATTCAGATTCAGAGATACCCTTTATCATTCAGAGATACTTTGGGTTCTATAGAGGATTCGGTGATGGTGGAGACTTTTTTGTCCAAGGAGATCGTGGTGGGTACTGAGGATTTGATGCATGGTGTGAAAGATAATATACCGACTATAGCTTTCTCGGAGCGAGTGCGAAAGGAAAGGAGATGGCTCAAGCTATGGATGGGACGGTCATGGTGAGACTTCTCGGCAAATCATTGAGCTTCCGAACTATAGCTGATAGGCTACGAATGTTATGGAAACGCATTAGTCGAACGAGAGTAACGGATTCCGAAAAGGTTACTTTATGGTAAGATTTGATCTTACGAACGACTGCCTCAAGGCTCTTTTGGATGGACCGTGGATTATCCTAGGACATTACCTCTTGGTACAGCCTTATACGCTAGATTTTAATACTAAAGTAGTCAATGTCTCATGGGTTGCCGCATGGATTCGCTTCCCGCGTCTTCCTTTTCATGACTACCACAAGAGTATTCTACGTAAGATCTCGGGAGAAGCGGGGGAGTTTATTAAGTTTGCTACAACACTATAGATTCGCAAAGAGAACATTTTGCGAGAATGGCGGTCAAGTTGGATCTTCGTAAGTCGCTGGTTTGGAAGATTTTTATCGCTGCCCAACTTAGAACCATCGAATACGAAGGGCTTCCATTCATATGCTACAAATGTGTAAGATACGGTCATGTGAACAATGTATGTCCATTCGATGAATACTACGCAAATAGCTCTAGCGGAGGCGTCGGGTACGTTGGTGAATAGTCTCAATGCGGCTAAAATCATTGCCGAGAAGACAACCCCTCCGGCTATCGAACCTCCGGAGTCCGGCGACGCCGCTGGACCGTGATACACGCTTCCCGACGCGTGAGGCGAGCGAAACCAAAGGCCCCGGATTCGGTGGAGAAGATTTCCGAGAATCAGGGATTTCTTGCGTCCACGTGTGCTGGCTGAACAGAATAAGGAAGGTATTAATGGTAACGAGTTTGTTTCCAAAAATACTGGAGAATCTAACATGGCAACAAATAAGGGAAAATCTCCACTTGTGGTGGAAGTGAGTAAGCATTAAATCGAACTCGGTAGTGGGCCCAAAAGGGTCAAAAGCTGCTCAGAAGCCCATTAAATTGTCGACTTCAACACATGGCCTTAATGTGGGCTCATTTAACCATCAGAACAGGCCCAAGACCACCCAAGCTACACTTAGTGACGGCCCAACCCGTGAACGTAATTGATTCACCTCTTGCAATTTCGTTCTCCACGCTAGTTGAGACCGAGAAGACTCCCGTACAGTCTTCCTCTCGAGCGATTGAGCCCGTGAAGACAACTGTGCAGTCCCCTCCTGAATCGCATGCTCTGCCGTTGAACATCCCTCTGACCGCGGCCAACGCCCAGCACCCAAACACGATCTCCTCGAACTTGGCGATGGAGACGGACTTCTCAACAAATGAGACCGAAGGTAGTACTCAGCCAGAGGATAGTGGAGAATTTATTGAGGATACTTCTATGGAGATAGCTTCTATTGAACCTACTAATCAGTTGAGATGCATGGATAGTTCTCTACACTCGGTGATGGTTCTCACAGACAATGATGAAGTGGCGGACCGGCTTGGTGGAGGCATGAGCTTGCCCAATCTTCAGGGATATGGAACTATGGGGAGACCGCCTGAAAACCCAAAACGTATTCACTTGAGAGGGGACTTGAAGATCAAACGCCAAGGAGTTAAGCCGAAAAAGGCTTCATCTCCTTATTCTCGGGGAGAGGTGTTGATTGGACAGAAATCACAAAAGGATGGTGAAATTGATGACTATGACATGGGGGCTGCTTCCAATTCGGGGGAGCTTCAATGCTAGTATATCGGGTATAATCCTAAAATTCTGTGTTTTATTTAATGCTAATTCCTATGCTTGCGTGGAATTGTCAAGGTGCAGGGTAGCAGGGTATTTGCTCGATTCTCAAAATCATTGGTTGCTCTACATAGGCTGAAAGTGTTGGTGTTTAGTACAAACAAGGATCAGTGGCTCTAGGGCAGATGGACTGGACTGATTAAACGGCTTAGTTTCGATAGGTCGCATGGGGTTTGTTAGAGATCAAGACCTACCTAGCACAGCTGATGATGAACCAATGTAATATGGGTTGTCTGATCATGGTTGAGACAGTTGAAAATCATGAGTTATGTTGATGTAACTTGTAACAGAATGTTTGTTATTATGTTACAATTCAGTTATTAGATTAGTTACAATGCTTGTAATATAAATATATGACACTCTTATTGAGATGGTGTGTACAATCTTGTTTTTCAAATCAATACAATTCTTCTTTTTTGATTTCGTGTCTTGCAAACTAAGATTTGCAGAGTGTCTCTCTTTAGAGAACACTTACATGGTATCAGAGCAACCTACAACAATGGCAGAAGCTAGTTCCTTTGAAGCTGATTCTTGTGGTCTCAGCACATTTGCTGATGTGACAGCAATTGTTAAAGCTCTCAATTTCAATCTACCTACAAAGCTCGATGAAGGTAATTACATCTACTGAAAAGTTCAAGTCAGGTCTGCAATTCGAGCTTTAGGTCTGGAATTCTTCATTGAAAATAAGAGATCATCAGTGACGTCTAGTTCAGATGTAACTGATGAAGTTTTGAATAGATGTGATCATTTGCTCATGATATGGCTATTCTCAAACATAAGTAAAGATGTTATTGGACATGTAACTGAATGTGAATCTTCATTTGAAATCTGGACAACATTGGAGAATTTGTTTGCTCAGTCATCAATGGCACGAGTTCTGCAACTCAAGAAGCGGTTAAACAATATAAAAAAAGGTTCATCTACAATTTCTAAATTTGTTCTCAAAGTTAAGACAATAGTTGTTGAATTAAGGTCAATCAATCAAGTTGTCACTGAATCTGATATGATTCAATCAATATTGAATGGTCTTGGTCATGAATTTGATCATGTTGTTTTAATTTCTTCTCAACGTGCAAATGCAACTTTGCAAAATACACAATATATGTTAATGATGCATGAACGGAGGATTGAAGATCTTAATCAAGCTTCACAAGTAGAGCTGAACAATGTCTCAGCTAATTTTGTTGAAAATAGTGACAAGAAGCCACAGGGTGCAAGATTTGACTCTGCACAGTTTCATAGTCGTTCAAACAATGGTTTTCGAGGTGGAATCAAGAATCGTGGAGGAAGATCTAGTAATAGAGGCAAAGTGTTTTGTCAACTGTGCTATCGTCATGGACACATTGCTCTTCAATGCTATCATAGGTTTGATCAATCTTTCTATGGTCCTCAAAATCAACACTCAGGTTCTACTAATCAAGTTCATCAGTGTGACGGCTCCAATTTTTCACAAACTGGGCACCGCCCGGCCTAAGCCCACGTAGACCCCCGAGCCAGTCTCGCAAGGTCAACGCGGGCCTAGTCAACCTTCCAATCCATCGTTATCAATAAATTCAAAAGTTTCAAGTTTTACGATTTAGCGGAAGCAAGTACTACAAGAAATAACTCAATAATAATATTAAGGAGTTAGGCGACCTAATTGTAGAACCCAGCATAAATATGTTATCATCAGATGAGAGTAATACAAGATATACAAAAAATTCACCTAGCTATGGAGCCTTCTCCTCACTGTACCATAGATCTGCACTCATTCAACCCAAAATGACGAGCCCAGGTAAGTAAAGCCAGTAGGACATATACAGCATTTCAAAACATAACTAAAACAGTCGAATTCATGCAATTAGAAAGAAAATACACATGTAAAGCATGAATATAAAAGATTGTAATAAATCAATCAATGAGTGATGCCAAATAACAAGGAGTCCCGACCAAAAGGTCATTGAGTCGCGGCAAAAGCCCAGCAGACTCGGGTGTAGGACGAGACCCCAGCCTCCCAGCCCTAACCCTTGCGACTAAATCCATACACCCAGATCTAGGACGAGACCCTTGCCTCCCAGCCCTAGCCCGTGCGACTATGAAACATCCACCGACCGGGATAAGAGCCCCCAACGTACACTCGATTGGGAGATATCGACGGACGACCAGGAAAAACCTCAGGTTTAGGACGAGACCCCTGCCTCCCAGCCCTAACCCTCTCATATCGCAAATAAATAGTAACCATGACTCACTTGTCAATAGACCACTCAACCGACAACAATTTCAAAGATAGCTATCACAAAGCAGTAATCAACAATAGTGAAAGGAAGCTATCTCAAAGCAGTGAACAATAGCCAATGGACCACTCCACGCAATAGCACTTTCAAAGATACTATCCAAGCAATGAATAACAATATCAAAGCAATGATCAACAATATCAAAGCAATGAAATTACTGTACAGTTCCTCACTGGTTTACTTACCTCGAGAATGTCCAGTTCATGCCTCGATTTGCGCACCCAACAGCCGACTATAGCCTCCTAAGTCCATGGTGTCCATTTGTACCATTTAGATTGCTTAAACCATGCAATCGTAACTAAGATTAGGTGAAGTACACCTCACCTCCATCGCGTCGTCGAAATTCCGTCGAAGTCGCGCCTCCGATCGGTCCGACAACGCCATCACGCCGTTCACCGCGCCGACGTCGAAGCCGCGCCACCGTCGTCACCGAGCCGCTACCGACACCACCGTCGCGCCACCGCTGCCACTCGCCGGCGATGCCGTTGTCGCTCGTCGGCATCGCTGCTGGAGCCGCGCCGCCGCCTCTGCGGCAGTCGCGCCACCTCTTGGCACTAAAGCAATTGCTCGCACCGTTCGCCGTCGTGCTGGCCGCCGTCACTGGAGTTGGGCTGATCGCGCCTTTGCGTTACCCACCATCACAAATGGTTCGCTACTGGTCCAAGCCTCCGTCGCCGCTACCTCGCAAGTCTGCGTCGTTGTCTGCGGCCTCCGCGTAGTCGCGAGAGCAGCTAAAGTGAGCAGAATTGCCACAATAAGAAGCCAAGAAGGCCATGTATGTAGGTTTTGATGCCATGAAGCCATAGCCATAGATAGAGATATCGTTAGAAGATTGCGTAGTATTATGTCGTCGCGCTGCTATCGGCTGAGCCGCTGCCGACCGTCACCGCTACCGCGAACGGCGCTCACTGGCCTGCATCGTCTCCGATCTGCCACCACTATGGCGAGGCCACTCGTCGGAGCTCCTTGCTGCTGCTGGTGGTGGTCCATCCGCCGTTTTTCGTTTGAGCTTGTCGTCCGCATCGCGGCTTCGCCTCCACCACCGCTGCGGCTGTTGCCTGGTCGGACTACCCCTGTGTCGCCGCGCGGACTCTCTCACCGACCTCTCTCTCTCTCTCTCTCTCTCTCTCTCATCTCCCACTTCACGATCTCTCTCTCCTCTTTTGTTTTTGATTACTTCCTCATTAAATAAATTATTTTCCTCGAGATTCGTGTGGAGCGAAACTCGAGGCACATCAAAAACATATATATATATATATATATATATTATGTTTTCCTTAGAAAAATTGAGCAGTGCGCTTCTCGAGGCACCAACCCATCTCATTTCAAAATCTCAATTCTCGCGCCACACGCATCACAAGGCATATCCGATGTATATGATTTTTTTTCCTTTTATTCTTAATGTGACCACATAGCCACATTACGCAGCTACCTCGGTCCACGTCGATACGCGACTCGAGGCGTGTCCCCATTCGTGTTTCGGCTCCCCGCATTCCCCGCATACATTTTTCTCAACAATTAGCATTAAAATCTTAAATTGAGCATTCTCGGTGTTTCCACCCGAGATTCGGACATACGTATTCGACAAGTGGGTCCCACATACGACCTTGACCTGACACGTGTCACAAGTCAAATTCTCGGACCTTACAATCAGATTCGACGACCTCTTGCATAGACTCATCCTCCAGTGAATCATAACTTCCAACCAACTACACCTCAGGCTATGTTCAATCATTTTCAAGGCATGGTGGTGACTCCTGAAAATGTTACTGATCCTAATTGGTATATGGATAGTGGAGCATCCAGCCGTATGACCTCTGATGGATCTGCTCTACTCAACAAGGCAGAATACAAAGGTAATTAGTTGGTGAATGTTGGTAATGGTGAGTTGTTAAAAATTTATCATATTGGTAATGGTTTAGTTAAATCAAATTCAGTTCCTTCTCGTTCTCTTCAGTTAAACAATGTTCTTCTTGTTCCAAGAATTGCTAAGAATCTTATTAGTATATCTACACTTACTCGTGACAACAATGTTATCACTGAGTTTACTCCTTCTTCTTTCTCTGTCAAGGACAAGGATTTGAATACAACTTTGCTCCACGGAGTGCTCAATAATGGTCTTTACTGTCTTCCCAAAGCAGATTCATCTACTTATGGTTCAGTTCTTTCAGTTCCTACTATTTTTTCTTCAAATAAATCTTGTAATATTGATGTTACTTCTTTACTTAGTTCTACAAATAATGATGTATGGCATGCTCGACTAGGACATCCATCTACTTTTATTTTGCAAAAAGTTTTATCTTCATCAAACACATCTGTTAATAAGTCTTGCATATCATTTTGTGATTCTTGTAAAGTGGCTAAGATGCACAAACTTCCTTTTACTTCTTGCAATATAACTGCAACAAAACCTTTGGAATTGGTTTATTCTGATCTTTGGGGTTCTTCTCCATTGTTATCTTCTCAAGGTTCAAGATATTATGTTGTGTTTATAGATGCTTTCAGCAGATTCACTTGATTTTATCCTCTTAAATTGAAATCAGCTACCTATGCTGCTTTTACTCATTTTGTCAAACAAGTTGAACTGCAACTTAATTACAAGTTGAAAGTGATTCAATCTGATATTAGGCTTGAGTATAAATCTATTGAAACTTTCTGTAACACATCTGGTACTGTTCATAATTATTCTTGTCCCTATACTCATCAACATAATGGAGTTCCGGAAAGAAAGCATCGTTCCATTGTTGAGATGGGTCTTACTCTTCTTGCTCACTCTAAACTTCCCTTTTCTTTTTGGAATGAGGCCTTCTTGATTGCTAATTTTCTTATTAACAGCTTACCTTCAGTTATCCTTGATTTTAAATCTCCATATGAGGTTTGTTTTCAAAAACAACCTGATTATTCCTTTTTTCAAGTCTTTTGGATGTGCTTGTTATCCAAATCTTACTGCTTACTCTCAACACAAGTTTAATTTTCGATCTTCCAAATGAATCTTTGTTGGTTATTGTCCTAAGCATCATGGTTACAAGTGTTTACATATTAATGGCATGATTTATATCTCTCGTGATGTTGTGTTTAATGAAGAGGATTTTCCTTATCCTATCTTATTCTCTTCCATCAATACAACTTCTCCTACAGTTTCATCTTCTTCTAGTCTCTCTTTATCTGTTTTTCAATTTTGTCCTGGCTCTTCTTCTTTTGATTCATCTGTCATTGTTCCTTCAGTGTCTGATTTACCTGCAACTCTTCTTTCTAAGTCTTCTCAGTCTCTATCTCCTTTATCTACTGAATTGTCATAACCTGTCATTACCAATTCACATATTAATACTCACCCTATGCAGACTAGAAGTAAGAGTGGTATTTTCAAACCAAAAGCAATGGTTGTTACTTCTCCATATGCTTTGGTCCATTCTCTTACTAAACCTACCTCTGTTAAGGCTACTCTTGCTGATAAAAACCGTAGTACGGCCATGAATGATGAGATTCAAGCCTTGGACAAAAATAATACTTGGACTCTGGTTCCTTTTAGTCATAATATGAGTGTTGTCGGTTGCAAGTGGGTTTTTCGAGTTAAGACTAGTCCTACTAATGTTATTCAGAGGTATAAGGCAAGACTTGTAGCTAAGGGGTTTCATCAGACTCCTGGACTTGATTTCGGAGATATTTTCTCACCTTTTATTAAGCCTTTTTTCTTTTCGTATAATGTTCACTCTTGTTGTTACTTTTTAGTGGCCTATTAAACAACTTGATGTGAATAATGCTTTTCTTAATGGTGAGCTATCTGAGGATATTTTTATGTGCCAACCTGAGAGTTTTATAAGTAAGAAGTATCCTCAATATGTGTGTAAACTCAACAAAGCTTTGTATGGTTTAAAGCAGGCTCCTCGGGTTTGGTTCTCTAAGCTCAAAACTACTTTGCTTACTTAGGAATTCACCAATAGCACTTCTGATGTTAGCTTCTTCTTTCAGAGATCTGGATCTTCTATTTTGCTTCTTCTTGCGTATGTTAATGACATTCTCGTTACAGGTTCTAATACGTCTTTGATTCAGAAACTTATTACTTGGCTGAATTTCAAGTTTTCTTTCAAAACGATGGGTGATGTTGATTATTTTCTTGGTTTTGAGGTTCATCGTGATTCTTCAGGATTGTATCTTTCTCAACACAAATACACTATTGATCTACTTAAGAAGACATGTCTTTTAGACTCAAAGCCTTTGCCTTCTCCATATTCTGTTGGTCTTCATCTCAATGCTACTGATGGCAAGTTGTTTTCTAATCCTACGTTGTATCGTAGTACTTTGGGTGTTTCGCAGTATCTAACCTACACTCGACCAGATATTAGTTTTATTGTGAACAAGCTTAGTCAATTTCGAGAGCATTCTACTGATCTTCATTGGGCAACTATCAAGAGGGTTCTTCATTTTTTGAAGTCTTCACTCATTACTGGACTTGTTTTTCTTCCTGCTAATTCTCTTACTCATGAAGTTTTTACCAACTTTGATTGAGCTGGTGATAGTGATGATCAAAGATCTACTAGTGGTGTGTGTGTTCTTCTTGGTTGCAATCACATTACTTGGTATTCCAAGAAATAATAGGTTGTGGCTCGCTCTAGTACGGAGGCTGAGTATCAAGCTTTGGCTCTGGGAGTTACTGATATTTTATGGACTACCTATTTGTTTCGTGAACTTCGTAAATATATAAATCTCTTATTGAGATGGTATGTACAATCTTGTTTTTCAAATTAATACAATTCTTCTTTCTTGATTTCGTGTCTTGCAAACTAAGATTTGCAGAGTGTCTCTCTTTAGAGAACACTTACAGGGTTAAGGCGCAAGGTTTCTCCGGGGGCATATGGGTTCTTTGGAAAAATGATGCGTCAGTTTTAATCATTCAGAATCATCGACAATTTATCCGAGGATACATTGGGGCAAGGATTTTTTTATTCATTGCTATTTATGGAAGTCCTAATCCTATTATTCATCGTCGGATATGGGAGGAACTGGACCACTTATCATATAGCTCCTTTGGGCCCTAGATGTTGGCAGGGGTGCGCTTTTGCACAAGTCAAATAAAATAAGTGGTTCGCGGCCATTTCGGAGATTTCGGTTGGGTAGATCGGGCGGGGCTATTGGAACTCTCCTTTCAGGGCCCATCCTTCACTTGGTCTAGAGGATTATGTCATGAATGCTTAGATCACGCGTTTGTCAGTTGGTCGTGGAATGATACTTTCGAGATGCCCTCACTCCTGCATCTAGCTAAAGTCTATTCTGATCATTATCCACTTCTTCTCAATGTCAACGTAGAGGTACTGAGCAACATAAGTCATCAAAGTTTTTCAGAATCCAAGTTGCTTGGGAAACTCACTCGAGGTGGAAGGCATTTGTAAAAGAGTGTTTGGATAAATCTTTACCATTGCAGGAGGCTCTACCGTTATTTTCTATGCATGCTAGCCAATGGAACAAACAGGTCTTTAGTAATATTTTCAGCGTAAACAGGTGATCTTGGCAAGGCTTAGAGGCATTGAAAAAGACTTTGAGACTTATAAGACAACGAAATTGATACTTCTGGATAGATCGCTTTGTGAGGAACTGGAGAACGTGCTATTACATGGAAGACCATTTGTGGCATCAACAGGCAAATGTTGATTGGACTATGCTAGGAGACAAAAACACCTCCCTGTTCCATGCTAAAGTTAATCAGAGGGCCGAAAAATGAATTGTTGGTATCCTTATCACACCAGGAGTTTGGTGCGAGGATAGGGAAGTTTTGAAATAGGAAAGATTGACTTTCTTTCGTAATGTTTATACGGGTGACTCCTCTAATGGCCTTCCTTATGGGATCAGAGATAAATCTCCTCCTATCTTGCCGGAACAAATTTCGAGGAAGTAAAGGCCACCCTATTTGCATCTACCTTTTCTTTCCGAGTTTTTATGCAACTTAGTCGGAACTGCTTTGCTCATGGGAGGATGGACAATGGGATTAATAAGTCTATAATTACTCTCATCCCAAAAATAGAGATGTCGGAGACCTTTCACCATTTCGGAACTATTAGCTTTTGCGCATTAATAAACTAATTATCGAACTTTGGCTAATAGGCTCAAATTGGCAATGTCAAATCGGGTGCACTGTCCCAAACAAGCTCTATAGAGGTAAGACATATCGCGGATAACATTTTGATTACACTTCACTCCATATTTGAACAAAAGGTTGGATGGCAAAATTAGACAGGGAAAAAGCGTATGATCGGTTGAGCTGGAAGTTTATTAAAGACACTCTTGATGATGCCAAAATACCAGAGTTCCTTTTTAATGTCATTCTAAGCAGCCTTTATTCGAGCTCCTTCTAAGTACAGTGGAATGGAAACCTGTTTGATTCATTTACCCCTACTAGGGGTGTGTGTCAGGGGGATCCAGTATCTCCAAATGTTTTTGTGCTATGTATGGAGAGATTATCCCAAGCTATTTGTGATGCGATGGATAGTGGATGTTGGTTGGCACCTAAATTTGGGAATGAAGTTTGTATCTCTCATTTGTTCTTTGTAGATGATCTTATCATATTTGCAGAGGCATCAGAGGAACAAGTAACGACGATCTCTAATATCCTCCAACGTTTTTGCGAACACTTAGGACACAAAGTTAGCTATGCAAAATCTTTGATCTATATGTGTTCGAATGTTAATCCCCGAGTGGCATAACAGATCGCGAGGAAATCGAATATATCCATTGTCGATGACCTGGGGGAGTACCTTAGTGTTCCACTTCTTCATGGCAGGATGAAGAAATCCATTTATAGCGATCTAAAAGCACAAGTGTAGCAAGAGCACAGAGGTGGAACCCCACTCGAATATCTATTATTGGGAAACAACTCTTTGCAAATCCACTCTCTCATTAGTGCCTCTCTACAATATGCAAACCTCCCTACTTCCTAAGGGATTGTGCTCAAACTTTGATAAAATTCTAAGGGGCTTCATTTGGGGGTCTACTCCAGCAGCAAGGAAACCGAGCCTTATTACGTGGGAATGACTGTGCCAACCGAAAATAAATGGCGGTCTTGGGCTTCTTGGTTCTTATGACACAAATATAGCCCTCGTGATGAAACAGGGTTGGGAATTACTATCTAATCATTACGCTTTATGGGTTAAACTTATACATGCTAAGTACTCCTCGACTAACAATGTTATCATTTCTTCTCTTAATTCAAGAAATTGTTCTCATACTTGTCGCAACATATGCAAGGTGTGGGATAAAGTGATTTCAGGAGTGTGCTGGGCTATCAATGGTACCACAATTCGATTTTGGCGGATAGATGGACAAGGCTAGATAAACCTATACTTGAACTTTCATCAAAGCCAATCCCGTCAAATCACTTGGAAGACTCGTTAAGTAGGTATGTAACCAATACTGGTGAATGGTCTTGGCTGACTTCCACTTTTTGCTTCCTGAAGGAATGGTCCTACGCATTGCAGCAATCCCCCAGCCTAATCCTAATGGGATGGAATCGAATTTGGTATACTAGGCGTTTTCCAAGTCATGAGTCTTCTCTACCTCTTCTGCCTATGTTTCGGTCTATCAACATTCCTGGGAGGTGCTGAATATGGAGTGGACACTGGTATGAAAATGTGCAGTTGATAAGTCAATATTTTTAAATATTTATTAGTCTATTTTAATATGTTTAATTATTAAAAGTATTTAAAATATATATTTAATTATATTTTTTGGTCATTTTTAGTTGAAACGGAGTGCGCGGTTGAATTCGTGGCGGAAAAATACTCAAAATGGAGTATTAATTTGCAGTGATCGGATGCCGGACAATTTGCCTCGAAATACGCATTGTGCGGTGGGTCGAATAACGGACATGGTGTTCCAGCCAATCAAAGCATGCCACGTAAGCGAGAAAAGAACCTCAGGGCCAATCAGACGCTGCCACGTGGGCATTCAAGCCAACAGCACGTCAACACGCCAACGCGACCAATCGGGTGTCGCCACGTCAGCATTCCGCATTATCGCCACCAATCAGGGGATGCCACGCGTCGACACGTCAGCAGGAGATCCACGTCACCAGAGATCAATCTTCTCTTCGTTTCAGAAATCGTTGACATGCCTGCCCGCACAAACTCCCAGTATTTCGGTCGACTCTTGCGCGATTTTCCGAGCCACGTGGATGCCACGTGGCGTGATCTTACTCGTCCAGCGCATTTCGGTGACGTGTTCCAGCCAATCACACTTCGCCACGTGGCGCTGAGTCGGCAACACAACAGAACTAGTTGATTTCCAGCGAATGGAGCGGCGACAAATCAGCGCGGTGACAACAGGCAGCCCAATTTGGTACAGACACGTGGCGCGGCAACAGGTTTTCAGAGAATCACGCCGTGACACATGGCAGAGTCCGAATTTTGATCTAAAAATAGCCATACGATGATCTTCGACGCACGAGTCACTTCCAAAACCCTAAAATCAGTATCCGAGTACAATTTGGGCTACTTTTATATATTAGAAACGGAGTTATTATGGGGACAACAAATTAATTAGTATTTTTTTAGAGAGATCTATTAATTTTTATTATAGATTTTTGAAGATGATGTTCGGCTAATTTCTTTTTCTTGCCTAAGTCGAAGGGGAAGCGAGTTGGAATCATGGATTCATGGCATTCTATGTGAGATCTTCTATTTTATTATTTAATTTAATTTAATTTCTCCTAATTCATTGTTGGTGATTTTAATTATTACGATTTAGATCTATAGTGTGTATATGGCCAGTGCATGCTTTTAGATTGATAATCTACAGTTATTTGGAATATTAGTATCCGTGTAATTGTACTTTAGACCAATAAAGTAACAAACATTCACCCGTTTGCCGTAAAACCCTTTCGGTGTTTGAATGTACAACGATTGAATCTAGGTTAAATCGGGAGCAGTTGCGATTCGGTTATTTAGGATTAGTGTTCCCATAGATCTATATTAATGTGATTAGTGTATTAAACCTGATTGGCGGATGTCTAGGGTTATACATTAATTAGGAAAGTAGTTAGTGGCGGATGTCCTGACTATCGAGATTAGGGGAACTAGAAATTTATGGCGGATGTCGATTTTCTATAGCTAATCTAGGAGAATTTAAATTAATAACTTTTAGGGAAAGATCGAGGACCATTGAATGCTATTGAATCTTGATTCTGATTTGTGAACTGGAGATTTAGGTGAATTTTTCATTCTTGATATTAATTTTTGTGAACTTTTTATTATTGCTTGTTTAATTAATTGTTTTATTGATTTTCTTGAAAACCCCCATATTTAGTTAACTTAGAGTAAACTCAAGTCCTGCGGATTCGACCCCGTATTTACCACTACTACACCCTCGTGGTTGGTAACTCTTTTAAATGTTATATTTGGCACGCACGACACACGTCAAATTTTGGCGCCGTTGCCGGGGACTTTGTCTTTACTCTGAGTTTAGGTGTTAGTTAGTTACATTAATTTAGTTAATCTATTTATCTTGATTAGTTTGTTTTAGATATATTAGTAACTAATTAGTTTTTTTTTCACGTTGTTTTTTTAGTTTTTCTTTTCGTCATTTTTTCGTTAGTTTTTGTTTTTGTTTTTCGTTTTTTTAAACGTTTTTAACGTTTTACTTTTTTTCGTTAGTTTTTGTTTTTCTTTTTTGTTTTTTTAACGTTTTTAGTTTTTTTTAACTATTCTGCTAGTTTATTTACTTTTATTTTATTTTTATTTTTATTTTTTTATTTTTTTTATTTCTATTACTTTACTACTTTACTTTGTTAGTTAGATTAGTTAATTCTTTTTTACTTTTTACTTTTTACTTTTTACTTTTTTTTTTTATGCTGCCACACCTCACTCGGTCCAAATCGGTCGGTTCATTGTTACCTTTTGACCCCGAACCAGAGCGAACTTTTCATAGGGGGACTAGAGAGACCCAACTTAGGCAATATGAAGGCCAAAATCATCTGAACATGGTTGCTTTGCACCAAATCACCATGGGTCACGCCAATCAAGAGCTTCAAGCTCTTTTGGCGCAACAGCCCCTCTGCATCAACTATCCGGATAATGCCGGAAACTTTGAGCTGAGGTCTGGGTTTATTCATCTCCTACCATCCTTTCATGGTGGCGAGAATGAGGACCCCATCACTTTCCTGAAGGAGTTTCACACTATCTGCAAGTCACTGAAACCCTCTAATGCGGACGAGGAAACGGTTAAGCTCAATCTTTTCCGTTTTCCTTAAAGATAAAGCCAAGGAATGGCTTTTCTACCTTCCGCATGGCCGCATTAATTCCTGGAATGATATGACAACCGCATTTTTGAATGAATATTTCCATGAGGATAGAGTTGCTCAGCTCATCAAGGATATATGCGGCATCAAAATGAGACCGGGTGAATCATTCGGCGCATATTGGGATCGCTATAGTGATTACTTGCTAGTTTCCCGCAGCATGGCCAATCTGAGAAGGCCATAGCTCGATTCTTCTATGTTGGCATGTCGCCCATGGAACGACGCATGATTGATAATGCATGTGGGGGTCACATTCATGACAAAACTCCAGCCCAAATGAAACAACTGTATGAGGACATCGCACAGCAGTCATGCCTTTATGGTGATCTCGATGCTACTGCTTACCGAAGTCAGACTACAGGCAATGTCTCGAGTCCCACTGACCAGAAAATTGATAACCTAACCTCTATAATGGAACGTCTCATCTCCTCTGGTAAAGTGCAAGTCCAAGCTTGTGGCTTTTGTGCTGCCACAAATCATGCAACTGATGAATGTCCTACACTTTTTGATGATGATCGGCAGGCCAATGCCATGGGTAATCAATTCCAAGGGCCACCTCGAGTCCCATTCGGGAATACCTATAATCATGCCACGGCCAGGAACAACCCAAACTTCAGTTATGGGCCTCAGAATCAGAATTATCAGACATTCATCCCCAGAGGCCAACCATTGCCTACACCCTCCACTAATTCCTCACTTGAGGATATGTTTAAAGCCCTTATGAGCCAACAAAGCCAAATTATGAATGAAATGAAGCAATTTAGGGCTACTACCGAGAAATCCTTTATTGAACTCAATTCGACGGTTCGAACTCTTCAAGTTCAAGTGGACCAACATGCACAGCATATTGGACGTCTCAAAGATAAAGGAAAGTTGCATTTGCAACCTTACCCGAATCCTAACGCGAGTGTTAACGCAGTTACACTCCGTAGTGGTAGAGAGCTGGAGGGACCCAAAAGGCACAATCGGTCGTCTAATGCCCATGACCAGGCCAATGAGGAAGAACGCGAGGTAGTAGTCACCCCGTCTGCCCCTAAACAGATGGTAACTACTCCAAAGGAAGCACCGCCCACTTTTAAGGTCAAACGTCCTTTTCCACAACGTCTCATCTTAGATAAGAAAAGGAGGAAGAGAAAGAAATTATCGAGACCTTTCGGCGAGTGGAAATTAATATTCCACTCCTCGACGCTCTGAAGCAAGTCCCTAGGTATGCAAAGTTTCTTAAGGAACTATGCACTAACAAAGGGAAACTGAAAGGCAACGAAAAAGTCCAAATGGGAGAAACCGTCACGGCTATCCTACAAAAGAAGTTGCCTCCTAAATGCGAGGATCCTGGGATGTTCTCAGTACCTTGTGTTATAGGTGGCGTAAGCATTCAGAGGGCTATGCGCGACCTTGGCGCTTCCATTAATGTCATGCCATTGTCTATTTATGAGACATTGCATGCAATCCCATTAGAGGAGACTGGTATTGTCATTCAGTTAGCAGACCGTTCCATTGTCAGACCTGTCGGTGTTCTCGAGGACGTTCTAGTCCGAGTGAACGAGTTTGTGTTCCCTGCTGACTTTTATGTGGTTGATATGAGAGAGGAGTCATTCCCTAATGCTTCGTCAGTCCTCCTTGGACGTCTGTTTTTGAAAACGGCTAAGACGGAGATAGATGTTGATGATGGATCCCTTACCATGGAGTTTGATGGTGAAGTCATCAAATTTAGCATCTACGATGCGATGCGATACCCCAGTGATGTGTCTTCTGTGGTGTGCACCATGGACAGTGTGGATCCACTTATTGAGCAGACCTTACTCATGAGTGGCGGTGATGAAGTTAAAGTAGTGTTAGAGCATCATCTCGATGCTACTCATATCCACGAGAGTGATCTAACCTTCGATACTGATATCGAAGATGCTGTTTTTGAGTTGGATTCAATCCAACCCCTGCCCCCAACAGTCCATTATTTGGAGTTACCTACTTCTAACTCCGAACTTTCTCCCTCTTTGGTTAAAGCTCCCACACTTGAGCTGAAACCATTACCTGAGCACTTAAAGTACTTGTTTTTGGGTGAGAATGACACACTCCCTGTGATCATCTCATCCAAACTTACACATTTAGAGGAAGAAAGGCTCATTCGAGTACTTCGAAAGTTTAAATAGGCTATTGGGTGGACCATATCAAAGGTTTGAGCCATTCCACTTGTATGCATCATATATATATGGAAGAAGGGTCAAAACCTACGAGAGAAGCCCATAGGAGGCTCAACCCGCTCATGATGGATGTAGCGAAGAAGGAGATACTAGGCTCCTTGATGCTGGTGTCATTTACCCCATCTCTGATAGCAAATGGCCCTATCCAGGTGGTTCCTAAGAAAACGGGAGTCACAGTAGTCACCAATTCACATGGTGAGTTGGTTCCAACCCGTATCCAAAATGGATGGCGGGTATGCATTGACTATAGGAAGTTAAACGCTTCCACCAGGAAGGATCACTTTCCCCTACCATTCATTGATCAGATGTTGGAGAGACTAGCAGGTCGTTCTCATTACTGTTGTCTTGACGGTTATTCTGGTTTTCATCAGATACCTGTAGCACCTGAAGACTAAGAAAAGACGACTTTCATTTGTCCATTTGGCACTTTTGCCTATCGACGCATGCCCTTTGGGTTATGCAATGCCCCTGCCACCTTTCAAAGGTGTATGATGAGTATCTTTTCAGATTTTTTTGGGCATTTCCTTGAGGTGTTCATGGATGACTTTACCGTCTACGGTGATTCATTCGATAGTTGTCTAAATAATCTGACAAAAGTTCTCAGCAGGTGTATCGAGAAGAACTTGGTTCTGAACTATGAAAAGTGTCATTTTATGGTGGACCAATGTCTTATTTTGGGACGCATTGTCTCAGCCAGAGGCATAGAGGTAGACCAAGCTAAAATTGATGTTATTAAGAAACTTCCCTACCCTACGAATGTGCGGCAGATTAGATCTTTCTTTGGACACGCCGGTTTTTACCGTCGTTTCATCAAGGATTTTTCTAAAATCGCACAGACTCTATGCCATCTACTTCAAAAGGACATACCTTTTGAGTTTCATAAGGCATGTAAGAGTGCATTTGATGCACTGAAACACTCACTTACTAGCACACCGGTGATTCAGGCCCCTAATTGGGAGCTCCCATTTGAGATTATGTGTGATGCTAGTGATTATGCAGTGGGTGCAGTCTTAGGACAGAGAGTCGGGAGAGCTTCACATGTCATTTACTATGCTTCTCGTACTCTAGACGCGGCTCAGATGAACTACACCACTAATGAGAAGGAGCTCCTTGCTGTTATCTTCGCACTTGAGAAGTTTCGGCCTTATCTCTTGGGTACCAAGGTTATCATTTACTCGATCATGCTGCCTTGAAGTACCTGATGAGCAAAAAGGATGCCAAACCTAGGCTCATTAGATGGATACTCCTACTACAGGAGTTTGACATCACAATCAAGGATAAAAGTGGTGCAGAGAATCTAGTTGCAGATCATCTCGGCAGAATTAAAATTGTTGAGAGTCCTACCCCTCTGATGGATGATTTCCCCGACGAGCACATTTATGCCGTTATGGAAGATCTCCCCTGGTACGCCGATTTCGTGAACTATATCACTTCGGGCGAGTTATCTCCTCACCTTTCAAAGGCTCAGAAGCATAAATTAAGGAGCGATGCTAAATATTATGTATGGGATGACCCGTACTTATGGAAATTTTGCTCCGACCAAGTTATCAGGCGTTGTGTTCCTCAGACTGAGAGTCATTCCATATTGACTTTTTGTCATACTTACGCATGCGGTGGCCACTTCGGTCCCCGTCGGACAGCTAGGAAAGTTCTTGAGAGTGGGTTTTACTGGCCCGCTATTTTCCATGATTCATACATGTTTACCAAGACTTGTCCTAACTGTCAGAAAATTGGTAACCTTAGTCGTCGAGACCAAATGCCACTTACTCCGATTCATATTTGCGAGATATTTGATGTATGGTGTATAGACTTTATGGGACCGTTTCCAGTGTCATTTAGTAATGTTTACATACTCTTGGCAGTGGACTACGTGTCTAAGTGGGTGGAAGCTAAGGCTACGCGCACTAATGATTCTAAAGTGGTATGTGAATTCCTTAAATCGAGGATTTTCACAACATTTGGTACCCCACGTGCCCAAATCAGTGATCGAGGCACTCACTTCGCAAACGTATGGTTGAAAGCCTTCTGAGGAGATATATTGTCACTCATCGGACTTCTATAGCATATCATCCCCAAACGAGTGGCCAGGCAGAGGTCTCTAATAGAGAGATCAAATCCATCTTGGAAAATACGGTAAATCCAACTCGTAGAGATTGGAGTACACGTCTTGATGATGCGGTTTGGGCTTACCGAACGGCGTTTAAAACGCCAATTGGGATGTCCCCGTATCGCATTGTGTTTGGTAAAGCTTGCCACCTGCTAGTCGAGCTCGAGCATAAATCTTCCTGGGCTGTGAAACAGTTTAATATGAAGCTCGATGAAGCAGGAAATGAGAGAAAGCTCACTCTCCAAGAGTTGGAGGAAATCAGGAACGACGCGTATGAAAATGCGCGGATTTATAAAGAAAAAATGAAAGCGTTCCATGATAGCAATCTCTCTAGGAAATCTTTTCGTGTTGGTCAGAAAGTACTTTTATTTCAGCCACGTCTTAAGATTTTTGCAGGTAAGCCGAGATCGAGGTGGACATGACCATATATTGTGACTGGAGTGTATGATCATGGAGCGGTGGAGATTCGAGTAGGGAGGCGGGTAATGTGTTTAAGGTGAACGGCCACGATTGAAGATCTTCTATGAAGACTTCCCGAGCCATGATGTGGAGGTCGTTTCACTGGCAACGCCAGTCTATATCTATTGACAGACTCCGACCAAGTCGAGCTAACGACTTTAACCAAAAGCGCTATTGAGAGGCAGCCCAAACTTTGCTAAGTATTATTTAGTTTATTTATTTTCATTTTTTTTAGTATTTTACATGACTTTGTATCATTTCCCTTATCATTTTCTTCATCATATTCTTTCACCATCTTGTTTGTTTTCTAGGTGTGACCTCCTTGACCTGTTTTAAACCTTGAGGACAAGGTTTAGAATAAGTTTGGGGGTGCTTTAGGGATTGAGGATTGTTTTGGATGGATTTTTGCGAAAGACCGCGGGTGAGATCATTTAATTTTTATGTGGTTATATGCGGGTATTGGATGGTAATGGTGGTGTTTTATATCATTTCTTTCATTTCTTTCATTTCTTGTCCATTCACATTCCATTCTCATTTCATTAGGATTTGATACACTTTCATGTATATATTTAGTATGTTTTATTTATTTAGAGTTACCCGAAACTTTGTTCATGCCTTTGGTTGTGGATGAGTAAATTGTAGTTGCCTTTTTAACTTAAAACTTGGAAAAAATTAGGAGAAACATTTAATCAAGTTCGTAGCTCTGCATTTTTATGATTTCATGATTAGAGACTTAGATGATGGTTGGACTTAGTGCTAGATAAACAAAATGAGTAAACGGTCAAATTTATGCAAGTTGTATTGTTTTAATCCACATTGGGGGATTTGCTTTATTATAGTGAAAGTGAGAAGTACTAACAGGAGTTTTATTAGTGTAGAGTGTCCTACAAGTTTCCACAGGAAATGGAGCAGGGAAACTTGTGGTGGGAAAAAGTGAGAAAAACGGTCCGCAGGAAATGGAGCAGGGATCGTACTACTTGAAAAAGGAAAAAAATTTGGAGAAGAAAAGAAAAAAATAATAAAAAAGAAAATAAAAATGAATAAAGGCGGAAGTTGTGAAACTCCTCGAATAAAAGATTTAGTTCGAGTGCTTTCACTATATTAAGTGAAATTTGAACTTACGTGCTTGAATGTATAAACTAATAAAACTTGTGATTAGTTTATGGCCTTTGTTTTTACCGATTCTATGTTTTGAAAGTGAGGTCTTAATTGTGTTTGACTTGAGAGACTTGACATATCATAACTCTGAAATTTTCTAAGTTACTTGTTAATTTGGTGACTATGAAACCAAAGGAACTCCATGAATTTGGGTCGGGTATAAGATTTATTATTATATTAGGAGTCTAGTTTAGTTTGTGTTGTCATTTACACATTTGCTCGGGACGTGCAAAGTCTTAAGTTTGGGGGTATTTGATAAGTCAATATTTTTATATATTTATTAGTCTATTTTAATATGTTTAATTATTAAAAGTATTTAAAATATATATTTAATTATATTTTTTGGTCATTTTTAGGTTAAACGAAGTACGCGGTTAAATTCGTGGTGGAAAAATACTCAAAATGGAGTATTTATTTGCAGTGATCGGATGTCGGACAGTTTGCCTCAAAATACGCGTTGTGCGGTGGGTCGAATAGCGGACATGGTGTTCCAGCCAATCAAAGCATGTCACGTCAGCGAGAAAAGAACCTCAGGACCAATCAGACGCTGCCACGTAGGCATTCAAGCCAACAGCACGTCAACACACCAGCGCGACCAATCGGGTGTCGCCACGTCGGCATTCTGCATTACCGCCACCAATCAGGGGATGCCACGCGTCGACACGTCAGCAGGAGATCCACGTCACCAGAGATCAATCTTCTCTTCGTTTCAGAAACCGTTGACATGCCTGCCCGCACAAACTCCCAGTATTTCGGTCGACTCTTGCGCGATTTTTCGAGCCACGTGGATGCCACGTGGCATGATCTTACTCGTCCAGCGCGTTTCGGTGACGTGTTCCATCCAATCACACTTCGCCACGTGGCGCTGAGTCAACAACAAACAGAACTAGTTGATTTCCAGCGAATGGAGCGGCGACAAATCAGCGCGGTGACAACAGGCGGCCCAATCCGGTACAGACACGTGGCGCGGCAACAGGTTTTCAGATAATCACGCTGTGACACATGGCAGAGTCCGAATTTTGATCTAAAAACAGCCCTACGATGCTCCTCGACGCACGAGTCACTTCCAAAACCCTAAAATCGGTATCCGAGTACAATTTGGGCTACTTTTATATATTAGAAATGGAGGTATTATGGGGACAACAAATTAATTAGTATTTTTTTAGAGAGATCTATTAATTTTTAGTATAGATTTTTGAAGATGATGTCCGGCTAATTTCTTTTTCTTGCCTAAGTCGAAGGGGAAGCGAGTTGGAATCATGGATTCATGGCATTCTATGCGAGATCTTCTATTTTATTATTTAATTTAATTTAATTTTTCCTAATTCATTGTTGGTGATTTTAATTATTATGATTTAGATCTATAGTGTGTATATGGCCAGTGCATGCTTTTAGATTGATAATCTACAGTTATTTGGAATATTAGTATCCGTGTAATTGTACTTTTAGACCAATAAAGTAACAACATTTACCCGTTTGCTGTAAAACCTTTTCGGTGTTTGAATGTACGACAATTGAATCTAGGTTAAATCGGGAGCGGTTGCGATCCGGTTATTTAGGATTAGTGTTCCCATAGATCTATATTACTGCGGTTAGTGTATTAAACCTGATTGGCGGATGTCTAGGGTTATACATTAATTAGGGAAGTAGTTAGTGGCGGATGTCCTAACTATCGAGATTATGGGAACTAGAAATTTATGGCGGATGTCGATTTTCTATAGCTAATCTAGGAGAATTTAAATTAATAACTTTTAGGGAAAGATTGAGGACCATTGAATGCTATTGAATCTTGATTCTTATTTGTGGAATTGGAGATTTAGGTGAATTTTTCATTCTTGATATTAATTTTTGTGAACTTTTTATTATTGCTTGTTTAATTAATTGTTTTATTGATTTTCTTGAAAACCCCCATATTTAGTTAACTTAGAGTAAACTCAAGTCATGCGGATTCGACCCCGTATTTACCACTACTACACCCTTGTGGTTGGTAACTCTTTTACGGGTTATATTTGGCACGCACGACACGCGTCAGCAGTACTTGAGAGAGTACGCTCCTTCCTCTAGCTAACCCTACGCAATGCTCTTCTAACTAACAAAGTTTGGCATCGGCGGCATATGAGTAATGAGCTTTGTTGTAGACTGTATGGCGGAGAGATGGAGGATCTGAATCATATATTACGGAATGCTCGTTGTCATCACTAGTATGGAAGGGTTTTTTGTATGCGAGCTAAGTTGAGGCTATGTTGGAACTCCCTCTTAATCAGTGGTTCATTGAAAACTTGAGCAATAACAGGGTGTTTAGGGGAGTTGGATGACCTATGTTTTTTGCTACTTGTTGTTGGCTCCTCTGGACTAGACGAAATAGAGTTCTCATAGGTGAGGAAGTAGTCTCTCACATGGAACTGTGTCACTCGATCATGGTTAGGGCGAGACCTTCCCATTAGGCGTACGAGTTGTTCCTCACCAATAATATACTTAAGAGTTCTCGTACTCAGCATTTGATTGGATGGGAAATTCCACCTCGACATTAGGTTAAAGTTAACACAAATGGAGTAGCGAAGGGATATCAAAAGCTGGCAAGTGCGGGGGCCTTGTGAGGAATGACACTGGTGGTTTTATGGCGAGATTTGTGGAAAAACCAAGAAATAATGTTCACATGCCTAAATAAACAAAAATGGTGATTTATATAACATGTGTCTAGTCAGATGTTCCTATCACTTAACCTAAAAGTAAACATATCATGTACATAAAAATGTAATACAAAAGAATACAAAACGTACAAAGGTATGTCGTAGCAGTCTTTCTCTGGCTCAAAGATAGTCACCAATATTCTCTTTACCTGGTCTGCTACTCGGTTGATCTGCACCCACCGTTACAAACTAGACGGTGAGTACATGAAATTATTTAAGTAATACTGAGAGACATTGATCTACATTCCCAAATAGGCAACAAGTATCAAATGGCATAATTTAAATAGCAACTACCCTGAAAGAAACATCGTGCAAAGAGATACTTGAGTTAACAAAATATGAAACTGACTCAAGGCTAAGTAGTAATGGATTAGGGTCATTCGGCCGTGATCTTCATCACATCAGCCTGTCCACTACAATTTGAGCTCTGCTCTATATCATTTCATTACAACAAATTGAGCTCTATATCATAATTTCAAAAGGTCGTACGTACGATTACGCTTTTTTATTCCAAGTGAATTAGTTGTCACCGGAATGTATACTTGCTAACATACCCGAATTTTAAAACTCGTCATGTTCACCCAAGTTATTCTTGCGCCAACAAACCCCGAGGTCCGGTTACCCCGTTCGAGGTACGTTACCCCGTGTGTCATGCAAGGTATGGAGAAATCCCCTGACATCCCGGCAAGTCTAGTGACCCTCGTATGAAAGCTAAATTTCTATCATCAAATGACCCTAACCACAAGAACCACTTTCATATTCAAAAATGACACAGCATTGGAATTCAAGATATGTAACAGCATACTAATGCGCAAAGGATTAGAGTCAAAAGAAACAAACTAACATAATAGCATGCTATATCATTGACTTCTACACACAACAATCAACATGACATAGTATGGGAATTGGAATCAATGATATACAAAACGGAGTATGTTATGAACATCATAAAATGAGCAACTAAATAAGTCATAGCATATGAGTTTCAAAGGCAATTCAGTTCGAATAACTGAGAAGAAATAAATAAATGGAATGAAATGTAAATAAATGTCTCAAATCGGTTTACTTACAAACACACAGCGATTCCTAAACTATCCGGCTTCTGTCGCGTCGATGTACGCACCCAAACCCCGTAATAGCTCCTCTACTGTCCTAACATTTGAAAATTTATCAATTTAGTGTTATTATTACTTATTCACAATTTATAAGTTGGTCGAAATCGGTTGAAATTGAGTTCGAGACCAATTTACCAATTTCGCATTTTTTGAGGTAAAACCACGGTATAACGCCTCGACCGACTCCCGAATTTTTCACTTTTTATAGAAATATTGATATTTTTATTGATTTAAGTCACAAATATATTTTTTTTCTATTTTTCTGGAATTTTCCTGAATTTTCTATAATTTTTTCTATTTTCAAGAATTTATTATATATGAAAATTGTTTAACTAATTAAATAATTAAATAATATAATATATATAAATAGGTGGCTCGCTCTAGTACGAAGGCTAGGTATCAAGCTTTGGCTCTGGGAGTTACTGATATTTTATGGACTACCTATTTGCTTCGTGAACTTGGATTCTCTAGTTATTCTCAGCCTATTCTATGGTGTGATAACACCAGTGCTCGAGCCTTAGCTTTAAATCCAATTTTTCATGCTCGAACTAAGCATATTGAGATTGATGTTCACTTCTTGCGTGAAAAACTTGCTGCCGGAGTTTTTGATCTTCGTTATGTTCCTACAGAACATCAATCTGTTGATCTCTTTACAAAAGTTCTTTCTACTCCATGTTTTCATTTCTTATCTTCCAAACTGAACTTGGTTTGTTCTCTCAGGTTCAGTTTGAGGGGGCATGTTAGAGATCAAGACCTACCTAGCACAGCTGATGATGAACCAATGCAATATGGGTTGTCTGATAATGGTTGAGACAGTTGAAGATCATGAGTTATGTTGATGTAACTTGTAATAGAATGTTTGTTATTCTGTTACAATTCAATTAGTTTGTTAGATTAGTTACAATGATGTAATATAAATATATGACTCTCTTATTGAGATGGTGTGTACAATCTTGTTTTTCAAATCAATACAATTCTTCTTTCTTGATTTCGTGTCTTGCAAACTAAGATTTGCATAGTGTCTCTCTTTAGAGAACACTTACAGGGTTGAGGCGCAAGGTTTCTCCGGGGGCATATGGGTTCTTTGGAAAAATGATGCGTCAGTTTTAATCATTCAGAATCATCGACAATTTATCCGAGGATACAATGGGGCAAGGATCTTTTTTATTCATTGCTATTTATGGAAGTCATAATCTTATTATTCATCGCCGGATTTGGGAGGAACTGGACCACTTATCCTATAGCTCCTTTGGGCCCTAGATGTTTCCCGGGGTGCGCTCTTGCACCAGTCAAATAAAATAGGCGGTTCGCGACCAGCTCACATCTGTAAGAGATTTCGGGGTTGGGTAGATCGGGGGGGCTATTGGATCTCTCTTTTCAGGGCCCATCCTTCATTTGGTCTAGAGGATTATGTCATGAATGCTTAGATCACGTGTTTGTCGATTGGTCGTGGAATGATACTTTTGAGATGCCCTCGCTACTGCATCTAGCTAAATTCTATTCTGATCATTGTCCGCTTCTTCTCAATGTCAACGTAGGGGTACTGAGCAACATAAGTCATCAAAGTTTTTCAGAATCCTAGTTTCTTGGGAAACTCACTCGAGGTGGAAGGTATTTGTAAAAGAGTGTATGGATAAATCTTTACCATTGCAGGAGGCTCTACCGTTATTTTCTATGCATGCTAGCCAATGGAACAAACAGGTCTTTAGTAATATTTTCAGCGTAAACAGGTGATCTTGGCAAGGCTTAGAGGCATTGAAAAAGACTTTGAGACTTATAAGACAACGAAATTGATACTTCTGGATAGATCACTTTGTGAGGAACTGGAGAACGTGCTATTACAGGAAGACCTTTTGTAGCATCAACAGGCAAATGTCAATTGGACTATGCTAGGAGACAAAAACACCTCCCTGTTCCATGCTAAAGTTAATCAGAGGGCCGAAAAATGAATTGTTGGTATCCTTATCACACCAGGAGTTTGGTGCGAGGATAGGGAAGTTTTGAAATAGGAAAGATTGACTTTCTTTCGTAATGTTTATACGGGTGACTCCTCTAATGGCCTTCCTTATGGGATCAGAGATAAATCTCCTCCTATCTTGCCAGAGGTACTCAGAATAATGCAGGAACAAATTTCGGTGGAGGAAGTAAGGGCCACCATATTTGCAATGGCACCGAATAAAGCACCGGGGGTTGATGGGGTTCCTACCTTTTTCTTTCGGAAGAACTGGGAGGTAGTGGGCGAGTTTTTATGCAACTTAGTCAGAACCTGCTTTGCTCATGGGAGGATGGACAATGGGATTAATAAGTCTATAATTACTCTCATCCCAAAAATAGAGATGTCGGAGACCTTTCACCATTCCAGAACTATTAGCTTTTGCGGCATTAGCTATAAACTAATTACCGAACTTGTGGCTAATAGGCTCAAATTGGCAATGTCAAATCAGGTGCACCTGGCCCAAACAAGCTCTATAGAGGTAAGACATATCGCAGATAACATTTTGATTACGCAGGAAATGCTTCACTCCATGCGTAATTTGAAGAACGGGAAAGGTTGGATGGCATTAAAATTAGACCAGGAAAAAGAGTATGATCGGTTGAGCTGGAAGTTTATTAAAGACACTCTTGATGATGCCAAAATACCAGAGTTCCTTTTTAATGTCATTCTAAGCAGCCTTTATTCGAGCTCCTTCTAAGTATAGTGGAATGGAAACTTGTTTGATTCATTTACCCCTACTAGGGGTGTGTGTCAGGGGGATCCAGTATCTCCAAATGTGTTTGTGCTATGTATGGAGAGATTATCCCAAGCTATTTGTGATGCGATGGATAGTGGAAGTTGGCTGGCACCTAAATTTGGGAATGAAGTTTGTATCTCTCATTTGTTCTTTGTAGATGATCTTATCATATTCGCAGAGGCATCAGAGGAACAAGCAACAACGATCTCTAATATCCTCCAACTTTTTTGCGAACACTTAGGACACAAAGTTAGCTATGCAAAATCTTTGATCTATATGTCTTCGAATGTTAATCCCCGAGTGGCATAGCAGATCGCGAGGAAATCGAATATATCCATTGTCGATGACCTGGGGGAGTACCTTAGTGTTCCAGCTTCTTCACGGCAGGATGAAGAAATCCATCTATAGCGATCTAAAAGCACAAGTAGTAGCAAGAGCACAGAGGTGGAACCCCACTCGAATATCTATTGCTGGGAAACGACTCTTTGCAAATCCACTCTCTCATTAGTGCCTCTCTACAGTATGCAAACCTCCATACTTCCTAAGGGATTGTGCTCATACTTTGATAAAATTCTAAAGGGCTTCATTTGGGGGTCTACTCCAGCGGCAAGGAAACCGAGCCTTATTACGTGGGATCCACTGTGCCAATCGAAAATAAATGGCGGTCTTGGGCTTCTTGGTTCTTATGACACAAACATAGCCCTCGTGATGAAACAGGGTTGGGAAGTACTATCCAATCATTACGCTTTATGAGTTAAACTAATACGTGCTAAGTACTCCTCGACTAACAATGTTATCCCTTTTCTCTTAATTCGGGAAATTGTTCTCATACTTGGCGCAACATATGCAAGGTGTGGGGTAAAGTGATTTCAGGAGTGTGATGGGCTATCAATGGTACCACAATTCGATTTTGGCGGATAGATGGACAAGGCTCGATAAACCTCTACTTGAACTTTCATCAAGGCCAATCCCGTCAGATCACTTGCAAGACTCGTTAAGTAGGTATGTAACCAATACTGGTGAATGGTCATGGTTGACTTCCACTTTTTGCTTCCAGCAGGAATGGTTCTACGCATTGCAGCAATCCTCCCTCCTGATCCGAATGGGATGGAATCGGATTTGGTATACTGGGCGTTTTCCAAGTCATGAGTCTTCTCTACCTCTTCTGCCTATGCTTCGGTCTATCAACATTCCTGGGAGGTGCCAAATATGGAGTGGACACTGGTATGAAAATGTGCAGTACCGGAGAGAGTACGCTCCTTCCTCTAGCTAACCCTACGCGATGCTCTTCTAACTAACAAAGTTTGGCATCGGTGGCATATGAGTAATGAGTTTTGTTATAGACTGTATGGTGGAGAGATGGAGGATCTGAATTATATATAATGCTCGTTGTCATCACTACTATGGAAGGGTTTTTTGTGTGGGAGCTAAGTTGAGGCTATGTTGGAACTCCCTCTTAATCAGTGGATCATTGAAAACTTGAGCAACAACAGGGTGTTTAGGGGAGTTGGATGACTTACGTTTTTTGCTACTTGTTGTTGGCTCCTCTGGACTAGACGAAATAGAGTTCTCATAGGTGAGGAAGTAGTCTCTCACATGGAACTATGTCACTCGATCATGGTTAGGGCGAGACCCTCCCATCAGGCGTACGAGTTGTTCCTCACCAATAATATACTTAAGAGTTCTCGTACTGAGCATTTGATTGGATGGAAAATTCCACCTCGACTGTGGGTTAAAGTTAACACAAATGGAGTAGTGAAGGGATATCAAACGCTGGCAAGCGGGGGGCTTATGAGGAATGACGCTGGTGGTTTTATGGCCATATTTGTCTTAAACCTCAACGTCGAGTCGGTCTTCGAGGCGGAATTCTAGGGAGATTTATAGGGTCTTCAATTGGCATGGAATTTGGGCTTCCCAAGAGTCATATTGGAGATCGATAATAAGAGTGTGGTGGAGTTGCTAACAAGGAATTCTACTCCTAGAAACATCTACCGGCATCTTGTCTCTCTTATACACCATCTTCTTGGAAGGACGTGGGAGACTCAGATTGTTCACACCTATCTTAAAGGGAACCGAATGGCGAACTGGCTAACCACTTATGAGGTGCAATACTCAGTGGGGACTCGTATTCTTGAACATTGCCCTTCAGAGCTTTCGGTGATTATAAGAGAAATGTAAGGGGTATGTCCTTTTCTAGGGTGTGCCATATGTAACTAGACCTTTAGTCTCTTTCTAATATAAAAAATATATTACTTTCAAGTAGGGGTGGCAAAAAGTTCCCACACCCATTTGTTTGCATTCGTCCGAACATACTTTATATAGGTCTGGACATAATTTTTTCAAATAAATACAGATTCAGATATATTTTTTGTCCATTTTAAAAAAGGGACTTGGTCCAGATAAAGTTTCTTAAAAAATGAGTACCCATTTAGTTATTAATTTAAATAGTATTTTATTTATTTATAGGATATCTTGAGACTTTCATGATGTTTGTATTGTAATTTCACTAGTAAGACTTGAATTTTGAATATACAACATGTTTTTTTAGTGATGGAATGCATCGCAACATAAAATCATGCATTTTTGTTAATAATTAGATGAAAAGAATTATTTATTATATTAAAAATTGGGTTTGGACAAAAAATGGGTCTTGTATGTTTTTAAAACATAGGGTCCGGACACAAAATATTGTCCGTTTCGAAAACGAGTACGAATCCTGACACTATTTTTTGTTGTTATTAAGGGGTGTCGGTACCCGTACCCGTCCGAACTCATTTTTTTCCACCCCTACTTTCAAGTGTGAGTTTGGTGATGTCGATATCTGTCACATTTAGGTAATAATTGATTCACTATTACTAATGTTGGAACAAGTTGCTTAGGACAGAAATTACAAGATGAAAATGAGGGAACCAAACAAAGACCTGAGGTGCGTAATCGCTCTCTTTTAAACAAAATATTTCTCTACTGGTCGAAACTGTGAATATACAATGAGATTAATCGAAACTTGTTTTTAGGATACAATCAATTCTCTAATGGTTGTTGGATGATGTATGTGTAACACAACTCCAACCAAGAACACTCTTAATAACTTTTACACTACAAAAAAACAGCAAATCAGAAACGGAATTAGAAACGGAAATAAGTTATGTTTCTAAATTTAAAAGTTAGCGACGGAATTGAGACGGAAAAATTCAGAGACGGATTTGAGACGGATCAGAGACGGAATTAGAGACGGAATTAGAGACGGAATTAAATTCCGTCTCTGAAAATTGGCGCCACCATTCCCGCCAAATTTTTCATTTCTTATGACCGTTCATCATTCCTCGAGATTTGTATGTGCTTGGATCATGGCACCCCCTCCTCTTTCCCCCCCCAACAAAACACCCGAAATCCCTAAATCATTCTCACGAAAAAACCCCAAATACCTAAATTTGTCTCTCCGTCTCATCCAAAATCATTCGATCGTCTCGTCCCCAAACATCCATCCCGTTCGATCGTCTCGTCTCTCCGTCTGGTAGTGCTAGCCGGTCTCTCTCGTCTCTCGGTCTCTCCGTCTCGTCGCGCCGGTCTCCATTTCTTCGTCCGGTCGTGCTACTGGTCTCTCTCGTTGTCTCTCTGGTCTCGCCGTCTCTCTGGTCTCTCCGTCTCGTCGCGCCGGTCTCCGTCATCGGCCCTCATCTCTCGCTCTCTCTGGTCTCTGATTCCGTTTATATTGGCATTTGTAGTTTTGGAGTCTTACTACATTCTGATATAATCTCTTCGTTTTTTATTGTTCTTTATAATGCAGGCAACACTCATGATCAAGAGCTCTTCAGCTTTCATAGAGATCATTCACCTTGTGACGGTTTTGAGGAAGTACTGAACTGCTACAAACAAATTGCTCAACTTTTGCGTCTGTCAGGTTGGCATTCTAGTCCCCTTGTTTATCTATTTTGAAAAATTTATGGAAAACCAAGGGTGATATGAGAATTATTTAAGTTTCCGCTATGGTTCATTTGATAGTTCGATCTTCTAGTAAAGATCGGAGTTGAAGGTTAGAAGCTTTTTTTATCTTGAAAGATTTTCCAATTTAAATTAAGCGTGCAGACTTCATAAATTTCCATCTATCAATAAATATTCGGGTGTCCGGTTTCCTACGTACCTTATCTCGGCATCCGAAATATTAAAGTCGTAATACTTGTTAGCATTGCAAATATTATGCTCATGAATGAAATATGTTATAGATTTTCACTTGAACTGAAGCTATTTCTGCTAGGCAAGGCAGTCATATATATGCCTTGATGTTCAAACATAGGTAATGAACATAATGTGGCTGACCATTGTGTATACTAGGTTTTCTTAGCGGCTCAGCTATACTAGTCTACTAAATGGATAAAAAACAAATTATTTTCTTGAAAGGTCTTAGCTATTCTGCTCGTGGAATCCTTTCTTTTTTTTTTTAAATTCGTCTTGGCAATGGGCGGTGTTATAGTACTACCTTATTGTCTATGAACTGTGAAGGAACAAACTCTTGATCAGGTGACATATTTAAAGAGTTCAGTTCTTTTAATTGTTATTACTTTTTGAGGTTTTATTTTAACTGTTCTTGAGTGATTTGATTTGTTACGTGGTTGATTGTGCAGTGAATGAGTGCACATCGTTCTGATTCTTTTTGATTTTCGATCTTGAATCTCCGTCTCTTTCATTGCTCTCTGGTCGCTCTGTGCTTACCGCTCCGCTCTCTGCTCGTCAAGGTAACAAAAAAATTTTAACACCCGAATTCTCTTCACATTGTATCTCGCTCACATTTTCCCCCGGATTGGCTTTCATGTGCATTAGTTGGTGTTCTTCACTTGATCTATTAAGTTAATGTTGTGTCTTTTGTTTGGTTTAGAAGTTTTTGTTCTCGCTTTCTTCTCTTACATGCATAGTGTTTTGTGGTTATGCTTGTTCTATTTTTAGGTTTATTAATATGTAATATTTCATTTCAACCTTTTAATTGAGCAATTCAATATTTATATTGATTCCGTATTTGGTTGTTATTCCATGTTTATTTTATCGGTAAAGCATGTCATGATCAACATTATAATACATTAGAACCATGTACTGAGGTAATTACTTTGTCGTTTGATGTTATAGTTGTTAGTAATTTCATATTCATGCACTTGCTATGGATGATTGATTAGTTAGGTGTTGTTGGTTACGATTGAATAGTACCTATAATTACTTAATTTCTACTACTAGTTAGGATTAGAAACACTAGGATTACTCTTTTAGTTAATGTTGCTATTTCACATAAAATTTCTAGAGAATGGAATAAACCTATAACCTTAAGGAGGTATGAGTGAACAAGTAGTAGACGCGTTGATACTATGTGGTATTTTTATGCCTCTTATCACTACAAAAAAACAGCAAATTAGAAACGGAATTAGAGACGGAAATAAGTTTCGTTTCTAAATCAGAAACGGAATTAGAAACGGAATAATTTTCGTTTCTACATTTAAAAGTTAGCGACGGAATTGAGACGGAAATATTCAGAGACGGATTTGAGACGGATCAAAGACGGAATTAGAGACGGAATTAAATTTCGTCTCTGAAAAATGGGGCCACCATTCCCGCCAAAACTTTATTTTGTTATACCCGTTCATCAAATCTCGAGATTTGTGACAACAAATCTCGAGATTTCTCTTTACCCCCTCCAAATTACATCTATCATCATATGAAAAGAGACATTACATTACAATACGATCATAAATGAAACCTGAGACATCGTGTAACGCTGACTAGTTAGAAAATTAATGACTTCCTAACTTTGTCAATTTATTCTCTATTCATGAGTTTAATGCGCGAACCTCGTTCTTTCACTTAGCTATCAATTTCTTCTAAATGGTCTTGATCGCTATTCCGATTTACAATATTCTCCAATTAGTGAGATTTCTTATCATCTTAATCATTATTATTTCATTACTTGAATAGACAACCGGCTCGACAAGGGTTACGTTTGACTAGGAATGTCGTCGACAAGTAGAGACTGGATGTACAACCGGCTCGACAACGGTTACGTTCAAATTGAATTCGCGGCGAAGGTTAAAGAATTCATATCATTTGCAAAACAACATTGTCCTACATACCAAAGTGAAAGGAAGATTAGATGTCCGTGTAATTTTAAGAAATGTCGTCTTCTACCGTACCTGGACGTCGAAATGGTTGAGCACCACATATGTAGGTATGGATTTGTCCCGGGATATCACAGTTGGTACGAACATGGTGAGAACGGAGATGAAGGCCCGCAAAATTTTCACGAAATGGATAGCCATATTGATGATGCTGATGTGGGAGGATACGATCCGACACCTTACCGCGAGATGCTACACAACGTGGCAGGTCCAAGTTTCAATTGGAATGCCGTGGAAGAATCACCAAACCCCCAAGCACGCCAACTATATGACATGATTGATGCAAGTAGGGAACAATTGTGGCCTGGTTGCGAAACCATGACAACGTTGTCCGCAATGGCAAGATTACTTGCGATCAAGTCTGAACATCATATATTTGAACGAGGGTATAATGAAATCATTAAACTCATGAAGGATTGTTTGCCAAATGACAACTCAATGGTTGAGAATTTTTATGCCACTAAAAGACTAATGCGAGGTATAGGTCTACCTGTTGAGAAAATAGATTGTTGTGAGGACCAATGTATGATTTATTGGGGAGTGGACTCTGAGTTGACGTCATGTAAATTTTGTGGGAAATCACGATACGTTGCACATCGACGAGGTCGTGGTCGGAACACAAAAAATTGCCCTTGCAAAAGAATGTACTACTTCCCTTTGGGCCCTCTGTTGCAACGATTGTATGCGTCTGAGTCAACCGCAAAACATATGCGATGGCATGGAGATCATTAATCGCCTAAAGATGTTATGCAACACTGTTCTGATTCGATTGCTTGGAGACATTTTAATGACGTCAATAGAGACTTCGCCGCCGAGGTTCGGAATGTTCGTTTAGGATTGTGCACTGATGGTTTTCAAGTATTTGGGCTTTCCGGGAAATCGTACTCTTCGTGGCCCTTGATTTTGACTCCTTACAACCTTCCACCGTCGATGTGCATGAAATCTGAGTTTATGTTCTTAACGGTTATCGTTCTGGACCGACCAGGCCATTTCAGCGAGAAAATCGACGTGTTCCTTCACCGCTTGTGAAAGAGTTGCAAGATTTATGGAACAATGGGGTGATTACATACGACGTTTCCACCAAGACAAATTTTCTCATGCGAGTTGCCCTTTTATGGACTGTTAGTGATTTCCCTGCATATAGCATGTTGTCCGGTTGGAGCACACACGGTAAATACGCTTGTCCATATTGTATGGAGGATACAAATGCATTTCAATTGCGAAATGGTGGTAAGACATCGTGGTTCGACTGTCATCGTCGTTTCTTGGAGAAGTCATCACCATTAAGGAAAGACAAAAAAAAATTCATTAGAGGCAAAATGGTCATAAATGATGATCCGCCCGCTTTGCGTTCTGGTGAAGAAATTTTGGCATAAATTGAATCGTTTGGCTTGATGAAGGTGACAGAAATCGAAGCTGAATCTGTGAATGGGCGGATAGCTAAGAATTCGGGATGGAGGAAGAAAAGCATATTCTGGGACTTGCCGTATTGGAAGGCAAACTTGATCCGCCACAACTTAGATGTCATGCACATCGAAAAAAATGTTTTTGACAACATATTCAACACTATTATGTGTGTTCCGGGCAAGAGTAAGGACAATGCAAAATCGAGGCAAGATATTCGTGAATATTGTCACCGACCTTCTCTACACATTGATTCGGCGACAAATACTTACGTCCTTGGGTGCTATGCTCTTGATACATCAAAAAGACAAAAATTGTGCGAGTGGGTTGAAAAGTTACGTTTTCCTGATGGTTACGCATCGAATCTTGGTCGATGTGTAGATCCAAAGAAACTGCGAATGTTCGGCATGAAGAGCCATGATTGTCATATATTCATGCAACGGTTGATACCAATTGCATTCAGAGAACTTCTCCCAAACCCGGTTTGGGTTGCAATTAGCGAATTAAGCCTTTTTTTCCGGTCCCTAACTGCGAAATGTGTCAATATCCAAGATATGGAGGTCTTAGTCTGAAATACCAAAAATCATTTGCAAGTTGGAAAAATTTTTCCCTCCAAGCTTATTTGACTCTATGGAACACCTACCAATCCACTTGGCCTACGAGGCCCGTCTGGCCGGTCCCGTTCAATTTCGATGGATGTATCCATTTGAGAGGTACTATCTTGAGCCCTTGATATTATTTTCCCATTCAATAGGTTTTATATCAACATTTCCTATAACATTCATATAGGTACCTTAAACATTTGAAGAACAATGTGCGAAACAAAGCAAAGGTTGAGGGCTCCATGTGTAATGCTTATTTGGTCGAAGAGGTCACATCCTTTTGTTCTTACTACTTCGAAGATCACGTCTTTACGTTGCATGACAAAGTGCCACGTAACGACGATGGTGGTCTCGGGCCCACACCGAACTTCGTCGGCAATTTCTCAATTTTCACTTATCCTGGTCGACCCATGGGCAAGTCGAAGGAGCGGTACTTAACGAGAGCAGGGAGTATAATGCCGCTCATTCGTACATACTTTGCTCAATTGTCCGAGAGATCGCTCCTTACGTTCGCATGTCCGTCACTTTCTTTCAATAATGCGGACATTCATTGTTCATATTTTAGTAAGACAACCGACTTACATGTTCGTTTCTTCTAGGATATTCGTCGATGAAATCACTCAAGCAATGGGGAGTCGGAAGTTGATAGTAGTCTAGAGCACAACTTCCCCATTTGGTTTCAAACATATGTAAGGTCATTACTTTTGTACATTATTGATTCAAATGTTTCTTCCATAAGTAATGTGTCATATTGCATCTCTAATTTTGACGAATAGGCTCGGAATTCTATAGTTGACGAGACGCTCGTTGATCTTTCTGTGGTCCTAGTCGATCATGTACTTGTCTACCCTGGTTACCTTGTTAATGGGTATAAGTTCCACTCCGCAACATATGACGTTAATAGATCGACGCAGAGCAAGCGAGCGGTGTTTTGGTGAAGGGTTCAAACTACGTCGATGTTTCCCATAACTATTATGGAGTACTTTTGCAAGAGGTTGTGGAGATTGAGTATACCGGCCTCAAACGTGTGGTCTTGTTTAAGTGCGAATGGTATGACCCTACACCGAATCATGGTGTGAGGACTCACCCAACACTTCAAATGGTAGAGGTTCATCGAAGTCGACGATATAACAACTACGAGCCATTTGTACTAGCAATGCAAGCCACTCAAGTCTACTACCTTTCGTACCCTTCTATGAGGAACGATCGACAAGAATGGCTAGCGCTTGTTGTTCTTGTCACCAAAATTGGCGATGAGGAAACTAGCAAAGACGATAATGACCAGGGCTCGCAGACATTGCTTTCCAAGATGGGATGCCCACCACGTGTGTAGTCGATGATGCAATCGCCGATATGAACAATCTGGATGTTCCGACTGGGACTCGATTCATTGTTGAAGCGGGTCCAAGCGAATAAGTTTATAGTGGAGATGATTCAGAAGAAGAATCCTCACCTTCTACTCATGAGAGTGAATTTGAAACGGATGATAGCGAATAATGTATGTATATGATATGTCAACGACCAATAATGTAGTTACTTTTATTAGCATGGATCCTGTGTTAATAAGTCCAATAATTTAGACTGAATTTCTACTTTTTGTATGCCCTCCTTCTCTGATGTTTTATTCGCGAATATTGTTAGGTATCATGGTCGGACGTGGTCATAGGGGATGTCGAGGTTTGCCATTAGGACGCCATCGTCCAGGCGGAATAGGTGCGACACCGACATCTGGCGGCGAAATACCAACTGGCCCTCGTCGTCAGGCCACACGAGGGGTCCATAGATGTCGTGGCGGTCGAGGTCGTGGTTCGATACCTGCATTATCGATTCCGACTTCTCGGTCTCTCGAGCACGATACAGCCGCAGCGTCACCTTCCCCTTCCATACCGTCTGTACCATCATCGTCGTCATCAAGGACTTTGCCTAATATACACTTCCCCACACCTTCTCCGACATCAATGACTCCTTTACCCACGAGGCCTGCACCCCCAGCCACAGCATCACCGGCAGCATCCCCACAAGAAGACATAAGAGCAGGGTTGGAGGTGACAGGCCCTCCGCGGCCACCTCGGAGGACAGGGATGGAGCCCCCTCGCGTGCAGGGGATCCCTATCACGCTGATTGCCAATGATACGTAAGTTTGTGTTTGACTTTTATATGTCATTTTCAATATGGATGTCAATTATTGAAGAAGTAGTTAAGGTGATATGCATGTTCATGAAACACAGGGAGTTGCATCCTTCGCATTTTTGTGCACGGAGGATGACAAAAGTTTTCAAACGATGGATGATTCCTGAAGGGTATTGTTGGAAGTCGGTACCGCCTCATCATAAAGACCAATACTGGCGCCAATGGAAGGTAAACAAGACTACCATATGCCTTATGATTTATACTATTTTCTCAATGCGAGGTAACAATAGCAATCGCCAATTTGTAGGTATTTTTTAGATGGGATGATGCGATTCCCGAGGATCTCGTACGAGCGGCGTACGACAGGCTTGCAGGCACAAGGTACACCGCGTTGATGCACAAGTTGAAGAAGAATCGTGTGCGCCAGTTTATGTTACAGATGAGGCATGGAGGAGATACTTGCAGTACTGGGAGAGCGAGGACTTCCAGGCCAGGTCTAGGCAAGCGACAGAGAATAGGAACACTGAGGTCGAAAGCCCTGAGACTGGACCCTCGAAGCACGGTGGTGGTTCCGTGTCTTTTGTGACTACCCAAGAAAGATTGGTAAGTTTTTTGTAACATCTTGGATATTTTGTACATTTATACACTTGTTCATTATGCTTGGTCCTGCACGCAGGCTGATTCATCCGAGACGCCACCGACTGTGAATGACTTGTATTTGGATCTCCACACCGTTAATCACGACAGGATGACATTCATCGATACTAGATCAAAGCGGTTCTATGTAAGTATAGAAATGATATGTAAAATATTATTAAGTATACTTTAACCCACATCATGTATTTTGTTTGTTGTGCATATATGCAGGATAGGCTCCAGAGCATACGTCAGGAGCTGACCCAGGCTACACCGGAGCAATCGATGGATGATGAGGCGGTGTACCTCGATGTGGCGGGTGAGTCTTCCAAAGGACGTGTCTACGGACTCGGGTCCGTAGGGAGAAAGAAGAGGAGATACGGAGCTCCTGGTGCTAGCACGTCGGAGACGCCGGATGTGGTGCCGCGGGCAGAGTTCAATGTCGTTGCGGAGCAATTACGAAAGGTTATGGAGTTCATGCAGCAGCATCTCGGGATGAACATGGACGAAGTAGGCCTAGCTTAGCAACAACCACCACCACCGCCACCTCATGACCAGTAACAGCCGCCGCAAATAGATCCAGTCGATCCACCACAACAAGTGGACAATGTTGAGCGTGAGACCTAAGCGTGGCTCTCGAGAGATGAGCAGGTTGGTGATACATAGGTACTTCACTTGTTGTTTGTGTAAATTCTTAGATTAAACGTTTTATAATGTAGACAACTTTAGCAATTTTTCGAATTACTTTATGATTCACACTTCTTTTTGTGCATTTTTAGGTCGATGTTCCATATTTTATCGTGGATTTTAATTTTTTTCCCTTTTGCTCCCCCAAATTTTTTTTTGTTTTTAAGTAAAATATACTATAAGTACCGAATGTTTGCATAATCCATGGGAGAAGAAAACATGTTGGGTGTTGTGTGCAAGTCTTATGGCGGTGCAGGTTATCTCAAGTGCTATGATGAAGAAAGTGGTAGAATTGACAGGGAGCAACATCTGCATGCAATAGCAAATGAATTTGGGAAGTCGATAAAGGCTCGTTTTTTGTTCATCTGAGTTGAGCACATGTAGGCTCTTGTTCTTCTATTATCGCATGTCCCTAGAAGAAGAATAGCCTACATGTTCTCAACAAAGATGACCGGAAAACGACCCTTTATCGATTTCCCAAATTCATTTGCTATGGCATGAAGATGTTGCTCCCCTGTCGATTCTACCACTTTCTTCATCATAGCACTCGAGAGAACTGCCGCAACGCATAAGATTTGCACACAACGGCCAGCATGTTTTCTTCTCCCATGGATTAATTCTGCAAACAATCTGTACTTATAGTATATTTTACTTAAACTTAGGTTAAAAAATTTATTTTGGGGAGGATAATGTATTAAAAATAAAATCCATGATAACTTATGCATGAACTGGGCGTCCAAGGCAACTAAGATATACAGAGGATAAATGGACAATGAATGTACCTGCGGTGGATGGTGGTTTGTTGAAGCCTGATGTAGTGGAGGGTACTGATGATGAAGTTCCTTATTTCATTTTTTGCAGTTTTCGGATAGCCGGTTTTTAGTTTTTCCTATATTTCTTTAGAGTAACTTATATGATGTTTATAATCATAGGTGGAAATTAAAAGAACTATTCCCAAGGGCTCTGTTCAGTCTAAGGATTTTAAAACAAAGAAAATCTTTGTTGGTGGAGTGCCTACAACTGTCTCTCGAAGGTATAATAAACACCCTTGTTATTTGATTTTTTGGATGGCATGTTGGGTTCTGCAACATATCTTGTAATCTGGTTGTTTCATTTGCATGTTAAACCGAGTAGACGAGTTCGAGAACTTCTTCTCCAAGCACGGGAAAGTGGTGGAACATCGTATAATACGTGATCATAACACCAACCGTTCTCGAGGGTTTGGGTTCATTGTTTTTTACCATGAGCGAGGTTGTAGACGATTTGTTAGCCAATGGAAATATGATTGATATGGTCGGTACCCGTGAGTTTGGCGAAATGGCCACTTTGCGAAAAATAAGCTTTTATGGAATCATTAGCCTTGCAAACTCATACTTTTATTGTTGGTCGAATTTTTCGAATATACAAAATATTGTGTTCATTCCATTGTATTTTTTTCTTATGATTCTTTCGCTTTAGCATACCCCCGTTTTGTTTAGGTGACAACGACGGTGATGAGCTTCGCTAGCTTTGGATCTCGTGTTTGTTTTCGGGTTGCGGGACCTAGGTTAATTTGCTTGTTTTGTTGTAGGTTGAAATTAAGAAGGTTTGAGCCAAAGAAAGCCTCAAACCCACCCCCTACTCTTCGCTTTTGTTAGGGACTCTAGGACACGTTCTTTTGGTGATGGTATTGGTGGGTATAGCGACTCTTATTTTGGTGGTGGTGATTTTGGTCCTTATAGGACTCCATGTCTCGGAGGTAGGCTTGGTGGGTACGGAGGGTATAGTGGAGGCAGTGAGCTTGGTGGGGGTTATGGAGGCTTTGGCGGCAGTGGCTTAGGTGCTTATCGAGGTGAATCTTCTCTTGGCTATTCTATTTTAGCGACTGAATCACTTCATTTCAATAGTTTGTCGTGTAGACTTTTTAAGTTACTTGATTTAGATATTGCTGGTGGTTTAGTTTGTTCTAGACATATTAGTTTATTATAGTTAGAACATGTGAAGGATTTGGATATAATTAGCTTATTGGATTTTTCTTGATTTGGTGAGGTAAAATGAATAGTGTGTTGGTAAGTTTTAGATAGATGTATTAACTATTAAGTAGTTGGTTGTTGGAGCTATTTAGGGCCACATATTCAATGGCACAAGCTTATAGCAAACTGAATTGGGTGGTAATTTTTTGTGCTAGCTGCATTCGTTGGACTGGCACAAGTTGTGAAGTGAGGTTTTAGACTTTTAATTCATAGATGCATTTCATTAATAGCATAGTATATTAATTAAGATGTGAAGGCAAAAATTAAGGATAGTATAAGTCTTACTGTGGAGTATACGCTTGTTTTTTCTCAGGATTGGTTAACTTTTTTAGGGCTTTGTTGAAGGTTCTTGTGTGCATTTGTCACATTTTAGTTGTTTTTCGTTGTTCACTGGTTTCTTGGATTCTCGGGCTATTGATTTGTTGGATTCTTGGTCGCCTCTTTTCGCCCTTTATCCATTTCCTTTTCTTTTCTTTTTTCTCTTTTTTTCTTAAATCGGGCTTGTTTTGAGACCCAATCGGATTGATGAATGTGTCTCTTATGTAGTTTCATATTATAATTAGTAGCATGTTCTCGTGACTTCTTTTTCTTTGTTGTTTCAAGCGTTGGTTTATGTTGTTTCAATTCTTTCTTTTCTTCTCTCGCATTTCTTGAATCCCAAATTTGGTTTTTTTGTTTTTTTTTTTTTTCGAGTAGGAACACATGGCTAAAGTACGTGATCATAACACTCTTATTTGCTTTTGGTGTTCTTTGGTGAAATGGTTGGATGGTGGAAATGATCTGGTGAGCTTTTGGTGTTCTTTGGTGATGAAATGTTTCTTTCGGATGTGCTTTAATGAAATTTGAATGATTGTGAGGTTTTGTCCAAAATGTTTAGTCTAACTTGAAATCTCTTGTGATTCTTTTTTAGTAGTTTGTCTACTTAAGAACTCTATATATCAAATGCTTGTTGACATGTTAATCTTTTGCAATGGTAGGTAAAGTGATTTAGTAAGCTAATTAATCAAACTTGTCATCCATGAAGAGAAGGAAATCTAATCTGGTTTTCTTTTGTGTTTAAATTATAGACAATCAACAGAACTTCAATCGAACTTAATGGCGTAAGAGGATCGTGTACCGCAGCCTTCCTCTTCCTTTAACCAAGCAAGAAAGCGAGCAAGCGAGGAGCAAGCAGGTTCCTACAAAGAGTTCCAAGTATCACAAGAAGATATCAAAGAGCTCCTACAAGAAACACCACAACGTCACAACAACAACAAAACTTCATTCCTATCTCGCTTAAGCTTCATGTGCAGTGAGCTTTTTTTTTTTTTAAGCTTTCTTATTCTATTATGGAGTTTTTTTCTTTTTCTTCACTTCAAGAGAGGACATCACTTTGGTTTTTTTATATTTTGGGGAGTAGGAACACATGGCTGATTTGTTTTGGAGCACACAGCAGTGTTGGTGGATGAGATGATGACTTCCTATCAAGATTGATGGGAAAATAGAGAGGCTGGGAAAATAGAGAGGTTGGTGGATGAGATGATGACTTCTTATAGATACATTGTTCTCTTTTTTTCCGTTTCTTCTCTGCATTTCTTCAATCCCAGCTGGTTTGTTTTTTTTTTTTTTGAGTAGGAACACATGGCTGGTCACCTTTGGAGCACATAGCAGCTTTTAGAAGGGATGAGAGGATGAGTTTAGGATCATACTTACATGATAGGTTTGTGCTTAACTTTCGCTTTTAAATTCTTAGCATTCTTGCACTTCACCATTATGATATGCACGTTGAAATGCAAGCATTTCAAAGCTTGATAAATAATCCAACTCAACTTACATGATAGGTCCATCTTATAGAAACATTGTTCGCCATCTCCTATGCGTAGGAAAATAGCAACATTGACACCAAACTTCACCCACTTCATTTGCTTGATGTTCATGTTTCTTTTTGGAAGCTTTCTTATTCAACATTGTATGGTTTTTTTCTTTTCTTCACTTTTTTCTTGAATCCCAACCGGTTTTTTTTTTTTTTTTTTTTTTTGAGTAGGAACACATGGTGGTCACCTTTGGAGCACACAGCAGTTTTAGATGGGGTGAGAGGACGAGTTCTAGGATCATACTTACATGATAGGATTGTGCTTAACTTTTAGTTTTTCCCTTTTAGCATTCTTGCACTTCACCATTACTTATCTTATGCATGTTGAAATGCAAGCCTTTCAAAGCTTGATAAATAATCCAACTCAACTTACATGATAGGTCCATCTTATAGATACATTGTTCGCCATCTCCTATGCGTAGGAAAATAGCAACATTGACCCCCAAACTCACAACAACAACAAAACTTCAGTCCTTGACTGCATTTGCTTGATGTTCATGTATTTTTTGGAAGCTTTCTTATTCCTCATTGTATGGTTTATTTCTTTTCTTCACTGCATTTCTTGAATGTGAGCTGGAATTTTTTTTTTTTAAGTAGGAACACATGGCTGGTTTGTTTTGGAGCACACAGCATTTTTAGATGGGATGAAATCCGAGTTTAGGATCAAATTTGATGCATGTGAATGTTGCATTGATGGGAGTTTGTGTTTAACTTTTAGTTTTTTTCCTTTTAGCATTCTTGCACTTCACCATTATCCTCTTTCATGTTCCTTATTAGCTCTAGTACTGCTCTCTACCTACATATGTGTTGAATTGACAAAAGACCAAAGCAAACTCAATTGTAAAGAAATTAAAAAATAGGTTCGAAGCCGACTTTTTATGAATGATTATTATTAATTTCTATGTTTCTTCAAATCCACCATTTTTCTCATTCGCTTCCAATGTACATCCTTAGTTCAATAATCTCTCCTTTGCCTACTTCTTTCAGTGCATACTCACCGGGTTGTTGCCCTCGGATGGAGAATCGAAATGCTTCAAAGCTGCGTTATAGTTATTATATGAAGTCCTTTTTGTGTATACTTCCAAATTTTGGACCTTTTGTGAGTGTTCTTTTTTTTTTTGGTTGTTCAACGATAGGATTGGTGGTTTTTGTGTATACTTCCAAATTTTGGAGCTTTTGTAATACATGACAATTTTCCGTGGATATATAAATTTTTTGGCTAATTTTGAGTTTCACATTTTTTCTTTCTCTTTTGAATTTTTGTTGATATATATTGTCGATGTATGGATGTGCAATTTGGCTTTTTTGTGGGATGTTAGCACCCCCAAGGAGTTGTTGGAGGGGGTGCAGGCAATGGAGTACGTCATATCGGGTTGTAATTTGAATTTTTAGGTTGGAGAACCAATTGGATTATGTTTCTGTGTCATAATTAAACAAAACAGAAAATTAGAGACGGATTAGCAACGGAATTCAAATATTCCGTTGCTATTCCGTCTCTAATTTTCCAGAAATATTTGTATCAATCACAAACGGATCAGAGACGGAAATAAGAATTCCGTTTCTAATTAGAGACGGAATCAGAGACGGACCATTTGCATTCCATCTCTGATTCCATCTCTGATTCCGTTGCTGATTAGAAACGGAATCAGAGACGGAATTCATAAATTTATTAATTCCGTCTCGATTCCGTTGCTAATTAGCAACGGAATCGAGACGAATGCACTTACAAATGTACCATTTCGAAATAAATTCCATTTCGTTCGTCTCGTTCGCTTTCTAATTTCCGTCTCTAAATCCGTCTCTAATCAGAAACGGATATTTTTCGTCTCTATTCCGTCTCTAATTAGAAACGGAATCCATTTTCCGTTTCTGATCGTATCAGCGACGACGTTTCGAGAGGCATTTAACGCATTCTGTCGCTGTTCCGTTTCTGATTGCAATCAGAGACGGAATTTTTGCAAATCAGAAACGGAAAATTTCGTTTCTGATTTGCTGTTTTTTGTAGTGTTAGAGAAAGATGTTTCGACTCAAGAACACACTTTGATTCAAAATCCTTTTGTGTTTTAATGTTTCTCAATATATTTTGTACGTACAAATCACTTTAATTTATAGAAAATCAAGATATTTGGTGTCTATCCATCAAGGGGTGAGTTGTGATGTGAATTGATGCAAAGAAATGGACAAAAAACGGATAAAATAAATCTCAAAATATGCAACTTATCGTTCTGAGCGCTGAGGCGCCGACCCAATGCTTCAGCGACCAAAATAGTGTATTTTTTATGTTTGGCGTTGAGCTTGGCGCCACAATGCCAGACACAGAATGCCAATTGCATGGCGATGTGTTTGGCGTTGTGGCACCAGCCTTAGCACCAGACACAGAACTTACAATTTCCCCTCGTTTTCAACTTATTTGGACATATAAATTGAAATTTACATTTAAAAATAAGACTACCAAAAAACATATTGCATCATTATGAAATCAATACATAAATGAGATTTGTCTTTTAGACTTGAACTTCTCATTTAATGCAAACACTTCAAAGTCTCATCGGGTACTATGATGAACGGATCTTGAACCAAGAACCCTTGTGACAAAACCAAAAATATCACACATACTAACTTCATGTAAGTAAGAGTGTTTTGTTGATTGCACATTATGGCCTTGTGCAAATCCTGTCTTTCTTGAGTGCTTTATAGTCGGTTAGGCTCATAAGAAACGGCCACACTTCTATACTCACATAGGTAAGTCTATTTAAGTGAATATGTGATTCATTATATTTAACTTATTAAGACCTAATCATCAACCTCCATCATGCAGAACCAACATTAGAACCAAGAAGGGATCTTTTATGCTATAAATTTTCTATTGTTTTGTAATCTTCACTTGACTTGTTAGTACCACATTGAACTTATTCTGCATTTTCAAGAATTAAGTTGGGTTTCCATCAAGTGACGATTGAATTAGGCAAACCAAGTCTCATTCATTTTGATGTCTGAGATATCATATCTCTAACAAGACCCTTTGTTAATGGATCCACTAAATTCTTGATAGATTCCACTTAATCAACTGTAACAACCCTATTTTTAAGTAACTGTCTCAAAAGATTATGTCTAAAACTTATATGTCTAGACTTTCCATTATAAGTCTTGATTGTGACCTTATAAAGAGTTGTCTTATTATCACAATTGATTAATAGTCGAACATGGCTTGTTCCATAATGGTATCTCCATTAACAAGTTCTTAAGTCATTCCACTTCTTTGCTTACATCCGCTAGGTCAATTATTTTTTATGTCATTGTTGAATCAGAAATATATATTTGTTCTTTAAGCTCCAAGAAACAGTCGTTCCTCTTAGCGTAAATATTCATCCACTAGTTGATTTGGAATTTAACTCCACATTATTCTAACTAGCATCACTGTAACCCTCCAAAACTGGGGGATATCCGGTAAAATGCAGACCATAATTCAAAGTCCCCTTCAGGTATCTGAAGATCTTGGCAACCGCCTCTCATGTTGTTTGCTTGGATTACTAATGAACCGATATAGCATACAAACAGCGTAAGCTATATCTGATCTTATGCAATGCATAGCATACTTAAGACTTCCTATCACACTAGAATACTCTAGTTGTGATAAACACCTTCCAACGTTCTTTACCAGCTTCAAATGAGGCTCGATAGGAGTAGAAACTAACTTTTAATCAAAATGACCTAATTTCTTTAAAATCTTTTCTACATAATGAGATTGAGATAATGTAAAACCATTATCTTGTCGTAAGATTTTAATTCCCAAAATTAAGTCAGCTTCTCCTAAGTCATTCATGTTAAAGCTAGTAGACAAGAATCGCTTAGTTTATTCAACTAAGATGACGCGCACCGAACGCGTCAATAAAGTAAAGTTTACTAAACCAACTATTTTGTAGAATAGTGGCAAATGGTCGATCCCACAGAGATTGGTAGTCTTTCTTAGGTTAAAAACAACAAAAAAAGAAAATCGGAGGTTTTAAAATAAATTAATTTAACTAACTAATCTAACTAAACTAAATAAATAAAATAACTAAACTGATTTTCAAAACAATTAATTAATACATAAGTAACACCTAAGTCTACGGTTCTACAAATCAAAATCAAGATTCAATGGCATTCATGGTCTTCAATCTTTCCCAAAAAGTCATTAATTTATATTCTCCTAGATTAGCTATAGAAAATCGACATCTGCTAGAAATTCCTCGTTCCTCTAATCTCGATAGTCAGGACGTCAGCCACTAACTACTTTCCTAATTAATGTATAACCTTAGACATCCGCCAATCGGGTTTAACACACTAACCATAAATTAGCGGATCGCATCCGCTCTCGATTTAACCTAGATTCAATTGTTGCACACTTAAGAACCGAAAGGGTTTGACGGCAAACGGTGAGTGTTTGTCACTTTATTGGTCCAAAAGCACAATTAAACAGATACTAATAGTCTAAATAACTGTAGATTGTCCACCTAAAAATGCATCAGCCGTATATATACCCTAGGTCTAAACCATATACTTTAAAATCAACAAAAATGAAATAGGAGAATTTAAACTAAATTAAATAATGAAACAAAAGATCTCACATAATACGCCATGAATCCATAATCCCGACTTGTTTCCCATTTGACCTAAGCAAAGAGTTGATTAGCCGAACATCATCGTTGAAGAAAGTCGATGCTAAGAAAATAATAGTCAGCCCTTTTAAATAATAAAACCTAAGTTCCTAATATATAAAACTACTAAAAATTGGTCGCGGGTTGTGAGAGAAACTAATTTTGGGGGTTGGGGAGGTGACTCGTGCGCCGATGAGCATCGTAGGGCTATTTTTTACTTGAAAATAGGTGTCCGCCACGTATTGCAGTGCGATTGGTTCGTTTGTTGTCGTCGCGCTCAGGTGGCAGCGTCTGATTGGGCGAAACAGCTTGTGATGACGCGTTGTGCGTGGGTGAGTGAGCGCCACATGGCACGCATGGGAGGTGAAGAGAGTCGCACGAGTTCGGCCGAAAATGTGGGAGTTTGTGCGGACGCGCATCCCGATGCAAATCGAAGAGCAGCTGAGGCGTGAGAGAATTTGGTTTTGCTGAAGTGGTGTGTTAATGCTACGTGGCGGTTCCCGATTGGATGAGAGAATAAACCGCTGACGTGGCGAGACGTGATTGGAGGAGCTGGTTATGATGACTGCAAGCTGGAGGAATGCGAGTATGATGTGGCGCTTGCTGATTGGAGGAGAGAAAATAAGTGACGTGATGTTGTGTTGGTATCCAATGAAAACACACCACGTGGCTGGCATTACTTGGTTTGTCGTCTCCAATTCTACCCACCGCGCAACACGTAACTTGAAGCAAATTATCCGGCATCCGATCACTGCATGTAAATAGTCCATTTAAAATATTTTTCCGCCAGGAATTCAACTGCGCACTCCATTTCACCTAAAAACGAACAATAAATATAATTAAATATATATTTTAGAGACTTCGCATAATTAAATATACTAAAATAAACTTTTAAATACATATAAATACTGACTTATCATAAGACTAGTGAAGTCTCGAATATTAGCATGTCATCCACGTATAAACATATGATGACACCAATATCATTGTCAAATTTCCTATAAATACATTTATCAGCATCATTGACTTTGAATCCAAATGATTGCACAACCGTGTCAAACTTTTCATGCCATTGCATAAGAGCTTGCTTCAAGCCATAGAGAGATTGTACCAATTTGCAAACTTTCTTCTCTTCTAACAAAACCTTAGGCATATAAATATATTATATATATATATATATATATATATATATATATATATATTTCTTCCTCTAGATTACCATTTAGATAAAGCCCTTTTTTACATCCATTTAATGGATAACTAAATGATGTATGAATGCGAGAGATATCAACACTCGAATGGATGCTATTGTTGCAACTGGTGCATATGTATCAAAATAATCAATGTCATGTTTTTGTCTATAGCCCTTAGCTACTAGACACACTTTGAAATTGTTTATTGTTCTGTCGGCATTTAATTTTTATTTAAATACCACTAGCGCCCAATTTCTTTTAATCCCGACGGAAGTTCAAAAAGTACCCAAGTTTGATTCGGCAAAATCGAATTCATCTCATATTATTGCTTCTTTCCAAAATGAAGATTCCTTGATGAATCTACATTTTGAAAAGAAATATGATCATCTTCAACATTAAGGAAAAATTTTGTTTGTTCCTTAATTTCACATCTATTTCCTTTAACCAAGTAGGTTATAAAATTCGGTCCAAAAGATTTATCAATCTTTTGCTTTTTACTTCTCGTTACTTCAAGATTTTCACCATCGTTAGTAGGAGGATTCTCTTGTTCATCAGAAGAGTTTGAAGGCAAATCTTCTAGATTCTCATGTCTTTGTTCATTAGAAGAGTTTTGAGGCAACTCCTCTAGCTTCCTAAAATTAGGACGCAAAAGCATGTTATGTGTTTTATTTAACTGTTCAAATAATTGTACATCTATAGATTCTAGTATATCATTAGTTTCTAAATTCAAGAATTTATATGTCATACTATGCTTTGAATTACCAATAAAAACACATTTGGAAGCTCTATTTCTCAATTTATGCCTCTTTGGATCCGATTTTCTTACATAAGCCAAACAACCTCAAACTCTAAGTCTCTTAAAATTTAGTTGTAGCTTGAACCATAACTCATATAGGGTAACGGTAATGTTCTTTAATAGAACCCTATTCAATATAAAGCAAGCCGAAAGAATGGCTTCCCCCCATAAGTTCAAAGACAAGTTAGAATTTAGTAGTATTGAATTAACAATCTCTACTAAAGTTATATTCTTCCTTTCCGCTACACCATTTTGTTGTGGTTTATAAGGCGTCGTGACTTGATATATAATCCCATTAGTCTCATAAAAGTTTGCGAACTCCTTGGAACAATACTCACCACCTTTATCAGATCGTAGAGCCTTAATTTTCTTGTTATGTTGATTTTCAACTTCTAATTTGAAAATAATAAAATTTTCATAAAACTCATCTTCATTTTTCAAAAGATAGACATACGAATATTTTGAAAAATCATCTATAAAAGTTAAAAAATATTTATTTCCTCTAATGTAACATGACTTTTCAAATCACATAAATCACTATGTATCAAATTAAGAATTTGAGAAGATCTTTGAACCGATTTGTGTGATTGTCTTGTGATCTTTGTTTGTGCACATATCTCGCACTTAGTATCACGATCAATCTTCAAATCAGTAATCAAGCCTAAGTTATGCATATTTCTAATTCAATGAAAAATAACATGGCCTAATCTACCATGCCATAATGAATATGAATCAACAATAGAAGAACATGAGTCAACAATATAAGAAGAATAGTTCACTGTAATTTCATTCAACTTAATCATACCATTACATGAGTACCCCTTACAATAGAAACACTACCCTTAGACAAGATAAACTTATCCAACTCATAGACAAGACGAAAACCTCTCTTATTAAAGAGGTCACCGGATATAAGATTCTTATACATTTCGGGTACATAATAAACATTAATTAAATGTAAATTCTTTTTCCGAAGTAAGCTTGATATCAACTATTCCTTTACCAACCACCTTGGTGCGATTGTTGTTCGCCATGTGCACTTCTTCACTAGTGGCAACATCTTCGTAAGTCTTGAAAAGACTATGGTCCTTGTAAATGTGTATGGTCACGTTGGTATCAAGCCACCAACCCACTTCATTTGCAACCGAATTGGCTTGGTAGACCATTGATATGAGTTTCATGTCCATGGGCTCCACATTATGACTTGCCTTGACCACTTCTTTCTTCAAGAATTTCTTCTTGGAACGACACTCTCATACATAGTGTCCTTCGTTTCTTGTTCGAAGTGTTTTCATTGCCAAATCCCTTGAGTTTTGAATCATTCTTAGCCTTAGATTTCTTGGAATGGTGAGATTCCACTAAATTTTCCATTGAACCGGATTCTAAGTTCAAGTCATCTACAACTCTCTCTCTCTCTTTCGAGAGTCTTCCTCTATGCGAAGATGGCGTTGGAGGGATTCAAGAGTACAACTCTTCTCACAAATGACTTCATTTATTATGAATATTTTGTAAAAAAAGTGATTAATAATAATGTCATTAACTAAATAGAATATGCTTAAAATTAGAAATGGAGTATTTAATACTTCATTGATTTTCTAATGTGAAGTATTTGTAACAAATATAAAAGTGCGATAGATATTATGGAATGAAGGGAGTACTCAATATTCCTCTTCTTTTTTTTTCTTTTTTTTTTTTTTGATAGGAAACCAACAAAACTCAAAATTTATGACCCCCTTCTTTTTTAGTAGTAGACCTAAGGCTAGCACAATCAACACCCATTTTTTGGTGTTTGTGCGACATAATTGGGTTGCGCACATGCACAATTCAATGTCAACACATGGGTGTTTGTTGTGCATGTCCAGGGCACAAAATTTTTCGTTTTAGTAAGTGATACTTTTTTCGATTAAGTATTTAGGATATACGATTATGCGAGCGATTCCTCTTAAAAAATAATGTGAGCTATCAATTCCTTAACACGATTTTAATGAAGCGAAGACCTATTGATATTGAGCTCGTCATGTACTATAAATTGTAATTATAATGTGACTATATTATCAATTATGACTTCAAAAAATATGAAGTCCCTCAATCATCGTATAATAATTCTCAGAGGATAACAGAGTTGAGTTTTTTAGATTATATAATATACCTAAAAATTAAAATCTTAGTTGATATAGATTATAGTCTATTGTAGATTTTGGTATATTAGGATTAATTGTTACCAATCAAGTGATAGTTTATTGGTTTGATATAAGGTCTTTTATGGATTTGAGGGTTGGAGTCTCCTAGTATGTTAAAAAGGAAAAATTAACACGTATAATAATGGGCTCAAAGCCCATTAATTGTTTGACCGTTTCAATGTGTCGTGTGTTTGTACCTCGGAGCTACATCACATGTACAATGTGAACTTCTATTGGCGATGCAATTGAAACCATATTTGCTTCAATTCTATATGGTCCTATTTGAAAGACATTAAAGAGCTTGTTATTTAGTGGCCCAATTGCTTCTACATTAATTTGTAAGGTGAAATAGGCACTCTAGTAAAAGCTATACAATGTTAAAAACCAAAAAAAAAAAAAAAAGCTATACAATGTTGAAGTTTTGTTGTTGTTTGTTGATAGGTGTTTATAGTTTTGGTCATAAAATGGCCCTTTCACATTTTGCTAAATTCACAAAAGAAAAAACTAGTTAAACTAGTGAAACACATTATTATACATGAACGTTGCAAGCTTAATCTATCAAAGGGCCCAAGAAAAAGAAAAAAAAATTTAAGAGAAAAGAAAAGAAAAGAAAGCCTTGTAAAACTTTTGGTTTTTGAACATAAACTTTGTTGGGCTTCAGTTAGTGATTCTTGGTCTAAAAACTCAGGAAAGCCTTAAAGCAGTGCCTTCTTTACCCATAAAGGTCATCACTGTTGGCCCATATTAGAGGGACTCCAAGCAGCGCCAAAATAGCGCTAGTTGGTGTACAGTGATGAAGATTTGGTGCTCCAATGGAGCACCAAATCTTCAACGCATGAGCAACGGTGCCACACCATTTGGCACTTGCAACATATTAATATTATTCATCAATTTTTTATTCTTTTTTAGTCTTTCTTTATCCTTTTTATATTATTTTTATATTTTTGTGTTCTTTATATATTTTATATTTATCTTATTTAGTATATATTTTTTACTTATCTTATTTTAAAATCTTAATTAATTCACTAACTATTCTTTAAAATGAAATTAATTAATTACTCAATTATCTTCTTATATTTTTAATACATTTTAATTGTGTATTTTAAAAAACAATTAATTTTATTATATTTTTTCAAAACATTATTTATATACTACAAACTTTGAAATGCACTGATTGATCATTTATGGGAGGTTATGGTCAAAGTGACGATTAATTAATGTGTTTTGTGATAATTATGTAATTTTAAATGTATGGTAAGTATTTTTATGTTGCTTTTAAAATCTTGTTTAAGCAATTATGTGTAATATTTTATATTAAGCTTGATTAAAGTTTTACTGCTTGTTTGCTTAAATATGCATGATTTTATAAATATAATTTATTTTATTTTAGTTATTTATTAAATACATAATTATTAATTATAAGAATATTTTTATGGGTATAAAAATACTTTGAAATGCATTAAAGATTAAATGTATAAGAAAAAAACTAAATTGACTAAAATAATGATAAAAAGTATAATAATGTTAAAGATAGTGTTGATGAGTTGGAGACGTGAATAGTATTAGTGTCACTGTTTACTCCAAATTAGAGATGAATAAAAAAAAAACTCTATTTTAGAGTTTATGAGTTAGAGATGTCCTTATTAAAGATAGTTCAATGCGTGTTGGCCCCATGGATTCCGTTGGTACTAATATTTTACCTAACTTAAAAACATGCATGTATGCTACAAGCAAAGATGTTGAATTCGACTACTCGGCCTAAAAAAGACGTCCAATTCTGCTCCAATTGAAAAGCCCTGGAAATTCACTTTCATGTTTGTATGAAAATGAGGAGAAAAAAAGTAATGTGTGATCTTAAAAAAAAAAAATCTTTCTCAGCGATCAACCATGCTCAACTCATCAACTCTGTCAAGTATTATCTTCATCTAGCTCGTCAATAATGGCTAAGCATATCCAACTTCCAAATCACCAAAAGCGTTTTATGAAGAAAAGAATAAAAGGAGATGGCGAATGAGGAGACTTTAGTTACTCGAATCCTTCACTCTAATTTGAAAAACACGCGTCACGCTGGACACATAATACTACTTCACTCTAATTCAATGCGCTCGTGTTGGACACATAATTAATACTTTACATTTGCTCGTATTTAAAGCATGTAAATGGGGCAGTTAAACACTCACTGGTAAGTCTTTTCATAAAGAAGAGCGAAAATGTACAATAGAGGTTTTGGACTATGTTCATAAACATAATATTACCAAGTAAACACCTTCTTTACATTTGTTCATAAACATGTAGGTAACACAACTAGAACAAGATAGATTGCATGCAAAAATACATAGATGACAAAATGCAAAAATACATAGATGACAAAACCTAGGACCTACTCAATACCCCTAGTTCCCTTCGACCAGATATTTCAAGTTCAAGCACCCCTCGAAGAGAAAATTACGTTGAGAGATCTCACCCTATTTTGTGCCTTGCAAAGATTGATTTAGATTAATCGAAAGAGGCCTCTCAACCCATGGATCATGAGTTCGAACCTTAGTGGGGGTAATTGTTTCTTTCTCATCAAAAAAAAAAAAAAAAAAGCCTGTCAAACCAAGGATCGTCTACCAATAGAATGCAAGGCAAATACCTAAAAAAGTAATGATTACGATAAAATAGAACAGGGGTAACATCTACTTTAAATAGCTTCAACCAATGTCCTCTCCAAAAGGCACTAAAAGCTCATCAGAACATCTCTGCTTCATGTGCAAATTCTATACCTATGTCCAATTGTCCACTTAAGTTTGTTCAGACTCAGCAAACTAGCCATAATTAAACATGACAAATTTAGACTTGGAGAAAGCATGAAAATTCATTGATATGGATCTCAAATGTTCCTAAGCGCAAAGAAACAACTGCAAAAAGAATTCTCAAAAAATGAAGAACAAGAAGAAACACAATTTAAAAGCCTACAAATTAAGAACCCAGGCAACCCCAAAACCTGAATCCAAACTAATCTTCCACTTCCTATCTTTCTCTCTCTGCCCTTCAATTTTCCTCCCTTTTTTTTCTACCTATGTTTTCTATCATCCTTCTTCCCACCTATGTACAACAAGTGAAACGAAAAGTCGTAATCAAGTAACAACTGAAAAGTGAAATTACTGCATTGCTTCCTCCGTCAGATATAATCGAGCAAATGACTGCTCTTCCGTAAAAGATCGGGTGGAGGACTAGCCACCCTCTGAGCTGAGCTGCACAGTCCTCATGCCACTGCCCTTGGTCCTCATCTCCAACACCTTCTTATGGGAATTGGAGTGCAATGACGTGACGAATGTTGGACTAGCTGCAGGTCGGTACTCTGGGAAGAGTCGACCTGACTTATAGCGGACTCCACAAGCGTTGCATAGTGTCTTAGGTCCCATAGGGCCTGCTCTCCATTGGGGAGTCTTTGTTATCTCGCAATGCTGACATTTCCTAACTGCAATTTGTTCATGCGGCGAGTAAGATTGATCAGCTCCACCAAAGGAAGGTGCTGCTTTCTTCTTTTTCTTTTTTTCTTCGGTTCCCACCGGTTTTAAGAACTTTGAGGGCTGGGATTCCGCAAAACTTTCAAACTCCGACGTCAAATCAGAAGAGACACCTGTGGCAGGGTCACTAATGGTTGCGGAGGACGTGGGGGAGATGATTGGAAGCCTTGGCCTTAGAGTGAATGTTGCGGGGCGTGGGCGCTTGCTCCGAGCACGCCCAGGAATAGCAGTCTCTGGTATCAGCGGTGTTGCCTTTCCTCCGGAGCAAGAACTGCTGCTTTCAAGAACAGACACTGGGCTTGATGTCCTAAACTGATGCGGATCTTTGTTGTTATTGTTGTCATCTTTGCAAACGTAGTCACCTTTTTCCAAAGGGATGCTTCCCGCGGAGAATGAATCCTCGACAAAGGTTGACAGCCACTCCAAATGAGCAATGTCCTCATGCTAAGCACAATAAAGTAAATGAGAAACATTAGTCAACCTCACAAATGCCTTCCTCATACTTGTTCTTGAAAACCAAAGATACTCGTAACTCTAAACATCCAAAACATTTCCATATCACACATCTATCTTTCAAAAAGTCTAGAAGCATGTAATTACAGAAACATATCTTTCACCGGGTTTTATAATAAAATACCAAAAGAAAAACACATGGAATTATTTTCATGAATTGCTCCTGAAAAAGAAACGACTTGATATCAAGTATTCAGCCAATTTATACAGTTCATATCACATTCAAGGGTGCAAATACGTAAGCAAGATTTGCTTATCAAGTTACTAGCAAATTAGCAATGATTCTAGAAAAGCATTTCCAGCTTAAAGTAGTCGAGCCACAAATAATGGAAATAAGTGTCAAGGAACTTACTGGGACGCATAAATCTGTGGGAAGCTCTGATCCACCATCGATGCTGTTGCCAGAGAATACATTCCCAGAACCAGGAAGTGCATCAGGAGCGGGACATGCACTTTGGAGCCCATTGGAATCACCTAAAGCACCGCCTTCAACTTCTTCACTCGGGAAATCAAGTAAATCATCGATGTGGTCAAAGAAATCCCCACAGATATCCAAGTCCATATCATCCATGAAGTTTGGTTCAATCATGTTTTCCTGAAAACAGATTAGATTCAGGATATGAACTATGAGGATTCTTTTTGTCTGTCAATAAAGAGTGTGCATTTACTTTTTCTGTTCTTTTCTTTACTCAGTTTCTCTTAGCCAACAGGCCTCAAATTAATCACTATACATATTTTTTTTTTTTTTTTTTTTTTTTTTTTTTTTTCGTCGCATTCCCGTCAGACTTCTTAAATTATGCTAAACAAATTACTTCCCAGTTTCGGGAATTAAAGAACCACGATTAGGTTATACAATCAGAAGGAGATGAAAGGCAGTTTTTCCAAATAGACTATGCCATGAAAGTAGTTCAATAGGAGTACTAAAGAAATGTTTAGTATCCGTCTAAAAATATTACTGAATTCAAGCCAAGAGAAATGTGTCAGCATTTATATACAGTCTTGGGACCTTATCACAACATCAATTTGAAAATCAATGAATGCAACAGTAACTGTTATAAAAATATTTATAAGAAAAAATTAGTGGGAGAACATATAAATTGCATTGTTAAATTTGAGTACAAACATGACTTTTCTAAAGCCAACCTTGATTTAAGTTGTTCTCTTTGCAAACAATGGGAGGTAGTCTTTGTTCTTCAAATTCTAGATTAAACCAGAAACGTCGGCGAATTCCTGCGAAAAAAGAGAACAAGAAATGAGAAAATTACAATGACAACCTAACATTCTCCAAGAACAGCATTGCACATCATAGAATTCAAAAAGGGTTATTTTGTTTGTGAAGAAAAAAAAAAACCCAAATAATCCCAAAAAAAAAAGGAAACTTAAAGAAAGGTCAGACAGTTCCACATTAAAAAAAAAAAAAAAAAAAAAAAAAAAAAAAATGTTTAGCCTAAAAGTCACAAATCCTACCATTGAAGAAGCAAACAAAAATTTAAGAAAAATAAATTTTCAGGGCAATTGGCAGGATAACTCATAAAGTTTTAGGGGCACCAAATAGTTTCTTGTTTATTTCTTCTTCTTCTTTTTTTTTGAAAAAAACTCCCAAACAGAATTTTCAAAAATAACAAAAAGAAGAGAAAAGCTAGAGAGAGATAAAGAGAAGACATATTCATGCAAGTTTCCCAAATTTCGGATATAAACAAGGCATCGCCTTCAATCTCTCCAAAAATCTCTCAAAATTGGGGGAAAAATCTCAATGTTATCCAGAATGAACCCAACAAAACCACTTTACAAGCATGAATCTTTGGTGAAATTTCGGTTAAAGTGGATAAAACTGCATTAAAGCTTTAAGCACAGCTATATCAACCATGACAAAAATAAAATAAAATAAAATAAAAATACATACACACTATTATTAAAAAAAAACCCACAAATGTTCCCAAAATCTCAACCAAAAAATATATATAGGGTTTTTTTTTTCATAATAATGAAACAAGCAAAACATTTTAGAAAACCCTAAGTTATATTCTTTGGCCTTTTGTTTTTTGGAAGAATGCATTTGGTGGGTGTTCGAATTTCATATACCCCAAGAAATTGTGCTTTGTGTTTCATGGAGACACTGAAAAGAAAAAACTCATGACAAGAAACAAACTTTTTGAACAAAAATGAATGCAAGGAACATTAAAATTTCAGGACACTTGAATAAACTATGCAGTTTTTAAAAATGGGAACAGAGAAGAAACAGAGTACCCAGAAGAGTAAAAGAAGAAAAGAGGGACCTTGAGAGGCGATTCCCGCCAAAACTTGAAAGTAAGAAATGCAGAAACAGAGAGGACCAGAAAACCCCAAAAACCCAGAAAAAGATTGGCAGAATACAAACCTCAGAGAGCTCAAACCGACATTCCAACTTTAAAAAGCTTCAGTCTTTGCTCAAGCAACGGTAATGCATGAGCATGCAAACCCTAGAAGTCACAAACTAAAAAACCCTTGAAGACCCTTCATTTTGCAACCAACATAGAGGTGGGAATGAGAGATGAGGAGTAAAGGAGAGAGCTTTGGGGGAGTTTGAGAGAAAAACAGAAGAAAACAGAGCACATGAAGAAGAAGAAGAGGAAGAATAAGAGAGAGATTTATGGTAGGTGAGGTTCTGCCTTCACTGCTAGCTGTCTTTTACAATGCCCTCTCACCCCTCACTCACTGTCTTGATGTTGAAGACTGAAACCAAGAACATGGGTCCCATCTTCATATAATTCCTCTCTCTCTCTCTCTCTCTCTCTCTCTTTTTTTTTTTTTTTTTTTTTTTTTTTTTGAGTTTCAAACCTCTGTTCTGTTCTGTTGTTGCTCTGATTATTACTGAAATTTCTTTCAGCTTCAAGATGTATCTATCTTTTTAATTTATTACCCTTTTCTGTTTTTACTGTCAACAGTGGTCAGAAGATTCTTTCCAACTTCAACAGTCTCTCTGTTTTCACATGACAAAAAAAAAAAAAAAAACAGTCACTCTGTTTTCAAAGCATTTACTATTACTCTCATCATTTTTGCTATTAATTGCAAAAAGTTTGAGCCCCCTCCACTAAGAGTTTGGATAAGCTTTTTTTATTTCTTACTTTAATTTGGAGATTAATAGGGGTTACAAATTTTTTTTGTATTTTTTTTTTGAAGCCAAAGTTTTTTGACATGTAAAAAACGCCCAAGTTCAAGTTTGGCATGTTTGCTCTCCAAAAGATTATCATTTTTTTTCGCCAACAATCGATTGATTTGAGTGATAAAGAATTCGATTCTCTTTAAGCGAGATTTTGATGTTTAGTCTCGTAAAGTTTAAAAATGGGTTTGAGAGGATCACATTCTTTATAAACTTGACCATTTCTAAATTTAGATTAATCAGCGCGCGGTAGGCATCGAATACTACGTGAAAATTTAAAAAAGATCAATTTTTTATTTTAATCATGATGTGTGAATATAAAAATGGGTATCGCTATTTGGACTCACAAGTCTGAACTCAATTTTTATTTTATTTTTTCAAAATCATCCTCTAAAATTTACTTTATTATTCAAACATCCTTTGCGAAATTGGGGTGATTTGAATTTTCATTTTTGAGTTTTTAGTTTCTTTTTATTACAAGGCCTTCTAAAAACACAACAATTTAAAAAAAAATGAAAAATAACCTTATGGGTCCGGACACGTGAGTCCACGTAGATTTATTGTATAAGAATTTACTCATAATTGCCCATGATTTAATATGAATTAAGAAGGACCAAACATGAAAAACTAATGAGCAGTGTAAGAAAACAGATTTTGAACTGATGATTCGAATGCATAAAAAAGGAAATTTAGGCTTTATCACATGCAGCTCATTTGAAACTTCGAAGAATTCACTGTATAACATCTCTTTCAACTTCCAATTTCACAAAAAGGCCGAGCTCTCTTTCACCAATTAGTTCCGCAAGAGTACACTATATGTGCAATATTCTCTTAAGACAAAACAGGTTAACACGAGTAGTAGGGTTTGACTATTGGCATGATAAAACCCAGCTTTGGTGTTGTTGAACGAAAAAATAGATAGGGCAATGTGCCCTTACTAAAGTAATGACCGAATAACGCACTATGGGTTCATTTATGTGAGAGGCTAGGTTCGAGTATCAATCATGGTAAATTTGATTTTCGTTGGAGATGTTGGAATAGTCTCGTATTGACTAATTATAATACAATTAATTATAAGGCTTATATGTGTGGAGTCGACACTCCATCTTGCCTTGACATTTTAAAGTGACCCACGCCAACACTTAAGCCCATACATGAATTAGCCACCACACTCTCCTCACCTTGAATTTCACCTTATATTACAACAAATTGAAAAAAACTTTTTTTCTTATTATAAAAAGAAAATAATTTTGATGTAGCCATGTCATTAGATACAGTTGCTGATATCCTTTGAACACATTGTGATATGGACACGTAAATCTCGAGGCACAATTTAAAGCATGTGACAATTGCGTGTCAAGTAGGTATGTCAAAAGTATGTCACCCGGTCATTTTTCATTTTCAATTAATTATGTGGCCAGTGACTCTTGATTATTATTCAAATACCACCAATATATATATATATATGTTTGTGCCCATTTTCAATTAATTAGTGCTAGAATAACCCCTGCTGGCCTAATCTTAGTGTCCCACATATATATAGGTTACATAATAATATCATAATTGTGGATCCCCATAAATTTCTCAATCTAAATAGCTAATCAGCTGATTATATAACTTGCTTGTTGACTTGCTCTTGTCAATATATGTGAGTTGGTATTTGTTTATGTGAAGCATCTTCACAATGTCAATATTTGATCAGTAAAAAAAATACAATAGCATTAATTACTTAACACCTAAAGACTACAACACAATTTTTTTTTTTTCTTTTTTCTTTTTTCGTAAGGATTCGATTGTTCGATCTCATAAATATGGGAGCGTGGGAGTGTACCTTTTCTGCGGAGCTACAAGCATAGTTAACTCTATAAACTTCAACACACATTTTAATTAATTGTTACAAAAATAAACAAACCAGACCCTGTATGAGATGAAAGAAAAGAAAAGGGTTTTTTTTTTTCTGAAAAGAAAAGAAAGTAACAAAGTGAGCACATTGTGGAAGGTTGCTTTGGTTTTGGCCTAGTGGAAATGATGGGCCTTTTGCCCATATCACAACCATCTCACCATCTCTCCCTTTTGTAACTAACTTGAGGTGTACTCTTTGCATCAATCCCTTCTATGTTACTCTCCCAAAAAATATACTACACACACACATATACATGTGTGTAAGCTAAAAAGCATATATATATATATAGAAGGGTTGAACCCCTCCATGCCTTCTTCTTTCTCTTTTGGTTTTCTTAGTCCACACTCATGGCATCACTTCCTTCTATCACACTCACTCACTGACTCTCTGCATATGTATCTTTTAAAGTAGGTCAGTGAAAACCTAATATTTCTTTCAATATAATTATGGGCAACAATGATGAAGCCATGGGTCCAAACAACAAACTATGCTTCTAGCTAATATTACTTAGTGTCCCCCTCAATCATGCAAATTATTTCATCAGTCCCCCATAAAAGAAAAAAAAATCAAATCAACCTCAAATTAATTAATCACCTTCATGAAACACACATCCTTTTGTACCAAACTAAACCACCATTAATTATTAGCAAAAAATGATGAAACTCTAAGGCCTTGTTTGATTATAAAGAAAATGTTCCATAGAAAAAGAATATTTTATTAAAAAAGTTTTTCCTGATAAATATTGAAAAGAAAATTTTCATATATGTGTTTGATTGCTGATAAGTTGTTTTTTATATGCTTTTAGTAGGCTATTTTAGTCTATTCAATGTAGAAAGTTTCCAAAATATATATTTAATTATATTAATTGGTCGTTTTAAGGTGAAACGGATTACGTAGTTGGATTCGTGGCGAAAAATACTCAAAATGAAGTATTTACATGCAGTAATCAAATACTGGATAGTTTGCCTCGAGTTACGCGTTGCGCGATGGGTAGAATAAGACGGAGGGAGTGACACAATTCGGTCACTTGAGTTGAGTTGTTGTTGGATTGCCTCGAGATCCTCATTACACTCTCTCCCACATATTCGCACAATGCGTGCGATTTCCAGCTCGCTGCTATGTGGCAACAGTCGATTCGTCTAGCTCGCCGCCACGTCACAAACCAATAACATTCCATGCGTTTAAGCCTTCATCAGTTTTCCTCAGGATGCGCGTCAGCACTGTTTCTCATAAATTTGCAGGAGTTCATTCGATTATCTTCTCCGGTCCATCCGCCACGTGTTGTACTATCCACCCCATGCCAAGCACATCACTCATTGTTCTCGGTCAATCTCGTCCCGCCATGTGTCGCGTCTTCCACACACAGCATCACTAGCTGCAAATCTAGCCTATCAGCTCGCGCCGCATCAGCGCACGACATGAAAACGGACCAATCAGGTACTGCCACGTGTACAAACCCATTCCCCCCCAAACAGTCCCTAGATGCTCCTCGCGCACGTGTTACGAGACCAACCCTTAAAATTAGTTTCTTTTACCTCAATAGAGCAATTGTTAGTGGTTTTTCATATTAAAAACTAGGGTATTCATACGAAGAGACCGTATTGGAGCTGCCACACACAACTTTTCATATTTGGAGATTGTAAAGATGATGTCCGGCTAAACCAATCTTCGCCTAGGTCGAAGGGGAAACAAGTGAGATTCATGATTCATGGCATATACTATGTGAGATTTATGATTTTTATTTAATTTGATTTAATTTCTCATATTTCATTGTTGTTGATTTTAAAGTATATGGTTTAGATATAGGGTATGTAATTAGTGGTCAGTGCATGCTTTTAGGTGGACAACCTATAGTTATTTGGACCATTAGTATCCGTGTAATTGTGTTGTTGGACTAATAAAGTGACAAACACTCACCCGTTTGCCGTCAAACCCTTTCGGTTCTTGAGTGTGCAACAATTGAATCTAGATTAAATCTGAAGCGGATGCGATCCAGTTATTTAGGATTAATTAGTGTTCCCACATACCCAAATTACTGTACTTAGTGTGTTAAACCCGATTGGCGGATGTCTAGGGTTATACATTGATTAGGGAAATAGTTAGTGGCGGACATCCTAGCTATCGAGATTAGGGGAACTAAGAATTTCTGGCATACATCGATTTTCCATAGCTAATCTATGAGAAATTGAATCAATACCTTTTTGGAATGATTAAGGACCATTAAATGTCATTGAATATTGATTCTTGCTTGTGGAACCGTAGACTTAGCTGATTTCTTCTCATTGATATTATTTTTGTGAACTTTTTATTAATGCTGTCTAGTTAATTATTTCATTAAACTTTCTGAAAACCCCCTCATTTTTAGTTAACTTGGAGTAAAACTCAAGTCCTGTGGATTCGACCTCCTATTACCACTACTACACCCTTGTGGTTGGTAACTCGATTGCGAGTTATATTTGGCACACACGACATGTGACCAATTGCACATATAAGAACTTTTTCCCTCAAAACTCACCAACAAGAAGTTTAGAAATAAATATGAAAACTTACCGTATATATATTAAATATATTAATTTTCATAGTTAAAATATAAATTTAATGTGTCTTAATATGATAAACTCAAATTTTCTGAATAGAAAACTCAATTTGCCCACCATAATAAGTGGAAAAATATATGAATCTTAATATTGAAAATTGACAATTGTGAAAAAATATTCCGCGATAAAATTTAGGTTATCAAATGCATGAAAATGTCAATTTCCTACATAATTTGTCATTTTCCTTTGAATATTTTCTTTTCCATCAAATCAAACATGACCTAGATAAAATGATTAATCATAAGATACGAATAAAATCGAGGTAATTGCCATTAAAATAAAATAAAATAAAATTGAGGTACTGCTTAATACTTGCAAAGTTTCTAGCTAGGGCGATCAAATTACTTCTTTCACCATGACTAGTCCTGGGGCTTTGTCTTGATCTCGCACGTGCGAAAATTAAAATCCTAAAAGAAACGAAAATTTAACTTAATTGTTGGAGGAGCACAAATTTGAGAATGCATGATTTTATTTACTTAAACGAGAAGAAATTAAATAAGAGGGTGTGAATTATCATTCATTAGACCAAAAGAGCCCATCAGAGAATTAGTTGAGTTATATTAATTCCAACCCTAAGAACAAAACCATGACTTTTCTCCTGCCATGAGTTAGAATGTCACTGTTAAGTGTTAATATATACTACACAATTAATTAATTTCACGTAGGTTAATTAAGTTCTTAACTTAAATGTGTTAATAGTTAATCACAATTCATCAGTTAAGAGTCAATGTTTTTATAGATTTCTTCTTTTCCAAACCATCAGCGTCGCACGTGGTTCCATCAGATTCCACAAAATAAAATTCAAAAACACAATCGAATGCATAACCAATAATGTCTACAAGTATTAGTAGCACATGGCACTACGATTCTCAAACAATAAAAAATTGGGAACCCAAAGTTTATATCGATCAACTCAGTACCTAGTGGGAGAGAAAGGCAAACCTAAATACAACGTTCGCATTTCTTGTAGTATATATACTGATTACTTGTACAATAAAAGTTCATCCCTTCACTTCATTTTCTAACTTTACTTTAAACTCTAAACCCTAAAAATACATATTCGAATCTTAGTGATATTTTTATAAGAAGATCCTTAATCATGCTTAATTGCACATTTTAATTAAATTTTTAACATTTTTTCAATAAAAAAGAAAAAGAAAATATTTGAGCTTCTTTGAGAATGCATGTAGATGTGGCTGGTATCCCATTTATCTTCCATTCTCACACACAGGTACATTGTCATGTTCTCTACCACAAAGCTGCATGAAAAGACAACGTAACAAACTCATATTCTTACCAATTTGCCATCGAGATTTCACCACTTATCCTCTATAACTAATGGTGTTTTCCGTCATTTACTCCTAAATAGTCAAAAAACGCAAGATAACAAGCTCGCAGTCGGCCATATAAATGAGCCGAATGAATTGCTGCAGCTCTCGAGGAGTATCTAGGGGCTTGTGGTGCTGGAGGTTTGATGTAAAGTATCTCGGCGAGATGTACGGAATCAGGAGCTTAGAAAGCGGAGAAGAGTACGTGGCAAGCATGTTGTGAAGTCGTACGTACCCACATTCCGTGGCCCCACCTTCACGTTGCTAGTACTGTCACTAGTCCACACGTTTTGAACCGTCAGATTTGAGTAGGCCCCACACCCAACTTGGCCACATGGACATACCAAATCAACAACTGGGACGTGCTCTGTTACTTTTATTATTATTTATTATTTATTATTTTTCTTTTTCTCCACCACTTATTAGAATTGAGAAGCCCATTTGTATCCGGAACGGCAAGAGTAATCCACACTGACTGTAGGCACCAAATTAATTAGATGTTGGTGCAATACACTTCAAGATATCTACATACTTTAAAATGTGTATTTCAAAACATATTTTGAAATGAAATGTACTCCATTCAATTGAATTTATATTTAAAGTTGATGCTCATAAATGAGTTACTTTGCATTTTCCTTTTTTAAAGTCATATTTAATTCAAGAAATTTTTAAGTTTTTATCAAAATCGAAAAAGCGTATATTTATTTGATTAAAAAGTTTTTATGTTTTGGAAAGTCCAATATTTTAAAAATGTTAAATTACAATATATTTTTTTGAAGTAAAAGATTTTCTTTACTTAATTAAGTGGGGGCAAGTAAATTACATTAATTAATTATGATACTTTTTAAAAAGATTTAAAGTTGATTTACAAATAAGATATTCTTATCAAACCACTGCATTTCTTCTCACAAATGCATGATGCATCTCATAAGGATGTATTAATCCACATCCTAAGATGAAAAACCACCTCCAAATCATGATGATACTCCTTAATATCCTTACAAAAGCAATCAGAGAATTCAAAATTGTATTGAAAGTTGTGTTCATTCCTTTGCAATACACGAGTATAAATATACTAATTTACAACACCTATATAATGACTAGTTAACAGTTAAGAGGGATTTAACCTCTAAGTGATTGATACAAAGGTAAGGTGATAATATAAAAAGGAAAGTAAAATATGCCCAAATATATCTAATACTCTCCCTGTGGAGCGTGTAAATTTAAAATGCCAAGCTTGTCATGCATTTTATGAAATTGATCTTTACCCAATGAATTGGTGAAGATGTCGACAGCTTGATCATGAGAGGAAATGGGAAGAAGTTTAAGTAAACCTTGTTGAAGCTTTTCACGTACTACATGATGGTCTATCTCAATATGTTTTGTGTGCTCATTGAAGACCAGATTAACTGTAATATGGCGGGCTGCTTGATTGTCACAATAAAGAATAGCTCCAGTAGAAAATGAAATACAAAGATCTTGAAGTAATGTAGACAAATAAACAATTTCACGAGTTGTCATGGCCATTGAGCAATATTTAAATTCGGCAGAAGAATGAGATATGGTGGATTGCTTTTTACTTTTCCAAGAAGATGTATTGAACCAAAGAAAAATGCAAAATCTCGTCGTTGAACATCTTGTCATTGGACAACTTGCTCAATCTGAATCGCTATATGCTTTGAGTTGTACTGAACTCTTAGATGATAGTAGAACACCTTGACCCGGAGTTTTCTTCAAATAACACAACAAACGATAAACAACATCAAGATGTGGCTTTTGAGGTTGATTCATAAATTGGCTCAAGATATTAACTGTGAAATTAATGTCCAGACTTGTAATAGTGAGGTAGATGAGTCGACCAACTATTCGACAATAGATGGAGTGATCACTAATAGGTCACCACTTTCGTTGTCAATTTTGAGATGTTGTTTTATTGGAGTATCTGCAACGTGAGCACCAATGTAATTAAACTAGGATTAGTGTTAATCTTGAGGATTAACGTTCATAATTCAGATGTTACATGGGAAAACTCGGTTGACTCGGACAAGTGAATCAAGGGAATATATTATTTATGGATGATGGTTTTGTTGTGTGTGATGTTTAAAATATTATATTATTGTAACATTGCATGTGCGTATGTTGCTATCGGGCGAGTTGATGTGATGGGTATTTGCTTGTAATGGGTGTCAACGCGGGTATTGGGTAGGGGAACTATGGGTACACTAGAAAACTCGACTAATTCCCGCTAAAATGACTAATTGATCAAATAAAAAGGGTAATGTAACCATGGGTTAATTAATTTGATTAAATTAGTACAATAGGTTATGGAGTTGCCTCGAAATGTGTGTCAAGGTGCGGAGGCACCAAGTGCCGAATAGTTAAGGGATTGGTGGGACCACTAAGGTGTCGATAAGAGATTCTAAGAACACCAGTCATAGGTATTATAATGGGCATACGCTAAGTTTGGATAAATTAATTGGAGCCATATGATTGTCTAATAGATACGTATTGGCACATCTAGGAACCAAGTGAGTTGCAAATTTGTGTCACTTAGGCCTTGTTTGGTATGAGGTGGAGATATCTCCAACGAGATAACTCGTAGAGAGTAGGGAATTAATCTTATTTGGTTGCCCAACTTGCCTGCAAGTTATCTCCCAACTAACACCCCAGGGTGTGAGATATCTCCCCACCACCCCCTAAGGAGTTATCTCCCAGGAGTTGTAGACAAAATAATCCCCTCATTAATGACCTTTTTATCACTACAAAAAATAGCAGATCAGAAACGGAAATTTCCGTCTCTGATTTGCATAAATTCCGTCTCTAATTGAGATCTGCAACGGAACAGAGACGAATTTATTCCGTCTCTAAAATCGTCGACGCTGATTCAATCAGAAACAAAAATGTGATTCCGTTTCTGATTTAGAGACGGATTAGAGACGAAATAAATTTCGTTTCTGATTAGAGACGGATTAGAGACGAAAATTAGAAACGGAACAGAGGCGGAACTGAAATGGAATTTTTTCAAAATGGTACAATTGTAATTGCATTCTGTCTCTGATCCGTTGCTAATCAGAAACAGATCAGAGACGAAATTTCTCCATTCCGTCTCTGATCCGTTTCTGATTCATGCATCTATTCCTCGAAAATTAGAGATGGAATAGCAACAGAATCTCTGAATTTCGTTGCTAATCCGTCTCTAATTTTCATTTTTGTTTAGTTTTGAAACATAAACTCAATCCAATTGGTTCTCCAACCTATAACTTGAAAATAAAACCATAGGACCTACTCCATCGCCTGCACCCCCTCCAACAACTCCTTGGGGGTGCTAACATCCCCCAAAAAAGCAAAATTTGACATTCATACATCGACAATATATATCAACAAATATTCAAATGAGAGAAAAAAAATGTAAAATCCAAAATTTGAAAAAGGTTTATATATCCACGAAAAATTGTCAAGTACAATAAATGCTCCAAATTTCTAAGTATTCACAAAAACCACCAATCATATTGTTCAACAACCACAAAAAAAAACTTACAATCCTCTAAATATGCACAAAAAGAATTATCAATCTAAAAGTCATGTAAACAACTATAAAAGTTACATGATATGCTTTAAATTCCTCATCTCTCACTTGAAAATCCAAGATTATGGCAGTATTGTCACAGGGGATATGGGCAATCAATGCCACTAACTCCCACTCGATCGAAGAACCAGTCACCTATTGATAGGGCCACGCTCTGCAAATATTGCAAAATAGATCAAACTCATGATAAAAAAAATGAAACTGCAAAAAATCTATCTCCATTTACAGTGCAAAAGAAAACAGTATACCCAACAGATCAATATATAAGTTTTGAGGAGTCAAGGATTCATCATGAAGAGAGAGGATCAAAGGAGATGCATGAGCCACAACAATAGAGTAGAATGCTACAGCATAACTTGGACCAATTTAGGACTATGTAGTTAAAACAAATCAAAAAAGAAAATCACAAAGAATAAGGGAAAAGACCATAAACGTTATGTTATCATTAGCACTCAATGATGCCATACTCTAGCGTAAGTCCTAGACCCATGTTGGAAGCAATTTTTCTAACCAATATGATGCCGATTCTTCATGAAATTCACATTTAAGTTATTTATTTCCTTTCACCGTCTCGATTTTAATCAATTTTTTTTTCAATTTTCAGTTTATTGCCATTGAGAAAAGGGAACGCATTACACTAGTTTGCAGACAAAAATCAAATCCACTCTTTTTCAATTCCACCACAATTTAGCAAATTTGAATCCGCAAGTTTGTCATGCAAATCAAGACTGAAAAAGCAGATTGGGGAAAGTAGTAAATTACTCAAACATTTAACTAGGAAATAATTGTTGAATAAAAATTTAATAATCGGTTTTCTTCCTATTGTATCGCCCATAGTTCTAACTCTAAATCACTGAGGAAACTAAAATTTCGTCAAATTTCTTGATCTACTACGACAAAAACAATCTAAGACAAATGAGGTGATTTGACTAAAGTTTAGCTTTCTTTGAATGACCTATGACAAAGCAACCTAGACCAAGAAGCTTCTCCACACTTCACCATTAATCAACCGACCTTGAAGGAAATTTACAAGCCAAACAAATAGATAATAGGTCTTCGATAAAATATGACATCGAGCAATAAACTAACTCACAGTGTGTGAAGAAGTTCAAGATTTGAACCTGGATAGCCATCACTTTCTTCACGTCCCATCAAAGTCAGTATATAATCAAGCATCAGGTCTCTTCTTTTCAATGGGAATGACGCACCACTTTCAGCAGCAGTAATGACAGCACAACCCGAATAACACAAGCGAATGTTACATCCATATTCATATTTTGGTGTTCACTTCAAAATCACACATATCTGCGACCTATGATATCAAATTTCAAAAGGACATAAACCGACATACAAACTTGACTAACCAAATGACTTACATGCTGTCTACCATAAACATTTCAAAAGAAAACAGAGCTAGACTTGCAACCCAGCTTTAAACAAGGAATAATTTTTACACTACTTGACCTTCAGGGTCATTATTACATCGCCACAGCTGACAAACAATTGCCAGGCTTCAAAGTAATCTCTGCTTGCGTCAAGAAAAACCTACAAACAGTTTTCAGTTATATGTCAAGGCAAACAGATTACGTCCAATGGCATAGTTGATAGTAGAGAGCTAATGGTCAGCCATATAATATTTTCATATAAGATATTATACTAGCTTCAACATTAATTCCATAGAACAAACACCAACCCCTCAAGCTCAGGAAAAATGCATATATGATATGAAAAGAAGAAAAGGATTCACGCACAAGCATAAAGATAAAGTACTACAAACAAATTGTAGATTCTAATAAGCAAGTTCTCAAACGCATATTCTATACACTAACCAAATTGATTTAAACTCTTAAAAGTTCTAGAAGCCTAAATCCAAGACATTGAAATCTCAACCCTAAGTAAGTCATGCACCCCTAAAACACTAAAGTTACACTCCATAATACCAAAAAAAAAAAAGTCACACTCCATATCCTAAATTTGCAATTTCAAAAACATCAAAGCCACTGAAATCCTAAACCCACAAGTATGAAAAAAGAGGCAATATTGGAAGTAAAACTAGAAACAAGAAGTGGCTTTCTCCTTGATCTGCATTAAAATAAAATAGAACGAACCTTCAGATGTTGCTGGACAAAATCAACAGCATCGCTTGTTCCAAATACCTGCATCCACAACATTGTTTTGTATCTCAATAAACCTGAAAAATAATGAATTCAGAGAAATAGTGAGAAGACCTCAAGTTTAATACTTGGCACATAAGCCCATCATAGGATAAATCCCTACAAGTGAAAAGACAAGGCTATAATTTCTTTTTCATAAAATGATCTGCTTTTTGTTGTAGATTAGTCATTGTATTACGACATTCACCATTTTCAAGAAAGTAAAATGAAAAACAAAAGAAAGAAACGAAAAAGAGTGAACTTAACTAGTAAACAATGCAAGGACATGAGGAAGAATTATGCAGAAGGCCGAGATATTGTCACTAAAAGATATTTCATGTTACTATTTAATAGGTGAAAAGAGATATAGGCTAATCCTACGGAAGAGTAGTACATAACTTTATAGGTGAATTTACAAATTAGAGAAATAAATCTTGCATACATTGTAGTGACATCGTCAGAAAGTCTATTTGATGGTATGGATCCATTAAGTTGGTTCCAACTGAGATCCCTGAAGTGAAGATGTTTATACATGTTAACAACCTAGAAATAAAGAAAAAGAAAATACCTCTGCTTATAGATAGTGGTAGATAATGGCACTCGGGCAATAAGCTCAAACTTACACATAACCAAGGTTTGGAATCGTGCTCAAGTCAGGAATGGGTCCCTGCAAGCTGCAATTCCCACTACAAAAAAAAGCGAACCAAGCCTATTAGTAGCGAACCAAAATTGAATGAACAACATGAAACATTTTGCAAATCGATTAACAAAAATTTGATGAAAAAAAATCAATTAATGACAAAATAACATGTTTTAAGATTGCAAGAAGAAAAAAACAAATATCCAACGTCACTAAGACGCACTTTAATTCACCAAACTCCCTTTCTTTACGAAACCCAGTGAACTATAGTTGCACAAAAACATAAGATATTTTTACTACTACAAAATAAAATAAAACATAATAAAAAATCGATAAATAATGAGAAGGGCCAATTAAACATGAGTAGCATAAATACTTGGACATGGGCATGACTTCTTGCAGGTAGTCACTTCAAAAGGCAATTTATTCCATTCCCCATACAAATCATCCACATGACAAGTATAACATAGCCAAAAGAAAGCTATCCAAGTCCATTTTTCCCTTGGACCAATGATATCACTGATGATTGTAACCTCAAGTGAAAATATGCAAGTTTTGATATCATGATATATATACAAGGAACATATTGACACAGCACACAAAAATAATTTAAAATTCGAGATGGTTATTAACAGTCTAACCTCATCAAGTGTGAAAGCCCATTCATGCCTTTATGGATAATAGGATTGGGAGCCCTCCTTCACCCGGACTTGGGAACGGCTACATAAGTGGAGTTAGCTTATAAGGATATCATAGCACATTCATGCCTCCTATTTCAAATAATACATTGTGTTGCAAACTCACATAAGCTATAAAAAAAGAACTTATATCTAACATTCACCGTCCTCGCCACTGCAATTTCAAAAATTTCTCACGCGAACATAGAAACGGAACCAGAAACTTATGAAAAAGAAGCAATCAATACCACGGTGGCAAAATGTGAAAGAGCATTGACGACGCTAGGGATGCAGTGAGATTCAAAGTAGTGATCTTTCCACCATTTCGCTAAACATTTGATGTGCATAATCTGCCTCCAGCGCCTAAATTGGCTCGAAACCTCAAATCCGGCTGATTTCGGTCCAAAGAACAATCTTTGGAAACCAATTTAGACACCGACGCCATTGAAGAGGCCAATCGAAGAGACGATGAAACTAGGGTTTGCGTGCGAGTGAATGAAGAGCTAGCGAGTGTACGTGTGCGAATGGAATGGATATAGAGCTATAGTGGTGGAGTGGACTTATCTAGAACGCATTATTGGGCGTCGTGGAGCGCCAAGAGCCACACGTTCATGGCGCTCGTCGATCGATCGATCGACCGACTCCATTGTCGTTCCTGAAATTGTTACAATCACGCGTACTGTGTTGTGTGTTCCGGTGTTGCTCACAGAAAGAAAGAATGAAACCCTAGAAATGGGCAGAGAGCGGTGGATCGGTCGGTGAGCGGAGAGATAGCAAAGAGCGGGGATCGAGAGAGAGCGGAGAGGGAGCGAGATCGGTGAGCGGTGAGCGGTGAGCGGGGTGAGCGGTGAGCGGGGTGAGCGTTGACCGGGCGAGAGAGAAGGCAGATAGCGTTGCGTTTAGGGTTGAGAGAGAGAGAGAGAGAGAGAGAGAGAGAGAGAGAGAGAGAGAGAGAGAGAGAGAGAGAGATATATATATATATTTCGGTGAGCGTCTTGGTCCCCATTTTTGAATCATCGAGATCGAAGCACGCACGAATCTCGAGACTAATGGACGATTGTAAAAAATGAAAATTTTGGTGGGAATGTTGGCGCCATTTTTTAGTGACGGAATTTAATTCCATCTCTATTTCCGTCTCTATTTCCGTCTCTGATTCGTCTCAATTTTGTCTCTGAATTAGTCCGTCTCAATTCCGTCTCTAACTAATTTTTTTAGCAACGAACTTATTTCCGTTGCTAATTCCGTTTCTAAATTTCATTTTCCTTGTAGTGTATTACTCATCTCTCTATCTTATCTGAAGACTATTTTTGTCAATTCATATTTTTTATTGTTTAAAAACTTAAAATTTCCCTGCAAATTTAAAGTTGAACCAAACATGAAAATATTAACTCTAAGGAGTTAACTCCAAGGAGATAACTCATAGCTAACACTGTAAGTTATCAAAAACAAATCAAACAAGGCCTTATAGTAAGTTAATGGAGAGAGTAAGTGGGAAATGTGTCAAGGTGTGGACCATTAAATAAGTCTCGGGATACGTAAACGCATGAAGATCAATGGCTAGCAATCAATCTCACCTTAATATATAAAGGAAACTTAATTAATACATGTAATCAAACCATTTTCATTTACAGATCTTAGAGAAGAAGAAAATTGCTGAAGAGAATAAATAGTGGGCGTTGGTGAGGAATTAATCAAGCTAAGGACTCAAGCTAGCAAAGACATTTACTAAGTATAATTTTCATGTCTTTCTTCAATTCCAATATAATGAAAATGATGTTAAAAACCCTTAGTTCTATCAATATAGATAGCGATATAGTTGTCTTGGGTTGATTGGGAGTAATTGAGGTCAAATAGTTCTACGGTGAGCAATAATTTCATGATTCGGATCGAGATTTGTTATTTAGATTATGGTCATTTTTGTGTATAATGGGTTGTTGGAGAAGATAATGAACAGTGTATGTACCTATAGAAACGTTTGTACTTACTGAGACATATGTACCTACAGGGACGTCTGTATCCATAAGTGTGTATGTACCTACAGGGACGTCTGTACCCATAGGTATGTACGTCTGTACCTACATGGACGTTTGTATGTATAAGAGTGTTTGTACCCATAAGGACGTCTGTACTCACAGGGATGTTTGAAACCACAAGAATCGTGATTATAATTTTATTTCAATTACATAATAAAATAGATACTTAAATACCAAAAACTTATCAGATCAAAACTAGGGAACTGTAGCACAGTATCAGGGAGCTAATCGCGTCGGATTCAGGAGTCCGGGGAAGTCAGATAACTTTTTGAGGTTTGTAAAACCCATAGGAATGTCACTTGAGTATTCATTTGCTTTCATTATTGTTTTATTCCATCTTTTCTAGTGTATTCTTGATTCTATTCCTTATCTGCTTCAGTTTTTTATGTTTGCGTCACCGCTTGAACGGTTGGTTGAGTTTATTCCCGTCGGGTATTTCGTTGTGTGTTTATGGCACGCTAGACTACAACATGTATATCACGAGTCATCGGTGAATAACAACCTTAGCTACTTTGTCGGTACATGTATCGGTGCGTCGTGGGTGTACACCGGGCACCAAGAGGACTAGGTATTGGGTTAGTTGGGTGCGTCCACTGGTGGGATCTTGGGAGGTATCTGAAGTATGGTCGAGTCTGACTAGAACAAGCATACACATTTGCGCTTTATTATTATTTACATATGCGATGATCCATTTATAGTTGCATGTTTACATTCCGCATGTTTATTTGATAGTATTTATTGGATTTCCTTTACTTTATTATCTGAATGCTTAGTGAGTTTCCATGGGATTTTACTTACTGGACTTGCCATCTTTTTTGTTGTGAAGGCTGAGTGCAGATCCTTCCATGAGTAAAGGTAATGAAATTCTTAACGACTATCTCTGAGCTCGCCCATTATTCGACACATTACTCATAGGTGTTTATTATGGTATATTGCTATATTTTAGGTTTATAGGAGATTGGTGAGACATGTGTACTTGTATATATTCACTTTTGTTGCCTTATATATACAATGTGCTATTTCGGGTTTTCCGCAATAAGACTGATGCTCTATAAAACCTAAGAGGTAATGAAAATACATGTTCATGTAATTTAAGACTTCCACTGTGAAATACTGATTATATACTTGCAACTCTGTAAAATACAAACCACTAGCATGACTAGAACTTGAATAAGTTATAAACAGTTGAACTTAAGGAAATAACTTAAGAAAAATATGAATGACTGATTAATTAAACTAATAATGCACAAGTGGACAAGAATATGAGGACATTAGATGGACGGGCATGTGTCAGACATGTGTAGATAAACCTACCGGGCGAGGACCTTACGACACGACGACACTCCTAAGTGGCCTCGGGATTTGATACCAACGCCATAGATGGTATTATAAACGAAGGATGACGAGCCTATGGGATGAAGAGTAATTTGTTCTTTAACCTGATACCAACACCACAGTTGGAAAAATTAAAGAGCATAAAATTTAATAAATGAACTTTAGATGTGGAAACCCGATGATATCACCTTAGAACATTAGTTGGGAAGTGATGTGAGGTGGGTAGAGTTAGGGTTATATACGTGTTATATCTTTGTCATATATATGATATAAGTATATATATCGAGGCTGATCCAATGCACGCTTCTCAATGCAGATCATGGATCGACATTCGATTACCCCTCGTGAAACTAGACATACTAACGATGCAACTAGAGATCCCCCTATTACAGCGAGTATGGAGGATCGACTCGCAGCCTAGGAGACTCATATGGCCGAGGTATTCCGATTCCTACGGGATCAGGCCAACATACTTATGGCACTGGCTATTGCCATAGTTACGGCACCCCGAGACCCAGTGGTAGCTACAACACCCATGGGGATAGCCATCGCCCCAGTTGTTTCACAGACACCGATTGATGGAGTAGCTTCGGAGACACGGGCTGAGGGAGCTACACTAGTTGTCATTCCATGAGAGACTCTGACTCCTACGCCGCCACCCACGACTATAGAGCAGTTGACTACTACTATTATTACTATGACACCAATATTTATATTAGCCCCAAAGATGAAGCTTTTGAGAGAGTTTATGAGGTTTCAATGCTTCTTCTATAGAGGCGGGGACCCTGAGGTGGCAAAGAAGTAGATAATGTCCTATCAGCAGTTTCATAAGCTGATTAGGAACGATGAGAGTGTGCAAACACGTCTATCTGGAGCATGTTAGAGAGGTCATGCGGCAGTTTGGTAGATCACGTACCAGGACACACAGCCAGAGCCGACGACACGGGTAAAGTTTAGGGAGTTATTTTATGACCAGTGTATACCCATGGAGGTGAGGCTGAGATTGTGAGAGGATTTCCTGGCCTTGAGACAACGTAATTGCATGTTGATGCAGTACATGGAACATTATAAGTACTTGTGGCAATTCTCAATGGATGTGGCGGGGACAGAGCGACTACATAATATATTGCTTCACCAGAAGGGTAAATGATAGGATTACTAAGGCAGTGGTGTCATCAAAGGCTCGTACTCTGCAAGAGATATTTGATCAAACATTGGTATATGAGACATTTTTGATGCAGAGAGAAGGTAAGCATATTATTAGGACTAAGGTACAAACTAGACAGAGTTCTCGATCGGATCAGAGGCCGAAGAATAGAGGGATCATTCGGATGAAGGTCGGTGGGATGATAGAAGAAACAGGGACCGTATGGATGAACACCATGACGACAGTTTTAGTTTGAGGATAGGCAACAAGTTCACGTTATGGCACCAACACTAATTGAGCAGCGTGAATTGTAACCACAAATGTACCGTCATAGTAGAGATTAGGGAGGACACAATAGGGGTTAAAGAGATCGAGTCAGGGTCATCGATCTAGAGATGGACAGGCTGGCAGGTTAGAGATGCGTCGATGTTTCCGATGTGTTCTAACGGGACATCTCAGAGCTGATTGTTCGATGTCATTACCACCACCAAAACCAGATCAGACTCAAAAGAGAGAGCTCACGTAGTTGGTTAGCTGGATAGAAGGTCGACCAGATAGTTATCTAAAATATTTTATTGGTAAGATATTTATTTATTTAAAGTATGTGCTTATGTGTGTTGATTTCTAGCTATGCATAAAAAAACTCAGTGTTGTGCTATAAACTAGGCCATGACACTTGGCATGAGCGTTCTCAGTGAATTGCGACCGGAGTTGTTTGTCTTCGGTGCATGTATCGATGGGTTGAAGGTCCATGTTGACTATCATGGGGGCTATTAGGCGATGGTCCAGTAGAGCAAGTTAGAGAGGCCCACTAGTGGGATCTCGATGTACTAAAGTATGGTCAGTGCTTTGCCAAAATCTCGATTCCATGTAGAGGTAAATTTGAAATTCCTCAAATCTAAATCTCGGGGATGAAGTTTCTCTTAGTTGGGAAGAATTGTCGCCAAATCTCGATAATTTTAAACTAGTAATTTCGGTTAATCCGGGATTACGGGAGCCTAATTAAGGTTTTGGCCGCGAGTCGGGAGTTTAATACCGATGAAATTGAGATTTATGATTAATTTTATCATTTTGTGATGTTTTTCTAGTGTTGTGTATACATATTTTGTTATTTTGTGAAACTCAAGTCGGTTGAGTGAATTGGTGTTTTGCAGGGTCTGTCTCGAAATACGTGTCGAGATGGGTGCTGAGCTACTCAAAATGTTGAGTTGAACATTTATGTCGAATTTCGCAAAAATTATGGTTTTAAATTTAAAAATTCGAGTTTTGGACATTTATTGAATTTAACAAGGTGACATCGGCCCCACGTCTCGATTTGCATGTGGAGACGAGTTATTTGAGAGTTTTAGAGCACTTTGATAAATTCTCCAAATTTTGGCGAGATTGCAGTATTTCTCAAAAACTTATTTGGACATAAATTGAAAAGATAAACATGAAATTAAATAAAATAATTAATAAATTAGTAGGTGTCTAGTGACACGCAGGGTCGAGGGTGGCACGCATGAGACGTACAATGATGTACACGCCCAATGGTCGTCGTTGGTGCGCGCGGTGAAATTTTTTAGGCGCTAAAACATATAGGAAAACATATATTTGTATATAAGTTATATATAAAATATATAAATGGATCCTATAGCTGTGGATGAAATAAAATGTATATTGGATGCGCTTCGAGATGCATGTAGTGCGAGTGTCGAGAATATAAATTGTTTGATCGGTGGGGTGATGGTTGGTATTTTCACGCCTCGAGATATGCGCTACCCAATTTCCAAGGAAATCATTTGATTTAATTATATTTTTTTATTTGTCTTGAGTTACGTTCCGCATGAATCTCGAGAAAATTTTATTATTAACCACACTTAAAGCGGTTAAGTTTGATGGGTTAGTTGGTACCTGTTGGATCGACAGCGAGATGCGTAAAAAATATCTCGCGAAGGAGAAAATTTAAAAAGAACATTAGATTTGCATCGAGATTCGTGCAATAAGAATCTCGAGGAAATCTTATATAAATCTAAAAAAAATGAGGAAGAGAGAGATTGAGGGAGAGGGGAGAGAAAGAGAGGGAGGTCGAGCATGGGAGACAATGAAGAGCAAGGTAAGCCTTTCATTTTAGGTTGTTAATGGTGTTGTTGTTGTCGAGTTGTTGTTGCTGAGTCGTTAATGGTGGTTGGTGTTGGGAGCTTGGATGAACAACGATAGCAGTTTGTGGTCGTACATGCATACGTGGTTGGGATTTGAATCACAATTTGAAGTCATAATTGGAATCTGGACATCTGAGGATATGGTTCGGAGATAATTTCGGGGTTTTTGGGTCGAAGTTGGACCAAAAAATATACAATAAATTGAAAAATTGATATGTAAGCCTAGACAACATAACTCTTGATGTCGGACAATAATTTGGAGTTGAAAATGGAATCCGGGCATTGGATAATTTATTTTGAAAATATTTTTGGGGTTTCGAGCGTGATTCGGATAGTTTAAGTGTAATTGGTTGAAAACAACTTATGGAATGGTCGGGGAATCTTATTAGAGTTATGAATGAATTATAGGACTGCTATTAGAATCTCGTGTGGATGAAGTAACTAATTCGGAGCTCAAGGGAGCGTTGGTATCACGATTGTAAGGTTAAGTAAATCCCATGATAACATTTACATTTATGATTATATTTTTGTATAAATTGCATTTACCCTTGAAATTGCTTTTATGGTCGTACATGCATACATGGTTGGGAAGAATAAGGCATTTCGAATCTCGGTATAGGGGTTTACCTGACTGTATTACAGGGTAGTAGTTATGCAGTGTCTGTCTGACTGTGAAAAATAAGTTATATAAAGCTACCTGACTGTGTATTACATGGTAAGAACTGGTAATGTCTATTTGACTGTGTATATGGTAGAACTATATTATACTTGAGGGGGCTAGAGTCACTGATACTTTGCATAACGTGATTATCATGATGTCACATTGAATCATATCATACTTTGACAGACTCAAGGAATGTGACTCATACGGTTATTCTTTCCGCCAATAAATCTTTATTACTGTTTACCCACCACTTTTGGAAGAGATGTCTTCTGATTGTGGTCGGTTAACAGAATGAGATTTTTTTTTAAGAAAAAAATTCAAGAAAATCATGTTTATTGATTGAAGTTGCTACGATAACATAAACGAGATGGATTCACAGTTGGTTTTAAATTCTTTGGATTGTATTGTTGTTTAAATCTCTTGGATTATTATGCATTTGGTTACTACAGGTATACTGGATAGTGTGGGATTTACTTATCTCACATTATCGAATTCTTATAATTAGATAATGACAGGTTCTAATGGCGATAAGGGAAAGAATAAGCTTTTCGATTATTAGTGATGTCCTCAATTATTTTTCTCTATGTTTGTATTACTTTTGACTACAAAATATTGTATAAATGGGTTTTTGGTTCTTGTGAGGTTAGGATCTCTTTTGAAAAAGGTGAAATGTTTTGAGAAGGATTGGAATTGTATTAATGGTTTAAGTATGGATTGAAATGCCGTGGAGCTAAAGTAATGATGATTTAAGGATTTTGAAAACTTGAGTTAGATTAGAATGAATGAATAGTTTTGTGAAATATAAATATATTGTTATGAGGTGGATTGGGAGCCATTCGACATTTCCACCAAGTTGAGTAGGTCTATTTAAGAATTATGAAGGCTGATATTTTCGGTGTAGGCTTAGAAATAGAAGAAATGTTGGCAAACAATTTGTACGAATTTTTTAGGATTATATGATTAATCTTTACAGAAACCTGAGGTACAAGATTCGTTTAAAAATCCCTTTGTAGTTGATTTAGAATCATATTTGATCATTACTCTGACAGAATTTAAATGGTGTATTGATGATGAGATTAAGACTGCTAGGTTATCGGTGGATTAAGGTAATCCAGGCTGGTCATTTGCCCTAATTAAATGGGGTATGACAATTGTAACGACCAAAATTAATTAAAATAGGATTAGCGTTAATCTCGAGGATTAACGATCATAATTTGGGTGTTACGTGGGAAAACTCGATTGATTCGGACAAGAAAACTGAGGGAATATATTATTTGCGGATGATGGTTATTTGTGTGTGATGTTTAAAATATTATATTATTGTAACATCGCATGTGTGTATGTTGCTATCAGGCGAGTTGGTGTGACGGACATTTGCTTCGTAATGCGTGTCAATGTGGGTATTGGGTAGCTGAACTACGGTGCACTAGAAAACTTGAATAATTCACGCTAAGATGACTAATTAATCAAATAAAATGGGTAATGTAACCATAGGCTAATTTGATTAAATTAGTATAATAGGTTATGGAGTTACCTCGATATGTGTGTCGAGGTGCGGGGCACCGAGTGCAAGTTAGTCGAGGGATTGGTGGGATCATTAATGTATCCATAAGAGATTCTATGAACACCAATCATAGTATTATAATGGGCCTAAGCTAAGTTAATTAGATCAAATATATAAGGCCTATAGTTTGGACAAATTAATTGGAGTCATAGGATTATCTTATAGATACGTATTGACACATCTAGGAAACAATCGAGTTGCATATTGGTGTCACTTGGAGTATATGGAAAATGTGTCAAGGTATGGACTATTAGATGAGTCTCGAGATACGTAAACACATAGAGATCAATGTATAGCAATCAATCTCTCCTTAATATATAAATGAGACTTTATTAACACATGCAATCAAAACCATTTTCATTTACAAGTCTTGGAGAAGAAGAAAGTTGCTGGAGAGAAGAAATAGTGGGTGTTGGTGAGGAATTGATCAAGCTAAGGATTCAAGCTCGTAAAGATCGTTATTAGGTATAATTCTCATGTCTTTCTTCAATTCCAATATCATGAAAATGCATGTTAAATTAGTTCTATCAATATAGATTGTCATTATAGTTGTCTTGGGTTGATTGGGAATAATTGAGGTCAAATAGTTCCACAGTGAGCAAGAATTTCATGATTCGAATCGAGATTTGATGATCGGATTATGGATATTTTCGTGTATAATGGGATGTTGGAGAAGATAATGAACAGTGTTGTACCTACAGAGGACGTCTGTATCCATTCCACATAGACGTTTGTACCCACAAAAGTATCTGTACCCACAGGGACGTCTATACCCACAGGGACATCTATACCTACAAGAGTGTCTATACCCACATGGACATCTGTACTCACAGGGACATCTGTACCTACAGGTATGTTTGAAACCAAAGGAATTGTGACTATAATTTTATTTCAATTATGCAATAAAACAGATACCTAAATACCAAAAATTTATCAAATCGACACTAGGGAACCGTAACTCGGTATCAGGGAGCTAATCAGGTCAGACTCGTGAGTCTGGGGAAGTCGAGAGCGTTTTGAGGTTTGTAAAACCCACATGAACGTCACTTGAGTATTTACTTGATTTCATTATTGTCTTATTCTATCTTATCTAGTGTATTCTTGATTTTACTCCTTATCTACTACAGTTATCTATGTTTGTGTCACTGTTTGAATGATTGGTTGAATTTACTATCACCGGGTATTCCGTTGTGTGTCTATGACATGCTAGAACATAGCATGTGTATCAAGAGTCTTCGGTGAATAACGACCTAAGCTACTTTGTCGGTACATGTGTCGATGCACCGTGGGTCAACATCGACCATCGAGAGGACCAAGTATTAGGCCACTTGGGTGCACCAAGTATGGTTTATTCTGACTAGAACATGCGTATACATTTGCACTTTATTATTATTTGCAAATGTGATGATCCATTTACAGTTGCATGTTTACATTCTGCATGTTTATTTTAAAGTATTTATTGGATTTCCTTTACTTTATTATAGGAATTGTAATGCCCCCAGTTCACAATCCTAAATTGGGCCCCGCCCGGCCTAAACTTACGTGGACCCCCGAGTCAATATCGCTGATTAACGCAACCCTAGTCATGCCCTCCTTTACCATTTACTATTTATCAAGCAATTAAAGTTAAGTTAATCAATTATTGAATTATCATAGTTATAGCGGAAGCAATTAAACCTCAAACTAAATGAAAAACCTCAAAGACATACAAGTTATGACAACCTAAAGAGTGGAAACCCCGAATATGTATAACATCATTAATGAATAGTCAGTGGAGAGTAAACACAAAATATACATGTCCAAGATCTCTCACAAATCTAAATCCCAGTGTTTCCAAACAAGTATATCTAATAATACAAAAAGAATCACCTATGTCAGACAAATGGAAATAACTGCTCCGGTAGCCTCAAATGAAATCTCCTCGCTGTGGAGCCTTCTGTGGCGGCCCTCGCCGCCCCGGGGTGACGTGTCTCCGTGTACTCCTTGCTACATGGCCCTACTACACGTGTATGACACCTGCCTGTCCTTTTTTGTCTCGAAATTCGTATCCACTTGTGTGTGTACAGTGTATAAATGACCTATGCAGCGGAAAGTTGTACTTAAATGCAATCATTATTAAAAATCAATTAAACAAATCCTATTGTGGAAAAATCCTAAAAAGTATGAGGTATAAAGGTAGAAAACTGTACCATATAAAGTATCTATGTACAATGTCATGTCACTCCCCAATTCCCAAAAGAACCAAAATATCAAAATAATCACACGTACAAGTAATCCTCAAAGGTAGGCAGTCAGAGGTAGTCACCTAAGATCCCATTGCCTTTACTTGTACTCGAATCTGCACTTAATCATTACAAAAAAAGGATGACAAGTCCAGTCAGTAAAATCCCAAGGAACTCCTCTGAGCATTCAAATAAGCAAATGGAATTCAATAAATACTGTTAAATAAACATGTGAAATATAAACATGCAACCGTAAGTAGGACATCGCATGCATAAATAACAATAAAGTGCAAATGTGTGCCAGTTCCAGTCAGACTAAACCATACTTCTGAATACCCTCCCAGGATCCCAATAGTGGGCGCACCCAACTAGCTATCACCTGGTCCCTCTCTGTGGTCGACGTAGACCTACGATGCACCGACACCTATATCAGTTCTTAGCTTGGGTCATTATCCACCGAGAACTCCTGATACGCATGCTATGGTCTAGAATGCATAGACACACAACGAAAAACTTGGTGGGAGTAACTCAACCAACCGTGCAAACAACAAAATATAAATATAGGAAAAATCACAAGGAATATTGAAATTGAACGGAAATGCAAAGCAAAATAATACTCAAGAGTTTTTCCATTGGGTTTTACAAACCTCACAACGCACTCCAATACCCCATAATCAATCCTCGGGTTCAAGTCCACTGAGTCCTTGGTCGCTAATTGATCACCCGTGTCAACCTATGTCCATTTATCAATAATTTAATTTAGCATGACAATTTACAATAAATTTCTAAAATTTTTAGGCTAAATTGTCCATTTCGCACATTTCGAGGCAAAACCCAGCAAAAAGTCGCGTCCGAAATATCCAAATATTTTATTTTTCATAGAAATTTATCAATTTCTATTTATTTTATCAAAATATGTTTTTTTTTTCAGAATTTTCTCAATTTTTCTGAATTTTTTTTTTCCAAATTTTTTTTCTTTTTCTTTTCTTTTTCTTTTTTTTTTTTTATTTTGTTTGGGTCGGGTCGACCCAACTGGGTCGGACCCGACCCTGGGCCAAAATCGGTGCAGGCTTGACCAATGGCGCGCGTGTGCACCATCTTCCCTATCTGATCGAACCACTTCGCTGGTTCGATCATGACTTTTTTTTTCTTCCATGGTTTAGGTTGGGGTTGCTCTCTACCCCAACCCCGATGGACTCGATGGCAGGGGAGAAACCCCTGCCATCACCACCGCGACTCGGTTCGGCCTCTATGGGCGAACCGCTATCTTGCCAAAATGGCCAAACCGAAACCCACAACAACAACAACAACAACAACGAGGACTCACCTTTATCGTGACGTCTCCACCTTCTCTTCTCTCCTTCCTGGCTTATTCTTCTCCTCCTCCTCTCCGTGTTCCTTCTTCTTCTCCTCTCTCCGGATTCCTTGTGTTCCTCTGTGTGTGTGTGTGTGTGTGTGTGTGTGTGTGTGTGTGTTTGTGTGTATGAGGTGAGAGAAAAGGTGATGGAGTGTATAGATAAGGATAAGTGATGTTGACTTTGTGTATTGACTCCAAAATGTGACATGGCTGGGACACTCGACTGTGTTTTCGGGCGTTTTGACGCCCGATTTCGTGTCCGAACCACGATATACGCATACCGCCGCGTTACTAGCCGCCTAATACCCATTCCATATTAGTTACTTTGCCAATTTTTATATAATTTGTGTGTTTTAGTCTCCCCGACCTAATATTCGGTCCCATCAAATACCAGCTACCTGCGTCGACACGCATATCAAGGCGAATACATTTCACACAATCTCGCACGTATTTTTATGCAACATACACACGTGCGATGTATTTCAATAAATCTCACCGCAAATAAGCATCCAACACACAATAATTAGCATACTTAAGTCCCCATGTGTCATATTCTACCTCGTCATCCACGTATATCTGAGCTGGCGTCCATGTTTACAAATTTAATAAAATGGGCCGTTACATTTCTTCCCTACTAAATAAAACTCTGTCCCGAAATTCAACTGTAACTAAAGTCCCATACTAGAGAATAGCAGAGGGTATCGCGTCCTCATCGTCGACTCGAGCTCCCAGGTGAGTCCTTCCTTCCCATGATGCTGCCAACGAACCATGACCTTCGCAAGTTCCATGTTTTGGAGAATCTATACTCGACGATCGACGATCTCTATCGGTCTCCCCTCATAGGTCACGTCAAGCTGTATCTCCACCTATCCCAACTCAATCGTCGGTCTCGGCCCTGGCCTAGCGAGTCTTAACATGGAAATGTGAAATGTCGGATGAACCCCAGGTAACTCGAAAAGTAACTCCAACCGATATGCAACAATTCCTACTCTCTGTGCAATCTGGTATGGCCCAATGTATCTCGGTGTTAGTTTCCCCTTAATGTCAAATCTCTGTTGACCTTTCCAAGGAGAAACCTTCAGATACACCATATCGCCCTCATCATAGCTCAGACCCTCGCGATACCTATCCGCTTATTTCTTATGTCTATCTTGTGCAGCTCGCAACTTCTGACGAATTTGTTGATTTTCTCTGTGTGATCAACAACTATCTCAGGTCCTACTGTCACTTTATCTTTTGGCTCTGCCCAACACGTAGGCGATCTATAAGGCCTCCCATACAATGCCTCAAATGGTGGCATGCCAATGCTCGCCTGATAACTGTTATTGTACGCAAACTCACACATAGGCATATAATCCTCCTACAAACCCCCAAATTGTAATATACAAGTCTTGAGCATATCCTTCAAAATCTGGATCAGTCGCTCTGACTGTCCGTCGGTCTGAGGATGATAAGCCATACTAAATTGCAACCTGGTGCCAAATTGTTCCTGCATCGCCTCCCATAGTTTCGAGGTCAATTTGGGATCTCTGTCTAACACAATGAAAATTGGCACCCCATGAAGTCTAATAATCTCCCGCTCAAACAATATACTCAGCTGGGGAAACATGTATTTCATTGAGATTGGAATGAAGTGAGGCGATTTTGTCAGTCTATCAATCACTACCTAAATTGCATCGTGACGCCTCGATGTTTGCGTAGCCCACTAACGAAATCCATTGTAACATGTTCCCATTTCCACTATGAAATGGGCAACAACTGTAATAATCCATTGGGTCTCATGTGCTCGGCCTTCACCTGCTGGCAAATGTGAAAACTCCTAACGTATGCACATACGTTAGCCTTCATCCCTGGCCACCAGAATAGTCTCCTTAAATCATAATACATCTTGGCCCGACCAGGATGAACTGTGTAACGAGACTGGTGTGCATCCTCCAAAATCCCGTCCCGTATCTCTTGATCCACACATATACACAATCTCCATCGGTATCTTAAACACCGATCTGTGGTTTCTACCCAATCAGTGCATTTTGGATTCCATGACAGATCACTGACCCGCTCATAGAGCCCATCAGCCCTCTGACACTCGGCAACCCATTCAATCGATACGGTCGGTATCCTCAACTGATAACAAATGTGTTGTTCCGCCATAGTCGACAACTCGGCCATGCACATAATCGATGTCGTAAATAAACCATGCTCATGTGTCGTTTCTTTGCGAAACGCTTTGATCGTCGAGTCCACTCCTGCTCAATGCGTTTGCTATGACGTTCGCTTTGCCAGGGTGATACTCAATAGCGAAGTCGTAGTCCATCGACAACTCCAGCCATCTCCGCCGGCGCATATTCAGATCCCTTTGAGTGAAAATGTATTGTAATCTCTGGTGATCTGTATACAACACGAATCGCTCTCCACAAAGATAGTGCGTTCAAGCCTTCAGTACAAAGACGATCGCTGCAAGCATCAGGTCGTGCATTGGATAATTCCTCTCGTGGGGTCTCAATCGCCTGGAAAGATAGACAACTGGTCTACCATCCCGCATCCACACACATCCAAGACCAATGCCCGATGCATCTGTATATACCGTCAAGGTCTTTCCCGACTCCGACAATGTCAATACTGGTGCAGATGTCAATCTCTGCTTTAATTCACAAAGTCTTGCTCACACTCATTTGATCGGTCAAATCTGACATCTTTCTTAGTCAGTCTCGTCATCGGCGCTGTAATCGAGGAAAATCCTGTAAAAATCGCCGATAGTATCCGGCTAGTCCGAGGAAACTCCGTATATCAGCCACATATTCATGCATCTTCCAATCAATGATCTTCCGAATCGTTTCTGAATCCACTGAGATACCCTGCTCACTGATGACATGGCCTTAGAATCTCACCGCACTTAGTCAAAAGTCACACTTACTAAACTTGGCGTACAGTCGGTGCTATCTTAATATCGTCAAAAACGTCCTGAGATGTCCCTCATGATCCTCATGAGTCCTGCTATATATCAAGATATTGTCGATGAATATGATGACAAATCTGTCCAAATACGGCCTCATGGATCCATGAAAACCATTGGAGTGTTCGTTAGCCCAAACGACATGACTTTGAACTCAAATAACCCGTACCTCGTGCTGAAAGCAGTTTTCTGGATATCATCTTCTTAAATCCTCAACTGGTGATAACCCGAGCGAAGGTCAATCTTCAAGAAGAATCTGACACTCGTTAGCTGGTCAAACAAATCATCAATCTTAGGAAGTGGGTAATGGTTCCTCACATTTACCTGATTCAATTTCCAATAGTCGATGCACATCCTCATTGTATCATTCTTTTTCTTCACAAACAATATTGGAGCTCCCCAAGGTGACGTACTAGGGTGAATGAAACCTTTTTCCAAAGGCTCATCCAACTGTCATCTCACCTCCTCCTGCTTGGCTGGTGCCATCCGGTAAGGTCGACTGGCAATCAGTTGCGTCCTTGGTATCAACTCGATTATGAACTTGACAGCTCGTGGCGGTGGCAATCCGGGTAAATCATCTAGAAGTTCATCGACAAAATCCCGAACCACCGGAACGTCTTCAATCTGGACCTCCGTTTGAATCTTTGGCTCTACTATCGCCGCAAACGCCTCCATCTCCCGCGTTGTAGCTAGTCAGCCTCTCGCGATGGGTAAGTCAGTTGCCGATCCAAATAATACGAACTCCGGTGTTCTAGGAATATGAAACTCTATCCTCTTGCCGTAACAATCTATCCGTGCATGATAGGACGCTAATCAATTCATCACGAGCAGTGTGTCAAACCTTAAGTACTCCAAACTCGAAGACCCGCTGGTAGCTGATGTCCATCCACCTCTATCATCACGTCTCGACATATTCGGTTGGGGTATATCTTATCCCCAGCAGTCGTACTGAGGACAAGATGTGGCTCTAGTGTCTGTGTAACTAATAACCCTAACAATCCAACAATACGTCCAACAAGAAACGATAAAGTACTACCAAAATCAAACATAGCATGCGTGTAACAACCAAATATAAGTAATGTACCTTCAATAAGATGCCTAGTCGCCCTGCTATTTGGTCGTGCTAACGCATGCACTCTATTTCTGGCATTGTCTGACGCTCGCCGTGGCGACGGTGGCGTCCGACAGTCAGCCCTCAAATGTCCTATCTACCCACACCGGTAACATCTATGGCTCTCCAGCTTACCCGTCTGTCCGTCTCCAGATCTTAAACCTTGACCCTGATCTACTCGACCCCTGTCATGTCCCCTCTTATCTCGATCCCGATGGTACTCTTGTGGTTGTGCCCTCTGTCGATCCACTGGTGCTGAGGTGATCGCATGAACTGACTGTGGCTCATCATATCGGAACTGACTGCCCTAATAATCATCCCGGCGACCCCTATCTCGTCTATCATCTCTCCGGCCTCTATTCAGATGATCCATCGGTCTCTTTTGCCTCTGACTAGACTAAGAACTCTGCCCTGACTGTACCTCCCTACCAGTCACATGTCTGCGAGCCCTCTGCAGTAGGTATGTCTCATGAGCCAATGCCCTGTCAAAGATCTCCTGCAGAGTCGTGGCTTCGATCGAGACAACTGCCTGAGGTAATCATGTCATCAACCTCTCTGGTGAAATAATAAATCTGTAAGCGCTCTGTCTCGGCGATATCCAGAGAGAACTGAAGCAAATGTTGGAACCTCTCCATATACTACATCAAGGTCCGACTATCTTGTCTCAAGGCTAGGAACTCCTCCCTCAGTCTTAACCTAACCTCTATAGGTATGTACTAATCGTAGAATAACTCCCTAAACTCACTCCATGTCGTCGGTTCCGGATGAGTATCCGTATATGTCGTCCATCAGACCGCTGCATGCCCTTTCAAACAGGCTCCTGAAAGTCGTGCCTGTACAGTCTCATCGATACTCATCAGCTTATGGAAACGCCGATGAGACATTATCCATCTCCTTGCAGCCTCAGGGTCACCGCCTCCATAAAAGAATCCAGGCTGGAACTTCAAGAACTCCATTAATAACCTCAACTCTAGTGCTAGGATGAATTTTGATGTAGTAAGAGTATCAGTAGTGGGGGTGGCGGTAGCCCGATCCGTCGTCGTGGGTGGAGGCATGAGAGTCGACGTCTCTAAAGGAACGACAACTACAGTAGTTGTCTCTGTGGGTGCCTCTACCGCAACCCCATGAACTGGAGTCTAGGGTACCACCGAAACAACAAATGTCCCTACCGGTATGGTTACAACTACTGGCTCTCTAACTGAAGTGAGTGCCACCAATACCGCGGTCTGCTATCGTAATAGCCGTAATACCTCGGCTATCTGTGTCTCCAGTGCTGAGAGTCTATCGTCCACACTCACCGTAACCGGGACATCCCTAACTGCATCGTTAGTCTGTCCAGTCTCAACTGGCGTACTAGATTGTCCGTACATGATCTACATCGAGAATGCGCTCCGAATCAGTCTCGATGTATATACGTATATCATATAATAAGATGAACATATAACACGCGTATAAGTTCTAACTTTACCCGCCTCACATCATTTCCCAACTAAAGTTCTAAGGCATTAACTTCAGGTTTTCCACATCTAAGTTTGTTGATTAAGTTTTATTGTTTTAGGACTTCATCTTTTGCTCTGATACCAACTATGGCGGCCCTCGCCGCCCCGGGGTGACGTGTCTCCATATACTCCTTGCCAGCTAGCCCTACTACACATACACGACACCTGCTTGTCTTTTTTCACTATCTAGATTCGTATCAACTTTATACAGTGCAAAATGACATATGCAGCGGAAGTTGTACTTAAATGCAATAATTATTAAAAATCAATTAAAAAATCCTATTATGGAAAAACCCTGAAAAGTACGAGGTATAGAGGTAGACAACTATACCATATAAAGTATCTATGTACAATGTCATGTCACTCCCCAGTTCCCAAAAGAATCAAAATATCAAAATAATCACACGTACAAGTAATCCTCAAAGGTAGGCAGTCAGAGGTAGTTGCCTAAGATCCCATTGCCTTTACTTGTACTCGGATCTGCACTCAATCGTCACAGAAGAAAACGGATGACGAGTCCAATTAGTAAAATCTCAAGGAACTCCTCTGAGCATTCAAATAAGCAAATGGAATTCAATAAATACTGTTAAATAAACATGCGGAATGTAAACATGCAACTGTAAGTTGGACATCGCATGCATAAATAACAATAAAGTGCAAATGTGTGTATTTGTTCCAGTCAGACTAAACCATACTTCAAAATACCCTCTTAGGATCCCACTAGTGGGCGCACCCAACTAGCTATCACCTGGTCCCTCTCGGTGGCCGACGTAGACCTACGATGCACCGACACATGTAGCGCAGTTCCTTAGCTCGGGTTGTTATCCACTGCGAACTCTTGATACAGATGCTATGGTCTAAAATGCATAGACACACAACGAAAAATCCGGTAGGAGTAACTCAACCGTCTGTGCAAACAACGACAAGATATAGATATAGGAAAATCACAAGGAACACTGAAATTGAATGGAAATGCAAAGCAAAATAAATACTCAAGAGTTTTTCCATTGGGTTTTACAAACCTCACAACATATTCCAATACCCCGTAATCAATCCCCGGTCCAAGTCTACTGAGTCCTTGGTCGCCAATTGATCACCCGTGTCAACCTATGTCCATTTATCAATAATTTCATTTAACATGACAATTTACAACATATTTCTAAAATTTTAGGCCAAATTGCCCATTTCGCGCTTCTCAAGGTAAAACCCAACAAAAAGTCGCGTCTAAACCCAGTTCGCTGGTTCGATTAGAATTCTTTTTTCTTCTATGGTTTGGGTTGGGGTTGCTCTCCACCCCAACCTCGGTGGACTCGATGGCTGGGGAGACACCCCTGCCATCACCACCGCGACCCGATTCGGCCTCCATGGCCGAATCACTGTCTCGCCACCAAGGCCAAACGGAGACCCACAACAACAACAACATGGACTCACCTCGATCGTGACGTTTCCACCATCTCTTCTCTCATTCCCGGCTTCTTCTTCTCCTCCTCTCCGCGTTCCTTTTTCTTCCTCTTTCGGCCTCCCGATCGCTGTGTACTTTTGTTTGTGTGTGTGTGTGAGGTGTGAGAAAAGGTGATGCAGTGTATAGATAATGATAAGTGATGTTGACTTTATGTATTGGCTCCAAAAAGTGGCACAGCTGGGACACCGACTGTGTTTTCTGGCATTTCGACGCTCGGGTTCGTGTCCGAACCGCGATATACGCGAACCGCCGCGTCACTAGCAGCCTAATACCCATTCCATATTAGTTACTTGGCTAATTTTTATATAATTTGTGTGTTTTAGTTTTCCTGACCTAATATTCGGTCCCGTCGACTACCCGGTACCCGAGTCGACACACATATCGAGGCGAATACTGTTCACACAATCTCGCACCTATTTTTAAGCAACATACACACATGCAATGTATTTCAATAAATTTCACCGCAAATATGCGTCCAACACACAATAACTAACATACTTAAGTCCCCGTGTGTCCTAGTCTAACGCGGCGTCCACGTAGATCTGAGTTGGCGTCCATGTTTACAAATTTAATAAAATGGGTCGTTACACCTTCTTCTTGCTGGATTGTGGATCTGCACTCCGTAAAACACAAGAATGACGAGCCCAGGTAAGTAACGCCAGACAGGACATATATACAACATTTTGAAATAAATAAATCAGTTTAATTAATGCAGATAGAAAGAAAGAATAAGGAACACATGAATATAAAAGACTGTAAATAAATCAATCGATAAGTAAGGGTCCGGAACATGAAAAACAAATAGCAAGGAGTCCCAACCAAAAGGTCGTTGAGTCGCGGCAAAAGCCCAGCTGACTCGGGTTCGAGGAAGAGACATAGCCTACCAGCCCTAGCCCTTGCGATTATGAGATATCCACAGACCCAAATAAGTGCCCCCAATGTACAATCAATTGGGAGATATAAAAAATGTCTAGATAAGAGCTCATATCACAGATAAATAGTAACAATGATGCACTTGCTAATGGACCACTCAACCAATGACAATTTCAAAAGAAATGATGAACAGAGCAATAACAACAAATTAAATCTCAACAAATAACTGTAAAATCCCCACCGATTTACTTACCATTGTCCAAGCTAATACGCACTCAAATCGGCTCCGACATGCCTCCAAATCCGTACCCAATACCCGATACTAGTAAACTATGCCCCCGATAATCATATGGACAAATTTATATTGTGTTAGAGCTTATTTAAGAAATTTTTAGGCTTTTAAATCCTAAAATTGTTCAAATTAGGAAAATCATAGTGGTGGCACACTTTTCGAGGAAAGTTTTCGGTGTAAAACTTGTGACGACCCCTTCTCCAAATAAGGGCACCGCTCAGCCTAATTCATTAATTAAGCCCTAATCTCCCCTATACGACCTAACAAGGAACTAGTCGGCCTAATTTAAACACTTAAACACCTACCAATTATAATACCACATACAATTAATTAGATAGTTCTAGTGACTAACCTATGGTTGTCTATAAATCAGAGTTAATTTAAATTCTCTATCTAACAAGTTATTCAACAGAAGTTTTATTTCGTTACCAGTGGACATTAGATCCTAAGGCCTAACCTATTATGGAAAAACAAGGAAATAGAGATCACATGTATATATAAAAAAAGTAGTGATATATATATAACATGTGTCTGGTTAGATGTTTCTATCACGCAACCCAAAAGTGAAAATATCATGTATATAGAAAATGTAATATAAAAGAATGCAAAACGTACAAAAATATGTCGTATCAGTCCTTCACTGGCTCGGAGGTAGTCACCGATCTTCTCTTTACCTGGTCTGCTACTTGGCTGATCTGCACCCACCGTCACAAATTAGACGGTGTGTACATGAAACTATTTAAGTAATAACGAGAGACATTGATCCACATTCCCAAACAAGCAACAAGTATCAAATGGCATAACATAAATAACAACTATGCTGAAAGAAACATCATGCAAAAGATACTTGAGTTAAACAAATATGAAACTGACTCAAGGCTAAGTAGTAATGGATTAGGGTCGGTCGGCCTGTGATCTTCATCACATCAACCTTTCCACTACAATTTGAGCTATGCTCTATATCATTTCATTACAAATTGATCTCTATATCATAATGTCAAAAGGTCGTACTTGCGATTACGCATTTTCTATTCCAAGTGAATTAGTCGTCGCCGGAATGTATACTTGCTAACATACACGATTTTTAAAACTCGTCATGCTCACCCAAGTTATTCTTGCACCAACAAACCCCGAGGTCTAGTTACCCCGTTCGAGGCACGTTACCCTTTGTGTCATGTAAGGTAGTGGAGAAATCCCTGACATCGAGGAAAGTCTAGTGACCTTCGTATGAAAACTGAATTTCTATCATCAAATGACCCTAACCACAAGAACGACTTTCACTTTCAAGAACGACTCGGTAATAGAATCAAAGAAATGTAACTACATACTAATGCACAAAGGATTAGAGCCAAAACAAACAAACTAACCTAATAGCATGCTATATCACTGACTTACAAACACAATAATCAACATGGCAAAGTAGAGGAATTGGAATCAATGATAATACACAACATAGTATGCTATAAGCAACATCATAAAATGAGAAACAAACAAGTCATAGCATATGGATTTCAAAGGCAATTCAGGTCGAATAACTGAGAATAAATAAATAAATGGAATTAAATGTAAATAAATGTCTCAATCAATTTACTTACATACCACAATGATTTCTAAGCTATATGGTTTTTCAATGCGTCGATGTACGCACCCAATACCCCATAATAGCTCCTTTACGGTCTTAACATTTGACAATTATAAATTTAGATTCCAGATTAATTATTTCAATTTCTTAACTTGGTCGAAATTAGTCGAAATCGAATTCGAGATCTATTTGCCAATTTCGCGTTTTTCGTAAAAGTCGCGTCCGAAATCTCAAATATTTCATTTGTCATAGAAAATTATCAATTTCTATTTAGTTTGTCGAAACATGATTTTTAGGGATTTTTCCTAATTCTTTTGGAATTTTCCTCAATTTTCTCCTTTTTTTTTCTATAGTTTTGGGTTGAACCGAGCCAAACCGGTTTCAAACCAGCTCGGTTCACCCAACCCCCTCTCTTTCTTTTCAGTTTTTATTTTTTTCTTTGGGTGGGCTTGAACCGAGCCGAACCGAGCCGAACCGAGTTCGGCTCACTGGAGCCGGACCGGCCTAGTTCAACACCATCATCTTCCTCCTTGCAAGAAACATAGCAGCGGCTCTGTTTCTTTTTTTTTTTTCGATCTTCACTGGGGTTAGGCATCCATCCCCAACCCCAGGTTTGGTTTCCTATGCAAGGGAGACTACTCCCCGGCCTTCTTTGAGCTCGGATGAACTACCATGGCAGTTCATCCGAGTTCGCCACCTCGAACCACAACAACGAAACTACACAATAGCAACGACAATCAAATTCAAAAACAACAATGACAAGTAACTCACCTCGCTTCACTTCGAGCTCGGTCTTTCTTTCTATCTCTCTCTCTCTCTCTCTCTTTTTTTTTCCTCCCGTTTTCTTCTTATTCTATATTCTTCTTGGTTTTCATTTTTTTTCTTCTCCACCGACTTTGGAGATCAAATGGGATAAGTTTAGACTTTGGTTTCATTCGACCAATATATATATGATTTGGGTGGCTTGAATGTGAGTTATACATCTCAAACCACAAATGTATATCGAGGCACATCGGGTGGTCTTGCTCACACATTTTGTCCCTTGTGTCACTCTCAAATGACTCCAATGTGTGACACTCTTGTGTCGAGATGTGTGTGTGTAAATCTAGGGGCCTATCTAGTGGTGTATTATTTTGATTCTTTACTTAGGCCTTATATATATATATATATATATATATTGGTAGATGTGGCCACTTATGGACCACTAATCACATATCAAATTTTTTTTTTGCAATATAATTTAACTAGTTACGCTTACCCTATGAGCTGCTACCTTCAGCCTACGTCGGCACGCGACTCGAGGTGCATCCCCGCTCATCTCGGTATTTGCATACTCGTAAATAACTTAGTAGTCTACATATATACAATACATTAGACATACACACACAAAAATGTAATGTATACCTCGGCCACCGTGCCTCGGTAATGACATGGATCTCATTGTGGGTCCTACGTCGCGGGTCATTTTGTCTTGATTAATGAATTAAATGTGTATTAATTATTTGGGCCGTGACAAAACTTTTGACAACTTCAAAACAAATTTTCCTATAATTTCCTTAACCTCTTTATTTTTTCCCAATTGTTTTCCTGAATTATCTTCAATTTTCCTAATTTTTATTTGATTTCCTATTTTTTTTTAGTTTGGGGCCCATTCGGCCCCTTTTTATTTCTAAACTAGTTGGCCTGAGAGGCCCTGTTCAATAATTGAGCGGGCCCAGCTCGCCCAGCCCGTTGGGCCCGAGCGGGCCCAACCTGTTTCCCCTTTTTTCGTTCACGAAAGATATGGGTTTCTTAACAGAGGCATAAACGCCTTTGTTTTTTTTTTTTTTTCTTCTACTTCAAGACCCTCTGATTGCCTTGCCAAATGCACAAATGAGATGTAAAATCAACCCTAAACCCAACATTTAATCCCCCAAATCAACAACAACAACATCAAATTCAAGAATTCTTGAAATGACTAAGTTATGTTAATGGAGTGGGAGAGGTTACCTAGTTTGATGACCTCATTTTTCCTCACCAAAGCTTCAATGAACACATTTCTCTTCTTCTGCAATACACCCAACAACCTTGTATTCTTCCTCTCTTCCTTGTCTATCAGTTTAATGAAGAAGATAAGAAACCCATTGTTGACTTATATGGTCAATTTGAATATGTTGATAGCTTTAAACCTTAGCCATTGGTTCATATGTGCACACGTATCTCGAGGCTTATCTCATGGACACCTTATCCCTCTTATCCCTCAAGTCATTATTGAATGACTTAACAAGTTGACACCTTGTCTCATGATGGGTGAAAACGTGTCTCCATGCACATTTTGTACTTCTTTGTTTTATTTTCACTAACTATAGTCATATTAATGTTTATATTTAATGTGTCCACATTAGCCACTTAGTAAACAAATATAAATTCACACTTAACTCACATTAGACTTACCCCATAAGCCGATACCTTAGTCTCACGTTGACACGCAATTCAAGGTATGCCTCCGCTCGTCTCGACACCGATATGCCCTGCGTGTACCTTACCCGCACATTTCCAAAATAAATTAGTTTAAATTGTTCAATCTTTTGGTATATTAAATAATACAAGCATCAACAAAAATAACATACCTCCGTGTCGACTCCCTAGATTTGGACATGTGTATCTCGACAAGTGGGTCTTATATACGACCCTGAAATGACATATGACACGAGTTAGATTTTTAGGGTCGTTACATGAATGCTTAGTGAATTTCTTCGAGATTTTACTAATTGGACTTGTCATCTTTTTTGTTGTGATGGATGAATGCAGATCCTTCTACGAATAAGGGTAATGATATTCTTGACGACTATCTATGAACTCGCCCACTATTTGACACACTATTCGTAGGTGTTTATTATGGTATATTACTATATTCTGGATTTATGGGAGACTGCAAGACGTGTGTACTTATATATATTCATTTTTTTCGCCCTATATAGAGTGTGCTCTATTTTAGGTTTTCCACAGTAGGACTGATGCTCTATAAAACCTAAGAGTCAATGAAAATATATGTTTATGTAATTCAAGACTTCTGCTGTGAAATACTCCTGATCTACTTGCAACTCTATAAAATACAAACCATTAGCATAGCTGGGACTTGAATAAGCTACAAACAATTGAACTTAAGAATATAAGTTAAGAAAAATATGAATAGCCGATTAATTAAACTAATAACGCACAAGTGGATATGAATATCGAGATATTAGATGGACTGACAGGTGACTAACGCACGACATGATGACACCTAAGGGTGGCCTCGGGATTAAGGGCCGCCACAACTAGGGAGCCCAAAATCATAAAGCAAATCTAGCACATATCGTTGACTTAAATAGATGTCTTCTGGTGAACAGGACGACTTTAATTCCAAGGAAATATTTAAGTGTGCCTAAATCTTCAATGCAAAACTGACTAAAGAGGAATCTTTTGATTTCAAGAATGGCATCAAGATTATTTCCTATAATCATAATTTCGTCAACATAAATTAGAATAAAAGTACATAAAGAACCATTTCGCAATATAAAAAGTGAGTGATCAACATTTGATCGAATAAATCCAATAGATACTAAAGTAGTAAAAACTTACAAACCAATTTTGAGATGCTTATTTCAAAACATAAAGAGATTTATTTAATTTGCATACTAAATTTTGCACCCATTTACGAGGATGACCAAGTGGTAAGAGCATATGGATGCAGGTGGGACGCATTTGGGGCAGGGAATGCAATCTCCATCCTCTCTCCACTTATGGCGGCGTGAAGATTCCCTGCTTGAAACTCTCCACTAGATAAATTTTGAACCCCATTATCCACCCAGCGGGGATCCCCATCCCACGGGGATTCCCCACCCCATCACTTTTTCACATAATATCTAAAAAAAAGATCAAATATATTATATATCCGAAATTAAAATCATTGAAAGTTTTTTCTTCGCGATAGTAAGTCGGTTTTCAAATTTTATGTGAATCATTATCAGCATATAAAAATGAGAAATTAAAATTTAATGATTTTGATGCAATTCCCACATAGAATATGCAAGATCTCTCTAGGGAATCCCTATCGGGTGGAGTGGGGAATCTCCTAAAGTATTCTTTATGGTGGGGAGGAGTAATACGACCCCCGCCCCACCCTACCTCGATGGAGAGGATGGAATTCCCCACTTCCCTGGCCTTGCACGAGCTGGTTGACGAAAATCCCTGCCCTATGAGGGCAGATCCCCTTGGGGAATGGGGATTCTTCATGGGGGCTAGTTGCGGAAAATATTTGAGTGTGCCTAAATCTTTAATGCGAAACTGACCAAAGAGGAATCTTTTGACTTCAGAATGGCATCAAGATTATTTCCTGTAAAATGTCGTCAACATAAATTAGAATAAAAGTACATAAGAAACCATTTCGCAATGTAAAAAGTAAGTAGTCGACATTTGATTAAGTAAATCCAATAAATGATAAAGCAGTAGAAAGTTTTACAAACCGATTTCGATATGCTTGTTTCAACCACAAAGAGATTTATTTAATTTACATACTAAATTTTGCTCCCCCTTATGAGGATGACCAAGTGGTAAGAGCATGTAGACATCTTCATATAAATCACCATGTAGGAATGCATTTTAACGTCAAATTGATGCAATGGCCAATGCTTTATTGATGTTATAGCTAATAATATTCGCACGGTTATCAATTTTGCAACATGTGTAAATGTTTCATGGTAATCAATTCCTTCAGTTTGGGTATACCTTTTTTCTCCATTAGGCGTGCTTTGTAGCATTCAATGCTACCATCAACATGACGCTTTATTTTATAAACCCACTTACGACCAATTAGATTTTGATTAGCGAGTAAAGAAACAAGAGACCGAGTGTTAGTAGTTTCTATTGTATGAAGTTCAGTTTCTATTGCTTGTTGTCATTTAAGAATATGCGTAGCTTGAGAAACACTAGTGGGTTCTACAAGAGAGATAAAGAACTAAGAAAATAATAATGTGATTGAGAAAATTTATCATAAGATAAAAGATTTTGCAAAGGAAAAATTGTACCAGTTGATGATTAAGATGTTTGAGCATTATAACAATGATAATCCTTCAATTTTACTGATGGTTGTGATCCTCGTGATGAACGCCTTAGAGGGGGATCATTAACTTGTACTAAATCTAAATTGGGCTTATTATTATTTAGAGAGATAATGGGTATAACAATAGGCATATAAGGTGTTATAATAGGATGAGACGGTTCATGAAGTAATTCTTCATCTATCATAGATGGTTCATCATTAACTATTGACAACGATACATTATTTTAAAAAAAGAATTATATGAATCAAAAGATTTATAAGGAAATATACTTTGTTGAAAAATGACATCACGACTAACATAGAAGTTTTGACTTTTAATATCAAATATTTTGTAGCCTTTATGGATAAAAAGGTATCCAATAAAAATTTCAAGAAAGGCACTTTGATCAAATTTATGTTGGATATGAGTATTACAAACAAAACATAAAAAATTAAAAATATGCAAATGTATATATGTAGGCAATTGTGATGGCCCGACTCCCCCAACTAGGTATCACTTGGTCTAATCTCGTAATTAAGCCCTAAAAATATTAGTCAACCTTTTCGTTTCATTCACCTCGTTACACACAAACAATATATTCATTATTCAGTTTCTAGTTAATATTAATTTACACAGTTAATTGAGAGATTACTTTCATACCCTTAATTTTCAGTGGAAGACTTAATAAAATTAGCAGAAAAATTTATAAAAACACTTATTATGGAAATCATGTAAATATATGATCATATAAAACTAACCAAAGTAATACATGAAACAATAAGGAAGTCTAGTCTCTCCACCCATTATACAACCCATAATCATATAAAAGACGTAAGTAATAGATACACAAAATGATCACCTACAAAAGTAGTAGGAACTATCTTTCGATGGCTGAAACTAATCGTTGATCTTCTCTTTCCTTGACCTGCCACTTGAAGTATACGCACCCACAGTTATATAAAAAGGACAGCGAGTACAGGAAATAAAAAAGTAATACTGAGAGACATTTATCCATATTTTCAAATATACAACAATTATTTGAGAGCATAACAATATCAATTAAAGCTGAAAAAGAATCATGTTATAAGATACTTCAGTTAAACATCATGAAACTGACACTTGGCTAAGCAGTAATGATCTCGACCCGATTGACTATGAAATTACATTATGTCAACTCTGTTCTACTATTTAGGGCGTAGAATGCTCATTATATATATGCTTGCCGACAACCGCATGTCCTATACCTCATGTACTGCTCAAGCTAGTGTAAGACATCCCCAGAATCTAGTGACCCCGTGTGCCGCACCCATCTCGATCATATAATGGTCATATATACAAAAACCAACTCAAGAAATGACACGGTTTAGGAATCCATAATGGAATAGCTAAAACAAAGCAAGGAATAAGATTTATAACACAAAAGATCATTCACCTAATAGCATGTTGTACTACTTGATCAACACTTTAATGTCATGATAACAAACTCATATAATGAGATAGAAAGACAAAGTCATGGTATCAAGAGTACAAAAGGCACATTAGTCCAAATGACTGTAAATAAGAAACATAATATAAAAGAAATGGAGAGAAATATCTCAATTAGTTTACTTACAAATCAGCCGAGTTCCTAGGCTAATCCGGGCCCCAAAACCTCGAAACACGTACCCAAACTCTCGACACTTTTCCGTAAGTTCCTAGTATCACTAAATATGTTTTAGAGTGTTTTCAGATGGTTTTATATATGTTTAGGTTAATTTAAGGGTTTTTAAAGTCTTAACCAACATTGTAGAAATTATGTTGTCCAGAGCACCGAGCGCACTGGGTACTATGTCTAGTGTGCTATCCAATTCTCATTGACGTGGTATTCATAGGTAGCGTGTTAGCAAGCACGCCTAGCGCATTAAACATGAAAAATTCTAGAAATTCTGGACTTTGAGTTTTTGGGCTTTTCTCCTTCAAGTGGCTATCCCCAAAGCCTTGAATCTCTATTACCTTCCACTAGAAACCTAATATATCCTTTATATCAACAACATCAGTATACACTTCATATATATATATATATTCATCAAACCATTAATTTATGCTTGCATTTTTTATAACTCAAGAACACACCTAATGCTTTGATTGATCATAACTTAGCCAATTTAACTTCGAATTTCAAACTTCTTTATAGCAAATTAAATGGTTTTTTGCAAGGAATCGAAATATGTAAACTAATTTCAAAAACGATCTCATTTACCCTATGAAATCACACAAAAATCAAAATTGAACTAACCTTCTAATTTTACCAAAACTTTGTTAGCTAGTTGTACGTGTAAATTAGCTTACCTAATGGAGCAAGTCCCTTAGCTTGATCATCACCTTTTTGATATATGAATTCTCCCAGCTATAAGTTGAGTCTCTACTCCAGATCTCTCCCATTCTTTACATATTGTAAATGAAACCTTGTTTGCATGTTCATCACATTTCAACTTTATATATAAATGTGAGATGGGTTTAAAGCCCTTGATCTTGTTGTGTACACCTATCTCTGACTTAATCTAATGACTTATAACTTGATCTCAAATCCATTAACTTCCACTAGCCCATCCTTAGTAAAACCATATTTAACTCAATTTGCTTGAGATGGTGTCCATACATATCTCGAGGAACATCAATGGCGAATGTTTTATTTTTCTAACTTATGTTACATTTATACAAATCAAATTTGTATGCGCATTGATTTAACTATTTAAAGCCACATCAACATAAATTAAACTTAATACATCACTCTCTACCTCGGTCCCATGTCGGCATGCATCTCGAGGTGCGTCTCGCATCTCGAGGTGCGTCTCTGTTCACGTTTCAAAAACTATATACAAGTAGGAATGACTTAATATGTCTACACAAATACATTACAATAAGAATACATCACAATAAAATTAACATATACCTCAGCCTCATTGCCTCGGTCGATGTACGTAATTCGATGTGGGTCCTACGTCACGAGTCAATATCCCTGCTTATAGACTAATTTACTATTAGTAAATTCTGAGCCGTTACAACAATTTATTAAATAATAATTCATAAGGAGTTTTTTCCAACGAGGACTTTAGATAGCAATAAGGACACACTCAGCTCCAAATCTTAAAAGGTAATTAAGTGTGCTTGAAAATGAAGTGCTCGTGCAACATTAAGCAAGTGACGATGCTTGTGCTCAACCACACCATTTTGTTGAGGCATGTAAGCACAAATATGTTGATGAACAGTGAAGCAAAGAAATCATTAATATTTTTATTGAAAAACTCTAAACCATTGTCGGTACGTATTTGTTTGATAGAAACTTTAAATTGATTTTTAATCAAAATAATTCTTTTTGAAGATAATAAAATGCATGTGATTTTTGTTGCATTAAATATACTTATGTAGTGCGAGAATAATCATCTACGATATTTAAAAATAGCATGCACCGGTAATAGAACAATTACTATATGGCCCTCAAACATCAACATGAATTAAGTTAAAACAAGCAATAGATTTAGTAGAACTATGACTAAAAGATAAACGGGATTGCTTTGACCAAAGGGTATATTGTGCATGAACATTTATTTGAAAATGAAATATTAGAGTCTAAATTACTAAACTTTGGTTAAATATTAGAACTTGGTTGTCCAAGACGATAATGCCATAAATTTACATTATGAGAAATCACTAAGAAGTAAAATGAATGTCATTGGTATCTAGATGATAAATACTATGACGTTCTTTACCCACTCCAATTACTTTATTTGAGAGTAGATCTTGAAATGGGCAATAGTTAGAAAAGAATTGAACATAACAATTTAGATCTTTTGTAATCTTACTAATATAAAGCAAATTAAATTTAAATGAATGAACATATAAAATGTTTTTAAGTGTTATACTATGTGTGATCTTACATGCACCAATATTTCATATGGAAACGAGTTTATCATTTGGTAATTAATTTAATTGGTGAACCTTGATAAGGTTTTATATCATGTAAAGAATTAAAATCATGTTTCATATAATCTGTGCAGCATGAGTCAATAACCCAATTAGTAATAGGATGTGAAGAAATGCTTAAAGTCATTCCTGTAAAATGAACTAAAGGGTTATAAGTGAAAGAAATGTTCAAAGTCATTCATGCAAAATGAATTAGAGCGTTAGAAGTCATGAAAGCGTTAACTGCAGCATTATTGCAAGAGCGTCAATGAGCTTCTTTTGAAATTGCTCATAATTAAAGATTTTGCATTGATGAATAGAATGATCATTGCTCTAATACCATAATAACCTTAAGAAAGCAATGAGAGAATTTAAAATTATATTGAAAGTTGTGTTCATTCCTTTGCAATACATGTGTATAAATATAACAAATTTATAACAGCTATATAGAACTAGTTGACAGCTAAGAGGAGTTTAGCCTCTAATTGATTAATACAAAAGGTAAGGTGATAATATAAAAAGAAAGTAAAATATGTCAAAATATATCTATTACTCCTAAATTGATAAAAAATTAGTTTGACTGGTTTGATTTGCAATTTTTCTACACTGCATTATGAATCAATTATATAATAAGTCAAAAACTAAAACAAAGAAATAAATTGAATTTAAATTCATAAAGAAAATTAGCCAAAAATCAATTAATGTTTATTACTATAGAAAGTCTCACTTACAAGCTCAATTTTATCATTTAATCACTAGACTCTAACATTAAAATGAAGGGTTTAAGTGAAAAAAAAAACACTAAAAGTAAAGTATTCTTATTCTAACTTTAAAATTAGTTTGATTTGGTGAATCACATTTTAAATATTTTGTATATCATGGACTAATATAAAACAATAAAAAATCACACCAGACCATCACTAATTGACTAGTTTTTACAGTGATGATTACACACCTCTAGTTGTATGTTGCAAGTCCAAATTTGACTCTAGAGACGGTCCAATCCGGGGAATCAACTTATCCAGGAAAAGTCCAGCCCAAGCTAAGGAAAAGCAATCGCACGAGCAAACATCTGCAACATCTTGATGATTACATGTGAGCTAGTTAGTTACGATAGAGTTAGTTAGGGGCGTTAGGAGGTCTATTACTTCAGCTTGGCAGTTTGTTAGGAATGTTAGTGAGGTGGCATCATGAGCCAATCATGTAATAACAGAATCATGTAAGAACGATGAGATTCGTCTCTCATATATATATATATACATATGCAATACAATAGTGATGGGATATGAAAAATTAACCCTTCTTGCTCTACTCTACATTCTCTTTTTCCCAGTTCTCCTTTTTTTTCTCTATCTCTTCTCTTCTCTCCCTGAATTCTTCCCACTATTCTCTTTCAATGGATACCCACATTCTTGATTGGCATTAACTGGTCCTTTCATTGAGAGTTGACAAAATGACAGAGGCACAGTTACTAGGGCGACGACAACTGAGGAAACCATTTCCAAACTCCAAGAACAATCGGAGGTTCATGCATCCGACCACGAGCTCATCCTGGCTCAACTACAGCAACACTCAGAGTCAATTTCCAAAATAGCCACGACATGTGATGAGATGAAGATGATGATATTGGAGAATCGTCCTTTACCTCAGAATAAGGAGAAGCAACCCCCATTACTACCCACCCTGCTGCATTCACCCCAACGACCTTTGGTGGATCAACTTCTTCACACCCAATCTTAGAGGCCCCAAACATTGGAAGGTTGTTTATCACCTTCAACCCACAACCCATTACCCAACTCAGAATGCCGAAGTTGGAGATCCCTATGTTATCGGGGGAAAACCCTCTTAGTTGGCTCTTCCAGATAGATCGTTTCTTCCTCTACCATCATACCCTCTCAAACGTCGGTTCTCCATGGCTTCGTTTTATATGAAAAGAGATGCCTTACAATGGTTCCACTAGCTTTTCTCAATGGGTCAATTGGGTTCTTAGTCGATTTCATTCGAGCTTTGGAGGTACGATTTAGTCCATCTGCTTTTGTGAATCATGAAGTTGTATTATTTAAATTGAGACAAACCACTACGGTTCCTGCTTACATAGCCAATTAGAGGTGTTGTCCACTAGGACTACTGAGCCCTTAATGAGGTGACTATCAAGGACATATTCCATATTCTGACTGCTGATAAGCTCTTGGATGAGTTATATGGTGCCAAAGTCCTCTCTAAATCGGACTTGCATGCCAACTATCACCAACTGAGAATGCATCTCCCTGATATCCACAAGATTGCCTTTCGTACCTATGACGGTCACTATGAGTTCGTTGTCATGCCTTTTGGCTTATCAAATGCACCATCCTCCTTTCAAGCTACTATGAATAACATTTTACGAGAGCTCTTGAGGCGATATGTCTTGGTCTTCTTTGATGACATACTTATCTATAGTGATTCATAACCCTCCATATGGAGCATTTGAGGTCCGTCTTATAGATTCTAAGAACTCATAAGTTCTATGTCAAGCTAAATAAATGTGATTTCAGATCCTCTTCTATAGTGTACTTAGAGCGTATTATATCCGATTTTGGGGTGGTAGTGGACCCTTCTAAGATTGATACTATTAAGACTTGGCCTACTCTAAAGAATGTACGCCAACTCATAGGTTTCTTAGGTCTGACTGGCTATTATCGAAAGTTTGTCACGCACTTTGCTTCAATGGCAGCTCCATTGACTGACTTGCTTTGCAAAGATGTGTTTGTGTGGACTCCCAAAGCTGTTGTGAACAATTTATACACCAAACATTGGCTCAATGACAAAAAATGATCAGTTGATCAATGGAACAATACACATTGAAACAATGAATCAATGAAGTACAAAGAAGAACTTTTTAATCTCTCATTCAATCTATCGAAATTACATTGTACATTGCTTATATACAAATCAAGATGGTGTACATTATACACCCATGTTATAACTGCCTAAAATAAGCTAATATAAACCTGTGCTACACTATACCAGAATACATGATTCAATACATACATACATACATACCAGATTACATAAACAACTTCATGATACATTATATAACTCTACATCCCCCCCTCAAGATGGAAGTCTATGCCAGTCACATAGACCCATCTTGGACAATAAATCAGAGAACAAAGGAGCTGGTAAGGACTTGGTAAACAAATCAGCCAACTAACCGAGTAGAAATATACCGTGGAAAAACAAAACCACACTTGAACTGATGTCTAACCAGGTGACAATCAATTTCCAAATGCTTGGTACGTTCATGAAAAATAGGATTGGCAGAGAGATGTATCGTACTTGATTATCACACCAAAGAGGTATTGGAAGAGGAGTAGGAACATCTAAGTCCTTAAGGATATAGGAAATCCATAACAATTCACAAACCGTGGAAGATAAACTTCGATATTCAGCTTCAGCAGAGGACTTGGATACAGTAGCTTGTTTCTTAGTTTTCCAAAAGATCAAAGATGATCCCATGAACACACAATAACCAGTAAGAGATTTCCGAGAAAGAGGGCAAGCAGCCCAATCCGAATCACAGTAAGCAACAACAGAGAGATCCATCTGAACAGGGAAAAACAAACCCTGTGAAGGAGTACCCTTAAGGTATCGTGAAACATGAAGTGCACCACTAATGTTGCTCTCAGTAGGGGCTCGAACAAACCGACTTAACTGCGCGGGCGTAAGTGATGTCGGGACGAGTGAATCCTGGTAAAGAAGACGACCAATGAGTCGTCTATATCTATCAACTTCAATGAACAAAGGGGAATCAACATCAGTAAACTTGCAGTAATACGAGGAAGTGGAGTAGCAGCTGGTTTGGCCATGGTAAGACCAACATCATTAAGTAAATCAAGAACATACTTGCGTTGATGAACATAAAGACCTGAGGAAGATCGAACCAATTCCAAACCCAAGAAGTAACGAGCTTGACCAAGATCCTTGATGGTGAACAAGGTGTGTAAGAATGTCTTGACTTGAGTAATTAACTCAAGAGAAGTACCAGTAAGAAGGACATCATCAACATAAACCAGCAACACCAAAAATTGATCATCAGTTTTGTAAGTAAACAAGCAGGGATCATGAGCAGACTGAATGAAACCAAAAGATTGAAGTTTAGATGTAAGCTCATGATTCCATTGTCGAGAAGCTTGCTTCAAACCATACAAGGATCTTTGAAGTTTGCAGACTTGATCAGGTGAAGCCAAATCGTAACCATCGAGGCTTCATGTAAACATCCTCATCAATATAGCCATGTAAGAAGGCATTGTTAACATCCAATTGATGTAAAGGCCAATCTCGAGCAGCCGCTAAGGATAAAACAATCCTAACAGTGACATTCTTGGCAACTGGAGAGAAAGAATCAGTATAATCAACACCTTCAATTTGGTTAAATCCCTTTGCAACCAAACGAGCCTTACACCTATCCAAGGAACCATCAGGATGAAGTTTAACCTTGTAAACCCACTTAGAACCAATGGCCTTTTTACCAGGTGGTAGGTAGTAAGACTCCAAGTACCATTGGCTTCCAAAGCTCAGAATTCCTTATTCATTGCTTCAACCCAAACAGGATCATGCTGAGCTTGAATATAACAAGTAGGCTCCTTTATGTTTGAAACAACAGCCAAGAAGCACTTGTAATCAACAGTAATGTTTGAAGAATGAATAAAAGGAAATGTAGGAGGGGTACCATTGAGACAAAGGAATCGTTGCAGGAGGGAAAACAGATGTATGAACATTGTTTAAAACAAAATCATTCATCCAAAGAGGCTTGTGAACAACACGATGACTTTTTCGAGTAATAACAGCAGTAGGAGGCAGGACAACTTCATGTAAGCCATCATTAGTATGAGGTACTAATGTATCATTAATAGGCATAGATGAGACAACTTCAGGAACATCAAAAGATGTTTCAGTAGGATAGAAAACTTCAATAGGTAATTCCTGAGAGTGAGGCACAGTAGCAGATGTAGGAACAATATTTGGAGAAGGTACAACAACAGGAGCTGGAATATCTCTCAAGTAATCAGAGTTATCATCACAAGAGATAGGCACATGACACTTTGAACTTGCAGTATCTTTGTGAAATGGAAACCGATTTTCAAAGAAAATCACATCTCTTGAAATAAAACAGGTATGTGTGGCCATGTTGTACAATCGATAAGCCTTTTGACCAGGAGAATAACCAAGAAAGATACACTTAATTGCTCGTGAATCTAACTTGGTTTTGCTTGGTGAAACATTGGTAGCAAAACACAAACAACCAAAAGTCTTCAAGGATGAATAATTTGGTAACCTTCCAAATAAAAGATGATAAGGAGACTTCCATTTCAGTAACTGAGAAGGTAATCTGTTAATGATGTATGTGGCAGTAAGAACAACATCACCCCAGAATTTTGTGGACAAACTAGACTGAAAAATCAAGGCTCTTGTAACTTGCAACAAATGACGATGCTTTCTTTCAACCACACCATTTTGCTGAGGTGTATATGGTGTTGATCTTTGATGAACAATTCCCAAACCAGAGAATAAAGCATGACAATCTTTATTACAAAACTCAGTACCATTATCAGTCCTAATGGTTTGAACTGAGGCCTTGAAATGAGTTTGAATAAAAGCTATAAATTGTGTGATGAGGTTCCCTGTCAAGGACTTATATTTCATCAAAAATGTCCATGTGAATCGACTAAAATCATCCACAATGGTCAAAAAATAATGAGCTCCTTGAATAGAAGACTGCTTATATGGTCCCCAAACATCCATATGCAACAACTGGAAAGGATAAGAAGTTTGAATAGAGCTCAATGGAAAAACCATTCTGCATTGTTTGGACATTTGACAGACATCACAAGGTACATTGTATCTTACATTTGAAGGACCTTTAAGTAACAAATCAAGTTGTTTTGTTACATTAACAGAGGGGTGCCCCAAACGACAGTGCCATGAAAATTACCAATAGCATTATTACAACAGAAGCTAGTGACAATTCTCTAGGAGACACAAATGAAGCAATGACATCTTTATGAAAAGAACTGGAATCCAAAGATGTAGAGTCCTCCAATCATCCTTCCCACAAATTTAGAACTTGAGAATTCTCAATGTTCTGTATAGCACAAAACGATGGATAAAACTCAACTGTCAGTTTAGTAGATGAGAGTAATTTACTAACTGACAAAAGATTATACTTAAATGAGTTTATATGTAAACAAGAAGAAAGAACTAAGTCTGAACTCAGCTTCACATCTCCAATGTAATTAACTTCTTTAGTATGTCCATCAGGCAAACAAACCATAACAGGTTTAGCTAAGACAGTGACATTAGCAAGCAAATCATAGCTAATACACATATGATTTGTTGCTCCACTATCCACAATCCAAGCATCTGAATTAAAGAAGGAACAAGAACTAGAAAGCCTTTTATATGAGCTACCTGTAAAATCAGATATAGCTGAATTCACATAAGCAGAAACTCCTTCAGCTGAAACAAACTTTCCTTTCATGAAATTCTCAATCCCTTGCTGTATCATTGCTGCAATATTAGACTGAAAATCTTCAAACTGAAGAGGTCCTGCATCTTGTATATCCAGAGGTGATTCCATCAAATTGACAAAAGACTTTGAACTATTTGACATCTGCTTCTTGTCAAGTTCTTTCTTATACCAATCTGGAATCCCATGAAGTTTGAAACAAGTCTCTTTTGTGTGCCTTTTTGCCTTACAATGATCACAAAATAAATCATCTTTATTGACAAATTTCTTGTGATTTCCTTTTCCAAAGAAACCTATGAACATTGGTCGAACCGATGAACCCGAATTCACCTTTGGTAGTTTTCATCATCATGGTCATGTATCTATCACAGGGGAATAGCTAACATGTACCTCCTTTTGCTTTTCAACTCTAAGAACCATAGAGTAAGCTTTGTTTATACTTGGCAATAGATCCATCACCAATATTTGATTATGAATATGATCATACATATCAATTAATCCCATCAAAAATTGCATCAGCCTATCATTAGACTCCGTAATGTACCTAATGCCGTCTGAAGCTCCACATTCACACACAGGTAAATGGACTAAACAACTCCGTTCATCCCAAAGCTTCTTAAGTTTTGTATAATACTGTGAAATTGATAGATCTCCTTGACTTATAGAAGCAATATCTCGTTTCAATTGATACAAGAGAGAACCATTACATTCTCCAAACCTTTCTTTCAATTCATTCCATAGATCAAAGGAAGAAGTTGTATAAAGAAATGCTTCAACAATATCATTTGAAATAGAATTCAAGATCCAAGAAGTGACCATATAATCCACTTTGATCCATCGATCCGGATTAAGATCAACGGAATCTTGCTTTAAACATCTGCCATCGATGAAAGCAATCTTCATTTTTGCACCTAAAGCAATCATCATAGCTCGACTCCAAGACAGGTAATTTGAACCAGTAAGAGAATTGGAGACAAGTACCATACCAGGATGATCGATCCTCAAGGAGATAAGGACTTTCAACTCCAAGATCACCTGCATCAGGAGCTCTTCCTGCTCCATTTCGAATTGAAGAACTTGAAGAACCATGAATAGATGACATGATCAGACACTCAATTCAACCAAAATTCAACACAGATCAAGAACAGTAGAACCTGCTCTGATACCATGAACAATTTATACACCAAACAAAGGATCAATGACAAAAAATGATCAGTTGATCAATGAAACAATACACATTGAAACAATGAATCAATGAAGTACAAAGAAGAACTTTTTAATCTCTCATTCAATCTATCGAAATTACATTGTACATTGCTTATATACAAATCAAGATGGTGTACATTATACACCCCTGTTATAACTGCCTAAAACAAGCTAATATAAATATGTGCTACACTATACCAGAATACATGATTCAATACATACATACCAGATTACATAAACAGCTTCATGATACATTATATAACTCTACATGTTGCTGCCTTTCAGGCTCTTAAATTGGCACTTATGTCTACTCTTGTTCTTGCCTTACCTAACTTTGCTAAAAAATTCACCATTTACACTAATGCTTCCAACGTTGGCATCGGGGCCATCCTCACACAGCTTCATTATCCTATTGCGTATTTTAGCCGTGTCATTTCCTCAAGAATGCAAGGTGCGTCTACTTATGTGCGTGAGTTCATTGCAATTACTGAGGCTGTACGCAAAAGGTGGCAATATCTATTGGGTCGACATTTTGTTATAGTGACTGATTACCAAAGCTTTCGTACCATTCTTCCAACAAACCATAAATATACTAGAACAGCAGCATTGGATTTCGAAGCTCATGGGTTATGATTTTAAAATTCTCTATATGCTTGACACTGCGAATGTGCCTGCTGACGCCTTGTCCAAATGTGATGATGGACCTTCTTTATGTGCGTACTCTATGTCTCAGCTTATTTCTGCCTTCATTCAGGCCTCGCGTGACTTCTTTTCCACTAGTACTGCTGGGAAGTCCTTGCTACTTACTATAACTATAGTTCCCACTTACTAATCGGGTTTTGAGGTCCGTGATGGTTTGGTATTTTACCAATCCAAAATACTTGTGCCAGCTAAGTCCACCCTTCAGTCCTTGTTGCTTCAAGAGTTTCATTCGTCCCCTACAATTTTCTCCAAAATACTTGCTTCATGATTGTGTACAACGTACCTATGCTCGCATTTCCTCAGTTTTCTCCTAGTCTAGGTTGCGCAAATCAATAGTGGCTTATGTTAAAGCCTCCCTCATTTGTCAGGGTGTAAAACCATTTACAAGGCCTCCTTCAACCTTTACCTATTCCGGGTAAAATTTGGGACAATCTCTCTATGGACTTTGTATCGGCCCTTTTTCTAAATGGGTCGCCACGGGGGCCAATACGGGTACACAACCCTACTAGTGCCAGTTGTGTCTCACATGCAAGCTCATCCACCATTTAATCATTATTAACCTCAATTAACAACAATTTACTGTTTAAATTGTTAATGAACTCAAGTCATATATTATAATATCGTTTCAATCCTTAATAAACCATAGCATAAGTCTTTAAACATGAGAAATAAAATATTAAACATCAAAGTCATATCTTTAACTCGAATACCTAGTTTGGAAAACCCATATGTAAACATATATCAAATATAAACCTTAAAGGTCTCAAAATATATAAAAAATATGGGGTCCTGAAGTGTCTTACAATCCCAAATCCCCAAAAATGAAAACAAAATACATATAATACAAACGTACTAGTTTGGCTCGATGTCTCTGAATCATATGTACTTTGCAAGCTTGCCCTTGCCACGACTCATACTCGGATCTGCACTCAAGCCATCACAAAAAGCAGATGACGAGTTCAGAATGAGTATTTCCAAGGAAATTTAGTGAGCAATATTGAAAGTAAATACTGAAATTTTAACAAAGCTATTAAATAAACATGCGAAATAAATTCAGGCAACTATGATCATTGCATGGATAAGTAATAGTGAAAGCTCAAAGTGTGTTCTTAGGGCTTAGGGTCAAACTAGTGCCATACTTCGACTATTCCACAGAATACTGCTGACAAGTACAACTCAAGTAAGGCCAGTATCTAGATCCACTAGGTGTTCGGTGTAGAACCTACGACGCACCTGCACGTGCCCCGACGCGACTATCAGGTTGAACTATTCACCGAGATCCCTGACACACGTGCTATGACCTAGTAGACATACAAACGGGAATGGTAGAGAGGGAGAGCCTCAACATCTGTCCATTTAAACCAAAACCAAGAATAGAGTATTAAAAAATAGAATTTGGATTCAAAAGACAAAATAAGTAAATGCTCGAGAAATTTCAGTTGGGATACTACACATCCCACTTCGTGTCCCGATAAATAAAGCCCCCAACCCGGCTCCCCCGAATCCTCGATATACCAAATTACCGCTTGAAATAACCTATTTCCATTTATAATTAATCTTTAGTCAATTATATGTATTTTATGTTACTTAGTATAAATATTCTAAATTCTGCAATGTATAGTGCGCTATGTCCTTTGGTTAGCGCGCTACACATTCTTGGCAGCTAGATGTTCTTCAAAAAGAAGAACACTAGCACGCTATATGTTTCCATTTAGCGTGTTAATCGTCATGTAGTGTGCTAGGTAACCTCCTTGGCATGCTACTGAGGCTCAGAACAGAAGCTTTTTGTACATTTTTGAAAACCACAAGAATAACAACAACATATACTTACATATATATCATCAAGTTCATAAAACTTGAAACCCACCATAAATAGTCGCAAAACACTTCATTTGGATTCACACAAAACTCCCCAAAAATGGTACCAAAAGATGAAAAAAGTTGAGGTGATAGTGAATTTTACCTTGCCTTGTTGAATCAACTTCTCAAAGTTCCTTAAATGATCACTTTTGTTGCTCCAAACCCTTGCTTTTTATCCCAAATTCTCCGATCAATTGAGAAAGAAAGAGAAAAGGCAGTCGAAATGAAGTTAAAATTGATTTTTATATCTTCCAATGATCTCTCCTAACATGTATATCCCAATGCCATCAAATGGACACTATTTGCTCCATTTTTCAGCCCATAATGACACATAAAATGACTCTAATGTAACACTCTCCCTTGTTCTTAACCCAATAAGTCGTCTCTTGGGCATTCCGATGCCCGATTTCGCGTCCCAAATCGCAACATACATGTACTACCATGACTATAACCAACAAATGGGCATTACATATTAATTATTTAACTCATTTAATTGATTTCATGTGTATATTATTTTCCCCGCCTAGTTTTTCATTTTTTAGGCTACTTGGCACCCACGTCGACACGCATACCGTGGCGAATACGTATCACTCGGTCTCACACGTCAAACGTAACATAAATACACATATCGCGATGTCATTTAATCTATTTCAACATAACCATCACAGGTTAGACAAATAGCCACATAAAATAACTATATACCAAACTCCAAGCACGCCCTAGCCTAGCTGCGGGTCCCATGAGTATCTGAGCTGTCAGCCACATCTGCAACCACGTCATTAATAACGGTGAATTAAATTATGGCCGTTACAGTTCTTCTCAACTAGGTGAGATTTCGTCTCGAAATTTAAATTTAAATTAAACACTTACCGACAAATAAGAGGGGATACCGCTGTCGCATAGTAGACTCAAGCTCCCTGAGGAGTCACTCGTTCCTGTGATGCTTCCAACGTAACAAAACCTTTGGGATCTCCCTATTCCTTAACGTCCGAGTCCTCCTATCCATGATCTCCACAAGCTGCTCCTCATATGACACGTCAAGTTGCACCTCAATCTGACGTACATTAACCATATGCCTCGGTCCCGACTTAGCCAACTTCAACATGGAAATGCGAAATATTAGGTGTACCCTCGCTAACTGCGGTAAAAACTCCAGACGGTATGCCATTCTATCGACACGTTCCTAAACTCTAAACGGGCTAATGAACCTTGGTGTCAGCTTCACGTTAATGCCAAACCTCTGATGACCCTTCTAAGGCGAAACCTTCAAATACACCAAGTCCCCAACCTCGTAGCTTAGACCCTCGAGGTACTTGTTCGCATATTTATTTTGCCTATCCTGTGTTGCTTGAAGCCACTGCTTGATTTGTCTCACCTTCTCGGTATGGTCAACAACAACCTCAGGTCCTATAAAAACTATATCCTCCGGTGCCGCCCAACATGTTGGTGACCTGCAGGGCCTTCCATAAAATGCCTCAAATGGTGGCATTACGATACTCGCCTGATAGATGTTGTTGTAAGCAAACTCACATAAAGGAAAGCAATCCTCCCATGATCCACCAAATTTTAATATATACGATTTGAGCTTATCATCGAGAATTTGAATCAAACACTCTGATTGCGTGTCAGTCTGAGGATGGTATGCAGTGCTGAACTGCAAACTAGTGTCAAACTTCTTTGACATACTTTCCCAAAGCCTCAAAGTAAATCTCGGATCTCTATCAGAAAAATGGAGACCGATACGCCATGCAATATGACAATCTCTCTCTCAAAGATAATACTCAGCTGTGTAAATGAATATCTTATGGAGATCAGTATGAAATGTGTCGACTTCGTCAACCTGTCGATAACTACACAAACTGCGTCGTGCCTCCTCATAGTTTGGGGTAGGCCACTGACAAAGTCCATGGTGACGTGTTCCCACTTCCACTGAGGAATGGGCAGCGGCTATAGCAACCCGGTTGGTTTCTAGTGCTCAACCTTCACCTGCTGGCAAATATGACAACTTCAGACGTATCTGCCCAAGTTAGCCTTCATCCCTTGCCACCAAAACAATCTCTGCAGATCATTATACATCTTGGTCCGACCAGGATGAACTGTATATTGCGACCGGTGTGCGTTCTCGAGAATGTTGTCAATAACCTCTAATATCACCGGTATCCACAAATGACCCTTGTGTCTCAAACACCTGTCTGAACCCTCAGACCATGTGACGGCCATCTCCTAATCTAGGGCACCGCCCGGCCTAATCTCGTACATAAGCCCTAATCCTATCCACGGAGGACTCAACTACGTATTAGTCTGCCTTAACAACCAAAACACCTATTTTCTCGTGTTTAGGATAAATAATACACTAGTCCTACTAGTTTATAAAATCTAGAGTTAATTAAAACTTTTTATTATATTAATTATTTAGCATAAGTCTTATTGGTTATGCAGAAGCAATTAGTAGATTATGCGGAAGCCATTTATAATTATGCAGAAGCCATTTATAAAATCCTAAGTTTGGAAAATCAGGAAATGACATCATATATATAAAGTCCTCAAAATGCAGTGAAACAGTAAAATATTCTAAGACAGGTCGGGGAAACTAACGCTCAACCCAATATTCAACCCAAATATTATTTGAAAGACATATATAACATATACAATCAAAATACCAAAAAAAGACATATAATCGATGCAGTGACGAGCCGCAGGCTCAGGAATAATCGTCGATCTTCTCCTTGCCCGGCCTGCTGGTAGTCGGCTCTGCACCCACCGTCATAAAAAGGATGGTGAGTACAAGAATAAAACAGTAATCCCCGATGAAAAGTTTAATTTGCATCTCCAAATATTCAAATGGTATTTAAAAGCATATAAATGGGAAAACTAGAAAATAAATCATATGCGAGTAAATACCAGAGTTAAACAAGTGATACTGACACTAGGCTAAGTAGTGGTGATTTAGGTCCAGTCGACAGTGAAACTTGTCACTCCGAATCAATAATCATATAGTATAAGTGACTCTAACCCAAGTGTTACTAGGGACTCTAACCCCGGTGTGTAGACCACCTCAGGGACTCTAACCCTGAGTGTCATATAGTGTCAGGTAACATGTGCCGATATCCTCAGGGACTCTAACCCCATGAGTCGTACACACCTCGAACGAGTACATAACCTAAATGCGAAAATTACTTTTTAAATTTCAAGAAATATCAAGTATGGATTGTCAAGGCATAGGCACGTCTACACACCTAAACAAATAAGGAATACAAATTCTCTTAAACATTTATAAGATATTCACTAGCCTAATAGCATGCTATTTATCATTCAACTCATATTTAAAACAATAAGAATAGACATAGCATGGGATAGAATCAATTAATCAAATCAAATGAATGGATATCATGCAAACTAGACTCATCAAGTCAGCATAGACACAAAGAGCACATGAAATAAGAATACAAAGGCAAAATAGTCAAAAAGACTATGCAAGGACAACGATTAACAGAAATGAAATGTCAAGTAAAGTTTTCATTGGGTATACTCACAACAACAAAGTAAAGTCCTAGCTTTACTGGCCTCCCAATACTCCAAATTTTGTATTCGCTCTCCAGTACCCTTTTCCTAGGTTCCTGAGTTTGGTTTCTCATTAGTTTTAAATATAGTGTGTTTAAGCTCAATTTAGTAGTGGTGTTTATTTTGTATTCAACTTGGTTCAATAGACTTTAAATCAATCTTCATAAATCAACCCCTAAAGACTAAATTAAGTTTCAATTTCAGTCCTACATTTTAATGCAGTTTTTAGGCATGAAATGGTCAAAATATCGAAATCATCTATCAATACAATTATGTTGTTCTCTCTTTTAGCTTTCCAGAAAGGTTTAGTTTGCAAAATTTCGATTTAAATTGAAAGAGATATCATGATTTTACTAAGCCTAGGTCTAATTGAAATTTAATCCGACCAGCGGATTTAGAAAATCTATTTCTCCCAATATATAATTCCTAAAATTGTGATTTTTGGTCACAAGGCAGAAAATATATCCAAATACATCATACTAAAAGATCAGCTCATTTGGATAAGTAGTTAAGGAGTTATGCCCTTAACAGATTTAGTTTCAAAACTTTCATTTTTTTAATTCCAGCACCTATTTGTAGAGCATGTTTGGACATAGAATCATTTGAATAAAAATACTTTCAGTTAAGCAAAGTTATTCCTCTTTAAATAAGCTTTCAAATGCAACACGCAAAATTCTAGTTTTGGTGTTGCAACTTCAAAATTTCATATATTTATCATTTCAAAACCAAATAAGGAACTTAAATATAGCTGGATTATCAGTTTGAAATGAGGAATCCAAATATATAAATTAATTACAAATACTCAATCATCTACTATTTGAAATTAGCCTAAAACCAGAACTTGTTCTAATTTCAACTAAAAAGATGTTTACCTAGTTGATGTAGCACCCTAGCTTGAGAATTTCTCACCAACTCTAATGGGTTCCTTCAACACCTTGATGATTCACTCCTCTCCAGAAATTCATTCTTCTTCTCTATAAAAAATGAATGAGTGATTTGGTTTGCATGTTGTTTGATCACTAATAATATATATTAAGGTGATGTTCTTTCCTAGCCCTTAATCTTCATGGATTTATGTATCCCTAGGAATATCTAATGGTCCACCTTTGTCATATATCCCACTAACTCCCACTAACTCAACCTCTAGTGACACCATTTCATTACTCACCTAGTTCCTAGATGTGCCAATGTGTATTTCTAGACCAATCTTATGCTTTCCATTTAATTTACTCAACTATAGACCTTTAATTTGATTTACATTAACAAACACAACCATATGCTTATAAGTAATTTCTTATTTCATATTAGTATTAAATAAGACTTACCAAAATGCTAACTACCCGGTTCTCCAGCTCGCATGCTATTCGAGGTGTGTCTCCGCTCTCGTCACGATGCCTACAACTGTACAAACCGACTTAGTAAGTCCACATAATACATAACACTAGGCACACATCAATACAAAAATACGATATACCTCGGCAACGTACCTCGGTCGGTGCACGTATCACAGTGTAGGTCCCACGTCAACTGTACAAATACCGGTCGTCAGCTCTTTGCAACTCAGCAACCCACTTAAGAAACACCGTGGGAACTCACATCTGCAATAGCCTCTGTCACACACAACACCAATGCTGCCTCAAGCAACTCGTGCTTATATGTCATATGCCGCAATACCGTTGGGCTCTCGATGCCGCTCCTGCTTAGCGCACTAGCTATGACATTCGCCTTAACTGAATGATACTCGATTGCGAAGTCATAGTCCTTTAATAACTCGAGCCATCTCCACTGTTGCATGTTCAACTCCCTCTGAATTTACAGGTACCTCAAACTCTGGTGGTCTGTGAATAACATGAACTTCTCGGCGTACAAGTAGTGCCTCAAGGCCTTCATTGCAAACATAACCGCCATAAGCTCTAAAGCGCGCACTGGATAGTTCCTCTCCCCGGGTTTCAATCGTCCAGATAAATAGGCCACTGGGTGTCCATCATAGATCAACATGCAATCTAACCCCAGTGCCTAACGCATTAGTGTAAACTGAAAAACCTCTACCTGATACGGGTAATGCTAAAACAGGCGCCGAAGTCAACTTCCTTTCCAGCTCTCGAAAAGCATCCTCACACTCATGTGACCAATCAAATCTAACATCTTTCCTTGTCTACCTCATCATCGGCATGGCAATCATCGAGAAATATTGCACAAAGCGCCTGTAATATCCTGATAAACCTAGGAAATTCTGGGTGTCAGATATAGACTTGGGTTTCCTCTAGTCAATAATCGCCCGAATCTTTTCACCAGCCATTGGTATGCCCTGGTCACTGATGACATGCCCTAAGAACTTCACCTAACTCAGCCAGAATGCACACTTGCTGAACTTGGAATAAAATATGCTCTATCTCGGCATCACCAACACATCTCTGAGATGCCACTCGTGCTCCACACGAGTCCTACCGTAAATCAGGATGTCATTAATAAAAACTATGACGTATCAATCCAAAAACGGCCTCGGTACTATGTGCATTAAATCCGTGAAAATTGTCGGTGCGTGAGTCAGTTCAAAATACATGACTGTAAACTCGAATAGTGCGTAACGTTTACTAAAAGTTGCCTTCTCCACATCCTCCTCTTGAATCCTCAATTGATGGTATCCTGAACATAAGTTGATCTTCGAGAAGAACTTGGCCCCAACCAACTGATCGAATAAATCATCAATCCGTGGAAGTGGGTAATAATTTCGAATCGTCAGTTTATTCAGCTTTCGGTAGTCCATACACATCTGCATTGAACTGTCATTTTTTCTTCACAAAAATAGTTGGAGCTCCCTAAAGTGACATGTTTGGGTAAATAAAACCCTTCTACAATAAATCTTCTAACTGGGTCCTTAACTTCTCGTGCTCCTCAACAGCTCTCCGTGGTGGCAATCCTGGCAAATTATTAGGAAACAAGTCTCAAAATTCATAAACAATAGAGACATCCTCAACCCAAATCATCATCCTAAGCTTTAGCTTAACCATAGCTGCGTACACCTCCATCTCCTGCGACATGGATAGTTTGCCTCGAGTGATAGGTAATGTAGTCTCAACTCCGGTGAATGATAACTTCGAAATCCCCTCGATATCAAATATAATAGTCTAACTGAAGCAATTTATATGTACGTGATTTGTTGATAACCAATATATACCCCGCATCGCATCGAACTCCATATACTATAAAACTCATCAATTAGCCGGTAACTGATGTCCCCTATCTCAACAATACAATCTCGACATATCTTGTTATGATAAATCTTATCCCCAGCAGTCGTATTGAGAACAAGGTGTGTATCTAATGTCTTTGCAGGTAACCCTAACTCTCCTACCGTGCTTCAAGAAATAAATGACAGTGTGCTACCAGAATCCATTATAATGTGCATGAAAATACCACAAACAGATAACATACCCTCAATGAGCTGTTTGGTCGCCTCCCTGCCCAGCTTTGCGACCCCAAAAGCTGCAGTCTGGGCCCTATCTCTAGCCTGCTTAGTCTATGGTGGTAGTGGTGCTGTTCTGGTACAATCGGCCACAATATGTCGAACCTGACTGCATCAGTTACACACACGAGACTTTGACCTACCAGAACTCGTCCGACTATGTGCTTGACTTAGGCCTCTCCGACCTCTATCCTGCTTATGTTGATATCTTGGTTAATCCACTAGTGCAGAAGCCGTAAAATATGGCGCCTGGTGATCATCATGTCTATCTCGGTCATCACGATGATCACTGTCGCCTCTGCTACCTGATCAGACTGCCAATCACCTCATCGAGGTCTATGACCCTGTCCCTATAGGTTCTGATCTATAATCTGTCTCTTCAGTCTCTGATTAGACTGAGAACTTGGAGCTGGCCGACTCTGTTGTCTCTGCTGACTCTGCACTATAACCTGAACAACTAATCGACTAGCCCTTTAACCATGTAGGTCTCGTGTGTAAGGGACCTATCATAAATCTTTATCGGTATACGAGCTCTACTAGATACAACCGCGCTTGCAAACCTCTTATCCAAGCCTCAGACAAAATAATATATATGTAATCGATTGGTACTTACTATGTTCATGAAGTACGACAACAGATCTTTGTACATCTCCATGTACATAGTGACATACATCTTGCCCTGGACCAATGATAAAAACTCCTCCCTTAATCTGATCTTGACCTCCATGGGTATACACTAGTTCATAAAATATCACTCAAAACTCTGCCTAGATAGCCACAACAGGATGAGTTGCTATGTTGGTAGTCCACCATATCGCAACATCACTCAAGCAAAAACAGGGTAATCTCGATTGATCAATCTCCTCAACCCGAAGCAACTCATGTAGTCGCTCATGAGATAACAACCACCTCCCGGCTATCTATGGGTCCCTAGCTCCATAGAAGTATCCTGGCGAGAACCTAATAAAATCATTCATCTTCTTGGCCTCAACTGTCATCAAGCTCCCAACGCTACAGCTGGCTGCTTAGTAGTCGCAGGTGTAATGACCACTGTAGTATCTACCGGTACTACAACTAGCACAGCTCCCTCGGCCAGTGTCTCATATATGTTCCCTGCACCCGAGTCTCAGCTGTAGTAAGAGCCACGATTATCTAAGTAGTAGTCATCGGTGCAGCCAAAACGGTAGTAGGAGTTGTAGTAGCATCTCGAGCTCTCATCATGTCTATAGGTAATGTGAACCTATCATCCATAGTCCGCGCTAATGACTCCAACGTCAAAGACCGCCTAGTCGGGTCACTAGTGTCCCCAATCTCGGGTTGAGTAGTATCTGAAGCCTGCTCATCCATCAGTATCTGCATTGAAAAATGTGCGTCTAGTCAGCCTTAGTACATATACGTGTATCGTATGTAATATACAGCCAAAAACATAACACGTATATCCCTGATTTCTACCCATTTCACATTACTTTCCAACTAGGGCTCTAGGCAATTCCTTTTGGGTTTCCACATCTAAAGTTTATTCATCAGGTTTTTCCTCAAATTATACCACAAATGTAACCGTATCAGAGTTAACTTTCAATTTCTCAAAGTTCACCGACTTTGCTTTGTTACCAAAATGTAGCGGTCCATTTTCCAAATGAACCGCTATGGGGGCCAATACGGGCCCACAACCCGGCCTACCAACGTCAGTTGTGTCCCACATGCAAGCTCATCTACCATTTAATCATTATTAACCTCAATGAGCAATAATTTACTGTTCAAATTGTTAATGAACTCTAGTGATATGTTAACATATTGTTTCAATCCTTAATAAACCACAGCGGAAGCCTTTAAACATGACAAATAAAATATTAAACATCAAAGTCATGTCTTTAACTTAGATACCTAGTGTGAAAAACCCATATATTAACATATATCGAATATACACCTCAAAGGTCTCAAAATATTAAAAAAACACAAGGTCCTGAAGTGTCTCACAATCCTAATTCCCAAAAAAAAAAAAATACATATAATACAAATGTACAAGTCTGACTCAATGTCTCCGAATCACAGGTACTTTTCAAGCTCGCCCTTGCCATGACTCGTACTCGAATCTACACTCAAGCCATCGCAAAAAGGCAAATGATGAGTTCAGAGTGAGTAATCCCAAGGAAATTAAGTGACTAATACTGAAAGTTAATACTGAGATTTTAACAAAACTATTAAATAAACATGCGAAAATAAATACATGCAATTGTGATCATCGCATGGATAAGTAATAGTGAAAGATTAAAGTGTGGACTAGTGCCATACTTCAGACTATTCCACATAATACTGCCAGTGAGTACCACTCAAGCAAGGCCAGTATCCGCTAGGTGGTCGGTGTAGAACCTATGATGCGCCTACATGTGCCCCGACATGACTTTTGAGTCGAACTATTCACCGAGATCCCGGATACACGTGATATGGCCTAATGGACATACACACGTGAATGGTACAGTGGGAGAGCCTCAACATCCGTCCATTTAAACCAAAACCAAGAATAGAGTATTGAAAGACAAAGTTTGAATTCAAAAGCGAAAATAAGTAAATGCTATAGAAATTTCGGTTGGGATAATACGCACCTCAAACCACACTCCGTGTCCCAATAAATAACCCCCAGCCCAGCTCTCGCCAAATTCGTGATATCCAAATTACCGCCTGAAATAACATATTTCCATTTATAATTGATTTTTAGTCAATTGTGTTGTGGAATATGGATGACCATACATGTACACCAACATATTGTGTAGTCATGTAACTTGTATTTCTTACTTAATAGTACCTCCAATTGTCTATGTATTGTCATGTTACTTGTAACCATTTCCAATGTACACCAACTCTTCCATGTATTGTCAAATTACTTGTAATGTGTTGTATGACATGGGGTGTATGTGTTACTTGTACACATTGTATAAAGTACATTTATCATCCTCACCAAATGGCCTATATAAAGGGTGCCAACCTCATTATAAAAACACACCAAGTTGAATGAAAACTTCTTATTCCAACTATCTCATTTCTTCTCTTCTCCTTTGTAGTAGTAGTTTGTAGTAATAAAACTTCTTAGTGTTCTATTTTCCTTCTCTAGTTCTTAGCAAGTTCCAATTCAATTTACAATACGTTATCAGCACTAGCTTGCTCTAGCATTAAGGAGATCTTGAAGTTCAAGAAGGCTTGTTAAGGAGACGAAGTTATGAAGGTATAACTTTTGTTATTTAAATAAGTTCAATTTATTTCTATATTATCATGGTTGCTTCCTTTTATTATGTGCATCACTTCTATATGCATACTTTATTCATATACTATGCATTATAACGTCACCGATTGCGAAAGTATGCTCTGTAGTTGCGTCTTGTACGATCTTCTACATCAGAAATCAAAAGTCAATATGTGACATAACTAGTTTTCTCGCTATACTACAAACTATTAATTATGCTCTATTCTTAATTTTTATATTGCAAATAGTGTTATTGGGTTGATAGTGGGTAAGCCTTGTCCCCGGTAAAGCTAAACATAGAAAGGGAGACAGGTTATCCCGTTCGAGGAGGCATTGCTTTAAAGTAGACTTCGTCTTGCCACCCAACCTGGAGGTTGTCCCACCAACTCATACAAGTAGTACATTTTGCATATTAATAATCAAGTTATGAACATATATTTAATCGTACTTTATTTATTTTATATAAAAGAGAAAAACAATTTCTAGACATATTTTCAGACTATGGCAAACCTTCAAAAACTTGAATTTGTTGCTCTTGATATCACTGGAAATAATTATTTTCCATGACAAGTGGATGCCGAGATACATCTCCAAGCTAAAGACTTAGGAGAAACTATTATAGAAGGAAATGAAACATCAATGTAAGACCATGCGAAAGCACTGATATTCATTCGCCATCATCTCCATGAAGGTCTGAAAAGTGAGTATCTCACTATAAACGATCCTCTCACCTTGTGGTTAAGCTTGAAAAAGCGATATGATCACAAAAAGACGGTGATATTTCCAAAAGCTCAAAATGACTAGCTGAGTCTTAGGCTACAAGATTTTAAAATAGTCAGTGAGTATAACTCCACCATGTTTAATATTACCTCTCGTTTGAGGCTGTGTGGAGAAAATATATCTGATGAGGCAATGATGAAAAAATATTCAGTACTTTTCATGCTTCGAATCTGTTGTTGCAACGACAGTATCAAGCACATCAATTTAAAAAGTACTCAGAATTAATTTCTTGTCTCATGGTGGCTGAACAAAATAATGAGCTTCTATTGAGGAACCACAACTCCCATCCAACTAGTTCAACTTCAATTAATGAAGCAAATGCAGCATCTTATAATGACCATAAAAACGGTCATGGAAAGAAAAGCCACGGACCTGGAAATGGGAAAGGATCAATAAGCAAATATCGTGGCAAACCCTATTCTAAATTTTGAGGCAATAAGTTTCAAAATAAATGAAATAAGAATGACGCCGTTCAGAATAAGGGGAAAAATACTGCTAAAAACGGGCATGCTCATAATCGTGACCAACCATGTCACAGGTGTGGTCTAAAAGGCCACTGGGCTCATGTATGCCGCACACCTAAGCAATTCATTGATCTTTATCAAGCCTCCTTAAAGAAGAAAGGCAAAACAGTTGAGATGAACTTCACTGTCGGAGATGGCTCGTCGACATCAATTATATGGATGTCCTGAATTTTCATGATGATCCAAACACTAATCTCATATTTTTAATGATCATATGTAATGATTTTCAATAATTCTATGTACTAGTTTTTGTTATGCTTCTTAGTTATATGTACTAGTTCCTTATTATGAAAGAAATATGACTCTTTTTCAAATTTGCCTAGATGGATCAACAAATCATGTGTTCAAATCATGAATCAAATAAGAGCGATATATGTCTTGCTGATTGTGCTACTACACACATAATCCTTAAAAATAGAGAATATTTCTCTAATTTGAACTTAGCTAAGGCTAATGTTCAAACAATATCTGACATCTCCAATTTGATTAATGGCTCTGGAAGAGCAAATATTATGTTGCTTGGGGGAACAACAATTCATGTTGACAATTCCTTATACTCCGAGAAATCCAGAAGAAATTTATTCAGCTTTAAAGATATTCGACAAAATGGATATCACATTGAAACCATGAACAAAAATAATAGAGAATTTTTCTATGTCACATTGGATTCAAATGGGAAAAAAGAAGTGTTAGAAAAATTCCATGCTTTATCCTCTGGATTATATTTTACTCATATAAGGCATGTCGAAACGAATGTCGTCTTAAATAAGAAAATTAATGATCCACTGACATTCATTTTATGGCATGACCGGCTTGGTCATCCTGGATAATTAATAATTCGCATGGACATCCTTTAAAGAGTCACAAAATATTTCCAGCTGGTGATTATAATTGTGCTAGTTATTTTCAAGGTAAATTAATAGTTAAACCATCCCCAAGTAAAATTGTTGTGGAATCCCCAGTTTTCTTAGAACGCATTCAGGGAGACATATGTGGTCTTATTCATCCTCACTGTGGACCATTTATATATTTCATGGTTTTGATAGATGCATCAACTAGGTGGTCACATGTATGTTTGCTTTCGACCTGCAATGTTGCATTTGCTAGACTTTTAGCACAAATCATTAAGTTAAGAGCACAATTCCCTGACAACCCAATCAAGACCATCCGTCTTGATAATGCCGAGGAATTTCAATCTCAAGCATTTAAAAATCATTGCATGTCTATAGGAATTACTATTGAACATTTTGTTCCACACGTGCATACCAAAAATGGTTTGGCAGAATCTTTGATTAAACGCATTCAATTAATTGCCAGACCTTTAATCATGAGAACTAAGTTATCAACTTCGGTTTGGGGACATGTAGTCCTTTATGCAACATCTATCATTCGTTATAGGCCTACTGCATACCATGAACATTCCCCCATGCAACTCATTTTAGGTCTACAACCAAATATTTCACACTTGAAAATTTTTGGTTGTGCAGTGTATGTTCCTATACCACCTCCCAATAGAACTAAGATGGGTCCACAACGAAAACTTGGTATTTATGTTGGATTTAACTCATCGTCCATTATAAGATACCTTGAGCCCTTAACAAGGGATTTATTTACTGCACGTTTTGCTGATTGTCACTTTGATGAAGCAATTTTCCCACCATTAGGGAGAGATAAGAAACCAATTCAAAAGGAATGGCGCGAAATTGCTTGGAATGCATCAACTTTATCACATTATGATCCACGCACAAATCAGTGTGAATTTGAAGTCCAAAAGATCATTCATTTGCAACATATCGCAAATCAATTACTTGATGCATTTAATGATGCAAAACAAGTGACAAAATCACATATTCCAGCTGTAAATGCTCCCGTAAGAATTGATGTCTCTGTGCAACAAAATGCACAAGAACCAACAAAATGCTTAAAGCGTGGAAGAACGGTTGGTTCAAAGGATACAATTCCTCGAAAGAGGAGAACGGGAGTAAAAATAAATACAAATCAAAATACTCCTGAGAAAACACAAGAATCCTTTGATAAGGGTTTGTCAGAACAAGTTGATTCCGACGAGGAACAACTTCCTCTAGAAAAAGAGGAAAAAGATGAAAATAATGAGATCTCAATAAATTATTTAAACTCTGGTAAGATTTGGGATCGAAATGAAATTGTTCCTGATGATATATTTGCTTTCAATGTGTCCATTGTAATATGTGAAAATGATGATGATCCAGAACCACGGTCAGTGGACGAATGTCGAAAAAGACCTGATTGGCAAAAATGGCAAGAGGCTATCCAAACAGAGCTAAACTCGTTAAGGAAACGAGAGGTTTTTGGACCGATTGTCCAAACGCCAAATGGCGTAAAAGCTGTTGGATATAAATGGGTATTTGTATGAAAAAGAAACAAAAAATGAAGTTACAAGGTACAAAGCAAGACTTGTAGCTCAGGGTTTCTCACAAAGACCTGACATCGATTATGAGGAAACATATTCTCCTGTTATAGATGCAATCACATTTCGGTTCTTGATAAGCCTTGCAGTTTCTGAAGGGCTTAATATGCATTTAATGGATGTCGTTACATCATATCTGTACGGATCCTTAGACAATGAGATATATATGAAAAGCCTTGAAGGATTTGTAATATCCGATTAAATAAAATCAAAACCTCATAACATGCATTCTATAAAATTACAAAGGTCTTTGTACGGATTGAAACAATCCAAACGAATGTGGTACAAACGTCTTAGTGATTATTTACTGAAAGAAGGATATGTAAATATTCCACTTTGCCTATGTGTCTTCATTAAAAGATCATCAACATGATTTGTGATTATTGCTGTATATGTTGATGATTTAAATATAGTGGGAAACCACGACGACATCGTTAGAACATCCGAATACTTGAAAAAGGAACTCGAGATGAAAGAACTTGGAAAAACAAGGCTTTGTCTTGGTTTGCAAATTGAACATTTTTCAAGTGGAGTACTTGTCCATTAATCAAATTATATTGAAAAAATATTAAAAAAAAATTTATATGGACAAGGCACATCCATTGAGCTCTCCAATGGTTATCAGATCACTTGAAGTGGATAAGGATTCATTTCGACCTCATGAAAGTGATGAAGAGCTAATTGGTCCAGAGGTACCATATTTAAGTGCAATTGGTGCACTTATGTATCTTGCAAATTGTACAAGACCTGACATTGCTTTTGTTGTCAACCTACTTGCAAGATACAACTCTTCACCAACTCGAAGACATTGAAATGATGTTAAACATATTTTCCGATATCTTCGAGGAACAAGTGACATGGGTTTATTTTACTCAAGAGGGGTAAAATTGAATCTCCAAGGTTATGCCGATGCTGGATTTTATCTGATCCCCACAAGGCTCGTTCTCAAACGGGATATGTATTCACCTATAGTAATATTGTTGTATCATGGAAGTCGGTAAAGCAAACTATGGTTGCTACTTCTTCCAATCATTCTGAAGTACTTGCAATTCATGAAGCAAGTCGTGAATGTATATGGTTGAGAAACATGATTGAACATATTCAAGAATCATGTGGATTGCCTTCAATAAAAGATTCTCCAACCATATTATATGAAGATAATGCAGCATGTATTGCAAAATTAAGTGAAGGATTCATAAAAAGAGACAGAACAAAACATATTTCACCAAAATCCTTTTATGCACATGAGCTTCAGAAGACTGGTGAAATTGATGTTAAACAAATCCGATCAAGTGATAATCTTGTGATTTATTCACAAAAGCCTTACCAACTACAATATTTAAAAGGCTTACATAAGGTATTGGCTTATGTAAACTCAAAGACATTGCAAGTAAAGAAACTGAACAAGTTTCACCCATGTTCACATGAGGGGGAGTTATTGATTAGTATATTGCACTCTTTTTCCCTTAGCTATGGTTCTATCCCATTGGGTTTTCTTAGCAAGGTTTTTAATGAGGCAATCTTAACAATATTATACCCATCTTAATATTTATGAGAATAATGTATTATTTTTCTTTTACTATATTTTTTTCCATAAGGTTTTTCTTAGTAGAAGTTTTAACGAGGCACAATCTTTTAGCAAGTGTCATCCAAGGGGGAGTGTTGTGGAATATGGATGACCATACATGTACATCAACATATTGTGTAGTCATGTAACTTGTATTTCTTATTTAATAGTACCTCCACTTGTCTATGTATTGTTATGTTACTTGTAACCATTTCCAATGTACACCAACTCTTCCATGTATTGTCAAATTACTTGTAATGTGTTGTATGACATGGGGTGTATGTGTTACTTGTACACATTGTATAAAGTACATTTATCATCATCACCAAATGGCCTATATAAAAGGTGTCAACCTCATTGTAAAAACACACCAAGTTGAATGAAAACTTCTCATTCCAACTATCTCATTTCTTCTCTTCTCCTTTGTAGTAGTAGTTTGTAGTAATAGAAGTTCTTAGTCTTCTATTTTCCTTCTTTAGTTCTTAGCAAGTTTCAATTAAATTTACAACAAATTGAATGTATTTTATGTTACTTAGTATAAATATTCTAAATTCTGCAAGGTATAATGTGTTATGTCCTTTGGGTAGCGTGCTACACATTTTAGGCAGCTAGATGTTCTTCGAAAAGAACACTAAGTTAATTGTCATGTAGTGTGCTAGGTGACCTCCTTAGCGCGTTACCGAGGCTCATAACAAAATCTTTTTGTACTCTTTTGAAAACCATAACAACAACAACATATGCTCATATATATATATATATATATATATATATATATATATATCAAAAAGTTCATAGTACTAGAAACCCGTCAAAAATAGTCGCAAAACACCCCATTTGGATTCATACAAAATACTCAAAAAATGGTACCAAAAGATGATGAAAGTTGAAGTGATAGTGAATCTTACGTTGCCTCGTTGAATCAACTTCTCCAAGTTCCTTAAATGATCACTTTTGTTGCTCCGAACCCTTGCTTTTTATTCCAAATTTTCAGATTAATCAAGAGGGAGAGAGTGAGTGAGAGAGAGAGTGTGAGAGAAGGTGGTGGAAATGAAGTCAAAGTTGATTTTTATATCTTCCAATTATCTCTTCTCACATGTATATCCCAATGCCATCAAATGGACATTATTTGCTCCATTTTCAGCCCATAATGACATATAAAATGACTCCAATGTAACACTCTCCCTTGTCCTTAACCAAATAAGTCGTCTCTCGGGCATTCTGACACCCGATTTCGCGTCTAAATCACAACATACACGTACTACCATGCTGTAACCACCAAATGGGCAATACATATTAATTGTTTAACTTATTTAATTCATTTCATGTGTATATTATTTTCCCCGGCCAACGTTTTCATCTTTCAGCCTACCCGACACCCACGTTGACATGCATATCGAGGTGAATATGTATTACACAGTCTCGCACGTCAAACATAACATAAATATAGATATCGCGATGTCGTTTAATCTATTTCAACATAAACATCGCAAGTTAGACAAATCAACACACAAAATAACTATTTACCTAACTTTAGGCACGCCATAGCCTAGCTGCGGGTCCTATGAGCGTCAGAGCTGTTAGCCACGTCTGCAACCAAGTCATTAATAATGAAAAATTTAATTCGGGCCATTGCAAACTTCATTACTATCTTACCCTCTTCCAATGGTAAATGTACTATCCTTGTGGTAGTTGATAGGCTTTCCAAAATGTGTCATTTTACTGCTCTTAGCGCCTATTTTACAGCCCTCATGGTTGTTTTGGTCTTTGTTCAAGAAGTGTGTCGCCTTCATGGGGTTCCTTCCTCAATTGTCTCGGCTCGAGACCTTATTTTCACGAGTAACTTTTGCCATGAACTGTTCAAGCTCCAAGGCACCAAAATGTCCATGAGCAATGCCTATCACCTCTAGAATGAATGGACAAACAAAGGTCTTGAATCGATGTCATGAAACTATCTTTGTTGCTTTGTTTCAGAGGTACCAAACTTATGGGTCTGATATCTTCCATGGGCGAAATTGTCTAACAACGCATATTGGCACTCTGCAATCAAAATGACACCTTATTAGGTTGTTTTTGGTCAGTTGCAACCTTCTCTCCTGGACTATGTCAAAGGGGCTTCTTCTATAGCTAATGTGGATGCTTTATTATCCGATCGTTCATCTACCATTTCAACCCGCAAGGATAACCTTTCTAAAGGTTAACAATGTATGATTGCTTAGGTCAATTCACATAAAACGTCAATCATTTTTGAAGTTGGCGATATGGTTCTTCTCAAACTTCAACCTTATAGGCAATCTTCTTTAGCATATTGTCGGAGTTAGAAACTTAGCAAGAAGTTTTATGGGCCCTTTCGTGTGGTCGAGCGCATTGGCCTTGTAGCTTACCATTTTGATCTTCCCCTGGATGCTCGAATTCACAATGTCTTCCACATCCTTCTTCTGAAAAAATGTTTTGGTGATGCGGCTCTACATCCGACCCCTCTTCCTGATGCTTTTATGGGGTTCTCATCCTTTAATCTCTCCTGTGTCCATCCTTGACACTCGCATTGTTCTCATTCATGGATCACTTGTTACACAGTTGTTGGTTCATTGGATGGCGCAAGCCTAAGATGATGCCACTTGGGAAGATCCATCTTCCTTTCGCCAAATTTTCCCAACTTTAACCTTAAGGACAAGGTTGTTTTTGATGGGGGAAGTAATGTTGCAGGTCCAAATTCGATTATAAAGACGACCCAATCCTGGGAATCAATTAATCCAAGAAGAACTCAACCTAAGCTAAGGAAAAGTACTTGTACGTGCAAACATCCGCAACATCTCGACGATTACGTGTAAGCTAGTTGGTTATGATAGATTTGGTTAGGGGCGTCAGGAGGTTTGTTACGCTAGCTAGGCAGTTTGTAAGGAATGTTAGTGAGGTGGCATTATGAGCCAATCATGTAATAATAGAATCATGTAAGAACGACGAGACTCGTCTCTCATATATATACATATGTAATACAATAGTCAGGGGATATGAACAATTAACCCTTCTTGCTCCACTTTACATTCTTTTCTTCCTTGTTCTCCCTCTCTTCTTCTCTTTGTCTCTTCTCTCCTTTCTCTGAATTCTTCTCACTATTTTCTTTCAATTTATACCCAGATTCTTGATTGACATCATTGTAGCACTTTTTTTCTTAAGAAAAAATTTGAATCATCTACTTTGGTCATCCATCTAATCGGTGCTCGTGTGGTGCACCTCACACATCTTAAGGTGTATCGAACGTCACGTGAATGGTGCCTAAAGATATGGACAAAGTGAGTTACCCTAAGAGCATCTCTAATAGTATGTTGATTGAATGTCAACATAGATTAAATTGACATTAAGATGAAAAAAAGGTCTTCAATAGGAATATGTATTTAGAATGACATGTTTATGTGACATAAAAAACTGAAATTGTCAATTTCGGATGTAAACTCAGACATTCAAATTGGCATCCATATAAGATTTTGTTTCTTTTTTTATATTTTTATTAGCACATTTTAATTAACAAAATTATAAAAATGTCATCTCATCAATTGACGTTCAATCCACATCTATCATTAGAGATCAATTTTAGAGTCCAATGTCTATTTGAGCCAAATGAGATGATATTCTCTTTACGTTGATGACACGACAAGAATTGACGCTCATAATCTGAAATGTTATAACATGGTCATTTTTCTTTTTTACTTGAAAGACACGGATTATCATATTCTACCACGTGTCAAATACAACAATCCAAAAGTTGAGAATTTCCAAGTTTTGATCCGGTACAATTGCAAGCTACATGAGTCCCTAACTTTCACACATGTCTTAAATATATTACATCACTGTAATCAACGCGATGGGCCTGGCGTCCATGAAGGTTGGAAAGGTCCGTTACGTTATCCTAGACAAAATGATTCCAGGCTCATTAAATGTTGTGCGAAGTTGTGTTGCCTAGCTGGTCTACAACCCACGTCCACTACAAACCTCCAAACCACGTGTCAAATCCTTATAAAATACAAAACAAATCTTAGGCACACCGGATCACAAACCCCTCATAAAACCTTCAATTAATTATACTAATGTAACGTGTCATATATCGAGCGTGTCGGCGCCGACACATGCACAGAGCGACAAAATGAGACCGTAACGTCTACCGACACGTGTCAGCGAGAACAGAACAAAAACGGAGTCGGTGCAAGGGAGACTTCGTGTGCGTAACGGTGCGTTGTGTTCTCTGGATTCTCTCGACCGTTATGTTTAAAAAAATAGAGAAATGCTATTGACCAAGAACGGGATACCCGAGATGGACACCCGGTAAAGGTATCCATCCATTCATGCATCAAAATATTTGTACACACATATCAACGCACGATAGATAGACATCATCACCGGGTGTTCCGTCACTGGGTCATCTTAATATTTTCTTAAAAAATATGGAAAACACTAGGATGACCCGGAGACGGACACGCAGGGATTAGGGTTGTCAATTTTTTGTCTGACTTGTCGGCTCGATTTTGTCTGATCTAGAAAAATGGTTTGATCAATAATTTTTTAATTTAGGTTGGATCTAGGCAGGATTTTAATGTCCAAATTAAAATTTGGGCCGGATCTAAACAAGATCCTCTAAGCCCGGACCCAGTTTGAATTTCAAATGATACCTATTTTATTTTGAAAGTATACTTCCATACATATATAATACAATTCACAAAAATAATAATAGAAATAAAGAAGTTGCATAACATGTATATAAAATATATTATTTTAGTCTTGAGACTTAGCTAAATTACTTGAGACAACATTATGCGTTTTATTTTTTAACAAAAAAAAACATTATTATGTCTTGTAATTTAAAATATTAAATACAACTTGAACATTACTTTTTAAAATTATGTCAATGAAGATTATATTATAAGGAATTTACAATGATTTTAATAATTTAAAAACTCGACAAAATCCAGACATTTGGACAACCTGAATTAAAAGTAGATCGGTTTTGGGCAAGGCATAGTTATTCGAATTTATAACTAGGTCGGGTCTAGACAATGCAAATACTCGTTTATATCAAAGGCGGCTCGGACTTGGACTCGTTCGAACCCAAAAAATTGACACCCTTACCCGGGATGGACACTCAGTGATGGTGTCCATCTATCGTGCATCAATGTGTGTGTACACATATCCCAATGCATGAATGGGTGGGTATCCCATTCCGAATCACCCTAGCATTCCCAACAAAATATACTCGACATATAGGAAAATGCTAAAATGATACACCCAAAGTCACACCCATTGTAGGCCTACATTATAAGGAGCTATCGATGCATGCCTCGGAATCACACGTCCTACATATTCTGCACCTAAAATTATTTTTACACATCTTTTTTATATGAGGCCTATGCATCACATTTTGGTGGTGTGACTTTGAGTATGATTTTAAAGTGTGATTCTAGCATCTTTCATACTAAGTAAGCCACCAAAAAAATAAAATAAATATTTTTGAAAAATCACGGTAAATAAATAAATAAAAAGGAAAGGACCATGCTATGGCGCCGCACTTGTTAGTGTATGTGCCATATATGTCGATAACTTGATATGTATGTATACACATATTGATGCAAAAATTATTAGACGTGAATACATGCACGTGGTGACGGGGCACAACAACATTTTGCAAAAAGAAATATGGGCTAGGAGGAAGAGCATGTGAGGTGTTGAGCAGAGATAGCGCAGAAGTTATTTTGGGCCATGTGGCAGTCACATGTCGCATCAACGTGTGGGACCATGGTTTCTACGAGAGATGTTGGGGTGTGGTGGGATGTTGGTTAGTTCAGCAGCTCCCATGTTTGTGTATGGGGCACGTGCAGTGCTAATGGGATGATTCCTTCTTTCATGTGTGGAAGATTGGAAGCTATAACAACTTGAAATTGGTAATTAACACGGGTGATGACTTTTTTAAAGTTTGTAGATTTTTGTAAATTTTTAAAAACTTTGATAAACTTTTAAGTAAGCTTCTTTTTGATGACTTTTATCAACATTTAAAATTTTTAGTCACTTTTATGAACTTTTTAAACATGATTTTGATTGATACTACTAAGTTTTTGTGATTTTAATATTGAAACAAATATTTTGCACTTTATTATAAAAAGACAAATAATTATATTTATTTTTCTTAAGAACTATTATTAATTTTTTAAAAGTATTTTTATATTTTAATAAAAAATCATATAGACATAGTAATGAATTACGACTATCAAGATAGTAACATAATAAATAAGTAAATAAATATCAACAAAATAAATATGCAAATGAATAATCTTTTAGTGGCAAAAAAGAACCAAGTAATATCATTGTGTGTAAAAGTTTTGCACTTTTTTTGACTTAAGTAAAAAAAAATTATATCTTTTTCCTTAAGAATGATAGTTTAAAATTTTTAAAATGCACTTCTTGCATTTGAAAAAAAAATACATGATTATTTTCTCCAAAAATAATAATATTACATTTTTTGATATTATAATTATACGCTTAATAAACAAAACTTCTTTGTAAAAAAATCCTATAAAATTTACAATGATGCCAAAGTGAGATCTTGTTAATAACGACATCATTTTCATTTTCATCAACATAAACATTAGAATATATGAGTGAGCAATGAAATTCACGAGTTATTGAGTGATTTGAGAAGTTGATAAAAACAATTGATAAGAAAAGACATTATGAACAATGAAGTCCTTATTGAATAAGAGAACCAACAAAAATTAGAAGTCTCTAAAAGTTTTTGGGTTGAGGTGATGAGAAGTTGGGAATTTGTTTATGTGTATTTTATACAAAAAGTCTATAAAAGTCGAGATTTGTAACCAAACTAAAAAAGACATCAAAAAATTAAATACACCTTACTTTTAGAAACTCTCTAAAAGTTTAAATTGAATACCCCAAAACTTTTATAAACTTTTAAAAAGTCTATAAAAGTTCACATTGAATACACCTTACTTTTAGAAACTCTCTAAAAGTTTTAATTGAATACACCTAAACTTTTTTAGTAATTAAAAGTAACAAAAGTCTATTAAAATCTCAATTGAATACACCCTGTAAGAGTAGTTTGATACTTGGATTTTTAAGTAAGTAAAGGTTTCAGTTTCGAGCTATAAGAATGTAGTTGATTTTTTTGAGAGAGCATTATCTTTATGTAAGTCGAACTAGCTCAAGTCTGGATTAATTTTTCAAGATCTGATTAGGTAATAAGAAAGTAAAATCAAAATAACAAGGCCAACTTTTTTAATTTAACCATCATTTGGTTCATTTTTGCCAATTTACGATGAAGTTTTGTTATCAGAGGGGACGCGGAGTTAACTCACAGTGAAGTTCATATTTTTATGTTTGGTTCAACTTTGAACTTAAAGGAGATGTAAATTTTAAAATAATAAAATATATGAATTGACATAAATATCATTCAAACAAGATATATGGAAGTTGGTAACCAAAAGGTAATTAATAAAAAGTAATTGTGTCCATACAAGTTTCTAAGAGATTACTCCCCTAAAAGAGGTGAGGTAGTTATCTCACACCAAGGATGTGAGTTGAGAGATAACTCGTGGAGGAGTTGAGTTTATGAAACCAACCAAACAAAATTAATTCCAACTCTCCCGCCAGTTATCTCACACCTCTCAACTCCAACCCCAACTAAATAAGACCTTAATCGACTGTCAAGAGCAAGTGCCAATCAAAAACTTTATTTTCATTAAATTAGGACCTGTTTGGTTGGAATCGAAAAAATCTTTCCTTACTTATTTTATGAAATATTAGTTTTTTTAATTATTAATATATAAGACCAGTGAGAGAAGCCAAAACATCTCTTGTGAGATGAATGCGACATCGCTTATTAACAAGGCAAAGTTTAAGAAGGTCGTGAGTTTGATTCACACTAAAGTGAAAAAGATAAGACCATCAGAAGAATAATATTTACGTAGATGATAGAAAAGAAATTAGGTTTATACATACATAAATTCAAGATATAATGTCCCATTTTCATCATTAATGTTATAATCTCTTCACACTTATGCATTACGATCGTCGATTTTCCCACTCGTTTTGTTTGAAAAAAGAGGCAAGAGTGGGAAATTTGGCAAAAGTGAAAAAACAAAATCTCTAAAGAAAAACTTCATTAACCAAAGGGGTGTGGTGAGATGATAAGGGTCCGTCCATCATTTATGATCAAAGGTCCTGAGTGCGAACCCTTAGAACGGAGAAACTTTAAAACTCTTGGCCATAAGTTATCGCTCTTGTTATCATGCATGTCTCAAAGTCTGGGATTAGTCGAAGCAAAAGCTTCAAAGACCTAAACCAAAAAAATAAAATAAAAAAATTTCGTTAAAACATAAAAAAACTTTTTCTTGCTCTCAAGAGGTGTCGTGTAGTGGCAAAGAAAAGAGCACTTTAACTCTAATTAAGGTAAAGGTCATGTGTTTGATTCTTGACTACAACTACATTAATTATATTTCTTTGGTTTCTCCTAGATTATGAAATTAGGGGGCTCGACTAATTTCCTAAACTAATTCCTATGAAATTAGTCGAACAAAAATAAGGAGAGGTTGAAAAAAGTTCGGACACCCATGATTATCAATAAAAAAAGAACATTTTTCCTTTTCCTAGAAGAACAATGTGCAATGAAAACTAATTAATGGAGAAATGAAAGTAATGAAGTGATGAATATTGTCAACTCAATAGTGCGCATTAGATGGCTGTAAAGATGAAATGCTTTGGATGAGAAAGTAGAGTTGTAATCCCAAATGATAGTCAAAAGGAATTTAGGCTGGAGAAAAAAAAAGAGAACAAAATGTGCGATTGCAGCTGTAAGTGTACTTATTTGTAGAAATTGTGTTCTCTTACTTTCGATTTTCTGCACAGCTACACAGCCACAAAAATATTAAAGGAGAGTATTTGTTATGGGCTAAGAGTGCAGGACAAATAGATGAATTCCTCTTAAACATTTTGACAAAAAAGGACCTCTCAAACCATGATCATCTCCACAAATATAGCCGTAGAATGTTATATAGTGCTCCAACTACAATATTCAATACATTATTCTTTCCGTTTGTTGCTGAAGAATAGGGTATCAAAAAAAGGAAAAAAAAAAGAAGCTTTTGAATTTCCTTGTATTGTATATTTGTATTAAATAAATTTAAGTGAAAGGGGAAAAGAAAAATAAAAAGTAGTGGAGGCAACAAGTAGAAATAGAGGCTCACTTAGTTTTCAAGGGGGCCTAAAAACATGCTATAAGTCCATAGGATGGGAATGGCAGCTTGGTGAGATTTTTTTTTTTTTTGCTAGATGTTAAAATTTTCCATTCTATAAAGCATACCATGAGTTTCATTGAATCAAGCGCCATGGAAGAGTTGAATTCATGTAGCCGTCCTCAACTAATTTAAAATTAAGGTTATTTTGCATTTTATTGTATTGATCCATGGCAAATTCTTGAGACTGTAACAAACAACAACCTACTTTAAATATTTTGGCAACACTATGGCAAAATCAGCTAGTATAAAAAACACCTTTTGGAACATAGTCACACAAATACCTTCCAGTTATTAGATTTTTGATTCAATGGAATGCCTAAGTTAAGTTGTGGAGAAAAGGGGAAGTGTGTATTAATTGAGGGCTCGAGGTTTTGAGTAGAAGCTTCACCAAAATGTTATGGCAAGTTGGTGTTCTCAATCCAAATTTAAAACACTTATTTATTTATTTTTTCAAGTAAACTCGTAACACATTCTTTATTGACTTGAATATCCGGTGCGATGCCATTCTTAACAATTGTATCATTAAGTATCATATTTGAGTAATGAGGATATCTAAAATAGTAAATATTTTAGTATGGCCGTGTTTCTTTTCCTCTCAAATTAGTAAAAAACTCCTAAACCAAGCTTTAATGCCTTTTCTTCCTTCTCTAAAAAAACTCCCTTTATTTTCACCCCAACAAAAAAAAACCTCCCTTTTATCTTAAACACCATATTGTATGGTTAATATGTTGTCTTGTTTGCATCTCATTGTATGTTTCTGAATGATGAACAAGCTACGACGTGCCTTGAAGCGCGCAATGTCTTGCCCTAAATAATGTAAGCCAACCATTGTCCTAAAGCTTTATAGCAATCATGATTAGTACTATAACTTTTCAAGGAATGAAGCCCCTAGCATTGCAACACTGTTGTAGGGCTTACATGTTCCCTTGTTTCCATTACCTTGTTTTTTCCTGAATCATTCAGAAAAATATCCAAATGAAAGATCACAAATTTAGCATATGCATTGACCATTTAGGCTATGAAGAAGCTATATGATAAACAAAGGACAAGAATCCAAGATTAAATTGATATTCAAACAAATGCTTCATAATGACTTAAAAAGACAACATAAATTATTAGCCAAATGTAATGGAGGAAAGCACTGGAGCTTCACCAAAAAAGGGAAAAAGAGATGCCTATGCAGTGTGCGCATAATCTCTTTTTGCCAAGTGATATTCAAGTTAAATCCCCCAAATCTAACTACAGTAGAAAGCTATGAGCAAAACTGCCTAAATCCCAATCGAAAAAAGATGAGATCCATGCCGCAAAAACAAAATAGCACCAACAGTTATAATAGCAAAATAACAAATGTTTCAAGCCTAAATCAGGTAATGGCCTTGTTTGTTCAGCTTGTGCTCTTGCTTATGAGCGATGTGGCACTCAATAAGCAGCTTTTGCTCTGTTTGGTTACATTTAGGACTGAGGCTATGTTGTTGTATGCTCTTGCTTATCGCCGATGTGGCACTCAATAAGCAGCTTTTGTTTTTGTTTGACGTGGTGTTTATGTGGCAACCAGAACTGCCTAAAACAACCATATGGTGCGATTTTCAAGAGAATCTCCCTGCATGCTTTTTGCTTTTCATAAGCACTTATCCACATCATTAATGCATAAGTTCAAAGCATAAGCTAAGCTGAACCAAACAGGGCCAATGTAAGATAACAGCAAAAGAACAAATTTCACTGATATAGATGAATTTGATCATACCCGATTTTCCGTGCCAACAGTAGATGGGTATATCTATAGATGAATTTGATCATATTTGACTTTCTATGCCAATAGCAGAAGGGTTTTCTGGAAGGATCTCATGACAGTGATCGTGAAAAATTACCATTCAGCACACGAATTCGCTGCTGTTCATAATAACCTGTGAAAATGATATTTTAAAATTATACAACCATCCGTTCCTCCTCCCATTGCATATGTAGCTTCTTTGAAACAAGCGTGGATCCAATAATGCTCATTCTATCTCTGCTGGTCGTCTGCATGTCTTCAAATGATCATCTCAAAAGATGTCTTTTAAATTCCCCAGGCTGAACTCTGCTTACAGCAGGAATGCTTTCTCTACTGTTTGATAAATTTATCTTTTGCATGAACTTTACTGAGCAACTTGCTGTAATTTTGGTTTCGACTTCCTCCCCCTCAAGTTTATCAATAAGATGGCAATCAACAGGAGCGAAAGAACTACTACCATTGTCAAATATCCATACAAATTGTTAAACCCATTGTTCTCCCCACTACAAAAAAAACAGCAAATCAGAAACGAAATTAGAAACGGAAATAAGTTTCGTTTCTAAATCAGAAACGGAATTAGAAACGGAAATAAGTTCCGTTTCAAAATAAAAAAGTTAGCGACGGAATTGAGATGGAAACATTCACAGACGGATTTGAGACGGATCAGAGACGGAATTAGAGACGGAATTAGAGACGGAATTTAATTCCGTTCATCAAATGTAAGATAACAGCAAAAAATGGCGCCAACATTCCTACCAAAACTTTATTTTGTTATACCCGTTCATCAAATCTCGAGATTTGTGACAACAAATCTCGAGATTTCTCTTTACCCCCTCCAAAACCCCCTCGTCGTCCTCCCCACCACCGAAAGCCACCGAAAGCCCTAACTAAGCAAACCCACCGCGCGATTCGATCTCATCGTCTTCGCTGTCTCTCCCTATACTCTCGTCTCTCCTCTCTCGGTCGCGCCGTCTCTCCTGGCCACCGGCCCCCAAATCTCCAACCCCCACAAATCTGGTGTTTCTGTTCCGTTGCTCTCAACTCTCTCTCCCTGGTCTCTCCGTCTCTCTCCGATCCACCACCCCAAAATCCCCAACCCCCAACAAGTCGTCCTCGCACTACATTGCTCCCTGGTAGCGCTGCCCTGCTCTGGTCCTGTTCGGTTGTCTTGCACCATTTCAGTCCGCGCCTCTGCTCCTCTCGGCTCTCACTTCGTGCTCTCATTTAGTCCCCTCTTCGATCTCTGGTCGGTGGTATTGTGCTCTCATTCATTCCGCGCCTCGCTGTGCTTGATTGGTGAGTTCTCCCTTTTTCCTCTCGAACCATTGTTTTTGGTGAATTGGCAGTGACATGTTATGTAGGTGTTCCTTGCTATTTTATCATATCTTGATGTTGGTTTACCTATTTAAATGTATAATTTAAATAAATTTGATTTGGTTGTAACTTTACCAGTATGTCTCCCTTGCTATTGTATGATATCTTGATGTGTATAACTATTCAACTATCATAAGTGATATCTTGATGTCTTTGTTATATGTTCGGTGTCTCTCTTGATGTGTTATGTAGGTGTTCAACTAACATTTATAAAAAGAACAAGTTTCCACTTCCTTTCAGTCTAATGAAATCAAGAATTTTCGTTCAGTATTTTTGTTCAAATTTATCATGTTAGGCATTGTTTTTTATTCCTTGCTATTTTATTATGTTTGGTTATGCTATTCTGAAATGCCAAAAAATTGATAATAGGTGCAATGATCTGAAATATGAAAATCTAATTCTGAATATACTAGGTATTACTTTGATCATAGTTCTTTGCATGATTCTTGATCTCATTCAAGAGCTTAGTGAACGAAGTGATGGTTGTGGCTATGTCTTCATCGGAGCCAACTCTGAAAGTCTCATAGTGCCCCTCGATTATCAACTTTTTTCTTCACTTGATGTTTACCTTTATAATGTACCCTAAGCTTCTCCTTCACTTCCTTAGTTGTTTGACAAGCCCTAACTCTGTTAAATTTGTTCTCATAAAGCGAGAAAAAAATTATTCATGGCTTGATCATTGGAGAGCTCAATCTTGGTCTCCTCAATGATGGATTCTCTCATGGCCCTGTTCGATGGACTCGTACCTATTCTCAATTGACTCCCACAAAAGTCTAATTTTCACCCTAATATAGAACTTCATCCTTACTTTCCAATGAGCATAGTTGGTATAGATAAAAAACACTTTGAATTTTCAACTCCCTATCCTTAGTTCAATGAAAAGTTAAAACAATTACTTTCTAATCCATGCATCTTACATATTTATGATGAGGTAAATAATCCAGTTAGAGGAATATCGAATAAATGTTGTTGTACTTTGCATTTCGTGCGTTGCATTCAATTGCATTCAAACATTAATACTTTTCCAAAAACCATTGATAATTCATTCCTTGTTTACCAAACTCGCGTGTACAAATCCTCAAGATAATAATTAAAAAATGATGCGAGGACAAAATTAGATATTAAAGTAAATTTGATCTATCACCATTCTAGCATTTCTTAATAAAACTTATAATTATATAAGTCATTCCATGACTAGAGTGATCTAATTACATCTATCATCATATGAAAAGAGACATTACATTACAATACGATCATAAATGAAACCTGAGACATCGTGTAACGCCGACTAGTTAGAAAATTAATGACTTTCTAACTTTGTCAATTTATTCTCTATTCATGAGTTCAACAAGAACCTCTTTCTTTCACTTAGCTATCAATTTCTTCTAGATTGTCTTGATCGCTATTCCGATTTACACTATTCTCCAATTAGTGAGATTTTCTATCATCTTAATCATTATTATTTCATTACTTGAATAGACAACCGACTCGACAACGGTTACGTTCGAATATGAATGTCGTCTACAAGTAGAGACTGGATGTACAACCGGCTCGACAACGGTTACGTTCGAATTGAATTTGCGGCGAAGGTTAAAGAATTCATATCATTTGCCAAACAACATTGTCCTACATACCAAAGTGAAAAGAAGATTAGATGTCCGTGCAATTTTAAGAAATGTCGACTTGTACCGCACTGGTCGTCGAAACGGTTGAGTACCACATATGTAGGTATGGATTTGTCCCGGGATATCACTTGTTGGTACGAACATGGTGAGAACGGAGATGAAGGCCCGCAAAACTTTTACGAAATGGATAGCCATATTGATGATGCTTGATGTGGGAGGATACGATCCGACACCTTACCTCGAGATGCTACACAACGTGGTAGGTCCAAGTTTCAATTGGAATGACGTGGAAGAATCACCAAACCCCAAGCACGCTAACTATATGACATGATTGATGCAAGTAGGGAACAATTGTGGCCCGGTTGAGAAACCATGACAACGTTGTCCGCAATGGCAAGATTACTTGCGATCAAGTCTCGAACATCATATATCTCGAACGAGGGTATAATGAAATCATTAAACTCATGAAGGATTGTTTGCCAAATGACAACTCATTGGTTGAAAATTTTTATGCCACTAAAAGACTAATGCGAGATCTAGGTCTACCTGTTGAGAAAATAGATTGTTGTGAGGACCAATGTATGATTTATTGGGAGTGGACTCAGAGTTGACGTCATGTAAATTTTGTGGGAAATCACGATACATTGCACATCGACGAGGTCGTGGTCGGAACACAAAAACCGCCCTTGCAAAAGAATGTACTATTTCCCTTTGGGCCCTCGGTTGCAACGATTGTATGCGTCGAGTCAACCGCAAAACATATGCAATGGCATGGAGATCATTCATCGCCAGAAGATGTTATGCAACACTGTTCTAATTCGATTGCTTGGAGACATTTTAATGACGTCAATAGCGACTTCGCCACAGAGGTTCGGAATGTTCGTTTAGGATTGTGCACCGATGGTTTTCAAGTATTTGGGCTTTTCGGAAATCGTACTCTTCGTGGCCCGTGATTTTGACTCCTTACAACCTTCCACCGTCGATGTGCATGAAATCGAGTTTATGTTCTTAACGGTTATCGTTCCCGGACCGACCAGCCTAAAGCACGTGTTCCTTCACCGCTTGTGAAAGAGTTGCAAGATTTATGGAACAATGGGGTGATTACATACGACGTCTCCACCAAGACAAATTTTCTCATGCGAGTTACCCTTTTATGGACTCGTTAGTGATTTCCCGCATATAGCATGTTGTCCAGGTTGGAGCACACACGGTAAGTACGCTTGTCCATATTGTATGGAGGATACAAATGCATTTCAATTGCGAAATGGTGGTAAGACATCGTGGTTCGATCACCCACAAGTCGTTTCTTGGCGAAGTCATCACCATTAAGGAAAGACAAAAAAAATTTCATTAGAGGCAAAATGGTCATAAATGATGATCCGCCCGCTTTGCGTTCTGGTGAAGAAATTTTGTCAGAAATTGAATCGTTTGGCTTGATGAAGGTGACAGAAATCGAGCTGAATCTGTGAATGGGCGGATAGCTAAGAATTCGGGATGGAGGAAAAAAGCATATTCTGGGACTTGCCGTATTGGAAGACAAACTTGATCCGCCACAACTTAGATGTCATGCACATTGAGAAAAATGTTTTTGACAACATATTCAACACTATTATGTGTGTACCGGGCAAGAGTAAGGACAATGCAAAATCGAGGCAAGATATTCGTGAATATTGTCACCGACCTTCTCTACACATTGATTCGGCGACAAATACTTACGTCCTTGGGTGTTATGCTCTTGATACATCAAAAAAAACAAAAATTGTGCGAGTGGGTTGAAAAGTTGTGTTTTCCTGATGGTTACGCATCGAATCTTGGTCGATGTGTAGATCCAAAGAATCTGCGAATGTTCGGTATGAAGAGCCATGATTGTCATATATTCATGCAACGGTTGATACCAATTGCATTTAGAGAACTCCTCCCAAACCCGGTTTGGGTTGCAATTAGCGAATTAAGCCTTTTTTTCCGATCCCTAACTGCGAAATGCGTCAGTATCCAAGATATGGAGGTCTTAGAGTCTAAAATACCAAAAATCATATGCAAGTTGGAAAAAATATTCCCTTCAAGCTTATTTGACTATATGGAACACCTACCAATCCACATGGCCTACGAGGCCCGTCTAGCCGGTCCCGTTAAATTTCGATCGATGTATCCATTTGAGGGGTACTATCTTGAGCCCTTGAAATTATTTTCCCATTCAATAGGTTTTATATCAACATTTCCTATAACATTCATACATGTACCTTAAACATTCGAAGAACAATGTGCGAAACAAAGCGAAGGTTGAGGGCTCCATGTGTAATGCTTATTTGGTCGAAGAGGTCACATCCTTTTGTTCTTACTACTTCGAAGATCACGTCTTTACGTTGCATGACAAAGTGCCACGTAACGACGATGGCGGTCTCGGGCCCACACCGAACTTCGTCGACAATTTCTCAATTTTCACTTATCCTGGTCGACTCATGGGCAAGTCGAAGGAGCGGTACTTAACGAGCGGGAGTATAATGTCGCTCATTCGTACATACTTGCGCTCAATTGTCCGAGAGATCGCTCCTTACGTCCGAATATCTGTCACTTTCATTCAATAATGCAAGACATTCATTGTTCATATTTTAGTAAGACAACCTACTTACATGTTCGTTTTTCTAGGATATTCGTCGATGAAATCACTCAAGCAATGGGGAGTCGGAAGTTGATAGTAGTCTAGAGCACAACTTCCCCATTTGGTTTCAAACATATGTAAGGTCATTACTTTTGTACGTTATAGATTCATAAATTTCTTCCATAAGTAATGTGTCATATTGCATATCTAATTTTTTTTTTAATAGGCTCGAATTCTATAGTTGACGAGACGCTCGTTGATCTTTCTGTTGGTCCTAGTCGATCATGTACTGTCTACCCTGGTTACCTTGTTAATGGGTATAAGTTCCACTCGCAACATATGACGTTAATAGATCGACGCAGAGCAGCGATGTTTTGGTGAAGGGTTCAAACTACGCCGATGTTTCCCATAACTATTATGGAGTACTACAAGAGGTTGTGGAGATTGAGTATACCGGCCTCAAGCGTGTGGTTTTGTTTAAGTGTGAATGGTATGACCCTACACCGAATCTTGGTGTGAGCACTCACCCAACACTTCAATTGGTAGAGGTTCATCGAAGTCGACGATATAACAACTACGAGCCATTTGTACTAGCAATGTAAGCCACTCAAGTGTACTACCTTTCGTACCCTTCTATGAGGAACGACCGACAAGAATGGCTAGCAGTTTGTTGCTGTCAGCCAAAATTCACTGACGAGGAAACTAGTTAAGACGATAATGACCAGGGCTCGGTAGAGATTGCTTTCCAAGATGGGATGCCCACCACGTGCGTAGTCGATGATGCAATCGCCGATATCAACAATCTGGATGATCCGACTGGGACTCGATTCATTGTTGAAGCGGGTCCAAGTGAAGAAGTTTATAGTGGAGATGATTTAGAAGAAGAATCCTCACCTTCTACTCATGAGAGTGAATTTGAAACGGATGATAGCGAATAATGTATGTATATGATATGTCAACGTTCAATAATGTAGTTACTTTTATCAGCATGGATCCTGTGTTATTAAGTCCAATCATTTAGACTAAATTTCTAATTTTTGTATGTCCTCTTTCTCTGATGTTTTATTGCTATTTTGTTAGGTTTCATGGCGGGAGGTGGTCATCCCCCACGTCGAGGTTTCCCGTTAGGAGGACATCGTCAAGGCGGAAGAGGTGCAGCACCGACCTCTGGCGGGAAAATACCGACTGGGCCTCATGGTCAGGCCACACGAGGGGTCCATAGAGGTCGTGGCGGTCGAGGTCGTGGGTCGATACCTGCATTATCGATTCCGACTTCTCGGTCTCTCGAGCAAGATACAGCCGCAGCGTCACCTTCCCCTTCCATACCGTCGGCGTCGTCTGTACCATCATCATCGTCATCAAGGACTATACCAAATATGCACTTCCAGTCACCATCTCCGACATCAAGGACTCCTTTACCCACGAGGCCTACACCCCCAGCCACAGCATCACCGGCAGCATCCCGACAAGACGACGTATGAGCAGGGTTGGAGGTGACAGCCCTCCGCGCCACCTCGGAGGACAGGATGGAGCCCCCTCGCGTGCGGGGATCCCTATCGACTGATTGCCAATGATACGTAAGTTTGTGTTTGACTCTTATATGTTGTTTTAAATATGGATGTCAATTATTGAAGAAGTAGTTAAGGTGATATGCATGTTCATGAAACACAGGGAGTTGCATCCTTTGCATTTTTGTGCACGGAGGATGACAAAAGTTTTCAAACGATGGATGATTCCTGAAGGGTATTGTTGGAAGTGGGTACCGCCTCATCATAAAGACCAATCCTGGCGCCAATGGAAGGTAAACAAGACTACTAAATGCCTTATGATTTATACTATTTTCTCAATGTCTCGTAACAATGACAATCGCCAATTTGTAGTTATTTTTTAGATGGGATGACGCGATTCTCGAGGATCTCATTCGAGCGGCGTACGACAAAGGCTTGCATGCACAAGGTACACCGCATTGATGCACAAGTTAAAGAAGAATCGTGTGCAGCCGGTTTACGTTACAGATGAGGCATGGAGGAGATACTTGGAATACTGGGAGAGCGAGGACTTCCAGGCTAGGTCTAGGCAAGCGACGGAGAATAAGAACACAGAGGTCGAAGGCCCTGAGACTGGACCCTCGAAGCACGTGGTGGTTCCGTGTCTTTTGTGTCTTTGGTAAGTTTTTTTGTAACATCTTGGATATTTTTTACATTTATACACTGTTCACTTTGGTCCTGCACGCAACCGATTCATCCGAGACGCCACCGACTGTGAATGAATTGTATTTGCATCTCCACACCGTAAATCACGACAGGATGACATTCATCGATACTAGATCAGAGCGGTTCTATGTAAGTATAGAAATTATATGTAAAATAGTATTAAGTTTACTTTAACCCATATCATGTATTTTGTTTGTTGTTCATATCCGCAGGATAGGCTCCAGAGCAGACGTCAGGAGTTGACCCGGGCTACACCGGACCAATCGGTGGAGGATGAGGCGGTGTACCTCAATGTGGCGGGTGAGTGTCCCAAAGGACGTGTCTACGGACTCGGGTCCTTAGGGAGAAAGAATAGGAGATACGGAGATCCTGGTGCTAGCACGTCGGAGATGCCGGATGTGGTGCCGCGGGGAGAGTTCAATGTCAATGCGGAGCAATTACGAAAGGTTATGGAGTTCATGCAGCAGCATCTCGGGATGAACATGGACGAAGCAGGCCTAGCTCAGCAACAACCACCACCACCGCCACCACCACCGCCACCTCATGACCAGCAACAACTGCCGAAAATAGATCCGGTCGATCCACCTCAACAAGGGGACAATGTTGAGCGTGAGACGTAAGCGTGGCTCTCGAGAGATGAACAGCTTGGTGATACATATGTATTTTACTTGTTGTTTGTGTAAATTCTTAGATTAAACGTTTGCCTTTGTAGACAACTTTAGCAATTCTTCGAATTACTTTATGATTGACACTTCTTTTCGTGCATATTTAGATTGATATTCCATACATTATCGTGGATTTTACTTTTTTTGACCTTTTCCTCCCCAAATGTTTTTTTATGTAAAGTAAAATATACTATAACTACAGAATGTTTGCATAATCCATGGGAGAAGAAAACATGCTGGCTGTTGTGTGCAAGTTTTATGGCGTTGCGCAGTTATCTAGAGTTATCTGAGAAAGTGGTATAATTGATAGGGAACAATATTTTCATGAATAGAAATGAAAAATCATAAAGGCTCGTTTTTCGTTCATCTATGTTGAGAACATGTAGGCTCTTGTTCTTCTATTATCGCATGTCCCTATTAGAACAAGTACATGTTCTCAACACGGATGCAAGTTTTCTTCTGAAGATGTTGCCCATGGATTCACACAACGACCAACATGTTTTCTTCTCCCAATTCTCGCAAACATTCTATATACTTATAGTATATTTATTTAACATAAAAAAAAATTTTGGGGAGGAAAAGGTAAAAAAACTAAAATCCATAATAACTTATGCATGAACTGGGCTTCCAAGGCAACTAAGATATACAGAGGATAAAGGAAGAACACATTTACCTGCAATTCATGGTGGACTCGTTCATCTCAAAGGTATGCATCCAATAATCTAGGTTCTAATAAAAAGTACTATCTCAGCCTTATCCATGGTAACAAATGGCTATTTGACATTACTCCTTTTAGCCATTGCATGCTAATTTGTTTTCGATTCCATGGTGGTTTGTTGAAGCCTGATGTAGTGGAGGGTACTGATGATGAAGTTCCTTAGTTCTTTTTTTGCAGTTTTCAACATGTTGCTATTTGTTAGTTGTTGAGCTACCTATCTCATGTTGTAATAGAGAGTTTGGAGTTTGCCTTGCTGGGACCTCACTGAGACAAGCAAGAGAGACGATGGCATTGATCTTTTAAAAGACAAGCAAGCTCTTCAACGCCTCACTGAGACTGCTGAGAAAGCTAAGATGGACCTTTCATCTTTGACTCAAACCAACATTAGGTATTATATTTTTTCTTTATGCTGCCTTCTTCTTCATTTTTTTTTTTCTTTTTGACAAATTGTACTTAATAATTTATTAATTGTTTATATATTTGACAGTTTGCCTTTCATCACTGCTACTGCTGATGGTCCTAAACACATTGAAACCACTATTACAAGGGCAAAGTTTGAGGAGTTGTGTTCTGACCTCCTCGATAGGTATTGCAATCATTTCCATACTGAATATGTTTATAGCTGTATAGTTTTACTGAGATGCTGCCTTCTTCTTCATTTTTTTTTTTTCTGGGATTATTACTTTTTCTGGAAGGCTTAAAACCCCAGTTGAGATTTCCTTGAGGGATGATGTAATGTGTCACTTCTTTTCTTCTTTAGATTAACACTTGCAATGGCTGGTATTGCGATCATTTTACACCTACCAATCCCAATAGTCCTAAGCCGTGGACTGAAAATTGGACTGGCTGGTTAGTTAATTCGCATTATATTCACTGTTTCCTTAAATTCCAAGAAAGTTTTCTGATCTTATATATCATTTTCCTAAGAAGAAAACTACTTTGCTCAATTCAGGTTCATGGCTGGGGTGAGCCAGATCCTCACAGAAACAAATTACCAAATTGCAATGGCAGTTGCCTACAATACTGCCAAGGTAATTGTTATATATGGCTATTAGACATTACTCCTTTCACTACAAAAAAAACAGCAAATCAAAAATGGAATTTTCCGTCTCTGATTTGCAAAAATTATGTCTCTAATTGCAATTAGAAACAGAATAGAGACGGAATCAGTTCCGTCTCTGAAAACGTCGTCGCTGATTCGATCAGAAACGAAAAATTGATTCCGTTTCTGATTAGAGACGGAATAGAGACGGAAAAAACCCGTTTCTGATTAGAGACGATTTAGAGACGGAAATTAGAAACGGAACAGAGACGGAATAGAAATGGAATTTATTTCGAAATGGTACATTTGTAATTGCATTTCGTCTTTGATTCCGTTGCTGATTAGCAACGAAATCAGAGACGGAATTAATAAATTTATGAATTCCGTCTCCGATTCCGTTTCTAATCAGCAACGGAATCTGAGATGGAATCAGAGAGGGAATGCAAATACTCCGTCTCTGATTCCGTCGCTAATCAGAAAAGGAATCAGCGACGGATTTTTCCATTTCTGATTCCGTCTCTGAATCCGTTTCTGATTAGCGACGAAATTAGAGACGAAATTCTTATTTTCGTCTCTGATCCGTTTGTGATTCATACATATATTTCTGGAAAATTAGAGACGGAATAGCAACGGAATGTTTGACTTCCGTTGCTAATCCGTCTCTAATTTTCTGTTTTGTTTAATTATGACACATAAACATAATCCAATTGGTTCTCCAACCTAAAAATTCAAATTACAACCATATAACCTACTCCATCGCCTGCACCCACCCCCTCCAACAACTCCTTGGGGGTGCTAACATCCCACAAAAAAGCCAAATTGCACATTCATACATCGATAATATATATCAACAAATATTCAAAAGAGAAAGAAAAAATGTGAAACTCAAAATTAGCAAAAAAATTTATATATCCACGAAAAATTGTCATGTATTACAAAAGCTCCAAATTTGGAAGTATACACAAAAACCACCAATCCTATTGTTCAACAAGCCAAAAAAAAAAAGAACACTTACAATCCTATAAATATGCGCATAAAGAATTAAGTTTAATAACCAAGAACAAAATCCATCTAATGTTCAACACATCAAATCACCAACACTCCAACATGACTGGTCAGAATAAGAATAGCAAAAAGGACTTCATATAATAACTATAACGCAGCTTTGAAGCATTTCTGATTCTCCATCTGAGGACAACAACCAATGATTATGCACCTGAAAAAAGTAGGCAAAGGAGAGATTATTGAACTAAGGATGTACATTGGAAGCGAATGAGAAAAAATGGTGGATTTGAAGAAACATAGAAAGTAATAATAATCATACATAAAAAGTAGGCTTCGAACCTATTTTTTAATTTCTTTACGATTGAGTTTGCTTTGGTCTTTTGTCAATTCAACATATATGTAGGTAGAGAGTACTAGAGCTAATAAGGAACATGAAAGAAAATTAACTCATATTAAACATTAAATACAACACCATAGTCAATACATGAAGTTCCTTAGGGAGACCCAATTTTCATTCAATTCAAAAGAAGACAACAACGACAACAAGTCGTAATAAAACACTGAAACAAAGTAGAAACAACACACACATTGTTGACTTTGATTTAGTTCTTTGAAAATTAAGATGAAAGCATTAACAACATTATGGGGATTGTAATAGGTGCAATGAGAATAACATGGAGCTTTTAGCATTAAAACAAGAAGAATTGAACTCCTTCGCTTGAGTTGGATTATTTATCAAGCTTTGTAAGGCATGCATTTCAACATGTATTTGATAATGGTGAAGTACAAGAATGCTAAAAGGTAAAAACTGAAAGTTAAGCACAAACCTTTATCAAAGCAAGATTCACATCCATCAATCTTGATAGGAAGTCATCATCTCATCCACCAACACTGCTGTGTGCTCCATTACAATACCACCATGTGTTCCTACTCAAAAAAAAAAAAAAAAACAGGTCCTCTCTCTCGCATGAAGAAAAAAAAAAAACTCATATGTTGCGGATAGGATACATACATTGATGGATGCGCCTCTTCCTTGATCTGCTGCATTTAAAAAAAAAAAACATAGCAGAACAGAGATGATAAACAACCCTCACAATGCCCTCTATTTTCCCAACCTCTCTGTCAGGGTTAAATGGGTCATTAAGTTGAGTTGGATTATTTATCAAGCTTTGTAAGGCATGCATTTCAACATGTATATGATAATGGTGAAGTGCAAGAATGCTAAAAGGTAAAAACTGAAAGTTAAGCACAAACCTTTATCAAAGCAAGATTCACATCCATCAATCTTGATAGGAAGTCATCATCTCATCCACCAACACTGCTGTGTGCTCCATTAGACTGAACTAGCCATGTGTTCCTACTCAAAAAAAAAAAACAGCTGAGGTCCTCTCCTGCAGTGAAGAAAAAAAAACTCATATGTTGCGGATAGGATACGTACATTGATGGATGCACCTCTTCCTTAATCTACTGCATTTAAAAAAAAACATAGCAGAACAGAGATGATAAACAACCCTCACAATGCCCTCTATTTTCCCCAGCCTCTCTGTCAGGGTTAAATGGGTCATTAAGTTGAGTTGGATTATTTATCAAGCTTTGTAAGGCATGCATTTCAACATGTATATGATAATGGTGAAGTGCAAGAATGCTAAAAGGTAAAAACTGAAAGTTAAGCACAAACCTTTATCAAAGCAAGATTCACATCCATCAATCTTGATAGGAAGTCATCATCTCATCCACCAACACTGCTGTGTGCTCCATTAGACTGAACCAGCCATGTGTTCCTACTCAAAAAAAAAAAAAAAAAAAACCAGCTGAGGTCCTCTCCTGCAGTGAAGAAAAAAAAACTCATATGTTGCGGATAGGATACGTACATTGATGGATGCACCTCTTCCTTGATCCGCTGCATTTAAAAAAAAAACATAGCAGAACAAGAATGATAAACAACCCTCACAATGCCCTCTATTTTCCCAGACTCTCTGTCGGGGTTAAATGGGTCATTAAGTTGAGTTGGATTATTTATCAAGCTTTTTAAGGCATGCATTTCAACATGTATATGATAATGGTGAAGTGCAAGAATGCTAAAAGGTAAAAACTGAAAGTTAAGCACAAACCTTTATCAAAGCAAGATTCACATCCACCAATCTTGATAGGAAGTCATCATCTCATCCACCAACACTGCTTTGTGTGCTCCATTAGACCGAACCACCATGTGTTCCTACTTAAAAAAAAAAAAACCAGTTGAGGTCCTCTCTGCGTGAAGAAAAAAAAACCCATACAAATAGAATAAGAAAGCTTCAAAAAAAGTAGGAGCAAAGAAGCATAACCGATTTAGGACTCAAGTTTTGTTGTTGTTGTGAGTTTGGGGTGTCACTTGTAGCTATTATTTCTCCAAGTTATATCCATAATCCTAGCTAAATTATCAAAATTGAAGAGAGTTACTCATTGATTCCATTTGAAACAAGAAGAGAGAGGATCAACGCCCTTCATGCCGAATCCAAACAAACATTTCACCAAAGAACACCAAAAGCTCACCAGATCACTTCCACCATCCTACCATTTCACCAAAGAACACCAAAAACAAATAAGAGTGTTAAAATTAGTGCTTTAGCCTACATAGTTTCTATTTATGTTATTTATTTAATTATGATGTGTGCAGTCCAAGATTTAGAAACTTCCTATTTCTTTTGTAAATTGGGGAAACTCATACTTCTTAGGTGTTTAGTTTAGTTCAGATGAACTTATTTAAGGTTTAATAAGTTTCTATTCTTAAAGTGTTTTGTCTAGGAAAGTTATAAGATTTATGAGTTTATGTATTTTAGGAGTTACTTTTTTGGTTTAGTTTTCTAAACTATTTATTACGTGCAACTATTTTTCATGAAATAAAGAGACCAAAATTACTTTTCAAGTTGTGTGTGCAACAGTGTTTAAGGAGAACGAAAACATTATATTTTGGACTCCTTTGTTCATTCTCTCCTATGTGTAGAATATTTACAATTGTAATTTCTATCTTTTATTGGCTTTAAAACTAAGAATATTTACCAACTTAAAGTTTTACTTTGAGTTTAAAATTTTATTTTTGAACATATCAATGAGATTTTATCACTCAACAACCTCAGTTTAAAGTTAATAGACTTGAATGAAAAAAAGTCGAGAATTTTGAAAACTTCTATGATTGTTTTGACGCAATTCAAGTTTCACAAAAACCAAGTTTTAAGAAATTATTTTCCATAAGGGATTGTCTTACAAACCATTGCCTTAAACTAACTTGAAATGACTTCCAATGGTTCTTTGATTATTCAATAATACTTAAAAACAATAGGAAAGTGTCTACAAACTTGTAACACCAAGTTTGGACATTTGTGCTAAGTTAAGTATCAATAGGGTATTTAAAATGAGTAAAAGACGCCTCTCGGGTTTATTCCTTCGCATCAAGCCTTCGTATATAGTAACAATGAGCAATTTGGGACTATGTGGACTTAGTATAAACTTGTTTAGGAGACATTAAAGTTGAGATTGGATCTATGCTATATAGAAAAGACATAGATCGGTATTCGAATCACACGGGCCAGCTTCCTCAATCAAGCCACAATCACTATATTTTGGAATCAGGAAGGGCATTTCTTTTAGTTGAAAGATTTGCATACACAAAACCCAATGAAATCTAAAGTAAAAACAACATAAATGAAGCTCCTTGCCTCGGAAGAAAAGCCACCACTGCTAATCATTGAACTGGTTTGTTTGACACAACCGAGATTCAAGAAATCCCCTATATCCACTTGGCTAGACAAAAAAGCATTTAAGACTAAATGGAAATGTCCTAATTAGTACGCGAGTTCGATCTCCCATGGCATTGCAATCATATTAGTAGTGGAATATATTCTTAATCATAGAACCCCAAAGACTCTACTTACAATAATATGAGTTTTAAAATAGGCATCTTTGTCAATAAGTTGAGTTTTTGAATTAGATTTTCTTGAATGTGATTTAGCCCAATAACAAAACAATTAGCACAAAAACCAAACAAATTAAAACACAGACAGTTGATTCAAAAAATCAACTTTCTAGAAACCTATTCTAATTTAGCCGAGTAAGATGAGGTGCAGTGTCGAAAAGAAAAACAAAATGAAGAAGAAGGCAGCATAAAGAAAAAATATAATACCTAATGTTGGTTTGAGTCAAAGATGAAAGGTCCATCTTAGCTTTCTCAGCAGTCCCAGTGAGGCGCTGAAGAGCTTGATTGTCTTTCAAAAGATCAATGCCATCGTCTCTCTTGCTTGTCTCAGTGAGGTCCCAGCAATGCAAACTCCAAACTCCAAACTCTCTGTTACAACATGAGATAGGTAGCTCAACAACTAACAAATAGCAACATGTTGAAAACTGTTTAAAATGAACTAAGGAACTTCATCATCAGTACCCTCCACTACATCAGGCTTCAACAAACCACCATGAATTGCAGGTAAATGTGTTCTTCCTTTATCCTCTGTATATCTTAGTTGCCTTGGAAGCCCAGTTCATGCATAAGTTATCATGAATTTTATTTTTTATACCTTTTCTTCCCCAAATTTTTTTTTATGTTAAGTAAAATATACTATAAGTACATAATGTTTGCAGAATCCATGGGAGAAGAAAACATGTTGGCTGTTGTGTGCAAATCTTATGCCGTTGCAGGTTCTCTCGAGTGCTATGATGAAAAAGTGGTAGAATTGACAGGGAGCAACATCTTCATGCCATAGCAAATGAATTTGGGAAATCGATAAAGGGTCGTTTCGGTCATCATGTTGAGAACATGTAGGCTCTTGTTCTTCTAGGGACATGCGATAATAGAAGAACAAGAGCCTACATGTTCTCAACACAGATGAACGAAAAAAGAGCCTTTATCGATTTCCCAAATTCATTTGCTATTGCATGAAAATGTTGTTCCCTATCAATTCTACCACTTTCTTCATCATAGCACTCGAGATAACCTGCAACGCCATAAGACTTGCACATAACTGCCAGCATGTTTTCTTCTCCCATGGATTATGCAAACATTCTGTAGTTATAGTATATTTTACTTGACATAAAAAAAACATTTTGGGGAGGAAAAGGTCAAAAAAGTAAAATCCACGATAAATTGTGGAATATCAATCTAAATATGCACAAAAAGAAGTGTCAATCATAAAGTAATTCGAAGAATTGCTAAAGTTGTCTACAAAGGCAAACGTTTAATCTAAGAATTTACACAAACAACAAGTGAAATACCTATGTATCACCAACTTTGCTCATCTCTCGAGAGCCACGCTTTCGTCTCACGCTCAACATTGTCCCCTTGTTGTGGTGGATCGACCGGATCTATTTGGCGCGGTATTCTTGGTCATGAGGTGGCGGTGGTGGTGGTGGTGGTGGTTGTTCTTGAGCTAGGCCTCGCTTCGTCCATGTTCATCCCGAGATGTTCTTTGCATGAACTCCATAACCTTTCGTAATTGCTCCGCAACGACATTGAACTCTGCCCACGGCACCACATCCGGCATCTCCGACGTGCTAGCACCAGGATCTCCGTATCTCCTCTTCTTTCTCCCTAAGGACCCGAGTCCAAAGACACGTCCTTTGGAACACTCACCCGCCACATTGAGGTACACCGCCTCATCATCCACCGATTGGTCCGGTGTAGCCTGGGTCAGCTCCCGACGTCTACTCTGGAGCCTATCCTGCAAATATGAACAACAAACAAAATACATGATATGGGTTAAAGTAAACTTAATACTATTTTACATATAATTTCTATACTTACATAGAACCGCTCTGATATAGTATCGATGAATGTCATCCTGTCGTGATTTACGGTGTGGAGATGCAAATACAAGTCATTCACAGTCGGTGGCGTCTCGGATGAATCGGTCACGTGCGGACCAAGCATAGTGAACAAGCGTATAAATGTAAAAAATATCCAAGATGTTACAAAAAACTTACCAATCTTTCTTGGGTAGTCACAAAAGACACGGAACCACCACCGTGCTTCGAGGGTCCAGTCCCGGGGCCTTCGACCTCGGTGTTCCTATTCTCCGTCGCTTGCCTAGACCTGGCCTCAAAGTCCTCGCTCTCCCGCACTCCAAGTATCTCCTCCATGCATCATCTATAACAAAAAACCGGTCGCACACGACTCTTCTTTAACTTGTGCATCAATGCGGTGTACCTTGTGCTGCAAGCTCCGCGTACGCCGCTCGCACGAGATCCTCGGAATCGCGTCATCCCATCTAAAAAATACCTACAAATTGGCGATTGCTATTGTTACGAGACATTAAGAAAATAGTATAAATCATAAGGCATTTAGTAGTCTTGTTTACCTTCCATTTGCGCGCCGATATTGGTCTTTATGATGAGGCGATCCGACTTCCAACAATACCCTTCAGGAATCATCCATCGTTTGAAAATTTTTGTCATCCTCCGTGCACAAAAATGCAAAGGATGCAACTCCCTATGTTTCATGAACATGCATATCACCTTAACTACTTCTTCAATAATTGACATCCATATTTAAAACGACATATAAAAGTCAAACACAAACTTACGTATCATTGGCAATTAGTCGATAGGGATCCCCGCATGCGAGGGGCTCCATCCCCGTCCTCTCGAGGTGGTCGCGGAGGGCTGTCACCTCCAACCCCGCTCTTACGTCTTCTTGTGGGGATGCCGCCGGTGATGTTTGTGGTGGGGGTGCGAGCCTCGTGGGTAAATGAGTCCTTGATGTCGGAGATGGTGACCGGAAGTGCATATTTGGTATAGTCCTTGATGACGACGATGATGGTACAGACAACGCCGACGGTATGGAAGGGGAAGGTGACGCTGCGGCTGTATCGTGCTCGAGAGACCGAGAAGTCGGAATCGATAATGCAGGTATCGACCCACGACCTCGACCGCCACGACCTCTATGTACCCCTCGTGTGGCCTGACCATGAGGCCCAGTTGGTATTTCGCCGCCAGAGGTCGGTTCTGCACCTCTTCCGCCTGGACGATGGCCTCCTAATGGGAAACCTCGACGTGGGGGAAGACCACCTCCGGAAATGAAACCTAACAAAATAGCTAAAAAACATCAGAGAAGGAGGGCATACAAAAATTAGAAATTAAGTCTAAATGATTGGACTTAATAACACAGGATCCATGCTAATAAAAGTAACTACATTATTGGACGTTGACATATCATATACATACATTATTCGCTATCATCCGTTTCAAATTCACTCTCATGAGTAGAAGGTGAGGATTCATCTTCTGAATCATCTCCACTATAAACTTCTTCACTTGGACCCGCTTCAACAATGAATCGAGTCCCAGTCGGATCATCCAGATTGTTGATATCGGCGATTGCATCATCGACTACGCACGTGGTGGGCATCCCATCTTGGAAAGCAATCTCTGCCGAGCCCTGGTCATTATCGTCTTTGCTAGTTTCCTCGTCAGCGAATTTTGGCTGACAGCAACAAACTGCTAGCCATTCTTGTCGGTCGTTCCTCATAGAAGGGTACGAAAGGTAGTACACTTGAGTGGCTTGCATTGCTAGTACAAATGGCTCGTAGTTGTTATATCGTCGACTTCGATGAACCTCTACCAATTGAAGTGTTGGGTGAGTCCTCACACCATGACTCGATGTAGGGTCATACCATTCACACTTAAACAAGACCACACGCTTGAGGCCGGTATACTCAATCTCCACAACCTCTTGCAGTACTCCATAATAGTTATGGGAAACATCGGCGTAGTTTGAACCCTTCACCAAAACACCGCTGCTCTGCGTCGATCTATTAACGTCATATGTTGCGGAGTGGAACTTATACCCATTAATAAGGTAACCAGGGTAGACAGTACGTGATCGACTAGGACCAACAGAAAGATCAACGAGCGTCTCGTCAGCTATAGAATTCCGAGCCTATTAAAAAAAAATTAGAAATGCAATATGACACATTACTTATGGAAGAAATTTATGAATTTGTAACGTACAATAGTAATGACCTTACATATGTTTGAAACCAAATGGGGAAGTTGTGCTCTAGACTACTATCAACTTCCGACTCCCCCATTGCTTGAGTGATTTCATCGACGAATATCCTAGAAGAAACGAACATGTAAGTAGGTTGTCTTACTAAAATATGAACAATGAATGTACTGCGTTATTGAATGAAAGTGACGGACATACTGAACGTAAGGAGCGATCTCTGGACAATTGAGCGGTATGTACGAATGAGCGGCATTATACTCCTGCTCTGTTAAGTACCGCTCCTTCGACTTGCCCATGGGTCGACCAGGATAAGTGAAAATTGAGAAATTACCGACGAAGTTCGGCGTGGGCCCGAGACCGCCATCTTCGTTACGTGGCACTTTGTCATGCAACGTAAAGACGTGATCTTCGAAGTAGTAAGAACAAAAGGATGTGACCTCTTCGACCAAATAAGCATTACGCATGGAGCCCTCAACCTTCGCTTTGTTTCGCACATTGTTCTTCAAATGTTAAGGTACCTGTATGAATGTTATAGGAAATGTTGATATAAAACCTATTGAATGGGAAAATAATTTCAAGGGCTCAAGATAGTACCTCTAAATTGGATACATCCATCGAAATTGAACGGGACCGGCAAGACGGGCCCCGTAGGCCAAGTGGATTGGTAGGTGTTCCATAGAGTCAAATAAGCTTGGAGGGAATATTTTTTCCAACTTGCAAATGATTTTTGGTATTTCAGACTCTAAGACCTCCATATCTTGGATACTGACACATTTCGCAGTTAGGGATCGGAAAAAAAAGGCTTAATTCGATAATTGCAACCCAAACCGGGTTTGGGAGGAGTTCTCTGAATGCAATTGGTATCAACCGTTGCATGAATATATGACAATCATGGCTCTTCATGCCGAACATTCGCAGTTTCTTTGGATCTACACATCGACCAAGATTCGATGCGTAACCATCAGGAAAACGCGACTTTTCAACCCACTCGCACAATTTTTATTTTTTTGATGTATCAAGAGCATAACACCTAAGGACGTAAGTATTTGTCGCCGAATCAATGTGTAGAGAAGGTCGGTGACAATATTCACGAATATCTTTCCTCGATTTTGCATTGTCCTTACTCTTGCCCGGTACACACATAATAGTGTTGAATATGTTGTCAAAAACATTTTTCTCAATGTGCATGACATCTAAGTTGTGGCGGATCAAGTTTGTCTTCCAATACGGCAAGTCCCGATATGCTTTTCTTCCTCCATCCCGAATTCTTAGCTATCCGCCCATTCACGGATTCGGCTCGATTTCTCACCTTCATCAAGCCAAACGATTCAATTTACGCCAAAATTTCTTCACCGAACGCAAAGCGGCGGATCATCATTTATGACCATTTTGCCTCTAATGAAATTTTTTTTGGCTTTCCTCAATGGTGATGACTTCGCCAAGAAACGACGGTGACAGTCGAACCACGATGTCTTACCACCATTTCGCAATTGAAATGCATTTGTATCCTCCATACAATATGGACAAGCGTATTTACCGTGTGTGCTCCAACCGGACAACATGCTATATGCGGGAAATCACTAACAGTCCATAAAAGGGCAACTCGCATGAGAAGATTTGTCTTGGTGGAGACGTCGTATGTAATCACCCCATTGTTCCATAAATCTTGCAACTCTTTCACAAGCGGCTGAAGGAACACGTGCTTTGGGCTGGTCGGTCCAGGAACGATAACCGTTAAGAACATAAACTCAGATTTCATGCACATCGACGGTGGAAGGTTGTAAGGAGTCAAAATCACGGGCCACGAAGAGTACGATTTCCCGAAAGCCCAAATACTTGAAAACCATCAGTGCACAATCCTAAACGAACATTCCGAACCTCGGCGGCGAAGTCGCTATTGACGTCATTAAAATGTCTCCAAGCAATCGAATCGAACGTTGTTGCATAACATCTTCTGGCGATGAATGATCTCCATGCCATTGCATATGTTTTGCGGTTGACTCAGACGCATACAATCGTTGCAACCGAGGGCCCAAAGGGAAGTAGTACATTTTTTTGCAAGGGCGGTTTTTTGTGTTCCGACCACGACCTCGTCGATGTGCAATGTATCGTGATTTCCCACAAAATTTACATGACGTCAACTCGAGTCCACTCCCCATAAATCATACATTGGTCCTCACAACAATCTATTTTCTCAACAGTAGACCTAGACCTCGCATTAGTCTTTTAGTGGCATAAAAATTTTCAACCAATGAGTTGTCATTTGGCAAACAATCCTTCATGAGTTTAATGATTTCATTATACCCTCGTTCAAATATATGATGTTCAGACTTGATCGCAAGTAATCTTGCCATTGCGGACAACGTTGTCATGGTTTCTCAACCAGGCCACAATTGTTCCCTACTTGCATCAATCATGTCATATAGTTGGCGTGCTTGGGGTTTGGTGATTCTTCCACGTCATTCCAATTGAAACTTGGACCGCCACGTTGTGTAGCATCTCGCGGTAAGGTGTCGGATCGTATCCTCCCACATCAGCATCATCAATATGGCTATCCATTTCGTAAAAGTTTTGCGGGCCTTCATCTCCGTTCTCACCATGTTCGTACCAACAGTGATATCCCGGGATAAATCCATACCTACATATGTGGTACTCAACCGTTTCGACGTCCAGGTACGGTACAAGTCGACATTTCTTAAAATTGCACCGACATCTAATCTTCCTTTCACTTTGGTATGTAGGACAATGTTGTTTGGCAAATGATATGAATTCTTTAACCTTCGCTCGCAAATTCAATTCGAACGTAACCATTGTCGTTGTCGAGCTACTTGTTGTACATCCAGTCTATTTAAGTAATGAAATTAATGATTAAGATGATAGGAAATCTCGACATTCCTATTCGAAGAAATTGATAGCTAACGAGGTTCTTGTTGTCGAATAGAGAATAAATTGACAAAGTTGTCTATTCAAGTAATGAAATAATAATGATTAAGATGATAGGAAATCTCACTAATTGGAGAATAGTACAACAACATTTATTCGATATTCCTCTAAATATTATCTGGATTATTTACCTCATCATAAATATGTAAGATGCCTGGATTAGAAAGTAATTGTTTTAACTTTTCATTGAATTATCAAGGATAGGGAGTTGAAAATTCAAAGTGTTTTTGTTTGATCTATACCAACTATGCTCATTGGAAAGTAAGGATGAAGTTCTACATTAGGGTGAAAATTAGACTTTTGTGGAAAGTAGTCAATTGAGAATAGGTAATTGAGAATAGAAACACCGAACAAAGGCCACGAGAGAATACATCATTGAGGAGACCAAGATTGAGCTCTCCAATGATCAAGCCATGAATAATTTTTTTCCTCGCTTTATGAGAACAAATTTAACAGAGTTAGGGCTTGTCAAACAACTAAGGAAGTGAAGGAGAAGCTTAGGGTACATTATAAAGGTAAACATCAAGTGAAGAAAAAAGTTGATAATCGAGGGGCACTACGAGACTTTCAGAGTTGGCTCCGATGAAGACATAGCCACAACCATCACTTCGTTCACTAAGCTCTTGAATGAGATCAAGAATCATGCAAAGAACTATGATCAAAGTAATACCTAGTATATTCGAATTAGATTTTCATATTTCGATCATTTCACCTATTATCAATTTTTTGGCATTTCGAATAGCATAACCAAACATAATAAAATAGCAAGGAATAAAAAACAATGCCTAACATGATAAATTTGAACAAAAATACCGAACGAAAATTCTTGATTTCATTAGATTGAAAGGAAGTGGAAACTTGTTCTTTTTATAAATGTTAGTTGAACACCTACATAACACATCAAGAGAGACACCGAACATATAACAAAGACATCAATATATCACTTATGATAGCTGAATAGTTATACACATCAAGATATCATACAATAGCAAGGGATACATACTGGTAAAGTTACAACCAAATCAAATTTATTTAAATTATACATTTAAATAGGTAAACCAACATCAAGATATGATAAAATAGCAAGGAACACCTACATAACATGTCACTGCCAATTCACCAAAAACAATGGTTCGAGAGGAAAAAGGGAGAACTCACCAATCAAGCACAGCGAGGCGCGGAATGAATGAGAGCACAATACCACCGAACAGAGATCGAAAAGGGGACTGAATGAGAGCACGAAGTGAGAGCCGAGAGGAGAAGAGGCGCAGACTGAAATGGTGAAAGACAACCGACCAGGACCAGAGCAGGGCAGCGCTACCAGGGAGCAATGTAGTGCGAGGACGACTTGTTGGGGGTTGGGGATTTGGGGGGCGATGACTGGAGAGAGACGGAGAGACCAGAGAGAGAGAGTTGAGAGCAACGAACAGAGACGCCGATTTGTTGGGGGTTGGAGATTTGGGGGCCGGTGGCCGGAGAGACGGCGCGACCGAGAGAGGAGAGACGAGAGTATAGAGGAGAGACGACGAAGACGATGAGATCGAATCGCGCGGTGGGTTTGCTTGGTTAGGGCTTTTGGGCTGGTGGGGGGAGGACGAGACGAGGGGGTTTTGGAGGGGGTAAAGAGAAATCTCGAGATTTGTTGTCACAAATCTCGAGATTTGATGAACTGGTATAACAAAATAAAGTTTTGGCGGGAATGTTGGCGCCATTTTTCGAGACGAAATTTAATTCCGTCTCTAATTCCGTCTCTAATTCCGTCTCCGATCCGTCTCAAATCCGTCTCTTGAATGTTTCCGTCTCAATTCCGTCGCTAACTTTTTAATTTAGAAACGGAACTTATTCCGTTTCTAATTCCGTTTCTGATTTAGAAACGGAACTTATTTCCGTTTCTAATTCCGTTTCTGATTTGCTATTTTTTTGTAGTGTTTTAGCCATTGCATGCTACTTTTTGGCTGCTTGGTTTCTATCGTATTATTTTTTACTTGCATATGGTGTTGATCGCTGTGAAAGGATTATTGTTTCACTGTTTTGGAGATCATTGGTAGATGACAGAGTTAACTCTATAACTTGTTGATTATATATAAACTTCCTGCCTTCTGGTTTGATTGTTTAGATTTCTTTGGGTTAGAAGAAAGTTCCCTTGGTTGAAGATATCATTTTAAGTAAGATCTTTGGTCTTGTTTAGTTTGGACTGGTTGGTGTTCTATCTGTTCTTCTATCTTCTTTGGTGCTACTTGACATTCTTAGCTCTCCCATGTTGGGGTTTTTAAGGGTTTGTTTGATTTGTTGTCTTGGTCTTCTATGTAATGCAGGATGCCTTCTTACTAGTCAATGCAGTAAAGAAGGTTTGATGGGATTGCGAAGCTGTTGGATTGATTGATTCTAGAGAAGGGTTAGTTATTGTGCTCATAATGATTAAAGATTGTTTGTGGTGTTTAGCATTTAGTGTTGGGTGAGAGATTTCAATGTCAGTTTTTGCAAACTTATTCTTCTATTGTCATTTTTTTGTGTAATGTTGTTGTCTTGTTGATCTGTTGTTTATGCTGCTGAGATTTGTGGGTACATATGTCTTCTATTTGGCTGCTTGATTTTGCTAGAATATGGTCTATGTAAATGTTTTGGGAATATTATTAGTATATTTGAAGGTGCGTCATGGAAGCGATGAGCCAATGAGTTTGCTTGTTTATTAGTAGTATGTATATACATGTCATCCAATCACTTATATAATTTGTGTTGTGATCACAATCTGTTCCCTACTTGCTTGATAAATCTTAGGTTTATAGAAATTGTTTAGACTGAAACAACTACGGGTTTATTGGGGTTTGATCGCGAATGATCCCATTTGTTTGAAATTCTGAAATGAACTAAAATGTTTTTCAAATTGACCAACTGGAATGGCCTAGGTAACTCTGCAATACCAATACTGGGTAGAAATGGTAGGATGGTGGAAGTGATCTGGTGAGCTTTTGGTGTTCTTTGATGAATTTTTTGTTTGGATTCGGGATGAAGGGCAGTTGATCCTCTCTCTTCTGTTTCAAATGGAATCAATGAGTAACTCTCTTCAAGTTTGATAATTTTAGCTAGGATTATGGATATAACTTGGAGAAAAATAGCTACACCCCAAAGTGACACCCCAAAGTCACAACAACAAAAAACTTCACTCCTAAATTTGTGCTTATTTCGTTTTACCTTTTAACATTCTTGCTTATCATATACATGCTGCCTTACAAAGCTTGATAAATAATCCTACTTTTTTTTTTTTTGAAGCTTTCTTATTCTATTTGTATGGATTTTATCACCCATTTGAGTAGGAACTCAAGGTGCATCCGGTGTTGGTGGATGAGATGATGACTTTCTTTCAAGATTGATGGATGTGAATCTTGCTTTGATAAAGGTTTGTGCTTAACTTTCAGTTTTTACCTTTTAGCATTCTTGCACTTCACCATTATCATATACATGTTGAAATGCATGCCTTACAAAGCTTGATAAATAATCCAACTCAACTTAATGACCCATTTAACCCTGACAGAGAGGCTGGGAAGAGGGCTTTGTGAGGGCTGTTGATCCTCTCTGTTCTGCTATGTTTTTTTTTTTAATGCAGCAGATCAAGGAAGAGGTGCACATTTCAATGTACGTATACTAGGGTCAAATGAGTTTTTTTTTTCTTGAGTGCAGGAGAGGACCTCAGCTGGTTTTTTTTTTTTTTAAGTAGGAACTCAGCTGGTTAATGGAGCACAAAGAAGTAGTTGGTGGATGAGATGATGACTTTCTTTCAAGATTGATGGATGTGAATCTTGCTTTGATAAAGGTTTGTGCTTAACTTTCAGTTTTTACCTTTTAGCATTCTTGCACTTCACCATTATCATATACATGTTGAAATGCATGCCTTACAAAGCTTGATAAATAATCCAACTCAACTTAATGACCCATTTAACCCTGACAGAGAGGCTGGGAAAATAGAGGGCTTTGTGATGGATGTGTGCTTAACTTTCGGTTTTACCTTTTAGCATTCTTGCACTTCACCATTATCATATACATGTTGATCCTCTCTCAACTGTTCTGCTATGTTTTCTTTTTTAATGCAAAGAGATCAAGGAAGAGGTGCACATTTCAATGTACGTATACTAGGGTCAAATGAGTTTTTTTTTTTTTCAAGATTGATGGATGTGAATCTTGCTTTGATAAAGGTTTGTGCTTAACTTTCGGTTTTTACCTTTTAGCTTGAGTGCGAGAGAGGACCTCAAATGGGTTTTTTTTTTTTTTTTTTGAGTAGGAACACAACTCAACTTAATGACCCATTTAACCCCGACGACAGAGGGCTGGGAAAATAGGTTAATGGAGCACAAAGCGAAGTAGTTGGTGGATGAGATGATGACTTTCTTTCAAGATTGATGGATGTGAATCTTGCTTTGATAAAGGTTTGTGCTTAACTTTCAGTTTTTACCTTTTAGCATTCTTGCACTTTACCATTATCATATACATGTTGAAATGCATGCCTTACAAAGCTTGATAAATAATCCTACTCAAGTGAAGGAGTTCAATTCTTCTTATTTTAATGCTAAAAGCTCCATGTTATTCTCATTGCACCTATTACGATCCCCAAAATGTTGTTAATGCTTTGATCTTAATTTTCAAAGAACTAAAGCAAAGTCAACAATGTGTGTGTTGTTTCTACTTTGTTTCAGTGTTTTATTAGGACTTGTTGTCGTTGTTGTCTTCTTTTGAATTGAATGAAAATTGGGTCTCCCTAAGGAACTTCATGTATTGACTATGGTGTTGTATTTAATGTTTAATATGAGTTAATTTTCTTTCATGTTCCTTATTAGCTCTAGTACTCTCTACTGCATATGTGTTGAATTGACAAAAGACCAAAGCAAACTCAATCGTAAAGAAATTAAAAAATAGGTTCCAAGCCTACTTTTTATGTATGATTATTATTACTTTCTATGTTTCTTCAAATCTACCATTTTTCTCATTCGCTTCCAATGTACTATCGAGTTCAATAATCTCTCCTTTGCCTACTTTTTTCAGGTGCATAATCACAGGTTGTTGTCTTCAGATGGAGAATCAGAAATGCTTCAAAGCTGCGTTATAGTTATTATATGAAGTCCTTTTTGCTATTCTTATTCTGACCAGTCATGTTGGAGTGTTGGTGATTGGATGTGTTGAACATTAGATGGATTTTGTTCTTGGTTATTAAACTTAATTCTTTATGTGCATATTTATAGGATTGTAAGTGTTTTTTTTTTTTTGGTTGTTGAACAATAGGATTGGTGGTTTTTGTGTATACTTCCAAATTTGGAGCTTTTGTAATACATGACAATTTTCCTTGGATATATAAATTTTTTTTGCAAATTTTGAGTTTCACATTTTTTCTTTCTCTTTTGAATATTTGTTGATATATATCGTCGATGTATGAATGTGCAATTTGGCTTTTTTGTGGGATGTTAGCACCCCCAAGGAGTTGTTGGAGGGGGTGCAGGCGGTGGAGTAGGTCATATGGTTGTAATTTGAATTTATAGGTTGGAGAACCAATTGGATTATGTTTCTGTGTCATAATTAAACAAAACGGAAAATTAGAGACGGATTAGCAACGGAAGTCAAACATTCTGTTGCTATTCCGTCTTTAATTTTCCAGAAATATATGTATGAATCACAAACGGATCAGAGACGGAAATAAGAATTCTGTCTCTAATTCCGTCGCTAATCAGAAACGGATTCAGAGACGGAATCAGAAACGGAAAAATCCGTCTCTGATTCCGTTTCTGATTAGCGACGGAATCAGAGACGGAATATTTGCATTCCCTCTCCGATTTCGTCTCTGATTCCGTTGCTGATTAGAAACGGAATCGAGACGAATTCATAAATTTATTAATTCGTCTCGATTCCGTTGCTAATCGAACAACGAATCGAGACGAATGCAATTACAAATGTACCATTTCGAAAAAATTCCATTTCTGTTCCGTCTTTGTTCCGTTTCTAATTTCCGTCTCTAAATCCGTCTCTAATCAGAAACGAAATTTTTTCGTCTCTATTCCGTCTCTAATCAGAAACGGAATTAATTTTCCGTTTCTGATCGAATCAGCGACGACGTTTTCAGAGACGGAATTGATTCCGTCTCTGTTCCATTTCTGATTGCAATTAGAGACGGAATTTTTGCAAATCAGAGACGAAAATTCCATTTCTGATTTGCTATTTTTTTGTAATGCCCTTTCCTGCAATTTTATGCAACATATAAATCATCATCATTGTGAGGAAAAAAAAAAAAAAAAAAGAAACTACCATTACCAGGTGATCCCAACTTTGTCAACAATTATAATCCAATTTATTGGTCCAATCTTTACTATAAAAGGACCACACCATGCCCGCCTGGTCCTTCATCCTATCTCCCACAGTCAAGATCTTTTTCCTCATTTCCCAGAAAATACGTGCGTGCGTGTGTGCGTGTAATCGCCATTGTTGGCTGTGCAGTTACGCATGAGTCCTGTTTTGACACGCAGTTGGAAGGCAAGCGCAAGTTATAGAAAAAAGCTGCGGTTTGCATATAGAGAGCTCATAATAGACACATACATGTGTTGGGGCATGTGCCCTAGGTCAATGCATTAACCATTTTATGAATACTTTTAGTTAATAAAATAGAGGATTTCATTTGTTGTTTATTATAATTAATTTGCATGTTTACATTATAATAAGATCCATGGGTATTTACAGAAATATCTTAAATGTCCCTAGTCGATTATTATACTGGGAACTATAATGAATTAAGACTAGTGTGAGTCTTGATTGATGATCATATGATGATTATACGTATAGGGATACGAATCAAGATCACGAGTACTTGTTAGGGAACAAAGTACTGGACCGATCCGCTATGAGAACATCACATGGATTAAGTCATAGTTGTTTCTCATGATAGGTATATTTTTCGGTCCTTTTGACTTGAGATTATCGAGACTTCAACATTAGGAACATAGTGATTTGACACTATCAAACGTTGTCTTTAACCTGGACGATTATAAAGGTTGTGATTGGTTACTATGTGAGCAATGTGATGAAGTTGTGTAATCAAGATAGAATTTGTCCCTCTCATATAAAGAGAGATATCCAGTGGATCCTCGATGTGTTAGATCGTTAAAAGGCCTAGTCTAAGTGAATTGATATTGATCAATGTCACTTGGATGTTTTTAGTCTACCTAGAGATCGAGACTAGTACGATTGAACATGTTGGATGACAATTCCATGCCTTATGTTTGATCAAAAGGATATCGTGTGACAAAAGGAAGTTATATACACTATTGATTAGGTTGTTTCGATTTGATATTCGTACAACTTGGGTAGTCATAATGTCTTGCTAGAGGCCGCTTATGACTTGTATACCAAAATGTGTTTTGGTACACTACCAACGTTGTATGAGCCTACTGCGTCGCACACTAAGAATGGTTTTGCGAGATTTTAAGATGGTTCAGAAAAATGAATTTTATATGATAAAATTCATGACTGAAACGTCCTTGTGGTGTATTACACTTATACTTCTTTAAGTAGGGGTATATTTGTAGTTTACTTAACCGTCTATATACAAGAGTTGTATAAATAGACGCTTTAAGTTACAATACACGTACGAAAGAAAAAAAAGGCCGAAACTCTATTTTCGTTTTAGAAACGACTAAGGGTTTTTGGTATGCTTTGGATCGTTTCGGAGAGAAACAAAAAGGTTTGGTATTCTCTCGAAGCTAGCACTTCAAATCTCGGCCGTCGTTCGTGTGTGGACTGCTGATAGAGGGCGTTCGTCGTTGGCAACTCCTTAGAGATCGATCAACCTTCAGAAAGGTATATTGCGATTGAGGTATGATTAAGTTTTTCATGGTTTAAACGTTTTTAATGGAATTAGATTCGGATCCTGTTGTGGTTTTAGTCAAAACTGTTTTGTAATCTCCGCTGCGTACGAACCCCAAAACCCAACAGTGGTATCAGAGCCTTCGAGTTTGATTCCATTAAATTCATTGCATGTTTTCTTCTGATATATACATGATATATGATTGAAAGCATGTTAATAGTTGATGTATATGTGATATACATAAGTTTCCTGTGAGAATTATTATCATGTTTTGTGTATATGATACATATATTCGTGATTTAATTTAAATCAGATTCTTACATGCTAGTAACCATGTTAGGTTAATTCAAATAATTTCAACGAATTGAATTTCGTGTTCTGTGATCCATGACACCATTAGGTATAATCTTTATTTTTTGTATATTGATGCATGGATGAAATCTCTGTAATTCAGTATGCATATTTAGGTTACATTGTCTTACGTTTCTTGAATTGTATAAGGTGAATATTAATTCGAAACTAATATGATTAGGTTCGATTGGGATAGTAGTTCATGATTCAATGACATATTTGTGATTATCTGGATGAGGACCGAAATTGCAAATAATTAATTTTCGAAATTATTTATTTATCTTGTTATATCTATTTTGTTATGAAGTTTATATTTGATAAAGATAGATAACAAATTAGAATATGAGATAAATATCAAGAATCTTGTTATTGGTGATATACTAGGATTCAAATATCTTAAATCCAAAATAAATAATTAATTTTCGAAATTATTTATTTATCTTGTTATATCTATTTTGTTATGAAGTTTCTATTTGATAAAGATAGATAACAAATTAGAATAAGAGATAAATATCAAGAATCTTGTTATTGGTGATGTACTAGGATTCAAATATCTTAAATCCAAAATAAATAATTAATTTTCGAAATTAATTATTTATCTTGTTATATCTATTTTGTTATGAAGTTTCTATTTGATAAAGATAGATAACGAATTAGAATAGGAGATAAATATCAATAATCTTGTTATTAGTGATATACTAGGATTCAAATATCTTAAATCCAAAATAAATAATTAATTTACGAAATTATTTATTTATTTTGTTATATCTATTTTGTTATGAAGTTTCTATTTGATAAAGATAGATAACAAATTAGATTAGGAGATATAAGCAAAATCGGTTTCGTTATCCCTATTGGATAGGAGATAAATATCAAGAATCTTGTTATTGGTGATATACTATGATTCAAATATCTTAAATCCTAATTGGATTAGGATAAGATGATTAGTTAGATGTGGGCCCGTGTTAACTAAAATGTTTTAATCGACTTAATTTCGGATAAATTAAGGGGTTAATTTATGATAATAAAATCAGCGAAAATTATGATTTTCTATAGCGAATTTTAATTTTTGGAATTGAGATTAGTCTTCTAAAAAAAAAAAAAAAAAAAAAAAAAAAAAAAAAAAACAAGGGCGCTGTCCCCTATACCCCCATTCGCTGACCGTCCATCGGGACCGCCGTCTAACTAATCCTAGCGTATGGAAATTCTTTTGTTAGTGAAAAGTATAAAAGAGATTTCCAAATTGTTTAGTGATTGAACAAATCAATAAAATATATGATATTTCATTGTTTACATAAAATCACTAAAACTGAATAAAGTCCCTCTATTAAATTTTAAGTCTCGTGTCATCTATTTTAAACACTTGTCAAGGCCTCGATCACACTAATATAGTTTCAGCCATAGCCGGGTGTATTGTGTTATCTTGGTGAGACAAGTTGGGTAAGAGTTACCTTAATGTTTAAAATGGTCCGACTTAATAAAGCCATCAAAATAGTTTTGAGCTTTAGGCAAATGATGAGATAAAAACATGTTAAGACATAAGATGTCCCATATCTCATAAAAGGATCTAAAAATTACATAAGATGTAATTGGTAACTGTTATCTACCTAAATAATTTAGTTATGTGTTTCATGCCATAGCTGTCACATAATTAGGTGAAATATAGATTTTAGTCCCCTAATTAAACAGTACGTTTTAGGAGGGTTGTTAATTTAGTAGGAGTCTATTCCTCTATACTAAAATAAACTTTGCATAATCTTTATTGTAGATCAATGGCCTCTTCAAGTAACAATAATCCCCTCACATCGCTGATCCATCCTTGAGAAGGATAAACTATCTCGGGACTAACTTTCTTGATTTGGTTCAAAAACTTGAGAATTGTTCTTAAGCATGAACGCAAGTTGTATGTCCTGGATGCTCCAATCCCGAGGACCCACCACCAATGCTACGAAAGTGTGAAGGATGCGCATAATAAGCATGTCAACGATTCTACCGATGTTACTGTTGGGGCATGTGCCCTAGGTCAATCCATTAACTGTCTTTATGAATACTTTTAGTTAATAAAATAGAGGATTTCATTTCTTTGTTTATTATAATTAATTTGCATGTTTACATTATAATAAGATCCATGGGTATTTACATAAATATCCTAAATGTCCCTAGTCGATCATTATACTCGGGAACTATAATGAATTAAGACTAGTGTGAGTCTTGATTGATGATCATATGATGATTATACGTATAGGGATACGAATCAAGATCACGAGAACTTGTTAGGGAACAAAGTCTTGGACCGACCCGCTATGAGAACATCACATGGATTAAGTCATAGTTGTTTCTCATGATAGGTATATATTCTAGTCCTCTCGACTTGAGATTACCGAGAGACTTCAACATTAGGAACACAGTGATTTGACACAATCAAACGTTGTCTTTAACCGGACGATTATAAAGGTTGTGATTGGTTACTGTGTGAGCAATGTGATGAAGTTGTGTAATCGAGATAGAATTTGTCCCTCTCATATAAAGAGATATATCTAGTGGATCCTCGATGTGTTAGATCATTAAAAGGCCTAGTCTAAGTGAATTGATATTGATCAATGTCACTTGGATGTTTTCAGTCTACCTAGAGATCGAGACTAGTACGATTGAACATGTTGGATGACAATTCCATGACTTATGTTTGATCAAACGGATATCGTGTGACAAAAGGATGTTATATACATTATTGATTAGGTTGTTTCGATTTGATATTCGTACAACTTGGGTAGTCATAATGTCTTGCTAGAGGCCGCTTATGACTTGTATACCAAAATGTGTTTTTGGTACACTGCCAACGTTGTATGAGCCTATTGGGTCGCACACTAAGAATGGTTTTGCGAGATTTTAAGATGGTTCAGAAAAAAATGAATTTTATATGATAAAATTCATGACGGAAACGTCATTGTGGTGTATTACACTTATACTTCTTTAAGTAGGGGTATATTTGTAATTTACTTAACCGTCTATATACAAGGGTTGTATAAATAGACGCTTTAAGTTACAATACACGTACGAAAGAAAAAAGGCCAAAACTCTTTTTTCGTTTAAGAAACGACTTAGGGTTTTTGGTATGCTCTGGATCGTTTTTGAGAGATTCAAAAGGTTTGGCATTCTCTCGACGCTAGCACTTCGAATCTCGGCCGCCGTTCGTGTGTGGATCTTGATAGAGGGCGTTCGTCGTTAGCGGCGCTTAGAGATCGATCAACCTTCTTAAAGGTATATTGCGATTGAGGTATGATTAAGTTTTTCATGGTTTAAACGTTTTTAATGGAATTAGATTCGGATCTGTTGGGGTTTTTGTCAAAATTGTTTTGTAATCTCCATTGCAAGCATGAACCCCAAAACCCAACAAGTGGTATCGAGCCTTCGAGTTCAATTCCATTAAATTCATTGCATGTTTTCTTCTAATATATACATGATATATGATTGAAAGCATGTTAATAGTTGATGTATATGTGATATACATAAGTTTTCTATGAGATTTATTATCATGTTTTGTGTATATGATACATATATTCGTGATTTAATTGAAATTTGTTTCAGACATGCTAGTAACCATGTTAGGTTAATTTGAATAATTTTAATGAATTGAGTTTCGTGTTCTATGATCCATGATACCATTAGGTTCGATTGGGATAGTAGTTCATGATTCAATTACATGTTTGTGATTATTTGGATGAAGACCGAAATTGCGAATAATTAATTTTCGAAATTATTTATTTATAAATAATTAATTTTCGAAATTATTTATTTATAAATAATTAATTTTCGAAATTATTTATTTATCTTGTTATATCTATTTTGTTCTGAAGTTTCTATTTTATAAAGATAGATAACAAATTAGAATATGAGATAAATATCAAGAATCTTGTTATTGGTGATATACTAGGATTCAAATATCTTAAATCCAAATTAAATAATTAATTTTCGAAATTATTTATTTATTTTGTTATATCTATTTTGTTATGAAGTTTCTATTTTATAAAGATAGATAACAAATTAGAATATGAGATAAATATCAAGAATCTTGTTATTGGTGATATAATTGGATTAGGATAAGATTAGTCCTAATAGGATTAGGATAAGATTAGTCCTAATTGGATTAGGATAAGATAAGTCCTAATTGGATTAGGATAAGATAAGTCCTAATTGGATTAGGATAAGATTAGTCCTAATAGGATTAGGATAAGATTAGTCCTAATTGGATTAGGATAAGATAAGTCCTAATTGGATTAGGATAAGATTAGTCCTAATTGGATTAGGATAAGATGATTAGTTAGATGTGGGCCCGGGTTAATTAAAAATGTTTTAATTGACTTAATTTGGATAAATTAAGGGGTAAATTTAGTATAGTAAAATTAGCGAAAAATATGATTTTCTATAGCGAATTTCAATTTTCGGAATTGAGATTCGTCTTCTAAAAAAAAAAAAAAAGGGGAGCCTTTTCCCCAGTAACCCCGCCATTGACCGGCCAATGGGACCGCCGTCTAACTAATCCTAGCGCACGGAAATTCTTTTATTAGTGAATAGTATAAAAATTTCCAAATTGTTTAGTGATTGAACAAATCAATAAAATATATGATATTTCATTGTTTACATAAAAATCACTAAAACTGAGTAAAATCCCTCTATTAAATTTTAAGTCTCACGCCATCCATTTTAAACACTTGTCAAGGCCTCGATCACACTAATATAGTTTCAGCCATAGCTGGGTGTATTGTGTTATCTTAGTGAGACAAGTTGGGTAAGAGTTACCTAAATGTTTAAAATGGTCCGACTTAATAAAGCCATCAAAATAGTTTTGAGCTTTAGGCAAATGATGAGATAAAAACATGCTAAGACATAAGATGTCTCGTATCTCATAAAAGGATCTAAAAATTATATAAGATGTAATTGGTAACTGTTACCTACCTAAATAATCTAGTTCTGTATTTCATGTCATAGCTGTCATAGAATTAGGTGAAATATGGATTTTAGTCCCCTAAATGAACACTATGTTTTAGGAGGGTTGTTAATTTAGTGGGAGTCTATTCCTCTATACTAAAATAAACTTTGTATAATCTTTATTGTAGATCAATGGCCTCTTCAAGTAACAATAATCCCCTCATCCATTTGCGATCCATCCTTGAGAAGGATAAGCTATCTGGGACTAACTTTCTTGACTGGTTCGAAACTTAAGAATTGTTCTTAAGCATGAACGCAAGTTGTATGTCCTGGATGCTCCAATCCCGAGGACCCACCACCAATGCTACGAAAGTTTGTGAAGGATGCGCATAGTAAGCATGTCAACGATTCTACGATGTTGCATGTATTATGCAGGCAACTATGGTTCCCGAACTTCGAAGGACATGGAACTAATGGAAGCCTACGACATGGCTATAACGCAGTGAAGGAAATGTTCCAACAAAGAAGCTAGGCAAGAAAGGTTCGAGACAGTCAAAAACCTACATTCTTGCAAGATGACTGAGGGTGCGTCAGTTAGTCCTCATGTTCTGAAGATGAAGGGCTATGTTGACCACCTTGATAGACTCGGATTTCCCATAAGCCAAGAGTTGGCTACGAATTTGATCATAAATTCATTACTAGAGAGTTACACACAATTTGTGATGAACTACAATATGAATAATATGGAGAAATCAATTTCAGAGTTGCATTTGATGCTCAAAACTGCTGAACAAAATATCAAGAAACCCTCTAGTAATGTGTTGATGGTCCAAAAGGGAAAGGGAATGAAGAAAAAAGGCAAAGGCAAGGCTAGAGTTGCCAAGGTTGTTGCTGCACCTGCGCAAAGCCTATGAAACAAGTCAAGCCCCAGCCTGTTCCTGCTTCAAAACACCCAAAAGAAAAAGGAAGAAAATTGTCATTTCTGTAATCAAACCTATCTTTGGCATTGTCGTCTCGGGCACATAAATGAGAAACGCATAACGAAGCTCCATAAAGATGGACTTCTAGATTCATTTGATTTAGAAACATATGAAACGTGCGTATCTTGTTTACTGGGCAAGATGACTAAAAGTCCCTTTACTGGACACAGTGAAAGGGCAAGTGATTTATTGGGTCTAATACATACTGATGTATGCGGTCCTATAAACACAATGGCTAGAGGAGGTTATCAATACTTCATTACATTTACGATGATTTCAAAGAGATATGGTTATGTATATCTTATGAAACATAAAGTGAATCATTTGAGATGTTTCGAACGTTTCAAAATGAAGTGCGAATCAACTTGGTAAAACTATCAAAACACTTCGATCAGATCGAGATGGTGAATATTTAAGCCAAGAATTTGATGATCATCTTAGAAATTGTGGGATTGTCTCCCAATCGACTCCACCAAAGAACTCCACAATGGAATGGAGTTTCGAAAGGAGAAATCGAACCTTATTAGATATGGTTCGATCTATGATGAGTCATGCAGATCTTCCATTATCCTTTTGGGGTTATGCGTTACAAGCTGCAGCTTTCACTCTAAATCGAGTTCCTTCTAAAGCGGTTGATAAAACACCATATGAGATATGGTACGGGAAGAGACCTAGTTTGTCTTTTACGAAGATTTGGGGTTGTAAGGCTTACGTAAAACGACAAGTCTCGGAAAAACTAGCACCTAAATCGACAAGTGTTTATTTGTGGGGTATCCTAAGGAAACAAAAGGATATTACTTTTATAATCCCGCCGAGAACAAAGTGTTTGTTGCTCGGTATGGTGCCTTTATGGAAAAACAGTTTATTTCAAAAGACACTAGTGGGAAAGAAATAAATCTTGAAGAAGTTCAAGAATCACGAGGTAAACACTTTGAACCAGTTCGGAAGTTCAACAACGTTGCGAACCGATTGAACCTCCACAAGTGACACAAGGCCCACGTAAATCTAGTAGGGTAAGACATGAGCCGAGAGATTCGGATTTCTCATTACCGATAGCCGTGATGTGTTGCTTATAGACCAAAATGAGCCCACCACTTATCGGAGGCTATGTCCGGGACCGGACTCGGATAAATGGCTAAGTTCCATGAACTCGAAATGCAATCCATGTATGATAACCAAGTTTGGAACTTGGTTGATTTACCTGAAGGTGGTAAGACCATTGGATGTAAATGGGTTTTCAAGAAGAAAACTGACATGGATGGCAAAGTGCATACTTTTAAAGCAAGACTTGTAGCAAAAGGTTTCAGCACTCAAGGTGTTGATTATGATGAAACTTTTTCGCCAGTAGCCATGCTTAAATCCATAAGAATTTTAATTGTCATTGCTGCATATTATGACTATGAGATATGGCAAATGGATGTAAAAATAGCATTTCTTTATGGAAAGTTGCTTGAGGACGTGTATATGACACAACCTGAAGGTTTTATACATCCTGAGAATTCTAGGAAGGTATGCAAGCTTCAAAGATCCATTTATGGATTAAAGCAAGCTTCTCGAAGTTGAAATCTTCGTTTTGATGAAGCAATCAAGGATTTTGATTTTATTAAGAACGAAGATGAGCCTTGTGTATACAAGAAGGTCAGTGGGAGTGTAGTTGTTTTTCTCGTAATCTTTGTATGTTGATGATATATTACTCATTGGAAATGACATCCCAACATTGCGAATGTCAAGTCTTGGTTAGGGATGTGTTTCTCAATGAAAGACTTAGGAGATGCGACCTATATCCTAGGGATAAAGATCTATAGGGATACATATAAAAGGCTAATCGGTCTAAGTCGAGTGCTTACATAGACAAGGTGCTTGAATAGGTTCGGTTGCAAGACTCTAAAAGAGGATTGTTGCCAATGTCTCATGGGATAAGTCTCATCAAGACTCAATGTCCTAAGAAAAATGATGAGCGAGACCGTATGAATAAGATTCCATATGCATCGGCTATTGGATCTATCATGTATGCCATGTTATGCACTCGACTGATGTATCATATGCTTTGAGCACGAGCGGATATCGTCGAGATCCTGGTGAGAGTCACTTTGGATAGCAAGAAAGAACATTCTTAAATACTTAAGAAGGACTAAGGAAATGTTCTTGGTCTATGGAGGTTTTGAAAATGATCTAGTTGTAAATGGTTACACGAGATGCAAGTTTTCAAACTGATATAGATGATTTTAGATCGCAATCTGGATATGTGTTTATTTTGAATGGGGGTGCGATAAGTGGAAAAGTTCGAAGCAAGTGATCAGCGTGACATTCTACAACGTAGTTTGAGTATATTGCGGCGTCCGATGCGTCAAAGGAGGCGCTTTGGATCAAAAAGTTCATTTATGAACTATGTGTGGTTCCAAGTATTGCTAACCCTGTTTGTTTGTATTGTGACAATAACGGGGCAATAGCACGGGCCAAGGAACCTAGATCACATCACGAGATCCAAACATATACTCGGCGTTTTCATCTCATTAGAGAAATTATTGAGAGGGAGACGTAAAGATTTGCGAGTACCTATCGAAGACAACGTTGTGGATCCATTGACAAAAGCTCTTCCACAAGCAAAACATGATGGTCATGTTAGATCATTAGGCATTAGATGCATGTATGATTGGCCCTAGTGCAAGTGAGAGATGTTGGGGCATGTGCCCTAGGTCAATCCATTAACTGTCTTTATGAATACTTTTAGTTAATAAAATAGAGGATTTCATTTGCTTGTTTATTATAATTAATTTGCATGTTTACATTATAATAAGATCCATGGGTATTTACATAAATATCCTAAATGTCCCTAGTCGATCATTATACTTGGGAACTATAATGAATTAAGACTAGTGTGAGTCTTGATTGATGATCATATGATGATTATACGTATAGGGATACGAATCAAGATCACGAGAACTTGTTAGGGAACAAAGTCTTTGGACCGACCCGCTATGAGAACATCACATGGATTAAGTCATAGTTGTTTCTCATGATAGGTATATATTCTAGTCCTCTGACTTGAGATTACCAGAGACTTCAACATTAGGAACACAGTGATTTGACACAATCAAACGTTGTCTTTAACCTGACGATTATAAAGGTTGTGATTGGTTACTGTGTGAGCAATGTGATGAAGTTGTGTAATCGAGATAGAATTTGTCCCTCTCATATAAAGAGATATATCTAGTGGATCCCTCGATGTGTTAGACTGGTTAAAAGGCCTAGTCTAAGTGAATTGATATTGATCAATGTCACTTGGATGTTTTCAGTCTACCTAGAGATCGAGACTAGTACGATTGAACATGTTGGATGACAATTCCATGACTTATGTTTGATCAAACGGATATCGTGTGACAAAAGGATGTTATATACATTATTGATTAGGTTGTTTCGATTTGATATTCGTACAACTTGGGTAGTCATAATGTCTTGCTAGAGGCCGCTTATGACTTGTATACCAAAATGTGTTTTTGGTACACTGCCAACGTTGTATGAGCCTATTGGGTCGCACACTAAGAATGGTTTTGCGAGATTTTAAGATGGTTCGAAAAAATGAATTTTATATGATAAAATTCATGACGAAACGCGTCATTGTGGTGTATTACACTTATACTTCTTTAAGTAGGGGTATATTTGTAATTTACTTAACCGTCTATATACAAGGGTTGTATAAATAGACGCTTTAAGTTACAATACACGTACGAAAGAAAAAAGACCAAAAATCTTTTTTCGTTTAAGAAACGACTTAGGGTTTTTGGTATGCTCTGGATCGTTTTTGAGAGATTCAAAAGGTTTGGCATTCTCTCGACGCTAGCACTTCGAATCTCGGCCGCCGTTCGTGTGTGGATTGCTGATAGAGGGCGTTCGTCGTTGCCAGCGCCTTAGAGATCGATCAACCTTCTTAAAGGTATATTGCGATTGAGGTATGATTAAGTTTTTCATGGTTTAAACGTTTTTAATGGAATTAGATTCGGATCCTGTTGGGGTTTTTGTCAAAATTGTTTTGTAATCTCCGCTGCGCATGAACCCCAAAACCCAACAGTTACATGTATTATGCTGGCAACTATGGTTCCTGAACTTCAGAAGGACATGGAATTAATGGAAGCCTACGACATGGCTATAACGCTGAAGGAAATGTTCCAACAGCAAGCTAGGCAAGAAAGGTTCAAGAGAGTCAAAAACCTATATTCTTGCAAGATGACTGAGGGTGCAGAAAGGCAAAGGCAAGGCTAGAGTTGCCAAGGCTGTTGCTGCACTTGTCGCAAAGCCTATGGAACAAGTCAATACCCGGCCTGTTCCTGCTTCAAAACACCCAACAGAATAGGAAGAAAATTGTCGTTTCTGTAATCAAACCTATCTTTGGCATTGTCGTCTCGGACACATAAACAATAAACGCATAGCGAAGCTCCATAAAGATGGGCTTCTAGATTCATTTGATTTAGAAACATATGAAACATGCGTATCTTGTTTACTAGGCAAGATGACTAAAAGTCCCTTTACTGGACACAGTGAAAGGGCAAGTGATTTATTGGGTCTAATACATATTGATGTATGCGGTCCTATAAACACAATGGCTAGAGGAGGTTATCGGTACTTCATTACATTTACGATGATTTCAGAGATATGGTTATGTATATCTTATGAAACATAAAGTGAATCATTCGAGATGTTTCGAACGTTTCAAAATGAAGTGCGAATCAACTTGGTAAAACTATCAAAACACTTCGATCGATCGAGGTGGTGAATATTTAAGCCAAGAATTTGATGATCATCTTAAAAATTGTGGGATTGTCTCCCAATTGACTCCACCAAAGGGAATGAAGTTTCTGAAAGGAGAAATCAAACCTTATTAGATATGATTCGATCTATGATGAATCATGCAGATCTTCCATTATCCTTTTGGGGTTATGCATTACAAACTGCAGCTTTCACTCCAAGTCGAGTTCCTTCTAAAGCGGTTGATAAAACACCATATGAGATATGGTACGGGAAGAGACCTAGTTTGTCTTTCCTTAAGATTTGGGGTTGTGAGACTTACGTAAAACGACAAGTCTAAAAAAAACTAGCACCTAAATCTGACAAGTATTTATTTATGGGGTATCCTAAGGAAACAAAAGGATATTAGTTTTATAATCTCGTTGAGAACAAAATGTTTGTTGCTCGGTATGGTGCATTTATGAAAAAACAGTTTATTTCAAAAGACACTAGTGGGAGAGAAATAAATCGTGAAGAAGTTCAAGAATCACAAGATAAACCCTGAACCGCTACTGGAAGTTCAACAACGTTCTGAACCAGTTGAACCTCCGCAAGTGACACAAGGCCCACGTAAATCTTATAGGGTACGACATGAGCCAGAGAGATTCGGATTTCTCATTACTGATAGTCGTGATGTGTTGCTTATGGATCAAAATGAGCCCACCACTTATCAGGAGGCTATGTCTGCACCAGACTCAGATAAATGGCTAAGTGTCATGAACTCTTAGATGCAATCCATGTATGATAACCAAGTTTGGAACTTGGTTGATTTACCTGAAGGTGGTAAGACCATTGAATGTAAATGAGTTTTCAAGAAGAAAACTGACATGGATGGCAATGTGCATACTTTTAAAGCAAGACTTGTAGCAAAAGGTTTCAGGCAGATTCAAGGTGTTGATTATGATGAAACTTTTTCGCCAGTAGCCATCCTTAAATCCATAAGAATTTTAATTGCCATTGCTACATATTATGACTTTGAGATACGACAAATGGATGTAAAAACAACATTTCTTAATGGAAAGCTGCTTGATGACGTGTATATGACACAACCTGAAGGTTTTGTACATCCTGAGAATTCTAGGAAGGTATGCAAGCTTCAAAGATCCATTTATGGATTAAAGCAAGCTTCTCGGAGTTGGAATCTTCGTTTTGATGAAGCAATCAAGGATTTTGATTTTATTAAGAACGAAGATGAGCCTTGTGTATACAAGAAGGTCAGTGGGAGTGTAATTTTTCTGGTACTGTATGTTGATGATATATTACTCATTGGAAATGACATCCCAACATTGCAGATTGTCAAGTCTTGGTTAGGGAAGTGTTTCTCAATGAAAGACTTAGGAGATGCGGCCTATATCCTAGGGATAAGGAGCTATAGGGATAGATCTAAGAGGCAAATCGGGGTAAGTCAGAGTGCTTACATAGATAAGGTGCTGAATAGGTTCAGTTTGCAAGACTCTAAAAGAGGATCGTTGCCAATGTCCTAAGACAAATGATGAGCGAGACCGTATGAATAAGATTCCATATGCATCAACTATTGGATCTATCATGTATGTCATGCTATGCACTCGACCTGATGTGTCATATGCTTTAAGCACTACAAGCGGATATCAGTCAGATCCTGGTGAGAGTCACTGGATAGCAGTAAAGAACATTCTTAAATACTTAATAAGGACTAAGGAAATGTTCTTGGTCTATGGAGGTTTTGAAAATGATCTAGTTGTAAATGGTTACACAGATGCAAGTTTTCAAACCGATATAGATGATTTTAGATCGCAATCAGGATATGTGTTTATTTTGAATGGGGGTGCGATAAGTGGAAAAGTTCGAAGCAAGAGATCGTGGCGGATTCTACAACAGTGTTCCGAGTATATTGCGGCGTCCGATGCAAAAAAAGAGGCGGTTTGGGTCAAAAAGTTCATTTCGAACTAGGTGTGGTTCCAAGTATTGTTAACCCTGTTTGTTTGTTTTGTGACAATAACGGGGCAATAGCACAGGCCAAGGAACCTAGATCACACCACAGATCCAAACATATACTCAGGCGTTTTCATCTCATCAGAGAAATTATTGAGAGGGGAGACGTAAAGATTTGCAGAGTACCTACTGAAGACAACGTTGTGGATCCATTGACAAAAGCTCTTCCACAAGCAAAACATGATGGTCATGTTAGATCATTAGGCATTAGATGCATATATGATTGGCCCTAGTGCAAGTGGGAGATGTTGGGGCATGTGCCCTAGGTCAATCCATTAACTGTCTTTATGAATACTTTTAGTTAATAAAATAGAGGATTTCATTTGTTGTTTATTATAATTAATTTGCATGTTTACATTATAATAAAATCCATGGGTATTTACATAAATATCCTAAATGTCCCTAGTCGATCATTACGCTGGGAACTATAATGAATTAAGACTAGTGTGAGTCTTGATTGATGATCATATGATGATTATACGTATAAGGATACGAATCAAGATCACGAGTACTTGTTAGGGAACAAAGTACTGGACCGACCCGCTATGAGAACATCACATGGATTAAGTCATAGTTGTTTCTCATGATAGGTATATTTTTCAGTCCTCTGACTTGAGATTATCAGAGACTTCAACATTAGGAACATAGTGATTTGACACTATCAAACGTTGTCTTTAACCGGACGATTATAAAGGTTGTGATTGGTTACTATGTGAGCAATGTGATGAAGTTGTGTAATCAAGATAAAATTTGTCCCTCTCATATAAAGAGAGATATCCAGTGATCCCTCGATGTGTTAGACTTGTTAAAAGGCCTAGTCTAAGTGAATTGATATTGATCAATGTCACTTGGATGTTTTCAGTCTACCTAGAGATCGAGACTAGTACGATCGAACATGTTGGATGACAATTCCATGCCTTATGTTTGATCAAAAGGATATCGTGCGACAAAATGATGTTATATACACTATTGATTAGGTTGTTTCGATTTGATATTCGTACAACTTGGGTAGTCATAATGTCTTGCTAGAGGCCGCTTATGACTTGTATACCAAAATGTGTTTTGGTACACTACCAACGTTGTATGAGCCTATTGGGTCGCACACTAAGAATGGTTTTGCGAGATTTTAAGATGGTTCAGAGTCATGAATTTTATATGATAAAATTCATGACGGAAACGTCCTTGTGTGTATTACACTTATACTTCTTTAAGTAGGGGTATATTTGTAATTTACTTAACCGTCTATATACAAGGGTTGTATAAATAGAAGCTTTAAGTTACAATACACGTACGAAAGAAAAAAAGGCCGAAACTCTATTTTCGTTTTAGAAACGACTTAGGGTTTTTGGTATGCTCTGGATCGTTTTGGAGAGAAACAAAAAAGTTTGGTATTATCTCGAAGCTAGCACTTCAAATCTCGGCCGTCGTTCGTGTGTGGACTGCCGATAGAGGGCGTTCATCGTTGGCAGCGCCTTAGAGATCGATCAACCTTCAGAAATGTATATTGCGATTGAGGTATGATTAAGTTTTTCAAGGTTTAAACGTTTTTAATGGAATTAGATTCGGATCCTGTTGGGGTTTTTGTCAAAACTGTTTTGTAATCTCCGCTGCGTATGAACCCCAAAACCCAACAACATGACCAATGAAGAATTACATGCTCACCAAAATGCATTAGACCCTACTAGATCAGCAAGATGGACACCAAACATTTCAGAAATAAATATGACCAACCTACCGCAAGCACCATGTTAACAAGAAAACTTTTATTACCAAAATGTAACAATCGTGACAATCTACAATACCAAAAAACCATTTCTGTTTTACCTGTTCACTGGTCCATTAGTCCAAGTTCCAACAATTAGAACGCCAGTCAAGGAGACGACACTATGTTTCAAATTGGGTGCAAATCAAATCCTAAAAAAATTGAGCAGTTGGATTCAAATGATTGAAATAACACAAAACATGCTGGATAGGAAGTGATTTTAAGCAAAGAGGAAGCATCCAGTGAACACAGAAACCAGCAAAGCATTTGAAATTACCTCTTCAATTAGCTTCTCTATTAGCTGTTTTCTCCTTTGTGCAAAGATATCTTGGGCATGCTTGTATAGCTTTACATCCAGGTTGTTATATGATATTATTTGCTGGAGGACCTCTTCAGGAACCTGAAGACGTGCCTGTGAATTTTTAACTTCCCAAGAGTCAATTAAGGATAGAGAGCAATACTAGCCAAGACACATTTAAATAACGACTTCTGAAGTTCTGAATGAGAAGTAAACCAAAAAACTAAACAAGCATATTTCACGGCTGGCACAGAGTCCTTCATGCTACTACTTGAGAATATCTTTACACAACATGTTAAATGCTACTTGAGATGTTACATGTTAAATGCTAGTCCAACATGCACATTGCAATATCGTTCAGCATCCCTAGAGTCATCGTCAGACTATCTATGTGGTCACATTCCGCCATGCTTACTGAATCAACAAATAATACTCTCTAGCTGTCATAATTTATACTGCGATTAGAAGTCACAGTAGAAAAAATCCACACATTTACAACGTTTATGCTATTGTTCATACGCTCTGCTTATGGACATTGATAAATAGGACAAGGCCAAGTTAGGATTTATGATTTACCTGACACAGTGATCCATTCTTGTCAGTATTCATAAGTCACAACGATCTAAGAGGCTTGCTTTACTAAATCCGAATCACTAAAGATCCTGTACCTAAAGAGAACAATACTGGATATGGATCATGAACATGATCTGATGGAATGACACATTTCAATATTCTTGCCGAAAAAATCATAAGTTCATTAAATGCAGGTCTTGATCGTGCTCTCAAAGTCAAGACTCAGGATGTAATCCAACAGTGAGGCCCTCAATTCATTACATAAAAAGAAAACAAAAAGAAAATGCAAACAAGAGAAGCGATACGCAACTGTAGGCTGTATGATCATCATCAGCTCCTTAGAGTTCCAATTGACTCCTCCATTATATTGGTAAAAAAAAAAAAACGTTTGGGTTGGATACATGTCCAACATTTCCATTCAGCTGGATTTAATGCAAATATAGTGTGATCTATCTTTTAAATCTATTATGATTTAAAAATAAATGGATCCCTGTTGGGGACTCCAAAATAAAAAAGAAAAAATCAGTTAATCAAAAGCATTTTTATCAATAAGTGTCCGGTGCATACTTCACCTCTTTTGAAAAGTTTACAGGGGATATTTGCTTCAGGGATGAAGTTCGTCTGTGGGTTTGAGCATTACGTAAACCAGAAATACATCATTCATAGCTTTCCATCAATTTTCCAACTGAAATCTGGGAGCCAAAAGCACCTCTAATCATATTGATAATAAAAGAATATTGCTTCTAGAATAAAGGTCAAATTAAGAGTCTCCCAGTATCATTTATTCTTCTGGCATTTTCAGTTAAACCACTTCTACTCCCCTTTTGCGTATCAGTGCTATTCTACCATGCAGCAAACACAATCTTAGGAAGGATAAGAGTTTATCCCAAGTCGAAATGTTTTCAAAGTACCAATGTTCAAAGACCATTGCAGCTCACCTGAAAGTTGTAGCTTTCATGCGCGCTATCAGAAAATGAGAGTTACTCAGTTCTGTGTGGAATGAGATAATGTTAGAAAGGAGAAAAAACTAGTCAAGACCAAGGTTTGAAACTTCGACTTCGCTCACTTAAAATTCGAAATCAATTCGGGAAGTGTAATTCGATGTGGAGAATTTTGATAAAACTTTGACATTACAGAGAAGTCTAAATAAACTTCATTAAAGTGTTAAAGAACATCCAAGTTTCATCAAAAGACATTAAAATGTCTATTTTCTATATTTCATATTTTTTCTCATTCTATGCTTGATCTTAAGTTTTCAAAAATTCAATTTTGACGGGATTGATCAATTTTTTACATTTTTTTTCACTAGGCAACATTAGAATCCGTTTCTAATGAGTGAAGTAAAATTGTGGTTTTGTTATCTCATAACATGTTGTCATTCTTTAGATTATATTCTTACAAAAGCTGACCCTAACTGCATTTCCTTTTTCTTACAAGTGAGCATTAAAACTTGAAATGTTATCATTTTTTCTAACTTCGATGGAAGTTTTGTAAAACTTCGTTTACACATATTTCTTAATTCGGTGCTTCAAAAAATCTAATTACTTTGGAGAAGTTCGGAGAATTTTAAACACTCAAGACTAGGGGTCCTTTAATCATACACGAATATCATATATAATTTATAGAAAAGGGTAAAAGTAACCACATGAAATGGCCACTTAAAAAAAGGTTAAGTTACTTGGACTCGGGTACGGTATCTGACACGGGTACATATCTAGAGATCGGACCTGTAATTCTCTTAGTTAAAGGATACGGGGACTCGGCTAGTAAGTGTCCAAATATTTGGACATAGGTTCTGGGATAAGGCAAAAATAGAAACATATACATATATAACCAACTATGTATTTAAAAGTAAATAAGTACAGAGTTTTTTATATTTAGTTGTATTACATTAATTTTGTAAATACGTGCACATGTGTATGGGTTAGAAAGTAAGTGGGTCCACTTTGAAAAAAAAAAAAAAAAACTCTCTATGGGCTAAGGTTTCATTCTTTTCATCAATATCAACTCTACAACTCATGACGACGGCTTGGGTCTCTCCGTCATTGCTACATCAAACTCACATCTTCATCTCTCTCTCTCTCTCTCTCTCTCTCTCTCCATCCTTCACTGCATCACTATTCCTCATCATTGTGTCTCCCTTCTTTCTCAGTTCTGCACCTCTCTTTCTCTCCAGATCTGTAACTCTCACTCACTCACAAATTCACCGTGTCCGAACTTAGAGCTGTCATGTCGACATGTTGAAGTCTATCATATCCTCTGATGTTCTCTGTTTCTGATTTATACTAATCAGCTAGTTGCAAAATTGATCTTAGGATATATACATATTTCATTCCTATCGTTGTTTGTCATATCTATCTTATCTCCTCAGTATTAGCAATTTAGTATCAACATAGTTAGCTTGTATTTCTAGTAGTTATCTTGTAATCAGTTAGTTGATTGTCGATCTTGATCTTATATATAAATTAACAAATCATCGATGAGAAGAGTTAGTCCAATTCATCTAAATTGTGTTCATAATTTACGTGGTATCAAAGCTATGGCGAAATATGGAAATAAGATCCATGGACTCACCTCTTCTTCCTCCAATGAAGTCTCCTCATCCTCACAACCACCTTCATCTTCTCCCATTCCCGATCCTTTTTCCGCTCACATTACAAACCATAAGCTCAATGGCCAAAACTATTTGCAATGGTCCCAATCAGTCCTTATGTTCATCTGTGGGAAGAGCAAAGATGATCTTTTCTCAGAATCAGCAATTGCTCCTAAGGAAGATGACCCTGCTTTCAAATCTTGGAAGGCCAACAACAATATGGTAATGTCGTGGCTCATCAACTCCATGACTCCCGAAATTGGTGAGAATTTCCTCGCTCTATGCTACAAATTTCTTGAAATATCGGAAGGCTTTGCCAAGATCACATTCTCCGCTTACGAGAATACATCAGAGATCTTTGAAACTGAAAGTGTTCTTCATGAATTGAAACAAGGTGATCTTTCAGTCACACAATATTATAGCTTGCTAACCCGACAATGGCAGAAAATTGATCGTATTGACACTCACAAGTGGAAGTGTCCGGAGGATGGAAAAATCTACAAATCCATTGTTGAGACTAAGAGGGTATTCAAATTCTTGTCTGGACTCAACAAAGACCTTGATGAAGCTCGGGGTAGAGTCCTTAGCACCAAGCCATTGCCTTCAATCAGGGAGGCCTTCTCAGTGATCAGATACGAAGAGAGTCGACAGAAGATCATGTTGGGAGACTCTACAACACCAAGTGCAAATTCTGATAGCTCTGCACTCTCCATCTCCAAAGTGACAATCATGCCGCTAAAGTATCCACTACTAGGAAGCCCAAGAACGGCCTTATTGCGATCACACGCAACAAACCAGGGCACACTCGTGACACTTGTTGGCAAATCCATGGGAAACCGCTTGATTGGAAGCCTCGCAAAGCCTCGCTGATCAAGAATCTCGGGGAAATCTCGTCTCTGCTCCACTGTTAAGCAAGGATCAATTAGAGCTACTACAAAGTCTGATAAGCCAGTCTCAACAAGCTTATCAGAATTCTCCTACAAATGGAAATGCTCACATGATCAAAGGAGGTACTATCCCTATGGTTTTTCTCTCTCAAACGACCTACACATCTTCTTGGATTGTAGATTCAGGAGCCACTGATCATATGAGTGGAAATCGTGACTTGTTTACCTCCTACTCACTATGTACCAAGTCTATATCAGTTATTATAGCCGATGGTTCCACCTCATCTGTCGTAGGCATTGGAACAGTGACAATCTCATCTACCTTACAACTCAACTCTGTGCTCTATGTTCCCAAGTTGGATTGCAATTTACTGTCAGTTCATAAGCTAAATAAAGATTTGAAATGCCTCACTCAATTCACAGATGATTCTTGTGTTTTTCAGGACAGGTACTCGGGGAAGATGATTGGCAGTGCTGAATTAAAGTCTGGCTTGTATCTTCTCCACCAATCATCCCCTTCACATTCCTTGCTGGTCTCACAATCAAATAAGTCAGATAGAGAAATCATGTTGTTACATTCTCAACTTGGTCATCTTAACTTCATGTATCTCTCTAAGCTGTTTCCTTCATTATTTAAAAATAAAGATATCCATTCTTTGAGTTGTGATGTGTGTCAATTGTCTAAGCATACTAGACATTCATATGTGCCGAGTTCTTATAAACCATCTAAACCATTTACAATGATTCATAGTGATATTTGGGGTCCTTCAAACATCTCAACTATTACAAATGCAAAATGGTTTCTCTTATTTGTCGATGATCACACTAGGCTCACTTGGGTTTTTCTCATGAAACATAAATCAGAGGCTTGCAACCTAGTAAAACAGTTTCATGTCATGATTCAAACTCAATTCCAAACCGATATTCAAATTTTTCACTCTGATAATGGACGTGAATATTTCAACTCCATTTTGGGTGATTACTTCAGCACCCATGGCATTGTACACACTAGCTCCTGTGTCAACACACCGCAACAAAATGGCATCTCTGAAAGGAAAAACAGACACCTCCTAGAAGTTTCTCGCTCCCTCATGTTCACCACACATGTTCCACAACAATATTGGGGTGAAGCTGTCCTCACTGCTGCCTACCTCATCAATCGATTACCTTCCCGAGTCTTGAAGCTTGCAACGCCTTGTCAAACTCTACTACACAGTTTTCCTCATTCACAACTTCTTTCAAACATCCCTCTAAAATTATTTGGTTGCACTGCGTTTGTCCATCTTTATGATCAAAGCAAGTTAGCACCTCGATCCTTAAAATGCATCTTCTTAGGCTATTCTCCAACTAAGAAAGGATATAAATGTTATTCTCCATCCTTGCGGAAATTTTTTCACACTATGGATGTAACATTTATGGAAAACAAGCCTTTCTATCCTAATTCTTCGATTTAGGGGGAGAATTTACTGTCAGAATCTCAAAATCAGTATCTATGTGAGGGGGAGAACAATAGTGTCACATACTTTCCTACAAATATCCAAATTGGTCATATCAGTCCTTTGCAATCAACTCCACCAGATTCCTCTCAGACTCCAGATACATCACAGACTCAACCTCATGACTGTCAATCATCTGCCTCAACTCCACTGTCGAATGAAAACCATGAACAAGGTATGTCTGATTCAAATCCCTCTCAGAATTATCAGAATATACATGTTGATGAGATGCCTATTGCCTTGAGAAGAACTGAGAGAGCTCATATACCATATCAGATGAAAAATTTCATTTATTATGGCAAGCTTTCCTCAACATATAGAGCTTATGTTTCTAACATTGATAAAATCAGCATTCCTAGAACAGTTCATGAAGCTCTAGCATCACCAGAGTGGAAGAAGGCAACCTATGAGGAGATCGGGGCTTTGGAAAAGAACAATACGTGGGAGATCACCACTCTACCACCTGGGAAAAGAACAGTTGGATGTAAATGGATGTTCAATGTGAAACACAATGCAGATGGTTCAGTTGAGAGACTAAAGGCTCGGTTAGTTGCAAGAGGCTATACTCAGACTTATGGGATCGACTACCAGGAGACATTTGCTCCAGTTGCCAAGCAGAACACAATTCGAGTGCTACTCTCACTAGCTGCAAACTTAGACTGGCCTCTTCATCAGCTTGATGTGAAGAATGCATTCTTAAATGGAGATCTCTCAGAGGAGGTTTACATGGACATTCCCCCAGGTTTTGAGGATCGACACTCAAAAGGGAAAGTCTGCAAGCTTAAGAAATCTTTGTATGGATTAAAACAAAGTCCTCGAGCTTGGTTCAGTCGGTTCTCAACAGTATTAAGAGGAATTGGTTATTCTCAAAGTCAAGCTGATCATACTTTATTCTCTAAACATGACACTGATGGAAATATCACAATCCTAAGTGTATATGTTGATGATATTGTTATAACTGGTGACAATGGCAGAGATATTATCAGGTTGAAACAATTGTTAGCTATGGAATTTGAAGTGAAAGATCTTGGACAGTTGAAATACTTCTTGGGAATGGAAGTCTCAAGATCTCATAAAGGAATTTCAGTGTCTCAACGTAAGTATACTCTGGATCTCTTGGAAGAGACTGGCATGATCAGGTGCAAACCATCAGAGACTCCCATAGAGCCTAATTTAAAGCTTGATGCCAAGGAAGAGGAAGTTGATGTGGACAAAGGACGCTATCAACGACTTGTGGGAAAACTGATTTACTTAGCAAATACCAGACCCGATATTGGTTTTGCTGTAAGTTTAATCGGTAGGTTCATGAGTCATCCCAAGGAATCTCATATGGAAGTTGTTCTTAGAATTCTGCGATATCTCAAGGGCAGTCCAGGGAAAAGATTGTTCTTCACGAGAAATCAGAGTAGAAGTATTGATGTTTACACTGACTATGATTATGCTGGATCTCGAACAGATAGAAGATCTACCTCTGGTTATTGTTCATATGTTTGGGGCAATTTGGTTACTTGGAGGAGCAAGAAACAATCAGTTGTTTCACGGAGTAGTGCAGAAGCAGAATATCGAGCTCTAGCTCATGGAATTTGTGAGGGTCTCTGGTTAAAAAGGGTCCTAAACAGTCTTAACAGATCATGTAACGACCCTGTTCATCTACATTCTGATAATGAAGCAGCCTTGAGTATTGCAGTTAACCTTGTCCATCATGATCGCACAAAACATATTGAGGTGGATCGTCATTTCATCAGTGAGAAGATTGACAGCAAGCTTGTCGATCTACACTATGTTCCTTCTAAACATCAAGTAGCCGATATCCTCACAAAGGCTCTTCCGAAGATATCATTCCAGTCATTATGCAGCAAGCTCAACCTCATAAACATTTATGCTGTTTAGCTTGAGGGGGAGTGTTGAAGTCTATCATATCCTCTGATGTTCTCTGTTTCTGATTTATACTAATCAGTTAGTTGCAGCTGATCTTAGGATATATACATATTTCATTCCTATCGTTGCTGTCATATCTATCTTATCTCCTCAGTATTAGCAATTTAGTATCAACATAGTTAGCTTGTATTTCTAGTAGTTATCTTGTAATCAGTCAGTTGATTGTCGATCTTGATCTTGTATATAAATTAGCAAATCATCAATGAGAAGAGTTAGTCCAATTCATCTAAATTGTGTTCATAATTTACACGACACATATTCAATGTCCGGTTCCGTGTCGAATCGTGTTGACACAGGTACTACGACATCATAAGTGTCAAGTCCAGGTATCCTAGATTACAACAACATAGCCTCAATCCCAAATTAGTAGGGTCGGTTATATGGATTAAACTCTTTCATTGCGCTAGATTTAGTGCCCACTAAAAAAATTTTATTTACAATGAAATGGCATGTCTTACATCAAGTTGCATGTGACAAACCGATCAAGCCATCGATCTTGGAAAATAATCAAGTTCACTAGCAAAGAAGAGTTCCCATTTGTGTCATAATTGTTAGATTATCTTTTCCTAACTAATCTCTATTATATGTGATCCATATTATATTGTTACGTACTCCATGTTTTGGGCCCACAACTTGATGGTAGTTATGACATAAATGTTTTGAGTACGGGGGTTTTAATTTCCTCTCTCTTCAAAACGGACCAAATAATTGTAAAACAGTTATTGGGATATGATTTGTTTAAAACCAAATAGATCTTGCCATCAAGAACTACGGTATAACTGAAGAAGGCAGAGAGGGGAAAAATATTCTCAAACTTAATGGCTATGGAAGGAGGTATGTTTATATTTTATGATTTATAATTGAATCGAAAGTGTTACATAGATCAGAATAGATAACATTGGTATCAGAGCATGGTTAAACACTTTTCATTCAACAGAGTGGTTTAAGTCGATGTTTAATTTCCGCATTATAGATCAATACTTTGATCGACTTAACTTTGCGTTTTGGGCATATTGCGTTTTTGGGTATATTGTATTTTCCTATTCCGATGCCGATATATTTGGCATTAAAGAATTCGATTTATAATAAATTGATATATATATATATATATATGCCGTTGGAAAATAAATTCTCAAATGAACTAAAATTTGGGTTTTTTTTTTATATACATGCGTTGTGTACTATTTGTTTCTTTTGGTACAAATTATTTTCTACAACTAGGTGCATGACTTAATCTTTCCTATTTGTTAGTGTTGATTAACTGGCTGATTTGCCACGTTTGTTTATTTCTTGATTAAAGTGATTTGTCACGTTTGAGAATGACAAGTGGCTGATTTGCCACGTTTGACTTTTTAGGTGATTTGCATATTATCATGACAATATACTATATATATGGATTTGAAGACATAAAAATAATGTATTGATTAATTGATCAACTGCCATGGATACATACCAATAATTTTGTATGTCTTTTCTAATATGTTTTAATAGTTGCATGTTTAAATATTGTCTTAATTAATTACATGCAGTATATGAAAATTAAGAATGTTAATTATGTATTAGAATTTAAAATTTCTTAAATTATAATTAAAGTATGCTTAATTAAATATTTATTTAATGAAAAGCTTGTTAGTCACCACAGTGGCCTAGTTCGAATAGATGTTAAATATTTAATTAAAACCAATTAATTATAATGTTAGGAGGTCACCCTAAGGTGGACCATTGCTTATAATTAATGAGACTTAAGAGATTTATCTTCATACTTAATTAAAAGTAGGTATGTTTTATCCAAAGATATCTTACTTATTTATCTAAGTATGATTGATTGTCTATGAAAGTATTTATTAAAAATTTGATATAGCATGAATTATGTATTAAAGTATCTCCCAAAGGTGAACTTAAATACATAATAAAAGTATTGTATGTCTGAATCTATTAGATTTAACTCAAAGCATTAATGTGAATAATTTTTATTATATTTGCAGCGTCCTCTAATATGTTTGCCTTGGGTAATATGATGGTTAAGTTCCATGGGCTTAACTACAATGATTGGTCTGAACAGATCCAGTTCCAACTGGGTGTAATGGACCTTGACCTGACAATCATTGTAGATGAAAAGCCTGCGGCCAATACTGAGGCCAGCTCTGAAGAGGAAAAGTCTTTATATGAGGCTTGGGAGCGGTCTAATAGGCTAAGTTTGAATTTGATGCGAATGACGATTGCAGAAAATGTCAAACCATCTATGCCCAAGACAAGCGACGCAAAGGAGTTCATGATTCAACTAAAAGAGTACTCACAATAGGACATTGCTGACAAGTCCATTGTGGGAAGCTTGATGAGTGAGTTGACCACTAAGAAATTTGAGTGGTCATAGCCCATCCATGATCATGTGACTAGTATGTCTAACTTGGCAGCGAAGCTCAAAGCAATGGGTATGGACGTGAGTGAATCATTTCTGGTTCAGTTCATTATTAATTCCCTTTCCCCTGAGTTTCGTAAGTTCCAGGTGAATTACAACACCATAAAAGAAAAATGGAACTTGCAAGAAATTAAGGCCATGCTCGTACAGGAGGAAGGGAGATTAAGGAAACTGAAGGGTCACTCAATTCATCTCACTATGCATGATGGAGCTAGTAGTAGCAAAACGATCCCAGGAATGAAGGACAAAAGAATGACAAAGCCCCAATGAAAGTCCATGAGGGTCGAATCCATAAGGAGTTGAGGTGTCACTTATGTAAGAAGAGTGGACACTTCAAGAAAGACTGTCCGAAATGAAAGGCATGGTTTGAGAAGAAAGGTATACATTATATTTCTATATGTTTTGAATCAAACTTAATTGAAGTGCCTAATAATACCTAGTGGCTTGATACTAGTGCAACTACTCATGTTTCACATATTATGCAGGGACTCTTTCAATCCATCCCATAAGCGGAACTAAAAAGTTTTTATTTATGGGGAACAAAATGAAGGCACGCATAGAAGGGATCGAGACTTACAGATTAATCCTGGATACCGAATACTTTTTGGATTTAGAAAAGTGTCTTTATGTTCCTAAATGTTCAAGGAACCTTGTTTTTGTGTCAATATTGAATTGTGTAGGGTTTAATTTAAAGATTGGAAACGATTGTTTTAGTTTATTTAAACACAATACTATTATTGTTTTGGTATTTTAATTGACAACTTATATCGTTTCAATCTTGATAGTATGTTTGTTGAATCCTTGTTTAATGTTGAGCATGTTATTGGAAATAAACGCAATGCACATGATGAGTGCTCTGCTTTTCTTTGACATCAAATATTAGGTCACATATCCAAAGAAAGAGTAAAGAGGTTAGTGAAAAGTAATATCTTACCTCAATTGGATTTTGTTGACTGGGATGTGTGTGTGGATTGCATTAAGGGAAAGCAAACCAAACATATATCAAAACATCTTGCCACAAGAAGCAGCGAGCCTCTTGAATTGATACACACCGATATTTATGGTCATTTTGATGCTCCATCTTGGAGTGGTCAAAAGTATTTTATCACCTTTATTGATGATTACTCACGATATTGTTATCTATACTTATTGCATGAAAAGTCTCAGTCAGTGGACATTTTAGAAGTGTTCATTAATGAGGTAGAAAGACATCTAGATAGAAAGGAAAAAGTGGTGAGATCTGATAGAGGTGGCGAATACTTTGGAAAGTATGATGAAAGTGGACAATGTCCAAGTTCATTTGCAAATTTCCTTAAAAGTCGATGTATTTGTGCACAATACACAATGCCCGGTACACCCCAACAAAATGGTGTAGCCGAAAAGCGGAACCGTACTCTTATGGATATGGTTAGGAGTATGTTAAGTTGTAACACTGTACCTTCATCATTGTGGATGCATGCATTAAAAATTGATGCATATCTGCTGAATACGGTTCCTAGTAAATCAGTTCCTAAGACTCCTTATGAACTTTGGACTGGTAGGAAACCTAGTGTGAGACATCTTCATGTTTGGGGATGTCAAGTAAAAGTACGGATATATAATCCACATGAAAAGAAACTTGATGTAAGGACTATTAGTGGTTACTTCATTGGTTACCCTGAAAAGTCTAAAGGGTACATATTTTATTGTCCTAATCATAGTACGAGAATAGTTGAGTCTGGTAGTGCTCGGTTCATTGAGAATGGCCAAAACAGTGGGAGTGAAGAATCACGAAATGTGGATATTCATGAAATTCAATTGAAAACTCCTACATCTAGCATTTCTCCTCAAATTGTTGTTCCTCTTTTTGTATCACGCACTACAAAAAAATAGCAAATCAGAAACGAAAATTTTCGTCTCTGATTTGCATAAATTCCGTCTCTAATTGAAATCAGAAACAGAACAGAGACGGAATAAATTTCGTCTCTAAAATTGTCGTCGCTGATTCAATCAGAAACGGAAATTTGATTCCGTTTCTGATTAGAGACGGATTAGAGACATAATAAATTTTGTTTCTGATTAGAGACGGATTAGAGATGGAATAAATTCGTTTCTGATTAGAGACGGATTTAGAGACGAAAATTAGAAGCGAACGAGAGACGGAAAGAAATGAATTTTTTTCGAAATGGTACATTTGTAATTGCATTCCGTCTCTGATTCCGTTGCTAATCAGAAACGGAATCAGAGACGAATGGAAGAATGTCGTCTCTGATTCCGTTGCTGTTTCCTGTATATATTCATCAAAAATTAGAGACGGAATGGCAACGAAATCTTTGAATTCCGTTGCTAATCCATCTCTAATTTTCCTTTTTTTTGTTTTCAAACATAAACTCGATCCAATTGGTTCTCCAACCTATAACTTGAAAATACAACCATAGGACCTACTCCATCGCCTGCACCCCCTCCAACAACTCCTTGGGGGTGCTAACATCCCCCAAAAAAGCAAAATTTGACATTCATACATCGACAATATATATCAACAAATATTCAAATGAGAGAAAAAAATGTAAAATTCAAAATTTGAAAAAAATTTATATATTCACGAAAAATTGTCTAGTATAACAAATGCTCCAAATTTCTAAGTATTCACAAAACCACCAATCCTATTGTTCAACAACCACAAAAAAACTTACAATCCTCTAAATATGCACAACAAGAATTATCAATCTAAAAGTCATGTAAACAACTATAAAAGTTACATGAAATGCTTTAAATTCCTCATCTCTCACTTGGAAACCAGATTATGGTAGGTATTGTCACAGATATATGGGCAATCAATGGTACTAACTCCCACTCGATCGAAGAACCAAAACCTACGATAGGGCACGCTCTGCAAATATTGCAAAATAGATCAAACTCATGATAAAAAATACGAAACTGCAAAAAAACTATCTCCATTTACAGTGCAAAAGAAAACAGTATATTTAACTATAATTTCCGACGATACATGGCCACTTGTGTGTCCAACTAACACAATTTATTAGAAGGGGGAATCTGAGAACCTACCTAACTACATGAACAAAAAGCTTTGCTAAAGCACAATTACGACGGTACATGGCTACTTGTGTTGCATACTTGCATCCTTCACATGGATAGTCACAAAGGGAGAATGAATGATAAAACATGCACAACAACAAAGAACATAATAAAATAAAATAAAAGTTTTTAACAAAGAACAATTGGGAACGAAGTTCTTCCTTACATACTAAGAGATGACAAAACAAGTTTCTTTCTTATGTATTGGAAGAAATGATAAAGTTTGAAATTCAAATGAATGTATAAAGTGGCAGTTAAAGTAAATGACAAAAAACAAAAAAAAAAAAAACAAAAAACAAAGAAAAAAAAAAAAAAAAAGAACCCAAAAAAAAAAAAAGCCTACACATTGTTCACAACTAACACTTCAAAAATAAACAACAAGCAAGTGGCACTGTGGCGGACTCTAAACAAACAAACCTCTTCATCTTTGAAAGAAAACTAATACTCAAACAATATACAAACAAGTAAATCCCGAACAAAGAACCTAAGGAAACCTTTCACAACAAAGAAAAAACAAAACCAGATGAACCGAAAATACATTACATACAAAGCCTCTCAATCGATATGAAGAGGCAATTTCAACAAGAGAACTCACTAGGAGCCATTCCAAATGACCATTCCGGCCTTGTAATGCAACCAAAAAAAAAACAGCAAAACAAACCCAAAAAAAAAAAAAAAGAAGTATACAACTCAATGGAACTAAAAAAAAAAAAAGAAAGCCTACACATTGTTCACAACTAACACTTCAAAAATAAACAAAGAAGCCGTGGCACCGTGTGGAGAGACTCTAAACAAACAAACCTCTTCATCTTTGAAAGGAAACTAATACTCAAACAATATACAAACAAGTAAATCCCGTAACAAAGAACCTAAGGAAACCTTTCACAACAAAGAAAAAACACACCAGATGAACCGAAAATACATTACATACAAAGCCTCTCAATCGATATGAAGAGGCAATTTCAACCATAGAACTCACTAGGAGCCATTCCAAGTAGCCATTCCAAAAGTGACCATTCCAAATTTGTATGCAACCAAAAAAAAAAAAAAAAAAAAAAAAAAAAAAAAACGAAACAAAAAAAAAAAAAAAAAGTATGCAACTCAATGGAACTATGGAAGTATGGAAGTCGTACATTCCATTTCGAATGCATAATCTGAAACTCAAGAATAAGCATCTAGTGGCGCTTTCAAAATGAAAATGAACATGCAAATTTGCAATAGAAGCATTTCAAATAGAAACCAAAACACTAATATTAAATATTAGGTGCATGTTTGTTCAAACATTACAACCAGAAATAGATCTTCGAAAAGAAGAGCAAAAAAAAAAATTAAAAAAATAGAGCATCTTGAACATACCTTGTTGTGTAAACCCCTGCAGCAAGTGCAGTTGCTCCCCCGACAGCTACAACGAGCTTGTTTTGATCCGTCCAAATACCTATGCAGTCAGCCTAAAGAAAACACACAAGTACATGAGAGAGTTTTATGAAATAGCAGAACCTTGCACGGAAAGAAAGTTTGATTGTTTAAGGGTTTAGGAAAGAAAAAATTTACCGTAAAATAGGTGAAGGCAAAGTACCAAGCAGGAAACAAAGCTTTAAGGTTTGAGGAAATAGCAGAACCTTGCACGGAGCACAGCTTAGGAAGCCAAGAAATGTGGAATGCTTTGAAGCTTAGGTAGTAAAGAAATGTCCACTTCAAGACCCTAAGTTAAATGAAAAATCAATTTAGGATATAAGACACGCACTAAGACCACTAATAGTATAGTGGGCAGTTCATATGTGTATAATTTCATTACCTAAGCAATATAAGAAAATCAATGTAATGTCCCAGGTTCAATGCACGTTGATGGTTTGCATAGAAGGAGCATACTAAAAGAACGTCATCCACTTCCCAAAGAAATTCCATTAAATTATCATAAAAGGTCGTCCTCATGTGTTACTCGCATATAAACAGCAAACCTTCGAGATGGTAAAGGAATTATGTTCGAGAGCATTACTTTATGAATAGGAAAACAAATCACAAATGAAGTAAAAGAAACAAGAGAGAATACCTTAAGATGCACCACCTCACCATCCTCAATCACCAAAACCTTTCTTGTGTATTCAACAAGAGCTTGGGCATCACTAGAAAAGAAAAATTCTTTTGGCTTCCCATCTTTCGTCAGAGTTTATCATCGTGAAATGCTATATTCGCTTCTTCATTCAAGTCCCGCATTATTAGAAACTTCACACATTTAAAACCATCTCCACTATAATAATAACATCAAAAAGAAAAATTAGAAGAACAAATATATTCAACTTCACTTGGACAAGAATATAAAAGAACGAATCGTCAAATATCACCTCGATTACACCTCCACCTAAATTCACATAGATAAGTTTGAGATTGAGTTTTCTCGAGTGGCGAGATGAAATGATGCAATAATCAATAAGTACAAAATCTTTGAAAATTGAAGCTCTTTGTTCCAATGTATAGAGTCTACGACTCATGCAGGTACATAAGAGCTTCCTAAGTAACGTCCGTGTCCCAAAAGCCTTTTAGAGCATCTAATTGTTTCTCCTAATCCATGCTAAAGGGTAATACAAAATTGTAAACATTGTTTTCTTCTCAACAAACTGAACGGATATTATGGTCACGATTGCTGAAAGGCTTTATATTTATAATAAGAAATACCTACCAAATACAAAATCAATAGAAAATCTTGAATTGCTCAAGTAAAATGTTGAAATGATATATTAAATATTAATAAACCTAAAAATAAATGCGAAAGTAAAATTTGAGACTCTTACTTGATTGATCAGGTTATGTCTCTGTGTTGGTTTCCATACCCTTCCTCGGAGCATAAATTAGAAGTATTTGCAAATTTTTTTCTCCCGATGCACAACATTTAAAAGGAATGTTCATGTCCTACGTCATATCTTTTCGGTCACTAGGAAAAAAGGCTTTGACAAATGGACTAATCATTTCACAGTTAGATCCTACATATCTTTAGTGTCACTTACATTTCATACTAATTATTTTTTTTCCATCAAAGGGAGTCAAAGCTAGAATATCATTTATATGATTTAACAATTGATTTCATACACTGTAGGAATCTAAGAAAACTAAAGTACATTGACAAATTCTACCAATTTGATTTGAGCTTCAAAAGGCATTGCAAAAGAAGGAAAACTACCAAATTATGTTGCTATGGAACAAAAATACTTTGAAACTAAATTGGCAAAGGCCAACGATGATCACCCTTCTCATGACATCTTTGAGGGCCTTAAAGTCATAAAAGAAGTGTATGAAGCATTGAGATCTAGTCCACAATGGAATGAGTTTTGTTCTTGATTATGGAACAAAACCCCATATCATCCAATTTGTTTTTTAGGTGAGTATTGAAGCGGTACTTATTTATTTTTATATATATATATAAAAGTAATAATTTAAGAAAATTGTGGGCTATACAACAATAAGACTTTTATATCGGGCCAAAAACAAGGCACCCATCAGCAATCCCACCATAGCTAACGAATCACCCATAAAAAATCCCACCATAGATCTTTATGAGCTGCGAAAATAACCGTAGCAAAAGCCAAGAGATAGCGAACCCAACCAAAACAATCAGCATGTCAAGCATAAAAATAACCCATATCATCCAAAACATGGCAAAATGAACATAACTACAAAACCCAGATCACAACAGAAATGCGAGTTCACATTTCATTGTTACAAGATAGAACAAGCATAACCACAAAACACTAAGCATGCAAGAGAAGAAAGCGAACAAAAACTTCTAAACCAAACAAAATACACAACATTAACTTAATAGATCAAGTGAAGAACACCAACAAATGCACATGAAAGCCAAACCGGAGGAAAATGTGAGCAGATACAATCGTGTATTATTTGTAAGAGTTTTTGAAGAAACTGTAAGCTAATCAATCAACCTGAATGGTTCCATTTATAGAAAATATAACCAGACTTCTAAATTTCCATCCAAGTGTATTATTTGTAAGAGTTTAACTTATGGTTGTTAATCTGAGGTTTAGCATAATTTCACCCAATAACAGACTCTTCAGATAGATAACATAAGCTTTCAATTGAGTTACCAGAAGAATCCTTGGTTATATATAACTAAAAATAGAAAAGAAACGTTTTAAGCATTTTTTCCCTACATGACATTAAACGAAGAGCACATAAAAAAGAAGTCGAATCTACCTGCTTGAGTGGTATTGAACCATTGGAACCATGCTTCAAGACGAATAAATGCTCTATCCAAGAATGATAAGATTTCACTACTTTCACTAGCTGAAAACTCATTCCTTTTGGTTCTACGAACAAGATCTAAGAATATAGGTAGATAAACGCAATTCTTTGGTCCAAGTCAAAAAAGAGAATGAAGGAACTCAATACAAAGAAAAACTTTACCATGTAAAATTAGAAACAAAGTTGGTGGGTTTCCATTTGAGGGGTGCTGAGGAACAAATTCTTCTGGCACTTTATTGTAAATATTAAAAAAAGTTAAACATGAATCCCATTAAAAGAAGTGGAATTTTGATATACCTAGTAAAACAAAGTCTTAAAATTACCTTAAAGCTTCAGCACCCAAGATTTGCTCTCGAGGAATCCATCCATCAACATTCATCAAATCTAACCAAAGGTCCAATAATGTCCAAGCAAATATGAATATCCCAACGCCTATCTGAGTTGTAACGATGTGTATTAAAGAAAAATTAAAGAAAAAGCAAGAGTTAAGTAGTTCTTAAAGCTGCCTGCAAATTGAGAGCGTTAGCTTAAAGAGAAGAAATGAGAATATACTCAAAGTATATCTAAGCAACAACATGTACCGACCAAATTAGTAGTTGATGAAAACCTTCATCCCATAGAAAACCCCTGGGAAAAAAGATCGGCTTGGAACAAATTGTATAAAGCTCAATGAGCCAGCCAATATGGAACAAAATTATCACCTTTGTTCTGCTAAAATAGCATTTAACAACATACAATCATCACTTTATAGAACATGAAAACACAAATGCAAAAGAAAGATGACTGTAGAATGTGTTGAACTCACACTAGAGGATCTAGCAAGGGCAATTTTAGATTGACCGTAGAAGTAACCAATGCCACCCACCAAATTTGCCATAGCAGCTCTATAAACATTCATTGACCGAGAATCCACCTAAAAGGTTACAGGTGATGTATACCCCCCAAAATTAAGCAGACATCATCACAAACGAATTAAATTAAGAGAGGGAATTACAAAATAAGCTTTGTTAAGGTAAATACCTTGTTGGTTAGACTAAAACTCTTCTGGAATTTTTCTTCAAACTCTATTTGCCCTTGCTTAGTCGACTGTCTAGCAGCTCTCCTAAGAAGTTGCCACAATTTTATTTGAACTCCAAATAAGGAAACAAATAAAGAAAAGAAAGTGAGTTTTTATATACCAATTGCATCACCTTCTAAAATAAAATCATAGATGACAACCATGTAAAACAATAAAAGCAGAGTTATCAAGCATTTCAAAATCAACACAACTAATAAACCGATTACAAAATCAACACAACTAATAAATTGATCACAAATGCAAAACATGCAAGATATAAATAACTTATCTTCATATACTTCAACTATAAAAAGAACATAAACCGATCTACAAATGCAAACAACACAAGCCCGACAAAATTTGAGAAACATTGTGTCACAAACCTCAACAACCAAAGGAAATCTCGGATTTACATATTCTAACAACCACATCTAACCTCTAAAAAAACACACCATATCTCCTACACACTAATTTGCAAACTTCAAACCAACAAACAAAGAAAATTAAAAAAACGACCGAGAAAATATAACAGAAAGCGAGTGCACAAATTGAAGACAGAGAGAACGAAAAACACATCAAATAAGAAAAACCGATAACCGAGCGTAAACACAAGATCGACGAGATCCGAGAAATATTTCGTCACGTAATTCAACATCAACATTTTACACGTTCTAACGACAAGAAAATAACGAAAACACCGAACTTCCCCAACAGAGTAACATCTTCAAAAGCCACACAAAGAGGGACAACATGCAGCGCACACGACGACAAATGGACGACGATGGCGACATACAAAGCGGACGACGGCGAGGGCTTATGCGACGGTGACGACAGAAGGCACGAGCTCCGGCAGAGAGCAACTCAAGCTCCGAACACCATCGCCAAAACCCACCAAATCCAAACCCCCATTTCCAAATCTCTTCGAACAACACCAAATCTCCCAAACTAGCTCTCCAATCTCCATCCAACAAAGCCGTAACTGCCCTCGACGATGAAGACATCAGAAATGGAGAGCACCGGTGAATATAAGCTGTCTGCGGTGATTATTTCACAGAGATTTAGGGCTTGGGAGAGAGAGAGAGTTCGAGACGAGACAGGGAGTTGAGGGTTTGTAGAGCCGTGAAGAGAGGAGTTGCTGAGCCACCGGTGAAGAGAGCAGTTGTTGAGCTGTGGTGAGCTCGAGAGAGATCGAGAGAGGTCGAGAGAGAGGTGGAAGAGAGAGGTCGAGGAGAGAGGTCGAGAGTTCGGTCAAGGAGAGAGAGTTGGGAGAGAGAGTTTGAGGAGAGAGAGAGAGTTTAAAACAAATAAATATTTCATCTATTGATGCACGAATCTCGAGATGTGATGTGTGGTTATAAACTACTGAATTTTTGGTGGAAAGTTGGCGCCATTTTTTTGGAAATGGATTTTAATTTCGTCTCTAATTTCGTCTCTATTTTCGTCTCTATTCCGTCTCTGACTATTTCCGTCTCAATTCCGTTTCTAACCATTTCTGATTAGAAACGGAATTAAATTCCGTTGCTATTTTTGTTTCTAATTTACATTTTTTTTGTAGTGACGGTTACGCAATAAACCCGGACAACAAATCATTGTTCCAAATGAGGAAAATGAACTTATTGTTAATGAACTAGCTAATGATGCACAAGTTGTAAATGATCAAGTAGAGCTACAAGAAATAACATTACGAAGGTCTGTAAGGACAAGAAGACCAACAGTTTCAAATGACTACATGGTTTATTCATTTGAACATGAATGTGATTTGAGCATTGACAAAGATCCAGTCTCATTCAAACAAACCATGAAATGTGATGATTCTGCAAAATGGTTTAATGCCATGATAGATGAGTTGAAATCAATGGATGATAACAAAGTCTGGGAATTAGTCGATTTGCCTGAAGGTGCAAAGCAAGTTGGTTGCAAATGGGTCTTCAAAACAAAAGGAGACTCACATGGCATATTGAAAGACATAAAACCAGACTTGTCGCCTAAGGTTACAATCAAAAGGATGGCATTGACTATAAGGAGACCTTCTCACCAATTTCAAAGAAGGACTCTTTAAGAATTATAATAGTTTTAATAGCTCATTATAATCTTGAGCTTCACCAAATGGATGTGAACACCACCTTACTGAATGGAGACTTAGAAGAGGAAGTTTACATGGACCAACCCGAAGGTTTCTTGACCACAGGAAAAGAAAACTTGGTGTGTAAATTGAAGAAGTTAATATATGGATTGAAACAAGCTTCCAGATAATGATATATTAAGTTCAATAATACCATTACGTCATATGGTTTTGTAGAAAACACTGTTGATCGATGTATATACATGAAGATCAGTGGGAGCAAGTTTATTATATTGGTACTATATGTTGATGATATTCTTCTTGCTGCGAATGATGTTGCTATGTTACATGATGTAAAAAGATTTCTCTCTATAAACTTTGAAATGAAAGATATGGGTGAGGCATCATATGTGGTAGGAATAGAGATATTCCGTGATAGATTGCAAGGATTGTTAGGTTTGTCTCAGAAAGGAATATCAATAAAATATTAGAGAGATTTCAAATGGACAAATGCTCTGCAAGAATAGTTCCAATTTAGAAAGGGGACAAATTTAGTTTAATGCAATGTCCTCATAATGATTTGGAACGTCAGCAAATGAAATGTATTCCTTATGCGTCATTAGTTGGGAGCTTAATGTATGCCCAGACTTGTACTTGACCAAATATCAATTTTTCTATTAGAATGTTGGGTCGATATCAAAGTAATTATGGAATGGATCATTGGAAAGCCGCAAAGAAAGTACTTAGGTACTTACAAGACACCAAAGATTGCACGTTGATCTACAAATGGTCGAGTCATCTCGAAGTGATTGGGTATTCTGATTCGACTATGCCGGATGTGTGGGCTCGAGAAAATCTACATTCGGTTACTTGTTCCTATTGGCTGGAGGAGCAGTTTCATGAAAAAGTGTAAAGCAGACTGTAATTGCTACTTCCACTATGGAGGTTGAATTCGTGGCATGCTTTGAGGCCACTATTCATGCATTATGGTTGCGAGATTTTGTGTCAGGACTTGCTATTATTAATAGTATAGCTAGACCTATAAGGCTATATTGTGATAATTCCGCAACAGTTTTCTTTTCGAAGAATGACAAGTATTCAAAAGGTACAAAACACATGGATTTGAAGTACTTGTCTGTCAAAGAAGAAGTGCAAAAAACAAAAAGTGTCAATTGAGCATATTTGTACTGATTTGATGATAGCGGATCCGTTAACTAAGGGATTACCGCCCAAAACATTTATTGGCCATGTTGAACATATGGGCATTATGGACAAGTCCTTGTTAACATAATATTGTGGTATGTATACATCTATTTATAATTGTATTGCTCGTATTATTGTCATGACACTTGTGAATTCAATTAAAGCTTTGTCTTTGCTTATGTAGTTGTTACCTTCATTATATTTCAATGAGATAACATTATGGTTAGAGGGTTGAATTATCCTTATTAAAGTTATACTGGTTGAGTTGATTGTGATACATGGAAGGAATCGCGTCGATTAAATGACTTGTGACCGCCATGATCTACTCATTTTAATTCAGTGAAAAAGTGATTTGATAGATTCGATAAATGTGTGCAATTATATTTTATTTTGAATTATCAAGTCATAACATGGGTCAAGTGGGAGATTGTTAGATTATATTTTCCTAATTAATATCTATTATATGTGACCCATATTATATTGTTACGTACTCCATGTTTTGGGCCCACAACTTGATGGTAGTTAGGGCATAAATGTTTTGAGTACGGGGGTTTTAACTCCTTCATCTTTTTCAAAATAAACGGACCCAATAACTATAAAACAATTATTGGTATATGATTTGTTTAAAACCAAATAGATCTCGCCATCAAGAACTACGGTATAACAAAAGAAGGGAGAGAGGGGAGAATATTTTCAAACTTAATGGCTATGGAAGGAGGTATGTTTATATTTTATGATTTATAATTGAATAAAAAATGTTAAGTATTTTAATGATTTAAGAAGTGATCTTCATAATCTAAAGGGGTATGGGATTAATAGGACTGGTATCTGATTTTTAAAAGTATGTTAATCCAATTCATATTGAATCAAAAACGTCAGAACTTCTTTTTTGTCAAGTTTACGTTCGAAATACAAGAACAAGAACAAAAACAATAGCATAACCTTAGTCCCAAATTAATTGGGGTCGGTTACATGGATCAAACTTTTCCATTTTGCTCGATTAACAAGAAGTCATGATCAAAAATAACGTCTTTCTCCCCTTACTTCGATATAAGAATTCATAAAGTTTCGATTCCGTGCATTTTCTAATTCAATACTTAGAAAAACTAAATAATTCAGGGAATTTTAAACCATTGGATTTATTAACATATTTTATACTTGATCAGTTGATTATGTAAAAAAAAAACACATTATTCATCTTTGTGTGGATTAATGAGCATGTCAAGAAATTCAGTATGGAAGGAGTTTTAGCCCCTTATCTCCTATAAATATGAGCATTAGGTCTCTTAATTAAGGAGCATGAATAGCTTGAAATTAAGTTTTTGATAGAAAGGTGATAAGACAATAATTAGACAATGTTTTATAGTATATTTTAGGGTAATTTTATATGTAAAAGACTATATTACACGTGGTTTTCTCTTGCTTTTGTTATTTCAGATAATAATTGGAATATTTAAAGAAATGAAATAAAAAAAGTGAAAGTGAAGGATTTAATCGAATGGAAAGAGTATTCAAAGAATTATAGACAAATCAAGGAAGAATTAGAATTTAATACTAGCGAATCATCAGTGATTTGGGATTTGTACTTAGATCGGTGGAGCACGGAGGCAGCATTCCGAGGATTTTCCTAGCGATTTGAGTAATAAGTGGAATCCGTGGGTTCAATTTCGAAAATTTTAGATGACCACGAGACGAGATGCTAGGCTTTGGAATTGAGGTCTCATTTTTTATTTTTTGTAACATATTTGAGTTGTTTCGAAAATTTTTGTAACATATTTGCCCTTAATCAAACACAATGGAAAAGTTTGATCCATGTAGCCAACCCCAATTAATTTGGAACTGAGGCTATGTTGTTGTATTTGAGTTAGTTTGGGATATGTACTACCTAGAACACTATATATATGACCTTAAGGCTACGAAATCAATTGCCCTTGAGTACTTAGATCAATATTTCATTGCTCTTGGAGCCATTGTTTATAGTTTTAGTTTATTGCTTTATTATTCATTGCTTTTGGAGACGATTTGAAGATTCAAAGTATTTATTCAGAGGTATTTACCTGTTTTTATTTACTTTATTGCAATGTTTATTATAAATATGATAGGATACCGATTTTGATATATTGAATCGAGAGAAACAACAACGATTCAAACTCGAAAGTAACCTAGAGAAGAGTTAAACTCTCTCAACCCAAACTCCTTAGAGTTCCCAAATTACATTCAAGATGACAAAATGTTTCTCTCTCCTTTGCAACCTCTATTTATACTACTACTACAAACTTACTCAAATACCCTTATAACTAACTTGGACTCATACGAATACTAATGTGGTGGTCCCCTTAAACTCTATCATTACTCTCCCCTTTAAAAATCCACCTTGTCCTCAAGGTGGCCATAGAAAATCGGACAAAATTTGTGATGTCGGTCGTGAAGCCAAAGAGAAATATGTGAGAGAAGACGAAAGCAGGAGACCATGCAAGCATCCAAATCCATCTCATAATCTTGCATGTGAGCAACAGTAAAGAGCCAAAGGCCAACGATGAGCCCAATGAGGCAATTGTGCAAGAAAGCGCCAAATGCATCAACCACCTCGTGTTACCAAAAGTTGCCTCAAATTGCATTGTGCCCATGAGAGCCAAACAACCAGCAAGCTCTGTCCAAAATTTCATTGTTGTAAGCAAAAATATGCAGTGAGGCACCCCAAAACTCTCAGCAGCATATCATCAAACACTTGGAATACAACATCAATATATGCACTACTCCCCTCGGGTACGTCATCAACTATAGCGGCCTTTGCTTGCCGCGAAGCAAAAGTTGATAGATGATTGACCCTTAAGAAAAAAAAAGTACACTGAACAACCAGCGAGCAAGGTGCTCCATAGCCCCCAATTGTTCAAGGATATTAGAGCCAACACTTCATATGCAACCAACAAATAGGCATATTGCACAAACATGCCTTTAAGAACACCCACAATGTGAGGAAAACCACAAGCTTGTGATGTAGGCATTATAGAAATAAAGTGAGTCTAAAATCCAAACACAATCAATCATGAAGGCCAAGGGAATGGAACTGAGCTTTATTGCACTAGTTCAATCCAAAAAGACACACAGGGTAGCACACAACTCATCCCTGAAGCAAACCGGTAAATAATGAGTTGACACTTGAACTGCCATCAATTGCCTAGGCATCACATAGCATATAACAATCTCATTCCCATGAGCTTCAACATATGTGCAAACAAGCTTCATGTAAGGTGCAATAACTAAGAGATTGTCATTGCATATGACACTGTATGCCAAGTCCAACTTATGAAATTGAGCAAGGGTACCTCGTTAAGAACACCAACTCCACATACCAACAACCAAAATCATCACATAAAAATGTCCAACCACAACCATCGCATGCCCAAAAGCCTCATGAAATAGTGTAGGGATCGCGACCATCGAAAATTTTCCCAAACGAGAGGTTAGTGGTGTGAGAGCAGAAGAACAACCGCAACGCATAGAAGAATAGAAAACAAAATAGGCACCCTTGGATGATTCTCAAATGACACACAACAAAAATGGCCCAGCACCTTTAAGTGAAATTAGAAGGACGCATGTCGAGGATAATTTAATTGCAAGAGACAAAGCACATGAAAGTTTGAGAGCAATTCTACACATAAAAGGTGTGACCGATTTCTCGAAAAGTCGTCATTCCTCCCATCAATCGATATCCTCGAAAGTCGTGTCGACCACGACAAGTCGTCTTCCTCAAAATCACAGTTGTTTGAACAAGAAAAAAGAATAGAATATCAAGTTCGTCAAAGTCGAATGCGAAATCAGCAATAATGATTGTTGGTGTTAGTGAAGATGACGACAGCCAAGGTGGATCTAACACATCACCACGCAAACCCTTCATGAGAACAATCGCATCTGATGAATCTGTGATTGTAGTGAAATCCATTGAAGCTTTGGAAACGTCCGTCGGCCAAGGATGCGGAGGCGGCCAAGGAGGGGGAGCGACTTTATTGACACAGGAACCCATGGGCGCAAATTTTGGGATGACGACAGCAACTCCGAACAACAAGAACAACTTTATGTTGAATGTTAATCTCAAAACACTCCATTATGTTTTTTTCATCTCGGACTCCAGTGTGTCAATGTGTGTGTCTATTTTGGGAGCCATGGACATTGATGTGCTCAGATATGTGTAGATGTGTGTGATCGCTGAAGTGAGTACTGGACGCGATGAATGGCTTTGTTTGTGAGAGCGGAGAAGAAAGTCGAATGTGTGAAAGAGAAGTTGGATCTAGATCCCCATTGATGAAAAACAACTCAAATGCCATTGGATCTGATAGATCGGGTGCTTTTATGCCATTTGTCCTGGTTGACGCGATCTCGTAATGAAAGAGCAGTTCATCAAATCTCTGAGCTAAGCCTCTGGACATCATCCTCACTTCAGATCTAGCTCTGGCTGAAATTCTCTTCAACCCCTCTTCAATTCGATCATTCGAGCTTCCATTTTGAAGTATGCTCTGATACCAATGATAGGATACTGATTTTGATATATTGAATCGAGAGAAACAACAATGATTCAAACTCAAAAGTAACCTAGAGAATAGTCTTAAAACTCTCTCAACCCAAACTCCTTAGAGTTCTCAAATTACATTCAAGATGGCAAGATGTTTCTCTCCTTTACAGGCTCTATTTATACTACTACAAACTTACTCAACTACCCCTATAACTAACTTGGACTCACACCAATACTAATGTGGTGGTCCCCTTAAACTCTATCGAATATGAGTGAGTAATTTATTAATCTAAACAAAGACTGAACATGAACTTGATCCATTTTGTGATGTAGTCATGATGAGATGATTTTGTTGTTAATGCTTTTAACCAATCATATTCTTTAATTCACTGATTTATTAGATTATTATTTGCGGACTTTAATCACGGAACTTTGTATTGAATCCAAATACCACGATATATTAGAACATGGTTTTTTTCCACAAGAACATGGCTTAGATTTAGACATTCGAAGTTTTCACAAAGTGCAATGCGGTTTTATTGCCTAAAGTTAATTTCTTTTGTGTATTCAAAAGGTTAGCTCAATAAAATTAGAACAAACTTTTTTTCACTAGAATAAAGAGAACTAATGGCTTGATGAGGGCTGTTTACTTACTCATTAAAGTTTAATAATCTATCATACTTTATAAAGTATGCCTATGACTATATAATTTAAGTAAAATGTTTGGATGCAAAACGGATTAATGCTTCATTGTTCTGGATGTTTGTTTAGATATTTATTTATTATTAAATTGAATGTATTTGAATATTAATGAATTTGAATTGTGATTATTAAGTTAGTTTAGTTAGTTTAGTTAATTCTACATTATAGTTTGAATTAGTGATTTTTAATTCCTGTTTTAATTAAATTAATTTCATTAAAGTAAAAAAAATAATAAATACCATTGAAAGACTTTTTCTTAGAGAAGTTTGATAAATCCCCGTGGAGATGATCTCACTTATCACTACTACAAATAATAAGGATATACGAGAAATTTATTGTACGCGCTCGACACATGTCAAAAGGAGTACTTTTTTGCTATCTATTTTAGCCCATCCCAATTAATTTGGGATTGAGGCTTTGTAGTTGTTGTTGTTGTTTGCTTTAAGTCATTGTTTGGCTCATCAGCTAATTTGGATATTAATGCTAGAAGCTCCACATATTCTATGTCATTATTATTCTATTCTATCTATATATAACATTCCTTGTTTGGTATTTCCTATAACACGTCGACGATCATAAAAACTAAGTTAATTTGGATATTAAGGCTAGTTGCTCCACATATTCTCTATCATTATTATTTTATTCTATCTATCTATAACATTCATTGTTTGGTATTTCCTACACCAGGCTGACGGTCGTAAAACTTGGTCTTCCAGGTTGATAATTTTGGTATGATGCAAAACTTTTTGAATCAGTTATTGCTATTGATTGGAAGCCTGAAGACTAAGATGTAGTTTTTGGCGAACCATTTTTTGTTTTCCTTGTAGCAATGACCAACTTAAAAACATAAAATGTTGTAAGTAGCCCACCATTAGTTTTCAAGAATATTGCTTCGATTGTAGGTTGATTTAAAGAATTGGCTTGCATAATTAATTTTTTTTGGGACTTAAGACCCTATTCCTTGATTACATCAAAATGTATCAAATTTTGAGACTTTTCTTGGGGCTAACTGACTGAGGTATATATTTGTGCAATGGTGCTCTCAAATGTTTGACTGAGCTTTATGTCTATTGAACACCAGGAGAATTGCATAAATTAGATGAGTGAATGCTAAATTGCAGTGGAAGATATTTTTTACTAGTCAATTGTTCTCAAATGCTTCAAGATAGGAGTGTCCATGATTCAAAGGCTCTTTTGTAGCATTCTAAAGGCAAGTTAGAGACATGACTGGGATCCATTCAGAAGAGGTTGAAGAAAAGGGGTAGAAAAATGAACAATTAGTCGTTGTGTCCGATAAAAAGAATGCATTAGAAGAAGCTTTCTTTATTTGTTAAGTTGACTCTGTCCCTAACGTTCCAATTTCATAGCTAATAACGTGTCATTCTTTCTTTTAAAAAATTTCAACTGTCAAGCATGTCAGTAGTAGTTTTTTAGTTTTTATATAGATCTATTGTTTAATAGATTGTAATGTTATTCCTTTTGTATCTTCGATTACTTAGTTGGATTTGGTTTTCTTAAACGACACATTTTCTTCACTAAAAGAATTAATGGAAGTTGGTATTTACTCTTCTTTTGTCGTCAAGAATTCGAAGTCAATTTATTTACACGGTTCTTGTAACATAAATTTGCATGTGCTTCATTCCTAAACATTTGTGCACTTGTGAAGTACAATTATTTTTTTTTGTTAGATTTGACTTCCCATCAATTTGTGCGTAACACGTAAACCGGTATTGTGATATGCATCCATGTACCCCATAGACTATAGTCATAACAAAAACATCAAAAAATGTTAATAATATATGGTTTGTTGGGTATAGGCCATACATTTTATTTGTTTTTTAAAAAATCCTTGCTTAAAAAAAAAAAAAAACACACACACACACACACAGTTTGTTAGTTGTATTCTTGAAATATGAACACATGGATTAATTTGATGATTAACATTCTTACATATACATGATTAATGGAGACAAGTTAAAATCTTACTTGTTGCACGATTAGACAAGTAGCATGCATGAATTTTGTTTATGCATATTAATGGCAACATGCGATGCTTTGTTTTCATGAATTAATCAATTAGATGATGACATGTGTTAAGTATTAATTGATTGCATGCATTGTCTAGTGTTGATTGTGTGTATATATATGCTATTTGAATGCATGATAGAATATACAATTATTTTTTGTAACATATACAATTTATATAGTTGTGGGAAAATGATTATCTTTAATGACTGAAAATCATTTGGCAAAGGAACAAGAGCTGAATTTTCATTGCAATCGATTCATTTGTATATTTGTGATCCAATGAATGTAATATCTCGACATGGAGGTGTTTATTTTATCAATGATTACACACGCTTCAGATATGTTTATTTGATTTTTCTTAAATCTGAAGTTTCAGAGCGCATCAAGAAATACGTACATTTATTTGGTTGAAAATCAATTAGACATTTTTTACTTTTCTGTCTAATTTATTCTTAACTAGGGCAATGTACTTCTTGAAGCACTTTAAATCTTTAGATTTATGAGAAATTAAATAAACATAACCAAAACACATGAGTAATAATTGATAAAAATGATGAAATAAACACCTCCAAGTAGAGAACTCACATTCATTGGACTACAAATATTCGAATGAATCAATTGCAATGAAATTTAACTCTTGTTCATTTGCCAAATAATTTTCTTGCCATTTGGTGCTCCATTAGACCTAATTTTGCGGAAGCAAAGACAAGTACAAACCAATTAATGCAAACATAGCACACTTATTTTGTCACAATTCCAAACAGATAATTTACAATTATTGAATGGTTTGAAAAGATCACCATCAATTGCACTTAATCGAACACAATGGAAAAGTTTGATCCATGTAGTCGACTCCAATTAATTTGGAACATAGGCTATGTTGTTGTCATAGAGTAGAGTTGCAAGTGGGCCAAGGCAGGGCAAGGATTTATCCTCACAAATTCCACGCAGGAAAAACTTTACCTTCCCGCACAATGCCCCATCAATTTTGTGAAAATATTCATTTTGATCTCCACTCCTTAGTCTTTTCGCCAATTAACTACTTTCTTAATTTTTATTTTATTTCAAAAACTATTTTCTCGAAGAGTATTTAATTTTCTTTTTGATATTGTTATGTTGATTGAATTATGAATTATCATACTTAATTAAATATATAAGATTTCTAAAATTATAATGGCAAATATATTTAAATGATGTTCTAAATATAATTTTATATATCCACATAATACATGTGTGTGTCTATATGTATATATATAGTACAATTGGTTTAATGATACAGGTTGTGTTTTATGGTCGGAGGTCTTGAGTTCTATTCCATACAATTAGACAACTTTTTAGTAATTATAAAATATGACATATACATACAATTAGTACTCAACAACACGTCATCATTTAGTTGCATGCATTTTATACATATAAAAAAACTCATGCATGCTACATGTATTTATTATGCATATTATTCATAAGCATTTTTTATGATAGAATACAATTTTTTTTATTCAATTTTCGTGTACAATTTTTTTGAATGTGTACATGATATACATAAATTTTATATGTATTTAGTATGCATACTAATTGTATGTATATGTATAACATGATAGAATACAATTTCTTTTCATGCTTATAAATAACATGTGTTGTTGAGTACTAATTATATGTATATGTCATATCTATGCATGAGAGAATAAATTTTTTTTGAATTTGATTTTCACTCATTTAATACAGCACGACACACACAAGAATTCTTAATTTCACAAATCTAATTGCAAAACTATGATCCGAAATCGAATTACGCAATTAAATTGGACATGGTATCCATTATAAGACCCCAAATAAAATAATGATATGTACGAATCCTAATACAAGTACGCCAAAATAGCCCCCAAAAAGAGTTTGATCCATAATTGAAGAAAAAAAGCCTTTTCAGAAAGAGTTTGATCCATGATAAAAAATTGAAAAACAAATCCGCAAACAAAAATTGGATCAACACCGATTTATGGTGAAGAAAACATTGGAGACCATAAACAAAGGCTTTGATACAATGTGGTATTCTATAGATCAAATAAATAAACGGGAAACACATACCTGAAGTGGAAGCGGAAGAGAGGATCTTTGCTTTTTCACTGGAGATAAAATCACCAAACGAGAAATCATCCACAAATACACAACCTAGATACCTATTTGCAAAGTCTCAAGAAACTTGTGTTAGATTCACACATACATATATTAAGATAAAACAATTTTTTCTTAATTTATATCCAATTTAGATAACTATCTAGTAGTTATCCAACAACAACAATAACATAGCCTCAGTCTCAACTTAATTGGGGTCGGCTATATGGATCAAAATTTTTCATTGTGCTCGATTAAGTGCAATTGATGGTGAGCTTTCTAGACCATTCAAATCTCTAATAATTAATGCATCCTATGTTAATTTTGGTCTATTCATACCTCATCGAATTTCTACAATTTCTATTGAGCCAAGTTTTCTAGTAGGGGCATTTGTAGGTTGTATTTGCAAGTGACCAAACCATGCAATCACCCTTATCTAATCTTTGTATCAATTGGTGCTACTCCTATTTATCTTTGAATTTATATATTTCTTATTCTATCGTTACGAGTTTTACCACGCATCCACTTAAGCATCCTCATTTTCGCTACGTACATTTTATGTAATTGTTGTTGCTATTCACTTCCATAAAACATAGCTGACATAATTGTGGTCCTATAAAACTTTTTTTTAACTTAGTATGAACATTTCGATCACAAATCACTCTTGTTGCACTCTGCCATTTCTTCCATCCAGCTTGAATTCTACGTGTGACATCATTCTCAATATTACTATCATTTTGTATGACTGATCCTAGGTATCTAAAGTGATTCACCTTAAGAACTTCTACTTTTCCTAATTTTACCATTCCATCATCTCAATGTCTAGTGTTTCTAAACTCACAGTGCATGTATTCGGTCTTCGTCCTACTCAACTTAAAGCCATTAGATTCTAACGTATTCTTCCAAATTTCTAATTTCTTATTCACTCCATCTTTTGTTTCATCCACTAAGAAGATATCATTTGCAAATAGCATACACCATGATATATCCTCTTGAATATGCCTAGTTAGTTCATTCATAACTAAAGTAAATAGATATAGGCTTAAAGCGGATCCTTGATGTAGTGTTATCGTAATGGAAAATTCTTTTGTAGCTCCTACAAATATCTTTAAACTCGTTACCACTCCATCATGCATATCCTTAACAGTGTCTATGTATCTAGCATGCACTCATTTTCTTTCTAGAACCCACCAAAAAAATATTTAGGAACCATATCGTATGCTTTTTCTAAATCTACAAATACCATATGAAGATATTTTTCCTTTTCTATATTTTTCTAACAATCATCTTACAAGAAAAATCGCCTCCATAGTTGACCTCCCAGGAATGAAACCAAATTGGTTCTATGATATTATTGTTTCTCTCCTTAGTATATTGTCAATTATCTTCTCCAAAAGTTTCATAGTGTGACTCATAAGTTTAATTTCCCGGTAGTTTGAGCAACTTTAAATGTCTCATTTGTTTTTGAAGATTTGCATAAACGTGATTCTTCTCCAATCCATTGACATCCGTTTAGATTTTAGAATTTTATTGAAAACCAAGTCAATCCAACTTCTCTTAAGCATTTCCAAACCTCTATGAGTATTTCATCTACGCCACATGTTTTCCCTATTTTCATTCTTTCCAATGCATTTTTAACTTCTAGAATTTTAATATTGTGTGTATAGTTTACATTTCTTTTTTGGTGTGGGTTTTCATCTATTATAATATCAACTTGGTCATCGTTAAATAAACTATCGAAGTAACTTCTCTATCTCTCCTTAATATCATCCTCGTGTGTTAAAAGATTTTGATTTTCATCCTTAATATATCTTACATGACTTATGTCTTGTTTCTTTTTATCTCTTAATTTGGCTAGCCTATATATATATATTTTGCCATCTCTATTACCTAACCTTGTATATAGATCTTCCATGAAATTCGTTTTAGCTTGACTAACTACTTTTTTAGCTTATTTTTTAGCTTCTCTATATTGATTGTACGCATCTTCATCTTGACACTTTGGTATTTTCTTTCCTATACATCTCTCTTTTAGTCTTAATTGCTCGTTGGACATCCTCGTTCCACCACCATGTATCCTTCTTTGGTCGTCCTAAACCTTTAGATATACCTAATAAGTTTGATTCTACTCTACTTAATGCAACTACTCATTTCTAGCCACATTATATTAGCATCTAAGTCAATATTCCAAACATTTTCCTTTAATAGTGTTTCTCTAAACTCTACTTATTTACTATTTTTTAGGTTCCACCACTTTATTCTAGGGTTGCCGACTCTTTTATTCCTATTAAGTTGTCGTTTTAGCTTAATATCAAGTACTACTAACTTATGTTGGGTAATAAGCGCTTCATCAGGTATTACTTTGTAGTCTCTACATATTTTTCTATCTATTTTTCTTGTTAAAAGAAAATCAATATGACTCTTGTTATGACCACTACTAAAAGTAATTATGTGAGATTCCTTTTTCCTAAAACTAGTATTTGCTAAGACAAGATCGTATGCTGAAGCAAATTCTAAGATTGATTCTCATTCTTCATTTCTATTACCGTAATCAAAATCTCCATGAACTCTCTCAAACTCATCATTACTTGCCCCGACATGCCCATTTAAATCTCCTCCAATAAAAACCTTTTCATCTAATGGTATACTTTGTATAAATTCATCTATATAGTACCAAAATTTGCGTTTGATACTCTCGCTTAATCCTACTTGTGGTGCATAGGCGCTAAGTATGTTAATCTTTTCGTCTCTAATAATTAATTTAACTAGAATCAATCTATCCCCCATTCTCTTAACCTCTACGACCTTATCCTTATAATCATTATCCACCAAAATTCCTATTTCATTGCATTTTCTATCTATACCAGTGTACCACAACTTAAACCCCATACTTCCTATTTCTCTACTTTTTTCTCCTATCCATTTTGTCTCTTGAAGGCAATCAATATTGACTCTCCTTCTAATCATAGTATCTACTAGTTCTATTGACTTCCTTGTAAGTGTTCATATGTTCCATGTTCCTAAACGAATTTTTTCTCCCATTTATGTTTGTTTTCCTTTTCTATTTCTATTTTGTCTAAAAGATCTAATATTCATATCTATAATTTTGTTTTTGTTTTTGTGTTTGTGCGTATACGTGTATTAAATCCAACATTACAAATTCATGTTTTCATTATTCTTTGTTCTTTATAACATATGGCATTTCAACCTCTAATAGGTGTTTTAATGTATATCCACAATATTCTCTCTTTCTTTTTCTAGACCGAGGTTACTCGGTGCCTACATGAAAATCAATCATGAAAGCAAAAGTATATGTTTATTTTGGTGTCCGCACCCCTAAGAGAACAATTAACCAATTAACCAAATCGCCAAAATGCAACTTTTGGACCTTCTATTCTTTTTTCCCCCAGATAAAAACTACTCCCTCCGTTCCATATCATCTGTCACATATGAATTTTTTTCTTGTCTTACAATATATGTCACATTAGGAAATCAATGGTGTATTTATAGTATTTTTTTCATATTTTACTCCTAATTTAATTGGGATTGTATAATTAATATGTTACATTTTTCAAGCTAGTCAAACTTCTATTTCTATAATTCTTTTGATTTTTCAATTATTTACATCAAATGGTTCACTTTCTCAATATACACATCAATTAGCAAGTCGTATAAAAACAAACAAAAATTGTCTCAATGTAAAACGTGAAATACATCATGGGGTGGAGTGTTTTTAAAGTTGTCATTAATGCTAATTGGGGGTTTCACATTAATTACTAAAGAAAAAAATTATGAAAAATAGGCTATTAATGAGGGGTAATTTAGTCTCGATGTATATCCTTTTAAGACTTTCAACCATCACCTTAATTCATGTGCACAAACCCCAAATATGATAGATAACATGGAACGGAGGTACTACATTGTAACAGATGGAGAAAATTAAAAGACAAGGAGAACCACATGCACAAATTGATTAAAAGTACAAATAGGAAAGGTAAGGGCTAACAATCAAAAGATTAAAGTGTTCATCATCTCAGTAGTCAATTCATTCATCACTGACAAGGGGTTTATTGGAAAATAAACTCCATCAAGCTTTTTGCAACTACACCAGTTCCCCTAACAATCCACTTTATCCCATCCAATCTAGGGTAAAATCACATAGTGATTGCAACTCTTAAAACTGTTTCTAAGTGCAATATGAGAAGTTCATTTTATTCATGCTTGCAGTTAAATAGTTAATATTACTTTCACAAATTTACACATTTTATGGTCCGCTTCATAGTTTCCAGAATCAAGGATTAAAATCAAGTCTCTTGAGTTTCGCAAATAGAATCTACATTACAATAGATGTTTAATTAATAATTTTGTTAAATATATCATATTGACCCAAATCGAGAATAAAAAATTGAGAAATATTATGCATCAATGAGTGGTCAGGAAGGAGGTTATCCTTGCAAACTTGGTAAATTGTAATTTCACTGGTTTCTAAATTTGTAACATAATAGGATTATTTTTCAATGGTGGAACAACCATAAATCAAGATTCATAAATTTTGATAAGAGTTTGAGCAACCATAATCCTTGTTAAATGTGCCAAAACAACCTTAATTCTCTCTCATTTTATTATCAACTGATTTTAATTCGACCATCTATATAATGATTATATCTAATTCATTGTGTGTTTTCATGTTTTACCACCATACCTACATTTAAATGCAACCAAACAACAATTCACATATCTAAGGAACAATCCTAAAAATGCAATAATAAATGAGATATTGTCCCTAAAAATAGCTCAATTGTGAATGATTTCTTGGGCTATCAAATTTTTGATGAATTTTTGTAATGGCATCACAATGTCCTCCATGTTATATGAATCGGTTCTTGGTTTGATATTTGTAAAATGACCATATTTTCTCCTACGATCCCTCTGTGATTGTTTGGCCCAAAAATTCTATGATCAGAGTTTGTCATTTTCTAATGCAGGAAATCACAAAAAAGCAAAATACACATACAGAATCACCCTTAGACAGAAGAGTGAGGACAAACTCAAGAAATAATTACGATTTTGCATGTTCAAAGGCTTTGCTATAAACCCAAGTGACTCTAATGAACTGTGAATTTCTACTAGTAAAAAAATAGCTACTCAAGTATGCATTAGTATAACATTTAAGTCCAAAAATACAATTTATGATGGAGATTCGCTCCAAAAATTTCCTCTAAATTAAGCATGATATATTCTTGGATACAAGAGCAGATGCAGCTATTATCAACCAGCAAAATACTTGACAAATAGAAGATAAAAACTAATTTGGGACATATGACAAATTTATATGCAACTCTAATCAATTTTATTGTTTTATTTGCTCTTGTCAACTGCCCAGAAAATATGAGAAACATAGAAAGATGACTAGGCAATTAATAGAGAATAAGCAAGAAGAAGTATATATACATAGTGAAGCCTATGGTGGGGAATGAGAACAATAGACTAACGTATTAAATCAACATAGTTATTAACTTATTACAATCAGCAAGAACATCGTGAAGGAGATTTCAAAAATTATTACCACTTAACATGAGGGATCAAAATGAATTAACCGAAATGCAACATACTACTCTAAAAACAAAATGAAAAGAAAAATGGAAGTACTACTTGCAGTAAAATGCACACTTAGACACACTGTAAATTGTACACATTGTATCTTTCAAAATGGAAAACTACGCAAATAATTTAGCCATAAAATCTAAGAACATATTTGCTCAATCAACCATCATATTAAGTTTCCAACAACAGCCTAGCCTCAGTCTCAACAACCATCATATTAAGTTTCCAGATCTATTAAAAAAAATTATCTCTTTAAGTAAAACAAAGAAAGGAAAAAAATCGTGTCTACAAAAAAATGCTGCAACCCCTTAAAAACTTAAGAGCTTCAACGATCTAATTTTTTTATGCTTAATTATCTTTATAAATTTTTAAACCAAGATTTTAAAAGAAGAGGAAATAGTGAGGAATGAAAAAGAACTAGGTTGTTTCTTTACTTCCTCTAATTTAAAAGTGTAAGAAAATTTTAAATGAACCAAAATCTCCTGATTTCCTACTCTGCATAGGAGATTGGTCCAAAAACATCGAGATGATGATGGTCGGTTCGGTGCTCACCTTGACAACATCCATATAGGTTACATCAACAAGAAAATGAGATTGTCGATTTTGTATCTTATACTTTCGCATGGTCCAGCAATCAAGAAACCTCATGGCAAACTAGATCAATTTTTAGCCTAGAGTTTGATGCCTAATTTTCAATGGCTATGAAGTAACTGGCTTAAAGCACCTGTTGCAAATTTTTATATTTATCTAAACATGATGATAGTAATATTCAAAAGCCATATAGGTATGCATTTCTTTTTTTTCTTGAAAAAAAATTACAAGTATATTTAAAAGTTGATACTAAAAGATAAAAAATTGAGAAACAGGGCAAATTCATCTCTTGTTATGGATTTTATACTATGGATAATTTAAGTTTAATGAACAGAAAATAAATCAAATAAAAATAAAGAAATTACCAATAATCAACAATATTAGCGGGTAGTGCAAATTTATGAGCAAACACTTGCATTTTACGAGTAACAAAAAAATTTAGAAGCATCATGGATGAAGTTAATATTGAAGCAGCAGTAAAGAAAAGAGTACCTATATGACCCACCCTTGCAAATATGTCCTCCCTCATCCAAGGAACCAAATATTTCCATGGCCAAATATCCAAAGTACTTGTCCTATCATTACTTGAGTTCGTTCTTCTAGTCATTTGAGTAGCTGATGCCAAATTTGGATGCACTAAAAACCTAGCAGCAACTTCCACTAAAACTTCGTAAGTGCTAAAGACACGATCAATTGAATTTCTTAATATTGTTACCACAGAGGTTTTCTCTTTCGCTAATTTGTTCATCATGCTATAATCATCATGAGTAGCCATAAGCCTGCAATTCAATTTTCTAGAAACACAATAATAATACTACTTAAAACTCATCCCAAACCAATTGGTAATTACAAATCTGCTTCAGTTGTCATTAGCAAAACAGAAATCTCAAGTAAAATATTTAAGTACATAGTTGTCATTTGTATCTAAGTAACTTCGTTTCTGATGTCAACATACTTCTCTCTGTCCATCCATTTAGAAAGTTCAGGTTCTGACTTAGCATAACGAGACTATAAAGTGAAATTGGCAAAACGATTGGGTGGCCCATTTTGAAAACCTAAAATGGAACACTTATTTGTGTCCATTGATTTGTGCATCAATGTTTGTGCGCACATAAATCGATGTGTATTTAAGGAACATCGATAATTGGGTGTCCATTTTGGGTATCCAAAGTGGGTCACCCTAGCACTACCAGCACGAAACAACAAATGGAATGAAGTTGTGACACGGCTTTAGTTTTATATGACTACAATTCATCATTTTTAGTCATGCAAATGAAATCTTCTTTATGAAACAAAAAATAAGGTGAATTAGCAAATTCATGCAATGCAGTTTCCCACAAATGACAACATTAATGGACCTCTTATCCTTTGTGGCCAGCTGACCCTATATAAGGTAGGTCCTATCGTCGACAAAATACATTTGAAGGGAGGACTAGCACCAACCTAAGTTAAGGTCTGAACTATGAGCTAAACCACAAATCATTAGAAATCTCAAAAGCGGTGAACAAATAAATCATTTTAGATCAAACCACCATGACCAAATGCAGTTTGACATGAAAAGCAGTAATTCAACAAATCAATTCATAAAAACAATCACCTGGGATCAAACCATAGCTTATCATAAGAACTAGGACATCCGAGATAACTAGTATATAGTTTCATAAAAAAGCTGCCAAAACATTAGGCAGAAATAACAAAGATTACAGAGGCCCACTTGATTTAGAAAAATATTGGTAGAGTTTGTTAGAGCTTACCAGTAGTAATATGTATGTCCACCAGTCCTAGGGACATGTAGAAATAAAAGGAAGTCAAGCAATCTATATTTGACTTCTTTGACTTATTCGGCAAGTGAAGCAACAACCCACTTTTGGATGACATTTTGGCAGAAAGCAGAATCGTTGTCGCAATAAACCATGTGCGTTGGCATACAAATTGAGAAGACAACTGCAAGAGCACACTGTTTAATCCAAATATTCCAGGAAAAAGGAAAAAAGACAAAGAAAAAAGAGAACCCATCCACAAACCATGAGGTTAATATTTAAAGTGCACCTTTGATAACAATTTCATGGCGAACAATGGAAATTACTAATTTCAAACACCGTGAAATAAATGTTAATACCTGAGCTTAAATCAATGTTAATACAAAACTAGAGAATTAAATCTCAGAAGCAAATGTTATGACCATATTTTGCAAGGGAAGCAAAGACATAGTGAACTGAGAATTCAACGAGAGAACCAAGAATCAACAACTTAGGTTTCATTATAGCCTTCTTGAGCAATGTGACGCCTAGGGAACCGCCTTATTAGGTAACCCAATAATAAATGGACATGGATTGTGATCATTAAAGTATATTCATTGGAACAGACTAACAGTATTAAGGCTATAATATCGATAACAAAAACACATTGTTGGGACAACAACAATCAAATAAATTGATGCAATGGAATGGTAGAATTCACAAAATCGACTAAATAAATAAAATTTAAAGAAATTAAATTAAATGTATTTGAGGCTGCTAAATAGCAATAACCTGATATGAATATTGCTCCTATTTGGTGATGAATTATTGACTCGCATGAAGCACATGCAGCAGCGGTAGTTTTTTGAGCTTGAATGATTTCAAATCTGTTAGATATGATAAGTTCGAAAGAAAGCTTTCCTTCAAAAACAAAAAAAGTGACTAACAAAACTTATCATACCTAACATATTTCAAACAATTCAAACTTGAAAAACTACTACCATTAGATGAGCTTCATGTGCGTCAATATGACTTAGCATAAGAGTTAGTCCTTAAGATTCAACTGGCTCTAAACTCTCGAGTGATCACTAAATAAGAGATTCTACAAAACTTTGGTTTGAATTTCTCTTTGAGAAAAAAAAAAAACAAGTCAAAGCACTAAAACTGTTTTTTAAATGAAAACAAAAAATATGTTTAAATATTCAAGGTATAAATATAACTTATGTTCAATTTTGTGCGTGTCTCAATCACGTACACTTAGGGATGCTAGGCAGGTATTTGAGTAACCTGGGACTTAATTATTGGGGAGTAGTGAAACAAGTCTTATGGTATTTATTGAGAACAAAATAATAAATGCTCACATATCAAAGGTCATAAAAATTTGAGATCAATTAGTGTACTGACTCTAAGTTTGTTGGATGTTACATAAAATGAAATTCGTTTTGGTTATGTTTATCTACTCATTAAATAAATGCTAAAAAGTATAAAATTATAGCATTATATAGTAGGATATAACTGCAACAGTTTGTCACGGAAGGTTTAGTATAGTGGAGAAGTTTATAAATACCACTACAATTACTTGTGACAATAATATTGCAATTATGTATTTCTACAAAATAGGAACTGGGTGAAGTCGTCTATCTATGACATTTAGATCCTAGTTGTGAAAGAATTAAAGAATTCAAAGTGAACAGTTGTTTTATAAAAGCATGTCGGTACAAACTCCTTATTTTCGGATCCGGTTATTAAGGCATTAACACCCAAGCATGTTTTGAGCATATTGCCTATATGGGTGTCTAATTTTTCAGATGATGCTCATTTTTAGTGGGAGTCTATAATTTGAATGCTTTTATAGACGACATTTTTTGGTTTTCAGTACTAAGGTTAAAGTTATTGTCTACTGACATAAAGTTTAGTTCAGTTACACTCTGAATACAGTATTAAGTTTGATCTCACTTAAGGAGGACTAGTTGAAAATAGGCATGTTAAGATCACATTATATGAAATTCTCACTCTACACATCCACATCATGATCCGTGTCATTTTTTTTATGTGACCACCGATGGGGTCTATTTACAATTAATGTGACGAAGGCCTCTTTGATCCTATGTTGTATGATTGATGCACGAGATTGTTTATAGGTATGTTTCAGTATTTAATGACAACACGGTTGAGCTCATCAGGCATTTGTGCAATCATTATTATAAGGTCTCACATATATGTCCAAGTGGGAGATTGTTGGATTAAAATCCATTGATGAACTTATATGTTAATAATAATGTATTGTGAGTTGTCACGTAAGGTTAAGTCCATTAAAAGTGATCTAATTATGTTTGGGCTTTAAACATATCCGGAGGTTGTGGACCTTTGATGTGTAGAGACATAAGAGTATTTTTCAGTTTTATGATAGGGCAAAACTAGAAATACGGATTATGGTTTCCTCTTGGTCACCTTATATAAAGCAATTATAGTACCCAGGCCACACGACTGACTTCTAGTTCTATTTTGCATCCCGACACAAACAAAATGTTTTTAAGAAATACTTAGGGTTCTCAAACAGAGAGTCGTGTTTGGTCTGAAAAAATCAACTGTACCCAATCAATTGTTCAAGTAATGGATTCAAGTATGCTTTCGTGTTCTAGTTATTTTTACATTCTCAGTGATCTGATATGTGATCCTGGTGGTTTATCGGGAATAGAAATTCTCAACAATGTGATCCGTGCTCTGATACCAATTGTTGAGACTTTCTAATCCTAATAAACCACCAGGATCACATATTAGATTACTAAGAATGTAAATATAACTAGAACACGGAAGCATACATTAATACATTGCTTTGATTGATTAGGTGCAGTTGATATTCCAGACCAACACGATTTTTTGTTTGAGAACCCTATGTATTTCTCAAAAGCATTCTATCTGTGATGCATAATAGAACCAGAAGTCGGTCGTGTGGCCTGGGGACCATAACTGCTTTATATAAGATGACCAAGAGGGAATCCTAATCCGTATTTCTAGTTTCGCCCATCATAAAATCGAAAAATACCCTTATGTCTCTGCACATCAAAGGTCCACAACCTCCAGATATGTTTAAAGTCCAAACACAATTTGATCACTTTTAATGGACTTAACCTTACGTGACATCTCACAATACATTATTATTAACATATAAGTTCCATCGATTGATTTTAATCCAACAATCTTCAACTTGGACATATATGTGAAACTAGGGATGCAAGTAGGGCGGGGATGGGGAATTTAAATGGGGATGAAGGCAGGGATGGGGACAAAATCTCATACCCATGCGGGTATAGGTATAGGTATAGGGATGAGGAGAAAAATATATTCGCGGGGATCCTCGCGGGAAATCCCTATTGGTAATATCCGTGGGGATCCCCGTGGGTATCCCTATTGGGGAACCTCGTATATCAAACACTATACGTTGTATATATCAATTTTATATAATATTACAGCGTTTTCATCCAAAACACTAGTGACAAACAAACTGCAATGTGATTTATAATTTTAACTTGTTTGGTTAATTATATGTTTTGTTTTGAATTGTTTGCAACTATATTTATATGTTATACTTTATTTGGCTGGAATTTTCAACAATTGTGATCATATGTGTACCATACTTTTTATAAACTTTTTGAAAAAAATTAGGTGGGAAAAATATTTCCCAGCGGTGATTCTTTGCAAGTTCCCCGTTTGGATTCCCCGCAAGAATCCCCGCGGGGAACTTCAATAGGGAATGAAATGAATAAAGATTTTTCCCATGGGGATTCCTCATCCCCATGGGGATTAGGTGGGGATGGGGAAATGAATTCTCAAGCGGGGATGGGGATGGGGTCCCATCCCCTACCCTCCCCATTTGCATCCCTAAATGAAACCTTATAATAATGCATCGCACAAATGACTGAAAGAGCTCAACCGTGTTTTCATTAAATACTAAAAACATATATATAACCAATACCATCAATATATAGGGTGCATTTACAAGGCTCGTTGCATTTCTCACACTTGTCTCGCAAGTGGTGCGCAAATATAAATAAAATGCATCGTTTTGTAGTTCCCTGACTTGGGACCATTCTTATTGCGTGCTTTTAATGCATACAAGCCTTAGGAAAAGCTACATATAAAGAATATATTAGTTATTAGTAATAGAGGATGTTAGTTCTTCAGTAATAATTAAATTGAAAGATTATTTGTTGCGTTAGTGATTAACTAAAATCATTGTAATTGCACCTACAAATACAATGATGAATGAATATAAAGCGTAGAACAATTAAGCCATATTCCTACTATCTTATTCTCAGGTTCTACTTCTCCCTTCTCTTTTCATCATCTTCTTTAGATATTATTCTCGCTTCCTCAATATTTCTCAATTTCTGCAACTCTTAAAGTATGATATATACCAATATTCAATGATGCTTCATATACGGAAATGCAACAAAGTGTATGGATCATTGTGCAAAGTCCTAATCAAGCGCCTAGTGGCATAATCAAAGCCACTATAGGGAAACTGAAGGGTGGAGTCTATGTATAACAATGATCATCTGATTAGAAGATGCTTAAAGTACTTGAGAATGGTCATTTCATCACACATCTTCGGAGTTCCTTAGAAGGATATACACATTGATACTTTTAAGAGTTTCAAAATTGAGAAATAGATAAGAAAAGATAGGAATATTTGAAGAAGATGGAGAAGAAGATAATAATATAGTAGAAATAAGGTTTAATTGTTCTATGCTCTAAATTCATCATTGTTGTATTTATAAGAACTCCACCTATATTGTACACTATGCGCACTACATTGTTGGTCCCAAGTCCGGATAAAGGAAGAGGACTCTGACGCCCATTCTTCATACTGAAAAATAGTTAAGGGAGGTTCCAAACTTATTTTTCATACCCGAAAAGTGGGGAAAAGAGACCCTAAGCTCATTTTTCATTCTTGAAAAATGGAGGAGGATTGCGACAGGTTGACAACCAACGTAAAACTTTTGTCACTTTTCATGAAATGGATCAAACATATATAAACGTTAGGGTGTTCCCACCTAGCAACGTGCTGCATCAGAGCCCGAGTGTAGTGAGAAATGAGCAAGGGTGTATTTCACATTGCCGCCAAGGTGTGAAGAAAAATGAGCAAGGGTTCCCACACATAGGACGTGTGTGGGTAAAGAAGCTAGTCCCTTCACATCATCACTCGGATGTGAAGAAAAATGAGCAAGGGTTCCCACACAAAGGACGGGTGTGGGTAAAGAAGCTAGTTCAAAACAAACACGAAAGCAAAAACAAAATCATAGATACGGATACTAGATCTTTTAGACTAAATAGAAATAGAAAAGGAAAACAAACACAAATGAGAGAAAAAAGTCGTTTAAGTACATGGAACATAGAACACTTACAGAGAAGTTAATAGAACTAGTAGATACTATGATTAGAAAGAGAGTCAATATTGCTTGCCTCCAAGAGACAAAATGGGTAGGAGAAAAGAGTAGAGAAATATGAAGTACATGGTTTAAATTGTAGTGCACCGATATAGATAGAAAATGCAATGGAGTAGGAATTATGGTGGATAATGATTATAAGGATAAGTTCATAGAGGTTAAGAGCATGAGGGATATATTGATTCTAGTTAAACTAATTATTGGAGACAAAAAATTAACATACTTAGCGTCTATGCACCACAAATAGGATTAAATGAGAGCATCAAACACAAGTTTTGGGACGATATGGATGAATTTATGCAAAGCATACCATTAGATGAAAAGGTTTTTGTTGGAGGAGATTTAAATGGGCATGTCGGGGCAAGTAATAATGGGTTCGAGAGAATTCATGGAGGTTTTGGTTACGGTAAGAGAAATGAAGAAGGGTAATCAATCTTTGAATTTGCTTCAACATACGATCTTGTCTTAGCAAATACTAGTTTTAGGAAAAGGGAATCGCATATAATTACTTTTAGTAGTGATCATAACAAGAGTCAAATAGATTTCCTTTTAACAAGAAAAATAGATAGAAAAATATGTAGAGACTGCAAAGTAATACCTGGTGAAGCACTTACTGCCTAACATAAGTTAGTAGCACTTGATATTAAGCTAAAACGGCGACGTAATATGAATAAAAGAGTTAGCAACCCTAGAATAAAGTGGTGGAACCTAAAAAATAGTAAACAAGTAGAGTTTAGAGAAAAAACTACTAAAGGAAAATGTTTGGAATCTTGACTTAGATGCTAATACAATGTGGCTAGAAATGAGTAGTTGCATAAGGAGAGTGAGATTAAATGTATTAGGTATATATAAAGGCTTAGGACTACCAAAGAAGGAAACATGGTGGTGGAACGAGGATGTCCAATGAGCAATTAAGACTAAAAGAGAGATGTATAGAAAAATACCTAAGTGTCAAGATGAAGATGCGTACAATCAATATAGATAAACTAGAAAATAAGCTAAAAAAGTAGTTAGTCAAGCTAAAACAAGTTTCATGGAAGATCTATATACAAGGTTAGGTAATAGAGATGGCAAAAATATATATATAGGCTAGGCAAATTAAGATATAAAAAATAAGACCTAAGTCACATAAATGTATTAAGGATGAAAATCAAAATGTTTTAACACCCGAGGATGATATTAAGGAGAGATGGAGAAGTTACTTCGATAGTTTATTTAATGGTGGCCAAGTTGATACTATAATAGATGAAAACCCACACCAAGAAATAAATGTAAACTATACACGCAATATTAGAATTATAGAAGTTAAAGAGGCATTGAAAATAATGAAAATAGGGAAAACATATGGCCCAGACAAAATACCCATAGAGGTTTGGAAATGCTTAGGAGAAATTGGATTGACTTGGTTAACAAAACTTTTCAATAAAATTCTAAAATCAAAATGGATGCCAATGGATTGGAGAAAAAGAACGCTTGTGCCAATATTCAAAAATAAAGGAGACATTCAAAGTTGCTCAAACTACCAGGGAATTAAACTTATGAGTCACACTATGAAACTTTGGGAGAGGATAATTGACAATAGGCTAAGGAGAGAAACAACAATATTAGAGAATCAATTTGAGTTCTTGATCGGGAAGTCAACTATGGAGGCGATTTTCCTTACAAGATGATTGTTAGAAAAATATAGAGAAAAGAAAAAATATATTAATATAGTATTCATAAATTTAGAAAAAGCATATGATAGGGTCCTATAGATGTTCTTTAGTGGGTTCTAGAAAGAAAATAGTGCATGCTAGATACATAGACACTATTAAAGATATGTATGATGGAGTAGTAACGAGTATAAAGACATTTGGAGGAGCTACAAAAGAATTCCCTATTACGATGAGACTACATCAAGGATCGGTTTTAAGTCCATATCTATTTACTTTAGTTATGGATGAACTAACTAGGCATATTCAAGAAGATATATCATGGCGTATGATATTTGCAAATGGTATCGTCTTAGTGGATGAAACAAAAGATGGAGTGAATAGGAAACAAAAACTCTGGAGGAATACATTAGAATCTAAAGGCTTTAAGTTGAGTAGGATGAAAATTGAATGCATGCACTGTGAGTTTAGAAATAGTAGACATCAAGATGATGGAGCTGTAAAATTAGGGGAAGTAGAAGTTTATAAGGTGAACCACTTTAGATATCTAAGATCAATCATTCAAAATGACGGTAATATTGAGAACGATTTCATATATAGAATTCAAGCTAGATGGAAGAAATGGCAAAGTGCAACAAGGGTGATTTGTGATCAAAATGTTCATACATAGTGAAAATTACAAAACAATTTTGACAAAAACCCTAACAGGATCCAAATCTAATTCCATTAAAAATGTTTAAACCACGAAAACTTAATCATACCTCGGTCGCAATATACCTTTTTGAAGGTTGATCGATCTCTAAGGCACTCACAACAACGAACGCCCTCTACCAGTAGTACACACACGAACGACGGCCAAGATTCGAAGTGCTAGCTTTGAGAGAATACCAAACCTTTTTGTTTCTTTCCAAAACGATCCAGAGCGTACCAGAAAACCCTAATTCATTTATGAAACGAAAATAGAGTTTCGGCCCTTTATCTTTCATGCGTGTATTCTAACTTAAAGTTTCTATTTATATAACCCTAGTATATAGATGGTTATGTAAATTACACATATACCCCTCCTTAAAGAAGTATAAGTGTAATACACCACACGGACGTTTCTGTCATGAACTTTATCATATAAAATTCATTTTTCTGAACCATCTTAAAATCTCACAAAACCATTCTTAGTGTGCGACCCAATAGGCTTATACAACGTTGGCAGTGTACGAAAACACATTTTGGTATACAAGTCATAAGCGACCTCTAGCAATACATTATGACTACTCAAGTTGTATGAATATGAAATCGATACAACCTAATCAATAGTGTATATAACATCCTTTTGTCACACGATATCCTTTAGATCAAACATAAGGCATGGAATTGTCATCCAACAGTTCAATCGTACTAGTATCGATCTTTAGGTAGACTGAAAACATCCAAGTGATGTTGATCAATATCAATTCACTTAGACTAGGCCTTTTAATAGTCTAACACATCGAGGGATCCACTAGATATCTCTCTTTATATGAGAGGGACAAATTCTATCTCGATTACACAACTTCATCACATTGCTCACACAGTAACTAATCACAACCTTTATAATCGTTCGATTAAAGATAACGTTTGATTGTGTCAAATCATTGTGTTCCTAATGTTGAAGTCTCTGATAATCTTAAGTCAGAGGACTGAAAAATATACCTATCATGAGAAACAACTATGACTTAATCCATGTGATGTTCTCATAGCGGGTCGGTCCAGAACTTTTTTCCCTAACAAGTACTCGTGATCTTGATTTGTGTCCCTATACGTATAATCACCATATGATCATCAATCAAGACTTTCACTAGTCTTAATTCATTATAGTTCCTAGTATAATGATCGACTAGGGACAGTTAGGATATTTCTGTAAATACCCATGGATCTTACTATAATGTAAACATGCAAATTAATTATAAGAAACAACAAATGAAATCCTCTATTTTATTAACTAAAAGTATTCATAAAGACAGTTAATGGATTGACCTGGGGCATATGCCTCAGCATCTCCCACTTGCACTAGGGCCAATAATACATGCATGTAATGCCTAATGATCTAACATGACCATCATGTTTTGCTTATGGAAGAGTTTTTTGTCAATGGATCCGCAACGTTATCTTCAGTAGGTACTCTACAAATCTTCACGTCCACCTTCTCAATAATTTCTCTGATGAGATGAAAATGCCTGAGTATATGTTTGGATCTGTGGTGTGATCTAGGTTCCTTGGTCTGTGCTATTGCCCCGTTATTGTCACAATACAAACAAACAGGATTAGCAATACTTAGAGCCACAACTAGTTCAGAAATGAACTTTTTGATCCAAACTGCCTCTTTTGTTGCATCTGGATGCTTTGCAATATACTCGCTTTCTATTGTAGAATCTCGCCACAGCTCTCGCTTTGAACTTTTCCACTTCTTGCACCCCCATTCAAAGTAAACACATATTCGATCGCGATCTAAAATCATCTATATCAGCTTGAAGACTTGCATCTGTGTAACCATTTACAACTAGATCATTTTCAAAACCTCCATAGACCAAGAACATTTCCTTAGTCCTTCTAAAGTATTTAAGAATGTTCTTTACTGCTATCTAGTGACTCTCCCCAGGATCTGACTGATATCTTCTTTTAGTGCTCAAAGCATATGATACATCAGGTCGAGTGCATAACATGCCATACATGATAGATCCAATAGCTGATGCATATGGAATCTTATTCATATGGTCTCGCTCATCATTTGTCTTAGGACATTGAATCTTGCCGAGACTTATGCCACGAGACATTGGCAACAATCATCTTTTAGAGTCTTGCAAATCGAGCCTATTCAACACCTTGTCTATGTAAGCACTCTGACTTAGACCGATTAGCTTATTAGATCTATCCCTATAAATCCTTATCCCTAGGATATAGGCCGCATCTTCTAAGTCTTTCATTGAGAAACACTTCCCTAACCAAGACTTGACATTCTGCAATGTTGCGATGTCATTTCCAATGAGTAATATATCATCAACATACAGTACTAGAAAAAAAACTACACTCCTACTGACCTTCTTGTATACACAAGGCTCATCTTCGTTCTTAATAAAACCAAAATCCTTTATTGCTTCATCAAAACGAAGATTCCAACTCCGAGAAGCTTGGTTTAATCCATAAATGGATCTTTGAAGCTTGCATACCTTCCGAGAATTCTCAGGATGTACAAAACCTTCAAGCTGTGTCATATACACGTCCTCAAGCAGCTTTCCATTAAGAAATGATGTTTTTACATCCATTTGCCATATCTCATAGTCATAACATGCGGCAATGGCAATTAAAATTCTTATGGATTTAAGCATGGCTACTTGCGAAAATATTCATCATAATCAACACCTTGAGTATGCCTGAAACCTTTTGCTACAAGTCTTGCTTTAAAAGTATGTTCTTTGTCATCCATATCAGTTTTCTTCTTGAAAACCATTTACATCCAATGTTTTTACCACCTTCAGGTAAATCAACCAAGTTCCAAACTTGGTTATCAAACATGGATTGCATCTCAGAGTTCATGGCACTTAGCCATTAATTTGAGTATGGTCCAAACATAGCCTCCTGATAAGTAGTGGGCTCATTTTAATCCATAAGCAACACATCACGACTATTAGTAATGAGGAATCCGAATCTCTCTGGCTCATGTCTTACCCTACCGGATTTACGTGGGCCTCATGGAGGTTCAACTGGTTTAGAACGTTGTTGAACTTCCAGTAGCGGTTCAGTGTTTATCTATAATTCTTGAACTTCTTCAAAATTTATTTCTCTCCCACTAGCGTCTTTTGAAATAAAATTTTTTCCATAAAGGCACCATACCGAGCAACAAACACTTTGTTCTCAGCGAGATTATAAAAGTAGTATCATTTTGTTTCCTTAGGATACCCTACAAATAAACACTTGTCAGATTTAGGTGCTAGTTTTTCTGAGACTTGTCGCTTTACGTAAGCCTCACAACCCCAAATCTTAAGGAAAGACAAAGTAGGTCTCTTCCCGTACCATATCTCATATAGTGTTTTATCAACCACTTTAGAAGGAACTCGATTTAGAGTGAAAGCTGCAGTTTGTAATGCATAACCCCAAAAGGATAATGGAAGATCTGCATGACTCATCATAGATCGAACCATATCTAATAATGTTTGATTTCTCATTTCATAAACTCCATTCCTTTGTGGAGTTGCTGGTGGAGTCAATTGGGAGACAATCCCACAATTTTTAAGATGATCATGAAATTCTTGCTTAAATATTCACCACCTCGATCTGACCGAACTGTTTTGATAGTTTTACCAAGTTGATTATGCATTTCATTTTGAAACGTTTGAAACATCTCAAATGATTCAGCTTTATGTTTCATAAGATATACATAACCATATCTGCTAAAATCATCAGTAAATGTAATGAAGCATGGATAATCTCCTCTAGCCATTATGTCTATAGGACCGCATACATCAATATGTATTAGACCCAATAAATCACTTTCCCTTTCACTGTGTCCAGTAAATGGACTTTTAGTCATGTTGCCTAGTAAATAAGATACGCACGTTTCATATGTTTCTAAATCAAATGAATCTAGAAGTCCATCTTTATGGAGCTTCGTTCTGCGTTTCTCATTTATGTGCCCGAGATGACAATGCCAAAGATAGGTTTAACTCAAATCATTTGACTTGAATCTCTTTGTATTTATGTTAAAGACTGGAGTATCGGTGGACCTTTTCATGCTTATAATATAAAGACCATCACACAAATCAACATTTGCATAAAATATGCCTTTACAAGAAATAGTACATCTATTATTCGCAATAATAAAATCAAAACCATCCAAACATGAAATAGAAATGATGTTTCTGCTCAAGGCAGGCACAAAATAACAATTATTTAAAGTTAAAATAAGCCCACTAGGTAGGACTAAGTCATATGATACAATAGCCACGGCAACAACTCTTACTCCATTCCCTACGTGGAGGATGACTTCTCCTTTCTTCAACTTTCTACTTCTGGTGAGTCCTTGCACATTTATACAAATGTAAGATCTACATCCGGTATCTAATACCTAGGAATCACTAGTAGATAAATTAATTTCAATAACATAAATACCTGTAGTGGTAGTCGCACTACTCTTTTTATTCTTTAAATCTTCTAGATAGAGTTTGCAATTTCCGAACCAATGTCCAGGTGCATGGCATAAATGACAATTTCCTTCCTTCCCTTTTGGGTGTTTGGAAGCAGAAACAAGCTGGGGCTTAACTTGTTCCACAGGCTTTACGATAGGTGTAGCAACAGCCTTGGCAACTTTAGCCTTGCCTTTGCCTTTCTTCTTCTTTCCCTTTCCCTTTTGGACCATCAACACATATTGATATTTTGTTCAGCAGTTTTGAGCATCAAATGCAACTCTGAAATTGATTTCTCCATATTATTCATATTGTAGTTCATCACAAATTGTGAGTAACTCTCCGGTAATGAATTCATGATCAAATCCGTAGCCAACTCTTGGCTTATGGGAAATTCGAGTCTATCAAGCTGGTCAACATAGCCCTTCATCTTCAGAAAATGAGGAATAATTGACGCACCATCAGCCATCTTGCAAGAATGTAGGTTCTTGACTGTCTCGAACCTTTCTTTCCTAGCTTCGTTGTTGGAACATTTCCTTAAGCGTTACAGCCATGTTTTAGGCTTCCATTAGTTCCATGTCCTTCTGAAGTTCAGGAATCATAGTTGTCAGCATAATACATGCAACATCAGTAGAATCGTTGACATGCTTATTATGCGCATCCTTCACAGCTTTCGTAGCATTAGGTTGGTGGGTCCTCAGGGATTGGAGCATCCAGGACATACAATTTGCGTTCATGCTTGAGAACGATTCTCAAGTTTCTGAACCAGTCAAGAAAGTTAGTCCCAGATAGCTTATCCTTCTCAAGGATGGATCGCAGTGATAGGGGATTATTGTTACTTGAAGAGGTCATTGATCTACAATAAAGATTATGCAAAGTTTATTTTAGTATAGAGGAATAGACTCCCACTAAATTAACAACCCTCCTAAAACATACTATTTATTTAGGGGACTAAAATCCATATTTCACCTAATTCTATGACAGCTATGACATGAAACACATAACTAGATTATTTAGGTAGGTAACAGTTACCAATTACATCTTATGTAATTTTAGATACTTTTATGAGATACGGGACATCTTATGTCTTAGCATGTTTTTTTATCTCATCATGTGCATAAAGCTCAAAACTATTTTGATAGTTTTATTAAGTCAGACCATTTTAAACATTTAGGTAACTCTTACCCAACTTGTCTCACCAAGATAATACAATACACCTAGCTATGGCTGAAACTATATCAGTGTGATCGAGGCCTTGACAAATGTTTAAAATGGATGCACGAGACTTAAAACTTAATAGAGGGATTTTATTCAGTTTTAGTGATTTTATGTAAACAATGAAATATCATATATTTTATTGATTTGTTCAATCACTAAACAATTTGGAGATTTTTATATTGTTCACTAATAAAAGAATTTCCGTGCGCTAGGATTTTCGTGCACTAGGGCCAATCATACATGCATTTAATGCCCTAGGGTGGATGATTGCTGACATCAAAGGTATTAGCCCTTCCACACGCATGCATCAGATACATATGAAAGTAGGGTCAAAACCTTCACGAGAAGCATAGCGGAGACTGAACCCACCTATGATGGATGTGGTTAAAAAGAGATTCTGATGCTCCTTGACGTTGGGATGATCTACCCAATCTCTTACAACAAGTGGGTCAGTCCCATTCAGGTGGTTCCCAAAAAATAGGGTTCACAGTGGTCACGAACTCACGAGGTGAGTTAGTCCTAACTCGCGTCCAAAACGTATGGTGGGTGTGTATCGATTACAGGAAGCTTAATGCTTCTACTAAGAAAGACCACTTCCTGTTGCCTTTCATTGATCAGATGTTAGAGCGTTTAGTAGGTAGGTCTCAATGTTGCTGCTTGGATGGCTATTCTGGTTTTCACCAGATTCATATAACACCTAAGGAGCAAGAGAAAACCACCTTCACCTATCCTTTCGATATTTTTGCTTACCGACGCATGTCCTTTGGGTTGTGCAATGTACCTACTACTTTTCAGAGGTGTACAATGAGCATATTCTCTAACTTTGTTGGGCACTTCATCGAAGTATTCATGGATGATTTCACTGTTTACCACGACTCATTCGATATTTGCCTTAGTCATCTGACTAAGGTTCTTCACCAATGTATCCAGAAGAACTTGATCCTCAATTACGAGAAATGTCACTTCATGGTGGATCAAGGTTTTATTTTGTGTCACATCGTGTCTTTTAGGGGTGAGGAGGTAGACCCAAAAGATTGAAGTAATTCAAGAATTGCCTTACCCCACGACTGTGCGAGAAACCCGATCATTCCTTGGCCATGCCTATTTCTATCGGTGATTTATTAAGGATTTCTCCAAAATTGCACAACCCCTATGTCGCCTTCTTCAGAAGTACGTGCCTTTCCATCTCGATAAGGCATGTAAGAGTGCATTCGATGCACTCAAAAACTCTCTCATATCTACTCTAGTGATTCTAGCCCCTAACTAGGGAGCTACCTTTTGAGATCATGTGCGATGCCAGCAATCACGTTGTGGGTGCTGTGATTGGGCAACGAGTCAAGCGGGCTTCTCATGTCATATACTATGCCTCTAGAACTCTTGATTTTGCCCAACTGAATTACACTACTTCAGAGAAGGAGCTTCTAGCTGTCATCTTCACTTTGGAGAAATTTTGACCTTATCTCTTGGGAATTAAAGTGGTCGTCTACTCTGACCATGCTGCCTTAAAGTATCTTATGGCCAAAAAGGAATCTAAACCTCGTCTCATTCAATGGATACTCTTGTTACAAAATTTTGACATTAAGATTAAAGATAAAAGTGGTCTAGAAAATCTTGTTGCTGACCATCTTCGGTTGTATCGAGAATGGTGAAGCACCTGACCCGCTTCGAGATGATTTTCCTGATGAGCATCTCTTAGCAATTTTTGAGGAACTCCTTTAGTTTGCGGATCTGGTAAACTACCTCGTTAAACGAGATTTTCACCTCACCTTATGCAAGCCCAGAAGGATGAGATCCGGAGGGATTCCAAACACTATGTATGGGATGACCCATACTTGTGGAAGTTTTGCTCAGACCAGGTCACTCATCGATGTGTCTCCCAGACTGAAACACAATCTATAATGGCATTTTATCACTCATATGCCTGCGGTGGTCATTTTGGTCCACGTAGGACATCTATAAAGGTTTTGGAGAGTGGTTTTATTGGCCTACCATTTTTCACGATTCATATCTATATGCCAAGACTTGTGCTAGATGTCAGTCGACCAGTACCTTCAGTCACAGGGATCAAATGCCACTGACCTCATCTTATTTTGCGAGATTTTTTATGTTTGGGGATCTACTTCATAGGGCCATTTCCACTATCACATGGTTTTCTTTATATCTTACTAGGGGTGGATTATATGTACAAATGGGTGGAAGTGAAAGCCACTCGCACCAATGATTCGTCAGTGGTATGCGATTTCCTGAAATCACAATTTTTTTGACTTTTGGCACTCCACAAGCTTTGATTAGTGATCGAGGTACCCATTTCTGCAACCACATGGTTGAAAATCTCCTGCGCAAGTATAATGTTACACACCGTACGTCTACGACCTATCACCCTCAGACTAGTGGCCAAGCAGAGGTGTCAAATAGGGATATTAAATCCATTTTGGAAAAGACTCTAAATCAGTCACGAAAGGACTGGAACACACGCCTTGATGATGCGGTATGGGTTTATCGAACGACCAATAAAACGCCAATCGGAATGTCTCTGTATCGCTTAGTTTTTGGCAAATCGTGCCACTTGTCAGTCGAGTTAGAGCATAAATCTCTATGGACTGTCAAATGGCTCAACATGGAACTCAATGCAACCGTCAAAGAGAGAAAGTTGGACCTTCAAGTGTTAGAGGAAATTCGAAACGATGCCTATGAGTCTGCTCGAATCTATAAGGATAAAACCAAAGCATTCCACGATCGCAACTTATCTCGTAAGACTTCATAGTCAGCCAAAAGGTCCTACTTTATAATTTTAGATTAACTATCCATCCAGGGAAATCGAGGTCATGATGGCTCGGACCTTTTGTTGTTACTAATGTGTTTGGACATGGTGCAGTTGAGATTATGAGCATAGATACAGGGAAAGTTTTCAAAGTGAATGGTCACCGACTGAAGCCGTTTACGAGAACTTCCCACAGCATGAGATCGAGAGCGAGACTCTAGCAGTTGTACAGTACTTTGACTGAGAAAGATTCAACCGAGTCGAGCCAACGATGTTAAAAAAAAGGCACTCTTGGGAGGCACCCCAAACTTCTATCCCTTTTCTTTTTTATTCTTATTTTAATATTTTTTGTGGTTTTCTTACTATTATCTCCTTGTGATTTTTTATAGGTGTGTGACCTCTGCATAGCACACTAGATTTTAGAGCTTGATATTGCTCATGTGGCTCCTCGCATGTTCTGTAACTACGGTTAGTCACATTTGCAATCTAGTAAGGTCACCCATCTTCTTTTCGTTCGTAGATTTAGGGTTAGTGTCAGTCTTCTGCATGATCTTGTATCACTTCCTTGCCTCTATATCTACCATGTTCTTTCACCATCTTGTATGTGTTCATGTGTGCCACCTAACCTGTTTTGAACCTTGAGGACAAGATTCGAAATAAGTTTGGGGGTACTTTAGAATTTGTGGATTGAGTTGGATGGGTTTCTATGCGAAAGACCACATGTGAGATCGTTTAAATTTTTTCAATTATATGCGGTTGTCGGACGATATTGGTGGTGTTTTATATCTCTTATTCACTCATTTCTTCCATTTCTTTTCCCTTCATATCTCACTTTCTCATTTTATTAGGAGTTGATACATTTTCATGCATATTTTTAGTGTAGTTTTCATTTTTATTTCGTTTAGAGTCGCCCAATATTTTGTTTCATGCCTTTGGTTGTGGATGAGTACTCTATGGTTGCCCTGCTGACTTGAGACTTTGGAGAAATTAGGCGAAACACTCGCTCGAACCCGTAGCCCAGCATTCTTATGATTTCATAATTAGAGACTTAGTATGTTGGTTGAGCCTGTGCTAGATACCAAAGGGGGCAGACGGTCGAAATTGTGCAAGTCTAATTTCTAGGGCACTAGAACGAGGATGTATCTCACTCGAGGCTAAACTCTTATAAGAGTAACACTTTTGGGGAAATGATTTAGGCCATTTTTGAATTTAAACCCTTAACCTTAGACCTACCTTTCATCTTACCACTAGCCTATTTGAGCCGAATTAAACTTGATTTCTTTGATTACCTGTCATTAAACCCTCAGCCATTAGCCTTATATCTTATACCTAGTTGGAAACTAGACTTAGATTTGATATCCTTAGAAAAAGACATGAGGAGAAAAAAAATCGGGGAAAAATTGTTTACTTGCCCAAATTAAGGGGAAATTCATGATTAGAGAGTCCCACCTAAAACGACATCCACAGGAAATGGAGCAGGGAGCCGAGTGGTTGGAAAAAGGTGATGACTGCACATTTTGAATGAAAAATGAATTTTAGTGCAGTTTAATCACATTCATGTTCTCGGGTAATCATTCTATAATCTAAGTTCTAGTTTTTCAACATTTCATATACCCTTTACACCACTTCCTTGGTACCCTTCCCCAGCTTTGTTACAGCTTATTGAAGTCCTATTGATTCCCATTCGGTGTTAAGTCTATAGTAGTGAAGAATGTGGTTGCATTTCTTGTGTATGGTACTTTTGATGCGTTGATGTGCTATTTACATGGAAATTGTGAACTTGCGTGCTTGAATGTATAGATCAAGAAAACCTGCAAGTAGTTGAAGGCGTTTGTCTTGACCATTTCTTTGTATTGAAAATGTGATCTTAATTGTATTTGGGTTGCATTTCTTAACATATCATAACTCCGAAATTTCTTAAGTGATTTGTTATCTTGGCGACTATGTAAACCAAAGGAACTCCATGAATTTTAAATCGGGTATAGAGTAGTTGAGTTAGTGCATAGTCATATTAGAGGTCTAGTTTATTTGTATATGTCATTTACACATTTGCTCGAGACGTGCAAAGTCCTAAGTTTGGGGGCATTTGATAGGTTATTATTTATGCATATTATATATAGTTTATTTATGTATTTTTATTGTTGAATCTTTGAAATATGGGCCTTATTATCTTTATTGTTCATTTTCAAGATTTTTGGAGTGCACGGTTGAGTTCGTGGCGAAAAACTGCGCAAAATGGACTACTCATACACAGTGATCAAACACCGAAAGATACGCCTCGAGAAATGCGTGCTTTTGGGCAATTTTCCACTCTTGTGACACGTGTCACTCCATCATTCGTTGGTTCCCATCTGCAGTCTACGTGCACTGCCCCTATTGGTCACAACATCAGCAGACACCAGCAAAAGCTGCCTCACCATCCAGCTCTACGCCACGTGTCACATGCCCATTCGCCGCCTCTCTTTCTCGCGTCAGCAGCTGATGCGTGTCTGCAAAGCTGCACAATGGAAGTTGTCCCACCAATACGCACGTGACAAATGGCAGTCTTCTATCACACTAGCGTCATCATAACAACAATCCTCGTCCAATCACATTGCGCCACGGTATCTGGTCCACCTCTTTCGCCCAATCGAACGCTAACACTTGGCAGAGACCTGGAAACAAACTCCTAACAACCATTTGATCGTCCTCGGCGCACGTGTCATACACTAAACTCAAAAATAGGCATTGGGCATCCAATTATGGCAGTTTTAATTAGGGGTTTTGAGGGATCGAAATACATTATTTTACTCTCTTCTTGGCAGCTTGGAGTGTTTTCTTCTTCTTTTCTCTTCCACAAAACCTTTTTTTACACTTTGTTTTTTTGGATTTTTATGGAGTTTTTGACAATGATGGCCACTAAACTCATCGATCCGAACCAGAGGTGGATCAAATCACCCTTTTTGGCATAAAATATATGTGAGATCTATTTATTTATTTGTTTATTTAATTTATTTTTTATAATATTTTATTCCCTTTGATATTGGTTAAATTATCGAGATTAAACACTTGTTTAAATCTTGATTTACATGCCAGTAGGTTGTACGCACCCGTAGTTGTGCCATAAGACCACATTAGTGGCATCCGACCATATCAATTGATTAGACTCTTTTGGGACTGGTTAAATACCATAGGGATCTAGGCTAAATTGGACACACTAGCAATCTAGTTGTCTAGGTGTAGTGTCATCAAAAGCCCATTGCGGTCAGCACATTAAACCCAGTTCTTGAATATAGGGTTGTGTGTTTGATTAGGGAAGTGGTCATTGTTGTACCTTTTACCATCGAGATAGGGAAGTGCGAGGACCCGCGTATGTTACCGGTTCTATAACTACACTAATTTACTATGGATTGCATGCTTTGATTAGCTTAAGGACCGTATGTAAAATTATGCCAAATTGAGGAGATTCGTGATACCGATGGTTTGGATTATTTCCCCTTTAATTGATATATTTACTTTCTATTTTTAGTGTAGTTTTAGTTAATTTAGAAATTGTTCATGTGGACACCTCGAGTTATTTTTAGTTTCGTAGCATAGGTCAGAAACTTGATCTTCGTGGTTCGACCTCGTGCTTGCCACTACTGCAGTTCTTGTAGTCATTGGTAATCTTATCGGGATTATATATATTTTGAAGCATTCGACACGCGTCAAAAACCAATAGTCCAGTTTGTATATTGTTTACTAATGGCTTAAGAATGTATGTAATTAGATTATATTGAACCTTTTGAAGTATCCATATAATTTACGTCATGAAATGTTTAGGTATTCGTTATTGTTTGAACCTTTAATAATGATTTGTGGCGACTTTTCAAACAATATGACTAACTTTTAAAACTCCCTAAATGGTAGTTTGTACACAAATGGATCAAGGTCCATCAGATCCTTCATTATTACATCTCCAATCTACATACAGATCCTCGCGAACGTGGACGAGTCAGGTAAACTTTTTAAGATAAATACATCCAATGTTCATATATAAATGTATGATATAAATATATATCACAGCTTATTTTCAATTATAAGGTGTACGAAATATTGCACGTGCATCGAAGACGGGCTGTCGTTGATCGAATGGTGAAGTATCATTCTCGAATGATCCCATATCTACGTTCCAGTGGGTTTTATGGGATTTCGCGCGTATCATTTTTCAGCCTTGATTGGGCTTTGATTACTGCATTCATTGAGAGATGGCGCCCAGAAATACATACATCGCACATGCAATGTGGGAGTGCACTATTACACTCCAGGACGTACAGGCGCAGCTCGGCTTACCTGTCGAAGGTATGCCTGTGACAGGAACCACCGATACAAATTATGTTGAGGTGTGTGAGAGGTACTTGGTCGAGTTCCTGTTGGAGATGACCTTCATGGAAATAAACTTAAAGTCGAATTGCTTGAACATAACGTACCACCTATACATGACAACAACGATGAGGAGTCGATGCGACGATATGTTCGATCGTACATTCTCCAACTAATCGGTGGTTGTCTATTCGCCGATAAGTCAAATCGATATGTACATTTGATGTTTCTACCGTTGCTCGAGGATTTTGACATAGCTGGACAATATAGTTTGGGGAGTACTTGTTTGATTTTTTTGTACTGGGAGTTGTATTGCGGATCTCGTGCAGGTGCATACGAGGTTGCAACGGCGTCAGTTCTTGTACAACTGTGGGCATGAGATAGATTCTCATTCATAGCACCAAGGCGACTGGGTGTTCCTAGAGTTCAACCTCTTACAATGGATGGAGAAGAGATGCTTAATGACGTCCCTTTAGGACACAAGTAATAGAAATGTTATATCATAATTTCTATAATATTAACTACATTTTCATTTTACTAATTAAGAGTTTTCTATACAGATGGATCAATGCATTCTCGGTTACTCAAAGTGCAACACACGTTTTATTAGCTTACCGTGATGCACTCGATTCTCTAAATGAGGATGACGTGGTGTGGCAACCTTATGCTGAAGTCATCGGGTCTCTTCCTTAATACTGTACCGATGGTCATGGTAGTTGGCTATCGACGTGTCCCCTAATTTGTTTCCATATAGTCGAGTGACATCGACCTAAAGAGTTTTGAGACAATTCGAATGATACAGACCGTGCCACCAAACTGTCATTACGACACTCGACTGCACCGCATCGAGATGCGAGGACGCGTTCAAGAAAATTGGGCGGCTTTTCACGCAAACTATATACAGATGTCGAAAAATCGTGGTGACAACATAGTCACAGCGGAAGGGGAAGAAGGCCACGATCAACAAGATTACATGACGTGGTATCGATCAGTCATTAGAAAATTTATTGGATATAACGGGGCTTTACATGACTATTCAGTAACCTTTAAACTATTATTCTTCTTTTCTCACAATTTACATCATAAATTATGTGTACTAACCTCCTATTTTTATATTAGTGTAACTTGGTGCGTCGACTGCAGTGAATTTTCATTGATGATGGGTACGAGCAAGGTCTTGCGCTTGATGAAGGAATCTAAATTTTAGATGAAGATCATAGGCAAAGGTCTACTCTATGGAATAGTGGAATTGATGTCGAAGAGGGCATAGATGAGAAAAATGAAGATGAAAATGAAGAAGATGATCAGGGCGAATCAAATAAAGAGGTGAGAAGAAGAAAAACACAAACACAGACTGTGGGTGGGAGCACTAGACGTCTTCGTCCACCACGTCTTTCTCATCGGATAGAGAATGCTGTGAGAGCAGTAGACGTTCTCCTACACCACGTTCATCTCGTCCGAGAGCGAGAACAACAGAGACTGTTTGTGACAGTACCTAACGCTCATCCCCACTACGTCATTCTGCTCATGGGTGCATTCCTACATTGTCCCCAATGCAACCGGAACCTCAAATGTTTATACCTAGCGCGCCGATCATGAATCTTCATCCTTACCATTTTAATCCTAATGCACCCAGTCGTCGTCTTTATATATGGCCCATCGGATGCCTAGACATCCGATGTATCCTTCATTGCCTCAATACATGCCGAGCCCATTTACTCCACCATGTTATAATTTTAATATGTCATATAGTGGAGATGGCTCATTCATGAACATTTTAAGCATGAAGCCGCCGCCCATGTTCCTCTCGGCCAACCGCATACATGAAATAGGTTTTTTGGGACGGTTCAACATCCTATTTTTGGGAGCATTAGTACCAGAGGTGAGTCGAGTCAAGCACCAGACGAAAAGCATCAATCGACTCGACGACATTCAATGCAAGATCAGCAACCTCGACAAACTTTATTGGATGTACATACACAACGTCCAACTTGACATAGAGTACGTCCGGTTTGCATCACGGTGCAACAATGTCAACGTAACCGTCGATAGACCTATATAATAAGTTTTTTTATGGAATGAAATTATACTTTCAAAACTTTTTTATTGCTTTAATTTTAAATTCTAGACAAATATATAACGTGGTTTTGACCTTTACAGTTTTTCATCTACAAATTTCTTCTTATGATCACGATTGTGTTGCATGGTTTATAATATATATGCATGGGTTGCCCCCTTGAGATACGTGCGTAACGTTTGCATGGATTATCAACTTTGAGATACGTTCGTGTTGTTTGCATGGGTTGCCCACCGCCAGATATGTGCGTGTCATTTGCATGGGTTGTCCTCTCGAGATACGCGCGTAATGTTTGCATGAATTGTCATCCTCGACATACGTTCACGTTGTTGGCAAGGGTTATCCACAGCCAGATACGTGTGTGTCGTTTGCATAAGTTGACCCCTCGAGATACGTGCATAACGTTTGCATGAATTGCACGAGGTTGCATGGGTTGGCTACCTCGGCATATGCGCGTCATTTGCATGACTTCTCCGCCGCGAGATACATGCGTGTCGTTTGCATGCGTTGTCCATGTCCATATACGTGTGTGTCCTTTACATCATTTGTCTACCTCGAGATATGTGCGTGATGCGGGTTGTCCACATCGAGATATGTGTGTGATGCGGGTTGTCCATCTTGATACATACATGACGTTTTCATGGACTCACCACTTCGAGTTGAACAGAGTACTCCTTTTGAGGAGTAAAAAAGAGGTTGTGTATTTTGTATAGATGACTCCTTTTCAAAAGGTGTCATTCATTTTGTATGGATGACTCATTTTCAAAAGGAGTCATTTACTCCACCTCATCAACACACATCGCCATATGGAGCCACATCATCATCAATGACTCCTTTTCCAAATGAGACATTCCTTAGTTTTGTAAATTAAAAGTAGCCCACCATATTTTTGGAATAAAAAACTACTCCCACCTTAGTTTTTGAAAAACCCCAGACCACAATTTCATTTCAAGAGATTTGAACTTTTTTTAAAGTTGTTTTACAGGGTCTATTCAATACATATTTTAAACAACTTTTGATTACTTTTAATTACTAAAAATGTTTTGGTGCATTCAACTAAAACTTTTAGAGAATTTATAAAAGTAAAGTGTATTCATGTAAACTTTTTTATAAGTTTTTTAAAAGTCTATAAAAGTTTTGGAATATTCAATTTAAGCTTTTATAGAGTTTATAAAAGTAAGAAGTATTTAATTTTTTGGCGATTTTTGTAGTTTGGTTACAAATCTTGACTTTTATAAACTTTTTGTATAAAAATACACATAAAGAAATCTTTAACTTCCCCTCACCTCAACCCAAAAACTTTTAGAGACTTTTAGTTTTTATTGGTTCACTTACTCAATAATGACTTCATTGTTCACAATATATTTTCTTATCAATTATTTTTATCAACTTCTCAAGTCGCTCCACAACTCATGGATTTCATTACTCACTCATTATATTTTAATGTCTATGTTGATGAAAATAAAAATGATATCGTTATTAACAAGATCTCATTCTTGCATCATTGTACATTTTTATAGGATTTTTTTGACAAAAAAGTTTCGTTTATTAAGTTTATTATTATAATATCAAAAAGTGTAATAATATTATTTTTTGGAGAAATAATCATTTTTTTTTTCAAATGCAAGAAGTGCATTTTAAGAAACTTAAACTATCATTCTTAAGGAAAAATATAAGCTTTTTTACTTTAGTAAAAAAAGTGCAAAATTTTTACACACAATGATCTTACTCGGTTCTTTTTTGCCACTAAAAGATTATTCATTTACCTATTTATTTTGTTGATATTTATTTACTTATTTGTTATGTTACTGTATTGATTGTAATTCATTAATATTTATATATAATTCTTTTATTAAAATACAAAAATACTTTTAAAAAAATTAGTAATAGTTCCTAAGAAAAAGAAATATAATTATTCATCTATTTTTATAATAAAGTGCAAATTATTTGTTTCAATATAAAAATCACAAAAATTTACTAGTATCAATCAAAATCATGTTTAAGAAGTTCACAAAAGTCATTAAAAATTTTAAATGTTAATAAAAGTCATCAAAATGAAGTTTACACAAAAATTTTTATCAAAGTCTTCAAAAGTTTTTAAAAATCTACAAACTTCTGAAAAGTCATCCACTTATAAAAGGAACCAAAAGTCTATAAAAATCTCAATTGAATACACTCTTGTTAGACTTTTGACTTGATTAAGACTATTCACAAAAACATCTAGCAATGTCATTTTTCAAAACAAACTTTAGTATAAGATTGTAATAAAGAAAACGCGTTTTCAAAAACACGATTTTCTTAGTGGAGGAAAGACATGTTTTGAAAACATGCTTTCTTTGTTACACTTCTATATATATAGAGGCGCATTATAAGCACCTATATTTTATGATTTTTTTCTCCTCCAAATTGGACCTTGATGATAATTAAAAAAAGGACCGTAATATAAATGACGCAATTACCCCTTCATATAAACAACCAACACTATTAAAAGCCATATTTGATACAATTTTGAAGCACCCTACCACCGACCTCTCTTATCTCCAACCAAAACCCAAAATCCACGTGATCCGTCGATGGACGTGTATTGATTCTTTCACTTTCACATCATCCGATGAAGAGGTAACAATCGATTCCAACCATATTAAGGTTCAAAAAATATGTTTTGGAGTGGCAAATAATGACATTGATGATTTAGTTTTTCATTGTAGGGTTTGGTAGATCCGACCATTCCGAAGTTGTTTTCAACGTGAAATGGATGAAAATAACACAATGGTGCATGAGGAGATACAAGAAGAGGTATTTGTTGATGTTTATTGTATTTTTTATTCTTTTTTACAGTTTTGTGCACAAACACGATTGTGTCGGCCACGCGGGATCGAGACTTATCAATAAGTCTTAATATATGGTGGCAGAAACTAATGCACATGTCCTGATCGGAGGGTATCGAGACTATTCAAGCAATGTTGGTTATGATGTACTAACACTCCTTCTTAAGTCTCGGACATGAGCTACCAAGACTTTACGTTTTTGCATTTTTGGCGAATATGTAGTGTCTTGGTGATGAGCCCTTATGATTCAATATTTTTGTTGCAGGTAATGCCATTTTCCACATTATTTTCCTGACTACAAGGATGCTTTCACTTCTTGTAGAACATTTCCATCTAGAGAATCAACTATTTCATAGCTTCAAATGATCGGTCGTGCAAACAAGTTTGTGTTAGTTACTAAGCACTCTGATGCAGGTGGGGTTAGGCGAAAGGGAATGGTCAAACTTGCATGTGAGAGGTCCAGTACTTTTAGGAGAATATCAAAAAGAGTAGGGAAAGCCAAAGCCACAAAGCTTGCTTTGAAAACAACAATCAAAGAGGATGAGGAAAATACAAAGACTCAAACTGGTGCCAAGAAATGTGGGTATCTTTCCTTATTAACATAAAGGAAAATGTGATTCTTTGTGGTACATCAATGTAGTATGTGGGACCCACAATTGTGAACGTGCCAACAACTTAGACAACACTAATTGGTACTAAGATTGGGTTCGGGTGAGCAGGTGGTTGTGGTACAGATGACTAAGAAAATGTGAAGCCACGAGATATTCTCAACATGTTGAAGCAAATGGATGTAAATAATGTTTCAACTATGCAGACAATATATAATGCATGACAAAAACATTGAATTGACGATGTAGATGGGAAAACTCAAATGCAACAACTATTACACATATTGGAGAGGAATAAGTGAATGTCGTGGCACATGAAACATCCCAAGTTAAAAGTCGTGATGACTTATTTTGGGTGCATTCTGATTCAATTAAGTTGTTACGGTGCTTCTCGTCGGTTATTCTAATGGATTGCACGTACAAAACTAATAGGTATCGAATGTCGTTGTTGGAGATAGTTGGGATCACTTAAATGCATTTTGACGTTCTTAGTTGTTTTGCTTTTATATCATCGGAGACTAACGCCAATTACATTTGGGCACTTGAAAACTTGAGGTCTATATTGGACAGGTGGCCTAAACTCGACGTGATTGTTACAGATTGAGAGTTAGGCCTGATTAGTGCAATCGAAGAAGTATTTCAAACATCGTCACACCTTCTTTGCTCGTGGCACATCAACAAAGTAGTGTTGACTAAGACTAAAAAGATGTTTGGGGAAAACGAAGGCTTCACGCGTTTCATGGATAGGTGGACGGGTGTGTTGTATGCTAAGTCAGAGACATTACTTGAACTTAAGATGAATGACTTACGATCTGAGTTTGAAACTGTGAAGGGTTTTATTGATTACTTGGATAACACATGTATAAGGAAAAATTTGTATTGGCATGTACAAATCGAATTATAAGCTTTGGGGAAACCACGATGCAGACGGTTGAGTCTGTGCATTCCACTTTGAAAATACAACATGGCAATAGTTGGACAAATTTTGAAACTTTGTGGAGTATGGTAGATGTTCTTCTTAGGATCCAACATAACAACATCAGGGCATCATTTGAGGTCAACTTGAATGTGATGCAATATGAATATGTTGATGGTTTATATCGCCATTTGTGTGGATACCTCTCTTGAAGGGCACTTAAGTTGATTAGAGATGAAGCGGAACGTGAAGAGAGTGTTGGACATGACTCTACTCTTTGTGGTTGTGACATACGTACCACACATGGTCTTCCTTGTGCACACAAGAAAAACTTCCATATTATGACTGGTTCACCCATACCACTTGAGGACATTCATGTATATTGTAGCATCCCCAATTAGGGTGATACTCGGCTCGAAACCCTAATTAAGCCCCCCACACTAGTCGAACTCAATTAGAGTAACAATATAGTCGTCCTTCATACCTAATAATCACACAATATCTTATATCGAATAAATAATTGAAAACATAGTAATATCTACAAAAACCAGCATAAACCTCGGTCGTAAAACTATGTCCAAACTAGGGCTAACAATTTGGGTCATAAAACGATTAACATGACACGACACGACACGCAATAAACATGTCGTGGGTTTCACTTAAAGGGATCTGGGTCATAAACATGTTTTAGATTTTATTAATAATATTTTATTAATAATTATTTGTTAAGAAAAAAATAAAACTTTTCATCAAAGTGAAATTTAGATATTTTTTTAGATGATTCTTATAATTTTGTTTATGTTATTATTATGAGTCATTTTTGCTTTATTATTAAGAGTAATAAAGACTTGAATGAAAAGTAAAGTAAAATTGACGACTATATACAATCACATTATATTTTATTGTCCATTTTAGTATGTTTGTTCAAATTTAATCATTTAGATATATTTTAAAAAGTAGTAACCAAATTATAAAAGTTTAAATAAAATAAGATTTTTAAATATAATATTTAATAAATGAGTGACACGAATACATGACATGTTTAACATGACCCACTTAGACACAAAAACGATTAACACGATTAATAAACATGTCATGTAATGGGTTTGCATTATATGAGTCATGTCCTGTTTATGATATAATACGTTTACGACTCACCGACACGAATTGTCACCCCTAGTCCAAACCCTGTTAACAAAATATTAATTTAGTATAATATATAAATAGTAGGGAAACCAATTCACCGTAGAGAAGAATATAAACTCCAAATCTTCCTCATTCCTGAGTCGAAGAGCACGTCAACAACCTCAAATGTTAATTGGGGAATGAGCGCTCCTACTTGATCAGTAAGTGATGCTCGTAAACACATCAATTATCAACTAATATAAATAAATAAATGAATAGAAATATGAATTCAAAACATATCTATTCAGGCATTAAAATGATATAATAATAGATAATGAAACCCAAGTTCATAGGTCAATTACAACTGTACTCGTGACTCGTATTTCTTATTTTGAAACTGAGCTGTAAACTCTCGTTACCCTGAATTACGATCCACAGAAACTCACACGTTGGCCGACGTGTGATTTCTGTGGTGTATCTAGGCATAGCGTAGCTATCAACTCTACTAGGAAAACAACAATCGAGCAACTCAAGGTAGCTGAAAGAAAGGTGTCGGTAGCTAGCCAATCACCTTTATCGTCACTCCAGTCCGATTCGCCCGTCGTACCTCTTTCCTGATAATTTCTCATAAAAATCAATTCAAGTCATAGTACATTGCCCTATTCCCAGTCCATAATGCTACATAAACTAATTATATAAACTACTTTGTATAGTTAATAAGAATACGAGTCTCACTTACCTGTGTCGAGTTTTTCTTATCTTTTACCGATTTACACGACTTTTGAGATCCGTAAACCTTTCTCCGTTGACCAAGAACCTAAAATAGATTGATTATCATCAATATGACACGACCTTGGCCAGGGGCGCTGGGCTTGTCTCGCCCCTGAGCCGAGCCCGACCTAGACCTTTGGCTCGTCCGTGTGCATCCCCCTTTTTCCAAATTGAAACTAAGGACAACGTCCTTGGTTCTATTTCAATTTTTTTTTTTAAATCTGGGGTTTTGGCTTGGCCAAACCCCATCATTGAATCAGCAAGGGAGATCGCTCCCTTGCATTTCCTTCCTCCCTTTTCCTCCCCAAAGTATCATCTACATTAACACAACACCAACAACATCATCAACAACAACCACTGCAACTACAACCCAAACAATAACAACACAACACAAAAAACAACAATGTCACCTTGGGTTTTGATCTCTCCCTCCAATGTTTCGACTTCTTTTTCTCTCTCTCTCATAGGTTCAATCTCGATTTAACAGAGAAGGCGGTCAGTTGAAGAAGATAACTGAGAAATTTTTCGAGATTCGTGTTGCACAAATCTCAAGGCTAATATAATGTTTCACTTCTTATTTTGATCTTTATCGAGATATGTGTTACATATATCTCGAGACCAATCTTGAGGCTATCAACCAACCTGCCCCTCTAGACCGACTTATGTTTGGTTAAAATAAAACTTTTTTCGAGATTTATACGCACAAATCTAGAAACTGATCTAAGAGCACATAAATCAAAATGATACTTTTATTCAATTTAAACTATAGGATCATTTATTTATTTATATACATATAAATATATAACTAACTTGTATTTCGCGCCTATAGTTATGTGCGCCAACGACTACCCTCGGGCGTTCACACTATTGTACATCTCACGTGTGTCACTATACGCCTACCAATCATTAGTTATTTATTTATTTTCAAGATATATACATATACACGCCTATAAACTCATGCGTTTATAATTTCGTTGTGCGCACCAATGAGTTCACTCGGACATGCACGCTACCTCATGTCTCGTGTGCATTACACTTGTCCCACACATGGTATTAGGCATCCCATAATTTGTCAATTATTCAATTATATGCCAATAAATCTAATTATTTTCATAATATATAATACAATCCATCCAAACACCAAACGACACGCAAATCCATGTACACTCTAATCGGGGCAAGTCAGGCTTAACCATTAGCCTAACTCGATTGATTAGAACTCAAATTAACTTTAATGACCTGCTTAAAGTAACGGTTCAATATATATACTAGCGAAAGTCGAGTATGGTACCAAAGAATGATGTGGATCGCCGGGTCGAATACAATCTCAATGATGAGATTCAAAAAGTGTTTGGAAAAGTTTCATGGTTGCCTTGACGAGTATGATCACATCAAGATTATTCTGCAGCTTATAGAGATTAGTTGACCTTCATTGACAATGAAGGTTGTCCCACCTACAAAAATAAAGACAAAGGGAAGGGACACTGGATTCAACAGTTCAAAGTTTGATGAATAAGGAAATAAAAAATATCGAAGATGAAACTTAATGAAGATGATACTTCAACGATAAGAAATCTAAACGAGTTTGAGTATGCATTAATGTGACGGTCCCTTCTTTAATCTAGGGCACCACCTGACTTAATCCCATAATTAAGTCCAAATCCCAACCCCACAGTACTTAACTACGTATTAGTCGGCATTTCTATCCCAATATACTCCATACTAATGTTAAGAATAAATAAAACACATGTCACTTTACAATTAAATTTCAGAGTTAATTAAGATTTTTTTAAGAGTTATAAAATTTAGCGAAGTCTTAACAAATTATGCGGAAGCAATTATTAAAAATCCTAAGTGTGTGGAAACCAAGAAAAGAACTATCGAATGCATATATAACAAAGTGGCGAATATAAACAGTGTGATGTCATAATAAGTCAGGGCACTAAACACTCAACCCAATATACACCCTCAAAGTGTATAAAAAACATAACAGTATAATACACAAAATATTAAAACCTACCAAATATCGATGCATAAGTACGTCACTGGCTCAGAGGTAGTCGCCAATCTTCTCCATGCCCGGCTTGCTCGTTGACAGCTCTGCACCCACTGTCATTAAAAGACGGTGAGTGAAAATAGTAACAGTTATCCCCGTTGACAAATTTACTCATATTTCCAAAACAAACTAAATGGTATTTAAAAGTATAAGTTCAATAAAGAAAGACTAGTACTACAATTATGCTAAGATATACCATACTTAAATAAGTGAACTGACACAAGGCTAAATAGTTATGATCTAGATCTAGTCGGTTGTGACCTACGTCAGTGAAGCGTTAACCACTAAAGGACGTGCGTGGTGTCTCACATTCTAATATAAGTAGGGACTCTAATCCCAGTGTCATCAAAGACTCTAACCCGGGTATCATCAAGGACTCTAACCACGTAAATGGGCAACCCCAAGGACTCTAATGTCGTGTGCCTCATCATAGTGGCGAGCGCCGTGTGTCGATCAACTCATAGTGCAATGGACTCTAGATTCTATAACTACTTTATAAACCCAAGAAATAGACTCATTAAGGATTCTAGGAATTGGATATGCTACAAAGCACAAAGTTCTCCAAAGAATACAAGTCCACAAAGTCATTCACAACTCAGAAAACTCTAATATCATGCTATTGATACTACATTTACTGCAAAACAACAAGAAATGACATATAGCACATGAATGGATTCAAAAGAATTCAATTTATTAAAATATCATGGAAACCAAGCTCAACAAGTGAGGAATAACAAATAAGTCAATGATATGAGAGTGCAAAGCTAGACATAGTCAATATAGACTATAACGAACAAGTTAGAATTGGAAATAAAATGTAAACAAACAATCAACGTTCATACTCACATCAAACCATGAAAAGTCCTAGCTTTACCGACCTCTCAATACTCAAAATTTCGTATTCGAATCCCCATAACTGGTCACGTGCGCGCGTGTCAAATATAACCCACAATCGAGTTACCAACCACAAAGGTGTAGTAGTGGTAAATACAGGGTCAAATCCATATGACTTGAGTTTCACTCTAAGTTAACTAAAAATAAGGGGTTTAGAAAGTTCGAAGAAACAATTAAATAAAACTAGCAAGGATGAAAAATTACAAAAAAAATGATATCAATTAGAGAAAACACCTAAGTCAACGGTTCACAAGTAAGAATCAAGATTTAATGGGTTATCATGGACCTCAATCTTTCCTAAAAAAATATTAATTTACATTCTCCTAGATTAGCTATCGAAAATCGACATCCGTTAGAAATTCATAATTCCCCTAATCTCGATAGCTAGGACATCTGCCACTAACTATTTCCCTAATTAATGTACAACTCTAGACATTTGCTAATAAGGTTTAACACACTCACTGCAATAATAAGGATTCGTGGGAATACTAATCCTAGATAACTAAATTGCCTCCACTTTCGATTTAACCTATACTCAATTGTTGCACACTCAAGAACTGAAAGGTTTTTACAACAAAAGGGTGAGTGTTTGTCACTTTTATTGGTCTAAAAATATAATTACGCATACAATTGGTTCAATTAACTATAGATTGTACACCTAAAAGCATGCAATGGCCACATACATACCCTATATCTAAACCATATTCATTAATATCAATAACAATGAAATAGGAGAAATTAAATCAAATTAAATAATAAAAATCATAGATCTGACGATTTATACCATGAATCAAGAATCAAAGTTATTTCCCCTCCGACCTAGGCGAAGATTGGTTTAGCAGGGCATGGTCTTCACAATCACCAAAGATCAAAAGTTGTGTATCAATAAACCATATTCATTAAGATCAATAACAATGAAATAGGAGAAACTAATTTTAGGTTTGGTCTCATAACAAGTGTGTCGAGTAGCATCTATAGCTTTTTTGGCTTGAAAATAGGGTTTTGAACACGTGGCGGTGCTTGATTGGCTCGGCTGCTGTGAACGCGCCACGCGGCAGCGTCTCATTGGATAGAGGAGCATATGTAATGTGTTTGCTCACTCAAAAACTCAGTGAAAAGTGGGAGAATGTGCTGATGCGCATCCCGATGCACATCTTAAGGCAGTTGAAGTGTGAGAAGACTGCTAGTAAGCTGGTCGAATGATCAAGTAATCTACTACCAAGTGGTGACTGTAGTGTGGGTGGACGAATTGCTAGACGACGTGTGGCGTAGCTGTAGCGAACTGGACCAATGATAAACAAACATGTGTCAGAGCATATGCTGGGAGATGTAAAAATTGCAAACATTGTGCGAAATTGTGGGAAATCAAATTGGGCGTATCCCGAGGAGATTTCCACGGCTTTGAAGCATGTGTGTTTTAAGCGTGTCACTCTGGTGCGTCACTTGGCCTGTTGTCCATTAATACACCAACTGCGCAAACGTAACTCGAGGCATATCGTCTAGTATTTGATCACTGCATGTAAATACTTCATTTTGGGTATTTTTCACCTCAAATTCAATCGCGCACTCCGTTTCACCTGAAAATGACCATAAATATAATGAAATATATATTTTAGAGACTTTCAATATTAAATACATTAAAATAAACTAATAAATAACCTATACAAATCGACTTATCAAATATCTCCAAACTTAAGACTTTGCATGTCCCGAGCAAAGGTGTAGATGACAACACAAACTAAACTAATCCTATACCTTATTCAAAATTCATAGAGTCCATTTGATTTACATAGCGGTCAAGTTAATCGAAGCAACTCAAAAAATTTCGGAGTTATGATATGTCAAAACTCACAACCCAATCATAATTAAGATCACACTTTAAAGACATAAATTCAGTCAAGACAAAGGCCATCAACTACTCATGAGTTTTTTTGGTCTATACATTCAAGCACGCAAGTTTAAAATCTCACTTAATCTAGTGAAAGCACTCGAGCTAAATCTTTTATTTGATGAGTTTTCATAACTTCCGCCTTTATTCATTTTACATTCTCTATTTTTTCCACATTTGTTTTCAAGTAATACGGTCCCCGCTACATTTCCTGTGGACCGCTTTTCTCGCTTTTTCCACCACAAGATTCCCTGCTCCATTTCCTATGGAAACCTGTAGGATTCTCTATAGTTAGAAAACTCCTATTAGCCCTTCTCGCTTTCACTATGATCAAGCAAATTCCCTAATGTGGGCTAAAATATTACCACTTGCACAAGTTTGACCATCTACTCCTTTTTGTTATCTAGCACAAAGCTTAACCATCAACTAAGTCCCTAATCATGAAATCATAAAAATGCTGAGCTACGAGCTTGATTGAATGTTTCTCCTAGTTTTCTCTAAGTTTCAAGTCAAAAAGGCAACCATAATGTACTCATCCACAACCAAACGCATGAAACAAAGTCTCGGGTGACTCTAAATGCAACATATGACACTATGTAAGGCCTAAATGCAAGAGCAAACATAGACAGACACATGTCTACTACTAATAATATAAAAAAAATTATACTAAATGCATGCATGAAAATGTATCATATCTCAGTGAAATGGAGGATAAAAATATCAATGAAAATGAAAGAGAATGGAAATATATGAGAATGAGAATAACACCACCATTTCCATCCGATAACCGTATAATTTTTTAAAAAAATTAACGATCATACCTGGGGTATTTAGCAAGAAATTTCATCCAACACAATCTGGAATCCCTAAAATACCCCCAAACTTATTCTGACCTTGTCCCCAAGGTTCAAAATAAGTCATGAGGTCCACACATAAAAACAAACAAGAGAGTGAAAGAACATGATAGATATAGGAAGAAGGAAATGATATGAGTTCATGCATAATAATAAAAAAATACTAAAATGAACAAACAAAATAATACTTATCAAAATCTGGGTTGCCTCCCAATAGCGCTTTTGTTTAAAGTCTTTGGCTCGGCTTGGTCTGAGTCTCTAATTAGGTAATGACTTTAGCTTAAATGTGGGAGCTTTAACTAAGGAGGGAGAAAGTTTGAAGTCAATAGTAGGCAACTCCAAATAGCAGACATTTGGGGGCAGGGGTTGGAATGAATCCAACTTTAAAACAACATCCTTGACATCAATATCGCGGGTTAGAACAATCTGGTGGATATGAGTAGTGTAGAAATGATTCTCTAAAACTACTTTCACTTTATCATCGCTACTCACGAGCAAAGACTGCTAAATGAATGGATCTACACAGTCCATGGTATATACCACAAAAGACACGTCACTGGGGTATCGTATCGTATCATAGATGTTAAATTTGATGAGTTCATCATCAAACTCCATGGTAAGAGATCCATCATCAATATCTATCTTCATTTTTGTCGTATTCAAGAACGGGCGTCCAAGTAGCACTGATAAAGCATTTGGGAATGGTTCCTCCTTCGTATCTACCATGTAGAAAGCAGCAGGAAACATAAACTCATTCACTCGGACTAGAACAGAACACCAACGAGTTTGACAACTAAATGGTCTACCAACTAAATGACAATATCACTCTCCTCTAATGGGTCTGCATTCAATGTCTCATAAATAGACAATGACATGACATTAATGGAAGCGCCAAGGTCGCACATAGCACTCTAAATGCTTACATCAACATAAGGAAATTAGAACATCCTAAGACCCTTGCATTTCAGAGGCAATTTCTTTTGTAGGATAGTCGTGACAATTTTTCCCATTTGGACCTTTTCGTTGCCTTTTAGTTTCCCTTTGTTAGTGCATAGTTCCTTAAGAAAATTTGCATACATAGGGACTTGTGAGAAGATGAGACCTTACACTGAAATTATTTAAAATTGACTAAGTAAAAGTCTAAACAAAGGTGGTGTGTGCTTAGCATGTCTATTTTAGAGTCACAAAGTGACCGAGATAGATCTCGACCTTTACATCTATTTTTAAGAGCACTTTAATGACCCTAGATCTTTAGTGTTGCTTCATAAAGAAATAAAGAGATGAGATAATTCTAAAAAAAAAAGAAAATGAAATATCAATACATATCTATACACACAACGCACAACAAAAAATATAAGGGTTTCGTTTTCATCTCCAATGCACACAACGCACATGAAGGAGAAAGGCGGTCATGGAGGAATAGCGTATGGACAGCGCTGCTGGTGTGGACAGCCGACGATGGTGGCACTCCAGCAGGTGGACGACTCAGGCTGCGCGGGCTGACAACGAGCCGGCGAGGGGCAGCGGCTCCGGAGAGCCTCCGACGCAGACGAACAGCAGCGGCAGTGGTGCGGTGAATGGCGTGGAACGACGATGCGGTGGCGGTTACTCGTAATGAGGAGGAAAAGAAGAAAGGAAAAAGAGAAAAAGAGATTCCTTGTTAGATTTGTGATCTCAAAGGAGATTTGAAGCTGAGGACTCTATTAAAGGTTTGGTAAGATTTTCATGCTTGTTCAAATCATGCTTAAAGTTCGATTTTCTTTCGAAATGAGTAATTATAGCTTAGATTTGGGATGAAAAGAAAACAATCTAGTGAATTCGAAGTAATCCCTACCAAGTGCTGGAGAAAAATATTTAAAAGAAATGGTAGAAGATAAAAATTGAAAGCAAGTTTGTAAAGCTACATCCCACATGTTTGAATAAATGCCTAAAAGATAAGTTACATGTTTCATCCAAATCTACAAATAGAGTTACATTGAAATTGAGCATTAACAAATTTTGCAAGGGGTATTGATGGTGCATCAATTCCTATTTCGTATAAATCTTATACCCAATTATCTTGTTTCACTAAATTTATTTATTAGGAAGAGACTAACTTACAGTGGTGTATTCAATTGAGATTTTAATAGACTTTTAGTTACTTTTATAAGTGAATGACTTTTATGAAGTTTTATAGATTTTGGTAGACTTTGAAAGACTTTGATAAACTTGTATGTAGATTTCGTTATGATGATTTTTATCAACATTTAAGATTTTTAGTGACTTTTGTAAACTTCTTAAACATGATTTTGATGATACTAATAGATTATTGTGATTTTTAAAATGAAACAAATATTTTGCACTTTATTATAAAAAAATAAATAATTATATTTTTTTCTTAATAACTATTACTAATATTTAAAAAAGTATTGTTGTATTTTAGTAAAAAAAAAATATATAGACATATTAATGAATTACTCTCAAGGTAGTAGCATAACAAATAAGTAAATAAATATCAACATAATAAATAGGTAAATAAATCATCCTTTAGTGGTAGGATCATTGAAAATATTTTTTTTTTGAGAAAAGATAATTGAAAATATTTAGTGTAAACATTTTGCACTTTATTTTTTTGTTTGACTTAAGCAAAAAAAAATATGTTTTTTCCTTAATAATGATAGTTTAAATTCTAAAAAAATGCACTTCTTGCATTTTAAAAAAATTATACAATTATTTTCTTCAAAAATAATAATATATACTACACTTTTTGAGATTATAATAATACACCAAATAAACGAAATTTCTTTGTAAAAAAAAATTATAAAAAATGTATAGTGATGTAAGAATGAGATTTTGTTAATAATGACATCAATCCATTTTCATAAACATAGATATGAGAGTATAATGGGTGAGCAATGAAATCCAAGAGTTGTGGAGTGATTGGAGAAGTTAATAAAAACCATCGATAAGAAAAAGTCCTCTTGTGAACAATGAAGTCCTTATTGAAAAATGTAACCAACAAAAATTAAAAGTCTCTAAAAGTTTATGGGTTGAGGTGAGGAGAAGTTGAAGACTTTTTTATGTGTATTTTTATACAAAAAGTCTACAAAAGTCAAGATTTGTAACCAATCTACAAAAGTCACTAAAAAATTAAATACACCTTACTTTTATGAACTCTCTAAAAGTTTAAATTGAATACCCCAAAACTTTTAGAGACTTTTTAAAAGTCTATAAAAGTTCACATTGAATACACCTTACTTTTAGAGACTCTCTAAAAGTTTTAATTGAATACCCCTAAACTTTTTTAGTCAATAAAAGTAACCAAAAGTCTATTAAAATCTCAATTGAGTACAACCCTGTTAGTTTCAATGGTATGGATTAGTTAGAATCACTCAATTCGAAGACCTTGATGCATAGTTACTTATTAAACAATTTGAATCCACCAGCGAGGGTTACTTCCTCGGATTAAATAATTGTACATGTAGCCTTATTGGATTAGTTTCAATATTTAACCGGTAAGCATTAGTGTATATCGATTTTTTTTTTATTTTTTTTTTTTTGGGTAGGCGATACTTGTAGATAGCTAGAGATGATTAAAAATATAAATTGATATGGTTAATTGAAACACACTTTATATATTTGATAAAATGTATCAAAGAAGGTTTTATTTATTTTCCTTTTAAGTTTTGAAGCGAACATGAATAGCTTAACCTTGATTTATTAACCTCCATACGATTTTGAGATTTCAAGGGAGATTGAAGGTGTATCAAATTTATTTGAATGAGTTTCCTTGTCTCTCTATGACTCTTAACTTAATGCAAGTTATTTTACTTGGTTTTAGTCAAAGCTTTAGTTGCATTTTTGGTTGAACCCTCTCAGATGAATTTTTAACTTAATGAAAATAATCTTACTCTCTTATCATATTTGTTTGGAATCTAATAAATGAGTTCAACCTCGTTTTAACATGGTTTTTGACTCAATTTAAAACTTTAATACATCTTGAACTTTATTTGACTTTTTGTGATGATTTAAGATCTCTTTTTATCAAAATTAATCAATTTGGATTGATTTAGGTTGAAAGCAAGATTTTTATGAGTTTGCAATTGTTTTGGTTTTCATGGAACTAGGTAGTGGTTTTAGATAGTGTCTAACTCGTAGAAAAATCATTTATTCAAGTTAAATTAACTCAGACGAGTTTGTAACGAAAATGCTTGAGTGAATGATTATAAATTTATTTTACTAGCACATGAAAGTAAGCTATGCTACTTGAAAAATTATAATTGGTAGATTCATGAACTAAGGAAAGCAATACTTTAATTTATCAAATGGTCCCTAAAACAACTTTGTTATACTATGTATGATTGTAGATACACAAGAAGGACTCAATTAGGCTATTCGAATCATCGATTTGACGTGGCGATTTATGATTGTATTGTAATTAAACCAATAAGAAATTTAATATTAATTATTTTCCTTTCCTTGCATATTTTGATAGAAATGATACATGTTGTTGGACTCTACTTTCATACCGAGTGACCTAGGTTCTAAAGTGGTCGAACTGAGTCGTTTACTCATGGGTTGAGCATCCGAGTCTCGCTCGTGGCTCTTAGACGAGATTGAACCCTCTGAGTGAGCATCCGTCATGTGTCGTGGCTCCTTACATGACTTAAAGGATTCCATTGCGGTTGAGTATCCGGTTGTGTCTGTGGCTCCCTTTGAAATTTTCTTGGGCTGCAGCTCAAGTGAGCCGCAGTGCCAAACGGATTAGGTATGGTTGAAGCGGACTTGGTCCCGTTGTTTCAGTATTTGACACTTATTCCCAATCAAGCGGCTTCGAGCCCACGTTTAAAGTGTCAAGACCACTTAGACACCTATCCGTTATTTTCGGGTCACTTGGTTTCTATCGTAGACCATTGTAGTTTGTCTATCATGCACTTTATTGTTCTTTTCAGCTTCGTTTCTTTCCTGCATGATTTATAGACTTGTGTATTGTTCAATCTGAATTATTGTTGAACTTCTTCTAGATTTACTCACAAGAATTGTCTTCGCTTTTGGTGACAATTGCTGGCACAATCTCAAAGCTCGAGAACATTGATGTGTCGCATACGTAGGTCATTTAGTATATCTATATTATATTTATTATATTTTATAAATGGGTACTTAGGTTAAGAGATACGTGTATTTCCCCTCTTCACTACAATATGTACATTGTATATGTTTTATGGGTTTCCACATTCTAACTTCCACATCTAGAACTCGTTGTGTGTTTAATTCATTTTTTATTGGGTTTTGACGCATTTAAATTCTGCTGCATATGATTTCATTTATATACTCTGTTGTGTCGACTATCAGGTACTGAAGACCGATTTGTGAGGCTGAGTAGGCCTTCATTAACTCCGAACTGGTTTACCGAGGGTTAATGGAGGCCTAGTACTGGGCGGAGCCCAATTTTTAGGGTTCGAGCCGTCACAACCATAGTTATTCATAAATTAATGTAATTTTAAATAATTATGTTTTAATTTAATATAATTATTTTTAAAACCTTTCAATCTCCAAGTGTAATCACTAATTTGATTAATTATATATGTCATCACACATGATAAGTCGGTATTTATAGGTATTTAATAGTATATTTTAGTATATTTAATTATTAAAAGTATTTAAAATATATATTTAATTATATTTTTCGGTCATTTTTAGGTGAAACGGAGTGCGCGGTTGAATTCGTAGCAAAATACCCAAAATGGAGTATTTACTTGCAGTGATCGGATGCCGGACAGTTTGCCTCGAAATACGCGTTGCTCGGTGGGTCGAATAGCGGACATGGTGTTCCAGCCAATCACAGCATGCCACATCAGCGATTTTCGCGCAGTGGGGTCACGTGTCACGCGTCTGTTGGTCCACAGTGTCGCTACGTCTGTAACACAAAGCCACCGCCACCAATCACGGTCCGCCAAGTGTTGCCACGTCATCAGAGAAGCCACACCGCCTTATTTCTCCACATTTCGGGTTCCATCGATCGACCTCGAGATGCGAGACAGCACACACTCCCAGATTTCCGCGCGAGTCGCGCAATTCTCTCCGCTCCAACAGTGTGCCACGTGGCGAGCTCTCATTCGTCCAGCGCGTCATTAACAGGTGTCTCAGCCAATCCGGAAGCGCCACGTGGAGATGAGTCAGCACCCACAAAATAGAAAGCGCGGATTTTCGGCGAATTACGCGGTGACAAGCGGTGACCAATCCGGTGCAGACACGTGGCACGACAACAGTTTTTCAGCGAATCACGCTGTGACACATGGTAGAGTCCGAATTTTGATCTAAAAATAGCCCTACGATGCTCCTCGACGCACGAGTCACGTCCCCAACCCCTAAAATTAGTTTTCGTGACCAATTTGGACTATTTTTATATATTAGGAACCTAGGTATTAATATAGAAGAATTAATTAGTGTTGTGAGGGGATCAATTATTAGTTTTTGGGAGTGATTTTTGAAGATGATGTTCGGCTAATCAATTTATTGCCTAAGTCGAAGGGGAAGCAAGTCGGGATCATGGATTCATAGCATATTATGTAAGATCTTTTTATTTTATTATTTAATTAATTTAATTTCTCTTATTTTATTGTTGTTGATTTTAATGATTATGATTTAGATCTATGGTGTGTATGAGGCTAGTGCATGCTTTTAAATTGACAATCTATTGTTATTTAGAATATTAGTATCCGTGTAATTGTGCTTTTAGACCAATAAAGTAACAAACATTCACCCGTTTGCCTTAAAATCCTTTCGGTGTTTGAATGTACAACAATTGAATCTAGGTTCAATGGGGAGCGGACGCGATCCTGTTATCTAGGATTAGTGTTCCCATAGATCTATATTACTACGGTTAGTGTGTTAAACCTGATTGGCGGATGTCTAGGGTTATACATTAATTAGGGAAGTAGTTAGTGGCGGATGTCCTGGCTATCGGAATTAGGGGAACTAGAAATTTCTAGCGGTTGTCGATTTTCTATAGCTAATCTAGGAGAATTTAAATTAATAACTTTTCAGGAAAGATTGAAGACCATAATTGCTATTGAATCTTGATTTTGATTTGTGGAACTGGAGATTTAGGTGTTATTTAGGTGTTAATTAATTATTAATTAATTGTTTTAGAAAATTAGTTTAGTTAATTTATTTATTTAGTTTAGATAAATTAGTTAGTTAAATTAATATTTATTTTAAAACCCCGATTTTTCTTTTTTGTTGTTTTAACCTAAGAAAGATAATCAGTCTCTGTGGGATCGATCATTTGCCACTATCCTACAAAATAATTGGTTTATGAAACTTTACTTTATTGACGTGTTCGGCGCGCGTCAACACACACACATGCGCGCAGACACACACGCACATATTAAAGTAACATCTTTAGTTGTCACATTGCTTTTTCTCAAGCTTCATTCTTGCCACATCATCAACTTTTATCCCACGTCAACTACTCCAACTCATAATCTTAATTATTTGTAACCATTAATAACTAAATATATTTCATTAACTAAATATATTTCATTTCTATTTAATTTAATTATTTGTTTTAGGCCTCTTGATCTTCCCGTGCAATCGCTAATTTGATAAATTATATAACCACTACTTCAAATAATTATGTAACCATTTTTTAAGGGTCGCATTATGTGCACCCCACTCATTACTTTGGGCACACCATTTATTTTGTTTTCAACTCGAAAAGACTCAAATGTCTCTCAACCCAAACTACTAACTCTTCCTTCTTATTCTCGCCCACCCCATCCCATCAACGCCTTATTGGGTGTTTTTAGGATCCAATCGATGAAGAAAAAGTAAGGGGCCGACGTGGCACCGAGAAGGTGAGTTTTGATATTTTTTTTGGGATATGTGCAACCCTTTTTTATGTTTTTTTCCTCATTTTCCAATGTATACAAAGTACACGAATGTTTCGGTCACACATGAACGAGACTTATTATGTTGCCTCAGTTTTTTAGGATAAATATTTTAATCAAAGTCTCGGTATTGTACAACTGAAAGACTCAAAAGATCTCGGTGACTACTAATTGAGACTAATCTTAAACATACCTTATTACGACACTCGGTTCAGCTTAACCGACAATTGCTCAATGGTCTCGATAATGGACGACCGAGGCTAGAACACAAATCATGATTTTGTATGGCCAAATAATACGGGATTGCGGTTAAACCTAGTTATGGGTAAATTTTTATAAAAATGAGGGGATTTGGTGGATTGAGGCATTGATTCGTAATGGAAGAGAGAGCGGAAGAATGAAAAATAAAGGTTTGATTCGATTTTATGGTGGGGACACTAAGTGAAAGAACAAGGGTAATTTCGTCCATTTTCGGGTTGCCCTGACAAATTCAATCGAGTGCCTTCGTAAATGGGTTGCCTTGAGTAAGCATCGGAGTGCACATAGCGCGACCTTTTTAAAAAATTATACTATGAAACATCATCATCATTCACTAATTCATCTATTTAGCCACTAAGTCATATTTATTCATAAATTAACGTAATTTTAGATAATTAAATATGTTTTAATTTAATATAATTATTTTTTAAAACCTTGAATCTCCTCGTGCAACCACTAATTTGATTAATTATATATGGAACCACTACTTCAAGTAATTATTATTTAACCATTTTTCAAAAATTATACTTTAATTATTCAATTTTTGACTTTTGATCTTCCTACACAAATGTGTAACATAATCATTTTCTTTATTATATAAGTCAATATTTTTCAATCACTCATTCACCTCTCAACTCTCTTTCAATATCTAATTTTATAAGCATTTGTCATTACTCTGATTCTTGACAAGCTAAAGATGTTTATGTCTTGAGTCCTTTAACATTAAAGGCTCTAGATCTAACTTTAAGAATTTGGGTGGTAAAAATTATATACATTTATATTATGTTTATTTTTCATCTTTTAGTATGTGTTGTATGTTTGAATTATCTTGAAATATTTTTTTTTTTGGTGATTAGAGTATATATTTAAATTTAATAATTTAATACTATTACATATTTTTAATTTTAATTTTTTTGTTTCTAACTTTTTCTTTGAAGTTTTTTTTATAATTTCTTTTTCACTTTAGTTGGCTAATAATACCATTTAATTAAGATAATAACATTTTTTACATGATTCTAATGCTTTTTATCTGTGTATTAAATTACAATTATATCAATGAAAAATAACATTTTTTTTTGTAGAAATAAAACATATTTATCAACTTACCAACAAAACATATAATTGATTATGCCAGTTGACGACTAGTTTACACTAAAGTTGTGTTTTCAAACCATGCTTTTCAAATAGTTGTCATGTTAAAAACACCACATCAACAAAAGATTTTAGATTGTTAAATTTTGTAAGAGGAGTGTTAAATTTTAAAATATTTTACGACAATAGTGTTACTAAAGTCAAAAGTTTCTACACATTGAACAAAACGTTTTCCCTTTTTTTGAAAAATAACTTTTTAATCCGCTTTGGGTATCGGCTGTACTATGCGCCCCGAGATGCATTACTTGCATTGCTCGAGGCACTTTGCATGGTTACTTTAGTAAGGCCCTTTTCATTCACACCTCCCTTGTGCTTTATTTATGTGACATATATGCGGTGAAGTGAGGCACTTACTCGAGCACAACGAAAGAATTTGATTTATGTAGTCGACCTCGATTAATTTGAGACTGAGGATATGTTGTCATTGTTGTATATGTGGTGAAGTGAGTGAACTATTATGGTTCCTTAGGTGTGACATGATAATTAATATTTATATTAAAATGTCAAGTATGAGGCCTTTGGCTTTGGGCTATATATAGTTGTAGACTTATTAGCTAGTTCTTGAACCGTTTTTTTTTTTTTTTTTTTGGTTTTGTTCTTTAAAACCCTGATTTTCATTTTTAAATCAAACGACACGAAGCACTAACAGTTATGTTTTTATTATTGGAAGTTGTTCAATTGTTGGGCCTTGTCTAGTATGAAGTACATATATCTCCAAGGAGATAACTCGCAGAAAGTCGGGAACTAATCTTGTTTGGTTGTTCAATTTTCCTGCAAGTTATCTCTCAACTTAGACCTTAGGGTGAGAGATATCTCTCCACCACCCCTTAGAGATTATCTCACAGGAGTTGTGAACACAATTACCTTTCATTAATGACCCTTTTATTATACCTACCTTTCTCTTATTTGAAGGTTATTTATGTCAATTCATATTTTTATTGTTTTAAAATATAAAACTTCTCTAAGTTTATAGTTGAACCAAACATGAAAATATTAACTCCAAAAAAAAACTTTGAATTAACACCGTAAGTTAGCAAAAATAAATCAAACAAGGCCTTAGTGAGTGGTTGATTAAACTAACCACTTAAAGGCATGTTCCTTCTTATTTGAATTAAACTTTAATTGGAATTTGAGTGATCCAACTGTTTATAACAATTACAACACTCCTAGACTCACTAAATTTACATAATTTCGTTAAACATTGTGTTTTATATGTGATAAGATCAATGCACTCAAAAAGTAAATAACGTATAACAGTAAACAAAATGAATGCGCCAAACTACAACACCAAAGATCTTGTTTCGCAGTTCGAACATCTCTTCCTATGTCTGAAGGGCCATGTCCATTTATAAGATCCACTAAGAGAAAGTGATATACATATTTACGGAAAGTCCCTAACTAATGATCCATCATCTAGCTAGTGATCCCTCACTAAACTTTGTTACACTACTCACTTCCCTTACAATGATCCTACACTAACCCAAGATCTCCTTTGATACCCGAGATTTCCTCAGCTTACAACTTTAGTCCCCTTGACAGGTTAGTTAAAAAAAAAAAAAAAAAAATCGAACTAGTGTTCGTCTATCTTAAGATCGATTTTTGGTCTCCAAAGAAGGGACAATTTGTGATTCTTAATTACATAATTTATAAAGAAAATACAATACAAGATTTTAGAAACTTTTCATATTGCGTCTTCAATCGGTGATATAGCAAATATACTCCCTCCTTCTTTCTTTGTTGATTAAAGGAATCTTGCCTTAGTTTTCACGCGAGTTGTCAATCAAATATTCTTGCCTTGTTGGACGTATATAGGTTATCGTTGTTATCTTATCCAGTTGTCCCGAGTATCTGTTTGGAGAATATTTGCGAATTTTTTAGGACGTGTTTTGTACTTATAGACAAGTCTGTAGGTACAGATCCAACAAGTCTGCATAAACTCGCGAGATTATATCATATCATTTTCTTACCGAGTATTGGTTGTACAAATAATGACAATACATCTTTTTACCTTATCAATGTGTTTGAGAGAGAGATTTTCAATCTTGTAGTTTGAAAGAACTTCAATTAATGTTTAATCAAGATCAAAACCAGTTATATCCAAAAGATAGAACTCCATGAAGAGATTCAACGTTGAATTAAAGGAAATTTTATCTTAGGACATTACTCTTGCAAGCCCTGGCATAACATAATTTTTTTTGTAATATCTAGTTGTCAAGCATATGATAGGACAATATATTAAATTAGGGAGTTACTATTAATGCCCCTATATGTTATACCGGCCCCCATTTAATTTAATATTATTTATAACCTCCAATAAGTTAGTTCATGCTCTAAGCACCCTTAATTGTTAGTAAACTCTCCACTATACCCCTAGTTTATATTTGTCATCCTTTCTCCCTAAAGAAAACTCTTTTTTCATCTTTGTGATCTTCAACCTAACCCTTTATTACACATCATCTTTTCTCCCCTTAACTCAATTTGCTTCATATGCATTCCAAAATTGATTCTTCGATCCTTAAAAGCTAAGATTCAACACAAATTAAATATTCTAACCATTCAAGAAATGAATCAAATCTAATCAAACACTATAATTAAGATGTTGTATTTGATGGTGAATATGGATAAAGAGATGAGGAGCGTAGATATTAAAAAGTAGAAGAGAAAATGAGATGAGTCTATAATTTGATTTGGGTGAGATATTGAAAGTGAAAATTATGTAGAAGAAGAGAAGGTGAGTATAATGAGTGAGATATGAGTTGGGGATGAATTTAAGTTTTCATATAGAGAAGGTTGTATAGAGTGAAAAGTAAAGTTGAGGAGGGGCATAGGGAGTGAAAAGTAGATAGGGAAAAAATGAAATAAGTTCATGATTTAGAATTGAGTTATTTACATAATTTTACCTAAAGACATTTTAGTTTAAAAATGTATTAAATTAAATAGGAGGTTGGTATGGGGTAGTGGGGGCTAATACTCGCTCCCTTAAATTATTATGCTCTGGTTTTATAAAAATATATAGTTGCCATTTTATGTTCCAACAAACGTCATTTCCTAACCCATTGACCAGGTTAACTCAAGGGACTTCTTTGAAAAATAAAATAAAATCAAGGGACTTTAAACTCCTTTCATAAGGTTACATTTGGGTTGGTGTTCTATTCCCATTATATAGATGGACATCACTGTTTTTGAAGCTTTAACATCGACCTCCACCTAATATGTGATCCCACTCGACATCTACACATGCCTACTGTTAAAAAAACTATAATAGTTGTTATATTTCTTTAGTTTAAGTATTTAGGTTGTTTCTATATTTTAGTATTTATGTAGGGTTAGAAAACTTTCCTTATTTTATGTTTTGTTCAACTCTATAAGTAAAAGCATACTATTGTACTCAATTAGCTCACATTAATACGATTAGTAAACTCTTTTTAAAATCTATCATGATCTCATATGTAGATTTTTAGTACTAGATCGGTTGACTTAAAAGTCGACAAGTGCTCCGTGGTGCTCCATTAGTATGTTGTCGTTCTCGCTTCTTTGGCGCTCGTTTCTTCTTGAATTTTTTGCCTCCACTCTTCGATTGTTCCTCTTTTTGCCTCTTTTTTTTGTGCGTGCGTTTACACTTCATCCGTCCCAATTTGCCCATGCATCCCCGTGTACATCTCTCCACTTGCGTTAGTGCATGCGATCTCCATCCAATCTATCCGGTTGACTCTGTGTAAGCCTTATGCGTTCAACATCAACCCGTTTCATTGCCTATATATGTCTATGCCCCTTGTGCGCGCCTCAGTGCCTCACGTGTGTGAATCTTCAAGCCCGTCTGTCTGCCCGAGTCAATCAACCCGTGCATTGAGAAGATTTAGAGATTCATTGAGAGTTGCTTTCATTAATCGACTCTTAAAAGCACGAAATCATTTTTTTTTTTTATCAATAAAAAAAGGTGCGAAGGCCACAAGGTGATAGAATTTTTTGGTTTTCTTCATATTGATCTTTGCCGTGAGCGTGTGTAACTGTTCTTGCCCAAACCCTCCTTCCTGATTGTGTTGGTCGTGCGCGCTGGTGCGTTTTACCCATGCGCATGCCCATCAAAAGAAAGTTTCTTTTGGTTAAAAAGAAATTGAAAAAAAAAATTGCTACTACCACAATATGATTGCGTGGAGCCTGCCCGTTGTCCACTGTCTTTCCTGCAGTGTTGACTCCACCGTCTGACTGTCGTCGATTACGTTGACTCTGCTATTTGTCTCTCGTCAACTCCGTCAACTCTGATATCTTGCTATTCTGATATCCGTTGTTCTACAGTTTTGTTGTTATGCTATTCTGACTCTGCTATTCTGACTCTGTTACATCTGAATTTGTTTCTTGCCGTCTTCAGTGGTTGTTGATCTAATCTACAACGAACCTTAGATTTCTTAGGTTTACTGATTCAATTGACAATCTCAAGTTGATTTTCATGAACCATCTTGAGTTTGAGAGAGGATGTTAAGAAAATTATAGTAGTTGTTATATTTCTGTAGTTTAAGTATTTAGGTAATTTCTATATTTTGGTATTTCGGTAACATTAAGAAATTTTCTTATTTTATGCTTTGTTCAACTCCATAAACAATAGCACCTTATTGTACTCAATTAGCCCACATTAATACAATTCTTAGACTCTTCTTTAAAATCTATCACCTATAACAAAACGTTGCCATCTTAGCAAGCACCTTAAGATAGCCACAAAATTCTCCTTATATATATATACGGGATGGGCGTTAAGAATTAGTAGGTTTAAATGTTAATTATTTCATTATATTTATAAGAAATACACTAAAACTAAGGTCCTCAATTCTCTCATGTTTCATGAGAAAACCGAAATCCCATTACTTAGTTTTCTTGATGCAGATTAGTGAATGTTTGCACTTTTTATATTCAGCTTCCTCAGAGTTGTCTGCTAACATCATTTGATTTTCCAGAAACATGGAAACTATATGGGCCCTACAAAATTTCTGGCAAAACAAATGAAAAACAGAAACCCAAATTCAAAAACTTTTTTCTTTACAAATACTGAATTCCCTTTTCAATTCATTCCAATGTATGTATACACTTGCTTCTTCCAACTTTTAGAATCTCAATCGAATGAAAGAATCAGAAACTGAAGTTAGGAAAAGAATATGCAGCATCTTTTGCCATTTTTGTCACCTCCAATGCGCAACCTGGAGTAGTAAGTGGCGTGAGGTTTTCAAGGGCGATGATAATCATGGTTCTACTAGAACTGCTTTTGTGGCATCGAGATGATTAATCCGGCATGTACCAAGGAGGAACTCTGGGAGCTCCTCTTCTGTATTCGCCTGCATGAAGATGCTACGGCTTAGAAAAACAATGGAGTCGTAGATGACAGACTATCAATGACGAATCAACTAACCTGTATTAGAAACGCCATTTCTATGACCAGATTGGTCAGATAACCAAGAACAAGACTAACCACACCCCTTGCGACAGTAGATGATCCAATATCGACACCAAGCTGCAATACAAAATACATGTTACGCCTGATGAAAGTTTGAGGGATAACGTGGGAATTGAGCAACAAATATTTATAGTTCAAGGCAGTGAAAATGCAATAAGAACATGATTGCTTAAACCAATAAAAAGAGAGCACACATCTCGACATAATAAAATTATTTATGTATTTTTAGCGCTTTTAAAAGTCTGAATGCATCGCACAAAACAATGCACTAGCTAATCTTAAAGCGGGAAATGATAAGAGACCAGGAGGGTTTTTGTGGTTTTACCTCCAAATAGTTCTTTCCACGAAAATAATTAATCTCGAGTGCTTGACCCACCAAACATGCTTTCTTTCCAACACTCTGTTTAACTATCCAAGAACCCTACAGAAAACAACAAATTATAAACACGTTCTTCAGTACAAAGAAGGTACGCATAGTTTGGAACTCAAAAAATGATGTGGAAACAGACTAAGCAGAGCAAAAAAGTTAAATCTAGATAGTGACTTCACAAGCACGTTGTTTGCAGGTTTAAAAATCTACTACCAACTCTTGAGAATAAGAATTTAGAAAACAAAATATTCCTGAGATTTTCAGTTTCTTGTGGGAGTTGATTAAGACAGCCACTCACCTGAGAAATGTAAGGAATGAGCTTGAACCTTGAATTTCTAAATGAATCATCTCCATTGACAAAGTTCTCCAGCAGGGGAGAGTTTTCCAAAGGAGTAGTCATCATGTAATATAGTGCAAGGTTGTACGTAGTTGAACCTGGGACCTGATTTATGTTGCTTTTGTTAGCACCAACTACCAAAATTAATCACTTGAGTATAACGCTTATGAAACACACATTTACCTGAATATTTACGATGAAAAAGAACTCAGGACCACCTTGAGCAGCATATTTCTGCAAAGGCCAAGCTTAATTAATTAGAGCTACATGTTTCTCTTCCTCTCTCCTCGCCAAGACATAAATAAATCAGACTCAGATAATTTGAATAAAGAAACAAGTGAAAACAGAAATGTCAACCTGTACAATGCTCCCAGGACGGCCACCAAGATCATCTTCTCTTTTATCAGATCTTAGCCAATCTGCAGCAACCATCTGCATCAAGGTACCATTTGCCTTAATCTGCAGAGTTGATAGGCATGTGCAAATGTAAGAATCAGACAGTAGCAATATCTGAAAAATTGGAACTCGAGAGAGGAGCATCTCGGAGACAACAATCGCATGACCGATGTTATTGGATGCATGAGTCTTACCAGTTTTTTGCACTTCGAAAATGAATAACTAAGAGCTACTCGTTAAACTTTTCATATTGGCTGGTATGTTCATGGGTAAGACATTTGAAAATAAGCTAATAAGCATTCACATATAAGTATTTTAGGTCATCAAACAGATGCATCTTATCTACTCATTTCCCCAAAATCAATTAATTTTAAAATTTTATAATTAAGAAATTCCATCAATTACAAATGAATGTTTTTTTTTTTTGACTGCAGGCATGACCCTGAAAAGGAAATATTAATTTTAGTTAAACTGATACAAGAGCTTCAGATATTAATAAGGAAAATAGAAAAGCCTCTAAAGAGAGAGAGAGATAAAAAGAAGTTAAAAGTACAAGGATTTAAAACTAGACGTGGGGGCAAAAGTTCAATGTATCACCAGAAATTTTGAAGACCAATTTATCATTTGACTACCTCACAAAATGAGTATGTCAGCCCATAGTTGTCTACAGCTACAACATTCATGCAATCTAGAAAGGCAAATAACTATTGCTACCTTGGCTCCCTAAAACCTTTATGGCATGTTCACTTCACCTTCTTAGGTTTGATTAACCACACTAGATTGGCTAATTTGGTGTTCGCTTGGAGGATTAACTAGTCTACGGGACTATTTAATACCTAATACAACTGATTAAACTAAACCATCCTTTTTGGTGTCACTAATTAGTCCCAATGGTTGGGCTTGAAATATTACCAAAGTACCGCTACCTCTTAAACAAAATCGTTGGTATCAACTGCGCCATGTCCACCGCCACCGCCGCACCTCAGCCTCACCAGGACTCTCCTCGCCACAACTCAGCCTCACCAAGACTCTCCTCTGCCCCGACGCCGCCCACCTCCACCCCTCCACCGGCACCCTACCCACCCTCCGTTCCGGCGTCGCCCTCGACGACATGACCAACAACCAGAAAAAAATTTAATCCCAATCTGAATCGGGGGGAATGTTGGTTATTCCACCAACCTCCAAAAAATTAATCCTAATATGAATTCACCCAACCGAACAAACGACCCAGTCGGGACTAATCACTTAACCCAAGCCACAATCCCATGTATAACTTAATCCCATACGCACTGGACTATTGTATTTGCGAAGCGGACATGCCTTTATATCTTTGATTTTCTGAAGACATGCTCATTGGCTCATGCATAAACATCTATACTAGTCTCCTATTATACAATTGATTAAATCATCTACGCAGAAACATAAATCTGTCTACAGACTACGTTAAACGATCAATCCAATTTTCGATTTTCATCTAAGATTATGAGCAGGTATACTATACCTTTCTATGGTCCTCTAGATAGCGATGACCACGAATTAAAAATGAGGAAGGATCAGCCGTCGTCCAACTGCAAGCTAAGTTACAACTTGGATCTTTAGGAAGAGAGGACCCATAACAGCTTGAGTTGCTGTCTTCCTTCATCTGCTCTTGCAAATCAACATAGCCCTTCTTTTGAACTGCATCAAATGGAAGCTTCATTTCACTTGACAAAAAATCTCATACATGAAATTTTGTGTAAGATGTATCATTGAGAAATCAGTTTTTAAGAGGAAACTCAGAAAGCTTTGGAAGAACATTAAGCAATTTTACTGTGAAAATAGAACTTGTTCCAAATTTTTTTTGTAGAAATCAATTGGTTGAGAGTGACTATTTTTTCAATGAAGCTAGAATCACACAGTTCACATATGGAAGAATACTCAAGAATAAGTTGTGAAGAAGTTGTTTGCACATTAGCTTTGCAGGAATCACCTGCTAGATCATGCAATTTTTTTACAAAGATGGCAGCTGATGATAGCTTGGGATGTCGTAGATCCTGCACATTTCAGTGTCAAGGAAGCAAACATGAGAAAGAGAAAGTAAAAATAGATGTACAGCCACGATTATTAAAAAAAGAGAGGTAAAAGTAGATGTAGCAATGTAATGAGCATAAATCTGTAAGTAGAGCCAAACTCATACATAGGTGGATGATAAAGAGGTAAGCTAGTACCGGATACTAGACAAGCAATAACTAAATGATACACACGTCAGGGAAATGCTCCCATTTTGCATTCTCATGAGCAAGGAAAATGAACTTTCTGTATGAAACAGTGCCAACCTTTTGGATTGACACACTTGGATACTGAATTTTAAAAATTCTTAAAGAATCCATGCTCCTTAATAACCAAAATGAAATAAAGTAATAAGATATTAGTTTCTTTGTTTTCATTTTGCAGTAAATAGATAACCGCATCAATTGCATATGAATTATTTAGGTATCCATGATGTTACTACCATAGATAATAAAACACATCTACATCCAAATCATATAAGAAGGATTCATGTTTGGAGTACCTGCAATTGCATATCTGCACTTGTATCAGAAGACCATCCATTTTCTATCTGGTTGTAATCTGAAGGCCCGGGAACATCAAAGAACTCATCTATTGTATCATTTAACTCCCCAATGCTTGCGGTTTTGGTTGATGATTTGTCCATTTCTTCCATTGGATCCTCCTCCACACTATTCCTATTCTTCAAATGGCTACTCAACTCAACCTTAATCTCTTCTTTTTCACCACGAGTCAACCTTATAGTTCTTGTCAGCTCCCCAGAAGAGAATTCAGAGAAGGAAAATTTCCTCGTTTGGCCTTGAAGAATTCTCTCAAGGCTGCCGATAGAGAGAGAGAGAGTGGGAAAAAAAACTCAAACACTTTGTCGTGGACAAAATTCAGTTCAAATGTGTATAACAACAACCATACATAATGCAGTTCTGGGCCTTCACATAAATCTAGAGAGATAAAACAAGTCACCAGCATTTTTTGCACAAAGCAACTAGCATCATGACTTCAATATGCAATTTTTACACATTAGCGTAACTGCCAGAGACTTTCATCACTGCACAAAAACCAAAAGCACTTAATAAACTGTGCATTATCGTATTACCTGCAACTCTACAAAGCATACTGATGGTCATTGATTGCGCTGCTGAGGTTCGAAGATAAGACTTCCAAAACTTCCAATCAATAGCAAGCATGTGCTTTACAACTGATTGTTTCCCTTGGTTCACAGGAGAAATCACATATCCGCCACCTAAAATAGCATGGGAAATGTTAAATTTCCTTGGATAACATTCAAACCATGCAGATTTTTACGATGAAAATCTTTAATTCAGGCAAGGTAATCTTAATTTGATAGTCTATTGCTTCTAGATCACTTACATGAACTTTTTTACTAACTAGAGAAGCTCAATCAAAGTTTTGGCAAAAGCACATTATGTAATGCAAAAGTTATTTCACTCATCACCAAGTGAGCAAGATGACTTGCGTTTAAACAAATAAGTTTTCTTTTCTTTTTATTTATTTTTCATATTTTAGAAGTGGCATGAAGGTGCTTCTATCATCATGAAAATATTCAAACAACGCCTTTAACTTAGCATCCCCTTCCCCAACCCCACCTCTTGTTTCTCAATTGTTTTGGTGTCTATTTGTGTTGGATCTTTATTTTTTCAGTGATGAAATCCCTTTCTTACAGAAAAACAAAACCAACAAGAACAAAGCCTCGGTCCCAAGTTAGTTGGGTGCTCCATGGATGCTATGTCCAACTCAATTTAATGCAGTCGATGATGTGATTTGAAATCCTTCAAAGATGATTTTACGACTACAATATTCATTCGACAATAACTCAATAAGTGACAAAATATAATATTCCAAACGTCTAGGTAATAAAACTTTTTTTGGATGGGCAAGCTTTAATCAGGACAATTTCACACTTGCACATGTGCCATATTTACACAAATTTGGAAAATATTTGTCTCATTTCCTACTCAAAGACTGTATTTCTCATAGTAAAACAGGATTTGGAATCTAGAAAGACATAAAGATCATTAAATAGCATATAATAGCATGCTTCATACATCAAAAAACAACCCTGAGGGTGGCTAAATGAATAAATGTAATAAGATATAGACTGGTTTAATCCAGGAGAGAGAAGGGGATGAGAGAGACTTATGATGATTATGCGAGCACATTCAAAGGAGATCTATTTTTTTGTGAGTCACATCACAGGAAATCTGATCGATTTCTAGGTATACAGGCAACTGTGATATCTTATGAAAAGGATTTTTAAATTCAAGCATACATTACTTTTAAGGCAGGCACGGACATAATGCTTCTGAGGTGGACACTTTTTGTGAAACACAGAATGGTAAAGAATCACTGCAAAAAAGAAGAAAATAAAAACAAGAGTCAGTTTACCACCAAGTCGACCAAAATTACAGGTGATTTTATTGAGTGTTTTCCAGAGATTTAAAGTACCATATGTTCCGTCATCCTCTCTTCTCCAATAACGCCGCAGTAGCAGATCTCTTCTTCTCATTCCCCTGCATAACGACTAACATGTATTAATAAAAGAGAGTATAAATCCATTAATATGTGTGAAGAATTAAAATTGATGATTTATTGTTAAAAAGGTTCAGGATCTCATCTCACCAACGTAGCCAATCTCTGTTCAGTTGCTTGTGGACGATCTCAGTATGGCCATCAAGGTGATCAACCACACTACCTTGCAAGAGACAGAAATCCCATCTGGAGGAAATATAATTAACACCAAAACTGATAATAATGATCCCCATCAACTTTAACAATGAACACCAGATGCAGAGTGCTAAAAGAACTTAACTAGATATGTCCCATTTTCATTTTCAATTTCCATTCATTTTGCAAAAACTAAGCTCTAGAGTCAAACTTAGGTGCAAAAAAACAATGCATCAACAAGAACGGAGATTGATTTGACAAAAAAAAAAGAACCAAAATTGAGAACAAGACCGTGATCTTCATGGCAGGCTGTTTGAGCAAATAGGAAAAGACGAGCAATTCCAGAGTGTCTAACGGCCCATTATCAGTGAACGAGTTCAGTGGCCATGCACTTTCTCATAAATAATTTTAGATTCAATTTAGAAATTTAAGTTGGTTTCATGTCAATGTAGCAATAACTTTTAGATGATATGGTTTTCCTCTATAGTGTAATGGTGTACATATAGTTGACATAATCTTATATGGATCTTTGTTCACTAGATAATTGACACAAAACTAGGTCCATGAATAAAGTGTGAGACAACGAATCACTTGTTCTCGTGTACGTACTCCTTAAGTTCAATATTTAAAATCCATGTGGTGCCACATAGCAAGTGACCCAACAGGTGAAGTGGAATAACCTTGGAGATTCATTTTTTTAAAGTGACAAGAAAAATTAATCATGATTTCATTGAATGCCAAAAAAAGGAAGTGAGCTACTGAGGGATGCTAAAGCAAACTACCTTTGCCAATAATAGACAAAAGCGGTAGCAGTTTGGCAGGATAGGAAATTGATGTACATGGATAGACAATAAATAAGTCAAGAAGTTAGTTGCAAAGCCCATATTTCAAAGGAGAAGAAAAATAGCAACCAATCAATGCTAATAAATCCAAATAGAGGTCTGACGCTTTTGACTAACCATCAGATGCTTCAGAAATATTCTCTCTTTAATTCATTGAATACCATGGTATGAAAAATACGACTTACTTTGAGCACAAAAGTAAAGCTGTATACTAATGATAATAATCCAATATGAGTTTTCACTTTTCAGACACCTAGCATGAGGTTAATAAAATATGCACACTTTTACATTATAGTCACGCTAGTGGATAACACTCAAACCACAATGATCTGGTTTCTACATCGAGGGCATTAAGTTGGTTAATAGAATTGAGTTGTATGACAAGCTCACTCTGATCTTGCTGGACCAAAAGACATGAGCGTTCGAAATATAGCCTCTGATGTTCCATCAACTACACCCACTGCCATTATCGCTGGATGATCGTCCCATCTCTGAAGACAGCAATTTAAGCACAAAAATTACACTGGTTCGACCAGCAAATGATAGACAAAAATTATATACTAACCTTCCCTCGGAAATCTCGTTCTTTTGCCTCTTTAAAAAGACGTAAGCCTGTGCAATTATTTTAAATGTAAACATGTATGTTTCTGCTATTGCAAAAGCAAATAAGTCTTCAGAATTACCATTTTGACAGCCAAAAATTGTCCATGGAGATGGTGCAATGACATCTGATGTTGCTGGATCTGTTGCGGTGGGTGAACAAATAGTCCAATCTATAGAGTTTGTACAATCCCTTCTCTTGGAACGGTAGAACCTGACATGACAAATCCTTTTAAAAATGACAAGAAAAGAAGATGTTTTTAAAACAAAGAGATACTGTCTCTATTTCAGAATGATTGTCACAAAACATATACTTTATAAATATCTAAGGCAAAAGAAAGGAATAAAATGGAGAGTAGGAGCAAAAATACCAAACAGCATCACTATAAAATGATCCTAAACATGTAAGATGATAATCAACCTAAAAGACCGCATTTTGTTCTGGGAACAAGCCAAAACATTCTCTCCTGGGTTTGGACATTCCTGCAAATAAGCAATATCATCAGTGTGGCTCGGGGTCAACCCACTGCTATTTAGCTAGACTGTTTTTCAATATTAGTATTTTTGAACCTTTAATGCAGCTTCTTGAAAGGCATGGATCCATCTAGCAGCTTCTTCTGGACTGCTTGCACCCAACTGTGACAAAATGCCAAAACTTCAGCAACCTATCAATCTTAGCCTATTTGTAAATACTGGGAGAATTTCTATTCTTTAAAGACTTTCCTATACCTTAAGCCGATCATTCTGATTAGACATATTATAGAGGGTAAAAATGAAGAAAACCTGAAAGTTGTGAAAAAGAAGAAAGAAAATGTATTATTATTACTCATCAAATGCATTAGAAAAAGTAAAGATCCTAAGTGATAAATGGCAATAATTTCCATACTTTCCGATGAATGCTCTCTCTCCCATTGTCCTGGACTCGGATACAAGAATCTATCATTGCGCTTCTTATTGGTTCCTAGCAAGGAATATTTTTCTTAGTTGGCAGTTGATGCACTTCAACAAAGAAGCATGAAAAACAGCTAATCTTATTCACATGAATTGATTATATGATAAGAATATAGAATTGTGAATTCAATTACTTATCAAACTAAACGCATCGAACACGTACATGATATAATGTCTCAAACATATTACTATTCTGGTTTAGGCATCTAAGTAACAAGTTCTTATCATTTCAGAAGAAAAAAAAAAAAAAACAAACAAAAACACAATGAAACGCTTTAGGTCTTTCAAAAGTTGAGAAATTAACAATCTGTACATGCTTACATGACTTCATGCAAACAATGCAGTATAAGCATAAAGAAATGAAAACATTAATGTTAGCAGGGATCAATACATCCCAGAAGCAGCAGCCGGCACCAACACATATAGATAGTGTGTTAACATGTTTTACTTATAAAATATTACCAGCATTATGAAAAAAAGAAGTAATATTTCTATGTGTGTGGAACTCATCAGTTGTTTCCTGAATCAAGTTTTTTTATGCCTTTCAGTTTATTCCCATGTCTTTCTTTTTCCACTCAGTACATCTAAAAGAATTACGGATATACTTTACGCCCAAAATTTTCACTAGATCGACATCTGACCTTTTTTCAAAATATCTTCCCTATTGCCCATGTGAAGAATACAACATATCAACAAAGCCTCAATCCCAAATTAGATGGGGTCGGCCACATGGATGAAACTCTTCCATAGCGCTTGATTTAATACTATTGATGGTGTGCTTTCCAAGTCCTTTAAATCACTCGTAATCAATGCATCCCAAATTCGCTTTGGTCTACTTATGCATCGTCTAATTTCTTCAATTTCGATTGAGCAGAGTTTTCTAGTGAGGGCATTTCTTAATTGTAGGTCATCTTTGGAGGTGTCCAAACCACTGCAACTGTCCTTCCTTAATCTCTTGCATCAATCGGTGCTACTTCTAGTTTTCTTTGAATTTATGTGTTTCTTATTCTTTTTTTTTACTAGTTTTACCACACATCCACCTAAGCACCCTCGTTTTCGCTACATTCATTATATGTAGTTGTCATTCCTTTACAGCCCAACATTCACTTCCATAAAACATAGCAGACCTAATTGCAGTTCTATAAAATTTTCCTTTCAGTCTAGTAGAGATATTACGATCACAAATTACATGTGTCGCACAAATCACAACAATATCAATCCATTAAAACTTCTATCAACCCAAGAGATGGCGTTATAAGGAAGCACATGGCTTATCAATTGAAACAAAACCTAACTCAATAACCACACACAATCATTAATTCAAAAAATAATGATGCTAGCAAAATCAAATTCAATCGAAAACAGATTCTTCGACAACGAAAACCGAAACCGATGATCACAAAATCAAAATTCTTCCATGCCAAGCTATCCAACACAAAACAAATATTCTTCGACAACGAGAATCTCGTTCACGTTTTGAGGCTGGCTAGCATATGCAATGCACCATGATCGTCAAATCAAAACCAATCAATGACATCTCGCCACGCATTGAAACATTACAGAAACCAAAATCACACAGAGAACGCTTTTCTGGAAAATTCGCATCAAGAAGCTCCTCTGTAAACCAAACCACCATTGATTTCATGAACAAAGGTACGAACATCGAGGTTCACAAAAAAAAAAACAGATAGATACGGATACATACCTCTCGGTTTGATAGAGGCATGGATTTGAAGCTTCTGAGGCAGTGATCTTGGAGGACGAAATAGCGCTTCTGCGAATACTGCAATCCAATCCTGTTGGACCGGATCATGTACATCCAGCCCTCCATCCTCTCGCCGTCCTTCATCGAGATCCCCATTTCCGATTGAATGAAGAAGAAGAAGAGATTGAATTGGGAATTGAGAGAGAGAAGAGAAGCTCTGATCCCGGCGAAGGGAATCAGAGAATCATTTACTGCTCTCCTCTCAATTCGTTCCTTCTGTTAAAGCAAACTGAATTTGGCTTATTATATCAGACAGACAAACAAATTCACACACTGCAAGTTTTAATTTTCGGTGGGTGGGATGACCGAAATGCCCTTCGCCTTCACAAGTCACAACATTCCTCGTAAACATCCCTTATTATTATTCACTTGAAAACAAGATTTTCTTACCATTTAATTAATTAATATTGTTACATCTTTAGATGATATTTTAGTCTGAGTATGTAAGAGCATCTCCGACAGGAATGTAGATTGAGAAAACTTTGTGTCATATATGATGAAATGGGCATTAAAATCAAAAAAGTATTGTCCAATGTAAATGTCTGTTAGCACGTGAGTTGATATATTAATAATAATTTTTATATTGAATGTCAAATTCTAAACATTTTGGGTAGATGATGTCAATATGGGTACAAAATGTCAAGCAATAGATATTCAATGTAGACATCATTGTTGTCATGTCAGCTCAAATACTAATAGACATAATTGGAGAGTGTTTTTTTTTTTTTTGGATTCAATGTCCATTTACGTGGCACATATTTTTTCTCGTACCCACATTCCCATTGGAGATTCTCTAATGGATCTTGTTAGAAGAATCCAACTTCACTATAGATTTTAATAGTTGTACAGTTCTTCAAATAAACTAATTCATTTAGGCATTATAAGTTTGTTGCGACTTAAGTAGATATAATATAAATTTACTTCAATCGGTTAGGTCTTCTCCATTGACTGTTGATTTTAGAAATGAATTATTTGATTATCTACGATCATTTTGAAGTTCTTCGTATTCACCAATGATTTTTATTAATTAGGGTGTATTTGTATATATGTTGGTTATGATTAGAATGCATTACGTTTTGTCACTAATGTTAAGATAATATGCATTTGTAAAAAGAAATAGGACTAAAAAGATTACTTGGCAACATCTCTAGCAAATATGACAACAACGCGGCGCAAGCTAGTTTAACTCTTGAGATTCAATCTGATAGGAGCTTTCTAATTTCTCCCTTGATAACTTGGCAATACAAAAATTGAGTAGTTCAAGTGTGATTTGAATTTCACATAATCGCCATAGGAAAAATCATTTTATTTGAGGGCAATATTGGAACATGACAAAATAATGTGATTGGCTAATGGCTATTATTGGGAGAAAAAAAGTGACGAGATAACGGGCGGGAGGCAGATCAAGGTGTGAACTGGGGCAGCTAATTTTCCTAAATTGACGGTTTTCTCCCTAATTGAGCGGCGACCGAACAACAATAATCCCGCGTATTATCTCCTGCTCACCCACACGCTCTCTTAAATGGACTCTATCATTGATTGATCTTTTTATTAACTCCACCTATGTTGTACACTATTTACGCTACATAGCCGGTCTCAAGTCTGAATAAAGGAGGAGAACTCTGACGTCCATTTTTTTATACCGAAAAATGGGTAAGGGAGGTCTCAAACTTACTATTCATACCCGAAAAGTAGGGGAAGAAGGCCTCAAGCTCATTTTTCATTCTTGAAAAATGGAGGAGGGTTGCGATAGGTTGACAGCCAGCGTAAAACTTTTGTCATTTTTCATGAAATGGATCAAACATATAACCATAGAGGTTTGAAAATGCTTAGGAGAAATTGGATTGACTTGGTTAACAAAACTTTTCAATAAAATTTTAAAATCAAAACGGATGTCAATGGATTGAAGAAGAAGCACGCTTGTGCCAATTTTCAAAAACAAAGGAGACATTCAAAGTTGCTCAAACTACTGGGGAATTAAACTTATGAGTCACACTATGAAACTTTGGGAGAGGATAATTGACAATAGGCTAAAGAGAAAAAAATAATATCAGAGAACCAATTTGGTTTCATGTCTGGGAGGTCAACTATGGAGGCGATTTTCCTTGTAAGACGATTGTTAGAAAAATATAGAGAAAAGAAAAAAGATCTTCATATGGTATTCGTAGATTTAGAAAAAGCATTTGATAGGGTCTCTAGAGATGTTCTTTGGTGGGTTCTAGAAAGAAAAAGAGTGCATGCTAGATACATAGACACTATTAAGGATATGTATAATGGAGTAGTAACGAGTATAAAGACATTTGGAGGAGCTACAAAAGAATTTTCCATTACGATAAGACTACATCAAGGATCGACGTTAAGCTCATATCTATTTAATTTAGTTATGGATGAACTAACTAGACATATTTAAGAGGATATATCATGGTGTATGCTATTTGCAGATGATATTGTCTTAGTGGACGAAATTAAAGATGGAGTGAATAGGAAATTAGAACTCTGGAGGAATACATTAGAATCTAAAGACTTTAAGTTGAGTAGGATGAAAACTGAATACATGCACTGTGAGTTTATAAACATTAGACATCGAGATGACGAAGTGGTAAAATTAGGGGAAATAGAAGTTCTTAAGGTAAACCACTTTAGTACCTAGGATCAATCATACAAAATGATGGTAACATTGAGAATGATGTCACACATAGAATTCAAGCTGGATGTAAAAAATGGTGGAATGCAACAGGGGTGATTTGTGATCGAAATGTTCCTACTAAATTAAAAGGAAAATTTTATAGGACCGCAATTAGGCCAACTATGCTTTATGGAAGTGAATGTTAGGCGGTAAAGCAACAACAATTACATAAAATGAACGTAGCAGAAATAAGGATGCTTAGGTGGATATGTAGTAAAACTCGTAAAGATATAATAAGAAATATAGAAATTCAAAGACAAGTAGAAGTAGCACCAATTGATACAAAGATTAGGGAAGGGGCGGTTGCGATGGTTTGATCACCTGCAAAGACGGCCTACAAATGCTCCAACTAGAAAACTTGACTCAATAGAAACTGTAGAAATTCGACAAGGTAGGGACAAACTAAAGTTAACATGGGATGCATTAATTAGGAGAGATTTGAATGGTTGCAAAGCTCACCATCAATTGCACTTAATCGAGCACAATGGAAAAGTTTGATCCATGTAGCCGACCCAGTTAATTTGGGACTGAGACTATGCTGTTGTCGTTGTTGATCGCGATTTTAGCGATATATGTATTACTTAGTTTTAGGCCTGGATATTGTCCCAAAATACTGTGAATCTATATTTTATTTTTCTTATAAATAAAAGTTGTTTAAAAATCAAATATAAAATATATGAAGAATGATGTAATAAAGTTATTATTGTGTACAAAAAAAATAAATAACAAAAACGAAAAAATTGAAAATAATGTACTTAAGCTATTAATTAGGATACTGATATTAATTAGGCAAACATTAATTTAAAAGCTATGTAGAGTTGACACATGTCAACATGCACATAACTTTCTTATATATATATATATCGATTATTGTTACGGTTACACGCTACATTCTCTCATCAAACATGCTCATAATTTTTTTTGTTTGATATCTTATTTAGGTAAGTTTGACTATTTCCACGAGGTCCTAGTACACCCCAATGATACGAACAATATTGATGTAGTGGGGAATCGAATTTGAGACTATGTACCTAACCCGGACACATTCTAAGCTCGTCCTCACCATTGGGCCAACCCGTCCGAGTTTAAACATGCTCATATTTCAACTCGAGATATTGGTTTTGAACCATGCAATGAAGTCACTTTTATTGGAAGAGCTTTATATTGTTCAATTTGTTCTCATCTGATTTAGCTTGAACTTGAAATTTTTGTAGCCAAGTAAGCTTATAAATACTAGATGGTGCAAATAACAATCTACAAATTAACTATGCAAATGTCGATGAAAAAAAGGTAATTAATTATATTCTTATTTTGTTAATAATTTATAAAAAAAAATTGTTCAATGAATCAACTAGATACACACTTACTTTTTTCTCAAAAAAAAAAAGATATAGGACACTTTCTCTTTTTTTTTTTAAGCCTCACTTAATCTAGTTATATTTCGATTATAATTTTTTTTTCTCGAAGCGGATTATTATGTATTTTGCATGTTATCACATAACAATCTATAATGTTTACCAATTAATATAAATAAAATGATACTACAACAATCAATAATAGAATTGAATAACAAGTAAATTTAATAAAATTCTTTAATCGGAGGTTTGCACAAAAACAAATGCCCTAAGACAAAAATTTCTCATGATCCGGTGATTGAATTTTCCACAGTAATATCTACAAGATACAACCAGATGGTCTTTCAAAATAAAGTTCACCAATTTCGAAAGTCTGTCCAAACTGAGGTTTGCTTCTCTCTCAAATAATATGTATTCCGAAAATCAAGTGAGTCTTCAATATTTCAATTCTACTTAAATAAAATTTGATAAATTGTTTCAAAGCTTTGTGACTTTTTAATTTCGAAGTTAATACACATCGGCGTTTATTAACAGTCGTACATATTAAACAACATAACCAAAATTAACTGTCAAAATAGTTAATTTTGAAATTACAAAATTAAAGAAAAAATCAAATTAGAAAACAAAAAATTGATTTTTATAAGGTCAAATAGTATAAGTCTAAGGTCCAAGGCCCTATCTTTGACTTTAAATATTAAATATTAAATATTAAATATTAAATGTATATACATCCTACTATATCCAATGCCACTTGAGTTCCATCCATTGGGTTCTCTAAATCAAAGCTTTAGAGATGGTGTTTGTATTTAAAGAGTTTTCACTCTTTTGAGTTTTCAATGTGGGACTAAAAAGTTTTCTATTCAAACCAATTTGAGACTTTGTCTCAAGTTCCAACATTATATATCTCTCATTTAAGTGCAAGCAAATATATAAATTATTTTACACAATAGAATCTACTACTAAAAGTACAATTTGTGAGACAATGTGTTTACTCTTTGAACCAAAAAAAAAAAAAAACCTTAACTAGTTTTCTCATACCCCACCTCCTGTTAAACGGGCGACCATCGTGAACGCATGCGACGACCTTAAACTTCGAGGCAAATCGAATACCGCCACATTGCTGGACACGTCACTAAGCATGCCACTTCACCGCACACTTGTCCTTGACGACCCGCGACCTAAACCTTTGTTTGTAATTTATTCTCATTAACTTAGTATTTATGAATGTATATATATAATAAGTTAACTAAGTTAAATTGTTCACGACTTATTAAATCATTACAAGTTATGTATCTTAGCGAAAGTCTTTAAAGCATGCAACTATTGTAAATATGAAAATTTTGCATTTTATAAACAACCTTATAGTGTGAGAACCCAACATGAGATATCATGTATATCAAAAAGTGAAAAAAATACAAAAGTCATCATATATAAGTATTAGGTATACAAGTCCTCCTAAAGACCCCATTAAAGTAGTAAATAAGTAAACACCTATATGCAAAACGCTGATGGGGCTCTCCTAGCTCAGAGGTAGTCACCTAAAACCCCCTTGCCCCGGCTCGTCGTGAGATATGCGATTTGTTACAAAAAAATAACAAATCTAGTGAGTATATCCCAAAGAAAGTTAACTAATATTCAAAATTTAATAAAACAACTACAATTCATGCAATTTAAATAAGAAACAAAAAATAAGGCGATCTCATGAAAATAAGTCACAAAATTGAAATTGGACCCGAGTGCACGTGACAGAAAACCCTGATCGACATTCGGGAATCGACTTAGCTAAACCGAGAGGAACCTATGACAATCATCTCATCAAACATCTCACGGCCGAATGAGAGGAACCCATGAACTGTAAAACCCCATCCAAACATCTCTTGAGAGGAATCCATGACTGTAACTTAGGTCCCCGTTAAACATCTCTCAACCTAATGGGTCTCGCGAGGAATAGTCACCGTGTAGCCCCGACATGGGCAACTACTCGAACAACGCGAGTTAGCTAGCCCCAGAGTGTAAGTTTGTGCCATGCTTGATCCCATCGAAAAACACACATACACACGTGGGAGTGGATGAAAAATAAGTGAATAACAAATAAATAGCATGATAGAATAACTGAAAAAGTCTTGCTTATGCCTCGAGATACGCACCCGACACTCGACTATAGTCTTTTAAGTCTCTGGTTTCTAATTATGTCATTTTAATTATTTTAGAGTCATATTAAGTGAGTTTATAATGTGGGACCAAAAATTTAAAATTTTATTTCAAAAAGTTTAGTTTTGGCACACTTTTCGGGTTATACCAGGGTGCCAAATGCCCGAAAAAACCTCGAAAATTATTTTCTTGAATTTTTCTAATTTTTAATATTTTCTTTAATTTTATGGAATTTTTTGTAATTTATTTTCATTTAAACTCATTTTATCTAATTTTTTATTAATTAATGGGTTGAGCTCGAACTTGGCCTGGCTCGGCCTAACCACTTAGACCCGGGTCGGTCTAGCCCGGTTCATATGGAGTAGCCAGGTTTGACTTGCATGGCTTCCCACTCCCCCTAATTCGTCTTTGTTTTACAGAGACGAATTGGTACAACTTTTTTTTTTCTTTTCATTTAAAAAACTAACAACAAAATCAACAATTTAACAACAAGAACAACACAACCACCATTAAAAACTCTCAAATGTCTCCACCAAATCAACAACAAAAGTAATCACTTACCTTGGTCTAAGAAGGACGCCGCTGGGAGTGCCAAAAGGGAGGGACTTCACGAGAGAGGCGGCGTGACCGTGGAGGTGTAAGGAGAGCTTGACGAGGGAGAAAAATGGGAGGGTGAGATAAAAAAAAAGTCATTGGGGGATGGAAACGTTTGTTGTGGGTTTTGTTTGAGATGAAAGAGAAAAGTAGGAGAGAGAAAAGTGAGGGGTGGATATAGGTGATTTGATGGGTGATGGACCTCTAAACCCCTGACTACCCATATACACTTGCGTTACACTTTCACTCATACACGCAAAACGCGACCAATGAAAATCCTAACTAGTGCGAAGCAAATTATTGACAAATAATACAACAAGTTAACACGTATCATACAAAATAACTATTTATACCTTGGTTGGCGTGCCCTAAACTTGTCGATGATGTCCATGTAGGTCCGAGCTATGAGTCCTAATATGTAATTAATAAGTTAACTGAGATTCCCGTTATAATTTTCCTAAACTTGTCGACGGTGTCCATGTAGGTCCGAGCTATGAGTCCTAAACATTCGGGAATCTTGACTATACACCTTTACATATTATTCAAATGGTAACCAATCACGATCTCTATAATCGTCCGGTTAAAGAGAACGTTGATTGTGTCAAACAACCGTGCTCCTATTGAAGTCTATGGTAATCTCAAATCGAAAGACTAATGATTTATTTATCATGAGTGACACCTATGACTTAATTTATGTGGTGTTCTCATAGCGGGTCAGTCCAATACCTTATTCCTAACAAGTACTTATGATCTCAATTTGTATCCCTAAACGCATGATCATCATATAACCATCAATCAAGATTTACACTAGCCTTAATTCATTATAGTTCCCAGTATAATGACCAACTAGGGACATTTTGGATATTTCAACAAATACATATGAACCTTACTATAAGGTAAACATGCAATTACTTATAATGAAATAGCAATTGAAAACCTCAATTTTATTAACTAAGATTATAAGATAAACAATGTTTGTAGATTGACTTAGGGTACATGTCCCAACACATAATGTCATATAGGGATCCTTAATATACGTCAGGGTTATGGCAAGGTATGCTGGATCAATTTGGCACTCGGATTCACCTCAGTATGGCTTATCACCTGTAGATGGACGGATAGTCAGAGAGGCTGATCAAGGTTTTGGAATACATGTTACGAGTTTTTGTACATGAGTTTGGGGGTCACTAAGAGGAGTATTTACACATTTGTGAGTTTTCTTACAATAATAGTAAACAGTCGAGCATCGGGATGACACCGCTTGAGGCTTTATACAGCAGACCGTGTAGGACACCGTCTTGTTGGGCAGATGTGTCTAATATAGAGGCAGTGGGGCTAAAGGTTGTACAAGATCATATAGAGAAGGTGAGGCTGATTCATCAGATAATTCGAACAACACAAGAACGGTAAGAGAAATACGTCAATCCGAAACATCGAGCAGCTGAGTTTGAAAAAGGGGACTTTGCATAGATGAAGGTGTTGCTAGTGAAGGGATACCAGAGATTCGGGTTCAAGGGGAAGCTTGCACCTCGTTATACAATATCATTTGAAATCACAAAAAGACTTATGAAGGTTTCCTACCGGTTAGCACTGGCCGCACATACGAGGTGTTCATCCAGTGTTTCATGTTTCTATTTTGAGGATATGTGAGGGTACAACACGAGATATAGTGGACTGGGATAGATTAGTGTTCAGACCAGACACAACTTACAAGGAGCGGTCAATTGATATTCTTGACCAGAAAATGCATGTCGAATCCCGAAATTTTTAAACCAGTAATTATGGCTAATCGGGATTAACAGAGACTAATTATAATTTTGGCCGCAACTTAGGAGTTAAAAATCGATGAAATTGTGATTTTTAATTAATTTTATTTTTGTGTGATGTATGCCTAGTGTTGTGTACTATTATATTATTTTATTTTACAAAATTCGAGTTAACTGAGTGAATTCGATGTTTCTCGAGGTTTTATATCGAGATACGTGTTGAAACGAGTTACGAGATAATTAAACTATTGACATAAACCTTTCTTTCGAAGTTCGCGAAGAATATTTGTAATTAAGTTTAAAATTTTGAGTTTTCAAGTTTAATTGGACTTAACGGACGTGGCCCCACAGAAATTGGAGTATTTTGGGGGTTTAATTCGTACTCAAAATCAAAGTGATAATTACTCGATTTTCGTGCAAAGAGGGATTGTCCAAGAGTTTCATGGAAAATTCTCAAATTTTTGGCAAAATTGGGGTATTTTGGGGGGTTTAATTCGTACTCAAAATCAAAGTGATAATTACGGAATAAAAAGAAAAATGTCAAATGACCAAAAAGGGTATTTAAGTTGTATGGTTATGGCTAGCATTGGAAGGGTAGTTTGGTTATTTGGTCATCTTCTTTAATTGGGATCAAAATCGATCTAGGGGGTGTGTTCTATTCATCGTCTCCTCACTGTCTTCATGCCTTCATCTTAGTCTTCAACTTTGGGCATTCATCTCTTCGTCCTCATTGGTCTCTCTCTCTCTCTCTCTCTCTCTCTCTCTCTCTCTCTCTCTCTCTCTCTCTCTCATTCTCGTTACTGAAATTGAAGATTGAATTGGGGCTGCTGCGGTGAAGGGACGAAAGTAAGGTTCAATGGCTTCAAATCAATTGTTGATTTTTAATTTTTTATGAACTGTGAATCTCGATATTAAGGAATGTTTTATATGATTTGGAGTTGAGAGAGAGGTAGTGATGAGGGTGTTGTTGTTGTTGATTGTAAGGAAGAGGGGGAGGAGGAGGAGGGAATCGATGAAAAAAAAACAAAACAGTTTCAAAAAAAAGAACGAAACAGAGAATCGATGAGGGAGGAGAAACTGTGAGGGAGAGGGAAAGAAAAAGAGAGGAGAGCAAGACGGTGGGGCGAGCTGTGAGCTCCCTTGCCCAGGCACCCCAAACGATAAAATAAAAAAATAAAAAAACGAAGAAAAGAAAAGAAGATCGAAACAAATAAACCATGTTTCTCTGTTTCGATCTTAAAAAGGAGGAAGGGGATGACCCCTGAACCGGATTGGCTCAGCTGAGCCGAACCGGACCCTTCCCCCTAATTTGTTTTTTTTAAATGGTTTAAAAATTGAAAAACAATTAAATAAAATGCCTAAAAATTAGGAAAAATAGGATTTTTGAAAAAATTGATAAGAATTGTGGATTTTTATGAAAAACGAGCGTTTTGAGATTTTCTCAAGGATTTATATCAGGTATTTTTTCGTAGTGCGTGCTTCGATACCTAAAAATATTCAAAATTGTGAAAATTATTTTAAAGTTTAGTCTAAGTTAATTTTTTTATTTCAACCCACAATTTGGAGTCAAAATTGAGATTCGGATATCCGATAAGTTTATTTGAAGGGATTCTAGGGTTTTTGGGTCAAAACAAGACCAATAAATATATAATAAATTAGAAAAATTATATTTAAGGCGAGACAATGTAATTTTCGATGTAGAATAATAATTTTGAGTCGAAAATAAAATTCGAGAATTGGAGAATTTATTTTGGAAGTATTTTAGGGGTTTTAAGACACGAATCGGTCAATTAAACATCAATTAATTGAAAAACAATTGTAGAATTGTTATGGAATCTTACAAGACTTACAAATTAATTGTAGGATCACAATTGGAACCCTGTGTGGACTATCTCATCGATTCGGAGCGCAAGAGAACTACGGTATCGCGTTTGTAAGGTTAAGTAAATCTCATAGTAGTATGAGTATTTCTCAATTATAATTGCATGCACGGTTTATCGCTACATATTTTGATGGTTATGTATTCACGGACACGAGAGGAAGGAGGCATTTGGGGGTCCAATTGTGTTCATTGGCTATATGTGTAGTAGGATGAATATCGTGGTGTTCTGCGATTGGAGTCACTGATCATTGTAGATACTTATTTAGGATGGGTTATTTTTGTGATGCTGGCCAGAATCATAATCCATAAAGAGTCGAGGGCGTGGCTTTTCGAGGGACTTCCTCTCAAACTCATGAATCTTTATTACTGTTAATCCACCACTTTTGGAAAGACATCTTTTGATTATGATTAGTCAACAGAAACAAGATGGATTACATACTTGTATATTTATGATTCCTTGCGATATTATTATTTGTTTAAATTATTAGAATACAATACATTTGATTATTACAGGTGTACTGAATAGTGTGGGATTTACTTATATGATATTATCGAATTTTTATAATTGGGTAATGACAAGTGCGAACGAAGACAAAGGAAAAGGAAAGTTGTCAGATTAACTGTGACTTGATTTGTTTCTTTCTCTCTATGTATGTATTGTTGCTGCTATATTATATTTTATAAATGGGTTTTTGGGTTCGTGTGTAGTTAGGATCTATTTTGGAATGGTTGGAACGATTATGGGAAGGATCGAGATAATTTTGGAGTTAAGGTAATGCTAGTTTAAGAATTTTGATACCTTGAATCAAGTTAGAATGAATAAGTGATTTTTGTGAATGCAATATATATATATATATATTATGGGGTAGATTGTGAGTCCTTCAACATTTCCACCAAAGCTAAGCAGGTTTTGTTGAAGATTTTTTAAGATCGACATTTCCGGTGTAGGCATAGAAATAGAGGAGGTGTTGTTGAAAATTTTTTACGAAATTTTGAAGATAATGTAGTTAATCTAAATGAACTTTGAGGATTATATAATTAATTTTTACAGAACTTTGAGGTATAAGATTCACTTTAAAATCCTTTGTGGTTAATAAAGTTTTATAATTAATGAGTACAAGATCTTAATCTTGATTATTAATTGATGGAGAGATTATGGCTGCTAGATTATTAAAGGATTATGGTAATCTAAACCACTCATATGCTCTAATTAGGTGGGGTCATATAGTGCAGACTCTGAGATACAGAGACATTCCTATTGTGAAGGTCAAGTGTCAATTCCACGATGACCATGAGTTTACGTGGGAGTGCGAGACCTACATGTGAGAGCACTTTCTTGAGTTGTTTGATTCAGGTATGATTTAAGTTTTGAGGATGAAATTCTTTTAGTTGGGAAGATTGTGACATCCCGTCACCGACTAAACCAAACTTAGCCCGATCCGATCCGATCGGAGGCCCAAACTCGGTTCGATCGGGTGACACGGCCGTGCTCGATGATAATATACTACAAGTAAGAAAATAATATTTTTAGTGTGCGCGTAATATTTAATAAATAATTATAAATACACACGTGGCACAAGACAAAGTGAGGCATGGGTTTCGCCTCTAGAGATGCGTTGGGCAAGAAATATTTGACTTAGACTAATATCAAGATCTATTATTAAGTTGATTTAATTTGATGTAAGTGGCGTATTAAATTTGATTAATATGCCTATGGTTTGATTGTAAATATAGTGAAATTCAAGACCAGCTTTTAAATTTGTGGAATTAGACTTGCACGTAATTAATTTAGAAGGCAATGGACAAAATAAGAAATGTTTTATGACAAGTGTAGGTGGACTAATAGAAAATAAGGTGCATGTTATGTGTCACAAAAACATGGACAAGCGGTAGTCTGATTTTGACTAGTGAATCGTGATGGCTAAAATGTGAACCTTCGATTCACCTAAAAATTTGTAAGTGGGGTGAGATTCAAAGTCAATGACTATATAAGTTTCGTGATTTCTTGGTCAACATGCAAAATAAATTCCAACACCATTAGAGAGCTCGTGAGAAAATTTGGAGATAAAAGAAGATGTAGACAAATCTTGCACTTATTGTTGGAATTTTTGAAGATCTAAGAAGGTTTATGTTAGAGAATGTGAATCTAACTTAGTGGAGCTCATAGAATAAAAGAAGACAACTCTATTAAAACTCTTTGTATGTTTTCTTCACCAAATCTCTACAAAAAATTATGTTCCAAATTGTTTTTATTGATGAGTTTTGGTATATGTGGGTTCATAAGAGTAAATCAACCCTTAATTATTGAAAACCCCTTGATGGGATCATTGTGGAGATTTTTTTTTATGATTGATAAGTTGTGTTATGTGAAGAAGAATAAGATGAATAATAACTTTACGTAATGGTAATTGAATATTTATTGCATGAAATTTGAGTATAAATGATTGCATGATGATGTTGGAACTTAATGTAGTTGTTTTTTAGCTAATGGACCGAGTTTGAGGTGATTTGAATATTTTTAAACTCAAGAATCGAAAGCTTTATAGTTGCATAAAAATTTTTCTGTGCAGTTTAGAGCATACTCAAAAGAGGAAAAAATTATAATGTTCTCGACGATATTAAAACTGTTATAAGTTTTGAGCTTGCTCAATAGAAATAAAACCGTTATGGATTATCGAGCTTACTTATTTGGATTAAGATTGTTTTACTTAGTTTGAGTTTGCTCTAAGTTCAAATGTTAGTATTTTAAAGTATGCTAAATATTATTAATTAGAGCATACTAAATGTTATAATTGAGCAAACTCAAGGATAGCTTGAAGCAACCTCAATAAAAGTAGTTAGCTAAACTATAATTACTTCAAATAAGATCTTAACACACATAAATTAATACAAAATGATACCGGGAACCGATAGAACTAGTGTCGGGTATCGACGCTCGATTTGAAACGAATGGTGGCCAAAACACATGGCGTTGTGACAGTAAAACTTTAAATTTAATAAAATTTTAGGGTTTTTTTAGACATGTGCATAGGATTTCGGGGTTTTTGGAACCTCTATTTTCGTACTAGCGTCAAAATATGTGGCTACGACTCGAAGACGATTTGGCGAATACATCTGCATGCACCATGAGGTACAAAATGCAAGGTCGAGCTTCAGTACGCTACGCACGAAGTTTGTGAACACTGAGAATTTATAAAATTTATTGTGCATCATATTATGATCGCATCATAAGTTAGGTGTACATCGCATCATGATTTTATGTGGCCATGCATATAGACATAAGGACTTATAGGAGCCATCTCCGAGAATTAAATGGGGCAATTTGACGGCGAAGAGTGTCCCCGTCCGGCCCGTCGCGCAACTTTGAGGGATGACTATACGACGATCTTCTACCATCTAGCCAATGTGACAGTTGGAGGAGGTTTTCGCCCTTTGGACTTCCCTACGATAAGTTAGAGTACGTTAGTGTCACTCGTGTTTACGAATTCGCATGAGGGGACCTTCCCATCTTCGATGCCAAAAGTCGTCATGCCAACAAGATTCAAGCTAGGTCCATGCATATGAGGTACATAGGAACCGCCCGTTCATACTAGAAAATGATTGAATCATGTTTAATTCCTACAATTTACTTATATTATTCCTTGTCGAATTACATAATGTTGTAACTTTTACAAAACCCTGCTATTCACTTACTAGGGGCCTTTTAAAACCCATATCCATCCTCTAAAGATCGAGGGAAAGGCAAAACACACCAATGAGACGACGACTTCAGACTACCCTAATTTTCATTATAGGATTTATCTCTTTTGTGTATATATTTTGTTTAATATACCAAACTTACTTTTGTTTATGTATAGATTGTGGGATACTTTTGGACATGTTCCTTGACTTGGATTTACGGTACTAATGATATGATAAGTGTTTTCCCCACTTAGGTTCCCGTTTACTTTTCAGTATTTTATTATATGTTCACCGAATTCCGCACATACTTGAATTTAAGTTAATGGTAAAAAATGAATGAACGAGCACGTCTGAAATGTCTTTTGGGGTTGATGGTGTGACCAAACACCTCTAAAAATGGTTCGGGCCAGTCTGAGCGCCGATTCACGGTACGTGTGCTGACATCCTATCAACATAATAATTTGAAAAAAGAAAATCGGAGTGGGGCAAAATCACACTAAGTAATACCACAGCTAGCTATGTCACACATATTTATAAGGTGTGGGGCATAGGTTGGAGTGGGGATGGGTTCCTCCTCAAATTCTCTTCATAATTAATTCAAGCAAAAGTGGCTTGAAGCCGTTGTAGTTTAAATACTTAGTTAATGAGATTAGGATTTGGTTGGCCAAATCATCACCCTACACCTCATCTTAGTCTATTTAATAGTAGGATGATCCTAGAGACCACATTAAGTTTATCATTTCTTGTATTTTACATAAATACCATTATATGTATTTATTTATCAATTTTGCAATTATTCTTTGTTTGATTTATTTTACAAGTCCTTTAGCCCTATTTTTATTTACTTAGGCTTATATTCCCAGCTAAATCAACTATATAGTATATATTAAACACATTATTCACATCATTGCACACATACCATGTATATCTATCAAATTAACTTAGATAAAGGGACAAATTATCCAATTAGAGATTAGTGGCATTGCACCATCTCTTCTCCTTTTTTCTCTCAGATTTAGAGGTATCGTCTTAGATTTGAGGTTTTTCAAAGAGATAGAAGTAGATAATGGTGTAGGGTGGAAGAAGGTAAGATCAGGCAATGATGGAGTTGAGAGATTTTAGGATTTGTGAGGTGTTAAGGAGTTGTTGATGGCCTTCACCGGTGTTTGGGCAGTGGTGAATGCGGGTTGCGATAAAGCGAGCGAAGTCTTGACAACACCAGTGCAGTGGCAGGGTTTCGTTTGCGACGCAGTTAACAATTCGTTTTTGGCGAAATGCTTGAGTTGGTCTCTTTCTTCATGTAATTCTTATTCCTTTAGGGTTTAAATTCTGTTTTGTTCTATATTTAGTTCATAGTTTATTCTAGGTTTTGTCTCTTTAGTTGGTTGTTTCGTCAAATTGTAGTAATTGTCCATTTTTCATCGACTAGTTGTCTCTATTTTAATTAGGATAGTTATGAGTTTCAATACGTATGCAATATAACATCTATTTTATTTCACTTGTCGAAATGTTGTAATAAGTTAGTTTACCCTCTTAGGCAAGGAACAATCACAGTACATTTTTTTTGTTTTTTAAAAAAACTACAAGTAGCTATAAAATATTTCCTTTCATTTCTAAAAGGAAATTTTACAATGGAGCCCAAATATATACTCATGTCATGGGAACATTCAAAACTTGTTGTGCATTAAATGTTTTGTGCATTTATGACTCATTGATTAATGTTTTAGATTATAATCCAATGGTTATAAATGTTCCCATTGCGTGAATATTTTTGTGGTTCTCATAGTAGTAATACTATTTAAAAAATGGCTAAATCTTTAAAGTTCATATTTACCCACTCATTTGATTGTTGTGTGTATATGTGTATCATTATATTACATTTTATATTATTTATAATAAATATTATTAGTTAATTTTATATTAAATATGGTTTTTTGAAGCCTTAAAAGACACATTGATTGTTTCTAACCGAGATAAGTGAACTTATTACAACATTTCAACGAGAAATGGAATAGACACTTTTTTCCATACTGAAGCCCACCACTGCCTTAATTAAAATTGGGACAACTATGACAATTACCCCATTAAGAGGGAAAACTAGCCACCTCAATTTGATGAAACATCCGCCTAATTAAGCAGACAAATCTAAAATAAAGCATAAATTAAAAAAACTTGCAACAAAACAAAAACCAAATCCTAATGGAAGAAGAATTACATAAATAAAGAGACAATCCAAACACTTCGCCAAAAATGGTTTTTTAACCAACTTGCAAATGAAACCTCGTCACCGCACCGCTGCTGTCAATACTTTACTCGCATTATCGCAGCCCGCACTTACCGTTGCATGTGAATCACCGAGAGCCATCAACAACCCCCTAAACATCTCACAAATACTCAAATCTCTAATCTTCAATATCGCTTCAATCTCACCTTCTTTCGCCACTACACCACCATCAATCTTTTTTTATCTCTTTGAAAAACCCTAGATCTAAGAAAATACCTCTAAATTCGAGAAATAAGGAGAAGAGATGAAGAATATAGCAAGATGAATACATAAAGGAGAAAATAAAGCAATCGAGACATTACTCCATTGAGAATGCTAATTGCATATAAACGCGACAATTATTGAGAATCGTCGGCGGAACAAGCATCTTATACAAACTCACTTATAACTTTTTATCATCATATTCTTGCTTTTTTGTTATAAATGTTTTTAGTTAGGGTGGATATGGTCCTACACAACTCTTTTTAAATATTTCTTAATTAGGAGTCATATCTAATTTCTCTATATTATTATGCATCATGGTTTAACATTAATTATACTAGTGTGTGGCACGTGCATTGCACTTGGATGATAAAGAGGGAACAGTTAAAGGTTGGATGGAGATAATTTAGGAGTAAATTATGCAATTTTGAAATCTCAAACAAATAAGGTAACTAACTAAAAATCTCTCTCTATATCTCTCTCTCTCTCTCATTATTTTCTCTCTTTTAGTTTTCACTTTCAAATTCCCAAGTCCCAACTAATTAGAAAAGAAAAAAAGTTAGTTAAATCGAGATTTACTTAAATACCCTTAATTTTCTTTTCTTTTCAATTATCCCAACGAATAAGATAGAAATTTTCACTTTCAAACTCTCAAGTCCCAACTAATTAGAAAAGAGAAAAAGTTAGTTAAATCGAGATTTACTCAAATACCCTTAATTTTATTTTCTTGTCAATTATTTCAACCAATAAGATAGAAACTTTTGAGGACAGTTTTGAAAATAATAAAAAAAATTATACTTAATAGAATGGGAAGAAGTATTGCATTATATATAGTATAGATATATTCAAACTTTTCATTTAAAAGTTAGTTGTTCCATTTGAATGATAGAGAGACACATGGATTTCCTTGACTCCTACTCAATTTAATATATATATTTAAATATTTATTCTTTCTATCACTCATCATCTAAAAAAAGAATAAACTTATAATATTCCTCTTTCATTTAATTAGATGTGAGCCAGCAAAGCAAGAAATTTGTCTTATATTAATTATTTTCACTTATGATACATAGGAGATACACAAATATATGACATTCATGTTTTTTCATATTATTGGTGTTAATTTGGGTCCCTCTCAATTTCGAATCGACTAATCTCGTGATACCAGTCGACATTAGAGTTCTAAAAGTATGTTTAACATATAGTATTTGATGTATTAGCAGCAATTAGTAAATAATTTATCTTCTTTCTCATAATTATTTTGTCTCAATTTAAGAAAATTAAAAAAAAAAAACTAAAAAACTTCAAAGCATATATACATATGAATGTAATTTATTTTTTAATTGTACCCTATAACTATATATATATATATATCTTGAAATTACTACTTGTAGCAAGCGTTTTTTATAGCTTAGTTGATCAGATATATTCATTTAAAAAAAAATAACAGTGGCTTGATGTGATTTTTTTTTCTTTTTCTTTTTGATTTTTTTTTTTCGAGCTTTTTCTTTTTTATTTGATCGTTTAAATATGAAACAAATTAATGCATTAGAAACAAACACTTAGGGTGTGTTTGATAGCAAAGAGAATTTTCAATGAGAAAAAAGTATTTACTTTGGCAAATTTTCAGTAGAAAATTTTTTTAAAAGAATTTTCTCATTCTTTGTTTGATTGCACGTGAGAATTTTTTTTTCAATTTTATCTTGTTTGATAACTAATGTAATTTTTTTTTCATTTTTTGCAGTACCACGAATTGACCATTATATTCGACCTAGTTTCGATAATCAAAATAATAACCCCGTTCAAATTCGACCATACACCACAACAAACACATACCAACCACTATATCTACCAATAAAAAATACAAATTTGAACGAAACCAAACTAAATCTTTCCTTACAAACTCGACTTAAGTAAAGATAAAGCTGGCTGTGACGAACTTCGACAACACAAACACCTCCAACCACCGCCTAGAAAGAAAATCTAGGGGGAGAGGAGAGAACAAAATACATTATAATGACAAAAAAAATAGTGGGTTTTACTAAAAATTGCTTGATATTAACGATTTCATCGAGACTTTGTATCCAAATGCAAGATTTAACCCCAAAATGGAAGCCCTAAACTCAACAACAAAATCACAAACAATACCGATTCAAAAAATAAAAATAAAAAACTCCAAAAAAACCTCGAAATCGACACTAATAGAGATGATGAAAGCACTCGTGGTGTCGAATCGATGTGGTTTTGATCGGGTTTCGTGGAATAGCTTGGGCCTTTAATTAAAGTGGGACCCACACTTTCTTCCCCAAAAATCATTCATTCCCTTGAAACCAAAACTTGCGTGCGCCTCCCGCTGCTCCTCCAGTGCCGCCCTCCCGCTGCTCCTCGGTCTGCCCTCCTCCCGTCTCGCTCCTCCCGGTCTGCCTCCCTCCCGCTGCTCCTCCGGTCTGCCGCCTCCAGTGTCGCCCTCCTCCCGCCGCTCCTCCCGGTCTGCTCCTCCTCCCGCCGCTCCTCCGGTCCGCCCTCCTCCCCTCCTCCGCGCCCCCCCCCGCTAGTCCCTCTTGCTCCACCGCCGACCTAGCCCCCACCATTCCTCCGCTCTCCTCCCGCCTCCCGGACCTCCACGCCGCTCTCCATCTCCTACTTCAACACTCCCCCCTCATCCCACCAAAACCACCTATTCTTGGGGCTTCTAACTAATTGCCACAAATTCGATCATGAAATTGAGGATGATGAGGAGAATGAGATGAGGGCGAAGTTTCACGAGGGGGCGAGGTTGATGTCGCTGGCGAGAAGAATGAGAGATGGATTGGATGTTAGAGAGGTGGGGGAGAGTGAGGAGGAAGATATGGATTTGTTTGCTGTGATGACTAATGGGGTTGAGGTTCAGGCGGATGATGAGGGTTTGATGGGTTCGACAAGTTATTTGTTGAAGGAGTCAAGTTTGGGTGGAAACGAAGTCCTTGGAGAGAAAATTTAGAATTTCTATCTCAAAATACGAGAAAATAAACGAGGAAAATTAGGAAGTGTGGTTTTTTTTCTTTATGCGGTTACAAGTGTATCAAACACTGAAAAAAACGGTTATACTAAAAAATAAAACAATTTTCTATGATTTTTTTCATTTTCTTTCCTATCAAACACACCCTTAGGCTCTTTTTAGCAATGCTAGCTAGCTGATAATCTAGCTGATAGCTAAAAATCTACTAGCTGGTAGCGGAAAGCTGATAATTTAGCTGATCAACTAAAAATTGTTTGGAATGATAGCTGATTGATTAGCTGATAAATACAAAATGAACATAAAGGACATATGACACAATTAAGTATATTAATTGTATAATCATATAATTAATCGTTATAAATAACTTTGTATTTTATTTACAAAATACAAATTAATACCATAAAATAATTTATATTATTTAGAAAACTAAATTATGTGTATCCATAAATGTTTACATGAAAATAACTCTATATTAATTTATAAGAATTCGTAAAAAATAAACACATGTAAATAAAATACAATAAACGACTTGGATAACTATACATATACCTAATGCATCATCCATAATTGAGAAGCAATGTTATTGCAAATATTCTTCATTTCTAGAGAAGTCTCTCTATAACTTAAAAAAAAAATAGTAGATTAGTAAAAAAAAAAAAATTAAAAATATATAGGATATCCCACCACTCAAACACTACATTAAAAAATATTTTTATAACATCTAAAAATATTTTTATACTCAGACATTTTTAAAACTTATTTAATATGTAATAAATATCTAACAAGATTATCTATAATTAAGAAATTAATGTGTAATTGTTTTTAATTTTAGTAAAATTCTTTGTTTTATAATATTTAGTTAATTATTAATCACTATTTTTTCATTAACAATATTAAGCTATATATTAATTTTAAATTCAATAAGTTTTAATAACGTATTATATAAATGTTAGTCTAGCCTATAAGAGCTTGAAATGCTGGTTTCGCATATGCTAACTCTACTAGGGTATAATCGTGGGGTACTAATATTCACGAGGTTTGTTTAAGTATTTGCATATTTTGTTTCCACTAATTTGCAAGGTCATTAATTTATTAATATCGTAAAAATAATAATCGCGAGAAAAAATCCAAACGACGGATTTTCGGTTCAAACGCTACTAAGAGTAGCGTTTTATCATCTATATTATTTTTAAAATAAGCTACAAATCAAACACAACTTAACAAATAAATTAGTTGATAAGCTAGCTAATAAATTAGTTTGTGCTTACCAAGCATAGCCTTGTATTGTTACTCTGACATAATGATTTACGGGAGGTGCTAAAAAAACAGACAGAATGATTTACAGGCATTATCTGCCCCTATGGCAAAGACTACTTTGCTTGAGACAAAAGCTTTATCTTTAGGAGGATGAAATCATTGCTTTAGTCTTTTAAGATTAGTGACCCGAAATTAAATCAATGAAGTCTTTTTTGGCTCTTATTTAAAAACCACACGACCTTTTATTTAATTGTTCTCGAGTTCAATGAAAGCGCTTTCATTTGATACATATATTATAGATGGGTAATGTTATTTGGACTCGTGAGTCCGGACTCAAATCTTTTTTTTTTTTTTTAATTTTAAATACATCATTGAGCAATTAATGAAACAACCATAATCACTTGTGAAATTCTTATTATACCCCTTAAATATTTACAAAAAATTTAAAAAACACGTTATGAGTCCGGACTCATAAGTCCAAGTAGACTTATTGATTATAGCTAACCCTGACTAATTTGATAATAATATTTTGTTATTATGATTTAGGAGGAATAGTTGTAGTAATTTGGTAGCATGCAAAGATAGCTTATAAATGCTTCAATTAAAAATTTGACTAAATAGAAATTGAAAAAATTCGACGAGGTAGGGAAGACCAAAGTTAATTAAAGACGCATTAATTAGGATGAATTTGAATGATTTGGAAAGCTCGACATTAATCGCACTTAATCGAACACAATGGAAGAGTTTGATCCATGTAGTCGACCTTAATTAATTCAAGACTGAGGGTTTTGTTGTTGTTGTATTATGCTTCTAATATTCAAGAAAAATTATTATTTTGTACAGTTTAACTCATTTTTATCTACCATGCGAAAAAAAAATCCAAACAAAACTCATCCTATCTTGCAAGACTAATCAAATCTTGATTTAGCCTTCTTTTTAGGCTTAATGGGTTTTAGGGGTGACAATTCGTGTTAGCGGATCGTGTTCAAGTCGTGTTAAAACGGTTCATGACGCATATAAGCCAAACCCGAAGCTGATCCATTTATTAATCATGTTAATCATGTTCGTGTCTAAATGTGTCGTGTTAAACATGTCAGAAATTTGTGTCACTGACGCGCGACGAACGCGTCAATAAAATTAAAAAATACCTAAACCAACTATTTTGCAGAATAGTGGCAAAGGGTCGATCCCACAGGGACTAGTAATCTTTCTTTGGTCAAAAAAAGAACAAAAAGGAAAATCGGGGTTTGATAGAAAATGAATTAATTATCTAATCATAAAATAATGAAAGCAAAGGAAATAAAATTGAAAATCAAATAATTAATAAAAATACCTAGGTCAAGACATACAAGTTCGGTTCGGTAAAAGATTGGATTTGGTCTTCGATTTATGTAAAATGTGCAAATCAAAATATCTTAGTGTAGCTATAGACCGTAACGTACGCACGCGGTTCCTCGCTCTTCCCTGTCTCGATAGCCAAGGTACGACGATAACTACTTCCCTAATCAAACACATAACCACAATTCAAGTGAATTGGGTTTAATGCGTTGACCGCAATGGGCTTTGTGAAGGCACTACACCTAGACAACCGGATCACTAGTGTGTCCAATTTAGCCTAGATCCCTAAGGTATTCAACCGGTCCCAAAAGGGTCGAATCAATCGGTATGGTCGATTGCCACTAGTGTGGTCTTATTGCACAAACACGGGTGCTTACGACTCACTGACAAATAAATCAAAGTTTAAACAAGTGTTTAACTTTGATTGTTTAAACAATACCAAAGAAAATAAAATAATAATGAAAAGACTGAAATTAAAATATATAAATCTCACAAATCCATTGATATGCGCAGTCGAACCTCCCTCCCAGTCTTGCCTAGGCTAGAGGTTTTAGCCTCGCATCAAAGAACACCAAAGAAAAGAAAAATAAAAAATAAAGAATGGGGGAGAAGAGGGTTCGGCCAGAGAGCCCAAGAACCGAGCGAGAGCCAAAAACAGAGAGGAACGAAATTAAAAACCAGAAAATCCCTAAGTGAATTGGTTTCCATTCTCTGCCACGTGTCAATAGTTGATTGGCTGGAAATCTGTCGCCTCGCCACGTGTCGCACTATCATTGGGTCGACGCTGTCATCGCGCTGAGGTGTCGCCACGTGATTCGCGGAGATTCTGCGAGTTCGGTTGTGTGTGGTGACTCGGCGCCACGTGGCGCAGTGTGATTGGCTGGAACACGTCACTGAAAAGCGTTGGACGAGTGAAATCACGCCACGTGGCTAGCGAAATCGTACAATAGTAGACCGAAAAACTGGGAGTTTGTGCTGGCACGGATCTCGAGGCTGATCGATGGTGTCTGAAACGAAGAGAAGTTTGATCTCTGGTGACATGGATCTCCTGCTGACGTGTCGACGCGTGGCGTCCCCTGATTGGTGGCGGTAATGAAGAATGCTTGGCGACGTGGCGACACCCGATTGGTAGCGTTGGCGTTGGCACCTCCGCTTGCCGACGTGTCATCTTCTCGATTGGTGGAACACCCATCTCGCTATTCGACCCATCGCGCAACCCGTATTTCGAGGCAAATTGTCCCAAGCATCCGATCACTTTGCAAGTAAATACTCCATTTTGAGTATTTTTCCGCCACGAAATTCAACAGCGCACTCCGTTAACCCTGAAAATAATAAATAAATGCAATTAGGCTAGTATTTTGGAGACTTTACACTAAAAATATATAAATAACCTATATATAATATTACTTAATTAACAACTCAACAAATACCCTCAAACTTAGGACTTTGCACGTCCCGAGCAAAGGTGTAAATGACAAACACACAAATAAACTAGACTCATAATATAAATATGTACATACTCAACTAATCCTATACCCGATTCATAATTCATGGAGTTCCTTTGGTTTACATAGTTGCCAAGTTAACAAGCTACTCATGAAATTTCAGAGTTAAGATATGTCAAGAACCGCAACCCAAACACAATTAAGATCACACTTTAAAGACAAAGATATGGTCAAGACAAACGCCATCAACTACTCGTGGGTTTTCTTGGTCTACACATTCAAGCATGCAAGTTACAATTTTACTTAATCTAGCTATAAGCACTAGAGCAATCTTTTTATTTGAGGAGTTTCCATACACTTCCGCCTTTATCCACTTTATATGTATACTCTCTATTTTTTTTTTCTTCTCCAATTTTTTTTTTCAAATAATACGGTCCCTGCTCCATTTCCTATGGACCGATTTTCTCACTTTTTCCCACCACAAGTTTCCCTGCTCCATTTCTTGTGGAAACTTGTGGGACTCTCTATATTTTGAAAACTCTTGTTAGCTCTTCTCACTTTCACTATAATTAAACAAATTTCTCAATGTGGGTTAAAATCTCATCACTTGCGCAATTTCAACCGTCTACCCATTTTGGTATCTAGCACAAGACTTAACCATCATACTAAGTCTCTAATCATGAAATCATAGAAATGCTGAGCTGCGGACTCGAGTGAGTATTTCTCCTACTTTTTCCTAAGTTTCAAGTCAAATAGGCAACGATAATGTACTCATCCACAACCAAATGCATGAAACAAAGTTTCGGGTGACTCTAAACAATATAATAATGAAAACTATACTAAATACATGCATGAAAGTGTATCAACTCCTAACGAAATGAGAAAATGAGATATGGAGGGAAAAGAAATGGAAGAAATGAATGAATAAGATATATCAAACACCACCAATATCATCCGTCAACCACATGTAACCGCATATAATTGAAAAATCTTAAACGATCTCACCTACGGTCTTTCGCAAATAAGTCCATCCAACTCAATCCACAAATCCTAAAGTACCCCCAAACTTATTCTGAACCTTGTCCTCAAGGTTCAAAACAAGTCAAGGAATCCATGCAACAAAAAGACAAAGAATAGTGGTGAAAAGAACATGTATATAAGAAGAAGATGATGCAAGTGCATGCATAACAAAAGTCTCCAAAAACTAGTGCGTGCTCAAATCTCGCATGTCTAGGTGACTAAAGAAACTATGAAATAAAATTATCATAATAAGAGCAATAACTAATAAACATGAGAGTTAACTCAAATGATTCCTATCAAATCTTGCGAGCCCGAGTCTTTCAACTACGGGTGAAGTCAACAAGATGATGGAATGAGGTTTTGGGTTTTGGGTCTACTTAAAGACCCGCCACTAATGTGGCGACTTAAGTTGGATATGTCCCAACCAAGTCTCAAAACACCTAAAACTCTAATAATATGTTAATTCCTAAAAAAGAATATGCTCAAATTCCTCCAAAAACAATGTAATCCATAGTCAAACCCAGCAAAACTCAGGGGTGGTCAAGTGCCATCGATGCTCATCAAACATTCATTACACCTGCAAAAATTCAAGAGACCAAGTTAGGGCTTTATTAAACATAAAAAAAATGAAAACTAAATTAAAATTGAAATAAATGCAATAAAAATAAAAACAAAGCTGGGCTGCCGCTCCCAACGAGCGCCTTTCTTTTAAGTCTTTGGCTAGACTTATCGTGATTCATCACGTAATGCCCTCTCCTTTCGAGATGTCAACAACGAATGGCGCATCAACATATTTGGGCAATGCAGCATGCACGCCCTCTGTCAGAATTGGGAGCTCATTCGAGACTTCTAACACAAACGAATCTGTCATATTATGGTCCTCCAACACAAAGGTGTTAGCAGTGTAGAAAATTTGCGAACGCTCATTTACTTCCACCCCCGTATAGGGTTTATCAAATATGCATGGGAGGGTGGGTGGTTTCACCAACACCAGAGGTTGGTATTCCTTGCTCTCTATCTGCGGCTCCTCTGACCGATTTGAAATGACTCCAATTTCTAACGCGACGTCATCATCATCATCATTCGGTGCAATGGACATGTCTGGCTCAATAGGAAGGACTTCAAGTCCTTGCGTTGTTTCGCGCCAATAGTTCTCCACCGGTGTATCAACATTCTCCTCAACATTACTCAATGTATCAACATCCACATTCTCCTCTAAGTAAGAAATTGGTTGTGTATTACACAACTCTTTCTCATCACGCATATTCTGGAGTGTGGCATTCAATTGAATAAATTGATTTTCCAAGTTTTGCAAGCTTGGAAACTCACGCGAAAATTGTTGAAGCTCTTCGTGAAACCGCTGTTGATCATCTAGTAATTTTTTCATCATATCTTCTAAAGAGGTGCTTTGTCGAGGACTCTGTGGACTCGACATGTGCCCAAAAAAATCGGGTTGCGAAGATGCATAACTAGGACAGTTATAATTCCTATGATAATACGGACAATCGTATATAGAATGAGAATAATCTTCACAAATTTCGCAAACCTCGACCTGTTGCACAAAAGAATGTGTGTCAGAAAATTGGTGTCCATTATATACCATACCTACCTCATTCACATTTGAGTAATGTGAGTCTTTGAATTGATCATAAATGTAGGGGTAGGAGGCCATCGCGGGGTCGCCTGCATACATGCTAAGAACAAGGGACTAGATACAAAAAAAATGAAATAAAATAAATAAATAGAAAAAATAACCAAAGAAAGAAAAAGACCAATCCCCGACAACGGCGCCAAAAATTGAAGCGCGCCGAACGCGTCAATAAAATTAAAAAATACCTAAACCAACTATTTTGCAGAATAGTGGCAAAGGGTCGATCCCACAGGGACTAGTAATCTTTCTTTGGTCAAAAAAAGAACAAAAAGGAAAATCGGGGTTTGATAGAAAATGAATTAATTATCTAATCATAAAATAATGAAAGCAAAGGAAATAAAATTGAAAATCAAATAATTAATAAAAATACCTAGGTCAAGACATACAAGTTCGGTTCGGTAAAAGATTGGATTTGGTCTTCGATTTATGTAAAATGTGCAAATCAAAATATCTTAGTGTAGCTATAGACCCGGTAACGTACGCGGTTCCTCGCTCTTCCCTGTCTCGATAGCCAAGGTACGACGATGACTACTTCCCTAATCAAACACATAACCACGATTCAAGTGAATTGGGTTTAATGCGTTGACCGCAATGGGCTTTGTGAAGGCACTACACCTAGACAACAGGATCACTAGTGTGTCCAATTTAGCCTAGATCCCTAAGGTATTTAACCGGTCCCAAAAGGGTCGAATCAATCAGTATGGTCGATTGCCACTAGTGTGGTCTTATTGCACAAACACGGATGCTTACGACTCACTGACAAATAAATCAAAGTTTAAACAAGTGTTTAACTTTGATTGTTTAAACAATACCAAAGAAAATAAAATAATAATGAAAAGACTGAAATTAAAATATATAAATCTCACAAATCCATTGATATGCGCAGTCGAACCTCCCTCCCAGTCTTGCCTAGGCTAGAGGTTTTAGCCTCACATCAAAGAACACCAAAGAAAAGAAAAATAAAAAATAAAAAATGAGGGAGAAGAGGGTTCGGCCAGAGAGCCCAAGAACCGAGCGAGAGCCAAAAACAGAGAGGAATGAAATTAAAAACCAGAAAATCCCTAAGTGAATTGGTTTCCATTCTCTGCCACGTGTCAATAGCCGATTGGCTGGAAATCTGTCGCCTCGCCACGTGTCGCACTGTCATTGGGTCGACGCTGTCATCGCGCTGAGGTGTCGCCGCATGATTCGCGGAGATTCTGCGCGTTCGGTTGTGTGTGGTGACTCGGCGCCACGTGGCGCAGTGTGATGGGCTGGAACACGTGGACGAGTGAAATCACGCCACGTGGTGTCCACGTGGCTCGTGAAATCGCACAATAGTAGACCGAAAAACTGGGAGTTTGTGCTGGCACGGATCTCGAGGTTGATCGATGGTGTCTGAAACGAAGAGAAGTTTGATCTCTGGTGACATGGATCTCCTGCTGACGTGTCGACGCGTGGCGTCCCCTGATTGGTGGCGGTAATGAAGAATGCTGACGTGGCGACACCCGATTGGTAGCGTTGGCTGTTGGCACCTCCGGTTGTTGACGTGTCATCTTCTGATTGGCTGGAACACCCTGTCTGCTATTCGACCCACCGCGCAACGCGTATTTCGAGGCAAATTGCCTGGCATCCGATCACTGCAAGTAAATACTCCATTTTGAGTATTTTTCCGCCACGAATTCAACCGCGCACTCCGTTAACCCTGAGAATAATAAATAAATGCAATTAGGCTAGTATTTTAGAGACTTTACGCTAAAAATATATAAATAACCTATATATAATATTACATAATTAACAACTCGACAGTCACCAATTTCTTAAATATTTTATTTAAACTTTTATAACTTGTTTACAACTTTTATAAATATATCTACATAATTAGTTTAAATGAACGTAACATAATTAAATAGCCAATAAAATTTAATGAAATTGTAATATTTAAATTTTACTTTTCTTTTTCATTCAAGTCTTATATAAGTTTTAATAATAGAGAGGAAATGACTTATACCAAATAACATATAAATTTTTTCAAAAAACATATAAAAAAACTTATAAGGATCCTCCAAATAAAATCTAAATTTTTATTTTGGAAAAAAAGTTTATAACTTTTTTTTAATAATAAATAGTTATTAATAAAATGTAAAACATAAGTAATATATCAAAGTAAAATAAATATTTCCTTTAAAAATAAAACAAAGTATGATAAAAGATGTATATACAACAACAACAACAACAACAACAACAACAACAACATAGCCTCAGTCTCAAATTGATAAAAGATGTATATGCAAATAAAAAATAAATCATGTTATTAACATTTTATTAAATAGGTGGTTTTGTACTAATTCATTTGTTTTAACCTACTTATCAATTATACATTATTCTTTAATCGTGTCAAACGTGTCATTATCGAGTTCAGCAGGTTAACCTGTTAATGACCCGTATTTTAGTCGTGTCTAATCGTGTTGACCAGTTTATGACTCAAACTTATTTATATCAAACCCTAACCCATTTAAAGCATGTTGTATTCGTGTCATGTTATTGTATCTTGACCAAATTGCCACCCCTAATTGGTTTACTTTAACATTTGACAACTTTGATTATTATATTCTAATTTTTCTGTGATTTATTTGCATTGTTTGCTGTGATTTCTTTTGTTATTATGTTCTAATTTTTTTAGATTGTTTGATTTGTTCTTTATATCACTTTTTAACTTAAAATGTGGTAAGCGGACATCTGAATAATGAATTTTAAAAACTATCTCATCACACATAATTGCAAAAATAATTATTATATTTATTATTGATGTTGCATCATCAAATTTAGAGTTTAAAAGTAATTTGAGATACAAATCAAACAATCTAAAAAAATTATTGAGATATAACACCTCTCAAAAGGTTAAAATATTTTAACAGACTTGGCCCTCTTTTTTATAATTTTTCTAGAGCGTTATCAAAGCTTTATTGTGATTGATTAGATGAATTTAAACTCAATAGAGGCCCCCACGCTAGATTTATATAAAATGCTTTTTATTTACCTATATAATCTGAATCACACTCAATTTATGCTATTTAATACAATCGACTTTGTCCCCACCAACTATTGCCTACTAATTGAGTGTTGTGGTCATTCTACAAGCTGCTCACCTGCCGGCTGGCCTTCCCGATAACGTAAACTCTTCTAAACTTATAATTTAGTGGGGACATAATTAATTACTTTTGCTACCTAGCTAACCTAAGCAATGTAGAATCAAGTGGCGTGAGGCAATGGACATCTAATACTTCTTACAAAAAATTTGTTTGGACTCTTTTGGCCTGTTTGGTTCGTTGTATTAGCCCGGATTAGCTACACTAGACTAGTTAATCCGTTGTTTGTTTGGAGGATTAACTAGGCCAGCGGACTAGTTTAGAGGCATGGTAGTGGATTAAATAATACCACCATTTTTTGTGGGATTAACTAATCCTTAGTGGGTGGTGGAGGAGATTACCACTTTACCCCTCCCATTAACACAAACACCAAACAACAATTCTCACGATGCTCATCTTCTTCGCGAGACGCCCTCCTGTTCTGCTCATCTTCTTCGCGAGACGAACCACCGCGACCACACAAAAACTCAAAGAATGTGGACAAGTCATCCTGGCAGGAAGACAGAACAACGAGAGCACACAAAAACCGAGCGCACACACACACAAACCCAAACCCTAGAAATTGGAGAATACGATGATGCATCGACTTGCGACGAGAACGCCGGTGGCTACGCTCCCCGTTGGCGCCCTCTCGCCCTTCTCTTCTGCTCGCCCCTTATCCCATTCTCCTCTCTCGCTTCCGCCCCATCATCTTTGTAAATCTCTCTCTCTCTCTCTCTCTCAGTTAATCTACTATGTTTGCATTTGAAGCTTTGGATTTCAGTTTTAAATTTCATGAATGAACATGTTGAATATGTTGTAGTTGATTTAAGTTCAGTGGGAATTGCTGAATAGGGTTTTGATTCCTTTCGACTTTGAAGCTTGAAAGAAATGCACGGTTGATTCCTTTCGGGTGGCTATCAATGAAGGAAATCAAACAAAAATATGCAATGAATAACACTGGCAGCAGCACCGATCTTCAGGCGATCTTCAGGAGGAGCAGCAGCAGAACCGATCTTCAGGCGATCTTCAGGAGGAGCAGCAGCAAACCAATCTTCATGAGGAGCAGCAACTCGATTTTCAGGGGCAAAGAGATGATAAATGAGTGAATGGGGGTTTTGGTGTTTTTTACTAAAGGGTACTTTAGTAAATGTACATGGACAACTTCATTTAATCTCAACCTTAACACTCCCAACCAAACAAGATACACAAATGGGACTAAACTATCTAAACCCATGTGTTAGTCCCATCACTAATTAATCCCATGAGTTTGGATTCACTAATATGTGAACCAAACAGGCCATTTGAGTCCACCCTACTTCTTATTAAGCTGCCAACTGGTCACATTGATCAACTTGGTCAATGAGAAAAACCAAAATCCGCGTTTAAGGTTTGTATCATATTAATCCCACGAGAGCTAGTTAAACTTTTCAAAATTCATATAATTAATTACTTGGAACTGTTGGTATTTATTTGGAACTGCTGAGTGTGCTCTGGTGGGAAAGAAGAAATGACCCCAAAAACTTGATGTCACTAGTCTTTTTTTTTGCTCTAGACCTAACACTGCCTAACCCTCCTTCCTTTCACGATCTATCTCTATCTTTACCTGCAATTTTATAAGGCTCTAGAGTAATCTTATTGAAACTTGTGTTGCTAGTTGAACTTGTAGTGCACTTTCATAAATAAAAATTATATTTTTAGTGTTTTTGTTTGATTCCACTAATTGTTTATAACTTAGATTTTTATGGTTTTATTTAGAAGATGCTGTTGTTGATAGAGACATTAATGGAGGAACAAATTCTACATGTTCAGCAAAGCTATAGACACTTAGGATATTAAAAGAAGTCCAAGTGTTAGAATATATACTTAATCTTAGATAATTTATATACCAATCTAATTTTCAAGTCTGACTGCAACTATATTCAACTATTGCATAAAGTCAGAGGGATTAGTCTCTCATTGCCCACAAATGAAAATTTGTATTGCTTTGATGAACATTGGAACATGTGAAAACCTATCAGCTGTTTTAATCTAATACAAATTTTGCTTTTTTTTTTTTTTTTACTTAATTTGTTTTTCCGACAAAGATTGTAGATGCTTAATTAGTTTGTTTTTGATGGTGATAATTAATTGACATCAACTTTTAATTATTTTAGGTTGCTTAGTTTAATTAATTGATTGTTCTGGTGGTAGTTATCAACTTGTCATCTACATGTTTGTTTTAATTATTTTGTGGTTAGGCTTACCTTTCTCTGTAGTTGAATGGTTGGCATGTTCAATTGTACAGGACCTTTCACTGCTGATCATAATCTCACTAAGGACCAGCTGGGAAAATAAATGGCTGTAGTTATTGTATGAGGGTTTTTTTTTTTTTGGAAGTATAGTTATTATATGAATTAGTTTAAGGAAAATGCTAGAACGCACACACCCTATTCAACAGTGTTGAGTCTCGAGATGTGCAAACTCTCATCCCGAGAAGGGCATGGACGGTTGGGTAAGGAAGGCATGCGTTCTAGGGGAGTCATTCTAGCACCTATGTAACCAAAACCTAGGTAACTCAACAACAAGGAGAATTTCGTCAAAAAAAGGGCAAAATTGACTAATTTAAAAACCATTAGCCACACAAATTTTTCTCCAAACATGTTGGGAGGAGTAGATTACCCTAAGCCTAGAGCTCAATTTGTCTATTTTGATACTATTTTAAACTAAAGATGGTGCTAGAACGACACCTCTAGAATGCACACCCAACTGTGTGGCTAGTTAAAGTGATGCGCGTTTTCCACACTAGTTAATATTATCTTCTTTTTTTTGACAAAATTTGTCGTGTTGTTGAAATACCTAGGTTTTGGTTACTACATGAAAAAATAAATAGCATAAGTTTTTGTTGGGGCTGGATCCTTTTCATGAGTGGCCATGTTGTTTTGAAGTTGCCTAATATTGTGCCCCCTTGATTTTTTATTTTTGTTTTTAAATTAACAACCTCCAAATACTTTTTCTTTTAACAAGTGAGGCCTTTACCATCTCTTGGATGCTTTGGCATGCTCTTGACTTTCATTTACGTTAAAGTTGTAGTAGTGTCAAAACACATACTACCCATATTAGGTATAGGATTCTACAATGGACTAACAATATTAATGTCATTGTCAGGATTTTCCCTCATAAACTTTAAATCTTATTTTTGTCTTTCTTTCTTTCTTTCCCTTATTTTCTTTTAGAAAACCTTTTCGAATACTTTGAAAGTCTTTTATATATCAATCAATCTATTTCTTGAATCCTGAATATAGTAATAGCATGGACTCAGGCATCGTCACTTATGATAAGACTCCTCAACCTTATTTGATAATAAATTTTACGTGCGTGTCTCACATCCTTTTATTAATTCAAATACGCATGTTTTCCAGTGAAATCTTTGTCTGTGATTAGTCTCTCATGGTTTCTAACTAAGTAAACACCATAAATTGAGTTACATTATTAGTGACCATGTGTCATCATACTCTATATATTGTCTGCAAATTTGAAATATCGAAGGGGAGGCAGGCAGTTCATCTTAATGTATTATTATTTAAAACCCGGCCCACCGGTCATAAGAAATCAATTATACAAAGTGTTGCCATTTAAATATATCATCTCTTGCACGGCCGCCGTTAGGATTTTCATCACTTTATATCTCACACATTGCCATTAAAAACTTGTACAGGAAGATACTACACTCAAAAAACCAAGGGAAAAAAAAAAAGAAAAGTTAGGGGTGTCTATTATGTATAGTCACGAGTAATTTTAAAGGAAAATCTTAGGATGACAACAACAAGAGCCTTTCACGCGACCTCGAACCCCATATTATGCATTGAGATATATGTATACACGTATCTCGAGGCACGCATGAATTAATGGCTCTTGTGAGCCGATGTGTCTTGCGGTGTGACATGATGTTGTCATTCTAACACTTCTCAATTTTAAATGTCCAACTAACTCTCGTGGTCTTTTTATTTTATGGAAAATGCTTTGGTGCTCAAACTAGGACACACTCGAAAGATACACTAATTATCCACCCTTGACTTTTGAGCAGACATGATTTGGAAGTGTATCAAGGGGTAGATGTGTATCGAAAGGTGGATGACGAGTACTCGTATGAGAGGCCCCCTAACACTCGTTTTTTTTTTTTTTTTTTTTTTTTTTTTTTTTTTTTGTAAGTATTGACTCTTGTGGGATTAATTGAGTCTAAATAATAAGGGGACAAAAAAGGTTCGTGCACCCCAATTATCAATTAAAAAAACTACATTGAGACTTCCTCACATGGAGCATAACAATCCCTTTTCTTTTTCCTTTTTTATTTAGGGAGCTCTAACAACACTAATTTCGTATGCATATATATCATGAGCTGGAGTGAAGAAAACCACATGTACATGTATGATCAAGTTCTTGTGTATTATTTGTTTAATGGAAAAGGACAATATTATCAATAACATGAAAACCAAAAATCCATCAACTGGCCCCTTCTGACATCTTTGAAAATTGGAACAACCAGCAAATGTGGCCCATGTAGTTTAAAGAGGGTCATCATCAAACTAAGTTGTTTCCTTGGCTGTTTCCGAAGGAGAACTAACAAGGTCAGTTCCCCCTTTGTTTTCTGAAAAGTTTTAATGAGCAAATGCTCACTCTCATTGAATATGTCATCAACACAACCAACATATGAGTTGAGAAGAGTGTGAAGATGACATGGGCGTGGACATGGGAGATCTTGTTCACACCACATCAACTACATCACTGCGTGCATCAAATGCAACTCACTCATGATCATGCATCCTATTGATTCAAACTCACTCAACAAGCAACCTACTATTAGCTGGCCTGAGGCGACATACTATTTAAGAAAACATGCACATCACAAGATGCGGTTGCACATGAAAAATAGACTTTAACCAGCCATTACAAGTTAAATAGGCCCCGCCGGTAACACTATCTGAAATCTAGCTAAAGCTGAAAAGTCCGTAGCTTATAATCTAGAAATTAAAAGCTATCTCATTTGGTGCCTAATATTTTAAAGTTATAACATTGATAATAGATTTATTTTTAAAATAAGATGGTTAACCAAGCACTACTTCTCAAAGTAGCTTATATAACTCAAGATTATAAGATAGTTTGAGCTTGCCAATCAGATTTATAATGTATATAATAATAACTAGTCAAAACAACAGACCTCAAAACAATAAAAAAATTTGTTGAATGGTTCAACTGAAAATCAAGTTGCATCTGGTGTTGGTTGGACCTTGTGAAAGTGTTAACTTAGACCAATTCCAGGCCCAATCAAATGTATTCCATCTAAAGATACTGTGCTGAAGCACCTGTTTCACTTGACTTGGCTTACAGGTTTAGGCACGCCTAGTCGCCTACAGGTCCTCCTCAAGGCAATTGTTTTTACAAACATTATGAGAAAGGCCAAGCTTTCAGTGCAGTTAACAATATGTTGAAAAAGTTCTTCAGCATGACATGATTTATTGCATGACATATGATTTATTGCGATAATTTGAATACATCCAAAGACAGCTAATACCCCAATTCAAAACTTGACACAACATGATGAATTGGATAGCTTTACAGTATATATAGTGGTAAACCTATGGCCACTTGAAATGCATTACTTCAGAAAAATTTAAATGATTATGAAAGAAAACCATCAACTACATTGAGCACAGTGCAAGAGTTTGGTCCATGTGGCTAATCTTCTATTTAGTCACACCTTAATCCTATACATATAGATATTAAATCATGCTAAAGCCCAAACCCACCTATTTTATCCAAAAGCTATAGTTGCCAAATTGAGTACTTACCCAAACAGAATAATTAAGAAAACTAAGATGTGCAGTTCCTAATAAAGTTTGCAAAAGTGCTAAGATAACAGTTGAAAAGTCGCTCATCCGTTAAATAATGCATTGAGATGCATTTAGGCACATCACAAAGTCATCAGTCAGGCTATGAAATTTACGCGCCTTGGTGTTTCACCTTAAAGTACCTTATCAGGGCATTGCTCTAATGTTTATTGTGAATTATGTGGAGTGGCAGATTGCTCAATTGAGTGTTTTAGGATAACTTCTAAAACAAATCATGTCAAGGTCACCAAAAAAAAAAAAAAAAAAAAAAACTATTGCAAAGCATGCATGAGATTCTTAAGAAAATTTGTAAGGAAATTCAAAAAAGAACACACGACAGAAGCTGAATTAACATATCTTTGTGGTTCCTATAATAATAATTAAAAAAAAAATCTTTGTGCTATATAAGTGTGAATCATATGCGTGCAAAGAGGGTTGCACAAAATGAAGGAAGAAAAAAAAAAGACTACAAGTGAACAAGGATTTAATGAACCTATCAATGAAATATTGTTTTATGGACAAAAAGAGGAGTTCCCTTCCTTTGATATGGTGATATATCACATCGACAGCTCCACAAATGCGATGCATTTCCTCAAGGAAGAAAACTACACTTAAAAAATTGACATTCTTGAGACCCTTCCATGATGGAAGAACTTGAGGCAACACGCAGAACCAGAAAAAAGAATGTAACAGACAGATGTATTTTACCCCCTTCCCACATGTCTAAGATACTTTTTGTCTGCATCCTCCAAACGATTTCGGAATTCTGCCCACTCATTTCTGCACCTTTCTCTGACCTGCATTTGAGAAGTCTTGATTTTCAGGAATTTATCTGGCAAAGATTTAATCTAAATGCTACCAACCACTTCCAAAACAATAGATACAAAATAGTTACAAAGTTTGTACCCCTTCCCATGGCGCTTTTCCGTTTTCTGTCCGGCCCTGCTTTTCAAAGATTAGGGTTTACTTACAAGTTAAAACAATATGCATGAGGCAGGAGACAGTTTTTCCAAAAAATAAACAAAAATAAGAAAGATAGAAGTAATCATCTTCATTAGCACGCATAGCTCATCATACTTGCTGTGGTGCCACTAAACTATCAATTTAATGGCCAATTGCAACGACATCAACTAAAGCCTCAATCCAAACTATGATTTAGAGTTTAGTGGGTTTAGTGACTAATTAAAGGCGAAAATAGTGATCATTGAATGCAGAAAGGTTCAAGATTAAGTCACTGCATAAAGTCCCTCACAAATCTTCATCAGATTACTTGAGGTGCTTTAAGACCTCTAATACAACTTCTGTGTTCTCAAGTTTTAAGTGAGAGGCTTTTGATCATATAAACAAACAGCCCAATCCCATGCATTTGAGAAAAACTTGACTTGGTTAAGTTTGAGAATGCTGAACATTTGGAACCTTACAACAAACATTGGGTCATTTGAAACTATCACTGCAGATTGAATGATGTCCCAAACAATCAACTAGCGACCCATGGAAAGAGACGAGGATAGGGGGCTATCAAAGTGTGAGCATAGCAGCCCATTGAACAAAAATTCCAAAGTTATCAGAAAAGAAATAGAAGAAGGAAAGCAATGCTTCACCTTTTGAGGATGAGGAGCTTTATCCAAACACCTGCCAATTCTAATATTTTTTTAAATAAAGAACCTATTGGTGATGTCAAATTGAGTTCTCATATTCTTCCACCTTCTGACATCAGTGGGGACATCACACATTCGTTAATTTATTCCCATTTCAAAACAAACTTCTTTGCAAGTACAAAGAAAAATAGAGAGGTTTACATAGGTCAAAGAGTTGCAAAAACACATTAATCATTGCTAATAAATACAACAACAACATAGCCTCAGTCCCAAATTAACTGGGGTCGGCTACATGGATCAAACTTTTCCATTGTGCTCGATTAAGTGCAATTGATGGTGAGCTTTGCAAACCATTCAAATCCCTTTTAATTAATGCATCCCATGTTAACTTTGGTCTGCCCCTACCTCGTCGAATTTCTACAGTTTCTATTGAGTCAAGTTTTCTAGTTGGGGCATTTGTAGGCCGTCTTTGTAGGTGACCAAACCATCGCAACCGCCCTTCCCTAATCTTTGTATCAATTGGTGCTACTCCTACTTGTCTTTGAATTTCTATATTTCTTATTCTATCTTTACGAGTTTTACCACACATCCACCTAAGCATCCTCATTTATGCTACGTTTACTTTATGTAATTGTTGTTGCTTTACCGCCCAACATTCACTTCCATAGAGCATAGCTGGCCTAATTGCGGTCCTATAAAATTTTCCTTTTAACTTAGTAGGAACATGTCGATCACAAATCACCCCCGTTGCACTCCGCCATTTCTTCCATCCAAATGAATTCTATGTGTGACATCATTTTCAATGTTACCATCATTTTGTATGATTGATCCTAGGTATCTAAAGTGGTTTACCTTAGGAACTTCTACTTCCCCTAATTTTACCACTCCGTCATCTCTCGATGTCTAGTGTTTCCAAACTCACAGTGCATGTATTCGATTTTTCGTCTACTCAACTTAAAGCCTTTAGATTCTAATGTATTCCTCCAGATTCTAATTTCCTATTCACTCCATCTTTAGTTTCATCCACTAAGACAATATCATCTGCAAATAGCATACACCATGGTATATCCTCTTGAATATGTCTAGTTAGTTCATCCATAACTAAAGTAAATAGATATGGGCTTAAAGCCGATCCTTGATGTAGTCCTATCGTAATGGGAAATCATTGCTAATAAATATTTAAACTAATAATCGCCAAGTGTTACATTCTATGGAGGCATCACATGGATGAGATAAAGACTCCTGCATAGGAAGTCCAGTAAATATTTATCATGATTTAGAACAGCTTGAGCATAAAATTCAATTCTTCACTTGAAAAATAAAAGAAAAAAAAATAAAAGGCTAGTTCGAACTATAATAGAATAAGAGAAAAAGCAAAATCGATCAAGTGTGTGAGTTGAGAGACTGAGAGAGAAGGTTAAATAATTAGGAAAATATTACCTGCTCTCCAAGAGAAGGTATCTTTTGGTGAATGATCCATTGTGAGTCAACCACTCCAATTTTCTCATGCGCGGCTGTACACATACACAAATATTTAATTAGTACAGTAAGGAGCTTGAAATGATATGCTTTGATCTAAGTGAATCATTAATTTGAAAAGAGGCAGATCGAGAGAGAATCCTAATCAATTAGAAAAGTTTCTTTAAGAACAGTAAAAGGTAAATATCTAATTCTGACAAAACATTCACAATATCGACTGTCATTTTTACTGGATATGTGAAAAAGAGAGCTAAAATACAGCACAACCCAGTAGATGACTAAATAACGCGCAAATTAACAAAATGTCTAACTTGTACTGCCTCTGAGCATATTTTAATGAAAAGATGCAAATGCAAACTCAAGTGCTACTCACTCCAATATATATATATATATATATAACCCTAATGATATACAGATCATGATTACTCTAAATTAGTAAATAATCGTTCCCATTAGACAAAGTCATAATTCAGAAGGATGATAATTGGGCTAGCTATGCTCTATAAAATTGAATGTTGGGCACAAAAGAAACATGTAAGTGAAATGAATGTAACAGAAATGGCGCTGAGATGGATGTGCAGCAAAGCATAAAAAAGATACCAAGCCAACAAATTTAAAGGGTACAGTTAGCAATTGAGATAATTTGATGAATAAAATAGATGTGCAAGTTACAAAAACTGACAATCACAATGTCAGAATAAGAGGAAGGAGGAGGGAGGGAGGGAGGAGGGACCTAGAAAAATACTGGCAGAACTTAAGAAGAAAGTTACTAATTTGACTACATATGTGGTCCTTAATATTAAAAAAAAAAAAAAAAAAAGATATGCTAGAGAAAGTGACTCGCGTCCAAACCCATGTTATGAAAAAAAAAGCCCTTTCTGTTCTAAAACAAAGCCTTTTGTTGCGTTCACTGAATCATCACCATTTTTCATTGTGGCGTGCTAAGGTGGGTGCATGAAGCTATCACCATCTTCTAGTAGTACAAAACTTAAAAAGATAAAAGGGAAATGCTAGAGTAATCCGTTTTTGACACCTGCATTTGACACCTAGTTGTTGCGGTTCATTGGACACACTTAGAAACATGTGCACACACATCTTAATTCAAGATACAAAGGACCACAACAACTAGGTCTCAAAAGTGGGTCAAACAATCATTTTCCAAAGATAAATAACTCACCTCAACACATCTTCTAAGAGCAAAGTCCAAGCCCCATCCATGCACTAGATCATTCTGCAAGTGCATCAACCAACATAATTTCAGCTACAAACAACAACAAAGCCTCAATTCGAAATTGGTTGTGGTTAGCCACATAGATCAAACTTCTTCACACTGTTCGATTCAACACCCTTGATGACGTGCTTTCACATAATTTCAGATATTAAACCCCAAGAATTCACGGGGAAGGAAAGAAGAGGACCAAACAAAATAGAGCGGGAAGAAGAGAGCTGAAACAAATATAAGAAGCCTACCATTAAAAGTAGAGATACCTGAATCATATGCCACACGCAAATCCATGCCTCCCGAGAAAATACAGGGGCCATTATCTCTACAAAACTATGCAGCAAGAAAAGAAAAAATGAAAAGCAAGAAGAATGATTGAATAGCTCTAGAACAATATGATTTCATTCGAAATCTTCAAAAACTTTTATGACTATTAATAAACACTATACGTTTCAGCCTCAATAGAATGCCATTTGCAGTTCTGCACCTAACTCATGAATATAAATATACCAGCACAGAGAACAAAACACCAAAGCTCAAAGCTTCAAACACATAACAGTACATACAATCAGAGTGCATGTGTGTGTGTGTGTGTGTGTGTGAGAGAGAGAGAGAGAGAGAGAGAGAGAGAGAGAGAGAGAGAGAGAGAGAGAGAGAGAGAGAGCATACGCTGCACATGGAGGCAAATGCGGGTCCGAGCACCAGCCTGGTTTCTCCTCTGTTTCCCTACCAGTGTTTGAACAAACAAAACACTAACTCATATGACGATAAAATGATGCTATCTTCCTAAAATATCGTAACAAGTTCATGTATAGTTCACGTATTGTTTTGACTAAAAAGAAGGGCAAATGACTAAAAAAAAAAAGCTTTCTACAATTCAAAATATATGCTAAGCACAGTCCGTCAAACCTCTTAAATATGAAATCAATGTCGACACATGCTTAAATTCTGAATTTAATTAAAGGGTATGTTTCATCCAATCAATCACGATTGATCATGACCATAAACATCAAAAAGATGAAACAAGTCTAGACACATATGAGTTTGTGCTTCAACCTATCTTTATAAGGAAGAAAATAAAAAAAGAAGATAGGTAGGAATCGAAATAGTACACGGTATGTAGAAAGAGAGGCCGAGATTGAATAGCCGAAAGTGAGAGAGAGGTAAAATAGAAGTAAGTGGGAGAAGCAATAGGCGTAGTCTGCGACCCCCTACTTCAATTCCTATTCTTCTTTTCTATAAACAATAGTTTATTTCATTAATTGAATAATAATTTTTTTATATAGGCTTCTCTTACAATCAAAATAAAGAATAATAATACAAAATAAAAAACTACTAATAAGCAACCCATTCTAATAAAAAGATATATATTTTACTAGAAACTTTATTAGTAACAAATATCTAAAAACCCATAATTACTAATTAAAAATAAAATTGTCAATAATTAATTCTCTAAAACCATATCATCACACCCCTCTTAGCCTTTGACAAGCTCAATATCTGAATAGGCAAAACAGGTTCAAGAGTCATGAGGCACATCACTCACACCACCATCTTCAACTTTCGGAATCTCCATCCTAAAATACGCGTTTTCACTTGGGCCCAATGCTGTATGATCCATCGCAATTATAGCATAGACTCTTCGCCCTTTGTTCCATCATCTCGGCCTTTGATAACTCCTTAATGAGTAGGGGTGAGGAGTTGTCGAATATGGTGTCGACACTAAGGGTACCAATGGTTGCCGTTAGTGTTTGCCTGCTCAAGGGTGTTCCAGAGTCCTTGGTGATACCTATGCTAGTGGAACTTCCACTAGTTTGGGAATACTCATCGTAGACATGGCATGTGAAGGAAGAGACTCTTAAGAGAATTTATGCTTGCACTTTTAGGCATGAGCAAGATTCATGGCAATGCCGAGATTGCACGATTGTTGCAACTCAATGTCAATCCTCAAGTCCTCGATCAATCCGGCGATGACGATTCCACCAGTTGTTGTAGTTTTGAGGTCTAATGACTTGGTCAACAAAGATTGGAACTGATGTTGGCACTTTTCTACCATGTCAATGTGCTTCACTTTGTCCAAGTTTCCTAATAAATTGTTGCTCATTAGCAGTCCGAATAGTACGTGAATACTTGAAACAACCCCAGTTGATGTCCTCGTCCTTCTGCTCCACCTAATAGAACCAAAGTTGCACCTAATTCAAAAGGTGAAGCGCCATTAGTCCAACCATGTCTCCTTCCTGAGTCTTTTGAATTTCTCACATCTTTGCAACCATCCCGAGAATATTCGGTGTCGTCTTAAGTAGGAAGCTCCATCTTGATATACTGGGAAATCATCGGCCCTCCGTATGGATGGCTGATACTCCCTTCCAAGCGATTGTGAATCGCTTGTGATGCAAATAAGAGCCACCATACTATCCTTCAGCATCCTGGGTTGAAGGTTGTTTTGGCGCTCCACGGATTGTCGTCGAGCGTTCATCCACTCCATAGAGGTCTCCAACTTCGCGGCTTATCGAACATTCATTTATTCCACAAGGGTCTCCAATGTCGTGGCCAATGCTTTTGTGTCACCCATGGCAACTTGCTCTGATAACAAGTTGTTGTGTTCCTTCGCATAGGATATTATCATGGGTGCAAACAAGGTTGAATTTGTGCTGAAATTAAAAAAGATGGGTAGAAGGAAAAATAGTATAGGAAATGAAGAAAGAAAGGCTGGGAGACCGAGAGAAAGTGCTAACTTGAGAGAGGGAGGTCGACAACTGAAGAGACAGAATCTACGATTTCCTACTTCAATTCCTTCTTTGATTCCTTTTGTTCAATAAACTAGCTTATTTCATTTAATTAAATAATAATTTCTTATATAGACTTCTCATCTGATTAAAATAGGAAATAATAATAAGAAATAAAAACTACAAATACGCAACATATTCTAATAGAAAGAAACATATTATAAAAGAAACTTTACCAATAACAAAGACCTAAAAATAGTAATTACTAATTAAAATTAGAAATTGTTAATAATCAATTCCTTTAGATTGTATCAGAGAGACCAAAAACCCCACTCCCAATCTTAACTAACATTAATATGAAATTACAAAAGAGCCATTACTAGCAATCATACTTGTGAACTTCGCGGTCACCTCTCCTCTTTGTCATCTGCCATGTCAATCCCTTGTCAGGCTCAAGTCCTGGTTGAGATATTTCCAACCCATGTTTCTTTACCAATTGTAAGTACCTTAAGAAATAAATAAAAATAAAAACCCAGACCATGGTTCTGTAGTAAACTTACCACTACCAACAACTTAATCAAAAAAAGAAGCATCAAAACTTACTTAACAGCATTGAAGTGCTCAACTCCAAGATCCTCATCCCAGATGAAAATATAATCATAAGTTGCCACGACAGCTGGTGTCAAAAACCGTTTTGCAAACCACCTATAAAGGATGGGGAACAAGCCTTAAGTTGCAAAGGAGGCACTTGACCATGTGCAAGATTAAAATTCCTTTTTATTACCAGGTAGAAAAATAACACTCTAACTAAGGTGAGATTTCCAAACTCAAACATGAAATGAAACTAGAAGTACAATATTTTATAAACTTGTACCATTTTGTTTGCCTTAATGCGCTGACATGAATTGCATTCTTTGACCATTCATACTGGTTCCATTCACTAATTCGACCATCATAGTGGAAAAGCACAATCGTACACTCCTCTAGAGGAAACTGCAGGGGAGAAAAATCAGCATATAAAGAAAAAAAAAAGTGCAAACTGGTGAACTACACAACAGTGATAAGAGCAGTCAATATGACCTTCTTCAAGGCTGCATTGATGTTATTCATCTGATTAAATCCAACGGTGAAGGTGACTAAATACTTAGGACGTGACTTTAGATCCTGCAGGTGTTCAAAAGTATAGTACTCGTTACTTTCCTTAAGCTATCAAACACATACATAAGATTACAAGCTTTAAGTTCATTTGTCGTGAGCAACACGCATGCTAGTGAAACAGTTAATTATGGTTCTCAAAGGCTACAAGAGAGACTAGCCCAACGAGATCGCTTATCCTTCAAAAAAGATAGTTTAAGACGTAAAGAAACCCAGGATACCACAGTGCTGAATTCCTCGAAGTCCTTATCCAACATGGCTATGTCTGCCAATATATTGGCACAATTGCCTTCTCACAGTCATCTCACCATTTTACAACCTTAGTTTACTACTTCTTAACTTCCTTTCTTTCATCTCTTCATAATGAATAACTTAATTCATTAGTAATAAATTATTATAGTATACTATGGTAGTCCAATCTCTAATCAGAATTGAAAAAAACCCCAAATTAGTTGGGGTCGGCTACATGGATCAAACTAGGGATGCAAATGGGTAGGTGAATTCCCACGGGTGATGGGGATTTACCCTAATGGGCACGAGTATGGAGATTTTAAATGGGGATGGGGGTGGGGGTGGGGATGGGTACAAAATCTCATACCCACACGATATGGATACAGGTATGAGTAATAAAATATATCCACGGGTAATCCCAACGGGGACACCCATCCATCCATGGGAATCCCCATATATCAATTTATGCACCATATGATATTTATTATTTATATATACCACATGATATTTATATATAAATATACATAATATTATATAGTTTCCACTCCGAAACACTCATACATATAACAAAAAACCTCTTAATTAGATTTATAATTTTAATTTATTTGGTTAATTAATAACTATATGTTTTGTTTTAAATTCTTTGTAACTATATTTATATTTTGGGATTTTCGAATCTAAAGTATTGAAAAAATAGGATCAAATGAGAAAAATTGCAAAACCTTATTTTATAGAATCATCCTAATTTTTTGAGGGGCCCTTGGTGCTATTGACTTTATATATAGTTTATATTTATATATACATGTTATGAATTTGTAACTTATTGACATTACTGTTTTTATTTTTTTATTATTTTTTTTATCACTACATTGTTGTTATGCGTGTATATTTGACACCTTATTTGTTACAATTTTTTTTTTGAAAATCTGCGAATAGAATCCCAATAGGGAATGGAATGAGAAAAAAAAATTCCAACAAGGGTTCCCCATCCCCGTAAAAATCCCCACTGAGATCCCCAATGGGAAATGAAATGGGTAAAACATTTTACCCATGAGGATTCCCCATACCCACGGGGATTTGATGGATATGAGGATGGATATGAGAATTCATCTCCAGATTGATATGAGTACAGGTATGGGTGATAAATTTTTTTAGTGGGTATGGATATGGGAATGAGGTCCCCATCCCCTACCCTACCCATTTGCATCCCTAGATCAAACGCTTTCATTGCGCTCAATTTAGTAAAAGAATTGAAAAACTAAAACAACGAAAAAAAAAGAAAAAGAAAAAAAACCACCTGAAATACATAAAACTGTATTTAAGTGACAAGTTTCTTTTACTCTCAAGTCCTTGGATCAAATGTTTCGGTTCACACAATCTCCCATGATATATGAATCTTCATGGTTTTCTATATAAAGTTAGGGTTAAACGCCAACTCAAAAACTTTTTGTCAATTACATGTGATCGTTGAATATAAGCCTATCGTTCTATATCATTTCTAAAACTTAATCTTTAGCATTTTAAATCTTCCACTTCCACCATGATCGCCACAAATTTATCAATGCATTGGATTTATTTGGGTTGTAACTGTCTCCACATTATCCAAAATTCCAAAAAACACTTTCAAATTTTATCTAAAAAAGGAAAAAGATTTCCAAACCTTACATTTCTCAAACATCCTCATCTCTATCTTTTTTCCATTTCTTTTCAATTTTTAACATTTACTCTCTCATTAAAATTCATCCTTCCTTTACTTGCAATATCTCTCATAAACCATAGCTACTTACAAAATCTTCTTCCAAAACTTTAACACCATCGATTTTTACCCCAAAATGAGCATTACTTTTTCTTGCTTTTGTCGTATGAGCAATTGTCTAGCAACTATTTATCTCCCAAAGAAAATAATCAAATCAAATTCAAGCACAGCTCGACTAGAAGCATCTTAAATCTAACAATTATTTAATTCAAGCAAAACCGATTAAGTGGCTCTAAAACTTTGCCCTTCAACTTCTAATTTGGTTGGCATTGGGCCTTCCAAAGTTAAAACAAACAGAAGTTGCTAACAGAGAGTCCACCTCGGCGCCATTTAAGCAACAAAAAAAAAAAAAACGAATTTGACATTCTACTTCTACTTGTCGTCTTCTCTCGTTCCCCTATCACGAAAGGGCTCAAGAACAACAAGTCACCAACAAGAATAGTGATGTAGTAACTATGTGGGGCTAGTAGGAGAATTAAAATTTATTATATGATAAGGGTGTATTTGTGGCGATTTTCCTTGAAGAAAAAAAAGCGATTTTCCTTGTAAGACAATTGTTAGAAAAATATAGAGAAAATAAAAAAGATCTTCATATGGTATTCGTAGATTTAGAAAAAACATATGATAGGGTCCCTAGAGATGTTCTTTGGTGGGTTCTAGAAAGAAAAAGAGTGCATGCTAGATACATAGGCACTATTAAGGATATGTATGATGGAGTAGTAACGAGTATAAGGACATTTGGAGGAGCTACAAAAGAATTTCCCATTACGATAGAACTACATCAAGGATCAACTTTAAGCCCATATCTATTTACTTTAGTTATGAATGAACTAACTAGACATATTCAAGAGGATATACTATGGTGTATGCTATTTGCAGATGATATTGTTTTAGTGGATGAAACTAAAGATGGAGTGAATAGGAAATTAGAACTCTAGAGGAATATATTAGAATCTAAAGGCTTTAAGTTGAGTAGGACGAAAACCGAATACATGCACTGTGAGTTTAGAAACACTAGACATCGAGATGACGGAGTGGTAAAATTAGGGGAAATAGAAGTTCCTAAGATAAACCACTTTAGATACCTAGGATCAATCATACAAAATGATGGTAACATTGAGAATGATGTCACACATAGAATTCAAGCTTGATGGAAGAAATGACGGAGTGCAACGTGGGGTGATTTGTGATCGAAATGTTCCTACTAAGTTAAAAGGAAAATTTTATAGAACCGCAATTAGGCCAGCTATGCTCTATGGAAGTGAATGTTGGGCGATAAAGCAACAACAATTACATAAAATAAACGTAGCAGAAATGAAGATGCTTAGGTGGATGTGTGGTAAAACTCGTAAAGATAGAATAAAAAATATAGAAATTCAAAAACAAGTAGGAGTAGCACCAATTGATACAAAGATTAGGGAAGGGCGGTTGCGATGGTTTGGTCACCTGCAAAGATGACCTACAAATGCTCCAACTAGAAAACTTGACTCAATAGAAACTGTAGAAATTCGACGAGGTAGAGGGCAGACCAAAGTTAACATGGGATGCATTAATTATGAGGGATTTGAATGGTTTGCAAAGCTCACTATCAATTGCACTTAATCGAGCACAATGGAAAAGTTTGATCCATGTAGCCAACCTCAGTTAATTTGGGACTGAGGCTATGTTGTTGTTGTATAAGGCTATATTTGTGTTAATGTACTAGAGTTTTTGGTGTTTTAGTATAAAAGGTTGATAAAAAGCTAACTAGTGTAGAGTCTTAACAACCTTTTATACTAAAACACCAAAAACTCTAGTATATTAAGATTAATATACCTATAAAACACCATAAACTCCCCCCCCCCAAAAAAAATCTAATTCAACTATCCCATTCCCATTATCATATTCCCAATTGACTTGTACACAAGATTTTACTTCTAAGCTCTAATTGTGGAATAAAACAACAAAGCCTCAATTCTAAATTAGTTGGGGTTGGCTACATGGAACAAACTGTTTCACTCTGCTAAATTTAATGCACTTGATGATGTTAAACATTCTAATTGTGTAATATGCAATAGATTCTTATAAACATAAGAAAGACTTTTGCTACATTAATCCCCACAAGCCCATGATAGTATAACCCGTGTTCAAAAAAAGCAAAACTATTTTCTTGAGAAATAATGTCAGTTTAGACATTTGAAAATATTAAACCTATGAAAATTAAATTTTAGAATTGTATTTGGTATGCAAATAAAGGGGCACTCTCCTAAACCAAAATGCTACCACATTGTCAATTACTTTTATAAAGTTTTTAATAAAATAAACAAGTATATTTCCATGTTCTCCTAAAACAGATGGGGTCAATTCAGAGGTGACAATTCCAATGTTAGTTTGAGTGGATCTCTCACTTTTGCTAGGATGATGACGAAAGTGAACTTTGCTTAGATAGTTTTGCAGCTCAATTCCCTCCACTCTTAGCATCTTTTGCAATTGAAAAAAAAAAGTTATTTGTGTCTATTAACTTCTTTTTTCTCATCAAGGATGCATTTTTCATATTCTAAAAATATGTCAAGAGAAATTGAACACTCAAGTTTCAACACTATTAGCATCTTTTGGAACTGCACTCGCATGACCATTGACTAGTGTGTATTTATTATGAATTTGAAAGTATAAATTAATTAACTATTAACTAGCTGGCTCAGATCTTACCTCACTTGGCTCGCCCCATAATCTGCGAAAATATAAATCTGTTTCGGCCACAACAATATCTGGAGGTAGCAATTCTGCACCGCGTGGATTACTAGCTGCATAAATCTGAACAAAGAAAAACAGGGTAAGAAACAATATTTAGATTTGTGACAGTAATCATTTTAACCAAATTAAACAGCAAAACTGTAACTACCTCTGAACTATCACTTGATCTATTTAGACCCAGTTCATGTTGAGGGGTTTTATATGATACATGATCATCAGAAATAGATAGGTCTCTGGATGATAAAAGGCCAGAACGTAGGTTAAACTGTAGAGAATTTCATTCAATGTCAGAGGACAAACATACAGCGATATCACAGACACCGAGTTCGCTTATTCCATACCTTATTCACGGACACGGAGGGAAAAGAAATACCAACAAAAAAACCAAAGACAACCCCCATAATGGTTGAGACGACGAGCCTAGCACCATCATTCGATTTCTTAAAAACCTCTCTGAAAACCAAACATGGGAAACTCACAGACAAGGAAAAGGAGAAACTAGTGGAAAAGAGAAGGATATTTAGCATCAACGAATTGAATCATCATAACTAAACAAACCTGCGGAGGGGGGTCCCCATTTGGTATCCACGCCTTGACTCAAAAGTCACAGCCAGCAATAGCTAAGCATCTAAGGCCACTTCCGAGACCTACCACAAATCTCAAAACTCATACACTGCAACCTCCAAGGAACACTAGCAATGTTCTACACAGAGCATGCTACGATAGTCCTGTCGCAAAGAAACTTATAAATTCAACTTCAAAACAACGACACCCGAAATAAGAGATCTCAATCTCATCATGAAGTTTTTCATGCAGCAACTAAACCGATCCACGGTGCAATGTTGGACTATAGCTGCAAAATTTATGCAACTAAACATCCAGGTGAAAACATTTAGTCAATCCAATCAAACACAAAGTCAGAATCGATGAATTATCTCACAGACTTAACGCGTAAACCCTAAACTCCATTTCCTAACTCCTGCACCCATCTCTCATCTCAAAATGGGCATCCAGTGTAGCCATTTCCAAATCCACACCCAATTCCACCACGATTTCCAAACTTTGAACTACCAAACTCATCATCATACATTCAGTTCAACAGAAAACAAAGCCATTGACAAACAAAGCAGGAATTCAAATAGAACCCTAAAAAACAAACAATCAGATCGATCGGCTCCAAATCCACCAAATCAAGTTCAGAATGATCGAATCGCAAAAAAAATTGAACCGAAATCGAACAGGAAACTAAGCGAATTCGAAATTAGGGTTCGGAACTTACGACATTCTGCAATCGAAATTCGCTGAAACAGAGAGAGGGAGAGAGATTTGGGAATGGCCTCTCTGGGAACGACGTTCGAATTCATGTTTTCGGCGTGACGAAAATGCCCCTCGATTTACGGAAACAAATGACGTGTCCAAGTACGGACGAGCGCACCTGCGCATCATAGACTGTGGCCAATCACGATCCGCCAGGTGTGGAAGAAGTTTAAAGAGGTGGGGCCCGGTTGGTATCAACCTAGGACCGAATGTGATGTCGCGGTCTGTATATGGGGCGCGTGTGAGTTTGTTGGGACGAAGTGATCTGGTGATTCGGCGGGGAGTTTCACGCTGTAGAGTGGTGTGCCCTTTCGTGTGGATCGGGTCTCACCTAACGACGGTTAGGCCGTTCAACAATCACTTAATATACCGTGTTTGGGTTCGACCGTTCTAGTATGAAAACACGATGAAGGGAATGCTTCATGTACTTCATATACCATGTCGATCATGTTCGAGATATGGGTTTACACATCCGTAGGTGCTCTCAATAGCGTGACCCGAGTAGGCTGGGCTAGGCAGCAAGAAACCTAGCCAATGACCGAGTTCAGGAGGGCTCGGCTGGTTCCATAAGGTTCGGTCGCGAGCAAACTTGTGGAGTAGTGCACAGGCGGAAAGGGGTTTGCGCCTGGGCACGCGCCTTGGCGCAAGGGCGCGTGCATGGGCACGGGCGTGGACGCAAGATGTGCGCATAGCGCCTTAGTGCGTGGACGAGCGCGCATGGGCGCGCGCGTGTGGACGAGCGCGGGCATGGACGTACGGGGATGGGTGCGCGCGCGTGGACGAGCGCGCATGGGCGTGCGCGCGTGGACGAGCGCGCATGGGCGCGCACATGAACGAGCGCGGGCACGGACATATGCGTATGGACGAGCGCAGACAAACCTTGGCACGAGCGCGGGCAAACCTTGGCACACCTTGGCAATGCGTCTTGGCATTCTTGGCACGGCGCCTTGACACGGCCAAGGGTTGACAAATCTTGACTTGGGCGTTGACCAAGTCAAAGTACGCTTGGTCTCATTTTGGGATGTTTTCTATTGGAGCTGAGGAAACGACTTAACATCTACTATAGGGAGAGGTGTGCTCTTTCCCTGGGGCGGCATGGGCGAAGTAGCAAGGACCCTCGAGTATGCCTTGGGCGCAATGCCAAGGCACGACCCATGGACGGATCATGGCGTCGGCCACCCCCGAGCCGGTGGGACTCGACCGAGCCCCGGCTAGCACCCGAGGTGCCTGGGCGCGGCCAGGCACCATTAAGAAGTCCCTGTCCCGTAGAGAAACATGGGCCACGTCCCTTGAGGCGTGGCTGGACCAAGTCAAGGCGTTCCAAGAGGTTGAGTAACTACCTTGGTCATGGGCAAAGGCCATGATCAAGGCACGTCTAAGGCAGTCCCGGATACCAGGAGCATGTTGCAATTGACCCAGTGATGGTGGTGGTTATGGAACGATGTGGCAGCAAGGGAGCAAGGCAGTTGGGTAACTGCCTTGACCACTAAGGGAGTGGTGTTTTACTTGGTGTATGGATTGATGTATACTGGACATGTGTCCTAGTTGGTTATGTAACTACCTAATGGCTGGTCTATAAAGCCAAGGGCTCTAAGCTTGGGGAAGCATAAAGTACCTCGGTTGTATTCCCAATTGAGAGCTAGTAAAAACATTCCCTTGTTGCCATTTGCTTGTTGTCCCTTTAATTCGAGTATTGGTGTGCTGAACTAAGGTGACCCTTAGGCACCACGGGTTCGATTGAGTGAGGAAAAAAATCTCCTAGTGAAAACCCCTCTTTAATTGGCCCCGTGACAATTGGTATCAGAGCCTAGGTTTGGAGACGATGGCGACCCGACCAGCGAGCGATCTAAGTGAGAGGGTGTCTCGCTTAGAACAATTGATGGCAATGATGTCTGCTCCGGCAGAATCGGCGGAGTCTTCAACTACGTCCCAACGTATGAAGCCTTGGAAATGTTGGTGGCTTCATTAGTGACTAGGGGAGAGTCACAAGAAGCCATGATTGCTATGTGGGAATCTAGATTTGAGGAGCTTGTAGCAGATGTGCGTTCGGTGGGAGAGCTTACCATCGAAACAACCTCGACGATGGCCGTGGAGGTAAATCTGCTCAAGCGAGCCATGGGCGGATCCTCGGAGGTTACCGTTGCGGCGAAGTCCCGAACCAAGGTGTTAGAGCCAAAGAAATTCTCAGGCAAGCGGAGCGCGAAGGAGCTTGAGAATTTCCTTTGGGACATGGAGCAGTACTTCACTACTGCTGGACGGAGGAGAGTCATAAGGTCATCTCGACCTCTATGTACCTTGAAGGCGATGCGAAGCTCTGGTGGAGAACTAGAGTGGATGATGATGCGGCTGCGGGGAGGCCCAAAATCGTAGATTGGTAGGTACTTAAGAGGGAATTGAATGATCAATTCCTCCCTACTAATGCGGCTTGACAAGCGCGGGAGGCCTTGTGTAAGCTCAAGCAAACATGATCGGTGCGAGACTATGTGAAGGAGTTTTCCTCCCTCTTGCTGGACATCAAAAACATGTCAGAGGAGGACAAACTCTTTAACTTCGCGACGGGATTGCAATCATGGGCTTAAGCTGAGCTAAGGAGGCAAGGGTGAAGGACTTGCCTGGGGGGATTGCGGCGGCTGATAGTCTTGCGGACTTTAAGACTAGTTTTCTACGAGTGAAGGGAAGAACAAGAGAAAAAGCCGTTCAAGAACGACCTCAAGAAAGGCGAGAAAAAGTCTTTCCCTCCTAAGTAAGCGAGCCCGAAGCCAGCCCCTAAAGCAGACCCGAGACCCTCATCAAGTTCCTCAGGTAAGGGTTGTTTCATTTGCAATGGCCCTCACAGGGCACGAAACTGCTCAAAGAAGAGAAACTTTCGGCCTTGATCGCGGAGGATGATTGTCAGCCCCGAATGAACCCACTACAGTTGTTGAATGCAATTCAACAAGCCAAGACGAGCGCTTCGGAGGGGTTGATGTACGTGGATGCTGAGGTGAACCAGAGACGAGTCTTGGCAATGGTGGATTCGGGAGCCACACACTCATTTGTGGCGGACAACATGGTGGAGAAATTGGGACTGGAACTTGTTGAGAACTCCGATCGAATGAAGGCAGTGAATTTGGTGGCAAAGCGAATTCAAGGTATGGCTACTAACGTGAATTTGAAGGTTGGATCTTTGGAGGGGAAAATCAACCTAATGGCAGTTCCCTTGGATGATTTTGATGTCATCCTGGGAATGACTTTTTACATTTGGGGAGTATTGCACTGATGCCGTTCTTAAGGGGATTGTTTGTGATTAACAAATCCCATCCATGTTTTGTTCCTGCCGCTAACATAATTGCAGGAAAGGAGAACACAAAGCTATCCCATCTTTCAGCCATTCAGGTGAAAGATGGATTGAGAAAAGGTGAACCCACATTTCTAGCGACCTTGGTGGAGACCAAGGCAGGAATGACAGCAAAGATCCCTAATGCATTCGCTGAAGTGCTGGAGGACTTCAGTGATGTGATGCCGGCAGAGTTGCCAAAACAATTACCCCCACAAAGGGTAATTGACCATGAGATTGAGTTGATCCTCGGCTCAAAACCCCAGCACAGGCCCCTTACAGAATGACTCCAAAGGAGTTGGAGGAATTAAGGAAGCAGTTGTTGGAGCTATTGGATGCGAGATTCATTCAGCCATCCAAGGCCCCTTACGGAGTACCAGTTTGTTCCAGCGTAAACATGACGGTTCTCTTCAAATGTGCATGGATTACAGGGCGCTAAACAAGCTGACGGTGAAGAACAAGTACCTCATTCCACTTGTGGCAGACTTGTTTGATCGGTTATCCGATGCGGCCTACTTTACAAAGTTGGACTTAAGGTCGGGGTACTACCAGGTCCGTATTGCAGCTGGTGGTGTTCCAAAGATAGCCATGGTGACTAGGTACGGTTCATTTGAATACTTAGTCATGCCATTTGGCTTGACAAATGCCCCTGCTATATTCTGTAACTTAATGAACAATGTACTAAGGGAGTTCATCGATCGATTTGTTGTTGTTTACCTTGACGACATTGTAATTTATAGTCAGAACCTCCATGATCATGTGGATCACTTACGGAATGTTCTGACTACCTTGAGGGCTAACCATTTGTATGTGAAGAGGGAGAAATGTGAGTTTGTTGCGCAAACAATTTCTTTCCTTGGTCATGTTGTAGGCGGGGCAAACTACAAATGGATCTAGAGAAGGTGCGGGCTATCATGGAATGGCCAAACCCCACGAAGGTTCCGGAGTTGCGATCATTCCTGGGGTTGGCAAATTATTATTGGCGGTTCGTGGAGGGCTACTCACGGAGAGTGGCACCGCTGACGGATCTGTTGAAGAAAGACCGAGCTTGGGCATGGACGGATCGATGCAACTAAGCTATGGTGGAGTTGAGGCAGGTCATTGCCTCTGAACCAATGCTTGGACTACCAAATTTCGACTTACCATTCGAAGTACACACAAACGCCTCATACAGGGCATTGGGGGCGGTACTTGTCTAGGAGGGACACCCCATTGCCTTTGAAAGCAAAAAATTGAAGGACGCATAGCAGAGGTACCCAACTCACGAAAAAGAGATGTTGGCTGTGATCCATGCCCTCCACCTTTGGAGGCATTATCTGTTGGGAACCAATTTTGTAGTACGAACGGACAATGCGGCGATCACCTACTTCATGAGTCAGAAAAAGCTCAATCAGATGAAGGCGAGATGGCTAGACTTCTTGGCGAGTTTGATGTTCAATTTGAACATAAGCCCGAGAGACTCAACTCGGATCCAGATGCACTCAATCGCAAGGTGGTGGCTGAGATGGTGGCAACAGCAGCGAGGTTGGAAGGTGAATTCCTGCCTCGTATCAAGGAGGAGACGAGCAAAGACCCTGCTTGCTTGAAAATGATGAAGCTAGTGGCCGAGGGAGTTACTCGGAGATTTTGGTGCGAAGATGGAGTCCTTAATGCTAAAGGAGGACGTTCATATGTCCCTAGTACTGGTGGATTAAGGCGACAACTTTTGAAGGAGACACGTGATGCTCGGTGGGCTGGGCATCCGGGCATGGAGCGGACCTATGCCCTTCTATCACGATCGTTCTTTTGGCCTAATATGGAGGAGGACATTGATCAGTACGTGCGGACTTGTCTTGTGTGCCAACAAGACAAGACAGAGAGAAGGAGGACACCAGGGTTGCTGGAGCCTCTACCTGTACCAGACAGACCATTCCAAAACATCTCTATGGATTTTATCACGGGTCTTCCTAAGGTGCAGGGAATGACCAACGTGCTGGTGGTGGTGGACAGATTCTCGAAGTATGCTACATTCATAGTTGCTCCGAAGAATTGTGATGCGGATCTAACTGCGGAGTTATTTTTGAAACATGTGGCGAAATATTGGGGGATACCGGAGGATATCATCAGTGGTCGAGATGCTGGGTTCACTGGAAGATTTTGGGTGGCCCTGTTCAAATTATTAGGTTCGGAGTTAAAGTTTTCCACAACAAACCATCCCCAAACGGATGGGCAGACGGAGAGAATCAATGCTTTGCTGGAGGACTACCTCAGACACTACATGAATGTAAGTCAATCTAACTGGGTGGATTTACTTGACACAACCCGATTTTGCTACAACCTTCATAAGAGCTCAGCTACGGAGCTGAGTCCATTTGAGATAGTGACAGGACAACAACCGGTTACTCCACATGATGTAGCCAAGTCAAAGTCGATGGGGTCAAGCCCAGCGGCTTACCGCTTTGCGAGGAGCAAGCAAGAGCTGAGGGAGGCAGCTCAAGACAGTTTGGCCAAAGCCGTCGAAAGGATGAAAAAGTATGTCGACCAGCGTAGGAGACCCTTGGAGTTCCAGGAAGGGGACCTGGTCTTGTTGAAGCTCACTCCTCAGATATTGAAGAAGTTCAGACAAGAAGGAGACGCACAAGGGCCTGATACAGCGATACGAAAAGACCATTTGAGGTGTTCAAGCGAGTGGGAAGGGTGGCTTATCGCCCGAAGCTACCAGAAAGGTTGAAGATACACCCTACATTCCATGTCAGCTATCTTAAACCTTTCCACGCTGATGAGGCAGATCCAGAGAGGAGCACGACGATGCGAGCTCCACCTTTGGTACGAAAGGAGTTTGCTGAAAAGATTGAGCAGATCCTAAGCCACGAGACGCGTGGCCAAAGCAAGAAAAACATACAAACTTTTTACTTGATCAAGTGGGTTGATGTTGAAGAACCTACTTGGGAGCGAGATACTACTATATGGCAGTTTGAGAAGGAGATAGTAGACTACCAGAAGCGGCGGCAACCGAGCAGTTCGATGAGGGCATCGAACATTTCGACGGGGGGATGTTTGTCAGCCCCTCAATAGCGTGACCCGAGTAGGCTGGGCTAGGCAGCAAGAAACCTAGCCAATGACTGAGTTCAGGAGGGCTCGGCTGGTTCCATAAGGTTCGGTCGCGAGCAAACATGTGGAGTAGTGCACAGGCGTAAAGGGGTTTGCGCCTGGGTACGCGCTTTGGCGCAAAGGCGCGTGCATAGGCGTGCTCGCGTGGACAAGCTCATGCATAGACGTACACGGATGGGCGAGCACGTATGGACGAGCGCACACGCGTGGACGAGGTGCATGGGCGCGCGCGGGTGGACGAGCACGGGCACGGACATATGCGTATGGACGAGCGCGGGCAAACCTTGGCACACCTAGGCACGCGCCTTGGCATTCCTTGGCACGGGTTGACAAATCTTGACTTGGGCGTTGACCAAGTCAAAAGTACGCTTGGTCTCATTTTGGGATGTTTTCTATTGGAGTTGAGGAAACGACTTAACATCTACTATAGGGAGAGGTGTGCTCTCTCCCTGGGGCGGCATGGCGAAGTAGCAAGGACCCTCGAGTATGCCTTGGGCGCGATGCCAAGGCACGACCCATGGACGGATCATGGCGTCGGCCACCCCCGAGCCGGTGGGACTCGATCGAGCCCCGGCTAGCACCCGAGGTGCTTGGGCGCGGCCAGGCACCATTAAGCAGTCCCTGTCCCATAAAGAAACATGGGCCACGTACCTTGAGCCGTGGTTGGACCAAGTCAAGGCCGTTCTAAGCGGTTGAGTAACTACCTTGGTCATGGGCAAAGGCCATGATCAAGGCACGTCCAAGGCAGTCCCGGATACCAGGAGCATGTTGCAATTGACCTAGTGATGGTGGCGTTTATGGAACGATGTGGCAGCAAGGGAGCAAGGCAGTTGGGTAACTGCCTTGACCACTGAGGGAGTGGTGTTTTACTTGGTGTATGGATTGATGTACATTGGACATGTGTCCTAGTTGGTTATGTAACTACCTAATGGCTAGTCTATAAAGCCAAGGGCTCTAAGCTTGGGGAAGCATATAGTACCTCAGTTGTATTCCCAATTGAGAGCTAGTAAAAACGTTCCCTTGTTGCCATTTGCTTGTTGTCCCTTTAATTCGAGTATTGGTGTGCTGAACTAAGGTGGCCCTTAGGCACCACGGGTTGGATTGAGTGAGGAAAAAAATTTCTAGTGAAAACCCCTCTTTAATTGGCCCCATGACACATACCACAGTTATCAATGTATTGTGTTAGCATTTTTTTAATTAATTTTGTGAACGTGCTACACGTGCAAACTCACTAACTGTACTCGCGGAAAGACTTACATAAATATTGATTTATAAATAACTTAAAAACGACATACTCACATGATTATTATTATTTTTTGTTAAAGTAAACTTTGATCTACCAATTAACCCAAAATAAACAAAAGAAATCTATCAAAAAAAAAATAAACAAAAGAAAGATATGGCAAAATATGATTTATTTATCTATATCTATATGATATATAATGGCAATCCCCATTAAGATCCTATAAAATAATACTTTTCAATATTTTCTACATTGCCCCTAATGTGTTTTTTCTCATTAGTCTAAAAAATAAATGAAAATTAAAGGATGGGGTATTTCTAATAGACGAATTTTCATCCACTTTAGATTTCCATGTTTTACTCTCTTCCGACATTGTTTAATTGCACAATTGTTTGCTACTTTTTTGCCTTAATCACAATATTATTGTACATGTCATGAGAAAGTGGATGACCCTTCCTATCCCCACCTTTTACACCCATTTACTTGCAAGTTATTATTGTAAGTGTTACTTGTGTCTTTTGGTCTTCATCTCATTGTGACCAAAATGGCTATATAAAGGGGTTCTCTCAATGGAATTGGTGAACCAAGTTGAATGAAAGATTTCTCATTTTTCTCATCTACTATCTTGTTCAAGTTTTAGTTCATTGCTTATAATTTCCTTGCCTTAGCATTAGTTAGTTTTATAACACGTTATCAACATGTATTTGCTCGGGTCAATGAGTCTCAGAAAATTGAGAAGATTTTCAAAGAACATAAAGCTTGGAAGGTATAATTTTTTTTATCTTACATCTCATTTTAGTATTATAGTTTTCTTATATGATTTTAGGATGCATATATATTGATGTCAAACTCATGAACGCGTTGTTCATCATACATTCGTAGCCTACAAAATACACTAGCCCATATATATATATTACTTTTATGAATATGATTTTCTTTTTACTTATATAATTTGAATTACATATATATATATGTATTATTCGCACTAGACACATGAAAACAAAAATATTTTATTATGACAAGCATAAATTTTGTGTGCGTTAATTTATACGATTTGAATAGTTTATATCTTTTCAAATCATTGTTTAGCTAAGAAATTAAGTAAGAAGTTGATTATTTTCATTGTTATTTAAGCAATGTTGTCATGTTGTTACACTATATTAATACTATTTGTGCAATGTTCATATATTTTAAATATATATATATATATATCTTCGGTAAAGAGCAAGATAAAATTTAGCTCTTACATATGGTTCAATTAGATGAATATATGACATACACAATGCTCTTTTACATAGTTCATTTTTTTAAATAATATCTATAATTTCCTTGCATGCAATATTGAAACTATAAATTTGAACAGTTGCAAATATAATAAAAAATCATTACATTCTATTTTGCACCACCTATAATTTGCCTTAATTAAATATTTTTTTTATATAATTCCTTGAACTTCTATGTGTAAATTGTGCTTGTGAAGTTGTGATTAACAATTTGATAATGATTAATCCAACTCTCTTGATATCTATTAAAAAAAGTTTTATTTTAATTAAAACCATGAAATACGAATGGTCTCTCCTTCATTTTCTTTAGATGATTACATTAATATTAAATTATAATGAATTTTAGCAATTTAATTACTAATTTGTTTTACTAATTAATTGTCTTGCATGCATATACAAATTAAACTTAATTCATTTACATTTTATTGTATACACCATCCCCCCATGCAAACATTGTTTTTTTTTAATTAAAAAACAAACAATATATAGATTGCAAACTAAAAGAAATGGGGCTATTGGCTCTAAGTTTTCTATAGACAAGTTCATCTGGTAGTAATAACGCTACGTATTATTAAAATATTCTTTTTGTATATCATATACACTAATTGCGATATTATGCTATGTAGTTGCGTTTTATATGATCTTACATTAGAACTCAAAAGTCGATGTGATGTATATAGTTTTCTCATTATGAACAAGCGATTGATTGTGTTCTATTCTTGATTTCTTATAATGCAAAATAATACTATGAGTTTGAGTTGATAGTGGGTAAGCCTTGTCCTCGGTAAAGCTAAACATTAAAAGGGAGATAAGTTATCCCGTTCGAGGAGGCATGGTTGTTAAGTAGACCTAGCCTGGAGGTTGTCCCACCAACTCATGCAAATATTATGTTTTTGTATGTAAATAATCAAGTTGTGAACATATGTAATCGTGCAATAATTATTTTATATAAAATGATAAACTATTTATATGATTTATAATTTCTTGCATATTTTCAAATTATGGAAAATCTACAAAAACTTGAATTTGTTGCCCTCAATATCACTGAAAAAATTAATTATCATGTCAACTAGATGCCGAGATACATCTCTAAGCTAAAGACTTGGGAAAGGCTATCAAAGAAGGAAATAAAGCATCGATTCAAGATCGGGCGAAAACACCGATAATCCTTCGTCGTCATCTCCATGAAGATCTGAAAAGTGAATATCTCACTATAAAAGATCTTATCACCATGTGGAAAGCTTGAAAGAGCACTATGATCACCGAAAACGGCGATACTCCTAAAAGCTCAAAATGACAAGCTAAATCTTAGGTTACAAGATTTCAAAACAGTCAGTGACTATAACTCTACTATGTTTAATATTACCTCTCGTTTGAGGTTACGCGGAGAAAATGTATCTGATGAGGCAATGTTGGAAAAACATTCAATATTTTTCCCGCCTCGAATCTGTTGTTGCAACAACAATATCAAGCGCGTTAACTCAAAAAGTATTCTGAATTGATTTCTTGCTTTATGGCGGTTGAGCAAAACAATGGGCTTTTGTTGCAAAATCATAATTCTCATCCAACTAAGTCTGCTTTAATTCATGAAGCAAATGTTGCATCATATGACCACATAAATAGTTATGGTAAGCAGAATTATGGATGCGGAAAGGGAAAAAGATTCGATAAAGATCATGGCAAGCAGTGCCCTAAGTCCCGTGGTGATAAGTTTCAGAATAAATGGAACAGAAATGACACCACTAAGAAAAAGGGAAAAGGTGTTGAAAAAGGTTTTCCTCTCAATCGCGACCAACCATGTCATAGGTGTGGATTGAAAGGCCATTGGGCCTTTATGTGCCATATACCCAAGCATTTTGTGGATTTTTATCAAGCCTCCTTGAAAGGGAAAGGCAAAGATGTTGAGATGAATTTTACCACTGGAAATGACTCGGCAAACATTAATCATATAGATGCCCCATATTTTCTTATTGATCCAAATGCTGATCTTGATGTTTTTATTGATTAAATGTAATGATTTCAATTCTTAAGTACTATTTTTATTCTATATTTTACTATTTCTATGTACTAGTTTTTGACTATGAATGAAATGTTTTTTTCTCTAATTCATCAAAATTATTTGTTTAGATGGATCAACAAGCAGTGTGTTCAAAACCATATACGAGTGATATTTGTCTTTTTGACTGTGCTACAACACACGATTCTTACAAAAGAGAATATTTCTCTAACTTGACTTTAGCTGAGGCTAATGTTCAAATGATATCTGACATTACTAACTTGATTAAAGGCTCTGGACGAACAAATATTATATTGCCAAGGGGTACAACAATTCATGTTGTTAATGCATTATACTCAGAAAAATCAGAATGAATTTGCTTAGTTTCAAAGATATTCAACAAAATAGATATGATATCGAAAATATGAATGAAAATAATATAACATTTCTCTACATTACATTGGTTTTAAATGGGACAAAGAAGTTTCGGAAAAATTCTCAACTTCACCTTCTAGATTATATTTCACACATATAAGACATGTTGAAACAAATGTCGTCATGAATATAAAGATCAATGATTAAAAGACATTTCTTTTGTGGTATGATCGACTTGGTCATCCAGGATCATCAATGATGCGAAGAATTATTAATAACTCGCATGGACATCCTTTGAGAAATCATTAAATACTTTCTGAGCTGGTGATTATAATTGTGTTATCCGTTCTCAAGGAAAACTAATAGTTAAACCATCACCAAGTAAAGTCGTTGAGGAATCTCCAGTTTTCTTAGAACGTATTCAGGGAGACATTTGTGGACCTATTCATCCTTCATTATGGACCATTCAGATAGTTCATGGTTTTGATAGATGCATCAACTAGGTGGTCACATGTTTGTTTACTTTCGACTAGAAATGTTGCATTTACTAGACTTTTAGCTCAAGTTATAAAGTTAAGAGCTCAATTTCCTGATAACCCAATTAAAACTATTCGTCTTGATAATGCTGGCGAATTTCAATCCCAAATATTCACAAATTATTGCATGTCTACAGAATTACCCTTAAGTATTTTGTTCCCATGTGCATACCCAGAATGGTTTGGCAGAATATCTGATCAAACACATTCAATTGATTGCTAGACCTTTAATTATGAGAGCTAAGCTACCAACTTCAATTTGGGGAATACAGTTCTTTATGTGGCATCTATCATTCGTTTTAGACCTTCAACATACCATAAACATTCCCCAATACAACTCATTTTAGGTCAACAACTAAATATCTCACACTTGAGAATTTTTAGTTGTGTAGTGTATGTTCCCATACCACCTTCAAATAGAACTAAAATGGGTCCACAACGAAAACTTGGTATTTATGTTAGTTTTAACTCATCATCAATTATCAGATACTTTGAGCCCCTAACAGGGGATTTATTTACAACACGTTTTGCGGATTGTCACTTTGACGAAACAATTTTCCCAACATTAGGGGGAGATAAGAAGCCATTTCAAAATGAATGGCCTGAAATTGCTTGAATGCATCAAGTTTATTACATTATGATCCACGCACAAATTAATGTGAACTTGAAGTTCAAAGGATCATCTATTTGCAATAAATTGCAAATTAATTACCAGATGCATTTACTGATATAAAATGAGTGACAAAATCTCATATTCTGGCAGCAAATGCTCTAACAAGAATTGGTGTCAGTGTGCAACAAAGTACACAAGAACCAACAAAACGCTTCAAGCGTGGAATACCTATTGGTTCAAAAGATACAGTTCCTCGAAAGAGGAAAATAAGAGTAAAAATAAATGAGAATGATAATACTCGAGAGAAAGCTCAAGAATCCTTTAATAAGGATTTGTTAAGACAAGTTAAATCTGACGAGGAACAAATACTTATTGAAAATAAAGAGAATAGTGAGATCTCAATGAGTTATTTGAATTCTGGTAAGATTTGGGATCGAAATAAAGTTGTTCTAGATGATATATTTGCTTTCAATGTATCTTTTGAGATTCTTGAAAATGATGATATAGAACCACGAATGGTTGATAAATGTCGAAAAAGACTTGATTGGCCAAAGTAGGAAGAAGTTATCCAAACAGAATTAAACTCGTTAAGAAAATGAGAAGTTTTTGGATCAATTGTTCAAACGCTTGATGATGTTAAGCCTGTTGGATATAAATGAGTATTTGTTCGAAAGAGAAATGAAAAGATTGAGATTACAAGATATAAATCAAGACTTATAGCTCAAGGTTTTTCACAAAGACTTGACATTGATTATGAGGAAACATATTCTCCTATTATAGATGCAATTACATTTCGATTTTTAATAAGCCTTGCGGTTTCTGAAGGGCTTGATATGCATCTTATGGATGTTATTACAACATATCTGTACAGATCCTTAGACAATGAGAAATATATGAAAATCCCTGAGGGGTTTGAAGTGCCCGAATCAAAACCTCATAATATGCATTCTATAAAATTGCAAAAGTTTTTGTATGGATTAAAACAATTTGGCCGAATGTGGTATAAATGCCTCAATAATTATTTAATTAAAGAATGATATGTAAATAATCGACTTTGTCCATACATTTTTATTAAAAAATCATCATCGGGATTTGCAATTATTGCTCTATATGTTGATGATTTGAATATTATGGGAAATCATGACAACATAGTGAGAACATCTGAATACTTGAAAAATGAATTCGAGATGAAAGAACTTAGAAAATAAAATTTTGTCTCGGTCTACAAATCGAGCATTTTCTAAGTGGAATACTTGTCAATCAATCGAGTTATATTGATAAAATCTTGAAAAGATTTTATATGGACAAATCACATCCATTAAGCTCCCCAATGGTTATTAGATCACTTGAAGTGGATAATGATCCATTTCGACCTCATGAAAGTGATGAAGAACTACTTGGTCCAGAGGTACCATATTTAAGTGCAATTGGTGCACTTATGTATCTTGCAAATTGTACAAAACCAGATATTGCCTTCTCTGTTAATTTACTTGCAAGATATAACTCTTCACCCACTCGAAGACATTGGAATGGTGTCAAACATAATTTTCATTATCTTTGGGGAGCAAGTGACATGAGTTTGTTTTACTCAAGAGGAGTAAAAATGAATTTGTAAGGATATGCTGATGTTGGATATTTATCTGATCCTCATAAGGCTCGCTTTCAAATGGGTTACTTGTGATGATAATACTATATTATGGAAGTCAGTGAAGCAAACTATGGTTGCTATTTCTTCTAATCATTCATAAATAATTGCAATTCATGAAGCAAATCGTGAATGTATATGGTTAAGAAACATGATTCGATATATTCAACAATCAGCTGGATTATCTTCAATTAAAGATTCTCCAACCATATTTGTCACGGCCCAAATCTCTAACCCCGTTTTAATTCCTTAATCAGGATCACCGACCATTGACGTGGGACCTACACCGTGATACGTGCACCGACCGAGGCACGTGGCCGAGGTATATCGTATTTTTGTATTGATGTGTGCCTAGTGTTATGTATTGTGTAGACTTACTAAGTCATTTTGTACGATTGTAAGCTTCGAGACGAGAGCGAGGACACACCTCGATATGCTTGTTGATGTGGGTACCGGGTAGTTGACGTGACCGAATATTAGGTCGGGAAAACGAAAACACACAAATTGAATAAAAATTTGTCAAGTAACTCATGTGGAATAGATATTGGGTGACTAATGACGCGATGGTACGCAGATATCACGGTTCGGACATGAAACCGGGCGTCGAAACGCCAAAAACACAGACAAGTGTTTTAGTGGTGTCATAGTTAGGTGCATTTGTACACACACATAACAACGCACTTGTCCAAAGATACACCACACCTGTCCATAACAATACTACGTTTCCACCACCCACTCCCACCTACACTAACACACAACACACACACAACACACACACACAAACGATCGGGCCGAAAGAGGAAGAAAAACTAAGAGAGGAAGAAAAAGAAAAGGAGAGGAGGAGGAGGAGAAGGGATGCGCCGGGAAGGAGAGACGGGATCACAATCGCGGTGAGTCCTCGTTGTTGTAGATTCGGTGGTTAACGGTGGGGTGGCCGTGAGTGGGGTTCGGCCATGGAGGCCGAACCCCATGACCGAACGACGCTGAGGTGGTATTTCACCGGGGTTGGGGTGGAGAGCAACCCCAACCCCATCACCGAAATTTTCTTTTTTTAAATTTCCTTCCTCTCGATCGAACCAGTCGATCGGGAGGAAGGTGGTGCACACGGGCGCGCGCGTGCTCGCTTGTGCACCCTTTTACTGGGCCGAGCCTGGACCTGTTCTGGTCCAGGCCGGGTCGGGTCGACCCAAAGGTCCGATTCGTTTGGGTCGACCCGACCCAAACAAAAATAAAAAAAGAGAAAGAAGAGAAAAAATGAAGAAAAATGAAAGAAAATTTGGAAAAATTTCGGAAAAGTTGGAAAAAATTAGGAAAATTATATGTCGATAAAATAAATAGAAATTGGGGAAAATTATATGTCGGTGATGTTTAAATTGAGCTTACACCCACTATATTTAAACTAATGAGACACCAAACTCAGGAACCTAGGAAAAAGGGTACGGGAGAACGAATACAAGATTTGGAGTTACGGGAGGCCATTAAAGCTAGGACTTTACTTTGTTGTTGTGAGTACACCCAATGACAATTTTACTTAGCATTTCATTTCCATTACTTGTTGTCCTTGCATAGTCATTTTGACTATTTTGTCTTTGTATTCTTATATCATGTGTTCTTTTGTGTCTATGCTTACTTGATGAGTCTAGTTTGCATGATATCCATTCATTTGATTTGATTCATTGATTCTATCCCATGCTATGTCTATTCTTGTTGTTTTAAATGGAAATTGAATGATAAATAGCATGCCATTAGGCTAGTGAATATCTTATAAATGTTTAAGAGGACTTGTGTAACGGCCCCAAATCCCGAGGCCGCCACGTGGGGACATCGGGATTTGGGGCCGTTACAAATGGTATTAGAGAGTGGCCGTTACATGGAGAGATTCACATTCCGATTTACACACTTGCGTACCTTGCGATGAACGTAGCTGGAATCGAGCGACTTCAGATCTATTATTTTATTCGAGGACTTAGACTAGAGATTGAGGGAGCGCAGATTGTACGCCAAGTCCAGTTAGTGCGAGTTTTGGCGTTCGAAGGTGAAGCCCTCAGGACATGTAATCGACGACGAAGGATATTATCGACGCTTGTATATGACTTCTCCAAAATTGCAGCGCCGAAGACTAGATTGACCAAGAATGATATGATTTTTTCATTTGGTCCAGTGACTGCAATGTTACCTTCACAGAGATGAAGAAGAAGTTGACTTCTGCGTTGTCAGAGCAGGTCCAAAAGTTGACTATTCATACGGATGCTTGTGGCACCAGATTGGAATGTGTATTGATGCAGGGAGACAGAGTGAGTTTATTTAGTTATCGCGTCAGTTGAGGACACATGAGAGGGATCAGACAGTGAGACTGTAGTTCGCCAGATAACATACGAGTTTTGTTTACTCGAGGCGGCAACATCTATGAGTTTGTCAAAGATTCCAGATGCTGTAGAGGCACATATTTACAGACAAATGAGAGTACCGATAATATTCATTTCGCGCGTGTTGGAGTGTCGGAGAGCTGATGTGATGAATCAGAGGTTTAAAGACATGACAAAGAGTCTCAATTTTTCAAATTGGCGCCGAGATATATAGGACCGTTCAGAGTCGCAGAACGAGTTGACATGGTGGCTTACATACTGGGCTTGCCAGAAGAGTTAGCCGGGGTTTATCCGACATTTCACATTTCAACGTTGACATTCGCTAGGTCAGGGTCGAGATCGATGATTGAGTTGGGACATGTGAAGATACATTCTGACGTGACATATGAGGAGAGACCGATAGAGATTGTCGATGTCGGGTACGGATTCTTCGGAACAGGGAACTCGCGAAGGTCTTAGTTCGTTGGAAGCATCGTAGAACGAAGGGACTCATCTGGGAGCTCGAGTCGACGATAAAGACACGTTACCCTCAGCTATTCTCTGGTATGAGATTCGGGTTACAGTTAAATTTCGGGATGAAATTTTCTTTTAGTTGGGAAGACCGTAACGGCCCGAAAATTCGACTCTCGCCACGTGTCATTTTAGGGCCGTACGTGGGACCCACCGCCGAAATGCGCATGTCCGAATCTCGAGTGGAGGTGCTAATTGTTGAAAAATGTATACGCGGAGAATTCGGTGAGTCGAAACACGAACGGGGACGCGTCTCGAGTCGCGTGCCAACGTGGGACCGAGATAGTCGCGTTATGTGGTTTAATGTGTACATTAGATACGTCTCGTGATGCATGTAGCGCGAGTATCGAAATTTTGGAAATGAGGCGGGTTGGTGCATCGAGATGTGCGCTGTTCGGATTTTTAAGGAAAGCATAAAAAAATAAATATGTTTTTTGATTTGTCTCGAAATACGTAAATTTGCGAGACTCGAGATAATTTTGGTCAAGCATAGAGGTGGTGGACAAAGAGGTGAAATTATTGAGGTTGCATTGATATTCGTGCAACACGAATCTCGAGAACACTTTTGATTTGAAAATCAAAAGTAGAAAATGTAAATATATATATATATATAAATATATATATATATATATATATAAAGGAAGAGAGAGAAAAGAAAGAAAAGTAAGAGAGAGAGAGAGAGAGATCTGAAGAACGAGGAGAGAAAATAGGGAAAGGAAGAAAGAGAGCTGCGGGAGACGGCGGTGCGCACGCCGGCGAGCGCGGCTGCGCGGTGGGCACGGCGGCCAGTAGCGGTCGGCAGCGAGGCGCGGTGGAGGCGGCGCTGCAGCAGCAGGCGCGGAGGCGGCTGCGTAGGATGGCGGCCAGTAGGGGGCGCGAGCAGCGGCGGCGACGAGGCTGCTGGACGGCGGCGGCCAGCAGGGGGCGCGAGCAGCGGTGGCGGCGAGGCTGCCGGACGGCGGCGGCCAGCGGCATGGGCGGACCGGCTGGGAGCGCGCAGGCGCGCAACTGGATTTCGCGGCGGCGCGGCGGAACAACGGGCCAGCGACGATCGGCGCGGCGAGGAGATGGCGAAACAGCAGCGGCCGGCGAGGGCGTCGGCGAGCGGCCGGCGGTGGCGCGACGGTGACGACTGCAGCGGCGCCGTGACGACGGCGGCGTCGATGCGACAACGACGTCGGCCTGGCAGCGGCAACGACGCGGTGAACGACGCGATGACGTTGTCGGACCGATCGGAGGCGTGAATCGACGAATGTCGACGACGCGATTGAGGTGAGGTATATTCACCTAATTTTATTTTTTGATTATCAAGATTCAGTAACTGAAATGGTACAAATGGACACGAGGGGCATATGATGCTATAGCTAGGTGTCGGGTGCGCATATCGAGATGTGTGCGAGTGCGTTTTGAGGTACGTAAGATTCCTTCTGAAATTCATCGAGGGTTTACTTTTCTATCATTTATTGCATATTTGTGCTTGTTGGATGCTATTCCCCATATTCCTTGTTATTGATTTTCGTGACGTATGTGGGTTGGGGAACGAGACTTCTTACTATTCTTGTTGTACTTATGGCATACTAGGCTGTACGCTGGTAACCAGGTGAAAGGAAGTGGGTGTTTCAACCGAAAGGATCTGTGCGGTGCCGGTCCCCGTAGGTTTCGGGGCTGTGGGTACTGTCGTGGTGGGCCGCATGCAGTGTGAAAGGAAGTGGGGCACTCACCGAAAGGATCCTGGGGTTTGTCGTACGATTTAGTGTGACCGGGAGGAGTACACGGTTTGTTTCTCATGTTACTTATTCATGTGATGATCTTAGCACAGTTGCCTGTTTAGTTCGCTTGATTAATTGACATGTTTATTGATATCGTCTATATTTCTCATAAATGCTAGGTGTACTTTGTTGGAATCTTACTAACTGTACTCTCCATCCATGTTTTTTGGTGATGGTCGAGTGCAGACCCTGCTAGTAGGGGCAAGGACATTTCGGGCGACTTTTTCGGAATGTCCGCGGTCAAGGACCTACCAGTACGTTTGATTTTGATATTTTGCTTGATTTCGAGAAATGGGAGACTGAATAGATACTGTACTCGTATATATTATTGTTTAATATTGTCACATATATATACGAAGTACTTTCCCCCGGGTTTTCCACAATAAGAATTGCTCTATTAAATGATGTTTATATGATGATAAATTTAATTGTTTTATTTGGTTTTAAATTAAGACTTCCGCTGTTGAAAGTTTAATGAACACGCATATCGAGGAGTCGTGTTAACACGCATATATAGGAGTCGTGTTGTGGAAAATGGCGTCAGTGGCGCGTGCGACCCAGTGGGTCAAGGATCGGACGGGACCGCTGGGCCAGCGCCTCCCCACGTGGCGACCTCGGGATTTGGGGCCGTTACAACTTGTATTCCTTATTTGTTTAGGTGTGTAGATGTGCCTATGCCTTGACAATCCATACTTGGTATTTCTTGAAATTTTAAAAGTAGTTTTTGCATTTAGGTCCCGCACTCGATCGAAGTGTGCGCGAATCATGGGGTTAGAGTCCCTGAGGATGTCGGCACATGTTACTTGACACTGTATGACACTCGGGGTTAGAGTCCCTGAGGTGGTCTACACACCGGGGTTAGAGTCCCTGGTGACACTTGAGTTAGAGTCCCTTGTGCTATATGTTTATTGAGTCGGAGTGACATGTTTCACTGCCGACTGGACCTAAATCAGTACTACTTAGCCTAGTGTCAGTATCACTTGTTTAACTCTGGTATTTACTCGCATATGGTTTATTTTCTAATTTTTCATTTATATGCTTTTAAATACCATTCGAATATTTGGAAATGCAAATTAAACTTGTTAACGGGGATTACTGCTTTATTCTTGTACTCACGCCCTTTTTATGACGATGGGTGCAGAGCCGTCTACCAGCAGGCCGGGCAAAGAGAAGATTGACGATTATTCCTGAGCCCGCGGCGCGTCACTGCATCGATTGTAGGTTTTGTTTTTGATATTTTGGTTGTATATGTAATATACGTCTTTCAAATACTATTTGGGGTGTTATATTGCGTTGAGCGTTAGTTCCCCGACTTGACTTAGACTATTTTGTTGTTTCACTACATTTTAAGGACTTTATATATGTGATGTCATTTCCTGGTTTTCCACACTTAGGATTTTATAAATGGCTTCCGCATAAGTTACTCATTGCTTCCACATAATCAATAAGACTTCTGCTAACTAATTAATTAACTTTAAATTTTAATTTACCTATCATGAACATGAGAAAAGAAACGTTTAGGTTGTAAAGGCTGACTAATACGTAATTGAGTCCTGCGTGGATAGAATTAGGGCTTAATTACGAAATTAGGCAGGGCGATGCTCTAAATTAGAAGACGGGCCGTCACAATATTATATAAAGATAATTAAACATGTATTACACAATTAAGTGAAGGATATATAAAAGGGGACATAACAAAATATATTTCACCAAAATTCTTTTATACACATGAGCTTAAAAAGAGTGGTGAAATCGATATCCAGCAAATTCGGTCGTGTGATAATCTTGCTGATTTATTTACAAAAGCTTTGCCAACTATAATATTTAAAAGGCTTACATATGGTATTGACTTGCATCGACTCAAGGATATTGCAAGCAATGAAATAGAACAAATCCCACCCATATTAATATGAGGGGGAGTTATTAATTAGTGTATTGCACTCTTTTCCCCTTAACTATGATTTTATCTCACTGAGTTTTCCTAGCAAGGTTTTAGATGATGCAATCATATCAATATCATACTCTATATAAAGATTGATGAGAACGATGCACTCTTTTTCCTTTGCTAGATTTTTTTTTTCGCTGGGTTTTTTTTTTCTAGTAGAGGTTTTAATATGACATATTCTCTTAATAAGTGTCATCCAAGGGGGAGTGTTGTAAATGTCATGAGAAAATGGATGACCCTTCCTATCCCCGTATTTTACACCCATTTACTTGTAAGTTATTATTGTAAGTGTAACTTGTGTCTTTTGGTCTTCATCTTATTATGAACAAAAGTGCTATAGAAAGGGTCCTCTCAATGTAATTGATGCACCAAGTCGAATGAAAGATTTATCATTTCTCTCATCTACTATCTTGTTTAAGTTTTAGTTCATTGCTTATACTTTCCTTGCCTTAACCTTAGTTAGTTTTACCATAAATATAACCGCATAAAATCATTTATTTTTTGAATGATCATCTCTCTATAATAAATTACGCTTCTCTACTGAAATAAACATATAAGACATAATGCCTCTTAATTTTCTCCCTCTCCACTCTCTGACAATACAAAATCTTTTTTGTTATTGTAAGACGAACTAGCAATCAAAGAGGTTTTAATCCAAACTTCTCCTAGACAAGAGACTACCCATCAAAGAAGACCCACAACAGAGCTTCATCGATGTCGCGTACTATCCATGCCCATATGGCCCCTTCACAACGGATCTCTATTTATGGCCGTTAATGCCCTACCTTTGAAGGCACGTGATCTTCCTTTGGGTGAGTTGAAAGACATTTCCTTCTTTATTGTTGTTTTTGACAAAATCTTATTGATTGTTGTTGCAATTGTTGATTGTTATATACATATTTTTTTAATTTCTTTTGTGCCTTCAACTCATTTAATTGTTTAGGTTGAGTGGTTTACCAAAATCTCCATTGTTCTCTTAAAAAGAATTGGTTGAAATTTACATACAATTGGTAAATGTCATATGAGGGTGATCAATTTTAGTAGGTTTTCAACAATCCAAAACATCCACCAATAAAACGTACAATCAAGATTTCAAATCTTCTTATTGGCGTCCATTCTATGTTCAACATTTAATCCATGCTTGGGTTTTTTCTGGATTTCTTTTAATATTCATGCTTATATTATTCATATACATAGATTATGGGTCTTCGATTTTTTTGGACAAACTTCCAACCATGTTACATTTTTTTTTTATCTAAAATCATGTGTATGCGCACAAGTGACAAACTATTTACATGAGTTACAGAGAAGAAACCTTTGGAAGACCCTTGGCAATTTCAATGTGAAGGTATGAATTTGGAGGAGTCAATTTAAGAAACTACAGTATTGGATGGATTCTAAGTAGTAAAAAGGGGCTCATACTTTGTGCAGGATGTAAGTTGATGGAATACACAAACTTAGTCGATTAAGGGGAGGCCTGAGCAATTTAAATGACTATTTGTTCCTTAGAGTAGACTGAACAAGACATGTTGATCTTTCCAGATTCACATGTAATTGGAATGACTCCCTGTCCATCTGGTTAGGACCTTATGTATTGAAACTATTTGGTTAGCTTTTTTTTTGAAGAATTCGGCGAAATATATTATTTGATATAAAGTTATATAAGAAAGTGGTAGGAAATATTGGAAGAACTTAAAAAGTTTATGTACGTATGTTCGCATTCATAGATCGATGTAGTAATTTGTAGAAGTAGTCTTAAGATTACATACGTATATAATCAATCATTTCTTATAAGGTATTCTTTCTATTATTTGATATTATTCCTCGATAGTTTACATCTCCTTTTTGTTTCTTGCGGTGGTTGATCATTATCAGGACAAAGCCAATTCTTGCAGCCTTGAAAAATAGACTATAGCCGAATATATACCATCTCCACACCTAGCTATCCTTTGCATACATGTAGATTGCAGTGAGTTATATGTTTTTTTTTACAACAAAGAAACAACTTCCCTACCTCTTACTCTCAAACTCTATGCAAAAATATTGGGCCACTCAATTAGTTGGTGAGTTGTATGTTCAAATATAATAATTGGTATAGTTAATGGTTGACAAATAGCTTCAAATTAAAATAATTTAAGATCAAGTCACCAACAATATATCGTCCAATTCAAATTATGCAACTATATTAAAAAAATTTATAAAACTATGTATATATAAGCTATACCAACAATATTAGAAAATTATAGTAAGTGTTTTGAAACATTCGTCTAGGTGCATCCTTATGAGTGATTCTACGTGTGAAGCATGTGCCCGTTGACTAGTATATATAAATAGAAATATATAATAAGTAAATCCTATAGTTTGATTTGAGTTGTTTAAAACATTAGATTCACCTCAAGATACACGTAGCTTAAGTATTAAGGAAGGAAATGGTTGAATGTTTGATGTTGGAAAGTTTTTCACGTATCGAGATACGTGCGACCACATCTCAAAGAAAATCAAGTGATGTATGTCTAGTGATAAAATCATTTGATCTACCTCGAAATACACGGTATGTATCTCGAGGATTTCAATATAATTAATCTTAAATAAGTTGGTTAGAGGTGGTGATTATCTTGTTAATAGCTAGAAGATTGACCTCGAGATACACAACACATATCTCAAGGAAGATCAAATTATGTAATAAAATAGAACCATAAGATGTCTCGAGATTTGTGCAATGCGAATCTCGAGAAAACTTTAATATATATCTTTAAATACAAACACTTTGTGGCGGCCCCGCGCTATAAGGCTGCCCCGGGGTATCGTCATGTCGTGTGCTCCTCGCTTGGTGGGCCCAGTTACATATGTTCAACACTTGCCCATCTATTTTATGCCTCACTATTCGTATCCACTTGTGTGTTATTAGTTTAGTTAAGCAGTTATTCGTATTTTTCTTAAGTTATTTCCTAAAGTCTTTCAATTCTTTAAGTTCAACCGTTTATAGCTTATTCAAGTCCTATCTGTGTTAGTGATTTGCGTTTTACAAGTTAACAATCAATTAAATTTAACAATAAAGTGGTGAAAGTCTTAATTAGAGTAAGTAAAACATAAAAGTTCACCATAATATATAGCATCATTCATATGAACATGTCCTACTGTGGAAAACTTTGAAAAGTACTACGTATATAGTTGACAGTACTATAAGATAGTATATATACATATACAGTGTCACTCCAGTCTCCCAAATGCCTAAAATAAAGCAAAATATCAAAATAAACACGTACTAGTAGGTCTTCTATGGCGGGCAATTAGATGTAGTCGCCTAGAATCTCCTTGCCCCTACTGATACTAGGATTTACACTCAACATCGAAAAAGGCAAATGAAGAGTCTAGTGAGTAAAATCCCAAGAAAATTCACTAAGCATTTAAGTAAATAAGAAGTCAAACAAAATGTTAAATAAACATGTGGAAATATAAACATGCAACTATAAATGGATCATCGCATGCATACATAACATGTGGATAATAAAGTGTGTGCTCGTCTTGGTTAGACTAGACTATACTTCGGATCCCCAAGACCCCTTCAATGGGTGCCCCCACTATTCTTTCACCTAGTTCCTTGCGGTGATTGGCCTAAAACTATGCTTCACCGCCAAGTGCACCAGTCAACAGCTCGGGTCACAATTCATCGAGGGCTTGGTCACACGTGCTACAACCTAGCATGCCTTAAACACACAATGAATATATCGGTAGGAGTAACCTCAACCAAAAGTCCAAAATAGTGTGGAATAGAATGATATGTAAAAATGGACGCAAGAAACATAAGAACAATAACTAAATATTCAAGTGATGTCCCTATGGGTTTTACAAATCTCAAACACACGCTCTGATCCCTGAAAATAACTCGATCCGACCCCGTCACGTCCCCGACTATCGTACAATAGTCATTGAGTGCCCTAGGATCAGTCTCAAGTTTTTTAGATCGATTTTAAGTATTTGAAGTTAAGTGTATAGTTCAAGTCTTGAAAACAGCCCTTTAAGTTCAGTTGATATCTGCCATGAGTGTTCTGTAGTATGAAAATACCATCACACCCTGCAAGGATAGCCCACTAGCCACCTTGTCTAGCGCTATTGCATCAAAGGGCATAATTCTCAACTCGAGAACTTTTTCCCCAACTCCCTAAATAACTTTCCCAGCCTTATCGACCCATTTTCCACTCAATAGGGATTCAAAAAACACCATTATAACATAAAAAAAACAACAATTAGAACAAAATTATCAAATTCATGCATTCACTAGTTTTTTTTTTCAATTTCACCAAAAACCCAATTTCCTTCAAAATCAGTTTACAAATCTTAATGACAATGTTAATTAGAATTGTAATGTGACATCCCCTATCCCGATTAGGGAAAATGCTCGGCCTGAAACCCTAATCAAGCCCTCTAATCCTGCAAGACTTAACTAGAGCCAGTAGCCTCTCCGTTTATACTTGATAAACTCAACCTGTATATTCATATCGAAATAATAAATCAAAGTATTATGCAGGGAACATTTAAAACTTTTTCGATATGTAAAAATATTCGGAAATACAAAGTTTATCAAAACCTGAACCCATATATAAATCTCCCAAACAACAAAATAAGTCAAACAAAGTATATAAATACAAGAAGGTTCATTACATCAAAGAGAAGACACGAAACTCCTAAATCTTCTCTTTCTTTTTAGTCGAAGCGCTTGGTTGCGAGCCTGAAATAGTTGATTTGGGTAAGCGCTCCAACTTGCTCAGTAAGTAAGGATCCACACTAATCATCAACATTCCATATAGTAAACAAGGATATCATGCAATAACAACATGCACCAATGATATCTAACAAGAATATGAAAAAACATATAGATTCAATACATAATAAGATGCAAAACAAGTAATTTAGACTATTACATTATAATCCCTATTTATTTTGTAAAAATAGGGTTGACTACCCACTAACGCCATTAATGTGATTGCTAAACCAATATATTGGCCGATATGCTATCTAGCCCATGTTGGGTTTTGGGGTTCATACGCAGCGGAGATTACAAAACAATTTTGACAAAAACCCCAACAGGATCCGAATCTAATTCCATTAAACGTTTAAACCATGAAAAACTTAATCATACCTCAATCGCAATATACCTTTCGGAAGGTTGATCGATCTCTAAGGCGCCGCCAACGACGAACGCCTCTCTATCGGCCAGATCCACACACGAACGAACGCGCCGAGATTCGAAGTGCTAGCGTCGAGAGAATGTCAAACCTTTTGAATCTCTCCAAAACGATCCGAGCATACCAAAAACCCTAAGTCGTTTCTTAAACGAAAAGGAGTTTTGGCCTTTTGATCTTTTGTTAGTGTATTCTAACTTAAAGCGTCTATTTATACAACTCTTGTATATAGACGTTTAAGTAAATTACACATATACCCTTACTTAAAGAAGTATAAGTGTAATACACCACAAGGACGTTTATGTCATGAATTTTATCACATAAAATTCGTTTTTACGAATCGTCTTAAAATCTCGCAAAACCATTCTTAGTGTGCGACCCAATAGGCTCATACAACGTTGGCGTGTACCAAAACACATTTTGGTATACAAGTCATAAGCGGCCTCTAGCAAGACATTATGACTACCCAAGTCGCACGAATATCAAATCGATACAACCTAATCAATAATGTATATAACATCCTTTTGTCACACGATATCCTTTTGATCAAACATAAGGCATGGAATTGTCATCCAACATGTTCAATCGTACTAGTCTCGATCTCTAGGTAGATCGAAAACATCCAAGTGACATTGATCAATATCAATTCACTTAGACTAGGCCTTTTAACAGCCTAACACATCGAGGGATCCACTAGATATCTCTCTTTATATGAGAGGGACAAATTCTATCTCGATTACACAACTTCATCACATTGCTCACATAGTAACCAATCACAACCTTTATAATCGTCCTAGGTTAAAGACAACGTTTGATTGTGTCAAATCACTTGTGTTCCTAATGTTGAAGTCTCTCGGTAATCTCAAGTCGAGGACCGGAATATATACTTATCATGAGAAACAACTATGACTTAATCCATGTTATGTTCTCATAGCGGGTCGGTCCAAAGATTTTGTTCCCTAACAAGTACTCGTGATCTTGATTCGTATCCCTATACGTATAATCATCATATGATCATCAATCAAGACTCACACTAGTCTTAATTCATTATAGTTCCCGATATAATGATCGACTAGGGACATTTAGGATATTTATGTAAATACCCATGGATCTTATTATAATGTAAACATGCAAATTAATTATAATAAACAAAGAAATGAAATCCTCTATTTTTATTAACTAAAAGTATTCATAAAGACAGCTTAATGGATTGACCTAGGGCACATGCCCCATCATCTCCCACTTGCACTAGGGCCAATCATACATGCATCTAATGCCTAATGATCTAACATGACCATCATGTTTTGCTTGTGGAAGAGCTTTTGTCAATGGATCCGCAACGTTGTCTTGAGGGTACTCTGCAAATCTTTACGTCTCCCTCTCAATAATTTCTCTCGATGAGATGAAAACGCCTCGAGTATATGTTTGGATCTGTGGTGTGATCTAGGTTCCTTGGCTCTCGTGCTATTGCCCCGTTATTGTCACAATACAAACAAACAGGGTTAGCAATACTCGGAACCACACCTAGTTCGAAATGAACTTTTTGATCCAAATCTCCTTTCTTTGCATCGAGACGGACGCCGCAATATACTCAAACTTCATTGTAGAATCTCCCACGCCTCTTCTTCGAACTTTTCCACTTATCGCACCCCCATTCAAAGTAAACACATATCCAGATCGCGATCTCGAAATCATCTATATCGCTTGAAAACTCGCATCTCGTGTAACCATTTACAACTAGATCGTTTTCAAAACCTCCATAGACCAAGAACACTTCCTTAGTCCTTCTTAAGTACTTAAGGATGTTCTTTATTGCTATCCAAAGACTCTCACCGGATCTCGACGATATCTCGCTTGTAGTGCTCAAAGCATATGATACATCAGTCGAGTGCATAACATGGCATACATGATAGATCCAATAGCTGATGCATATGGAATCTTATTCATACGGTCTCGCTCATCATTTGTCTTAGGACATTGAGTCTTCTTGAGACTTATCCCATGAGACATTGGCAACAATCCTCTTTTAGAGTCTTGCAACCGAACCTATTCAAGACCTTGTCTATGTAAGCACTCGACTTAGACCGATTAGCCTTTTAGATCTATCCCTATAGATCTTTATCCCTAGGATATAGGCCGCATCTCCTAAGTCTTTCATTGAGAAACACTTCCCTAACCAAGACTTGACATTCTCGCAATGTTGGGATGTCATTTCCAATGAGTAATATATCATCAACATACAAGACTACCGAAAAATAACTACACTCCCACTTTGACCTTCTTGTATACACAAGGCTCATCTTCATTCTTAATAAAACCAAAATCCTTGATTGCTTCATCAAAACGAAGATTCCAACTCCGAGAAGCTTGCTTTAATCCATAAATGGATCTTTGAAGCTTGCATACCTTCCTAGAATTCTCAGGATGTACAAAACCTTCGAGGTTGTGTCATATACACGTCCTCAAGCGCTTTCCATTAAGAAATGCTTGTTTTTACATCCATTTGCCATATTTCATAGTCATAATATGCAAGAATGGCAATTAAAATTCTTATGGATTTAAGCATGGCTATCGCGAAAAAGTTTCATCATAATCAACACCTTGAGTCCGCTGAAACCTTTTGCTACAAGTCTTGCTTTAAAAGTATGCACTTTGCCATCCATGTCGGTTTTCTTCTTGAAAACCCATTTACATCCAATGGTCTTACCACCTTCAGTAAATCAACCAAGTTCCAAACTTGGTTATCATACATGGATTGCATCTCGAGTTCATGGCACTTAGCCATTTATCCGAGTCGGTCCAGACATAGCCTCCGATAAGTAGTGGGCTCATTTTGGTCTATAAGCAACACATCACGACTATCGATAATGAGAAATCCGAATCTCTCTCGGCTCATGTCTTACCCTACTAGATTTACGTGGGCCTTGTGTCACTTGTGGAGGTTCAACTGGTTCGAACGTTGTTGAACTTCCGAGCGGTTCGATGTTTACTCCGTGATTCTTGAACTTCTTCAAGATTTATTTCTTTCCCACTAGTGTCTTTTGAAATAAACTGTTTTTCCATAAAGGCACCATACCGAGCAACAAACACTTTGTTCTCGGCGGGATTATAAAAGTAATATCCTTTTGTTTCCTTAGGATACCCCACAAATAAACACTTGTCGATTTAGGTGCTAGTTTTTCTCGAGACTTGTCGCTTTACGTAAGCCTCACAACCCCAAATCTTAAGAAAAGACAAACTAGGTCTCTTCCCGTACCATATCTCATATGGTGTTTTATCAACCGCTTTAGAAGGAACTCGATTTAGAGTGAAAGCTGCAGCTTGTAATGCATAACCCCAAAAGGATAATGGAAGATCTGCTGACTCATCATAGATCGAACCATATCTAATAAGGTTCGATTTCTCCTTTCGAAACTCCATTCCATTGTGGAGTTGCTTTGGTGGAGTCAATTGGGAGACAATCCCACAATTTCTAAGATGATCATCAAATTCTTGGCTTAAATACTCACCACCTCGATCTGATCGAAGTGTTTTGATAGTTTTACCAAGTTGATTCTCGCACTTCATTTTGAAACGTTCGAAACATCTCAAATGATTCACTTTATGTTTCATAAGATATACATAACCATATCTCACTTTGAAATCATCGGTAAATGTAATGAAGTACGATAACCTCCTCTAGCCATTGTGTTTATAGGACCGCATACATCGGTATGTATTAGACCCAATAAATCACTTGCCCTTTCACCGTGTCCAAGAAGGGACTTTTAGTCATCTTGCCTAGTAAACAAGATACGCACGTTTCATATGTTTCTAAATCAAATGAATCTAGAAGTCCATCTTTATGGAGCTTCGTTATGCGTTTCTCATTTATGTGCCCGAGACGACAATGCCAAAGATAGGTTTGATTCAAATCATTTGACTTGAACCTCTTTGTATTTATGTTAAAGACTGGAGTATCGGTGGACTTTTTCATGCTTAGAATATAAAGACCATCATACAAATCAAGCATTTGCATAAAATATGCCTTTACGAAAAATGGAACATCTATTATTAGCAATAATAAAATCAAAACCATCCATATCCAAACATGAAACAGAAATGATGTTTCTCGCTCAAAATGCGTAACACAAAATAACAATTATTTAAAGTTAAAATAAGTCCACTAGATAAAACTAAGTCATATGATCCAACAACCGAGGCGAAAGAACTCTGCTCCATTCCCTACGCGGAGGATGACTTCTCCTTTCTTCAACTTTCTACTTCTGGTGAGTCCCTGCACATTTATACAAATGTGAGATCCACATCCGGTATCTAATACCCAGGAATCACTAGTAGATAAATTAATTTCAATAACATAAATACCCGTAGTGGTAGTCGCACTACCCTTTTTCTTCCTTAGATCTTCCAGATAGAGTTTGCAATTTCTGAACCAATGTCCAGGTGCATGACAGAAATGACAATTTCCTTCCTTTTCTTTTGGGTGTTTTGAAGTAGAAACAGGCTGGGGCTTGACTTGTTCCACGAGCTTTGCGACAGTGCGGCAACGACCTTGACAACTTTAGCCTTGCCTTTGCCTTTCTTCTTCATTCCCTTTCCCTTTTGGACCATCAACACATTACTAGAGGGTTTCTTGATATTTTGTTCGGCGAGTTTTGAGCATCAAATGCAACTCGAAATTGATTTCTCCATATTATTCATATTGTAGTTCATCACAAATTGTGAGTAACTCTCTGGTAATGAATTCAAGATCAAATCCGTAGCCAACTCTTGGCTTATGGGAATCCGAGTCTATCAAGTGGTCAACATAGCCCTTCATCTTCGAACATGAGGACTAACCGACGCACCCTCGGTCATCTTGCAAGAATGTAGGTTTTTGACTGTCTCGAACCTTTCTTGCCTAGCTTCTTGTTGGAACATTTCCTTCAAATGACGTTATAGCCATGTCGTAGGCTTCCATTAGTTCCATGTCCTTCGAAGTTCGGGAACCATAGTTGCCGATAATACATGCAACATCGGTAGAATCGTTGACATGCTTACTATGCGCATCCTTCACAGCTTTCGTAGCATTGGGTGGTGGGTCCTCGGGGATTGGAGCATCCAGGGACATACAACTTGCGTTCATGCTTAAGAACAATTCTCAAGTTTCGAACCAGTCAAGAAAGTTAGTCCCGATAGTTTATCCTTCTCAAGGATGGATCGCGATGACAGGGGATTATTGTTACTTGAAGAGGTCATTGATCTACAATAAAGATTATGCAAAGTTTATTTTAGTATAGAGGAATAGACTCCCACTAAATTAACAACCCTCCTAAAACGTACTGTTTATTTAGGGGACTAAAATCCATATTTCACCTAATTCTATGACAAATATATGGCATGAAACACGAACTAGATTATTTAGGTAGGTAACAGTTACCAATTACATCTTATGTAATTTTTAGATCTTTTTATGAGATACGGGACATCTTATGTCTTAGCATGTTTTATCTCATCATTTGCCTAAAGCTCAAAACTATTTTGATGGCTTTATTAAGTCGGACCATTTTAAACATTTAGGTAACTCTTACCCAACTTGTCTCACCAAGATAACACAATACACCCAAATGTGGCTGAAACTCAGATTAGTGTGATCGAGGCCTTGACAAGTGTTTAAAAATGGATGACATGAGACTTAAAATTTAATAGAGGGATTTTATTCTGTTTTAGTGAATTTTATGTAAACAATAAAATATCATATATTCTATTGATTTGTTCAATCACTAAACAATTTGGAAATTTCTATATTATTCACCAATAAAAGAATTTCCTTGCGCTAGGATTAGTTAGACAGCTGTTCAATGGCCGGCCAATGACGGAACAAATCTGGCGCCCTTGTTTTTTTTTTTTTTTTTTTTTTTTATTAGAAGACGGATCTCAATTCCGAAAATTGAAATTCGCTATAGAAAATCATATTTTTCGCTGATTTTACTATACTAAATTAACCCCTTAATTTATCCAAAATTAAGTCAATTAAAACATTTTTAATTAACCCGGGCCCACATCTAACTAATCATCTTATCCTAATCCAATTAGGACTAATCTTATCCTAATCCAATTAGGACTTATCTTATCCTAATCTAATTAGGACTAATCTTATCATAATCCTATTAGGACTAATCTTATCCTAATCCAATTAGGACTTATCTTATCCTAATCCAATTAGGACTAATCTTATCCTAATCCTATTAGGACTAATCTTATCCTAATCTAATTAGGACTTGAGATATTTGAATCCTAGCATATCACCAATAACAAGATTCTTGATATTTATCTCATATTCTAATTTGTTATCTATCTTTATAAAATAGAAACTTCATAACAAAATAGATATAACAATATAAATAATTAATTTCGAAAATTAATTAATTATAAATAAATAATTTCGAAAATTAGTTATTTGCAATTTCGGTCCTCATCTAGATAATCACAAATATGTCATTGAATCATGAACTACTATCCCAATCGAATCTAATCATATTAGTTTCAATTAATATTCAACCTTATACAATTCAAGAAACGTAAAACAATGTAACCTAAATATGCATATTGAATTACGAGAGATTTCATCCATGCATCAATGCACAAAGAATAACGATTATACCTAATGATTTCAATTAAATCACAAATATGTGTATCATATACACAAACGTGATAATAAATCTCAAAGAAAACTTATGTATATCACATATACATCAATTATCAACATGCTTTCGATCATATATCATGTATATATCGGAAGAAAACATGCAATGAATTTAATGGAATCGAACTCGATGGCTCGATACCACTTGTTGGGTTTTGGGGTTCATACGCAATGCGGAGATTACAAAACAATTTTGACAAAAACCCCAACAGGATCCGAATCTAATTCCATTAAAAACGTTTAAACCATGAAAAACTTAATCATACCTCAATCGCAATATACCTTTCAGAAGGTTGATCGATCTCTAAGGCGCTGCCAACGACGAACGCCCTCTCTATCGCTGATCCACACACGAACGGCGTAGAGATTCGAAGTGCTAGCGTCGAGAGAATGTCAAACCTTTTGAATCTCTCCAAAACGATCCAGAGCATACCAAAAACCCTAAGTCGTTTCTTAAACGAAAAGGAGTTTTGGCCTTTTGATCTTTTGTTAGTGTATTCTAACTTAAAGCGTCTATTTATACAACTCTTGTATATAGACGTTTAAGTAAATTACACATATACCCTTACTTAAAGAAGTATAAGTGTAATACACCACAAGGACGTTTCTGTCATGAATTTTATCACATAAAATTCGTTTTTCTCGAATCGTCTTAAAATCTCGCAAAACCATTCTTAGTGTGCGACCCAATAGGCTCATACAACGTTGGCAGTGTACCAAAACACATTTTGGTATACAAGTCATAAGCGGCCTCTAGCAAGACATTATGACTACCCAAGTCGTACGAATATCAAATCGATACAACCTAATCAATAATGTATATAACATCCTTTTGTCACACGATATCCTTTTGATCAAACATAAGGCATGGAATTGTCATCCAACATGTTCAATCGTACTAGTCTCGATCTCTAGGTAGATCGAAAACATCCAAGTGACATTGATCAATATCAATTCACTTAGACTAGGCCTTTTAACAATCTAACACATCGAGGATCCACTAGATATCTCTCTTTATATGAGAGGGACAAATTCTATCTCGATTACACAACTTCATCACATTGCTCACACAGTAACCAATCACAACCTTTATAATCGTCCGGTTAAAGACAACGTTTGATTGTGTCAAATCACTTGTGTTCCTAATGTTGAAGTCTCTGGTAATCTCAAGTCGAGGACCGGAATATATACTTATCATGAGAAACAACTATGACTTAATCCATGTTATGTTCTCATAGCGGGTCGGTCCAAAGACTTTGTTCCCTAACAAGTACTCGTGATCTTGATTCGTATCCCTATACGTATAATCATCATATGATCATCAATCAAGACTCACACTAGTCTTAATTCATTATAGTTCCCAGTATAATGATCGACTAGGGACATTTAGGATATTTATGTAAATACCCATGGATCTTATTATAATGTAAACATGCAAATTAATTATAATAAACAGCAAATGAAATCCTCTATTTTTATTAACTAAAAGTATTCATAAAGACAGTTAATGGATTGACCTAGGGCACATGCCCCATCAGCCCATCCACTAATGCCCAAGGAGTCTATCCCAAACTCTCTAGTGTAAATGCAACCCACGCTATTTATAAACCGAGTAGATGTTACATATAGGTTGAGAAGCTAACCCATCTCCTATATCACCTCGTCTCAATTTTAGGATCTTACTCTCGCGAATCACAGTAAACACCATTTTCCTTTTATTGAAAAAAATCAAAGTATAAATAGTCCTCCATTCCATTCTAACAACAATATGAGCTATATATACTAAATAGCCAGGTAATATTGATAAATAAACGAATCCATACTTACCTCGAGTTTAAGTTCTTGTCCAATTTCTTAACTTTTGGAGTCAATAAATCTCTCCCGGGTAACCAACACCTATCATAGACAAACCATTTGTTGTCAATTTGGGTCTATTATACTCTAGTTAGAACCTTTAGACCCAAAGCTCTCGACAAACCACCCAAATCCAATCAGTTTTGTACTGATTCGAGTGTGGATAGCGCGCTATGTCCCGGAGCTAGCGTGTTGTTCTACTGAACTTCATAAACACTTCTAGGGTCTGATAACGTGCTACTTGACATGGATAGCACGCTATCCATATGTCACTCATCTTCCCCAGTATGCGTAACGTGCTATGGCCAATGCCTAATGCAATATGCACACTAGACCTGTAACACCAGCACACTTCGACTGATCCAAACTTGGCCCAAACCACATCCAAAACATTATAAATAGTCATAAACTCATCAAAACTGATTGAGAACAACCTCTAGTGAGGTGAGAGACTATAATTGATCAACAAACAATTTAAATAACAATAATCCTAGCATCATCATCAATTCCAACTTTGATAAACACTAAAACAAATTATACCTATATGACGACTTTTTCATTGATTAAGCTCCTTAATTAAGCTTGATTCCGCACCTCGGATAACTTGTCTCGATCAATCTCAACCATTAACCCTCGTTTTCATTTCGATCAATCATGTTTAGTTGATAAACATCAACTTTTGGTTTATATTCCTCGAGATACGCATAACTATATATAAATCATGTATTTCTTTGCTAATAAATCCACCGGACATGCCTACGTGTAGCCACGAGTGTGCACATTCATGCTATGACTCCATTGTCACTCACAGTGTACCGGTAATTCATGGCTCATAGTGTATTTTATCAATTATAGGCTTGTATATAACCCATTATTGTACACAACCTATTTATATTTCAATTTTACAATCCAAACTTCAAACAAACACATATACACGCTAATCGAGGTACACCAATCTTACCCCTGTGCCTGGCTCGGGTTAATTACTATTTCGATTAGTACTAATCACTAGCTTAAGGTAATAGGTCGTTACAGTCTCCCTAATTTAAAGAAATTTCTTCCTCGAAATTAAAGTAAACATAAAGTTACCGTATTCTCGAAGAGAAATGGAAATTGCTCTTTCATGTAGGATTCCCACCCAGGTTAATTCCTCATCTTCGTGAAATTGCCATTTCACTTTAACCAAAAGAATCTCTTTGGTTCTCAGCCTCTGAATCTTACGATCAAATATCTGAATCAGTTGCTCATTGTAAGAAAAATCTTCCAGAAGATCAAATTCATTCCAATCAATTCTTGGAGTGAATCGAGTCTCCTTCTTGCGTACCATAAATACGTGAAAGACATTATGAACTCCGAAAAGCTGAGGAGGTAATTCTAACCTGTAAGCTATAAGACCAATTCTTTCTCGTACTCTGAACCATCCAATATACCTTAGAGCTAGCTTACTACACAACCTAAATCTATATAAACCCTTCATAGGTGAGACTTTCAATAGGACACAATTATCCTTTGAAAACTCCAAAACCTATAATGTTTGTCAGCGTATCTCTTTTATCTGAGTTGTGTCATCATCAAACACTAGTGAATATGTTGTATTCTCTCTGTGTAGTCCTGAATCAACTCTGGCCTTAATAAAATTGTATCTCTAACCTCTACCCAACACATCGGTGATCAACAAGGCCAACCATACAATGCCTTGAATAAAGTCATTCCAATACTAGTCTGATAACTATTATTATAAAGAACTCATACAGAGGAATATATTTCTCCCTGTTACCTCCAAACTCCAAGACACAAGCTTGAAACATATTCTCAAGTAACAATATCAACCGCTCAACCTGTCTGTTAGTTTGAGGATGGTATGCCGTACTGAGGTTAAACACAGTTCTCACCTGCCTCTGTAATTCACTCCATAACCTGGATGTGAATCTTCGATCCCTATCCTAAATAATCGACACTAGAACCCCGTGAAATCTCAATACTTCTCTTATGTACACATTGCATAAATGGTCAAGTGGATCTCGCATAGAAACTGGTGAGAAATGTGTAGATTTCATCAATCTGTCAACCATAACCCATATGGCATCATGTTTGCACTGACTCAAAGTAGAATGGAAACAAAATCCATCGATATATGTTCCAATTTCCACTCATGGATAGGCTGCGAATGTAATAACCCTCCAGGTTTCCTATGTTTAGCCTTAACGTTTTGATATATCTCACATTTCTTTATGAACTCGACAATGTCAGTCTTCATCTTCGGCTACCAATAAACACGTCTCATATCACAAGACATCTTAGTGTTACCTGGATGAATAGAGTAAAAAGGTCGATGAGATTCCCGTAGCAATTCCTGCCTCAATTAATCCTGAGCTGGAATCAATAATCTATCCCTGAATCGCAATGCCTCGTCGTCGAAAATTGACCAATCAGGGTGATCTATACTAGCTGCTAATCCTCAACGTGTTACATATTCCTGATAAGCTTTTTGACTATCAACCACTCGTTGAATCATCTCCGGTTCAGCATGAATATGAGCATAGAAGAACATATTAGTTGCTTTGGAACTAGCTCTCTTAGTTGATGATGTGCCAACTGAACTTTCATGAATCATCATCACTAAAGCTTCCTTAAGAAGTTTGAACTTAGAAGCTCTGGCAGTAGCTACGTTCTCTTTGGTTGTTCTTCTCCTACTCAAGGGATCACCAACCACATTTGCTTTGCCTAGGTGGTATTCCAGAGTGAAATCATAATCCTTGAGAAACCCAAACCACATACGCTATCTCATGTTCAATTCACTCTGAGTAAATAAGTATTTCAAACTCTTATGATATAAAAATACCGTGAACCTCTTGCCATACAGATAGTGCCTCCAAATATTCAAAGTAAAAACCACTGCAGCTAACTCAAGATCATGAACTGGATAATTTATTTCATAAATCTAGATTTGCCTCGAAGTATAAGCTACAACCCTACCTTCCTAAATCAGCACATAACCTAAGCTTGAATGAGAAACATCAGTATAAATAACCAACTCCTTCCCCATTTTAGGTAATGTAAGAACAAATCTCGTATTTAATTTATTTTTCAACTCCTTGAAAGCAGTTTTGCACTCATATGACCATGTAAAATTGATGTCTTTCTATGTTAGCCGAGTCATTGGCAGAGCAATACGAGAGAACCCTTAACAAATCATCTGTAATAACCTGATAACCCCAGAAAACTTAGAATCTCCGACATCGTGGTAGGAGTAGGCCAATCCCTGATTGCCTCAACCTTTGTTGGATCAATAGATATACCTTCGACATTAACTACATGTCCAAGAAATTCGACCAATGAAAACTAAAATTCGCACTTACTAAACTTGGCATACAACAAATTATCCTTTAGAGTCTGCAATGTAACTTTGAGGTAGTGCAAATGCTCTTCCTCAATTTTTGAATTGATCAACATATCATCAATAAACACGATGATAAACTGGTTAAGATAAGGTTTAAATACCTATGCATCAGATCTATAAACATAGCAGGAGCGTTAGTGAGTCCAAATGTCATCAATGTAAACTCGAAGTGCCCATAACGAGTACTGAAAGCCGTCTTTGAAATATCCTTATCCCTAATTCTTAGTTGATGATAACAAGAACTCAAATCAATCTTTGAGAAATATCTAGCACCCTTCAACTGATCAAACAAATCATCAATCCTGGGCAATGAATATTTGTTCTTGATAGTCACCCGATTCAACCGTTTATAATCAATACACATTCGTAAGGTTCTATCTTTCTTGTTCACAAAAAAATAGGTGATCCCCACGATGACATGCTAGGATGGATAAACCCTTTTTGAAGTGACTCCTCAAGCTGAGTCTGCAACTCGTGCAATTCCTTCGATGCCATACGGTAAGGAGGAATATATTTATATGTTTGGTGCTAAGAATAAGACCAACGATGAAGTCAATGACACATGGTGGTGGTAATCCAGGCAAGTCAGACAGAAAAACTTTTGAAAATTCACAAACAATGGGTATCTCATTAACCTTAAGTTATTGTCCAAGCTCTCCAAAGGTAACAACTCCCGCCATAACTTCTAAATCTCGAGGTGTAGCTTCCCTTCCACGAGTTATGAATCATGAATGATTATAGCCTTCATAGACTATAATATCAGAAAGGTTAGGTATGTGAAAGATCACCGTCTTATAGAAACAATTGATACTGGAATGATACGCTAATAACCAATCCATCCTTAGTAATGCATCAAATTCTAGGAACTCCATCACCCTTAAATCAATTGGAAGTTCGTTCTCCCCAATTTTTACTACACATCTTTCACAAATCAGGTTAGGATAAACTTTCTCACTCATTGTTGTGCTTAGAATAAAAAATGTATCGGCTCTAACTGATTTCAATTTCAATTCATCAACCATTATTCTAGCAATAAATGAAACTGTAGAACTAGCATCAATTAAAGTGTGCATATCTCAACCACAAATATTTAGTATACCTTCCACTAGTCTCTAGTTGGCCTATGGGTTTGCCTGCGCCACTGCATGAGCCTGTTCTCGTGCAGATGGTGTAATCCTGCCTATTGATGTGGCTGGTAGCATGGAACACTCCCTCGCAATATGCCCTGACTTCCCAAACCTGTAGCATATAATCCGTGCCTTCTACGGTAAACTATTGGCATGAGAAACGTGTTCTAATCCACTCAATTTTTGTGAAGACTGCACTCTACCATTGCCTCTACCTTTAGACTGAGATGGCGGCAATGGTGGTTTGGCTTATGAAACTTGAGAAACTGGCAGAACAGGTGCACTAACAAATATCGTTCATGTAGATCCTAATGGTGTAGCGGTGCCTACTACACTTCTCCTCCTCTTACCAGGTCGAAAATGAACAAATTCCTAGACTCTCTGACTTCCTGGATACTATAGTATCGGTTGTGGTGGTGGTGGTGCAACAACTGTTCTAGATGGTATGACTATAATGGCTACTTCAACTTCCATCACACTCTCAAATATAAAAGCGTAGCTAGTGGATGATGAGAAGAAACAACACCCTAATCTCATAGTTCAACCCACCAAGAAACAAGTCAATCTTGTTCTCCTCTAGCACTACCATCTTCGAGCAAATTCACTCAGCTTAGTGAACCTTCGTTCGTATTCCCTAACAAACATTTCTCCCTGCTTCAATTGAATAAATTCAGTATTTTTCCTGTTCTTGACTGATTTAGGGAAATACTGCCTATAAAATACTATCCGAAATTACGACCACGTTTCGACAGTCTTCCCTCTCTCTCCAAGGAATTCCATTACTTCTTTGTAGAGTCTATCAACAAAAAGGTGATCAGTTTAACCTTAAATCGGTCTTCAACATTGATAGCAACAAAAGATTGCTCCATTCCCTATATTCAGGTCTCAACTACCTTTTCCTCCATAGTGCTATCAAACCTCATAATATCATATTTCATAAATTCCTTATAACTTCTGAGGAACGCGGTCTTCTCAAAATCTTTGGCACCTTAACAACTATTTTCGGTACCTGAACCTATGGAACTACCGACTGAACTAGAGCTGCTACTATCTCAGCTCCTCCCTCAGCTTTGCTAACCTCGGGACTGGTTTCGGGTTGTGCCTCAAGTCGCCGTACTGGTAGTCCCATTTGAGGCGTCATCATCGCCATTAACTTGGCCTGAGACTCCATTAATTGTTTCATTTGCTGCTCCATTTTAGATTTCCACCGATCCTCTGTCTCCCTGTTACCCTGAGGTTCGGCCCTATGTGATCTTTTCCCTTGAACAACTATTAGATTTTGTAGTCAAATGAAAGATAAGATCATAAGGTAACATTTAGACAATTCAAGGAAATCATAACTATATAATATATTAATATGTGCAAAAAATAACGTATAATAGTATTTTCATTTTCATTTCTCCCCAAAATACGATGAAAACTATTTATTAAACCTAAGTTTATTTGTAACTCGAGACAAATCTCAAAGTCAATAAACATAGGTTTTGGTATGACAGATTATGCTATCATTCACTTTGAAATCATTCTAAAGTGAAATAGGGTTCAGAGCCAAATTCATGATACCACACCGTATCAACATTACCACTTTATTTCTAATAAAACCTGGCTCTGATACCAAGTTGTGACATCTCCTATACCGATTAGGGAAAATGTCAGGCCCGAAACCCTAATCAAGCCTGATAATCCGCAAGACATAACTAGAGCCAGCAACCTCTCCGTTTATAGTTGATAAACTCAACCTATATATTCATATCGAAATAATAAATCAAACTATTACGAATCGAAAAACTTAAAACTTTTTCGATATATACAAACATACGAAAATATAAAGTTTATCAAAACTTGAACCCATATATAAATCACCATAACCCTGTTTATATACATCAAAATAAGTCAAACGGAGTATATAAATACAAGAAGGTTCATTGCATCAAAGAGAAGACACGAAACTCCTAAATCTTTTTTTCCCTTTAGTCGAAGTGTCTGGTTGCGAACCTGAAATAATTAATTCGGTTGAGTGCTCCAACTTGCTCAGTAAGTAAGGATCCACAATAATCATCAACATTCCATATAGTAAACAAGGATATCATGCAATAACAACATGCACCAATGATATCTAACAAGAATATGAAAAACATATAGATTCAATACATAATCACATGCAAAGCAAGTAATTTGGACTATTACACTACGATCCCCCATTTTTATTTATAAAACTAGGGTCGATTACCCATCGACACTATTAATATGAGTTCTAGACCAACATAATGGCCGTTAAAATGTCTAGCCAATAGATTAATGCCCAATTGTTCTATCATAAACCCTCTAGTGAATATGTAACCTACACAGCCTATAAATTGAGTAGGATGTTACATATAGGCTAGGAAGCTAACCCATCTCCTATATCACCTCGTCTCAATTCCAGGATCTTACTCTCGTGAATCACAAGAACACCATTTTCCTTTTATTGAAAATAATCACAATATAAATAGTCCCCCATTCAATTCTAACAACTATATGAGCTATATATACTAAATAGCCAGACAATATTGATAAATAAGTGAATTCGTAATTACCTCAGGTTTAAGTTCCCATCTAATTTCCTAACTTTTCGATTCAATAATTCTCTCTCGGGTAACCAACACCTATTATAGACCAACTTTTTATTGTCAATTTTGGTCTATTATACTCTAATTAGAACCCCTAGGCCTAAAGCTCTCGACAAACCACCCAAATCTAATCAGTCGTGTCTTGATATGAGTGTGGATAACGTGCTATGTCCCGGAGCTAGCGCGCTATTCACACTACTGAACTTCATACATATTTTTAGGGTATGATAGTGCGCTATTAGTGTGTCAGTCATCTTTCCCAGTACACGTAGTGCGCTATAGCCAATGCCTAGCGCGCTATGCGCATTAGACCTACAACACCATCACACTTCGACTAATCCAAAATTGACCCAAACCACATTCAAAACATTATAAATAGTCACAAAACTTATCAAAACTAATCGAGAACAACCTCTAGTGAAATGAGAGACCATAATTGATCAACAAACAACTTAAACAACAACAATCTTAGCATTATCATCAATTCCAACTTTAATAAACACTAAAATAAATCATACCTATATGATGCTCACAAGTTGTTTGATTGATTAAGCTCCTCAATTAAGATTGATTCTGCACCTTAGATAACTTGTCTCGATCGATTTCAACCCCTAACCATTGTTTTCATTTCGATCAATCGTGTTTAGCCGATAAACATCAACTTTTTGGTTTATATATATAAATTTTTCTCGAGATACACATCACGTCATCTCGAGATTAATCGAGTAGTTGATGTGTTAAAGCGACATTAATTTTGACACATTTTGTACTTCCACTTCGTTCAAGAAGATTAAATAACCTATATAATTTCATATTTCTTTTTAATTTCAATATATATATATCCTTATATGTAAATATATATAACTCATGTATTTCTTTGCCAATAAATCCACCAGACATACCTACGTGTAGCCACGAGCATGCATATTCATGCCACGACGCCCTCATCACTCACTGTGTACCGGTAATTCATGGCTTATAGTGTATTTTATCAATTATAGATTTGTATATAACCCATTATTATACATAACCTATTTATATTTCAATCTCACAATCCAAACATCAAACAAACAAATACACGCACACTAATCGAGGTATGCCGATCCTAACTCTAAGCTTAACTCGGGTTAATTACTATTTAGATTAGTATTAATCACCAGCTTACGGTAACAGGTCGTTGCATGTAAATCATCAAAGATTCATTAAAAATAGTGATCTAGTCCTCAATTTCGAATTGACACAAAAAACTTCAATTTCTATGTTGTGTTTTAATCTCTCAATTTGATCTCAAATCCTAAATTCTAGCTCTCTATTGCATCAAAATCTTGATCTCTTCTAGATTTGCCTGTAAATTGTGATAGTGGGATGAGAAAATCCCACTAAGTCAAGTATTAATTTGTTGTGTTGTAATCTAATGTGTTATGCGTATCTCGAGGACTATCCTAGAGCTTTCATTTAAACTGTCCACATAACAATATGACTTTAATATGACACAAATCAATAACACATCATGCTTAGTTTCTTCAATCTTGGTCATCATTAGGTTGATCAAAGGTTTGAATAATTCATATCCAAACTATAGAACAACCATTTATTTGATTAATAATTCAAATAGTTAACTTAGGCGTACACTTAATTATGGTTGGAGCACTTAGAATCTTTTATTTACAATTTGTGGTCTTACCAACCCTCAGCTACCCGATACACAATGCCTCGCATTAGACACGCATTTAGAGGCGCACCATAGCCTATAATTCCGATTAAATCGACTTAGTTTATGGTTATATTACTTGGTTTAATTGGTCAACTAGTCATCTTAAGGGGAATTAGTTGTATTTTCTAGTGTATCCATAGTTTGCCTACCCGATACCTGTATTGACATACATTACGAAGTGAATACCCATCACATAGTCTCGCATGATATAGCAATACAAACATAAACATGCGATGTATTAATGAATAAACCTACAAATTTGCATCGCAAATAAGTAATCAATAGACAAACAACTAGTGCACCTAGGTCGACGTGTGTCCTAGCCTGTCCGCGAAGTCCACGTGAATCTGAGCTGCCATCCTAATATAAAATTACGCAATAAATAACAGCATTAATAAAATGGGTCGTTACACACTGCCTCATCGATTTGATTTTGACAGGGAGGGTTCAAGAGAGGCAGAGAGGGGATCGAAACCGAAATGGTGGGAAAGACCAACGATGATGAAGGTGAGCTATTGGTGTTTGTTGTAGTTGTTGTTGATTGTTGTTTTCTTGTTGCTGTCGGTCGTTAGATTGTTTGTTATGTTGGACATTAATGGAAGTTGAGGATGGGAGTTTGGTTTATATGATGGAGAAGATGGTAGGGGAATGGTTTCCCCTGTTCAAACCTAACTTGGGGTTGGGGTTGAAAGTCCAACCCCAACGAAATAAAAACTTAAAAAATGGATAGATGAAGCATAAATCATGATGAGGAAGAAGATGGGGTTTGATCCCCAGACCGGACCGAGTCTAGTTCAAGCGTCAAACTCCAATTAAAAAGAAAAGAGAAAAAAATGTTAGAAATTGAGAAAAATCTAAAACAAATCAGAGAAAAATCAGAAAAATATATTTTTGGACAAATAAATTGAAATAGTAGATTTTTATGAAAAATAGAGAATTTAGGATTTTATCGAGGATTTATATCGGGGTTTTCCTTGTAATGCGTATTACGATACTAAAAAATGTTTGAAATTTGGAAAAAAATTTAAAAGACTAGTCAAGGTTAATTTTTTATTTTGAACAATAATTTGAAGTCAAAATTGGGGTCTGGACATTCGAGGAGTTGATTTGGAGTGATTCCAAGTTTTTAGAACTTGAAAATATCAAAATAACTCAGAAATTGGTCGAAACCTTTAGAAATTCAAATAGGGAGCTTTTTCGGATTTCTTAATGATTCTAGGTAACATTGAGGATTCCAAAAGTACTCGAAATGAAGCTTGAAAAATAGGTTCAAAATACGTGAGAGCTAAAGAGCGTTATGTGAGGCTTTGCAATCAATTTTGAGTTGGTTTGGTGGTAAGTAAACCCTAGCATGATCTTTACTATTTAAGGAATTTATCTTTGTACATGTAATTGTATCATAGTCTACATTGCATTTTATATTCTTGGTCATTCATACATAGAGTGAGTGAGGGGAATAAGCTTGTTTCAAAGCCTAGTTTGATTGAAACTAGGTTTCAGTCCTGCCTCTATGTCGTCCAGTGAGACAAGTGAAGTCTAACATCGATAAGTTATCTCTGCATTTCGCGATCTCTTAAAATTGTCTCTCTACTATTTTTGGAAGTCGACATCTTATTATAGTTAGGATACAGTGACAGTGGATTACATGTCATGTTGATGCATATATCTTATTGTTTATTTGTAAATGCAATTACATTTCTTCATGTATCAGACTAACAATTGTAGGAGTACATATCAATTTTGGAATTTACTTTCCTGACATCTTTGAGTTATTTTTGATGATGTCAGATTCCATATGACGACAAGGGAAGAGTAGACAAGACTCGAAGATTGTGGTGATTGTTTTCACAAATTAAAGTAAATTCTTGTTTTAAATCGTTTGTATATTTTGTTTTGGGATTCTTGGGGTGAGTGTAGGACTTGAAGTCTCATTGAATGATTTTGATTCTCTTAAGTTAGTCTAAAACATGTTAAGAGGTTTATGTCTCAATCGTAGTCTATTTGGGATTGTAAAGTTGTAATTAAGTTAGCATAGACTCTAAGTTAATTTATAAATTTGATTTTGTTACATATTGTGAATTGTGGGAAGTCGTAAGTCCTTTAGGCCTCTTCCCAATTTTGTTTTCCATTAGGTGGAAGTTTTCTTGCAGGCTACTTTTAGTGGAGGTGCTGCCAAAATCTTTACAAAAATACGAGAGAATAATATGTATGATTTCCCAATTTGCTCCAATTAAGCAAATCATGAATTAAGTTTCAATGAGGATAAATTACAATTTGGAGCATTATTAAGGATTCAAATAAATATTATTTAGAGGTCAAAGTTAATAGAACGAATTAGGTGACTAGATTATTAGGAGATTAATACAATCTAGGATGGTCAGTTGTCTTAATGACGAGAGGGCTGACACTCCATCCGAGGAATCAAACACTGAAACACCATATCATCTCACATCTTCATATACCTATATCTTGCTCGATCCATCAAAAGAATAACATAATGTCATGGTCCAAATAATTAATACGAGTTTAACTCGTTAATCAGTACCAAATGACCTGTGACATGGGACCAGTAGCGAGATATGTGTCCCTACTGAGGCATGGTGGCCGAAGTAAATGTTATATTTGTGTGTTGTTTGCCTAATGTACTATACATGCGTAGACTACTAAATCATTTATGGGTATGCAGATACCGAGACAAGCGAGGACTTACCTCGTATTGCGTGTCGATGTGGGCCCGAGGTAGCAGCTCGCGGGGTAAGTGTAAATACTTAAATTTCATGTTTTAGTGAAGCCATATCAACAACATATGTATATATAGGCCAAAGTAAAGAATTAAAACAAACATCACTAGATAGGCACCTAGATACACACATTCATCTCTAGGAAGAGTGTCGCACATTAGAGTCACTTGAGAGTGACGTAAGGGACAAGTGGTGTGAGCAAGACCACATGATGTGCCTCGAGATACGAGTGTAGTCGGTGATGCGAGGCTCACAAACACACCAACCCAAATTGTATATATATATATATATATAGTCAAAGAACCTCAAAGGCTAAGTTTATCCCATTTGATCTCTCAACGTCGGTGGAGAGAAAGAAAAAAAAAATAGAGAAGAAGAAGAAACCGAAGATAGGAAGAATGAGAAATGAGAGAGAGAAAGAGATAAAGAGAGAAAGAGAGAGATCGAGACCGAAGAGGTGATCAGGGTGAGTTGATTTTCGTTGTTGGTTGTGTCGTTGTTGTTGTCGTGGCCATGGAGGTTTGTCCATGGAAGGTTCGACCTCCATGGCCGATATGTGTGAGGAGGAAGATGGAAGGGATGTCTCCCCTCCCATAGAATCCAGTTGGGGTTGGGGTTGGGAGCCAACCCCAACGCCTCACGAAAGAAAAAAAATACAGAGCACGAAGTGCTCTGTATGTCGAGAGGAAGGAGAAGATGGGTTGGGTGAACCGGGTTGGTTTGAAACCGGTTCGACCCGATTCAACCCAAACCCATATAAAAAGAACAAAAAAGAGAAAAAAAGAAGAGAATTGGGAAAATTTCCAAAAAAATTAGGAAAATTTTTAAAAAATTATATTTCAACAAAATAAATTGAAATCGATAATTTTTTTATGAAAAATAACATTTTGAAATCTTTGACGAGACTTTTACGGGGTTTATACCTCGAAAAGCGCGAAATTGGCAAATTTGTTTCGAACTCGATTTTGACCAATTTAAGAACTTGAAATAAATAATACTAAATCTAAATTGATAACTTGTCAAATGTTAGTGAACTCAAAAGGAGAATGCTAGAATTTGGGCACGCGTTTTCGAGTGTCGAAGGATTGACTAGGCTAGGACAAACGTGTGAATTGTAAGTAAACTGAGTGAGACATTTATTTACATTTCATTCCATTTATTCATTCATTCTCAGTTATTCGAACTGGATTTAACTTCGAAATCCATATGCTATGACTCATTTATTTCTCATTTTATGAAGTTGCTCATAGCATACTCTGTTGTTTATATACTATCATTGATTCTAATTCATATACTTTGTCATGTTGATTGTTGCATTTGGAAGTGGTGATATAGCATGCTATTAGGTTAGTTTGTTTATTTGGAATCTAATCCTTTGTGCATTAGTATGCAGTTACATATCTTGGATTCTATTACCAAGTCATTATTGAAAGTGAAAATGGTTCTTGTGGTTAAGGTCATTTGATGATAGAAATTCAGCTTTCATACGGGGGTCACTAGACTTTCTGGGATGTTAAGGAGTCTCTCCACTACCTTGCATGACACACGGGGTAACGTGCCTCGAACGGGGTAACCGATCCTCGGGGTTTATTGGCATAAGAATAACTTGGGTGAACATGACGAGTTTTAAAACTAGGGTATGTTAGCAAGTATACATTCCAGTGATCAATGACTAATTCACTTGGAATAGAAAAGACGTGATCGTAAGTACGACCTTTTGAAATTATGATATAAAGCTCAATTTGTAATGGAACGATATAGAGCAAAGCTCAAATTGTAATGGAAAGGCTGATGTGATGTAGCTCACTGCCGACCGACCCTAATCCATTACTACTTAGCCTTGAGTCAGTTGCATATTTGATTAACTCAAGTATCTATTTGCATGATGTTTCTTTCAGCTTAGTTGTTGTTTAATTTATGCCATTTGATACTTGTTTCCTATTTTGGGAATGTGGATCAATGTCTCTCAGTATTACTTAAAGAATCTCATGTACTCACCGTCTAGTTCGTGACGGTGGGTGCAGATCAGCCGAGTAGCAGACCAGGCAAAGAGAAGATTGGTGACTACCTCTGAGCCAGTGAAGGGCTGCTATGATATATTTTTGTACGTTTTATATTTTCTTGTATTACATTTTATATGTACATGATATTTTTAGTTTTTGGTTGAGTGATAGGAACATCTGACCAGACACATGTTGTATATATCAACAGTTTTGTTTATATATGGATGTGATCTCTATTTTCTAGTTTTTTGCACCAGTAACTTAATAAGACTCCCGTTGAATAATTTGTTAGATAAAAAATCTAAATTAACTCTAATTTATAGACAACCATACGTTAGTTAGTAGAACTATCTAGTTAACTGTAGGTGGTATCATAATTGGTAGGTGTTTAGGTGTTTAAATAAGGCTAAATAGTTCATTGTTAGGTCCTATAGGGGAAATTAAGGCTTAATTAAGGGATTAGGCCAAGGTGCTCTTATTTGGAGAAGGGGTTGTCACGGTTGGTATCAGAGCCATTGTTTTGAGAATTCATGGTTTACCACCAAAGCTTGATAAGCTTAAAATTGTAGAATATGGCGATTCTACAATATGATACCACAACAACAATAAGAACTAAAAGATTTAAGAAATGTAGAAACTAGATAATCTTAGTTAGTGGTGGAAAACCATATGATCTTTTCCTAGAAACTATTAGTTGGGAAGTGAGTTGGGGATTTGATATATCTATATATGTGTTAATTCTATTATATGTATATATGCGTTATCAACATAGTAGCTAATTCGCTTTCGTTATCCATTTGCAGTCAGAGATGACGGATTCACGTGATAGCGGTGATGCCGGCGGTGCGAGTGACAGTCAGCCTTTTATACCGTCAAAGGAGGACTTTCATAGATTTTCTAATTGTGTAGCTGCTCATGGTCAGCAGTTGGTAGAGTTCATTGCATTGATGACTTCCCGATTTGCTCTACCATCACAGCCAGCTCATACATTAGGTCCTACTGCGACTACTATTTCCACAGTACCGACCGTAGTGCCGATCGTACTTGCGATACTTGTGATAGCAGCTCCAGCAGTAGAGACAATGTCTACACCATTTTCCACACCTCCATCATCTAGTTCGACAAAAGTGGTTCGGTTAGTGAAGGACTTCATCAGACTGAAACTCGTATACTTCGATGGTCAGCGAGACTTTGAGAAGATTGAGAAGTGGGTCCTGTCTCAGGAGAAATTGCACAGAGTTTTGCGATTGAGGGTAGAATCAGAGCAGAGATATCTTCATACACCTTACAGTGAGACGCCAATATGTGGTGGCGTGTGACGATAACTGCTGAGGGAGAGTTTGAGGCTTGGGATGCTTTCAAGACTAAATTCCATCAGCAGTACTTCCCACCTGCGGTGATGAAGAAGTTGAGGTAGGAATTCATGAATCTGAGACAGGGAGCCGACGAGTCGGTGATGAGCTACCGAGACAGATACAACTATCTGAGGTAGTTTGCCAAAGATCTTGGGAATGAGGATGCAGATGATGTGCATCATGTTGGCGACGGACTGATCCCGGATATTGGTTTTTATATGGTCGGTTCAGGTGCCAGGACACTGGGAGAAATTTTTTGGCATGCACTTGCTCACGAGACATATTATATGAGTCGAGTTACTGAAGGGACACCCTTAGTATCCGCACTAACACTCGATCAGATTGCGGAGAATGAGCGGAGGAGACACAGGGCAAAGGACCAAAGAGATGGGATAGAGGTGTTCAGGGGGAAATTGTGCCTTTTATAGCATCTCCCACACCTTTGTAGATGATTGTGGGTAGACCTCCCGTACCACCACTAGTCAGACCTGCATTACCAGCTCCTTCTACGTCTACTTTACCAGCTTTACTAGCACCACAAGATCCACGTCAGCAACACGGTGGTAGAGGTAGAGGTAGAGGACGAGGACGAGATAGTTCCAGACCAGAGTAGAGACAGGCACAGGCATCTACACAAGCCCAAGATCGGACGCAGGTTCGGCTAGAGCAGTCACTTGTTTTCGATGTGGCTAGGTGGGACAGGTGATTCGAGACTGTCCACAGCAGCGATAGTGACTCCACCACAACGTCGAGAAGTCGTTCATGTGGTTGCACAGCCTGACGCAGACGCTACACGAAAACTCATGGAGGGTATGATTTCCATTTGTGGTCGACAGTCTTATGTTTTATTTGATTCGGGTTCTACAATCTCTTTCATTTTTAATCTCATGGTAGGCATATTAGGGTAGAAACCGGTTAGTTTTGGAGTAAATTTGATCTTGAATACTATAGCCAGAGATAGAGTGTACCCTAATTCTCTGGTAGAGAAATGTCAAATAGAGATCGATATGGTAGAGTTACCTGCGAACTTCGAGTGCTTAAATTCTTGGAATTCGACATGTTGCTAGAGATGGATTGGTTAGCATCATATCATGCTCATATCAATTATTTTGTGAAAACAGTGATATTTGAGATTTTAAGGCGTCTAGTATTCATGTATAGCGTTAGTAGACAACGTTAGTAGACCGAGAGCCGATGGCACTTAAGGTTGGCTTGCGACTAGTGGGTTTATGGAGACTCTGGTATCAGTATATATCGTTACAGAGAGTCATGGACCTAAACTTGAAGAGATTCCAGTTATGTGTGAGATTCCGGACGTGTTTCCGGAAGACTTACCTGGATTACCACCACCGAGGGAGATCGATTTCATTATTGAGTTGGTGCCCGGTACGAAACTGATATCCATACCACCATATCACATGACTCCATGAGAATTGGAAGAATTGAGGAAACAGTTGCAAGAACTGAGCGAGAAGGGATTCATCACACCATCGATATCACCATAGGGAGCACCAGTCCTATTTGTGAAGAAGGACGGTACTTTGAGACCGTGTATTGATTACAGACAATTGAACAAGGTCACAATCAAGAACAAGTATCCATTACCACGTATTGACGATTTATTTGATCAGCTGAGAGGAGGGCAATTTTTCTCCAAGATAGAATTACAATCAGGGTATCATCAGCTGAGGATTAAGGAGGGTGATAGATACATAACAACTTTTAGTACGAGGTATGGAAACTATCAGTTCACCGTTATGTCATTTCGTTTGACTAATGCTCCTGCCATGTTTATGGATTTGATGCATCGAGTTATGAGACTATTTCTTGACCACTTTGTGATCATTTTTAAAGATGATATATTGGTGTACTCGAGAACTTAAGAAGATCACGAGCAGCACCTCAAAGAAACATTGCAGACTTTGAGGGAGTACAACTATATGCCAAATTCAGTAAGTGTGAATTTTGGTTGTCTGCAGGGTTAAATTTTTGGGACATGTTGTTGGAGTAACAAGTATTGCTATAGATCCAGCAAAGATTCAAGCGATTTGGGATTGGCCAGCGCCAACGTCAGTGACTGAGATTCGGAGTTTTCTAGTAGCAGGATATTACCAAAGGTTCGTGAAGGATTTTTTGAAGATCACTTCACCCATGACCAAGTTGACCCAGAAAGACGTTAAGTTTTAGTGGTCTGAGGAATGCGAGGAGGCATTGGCTCAACTAAAGAAATTGTTGACTACCGCACCAATGTTGATATTGCCAAAGGATGGAAAGAGTTTCATGGTGTACATAGATGCTTCTCGTATGGGTTTAGGTTGTGTGTTGATGTAAGAGAAAGGCACAGTGGCCTATGCATCAAGATAACCGAAGATGCATGAGAAGAATTATCCGACTCATGATTTAGAGTTGGCAACGGTAGTGTTTGCTCAGAAGATATGAAGACATTATCTGTATGGAGAGAAGTTCACACTCTATACTAACCATAAGAGTTTGAAATATCTCTTCACATAGAAAGAACTGAATATGAGACGGCGTAGATGGTTAGAATTTTTGAAAGACTATGACTTTTCTCTGGAATATCATCCAGGAAAAGCTAATGTCATTGCAGATGCGTTGAGTAGGATTCCAACCGGAGATGCCGAGATGTTTAGTTGTCATATGACGCACGTGTATGGCATACTCGAGGCAGCGATGATGAGTCGGTCATATATTCCTAACGACACCCAGGTCCTGATTTTTGCTCAAGTGAGGCTTTATATAGTGTCGACTCAGATAGTATCAAAGGATCAGAAAACTGACATTCTATATTCGAGATTCAATGAGTTAGCCCATAGTCCCGAGTGTACTGACTGGAATGAGATGGTAGATCAATGTCTTAGATTTTGAGGCAGATTATGGATATCGGCAGTGGCAGAGCTGAGAGATTAGATTCTTTAGGATTCATATCGTTCCCATTTCACTGTTCATCGAGGAAAGAATAAAATATACCATGATATGGAGAGACTTTTTGGTGGCCTGGGATGAAAACAAACATATCAGAGTTTATCAGGAACTGTGGGATCTGCCAGTAGGTGAAGGCAGAGCATCGTATACTTGGAGGATTATTATAGCCGCTTCTTATTCCACGATGGAAGTGGGAAGACATAGCCATGGATTTTGTTCTAGGATTGTCGAGGACTGTTTATCGACATGATTCCATCTGGGTGATTGTGGACAGATTGACGAAATCTGCCTATTTCATACCAGTTGTAGCTCATTACACATTTGACCAGTTGAGTGTATTGTTCGAGAGAGAGATTATCAGGCTGCATGGGGTACCTTTGACAATTACGTCAGATAGAGATGCTATGTATACATCCAGAATGTGGCTGAGTATGCAGGAGCAGTATGGTACACGCTTACAGTTTAACACAACCTTTCACCCTCAGATTGATGGGCATACTGATATGCTCAAGGCACGTGTACTTAAGTTTGGCGGATCATGGAAAAAGTATTTACCATTGTGTGAATTTGCATACCATAACACTTATAAGGAGAACATTGAAATGGCACCATTTGAGGCGTTATATGGCAGACCATGTCGCTCACCATCTTGTTGGGCTTAGCGGAAGATCGAGATTTGTTAGGGCTTGAAATTGTTGTCAATCACACAGAAGACAGATTCACCAGAAGCTTAAAGGAGCTCAAGAGAGGTAAAAGAAGTATGCAGACACGTATCGCAACGATATCACGTACAATGATGGAGCTTTAGTGTATCTAAAGGTTTCTTTTCGTAAGGGTCATCATCGATTTGGTTTGAACGACAAATTAGCGCTGAGATTCATCGGGCCTTTTAAAATCAAGAAATGGGTTGGAAAGGTTGCATATAAGCTAGAATTACCTCCATAGATGTTGAAAACTCATCCATTGTTTCATATCTCGATACTTCACCTAGCTAAATCAAAGGCAAGTGAGAGACCGACTATGGATTTTAGTCAGATTGATTTGAGTGAAGATATCTCATATGAAGAGCAACCGGTTCAAATCTTTCATCTAAGGGTACAACAGTTGAGAGGCACTCATGGAGATTCAGAACTCACTTAGGAACGGGAAGACTATATGCGAGATAGATTTTCGTACCTTTTCGAGTCAGATATCGCTTTAAATTCATTTACTTTAAGTTCGAGGATGAACTCCCTATTAATTGGAAAGTATTGTCATGACCCAAATGATTAATATGAGTTTAACTCGTTAATCATGACCAAATGACTCATAAGTTGGGACCCTCAGCGAAATACGTGTCCCTACCGATGCACGGTGGCCGAGGTAAATGTTATATTTGTGTGTTGTTTGCCTAGTGTACTGTACATGTGTAAACTACTAAGTCATTTACTGGTATGCAGATACCGAGATGAGCAGGGACTTACATCGTGTTGCGTGACAACGTAGGCCCCAGGTAGCTGCTCGTAGGGTAAGTGTAAATACTTAAATTTCATGTCTTAGTGAAGCCACATCAACAACATATATGTAAATGGGCCAAAGTAAAGAATTAAAACAAACATCCCTAGATAGGCACTTAGATACACACACTCATCTCTAGGAAGAGTGTCACACATTAGAGTCACTTGAGAGTGATACAAGGGACAAGTGGTGTAAGCAAGACCACATGATGTGCCTTGAAATACGAGTGTGGTTGGAGATGTGAGGCTCACAAGCACACCAACCCAAATTGTATATATATAGAGTCAAAGAACCCCAAAGTCTAAGTTTATGCCATTTGATCTCTCAAAGTCGGTGGAGAGAAAGAAAAAGCAAACAAACAGAGAAGAAGAAGAAACTGAAGAGATGAAGAAGGAGAAATGAGAGAAAGAAATAAAGAGAGAAATACCGAGACAGAAGAGGCGATTAAGGTGAGTTGATTTTCATTGTTGGTTGTGTCGTTGTTGTTATCGTGGTCATGGAGGTTCGACCATGGAAGGTTCGACCTCCATGGCCGAAATGTGTGAAAAGGGAGACGGCAGGGGTGTCTCCTCTGCCATCGAATCTAGTTGGGGTTGGGAGCCAACCCCAACCCCTCAAGAAAAAAAAATACAGAGCACGAAGTGCTCTCTGTATGTCGATAGGAAGGAGAAGATGGGTCGGGTGAACCGGGCCAGTTTAAAACTGGTTCGGCCCGGCTCAACCTAAACCCATATATATTTATATATATATATATATAAGGAATAAAAAAGAGAAAAAAGAGGAAAATTGGGAAAAACTCCAGAAAAATTCTGAAAAATTATACTTCGACAAAATAAATAGAAATTGATAAATTTCTCTGAAAATAACATTTCAAATATTTTAACGAGACTTTTACCAGGTTTGTACCTCGAAAAGCCCGAAAGTGGCAAATTGGTCTCGAACTCGATTTTGACCAATTTAGGAATTTTAAATAATTAATATTGAATCTAAATTGATAACTTGTCAAATTTTAGGGAACTCAAAAGGAGAACGCAGAATTTGGGCACGCATTTCCGAGTGTCAAATGATCGACTAGGCTAGGACAAACGTGTGAATTGTAAGTAAATTGAGTGAGACATTTATTTACATTTCATTCCATTTATTTATTCATTCTCAATTATTCGAACTAAATCTTCCTTTGAAATTCATATGCTATGACTTGTTTATTTCCCATTTTATGACGTTGCTCATAGCATACTCTGTAGTTTATATACTATCATTGATTCCAATTCCTATACTTTGTCATATTGATTGTTGTGTTTGGAAGTCAGTGATATAGCATGCTAGTATGTTAGTTTGTTTATTCCGACTCTAATCCGTTATGCATTAGTATGCAGTTACATCTATTGGATTCTATTACCGAGTCATTATTGAAAGCGAAAGTGGTTCTTGTGGTTAGGGTCATTTGATGATAGAAATTCAGCTTTCATACGGGGTCACTAGACTTTTCGGGATGTTAGGGAATTTCTCCACTACCTTGCATGACACACGGGGTAACGTGCCTCGAACGGGGTAACAGGACTTTGGGATTTGTTGGCATAAGAATGACTTGGGTGAGCATGATGAGTTTTAAAACTCGAGTATGTTAGCAAGTATACATTCCGGTGACAACTAATTCACTTAGAATAGAAAAGGCGTAATCGTAAGTACGACCTTTTGAAATTAAGATATAGAGCTTAATTTGTAATGGAATGATATAGAGCATAGCTCAAATTGTAGCGGAAAGGCCGATGTGAGGTAGTTCACGGCCGACCGACCCTAATCTATTACTACTTAGCCTTGAGTCAGTTGCATATTTGGTTAACTCAAGTATTCTTTGCACATTGTTTCTTTTAGCTTAGTTGCTATTTAAATTATGTCATTCGATACTTGTTGCCTATTTTGGGAATGTGGATCAATGTCTCTCGGTATTACTTAAAGAATCTCATGTACTCACCGTCTAGTTTGTGAAGGTAGGTGCAGATCAGCCGAGTAGCAGACCAGGCAAAGAGAAGATTGGTGACTACCTCTGAGCCAGTGAAGGACTGCTACGCATATTTTTGTACGTTTTATATTTTTTCTTATTACATTTTATATGTACATGTTAGTTTTACTTTTGGGTTGAGTGATAGGAACATCTGACCAGACACATGTTGTATATATCAACTCTTTTGTTTACATATGCATGTAATCTCTATTTTCTGGTTTTTCCACAATAGGTTAGGCCTTAGGATCTAATTTCCACTACAAAAAAACAGCAAATCAGAAACGGAATTAGAAACGGAAATAAGTCCCGTTTCTAAATAAAAAAGTTAGCGACGGAATTGAGACGGAAACATTCAGAGACGGATTTGAGACGGATCAGAGACGGAATTAGAGACGGAATTAGAGACGGAATTAAATTCCGTCTCTAAAAAATGGCGCCAACATTCCCACCAAAACTTTATTTTGTTATACCCGTTCATCAAATCTCGAGATTTGTGACAACAAATCTCGAGATTTCTCTTTACCCCCTCCAAAACCCCCTCGTCGTCCTCCCCACCACCGAAAGCCACCGAAAGCCCTAACCAAGCAAACCCACCACGCGATTCGATCTCATCGTCTTCGTCGTCTTTCCTCTATACTCTCGTCTCTCCTCTCTGGTCGCGCCGTCTCTCCGGTCACCGGCTCCCAAATCTCCAACCCCCAACAAATCCGGCGTCTCTGTTCCGTTGCTCTCAACTCTCTCTCTTTGGTCTCTCCGTCTCTCTCCGATCCACCGCCCCCAAATCCCCAACCCCCAACAAGTCGTCCTCGCACTACATTGCTCCCTGGTAGCGCTGCCCTGCTCTGGTCCTGTTCAGTTTTCTTGCACCATTTCAGTCCGCGCCTTTGCTCCTCTCGGCTCTCAGTTCGTGCTCTCATTCGGTCCCCTCTTCGATCTCTGTTTGGTGGTATTGTGCTCTCATTCATTCCGCGCCTCGCTGTGCTTGATTGGTGAGTTCTCCCTCTTTCCTCTCGAACCATTATTTTTGTGAATTGGTAGTGACATGTTATGTAGGTGTTCCTTGCTATTTTATCATATCTTGATGTTGGTTTACCTATTTAAATGTATAATTTAAATAAATTTGATTTGGTTGTAACTTTACCAGTATGTCTCCCTTGCTATTGTATGATATCTTGATATGTATAACTATTCAGCTATCATAAGTATATCTTGATGTCTTTGTTATATGTTCGGTGTCTCTCTTGATGTGTTATGTAGGTGTTCAACTAACATTTATAAAAAGAACAAGTTTCCACTTCCTTTCAGTCTAATGAAATCAAGAATTTTCGTTCGATATTTTTGTTCAAATTTATCATGTTAGGCATTGTTTTTTTTCTTTGCTATTTTATTATGTTTGGTTATGCTATTCTGAAATGCCAAAAAATTGATAATAGGTGCAATGATCTGAAATATGAAAATCTAATTCTGAATATACTAGGTATTACTTTGATCATAGTTCTTCGCATGATTCTTGATCTCATTCAAGAGCTTAGTGAACGAAGTGATGGTTGTGGCTATGTCTTCATCGGAGCCAACTCTGAAAGTCTCATAGTGCCCCTCGATTATCAACTTTTTTCTTCACTTGATGTTTACCTTTATAATGTACCCTAAGCTTCTCCTTCACTTCCTTAGTTGTTTGACAAGCCCTAACTCTGTTAAATTTGTTCTCATAAAGCGAGGAAAAAAAATTATTCATGGCTTGATCATTGGAGAGCTCAATCTTGGTCTCCTCAATGATGTATTCTCTCATGGCCCTATTCGGTGGACTGTACCTATTCTCAATTGACTCCCACAAAAGTCTAATTTTCACCCTAATGTAGAACTTCATCCTTACTTTCCAATGAGCATAGTTGGTATAGATAAAAAACACTTTGAATTTTCAACTCCCTATCCTTAGTTCAATGAAATGTTAAAACAATTACTTTCTAATCCAGGCATCTTACATATTTATGATGAGGTAAATAATCCAGTTAGAGGAATATCGAATAAATGTTGTTGTACTTTGCATTTCGTGCCTTGAATTGCATTCAAACATTAATATTTAGCAAGATATATCCTATCTTTTTTTTTATATAAATCGGCCTTAATTCATAACTACTAACATTTCCAAAAAGCATTGATAATTCATTCCTTGTTTACCAAACTCGCGTGTACAAATCCTCGTTTACTTTCTTATCACTAATCATTTTTTCATCAGAATTCTAAGCAGATCAATTCTAAGATTATTTTCAATCAAAATATTTAAAAAATGATGCAGATAATATTTAAGCACAACATTAGATATTAAAGTAAATTTGATCTATCACCATTCTAGCATTTCTTAATAAAACCTATAATTATATAAGTCATTCCATGACTAGAGTGATCTAATTACATCTATCATCATATGAAAAGAGACATTACATTACAATACGATCATAAATGAAACTTGACACATCGTGTAACGCTGACTAGTTAGAAAATTAATGACTTTCTAACTTTGTCAATTTATTATCTATTCATGAGTTCAACAAGAACCTCGTTCTTTCACTTAGCTATCAATTTCTTCTAGATTGTCTTGATCGCTATTCCGATTTACACTATTCTCCAATTAGTGAGATTTCCTATCATCTTAATCATTATTATTTCATTACTTGAATAGACAACCGGCTCGACGACGGTTACGTTCAAATAGGAATGTCGTCTACAAGTAGAGACTGAATGTATAACCGGCTCGACAACGGTTACGTTCGAATTGAATTCGCGGCGAAGGTTAAAGAATTCATATCATTTGCCAAACAACATTGTCCTACATACCAAAGTGAAAGGAAGATTAGATGTCCGTGCAATTTTAAGAAATGTCGACTTGTACCGTACCTGGACGTCGAAACGGTTGAGTACCACATATGTAGGTATGGATTTGTCCCGGGATATCATTGTTGGTACGAACATGGTGAGAACGGAGATGAAGGCCCGCAAAACTTTTACCAAATGGATAGCCATATCGATGATGCTGATGTGGGAGGATACGATCCGACACCTTACCGCGAGATGCTACACAACGTGGCAGGTCCAAGTTTCAATTTGAATCACGTGGAAGAATCACCAAACCCCCAAGCACGCCAACTATATGACATGATTGATGCAAGTAGGGAACAATTGTGGCCTGGTTGCAAAACCATGACAACGTTGTCCGCAATGGCAAGATTACTTGCGATCAAGTCTGAACATCATATATCTGAACGAGGGTATAATGAAATCATTAAACTCATGAAGGATTGTTTGCCAAATGACAACTCATTGGTTGAAAATTTTTATGCCACTAAAAGACTAATGCGAGGTCTAGGTCTACTGTTGAGAAAATAGATTGTTGTGAGGACCAATGTATGCTTTATTGGGGAGTGGACTCTGAGTTGACGTCATGTAAATTTTGTGGGAAATCACGCTACATTGCACATCGACGAGGTCGTGGTCGGAACACAAAAAATCGCCCTTGCAAAAAAATGTACTACTTCCCTTTGGGCCCTCGGTTGCAACGATTGTATGCGTCGAGTCAACGAAAAACATATGCGATGGCATGGAGATCATTCCTCGCCAGAAGATGTTATGCAACACTGTTCTGATTCGATTGCTTGGAGACATTTTAATGACGTCAATAGAGACTTCGCCGCCGAGGTTCGGAATGTTCGTTTAGGATTGTGCACTGATGGTTTTCAAGTATTTGGGCTTTCTGAGAAATCGTACTCTTCGTGGCCCGTGATTTTGACTCCTTACAACCTTCCACCATCGATGTGCATGAAATCTGAGTTTATGTTCTTAACGGTTATCGTTCCTGGACCGACCAGCCCAAAGCAGAAAATCGACGTGTTCCTTCTACCGCTTGTGAAAGAGTTGCAAGATTTATGAAACAATGGGGTGATTACATACGACGTCTCCACCAAGACAAATTTTCTCATGCGAGTTGCCCTTTTATGGACTGTTAGTGATTTCCCTGCATATAGCATGTTGTCCGGTTGGAGCACACACGGTAAGTACGCTTGTCCATATTGTATGGAAGATACAAATGCATTTCAATTGCGAAATGGTGGTAAGACATCGTGGTTCGACTGTCACCATCGTTTCTTGGCGAAGTCATCACTATTAAGGAAAGACAAAAAAAATTTCATTAGAGGCAAAATGGTCATAAATGATGATCTGCCCGCTTTGTGTTCTGGTGAAGAAATTTTGGCAGAAATTGAATCGTTAGACTTGATGAAGGTGACAGAAATCGGAGCTGAATCTGTGAATGGGCGGATAGCTAAGAATTCGGGATGGAGGAAGAAAAACATATTCTGGGACTTGCCGTATTGGAAGACAAACTTGATCCGCCACAACTTAGATGTCATGCACATTGAGAAAAATATTTTTGACAACATATTCAACACTATTATGTGTGTACCGGGCAAGAGTAAGGACAATGCAAAATCGAGGCAAGATATTCGTGAATATTGTCACCGACCTTCTCTACACATTGATTCGGCGACAAATACTTACGTCCTTGGGTGCTATGCTCTTGATACATCAAAAAAACAAAAATTGTGCGAGTGGGTTGAAAAGTTGCGTTTTCCTGATGGTTACGCATCGAATCTTGGTCGATGTGTGGGTCCAAAGAAACTGCGAATGTTCGGCATGAAGAGCCATGATTGTCATATATTCATGCAACGGTTGATACCAATTGCATTCAGAGAACTCCTCCCAAACCCAGGTTTGGGTTGCAATTAGCGAATTAAGCCTTTTTTTCCGATCCCTAATTGCGAAATGTGTCAGTATCCAAGATATGGAGGTCTTAGAGTCTGAAATACGAAAAATCATTTGCAAGTTGGAAAAAATATTCCCTCAAAGCTTATTTGACTCTATGGAACACCTACCAATCCACTTGGCCTACGAGGCCCGTCTGGCCGGTCCCGTTCAATTTCGATGGATGTATCAATTTGAGAGGTACTATCTTGAGCCCTTGAAATTATTTTCCCATTCAATATGTTTTATATCAACATTTCCTATAACATTCATACAGGTACCTTAAACATTTGAAGAACAATGTGCGAAACAAAGCTAAGGTTGAGGGCTCCATGTGTAATGCTTATTTGGTCAAAGAGGTCACATCCTTTTGTTCTTACTACTTCGAAGATCACGTCTTTACGTTGCATGACAAAGTGCCACGTAACGACGATGGCGGTCTCGGGCCCACACCGAACTTCGTCGGCAATTTCTCAATTTTCACTTATCCTGGTCGACCCATGGGCAAGTCGAAGGAGCGGTACTTAACAGAGCAGGAGTATAATGCCGCTCATTCGTACATACTGCTCAATCGTCCAGAGATCGCTCCTTACGTCCAGTATGTCCGTCACTTTCATTCAATAATGCAGTACATTCATTGTTCATATTTTAGTAAGACAACCTACTTACATGTTCGTTTCTTCTAGGATATTCGTCGATGAAATCACTCAAGCAATGGGGGAGTCGAAAGTTGATAGTAGTCTAGAGCACAACTTCCCCATTTGGTTTCAAACATATGTAAGGTCATTACTTTTGTACGTTATAGATTCATAAATTTCTTCCATAAGTAACGTGTCATATTGCATTTCTAATTTTTTTTTAATAGGCTCGGAATTCTATAGTTGACGAGACGCTCGTTGATCTTTCTGTTGGTCCTAGTCGATCATGTACTGTCTACCCTGGTTACCTTGTTAATGGGTATAAGTTCCACTCCGCAACATATGACGTTAATAGATCGACGCAGAGCAGCGGTATTTTGGTGAAGGGTTCAAACTAAGTCGATGTTTCCCATAACTATTATGGAGTACTGCAAGAGGTTGTGGAGATTGAGTATACCGGCCTCAAGCGTGTGGTCTTGTTTAAGTGTGAATGGTATGACCCTACACCGAATCATGGTGTGAGGACTCACCCAACACTTCAATTGGTAGAGGTTCATCGAAGTCGACGATATAACAACTACGAGCCATTTGTACTAGCAATGCAAGCCACTCAAGTATACTACCTTTCGTACCCTTCTATGAGGAACGACCGACGAGAATGGCTAGTAGTTTGTTGCTGTCAGCCAAAATTCGCTGACGAGGAAACTAGTAAAGACGATAATGACCAGGGCTCGGCAGATATTGCTTTCCAAGATGGGATGCCCACCACGTGCATAGTCGATGATGCAATCGCCGATATCAACAATCTGGATGATCCGACTGGGACTCGATTCATTGTTGAAGCGGGTCCAAGTGAAGAAGTTTATAGTGGAGATGATTCAGAAGAAGAATCCTCACCTCTTACTCATGAGAGTGAATTTGAAACGGATGATAGCGAATAATGTATGTATATGATATGTCAACGTCCAATAATGTAGTTACTTTTATCAGCATGGATCCTGTGTTATTAAGTCCAATCATTTAGACTTAATTTCTAATTTTTGTATGCCCTCATTCTCTGATGTTTTATTGCTATTTTGTTAGGTTTCATGGCGTGAGGTGGTCATCCCCCACGTCGAGGTTTCCCATTGGGAGGACATCGTCCAGGCGGAAGAGGTGCAGCACCGACCTCTGGCGGTGAAATACCGACTGGGCCTCATGGTCAGGCCACACGAGGGGTCCATAGAGGTCGTGGCGGTCGAGGTCGTGGGTCGATACCTGCATTATAGATTCCGACTTCTCGGTCTCTCGAGCACGATACAGCCGCAGCGTCACCTTCCCCTTCCATACCGTCGGCGTCGTCGATACCATCATTGTCGTCATCAAGGACTATACCAAATATGCACTTCCGGTCACCATCGCCGACATCAAGGACTCCTTTACCCATGAGGCCTGCACCCCCAGCCACAGCATCACCGGCGGCATCCCCACAAGACGACGTAAGAGCAGGGTTGGAGGTGACAGGCCCTCCGCGGCCACCTCAGAGGACAGGGATGGAGCCCCCTCGCGTTCAGGGGATCCCTATCAGACTGATTGCCAATGATACGTAAGTTTGTGTTTGACTCTTATATGTCGTTTTAAATATGGATGTCAATTATTGAAGAAGTAGTTAAGGTGATATGCATGTTCATGAAACACAGGGAGTTGCATCCTTCGCATTTTTGTGCACGGAGGATGACAAAAGTTTTCAAACGATGGATGATTCCTTGAAGGGTATTGTTGGAAGTCGGTACCGCCTCATCATAAAGACCAATACTGGCGCCAATGGAAGGTAAACAAGACTACTAAATGCCTTATGATTTATACTATTTTCTCAATGTCTCGTAACAATAGCAATCACCAATTTGTAGGTATTTTTTAGATGGGATGACGCGATTCCCGAGGATCTCATTCGAGCGGCGTACGACAGGCTTGCAGGCACAAGGTACACCGCATTGATGCACAAGTTAAAGAAGAATCGTGTGCAGCCAGTTTATGTTACAGAGGAGGCATGGAGGAGATACTTGGAGTACTGGGAGAGCGAGGACTTCCAGGCCAGGTCTAGGCAAGCGATGGAGAATAGGAACACTGAGGTCGAAGGCCCTGGGACTGGACCCTCGAAGCACGGTGGTGGTTCCGTGTCTTTTGTGACTACCTAAGAAAGATTGGTAAGTTTTTTGTAACATCTTGGATATTTTTTACATTTATACACTTGTTCACTATGCTTGGTCCTGCACGCAGACTGATTCATCCGAGACGCCACCGACTGTGAATGAATTGTATTTGCATCTCCACACCGTAAATCACGACAAGATGACATTCATCGATACTAGATCATAGCGGTTCTATGTAAGTATAGAAATTATATGTAAAATAGTATTAAGTTTACTTTAACCCATATCATGTATTTTGTTTGTTGTTCATATCTGCAGGATAGGCTCCAGAGCAGACCTTAGGAGCTGACCCAGGCTACACCGGACCAATCGGTGGATGACGAGGTGGTGTACCTCAATGTGGCGGGTGAGTGTCCCAAAGGACGTGTCTACGGACTCGGGTCCTTAGGGAGAAAGAAGAGGAGATACGGAGATCCTGGTGCTAGCACGTCGGAGATGCCGGATGTGGTGCCGCGGGCAGAGTTCAATGTCGTTGCGGAGCAATTACGAAAGGTTATGGAGTTCATGCAGCAGCATCTCGGGATGAACATGGAGGAAGCAGGCCTAGCTCAGCAACAACCACCACCATTTCCACCACCACCGCCACCTCATGACCAGCAACGGTTGCCGCAAATAGATCCGGTCGATCCACCACAACAAGGGGACAATGTTGAGCGTGAGACGTAAGCGTGGCTCTCGAGAGATGAGCAACTTGGTGATACATAGGTATTTTACTTGTTGTTTGTGTAAATTCTTAGATTAAACGTTTGCCTTGGTAGACAACTTTAGCAATTCTTCGAATTACTTTATGATTGACACTTCTTTTTGTGCATATTTAGATTGATATTCCATAATTTATCGTGGATTTTACTTTTTTGACCTTTTCCTCCCCAAATTTTTTTTTTGTAAAGTAAAATATACTATAACTACAGAATGTTTGCATAATCCATGGGAGAAGAAAACTTGCTGGCTGTTGTGTGCAAGTCTTATGGCGTTGCAGGTTATCTCGAGTGCTATGATGAAGAAAGTGGTAGAATTGATAGGGAACAACATTTTCATGCAATAGCAAATGAATTTGGGAAATCGATAAAGGCTCATTTTTCGTTCATCTGTGTTGAGAACATGTAGGCTCTTGTTCTTCTATTATCGCATGTCCCTAGAAGAACAAGAGCCTACATGTTCTCAACACAGATGACTGAAAAACGACACTTTATCGATTTCCCAAATTCATTTGCTATGGCATGAAGATGTTGCTCCCCGTCAATTCTACCACGTTCTTCATCATAGCACTCGAGAGAACCTGCAACGGCATAAGATTTGCACACAACAGCCAGCATATTTTCTTCTCCCATGGATTCTGCAAACATTCTGTACTTATAGTATATTTTACTTAACATAAAAAAAAAATTTTGGGGAGGAAAAGTTAAAAAAACTAAAATCCATGATAACTTATGCATGAACTGGGCTTCCAAGGCAACTAAGATATACAGAGGATAAAGGAAGAATACATTTACCTGCAATTCATGGTGAACTCGTTCATCTCAAAGGTATGCATCCAATAATCTAGGTTCTGATAAAAAATACTATCTCAGCTTGATCCATGGTAACAAATGGCTATTTGACATTACTCCTTTTAGCCATTGCATGCTAATTTGTTTTCGATTCCATGGTGGTTTGTTGAAGCCTGATGTAGTGGAAGGTACTGATGATGAAGTTCCTTAGTTCTTTTTTTGCAGTTTTCAACATGTTGCTATTTGTTAGTTGTTGAGCTACCTATCTCATGTTGTAACAGAGAGTTTGGAGTTTGCCTTCTTTGGGACCTCACCGAGACAAGCAAGAGAGACGATGGCATTGATCTTTTGAAAGACAAGCAAGCTCTTCAAATAGCGCCTCACTCGAGGCTCGAGAAAGCTAAAATGGACCTTTCATCTTTGACTCAAACCAACATTAGGTATTATATTTTTTCTTTATGCTTTGCTTCTTCTTCATTTTTTTCTTTTCGACAAATTGTACTTAATAATTTATTAATTGTTTATATATTTGATAGTTTGCCTTTCATCACTCAAGCTACTTTAGATGGTCCTAAACACATTGAAACCACTATTACAAGGGCAAAGTTTGAGGAGTTGTGTTCTGACCTCCTCGACAGGTATTGCAATCATTTCCATACTGAATACGTTTATAGCTGTATAGTTTTACTGAGATGCTGCCTTCTTCTTCATTTTTTTTTTCTGGGATTATTACTTTTTTTGGAAGGCTTAAAACCCCAGTTGAGAATTCCTTGAGGGATGATGTAATGCGTCACTTCTTTTCTTCTTTAGATTAACACTTGCAATGGTTGGTATTGTGATTAATTTACACCTACCAATCCCAATAGTCCTAAGCTGTGGACTGAAAATTGGACTGGCTGGTTAGTTAATTCGCATTATATTCACTGTTTCCATAAATCCCAAGAAAGTTTTCTGATCTTATATATCATTTTTCCTAAGAAGAAAATTACTTTGCTCAATTCAGGTTCATGGCTGGGGTGAGCCAGATCCTCACAGAAACAAATTACCAGATTGCAATGGTAGTTGCTTACAATACTGCCAAAGTAATTGTTATATATGGCTATTAGACATTACTCCTTTTAGCCATTGCATGCTACTTTTTGGCTGCTTGGTTTCTATCGTATTATTTTTTACTTGCATATGGTGTTGATCGCTGTGAAAGGATTATTGTTTCACTGTTTCGGAGATCATTGGTAGATGACAGAGTTAACTCTAGAACTTGTTGATTCTATGTAAACTTCCTGCCTTCTGGTTTGATTGTTTAGATTTCTTTGGGTTAGAAGAAAGTTCCCTTGGTTGAAGATATCATTTTAAGTAAGATCATTGGTCTTGTTTAGTTTGGACTGGTTGGTGTTCTATCTCGTTCTTCTATCTTCTTTGGTGCTACTTTACGCCTTAGCTCTCCCATGTTGGGGTTTTTAAGGGTTTGTTTGATTTGTTGTCTTGGTCTTCTAGGTAATGCGGGATGCCTTCTTACTAGTCACTTCAGAAAGAAGGTTTGATGGGATTGTGAAGTCATTGGATTGATTGATTCTAGAGAAGGGTTAGTTATTGTGCTCATAATGATTAAAGATTGTTTGTGGTGTTTAGCATTTAGTGTTGGGTGAGAGATTTCAATGTCGCTTTTTGCAAACTTATTCTTCTATTGTCCTTTTTTTGTGTAATGTTGTTGTCTTGTTGATCTGTTGTTTATGCTGCTGAGATTTGTGGGGACATATGTCTTCTATTTGCTGCTTGATTTTGCTAGAATATGGTCTATGTAAAGGTTTTGGGAATATTGTTAGTATATTTGAAGGTGCGTCATGGAAGCGATGAGCCAATGAGTTTGCTTGTTTATTAGTAGTATGTAGATACATGTCATCCAATCACTTATATAATTTGCGCTGTGATCACGATCTGTTCCCTACTTGCTTGATAAATCTTAGGTTTATAGAAATTGTTTAGACTGAAACAACTACGGGTTTATTGGGGTTTGATCGCGAATGATCCCATTTGTTTGAAATTCTGAAATGAACTAAAATGTTTTTCAAATTGACCAACTGGAATGGCCTAGGTAACTCTGCAAGACCAATACCAGGCAGAAATGGTAGGATGGTGGAAGTGATCTGGTGAGCTTTTGGTGTTCTTTGGTGAAATGTTTGTTTGGATTCGGCATGAAGGGCAGTTGATCCTCTCTCTTCTGTTTCAAATGGAATCAATGAGTAACTCTCTTCAATTTTGATAATTTTAGCTAGGATTATGGATATAACTTGGAGAAATAATAGCTACAGTGACACCCCAAAGTCACAACAACAACAAAACTTGAGTCCTAAATCAGTTATGCTCACTGCTCCTACTTTTTTTTTGAAGCTTTCTTATTCTATTTGTATGGATTTTATCACCCATTTGCTGTTGCATCCAGTGTTGGTGGATGAGATGATGACTTTCTTTCGAGATTGATGGATGTGAATCTTGCTTTGATAAAGGTTTGTGCTTAACTTTCAGTTTTTACCTTTTAGCATTCTTGCACTTCACCATTATCATATACATGTTGAAATGCATGCCTTACAAAGCTTGATAAATAATCCAACTCAACTTAATGACCCATTTAACCCTGACAGAGAGGCTGGGAAAATAGAGGGCTTTGTGAGGACCGTTGATCCTCTCTGTTCTGCTATGTTTTTTTTAATGCAGCAGATCAAGGAAGAGGTGCACATTTCAATGTACGTATACTATCTTCAAATGAGTTTTTTTTTCTTGAGTGCAGGAGAGGACCTCAGCTGGTTTTATTTTATTTTTTTAGTAGGAACACATGGCCGGTATTGTAATGGAGCACACAAGGCAGTGTTGGTGGATGGATGATGACTTTCTTTCAAGATTGATGGATGTGAATCTTGCTTTGATAAAGGTTTGTGCTTAACTTTCGCTTTTTACCTTTTAGCATTCTTGCACTTCACCATTATCATATACATGTTGAAATGCATGCCTTACAAAGCTTGATAAATAATCCAACTCAACTTAATGACCCATTTAACCCTGATAGAGAGGCTGGGAAAATAGAGGGCTTTGTGAGGGCTGTTGATCCTCTCTCGTTCTCGCTATGTTTTTTTTTTAATGCAGCAGATCAAGGAAGAGGTGCACATTTCAATGTACGTATACTATCTTCAAATGAGTTTTTTTTTTCTTGACTGCAGGAGAGGACCTCAGCTGGTTTTTTTTTTTTTTTGAGTAGGAACACATGGCTGGTATTGTAATGGAGCACAAAGCAGTAGTTGGTGGATGAGATGATGACTTTCTTTCAAGATTGATGGATGTGAATCTTGCTTAGATAAAGGTTTGTGCTTAACTTTCGCTTTTTACCTTTTAGCATTCTTGCACTTCACCATTATCATATACATGTTGAAATGCATGCCTTACAAAGCTTGATAAATAATCCAACTCAAGCGAAGGAGTTCAATTCTTCTTGTTTTAATGCTAAAAGCTCCATGTTATTCTCATTGCACCTATTACAATCCCCATAATGTTGTTAATGCTTTGATCTTAATTTTCAAAGAACTAAATCAAAGTCAACAATGCGTGTGTTGTTTCTACTTTGTTTCAGTGTTTTATTAGGACTTGTTGTCGTTGTTGTCTTCTTTTGAATTGAATGAAAATTGGGTCTCCCTAAGGAATTTCATGTATTGACTATGGTGTTGTATTTAATGTTTAATATGAGTTAATTTTCTTTCATGTTCCTTATTAGCTCTAGTACTCTCTACCTACATATGTGTTGAATTGACAAAAGACCAAAGCAAACTCAATCGTAAAGAAATTAAAAAATAGGTTCCAAGCCTACTTTTTATGTATAATTATTATTACTTTCTATGTTTCTTCAAATCCACCATTTTTCTCATTCGCTTCCAATGTACTATCGAGTTCAATAATCTCTCCTTTGCCTACTTTTTTCAGGTGCATAATCACTGGTTGTTGTCTTCAGATGGAGAATCAGAAATGCTTCAAAGCTGCGTTATAGTTATTATATGAAGTCCTTTTTGCTATTCTTATTCTGACCAGACATGTTGGAGTGTTGGTGATTAGATGTGTTGAACATTAGATGGATTTTGTTCTTGGTTATTAAACTTAATTCTTTATGTGCATATTTATAGGATTGTAAGTGTTCTATTTTTTTGGTTGTTGAACAATAGGATTGGTGGTTTTTATGTATACTTCCAAATTTGGAGCTTTTGTAATACATGACAATTTTCCGTGGATATATAAATTTTTTTGCAAATTTTGAGTTTCACATTTTTTCTTTCTCTTTTGAATATTTGTTGATATATATTGTCGATGTATGAATGTGCAATTTGGCTTTTTTGTGGGATGTTAGCACCCCAAGGAGTTGTTGGAGGGTGCAGGCGATGGAGTAGGTCATATGGTTGCAATTTGAATTTTTAGGTTGGAGAACCAATTGGATTATGTTTCTGTGTCATAATTAAACAAAACAGAAAATTAGAGACGGATTAGCAACGGAAGTCAAACATTCCGTTGCTATTCCGTCTCTAATTTTCCAGAAATATATGTATGAATCACAAACGGATCAGAGACGGAAATAAGAATTCCGTCTCTGATTCCATCGCTAATCAGAAACGGATTCAGAGACGGAATCAGAAACGGAAAAATCCGTCTCTGATTCTGTTTCTGATTAGCGACGGAATCAGAGACGGAATATTTGCATTCCGTCTCTGATTCCATCTCTGATTCCGTTGCTGATTATAAACGGAATCAGAGATGGAATTCATAAATTTATTAATTCCATCTCTGATTTCGTTGCTAATCAGTAACGGAATCAGAGACGGAATGCAATTACAAATGTACCATTTCGAAAAAAATTCCATTTATGTTCCGCCTTTGTTCCGTTTCTAATTTCCGTCTCTAAATCCGTATCTAATCAGAAACGGAATTTTTTCGTCTCTATTCCGTCTCTAATCAGAAACGGAATCAATTTTTCATTTCTGATCGAATCAGCGACGACGTTTTCAGAGACGGAATTGATTCCGTCTCTGTTCCGTTTCTGATTGCAATTAGAGACGGAATTTTTGCAAATCAGAGACGGAAAATTCCATTTCTGATTTGTTGTTTTTTTGTAGCGTTCCACCAGTAATGAAATAAGACTCCCGCTGAATAATTTGTTAGATTGAAAATCTAAATTAACTCTGATTTATAAACAACCATAGGTTAGTCAATAGAACTATCTAGTTAACTGTAGGTGGTATCATAATTGGCAGGTGTTTAAGTGTTTAAATAAAGTTGACTAGTTCCTTGTTTGGTCCTATAAGGGAGATTAAGGCTTAATTAATGGATTAGGCCTGGCAGTGCCCTTGTTTGGAGAAGGGGTTGTCACACATAACCTCACAGACATGAATTTACCGACTTGATCAATCTATCAACTACAACTTCCATTATTTTATGTCGATGCCAAATTATAGTTAATTTCATTACACAACTCCCAATTATGTTATCCTGCTACCATAAAATGTAGACAAGAATTTACTTGACCCTTCAGGTTTTTATTATCCAGTATCAACCTATTCAATAACTTTCATATCTCTTTATGAATTTAACAACATATATCACCCCCTCAGACAATCCATAATTTTCTTGTATACCTCAATACGATATGACATTGTCTGTATAACCAATATAAAGAGATCCATGAGATCATCAAAGTAATTTTTGCCCAAAACTCTTTCCTGAACTGGAATTTTCTTTTTAATCTAAAAATCTAATACGTCTAGCATAATTTCATTAGATAGTCTAATTAGGATATTAACTCTTAATAGCCAAACCCTGACGTATTAATTGGTTCCCATTAGACTTTTTAATCACCTTATCACCCAATTAATCAAACACTTGCTCAGCTCCAATCTATGCTTCAAAGAATAGATCTATAATTATTAATTTCGACAACTCAGTTGATGAAGTGTCGGCAAGCTTTATTTCATCATCATTATTATAGATACATCTTAAGAGATAATACTGAGAAATTCCTATTATAATTATAATTTTCAGTTATTTTCTCTATTCAAGTATTGATAACATCAATCACTTTGTGTGGGTGATTTCTTAGAGTGAATTCATTATATTCATGAATTTAAGTTACTTCACCTTTAATTTCTTTCACTCCGATAACTATACTATTCAAACTCTCATAGCTTGAAGATTTCCAAATCACATCACACAAACTAATTGGTTTTCATCATTTTTATTTGTCTTCTAGTGTTTCTTCTAAGATTCTCTAATTTTAAGGATCACTAAAAGTCTCTTTAAATCCCTTTTCACTTGGTTAAGTCTATATTTTAAACCCTACGATGAATAAATGAACTTGTGCAACATATTCACTTGAATAGATTCACAAATAAGTTGGGATCTACACCCATATTTTATAATCCTAAGTCTTAGTTCTAAGATTTATCTTTGCAATTCATTTAATTCATCGTTTGAAATATATTTCAAGCTTTTATTCTATAAGTGATGCCTTAAATTGTTTGATACAACTACCAAAACAATTATTTTGTAATAGTTTTTCTCCAACATCCTTGAACTATATAACAATATAAACTACATACTTTTGCTTCGTTGTGTAAATACACAGATACCTAACATAAAGTATTAGGCTAAACCTTTAACTTTTTCCATATTCCAGGTATAACCAAGGAATTATTGTAGTTAAACTACATTTCATTTTCCTCTCAAGGTATCTTTGTGTCATTTAAAACTTATCTCAATTTAACTCTTAGGTTAATTGAACATACAACATAACCATATGACAAATCTTTGTATACCTTGTTTGTATCATTCAATTATTTCACGATATCACTACCCTTATGATTATGTGTTGAATATAAGACAATTTATTGATTGTCTCAGTCCGTGTAAAATCTATTGACTCGCAATTCACATTCAACACATGTTTGAGTGACTTAAATTTGAAGCTTAGTATTTGCACTTGCAATATTTGGTGTAAACCAATTTATCATCAGGGCTTACATAACTCTGCGATAATGCTTGTGCTTTATCTAATTCTTAAATCCATTCATATTATCATTAGTAACATAATGATAATCTTATTCCAATAGAGTTCAACAACCCTACTTTTTCATTTATGAACATAACGTGAGCTCTAGTGAGTTTTCATGGTTTCTACTTTGATTTCTATCATAATCGAGCCATTACTTGACTTTATTTTCATATTTTCATAATTTTGATCTTAAACTAATGATAATCAAATCTCAATCAACTCTTAAGGACAACTAGTTTCATTTAATTGAACAAATGAGTTGTTGATTCTAGGCATGAATATTCATTATTGGCTTCATTTAAATCATCTCATCACTCGAGTTGAGTTCTCAAACTTATATAATTTTTATAATACATTAAGTAAAGCGGAATTAATATTGTCTTAACCTTAGAAATCAAGAAATTGATGAGTTTTGTTTCAAATTGTCACAAAACTCCAAGAGAATATGATAAACAAACTTCTTGAAACTTTTGGGAATCACAAATTTTACTCGTCAAGCTTGAATTCTCATCATGAACCCACTACGATTCTAAAAGATGTTCAAACCATTAAATCTCGAATGATAGCCTCGTTTTATGAATAATTTTTTGTAAAAATTTAGAAATTTGTACAATTTTCTATTAATAGTAGCAATTAATACCAATTTTCTTGATATATGCTTACCTATTCATTCTAGTGTCATATGGCCTTATTTCGGTTCTCAAATCCTTAAACTCCTTGACAACTCACTCTCCAATTTAGACTACACCAGTCTAAAAGATTAGAATAGAACATCTCACTAGCTCACCGTCATGTTCTAACTCAAACTATACAAATTTTCAACTTTATTTTTTCCTCTGAAATCACCATAAAAGTGATAGAAGTTCGATAGATATGATAGAGTTAACTAACACCACGAATTTTCCACAATCTTTCAACTATCATCTCTCACTACGAATCTTCACTTTTTAATGTAATTTCTCGCAATTAAGATCATTTTCTTATATCCCAACATTGATCTACACCTCAATCTGGTAATCTCATGTTTCATTTATTGCGTATGGATCCACCAAAACGTAATCCTTTTCCTTTTTATCATTCTATTAGTGAGTGTAGTTAAACCATAACAACACTAATAAGCTTTTTCTTATTTTAATTTTATCTTCGGTATGCACGATTACACCACAACAATACTGAAAATTTTTTTCATCATTCAAATATGGACTAGTACCATATCTAGAATCTTATACTCCATAATAGCTTATGAAGTATGAATAAACTAGTGGTTCCCTAACCTCAACTAGGTTCTTATCATCATTTACCACTAATTCTCTCATTGAATCATATTTAATCTTATCTACTAGTCTCGATACTATTGCATTTCCTACTTAAAGTAAATAATCACCTTTGGTTTACCTTGGAAATCACTTCTTTATTAGCTTCCATTCTTCTAATATAAGTCTCAAACTCCAGGTCCGATCGATCTTTCTACACTAACTATTATTAATCTAATAATATCAATGAGAATAAAGATCATTAGGGACTATCCAATATGATAAGAGTTTAATTTTTTGTCATCATATGATTTCTTATGTATTTCCTTCTTTCATATACTATTGAGATTTAGGTTTTTACCAACCCTAAACCTCGATACTTTCTCAACTCTGAGATGTCGATGGATACAAACTGTAACGACCTAAAAATTTAACTTGTGCCACGTGCCAAGTCAGGGTCTTATGTGGGACCCACTCGTCAGAATACGTATGTCCGAATCTTAGGTGGAGACACCGAGGCATGATATTTTTCTGTGATGTGTGTATATCGAAATACTAATTGTTTAGAAAGGTATATGCAGAGAATTCGCTGAGTCGAAACACGAACGGGGACGCGCCTCTAGTTGCATGTCGACGTGAGACCGAGGTAGCGGCTTAATGTGGCTATAGTGATTTTAATGTGGTTACATTAAAATTAAAATTGAAAAAAAAGATCGAATAAGAAGAGAAATAGGAGAAAAGAGAGAAAGAGAGAAAGAGAGAGAGAGAGAGAGGACAAAGAGAGGAGTAGCGCGATAGAAGCGCGACGGAGCTCCGGGCCGCGGATGGCGGCTTCAGCGAGACAGAAATCCGGCTAGGCGAGCAATCGTTGCGGAGATTTAGGCAAAGCCGTGGACGGTAGCGGCGCAGCGGTGTCAGCTTGCAGCGGCATAGCTCCAGTGACTTTGGCGGGTAACGGCGACTTCGGCGAAGGCTCGACATGACAAAGATCACCCAGAGCGAGGCGAGAGATGACAGCGGCGTGACGACGGCGGCGTCGGCGCAGCAGCAGCGACGTCGGCGACGAGACGCAGCTGCGCAGCAACGGCAAGTGCGGTGGGTGTGGCGAGGCGCGATGCGCGCAGCGCGGCTTTCTTAAAATGCGACATCGACAACAGCACGGTGAACGTAGTGGAGCAACTGCACGCTGGCGCGTTGTTTCGGACCGATAGATCCTCGACGAGGGGTGTGATTCGACGAAGATCGACGACGCGATTGATTCAAATGGATTTTGAAGGCCATGGTGAGGTTTAAGTTAAGTAATTTGTTTGTGATTTGAATGACTTAGTAAATTAGACTTAAAAAAGGTATATATGGACATCAAGGACTTAGCATGCTATAGTCGGGTGTCGGGTGCGCATATCGAGGCATGAACGGGATATTTTGAGGACGATTTGGATAGTTCGCTAAAAATGTAAGTAAACCAGCTAGGACCTTGTACAGTAGTTTCCTTTCACTTTATTGGCTATTGTTGTTCACTGCTTTGTGATAGTTTCCTTTCACTTTATTGACTATTATTGTTCACTGCTTGGTGATAGCTATCTTTGAAATTGTTGTTGGTTGAATGGTCCATTGGCAAGTGAGTCATGGTACTGTTTATCTATGGTATGAGCTCTTATCTGGACACCGTCGATACCTCATAATTAAGCACTTATCCAGTCTGTGGATATCTCATAGTCGCAAGGGTCAGGGCTGGGAGGTAGGTGTCTCGTCCTTAACCCAAGTCTACTGGGCTTTTGCCGTGACTCAACGACTTTTTGGTCGAGACTCCTTGTTGTTTTTTTTTATATTCGGACCATGACTAATCGATTGATCATTTACCATTTTTTGTATTCATGCGTTCCTTATTTGTTTCTTTCGATATGCATGAATTCAACTGCTTTAGTTATTTAAAAATGTTGTATATATGCCATACTGGATTTTACTTACCTGGGCTCATCATTCACGTGTTTGACTGAGTGCAGATCTACGGTCCAAAGAAGGGAAGGCTCCATAGCTGGGTGAATATTTAGTATATCTGGTATTTACTCTCCTCTGGTGATGGTATATTTATGCAGGGTTCCACAATTAGGTTGTCCAACTCTTTTAACGTTATTGTTAAGTTATTTAATGTAGTATTGCTTCCACTAAATTGTAAAACTTGCAAAATATTAATAACTCAACTTAAAACTTTTGAATTTACTGATAATGATTTATTGGAAGGCTGACTAAGTCTGCGTTGACCTTGCGAGACTGGCTCGGGGGTCCACGTGGGCTTAGGCCGGGCGGGGCCCAGTTTGTGGAAAATTTGGGCCATCACAGTTGGTATCAGAGCCTAGGTTTAGAAACCTAGATGGTTTAAGGCAATATGATACCAACACGGTTGGTATCAGAGCCTGGTTTTGGGAATCTCACGGCTTAAAACATTGTGATACCATTGTCACAGTTAGTATCAGAGCTAAGGTTTTACATTTAGCTCGTGATTAACCCACAACCAGCATAAGACACAAACCAGCAGAAGTTGGCAACCCTGAACTTATAGTAGAACCCTATGATTCTGACTTAAGTATTCGTTGGGAAGTGATGAGAGTTGGGGAAAAATAAAAATGTATCCAATATGGTATATTTGTTGTGTTGTAATATATATATATATACGATATCGATAATTATACACTTATTCGAGGATTCGTGGCTATTAAAAAAGAGACGACGTTTCAGACCGGGTCTATGAATGATCGTGGGGCTGCAGGTTCACGGTTTGCTAGTGTTGAGGAGTTGCATACTCAGTTAGACAGAATTGTATCGCACGACCAGCAAGTGCAGGAAATTATTCGATTGTTAAGGGCACAGGCTACACCGTCGTCGTCTATGTCAACAACGTTAGTTATTCAGGCCGAGCGTGTTTTTACAGTTCACACCCCACATGAAACATCTCCAGTTCAAGCAGGGCATACAGTGGCCGAGGAGGCATAGGTTCAGGTTGAGCTCGTACTTCCTATATCCGAGACACTACATGAGGATACGCCGAACACGCCGACTGATACGAGTGTTAGGGCTACAATTGAAGCGAGGCAGACTCGTGAGTTTCATGAGGCATTTTCCAGATAAGTGGCACTAGGGGTACTAACCTTGAGGCGACAGATATATAGCTACGTGAAGATACATGATGTACTGGATATACCAGCCCAAATACAGCTGAGTATCTCATCAACTCCACTGGTCGGCGAGGTCGATGTCTGGTTGCGTACTACGGAGGTGTCGATGGGAACAGTCTGTAACTTGAAGATGACTGAGTTTCAGACCACTTGATAGGGGATCGGGGAGTCGGTTGCAATATATGGATCAGTATATACGCGTGATGAAGTATGCTGGGGGTACGGCTGACACAGACACCGACCAAGCATACTACGTCATTTACGGCTTCCTGGACTTTATTAGTTATGTTGGGTGACGACGGTTTCGAGCACAGTACAGAGGCTTAAGCGAGGGCTATGGCTGGCGAGAGCTTTGGGAGCACACGCACCGGAGTACCAGTCACGTTATCGCATTGTTATAGTCTGTGCGAGGGTCTGGAAATGATCGAAGGAAAATGAGATTTAGACGGTCGTGGCTAAGAGTTACGCCAGTGCATTTCAGCAGCCAACACCATCAGGTCCTCAGCATCAGTACAATCAGAAGGTTGATGGTAGAGGTAGTGGCCAGAGACAGAGTCAGAGTTCCTGTCAACTGTTGAGACAGGGATAGAGGTCTAGTCAAACACAGGGACAGGGACAGGCACAACATGTTCCATATGGACCGAGATTTCAACGTACTTATTTGGGATTGTAGACAACCATGTCACTTTACTAGTACGTGTTCAAGGCCGCGGGCAGGCACAACAGAGCTAGAAGCAGATTCATGTTGAGACCCACTCGATCAAAAAGACGACGGGGCGGTCATAGAGTTTGACTTACGTCCCGCGGACATACTGCGGATATGAGTGACGGTGGATCATGAGACTAATAGTTCCGTTGTATTACGATATATGTTGCAAGGATGTTGCCTTGACATATATTGATGGGAAGAGACAAATGGTGTGTTTTTTTCCTGGAGGTCTTGGAGGAGCCCAGCTCGTCACAGAGGAGCCCAACTTGTCGCGGAGGAGCCCGACCCTACAAAGTATGATAGGGGTATGGCCTTGGGAGAGTATGGCCTTGGACGAGTATGGCCTTGGGCGGGTATGGCCTTGGGTCTTCATTCATAACACACTATCTTCCTTTGAGAATTGCATGAATTTCGAGGACAAAATATTGATTGTTTACAGTCTTTTGTATTCATGCGTTCCCTGTTCATTTCTTTCGACATGCATGAATTCGATTGCTTTAGTTATTTCGAAATCTGTATATATGTCCTACTGGCTTTTACTTACCCGGGCTCGTCATTCTCGTGTTTGACAGAGTGCAGATCTACGGTCCAACAAGGGGAAGGCTCCATAGCTAGTGAATCTTTAGTATATCTTGTATTTACTTTCCTCTGGTGATGGTATATTTATTTAGGGCTCTACAATTAAGTTGTCCAACTCTTTCAACATTATTGTTGAGTTATTTATTGTAGTATTGATTCTGCTAAATTGTAAAACTTACAAAATATTAATAACTCAACTTAAAACTTTTGAATTTATTGATAATGATGGATTGGAAGGCTGACTAGGTCTGTGTTGACCTTGCGAGACTAGCTCGGGGGTCCCCATGGGCTTAGGCAGGGCAAGGCCCAGTTTGTGGAAAATTGGGGCCGTCACACAAACCATCTTATAATATTTATATTGCCTTCCTTTGTTATAATACACCATCTATTCATTGGATTCCAAGACAAGGATGGGAGATAAGACCTTCAAGATAACGTATAAGAAAGACATTATAGTTATATCTATCACATTGATATAATACATCACAATGCATAACATTACTCAGTCTTTTATTTTTCATTATCTCCAAAACTACAATAAAAATCGTTTATTAAGTCCCAGGTTATTAATAACTTGAGAACAAATCTCCAAGTCATTGAACCTAGACTTTTATTCAGTTTACAAGTAATGATTTCATGTTCTGACACCAAACTGTATCAGAGCTATTCTTGATTCTCAAACAATTCAAGAATAAGGAAGCTATCTCTATAACCTGGCTCTGATACTAACTGTAGCATCCCCTATCTCAATTAGGGCGATACCCGACCTGAAACCCTAATTAAGCCCGAGTACACCAACGATCTCAATTAGAGTAACAATACAACCGTTCTTCATACCTGATAATCGCAATACAATATATCTTATTTCGAATAAATAATTGAAAACATAGCGGAATTAAAGCTTTTTCGATAAAACACAAATATACAAAAATCGCCATAAACCTCTGTCGTAAAACCATATCCCTTCCCTGTTTATTATAAAATAATAATTTAATACAATATATAAATAGTAGAGAAATCAATTTACCATAGAAAAGACTATAAACTCATAATCTTCTCTATTCCTGAGTCGAAGAACACGTCGACAATCTGAAATTTTAATTAGGGAATGAGCTCTCTAACTTGCTAAGTAAGTTTATCAACTAATATCAATGCATCAATGAATAGCAATATGAATCCAATACATATCTATTTAGACATTAAAATGATATATCAATAGATAACGAAATGCAAGTTCATAGGTCAATTGCAACTGTACTCGTGACTTGTATTTTCATTTCAAAACTAAGCTGTAAACTCCCATTACCTAGAATTACAGTCTACAAAAACTCACACGTTGGTCGACATGTGAATTATGTGGTGTATCCAGGCATAGTGTAGCTACCAACTCAATTAGGAAAGCAACAATCGGGTACCTCAAGGTTTCTAAAGGGAAAGTGCTAGAAATGATATAACACTTCCATCGTCACTCCAGTCCAATTCATATGTCATACCTATTCGTGAGAATTTGACATAAAAACGAGTTCAAGTCAGAGTACATTGCCTCATTCCTAGTCTATAATGCTATATGAACTAAATATACTAATTACGTTGCATATAAGATAAGAATGCGAGTCTCACTTACCTGTGCCGAGCTTTCATAACTTTTTACTAATTTATTCAACTCCCAAAATCCATATACTTTTCCCCGTCGATTGAGAACTTAAATTAAACCAATTTTCATCAACTTGTGTATGATATCCAGTAGTTATAACTCCTAAAATGGCCTCATTTGAATTCAGAACCAATTTGCCACTTTTAAGGTCAATCCAACCATTTCATGTTTTTTGAGCTAAAACTCCGGTATAAAGTCTGATAGAATACCAAATTCTTCATTTTTCATAGAAATTCACTAATTTTTATTTATTTAGTCAAAATATTATTTTTCTTGATTTTTTTATTTTTATAGTTTTTACGAATTTCCAGCATTTTTTATAATTTTAGAAAGGAGGGGTTTGGCCTTGAACTGGGCTGAACTGAGTTCGCTCAACTGAGCCGAACCAAGCTCGGTTCAGGGCCAACCTTTCTTCCTCAAAATCCAACCCTTGCAATCCAAATCTCTCAGTTTTTTATTATTTCTTTTGCTGGTGTTGGGTTTAACCTAACCCCGAGGCACTCTTGGGGAGGGGAGATGACTCCCATGCCCTCTCATTCCTTAGATGAACATCAGTTTGTCTGAGCCTCCCATCTCCAACAATTAACACCGCCACCACCACCAACAACAACGACAACAACCAACATAACACAACTCACATTCGTCGTCTTCATTTGATCCCTCTATCTCGATCTCGAACTCTCTTTTTTCTTCCACTATCTTGTTACCTCACTTACTTTCGATTTCAATTTTGAAAACCAAATTGAATGAGGTCGTTATGTTATGTGTTTGGATAAATATAAAATGTCCTTCAGATTCTTACATACAAATCTCGAGGCCAATCCTAACGTGAATGAAAGTGTGACTACTTAATGTGACAACAATTTTGACACATGCATATATATTGATTATTCTTGAGATGTGGTTGCACACATCTCAAGGCATGAAAGAATCTCTCTATATTACTATATATATAAATATATTGATAACTATGCATTTTGCACCTATAAATTCACCATGCATGCCAACGACCACTTTTGGGCATGTACATTATTGTACGTCCCAAGTGTGTCACTAAAGGTGTGCACGGGCAGGGCTCGGGCTTGCCCGACCCTTAAAAAAAACTAAAGACCATGGACATGGCCTTAAACATGCCTTTTGGCTAAAAATTCTAGATACCTATATTTTGTCTTATCTTTAATCTTTTATTCCTATAGTAAGTATTGTTTAAACTTATTTCTAGTAATGTTTCCCAGCAACTCTACCTATGATTGATGTTGAGAATATGCAAAAGTTTTTTTTTTCTTTTTTTTTGTCGATTATTATTATTATTAGGACTTTCTTCCTTTTTCGTTGTGTATTTTCCCGAGTTATATTGTGCTATGATACCAAATTTATCACACATCGATAACGAGATATTCACAAAATCAAGATGGACTGCCCACATGGCCAATACCGAGTATAACTGAATATTGGGAAATATACTATAAAACTTATTTATTTATTTATTTTATAATGAGTTTACACTGTTTCTTAATATTACATAGCACGCTCACGCTCTCCACATCATTATCGGTATTTTACATTATTTATTCAACACGGTCATCCTTGACCATTATACATTACTTAAATAACATAAACAGCTTCCGACCTGGTTAGGATTCATATATCACCCTGTAATTAAAATTTGGTGGACCACAACATCTACATTGGTAGACAATTATAGCCCGTCGGCTTGAATCTCGTATGTTGATAGTTAGGACAATAGCAAGGTAATAAAAGTGTCAGTGTTAAGACGTATATAAAGAATTAACAACAAGTAATAAAAAATCACCTTATCAAATCTTCGAACAAGAATTTTACAAGGTTCATTCTCTACTTAATAACAAAAGAAACAAAGATTGTAAACATCCATTCATGCGCCAACGCGGCTGGCCATGCCCTTCCCTCTTCGCATTTGCTTTCATTATGTCGTTGAAATCCCCAACAACACACCAGGGATCATCAGATCGATTCGCCAGTTCCCTCAACAATCCCACGATGCTCGTCGTCGCGGAGCATCCGAATAGCCATAGAAGCCCGTCAATCGGAACGTACGCATACCTTGAAGAGAGACTGAAGTATCGATGTAATTAGATGAGGAAGAAACAATCTGAACTTGCTCCTCTCCTCCACATTAGCGCCAGACCTCCCCTATAGCCCTCTCCCTCTACGGTGAAGGGCCCCTCAAACTTCACTCTCTTTTGGACCGAGACAATTCTGTCATGGCGTACTAAAGTTTCCATAATAAAAAACAAGACTAGGCTTAACAGCCTGCACCAAATCCATAACCCGGACAGTTTGTGGGCAGCCCAACCCACAACAATTCCAAACTAAGTACTCATTTCTCCAGGCGGGCCTGACTTTTCGGGCGCGCCTTGTTGAAGGTTTTTGGGCCCTGTTGAGTATTATTCTCGGCCCTTGACGCTACCCCTCCCGCTTCTCCAATACCCATTCCCGTGCGAGCCCTCTTCGGGTTCACTTCCAACTATCCCACAGCTGTCAAATTCAAATTTCCCGCTTCATTCTTTCCTTGTTCACAGCCTGCGATATCACCTCCATGATTCAAGTAATCCCTACAATCATGGCCTCAGTTATGGATCAACTATTCACCTGCCACGTCATCCTGGTTCTCACCACCGCCTCCTCTTCCCGGCAAAGGGCTTCCATCCAATCCTCGTGAGAACCAGTTGCCTCGTGATGACACTGCAGTCCTCGGTTGCACCCTCAAGTACTCACCATTAGGTCTCTCCTCCCCAGTATCACTAGCATTGAATAGTGACTCACATAATTTATCCGAATGACCCAATAATCCGCTGTAGTAACAGAAGGTTGGAATCCTTTCATAGACAAACTCCGCTCAACATCATGTCCCTCCACTCCTTTTCTTTTTCATCTGCTTCTTGATCGGGAACCATACATCCATACGCACCTTAATACGTAGATAATCCGACCGCACACTCCCTATCGTCTTGGGATCAACTTTAACATAAGAACTAATGCAATTACCGATCGCTGTGGCTATTTTCTCATTCTTAAACCCCACCAACAAATTGTATACCCGAACCCGAACCCAAATCTCAATATCATAAATCTCCAAATTTGCTAGTTGATCAGATGGACTCATCCGCTTCAATAGCAATGCCTACGGATTAAAGGTCCATGGACCATCATCCATTACCTTCCCAACATCGCGGTCAAGGAAGAAAGTGAAAATAAACAACCTTTAACTCCTTCAACTATCATAAATGAACCCTTGACTTGTCTTCAAATTGGGCTAGTGTGTCTCTCATGCATTGCTCCGAAGTTAATACTCCGGTCTGTAAGGAAGCGCCAAATCCGAATCTTCGAGCAGTCTGCCTCCTACCGGTCCCCGTATCATCATCATTAATCAAGACCCATCTTCTCCTTCCTCATCGATTGATAACTTCTCGCACTCCTCAGCCATAGATTTTCCTCCCAAGTTATCAGACAAATGGAAGCTTGAAAGAAAAAAGTATGACAAGAATCGCAGAGGAAAACTAGAATAGGCTTGACAACCGATCAGAGAGAATCACAAACAACGAATAAAACTAGAAAGATCAATCACAAAAACTCGTCAAGAAGACAGGACGAAAAGATTACTAGACATTGTTACCCGTCACTTATATATATAAAGTGGAATATAAATTAAAAAGTGGCTAAATGACCCTTAGAGGACCTCATTATTTCTTTTGTATCCCACTTTTTTGCATTTTAATTTTGTTATACAATGCATGGTTAAAACCGAAATAAATGAGAGGATTGAGGTGAGTTGGAGTGAGGGTGAGGATATTCTAGGAATTTAGAGAAAGAAGTGGAGTATTTAAAGTTAAAAAAGTGGGGTACAAGAAGTAACGTTGTACGTTTAGCAAGAGGTGGGCACTAGAACAAATTCTACTTTTCATAGAGGTTTTTGACCTCTATGAAAAGTGTTATCTTTTAAGGTGTTATCTTATCTTCCAAGCTTACATAGGGGTTTCAAACCTCTATCAAATCTTGACTATTTCATAGGGGTTTCAAACCTCTATCAAAGCTTGATTATTTCATAGGGGTTTGAAACCTCTATAATATCTTCAAAGGCTTACATTGGGGTTTCAAACCCTTATCAATTGTAGTGATTTCATAGGGGTTTGAAACCTCTATATTATCGTCAAAGGATTACATAGGGGTTTCAAACCCCTATCAAATGTAATTTTAAAAAAAAATAACTGAAAATGCTCAAAACTCAGTTTTCCAGTTTCAATTGAAAATATACAAATCTACATTCCACTCGCAATATTATTATTCCATTAAGAAATTCGCAGTGTTCTACAACCAATCAATAAAACGACAAATTGATAGCTACACATTTCACGAAACCAATCAACAAAACTCAGTTTTCCAGTTTTTCAGGTTGCTACACGCCATTTTCGAGTTCATCACATGTATATTAGCGACAGCAGATTGTGTCATTGTTCTCATTGAAATTGCTAAGCTGAACCAAAGCTTCCCGATTCGAGCTAATCCTTTTGCGGGATTTTTGAATTTTCTTCTTGAATTCGGTGTTGCTGTTTTGCGGTGAAACATATGGTAACCTGTCTTGTAAAAAAATCTTAACAATTTGTTCAAGTGGAATTCTCGAGCACCGCAAATTGCTTTAATAATTACTTGAACTGGAGAGTTTATGTAGCTGTTGAGTGCTTCGATTCGGCATGCGCATCGCCGTGTTAAAGTTCCTATTGCCAGGTACTGCGTCCATGGATGGAGAAACTTGAAGCCGCCGCGACCGGGCTCCCAACTCGCAAAATTAGCCTTAAATCAACAAATGGTAATCAATCAATATCTGGACTCAAAAGTTGTAGTAACACAATATAAGATAGATAAGAAAAAGAAACTTGTTTTTCTCGCAAATGACTCTTCACTAGTCTTTGAATTCAGAACACTCTTGTATCTTTGAAGAAAGGACTTGTCATCTTTAGAAACTATTTCGTCACTCTTCTGATCATTCTCTTTGCTCTCAAAAAATTCATCTCCAAATCCTGTAAGAGTTGATTCAGTTATAAAACTTATAATAAGTTTGTGTTGGCTTGAAAAGCTGACATTAAGCCTTCACTAAGCAATATGTGCCTACTTTGCAAAAACTCTCCTAGTTTTTCCAGGTTGGTGGCCACGAGATTGTGAAGCTCTTCACCAGCCCATACAGGGCAGACACCAACAGAGATGAGCACGCATGTTAAACCACCAATTAAGATTGTTGACAGTCTCTGATGAGCAAGCTCAACGATATGATCGACTCGATAGCCCGAAACGGACACTAGACTGAATCTCAAAACAGGAAATTTTGTTTTAGTCTGAACCTGTGGAATGCTTAGACTGGCAAGAGTTAGGCCAGCCATCAAGTCATTCTTGAACTTAGTCTCCTTGTAGGCGCGACACCACTGGAGAAAAAAGTAAGATTTAATTGGCAACTTGACTAACAATTCGTAAAAATATAAGCTCTTTACCTCGTCAAAGCGCTCAGCCTCATTTCTTGATTCGAACACCGCAACTATAGCGGGTGGTGGAGGACCAATAAATAAATCAAGCATCGGTCTCAACCTCGAACTTCTCTAAATGGAATGTACATAGAGAGCAGAAGGACTAAATGTAAGCCTCAATAAGATTTAGATTGGGAAGTTTTTGCTGTTGAGCTCCCTCACTGCAACTGAGAGTTAAGATTGGTAATGATCCTTCTCCACATCGCTAATCAGCTTCGAGTGCTTTGTCGCTTCGCCAAGGTGTTTCATGGTGACGTTGAAGGCGATTCTATAAACCAAAAAAAAAAAAAAAAAATCAAAATTTTGGCCGAGTTCAATTTATTGGAATTGTAGAGGAACATTCTGATTCATAGGGGTTAATTAAAACCTTGAAACATAATTTAAAGGAGAAAAATGCACTCTGATTATTAAACAACAGTGTTATTAGATTGATTTACATTGCACATAAAGGACTCACTGTTATGTTAAAATTAATTTACCATAGTGAGCTCCACAGTGAGGGGTCTGACTTCACTTTATTACATCGGCTTTAGTGAAGAAAATTTCATGTCTTTTGGGATGTGGGCATGGCTAGTGATACACCCTGGCTTGGCAAATCCTTCCATTGTTGAGTTACTGCTTTGATTTGGGTGTAAAACTGCATACCCGCTTTGCCTGCGCATACGATACACATCGATGATGTAAATATAAGGGGAACAAATTCATCAACTGTTAAAAAGCCGAATGTTTTCAATGTCCAAAAAGGGTATCGAAACCTAATGTTTTGTAATCGAGGTGATGAGGCAATGACAGCGTGGTATCTATATCTTAGCCAGAACATCATAAATAAGTAAATGAAGAAGATGTCATCTAACCGTAGAAATTGAGGTCGCCTGCAAAGGATGCCTTCGATCCTGTAAATGAGAAGAATGGCAATGGAATTGGAATTGGAACATTAATGCCAACTTAAACCAAACAAAAAGAAAAACACAAGAGGGAGGCCAATTTAGGACACAAAAGGACAGATCTATGGAGCAAGTATATAAAAAAGAAGAAGAGAGCGCTAACTTTGATTGCAATAATTCACTACGACGAACCCTAAGTTGAGGGTTTCTCACCTGGCCTGCTTCTATGTCGTTCTGGAACTTCCTCGCTGCTATGCCAGAAGTTGTAAAAATGGATGCTCCATTTCCATATCTGCAAACAAATGACAATATCAATTCCAAACACAAAAATGGACTTTAATCAATTTAGCAGTTGACGGTGAGAATAACATGAGATAGCGAGTACTTGTTTTTGTTAACAATGTCCATTGCCTCTTCGAGACTGTCGGCCTACATGAAAACAATTTCAATTATTATATTAAGCAGTTGTAAGTGACCGTCAGCTACACAATGTAAATAAAAGGGATCCAATCCCAATTTGTGTATTTGTCTACTTTAGATGATAAGGCACTTTGGCTCAAAAACTATTTACCGACAACAGATACAACTGCATGTCATATCCACAAACTGAGATTGAGTGGAGTACAACAACAACAACAACAACAACAACAATAACAACATAGCCTCAGTCCCAAATTAACTGGGGTCGGCTATATGGATCAAACTTTTCCATTGTGCTCGATTGAGTGGAGTACAATTTTGAAAAATAAAAGCAAGATCATTTTAATAAATGCATCACCATGGTCTTGAGTCACCAACAAATACAGCTACACTTAGAGCCATGCATATTTGCCCTGCTGCACCAAATCCAACAGCAATTAAGGAATTCAGAGTAGCATCAATACTTGCATCAGGCATGCTAATTGCATGATTCTTTGCTCCCATATTGCACTGAGATGAAGTCTTCCAATTTAGTAATTTCAATAGGCGTGATAATAAAAATGTTTTCGTAAAGACAAGCTCATGAGTGAAACCAACAATAGTACTGCACACGCTTCCCTTTCTTTGCCGCGCTCTTGCATAAATATGCATGCCACCTTAAAGAAGACAAAATAATAAGCTTAAGAATCATCTTCGTTACAAACCATGATCATCTTATATTAGAAAAAAATGATAAGATGAATGGAGATGCACAAAAAAAATCGGGCATCTAAACTTGTCCACATCAATAGAGGTACAAAGTTTTACTAGGATCACTTGATGTAGCGGCTCATCCACATTTCCATTCCTTTGGTGACCTCTTCTTCCACACTTACAAGGTTGCCTTATTTTTTTTATAAAAACAAAAAAAACAAAAAAAAAAATGGGGCCAAAATCGACCGCCCTTATAGCCTCCCCCCTTCCGATCAATCTTCAAAGACTCACTCTTTCCTTTCAAGTCAAATTGGACATGGCACGCCAATTTATCAATGATGCCCGCTTTCTTGGAACTAGAGGAAACATTCCCGTCTAAACAATCTTCAAACATAGCTTAATAACATTGTTATCATCCATAATGATTGTTAAGCTAGAATAGGAACAATTAATTGTCTCCAACTAATTTTGCTACTAAGCTTTGATTCATAAACATCTCTTTGCGCTTGCACACTTGCATAAGGCAAAGTTCATAAGTTCGAAAGTAAATCTTCTAGCATATTTCTCTTCAAAATTCAGATGAAACAAACTAGTAGCACAGTATAATGCTTATCCTCAAAATCAAAAGTTTAGCATGACGCGTGCAATATTTTCAACATGTACAAGTACAACTCAAAGCGTTAAAAATAATTAACAGGAACCATATGTTATGGCTGAACTCACTGTATTCGAACCAACAAAAGATATAGCCTTAATGTCTTCGTCATCACAAAATGTAAACCTGGCTTTGCTTAAGCAGCTCAGCCTCACAAATCCCCCAACAACTTTCACCCAACCAAAACATAATTCCTAGTACTAGTATAAAAATACAAATGAAGGCTAACCTACACTCTCAGCGGCAATTTTTCAACTATGCGTACTGAATGAACCGTAATCTGTAAATGAACTTCGAGCCGTATTTGGTATCAATGCATTACCAGTTGGACTGATCACTGAACTTATTAGTGCCGGATAATGATCGTCTCGCCGATTATCGAGACTATAGATCAAATTTTCCCCTCCAACTACCAAAATCAACGAATTCAACATCATTTCCTCTAATCAAACCCTCACACAACAATCCACCCGCCGATTCATCGTTGACCTCTCGATCGATCAATCCACACAATCCACAAACCGATAACAAAACAGCAAAACCAGCGCATGGAATCAAGGAAATGAACAACAACAACAACAAACACACCGTGACAGAGTCCTCGTCAGACCAATCGTGCGGAAACTAGGGTTTCAGACTCCGAAATCGAAGTCTCGGCTGACGATTAATATGCAGATGAGAAATACGAACCGAATTGAATCAAGGATCGATGCGGCGAATTAGGGTTTACGAGGGAGAGACGATTAATTGAATGAATGAACGAACGAACAAATACCTTGTCGATTCAAATCCGATGGAGAAGAACCCTAGCGAGCGCTTGTCGGTCACGGTGTGGAGTTGAGTTTGCGAGTCACGATTGTGAGGCCGAACCAGAGGAACGGTGTGATTTGAATAGCCTAATACATAGGGGTTTCTAAAAACCCCTATGGATGTGGTGTTATAAAAACCCTAATCACCTAATACATAGAGGTTACTTAAAAACCTCTATGAATTAGGTGTTATAAAAACTAATACATAGGGGTTATTGAAAACCTCTATGAATTAGGTGCTATAAAAAGTCTACTTTGTTCTAGTGGGGGTTCGTTTAGCCACTCCTTATAATTTATTCATGATAGAAAAATGGGATATAAATTATGAATTGATCACCACGTAAACTAATAATAGATTATCTATAAAAAAAGAAAGAAATAAAAAAAAGCAACGGAAAACAACACACCATAATATCATAATAAAAACTAATTTATAATTGGTGATATATATACCAAAAAAAATAACCAAACCCTGAATAACTCTTTGACATTGACATAGATGTGTTTTTGATTTAGTTGAGACATAGATATCACTACAAAAAAACAGCAAATCAGCAACGGAATTAGAAACGGAACTTATTTCCGTTTCTAAATCAGAAAGGGAATTAGAAACGGAATAAGTTCCGTTTCTAAATGTAACGATTAGCGACGGCGACGGGAAATATTCAGAGACGGATTTGAGACGGATCAGAGACGGAATTAGAGACGGAATTAGAGACGGAATTAAATTCCGTCTCTGAAATTTGGCGCCACCATTCCCGCCAAATTCTTCATTTCTTATGGCCGTTCATCATTCCTCGAGATTTGTATTTTGTCTGATCCTGGCAGCCTCTTCTCCTTCCCGCACCCCACCCCCCCCAACAAAACAGCAAATCCCCAAATCATTCCCACGAAAAAACCCCAAAAACCTAAATCCGTCTCTCCGTCTCGTCGCGCCGGGTCGATCGTCTCGTCCCCGACGTCCATCCCGTTCGATCGTCTCGTCTCTCCGTCTGGTCGTGCGAGCTGGTCTCTCTCGGTGCTCTGCTCTGGCGTCTGTTCGCGGTGGTCTCCGTTTCTCCGTCTGGTCGTGCTACCAGGTCGCACCGCTGTGTCTCTGGTCTCGCCGTCTCTCTGGTCTCTCCGTCTCGTCGCGCCGTCTCAGTCATCGTCGATATCTCTCGCTTCTCTCTCGGTCTCTCGATTCGGATCCGGTTAGCAAGGAATTTGTAGTTTTGGAGTCTTACTACAATCTTAATTTCTTATTTGTTTTTTATTGTTCTTTATAATGCGGCAACACTCATGATCAAGAGCTCTTCACTTTCATAGAGATCATTCACCTTGTGACGGTTTTGAGGAAATCTTGAATCGCTTGGCATTGCTTTCGCTAAAATTTGCGTCAATCGGGTTGGCGTTCTAGTCCCCTTGTTTATCTAATTTAATAAATTTATGGAATAATCCGTCTGGTGACATGAGAATTATTTAAGTTTCCGCTATGGTTCATTTGATAGTTCGATCTTCTAGTAAACATCGGAGTTGAAGGCAAGAAGCTATTTTATCTAGAAAGATTTTCCAATTTAAATTAAGCATGCGAGACTTCATAAATTTCCATCTATCAATAAATATTTGGGGTGTCCGGTGTTCCTACGTACATTATATGCGGCATCCAGGAATATTAAAGTCGTAATACTTGTTAGCATTGCAAATATTATGCTCATGAATGAAATATGTTATAGATTTTCACTTGAACTGAAGCTATATCTGCTAGGGAAGGCGATCATATATATGCCTTGATGTTCAAATATAGGAAATGAACATAATGTGGTGACCATTGTGTATACTAGGTTTTCTTAGCGGCTCGGCTATACTAGTCGAATAAATGGATTTAAATAAAAAATTTATTTTCTTGAAAGGTCTTAGCTATTATGGTCATGGAATCCATTTTATTTTTGTAAATTCGCTTGGCAATTGGCCGTGTTATAGTACTACCTTATTGTTTATGAACTTGTGAAGGAACAAACTCTTGATCAGGTGACATATTTTAAGAGTTCAGTTCTTATAATTGTTATTACTTTATGAGGTTTTATTTTAACTTTTGAGTGATTTGATTTGTTCCTTGGTTGATTGTGCATTAGTTGGTGTTCTTCACTTGATCTATTAAGTTAATGTTGTGTCTTTTGTTTGGTTTAGAAGTTTTTGTTCTCGCTTTCTTCTCTTACATGCATAGTTTTTGAGGTTATGCTTGTTCTATTTTTAGGTTTATTAATATGTACTATTTCATTTCAACCTTTTAATTGAGCAATTCAAGATTTATATTGATTAGTATTTGGTTGTTATTCCATGTTTATTTTATCGGTAAAGCATGTCATCCGTATTTGGTTGTTATTCCATGTTTATTTTATCGGTAAAGCATGTCATGAGAGTCATTATAATACATTAGAATCATGTACTTTGAGGTAATTACTTTGTCGTTTGATGTTATAGTTGTTAGTAATTTCATATTCATGCACTTGCTATGGATGATTGATTAGTTAGGTGTTGTTGGTTACGATTGAATAATACCTATAATTACTTAATTTCTACTACTAGTTAGGGTTAGAAACACTAGGATTACTCTTTTAGTGAATGTTGTTTGTTTCACATTACATTTCTAGAGAATGGAATAAACCTATAACCTTAAGGACGTATGAGTGAACAAGTAGTAGACGCGTTGATACTATGTGGTATTTGTATGCCTCGATATCGATATAGGTTAGGCGCACGGCCTCAACTTCGATTCCCCACACAACTAAATGTCGGCTCTTGGTGGTCTCTTTTTGCAATCTTAGGGTCTTAAAAATTTTAATTTAAGTGCAAGAGGCGATGAAACTGCTTCAAACACTTCAAACACACATCAAACTGATTTTCAAATCAAATACACAAAACTATGTCGATTAAGCACAAGAAAGAGTTTATATCAAGGATTTCCTTACAACCAAGAGGATGACAAAAGAGATCAGCTTTGCAGAGACTCTTATATTCCTTTGAAAGCCTCAAAGGTCTTTGGATTTGAGGACTTAAGAACACCACAAAGATCTCCTATTGCTCCTTCTAAAAAATCAAATTTCTTCTCTTTGTAGATCTTGAATTTTGAAATGTGTTTCTTCTCCCTTATGTTACAACCAAGTTTGTGGTGGTTTTATCATGATAGGAATTCCAATATGACCGTTTATAGCCGTGTTAGGAATCCAGAAATCAAAAATTCAAATGTAAAGCTTGATTTCCAAAAGTCAAAAATATATGGCGGTGGCTAATTAGCGCTAATCTTTGGAATTAGCGCGCTAACTGCGGGGAACTCAAAAAATTATTTTATCCCTTTGTGTTAGCGACCCTTAAACTCGTCCAGGACCTAACCAACCCTTATAATACATGTTATACATGTTTATTATGAGTCATTTACAACAATCCTTTTGATAATGCCCAAGCTTCTTACATAAACAACATAACTCAATCAATTCCTTCTCTTTAGATTGTGATGACTCATTAATGACTTCCTAACTTTGTCAATTTATTCTCTATTCATGAGTTTAATGTGCGAACCTCGTTCTTTCACTTAGCTATCAATTTCTTCTCTTTAGATGGTGTAGATCGCATTTCCGATTTACAATATTCTCCATTTTGGAGGCTTCTTATCATCTTAATCATTATTATTTCATTACTTGAATAGACAACCGCTGATCGACAAGGGTTACGTTCGACTAGGAATGTCGTCTACAAACAGAGATGGATGTACAACCGGCTCGACAACGGTTATGTTCGAATTGAATTCGCGGCGAAGGTTAAAGAATTCATATCATTTGCAAAACAACATTGTCCTACATACCAAAGTGAACGGAAGATTAGATGTCCGTGCAATTTTAAGAAATGTCGACTTGTTCCGTACCGACGTCGAAACGGTTGAGCACCACCTATGTAGGTATGGATTTGTCCGGGGATATCACAGTTAGTACGAACATGGTGAGAACGGAGATGAAGGGCCGCAAAATTTTCACGCAATGGATTGCCATATTGATGATGCTGATGTTCGAGGCTACGATCCGACACCTTACCGCGAGATGCTACACAACGTGGCGGGTCCAAGTTTCAATTGGAATGTCGTGGAAGAATCACCAAACCCCCAAGCACGCCAACTATATGACATGATTGATGCAAGTAGGGAACAATTGTGGCCTGGTTGCGAAACCATGACAACGTTGTCCGCAATGGCAAGATTACTTGCGATCAAGTCTGAACATCATATATCTGAACGAGGGTATAATGAAATCATTAAACTCATGAAGGATTGTTTGCCAAATGACAACTCAATGGTTGAGAATTTTTATGCCACTAAAAGACTAATGCGAGGTCTAGGTCTACCTGTTGAGAAAATAGATTGTTGTGAGGACCAATGTATGATTTATTGGGGAGTGGACTCTGAGTTGACGTCATGTAAATTTTGTGGGAAATCACGATACGTTGCACATCGACGAGGTCGTGGTCGGAACACAAAAAACCGCCCTTGCAAAAGAATGTACTACTTCCCTTTGGGCCCTGGTTGCAACGATTGTATGCGTACGAGTCAACCGCAAAACATATGCGATGGCATGGAGATCATTCATCGCTTTGAAGATGTTATGCAACACTTTCGATTCGATTGCTTGGAGACATTTTAATGACGTCAATAAAGACTTTGCCTCCGAGGTTCGGAATGTTCGTTTAGGATTGTGCACCGATGGTTTTCAAGTATTTGGGATTTCCGGAAATCGTACTCTTCGTGGCCCGTGATTTTGACTCCTTACAACCTTCCACCGTCGATGTGCATGAAATCGAGTTTATGTTCTTAACGGTTATCGTTCCCGGACCGACCAGCCCAAAGCGAGAAAATCGACGTGTTCCTTCACCGCTTGTGAAAGAGTTGCAAGATTTATGGAACAATGGGGTGGTTACATACGACGTTTCCACCAAGACAAATTTTGTCATGCGAGTTGCCCTTTTATGGACTCGTTAGTGATTTCCCGCATATAGCATGTTGTCCGGTTGGAGCACACACGGTAAGTACGCTTGTCCATATTGTATGGAGGATACAAATGCATTTCAATTGCGAAATGGAGGTAAGACATCGTGGTTTGATTGTCATCGTCGTTTCTTGGAGAAGTCATCACCATTAAGGAAAGACAAAAAAATTTCATTAGAGGCAAAATGGTCATAATCGATGATCCGCCCGCTTTGCGGTCTGGTGAAGAAATTTTGGCGAAATTGAATCGTTTGGCTTGATGAAGGTGACAAATCGGCGCCGAATCTGTGAATGGGCGGATAGCTAAGAATTCGGGATGGAGGAAGAAAAGCATATTACGGGACTTGCCGTATTGGAAGACAAACTTGATCCGCCACAACTTAGATGTCATGCACATCGAAAAAAATGTTTTTGACAACATTTTCAACACTATTATGTGTGTACGGGCAAGAGTAAGGACAATGCAAAATCGAGGCAAGATATTCGTGAATATTGTCACCGACCTTCTCTACACATTGATTCGGCGACAAATACTTACGTCCTTGGGTGCTATGCTCTTGATACATCAAGAAGACAAAAATTGTGCGAGTGGGTTGAAAAGTTGCGTTTTCTGATGGTTACGCATCGAATCTTGGTCGATGTGTAGATCCAAAGAAATCTGCGAATGTTCGGCATGAAGAGCCATGATTGTCATATATTCATGCAACGGTTGATACCAATTGCATTCGAGAGAACTTCTCCCAAACCCGGTTTGGGTTGCAATTAGCGAATTAAGCCTATTTTTCCTGGTCCCTTATCTTGCGAAATGTGTCGGTATCCAAGATATGGAGGTCTTAGAGTCTGAAATTCCAAAAATCATTTGCAAGTTGGAAAAATTTTTCCCTCCAAGCTTATTTGACTCTATGGAACACCTACCAATCCACTTGGCCTACGAGGCCCGTCTGGCGGTCCCGTTCAATTTCGATGGATGTATCCATTTGAGAGGTACTATCTTGAGCCCTTGATATTATTTTCCCATTCAATAGGTTTTATATCAACATTTCCTATAACATTCATATAGGTACCTTAAACATTTGAAGAACAATGTGCGAAACAAAGCGAAGGTTGAGGGCTCCATGTGTAATGCTTATTTGGTCGAAGAGGTCACATCCTTTTGTTCTTACTACTTCAAGATCACGTCTTTACGTTGCATGACAAAGTGCCACGTAACGACGATGGCGATCTCGGGCCCACACCGAACTTCGTTGGCAATTTCTCAATTTTCACTTATCCTGTCGACCCATGGGCAAGTCGAAGGAGCGGTACTTAACGAGCGGGAGTATAATGCCGCTCATTCATACATACTTGCTCAATTGTCCAGAGATCGCTCCTTACGTTCGATGTCCATCACTTTCTTTCATTAATGCGGTACATTCATTGTTCATACATTATAAATACATCCGACTTACACGTTCGTTTCTTCTAAGATATTCGTCGATGAAATCACTCAAGCAATGGGGGAGTCGCAAGTTGATAGTAGTCTAGAGCACAACTTCCCCATTTGGTTTCAAACATATGTAAGGGCATTACTTTTGTACGTTATAGATTCAAATGTTTCTCCCATAACTAATGTGTCATATTGCATCTCTAATTTTGACGAATAGGCTCGAATTCTATAGTTGACGAGACGCTCGTTGATCTTTCTGTTGGTCCTAGTCGATCATGTACTTGTCTACCCTGGTTACCTTGTTAATGGGTATAAGTTCCACTCCGCAACATATGACGTTAATAGATCGACGCAGAAGCGGCGGTGTTTTGGTGAAGGGTTCAAACTACGCCGATGTTTCCCATAACTATTATGGAGTGCTTGCAAGAGGTTGTGGAGATTGAGTATACCGCCTCAAACGTGTGGTCTTGTTTAAGTGCGAATGGTATGACCCTACACCGAATCATGGTGTGAGGACTCACCCAACATTTCAATTGGTAGAGGTTCAACGAAGTCGACGATATAACAACTACGAGCCATTTGTACTGGCAATGCAAGCCACTCAAGTCTACTACCTTTCGTACCCTTCTATGCGGAACGATCGACAAGAATGGCTAGCGGTTTGTTGCTTTCACGGCCAAAATTCGACCGACGAGGAAACTAGCAAAGACGATAATGACCGGGGCTCGGCGGAGATTGCTTTCCAAGATGGGATGCCCACCACGTGCGTAGTCGATGATGCGACGCCGATATCAACAATCTGGATGTTCGATCGGGACTCGATTCATTGTTGAAGCGGGTCCAAGCGATGAAGTTTATAGTGGAGATGAATCGAAGAAGAATCATCACCTTCTACTCATGAGAGTGAATTTGAAACGGATGATAGCGAATAAAGTTTGTATATGATTTGTCAACGACCAATAATGTAGTTACTTTTATTTGCATGGATTTTGTTCTTATTAAGTCCAATAATATAGACTGAATTTCTACTTTTTGTATGCCCTTCTTTTATGATGTTTTACTCGTGAATATTGTTAGGTATCATGGCGGACGTGGTCGTAGGGGATGTCGAGGTTTGCCATTAGGAGGCCATCGTCCAGGGCGGAATAGGTGCGGCACCGACATCCGCGGCGAAATACCAATCGGCCTCGTGGTCGGGCCACGGAGGGGTCCATAGAGGTCGTGGCGGTCGAGGTCGTGGTTCGATACCTCCATTATCGATTCCGACTTCTCGGTCTCTCGAGCACGATACGGCCCGCGGCGTCACCTTCCCCTTCCATACCGTCGGGGTCGTCTGTACCATCTTCGTCGTCATCAAGGACTATGCCTACTACACACTTCCCCACACCTTCTCCGACATCAATGACTCCTTTACCCACGAGGCTGCACCCCCCCACAAAGGCATCACCGGCGGCATCCCGAGAGGAAGACGTAAGAGCGGGTTGGAGGTGACAGGGCCCTCCGCGGCCACCTCGAGAGGCCGGGGATGGAGGCCCTCGCGTGCGGGGATCCCTATCACTCGATTGCCAATGATACGTAAGTTTGCGTTTGACTTTTATATGTCAATTTCAATATGGATGTCAAATATTGAAGAAGTAGTTAAGGTGATATGCATGTTCATGAAACACGGGGAGTTGCATCCTTCGCACTTTTGTGCACGGAGGATGACAAAAGTTTTTAAACGATGGATGATTCTGAAGGGTATCGTTGGAAGTCGATGCACGCCTCATCATAAAGACCAATACGGCGACAATGGAAGGTAAACAAGACTACCATGTGCCTTATGATTTATACTATTTTCTCAAATAAGTGCTAACAATAGCAATCGCCAATTTGTAGATATTTTTTAGATGGGATGATGCGCTTCCCGAGGATCTCGTGCGAGCGGCGTACGACAGGCTTGCAGGCACAAGGTACACCGCGTTGATGCACAAGTTGAAGAAGAATCGGGTGCGACGGTTTATGTTACGAGATGAGGCATGGAGGAGATACTTGCGATCGGGAGAGCGAGGACTTCCGAGGGCTAGGTCTAGGCAAGCGACGGAGAATAGGAACACTGAGGTCGAAGGCCCTGGGACTAGACCCTCGAAGCACGGTGGTGGTTCCGTGTCATTTGCGACTACCCAAGAAAGATTGGTTAGTTTTTTTTAACATCTAGGATATTTTGTACATTTATACTCTTGTTCACTATGCTTGGTCCTGCACGCAGGCTGATTCATCCGAGACGCCACCGTCGGTGAATGATTTGTACTTGCATCTCCACACCGTTAATCACGACAGGACGACATTCATCGATACTAGATCAGAGCGGTTCTATGTAAGTATAGAAATGAAATGTAAAATATTATTAAGTCTTTCACTTACCCCATATCATGTACTTTGTTTGTTGTGCATATATGCAGGATAGGCTCCAGAGCAGACGTCAGGAGCTGACCCAGGCTACACCGGAGCAATCGGTGGATGATGAGGCGGTGTACCTCAATGTGGCGGGTGAGTCTTCCAAAGGACGTGTCTACGGACTCGGGTCCGTAGGGAGAAAGAAGAGGAGATACGGAACTCCTGGTGCTAGCACGTCGCGACGCCGGATGTGGTGCCGCGGGCGAGAGTTCGATGTCGTTGCGAGCAACTACGAAAGGTTATGAACTTCATGCAACGGCGTCTTGGGATGGACATGGACGAAATAGACCTAGCTCGGCACCAACCACCACCACCGCCACCACCACCGCCACCTCATGACCAAGAACAACCGCCGCAAATAGATCCGGTCGATCCACCCCAACAAGGGGACAATGTTGGGCGTGAGACGTAAGCGTGGCTCTCGAGAGATGAGCAGGTTTCTGATTATATATTTTTGATGTATGGATGCGCAATTTGGCTTCTTTGGGGGATGTTTGCACCCTCAAGGAGTTGTTGGAGGGTGCGGCGATGGAGTATGTCATATCGGGTTGTATTTTGATTTTTTAGGTTGGAGAATCGATTGGCTTATGTATCCGTGCCATATTTAAACAAAAAATGAAAAATTAGAGACGGATTAGCAACGAATTCAAATTTTCCGTTGCTATTCCGTCTCTAATTTTCCGTAAATATTTCTATCAATCACAAACGGATCGAGACGAAATATTAATTCTGTCTCGATTCCGTCTCTAATTAGCAACGGAATCGAGACGGAATCGAAACGAATAATCCGTCTCTCGATTCCGTTTCTAATTAGAGACGGAATCGAGACGGACTCTTTGCATTCCGTCTCGATTTCGTCTCGATTCGTTGCGATTAGAAACGGAATCGAGACGAATTCATAAATTTATTAATTCCATCTCGATTCCGTTGCTAATCGAAGAACGAATCGAGACGAATGCAATTACAAATGTACCATTTCGAAATAAAATCCATTTCGTTCCGTCTCTGTTCGTTTCTAATTTCCGTCTCTAAATCCGTCTCTAATCGAAAACGGATAATTTCCGTCTCTATTCGTCTCTAATCGAAACGGAATCCATTTTCCGTTTCGATCGTATCGGCGACGACGCTTTGAGAGACGGAGCGCGTTGCCTCTCTCTGTTCGTTTCTGATTTCATTCAGAGACGGAATTTTCGCAAATCAGAAACGGAAAATTCCGTTTCTGATTTGCGATTTTTTTGTAGTGAACCTTGCATCATTTTCGAAGGCCTATTTTTGTGCGGAACTTCTTTGTAGGGGGTGGACCATATTGGAGATTTCCATTGTTGTCTCTCTCTAGCGCATCATCAAAAGTATGGGTAAAAAACATGACTGGCCTGCTGCCTTTAGGTTTGTGCGTCCCAAGCTATGTTGCATCATTATAATCAATATAATAGAAAATCGAAGAAGCATCAGACCTTCCAGGATGGCTTGTTCGTATTGTAAGAACCTTCATGGCTGCAATTAAACTTGCATAGAATATTTTCACCAACTGAACCATTAGTAAATTGGAGATGGCAATACGTAAAGAATTTATGTTTTAGTGGTGAAACCGAAGTTATACTTTTCAATGAACCTTAAACGTTAAGAAAATCATATTGAAGGAGAAAGGTATAGCAGCCTGATACTAACCACTACCAAATAATGTTACATCCCAACCATGATGTGCATTAACTTAAAATATGCTATTAGCCTTCATCAACATCTATATTTTGCAATAGCAACGATTTCATGACATATTAGTTTTAAATTTTTTTGCTTGTGTGTGTATTTATCTATCTACTTAGGGTCTATATGTACGATATGCACTTGGTGTAGAGCTTCTCAATAGTAGGAATAAAATATTCATCTTCTCTGTCAATTTCAATACACATAAATTTATCCTTTTATTCGTTTCATATTTGGCACCAATTTATCTCTTAACTCTTATACACAAATTATTTCATATTTAACATATTAATAACCATTGGTCCATATAGATAGTTTTTTAAAAGGTCACACAATTTAGTACATGCTCATATATTTGTCATTGTGTGTAAAGGGGAGGGCAGGGAAATACCACTCACTACTCCACTATTAGTGATGTCGCCTAATGTTGCATGATATGTAGAATGCGCTCTAGTTCCGTACGTAGGTTCCTCAATAGACATGTGAGAATGCTATTTGTAGTTCACACTAATAGACTTTCATTATCTACCTATAAAGATTGTGTCAAAAAATGACAAGGAGGGAACGAAGCAAATGTGTGTAGTTGCACTTGTCATTGCTTTTCAATATGCTTGATTTTCTTCTTTCATTCGCTACCATTATTGAAATTCTTGCTTGTGGCATGAAATGCAAAATGTCATTTAAATTTTTTAGCTTCCTCAGTAGACCTGTAATTGAATCTATAAGGGTGCTTGAGGTCATAGTGATAATTTGTGTTTGATATATCCGTAGTTTCAATAACAATCATTAAAATGATTAAATAGAAATGAAAGAAACTTCATAGGATACTTAAGCTAATGAGAATGAGGGAAAAAGTTTTGTTGTTAAACATCATGTCCCGTTAGCAGCCTAATCAACTTCATTCTTCATACATACATGAGTACATGAGCATTTTAACGTCATGTCACTTGTCAGTAGTAAATGTGACATATGAGATTTTCATAAATTTGATTATGAGGCTAATTAAGTATTTTTTGGATTTTATTCAGAATTTAGGTATTCCACTACAAAAAAAAATGTAAATTAGAAATGGAAATAACGACGGAATTTAATTCCGTTTCTAATTAGAAATTGTTAGAAACGGAATTGAGACGAAAATAGTCAAAGACGGAATAGAGACAGATTACAGACGGAATTAAAATCCATTTCTAAAAAAGTGGCACCAACTTTCCACCAAAAAATCTGTAGTTTATAACCACACATCATGTCTCGAGATTCGTGCATCAATAGATGAAATATTTATTTGTTTCAAACTCTCTATTTCCTCAAACTCTCTCTCCCAACTCTCTCTCCTTGAACGAACTCTCTCCCTCTTCCTTGATCGAACTCGGCCTCTCTCCCTTTTCCTCGATCGAACTCGACCTCTCCCCTCGACTGAACTTGACCTCTCTCGAGCTCACCGACAGCTCAACAACTGCTCCCTTCACGGACGGCTCAGCAACTCCTCTCTTCACGGCTCTGCAAATCCTCAACTCTCTCTCTCTCGTCTCTCTCTCTCTCTCTCTCTCTCTCTCTCTCTTAAGCCCTAAATCTCTGCGAAATAGTCATCGCAGACAGCTATTGTTCACCGGTGCTCTCCAAATCTGATGTCTTCACCGTCGAGGGCAGTTACGGCTTTGTTGGTTGGAGATTGGAGAGCTAGTTTGGGAGATTTGGTGTTGTTTGAAGAGATTTGGAATGGGGGTTTGGTTTTGGTGGGTTTTGGCGGTGGTGTTCGGAGTTTGAGTTGCTCTCTTTCGGAGCTCGTGCCTTCTGCCGTCACCGTCGCGTAAGCCATCGCCGTCGTCTGCTCTATCTATCGCCGTTTTTCCCTCGCCGTCGTTGTCTGCTCTATCCCTCTTCGTCGTCTGCTCTCCATCGTCGTCGTCTCCTCTCTTCACTACAGCCATTGTTTTAGGGTTTGGGATCCGAAGCCCCATCTTCGACATTGAGGTAAGTAATCCACGAAGCTCCCGGTGTGGTTTCGGCTTGACACCCTAGTTGTTGATGAAGATGTGCCCTAACCTTACTCGAAGTCTCTCTGCTTCCTCCCTCGCCTCTTAACCTCTTCACGCCCTGAACTCACGAAGCTCATAATTGCCATCAAATTCATCTTTCTTTTACAGGACGCATCAGATTAGGCTGCCATTGACAACTACATGGTGCAGCAGCTAGATGGAACTGTCAACGAGTGGGTTGGTGTAAACAAAAGGTAGCTAGACAGTTTTGCAATTGATTGCTTTTATTTTCTTTCTATTACTTTATATGGATATATGTGGCTGATCCACTTCGTCATTTATTATTTTTGCAGCTTGGAGCCAATGCTATTTTGGCAGTTTCTCTTGCATTTTGCAAAGCAAGAGCAAGCGTGAAGAAGGTTCCCCTTTACAAGGTATATTGTTATCAAATGTGTATTTGATAGTATTTATATTTTGCTCGCACCGTTTCTCTCATTCGCGAAGGTTAGAATCACCTCCTCTCTCATTTGTGCCCTTATCTCCTTTGCTTGATTTCTCATTCTTTTCTAGTTTTGGTAGAGGACTTCGATTGAGGTATTCGCTATCAAAATGCCTAAGGCAGATTTTCAGTACCTGCATTACTTTATAGGCCTGAAATGTATTGAGCTCCCTAAACAGGGCAGTTTTGTAATGTCTGCATTCTTTTAGTTTCAGTTGAGGACTTCGATTGAACTCTTGAAATGCGGGTACAGATGTGAGTATGGAACTAACTACTCATCTTGCGTAGAATTAGCAAATGGCTTGATTTGTCTCTAAAGATTTCTTTTGGATTTGAAAGAAAGCCTTTAAGCTTCCCATTTTTATATGTACATTTACTTGCATCTTGCCCAAACTTGTTTATGGGGTTTCCTTGTGAGTTTACATGGCTAGATTTGTTGCTAATTAGAAACAGGTAATAATCATTGTGACTTTTAATTCGAAATAATTGCGCATAAAGTCTTTTTTATTGTCTTATGATTAATTTGGCTTAATTGCATATTAAAGCACCTTATTAAACCATCAATACAAACTTGTACCTCAACATTGACCTATCTAAGTTACCACACTAATATAAGTTATGAGGTATAAATAATATTTGTTATCTTTGACATATCCATCTCTCTACACAATTTATTTCTAGCCTTTATCATAACTCCATTATGCTAAATAGATTAATGTAATATACTAAACTTCGTTATATTTGAATATTTACAACACACATAAAAAATATATAATGAATTCATGAATAACAAGAGAGTAGTGTTAAGAGCTTGTGTAACCTTGCATCGACATCTTCGATAGCCATTCCAGATAATGATTAAAATAGCTCAATCAACTTTGGAAGAGTTTGAAACGTTGCATTGTTGGCTTACTAAAACTAAAAAATTGATTACAAAACATCAAAAAGAGATTTATGACTAACATCAAACAACTTGATTTTATAAGAAACGATTAGAACATTATAACATAACAAAAAAAAGGAGTCGTCGATGTTAAACAATAAATAACATGAAAATAATTGTAACAACCTATAGCTTTATGTTGGACTAAAGCCTTTAAGCTTCCCATTTATTAGTTATAATTCCTCACCTTGAGAGAGCGTCCTTGCATCTTACCTACCTACTAATCCACTTTGCAAGTAATTGCTTATACCTTTGATCTTTCGATGCAGGAATATGTATATCGAAAAGAGCTTGTGTTAAGTAGAGTTTTTAGAGCTTATCAAAGACAAAGAAGATGAGCGTGATCTTGCTGAACACCAACTTTCTAACCTTAATCTACTGCACATTGATGAAAAGGAAAAAAAAATCGTAAGTAAATTTATGCTAATCAGCAACGGAAAGGAATAATATATGGTGGGATATATTCTATGTGTAACCATTTTGGTGTCTGGTCATATTTCTTCAACTTAGGCAATCAAACTATGAAATTTTTTATGTTAAGTTAAAGTTAGGAAAGTAGTTGGAGAATTTTCACAGTATTGTTTCTAGTTACTCACATGGTCAAGTTAACCACAAAAGTCATTGTTTGGTGAGAGATTATTTGCACTGGGAATTGTCTCATATTGCTCACCAAGTGCTTAAGATTTTTTGCCTGTTGTTGTTATGGCTAGTGCATATACAAGTAGGCTATCAGATAGGAACAGTGAGTTTCATGAAAATTACTCAAACTGGAATTAGTTATTTGTGTTGCATTTGTTTATATATTATCTTTTTTAATCTCTAAGCGATTCCTTATTTTGCGTCAATACGATCTGGATTCCGTGATCATTATTTTTCTATTGCAATGGAAGTTAGCTTATTAAATCTGGTTGTTAATTTAATTTTTCTGTGTAATGTTCGAATTCAGGGTGCTCCAACAAACCATGTAGCAAATGCCTTTTGTAGGAGTTCCAGAAATCCTTCTAGTCATATGCTTACAACTTCCTCGGTTATTCCATCACTTCAATGCATCTTGCAGCAGAATACCGTGCAGAGGGTGTGTTATGAGTAAACTAATTATGTTTCTTCATGTGCACCAAGTCTCTCCCTATCTTATTATTGATCCATGCAGGCTAAGCTCCAAAGGAAACATCAGGAGCTGACCCAGACTACACCGGACCAGCCGGTGGATGATGAGGCGGTGTACTACAAGGTGGCGGGTGAGTGTCCCAAAGGACGTGTATACGGTCTCGGGTCATTAGGGAGAAAGAAGAGATGATACACATATGCTGATGCTAGTACATCCCAGGTGCTAGCACAACGAGGGATGGACAACTTTATGATACTTAGGTATTTTTATGGTTGTTGTAAAACAATGAGAATTGTATTTTTTTTTGGATACTTTGGTATCTTAGACATACATTTATTATACTTGACTACGTTTCGTGAATATATAAATCTTTTTTAATATCGAAATGTATGTTTTTTCTCATTTGAGTCTTGTTGTTGATATATATTGTTGATTAGTGTATGTATGTAAAATTTTGCTTTTTTGGGGATGTTAGCACCCCCAAGGAGTTGTTGGAGGGGGTGCAGGTGATGGAGCAGGTCTTGTTGTTATTTTTAGTTTTAGAAGTTTCGGAGAACCAATTTCATCTTGTAATATCTTTTTTAAAAATTGGGCATAAAAACGGAATAGAGACGGATTAGCAACGGAATTTACAAATTCCGTTGCTAATCCTTCTCTAATTTGTGAAGAAATAGAATGGAAAAAATTGAGGAAACAAAGTTTACCTACGGAATAGAGACGGATTAGCAACGGAATTCGTAAAGTCTATTATGAATTTCGTCTCTAATTAGCAACGGATTATGAATTCCGTTGCTAATCCGTTGCAAATTAGAGATGGATTAGCAACGAAACGTATAAATTTCGTCTCTAATCCGTCTCTAATTAGCAACGGATTAGCGTCGGAATTCATAAATTTCGTTGCTAATCCGTTGCTAATTAGAGATGGAATTTATAAGTTCCGTTGCTAATCCGTCTTTAATTTGCAACGGATTAGCAAAGGAATGCAAGTACAACCATTCATTTTGGAAGAATGTCCATTTATGTTCTGTCTCGGTTTCGTTTCTAAAATTCGTCTTTAATCCGTCTCTTATCAGCAACAGAAACACATTTCGATTGCTGACTAAATTAGCGACGAAAATCTTAAAGGCGGAATAGATTCCGTCTCTATTCCGTTGCAGAATTGAATTAGAGGCAGAATTTATGCTTATCGGCAACGAAAATCTCCGTTTCTGATCGGCTATTTTTTGTAGTGTTCGAGTTGGAACCCACGCATTACGGATTGGAGATCATCAAGTAAAATATTATTTTTTTGATGATGAATGCATATTGTGTGTATTATATGGTATTTTGTTGTGACGTCAGAGCGTATTAAGGTATGTCCTCAATTTTTCATAATCAAGGTTGTAAATGCATATCTGAGGGGCACGAGTGAAAATAAAATTATTGGTTGCTCAAAAACTCGTAAGTAAAGTGCCAAATATCGCATAGGATTTTGCCTCGATTTATATGCAAGTCGGGATCAGTGGTATTGTAAAATAAGAACGAAGCTAGTGCAAGACCTTACCGCAAGCTTTATGTCAATTGACAATGGTTGAAGTTGAGATTGGGTCCAAATTGGTGTAAGTTTGGCTTGGTATGACAAGAGAATTGGTTTATAAGGGTTCGGTATGTTGTGGGAAAAGTGAGGATTTTTAGGGTTTTAATGTAACTAAAACTAGTGTTATGGACGTTTTATGAAGAAGGAATGTTTAGTTGAGAGTTTGGTTCAATTTGGTGAAAAAGGGATTGAAAACGAGTGCCGAAAATTAAAGCACATCAAAATAAGAATTTTGAGAATTAATAAATACAAAGAAATTAAGCTGTCGACAATCAACTAAGGGTTTTTATGTAAATACAAAAATCAAATCAAAATCAAAATTGAAAGTTTTGTTTCAACATAAACGATTTGGTTTTGTTGAAATCGAACCCTCTCAACTCAGGTTTTCACTCTGCGATCTTCGGACATTCGATTTTCGCCCGATTTCTTTCCGCAAAACTGTAGAGCATCACGAGACGGTCAGTTCGAGCCACATTTTTACAGTAGAAACAAGGTATCCAATGCGCAATTTGGTAAATTCTCAAATCAAGGCATTTCCTCATTTCAATTTGAATTCTCATGACTTCTCTTTTTCTCTTGTTATGTTTTAATGAAATTGGTTGAAATTATTGTGAATTAATGCATTTGGTTGATTTTGATCAATTCAGAATAAGTTCCACTAACGTAGTTTAAGATTTTGGTGAAGTTAATTAATGCAATTCAATTGATAACTATTTTTTAGATGTTTTATAGTTGATATTAATTTGCATTAGGTTTCTGGATGAATTGATTATTGATTTTAATCCAAGTTGACTCTACAGGTTGTGGAAATATTTCTATGTTGGTATCGAGTGGTTTCGTAGTGTTTGTTGTCGAGTTGTGAGGATTTAATTGCAAAAATATTGATTTGGAGACATTTATCAATTCAAAATAAATAAAGTTTGCCTAGTTGACAGGCCATATTGGAAAATTCATAACTTCTCCATCGATGATTCGATTTGAGTGTTCTTGGTGTCTATGGAAAGTAGGACATGAGTACCACAAGTTCCTTTTAGGTCACCATGAAAAATATTAAGGTTTTCAAAGTAAAAAGTTACCTTTAGTTGGCTAGTTGAAAGCCAACTGAAATAGCTATATAAATTAATATTTTTGGAAATTGTTCTCAAACGAACTTTGACCACTGTTTTCATTGGGTTTCGCGATTTGGTTCCACTTGAAGCTTGACCCACAATATAATTGGGTATGAAGGAAAGCTATTTGAACCATTTTCAAGGTGATCTAATGCTCCGAGAACCTCAAGAAATAAGCTCAAAGTTAGTTGGTTGTGAGTAAAACCTATAGTGATCTTTACCATTTATTGAATATCTTTGTATTTGCAATTGCATTATAGTCTCCATTGCATTTCATCATTCTTGGTCACGCATGCATGGAGAAAGTGAGGGGGACAAGCTTGTTTGGGAGTCTGGTTTGCTTGAACTTAGATTTCAATCTTACCTCAAACACTGCCTAGTGAGACTAGTTCCAAAGTCAAACGCCGACAAGTTATCTCTGTATTTCATGATCTCTTAATACTATCTATGTACTATTTTGGAAGTCGACGTTTGATTATAGTAAGGATGTAAAAACTTAATTGATTACATGTCATGTTGACACATATATCTTATTGATTGTTTGAAAATGCAATTACATGTCTTTATGTATCAAACTAACAATTTCTAGAGTACAGATCAGTGAAGGTGTTTACTTATTTGACATCTTTGAGTTATTTTTGATGATGTCAAATTATATAGGAATACAAAGAAAGGATGGACAAGACTTGAAGATTGTGGTGATTGTTTATCAAACTTAAAGTAAATTCTTGTTTTAAATAATTTATATATATTGTTTTGAAATTCTTGGGGTAAGTGTAGGACCTAAAGTTTCATTAAATGGTTATGAGAGTCTCCTAAATTAGTTTAAAATAAGCTGAGAAAGTTTTTGTTTCAATTTTAGTTTATTTTGGGTTCGTAAAGTCTTAACTAAGGTATCAAAGACTCTAAGTTAGTTTTTAAAGTTGAATTTGATATATATTATGAATTGCGGGGAGTTGTGAGTTGTTCTAGGCATATCCCTATTCAACTTTTTATTAGGTGAATTTTCCTCCCTATCATTTATTCATGATAGAAAAATCGGATATAAATTATGAATTGATCACCACGTAAACTAATAATAGATCATCTATAAAAAAGAAAGAAATAAAAAAAGCAACAGAGAATAACACACCATAGTATCATAATAAAACTAATTTATAATTGGAGATATATATACAAAAAAAAACAACCAGACCCTGAATAACTCTTTGGCATTGACATAGATGTGTTTTTGATTTAGTGGAGACATAGATATGTGTACATCTCGTGTTCCAAGCAGTATCTCTTCACGTGATCATACATCAGAAATTTGAACAAACACTATTAAGTGTTGTAAATTGGATGACTCTTTAACCAAGCTTATGAATGATCACATTGTCAAACATGACTCTAACATTGAATTGTAACATCAAGCATGACTTCTATACTGAATGTAACTTGTACACTCTATATAACTTGTATTCAACTCTAATGTATAATAACTTATCCATGTATTGTCATGTAACTTGTAATCCTCTCCAATGTATACCAACTGTTCCATGTATTGTCTATGTTGCTTGTAATGTGTTCTATGACATGTGGTGTATGTATAACTTGTACACATTGTATAAGTACAATTATCATCATCACCAAATGGCCTATATAAAGGGTGTCAATCGCATTGTAATTCACACACCAAGTTGAATAAAAACTTCTCATTCCAACTATCTCATTTCTTCTCTTCTCCTTTGTAGTAGTAGAAGTTCTTAGTCTTCTATTTTCCTTCTCTAGTTCTTGGCAAGTTCCAACTTAATTTACAAAACATTATCAGCACAAAGTTGTTCTATAAGAGGAGGTCTTGAAGATCAAGAAGCTTTTCAAAGATATAAAGCTAAGAAGGTATAATTTTTATGAATTTAAATAAGTTCAATTTATTTACATGTTATCATGGTTAATCTCTTTTTTGTTATATGCATATTTAATTATGTAAATGTACTTTATTCATACATTATGCATTGTAACGTCACCGACTACGAAAGTATGCTCTGTATTTGCGTCTTGTACGATCTTCTACATCAGAAATCAAAAGTCAATGTGTGACATGTGGTTTTTCTCTTAAAACTACAAACGATTAGTTATTGTTCTATTCTTAATTTTATAATACAAATAATGCTATAAGTTTTAGTTGATAGTGGGTAAGCCTTGTCCCCGGTAAAGCTAAACATTGAAAGGGAGACGGGTTATCCCGTTCGAGGAGGTATGGTATTAAGTAGACTATGTCTCACCACCCAACCTGGAGGTTGTCCCACCACTCATACGAATAGTATATTTTATTTATTAATGAATCAAGTTGTGTACATATATTTAATCATATGTTATGTTTTTACATAAAAAGGGGAAAACTATTTTATATTAAATTTATTTTCAAAGCATTATTCAACCATAGTTGAACTTATTACCTTATTATATTACCGACAAGAATTACTTGTCATGAAAATTAGATACTACAATTTGTGAATAAAGCATATATGCAAAACTGTGTGTTATACATAATCATTCGCCAATTTCTCTTAAGAGATTTGAAAAGTGAATATTTCACTTTATATATCATTTCACCTTATGGAGTTTAAAAGGGTAATGCTCCAAAAGCTCAAAATGAGCGACTGGGTCTCATGCTACAAAATTTAATAAGTCAAATATTAATTATAATTTCACTATTTTAATTACCTCTATGTTGAGACTATGTGGAAATATGACTGATGAGACAATAAAAATAAGGTCACGTGGCCCGCCTCGATTTATTGCTGCAACAAATATCGAGTGCGCATGTCAATCCAATAAATATTAAGGATTGATTTCTTGTCTCATGGTAGCTGAGCAAAATAATGAGATATTGTAAATATAATATTGTTCCCATCCAATTAGTTCGGTTTCAAATTAAGAAGCATATGTTGCATATAATGATCATGATCGCAATAATACATTTATGGACGTAGAAAATGTGAAAATATCAGGTAAATGTCGAATTGACAATTCCACTAAAAATTAGAACAAAAGTGATGTACCACTACAAAGGGAAAATAATTATTGACATTGAGCGCTCATAATTGTGACATCTTTTTGGTCATATATGAAAGCTATTTTGCCTAAATATTGTCATATATATACCCGAATATTTTTGTGACCTTTACCATGCCTTCAAAATAAAAGGCAAAATAGTATGAAGTTTATCATTGAAAATGGCTCGATAAAACAGGCACATCAAGATGTGTTTAAATCGTGACCTAAATATGGGCAATGAGTTTATTTCTTATGTATCGTGCTACATGCATGTACAAAAGTGAATATTTCTCGAATTCGAACTTAGCGGAGGCTAATGTTCAGGAATATCTAATACAATAATTTTATTATTAATGTCTTATTCAGAAGAAGTCTACTCAGAACAATAAAAAATTTATCTATATGATTTAATCTGAGTATAATATTCCCAGCTTTAACTTCTAAAATATATAAGACACATTAAAACGAATGTTGTCATAAATCAAATGACATTCATAATGTGGGAAGATCTATTTGATTGTCCATAATCATCAATAATGAGAAAATATCATAAATTCGCACAGACATCCTTTATCAAACTGGATTTTTTCTTAGCTGGAGAGTATCTTAAGGCGAATCAATAACATACATATATTGATTTACTCTCCGTTAATCACATTATAAGATGCCTTGAATCCCTAATATAGAAATTAGTTATAGTAAATCTTGCTAATTGTCACTTTGATGAAGTAGTTTACCCACCATTAGGGGGAGATATAAGCCAATTCAAAAGGAATGACGTGAAATTGCTTGAAACATATCAAATTGCATTAAATTTGTTGTATTATGATCCATGTATAAATTAATATGATCTCGAAGTTCAAAGGATCATTCAGTGGTAATAAAGTTATGAATCAATTACTTGATGCAAGTACTATATACAAAAGAGTGACAATCATATGCTTCAGTATTAAATGGTTCATATAGAAAACGATGTCCATGTGCAACAAAATGCACAAAATATATCACCCATGTGAACATGAGGGGGAGAATCAAAATGAGTTATCGGTTAGTGTATTGCATTCTTTTTCCCTTTGCTATGGTTTTATCCCACCGGGTTTTCTTTACAAAGGTTTTTAATGAGGCAATTCTAACAATACTAAAACTCTTTATCAAGGTTGATTAGGTATTTCACTATTTTCCTTTCGCTATTGGTTTGATCCCACTGGGTTTGCCTATCAAGGTTTTTAAAGAGGCAATCCGAACATTATTATACTATGTATAAAAAATTTATAAGAGCAATATACTCTTTTCCTATACTAGGTTTTTTTCCCACAGAGTTTTTCTAGTAAAGGTTTTAATAAGGCATATATATTCTCTTAAAGTGTATCAATGTGTTGCATTCTTTTCCTTTGCTTTGGTTTTGTCCCGCTGAGTTTTCCTAGCAAGGTTTTTAATGAGGCAATCAATAATATTATACTTCAAATCAAGATTGATGAGAACATTGTACTCTTTTTCATGTACTAGATTTTTTTCCACAGGGCTTTTCTAGTACGGGTTTTAACGAGGCATATTCTCTCAGCAAGTGTCATCCAAGGGGGAGTGTTGTAAATTGGATGACCCTTTAACCAAGCTTATGAATGATCACATTGTCAAGCATGACTCTCACATTAAATTGTAACATCAAGCATGACTTCTACATTGAATGTAACTTGTACACTCTACATAACTTGTATTCAACTCTAATGTATAATAACTTATCCATGTATTGTTACGTAACTTGTAATCCTCTCCAATGTACACCAACTCTTCCATGTATTGTCTATGTTGCTTGTAATGTGTTCTATTACTTGTGGTGTATGTATAACTTGTACACATTGTATAAGTACAATTATCATCATCACCAAATGACCTATATAAAGGGTGTCAACGCCATTGTAATTCACACACCAAGTTGAATGAAAACTTCTCATTCCAACTATCTCATTTTTTCTTTTCTCTTTTGTAGTAGTAGAAGTTCTTAGTCTTCTATTTTCCTTCTCTAGTTCTTAGCAAGTTCCAACTTAATTTACAACATTAAGTTATTTGTATTCATTTTTTCCCACCACTTTCAAGTCTTATCTAGGTCGAAAATCCCAAGCTTAGAAGGTTTGATTTAGCATCCCTTACTTTAACTTTATATTACTTATTCAATGTGTAAAATTTGAGTTTCAGCTTCTACAGCTCATCATTGGGATTTGTTGTCGAATCGGTTGTTCATGATCTTATTTCAATAAGGAACCTTGCATCATTTTCAAAGGCCTATTTTTGTGCTCAACCTCTTTGTAGGGGTGGACCATATTAGATATTTCCATTGTTGTCTCTCTCTAGCGCATCATCAAAAGTATGGGTAAAAAAATATGACTGGCCTGTTGCCTTTAGGTTTGTGCGTCCCCAGCTATGTTGCATCATTATAATCAATATAATAGGAAATCGAAGAAGCATCAGACCTTCCAGGATGGCTTATTTGTATTGTAAGAACCTTCATGGCTGCAATTAAAGTTGCATAGAATATTTTCACCAACTGAACCATTAGTAAATTGGAGATGGCAATAAGTAAAGAATTTATGTTTTAGTGGTGAAACCTAAGTTATACTTTTCAATGAACCTTAAACATTGAGAAAATCATATTGAAGGAGAAAGTTATAGAAGCCTGATACTAACCACTACCAAATAATGTTACATCCCAACCATGATGTGCATTAACTTAAAATATGCTATTAGCCTTCATCAACATCTATATTTTGCAATAGCAACGATTTCATGACATATTAGTTTTAAGTTTTTTTTGTTTGTGTGTGTATTTATATATTTACTTAGGGTCTATATGTACGATATGCACTTGGTGTAGAGCTTCTCAATAATAGGAATAAAATATTCATCTTCTCTATCAATTTCAATACACATAAATTTATTCCTTTATTCGTTTCATATTTGGCACCAATTTATCTCTTAACTCTTATACACACAAATTATTTCATATTTAACATATTAATAACCATTGGTTCATATAGATAGTTTTTGAAAAGGTCAAACAATTTAGTACATGCTCATATTTTTGTCATTGTGTGTAAAGGGGAGGGCAGGGAAATACCACTCACTACTCCACCATTAGTGATGTCGCCTAATGTTGCATGATATGTTGAATGTTTTTCTAGTTCCGTACGTAGGTTCCTCAATAGACATGTGAGAATGCTATTTGCAGTTCACACTAATATACTTTCATTATCTACCTATAAAGATTGTGTCAAAAAATGACAAGGAGGGAACGAAGCAAATGTGTGTAGTTGCACTTGTCATCGCTTTTCAATATGCTTGATTTTCTTCTTTCATTCGCTACCATTATTGAAGTTCTTGCTTGTGGCATGAAATGTAAAATGTCAATTTAACTTTTTAGCTTCCTCAGTAGACATGTAATTGAATCTTTAAGGGTGCTTGAGGTCATAGTGATAATTTGTGTTTGATATATTTGTAGTCTCAATAAGCAATAAGACACTACAATCATTAAAATGATTAAATAGATATGAAAGAAACTTCTTGGGATATTCAAGCTAATGAGAATGAGGGAAAATGTTTTGTTGTTAAACATCATGTCCTGTTAGCAGCCTAATCAACTTCATTCTTCATACATACATGAGTACATGAGCATTTTAACATCATGTCACTTTTCAGTAGTAAATGTGACATCCGAGATTTTCATAAACTTGATTATAAAGGTAATTAAGTATTTTTTTGGATTTTATTCAGAATTTAGGTATTCAAACTGAAACCCACACATTACGGATTGGAGATCATAAAGTAAAATATTATTTTTTAATGATGAATGCATATTGTGTGTATTATATGGTATTTTGTTGTGACGTCAGAGTGTATTAAGGTGTGTCCTCAATTTTTTCATAATCAGGGTTGTAAATGCGTATATGAAGGGCATGAGTGAAAATAAAATTATTGGTTGCTCAAAAACTCGTAAGTCAAGTGCCAAATATCGCATAGGATTTTGCCTCGATTTACATGCAAGTCGGAATCAGTGGTATTGTAAAATAAGAACAAAGCTGGTGCAAGACCTTACCTCAAGCTTTATGTCAGTTGGCAATGGTCGAGGTTGAGATTGGGTCCAAATTGGTGTAAGTTTGGATTGGTATGACAAGAGAATTGGTTTATAAGGGTTCAGTATGTTGTGGGAAAAGTGAAGATTTTTAGGGTTTTGATGTAGTCAAAATTAGTTTTATGGACGTTTTATGAAGATGCAATGTTTTGTTGAGAATTTGGTTCATTTTGGTGAAAAATCGGATTGAAAACAAGTGCCGAAAGTTAAAGCACATCAAAATAAGAATTTTGAGAATTATAAATAAAAATAAATTAAGCTTTTGACAATCGGCTGAAGGTTTTTATGTAAATAAAAAAAATCAAATCAAAATCAAAATCGAAAGTTTTGTTTCAACATAAACGATTTGGTTTTGTTGAAATCGAACCCTCTCAACTCATGTTTTCATTCTGCGATCTTCGGACATTCGATTTTCGCCCGATTTCTTTCCGCAAAACTGTAGAGCATCGCGATACGGTCTGTTCGAGCCAAGTTTCTGCAGTAGAAACAAGGTATCAGATGCGTAATTAAGTAAATTCTCAATTCAAGGCATTTCCTCAATTCAATTTGAATTCTCATGACTTCTTTTTTTCTCTTGTTATGTTTTAATGGAAATTAGTTGAAATTATTGTGAATTAATGCATTGGGTTGATTTTGATCAATTCAGAATAAGTTCTACCAACGTAGGTTAGGGTTCTGGATGAAGTGAATTAATGCAATTCAATTGATAACTATCTTGGAGATGTTTTATAGTTGCATTAGGTTTCTGGATGAATTGATTATTGGTTTTAATCCAAGCTGACTCCACAGGTTGTGAAAATATTTTGATGTTGGTATCGAGTAGTTTCGTGGTGTTTGTTGTCGAGTTTTGAGGATTTAATTGTGAAAATATTGATTTGGAGACATTTTTCAATTCAAAATAAATAAAGTTTGCGTAGTTGACAGGCCATATTGGAAAATTCATAACTTCGTCATCGATGACTCGATTTGAGTGTTCTTGGTGTCTATGGAAAGTAGGACATGAGTACCGCAAGTTCCTTTTAGGTCATCATGAAAAATATTAAGGTTTTCAAAGAAAAAAGTTACCCTTAGTTGGCTAGTTGAAAGCCAACTGAAATAGCTATATAAATTAATATTTTTGGAAATTCTTCTCAAGCAAACTTTGACTGCAGTTTTCATTGGGTTTCGTGATTTGGTTTCACTTGAAACATGACCCATAACATAATTGGGTATGGAGGGAAGCTATTAGAACCATTCTTAAGGTGATCTAATGTTCCGAGAACCCCAAAAAATAAGCTCCAAGTCGGTTGGTTGTGAGTAAACCCTATAGTGATCTTTACCATTTATTGAATATCTTTGTACTTGTAATTGCATTATAGTCTACATTACATTTCATCATTCTTGGTCATGCATGCACAGAGAGAGTGGGAAGAGGACAAGCTTGTTTCGAGTTCTGGTTTGCTTGAAATTAGATTTCAAATCTTACCTCAAACACTGGTTAGTAAGTCTAGTTCAAGAGTCAAACGCCGACAAGTTATCTCTGCGTTTCATGATCTCTTAATACTATCTATATAGTATTTTGGAAGTCGACATCTGATTATAGTAAGGATGTAAAAACATAATTGATTACATGTCATGTTGATGCATATATCTTATTGATCGTTTGAAAATGCAATTACATGTGTTCATGTATCAAACTAACAATTTTTGGAGTACAAATCAGTGAAGGTGTTTACTTACTTGGCATCTTTGAGTTATTTTCGATGATGTCAAATTCTATAGGAATACAAAGAAAGGATGGACAAGACTTGAAGATTGTGGTGATTGTTTATCAAATTTAAAGTAAATTCTTATTTTAAATAATTTATACATATATTTTTTGAAATTCTTGGGGTAGGTGTAGGACCTAAAGTTTCATTAAATGGTTATGAGAGTCTGCTAAATTAGTTTAAAATAAGTTGAGAAAGTTTTTGTTTCAATTTTAGTTTATTTTGGGTTCGTAAAGTTTTAACTAAGGTATCAGAGACTCAAAGTTAGTTTTTAAAGTTGAATTTGATATATATTATGAATTGCGGGGAGTTGTGAGTCATTTTAGGCATCTCCTTATTCAGCTGTTTATTAGGTGAATTTTTTGGCAGACCACTTTTAGGGGAGGTGCTGCATAAATTTTTATAAAATACAAATATGATTTCTTAATTTGCTCCATTTGAACAAATCATGAATTGAGTTTCATTGAGGATATAAATTTAGTTTTTGAGCCTTATAAATGATTGAAATAATTATTATTTTGAGGTCAAAGTTGAAAGAATAGATTATGTTGACTAGATTATTAAATGATTAAGGTAATCTATGCCGGTCAGTCATCCTAATGATGAGGGGTTGATAGTAAATAACAATTACGTATCTATATTTTTTTTAAATTTTTTGGCAGAATCATTTCACCAATATTAAAACATTCAACTGAGCACATCCTCTTTAGATAAAGATTCAAAAAGAAAGGAAAATACAAATTTAATTGCATATACTTCGTTACTGTATATGCACATTGGCAAGTATTGCAACAACTTCATGCTAACTTATTGTTCCTAGCGTGATGTGAATTTTGGTACATGAATCACCCAAGTAGTGATAAGAATCCATATACAAGATGAATTGTGTATTATTAACCTGCAGTTGACAAGATCATACTTTTGTAATAGTTTTTTTAGCCAACTTGATAGTTTGTTGTCTCTATTCAAGGGTTTCTTTCCTTTCTTCAGTGCAATTACGATCTTGCTTGAACTTGATGGCTACCAACTTCTATATCTTGAAAATAAAATAAATTATCAAAATTGAGGAGCTCGAAAAAATGTCATAATTCTTTTGCCAGTGTAAAGGATAATAGCACTTTAGGATTGAATTGTTTCAATGCATTATTATTGCGCCAATGTAAAGGTAATTAATTTCTCAAAATTCTTTGTAAAAAGTCCATGACCTAGTGCCTAGTTTTGTGAACATATCATGTAAGGAAAGATTTCAACTATACGTTGCAATGACTTCATGCTAACTTATTGTTAATAGCATGATGCAAATTTTGGCACGTGAATCACCTAAGCAGTTGCAGGAATCTGGACACAAGATAAGTTGCTTGTTATCCACATGCAGTTGACGAGATTAGAATTTTCTAATAGCTTCTTTTGCTAACTTGATAGTTTGTTACCTTTCTTCAAGGTTTTTTTTTCCTTTTCTTAGTTCAATTACAATCCCATGAGCTTGCTCGACTTTGATGTCTACCAACCACCATATCATGAAAATAAAAGAGATTATCAAAATTAAGTTACTTGAGGAAACATCACAATTCTTTGCCAGTATAAAAGATAATGGCACGTTAGGATTGATATGTTTCAATGCATTGATATTGCACTAATGTAAAGTTAATGACTTTCTCTAAAAGATTTTGTGAAAAGATCATCAAAGCTTCTTAAGAGGAAAAAAGTTAATAATACTTGAATATTAGAATATACCTGAACATAATAAAGTAAGAAAGTTTATTACATCAAAGCTGTGGTGCTTCAAGAATCACGAAGGTATTTAAGAGAAGGACTGAACTTGCAGTTCACAACAATGGATTTTGCATTATCTACCGACAATTGAACAACATATATTGGTGACATATTTTCAAAAAAAATTAATCACAATCTTATACTATCTAATAACCAACGTACCAAAAGCTTAAACTATCCCATGATTCAAGTAAGTAATGTTGCCAATTAATTTTAATGCACTCGTCCTAAAAATTCTTTGCTTGTTAATTTGGCAGATCGCGCAAATGACATTGCACATACAATTGACCATGGTAAAACACAGAGTCAGGTAAATATATGCTAAATAGACTAAGATATTAGTTATGCTCGTGTTTTATTTTAGAGATTTGAGACAATGTTCACTTTAGGGAAGATGCACTAGATGCATTGAAAATTTAAATAAACTAAAATATCATTTGTTAATCACTCGACAATCATTTCATATCTCTAAGTTAAATTATGACAGCCATGATAAATTGATGAAACCATGAGAAATGATTATGTATAGTAGACTATAGGTTTGTGTGGCAAGCGAGATCTGTAACTGTGTCGAGGGGAGGGGATTGTAACATCATTGACAACTACACAATTACAACTAATATAATATGTTAAATGATCGAAATAAAATTTGGTTCCAGTTGTTTTTTTCTTAAATAAATATGTGATGTAAATTATGATTAACATATTTACAAAAGAATAAACTCACCCATCCCATCTAGCAACCAAGGCACCAAAATAATGAAAATTGGAATTTGTAGCACTGCCAACCACTGTGCCGAACATGTAAGGGGAAATTCCCAAAATTTTCATATGGATTGCAATGGCAGGGAAAAAAAATAGATGGTGTATAATCAAATGAAAAATCTATATGCAATAACTCAAAATAGCTTGATTCTTCAACCAATTCGAGAAGGTCTTTGTAAATTTTTTTTTTGTTTTATATCAAGATCTTCCATATGATGTCGGTTTCACAAGAGTTTTTATAAACATCAGCTCTAGTACATGACAATGCTACATACAATTGGCCATGTCAAAACACATGATCATGTAAAGATATGCCAACTGATTGAACTTTTTGTCCTTGAGCTTTATTTATTATCATAGCAAAACATAATCGAATTGAAAATTGCGTTATCTTGAAATGATAAGGTCAACTATGCTCGTCATTGGCAATAAATGAGATTCTTGGCAAAAAACCTTTTTCCTTTTATAGTCGCTATTAATAATTTTTGCATCGATAACATTTAGTCCAAATTGTTGACACATTAACCTCGTTCCATTACATAATCCTTTAGAAGGATTAATGTTCCCTAATAATATGATAGGACAATCTTCTTTTAAGATAGATTCATGTGGTGGAATTAGTGTGCGTGCCTTAAGTATAACGACTCAATTGTAGCAATAATGCAATTAACTTACATTGATCATGAATATGGTCTTCACAGAAAGATTTTTGCACTAATTTATTGCTAAGGGATTCACTTTTAATTGGTTTTTGTACTATACTAAACTAATCTAACAAATCACTTTAAACTTTAGTTGACTTCTTCTCTCAAGAATATCTTAGTTCATAACTTCACCTAGGTAATTTAAACTATTTTTTATTCATGTTTACATCTCAATATGCTTTATGCAATGCCTAATTAAAATAGATAGATTTCCTTTGAATCCACTTCGATCCAATGTCGAGACGGAGATGATTCAAATGTGTAAATTAGAACTCCAACTATCGATGTGAATAATGTAAGCTCCACATTGCTTTAAGTTTCAACTCATCAGATTTATAACCAACTAAGTTTATTATCAGCGCCTCCCTAATCAACAACTATCTCTCAATGTTATGTATTTTACAATTGTACTGTTCATGTCTAGATTAGAAGTTTCAATAACCATGATAACTCCTAAAGACTATGTTCATTAGACACGTAATCAAGATGCTAAAAGCATTATGCTTAGAATTAATACGAATTCTAACCATTACACTTTTTGTTACTACTTTTATTCTTATTCAAAGCATAGTATTCATACCATTTGACCCATTGATCCCTAAGATAAATAGACTACTCGCACTTAATTGAAACACACACATCACAATTCAATATAGAAATCATTTCAAATAAGAGATGAATATAAATATTACCTTGAGCTAACCAACAAAACCAAATATTGATTGCAAATGTGGAGTCTTCAATGTTTTTCTGACAAAAACTTTTTATCACTCAAACTTAATGCTAAATTACTCTAATGGAGGCTAATTTCCTTCTATTTGGTGGTGTGCTAGTTTATCACGTCCTAATACCTATTCATACTCCTTAATTACAATTAGAAATCATAAATTATAATTTAACACGAATTAAAGCTTCACTTTCTAATTTTTGCAAGGTTGGTATTGTCACTTACTCTCTCAATGCCATATGTGTTAAGCCACAAGGACATGACTGTGCTATTGCTTCATTGTGTTTTATTGAGCCCCTAGAGTCTCAACGCTATCCCTTGTGTGCCATGGCACCGCTACTGTGCCGAACCTCCAGAGCTAATTTTCTTCATTTCTTTTTCTCTCTCACGCTGTGCCTTTCATCCCCATGCCGTGCCTTGTTTCCCCACAACATCAATACATGCTCCTGTGACACCAACTCTGATTTGTGGGTTTTTGATCTATTTCTCTCATTTTTACTTGATTACTTCCAATACACCTTAATTCCCTAAAAATTCAATAATACCATGAATTAGCACTCATTTAAGGATATTTATACTAAATATACTGCTAAACTAACCCTATATATGTATAAATAATCACTTATCAAATACTCCCAAACTTAAGGTTATGCGCGTCCCGGGCAAAGGTATATTCTACTAAATCTCCTAATAACTAGTTCTTATTCAATTTACATTTTAGAGTATCCTTTGCTTCGTTTGAAAACTCAAGTAGTAAGTATACAATCTCATGATTTCTCGTTAAGCTCAAGAATTTACAAATAAGCACAGATCAACCTCATTTTTGGGAGACTTTAACACTTCAAGAGTCTATAAGACTTTTACATAATTTGGATGAAAAGTTAACTTAACTAGCTACTCACACTCGAGCTAAATCTTTTATTTGAAGTGTTTTATTATACTTTTTCCTTTTTCTCTTTATTTTCTTCTCTCATTTCCTTTCATATTCTTTTCATCATTTTTTTATTTAACAGTCCCTGCTCATTTTCATGTGGACTTTATTCTTCCTAAAATTTTCCAATCATCGAGTTCTATGCTCCTTTTCCTATAGAACTTTTGGGATTCACTCATTTTTCTCTTTATTCGGAAATTCTTGTTAGTAACTTACCTTTAGTTAATCAAGTAAGTTAACTCCAACTTTTACTGTACAATGCTTATTTCTTCCCCTTTTTGGTACTAAGTCTTTATTTGCTTTGCATTATCATGTAAGATTCACATTTATTATAGAATCCTTAGAGATCTAAGTGTTCTAGTTCTTGCTTTTGTTTCAAGTTCAAGATCTTCCCTAACTCTAAGTTTCTAATCATGAAATCACACCATTGTTTGCTACATTTCATTGTTTATTTTCTTCAAAAACTTAAAACATTCTCTTGAGTTTCATATCGATAAGATACTTGTAATCTAATCATCCATAATTGAAGGCACGAACTTGCAAATAAACTACTTATTCAATATATATTAGTATATATAACCTAATCTATACTACTTAAACATTCATATAGTGAATCAAACGAATAATTTATACACTAGCATGCTTTCCTTTAATTTTTTCAAAGTAAAATTTAAATGATCATACTTGTTGTGTTTATCCTTATTTCTAAGCCTATCTTACCATTTTTCGTAATGTGGTGTAGTGTCAACGCCCCAAAACTTAAACCAAACTTTATCCTCAAGGTTTAATAGTAAGCTTGAAACATGAACACACTAAAACATATAGACATATGTAATAACACAAGTTATAATAAATTAAAATAAACATTAAAATCGAAATAACTAAATAGTTGACAAAATATCCCAAATGTTTACAAAATTTAAATGGTATAAAAACACTCTTAACTCCCAGGTCTAATGGAATCCTAAAACATTGAATTTAAGATTGCGCCTCATCATCGTCATCTGCATTATTAGCTCTAGGGTAGGATGGTGTCAATGGACGCTCTCTCTAACACTTTAGCCTCTTTGCTACTTCTGCTCTGCTTGATCCTTTTGCCTCTTTGCTAACACTTTAGCCTCAAGTCCAGCACCTCTCTCTCTATCTCTTTTTCTCTTTCTCTCTCTTTCTCTCTCCTTGGAGTCTTGGTAACTCGGTGGTGATTTCAATATGAGCATGAAAGCTTCATTTATGTTTGGTTAGGCATCTATATCAAATTATTCACTATCTTTCATTCTTGCTTTGACTCTTAAGCACATATGAGTAATCAAAATAGGAAACAACAATTTGTTGTCCTTTTCCAATATAATGGACTCCCTTAAATTGGTGTGTATGATCTCCCCGATGTTGATCTCCCCGAACTTCATAATGTCATAAAAGAAGCCACTTTTGGCTTGTTAATTTCACCATGTTGAGAAGTGGGGTATAGCGACGCAACAAAACAATGTTGCCACATCCTATAAACATTTTTGATATTCCCCTTCTTAATGTGCTTTGGCACATTCTCAGCTCCCATTACCTATCCTAGTTGTCATGAGATAACCAATAATATCTCTACAGCTTTAAAAGGGTATAGGTTATAGGGTCTCTCATATAATTGGGCTGGGGAAATAGGTGTGCATTCATAAAACTTAATTCTTCCAACCTATATAAGTTATTAATCTCGCGTCTATTGAAGTGAACAAAAACCCCTATCACATTCATTGGCTCATCCACTACCGTGAATTTTGCATAAGCATAGAATTCAAAAACAATCCCACTCGCTCCTTTAACTTCATTCTTCCTATAATCTTGAGTGAGTTGCTCCAAATTATGGTGGCTAATGAACTTCTTCCATAGGATTTTCTCATATCATTCCTTAGCCTCTTTACAAATGAAATATCTGGATTTAAAAGATCTAGGCTTCTTCATCATTGGGGTTTCTAGAGGTGGATGCATCAAAATCATTTGCTCTAGTTTGGCTAACTTATTTTGTTATTCTTGCCATTTTATTCAAATCTCAAACCTCTAACAAAAATGCAATGCAACTCGGTCTTCAAATCACTTGAAAATTCAAAATTCATATAACATGGATCATGGATACGCCAAATAGCGCAAAAATATCAATTAAGTCTACATGGGTAATATTAATGCTCGCTTTTACATAATCTTTCAAAACCTATCCTATAACCTCAAATCCATAATTTCATACAATATCATCAAAATTCTCAAAATTCAAAGTATAACAAGATGAAATTGTGAATGTACTTCAATGTCGGATTAACTTCCAATGGAGAACACTCCTCCAAGTCTTTTCCAATCTAAGCCCTCTAACTTTTCTCACCAGCTAGAACACCAAAACTCATTGGAATCAAATTCTAAAAATCCAAGCCCTAGCTCTTCCATTTGTACAAATCCATATTATGTTCATTTCTTTATACTAAATCACTAGGAACTTACTAATCTCACTTGAAAATTATCAAACTGGCTCTTAGAAGGGTGTGTGCTTGGTGGTTTTGGCAAATGTTAATTGCAAGTATGGAGAATGGTGTGAAAATGGGTTTGCCATCATGCCTTATAGGCACGGCACGTGATAGTGCCACCTTTGCATCAACGATGTAGTAGGGCTTTTGTTTATCTTAGTCTATTACCACTACAACGCGGTCGGTAATACCCACGACGTTAGCTCATCTGCCCACATCTTTGCATATGATGTTTTTGCTAATTCTCCTCCGGTGCTATTCCAACTTGTGTACCACTCACACAAGGGGTCGTGACAACATAAAATCCATGAAAAAATAAAATTAATAAATTTTACCATTCGATTTGCCCATGTACCTTACCTTCCCCGCTTTGAACTCCTATCATTTTTGCTCTTTAAATGAGTTTGCAAGACATTTCCGTTCTGATGAATTATTACTTGGGGAATGGTCTTTCTTGTACATTTGACACAAATTTTTCGAAAGATAGAACTTAAAATCATTAATTATAATTATTAAACTAATTAACTAACTACTAACAAAAACTCAAAACGTGAAATTTAAAACTTAAAATTTAAAACTATGGGCTGCCTCCTAGTAGCGTTCAATTTAACGTCATTAACGTGATGTCTTTTCACTCATTTAGTTCGAGTCTAAATAGAAGTTCCAACTGTAAGTTAGAGATTATAATGTCATCCCCTTTCGGATGTACTTCTTCACCATTGACAAAGACAACCTTCTGAGCATTATTGCCTTCATCGATATTCATTTTGATCTTTCTCTATCTTATGTCCAAATTTTCTTTAGCTATGTTTAAGAATGGCTGCCTAAGTATGATAGATACATCATCATCCATGTTGTGGTACATAACCTCAAAACTCGCGATAAATGTGAATCTACCTACTTTCACATGTACATTCAAAACTCTTCCTATAATAGATATCAAATCACCGTCTGCTACTTGCAAATTCGTTGTATTGGGACAATTGATCTTCAAGTCGGCATGAATCATGTCCATTGATGGCATGACATTGACCGAAGCTCCCATATCACATAAGACATTTCATAATCGGTGCCCATCATTATTTATTGGTATGCTTATCTCTCTAAAATCTCTCCTTTTGATAGGTTGAAGTGGCGTGATGAACTTGAGTTTTGGTTCTGATTTCTTTGAAATCCACTTGATGTCATTTCCTTCTGGTTTTTCTTCAGGACCTCCTTCATATTTGTTCTTGACCTTCCATTGTTGTTTTCCTTCTTTTTCTTCAAGGCATTGGTTATTAGCTTCTTAAAACAATCAAGCTCATCTTACCTTATTTCCATTTCATAAAACATCTTAACCCTTTAAGCATTTACTTTAAATGTTTTACCACAATTAGTGATTAGTTCTACCACTCGATAAGGCCAAGTGCAATTACTTTGAATGATCCTGACCATCATGATCTCAATTTACCTGGAAACAATTTCAATCTTAAATTACATAACGATACTAATTGCCCTGGCTCAAAGGATCGATATTCGATTTTTTTGCATTATCACCATCTTGATTTCTCTTTATGCATTTTAGCATTTTCATATGCGCCTAATCTAAACTCATCTAGTTCCATCAGTTAAAGTAATCTGGCCTTTCCTGCAACTTGAAAACCCATGTTGAGCTTTTTAATTGCCTAATATGCTTTATGCTCTACCTCTACCTATAAATGACATGATTTTTCATAGACCAACCAACAGGAAGACATGTCAATTGGTGTTTTGAATTCCGTCCTGTATGCCTACAATGCTTCTTCAAGGTGGAATGCCCATATTTTCTATTAGTGTTTATGGTTTTTTCGAAGATCTATTTCACTTCTCCGTTACTTACTTCCACTTTTCTATTTGTTTGAGGATGATAAGCAAGTGAGTTCTTATGCCTAACTCCATATTTTTTTAATAACGTGTCTAAGGCTCTGTAAGAAAAACTTGAACCCTCATCACAGATTAATGCTTTATGCGTTTCAAATCAACAAAGTGTTTTTCTGTATGAACTCTATGACCACTTTTGCGTAATTAGTTGCGGTTGCTACGAATCCTACCCATTTAGATATATAATCCATTACTAACAATATATATTGTTTCCTATATGAAGTAGGAAATGGTCCCATGAAATCTATTTCCTAGACATTGAAGAGTTCAACTTCTTGAAATGTGGTTTGTGGAAACTCCTGCCTTCTAGAAATATTTCCTGTTTTTTAGCATTCATTACAAGTTTTCATAATAATATATGAGTCCTAAAATAGATTCAACCATAGAACCCGCATTGCAACACTTTAGCTATTGTTTTTTGTACTCCAAAGTGTCCCCCATATGGTGATGAATGACATCATCCCAGAATGCCTACAAACTCCTCATCTACTACACATCGTCGAATCAATCCATTATTGCATTTCATAAACAAATATGGCTCATCCTAGAAATACGACTTCATATTACTTAGGAATTTCTTTCGTGTTGCATTTATTAAATCTGGAAGAAATTCTCTGCATGCCAAGTAGTTAACATAATCCGTGAACCATGGTGCCTCTTTCTGAACCTCAACCTTTTGCACTTCTTCTAAATTCTTTGGCTTATGCATTTCTTCATGCTTGTACATTACTTGATATTGTCTTGGCTCATTTTTTGCTGTAGTGCTCATCATGTAAATGGTACTCACATTTTCTTTGGGATTGGTGATGGTGTTGTTAGGAATCCGTTCATCTTTCCTTGAGTTCAAGGCTATAGAAAGTTGACCAATTTTCCTTTCTAGGTTCTTTACAGATTGTGCTTGCTTATTATCCATCCTTTTTTATTGCTTGCTTTATTCCTTCTAACTCTTTCTCGTGCTTCTCATGGCACTTACTATCTCTCACTTCCATGGCTTGTAAGTACTTCTCTATTGTCTTCAGTGAAGTGATCTTTTCGCTTTGCCCCAACTTTCCTTATTGGACTTATTGCTCGAAGACTTAAGGTAATTTTAGTGCATTATCAAGATTTTCATAAAAAGACTTTGGTTGTTGTTGTTGAATCCTTGATAAAATGATTGAGGAACCACTCCTCTCAATTTGAAGTTGTTCATGTAGCTTTGGTTGGTCATGAAGTTGACTTCTTCATGCTACATTCCCTGATATATGTTTATATGGTTAATCACCATGCTTTGGTGGTTCATGGGTTTTCGTGCTTCTTGTGGGCCTTGGTGTCCCATCTAAAGTTTTGCTATTTGACTGCTCAAATTTGATAGCCGTGCTATAATTGCAGCTTGCGAATCAATCTCGTAGATGTCTATCATTTTCTTTACTGTGGAACAAGTATTGGCGATAGGATTTTGAGACATAAGATTAATGAGATCTAATGCTCCATCCTTCTCTTTAGTAAGAAGAGAGCTACCTGATACAACATCTAATGGCATTCTCGTGCTGCGGTTCATCCCATAGTAGAAAATATAGAGTTGTGCCGATTTGACGTATCCATGTCCCGGACATCTCCTCAAAATCTCATTGAATATTTCCAAGCCTAGCCTAGAGACTCAGTTTCTTCTTCCTTGAACTAATTAATCTCAAGTTTCCTTTGGTTGACTCTTACTGGGGAAATAACTTGTCAAGATATCTTTCATTAATTTTTGCCTATGAAGTCATACTCCCTGCATTTAGCACCTGAAAATTGGATTTGGCTTTTTCACCCAGTGAGAATGGGAAAATTCACATCTTGATCACCTCTTTTGTAACTATAGTAATGTACACGGTGTCACTCTTCTCTAAGAAATTCTCAACATGTGCAACAGGATCTTCGTTGGATAGCTTGCTAAACAGGCTATTTTGCACCATATTGATCAGAGACGGTCTCAGCTTGAACTCGGTGGTGTTGGTTAGAAGCCTCATCATTTGTGGTATGACTCCTGAACTTCTGGCTTAAAGTATTCATGAAGGCATCTTTATCCTCACACTCTCTCCTGCACTACTATATCGCGTGTTGGTTAGTTATTCCCGCAACTGTGTTGTTAGTTTCTAGCTTGCTCCTTGGCCATCTTGATTCCTTTTTTTTCTTTCCTTTATTGGTTCTATCACTTTTCAGATTATAAGGCAATAGGTCCTTCTCTCCCTTGCTATGCATGCACTAGATATCCCTGAAAAGAAAACACAAAAGATTAAGTGCAGAAAGTCAAATTGAAACTTAAGCCTATTTTTTGTTTTTGTTTTTAATTGAAAAGTAAAGTACTGAAAATAAATCTTAGCAACTTCTAAAACTTAGTAATTCCAATGGCTACTTATCCCAATGGCACCAAAAACTTTGTGTACGTGCCGCAAGTATAACTGCTCACTTGTAGTAATAACGCAATCAACTTACGTTGATCACATATATTGTCATCAGGGAAAGGTTTTCGCATTAGTTGTATAATACCTAATTAACTTGAATTATTGCTAATGGACTCACTTTTAATTGATTTTTATACTAAACTAAATTAATCTAACAAATCACTTTTGTAACGACTTGTTACTTTAGGCTGGTGATTAATACTAATCTAAACCTTAATTAACCTGAGTTAGATTCGTGATTAAGTCTAGCATACCACGATTAGTATGTGCGTATGTTTGCATGATGATTTGTGTTTGTCTGGATTATTTAATGAATTTATTTAGGTTGTAGTATAATAAAGGAATTATATACAAGCATATAAATGAAAATACACAATAAACAATGAATTACCAGCACACCATGTGCAACAAAAGGGTCGTGAAATGAATGTGCACACCGTAGAATACTTGTAGGCATATCTGGTGAATTTATTGGCGAGAAAATACATAAGTTACATATTTATGTATATAAATATATATTAGAAATTAAGAGTTAGTTTGAATTATATGGAAGATCAGATCACCTCGAGAGAAGCGTAAGTGCTTGATGGTGTTAAAGTTGGTGTCATTGTAGAATGTCACTTTAACACATTAAACCACTTGATCGACAATGAGATAACGCGATGCATATCTCAAGAAAAATCCATATATTTAAACTAAAACCTCATACTTATCCCATTCATTCGATTAATCGAAACAGAGGAGAAGGTTTAAGTTTGGTTTTGGATCTTAAAAGGTTGTTCAGGGATTTGAATCAATGTAAATTAAAGAGCTTAAACAGATCAAAAGCTAAAGATCATAACTGTGGTATGATTTCTTTGTATTAGTTGAAGTTCAACTTGTTGGTGATGATGGAATCTATGTGAATTATGTTATTTGATGATTGAAAATGTTTTATTACCTCATTAGAGATCCTCATTGATGAATCTTGGGAGTTTATATTGTTGTTTTGTGGATTTATGAGTTGAACAGTGGCTGCTACCCTGTGTTATGTCAAGACAACACAGGGTGGATAGCGCTCCCTTGAACAATTGAGACGAAACCAGTTTTTAAAGTACGCCCCACCCACTGAGAGAACGTGCTCCCACCCTAGAAAACAACAATAATGCTGAGTTTTGATGATGTTCTCTTAAGGACTTAGGGAATGGACTAGGAGTTCTAGTTATAGAGCATAAGGCCTATACTAATTATAAATGGTCTATGATAGGAGTTGGATTTCTAAGAAAGCTTGAATGCCCGAAAAAGTTGAGAATTTGGTATGGAAACCTAGACCGAGTTAAGTATGAATTTGCTTATCTATCAATATTTCCTGGCTATCTCAGTGTATATAGCTCATGTTGTTTATGGACTAAAATGGGGGATGATGTACACTATAATATTTTAAAGTAAATGAAAAATGGTGTCTAATGTGATCCATGAGAGTAACTTCTGAGGATTGAGACCAAGTTGTATAGGATGCGTGGTTAATCTCCCAGTGTATACGTAACGTTTACTTAGTTTGATAGGTTGCGTAGGTTACATATTCACTAAAGGGTTTCAGATAGAACCATTAGGCATTAATGGATTTATTAGACAACACATTAGCCAATGTATTGGTCTAGCAATCACATAAATGGCGTCAATAGGTAATCGACCTTAGTTTTATAATTAAAATAGGAATCATAGTGTAATAGTCAACGATAAATTGATTTACATATGTTATGTATTAATTTATATCTTTTTCATGTTGTTATTAGTTAACATTGGTGCATATTGTTATTGCATATTGTTCTTGATTATTATATTGAATGTCGATGGCTTTATGAATCCTTACTTACTGAGCAAGTTGGAGCACTCACCCAAATTTAATATTTTTGGTTTGCAACCTTGCGCTTCAACTAAGGGAAACGAGAAGATTTAGGCGTCCTGTATCTTCTCTACAATGTACTGAGCCTTCTTGTACTTATATACACTGTTTGATATATTTTATTGTATATAAACATGGTTGGGACTAAGGGTATGTTAGGACTGAGGCTAGGTTGTTGTTATATATAAACATGGTTGGAAGGTTTATAATGATGTTTTCGAATTTAGGTAAACTTTGTATTTCTGTATATTGTAATATATCAAAAAATGTCTTAATTTTTCACTGTATATACTTTGAATTGTTTATTCAATATTAATGTATAGGTTCAGCTTATTAGGTACAAATAGTGAGGCTACTAGCTCTAGTTAAGTCTGGCTAGTTTAAAGGAGCTTAATTAGGGTTTTAAGGCCGAGTATCGCCCTAATCGGGATAGGGGATGCTACAACTTGGTATCAGAGCCTAAGGTTAATCACTTTTTAATAAAGTGGAAATATTGATACAGTTTGGTATCATAGACAAGACTCTGACCTTAAATTTACTTTTGAATAGTTTTCAAAGTAAATAATAGCATATTCCTTTGTAATGGAACCTAAGTTTATTGACTTTGAGACTGTTTCAAGTTATGAATAAGCATAGGGCTTAATAGACGATTTTGATCGTGTGTTCGGGGGAAAATGAAAATGAAATCATTATTATATGTTATTTGCTGTACATTTTGCTATTTACTTTATAGATATGATTTCCTTGTATTCTCTGAATGTTACCTAATGATATTATCTCCCCTTTGACTTCAGAATTTAATGATAGATCAGGGAGAGGGTTTACAGAGGTCTATACCTCAGGGTAATAGGGAAGTTAAGGATCAATGAAAATATAAAAAATGAGCAGTAAATGAGGGAATTGATGGAGTCTCGAGTGAAACTGATGGCTATCTTGATGGCTCAGATGGGACCACTAGTACAACGACTTAAGGCACAACCTGCAATCACTGTTGAGGTTAGTAGGGCTGAGGGAGGAGATGAAACAGTAGTAGCTCCAGTCTTAGGCAAAATTGATTTGCTTCTTGGTGGGTTAAATTATGAGATCAAAGTTGCGATTTCCTCTCATCCTTATACTAGCTATGCTTTTATATTTGAGAGTGCGATGGAAGTGGAAGAGACTATTTTAGCCAGACCTTCTATAACAGTTTTTACACCACCACCAGATCACAATATCCTAGAAGTAAGAGAATTCAGGAATGTGTTTCTTTTAGACTAAAAACGAGGCAGAAGAGTGTAACTGTCACAACTACATATGCAAGGTTTATAGGGATGAATTTTGTTAGTGCACCAGTTCCACCTATATCTCATGCTTCAGTAGCCAAATCACCATTACTACCATCTCATTCTTGAAGTAGAGGCAAGTGTAGAGCACAATAATCGTAGAAACTGAGTAGATTGGGGCAAGTTTCTCAGGCCAGTAGTTTTCCTCAAAGGGCTTCGATTGTATGCTATTGGTGTGGGTAGATATGGCATATTCAAAGGGAGTGTTCTATGTTGCCGACCATATCAGTAGGCAATACCACGCCATCTGCATAACGACAGACTTATGTAATGGTGAGGCAGACCCAGAGGCCAATCAGAGGCTTATGGAAGGCATATTAAACATTTGTGGTTAAGATATGCATGTTATGATTGATGCGAGTTTTACAATTTCTTTCATTGCGAGTGTAATGGTCGATGAGTTGAAAGTGAAACCTATTAGAGCCAATACATTATTGATTTTGAGCATAATAGTAAGTGGGAAGGTTTATCTTAACCTGATCTGCCAGGGACGTGTAGTCAAAATAGGGGAGAATCCAATTGATTTGAAGGTAATGGAGTTCCTGGAATTTAATGCCTTACTAAGGATGGATTGGTTATCAACATACCATGCGATTATTGACTATTTCCATAAGATGGTAATCTTTAAGATTCTTAACCTTTCTGAAATTATAGTCTATAAAGGCTAGAATCCTTTACGGCTCCCAACTCATGGAATGGAAGCTACTCCTTTAGATTTAGAAGTCATGGAGGGAGTTGTCACATTAGGACAGCCTGGACAGGAACTTAAGGTTAGTGAGATACCCGTGGTTTGTATGTTTTTAGAAGTCTTTCCATCTGACTCGCTTGGACTTCCACTACCACATGTCATTGACTTAATCATTGATCTTATTCCTAGTACAAAACCTATATTTATTCCTCCGTATCGTAAACACTGAAGGAATTACAAGAGTTGCAGACTCAGCTTGAGGAGTTGCTATAGAAGGGGTTTATCCATATTAGTATGTTACAATGGGCAGCATCGGTTCATTTTATGAAGAAGAATGACATAACCCTATGAATGTGCATTAATTATGAACAACTTAATCAAGTGACTATTAGGAACAAATATCCATTGCCTAGGATTGATGATTTGTTTGATCAGTTGAAGGGTGCGATTAATTTCTTGAAGATTGATTTAAGGTCTGGTTATCATCAACTTAGGATCAGGGTTGAGGATATTTCAAAGACAACATTCAGTACTCGGTACGGGCACTTCGAGCTTACAGTAATGCCGTTTGGGCTCATTAATGCTCTTGTTATGTTTATGAATTTGACCAATTTATCATCATGTTTATTGATTATATTTTGATCTATTCAAATATTAAGGAAGAACATTCGCACCACCTTAGAGTTACATTGGAGACTCTGAAGGATAATTAGATGTATGCCAAGTTTAGTAAGTGTGAATTTGGTCTTTAGTGGTCAAATTTCTTGAACATGCGGTCAATGCTAAGGGTTTATATGTTGATCCAACGAAAGTTGAGGCAATATTAGAATGGCTTACTCCTACCACTGTGTAAGAGGTATCGAGTTTTTTGGGGTTAGCGAGTTATTATAGACGGTTCCTTGATGGATTATCTCATATTGCTTTGCCAATGGCTCGGATAATACAGAAAGATATTGACTTTGTGTGGTCAGATGAATGCAAGGCTGCCTTCAAAAGTTTGAAGGATAGTTTTACTATGAAACTGTTTCTTACATTAGCTAAATCGGGGAAGGAGTTAGTGATTTATACTGATGCTTCTCATTCAGGCTTAGGTTATGTGTTAATGCAGAAGGGTAGGGTTGTAACTTTTGCTTCAATGCAACTTAAGGTTCATGAAAGAAATTATCCAGTTTATGATCTTGAGCTTGATGTAAATGTTTTTACCTTAAAGATTTAGAGGCACTACTTGTATGGTGAGAAGTTTGCAGTATTTTCAGATCATAAGAGTCTAAAATACTTGTTTACTTAGTGTGAACTGAATATGAGGTAACATAGATGGCTTGAGTTCCCTAAGGATTATGATTTCAATCTAGAGTACCATCTAGGCAAGGTAAATCAGTTGTTCATGCTCTGAGTAAGAGAAGAACATGTTGGGGCATGTGCCCTAGGTCAATCCATTAACTGTCTTTATGAATACTTTTAGTTAATAAAATAGATGATTTCATTTGCTGTTTATTATAATTAATTTGCATGTTTACATTATAATAAGATCCATGGGTATTTACATAAATATCATAAATGTCCCTAGTCGATCATTATACTGGGAACTTTAATGAATTAAGACTAGTGTGAGTCTTGATTGATGATCATATGATGATTATACGTATAGGGATACGAATCAAGATCACGAGTACTTGTTAGGGAACAAAGTACTGGGACCGACTCGCTATGAGAACATCACATGGATTAAGTCATAGTTGTTTCTCATGATAGGTATATTTTTCGGTCCTCTGACTTGAGATTATCGAGACTTCAACATTAGGAACATAGTGATTTGACACTATCAAACGTTGTCTTTAAACTGGATGATTATAAAGGTTGTGATTGGTTACTGTGTGAGCAATGTGATGAAGTTGTGTAATCGAGATAGAATTTGTCCCTCTCATATAAAGAGAGATATCTAGTGGATCCCTCGATCTGTTAGACTGTTAAAAGGCCTAGTCCAAGTGAATTGATATTGATCAAAGTCACTTGGATGTTTTCAGTCTACCTAGAGATCGTGACTAGTACGATTGAAGATGTTGGATGACAATTCCATGCCTTATGTTTGATCAACAGGATATCGTGTGACAAAAGGATGTTATATACACTATTGATTAGGTTGTATCGATTTGATATTCGTACAACTTGGGTAGTCATAATGTCTTGCTAGAGGCTGCTTATGACTTGTATACCAAAATGTGTTTTGGTACACTGCCAACGTTATATGAGCCTATTGGATCGCACACTAAGAATGGTTTTGCGAGATTTTAAGATGGTTCAAAAAAATGAATTTTATATGATAAAATTCACGACGGAAACGTCTTTGTGGTGTATTACACTTATACTTCTTTAAGTAGGGGTATATGTGTAATTTACTTAACCGTCTATATACAATGGTTGTATAAATAGACACTTTAAGTTAGAACACAGGTACGAAAGAAAAAAAGGCCGAAACTCTATTTTCAATTTAGAAATGACTTAGGGTTTTGGTATGCTCTGGATCGTTTTGGAGAGAAACAAAAAGGTTTGGCATTCTCTCGAAGCTAGCACTTCAAATCTCGGCCGCCGTTCGTGTGTGGACTGCTGATAGAGGGCGTTCATTGTTGGCAGCGCCTTAGAGATCGATCAACCTTCAGAAAGGTATATTGCGACTGAGGTATGATTAAGTTTTTAATGGTTTAAACATTTTTAATGGAATTAGCTCCGATACCACTGTTGGGTTTAGGGGTTCATACGCAGCGGAGATTACAAATCATAACAAAATAGATTTAACAAGATAAATAAATAATTTTGAAAATTAATTATTTAATTTGGATTCAAGAAATTTGAATCCTAGTATATCACCAATAACAAGATTCTTGATAAAGATAGATACTAAATTAGATTAAGAGATATAAGCAAAATCGGTTTCGTTATCCCTATTGGATATGAGATAAATATGGAGAAGTTTGTTATTGGTGACCGGCCAGCGGGACCGCCGTCTAACTAATCCTAGCGCACAGAAATTCTTTTATTAGTGAACAGTATAAAAATCTCCAAATTGTTTAGTGATTTAAGAAATCAATAAAATATATGATATTTCATTGTTTACATAAAATCACTAAAACTGAATAAAATCCCTCTATTAAATTTTAAGTCTCACGCCATCCGTTTTAAACACTTGTCAAGGCCTCGATCACACTAATACAAGCTTTTATATAGTTTGGGTGTATTATGTTATCTTGGTGAGACAAGTTGGGTAAGAGTTACCTAAATGTTTAAAATGGTCCGACTAAATAAAGCCATCAAAATAGTTTTGAGCTTTAGGCAAATGATGAGATAAAAACATGCTAAGACATAAGATGTCCCATATCTCATAAAAGGATCTAAAAATTACATAAGATGTAATTGGTAACTCGTTACCTACCTAAATAATCTAGTTCTGTGTTTCATGCCATAGTTGTCATAGAATTATGTGAAATATGGATTTTAGTCCCCTAAATAAACAGTGTGTTTTAGGAGGGTGTTAATTTAGTGGGAGTCTATTCCTCTATGCTAAAATAAACTTTGCATAATCTTTATTGTAGATCAATGGCCTCTTCAAGTAACAATAATCCCCTCATCATCGCGATCCATCCTTGAGAAGGATAAGCTATCTGGGACTAACTTTCTTGATTGGTTCAGAAACTTGAGAATCGTTCTCAAGCATGAACGCAAGTTGTATGTCCTTGATGCTCCAATCCCTGAGGACCCACCAGCCAATGCTACGAAAGCTGTGAAGGATGCGCATAATAAGCATATCAACGATTCTACTTATGTTGCATGTATTATGCTGGCAACTATGGTTCCCGAACTTCGAAGGACATGGAACTAATGGAAGCCTACGGCATGGCTATAACGCCAAGGAAATGTTCCAATCGCAAGCTAGGCAAGAAAGGTTCGAGACAATAAAACCTACATTCTTGCAAGATAACCGAGGGTGCGTCGCTTAGTCCTCATGTTCGAAGATGAAGGGCTATGTTGACCAGCTTGATAGACTCGGATTTCCCATAAGCCAAGAGTTGGCTACGGATTTGATCCTAAATTCATTACCAGAAAGTTACTCACAATTTGTGATGAACTACAATATGAATAATATGGAGAAATCAATTTCAAAGTTACATTTGATGCTCAAAACTGCTGAACAAAATATCAAGAAACCCTATAGTAATGTGTTGATGGTCCAAAAGGGAAAGGGAATGAAGAAGAAAGATAAAGGCAAGGCTAAAGTTGGCAAGGCTAAAGTTGCTGCACCTGTCACATAGCCTGTGGAACAAGTCAAGCCCCAGCCTGTTCCTGCTTCAAAACACCCAAAAGAAAAAGAAGGAAATTGTCATTTCTGTCATGCACCTGGACTTTGGTTCAGAAATTGCAAACTCTATTTGGAAGATCTAAAGAAGAAAAAGGGTAGTGCGACTACCACTACAGGTATTTATGTTATTGAAATTAATTTATCTACTAGTGATTCCTGGGTATTAGATACCCGATGTGGATCTCATATTTGTATAAATGTGCAGGGACTCACAAGAAGTATAAAATTGAAGAAAGAGAAGTCATCCTCCGCGTAGGGAATGGAGCAAGAGTTGCGGCCCTGGCTGTTGGATCATATGACTTAGTCTTACCTAGTGGACTTATCTTAACTTGAAATAATTGTTATTTTGCGCCTGCCTTGAGCATAAACATCATATCTATTTCATGCTTGGATATGGATGGTTTTGATTTTATTATTGCGAATAATAGATGTTCCATTTCTCGTAAAGGAATATTTTATGCAAATGCTGATTTGTGTGATGGTCTTTATCTTCTAAGCATGAAAAGGTCCACTAATACTCCAGTCTTTAACATAAATACAAAGAGATTTAAGTCAAATGATTTGAATCAAACCTATCTTTGGCATTGTCATCTCGGGCACATAAATGAGAAACGCATAACGAAGCTCCATAAAGATGGACTTCTAGATTCATTTGATTTAGAAACATCTGAAACATGCGTATCTTGTTTACGAGGCAAGATGACTAAAAGTCCCTTTACTGGACACAGTGAAAGGGCAAGTGATTTATTGGGTCTAATACATACTGATGTATGCGGTCCTATGAACACAATGGCTAGAGGAGGTTATCAGTACTTCATTACATTTACTAATGATTTCAGCAGATATGGTTATGTATATCTAATGAAACATAAAGCTAAATCATTTGAGATGTTTCGAACGTTTCAAAATGAAGTGTAGAATCAACTTGGTAAAACTATCAAAACACTTTGGTCAGATCGAGGTGGTGAATATTTGAGCCAAGAATTTGATGATCATCTTAGAAATTGTGGGATTGTCTCCCAATTGACTCCACCAGCAACTCCACAGAGGAATGGAGTTTCTGAAAGGAGAAATCGAACCTTACTAGATATGGTTCGATCTATGATGAGTCATGCGATCTTCCATTATCCTTTGGGGTTATGCATTACAAACTGCAGGCTTTCACTCTAAATCGAGTTCCTTCTAAAGCGGTTGATAAAACACCATATGAGATATGGTACGGGAAGAGACCTAGTTTGTCTTTCCTTAAGATTTGGGGTTGTGAGGCTTACGTAAAACGACAAGTCTCGTAAAAACCTAGCACCTAAATCGACAAGTGTTTATTTGTGGGGTATCCTAAGGAAACAAAAGGATATTACTTTTATAATCCCGCTGAGAACAAAGTGTTTGTTGCTCGGTATGGTGCCTTTATGGAAAAAAAGTTTATTTCAAAAGACACTAGTGGGAGAGAAATAAATCTTGAAGAAGTTCAAGAATCACAGATAAACCCCTGAATCACTTCGGAAGTTCAACAATGTTCTGAACCAGTTGAACCTCCGCTAGTGACACAAGGCCCACGTAAATCTAGTAGGGTAAGACATGAGCTAGAGAGATTCGGATTTCTCGTTACCGATAGTCGTGATGTGTTGCTTATGGATCAAAATGAGCCCACCACTTATCAGGAGGCTATGTCTGGATCAGACTCAGATAAATGGCTAAGTGCCATGAACTCTGAGATGCAATCCTTGTATGATAACCAAGTTTGGAACTTGGTTGATTTACCTGAAGGTGGGTTTTCAAGAAGAAAACTGACATGGATGGCAATGTGCATACTTTTAAAGGAAGACTTGTAGCAAAAGGTTTCAGCGCGACTCAAGGTGTTGATTATGATGAAACTTTTTGCCGAGCCATGCTTAAATCCATAAGAATTTTAATTTCCATTCTTTGCATATTATGACTATGAGATATGGCAAATGGATGTAGAAACAACATTTCTTAATGGAAAGTCGCTTGAGGACGTGTATATGACACAACCTCGAAGGTTTTGTACATCCCGAGAATTCTAGGAAGGTATGCAAGCTTCAAAGATCCATTTATGGATTAAAGCAAGCTTCTCGAGTTGGAATCTTCGTTTCGATGAAGCAATCAAGGATTTTTGTTTTATTAAGAACGAAGATGAGCCTTGTGTATACAAGAAGGTCAGTGGGAGTGTAGTTTTTTTTCTGGTACTGTATGTTGATGATATATTACTCATTGGAAATGACATCCCAACATTGCGGAGTATCAAGTCTTGGTTAGGGAAGTGTTTCTCAATGAAAGACTTAGGACATGCAGCCTATATCCTAGGGATAAGGATCTATAGGATAGATCTAAGAGGCTAATCAGTCTAAGTCAGAGTGCTAACATAGACAAGGTGCTGAATAGGTTCAGTTTTCAAGACTCTAAAAGAGGATTGTTGCCAATGTCTCATGGCATAAGTCTCTGCAAGACTCAATGTCCTAAGACTAATGATGAGCGAGACCGTATGAATAAGATTCCATATGCATTAGCTATTGGATCTATCATGTATGCCATGCTATGCACTCGACCTGATGTGTCATATGCTTTAAGTACAACAAGCAGATATCGGTCAGATCCTGGTGAGAGTCACTGGATAGCAGTAAAGAACATTCTTAAATACTTAAGAAGGACTAAGGAAATGTTCTTGGTCTATGCAGGTTTTGAAAATTATCTAGTTGTAAATGGCTACATAGATGCAAGTTTTCAAACTGATATAGATGATTTTAGATTGTAGTCTGGATATGTGTTTACTTTGAATGGGGGTGCAGTAAGCTGAAAAGTTTCGAAGTAAGAGATCGTGCATTCTACAATAGAAGCGAGTATATTGCGGCGTCCGATGCAGCAAAGGAGGCCGTTTGGATCAAAAAGTTCAATTCTGAACTAGGTGTGGTTCCAAGTATTGCTAACCCTGTTTGTTTGTATAGTGAAAATAACGGGGCAATAGCACAGGCAAAAAAACCTATATCACACCACAGATCCAAACATATACTCAGGCGTTTTCATCTCATCAGAGAAATTTTCGAGAGGGGAGACGTAAAGATTTGCAGAGTACCTACTGAAGACAACGGTGGATCCATTGACAAAAGCTCTTCCACAAGCAAAACATGATGGTCATGTTAGATCATTAGGCATTAGATTCATGTATGATTGTCCCTAGTGCAAGTGGGAGATGTTGGGGCATGTGCCCTAGGTCAATCCATTAACCGTCTTTATGAATACTTTTAGTTAATAAAATAGAGGATTTCATTTGTTGTTTATTATAATTAATTTGCATGTTTACATTATAATAAGATCCATGGGTATTTACATAAATATCCTAAATGTCCCTAGTCGATCATTATACTGGGAACTATAATGAATTAAGACTAGTGTGAGTCTTGATTGATGATCATATGATGATTATATGTATAGGGATACGAATCAAGATCACGAGTACTTGTTAGGGAACAAAGTACTGGACCGACCCGCTATGAGAACATCACATGGATTAAGTCATAGTTGTTTCTCATGATAGGTATATTTTTCAGTCCTCTGACTCGAGATTATCAGAGACTTCAACATTAGGAACATAATGATTTGACACTATCTAACGTTGTCTTTAACCGACGATTATAAAGGTTGTGATTGGTACTGTGTGAGCAATGTGATGAAGTTGTGTAATCGAGATATAATTTGTCCCTCTCATATAAAGAGAGATATCTAGTGGATCCCTCGATGTGTTAGACTGTTAAAAGGTCTAGTCTAAGTGAATTGATATTGTTCAAAGTCACTTGGATATTTTCAATCTACCTCGAGATCGTGACTAGTACGATTGAACATGTTGGATGACAATTCCATGCCTTATGTTTGATCAAAAGGATATCGTGTGACAAAAGGATGTTATATACACTATTGATTAGGTTGTATCGATTTGATATTCATACAACTTGGGTAGTCATAATGTCTTGCTAGAGGCTGCCTATGACTTGTATACCAAAATGTGTTTTGGTACACTGCCAACGTTGTATGAGCCTATTGGGTCGCACATTAAGAATGGTTTTGCGAGATTTTAAGATGGTCCAGAAAAATAAATTTTATATGATAAAATTCATGACGGAAACGTCCTTGTGGTGTATTACACTTATACTTCTTTAAGTAGGGGTATATGTGTAATTTACTTAACCGTCTATATACAATGGTTGTATAAATAGACACTTTAAGTTAGAACACAGGTACGCAAGAAAAAAAGGCCGAAACTCTATTTTTGTTTTAGAAACGACTTAGGGTTTTTGGTATGCTCTGGATCATTTTGGAGAGAAACAAAAAGGTTTGGTATTCTCTCGAAGCTAGCACTTCAAATCTCGGCCGCCGTTCATGTGTGGACTGCTGATAGAGGGCGTTCGTTGTTGGCAGCGCCTTAGAGATTGATCAACCTTCAGAAAGGTATATTGCGACTGAGGTATGATTAAGTTTTTCATGGTTTAAACATTTTTAATGGAATTAGATTCGGATCCTGTTGGGGTTTTTGTCAAAACTATTTTGTAATCTCCGCTGTGTATGAACCCCAAAACCCAATAGAACATGTAGAGAGAATGTAGCTATTTATATAGCTTCTTAGTTTAAACTTCTTACGGAAGCTTCGGTGATGATGATTCATGAAAGTCCAGTAGGCACATCATCAATTAAGAAAGCTAGTTTTAGAGCTACTAATTTGTTCTTTTTTGCTCAAATTTCAGCTGAATTGGAAATGATTTAGCGAGTGGTTAATGGTCAGAAAGCTGATCAGGAATATTTTGTTAGGGCATGTGCCCCAGGTTAATCCATTAACTGTCTTTATGAATACTTTTAGTTAATAAAATAGAGGATTTCATTTGCTGTTTATTATAATTAATTTGCATGTTTACATTATAATAAGATTCATAGGTATTTACAGAAATATCCTAAATGTCCCTAGTCGATCATTATACCGGGAACTATAATGAATTAAGACTAGTGTGAGTCTTGATTGATGGTCATATGATGATTATACGTATAGAGATACAAATCAAGATCACGAGTACTTGTTAGGGAACAAAGTACTGGAATGACCAGCTATGAGAACATCACATGGATTAAGTTATAGTTGTTTATCATGATATGTATATTTTTCGGTCCTCTGACTTGAGATTACCAGAGACTTCAACATTAGGAACACAGTGATTTGACACAATCAAACATTGTCTTTAATCGGACGATTATAAAGGTTGTTATTGGTTATTATGTGAGCAATGTGATGAAGTTGTGTAATCGAGATAAAATTTTTCCCACTCATATAAAGAGAGATATCCAGTGGATCCCTCGATGTGTTAGACTATTAAAAGGCCTAGTCTAAGTGAATTGATATTGATCAATGTCACTTGGATGTTTTAAGTCTACCTAGAGATAGAGACTAGTAAGATTGAACATGTTGGATGACAATTCCATGCCTTATGTTTGATCAAAAGGATTCGTGTGACAAAAGGGTGTTATATACACTATTGATTAGGTTGTGTCGATTTGATATTCATACAACTTGGGTAGTCATAATGTCTTGCTAGAGGCCACTTATGACTTGTATACCAAAAAGTGTTTTGGTCCGCTGCCAACGTTGTAAGAGCCTATTGGGTCACACACTAAGAATGGTTTTGTGAGATTTTAAGATGGTTCAGAAAATGAATTTTATATGATAAAATTCATAACAGAAACGTCCTTGTGGTGTATTACACTAATACTTCTATAAGTAGGGGTATATGTGTAATTTACTTAACCGTCTATATACAATGGTTGTATAAATAGACACTTTAAGTTAGAACACAGGTACGAAAGAAAAAAGGCCGAAACTCTATTTTCGTTTAGAAACGAATTAGGGTTTTTTGGTACGCTCTGGATCATTTTGGAGAGAAGGAAAAAGGTTTGGTATTCTCTTGAAGCTAGCACTTCGAATCTCGATCGACGTTCGTGTTTGGGACTTCTGGTAGAGGCGTTCATTGTTGGCAGCGCCTTAGAGATCGATCAACCTTCAGAAAGGTATTTTGAGACCGAGGTATGATTGAGTTTTCTTGGTTTAAACGTTTTAATGGAATTAGATTCGGATCTTATCGGGTTTTTGACAAAATTGTTTTGTAATCTCCGCTGCGTATGAGCCCTAAAACCCAACATATATAACATGTGCGAGGTTAGCAGCTAGTGTAGATTATCCTAATTGGTCCATTTATGATGATGGGGCATTACGATTCTGGGATGGATTATAAATTACTGCTCAGGATTAGTTGAGGTAGGAGTTGGTACGGGAATCTCATAGATCTCTTTACTCTATTCATCCAGGTAACACTAAGATGTATCGCGACATGAGGTGTGTTTATTGGTTGTCTAGGATGAAGATTGATATTGTAGAGTTCGTAAAGAGATATAGGATATGTCAACAAGTTAAGGCCAACCATAAGAAACCTTGAGGTTTATTGCATTTGCTGTCTATTCCTGAGTGGAAATGGGAACATAAATCGATGGATTTTATTTATGCTCTACCTCTGAGTCAACATAAACATGATGTAGTTTGGGTTGTAGTTACTAGGTTGACAAAGTCTTCATATTTCTTGCCAATTTCCATGCGAGATCCTCTTGATAAGTTATGTGAGGTTTACATATGTGAGATGTTAAGATTCCATAGAGTTTTAGTGTCTATTACTTCGGATGAAGATCTAAGATTCACATCCAGACTATGGAGTGAATTGCAGAGGCAATTGGGAATTGTTCTTAACCTTAATACGGCATACCATCCTCAAAGTGACGGACATATTGAGCGCTTGATATTGGTGCTAGAGGATATGCTTCAAGCTTGTGTCTGTGAGTTTGGTAGTCATTGGGAGAAATACATTCCTTTGTGTGAGTTTTTTTATAATAATAGCTATTAGGCTAGCATAGGAATGACTACTTTTGAAGCTCTGTATTGTCAGCCTTATTGTTCACATGTGTGTTGGGCAGAGGTTGTTTTATTGGTGCTGAAGTTGATTCAAGACTACGCAAAGAGAATTCGGTAGATTCACCAGTATTTCACTACGACACAGCTCAAATAAAAGAGATACGCCGATAAAAATCATAGGTTTTTAGAGTTTTCAAAGGACGATCTTGTCTTGTTGAAAGTCACACCTATGAAGGGATTATACAGATCTGGGTTGCGAGGTAAGCTAGCTCCAAGGTACATTGGGTCGTTTCGAGTGCATGAAAGGACTAGTCTTGTTGCTTATGGGTTAGAGTTACCTCCTCAGCTTGCCGGAGTTCATAATGTCTTCCATGTATCTATATTTCGCATGACAAAGACTCAGTTCACTATAAGGATTGATTAGAATGAATTTGATCATTAGGAAGACTTATCTATGATGAGCATCTGATTCATACATTTAATCTAAAGATTCACAGGCTGAGAACCAAAAAGACTCCTTTAGTTAAGGTGAAATGGCAATTTATGGGGATGAAGAACAACTTAAGAGCGGGAATCCTCTATGAAGGAGTAGTTTCCATTTCTCTTTGAAAAACCAAGTAACTTTATGTTTACTTTAATTTTTAGGACGAAATTGCTTTAAATTGGGGAGACTTTAACGACCTATTATCTTAATCTGGTGATTAGTACTAATCGAATCCTAACTAACCCGAGTTAGGCTTGTGGTTAAGTCCAAAGTACCTTGATTAGTGTGTGCATGTGTTTGCATGATATTTTTGTTTGTTTGGATTGTTTAATGAATTTATATAGGTTGTAGTATAATAAAGGAATTATATATAAGTCTATAAATGTAAAATACACAATAAACAATGAATTACTAGTACACCATGTGCGACGAAGGGGTCATGGAATGAATGTGCACACCCGAGAATACTGGTAGGCATGTCCGATGAATTTGCAAGAAAGTTCATAAGGTATATATATTTATATATATTGGATATATAAATGTATATTAGAAATTAAAAGTTAGTTTGAATTATATGAAACATCGAATCGCCTCGAGAGAAGCGTAAGTGCTTGATGGTGTTAAAGTTGGTGTTATTTTAAGGAGTGCGACTTTAACACATTAAACTACACTATCGACCTCGAGATAGCGCGTTGCGTATCTCAAGAAAAATCCATATATTTAAATTAAAACCTCATACTTATCCCATTCACTCAATTAATCGAAACAGTGGAGAGGGTTTCAGGGTTTGATTTCAGATCTTAAAAGGTTGTTCAGGGAGTCGAATTAACATGAATTGTGGAACTCAAACATATCAAAAGCTTGAGATCATCACTTTAGTATGATTTGTTTTTGTATTAGTTGAAGTTCAATTTGTTGGTGATGATGGAATCTATGTGAGTTATGCTATTTGATGATTGAAAATGGTTTATTACCTCATTAGAGGTCCTCCTTGATGAATTTTTGGAGTTTATATTGTTGTTTTGTGGATTCGTGAGTGTAATAGTGGCTGATGCCTTGGGTTCTCTCGAGACATCACAAGGTGGAGCATGCTCCACCTAGCAATAGAGCGCACTCTCTTCATCAATTGGGAGGAACCCAATTTTTGGAGTGTGCCCCACCATTGAAGAAGCACACTCCCACCTAAAAAAACAATAAAGCTGAGTTTTGATGAGGTTTTTTTGAGGAATTAGAGAATGAACTAGTGGTTCTAAATATAGAGCATTGGACCTATATTGATTACAAATGGTTTATGATAGGTGTTGGATTCTCGGGAAAGCTTGAGAGCTCGAAAACGTTAGGAATTTGGAACAAAAACCTAAACCGAGATAAGTACGTGGTCGTTTATTTTTCAATATTCCATGGCTATTGTGGTAGCCCCGACCGCCCCGTGGTGACATGTCTCTGTGTACTCCTTGCCAGCTGGGCCAACTACACGTGTTCGACAATTGCCTGTCCTCTTTATGTCTCGTAAATAGTGTCCACAAGTGTATTATCTGAAAATTAGTAAATTATCCTTATATTCTTTGTCCATTCTCTGTGGGAATCTAACTGTTTCAACTATTACCTAGTTGGCAATTTATTAAAATCCTAACCATACTAATGGGTTGTATTTTAAAGGTTAACATATTCAGCGGAAGTCTTACTTAATGCCATTTAAGCAAGGTAATTTAGCATGATAAACATTGTTCAAAGGCAAAGCCTAATGTGGAAAGCCTTGGAAAGTACTCTGTATATAAGCGACATCACCACAACAGGTCTACATACATATACGGTGTTATCTCAAGTCTCCCAACACCCAAAATATACAAAATATCAAAAATAAACTCGTAAAAGTGGGTCCTCGATAATGGACAGTCAGATGTAGTCACCTAAGATCCTTTTTCCCCTACTGGTACTAGGATCTGCACTCAATCATCACAAAATATAGATGACGAGTAAGTAAAATCGCAAGGAACTCCTCCGAGCATTCATATAATAAAGTAAAGGAACTTCAAGGAATGCTGTCAAGTAAACATGATGAATATAAAACATACAACTGTAGATGGCTCATTACATGAATAAACGACAAACAAGCTATTAAATTTGTGTGCTCATTCCAGATGGACTAGACTGTACTTTGGGTCACCAAGTTCCCACCAGTAGTCGCGTCCAATAGGCCCGACACTTGGTCCCTCGCGGCGCTGGCCAAATCCGTTGGGTCACCGACACGTGCACCAAGGTACGCCCAGGTCGCCATTCACTGAGGGTCGGGTTATACGTGCTTACGTGCTACAATCCGGTCCATCATGAACATACAACAAGGAAATCCGGGGGAGTAACCTCAACCCACGTCCAAATAACCGAATAGAATAATGAACAACAAAGAATGATAGAAACAACATGTAAGCATAGCAAATACTCATAATTTTTCAGTTAGGTTTTACAAACCTCACATCGCTCTCCGACCTCCTCGTACTCTCGAATTCGACCCAACAGCTTCCCGACAGCTTCCCGACACCAAGATACAGTCCATTAAGTGCCTAAAGACCAATTTTAATAAGTTTAGGTTGTTCGTAAGTATTTATACATGTATTAAGTTGACAATAACCAAAATAACCCTTAACTTCATAGTTCATTTGTCATTAGTGTGCTAATTTCATTTACCTAGCGTCCTAGTTTTAAGTTAGCATGCTAATGGGGTGTACCTAGCGTGCTAGATGGAATTAGCGCGTTATTGTTCTTCGTTTCGAGAAATAGTCACACACTAAAGATAGTTAGTGCACTAATAATCTCAATTAGCGTGCTAATTGCCTTCTGGGACAGAATTCTCAATTCGACAATTCTGTCCTAACCCACTCAATTAGTTATTCTAATTGGTTTTTCACCCTCTCCTCATCAAAATAACTTCAATCTATAATTTAGAACACTCCAGAAACCTCAAAATCTCCACAATCATGCATTTACCACCGGATCCATTAACAACCAATTTCATCAAATCTAACTAAACCAATGATAAATTCTCGTTATATATGATCTAATAATATGAAATGCATCACATTTACACAACAAACCAAAGACTAAATCATCAACTCGAATTTCACTAAACATACCAAAAAATGAGTTCATTTGCAAGCTTAGAAGGTGGAGAAGATGATTACCTAGGTTAGATCACTTGGTTTGATGCCTAAGTTGTTGAATTCCCAGTTGGAAGTCTCTTCTCCTTCCTCAGATTCATCTTTGGTTTTGCATGAGAAATTAATAAGTGGTTGAATCATACTTTTCAGTAACTTGGTTTATATATATATGTTGGGTTGAAATATGGTGTGCGTATGTATCCCGAGGCATATTTTGTGGTTCACAAGTATGCTGTCCTATACCTCCTAGTGACTCTAATAGCACACTCATCATCCAGTACCACTCACTAGGTTAATCTAGATATCCATCTCATGGCCCTTTTTATTTAATGTAAACTATAAGCTTCCATTTATTCTATTAATGTTACATTACATTAAGCATTATCCTACCATATGGCTAGTATTTTATTTATCAAATTAAACCAACTCATGGTCACACTAACCCTCAGCTACCTGTACCCAGTGCCCTACATCTTGACACGCATTTCGAGGTGCGCCATAGCCTATTGTTCAAGTTAATTCAATTAACCTATGGTTACATTAATTATGTCAATTTGATAACCTAGACATGTTTATATAAATTCATTGAGTTTTCTCTAGTGTACCCGTATCTCGCTCTCGATACCCGCGTTAGCACGCACTTCGAAGCAGCTACCCATCACACAACCTCGCACGCTATTGTGATTTAACATACACACACATGATGTATTTGACTAATAATTGAATAAACTGCACTGCAATTAAGCCATCCAACACACAATTTAACCGGTGTATTTAGGTCGACGTATGTCATAGCTTACCCGCATCGTCCACGTGGATCTGAGCTGGCGTCCATTTACGCAATTACGAGATAATTAACGACATTATTAAATGCACCGTTACAGCTATCTTAGTATATATAGCTCATGAAGTTTATGGATTAAAATGGGGGGCTATGTACACTATAGTGTTTTAATTTAGACGAAAAAAAGTGTCTAATATGATCGACGAGAGTAACTCATGAGGACTGAGACTAGGTTGTATAGGACATGGGGTTGATCTCCCAGTCTATACAAAACTCCTACTCAGTTAGATAGGTAGCGTGGGTTTTATAGAGAACCATTGGGCATAAATGAATTAACTAGACAACACATCGACCAATGTGTTGGTCTAGCAATCGCATTAATGACATCAATGGGTAATCGACCCTAGTTTTATAAATTAAATGAGAATCATAATGTAATAGTCAATGATAAATTGATTTTCCTCCGTTATATATTGATTTATATGTTTTCCATATTCTTGTTAGTTAACATTAATGCATATTGTCATTGCATAACGTTCTTGATTGCTATATGGAATGTTGATGGCTTTGTGAATCCTTACTTACTGAGCAAGTTTAGGTTCACAACCCAACACTTCAGCTAAGGGAAAGGAGAAGATTTAGGTGTCTTGCATCTTTTTTACCATATAATGAGCCTTCATATACTTATATATATTGTTTGATATATTTTATTGTATATAAATAGGGTTGGGAGTTTATAACTAAGGTTTTGAATTTTGTTAAACTTTATATTTATGTATATTATATATATCGAAAACATTTTAATTTTCTGCTACATCTACTTTGAACTGTTTATTTGATATTAATGTACATGTTAAGCTTATCAGGTACAGACGGTGAGGCCTCTGACTCTAGTTAAGTCTGGCTGGGTTACCCAGGCTTAATTAGGGTTTTAGGTCGGGTATCGCCCTAATTGGGATAGGGGATGCTACAACTTTAAACTTTAGTTGACTTCTTATATTAAGGATATCCTAATTCACAACTTCACCTTGGTAGTTTAATACTACGATTTGTATTCATGTCTACATCTTAATATGTTTTGTGCAATGCCTAATTAGAATAGATAAATTTCCTTCGAATATACTTCAACCCACTATTGTGACAGAAAAGGTTCTAATGTGCAAACTAGAACTCCACCCATTCGTGTGACTAACGTAAGCTCCACATTGCTTTAAGTCTCAAATCATTGGATTCATAACCAACTAAGTTTACTATCCATGCCTCCCTAATCAACAACTTTCTCTGATGTTGTGTATTTTACGGTTGTACCGTTCATGTTCGGATTAGAAGCTTTAATGGCCGTGATAACTCTTAAAGCCTAATTTCGTTAGATACATGATCAAGATGTCTAAAGCATTACACTCAAAATCCAATACAAATTCTGACCATTACACTTCTTATTGTCACTTTTTTTCCAATTCAAAGCATAACATTCATACCATAGGATCCATTGACCTAAGATAAATAGACTACTTACACTTCATTAAAACACACAAATCACAATTTTATGTAGAAATCATTGCAAATTAGAGATGAGTATAAATATTAACTTGAATTAATCAACGAAACTAAATATTGATTGCAAACATAGAGTCTTTAATGTTTCTCCTACAAAAACTCCTGAATACTCAAACTGAATGCTAAATTACTGTAATGGAGGCTAATCTCCTTATATGTGGTGGTGTCCTCCTAGTTTATCACGTCCTAATACCTATTTATACTCTTTAATAACAATTAGAAGCTCTAAATTACAATTTAACATGAATTAAAACATTACTTTCTAATTTCTATAAGGTTGGCATTGTCACTTACGGTCCCGACATTATGTGTGTTAAGCCACGACGTCATGATTGCGCCATTGCTTCATTGTATATTTCTGAGCCCCTAGAGTCTCGATGTAGTCCCTTGTTTGCCATAGCGTTACAACTGTGTCGAACCTCCAAAGTTGGTTTTCTTCATTTCTTCTTCTCTTTCACACCGTGCCTTTCATCCTCATGTTGTGCCTTGTCTCCCCACAACTTCAATTCATGCTCCCATGACGCCAACTCTAATTTTGTGGGTTTTCGCTCCACTTATTCTTATTTTTCATTGATTCCTTCTAATACACCTTAATTCATTGAAAATGCAATAATACCATGAATTAGCACTCATTTGAGGATATTTATATTAAATGTACTACTAAACTAACCTTATATATACATATAAATAATCACTTATCATGAATCCTATTTGATATTAATGAATTTAAAAACTCCTCAGGGATCAACATGGTTGTTGTTGTTTAATAACTAATCATAACTATAGTATTTATTAAAAATACCTTGAAATCGATCTATTATTAAAGCATTTATCTGATTGACATAATTATTTCTTTTCAATAGTATTGCACAATCCGCCACTTTTTGATAATTAGAATTAAACAACCGTGGATCAGGGAATATGACACAAAATCTTTCCATTGATAATTCGTATTGTCATATTGGATGACATTTCTTTTACTACCTGAACAAGATGCTTTTTTGTATTCTTTCTACACACCATTCCTTATGCTTAATGAATAATCAGAAAAAGTTTTGTCAAGCTTCGCAACATGTTATCGATCAACTTTAATTTTACAAACAAATGCAATAAATATGATTTAGGTAATGTTGCATTAACAACTTCTTGACAAGTGCCTTTTGTTAATACAGGTAGAACTTATTTAAAGTCCCCACCAAAGACGACCACCTTACCACCAAAAAGTGACTCACTCTCACATATGTCTCTCCTCATTGAATCTAAAGCCTATATTATTTGTTTATTACACATTGGAGCTTCATCCCATATAATAAGCTTTGTCATCCTTAACAATTCTGCTAAACTTGATTGCTTGCTTACACTATATGTGCTATTACTCTTGATATTGATTGGGATTTTGAACCTCGAATGTGCCATGCAACCACCAGGCAATATAGATGCTGCTACACTTGAAGATGCAGTTGCTAAAGCAACCAAGTTTTGCTTCTAATTCTCGCTAGTATTGCTCTATACAAAAAAGACTTCCCGATACCTCTAGGTCTATCTATGAAAATTACTTTATGATCATCTTTCAAAACTTCCCTAATAATGAGATCATATGCCAATTTTTGCTTATCATTTAGACTCGATTGCAACATTAAATCTTTTGGAGAAACTTCCACATCTAGTTCCTTGTAACTTTACTGTATTTCTTTTTAAATGCAAAAACCCTCGAAAGTTTTGATAGGGTGAACCGAGACTGAAGGGTGTGAAGGTATGTCGAGAAATAGATTTCGCACTTTGTCCTAATAAAAGAAAAAGGTTAACATGGAAATGGATTTCGCCCTTTCATTGTCTATAGGCCAGAGTTTTACCTTTGTCCTTCACTGTTCATTAGGGGTTAGTAGCTCAATTACACTTGAGTACGCGGATAGAATTACATGATGACTAACATGGGAGTCCTGTGGATAATATATTTGGGGTAAGGTGAGAGTATGGCTTTCCAGATATTTAGAGTTGATGGCTTGATTACATTTGAATCCACTAGCAGAACCCGATGTCTGATAGCATGTGGATTCTGCAGACTTATTCTTATGTAAGACGATAGTATAACTCTAAAAAATGAAAACTAAAATGCAAGTCAGGAGTCAGTTGCAATTGAAATTTGAACTTGCATTCCATTATGTATTGTTAAGTCATTTTTAATGTCTGAATAGATATGTTTAAATTCGTAGTGCTATTCATTAATTCATTAATAAGACTTGATAATTGATATGTTTACAAATATCACTTACTGAGCAAGCTGGAATACTCGTTCCCCTATTAACATTTCAAGTTATTTATATATGCTTTGACTAAGGAATAGAGAAGATTTGGAGTTTATAGTCTTCTCTACAGTTAATTGATTTCCCTATTGTATATATTTTATATTGAATTACTATTTTGTAATAAATAGGGTTAGAATATGATTTTACTATCGAGGTTGATATCGATTTTGGACTTTGATTAATATAGTTTAGTATATCGTTTGTATTATTGAAAATGTTTTAATTTTGCTGCATTTTCAATTATTTATTCGATATGCGATATACTATATTGTGATTATCATTTATGAAAGACAGCTGTATTATTATTCTAATTGAGTCGGACTGGTGTACCGAGGCTTAATTAGGTTTTCAGGTTAGGCATTCTCATAATCGGGATAGGGGATGTTGCACTTATTTTTTTCCATATCAGGTACTATGAAATCAAATTCAAAAACACCAATAGTAGATGGAGAAGCATTAACAGTATTTAACTTTGTTAAAATAGCGATGAGTGCAGTAGTAGAATCGTTTAACTATTTATCTGTATTCTAAATCATCATCATTCCAAAAAGCATTCAGAGACTTCTTCTTCTTGTGGGTAGGAAATTTGATCTAAATATGTCCAACTCCTCTACAGGCATGACACTTAATGCCTTTAAGTTTATTCTTAGCATATGTCTTATTATCATTAATAGAAGGCTTATTGATGTCATTACTTTCTTGTAAATAGTTCAAGCAAAATTTCTTTATAGTTTTAACAAATTTTAAGAACTTTTTTTGCTATCATAGCAAAATCATTTCCCAGAAAGTCATAAGAAACAGTAGTCCCAACACAATAAGCATTCTTAGAAGAACTAGTCTTTTTAAATATATTCATGTCATAAGTTTGCAAAGAACCTATTAATTCATTAAGTGACATCTTAATAATATCACGACGCTATTCTATTGCAGTAATCTTTGAGTCAAATTGTTAAAGAAGTGTACGAAAAGCACGTCGTGCTAACTGCTCGTTAGTATACTTTAATCCAAGTTGAAAAACTTGATTAGCAATGTCTCGTAAATGACCATTGAAAGAGGCAATATTTTCTTCATTTTTCATCTTAAGATGATCAAGCATAGAAATTTATTGCTGTAACTTGGAAATCTTGATAGAATTTGTACCTTCAAAGATTGTCTTCTGAACATCCCATGCTTGTTTTGCAATAGTACAATTTGCAATCGGTTTGAAGCATTGAGCATCAACAACATCGAAGATAGAATTGATTGCATTATGATTAACAACCATCTCCTTCTACTTAGCGTCTGTCTACACATATGATAGTCTTGTAATAGCTTTCCCATCCATAGCTGGTTACGTTGGAGCAATATATTCTATCTCCAACAATTCTCTAGCAATTTTATTAATAGCAGAGACAAATTGAACCATCTAAACTTTCCGGTAAGCATAGTTGGTTTCTTCTAGCAATGGTAATCATGTTATTGATCATCTTCACATCCTTCACCAGTTTGTTGTCATAACAACTTATCAATGGATCCTTTACTGATAAAACTCTCTTGAATCTCACTCTTCTATTCTTGTAGAAATAATGAAGTGACAAAACTTTAATACCACTGTTAAAGTTTTGGAAACCAGAGGAATTAAGGAGATTAACGAATCAGTGATGAACTAATAAACATACAACAAAACTAAAAAAACATTAATATTGCAGTAAGACTAAAATGCCTTCCTCTGCGTAGGATCATCGTAAATAATCAATTAATCAAATTGATAATTCGTACAACAACTATAATGATCTCTCATTCTCACCAAACTTAAGTAGTAAACGGTGATCCGTATAATGGCGATCTTGAGTATTCATAAACCCAGTCTATCTACTCTATCTAGGAGTTTGATCCTAAATAAAATACAACTTGGAAAACAACATTGGTCTCCAATTCTGATTTTTGTTGGAATCATCCATCGTTCAACAACTAAGTCTTCTATTCCTTCAAGAACTTTGACTCCTCATTTCCATAAAACTCTTCAGTTCTTTATGTACCTTTCTCTCGAACTTGTAGTTGTAATCCATCTCGAAGTTCTTTCCTTGCAGTATCAAACTTCTTCACTATTATAAATAAATAGTGATAGTTGCTCTGTTACAATATCTAACTTTTCTTCAAATCCTGCTTTGACTTCAGTTCTGTCTTCATTTTTGACTCTAACCTTGATAATGTAATCTTCATTGGAATTGTATTGTAGTATCTCTCTATATTATATCTACACTCAGACATCTTGCTTAGTCAGGCTTCCATCTTCATTGCAACATTTACCTAACTAACTTATCTTTTTTTTGAAAGAATACTGCTTACAAGGATAAAATGACCCAAACACAATAAACAAGGGTCTAAGAGATAAATACATATATATATATATATATATATGCATATATGTATTTCCACACCTTATCCATTCGTCATGTACGCAGACGGATACACCCAAGTTTAAATATTATTTTCACGTCCCATTGTAATCCCCCACGATTCATATGTGTCATACTAGGTGTAGCATCCCCATATGCAGATTAGGGTGATACCGACCTATAACATTAATTAAGCCTCGATACACAAGTCAAACTTAATTAATGCCATCACCTTACATTTAACACCTAATAAACACAATTGTATATCGAATATCGATAATAAAAATAATAATAAACCTAGTAGAAATTGAAATTTTTTTCGTAACATTAAACAAGATATATAAAATCAATTTAAACCAGAATAAACATCGATTATACAAAACCTCTAAACGTTGTGATATTACAAAATTATAATTCAATACAAATATATAAACAAGAGAGGAACCATTACATCGAAGAGAAGATCAAAACACCTAAACCTTTTATATCCAATAATCATAGCACTCATCAGTATTCTTGAAATATTAATTGGAGTGAGCACTCTAACTTGCTCAGTAAGTACGAATTCACAGAACCATCAACTGCCCATGCAATAATTAATAATGATATGCAGTAACAATATGAACCAATCAAAGCTAGCAGGATATAGGAAACTATATAGTCCAATACATAAACGAATGCAATTCTTACAATCAATGGCTATTACAGTATGATTTCCATTTTAATTTGTAAAACTAAAGTCGATTATCCACAAAAACTATTAATGCGATTGCTAAACCAACACATTATGCATATGCGATGTCCAGTCAATCCATTAATGTTTAATGATTTTATCATAAACCCTCTAGTGATTGTGCAATTAACACAACTTATTTAGCTAAGTAGAATTTAACATATAGGACGGGAATCAAACTCATATCCTATACAACCTATTCTCAATTTCCAAGATTTACTCTCATTAATCATATCTGATATTGTTTTCCATTGTAATAAACATATCATAATGTACATAGCTCTTATTTGAGTCCATTAACTATATGAACTAAATATATTACAAAGCCAGAAAAAGTTGATGACTAAAAAAATCCATACTTACCTCTTTTTAGGTTTCGTTTCCAAGTTCCCTAACTATTTGGGTCACTCAAGCTTTCTCGATGTTCTAAAACTTATCAAAAACCCTTTTTTGTTAATTCAGACCTTTACCCTGTATTTAGAACCCAAGTTAGTTCCTAAGACCTCAAGAAATTCTAACTAAAATACAACACAATTATTTTTTCTGATGTAGGAGTGAGCTCCACCAACTGGGTACATCACACTTCATGAAGGGATTGCACTCCTCTGTTAGAGATACGACGCTCCACCCTGCTCTGTCTCAACAATAAATAAGGTAGCAATCCTTATTTAATCCACCAAAACATCATCAAACATTCCCCCAACACATTAGGTATGACCTCTAGTGAAGTATAAACCACCTTCCAATCTTTAACAATAATTTACAGAGAAATCATCACCTACATATGAATTCAACTCAAACATCAAAATTAAACTTACCAAAGTGTGAATATCTGGTTTAATTATGGTTAGATATTTCAAATCCGCTGAGACTTTCTGAATCAACCCCTTTCAAGATTAAACCCCCAATTGCTTGGTCTATCTTTCCCTTTATCGAACTGATCAATAAAACAATAAGGATAAGTTTAAAGTTTTTGATTTATATATATGGGTTTTCCTCGAGACGCACATTGCGCTATCTCGAGGCTAATCAATGAATGTTGTGTTAAAGTGACACATCCTAATGTGACACAAATCTTAACACTATCATTGTAATGGTCAAAATTTATTAAACTAGGATTAATACTAATCTTGGAGATTAACAATCATAATTCAAGCATTACGTGGACAACTCGATTGACTCGGACACAAGAATCAATGGTAAATATTATTTATCGATGATGGTTGCTTATAATGCAGTGTTTAAAATTATTATATTATTATATTGCATTGCATGTGCATATATTGCTAACGAAAAAATTGGTGTGATAGGTAGCTACATTGGGAAGCATGTCGATAAGCGTATTAAGGAGGAGTTACCTAGGGATGTTAGAATAATCTTAATAGTAAGATATGGTGTCTAATTAAAACTATAGCCTAAGTTAGTTCATTTAAGAAAGTAAAATACGACAAACTTCAATATGTGTGTTGAGATACGGAGCACCGAGTGACGGGTAATCGAGGGTTAGTGTGACCACAAATATGTTAAATATATGACTAAAATGCCTAGGTGATTATATGATTTAAGATAAAATAAAGTTCTATAGTTGGATACGAATTAACTGAACCCTTTGTCAACTTAGTGATGATACTACAATTCATATAGCAATGCAAGATGAATGGCTTTCATTCGGGACAAGTGGCTTTTATGCGGGACAAGTTGTTTCATTTGGAGACAATTAGCATTAAGAAAGGACACATGTCCTAGTAATTTACTAATAGTAAATCAAACATTTGGCTAATTAATCCACTTACTAATATAAATATATAAGGCCTATACTTAGAGGATGAGCTCAACAAATACATTTGAGCTGGCACATCAGAGGAATTAAGGAGGTTCTTGATTGAAAAATCCAGGAACATAAAGGAGAGTTGGAGCTTAAATCAAAGTGTCTTCAACCCTCGGTACACATGTCTCTATTTCAAATTTTATACATTTGGATTCGTCATTTCAAACTGATAATCTAGCTGTTATGAAGTTCTTAATTTGGTTTGGAAATAAAAAAGAAATAAATTTTTGAAATTCTAAGATTAAATTTGAAATTTTTCATGTTGTATTATGAATCAGTCTGTGTAATTTAGTCATAACTTCCTATTTTTAAATTGAAATGGACCGAATCTAGTAGCATTTAAAAGATAACTTAAAGGGGAACAACTTTGTCCTACTAAAAATTTTGTAATTTAAATGTTTTCATGTCTAAAAGTGCTATGAAAATAGGTGATTGAATGCATTACGGGATTTTCGAAACTAAATTGTAAAAGGCATAACTTCTTAATTACTTATCCAAATTAGCTGATCTTTTAGTATGTTATTATTTGGTATGTTACTGGCTTGTGACCATAAATCACAAATTTTGAAACTATAGGTTGGGAGAAATAAATTTTCTAATTATGTTGGTTGGATTACGTTCCAATTGGAGCCATTTTTGATAGAATTACACTATCTCTTTCATTTTAAATCGGATTTTCACAAACCAAACCTTTTCGGAAAGCTAAGATAGAGACCAAAAACTTTTTAATAGTGAAGATTTTGAGATTTAAACAATTTCATGCCTAACATTGCGCTGCAATATAAGACTAAAATTTTAGTGTTGTTTACTCTTAAGGGGTTATTTTGGGTTAAGGTTCATAAACCCACTTAACCTGAACTAAACCCAACTTATTTGGATTAATTGATACTAGGGACTCAGAGAATTTTAGTCGGGTATTAGGACACTTACGTGGTCGATTTAGGGGCTTCGCGGGCAAAGATTCGCCGTATTTGAGGTGCGTAAATCCATTGGAATGCTTCATAGAGTTTCATGATTTTGCTTTATCGATATTGGATTACATGTGTGTATACTAGTAGGCACACATGGGTTTCACTCTAATTCGGTTGCTTATATATTAGTCATGGCTAAATTACTTGCACGAGTTTGCTTGTTTTTAGTGCTCCTGTTGACGACACTAGAATGTATCTACGACCGCCGGAATGGATGTAAGATGTTCCCTTGACTTGAAATAACATTTAGAGAGGTTCATTTGTTAACCGTAGTTGGGGTTTAGTCACTGTATGCTTGCAAGTATATATGTGGTTTTTATTCTATTTTATTGATTACCAGATGGTTTAGGTTGAGGTTTTCTCGGATTATTTGTTTGTTTATTTATTCATTGTTGCTTTATTTCTGAGCCAGCTTTATTGGTATGCGTTATCACATTTTTTAGTTGTTGCTTTTGCTTTTCATATGTTTCCTACATTTATAGGAATATGACTTAATGTTGTTAGATGTTATATTTACATGTGTCGTAGTTTACCGATTTTATTTCATGAATATTGTGTGAACTTCTCTCGAGATTTTACTCACTGGACTCATCATTGTATTTGTTGGATGACTGAGTGTAGATCTTTCGACGAGTACGGGTAAGGGCAAGGAGGTATCGAGTGATTACCTCTGAGATAGTGACACTAGCTCATGTTTGATTACAATATGTATGTATTTACTTTTCATTCAGTTTTATGGATTTTAGAACACTAAACACATGTATATGGATCTTTTGCTATAATTATTTCGCATTTGATATATACATGGTATCGTTTTGCCTGGTTTTCCACTACTTAGGATTGTTAAATATTGCATAATTTATTCACTTAAGAATTTCACTATAAATTTTATTAATACTCGGTAAATGAATTAACCAGACAATTTAGCTAAGTTAGAGTTTAATGTAAAATTTCGTAAGTAATCGGTTAGGTCACGGGGTGTCGTAGATAAGCAGGCCACTACGCGGTGAGGCTTGTTGACATGTGATGCGACGTTGCAGGTCCCATGGCGACCTCGGAGTTTGGGGCCGCTATAATCACCTTTTATCCTTATCTCGATGCAATCCAATGATCCATATAATTCGAATAAACCTTACGGTTTTAATTATATATTTATATATCAATTATATATGAATATAATTATATTCCGTGTATTTTCTCACTAATGAATTCATTGGACACTCTTACGAGTATTCTCGGGTGTGTACATTCATTTCACGGCCCATTTGTCGTACTTGTACTGATAATTTTTTATTTAATTGTTTATTTCCTGATCACAGGCTTGTATTGATTTTCTAATAATCCTACAACCTATAAATTCACTAAAACATACCATACAAACACAAATCATCACACAAACTTATGCACTAGCTTATCGAGGTACGTCAGACTTAACCACAACCTAACTCAGGTTAATTAGGATTCGGGTTAATACTAATCATAAGCTTAAGGTAACGGGTCTTTACAGTCTCTCCAATTTAAAGTAATTTCATCCTCAAAATTAAAGTATGCATTAAATTACCTATAGTTTCAAAGAGAAATGAAAACTGCTCCCTCATATAAGATTACCGCTCCTAAGTTAGTTCCTCATCTTCCGTGAAATTACTATTTCACTTTAACCAAAGGAATCTCATTTGTTCTCAAATTTTGAATCCTACGATCAAGAATCCAAATCAGTTGTTCATTGTAAGATAAGTCTTCCCGAAGATCAAATTCATTCCAATCAATCATAGGAGTGAATTTAGTCACCACTTTGCAAAGTATAGACATGTGGAAGACATTATGAACTCCAGCTAGCTGAGGAGGTAACTTCAAACCGTAAGCAACAAGACCAATCCATTCTTGCACTCTGAACGTGTGACATCCAAGAATTTTATAAATGAGATTATGTGGCTAATTAAATGTTTTCGAATTTAATTTGAGATTTAGGTATACGAGATGGGACCAACGTGTTACTGATCGGAGATCTCAAATTTAATATTATTTTTGTGTGTCATGTGCCTATTTGATGTATTATACATTATTTTGACTTGAAATAGGGTTAAGTTGAAGTGTGTATGCAGTGTCTATGAGTTTCCGAGCGTAGTGGGAATATTGCTCGTATTTCGATAAACATTAACCGAAATGTTTTTTTTGTTTTTTTTTTTTTTTTTGTAAATCAACCCAAGTAAGATCAACTCTACTAAAATCAAATTACCTACAATAAATTAATCAAATACACCATGTATTATACTCATGAGCATCAAAATCAAAATAAAATGAAGTGTTAACTTACTTGACTTGATCAAGATCATCTCCACATAGCAAATAATTTGTTTATTCTTCTTCTTCTTCTTCTTCACCAACGCTTCTACACCACCTCTAGCAAATAAGTCCATCACCCTTCATATTTTTCTTTTTATACTATCATTGGGTGAGTGAACCACTACCACACAATTTTCTTTATTTAGTTTTTATTAAATTTGCTATTATCTCTTCGTAAACCACAAGAAGTTGACACCTCATAATTCTAATTTATTTTAAAAAATCCTAATTTGTGAAATGACTAAAATGCCCCTTATGATTTAACTTAGACATTTCAATTAAATAAGTTATATTAGACAACCTTTAATCAATATCGTTGACCTACCTAAACACCCGTGTACACATACATCTCGAGGACTCTGCTCACTCATTAATTCGACAACAACGTAAATAAAGTTGCACGTGCAAACATATATAAAAATTAAATATTCAAGGCATTAAACACAAATAAAGTTAATGAATTATTACATCGATGTCGACGTCCGAGTTTTGACCGAGTTCCACGTAGGAGTAGCCGTCATGTCACGGTGCATATGAGACTCTCATTCCCTCGTCATCCTTGTCTTCATGGTGTTTCCACTAATAAGAACTAGCATGATGTCCTTGTTCCTCAAACTCTGTACCTTGTAGTCCAAAATCTACACAGGCTGCTCCTTGTAATTAATATTCTTGGCTAGGTCAATCTAAGTCAAGTCCACTATCTGTCTGTATCCCTCTCTCGACCTGTGCAATCTCGGCATTGATATAACTGCATGCACCATTTATTACTGCGTATTTATTTATCATGCATTCAGGGACACGAGAGGAAAGATGCATTTGGGGATCTCGTTGTGTTCATTAGCTATATGTGTAGTAGGATGAACACCATGGTGCTCTGCAATTGGAGTCATTGATCGTTGTAGACACTTGTTTAAGATGGGTCATTTTTATGACGTTAGCCAGGATCATACTACATGGATAATCAAGGGTGTGGCTTCTCTAGAGACTTCCTCTTAAACTTATGAACCTTTATTACTGTTTACCCATCACTTTTGGAAGACGTCATCTGATTATGGTCGGTCAACAGAAATTGGATGGATTACATACTTGTACATTTGTGGTTCCTAGTGATATTACTTTTTGTTTAATCATTTGAAACACAATCATGTGATTACTACATGTGTACCGGATAGTGTGGGATTTACTTATCAGAAATTATCGAATTTTATAATTGGATAATGGCTGGTTCAAGAGCGCATAAGAGAAAGGGAAAGCTTTCTGACTATTTGTGACCCTTTTAGTTCTTTTCTTTATGTATTATTTTTGAATATATTATATTGTATAAATGGGGTTTTATGTTCTAATGTGATTAAAACCTCCTTTGGAATGGTTGGGATGGTTTTGGGACGAATTGAGATAATTTTTAGTTAAGGTAATTGTAGTTTATGGTTTTTAATACTTTAGATCAGGTTAGAATGAATATATAGTTTTGTTAATGTAATATATATTATTATGGGTAGTTTGTGAGTATATCGGCATTTCCATCAAGTTGAGCAGGTTTTGTTGAAAAACTTTGAAAGCCAGGTATTCCGGTGTAGGCTTAAAAATAGAGGAGATGCTATCAAAGTTTTTTTATGAAATTTTGAGGTTTATTTAATTCATATCAATGAACTTTGAGTTTTAAAATTCACTTTAGAATCCTATGTGGTTAATAATGTTTTGAAATTGATGATTACAAAATCTTAATCTTAATTGTTTATTGATGGAGAGGTGAAAACTGCTTGATTATCAAAAGGTTTAATGTAATTTAAGCCGGTCAGATGCCCTAATTAGGTGAGGTTTGACGGAACATCCCAATATATCTTGGAGCAAGCTTACCCTGCAATCCAAACCCATACAACCTTTTCATAAGTGAGAATTTCAATAGAACAAAATCGTCCTTTGAAAATTCCAAAAACTTTTCATGTTTATCGCGTATCTCTTCTGTCTTAATTGTTCTATTTTCAAATGTTGGCAAATCTACTGAATTCTCTCTATGTAGTCCTAAATCAACTCTGGCCCTAACAAAACTATATCTCGGACCTTTACCAAACATGCCGATGAATGACAAGGCTGACCATATAGAGCTTCAAAATGAGCGATTACAATGCTAGCATGATAGCTATTATTATAAGAAAACTCACACAAAGGAATGTAGTTCTCCCAGTTACCACCAAACTCCAAGACATAAGCTCGAAGCATACCTTATAGCAAAACAAATCGCTTAGTCTATCTGTTAGTCGGCGGATAGTAATCATACCGAGGTTAAGAACAATTTCCAATTGTCTTTGCAATTCACTCCATAGTCTGGACGCGAATCTCAGATCTCTATTCAAAATAATCAACACTAGAACTCTATGAAATCTCAGTACCTCACGTACGTATACCTCAAATAATTGGTCAAGAGGATCTTGCATGGAAATTGACGAGAAATGCGTAGACTTCATCAACCAGTCAAATACAACTCATATTGCATCGTGCTTACGCTGACTCAAAGGTAGACCGAAACAAAATCCATCGATATATGCTCCCATTTCTACTCAAAAATCGGTATTGAATGCAATAACCTTCCAGGTTTTCTATACTCGGGCTTAACTTGCTGACATACCTCACGTCTATTTATGAACTCTATAATATCGGTCTTCATACTAGGCCACCAATAAATACGCTTCATGTCATGATAAATTTTATTGTTACCTAGATAAATAGAGTAAAGAGGTATATGAGATTCTCGTAGCAACTCCTGCTTCAATTAATCCTGAGCTGGAGTCCATAATCTATCCCCGAACCATAACGCATCATCACAAAAAATTGACCAATTAGGATGATCTGCCCTAGCCGCTAACCTCTGATGCACTACAAAATCATGATCAACTTTTTGACAATCAATCACCGCTATAATTGTATACTGACAGTCTTATAACATTTTTCTATGTAGTTCTAAATTACTTAAGCTCCAATTAACTTGTATCTTTACTTCTCGTTCCATAACAATTGACAACAAAGTTAAGCTTACCAACCTTTAAAGGAAACACCTCAACATTATAAATATCTTGAAAATATCATTATGAGAGAAATCACATATCAAGATATTTCTACCACTACTACCACATTCCAAGTCATAAGCTTAAAAATTATATTCTCTAGAACTAAGATTAGCTGCAAATATATTATGTTAAGGTTGATAAAAGTCTCTCTCAACTTTTATAATTTTTCCTTACTAGGAAGCAAATTTTTGGTTCCCCACCTAAATAATAATCTTGGTACTCCATAAATTCTCATTTCTTTTTATACACACAAACTTCACTTACTCTTCCTTAGGAATTAAACCAGAATACTAGCAAGAAAATTTGCAGATTCTATCGGTCTTACAACAACGACATCGACCACCTTCAATTGTCATTACAACTTAAGATGTTAATTCATCATAATGTTTTGAGCATGACTTCTCATTCATATAGGGCAGGAATGATATAACCCTCCAAGTTAATAACACTCAACTTCAATTTATTGATATATCTCATATTTCTTTATAAAATTGACACCGTTAATTTTTATTCCAGGTCACCAACAACTCATTCTTATCATAATGATTCGGGATTCTACCTGAATGAATATTATAAAGAAATCCATGAGATCCTTATAACATTCTTGCCTCACTTTTTGGTTCGACTTCCAAGAACTTTCTTTACATTCTCAATGTTATGATATGAGATTATCCATATAAAATATCAATAACTAATAGCCAAACTTTGACCTACTAGATAATACCAATCAATTTCTTCAATAATTTATTACTTAATCAATCATCATTAGTTCTGCTCTAATCTGAGCTCCGAAGAATAAACTTATAGATACCAATCCAGCCAAATTTTGTTAATGATCAGCCTGCTCAAGACTTTAACTGATCACCATTATACATCTCACTCAAGAGATATTACTGAACAACTTTTATTGTAATTACGTCCTCTGTCCTTTTCCTATTTAAGGAATTGTTAACATAATCACCTTAATAAGTGATGTTTCAGAGTGAGTTCCTAATCATTGGGAAATCCAGGTTTATATACATCACCTTCCATTTCTGTCACCCTGATAGTTACATTATTCAAACTTTGATAGTTTAAGACACACTACTTTAACTTTACACCAATCCACTGGTTTTTATGCTTCTAAGTTGTCTTTTAATGATTTTTTTAAGATTCTCAATAATCTCTAAGAATGACTAAAAGACTCTCTACAAACCTTTCCTCTTGAACACATCTATATTTTAAACCCATATCGTTTAAAACACATTATTATCCTCTTGCTTACTAGTGATACCTTTCCATATTTAGTACAACTACCAAAATATCTATCTCGAGATTATCAGTCCCCAATAGTTCTTCTCAAATGTCTTGAACTATATATAGCTAGAAGTATAAGCTACAACTTTGCTTCTCTATGTCAACACTCATGGTTACCTGAATAAGAATTATTAGGATGAACCTTTAACTTTTTCTATAATTTAGGTACCATCAAGCAAACATTGTAATCAAACTACACTTTAGTTTCCTTCCAAAGTATACTTGTATCTATTTTCGACTTGCACCAATCTCATACTTTAGTTGACTAAATAAATTACATAATGATACCAATGATCTTTGGATCAATTATTTGTATTATTAAGTTATCTTAAGATTATTTTACTCTTTTGCCTTTGTATTGAATGTATGACAATCCCAAATTATCTCAATCCTAATTAAATCCCTCGATTTACATTTAATATTCAACACATATACAAGTAATCTTTCCTTTGAAACTTAGTACTTGCACATGCAAAATCTGGCATGGACTAATTTATCGTTACGATTTGTAACTCTTTATGGTAATGCTCATGCATCTTCTAATTCTTCAAAGATTACATCTTGTTATCGATAACACGATGAAAACTAAACGAACAAAAGGTTTCAATACTCAACACCCTTCATTCATGAACGTAGCGTGAGTTCTAGTAAGTTCTAATGATTTCCACCATCCATTTAAAGTGATCTTGCAATCGCCTAAAATCATACTTATACATATCCTTAACTCAAATCATACCACGGTGACAACTAGATCTCAACTAACTCTTGAGAACAACTAATTTCACCTTATTATCAAAATGAGTTATCATTCTAACCAAAATACAACACAATTGTTATTTTATGAGGTAGGAGCGTGCTCCCTCACTTGGTGAAGCGCACTCCATTAATTGGGTTCATCAAACTTCATGAAGGGAGAATATTCCTCTGTTAGAGAGAGCGCGCTTAACCCTACACTATCTCTACAGTGAACAAGGTAGCAACCCATGTTCAATCCACCAAACCACCAAAACATCATCAAACAATCCCCCAACACATTAGGGATGACCTCTCGTGAGGTATAAAATACTTTCAATCATCAACAACAACGATTAATAGAGAAACGATCACTAACCTATGAATTCAACTCAAACATCAAAACTAAAATTATCAAAGTGATGAATCTCTGGTTTAGTTGTGGTTTGATATTTCAAATCCACCTAAACTCTCTGAATCAATCCACCCTCAAGATCAAACATCCAACCGCTTAGTTTCTCTCTATCGAATTGATCGATGAAACAATAAGGATAAGTTTGAAGTTTTTAATTTATATATATAGATTTTCCCCGAGATTCATATCGCGCTATCTCGAGGCTGATGAAGTGAAAGATGTGTTAAAGTGAAACATCCTAAAGTGACACAAATCTTAACACCATCACCTTTTACACTCATCTAGAGGCAATCCAATTATCCATATAATTCAAGTTATCCTTATAGTTTTAATTATATATATTTATATATCAATTATATATGAATATATATACATCGTATATTTTCTCGCAAATAAATTTACCTGTGTAACATCCCCTAACTCAATTAAGGTAATGCTCGGCCTAAAACCCTAATTAAGCCTCGGTACACCCATCAGACTCAATTATGGTAATAATACAGCCGTCCTTCATAGATAATCACAATACAATATATTATATATCGAATAAATAATTTAAAACTTGGCAAAATTAAAACTTTTTTCAATAATACAAACGATATACTAAAATCAAGTTAAATCTTAGTATTAAAACCATATCCCAACCCTAATTATTACAATACAATAATTCAATGCAATATATAAAAATATGGAAATCAATATCATAGAGAAGACTATAAACTCCTAATCATCTCCATTGTTGAGTCAAACCGCACGTCCATAACCTGAAATGTTAATGGGGGAACAAACGCTCTAACTTGCTCGGTAAGTGATCTTCGTAAACATATCAATTATTAACTACTATTAAGGTTTTAATGAATAATAATATGCACCCAAAACATATCTATTTCGGCATTAATAATGAAATAACAATGCATAACAGAATGGAAGTTAAAAAGTCAATTGTACCCATACTGGCGAATTCTAAATTTTAGTTTAAAGACAGATTCGTACACTCACCTCGCTTAAGAATACAACTATATAATCCTCGCATTGCGCTACTTGTGATTATGTTGGTGTATTCAAGCTTGATCGAGCTACCAACTCCAACTGGATAATGTCAACTAATGTAAAAATCTAACTTACTAAGGACGAATGAGCATAACCCATTTCCAAGCGTACCTTTTCCTTTCATTAGGATAAAGGGTATAATCCATTTCCAGACATACCTTTCCAACCTTAATCCCCATTTACCTTGTCACACACTTCCAGTCATTTTCATATTTAAAACATTCAAGTCACAGTACGTTGCCCCAATCGCAGTCTAAAATGCCATATAAACTAAATATACTAATTTATGATGTACAATTGATTAGAATACAAGTCCCACTTAATTGTACCAAGCTTCCCTGACTATTCTATATTGTTCGAGTCTCCAAAAAAACTTTCAGGTAAATCTACATTCAAATATATTCATTTTAGTTAATTTAGGTGTTCTTTGAGTTGTACGATGACCCTAAAGCCCCCTATTTAAGTCTCACTCAAATTTGAAACCCCAAGACTTATTTTAAAATCTTTCATTTATTTTGACCATTTTTGCGCTTTACGAGGTAAAAACCCCAATATAAGGTCTCACGTGAATCCTTAATTCTTAATTTTTTTGGATATCAATTTATTTTTCTAAAATTTTTCACTATTATCCAGTAATTTTTTTAAGAAAATTGGAACAACAAGGGCTAACTCCTTTATTCTTCATCTATCTCCATGCAGCTAAAAAACGATTTCTTTCTTTTATTTGATCACTGGGGTTGGGTTTGGCCCGAATCTTAGGGCACTCTTAGGAGGGGAGACGACTTCCATGCCCTCTATTTTCTCGAATGAAGTCTGAGCCTCCCATATCCTATCCACCATTAACACCCAACACTTCTATAACAAATAATAACGCAACAATAGTCATAGCCAATGACCAACTGCAACAACAACATCAACAACCAACCTTACCTAATGCCTCCTTTTTCCAACCTCTAAATCCCATTGTCTCTCCATGTTCGAAGCTCTCTCACTCTTTCTACCTTTCAATCTTTCTCCTTTACTTGTTCAATCGATTTTAATCAGCTTTGGAGATAAACATTATCTTTCATCGAGATTCAAATTGCGCAAATTTCAAGGCAAATCTAACGGTTTATATGAATGAGGTAGTTATGTTTTGGTTTGAAGATAAATAAAAAATTTTCTCGAGATTCGCATCGTACGAGTCTTGAGACAAATATAATGGTTCATTCATTTTCATTTATATTTTAATATTTCTCGAGATATTTTTATGTATCTCGACGTCAATCATGTGATTTTTAATAAACCACCAACTCTTGACTTACTTACATGAGATAAATACAACTTTTCTCAAGATTTGCATGCACGAATATTGAGGCAATCAAAGGAACGAGATCTTAAAGTGACACTTTCATATAACATGCCCATTGATTATTTTTGTGATGTGATGGCACACATCTCAAGGCATGAATAAATATCACAAAATCACAAACGTCCACGCCATTCACCTCCTCGATGCTCATGCTATGCGAATCTCGGGCATATCAATGCGAACCACCTACCGTACACATAATAGTCATCACCTCAACAAAAGCGTAATATGTATCTCGAGGTGAATCCAATGTATAATTTTATTTGATTTAAACTATATGATTCATTTTAACATATATATATATATATTATATATATATTATATAGATAAATATGTATCTTGCACCTAAATTAATTAAACTAGGACTAGCGTTAATCTCAGAGATTAACAGTCGTAATTCGAGCGTTACATATATACTCGGATGACTTGAACACGAGAACCAATGGAATATATTATTTGTGAATGACGGTTATGTATATTTGGCGTTTAAAATTATTATTATTAGATTTGCACCGCATGTATGTATGTTGCTATCTGGCGAGTTAGTGTTACGGGTGTTCGACTTGAAAGGCATGTCAATATGGGTATCGGGTTGTAAAACTATGGGTATACTAAAAGGCTTGACTAAGTCATGTTAAGATGACTAGTTAATCAATTAAAATGGGTAATTTAACTATAGGCTAAGTTGATTCAATTAAAACAATAGGTTATGGTCTACCTCGAAATGCATGCTGAGTCGCGGGGCACCGGGCGCTGGGTAGTCAAGGGATTAGTGGAAGCATTTATGTGTTCATAGGAGGTTCTAACAACACTAACCACATGTGTTATAATGGGCCTATGCTAAATTGAGTACATTAAATAAATCAAGGCCTAAAGTTGGTTATTTAAATTGGAACTATAGGATTTTCCTAGAGATATTTATTAACACATCTAGGAACCATGTGAAGAGCTCATTTGTGTCACTTGTATTGAGATAGTGTGATACAAGTCAAGGTGTGGACCATGAAATGAGCTTTCAGATACGTAAATACATGGAGATCAATGGCTAGCAATCAATATTACCTTAATATATAAGATTAAAACATGCAAGTAAACCCTTTTCTTTTCAACTTATGAATCAAAAGAACATGCTGGAGAAAAAGGAGGTTTATGGAGAGAAGGAATCCAAGGAAGAATGTTGAGAATTTCTCAAGCTAGGGTGTTACATCAACTAAGTACACATATCTATAGTTCATATTGAAACAAGTTCTGGTTTTTGGTTAATTTCAAAAGGTAGATGATTAAGTATTTGAAATTGGTTTATATATTTGGATTCCTCATTTCAAGCTCATAATCCATCTATATTGAAGTTCTTAAATTATTCTTGAAATCAAATAGATAAGAATATTTGAAATTGTAAGACCAAAACTAGAATTCTACATGTTGTATAGGAATTAGCCTATGTAATATGGTCATAACTTGCTCGTTTTAGCTCCAAATCGATTCAAACAGGTGACATTTGAAATTTTATTCAAAGGGGAATAATTTTTTTCAACTAGAGATCTTGTGATTCCAATGTTTTCATATCCAAAAGTGCTACAAAATTGGTAATTGAATGTAGTATGAAATTCTTGAAACAAAATTTCTTAAAAGCATAACTCCCTAGATACTTATCCAAATGAGCTTATCTTTTAGTATATTGTTAGGTATTTTAGCCACTTTATGACCAAAAACCACATTTTTTAAAAATTATAAATTGAGATAACTAAATCTTCTAAATCCGCTGGTTGGATTAGGTTCCAATTAGGGCTACGTTTAGTAAAATTATGATATTTTTTTCATTTTAAATCAAAATTTAGCAAACTTGACCTTTTCAAAAAGCTAAGATAGTGACCAACAATATATGTGTGGTGAAAGATTTTCAGATTTGGACTATTTCATGCTTAAAAATGCGTTGGAACATAAGATTTAAATCGAGACTTTATTTAGTCATAAGGGGCTGATTTGGGAAGATTGATTTAAACCTATTCAACCAATTTGAATACATAATAAACACACTTAACTAAATTTAGGGACTTAAGGGACCATAGTTTGGTGTCAGGAAGCTTGTCGGGTATAATATGGGAGTTTAGAGAAGTCAAAGCATGGATTGAGGTGTGTAAACCCATTGAAATGCCTAACAAGATTCATGGTTTTGTTTTATCGATATCGAATCACATGTGTGACTGCTGGTGGGCACACATAGGTTTTCATTCTTATTTTGGTTTGCATATACATTGGTTATGGCTAAATTGCTTGCGTGAGTTACTTGTGATAATGCTCGTGTCGATGATAGTAGGATATACTTGCGATCGTTGAAAGGGATTAGGGTGTTATTGATGTGTAAGAATGTCAAAAATAGGTCACACCATTTACCGAAGTTAAGATTTATTCACTAAGCCAGTAAATATGTATGTGGTTCCTATTCAATTTTATCGATTACTGAAAAATGTAGGCCTGGGTCTTCTCATGATTATATGGTTGTTTATTGATTAATCCATTATTTTTGAGCTTGTTTAGTTAGTATATATGTTTTTTATTTATTTCATGTTACTGCTTTTGCTTATCTTATGTTGCCTACATTCATGGAAATATGATGTGCTGTTGTCAGGTGTTATATTCGCATGTCTCGTAATTGATCAGTTTTATGTCATGGATATTGTTTGGACTTCTTTTGGGATTTTACTTACTGGACTGGCACTGTATTTGGTTGGTGGCCGAGTGTAGATCCTTTAATGAGCAAAGGTAAGGGTAAGGGCAAGGGCAAGGAGGTATTGGGCGACTACCTATGAGATAATGACGCCAGCTCATTTGTGATTATAGTATGTATGTATTTATATTTTCATTAGGTTTTGGGGACTTTAGAACACTAAATACATGTACATGGATTTTGTGTTATACTTATTACGCCTTGATATATACATGATATCTTATTGATGGGTTTTCTATTACTTAGAATTGTTAAATACTACATAACTTACTTATTTTAAGACTTCCATTGTGAAATTGTAACATAACTTGATAAATTGATTAACTGGCTAATGAATTATTAATATTTATATGGAGATTAATCAGTTAAGTTAAGGTTAAATGGAAAAGTGTAAGCAACAAGTTAGGTCACGTGGCATCAAGGATAAGCAGGCCATGACGTGGCAGAGCTTGGTGATGTGGAATGCGACATGACGGGTCCCAAGGTTGCCTCAGGATTTGGAGACATCATAGTTTGGTATTAAAGAGAGATCGAGCCTAAGGGATGAAACGTAGTTGTCTTGGGGTATGTGCCCTAGGCCAATCATGTAAATGTTGCTTAACTATTATAAGTATATACATGTTTCTTTCATAATAGTATCCATGGATAATTATTGTATTATTCTAAATACCCCTAGTAAGTTGTTATTGTGGGAACAATTTATAAATTAAGACTAGTATGAGTCTTGATTGATAATCATGTGATGATTATGCATATATGGATACAAATCGAGATAATGGGTATCTGTTGGGAACAGATGTTGGACTAACCCGCTATGAGAACACTGCATGGTCAATGTCATAAGTGATTCTCATTAGAGTTATATCATTTAGTCCTTTGATTTGATATCACCAGAGACTCCAACATTAGGAGCACAATGATTTGATATAATCAAATATTTTATTTAACCGGATAATAACAAAGATTGTGATTGATCATTGCTCGACTAATGTGTAGATGTTGTGTGATCAAGATGGAATTTGTCCCTCACTTTTAGAGAGAGATATCTATTGAGCCCCTAGAATTGATTGGATCAAAGTCACTTGACAATTTTAGTCTACATGGATATCGAGACTAGTAGATTAAACTACAAGGGTGACATTCCATGTCTTAGGTTCAATCAAAAGATATTGCGTGACAAAAGGATATGATATACACTATCTATTAGGTTTTATTGATTTATTGATCTTCATGCTACTTGGGTAGTCATAATGCCTTGCTAGAGACTGCTTATGACTTGTATACCAAAATAATCTTGGTTCACTGCTAACATTGTATGAACCTATTGGGTCCCACACAAAGAACGGATTTGTACGATTTAATATTATCTGGGTTAATGAATTTTATTTTATAAAATTTATTTTGAAGATTCTCATTCAATGTCCTAGTTTGACTAGGATTCAAGATTCTCCTACATTTCGAGTAATGTAGTGTGACTAGAAATTTCATCTTTTTGTAAATCATATTTGGAATAGGACTCTAATTGGAATTATAGTATTAATTTAATTCTTATTTGAGTTTTAGATAAATTAAAACTCATATTGTAATAGTAATTGTATATTCTCTATGACTCTATCCTTTTTAGAGTTGGAATTTATCTAGGACTCTATTTGGAATATGACTAGGAAATGGAGTTCTTTTACAACTCGACCTAGTGTACTATAAATACGACATTAGGGTCACAATTATGAAGTGATTTTTCTCGAGAGAGAATTCCCAAAAGAGATTTTTCCTAAAGAATTTTTGTGAGAATTTTTTTCCTATGATTTTTGGGGCTAGCACTCCGGATTGTGATCGTCCGTTCATGTGTGGATTTCTGATAGAGGACTTTCATTTCTGACAGTGTCTTAAAGGAATGGATCAACACGAAACAAGGCGGACATGGAGTTATTCTTACTAAGGTATGATTTTTTATTGGCACATAAATTTAATGGAATCAATAAGACCTTCGTTCGGGGATGTTAGAAAAGGTTTCAAAAACTTTCGCTGTGCATGATCCCGAAACCCAATAGTGGTATTGAAGACAGTAGGCATGATTTAATTAAATTGTAATGGGCCTTTATTTTTTATATACATGATATATATAAGTCAATCATGATATTTTGTATATATGGTTGCATCATTGCATTTAATAGAATTAATCTATATGCAAAAGTGTGAAAATATCGACATGGTGTTGTTGATGTAGTCACATCGTCATGCACATACATGCACAAAATAGGTGCGCATCAAATTTAGTAGATAAGATATCACTATTTGTGTATATAGATATGTGCAATTTAATATGTTGGTGGTTGTATGGGACATGAAAGCCATGATATTGATAAAAAAATGTAAAAAGATTTTGGCTAAAATGGGATTCGATCCCTAGCCATTCAACTCTTTTTGGAATGTTCTAGCCATCCTAGCGAGCAATTCAACTTGTAACAAGATTACCAAATAAAATTAAAAGCAAGTCTATAGTAGAATAAATAGGTGGCCTTTTGTTGGTAGTAGGATTCGATCCCTCATCCACCACCTCGTTTGAATGACTTAGCCATCTAGCTATCCAATCCAAGTTGTAATAAGATTACAACTATATTCATATTAATTGAGTTATACATATTAATTGAATGAATTTTAATTGATTAATTACAATTAATTAAATGGAGTTATTGTTCATTACTTGGATTGAATTAATTTAATTGGAAGGTGTTTTAATTGAATTAATATCAATTTAAATTAGTGGGACTATTATTATTACTAATTAAAATATTTAATTAAAAGGGGTTTTAATTAAATAGAGTCCAATAAAAATTGTATTGATATTATTTAATTAATGAGATTAATGAAAATATAATCTTTCATGGACTTGAAAATTCTTAAGGTATTTAATTTCCTTGATTTGTTTTATGATGCCTTGTTGATATATGAAGATGTTTATTCTTTTTTTTTTATAAAAATGATCTTTATTCTATGCATATTGGGTATATATGATATTCCATAATTAAATAGATGCTAGAATTAATCATTGTAAAAACACTACATGGATCATAAAACTTGATAAAAATCCCTCGATTAGAGTTTTAAGTTAATGCCACCCATTTAAACAATTGTCTAGGCCTTGATCACATCAATATGGGTCTGCCTTCGTAGGGTGTATTGTGTTATCTTAGTGAGGCAAGCTAGGTAACGATTACCTGGATGTTTTAAATTGGTTTGACTTAATAAAGCTATCAAAATGGTTTTGCGCTTTAGGCATAGATGAGACGTAACGTGTTGTGACATATGATGTCTAGGTCTCATAAAGAACCTAAGAGTTGCATATGATGCAATTGGTAATGGTTATCTACCTAAATAACTTGATTTTGAGTGTCAAGCCTTAGCAATCTCAAAATTAAGTGAAATATGGATCTTCGACCGCCAAATTAATATTTTTGAAGGTTATTGATTTAGTGGGAGTTTAATTATTCACTAATAAATTATTCCGCACAATCTTCTAAATGTAAATGTTAAACTTCTAGTAACACTAATCCAAAGTAACTGCGATCAATCCTTGATAAGGATAAAATAATTTCTAAGACTAATTTATCTATTTTAATTAGAAAATTAATAAATGTTATCAACCATATAAACAAGGATGTATGTCTTAGATTAATGGTTCCTTTTAGACTACCATCTATTAGTACAAGGATTATATGTAATGTTAGCAAATATAAAATCGAGCTTTAGGAAAGATTCGGGACGTGAAAACTAATGACATGATAGTGACACTGAAGGAAATGTTTCAAAAGTAAGTCACAAGGGAAGAGCATCAGATTGCAAAATTCCTAGATTCTTGTAAAATGGTTGAGAACCTATTAATATGTCTTTATGTTTAGAACATGAAAGAATTGTATTAACTATCTCAAAAGGCTTGAATCTTCATGTGCCAAAAGTTGGTAGTAGATTTGATCTATAATTCATCAAAATAGTTTTAAACCGCATAATTTGAAAGGCATGGAGAACATTGTTTACAGTTGCATATGATGTTTAAAATTGTAAGATAGAATAATAAAAGGGGCCTTAAATATATATTTGATAGTTCGTAACATAAAGGAATTTAATAAAGAAAGATAAAGGGAAGGTAAAAGCTACAAAAGGTGTTTGTGTCAGACACAAAAACTTTAGTCGTGAGCTAGACTTTGACAAGTTCTAAAGAAAGCCTTATAGAATGAATTTTGTTTTTCATTTAATGAAATTGTTCATTTTATAATGAATTACAAATCTTATCAGGAAGAAATAATTTTGAATTGTTATGAATATTTCAAAATGAGTATAAGAAGAAAAATCACCTGGCAAACTATTAATATACTTTAATGAGATCGAGGTGGATAATATTCGAGCCAAGAGTTTAGGTGACCATCTTTGAATTTGATGGATTGTCTTGCAATTAACTCCACTAGGAACGTCGTTTGAGAAATGATGTTTTAAGAGGAGAAATTGAACTATATAGGATATAACTCTATTTATGATGTGTCACACAGACCTTCTTAAGATGACCTATTGAGGCTATACTTTAGAAACCCAGACACTCACACTAAACCTTATTTTCATTAAAGTGGTTGATAAAACTCCATATATGATATGGAATAAAAAGGACATAGTTTGTATTTTCTTGAGATTTGAGGCGGCGAGACTTGCGTAAGACATTAAATCAAATAAAGTAAGATGCCTAAATCTTTGTGTCTAATTGTGGTTGAACACTATGATGCTATTTTATACAATTGAGAACAAATTGTTTGTTGCTCAAAATAATGTCTTTCTAAGTAAAGAGTTTATTTTAAAGACACAATTGGGAATAAAATAAATCTTGAAATGTTTAAATGCCACAAATGAGAACCGAACCACTTTAGAAAAATCAACAAAGTTTTGAACCAGTTAAGTATACACAAGTAACATATATCTCTTGAAAATTTAGAATAATAAGAAATTGTCCAAATAAGTTTGGAATTTCTTATCATTGATAGTTGTGACATACTTTTGATACTAGAATTGAATGAATCACTACTTATCAAGAGACATGTCTCGTGTAGATTGAATAAAGAAACTAAATGTTATTAACTTTGAATTTTAATTCTTGTATGTTAACCAAGTTTGGAACTCGAGTTATTCACCTGAAAACGGTTTGACCATTGGATGTAAATGAGTTAAAGTGACATGAAAAAGAAGAGATGCATACTTAAAAGCACGACTTATCAAAAATTCCAATATAAATCCAATTGTTAATTATGATAACCTTTTCACTGGTAGCTTAGTTCAAGTTCTAGAATTCTATTGTCATTACTTCATAGTTTGACTATAAGATATGACAAACAAATATCAAAAATAGCATTGCTTTATGCTCCTTAAAGATATGTATCATACATATCTTTAAGGATCTATTTATGGATTATAGTAAGCTTAAAGGAATTGCATTCCTTTAAGCATAAAGGATCCATTTATGGATTATAGTAAGCCTATCAGAGTCATGATCTTTGTTTTGATGAAATAATTAATGAATTACATTCATTGAATCAAAGATAAACCTTGTGTATACATAAAGGTTAGTGGGAGCGCAATTATCTTTACGAGTCTGTATGTTAATGATATATAATTAATTGGAAACGATGTCTTGTCAAGTCTTGGTTAAAAAAGGTTTCTTAATGAGATTCTTAGCTAATTAGGCCTATATCCTAGTGATATAGATATTTGAAGATAGATCTAAGGGGCTAATTGCTTTAAATAATAGTGCTTATATAGACAAATAACTAAAAAGGTTTCAGCGTATGAGATTCTTAAAATATTTCATACTTATGTCTTATAATATAAGTCTCTGGAAGAGTCAAATTCTTAAGACAATTGATGAGCGAGACAATGTGAATATGATTTCTTACGCATTAGCTATGAGAATCATCACATATATTATAATTTGCATTCGACTCGGTGTGTCATATGTTTTGGGCAAAATATACATATATCTCATAGATTCTAGTGAGGGTCACTAAATATTTAGTAATAACATTCTCAACTACTTCAGAAGCACCTGAGAGATGTTAGATTTGTAGAGATTTGAAAGATATGAGTCTTGTAAATGGTTACATGATGCAAACTTTCAAATTAATATAAAAAAGTAATGATCGCAATATGGATGTGTTAACTTCATGGGAATGAGTTTGAAATGTTCTAAACTCACTCTAATAAGTCCTATAACATAAACTGAGTTTTAACGGCATTTGATGCAGCCAAAGGAAATATTTAGATTGTAAGGTTCATGATTGAATAAGGTGTGGTTCCAAGTGTTGAAAATAATGTTGGCTTTTATTGTAAAACTAATGGACAAATTTAGGTTATGGAACCTAAATAACACAATAAATCTAAATAATCACTTGATCATTTTTGTCTTATAAAATAGAGAACGTAAAGATTTGCCGAACATCAATAACAAAAAATGAAGCAGATACATAAACAAACTTCTTCCACTAAGAATGCATTAAGGTTACTAAGTATTCGATAAGTGTAGGATTGGACATAATGCAAGTGCAAGAAGTTGGGGTATGTGCCCTAGGCCAATTCTGTAAATGTTGTTTAACTATTATAAGTAAATGCATGCTTCTTTTATAATCAGGATGATTATTATATTATTCGAAATGTCCATAGTCAGTTATTATTGTGGGAATAATAATAAATTAAGACTAGTATGAGTCTTGATTGATAATCATGTGATGATTATGCATACATGGATACGGATCAAGATAATGGGTATCTATTGGGAATAGATGCTAGACTGACCAACTATGAGAACACTACATGGTTAATGTCAAAACCGATTCTCCTGAGAGTTATATCATTTAGTCTTTTGACTTGAGATCACCAGAGACTTCAACATTAAGAGCACGACGGTTTAATACAATCAAACATTATTTTTAACTAGATGATTATAAAGATTGTGATTGGTCATTGTTTAACTAATGTGTGGATGTTATGTTATCAAGATGGAATTTGTCATTCTCTTTTAGAGAGATATCTATTGGGCCCCTCGATATGTTAGACTGATAAATGGCCATGTCTAGTGAATTGATTGGATCAATGCACTTGACAATTTAAGTCTACTCGGAGATCGAGACTAGTAGATTGAGCTATAAGGGTGACATTCCATGTCTTATGTTCAATCAAAAGATATCGCGTAATAAAGGGATATGATATACATTGTCTATTAGGTTATATTGATTTATTGATCTTCATGCTACTTGGGTAGTCATAATGCCTTGCTAGAGACCACTTATGACTTGTATACCAAAATAATTTTGGTTCACCGCCAACATTATATGAACCTATTGGGTCCTACACAAAAATCGGATTTGCACGATTTAATATTATCTAGGTTAATGAATTTTATTTGATAAAATTCATTTTGAAGATTCTCATTAAATGTCCTTGTTTCACTAGGATTCAAGATTCTCCTACATTTCTAGTGTGACTAGAAATTTTATCTCTTAGTAAATCCTATTTTGAATAGGACTCTAATTGGAATTATAGTATGACTTTAATTCTTATTTGAGGGTTAGATAAATCACAACTCTTATTAGATTAGTAATTTTAGGTACTTTATGACTCTATCCTTTTTAGAGTTGGACTTTATCTAGGACTCTGTTTGGAGTGAGTCTAGGAGATGGAGTTCTTTTCCAACTCAATCTAGTGTACTATAAATAAGACATTAGGGTCACAATGGTGAAGTGTTTTTTCTCGAGAGAGAATTCGCGAGAGAGATTTTTCCTAGATAATTTTTCGGAGAAGTCTTGTCATATGAATTTTGGGGCTAACACTCTGGATTGTGATCGTCCGTTCGTGTGTGGATTTATGATAGATGACGTTCATCTCTGGCAGCGTCTTAAAGGAGTTGTTCAACACAAAACAAGGCATACATGGAGTTATTCTTGCTAAGGTATGATTTTTTTATTGGCTCATCAATTTAAACAAAATCAATAGGATCTTAGTTCGAGGATGTTCGAAAAAGGTTTCAAAAACTTTCGCTGGGCATGATCCCCGAAACCCAACAATGCCACAATCAGTATTAGAGTGAGGTCATTAGGGCCTAGGATAAAAATTAAAGGGAAAGAGAATAAAACTTAATAAATAATCCTTAGATGTGAAAACCCGAAGATCCTGACTTAGAACCCTAGTTTGGAAGCAGACTTGAGATTGGTAGCGATAGGTTTATATACATGTTATATTCTGTTATATGTATGATATACGTATATATATCGAGACTGATTTGGAGCACGCTTCTCAATGCAAATCATGGAAAAATAATCGACTAAGCTTTATGAGACTGGATAGACTAGCAATGCGGCTAGGTATTCCCCAGTTACGGGGAGTGTAGAGGATCGAATTCTGGCCTATAAGACTTAGATAGCCGAAGTACTACAGTTATTAAGGGATTAAATTGCCGCGCTTACGACACTTGCTAGAACAATTGTAACACCTCGAGATCCAGTAGTAGTCATGACACCTATGGGGAAAGCCGTTGCCTTGGTTATTTCCCAAACACCAGTTGAGAGTGTAACTGCGGAGACACAAAAATAGACAGCTACAATAGTAGTAGTTCCACTAGAGATGCCGAATCCTAGGCCACCACCCACGATTATGGATCAGATGACTACTACCACTACTATTACTGCCACATCGGGATTCGTCTTGGCTCTAGAGGCAAAGATGTTGAGAGAGTTCATGAACTTTCAACTAGGTTATTTTTACAGAGGTAGTGACAATGAGACTGCAGGGAAGTGGATAGTGTCCCATCAATGGTTCCATAATCTGACGAGAAACGACAAGAATGTTCAAGCGCAATAATCTAGAATATGTTTGAGAGGCCACGCAGCTGTTTGGTGGACCATATATCAAGATACCCACCCAAAGATGATGACATAGGTTAAGTTTATAAAGTTGTTTTATGATTAGTACATACCTATGAAGGCGAGGTTGAAGTTGAGAGAGGAGTTTAACGTTGATGCAGTACATAGAGTGATTCTGGATATCTAATTTAGTTCTCTCTGTACATAGCTAGGACAGAGCGACTACAAATATATTATTTCACATGCGGGGTTGATGACAAGATTGTTGAGATAGTAATGAAAATTTGAGCTCGAACTCTATAAAAGATATTTAATCAAGCATTGGCACATAAGACCTTCTTGATGCAGAGAAAGAGTAGGCATATTACTTGGTCGAAGAGATAGAGTGTACAATGTTCTGGGCATAAGTCACAGAGAGGTCGAGATGATAGAGGGGACATACAGTACGGTCAAGATTGTAGGGATGATGATCAGGTAGCCAGAGCTTATATTATACTCATATTAACAACCCCCCATTGAGACAAGTACAGGACCAGGGAGGCAGGGACTAGAAATCGCAAAGTTAGGGGCAGGGGGTAGGATATGGGTATTCGACTGCATGTTGAGAGTGAAGGAAAAAGGAGCACATCAAGAGAAATTGTCCCAAAAGATAAGTGAATAGTATTGATAACGGTACAGACTAGAGAGTCGGTACATTTGATGACTCAGCCTGGCTGGGAGACGTCCCAGTATTGAGTTTGGGGTATGTGATTTTAATTTTTCTAATAATTACAGTTTAAGGTGTATGCATGCATGGTCGTATATGGTAGATTATAGTTGTACAATAATGGGTTATGGTCATACGATAATAGATTGTAGTGGTACGATGATATATTATTGTGTTATGGCATGGGATTGTCATAAGTAGTAGCATGGCATGGGATTGTCATGGGGAGAAAATGTAGTTCATGGCATGGCATGAGATTGTCATGGTATGTTATGGTTGGTTAGGATTATTATTTTGTGATACATAATAGGAGAGGTTTACAGTTACTTGGGGTTAGGTAACTGGGTTAGGGAAACTTGGAAATGGAAACATAATTGAGAATAGGTTGCGGGGATATTGGAGAGAGAGTGACGGATCATGACCACCTCGGCAACATGCACCTATGTCTCAGTGTTACATTATGTTCCCTGCGATAGGAGTAGTGGTGTGTTCAAGGAACTATATAATGGTACTATCAAGGTGTAAATGGTAATGACATGAGGATAGGTTAGATCCATAAGAGTTCACTCGAATTTCGAATTTCGGGGATGAAATTATCCTAGTTGGGAAGAATTGTAATGGTCCAAATTAATTAAATTAAGATTAATGTTAATTTCGGGAATTAACGGTCATAATTTGGGCATTACGTAGATACTCAGATTACTCAGACACGAGAACCAAGGGAATATTCTATTTGTGAATGATGGTTGTCTATATGTGGTGTTTAAAGTTATTATTATTGTATTTGCACCGCATGTGTGAACGTTGCTATTAGGCGAGTTGGTTTGACGGGTGTTTGCTTTGAAAGGCATGTCAATGCGGGTATCGGGTAGGTGAACTACAGGTACACTAGGAAACTTGACTAATTCATGTTAAGATGAATACTTAATCAATTAAAACGGGTAATGTAACCATAAGCTAAGTTTATTTAATTAAAACAATAGGCTATGACGTACCCCAAAATGCATTTCGAGACGTGGGGCACCGGGCGCCGGGTAGTAGAGGGATTAGTGAAACCATTAATGTGTCCATATGAGGTTCAAAAAACACTAACCACATGTATTATAATAGGCCTAAGCTAAGTTGATTAGATTAAATAAATCAAGGCCTATAGTTAGTTATTTAGATTGGAACCATTGGATTTTCCTAGAGATATGTATTGACACATCTAGGAACCATGTGCGTAGCTCATTAGTTTCACTTAGATTGAGATATTGTGAGTTACTGGGATACTTTTCAAGGTGTGGATCATTAGATGATCTTCGAGATACGTTAATACATGGAGGTTAATGGCTAGGAATCAGTATTATCTTAATATATAAGATCAACACATGTAAGTAAAACATTTTCATTTTCAACTTATGAATCAAGAGAACTTATTGGAGAAGAAGGAGGTTGATGGAGAGAAGGAATCCACAGAAGATTGGTGAGAATTTCTTAAGCTAGGGTGCTACATCAGCTATGTAAACACCTATCTAGTTCAAATTGGAGGAAGTTCTTGTTTTTGGCTAATTTCAAAGGTAGATGATTAAGTATTTGAAATTGAATTATATATTTGAATTTCTCATTTCAAGTTGATAATCAAGCTATCTTGTAGTTCTTAACTTGGTTTTGAAATCAAATAGATATGAGTTTTTGAAATCTTAAGACCAAAACTAGAATTATGCATGTTGTATTAGGAATTAGTCTATGTAATTTGGTCATAACTTGCTCATTTTAGATCCAAATCAATCCAAACTGGTGCCTTTTGAAATTTTACTTAATTGGGAACAACTTAATTAGTTAGAGATCTTGTAATTCTAATGTTTTCATGTCTAAAAGTGCTATACAAATAGGTATTTGAATGAATACAAAATTTTTGAAACTAAAATTGTTAAATGCATAATTCCCTAACTACGTATCCAAGTGAGCTGATCTTTTAGTATGTTGTTATTGGGTATGGTAGCTGCAAAAATAACATTTTTTGAAACTATAGATTGGGAGAAATAAATTTTCTAAGTCATATCAAATTCCAATTAGGCTTATACTTATTAGAATTATGATATCTCTTTCATTTTAAATCGTAATTTTGCAAACTAAACCTTTTCGAAAAGCTAAGATAAAGACCATCAATATTTGTATTCAAGGAAGATTTTGAGATTTGGACCATTTCATGGCTAAAAATACGTTGTAACATAAGATTTAAATTGAGACTTAATTTAGTCATTATGGGCTGATTTAAGAAGACTGATTTAAAAGCTATTCAACCAACTCGATTACCTAATAAACACACTAAACTAACTTCAGGGACTTAGGGGACCATAGCTCAGTGTCGGGAAGCTTGTCGAGTCAGATACGAGAGTTTGAAGAAGTCGGAGCACGGATTGAGGTGCGAAACCCATTGGAATGCCTAACATAACTCATGGTTTTGTTTTATTGATATTGGATTCCATGTGTGACTATATGTGAACACACATGGGTTTTCACTCCTATTTCAGTTGGAGTATATATTGGTTGTGGATAAATTTCTTGTGCGAGTTACTTGTAATAGTGCTCATGTCGATAGTAGTAGGATATACTTGCAACCATCGAAAAGGATTAGGGTCGTCCTAATGCGTAAAAACGTCGGGAAGGGATCACGCCATTTACCGAAGTTGAGATTTAGTCATTGGAAGCCTATAAGTATATACATGGTTCCTATTCAGTTTTATCGATTACTAGCTAGTGTAGGTCAGGGTTTTCTTGTTATTATATGGTTGTTTATTGATTAATGCATTATTTCCGTGCATGTTTAGTTAGTATACGTTGTTTATTTATCTCATGCAACTAATTTTGCTTGTCGTATGTTGCTTACATTCATGGGAATATGACGTACTATTTCTAGGTGTTATATTCAAATGTCTCATAGTTTATCAGTTTTATTTCATGAATATTGTATGGACTTCTCTTAGGATTTTACTTACCAAACTTGTCATTGTATTTTTTGGGTGGCCGAGTGCAGATCCTTCGACTAGCAAGGTTAAGGGCAAGGAGGTACTAGGCGACTATCAGTGAGATAGTGACGCCAACTCATGTGTGGCTGCAATATGTACTTATTTATATTTTTGTTGGGTTTTGGGGACAATAGAACACTGATTACATGTATATGGATCTTTTGTTATACTTATTCCACCTTGATATATACATGATGTATTTTTGACGGGTTTTCCACTAATTAGAATGGTTAAATACGCACAACTTACTTAATTTAAGACATCTGCTATAAAATTGTAATATAACTTGATAGATTGATTAACTGGTTAATGAAATCCTTAATATTTATATGGAGATTAATTAGCTAAGTTAGGGTTAAATAGAAAAATGTAAGCAACCAGTAAGGTCGTGGGGTGTCAACTATAAGTGGGTCATGACGTGGCAGGGCTTGGTGATATGGAATGCGACATGGCGAGTCCCAAGGTTGCCTTGGGAATTAGGGACGTCACAATTAAGACGCTTATGAGTTCGCTGTCTCTGCTAACGAGTGCACTCAGGCGTGCACGCTATCCCACAACTATGTGCGTCTCCCTTGACTGACACACGGTATTAGGCATCCCATAATTCATCAATTATTGGCTAATTAATTCCAATTATTTCCATAATTAATAACACTAGCCATACAAACACCAAACGACGTGCAAATCTACGCACATGATAATCAAGACAAACCGGGCTTAACCACGAGTATAACTTGGGTTAGTTAGAAATTAGATTAATGCCAATCACCTATTTGAGGTAATGGGTCATTTCAACCGAACATGCCTATGAGTATTCTAGTAGGTGTTTGATCATTTCATGACCCTCTCGTCATACTTGGCGTATCGATAATTTATTATTTAATTATTTATTTTCTGATTATAAGCCTGTTTAAATTTCTTATTAATCCCACAACCTATTAATTCACCTAAATATACCATACAAACACGAATCATCACACAAACCCACACGCAAGCTAATGGAGGTATGTCGGATGTAACCACGAGCCAAATTCAAGTTAATTAGTATTCGGGTTGATACTAATCACCAGCTTATGGTAACGGGTTGTTACACTAGGTGTGCTGACTATTTACTAATTAATTAATTTATGACTATAGGTTTTGTATTAATTCACACGCTAATATGGACAAGGCAGGCTTAACCAAAAGCCTAACTCGGGTTAATTAACTGTAAGATTAACGTTAATCACCATGTTAAGGACACGAGTTGTTACATATTACACGCCATCATCTGCGATTAAAATATTTTTAGACCGTTAAAGAATCCATCGCAACTAAGTGAAAAACGTCATCTTCTTAATCCGATCTTGCGTTCCGTCGTCAAGTAACCCTTGATTTCAACAAATCCAAAGACAAACCTTAACAATTATTAGACCACCGCTAAATTCAAAGAGATCTTCAATCGTAGCTATAGAAGGAGGAGATCTATTGATCTGAAATTGGTACGATGTTAGAGATATAACAATGTATGATGACATGTTTTCACAAAGAGGTTGTGTGAAACATCCCCTATCTCGATTAGGGTGACACTCGATTTGAAACCCTAATTAAGCCTCGGTACATCAGTAGAGTTAACTAGAGCCAACAACCTTATCTCAATACCTAATAAGCATAATCTATATATCTTGATAATCAAATAGTAATTAAAACAAAACACTGCAAAATTTAGATCTTTTTAATAAAACACGAGATATACAAAAACAGACACGAACCTCATTCTTAAAACATATCCCAACCATGTTTATTACAAGACAATAATTCAATACAATATATAAAACAATAGGTAAATCAACTCATCGTAGAGAAGAAGATAAACTCCTAATTTTTTCCAATCTTGAGTCGAAGCGTACGTCAATAACCTAAAATGTTAATTGGGGAATAAACGTTCCAACTAGCTAAGTAAGTGATGCTCGTAAACATATAAATTGTCAACTAATCTCAATGAATCAACGAATAGCAATATAAATCCAAAACATATCTATTTAGGCATTAAAAATGATATAATAATGCAAAGTAGAATGCAAGTTCAAAGGTCAATTTCAAACGTACCCGTGACTTATATTTTCATTTTCATTTTATAGTTATACTCTCACCTTACATAAGAGTACATCTGCATAATTCATATGTTGATTGAAATGCGGTTCTACCAGTGGATTTAAATGTACTCGAGCTATCAACTCTTAATACCTTTAGAGTCAAACTCTCACCTTACCTAAGAATATGATCCACAGAACCCCCATGTTGGTCATCATGTGATTCTATCGATGTATTCAAGTGTAACTTAGCTACCAAACCTAAATGAAAAATGAAAGACTAAGGTAAAACTCCAACTTAATGTGAATGGAAGGGCTGAGTCTATTTCCACGCTCTTTCTCTTTTATTAGGATAAAGGGCAGAATCCATATTCAGGCTAACCTTCACATCTTTCAGTCCCGTTCTGCATTATCGATACTTCTGAAGATTTCAAATTTAAAACAAATACAATCAAGTCATAATACGTTGCCCTATCCCCAATCCATATTGTTATATGAACTAAATACACTAATTATGTTGCATAGTTGATAAGAATATGAGTCTCGCTTAATTGCGCCAAGGTTTCCTAACCTTTCCATACTATTTGAGTCTCCAAAAGAACTCCTAGGTAAATCTACATTCAAATATATTCATTTTAGCTCATTTAGGTGTTCTACGAAGCGTACAACGACCCTGAAGTCTCCAGTTAAAGTCCCACTCGAATCCATAATCCATTTGCCATTTTTTAGGTTAATATGACCATTTCAGGTTTTTTAAGGTAAAAACCTTGGTACAAAGTCCCGAAAGAATTTCAAACTCTTTATTTTATAGAAATCCACAATTTCTATTGTTTTGATCCACAAATAATATTTTCTTAAATTTGTTTTTCCATTTTCTAGGATTATTTTCTAATTTCTAGCCTTTTATCCATTTTTTTTTAATAAAGTTGGGTTTAACCCCCGAACCGGACTTGCTCAGCTCAATTGAATCGGACTAAGTTCAGTCTGGTTCGCGAATCATACCACCTTCTTCTTCCTCTTCATTTCTAGACATTTCACATGATTGACATACTTCACATAAATATTTCCGATCTAACATACAAAAGGAAATATTTAAGAACTTAACATCTATGGTCGAGGTGGCAAGTCACATAGGTAAGAGAAATTTCATGGGGTTGCCAAAAACACACTCGTTTAATCTGCACACACCACTAACCAACATATGACCAAAACACCCTCACCAAACAGACCACCTCCCTTAAAGTCATTATCCTCCGCTGATTATCTGTGCTTGTTCGTTGTTGCCTGCTGCTGCCTATCGCTGCCTGTTTGCGTCGTTGGCTACCCACTGTCTACCTCTGCTACTCGCTGCCGCTCATTGCTACTTTCCCCTTCCCCCGCCACCTGTTGCCTCCACCAAACTCCTTTTTATTTTTTTTCTTTTCCTTCCTTCTCCTTCTCTTCCCTTCTTGACCTCAAACCAGCGAGATTAGACTTGATTTAAGTTGGCTAAACTTAGATCTCAGCTAGATGTAGTAGTTGGAGGCCAAGGAGGGAGGGAAGAGTAAGATAAGGGAATAAAAGAAAGGAAAAAAAGTGAGGGAGGTCGGCAGTGGGGACACAGTGGACGGTGGCGGCCAACGATGGATGATGGTGCACAATGGTGGGCGACTAATGGAGGCTTTTAGCTGCGAACAATGCTGGGCGACGGTGGTGGTTGAAAGGTAATTGATTTAAGGGAGGAGGTGAGTTTGAAAGAGGTGAGGGTATTTTAGTCATTTGTCGATTAGAAGTGTGTGCAAAATAAATGATTGTGTGTTTTTAGCATATAACTTTTCTTGCCTACGTGGCTTGCCACCTCAGCCATAGATATTATGTTTTTAAATATTTTCGTAGGTGTGTGATCATGACCGCAACTATAATGGCTCAATTATAGTAATAATGTGATAAATAAAGGTTAATTACAGATATCGTTCCTCTAGGAAAAAATGTACATGGACACAATTACTTAGTCAAGTTTAATATGTCGTTAAAAAGGTCTATTTTTGTTTGAATTAAACTAAAACTAATCTATTCTATGAAAACAATGTAAAACAAGTTGTAATCTTATATTACGAAAACTCTTAGTTCACAACTTCACCTAGGTAATGAATACTATGCTTTTCATATCTAACTTCCTTCATCTTTCTTATATGTGTGTAATGCATAATTAAAATGGATAGATTTCCTCAATATTCACTTCAACCCATTATTGTGGTGAAAAGATCTTAATACGCAAACTAGAACTCTACCTATCGATGTGAATAACGTAAGTATCATAAAGTATTAAGTACCAAATCTTTAGACTCATAAAGAATTAAGTTTACTATCCATGTTTCCTTAATCAACAACTATATATCGTTGTTATATATTTTATGGTTGTGTTGTTTATATCTGGTTTAAAAGCTCCAAGACCATGGTAACTTCTAAAGACCCTAATAACTAAACATGTAATCAAGATGTTCATTGCATTACGCATAGAATGAAACATAAATTCTAATCATTGCACATCTAAAACATTATAAATTATTCATAATTATGCATAGTATTCATATTATAGGATCCATTGATCCCTAAGATGAATAGACTACTCACTCATCATTGAAATCAACATCATACATGTTGTCTTCCTCAACGAAGCTATTGTCGTCCTCTACGAAGCTGTTGTCTCAACTTAGAGAAAATCTCATCTCGGTTGTTGTCTTTCGTCCTCGTAAACCTCCCTGTAACTGTAATGCTTCTCTTTACAATAGAAGTCGCTATTATCCACCATCTTTTGCTTGCAATTCGAGCATTCAATAGGTTTTCTTAGGTTTGGAGTACTTTAGTAGCAGTTTAATCGAGGATCTAGGATTTCACACTTGTTTTGTTGACTTCGTGGATCTGAGCTTTATTTAAGGGTTTAATGTCAATATTCAATATCATGGTTTATAGTTTTGGGTAGTTCTAAGGTGGGTGGGATCATTTGAATTGAAAGTTATATTTATCATATTTGAATGCTAAAAAGCTGCATTTCCATATTTCTGGGTAGATTGAAACTTTCTAGACACTCTACTCTAACCCACTTATTTCCAGTCTCTTTTATTTACGTTTTAGGTTAAGAATCTGGATAAAAATGGCTTAAATAGAGGATATATCTGGCCTCATGCATATGTGTTCCTTTAGAAAAGAGGATGAGGAAGAATTAGAAATCCTAGAGGAACAGAGTGTCGAGCAATCCAAACATGGTAAGAAAAGCCTTTTAAGCACTCTACCCTATTAAATCAAGCAACTTTGAATTTCTTTCAACATTAGGAAATAAGTTTCTAGTTATTTTTGTTTTCATGCATGTTTTGCAATTTCCTTCATATTTATCAAAATAAGGCAGTAATTCCATATTTACCATATCATGTAATTTACTTAAATTAACATGTCATAATCTATGATGCCATAAAAATTAGGAGGACTCAATAAGATACGCAAAAATAATATTTTTATTAGATAAAGTGATTACATTAAGTTTAAACATACCCTCATAAGCATAACCCCTCCCCACTTACACTTTTCCCTTGGAGAGTACAAACACTACAAAAAAAAAGCAAATCAGAAACGGAAATTTCCGTCTCTGATTTGTTAAAATTCCGTCTCTAATTGCGATCGAAACGAACGAGAGAGACGGAATCAATTCCGTCTCTAAAAACGTCGTCGTGATTCAATCGAAACGGAATTCGATTCGTTTCGATTTAGAAACGGATCAAACGAATTTATTCCGTCTCTAATTCCGTTTACGATTAGAGACGGAATAAATTCCGTTTCGATTATTTCCGTCTCGATCCGTTGCTAATCGAGAGACGGATCGAAAACGGAATTTGATCCGTTTCGATTTATGTATCTACATAAACGAAAATTAGAGACGGAAATAGCAACGGAATCCAAAGATTCCGTTGCTAGTTCCGTATCTAATTTTCATTTTTGTTTAGTTTTTAAAGTCTTACATATATAGGTCTCAATCCAAGCACATTTAACTTTTGCCAATATATAATAAAAATCATCGCTTTGCACCCCCTCTAACAACTCCTTGGGGGTGCTAACATCCCCCCAAAAATAAAATTTGACATTCATACATCGACAATATATATCAACAAATATTCAATTGAAAGAACAAAAATGTAAAAATCAAAAATTGAAAAAGATATATATCAAAAAAAAATTGTATAGTATTACAAATGCTCCAAATTTCTAAGTATTCACAAAACCACCAATCCTATTGTTCAACAACTACAAAAAAAAAAAAAACTTACAATCCTATAAATATGCACAAAAAGAATTATCAATCGAAAAGTCTTGAGATGTTCTTCAACACCACCCGCACTTGTGACGAAGGGAAAAGAATTATCAATCGAAAAATACACGTATGTTCTTCACATGTTACATTACATCGGTAATCAATTAATGAAATTTTATGGGAGGGGGAATCGATACGGATCAAGAAAAGTAAAATTAGACAAATCGAGGTTGAGGAAAAATTCAAAATTATGATGTAGAAAACAGTTTATCAAATTTGTCATCTACAAATTATTTATACATAGCATACAAAAGAATGGGTGCACATATAAACACGACACCATTCATTCCAAAAAAGATGCTAAGTAGTCGAATAATCAACCTAGATAAACTTTAACATGGAGAATGAGTCTAATCCCAAGTGAAATCAATATTTAAGAGCATAACGAGAAAATAGGAAAGCTGCAACTTCATTTCAAGCTAAGGCATCCACATTTTATGGTTTTAAAAATAAAAATGAGTTTTGATACGGATCGCTTCACGGTGACAACTCATTTTAGGCAACGATAGAACCAAGATTAGGTAAAACCGGTGAAATATTAACAACTCATCGCATGTTCATAACAAATTACAATTAACGTACGAATCAAGATTGCAATACGAAATTCTAAACATAGTCATTTTTTGCCCTAACAAAACGTGTAGCAAAGCGAAACATTATATTATCAAGAAAATTAGCAAAGGAACACAAACATACTTAAAAATGACATGAGAAAAACAGATCGCATCCATCTTTATAAAAAAAAAAAAAAAATGTTTGAAGATCCCACACCATTTTCTCATAATCGGGAAGGAGGCTAGTGAAAGATTTGAAGTACACAAAATTCAAAGAGAAAACTTACCGGACGTCCCGAGATTTCACGCAATGCTTCACCGCCAACGAGAAGTAGAATCGGCCATCATACTTGACATTGTAACCCGTATCTCGAAGTATTCCGCAATTGTAATGCCTACAACAATCACACACTCATTAGTTTCGATAGGAGCAACACGAAGCATTATATTATAGCTGTGAAAAATATGGCACTTACAAACAGGACTGGAGTAAAAGAAAACGTTTCGATACTAAGAAGAGTATTCAAGTATCAAAAATAAGGCAATGGAAATGAACCAACAAAGTAAGCATATACTAGAACTTTGGGGTTTCAGTGGAGCTTAACAACCTCTTCTCATATGATATACTAGAGCTTTCGGTACCAGTGTATATGGACGCCTCCCTAGCAGCCACATGCATGTTAGAAGTATTAGCTACAAGTGTAGTTCGCTTCATAACAGATTCCTCACGACCATCAGGCAATGTCCTTGTCAATTGAGGAAAATCCATAAGAACCTGAAAAATTAAGGGATTACGAACTTCAACCTTCAATGCATAATAGTTTATGATAAGCAACATAGACATCACATACCTCTGCCATTTCATTTCCTCTTTCTCCACAACCAACATACACCACGATGCTCGAATTAAAGTCTTGCATTTACCAAAAATAGTAAGCATAAATATCAAAGTCCAACTACACAACTTAATGTAGTAAGACAATCAAGAAGAAGATGAGTAGGAGCTCATAAAAATGGACAGCAGAGTGCTTTTTAGAAACTAGCGACACCATAAAAAAATGAACTGCATTACAACATGAAACAACGAGTGCTTAGTTCGTGAGAGTTCTTTTTTGAACTGATCAAGTTTTCAAACTTAGTTCAACATAAAAATGGACAAGACACTATAAAACACGTTTCTAAGCGATTCAAGTTTTCAAACTTAGGAAAATGAAAATACAATAAAATGAAAAATGAAAGAGAAAGATGTTACAACTAAAAATTTCAAAGGAAAAAAGTATCGATTCGCTTTGGCACTTAATTCAAATGAGAGTGCTTTTTAGAAACTATAGGTGTAAAAAAATGATACTAACGGACTTCGTATTCGAAGTGAATTAAAGAAGAAAAACAAAAACAAGAATGCAAGAGAATAATATCATCTATTAAATCAAATCATAAGCATTACTATATGCTAAAAGACACTAGAAACTATTTAGCATGGTACATTTAATCTCCTCCATGCATGATCTGGTGGGAAGCACTATCAAAGTCCAACTACACAACTCATTAAAAAAATCGGTGATCACAATAAACAGATTAACAGATATTACCCAAGTTTTGCAAAGACAAATAAACCAAGATTCTATCATAGTTTAGTGAATTTAAAGCCATACACACATGTGGAAGCAATAAAACTACTCTTCCATCTATGATGAATAGATCCATCTATTGAAACAAACCCATAGTGATTTATGATGAATTGATCATTTTAGAATGTCATTTATTTAGTCCTCAGGCACAATTTGTTTAGCCTCATGGAAAATGGACTCATGGTTTTTGGAATCTTATCATACTCATGGAAGTCTCCATCCAAAATCAAGAAAACCAATTCTACACCGAAATTAAGTACCATTTTAACGAGAAGGCAGAATTTTCTTTAATTGGAAGGTAGATCACAACTCACAACATGGAAACACCACCATGACACCATCAACAACTCACAACATGGAATCTTATCATACATGCGCCGCGCTTGTCCATAAAACTTTTCGGCGATCCGAAATAAGCGCAAGTTCATATTTCCAAGTTCCAATTGCAAAATTTCACAAGCCATGTTGAGAGCACGATTGCTTACTAGCAAGGCGGCATAAGCAATGGTAGAAATAAAATTGTCGAAAAAGAACATACGAGAACTAACATTATGCGTCCACTCAAAACATACCTAAATGCAATGTCTTCTACAAACATTCGGTAAGTACCTACAAGAAAATTGTTTAACGCAAAAAAATGGGAGGGAAGAAAATTGAACAAATTGAAACAAAAAGCTGAAAAACACAAGACCAAACACGAAAGATCGAAGCTTTCAAGACCAAACAAAACTCTACCAAAACCCATTACCGAAAACACAAAAACAAACCTTAGACACCACAAAACCCCAAGAAACTCACATGCAATCTTCGAGAAACCAAACAATAAAAAAAAATCTAAAATCGAAACCACAGAAACCAAAAACAGAACTCACATCGAGAATCCCCGGCAAGTCGTCGGCCAGAGCCGGGGGTCGCCGAGCGCGGGTCCGCTTCGTTGAGCTCGAGCTCCGGTTCTGGTCCGTCATTTCTCCGAATCTCCGCGAGACCCTTCAAAACCCTATCGATCACGAACTCGATTTTAGACTCCACGCCTCATCAAAAAACCACAGAACGAACCCTAGAAACCAAGACGGAATCGGAGGGGACTAAATCTAGGGTTTGGTACGCGAAATCGATTCGGACGAACAACATGGCTATTGGTGAGAGTGAGAGTAGAGAGGTGCGAGAGAGAGAGAGAGAGAAGCGAGAGCGACGAGAGAGAGAAGTGCGGTGACGGTGAAAAGAGAGCGAGAGAAGCGGCGACGGTGAGAGAGAGAGAGAGAGAGAGCGGTGACGGTGAGAGAGAGCGGTGAGAGCGGTGAGAGCGGTGAGGGAGAGGTTTGTTGAGACAGAGGTTTTGAGAGGTTTTGAGAGACAAAGAGAGAGAGAGTTTTGAGAGACATAGAGAGGTTTTGAGAGAGGTTTCGAGAGACGAGAGAGATTTGAGAGACGAGAGAGAGGTTTTGAGAGACAGAGAGAGAGAGAGGCCGAGTGATTTTAGGGAGAGACGGACGGACAGTTGTGGGTATGTAGATCAAGCATGCACGAATCTCGAGACATAATGAACGGTTGAAAAAAAAGAAAGTTTTGGTGGGAATGTTAGCGCCATTTTTTAGAGACAGAATTTAATTCCGTCTCTAATTTCGTCTCTAATTCCGTCTCTGATCCGTCTCAAATCCGTCTCTGAATATTTCCGTCTCAATTCCGTCGCTAACTTTTTAATTTAGAAACGGAACTTATTCCGTTTCTAATTCCGTTTCTGATTTAGAAACATAACTTATTTCCGTTTCTAATTCCGTTTCTGATTTGCTGTTTTTTTGTAGTGAAACTTGTCAGCCTCAAATACAAGCATAAAACCAAACTTATTGAAAAGACTACCCGACACTAGACTCTTCTTCACTTCTGGTGCATAATACACATTAGTAAGTGTTACAAGTTTGCAAGAAGTAAAATTCAGATCAACACTACCTATGCTTTCGACAGGAACAGTAGTATCATTACCCGTGTACAAAATAGTATTTTCATCTACTGCTTCCATGGTTTGGAAGAACCCCTTGTTCTTGCAGACGTGTCAAGTAGCACTAAGCCATGTCGTTTTCAAAGATGTTGATTTTAGAAATCATAGTAATGAGATCATCATTATCGTTTCCTACACCCTGTTGGGGCATGTGCCCTAGGTCAATCCATTAATCGACTTTATGAATACTTTTAGTTAATAAAATAGAGGATTTCATCTGCTATTTATTCTAATTAATTTACATGTTTACATTATAATAAGATCCACGGGTATTTACATAAATATCCTAAATGTCCCTAGTCGATCATTATATTGGGAACTATAATGAATTAAGACTAGTGTGAGTCTTGATCGATGATCATATGATGATTATACGTATAGGGATACGAATCAAGATCACGAGTACTTGTTAGGGAACAAAGTATTAGACCGACCCGCTATGAGAACATCACATGGATTAAGTCATAGTTGTTTCTAATGATAGGTATATTTTTCAGTCATCTAACTTGAGATTACCAGAGACTTCAACATTAGGAACACGGTGATTTGACACAATTAAACGTTGTCTTTAACCGGATGATTATAAAGGTTATGATTGGTTACTGTGTGAGCAATGTGATGAAGTTATGTAATCGAGATAGAATCTTTCCCTCTCATATAAAGAGAGATATCCAGTGGATCCCTCTATGTGTTAGACTATTAAAAGGCCTAGTCTAAGTGAATTGATATTGATCAATGTCACTTGGATGTTTTCAGTCTACCTAGAGATCGAGACTAGTACGATTGAACATGTTGGATGACAATTTCATGCCTTATGTTTGATCAAAAGGATATCGTGTGACAAAAGGATGTTATATAAACTATTGATTAGGTCGTATCGATTTGATATTTGTACAACTTGGGTAGTCATAATGTCTTGCTAAAGGCCGCTTATGACTTGTATACCAAAATGTGTTTTGGTACACTGCCAACGTTGTACGAGCCCATTGGGTCGCACACTAAGAATGGTTTTGCGAGATTTTAAGATGGTTCAGAAAAACAAATTTTATATGATAAGATTCATGATGGAAATGTCGTTGTGGTGTATTACACTTATACTTCTTTAAGTAGGGGTATATGTGTAATTTACTTAATCGTCTATATACAAGGGTTGTATAAATAGACGCTTTAAATTAGAACACATGTATGAAAGATTAAGGGCCAAAAATCTATTTTTGTTTCATAAACAAATTATGGTTTTCTGGTACGCTCTGATCGTTTTAGAGAGAAACAAAAAGGTTTGGTATTCTCTTGAAGCCGGCACTTCGAATCTCAGCCGTCGTTCATGTGTGGACAACTGGTAGAGGGCGCTCGTCATTGGCAGCACCTTAGAGATCGATCAACCTTCAAAAATGTATATTGTGACCGAGGTATGATTAAGTTTTCATGGTTTAAACATTTTTAATGGAATTAGATTCAGATCCTGTTGGGGTTTTTGTCAAAATTGTTTTGTAATTTCCACTGCGTATGACCAAAACTCAACACCCTTCACGACGCTTGAGGAAACATGATGTTTCCCTTACTTCCTCTTCCGATGATGACAATCGAACTCGAAGTGGCCATATTTCTCGTAGAACCAACAAGTGACTTTCTAATTTTTTTATTCTAATTTTGGTTGTTCGATTTTCTCGAACCAGTAGGTTTTTTGAAACCACTAGGCTTGTTAGGCCCGTTTAGTAGGGTTTTTTTTAACTTTGTTGCTTCCACCACATGCACTTTTGAAATTTCCTAAGCATTCTGCTCCTTTTCATTTTCTTGCATGCGACAATCCTCTTCTACACGAAGATGGTTAACAAGTTCAACAAGAGTTATGTCCTCTTTTGTATGCTTTGCAGTTCATTTGAAGTCCATCCATGATGGGGCAGTTTATCGATAATAGAAGACACAACAATAGTCTCATCTATAATAAGATTATGTTGATAGAAATTATTCCTAATCCTCCAATTTCACGAAATTGTTCCATGGCAGACCTTTTACCAACCATTTTAAAATTAATAAACTTGGATATGAGGAATTTCTTACTTGTCGCATCATCCTTATGGTACCTCGCCTCCAGTTTCTCCCACAATTCCTCGGCAGAAGGAAAGTCATAGTAGAGGTCGAACAAGGAGCCATTCATCCCGTTCAGAATGTGACCTCTGTAAATGTGGTGGTCCGTCTCCAATTTCTGCCTCTTCCTGATTCGGTAGACAGTTTTATCTTCGGACTCCATACATTTGGGTGTATCTATAACATACACCTGATGAAGTGCCACCTTAAGAAATATCTTACATTAAAATGATCCAACTTCACGATATTAGCTGACAATTCCTTGATCGAAGCCATTACAACAGCAAAATTTCTTTTAGATTGTTAGACCAAAAAAATTTGCAATGACTTCAAAGCATGTAACACAACCACTTTCCTAAAGAAAATTTTGATATTTATACTACAAGAGTCAGCAAAAATCCTAGAGGATACGATGAAACAAAATCATTTTGCACTTATAGTATCGAAAGGTGAAATATAAGCAATTGCAATGTATTTCGAGATGATGTTCTTCCTCCCAATACCTCTTCTCTTATAGAGCTCTGGTAAAAACCAATTGGAGAAAAAAATGGGGTAGTGGAGCAATTTCAACTGCATCCACTCAGTCAACATTGAATGGGTTCCATTAACTGCCCGTTCAATGCTGAGTGAGTCAAGCAATGACTACCCACATAGTAAATTCAAAAATGGTAAAAAATTAATGGTAAAAAATTTTACCCATGGTTAGCCCCCACACACATATACACGTGCACATGACTCGTGCAAAGTGCTAAGTGCCCCTAAAATGTGCCATATGCATCGCAGCGTATGTGCTCGTGTGTGGCTCACTTTCCGTCGCATTTGTGGTTTTTTTTTACACACAATGTAGTGCAAGTGTATATATACTCTTAAAACTGGAAGTTTCTAACCAACGTGGGACTAAATATTTCTTTTGAAAATGTCCAACTATCCCTCGCCATTTTCAAAATAACCAAATCATTGATCCAAGAACATCTTAAACATTATATGCGTAAATAATGGTATCTTGTGATTTGAACTACTAATTTGTAAAAAGATAATTACATCATATTAGAATTACAAGGTTGATAAACTTTGAACCAATGATTCTATTCGATATGTAGCATAAACATATCACATATATAACTTACACCAGCAAATAGCCATAAATATCTTGACACATTCAACATTGTCCTTGTATCCCGTATCTTCTCGTGAGTATCTTTAGAGCTAAGCCCTGAAACTCCTTGAAGCGACCGCACTTCACATCCACATTGGTAGTCCCTATTCTAGCACCCCCACAATTTAAGTACCTTTAGAAAACTATTAAGAGATCATCTCAACCTCATCTCTTTACATGCAAGTACTAAGCACTAACAACCTTAAGATAGTTATTAAGATTTAGGGCTTACGGTTACAATTATAATGAACTTTGATTGCATTGAACTTAAGACTTAACGTAATGTTAAGCGTCAATTAAGTTTCCATTACTGGTGACTTTAATTCATGGGCTCGAGACCCATCCCCCTTGATGTTTTATTCATCAAGTTTCTTGACAATCCTTTAGTAAGTGGATCTGCTAAGTTTAGACTAGATCTCATATAGTCAATTGTGATAAATCCATTTATTATCAATTCTCTAACACAATTGTGTCTCAATCCAATATGTCTGAATTTACCGTTATACACTTATATATAAGGCCTTGCCAATGTGACCTCATTATCACAATGGATAGAAACTAGAGCTATCGATTTAGGCTACTATGGTATCTGTGTAATAATTCACGTAGCCATTCAGCTTCTTTTGAAGCTGTGGCTAGTGTAATAAACTTCGGTTCCATGATGGAATGAACCATTAAAGTTTGCTTCTTTAAAGCCCACGAAATTGCACCTCCAGTAAGTGTAAAAATCCACTTCACTTCTAGAAGCATGATTTTGATCTTTTACGATCCAACTTGCATCTGAATATCCTTCTAAGACCAAAGGATATCCACAAAGCATAAACCATAGTTAATTATTTTTTCAAATATATCAAAACTTTTCGAATTGCAAACCAATGCAGTTTTCTTGGATTAATTGTGAATATGCTCAACATTCCTACTGGCAAGGCAATATCCAACCTAGTGCATGTCACTGCATACATTAAGCATCCAATTAATCTAGAATACTCCAGTTGTGAAACTAGATTGCGTGTATTTTTCACTAGATCGATACTTGAATCCAACGGTGTAGAAATAAGAGCACAATTAAAGTGATTGAATCTATTGAGAACTTTCTTAATATAATGATATTGAGTTGGAGTAATACTCCCCCTCATCTTTTACGATTTGAATCCTAAGAATGACATCAGCTTGCCCTATATCTTTCATTTCAAACTAGCTTTAAAGAAATGTTTTGGTCAACTAAACTTGTTCCAAGTCAGTTCAAAAATTAACATGTGATCTAAGTAAAGACAGATAATGACACCATTTTCTTTTTCATCAAACTTGCTATATACCCATTTATCATATTCATTTATTTTGAATCCATTAGCAAGTACAACCTGATCAAATTTGTGGTGCTACTGTCCTGGTGGTTGCTTTAAACCATACAAAGATTTTCGCAATCTACACCCTTTATTTTCATGACTGGGCATTATGAACACTTTAGGATGTTTCATGTATATTTCCTCATCCAATTATCTATGTAGGAACACTATTTTGATGTCTATTTGGTGGATGACCAACTTGTTTATAGTTGTAATTGCAATAAGCAATCTGAAAGTATCAATTCTAGCTACTGGTGAATAGGAATCAAAATAGTATATTCCATGCTTTTGAGTGAATCCCTTAGCAACCGATCTTACTTCGTATTTTTCGATAGATCCATCAAGTCTTCTTTTTCTTTTGAAAAGAAAGTTGCATTAAATGGGTTTACACCCGATAAGTAGATTAACTAGCTCCTAAGTGTTGTTTCCTATTATTAATTCCATCTCATAATTCAATGCCTCTTTCCAGAAAGTTGCATATCTTTCTTTCATTGCCTCCTCTGCTGTTTGAGGTTAGGCTCTGTATTAAAACAATACAGAATTTGTATAGTTACTTTTTCTCTACTTCCTACAACTAGAAATGTATAGAAATCATAACAAAATGACTTAATTTTTTAGCCTTTTTGTTCTTTCGAAGTTTAGGAACTTCTACTACTTCTTTGTCATTTTCAATTTCTATGACTTTTTCCCTTTTTGGTTTTCTTTAAGAATACGTTTAGGAACATATTTAAATCATTTCTCATTAAAGATTGCATCCCTTGATTCAATTACATTGTTCACTAAAATCGAATTATTAGGCTCAATTACCACGAATCTATATGCCTTACTGTGTTGTGCATAACCAATAAATATGCACTCAACTTCTCTTTCACCCAATTTTCTCTTTCTTGGGTTCAGGTACTTCTACTATTACTCTACAACCCTAAACTCTTACATAATTAAGATTTGGTTTTCGCTTATTCCGAAGAATATATGGGGTGACTTTATTCTTCTTTTGTGGAATTATGTTTAAAATATGGCATGCAGTCAGCAATGCCTTCCCCCAAAATCCACTACTAAAACCTGAGTTTGATTGCATAACATTAATCATTTTAGTTAAAATGTAATTTTTGCATTTATCCACACCATTTTGTTGTGGTGTATAGGGGGCTATAGTCTCGTGGATTATTCAAGTGGATTTAAAGTAGTTTGGATTATAGTACTCTCCTCCCTTCTCAGACCTTAACCATTTTAAAAGGTTTCATAGTGTTACTCAGTTTCGGGCACCATTGCTCATCTTTGGAATGCAACAAATAAACATAACAGAACTTGCTATAATCATCAATAAATGTTATAAAAAAATTTATTACCTCATATTAATGGTGTACTATGTATGTCACATACATCAGAATGTATTCAATCAAGCAACTTTGAATTTCTTTCGACATTAGGAAATGAGTTTCTAGTTATTTTTGTTTCACGCATGTATTGCAATTTCCTTCATATTTATCAAAATAAGGCAGTAATTCCATATTTACCATATCATATAATTTCTTAAAACTAACATGTCTTAATCTATGATGCCATAAAATTGAGGGGGACTTAACAAGATATGGAAAATAATATTCTTATTAGATAAAGTGACTATATTGAGCTTAAACATGCCCTCATAAGCATAACCCCTCCCCACGTACACTCCTCCCTTAGAGATTACAAACTTGTCAGCCTCAAATAAAAACCTAAAACAAAACTTATTTAAAAGACTACTCGACACCATATTCTTCCTCATTTCTAGTGCATAATACACGTTAGTGAGTGTTACAATCTTGCCAGAAGTAAATCTTAGATCAACACTACCTATCATTTTGATAGGAACAGTAGAATCATTACCCATGTACAAGATAGTATTTTCACGTACTACATTAATGATCTTGAAGAACCTCTTGTTCTTGCAGACATGTCGAGTAGCATCAAAATCAACCCACCAAGCCATGTCATTTTCAATAATGTTGACTTCGGAATTCATAGCAATGACATCTTCATTGTCATTTCCTGCACCTTTCGCTGCACTTGAGGAAGCATGATGTTTCCCTTGTTTCCTCTACTAATAATGACAATCGAAGTTAAAATGGTCATCTTTCTTGCAAAACTAGCAAATGACTTTCTCTTTCTTTTCTAACTTTGGTTGTTCAATTTTCCCAAACCAGCAGGCTTTTTAAAACTACCAAGCATGTAAGGCTTGTTCAGTAGGGGCTTTTTGAACATTACTGCTTCCACCACATGCACCTTTAAAGTTTCCAAAGCATTCTGCTCGTTTTCATTTTCCTGCATGCGACAACCCTCTTCTACACAAAGATGGTTAGTAAGTCCATCAAGAGTTATATCCTCTTTTTTATGCTTCACAGTTTGCTTGAACTCCATCCATGAGGGGGGAATTTATCAATAATAAAAGACACAACAATAGTTTCATCCATAATAAAATCGTGTTGAAAGAATTTATTCCTAATCCTCTTAACTTCACAAAATTGTTCCATGATAGACATTTCATCTACCATTTTAAAATAAATAAACTTGGATATTAGAGATTTCTTACTTCTCGCATCATCATTATGCTACCTTGCAACATTTTCTCCTTTATTCTAAGTTTTTTCATTTCTATTCCATTTATTTTAGAACTTATAGCCACATAATTTAGAATAGGGCTTGCCACGATCTTCGCCGATTGATCATTTCCCCTTTCAACGTCCATGGTTTTTCTTTCCTTGACCATTTTTATGGTCATTATAAGATGCAACATTTGCTTCATTAATTGAAGTGAAACCAGTTGGATGAAAATTGTGGTTTTTCAATAGAAGCTCATTATTTCGTTCAGCCACCACGAGACAAGAAATTAATTTCGAGTACTTTTTAAATTGACATACTCGATATTGTTGTTGCAATAACAAGTTCAAGGCAAGAAAAGCATTGAATGTTTTTTAAATCATTGCCTCATCGGATATATTTTCTCCACGTAGCCTCAAACGAGAGGTAATATTAAATATGGTAAAGTTATACTCACTGAGTATTTTGAAATCTTGTTGCTTAAGATTTAGCGAGTTGTTTAGAGCTTTCTGAAATATCACTGTATTTTGGTGATCATATCGCTCTTTCAAGCTTAACAACAAGGTGAGATGATCTTTATAGTGAGATACTCAGTTTTTAGACCATCCTGGAGATGATGGTGAAGGAATATTAGTGCTTTTGCATGGTCTTGCATTGATGTTTCGTTTCCTTCTATAATAATTTCTCCGAAGTCTTTAGCTTGGGGATGTATCTCGCCATCCAGTTGTCATGGCAAATAATTATTTCTAGTGATATCAAGGGCAACAAACTCAAGCTTTTCAAGGTTTGCCATAATCTAAAAATATGTCAAGAAATTGGGTAAATAGTTTCTCTTTTATATAAAATAAATAATATATGATTAAATATATGTTCACAACTTGATTATTAATATATAAAACATACTACTTATATGAGTTGGTTGGAAAACCTCCAGGTTGGGTAACGAGACGAAGTCTACTTAAAACTATGCTTCCTGGAACGGGATAACATGTCTCCCTTTCAATGTTTAGCTTTACCGGGGACAAGGCTTATCCACTTTCAACCCAAACACAACACTATTTGCAATATAAAAATCAAGAATATAGCATAAGTAATCATTTGTAGTATTGCAAGAAAACTAGTATGTCACATATTGACTTTTGATTTATGTTGTAGAATATGGTACAAGACGCAACTACAGAACGTACTTTTGCAGTCGGTGACGTTATAATGCATAGTGTATGAACAAAGTATGCATATGTAAGTGATGCATGTCATAAAAAGAAAGCAACCATGATAACATGGAACAAATTGAACTTATTTAAATTAACAAAAGTTATACCTTCCTTGCTTTATTTCCTTAGCAAGCCTTCTTGAACTTCAAGATCTCCCTTTTTTACACGAGCAAGCTCGTACCGATAACGTGTTATAAATTAAGTTGGAAGTTGCTAAAAACTAAAGAAAGAAATTAGGAGACTTAGAACTTCTACTAGTACAAAAGAGAAGAGAAAAAATAAGAGAGTTGGAATGAGAAGTTCTTCATTCAACTTTATGTGATTTTACAATAAGGTTGGCACCCTTTATAAATGTCATTTGGTGATGATGATAAATTTACTTAGACAATGTTTACAGGTAACACATACATCATATGTCATACAACTCTTCACAAGCGACATTGACAATACATGGAATAGTGAGTACATTGGATATGAATACAAGTAAGAGCAATGCTTGATGTTACAACTCAATGAGAATGACATGCTTGACAATGTGGTCATCCAAAAATCTTGGTAAATTGTTCATCCATTTCATAACAGCAATAACCTTTGTCATTCACAACCAAAAAATGGGGGATCCTCCCTCTCGCCCCATCATTCAAAGGGGGAAGGCAATAAAGGCAAAAGCCAGAGAGGGAGGAAGAGGCATCCTAAAGCTTATTGGATTTTCCACACAATTATTTCGTATATTACCACTAAGGAGAAAAATGGAGGATGGAAAAGAAAACATGGAATTAAAAAGAGAAGGAAAAAAGATGAAGCTGGAATCAAACAATATGAGGGTGGAGGAAGCCAACCTAAACAACGCCCAAAGTTTCCATCCATGATTAAAGCCATTATTTGGAATTGAAAAAGGTGTAGGTGGACCTCTTACTATTGTAGGGTTGATAGAGGTGTTACAAATCCCTCAGGCACAAGTTCATATTATCATCAAAACTAAGAAACAACAGAGACTAATAGAAAAAGTAAGAAGACAGCCGAAGTCTGATTTTGTGCTAGCAGTGACTCTGAGGGGTTTGTTTAGGGAAATGGCAGTGTTTTGGAATACAGAGGCTCAGATTCAAGTGGCAAAGTACGGAGCTTTCTTTATAGAAATTCAGTTCTTATCAATACATCTTAGTAGTCCTTGGAGATTAGTAGGTGTTTATTTGAGTACATACCAAAATTTAAGGACACAACAGATAAATTGTCTTAAGGCGAGGGTGAATGGAAGCGGGGATCCCTATGTAATACTTGGAGATCTCAATGTAGTAACATCCCAAATAAAGAAGTTTAGAGGTCTGCCATGGCTTGCTGAAGACAATATGGAATTATTAGACTTCATAAACGACATAAATAGTATAGATCTCGAATTTGAGGGAGCTAGCTTAGCATGGTCTAATAGAGGGATGGGCAATCAAAGAATAGCTACCAGACTTGACAGAGGCGTAGCAAATCATACATAGGTTGAATCCTTCCCCTATGCTTCGATTACACATTTAGGCATTACGGGTTTTGATCATTTACCTCTCCTACTGGATACTACCTAGAAGTTTTTTAGAAATCAGTGAGGTTTTAGTTTGATAATAGGTGGCTAGGCAATGATGAATGCTCAAAATTGATTGATAATACTTGGCATGATAATAAAAAATGTAGTTTTCTTAGAGGCTCGTTGAGTGAGAAATTAAGAAAGCTATCAAACAAAATTCTAATTTGGAAAAGGGGAAACTCCTTGGCAACCTCGAAGAGACTCATAGATGTCACCCAAACTCAGCTGAATGAGCTTTATGAATGAGGTAATCTCGATATTCTTTGCATCAAAGAACTAGAAGATGAACAAAAAAGGCTATGGACTAAGAGGAAGAATATTGGCGTGTTCAATCTCACATTGACTAGTTGAAATATGGAGATCAAAATTCAGCCTACTTCCACTTTTTTGTGAAAGTTAAGCGTAGGAGAAACATAATAGTCAGACTTTAGAATCTAGAATGTAGGGTTGTACATGACCAGGAAGGCTTGCTCAATATGATTGGAAACTAGTTCGAAGAAATGTATCAGTTTAAAGGTGTAGTTGAGTACTTCACAACTCTAGAAGACTTGAACATAAGACTTTCATATGAGGAGAGTAATGTATAGGATAGACTTTTTGAAGAAGAAGAGGTCTTCATTGCTTTAAAAGGAATGAGACCAAATAAGACCGTGGGACTAGATGGATTCACCAACAAACTATTGCAATCGGAATGGGACTTGTTCAAGGGAGACATCATGTAGATTTTCCAGAAGTTCCACACCTCTTGCCATTTTGATCGAGTACTCAATGAAACACATATTGCTATGATCCCAAAAATTCACTCCCCATAGTTTGTAAAAGAATTTCGACCCATTAGTTTATGCAATTCCTCTTATAAACTCATTGCTAAAGTCCTCTCTAATCGGCTAAAACCTGTTATAAATTCCTCAATCTCTTCTTTTCAGAATGCTTTCATTGCATATAGAAAAATAATAGATAACATCTTACTCGCTCATGAAATACTTCACTCTATGTCTAATGGGAGAAGAAGATCACAAGAGGTAGCCATCAAGCTGGAGATTAAGAAAGCGTTCGACAAGCTAGAGTGGGCTTTAGTACTTAAAGTTTTAAAGAAAATGGGTTTCTCTGATAAATGGGTTCAATGGATTAATTGGTGCCTCTCCTAAGTCTCTTATAAAGTGCTAGTTAATGGATTCCCGACGAAAAAGATTAGCCTTGCCAGGGGGATTCGTCAGGGTGATCCCTTATCCCCCTATCCTTTTGTCATATGCATTAAAGTCCTATCATTTCTACTGATAAAGAGCAAAAGTGAATGGCTTTTCCAGGGTTTCAAGCTTAGCTTCAAGTCTCCCTTTATCTCCCATTTGATGTTTGTTAATGAGATTTTGATGTTCTGCAAGGCTGATGTCCTCGATGTAGAAGCCCTCAAAGATATCTTACAAACCTACTACATCATCTTAGGGCAATAGTTGAACCCAAACAAAAGCTCTATACATTTCAGTAAGAACATGTCAGCTATTTTGAGAAAGCATCTTGAGGAAAAAAAATCATTTCAAAGCCAACAAGGAAAGTATTTAGTCCAAACCATGGCAAAATTTTGGTGGAGTATTCTTCACAAAAATAAAAGGATACATTAGTGCAGTTGGGATAGAATGTCAAAAGCTAAAGGATCAGGGGGATTAGGATTTCGAGACCTTAAAATGTTTAATGTGAGCTTCCTTGCTAAGCAAGCTTGGAGGATCTACAATGGGGATAACCAGTTGTTAAGGGAATTACTAATAAGCAAATACTTTATAAACAAATCATGAATGTTGATTTAGGCTATAGACCTTATTGGGCATGAAAAATGAGTTGTTACAGAAGGGGCTCAGATGGTGTGTAGGAAACAGGGAACATGTGAAGATCGGGGATGACTTTTGGATCACCAAAAAGGAGATGAAAAATTTATAGGCACTTAGGAAAGAAGGCTTGATGTATGTAAAAGACTTACTAGACTCAAATACTAAAAGTTGGAACCAATCTCTAGTTCGAGAAGTGTTTAGTGCAAGAGAAGCCAATTATATTGTATGAACCCCAATTAGTAGGGATTTGAAGATCGTATTGTTTGGCATCATGAAAAGTTGGGTACATTCTTAGTCAAATAAGCCTACCATTTAGCAGTTAAATTGAACTCGGAGGGCTTTTGGGGTAACATGGTGAATGGGGAATCAAGTAGAGGAGATGACAAATCATGTTTTTGGAATGAGCTATGGAGAGTTAATACACCAAGGAAGATTATCTTCTTCTTATAAAGAAGCATACAAGAAGTGATGCCTACCAAGCTCGCCCTTTGGAAGAGGAAAATGATGAGCAACCCATTGTGCCCAGTGTGCGATAAGTGTGAAGAATCTCCCCTTCGCATAATAGTTTTCTGTGACTATGCTCAGAGTGTTTAGTTTGGTGCCCCTTTTGGTATTCGATGTGCCGATTTGAAGATATCTAGCTTGGTTAAATTCAGGTCCAGCTTATTCTAGCTCAAATGTAAAGGAATGAGTGAAGATCTATTGCAATGGACCGCCTTTGGAGTCTGGACGTATGGAAGCATAGAAATGAAATTGTCTTTCGAGGCAAAAAGAGCACCCCGTGGCTACTTTGGCTACGACCACCTCTCAACTCCTTCTATTCCAAGAAAGTTTGAAGAATACTGATGCAATTTTGATCACTCTACAAAACTGCTACAATTACCTATCTATCTCAAAATTATTCTCAGACGCTATAGCAGTTGTTGAAGCTTTTAATGTTCCAGTCTCTTCAATTTCTAACACTGATCCAATCATCTATGACATTCCAAATCTAGTTAAGGATAGGGACCCAATTAAGTTCTACCATATCTTGAGAATTGTCAATCAACGAGCTGATGCTCTTGCTAAAAGAGCTCTTTGTGAGCTCAATTCATGTATGTAGTTAAACCCACCCATTGAGGTGTTTTTGCTCAATAGGAATATATAACTAAGTTTCATGAAAAAAAAACATCATACATTTCATAAACATCATTGAAATAAGAGATTAAACTAAATAATACATTTAATTAAATCAATGAAACAAAGATCGGATTGCAAATATGAGTTTTCAATGTCTTCTTCAAAACCTCTTCTCAATACTCAAATAAAACTTTCTAAAAATCAAAAGTAATGTAAACTATGATGGTTTCTTGTAAAAGTATGATGGTGTATATGTTTACCACCTCATAAACCTTATTGTTACACCTCGACCTACTAAAAATACAATTAGAAGCCCTAAATAACAATCCCAAATGAAATAGAAGTCCAAAACTTTCTATTTTTATGTCTTGACGTTATATGTAAGTGACCCACGCCATCCGTGTTATGTGATTACACCACCACAATGATGTGTCCTCTTTACATTTTTCCTTCTTAATGCACTTGACGTTGTCTATGTTATGCTCGACACTGTCTGTTATGGTCCATAGCGCCTTAACTACGTCATTTTCATAGCATTGTTTTCTCTTAATCCCATGCCATATGTTCATCCTTCTCGACGCCTTCCATTTACTCTACGGCGTCAGCTGCTGCTTCCATGGCCTCAACTTTGTTTTTGTGCTTTTTCTTCTCTTTTCATCAGGGAGTTCTTCCTTTGTGTCTTTTATGCCTTTTAGACTTGAAAATACACAAATACCATCATTTAGAACTTATTTTAGGATATTTAGACCTATTATGCAACTAAACTAACCCTATATATAAGTATAATTAACTACTTATCAAATACTCCCAAACTTAGGACTTTATGCATCCCGAGTAAAAGTGTATTTTACTAAGAATGGATACTAATACTACTTATATTATCTTACTCATTTTACATCGTTCAAGAAGTATCCTTTAATTCAAATAAGTGTCAAGTTAACAATTCACTCAAGAGTTATTCTTCATAAAAATAATACTTTTAAAACACATAGCTTTAACAACTAATATAATTCACTTTACCAAGACTCTGACTACTTACAAATTTACTTTACCTCAACACTCAAGCGGCAAGTGATAACCTCATGATTTCTTATCGAGTTCAATAACTCACAAATAAATATTGATCCTACTATTTTTGTAGACTTTAATACTTCAAGAGTCCATAGGACTTTATACAGTTCGAAGGAAAACTTAACTCAACTAAGTTACTTATACTCGAGCTAAATCTTTTTATTTGAAGAGTTTTTATTTGACTTCTGCCTTTCTTTCCTCATATATATCTCTCTTCTTTTTCCTCCTTATATTTTTTTAGTTGTACAGTCCCTGCTCCTTTTTCTTTGGATTTTGCTTTTCTCATTTTTCCAATTATCAAATTCTTTACTTCTTTTGCTTTGGAACCTGTGGGACTCTTATTTTTTATTTAAAACTCTTGTTAGCACTTCTCGCTTTCGCTTTTATTAAGCAAGTTTTAATTCCATCTTTTCATTAAACATCTTGCCTAATTCTTCCCCTTTTAGTACTAAGTCTTTATTTACTTTATACTCAAGTAAGATTCATACTTATTATAGAATTCTTTAGAGATCAAACTTTTTCCATAAAAAGTGTTCTAGTATTCTTCTTGCGTTGGTTTGAAGTTCATGATCTTCCCTAACTCTAGATTTTTAGTCATAAAATTATACTGATGTTTGCTACAATTCTTATTTTCTTCAAAAATAATAACATTCTCCCGAGTTTCATTCAACAATATACTTATATTCTTACTCATCCTCAATCAAAGGCATGAACTTTGCAAATGATATTTTACTCATTATATATATATTACTCTATATAACCTAATGTATATTACCTATATGCATGCTTTTTATATATCACTATATATGCAATGAATGATATATAATGTTGGGTCATGTGCCCTAGGTCAATCAACAAACATTATTTATCTTATAATTTAGTTAATAAAATTGAGGTTTTCATTTGTCGTTTTATTATAAGTGATTGCATGTTTACCTTATAATAAGATCCATGGGTATTTATTGAAATATCTTAAATGTCCCTAATTGGTCATTATACTGGGAATTATAATGAATTGAGACTAGTGTGAATCTTGATTGATGGTCATGCGATGATCATGCTTATAGGGATACGAATCAAGATCACAAGTACTTGTCAAGGAACAAGGTATTGGACTAACCCATTATGAGAATACCACATGGATTAAGTCATATGTGTTACCCATGATATGTATATCATTTAGTCCTTCAACTTAAGATTACCATAGACTTTAATATTAGGACCATGGTAATTTGACACAATCAAACATTGTCTTTAACTGGATGATTATAAAAATTATGGTTGGTTACCATGTGAATAATATGTGAAGGTTTAATCAAGATAGAATTTGTCACTCTTGTATAGAGAGATATCAGTAGATCCCTCGATATAATAGACTGATAATGGCCAAGTCCATGTGAATTGATATGATCAATGTCACTTGGATGTTTTTAGTTTACCTAAAGATCAAGACTAATACTATTGAACATTAAGGGTGATTTTCCATGCTTTATGTTTCATCAAAGGGCTCTATGGAAGTGAATGTTGGGCAGTAAAGCAACAACAATTACATAAAGTGAATGTAGCAGAAATGAGGATGCTTAGGTGGATGTGTGGTAAAACCCGTAAAGATAGAATAAGAAATATAGAAATTCAAAGACAAGTAGGAGTAGCACCAATTGATACAAAGATTAGGGAAGGGCGGTTGCGATGGTTTGGTCACCTGCAAAGACGGCCTACAAATGCCCCAACTAGAAAACTTGACTCAATAGAAACTGTAGAAATTCGACGAGGTAGGGGTAGACCAAAGTTAACATGGGATGCATTAATTAAGAGAGATTTGAATGGTTTGCAAAGCTCACCATCAATTGCACTGAATCGAGCACAATGGAAAAGTTTGATCCATGTAGCCGACCCCAGTTAATTTGGGACTGAGGCTATGTTGTTGTTGTTGTTGTTGTTGTTGTTGTATGTTTCATCAAAGGATATCGTACAAAAAAAGGATATGATATATGTTATATATTAAGTTGTATCGATTTTGATATTCATGCCAATTGAGTAGTCATAATGTCTTGCTAGAGAACGCTAATGACTTGAGTACCAAATAGTTTTGGTTCACTGCCAACGTTGCATGAACTTATTGGGTCACACACAAAGAACAGCTTTGCGCAATTTCAATTAGTCCAAAGTAATAAATCTTATATGATAATATTCATAACATAAAAGGCCTTAAGATTTGTTATATGATAACTTATTAATAGGGGGTCTGTGTAATTTGATTAAAATACCTAAATACAATAATTATATAACAAATAAGATTTTAAGTGAGGTCTTATCTACGCATATAAATAGAGGTTGAAATCCTAAAACAAAATAAGATTTTCGTTTTTACTATTTTCAAGTTCTCTGGATTTTGTGAAAGAAAGAAAAATGTTTTCTATCTCTCTTAGGATTAACACTCCAAATTGTGGTCATCGTTCGTGTGTAGATTTCTAATAAATGACGGGTGCTTAAACGTCTTAGAGATTGAACGATAAGAGAAGAAAATCCCAGATTAAGGTATTACTATTGTAGATCTAGTTTAATAGAACTTATTTATGGTCCCGTTGGGGTTTTTTAAATTGTCTTGATTTTTCGCTGCGTATGAACCCCAAAACTCAACAATGGTATCAGAGCCAGAGGCTCGGTTCTGCTAAAAGTTTGCATGTTTTCTTTGATTTATATATGATATATGTATGATAATAAGATCTTAATTAATGTATATATGATGTGCATATAGGTTTTGTAATAATTGTTATAAAGAATTGGTTTTAAAGCATTTTGTTAATTTATGTATTTGATACATATGCATGATTTGATTCAATGATAGAATTCATATTTAGAATATTTTGATTAACATATATTTTAATATTGAACTCTGTAAATTTTGTATAAATTTCGTTTAGAAGTCATGTTTAGGTTAATCTGATTCTGGTGTTGAATATAAATTTCATTTTTATTCAATAATTACGTATGTCTCTATAATATAAATGAAGATTAGGTTAATATGATTAATTTATTATGATTCTGATATTGAGTGCATGATTAATATTTTGTTTTTTGATTCAATTACATGTTTTGTATGAATAAGAATTAAAATTGGTTTTGATCAAATATCTCATTATGGGTATCGATTAGTATAGTCCTATTAGATAGGAAATAGACTTGTAATCAGATAAGAATTACAAATCATATAAGATATGTGAGATTTATAACAAGTTCTAATTGAATAAGGATTCAAAGTATCTTAAATTCTAATTGGATTAGGATAAAATATTAAATTAAAGGTGGGCTCCTGTTAATTAAAAAACATTTCAATTAATATTTTTAGAATTAAAATTAGGGCCGGTTTAGGTTAATTAGATTGACGAAAATATTGAAAAATTTTAGGCGATTTTATGTTTTCAGAATTGAGATTCATTGTCAAAACAAAAAAAAGGACAATGCACTCCGTAACCCCATCTGCTGACTAACCAGCGACCCCACCAATAACTTTTTGTAGCGCAAGAAAATTTGTATAACAGTCAATATTTGTAATTTTTTTCTAAATTGTTTAGTGATTGTTTATGCATTGTAATATATGATATTTATCTTGTTTAAATTATGATCACTAAAACAAATAATATCCTTCTTTCAAATTTTTAGTCAAGTGTCATCCATTCTCAAACACTTGTCAAGGCTTCAATCACATCATTATAGGTCTGCAAAGTTTATTGTGTTATCTTGGTGAGGCAAATTAATTAACGATTGTTCTATTGTTCGAAATGGTTATACTTGATAAAGCTATCAAAATGGTTATGGGCTATAGGCACTAGATGAGATAAAACATGCTAAGAAATAAGGTGCATAATCTCATAAAAACAACTAAAAGTTACATATGATCTAATTGGTAATCGGTACCAACCTACATAACCTAATTCAAAGTGTCTTGCCTTAGTTGTCTTAGAATTTGGTGAAATATGGATTTTAGTCCCTTAAGTTAACATAAAGCTTTTGGAGGGTTGTTAATTTAGTGGGAATCTATTCCTCTATACTAAAATGAAATTTTGCATAATCTTTGTTGTAGATCTATAGCCTCTTTAAATCACACTAATCTTTTGTCACTGCGATCCTTCCTTGAGAAGGATAAGTTGTTTGGGATAAACTTTCTTGACTGGTTTAGAAACTTGAGAATTATTCTTAAGCATGAATGCAAGTTGTATGTCCTGGATAATCATACTCTTGAGGAACCACCAGCCAGTACTTTAAGAGCCGTGAAGGATGCACATACTGAGCATGTCAACGACTTAACTAATGTTGCATGCATTATGTTGGCAACCATAGTTCCTGAACTTCAAAAGGACATGGAACACATAAAAGCTTGCGATATGGCTACGATGCTAAAGGAAATGTTCCAATGGCAAGCTAGGCAAGAAAAGTTTGAAACAGTCAAGAACCTTCATTCTTGCAAAGTGGCCGAGGGTTCATCAATTAGTCCTCATGTTCTGAAAAAGAAGGGTTATATTGACCACCTTGAAAAAACTTGGATTTTCCATAAACTAAAAGTTGGCAACGGATTTTATCCTGAATTCATTACTTGAGAGTTATTCACTATTTATGATTAACTATTACATGAATAACATGGAGAAGTAAATCTTAGAGTTGCATTTGATGCTTAAAACTGTTGAATAGAATGTCAAGAACCCATTGCTAATGTATCGATGGTTCAGAAAGAAAAGGCTATGAAGAAGAAGGCTAAAGGCGAGGCTAGATTTTTTAAAATTGTTGTGACTGTCATAAAGCCTGTGGAACAAGTCAGGCCCAAGGTTGCTTCTACTTCACAATCCCATAAGGAAAAGGAAAATGAAAGAAATTTTTATTTCTGCCATGCACCTAGGCATTGGTTTAGAAATTGTAAGCTCTATCTTTAAGTTCTAAAGAAAAAGAAGAGTAGTGCGAATACCGCTTGAGGTATTTACCTTATTGAGGTTAATTTGTCTACTAGTGATTCATGGGTATTTGATACTGGATGTGGATCTCACATTTGTATTAATTTGCAGAGTCTCACCAAAACTAGAAAACTAAGGAAAGGAGAAGTCATCCTACGAGTTGGAAATGGAGCAAAGGTTGTTGCTTTGGCTATAAGATCTATGAGTTTATTTTACCTTGTGGACTTGTTTCAGTTTTAAATAATTGTTATTATGTCTTTACCCTGAGCAAAAGCATCATTTCAGTTTCATGTTTGGATTTGGATGGTTTTAATTTCATTATTGAGAATAATAAATGCTCCATTTCTCGTAAAGACATTTTCTATGTGAATGTCGATTTATGTGATGGTGTTCATATTCTAAACATGAAATGGTTCATATACACTTATATTATTAACGTAAGTAGAAAGAAGTTCAAGTCAAATGATTTGAGTCAAACCTACCTTTGGCTTTGTTGTCTTGGCCACATAAATGATAAATGCATTTCTAAACTCCATGAATATGAAATTTTAGGTTCGTTTGATTTTGAATCATATGAAACATGCGTATCTTGTTTATTAGGCAAGATGACAAAAAGTCCATTTACTTGACACAGTGAAAGGGCAAGTGATTTATTAGGTCTAATACATACTAATGTACGCTATCTTATAAACATAATGGCTAGAAGTGGTTATCAATACTTCATTACTTTCACTGATGATTTCAGCAGATGTGGTTACATGTATCTCTTGAAACATAAAGGTGAGTCTTTTGAGATTTTTCATGTATTTTAGAATGAAGTGCAAAATCGACTTGGTAAAATAATTAAAGCATTTCGATCAGATCAAGGTAGTAAATATTTAAGCCAAAAGTGTTGATGATCATCTTAGAAACTGTGGAATTATGTCATAGTTAACTCCTCTAGCATTTCTACAATGAAATGGTGTTTTTGAGAGAAAAAAATCAGATTTTATTAGATATGGTTTGATTTATGATGAGTTATGCATATCTTCCTATTTCATTTTAGGGTTATGTCTTATAAACTATTGTGTTTACACTAAAGCGTGTTCCTTATAAAGCGGTTGATAAAACACCAAATGAGATGTGGTGAGGTAAAAGACCAAGTTTGTCTTTCCTTAAGATTTGGGGTTATGAAATTTTTGTACGACGACAAATCTCGGAAAAATTATCAGCCAAATCTACCAAGTGTGTATTTGTTAGTTATCCTAAAGAAACTAGAGGATACTACTTTTATAACCATACTGAGAACAAAATGTTTATTGCTCGAAATGGTGTCTTTATGGAAAAAGAGCTTATTTCAAAAGACAACAATGGGAACAAAGTAAGTCTTAAAGAAGTTCATGAACCATAAATAAACACTTAACAACCAGTGGGAGATCAACAAAGTCTTGAACTTGTTGAACCTCCACAGGTATCACAAGGTCCGAGTAGGTCTGATAGGGTAAGACATTAGCCAGAGAGATTTTGATTTCTTATTACTGATAGTAGTGAGTTGTTGCTTATGGATTAAAATGAGCCTGCTACTTATCAAAAGGCTATATCTGGCTTTGAGTCAGATAAATGGCTTAGTGTCATGAATTCTGAGATGCAATCCATATATGATAACTAAGTTTGGAACCAGGTTGATTTACCTAAAGTTGGTAAGACCATTGGATGTAAATGTGTTTTCAAGAAGAAAACTGACATGGATGGCAATATGCATACTTATAAAGCACGGCTAGTAGCAAAAGGTTTCAAACAGACTCAAGGTGTTAATTATGATGAGACTTTTTCTCCTGTAACCATGCTTAAATCCATTAGAGTTCTAATTGTCATAGCCATATATTATGACTATGAGATATGACAAATGGATGTCAAAACAGTTTTTCTAAATGGAAAGTTACTTGATGATGTGTATATGATATAACCTGAAGGGTTTATTAATCCTAAGAATTCTAGGAAGTTCTGCAATCTTCAAAGATCTATTTATTGATTAAAGCCTTTTCAGAGTTGGAATTTCATTTTGATGAAGCAATTAAGGAATTTGGTTTCATTAAAAATAAAGACGAGCTTTATGTATACAAGAAGATCAGTGGGAGGGTAGTTTTTTTTCCTAGTACTATATGTTGATAATATATTACTCATTAGAGATGACATCCCAACCTTGCAGAGTGTCAAGTCTTATTTAGGGAAATGTTTCTCAATGTACGACTTAGGACATGCAGCCTACATCCTTGGGATTAAGATCTACATGGATTGATATAAAAGGTTGATCGGTCTAAGTCAAAGTGCTTACATAGATAAGGTACTGAATAGGTTCAGTATGCAAGACTTTAAAAGAGGGTCATTGCCAATTTTTTATGGTATAAGTCTTAGCAAGACTCAATTTCTGTAGACTAATGATGAGTAAGAGCACATGAATACAATTTCATTTGCATCAGCTATTGGATCTATCATGTATTCCATGTTATGCAGCCAACCTGATGTATCATATGCTTCGAGCACAATAAGTAGATATTAGTCTAATCCCGATTAGAGTCACTAGATAGCAGTAAAGAACATTCTTAAGTACTTGAGAATGACTAAAAAAATGTTCTTAGTCTATGGAAGTTTAGAAGACGAGCTTGTTATAAATGATTACACATATGCAAGTTTTCAAACTAAAATAGATGACTTCAAATTGTTGTTCGGATATGTTTTTACTTTGAATGGAAGCACAGTGAGCTAGATAAATTTGAAGCAAGAAATTGTGGCAAATTATACAACAGAAGCTGAGTACATTGCAGCATTCAATGCAGCTAAATAGGCAGTTTGGATAAAAGAGTTCATCTCAACACTTGGTATGGTTCCGAGTATTGCTAACCCTATTTGCTTGTATTGTGACAACAACATGCCATAACATAGGCCAACGAACCAAGTTCACACCATCAATCCAAACATATATTTAGACGTTTTCATCTCATTTAAGAAATCATCGAGAGGGGAGATGTGAAGATTTGCAAAGTCTCTACAGAAGACAATGTTGTAGATCCTTTGATGAAGGCTTTTCTACAAGCAAAATATGATAGTCATGTTAGGTCATTAGATATTAAATACATGAATGATTAGCCATAGTGCAAGTGGGAAATGTTGGGGCATGTGCCCTAGGTCAATCCATAAACATTATTTATCTTATAATTTTAGTTAATAAAATTAAGGTTTTCATTTTCTATTTTATTATAGGTGATTACATGTTTACCTTATAAGATCCATGGCTATTTGTTGAAATATCTTAAATGTCCCTAGCCGATCATTATATTGAGAACTATAACGAATTAAGCCTAGGGTGAATCTTGATTGATAGTCATGTAATGATCATGCGTACGGGGATACGAATAGAGATCACCAGTACTTGTTAAGGAACAAGGTATTGGACCGACCTACTATGAGAATACCACATGGATAAAGTCATAGGTGTTACTCATAATAGGTATATCATTTAGTCCTTCGACATAAGATTACCATAGACTTTAATATTAAGAGCATGGTAATTTGGCACAATTAAACGCTGTCTTTAACCGGATGATTATTAAAATTGTGATTGGTTACCTTGTGAATAATATGTGAAGGTGTGTAATCAATATAGAATTTATCACTCTCGTATAGAGAGATATATCAATGGATCCATCGATATGATAAACTGATAATAGCTAAGTCCACATTAATTCATATGATCTATGCCACTTGGATGTTTTCAGTTTACCTAAAAATCAAGACTAGTACGATTGAACATTAAGGGTGACTTTCTAGTTCTTATGTTTAATCAAATGATTTCACAAGATAAAAAGATATGATATATGTTAATTATTATGTTGTGTCGATTTTGATATTCATGCTATTTAGGTAGTTATCATGCCTTGCTAGAGACTGCTTATGAGTTACATAAAGAATGACTTTGCACAATTTCGATTGATCCAGAGTAATGAATTTTATATGATAAAATCCATGACGTAAAATCCCTTACGATTTGTTATATGATAACTTATTAATAGGGGCGTATATGTAATTTGCTTAAATTGCCTAAATACAATAGTTGTATTACGAATAGGATTTTAAGTGAGGGCTTATCTGCACATATAAATAGAGGTTGAAACCCTAAAACAAAATAAGATTTTCATTTTTACTATTTTCGAGTTCTCTGGATTTTAGGAGAGAAAGAAATACGTTTTCTATCTCTCTTGGGGGTAGCACTCCAAATTGTGGTCACCGTTCGTTTATGCATTTCTAATAGAGGACAGGCGCTTGAACGTTTTGGAAATTGAACAATCACAGAAGGGAATCAAGGATTAAGATAAGGTTCACTTTTATATATCTAGTTTAACGGAACTTATTTACGATCCTATTGTGGTTTTTTTCGAAATTGCCTTGAGTTTTTCATTATGTATGAACCCCAAAACCCAACAATGCAATGCAATTAAATAATAAGTAAATGAAATATAATACCATTCTTCCTCTTTAACTGCTTTAAAAATAAAATTTTATGATTATATCTACAATATTTTTCCTTAATTCATCATTTCTTACCATTATCGATAATGTTAATGCCCCCAAACTTAAATCAAACTTTGTTATCAAGGTTTAAAAATAAGCCTAAAATATAAAAACACTAAACAACACAAACGTATGTAATATCATATGATAAATGCATGATAATAAACATAAAAAGTATAAGAAATAAAGCTTAACTAACTTTTAAAGTGTCAAATATGCCAAATTAAAATATCAGTATTAGTATATCTCTCATCTCCTAAGATCTAAAGAAATCTTAAAACTCATATTCTATGATTGTGTATTATAATTGTCATCATCATCAGCTCTAGCAAAAGATAGAGTCAAAGGGTTCTCCAATCTTATGTTATGCTTCGCGTCAGGATCAAACATGTAGTTTGGTGCTTCTGAGAATTTGATAGACCTTTTAATAGTTTTTTTGCCTTTACTCCTCTAATATCTCATTACATCCCTTTGATGATTTGCAAATATCATCAAATTTCTCTGTCTATTCAATATGTCTTGCGTCATTCACAGCCTATCTTAATCATATCTCAATATAGCTTGCATGTATTATGCTATATCCTCTCTATGTCACCATCTCATTTTAGTTATCCACAACATCAGTTGTTGTTGAGTCAAATCCTCAAATGGTGGTATAGGTGCCTGTAGTAATGGAGGTGTGGAAGAAAAACTTCATGACCATCCAAGTCCTACTTTCCAATCATAGGGTATACGAACTCGTAACCCACATTAAAATCGTGCTGGTTCTCTTCCTCAACTCCATATCCTTCTTTTTCTAACTCCTAGTTAACTTTCGTTGTTGTTCTTTGCATTTCCGTGTATTCCTCAACTTCTCCGTATTGTTCTTCCAGTGTTTATCTGGCTAATTTTTCTTTCCCCCTCTCATGTTTAGACTCTTTATATCTAGTGGGTGTGCATAAAGTAGACAAGCTCTACATCCATCATTGTTTGAGTCGCTATATCAAAGCTTTCTTATTCAAACATCCTTATATGGCTTTCAAGCACATTTAGATTATTAGGATAGGAAGCATCAAAAGATTATATCTTTCAGTCATAATTGATTCGTTTAAACTCTTATAAATGATTTACCCCACATAGATCTTCCCTTTCTTTGCTATCTCATGTAAACAAGTTGCCTTAGGTTTGTTTATCTCACCCTACTGAGTAGTGGGGTATAATGAAGCGATCATGAAATGTTGCCAAATTCTATAAATCTTTCTTATGCTCCCTTTTAAAATTTTATTGGGCATATTCTCAGCTCCAATAATCCATCCCCTCTATCATGAGACTACTAATGCTCTCTCTATAGCTATCGTGGGATATAGGTTATAGGGTCTTATATAAAGGAAATGGGTAAGTCCTTAGTTCTCCATTCCTATTCAAGTAATCCAACCATTAAAAAATGTTTATTGCCTTTGCCTTAAATGGCACTAATATTCATCTCACCCAAATTGGATCTCCTTTCTTTGTAAACTTCGCATTAGCATAAAACTCATACACAATCTCACACACTCCAGAAACTTCATTTTTCATATAGTCTCGCATCAGTTGCTCTCATCCCCAATTCCCAATGAAATTGTTCACTCTATCATCATACTTGAATGGGAGGTATATTCCTTGTTCACATATGAATACCTTATTCTCTATAGTTTTATACATCTCATTGACCTCCTTACTAATAAGTTCCTTTGATTTAAATGGCCTCAAGGCATTATCATCCCTAGTGCCGAAAGTAGATGCCTCATGATTATTAGCCCTAGCTTCACTAACTTGTTTCCTTGTTCTCATTATTTCTCAATCCTCGCATTAACACAACAACAATGATGGGCTTCAAAGTCCTAAAAATCACAATTTCATAGACAAGGGTCATTCATACACTACACAATACGTAAGGACTTATCCTAACTCATAATAATCCACACTATGATATGAATCCATACACAATCTAAAAAAAACTCACTAAAAGCCTCGATTTCCATAATTCATTCAAATTTCATCTCAAAATAAAAAAAAATCCAAAGCTAAAACCCAATGAAATTGAAATTTTACCTCAATGTCGGACTACTTTCCGATGTAGAATACTTCTCCAAGCTTGACTCAATCTAAACCCTTTCACTTTGCTTATAAACTTCTACCATATTGCTATCTTGTTCACTAATCCAAAATTTGATGCCCTAGCTTTCAAAACTTGTATGAAATAGTAATGTAGCTATACTCTTAACTCTCAATCACTAGGAACACTTAAATCTCTCTTTAAGTTACTCAACTTAAGGTTCTAGAGGGGTTTATGCTCGGTTGGTATGGTTTGGAATAAGTTTGAAATGTGTTGAAATCAGTTGAACAAGGGTTTTAAAACCCTTCATCGAGGTCGATGCCATGACTGCGAGGTCATGGCGTCAATACCCTCGAGAACATGTTATGATTCTGAATCAAGCATTTTCGTGGCATCGTCTTTGCAAATGCATAGTGTCATGACTGCGTTAAGTTGTCCTTAAAAAATTTAAGATTTTGAACTTACCTCCTTGGTGGCGCTGTCATGGCGCCATGTATTAACACACTCGGCGTCATGACTGCGTGACTACCCTATTTAATAAAATTTTCAAGAATTTTACTCTTGTTTCATCGCTTTGTCTATCCAATACCACTCTAACTCCTTGATTCTTTTGTGAATAGGCTGAATATGTTGAGACTTCTCCATTCCGATGAAAAATCACTCAACAAATAGTTCCTCCTATAAAATTTGCACAAAAATTTGTCAAACTTAGAAAAATACTGCTAAAACATTTGGATTGCCATACTTATAACTTAAAAGTAAAAACTAAATTAAAATTGTATTTAAAAAATACATGGGCTGCTCCCAGTAGTGTTGTGTTGAACGTCGTTAGCCCGATGCTTGCAACAGGACTCTCAAATGATCGCCTTGATGCACCAAGGTTGCTTCAATGATGTGTCCTCGCGAATTTCCTCATGTCTTTTTTTCTAGCATGATATCCTATCCTTCATAATATTTATATAATTTTGCACAGCTTGCCATGTCTTTTCAAAAGGGATCATCTTCGTAATCTTCTTATATGTCCTCTCGAAGATCCCAATTTTCTCACTAATTCATTGATCTTGCAATTCTTGGTGAAATGGTTTAATTGATACATTAAAATTGATTGTCCCTTACACAAACTTTGTACTGTGTGATCTTAAGTTTTCACTTTTTTGTCTTTCATTATTATTTCGAACTTCTCTAATTCAACACCACTATCATGTTGCATAATATACTCGATATGAATCCCCTCTCTAACATGGTCAAGTGAATCATATGGCTCTAAAGTATCAATACTGTTGCAATCCTCTTGATTTGGCTTCTCTACTTCTTCATATGCTTCATGATATGTTTCTTTGCTTAGTAACAATTCCTCAACTTGATTCTCCTTAGACTAAACCACAACCTATTATCTTAAATTTATGAATATTGCAATTTATTCTAAATTCTTTTTTCCAAATTCAAGAACGTCTGATCATCTTCTTCCCCCTTTATATTAAATGATTGTGGACAAATCTCTAATCTTTCCTCATACTTCTTAAGATCATGCTCGCTCTACTCAACCATTTTTCTTACTATTTACTCTAAAGATGTAAAAGGTAATCATTCATCTATCTTTTGATCTTGTCGTGATTGCCAGTTGTCTTGAGAACTTTGTGCTGGTTAATAGACATTTTGAATGTGAGTATTATAAAAGCTTTGATAATTATGCCATGACTATTTTCGATGTATATAGTTGTGATGCTCTTCACTTTTCACAAATCTTGTAAATCCATATGAGTTATAATATGGTTGTTTATATCCTGTCCATGCCAAACCACTGACAATTGGTTGTGTCTGGTATATGGTATTATCTCGAACCACTTCACTTTGATGAAATAACCTAGAGATTTTATTAAGGATTTCACTATTTGGTTCCTTAACATGATAGCTATACATTCTTTACATCCCTTAAACACCCAAAATAAAAAAGTAGATCAAGTTCAATAGGCTCAATCACATTTGAACTAAAATTACAAAATTATAGTAAATTAAATACTCTTAACAACTTAGTAAACTAAAGTAATTTTGGCTACCTATCCCCGAAAATGGTGCCAAAAACTTGATCGTGACTTCAAGTATAATAGTTCAATTGTAGTAACAATGTGATCAATAAAGTTTGATTACAAATATCGTTCCTCTGGGAAAAGTGTATATGGACACAATTACTTAGTCGTGTTTACTACATTGTCAAGAGGTCTCTTTTTGTTTGATTTAAACTAAAAATAATATATTATATGAAAACAAGGTAAATCAAGTTGTATTCTTATATTGAGAAAACTCTTAGTTCACAACTTTTCATAGGTAATAAATGTTATGCTTCTCATATCTAACTTCCTTCATTTTTCTTATGTGTGTGCAATGCCTAATTAAAATAGATAGATTTCCTTAATATTCACTTCAACCTACTATCATGGTGAAAAAGATCCTAATATGCAAACTAGAACTCTACCTATCAGTGTTCATAACATAAGTTACACAAAGCATTAAGTGTCAAATCTTTAGATTCTTAAACAATTAAGTTTACTATCCATGTCTCCTTAATTAACAACTATCTATCGATGTTATATATTTTACGGTTGTGTTGTTCATATCTGGCTTAAAAGCTCTAGGGCCATGGTAACTTCTAAAGCCCTTAATTAATAAACATGTGATCAACATGTTCATAGCATTATGCATTGAATCAAATAAATATTCTAATCATTGCACATTTAAAACATTAAAAATAATTTATAATTTTTCATAGCATTCATACCATAGGATCCATTGATCCCTAAGATAAATAGGCTACTTACTCACCATTGAAATCAACATCATACAATTTATAAACATTATTGAAATAAGAGAATAAACTAAATAATACCTTTAATTAAATCAATGAAAAAATATTGAATTGCAAATAGGAGTTTTCAATGTCTTCTCTTTCAAAAGCTCTTCTTAATACTCAAATAAAACTCTATAAAACTCAAAAGTAATGTAAGTTGTGGTTGTCTCTTGTAAAAGTATGATGGTGTATATGTTTAGCACGTCATAACACTTATTTTTACTCCTCAACCTACTAAAACTACAATTAGTGTCATGACCCAAATTTTTAATCATGTTTTGATCCTCTATCAGGATCAATGACCCGTAATATGGACCCACATCGTGATATGTACACAGAAAGAGGCATGTGGCTGAGGTATATTTTATATTTGTGACACGGCTTCCTATTGTATCGTATATGTGTGGACTACTAAGTTACCTCTTTTTGTTATTTATAGGTATTGATATGTGAGCGGGGACATATCTCAATATGTGTGCAGTTGTAGGACTGGGTAAAGAGTGACATGGTGGGTCACATATCTAGTGAATGTATTAATGTGACCTACTTAATAATTTTTCTCAGTCTATGATGATTTAAATGAAGTCAATTTAATTAGCCTAAGTTGTATCTAGTACATAACTTAAAAATAAAAAACCTAAAGTTATGAAATAAATCCTACACTTATAGATGCGCCACAAGATATACGCCACAACCAATCTCAATAGGATCATGTGTAAGAATATTATGTTAGCTAGGATGAATTAATGGAGAAGTAGGACTTAACGAGGACCATTGGATGCACCTAGAGATGTAAAAAACACATCAAGAGGAACTACAAACTATAAAAGACACACTTAATGTCTCTTTCTTCATTTGCAAGCTTTTAAACAAAAGTAATTATGAGTTGATTGTTAGCTATAATTACTCAAAGAAAGGCTACAAAACGAAGGAGAATCTTCAACCAAGTGATAAGCAAGAGCTAGGAATCCACAACAACTTTAGGTAAATGTTTGGACTCATCAATGCATTCAAATTCATGAGTTGTACGCATGATCATTTAATCAGTTTCAAAGCATTTCATGAGTAATATGTGTTCAAATGGAAGCTTTCGTTTGATTTTCGAAGCACAATTTTTAAGATTTCAAGTTTTACTCAAAATTAGGTTTCATTCCAATGAAATTGAATTTCTGAAAAATTAGTTTCAAGAGGTATTTATTTTCAAAATTAATTTGCATAATTGAACTCCTTAAGATTTTCAAATATTCCAGCTATCAAGAATTTCGAGAATTGGTTTTGTTCTGGTAAAGTTATGAATTTCACAAAATTTTGGGTGTTCTTGAGTTTTTAATAAAATGCATATTCAAATCTCTAAATTTGGATGTGAATGATGAATTATATGAAGTCCATGGTGTATGTTTAATGGAGAATGATTTTACAGATCCCTGATGGCAAAAAATGAAGATCTGGGGCTTTAGAGGAGGCCATTCCCAAGATGGGTTCCAGTGCACGTAGTGCGCCAGAGAGACTCTCTAATGTGCTAGAGAAAACTCCATAGCGTGCTAGGGGTTCTTGGCAGCACAAAAATCTATACTTTTTCAAAACACACTAAACCTATCTAGCTTAGTCTAAAACCCAAACTAAGGGCCTAAATATACTCTAATACTTACAAAATGATACCTGGAACTTAGGAAAGAGTCTCAAGAGTGCGGGTATACATTTTTCGAGAGGCCAGTTAAGCTAGGGAATACATTGCGTGACTTGTAAGTGATCTTGTCGAGGTTCTTGTTTATATTTCATTCTAATTAAGTTTTGTTTTACAGTCTATTAGACTATGAAATGCTTTGAAATCTAATATCATGAATTTGTTTCATATTCTACTCATTATATAGGTGTTTTATCATGATATCATTTACTTATAGATTCATAGACTCTATTCTCGTGTTCTATGTCATTCTTATTGTTTTGATGAAAGTGTGATCGAGAATAGAATGCAATTACGATTAGAGAAATGAAGTTGGAATGCCTTTGGACTTTGTTTCTATGATTGTTGGCTTTAAAGCATATTCTCTTGACTTGAAATCCTTAATGCGAGTCTTTCTTGATATTATAAAGTAGTGATAGAATTGTCAGACCCCACCTAATTAAGACATCTGACCGGCTTAGATTACCTTAACTCACTTGATAATCTAGCAGACTTAACCTCTCAACCCAATAAACAATTAAGAATAAAACCTTGTGATCATCAAATATAAAATATTATCAACTGTTAAGGATTCTAAATAATTGTTAAACCTCAATGTTTGTTTAATGAATTTAATAATCCTAGAAATTTTGTAAAAGATTTTGTTTTGCACCTCCTCTATTTGTAAGCCTACACAAGAAATCCCGACATTCAAAAATCTTCTATAAAACCTATTCAGCTTTTGTAGAAATGTCGAAGGACTCACAATCCACCCATAACAATATATATTGCATCAACTCAATTACATATTCATTCCAACTTGATTTAAAATATCAAAATTCTAAAACTACTTAATTCCAAAATTATTTTGATTTATCCTAAAAATTTTCTAGTCATTCCAAAGGCGATCCTAATCACACTTGAACCCATAAACCCATTTATAAAATATAATATATTAAAAAATAACACATACAGAGAGAAAAGATCTAAATAAGTATCATACAAATCGAAAAGTTTCCATTTCCCTTGTTGCCATTAGAACCTGTCATTATCCAATTGTAAAAATTCGATAATGTCAGATAAGTAAATCCCACACTATCCTGTACACCTGTAATAATCAAATGAATAATAATCAAAGGGATTTAAACGAAAAATATAATCCAGGGAATTTAAATACAACCTTGAATCCATCCTTTTTTGTTATCCAACCATAATCAGATAAAGTTCTCTGAAAGTGGTAAGTAAATAATAATAACTCATGCTTGGGGAGAATAACCAAATTAGTCTCTTTCCTCTAGAGTCTAGGAGTATAATCTAGTTCTACGTGATCTCATGATAACCATGTGATGAAAAGCATCAGTGACTCCAGCCCCTCAAGTATAATATAGTGTTCTATAACTCCGATATAATCTACGCTATAAGGAGACTCGTAATGCCTTATCCTCCCAAAACATGTATGCATGTATAACAAAAATGCAATTTATATGAAAATATAATCATATAATGTAAAGGTTACCGAGGGATTTACTTAACCTTACAAACGCGACATTGAAACTCCATTGCGCTTCGAGTCGGTAAACTAGTCCGCACGGGGCTCCAATCGCATTCCTACAATTCATTAATAGGTCCTGTAAGCCTCCACAACTTCACCATTTTTTCAATTTTTTTATATATTTATCTGTCCTACTCAACTCGAAAACCCCGTAATCCCTCCAAATCAATCTCTCGGATGTCCGAATCCTAATTATAACTCCAAATTATGGTTCAGAATTAAAAAGTACCCTTGACTAGGCTTTTAAATAATTTCTCAAATTTTAGATATTTTCAGGTATCGTAGCACACACTACGAGAAAAATGCCTCGGTAAAAATCCTAAAATCCTCATTTTTTCATAAAACTCCCAATATCCATTAATTTATCTAAAAACCCCATTTTTTATAATTTTCCTAGTTTCTAGGGATTTTATTTACTTATTTTTCCTATTTTTAAAACCATATATATATATATATATATTTTAATAAGGGGGAAGGGGTCATCCCCTTCCTCCTTCCAAATTTCTTATCTATTTCAACATAAAAGAAAATTTTTCTTTTTTTTAATAAGAGGGAAAGGGGCAGGGGAGATGGTGTCCATGTCATCTCCTACCTCGAACCGAGCCTCCCATCCACCGTGTTCATCTTCCTCAAAGCTCCAACCTCCATTAACCAATCTCACAACCACCTAGAACAGCAACCCGCCAACAACTACAAACAACACACACAACTCTCCTTGGATTTGACCTCTCTATCTCAATCTCCATCGACTTGGTCTCCCTCCATCTCTCTCTTAATATCTCGGTCTCTCTCTATCTTTATCTCTCTCAAAGGTTAAAATCGAACAAATGGGGAAAAAGCAACCATTTGTTTGCAAACAAATATATTAGATTTTCTCAAGATTCACATCATACGAATCTCGAGACAAATTAAATGGTTCGATTTCATAATATAAGATTTTGATCTTCTTCTAGAAACATATTACGTGTCTCGAGGTCAATCCTTGTCTCTAAAATAATTAATGAGGTAGTTGTTGAGTTGTAGATATATATATTAAGATTTTCTCTGGATTTGTATCGCACGAATCTCGAGGCAAAGATAGTTATTTGGTACTTTTATTTTATTATTTTTCCTCGAGATTGGACGGCTTACATCTCGAGGCGTTTAACACCACTAATAGTGAAGTTCAGCCACTCTTCCTTGACACTCAAGCTACACGTATCTCGAGGTGCATCCAAGGTATACTTTTATTTAATTCAAACTATAGGATCCATTTATATATATTTATAAATATAAACTATATTATATATAATACATATACACCTATATATTTGCAACTATAAGTTCGTCATGCGCGCCAATAACCAACCTCGACCATGCACACTATTGTACATCCCACGCGTGTCACCCTCGACCCCGCTAGTCACTAAACGCCCACCAATTTATTAATTATTTTATTTAATTTTGTGATTATCTCTTCAATTTACGTCCAAATAATCCTCAAAAAATATCCTAGTTTCAATAAAAATTGGAGAGAAACTCTCGAACAACCCGTCTTTGCATGCAAATCAAGGTGTCGGGCCCACGTCGACTCGTTAAGTCCATTTAAAGTTCAAAATTCAAATTTTCCAAATTAATTGAGATTTTTTTGTGAAAATCGAAACAGTTAATAAGGTCAACATTTGAAATTCCACATAACTCATTTTGACATGTATATCAAGATAAAACCCCTAACTTGTCAAAATTAGATAAAATTCTCCAACGCGCTCTACAATTCACAGACACCGTGTATACATTCCACTTGACCCTATTTAACATCGAAATAATGTATAATACATCAAATACGCACACAACACATAAAAAATATTACAATTTACGATCTCTGATCCGTAACACATGGGTCCCACCTCAGATACCTAAATTCTAAATTAAATCTAAAAATACTTAATTAGCCACCTAATCAAGTTTATCGAATTCTCGGATGTCACAAGAATGTAAGATCCATTGCATAATATGGGATGTGTAACACATGGGGTCACTAGACTACTGGGGTTATCCGCACTTACCAATACACTTGCGCCTTCCACAGGTCAACAAGATCTAGGGTAGTTAGCAAGAATATGTATATGAATGATTATGGAGGCGTAGAGCTCAGCTTTAACCTTTGATAGAGGTGTAGAGTGAAAGTTCATCCTAAGATAGTGGAATAAAGGCCTATGTGATAGGGCTCACAGTTGACAGGACCTAGATCATTACTACTTACCCTGTGTCAGTCTTATTTTGCTTAATTGTGGTATTTTCTAGTACATTTTCATTTCAGCACTTCTTCGCTATATTTTTTCTTTTAAATACCATTCAATTATGTTTGGAAATGTATATAAGAATCTCCAAGAATCACTTTAGTACACCGTACTCACCATCCTTTTTATGACAGTTGGTACAGATCTGTCGTGTAGCAGATAGGCTAAGGAGAAGAACAGTGACTATCTCTGAGCATTTCGACGATTCTTCTACTCCCTATCTTGTAGGTCTCGACTTTTAATGTATTACTTACTTTATTTATTTTCTATACATTTTGAGTTGTATATTGGGTTGAGCAGTTAGTTCCCCAAGTTTTCACTTGAGTAGCTCACTATGTTATCATCCTTTTGATATTTATAAGCATGTGATGTTGTTTCCTAGTTTCCATACTTTTGATTTTTAACAATTGCTTATGCATAATTGTTAATACTTCCTCTGGGTATTTCAACTGTAAAAAGCTTTAATTAACTCTGAAACTCAATAATATTGTGATATATTTATAACTTATCATGAACGTATTTAATGAGAAGAATAGAAAAAAGGGCTGACTAATACGTAGTTAAGTTTTACGTGGCTGAGATTAGGGCTTAATTATGAGATTAGGCCAGGTGGTGCCCTGTTTTTTAAAAAAAGGCCTTTAGTTGTCGATAAGTATAACATAAACTTGAATAAAATGCAAACCTTAGATGTGGAAACTAGATTATCATTTCTTAGAAACTATTTGTTGAAAAGTGAGTGAAAGTAAGCTAGGGATTACTTTAAGTACATATTAACTTCTATATGTATATAAAGATAAGTTATGCCACGTAGTTGTTGATTCGCGTTCGTTATCCACTTGCAAACTCTGATGGCTAATACATGAGAGGGATGAGCTACGGATGCCAGCAGCAGTCACCCTCCTACTATTGGGTAGGGTTTTTTGAGGATATATGACTGAATGACAGCTCAACGCCAGTAGTTGACCAACTTCATCACTATAATAACAGCCTGATTTGCTCTACTGGCATCGACATCAACCCTAACTACTACTACGCCTATGTTACCAAGGCCAGAAACTCTCATAGTACCAACAGCTCTAGTGGTACAGACTTTGCTAGTAATGATAGTACCTAGAGAGACAGCTGAAACAACATCATTTCCTATGCCAAAATCATCTAGTACATTAGTCGAGGTTCAGCTAGTGAAGGACTTCATTTGACTAAAGCCAATATATTTTGATGGGGTGAGAGAGTTCGAGAAGATTGAGAAGTGGGTGTTATCCCAAGCGAAGCAATACAAGATTCTGAAAATCGAGAATAGACTTTGGGCCGAGCTATCATCTTACATATTGTAAAGAGATGCCAACATTAGGTGGCATGCTACGATAGCTACTCATAGAGATTTTGAGAGTTGGGAGTCCTTCAAGAAGAAGTTCTATCGGTATTACTTCCTACTTGTAGTTATGAAGAGGTTGAGGAAGGAGTTTATGAACCTGAGACATGGTATAGAGGAGTCAGTGATGAGCTATAGAGACAGGTACTGGTATCTTGGGTAGTTTTTTTGGGACTTAGTAAGAGAGGATTCTCAGGATATATATCACTTTGGTGACAAATTGAGCCCCAACATTAGATAGCATGTGGTTAGTAGAAGTGCCAAGACACTTGGTGAGATATAAGAACGCGCACTATCACATGAGACATACTATTTAGGCAAAGTTACCGATGGGACAACATTGAATTCTGTTTTTACAATAGAGCTGACTACTAAGTATGAAAGAAGGAGACATAAGGGCAAATGATAAAGGAAATAGGACATAAGTTCTCGTACGATGAGGACGACCACGTCTCATACACCAGTCGTACCCTACACATCATATCTTGCCCCAGCTTGTAGACCTCCCTTTCTATTTCTGATCAGGCCAACATTACCAGCTCCTGACAAATTAGCACTTACGACACTATCAGCTCTATAGGCACCACGATAGCTGCAATAGGGTGGTCGCGGCCGAGTTAGAGGCCGAGATGGGTTCAAACATAGACAGAGATTTGCTTAGGTTCAAACACAGGGTTAACACAAACCAATTTATGTTATAGATGTGGATAGGCAAGACATATTGTGAGGGATTGTCTACGGCCAGCAGCAGTATATCCATAGCAAGGTAGGCATCGATGCCATATGAGTTCTCACTGAGGGTACGGTTTCTATTTATAGTAGAGATGTTCATGTTTTATTTGATTTTTGATATACTGTATCATTATTTGTTGGTCGCATGGTAGGCATATAACGGTTATCGTCTATTAGGATTAGTGTACACCTGATATTGAGCGTCGTAGCTAGGGATATGGTCTATCCTAATAGCTTATATATGGAATGTATAGTAGAGATTAGTAGGGTATATTCACCTATTAATTTAAGACTCCTCAAAATGTTAAATTTGATGCATTATTTGGGATGGATTGGTTATCGGCATACCACGCTCATATCAATTGTTTCAGTAAGATAATGATATTTGAGCTCCCGAGACGTCTGATATTTACATTAGAGGTTGTACATCAAGAGCCAAGAGCACGAGAGGTCGCTTTGTGACTACTTAGGAGATGGCGGCAATAGTAGCATTGTATACAGTGGCAAAAAAGTTAGTGACCCAGACTTGATGGGATTCTAGTTATTTCTAAGTTTCCATATGTTCCTTTGGAAAATATACCAAGATTATCGCCGCTACTAGAGATGGACTTCATCATCGAGTTGGCATTATGCACCAAACCTATTTTATACCACCATACCGCATAGCTTTGAAGGATTTAGAGGAGTTGAAGGATCAACTTCAAGACTTGGGACATAAAGGATTCATCACACTCTCTATGTCGTTATGGGGAGCACCTGTCCTATTTGAGAAGAAGAAGGATGATAGTTTGAGAAGTGTATGGACTACAGATAGTTGAATAGGGTCATAGTCAGGAACATGTATCCACTACCATGGATTGACCATTTATTTGATCATCTAAAAGGATCATGATATTTCTCCAAGAGAAACCTAAGACTATTGTATCATCATCTTAAAATCAAGGAGGTTAGTAGGTCCAAGACAGCGTTCTGCACGAAATATAAATAGTATCAGTTTATGGTCATGCCATTCGGGCTAACTAACGCCCTTATAGTGTTTATGAATTTGATGCTTCGAGTTTTTAGACCATTTCGTGACCGTTTCATGATAGTTTTCATCGACGACATATTAATATATTAGAGGACACGAGAGGATCACAAGCATCACCTCAAAGTGACTTTAAAGACTTTAAGGGAGCACCGACTTTTTGCCAAGTTCTGCAAGTGTTAATTTTGGCTTTTGAAGGTTCAGTGTTTAGGTCATGTTGTTGGGGCAACAGGGATTGTAGTAGGTCCCACCAAGATTTAGGCTATCACGAATTGGCTGGCATCGATGTCGACGACAGAGAATAGGAGCATTCTGGGCTTAGCAAGGTATTACCATTTATTTGTAAAGTTTCTTGAAGATCGCTTCACCAATTACCAGATTGACACAAATGAAATCCTTTTTCAATGGGCAGAGGCCTGTGAGCTGGCATTTGCATAGTTAAAGATATTTTTGACTATTACTATTTGTCTTACTAGAGAATGGGTAGGGATTTCTAGTGTATACAAATGAGTCTTATATGGGTTTATGTCATGTATTGATGTAGGGCAGAGGAGTTGTTGCTTACGCCTCTAGATAGTTGAAGATACATAAGAAGAACTATCCTACACACGATTTAGAGTCTGCAGCGATTGTGTTTGCATTGAAGTTATGGAAACATCATTTCTATGGAGAGAATTCACTCTTTACTGATCAAAAAATTCTAAAATATCTCTTCACATAAAAGAAACTGAGTATTAGAGACTGCAAATGGTCGGAGTTTCTGAAGAACTACTTTTTTTCGGAGTATCACCCAGGAAAAGTGAACATAGTTGCAGACATACCGAGTAGGAGATATTGTGAATTGTCATATGATGCATGGTTATGGATTACTCGAAGCAGCAGCGATAGTGAGTCAGTCAGATATTCCTCTCGATATCCAAGTTGTGATTTGCACACATATGAGATTACGAACAGTCTATATATAGAGAGTGTTTGAGGGTCAAAAGACTAATAGGCTATACTCGAGATTCATTTAGTTTGCGTAGAGCACAAAGTGTACAAATTAGGTAGAGATTGCAAATCAATGTTTAAGATATAGGGGCAAATTATGGATACCAGAGGTATCCGAGCTGAGATATGAGATTCTTTAGGATTCACACCATTCTCGTTTCACTATTCATCTAAGCATGACCAAGATGAATCACGACATGCAGAGGCATTTCTGGTGGAGTAAGATGTAGGAAGATGTATCTTAGTTCAATAGGAGTTATGGGATCTATTAGCAGGTGAAGGTTGAGCATTACAAACCTGAAACATTTTTACATCCTCTTTCCATTCTACGATGGAAGTAGGAAGACATCTCTATTAGTTTTGTCAAAGGACTGCCAAGGACCGCTAGGAGACATGATTCAATATAGGTGATAGTTGACAAATTGACGAAGTATGTTCATTTCCTGCTAGTAGCAGTGCAGTATACGTTTGATCAGTTGAGTATATTATTTATGAGAGATTATTGAGTTGCATGGGGTGCCATTGAAGATCATTTCAAATAGAGATGATACATATACGTCAAAGATATAGTGGAGTATGTAGGAGCAGTATGGTACGCGCGTACAATTCAATATAGCTTTTCATCGTCAGACTGACTAGCAGATTGAGAAGTTGATCCAGGTCCTCAAAGACGTGCTTCGGCTTGTGTACCATAGTTTGGTGGATCTTGGAATGAGTACTTACCATTATGTAAGCTTGCTCAGGACAAACGTTATCAGGCCAATAGTGATATGGTGTCATTTGACTGAGTAAGAGGACCGAGAAATTATGGGGCCTGAGATTGTTATTAAACACATGAAGAAGGTCAAAGTGATCCGTTAGAGACTCAAGGGTGCCCATAGGAGACAGAAGAAGTATGCAAACAAGTATTGCGACGATCTCACATACACCGAATGAGCTTCTGTTTATTCAAAGGGTTCTCCTCATGAGGGTCTTCAAAGATTAGAGCTAAAAGGAAAGCTTGCATCGAGATTCATCGAGCCTTTCAAGATTTAGAAACGGGTCAAAAACGTTGAATACAATCTTAAGTTGTTTTTGCAAATGTTTGCGATTCATCCATTTTTTCATATATCAATGTTACAAATAGTTGGTTCGAGGGCAGGAGTACGATCGATGGTTGACTCGAGTCAGATCGACCAGAGTGAGGATATTACTTATGAGGAACAACCTATTCAGATCCTAGATCGAAAGGTATAGCAGTTGAGGAGTAAGTATGTCCCAAAAGTACTCGTCAAATGGCAATTCTATGACAAATGGAAATCAATTGGGAGCAAGAAAACTATATGATGGACATATTCCCGTACCTTTTTCAAGATAGGTATAAACTTAACCGGAGTCTTAATCTGTAGGACAAAGTTTTCATTAGTTGGGGAAATCCGTCACAGCCCAAATCTCGAATTATGTCTGAATCCTTAATCACGATCCGACCTGTGAGATGGGACCCACATCATGATACGTGCACTAACCAAGGCACATGTTTGAGGTATATTTTATATTTGTGTAATGATCTCCTAGTGTATCTTATATATAGACTACTAAGTCACATCTACTTGTTATTTATAGGTGTCGATACGTGAGCGGAGACAAGCCTTGAGATGCGTGCAGTTGTAGAACCGAGTAAAGAGTAACATGGTGAATCACTTATTTAGATAGCAATTCTAAAGTTGCGAAATAAATCCTACGCAAACAAGTGCGCCTCGAGATTAGTGTCATAACCAATCTCAATAAGATCATGTGTAAGAATATTGTGTTAGCTAAGATGAATTAGTGGAGATATAGGACTTAATGAGGAGCATTGGATGCACCTAGAGATATATAAAACATATCAAGAGGAACTAGAAACTATGAAATACGTACTTAGTGCCTTTTTCTTCATTTGTATGTTTCGAAACGAAGAAATTCAGAGTTGATTGTTGGTTGGAATTACTCATGTTAAGGCTACAAACTGAAGGGAGATTCACCAACCAAGTGATAAACAAGAGCTAGGAATGCACAACTTTAGGTAAATGTTTGAACTCATCAATGCATTCAAATTCATGAGTCTTAGGCATGAAATCAAAGGGGTTTTTCATTTAATCATTTTCTAAGCCTTTTTATGACTAATATGTGTTCAAATCGAAGCTTTGGTTTAAGTTTTGAAGCTCACTTTTTAAGATTTCAAGTTTAACGCAAAATTGGGTTTCATTTCAATGAAATTGAATTGCTGTAAAATTAGTTTGAAAAGGTATTTATTTTCCAAATCCATTTGCATAATTAAACTCCTTGAGATTTTCTTATAGTCAAAATATCAATAATTTCTGAAATTGATTTTGTTTTGATGAAGTTATGAATATCACAAAGTTTTGAGTGTTCTTGAGTTTTTTTTAACAAAATACTTGTTCAAAATCTCTAAATTTTGATGCGAATGATGAATTATATGAAGTGCCTGGTGCATGTTTGATGGAGGAGGATGCAACGGATCCCTGATGACGGAGAAGGGGATCCGTGACTTTATAGGAGGCCATTCTCGAGAGGAAACCCGAAATTCTAGTTGCTGAATTCTAGATTCTAGTGCGCATAGCATGCTAGAGTTACTCTCTAGCACGTTAAACGGCTCTAGTGCACTAAAGAAAACTCCCTAGTGCGATAAGGGTTCTAGGCAGTATAAGAATATGCACTTTTTCAAAACACGCTTAACCTATTTGACCTTGCCTAAAACCCAAACTAAGGGCTTTAATATACTCTAATACATACTAAATGATACCAAGAGCCTAGGGAAGAGTCTCAGGAGTCCAATGCTGGGTTTTGAGGTTCCTAAAAACCCCTACGACATCAAAAATAAGTTTCATTAAACTATATCTACAAATAAAACCATATCCTAATTCGTGATTTCCTTTTTTGATTATTCAATTTCTAAGATGTTCAAGTACATGTCATCTATTGGAAATCCACATATGAACAATGGCCACAATTTGGAGTGCTAGCCCAAGAGAGATAGAAAACATTTTTTTTCTATCCCAAAATCCAAAGAACTAGAAAATAGCAAAAACGAAAATCTTCTTCATTTTTTGGGTTTCAACCTATATTTATATATGTAGATAAGCTCTATTGAAAAACCTATTTGTAATAAAACTATTCTATTTAGGCAATTCAAGAAAATTACACAAACACCCCTATTAATAAGTTACATATAACAAATCACAAGGGTTTTTATGTCATGAATCTTATCATATAAAACTCATTACTCTTAACCAATTCAAATTGTGGACAACTATTCTTTGTGTGCCACTAAATAGGTTCATGCAACATTGGCAATGAACTTAAATCATTTTTGTACATAAATCATAAGCGATCTCTAGTAAGACATTATGGCTACTCAAGTAGCATGCATATCAAAATTGATACAACCTAATGAATAACATATATTATATCATTTTCTTGCGCTATATCTTTTGATTAAACATAGAGCATGAAAAGTCACCCATAATGCTTAATCGTACTAGTCTCAATCCGTAAGTAAACCAAAAACTAGGGGTACGCGTGGGCCGGGCTAGGGCTAGCTTGAGTATTTTATGCATGGCTAGCCCCATTGTTGAGCTTCAACCTATATTAGCCTCTAAAAGCTCGATTTCTAATTTTGAGGCCTATTGCTCACCCTTGCCCAAAAATCAAGCAATTGGGCAAGCTATTATTATAGATTCATCAAATGTATAAAAAAAAATTGAAATTCAAGCATTTCACCTTAACTACAGTCAATAAATCATGAACAAGATGAAGTTATCCACAATGGTCGATGATTCCTAGGTGAAAGAATTTCATCTACTATACAACATAATTCTCCAAAACTAAATACTCACCCGAAAATGTGAATTCATAAACAACAAAAGCCCAATCAGATCAACTAGGAAAACCAAACACTATCATCAAAGTTGTAAAATCACTAAATAAAAAACATAATCGATCAGCAAAACCAGAGCAGATGCTAGGCCATGCATCCTCCTCTCTATCGAATTCGACGCTGAATTGCAATAACTCCTCAATTTCTCATCACCAAGGGTTTCTACTTGAACGGTGCTCTCCAACCTCATGAACTCCACCATTTAGTCTACTTTCACAACTAAAAACATATATTTTCTTCCCATCTTCTTCATCTTTGCCACCTCTTCCACTCCTTTCCATCTCTCTCATCACTTCTCCTTTAAAAGCTCTAAGATGTGGTATGGTGAAAGTGAAGTCGTGAGGTCACCTTATTAGGGTTTGCCTTTGTTTCTTATTTACAATCGGGTCGGGAGGGCACCTGACAATTGTTTGCACGAATGCCCACTTTCGACGAGCTACTAATCAAGTTATCAGGCTTCGCTCGATCTTTTTTCATATGCATCTAGGCTCAACCCAAATTATGAACGGGTTGTGCTAGCCGAGTAGGCTAATTATTTGTCAAAAACTTAGCTGCCATATTAAAAATATCCAAGTGACATTGATCATATCAATTCACTTGAATTCAACTATTTAACAGTCTAACAAGGATCCACTGATATATATATATCTTTATATGAGATGGACAAATTCTATCTTGATTATACACTTCGCACATTATTCACATGGTAACCAATCATGATCTTTATAATCGTCCAGTTAAAGACAAAGTTTTATTGTGTCAAGTTACCATGCTCCTAATATTGAAGCTTATGATAATCTCAAGTCAAAGGACTAAATAATATACCTATCACGAGTAACACCTATGACTTAATTAATGTAGTGTTCTCATAACGGGTCGGTCCAGTACCTTGTTCCTTAACAAGTACTCATAAAATCGATTCATATCCCTATACTTATGATCATCACATGACCATCAATCAAGAATCACACTAGTCCTAATTCATTATAGTTCCCAGTTTAATGATCACTATAGACATTTATGATATTTCAACAAATACCTATGGATCTTATTATAAAGTAAACATGCAATCACTTATAATAAAATAGCAAATGAAAACCTCTATTTTATTAACTAAAATTATAAGATAAACAATGCTTGTAGTTTGACTTGGGGCACATGCCCCAACATCCAATACACGTTTTGGATGTCGGGTAGTTGATTAAGCTAGGGAATACGTTGTGTGACTTGTAAGTAATTTAGTCGAGGTTCTTATTTACATTTCATTCCAATTATGCTTTATTTAATAGTCTATTTGACTATGAAATGGCTTGAAATCTGATATCATGAATTTATTTTATATTCTAACAATTATATGGGTGTTTTATCATGATATCATTTGCTTATTGATTCATTAATTATATTCTCGTGTTTTATGTCTTTTTTACTATTTTAATGAAAGTGTGATCAAGAATAGCATGCTATTAGCATCAGAGAAATGAAGTTGGAATGCATATAGACTTGTAATCTATGATTGTTGACTTTGAAGCATATTGCCTTATTTTGAAGTCCCAAATACGAGTCTTTCTTGATATTATAAAGTAGTGATAGAATCTAGGATCCATTGCATGATATGGGATGTGTGGCATACGGAGTCACTAGACTACCGGGGTTGTTGACGCTCACCATTACACTTGCGCATCACGGGTTAACGAAATCCGGGGTAGTTGGCAAGAATATGTATATGAATGATTATGGAAGTGTAGAGCTCAGCTCCAACCTTCGATAGAGGTGTAGAATGTAGCTCCACCCTGAGACAGTGGAATAAAGGCCTATATGATAGGGCTCATGACCGACCGGACCTAGATCATTACTACTTAGCCTGTGTCAGTCTCATTTTGTTTAACTGTAGTATCTTCTAGCATATTTCCAATATTTTAACACTTATTCACTATATTTATGCTTTTAAATACTAGTCGACTATGTTTGGGAATGTACGTAAGAATCTCCAAGAATTACTTTATTACATACCGTACTCACCGTCCTTTTTATGATGGTAGGTGCAGATCTATCGAGCGACAAGCCGAGCAAGGAGAAGATCGGTGACTATTTCCAAGCATTTCAACGATTCTTCTACTCCATATCTCGTAGATCTCGACTTTTGATGTATTACTAACTCTATGTCTTTTCTATACATTTTAAGTTGTATATTGGGTTGAGCAGTTAGTTCCTCGACTTGTTACTTGAATAGCTCACCATGTTATCATTCATTTGATATTTATATGCATGTGACGTTGTTTCCTAGTTTCCACACTTATGATTTTTAATAATTGCTTCCGCTTAACTGTTAAGACTTCCACTTGGTATTTTTAACTATTAAGAAATTTAATTAAACTTTGAAATTCAATAATAATGTGACATGTATATTACTTATCATGAATGCATTTAATGAGGAGAATAGAACAAAAAAGCTGATTAATACATAGTTAAGTCCAACATGGCTGAGATTAAGGCTTAGTTACAGGATTAGGGCAGGCGGTGTCATGTTCTTAAAGAAGGTGTCGTCATAATTAGAAACCTTAAATAACAATCCCAAACGAAAAAAAAAAAGTCCAAACATTTTTATTTTTATGCTTTTACACTGTCTATAAGTGATCCATGCCATTTATGTTATATGACTATGCCACTATAGCGTCATGTCTTCTTTGCATTTTTTCCTTCTCAGCGCACTTGATACTGCTTATGTTATGCTTCAGCGTCATCTATTGTGGTCCACAGCGTCGTGACTACATCACTCTCACTGCATTGTTTTCTTTTAATCCTACATCGTTTGTTCATCCTTCTTGGCTTCGTCCATATACTCCACGGCGTCAGCTACTGCTCCTACGAATTCAAACTTGTTTTTGTGCTTTTACTTATTTTTTTCGTGGAATCATTCCTTTATGTATTTTATGCCTTATAGACCTGAAATACATAAATAAAATCATTTAGAGCTTATTTCAAGATATTTAGACCTATTATGCAACTAAAAGTCTAATAAACTACTTATTAGTGTGCTAGACCAAGAAATATATATGTGAAGTGTGTCAATCATGCCAAAAGCCCCTTCATTTCCTCTTTAAATCGAAATCAAGTTTGATTTCCTTTTTTCATTTAATCACTGGCATTGGGCTTAGCCAAACCTCAGGGCACTCTTTGGCAGGGAGACGACCCATGCTATCTCCTTCCTCGGGCAAACTACATAGCACTTCATCCAAGCTTCCCAATTTCTCCTTTTCTATTCACAACAAACAACAACATAAACATAACCTTACCATAGGTTTCTCTCTCTCTCTCTCTCTCTCTCTCTCTCTCTCTCTCTCTCTCTCTCTCTCTCTCTCTCTCTCTCTCTCTTCTCTCTTCCTTCCTTCATTTTGATCCCTTTCCCTCTCCACAGTTTTGATCTCTCTTATTGATTTTCGATTTTTGATCTCCATTGTCGAAATGAATAAGGCGGTGTTGGTGTGTTTGAGATAAATATGAAGTTTTCTCTAGATTCGTATGCACGAATCTTGAGGCCAAGCTAAAGGACATGTACGAAAGTGACACCGGTTAAATTGACACCAATTCTGACACATTCGTAAATCATACAACATTGATTATTCTTGAGATGTTGTTGCACACATCTCGAGGCATAACAACACCAACCACCCGGCGTACACATTCCCGATTACACTATTCATATCCTCAATTAAATCGTAACATGTATCTTGAGATGAATCCAATGTATAGTTTAATTTGATTTAAACTTTAAGATTCATTTATATATAACTATGTATGTCGCACCTACAAATTCAATGCGCGCCAACGACCACCCTCGAACATGATTTATGTCACCCTTAACCCCACATGTCACTAAATGCCCACCAATTATTAATTAATTTCAATATATATATATACACACATACATTCATGCATTTATAATTTCTTCGGGCGCACCAATGAGTTCACTCAGGTGTGCATGCTACCTTACGACCCATGTGCGTCACCCTCGCCCACGCATGGTATTAGATTCCCTTAATTTGTCAATTATTCAATTATGTTCTATAATAAACAATACAATCAATACAAATATCAAATTGCATGCAAATCTACACACACACACTAATTAAGATAAATCAGGCTTAACCACGAGCCTAACTCAGATTAATTAAAATTTGTATTAATGGTAATCACATACTTAAAGTAACGGGGTCGTTACATGGTGGACCCGAGGAGTCCCTAATTCCACACATACGGGAAGGAGATCCATTGATTTTGAGTTGGTTTAACTAGATCAATGGATCTCTTCTTTGTATGCCTAGAACCAACAACTCCTCGCGTCTTCTACCTCCATGTGGAAACATGTATTCGCTCCTAGTTGGATCTTTAGTATAGCACCAAGTTCATATTAATGGATCTACTTCATCTACAGTTGTGATCTGAGATCTCTTAAACTTTGGTGGTACTCTAATTGATTGTTAGGGTTCGTTTTTGAATCCCCTAAAATCAAGCTTTACATGATGACAAATTAAAAGATTAATTGGATGAATATGACAACAATGGTTTTTGCTTGTTTGCGACAAATTCATCCTTTTGTGAGGTTTGGCATTTCTTCTCCCTAAATCTTGATTTTTCCCAATTTCTTGTTAGATCGCAGTTAGAATGTATTTTAGCAATCTTATAAATACATTGTCTGGTATAGCTCTTTTTCACATCTCATACCCTAAATTATGGCAACTACTAGTACTAAATGGTCATACAATTTCTCGTACTGCAACTTGATTCATCCAAATGAGTCAATAAAATATAATGAGAAAAAGTTTATAATCAGGAGAAGACGATGACTTTGTTTAGACCTCATCCAGTTTATGTGAACAAAATTAGATATGATTCCGCATAAGGTATTGCAAGCATGGATTAGTCGGTGTGATCAGCCTCAGAATACCACATAAAGAACAAAAAAAGGAAAACAAACACGTGCAAAACACGTGAGATAAGGCGAGCCTTGGTGTAATGAAAGCCAAAACAAACTTCATAGTCCAAGCCCATGGTTATGGTGAGAAATAGCACAATGGACTAATATATACCAACTACTACCTAATAAGTGAAAAGAATCAGTTAATCAACCTCACTTGAAATCTCGACAATGCCCTCCTTGAATCATTTCGTGGCCTCCCGTCAATTGTGTGTTCGCTAGATTTTTAATCGATTTTGTGCCCTAAATTTCCGTTCTCTCTCTTGTCTCTCTCATTCGTGGGTTTCTTTTTTGCTTTTGTGCGTAACTTGTTCGATTTTGGTCAGTTTTAAATCAATTTTATTCCCACAATTTCTATTCTTTCTCTCGTCTCTACTGCTCTACTCTGCTCTGTGTTTGGATCTCCTACGAAGAGGAGCTCGCAAGATTCAATCTTGGTCTGTGTTTGGATATCCTATGAAGAGGAGCTCACATGGTTCGATATAGGTTAGATCATCTCGCCTAACTCAGAGTTCGCTGCACTCTACTCTGCTCTATGTTCGGATCTCCTATGAAGAGGAGCTCGCAAGGTTAGATTTTGGTCAAATTATCTAGTCAAACTCTAAGTTTGATGCATTCTACTCTGCTCTATGTTCGGATCTCCTATGAAGAGGAGCGTGTGAGGTTCAATCTTGGTCAAATTACCTCACCAAACTCGAAGTTCGTTGCATCAAAGGTACTTCCATTCCAATAAATCTTCAAACCCCAGCTCTTCGTATTTTCAATTCTGGTATTGAATTGTGGTTTTTTGTTTTAATTTAAGTTTGATCAAGAGAATCCTTGTTTGGTAATATGTGATTGTTCATAGATTGTTCAGTGTGTTGAATTGTGATTTTTTGTTTCGCTTGGTATCTTGTATGGTTAGTATTTGGAATGTTTTCGTTGTTCTTACGTTTATTGTGATTATTCAATGTAGTTATTTGAGGGCTAGAAAGTTTGAAATGTATGGACTCCGTGAATTGATGAGCCTAATAATGCTAATGATTAACTATGTATCGTTTTACATGAATTTGATGACGGTCACAGTGAGGGATGGGTGTTTGGGGGTGTGTATTTTCTCTGGTGATTTCAATTTAATAAGCCACTAAAAAATTGATCGGTCCCTGCATGCTCTATGAAATTTCGAAGGAGACAATGAATATAAGAATGAAATAAAGGGAGCAACACTCACTCATTCTATGAAAGATTTCTTATCCTCTGTGCATACTTAATGCACAAAAATAAGTAAGACGGGATGCTGTAAATTGATTTTAGACACTTCGAGTATTTGGACATGGCACAAAACCAAATTTTGTCGATTCGGTTAGAAGATTTTATGTCGTACGCCTGGATGCTCATATAGAACATGCTCCTAAAAAAGTTAATTTTAGACATTGCTCGGCCGAGAAATAAAAGTGTTATTGTGCAAAGCATAACAAATAAAAATCAAAAGAATGAATATTAGACTGCTATCAAATTACGATCTAAATATTGAAACATTGATGTCATTGATAAAGTGCTCATAAGATAGACCTAGCCTTTTAAGTGTCATTTTAAAGGGATTATAATTATTGATTATAATTGTGCTAAAATGAGAAGCTCCTATCTAGCTAGGTTGTTTGGCCATGTTTAATTGTCTTCACTTTAATATTCTCAAAGCATTTTTAACTGCATGTATTATAGCATATATGGATATAAATAGACTCATTATCCAATAAGACAATGTTTGGTAACATAAATGCACAAGGTCTCCAAATTCCCTCATATTTAATTCATCACTTGCATATGTGGTTTTTTTTTTCCTTTTTTTCTGCTACTAAGCATAACATTTGAAAAGAAAAACAAGAAAATAAAAAGATAAAGATAGGAAAAATGTTGGTTTAATTTAATTCTTACAATAAAGTAGTTAAGCAATTCTACCCAAAGATCAATTTTATTTTTTCTTAATTAATTCATAAGATACTACTTCAAGAATTCATGAAAAACATATTCAAAATTTGTCTTTGGTTAGTTCATCTTTTTGGTTGAAATATTAGATTAGTGAGTTTAGTGTATGAATCTTATTTGAATATAATGTACATTTTTGGATAATTGTTTAGATAAATGACGTATAATTTAAATTTAGACAATAGCAATTCAATATCATTATTTTGGTGTGATCTATGTTGTCTCCACCTTGTACCGACCCCAATTAATTTGGAGCCGAGGCTATGTTGTTGTTGTTGCTCTATTATCTTCGCCTCGTAAATGATAACTTTGTTTTAAACTGGGTTATGCTTGTGTTGTTTGTCTTCTTTTTCAAAAGTTGCTTATTATTTTATTTTAAATGAATGAATGTTTTGGAAAGGTCAAGTTTTGATTGATTGCTAAATAGAACTTCAAAAACTAATTCTTAGAAATTTGTCTAGGTTAATTACCTACTGTTGGAAAATCCACATGTTATTTCCTCGTCAAATTACATACCTATTAGATCTTTGAATCATATTTCATCTATTTTACTTTCTTTTACAATAAAGCTTGATATTTTTTTTTAATTACATAGCTAACTCAATAGGTTTTTTATGAGACTACTGGTCATCTGCAGACTTATCTTTTGTGGTTATCTATGTGGTAGAACTTGTCTATTACAGCTATGGAACAACATGATCTTAATTGGTATTTCTTTACACAAATTCATGGTGGGTAATTACAAGTTTGATTTTGTGTGATCGCTAATCATATTAAGAGAAAGAACAAATTCTCGTACTCATTATATAGGGTAAATGTTTCTCCTCAAATATTGATAGATCGAATCCAAAAATCATTAACTCTACTGAGGACAAAAATATGATTCGTTTTTAAGAAGGTCTAAGGGATTAGTAGTGTTATTAATAGTGTAAGTAGTAGTAATAGCGAAGATAGTTGTACCTCTAATAATAAAATAGACATGAAGAAACCAATATTTGGTGATGATATTTATCAATGGGGGCCCCTACAGCCACATCTCTCGATCACTTCTCTTAGTCTGAAGCTTTTCACACCCCTCTCTCTTCTTATGATGTTGCTTCACATCCCTAATTTAAAACTCTATGGTAATCCCTATCTTCATTAGTCATTATTTAATTTTTATCTTTTTTGTATTGAATGCTTGACAAATGTTTCATGTGCTATATCATGATTTACTCCCTTTAATATATTTAATGATTTTTTGTATTGAATACTCAAAATTGTTCTGATAGACCAATTCTATAAATAGCCAAAATATTTGTTAGAGATCTTGTCATGTATGGAGGGATTGAGATTTTGAAAGCAACTACATTGGTATTAAAAGCTTAGCCCAACTATGCCTGCATAATTTAAACAAATGACCAAATGAGAATCAGTCTAAGCTCGCCAATAATTATGCATAAAACCAAAAGCCAATCGCATGAAAATGACAAATTCCCAATCCTTTTCATGGAGATTAAACCCTCATTTCACCCTTACCCATTTAAGATAAATATGATATGAATTCCCTCCATCAAATATATAGTTCACTCATCTATAGAAATAACAATGCATACAAAGTTTTAATCAATTGAAGTCTTTATGTCAAGCAAATTTCTATTGAAGTTGAAATTTTTTGAAATAAATGGCTAAGGCCTTTAAGTTGGTGACTAGCACTCTTCGAAATCAACCACTCTTGATATAAGCACTAGCCTATTAGTTATGAAAAATGTGGTTACCTTTCAATAAAATTTACTTATCAAAATGCTTGCATTTGTGTATTTATATATAATTCATATAGTGTAATATTAATTAGTAGTTATATATCTTGCCACCATGGCTATCTCTTTTATTTGAATTCATATCCATCTCTATAATAACATCAATTTTTCTTCTCGTAAAATAAAGGGAATCTCTTCTATCTTTCTCCATTGGATGACTTAAACTTGTACCCATTCAAATAAACATAAACCAAAATTGCATTATCCAAAGGATTCTTCTGCTCTTATTTGAAGTATGAATTAAGAAATGTGAATTGCAGTATCAGCTCGTTTGGTTGTCCCCACATGTATAAATGATGGGTAACAATCACATTATCCATTTTAAGAGTGCTAGTTTTTTTAATGCAAATAATATCCCTAAAAGAAGATTAACCAGATAAATATTTTAACTTAAATGACACATCATTGTGATTCCATCAGCTTTTGGGTGAATGAATCAAATCATACACTATTTTTCTCAATTTTTGTGTTCTTTGATTTTTTATCTTTCAACATTCTTCAGGGATTTGAGATGGTAGAGTACTAAAATATATCATGAACACAAAATGAGCAGTCCAAAAGTAACTGTTACAAATTTTTTTGGAATTTGAGATGGCCCTTATTTTGTTCATTTATTTGTTATATATGTTGTTTGTTTAAATGGAATTTACTTCATGCTAATGCAGTTACAATTTCATCAAATACCAATTTTATTGTCGAAAAATATACTTATAACCTTTTATGTTTCTTTTACTCCTATTATTTTTATTTTGTTTTTATAAATTGATAAGATTTAATAAACTTATTTTTTCTTTCAATAATCATTTCATATGCGATGACATCAGCTATATAACAATGAAGATTCCTCTAAAATCCCATAAGTCGTTTTAACCAGTGACTCGATTACATATTGAAGTTATGGATACAATGTTACAATTACTTAATCCATTAACATTACAATTTTTTTATTCTTCAACTCAATTGATTTTTTATAATATATTAATTTCTTGAATATAGTGATGAAGTTATAAGAAATGCTAGAAATTTTTGCACATAGAGGTCGAGAGGTCAAACCGTTTGTTCATTACAGAAGAGGAAAAAGAGAGGAAGCGAGCATGTCGAAGGAAACTTTATTGAGAGAAAAATGAGGCGAATGTGATCGGTATATGTTGTTTAACTTTACATGTTTTATTTAATTATTTAACTTATATATAAATAAATAACACCGATGAGTATAAAACTTAATGATATTTGTAAATTAAAAAATGAGTTAATCGCATAACAATAATGAACAGTTAATAACAAAATAAAACACAAACAAATAAGTTATTTGCAAATCTAGAACAAAATTTTACATTTTTCAAATATATCAAAAACTTCTATTTTTTATTTTTGCAAATATATCGCAATCCTTATTTTGGTTTCAAAATCTCTCATGAAACACACAAACTCGAAAGTAATAGACTCAAACCAATTGCATACCATTCTCATCATATAATGCTTTAGATTGTTCTCTTATTTTTTATTTTCTTTGAGATGTAACTATGTCTATATATGATCTAAATTCTTTCAAGTTTTGATAATAAACATCATTTATTGTTTGCAATTCATTGGATCCATGGTCACAAAACCACTGTTAGATCAAGCCGCGCTTTCTTAATTTAAAAATCATAAAGATTATGGTTCAAAAATATCTTCCTCTAGAGTATAGATTAAGTTCAAAAATATATAGTGATTTAGGACGACGATCAAAATAAGATATAATAAAAACATCAAAACATTGTAGTGGTTCCCAAAATTAAAGCTAACATAGCGTTTGTGATGGATTTCCAAAAAAATTAAATAAAAATAAAAATGAAGTTTGTGATATATTGGAAAAAAACCAAATTTTGTTCTACATTTGCAAAAAAATCTATAGTTTGTGTTTTTTATGTATTCACTTATTATTGAAACTTCTTCATTTAAAAATTGCAAAAATAACTTGTATTTTAACTTTTTTTGTTAATTTATAGGTTCACAAAATGCACAAGCATAGATTACTGCTACATAAAAGCATTATGTTGCAATGATTGCATAGTTGAATCAACAAATATATTATCATATGCACCCTCATGTGAACATTGCGGTGCAAAAAATTTTTTCACAAAACTAGCAATTTTTGTTGTTCAAGTGGACAAGTATCTCTAACCCCTAATGTAGTGTCTCAACAGTATTTCGACTTTTTCACTTTAAAGACAGATGAAACACAAGAGTTTTGAGATTATATCCATACTTATAACACCAACTTTGGATTTACTTCATTGGGTGTCAAGTGTGATAAAGCATTATCAAGAAACAATATGGGAATATATACATTCAGATTGCGGGGTCAAATATATCATTGTATAAATAGTTTACATTTTGTCAATGAGAAACCCTTTTTTTTGCAATTATATTTCTATGACACTGAACATAAAGTACAAAATCGAATGTGTTACTCAGAAAGAATGAATGAGACAATTTTAAAAAAGAGTAATTGACGTGATTAACGATAATCCATATGCAAAGTTTTTCCATAATTTGAGAACTATGGAAATTTTGGAAAATCATGTTGTGGAAATAGTTTCAAGTGTCAATCTCGATCAAAGAAGGTTAAACATACCCTCTGTTTTGCAAGTTGTCACTATTTGGATAGAAGAAGATTTATGCTCACAGCCTACTAAACGAGACATCCTTATATATAATCACTCTAGAATAAGTCATAGACTCCAATATTATTTCGGCTGTTATGACCCATTCCCATATCCATTATTATTCCCATACGGCGACGTAGCTTGGCACCAAAGTATAAAGAAAAAAGACTACACCGGAGCACATATAAACGACAATAAAGATCTCAACTTGGATCCCAGTTTAGTAATTTCTACTCCTGAGTTACTTCATAATGAAACTGAGGGTGCATACTATAACTTTATTTTTATATAGTTTGATTTGATTTTCTATGCAACTATTTTATTTGTAAAATATTGCAATACAATTTTATTTTTATTTTCATTTCACAGTGAACTCCAGACCAATGAAAAATTGTGTATTTTGCCGTGAATATTATTGCTATAAACTTCAAATTAGAGTCGTCCTAAATTCCATCTTATTACATTCAGGTAGGCTATTGCAATAATATATTATGGATATGTATGTTAAATTGGAGACACAAAGGCTGGATTTTATTCGTTTTAGGCAAGATGAGATACGCTCTGAACTATATCAAAGGATAATCGATTTCGTAGGTATAGGTGAAACATCTGCTTCCAACATCAACCAAAGGGTTGTTCTTCCTACGTCTTTTATAGGGGCCAAGAGATATGCGAAGGAGGTATATGGACGCAATGGTGATAGTTCAACATTTTGGAAAGCCGAACATTTTTCTAACTATTACTTGTAATCCTAATTGGTCAGAAATTGAACAAGAGCTTCGATTTAATGATGATGCACATAATATACCTAATCTTACTGTGCGCGTTTAGAGTGCCTTAAGAATAAGATAATGAAAAATAGATATTCGGTCACGTTGCTGCATTTGCTTATGTTGTTGAGTTTCAAAAATGAGGACTTCCCCATGCTCATTTTCTTGTAGTCTTACAACCAACTGCAAAATTGATAGACCCACTGTCTTTTAATTCCTTTGTGTGTGTTGAGCTTCCACCCAGCTTTGTATATTCTCACTTGTACAAAGTTATTGTGAAAGACATGATGCATGGTCCATGTGGTGATATGAACCCAAAGAACGTGTGCATGGATGTGGATGGTAAATGCAAAAATAATTACCCCAAGGTCCTTTGTGATTATACTTCGTATGGAAAAGACTCGTATCGAGAATTTCAAAGGCGTAATGATGGAAAGACGACCATGGTTAGATGACACCATTTAGATAACCATTGGGTTGTACCATATAATCCCTACTTGCTTGCTAAATTTGACTATTATCTTAATGTTGGGCTTAACCATTAAAGCTATGAAATATTTATATAAATACATATACAAAGGACACGATAGTATTGCAATTCAATTCAATAACACTAAATGAAAAAATGATGTTAATGAGATTGAAAGCTTCCAATCAGAACATTGGGTATCTACTCCAGAGGCGATTTGGTGCATAAACGACTTTATTCTAGACGAAATATATCCACCAGTCATCACTCTGCAACATCATTTGGAAGGAAAGCGATTGGTTAAGTTTAATAAGAAGGAGACACTACAAAATGTAGTTGACAATGGAATGTCATCTAAATCCATGTTAACTGAATACTTTAAAATGAACAAGAATGATGATTTAGCTCGCACTGTCTTGTATAGAGGATTTCTTGAGCAATTTGTCTGGAATCTACAAGTAAGAAGATGGACATGAAGAAAAAAACATATGGTCATTGGCAGAATTGTTGCAGCGAGTCCATTAGAAGGTTACAAATATTACCTTCACTTGCTCCTAAATCGCATTAAAGTTTGTACATCTTTTGAGGAACTCAAAACTATCAACAGTGTTTATGTTTCATCATATAGAGAAGCAGTTGTATTGCACATGCTACTAGATGAAGACAACAATTTATAATTATGCTTGGAAGAAGCATCAACGTATGAAATGTTGTTTAATTTGTTATGATTATTTGATAGAATATTAGTGCATTGTAACCTTGATAATCCTGGTCATTTATAGGAAAAGTTCAAAAATGAAATGTGGCAAGATTTTGAGCGTATGCAACTTCTCTCAATTGAAGTTGATTTAAAAGGATTGCAACATATCAACACAATTTTAGAGTCGGCGGGAAAGCATGTTTCAGATTTTTCTTTATTTGATTATCCAATTACTTTTGATAACGGTTATAAGTGCACAAGAGAAATAAATGAGGAGTTAGGAATCGTTGTTGATATTAATGACTTGGAAGTTGTGTCGAAGTTGAATCCTGCTTAAAAATATGCATATGATATAGTATTTGATAAAGTTTTTAAAAATAAATTAGCTTCATTTTTCATAGATGGTTCAGGTGGTAAAAGGAAGACCTTTTCATATATAGCAATATTGGCAAAAGTTAGATCTTAAAAAATGATTGCATTGGCAACTGCATCATCAGGTGTAGCCGCATCATTATTAACTGGTGGTTGAACGACGCATTCTAGATTCAAATTATTGATAAATATTGATGGAAACAGAACATGCAACATTAGCAAACAATCAATGTTAGCAAAGTTACCATTGAAAATATATTTGATTATTTGGGATGAAGCACCAATGTCAAATAAACATAGTATTGAAGCACTTGATTATATGCTTAGGGACATTACAGATAACAACAAACCTTTTGCGGTAAAGTTATTTTTTGTGGAGATTTCAAATAAGTGCTTCTTGTAATACCAAAGGGTAACAAGCATAATGTAATGAAATCGACTCTTATAACATCATATATTTGGCCAATATTGAAAAACAAATCAAGTTAGTTGATAATATGAGAGCAAGACTTGATCCTGGTTTTTCTGAATTCATAGTTCAAGTTGGTAATGATACAAAAGAAGAAATTTCAGGCAATCTCATTGTTATTCCTTCAAACATCAACATATCTTATTTTAATGAGGGGATTTCATTAGATGATTTGATAACAATTGGATATCACAATTTAAAGGAATATGCAGATCAAATTAGTTCAATGTCAAGTCGTGCAATCTTAACGACAAAAAACGAATATGTTGATGAAGTGAATGCCTTAATTATTCATCGATTTCCTGGTGAAGTGGTTAGGTAATATAGTTTCAATGAACCTCTTGATGATAATGACAATTTTATTAATCTTGAGTTTTTAAACATCTTGAATTTGAGCGGTTTCCATTTGAATGAGTTGATGTTGACGAAGGATAGCCCATTTATGCTCCTACGCAACATTAATCCATTAGAGGGCTTATGCAATGAAATACGATTGATTTATCGAAGATTCCAAAAAAAATTCATTGACGTTGAGATTGCCACTGGTCATTGCAAAGGAAAACGAGATTTTTTTCCTAAAATACATTTCATTACTAATGATCAAGATAAGTCGTCGTTTAAATTCAAAAGGAGACAATTCCCTATTTTTACTGCGCTTTGCAATGACCATTAATAAAGCACAAGGACAGACATTGGACTTTGTTGGAGTTTATCTACAAGAACCAGTATTTTCTCATGGTCAACTTTATGTTACACTTTCACATGCTACAACAACCACTGCAATCAAAGTTCTTATCAAGCCTTCTTACAGCAATCACACAAACCAAATAAAGAACATTGTTAACAGAGAATTATTGTCCCTCGCAAATGTTCCTTCTGAGGAATCACTTTAGTTCAATGGTAAGCTTTAAAAAAACATTATAATATGTTGTTATTTGAAGCTTTAATGAAGTTTCTATTGTATAATATTATTTAATTTATTATATTCTTGATTTTTCTCACTGACTTGTTTACGCAACATTGTTATTTCATTTTTACACTATATTAAGTTATTTGTCCATAACTACATTTGTTATTCATTTTTTCACATTTTTTTCAAGTTCTCAACATGGATTTTTAGCATATAGCTCATTGACAATCTTTAAAATTATGTTGAAGTCTTAAAAAGGCATTTCATTGCTTCAGAATTTAATTAGTATGAATCCCGATCTTTCAAACAAATAAAAGTTGAAATTGGTACTACTCGAATATATTAATCTTTTTCTCATTCCATTGCATTAAGTTTAAAAACTCACCTTGGTTCTCCCATTGCAAGATGTAGACTCGATAAATCTTCGCTTTCTTTTCAGGTCAAATGGACGAGGAAAAAGTTGTTGGGAGGGGAACATTTGTACATGTTTATCTAGGATTCAACATGTATTACTCGAATATATTAATCTTTGTCTCATTCCATGCTAAATCTTTTGCATATTCGATTTACTATTTGATGTCTCATTTGTTGTTTTGACAATGAAAATGACCAAATTTGCGAAATAAATGAAGTTAGGGTTATTTCTGATTGCTAGCATAAAATAAAATGTCTACAACAACTTAATCAAGTATTCTCTCACTTTCATTTAGGTTAACCAAATAGCTGCTCTAAAAAAATATTCAACAATAAACTACCTCATTGGTCTTAAAGACACTACTAGAGGGTGAAGTTAGGAAAACATTAGTGCTCTTATCAATCTTGAAGCCTTTTACCTCATTGGTGTTCCTCCGAGCATGTTGTTAGCTTTTGTTATCAAATATAGAGGACACGTTTGTTTTATATTTTTTTTTACTTCTTATATACTATTTATTCTAGACTATACAATCTATATTCATGGCATAAAACCTCAACTTTAAGTTATTTGTTGCGTATTGTGTTGAAAATAATAATTCGACGATGTGCGGCAATTTTCATGACAAAATTACTTGCAAGTGCTATAGCTAGGAATTAATTATATGCGAGTAGGACCCTTTAAACTTACTACGATGTGAAGTCAGGGTTTCATTGTTTGTTTATTAAAGAAATGGGAAAGCTATGGTGATGACCGGTGAAAATGATTTCAACTTGGTTCCTTTTCATTTATAACAAAGATAACAAAGATTTGTTCTTTTTAGATATGTGTAAATGACTGATGATGATGATCATGTCATGGTGTTGCATCATATTTTGTTTGAGTTGTCACTCAATGATTTGTTTATTTAATTATTCATTAGCATTGTAGAATTTTTTATGCTTTGTTTTTTTTTTAATGTTATTGACTTTAGACATTGAAGGGAAATCTGAGCTTTGAGTTAGAAAGGCTTGATATATAGCTTTGTAGCGAAGGGCACTACCGTATTGGCGAACCATACGTCGTTTTTTATGAACTTTAGTACCATTGTATTTCAGTGCTTACAGAAACTTCCATCAAGCAACAACAATTATAAATACTCATGTGATGGCTACACATTCAACTTCCTGATAGGCAATGAATTTGGTGAGGTCTATTGAACGTTACAAATTTAATTTTTATTTTTTCTAGCAAAATATAGTGTCGGCTTTTCTTTTCATAATCATTTCTCGGCAAAGTTTTTTTTTATTTTTTACACATTTTTTTGGAATTGCAGTTTTCCTCGTTATTGTTGATGAATCTATTGGAATGAATGCTTCATTTCTATCTCTTATGAGGGTGAAGGATGATTTTAGACAATGTTATGGGGCAAGTATTGAAAATGGGGATTGACACCCCGTTGTAGATGAAGAGGAGGATGATTTATTTGAAGACAAATTCAGTATTGCATACAATTTTGATAGGGAGTTCAAGTGCGTGTAGTGTCTTACATTCTATTGATTTATAAAAAAGAAATTTACATTTCATTGTTGTTATGAAAAGTTTCTTAAAATTTGCTTATTATGAATGATGATGTCGGAAATGTATTTTGTTAAAACATGCCAAGGCTTAAAGACCACATGCTTTATTGCACAAACCATCTTTAAGAGATTAATAAACTATCCAAAATGAAGACACGAATAAAAAAAGTGAAAGGCATAATGATAGAATTAAGGGAAATAAACTTCTTGAAAATTCTATCAAGTTTCTTGTTCTTCCACTACATGGTTCAATGCTAATTGTCAATAAACGTGAAATATTTAATAAACCACCAAGTAGCATGAGGTAAGGATGTTCATCTTTATGTTTATGTTTGATGTTGAAACTTGAGGTAAGAAGTTTACTTCAGTCCTTATGAGTCTTGGCCAAGTCCATTCATTGGTATCTTCTGTTTCCCCCTATTTTGTTATTTTAAGCTTTTTACAACTGCAAGGTGAACAATATCCAATGAAGCTTCTGCCCAACTTCTTTTTTATTGTTAGTTCGGTATTCTACCTCTCCCAGTCCCTAGGCGTCGGAGTGCATTTATTTAATAACAAGTTCGAAATAGAAATAGAGGAAATGTCTTTAGAAGCTTCAAAGTTTAGAGTCCGGGAAATGTTATTTTGAAAACCTTGGGCTTTATTTGGTAATGTCTTTGATGTTTTTTATTTGTTTGTTTGTTTGTTTATTTGTTTTCTTTTTCTTTTTTTGATAAAAGGATGCGCCGAGGCGGTACTCCATAAAATGTATTTGATGTTCATGTTGGTGGTACCAATTTTTTGTAGATGTTTTGAAGATCTGAATATGTTTTTAATAAGTATTTTTTAGTATCTCTTGACGAAAAAATGTGCTTGCAACGAATATCGTAGAGAGTAGTATCACCATAGATGATGATGTGTATGTTATAGACTGTGAAAAGGTAAAGAAAACAACTATGATGCTTTCAACAAGCTGCCTTGTTTGTTACCATCATGGGTATCCAAGGCTTCTGCACATCAGGTAAATATAATATCTATATAGTGAAAACCAATTAGCTCTCTCACCCTTTTTTGCCTAATTAAAGAGTGGGATTCTTTAAATACGTAAATTCGAAGTTGTGTTTTATAGAATATGTTGTATGTTGGACCACTTTACTATTGCTCAAACCCAAAAGCAACTGATGGGTGCTCTCATATGTAAGACCAGCCACTATGAAAGGAACTCTAGCAATTTTTTAAGGCCTTATCAAAGCCTTCTAAAATCATGATTTGTAAGTAACGCTTGATTTCTTGTGTTTAATTGGTCATCTGAACATAGAGTACAAGGAACTTAAAAAAACAAAATAATAAAAGTGGAATCATTTTAGGAGAGAATCTATGTCTATTGGAATTTGAGAAACAAAGAGGTAGTCATCTTATAATTAATTTGAAAAAAAAAACTAACTTGAATATAGAATATAGCCAGTGAAATGTTGTACATACTTGTAAATATACTTTCAAAGTTTTGATTTATGTGTATATGTTTAAGATTTAAAGTTTAACTTTAGTATTAGCCTAATTATAAACATTTTTCCGAGGCTTCATACCTTATAGGGCCATAGTTGTTTTTTTGCACACCTTTTCACTTGTATGTGGATGTGTTATGTATTAGTGTTAATTTAAAAGATAAAGCCATATAACCAATTTGTCCCTGAAGATTTTATTTGTTTATTGATGTTGTGATAATGTTTAGATACGACGACGAGCAAGTCGTGTGCAACCCAAAGTCTGTTACAGGTTGTACCAAAAATAATTTATGATGCAACGCCTCAATATCGGCTACTTAAAATTCTCCGGACTTTGTTGCAAGAATTATGTCTCCATATCAAAAGTTTGCAACTTGGAGCTGTTTTATCAATTTTAGCAAAAGCTCTTCAACCGTCTGATCCTCCTTCAGTGCAAAATGCTATTGAGCTTCTTAAAACCATTGGGCCTATAGATAACATGGAAGAGCTCACTCCTCTTGGTATGAACATAGTAATTCTAATATGTTTTCCTTAAGGATTTGATGACTTAGCCTATTTTGTGAATGATTTGTTTGCATCAATAGGTCGTCATCTACACACTGTACCTTTGGACCCTCACATTGGAAAAATGCTTCTCATTGGATCTATCTTTCAATGTCTTAATCCTGCATTAACAATTGCATCTGCTCTTACCTATCGTGATCCATTTTTTTTATGCCAATAAATAGGAAAGAGGATGTTAATGCTGCAAAAAAAAATCATTTGCTCAAAATTCTTACAGGTCATATTATATAATCAAATAGAGTTTATTATTTTCATATTTTGATGTTGTATTTTCAAGACTATTCTGGATTATAGATTCTGATCTTAGTTTATATAATGATGACATTGCACTTCTCAAAGCATTTGACTCTTTGATGGATACTAAATGTAATGGAAGAGATATATCATTCTGTTAGAATAATTTTTTGTCTCATGTTACCTTGTGGATTATGGAGAATATGAGAGACCAGTTTATGGATCTACTGTCAGGTAGAGGCTTTGTCAACAAAAGCAAAACTTCCATTCACAATTATAGTTGTTCGATAGCTTTTTTCTTTTAAACTAGTAGGCATACTCATGCCTTTATGTATAATTACTATTCCAAAACACCAAAAAAGTCCATAGATTTATGATGGCTATATATAAGCTAAATAATTTAGGAGCACAAGATATTTATATTAGTACTATTCATAACAAATCATAAGAATTCATCTAAACATCTTTAATTTTTTTTTAATTTTTTTTTCTTTAGGAATGTGGATTACATAATTTACATGAACTATTGCAATTACTGAAGCATATATTCCAAGAGAAAATTAGAGAAAAACAACAATGTCCAATCAATGAGAACCTTTCACTGTAGTTTGTCTCGTTATAACGACACTCCTCTTAGCAGAACAACATAATTATATATAGCATATTCACATTTTAACAAGGCTAGATATTTTAATAATCTACAACTACACCTATGGTATGACTACTGGGAATGCTATTTGAAACAGATAATCGTGTACTAATCGACACGTATATAGTATCATTTCAAATAGATTCAGTAGTACGTAAAATTACCTATCCAGAATTTAACAAAAGTTGTGCATCTGATGTGATCATAGTTGATCAATCAAATGTTGGCATTATTTTTTTAATGTGAAAGGAGATAGTGCTCTGAAAGTATATTAATGTATTTGGATATTCATATGTGGAACTAGATAGCTACTTACAAATAGATTAAGTATACAAAAACTTAGCTATGTACATACATTTGCCCGTTTATTATTAATTCTAAGGTAAAAATAAATGTAAAAGAAAACGAATGGAAAGAGCATCCGTTGTGCTCTTCGAGGTTGGCATACTTTTTTCAGCTTCATCACTGCACCTTTACTTATTAGCTAAGGAGACTTCTCCACCATGTCATTGTAGAGATCGATCCCCATTTCCAAGTTATATTTGTCGATTTAACTTGGAAATGGAAGGTTAAGCAGTGATTGTGATGACAAGGTTGCTGTGGTTTTGCAAATTGGGTTTGCTACATCTGGGTTTTTGCAAATTGGGTTTGCTGTGGTTTTACAAATTGGGTGGTGAAATTGATCAACCACACCACATTGAATGACAGGCCAAGGAGTCTCAATGTATGGGTGAAGGGGCATTTTAGCCCAATAAGTGTCCTCTAAAAAGGCACCCATGTCTTGAAACAGTCTTAAAAGCGCATCTTGTTCCATACAAGCTTCAACATCAATTGTGGTGGTAGAGTTGTTAACAGTGATCTCTTGAACTATAATGGACCCAAAAAGAAGAAAGTTAGAAGAAATGAAGAGTAGTAGTACCCCGACCATGAGAGTAGTAATACTACAAGTGAGAGAATAATGAAGGGCACTTGTTAATTGATGGTGCAAAAGTCCCAAGCATGTGTGCGACCTTATGCATTGGAAGACAATCAAATGACTGCCTCTTGGTACAAAGAAGACCTAATTGGAATGCTTTCTTAACTGCCCCAAGATCTTAACAAGTTGTAGATATATGAGGAAAGTTTATATTTTCTTACTAAATGCATAAGAATTTTTTCGAGTACATTAAGATTTTTTTTTCAATCATAATAATAATTTTTCAATGACTGTGCAAGTTATTCTTATAATATGATAAAGGGTTTTTTTTACCTTTTCCACAAAATAATTCAGGTACAAATCAAACACTACACAAAACTACAATATTGATGCCACACTGATGATAAATCATATCTACATATCAAGTAGTTACTATGCAAGTTGTAAAGTATATATTGTGGAGAGATAAGTACGAGAATTACAAAAGATATTGACAAGAGATAAGCACTATGATTGGAAGTGGAACACAAACGATTTGTAAAAAAAAAACCAATTATTTAAAAAGATAATGACAAGAGATATCACAACAATTACACAGCTTCATAAGTATCAACATAAACAAATTATAGAAAGATATTGAAGAGAGATAAGCACATATCTAAATAATTGTAATAAAAAAATAAATTGTATAGTAGAAGCTATATATAGCTAACTAATTAAAGCCATACATATTGTGCATTTAGGACTACTTTCAATTTGAATACACAGAGGTGTTCTTCTCTTTATTTGGTCATTTTTTAATGTTTTTAATCTCTTCAATCTTTCAATTACCTAGGTTTCCATTTTTTCTTTTTGTAAACCGTTCAATAAACTAATTAATTGATCAAACAGTAGAGTTCATAAATTCGATTTTCATTCTTTAATCCGTATCTTTCGTCGATACATTCTTCTTATCTCTTTATTATTTTTTTCTTCCAACTCCTTTCTTTAGTTTTTTTTATAACAAAATAATGCTTAGTATATAATTTTCATAATTTAACAAAACTATTTATTCATTTATATTAACTTTGTTTTATTTTTATTTTCAATTTAGTTTTTTTACATTTTTCATAAAACAATTTAAGTTATAAAAAACTATAGGCACGTTAACACCTTTTTATATCATGTATTATTATTATTATTATTATTATTATTATTATTATTATTATTATTATTATTATTATTATTATTATTATTATTAGTATTATTATTATTATTATTATTATTATTATTATTATTATTATTACTACTACTTTGTTATTATTATTACTACTGCTACTGCTGCTACTACTACTACTACTTTAAATTTTTAATTCATTACTAATCAATGTAAATTATTTTTTGTATCTTTTGCTTGAAAGCTAATCCTAATGGAGTCACCAATCACTATGATAAAAGATATTGGCACAACGAATGACACTCTCAAAGTCAAAGTGAGAGTATATATCAAAAAAATGGAGTTCACCAAATCCGAAAAATAACGACATACTTCTTTCGATGGACGTCATTCTACTAGATGAGAATGTGGATATTGTATTATATTCTTTGATTATTAAGAATCTTTCAAAATACTAGTGATATCTTGGTATATTTTTCTTTTACTATACTTGAGGGTGTACTTAACATATCTTTTATAGGATGATCACATACAAGCGACAATCCAAAATTATTTGGTTCCAGATTTTGATCACCTTTTAGAAGGAAAGATTTATGAAATATCAAACTTTGAGGCGAAAAGAAAAAACCTTTATAAAGTAGTAAACCACAATTATACCATTTCTTTTATGGTCAATACAACTGTAAAAGAATACTTCGGCGATTTACAAATATGACAAAACAAATTTGAGATTGTAGATTTCCATGAATTGTCTGGCATTCAAAGTCAATTTTCTGGTAAGGAAAAACAAATTAATGGTTAATATTAATAGTCTCGCATGCCATTATTTTACTTTTAATTATTTAATTTATTATTCTATAATCTAATAAAAAACTATTATTCTACAGATATATTAGGCCATGTAATTGGTGCGAGCGATATAAATGATCATATCATACATGGAAAGCTGGTTAAGAAACTCGTTTTGTGAATTAAAGATATCATGTATGGTTTAGTTTAATTTTTTTTTAAAAAATGAGTGTCTAATTTGTTTTAATACATTATATATTTCTATCATGAATGTATGAAATCTTGTAATCACTCTAATGAACCATTTAATTTTTTTCCAAGAATAACGAATTCACTGCTACACTTTGGGGTCAAAGAGCAATCAAAGTCAAAAGCATTATCACAATCGACGAAGCCCCAACGATCATTATCACTTCGAACACGATTAAGACATTTAAAGGTACTTCAATAATGACTAAGGAAAAATTTATATTCAAACACAATGTTAATAAGTTTCACTTTATGTGACATGTTTTAATATATTATAATTAAAAATAATTTTTGTTCCAGGTCAATTGTCGCTTTCATCGACAAATGCAACGAAAGTTTATGTCAATCCCATTGATCCAGAAGTTGAGTCAATTTTGAAAAGGTAATACTTGGTTTATTAGGATAAATTATTAAATAATAATATATAAAAGATATAAACACATAATTCGATTTGTTCTTCATCCCATTGTGCCAGTTGCAGACACTCATTAGGGAAAATTAAAAGTTGAGATGATTGAAGAAGAAAAATAAGAAATACAAATAGATATAATCAAAATGGAACAAATCAAAAGACAGAAGTCAAAAAATAACAAGGTAAAATGTTTTATATTTTAAATATAATTATATTATTATATATATGTTTTTTCATAGATATTATTATATAATGTAAAAAATTCTTATCACATCTATTAAAATTGTTCAAAATTAATTGATTCATACGGCTGGTACAGTTGATGAAATGCGAAGTCACAGTTGATAAAATATTAATTCCATGGAACTATTCTTCGTGTGGACATTGTCATAAGAGCTTAAATAATAACTCGGATCCAACATATTTATGTGGCAATCCCAATTGCAACAAAAGTGGAGTAGTACCAGTAACAAGATATTAACATAATTTTCTATTTCTTTCGTTTTGTTTTTAATAAATTATAAAAATGTTTTTCTAGGCTAAGGTTGTAAGTACGAGCAATAGATGATTCGAGAAGCGCAATATTTGTTTCGTTTGAAAATATTGTCCAAAACATTATAGGTTAAGAGGTCGTAAGTAAAATATTGACAAATGCATCGTCGGTGAATTTTAAAATATCAAATATAATTTAATTGTTGTTACAACCTTATTTTAAAAAAATATAACTTACATTTATTTCTCATATTTTCTTTTTCTTCAACTAGGATATAGTTCCATCTGAATTGAGCGAATTGTTAGAAAAACTTTTGCGTTCCAAGTTAAACTCTCATACTTCAATTTGATTTGAGGGATGGAAGATTACACTGTTTCAAAATACTTCATGCAGAGACTATAGATAAAAATCATCTAAATGAGGTATTTATAAATTTTTTATAATAATTCTAAAATCATGGATTTTATTAAGTAAAACAACACAAATTAAATATATTATAATTTCTTATTTATATATGTTTTGAAATTGACACGAAGAAAATATGGACATTAAAACAAATAAAGAAGGCAATGTAGACATGGAAATCAAAAGAAGAAAAATGGTGCTGATTTTGAAAAGTCACAGAAGAACAAACAGGGAAAAATTGCTATTTGATTGAGTAAGCTAGACTTCGTTAATTTATAAATTGGATTATATTAAATATTTTCTATCTACTCATATGGTAAGCTATACTAATGAAATACTTTTTCTTCTTTTGCATCAATGACAATGAGGAACAAGAATCAACAATAATGTAGATTTAGTATTTTTTTTTTCCGTTTTAATTAGTTTAGATTTTTTTTCATCATTATATACTTTCGTTTTTCTTTTATATTTTTATGTTATTTATGTTAATGTGGGGTTTGCTAGTGTTAGGTGTAGGATTAAGAGTTTATGAATATATGATTATGATTACTGTGCTTTGTGTTGAAAATAGACTTTGTGAAGATAACTATTGTAATTAGTTTATTATTTTTTATGTCACCTAATCCCTTTTACTCATGTATGATTCAGGTAGCATATATTTTCTTCTCTTGCTGTTTTTTTGTTCTAATTTACACTCTATAAAAAAATTTGTAAGACGAAATGACTCATTTTACCAAATAGTATCTATTTATAAATTTAAAAACATCTTTTGGGATTGATTTCTCATTTGCTTTGAATATTGTAGATAGTGCTAATTTATGGAATTCCTTTTGGTTTATATTGTTCCAAACACTTAGCTATTGATTCAAATTTTTGGGGAAAATTTTCTTTTATACAAATTTTTTTTTTAAAAGAATTAATTGGTCTAGGTAGCCTTAATAAATTTTCGCGAGTGTAGCGGGCGGGCTCGTTCGTGCGTAGCATGTACACAAAACTAGTGTATATATAAATATATATAGAGGCTCAGGCTATTCAGACCCCACTTTTTACTCATTTTACCCCGTTTTAATTTTTTTTTTGCCACAAGTGAAATGACCCAATTACCCCCCATATAAAAGAGTTTTTACTCAAACATACCCCACTCACCCCACTCACCATACCCCAATCACCCCTCTCTCAAAATTGCGTTCTCACCACAAACCCAAATCCGACAAAATTCGAGCAAAACCATATCGATTCGACACCATGAGTGCATTCATCATCTCTTTAGTGTCGATTTCGAGGTTTTTTTATTTTTTAATTTATTTTTGAGTTGGTATCGTTTGTGATTTTGTTGTTGAGTTTAGGGCTTCGATTTAGGGTTAAAATTTGCATTCTAGGTACAAAGCCTTGATGAAATAGTTAATATCAAGTGATTCCGAGCAAAACCCACTATTTTTTGTCATTATCATGTATTTTTTAGGAGTCTTGAAGATTTTTTGTTCGTTCTTGTTACTTACGGGGGTCGGCCACATGGGACACACATGGCCAACACCTCTTTAGAGTCTCAGTTGGATCCCTCCGTGATCAATTAAAATCGAGTTCACTTCGTATTATTAGTCAGAGCCAGCCAAACCTCGCGGGCAATGCTTTTTCACTTTTTGGACACAATGCGACCATACTTGACCTTGTTCAGCGAAAAAACATTCCTACAACATTTGTTGACTTAGTACGACTAAAATTGAGAAATAGAGAGGATTGATGAATGTTGGGATAAAGGTAGGAGATAAGGTAAATATTTATTGAAGGTGAAGGGTAGTTTTAAAATTATTAACAAAAAGGTGGGGTAAAAGAAGTAATTTTTTTTTTAAAATGGGGTACAATGAAACAACGGGTTAAAAGAGCAAAACATGAGGTCGGGTTAAAAGAGCAAAACATGAGGTCCAAGTGTGGGAGAGAGAGAGAGAGAGAGAGATGGGTACGTACGTGTAAGTCCGACGTTACGAGCTGATCAGCCAAGTCCGATCTCTCCCCTAAAGACTCGGACCTCTCTCTCTATTCATTTTCACAAACAAAACCCACAAAGACCATTTCACACTTCTTTTGATTCTTCTCTATTGGAGTCTCTAAATGCTTGAAACATAGAGAGATTCATAAACTGTACGTGATTCAATCAATAACAACAACTACGAATGGCGTGCATGAAGTTGGGTTCAAAATCAGATGCATTTCACCGCGAAGGGCAGACGTGGTTGGTGCCCATTGTTTGCTATTCATGATTCACACACACACACACACACACACACTAAAGGTTACTGCGACTCAAATGTGCTTGTGAGTGTGTATTGGATCATCATGGGTTTCCGCAAATTTTTTCATTTTTAATGTTTCAGTGTTTAACTTTGTAGATTTCAAGGGTTTTTCTGGTATAATCAAGGAGTTGTGCAATTACCCAGTTGTTTGGCGTAGTATTTGATTCGGTTACCTTAAATATTGATCATTCTAGTCTGAAAAAAAAGGGGCCAAAGGGAGTTTTCATTGTTGCAAATTTATGTATGGGTAATTTTCTTTTTTGAATGGTAGGACAAGATCAGTAATTTTTTTTTTTTTTTTTTTACTGTAGGATCAGATTAGTATTTTAATGTCTATGTACAGGTTCTTGGAATCTTTTTGTCTTTGGTTTGTTCTATTGTTTTTTAACCATTTCCCTTTTTGAACAGAATGGAGATAAATGATGAATCTAAAAAGAGATGAGGAATAAAATAATTCCCCGTGTTTAGCAACACTATTGTATAATCTAGCTGAAAGCTAAAAAATTAAGAGCTTATAATCTAGAAATTGAACGCTACCTCAAGTGGCGTCCAAATTTTTAGGGTTAATCTAGATTGTTTTTATTTATTTTAATTTTTTTTTTGAGTTAAAACACAGCTTATAGATCCAGACTCCCGATTAGAAGCTGAATTTTAAGTTAGTTTGTTCTTGCCAAGCACAGCGTAAATCCTACAAAGGGGCAATGCAATGCAGCGAAGAACAAAATCTAATGATTATTCTGATGTAACTTCTTTCCTCCTCCACTTTCATGGTAAAACAAGCACCAAGCATGTCTTTTTTTGCAGGCTTTGCAGAACTGGGCTGCCGAGTGACATCACAGTTGAAGTTGGAGAAGTATCCTTTCAACTTCACAAGGTGTGTTTGATTCCCTCCCCCCATCTCTTACCAATTTATAACGCTAATTAAGCTTGTTGTTTATTGTCTTATGATTGGATCTAATGGTGATAACGCGTTCTTGATTTTTGTAGCCTCAAAAGTTTTTAAAGTTGAAGATCTAAATTCTAGAGCTTGGTTCTTTTTTTTTTTTTATAGTTTCCATTACTCTCCAGAAGCGGGCTTTTGGAGAAGTTAATTGAAGACTCCGTGGGTGAGGATGTGCCAAACTGTGTCGTGCAGCTGCACGACATACCTGGTGGAGCCAAAGCTTTTGAGCTTGTCGCCAAGTTTTGTTATGCTGTTAGAATTGAGGTCACTGCTCTAAATGTAGTTAGTCTCCGTTGTGCTGCAGAGTACCTTCAGATGACTGAAGCTTACGGGGAGGGCAATCTCATCAAACTGACTGAGGATTTTCTTGATGACATATTTGGGAGTTGGGTTGATTCCATAAAAGCTCTTGAATCATGCGAAGAGGTACTCCCACTCGCTGAAGAGGTCCACATTGTCTCTAGATGCCTCAATTCCTTGGCGGCTAAAGCATGTTCAGATCCGAGTTTGTTTGGTTGGCCTGTGCCTAAAAACAATACTATGCAGAGCCCAGGTGGTACTGTCTTCTGGAACGGGATTGCCACTGGAAGTAAACCGCGATCAATGGGCGAGGACTGGTGGTACGAGGACGTGTCTTTCTTAACTTTGCCCTTATATCGAAGGCTGATCTTGGCAGTTGAAGCAAGAGGGATGAAGCCACAGAGGATAGCTGGCGCTCTCATGTTTTACGCAAAAAGGTATTTACCTGGAATGAGCAAATTCGAAAGCTTCAAGGAGAACATCGGACGCACTAACCATGCCCCTGCTATTTCATCCCCTTCAGAGGGAGATCAGCGAGCTCTTCTTGAAGAAATTGTGGGGTTACTTCCAAACAAAAGGGGTGTTGCTTCAACAAAATTCCTATTCAGGCTGCTGCGAACAGCGATAATTTTACAGGCTAACCTGTCATGTAGAAGTAACTTGGAGAAAAGGGTGGGATCTCAGATGGATCATGCCCGATTGGACGATCTTCTCATACCAAATACTGGCTATGCGGTGGAGACTCTTTATGATATTGATTGCGTTCAAAGGATTCTCGATCACTTTATGTCAATAGAACAGGCTAAGTCTGGGGCATTTTCCCCTTGCATAGTCGACGAGGGGCAATTGATGGACGACACTCCAATCCAGACACCCATGACAATGGTAGCTAAATTAATCGATGGGTACCTTGCGGAGTTAGCACCGGATGTCAACTTAAAGCTCACAAAATTTCAAGCACTTGCTGCTGTCATTCCTGATTATGCTAGACCCCTCGACGATGGGATTTATCGTGCTATTGATATATACCTGAAGGTAAATCTCCTTTTGATTTGCTTTTCATTTAGTTGAAAATCTTTTACTGGTCAATTGGTCAGGGTTGATTCTAAAACTATTAGGAGGGTCGCACCCTTTCTGTTTGTGAGTTCAAAAGCTTTTTGTTTTCTTTTACGACCAAAAAACATATAGTTGTTGCTTTTTAGTGAGACTAAGCTTTGCCTCTTATATCTAAGTTATCAATTGTGCTTACAAGGTGTAAGTTTTTTGACTTACAGGCACATCCCTGGCTTACAGACTCCGAGAGGGAACAACTATGCAGGCTCATGAACTGCCAGAAGCTCTCATTGGAAGCTTGCACGCATGCTGCCCAGAACGAGAGGCTGCCACTTCGAGTGATAGTGCAAGTTCTGTTCTTTGAACAACTTCGCCTTCGCACTTCCATAGCAGGATGGTTCTTTGTCTCAGACAACTTGGAAAACTCTCAGGGACAAACTGAGAACATTGCACCCCCAAAGAATGACGCAGCCATTCAGATGGACTCAGGCAGTACAGAGAAGGGAGACCATGTTCCTCGCGTCAACGACATGAAGACAAGAGTGCGCCAACTTGAAAAGGAGTGTTTGAACATGAAACATGAACTTGAAAAGCTGGGAAAACCAAAGGGTAGTTGGAATATCTTCTCCAAGAGATTCAGGTTCAGGAAATCATCAGAGCCCCACAACGCTGGAGCTTCAAAAGCTTGCGACTCCAAAGACCCTCGGAGATCGTCATGTTATGATGGTGATCAACATCAACATTGCGAAAGCGGGGTCATGCCCAATTAAATTATGAACTGAGTAAAGTAGCTATATCAATGTTCTTATGGTCTGTTGTTTAATCTGGTTTTCATTATTTTTCTTTTGTTTGACAATTTGTTGTTCATTAACAGTGGCATGGCTGTTAATTAGTATTGGTGTACCCTTGATAGATGGTCTGTAATCCAATTCATTTATGATTTATTGTTTCGTCAAAAATTCATGATCTGCTTTGTCATTTTAATTTATCTGCTAGAGTTTCTCTCTCTCAAGTTTCCTTGGCAGTGTTACTGTGCTTGTATGACTTATCCGATACTGTACGTTATAAATCAAGTTTGTTTCACTTTTTTTGTTTTTTTGTCAGAAGGTTTAGTTCACTTTCTAATAAAAACTAAGACTTCACAATTTCCAAGTTAGGCATCCGTTTTGATTTCAAAAAGGAAACGAGAAAAAAAGTGTTCTATATAGTAAAGTTATGGCTCCTAAATCTTAATCTCGGGTAAGGTGAGGCATAAAAAACATATACGCCTCATTGCCTCCAATATTATAGAAAAAAAAATTATGGTGTGCTAGTGCCTAGTTTTACAACAAGTTGTCACAGTGCGGCATTGTCCTCATCAGCAGAAGGACGGTGGGCACTCCCAAAGAGTTCTTGATGCGTATGCATTTAAAGTCGCAGATAGACAAATGATGTGAAACCCAATTTGGAGGCGTGAAAAGGTATGATCTGCAAAGTTATAACTAGATCCCTCCAAGGATCCACCGTGGGCATTTCATCCTCACCATCAGAGACGGGACGGGGGCGGTATTAGCCCTCCCACCATGGAGAATCCTCATAGGGATTTCTCACTCCATCTAGTGGGGATTCCTACGGTGATCTTGAATATTCAATGTAGAAATTAATCAAAATCATTAAATCTTATATTTTTTCTATTTTTTATGGTAAATGCTTCACAAAATTTAAAAACTGATTTACAATTGCGAAGATAAAACTTTTAATGAATTTAATTTGAGATCTATAATGTATTTGATCTCTTTTTTTAAATATCATGTGAAAAATGATGTGGGTGGGGATCCTTGCTGGGTGGGGTATGAGGGTCTAAATTCTCCATAGGAGAATTTCAAGTGAGGAATCCCCACCCCTGCCATAATTAGGGATGGTGATGGAGATTGCATTCCCCGCCCCAAACCGCCTCACCTCCGTCCCTTGGTATAATGAGATGTAATATCTAATTGCTAATCCGATTAGGTTTTCGAACAAATTCATAGTCGCACTATACTAATATTAAATCACATTCATAGTTAAATTCATGACGATGACCGCTAAGGGCACCCCACCTTTCACGAAGGCACCCAACTTATTTGTAAAAATTCCAGCAAAAATGAAAAAGACCATTTTGCCCCTGTAAATATAATGGTTCCCTCAAACCATTTTGACAAGGAGTTAGGGCACCCCACCACCAAGCTTGAACCACAAAGCCACATTGCGTTTGGCGAAGAGTTGATCGATTCTTGCGGATTGATATCATCCGACAGCGAGGTAACAATGTTTGACAACCATATTCGGGTTTTTTAGAACTGTTTAGTTGTGTATAACTGTGAAAATGATGATTTGTTTGTCAACGTAGGGTTTGGTAATTTCTTCAAATCCGAAGTTGTTTCCACTATATAATGGAGGATTGTAATGCTTCGGTGCCAGAGGAGGTCGTCCTTGAGGTAATTTTGCAATTTTTTTGTGTTTTTTATGCGGTTATCCGAAGTTTCGTCTCGGGTGCGCGATTGTTTCGGCCTCGCAGACCGATATGTATAGTAATGTCTCGGCATAGAGGACCGAGAGGTTTCACGTAGTCACGGATCGGTACGACCAGGAAGAGTACTTGAGTAACTCTCGGTAGTACATGAGCGAGACTCTGAAGAAAGTTTCGGACCTGTACAACCGAGAACCTATTTTTTTGGGTTTTTTTGTGATTGTGCTGTACATTTTGGTTGATTATAATGTTACACTGTTTGTATTGCAGGTAATGTCGTTATCTAGTAATTTTCCAGACTACAAGGACACTTTTACACCTTCTAAACCATGCCCCTCTCAAGAAGCTGTTATTTCATGGCTTCAAATGATTGGTGGTGAGAACAAGTTTGTGTTAGTAACGAAGCGCTCGGATGCCGGGGGCATTAAGCGCAGGGGAAGGGTGAAAATTGCCTGTGAGAGGTTCGGGACATATAGGGGACTGGCTCAGAGAGTAGGGAAGGGGAAAACGACAAAACTTTTAAAGAAATCAAGGAATGATGAAAAGGCGAGGACTCACACTGGTACGAAGAAATGTGGATGCCCTTTCCAAATTAACGTCAAGGAAAATGCTGACTCCTTATGGTATGTCACTGTGATTTGTGGGAGGCACAATCACGACACCGCAGGAAGATTGGATACGGGGGACGAGGAAGTCGAGGATGGGGGGGAGGACTGAAAGTGAGCAACTCAGGGAGATTAGTCCACCTTCGTCTTTTGTGGAGTGCGAGCGGGAAGTTGAGGATGCGGGTGGGAGGACACCGGGGTCTCCAATCGGAGGCACCCCAGTGTCGAAGAGAAAACACGATGATGACGATTCTTCGACGAGACGGGTGGAGAGCGGATTTGATTCCTCCCACTCCACAAAAGAGGCCTCCACTTATAGGCAGAAGAAAGGCAAGGTTGTTCCACAAATGCGTCATGCCAGTCGACGCACGCAAAATGGATCTAACATGGATTATGGTCATTGCTTAGAACCGGATTGGTTGCAACATGTTGAGGCCATTATCAATGTGGTTTCCGATGGAAATTGTGGATATCGGTGTATAGCCTTTGGGCTTGGACTTGCCGACGTAGACGGGTAGAGGATTGTGCGTAGAAGGATGTACGATGAGATTCTCGGGTATGAAGACCTTTGGTTGGAAGTACTTGGCTCGAGTTTCGAGACTGTTAAGAATGCAGTGCATTGCCCAGAGAAGCAAGATGAGGCATCTTTCAAAGAATAGTTGACACTTCCAGACATGGGATTGTTAGTATCCACCGCATTCAATGTCATTCTCGTCAACCTCTCGCATGGGAGTGCCTCCACATTCCTACCTATACGTAGTACTCCACCGTCGTCATCGCACAACGGACTTATCATTGCAATAGCAAATGAAAGGAATATCCATTGGGTTAGGGTAAGTTCTATGATTTTTTGTGAATTGGTTTGTTTCCCCCTTAATCGGGTTTGTGACAATATCTTCTATGTTCTACTGTTCCCTTTGACAAGTGCAGTTGCGTGTGAATGCACCGCTGCCATCCTTATATCCATCGTGGGATCGGTACGTTGAGGACCGCGCCAAAGGTTGGCGAGATGGATTCATTTTTCGAGACATCGCGCCCATTGCAACTACTGATGATGAAGCCACCATACCTGTTGTAGATTTAGATACACTGTAGGTTAAAGCTTGTACCTAGAAACCTTGATGGCTAAACATTTAGAAATTTTGCCAATTCCTCCGAATATTCTATGTATATGCAAATGTTGTGCTGTATTTTGATTGTTGTTTACTTATAGATGGACCCTTTTTAGAGTCAGTTTGAATGTTATGGAGATTTATAATTAATTAAGTTTCGGTGCAAATTGTCGTGCTGGATTTTCAATCTTGTATTGTTAGTTTGACATACCACAATTTTTTTTTACAAAAAGTAATGTTCAAATTCATCCATTTCTGATGTCTCAGTCAAGCAGGTTCGTGAAACAACCCATATTTTCGGTCACCCACGACCGACAAGTAGTCCAATATATCGGTCGTTTACAACCGAGTCCAATAGCAAGTTATCGGTTATACACCATTGAGATGGATTGACCATTTAAATTCGCCTTACTTTCGTCCTATGACGACCGAGCCTACTGAGACCCTATCGGAAGTGGACAACCGAGTGTAGGAAAAAGTTCTCGGTTGTACACCACCGACACCACATTACCTATCACTAATCGTAGCTCTCGTCATGTCACGGCCGAGATAACGGCAGTATTCTCGGACATGCGTAACCGATACGCTGTCAACTCTTCTGGTCTACGTGGTCGAGACTGCGAGTTCCCAAAAATATTAGCTTCTTGTCTCGCCATGCTTGGCCGAGACAGGTTGACACCGTCCCGGCTCGTGGGCGAGAACCGCGATTTCCCAATTTTTTTACAATTGAACAAACCGCCACACACACATTACAACTACTCTACCAAATGTAACTTAATTCGACGATCTTCAATCGAGCCCTAATTTGGAGACGAAATCGGCTCACACACCGGACCCTACAAAATGCAAAAAACTCGAACAACGAAGGAGAAACACATGGCAAGGGACGGAGAACACGATTTCGGGGATTCCTCTCACTGGTCGGTTCAAAACAAATGGATTCTTCCACAAGGAGTTCGAAGAAGGTGGTGGTGGTGGTGGTGGGGTGCTCGGGGGTTTGCCCGAGGGTGGTGGGGTGCAGATGGATTTCCACGAGGGGTAGTTTAGGTATTTCGGGTCTAATTTTTGGGTGCCCTAGGTAAATCGGTTTGTGCCCACATTAACTGGCTCATTAAATGGTGGGGTGCCCTTAGCGGCCCTCATTCATGACTATTGGATGTTCATAAGAGCCATCCATGTGTCTCGGGATGCGAACGTACAAATAAAATTAATGAATCAATGTACTTTTATTAGGCTAATTGATTCTCTGTTTGATCGTGTATTGAGTCGTTGATATTTCACTTTGTGTTTGATAGCAAAGAAGTTTTCAATGAGGAAAAAGTATATTTCACTTTGTGTTTGATAGCAAAGAAGTTTTCAATGAGGAAAAAGTATTTACTTAAGCAAATTTTCTCTAGAGATTTTCTTAAAAGAATTTTTAATTGTTGTTTGATTGCATGTGAGAAAATCTTCTTTTTCAATTTTTTGTTGTTTGATAACTAATGAATTTTTCTTTAATTTTTCTACTAACTTTTTTTGTAGTCCCACAAATTCGGACCAAAATTAAATCAAGAGGATAATTAATCAAGGTTACGCACCAAAATTGAATCAGCAATGACTACCTTGACAACCATTAATGAACTCAAAAGAATCATAATTTAATTAATTGATAACTAACACAAATGAAAGAAAATAAATAATGTTTCGGCATTATTCAAAAAAAAACTTATGTTTTAGCTTCTAAAACTAATTTAAAATTTCCTTTGCAAATATAAAATCACTTAATCTTTATTTAAGTTTTCATACAACTGAAAAAAATATATTTGCATCCTTAACTTCACCTCCCAATAAAAGCATGACATGCATTACGTCTTCTCGACTTAGTTCATGAATACTAAGAAGCTCTTTTTGAAGACGTGCACAGTTTGTGTGTGCAAATGCATCTACTAGTCTATTGGCAGCTGCAGTTAGTCCTTGCTCGATATTATCAACGTTACTACTTTTCTTATTCTTAATTCTCTGACCATTTGATGACATACGAGTTGAACTAGATGATGAGTGATTCACCTCATCTTTTTCTTTTTTAGTTGGGAGTGACTTCTCGACATTTCCTACGAAAAATAATAATAGTAATTATAAGACATGGATTATTTCTTTTAAAAATGCACAATTTGTTTATTTACTACAAAAAATAATAACAATTTGTAATAAAAAATAACAACATTAATTACGTGTAGTGCTACGAGTACACCTAGTTCACAGCAAGAATCGAGAGATGTCATGAATCGTGGGAGTCGTCGAAAGTTGCAGGATCTTACGAGCAAAAGAATTAATCATTTAAAGTCAAATTACTTATTCTAGAAAATTTACTCGCTCATTTCTTCCAAAGAAGTCAATTTTATGTTTACCTCATTACTAGTCATTGCACTCCCTCTAGTAGCTTGATCATCTCTAAATATGACAGATAGCTCATCGTAGTACGACACATATTTCCTACGATATGATTCTTTTTCTGGATGTTTCTGTTACATACAAACATACACACCAATATACAAAGAGATATAATTAGTTAATATACATCACTAATACAATTGTATATTCCAATAAAACCTAAAATGTACCTTAAGATATTATTTCCATGTCAAAACTTATGTCGTTGCAAGCTGTGTATCTGGATCCCATCTAAACTCACTTTGATATATTACCTCCCTTGCAAAGAAGTAATTAGTTTTTAATGTTTTGATTCTAGCTTTCACATTAGCTGGGTGTACTTGTTGTTTTAATTGCTTTAGCAACTCTAGAAAACTCGAGTATACACATAGATTTCCATGAATTACTTGAAGCATTGCCAAATCCATACTCTTCCAAAATAATTTCAAGCATGATCTTATCTATGCGGTCGTCCCATCTCGCTTGCCCCTTTGGCATTACTTTCATGCTCCTAATTGATTCTTCCATCTCTGTTTTTATATGATACTAAAGTTGTATATAATTTTAATGAAAAAATAGCAAACTATATATGGTGATATAACATAAATATATGAAAATCTACTAATTAAGAAAAGCTTCAAGAAATCAAATTTAAAATAATAAGAAATTCATACAAACTATGTACCAATTCATATGCTCAACATTATATATCATTTCATCTAAAACTAGTCAGTAAGTTTGTCTAGACCAGTGGTACTCATTTCACATTAACTCGGCCAATGCATCTCATTTAGCTATCCAAATTGGAGATTGATGTATAGAAATATTATCTTTTTGTGCGCTATCATCATCTTCTTCATATTCATAAATATCCTCATCATTTTCACATAGATCTTCAAGATCTTCTTCTTTAAAAAAATAGTGTATCGTGCAACATGCTAAAATGACATTTGATTGAGTTTTAACGTCATAAAATGGTTCATGTCACAAAATGTAAATCATTTTTTTAAAAGCCATATTTTTTTTTCTACTACATTACACAAGGATGAATGTCGAAAGTTGAACAACTCCCTTCCATTTTTATATGTACGACTGTAATGACCCAAGACCCCACAACCTGGTCCCCGTCCGGCCTAAACCTACGTGGACCCCCGGTCAACTCCCGTAGAGTCAACACAGGCCTAGTCAGCCTCTTATCTAACTTATTCAATCATTTGTTGCTTATTTGATTTGTTATTTAGTTTAACAAGTCTTAATGTTTACGCAACAAAATTTAAGAAATATATAATGCAACTTAAATAAATAAATGGTAGACGAGACATACCTAGGTGTGGAAATCCTACAAATGTAGATCTCATGTATATATATCTGGTGATAAACAGTGTGAAGAAATTTCATATACATGTATCAAACATCTCAAAACCCAAAATGACCACAAAGTAACCAATAACATAAATATATATTATATGTACAATCCAAAATATCAAAATAAACCTACCGTAGTAACATAGAGGAGCTAACTCTAGGGGAAGCTCAGAGGATGTCACCAATCACACGTTCCTTGCCTCTGCTACTAGAGGGACCTAAAATTGTCACCAAAGACGGAGATAATTCCAGTGAGTAAATTCAAAAGAAGTTCAACAATAATTTAGATTAAACAATAAATGAGTCCATAAATCATGTCGGAAAGAAATAAAGTGTTGAGAAATTATCAATAAAATGCATGATAGATAGACTACAATGGTCAACGATAGGGACCAAGTGACCCAGAAGCAAAGGATAGGGAGTAAGTGGTCCTTACACTCTATACATGGGCTCAAAGCTACTTAAAACGTGTAAGTATTTAACAAAGGTGCGACGGTTCATAGCCGCATTGACTGCACCTAATCCATTTAGCATTGTCGGCTCGGTTGAGCCGTAACCCGAGAAAACATTCCAAAGGGAGCCATAAATTTAACTAGATGCTCAACTACTATAGAACTCGAATACTTGGGAGGAGCCACGACACATGACGGATACTTAATCAAAGGATTCAGACCCGTCGAGGAGCCACGAGAGCTAATCGGCTGCTAAACCCACGAGTGGACACAACTAGACCAAATCGCTTAGACCTTAGGTCACTTGGTAGGGAAGTGGAGTCCAATAATAACAATAATTCTATCAAATATAGCAAGGAAATGAAAAGAATTAATATTGAATTTCTTACTGGTTTACTTACCCTAATACACAAAATCAGTGAATTGATATGATTTAGATTTTTAAATCTCAAAATAATTTAAAATAGGGAAGTTACAGCGTTGACACCTTTTTCAAAGAGAATTTCGCTCTAAAAATTCCCAAAAAATCTCCAAACTCATTTTTCTACAATTTCCTCACTTTTCTTATTTTTTCCAAAATTTCCCTATTTTTCTTGAATTTTTCGGATTTTTTTTTCTTCTGATTTTCTATTATTTTTATAAATTAAATGAAAAATATATAAAAAGTATATATATATATATATATATATATTTTTTTATTTAATGGCTTTTGGGCCCCCGAACCAAGTCTAAGTTGAACCGGACTCGGTTCAGCCATATTGGATTAGGCCTGACCAGTGCCAGGTGTGCGTGCGTCCTCCCCCTATTCCCCCAAAATCACCGATTTTGGTGATTTTTTTTCGTTAAATCTTTTTTTTTTTTTTCTTCAACAAAATCAATAACATTACTTCTTTTATTTTTTTGTTCAAAATGATCAACAATAACCCTCTTTTTTGTCCTTTAAATCAACCCAATTAAATCAACTCCACTAAAATCAACTTACCAACAATAAATAAATCAATTATACTATGTATTAAATCCATGACATCAAAATCAAATAAAATTAAATGTTAACTTACTTGGTTTAATTAGGATCTCCACATAGCAAATAACTTTTTTTTCCTTCTTTTTCCTCACCACCACCTCTACAACACCTCTAACTTAAATAAAACCCCACCCTTCATATATATATATATATATATCTCTCTCTCTCTCTCTCTCTCTCTCTCTCTCTCTCTCTCTCTCTCTTTTTTTTTTATAATATCATTAAATGGGTGAACCGCCACCACATAATTTTATTTATTTAATTTTTTATTAAATTTACTATTATTCTCTATATAAACCATAAGAAGTTCATACCTTATAATTCTAATTTGTTTTTCTTTAAGTTCTAATATATGAAATGACTAAAATGCCCTTTATGACTTAAGGTATTTCAATTAAATGAGTTTTATTAGATAAACTTAAATTAATATCATTGACCTACCCGAATACCCATGTACGTGTGCATCTCGAGGGCTAAACTCACTCATTAATTCAACAAAAACGTTAATAAAGTTGTGCGTGCACATAAAGATCAACATAAAATCTTCAAGACATCATACACAAATAAAATTATTAAATTATTACCTCAGTGTCAACGTTCGAGTTTTTAACCGAGTTGCCATGTAGGATTAGTCGCCACGTCACAGTCCTATTAGGTAGCTGATTAGGATTAGATTTATTAAGGTCGTTACAGTCTTCCCAACAAATAAGAATTTTCCATCGAAATTGAAATATCTAAAACGAAATTACTTACCGAAATCAAAAAGAAAGGGGAAACTTTCACGCATATAGGACTCCCGTTCCCACGTTAATTCCTCGTTCACATGGTGTTGCCACTTGAAAAGAATTAATGGGATGTCCTTATTCCTCAAACTATGTACCTTGCGGTCCCAGATCTGCACAGGCTGCTCCTCGTATGTAATATCCTCTGCTAGGTCAATTTGAGTCAAGTTCACTATCGGTTTGTCTCCCTCTCTCGACCTGTCCAATTTTAGCATCGATATATGAGACACTAGATGAATGCATGCCAACCGCGGTGGTAACTCAACCTTTTATGCAACCTTGCAAACTCTCTCTATGATTCTGAAAAGGCCTATAAACTTCGACGCGAGCTTTCCTCTGATTCCGAACCGTTTGCAACCCTACAATGGTGAAACTTTTAGGTAGACAAAGTCTCCCACTTGGTACTCTAACCCATCTCGATACTTGTCAGCATATTTCTTCTGTCTCTCTTGAGCTCCTCGAAAATGCTGACATATCAGTAGTATCTTATATGTGTGATCTACCACAATCTTTGGCCCAAATATCGCTATATCCTCAGGCTCTACCCAACATGCTGATGATCTACACGATGTATTGTAGAGTGCCTAAAACAGTGCCATCTTAATGCTAACTTGGTAACTATTATTGTAGGCAAAATTCGCATAAATGTCGATATTCCTCCTATGACCCACCATACTCCAACACATAAGCCCTGAGTATGTCTTATAATGCCTGAATCAGTCTCTCTGACCGTCCATCAGTCTGCAGATGGAAAGCTATACTATGTTGTAACCTCATGCCAAACTGTGCTTGCATGCTCCTCTATGACATGGATGTGAACCGCAATCCTCTATCTGACATAATAGTTAATGGCACCCCGCGAAGTTTGACAATCTCTCTCTCTCAAAAAACTCAGTTGCTTGAACTCATATTTGGTAGAAACCGACAAGAAATGCACATATTTGGTCAGTATGTCCAAAATCACCCAGATGCTATCATGCTTACACAGAGATCGATGTAAACCATCGATGAGATCTATGACAATATGCTCTTACTTCCACTCAGGAATGGGAAATGGCTATAACAATCCTCTAGACCTCTGATATTCAGCCTTAACCTACTAGCATATCCTGCAACTCCTAAAGTAATCCCCTACGTCCATTTTCATCCCAAGCCACCAAAATAGATGTTTCATATCTTGATACATCTTGGTCCTACCTGGATGAACGGTAAAACGTAAGCGGTGAGCCTCTTGAAGTATCTATGTACGTAACTCAAACACTGATGGAATCCACAGCCGTCCCCTATATTTCAAGCACGATTCCATCGACTGACTCCACTTTGGATGATCTGAACTCTTTACCAACTCATGGAACTCTGGAACTGCTTATCACCTCCTCAAATTTTAAAAACCTTTGAATAAAGATAAGCTAAGTCATCATCTATCCATAAATGTGTACCTCTACCGCAGTCAAACGTTAATTGAACCCATCATATATACGCCTCAAGGAGTGCAAACTCGCGAGTCATCTAACAAATAAAAACCTTTGTATTGGCTCTATTACGGCTTAATGCATCCGTTACTACATTCACTTTCCTCGAGTGGTACTCCAAGGATAAGTCGTAATCATTGAGGAACTCTAGCCATCTGCGATGTCTCATATTCAGGTGTTTCTGTGTAAAGAAATAGTTTAACTCTGTGGTTAGTGAATAAAGTAAATCTTTTTCCATACAAGTAGTGTCGCCAATTTTCAAAGCAAATACCATTTTCGTCCACTCTAAGTCATGCACCGGGTAGTTTTTTTCATGAATCTATAGTTGTCGAGACATGTAAGCAATCACATTGTCCCTCTGCATCAAAACCAACCTAATCTAACATGTGACACATCGGTATTCACAACCATGTCTTTTCCTGCCTTTGGCGCACTAACATTGGAGCTTTTGTCAATATCTCTTTTAGTGTCATGAAAGCCTGATCACATTTCTCGTCCCACTCAAATTGACATCCTTTTGAATCAACCTCATTATCGATGTGTGATCTTAAAAAAACCATGCACGAATCTCCTGTTATACCCTGCTAGACCCAGAAGCGCGAATATCTGTTACTAACTGTGGGGTACGTCAATCCATTATTGCTAGGACCTTCGAAGGATCCACTAATACTCAACTGATACTTCACTAACTCTAACTACATGCCCTAAAAATTTGACATCTGGTAACCAAAACTCACATTTCCTAAACTTAGCGTAAAGTAGGTGCTCTCTCAGTGTTTACAAAACTATTTTGAGATGACCATTGTGATCTTCACGAGTCCTGGAGTAAATCAAAATATCATCTATGAAGACAATTTAGAAACGATCTAAGTATTGTCTCAACACGCGGTGCATCAAGTCCATGAACATCACCGGTGCGTTCGTTAGCCTAAATGGCATGACTGTAAACTCGTAATGACCATAACGTGTACTGAAGGCAGTCTTCTTTATGTGCTCATCCCTGATCTAGAGCTGGTGGTACCCTGACCTCAAGTCAATCTTGGAAAACCACACTGTGCTTCTCAACTGAATAAACAAGTCATCTATTCGGGGAAATGGATACTTGTTCTTAATCGTAACACGATTCAAATGTCTATAATTGATGCAAAGTCTGAAACTTCCATCTTTCTTTTTCACAAACAGTACTGGAGTGCCTCATGAAGACATGCTAGGATGAATAAATCTTAAATTCATCAACTCCTCAAGTTGGGTCCTCAGCTCCTCTAACTCATTCGGTGCCATTTTATATGGAGGTATCGAAATCAGCTTCGTCTTAGGGACTAGGTCGATAATGAAGTCGATCTCTCGTGGGGGTAGTAATCTGTGTAAATACTCGGGGAACACATCCGAGAACTCGCACACCATAGGTACCTCTTCAGTAGTCTCCATTAATTTCTCTACTATATACAGAATACTGGCAAATGTCTCCATCTCTTAGCTCGTAGCTACTTTACCTCTGGTACTCTGAAGTTGCATCAAAATGCCACGAAAACTTATCTCTGACTGCTTAAGAACCCGAAATGTGACTTTCTTACTGAAACAATCCAACTTTGCGTGATAGTCCATCCCCGATAACGTGTCAAACTCTAAAAACTCTAGTACTCTGGGCTTTATAGGCATCTCGTGTCTCTCATCTCAATGGTACAAATCTCACAGACCATGTTAGGGTAAATATTATCCTTGGTAGTTGAGGTGAGGATCAGTTTTGTGCTAAGCATAATGGGTCTCGATCCTAACTCTTCTACCACCTGCCTAGAAATAAAAGACACTAATCGAACCAAAATCAATCAAATTATGCATCATGTGACGAAAAATAAAAATCATACCCTCTATGAGCCGTCGCATCGCCTGTGGGTTCGCTCGAGCCACTACGTATGTTATCTCTCGGGGTCGCTACTGCTACGAGCTCAGTTGCATGTCAACGAGTTTCAAAAAACTAATCTTAATATGTCCCTCTTGTTTGCACTCAAAATGTAGTCTCGCTCCCCTGCCCAAACTGTTCGCTCTGCTATTGGCCTGACCTCTGGCTTTATTTTCCTGACTTTTAGTCTTGATGGCCACTACCTCTACCTCTATTCTTACTGTTGGTAGCCCTAAACTGCTGCCCTAACTGAGAAATATGTGGTGCCTATGGAGGTCAGCCTATGTAACTCTTCATCGGAGGAGGGGCGACTACATAAACTGGATGCGGAGCAACATAACCTACACTCTGCTTTCTCCCAAACCTCTAATGGTTCATCTTTCTCTTCCTGACTCTACCATGGCCTTGCTTAGATCTCTGCCTTTAACTCTGAGCAATCGGTGTCTCTACAAGTCGTAGGCGCCATCCTCGGGATGCATGATAAGATAAGCCTCTCTAGTCAAACTGCGCTCGTAAGCCCTATCAATGTTACTCAACTCGGTCGTAACCACCGTGCCCCAATGACAGGAAACAACCTCTCACAAAAGAAATGGACATGGTCCCTATTAGTGTCGACAACTCCATTGACGAAAGGCAACAATTGCTGATATCTCCCCATATACTGAATCACGAACTCTCCCGACCTCTGTCGAATATGCATGAATTCTGACCTCTTGACGATCCTCACAAAGGGTGGAAACAACTTCTGGTTGAACAATCTCTTGAAGTATTACTATTTCTATGGCTCTCCTTGGGTGGTTACCAGTTGGTCCAACAGGTGTTTGCATCCCCTGAGAAGGATAAAACTGCCAACCCAGTGTTCTTATTATCCTCTAACTTCAAAAGTCTTTGGATCTTCTCATGACTCCTGATGAATTTGTCTGCCTCTTACGTATTTAAATCTCCACTAAACTTTATCGGTTTATACCTCTCATACTCCTTAATCAATCTAACCATAGGCGTCAAATTAAAGTTAGCATCTCTAAGTCAGTATCAGAATTGTTGTCGCTACTATCTCGGGTAGATACGGGTACTACGAGAGTAATTAGTGCTACATGCACCATACATCGTGACGGAGTTACCTGAGGTGGAGGCGCATTCGCCTCCACTGTGAAAACCATTGTAAGTGTCGATGGTGATGGCAATTATCCCTAAGAAGAGTCAAAATCTCCTCCAAACGTTTATCATGTGAAGCAACCCTCTATGTCAAGGCCTAAAAGTCTACTGGATCAATAGGGCTTGGACGTGTAGCTCCATTCTAATCACCGATGTCCCAGTTATCGGCCATTACGGTTTGCAATGGTGAGTAGCGAGCTTAGATTAATTTTTTAACTACCGTTAATATATAATCCATATCAATCAATTACCATGTATAATCCAAACATAGTTTCCACCAACTCTCCTCATTTTTAACTAATACTCTAAGTCAGGATCATAGGATTTCCACTCTAAGTTCAATTGTGTCTTAACTTTAAATTTTTATTTTAGTCGAGTTGTGAGTTACATAGAGTTAAAGTAAAACCTAAGCTCAGATATCAACATTGATGGCCCCAGACCCCACAACTTAGGCCTCGCCTGGCCTAAACCTACGTGGACCCTCTATCAACTCCCGCATAATTAACTCATGCCTAGTCGAGTCTCTTATCCATGTTATTCAACCATTTGTGGTTTATTTGATTTGTTATTTAGTATAACAAGTCTTAATGTTTACGCTAGCGAAAATTAAGAAATATTTAAAGCAACTTAAATAAATAAATGGTAGTCGGGACATGCCTCGATGTGGAAATCCTGTAAAAGTAGATCTCATGTATATATTTGGTGATAAATAGTGTGAAGATGTGTCATATACATGTATCAAACATCTCAAAACCTAAAATGAACCCCAAAGTAACCAACAAGATAAATATATATCATATGTGCAGTCCAAAATATCAAAATAAACCAATTGTAGTAAAAAATTGGAGTTAAATTTGAGGGAAGTTCAGAGGAAGTCACCGATTACAACCTCTTTGCATTTGCTATTAGAGGGACCTGCAATTATCACCAAAGGCGGAGACAATTCCAGTGAGTAAATCTAGAAGAAGTTTAATAGTAACTCAGATTAAATAATAAAAAAGTCCATAAATTGTGCCAGAAAGAAATAAAGTGCTAAGAAAAGATCAATAAAATGCATGATTGACAAACTACAGTGGTCAACGGTACGGACCAAGTGACCCTGAAGCAAAGGATAGGGGTAAGTGGTCCTAACACTCTACACGTGCGCTCAAAGCCACTTAAAATGTGTAATTATCTAACAAAGGTGTGACGGGTCAAAATCTACATCGACCACACCTAATTCGTATGGCACTTGCTTGAGCTGCAACCAGAGAAAACATTCCAAAATGAGCCACAGACTTGACTAGATGCTCAACTACAATGGAACTTGAATACCAAGGAAGAGCCATGACACTTGGTGAATACTTACTCAAAGGATTCAGGCTCTTCAGGGAGCCATGAGAGCCAATCGATTGCTCAACCTATGAGTGGACACAACTAGACCAGACAACTTAGATGGTCACTCGGTAGGGAAGTAGAGTCCAATAATAACAATAATTTCATCAAATGGAGCAAGGAAATAAAAAGAGTTAATATTGAATTTATTAATGGTTTATTTACCTTAACACATAAAATTAAGTAAATCGCGGCTCCCACATGCCTCGAAATTTGTACCCGATACCAATATGAGTCCTCTAGGCTCCTGGTATCAATTTACAATTAACTAGGTGTGGTTGAGCCCATTTGATATCATTTAAATTTTAAAATCTCAAAATAATTTATAATAGGGAAGTTACAGCATTGACATGCTTTTCATAGAAAATCTTAATGTAAAAATCATCGAAAAATCTTCAAACTCTGTAAATTGAGTTGAAACTTGCTAAGAACTAGAGAAGGAAAATAAAAGACTAAGAACTTCTACTACTATAAACTACTACTACAAAGGAGAAGAGAAGAAATGAGATAGTTGGAATAAGAAGTTTTCATTCAACTTGGTGTGTTTTTACAATGAGATTGGCACCCTTTATATATGTCATTTGGTGATGATGATAAATGTACTTTATACAATGTGTACAAGTAACACATACACCCCATGTCATACAACACATTACAAGTAATTTGACAATACATGGAAGAGTTAGTGTACATTGGAAATGCTTACAAGTAACATGACAATACATAGACAAGTTGAGGTACTATTAAGTGAGAAATACAAGTTACATGACTACACGATATGTTGGTGTACATGTATGGTCATCCATGTTCCACAACACTCCCCCTTAGATGACACTTGTTTAGAGATTGTGCCTCGTTAAAACTTCTACTAAGAAAAACCCTATGGGAAAAAATATAGTAAAAGAAAAAGAGTACACTATTCTCATAAATATTAAGATGGGTATAATATTGTTAAGATTGCTTCATTAAAAACCTTGCTAGGAAAACCCAATGGGATAAAACCATAGCTAAGGAAAAAAGAGTGCAATACACTAATCAATAACTCCCCCTCATGTGAACATGGGTGAAACTTGTTCAGTTTCTTTACTTGCAATGTCTTTAAGTTTATGTAAACCAATACCATATGTAAGCCTTTTAAATGTCGTAGTTGGTAAGGCTTTTGTGAATAAATCTGCAAGATTATCACTCGATCGGATTTGCTTGACATCAATTTCACCATTCTTCTGAAGCTTATGCCCATAAAAGAATTTTGGTGAAATATGTTTTGTTTTGTCATTTTTTATGAATCCTTCACTTAATTGTGCAATACATGTTGTGCAATACATGTTGCATTATCTTCATATAATATGGTTAGAGAATCTTTTATTGAAGGCAATCCACATGATTCTTGAATATGTTCAATCATGTTTCTCAACCATACACATTCACGACTTGCTTCATGAATTGCAAGTACTTCAGAATGATTGGAAGAAGTAGCAACCATAGTTTGCTTTACTGACTTCCATGATACAACAATATTACCACATGTGAATACATACCCCGTTTGAGAATCGGCCTTGTAGGGATCAGATAAAAATCTAACATCAGCATAACCTTGGAGATTCAATTTTACCCTTTCGAGTAAAATAAACCCATGTCACTTGTTCCTCAAAAATATCAGAAAATATGTTTAACACCATTCCAATGTCTTCAAGTTGGTGAAGAGTTGTATCTTGCAAGTAGGTTGACAGTAAAAGCAATGTCAGGTCTTGTACAATTTGCAAAATACAAAAGTGCACCAATTGCACTTAAATATGGTACCTTCGAACCAATTAGCTCTTCATCACTTTCATGAGGTCGAAATGGATCTTTATCCATTTCAAGTGATTTGACAACTATTGGAGAGCTCAATGGATGTGCCTTGTTCATATAAAATCTTTTTAATATTTTTTCAATATAATTTGATTGATGGACAAGTACTCCACTTGAAAAATGCTCAATTTGCAAACCAAGACAAAGTCTTGTTTTTCCAAGTTCTTTCATCTCGAATTCCTTTTTCAAGTATTCGGATGTTCTAATGATGTCGTCGTGGTTTCCCATTATATTTAAATCATCAACATATATAGAAATAATCACAAATCCTGTGGATAATCTTTTAATGAAGACACATGGGCAAAGCGGATTATTTACATATCATTCTTTCAGTAAATAATCACTAAGATGTTTGTACCACATTCGTCCGGATTGTTTCAATCCGTACAAAGACCTTTGTAATTTTATAGAATGCATGTTATGAAGTTTTAATTTTATTTCTTTGGATATTACAAATCCTTCAGGGATTTTCATATATATATTTCACTATCTAGGGATTCGTATAGATATACTATAACGACATCCATTAAATGCATATCATGCCTTTCAGAAACTGCAAGGCTTATCAAGAACCGAAATGTGATTGCATCTATAATAGGAGAATATGTTTCCCCATAATCGATGCTAGGTCTTTGTGAGAAACCTTGAGCTACAAGTCTTGTTTTGTACCTTGTAACTTCATTTTTTTCATTTCTCTTTCATACAAATACCCATTTATATCCAACAGGTTTTACGCCATCTGTCGTTTGGACAATCGGTCCAAAAACCTCTCGTTTCCTCAACGAGTTTAACTTTGCTTGGATAGCATCTTGCCATTTTTGCCAATCAGTCTTTTTCGACATTCGTCCACTGATCGTGGTTCTGGATCATCATCATTTTCACATATTTCAAATGACACATTGAAAGCAAATATATCATCAAGAACAATTTTATTTCGATCCCAAATCTTACCAGAGTTTAAATAATTTATTGAGATCTCATTATTCTCATCTTTTTCCTCTTTTTCTAGAGGCAGTTGTTCCTCGTCAGAATTAACTTTTTCTGACAAATCCTTATCAAATGATTCTTGTGCTTTCTCAGGAGTATTTTTATTTGTATTTATTTTTACTCCCATTTTCCTCTTTCGAGGAATTGTATCCTTTGAACCAATTGGTCTTCCACGCTTTAAGCATTTCGTTGGTTCTTATGCATTTTGTTGCACAGAGACATCAATTCTTGCAGGAGCATTTATAGCTAGAATATGTGATTTTGTCACTTGTTTTGTATCATTAAATGCATCAGGTAATTGATTTGCGATTTGTTGCAAATGAATGATCTTTTGAACTTCAAGTTCACACTATTTTGTGCGTGGATCATAATGTGATAAAGTTGATGATGCATTCCAAGCAATTTCGCGCCATTCCTTTTGAATTGGTTTCTTATCTCCCCTTAATGGTGGGGAAATTGCTTCATCAAAGTGACAATCAACAAAACGTGCAATAAATAAATCCCATGTTAAAGGCTCAAGGTATCTTATAATGGATGATGAGTTAAATCCAACATAAATCCAAAGTTTTCATTGTGGACCCATCTTAATTCTATTGGGAGGTGGTATAGGAACATACACTACACAACTAAAAATTTCAAGTGAGAAATATTTGGTTGTTGACTTAAAATGAGTTGCATGGGGGAATGTTCATGGTATGCAGTAGGCCTATAATGAATGATAGATGCTGCATGAAGAACTGCATGTCCCCGAACTGAAGTTGATAACTTAGTTCTCATGATTAAAGGTCTGGCAATTAATTGAAAGCGTTTGATCAGAGATTCTGCCAAACCATTATGGGTTTGCACGTGTGGAATAGAATGTTCAATGGTAATTCCTATAAACATGCAATAATTTTTAAATGCTTGAGATTGAAATTCCCTGACATTATCAAGACGGATGGTCTTGATTGGGTTGTCAGGGAATTTCGCTTTTAACTTAGTAATTTGTGCTAAAAGTTTAGCAAATGCATAATTGCGGGTCGAAAGCAAACAAACATGTGACCACCTAGTTGATGCATCTATCAAAACCATGAAATATCTAAATGGTCCACAGTGAGGATGAATAGGTCCACATATGTCTCCCCGAATACGTTCTAAGAAAACTGGGGATTCCACATCAATTTTACTTGGGGATGGTTTAACTATCAATTTACCTTGAGAACGACTAGCACAATTATAATCACCAGCTGAAAATATTTTGTGACTCCGTAAAGGATGTCCATGCGAATTATTAATTATTCTTCGCGTCATTGATGATCCTGGATGACCAAGCCGGTCATTCCATAAAATGAATGTCTTTGGATCATTAATTTTCTTATTTAAGATGACATTCCTTTCAACATGCCTTCTATGAGTAAAATATAATCCAGATGATAAAGCTGGGAATTTTTCTAACACCTTTTTTTCCCATTTGAAACCAATGTGACATAGAGAAATTCTCTATTATTTTCGTTCATGGTTTCAATGTGATATCCATTTTGTCGAATATCTTTAAAGCTGAGTAAATTTCTTCTGGGGTTTTTCGAGTATAAGGCATTATCAACATGAATTGTTGTTCCCCCATGCAACATAATATTTGCTCTTCCAAAGCCATTAATCAAATTGGAGATACTAGATATTGTTTGAACATTAGCCTCAGCTAAGTTCAAATTGGAGAAATATTCTATGTTTTTAAGGATTGTGTGTGTGTTGTAGCACAATTGGAAGACATATATCGCTCTTATTTGATTCATGATTTGAACACATGATTTGTTGATCCATCTAGGAAAATTTGAAAAAGAGACATATTTCATTCATAATAAGGAACTAGTACATATAACTACGAAGCATAACAAAAACTAGTACATAGAATTATTGAAAATCATTACATATGATCATTAAAAATATCGAGATTAGTGTTTGGATCATCATGAAAATTCGGGACATCCATATAATTGATGTCCGACGAGCCATCTCCGACATTGAAGTTCACCTCAACTGTTTTGCCTTTCTCCTTTAAGGAGGCTTGATAAAGATCAATGAAATGCTTAGGCGTGCGGCATACATGAGCCCAATGGCCTTTTAGACCACACCTGTGACATGGTTGGTCACGATTACGAGCATGCCATTTTCAGCAGTATTTTTCCCCTTATTTTGAATGGCGTCATTCTTATTCCATTTATTTTGGAACTTATTGCCACGAAATTTAGAATAGGGCTTGCCACGATCTTTGCTGATTGATCCTTTCCCATTTCCACGTCCGTGGTTTTTCTTTCCATGACCCTTTTTATGGTCATTATAGGATGTTGCATTTGCTTCATTAATTAAAGCAAAACTAGTTGGACGAGAGTTGTGGTTCTTCAATAGAAGCTCATTATTTTGTTCAGCCACCATGAGACAAGAAATTAATTTTGAGTACTTTTTAAATTGACGCGCTCGATACTACTGTTGCAACAACAAATTCGAGGCATGAAATTACCTCATCGATATATTTTCTCCACACAACCTCAAACGAGAGGTAATATTAAACATGGTGGAGTTATACTCACTGACTATTTTGAAATCTTGCAGTCTAAGATTCAGCCAGTCTTTTTGAGCTTTTGGGAATATCATCGTCTTTTGGTGATCATATCGCTCTTTCAAGCTTAACCACAAGGTGAGAGGATCTTTTATAGTGAGATACTCAATTTTCAGACCTTCATGGAGATGATGGCGAAGGAATATCAGTGCTTTTGCACGATCTTGCATTGATGTTTCATTTCCTTCTATAATAGTTTCTCCTAAGTCTTTAGCTTGGAGATGTATCTCGACATCCAGTTGTCATGACAAATAATTATTTCTAGTGATATCAAGAGCAACAAATTCAAGTTTTTGAAGGTTTGCCATAGTCTGAAAATATGTCAAGAAATTGAGTAAATAGTTTTTCTCTTTTATATAAAATAAATAATATACGATTAAATATATATTCACAACTTGATTATTAATATGCAAAATGTACTACTTGTATGAGTTGGTAGGACAACCTCCAGGTTAGGTGGCGAGACGAAGTCTACTTAAAACCATGCCTCCTCGAACCGGATAACCCGTCTTCCTTTCAATGTTTAGCTTTACGGGGGACAAGGCTTACCCACTATCAACCCAAACTCATAACACTATTTTCAATATAAAAATCAAGAATAGAACATAATTAATCGTTTGTAGTATAGCGAGAAAACTAGTTATTTCACATATTGACTTTGATTTCTGATGTAGAAGATCGTACAAGACACAACTACATAGCATACTTTCGCAATCGGTGACGTTATAATGCATAGTATATGAATAAAGTATGCATATAGAAGTGATGCATGTAATAAAAGGAAGCAACCATGACAATATAGAAATAAATTGAACTTATTTAAATAACAAAAGTTATACATTCCTAGCTTTGTCTCCTTAACAAGCCTTCTTGAACTTCGAGATCTCCTTAATGCTAGAGCAAGCTCGTTCTGATAACGTGTTGTAAATTGAGTTGGAAGTTGCTAAGAACTACAAAAGGAAAATAGAAGACTAAGAACTTCTACTACTACAAACTACTACTACAAAGGAGAAGAGAAGAAATGAGATAGTTGGAATGAGAAGTTTTCATTCAACTTGGTGTGTTTTTACAATGAGGTTGGCACCCTTTATATTGGCCATTTGGTGATGATGATAAATGTACTTTATACAATGTGTACAAGTAACACATACACCCCATGTCATACAACACATTACAAGTAATTTGACAATACATGGAAGAGTTGGTGTACATTGGAAATGGTTACAAGTAACATGACAATACATAGACAAGTGGAGGTATTATTAAGTGAGAAATACAAGTTAAATGACTACACAATATGTTGGTGTACATGTATGGTCATCCCACAACACAAACTCATTTTTCTACAATTTTCCTCAATTTTCTTGTTTTTTCCAGAGTTTCCTATTTTTCTGAGTTTTTATGATTTTTTGTTGTTTTTATGAATTAAAATGAAAAAATATATAAAAAAAAGTTTATTTTTTATTTTTTTAATTTAGGGGCTTTTGGCCCCCCTGAAATGGGTCCGGATCGAACCGGACTCGATTCACCATATTGGATTGGGCCTAGCCAGTGTCAAGCCTAATCTAGGGACCACACACACGCATATGCGTGCGTGCGTCCTCCTCTTATTCCCTCGAAATCATGGATTTTGGTGATTCTTTTTTTCCTTAAATCTTTTTTTTTCCTTTTCTTCAACAAAATCAATAACATTACTTTTTTTTTTTTTTCTTCAAAATGATCAACAATAACTCTCTTTTTTTGTCCTTTAAATCAACCTAATTAAAATGAACTCCACTAAAATCACTTACTTATAATAAATAAATCAATTATATTATGTATTAAATCCATGACATCGAAATTAAATGTTAATTTACTTATTTTAATTAGGATTTCTACATAGCATGAGGCGGCCATGCCGCCCGTGTCTCTATGTACACCTTGCCCAATGGGCCTAACTACACGTGTCTGGCACCTTCCCGTCCACCTCTTTCCTCTAATTTCGTGTCCACGTGTGTTACATCAATTTAGTTAGCGGATTATTAGTATTTTCTTAACTTATTATTTTTAACTATTTAAAAGTTTATTCTAATGCCTAACCATACTAATGAGTTACATCTTACAAGTTAACATATATTAGCATAAGCCTTAATTGATACGATTAGAATAAGTAGCTAGCATAGTAAACATTATTTATAAGAGCAAATTCTATTGTGGAAAACCCGAAAATGTATTATGTATATAAGCGACAGTATCATAAACAAGTTATATATACAAATATCATGTCATCTCATGTCCCCTAATACCCAAAATAATACAAAATATCAAAATAAGCACGTACTAGTAGGTCCTCAACAACTGGCAATCATATTTAGTCGTTTAGGATCCCATTACCCCTACTGGTTCGAGCATTTGCACTCAATCATCACAAAAAGACAGATGACGAGTCTAGTAAATAAAATCCCAAGGAGCCCCTATTAGAATTCGCATAAATAAAGTAAGAAAATCCAAGAAGTACAATCAAATAAACATGTGGAATGTAAAGACATACACTTGTAAATGGCTCATCACATGAATAGATAACAGCTAAGCTAACAAATGTGTATGCTCACTTTTGATGGACTAGAATGTACTTCAGGTCACCAAGTTCCCACCAGTGGTCACGCCAAACTAGCCCGACACTTTGTCCCTCGTAGTGCTGGCCAAATCCACTGAGTCACCGACACGTGCACCAAGGGCAAGCTCAAGTTAATGTTCACCGAGGCCAGGGTTACACGTGTTACAGTTCAGCGCATCATGAACACACAACCAGGAAATCCGATAGAGTAACCTCAATCCACGTATAAGTAACGAATAGAATAATAAAATTAGCAAGGAAATGATAGGAATGAAATTCAAAATAGAATCAAATACTTAGAGTTTTTTCAGTTGGGTTTTACAAACCTCAAACCGCTCTCCAACCTCCCTGGACTCTCGTATCCGACCCATCCACTCCCTGACACCGAGCTATGGTCTACTAATCCCCTGAAGTCCAACTTTATGAGTTTAGGTTATTTACAAGCTCTCTAATGGATCTACCTAGCACCCTAGGTGGATTTAAGGTGCTAATGGATCTACCTAGCACCCTAGGTGAAGTTAGCACGCTACGGATCTATCTAGTGCGCTTCTGTTCTTCATTTTGAAAAATAATTGGAAACCCATAACGATTAGCGTGCTAACCAAGCCAGTTAGCGCGCTAATTGCCCTATGTGACGGAATTCTCGAGTCAAGAATTTTGTCATTCCTTTCTCAATTAGCTACCCTAACTTGTTTTACATCCTCTCCATACCAAAGTGACTCCAAAACATCAATTAAACTCACCTTGGAACAATAATTAAGTCAAAATCATCTAATCCCAACATTCACTAGTTTTATCCATATTCAACAAAAATCCTAATTCATGTAAAACCAGTGATAAATCCTCAATAAAAATGATCATTAAATCCATAATGCATTAAATCTCCATAAAAAAACCAGGGAGCTAACCCTCCAACTTGAATTTTACCAAAAACACATAAAAATGGATTCATTGAAGAGTGTATGAGATGAGAAAGATAATTACCTTAGTTTGATCACTTGATTTGTCCTCCAAGGTGTTGAAATCCTAGCTTGAAATCCTCTCTTATGATCTGGTTTTCACAGATTGCATGAGAATTTCAATTAGTGGAGATGAAGCTCCTATTCATATGGCTTAAATATGTTGGTTTTGATCAAATGTGCATACGTATCTCGAGAATTATCTTGTGGTCTCATTTCATACTATCCCACACCATTTAATAACTCCACTAACACACTCATCTCCTAGAATTACACAATATGATCATCTTGATGTCCATTTTATGGTCCTCATTATTTTGTTCAAACTACAAGCTTATTATTTATTTAACTAACTCACTTTATATTAAGCTTTATAAAACCATATGGGTTAGTGTTTTATTTATCAAAATTGACCAACTCATGGTCTCACTAACCTTCGGCTACCCGATGTTTGGTGCCCCACGCCTCGACATGCACTTTGAGGCGCGCCATAACCTATTATTTAAATTTCAACTCAATTAGCATATGGTTACATTACCAATCTCAATTGAATTACTTAGTCATATTAACATGAATCAGATGAGTTCCCTAGTGTATCCGTACTTCGCCTCTCGATACTCGTTAACACGCATTTTGAGGTGACTACTCATCACACAGCCTCGCACAATATAACCATTCAACGTATACACATGCGATGTATTAACAAATACTTTCGTAAAATGCACCGCAATCAAACAATACAACACATAATTTACTAGTGTACCTAGGTCGACGTTTGCCTTAGCCTACCCACGGCGTCCACATGGATCCGAGCTAACGTCCAAATATGAAATTACAAGATAAATAAGGGCATTAATGAAACTGGCAATTACAGTTCTTCCTAACTAAATAAGATTTTGTCCCAAAGCTTAACATAATAGAATTTCATATTGTTAAATAACTGAGGGTATTGTTCTCTCATTGTCGACTCGAGCTCCTAGGTAAGTCCCTCCGTCCCATGATGCTACTAATAAACTAGGACCTTAGAGAGCTCCCTGTTCTTGAGAATCTGAACTCTGCGGTTAATGATCTCCATCGCCTCTCCTCGTAAGTCACGTTAGGCTAAACCTCAATCTGACCCAAATCAATAGTCGATCTTGACCTTGACCTAACTAGTCTCAAAAACGAAATGTGAAATGTCGGATGAACCCCAGCTAACTCGGAAAGGTAACTCTAGGAGATATGCGATACTACATATTCTATATGCGATCATAAATGGTCTAATAAATCCCAAAGCACCAGTTTCCCCTTAATACCAAACCTGTACTAATCCTTCAAAGGGGAAACCTTCAGGTGTACCATGTCGCCCTCCTCATAGCTCAGACCATCGCGATATCGATCCGCATTTTTCTTCTATATATCTTGTGCGGTTTGTAACCTTTGAAGGATCTGTCTAATTTTCTCTGTGTATCAACAACTATCTTAGGCCCAACGATCACTGTATCTTTCAACTTTGCCCAACATGCATGTGATCTACAAGGTCTCTCATACAGTGCCATAAATGGTGGCATACCAATACTTGCCTGATAGGTGTTATTATACGCAAACTCACATAAAGGCAAATAATCCTTCCACGAACCCTCAAACTGCAATATACATGCTCTGAGTATATCTTCCAAAATCTGTATCGGTCGCTTTGAATGTCCATCGATTTGCGGTTGATAAGCCATACTAAACTGCAACTTGGTTCCAAACTAATCCTGCATAGCCTCCCAAAGCCTCAAAGTTCAACCTGGGATCTTTGTCCGATACAATAAAAATTGGCACCTCATGTAATCTAATAATCTCTCACTCAAATAATATGTTCAACTGTGGTAACGTGTATAACATAGAAACTGGAATGAAATGAGCCATTTTATCAATTTGTCAATCATAACCCAAGCTATAACATGATGCCTCGATGTCTGCGATAGTTCACTAATGAAATTCATGGTGATGTTCTCACGGCCGAAATCTTTAACCCTTATTTTAATTCCTTAATTAGATCATCGACCCTTGACGTGGAACTTACACCGTGATACGTGCACTGATCGAGTCACGTAGGCCGAGGTATATTGTATTTTTGTATTGATGTCTGCCTAGTGTTATATATCGTGTAGACTTACTAAGTCAGTTGTACAGTTGTAGACGTTGAGACGAGATCGGGGATGCGCCTCGAGTAGGGTGCGAACTTGGGAACCGTGTAATTAGTATTTTGATAAGTCTTATTTAATACTAATATGAAATAAGGAATTACTTATAATCATATGGTTGTGTTTGTTAATGTAAATCAAATGAAAGGTCTATAGTTAAGTAAATTAAATGGAAAGTATATGATTGGTCTAGAGATACACATTGGCACATCTAGGAACTAGGTGAGTAATAAAATAGTGTCACTTGAGGTCGAGTTAGTGGGAGTTAGTGGGATATATGGCAAGAGGTGGACCATTAGATATTCCTCGGGATACATAAATCCATGGAGATCAAGGGCTAGGAAGGAACATCACTTTAATATATAACATTAGTGATCAAACAACATCCAAACCAAATCACTCATTCATTTTTGCTGGAGAAGAAGAAGGAATTGCTGGAGAGGAGTGATTCAATAAGGTGTTAAACGAATCCATGGGATTTGGTGAGAAATTCTCAAGATAGGTTGCTACATCAACTAGGTACACATCATTTTAGTTGAAATTAGAACAAGTTCTGGTTTTAGGCTAATTTCATATGGTAGATAATTTAGTATTTGTAATTGATTTGTATATTTGGATTCCTCATTTCAAGCTGATAACCCAGCTATATTGAAGTTCTTAATTTGGTTTTGAAATCATAAAGATATGAATTTCTGAAGTTGCAACCCAAAACTAGAATTATGCATATTATATTAGGAATCAACCTGGGTAATTTTGTTATACTCTGCCCATTTTAAATCCAAATTAATCCAAACCAATGACATTTGAAATATTATTTAAAGGGAAATAACTTTTCTTAACTAAAAATATTTTGATTCAATTTTTTTTATGTCCAAACATGCTCCACAATAGGTGCTGGAATTTAAAAAGGAAAATTTTGAACTAAACTTTTAAGGGAATAACTCCTTAACTAATTATCCAAATGAGCTGATCTTTTAGTATGTTGTATTTGAATAGATATGCTGCCTTGAGACCAAAATCAAATATTTAGGAACTATAGATTGGGTGAAATAGATTTTCTAAATCAGCTGGCTGAATTAAATTCCAATTAGACCTATGTTTAGTAAAATCATGATATCTCTTTCCTTTTAAATCGGGATTTTGCAAACTAAACCTTTTTGGAAAGCTAAGAGAGAGACAAATATAATTGTACAAATGGATGATTTCAATATTTTGACCATTTCATGCCTAAAACTGCGTTAAAATGTGGGACTGAAATTGAAACTTAATTTAGTCTTTAGGGGCTAATTTAGGAAGATTGATTTAGAGTCTATTGCACCAATTTGAATACACAATAAACACCATGAAATTGAACTTAAACCCATTATATTTGAACTAATGATACACCAAACTCAGGAACTTAAGAAAAGGGTACGGGTGAGCGAATACAAAATTTGAGTATCAGGAGGCCGGTAAAGCTTGGACTTTACTTTGTTGTTGTGAGTATACCAAATGACAACTTTACTTGGCATTTCATTTCTATTAATTTTTGTCCTTGCATAGTCTTTTTGACTATTTTGCCTTTGAATTCTTATATCATGTGTTCTTTGTGTCTATGCTCACTTAATGAGTCTAGTTTGCATGATATCCATTCATTTGATTTGATTCATTGATTATATCCCATGCTATGTCATCCTTATTGTTTTAAATGTGGATTAAATGATAAATAGCATGCTATTAGGCTAGTGAATATCTTATAAAGGTTTAAGAGGACTTGTATTCCTTATTTGTTTAGGTGTGTAGATGTGCCTATGCCTTGACAATCCATACTTGGTATTTCTTGAAATTTAAAAAGTAATTTTCGCATTTAGGTTCCATACTCGATCGAGGTGTATGCGACTCACGGGGTTAGATTCCATGGGATGTCGACAAATGTTACCTGACACTATATGACACTCGGGGTTTGAGTCCTTAAGGTCTTTTACACTCCGGGGTTAGAGTCCCTTATGTTATATGATTATTGAGTCGGAGTGACATGTTTCACTACCGATCGGACATAAATCACCAGTACTTAGCCCAATGTCAGTATCGCTTGTTTAACTCTGGTATTTACTCACATATGGTTTATTTTTTAGTTTTCCTATTTATATGCTTTTAAATACCATTTGAATATTTGGAAATGCAAATTAAACTTGTCATCGGGGATTACTATTTTCTTTTTGTACTCACCGTCCTTTTTATGACGATGGGTGTAGAGCCATCCAACTATCCCTGAGCCCGTGACGTGTCACTGCATCGATTATAGGTCTTCTTTTGGAATTTATATTGTATATGTTATATATGTCTTTCAAATATTATTTGGGGTTGTATATTAGGTTGAGCACTAGTTCCCCATCTTGACTTAGACTATTTTACTATTTCAATGCAGTTTGAGGACTTTATATATGTGATGTAATTTCTTGGTTTTCCATACTTACGATGTTATAAATGGCTTCCGCATAATCAATAAGACTTCCGTTAATAATTAATTTAATAAATTTTAATTAAATCTAAATTTTATAATCTAGTACAACTAGTGTATTACTTATCCTGAACACGAGAAAATAGGTGTTTAGGTTGTAAAGGCTGACTAATACTTAGCTGAGTCATGCGTAGATAGGATTAGGGCTTAATTACGGGATTAGGCCAGGCGGTGTCCTAGATTAGGAGAGGGGTCGTCACAATTGGTATCAGAGCATAGGTATTAGAACTTTAGGTATAAATAAGAAAAACATGAACTTGTATAAAATACAAACTTTAGAAGTGGAAACTAGACGATCCTTTCCTAGAAACTATTAGTTGGAAAGTAAGTGAAAGTGAGATGGGGATTTCTTATATGTATGTGTTAGTTTCTATATGTATATATATATATATATATATATATATATATATATATATATATATATATATATATATACACCGATGTGTGTATTCGCGCTATCCACTTGAAGACATCGAGCGGCGTATTCCCCCATATTAGTTGACGATTTTTAGAGGATGTTTGATCGGATGATCACTTCGGAGCGATAGATCATTGATTTTATTTCCTACATGTCGGCGCAAATGATTGCATAGGTTTCGACCACCCCCGTCACCACAGCTACTACTACTACATCACCCCCGACCATAGAGACTCCTACTGCACTAGCCAATACTACTACCACAGAGGTTGAATAAAAAGTTTATGAGCTTGAGATTGGTCGAGGGAGTTAGAGGAGTTAGAGGAGTTGATGACTCAGCTTAAGGATTTGGGGGAAAAGGGGTCTATCACATCTTCCATGTCACCGTGGGGAGCGCCAGTTCTATTTATGAAAAAATGGCTAGTTTCAGACTATGCATTAACTACAAGTAATTGAACAGAGTGATAGTAAAAACAAGTACCCACTTCCGTGGATAAACGATTTATTTGATCACCTGAGAGGAGCACAGTGTTTTTCTCCAAGATAGACCTGAGATCGGGGTGTCATCGGCTTAGGATCAGGGATGAGGATAGGTCCAAGACAATAATCAGCACCAGATAAGGACATAACTAATTCACGGTCATGCCATTCGGGCTAACCAACGCCCCTCGCCGTATTTATGGATTTGTTGCACCGTATACTTAGACTATATCTGAACCACCTCGTGATAGTCATCATCGACGAAATCTTGAAATACTTGAGGACACGTGAGGATCAAAAATAGCACCTCAGAGAGACGTTGTAGACATTGAGGGAACACTAACTTTTCACTGAGTTCAGCAAGTGTGAATTTTGGCTTGTAGAGATCAAGTTCTTGGGGCACATTGTTGGAGCAGCAGGGATTGCAGTAGATCCGCCCAAGATTTAGATAATCATGGATTTGCCGGTACCAACATCAATACTGAAGATTAGGACCTTTCCGGGGTTAGGAGGATACTACCGTAGATTCGTGAAGGATTTCTCAAAGATCGCTTCACTGATGATGAGGCTGATAAAGATAACGCTTATGAGAGGACTAAGAAATGTGAGGCTTCATTTACTTAGTTGAAGAGGTCATTAACTATCGCGCTAGTGTTAGTACTACCAGAGACTGGACAGAGATTTCTAGTTTACATAGATGTTTCTCATACGGGTCTAGATTATGTATTGATGTAGGGCAGCGGTGTCATGGCATACGCATCGAGACGGTTAAAGATACATGAGAAAAACTAACCCATGCACGATTTATAGTTGGCAGCGGCTATATTTACGCCGAAACTTGGAGACACCTTCTATATGGAGAGAGACTCACACTCTTCACTGATCATAAGAGTCTGTAATATCTCTTCACATAAAAAGAGTTGAACATGAGACAACATAAATGGTTGGAGTTCTTGAAGGACTACGACTTTTCCTTAGAGTATCACCCAAGAAAAACGAACATAGTCGTAGATACACTGAGTAGGACACCGACTAGAGATGATGAGGTGGTCAGATGTTACATGATGTATGAGTACGAATTACTCGAGGCAGTGGCGACAACATGTCAGACATAAGTTCCTATCGATACTCAGGTGATGATTCGCAGACATATGAGACTACAGACCGTGTCTACACAGCGGAGTGTTATAGGGTCAAAGGATCGACCGGTTGTACTTGAGATTCAGCGAGTTATCACAGAGTGCAGAGTGTACAGATTGGGCAGAAATGACAGATCAGTGTCTGAGATACCGGGGCAGGTTTTGGATACTAGAGGTGCCGGAGCAGAGAGATGAGATCCTTTAGAGTCGCATCATTCCAGATTTACCGTACATCCAAGCATGACTAATATGTACCATGACATGAGTAGACATTTTTGGTGGCCTCGGATGAAAGCAAACGTGTTTAGATTCATCATGAACCGTGGTATTTGTCAAAAAGTGAAATCCGAGCATCGCGGACCCATGAGATTACTACAGCCGCTTCTCATTCCTCGATGGAAGTGGGAAGACATTCTATGGATTTTATCAGAGGATTGTCGAGGACAACAAGGAGACACCACTCGATCTAGGTGATAGTCGACAAATTGACGAAGTCTGTCATTTCCCACTAGTGGTGTCGCATTACACGTTCGATCAGATGAGTGTACTATTTGAGAGAGAGAGATTATCATGCTGCACGGGTACCATTGAAGATCACGCCAGACCTAGATGCTACGTATATGTCCAGGATGTGGTGAAACATGCAATATTAGAACGGTATGTGTCTACAGTTTAGTACGATTTTTCACCCTCAGACCGATGGGTAGACTAAGAGATTGATTCAAGTCCTCGAGGACATGTTGCGAGTATACATGTTGGAGTTTGACAGATCTTGGGCGTAGTACCTATCGTTGTGTGAATTTGTTTATAACAACAGTTATGAGCCTAACATTGAAATGGCACCATTTGAGGCTTTGTGTAGCAAATCATGTCGATCACCATCGTGTTGGGCTGAGCCAGAAGACCGAGAGATAATGGGGCCTAAGATTGTTATTGACCATACGAAAAAGGTCAAACTTGTCCATCAGAGACTCGGAGGAGCACAAAAGAGACAAAATAGATATACAGATAAGTATCGCAGTGATCTCGTGTATTCCAAATGAGCCTTTAGTCTATTTAAAGGTTTCCTCTCGGAAGGATTTCCGAGAGATTTAGGGTGAAAGGCAAACTTGCAAAGAGTTACATCGGGCCTTTCATGATTAAGAAACGGGTCGAAAAAGTGGCATATGAGCTTGAACTATCACCACCACGATGTCAGGGGTTTATCTAGTGTTCCACATTTTGATGCTTTTAATTGTCGAGTCAAAGTCAGGCGTATGATCGATAGTTGACTTGAGTCAGATCGACCTGAGCAAGGACATCTCTTATGAGAAGCAGCCCATTCAGATCCTAGATCGGAAAGTACAATACTTGAGGAGTAAGTCCATCCAGAAGGTACTTGTCAAGTGGCAGTACCACGATGAAGTGAAACTCACTTGGGACCGGGATGACTAAATGCGAGATAGATTTCCATACCTGTTCGAGTCATGTAGAGCCATAACTTAAACTTAATTTCGAGGATGAGATTTTCATTTTGTTGGGAATATTTGTCACGGCCCAAATCTCCAACCCCCGTTTTAATTCCTTAATTAAGATCACCGACCATTGACGTAGGACCTACACCATGATACGTGCACTAATCGAGGCACGTGGTCGAGGTATATTATATTTTTGTAATGATGTATGCCTAGTATTATGTATTGTGTAGACTTACTAAGTCAGCTTTTTACAATTATAGGCATCAAGACGAGAGCGGGGACGCGCCTAGAGTAGCGTACGAACCGAGGAACCGGGTAGTTAGTATTTTGGTAAGTCTTATTTAATAATAATATGAAATAAGGAATTACTTATAAACATATGGTTGTGTTTGTTAATGTAAATCAAATTAAAGGCATGTAGTTGAGTAAATTAAATGAAAAACATATGATTGGTCTAAAGATACATAGTGGCACATCTAGGAACTAGTAAGTAATGAAATAGTGTCACTTGAGGTTAAGTTAGTGGGAGTTAGTGGGATATATGGCAAGAGGTATACCATTAGATATTCTTTAGGATACATAAATCCATGGAGATCAAGGGCTAGGAAGGAACATCACCTTAATATATAACATTAGTGATCAAACAACATGCAAACCAAATCACTCATTCATTTTTGTTGGGGAAGAAGAGGGAATTGATGGAGAGGAATGAATCATCAAGGTGTTGAAGGAATCCATGGGAGTTGGTGAGAAACTCTCAAGCTAGGGTGCTACATCAACTAGGTACACATCTTTTAGTTGAAATTAGAACAAGTTCTGATTTTAGACTAATTTCATATGGTAGATAATTTATTATTTGCAATTGATTTATGTATTTGGATTCCTCATTTCAAGTGATAATCTAGCTATATTGAAGTTCTTAATTTGGTTTTGAAATCTTAAAGATGAATTTTTGAAGTTGCAACACCAAAACTAGAATTATGCATGTTGTATTAGGAATCAACCTGGGTAATTTTGTCATAATCTGCCCATTTTAGATCCAAATTAATTCAAACTGGCTACATTTGAAAGATTATTTAAAAGGGAATAACTTTTTAGATCAAATTTTGATTCAAATGTTTTTATGTCCAAACATGCTCTAAAATAGATGTTGGAATTAAAAAGGAAAGTTTTGAAACTAAATGTTTTATGGGCATAACTCCCTAATTACTTATCCAAATGAGCTGATCTTTTAGTATGTTGTATTTGGATAAACTTTCTACCTTGGACCAAAAATCACATCTTTAGGAACTATAGATTAGGAGAAATAGACTTTCTAAATCCGCTGGTTGGATTAAATTACAATTAGACCTATGTTTAGTAAAATCATGATATCTCTTTCATTTTAGATCGGGATTTTGTAAACTAAACCTTTTGGAAAGCTAAGAGAGAGACCAACAATAATTTACTTATAGATGATTTTGATATTTTAACCATTTCATGCCTAAAACTGCGTTAAAATCTAGGACTAAAATTGAAACTTAATTTAGTCTTTAGGGGCTGATTTAGGAAGATTGATTTAAAGTCTATTGAACCAATTTGAATACACAATAAACACCACTAAATTGAGCTTAAACCCATTATATTTGAACTAATGATACACCAAACTCGGGAACCTAGGAAAAGGGTAAAGAAAGCGAATATAAGATCTGGAGTATTGGGAGGCCAGTAAAGCTAGGACTTTACTTTGTTGTTATGAGTATACCCAATGACAACTTTACTCGCAACTTCATTTCTATTATTATTGTCCTTGCATAGTCCTTTTGACTATTTTACCTTTTTATTCTTATATCATGTGTTCTTTGTGTCTATGCTCACTTGATGAGTCTAGTTTGCATAATATCCATTCATTTGATTTGATTCATTGATTCTATCCCATGTTATATCTATCCTTATTGTTTTAAATGTGAATTGAATGATAAATAGCATGCTATTAGGCTAGTGAATATCTTATAAATTTTTAAGACTACTCATATTCCTTATTTGTTAAGTTTGTAGATGTGCATATGCCTCAATAATCCGTACTTGTTATTTCTTGAAATTTTAAAAGTAGTTTTCGCATTTAGGTTTCGTACTCGATCAAGGTGTGCGCGACTCACGGGGTTAGTGTCCATGGGGATGTCGGCTCATGTTACCTGACACTATATGACACTCGGGGTTAGAGTCCCTAAGGTGGTCTACACATCGAGGTTAAAGTCCATGGTAAAACTTGTGTTAGAGTCCCTTGTGCTATATGATTATTGAGTCGGAGTGACATGTTTCAGTGCCGATCGAACCTAAATCACCACTACTTAGCCTAGTGTTAGTATTGCTTGTTTAACTCTTGTATTTTCTCACATGTTGTTTATTTTTTAGTTTTCCCATTTATATGCTTTTAAATACCATTTGAATATTTGGAAATACAAATTAAACTTCTCATCCGGGATTACTATTTTCTTCTGGTACTCACCGTCCTTTTTATGACGATGGGCGTAGAGCCGTCTACCAGCAGACCGCCGGTCTAGGAGAAGATCGGCGACAATCCATGACATGTTTCAGATATCATTTGGGGTCTTATATTGGGTTTAGCGCTAGTTCTCCTACTTAACTTAGACTATTTTACTGTTTCAATACATTTTGAGAATTGTATATATGTGATGTAATTTCTGATTTTCCACATTTACGATTTTATAAATGGCTTCCGCATAAGTTACTAATTGTTTCCGCATAATCAATAAGACTTCCATTAAATATTTAATTTAATAAAAAGTTTTAATAAAATCTAAATTTTATAATCTAGTAGGACTAGTGTATTACTTATCCTGAACATGAGAAAAGGTGCGTTTAAGTTGTAAAGGCTGACTAATACCTAGTTGCATCTTGCGTGGATAGGATTAGGGCTTAATTACTAGATTAGGCTAGGCGGTGCCCTAGATTAGGAGAGGGGCCATCACAGATGTGCTCCCATTTCTACTGTTGAATGGGTAATAACTGTAACAGTCCACCCTATTCTACTGTGCTCAGCCTTCACCTACTGGTAGATGTGACAACTCATAATGTCAGCCTTCATTCCTGGTTACCAAAATAGTCGCATCAAGTCATGGAACATCTTAGTACGATCTGGATGAACTATGTAGCGAGACCTGTGTGCATCTTCCAGAATTCCATCCCATATCTCCTGATCCATAGGTATCTACAATCTCGATCGGTGTCTCAAACACCGATCCATGGTCTATGCCAAATCAGCGCACTCTGGGTACCGAGCCAAACCACTAAACCGCTTATAAAGCCCATCAGCCCTCGACACTCGGTAACTCAGTTAATCGATACGGTCAAAACTCTCGTTTGACAACAAATGTGATGTTCGCTTAGCTATAGTTGACACCTCTATCATGCACATAATTTTTGTTGCCTATAACAAGCAATGCTCGTATGTTATATGTTGCAAAATAGCCGATTATCAATCTCATTCCTGCTCAATGCGTTCGCTATGACATTCGCTTTTCCTGGGTTATACTCAATAGTGAAGTTGTATTCTTTCAGCAGCTCAAGCCATCTCCTCTGGCGCATTTTCAGACCCCTCTAAGTGAAGATATATCATAAACTCTAGTGATTTCTAAACAATATTAACTTCTTTCCATAGAGATAATGTCTTTAGGCCTTTAGTGCAAAAACCACTACTGCAAGCTCCAAGTCATGCATTGGATAATTCCCTTCATAGGGTCTCAATCATCTAGAAAGTTACGCAATTTTTCTACCATCCTGCATCAACATACATCCAGATCAATGGTTGGTGCATCTGTATAAATTGTCAAGGTCTCGCCTAACTCCGATAATGGTAATATTAGTGCGGAAGTTAACCTCATCTTTAGCTCATAGAAAGCCAGCTCAGACTCTTCTAAGCAATCATCTAACATCCTTCTTGGTCAATCTCTTCTTTAGTGCTGCAATTGAGGAAAAGTCCTGCAAAAATTACCAGAAATATCCTTCCAGTCTGAAAAAACTTCAAATATTGGCAACAAACTCAGGTGTCCTCCAATCAATGATAACTAAATCTTCTTTGAAATCCATATAGATACCTTGATCACTAATGACATGTCCTAAAAATCTTACCACACTCAGCCAGAAGTCACACTTACTAAACTTGGCGTACATTTTACGCTATCTCAGTGTCATCAAAACTGCCCTTGAGGTGTCTCTTATGACCATCACGAGTCCTATTATAGATCAAGATGTCGTCGATGAAGACTATGACAAATTTGCCCAAATATCAAATTCATGAAAATGAAAATCGTTAGGGGTGTTAATCAGCCCAAACGACATGATTATGAACTCAAATAACTCGTACCTCGTGCTAAAAGCGGTCTTCTGGATATCCTCATCTAGAATCCTCAACTGATGATAACTTGAGCGAAGATCAATCTTCCGAAAAAATCTAATGCACCCGCCAACTGATCGAACGTATCATCGATCCTAAGAAGTGGGTAACGGTTCCTAATTATCATCCGATTCATCTTTTCTATAGTTTATGCACATCCTCATTGAACCATCTTTCTTCTTCACAAACAACACTAGAGCTCCCAAAGTGACATACTAAGGTAAATAAAACCCTTCTCCAACAACTCATCTAGCTGTCTTTCTCGGCGATCGGTTGAGTCTCTATTATCAACTCAATGATAAATTCAATAGCTCGTGGTAGTGGCAATCCTGGTAGATCATCTAGAAATACATCTAAAAATATCTAACTATTGAAACATCCTCAATCCTAACTTTGTCCTAACCTCTGATTCAACTATCACTGCAAATGCCTCTATCTCATGCACTATAGCTAGTCGTGTTCTAATGATGTCTAAGTCAGTCGTGGATCCAGCTAGTGAGAACTCTAGTATCCCAGGAATACAAAACTTAACCTCTTACCATAACAATCTATTCGTGCATGATAAGGGTGAGAACCAATCCATCATGAGAAGAGCATCAAACTCTAGATACTCTAGCACTTGAAAATCTGCCAGCAACTAATGTCCCTCAATCTCTATCATCACGTCTCTACATATTCGGTTAGACAATATCTTCTCCCTAACGAGCGTGCTAAGAATAAGGTTTGTGTGTAGTGTATGTGTATCTAACCTTAACTCTCCAATAATACGTCCAACAATAAATGATAAAATGCTACCATAATCAAACATAATATGCATAAGTCTACCAAAAATATGTAACGTACCATCGACGAGCTATATGGTCGCCCCGTCATCCGGCTATGCCACTGCATGGGCTCTCTTTGACTTGCTCTGGCTCTCGACGTGGTGACGATGGTGTCCTACAATCTACCATCAAAGGTTCCATTTAACCACACTTACGACATCTGCAGTGGTCCTGCCTACTAGCCTGTCCATCTCCAGATCTCAGACTCTGACCTTGGTCTCTCTAACCCCTATCATGTCCCCCGTAATCTCGACCATGATGGTAAATTTGTAGTAGTGTCCTACACTAATCCATCGATGCTGGTACAATAGCGCGAACTGGTTGTCTCTACTCATACTAGAACTAACTCCCTAGGTGATTATCCATGTGGGCCTTATCCCATCTATCATCCCTCCAACCTATATCAAGACGATCCCTCTATCTTTCCAACCTTATGTTCGGTTGAGAACTCTGCCATGTTTGCACCTCAGTCCCAGTCACATGTATACCATCCATCTTTACATAAGGTAGTTCTCATGCACCAAAGCTCTTTCAAATATGTCATGTAGAGTGGGTGCCCCAAATGATACCACTATCGAAGCAATCTTATCCTCAACTCCTCTAGTGAAATAGTTATCTACAAACGCTCTGTCCTAGCTACATCCATCGAGAACTGGAGTAAGTATCAAAATATCTCCATATACTACAGTAAAGTCCAATTACCACGTCTCATGTTAGAAACTCCATTTAATCTCAATCTCACCTCCATGGGTGTGTACCGATCATATAACAACTCCTAAACTCGGCCCATGAGTTGGCTCTGGATAGGTATCCTGATATGTGGTCCACCATACTGTTGCATGGCCTCTCAAGCATGCCCTGGATAACTGTGCCAAAATGCTCTCATCATTCCTCATTTGCTTATGGAAATGCTGAGGAGACAAAATCCACTTCCCCTCAGGCCTTGGGGTCACCACCTCCATAAAGAAGCCTGGCCAAAAATTTAGAAACTATCTCAAAATCTTCTCCTTTGGAGCCAAAATGAATTCCGTTGAAGTAGAGGTAGTAGTTGTAGCAATCGTCTGATTCGTGGTCGTGGGTACAAACGTAGGAGTCGGCATCTCTAGTGGAATAAAAACTGTGGTGGCTCTCTCTGTCTATGTCTCCACTACTACCCTCTCAACACGTGTTTGGGGAATAACTTGGGCGACGGCTGTCCCTATAGGTATGGTAACTGCTACTGGCTTAGCCATCCGAGTAAATGTTGTAGCAAGTGTCGTCAGTGCGGCGGTCTGATCCAATAATAGACGTAGTCCTCATCCATTCGAGACTCTCGAAGCGAGAGTCAATCCTCCATACTAGCTATAATTGGGGAATTCCTAACTGCATCACTAGCTTGATCAATCATATAAGGCGTAGTCGACTATCCGTCCATAATCAACGTTGAGAAATGTGTTTTGAATCATCCTCGGTGTTTATATGTATATCATATATGTAATGAAAATATAACACGCATATAAACCTTATTTCTACCCCTTACATCACCTCCCAACTAAAGTTTTAAGGCAATAGCTTCGGGTTTCCACTACTAAATTTTATGCTCTTCCATTTTACATTCCTAAGTTCCTAGAACTCTTGCTCTGATACCAAGTGTGGCGGCCCTGCCGCCCTGGGGTGATTTGTCTCCATGTACTCCTTTCCTGGTGGGCCCAACTACACGTGTCCGGCACTTACCCGTTCACCTCTTCTTGAGATTTCGTGTCCACGTGTGTTACATCAATTTAGTTAGTGGATTGTTAGTATTTTCTTAACTTATTCTCTTTAAGTATTTAAAATTTTATTCTAATGACTAACCATACTAGTGGGTTGTATCTTACAAGTTAACATATATCAGCAGAAGCCTTAATTGACACAATTAGAATAAGTAGCTAGCATGGTAAACATTATTTATAAGAGCAAATCTTACTGTGGGAAACCCATAAATGTATTTTATATATAAACAACAGTACCATAAAAAAAGGTATATATACATGTACCGTGTCATCTCAAGTCCCCCAATACCTAAAATAATATAAAATATCAAAACAAGTATGTACTACTAGGTCCTCGACAGTAGGTAATCAGATGTAGTCACCTAGGATCCCCTTGCATCTCTAATGGTACTAGGATCCGCCCTCAATCATCATAAAAGACAGATGACGAGTCTAGTAAGTAAAATCCTAAGCAACCCCTCTTAACATTTGCATAAATAAAGTAAGAAAATGCAAGAAGTACTGTCAAATAACATGCAGAATGTAATGACAGACAATTGTAAATGGCCCATCGCATGAATTTATAACAAATAAGCCAACAAATGTATGTACACGCTCCAGATGGACGATACAGTACTTCGCGTCACCAAGTTCCCACTAGTGGTCACGCTTAACTGGCCCGATACTCGATCCCTCGTGATGCTGGCTAAACCTACTAAATCACCAACATGTGCACCAAGGGCAGGCTAAGGTCAATGTTCACTGAGGGCTAGGTCATATATGCTACAGTTTAGAGCATCATGAACACAAAACCAAGAAATCCGGGGGAGTAACCTCAACCCACATCCAAGTAACAAAATAGAATAATAAAACCAACAAGGAAATGATAGGGATGAAATTTAAAACATAATTAAATACTTAAAGTTTTTCAGTTGGGTTTTACAAATCCTCAAACCACACTTCTTCCATCCTCGGACTCCCGTATCTGACTCGTCAATTCCCGACACCGAGCTATGGTCCATTAAATCCTCAAAGTCCAATTGTGTAAGTTTATGTTGTTTATAAATGTTTTGATATGTATTAAGTTGAAAATCACCAAAACAGCCTTTAAATTCATATTTTATCTGTCATTAGTGCGCTATGGATCTACCTAGCATACTAGGTAGAGTTTGCATGCTAATGGATTTACTTAGCACGCTAGGTGAAGTTAGTGTGCTAGGGGATCTATCTAGTGTAATATTGTTCTCCATTTTGAAAAATAGTTGAAACGTAAAATGATTAGCGCGCTAACCAACCCAGTTATCATGCTAATTGCCTATATAATAAGCTTTTCAAGTTGAGAATTATATCATTCCCCTCTCAATTAGCTACCCTAACTTGGTTTACATCCTCTCCATACCAAAGTGACTCCAAACTATAAGTTAAACTCACCTTAGAACAACAATTAAGTCAAAATCATCTAATCACAACATTCACTAGTTCAGTCCAAATTCAACAAAAATCTCAATTCATGCAAAACTAGTTACAAATCCTTTATAAAAATGATCATTAAACCCATAATGCATTAAATTTATATAAAAACCCAGGGATCGAACCTTCCAACTCAAATTTTACCAAAAATCATTAAAGGCTGTATGAGATGATGAAAATGATTACCCTAATTTGATCACTTGATTTGTCCTCCAAAGTGTTGAAATCCTACTTGAAATCCCCTCTTATGTTTTGGTTTTCTCGGATTGTATGAGAATTTCAGTTAGTGGAGATGAAGCTCCCACTCATGTAGCTTATATATGTTGGTTTGATCAAATGTACATATGTATCTCGAGGATTATCTTGTAGTCTCGTTTCATGTTGTCCTACACCACTTGATAACTCCACTGATACGCTCATCTCCTAGAATTACTCAATACGATCATCTTGATGTCCATCTTATGGTCCTTATTATTTAGTTCAAACTATAGGTTTATTATTTATTTAATTAACTCACCTTATATTAAGCTTTATCAAACCATATTGTTAGTGTTTTATTTATCAAAACTAACAAACTTATGGTCCCACTAACCTTTGGCTACCCGATGTTCGGTGCCCCACATCTCGACACGCATTTCGAGGCGTGTCATACCCTATTATTTAAATTTCAACTCTATTAGCCTATGGTTACATTGCTCATTTTGATTGAATTACTTAGTCATATTAACATGAATTAGACTAGTTCCCTAAGTGTAATGGTACTTCACCTCTCGATACTCACATTGACATGTATTTCGAGGCAATTTCCTATGACAAAGCCTCGTACGATATAACCATTCAACGTACACACATGCGATGTATTAACAAATAATTTCATAAAATGCATCTCAATTAAACGATACAATACACAATTTACTATTGTACCTATGTCGACGTGTGTCTTAGCCTACCTGCGTTGTCCAAATGGATCTGAGCTGGCGTCTATATCTTAAATTACGAAATAAATATCAGCGTTAATGAAACAGGTCGTTATGTAGCAAACAACTTTTTTCTTCTTCTTCTCCTCACCGCCACCTCTACAACACATCTAACTTAAATATAACCTCACCCTTCATCTTCTCTCTCTCTCTCTCTCTCTCTCTCTCTCTCTCTCTCTCTCTCTCTCTCTCTCTCTCTCTACTTTTTATACTATTTAAGTGGGTGAACCACCACCACACAATTTTCTTTATTTAATTTTTTCATTAAATTTGCTATTATCTCTCCATAAACCACAAGAAGTTGACACCTCATAATTCTAATATATTTTTAAAAAAATTATAATATGTGAAATGACTAAAATTCCCTTTATGACTTATGCATTTCAATTAAATGAGTTTTATTAGATCAACTTAAATTAATATCATTGACCTACCCGAATACCCGTGTACGTGCACATCTCGAGGGCTACAATGACTCGTTAATTCGACAAAAACGTTAATAAAGTTGCATGTGCACACAAAGATCAACATAAAGTAATCAATACATTATACACAAATAAATTATTGAATTATTACATCGGTGTCGACGTTTAAGTTTTTGACTGAGTTTCCATGTAGGATTAGCCGCCACGTCACAGTCTTATTAGGTAGCTGATTAGGATTAGACTTATTAGGGTCGTTACAACAACCAACTTAATCTTTTAAGTGATACTTTGTACCGTGACAAGGTGCTAAAAATTTAAGAACATTAGGGAACTCAACATCAACAAAATAATATTTTCCTACATTAAAATGATATCATAGTAGTTGTAATTAGTTGAAAGTATCACGACAACAAAAAAATAACAATAGTACTTATACAAATGTTATGCAAAATGTATCTAACTTGGTGGTATAGTTACTCTATCCACTCAAGTTGGCCTAACATCCTTTCTTAATATACGACCATCGTAAGCAAAGCCCTCCTAACCGACAAGTAAGTATGTAAATCTCATATCAAATGTACATGCAACTAAGGCATTTTAGGAAGTAAATTTTTTCTATTGCGGTTCTTTCGTTGCTCTTCAATCGGTACCATTCATAGGAAATGAATTCCATCTAATGCTCTGACTGCATCCTAATATTTAATATTTATTTAGTTTATATCCACAAATTATTATAATTTGTTATTATGCTATTTACAAGACAAAATTAAAAAATATCTTAAAAAACCATCACCTCAAAATATCAATACCAAGCACTTGGGTTTGATTTTTTGTCTTGTGAAAAATTATTTATATTTCCAGGCTTGACTATGCCTTTGTACATATTAACGAGAGTTCTTGTAACAATGTGGAAGTAGTGGCTAACTGTCTCACCAGAACGAATAAATTCATAATTTGTTCATCTATTTCAATTATCTGTTCAACTATCAGTGAAAGCATAGCTACTTATTCTTTTACTTTTACACTTCGTTTGTTAACTAGCCCATGTGTACAAAGAATTCTACAAAGCTCTTTGAATGGACCTTGTTTCAATCATAGTTGATCCTTACAATTTTTGTCCGACTCTTTGTAAAAACACTTGAATATTAGTTTCCTTTCTCCATCTCTGTTCACTCGAGGTTGTATATTCAACAAGTTACAACGTTGTACGTAATCGAGTAGCAACATCATCATCATTATAGCTGTTGCTTTTTTCTATCTTCTTCATTAACCATTCAAGTAAATGTAAACTTAATCAATGAGGGCATGACAATGAATCAATCCATGAAACAAAGTCTAAATTATAAGCTCCCAAACAAGGATTAAGGATCATTTCAATGAGTTATGAAGTCATATAAAATGCATATTTTTCATCATAGGTATAACCTTTTTTTTCTTCAAAAGAATCATGCGATTCTTGTTGATCAAGTGCCCATTTAGATGTTTTTCACAAATATACTCAAATAAAGAACTCATTCGAATATCAATTGAAAAAAGTAATTAATGGAAATTAATCGATCTAATTCTTACTTTACGAAAATTTCATTAGAACACTAAAAGTTTCTTGAGTATACTTCTTAATTCATCATAAGTTTTAGGAGATTAGATGAAAATTCTCTTATAGAAATTAATGGAAATTCTTGAGGTTTGAACAACTGACATGTTTAAGTTAGGTTTCTTAAGACATTACATTCCTTAGCTAGGCCAAGCCATTGTAAGATGTTCACCTACATTGGAAAGCTTAACCTCAATATCTTTTTTTTATGAAAAGGAGTTGAGACTTCATATATATATATATATATATATATGTGTGTGTGTGTGTGTGTGTGTGTGTGTGTGTGTGTGTGTGTGCGCGCTCGTGTTAAATATGCGCAAAAATAATGTATACAAAAATGGGGTTTACTGCAAAACATAAGAACAAAAATGGGCTACTATGTTCAGCTCCCTAACTCATCAATTACGTAACCGAAAACTTTTATACTAACAAAAAAACACCCACTGTCTTGCCCATCAATAAAACACCCAATGAGCTACTTGATGAAACAAGAAACAAAAAACCAGAGATGATGTCCAGACAATGTTCTATAATGCAATCCATAGGAACTAATTTTCCCACTCGGTGTAAAACACGTTGTATGTGTTACCCATATTATGCACACCACCAGCATGAACCTTAAGATCTTAATTATGCAGTCAAAGAGCTTTGTTAATTATCCTCAAAGGGCAATGCTACCTTGTCTACCCCTACTTAACTTAACACTTTAAATAAATATGACGACAACACTTGAATGGTGAGAAAAGATTTTCAATTGCAGCATATCCAATTGCATGATCAACGTTGTCAATATAGGATCATTTTTTTAATGAAAGTAAGCGAAACTCCATTTATTATATAATATACAAACGAACTGAAATACAAAGAATGGGTTTACAAGAATTATCAAAATAAAAGCTGCGCAAAGAGAACCCATAAAACACATACAAAAATAAAAAATAAAACCTAAAAGCTCCATCACAACGGATAAAAACAAAACAATAAGATAGTGAAGTAAATCATACCACACCTACAAAATCACTAAAAATGAATATGGTCACACTAAGAAGCTAACCCAAAAAGTTGTGAGCTCATTACATCTCATTAATCACTAGCTTACCGCTTCTCTTGCTCACATGATCATGCCTATCAAACTACCCTTAATATGCACTCCACAAACAGAGTGTCGTCAACCATCAATACATAATCATTAACTGTTAAATGTTGATGAAGCTACAGGATCATCAAAGAGAAATGATCAAAATGGATTAGATTTTGTGTTTTTTTTAATATTTTATATAAACCTTGTGTTTTATCTAGATTTACATTTTATGTGTCCAATTGTAGCATATCCAATTGGAGCTTATCCAATTTGTAGCATGGTTGTTGCATCTTTGAAGTTTTGAATCGAGCATGAGCAAGTCAATGGTTGTCAAAAGAGGAACAAATTTGAAGACTTATTCATATTCAGATAGTCCCAAGTTGTCAGTGCTAACCAACATCTATGTTTTCCTTACATAATCTATTTGTTCTTGCTTTGGGTACCACTTAAAATGAGTTACTCTATTATTCCTTTACTTATCCATTCTTGCCTTGGGCACCACTTAATATGAATTACTATGTCATTCATTTAAATCTACCAAAGATGAATTACTCTTTCATTCCTTTAAATTTACTAGTTCTTATTAGTATATACAACTTTCTAGCATTGAACATTAGTTGAGATGAAATCAATAAGGCATTTAATCAAACACTTTATAGACTACAATATTATATAGACATATAATCAAACATTTTCTAAGCAAGACTTTACTACATCAAACAAAGCACAACAACAACAACAACAACATAGACTCATTCCCAAATTAACTGGGGTCAACTACATGGATCAAACTTTTTCATTATGCTCGATTAAGTGCAATTGATGGTGAGCTTTTCAAACCATTCAAATCTCTCTTAATTAATGCATCCCATGTTAGCTTTGGTTTGCCCCTACCTCGTTGAACTTTCATAGTTTCTATTAAGTCAAGTTTTCTAGTTGGGGCATTTATAGGCCGTCTTTGCAAGTTACCAAACCACCACAACCGCCCTTCCCTAATCTTTGTATCAATTGGTGCTACTCCTACTTGTCTTTGAATTTCTAGATTTCTTATTCTATCTTTACGAGTTTTACCACTCATCCACCTAAGCATCCTCATTTTTGCTACGTTCATTTTATGTAATTATTGTTGCTTTACCGCCCAACATTCACTTCCATATAGCATAGCTGGCCTAATTGTTGTCCTATAAAATTTTCTTTTAACTTAGTAGGAACATTTCAATCACGAATCACCCTTATTACACTCCGTCATTTCTTCCATCCAGCTTGAGTTCTATGTGTGACATCATTCTCAATGTTACCTTCATTTTGTATGATTGATCATATGTATCTAAAGTGATTTACCTTAGGAACTTCTACTTCCCCTAATTTTACCACTCCGTCGTCTCGATGTCTAGTGTTTCTAAACTCACAGTGCATGTATTCGGCTTTCGTCCTACTCAACTTAAAGCCTTCCGACTCTAATGCATTCATCTAGAGTTTTAATTTCTTATTCACTCCATCTTTTGTTTCTACATCAAACAAAGCCACAAAGTAAAATGAGCTTTGATATGCATCTTATAAACAAAAGAAAAAATACAGAAGTTGAGTAAGAAATCACATTAAAATTGAGATTAGTTGTGTAACATACCTCTAGGTGAATTTAAAGTTTTTTGAAAATTCTCAACTCCAATAAGCCGCTAGTTGCAGCAGCAACGACAAGGCAAAACTTAGAATATCAAGTTCTTGAGTTGGGAGATCGTTGAGAACCAAGATGGGAAGAGATCGTAAAGGAAATAATGAGAATTGAGAGGAGATCGTTAGCTTGAGTTTATAAAGTAAGAAACTTGAGTAGCAACAAGGAAAAACTAATGAAAATATCAAGTTCTTGAGTTGGGAGATCATTGGGAAGCAAGATGGGAAGAGATCACAGAGGGCAAAACTGAGAATATTAAGGGAGATCGTTGAATAACAATATGGGAAGAGACCGTAGAGACAAAAGTGAGAATTGAGAGGAGATCATTGGAGTTTATAAAGGAAGAGATTTGAGAGGATATCGTTGCAATAAGATGAGTTCTTGTAGAAGAAAGAGTCCGAGTTTGAGTCAAAAACGGATTCCTTAGTGAGAAAATCTCGAATTTCCATGCCGAAATAAGAGAAAAGAATCGAGGAAAAAAAGAGCATAAGTTTTTTTCTTATCCGGTTATTAGTAACACCAAATAAAACGGTTACATTAAAAAAAATCACATAATTTTCCATGAGTTTTTTCATTTTTTTTTTTTTTTTTGCTATCAAACACACCTTAAGACTCCCTTGATCTTCTCGAAACTTCCACATAGTCATGGAGGATTTATGATTTTTTCTATTGTTTTATGGGATTTTCCCAAATTATTTATATTTTTTTAGCGAACATTTTTTTATACATATGGATTTTTTTTCTTCCAAGCATTGTGTAGCACCAAGGCGATTTCTTTGACCTAAGCAAGGAGATGACTAGATGATGACTAAATGACCCCTTCAACTTTTAAAAAATTGTTTAAAAGGACACCACCTGCCTACTTGCATTCATTAGTTTCTCCTCTTTTAAAAATCAATAAAACTCATTGAAACTCAAGGAATTTTGTCAATTTTTGAAACACCATGCTCATGTTAACACAACAAGATCTCATCCCAACATTCATTATATTCATAATATATATTAATGAAGACACCTTTGATCACACCATCCTGATATCTTTGACCGTATGACCTCACTTGTTTTTCAATTTGATCGTAAATCATTTTTATGAAGTATATCACCAATAGAATCAAACAATGGAATTGCCTTACCTACACTACATGGGAAATCATTGGATGTTAGTAAATTCATTTTATATCCCATGGTAAATTTCTAATACTTGGATTCAATATTGTAAGTGTACTGCTCTAGTAATTGTATAAAGGCTAATATTAAAACTTTATTATATTCAATTATACAAGGGCATGGGTCAGTCAAATTAGTAATAGCGTATAAATTTCCGAGATAGCAAATCTTCCATTTAACACTATCAATTCCATTTATTAAGCATTCCCAATAATCTATATATATATATATATATATATATATATATATATATAAAAGTTGGAGCCGAGAGAAAGTTGGCATGCATCATCCTTTCATCATTTTGATTTTTTAATTTTCTAATTTTTTATTTTAAAGTATTTATTTATTTAAAGTATTTAAGGTGTTTGGTTGTTTCAAGAAATATATTAATTCCTCCATTTATTAATTGACTAAAATGAAAATCTAGCTCTTAAAATTTAAGAGCATCTATTTCAGTCTCGTAATTATTTAATTAACTGCTAATTAAATAGGAATACACCCATAATTAATTTATTAATTGGGTACGCACATTTACATTGACCCGTTACAGCTGTTCATGCATGGTATTATCTTGCTTGCAAGTCACTCGAATGAGAGATAAAGTTTCACATGCTCTCTCCTTTCACCATTTCATTTTAAGGATTTTTCTCAAATTTTCTATTTTCTATTTTTAAAATATTTGTATATTTGTGTTATTTATTGTTTTAAGATATATTCATCCCCCATGTTTTTGAAAAATGAAAAATTCAACTTTGAATAACCAAACAACGGGTCTAATTAATAAATTATTCATCAATGCATTAAGTCTCTATTTCGAATCTTACACAAGTTGGAGCTGAGAGAAAGTTCACATGCATCTTCCTTTCATCATTTTGATTTTCTAATTTTCTCGTTTTTCTACTTTAAGGTATTTATTTATTAAAAGTATTTAAGGTGTTTGGTTGTTTCAAGAAATATATTAATTCCTCCATTTCTTAATTGACTAAAACAAAAATCTAGCTCTTAAAATTTAAGAGCATCTATTTCGGTCTCATAATTATTTAATTAACTGCTAATTAAATAGAAACGCACCCATAATTAATTAATTAATTGGGTGTGCGTATTTACATTGACCATTTACAATTGTGCATGCATGGTATCATCTTGCTTGCAAGTCACTCGAAGGAGAGATAAAGTTTTACATGCTCTCTCCTTCCACCATTTCATTTTAAGGATTTTCTCAATTTTTCTATTTTTTATTTTTAGATATTTGTATATGTGTTATTTATTGTTATAAGATACATATTTTTAAAAAAAGAAAAATCAAACTTTGAATAACCAAACAACGTGTCTAATTAATAAATTATTCATCACGGCAAATGTTTCATGGTCCGATCATCATATAAGCAGTACTCTTACTCTATAAATGCAGCCTTAGAAAACAGAAGTAGAACTAGAAACCCAGTAGATCGACATGTCTATTAATAGTTTATGAATAGAATATGTTTATTATGTATTGATCTTGTGTACATGGTAATCTATATATACACGTACAAGTCTTAGAATATAAAAGGAATGTGCAGTCACTAAGGAAAACTACTGATTATACGAGACTAATTTCCTTAACTGCTAAATGTAATATTAAGTTTCCTTAACTTGTAGTTTCCTTAACACGAGAATGTTTCCTTAACTGATAGTTTTCTTAACACCCTCCCTCAAACTCAAGGTGGATTCATAGAAATCAACTTGAGTTTGTCAACCAAGGCATGAAAGCGACCCAAAATATGAGCTTTAGTGAAGATATCAATCGTCTAATTAGAATAGGAAATAGAGTGCCACGAACCAGATAGTGACGGACGAAGTGATAATCATTCTCAATATGTTTTGCTCTCTCATGAAAAACATCATTGTGTGCAATTTGGACCGCACTTTGATTCTCATAATGCAGAATGGTAGCAGAAGCATGTGTAACCCCACATCTTCAAGTAACCATCGAAGCCAAAGTAATTCAGAGGTAACATCAGCAAGAGCCTGATATTCAGATTATGTGCTAGAGTGAGATGTTACTATTTATTTTTTGTTTCGCCAGGATATTAACAAGTTGCCCAAGAAGAAATAGTAACCAATAGTAGAACGTCGGTTGGTTGGATCACCAGCCCAATTTGCTTCAGAGTAACCCGATAATACCAATGGAGAGTTGTCAGAGAAGTAGAGGCCATGAAATAGAGTACCTTTCACGTATCGAATGATGCAGAGAACAGTAGTGAAGTGAGCGGTACGGGGCTGACATGAACTGACTAAAAACATGAACAACATAAGAAATGTCCAAATGACTAACAATAAGATAAACCAAACTTCCCCACAAGCTGACGATATACAGTAGGATATGAAAGAAGTGAACCATCTGATGGAGTCAGCTTGACATTCGTGTCTAATTGAGTGGATGCAATATTAGTATCAGTAATCACAGAGCAAGAGATCGAATCAGCGGCATATTTTGCTTGTGAAAGATAATATCCATTAGAAGTAGAAGTGACTTCAAGACCAAGAAAGTAGCTCAAGTTACCTAAATCCTTCATCTCAAAGTGACTTTTGAGATATTGTTGTAAATCAAAAATCCCTGTTGAGTCGTCCCTGGTGATGATCATGTCATCAACATAAAGTAGGAGAAGAACCATGCCCCTGTCCGTTCGTTGAGTCAAACTGTGTAATAATGGAACTGAACGTGGCAAACCAGGCACGGGGAGCCTGTTTAAATCCATATAATACTCGACGGAGAAGGCAAACTTGTTTTGGAGAATGAGAATAGCCAGGAGGTGGACACATATAAACTTCTTCTTCAAGATCACCATTCAGAAAGGCATTTTTAACATCCATTCAAAACAAAGGTCGATGTCTAACACTACAGCAAGTAAACTTCGAACAGAGGTCAGGCGGCCTACAGGTGTAAACGTTTCTTCATAATCAATGTCATATTCATGTGTGTAGCCTTTAGCAACCTGACAAGCTTTATACTGCTCAATGGATCCATCTGAGCGAGTTTTTATCTTGTAAATCCACTTGCATCCAATCGGAGTCTTGTTAGACGGTAGCTCCACTAAATCCCAATTATGAGTCTTCTATAATGCATACAGTTCTTCTGACACTGCTTGCTGCCATAAGGGGTCAGAACTAGCCCTTCGGTAGGAGGAGGGCTCATGTAAAAAAGAAATAACAAAGAAACAATGATAATATTTAAGGTAAATGGGAGGTTTAGTTACCCGTTCAGATCGACGAGGTGGGACATGAGCAGGAAAAGGAATATCAGAGGGGACAGATTCGTCGACGACGGGTGCTGGAACGATATCACAATCATTGAGCTCATCTGGTGTACTTGCAACAGGAGATGCGAAAAGCTCGATAGAGTAGTAGTGAAAAATAGTTGAGGACATGATAGTGAACTGTCAAACTTGGATAGGATAGAACAATTGTATTTTCCCAATAAATGACAAGTCTGGAGATGTGTAATCTCTTAGAAAGATGATCCCAGCACCTGTAGCACTTATGTTCAATTCCATACCCTAGGAAACAACACAAACGAGCACGTCGTTCAACTTTGGTATGTTCAAGGGGTTAAGAAGAATGAAACATGCATAACCAAAAACTCGAGGATTAGAATAGTCTGGTGGTGTACCATATAATCGTTCAAAATGAGAGATGTTCTTTAACACTGGTGTGGGGAGTTGATTAATGGTTTGCACACAATTTAAAATGGTTTCACCCCAAAAATTTTCAGGACAAGATGCAGAGAGAAGTTGGGCACGTACAGAGTCTAGGATATGTCGATGTTTCCTTTTAGCTCGACCATTTTATTGAGAGGTGTACGGGCAGGAACATTGAACAATGGTACCTTGCAATTTAAGAAATTAAAGAATGACAGAATCACGATATTCTACAGCAATGTCAATACGAAGAATTTTGATTGTACACGCAAATTGAGTTTTGATCATGTTTGCAAAATCAATGTAAGTTTGAGGTATTTCAGATCGTTGTTTTAGAACATATATCCAGGTAAACCTTGAATAATCATCAATGAACAATACAAAATACCGATAGCCATTCATAGTTGAAGTAGGTGCAGGACCCTAAAATCAGAATGAACTAATCCAAACGGAGTATTATTGATGGATTCGTTAAAACAGAAATAGGAAACCGGTTGTTTTGCCAACTGACAATGCACACAATCAAAAGACTCAAATTTAAAAATACCCAATGGCCTAATGAAAACAAGAGTACGAAGTTTACTGGCTGATGTTGTTGGGGCTTGTGCCTTAGGTCAATCCATTAACTATCTTTATGAATACTTTTAGTTAATACAATAGATGATTTCATTTGTTGTTTATTATAATTAATTTGCATGTTTACATTATAATAAGATCCATGGGTATTTACAGAAATATCCAAAATGTCCCTTATCGATCATTATACTGGGAACTATAATGAGTTTAGACTAGTGTGAGTCTTAATTGATGATCATATGATGATTATTCGTATAGGGATATGAATCAAGATCACGAGTACATTTTAGGGAACAAAGTACTAGACCGACCCGCTATGAGAACATCACATGGATTAAGTCATAGTTGTTTCTCATGATAGGTATATTTTTCAATCCTCTGACTTGAGATTACCAGAGACTTCAACATTAGGAACACAGTTATTTGACATAATCAAACGTTGTTTTTAACCGGACGATTATAAAGTTTGTGATTGGTTACTATGTGAGCAATGTGATGAAGTTATGTAATCGAGATAGAATTTGTCCCTCTCATATAAAGAGAGATATCCAGTGGATCCCTCGATGTGTTAGACTGTTAAAAGGCCTAGTCTAAGTGAATTGATATTGATCAATGTCCCTTGGATGTTTTCAGTCTACCTAAAGATCGAGACTAGTACGATTGAACATGTTGGATGACAATTCCATGCCTTATGTTTGATCAAAAGGATATCGTGTGACAAAAGGATGTTATATACACTATTGATTAGGTTGTATCGATTTGATATTCGTACAACTTGGGTAGTCATAATGTCTTGCTAGAGGCCGCATATGACTTGTATACCAAAATGTATTTTGGTACACGGCCAACGTTGTATGAGCCTATTAGGTCCCACACTAAGAATGATTTTGCGAGATTTTACGATGGTTCAGAAAAATGAGTTTCATATGATAAAATTCATGACAGAAACATCCTTGTGGTGTATTACACTTATACTTCTTTAAGTAAGGGTATATGTGTAATTTACTTAATTGTTTATATACAAAGGTTGTATAAATAGAAGTTTTAAGTTAGAACACATGTATGAAAGATTAAGGTTCCAAACTCTATTTTCGTTTCGAAAATGAATTTGGGTTTTCGGCTACGCTCTGGATCATTTTGGATATAAACAAAAAGGTTTGGTATTCTCTCGAATCTAGTACTTCGAATCTCGGCCGCCGTCTGTGTGTGGACTACTGGTAGAGGGCGTTCGTCATTGGCAGCGCCTTAGAGATCGATCAACCTTCAGAAAGATATATTGCGACTGAGGTATGATTAAGTTTTCATGGTTTAAACATTTTTAATGGAATTAGATTCGAATCCTATTGGGGGTTTTATCAAAATTGTTTTGTGAGTTCTACTGCGTATGAACCCCAAAACTCAACAGTGGTATCAAAGACTTCGAGCTCGATTCCATTAAATTCATTGTATGTTTTCTTCTGATATATACATGATATATGATTGAAAGCATGTTAATAGTTGATGTATATGTGATATACATAAGTTTTCTGTGAGATTTATTATCATGTTTTGTGTATATGATACATATATTCGTGATTTAATTGAAATCGATTTCATACATGCTAGTAACCACGTTAGGTTAATTCGAATACTTTTAATGAATTGAATTTCGTGTTCTGTGATCCGTGACACCATTAGGTATAATCTTTATTTTTCGTGTATTGATGCATGGATGAAATCTCTGTAATTCAGTATGCATATTTAGGTTACATTGTTTTAAGTTTCTTAAATTGTATAAGTCTTAATATTAATTTGAAACTAATATGATTAGGTTCATTGGGATAGTAGTTCATGATTCAATTACATGTTTGTGATTATTTGGATGAGGACTGAAATTGCAAATAATTATTTTTTGAAATTATTTATTTATCTCGTTATATCTATTATGTTATGAAATTTCTATTTGATAAGAGATAGATAACAAATTAGATTAGGAGATATTAGCAAAATCGGTTTCGTTATCCCTATTGGACAGGAGATAAATATCGAGAATTTTGTTATTGGTGATATGCAAGGATTCAATTATCTTAACTCCTAATTGGATTAGGATAAGATGATTAGTTAGATGTGGGCCCGGGTTAATTAAAATATTTTAATTGACTTAATTTCGGATAAATTAAGGGGTTAATTTATGATAATAAAATCAGCAAAAAATATGATTTTTTATGGAAAATTTTAGTTTCAGCCATAACTGGGTGTATTGTGTTATCTTGGTGAGACAAGTTGCGTAAGTGTTACCTAAATGTTTAAAATGGTCTGACTTAATAAAACTATCAAAATAGTTTTGAGCTTTAGGCACATGAGGAGATAAAAAACATGCTAAGACATAAGATGTCCCGTATCTCATAAAAGTATCTAAAATTACATAAGTTGTAATTGGTAATCGTTACCTACCTAAATAATCTAGTTCTGTGTTTCATGCCATAGTTGTCATAGAATTAGGTGAAATATGAATTTTAGTCCCCTAAATAAACAGTATGTTTTAGGAGGGTTGTTAATTTAGTGGGAGTCTATTCCTCTATACTAAAATAAACTTTGCATAATCTTTATTGTAGATTAATGGCCTCTTCAAGTAACAATAATCCCCTGTTACTGCGATCCATCCTTGATAAGGATAAGCTATCTTTGACGACTGGTTCAGAAACTTGAGAATCATTCTCAAGCATGAACGTAAGTTGTATGTCATGGATGCTCCAATCCCTGAGGACCTACCAGCCAATGCTACGAAAGCTGTGAAGGATGTGCATGATAAGCATGTCAAGATTCTGCTGATGTTGCATGTATTATGCTGGCAACTATGATTCCTGAACTTCAGAAGGACATGGAACTAATGGAAGCCTACGACATGGCTGTAACGCTGAAGGAAATGTTCCAACATCAAGCTAGTAAGAAAGGTTCGAGACAGTCAAGAACCTACATTCTTGCAAGATGACTGAGAGTGTATCAGTTAGTCCTCATGTTCTAAAGATGAAGGACTATGTTGACCAGCTTGTTAGACTCGGATTTCCCATAAGCCAAGAGTTGGCTACGGATTTGATCCTGGATTCATTATCGAAGAGTTACTCATAATTTGTGACGAACTACAATATGAATAATATGAAAAAATCAATTTCAGAGTTGCATTTGATGCTCAAAACTGCAAAACAAAATATCAAGAAACCATCGAGTAATGTGATGATGGTCCAAAAGGGAAAGGGAATGAAGAAGAAGGGCAAAGGTAAGGCTAAAGTTGCCAAGGCTGCTGCTGCACCAGTCGCAAAGCCTATGGAACAAGTCAAGCCCTAGCCTGTTCCTGCTTCAAAACACCCAAAATAAAAGGAAGGAAATTGTCATTTCTATCATGCACCTGGACATTGGTTCATAAATTGCAAACTCTATCTAGAAGATCTAAATAAGAAAAAGGGTAGTGCGACTACCACTACATGTATTTATGTTATTGAAATTAATTTATCTACTAGTGATTCATGGGTATTAGATACCTAATGTGGATCTCATATTTGTATAAATGTACAGGGACTCACTAGAAGTAGAAAGTTGAAGAAGGGAGAAGTCATCCTCCGCGTAGGGAATGGAGCAAGAATTGATGCCCTGACTGTTGGATCATATGACTTAGTCTTACCAAGTGGACTTATTTTAACTTTCAATAATTGTCATTTTGTGCATCCTTGAGCAGAAACATCATTTCTGTTTCATGTTTGGATATGGATGGTTTTGGTTTTATTATTGCAAATAATAGATGTTCCATCTCTCGTAAAGGCATATTTTATGCAAATGTTGATTTGTGTGATGGTCTTTATATTCTAAGCATGAAAAGGTCCACTGATACTCCAGTCTTTAACATAAATACAAAGAGATTCAAGTCAAATTATTTGAATCAAACCTATTTTTGGCATTGTCGTCTCGGGCACATAAATGAGAAACGTATAACAAAGCTCCATAGAGATGGACTTCTAGATTTATTTGATTTAGAAATATATGAAAAGTGTGTATCTTGTTTACTAGGCAAGATGACTAAAAGTCCCTTTACTGGACACAGTGAAAGGGCAAGTGATTTATTGGGTCTAATACATACTGATGTTTGCGGTCCTATAAACACAATGGCTAGAGGAGGTTATCGATTTCATTATATTTACTCGATGATTTCGGCAGATATGGTTATGTGTATTTTATGAAACATAAAGCTGAATCATTTGTGATGTTTTGAACGTTTCAAAATGAAGTGCAGAATCAACTTGGTAAAACTATTAAAACACTTCGATCAGATCGATGTGGTGAATATTTGAGCCAAGAATTTGATGATAATGTTAGAAATTGTGGGATTGTCTCCTAGTTGACTCCACCAGCAATTCCACAATGGAATGCAGTTTCTGAAAGGAGAAATCGAACCTTATTAGATATGGTTCGATCTATGATGAGTCATGCAGATCTTCCATTATCCTTTTGGGGTTATGCATTACAAACTGCAGCTTTCACTCTTAACCGAGTTCCTTCTAAAGCGGTTGATAAAACACCATATTAGATATGGTATGGGAAGAGACCTAGTTTGTATTTCCTTAAGATTTGGGGTTGTGAGGCTTACGTAAAGCGACAAGTCTAAAAAAAACTAGCACTTAAATCTGACAAGTGTTTATTTGTGGGGGTATCCTAAGGAAACAAAAGGATATTACTTTTATAATCTCGCTGAGAACAAAGTGTTTGTTGCTCAGTATGGTGCCTTTATGGAAAAATAGTTTATTTCAAAAGACACTAGTGGGAGAGAAATAAATCTTGAAGAAGTTCAAGAATCACAAATAAACATTAAACCACTACTGGAAGTTCAACAACGTTCTGAATCGGTTGAACCTCCACAAGTGACACAAGGCCCACGTAGATCTGGTAGGGCAAGACATGGGCCAAAGATATTCGAATTTCTCATTACTGATAATCGTGATGTGTTGCTTATGGATCAAAATGAGCCCACCACTTATCTGGAGGCTATATCTGGACCAGACTCAAATAAATGGCTAAGTGCCATGAACTCTGAGATGCAATCCATGTATGATAACCAAGTTTGGAACTTGGTTGATTTACCTGAAGGCGGTAAGACCATTGGATGTAAATGAGTTTTCAAGAAGAAAACTGACATGGATGGCAAAGTGCATACTTTTAAAGCAAGACTTGTAGCAAAAGGTTTCAGGTAGACTCAAGGTGTTGATTATGATGAAACTTTCTCACCAGTAGCCATGCTTAAATCCATAATAATTTTAATTGTCATTGATGCATATTATGACTATAAGATATGGCAAATGGATGTAAAAACAAAATTTCTTAATGGAAAGTTGCTTAAGAACGTGTATATGACACAACCTGAAGGTTTTGTATATCCTGAGAATTCTAGGAAGGTATGCAAGCTTCAAAGATCCATTTATGGATTAAAGCAAGCTTTTCGGAGTTGGAATCTTCGTTTTGATGAAGCAATCAAGGATTTTGATTTTATTAAGAATGAAGATAAGCCTTGTGTATACAAGAAGGTCAATGGGAGTGTAGTTGTTTTTCTAGTACTGTATGTTGATGATATATTACGCATTGGAGATGACATCCCAACATTGCAGAATGTCAAGTCTTGGTTAGGGAAGTGTTTCTCAATGAAAGACTTAGAAGATGCATCCTATATCATAGGGATAAGGATCTATAGGGATAGATCTAAGAGACTAATCGGTCTAAGTCAGAGTGCTTACATAGATAAGGTGCTGAATAGGTTTAGTTTGTAAGACTCTAAAAGATGATTGTTGCCAATGTCTCATGGCATAAGTCTCAGCAAGATTCAATGTCCAAAGATAAATTATGAGCGAGACCATATGAATAAGATTCCATATGCATCAATTATTGGATCTATCATATATGCCATGCTATGCACTCGACCTGATTATCATATGCTTTTAGCACTACAAGCAGATATCAGTCAGGTCCTAGTGAGAGTCACTGGATAGCAGTAAAGAAAATTCTTAAATACTTAAGGACTAATGAAGTGTTCTTGGTCCATGGAGGTTTTGAAAATGATCTAGTTGTAAATGGTTACACAGATGCAAGTTTTCAAACTGATATAGATGATTTTAGATTGCAGTCTGGATATGTGTTTACTTTGAATGGAGGTGCAGTAAGTTGAAAAAGTTCAAAGCAAGAGACTGTGGCAGATTCTACAATAGTAGCTGAGTATATTGCGGCGTTCGATGCAGCAAAGGAGGCAGTTTGGATCAAAAAGTTCATTTCTGAACTAGGTGTGGTTCCAAGTATTGCTAACCCTGTTTATTTGTATTGTGACAATAACGGGGCAATAGCACAAGCCAAGGAACCTAGATCACACCACATATCCAAAACATATACTCAGGCGTTTTCTTCTCATCAGTGAAATTATTAAGAAGGGAGACGTGAAGATTTACGGAGTACCTACTGAAGACAACATTGCATATCCATTGACAAAAACTCTTCTACAAGCAAAACATGATGGTCATGTTAGATCATTAGGCATTAGATGCATGTATGATTGACCCTAGCGCAAGTGGGAAATGTTGGGGCATGTGCCCTAGGTTAATCCATTAACTATTTTTATAAATACTTTTAGTTAATAAAATAGAGTATTTCATTTGTTGTTTATTATAATTAATTTGCATGTTTACATTATAATAAGATCCATGGGTATTTACAAAAATATCATAAATGTCCCTAGTCGATCATTATACTGGGAACTATAATGAATTAACACTAGTGTAAGTCTTGACTGATGATCATATGATGATTATACGTATAGGGATACGAATCAAGATCACGAGTACATTTTAGGGAACAAAGTACTGGACCGACCCGCTATGAGAACATCACATGGATTAAGTCATAGTTGTTTCTCATGATAGGTATATTTTTCAGTCCTCTGACTTGAGATTACCAGATACTTCAACATTAGGAACGCAGCGATTTGACACAATCAAACGTTGTCTTTAACCGGATGATTATAAAGGTTGTGATTGGTTACTTTGTGAGCAATGTGATGAAGTTGTTTAATCAAGATAGAATTTGTCCCTCTCATGTAAAGAGAGATATCCAGTGGATCCCTTGATGTGTTAGAATATTAAAAGGCCTAGTCTAAGTGAATTGATATTGATCAATGTCACTTGGATGTTTTCAGTCTACCTAGAGATCGAGACTAGTACGATTAAATATGTTGGATGACAATTCCATGCCTTATGTTTGATCAAAAGGATATCGTGTGACAAAATGATGTTATATACACTATTGATTAGGTTGTATCGATTTGATATTCGTATAATTTAGGTAGTCATAATGTCTTGCTAGAGGTCGCTTATGACTTGTATACCAAAATGTGTTTTCGTACACTGCCAACGTTGTATGAGCCTATTGGGTCGCGCACTAAGAATGGTTTTGCGAGATTTTAAGATAGTTCAGAAAAATAAATTTTATATGATAAAATTCTTGACAGAAACGTCCTTATGGTTATTACACTTATACTTCTTTTAAGTAGGGGTATCTGTGTAATTTACATAACTGTCTATATACAAGGGTTGTATAAATAGACGCTTTAAGTTAGAACACACGTATGAAAGATTAAGGGCCGAAACTCTATTTTCGTTTCACAAATGGATTAGGGTTTTCGGGTACGCTTTGGATGGTTTTGAAGATAAACAAAAATGTTTGGTATTCTCTCGAAGCTAGCACTTCGAATTTCGGTCGTCGTTCGTGTGTAGATTGTTGGTAGAGGGCGTTCGTCGTTGGCAACGTCTTAGAGATCGATCAACCTTCAGAAAAGGTATGTTGCGACCAATGTATGATTAAGTTTTCATGGTTTAAACGTTTTTAATGGAATTAGATTCGGATCCTGTTAGGGTTTTTGTCAAAATTGTTTTGTAATTTTCACTACGTATGAACCCCGAAACTCAACAAATGTATGGCCAAGACGAATGTGCCACTGATAGAGTAAGGGGGTGGAAACTGCAGCAGAAATATGCTTGACGGCGGGCATATAAAGTGACGTGAGCTCAAATAATCGTCACTCATAGAAAACATCGGAGAGGAATGTGACCAATCAGAGACAACAACAACAATAGAAGAACCAGATATAGACTAAGGTGTGCCTTTGGGATGAGATCGTTTATTTGGGCAGTTCTGCACTATGTGACCATATTCATGACATTATCGACACTCAATTATAGGACAATTAACAAACGATTGACCCATTTTTCTGTAGTTCTTACAAGGGTGGGGGGTCGATTTAGGTCATGATTGATTAGTTGCAAGGGCCACTTCTGACATAGGGGCAGAGTTCACCAAGCCAAGCCGAGTTTCTTCAAATAAAATTTCTTTTACAGCTGCGTTAAGAGAAGGTAGTGGATCGTGATGCAGAAGGGTCGCACGGACTGATTCATATTCAAGAGCCATGAGAACTTAGATGAGATGAATGTGGTCTTTGCTAATGTCGGCCTGTTGTAACTAGTTCCAAATTGGTTGAATGAGTGCTAAGAATTCATTATTGGATTGACCAGCTTCTTGTTTTAAATTGTTCAAAATGGTGAATAATTGATAATATTGTGCCAAACTAGAAGTTTGGTATCTAACATACAAAAATCTTAAATTTCTTTCGCCGTCCCAAAATCAACAAACTGAATATGAATAGAGGGAGTAGATGTGTTACATAACCAAATGATGATTTGATGATTCTTACTGTCTCAGTCATCAAGTCAGTCAAGAAATTTGACTTGTGTCTCCGTATTCTCCTTTTCTGGTTTGGGGTTGTCTCCCGTAACGATTCGCCAAAGTTTATAACCATTTAAAAAACTTTTAATCCGTTGAGACCAAAGTGAGCAATTTGTACCATCAAGGATCGTAGTGAACAAGTGAAATTGGCAGCTGGCTAGTTGAAGTGTCGGCGACTGGTGTTGTGCGGTGTCTGGATGTGCAGACAAGTGGTGTCCGACGTTGCACAACGATGTGACGCATGCAGAGGAATAGGTGGGTAAAAGAAGCGGAGCCGGGCAGTGGGTGGGTGTTTTTTCTAAAAGTAAGGCATATTTACAATTTATTTCACAAAATAGGGTGGTGTACTTTGAATTCATAAAAATAGGCAATAACGCCTTTTGAAAAGGCGTTATTATTACCTTTGAGGTTGGTGAGGTGGCGGGGCAATTGTATGGATAGCGCCTTTTAAAAGGTGTTATCCATACAATTGCCCCGCCACCTCACCGCCACCTCACCAACTTCCAATAACACCTTTTGGAAAGACGTTATTGCCTATTTTTGCAGTTGGTGAGGTGGCGTCGAGGTGGCGGTGACGCACGCGCATATCGAAGTGGACAACCCATGCAAACGTCACCCATGTATTCCGATGTGCAGATTTCATGCAAATGTCAGACACGTCTGTCGAGGTGGGCGACCCATGCAACCTCATGCAACTTACGCAAACGTCGCGCACGTATCCCGATGTGGGCAATTCATGCAAACGTCATGCACGTATCTCGAGGGGCCAACTCATGCATATCCACTACAAACCATAGACCTCATGTAAACGTTAGCACGTATTGCGAGGCGGACAACCCGTACAACCCATAGGCGCTATTCGGTCGACCCATGTCCACGCGGTCATCGTGCGTGGACCGTGTCATGTATTGCGAGGCGGACAACCCGTACAACCTATAGGCGTTATTCGGTCGGTTCATGTCCACGTGGTCATCCTACGTGGACCGTGTCACGTATTGCGAGGCGGACAACTCGTACAACCCATATGCAATATTCGGTCGGCCCATGTCCACGTGATCATCCTACGTGGACCGCGTCACGTATTGCGAGGCGTTCAACCCGTACAACCCATAGGCGTTATTCGGTCAGCCCATGTCCACGTGATCATCCTACGTGGACCGTGTCACGTATTGCGAGGCGGACAACCCGTACAACCTATAGACGTTATTCGGTCAGTCCATGTCCACGTAGGATGCCCACGTGGACCGTGTTACACGGATAACGCCTTTTGAAAAGGCGCTATCCGTGTAACACGATCCACGTCAGCAAAAAATCTACCTACTTTGATAGCGCCTTTTAAAAATGCGTTATTGCCTATTTTGGAGAAAAAAAAACGCAATCTTATTTTTTGGATTTAAACTAAAAACTTTAATACTTTTGTAATTTTTTCAGTAGATGTGGAGTCGGGCAGCAGGTGTACAACGGATGCGATAGATTTCAAGCAACACGTGGCAGATGTGCAGATGGGCGGTTGGAATTACTGCGTCTCGGTTGGCGTCCAAGCAACGGTGGACTGTGCAGGCGGCAAGTCAGGCGTGCAGCGGCGGCTTGGCAGACACGTGGCAGGCAAATGCGACAAGCGTTCAGGCGACACGTGGCAGATGTGCAGATGGGCGGCTAGAGTATGCGGCGTCTCGACTGGCGTGAAGGCGGCGGGTCGCGTTGGCGGGGCGTCGAGGTGCAGGCGACAGCTTGGCAGACACGTGGCAAGCGACAGATGCTGGCATCCGACCATACGGCAGTTGGCGAGACATGCAGGTGCAGGCACGTGGCAGTTGAGCACAAAGGTACAGCGGTGCGGCAGTCGAGACGGTAGTTGGTGGGCAATAAGTCAGTCATAAAGTTGGAATTTTTTCCCAAAGTACACGTGTTTTAATATTTAATGAGTAAAATAGGGGTGAAAATTTTTTATTTCCGGGGTGTAGGCAATAATGCCTATTGGGAAGGCGTCATCTACGTGTCGAATATTTTTGTTCTGATTTTGCCACGTGGATAGCGCCTTCTCAAAAGGCGTTATCCACGTGGCTGAAATCGTGGCGTGTAAACCACTGATAGCGCCTTCGCAGAAGGCGCTATCAGTGTATGTGTCCACGTCGACATGTCCACGTGGACTGACGTGGACACATTACACTGATAGCGCCTTCCGCGAATGCGCTATCAGTGTCCACGTGGACACATTAGGGGTTTCCCGATCCATGTGGATCCACGTGGACCGGGAAAACCCGTGGCATACTGATAGTGCATTCGCAGAAGGCGCTATCATATGCCACGTGGGAAAAGAAAAGGGGTTTCGTGACTTTAGGGCGCAGATAGCGCCTTCTCAAAAGACGCTATCGGCACCCCCACGGTCATTTTCCCAAAACCGACGCAGAGAATATATTCTCTGCGTCGGTTTCGTCCTCTTGGTATAGGGGTAGAGGGTAGGGGGTAGGGGGCGGTGTTGGTCACGGGGTCGGTCACGAGTTTATTGTGGAGAGTGGGATGGGTCGAGTACTTAAGGAGGGGAGGGGGAGCGAACCAAAGAGAGACGACAGAGGAGGGAGGAAGAAGGAGGGTAGACAAACTATTTTAACGGGAGAGAGTGAGCGAGTGAGTGCGCGCGCGCGAGACGTTTGTCGAGCTTGGCGGGGGTACGTGGTGGTACGTGGAACGTGGTGTTTTATGGCGGTGCGGTGGTGAGGCAGAGCAGCGGTGGACGGCCAATGCGGAGGAGGAGGAGGGATCTGATGGGCGACGAGAGAGAAGGAGCAAATGGCCACAGCGACGGCGGAGGAGGAAGGCCAGTAGAGCGGAGTGGAGGTAGGAGAAGGAGGAGGTATGTGTATATAGTTAAGTTAGTTTAGTTAGTTAAATAAGATTGTTTAAGTTAGTTTGATTAAGTTAATTTGAGTTTGTTTAAGTGAGTTTAGTTAATTAAGTATGTTTACGTTAGTTTAGTTTGTTTAATAAGTTTAGTTATCGATTAGTTTGATTAAGTTAGTTTTTTTAAGTTAGTTTTAGTTTGTTTAAGTGAGTTTAGTTAATTAAGTATGTTTATGTTAGTTTAGTTTGTTTAATAAGTTTGTTTTAGTTAGTTGACGTTTGCTAGTTAATTATGTTTGATTAAGTTAGTTTTCATTGTGGAGTGGGTAGATGTTTGTTTACGTTAGTTTAGTTTAGTGAGTTTGTTTAAGTTAGTTTAGTTAATTATGTTTGTTTAAGTTAGTTTACTTAATTAAGTTTAGTTAAGTTGGTATAGTTAATTACGTTTAGTTAATTAAGTTTAGTGAATTAAGTTTAGTTAATTAAGTTTGTTTGAGGTATTTTAGTTAATTTACCAAGGAGGAGGTATGTTTAGTTAATTACGTTTGTTTAAGGTTGGTTAGTTAGTTTATGTTAGATGTTTAGTTTAGGTATTTAGCTTAGTTAAGGTTCGGTAATTTAGTTTGGTTGGTTTAGTTTAGTTAGTGTGTTGAGTGAGTTAAGTCAATTAAGTTAGTTTATATTTGATATTTAGGTTAGTTAATTTAGTTAAAGTAATTTGTTTAGTTTATTAAGACGGTTAAGTTTGTTTAGTTATTTAAGTTTGTTTAGGTAGTTTGTTTAGTTATTTAGGATTGTTTTGTTTAGTTTGTTTAGTTATTTAAGATTGTTTTGTTTAGTTAGTTTGTTTAGTTTACTACGTTAGTTTTGTTTTGCTTTGCTTTGTTTTGTTTAGGTTAGGTTATTTAATTTGCTTAGTTATGTAATTAATAGTTTTATAATTTTCTTAGTTAAGCATTTCAGATTGAACTTAACAATATACCGGTTTCGCGTACAGCTTCCACTTTCACTTTTTATGTTTGTTAGCATTATTGTAGTTATAGTTCAAGTAATTCACAAATCAGAATATCATTTGCTGAGAAAGTTAGTTTATATTTGGTATTTAGGTTAGTTAATTTAGTTAACGTAATTTGTTTAGTATATTAAGACGGTTAAGTTTATTTAGGTTATTGCATGAATATTACGTTGCGGCGGAAAACCAGAGGAAACAAGTAAGTTCATTAATTTAGTATTTTCAAAATAATTTATTTGAGTTAGGTTTTGGTTTGCATGATATATTGGGACATTCATATTTTGTTTACTATTTCCCTTACGTTACGGCGAAAGAATGAGTATGCTCTGTAGTTGCGCTATTATTGCGATCTTCTACATCAGAAAGTTCGATTGCGCTATATAACCACATGATCGTCAACTATTTCCCTTACGAAATTTGTGCATTTGTCTGTAACATTTTTACATCCAAGTTTCCAAACCTTTGTAGGTCATGTCACAAAGAAACATCCCTTTTCTATTCTATGCGTACGGCTCCATTGTTAATGGGGTCAATGGCATCGCGTACAACTTACCGCCATCAGTGGTGTTGTGGGTTAAGTTTGGGTCGAGTGGGCATGAAATGATTGATGACATTTGTAACGCGTTCCATATCTCCTCAACGGATAATATAGTGCATATGACGTATCGCCACATGATGGTCCTCCCCGGAGGCTCACATTATTTCGTTCCTGTCTTGTTGAATGATGCGACACACTTCGACTTGATGTGGGAGAAGGTGGACACTTTACCAAAAACTGCAACGGTTGATATATATTTAACATTTGAGTCAGTCGACTCAATTCAAAACCGCACGGTTCATTCGCCAGTTCTTGACGAACGGTAGCGGGACGCCAGACACAGCCTTAATGATGGAAAGGCTGCGTATGCAGTCCCCACAGGCTGAGGTCGTGCAAGAGGGGTTCGTAGCTCCATTACATGAAGAGAATAATGCATATACTGACGATGACGATGACGATAACGACGACGAAAATAACGACACTACTGAGGAAACGCATAACGTCGAAGAAGCTCCATTAGTTGCCGTTTGGGATGACGTTAACATTTGCACGTATGATCCAAGATATGATCCTCCGGATGCGGACAATGTCGAAGATGATGAGCAATTTGCTATCGATGAAGAGATTTTGTTGGAGGAAGCTAGTGACGATGAACTTCACCAACCAATACCGGGATATAACGACATTGATTGGGAGGTGGCTAATTCAACTGCGACCCAACATTCCCATTAGCAAACTTGGGGGGGGGCACGTCTAATTTCGATTTGGAGATATGGATGAGTTTTGACAATAAAAACAATTTACAACATGCGGTTAAAGTGTGGCATGTTGATAAACATTGTCAATACCATGTGATGGAATTGACTACAACTACGTGGGCGATTAAGTGCAAGTTTTCACAACACGGGTGCATGTGGCGTCTTCGCGCATGTTTTCGAAAGAAAACACAATTATGGGAGATAACACAGTTAGACGTACCGCACACGTGTATTAATCCCAACATACAACGCGGTCATGCCCAACTTGATGCCAACATGATAGCGCGAGAGATCCAAAGCGTCGTTAAGGCCGATCAAGGTATCACGATCAAAGCATTATTAGATATAATTAAGAAAAAATACGGTCACGAAGTCAGCTACAAGAGAATTTGGGATGCCAAGAGGAAAGCAATTGCATGGGCGTTTGGAGATTGGGATGAGTCGTACGCTCAATTACCAAGATGGTTGGCGGCTGTGAGGAGTAAGAGTCCGGGTACAAGAATCGAGTGGTCACACAGACAATGGCATTCTGATGAAATTAGAACCGCGTCTCCTCAATTTCTTTGTGTGTTTTTCGCATTTGAAGCTTCAATAAATGCTTTCAAGTTTTGCAGGCCTCTGCTTCAGATTGACGTGAAATTCCTTTATGGCAAATATAGTGGGAAGCTCATGATTGTGATATCTGTTGATACTAATGGACACATATTACCAGTTGCATTTGCCGTTGCAGAAACCGAATCAACTGATTCGTGGGGATGGTTTTTGCGGATGTTGCGCAAACACGCGACAGATAGAGAAGGGATTTGCGTTATATCTGATCGTCACCCTGGCATTTTGGAGGCGGTCAACACCCCAATCAACGGCTTTTGTCCCCCTCAAGGGTACCACCGTTATTGCTTGCGACACTTGCTTAGTAATTTCGGCACACACTTCAAAAATGAACCCTTGAAAGTACTGCTTGGTCGAGCAGCTGTTCAACATCAAGACCGGAAATTTATTGCGTGCATGGAGTGTTTCACAAACTTATCTTCACGAACGCCTCGATGCCTGCAATATATCAATGCCATCCCCAAAGAACTTTGGACGCAAGCGCACGACGGAGGCATGCGGTACGGATGGATGAATTCTAATGGTGTTGGTAAGTAGAAAGTACAATTTATTCTTCGCACTAAAATACAATAAATATTCGACGAAGCACTATTACTTATTAGAGTGTCATCGGCAATTGCAGAGTGTTTTAACGGGGTCTTGAAGGGAGCTCGATTCTTGCCAATTACGGCGTTAACTCAGATGATATACTACAGATTGGTTGCGTACCACGATCAACGCAACCAGGAAATCAATGAGGCAATCTCAAGGGGACTACCGTACACGGAATATGTAATGGAAGCATTAACGAAATATGAGAAATCCGCAAGGAGGCATCACGTCACGTTGATCAATCGAGATATTGGTGAGTTCGAAGTGCTGACTGGCAGACATGGAGACCGCATGCATAAAGGCAACAACACACAAGTCGTCATCTTGAAGGACCGGGTGTGCACTTGTAATAAATAGCAGTCGTTTGGTTTCCCCTGCTCACACGTGTTAGCAGCATGCGCGTTTATTCGAGTGAGCTACGCGCAATTCATCGAGCCATACTACAGGATGGATGTGTACGCACAATGCTACTCGTACAAATTCAAGGCCATCCCAGATGAGAAGTATTGGTCGACTTTTGGGACGAAGATCATACCCGACCCGAGATGCAGATGTGGCCGAGGGAGACCTAAGGGATCGCGAAGACATACTGAGATGGATCTTCCTAATGTCCAAAGACCTTTGCGATGTGGGATATGTCATCAAGAAAGACATAGAAGAACAACATGTCCAAATAGAGACCGTGAACGAGTCCCAACTAGGAAGAACCGGTGTGGTATTTGTCGTTTAGAGGGACATAACAAAAAAAATTGTCCAAGGATACCTCAACCATCCAATGAGAACCTATAGTCGATTTTTTGTAATGTGTGAAGTAACTTAAGTTCGTACATATGTTGGTTTTGAACATTTTCGTCGTGTGTTTTTGTGTGAACATTTAGTAAATACTTATCGTTTGGTTTCGTACAACACTCATTTTCTTTTTCTAACCTTTTTTTAGTTGTATTGCAATGGATCCAGGACCTTCAGATCCCTCACTGTTGCAACTCCAATCTACACATAGATCAACGCGAACCTGGAGGGGCGAGGTAACATGTTTTTCCTCAATACGTCAAATTTACACCAATACTGTATCAAAAACATACTTTAATACATTTTCCATTACAAGGTACGAAACTATGCGCGTATGTCGAAGACGTGGGGTCGTTGATCGAACGATGCAGTATCATTCTAGGATGATCCCATATCTTCGTTCTAGTGGGTTTCATGGGATATCTCGGGTAGCATTTTTCAGCCTTGATTGGGCTTTGATTACTGCGTTTGTAGAGAGATGGCGCCCTGAGATGCATACATTTCATATGCATTGTGGAGAGTGCACCATTACACTCCAAGACGTGCAGGTACATCTTGGATTGCCTATCGAAGGTATGCCTGTGACGGGAACGACGGACGCAGACTATGCTGATGTCTGCGAGAGGCTACTTGGACGAACTCCTGGTGGAGATGACGTAGTTGGTTGTAAACTTAAGGTCGATTGGCTCGAGCGTCACGTACCAGCAATAGATGATGATAGCGATGAGGAGTCGGTCCAACGGTACGTTCGCTCGTACATACTACAACTCATCGGTGGATGTCTTTTTGCCGACAAGTCCAATCGATTCGTACATTTGATGTTCCTACCATTGCTGGAGGATTTCCAACTAGCTGGATAATATAGTTGGGGGAGTGCTTGTTTGGCTTATTTGTACTGGGAGTTGTGTCGCGGATCTCGTGCAGGGGCACATGAGGTTGCTGGCGCGTCAATTCTTTTACAACTTTGGGCATGGGACAGATTTCCATTCATAGCACCGCGGCGCCTGCGTGTTTCTAGAGCTCAGCAACGAACTGTGGATGGCCAAAATATGCTTATGGATGTTCCACTCGGACACAGGTATGAAAGTCGATTTGTCATTAATTTGCATAAAAATCTTGTCAATTTCATTTATCTTAACTTATTGTTTCCTACACAGATGGCTCGATGCATTTTCGGTTTCACAAAATGCGACGCACGTCGTATCGGCATACCATGATGCACTCGACTCTCAGAGGCATGAGGATGATGTGGTGTGGCAACCATATAATGAACTCATGGGGTCTCTTCCCGAGTACTGCACAAATGGCCACGGCAGTTGGCTCTCGACGTGGCATCGACCAGAAAGGGTCATGAGTCAATTCGACATGGTACAAGTAGTGCCACCTAATTGTGCTTACGACGCCCAACTGCACCGCATCGAATTGCGTGGACATCATCATGAAAATTGGGTGACTTTTCACGCAAGCTACATAAACATGTGGGAAAATCGCGGGGACACCATTGCGACAGCGGCATTGAATGAAGGGCATGACCATCAAGACTACATGACGTGGTATCGATCGGTCACTAGGAGATTCATAGGACACGACGGGGCGTTACGTGACTACTCGGTAATCTTCTAACTCTTACTTTTCCTCGAACATTTAATATTTTATATTGCGTGATTTGAGCTCGTATTTTTTGTACATCAGCGTAACTTGGTGCATCGACTTAGGCGTGTGTTTATTGAGGATGGCTACGAGGAAGGTCTTGCTGCCCTTGATGAAGGGATTAAAATTTTGGACGAAGATGAAAGACAAAGGTCTAATCTTTCGCATGACAGAATTGATGTCCAACAAGACATAGATGAGGATAATGAACAAGAAGATGAAGAGGACGATCAGGGCGAGCCAAACATAGAGGTGAGAAGAAGACGAACACGACCAGAGACTGTGCGGGAACGCACCAGACGTCCTCGTCCACTACGTCCATCTACTCAGACTGAGATTGCTGCTGAGAGTAGCAGACATTCTCCTCCAGCACGTTCATCTCGTTCGAGAGTGAGTGGAACAGAGAATGTTAGCGAGAGTAGTCATTCTTCTCATGGGTACATTCCTGCATCTTCCACACCCCAACCAGAACCTCAAATGTTTGTACTCAGGCCGCCGAGTGTGAATCTTCCTCCTTACCATTTTGATCCTTACGCACCTGGGCCTTCGTCTTCATGTGTGGACCATGGAATGCCTCATCACCAAACGTATCCATCATTGCCTCCATACATGCCTAGTCCATATACTCCTACTCCATATAATTACAATATGGCGTATAGTGGAGACCCTTCATTCATGAACTTGTTGACCATGCCACAGCCTTATGTTCCATTCCCCCAACCCCATGCAGGAAGCCGGTATTTCGGGATGGTTCCACCTCCTATTTTTGGTAGCATCAATAGCAGAGGTGAGTCGAGTCAAGAACCAGAGGAAACGAATCAATCTACTCGACTTGATTCATCGCAAGACCAGCTACCTCAACCGGATGTACAAACACATCGTCGAACTAGACAAAGAGTACGTCCGGTTTGCTTCGCCAAGGAACAACGTCAACGGAACCGCCGAAATAGACCTGCATGATGAGTTTACTTGATGTCATGGTGATTTGTAAATAACTTATATTTTGGGTTCACGAAGTACGTGTATTCAACCTTCTCATTGAATAAACTTATTTCTCATGTTTTCCATATTATTATAATGTCGTAGATTTGATTACTCTTCAATAGTTAGTTTAGTTTGTTAAGTTAGTTTAGGTTATATGTTTAATTTAACTTAAGTGGTTAGCTTAGTTAGTTAGGTTTCGGTGGTTAGGTTATATTAGTTTAGTTTGGTTAGGTTAATTAGGTTAGTTAGTTAAGTTAGTTTAGTTTAGGTGTTGAGGTTATGTTTGTTTAGTTTCGTTTGGTGCTTAACGTGGATCATTTTTTGGTTGTTTGTTTAGTTAGTTAAGTTAGTTATTTTACTTTACTAAGTTTGTACTTGTTTAGGTGGTTAGGTTAGTTAAGGTTAGTTAGGTTAGTTAATGTAAGTTAGTTTAGTTTGGTTAGTTCCATTTACTTAGTATGTTTAGTTTGCAATTAAGCTAGTTAAGTTAGTTATTTTAGTTTACTTAGTTTGTATTGTTAGGTGGTTTGGTTAGTTAAGGTTAGTTAGTTTAGTTTGTTAGTTAGTTTAGATGCGTTATGTTAGTTAGTTAGTTAGTTTAGTTGAGGTTAGTTAGTTACTTAGTTTAGTTTGGTTTTGTTAGGTTAGTTTAGGTTAGTTAGTTTAGTTTATTTTAGTTAGTTAGTTAGTTAGTTAGTTACTTAGTTAGTTAGTTACTTAGTTAGTTAGTTAGTTTAGTTAGTTAAGGTTACTTACTTTAGTTTGTTAGTTACTTTAGTTTGGTTATGTTAGTTAAGGTTAGTTAGTTTACTTTGGTTAAGGTTAGTTAGTTAGTTTAGTTTGGTTTGATTAGTTTAGTTAGGTTAGTTAGTTTAGTTTAGTTTAGTTATTTACTTAGTTTAGTTTGGTTTGGTTAGGTTACTTAAGGTTACTTAGTTTAGTTTAGTTAGTTAGTTAGTTAGTTAGTTAGTTAGTTAGTTAGTTAGTTTTGTTTGGTTAGGTTAGTTAAGGTTAGTTAGTTAAGTTTAGTTTGGTTAGTTAAGGTTAGTTACTTAAGGTTAGTTAAGGTTAGTTAGTTTAGTTTGTTAATAAGTTTAGTTTGGTTAGGTTAGTTAAGATTAGTTAGTTTAGTTTACTTTGGTTAGTTAGTTAGTTAGTTAGTTAGTTAAGTTAAGTTAGTTACTTAGTTATTTAGTTAGTTAAGGTTAGTTACTTATTTAGTTTAGTTTGGTTTGGCTTGATTAGTTAAGGTTTGTTAGTTTAGTTTAGTTTAGTTAGTTAGTTAGTTAGTTAATTAGTTAGTTAGTTATTAGGTTAATTGGTTAGGTTAGTTAATGTTAGTTACTTTAGAAAAGAGAGTTGAAGGTTGAAACCAATGTATATATATATAAATATTCAAAATTGTTTTCTTTTTTATACAAATATAAACTCCTCATATGCATATTCAAATTTGGTTGTAATTGTCGATATCGCTCGACTTTCGATTTATCATTTACGACAGCAGCGAGAGGGACGAGCGACGAGGCCTTGATCCCAAGAAATTCATGCATGACGGCAGCAACACGTGGCGACGATTTATTAAGTCCATTGGTGACGTGGCGCGTGTGACGGCGGTGACGTGGCATTAACGTGGCGGTGGCAGACAGTTTATTAAGCCCAGTTTAATTAAGTCCAGTTGGTCTGCCACGTGGACGCCACCTCAACTACACATTTAACTGATAACGCTTTTTCAAAAGGCGTTATCAGTTAAATGTGAGTTGGCGTCCACGTGGCTGCCACATGTACAGATAGCGCCTTTTCAAAAGGCGCTATCTGTACAAATCGAATCCACGTGGACGCCACGTCACAGTCAACCAAATCAACTACACCCAATAACGCCTTCTTAAAGGGCGTTATTGCCTAGTTCCGTAAAATAAAAAAAAACCTCCCTATTTTGTGAATTAAATTTTAAACCCACCCTAGTTTTGGAAAACCCCACATAAAGTTGTGTTGTGCACAATCAGATAGCAGAACGGAAACACCTACGATCAGATCAGTTACAGAGTTGTGTTGCAAACAAGCAGAGAGCAGAACGAAAAAAGATCTACGATTAGGGCTCTGATACTATGATAGTTTATAAATAGAATATGTATAATGTGTATTGATCTTTTGTTTATGGTAATCTATGTATACACGCACAAGTCTTATAAGTCCTAGAATATAAAAGAAAAGTGCAATCACAAAAGGAAACTACTAATTATACGATCTACTAATTTTCTTAACTGTTAAATATAATATTAAATTTTCTTAACTGATAGTTTTGGTAACACATGAATGTTTCCTTAACTGATAGTTTCCTTAACATCTATCACTATTGTGAGTGTGTATACTTTAGTACCTATGTCATTTACACTAATAAAAATCTACAAGTCGACAATCAAAAGACGCCTATATATGCACAATTCTACTTCTACAATTGCTTATTCACATGAAAGAAAGAAGGTCCTCGATAAGCCTTTGTCCGCTGCTACCATTCAATTATGCAATAAGGGCATTTATATTTGTCTACCTTGTCAGCCATGGTAGGAGTTATCTGCACACAATCACCATGATGCTAACCCTCGCAAGTGTCACAAGAGACCCAAAATATGTTGTCCTTCGAGCCTGAACACATCCCACATTCCTTATTTTTTTCCTTGTCCTGTCAAGTTATCTTATCAGGTATTTTTGAATGAAAGAATCATTTCAAAGAATTAAAAATGGAACAATAATATGTTAAAGGAGGAAAGAAGCTATTAATCTTGTGATGGTTCATATCTTTATGCTTACCATAGATTCATTCAAGCCAAAAACATGTTGCAGATCTTTTGCCACAACTCCAAAAACGATAGGAAGCCCATCTATTTGAGTTAACAGATGATTCATGTGAAGCAAAATCAAGGTTACAAGCTAAACCAAAACAAGGGCAGCAAGTGAAAAAAGTTAGAAGGCATATAAGGATGGAATTCGGATAGACTCATAGTCATGAACTATAGATTGATTGAATTATCTATATCGGTGCATCAATCATAAAACCATAATGATTTAGGCTCATTCTAGTTCAAGTCTTTAATACCTCTTAATGCAAGTTCAGTGTAGCCACTTGACATAAACGTCTAGGGCAATTCTCAAGCCACAACAACATTCCTCTTCATAGTATTAGTTCTAACATACAGGATTCCTTGATTTAGTTCTATAAGTTGGATTCTATAAACCAATTTGATTTAGTTCAACATCGCCTCCCTCCGCCGCACCTTCTCCGCATCCCTCTACCCCTTCCGTTTCTCCTCCATCCTCGGCCTCATCTCCTCCTCCATTCGTTCCACCCTTGACTGCCCCCTCAACTACGCCCGCAACTACCTACCCCACCTCCTCCCCTCTGCCTTCGCCACGTCGTCTACCTTGACTCCGACCTCCTCCTCATCGACGACATCGCCAAGCTCTCTGCCACCCCTCTCGGTTCTTCAATCGTCCTCGCCACCCCAGAGTACTGCAACACTAATTTCACCTCCTACTTCACCCCCACCTTCTAGTCCAACTCCACACTCTCCCTCACCTTCTTCGACCGCCGCCCTTGCTACTTTAACACCGGGGTCATGGTCATTGACCTCCAGTGGTGGCGTGCAGATGGCTACACCATCAAAATTGAAAATGGTTTCGGTTCCATTGGTCGCTTTGTCGCTACCGCTGCCGCTGGCGTCGGTCGTGTTTTGGGGGAGTTTGGTTTCGGCTTCTTCGACCACTCATTGCTGGTTATGTTTTGAGATTAGTAAGGTAAGCTAAATTTTATCCCTTAAATTTCTAGCAGCGTTGAATTGTTTGTTGTCATGAATTTTGTGTGAGATTTTGTAAGGATTTTAGGGATTTGAAGATCGAATCACATGAAATTGAAGGAGTTTTAAGTGTTTGATGAACAGTTCGGAGGTATGTTGGCTAAGGGCTTGTTATTAACATTCTTTCTTCTAATTGTTCCTTTTTATTGATGTTGTGTAGAACTTATAAACAAGGCTCCTCAGGTGTGTCTCTATTTCTCTGACCAATCTCTTTTCAACTACGTACATTTATATATATTTTTTTTTTCTATTATTGTTTGCATAATGTTGCTCCCTAAGTTAGTCACTTTAGTTATCTATGACAACGCCTATCTGACCTCCAATTTACTTCACCAAAGTTGTGGTACAAACATGTTAGAATTATTTTTCTTGGATTTGTTAAAAATAGGTTTATATTCTATTTCAATGTGTTGGGTTTCATTATGCTAAAATGTCTTATTCATTAGATCAGGATTTAAGCATTACATTATATTTTTTTTTCTTGGATTTGTAAAAATAGAGGGTATGTGAATGGTTTTTTATTTGTGCTCAGAATCATGAAGTTTTTGCTTTAGTTTTAGATGAGCAATATCCTATGTACATCACGGGTCTTTATCTCTAATTCTAATTCTAGAATTATATATATGTTTTGTTGGCGATAGATGTTTGGTCTTGTATTATAATTACTCTTTGTAAATTATTCGACGGCATTGCTGATGGGGCATGTGCCCTAGGTCAATCCATTAACTGTCTTTATGAATACTTTTAGTTAATAAAATAGAGGATTTCATTGGCTGTTTATTATAATTAATTTGCATGTTTACATTATAATAAGATCCATGGGTATTTACATAAATATCCTAAATGTCCTTAGTCGATCATTATACTGGGAACTATAATGAATTAAGACTAGTGTGAGTCTTGATTGATGATCATATGATGATTATACGTATAGGGATACGAATCAAGATCACGAGTACTTGTTAGGGAACAAAGTACTGGACCGACCCGCTATGAGAACATCACATGGATTAAGTCATAATTATTTCTCATGATAGGTATATTTTTCTGTCCTCTGACTTGAGATTTCCAGAGACTTCAACATTAGGAACTCTGTAATTTGACACAAACAAACGTTGTCTTTAACCGGACGATTATAAAGGTTGTGATTGGTTACTGTGTGAGCAATGTGATGAAGTTGTGTAATCGAGATAGAATTTGTCCCTCTCATATAAAGAGAGATATCTAGTGGATCCCTCGATGTGTTAGACTGTTAAAAGGCCTAGTCTAAGTGAATTGATATTGATCAATGTCACTTGGATGTTTTCAGTCTACCTAGAGATCGAGACTAGTACGATCGAACATGTTGGATGACAATTCCATGCCTTATGTTTGATCAAAAGGATATCGTGTGACAAAAGGATGTTATATACACTATTGATTAGGTTGTATCGATTTGATATTCGTACAACTTGGGTAGTCATAATGTCTTGCTAGAGACTGCTTATGACTTGTATACCAAAATGTGTTTTGGTACACTGCCAACGTTGTTTGAGCCTATTGGGTCGCACACTAAGAATGGTTTTGCGAGATTTTAAGATGATTCAGAAAAATGAATTTTATGTGATAAAATTCATGACAGAAACGTCCTTGTGGTGTATTGCACTTATACTTATTTGAGTAAGGGTATATATGTAATTTACTTAACCGTCTATATATAAGAGTTGTATAAATAGACGCTTTAAGTTAGAACACAGGTACGAAAGAAAAATGCCGAAACTCTATTTTCGTTTTAGAAACGACTTGGGGTTTTTGGTATGCTCTGGATCGTTTTGGAGAGAAACAAAAAGGTTTGGTATTGTCTCGAAGCTAGCACTTCAAATCTAGGCCGCTGTTCGTGTGTGGACTGCTGATAGAGGGCGTTCGTCATTGCCAGCGCCTTAGAGATCGATCAACCTTCAGAAAGGTATATTGCGATTGAGGTATGATTAAGTTTTTCATGGTTTAAACGTTTTTAATGGAACTAGATTCGGATCCTGTTGGGGTTTTTGTCAAAACTGTTTTGTAATCTCCGCTGCGTATGAACCCCAAAACCTAACAGTGGTATCAGAGCCTTCGAGTTTGATTCCATTAAATTCATTGCATGTTTTCTTCTGATATATACATGATATATGATTGAAAGCATGTTAATAGTTTATGTATATGTGATATACATAAGTTTCCTGTGAGATTTATTATCATGTTTTGTGTATATGATACATATATTCGTGATTTAATTAAAATCAGTTTCTTACATGCTAGTAACCATGTTAGGTTAATTCAAATAATTTCAATGAATTGAATTTCGTGTTCTGTGATCCATGACACCATTAGGTATAATCTTTCTTTTTCGTGTATTGATGCATGGATGAAATCTCTGTAATTCAGTATGCATATTTAGGTTACATTGTCTTACGTTTCTTGAATTGTATAGGGTTGAATATTAATTCGAAACTAATATGATTAGATTCGATTGGGATAGTAGGTCATGATTCAATGACATATTTGTGATTATCTGGATGAGGACCAAAATTGCAAATAATTAATTTTCGAAATTGTTTATTTATCTCGTTATATCTATTTTGTTATGAACTTTCTATTTGATAAAGATAGATAACAAATTAGATTAGGAGATATAATCAAAATCAGTTTCGTTATCCCTATTGGATAGGAGATAAATATCAAGAATTTTGTTATTGGTGATATGCTAGGATTCAAATATCTAAAGTCCTAATTGGATTAGGATAAGATGATTAGTTATATGTGGGCCCGGGTTAATTAAAAATGTTTTAATTGACTTAATTTTGGATAAATTAAGGAGTAAATTTAGTATAGTAAAATCAGCGAAAATTATGATTTTCTATAGCGAATTTCAATTTTCGGAATTGAGATTCGTCTTCTAAAAAAAATGGGGGCGCTGCCCCCTGTACCTGTCCTCTGACCGGTCAGCGGGACCGCCTTCTAACTAATCCTAGCGCACGAAAATTCTTTTATTAGTTAATAGTATAAAAGATTTCCAAATTGTTTAGTGATTGAACAAATCAATGGAATATATGATATTTCATTGTTTACATAAAAATCACTAAAACTGAATAAAATCCCTCTATTAAATTTTAAGTCTCATGTCATCCATTTTAAACACTTGTCAAAGGCCTCGATCACACTAATATAGTTTCAGCCATAGCTAGGTGTATTGTGTTATCTTGGTGAGACAAGTTGGGTAAGAGTTACCTAAATGTTTAAAATGGTCCGACTTAATAAAGCCATCAAAATAGTTTTGAGCTTTAGGCAAATGATGAGATAAAAATATGCTAAGAAATAAGATGTCCCGTATCTCATAAAAAGGATCTGAAAATTACATAAGATGTAATTGGTAACTGTTACCTACCTAAATAATCTAGTTCTGTGTTTCATGCCATAGCTGTCATAGAATTAGGTAAAATATGGATTTTAGTCCCCTAAATAAATAGTATATTTTAGGAGGGTTGTTAATTTAGTGGGAGTCTATTCCTCTATACTAAAATAAACTTTGCGTAATCTTTATTGTAGATCAATGGCCTCTTCAAGTAACAATAATCCCCTCATCATCGCGATCCATCCTTGAGAAGGATAAGCTATCTGGGACTAACTTTCTTGACTGGTTCGAAACTTGAGAATTGTTCTTAAGCATGAACGCAAGTTGTATGTCCTGGATGCCCCAATCCCGAGGACCCACCACCAATGCTACGAAAGTCATGAAGGACGCGCATAGTAAGCATGTCAACGATTCTACCGATGTTGCATGTATTATGCTTGGCAACTATGGTTCCTAAACTTCGAAGGACATGGAACTAATGGAAGCCTACGACATGACTATAACGCTTGAAGGAAATGTTCCAACAAAGAAGCTAGGCAAGAAAGGTTCGAGACAGTCAAAAACCTACATTCTTGCAAGATGACCGAGGTGCGTCGCTTAGTCCTCATGTTCGAAGATGAATGGCTATGTTGACCACTTGATAGACTCGGATTCCCCATAAGCCAAGAGTTGGCTACGGATTTGATCTTGAATTCATTACCATAGAGTTACTCACAATTTGTGATGAACTACAATATGAATAATATGGAGAAATCAATTTCAGAGTTGCATTTGATGCTTAAAACTGCTGAACAAAATATCAAGAAACCCTCTAGTAACGTGTTGATGGTCCAAAAGGGAAAGGGAATGAAGAAGAAAGGCAAAGGCAAGGCTAGAGTTGCCAAGGCATTCTTTTCACTGTCGCAAAGCCTGTGGAACAAGTCAAGCCCCAGCCTGTTCCTGCTTCAAAACACCCAAATGAAACGAAGGAAATTGTCATTTCTATCATGCACCTGGACATTGGTTCAGAAATTGCAAACTCTATCTGGAAGATCTAAGGAAGAAAAAGGGTAGTGCGACTACCACTACAGGTATTTATGTTATTGAAATTAATTTATCTACTAGTGATTCCTGGGTATTAAATATCGGATGTGGATCTCACATTTGTATAAATGTGCAGGGACTCACCAGAAGTAGAAAGTTGAAGAAAGGAGAAGTCATCCTCCGCGTAGGGAATGAAGCAAGAGTTGCTGCGCTAGCTGTTGGATCATATGACTTAGTTTTATCTAGTGGACTTATTTTAACTTTAAATAATTGTTATTTTGTGCCTGCCTCGAGCCGAAACATCATTTCTGTTTCATGTTTGCATATGGATGGTTTTGATTTTATTATTGCAAATAATAGATGTTCAATTTCTCGTAAAGGCATATTTTATGCAAATGCTGATTTGTATGATGGTTTTTATATTCTAAGCATGAAAAAGTCCACTGATACTCCAGTCTTTAACATAAATACAAAGAGATTCAAGTCAAATGATTTGAATCAAACCTATCTTCGGCATTGTCGTCTCGGGCACATAAATGAGAAACGCATAACGAAGATCCATAAAGATGGACTTCTAGATTCATTTGATTTAGAAACATATGAAACGTCGTATCTTGTTTACTGGGCAAGATGACTAAAAGTCCATTTACTGGACACAGTGAAAGGGCAAGTGATTTATTGGGTCTAATACATACTGATGTATGCGGTCCTATAAACACAATGGTTAGAGGAGGTTATCGATTTTCATTACATTTATCGATGATTTCAAGAGATATGGTTATGTATATCTTATGAAACATAAAGATGAATCATTTGAGATGTTTCGAACGTTTCAAAATGAAGTGCAGAATCAACTTGGTAAAACTATCAAAACACTTCGATCAGATCGAGGTGGTGAGTATTTAAGCCAAGAATTTGATGATCATCTTAGAAATTGTGGGATTGTCTCCCAATTGACTCCCCAAAGAACTCCACAATGGAATGGAGTTTCTGAAATGAGAAATCGAACCTTATTAGATATGGTTCGATCTATGATGAGTCATGCAGATCTTCCATTATCCTTTTGGGGTTATGCATTACAAAATGCAGCTTTTACTCTAAATTGAGTTCCTTCTAAAGCGGTTGATAAAACACCATATGAGATATGGTACGGGAAGAGACCTAGTTTGTCTTTTCTTAAGATTTGGGGTTGTGAGGCTTACGTAAAGCGACAAGTCTCAGAAAAACTAGCACCTAAATCTGACAAGTGTTTATTTGTGGGGTATCCTAAGGAAACAAAAGGATATTACTTTAATAATCCCGTTGAGAACAAAGTGTTTGTTGCTCGGTATGGTGCCTTTATGGAAAAACAATTTATTTCAAAAGACACTAGTGGGAGAGAAATAAATCTTGAAGAAGTTCAAGAATCACAGTAAACACCGAACACATCTTTGGAAGTTCAACAACGTTCCGAACCAGTTGAACCTCCACAAGTGACACAAGGCCCACGTAAATCTAGTAGGGTAAGACATGAGCCAGAGAGATTCGGATTTCTCATTACTGATAGTTGTGATGTGTTGCTTATAGACCAAAATGAGCCCACCACTTATCGGAGGCTATGTTCTGATCGGACTCGGATAAATGGCTAAGTGCCATGAACTCGAGATGCAATCTATGTATGATAACCAAGTTTGGAACTTGGTTGATTTACCTGAAGGTGGTAAGACCATTGGATGTAAATGGGTTTTCAAGAAGAAAACCGACATGGATGGAAAAGTGCATACTTTTAAAGCAAGACTTGTAGCAAAAGGTTTCAGCAGACTCAAGGTGTTGATTATGATGAAACTTTTTCGCGATAGCCATGCTTAAATCCATAAGAATTTTAATTGCCATTGTTGCATATTATGACTATGAAATATGGCAAATGGATGTAAAAATAACATTTCTTAATGGAAAGTTGCTTGAGGACGTGTATATGACACAACTCAAGGTTTTGTACGTCTGAGAATTCTAGGAAGGTATGCAAGCTTCAAAGATCCATTTATGGATTAAAGCAAGCTTCTCGGAGTTGGGATCTTCGTTTTGATGAAGCAATAAAGGATTTTGGTTTTATTAAGAACGAAGATGAGCCTTGTGTATACAAGAAGGTCATGGGAGTGTAGTTGTTTTTCTGGTATCGTATGTTGATGATATATTACTCATTGGAAAAGACATCCCAACATTGCGAGAATGTCAAGTCTTGGTTAGGGAAGTGTTTCTCAATGAAAGACTTAGGAGATGCACCTATATCCTAAGGATAAAGATCTATAGGGATAGATCTAAGAGGCTAATCGGTCTAAGTCGAGTGCTTACATAGACAAGGTCTTGAATAGGTTCGGTTGCAAGACTCTAAAAGAGGATTGTTGCCAATGTCTCATGGCATAAGTCTCAAGAAGACTCAATGTCCTAAGACAAATGATGAGCGAGGCAGACCGTATGAATAAGATTCCATATGCATCAACTATTGTATCTATCATGTATGCCATGTTATGCACTCGACTTTGATGTATCATATGCTTTGAGCACTACAAGTAGATATCGATCGATCTAGGTGAGAGTCACCGGATAGCAAGAAAGAACATCCTTAAGTACTTAAGAAGGACTAAGGAAGTGTTCTTGGTCTATGGAGGTTTTGAAAATGATCTAGTTGTAAATGGTTACACGGATGCAAGTTTTCAAACTGATATAGATGATTTTAGATCGCGGTCTGGATATGTGTTTACTTTGAATGGGGGTGCGATGAAGTGGAAAAGTTCGAAGCAAGAGATCGTGGCAGATTCTACAATGGAAGCTGAGTATATTGCGGCGTCCGATGTAGCAAAGGAGGCGCTTTGGATCAAAAAGTTCATTTCTCGAACTAGGTGTGGTTCCAAGTATTGCTAACCCCGTTTGTTTGTATTATGACAATAACGGGGCAATAGCACGGCCCAGGAACCTAGATCACACCACAGATCCAAACATATACTCGAGCGTTTTCATCTCATCGAGAGAAATTATTGAGATGGGAGACGTAAAGATTTGCGAGTACCTACTGAAGACAACGTTGCAGATCCATTGACAAAAGGTCTTCCACAAGCAAAACATGATGGTCATGTTAGATCATTAGGCATTAGATGCATGTATGATTGGCCCTAGTGCAAGTGGGAGATGATGGGGCATGTGCCCTAGGTCAATCCATTAACTGTCTTTATGAATACTTTTACTTAATAAAATAGAGGATTTCATTTGTTGTTTATTTTAATTAATTTGCATGTTTACATTATAATAAGATCCATGGGTATTTACATAAATATCCTAAATGTCCCTAGTCGATCATTATACTGGGAACTATAGTGAGTTAAGACTAGTGTGAGTCTTGATTGATGATCATATGATGATTATACGTATAGGGATACGAATCAAGATCACGAGTACTTGTTAGGGAACAAAGTAATCTTGACCAGACCCGCTATGAGAACATCACATGGATTAAGTCATAATTGTTTCTCATGATAGGTATATTTTTCTGTCCTCTGACTTGAGATTGCCAGATACTTCAACATTAGGAACACAGTAATTTGACACAAACAAACGTTGTCTTTAACCGGACGATTATAAAGGTTGTGATTGGTTATTGTGTGAGCAATGTGATGAAGTTGTGTAATCGAGATAGAATTTGTCCCTCTCATATAAAGAGAGATATCTAGTGGATCCCTCGATGTGTTAGACTGTTAAAAGGCCTAGTCTAAGTGAATTGATATTGATCAATGTCACTTGGATGTTTCAGTCTACCTAGAGATCGAGACAAGTACGATTGAACATGTTGGATGATAATTTCATGCCTTATGTTTGATCAAAAGGATATCGTGTGACAAAAGGATGTTATATACACTATTGATTAGGTTGTATCGATTTGATATTCGTATAACTTGGGTAGTCATAATGTCTTGCTAGAGATTGCTTATGACTTGTATACCAAAATGTGTTTTGGTACACTGCCAACGTTGTATGAGACTATTGGGTCGCACACTAAGAATTGTTTTGCGAGATTTTAAGATGATTCAGAAAAATGAATTTTATGTGATAAAGTTCATGACAGAAATGTCCTTGTGGTGTATTACACTTATACTTCTTTGAGTAAGGGTATATATGTAATTTACTTAACCGTCTACATACAAGGGTTGTATAAATAGACGCTTTAAGTTAGAACACAAGTACGAAAGAAAAAGGCCAAAACTCTATTTTCGTTTCAGAAACGATTTAGGGTTTTTGGTATGCTCTGGATCGTTTTGGAGAGAAACAAAAAGGTTTGGTATTCTCTCGAAGCTAGAACTTCAAATCTCAGCCGCTGTTCGTGTGTGGACTGCTGATAGAGGGCGTTCGTCGTTGGCAGCGCCTTAGAGATCGATCAACCTTCAGAAAGGTATATTGTGATTGAGGTATGATTAAGTTTTTCATGGTTTAAACGTTTTTAATGGAAGTTTTTGTCAAAACTGTTTTGTAATCTCCGCTGCGTATGAACCCCAAAACCCAACAATTGCGCCATGCTACCACTTATTTTATACTTCTATTAATTTATAATTTCTAGCTTGATTTTGCTACCCGATGAAATGGCACACTGCAAACCAAATATATCTGAGATGCACGTTCTTTTATTTAGTATGTCATTAGCTTAGCAATTTCTTAAAGTCAATGTTTGCTGATTTTTTATTGATTTTGGTCTTGTATTGAGATAGTGTGCTACTTGCTAATATATGAATTTTGCAAGTTGCGGAGGGTGAAAAGGGCGATACAGATCGAATTTGGGTAGTTGATTTTAGTCTTGTATTGATATAGTAACTCACACCATTAAGTTGGAACCTAATTTTATCTATATGATGTGAATTGAATTTGGGAATTAATTAGTCAAATTTGTATATGTTACCCTTAATCCAAAGAATGACTTTCAGCCTTATTGTTGTTATAAAATAAATATTTGTTTCTTTTAAATTGTTTTTGCAAATTTTACTGTAGGACATTTCTTATTTTTACTTTTTACTATTTCCAGAATTAATTAATTTAAAATTTACTTTTTACCGGACCCCAGTCAGCTGAACAGGAATAGACTTGTGACAAATACAGCAGTGCTAACTGGATTCCAGTCAGCGACATACGGTAAACATCAACAAACCTTTATAGCAATTATGTTGATGAAGTCAGCGATAGTCTTCAGTTTGTCGCTGTTCAACGATAGACGTTTGTTGCAGTTTTATTGCTGAACAGCAACACAATGGCTAGTCTGTCGTTGATTCTTGTCAGCGACAACCGCTTTTTGTTGCAAATTTGATGCAGAGCTCCTTATCAACAAAATCTAACCAATTCAGCAATAGATTACTGTGTAGCTGAGTTTGTGTTTTCTTGTAGTGATTGAACATACCAGGATCACAACGTTCAAGAAATTCATCCAAATCTATGACCAAGAAAACATAAACCCAGATGAAATCAAGCGTAATGGAGAAAACCCAGATGAAATCAATCAAAATGACTAAAACCCAGATGAAATCAAGCAAAATCATAAAAACCAATGCAAAGAAATAGAATACATCAAGCAAAATAAAGAAAATCCGGATGAGATCAAGCACAAACAAGAAGACCAAGATGAAATCAAGAAACATGAAGAAAACACAAATCTAGAAACAATGGAAACGGTAGGGCAAAAATGAGTTTGACGAAGAAATGTGACGATTACTTACCATGAGTGGGAGTTGTAATGAGTTCTCTTCTTCAAACTAAGAAGTCTAAAATGTCTGTGAATCGCCATTGAAACCACTGAAAGAATTAATGAAGTCAATCACTCACTCAACTTCAATCGATCACTATCTCTTTCTTGTTTTCAATTCAATGTAGGAAAACAAAGCTAATTGTTTTTTTTTTTGTTTTTTTAGTTGGGTTTGGGCGCTACAAACTGCATTTGCAACCAATGACGGATGGGCGACACTATGGTGCTGCCACGTGTATCTTTAACGACTCGACAGTTACAAGAACGTTTTGTTAGAACAATTGTCAAAATTTGTTTTGTATTGTTTTTGCAATACAAGTTTTTGATGGTTTTTTATGGCTATATTGGTTAGTAGATTCCCGAGCACCTCCGTCCCTCCCAATTAAGATCCGACTAATCCCACATAAGGGCGCTCCTACCACCGACCCTAATTCTAAAGAAAATAATGTCGTTACTGCAATCATACCAATCACATATGCCTTGGTCAGAACACTAAAGCCTTCTCAGTTGCACCACAATCCCTAGGTTTTTTTTTCTTAGAAGTGCTGCTATAATGACAATAGTATGTCACACCACAAAGATACATTGACTTACAAGAGACATCCATGTATGCCTCGAAATGCTAGTATACACAGATCTTGATGTATAACACACGGGTCGAGATCGCATGAAAGATACTTTGTGAGCCAATGTGTCTTGTGATGAGACATTGTTGTTGTTATTCTAGTATTTTCCTTTTTTTTACTTTCTAATTAAATATTCGATGTGTTCATGTTACACAAGGTAACATTGAGTTTTCGGTGTTGCCAACAAGGCTTTTTAGAGCAATGTTGTTTCACGTCTATATTAAAAGGAGTATTGACATGTTCATGGGTTGGGCTCGGGTCTAAGCCCAATTAGGCCTTGGCATAGGAACCTTAACCCAAACTCGATCCATCTATCCCATATATAATATTTTGATATTAAAAAATACAAAAAACAAATTACTTATTCATTTAATAAATCTTTTACAAACATTGTCGACACCATATATGTTTCCATATGCATTTAATATATTCATATATTATGTAAAGAGAAGTAGCTTAAATGGTAAGCATCACTTAATGTGTGCATTGGGTCCTAGTTCAAGCCTCGCATACAACTCTAACAAATATTATATATATTATGACAATACCCCTAGGATTTCCTTGAAGCCAAAATAAACTTATTGACAAAAGTACCCATCAATGTTAACATTTGATTGGATGAATTATTTTTTTGAAAAAATAAAAATTGCGGTGTTTAGGTAAATTCGACTTAACTAACATAAAAGTGGAGATTTAAAAGTGGAGAGAGATAGAAAGAGACAGTGTATGGGGATTTGAAAGTGATAAACGTGGAGATATATATATATATATATATATATATATATATATATATAACTGTATATTAGTTATTTTTTGTGGATATGGGTAGTTATCTTAATTGAATCTTTTGGTTTAATTAGCCAAGTTGCAAGAAATATTAATGTGCGTAGCACGTGCCTTCCCACTAGTATATATAGTTACAACTTACAAACTTATATTCGAGCCGAACTTGAGCTTTTTAAGGTGATTAAGTCTAGTCCATTTTAAAGTAGGTCTAACTGTGTTTAGGCCTGGGCCAGGTTTTTCTTTAAAAATGTTACTTAAGCCCGATTATTTGTTCACAGGCTTAGGCGAGTCGGAGACGCACCCGAGCTCATGATCAAGTCTACTTCCAATTCTCCACTTTGATCCGAGAAAGCTCTATTATGACTTCGGCTCCTACCAAACATGTGTTTTGTTTCAGATTTTTCATGACTAGTTGATCTAACAATGTTATAATAGTGTATGTTTCTGCAATTGCAAATTATAGAAACTCAACAAGTAATGCAATCTGTTAAAATCTTCAATTTTAATTTTTTTTGGTAATTATGTCAAAGTCTCCAATTTCCTCAAAAACAAAGAACTTGCTAAGGAAACTATAGTTTCCCATAACTGATGTATTGCAGAAACCTAGCTATATTTGTGATTGTAGTAAAGCAGAACAACATCAAATTTTCTAGTAATTGTCATCAAAATACAGGAATTGGATTGTATGAAGCTCCCTCTCCCAAATTCATCGACCTAGAAGAGTCTTGATGAATTAGCCGTAACTCTATATATAACATTATTTATGATAGTTTTAGGGTTTTTTATATTTGAGGTTGCCGACGACTGCTCCTCCGTTCTACGTCGGTGGCCCCTTCCCCCCTCTCTCCTCTTATCATTTTTTTCTTCTACTAAAAGAAAGAGAATTTTTTCTATCCTTATCAGGAGGCTTTGAGTTTTCTTCTCCTTGTAGGGTGGTTTGAGTTTATTCTCTTCTTATCGTGAAGATTTGGAGTTCTTTTTACAAGAAATAGATTGGCAGTACTCGTGGAGCATGCACGCTAGGAGTCGTGAATGTTGTAAGTTTGAACTGTCGAGAGCTTGGCAACCCTCAATCGGTTCTTAATGTAGAGATTTAGTTAGGTCGAATAAGTCATATGTTTTTTTTTTTTAGATTATTGATGCTTAGAAGTAAAAAGAATGGTCGATTCAATACATTCGAGAAGCGTATAAGTTGCATATGAGTTTGCAAACTTTTTGCAATGTCACTTTGATCCCAATGTGTGGGAAGAGGATGTTATTGATGTAATTTAGTTGTTAAATCAGATGTAATAGTGAGCAATTTTTATAAATGAATTATCTTTTCATAAAAAAAAACTCTATTTATGATATTCTTAGTAAAAAAAATGAAGTAATTGTAATTGCAGACTTGCTGTCACAATATATTTTAGTTGCCCTTAATTGTGTTTGATCAATATCAACAAGAACTTGCCTCAACCAAATTGCTTGGCATGCTGACGAAGTTGTTGCTGCGTATTCAGCTTCCGATGAAGACAATGCTACCGTAGATTTTTTTTTAAACTTCAACATATTGCAGCATAACCAAGATGAAAAACATAGCTAGACGTGCTCTTTCGATCCTCCTTACATCCGTCCCAATATCTCGAAAGCTTGAACTCCGAGGCATGACTATAATATAGCCCAAAATTACTTGTTCCAACCATATGATGCAATGCTCTTTTTGTTGCACCAAAGTGATGTTTAGAAGGACTATGCATGAATATTTAAAGAACACCAACAAGAAAGAAATTTCAGGCCTTATATGAGTCAAATAATTTAGGCCTCCAACTAAACTTCTGAAATGACTTGCATTTGTTAGTTCTGTACCACCATCAAGCTGCAATTTCTCATTCAAATTCATAGGTGTGGTTGCAATTTTGCAATCCAGCATGTCAAACCTTTTGAGTAGTTCATTAGCATATTTTCTTTGTGAAACAAAGATCCCATCTGCAACTTGCTTTACTTCAAGACCAAGAAAGTAATGCAGTACACCTAAATCTGACATTTCAAACTTCATCTTCATGCAAGCTTTGAATTCATTAAGTAGAGAAGAAGATGAACCCACATAAATCATATCATCAACATAAAGGCAAATAATGAGGATCTCCTTTTTACCTTGTTTCTTCACATAAAAAGTGGGCTCATTCTTGCTCTTTTCAAAGTCATTATCGATGAAGTATAAATCTATCTTGTAGTACCATGTGCGAGGAGCGTGCTTCAATCCATAGAGTGTTTTTTGCAACTTGCACACCTTGGATTCTTGGCATTGAACAATGAATCCTGAGCCACACATAAATTTTCTTGTAAGTCACCATTTAAAAATGCAGATTTCACATCAAATTGTTACACACTCCACCTTTGTGCAACAGTTAAAGCTAAGATTATTCGAACCGTTTCAAACCTTGCAACCGGGGAGAATGTAGCATCATAGTCCACACCTTGTTGTTGCAAATAGCCTTTGACAACAAGTCGCGTTTTATGCTTTTGTATAGTTCCATCAGCAAGGTACTTTGCTCTAAAAATCCATTTGACTCCAATAGATTTTTTATTTTTATGAAGATCCACTAATTCCCATGTCTCATTTTTCTGATTGCGGCAAACTCTTCTTTCATTGCACCACACCATTCTTTTTTTCAATTGCTTCTTCAAAAGTTGTTGGATCAGCCACAGATAAAGCATGTGAAGGCTCATAAATGTCAGCCAATGATTTGAATTTTTGTGGAGGACTTTTGTCATCAGACGCGCTTTTACTGCTTGAAGTTGAAGGCAAGGTTAATGATGATGATGGGGATGAACTTGAGGAAAAAGGGACAGCTGCACAGTAGGTTCTTGAGCTTCATTTTCTAATGTGATTGGAAGGTGAAAACCATATGAAATCTCACCCCAATTCCAAATTGCATCTTCTTGGAAAACAACATCCCTACTAATGATCACTTTTCCGCTAATATGATTATACAACCTATATGCTTTTGATTGAGAACAATAACCAATAAAAATGTGTTTTGCTTATTTATTATCAAGCTTGCTGCAATGTTGAGAATCAATCAAAGCAAAAGAAATGTAACCGAAAACTCTCGAGTGGCTTACCCAAGGTTTTCTTCCGCTCCAAGCCTCATACAGTGTTTGATTCAAATTCAGCAAATAAATTGTAGTTGCAACACCTTCAACCAAAAACTCATTTGGTAAGCCTTTGGCCTTTAGCAAACTCCGTGCCATCTCGACAACGGTTCGGTTCTTGAGTTCCGCTACACCATTTTGCTCGGGTGTCTGTGGTGCTGTCAATTGCCTATAAACCCCATGTTCTTCACAAAACTTGATGAAGTCATGTGATAAGAATTCATCGCCTTTGTCCGTTCAAAGTGTTTTGATAAACTTTGCTTCTCAACCAGAGCTTTGAATTTCTTTAAGGCCTGAAATGTCTCTGTTTTGAATTCAAAGAAGTAGACCCGACTCATGCGAGTATAGTCATCTCTAAACAACAAAAAATACTTGCTCCCGTCAAATGATTTTTTTTGCATAGGACCACGCAAGTCAGCATGCACAATTTCAAGACTATTTGATGCCCTTCTAGACTTCCCACTAAGAAATGGTTTCTTACATTGTTTCCCATATATGCATCCCTCACAGACATCTAAACTCTGAATTTTTGGCAACCCATAAACCATTTTTTTACTCAACAACTATAAACCCCTTACATTCAAATGTCCATACCTTAAATGCCACAAACTAGACTCACTAAATGTTTTGACAACAAGTGCATGACTTTCAACACTAGAAACTCCAACAACAACAACAACAACAACAACAACAACAACAACAACAACAACAACAACAACAACATAGCCTCGCACCCAAATTAACTGGGTCCTACATGGATCAAACTTTTTCATTGTGCTCGATTAAGTGCAATTGATGGTGAGCTTTGCAAACCATTCAAATCCCTCTGAATTAATGCATATCATGTTAACTTTGGTCTGCCCCTACCTCGTCGCATTTCTACAATTTCTTTTGAGTCAAGTTTTCTAGTTAGGGCATTTGTAGGCCGTATTTGCAAGTGACCAAACCATCGCAACCGCCCTTCCCTAATCTTTGTATCAATTGGTGCTACTCCTACTTGTCTTTCAATTTCTATATTTTTTATTCTATCTTTACGAGTTTTACCACACATCCACCTAAGCATCCTCATTTCTGCTACGTTCACTTTATGTAATTGTTGTTGCTTTACCGCCCAACATTCACTTCCATAGAGCATAGCTGGCCTAATTGCGGTCCAATAAAATTTCCCTTTTAACTTAGTAGGAACATGTCGATCACAAATCACCCTTGTTGCACTCCGCCATTTCTTCCATCCAGCTTGAATTCTATGTGTGACATCATTTTCAATGTTACTATCATTTTGTATGATTGATCCTAGGTATCTAAAGTGGTTTACCTTAATAACTTCTACTTCCCTTAATTTTACCACATCGTCATCTCGATGTCTAGTGTTTCCAAACTCACAGTGCATGTATTCGATTTTCGTCATACTCGACTTAAAGCCTTTAGATTCTAATGTATTCCTCAAGAGTTCTAATTTCCTATTCACTCTATCTTTAGTTTCATCCACTAAGACAATATCATCTGCAAATAGCATACACCATGGTATATCCTCTTGAATATGTCTAGTTAGTTCATCCATAACTAAAGTAAATAGATATGTGCTTAAAGCCGATCCTTGATGTAGTCCTATCATAATGGAAAATTCTTTTGTAGCTCCTCCAAATGTCTTTATACTCGTTACTACTCCATCATACATATCCTTAATAGTATATATGTATCTAGCATGCACTTTTTTTTTTTCTAGAACCCACCAAAGAACATCTCTAGGGACCCTATCATATGATTTTTCTAAGTCTACGAATACCATATGAAGATCTTTTTTCTTTTCTCTATATTTTTCTAACAATCGTTTTACAAGGAAAATCTCCTCCATAGTTGACCTCCCAGGCATGAAACTAAATTGGTTCTCTGATATTGTTGTCTCTCTTCTTAGCCTATTGTCAATTATCCTCTCCCAAAGTTTCATAATGTGACTCATAAGTTTAATTCCCCGGTAGTTTGAGCAACTTTGAATGTCTCCTTTGTTTTTGAAGTGTGCGCGTTTTTTCTCCAATCCATTGGTATCCGTTTTGATTTTAAAATTTTATTGAAAAGTTTTGTTAACCAAGTCAATCCAATTTCTCCTAATCATTTCCAAAACTCTATGGGTATTTCATCTGGGCCACATGCTTTCCCTATTTTCATTCTTTTTAATGCCTCTTTAACTTCTACAATTCTAATATTGCGTGTATAGTTTACATTTCTTTCTTGGTGTGGGTTTTCATCTATTATAGTATCAACTTGGCCATCATTAAATAAACTATCGAAGTAACTTCTCCATCTCTCTTTAATATCCTCCTCGAGCGTTAAAACATTTCGATTTTCGTCGTTAATACATCTTACATGACTTAGGTCTTGTTTCTTTTTATCTCTTAATTTGGCTAGCCTATATATATTTTTCTCGCCATCTCTATTACCTAACCTTGTATATAGATCTTCCGTAAAATTTGTTTTAGTCTGACTAACTACTTTTTTAGCTTGTTTTCTAGCTTCTCTATATTGATTGTACACATCTTCATCTTGACACTTAGGTATTTTCCTATACATCTCTCTTTTAGTCTTAATTGCTCGTTGGACATCCTCGTTCCACCACCATGTTTCCTTCTTTGGAGGTCCCAAGCCCTTATATATACCTAATATATTTGATCCCACCCTCCTTATGCAACTACTCATTTCTAGCCACATTGTATTAGCATCTAAGTCAAGATTCCAAACATTTTCCTTTAGTAGTTTTTCTCTAAACTCTACTTGTTTACTATGTTTTAGGTTCCACCACTTTATTCTAGGGTCGCTAACTCTTTTATTCATATTATGTCGTTGTGTTAGCTTAATATCAAGTACTACTAACTTATGTTGGGTAGTAATTGCTTCACCAAGTATTACTTTGCAGTCTCTACATATTTTTCTATCTATTTTTCTTGTTAAAAGAAAATCTATTTGACTCTTGTTATGATCACTACTAAAAGTAATTATATGCGACTCCCTCTTCCTAAAACTAGTATTTGCTAAGACAAGATCGTATGCTGAAGCAAATTCTAAAATTGATTCTCCTTCTTCATTTCTATTACCGTAACCAAAACCTCAATGAACTCTCTCAAACTCATCGTTACTTGCACCGACATGCCCATTTAAATCTCCTCCAATAAAAACCTTTTTATCTAATGGTATACTCTACATAAATCCATCCATATCGTTCCAAAACTTACGTTTGATGCTCTCTCTTAATCCTACTTGTGGTGCATATGCACTAAGTATGTTAATTTTTTCGTCTCCAATAATTAATTTAACTAGAATCAATCTATCCCCCATTCTTTTAACCTCTACGACCTTATCCTTATAATCATTATCCACCACAATTCCTACTCCATTGCATTTTCTATCTATACCAGTGTACCACAATTTAAACCTTGTGCTTCCTATTTCTCTACTCTTTTCTCATACCCATTTTGTCTCTTGCCTCGCTCTCCTTCTAATCATGGTATCTACTAGAAACTTCAAGTGGGAACTAATTATTTGGTGTCATTTTTACATCAATAATGACCTTATCAGACTTCTTATCTCTAATTACACAAGACCCATCATCAAACAAAATGGAATGCCCACTTGCCATAAGTTGCCCAACACTCCACAGATTTTGAGTTAAATTAGGAATAAAATAAACATCATAAAGAAGTTTGATGTTACCATGACCATTATCGACAGCCACAGTTCCTTTGCTTCGCACTTGCATTTGTTTGTCATCTCCAAGTCGTACTTTCATCTTATATGACTCGTGAAGCTCCTTGAACAACGCTTTTATCCCCGTCCTGTGATTAGATTAGCCGCTGTCTAAGAACCATATGTTGTTGGAAGGTGTTGTGGCCTCACTAAATGCCATGAAGAGCTTGAGTTCTTCCTCTTGTTCAACATAGTTTGCTTGCTGTTCGTTCTTCCAATAATCAGCTTGCACATGCCCATATTTTTTGCGATGAAAACATTGAATATTGGATTTGTTACCTCTATGGTGTTGTTGATGTGAGTGATGATTTGGCTCAACAACATGTCCTTGTCCAAAGGTGCAACCACCATGTCCATGGAATCTTCCGCATCCAAGTCATTGTTCGGCCGTATCTCTTCTTTGAATTGATGCCTCCCTTTTCACATGGACGGTTATCTCTTCACTCGTCTCCTTTTTTTTTATTCAATTTTGCTTCAAAAGATTGCAATGACCCCATCAATTCCTTAAAGGAATAAGTGGATAGATTCTTGGACTCCTCATTAGCTGCAACCACATGATCGAACTTAGAAGGCGACAAAACTTTTGTCACAACAGTTTTTGTTGAAATTTCTTTCCATATGATCGCATTTGATTAACAATTTTTTATACTTTTCCCAAGTACACCTCTATCGACTCGCAACTCTTCATTTGCAAATTCTGAAATTCACGGTTGAGTGTCTGCAACCTAACTGTAATGATCGTGGAGGAGCTATGATAAGCGATCTGCAAAATCTGCCAAACCTCCTTTGCCATCGAAGCCACTAAAATCTTGGAGACAATGGACTCGTGCACTGCTTGCTGGATAAAGAATATCGTCTTCGAGTCATTTTTTTTGTTCTCTCTTAACCTTGCTTCATCATCCAGATCAGCATACCCATTCTCAACCAATTCCCAAGGCTCTTAAGACTTGAATAAAGTTTTCATTTTGATGCTCCAAAATTCATAGCATTCCCCTTTAAAGATCAGAATCGCTGGTTGAGTGAGACTCGCAACATTGCCGTTGGTTGCCGTGGATTCTTTGCCTAATTAGAATACCACCTGAGCTCTGATACCAAAAATGTTGGGACAATTAGAAAACAGAGAAAAAAATAGAGCCTTTATACTGAAAAAAACAACTTTGTTTTGATAATTTTATTGGTGAGCCAAGTCAACCTTTATGTAGGCATTTGTTCATTCATGTTGTGGGCACGATTAGCGAGCATGTTCACAACGTGCTTTGACTCAACTGAATATCAGAAAATTTAGGAAATACAATTCAAACTGAAATGGACTTATTCAAACAAAGAAACATGTAGAATTATATAGAGATGTACAGAACTGTTGATGTGTTACACGAAATTTGTCTTTGTTGGTCTTTGTATAGACAGAGCCGTTCTTTGTGTTACATAAGGGTGGTGTTGTTTATGTTAGTTGATAACTATGTATTGAATCATGTATTCAAGTGTAATGTACTACAGTTCATGTTAGTTTGTACTAGGCGCTTGTAACAAGGGGGTACAATGTACACCATGTAAATTTTATATATAAACAAGACAATGTAATACACAGATTGATTTTTGATGAAATAAGATCAGATTACATTGTTTCATCGTGTTCATTGAGTATCAGCATTGATCAATGATCTTTGTTGATCATTGATCTCGTTGTTATTGTTCTCAGTATTTGTTCATGGTATCAAAGCAGTGTTCTACTATTCTTGATTTGTGTTGTTTTTTGATTGAATTGACTGATCAACATGGCATCTGCTCATGGTTCTGTGAGTTCTTCATTCGAAATGGAGCAGAAGAGCTCTAAACAGGTGATCTTGAGTGAGAATCCTTTACTTCTTCAAGGATCTGATCATCCTGGTATGGTACTTGTCTCTAATTCTCTTATCGGTTCAAATTACCTGCTTGGAGTAGAGCTATGATGATTGCATTGGGAGCAAAAACAAAGATTGGTTTTATTGATGGTAGATGTGTAAAACCGAATCTATCGATCCTAATCTTGATCGATGGATCAAGGTGGATTATATGGTCACTTCTTGGATCTTGAATTCTATTTCAAAGGAGATTGTTGAAGCTTTTCTTTATACAACCTCTTCCTTTGATCTATGGAATGAATTAAAAGAAAGGTTTGGAGAATGTAATGGTCCTCTTCTCACGTACTGCCGGTTGAAACGTGACATTGCTTCTATAAATCAAGGAGATCTGTCACTTTCACAGTACTATACCAAACTTAAGAAACTTTGGGATGAACTGAGTTTTTTAGCTCCTTTACCTGTGTGTGAATGTGGAGCATCTGCCGCAATGGCTGTTTCTAGAGTCTAATGATAGGCTGATGCCGTTTTTGATGGGATGGAATGATATGTACGATCATATTCGCAATCAAATATTGGTGATGGATCCATTGCCAAGTATAAACAAAGCTTACTCTATGGTTCTTAGAGTTGACAAGCAAAAGGAAGTACATGTTAGTTATTCACCTATGATGGATACAGCCATGCTGATGAAAGTTAACAAGATGAATTCAGGTGTTTCAACTAATGTTCATAGGTTTGCTGGAAAAGGAAATCAAAAGAAATCTGTGAGTAAAGATGATCCATTTTGTGATCATTGTAAGGCAAAAAGGCATACAAAAGATACTTGTTTCAAACTTCATGGATTTCCAGATTGGTACAAGAAAGACTATGATAAGAAGCAGATATCAAATAATTCGAAATCCTTTGTGAATTTAATGGAATCACCTCTGGACATACAAGATGCATAATCATCTCAGTTTGAAAATTTTCAGTCGAATATAGCAAAGAATGATACAAATAGGGGGATTGAGAATTTTATGAAAGGAAAGTCTGTTTCAGAGGCAGAGCTTCTAATCATGTGAATTCACCATGATCGATTTTACAGTAGCTCCTACAAAAGATCTTCCAGTTCTTGTTCTTCTTTTACTTCAGATGCTTGGATTGTGGATAGTGGAGCAACAAATCATATGTGTACTAGCTATGATTTACTTGCTAATGTCAATGTTTTACCTAAGCCTGTTATGGTTTGCTTACCTGATGGACATACTAAAGAAGTAAATTGCACTGGAGATGTGAAGCTGAGTTCAGACTTAGTGCTTTCTTCTTGTTTACATATAAAATCATTCAAGTATAATCTTTTGTCAGTTAGTAAGTTACTCTCATCTACTAAACTGACAATTGAATTTTATCCATCATTTTGTGCTGTACAGAACATTGAGGGTTCTCAAGTTCTAGCTGTGGGAAGGATGGTTGGAGGACTATACATACTGGATTCAAGTTCCTTCCATAAGGATGTCATTGCTTCTTTTGTATCACCTTCAGAATTGTCATTAGCTTACTGTAATAATGCTACTGATAAGTTTTCATGGCATTGTAGATTGGGGCATCCTTCTGTTCATGTAACAAGACAGCTTGATATGTTACTTAATAGTCGATCAAGTGTAAAACATACTGAACCTTGTGATGTTTGTCAGATGTCCAAACAATGCAGATTGGTTTTTCCAGTGAGTTCTATTCAAACATCTAGTACTTTTCAGTTGTTACATATGGATATATGGGGACCATATAAGCGGTCTTCCATTCAAGGAGCTCATTATTTTTTGACTATTGTGGATGATTTTAGTCGGTTTACATGGACATTTTTGATGAAACATAAGTCCTTGACAGGCAACATCATCAAACAGTTTTTAGCTTTCATTCAAACTCATTTCAAGGTCTCCGTTCAAACCATTAGGACTGATAATGGAACTGAGTTTTGTAATAAAGATTGTCATGCTTTATTCTTAATTTGGGAATTGTTCATCAAAGATCAACACCATATACACCTCAGCAAAATGGTGTTGTTGAAAGGAAGCATAGACATTTACTGCAAGTTACAAGAGCTTTGATTTTTCAGTCTAATTTGTCCACAAAATTCTGGGGAGATGCTGTTCTCACTGCCACATACATCATCAACAGATTACCTACTCAATTACTGAAGTGGAAATCTCCTTATTGTCTTTTATTTGGAAGAACACCAAATTATTCTTCTTTAAAGACTTTTGGTTGTTTATGCTTTGCTACAAATGTTTCACCAAGCAAATCTAAGTTGGATTCAAGAGTCATTAAAAGTATATTCATTGGTTATTCTCCAGACAAAAGGCATATAGACTGTATAACATGGCCACACATACATGTTTTGTTTCAAGAGATGTGATTTTCTTTGAACATCAGTTTCCTTTTCATAAAGATTCTGAAAGTTCAACGTGTCCTCTGCCTATTCCTTCTGAAGATAATTCTGATTATTTGAGAGACATTTCAGATCTTAATGCTCCTACATCAGCTACTGTACATTCTTCTCAAAATTTACCTATTAATGAAGCAGGTTTTGATATTCCTGAAGATGTCTCCTCTGTACCTCCTACTGATGCATTAATACCTCATACTAATGATGATTTACATGAAGATGTCCTGCCTCCTAATGCTGTTGTTACTAGGAAAAGTACTCGTGCAGTTCATAAGCCTCTTTGGCTGAATGATTTTGTTCTAAATAATGTAGAAACGTCTATTCTGCCTTATACACCAATTTCTCTATCTACTGGTAACCCTCCTACATTTCCTTTTATACATTCTCCAAACATCACTGCTAGCTACAAATGCTTCCTAGCTGCTGTTTCAAATATAAAGGAACCTACCAGTTATGTTCAAGCTCAACATGATCCTGTTTGGATTGAAGCAATGGACAAAGAGTTACAGGCTTTGGAAACTAATGGAACTTGGAGTCTTACTACTCTACCACCTGGTAAGAAAGCCATTGGTTCTAAGTGGATGTACAAGGTTAAACTTCATCCTGATGGTTCCTTGGATAGGTGTAAGGCTCGTTTGGTTGCAAATGGTTTTAATCAAATTGAAGGTGTTGATTATACTGATTCCTTTTCTCCAGTTGCCAAGAATGTCACTGTTAGAATTGTATTATCTTTAGCAGCTGCTCGAGATTGGCCCTTACATCAATTGGATGTTAACAATGCTTTCTTACATGGATACATAGATGAAGATGTGTACATGAAGCCACCTGATGGTTATAATGTGGTTTCACCTAATCAAGTCTGCAAACTTCATAGATCTCTATATGGTTTGAAACAGGCTTCTCGCCAATGGAATCATGAGCTTACAACCAAACTTCAATCTTTTGGTTTTACTCAATCTGCTCATGATCCCTGCTTGTTTACTTACAACAATGCTGGTCAATTTTTGGTGCTGTTGGTTTATGTTGATGATGTTCTTCTTACTGGTACTTCACTTGACTTAATTGATCAAGTCAAGACCTTTTTACATACATTGTTTACCATTAAGGATCTTGGTCAAGCTCGTTATTTCCTTGGTTTGGAATTGGTTCGATCTTCTTCAGGTCTCTATGTTCATCAACGCAAGTATGTTCTTGATCTACTTACTGATGCTGGTCTTCTCATGGCTAAACCAGCTGCTACTCCATTCCCTCGTGACTGCAAATTTACAGATCCTGATTCACCTTTGTTACTTGAAGTTGACAGATATAGAAGACTTATTGGTCGTCTTCTTTACCTAGGACTCACTCGTCCTGATATTACCTTTGCCACACAACAATTAAGTCAGTATGTTCAAGCCCCTACAGAGCAACATTGGTCTGCTGCCCTTCATGTTTTAAGATATCTTAAGGGTACTCCTTCCAAGGGTCTGTTCTTCCCTGTCCAGCAAGATCTTTCTATGGTTGCCTATTGTGATTCAGATCGGGTCGCTTGTCCCGTTTCAAGGAAATCTATCACCAAGCTATTGTGTGTTCATGGGATCTTCTTTGGTTTCTTGGAAAGCTAAGAAACAAGCTACGGTATCAAGTCCTCTCATTGTTCAATATCGCAGCTTGTCTTCCACAAGCCATGAAATTTGTCATGATTTCATATATCCTTAAGGATTTACATGTTCCTACTTCACTTCCAATTCCTCTTTGGTGTGATAACCAAGCTCGCAATACATCTATCTCGCTAATCCAGTTTTTCATGAACGTACTAAGCATTTAGAAATTGATTGCCACTTGGTTAGACATCGCTTTAAGTGTGGATTTGTTCTTCCTCAAGACATTTCTACTCGGTTACAATTGGTCGATTTATTTACAAAATCTTTATCACTCCTTTGTTTTCTCGATTTATTGTCCAAGATGGGTCTATGTGATTGGCATAGACTTCCATCTTGAGGGGGATGTAGAATTATATAGAGATGTACAGAATCGTTGATGTGTTACACGAAATTGGTGCAGTTGTGCTTTGGTATAGACAGAGCGTTCTTTGTGTTACATAAGGGTGGTGTTGTTTATGTTAGTTGATAACTATGTATTGAATCATGTATTCAGTGTAATGTACTACGGGTTCATGTTAGTTTGTACTAGGCAGTTGTAACAAGGGGGTACAATGTACACCATGTAAATTTTATATATAAACAGTACAATGTAATACACAGAGTGATTTTTGATGAAATGAGATCAGATTACATTGTTTCATCGTGTTCATTGAGTACTGTTACATTGATCAATGATCTTTGTTGATCATTGATCTGCTGTTATTGTTCTGTATTTGTTCAAAACATATCAACAGAACTAGACTAAGTCCTACATGCAACTGTAAGGTAACTAACTTTGAATCACATTTTCAACACTTTGCAATGCAACGAGTTCATGATCATGAGTATTAATTTACGAGAACAGGAAGGGTATGTGCTCACGTCCATTTCTAAACTATTGAAGGTTCGTTGGATGTTTCCAATAGTATTCCTCATCCCTGGGCTTTTTCAGCCATGACGCACATTAATTGAGTGCGTGGCTCAAAGTCAAGGGAGGCGATGGAAACACACCATTTGCGGCTGCCCATGGGAAGAGTCTATGGAAGTTTATACTTGAAAAACTTAATGTTTGCAACTTGATATTTGTCACAAAATGCAAAGACATTTTCGAGCGGCTGACATTGCAAGTTTATATTTGTGGTTGGATTGAAGTCATGCGCAGGGCCACCGTAGAAGCATTATTAAGTGCTCAATTTTTTAACTCCATCATGTCATTGCTGCTTGCGAAGATAGAGACTACTTGAATGCTTTCCCACATATTAAGAGCTGAAAACTTGAGTTAGTTACTGGGGATATGTTTCAAGCTATCCTTTCTATTGATGCAGTTCTTCTCAAGGTATGAATTGATTGTTTCCTCTCATTTTAATTAAGGCAATTACTTTTTCTTCAGGGAAAACAAGCTTTTTCCCTTCACAACGTTCTTAATTTTTGTCGAGTTATATATATATATATATATGTTGCAGTGTATTGTATTGTATTACATTGTATGTAAGTTGTTGTGTATTATATCATAGGCTTATGTTGTTTGTTACGAAAAAATTACAAAAGTACATATAAAATTACTTTAAATGAGGGAAATGGGGTGAAAATGGATTTTTTCCGGGAAATAGGCAATGACGCCTAATCAAAATGGGTTATCACAATGGGTTGGTGTTGTTGCTGACGTGGACACATGGATAGCACCTTTTGAAAAGGCGCTATCCATGTGTCATGGCCACGTGAGACGGATTACACAGATAACACCTTCTCAAAAGGCGATATCTGTGTAATCTGCGCGTCCTACGTGGACAGTGAGGTGGACAGTGAGGTGGAAGACAATTGTATAGATAGCTCTTTTCAAAAGGAGCTATCTATACAAATTGTCTCGCCAACTCAACGCCACCCCACCACCACCTCACACCCATGAAGCCTACAAATAGTGATATAACGCGCACGCATATCGTCACCTCACACCCACGCCACTCGCGTATGTCGAGGCAGACAACCAATGTAAACAACGCGCATGCATATCGACTCGGACAATCCATGTAAATGTCACTCATGTATGCCGAGGTGGAGATTTCATGCAAATGTCAGGCACGTCTGTCGAGGTGGGTGACCCATTCAACCTCGTGCAACTCATGCAAACTTCACGCACGCGTCTCGAGGTGGTAAAACCAATGTAAACGTCGCGCACGTATCTCCTGGTTGACAACACATGGAAACGCCATGCACGTATGTCGAGGTGGGCCGGCCATGCATATCTACTACAGACCATGAACCCCATGCAAACGTCACGCACGTATCGCGAGGCGGACAACCCGGGTGAGTTGCATGCTCACTATGGATATGCGTGGCTGGCCCACCTTGACATACGTGCGTGACGTTTCCATGTGTTGTCAACCAGAAGATACGTGTGCGACGTTTACATTGTCTTTATCACCTCGAGACACGTGCGTGACTTTGCATGAGTTGCATGGGTCGCCCACCTCGACGTGGCGTTTCCAACACCCGAATAGCGCCTATGGGTTGAACGAGTTGTACGGGTTGTCCACCTCGCAATACGTGCGTGACGTTTACATTGGCTTTATCGCCTTTTCAAAAGGCATTGGCTATTTTTGAAGTTTGTGACGTGGCAGTGAAGTGGCGGGGCAAATGTATAGATAGCTCCTTTTGAAAAGGAGTTATCTATACAAACCTTTACAAATTATGTCCCCTATGCCCCACCACCTCACCGCCACCTCACAAATTTCAAACATAGCCAATAACGCCTTTTGAAAAGGCGTTATTGGAAGTTCGTGAGGTGGCGGTGAGGTGGCAAATGTATAGATATCATATTTTGAAAAGGCGCTATCTATACATTTGCCCCGCCACCTCACCGCCACCTCACCGCCACCTCACAAACTACAAAAGCAATAATGCCTTTTGAAAATGCGTTATTAGCTACTTTTGTTAATTCAAAGTACACCACCCTATTTTGTGAAATAAATTGTAAATGTGCCTTACTTTTGGAAAAACACCGTTTGTTACAGTTAGTTACATCAAGGGTGTGTAATGTACACCTTCTATATTAGTACATTGTACAATGTAAGTTTGATGAGTAATACAAATTGTTTTTTTTTTTATATATATTCTTGATCATTCTGTTTGCTCTTGATCTCTCTGTTTGTTCATGGTATCAGAGCAAGTTTTTTTTTAATGTTCGATCTAGTTTTTTGAGATTGTTTGCAATTACTGATTCAGGAATTGATTGTAATCTTTAGCAATGATTTCATGTTTTTTGATTTGTGAGTAATCACAACTACTATCGATGGTTCTTCGAGTTCTTCAATTCGAAATGGAGCTGGAAGAGGTGTTGATTCAGGAGAATATGGCGTAGAGAGTCCATATTTCCTTCAAAGTCCTGATCATCCTGGTATGATTTTAGTTTCAAATCCTCTCACTGGCTCAAACTATCTTTCTTGGAGTAGAGCGATGTTGATAGCACTGGGAGCAAAAACAAAGCTAGGTTTCTGTCACGGCCCAAATCTCTAATCCCATTTTAATTCCTTAATCAGGATCACCGACCCTTGATGTGGGACCTACACTGTGATACGTGCACCGACCGAGGCACGTGGGCGAGGTATATCGTATTTTTGTATTGATGTGTGCCTAGTGTCATGTATTGTGTAGACTTACTAAGTTGGTTTGTACAGTTGTAGGCATCGAGACGAGAGCGGGGACACGCCTCGAGTAGCGTGCGAGTCGGGGAACCGGGTAGTTCGCATTTTAGTAAGTCTTATTTAATACTAATATAAAATAAGGAATTACTTATAAGCATATGGTTATGTTTGTTAATGTAAATAAAATTAAAGGCCTATAGTTGAGTAAAGAAATGGAATAGGTATTGGGTGGCTAACGACGCGGCAGTACGCGTATATCACAGTTCAGACACGAAACCGGGCATCGAAACGCATGGAAACACGGGCGAGAGTCTTAGCTGTGTCACAATTAGGTGTCAAGACACCTAACATCACACTTGTCCAAACTGCATCATACTTATCCAAATAAACACCATGTGTCCACCACCCCACTTACACCTATACCCCACATACACACAGACACATAGACCAGAACACGGAAGGTCGAGAGAGAGGAGGAAGAAGAAAATGAGAGGAGGAGGAGAAGAAGGAACGCTCCGGGAAGGAGAGGAGAAGGTGGAGACTTTACAATCGAGGTGTCCTCATTGTTGTTGTGCGTTCGGTGGTTGGCGGTAGGATGGCCGAGAGTGGGGTTCGGCCATGGAGGCCGAACCCCATGGCCGGACTGGGCCGAGGTGGTATTCCACCGGGGTTGGGGTGGAGAGCCACCCTAACCCATCACCAGAAATACGGAAAAGAACAAACAAAAAAAAATGTTGTTGCTCCCGATCGAACCAGTCGATTGGGTGGGAGAAGGTGCACACATGCGCGCGTGTGCACTCCCTTAGTGGGCCGGGCCCAGAACGGGCTAGGCTCGTCCGACCTGTTCTGATCCAGGGTCGGGTCAGGTCCGACCCGTTTGGGTCAACCCGACCGAAATAAAATTAAAGAAAAGAAGAAAAATAAGGGAAGAAAATTGAAAAAATTCTGAAAAAATTGGAAAATATTATATTTCGATAAATTGAGCTTAAACCCACTATACTTGAACTAATAAGACACCAAACTCAGTAACCTAAAAAAAGGGTACGAGAGAGCGAATACAAGATTTGGAGTATCGGGAGGCCTGTAAAGCTAGGACTTTACTTTGTTGTGGTGAGTATACCCAATGACAACTTTACTTGGCATTTCATTTCTATTAATTGTTGTCCTTGCATAGTCCTTTTGACTATTTTTCCTTTGTATTCTTATATCATGTGTTCTTTGTGTCTATGCTCACTTGATGAGTCTAGTTTGCATGATATCCATTCATTTGATTTGATTCATTGATTCTATCACATGCAATGTCTATTCTTGTTGTTTCAAATGTGAATTGAATGATAAATAGCATGTTATTAGGCTAGTGAATATCTTATAAATGTTTAAGAGGACTTGTATTCCTTATTTGTTTAGGTGTGTAGGTGTGCCTATGGTTTGACAATCCATACTTGGTATTTCTTGAAATTTTAAAAAATAGTTTTTGCATTTACGTCCCGTACTCGATCGAGGTGTGCGCGACTCACGGGATTAGAGTCCCTGGGGATGTCGGCACATGTTACCTGACACTGTATGACACTCGGGGTTAGAGTCCCTAAGGTGGTCTACAAACCAGGGTTAGATTTCCTGGTAACACTTGGGTTAGAGTCCCTTGTGCTATATGATTATTGAGTTGGAGTGACACGTTTCACTGCCGACCGGACCTAAATCACTACTACTTAGTCTAGTGTCAGTATCACTTGTTTAACTCTGGTATTTACTCGCATAAGGGTTATTTTCCAGTTTTCCCATCTATATGCTTTTAAATACTATTTGGATATTTGGAAATGCAAATTAAACTTTTCATTGGAGATCACTGTTTTATTCATGTACACACCGTCCTTTTTATCACAGTGGGTGCAAAGCCGACTACCAGCAGGCCGGACAAAGAGAAGATCGACGATTATTCATGAGCCCGCGGTGCGTCACTGCATTGATTGTAGGTCTTATTTTGATATTTTGATTGTATATGTTATATACATCTTTCATATACTATTTGGGGTTATATATTGGGTTGAGCGTTAGTTCCCCGACTTGACTTAGACTATTTTGTTGTTTCACTGCATTTTGAGGACTTTATATATGTGATGTTATTTCCTTGTTTTCTACACTTAGGATTTTATAAATGGCTTACGCATAAGTTACTCATTGCTTCCGCATAATCAATAAGACTTCCGCTAATTAAATAATTTAATAAAAAGTTTAATTAACTTTAAATTTTATAAATTGGTAGGACTAGTGTATTACTTATCATAAACACGAGAAAAGAGGCATCTAGGTTGTAAAGGCTAACTAATATGTAGTTAAGTCCTGCATGGATATAATTAGGGCTTAATGATGGGATTAGACCAGGCGGTGCCCTAGATTAGAAGAGGGACCGTCACAGTTTTATTGATGGCCGATGTTTGAAGCCTGAATCAACTGATTCCACTCTTGATAGATGGATTAAGGTGGACTATATGGTAACTTCTTGGATCTTGATTCCCATTTCTAAAGAAATTGTTGAAGCTTTCCTTTACACTACGTCGTCTCTTGATTTGTGGATTGAATTGAAAGAGAGATATGGAGAATGCAATGGACCTTTTCTATATCAAATCAAACGAGATATTTCCTCTATCAGTCAAGGAGATCTCTCTATATCTTAATATTACACAAAGCTTAAGAAACTATGGGATGAACATAATTGTTTGGTTCATTTACCTTATTGTGAATGTGGAGCTGCAACGAAGATAGCAACTCTTGAGTCTAATGATAAACTGATGCAGTTTTTGATGGGCTTAGGTGAGGTGTATGATCATATTCGTAATCAAATCCTAGTAATGGATCCTTTACCAAATATAAACAAAACATATTCTATGATTCTTAGAGTTGAGAAATTGAGGGAGGTTCATGTGAGCTATTCACTTGTCCTGGATATAGCTATGATGTTGAAAACTAACAGAGTTCTTTCTGGTTCATCTGGTGGAAATAAATTTGCCGGTAAAGGGAATTACAAGAAGTTTGTAAATAAAGATGATATATTTTGTGATCATTATAAGGCAAAAAGGCATACCAAAGAAAATTGTCTTAAACTTCATGGAGTTCCAGATTGGTACAAGAAAGAGCTTAAAAAGAAACATGTTGCTAATGGTTCTAAATCCTTTGTGAACATGATGGAATCACCTCTAGATATACCAGATGCAGGAGCATTTCAATTTGAAGATTTCCAGACTAATATTGCAACTATGATACAACAAGGCATTGAAAGTTTCATGAAAGGGAAATAAATTTCAGCCGAAGATGTTTATGCTCGTGTGGACTCTGCCGTTTCTGAGTTTACAGGTAGTTCACCGAAACAGACTTATAATTTTAATACATCCTTTGGTACAAATGCTTGGATTGTGGATAGTGGGGCAACAAATCATATATGCATCAATTATAATTTGCTTGTTAATATCACTGCCTTGGCTAAATCTGTTTCAGTTTGTTTACCTAATGGTCATACTAAACACGTTACTTGTACATGAGATGTATATCTCAGTTCAGACATAGTTCTTTCTTCTTGTCTACACATAAACTCATTCAAATACAATCTTTTATCAGTTAGGAAGCTCATTTCTTCTACTAAACTGACAGTTGAGTTTTATCCATCTTTTTGTGCTATACAGAACATTGAGCATTCTCAAGTTCTAGCTGTGGGAAGGATGATTGGAGGTTTCTACATCTTAGATTCTAGCTCCTTCAATAAAGATGTCATTAACTCATTTGTTTCTCCTTCAGTATTATCATTAGCTTGTTGTAATAATGCTAATGCTAATTTTTCGTGGCATCATCACTTGGGTCACCCTTCTATTGCTGTAATAAAACATCTTGATTTGTTACTTAAAAACTCTTCAATTGAAAAACATGATGTAACTTGTGATGTTCGTCACTTGTCTAAACAATGTGGACTTGTTTTTCCTCTGAGTTCTATTCAATCCACTTTTCCTTTTCAATTGTTGCATATAGATGTTTGGGGACCATATAAGAAATCTTCTTTTCAAGGAGCTCATTTTTTCTTAAGCATTGTGGATGATTATAGTTAGTTTAAATGGATATTTTTGACGAAGTATAAGTCACTGACGGGAAATATCATCAAGAAGTTTCTCTTTTTTGTTCACAATCAATTTATGGCATCCGTCAAAACCATTAGAACTGATAATGGTACTGAATTATGCAATCAAGATTGTCAAACTTTATTTTCTGGTTTAAGAGTTATGCATCAAAAGTCTACACCTTATACTCCTCAACAGAATGGAGTAGTTCAACGTAAACATCGTCATTTGATACAAGTCACAAGAGCTCTTATTTTTCAATCTGGTTTATCAAAAAAAATTTGGGGTGATGCTGTTCTTACTACTACCTATCTTATTAATCGATTACCTTCTCAGTTGCTGAATTGAAAATCTCCTTATCACCTATTATTTGGAAAGATTCCAGACTATCTCTCATTGAAAACTTTTGGTTGTCTATGTTTTGCTACTAATGTCTCTCCAAGTAAAGCCAAGTTAGACACAAGAGCTATTAAATCCATTTTTCTTGGTTATTCCCTTGGACAAAAGGCTTACAGGCTGTACAATTTGGTAATTCATACTTGTTTTATTTTGAGAGATGTGATTTTCTTTGAAAACCAATTTCCTTTAGAGACTAATTCTTTAGGTTCTGATTGTCCTTTGTATATACCTTTTAATGAAATGTCTTATTCTTTAAAAGATGTACTTGGTTCTGCTGCTGTACCAAGTTCCATAGAGTCCCTTGTTGAGACTATTCATCTTGATACAATACCTACTGATGTTGCAATGCTTGATCCTTCCATGCCCACTACTGTTGATAAGCTTCCTGGAAATTGTCCTCCATCTAATGTTGATCCTATGATGACTCATGATGAAGTTGTTGCTCATTCTTTGCCTCTTGCTCCTCGCAAAAGTCTTCGTGCTCTTCACATGCCTCTTTGGATGAATGATTTTGTTTTGAATAATGTTCAAACCAATGACTGCATTACTGTTGAACCTGTTCTTTCTACTAGTGCACCTCCAACATTTCCTTTCATCCATTTTTCTCATATTACTGATGATTACAAGTATTTTCTAGCAGCTGTTTCAACTATAAAAGAGCCTACTTGTTATGATCAAGCTAAACATGACCCTGTTCGGGTTTTAGCTATGAATAAGGAGTTCAAGCATTGTAGGATAATGGAACTTGGAGTCTAACAAACCTTCCTTCTAATAAAAGGGCCATAGGTTCCAAGTGGGTTTACAAGGTGAAACTCAATCCTGATGGTACACTAGATAGATGCAAAACACGTTTGGTTGTAAAGAGATTCAATCAAATTGAAGGAGTTGATTATACATATTCATTTTCTCCTATAGCCAAGAATGTAACAGTAAAGATTGTCTTAGCTTTGGCTGCTGCTCGCAATTAGGCTTTACATCAGTTGGATGTTAATAATGCCTTTTTATATGGTTATCTTGATGAATATGTTTACATGAAACCCCCTGATAGTTATACTCTTGCTTCTCCTAATCAAGTCTGCAAACTACAACGATCCTTATATGGCCTTAAGCAGGCTTCTAGACAATGGAATCATGAGTTTACTTCTCAACTTCAATCTCTTGGTTTTATCCAATCTGCTCATGATCCTTGTTTGTTTACATACAACATTGATGGCCATTTTTTGGTGTTACTAGTTTATATTGATGATGTTCTTCTCACTGGCACTTCTCTTAAGATGCTTACCAAGGTTAAGGCATTTCTTCACAAGTCGTTCACCATCAAAGATCTAGGCCAAACTCATTATTTCTTGGGCTTATAGTTGGTTAGATCTTCTTCAGGGCTTTATGTTCATCAACGTAAATATGTCTTTGATTTACTTCATGATGCTGGTCTTATTTTTGCTAAACCAGCTGCCACTCCTCTTCCTCATGACTGCAAATTTGATGATGCAAGTTCACCTTTGTTACTTGAAGCTGATTGATATAGACATTTGATTCGTCGTCTTCTTTACTTGGGCTTCTCTCATCCTGACATTACCTATGCCACACAACAATTAAGTTAGCTTGTTCAAGCTCCCACTGAACAACACTGGTCTGGTGCTATTCACATTCTCACATACCTTAAGAGTACTCCTTCTCAGGGGTTGTTCTTCCATATTCAGTCTGATCTTAATCTCCTTGCCTATTATGATTCTAACTGGGCTGCGTGTCATTTCTCACGAAAATCACTCACTGGTTATTGCGTATTCTTGGGTTCTTCTTTGATCTCTTGGAAAACAAAAAAACAGGTTACTATTTCTAAGTCATCTGTTGAAGCTGAATATAGATGTATGTCTTCCACAGTTTGTGAACTGTTGTGGGTCTCTTGTATTCTTAAGAACTTGTGTGTTCCTATATCTCTTCCTATACCTTTATGGTGTGATAATCAAGCCGCAATTCATCTTTCTGCCAATCCTGTTTTTCATGAACGTACAAAACATTTGGAGATTGATTGTCATCTGGTTCGCCATCAGTTCAAGCTTGGTTTTGTTCTTCCCTAGTATATTCCTAGTCATTTGCAACTGGTTGATTTGTTTACAAAATCTTTGCCACCTCAATTGTTTTCTGAATTGTTATCCAAGATGGGTCTATGTGACTGGCATAGACTTCCATCTTGAGGGGGGGATGTCGAGTTATATTTATATGTTGCATTGTATTATATTATATCACATTGTATGTAAGCTATAATGTATTATATCATAGGCTTATGTTAGTTTGTTACAGTTAGTTACATCAAGGGTGTGTAATGTACCACCTATATAAGTACATTGTACAATGTAAGTTTGATGAGTAATACATATTGTTTTTTTATCTGTTCTTGATCACTGTGTGTGTTTTTGATCTCTCTGTTTGTTCAATTATTTATTTGGATTTAGGAATTGTTCTCATAACCAATACATGTATGAGCTAACCTAAAAATGTAGTACATATTTGAGCTACATAAGTAGTGGATTTGGCATGATTGGAGCGATGAGGATTGCTTGAAAATATTGAAAGGATGTGGAGAAGCTATTATTTTGAAGGAGAAGGGAGGCAAGGTGATAATTATAGATATAATACTAGATCCCGACAAAGGCACACCTGCATAAATTAAGTTGCAACTCTTCTTTGACTTTCAGAGATGGTTGAGGCGAACTGGGAACAAAGAGTTCAGGCAAATTGTCATCCACCCGTCATTAAAATTTTTTTACTGACCGGCTTAGAGTACTTTAATCCCCTAATAATTTAGTGAGCCTAATCCATTCTTTCAACTTTGACCTCAAAATAATAATTATTTCAATCATTTTTAAGGCTGCAAAACTATATTTATATCCTCAATAAAACTCAATTCATTATTTGTTCAATTGGAGCAAATTCATAAATCATGCCCGTATATAATAAAAACTTTGATAGCACCTCCCCTAAAAGTGGTTTGCCAAAAAATTCATCTAATAGAAAGTAGAATTGGGGAGAGGATTATAAGAACTCATAACTCCCCGCAGTTTACAATATGTATCAATTTTAAATTAATAAACAAACTTAGAGTCTCCAATAATTTAATTTCAACTTTACAATCCCAAATAGACCTAAATTGAATATAAACCTTCTCCAACTTATTTAAATTTCTAACTTAGAGACTATAATAACCATTCAACAACATTTCACGTCCTACACTCACTCAAGACTCTCAAGACTATATGTATAAATTATTTACAACAAAAATTAAAGTTTTAAAACTTAAAACATATCACCAAAAGTCTTTGAGTCTTATTTGTTCTTCCTTGTCTTCACATATAAACTGAAATCATAAAAAACAACTCAAAAATATCTGGTAAGTAAATTTTTACATTTATCTTTGCAACTGTAATTGCATTTCCAAATAATCAACAAGATACATGCATCAACATGACATGCAATCAACTCTATCACTGTCTCCTAACTATAATCAGACGTTGACTTCCAAAAATAGTACAGAGACAATATTAAGAGATCATGAAATGTAGGGATAACTTGTCAATGTTAGACGATGCTAGTCTTGTTAGAAGAGATAGATGCAGGACTGAAACTAAGTTTCAATCAAACCAGACTATGAAACAAGCGTATCCCCTTCACTCACTCTATGTATGCATGACCAATAATAATAATAAGATGTAATGAAGACTATGATACAATTACAATTGCAAAGATAAATTCCATAAATAGTAAAGATCACTGTGGGGTTTACTTACAACCAACCAATTTTGAGCGTAACTTTCAGGGTTCCTAGAACGTCAGATCTCCTTGAAAATAGATCCAATAGCTTCCCTGCGTACCCGATTATTTTATGCATAAAGCTTCTAGTGAAATCAAATAACGAAACCCAATGAAAATCGTGACTAAAGTATGCTTGAGAATAGTTTCCAAAACTATTACTTTATATAACTATTTTAATTGCCTTTCAACTAGCCAACTTTGGGTAACATTTTAACCTTGAAAACCTCAATATTTCTCATGATGATCTGAAAAGAACTTGTATGTCATACTTACCATAGACTCCAAGAACACTCAAATCAGATCACCGATAGAGAAGTTATGAATTTTCTAATAAGGCCTGTCAACTAGGCAAACTTCTTTTATTTTGAATTGAAAACTTTTCCAAACCAGTATTTTTTCAATTAAATCTTCAAAACTCAACAACAAACACCACGAAACCACTCGATTCCAACTTCAAAATATTCCCACAGCTTGTGGAGTCAAATTGGATCAAAATCAATAATCCATTTATCATAATACTTCAGTTTTCAACAATTGCTACTAATTTCTATCAAAATCCTGCAAAAGAAATTGAGAAATCGCGAGAACTGAAATTGAATGGTGGAAAATGCCTTGCATTGAGTATTTACTAAATTGCTGGCCGAATACCTCATTTTTACTGCACAAAATTAGCTCAAACTGATCGTCTCGCGATGCTCTACAATTTTGCAGAAAGAAACCAAGTGAAAATTGTACATCTCACGAAGTGAAAACCTGAGTGAGAGGGTTTAGAGAATGAATTTTTTTTGTTCTATGTTGAAATCAAACAAACGATTTTTTATTTTGACTTGATTTTTAAATATATTTATATATAAACTTTCAGCTGCTTATTAACAACTTCATTTCTTTTTATTTATTAATTTTAGAAATCCTTATTTTGACGTGCTTTGGCTTTTATCGGTCGTTTTCGATTCGATTTTCACCAAATTGAATCAAACTCTTGAAAAAATAGTCTATCTTCATGAAATGTCTATAAAACTAGTTTCAGTCACACCAAAATCTCTAAAATCTTATCTTTGTCCATGACATACTGAACCCTTATGGACTAATTTTACAGTCATACTTAGCTAAACTTGTACCAATTTGGACTCAATCTTAACTGTGACCACCACCAACTGATATGAAACACGAGACAAAGTCTTGTACCAACTTCGTTCTTACATTAAATTATCACCAATCTTGACTTGCACGTAAATTGCGATGAGATCTTCGTATGAGGATTAAGACTTGATTAATTAGTTTTTGAGCAACTAATAATAATATATTTTCACTCTTACCCTTCAGACAAGCACTTGCTAGCTCGAGTATTACCAAATGAGGATACACCTTAACACAACCTGGCTTCGCGAGAAAATACCATATAATACACATAATAAGCATTCATAATTGAAAAATAAAATATATCTTATAATCTCGGGTCCATAATACGTGGGTCCCATCTTGGATACTTAAATTACAAATTAAATTTAAAAATACTTAATTTTCATCCAAATCAAATTTACGAAATTTTCGAATGTCACAATCTTCCCAACTAATTAAAATTTCATCCTCGAAATTTAAACTTATAGGTTATTGAACCAAAAGAGATATGAGAAAATGATATTTCATATAAAACTCTTTCAATCCAAACCTATAAAAATCATTTCCAAGGTGAACCGTTAAGTGGACTCAATCACTTTCGTCATATACAACAACTCAATTGTAGAGATCATAAACACTTCAAATTTTTATTTTCAAATTCTTGGTTTAATAAAAAGTTATTTCCATTACTTTGTCCATCTTGACAATTTGCAAATTTCTAACGAGTTAAACAATCAACTTTGTGCAATATCTAATAACATTTACTTCATATTTCATGTTTTAAATGTCATTCAAGTGTCAATACTTTGCAAAATCTAACTTATCTTGCTTTTCATACACCATTTTCATTGGTAGTTGAATGTGATTCCACAAACTATTGATAATTCTTTCCACAACTACTCAAACTCCAATACACATCTCAATTTGTTTTCTCATCACTAATCATACCTTATTAGAATTGTCGATCGACCAATTCTCAGACTATCATCAATATAAAATTATATAGTGATGCAAATAATATTTGAGCACGACGTTAAATATTAAGTAAAGTTGCGTGTCTATCTGATCAATCATCATTCCAACATTTCTCAATAGAAACCTAGAATTACACAAGTCATCCTATAACTATATATCTCTAATTACATTTGTCGTCCCATGATAAGAGGTCTTAATTTCAATCTGATCAATGAAAACTGACACATCGTGGAACTCTCACTCATATATTTTAAATATCTACTTATAATATTATTTTTATTGTGGACTATAAAACAATTACCACTTTCAACTCTTCAGCCAATTCACCATACTTTTTCTTTAACTAGTTAGAAAATTAACAATTTTTCTAACTTCGTCATATCATTTTTTATCAATGAGTTCACCAAGAACCTCATTCCATTCAATTTTTAATATCTTTCATAATCTCATGTCTTTATCACTTATTATTCACCAATTTCTCTTATTGTCTGAATAGAGACAATTATCCTTAACTTGAGTAGACATACATTTATAAATAGAGATATCGACATATCTTATGATTATAATCTCATAGTATAAATCTTAACTTGTATCTCATCTAAGTTATAAATATGTTATCTCTTTTTTATTTTTACTCAATTACAGTGAAAGAATATTCAATTCTTCAAACATATAAAGGTAGATACACCGTCCTTTATTCAAAATCTTCAACCAATACGAATAATACTGACTAACTGAGTTGTAAGTCACACATCTATTTGCATTTTCATTTGTATCTTCACCATTATACATGTATCTTTCTCCACCGCTAACTAATCAGGTGGTGTAGCACTATAATTGAACCAATGTACAACATATTCACTGATATTAGTTATATACTGCTTTGGTTCAAAACTTTCAGCTTTTGGAGTTTAACTTCTTGTTAGATCCTTGTGAAGATATATTGCGTTCCATCATACTTATAGTTTGGCATTCTAAGTCTTATCGGGACTTGTTAACCTGAAACTTTTTTTTTCATAATAATGTGAGAATGTCTTGACCATTTAGTTGCCTATACTTAAGCTTCCAATTGACTCCAATAAAACTTCATAGACTATTTTATTTTGACTATCATCAACTCATTCGATTATTCAAAGATGGTCACACTAATTTTCCATGTTGTGAATGAATTGTGATTAGAAAATGGATTTACTTAGACTTTTAGTTATGCACAACTACTCCAGTGTCTGGCCTTGACTAAAGGAGTCTGTTCATGTCGCTTTCAATAGTCATAAGTCATCTCTACGTCTCATTTTATTTTATACACAAAGTATATTCCATTCAGCTTTTTTCAATCTTAGCTATTCTCATATTGATCTTAATTTCAGTCCCTTTCTAAACAAACCACGACTTTCGCTCAACAACCATGCCACTTATAGTTACTTAATCTTAACTTAGAAATGCAATTTATGTCTTTTCTTTTCAAAAACTTAGCTAAGGATAATAAAACTTATTATGATTATTCAGTCAATGAATTGAAGTCTTCGCTAGCTAACCTTTATTCAAAACAAATAAATTTTGTGACTCAAACACTTCTACAATTTTTTATTTCCATATTTTGTTTCCATTAGTCTCATATTTCTTGAATTTTTTTTTATTAAAAAGAAATTCAAAACTTTTCAAGAGACTATGTATGATAACAAAATATCTTACTAATCATCAATTCACTTTTGATGAATTAATTTGCCTATTGTTGTTCATTTGAATAGATAAAAGAATTTGAATTTTCAAACTCTGATTAATTAAACGACTAATCAAACTCTTAAAGGATACTATGTCAATCCTTTAATTAATATCAATGGAAATTCTGGTGGCAAAGGAGCTCATACAGACGTCCTATACTAATCACTTACTGATTCTCAATCAGTACATCTTTCTCTTCATTGGTTTTATTTTAGATTGTAGTGATAGGCATCATAATTAAATGTCGTTAGAAGTGAATATTGGGTACTTTGAATCTCAAAACACAATCACTTCTGTTAATGCTTAATAGCTAATCCAATTAGACTACTTCCCATATACTTTAACTTCTTACATATTAATCTTATCACTACATTTTTCATTTATAAGTTAGGAACTTCACCGATCTTTGTTTTGTAACAACGCCTAATTTGGTGTTAACAAAGATTACTTTTAACTTATGTATTTCCATTTGTTTTATCAATTTTTATTTGACTCATAGAACCACTATACTCAACGTCGCTTACGGATAAGTAACTTGAGTAATAAACAATTAAAAATTTCAGTACTTCTTTTTAGAAATCATTTAATTATTTTAAACTGTTGTTCTATTCCACATTTCTCTTGGTATTTTGTTTTGGAAATGAAAGAATACTTTGATTTAAAGTATTTTATTTTAATAGAAACTGACTTAGACAACTTGACTAGTTCTATCACAATCCCATTGTGATTTCCAGTCAAATTCAGTTTATCTAATTAATTTCTTCTTTCAAAAAGCACGTGTCTCTGTTTTCCTTGTTGAGACTATTTTAAGATTTTTTGAATGTTTTAGAATTGTAATAGTTTAATACTTTTGATTTCCAAGAAACCAACGTTTAGTACTTATATACCTAAATCATTTGGAATTCCTTTTCAACCAATTTCGTATTGGTTTCATAACTGATACTTTCATCACTTATATTTGTAGGGAACTACTCACAATATACTTGTGAATTTAGACTTCATAAGTCCATTTCATATCCAATCACGATCAATTTCATAATTATCCATTTCTAATCGTAATCGTCTTATCTTTAGAGCTCAATATCGAATGGACAAGGAGAATACACTTCCTATCGCTTATCAACGATAATACATAAATATACATCATAAATATAACATAATAACCAAAAACATCCCTGCTCATAATCAACTCCCAACTAATCGCGCTCAATCACTCTTTGGCTTCCAACCAAAGTTTATCCTCAAGTGAGCCAAACCTAGGCTCTGATATCAAGTTTGTCAGCCCCTCGTCATTAAGACGATTGACCGGCCTAGATTACCTTAATCCCCTGATAATCTAGTCAGCCTAATCCGTTCTTTCAACTTTGGTATCAAAATAATAATTTTTTCAATTTTTTCTAAGGCTCCAAAACTATATTTATATCCTTAATAAAACTCAATTCACGATTTATTCAATTAGAGCAAATTCATAAATCATGTCCGTATTTGATGAAAAATTTTGGCAGCACCTCCCTTAAAAGTGGCTTACCGAAAAATTCACCTAATAGATAGTAGAATTGGGGAGAGGCCTAAAAGGACTCATAACTCCCTGCAGTTCGCGATATGCATCAAACTCAAATCAATAAACTAACTTAGAGTCTCCAATAACTTAATCTCAACTTTACAACCCCAAATAGATCTAAATTGAATATAAACCTTCTTAACTTATTTAAATTTCTAACTTAAGAGACCCTCATAGCCATTCAACAACATTTCACGTCCTACACTCACCCAAGAATCCCAAAACAATATGTATAAATTATTTACAACAAAAATTAAACTTTTAAAACTTAAAACATATCACCAAAAGTCTTGTTCATTCTTGTTCGTTCTTCCTTGTTTTTACATATAACCGAACATCATAAAAAATAACTAAAACATGTCTGGTATGTAAATTCCTACATTGATCTGTACTCATGCAATTGTTAGTCTGATACTTGGAGACATGTAATTGCATTTTTAAATAATCAACAAGATACATGCGTCAACATAACATGCAAACCGCTCTATCGTTGTCTCCTAACTATAATTAGGCGACAAATTCCAAAATAGTACAAAGATAGTATTAAGAGATCATGCAATGCAGAGATAACTTGTCAAAATTAAACTCTGCAAGCCTCACTAGACAATGTATTAGGAGGACTGAAACCAAGTTTTAATCAAACTAGACTTCGAAACAAGCTTATCCCTATCACTCACTCTATGTATGCATGACCAAGAATAATAAAATGCAATGGAGACTATGATACAATTATAGGTACAAAGATAAATTTCGTGAATAGTAAAGATCACTGAAGGATTTACTTACAACCAACCAAATTTGAGCATAATTTTCAAGATTCCTAGAGCGTCGGATCTCCTTGAAAATAGATCCAATAGCTTCCCTGCATACCCAATTATACTATGGGTCATGCTTCAAGTGAAATCAAATCACGAAACCAAATGAAAACCACGACCAAAGTACGCTTGAGAAAAATTTCTAAAACTATTAATCTATATAACTATATCAATAGCCTTTCGACTAGCAAATTTGGGGTAACATTTTAACCTTAAAAACTTCAATATTTGTCATGAAGATATGAAAGGAACTTGTAGTACTCATGTCATACTTTCCATAGACTCCAAGAAAACTCAAATTGAATCACCAACAGAGAATTTATGAATTTTCTAATATGGCTTGTCAACTAGGCAAACTTTATTTTATTTTGAACTAAAAACCTTTCCAAATCAAATTGCAATTAAATCTTTAAAACTCGACAAAAATCACCACAAAACCACTCGATTCTAATATCAAAATATTTATACAGCTTATGGAGTCAAATTAGATCAAAACCAATAATCCATTCATCTAAATACTTAATTTGACTCAATATCAACTCTAAAACATCTCCAAAATAGTTATCAACTTAATCACATTAGTTCAATTCATCAAAATCCTAACCAATGTCGGTGGGATTTATTTCAAATCAGCGCAAATCAACTTAATACATCAATTTTCAACAATTCCTACTAATTTCTATCAAAATCCCACAAAAGAAATCAAGAAATCGTGAGAACTTAAATTAAATTATGGAAAATGCCCTGAGTTGAGTATTTACCAAATTGTGGGCCGAATACCTCGTTTCCACTGCAAACACTTAGCTCGAACTGATCGTTTCACGATGCTCCATGGTTTTGTGGAAAGAAACCGGACAAAAATCGAAAGTTGGGAGATCTCGAAGTAAAAACCCGAGTGAGAGGGTTTAGAGACCAAACTATTTTCGCTCTCTGTTGAAATCACATGAATGATGTTTTTATTTTGATTTGATTTTTTAATATATTTATATTTAAACCCTCTACTGCTTGTCAGCATTTTCATTTCTTTTTATTTAGTAATTCCAGAAATCCCTATTTTGGCTTTTGGCGCTTGTTTTTTTATCAGATTTTTCACCAAATTGAATTAAACTCATGGCAAAATAGTTTATTTTCATAAAATTCTCATAACAGTAATTTTCGTCACACCGAAACCCTAAAAATCTTATTTTTGTCCACGACATACTAAACCTTTAGATACCTTTTTTTTGTAGTACTTAGCCAAACTTGCACCAATTTGGACTTAATCTCGATCGTGACAACTATCAACTAACATGAAACTCAGAAACAAAGTCTTGTAACAACTTCATTCTCACATTATATTATCACCAATCTTTACTTACATGCAAAATGAGATGATATCTTCGCATGAGGATTAACGCTTGGTTAATTAGTTTTCGAGCAACTAATAATTTATTTTCACTTCAGACAAGCACTTGCTACCCGAGTATTACTAAATGATGATACACCTCAACACACCCTAACTTCATGAAAAAATACCATATAATACACATAATAAGTATTCATCATACAAAAATAAAATATATTTTCTGATCTCCAGTCCATAATATGTAGGTCCTTCCTTGGATACCTAAATTGCAAATTAAATTCAAAAATGATTAATTAGCATCCTAATTAAGTTCGCAAAATCCTCGGATGTCACACAAATGGAAGAAGCTGTTTACAAAATTTGGTTTTGTTTCCTACAAGATAACGTTTGTTCTAGGTTTCAGATCTGTTATTGAAGTATTTCCTTCAGTAAAACCCACTATCATTCTTGCTATAGATCTTCTCCCTCTTCAGGAGCACCACCTAAAAATGTAATACTTATTTTGTTTTGAGCACCTATAAATGCAGTACTTAGTTTGTTTTATGGTGTACATTGGTTTTTTATAGTAAACAATACTTGTATAATATGATAAAAGTATAAATAGGTACAGAAAGGTGAAAGACCAACAGTCATCACCAATCATAAAGTAATACTCCAATACAAACATATTACTGTTTATACACCTTTTACGATTACAAAAGAAACCCATGACAACTTTTGATGTGATTGCAAAACAAGAAGTAAGATCTAGATCACAAAAAAACAATGAACCTATTATCTTACCGCCAATAATCTTGAAGATTCTCAAATCTTATCTATTGTATTAGTCTTACCTATCCTAGCATTCCTTTCAAGTCAATGTATCCGAAGAACATAAACTACAAGTGCTCCATTGATGTGTTTCTTTCTGCTATTCCCTTCAAGTCAATCTAATAAAGTCATTGCTCCTTTCAATGATCTAAGATTAGATAAACCTTCACCTAAGAAAAGTTCTCATCTATTCCACACTTGACAAGCTACAAAACATTAAAAAATAGATGACTCGTAGTTTCATTATCCATAATAAATAAATGACAATAGCTAAATGATAAGTATAAGTATGACATTCTTCGTTGTACCTTGTCATAAATGTTCAAACCACCATGTAACATTATCCAACAAAAAAGTCCTTAATTTTATGTGGGAAAATAGCCTTCCAAAGCATCTTAAAAGCTTGATGCATTGCCAAATTTGGATGATCAATCAAATGATTAAAAAGGGATTTGCATTTAAATAGACTGAAAGACTCCAAGGCCCAAACTCTCTTATTTAAAACATTAGGGGAAATTCTAACTTGGCTAAGTAGAGTGATCAATGCCTCTTTTTCATTTTGGAAATGAATAGGAAATCTAATTGGCAAGAAAAGGTTCCATTCAAAGTGGATGTCATTACTAGAGAAAAAAAAGGTTAATAAAGTAAGACACAAGAAACTCATAATGACATGATGATGAGAACACATTGGGAAACCTAGAAGTCGAACTACTACTACCTAACCATTTGTCCTCCCAAAACCTCACTGACGATCCATCCCCTATTTTAATGCAAGCATGATGATGAAAATTAAAAAGATTATTGGAGTGAATGAATATTCATGAATTTTTATGGGTTATCCTAGGGGCCATACCTGCATCCTATTTGTTAGTGTCAAAACCATGAATGCTTTTAATAACTAGTAAGTGATTATTTAGACATATACATGATTCATTTAGTAGTATATCCAATATAAATATCCCTAAATGAGCTCTAATTACATTTTCAGGTAAACAAGGCGTAAAGGAAAGAAATGAGCAAATTCGAGTAGAAACGGAGCAAAAACACTGATAAGTTGGTTATTATATGTTTTTACTAGTTTAATTTAGTATATTTAATTATGGAAAGTATCTAAAATATATATTAATTATATTTGTTGGTCATTTTCAGGTAAAATGGAGTGCAAGGTTGAGTTTGAGGCGGAAAATAGTCGAAATGGAGTATTTACATGCAGTAATCAAATGCCGGACAGTTTGCCTCGAGTTACGTATTGGGTGATGGGTAGAATAGGAGACAATATATTTCAACCAATTAGAAGCTACCACGTCAGCGCATATCTTCTCTCGACCAATCACGTCTCGCCACGTCAGCGGTCTATGTTTTCTCCTCCAATCAGGAACCACCACATTAGCACTTGCAGGAACAAGGACCAATCAGAAGTTGCCACATGGGGTCTCACAATACACATCACACCACCATTTGTTCTCCTCGCACAGCTGCTCTCTGATTTCCTCGAGATGTGCGTCAACACAAGCTCCCAGAATCTTGGCCAATTCCCCCGATTTTCTTCCCGCCTCTCATGTGACACGTGGTGCTTATCACCCAATCCAAGATGTCATTAGCAATGGTCTCAGCCAATAGGAAGGTGACACATCAGCGCTCGACAGAAAAAACAGATAATCGCGCTGCGACACGCGGACAGAAGTGATTTCAAGGCCAAAAATAGTTACACGATGCTCCTCGGCGCAAGAGTCACCTCCCCAACTCCCAAAATTAGTTTCTCTCACCTCTAGAGACCAATTTTTAGTAGTTTTATATATTAGGAACTTAGGTTATTATTTTTATCACCGACTATTATTGTTTTGTTATCGATTTTCTTCGACGAAATGTTCAGCTAATCAACTCCTTGCCTAGGTCAGAGGGAAAAGAAGTCGAGATCTTGGACTCATGGCATATTATATGAGATCTTTTATTTTATTATTTAATTTACTTTAAATTCTCCTATTTCATTGTTGTTGCTTTTAAGGATTATCGTTTAGATCTAGGGTATGTATATGGTCGATGCATGCTTTTAGGTTGACGATCTACAGTTATTTGGACTATTTGTATCCGTGTAATTGTACTTTTAGACCAATAAAGTGATGAACACTCATCCGTTTGCCGTCAAACCCTTTCGGTTCTTGAGTGTGCAACAATTGAATCTAAGTCAAATCGGGAGCGGATGCAACCTAGTTATTTAAGATTAGTGTTCCCATAGACCCATATTACTGCGGTTAGTATGTTAAACCCGATTGCCAGATGTCTAGGGTTATACATTAATTAGGGAAGTAGTTACTATTGGACATCCCAGCTATTAAGATTAGGGGAACGAGGAATTTCTGGCGGATGTCAATTTTCTATTGCTAATATAGGAGAATATAAATTAATAACTTTTTAGGAAAAATTGAAGACCATAATTGCCATTGAATCTTTATATTGATTTGTGGAACTGTAGACTTAGGTGCTACTTAGGTATTTATTAATTGTTTTGAAAATTAGTTTAGTTATTTTATTTATTTAGTTTAGTTAGATTAGTTAGTTAAATTAATATTCATTTTAAAACCCCCGATTTTCCTTTTTTGTTGTTGTTAACCTAAGAAAGACTAACAATCTCTGTGGGATCGACCCTTTGCCACTATTCTACAAAATAGTTGATTTAGAAAACTTTACTTTATTGATGCATTCGACGCTCATCAATTTTTGGCGCCGTTGCTGGGGATTGGTATTTTTCTTTCTTTGATTTTTTATTTTGATTTTGATTTTGATTTTGATTTTTCCTATCTAGTCCCTTACTCTTAACATGTATGCAGGTAACCTTGCGATGGACTCCTCCTACCCCCATAATTATGGTTGATTCGAAGACTCACATTATTATAATGTGAATTTGGTAGGTATGTCACATAATGAATATCAATTTTCTAACATGCATTCTTTTGCGCAACAGGTCAAGGTTTGCAAAATATGTGAAGACTATTCTGATTCCGCACATAATTTTCCCTATTATCCATAATATGAGAATTATCACTATTCTAGCTATTCATCGCCACAACTCGACTTCTTTGGGCTCATGTCAAACACACAGGTTCCTCAACATGAAGGAAATCAACAGTTTCACCAAACCTCCTCCTTGGAAGATATGATGAAACAATTGATAGATAATCAGCAAAATGTTAATCGGATTCTTGAAGAGATTTGACAAATTGATTTTGAGATTCCAGGCTTGAAGGACTTGGAAACTCAATTTATTCAATATAATGTCAGGCTTCGGAATATTACTTATGGGGAAGAGTTGTGTAGTACACAACCAATTTTTAACCCAAAGGAGGATGTGAGTGTTGATACGTTGAGGAGTTTTGAGGCGAATGAGGTTACACGGATGAAAGACTATTTGAGAGAAACATCATAAGAACGTGAAGTCTTTCAAATTGAGCCAGAGATTGTCATTGCACTAAATGAGGGGGAAAATGAGTGAGCATTGATGTCATTTCAAACAAGCCGGAGAAGCCGCAGATAGAGAACGAGGAAAACCAACCTCTTATGTTGGTGCAACCACCCACCCTCCTATGCACATTTGGTACACTTTATAAGGGGTGGAAGTAAAGGAGCAGTCACAGATCTTCTACACTGCCGACACCTTTATGTTAGACGATCTTGTTGCGATAAATTCTTTCGTGTTGGAAGTTCTGAATGAGCTCCTAAATCTGAAAAAGGGCGTCCATGCTTCATTACCCAAATACGTAGACGTACCATTTGTTGTTGACATCTCTAAAGGAGAGGGCATCACGCGATCAATCACGCCAAGTCTAAGCAAAGGCTTAAAAGAAAGGCGGCTCATTGGGAGGCAGCCCAGCTTCATTTTTATTTTATTTTCTTTTCTTTATTTCTTGCATTTATTATCGTTTTATTTTAGTTTTAGTTTTTTTAATAACACTCTAATTTGGTCTCTTTGTTTTTACGGGTGATATGTTACATTTGACGTTCATTGGAGGATTTGAGTGCTGAGTTTTGTAGGTTTGACTTTGGATTATATTTTAAGCATTATTTGAGCATTATTATTTTTTTGGAATTAACATGTTTGTAGGGTTTTAGGTGTTTTGATACTTGGTTGTGACATACCCAACTTAAGTCGCTACATTAGTCGCGGGTTTTTGAGTAGACCCAAAACCCTAGACTCCACTCCATCATTTTGTTGATTTTACCCTTAGTTGACAGACTTCGGGCTCACAAGACTTGATTGAATTTTTTTTTAGTTAACTTCTATGTTTACTAGTTCTTGCTCTTGTTATGATTGTTCTTTCGTAGTTTACTTAGTCACCTACACATGAGAGATTTTGTGCGTTCACTGGTTTTTGAGACTTTTTGTTATGCATGCATTTGTATCGTCTTCTTATCCATGTTTTTCTTTACCACTATCATTTTCTTTTTTGTTGGATGGATGCCTTGACTTGCTTTGAATCTTGAAGACAAGGTTCAGAATAAGTTTGGGGGTATTTTTAGGGATTGTGGGTTGTTTTGGATGGATGAATATCAGATGGTAATGGTGGTGTTTTATATCATTTCTTCCATTTCTTTCATTTCTTGTCCATTCATATTCCTTTCTCATTTCATTAGGATTTGATACACTTTCGTGCATACATGTATTTAGTATAGTTTTTTTTATTTTTTTATTGCATATAGAGTCACCCGAAACTTTGTTCATGTCTTTGGTTGTGGATGAGCAAATTACAGTTGCCTTTTTTACTTGAAACCTAGAGAGAACTAGGAGAAACACTCAATCAAGTTCGTAGCTCTGCATTTTTATGATTTCATGATTATGGACTTAGTTGATGGTTGGACTTTGTGCTAGATAACGAGAGTGAGTGGACGGTCAAATTTGTGCAAGTGGTATTATTTTAGCCCATATTAGGGGATTTGCTTGATTACAGTGAAAGTGAGAAATACTAACATAAGTTTTCTTAGTGTAGAGTGTCCCACAGGTTTACATAGGAAATGGAGCAGGGAAACTTGTGGTGAGAAAAAGTGAGAAAAGTGATCCATAAGAAATGGAGCAGGGACCATATTAATTGAAAAAAGATTTGGAGGAGAAAAAAATGTGAAAAAAATAAAAATAATAAATAAAGGTAGAAGTTGTGAAACTCTTCAAATAAAAGATTTAGTTCGAGTGCTTTCACTATATTAAGTGAGAATTTTAAACTTGCGTGTTTTAATGTATAGACCGAGAATACTTATGATTAGTTGATGGCCTTTGTTTTGACCGAGTCTTTGTCTTGAAAGTGGGATCTTAATTATGTTTGGGTTGCGAGTCTTGACATATCATAACTCTTGAAATTTCTTAAGTGGCTTATTAACTTGGTGGCTATGTAAACCAAATGAACTCCATGAATTTTGAGTCGAGTATAGGATTAGTTAGGTCAATGCATTATTATATTAGGAGTCTAGTTTAATTTATGTTGTCATTTACACCTTTGCTCGGGACGTGTAAAGTCTTAAGTTTGGGGGTATTTGATAAGTTGGTTATTATATATTTTTATTAGTTTGATTTAGTATATTTAATTATGGAAAGTCTCTAAAATAGATATTAATTATATTTATTGTCATTTTCAGGTAAAATAGAGTGCGCGATTGAATTTGTGGCGTAAAAATACTCAAAATAAAGTATTTACATGCAACGATCAGATGCTGGACAGTTTGCCTCGAGTTACGTGTCGCACAGTGGGTAGAATAGGAGATAGCATGTTTCAACCAATTAGAAGTTGCCACGTTAGCGCATATCTTCTCTTGACTTATCATGTCTCGCCACGTCAGCAGTCTCTATTTTCTCCTCCAATAAAGAACTGCCACATTAACGCTTACAGGAAAAAGGACCAATCAGAAGCTGCCATGTGGCATCTCACAACACAAATCACACCACCATTTCTTCTTCACGCACAGCTCCTCTTCGATTTCCTCGGGATGTGCGTCAGCACAAGCTCCTAGAATTTTGGTCAATTCACACAATTTTCTTCCCGCCTCTAGTGTGACACGTGACGCTCACTGACCCAACTCAAGATGTCATTAGCAGTGGTCTTAGCCAATAGGAAGGCGACACATTAGCGCTCGATAGACAAAATAGCCAATCGTGCTTCGACACGTGGAAATAAGTGATTTCAAGCCCAAAAATAGTTGTACGACGCTCCTCGGCGCACGAGTCACCTCCCCAACCCCCCAAATTAGTTTCTCTCACATCCGGAGACCAATTCTAAGTAGTTTTATATATTAGGAACTTAGGTTATATTATTATTTTTTTATCATCGACTATTATTGTTTTGTTATCGACTTTCTTCGACGATGATGTTTGGCTATTCAACTCCTTGCCTAGGTTAAAGGGGAGACAAGTCGAGATCATGGACTCATGGCATATTATGTGAGATCTTTTTATTTTATTATTTAATTTACTTTAAATTATCCTATTTAATTGTTGTTGCTTTTAAGGATTATGATTTAGATCTAGGGTATGTATACGGCCGATGCATGCTTTTGGGTGGGCAATCTACAATTATTTGGACCATTTTTTATCATCATAAATGCCTATCTTTCTCATAATTGTGTATGGGTTGTTTGTCAATGCATCTTTAAATCATGTCGACCATTCTCATTTTCTCTAAGTGTATTTATTTTGTTGGGTATTGAAATTTATCTTTTTATAATACAATTAAACTATCTCTTATGAGAAGAAGATTGCTATAGCCGCTTTGCCTTTATTCATTTATTTATTTTTTTATAGAAGTCAAGGATGTAATTCAGCCCAATTGGTTGTTCATGTGCTGAAAACAGAGTTTATATTTTCCATGCTTGCTGTCGTGATTCAGTATGCGTTGATGCGTGCTTTAAGGGTATCTGACATGCACAGGTGACATATGAATGCATCGTCTGTTGTAAAATTCTATTAGGAACCCTGAATTTTGTATGACATTGAACAACTTTCCTACAAACAAAATTTGTGTTGAAAGTGAAGCTTGCAATCTTGACATCTTTCGGATACTTAGTGAAGTTTGAAGAATAGTGTCGCAAATGATTTGAGTGAAATATCATTTGTTTGCTTGTCTTCTACAGAATCGAATGTATCAATGCCTGCGAATGTCGTGCTCACCAGAGCTCACGAGAGCTCACCAGTACTATGTGCAGGTAAAGTTTCATATCTAATCAGTATCCCTTGCATTTATACATCTCTGTTTCACCTGAAAAAATACTGTGCTTTGCCAGGTGAAAAAGAATAGGAGCTTTGTTTTTGGGTTTACTCTTTTTCCTCGTAATAGTTTTAAGAACAACAATTTTTTTTGATGAAATAAGAACAATTTTCTGTTAATGCAGACTGGGTAGGTTAGTTAAACATATTGACGCAAGGAGCTATACATGAAAAATTCCTCGCGCGAAATCTCAGCAGTCTTGTTATTGCTTCTTTGCCATTAATTACAACAAATTCGAATTATCAAACGACAAACAAATATCGAATGGACTAATATGAAATCAGTAAAATTGTTCTTCTAATCCCCGACTAAACTGAACTTGCTTAGTATTAAGTGTTTTGTCTTATTTAGCCTCTTAACTCGCCTCTGATCGAGTTCAAATTTGGGCTTTAAATCAGTCTGTAGTTAATCGATTCCCTTGTGCCAAACGTAGCTTAATATTTTTCCACACTTTCATTTCTATGATTGGTCATTTTCTTAAAACTTAGGAATTTGTAGTATGGTAAAACCTTCTTCATGTCACTGGTTTGCATTTGCACACTTATGCCTCTCAATCATGTGCATGACCTCTGTTAACATGTATCAGTCATGTGTATGCTCCATAAATTTATTGATCTTCCATTATTTTTTGTTCTTATTTTTGAAATGCTTTTATCCATTAGGAATTAAGAAAAAGGATGATCGAATGCTTTGCGCTCTGCAATTGTAGATAGTTTTATGTGGTTGTATGGCGAACTGCAAGTTTCCCATTCACAATCAAATGTTATGTTTGATAGTACAAATGGACATGGTGATCGCTCGCAAAATCATGGCAATAAAGTTGCTTCTTTGGTCTATTATATAAGCTTTGGGCTTTTTAAGAATTGATTCTCTTTCTTGAACATTTTTTGGTCTCTTGCTTATTGGCTATTTTGTTTGAGCAGAGAGCTCTTCTCATAAGGGGATCTAGGACAGAACCTATTACAACTGTTCATGATCTTGCTGTCCAATCTCAGGCTTTATTCAATATCAAAGACTCAAACAAGGTGTTCAATCTCAGGTTTTATTCAAGAAGCAGGTTGAAGGGCTGGAGTTGCTGCAGAAGGTTAATTTCTTAACTTGGTTTTCATTGATTACTCTCGAAAATTACAGTATTTATTTGAACCATTTTTTTTCCATGTACGCCTAGCTCTTCCTTCTAGCAGCAAGGAAATAATTGAACTACTTGATATTCTCTTGAGGTGGTTTGTATTGCGTTTCTAAGAGTCAAATACAACATGCTTGCTAAAGGTTTACTTTTCCTTCCTTTATCTTTTTGTTTGTTTGTTCCTCTTTGTTCCCTTCCCCTTCTTGAATGCATCATTGTGCGTGATCTTTATTTTTATTTAATTAAGCTAATTGTGAGAACCAGGTACTAGAGTTTCTTCCAGAACTTTTTATGATGTTGAAGGATGAAAATTATTCTCTCGACCAAATCGAAGTCGCAATATTTCGCCATGCTTGATTGAGAAGGTCCGTCTATGATAGCCGTTTCAATCGGTTTGGTGAACTGTACTTAAGAACAAGTTTGAAATGGTTGGAATATCCCTTATTCTATCGCTTTTACATTATTGTGTTTGTTCTGTCATAGCTAGTCTTCTGATGTGCACGTGGGATTATTATTTTGTTGATGTTTTTTTTTTCGTTTATGTTAATCACTATAAGTTAAGCTGGCTGTATGTTATTGATTACTAATATTTTGTGTTTGCAATCTGGACATAATATTGAAAAAGTGAGGGAAAAAATGCGAGAATTGACAAAGCAAATTGTTCGCTGGTACTCATCAGGAAAGATTTTTCCTTATATTTTGGAGGGTTTGCGCTCCAAAAATAATAGAACTCGAATTGAATGTGTTGATTTGATTAGGTTCTTAATCGATAACTATGGGGCGAGGTAATCTGTTGTGACTCGTAACTTGTTATTAGCATAGTCTTTATCGAAAAAACTTGTTATTAGCTTAGTCTACATTTGCAAGATATCGATGTTGCTTCGCAAATAAACAGATAAATGGATATTGGAAGTATTTGCCATTGTTGTTGCTTTGACTTCGAGAGAGATGGCGAAATTAGAAAAGCTGCTTTAAATACTCTTGCAAATCGCATATAAGAGTCTGGGTATGTATTCATCTTATATTATTCCAACTATAAAGAGTTTTTTTCTATGCATTCATTCTATACTATTCACTTTTTGCGTGTAGGCCTCATTGGCTTGTCATTTTTATTTTTATTTTTATTTTTATTTTTTTGCATTGTGTTTATTGTTCATGCTAGCTTACATTCAATCAAGTAAACACGTTACTGGTGCAGGTGATGAGATATGGAGGTATGTTGGGAAGTTAACTGATGCTCAAAAGTGCATGTTGGATGATAGATTTAAATGGAAGGTTTGCGTTCATTATATTATGTCCTGTGAGATTCTTTAGTTTTCAATTTTATATAATCTGTTCTTTCAAATATCTGCACTCATTGTTCATGACATATTTTTGGCAGGCAAGGGAGATGGATAAAAGGAGGGAAGGCAAGCCGGGAGAAGCTAGAGCTGCTTTGAGGCAATCTGTTAGGGACAATGGGTGTGTTTCCCTTTTTTAGGGCTTTATAAAATTACTTGTAGATGTACAACCATCTTTCTCTCTGCGGTTACGTTTCAGATCTTGATGTGTTTGTAAAATTGGTTTTCTAAAATATTTGTCCATTTATTATGTAAACTTACCATATATATTTTCCCCATTTATGGAGCTTTAAGAAATGTTTTAATGATTGTTTGGAAATTATTTTATTTCCATAGATTTTGAATATTTTATCCCGATCTTTATTTTATTTTATTTCAGCTCTTATATGTGAGCGTGTGTGTTGTAAATGTAGGAACGAAATAGTTTTCAACTTGTGTAAATTGTGAAGTCTCTGGTAGCTGCCATTGTTCCTATAGGATCGGATTAGAAATGAAATTCATGAATTAGCAACGGACCAGAGACGGAATGCAATTACAATTATACCCTTTAGAAGAGTTTCCATTTCTGTTCCGTCTATGTTCCGTTTCTAAATTCCATCTCTAATCCGTCTCTAATTAGCAACGGAAACACATTTTCGTTGCTGATTGAATCAGCGACGACTATTTCAAAGATGGAATAGATTCCGTCTCTGTTCCGTTGCAAAATTGAATTAGAGACGGAATTTATGCAAATCAAATACGAAAATTTCCGTTTCTGATCTGCTGTTTTTTTGTATTGAAAGTAAGTTTGAAGATTTTTCAGGAATTTTACACAGGAATTTTCCTCGAAAACAGGCAATGTTGTAACTTCCCTAATTTAAATTATTTTTGAATTTGAAAATATAAATCATATCAAATAGGCTCAACCACACTTAATTTACTGTAAATTGATACCAGAAGCTTAAGGGACTAGTATCGAGTATCGAATATGTATTTCAAGGCGTGTGGGAGCTGCGATTTACTTGATTTTGCGTATTGATGTAAGTAAACCAGTAAGAAATTCAATATTAATTCTTTTCATCTCCTTCCTACATTTGATGTAATTATTGCTATTATTGGACTGTACTTCCCTATCAAGTGACCTAGGGTCTAAGTGGTCTAGTCTAGTTGTGTCCACTCGCGGGTTGAGCAGTCGATTAGCTCTCGTGGCTCCCCAACGGGCCTGAATCCTTTTAGTGAGCATCCGCCCTATGTCGTTGCTCCTTCCCGAAATTCGAGTTCGATTATGGCTGAGCATCCAATTAAGTCTTTGGCTCCCTTTGGAATGTTTTCTCAGGCCGCGGGTCAAGCGAGTCGAAGGTGCTGAACGAATTAGGTGCGGTCGATGAGGCTTTGGCCATCCGCACCAATGTTAGATACTTACATTTTTTAAGTGGCTTTGAGCTTACGTGTAGAGTGTCAGGACCACTTAATCCTTATCCTTTGCTTTCGGGTCACTTGGTCCCTACCGTTGATTACTGTAGTCTGTCTATCATACATTTTATTGACTTTATCCGCACTTTATTTTCCTTCCAGCATGATTTATGGACTCTTTGATTGTTTAATCTGAATTACTTTGGAACTTCTTCTTGATTTACTAACTAGAATTGTCTTCGCTTTGGTGACAATTGCAGGTCCCTCTAGTTGCATAAGCAATAAGCCTGTGATCGGTGACTTCCTCTTAGCTTCCCTCAAAGTTAGCTCTTTTCTATTACTACAGTATGTTTATTTTGATATTTTGACGGTACATATGATATATATTTACGTTGTTGGTTACATTGGGGTTCGTTTTGGGTTTTGAGACGTTTGATACATGTATATGACATTTCTTCACACCGTTTATCACCATATATATACATGAGATCTACTTTTGCAGGATTTCCACACCTAGGCATGTACTGACTACTATTTATTCATTTAAGTTGCTTTAAATATTTCTTAAATTCCGCTGCATAAACATTAAGACTTTTAAACTAAATAACAAATCAAATAAGCAACAAATGATTGAATAACTAGGATAAGAGGTTGATTAAGCCCGTGTTGACTCTGCGTGAGTTGACCGAGGGTCGACGTAGGTTTAGGCCAGGCCAGGCCCAGGTCGCGGGGTCTAGGGTCGTCACACATTAAGTATTAAATACATGAATGATTAGCCCTAGTACACGTATGAGATGTTGGGTCATGTGTCTTAAGTCAATCTACAAACATTGTTTATCTTATAATTTTAGTTCATAAAATTGAGATTTTCATTTGATGTTTTATTATAAGTGATTGCATATTTACCTTATAATAAGATTCATGGGTATTTGTTGAAATATCATATATGTCCCTAGTCAGTCACTATACTGGGAACTATAATGAATTAAGATTAGTGTAAATCTTGATTGATGGTCATGTGATGATCTTGCATATATGGATATGAATTGAGATCATGATTACTTGTTATGGAACAATGTACTGGACCGACCCGCTATGAGAACACTACATGGATTAAGTCATAAGTGTTACTCATAATAGGTATATCATTTAGTAATTTGACTTGAGATTACCATACACTTTAATATTATGATCATGATAATTTGACACAATCAAACGTTGTCTTTAACTGGACATTATAAAGATTGTGATTGGTTACCATGTGAATAATATGTGAAGGTGTATAATCAAGATAGAATTTTTCACTCTCGTATAAAGAGATATCAGAGGATCCCTTAATATGATAGACTGATAATGTCGAAGTCCATGTGAATTGATATGATCAATGTCACTTGCATGTTTTCAGTTTACCTAAAGATCGAGACTAGTACGATTGAACATTAAGGGTAACTTTTCATGCCTTATGTTTAATCAAAGGATTTCGCACGACAAAAGAATATGATATATGTTATTCATTAGGTTGTATTGATTTTGACATTCATGCTATTTAGGTAACCATAAAGCCTTTTTAGAAATCACTTATGACTTGTCTACCAAAAATGGTTTTGGTTCACTGCCAATGTTACAAGAACCTATTGGGTCGCAACAAAGAATGACATTACGTAATTTCAATTGGTCCAGAATAATTAATTTTATATGATAAAATTTATGACATAAAAGCTCTTATGATTTGTTATATGATAACTTATTAATATGGGCATATGTGTAATTTGCTTGAATTGCCTAAATACAATAGTTGTATTACAAATATGTTTTTAAAAGAGTGTATCTACATATATGAATAGAGCTTGAAACCTTAAAACGAAATAAGATTTTTTATTTTTACTATTTTCGAGTTCTCTGGATTTAGGGGGAGATAAAAATATTTTCGGTCTCTCTTGGAGCTAGTGTTCCAAATTTTGCTCACCATTCGTGTGTGGATTTCTGATAGAGAAAGCATACTTGAACGTTTTGAAAATCGAACAATCAGAGAAGGGAATCACAGATTAAGGTATGATTTACTTTTGTAAACTTAGTTTAATGGAACTTATTTTTTTATCATATTAGCGTGTTTTTCAAAAATGTTTTGAGTTTTTCACTGCGTATGAACCCCAAAATCTAACATAGAGATCATACGCTCTTATTTCATTGCAGGTTGAAACCAGAGCTCCAACAGGAAATGGCGATCCACAAACCTATCTCCCTCACCAGTACGATTGGTATGGCTAAACTTCTTGATTCAAAGTTTAGCAATGCGAAGAAGACCACTTACCAACCCAAATCACTTTTCCAACCGCCCAAATCGTCCCTTCCCACTCTACCACTACCGGCACCACCAGCTAACGCCTCCCCACTATCGGTTAGGCGCCTACACCAGTGGAAATGCAGGAACGCCACTCAAAAGAGCTATGTTTTAATTGTGACGACAAGTTCGTCCTAAGCCACCACTGCAAATCCAAGCCATTTTTACTGCTTTTGGAGGACAACTAGATACTACCCATAACTCATCACCCCCGGATGCTCTGCCTAATCCCTCCCTAACCTTAGTCACAACAAACCATACCCAACCAAGCCCGCCAGAATTGGACACTAACTTTTTTCACCTATCTACCACCGCCTTCACCAGATCCTTCAAACCTCACACCCTCCGACTCAATGGCACCATCGACGATCTACATGCCTCGATATTAGTTGATAATAGGAGTTCCCGCAGCATTATCCAACCACGCCTTGCTACACACTTAAACCTACCCATCACACCAATTTCGAATTTTTTTGTGATGGTTAGAAATGGCGCATCTATTCCGTGTTTGGGATTTTGCCCATAGGCATCGATTGTGATACAATCCTACACATTGTGGGTGGATTTTTATGTCATGGAGATTTAAGCAACCGACATTGTCTTGGGGTTCAATTGGCTTCGCTCAATTGGCCTATTCCTATCGAACTACAAAGTCCCTTAGATGCAGTTCTACCATAATGAGAAGCTAATCACACTGAAGGGAGATCACAACCTACCCTTACCACTTCCCTCTCTCAACTACGCCAGCTTAACACAAACCAGTCCATTGCCTCTTTTTACGCCTTTTCCCTAATCCCAAACACATCATACTAAACATTCTTGCCCCAAGCCGTTGACCCCATCAGCATGGTCCCCTACCACTAGACCTCCAATCCCTTATCACCGAATACCACACAATTTTCCAACTTCCTAATAGCCAAACCCCAATAAACCTCACGACCACCGCATACACCTTTTGCCTAACTCCAACCCTACTAACATACGCCCCTGCGACTACCCTTACTTACAGAAAAAAGCCATGACCACAATTATATTTTAGATGCTATCTCAAGGCATCATCAAACCCAGCACTAGCCCTTTCTACTCACCAGTTATTTTAGTTAAAAAATGGAACGTAGAGTTCTTATGTAGATTACAGGGCACTTAACGTAATCACCGTTCGTGACAGATTTTATATTCCTACTATAAATGAACTTGAAGGAGCAACTATTCTTTCGTAGTTGGACTTACGTTCTGGATATTTCCAGATCAGATTGGTTGAGTCATACACATACAAGTCTACATTCCAAACCATCAATGGCCACAACAAGTTTTTGGTCATGCTCTTCAATCTATCTAATACACTGTCAACTTTCCAGGCCACTATGAATGATCTGTTTCATCTAATCCTCCGAAAAATTGTGTTGCTTTTTTCGCTGATATCTTTGTTTATATCTGATATTGGGATTCCCATCTTTGACATTTAAGTTCAGTGTTTCAAGCGCTCTTACATAACAAGTTATTACGCTAAGTTATCTAAGTGCGTATTTGTAGTGAGTTTAGTTGACTACATTGGACAAATAGTCTGAAGTAGAGGTATTGGCTGACCTAACAAAAATTGAAGCTATTCAATCATGGCTAATCCCTTAGTCTTTCACAGCTCTCTGAGGTTTTCTAGGTCTAACGGGTTACTATCGTAGGTTCGTGCGCAATTATGCTACGATAGCAAATCCCTTCACTGACATGCTTTGTTCAAATAGCTTTACATGGGGTCCTACTTCCATTACAGCTTTTGAAGAATTGAAAACTGTAATGACTACATTACCAATTCTAAATCTCCTTAACTTCTCTAAGGTTTTCGATGTCATGACCAGTGCATCCTCATTCGCCATCGGAGTTGTCCTCTTCCAATCCAAAGTGTCGATCGTATTCTCCAGCTAGAAGCTATGTCCTCGACTGCGATCATCTCCGACTTACTCTCGCGAGATGTACACGATAACGGAAGCTGTCAAAAAGTGGAGACAATACTTAATCGGCCAAATATTCAACATCTATATAGAGCAGAAAAGTTTAAAGAGCCTTTTAACTCAAACCATTCAAACTACGGAGTAGCAGAAATGGATTATCAAATTATTAGGGTTCGATTGTGAAATCTTCTATACACCTGGGAGATATAACAAAGTGACTGATGCCCTGTCTCGAAAGCTCATGACTTCCACACCATTATTTTACGCCATTTCCTCGGTTACAGTACCCTTCGTGGAAGAATACCATAACTTCTATAGCAACCACCAAAAGGGACAACAATTAGTCAACAAATGCTTATCAAACCCAACTATGCAAGAGGTTTTTGACTTCAAGGGAGGCTTACTGTTGTATAAAGGGGGGGATTTTTGTTCCTGAAGATACCCACCTATGGTAATCCCTTCTCTACGAATATCACGCCTCACCTATGGCCGAACACTTTAACATCTGCAACACTGCCTCACGCCTGGCCGCCTCCTTCTACTAGTTCGGGTTCCTGCGGGACATTAAATCATACATCAGTCACTGCCACACTTGTGCTTAACACAAATATTTCACCAAGAAACAATACGTCACGCTCCAACCCCTTCCAATGCTTAACCAGGTTTGGGAAGACCTCAGTATGGATTTTATCACTCATCTTCATCTTCGTAGGGCAAGACTGCTATTTTGGTGACGACTGATCGTTTGACGAAGTACGCTCACTTCATAGGTTTACCTACCAGCTATCCTGCGAAATATTTGGCCTCCGTCTACATCAGTCGCATATTCCGCCTCTACAGTATTTCCAAATCAATCATAAGTGATCATGATCGGTTGTTTATAAGTCGATTCTCGAAAGAACTATTTCATCAATTGGGCACCACCCTCTTCTACGTCACCGCCTACCTTTTTAAGACGAACGACCAAACAGAAATATTGAATAGGTGCTTAGAGACATACCTATGTTGTTTCATCGGCGACGAACCCCTTATTTGGTTTTGCTTCCTTCCCTTGGTGAAGCATTGGTACAATACAGCTTAACATTATTCTCTATGAATAACCCCTTTTTCAAGCGCTCTATGGTAGAACACTACCCTTAATTTCCTTGTTCCTAAAGAGCTCTATCTCCTCCACATCCTTGGAGACCTCCTGAAATAGAAAGACGAGATAGTAATAGTTATCAATCCGAACTTTTGTCGTGCACAGCAGCGGATACAAACCCAAGTTGATCTCCATAGGAAAGATAGTCTTTCAAGAGGGGGACTTCGTTCACCTCAAGATCCGGTCATACCGCAAATAGTCCCTCTCACGCCGCTCATCTCAAAAGCTTTCATTGAGGTTCTATGGACCTTTCAAGATCATTCGACGCATCGGCCATGTTGCTTATGAGTTAGATCTTCCCTCCACTTCACAGATACACCCCGTCTTCCATATGAGCTTATTGACGCTTTGCTGAGGAGACCCAACGCTACCAAAATGTCCTATACCTCCAGCATTTGAAAAGACGAACCAGTTCCCCAAACCTCATGCTCTCCACAGTTGGCGCCTCGCGAAGATACCATAGGGAGATGTCATTCAATTTCTGGTGTTTTTCATGAAATAAGGTGGGATTAGTTTTTCATTCATCAAATAGGGGAAGGTACTTCAAAATTACAAAAGTAATTTATTACTCATTTTCAAAAGGAGCTATGGATGATGAGGTGGCGAGTATCGTTGGTATGGTTGATGAGGTGGAAGGAACTTATATGAATAGCTTATTTTCGAAAGGAGCTATCTATGCAAAATACTGAAGTGTATGAATGACTCCTTTTGAAAAGGAGCTATTTGTTCAACTTAAGTATCACACATCGAACTGTAGAACCCATGCAAACGGCATGTGCATATCGAGATGAATAACCCGCGTCACTCACGTATCTCGAGGTAGACAACCCATATAAGCGACATGCACACATATCGACGTGGACAACCCATGCAAATTTCACGCATGTATGTTGAGGTGGAGAATTCATACAAACGTCACGAACGTATGTCGAAGTGGGCGACCCATGCAACATTATGCAATTCATGCAAATGTCACGCACGTATCTCAAGAGGTGCGACTCATGCAACCTGTTGTAATCCATGCAAACGTCACGCACAAATGTCAAGGTGGAAAACTCATACAACCTCGCCCAATCCATGCAAACCATGTAAAGGTCATGTATGTATTTCGAGGTGGACACCTCATGTAACCTTGTAAAATCCAAGTAAATTATGCAAACAACTCGCATGTGTCTCGAGGTGGTAGAGCCACTGCAAACTTCACACATGTATCTCGTGGTTGACAACATATGGAAATGTCATGCACGTATGTCAAGGCGGGCGAGCCATGCAACCTCGTGCAAACCATTCAAACGTCACACACATATTTTGATGTGTGGACAACTCATGCAACCTCGTGCAATCCATGCAAACCATGCGAATGTGAAGCACGTATTTTGAGATAGACAACCTATGCAACCTGGTGCAGTCCATGCAAACAATCCAAATATCATGTACGTAACTTGAGGCATACAACTAATGCAAATGACAGACACGTATCTCAAGGTGGACGAGGTAGGTAACTAATGCAAACGACAGACACATATCTCGAGGTGGACAATTTATGCAAACGTCACACACGTATCTCGAAGGGACAACCCATGCATATCCACTACAAACCATGCACCCCATGCAAACGTCATGCACTTATCTTGAGGCGGACAACCCTTGCAACCCATAGTAACCATGTAACTCATTCTTTAAAGTTTTGTCTTACTTTTATATCGTGATGATAAGAAGAAATACGAAGATAAAAATAATTATAGGCCAAAACCACGTTATTTCTTTGTCTAGAATTTAAAATTAAAACAATAATGATCTCTTGAAAAATAAGTCTATTCCATAAAAAGGTTGTATACAACAACTTCACTCACCTAAGATATAAACTTAAAAAAATAACCACGAAATCAAAAAAAAAACTTATCATACAGGTTTATTACGACGGTTACGTTGATGTTGTTGCTCTGTGATGCAAATCGGACGTACTCTATGTCTAGTTGGACGTTGTGTTTGTACATCCGGTTGAGGTTGTTGAGGTTGCTTATCTTGCATTGAATGTCATTGAGTCGATTGATGTTCTTCCTCTGGTTCACTAGACTCACCTCTGGTACTAATACTTCCAAAAACATGAGGTTGAACCATTCCAAAATACTGGCTTCCTGTATGTGGCTGGCCGAAAGAAACATGAGGCGGCGGCATGCTTAACAGGTTCATGAATGAGCCATCACCACTATATGAGATATTGTAATTATAACATGGTAGAGTATATGGACTCAGCATGTATTGAGGCAATGAAGGACACATTTGAAATCTAGACATTCCATGGTCCAAATATGAAGACGATGGCCTGGGTGTATAAGGATCAAAATGCTGAGGAGGAAGATTCATGATCGACGACCTAGGTACAAACATTTGAGGTTCTCGTTGCATTGGGGACGATGTAGAAATGTACCCATGAGAATAATGACGTGGTGGGGATAAGTGTTGGCTAATCTCACCAACAGTCTATGTTATTCTTGCTCTTGGACGAGATTAACGTGGTGGAGGAGAAATTATGCTACTCTCTGCAGCAATCTCAGTACGACGAGATGGACATAGTGGACGAGGACATCTGGTGCTTTCCCCCATAGTCTATGTTCATGTTGTTCTTCTTCTCACCTCTCTATTTGATTCGCCCTGATCTTCTTCTTCATTTTCCTCTTCATTCTCCTCATTTATATCATGTTCGACATGAATTCCATCATTCCATAGAGTAGACCTTTGCCTTTCATCTTCATCTAAAATTTTAATGCTTTCATCAAGTGCAACAAGACCTTGCTCGTACCCATCCTCAATAAACACTCGTCTCAGTCGATGCACCAAGTTACAGTGATATAAAAAGCATGAGTTTAATACATGCAATTTAAAATATTACTTGTTCAAAAAAAATAATAGTTTCAAGTTTACCGAATAGTTACGTAAAGTCCCATCGTGTCCAACGAATCGTCTAGTGACTGATCGATACCACATCATGTAGTCTTTTTGACTGTGTCCTTCTTGTACCACTTTGACTATGCTGATACCACGATTTTCCCACATTTGTATAAAGGTTGCGTGAAAAGCCATCTAGTTTTCTTGATTGCGTCTACGCAACTCGATGCAATGCACTCAGGTGTCGTAATCACAGTTTGGTGGCACAACCAATGTCGCTCGACTATGTGGAGACAAATTTGGGGACACGTCAATAGCCAACTACCGTGCAATTAGTACAGTATTTGGGAAGAGACCTGACGACTTCAGCATAAGGTTGCCACACCACGTCATCCTCATTATGTGAGTCGAGTGCATCTCAGTAAGCTAATAAGACGTGTGTCGCACTCTGAGTAACCGAAAATACATCGAGCCATCTGTATACAAAATAATAAATCATAGAAAATGACAATGGAGTTAACATTATATAAATTATGAAATAGTATTTGTATTACATGTATCCTAATGGAACGTTCATTAACATTTGTTCTCCATCCACTGTTCTAGGTCGAACTCTAGAAATGCTCATGCGCCTTGGTGCAATGAATGGAAATCTATCTCATGCCCACAGCTGTATAAGAATTGACGCATCTACAACCTCATGTGCACCTGTGCAAGATCCGCGATACAACTCCCTTTACAAATAAGCCAAATAGGTACTCCCCCAACTATACTGTCCAACTATTTGGAAATCCTTGAGCAACAGTAGAAACATTAAATGTACAAATCGATTTGACTTATCAGCGAATAGAAAATCACCGATAAGTTGCGGTATGTATGATAAAACATAATGTTGCACAGATTCCTCATCGCTGTTGTCATCTATAGCTGATATGTTACGTTCAAGTCATTCGACTTTAAGTTTACAACCAATAATGTCATCTCTAATAGGAGTTCGACCAAGTAGCCTCTCACATACCTCAGTATAGTCTATATCGGTCATTCACGTCACAGGTATACCTTCGATAGGTAAGCCGAGTTGTACCTGCATGTCCTGGAGTGTAATTGTGCACTCGCCACATTGCATGTAAAATGTATGTGTCTCAGGGTGTCATCTCCCTACGAATGCAGTAATCAAAGCCCAATCAAGACTGAAAAATGATACGCAGGAAATCCCATAAAAACTACTGGAACGAAGATAGGGGATCATAATCGAATGGTACTGTAACGGCTCAAAATCGCTAACCATGTTTAATTATTTAAACAGGATCGAAGACTCGTCCAGTGGGACCCACATTGTGATATGTCCATTTATTGCGACAAGGGCTGAGGTATATTTTATAATTGTTGTGATGGATGCCTATTGTATTGTATATGTGTAGACTATTAAATCACTTGTATACGGGTGTATAGGAATAGAGACGAAAGAGGATATACCTCGAATCGCGTCTCGATGTGGGACCGAGGTAACAACATATGGGGTAAGTTTAATTAATTTAAGTAAAATGTAAATTTATGTTGGTTTATAAGTGGCTAATGTGGTCACATTTAAATAGAAACAATAAATGTGCCTATAGTTAGTTAAAATAAAATAAGAATAATCTGATGCGCATCGAGATACGTGATAACCCATCAAGAGGTTAGGTGTGTCAACATGTTGAGTCACTCAATGGTGACTTCAGGGACAAGTGGGACAAGGTAGTCAGTGAGATAAGCCTAGAGACACTTGTGCACACCATGATCAATGGCAAGGCTTAAACATAGTACTATATATGGTCAAATGGAACATTAGTTAGTATTTTTGGTTCTTATCTCATCAAAATCGGTATGAGAGAAAGGAAGGAGAAAGAAGAGAGATTCTGGAATGTTTGGAGAGAAGAAGTGTGTATTCATTGAAGGCTTAGCGAGGGAGAATGAGGTCATCAAGTGAGGTAACTCCTCCACTCCATTAACAAAGCTTAACTTGGCGATTTTATGTAAATTGATGTTATGGTTGTTGGTATACATCGGGATGGATGTTAGGGACCTCATGTAATATGTATGAAGGTCCCTAAGGCGAAAACATAGCCTATATGTGGCATAAACTTGGAATTCGAAGTGCAAAATTATGGGTTCTACCACATAGAGAGTGCTAACACTGAGTAGCATGCTAGACAACCAAGGTAGCAAGCTAATGTGGCAATTAGCGCATTATTTTTCATAATTAGCACACTAATTTCCCATCCAGCACTATAAATCAGCCAAGTCCAAAAAATGGTCTAAACATTATAAATGGGTCCAAACACACTGTAACACCTGTCAAATAACTTCAGGGACTAAGTGGAGATCCCGGGAGTTTGGGAATGCATTTCAAACTACCGAAAGGTTAGATAGGCTAAGACAAGCGTCTAACTTGTAAGTAAAGCTGTGAGAACTCTATATTTCATTTCATTGCCCACTATCATTTTATGGGCTATCGGTAAACATTGCTACTCGAATTCTCACATCTTGTTGTTCTTGTATCTATTCATGAGTGAATATTGTGACATGATGCCTTATGAAATGTTTCATCGACTCTGATTCCTACTTTTGATATCATTTTTGATAAAGCATTGATAAAAAGCATGCTATTGGGATAACTTGGATTTGACTAGTCTTTTATTCTATTCCTTTGGGCTTTGTAGTCTAATTTGATTTGGATTCCTAGAGACTTGGAACTATTTATTTTTGAAAACTAAAGTAGAGATTATCTAGTGTCCATTGCACAAGAGATGCACGGTTCACGGGGACACGGGTTTACGAGGTTCCGTCACTCTACGCTACACTTGTGCGGCACAAGAGTTATGGGACTCAGGGTGATCGGCAAGAATGAGATAGATGATGTATATGTGTAGAGCCCAGCTCTGCTTTTGGTGTGGAATATGTTGAGCACAGCTTCATATAGTAGTGGGAAATGTTAAGTGATAGTTCTCACTTCTAACCGGACGTAGATCATCTCGATTTAGCTTGTGTCAGTCTGTACATCTTTAGCCGTGGTATTTACTTGCATTACTTGTTTCGAGAAATTCTTTCACTACTTTATACTTTTAAATATCATTCGTTTATTTTAGAAATGTGGCATAGAATTCCCAGTTAATACTTAAATATTACTATACTCACTGTCTAGTTTGTGATGGTGGGTGTAGGTCCGTCGGGCTGTAGCAGACCAGGAAAGGAGAAGATCGGCGACTTTCTTTGAGCATCTCGATGATTCTCTTATCTCATCATGTATGACTCAACTTTTGTTGTATTATTACTATACATTTTGGCTTGTACGTTGTGTTGAGTGTATAGTTCCCCATTTTTTAGACTCATATATATACTTGCATGTAATGCTTTGCACTTTTGGTTTCCCACACTTAGGAATTTTGAGTAAAAAGATTTTCTGCATAATCTTTTAATTACAAGAATAGTAAAATGCTTGAAAATTTTAATTAACTCTAACATCTAATACTATCTGCACATTTGTAATAGAAGAAAATAAGGACGGAAGGCTAACTAATACGTAATTAAGTCTTAAGTGGTTGAGATTAAAGCTTGATTACGGGATTAGGCCGAGCGGTGCCCTATTTAGCAGAAGGGTCGTCACAGTTGGTATCAAAGCACTATATGGCTTGAGGCAATATGATACCAACACAGTTGGTATCAGAGCCCCGGGTTTAGAGAACAAAATGAATAAAATACAAACCTTATATATGGAAACCATATGACTTTTACCTAGAAACCATTAGTTGGGAAGTGAGTGATAGTGAGATGGGGATTTCTTATATGTACTTGTTAATTGCTACATTATATATATAGGTATGCGTTGTGTCACGTAGAAGTTGATTCTCGTTCGCTACTTAATACAGACCCCGATTGCTGATACACGAGGAGGGGACATGCAGAGCCCAGTTGCAGTCAGCCTCCTACTATTGCGGAGGATTTACGGAGGCTGTCTGATCGAGTGACAACTCAGGGCCAGCAGTTGATTGACTTCATCGCTTTGATGACAACTCGTTTTGCTCCACCAACATCAACTCCTACGACTGCTACACCGACTGTCTAGACGTGACACGTGTCAAATGCGTCAAAATATATAATCCCGATGAGATTACTAATGACCACAAGAACTGCATTAGTGGCAAGCATGGGGTCGAACCACGAAGACCAAGTTTTTTACCTATACTACGAAACTAAAAATAACTCGGGGTGTCCACAGGAATAATATCTAAATTAACTAAAACTAGACTAAAAATAGCAAGTAAATATATCAATCAAGGGGAAACAATCCAAACCATCGGTATCACAAATCTCCTCAATTTGGCATAATTTTACATACGGACCTCAATCTAATCAAAACATGCAACTCGTAGTAAATTAGTGTAGCTATAGACCCAGTAACGTACGCGGGTCCTCGCACTTCCCTATCTCGATGGTCAAGGTACGACAATGACCATTTCCCTAGTCAAACACATAACCATATATTCGAGCGAACTGGGTTTAATGTGCTAACGGCAATGGCTTTGTGAAAGCACAACACCTAGACAACTAGATCACTAGTGTGTCCAGTTTAGCCTAGATCCCTATGGTATTCAACCGGTCCCTAATCAATTGGTATGGTCGGATGCCACTAATGTGGTCTTATTGCATAAGTACGGGTGCGTACAACTTACTGGTATGTAAATCAAGATTTAAACAAGTGTTTAATCTCAATAATTCAACCGATATCAAAGGGAATAAAATATTATGAAAAATAAAATAAATAAATAAATAGATCTCACATATGTTTTTACGCCAAAATGGGTGATTTGATCCACCTCTGGTTCAGGATGAGTTTAGCTAGCCATCGTCGTCAAGAACTCCATAAAAATCTAGAAACAAAGTGTAAAACAATGGTTTGTGGAAGAGAAAAGGAGAAGAAAACACTCCCAACTTCCAAGAAGAAAGTAAAAACAAGGTGTATCGATCCCCTCCAAAAACTTCTAATTAAAACTTCCAAAATTGGGTGCCCATGGCCTATTTTTGAGTTTGGTTTGTGACATGTGCGCCGAGGACGATCAAATGGTTGTTAGGAGTTTGTTTCCAGGTCTCTACTACGTGTCAGAGTGTGATTTGTCGAGCAAGCTGTTAGGGCATGTGCCCTAGGTCAATCCATTAACCGTCTTCATGAATACTTTTAGTTAATAAAATAGAGGATTTCATTTGTTGTTTATTATAATTAATTTGCATGTTTACATTATAATAAGATCCATGGGTATTTACAGAAATATCCTAAATGTCCCTAGTCGATCATTATACTGGGAACTATAATGAATTAAGACTAGTGTGAGTCTTGATTGATGATCATATGATGATTATACGTATAGGGATATGAATCAAGATCACGAGTACTTGTTAGGGAACAAAGTACTGGACCGACCCGCTACGAGAACATCACATGGATTAAGTCATAGTTGTTTCTCATGATAAGTATATTTTTCAGTCCTCTGACTTGAGATTATCAGAGACTTCAACATTAGGAACATAGTGATTTGACACTATTAAACGTTGTCTTTAACCGGACGATTATAAAGGTTGTGATTGCACTACAAAAAAATCGCAAATCAGAAACGGAATTTTTCGTTTCTGATTTGCGAAAATTCCGTCTCTGAATTAAATCAGAAACGGAACAGAGACGGAACGCGTTCCGTCTCTGAAAACGTCGTCGCTGATACGATCAGAAACGGAAAATGGATTCCGTTTCGATTAGAGACTTTAATAGAGATTTAAAAATTATCCGTTTCGATTAGAGACGGATTTAGAGACGAAATTAGAAACGAACAGAGACGGAATGAAATGGATATTATTTCGAAATGGTACATTTGTAATTGCATTCGTCTCGATTCCGTTCTGTTTAGCAACGGAATCGAGACGGAATTAATAAATTTATGAATTCCGTCTCGATTCCGTTTCTAATCAAAGAACGAATCGAGACGGAATCGAGACGAATGCAAAGAGTCCGTCTCGATTCCGTCTCTAATTAGAAACGAATCGAGACGGATTATTCCGTTTCGATTCCGTCTCTCGATTCCGTTGCTAATTAGAGACGGAATCGAAACGGAATTAATATTTCCGTCTCGATCCGTTTGTGATTGATAGAAATATTTCTGAAAATTAGAGACGGAATAGCAACGGAAAATTTGAATTCGTTGCTAATCCGTCTCTAATTTTCTCGTTTTGTTTAAATATGGCACGGATACATAAGCCAATCGATTCTCCAACCTAAAAAATCAAAATACAACCCGATATGACATACTCCACCATCGCCTCGCACCCTCCAACAACTCCTTGAGGGTGCTAACATCCCCCAAAGAAGCCAAATTGCGCATCCATACATCAAAAATATATATCAACAAAAATTCAAAAGAGAAAGAAAAAATGTGAAACTTAAAATTAGCCCAAAAATTTATATATCCACGGAAAGTTGTCATGTATTACAAAAGCTCCAAAATTTGGAAGTATACACAAAAACCAACCAATCCTATCGTTCAACAAGCAAAAAAAAAAAAAAACACTCACAAAAGGTCCAAAATTTGGAAGTATACACAAAAAGGACTTCATTTAATAAGTAAAACGCAGCTTTGAAGCATTTCTCGAATCTCCATCTCGAGGGCAACAACCAAAGGAGTATGCACTGAAAGAAGTAGGCATAGGAGAGATTAATTAGTTTGAGGTCCTCCGCAGCTAGCGCGCTAATTCCAAGATTAGCGCTAATTAGCCACTCGCGATATTTTTGACTTTTGGAAATCAAGCTTTAAATTTGAATTTTTGATTTCCCGGATTCCTAACACGGCTATAAACGGTCATATTGGAATTCCTATCATGATAAAACCACCACAAACTTGGTTTTAACATAAGGAAGACGAAACACATTCAAAAATGCAAGATCTACAAAGAGAAGAATGGCATAAGTGCAAGAATGCTAAAAGGGAAAAACTAAAAGTTAAGCACAAACCTATCATGTAAGTATGATTCTAGAACTCATCCTCTCACCCAATCTAAACTCTCGTGTGCTCCAAAGGCGACAAGCCATGTGTTCCTACTCAAAAATAAAAAAAAAAACCAAATGGGATTCAAGAAAAGCAAGAAGAACAGAAAAAAACCATACAATGTTGAATAAGAATGCTTCCAAAAAAAAACATGATCATCAAGCAAATGCGATCACAGATCGAAGTTGGTGTCAATGTTGCTATTTTCCTACGCATAGGAGATGGCGAACAATGTTTCTATAAGATGGACCTATCATGTAAGTTGAGTTGTAAAACATGTATAACATGTTTTATAAGGGATGGTTAGGTCCCGGACGAGTTTAAGGGTCGCTAACACAAAGGGATAAATTAATTAGTTTGAGGTCCCCAGCTTAGCGCTAATTCCAAGATTAGCGCGCTAATTAGCCACTGCCAGGGATTTTTGACTTTTGGAAATCAAGCTTTCAATTTGAATTTTTGATTTCCTGGATTCCTAGAACGGCTATAACCGGTCATATTGGAATTCCTATCACTATAAAACCACCAATAACTTGGTTTTAACATAAGGAAGAAGAAACACATTCCAAAATTCAAGATCTACAAAAAAAAGAAATTTGATTTTTTAGAAGGAGCAATAGGAGATCACTATAAAACCACCAAAAACTTGGTTTTAACTATAATATACTAGTGTTTGAAACAAAGTAAACCACCAACAATATGTAAATCAAGTAACTTAAAAAGTCTACACGACAAACTATTGAAAGGAAGTGATTCAGTCGCTAATTAAAATAGAATAGCCAAGAGAAGATTCACCTCGATAAGCACCTAAGCCACCCCCCAAAGCCTCCATAACCCCCACCAAGCTCACCGCCTCCACTATACCCACCATGCCTACCTCCGAGACCGGAGTCCTATAAGGACCAAAATCACCACCACCAAAAAAAAATGAGTTTAACATGCAAATGAAACAAATCGTCTACAACATGCTCATCGTCAAAAGCAATGAACCCATTCCCTCGAGAACGATAGGAAAAACTAAAACCCGCCTTTCCGAAAACAGAAAAATAAAAATAAAGGAACTTCATCATCAGAACCTTCTACTACATCGGGCTTCAACAAACCACCATCGTCCGCAGGTAAATTCATTGTCCATTTATCCTCTGTATATCTTAGTTGGCTTGGACGCCCAGTTGATGCATAAGTTATCATGGATTTTATTTTTAATACATTATCCTCCCCAAAATAAATTTTTTAACCTCAGTTTAAGTAAAATATACTATAAGTACCGAATGTTTGCAGAATTAATCCATGGGAGAAGAAAACATGCTGGCTGTTGTGTGCAAATCTTATGCAGTTGCAGGTTCTCTCGAGTGCTATGATGAAGAAAGTGGTAGAATCGACAGGGAGCAACATCTTCATGCCATAGCAAATGAATTTGGGAAATCGATAAAGGGTCGTTTTCCGGTCATCTGTGTTGAGAACATGTAGGCTATTCTTCTTCTACGGACATGCCATAATAGAAGAAGAAGAGCCTACATGTGCAGAACACAGATGACCGAAAAATGACCCTTTATCGACTTCCCAAATTCATTTGCTATTGCATGAAGATGTCGCTCCCTGTCGATTTTACCACTTTCTTCATCATAGCACTCGAGAGAACTCGCAACGCATAAGATTTGCACACAACAAACAAGATGTTTTCTTCTCCCATGGATTAATTCTCGCAAACATTCTACTTATAGTATATTTTACTTAAAAACAAAAAAAATTGGGGGAGCAAAAGCGAAAAAAATAAAATCCACGATAAAATATGGAACATCGACCTAAAAATGCACAAAAAGAAGTGTGAATCATAAAGTAATTCGATGAATTTCTAAAGTTGTCTACACTATAAAACGTTTAATCTAAGCATTTGAAACAAACAACAAGTGAAGTACCTATGTATCACCAACCTGCTCATCTCTCGAGAGCCACGCTTACGTCTCACGCCCAACATTGTCCCCTTGTTGGGGTGGATCGACCGGATCTATTTGCGGCGGCTGTTGCTGGTCATGAGGTGGCGGTGGTGGTGGCGGTGGTGGTGGTTGGTGCTGAGCTAGGTCTATTTCGTCCATGTCCATCCCAAGACGCTGTTGCATGAAGTGCATAACCTTTCGTAGTTGCTCCGCAACGACATCGAACTCTGCCCGCGGCACCACATCCGGCGTCTGCGACGTGCTAGCACCAGGAGTTCCGTATCTCCTCTTCTTTCTCCCTACGGACCCGAGTCCGTAGACACGTCCTTTGGAAGACTCACCCGCCACATTGAGGTACACCGCCTCATCATCCACCGATTGCTCCGGTGTAGCTCCGGGCGCCTCCGACGTCTGCTCTGGAGCCTATCCTGCATATATGCACAACAAACAAAGTACATGATATGGGGTAAGTGATAGACTTAATAATATTTTACATTTCATTTCTATACTTACATAGAACCGCTCTGATCTAGTATCGATGAATGTCGTCCTGTCGTGATTAACGGTGTGGAGATGCAAGTACAAATCATTCACCGACGGTGGCGTCTCGGATGAATCAGCCTGCGTGCAGGACCAAGCATAGTGAACAAGAGTATAAATGTACAAAATATCCTAGATGTTAAAAAAAACTAACCAATCTTTCTTGGGTAGTCGCAAATGACACGGAACCACCACCGTGCTTCGAGGGTCCAGTCCCAGGGCCTTCGACCTCAGTGTTCCTATTCTCCGTCGCTTGCCTAGACCTAGCCTGGAAGTCCTCGCTCTCCCAGTACTGCAAGTATCTCCTCCATGCCTCATCTCGTAACATAAACCGTCGCACCCGATTCTTCTTCAACTTGTGCATCAACGCGGTGTACCTTGTGCCTGCAAGCCTGTCGTACGCCGCTCGCACGAGATCCTTGGGAAGCGCATCATCCCATCTAAAAAATATCTACAAATTGGCGATTGCTATTGTTAGCCCTTATTTGAGAAAATAGTATAAATCATATGGCACATGGTAGTCTTGTTTACCTTCCATTGTCGCCAGTATTGGTCTTTATGATGAGGCGGTACCGACTTCCAACAATACCCTTCAGAATCATCCATCGTTTAAAAACTTTTGTCATCCTCCGTGCACAAAAGTGCGAAGGATGCAACTCCCCGTGTTTCATGAACATGCATATCACCTTAACTACTTCTTCAATATTTGACATCCATATTGAAATTGACATATAAAAGTCAAACGCAAACTTACGTATCATTGGCAATCAGAGTGATAGGGATCCCCTGCACGTGAGGGGCCTCCATCCCTGGCCTCTGAGGTGGCCGCGGAGGGCTGTCACCTCCAACCCCGCTCTTACGTCTTCCTCTCGGGATGCCGCCGCGGTGATGCCGTGGTCGGGGTGCAGCCTCGTGGGTAAAGGAGTCATTGATGTCGGAGGAGGTGTGGGGAAGTGTGTAGTAGGCATAGTCCTTGATGACGACGAAGATGGTACAGACGACCCCGACGGTATGGAAGGGAAGGTGACGCCGCGGTCGTATCGTGCTCGAGAGACCGAGAAGTCGGAATCGATAATGGAGGTATCGAACCACGACCTCGACCGCCACGATGGCCTCCTAATGGCAAACCTCGACATCCCCTACGACCACGTCCGGCCATGATACCTAATTAACAATATTCACGAGTAAAACATCATAAAAGAAGGGCATACAAAAAATAGAAATTCAGTCTATATTATTGGACTTAATAAGAACAAAATCCATGCAATTAAAAGTAACTACATTATTGGTCGTTGACATATCATATACAAACTTTATTCGCTATCATCCGTTTCAAATTCACTCTCATGAGTAGAAGGTGATGATTCTTCTTCTGATTCATCTTCACTATAAACTTCATCGCTTGGACCCGCTTCAACAATGAATCGAGTCCCGATCGAACATCCAGATTGTTGATATCGGCGTCGCATCATCGACTACGCACGTGGTGGGCATCCCATCTTGGAAAGCAATCTCTGCCGAGCCCTGGTCATTATCGTCTTTGCTAGTTTCCTCGTCGCCGAATTTTGGCCGACAAAGAACAAACCGCTAGCCATTCTTGTCGATCGTTCCGCATAGAAGGGTACGAAAGGTAGTAGACTTGAGTGGCTTGCATTGCCAAGACAAATGGCTCGTAGTTGTTATATCGTCGACTTCGTTGAACCTCTACCAATTGAAGTGTTGGGTGAGTCCTCACACCATGATTCGGTGTAGGGTCATACCATTCGCACTTAAACAAGACCACACGTTTGAGGCCTAGTATACTCAATCTCCACAACCTCTTGCGCACTCCATAATAGTTATGGGAAACATCAGCGTAGTTTGAACCCTTCACCAAAACACCGCCGCTCTGCGCGTCGATCTATTAACGTCATATGTTGCGGAGTGGAACTTATACCCATTAACATGGTAACCAGGGTAGACAAGTACATGATCGACTAGGACCAACAGAAAGATCAACGAGCGTCTCGTCAACTATAGAATTCCGAGCCTATTCGTCAAAATTAGAGATGCAATATGACACATTAGTTATGGGAGAAACATTTGAATCTATAACGTACAAAAGTAATGCCCTTACATATGTTTGAAACCAAATGGGGAAGTTGTGCTCTAGACTACTATCAACTTGCGACTCCCCCATTGCTTGAGTGATTTCATCGACGAATATCCTAGAAGAAACGAACGTGTAAGTCGGATGTATTAATAATGTATGAACAATGAATGTACTGCATTAATGAAAGAAAGTGATGGACATACTGAACGTAAGGAGCGATCTCTGGACAATTGAGCAAGATGTACGAATGAGCGGCATTATACTCCCCGCTCTGTTAAGTACCGCTCCTTCGACTTGCCCATGGGTCGACCAGATAAGTGAAAATTGAGAAATTGCCAACGAAGTTCGGTGTGGGCCCGAGACCGCCATCGTCGTTACGTGGCACTTTGTCATGCAACGTAAAGACGTGATCTTCGAAGTAGTAAGAACAAAAGGATGTGACCTCTTCGACCAAATAAGCATTACACATGGAGCTCTCAACCTTCGCTTTGTTTCGCACATTGTTCTTCAAATGTTTAAGGTACCTATATGAATGTTATAGGAAATGTTGATATAAAACCTATTGAATGGGAAAATAATATCAAGGGCTCAAGATAGTACCTCTCAAATGGATACATCCATCGAAATTGAACGGGACCGCCCAGACGGGCCTCGTAGGCCAAGTGGATTGGTAGGTGTTCCATAGAGTCAAATAAGCTTGAGGGAAAATTTTTTCCAACTTGCAAATGATTTTTGGAATTTCAGACTCTAAGACCTCCATATCTTGGATACTTACACATTTCGCAGTAAGGGACCGGAAAAATAGGCTTAATTCGCTAATTGCAACCCAAACCGGGTTTGGGAGAAGTTCTCTGAATGCAATTGGTATCAACCGTTGCATGAATATATGACAATCATGGCTCTTCATGCCGAACATTCGCAGCTTTCTTTGGATCTACACATCGACCAAGATTCGATGCGTAACCATCAGGAAAACGCAACTTTTCAACCCACTCGCACAATTTTTGTCTTCTTGATGTATCAAGAGCATAGCACCCAAGGACGTAAGTATTTGTCGCCGAATCAATGTGTAGAGAAGGTCGGTGACAATATTCATGAATATCTTGCCTCGATTTTGCATTGTCCTTACTCTTGCCCTATACACACATAATAGTGTTGAAAATGTTGTCAAAAACATTTTTTCGATGTGCATGACATCTAAGTTGTGGCGGATCAAGTTTGTCTTCCAATACGGCAAGTCCCGAATATGCTTTTCTTCCTCCATCCCGAATTCTTAGCTATCCGCCCATTCACGTATTCAGCGCCGATTTCTGTCACCTTCATCAAGCCAAACGATTCAATTTCTCGCCAAAATTTCTTCACCAGATCAGCAAAGCGGCGGATCATCGATTATGACCATTTTGCCTCTAATGAAATTTTTTTTGTCTTTCCTTAATGGTGATGACTTCTCCAAGAAACGACGATGACAAATCAAACCACGATGTCTTACCTCCATTTCGCAATTGAAATGCATTTGTATCCTCCATACAATATGGACAAGCGTACTTACCGTGTGTGCTCCAACCGGACAACATGCTATATGCGGGAAATCACTAACAAATCCATAAAAGGGCAACTCGCATGACAAAATTTGTCTTGGTGGAAACGTCGTATGTAACCACCCCATTGTTCCATAAATCTTGCAACTCTTTCACAAGCGGTGAAGGAACACGTCGATTTTCTCGCTTTGGGCTGGTCGGTCCAGAACGATAACCGTTAAGAACATAAACTCGATTTCATGCACATCGACGGAGGAAGGTTGTAAGGAGTCAAAATCACGGGCCACGAAGAGTACGATTTCCTGAAATCCCAAATACTTGAAAACCATCGGTGCACAATCCTAAACGAACATTCCGAACCTCGGCGGCAAAGTCTTTATTGACGTCATTAAAATGTCTCCAAGCAATCGAATCGAACAGTGTTGCATAACATCTTCAGCGATGAATGATCTCCATGCCATCGCATATGTTTTGCGGTTGACTCGTACGCATACAATCGTTGCAACCGAGGGCCCAAAGGGAAGTAGTACATTCTTTTGCAAGGGCGGTTTTTGTGTTCCGACCACGACCTCGTAGATGTGCAACGTATCGTGATTTCCCACAAAATTTACATGACGTCAACTCGAGTCCACTCCCCAATAAATCATACATTGGTCCTCACAACAATCTATTTTCTCAACAGTAGACCTAGACCTCGCATTAGTCTTTTAGTGGCATAAAAATTCTCAACCATTGAGTTGTCATTTGGCAAACAATCCTTCATGAGTTTAATGATTTCATTATACCCTCGTTCAGATATATGATGTTCAGACTTGATCGCAAGTAATCTTGCCATTGCGGACAACGTTGTCATGGTTTCGTAACCAGGCCACAATTGTTCCCTACTTGCATCAATCATGTCATATAGTTGGCGTGCTTGGGGGTTTGGTGATTCTTCCACGACATTCCAATTGAAACTTGGACCCGCCACGTTGTGTAGCATCTCGCGGTAAGGTGTCGGATCGTAGCCTCGAACATCAGCATCATCAATATGGCAATCCATTGCGTGAAAATTTTGTGGCCCTTCATCTCCGTTCTCACCATGTTCGTACCAACCGTGATATCCCCGGACAAATCCATACCTACATAGGTGGTGCTCAACCATTTCGACGTCCAGGTACGGAACAAGTCGACATTTCTTAAAATTGCACGGACATCTGATCTTCCGTTCACTTTGGTATGTAGGACAATGTTGTTTTGCAAATGATATGAATTCTTTAACCTTCGCCGCGAATTCAATTCGAACATAACCGTTGTCGAGCGGTTGTACATCCAAATCTCTGTTTGTAGACGACATTCCTAGTCGAACGTAACCCTTGTCGAGCCGGTTGTCTATTCAAGTAATGAAATAATAATGATTAAGATGATAAGAAGCCTCCAAAATGGAGAATATTGTAAATCGGAAATGCGATCTACACCATCTAAAGAGAACAAATTGATAGCTAAGTGAAAGAACGAGGTTCGCACATTAAACTCATGAATAGAGAATAAATTGACAAAGTTAGGAAGTCATTAATGAGTCATCACAATCTAAAGAGAAGGAATTGATTGAGTTATGTTCTTTATGTAAGAAGCTTGGGCATTATCAAAAGGATTGTTGTAAATGACTCATAATAAACATGTATAACATGTATTATAAGGGTTGGTTAGGTCCCGGACGAGTTTAAGGGTCGCTAACACAAAGGGATAAAATAATTTTTTTGAGTTCCCCTGCGGTTAGCGCGCTAATTCCAAAGATTAGCGCGCTAATTTGCCACTGCCAGATATTTTTGACTTTTGGAAATCAAGCTTTACATTTGAATTTTTGATTTCCTGGATTCCTAACACGGCTATAAACGGTCATATTGGAAATCCTATCATGATAAAACCACCACAAACTTGGTTGTAACATAAGGGAGAAGAAACACATTTCAAAATTCAAGATCTACAAAGAGAAGAAATTTGATTTTTTAGAAGGAGCAATAGGAGATCTTTGTGGCTGTTCTTAAGTCCTCAAATCCAGCACCTTTGAGGCTTTCAAAGGAATATAAGAGTCTCTGCAAAGCTGATCTCTTTTGTCATCCTCTTGGTTGTAAGGAAATCCTTGATATAAACTCTTTCTTGTGCTTAATCGACATAGTTTTGTGTATTTGATTTGAAAATCAGTTTGATGTGTGTTTGAACAGTTTCATCCTCGCCTCTTGCACTTAAATTAAAATTTTTAAGACCCTAAGATTGCAAAAAGAGACCACCAAGTAGCCCGACATTTAGTTGTGTGGGGAATCGAAGTTGAGGCCATGCGCCTAACCTATATCGATATCGAGGCATACAAATACCACATAGTATCAACGCGTCTACTACTTGTTCACTCATACGTCCTTAAGGTTATAGGTTTATTCCATTCTCTAGAAATGTAATGTGAAACAAAGAAACATTCACTAAAAGAGTAATCCTAGTGTTTCTAACCCTAACTAGTAGTAGAAATTAAGTAATTATAGGTATTATTCAATCGTAACCAACAACACCTAACTAATCAATCATCCATAGCAAGTGCATGAATATGAAATTACTAACAACTATAACATCAAACGACAAAGTAATTACCTCAAGACATGATTCTAATGTATTATAATGACTCTCATGACATGCTTTACCGATAAAATAAACATGGAATAACAACCAAATACGGATGACATCTTTACCGATAAAATAAACATGGAATAACAACCAAATACGGAATCAATATAAATCTTGAATTGCTCAATTAAAAGGTTGAAATGAAATAGTACATATTAATAAACCTAAAAATAGAACAAGCATAACCTCGAAAACTATGCATGTAAGAGAAGAGCATAACAAAAACTTCTAAACCAAACAAAAGACACAACATTAACTTAATAGATCAAGTGAAGAACACCAACTAATGCACAATCAACCAAGGAACAAATCAAATCACTCAAGAACAGTTAAAATAAAACCTCATAAAGTAATAACAATTATAAGAACTGAACTCTTAAAATATGTCACCTGATCAAGAGTTTGTTCCTTCACAGTTCATAAACAATAAGGTAGTACTATAACACGGCCAATTGCCAAGACGAATTTACAAAAATAAAATGGATTCCATGACCATAATAGCTAAGACCTTTCAAGAAAATAAATTTTTTATTTAAATCCATTTATTCGACTAGTATAGCTGAGCCGCTAAGAAAACCTAGTATACACAATGGTCAGCCACATTATGTTCATTTCCTATATTTGAACGTCAAGGCATATATATGACTGCCTTCCCTAGCAGATATAGCTTCAGTTCAAGTGAAAATCTATAACATATTTCATTCATGAGCATAATATTTGCAATGCTAACAAGTATTATGACTTTAATATTCCCGGATGCCGCATATAATGTACGTAGGAACACCGGACACCCCAAATATTTATTGATAGATGGAAATTTATGAAGTCTCGCATGCTTAATTTAAATTGGAAAATCTTTCTAGATAAAATAGCTTCTTGCCTTCAACTCCGATGTTTACTAGAAGATCGAACTATCAAATGAACCATAGCGGAAACTTAAATAATTCTCATGTCACCCGACGGATTATTCCATAAATTTGCGAGAATTAGATAAACAAGGGGACTAGAACGCCAACCTGACGAGACGCAAATTTTTAGCGAAAACAAATTACCAAGCAGCTCAAGATTTCCTCAAAAACCGTCAAAAGGTGAATGATCTCTATGAAAGTGAAGAGCTCTTGATCATGAGTGTTGCTCGCATTATAAAGAACAATAAAAAACAAATAAGAAATGAAGATTGTAGTAAGACTCCAAAACTACAAATTCCTTGCTAACCGGATCCGAATCGAGACCAAAGAGAGCGAGAGATATCGGCGATGACGGAGACCGGCGCGACGAGACGGAGAGACCGAGAGACGGCGAGACCAGAGACAAGCAGAGCACCGAGACCGAGACGGAGAAACGGAGACCACCGCGACCGAGACGGCGGAGCGAGCACCGAGAGACCAGCTCGCACGACCGACGGAGAGACGAGACGATCGAACGGGATGGACGTCTGGGGACGAGACGATCGACTCAACGCGACGAGACGAGAGACGGATTTAGGTTTTGGGGTTTTTTCGTGGGAATGATTTGGGGATTTGGTGTTTTGTTGCGGGGGGGGGGGGGGGGTGGGGTGGGGAAGGAGAAGAGGCTGCCAGGGATCGACAAAATACAAATCTCGAGGAATGATGAACGGCCATAAGAAATGAAGAATTTGGCGGGAATGGTGGCGCCAAATTTCGAGACGAATTTAATTCCGTCTCTAATTCCGTCTCTAATTCCGTCTCGATCCGTCTCAAATCCGTCTCTCGAATATTTCCCTCGTCGCCTGTCGCTAATCGTTACATTTAGAAACGGAACTTATTCCGTTTCTAATTCCGTTTTCGATTTAGAAACGGAAATAAGTTCCGTTTCTAATTCCGTTGCTGATTTGCTGTTTTTTTGTAGTGTTGGTTACTATGTGAGCAATTTGATGAAGTTGTGTAATCAAGATATAATTTGTCCCTCTCATATAAAGAGAGATATCCAGTGGATCCCTCGATGTGTTAGACTGTTAAAAGGCCTAGTCTAAGTGAATTGATATTGATCAATGTCACTTGGATGTTTTCAGTCTACCTAGAGATCGAGACTAGTACGATTGAACGTGTTGGATGACAATTCCATGCCTTATGTTTGATCAAAAGGATATCGTGTGACAAAAGGATGTTATATACACTATTGATTAGGTTGTATCGATTTGATATTCATACAACTTGGGTAGTCATAATGTCTTGCTAGAGGCCGCTTATGACTTGTATACCAAAATGTATTTTGGTTCACTGCCAACGTTGTATGAGCCTATTGGGTCGCACACTAAGAATGGTTTTGCGAGATTTTAAGATGGTTCAGAAAAATGAATTTTATATGATAAAATTCATGACGGAAACGTCCTTGTGGTGTATTACACTTATACTTCTTTAAGTATGGGTATATGTGTAATTTACTTAACCGTCTATATACAAGGGTTGTATAAATAGACGCTTTAAGTTAGAATACACGGACGAAAGATCAAAAGGCCGAAACTCTATTTTCGTTTTAGAAACGACTTAGGGTTTTTGGTATGCTCTAGATCGTTTTGGAGAGAAACAAAAAGGTTTGGTATTCTCTCGAAGCTAGCACTTCAAATCACGGCTGCCATTCGTGTGTGGATTGCTGATAGAGGGCGTTCGTCGTTGGCATCGCCTTAGAGATCGATCAACCTTCAGAAAGGTATATTGCGATTGAGGTATGATTAAGTTTTTCATGGTTTAAACGTTTTTAATGGAATTAGATTTGGATCCTGTTGGGGTTTTTGTCAAAACTGTTTTGTAATCTCCGCCGCGTATGAACCCCAAAACCCAACACAAGCTAGCTGCGATGATGTGGCAAGCAGTGATTAGAGGAGGTTGTTATGAACGTGGTGGCTTGTGAGTACATGACACATGGCGTAAGCTGTGGAGGAAAGAATCGCTCAAGGATCGGCAAATTAGTGGGAGAAAAGGCTGATGCGCTTCTCGAGGCGAATCCAACATCAGCTGGAAAGAAGAGAAATTGTATGAACGTCTACTTTCTATTTCTCACTCTCTGTTTGCTTTTTATACTTTTCATATCTTTCTATATATATATATATTTTCCTATATAATGCAAATCAAACCAAATCATGCCTCATTGCATCAACGCCATCATGCTCCACTTATCTTCATCAAATACCATAACACGTGTGGGCTCGCCAAATCTGCCTCGAGATACGTGCTAACACAGTTTTCAATGTTGAACGGAATTGGGCATATGAATACTCGATTTTACGAAGTTTTCGCCAAGAATTCAACCACACACTCCGGTAACCCTGAAAATAATAAATAAAGATAATTAGGCATATATTTCGGGGATTCAACAATAAAAATACATAAATAGATTATATATAATATGCATAAATAATGACCTATCAAATACCCTCAAACGTAGGACTTTGAACGTCTCAAGCAAAGGTGTAAATGACACATACAAATAAACTAGACCTCTATTATGAGTATGCACTGACTCAACTACTTTATACTCGATTTAAAATTCATGAAGTTCCTTTGGTTTACATAGTCGCCAAGATAACAAATCACTCAAGAAATTTGGGAGTTATGATATGTTAAGAGCTGCAACCCAAACACAATTAAGTTCACATTTTCAAGACAAAGATATGGTCAAGACAAACTCCATCAACTACTTGTAGGTTTTCTTAGTCTATACATTCAAGCACGCAAGTTCACAATTTCCCATAAAAGAGCGCATCAACGCATCAAAAGTACCATACACGAGAAATGCAACCACATTCTCCACTACGGTAGACTTAAAACTAATGAGAATCAATAGGACTTTAATAAGCTGTAATAAGGCAGGGTAAGGGTGCCAAGAAAGTGGTGTAAGGGTACGCAAAATGTTGAAAAACTAGAACTTAGATTATAGAATGATTACCCGAGAACATGAATGTAACTAAACTGCACTAAAATTCATTTTTCATTCAAAATATACAGTCCTCACCTTTTTTCAACCACCCGACTCCCTGCTCCATTTTCAGTGGATGTCGTTTTAGGTGGGACTCTCTAATCATGAATTTCCCCTTAATTTGGGCAAGTAAACAATTTGTCCTCTAATTTTTTGTTCTTCTCCTCATGTCTCTTTCTAAGGATATCAATTCTAAGTCTAGTTTCCAGCTAGGTATAAGATATAAGGCTAATGGTTAAGAGTTTAATGATAGGTAATATAAGAAATCAGGTTTAATTCGGCTCAAATGGGCTAACTAGTGGTAAGATGAAAGGTAAGTTTAAGGTTAAGAGTTTAAATTCAAAAATGGCCTAAATCATTTTCCCAAAAGTTTTCCAGTCATAAGAATTTAGCTTCGGGTGAGTTACATCCTCGTTCTAGTACCCTAAAAATCAGACTTACACAATTATGACCGTCCGCCCCTTTTGGTATCTAGCACAGGCTCAACCAACATACTAAGTCTCTAATCATGAAATCATAAGAATGTTGGGCTACGGGCTCGAGTAAGTGTTTGCCTAATTTCTCATGAGTCTCAAGGTAGCAGGGCAACCATAAAGTACTCGTCCACAACTAAAGGCATGAAACAAAATATCGAGCGACTCTTAAAGAAATAAAAATGAAAAGTGCATTAAAAATATGCATGAAAATGTATCAACTCCTAATAAAATGAGAAAGTGAAATATGGTGGGCGAAGAAATGGAAGAAATGAGTGAATAAGAGATACAAAACACCACCAATATCGTCCGACAACCGCATATAATTGAAAAAACTTAAACGATCTCATTCGTGGTCTTTCGCACAGAGACCCATCCAACTCACTCCACAAATTCTAAAGTACCCCCAAACTTATTTCGAATCTTGTCCTCAAGGTTCAAAATAGGTTAGGAGGCGCACATGAACACATACACGATTGTGAAAGAACATGATAGATATAGAGGCAAGGAAATGATACAAGATCATGCAGAAAACCGACACTAACCCTAAATCTACAGATGAAAAGAAGATGGGTGACCTTACCAGATCGCATATGTGACTAACCGTAGTTACAGAACATGTGAGGAGCCGCAAGAGCAATATCAGGCTCTCAAAATCCAGTATGCTATGCAGAGGTCACACACCTATAAAAAGTCAAAAGAAGATAATACTAAGAATACCACAAAAATACTAAAATAAAAATCAAAAAGAAAAGGGATAGAAGCTTAGGGTGCCTCCCAAGAGCGCATTTTTTTAACGTCGTTAGCTCGACTCAGTCAGACTCTTTCTCAGTCAAAGTACTCTACAACTGCTAGAGTCTTGCTCTCGATCTCATGCGGTGGGAAGTTCTCGTAGAACGGCTTCAGTCAGTACCCATTCACTCTGAAAACTTTCCTTGTATCTATGTTCCTAATCTCAACTGCACCATGTCCAAACACATCAGTAACAACAAAAGGTCTGAGCCATCATGACCTCAATTTCCCTGGATGGAGAGTTAATTTGGAATTATAAAGTAAGACCTTTTGGCCAACTATGAAAAGTCTTACGAGATAAGTTGCGATAGTGGAACGCCTTGGTTTTATCCTTATAAATTCGAGCGAGCTCATAGGTATCATTCCGAATTTCCTCTAATTCTTGAAGGTCCAACTTTCTCTCTTTGTCGGCTGCGTCGAGTTCCATGTTGAGTCGTTTGACAGCTTATAGAGATTTATGCTCTAACTCGACCGGCAAGTGGCACGATTTGCCGAAGACTAAGCGATACGGAGACATTTCGATTGCCATTTTATACGCCGTTCGATAAGCCCATACCGCATCATCATGGCATGTGCTCCAGTCCTTTTGTGATAGATTTATAGTTTTTTCAAAATGGATTTAATCTCCTTATTTGACACATCTTCTTGGCCACTAGTCTGAGGGTGATAGGCCGTAAACGTATGGTGTGTAACATTATACTTGCGCAGGAGATTTTCAACCATGTGGTTGCAGAAATGGGTACCTCGATCACTAATCAAAGCCCATGGAGCGCCAAAAGTCGAAACAATTTGTGATTTCAGGAAACCGCATACTACCGACGAATCATTGGTGCGAGTGGCTTTAACTTCCACCCATTTGGACACGTAATCCACCGCTAGTAAGATATAAAGAAAATCATGTGATAGTGGAAATGGGCCTATGAAGTCAATCCCCCGAACATCAAAAATCTCGCAAAATAGGATATAGGTCAGTGGCATTTGATACCTGTGACTCAAGGTACCAGTCGACTGACATCTGGCACAGGTCTTGGCGTATAGATATGAATCGTGAAAAACGATGGGCCAATAAGACCCACTCTCCAAAACCTTCATAGTCGTCCTACGTGGACCGAAATGACCACTGCAGGCATATGAATGACAAAATGCCAGTATAGATTGTGTTTCAGTCTGGGAGACACATCGACGAGTGACCTGGTCTGAGTAAAACTTCCACAAGTATGGGTTATCCCATACATAGTGTTTGGAATCGCTCCGAATCTTATCCTTCTGGTTTCGCGTAAGGTGAGGTGAAAACTCTCGTGTAACGAGGTAGTTTACCAGATCCGCAAACTAAGGGAGTTCCTCAGAAATTGCTTAGAAATGTTCATTAGGAAAATCATCTCAAAGCGGGACAGGTGCTTCACCACTCTCGATACAACTGAGATTGTCAGCAACAAAATCTTCTACATCACTTTTATCTTTAGTTTCAATGTCAAACTCTTGTAACAAGAGTATCCATCGAATGAGATGAGGTTTAGCTTCCTTTTTGGCCATAGGATACTTTAAGGCGACATGGTCAGAGTAGACGACCACTTTAGTTCCCAAGAGATAAGGCTGAAATCTCTCTAAAGCGAAGGCGACAGCTAGATGCTCCTTCTCTGTAGTGGTGTAATTCAGTTGGTCGGGATCAAGAGTTCGGGAGGCATAATATATGACATGAGAAGCTCGCCCGACTCGTTGCCCAAGCACAGCACCCACAGCGCGGTTGTTGGCGTTGCACATGATCTCAAAAGGTAGCTCCCTGTTAGGGGCTCGAATCACTGGAGTAGATATAAGAGAGTTTTTTAGTGCATCGAATGCACTCCTACATGCCTTATCGAGATGGAAAGGCACATCCTTCTGAAAAAGGCGACATAAGGGTTGTGCAATTTTGGAGAAATCCTTAATAAATCGCCGATAGAAACTGGCATGGCCAAGGAATGATCGAATTTCTCACACAGTAGTGGGGTAAGGCAATTGTTGAATTACTTCAATCTTTATCGGGTCTACCTCCACACCCCTAGCAAACGATGTGACCTAAGATAAGACCTTGATCTACCATGAAGCGACATTTCTCGTAATTGAGGATCAAGTTCTTCTGGATACATCGACGAAGTACCTTAGTCAGGTGACTAAGGAAAAGATCGAATGAATCACCGTAAACAATGAAATCATCCATGAATACTTCGATGAAGGGCTCAACGAAGTCAGAGAATATGTTCATCATACACCTCTGAAAAGTAGCGGGTGCGTTGCACAGCCCAAAGGGCATGCGCCGATAAGCAAAAGTACAAAAAGGACATGTGAAGGTGGTCTTCTCTTGATCCTCAGGTGCTACAGGAATCTGGTGAAACCAGAATAGCCATCCAAGTAGCAGTAGTGAGACCTACCTCCTAAACGCTCTAACATCTGATCAATGAAAGGCAATGGGAAGTGGTCTTTCCTATTAGAAGCAATAAGCCTCTTGTAATCGATATACACTCGCCATCCGTTTTGGACGCGAGTTGGGACTAACTCTCCTCATGAGTTCGTGATCACTGTGATCCCCATTTTTTTGGGAACCACTTGAATGGGACTGACCCACTTGCTGTCAGAGATCGGGTAGATCATCCCAGCGTCAAGGAGCTTCAGAATCTCCTTTTTAACCACATCCATCATTGGTGGGTTCAGTCTTCGATGTGCTTCTCGTGAAGGTTTTGAACCTTCTTCCATATGTATCTGATGAATGCATGTGGAAGGGCTAATACATTTGATGTCAGGAATCGTCTACCCTAGAGTTTCTTTGAACTCTTAAAGCACATGAATCAGCTTCTCTTCCTCTAGTAATGTGAGTTTAGTGGAGACGATCTCTGGTAAAGTATCATTCTCATCTAAAAACATATATTTGAGGTGGTTGGGCAGTGGTTTGAGCTCTAGTGTGGGGGCTAGCTCCATAGAGGGGATAAGTGTAGAGTTCGAAGCTGATAAGTCAAGATATGCTAGGGCGGAAAAATAAAGTGGAGCAGAGTCCAACTCAGATATCAACCCCTCAATCTCAGTATCGAGAGCGTCGCAAATAATCGATGTCGAGATGATTTTGTAACACCACTTTCATATCATCACCTTTCACGAGAAAGGTGTCCTTGACAAGTGAGTCCAAACTTCCCAAGGCAAGCACCATAGAAGAGGCATCGCGGGGATGGCACATCGCATCATAAATGTTGAACTTAATGAGTTCACCATCAAACTCCATGGTTAGAGAACCACTATGAACATTAATATTGGTCTTGGCAGTCTTTAGAAAAGGCCTACGAAGCAAGACTGAAAAGAAATGTGGGCATGGATGAGTCTTCATATCGATGATATAGAAGTCAGTAAGAAATATGAGCTCGCTAACCTTCACCATGATGTCTTCCAAAACACCCACAGGACGAACGACGGACTGGTCTGCCAAATGTATGATAATTTTGGTATCCCTTAGAGGGCCAGCCTTCAATGTCTCATATATGGATAGTGGCATGACGTTGATAGAGGCTCCGAGGTCACACATAGCTTTCTGGATCTCAACTTCACCAATTGTGCAAGGGACAGTGAACATGCCCGGGTCCTCACACTTGGTGGGCAACCTTTTGCGTAGGATAGCTGAGACATTCTCACCTATAGTGATTTTCTCGTTTCCTTTGAGTTGACCTTTGTTGGTACATAGGTCTTTGAGCAACTTAGCATAGCGGGGCATGTGTGCTAAGGTATCAAGAAGTGGGATGTTTATCGCCACTTTCCTCAAGAGTTCCAGAATTTCCTTCTATTCTCCCGCCTTTTTATTCTTAATGAGGCGTTGAGGGAACAAGGGTAGAATTTTGAGAGAAGGTTGTGCTTCCTTATCCAAGTTTACCATTTCAGTGTGAGACGGGTGAACTTCGAGCTCCTGTTCGACTTCCTTGGATTTAGGGGCGGCCTCTTCGGGTTAGGGTTCTTTAAGGTCTGCTTCCAGCTCTATGCCGCTACGAAGTGTGACAGCATTAACATTCGCATTAGGATTCAGATGAGGTTGAGATGGCAACTTGCATTTCTCATCCGTGCGCCCAACATTAAGGGCCAGTTACCCTAATTGAACCTCGAGACTTTTAATGCTAGAAGCATGGCTCGCGATTGTTTCATTTTTTAGTTGGGCCAAGTCTTTATAGAATGTGTCTTAATTAGCAATTAGCGTCCTCATCGTGTCTTCTAATAATCGCGAATTATGAGTGGGTTAGGACCGTTGAGGAAAAGGTTATCCTTTTGGAACATACTGGAGGAAGTTCTGGTTCTGGGGACCATAACTATAATAGGGGCTTTTTACGGCATGATTATAAGTGTTATTAAAGTTGTTGCCGTATTGATTCCGTGGTGGTCCATGAAATCCGCCACCTAAAGCATTCGCCTGCTCGTTCTTGAATAAGGTAGGACAAGAGTCGGCGGAATGGTCCTCGGCAGTGGAGAAGCCGCAAGCTTTAATTAGAGTTTTTCTTGAGGTGAGGAATCGCTCCATGAGATCGGTGAGTTTATCAAGCTTGCTATTGGCGGAATTTGACCCTACTCTATCATAAAGACTTCATGAAGGTCCCTCTTCCTCGTCATCAATGTAATGAATCGATTGACTTGCTATAGAGTCACAGAGTTCAAACATCTCCTCAGTGGTCTTACATCTGTAATCACCTCCACAAACATTGTCAGTCATCCATTTCTCAAGGGGTGTAAGTCCCATATAGAAGAAACGAACAATTGAGAGGTTGGTTTGGCCATGTTGGGGGCATTGCACAAGCGCTTATAACGACCCCAATAATCGCCAAAAAGATTTGCCTCGTTTCATTTTGATACTGCATATCTCTCTAGTAAGTTGGGAAACTCTAGATTCAGGGAAGAACTCTCTGAGGAATGCAGAAATCATGTCATCCCAATTTGTTATGGAACCAGGAGGAAGATAGAAGAGCCAATCTTGAGCTTTATCCTTAAGGCATAAAGGGAAAACTGAGAGTTTGACTTTGTCTTCATCAACTCAAGGGGGAATCATGGTCCTACACTTAGAATGGAGTTCCTTAATGAAGGTGACTGGATCCTTACGATCCAATCCATGGAAAATGGGGAACAGGTTAATGAAACCTGATCTGAGCTCAAAATTAGCCCTGTGGGCTGGGAATGTGATGCAGTGTGGCTGATGAGCCAGGAGATCATGTATCCCGCCATTCGTCATCCCGATGGTAATGCAACGGTCAACCTGAGGTTGTGCCCAAGGGTTAGCTTGTGGCCTTTGTGGAAGGGGATCAACCACTTGTTGATCGAATGGTTGATGTTGGTGTACTACAGGCCTCTACTGTTCCATTGGTGCATGTGGTCAAGCTTATGCAACAAACTGTCGGGGAAGAATAACTAGGGGTTCCTCCTGTCTCTCGAGTGGTGTAATAGGTACGTGTGGGTTCCCAATTTGGTCAGCCATCAAAAGGGGATGCTCGTCATTCAGTTGAACTCTGGAGGATTGGTTCCTCTGTCAAGTTACTTTCGAGTTCCGACGGCAAGTCTTTTCGATCTCCGGATCAAAAGGGAGTAAAGATCCGGCGGATAACGATCGACGAAGACTGTGGGACATAAAGGTGAACACAAACTAAGTAAAAAAAATAACTTGGTCCTCGGCAACGGTGCTAAAATTTGACGTTTGTCAAATGCGTCAAAATATATAATCCTGATGAGATTACCAGTGACCACAAGAACTGCAGTAGTGGCATGCACAAGGTCGAACCACGAAGACCAAGTTTCTTACCTATGCTACGAAACTAAAAATAACTCGGGGTGTCCACAAGAATAATATCTAAATTAACTAAAAATAGACTAAAAATAGCAAGTAAATATATCAATCAAGAGGGAAACAATTCAAACCAACGGTATCACAAATCTCCTCAATTTGACGTAATTTTACATACTGTCCTCAATCTAATCAAAACATGCAATTCATAGTAAATTAGTGTAGCTATAGACCCGGTAACGTACGCGGGTGCTCGTACTTCCCTATCTCGATGGTCAAAGTACGATAATGACCACTTCCCTAGTCAAACACATAACCATATATTCAAGCGAACTGGGTTTAATGTGCTAACAGCAATGGCTTTGTGGAAACACTACACCATGACAACTAGATCACTAGTGTGTCCAGTTTAGCCTAGATCCCTATGGTATTCAACCGGTCCCAAAAGGTTCTAATCAATTGGTATGGTCGAATGCCACTAATGTGGTCTTATTGCACAAGTACGGGTGCGTACAACCTACTGGTATGTAAATCAATATTTAAACAACTGTTTAATCTCAATAATTCAACCAATATCAAAGGGAATAAAATATTATGAAAAACAAAATAAATAAATAAATAAATAAATCTCATATATATTTTTATGCCAAAATGGGAGATTTGATCCACCTCTGGTTCAGATTGATGAGTTTAGCCGGCCATCGTCGTCAAGAACTCCATAAAAATCCAAAAACAAAGTGTAAAACAATGGTTTGTGGAAGAGAAAAGGAGAAGAAAACATTCCCAGCCGCCAAGAAGAAAGTAAAAACAAGGTGTATCGATCCCCTCTAAAAATTCCTAATTAATACTGCCAAAATTGGGTGCCCAAGGCCTATTTTAGAGTTTGGTTTGTGACACGTCCGCCGAGGACAATCAAATAGTTGTTAGGAGTTTGTTTCCAGGTCTCTGCCACATGTCAGAGTCTGATTTGTCGAGCAAGAGGAGGAGGTTGTTTTGAATGTGGTGGCTGGTGAGTACAGACACATGGCGCAAGCTGTGGAGGAAAGAATCGCTCAAGGATCGGCGAATTAGTAGGAGAAAGTGCTGATGCGCTTCTCGAGGCGAATCCAACATCAACTGGAAAGAAGAGAAATTGTGTGGACGGCTACCTTCTATTTCTCACTCTCTGTTTTCTTTTTATACTTTCATATCTTTCTATATATATATATATATATTCCTATATAATGCAAATCAAACCAAATCATGTCTCATTGCATCAACGCCATTATGCTCCACTTATCTTCATCAAATACCATAACACGTGTGGGCCCGCCAAATCGGCCTCGAGATACGTGCTAACACGATTTTTGATATTGAACAGAACCGGGCATATGAATACTAGATTTTACAAAGTTTTTTGCCCAGAATTCAACCATTCAGCTGGTGAAGGATTTCATCAGACTCGAGACAATCTATTTCGATAGCGTACTAGATTTCCAGAAGATTAAGAAATGGATTATGTCTGAAGAGAAGCTCCATAGGATACTAAAGATCGAGGATAGACTTTGGGCAGAGATCTCATCGTACACTATCGAGAGAGACGCCGACGTGAGGTGGCGTATGACGGTAGCTACTCATGGAGAGTTTGAAGCGTAGGATGTTTTTAAGCAGAAGTTCTATCAATAGTATTTTTGGCCTTCGGTAATGAAGAGGTTGAGACGAGAGTTCATAGATTTGAGACAAGGGCCAAAGGAGCGGATACGATTATCTGTGCCAGTTTGATGGGGACTTGGTGAGAGATGAGTCTGAGGATGTGCACCACTTCAGTGATGGACTCAAGCCCGATATTGGGTATTATATGGTTAGTTTAGATGGGAGGACACTCACTGAGATCTACGAGCGAGCCTTAGCACATGAGACATATTATCAAGGCAGAGTTGCTTATGGCAGAGCACTAGGTCCAGTGTTATCCGCAGAGCAGGCCATGAAGTATGAGAGACAAAGATAGAGGGGTAAGGTAGCGAGAGGATGGAATCGAGGTTCTCCAAGTTTAAGGATAGCCACTCACCCATTCGCTGTGTCTCTTTTATCATCCATTTCTCCAGCACAGAGCATAATGGGCAGACTTCCCTTGCCACCTCCCATCAGACTAGATTTACCAGCTCCTATTGTTCTTGCATTTCCCACCCCACAGACTTCATAGCAGCAAGCGTAAGGCGGCAGAGGCCTAGGTAGAGGCAGAAGCCGAGATACTAGATAGAGACCGGAACAACCGAAGAGACAGGGTCAGTACTAGGCACAGGGCAAGTCTCAAACTACGTCAGCGCAGACATTTGACGTGTTGCAATGTGGATAGGTCAGACACATAGTGAGAGAGTGCCCGCATCTTATAGCAGTGTTACCACAACATGCCCAAGAAGAGGTTCACATGGACGTCCAGCCAGACGCTGATACCGCTCGAGGTCTTATTGAGGGTACAATTTCTCTTTGCGATAAAAATTTATATATTTTATTTGATTCTAGATCTATCGTATTTTCATTATTGGTCACATGGAAAACATCCTAGGGTTGAAACCTGTTAGGCTTAGTGTACATTTGATTTCGAGTACAGCGGCTGGGGATATGGTTTACCCTAATAGATGTGGTAGAGTTACCTGCAGATTTTAGGGTCCCCGAATTTTTGGAGTTCGACGCGATCTTAGGGATGGACTGATCAGCAGCATACCATACTCATATTGATTGTTTCAGTAAGACAGTGATTTTTGAGATCCTAAGGCATCCGACATTCACTTATAGAGGCAGTTTAGCGAGGACGGTAGGTACGAGAGGTCAAACTGCGACTAGTAAGGAGATGCAGGTGTTAATCTCGCTATACACTGTGCTAGAGAGTTAGGGACTTAGGCTGGAAGACATATCGGTGGTTATAGAGTTTCCTAATGTGTTTCCAGAGGATTTACCTAGTTTACCGCCACCGCGAGAGATTGATTTTCTTATTGAATTAGTATCAGGTACTACACTGATTTCCATACACCTACCAGATGGCACCACAATAGTTAGAGGAGTTGAAGACTCAGCTTTAGGATTTAGGGCAGAAGGGATTCATCACACCTTCTATGTCGTCATGGGGAGCACCCGTCCTTTTTGTGAAGAAAAAGGATGGTACTTTGAGACTTTGTATCGACTATCGACAGTTGAACAAAGTCACAATTAGGAACAAATATTCACTCCTAAGGATTGACGATTTGTTTGATTAGCTCAAGTGAGAACAGTTTTTCTCCAAGATAGACCTGCGATCAAGGTATCATCATCTTCGGATCAGGGACGAGGACAGGTCCATTATAGCTTTCAACAGGAGATATGGATATTTTCAATTCATGGTCATGCCGTTTGGGCTGACCAATGCTCCAGCAATGTTTATGGATCTTATGCATCGGGTTTCGGACTGTTTCTTGACCAGTTCGCGATAGTCTACATCGATGATATATGATATACTCGAAGACAAGGGAGAATCACGAACAACACCTCATAGAGACGTTGCAGACTTTGAGGGAGCATAGACTGTAAGCCAAATTCAGTAAATGTGAATCTTGGTTGTCAGAGGTCAAATTTCTGAGGCATGTTATCTGGATCCAGCCAAGATTCAAGCAATTATGGATTGGCCAGCACTGACTTCAGTGATTAAGATCAGAAGTTTTCTTAGTTTGGTAGGGTATTATCGTCGATTCGTGAAGGGTTTCTCGAAGATCGCTTCATCAATTACTATATTGACCCAGAAAGATGTTAAATTCGAGTGGTATGAGGAATGTGATGAGACATTCGCTTAATTAAGGAGGTTATTAACTGTTGCGCCACTGTTACTGTTACCAAAGTTTGGACAGGGATTCTTAGTATATAGTTATATTTCTCATAGAGGTCTGGGATGTGTGTTGATGTAGGGTACTGGTACAATAACTTATGCATCCAGATAGTTGAAGGTACATGAGAAGAATTATCCGACGCACGATTTGGAGCTGGCAACAGTAGTGTTTGCATTAAGGATATGGAGACACTATCTGTATGAAGAGAGATTTACACTCTTTACTGATCATAAGAGTATGAAGTATCTTTTCACACAAAAGGATTTAAATATGAGACAGCGTAGATGGTCGGAGTTCTTGAAGAATTACGACTTTTCCTTGGAGTACCATTCGGGAAAAGTGAATGTAGTCGCTGATACGCTGAGTAGGATACTTGTTGGAGATGCGGAGGTTCCTACTGAAACTCAAGTTGAGATTTGCATGTAGATGAGAGTACAGACAATATCTACACAGAGAGTGTCAAAAGGTTAAAAAACCGATAGGTTGTACTCCAGGTTTAGTGAGTTACCAGGATGCATATTTTATTGATTGGACCGAAATGTCTGACTAGTGTTTGCGATTCAGGGGCAGACTTTGGATACTGTCAATACCAAAGCTGAAAAATGAGATTCTTTAAGAGTCACACTGTTCTCGATTCACCATTCATCCAGGCAAGACCAAAATGTATCACCACATGAAGAGTCATTTTTAGTGGCCTGGGATGAAGGTGGATGTGTCAAAGTTTATCAAGAACTGTGAGATTTGTCAGCAAGTGAAGGCTAAACATAGCAAACCTAGAGGATTGCTACAGCTTCTTCCTATTCCACAATGGAAGTGGGAGGACATTGCTATGGATTTTGTGAGAGGATTGCCAAGAACCTCTCGGAGACATGATTCCATTCGGGTTATTGTTGATATACTGACAAAGTTTGCTCATTTCTTACCAGTGGCCGCACATGACACGTTTGACCAGCTGAGTATATTGTTCGAGTGAGAAATTATTAGATTGGATAGGGTACCAGTAACTATTACGACATACATGCTATGTATACGTCTAGGATATAGCTAACTATGTTGGAGCGTTATGGTACGCGCCTATAGTTTAGTACGGCTTTTCATCCTCGAACTAACGAGCAGACTGAGATATTGGTTCAGGTTCTCGAGGATATGTTGCGGGCTTTTGTGTTTGGAGTTTGGAAGATTATGGGAAAAATACCTACCGTCGTGTGAGTTTGCATATAACAATAGTTATCATGCCAATATTGAGATGGCGCCTTTTGAGGCTCTATATGGTAGACTGTGTTGCTCGCCATCGTGTTGGGCTAAGCCAGAGGACCGGGGAACTGTGGGGCCTGAGATTATTGTTGATCACACATAAAAGGTACGACTAATTTGTCAAAAACTTAGAGGAGCCCAGGACAGACAACGAAAATGTTGGGTTTCGGGGATCATGCGTAACGGGAGTTTTTGAAACCTTTTCGAACATCCCCGAACCATGATCTTATCAATTCCATTAAACTAATGTGCCAATAAAAAATCATACCTTAACAAGAAAAACTCCATGTTTGCCTTGTTTGGTGTTTATCAATTGCTTTAAGACGATGCGAGAAATGAACGTCCTCTATCAGAAACCCACACACTAGCGGATGATCACGATCCAGAGTGCTAGCCCCAAGAATCCTAGGACAAAAAACTCTAACAAAAATTCCTTATGAAAAATCTCTCTTGGGAATTCTCTCTCAAGAAAATCACATGAAAACTGTGACCTTAATGTCTTATTTATAGTACACTAGGTCGAATTGTAAAAGAACTTCATCTTCTAGTCACACTCCAAATAGAGTCCTAGATAAAGTCCAACTCTAAAAAGGATAGAGTCATAGAAAATCTACAATTACTAATCCAATAAGAGTTATAGTTTATCTAAAACTCAAATAAGAATTAAAGTCACACTATAATTCCAATTAGAGTCTTATCCAAAATAGGATTTATTAAGAGACAAAATTTCTAATCATACTAGAAATGTATGAGAATATTAAATCCTAGTCAAAGTAGGATATTTAATGGGAATCCTCAAAATGAGTTTTATCAAATAAAATTAATTAACCCAGGTAATAGTAAATCATGCAAATTCGTTCTTTGTTTGCGACCCAATAGGTTCATACAATGTTGGTAGTGAACCAAAACCAATTTAGTACACGAGTCATAAACGGTCTCTAATAAGGCATTATGACTACCCAAGTTGCATTAAGATCAATCAATTGATACAACCTAATAGACAGTGTATATCATATCCCTTTGTCACACGATATTTTTTGATTGAACATAAAACTTGGAATGTCACCCTTATAGTTCAATCTACTAGTCTCGATCTCTGAGTAAACTTAAATTGTTAAGTGATATTGATCCAATCAATTCACTAGACATGGTCATTTATCAGTCTAACATATTGAAGGACCCAATAGATATCTCTTTAAAAGATAGGGACAAGTTCTATCTTGATCACCCAACATCCATACTATAGTTGAACAATGACTAATCACAATCTTTATAATCATGTGGTTAAAGACAATGGTTGATTGTATCGAATCATTGTGCTCATATTGTTAGAGTCTCTGGTGATCTCAAGTCAAAGGACTAAATGATATAACTCTCATAAGAATTACTTATGACATTGACTATGCAGTGTTCTCATAGCAAGTCAGTTCAGCATTTGTTCCCAACAGATACCTATTATCTTGATCCGTATCCATATACACATAATCATCACATGATTATCAATCAAGACTCATACTAGTCTTAATTTAGTATTGTCCCCAGAATGATAACTGACTAGGGACATTTAGAATAATACAATAATTATCTATGGATACTATTATAAAAGAAACATACATCTGCTTATAATAGTTAAACAAAGTTTGCAGAATTGGCCTATGATACATACCCCGATAGGAAATATGCGGACAAATATCGCAGTGATCTCACATACACTGAGGGATCCTTTGTATATTTAAAGGTTCCCCTAGGAATGTTCTTTAGCGGTTCAGTGTGAAAGGTAAATTTATACTAAGACTCATCGGACCTTTCAGGATTAAGAAACGATTCGGGAAAGTTGCATATGAGCTCGAGTTACCTCCACATATGTCAGGAATTCATCCAGGCTTTCATATATCCATGCTTCGATTAGCTGAGTCGAGAGCAGGTGATTGTCCGACTGTCGATTTGAGTCAAATAGACCTGAGTGAGGATATTTCATATGAAGAGCAGCCTATGCAGATTTTGGATCGATTGGTACGGAACTTGAGAGGCAATTCTATCCCAAAAGTTCTTGTCAAGCGGTAGTTTCACGATGATACGGAACTCGCTTGGGAACGGGAAGACTACATGAGAGATAGGTTTCCATACTTGTTCGAGTCAGGTATAACTCCTAGTTCAAATTTTATATTTTGAGGACAAAATTTTCATAAGTTAGGAATTGTACTGGCTCAAAATCGCTAACCGTATTTAATTCCTTAAACAAGATCAATGACCCGTACTGTGGGACTCACACCGTGATATGTCCATTTACCAAGGCAAGGGGTATTTATTGTGATGTATACCTAGTATATTGTATATGTGTAGACTATTAAGTCATTTTTATACATGTATATAGGTATCGAGACGAGCTGGGACGTACCTCGAATCGCGTGTCAATATGGGACCGAGGTAGCGGCATATGGGGTAAATTTAATTAATTTGAGTTAAATGTGAATTTAAGTTGATTTATAAATGGCTAATGTGGTCACATTTAAATAGAAACACTAAATGTGCCTATAATTAGTTAAAATAAAACAAGAATCATTCGATGTGCATCGAGACACGTGATAACCCATCAAGAGGTTAGGTGTGTCAACATGTTGAGTCACTCAATGGTGACTTGAGGGACAAGTAGGACAAGGTGGTCCATGAGATGAGCCTCGAGACATGTGTGCACACCATGATCAATGGCCAAGGTTTAAACATAGCACTATATATGGTCAAATGGAACATTAGTCGACATTTTTAGATCTTATCTCATCAAGTTTGTAGGAGAGAAAGGAGGAGAAAGAATAGAGATTTTGGAGTGTTTGGAGAGAAAAAGTGTATATTCATTGAAGGCTTAGTGAGGAAGAAGGAGGTCATCAAGTGAGGTAACTCCTCTACTCCATTAACAAAGCTTAACTTGGTGATTTTATGTAAATTGATGTTATGGTTGCTAGTATACATTGGAATGAATGTTAGGGAGCTCATGTAACGTGTATGAGGGTCCCTGAGGTGAAAACATGGCCTATGTATTGCAAAAACTCGGGGTGATTGGCATGAATGAGATAGATGATGTATATGCGTAGAGCGCAGCTCCGTATAGTAGTGGGAAAGGTTAAGTGATAGTTTTCACTGTCGATCGGACGTAGGTCATCTCGACTTAGCTCGTGTCAGTCTATACATCTTTGGCTATGGTATTTACTTGCATTACTTGTTTCAGCAATTTCTTTCGCTACTTTATGTTTTTAAATACCATTCGTTTATTTTGGAAATGTGGCATAGAATTCTCTAGTTATTACTTAAATATCATTATACTCACTGTCTAGTTTGTGACGGTGGGTATAGGTCCATCAAGCAATAGCAGACCAGGAAAGGAGAAAATCGACGACTTCCTCTGAGCATCTCGGCGATTCTCCTATCTCATCATGTATGACTCGACTTTTGTTGTATTATTATTTTACATTGGGTCGTGTGTGTAGTTCCCCATTTTTTAGACTCATATATATACATGCATGTGATGCTTTGTATTCCTGGTTTCCCACACTTAAAAATTTTGAGTAAAAAGAGCTTTCGCATAATCTTTTAATTACAAAAATAGTAAAATGATTAAAAATCTTAATTAACTCTGACATCTAATACTATCTGCACATTTGTAATGACTAATATGTAATTAAGTCTTAAGTGGTTGGAATTAAGGTTTAATTATGGGATTAGGCCGAGCGGTGCCCTGTTTAGTAGAAGGGGTCATTACAGGTACCGCACCATTCAATCAACGACGCCACATCTTCGACGCACGCACAATGTTTCGTACACCTTATAATTGAAAATGTATTAGTCGATATATATATATATATATTATACATTTATGCAAGAACATTTGACGTTTACATGTAAAAAAGTTTACCTGACCCCTCTAAGTCTACGACGATCTGTATGTAGATTGGAGATATAAAAGTGAAGGATCTGATAGACCTGGATCCATTGGTGTACAAACTACAATTAACTTATTTAAAAAAATTAGTCGTGTTGTTTGGAAACTCACAATAACTCTTTCATATAGGTTCAAACAATAACGAATACTTAAACATTTCAATATAATCAAGTTACCAACTTAAGCCATCACAAACAATATACGAAATTGACCATCGGTTTTCATTGGAAGGTTGAGCTTTGCTTGGACAATTTTTTGTTATGTCCCTCTGAATGATAAATGCCACACTGGCTCTTCTTAGTAGGGACTTGATCACGGTCTTTATTAGGACATGTTGTTCTTTTATGTCCTTCTTGATGACATATGCCACATTGCAAGGGCCTCAAGACATTAGGAAGATCCATCTCGTTTTGCCTTCGCGTTCTCTTTGGTCTCCCTCGGTCATGTCTGCACCTTAGGTTCGGTATGATATACGTCGCAAAAGTCTGCCAATATTTCTTATCTAGGATGGCTTTGAAATTAGATGAGTAACATTATGCGTATACATTTATCCTATAGTATGGCTCAAAAATTGAGCGTAGCTCATTCGAATAAAGGAACATGCAGCTAACACGTGTGAGCAGGGGAAACCAAATGATTGCGATTTATTGCAACTGCACACCCGATCCTTTAGGATGACGACTTTGGTATTGTTGCCTTTATGCATGCGATCTCCATGTCTTCCAATCAGCACTTCAATATCACCTATGTCACGATTGATCAAATTGACTTGATGTTTCCTTGCAGATTGTTCATAATGTGTGAGTTTATCCGTGACATATTTTGTGTCAGATAGGCTGTTTGAGATTGCTTCATTGATTTTTCTGTTTATGCCGATTGCGGTATGTCACCAATCTGTAATAAATCATATGAGACATCGTTGTAATTGGTAAAGAATCGAGCCCCTTCAATACACCATTAAAACACTCTAAAATTGACAATAAAACTCGTGCAAGTAATATTACTTCAGCGATAGCTATATAGTTGAATGCAAAACAGAACTTACATTTCATACATACCAACACCATTAAAAGTCATCCATCCGTACCGCATGCCTCCGTTATGCGATTGAATCCATAGTTCTTCGGGGATAGCATTGACATATTGCAGACATTGAGAAGTTCGTGATGATAAGTATGTAAAACGCTCTGTGTATGCATTAGGTTTTCATTTTTGATGTTGAGCAGCTGCTCGAGAAATGATTTTTTTCAAGGGTTTATTTTTGAATTAGGTGTTGAAATTACTGAGCAAGTGTCGCAGTCAATAACGGTGGTATCCCTTTGGGGGACAAAAACTATTCGTTGGGGTGTTGATCGCCTCCAGAATGCCAGGGTGACAATCAGAAATAAGGCAAACCCCATATCTATCAGTCGCGTGTTTGCGCGACATCCTTAAAAACCATCCCCACGAATCAGTAGATTCAGTTTCTGCAATGGCAAATGCAACCGGTAGTATGTGTCAATTACCATCAATAGACATGACAATCATTAGCTTACCACTATATTTGCCATATAAGAAAATCGCGTCAATCTGAAGAAAAGACCTGCAAAACTTGAAAGCTTGTATCGATGCTTCAAATGCGAAAAACACACGACAAAATTGGGGAGACGCAGTTCTTATCTCATCAGCAGCCCATTGTTTATGTGACCACTCGATTCTTGTCCCCGGACTTTTATTATTCACAACCACCAACCATCTTGGTAGTATAACGTATAACTTATCCCAATATCCAAATGCACATGCAATTGTCTTCCTTTTAGCATCTCACATTCACGTGAAGTTTATTTCGTATCTGTATTTTTCCTTAATTATTTGTATTAATGTCTTGATAGTCATTGCTTGATCTATCTGGACAACATTTTGGATCTCTCGCGCAAGCATGTTGGCATCAAGTTAGGTATGACCGCGTTCTACATTGGGATTTGTACTATTGTACGGCACGTCTAATTGTGTGATATCTCATAATTGTGTTTTCTTTTACAAACAAGAAAGAAGACGCCACATATACCCTTTTTGCGCACTTCTACACTTGATCGCCCACGGAGTTGTAGTCGATTCCATTACATGGTATTGATAATGTCTATTAACATGCCATACTTTGACGGCATGTTGTAAGTCTTTTTTGATGTCAAAGCACAATCCTGTTTTTAACTCAAAATTGATATGTCCTACCCAATCTGTTGATGAGAATGTTGGGTTGCAGTGGAGTTAGCGACCTCCCAATCTATTTCATTGTACACCATTAATGGTTGGTGAACTTCATCATCACTTACTTCCTCCATAAAATTCTCTTCATCGATGGCAAACTGCTCATCAGCTTGCACGTTTTCCGCACCTTGAGGTTCATACATTGGGCCATCCATAACAACATTGACGATTTCCCAATCGACAGCTGCTGCTACATCCTCATGGGGACGTACGTCCTCATCTGTTTTATTATTGTCGTCGTCATTAACTTCATCATCACTAGAGGCACTTAATGTCATCATGTAAGGGACTAACAAATCCATCTTACACATCATTACCTTGTGATGATTGCATATGTAGCCTTTCCATCATCAATTTTGTGTCTGACGTGTCAAAATCTTCATCACGGACTTGTGAATGAACCGTAGGTTTCTAAATGAGTCGATTGACTCAAATGTTGAATAGATATCTATCGTTGCAATTAATGGTAAATTGGTCACTGTCGTCCACATCAAGTCGAAGTGTGTCGCATCATGCAGCAATACAGGGACGAAATATTGCTAACCTCCTGGGAGGATTATCACATGATGATAAGTCATCCTAACTAGAGTCTCCGTAGATGAGATATTGAACGTGTTACACATATCATCCATCGATTATCAGCTACTTATCTCAAACTTAACTATTAACACTGCTAGATGGGGCTGCGTTGTACATGATGCCATTTAAACCATTTACAATTTCACCATGCGCATAAAATAGAAATGGAATGTTCCTATGTTCCATGACCTACATAATTTATTGGACATTGATGTAAAAGGATTACACACATGATTACATATATATCAAGTGAAAAAGTTGATTACTAACGAGAGTTAAAGCGCAATCGAACTTTCTGATGTAGAAGATCGTCATAATAGCGCAACTACAAAGCATACTCATTTGTTTGCATCAAGTACCAATTAATAACTCATATTTATAACGCGAACGATAAAAACTACTAAACTAGTTCATAAGAAGCATGTATTTCATCAAAATAAGATCATACTAATTTGTTCCCAAAGACTAATATATATATATATATTTATCATCGCTTATTCTAGACTTTTTTCGTTCCTTTTTTTAAATATCAAACCAAGAACTTTATCAAATTAGGAGGATTTAAAGTGCAATCCAACTTTCTGATGCAGAGAATCGCCTTAATAGTGCAACTACGAGCATACTCATTCATCTGCTTCAAGTGCACCCTTTGTTTGAGTTACTTAATATTTTAAACACACATACCATGCAATGAACATCTCAACCATTTTTTTTTTAAAAAATACCTATGTAACTACATAACATAAAAATTATAACAAAACCAAATAAATAATAATGGAAATATTAATTTTTTGAGCTTACTATTTTCCTCCTCTTTTTGTCTTCAAATTAACATTCATGCAATATAGTTAGTTATTTTATTTAAATGGACATTAATTACTCAAAAAAATATAGTTAGCTCGACTTGTGTGTTTATTGAGGGACACATGATAACAATAAAATAGTTTAACTAAAAAGTTTAATAAAATATGAAAGTTAAACAAAAAAACAGTTTAACAAATATAAATAGGTTCAAACAAAGTTTAACAAAAAAATGAATCCTAAATTAACACTTAAAATAAAATCCAAAACTAACCCAAATCTTAAACTAAACTAAACTAAACTAAACTAAATCCTAAACTATACAAAATACATATGATAAAAAGTTTAACAAAATAATATTTTAACAAAAAAAAGTTTAACAAAACCTTTAACAAATAAAAATTCCTAAACTAACTAGCTAAACGAAACTAACATAAACTAAACTAATAAACTAACTAACTAATTAAACTAAACTGACCAAATTAAACTAACCAAAAACACAGTTTAACTAAAAGTTCAACAAAAAAAATAAGTTTATCAAAAAAACAGTAAATAAAAAAATTATTTACCATAAAGTTTAACCTAAAAATTAATCCTAAATTAACACTTCAAAACAAATTTCCTAAGCTAAACCAAATCCTAAACTAAACTAAACTAAACAAGATCGTAAACTATACAAAATACATAAGATAAAAAGTTTAACAAAACCTTTAACAAATAAAAATTCCTAAACTAACTAAACTAACTAACTAAACTAAACTAAACTAAACTAAACTAAATTAAACTAACTAAACTAAACTAAACAAACCAAAAACACATGTTAACAAAAAAGTTCAACAAAAAAAATATCAAAAAAAGTAAATAAAAAAATGTTTAACATAAAGTTTAACAAAAAAAAAGTTAATCCTAAATTAACACTTTAGTACAAATTTCCTAAACTAAACTAAATCCTAAAATTAAGCTAATCCTAAACTAAACAAAATCAAATCCTAAACTATACTAAACTAAACTAAACTAAAACCTAAACTAAACAAAAATCATATAATAACAATGTTTAACAAAAAAACTCCTTCACCTCCTCCTTCAAGCCGTCACTTCTCCTCTCTCTGCCTTCTTTCTCTCTTCACTGGATCTCTAACTAAACCCTTCCACCAACACCGTTAAATACCAAACTAACCCCCACCCACCTCTTCTAAGCTCCCATGACCTAAACCTAGCTAATACCTAGCTATTACCTACAACCCTAGCCGAAACAGAACACATAGAGAATATATTCTCTATGTTTTCTGTTTCGAGAATAAAAAGACTGGGTACACAGATAGCGCCTTTCCCAAAGGCGTTATCTTGTATCCGAGCCAACATGGAAAGAAGCAAATGCGCTATTCGTGTGCTCTTTCCCGAATGCGTTATTCTTATTTCCCTGGTCCACGTGGACCACCCTATAATATTTACACGAATAACGCATTCAGAGAATGTGTTATTTGTGTTAATCTGTTCCAATCAATCCACGCGGATGTCAACGTGCATTGATATATCCCAATAACACGAATAACACATTCCACGAATGCGTTATTCGCGTCATGTGAACAACGTGGATCGGACATATAAATAGCACTTTTTGAAAAGGCGCTATTCATGTGTCCAAGTAGTCCGAAAACTTTTCTCCCATGATAGCACATTTTTAAAGGCGCATACATTATATCACGAATAAAAAAACCACACTTGTTTTGCTCATTTAAACTATTATGTGTTGTACTTGAGTAATTTTTCTTCAATTTCTAGTGGAGTGGGACGCGTGTGACGAGACAGATGCCAGCTGGGTTCCTCTTAGACGAGCTAGCACAACTCCTCAACTACTACAATCTTAAGGACAAAATTGTCCTTAATGGGCGTGGCATTGATGTGATCTAACATCAACATCGACCCACAGACCTAGAGTCTAACCCTAAAGCTACTAAAGACCTAACTGGACTACCTAACTAGAGGCCTAGATGTATCTCTACTAGGCCCAACTGGATCTTAGATTTTGTTATGTCATTAGGTCCACTATTTTTTATGATACCTAAAAGCAAAAGCCCAATGACGCATGATCCAAAGCTCTGTATTTAAACCCTTGAATTAAAGAAAAGAGGAGAAAAAAGAAGTTATTTATCTATTTTATCTTGTTTGTTGTTCCATCTTCTTTGTCCTAACCTTAAAACCCTATAAACCTTATATCGGCACATCCATCGAGGTATACTGCACGGGGCTCGCCTACTACCATAGTAGTCAACACTCTAAGAGAACACGCTCTTTGGTTGGTTTTTTTTTTTTTTGTCAATAGTTGCATTGTATTAATGTTCTTAGCTCAAAAGACAAACAATCTATTATAGCGAGAATAATAGACATCTTACAACATTGAGGCACGAAACTAAAACCCAACACCACATACACATGGTGATGTGGCAACAAACCTTAACGGACACAACCACCCCTTAAATGAGGACAACATCTCACTAGTGAGTACAAAAAAAAACCCTAGATCTAACCAAGAAAAAGAAGTTAAAAAGACACAACGATTCAAGCAACCGACGACAACAACCACTCAGTGTCGCTCGCCATCCCTCAAGATCGGTCGCGGGCGTTAGTCGCCTTTGACTTGAAAACCCCCACTTAGTTTTTTTCTAATCCTTTGACTCGATCAAGGATTTAGGTGTCAAAAAAGGGTTGTCAATGTGGTAGCGTCGAAACACAAACCTACACAGAAGTTGCCGGATCCATTTGAACAACAAAAAAAAAAAAGAAGAGTGAGAGAATAAAGAGATTGATGGAGAAGGGGGGAGAACATGGAGAGGAGTGGAGAGGCGCATAGAGGAGGGGAGAGGCGGAGTAGGGGAGGAACGCCAAGGGAAGGGAGAGGCGGAAGAGGAAGGGGAAGAACAGAGAACAATGGAGAAAAAGTGAGAAGAGGAAGGAGAGGGGCAGAGGGGTAGGGATGAAGAAGAAGAACATTAGATAATGAAGAAGAGAGATCTTGAATTTAAGGAGAGAAGAGGGGGGCCGGTGGCAAGGCGAAACGGCAACGCCGGCCACCAAACCAGATTTGGTGAAGTTGCGACTAGGTTTCGGAGAGGCGGAAGAGGGAGGTGAGACGAGATGGAGGTTAAGAATCAATAACACATTCGTTTTTGCTTTCTTCCGCTCTTTCGTTGGTTACAAATAGATGTGGTTGGTCCACGCTGTCGCACTTGTTTGATAACTCCGAAGCAATTACAAACGTACCGTTAATAATAAAATAAATTAGTAAAATAAGTTAGGTTTACTTTTTTTTACAAAAATAAGGTAAATCGGGTTTAAGAAATGCGTTATTGGTGGAGCGAAATATTTAACACTAATGGCGCATCCAGAGGATGCGCCATTTGTCCAACGTGGCGTGGCAAAATTCCACGAATGGCGCATTCGGAGAATGCGCCATTCGTGATTTTTTTGCCATGGAAGAAAAAACAAGAATGGCGCATTCTCCGAATGCGCCATTCGTGTTAGGGACCGACCCACGTGGCGGTTCACGTGGCGTGCACGTGGAGCGATCCCCTTAAACTAATGGCGCATTCGGAGAATGCGCCATTAGTTTAAGGTTGCTTTGACGTGTCGGCCACATGGCGCCTCCGTGGAGGGAACCTATTTACGTTCGTTGATCGAACGGTCGATGATCGAACGGTCGAACGGTCGAGTATCATTCTCGAATGATCCCATATTTACGTTCCAGTGGGTTTTATGGGGTTTCGCGCGTATCATTTTTCAGCCTTGATTGGGCTTGGATTACTGCATTCGTTGAGAGATGGCGCCCAGAAACCCATACATTTCACATGAAATGTGGGGAGTGCACTATTACACTCCAGGATGTACAGGTGCAACTCGGCTTACCTATCGAAGGTATGCCTGTAACGGGAACCACCGATACAAACTATGTCGAGGTGTGTGAGAGGCTACTTGGTCGAATTCCACTTGGAGATGACCTTCATGGAAATAAAATAAAAGTCGAATGGCTTGAACGCAACGTACCAGCTATAGATGACGATAGCGATGAGGAGTCGGTCCGGCGGTATGTTCGATCGTACATTCTCCAACTAATCGGTGGTTGTCTATTCGCCGATAAGTCAAATCGATATGTACATTTGATGTTTCTACCTTTACTCGAGGATTTTGACATAGCTGGTCAGTATAGTTGGGGGAGTGCATGTTTGGCTTTTTTGTACAGGGAGTTGTGCCGCGGATCTCGCGCGAGTGCACATTAGGTTGCAGGGGCTTCAATTCTTGTACAACTATGGGCATGGGATAGATTCCCATTCATAGCACAGAGGCGGCTGGGTGTTCCTAGAGTTCGACCCCGAACAATGGATGGAGAAGAGATGCTTAATGATGTGCCTTTAGGACACAGGTAATAGAAATGTTATATTGTGATTCTTTTAATATTAATTACATTTTCATTTTACTAATCATGAGTTTTCTATACAGATGGATCGATGCATTCTCGGTTACTCAAAGTGCAACACACGTTTTATCAGCTTACCGTGATGCGCTCGATTCGCAGAATGAGGATAACGTGGTGTGGCAACCTTATTATGAAGTCATAGGATCTCTTCCTGAATACTGTACCGACGGTCACGGTAGTTGGCTATCGACGTGTCCCCTTATTTGTTTCCACATAGTCGAGTGGCATCGACCTGAAAGAGTTTTGAGACAATTTGGAATGATACAGGCCGTGCTACCTAGTTGTCATTACGACACCCGACTACACCGCATCGAGATGCGAGGACACGTTCGAGAAAATTGGGCGGCTTTTCACGCAAACTATATACAGATGTGGAAAAATCGTGGTGACAGCATAGTCACAGTGGGACAAGAAGAAGGCCACAATCAACAAGACTACATGACATGGTATCGATCAGTCACTAGAAGATTCATTAGACATGACGGGGCTTTACGTGACTATTCGGTAAGCTTTAAACTATTATTCTTCTTTCATCATGTTTTACATTATAAATTGTGTTTACTAACCTCCTATTTTTTTATATCAGTGTAACTTGGTACGTCGACTGCAGCGAGTTTTCATTGACGATGGGTACGATCAAGGTTTTGCTGCGCTTTATGAAGGCATCAAGATTTTAGACGAAGATCATAGGCAAAGGTCAACTCTATGGAATAGTGAAATTGATGTCGGAGAGGGCATAGATGAGGAGAATGAAGACGAAGATGAAGAAGATTATCAGGCCAAATCGAACCGAGATGTGAGAAGAAGAAAAACACAAACACGGACTGTGAGTGGGAGCACTAGACGTCCTCGTCCACCAGGTCCTTCTCATCGGACAGAGACTGCTGCTGAGAGCAGCAAACGTTCCCCTACTCCACGTTCATCTCGTCCGAGAGGGAGAACAACAGAGATTGTGGTGACAAAGAGCCAACGCTTATCCCCACCACGTCAGTCTTCTCATGGGTACATTCCAACATTGTCTCCAATGCAACCAGAACCTTAAATTTTTGTACCTAGCGCGCCGATCATGAATCTTCCTCATTATCATTTTAATCCTTATGCACCCGGGCCATCGTCTTCATATATGGACCATGGCATGCCTAGACATCCAATGTATCCGTCATTGCCTCAACATATGTCGAGCCCATTTACTCCACCATGTTATAATTATAATATGTCATATAGTGGAGATGGCTCATTCATGAACATGTTAAGCATGCCCCCACCGCCTCATGTTCCTCTCGGCCAACCGCATACAGGAAGCCAATTTTTTGGAACGGTTCAACCTCCTATTTTTGGGAGCATTAGTACTACAGGTGAGTCGAGTGAAGCACGAGAGGATGAACATCAATCAACTCGACGACATTCAATGCAAGATCAGCAACCTCAACAAACTCAACAGGAAGTACAAACACAACGTCCAACTCGACATAGATTACGTCCGATTTGCATCACGGAGCAACAACGTCAACGTAACCATCGATAAACCTGTATGATAATTTTTTTTTTTTAGAATGAAATCATACTTTCAAAACTTCTTTATTGCTTTAATTTTAAATTCTACACAAATATATAACGTGGTTTTGGCCTTTACAGTTCTTCATCTACAAATTTCTTCTTATGCTCATGCTTGTGTTGCATGGTTTATAGTAGATATGCATGAGTTGCCCCCTTGGGATACGTGCCTAACGTTTGCCTGGATTGTCAACCTTGAGATACGTTCGTGTTCTTTGCACGGGTTGCCCACCGCCAGATACGTGCGTGTCATTTGCATAGGTTGTCCCCTCGATATACATGCGTAATGTTTGCATGGATTGTCCACCTCAACATACGTGCATGTTGTTGCCAAAGGTTGTCCACCGCCAGATACGTGTGTGTCGTTTGCATGAGTTGGCCCCTCCAAATACGTACGTAACGTTTGCATGAATTGCATGAGGTTGCATGGGTCGGCCACTTCGACATGCGCATCGTTTGCATGACTCCTCTGCCGCAAGATACATGCGTGGCGTTTGCATGAGTTATCCACGTCCATATACGTGCGTGTCTTTTATATCATTTGTCTACCTCGAGATACGTGCGTGATACGGGTTGTCCATATCGTGATACGTACGTGATGCGGCTTCTCCATCTCGATATGTAAATGACGTTTGCATGGGTTTACCATGTCACGACCCAATAATTAATACACGTTTAATTCGTTAATCATGACAAACTGACCAAGACGTGGGACCCGCAGCGAGATATGTGTCATTACCGAGCCACGATGGCCGAGGTAAATGTTATATTTGTTGGTGTTGTGTGCTTTGTGGTTGTTTTTGCTGTCGGTTGTGGTTGTTGGTTCGAGATAGGAGACTCGGACGAACTGCCATGAGCTCAAGGGATGGCAAGTGAGTCATCTCCCCTGCACGATCCCAACTTGGGGTTGGGGTTGGATGCCCAACCCCAGTACAAATGAAAAAAAAAGTTTACGAGAGGAAGAAGATGGGTAGCCCAGGTTGGGCTGCCTCATATGGGCCGAGTTGGGCCGACCCGGGTGGGTTGGGTTTGGCCGACCCGGGCCCGGGTGGGCTGGGTCAGGCCGACCCTGGACCTTTGGATAAGCGTTCGTCACACACCGCTTGGAGTTGAACAAAGTACTCATTTGGAGATTTTGTATAGATGACTTCTTTTGAAAATGAGTCATTTATTTTGTATGGATGACTCCTTTTCAAAAGGAGTCATTCTCGCCACCTCATCACCCACATGCCACAAGGCGCCACATCATCGTCAATGTCTCATTTTCAAAAGGAAACATACCCTACTTTTGGAAATAAAAAGAAACCATCCTTATTTTTGAAATAAAAAATGTTTCCAACCTTATTTTTTGAAAAACCCCTGATAACTCCACTAACACATTTGCGCCAAACACTATAAATATAAACTTACAGAACACATTGAGAGCGAGAAAGAGAGAGAGTGTGAGTGATTGATCGATCGGTTGATTCAATAAGTGCTATCGTTATTGAAATTCACGTTCGCCAGGGCGATCCGCCGATGGGTTCGCGTCCCTCAGTAGACCAGGTATTCCGAGATTACTGCGCTCGAAGAGAGGGAATCATTCGAGCTCTCACTACTGGTAGTCGCATTTCTTCTGCAAATTCCTCTCTTTCCTGAACTGTGTTTTCTTCATTTCGCTTGATTTCATCTGGGATTTCTCTAATTCGCTTGATTTCATCTGGGTTTTCTCTATTTCGCTTTATTTCATATGGGTTTTCTTTATTTTGCTTGATTTCATCTGGGTGTTCTTGTTTTTGCTTAATTTCATCTGGGTCTTCTTGTTTTTGCTTAATTTCATCTGGTTTACTGCTTCTTGGTTTCAGATGTGGAGCAATTTTTCGCCCTTTGTGATCCTAGTACGTTCAATCCAGAGTTCTTGTTTGTTCTTAGTTTAATTTGGGAAAGAAACTGTTTGGGTTTCTTAATTTAGGGTTTCGGTTCTTTATTTTGGTTTCATTGTTGTCATTCAGAGAAAGAAGAATGTCTGTGTCTTTATGGACATCCTGATGGGAGATGGGAAGTGAAAGTTCCCCCGCCCGAACTGCCTCCAGAACTTTCTGATCCTGTTCTGGGGATCAATTTCGAACGAGATGAGATGCCGCGTGATCGTTGGCTTATGATGGTTGCATGTCACAGCCATTCATGGTTGATTGCTGTCGCTTTTTATTTTGGGTTTCATTTCAATCGAAAGGAAAGGTGCGCGTTGTTGCATTTTGATATCTCTTTTGAAATGAATGCTTTGTTCTTTACAATGGTATGTTGGGAGAATGACTTGTTGGTTTCATTGTTTGTTATTCACTTATGATCTATACAGTTGGGAAAAATGCTCTTGAAGAATTTGAGATTTTTTATACTATAAAATGTGTCGTAATCTACCCCTATAGTGTTGAATAATGTGTAGTTCAGATTCGGCGTTACATAAGTCTCTTGGTGTTCAGTATCCAGATTATAAGTCTAAATCAAGGTATCTTTCAGTTCTTGCATTGATTTTCCATTTATAGTTGTGTCAAATATATGTTATGATTTTATAAATAAACATTAATAATGTCCCGGTTCCTATAAAAAAAATATATGTTATGCATATACGCATCATTTTAGTTGTAGAGATAGGCCTAAATATAAACTAATAGTCTTACTTTTCCTTCTTTTATTAGAGATAGGCACAACAGAAGAGTTAGATCAATGTAGCCGACCCCAACTAATTTACAATTGAGGCTTTGTTGTTGTAGAGACAAGGATATAAGTCTTTTAAAGCACATGACTTATCTAGATAGACTTAGTGACATCGTTTGTGCATATCTCTCTGTCCTCACACCACTTAAGCTGAACTCGCTAATCAGTTTTGATTTTCAATGTAATGACTAAGCTTAGGGATGTAATTTTTCATGGCTTGTTCTGATCTTTAAGTCGAACCGACAAACTAGTGTCGTCTGTGGTAAGTGTTGGCTTAGTTTAGGAGGTCGAAAGGAATTACTCGAACTATACAAGTAAAGAAATATTTAATTACATATTCTCCATTGGAAAAGCTTCCCTGGATATAAATTTATTAATAGTGCTATTTGTTACTTCCTTTAATAGGCGAGAGTGAATCACGAATTGCCCCTGTTCCTGACCCTTAGGAAAGGCCAAAAGAGAGTTATATGCCAAGTGGTTCGAATCTATTTCTTTAAATGCTTAACCTTTTTTAAGAGGAGCCTTGAATGAGGAACAACCTTTATCATTGGAGATCTTTAATCTCCTGTAACGCTTAATTTTCTGAATCAATGCTTCAGGGAACTTTAAAATATTTGCAGAAGAAGGTTGGTGGGATTTGTGTCTCGATAAGTAACAAACCTTATGACAACCTCTTTGGAATAATGTTTCAACCATGCGGCGACAATCATTTACTCATCCTCTTTCTTCTTGCTTCCCTAACCTTAGACTAGCCGTCCAAATTGCCTATCCATCTTCTTAAGTAACATCTTCGTATCTTCCCTTTAACTTTGCTATTCCCTTTAACTCTGCAACTGAGGACTTTCATTTCAAGTTTCAACCACTTATAGACAGCCGTTTCCATTTGGATAACTCTTTCAGCTACCAAACTCTCCATTATGGTTTCCATCATAGCATCCTCTCAAAAGCTTTTCTTGCATTTAACATCTTTGACATGGAAAGTTTCAACAACTTGCTTCTAATCTTGGTGAAGTACATACCTATTTTATGCATCTACACATTGAATGTAACTCCTATTATGGGATTCTTGAAGAATTATCTGCTGTTCAATGGGATATACTGATATAGTATTGCATTTTCTTTGGTTTGTTATTTATGAATCTCCTTAACAAAAGGGGCATCTAGAACAGAAAATATATATTATAGTTGTTGCGTCAAGTGTCATGGCAGAAACCTATGAGTTTCGTGCCTTCTTTCCATTAAAAGCTTTTTCCTATTATATGAAGACTGCTGACTCGTTGGTTTGCATTAGATATACCGAATTACCAAATGTTTTTTTGGAACAGTTTCTAAATGAAAGTATAATATTTTTTATTTTTATTTTTTAAAATTATAGGTGGATGCAAATACTTCGGAACATCAGAAGTTCACAGTGGAAGAACCTATTAAACCAAATTAAGTTTTGGGAAAAACAAATGAAATAATTAAAGTAGAATGGTCAACATGAAATAGCTGATTACTAATTGTTTGGGCACCTGTTGTTATGAGTGACACACAATGATAATAACAAGTGAAACGACTCATCCTGAAGTGTCCCATTACTCCCTGAAAACTCTTCATGCTAACATACTGGTTTTGACATGCTTCGTCGGATCTTTTATTTGGGGACTTTGGTCCCTTTGGCATGGGGAGTTCTATATTTTTTCGGGTAGTATGGCAGGTTTCTCAATCAATCTCTGCTTCATGTCTATGATCTATGGAATCCCAAGCTTATATGTTCTTCTAACTTTTCCTGCTTGACAATGTTGTTATAGTCTAGCCTTCAACCATGACTAAAGTTTTGTTTTACAGGGAACATCTGTTTACCCTGATCAATGATCTACCTACAGTCTTCGATGTCTTAGCAGAGACGCTACCTGCAGTCGACGCAGTCTTAGCACAAAATCTGGGGTGTGAATTGGATGGTGGAAATGAATCTAGCATACAGGTAGGAACCATCACTAAATTACTCGTCCCCTCCTTAACACTTTCATCTCTTTGAAATGATTATTTCATTCTATAAACAGAGAACAAGTAATGAACAAGTGAGAAGAACTAGTGATGAGCAAGTGATGAGAAGAACTAGTGATGAACCAGTGAGAGGAACTGGCGATGAGCAAGTGATGAGAAGAACTATTGATAGACTAAAAAGAACAAGTGATGAAAAAGCGAAAAGCATTTCAAAGAAACCTGATAAGGCAACCGGAGAGGATGACAAAGTCCATGATGCTTGTGGGAGTTGTTCAGGCAAGTATGCCGAGAAGTTTTGGGTCATGTGTGACATGTGTAAGAACTGGTATCATTGTAAGTGCGTGCAGATAACTCCCTCCAAGTCCAAAACTATAGGTAAATACATATGTCCTTCTTGCAGAGGTAGACAATAGAAGTTGACAAAGGCTTATTGAAGTTCTGATACATTCATGCGAAAAGGCAGCAATAGAAGTAGGATTGTGCATTACAGTGAAGAACATTTTACAAGTGTAAATGATGTATAGAAGTATACACTTAGTCGCAACAGTGGTTGGCATCCATACTCTATTGGGTTTCCAGTTCTATTTCTACTAGAGTTACATTGTACTTTGGAGTGTTGGATTGCTGTGCGTATTTTGACTGGACCATGAAGCATTTGTTGCTGATTGAATGAGAGACCAATGTCCTTACTTGTATCTTGGATTGGCAAACATTCAGTCAACTCTAATTTTCTTGAATACAAGGTGATAGTGTGATACTTGCATGGAATTTTTTTCTTGGCAGTCTCGCCTTGGCATTTCGATAATAGGGTTACAAGTTTGAGTTAAATACACAATCTTACATTGGCATTTTGATGTAGCCTCCTCTCCAAACTTCAAGTTTTCACTCATGCTTGTAAAAAAAAAAAAAGCTTTACTCGTCATCTTATAATACAAAAGCATCGAGCAACACCAAAGCCTTCTTGGTCTTCCTTTTATAAGCAACTAGTCGTAGAGCTGAGTTTCGTGCGCGGGCAAGACAAAGTATTAATATATCAAATAAAAATTAATTTTATGAAAAGATATAAATAAAAATGAAAAAGAATTTGTTATACAACCTCGACGGTCACCAAAGTATTTTATGATTAGATGTATGACACATCACTTGTCAAAATGCGAGATTTAGGGAGATCGTGAGTTCGACTCCTTCATAAGTCAAAATAAAAAAAAAATAAAAAAATCGATGGTTTCAAAGTAACATCATCCAATTTCTCTTGGTATAGAACCTCATATGGCCACAATCTCTTTTGGAATGATCAAATGTCTTCGAGGATGTAAAAATGGTAGGATACTCACAGAGATTTTTTTCTACACGTACTCATTTTTGAATAATAATATTATATCAATCTCAAACTCAATTATAATATGCATATGGACATCCGTACCCAGTTCTAACCTTATTAAAATTACCATAATTATCAAACTCTTATCGGGGATACAAACTGGTAGAGTACTCACAAAGTTTTTCTACCCGTTTAATGATACTAATATTCAAACATGTCTCTAATTCGATTATAGTATGCATGTATGTTAATGTAAGAAGAAAACATTTAAGTTAGAAATTTATAAATGAAAAATTAGTATCCTATCCCCTATCCTTCATAAAGAGTGATTATTATGTGATCTTTGTGTCATGTCATTGAGAGCAAAAAAAATTGAAAAATAAGCTAAAATACGAAGTTCTAGTTTGTGTTATGTTGATATTAATATAAATAGATTAGGCTTAAAAAACACATATATTATACTATACATATAAAGAGAGATTTAAGCGTGTTATCTTGATCATAAAGCGAAGCAAACAAAAAATGAAAAAAAAAAAGCTAAAGTAAGGAGGTTTAATTTATGTTGTGTTATAATTAGCGAAAGCTCAAAAATAGCCCTAAAAAAAATGCGAAATTCTAAAAATAGCTACAATATTAAATAAAACAGATACGTGAAAAAAACATGAAAAAAAAAGATAATTAAATACCCCAAAAAATAGGCACACAATAAAATATAAACCCTTGTAAAAATTAGAAACTCAAAAAAAATTGAAAATAATTATTAATTTGTATACTCAACTAAGTATATATTAGATTAGGTAGTCGCGATTTATTTTTACGTAAGTATTTATTAGTTACGTCCGTGTTCGAGTTACCTAGTTAAAAATTATTATTAAGGTTTAAGTTATATAGGCCTTGTAATTGTATTGAAGAAAGAAATAAAAGCATTAAGTTTTACTTCTCTCAAGTTCATTTATAGGAGAACCCAAACCTTTTCGAATTAAATTCCTTATTAGTGCACACACATCTAAATGATTTCAAATTAAAAAATGGTCGGCTACCCACCTTTGGGCACCGACTTAGATGCACTTACTAATGGGCATGCGAGCGTGACTTACGTCTCGATGTGCATCATATAGTCTTCACCCATGGAGGACCCTAACTCATGGCCAAAGTGGGTCAATATAGCTAGCAACCTCCATAATATTTATACAAAACATATTGCAAAGATGTTGATTACTGCTGATTCATGGACGTTGAGAGCAATATTGATTGCAAAGATGTTGTAACTGCCGATTCTTTAGAAGCTGTACACGTGGCAGGTCCACGCTGTCCCCCATCTTTGGTTGGTTACAAATACAGCTGGTGGCGCGGAAACGAACACACTCGATCAGCTCTGCTTTGTTCCTTACTGATCGATTGAAGTTGAGTGAGGGACTTTCAGTGGCGATTCATAGATGGCTTCAACTGCAGCTGATGCCTTCCTAGACTTCTTACGTCGAAGGACAGGACTCGTTGAAGCTCTCACTACTGGTAGTCATCGTATTTCTTCCTCAAATTCATCTGGGCATTCCTTATTTCACTTGATTTCATCTGGATTTTGGTTATTTTGATTGATTTCATCTTTTGGCTATTTTGATTGATTTCATCTGGGTTTTAGTTATTTTGATTGATTTCATCTGTGTTTTCTTGTTTTCTTGGTTTCGATCAGATTTAGATGAATTTCTTGCCCGTTGTGATCCTGGTAAGCTGAAGAAAGGAACTTTTGGGATTTCAAGATTTGGGATTCTCATTGTTAATCTATTAATTTCAATTTGAGATTTCAGAGAAAGATTGCTTGTGTCTTTATGTGGATGCCGATAATGTGAGCTGGGACGTGACTTTTCCACCTCTGGATGCGCCTCCTCCAGAGCTTCATAAGGCCGCCCAGGGACTCATTTTCGAGCGAGATAAGGGGATACCGCTTAGCGATTGGCTTTTTCAGATCGCGCTTCAGTGCGATACATGGTTGAAGTCTGTCGCTTCTCATCGTGGGGTTCGTTTGGACAGGGCTGAGAGGCAACTTACGGTTCCTCTACTTAATTATCAGTTTCCGATCTTTTAGTAGATCTTTAGGAGCTCATATCATGTTAACTGATTATATATGTGTTTGAAGATTTAGCTTCTTTTATTTGACGGTGGTGGACTTAATTATTGGTAGAACCAACAAACTAATGCTGTTTGTGAGTAGTAGGGACTTAGTTCTGTCTTATATTTGATAGAGTAGGTTTCTCAATCAATCTATAGTTCACGTCTATCCGAATTCCATCCTTATATGTGCCTTTTTAACTTTTTCCGCTTGATGTTGTTGTTGTTGTTTTGGTTTAGCCTTTAACCTTGATTAAGTCCTTGCTTCACAGGAGAAGTCTGTTTATTCGTATAAATGCGAGTCCTACAGTCGTTGATGCTGTGGCAAAAAATCTGAGGCTTATTTTTGGTAGGGATGAATCTGAGGTATGCATAAAGATATGAACCACCACAAGATTAATAGCTTCTCTCCTCCTTTACCATATGATTGTTCCATTTTTAACTCTTTGAAATGATTCTTTCATTCAAAGTAGCTGATGAGATAACTGGACAGGACAAGGAAGAACATAAGGCATGCGGGAGTTGTTCAGGTTTGAAGGAAAGTGAATTTTGGATCAAGTGTAACAGGTGCGGGAACTCGTATCATGGTGATTGCATCCAGATAACTCCTACCATGGCCAGAAAATTAGGCAAATATAAATGCCCTTATTGCAGACCTAGAAGGTAGCAGCGGACAAAGGCTTATTGAGTTTACTTTTATGTGAATAACCAACAGCAGAGGTAGAATTGTGCATAGGTGTCTTTCATGGTCGACTTACAGTGAGGTTTTTACTAGTGTAAATGATATAGGTACAGAAGTATACACAGTCACAACAGTGATAGACATGTCAATCTCCTGGGTTTCTAGTTTTACTTCAATTTTCTGTGGCTGCATTTTTTGGACTAGAAGCTCATCTCAACTTTGTAGAGTAGGATTACTGTTTGTATGTTGATCAGACTATGAAGCATTTTCCATTGACCGAATGTGAGATTTGCAGATTGTTCAGAACAGTTCGAGGATCAAATAAAGCTGTTCTGTGCTTATATACCCTGGGACGTAAGCCCCACTGCAAGTCTTGTAACTTTTTTAGGATGAGAATTTTGGATGGTCTGTGTCTTACTTTTGTATCCTGGATTGGCAAATATATTCAACCAACTCTATTTTTCTTGTATAACTAAATGAAAAAAATTCTTGTAGTTGTTCTTTGGGTCCTTAGGAGGCTTTTAATTCTTGTGCTGTTAGAAAGTTCATTCAGTTGTTTTTACAAGTGTAAATGATATAGGTACAGAAGTATACACATAGTCTAGCACTAAAAAAGAAGTTTTGATGGATCAAGGATCAAGTCAGTTTTTTGATGAATGAAATATAAAAACATATGCTTGTTCAACATCTGTGCCATGTCTATAATATTTCAAATCAGAAATTGTACATACATCAATTTGTAATCCCAGTGTCACTTATATATCTTTTGCTCTGCGACTACTTTTTTTGTGAACTTTCGATTTGACTAATTCCATGGCTACCCCAACCTCATACCTAGAGAGACAACAAGGGAATATAATATGTAGCTATGAATTGAAGACCTTAATTTGGTGTTCTTGCAGATGTTTTCTTTGACGAGTTACTACTCTAACCTTATATAGATATAGCTCAAACTTGCGATATTTGTAAATAGATTTTCGAGAAACCTAATGAAAAGTGGAATTCCAAAGAAGAACAGTTGAATTTCTTATATCGTGATTAGTTGAATTTCTTATATTGTGATTGGGTTTTCAAGATCAAGAGCCATATCAGAATTATCAAGATGAAATTTAAAGGGAAAAAAACAAGGAGAGAATCCTTTTGTAGATTGTGAATATGTGACTGTAAGTGACCGTTGGTGATTTGGCGAGAAATTTCAAGTGACTGGAACTTGAACTTTACTAAGTGACCGTCGGAGTCTTAGAGATACGGCGGGAATTTTGTTGTGTCCGACGCCAACCGCAAAGCCTAATCCATGCTCATAAACTGTTGGGCCAATATGGGGGGTGACCATCCTTACCCAATTTTTTTTCATTCACAAGACTCGAACTCGAAATGACTTAGTTTGCTTAGAAGGACCAAGTCTTTTATCACTTGGGCCAACCAATTGTTAAAAAAAAAAAAAAAAAAAAAAAAAAAAAAAAAAAAAAAAAACGTTATTTAGAAGAGAGAGTGCTTTTCTTTGTACATTCTTATTTTATTTAGTTTTTCCCCAAAAAATCCTAGAATTTATATTTAATCCACTGTTTTATTATTTTAACTGATCCATCTATTTTTATTAAACTCTAACTCCCTAAATGTTTTTTTTTTCAAAAAAAAAAAATAAAATAAATATATATATATATATATATAAAGTAATATAATAAGCACCAATCTTAAGATTTTTTTTCGTGACATGAAATCACGAAATTGTCCTTTTTTAATTTTCACACCTTCATCCGTCCCTTACTTTGTTCTCTCTCTATCCCCATTTCGTTTTATAGCAAAAATACAATTATGTCCCTATTGTTTCTGCATCCAACTCGAAATCAATTTATTGTTGTTTGGGCACCCTATGAGATTGCATTTTGAATTAACCTGTTAACTATGTACTGATGTACATCATATAGCGTACATAAAAGTAATAAATAGTTAAACATTCAAGGTACATAAAAGAGCTTATTTGGTTTGTTTTCTCATCACATAATAAACAATGTGGTGAAACCAAGACTCCTACCATGATTTGCTTTTCTCCCATTTTAATCTAATAAGCAGTGCAATATTTTAAGGTATTGTGTTTTTTAAGTAACGAATATTCTTATAATTAGATGTAGACTTGAATTTATTTAACAATACATATTTATTATAATAATTATTTGCAAGAATGTTTAGAATATAAGCAAGCTATTTTTGTCACAAACCAAGTAAGCTATTAAATCCAAATAGTTATAATTAATTGTCAAAAAAGTCAAATAAAAATGTATACTACAAAACTTTGTGTGTTTAGCGACATTAATTTACTCATTTAACGACACTAATTAGTGTTTATAAATTTTACCGACGCATCATAAAGTATCGCTTCTTATGTTGGTAAAAGCGATGTCGCTCTATTTTTTTATGACACAAAAGGTATTTATTAGTAACATTCATTTAGGACACCTTTGATATAAGTGTCCTTAAAGTGATGACGATTGTTGTCTATGTGTCTCCAATTTTAGGACATTTATTTCTTATGTGTCTTCAATTTAAGACACTCTTTGTATATGCATCCCTAAATTAAGAACACTTGTAAGTTTAGCATCTTTGAATTGACAACACTTGTGCGCTTAATGTCTCTAAGTTGACAACTCATATAGATTTAGTGTTTTTAAATTGGCAACGCATGTATACTTAGTGTCTCTAAATTGACAACACATGTACACTTAATGTTTCTAAATTGACAATGCATGTGCACTTAATGTGTAACAACCTATTTTATTAACACCGTTATTATTATTTAATTACAGATTAGGATGCCAGCATGGACCCACATGAAACCATAGATAGGCTAAGGGCATACTTGACTAGGTACTAGTTATATATTGTCTGATTAGCCGCTTTTATTGCGGTGTATTTCATTTAATATTGCATAAATCATCGCATGTTTGTAAATATCATGTTATGTCGAGTGAGATGGTGTGACGAGTAATCGCCTCGTAAAGCATATCGACGCGAGTATCAGATAAGTGTAGTATGGGCACACTAAGTTTTATAATACTAACTTGAATAAATGAATAAAACCAAGTTGATTATGACATAAAATGGATAATCAAATTTTAGGCTAAGTCATAATAATTGGGTACATCAAAGTTTGGTTCACCTTGAGATGCGTGTCGAGACGCAGGACACTGGATGCCGAGTAGTCGAGGGTTAGTGGAATCACAATCGGGTTAATTATGAAATGAAATACACTAACTATATTATGGTTGTACCTAAGTTTGTTATTTAAAAAGAACTAAATTGATTTTCCTATAGTTTGATAAAATTAAATAAAGGACAATGATGGGCATTGGGACAACCTAGAATGTGTATATTAATATGTGTAGCTAAGTTGTGTCAATTGGGAGATGAACAATTTAAGCCAAGGCCCACATGATTTTCCTTGAGATTCTCTCACACAATAGATTCCATCACAACCTATAAAAACCACACTTAGTGGAATTATTGTCAAAACCACTACACATTTTCATGCAATTCACTTGAAAATCTCAGCAAAATTAAAGAGGATTTTCAAGTTAAAATTGGGATCAAGGGCTAGATTTCTTGAAGATCAAGAGATCAAGCACAAGGTAATGCACCATCTCTCCATAAATTTCGTCTTCTTCAATTTGTATATGTCTAGGAAAATGAGATTTCGAAGATTTGGTTTTAATAGTGATTCGTGTTGCTGTTATTATTATTGTGATTATTATTGTTGTTGGGTTGTTGTTGTGGATGATAATTAGAAGATAAGAGAAGAGAAGGAAAAAAATGTGGTCATTACAGAGGCATAGACGAATTGGGAAGGGATCGAACGCACGCTATTGCTTGCATACGAATAAGCCTGGGCCGAGATTTGGACAAAACTGGGGCCAGCCAAATCGAGCCTGGTTAAGGTGGGCCTAACCCCATAAAACAATTAAAAATTATTTAAATATAAATAAATAGATAACAATTATAGAAAAACCAAAAAAATCAAAGAAAATATAAGAAATTGAGAAAAAGTTAAACATTGGATTTTAAGAATTTTCGAATGTCTGGCACCCTGGTGTAACTCGAAAATTGTGTCATAACTAAAAATTGAAATAAAATTTAATTTTTAGTTTAATATTAATAATATAATTTAATGTGGCTCTAAATCAATTAAAATGATACATTTAGACTTCAGGGGACTAAGGGGACCGTAGCTCAGGTATCGAGAGCTAGGAATGGTTGGATTCGGGTGTCCGGAGTAGTTGGGCGCATGTTTGAGATTTTTAAAACTCATAGGGACATCACTTGAGTATTTAATTGTTATTTTTATATTGCTTTTACCTATTCTTGCATACCATTCTATTCTACATTATTTTGGACGGTTAGTTGAGATTGCTCGCACCGGTACATTTGTTGTGTGTTTATGAAACAAAACTATATCACATGTAACTAAGCCCTTTGGTGAATTGCGACTCGAGTTGCTGACTGGTGTACGTTTCAGTGAAGCGTAGGATTAGGCCAATCACCACGAAGAACCAAGTGAAATAGTAGTGGTGGCACCTACTGAAGGGATCTTAGGGATTCAAAATACAGTTTAGTCTGATCGGGACAAACACACATTTTATCCATTTGTTATGTATGTATGCGTTGATCCATTTACAATTGCCTATTTATATTTCTACATGTTTATTTAACATTTTCTTTGGCTTCTTATTTCCTTAAATGCTCAGTGAATCTCCTTGAAATTGTACTCACTAGACTTGTCATCTGTTTTGTTGTGATGGTTGAGTGCATATCTAATATGAGCAGGGGCAAGAAGATCCTACGCGACTATCTCTGATCACCGAACATGTTTAGCTTGTTCATATTTTAATTTATTTTGGGTATCGGGAGACTAGAAAGACATTGTAAATGTATATATGCTTATGCTTATCTTTTGGTATCACGTCGCCTTATATACGAGTACTCCATTTTCAAGTTTTCTACGTTATGACTTATGCTCTATGACACACGACATATATATACATATGTCATGTTTTTATGTTAGTTTAAGACTTCCATTGTTGAATTATTTCTAATAAATTGTAATTTGTAAAACACCAAGCCATATGTATAACTCTCAAATTTTGAAATTTAAAGACAGTAAACCTTAAACATAAATGACTTAAAAAGGAAATGTGCATAATTGGTTTACAATATAGTGACTAGACAACAAGTTAGCATGCACACTGAGGATGCAGGCGTGGCAAGTGACACCAGCGGGGTGCGCGACGCTACGGGTCAGTGACGTGGATGTGCGACAAGGCCCACTGGGTAAGGGGCAGCACTAACTTTGCAGCCTCGGGGTGTGGGGCCGCTATAGTTGGTATTAGAGACTTGGTTCAAAGAACTTAGGGAAATAACAAAATAGCATAAAACTTAATAAATAAACCTTAGATGTGGAAACCCGATGTACTTACCGTAGAACCCTAGTTGGGAAGTGATTGTGAGATGGGTAGAGTCAGTGTGTATATGCGTATTATGTTTTTATTGTATATTATATATTATACGTGTATATATATCGAGACTGATTCGACACACGATTCTCAATGCAAATCGCAATGGATGGATAGTCTACTACTCTACTAGAGATTGGTCAGAGTAGCGATCCGACAGGGCCATGTCACGACCCAAATCTATAACCCCGTTTTAATTCCTTAATTAGGATCATCGACCCTTGACGTGGGACCTACATTGTGACACGTGCAACGACCGAGGCATGTGGCCGAGGTATATCGTATTTTTGTATTGATGTGTGCCTAGTGTTATGTATTGTGTAGACTTACTAAGTCGGTTTGTACAGTTGTAGGCGTTGAGACGAGAGCGGGGACACGGCTCGAGTAGCGTGCGAGCGAGGAACCGGGTAGTTAGCATTTTGGTAAGTCTTATTTAATACTAATATGAAATAAGGAATTACTTATAAGCCTATGGTTGTGTTTGTCAATGTAAATCACATTAAAGGCATATAGTTGAGTAAATTAAATGGAAAGCATAAGATTGGTCTAGAGATACACATTGGCACATCTAGGAACTAGGTGAGTAATGAAATGGTCTCACTTGAGGTGGAGTTAGTGGGATATATGACAAAGGTGGACCATTAGATATTCCTAGGGATACATAAATCCATGAAGATTAAGGGCTAGGAAGGAACATCACCTTAATATATATTATTAGTGATCAAACAACATGCAAACCAAATCACTCATTCATTTCTTTGCTAGAGAAGAAGAAGGAATTGCTGGAGAGGAGTGAATCATCAAAGTGTTGAAGGAGTCCATTAGAGTTGGTGAGAAATTCTCAAGCTAGGGTACTACATCAACTAGGTAAACATCTTTTTAGTTGAAATTAGAACAAGTTCTGGTTTTAGGCTAATTTTAGATAGTAGATGATTGAGTATTTGCAATTAATTTATATATTTGGGTTTCTCATTTCAAGCTGATAATCTAGCTATATTGAAACTCTTAATTTGGTTTTGAAATCATAAAGATATTAATTTTTGAAGTTGCAACACCAAAACTAGAATTTTGCATGTTGTATTAGGAATCAACCTGGGTAATTTGGTCATAATCTACCCATTTTAGATCCAAATTGATCCAAACCAGTGGCATTTTATTTAAAGAGGAAGAACTTTTCTTAACTGAAGGTATTTAGATTCAAATGTTTCTATGTCCAAACATGCTCCACAAGTAGGTGTTGGAATTAAAAAGGAAAGTTTTGAAACTAAATCAGTTAAGAGCATAACTCCCTAACTACTTATCCAAATGAGCTGATCTTTTAGTATGTTGTATTTGGATAAATTTTCTGCCTTGTGACCACAATTCACATTTTTAGGAACTATAGATTGGGAGAAACAGATTTTCTAAATCCGCTGGTCGGATTCAATTCCAATTAGACCTATGTCTAGTAAAATCATGATATCTCCTTGATTCTAAATCAGAATTTTGCAAACTAAACCTTTCTGGAAAGCTAAGAGAGAGACCAAAAATAATTGTTGTGGTGGAAGATTTTGATATTTTGACCATTTCATGTCTAAAAACTGCGTTAACGTGTAGGATTGAAATTGAGACTTAATTTAGTCTTTATGGACTGAATTAGGAAGATTGATTTAAAGTCTATTGAACCAATTTAAATACACAATAAATACCACTAAATTGAGCTTAAACCCACATATTTGAACTAATGAGATACCAAACTTAGGAACCTAGAAAAAGGGTACAGGAGATCGAATACAAGATTTGGAGTATCGGGAGACCAATAAAGCTAGGACTTTACTTTGTTGTTGTGAGTATACCCAATGACACCTTTACTTGACATTTCATTTCTATTAATTGTTGTCCTTGCATAGTCCTTTTGACTATTTTTCCTTTGTATTCTTATATCATGTGCTCTTTGTGTCTATGCTTACTTGATGAGTCTAGTTTGCATGATATCCATTCATTTGATTTGATTCATGGATTCTATCCCATGCTATGTCTATTCTTGTTGTTTTAAATGTGAATTGAATGATAAATAACATGCTATTAGGCTAGTGAATATCTTATAAATGTTTAAGAGGACTTGTATTCCTTATTTGTTTAGGCGTGTAGATGTGTCTATGCCTTGACAATCCATACTTGGTATTATTTGAAATTTTAAAAGTAGTTTTTGCATTTAGGTCTCATACTCGATCGAGGTGTGCGCGACTCGCGGGTTAGAGTCCCTGGGGATGTCGACACGTGATACCTGACACTGTATGACACACGGGGTTAGAGTCCCTGATGTGGTCTACACACCGGGGTTAGAGTCCCTTGTAACACTTAGGTTAGAGTCCCTTTGTATATATGATTATTGAGTCGGAGTGACACGTTTCACTGCCAATTGGACCTAAATCACCACTACTTAGCCTAATGTAAGTATCACTTGTTTAACTCTGGTATTTACTCGCATATGGTTTATTTTCCAGTTTTCCCATTTATATGCTTTTAAATACCATTTGAATATTTGGAAATGCAAATTAAACTTGTTATCGGGATTACTGTTTTATTCTTGTACTCACCGTCCTTTTGATGACGGTGGGTGCAGAGTCGTCTACCAGCAGGACGGGCAAGGAGAAGATCGGCGATGATCCCTAAGCCCACGGCGCGTCACTACGCATCGATTATAGGTTTTCTTTTATTATTTTGATTGTATATGTTATATATGTCTTTCAAATACTATTTGGGTTGTATATTGGGTTGAGCGTTAGTTTCCTCAACTTAACTTATACTATTTTACTGTTTCACTGCATTTTGAGGACTTTATTTATATATGATGTCATTTCTGGTTTTCCACACTTAGGATATTATAAATGGCTTTTGCATAAACTATTAGTTGCTTCCGCATAACCAATAAGACTTATGCTAATTAATTAATTTAATAAAAGTTTTAATTAACTCTAAATTTTATAAACTGATAGGACTAGTGTATTACTTATCCCGAACACGAGAAAAGAGGCGTCTAGGTTGTAAAGGCTGACTAATACGTAGTTAAGTCATGCGTGGATATGATTAGGGCTTAATTACGGGATTAGGCCGTGCGGTGCCCTAGATCACGACAGAGGGGCGTCACAGTTGGTATCGAGCCTAGGTATTAGAACCTTAGGGATAAATAAGAAAAACACGAACTCATATAAAACACAAACCTTAGAAGTGGAAACCAGATGATCCTTGCCTAGGTACTATTTTGTCGGGAATTGAGTGAAGGTGAGTTGGTGATTTCTTATATTTACGTGTTAGTTTCCATATGTATATATATGCGTTATGCCACGTAGTAGCTAATTCGCGTTCGCTATCCACTTGAAGACACCAATGGGGGATTCGCGCGAGGCTGGAGACACCGGAGCTAGCTACAGTCAGCCTCCATCATTTCAGTTGATAATTTTTAGATGATATCTGACCGGACGACTTCTTAGGAGCGACATATCGCCGATTTCATCGCTTACATGTCGGCACAGATTCCTGCACTGGTTTCGACCGCCCCCGTCACCACAGCTAGTACTACAACACCCCAACCATGAGACGCAACACTACGAGAGTCGTATTGCATCTAGTAGAGAGATGGAGACTCTAGGTAGCGTTGTATGTAGTAACGAAAGAGTTAGGGACCCATATTATAGGAGATACCGGTTGTTCGAGACTTCCATATTTTTCCCAAAGGATTTACCTGGATTACCGCCACCACGAGAGGTAGACTTCATCATCGACCTAGTACCGGGTACCAGACCGATCACGATACCGCCGTACCGCATGGCTCCGAGGGAGTTAGAGAGTTGAGAACTCGGCTTAAGGAATTTGGGGGAGAAGGGACTCATCACACATTCGATGTCACCGTGGGGTGCACCAGTTCTATTTATGAAGAAGAAGGACGGATGTTTGAGACTATGCATCAACTACAGGCAGTTGAATAGAGTGATAGTCATAAACAAGTACCCCATTCCGCAAATAGACAATTTATTTGATCAGCTAATATGAGCACAATTTTTCTCCAAGATAGACCTGAGATTGGGGTATCATCAGCTTAGGATCGGAGATGAAAATAGGTCCAAGACAACATTCAGCACCATATACGGACACTACCAATTCACGATCATGCCATTCGGGTAGATCAACGCAGCGGAGATCTTCTAAACCAGTTGAACGAATCCACGAACAACTCGATCTAGGTCAGAACTTAAGCCAAAGTTCGAAAATTCTTTTATTCAAGCAAAAAATTGTGAATTACATCCAATAGGTCGCTTGAATAGTGAAACCCTAAAATTTGCCAAAAATAGTAAAAAGTCCAAAAAGCCCTAAAAGCCCTAAACTGGAAACTAGACGAAAAATAGAAACAAACACCGCAAACGGCAATAAAAATGGAAATTCCTAATGAAAGTTATAATCTAAACAAAATTTTCCTAAAATAACAAAATTGCCGTTTCGGAGGCCAAAACGATGGAATTTCGCCGAAAAACGTCGTAACCACGGCGTAGCAGTGACTCGTGATCTCCACGCCGTTTCCAATCAACCCATGCCCCCGGAACGTCAAAACTCAAACGCCCGAACTTCACCGAAATTACAAAAATGCCATCCTATCATATTTTTTCCTATTTTTCCAAGAATTTGCAACTAATTCTTGGACTTCATCATCATCCTGTCAAGAATTTGCAAACTAATTCTTGAACTTCATCATTATCTTGTCAAGAATTTGCAAGCTAATTCTTGGACTTCATCATTCTCCCCGGGGTGGACAGAATTCGCCCTCAAATTGTCATCATCAAACATACCTCCATAATAGGGAACAATATGTTTGACATTATATACATCAGCCGTGCGAATGCGACTTGGCAACTTCAATCTGTAAGCATTATGATTAATTTTCTCAAGAACCTCCATAGGACCAATCTTCTCGAATGACAATTTGTTGTAATCACCCACATAAAAGCCAATCACGTTACTAGTGCAGGTCATGCTGTTAGCCAGAAGTAAGAGATGGTCTTTCAGAACACCTTTAGCAGCCATCTTAACAAACCTTGACAGTCTCTCAACAACTTGATCAAACACACGGGATATGCCAACCAATTCTTGCACTTGTTTGATAGCATGTGGAATAGATCTCTTCTTGTCTATCAAGTGGAAAACAGGAAGGCAGGTGTCCATCACAATCCTTCAAGTTTCACCGCTTCCTTTCACGACAGCTTTCTTGAGCACCACTTCCACAGCCGTTTCACCCTTTCTTGCTCTGCCAGGATTTCTTACCCAATTTGATGCATCTACACTCCAAATTATGGTGGCTGCTTCTACACGAGGATCACCTTTCATAACTATTTCTAGCAGAACAGGCAATATGATATTAGCCATAAGAAGTGAAACATTTTCCAATGCATCGCCAATTGAATCCATCCACGAGAACTGCAGACATGGAACCAGAGACAATTCTGAATCACATGATTGTTGAAAACAACAACACTCACTGACAGTAATCTTGTTGATTGCTCTATTGTCCACGCACATCCGCCAGAAGCCATCTTTCTTTGGTGTAAGGAGGGCTGGTACTGCACACAGACTCAGACTTTCACGGATGAATCCATTCGCAAATAACTCTTCAACCTGTCAGCGCAACTCCGCATGCTCACTCGGACTCATTCAGTAGTATGGTCTATTAGGTAGTGACGCCCCAGGTTTAAGGTCAATCCGATGCTGAATATTACATAATGGTGGCAGTCCTTCTGGTATCTCATCAGGGAAAACATCACAAAACTCCTTCACAATAGGAATTGCAACTTCAGGAACATCAACATCTCTATCTATCTCCTTTCCCATCAAGATGTAAATTATCTCAGAATCCTTTAATTCATATTCAAATCTTGCCAAAGACAGCAAGCTGTTAGATTCTTTAGTAGGCTTAACTTCCTCCGGATCCTTGGCGGGTACTAGCACAATCTTCACTCCCTTGAACATAAGGGTGTATTTATTGGCTCTGCCATCATGCATAACTCCTCTATCAAATTGCCAAGGACGTTCCAGTAACAAGTGGCAAGCATCCATAGCCACAACATCACACCAGACTGAATCCTTGTAGTTAGCACTAATAGAAAAAGTCACCAAGGCACGCTTCGACACCTTCACCTCACCACCCTTCTTCAGCCAAGCTAGCTTGTAGGTCTTGGGGTGTTGTTCATTTGCAAGGCCCAACTTCTAAACCGCTTCAACTGAGACGATATTCTCGCAACTGCCTACATCAATCATGAACCTGCACACCTTGCCTAAGATGGTACACTTGGACTAAAAGATGGTATTCCGCGGCCACTCATCATCAACGACAGCTCTAGGAGTCATACAAGAACGCCTCAAAGCCAAGGCAGTACCCACATCTCCAGTCATGATCTCCTCTTTTGTGTTGTCAGAAGTATCAAAGGCTGGTTCTGCAGTGATGTTGGCCTCTTCCCCGTCGTCTTCCTCTTCATTCTCAATAAAGAGAGTCTTCTTCCCTTTACATTCTGACTTCCTATGACCAACTTTGCCCACAACCGAAGCATTTAATCCCACTAGTGCTAGATCTATTCGTGCGACTAGTAGGGTTAATTGCAGTGGTATTACATCTAGTATTGGTTGTCCCAACACTAACATTACTGGAAGCATTACTCACACCCCGACGATGTTGTTTCTCCACCAACAATGCTCGCTGGTGCGCTACAGATAAGGAAGCGGATCAAACATGTTGACGACATCTTGGATCTGCACCCTTAGTCCACCAATATACCATGCCACTAATTGGTCGTTAGTCTCCTGCAGTTCGTTTCTAGCGACTAATTGATAAAACTCGGTAGTGTAATCATCTACTTACTTTGCCCTTTGTCTCAGATTCTCCAACCTCTGATACATAAGGCGTTGGAAGTTGTAAGGCAAGAACTCAGCCCGTAAGTGCTTTTTCATCTTCTCCCACGAGGTAATCTTCGCCTTTCCATTCCTATTCCGCATCAACTTCTGCTGTTGCCACCAAGCCCCACCCTGTTGCGGAATCTGGTCGCAACCAGTTGCACACGCTTGTCTTCGCGCATACCTTTGAATTCTAGGACTTCTTCAACTGACGCTAGCCACTCCAAGAATTATTTCGGTTGAAGGGTGCCATGAAATTCTGGGACATCCGTCTTCATCCTAAACTTCCAGTGCATGCGATCATCCTCAACTGCACGCGGCCTGTAGCGCCTCCTCGGTGCCTCAACATACTCATCCTCCCCTTCGTTAGAAGAATCTCCTATTGGTTCATCACCAACAGGTTCCCTTCGATGGTTACAGACATGATACATATTCTGACCCAACAACTGATCGATTCTGACAGTTAATTTTTCTACCACCGCGCCCATGCGTTGGTCAATTATTCAGCCGATTTGTCGATTCAGATTGTCACGGTCATACACCTCCTCGATACACTGCTGGTTCCTCTTCCGCGGCATGATTTCTCCAATCATGCTGAAGCGGGCTCTGATACCAACTAACGCAACGGAGATCTTCTTAACCAGTTGAACGAATCCACAAATAACTCGATCTAGGTCAGAACTTAGGCCAAGTTCAAAATTTTTTTTATTCAAGCAAAAAAAACGACGAATTACATCCAATATGTCGCTTAAATAGCGAAACCCTAAAATTTGCCAAAAATAGTAAAAAGTCCAAAAAGCCCTAAAAGCCCTAAATTGGAAACTAGACGAAACATAGAAACTGATGGGGCATGTGCTCTAGGTCAATCCATTAACTGTCTTTATGAATATTTTTAGTTAATAAAATAGAGGATTTCATTTTCTGTTTATTATAATTAATTTGCATGTTAACATTATAATAAGATCCATAGGTATTTACATAAATATTCTAAATGTCTATTGTCGATCATTATACTGAGAACTATAATGAATTAAGACTAGTGTGAGTCTTGATTGATGATCATATGATGATTATACGTATAGGGATACGAATCAAGATCACGAGTACTTGTTAGGGAACAAAGTACTGGACCGACCCGCTATGAGAACATCACGTGGATTAAGCTATAGTTGTTTCTCATGATAGGTATATATTCCAGTCCTCCGACTTGAGATTACTAGAGACTTCAACATTAGGAACACAGTGATTTGACACAATCAAACGTTGTCTTTAACCGGACGATTATAAAGGTTGTGATTGGTTATTGTGTGAGCAATGTGATGAAGTTGTGTAATAAAGATAGAATTTGTCTCTCTCATATAAAAAGAGATATCTAGTGGATCCCTCGATGTGTTAGACTGTTAAAAGGCCTAGTCTAAGTGAATTGATATTGATCAATGTCACTTGGATGTTTTCAGTCTACCTAGAGATCGAGACTAGTACGATTGAACATGTTGGATGACAATTCCATGCCTTATGTTTGATCAAAAGGATATCGTGTGACAAAAGGATGTTATATACACTATTGATTAGGTTGTTTCGATTTGATATTCGTACAACTTGGGTAGTCATAATGTCTTGCTAGAGGCCGCTTATGACTTGCATACCAAAATGTGTTTTGGTACACGCCAACGTTGTATGAGCCTATTGGTCGCACACTAAGAATGGTTTTGCGAGATTTTAAGATGGTTCGAGAAAAATGAATTTTATATGATAAAATTCATGACGGAAACGTCCTTGTGGTGTATTACACTTATACTTCTTTAAGTAGGGGTATATTTGTAATTTACTTAACCGTCTCTATACAAAGGTTGTATAAATAGACGCTTTAAGTTAGAATACACGGACGAAAGATTAATAGGCCGAAACTCTATTTTCGTTTTAGAAACGACTTAGGGTTTTTGGTATGTTCTGGATCGTTTTGGAGAGAAACAAAAGGATTTGGTATTCTCTCGAAGCTAGCACTTTGAATCTTGGCCGCCGTTCATGTGTGGACTACTGGTAGAGGGCGTTCGTCGTTGGCAGCGCCTTAGAGATCGATCAACCTTCGGAAAGGTATATTGCGATTGAGGTATGATTAAGTTTTTCATGGTTTAAACGTTTTTAATGGAATTAGATTCGGATCCTGTTGGGGTTTTTGTCAAAACTATTTTGTAATCTCCGCTGCGTATGAACCCTTAAAACCCAACAGTGGTTTCAGAGCCTTCGAGTTCGATTCCATTAAATTCATTGCATGTTTTCTACTGATATATACATGATATATGATTGAAATCATGTTAATAGTTGATGTATATGTGATATACATAAGTTGTCTTTGAGATTTATTATCATGTTTTGTGTATATGATACACATATTCGTGATTTAATTAAAATCAGTTGCGTACATGCTAGTAACCATGTTAGGTTAATTCAAATAATTTTAATGAATTGAATTTCGTGTTCTGTGATCCTTGACACCACTAGGTTCGATTGGGATAGTAGTTCACGATTCAATTACATGTTTGTGATTATTTGGATGAAGATCGAAATTGCAAATAATTAATTTTCGAAATTATTTATTTATAAATAATTAATTTTCGAAATTATTTATTTATCTTGTTATATCTATTTTGTTATGAAGTTTCTATTTGATAAAGATAGATAACAAATTAGAATAAGAGATAAATATCAAGAATCTTTTTATTGGTGATATACTAGGATTCAAATATCTTAAATCCAAAATAAATAATTAATTTCCGAAATTAATTATTTATCTCGTTATATCTATTTCGTTATGAAGTTTCCATTTGATAAAGATAGATAACAAATTAGAATAGGAGATAAATATCAAGAATCTTGTTATTGGTGATATACTAGGATTCAAATATCTTAAATCCTAATTGGATTAGGATAAGATGATTAGTTAGATGTGGACCCAGGTTAATTAAAATATTCTAATTGACTTAATTTCGGATAAATTAAGGGGTTAATTTATGATAATAAAATCAGCGAAAATTATGATTTTCTATAGCGAATTTTAATTTTCGAAATTGAGATTCGTCTTCTAAAAAAAAAAAAAGCAATTTTACGGAGAGTTGCCCCCATCTGTACTTGCCGATTGTTGACCCGGCCAACGGGACCGCCGTCTAACTAATCCTATCGTAATTCTTTTGTTAGTGAAAAGTATATAAAAAATAAAAATAAAAATAAAAACTCCAAATTGTTTAGTGATTGAACAAATCAATAAAAATATATGATATTTCATTGTTTACATAAAATCACTAAAACTGAATAAAATCCCTCTATTAAATTTTAAGTCTCGTGTCATCCATTTTAAACACTTGTCAAGGCCTCGATCACACTAATATAGTTTCAGCCATAGTTGGGTGTATTGTGTTATCTTGGTGAGACAAGTTGGGTAAGAGTTACCTTAATGTTTAAAATGATCCGACTTAATAAAACCATCAAAATAGTTTTGAGCTTTAGGCAAATGATGAGATAAAAACATGCTAAGACATAAGATGTCCCGTATCTCATAAAGGATCTAAAAATTACATAAGATGTAATTGGTAACTGTTACCTACCTAAATAATCTAGTTCTGTGTTTCATGCCATAGCTGTCATAGAATTAGGTAAAATATGGATTTTAGTCCCCTAAATAAACGGTACATTTTAGGATGGTTATTAATTTAGTGGGAGTCTTTTCCTCTATACTAAAATAAACTTTGCATAATCTTTATTGTAGATCAATGGCGACTTCAAGTAACAATAATCCCTGTCACTGCGATCCATCCTTAAGAAGGATAAGCTATATGGGACTAACTTTCTTGACTGGTTCAGAAACTTGAGAATTGTTCTTAAGCATGAACGCAAGTTGTATGTCCTGGATGCTCCAATCCCTGAGGACCCACTAGCATATGCTACAAAAGCTATGAGGATGCGCCAGTTAGTCTTCATGTTTTGAATATGAAGGGCTATGTTGACCAGCTTGATAGACTCGGATTTCCCATAAGCCAAGAGTTGGCTACGGATTTGATCCTGAATTCATTACCAAAAGGTTACTCACGAATTGTGATGAACTACAATATGAATAATATGGAGAAATCAATATCAGAGTTGCATTTTATGTTCAAAACTAGTGAACAAAATATCAAGAAACCCTCTTGTAATATGTTGATGGTCTAAAAGGGAAAGGGAATGAAGAAGAAAGGCAAAGGCAAGGCTAGAGTTGCCAAGGCCGTTGCTGCACCTGTCGCAAAGCCTATGGAACAAGTCAAGACCCGGCCTGTTCCTACTTCAAAACACCCGAAAGATAAGGAAGAAAATTGTCATTTCGTAATCAAACCTATCTTTGACATTGTCGTCTCAGACACATAAACGAGAAACGCATAACGAAGCTCCATAAAGATGGACTTCTAGATTCATTTGATTTAGAAACATATGAAACGTGCGTATCTTGTTTACTGGGCAAGATGACTAAAAGTCCCTTTACTGGACACAGTGAAAGGGCAAATGATTTATTGGGTCTAATACATACTGATGTATGCGGTCCTATAAACGCAATGGCTAGAGGAGGTCATTTACTGATGATTTCAGCGGATATGGTTATGTATATCTTATGAAACATAAAGCTGAATCATTTGAGATGTTTCGAACGTTTCAAAATGAAGTGCAGAATTGACTTGGTAAAACTATCGAAACACTTCGATCAGATCGAGGTGGTGAGTATTTAAGCCAAGAATTTGATGATCATCTTAGAAATTGTAGGATTGTCTCCCAATTGACTCCACCAGCAACTCCACAATGGAATGGAGTTTCTGAAAGGAGAAATCGAACCTTATTATATATGGTTCGATCTATGATGAGTCATGCAGATCTTCCATTATCCTTTTGGGGTTATGCATTACAAAGCTGCAGCTTTCACTCTAAATCGAGTTCCTTCTAAAGCGGTTGATAAAACACCATATAAGATATGGTACGGGAAAAGACCTAGTTTGTATTTCCTTAAGATTTGGGGTTGTGAGGCTTACGTAAAATGATAAGTCTCAAACAAAACTAGCACCTAAATCTGACAAGTGTTTATTTGTGGGGTATCCTAAACAAACAAAAAGATATTACTTTTATAATCCCGTTGAGAACAAAGTGTTTGTTGCTCGGTATGGTGCCTTTATGGAAAAACAGCTTATTTCAAAAGACACTAGTGGGAGAGAAATAAATCTTGAAGAAGTTCAAGAATCACAGATAAACCCTAAACCGCTACTGGAAGTTCAACAACGTTCTGAACCAGTTGAACCTCCGCAAGTGACACAAGGCCCACGTAAATCTGGTAGGGTAAGACATGAGCCAAAGAGATTCGGATTTCTCATTACTTATAGTCGTGATGTGTTGCTTATGGATCAAAATGAGCCCACCACTTATCAGGAGGCTATGTCTGGACCGGACTCAGATAAATGGCTAAGTGCCATGAACTCTGAGATGCAATCCATGTATGATAACCAAGTTTGGAACTTGGTTGATTTACCTGAAGGTGGTAAGACCATTGGATGTAAATGGGTTTTCAAGAAGAAAAGTGACATGGATGGCAAAGTGCATACTTTTAAAGCAAGACTTGTAGCAAAAGGTTTCGGCCAGACTCAAGGTGTTGATTATGATGAAACTTTTTCACAAGATAGCCATGCTTAAATCCATAAGAATTTTAATTGCCATTGCTGCATATTATGACTATAAAATATGGCAAATTGATGTAAAAATAACATTTCTTAATGGAAAGCTGCTTGAGGACGTGTATATGACACAAACTGAAGGTTTTGTACATCCTGAGAATTCTAGGAAGCTATGCAAGCTTCAAAGATCCATTTATGGATTAAAGCAAGCTTCTCGGAGTTGGAATCTTCGTTTTGATGAAGCAATTAAGGATTTTGGTTTTATTAAGAACGAAGATGAGCCTTGTGTATACAAAAAGATCAAAGTGGGAGTGTAGTTGTTTTTCTCGGTACTTGTATGTTGATGATATATTACTCATTGGAAATGACATCCCAACATTGCAATGTCAAGTCTTGGTTAGGGAAGTGTTTCTCAATGAAAGACTTAGGAGATGCGGCCTATATCATAGGGATAAAGATCTAAAGGGATAGATCTAAGAGGCTAATCGGTCTAAGTCGAGTGCTTACATAGACAAGGTGTTGAATAGGTTCGGTTTGCAAGACTCTAAAAGTGGATTGTTGCCAATGTCTCATGGCATAAGTCTCAAAGAAGACTCAATGTCCTAAGACAAGTGATGAGCGAGACCGTATGAATAAGATTCCATACGCATCGGCTATTGGATCTATCATGTATGCCATGTTATGCACTCGACTCGATGTATCATATGCTTTGAGCACTACAAGCATATATCGATCGAGATCCGTGTAAGAGTCACTTTGGATAGCAATAAAGAACATCGTTAAGTACTTAAGAAGGACTAAGGAAGTGTACTTGGTCTATGGAGGTTTTGAAAATGATCTAGTTGTAAATGGTTACACAGATGCGAGTTTTCAAGTCGATATAGATGATTTTAGATCGCATCTGGATATGTGTTTACTTTGAATGGGGGTGCAAGTAAGTGGAAAAGTTCGAAGTAAGAGATCGTGGCGAGATTCTACAACAGAAGTTTCGAGTATATTGCGGCGTCCGATGCAAAGAAAGGAGGCGATTTGGATCAAAAAGTTTATTTCGAACTAGGTGTGGTTCCAAGTATTGCTAACCCTATTTGTTTGTATTGTGACAATAACGGGACAATAGCACAGGCCCAGGAACCTAGATCACACCACAGATCCAAACGTATACTCAGGCGTTTTCATCTCATCAGAGAAATTATTGAGAGGGGAGACGTAAAGATTCGCAGAGTACCTACTGAAGACAACGTTGCGGATCCATTGACAAAAGCTCTTCCACAAGCAAAACATGATGGTCACGTTAGATCATTGGGCATTAGATGCATCTATGATTGGCCCTAGTGCAAGTGGGAGATGATGGGGCATGTGCCCTAGGTCAATCCATTAACTGTCTTCATGAATACTTTTAGTTAAAAAAAAAAAGAATTTCATTTGCTGTTTATTATAATTAATTTGCATGTTTACGTTATAATAAGATCCATGGGTATTTACATAAATATTCTAAATGTCCCTAGTCGATCATTATACTGGGAACTATAATGAATTAAGACTAGTGTGAGTCTTGATTGATGATCATATGATGATTATACGTATAGGGATACGAATCAAGATCATGAGTACTTGTTAGGGAACAAAGTACTGGACCGACCCGCTATGAGAACATCACATGGATTAAGTCATAGTTGTTTCTCATGATAGGTATATATTCCAGTCCTCTGACTTGAGATTACCAGAGACTTCAACATTAGGAACACAGTGATTTGACACAATCAAACGTTGTCTTTAACCGAACGATTATAAAGGCAGTGATTGGTTACTGTGTGAGCAATGTGATGAAGTTGTGTAATCGAGATAGAATTTATCCCTCTCATATAAAGAGAGATATCTAGTGGATCCCTCGATGTGTTAGACTGTTAAAAAGCCTTGTCTAAGTGAATTGATATTAATCAATGTCACTTGGATGTTTTCATCTACTTAGAGATCGAGACTAGTACTATCGAACATGTTGGATGACAATTCCAAGCCTTATGTTTGATCAAAAGGATATCGTGTGACAAAAGGATGTTATATACACTATTGATTAGGTTGTTTCGATTTGATATTCGTACAACTTGGGTAGTCATAATGTCTTGCTAGAGGCCGCTTATGACTTGTATACCAAAATGTGTTTTGGTACACTGCGAACGTTGTATGAGCCTATTAGGTTGCACACTAAGAATGGTTTTGCGAGATTTTAAGATGGTTCAAAAAAATGATTTTTATATGATAAAACTCATGACGGAAACGTCCTTGTAGTGTATTACACTTATACTTCTTTAAGTAGGGGTATATTTGTAATTTACTTAACCGTCTATATACAGGTGTTGTATAAATAGACGCTTTAAGTTAGAACACAGGGATGAAAGAAAAAAGATCGAAACTCTATTTTCGTTTTAGAAACGACTTAGGGTTTTTGGTATGCTCTGGATCATTTTGGAGAGAAACAAAAGGTTTGGTATTCTCTTGAAGCTAGCACTTCGAATCTCAACCGTCGTTCGTGTGTGGACTACTGGTAGAGGGCGTTCGTCGTTGGCAGCGCCTTAGAGATCGATCAACCTTTAGAAAGGTATATTGCGATTGAGGTATGATTAAGTTTTTCATGGTTTAAACGTTTTTAATGGAATTAGATTCGGATCCCGTTGGGGTTTTTGTCAAAACTGTTTTGTAATCTCCGCTGCGTATGAACCCTTAAACCCAACAGAAACAAACACCGCAAACGACAATAAAAACGAAAATTCCTAATGAAAGTTATAATCTAAACAAAACTTTCCTAAAATAGCAAAATTGCCGTTTCGGAGGCCAAAATGATGAAATTTTGCCGAAAAATGTTGTAGTCACAGCATGGCAGTGACTCGTGATCTCCACGCCGTTTCAAATCAACCCATGCCCCTGGAACGCCGAAACACGAATGCCCGAACTTCACCGAAATCACAAATATGTCATCATGTCATATCTTTTCATATTTTTCCATGAATTTGCAACTAATTCTTGGACTTCATCATTATCCTGTCAAGAATTTGCAAGCTAATTCTTGGACTTAATCACCAACCCCCGTCGTATTCATGGATTTGATGCACCGGGTACTTAGACCATATCTCGACCGCTTCTTGATAGTCTTCATCGATGACATCTTGATATACTCGAGGACATGTGAGGATCACGAGCAACACCTCAGAGAAACGTTGCAGACATTGAGGGAACACCGACTTTTCGCTAAGCTCAGCAAGTGTGAATTTTGGCATGCAGAGGTCAAGTTCTTCGGCACGTTGTTGGAGCAGCATGGATTGCACTAGATTTAGCCAAGATTCAGACGATCACGGATTGGCCAGCACCGACATCTGTACCGAAGATCAGGAGCTTTTTGGGGTTAGCGGGATATTACCGTAGATTCGTGAAGAATTTCTCGAAGATTGCTTCATCGATGACGAGGCTGACACAGAAGATGTTGCTTATGAGTGGACTTAGAAGTGCGAGGTTGCATTTACTCAGTGAAAAGGTCATTAATTACTACGTCAGTTTAGTACTGCCGAAGGCTGGACAAGGATTTCTAGTGTACACAGATGTTTCTCATACGGGTCTAGGTTATGTGTTGATGCAGGGCAGCGGTGTCGTGGCATACGCATCGAGACAGTTAAGATACATGAGAAGAATCACCCCATGCACGATCTAGAGTTGGCAGCGGTTGTAATTGCGCTGAAGACTTGGAAACACCTTATATATGGAGAGAGATTCACACTCTTCACTTATCACAATAGTCTGAAATATTTGTTCATACAGAAAGAGTTGAACATGAGACAAAGCAGATGGTTGGAGTTCTTGAAGGACTATGACTTTTCCTTAAAGTATCACCTAGGAAAAGCGAACGTAGTCGCAGATGCGCTGAGTAGGAGACCGAGTAGAGATGCAGAGGTGGTCAGATGTCACATGACACATGAGTATGGATTACTCGAGGCAACGACGACATCATGTCAGACAGAGGTTCCTACTGATACTCAATCGATGATTTACGCACATATGAGACTACACACCATGTCTACACCGTGAGTGTCAAAAGGTCGAGGATCGACCGATTGTACTCGAGATTCAGCGAGTTAGCACAGAGTGCAGAGTGTACAGATTGGATAGAGACAACATATTAGTGTCTGAGATACCGGGCAGGTTGTGGACACTAGATGTGCCGAAGCCGAGAGATGAGATCCTTCAGGAGTCGCACCGTTCCAGATTTACCGTACATCCAGGCAGGACTAAGATGTACCACGACATTAGGGGACATTTTTGGTGGCCTGGATGAAGGCAAACGTGTCTAGATTCATCAAGAATTGTGGTATCTGTCAGCAAGTGAAGTCTGAGCATCATAGACCCAGAGGATTGCTACAACCGCTTCCTATTCCTCGATGGAAGTGGGAAGACATCTCTATGAATTTTGCCAAAGGACTACCGAGGACCGCGAGGAGACATGACTCAATCTGGGTGATAGTTGACAGACTGACAAAATCTGCTAATTTTCTGCGAGTGGCATCGCATTACACGTTCGATCAGCTGAGCGTATTGTTCGAGAGAGAGATTATCAGGCTGCATGGGGTAACATTAACGATCACGTCAGATCACGATGTTGCATATACGTCCAGGATGTGGCGATGTATGCAAGAGAAGTACGGTACGCGCCTACAGTTCAGTACGGCTTTCCACCCTCAGACCGACAAGCAGACTGAGAAATTGATTAGGTCCTCGAGGACATGTTGCGGGCATGTGTGTTGGAGTTTGGCGGATCTTGGGCGGAGTACCTATCGTTTTGTGAGTTCGCTTATAACAACAGTTATCAGGCTAGCATTGAGATGGCGCCATTTGAGGCTTTGTATGATAGACTGTGTCGCTCGCCATCGTGTTGGGTTGAGCTAGAGGACCGGGAGATAGTGGGGTCTAAAATTGTTGTTGACCACACGAAAAAGGTCAAACTAATCCTTCAAAAACTTGGAGAAGCACAGGAGAGACATTAGAGATGCAGATAAATATCGCGGTGATCTCGCATATTCCGAGGGAGCCTTTGTCTATTTAAAGGTTTCCCCTCGGAAGGGTCTTCGAAGATTTGGGGTGAAAGGAAAGCTTGCACCGAGGTACATTGGGCCTTTCATGATTAAGAAACGGGTCAGGAAAGTGGCATATGAGCTTGAATTGCCTCCACAGATGTCAGGGGTCCATCAAGTGTTCCACATTTCGATGCTTCGACTAGCCGAGTCGAAGGCAGGCGTGCGACGACAGTTGACTTGAGTCAAATCTACTTGAGCGAGGACATCTCTTACGAGGAGAAGCCCATTCAGATCCTAGATCAGAAGGTACAACAGTTGAGGAACAAGTCCATCCCGAAGGTACTCGTCAAGTGGCAGTTCCACGATGACACAAAACTCACTTAGGAGCGGGAGGACTACATGCGAGATAGATTCCTGTACCTGTTCGAGTCAGGTAGAACCGTGACTTAAACTTAATTTCGAGGACAAAATTTCATTTTGTTGGGAATATTTGTCACGGCCCAAATCTTTAACCCCGTTTTAATTTCTTAATCAGGATCATCGACCCATGACGTGGGACCTACTCTGTGATACGTGCAATGACCGAGGCACGTGGGCGAGGTATATCGTATTTTTGTATTGATGTGTGCCTAGTGTTATGTATTATCTAGACTTACTCAGTCGGTTTGTACAGTTGTAGGCGTCGAGACGAGAGCGGGGACATGCCTCGAGTAGCGTGCGAGCCGGGGAACGTGGTAGTTAGCATTTTGGTAAGTCTTATTTAATACTAATATGAAATAAGGAATTACTTATAAGCCTATACTTGTGTTTGTCAATGTAAATCAAATTAAAGGCCTATAGTTGAGTAAATTAAATGGAAAGCATAAGATTGGTTTAGAGAAACACATTGGCACATCTAGGAACAGGTGAGTAATGAAATGGTGTCATTTGAGGTTGAGTTAGTGGGATTTAGTGGGATATATGACAAATGTGGACCATTAGGTATTCCTAGGGATACATAAATCCATGAACATTAAGGGCTAGGAAGGAAAATCATCTTAATATATATTATTAGTGATCAAACAACATGCAAACCAAATCACTCATTCATTTTTTTGATGGGGAAGAAGAAGGAATTACTGGAGAGGAGTGAATCATCAAGGTGTTGAAGGAATCCATTTGAGTTGGTGAGAAATTCTCAAGCTAGGGTACTACATCAACTAAGTAAACATCTTTTTAGTTGAAATTAGAACAAGTTCTTGTTTTAGGCTAATTTTAGATAGTAAATGATTGAGTATTTGCAGTTAATTTATATATTTAGATTCCTCATCTAAAGCTGATAACCAAGCTATATTGAAGTTCTTAATTTGGTTTTGAAATAATAAAGATATGAATTTTTGAAGTTGCAACACCAAAACTAGAATTCTGCATGTTGTATTAGGAGCTAACCTAGGTAATTTGGTCATAATCTACCCATTTTAGATCCAAATTTATCTAAACCATTGGCATTTGAAAGCTAATTTAAAGATTAATAACTTTACTCAACTGAAGGTATTTATGGCTTATTTGGTTCGTGGGATTAGCCCGGATATGTCCTAGTTAATCATGTTTGTTCGGAGGATTAACTAGTAGGTGTTAAGAGGCATGGTAGTGGATTAAATAATACCACCATTTTTGGTGGGATTAGCTAATCTATTGTAAGTGAATGAGGAGATTACCACTTTACCCCTCACATTAACCAAATCACAAACAAAAAATCTCTCATACCTCCCTCCCTATTTTGCTCTTCTTCTTCGTCTCGCCTGGAGATTTCGCGACCTGGAGACACATCTTCCCTCGGTTGGTTAAGGCATGTTCCTAACTTTCGTCACTACCATTTTACCTTCTAAATTTATGATCAGTTCATTCATTTGCATTTACTTCCAGTATTTAATTAATTTTCCTTGGCTTAAATGTCGCTACAGGTCGTGGTAGAGAAACAGATCAACCAAAATGATTCAATAACACTCAATTATGGTTGTTTGAGTAACAATTTCTTCTTACTTGATTATGGATTTGTTATCACATTGAACCCCTTTGATTCATCGAGCTTAAGTACGATGGAGGTCTTCTAGATGTTGCAACATGGTCGCTGTGGTATTTCATCCCCTAACTTCTCTTCGCCGCCCCACTAGAGGGAGATCCTAGCACGCCTAAAGTTAGGGAGAAGCTTCTATTCTCAAGGTTCCTAGAGATGAAAATGTTGAAATGGGGGTTTTGGTGTTATTTATATAAAGGGTACTTTGGTAAATGTACATATACAACCTCATTTAATCCCAACCTTAAAACTCCCATACACAAATGGGACAAACTATCTAAATCCATGTTAAAGTCCCATCACTAATTAATCCCATGTGTTAGGATTCACTAAAATGTGAACCAAACAGGCCTTTAGATTCAAATGTTTTTATGTCCAAACATGCTCTACAAATAGATGCTGGAATTAAAAGGAAAGCTTTGAAACTAAATCATTTAAGGGCATAACTCCTAACTACCTATCCAAATGAGCTGATATTTTAGTATGTTGTATTTGGATATATTTTCTGCCTTGTGACTAGAAATCACATTTTTAGGAATTATAGATTAGGAGAAACATATTTTTTAAATTCGCTAGTTGGATTCAATTCCAATTAGACCTATGTCTAGTAAAAGCAAGATATCTCCTACATTCTAAATCAGAATTTTGCAAACTAAACCTTTCTAAAAGCTAAGAGAGAGACCAAAAATAATTGTAGTGGTGGAAGATTTCGATATTTTGACCATTTCATGTCTAAAAACTGCGTTAACGTGTACGATTGAAATTGAGACTTAATTTAGTCTTTAGGGACTATTTAGGAAGATTGATTTAAAGTCTATTGAACCAATTTAAATACACAATAAATACCACTAAATTGTGCTTAAACCCACCATATTTGAACTAATGAGATACCAAACTCTGGAATCTAGGAAAAGGGTACGGGAGATCGAATACAAGATTTGGAGTATCGGGAGACCGGTAAAGCTAAGACTTTACTTTGTTGTTGTGAATATACCCAATGACACCTTTACTTGACATTTCATTTCTATTAATTGTTGTCCTTGCATAGTCCTTTTGACTATTTTGCCTTTGTATTCTTATATCATGTGCTCTTTGTGTCTATGCTTACTTGATGAGTCTAGTTTGCATTATATCCATTCATTAGATTTGATTCATTGATTCTATCTCATGCTATGTCTATTCTTGTTGTTTTAAATGTGAATTGAATGATTAATAGCATGCTATTAGGCTAGTGAATATCTTATAAATGTTTAAGGGGACTCGTATTCCTTATTTGTCTAGGTGTGTAGATGTGCCTATACCTTGACAATCCATATAGGTATTTCTTGAAATTTTAAGAGTAGTTTTTGCATTTAGTCTTATACTTGATCTAGGTGTGCGTGACTCACGGGTTTAGACTCCCTGGGGATGTCGACACGTGTTACTTGACACTGTATGAAACACGGAGTTAAGTCCCTGTTGTGATCTACACACCGGGGTTAGAGTCCCTGGTAACACTTGGGTTAGAGTCCCTTGTGCTATATGATTATTGAGTCGGAGTGACACATTTCACTGCCGACCGGACCTAAATCACTACTACTTAGCCTAGTATCAGTATCACTTGTTTAACTTTGGTATTTACTCGCATATGGTTTATTTTCCAGTTTTCCATTTATATGCTTTTAAATACCATTTCGATATTTTGAAATGCAAGTTAAACTTGTCATCGGGGATTAGTGTTTTATTCTTGTACTCACCGTCCTTTTTATGACGGTGGGTGCAGAGCCGTCTACCAGCCGGTCAAGCAAGGAGAAGATCAGCGATTATCCATAAGCTCGCGGCGCGTCACTGCATCGATTGTAGGCTTTCTTTTGGTATTTTGATGGTATATGTTATATATGTCTTTCAAATACTATTTGGGTTGTATATTGGGTTGAGCGTTAGTTTCCTCGACTTTACTTAGACTATTTTACTGTTTCACTGCATTTTGAGGACTGATATATATAATGTCATTTCCTGATTTTCCACACTTAAGGTTTTATAAATGGCTTCCGCATAAACTACTAGTTGCTTCTGCATAACCAATAAGACTTCCGCTAATTAATTAATTTAACAAAAGTTTTAATTAATTCTAAATTTTGTAAACTGGTAGAACTAGTGTATTACTTATCCCGAACACTAGAAAAGAGTTGTCTAGGTTGCAAAGGCTGACTAATACGTAGTTAAGTCCCGCGTGGATATGATTAGGGCTTAATTACGGGATTAGGCCGGCGGTGCCCTAGATTAGGAGAGGGACCGTCACAGGCCACTACTTCTACTACTACATAGAGTGTCAATGACTGACTCGCGACTCATGATGCTCGGTTAGCAGAGATTTTATGGTTACTAAGGACTCTTATAGTACCAGACACTAATCTCGTCATAGTTACTGTTCCTTCCACACAGACAACCTCACCCTAGCTGTCCAGCTAATGCATGTTCAGGCTATTACTCCCATAGTTCTCGAGACACCTGTTGAGAGGGTTACACTAGTGGTTATACCAATTGTCACACTAGTCGAGACACCGATCACTAGTCCTTTATCGACGACCACAATGGCGGCTACTACAACTACTACCTCCAAGTTCACGTTGACGTTTGAGATGAAATTGATCAAGGAGTTTATTTGCTTTAAGTCATGTTTTTACCATGAAGGTAGTGACCCAAAGGCGGCCGGGAAATGGTTACTTTCCCACCAACGGATGCACAAGTTGCTGAGAGTCGATGCGAGTATACGGGCATGAGTTTTTAGTTCATGTTTTCAAGGAGCCGCAGCTACATAGTGGACTACTTATTGCGATACCCACCTAGAGCTGACGACATGGCGACACTTCGAATAGGTGTTCTACGATGAGTATTTCCTCAGAGAGGTTTAGTTACATTTGAGAAAACATTTCCTACCCTTGAGATAGGGTAACCAATCGGTACTACAGTATATGGAGAGGTATTGGTATCCGCTATAGTTTGCGATAGATGTTTTCGGGACAAAGTGGTTACATATTTATTACTTTTACGTGGATTAGTGGAGGTTATCGCTAGTGCGATTGTGTCAACTGTGGCACACACATTGTAGGATATATACGATCGAGCACTTGCCCATGAGACATATTTACTACAGAGGGGCGATAGACGATTACCTAGTTCATGACAGTTCGAAAGGAAAACAAGGCAAAGTTCTCAGCCAGATAAGAGACCGAGAATACGAAGGGATAGATTTGATTGGGACTTGCATTGGGATACTAGACAGTAGGGCAGATACTGCAGTAATGATCAACAGGGATATTGGTTCCATTATGAGGACATGCAGCCAGTTCATGTCATTTGTTGCTGGACGCATAGTAGGAGAGTTAGGGTTAGCTTCACATATGTTAGACATATACCTTATCCTTAGTACGACCTCTAGGGATAAGATATAACCTAATTGAATATGTCGAGACTATACGATAGAGGTAGAGAGGCATCAGTTGTCGATATACGTAATAGTCCTAGAGTACATCGAGTTTGACGCACTTAAGGGGATGGACTAGTTGGAAACGTATCATGGACAGCTGGATTGCTCTTAGAAGAGCGTCACTATTAAGTTTACAACAAACTAGGCTCCGCCCGGCCTAAGCCCACGTGGACCCCCGAGCCAGTCTCGCAATGTCAACGCAAACCTAGTCAGCCTTCCAACTCCTCATTATAAGTAAATTCAAACTTTTAAGTTAAGTTATTAATATTTTTCAAGTTTTACAATTTAGCGGAAGCAATTACTACATTAAATACCTCAACAATAATGTTAAAAGAGTTGCACAACCTAATTGTGGAACTTTGCATAAATATATCATCATCGAGGAGAGTAATTACAAGATATACAAAAGATTCACCTAGCTATGGAGCCTTCCCCTTGTTGGATCGTATATCTGCACTCAGTCAAACCCGAAAATGACGAGCCCAGGTAAGTAACGCCAGTAGGACATATACACAACATTTCAAAATAACTAAATCACTTGAATTCATGCAAGTAGAAAAAATGAACAAATAACGCGTGAATATAAAAGACAGTAAACGAATCAATCGATAAGTGAGGAAAAATAACAAGGAGTCCCGACCAAAAGGTTGTCGAGTCACGACAAAAGCCCAACAGACTCGGGTTCAGGATGAGACACCTGCCTCCCAGCCCTAACTCTTACGAGTATGAGATATCCACAGACCCGGATAAGTGCCCCCAACATACACTCAATTAGGAAATATCGACGGCGTCCAGATAAGAGCTCATATCACAAATAAACAGTACCATGAATCACTTGCCAATGGACCACTCCACGCAATAGTACTTTCAAGGATAGATATCAAAGCAATGAACAACAATATCTAATAGAGTAAAATGAAATGACTATACAATTTCCTAGCTGGTTTACTTACCTCGAGAAATTGCAAATCGTCCTCAAAACGTCCCGCTCGTGCCTCGATATGCGCACCAACACCAGACTATAACATCCTAAGTCTCTGACGTCCATTTATACCATTTTACTATTTTAGGGTCACATTAAGTGAAGTTATACTATGGGATCATAGATTTGTAATTTTATTTTCAAAAACAATTTGAATTTTAGCACACTTTTCGAATTATATTGGGGTTTCAAATACCCGAAAAAGCCTCGAACTCATTTTTTCTAGATTTCACTAATTTTTCATATTTTTTGAGAATTTACCGAATTTTCTCATAATTTTTATCTATTTCAATCTATTTTCTGTAATTTAATTTTATAAAAATCGATTTATTTTAATTTAATGATTAAATATATTTATTTTATTGGGGTGGGTCCGGGTTAACCCGAGCCGGTCCAGCTGGACCCGGGTCGACCTGACCCGATCCAGTTGGATCCGGGTCGGTATCACCCGTTCCAGCCGGTCAGGGTCTGGCCCGGCCCGTCCCACCCGGGCCCAGGTCGGCCCGACCCGATTTCTTCTTCTTCTTCGTTGAAACATAGCCGATGCTCTGATTCATTTTTTTTCTTTTTTTGCTCTTGAGGTGTTAGGGTTGGCAACCCCAACCCCAATTGGTTTCGATGGCAGGGGAGACACCTCTACCATCTCCCCCACCTCTCTCGGCCATGAAGGTCGATCCTTCATGGCCACGACCCACAAACGCCAATAGATAACAACAAAAAACGACCAATCAACAAGGGAAATTCACTCTCCTTGCTCAAGCTCGGTCTCTCTCCTTCTCTCCCGCTCTCTCTTTTTCTTTCTCATTATTCTTCTTCATCTCCTTCCTCTCCTCACTGTTTTGTTTTTTCCTCTCTGTATTTTTTTTTCGTTTGTTTGTTTTTTTATGAAGTGCGTATAACCTACCACTTTATCCATATATATATACATGATTAATGCTAGCCACTCATTTTTTAAATTTAACTCACATACATTAAGTGTACCCCATATGCTGCTACTTCGGTCCCACATTGACACGTGACTCGAGGTATGCCTCCACTCATCTCAACACCGTTATGCCCTATGTGTACCTCGGTGTCGACTCTCGAGATTTGGACATGTGTATCACGACAGGTGGTCCCACGCACGACCCTGAAATAACACGTGGCACGAGATTGATTTTTTTAATTTAATTTTTATTTTTAAGGATTGTTACAGTCAAATTTCATTTTTTTGGGATTCTAGAGTTCACGTTTATTGGATTCGCGGCCGCGTTACCCATTACTAGAGGACGACTAGCTATGACTCAAGAGAATAAGGCATTTACTGTAGTAGTAGTTGAGCTAGATTTGAGAACAGAGATCAGGATTGATGATGTTTCAGTGGTTAGAGAGTTTCCTAATGTTTTATTGGATGATTTGCTATGATTACCACCACCTAGAAGGGTGTAGTGAATTATCGAGCTTTTTCCTTAAAAGTAGCCGATTTTCAGCAAGCCTTATAGGATGTCAGTGTCCGAGTAGGAGGAGGTAAGGAGATAGCTTGAGGATATGTCATATAAGGGTTTCATCTACCTTAGTATGTCTCTTTGAGGAACGTCAATGTCATTTGTGAAGAAGAAGGATGGTGTTTGGACTACAGGAGGCTAAATCAGGTGATAATCAAGAATCGTTACCCACTCCCTAAGATCAACGATCTGTTCGATCAATTAAGAGGCATCAGGTTAATCTCGAAGATTGATTTGTGTTCAGGTTATCATCAGTTAAGGATTAGAGAAGAGGACATTAAGAAACCGCTTTAAGTACGAGATATGGGTTGTTTGAGTTTATAGTCATGCCTTTTGGGCTGGTTAACGCTCAAAAGATCTTCATGGACTTGATGCACATATTCTTAAGCCCATACTTAGACATATATGTCATTGTCTTTATCGATGACATCTTAATTTACAACAAGACTTTGTAGAGCATGAGAGTCACCTTAGAACAGTATGGATGACAATGAGGGAGCAAAGGCTATGTGTCAAGTTCAGTAAACGTGATTTCTGGCTAAGTAAGGTTAAGTTTCTCGAGACATGTCATCAGTGATCGGGGTATATTTATCAATTCATAAAGATTTGAACAATTATCGACTAAAGGATGTTTGAGTCTATTTCTAACATCTGGAGCTTATTGGGGCTAGTAAGGTACTAAAGCTGATTCGTACGAAACTTTCCTCAATTGCAAAGCCAATGATGAGATTGACTAAAAAAGACGTGTGATTTGATTGGTCAGAGAAGTGTGAGTAGACATTCTGCAAGCTGAAGAAGAGATTGACATCAGCAGCAGTGTTGAAATCGTCGAAGCTAGGCAAAAGTTTGTCAATTTACTAGATGCCTTAAGAGTTGGTATTGGATATGTATTGATATAGGAGGGTAGACCAGTGGCTTACTTATCTAGACATTTGAGACCCCACGAGGGTAATTATCCAGTGCACGACTTGGAGCTTGTGGCTGTTGTTTTTGCATTTTTCACTCAGAGAGATCTGAACATGTGTCAAATGATATGGCTTGAGCTACTAAAGAACTACATCTTCACCATTAAGTATCATCTTGGTAAGGCAAATGTTGTAGTTGACACATTAAGCAGGACCGAGATTGATAGTCAAATAGTTGTTTGACTTATGACACACGAGCACACACTACTAGAGGCGACATCAGACATATGCATGATAGAGATTCCCACTATAGATGAGTTGCATATTTGTTGCCATATGAGGTTCCTAATAGTATATATTGAGCGGGTGGCAGAGTGTTAAATGATTGATTATTTGAATAACAGGTTCAACATGCTGCTACAGGATCCCAAATATACATAATAGTTAGAGAAAGCAGATAAGTGTTTGAGGCATAGAGTGGCAGATTATGGGTACCAGCAATTCCAAAGTTACGAGATGGTATTATGGAGGATGCCTATAGGTCTCGTAATGCGGTTCATCCTAGTCGGACTAAGATATACCATGATTTAGATGACTATTTTGGTAACTAGAGATGAAGGTTAACGTAGGCACATATGTCAAGAATTGTTACACCTGCCAGTAAGTGAAGGTCGAGCATTGGAGACCTAGAGGTTTATTGCAACCGTTGCCCATTCTACAGTGGAAATGGGAGCACATCACTATGAACTTCATCAGTGGACTACCACATACTTTTAGGAGACACGATGTCGTCTAAGTAGCGATTGATAGATTGGCAAAATCAATGCACTTTATACCAATTTCAATGAGGTACATGCTCGCACAGCTGAGCACTTTATTTGAGATGGAGATTATTAAACTACATGGGGTGCTAGTCTCCATTGACTCTCTAAGTTATGGGAGAACATGTAGAACTAGTTTGACATGAAGTTACATTTTAATACATCTTATCACCTTCAGAATGACGGCATGTTAGAGAGATTGATACATATTTTAAAGGGTATGTTCAAGGCGTTATACTACAATTTGGGGGTGTGGCAGCCCGCGCCCGAGGCTGCTTAGGTGGGCTGTTATGTGGGTCCCATAGCTTTGTTGACTTTTATCGCCATGTCAATGATCCTCGATGTGTGTATTATTCATTGTATTTTATATACTATTTTCTAAATATTCGAGGTTTATATTAAATTACAAGTATGGCTTGCGTTTTCCAGAGTTGCAAGTAGGTAACCAGTAAATTAACAGCTGAAGATCTTAAAGTACATAAACATGTATTTTCATTAACTTTTAAGTTTTATAGAGCATCAGTCATATTGTGGAAAACTCAAAATATAGTACACGGTACATCAAGCGACAACATAATGTGAAAAGTAAATATATACACGTACAATGTCTATCAAGTCTCTCACAACCCCAAAAGTAACAAACTACCAAAATGAACATGTACTAGTAAGTCTCAGATTGTAGGCAATCGAAGATAGTCACTTAAGATCTCCTAGCCCTTACTGGTACTAAGATCTGCGCTTAGTCACTACAACAAAATGGATGACAAGTCCAGTAAGTAAGATCCCAAAAGAAAACCACCGAGTATTCGATAATAGAGAAGCTAAGAATAATGTTAAATAAATATGCATAAATAAACAAGCAATTTTAAGATAATCGCATGCCTAACTAATACCAATAGAAACCAAATAATTGTGTCACGTGTAGCAAACTAGACCATACTTCATCAATCCGATGATCTCAACAACCTATACCATGTTGGCTCACATCCTAACTACTAGCATAGGATTGGTCATATCATAATCCACCAAACACGTGCATCGATGATGTTAGCAACTCGAGTTGCCATTCATCGAGGGTGCAAGTGACACATGCTATGGTTTAACGTACTAAAACCTATACAACACAACATCCAAATAAACTTCAGTTGCAAACAAAACAACTAACCATTATAGCAAATCAAAGCAATGATAGAACATGGATAATGAACATCAAAGAATAGAATATAGAAAATTGAAATAATTAAATACTCAAGATGTGTTTCTTAAGGGATTTACGCACCTCAGATCGCACTCAGAAACCCCGAAAACACCTCGACTCCTATGAGATCTATTTCCAGTGTTTTAGAGTGACTTAAAGTGTTTAAATTAGGTTTCTAGTTCTATTTCCTAAAACAACCCCTTAAAAACTAAATAAACTTTCAACTTTCAATTTGGGATCAAATGTTGCAACACAATTTTAGACTTGAACATGTCCAAATTTCAAAACCTTCCCTAGTACAAAGTTTTTGGTCTCTATCTTAGCTTTTCGAAAATTTTTGATTTGTGAAATTTTGATTTCAAACGAAAGAGATATCAAAATTTTACCAAAAATAGCTCAAATTGGAACCAAATCTGACCAGTAAACTTTGAAAACTAATTTCTCTGAATCTATAGTTTCAAAAATCATGATTTTTAGTTACAAGGCAGTAACATACCCAATAAAACCATACTAAAAGATCAACTCATTTGGATAAGTAATTAGAGAGTTATGTCTTTCAAAGTTTAGTTTCAAAAATCTCATCATGCATTCAATCACTTATTTGTAGAACACTTTTGGACATGAAAATTTTGAATTAACAAATTCTCGGTAGGACAAAGCTATTCTCCTTTTAGTCCAGATTAGGTCCATTTTGATTTAAAATAAAGAATTTATGACCAAATTATATAGTTTGGTTCATAATACAACATGCAGAATTTTAATTTTGGTCTTACAACTTCAAAAATCATATTTTTTATTTCAAAACAAAATTAAGAACTTCATAGTAGCTCGATTTGCAACTTGAAATGACGAATCCAAATATGTCAACTAATTTTAAAGACTCAAACATTTACCCTCTAAAAATGATCAAAAACAAGAATTGGTTTCAAACTTGAAATAAAAAGACTTGTGTCTAAGTTTGATGACACTTTGATTTGAGCTCCAATATCCTTGATCTCCCTGAATTTTAAACCCAAGGCCCTCATCAATTCCTATGATTTTTCAGCTAAAATGAATATGTTGAGCTCCTCCATTAGTATTGGCCTTATATACTTATATTAGTAAGTGGATTAATTAGCCAAATCTTTGATTTACTATTACTTAATTGCTAGAACATGTGTCCTCCCTCAACGCCACTTGTCCTACATGAAAGCCACGCATCTTGCCTTTTTCTATGTGTTCTAGGATCATCACTAGGTTGATAAAGGGTTCAATTAATTCCCATCCAACTAGAGGACTTTAATTTATCTTAAATCCAATTAATTCAACTCTTCACATAATTACATATATTATTGTGTTTAGTCATATATTTATTATATTCGCGGTCAAACTAACCCTCGATTACCTACAACTGGTGCCCCACGTCTCAACACAAATCTCGAGATGTGCTAATCCTTGTGTACCCGATTATAATGACTTGAGCCTAAAGTTTGATTCTCCATTTTATGTCACATTCACCTTGATTCTTAGTCATTTTATTCAAGTTAGTATTATAAAACTTAGTGTACCCGTATTACGCCTATCTGATACCTGTGTCGACATGCTTTACAAAGCATTTACCCATCACACAGTTTCATATGGTATGGCATTATAAATACACACATGGGATGAGTTATGAAATAAATAGTAATTAATATTGCAATTGTGTAACCAACAAACACAAATAACAATTTAAGCCCAGTCAGACATGTTCTAGCCTATCCAGGGCATCCGCGTGGGTCTAAACTGGCATATGAGTTTGAAAATAAACTTATTAATGACATCAATAAATATTGGGCCATTACAATTCTTCCAAACTAGGAAAAGTTTCATCCTGAAATTTAAGGTTAATGATATCTCGTATCGCGGGACTATTTAAGAATTCTAATGACCTAAGTGAATTTGTAAGTGAATTTGTTGCTAGATTCGTTTTCTTTTGAAATCTCAAATGTAACTTATCTCATTTGTTTTGCAACTCGATAGTAGCGAAACTACTAACGACACTACTGCTAGTTTTTTTGGAAAAATTAGTTATGGTGGATTAACGGACGATTCCACCGCTTGTTGTTTCATATAAGGGAATAAGATATGTCAAAACCACATATGATGCCACTCTCTCTCATGTTCCTTTATGATGGGGCATGTGCCCTAGGTCAATCCATTAACCGTCTTTATGAATAATTTTAGTTAATAAAAATAGAGGATTCCATTTGCTGTTTATTATAATTAATTTGCATGTTTACATTATAATAAGATCCATGGGTATTTACATAAATATCCTAAATGTCCATAGTCGATCATTATACTGGGAACTATAATGAGTTAAGACTAGTGTGAGTCTTGATTGATGATCATATGATGATTATACGTATAGGGATACGAATCAAGATCACAAGTACTTGTTAGGGAACAAAGTAATCTTTGACCGACCCGCTATGAGAACATAACATGGATTAAGTCATAGTTGTTTCTCATGATAGGTATATATTCCAGTCCTTTGAGATTACCGAGACTTCAACATTAGGAACACAAAGTGATTTGACACAATCAAACGTTGTCTTTAACCTGGACGATTATAAAGGTTGTGATTGGTTACTTGTGTGAGCAATGTGATGAAGTTGTGTAATCGAGATAGAATTTGTCCCTCTCATATAAAGAGAGATATCTAGTGGATCCCTCGATGTGTTAGACTCGTTAAAAGGCCTAGTCTAAGTGAATTGATATTGATCAATGTCACTTGGATGTTTTCGATCTACCTAGAGATCGAGACTAGTACGATTGAACATGTTGGATGACAATTCCATGCCTTATGTTTGATCAAAAGGATATCGTGTGACAAAAGGATGTTATATACACTATTGATTAGGTTGTATCGATTTGATATTCGTACAACTTGGGTAGTCATAATGTCTTGCTAGAGGCGCTTATGACTTGTATACCAAAATGTGTTTTGGTACACTGCCAACGTTGTATGAGCCTATTGGGTCGCACACTAAGAATGGTTTTGCGAGATTTTAAGACGATTCAGAAAAACGAATTTTATGTGATAAAATTCATGACAAAAACGTCCTTGTGGTGTATTACACTTATACTTCTTTAAGTAAGGGTATATGTGTAATTTACTTAACCGTCTATATACAAGGGTTGTATAAATAGACGCTTTAAGTTAGAACACACATACGAAAGATCAAAAGGCCAAAAACTCTTTTTTTTTCGTTTAAGAAACAACTTAGGGTTTTTGGTATGCTCGATCGTTTTGGAGAGAAACAAAAGGTTTGGCATTCTCTCGACGCTAGCACTTCGAATCTCGCCGCCGTTCGTGTGTGGATCACCGATAGAGGCGTTCGTCGTTGCGGCGCCTTAGAGATCGATCAACCTTCCGAAAGGTATATTGCGATTGAGGTATGATTAAGTTTTTCATGGTTTAAACGTTTTTAATGGAATTAGATTCGGATCCTGTTGGGGTTTTTGTCAAAATTGTTTTGTAATCTCCGCTACGTATGAACCCCAAAACCCAATACTTTATTCTTCTCATCATATAGAGGTTTATGTGGGCGAAACTACAAATGATGTCATACGTTCTTGGTCATGATCAACGTTATACATGTGATAGTAGTATGATAAGTTGGAATTCTCCTACTATATATTCAAAAATATGCAGTAAAACACTACCCAAATAACTCATAAAGGCATAAGATAACATACCCTCAATGCGCTACCTGGTCATCTCCCTGTCCGGCTGAGCAATCATATGGGCTCTCTCTCCGGCATAAGCTGACTCTAGTGCTGTGAAGCTTTTGGCAATTAAAGCTAATGTGATCTCTCTGTCCACGCCTAAAGCATACGCGTCTATCTGGCCTCCTTGCTTATATATCCATAGATCTCTGACCCTATTACGGCCTCCCTGATCCTGATCTTATCTATATTAACATCTCGGTTGCTCTGCCGGTGCGGGCGCAGTGGTGTATACAACTTGTATGTCATCATATATGTAATGATCAGATAGATAGTCATCCCAATAATTGCAATCATTTATGGAGCTCCTGTCACGTTGTCGGTCATTAGTAAGATCCCCATTAAACTAATCTTACCTCTTCCGCCTTCGGTTTGACATCGAACTATGCCTTAACTGCCTCTCTGACCTAACAGATGCGAGTCTTCCAACTTTTTACAGAAGAAAATTCTCATGTGTGAGTGCTCGGTCATACATTTCCTATAGAGTGCGAGCCCCAATAGACACAATAGCACTAGCGATGATCTTCTCCAATCATATGACAAAGTAGTAGATCTTGTTGTCTCTCTATCCCTACAACGTCCGTGGCGAACTTTAGTAAATACATATATCTCTTCATATACTGAAGAACTAATCAGTTACTCTATCTTAAGGCTAGAAACTCTTCTTTTGGCCTCAGCTGTACCTCCACCTATATATACTCATCGTAGAATAGCTTGACGAGACTTTGCCCAAGTTATTGGACCTGGATAGGTGTCACAATACGTCGTCCCCCAAGCTGCTGCATTTCCTCAAAAATAAAACCTTGAAACTTGTACTCGTATGCTCTCCTCAACTCTCACCAGCTTGTGCAACCGATGGAATGAACTCTCGACAGCCTTTGGGTCATTGCCTTCATAGAAGAATCTTAGGTGAAATTTGATAAACTCTTTGATAAGCTTGGCCTCAAACGATAAAGTGAACTCGATAGTAGCTGCCTCCTGCTCTATAGCCGTCAATATAGGAGTGGGAGTTGGCGCCTCGTGGTAGCAAACACGAACTGGCAGCAAGGAGTCAACCGAATGACCAAAGCATCGGTTGTTTCCACTTGTGGCCTTCTTAGACCGACGGACAAGGAACCCCTCTCTTCTTCTCTTCATGTATGTGGGCTTGGCTGCCTGCCCCGTCCCGAATAGACGAACAGGAACAAGCCGAAGAAAGGCGAAAGAGAGAAAGAGTGGAGTATCAACTCACCTCCCCTCTTCCACAATTAGGTGAAGACCAGGAGGGCCGGAAACCCTAATAGGAAACTTTTCACCGCGCCACCGTGAGAAGCAGATAAATAATCATCTACTTACGGAAGAAATTGAAGAATTTATTAGGAATCCTATAAGATCAATTCGTTCTTTTTTCTCTACCAGATGGTCAGAACAATAACTAACTTAACACCTTTAGGAACTATTGTAGCGGTAGTAGCCTGAATAGGCATTCGAGGAATAGTCGGGGCAACGATGGTCGGTGTAGTAGTATACGGTACCGCAAGTATTGTGGGAGGTACTGTTGGGTTTTTGGGGTTCATACGCAGCGGAAAATCCAAAACATATTTTGAAAAACCCTAACAAGTTCAAAAATAAGTTCCATTAAATCAAATCTATGGAAGTAAATCATACCTTATTCCGTGATTTCCTTTTGATTGTTCGATTTTCAAGATGTTCGACTGCACGTCCTCTATCAGAAATCCACACATGAACGGTGACCACAATTTGGAGTGTTAGCCCCAAAAGAGATTGAAAGACGATTTTTGTTTCTCTCCCTAAATCCAGAGAACTCAAAAAATTGTAAAACAAAATCTTGTTTCATTTTAAGGGATCTACTCTTTATTTATGTGTAGATAAGCCCTCACTTAAATCCTATTTGTAATACAACTATTGTATTTATGCAGTTTAAGCAAATTACATATACGCCTATATTAATAAGTTATTATATAACAAATTGTAAGGGCTTTTATGTCATGAATTTTATCATATAAAACTCATTACTCTAGACTAGTTGAAATTATGCAAAGTCATTCTTTGTGTGTGACCCAATAGGTTCATACGACGTTGGCAGGGAACTAAAAACCATTTTGGTACACAAGTCATAAGCGTTCTCTAGCAAGGCACTATGACTACCCAAGTAACATGAATATCAACATCGATACAACCTAATTAATAACGTATATCATATCTTTTTGTCGTGCGATATCCTTTTATTAAACAAAAGGCATGGAAAGTCACCCTTAATGTTCAATCGTACTAGTCTCAATCTTTAGGTAAACTGAAAAAACATCCTAGTGACATTGACCATATCAATTCACATGGACTTGGCCATTATCAGTCTATCTTATCGAGGGATCCACTAATTTCTCTTTCTATACGAGAGTGACAATTCTATCTTGATTACACACTTTCACATATTATTCCCACGGTAACCAATCACAATCTTTATAATTGTCCAGTTAAAGACAACATTTGATTGTGTCAAATTATCATGATCCTAATATTGAAGTCTATGGTAATCTTGAGTCGAATGACTAAATGATATACCTTTAATGAGTAACATCTATGACTTAATCCATGTGGTTTTCTCATAGCGGGTCGGTCCAGTATCTTATTCCATAATAAGTACTCATGATCTTTATTCGTATCCTTATACATATGATCATCACATGACCATCAATCAAGATTCACAGTAGTCTTAATTCATTATATTTCCTGTATAATGACCGACTAGGTACATTTAAGATATTTCAACAAAAACCCGCGGATCTTACTATAAGGTAAACATGCAATCACTTATAATAAAAAAACCTCTATTTTATTAACTAAAATTATAAGATAAACAATGTTTGTAGATTAACCTAGGGCACATGACCTAACATATCCCACATGCACTAGGGTCAATCATTCATGTATCTAATATTTAATGACCTAACATGACCATCATGTTTCACTTGTGGAAGAGTCTTCGTCAAAGGATATGCAACATTGTCTTCTGTAAGAACTCTACAAATCTTCACATCTCCCCTCTCAATGATTTCTCGAATGAGATGAAAACGTCTAAGTATATGTTTGGATTAATAGTGTGATTTTGGTTCCTTGGCTTGTGCTATCGCATGTTGTTGTCACGATACAAGCAAATGGGGTTAGCTATACTTAGGACCACACCAAGTTATGAGATGAACGTTTTGATCCAAACTGCCTCCTTAGCTCATCGACGCCGCAATATATTCAGCTTCTGTTGTAGAATCTGCGATAGTTTCTTGCTTCAAACTTTTTTAGCTCACTGCGCCTCCATTCAAAGTTAACACATATCCAGACTGCGATCTGTAGTCATCTATATCAGTTTGAAATCTTGCATCCGTGTAACCACTTACAATAAGCTCATCTTCCAAACTTCCATAGACTAAGAACACTTCTTTAGTCCTTCTCAAGTACTTAAGAATGTTCTTTACTGCTATCCATTGACTCTCACTAGATCAGACTGATATTTACTTGTTGCGCTCAAAACATATGATACATCAGGTCGAGTGCATAACATGACATACATGATAGATCCAATAGCTGATGCATATGGAATCGTATTCATATGCTCTCGCTCATCATTAGTCTTTGGACATTAAGTCTCGTTGAGATTTATACCATGAGACATTGGCAATGACCCTCTTTTAGAGTCTTGCATATTGAACCTATTCAGTACCTTATCAATATAAGCACTTTGACTTAGACCGATCAGCCTTTTAGATCTATCCCTATAGATCTTAATCCCAAAGATTTAGGGTGCATCTCCTAAGTCCTTCATTGAGAAGCACTTCCCTAACCAAGACTTAACACTCTGCAAGGTTGGGATGTCATTTCCAATGAGTAATATATCATCAACATACAACACCAGAAATACAACCATGATCCCATTAACCTTCTTGTATACACAAGGCTCATCTTCATTTTTAATGAAACCAAATTCCTTAATTGCTTCATCAAAATGAAGATTCCAACTCCGACAAGCTTGCTTTAATCCATAAATAGATCTTTGAAGCTTGCACACCTTCCTAGAAGTCTCAGGATGAACAAACCCTCCAGGCCATATCATATACACATCCTCAAGTAACTTTCCATTTAGAAAAGCTATTTTGACATCCATTTGCCATATCTCATGGTCATAATATGCGGCTATGACAATTAGAATTCTAATGGATTTAAGCATGTCTACAGGAGAAAAAGTTTCATCATAATCAACAACTTGAGTCTGTTTGAAACCTTTTGCTACTAGTCATGCTTTATAAGTATGCACGTTGCCATTCATGTCAATTTTTTTCTTGAAAACCCATTTACATCCAATGGTATTACCACCTTCAGGTAAATCAACCAGGTTCCAAACTTGGTTATCATACATCGATTGCATCTCATAATTCATGACACTAAGCCATTTATCTGCCTCGGGGCTAGAAATAGCCTCCTGATAAGTAGAAGGTTCATTTTGATCCATAAGAAACACATCACTACTATCGGTAATAAGAAATCCAAATCTCTTAGGCTGATGTCTTACCCTATCAGACCTACGAGGGCCTTGTGATACCTTTAGAGGATCTATTAGTTCAAAACTTAGTTGATTTCCCACAGGCGGTTGAGTGTTTATTTGTGGTTCTTGAATTTCTTCAAAACTTTCTTTATTCCCACTTTTGTCTTTTAAAATAAACTTTTTTTCTATGAAGACACCATTCCGAGCAACAAACATTTTGTTCTCAGCGGGATTATAAAAGTTGTGTCCTCTAGTTTCTTTAAGATAACCAACTAATACACACTTGGTAGATTTGTCTGATAATTTATCCGAGATTTGTTGTTGTACGAAAACATTACAACCTCAAATCTTAAGGAAAGACAAACTTGGCCTTTTCCCAAACCACATCTCATGTGGTGTTTTATCAACTACTTTAGAAGGAACACGATTTAGTGTAAACGCAACAGTTTCTAAGGCATAACCCAAAAGGAAATAGGAAGATCTGCATGACACATCATAGATTGAACCATATCCATTAAAGTCTGATTTCGCCTTTCAAAAACACAATTCCATTATGGAGTTGCTGGGGGTGTTAAATGTAAAACAACCCCACGTTTTTAAGATGATCATCAAACTCTTGGCTTAAATATTCACCACCTCGATCTGATCGAAGTGTTTTAGTAGTTTTAGCTATTTGATTTTGCACTTCGTTCTGAAATGCTCGAAACATCTCAAAAGATTATTCTGTATGTTTCATGAGATAAACGTAACCATATCTACTGAAATCATCAGTGAATGTAATGAAGTACTGATAACCACCTCTAGGTATTGTGTTTATAGGACCCCATACATCAGTATGTATTAGACCTAATAAATCACTTGCCCTTTCACTGTGTCCAGTAAATGGACTCTTTGTCATCTTTCCTAGTAAACAAGTTACAGATGTTTTATATGATTCAAAATTAAATGAATCTAAAAGTCCATCTTTATGGAGTTTATAAATGCGTTTCTCATTAATGTGGCCAATACGACAATGTCAAATGTAGGTTTGATTCAAATCATTTAACTTGAATCTCTTTGTATTTACGTTAAGAATGAGAGTATTTGTGGAACTTTTCATGTTTAGAATATAAATATCATCACACAAATCAGCATTCGTATAGAAAATGTCTTTATGAGAAATGGAACATTTATTATTCGTAATAATGAAATTAAAACCATCTAAATCCAAACATGAAACTAAAATGATGTTTATGCTCAAGGCAGATGCATAATAACAATTATTTAAAACTAAAATAAGTCCACTATGTAAAATTAACTCATAGCATCCTACAGCCAACACAATAACCTTCGCTCAATTTCCAACTCGTGGGATGAATTCTCCTTTCTTTAGCTTTCTACTTTTGGTGATACCACGCATATTAAGACAAATGTGAGATCCACATCCAGTATCCAATACCCAGAAATCACTAGTAGAGAAGTTGACTTCAATAACATAAATACCTAAAGCAGTAGTCACACTACTCTTCTTTTTCTTTAGATCTTCAAGATAGAGCTTGCAATTTCTGAACCAATGTTCAGGTGTATGACGAAATGACAATTTCCTTCTTTTTCCTTTTCTCGGGGACTGTGAAGTAGAAGCAACATGGGGTTTGACTTGTTCCATAGGCTTTGTGACATTCACAATAACTTTAGTAACTTTAGCCTTGCCTTTGCCCTTTTTCTTCAAAGCCTTTCCTTTCTAAACCATCAACACACTAGCAATAGGTTTCTTGACATTTTCTCAGCAATTTCAAGCATCAAATGCAACTTTGAGATAGACTTCTCCATGTTATTCATGTTATAGTTCATCACAAATTGTTAATAACTATCGGGTAATGAATTCAGATCAAATCCGTAGCCAACTCTTGGCTTATGGGAAATCCAAGGCAACTAACGTATCTAATAACGTCATACTAAAAGATCAGCTTATTTGGATAAGTAATTAGGGAGTTATACATTTTAAAATTTTATTTTTAAAACTCTCATAATGAATTCAATCACCTATTTGTATAGTACTTTTGGACAAGAAACCATTCGAATTACGAAATTTTCAATAGGACAAAGTTGTTTAAATTTGAGTTAGTTTTAAATGCCACCAGATTGGATCTATTTTGATTTAAATTAAGGAATTTATAACTAAATTACATAGGCTGGTTCATAACACAACATGCAGAATTTAATTTTGAGTCTTACAACTTCAAAATTTCTTATATTTTTTATTTCAAAACCAAATTAAGAACTTCATAATAGCTGATTTTCAGCTTGAAATGAGGAATCTAAATATATAAACCAATTTAAAAGAATCAAACATCTACCCTCTGAAAATGACCAAAAACTAGAACTAGTTTCAAACTTGAAATAAAAGATATGTGTCTAGGGTTGATGACATTTTGAGTTGAGCTCCAATCTCCTTGATCTCCCTAAATTTTTCAGCCAAGGCCTTCCTCAATTCCTCTTATTTTTTAGCTCACCATTAAGTATAGGCCTTATATGCTTATATTAGTAAATGGATTAATTAGCCAAATCTTTGATTTACTATTAGTTAATTGCTAGGACATGTGTCCTCCCTCAATGCCACTTGTCCAACATGAAGCCACTTGTCCCATATGAAAGCCACTCATCTTGCCTTGTTATATTTATACTAGGATAATCACTAGGTTGATCAAGGGTTCAATTAATTCATATCCAACTATAGGACTTTATTTTATCTTAAATCCAATTAATTCAACTAGGCACATAATTACATATGGTTAGTGTGTTTAGTCTTACATTTAACATATTTATAATCAGACTAACCCAAGATCACCCACACCTAATGCCCTGTGTCCCTGCATGCATCTCGAGGCGTGCCAATCCTTGATATACCCGATTATTATTACTTGGCCTAAAGTTTGATTCTCCATTTTATGTCATATTCACCTTGATTCTTAGTCATTTTATTCAGGTTAGTATTATAAAAATTAGTTTACCCATACTATGCCCATCCAATACACTCGCCAACATGATTTACGAGGCATTTACCTATCACATAGTCTCACACGGTATGGCAATATGAATGGACACATGTGATGAGTTATGAAATAAATAATAATTAAAATTGCAATTATGCAACCAACAGACACAAATAATGATTTAAGCCCTGTCAGATGTGTTCTAACCTATCTGGGGCATTCATATTGGTTTGAATTGGCATCTGAGTTTGAAAATAAACTTATTAATGGCATTAATAAAGATTAGGCCATCACAGTGGGTTCATGCGAGGACTATCTACCGTTGTGTCGGTTTGCCTACAACAACAACTATTAGGCGAGTATCGGGATGCCTCCATTTGAGGTGATGTATGGGAGGCTTTGTAGATCACCCCGCATATTGTATAGAGCCAAAAATACAGTAATCGTTAGGCAAGAGATAGTTGTTGACCACACAGAGAAGATTCAAAAAATCAAGCAGAAACTTCGGGTAGCCCAGATAAGGAGAAGGAAATATGCGGATAAGTATCATGAGAGTTTGATCTATGAGGAGGGCTATATGGTATATCTGAAGGTTTCCTCTTAGAAGGATCGGTAGAGATTTTATATTAAAAATAAATTGGCACCGAGATTCATTGACTATTTAGGGTTACAGCATGAGTTGGCAGTATGGTGTATAGACTGAACTTAAAGCCACAGTTAGCAGGGGCTCATCCGACGTTCCACATTTCTATGTTGATTCTAGATAGGTCGGGACGGAGATCGTTGGTTGATGTGAGACATATTAAGGTTCAGCTAGACGCGACTTTCGAGGAACAACCATTAGAGATTTTATACCATAAGATATAGACTTTGCAGAACAGAGAGAACACTCGAGTATTGGTTCGTTGGCAATATCACGAGACTGAGGGACTCACTTGAGAGATCGAGTCTACTATGTGGGAGCGTTATTCTCAGCTATTCCATGGTACGATCATTTAGTTTTACCTAAGTCTCAGGATGAAATTTTCCCTGGTTGGGGAGAATTGTAATACCTATTTTATTAACGTTGTTATTATAATTTATTTACACATTAGGTCATCAGCTCGAACCCATGTGAACGTTGCAAATAGGCTAAGGCATGTTTGATTAGGAACTACTTATATATTGTCTGATTAGTTGTTTATATTGCGGTGTATTTTATTTAATATAGCATAAATCTTCGCATGTTTGCAAATATCATGTTATGTCAAGAGAGATGGTGTGATAGGTAATTTATGTGTAAAGCATGTTGACACGGGTATTGGATAGGCATAGTACAAGCACATTAAGTCTTATAATGCTAACTTGAATAAAATAAATAGAATCAAGTTTATTATAACATAAAATGGATAGTCAAACTTTAGGATAATTCATTATAATTAGGTACATTAAGGATTGGCACGCCTCGAGATGCGTGTCGAGATGCAGGGCACTAGGTGTCTGGTAGTCGAGGTTAGTAGGATCATAATTGGGTTAATTATGTGATATTATGTTTTAAGCAATAATTATTGAACTCAATTGAAGTGTACTTTCCCCCGTTATCACTAAGAAGGCACTTCAAAGATACTCATTTTTTTTCTTTCCACCATGGTATTGAACCGCTTTAAAGTACTCAAGAACCCGACATTTTGTTCTCAAAACAAACACTTAAACCTTCCATAAAGCATCTTTAATAAAAGTAACAAAATATATGTCACCTCCCATAGTCTCCACATTAATGGGACCATAAACATCAAAGTACACTAACTCAAGTAGGTTTCTTTTCTTTTAGATGATGAAGAAAAAGAAACCCTTTGTTGCTTACCAAATAAGCAATCATCACAAAGGTTTAAATTTTACCATTTGGCAAAAGGGATGAGAGACTTCTTTGTCAACATCTATAAACCTTTCTCATTCATGTGACCTAACCTCCTATGCCACAAATCTGGTGAAAAATCATTTTCAACTACATTGAGATCACATTTAACCGTCTTCAATCGAGTCTTGTAAAGTGTGTAGCTCAATTTTTCTCTAGCAACAATAATTGAATCCTTTGTGAGTTTCCACTCCTGACCCCTCAAAGATGTTATAATAACCATTTGGTTTCAAAGCATGAGGAGTAATCAAACTCAGACGCAAATCTAAAACATGTGGCACATCTTTTAAAATCATTATGGAACCAAAATTTGTTTGCACACAGACATCTCCAATGCCAACTATATATGTAAAATTGTTGTTCCACATCTTTGCTTTTCTAAAATTCTTTGATCGATAAACGGAGAAGACATCCTTCCTCGGTATAGCATGGAAGGATGCTCCTCAATCAACGACCCACTCACTATTTGCATTAGTGACATGACCTTGATCCTCAACAAAAGAAAGCACAACTAGTTATTCACTTGCATCTGATATAGTAGTTGTAGTGTTCCGATCATCTGCCTTTTCTGATTTTTCTCATCATTCTGTTCTATTTTTTACATTTTACAATTTCTTTTAATATTTCTTTCCTTGCCACAATGATAACAAGCAAATTTCCCATTTGCTTGAGACTCATATCTAAATTTGCTTGCCCTCTCAAACCTCTAAACATACTTCTACCTTTGTGTTCTATTGTAGTAATAAGAACATGTGAAGTATCAATCTCTTTATCTTTTTTTCTAATCTTTTCATCATAGAGACTATTACGTACTATTAATAAGGATAAAACCACTCAGGGCGGAATTATTGAGAGACGCCACCTATGTTTTTCAGCTTTCTAGCAAAGAACTCAAAATTAATAGTATATGTAACTCATCTTCAAATATTATCTTCATATCACTTAACTGATTAATTAAATCTTCAACATCATTCAAGTGTTCTATCATTGACTGTCCATTTTTGTATTTCATGTTTACAAGCCTTCTAACCAGAGAAACCTTTTTCTGTGCATCTTTTCTCTCGTACATACTTTGCAATTTTTTTCACAACACTTGTGCATCTACTTCTTTACTGATGTGGTGATAGATACTGTGGTAGACCTATTTTCTTATTAGACCAAATAGTTTTCCAGTGCATTTTCTTCCAATCAGCATCGAGTTTTTCGTCCAGTGCAGTTTGTCCAATGCATCAAACAAATCATTGCAGTAAAGTTGATCTTCTATCATCGGTTGCCAAATTGAATAATTCGAGGAAGTCACTTGACAATACATGATTTTTCTTCACCCATCTCAATTCCCACAATTAATCTTTGGTCACGATCTAATCGCGGCGCTCCGATACCACTTGTTGGGGTTACTCAACTCCTTTGACAATGAAATGGATGAATAACAAATTCCACCAAACCACAATCAATGCACAAAAATAAACATTTAACAACTCTTAAATTTATACGTGCCACGTGTCACATTTCAGGGTCATTGACTAGACCATCATGACTTGACATACTTGTCGAAACCTCTAGAATTGACATCGAGGTAAATATTATTTTTGCCATGGTGTAGCAAAATAAACATACATTTGGACATTAGAAAACTTACATTTTTTTATATAAATAAATAATACATACACCATAGAAAAAAAAATATTTATCTCGGTGTCAATTCCAAGGGTTTCAACAAGTACTTCAAGTCACGAAGGTCCAGTCAACATCCTGAAACGTGACACGTGGCATGTATAAAATTAAGATTCGTTACAGTCTCCCCATCTTAGTAGAATTTCATCCTCGAAATTGAAACAAAAAGGAAACTTTCAAAGTAAATCTTACTGGAATCAAAATAGATAGGGAAAGTGTTTGCGTATATACATCTCCAACTCCCAAGTCAGTTCCTCATCTCCGTGATGTTGTCATTTGACTAGAACTAAAGGTATTTCCTTGCCCCTCAATACCTTCACCTTTTGATCTAAAACTTGAATCAGTTGCTCCTCATATGTAATATCATTTCTCAAGTCAATCTGACTCAAGTCTACCGTCGGTCGACGTCCTTCCTTCGACTTGTCAAGTCGAAGCATAGAGATGTGAAACATTGGATGAATATCGGCGAGCTGAGGCGGTAAATCTAACTCATAAGTAACCTTATTGATTCTTCGTATAACTCTAAATGGACCGATAAACCTAGGCGCAAGCTTTCCCTTGATTCTGAACCATTTGTGACCCTTTAAAAGCTAAACTTTCAAATATATATAGTATCCCTCAGCGTATTGTAACTCGTTGTGGTACTTGTCGTAGTACATTTTCTGCCTGTCTTGTGCACTCTTCGGTATTTGACGAATCTACCGTATCTTCTTAGTGTGATCCACAACAATATCAAACCCAACAATTAATACATCCTCAGGCTCTGCCCAACACAATTCCAATCTACATGGCCTACCATATAACACCTCAAATGGTGTCATTTCGATACTGGCCTGGAAGTTGTTGTTATAAGAAAATTCACACAAATGAAGATACTCTTCCCAAGATTCCCCGTATTCCAAAACACACATTATGAACATGTCTTCTAACACCTGAATTAGCCTCTCGGACTGCCCATCTACATGTGGATGGCATAATGCACTCATGTCAAGCCTAGTGCAAACTGTGCTTGCATGCTCTGCCACAACAATGACGTAAACAGTGGTCCCCTATTTGACACTATAGAAAATGGTACGATATATAATCTGACTATCTCTCGCTCGTAGATATTGCTCGATCTATCAACTTTGTGTGTATTGGAAACTGGTATAAAATGTGCAAATTTCATCAATCTGTCCACAACCACTCATATAATGTCATGTCCAGGAGGAGATCGAGGTAAACCGCTGGCAAAATCCATAGCAATGTGCTCCCATTTCCACTGCGAAATAGGAAATGGCTGCAGCAAACCTCCAGGTTTCATATGCTCACCTTTAACACACTAGCATATCTCACACGCTCGAATAAACTTCGAGAGATCGGCTTTCATCCCTACCACCAAAAGAGACATCGCATATGTACACACATCGTGGTCCGACCCAGATGAACAGAAAATCGAGAACGGTGAGCTTCCTGAAGTATCTCACTACGCGACTCAGCCATTAATGGAACCCACAGTTGTCCTCGAAAAACATGAATTTGTCGATCGACTCCAATCTGGATGATCTGCACTCTCAGCCATATCACTGAATCACTATACAACTCGTCAGCCTACTCTTGTCCATCGCGCACACACCGAATCAAAATTGTCAGCCATGCATTATTTCATTTTTAATGAAATATGCATTATTTAATTTTGTCATAAATCTAATTTTAATGGAAAATACAAATATAATAAGAATGTACTTATTCGAGGCTGACTAGGCCTATCTTGACTTTGCAAGGATTGACTCGAGGGTCCAGGTAGGTTTAGGCCGGGCGAGGCCCAGTTTTATGGAGAACTAGGGTCATCATAAAACACAACACAAAACGGGCAGTATTTAACGTGAAAAACCCTATAAATCAGAGGTAAAAATCATGGGTCAAATTCTAAAAGATCCACTATGTGAATAATTAAAGAGTACAAGATATCTCAATTGCTTAATATTTAATAACAATGGAATAATACAAAAATACATCTTCGATGAACTTAGATGATCACACTAAGAACAAAGAACACTACCCCAATTATATGAAACCCTTGCACCTTTTTTCTTGAACATCAAAAATCACTAAAGTCTCTCAGTGGGTCTTCAAATTTAAGATCTTGGTATGCCTTTAATGCAGAGAGAAGAAAACTAGAGAGATTGCACACTTCAAATCGAGTGCGCACACCAATCAGTTATTAAGTCGAGCACCTGAAGCCAACTTTCCAATCCTTGGTTTTCTACTGAAAATACATATTCGGTCTCCCCAAATCGATACTCACAACTTCCTAATTTATCTTTCTCTCTCTCTCTCCCCCTTATTCCATCGGTCTCCTAAAAGAACTGAAATCCGTAAAATCCCAACTCGTATTTCGTTGGTCTTCACTTTCCCTTTTTAATTCCAATTGGAATTGGAAACCTTAATGGGTTGGACTTGTTAATGTATTTGAGCCCACACCAAACCATAATTATCGAGTTTTTAGCTCAAAATCCATGTCCTAATTTAATTAGGAATCTTTGTTTTAGTTTGTGTCTAATTAGTAAGTTAATTGTTTGAGTACAAGCGAGATTGATGTTAGTTAATTTGAGTCCAATCGTGTTTTATGTTTGTTATTTAAATCTTATTAGGATTTAGATTTGTTTTTAGATAATGTTTTAATGTTCTAGTTGGAGTAGAAGTATGATTTTTGGGTATCTATATAAAGAACCCAAGATTAGTGTGTTATTTACAAAAGGTTAATACAAGTTTTAGTAAGTAAAGTTTGAGTGTTAGTATGTGATTGCTTCTGCCGTGTGTGCATGTGTGCATGAATTCCCAACAAGTGGTATCAAAGTGGTTTAGAGGTTGGTAGTTAGAGCTGAGATCGTCGACCCATTTGAGAGATTGGTGAATTCAAAGTTTATGAGATAGCATCCATAAACTGTTTTCAGTGTGAATTGTGTATCTTATGCTCGAAAATTGGAGTACATGAAGTTGATCAGTGTGAATTGTGTATTGTATGCTCGAAAGTTGATTAGTGAGCAAAGAAAAATATGCTTTTGATTAGTGTGCAAAGAATATTTTTCTTATCACTGCAAGACAAATACTTTTTGTCTTTCATAACATTGTCTTTGAATTTTGGTTTTTTTTAAATCAATCTTTTTTGCTTTCTTAATTTTGTACGTTCACAAATACACCACAAGAAAGGTTGATTTGTTGAGATGGGTTCTTCAAGCAAAGAAGTCAAGTATACTATTAAAAAGTTTAATGGTAAGCAAAACTTTACTTTGTGGTTATTGAGGATGAGGGATATGCTCGCTCAATAAGGTTTGGGGCTTGCATTGAATGAGGAAAAACCTACTGAAATTGATGAAAAAAGTAGAGTGTCATAGTCTCAAAGGCTAGTAGTTCAATTCGTCTTTGTTTGGCCAGATAATATAGTATATGAAGTTGTGGAAGAAACTTCTTTCACGAAGATAAAGAAAAGTTAGAAGAAATCTACAAGAGTAAAGGTTTCACTAATAGTTTGATTCTAAAGCAGTAGCTCTTTACTTTTCAACGTAAGGAAAGTACGACTTTACTTCAACACTTTGAAGATTTTAATAATATATTAGAGATCTCACCAACATTGTGGAGGTTGTGAGTTCTGTTGACAAAGCAGTTGTCTTGCTATGCTCAGTGCGATCTACACATCGACATTTTTTCAATGCATTATTATATGGAAGAGATGATCTTACAGAATGGCAAGTTAAAATTGTTTTGACTTCTAGAGAAAAGTTAGAGTGTGAAGCCTAAAAATCCTTTGTTTCTTATTCTTCTCAAGTCTTGGCTATTCAAGGCAAGGGAAAACATGAGAAATATGGTCGTGGTAAAAGCTCTAGTGAAGATTTCAAGCCTCTAATGGAAAGAATATGTTACTACTGTGGTGAAAAATGACACTTCATTAAATTTTGTCCAAAAAGCCAAGAATGTGAGTCCAATATTATTGGTAGGATGTTGCAAATAAGGTGTAGGAATGTCATGGCCCAAATAATTAATACAAGTTTAATTCATTAATCAGGACAAAATGACCCATGACGTGGGACCCGCAGCGAGATACGTGTCACTACCGAGGCACGGTGGCCGAGGTATATGTTATATTTATTATGTTATATGCCTAGTGTATTATACATGTGTAGACTACTAAGTCATTTACGAGTATGCAGATACCGAGACGAGCGGGGATGTGCCTCGAGTCGCGTGCCGACGTGGGCACGAGGCAGTAAATCGTGGAGTAAGTGTAACTAGTTCAATTATATTGCATAAAATGAAAAATGGAAAATGATATAAGTTAATGGTTTTAATGTAGCCTCTCTATTTATTTATGAAATGGGCCTAAAGTAAAGCATTACAAAAATACACCACTAGATAGGCCCCTAGATTCACATACACGCACATCTTAATACAAGGGTGTCAAGTAATGGAGCCAGTTGAGAGTGACACAAATGACAAGTGGTGTGAGCAAGACCCATACGATATGTCTTGAGATACGTGTGTGGTTTTAAATGTGTGGCTCACTTTCAAGAAAACCTCAATCATATAAGTATGCTCAAATTACCCCCAAAGTCTAAGTTTTATCTCATTTTTTATCTCCAAAGTCGATGGAGGGAGAAAAAATAAAACCAATTGAGAAGAAAGAAAAATCTGGGAAGAAGAAGAAAGAAATAAAGAAATAAACAAATAAATAAATAAACAAATAAATAAATAGATCGAGCTCGAAGTAACGCAAGGTGAGTGTTGTGGTGTTTCGCGGTTTTTTGTTGAATTTGGTTGTGTAGTTTTGTTGTTGTTACTTGGTCGTCATTGTTATAGTGTCGAGTTGCGAAACTCGGACAAACTGCCATGGCAGTTCGTCCGAGATCAAGGAAGGAAGGGGAGTAGTCTCCCATGCATATGAAACCCAACCTAGGGTTAGGGACGGAAGCCCAACCTCAGCGAAGAGAAAAAAAAATTAAAAACATAGCAAAGCAGCTCTCTGTGTTTCGAAAGGTTGAGGACGGTGTCCTGAACCGAGCCGGGTTCCGCTCGGGTGAGCCAAACTCGGTTAAGCCCGGTTCAAGTCCAACGAAAAAAAATAGAAAAAAAAAGAAGAGAATGAGATCGATTGGGTGAATCGGGCTGGTTCAAAAATCGTTTCGGCCCGGTTCAATACAAACCCAAAAAAGGAGGAAAATTAGGAAAAATTCAAAAAAAATTAGGAAAAGTTATGAAAAATTATATTTCAACAAAATAAGTAGAAATTGATAAATTTCTAGGAAAAGTAAAATATTTAAAATTTCGGACGAGACTTTTACGGTGTTTTTACTTCGAAAAGTGTGAAATTGGCAAATTGGTCCCGAATTCGATTTCGACCGATTTTGACCAATTTAAGAGCTTTAAATAATTAATCTAGAATGTAAATTGATAAATTGTCAAATGTTAGGACCGTAAAGAAGATATTACGGGGTTTGGATGCGTATATCGACGCAACGAGAAGCCGAATAGCTTAGGCATTATTTTGGACTGTAAGTAAACTGAGTGAGAAATTTATTTACATTTCATTCCATTTATTTATTCATTCTCATTTATTCGAACTGAATTTACCTTTGAACCCATATGATATGACTTATTTATTTCTCATTTTATGACGTTGCTCATAGCATATTCTGTTGCTTATATACTATCATTGATTCCAACTCCTATACTTTGTCATGTTGATTGTTGTGTTTGGAAGTCAATGATATAGCATGCTATTAGGTTAGTTTGTTTATTTTGACTCTAATCCTTTATGTATTAGTATGCAGTTACATCTATTAGATTCTATTACCAAGTCATTATTGAAAGTGAAAGTAGTTCTTGTGGTTAGGGTCATTTGATGATAGAAATTCAGCTTTCATACGGGGTCACTAAACTTTTTGGGATGTTAGGGAATTTCTCCACTACCTTGCATGACACACAGGGTAACGTGCCTTAAATGAGGTAACCGGACCTCATGGTTCGTTGGCACAAGAATAACTTGGGTGAGCATGATGAGTTTTAAAACTCGGGTATGTTAGCAAGTATATATATTCCGGTGACGACTAATTCACTTGGAATAGAAAAGGCGTAATCGTAAGTACAACCTTTTGAAATTACGATATAGAGCTCAATTTGTAATGAAATGATATAGAGCATAGCTCGACTTGTAATGGAAAGGCTGATGTGACTTAGTTCACGGCCGACCGACCCTAATCCATTACTACTTAGCTTTGAGTCAGTTTCATATTTGGTTAACTCAAGTATCTTTTTACATGATGTTTCTTTCATCATAGTTGTTATTTAAATTATACCATTTGATACTTGTTGCCTATTTGGGAATATGGATCAATGTTTCTCGGTATTACTTAAATAATATCATGTACTCATCGTCTAGTTTGTGACGGTGGGTGCAGATAAGCCGAGTAGCAGACTAGGCAAAAAGAAGATTGGTGACTACCTCTGAGCCAGTGAAGGACTGCTACGACATAGTTTTGTACGTTTTATATTCTTTTGTATTATATTTTATACGTACATGATATTTTTACTTTTGGGTTGAGTGATAGGAACATCTAACCAGAAAAATGTTGTATATATCACAACTTTTGTTTATATAGGCATGTTATCTCTATTTCTTGATTTTTCCACAATAGGTTAGGCCTTAGGATCTAATTTCCACCAATAACAAAATAAGACTTCCACTGAATAATTTGTTAGATAAAAAATCTAAATTAACTCTGATTTATAGACAACTATAGGTTAGTCAGTAGAACTATTTAGTTAACTGTATGAGGTATCATAATTGGTAGGTGTTTAAATAAGGCTAACTAGTTCCTTGTTAGGTCCTATATGGGATATTAGGTCTTAATTAAGGGATTAGGTCGGGTGGTGCCCTTATTTGGAAAAGGGGTCAACACAGTTGGTATCAGAGAAAGGTATATAAAGCTTGGCTTACTTTCATGGCTCAAGTTATATGATACCAACACAGTTTGTATCAGAGTCATGGTTTTGAGAATTCATGGCTTACCACCGAAGCTTGATAAGCTTAAGATTGTAGAATATGGTGATTCTACAATATGATACCAAAACAATAGCAAGAACTAAAAGATTTAAGAAATGTAGAAGCTAGATAATCTTAGTTAGCGGTGGAAAACCTGATGATCCTTGCCTAAAAACTATTAGTTGTGAAGTGGGTGAAAGTGAGTTGGGGATTTTATATATATAGTTATATACATGTTACTTTTGTTTTATGTATATAGGCGTTATCAACATAGTAGCTGAGTCGCGTTCATTATCCATATGCAGTCAGAGATGACGATTCACGCGATAGCGATGATGCCGGTGCAAGCGGCAGTCGTCAGCCTTTTATACTGCGGCGGAGGGATTTTCAAAAGCGTTTTGATCGTGTAGCTACTCAGGGTCAATAGTTGGCGGAGTTAATTGCATTAATGACTTCTCGAATTGCTCCACCAGCACAACCAGCTCAGACATCAGGTCCTACTATGGCTACTACTTCCAAAGTATTGATCGTAGTGTCAGTCGTACATGCGACACCAATAATACCAGCTCTAGCAATAGAGACATTGTCTACACCATCTTCCACACCTCCATCATATAGTTCGACAGCAGTGGTTCAGTTGGTGTGTGATTTCATCGACTGAAACCCGTATATTTCGACGGTCAGCGAGACTTTTAGAAAATTGAGAAGTGGGTCCTGTCCTAGGAGAAATTGGACAAAGTCTTGCGGATTAAGGATAGACTCATAGCAAAGATTTCGTCGTACACCTTACAGCGAGATGTCGATGTGTAGTGGCGTGCAACAATAGCTGTTGAGGGAGAGTTTTAGTCTTGGGATGCCTTCAAGACTAAATTCATCAGCAGTACTTCCCACCTGTGGTGATGAAGAGGTTGAGGAAGGAATTCATGAATCCGAGACAAGAGCCAACAAGTCAGTGATGAGCTACCGAGACAAATACGGCTATCAAATGCAGTTTGCCAGAGATGTTGTGAAGGAGGATGCAGATGATGTATATCATTTTGGTGACGGATTAAGGCCGAATATTGGTTTTTATGTAGTCAGTTCGGGTGTCAAGACACTAGAGAGATTTTCGAGCGTGTAGTTGCTCACGAGACATATTATTTGAGTCGAGTTACTAACGGGACACCCTTAGTACCCGCAATGACTCCCGATCAAATTATTGAGAGTAGGCGGAGGAGACATAGGGGCAAAGGACTGAAGAAATGGGATAGAGGTGTTCAGGGGGCCATTATGCCTTATGTAACATCTCCTACACCTTTGGAAACTATTTTGGGTAGCCCTCCCATAACACCACCAGTCGGGCCTTCATTGTCAGTTCCTGCTACATTTACTTTACCAGCTTTACCAGCAGCACCAGCTCCACGTCAGCAGCACGATGGTGGAGGCTAAGGCAGAGGTAGAGGACGAGGACGAGGACGAGGACGAGATAGTTCCAAATTAGGGCAGAGACAGGGATCTGAATAGGCCTAGGATCGGACGCGGGGTCAACCTAGAGCAGTCACTTATTTTCTATGTGGCCAAGTTGGACACGTGGTTCAAGAATGTCTATAGCCAGCGACGGTGATTCCACCACAGCGTCGAGTGGTCATTCATGTGGTTGCACAGCTTGACATAGACGCTACATGGAAACTCATTGAAGGTATGGTTTCCATGTGTGATCGACAGTCTTATGCTTTATTTGATTTGGGTTCTACGGTCTCTTTCATTTATGGTCTCATAATCGACATATTAGGGTTGAAACAGGTTGGTGTCGGAGTACATTTGATCTTGAGTATTATAGCCGGAGATAGAGTGTACCCCAATTCTCTGGTGAAGAAATGTTCAATAGCGATCGACGGGGTAGAGTTACATGCGGACTTCAGAGTGCTTGAATTCTTAGGATTTGACGCATTGCTAGGGATGGATTGGTTAGCATCATATCATGCTCATATCGACTATTTTGCGAAAATAGTGATATTTGAGATTCCAGGGCGTCCGGTATTTATGTAAAGCGGTAGTACACCGAGAGCCGAGGGTATTCGAGGTCGGCTTGCGACTAGTAGGGAGATGGGGACTCTGGTGTCGATATATATCATTGCAGAGAGTCATGGACCTAAACTTGAAGAGATTCCGGGTATATGTAAGTTTTCGGACGTGTTTTCGGAAGACTTGCCTTAATTACCACTACCGAGGGAGATGGATTTCATTATTAAGTTGGTGCCCGGTACAAATTCGATATCTATACCACGATATCACATGGCTCCATGTGAATTGGAAGAATTGAGTAAATAGTTGCAAGAATTAGCGAGAAGGGACTCATCACACCTTTGATATCACCAAGGGGAGCACCGGTCCTGTTTGTAAAGAAGAAGGACGGTACTTTGAGACTGTGTATTGATTACAGACAATTGAATAAGGTCACAGTCAAGAACAAGTATCCATTACCGCGAATTGACGATTTATTTGATCAACGGATAGGAGCGTAGTTTTTCTCCAAGATAGATCTATGATCAGGGTATCATCACCTGAGGATCAGGGAGGATGATAGATACATAACAGTGTTTATTACGAGGTATGGACACTATCAGTTCACAGTCATGTCGTTCGATTTGACAAATGTTCCTTCCATGTTTATGGATTTGTTACACAGAGTGATGAGACCATTTCTTGTCCACTTTGTGATCGTGTTTATTGATGATATATTGGTGTAATCGAAGACTCGAGAAGATCATGAGCAACACCTTAGGGAGACGTTGCAGACTTTGAGGGAGCACAAACTATATGCCAAATTCATTAAGTGTGAATTTTGGTTGTCTGAGGTCAAATCTTTGGGTCATGTTGTTGGAGCAGCAGGTATTGCTGTAAATCCAGCAAAGATTCAGGCAATTTTGGATTGGCCGGCACCGATGTCACTGATTGAGATTCGGGTTTTTCGGGGTTAGCAGGCTATTAACGAAGGGTCGTGAAGGATTTTTCGAATATCGCTTCACCAATGACCAAGTTAACTCAGAAAGATGTTAAGTTTCAGTGGTCTGAAAAATGCGATGAGGCATTTGCTCAACCGAAAAATTTATTGAAATCGTACCAATACTGATATTGCCAGAGGTTGGAAAGAGTTTCATGAGGTACACAAATGCTTCTCGTATGGGTTTAGATTGTGTGTTGATGCAAGAGAAAGGTAAAGTGGCCTATTCATCAAGACAACTGAAGATATATGAGAAGAATTATCCAACTCATGATTTAGAGTTAGGAGTAACAGCGTTTGCTCTGAAGATATAGAGACATTATATGTATGGTGAGAGGTTCATACTCTATACTTACCATAAGAGTTTGAAGTATCTCTTCACATAGAAAGAATTGAACATGAGATAGCGCAGATGGTTAGAATTTTTGAAAGACTGTGACTTTTCTCTAGAATATCATCCAGGAAAAGCTAATGTCATTGAAGATGCACTAAGTAGGATTTCGATTGGAGATGTCGAGACGTTTAGTTGTCATATAACGCATGAATATGGCTTACTCGAGGCGGCAGCAATGATGAATCGGTCGGATATTCCTAACGACACGCAGGTCCTATTTATGTTTAAGTGAGGCTTCAGACGGTGTTGACTCAAAGAATATCAGAGGATCAGAAAATTGCATTCTATATCTGAGATTTAGTAAGTTAGCTAAAGTCCCAAGTGTACTGATTGGACTGAGATGACAGATCAGTGTCTTAAATTTCGAAGTAGATTGTGGATACCAACAATGACAGAGCTGATAGATGAGATTCTTTAAGATTCACATCGTTCCCAGTTCACCGTTAATCCAGGAAGGACAAATTAAAATGTACCAAGATATGAAGAAACATTTTTGGTGGCTTGGGATGAAAACGGATATATCAGAGTTTATTAGGAATTGTAGGATCTGCTAGTAGGTGAAGGTGGAGCATTATAGACCTGGAGGATTACTACAACCATTTCTCATTCCACGATGGAAGTGGGAAACATAGTCATAGATTTCGTTCGATGATTGTTCATCGACATGATTCCATCTGGGCGATTGTGGACAGATTGATGAAATCTGCCCATTTCATACCAGTTGCAACTCATTACACATTTGACCATTTAAGATTATTTTTTGAGAGAGATTATCAGGCTGCACGAGGTACCTTTGACAATTATGTCAGACGGAGATGTTATGTATACTTCCAGGATATGGAGGAGTATGCAGGAGCAGTATATTACGCGCTTACAGTTTAGAACAGCCTTTCACCTTCAGACTGATGGGTAGACTGAGAGGTTGATTCAAACTCTTGAAGATATGCTCGGGGCGTGTGTACTTAAGTTTGGAGGATCGTAGGAAGAGTATTTACCGTTGTGTGAATTGGCATACAACAACAGTTATCAGGCAAGCATTGAAATGGTGCCATTTGAGGTGTTATATGGCAGACTGTGTCGCTCGCCATCTTATTAGGCTGAGCCAGAAGATCGGGATTTGTTATGGCCTGAAATCTTTGTCGATCACACAGAAAAGGTAAGACAGATTAGCCATAAACTTAAGGGAGCCCAAGAGAGGCAAAAGAAGTATGCGGACACGTATCGCAGCAATCTCAAGTACAATAAGGGAGCGTTAGTCTATCTAAAGGTTTCTCCTCGTAAGGTCCATCATCAATTTGGTTTGAAAGGCAAATTAGAATCGAGATTCATCGGGCCTTTTAAGATCAATAAATGGGTTGGAAAGGTTGCATATGAGCTAGAATTACATTCACAGATGTCGAAAATTCATTCAATGTTTCATATATCGATGCTTCGACCAGCTAAGTCAAAGGCAAGCGAAAGACCGATGGTGAATTTGAGTCAGATTGATTTGAGTGAAGATATCTCATATGAAGAACAACCAATTCAGATTTTTGATCGAAGGGTACAGCATTTAAGAAGCAAGTTTATCCCGAATGTATAGTCAAGTGACAGTTTCATGGAGATTCAAAACTCACTTGGGAATGGGAATACTATATGCGAGACAGATTTTCGTACCTCTTTGAGTCATATATTTTAATATTCGTTTAGTTTAACTTCGAAGAAGAACTTCCTATTGGTTGGGAAGTATTATCACGGCCCAACTAATTAATACGAGTTTAATTCATTAATAAGGAAAAAATGACCCGTGACGAAGGACCCGCAGCAAGATACGTGTCACTACCGAGGCACGGTGGCCGAGGTATATGTTATATTTGTTGTGTTGTATGTCTAGTGTATTATACATGTGTAGACTACTAAGTCATTTATAGGTATGCAGATACCGAGACGAGCGAGGACGCGCCTCGAGCTACATGACGACGTGGGCCCGAGGTAGCAGCTCGTAAGGTAAGTGTAACTAGTTCAATAATATTACATAAAATGAAAAATGAAAAATGATATAGGTTAATGGTTTTAATGTAGCTACATCTATTTATTTATAAAATGAGCCTAAAGTAAAGCATCAAAAAATACACCACTAGATAGGCCCCTAGATTCACACACACACACATCTCTCAACATAAGAGTGTCAAGTATTGGAGTCACTTTAGAGTGACACAAGGGACAAGTGGTGTGAGCAAGAACAACACGACATGCCTCTAGATACGTGTGTGGTTTGAGATGTATGGCTCACATTCAAGTCAACCTAAATCATATAAGTATGGTCAAATTATCCCCAATGTCTAAGTTTTATCTCATTTTTTATCTTCAAAGTCGGTGGAGGGAGAGAAAATAAAACCAACAGAGAAGAAAGAAGAAACTAGGAAAAAGAAGAAGAAAAAGAAGAAAAAGAAGAAAGAAAGATAAATAAAGAGAGACCGCGCTTAAAGTAATGCAAGGTGAGTGTTATGATGTTTTTCGATTTGTTGTTGAATTTGGTTGTGTAGTTTTGTTGTTGTTGTTTGGTCGTCGTTGTAGTTGTGTCGAGTTAGGAAAGTCGGACAAACTGCCATGGCAGTTCATCCGAGATCAAGGAAGGCATGGGAGTAGTCTCCCCTGCATATGAAACCCACCTGGGGTTAGGGATGGAAGCCCAACCTTAGCGAAGAGAGAAAAAAATTTCAAAACAGAGCAGCAACTCTGTGTTTCGGGAGGTTGAGGACAGTATTCGAAACTCGGCCGGTTCGGCTTAGGTGAGCCGAACCCGGTTCAAGCCCGGTTAAGGTCCAACGAAAAAAAAATAGAAATAAAAAGACGAGAAAGAGATGGGTTGGGTGAATCGGGCCGGTTCGAAAATCGGTTCGGCCCGTTCAACCCAAACCTATAAAAAAAGGGAGGAAAATTGGGAAAAGTTCCATAAAAATTAGGAAAAAATTTCGAGAAATTATATTTCGACAAAATAAATAGAAATTGATAAATTTCTAAGAAAAATAAAATATTTGAAATTTCCAGACGAGACTTTTACGGGGCTTTTACTTCGAAAAGTGCGAAATTGGCAAATTGGTCTCGAATTTGATTTCGACCGATTTCGAACAATTTAGGAGTTTTAAATAATTAATCTTGAATTTAAATTGATAAATTGTCAAATGTTAGAACCGTAAAGGAGATATTACATGGTTTGGGTGTGCGTACATCGACGTAACAAAAAGCCGATAGCTTAGGTATTGTTGTAGATTGTAAGTAAACTGAGTTAGACATTTATTTACATTTCATTCCATTTATTTATTCATTCTCAGTTATTTGAACCGAATTTACCTTTGAAATCTATATGCTATGACTTGTTTGTTTCTCCTTTTATGACGTTGCTCATAGCATACTCTGTTGCTTATATACTATCATTGATTCCAATTCCTATACTTTGTCATGTTGATTGTTATGTTTGGAAGTTAGTGATATAGCATGCTATTAGGTTAGTTTGTTTATTTTGACTCTAATCCTTTGTGCATTAGTATGCAGTTACATCTCTTGGATTCTATTACCGGGTCATTATTGAAAGTGAAAGTGGTTCGTGTGGTTAGGGTCATTTAATGATAGAAATTCAACTTTCATACAGGGGTCACTTGACTTTCCGGGATGTTAAGGAATTTCTCCACTACCTTGCATGACACACGGGATAAGTTGCCTCAAACGGGGTAACCGGAACTCGAGGTTTGTTGGCGCAAGAATAACTTGGGGGAAATGACAAGTTTTAAAACTAGGGTATGTTAGCAAGTATACATTCCGGTGACGACTAATTAACTTAGAATAGAAAAGGCATAATCGTAAGTATGACCTTTTGAAATTATGATATAGAGCTCAATTTGTAATGAAATGATATATAGAAGAGCTCGACTTGTAGTGGAAAGGCTGATGTGACGTAATTCACGGCCGACCGACCCTAATCCATTACTATTTTGCCTTGAGTCAGTTTCATATTTGGTTAACTCAAGTATCTTTTTGCATGATGTTTTTTCAACATAGTTGTTATTTAAATTATGTCATTTGATACTTGTTGCATGTTTGGGAATGTGGATCAATGTCTTTCAGTATTACTTAAATAATTTGATGTACTCACCATCTAGTTTGTGATGGTAGGTACAGATCAGCCAAGTAGCAGACCAAGCAAAGAAAAGATTGGTGACTACCTCTGAGCCAATGAAGGACTGCTACGACATAGTTTTGTACGTTTTATATTCTTTTGTATTATATTTTATACGTACATGATATTTTTACTTTTGGGTTGAGTGATAGGAACATTTTACCAGACAAATGTTGTATATATCACCACTTTTGTTTATATAGGCATATGATCTCTATTTCCTGGTTTTCCCACAATAGGTTAGGCCTTCGAATCTAATTTCCTCCAGTAACGAAATAAGACTTCCGCTGAATAATTTGTTAGATAGAAAATCTAAATTAACTCTGATTTATAGACAATCATAGGTTAGTCAGTAGAACTATTTAGTTAAGTGTAGGTGGTATTATAATTGGTAGGTATTTAGCTATTTAAATAAGGCTAACTAGTTTCTTGTTAGGTCCTATATGGGAGATTAAAGCTTAATTAAGGGATTAGGTCGAGCGGTGCTCTTATTTGGAGAAGGAGTTGTCACAAGGAACTTCTTCTATTCATGATGATGATGTCTATAGCAAAGTTCAAAGTGGATATGGCTTTGTTAGTGCAATTCTTTGAGTTTTATCCATTTGATTGAAGAAGATGCTTGTTTGGGTGGAGCGGTTTGTGCGTGCGCGCATGGTTTCGTGCACACACACGTGTATTTTTAGTCAATCAAGTTAGTTTGAGTTTGTGTCGCTTCGCAGCCGAGTGGCTGAAGGTTGATCAAGTTTTGGATGATTGATTGTATTTGTTGATGAATGGTTGTGTGTTTCATTGCTATCCGCGGTAAGTTTGACAATTGGATTGAATGATTGTTCGAGTTGGTAGAATTTTTCGCCGAGGTGGAGATTGTTGAGTTTTTGGCTCAAACTCCATGTCCTAATTTAATTAGGAATCATTGTTTTAGTTTGTGTCTAATTAGTAAGTTACTTATTTGAGTCCAAGTAGGATTGATATTACTTAATTTGAGCCCAATTATGTTTTGTGTTTGTTATTTAAGTCTGATTAAGATTTAGATTTGTTTTTGGATAATGTTTTAGCGTTCTACACTAGAACAAATTCGGTATTTAATAGAAGTTTTTAAACCCTTATTGAAGGGGGTGTTATTAAATAACACCTAATTGATAGGAGTTTTAAAAAACCTCTATGTAATACATGTATTAAAAATTAAAACATAACACATTTTCACATGACATTTAATAACATTCTATTTAATAAGGGTTTTAAAACCTCTATTAAAGGCCAAAAATGTTCTAGTGCTAGCTGGATTACAATTATGGTTTTTAGTATCTATATAAAGAACCCAAGTTTAGTGTGTTATATACACAAGGTTAATACAAGTTTTACTAAGTAAATAAAGTTTGAGTATTTGAGTGTTAGTGTGTGATTGCTTCCACTTTGTGTGTGAATTCCCTACAGGATTGTGCGGAAAAGATCAACTATCAAAGTTTAGCTATACTGTGCTTTTTTTCCTTGGGTCCTGAGCTAATTTGGGCCTTGTAATTTTTGGGATTAAAACTTCGAATACAAGGTGATTTACTGATTGAACACAAATTTATGTGGTTTTGGAAGCCTTTAATTCTTGGAGTAAAATGTTAGAGAGCATATTCAATTGTGACCGTATTCAGTTTTAAGAATTTTCGTTTGGATTTTCTTATAGGTGTTCCTTGTGCAACTGCCATACTATATATCAAGGTTTTCAATTGCTTTGGCAATTAGCTCTTTATTATTTTCTCATGTTGGCATGGCCTGGCACTTCGGTGTCATTTCTTGAGTCACTCCGAGCATTTTAAGCTTCTAGACATGAATGCATATATACCCAGCCCCTCCATTTCATTGGCAAACCCTTGTTGGAGATGTTGGGATTAATCCAACGTCAACTAGTTAGATAATATGGCTTATAAGTTTGGAGTGAGAACTCCAACTTGCTTGGGCATTTTGAAGTTCACAACCATTCTCAAACTAAAGCACCTACATACACTAGTCACCACACTCTTTACTTTGGATTGGGCCTAATGTTATATAAAAAAAATAAAAATAAATAATAATAATGGTTGAAGATGTATCATGGTAAGTGCATGGGGATAATTACTGCACTAGAACAAATTCTACTTTTCATAGAGGTTTTGAACCTCTATGAAAGACTTTTCATAGAGGTTTTTGACCTCTATGAAAAGTGTTATCTTTTAAGGTGTTATCTTATCTTCCAAGCTTCCATAGGGGTTTCAAACCTCTATCAAATCTTGACTATTTCATAGGGGTTTCAAACCTCTATCAAATCTTGGCTATTTCATAGGGGTTTGAAACCTCTATAATATCTTCAAATGCTTACATAGGGGTTTCAAACCCCTATCAATTGTAGTAATTTCATAGGGGTTTGAAACCTCTATATTATCATTAAAGGATTACATAGGGGTTTCAAACCCCTATCAAATGTTAAAAAAAAAAAAAAAAAAAAAACTGAAAATGCTCAAAATTAATTTCCATTTCCATTTTCAATTGAAAATATACAATTCTACATTCCACTCGCAATATTATTATTCAATCAAGAAACAAAGTAACTTATATTAAAAGAAACATTTAGCTTTTCCCAAAGAGAGGGATATTGTTCTTCCCAAAAATGGAACTCCGCTTTGAGAGATGGCAACATATGAACAACAATCTTGTTGATGTTGATGATAAGGGGGAACCCGTGAGTTTTTGTACCGCGTCTCTGAAGTCGCTCTTGTTGATGTTGTACACTGGTGGTTGGTGTTGTTTTTGTTGTTGAGGGTCTTGTTGTTGTTGTTGATGATGGGGTTCAAGTGGGGGAGGTGGGGGTCTTCGGATCGGCTTGGAAATCTTGTGAGATGCCCCGTTGAGTCGCTTTAAGTAGTGGTCACTCTGCTGCTTCACTTCTCTGTTCTCATCTCTGTTGTTGTTGTTGTTGTTGTTTAGAGATGATGAGGATTGGGAAGTGTTGTTAATCTGTGGTGGACATGTCTGTCAAGTGAAAGCTCTCGAAATGAATAAGAGCAAACAAATTTCTCCAACACTAAAGTCTGCATTGATTTACATATAAGCTGATTCACATTTTGAAATGCGATGAGAATATTTATCTAAAGTTAGAGCAAACAGAATTTCTCCATTGTATTTGCATAAGGTTCATGAACTTTCAAGAGGGACTTCAATATTCATTAACATACAAAAAAAGAGTTAATAAGCTAGCATTTTCGCGCATACGTAACAAGTGAAACCACAATAGGATTTTTGTTTTAGAATCGCCAACACTGAAAGTGAATGTATCATTCCAATTCGATAACAATCGAAAAAGCCAACATCTTCTTCTTGAAAATCCAATAAGAGCAAACAACTAGACATTCACCAACAAATTAAGTAATAAAACTAATCATGTTCAGAGACGATTACCTTATTTTTGGGGTAGACTTTCTCCTTGTACCAGGCAGGCCTCTTCCATAAGTCTATAGGGACCAGTTGGATCTTGTCTTGGAGCCCCTGCACACACAGATTAAAAGTAAGGAATGAATTCTTCAGAAAAGGAAATACAATACAAGCACTCGTAGAGCGAAAGGATAAGAAAATAGAGGAACAGGCAGACTTTCCAGATATATTGAAAGGATAAGAAAGCACACAAAAGCCCATACTACCTACTGCATGCATAAATTATAGGAATTACGAATTACCGCAAGTTCCCTGTCCACTTCACGCTCTTCTACAAAAAATGTCGCCTGGTTCTATTTCCAACATATTATCAGTAACATAAAATACTTGTCTATAGACTTTGCTCTAAGTATTGTAATCTCGCTTTCTAGCCAAATAAGTACAAAGGATGTCTGTTTTCTAAAAAAAAAAAAAAAAGGTATAAAGGATATCTAGAATATTAACAGATTTAGGATTGAACTATTAAAGAATACCAAAAGCATGTGGTAACTGATGAAGAAAAGCATCCCCAAGCATAGCTCCTGCCTGCAAACAAATTTTAAGCAAGGCAGCTTAGCCAAACAAGTGGAAGAAGAAACATCAAAGAAATTTAGCTTCACGTGTGTGACTGGATAAGAAGCGGATGGGTGAGGCATTTCAAGTCTAAATTATTGAGTTATGCTGCAATATAAGACCTCGTGTTGCAACAAGATCTAACCGTCGGAGTCATACGTTGTAACACAATTATTACCCAACAATTACGTTAACAAGGCTCTATATTCAATGGCTAGAGTTCCTTTTACAACAGTAAGATCTTTATAAGTGAGTACAAAGTAGATGTAGCAAAAAAATATATTACAGTTGCATCAAAAAATAGCACAGCCGCAAGCGAAATTGATACTGAAAATAATAAATATTGAAGATAAGATAACAAAGAGATGCAGCAAAAAGTTATTAAGAGGGAAAACAAATGAAACAAGGAGAGAAGCATCGAACCCCAAATGCAGCTAATGAATCAACAATAGCCTTGGAAGGTTTTCCTTTGACTGCAATAACTCAAATAAAATTGGTGTTAGCAAAGGGAAAAACCCTCAATCAATTAATTACCAAAGGCGAGATCAATGACATCAAAAATAGTAAAAGGTAGTACTCTACTTACAGCAAGGTAGTACTCTACTTACAGCAAAGGACTGGCAAAAAGATCAGGCAAATTAGCGAAGCCAGGCTCACCAATAATGAGCAACCCATTGCATGAATCCACAAAGCTGCCAGTAAAAAAGGTAGTACCCTAAACCCTAACCCAATTGTTGTTGTTGTTGTTGTTGAGGGTCTTGCATAAATATGCATGCCACTGCTCTCACTCTCATCACTGCATGAATCACTAAACAAGTCCCTGATTTCATAATCACCAACATCAACAACATCTTCCCTGAAAACCCCATCAGCCATTTATCAAACAATAGTGATTTAGAGCATCAAAAATGGTGAGAAACAGAAAAATAAAAAATACCCATATGAGAAAATGAGTTAAACTTGTTACTTAACAAGATTTCATGCTCCGGCCTCAACCCAATAATATTTTTTTCATGCAAATGTTTCCAGCAGCTCCCTAGTGTTTAGTGGAGTGTACCTGAAAAAAAGTGCCACGAACGAAGAAGTCTAATTAGGTAATACAAACTTAAATTTATATAATCATTCTTTGAAAGCAATCATGATTTCGAGCCTTCATTTTGAAAACAAAACATTTGATTATATCTCTTAGACGTGGAGAACGTTTCCTGTGTGAATTATTTGGAACGATTAAAAGAAAATACTTCAGCCTCGCCTAATTCAAAATGCCCATTCAAGTTCATATCATAGCATCTTCACCAAAGGATAACAAAAGGACAATGTTTCTTTAGCCTGTAACTCTATATGTTCATCCAACTTGAATAATTAATAAGATTTTCTTTCCTAGTGAAGAACAAAGTTTAAAAAAAAAAAAAAAATAGCTAATGACAAGATGATCATGACAAAAATGTCAAGATGGAAAGATTACAAAAACTTTCAGCTAAAGCTTAATAAGAATAATGAAGGCAGAGGAATACATACCCAAGGCCTACTGCGAGTTCTCTAGCGACCTTCTCATTGATCTCTGTGGAGTCTCCAACAATATAAACCGACGTTCCTTTAAGAATCTGGGGAGCTCCAGCAGTAAGAGATTCCCATGACTCCATGATATCAGGCCAATTCAAGTCTGAATCCTGCTTCTTCAAGTGGATATTCATCTGACCAAGTATTTGGTTCAGGGTAATTAACCAGTTGTTTGAGCCCCTGAGAGAAAAAAGAGTAAATAAGAATTGGCCTTATAAGAGTTCGGCAAAAAAAAAAAACTGTCTTTTTACAGTGAAGAAGAAAGCAGTTCATACTGTTAAGCATGAAGCTGGTTCATCCACAATAGTTTTCGCTATAGATTCAAGCCGAGCTTTGGCAATATCTCGTTGACGAGTAAGTTCTTCAATCTCTTTTTCCATCTGCATGAGAGCAAGCCCAGTCCAAGTTAAGTCAAGAAGAAGTTTCATAGACTCTTGCATGATTAAGGAATAATGCATCCTGCCAAAGTAATTCATATAGAAATGCAAATAAAGTCGAGTATGAAAGGAGTATGCATGGATTCATCATTTTCTTGACCAATCTGCAGTCAATACGTCAGTCCATAACTCCCATATTTCCATTAAACGAAGGAAAAAAAAGTGAATTGATTCAGGTTAACCTCAACAAAAGTGTCACTTGGGATTCTACGGGCCATAAACTAATTAGTTTATATTATAAAGAGTAATTGTCAAGTCAAAATATGTCTTAGTTTATTATGTTATCGGTTGCAATCACAGATTTAGAATAGCTGCTGATGCATTTACGAAGCCTCCCCAATTTGCTGATTCTATCTTATTTTGGTGCTTTCTAATACAAATTCTTTAGCAGTTCAGAGAACAAAAAAAAAAAAAGGAGCATGAATTGATGAGTCAATACAATTTAATTCTTAAAGACAAAATGAGATATATGCATGTCAAGCTTGTTTAAGCAAACTGTGAGCAGAGTAGTCCCAACCTGTTCAATCTGAAGGTCTTTCTCTCTCAATAATGCCACGGAATCACGAGAGACAAATGTCGGTGCTTGGCCTTTCAATTCACTCTCAAGTCTTTCTAATTCCCTCTGCAAATGCTTTACCAATGCCTTATCAGACATGACTACATTTACTTGGGCATTGGTAGCGACTTCTTTTGCACAGTTTGCAAATGAAAGGGTATTTCTTGATTGCTCAACATGGCTCCGTGCAGGGCTAATAGTGCAAATGATGGCAGTTTTTGCATTACCGCCTAATGAAGATTGCAAAATGCGAGTTAGCTTGGAGTCTCTGTATGGAATATGGCCATTCCTCCCCTTGCTGCATCAAACAATATCATTAAGCGACAGTAAAAGGAATCCAAGCTCTGTAAATCATGTAATTAAATACTTCCGACTAGAATTTGTAACAGCTTCTCAAACTGACAAGTGAGGTACTTCCTAAAAATAAGTCTAACGCCATAAAAAGCAAGATCTCATCGACGTTCATTGCGTGGTCATATGCCGTACCTTTGCTACTTATCTTAATCTCCAATGTTTTCCTTTTTAAAATTACTAGCCTTGCTTTAACATTAGTGTTCCAAAAACAAAAGCAAAACACAAAAGGGTGAAATAGAAGGATTGTGTGTTGTATTTTTCAAGTTTTATCATAAAACAAGGTCTGCATATTGGATGATCAAATATATTTCAGTTGTCGAACTTCTTTCGCATACCTAAAGGTCAACACTTGCAAGTTGCATGTTAGTGCTTGAAATTAGAAGATTATAATTTAGAATTATTAGACATCCAGCCACAAAGCGAGATTTTCTGTAGTGAAAAATCCATTTACGTGCTGGAGAACAAAAGATTTCAAGTCTCACCAGCGGTCTCATGTCACAAAACAGTGAAAATTCAAATCAAGGTTGATATTCAAACTGAGTTGAAAAGGGAAGCCAGACATGAAACAATAAGCAAAAAGGAGAAGAAGCAGAAGAAGAAAGAAACCTCAGCTTGCGAATTATAGTTCCCAAGGTAAGCAAACTCCGGCTTATGTGGCAGCCTTCCTTCAATCTTGCACCAGCATACAATGTTTGAGAAGCACGCTCACTTCCCGCCAAATCAACAAAATCCTAACATATAAGTGCCTTAATAACAAAATCCTGCTTCTTCAAGTTACAACCAGCATCAAGAGTCTGTTGCTTACTTGGGGATTTTGATGCTCAATTTCATTTTATTGTATAAATTCATAATTAGAGGGTAATTCAATGTAGAAAAGCACAAAAGAATTGAAAATAGATCAGATGTTAAGAAAGGGATATTAATCCACAATAGTTGCTATAGAATTTTTTACCATAGGCTCTTCGAACACCCCATTCATTATGCGTTATCCCTAGTCCCTTCATGAAAATTGAAAAGAACTTCTGCAAAACATTTCTAGCTACAAAAACTAACAGAGCAAACTGCATTGCGAATTTGCGTGACACCATGAAGGTACTCATAAACTTGCAGACACACCTTTAGAGGACCTAGAGCTGAGCCTCCAATCCCAACGGAAAGAATTTGCGTGAAGCGTCCAGCTGGAGATGATGGGGGCTTAATCTGTTCAAATCAGAAATACCAAATACAAAATTATAGATTGAAGACTAACATGATGAAGGTCATATTATCTTCTTGTAATTAGTTCAATTTGCCGCAATTCAGGTTCTATTCAGATGCGTAAATGGTCAGAGGTCACATAACAAATTGGAAATTTGTATTATTAAGCACTTTTTATAAGAATGCAGTATCAAGTGCTTACTCACTACGCATATACTAGAAAACACAAAAGTGTAATTCGTATGATTTTAAAAGGGTAAACATTCTTCAAAAGAACAATAAAAGAGATGAAGGTGTTATTTCCAAGCTTAAGCAATAGTAGACAAAGCATATCTAAGAACCCATATCAATCAAGGTTGGAAACATTCAATTTTAATTGATAGTTGAAAGGAAAGTTGATTTATAGAAATACATTAAAATATGGAACATCACATTAGATTTTTAAAGTATCTAGACTTAAAAGTAGTCTATGTTAATCAATGTAAAAACTAAAACGTTTTAAGAAAAAGAACTTACAGCTAAAACAAGAAAAGGGATTACTTCCATTATGATTAGGGTGGACTTTACTCCAATGGCACTAAAAAATCCAATGGATCCAAGAACAGCAAGCATGATTAGGATAACTACTGAGAAGCCATGGCTATCTATGATAATAGGTTTTAATCCATTGAACAAGGGGCACCTATTCCAGCAGTCTTTTTTACTGCTGGAATAGATCAATATCTTTCCACCTCAGTGAGATCAAAGTATATACACATTTTCTCAACCTTAGACAAAAGCGATTAGTAGTGATAGTAATTAGGAAAATGCAAACAGTAGACAAATATTCAGTACTAGCTCTCTGATTCAGTGCCTAACATCAGGGGATTCTCATTATTTAAACTCAAATCTACCTTTCCTAGGTCAAAATCAACCCTAGATTTACCTAAACATAGCTTCATTTCAAAGGTTCTGAAAAATCAAAATGAGATTTCACTTTCCTACTTTTCTGAACACTTTGCAACGATTCAACATCATCAATTAATCATCCACTTCATCAAATCCACAAAACCTACATTCAAATGAGCAATTTCACAGAAAATATCCACACAACGAACCGAATTCAGTCAACATACTAGAACCATCAAAATCACACAAAAACGAGCAGCTAAGAAGTTGAATCCACTTAACTGAACCAAAATGTCGACGATCTGGGGACTGTCAAAGCCTGCACAGGCATGAATGAGGTCGTTCGTTAGCCAGAGAAATGAAGATTCCAGAACACAACGACGTGAGAGAGGATTGGATACCTTACCCTAGAAGAAGCTGAACTTCGTTCGCGCGAGAAATCAAGCAAAATCGCTCACAGCGCGAGACAAGCGTGGCGAGCGCGCGAGCGAGAGACCGGAGCGATGCGAGCGACCAGAGCGACGACGAGCGAGCGACCAACCAGAGCGAGCGAGCGACCAGAGCGAGCGAGAGACCAGAGCGAGCGAGCGAGAGAGACCAGTGCGAGCGAGCGAGACGAGTGAGTGAGAGTGAGTGAGAGTGGGGCGAGAGAGCGAGACGAGTGAGTGAGAGTGGGTCAACTTTCGGTTTTCTAAACCTATATGAATTAGTCCTATTAAAAGTCTTACTTGACTATTTCATAGGGGTTAATTAAAACCTCTATGAATTAAGTGTTATAGAAATCTTAATCATCAAATCTTGAACAGCAAGAACGCGAAGATGGTGCGTCGATTCGTTCTTCTTGTGGAGATGTTTCAGTTTCATTGAGCGAGTCGTCGTTCTCGATGAGATGTTGAGTACCTAAGCCTCAATGAAATGTTGAGTTTTAATAACCTAATACATAGAGGTTTTTAAAAACCCCTATGAATTATGTGTTATAAAAAATCTAATCATCTAATACATAGAGGTTACTTAAAAACCTCTATCAATTAGGTGTTATAAAAAGTAATACATAGGGGTTTTTGAAAACCTCTATGAATTAGGTGCTATAAAATGTCTAATTTGTTCTAGTGCTGCTACCGCGGAGAAATGTATGAAGTTCGTTACATGCTCTTTTTGCAGACATGAACGACTGAGCATTTGACAGAGGCTATTGAGGGCCTAATATTTTCATGTGAATTAGCAGCAGCGAGAGTAGGATTGAGAATAGGCGTCTTTCTCCAATTATATTGGACTTAATTACAGTGACATTTTTACAATTGTAAATGATGTACAGAAGTATAAGCATAGTCACAACAGCAATAGACACGCCGATTATTATACTTGGTTTCTAGTTCTACTTTAGTTTTATGAAGCTACATTTTTGGACTGGAAGCTCATCAGTCATCACCGGTTTGTCTTATTGCTGTTTGTATTTTGTTTAAATCATGAAGCACTTGTTGTTGATTGAATGAGAGACCGGTAGATTCTTGGAACAGTTCGACGATCAGGTTGAGCTCTTCTGTGCTTATATACCGTGGGAAGTGTCACGGGGCTATTAAGAGAGCGGTTTTTCTCAAGGAAAGTTTTCTCGCTCAATCAAACCCATGGTGCCTAAGTGCCACCTTAGTTCAGCACAACCAACGCTCAAAATAAAGAGACAGCAAGCAATAGCAACAAGGAAACATTTTACTAGCTCTCAATTGGGAATACAACACTGGAACTCTATGCTTCCCCAAGCCTAGAGCCCTTGGCTTTATAGACCAACCAACAAGTAGTTACATAACCAACTAGGACACATGTCCTGTGTACATCGATCCATAGACCAAGTAAAACTCCACTCCTTGTGGTCAAGGCGGTAACCCAACTGCCTTGTTCCCTTGGTGCCACCTAGTTCCATAACCATCTTGACCACCTAGTCAATAGGCACATGCTTATAGTGCCTGGGACGTGCCTTGGTCATGCCATGAGTCATGACCAATGTAGTTATATAACCGCCTGTAACCACACTTGACTTTGTTCGTCCCAGCCTATAATTCGCCTTGCTCAAGGGACAGGGTCTGATTTATGGTGCCTAGTTGCGCGCCTAAGCACCCTGGGTGCTAGCCGGAGCTTGGTCCGTCCGAGTCCCACCGGCTCAGGGTGGCCGGCCCATGGTTCCGAAGGTCTTGCCTTGGCATGGTGCCCAAGGCATGCTCGAGGGTCTTCCTTGCTACCGTGCCCATGCCGCCCCTAGGAGAGACCACCTCTCCTTATAGTAGAAGTTAAGCTGTTTCCTCAGCTCCAATAGGAAACATCACAAAATGAGACCAAGCGTACTTTGACTTGGTCAACGCCCAAGTTAAGATTTGTCAACCCTTGCCAAGGTATTGCCTTACTCGTGCCCAAGGAACCTGCCTAGGTTCGGCCTTGCTCGCGCCAAGGCGCAACCTAACTCGTGCTCAAGGAATCTACCTAGGTTCGGCCTTGCTCGTGCCAAGGCGCGACCTTGCTCGTGCCCAGGGAATTTGCCCAGGTAACGCCTTGCTCGTGCCCAAGGAACTTGCCAAGGCGCGGCCTTGCTCGTGTCAAGGAGCGGCCTTACTCGTGCCCAAGGAATCTATTTTGGCTTGCCCGTGCCTGTGCCAAGGGATGTGCCAAGGCTCGTGCCAAGGCATAACCTTGTCTGCGCCCAGGCGTCGTGCCTTGCCGCGCGTGCCAAGGCTCAACCTCCTTCACCCCTGTGCACTGCCTCATCTATTCCGCATGCAATCAACCTCCATGGAACCATCCGAGTCCTCCGGAACTCGATCATTTGCTAAGTTTCTCGCCGCCCAGCCCGGCCTACTTGATCACATTATTGAGGGGCTGACAAGAAGCTACTATAGGTCTTGTAATTTTTGGTTCAAAACTTTGAATGAGCTGGTCTTCTATTCTGAATTTATTAACATTCTGTCAAACATATACTAATTGAACAAAACTTGTCTTCTTCTTTTCGAAGCATTTAGTTCTTGGGGCAAAATACCTTATCGTGGCAATGATAAAGCAAAATGCACACAATTGGTGTCCGTTGGACTATACTTAGAGATTTGCAATCAATTTGGCTAACCATGTTTGTTTGGGGGTGGAGTTGGGGGGTGTGAGATAACTTGGAGGGGAGTTGAAACTAATCTTATATTTGGTTGGTTTATAAATCCAACTTCCGTCCAATTTATCTTTAGAGTGACATATCTCCCTCCCTAGGAAACTTATCACCCAGAGACTTGTGGACACAATTACCCTTCATTAATTAATTATCTCTTTATTACCCACTTCGGTCTCTTTTGTTTGAAAAGTATTTTATGTCAATTCATTTTATTTTTTTTAATGAATGTCAATTCATATGTTTATTGTTTAAAAATTAGCAACTTCCATGTAAGTTCAAAGTTGAACCAAACATGAAAATATAATCTTCATTATGTGTCCACCGGTAAGACAACTCAAGTAAGTTGGCAAAAACGAACCAAAAAATGCCTATTTTGGAGGGTGCAGAGAAACAGTCAAAAGATATCTTATTAGGTGTTGAATGTGGTGATTTACTTGGAGTCACATTGTCCTTAGTTTTCCCCGCAAATTGATTTTAAAAGGCTGAAACAAGCCGAGTTTTAAATGATGTGGACTCTACTTGTCCTGTTCTGTCTGCTTTGTTCCCACTGTCAAAGCCATTTCATGGCATCTCTTCCCTCACATTCACCCTTAGAACACATCGCCACCCTATACCTAAAAGAGTTGTTCTCTGACTTGCCCATCATGCTAGGCTTGTGAAGTTTGAGCTTGACATGGGCTTGAATCGTGCTGGTAGCTTGGGGAAGCAACGCCTGCGGTGGACCCAAGAATTGCGAGACCGGTTTGAAGAGGCAGTGAACCAGCTTGGAGGAGCAGACAGTAAGTGTTGTGTTGGTAAAATTATTAGATTGCATGGACATTAATGGACTTTAGTTTGATCAAGATTATACTTATTGACTAGTACTGTTGTATTTAATTTTATTAGGAGCAACTCCTAAAGGCATCTTGAAGGCCATGGATCTCCCTGGATTGACCATCTACCATGTCAAGAGTCACTTGCAGGTATTCTTTCTATGCTGCATTAGTAGCCTTTTTTAGCATCTCGACTAGTCCTAACTAACCTTCTATGTCATTCCCTTTTTTCGATATTCTGATAACATAGTTTTATAAGTTATGATTATATGTTTTGATTAATGGAATGGTTTCTGATTTCTTTCTATATACTTAATTGTCGCACTCCGCAGAAATACAGAATGTCAAAGTTTATACCGGAGTCTTTCGATAGTAAGTCTAGATGATCGCTTGTCCTATTCTGCTAAGACTAGTTTGCCATTGGAACTCACTGCATGCTTCATGGTCCTTATTGTTTAGGAGGAAAGCTTGAAAGACGGAAAGTTTCAGAACTGTTCCCAAACTTCAGCGTAACATCGTGAGTTTCATGACATGTTTTACAATATTTTCGCCTTTCGCTAATTCCTTAATTCTCACTATTTCGATCCATAATTTAACCAAGTCTCATCATCAAATGTCGGATTTGAAAATCAAGTTCTAAACAAGAAACAACAGATTTTTCAATGTTTTGTTTTCGGGTTTTGTTCGATAATGACGTGGATCATTAGCAATTTAAACATAGTCGATTCTCTATTAATCGAATTTCAAATTCATCGCAGCGGTGCTCAGATAAAAGAAGCCTTACAAATGCAGATGGAGGCACAGAGTAGAATGAATGGTCATCTTGAGGTGAACTTCATGGCAAATTAATTCAGCATAGTAATTCTAGTTTACTTGAATACTCTTCACATGAAAACCTTAATTGGCAGGTACATAGACTCTTAAAGCTCCGAATCGAAGCACAAGGGAGGTACCTAGAAACGATGGTTGATGAACATCGAAAACTCTGCAACAGCAGTCACAAACTTCACAAACCTTCGACTTGTCCTGTATCATTGCCTCCTCTGTGCGAAGAGTCCGAGTCTAACGCAAGAGAATGGGTGTCGGATTCTGAAATCGACTTAAGTGGAGCAACAAGCAGAAAAATATTGTTGGATCAAGAAAAAGACGACTTCGAATGTCTAATGCAAAGCGCTGGATTGCCAGTCATACTAGGAGCTTCATCGCAAGTAAAAGAACAAATGACACTTGCAGAAATACAATCCAAGGAATGTCACAGGGAGAATGATGATTTTATGTATCAGCTGGCAGGATTTGAACTTCCTTTACATAGTGAAGAGCCTAGCCAACGGACGACGCTGAAACGAATGCGTGATCGAAATGAAACTCGAAGCTCAGGTTCTACTGACGACGTTGCCTTTCTATGGCCCCTCAGTTCTGGTGAATCATCATCAATATCCAGCTTCATGGTATTGTAGATTGGATTATACACACACCAATATGCAACTGGATTGTGTGCAAGTACTTGTGTACAAATTGTGTATTACGTTTGCTTAGTTTGTTTCCATGCCTTCTAGAGTGTTGCATCTGTATCCAACATCGTATATTAGATTGAATACACTACGACATATGTATCGAACAATGTTTTTTTTTTTGGGAGCCGATTACATATATAGCTATCTAGCTCTTGTATCTTGAAGAGTACCTTGCACAACCATTTCTGTTCTACCTTCAATGAAATCTTTTTTTTTTTTTTTTTTTTTTTCATTCAAACCACCCGACATCCGAACATTAGACGAACGTTGGTGTTCCCATTCCCAAAACTCTAAATTGAGTCCTTAGTTTAATGGGTGTGCTATAGTTTGAAAGTAGTAAAGTTCACCAAAATGTCAAAGCAAGTTGAAGTTCTTACTCCCAAACTTATAAACTTTGTATTTATTTTCAACTAGTCGACATATGATTATTCTTTTATCTCCAAGACTCTCCCTTAAGTCAAAATGGTCTAACAAGTTGTGACTTGCTTTCAATTTAGTAAGTTTAGGTTTGTGTTTTTTTTTTTTTTTTTCGAACCTCAAGCTACAATTCGTCCATCATTTGGTAAGCCTAGGCTTGTGTCCTTTTCGAACCTAAGAGGCATCATGCCTTCCAACATGAGTCTAGCTTCGTCATTTTTGTTTTTGCTACGCCTTTCTTTTTTTCTTTTTTCTTTTTTTTTTCTTTTTGTTGGACTTTAAATCTTTAATGAGCTATCAAGGCACTTTCAGCTTATATTACATTTCGTAAATATGCTCAATTCCAAGTTATGAAAGAGTGTAACCTATGTAAGAGTGACTAATTTTATGTGTGAGCTTAAATTTGGAAGTAAGAAAGTTCTCTTCAAAATGTCAAGACATGTTGAAGTTTTCACTCACTCAAACTTATAATTTTTATATTTCTTTTCAACCAGTCGCTTTGAAAATATTCCTTTGTGACGCTTCTAGTAGCACGAACAAGGCATTGGTCTAAGTTTTATGTTTATTCTTGCACACTCCGGTAACCATTGATTTGTGTTCATGGGCTTAAAGCCCAATAAGGAGAACCAACCAATATGGGTCGAAGCCCAATAAGTTCAATAAGATAAAGCAAGAGCAAGTAGAATAGCATATTAACTTGTTCTCTAATTGAAGGAATATAACATTCTTTGTAACCATTCATTTGTGATGTTTCGTATAGTTATCCACATTGAGGTATTAATTGATACTTGATAACTAGGTGAACACCACTTTACTAAGCTTGTTGATCGCTTACGCAACTTAACATTTTCGGGTACCTCGTTCGGTGTGTTAGATTGTGGAAAGGAGAAGCTTTAGGTTGTCTATAGTCTATCTCCTATAGATTTTTTTTTTTTTTTGTCAAAATGCATGTTTATATATAACTGGTAAAAAAGAGGGGTGGGAGCCAAGAAGGCATTATTTCAACCCAAATACAATTACTCATTATGTTCATGGCATATGTTGCCAATGCATGAGCTTGCTGATTACATTGTCTTGGAATATAAGAAAAGCTTATAGAGGGGAGACCATTAAGAACAGAGAAAATATCATGAAGCTCAGGATCAGTGTCAGTCTCACTTGATGAATTTTTTGAGATTGCTTAAATGATCAGTTGTGCATCCGAAAGAACCTCAGGAAATTTGATCTTAAATTGTGCAGTGTTGAATAGCCAAGACAATAGATCTAGCTTCTGATACCTCAACGAAATCGATTGGTCCAAGCAAAATTGAGGCTGCTTGTGCAAGGCAGCCTTCCTTAATAATAATCCAGCCAATACTTGCATCATTGGTGGTAGGATTCCATGTTGCATCAGTGAAGATGGTGGTACCATAAAGATATCCACTCCATAAAGGATGGTAAGTAGCATAAGTAAGATTGGTTGGGTTCAAAGGTGAAGAATAAGGGGGTTCAGTTACCTTAGTAAATTCCTTTAAGTGGGATTCTGTTTTTTGGAGAAGGAGGGGGGTTGTTCATGAGACTCCACGAGCCAAACATTAACCATTGGCTAAGAGATTTGGGATCATGTTGTGTGTCGAAAGAAGTTAAAATTGAGGATAAAATAGTTTTAAAGGTTGGCGACGAAAGGAGATAAGTTTGCATACCTATTGGGGAGGCAAACCAAAATTAATGGGCTTGGGCACATTGGAAGAAAAAACGGGGAAGTGATTCAGAGCTTTCCGAGCAATATAACAATATGGGGAGGCGATGAGCTTTTTCGTCCATAGTTTGATATTGGATGGGAGAAAATCATTAAGTACTTTCCAAACGAAGAAATGGATCATTCGTAGGAAAGGAAACTTCCAACATTTGTCCCAAATAGGGTCCGGTTAGTTGGTGTGGAGGATGAAGGTAGGTAAGCCGGGGAAAAATGACTTTCATGCGAGAGAGTCCTGGCAAGATGATAGGCTTACTTGACTGAGAAAGAACTCGATTTGGTGAAATGCCAAATGAGTTTTTTCGGAAATTTGGTTGAACTAAGAGGGGTTCTTAGTATGAAGCCAATTTTCTCAAGACTAAAAATGCGGTGAAGAAGATGAGAGTTCCATTTATTGGTGCTTGGTTCCACTAAGTCACTAACAAACTGAATTTGGATGTTATGTGGCGGTCTAGACCAGAGGTGTGTTAATTGCTCTCGTGAAACCCAAACATCATACCAAATTGTTGTGGTTCGACCATCGCCAACTCACTTAGTTTATGTCCTTCTATAGATGTATGTTATAATAGTAAGGATCTTATTTTGTATTTTTGTATCTATTGTATAACACAGGGAAACAAGTTGTAGATTTGACATTTTACCCGAGATTTTCTGTATATCGTGTTGACTTGATTGACAATACAAATGTCCACTGTTTTATCTAATTTTTGAGTTTTAAGTTTTATTAATTGTTAAGATATACACGTTATTGTTAATTAGGTACACAGAGGCTGTTAGAGCAATAACTCGGCCTCGAAATCTTCCAAAGCCACGACCTCTGGAATCACCATTTGTTCAATTCCCAATGTTATTCCAATTCTGTACATTCATTTTTGAACTACTGCTTTTAACTTCAGCAGCATTTGCAGAAGGAGACTCATGTATCACCAAAACATTTACATCTTGAACCACATTATACTGATCCAGAGTTTCTTCAAACCCTATCAGTGTAGAGTGAAGTTCTTGCCACTGCAAATCACACCTTCCTTGCAAGAAAGTAGTTATTGGCAGATATTCCCTGTCTAAACCAATTAGTACACTCGAAATCAAATCATCTGTGCTCACCACCGATCCTGCAATAGCAGATTATCAGAAATACACTTCATCTTAGACAAATACTTTCTCATTTTCATAGCACCCTTACGAGTTGTATGTAGTGCTTTCTTGAGAGTTTGAACATGAACTCTATTATTAGAGCCATAATATGCTTCTATTTCTCGCCACAACTCATTTGCTGTCTGTTTTGGTGTATTTCCTATAATCTGCATTGCAGTATCAGGCATCATAGCATTTATCAACCACCCTAACAAAAACCGATCTCTACTGAACCATATATTGTACTCTGGATTTGGTAATCCATCAGTCAAGAATTTTTCTGGGATTTCCAGTGTTCCAAAAAGATGACCATCAAGATCAAATCCTTGGATAGCCGGAACAACAATCGATTTCCATAAAAGAAAATTAGTTCCATCAAGTTTTACAGTAGCAAACTGACTCAAAAAATTACCAAATGGAGTTCCATAACTCAAACCTGTGTTACCTCCTGAGACATACCCTGATGATGGAGAACCTTGTTCCAAGACACCAGATCTGTTTGCCATCTCTTCAAGATTGTCCAGATCCGTTGGTATACCTCACTGATTATACCAGAACTTCTACAGATCTTGTGTTTTTCGCTCTAGATCTGATGATTCATCCAGATCCAATAGTTTAAACACTAGATATCTTTGTTTTCTCTTCAGATCTAGTGTTTTCTTCACCGATCTTTCAAATTTTCTTCCAGATCTGGTAGTTTCAACACTAGATCTCTCCTTTTTCTCTTCAGATCTGGTGATCTCTTCACCAGATCTATACACCAAAAGTGCAACGAACAGATTTCTCCTCTTGATCTGGCTCTTTCTCACCAGATTTGTACTCCATAAGCAAGATCTCGCGATCTTCTTTCACAACGAACATATTTCTCTTCCTGATCTGGCTCTTTCTCACCAGATCTACACTCTAGAAGCAAGATCGTGTGATCTTCTTCGCAGTTTTCAAGAACCTCACTAATCTCTCACAAGAAGTGAGTCTGATACCCTCATCTCTAACCTTCACTAGCATCACTAGACTCCATGAATCTGGTTTGCATGACCTACAGCATTTGCTGTCACGGCTCTGATACCATGTTGAAGCCCACAATCACAACAGAACCTCAAGAGAGGAAACCAGAGAGAGAGACGAAGAAGAACACAGAGAGAAATCAGAACCTCGTAAACTCACGAGTGCTCTGTTATTTCATTTATATATGAAACAGAAATGTACATCTCAGCCGTCCATCTCATCTTATCAGAACCGTTGGATTACAAACACACACGTACACACTAACATCACTTACAACTCATTACACCAGAGGATACACCTTGAGATCAACATTACACTCAACTCAATGATTTACTCTAACAGTGAAAATTGTCTAAGTCCTCGTCAATTTGTTACGTGTTCGTAAAACACATTATGAGATGGTAGAACATGTTTTCTTATATTACTCGTTTTTTTGTTGGGGGATTGTGGGATAAACTATCTAATCAGATTGGCATTCAATGGTTTATGCCCTAAGGATGTATATTCAGCTACTTACTGATGGTGGGTTAAGAACAGTAAAAAAGAATGTTAGGGAACAATGTCAAGTAAAGACAACTAAATGTTAAAATGGCTTCGAGAGTTCAAGTAAAACTCATTTAGCTAAGATGTATTTTGGCGTGCAAAATACTAGAATAACACCCAAAGTGACACATGTGTGACATGGCGCACAAGCTTACATCTATAGGAGTTGTCGTGCATACCTCGAGATACATTCACCATGCTTGTTGTGCATCAAGAACTATTTTACGCACATCCGTTTTTACATAGGGTCCGCGTGCCACGTGATGTCACTTTGGGTGTCATTCTAGTATTTTCCTTTCTGCGTATCATGGAAAGAAAGTTGGTTTCTTATTAAAAATGCAAAAAGACTCATTTGATCCTTAATTTTTTAAGTTTTTGTTAATTTGGTCCTCAAAATTTCATCAATTCACTTTTAGTCCTCGAGTTTTTGTTTCCCTCTACTTTTGACTCTTTTGGTAAGTTTAGGAACCAAATAACATTATTACGATGACGGAATACTAGCTAATGATGGATTAAGACATGATTAATCATTTAAAAGGGAATTTGTAATTACATGGATAAAAATCCCCTTTAAAAGGGAACCCAAATATAATAACTCAAATTACTTTATTTCCCGATAACGCATCATTGGCTAAGATCAATCTGACAGTGCCTGCGTGAGCCGCTTACTGCCTCTTGTCGACTCTCGCATTGACCCCTCGGAGGCAAACCATGATCTTTCCCTTCACTTTCTTTGGATCGAGTGTTCCAGCTTGAAAAAAGCTCTCTATGCATATATTTGTGCATAAAGTTTCTAGTTACTTAGCAAGAGTCAAACAGAGAAAGCGAGCAAACTTCTTGAGTCACTGTCGCGTAGGTAATGGAGAAAGACCAGCGAACCTGAAACAACCAGGGAGGGGTGAGTGGGTTGAAGTGGCATATCGACATCAACAAGTCTGGAACGCAAGCAGGGATCGATGGGAGGAGAGATCGACAGTGCATCCAGTGCGCGGGTGCAAACGAAGGAGTTTACAAATACAGAAAAAAAGATTTATCATCTTTTTCCTCAACCAAGGGGGTATCTATGTTCAAAAGGCTTCTAATGTGAAACATTTCTCTTAAAGCTCGACTCAAGGGAGCTTCAATGGGTTCAGCGTGTCATCGCTGAGGCTATAGGGAAACAACATTAAGTGCGATGGAGTTTCTGGGGAGACATGGGAATGCTTATTTTCCAAACCCTAGAAAATCATGCTGGAAAGTTGATGCGTCTTTGAAGGGTTGGCGATAGAAGCTGGGACACCATACTGGTCCCTGGCGATGATGACAAAGGGTGGGCTGCCTTCCTTAATGGGCTTGTGGAAGATGATGACATCTCTCTCCATCATGCACAACAACACTTAATCCCTTACGCTAGGAGGTTGTCCTCGGAACCTAGGCACACCTCCAGTGGAAGGGAAGGTGGAGGAAAAAAAGAAGGCCAGGATAGCTCCATTCCCTTGGTGAAAGAACGAAGGAGGGTTGGAGAGGATCATAACATTTTTCCAAAGCCTTTACAAAAAGCAGGATGAATACTAGAAGAGGAATGCTCTCGACCATTGAGACCTTCGCAGGGATACGGTAGGCCAGAAAAGCAGCCCGTACAAAGAGTGAATATGACTAACGATACCCAAAGTCGTGCTCATTCTTATTACGTAGGAGAGCCAGAGGAGAAAGGGTTTACTCGTCTTCATCTTTCGTGCATCATGGTGCTGCAAGTGGAACCTCATTGAGAGCAGATTGGATAAAAACCTCAAACATAACATAAAATTGCTACCAATTGCGCTGATCGCACTATCCTCTAATGCAATTCGCGAAAGGAGAAAAAAGTCTTGATCAACAGCAGTGACTATAGGGGTGGGGATCTAGTTGCAAATGTGGTTTCATTGCGATCAGAACTACATTGGAATGAACTAAATTGGGGCGATGTTCAGCGTTGAATATGGATTTGGGGTCTGCCACTGAACTTGTGGACAAAGAAGGAGTTTCAATCCATTGGTAGGAGACTTGATGGGTTGATGGATATTGATTCCGACACCATGCAAAAGTCGAACCTAGAATGAGTGCTATCAAGGTCAAATGAAAATGGCGAGGTTTTTTTCCCTTTGAGATCAACGTGTTTTGTGGTTCACGAAGGGCTCGCCTGCGCGAGTCGGTCGAGTGGACGTCTCAGAGAAAACACGCAGGGCTGTTTTCCAGTCACTCCAATGGTGGTGAAGGGGTGAATTATAGGGTGATGATGTGGCATCAGGTAACGACATATGGAGAGAGAGAGAGAGAAAGAAAGAAAGAAAGAAAAAGAAAGAGAAACATCAGGCAGGGTACAGAGAAGTACAAACAAAGAAGATGGGTGATGGAATCAACGCATGCTTTTGGGGAAAGGGAAGGGATTTTTGGTAAAAAAAACGGTACATGCCATAAGTAAAGAGGGCCGCTAAGGGCACCCCACCATTTAATGAGGGCACCCAGTTAATGTGGGCACAAATCGATTTACCTGGGCACCCAAAAATTAAACCCAAAATATCGAAAATGCCCCTCGTGCAAAAAACCCTCTCACCCACCCTCTTGCAAACCCCTGGGCACCCCACCACCACCACCACCACCACCACCCTCGTTCACCGAATTCCCGGTGGAAGAATTCATTTGTTTTGAACCGAGAAGCGAGAGAGGAATCCCCGAAATCGTGTTCTCCGTCCCTCGCCGTGTGTTTCTCCTTCGTTCTTCTAGGTTTCTGCATTTTGTAGGGTCCGTTGTGTGAGTCGATTTCGTCTCCAAATTAGGGCTCGGTTGAAGATCGACGAATTAAGTTACATTTGGTAGAGTAGATGTAATGTGTGGTAGAGTAGATGTAATGTGTGTGTGGCGGTTTGTTAAAATGTAAAAAAATTGGGAAATCGTGGTTCTCGCCACACAGCCGAGATCAGAAATCAACCGTCTCGGCCTTGGCGAGAGACATAAGCTAATATTTTCTAACTCGCGGTCTTGGCCACGTAGACCGGAAGAGTTAACCACGTATCGGTTGTCCACTTCCGAGAGGGTCTCCGTAGGCTCGGTCGTCATAGGACGAGAGTCAGGCGAATTGAAATGGTCAATTCATCTCGGTGGTGTTCAACCGAGACATTTAAATGGGACTCGGTTATACATGACCGATATATTGAAATACTTGTCGGTCATGGGTGACCGAAAATATGGTTCGTTTCACGAACCTCGCTTGACCGAGACATCGAAATGGATGAATTTGAACATTACGCTTCAAAAAAATCTCCGTAGTAGTCAAACTAACAATACAAGATTGAAAATCCAAAGACGACAATTTGCACCGAACCTTAATTAATTATAAATCTCCGTAACATTCAAACCGACTATAAAAAGGGTCCATCCATAAGTAAACAACAATTAAAACACAACACAACATTTGCATATACATAGAACATTCGGACGAATTGACAAAATTTCTAAATGTTTAGCCGTCTAGGTACAAGCTTACACCTACGGTGTATCTAAGTCTACAACAATGTATGGTGGCTTCATGATCAGCAGCTTGCAATGGGCGCGATGTCTCGAAAAACGAATCCATCTCGCCAACCTTTGCGCAATCCTCAACGTACCGATCCCACGATGGATATAAGGATGGCGTGCGGTGCATTCACACGCAATCGCACCTGTCAAAGTGAACATTAGAACATAGAAGATATTGTCACAAACCCGATTAAGGGGGAAACAAACCAATTCACAAAAAAATCATAGAACTTACCCTAACCCAATGGATATTCCTTTCATTCGCCATTGCAATGATAAGTCTGTTGTGCAATGACGACGTTGGAGTACTACGTAGAGGTAGGAATCACTACAAAAAAACAGCAAATCAGAAACGGAATTAGAAACGGAAATAAGTTCCGTTTCTAAATCAGAAACGGAATTAGAAACGGAATAAGTTCCGTTTCTAAATTAAAACGTTAGCGACGGAATTGAGACGGAAACATTCAGAGACGGATTTGAGACGGATCAGAGACGGAATTAGAGACGGAATCAGAGACGGAATTAAATTCCGTCTCTAAAAAATGGCGCCAACATTCCCACCAAAAATTTCATTTTTTTATGACCGTTCATCAAATCTTGGGATTTGTGCATCACATCTCGATGTTAATCCCCCCCAAACACACCCACAAACCAAAAGCCCTAAATCCCAAATCGTCTCGCTCTCCTCTCTCTCTCTCTCTCTCTCGTCTCGTGTCGTGCTCTCGCTCTTCGATCCGTCGATCGTCTCGTCTCTCCGTCTCTCTCTCTGTGGTCTCTCCGTCTCTTAGTCGGTCCACGGCTCTCCTTCTCTCTCCGGTCACCGCTCTTAGTGCGTTCTCTCTCTCTTCTCTCTTCGTCGAGCCCTAACCTCGCGTCCCCTCTTGCCTCCGTCAACGCCGTTGTCCCTCTCGCCTCCGTCAACGCGCATTGTCCTTGCCGACGCCGGAGCCCTCGCATCTCGCGCATTTGTAAGTCATCACTCTCTTCGCTTAGGGCTTGAGAAAAAAAGGTGTTTACTACTTCATCCAATTGAGGCTATGTTGTTGTTGTTGTTGTTGTGTAATTATTTTAAAATTTTCTCTCATGCCGTTTGTGGATTCATAAGCGAAATCGGGTTGTTTTATAGTTTCCAATTGTTTTATTTTGTTTATGGATGTGGTTTGCAAATATGGAACTAAGGTCACTGAAATTTCCTATTTCGAGTTACATTCAAGTTAGAAAATACCTTGATTCTCGTGGCCTATATTTTTGTTAGTGTTTCAACTTGCCCCAATTGGAAAAGTTTAGCAACTAAATGAAGAATCAAAATCGTCAAGGTTTTGCGATGGCGACTTCATAGATTTATGACATAATTAGCTAATGAGTAGTAATTAGAAACTATTTATTCGGATTTTATCTTTTATAGTTTCAAATCAATGTGTCAAACAATTTATTAGAATTTTATTAGAAATTTGCTACTTGCTTACAATGTATTCTTTTTTGGAACTTTGTAGGAAACTGATAGGCTTAGACAAGTGATTGAGAAAGAAATGCTAAAAGTCGAGGTAAGTTTGTTCTTCCCAAAATAACAACTAAAGAGAGAGATCCTTTGCTAGACATGTTATTTCAAAGAAAAATTGGAGTTGAAGCCCTCTATTGAAGGCATGGTGAGAATCTAACTCCCTCAATTAGTTTATTAAAACATGGACTTGTCGATAAGGGCCATTGGCTCATCAAGTTTTTTTAATGATCCTTAGTTTAACTTTAAAAACGGATTTTTATTGGTCGATTCAAATATAATGAGTTTTATGGACAAGTTGATTAAGTTGTTATGGTTAGTTGCATTCCATGAAAAAAATTTATATGATATTGATGATTTGGGCTAGTATTCAAAAGTGATCATGCCTTGTAAAAGGTATTGGTGGATAATGTGCTCTTTTGTTTGATGAAATTGTCAAAAGAGACCTTAACTTGTTCTTTTAACGAAGTGCATGGAAAAGCATGATTCTAAAGTCTCATGGATTCTTTATTGAGCTTTGTTTCTATGATATGATTTAATCGAGCAATCATTAGTATGATTTTTCATGTCTCGAAAGGATTGTAGCTAATTTGCATTGATTTAGATAAAATCCTTTTAAAACGCTTCAAGGAGAGCTCATTCATTTTTTTCCCAAGTCTTGAAATATGTTCAATCCAACTTTATTGAATATAGTTAGTAATCATCATTTTGGGTGAGACTTGAAGCTAAGTTGAGATGCGGAAGAGACTTTGTTTTATCCATTGAAAAAAAGACTTCGATTAAATCATGGATTTTCGACTAAATGCTATGATTTGAGAATTTTAAGTCGAACTTGACTCTAATGAGTTGATTTGAATCTTTTTAGTTGTGATTAGTCGATCGCATTCAATTTATATTGGATAACTAAGTTTATGAGATTTTTCTTGTTTTGCTTCACCGCATACTTGTTTTACTCGAATCGTCGATTTTGATTTGAAAGAATGGTTTAAAAGTCGGGAATGACTTAAGTCGATAACTAGGAATGAGGTTTGAGTCCTTAAATGATTTAAGTTAGTCTAAATAAATTCAAAATACTACTTTAAGAATCCATGAAAAACATATTTAAAATTGGTTTTGGTTCATTCATTTTTTGATTGAAATATTCGATTAAGTGGTTTAATGCATAAATTTTACTTGAATATGATCTATAATTTGCATTGTTGTTTAAATAAGGATATGTCTTCTTTAAATTTAGGCAATAACAAGTCCATATCATTTTTTTTGGTGTGATCAATAGTTTGATACTCATTAAGTTCATACTTCACAACTTAAAAGGTATCCTAGTTCCTCATCAAGTTGATATTGTCAAACTCAACCTATGTAGAATATTGTGTGCTCTAGATAAAGGTAAAGGAGTCACCGTCACGCTTGAAAAATAAGGGGTGGGTTGCAATAGGCTGAAAGCCAATGTAAATCGATCTTTATGAAATGGATTAAACAGGTTTATTGTTTGGTTCTTGAAAGTTAAAAAAGCTCAGGTTTGAAATGAGATGAGTGAGCTTATGATAAATTTTGTAGCTTGTGAAAGTGGATTGATTGAAAATAGTCTTATGAGTTTTTTGGTCTATCTATGAGGTAGCATATTTTTGTTTTCTTATATGTTTTTAGAAAATGAAGATAAAAGTGAAAATGACAAACATTGCTATCTTCCTCCTATTTGGATTGGTAAGAATTTAATTTACTTAAATCAAGATATGCAAGTGTTTATCATCGTTTGTGGATTCTTAAATCTCAAATGAATTAATGTTAATCTTTTTGCTTGTTTGTAGACTTTGATGGTCGAGTGCGGGGATCGTCACTATAAGTTCGATGTGAGTCATTGCTCTTCTACCTTAGCTCTATCTCCTATGATGCTTATGTCCCTGAAAAATTTAAGTTCAACTATTCAATTATTAAGTTGTTTCAAATGTCCCTCGTCAGTGCAGTGGTGTTGAAGAACATCTCAAGACTTTTCGATTGATAATTCTTTTTGTGCATATTTATAGGATTGTAAGTTTTTTTTTTTTTTTTTTTTTTTTGTGGTTGTTGAACAATAGGATTGGTGGTTTTGTGAATACTTAGAAATTTGGAGCATTTGTAATACTATACAATTTTTTTGGATATATATCTTTTTCAATTTTTGATTTTTACATTTTTGTTCTCTCAATTGAATATTTGTTGATATATATTGTCGATGTATGAATGTCAATTTATTATATATTGGCGAGTTAAATGTGCTTGGATTGAGACCTATATATGTAAGACTTTAAAAACTAAACAAAAATGAAAATTAGAGACGGAAATAGCAACGGAATCTTTGGATTCCGTTGCTATTTTCGTCTCTAATTTTTTTTTTTTAGATATGAATCAGAAACGGATCAAATTCCGTCTCTGATCCGTCTCTGATTAGCAACGGATCAGAGACGGAAATAATCAGAAACGGAATTTATTCCATTTTCGAAACGTTTTTCCGTTTCGATCCAATCAGCGACGACGTTTTGAGAGACGGAACGCATTCCGTCTCTCTCGTTCCGTTTCTCAATCCAATCGAGATTTTAATTTTGAAATCGAAACGGAAAATTCCGTTTCTGATTTGCTTTTTTTTTGTAGTGAATGTGGAGGCACTCCCATGCGAGAGGTTGACGAGAATGACATTGAATGCGGTGGATACCAACAATCCCATGTCTGGAAGTGTCAACCATTCTTTGAAAGATGCCCCCTCTTGATTCTCCGGGCAATGCACCGTATTCTTGACAGGCTCAAAACTCGAGCCAAGCACTTCCCGCCATAGGTATTCATACCCGATAATCTCATCGTACATCCGTCTACGCACAATCCTCCACCCGTCCACATCCGCGAGTCCAAGCCCAGAGGCTATACACCTATATCCACGGTTCCCATCGGAAACCACATCGATAATGGCATCAACATGTGGCAATCAATCCGGTTCTAAGCAATGACTATAAGCCATGTTAGATCCACTTTGCGTGCGTCGACTGGCACGACGCATTTGTGGAACCTTGCATTTCTTCTGCCTATAAGCTTTTGTGGAGTGGGAGGACTCAAATCCGATTGGAGATTGGGGTGCCTCCCACACTGGGGTGCCTCCGGTTGGAGACCCCGGTGTCCTCACACCCGCATCCTCAACTTCCCGCTCGCACTCCACAAAAGACGAAGGTGGACTAATCTCCCTGAGCTGCTCACTTTCACTCCTCCCCCGCATCCTCAACTTCCTCCTCCTCTTATCCAATCTTCCCGCGGTGTCGTGATTGTGCCTCCCACAAATCACAGTGACATACCATAAGGAGTCGGCATTCTCCTTGACGTTAATTTGGAAAGGGCATCCACATTTCTTCGTACTAGTGTGAGTCCTCGCCTTTTCATCATTCCTTGATTTCTTTAAAAATTTTGCCGCTTTCCCTTCCCAACTCTCTCGAGCCGGTCCCCTATATGTCCCAGACTGTCACAGTAATTTTCACCCTTCCCCTTCGCTTAATGCCCCCGCATCCGAGCGCTTCGTTACTAACACAAACTTGTTCTCGCCACCAATCGGTTGAAGCCATGAAATTGCCGCTTCTCGAGAGGGGAATGGCTTAGAAGGTGTAAAAGTGTCCTTATAGTCCGGAAAATTACAAGATAACGGCATTACACTCGCAATACAAACAAGTAACATTATAATCAACCAAAATGTACAAGACAATCACAAAAAAACCCAAAAAATCGGTTCTCGGTTGTACGCTTCAAACTTTCTTCATAGTCTCGTTTACGTGAGACCGAGAGTTACCATTACCCTCGGTCGTTCCAGACCGTGACCTACCCTAAACATCTCGGTCATCTAAGACCGAGACATAACCATACATCTCGATCCCGCGAGGCCGAAAGAATCGCGCACCCGTGACATGATACTTCGGATAACCGCAAAAAAAAACACAAAAACATTTGCAACATTACCTCAAGACGACCTCCTCTCGCACCGAAGCATTACGATCCTCCATTATACAAAGGAAACAACTTCGGATTTGAAGAAATTACCAAACCCTACGTTGACAAACAAATCATCATTTTCACTTTTATACGCAACTAAACAGTTCACAAAAACCCGAAAATGGTTGTCAAACATTGTTACCTCGCTGTCGGACGAGCAAGAATCGATCGCCTCTTCGCCAAACGCAATGTGGCTGTGGCTTTGTGGTTGAAGCTTGCTGGTGGGGTGCCCTAACTCCTTGTCGAAATGGTTTGTGGGGTTTGAACCATTATATATATACAGGGGCAAAATGGTCTTTTTCATTTTTGCTGGAATTTTTACAAATTAGTTGGGTGCCCTCATTAAATGGTGGGGTGCCCTTAGCGGCCCTCTAAGTAAAGGAGAGGGAGTCTCCGAAGTAGACACGTTACGCAGCAATGGGAGCAGGGGAGTTAATGCGACATTTAATGTAAGGGATACAGGATTTCTAAAAGGGTAGTGCTATTTGGACTCGTGAGTCCAGACTCAAAACTTTTTTTAATTTCAAATACATCCTCGAGCAATTAATGAAACAACCTTAATCACTTGTAAAATTCCTATTATACCCCTTAAATATTTACAAAATTTTTTAAAAACTCCCTATGAGTCCGGACTCATGAGTCCAAGTAGATTTATTGTTTCTAAAAATGGTGAGGGAATTGGCACAAAGTACTGGAAAATGGGCTAAAACGACTACATCAGACATTTCACACATGACAACAATTAATGAGGGTGGCCTCGAGATACACACATTCAGTGAATGCCTTTTTTTGTTGTGATGACACCCTGACCCAGAAGAAGGTGATGCATAATTCTAGAGTTAAAGGCAAAACTGGGCTAAACGAGAGGCCCAAGGACATTGTAGAGAAGTGCCCATTGTGTATCGAGGCAGGTGAGGGGCTACAGGGCGAGCCTGAGCCAGTCCAAAGTAATCAATGTTATGTGAATCCGTTCTTGGGCCCAACAGCATCTCAAAATGAAGCGGAAGGCACAGAATGTCACATGTGTGAAGCCCAACGTCATAATCCAGGCTCATCAAATAGGGAAAAACAAGTGGGAGAAGGCGAGACCGAACGCAGGAAGGGCTCGCCCGAACACTTTTTGCAACCACCGGGCTAGGTAGGGAGACCGAAAACTCAGGGTTTGACAACTCGGGATGTTTGCGCAAAGTTTGAAGATGAGGCAACAACATGCTACATAAATCGACAAAGTGAGCAAATAAATATCACTTTCATAAGCGGGTTCGTCTTTAGTCAACTCTTGAGGATGGGTGTAATAAGAAGTTTGTCGATGGAACGCACGTCACAGCAACCTTGCATATCACCGCAGAGTGGTCACGAATCAGAAGGGGATAACGCAGAAGGGCCCGCAGTTAGGGAAAACATTGCCGAGGTGCTGCGAGGGAAAAGACAGGAAGATGAGGTTTTTTATGACAGCAGTCAAGATTCGGAGGAGGATTCCACGGCAAACAATGCTGGATCGGGGATGAAAACGAATGGATGGAAGAGAAAGTGGATGAATCACAAGTAGGGAGTCTCCCGGCTGACGAACCAACGCCACTTGACGTGGTGGTGAATAGAGAAACAGAAGCTATACGCCAACTCATGGTAGCAAGAACAGAATTAGGACTTTCTGTGTTGGGTTCCTCAGAGGACAACGAAACAGTAGTCCTAACTTCAAATTTGACTCTCGAGATCTTACATATTAGAGACGAACCCCCAACGCAGTCTCTACATTCAGAAGGGGATACATCATTTAGCGATGACACACCACTTAGCGTGTTTTTATTGCAAAATGGGATGCATTTAAGGGAGTTACATCATCCGACTTCACTTGTGGGAGAATCAATTGTGGGGGGTGCATTAAGGGCCCTTCAGAAAGAGCTACAGAGATTAAATTTCAAAGTGGACTACAATGGCACCCGGGAAAAGAGGGCGTTCGATGGTGCAAAATGAAGATATAAAGTTGGAATGTAAGAGGCATTGGCAACTCTAATAAGCACTTATTGATAAAGGAAGAGGTAAGAGCGGTGAATCCGGATATACTGATTTTACAAGAGACAAATAGGTCTAAGTTTGGTAGGGCAGAGGTGGGGGGATTTGGGGAAGCCATTTTAAAGAATGGGTTATGTTAGACGCAGAGGTGACTAGAGGAAGATTGGTTATTATATGGGATAGTATGAGGGTGAGACTGATAAGTAGTGTGATCGGTTCGTTTTCGGTTTCTATCCAGGTAGAGGAAACGTCTGGCCGGAATTGGTGGTTGACATGAGTGTGTGGTTCGGCCACACCATCGAGGATAGAAGGGTTTTGGGACGAGCTGGGGGCGTTGTATGGCCTATGTAGGGAGAGTTGGTGTGTCACTGGAGATTTTAATGTTTTGAGATTCCCGTCTGGGAAAAATCATAACATGCGGTTCACTTCAAGTATGAGGAGGTTCGACAGCATTATCAAGGAGATGGAACTAGTGGACTTACCTCTACGTAATGGGAGTTTCACATGGTCCAATTATCGCACTCCCCTAATCTGCGCCAAATTAGATCGGTTCTTATTCACTTGAGAGTGGGAGACATGATTCCCGAATGGGCGACAATCCCTAGGTAACAGAGTAACATTGGATCATTTCCCGCTAATTTTAGAGATCAGCCAGATCAAATGGGGTTTCCCTCTTTTGAGATTTGAGAACGTTTAGCACTTTTACCCAAACTTCACGGATAAATGTAAAAAGTGGTGGAGAATGGCGGGGGATAGAGGTGAAACAGGGTACAGGCTAATGGGAAAGTTGGGGAACATGCAAAAAAAGATGGGGCTCGGAACAAAGACATTTTTAGACAAGCACCAAAGTAGGTTGAGGAAATAAAACGGGTCATCGGTGATTTGGATGAGAAAGGGGAGACTCCTGAATGGGATGCGCAGTTGGTTGGTCAAAGGAAAGAAGCTAAGTTGGAACTAGAAAAAGCATTGCTTCTTGATAATGGAATTGCAAGCCAAAAACTTAGAGTCAAATGGGCCAAGGAGGGTGACTGCAACATTAAGTTTTTTCATCGGATCTTAAGAACGCGAAAGAGCAAAAACTCGATCGGTCGATTACAACTGCCTAACAGGGATTTCACGAAAAACTCTGAGACCATTAAAATGGCTATCGTAGATTTCTATAGGGAATTATACAAGAAAGATATGGAGCAAGTATGGGAAATTGACGGGCTAGCGTGGGAACCCATTCACAGTGGCATGGCTAGAGATCTTGAAAAAGAGTTCACAAAAGAAGAAATTTGGAAGGTGGTGACAAACTGTGAAACAGATAAGGCACTTGGGCCTAATGGATACACATTTGCGTTCATCCGAAATTGTTAGGGAATTTTGAAGAGCGATATTTTGGCTTTCTTTGTGGAACTCCATCGGAATTGGGTAGTGAATGCGAAGATAGATGAAACATTCATTTATTTAATACCAAAAGGGGCACCGTGAATGAGAATTGATGATTTCATACCTATTAGCCTAGTCACATCTATGTATAAGCTTCTTGCGAATGTTTTAGTGGCCTGATTGAGAGAAGTTCTTCCCGGCACCATCGCAAGAGAGCGGGGCGCTTTCATTCCTGAGAGAGATACTAGATTGTGTGCATATAGCGAGCTAGGTAGTGGAGTATGCCAAGAAAAGTGAAATTCAGGGTTACAAGTTGAAACTCGATTTTGCGACAGCCTATGAGTAAGTGGATTGGGTGTTTTTCGATTACACGATGAGAATGAAAGGCTTTGGAGTGAAGTGGTCAAATGGATAACAAGATGCCTCAAGTTAGCCAATTACTCAGTCATGGCGAACAGCATTCCATGCAGGAGTTTTAAAGGCCAACAGGGGTTACGACAAGGTGATCCTTTGTCCCATTTCCTTTTCATTTTAGTGGCGGATGTTATGGGACGAATAATTGATGCAACAAAGAGCAACGGCTCGGTTTGAGGGCTTAGAGTTGGCAGGGAGGCTACACACATCACTCATCTTCAATATGCTGATGAATTTGTCCTCTTCGTTGAGAGTTCCTATGAGGCGGTTCAAAATATGGTGTGGGGTGGTTAAGGCATTTTGCAAAATCTCTAGGTTACAGCTGAATTATAACAAGTGTTGTTTGTTAGGGATTAACATGGTGGATCATGCTGTAATTGACATGGTAACTAATGTTCGGTGCTAAGTGGGGTCATGGCCACCAAAATATTTAGGCATGCTCCTTAACGGTTCCCCTTTGCACTCTGATTTTTGGGAGCCCATTAAAAAAAAATTACGAGATTAGATGGTTGGAAATAAGGTTTTTTGTTGAAAGGAGGTCACATCACCTTAATCAATGCAATCTTGGATGTTATTCCTACATATTTCATGTCATTATATCGATTGCCAGTAGGAGTAGTAGAGAAGATGGAGAAGTTGATGAGAGAGTTCTTGTGGAAACGAATGGACTCGGACAAGTCCTGGTCATTGGTTGTTTGGATCGAGTGAATCTCCCAAAGGGGTTGGGGGCCTTGGAATTAGTAATTTGGCAAAAATGAACTAGGCTTTGGCAGGTAAGTGGTTGTGGAGGTTTCAAACGGAGCTGGAGCCTAGATGGGTGGAGGTGATTAAGAGCATTTACAGTGTTGATGCGAATGGTTGGGACTCTACTTGCCAATTTCGGGCAACTTTTAAGGCGCTAAGGAAATTTATTTCGGATTGCCGAAAGGAGTTTAGGAAAGGTCTACAATATGAAGTAGGGTGTGATAATACGATTAGATTTTGGAAGGACCCGTGGTGTAGAGAGAGCACATTGGAACAATTTTTTCCTATATTATTTCCACTTATAAAGTTTCCTGATGCAATGATTGTCGAATTGGTAAATAGAGGAGTGTCGGGGATAGAGGAGCCTTCTTGGGATCTTGGTATGCGGAATCGTCGAATGGGGAATGCGGTAACCATAGAGTATGCAAATCTGCTTCAACATGTCGAGGTGTGTCTCCCAACAAAGGGGGAAAACTCTCGAAACTGGAAATAGGTGAGCTCTGGAGAGTAAACGGTTAAATCGGTTTTCATAATATGTGTACAAACGACGCATCCCTTATTGGTCGTGTGTATAAAAATATTTGGAAGTGTTCGGCGGTGATGAAAGTAAAGGTCTTTGCATGGATGGCATTGGTGGGTAAGATCAACATGATTGATGTTCTATAGAAGATATGCCAGTTCAAGACTATGTTCCGCTCTCGATGTGAGTTGTGTTGTCATGCGGGTGAATCCATTGACCATATTCTAGTCGAATGTCCCTTCTCCTTATGCATCTGGCAAGCTTTGGCTACGGAGCTAGGACTTGAATGGGCCTATCCGCCAACGTTTAGGGAATATATGGAGTTTTTGCCATCTCAATTTCGTGGAACAAAGCGGCGGGTGTTGTGGCAAGTCGGGGTACTCTACATAATTTGGGCTTTATGGACGGAGAGGAACATTATAATATTTCATGCACGGGATAGCAGTTGGGTGGAGGTTTGGGACAGTGCGAAGAAGGGAGCTACTTCTGTGCTATTCGGACACAAGGAATTCATGAGCTGACAATGGTTACAATTTGTGGGACAGTAGGGTTCGTTATTACCATAAAAACTCACGAGCTTAACTTAGGGTCAGGTAGATATGGCATTGGAGATTGTTGTCTTATGGGGTTAATGAGCGGTGCTTTGGTCCATTGCAATCATATGAACTTATTGACGCGATCATTGGGTCTTTGAGATGTCATCTGCTTTCGACGGTACTTTCGTTGCAGGGTGGGTTTCGATCCCTTGCACCTACATAAATTTACCGTTGAGACATTTTATGTTATAAAATCGTCGCTCATTAAGCTGGTTGAAGGCATTTTGGGAGGTGGTATAAACATTTAATGTGGTTGTTATGTGAATTTTCGTGTTCTATGTTTCTAGTGGCATGCATTTGTTTCGATTCTACAGAAAAAATGGATGCAAAGTTAGGAGTCGCTCTACTCACTAGGGTGTGTTTTTTTCTAAACCTTGTTCATGGGTTTTTTTAGGAGTTTTGGTTTATTTTTTAGCTTCCAACAGACACTGCACTAACAGGGTAATCAAGTACCCACAAGCACTCTCCAGTGTGTTTTTTGTTGTTGCGGGGATAGTTTTGAGGGATATGTGCAGCGGTCACTTAGATGGATGAAACATTGGTTTCCCTCTTGTTGATACTTCATGGAGCGTCACCTCTACTATTTTTTTTTTTTTTTTTTTTTTTTTTGCTCTAACGAGTATTGTGCTCGGTGGGGCTTCGGCCTTTCTTCTTAGTCCCTCTCTAAAGGAGTTTGGTCTCCATGCTTCATCAATGGCAAGGGAGGACTAGAAAGGTAGGAGTTTTTTGGCTATGGCCTTTCGATCTTTTCTCTAGTCGCATTTTCAGCTCTAACGAGTATAGTATATATAGCATTCTTTCTATTCTTTTATGTATCCATGGTTTGGAGGGTACACAATCCCTCTTCGTACATACTTGTTGATAAATGCAACGTTCAGGAGCATAGTTTCCTATTCTCAAAAAATATATATATATAATAACTCAATATTATCTAGGGGATTTAAGAGACTCCACTTGAGACTTTCCACGTGGACCTCTTGTCCTGATATAAGTCCTGTATTCATTGAACGTCATTGGCTGATACAGAGCTGGCCTATCTTCACTTACAAGCTCCTTGGCTGGCTCCAATACCAAATCCCCACGTGGATTATAGAAGAATGCGATGGAAATTCTCTCTGTTCCTGAATTAACAATCACTCTATGTTCCACACTCTTGTACTCTGCATTGCTTAGCACCTATAATAATAAAAGAAAGAGAGTCACAAATCAAACTAACACATATACAGATGTTGCGTTCACAAAAATGTGTTGTCATAATGTAATCTGCAATATTCATGATGAATGATAATCACCTCTTATTGGCTTCCAAAAAAATAAAAAAAGTGCTCCTTGCAAGTTTTTATGTATTTCGAGATGCAATTGACAAGTAGGTGGTTGCATGTAGCATAACTCAAAAGTACATACAAAATTAAAAGTCAGTAATTTTTACAAGGAAAACGAAAAGGAAACATCAATAATAAATTTTCAATCCCAAATTAGTTGAAGTAAAATACATATATCAAATTATTCTATTGCGCTCAATTTAATGCGGTTGATGGTGACTTTTCAAATCTTTTAAATCATTTCTAATTAATGTAATTCAAATAAGTTTTAATTGGTATATCACTACATCGTCGATTTTTTTAGTTTCTATGAAATCAAGTTTTCTAACAAGACATTTATAGGCTATCTTTGGAGGTATCCAAATCATCACAACCGCCCCTCCCTAAATCTTTGGGTACGTTAATTAGTGTTATTCATACTTTTCTTTGAATTTTTTTGTTTATCATTCTAGCTATCTTTACAAGTTCTTAGCACACATCCACTTAAATATTTTTTTTAATAAGAAAAAAATAACTTTGCCCCCATCTGAATTCAAACTCATGACCTCCTACAGTCCTACTTTTAAATTTCATATCAAATTATTGAACCACTCAATTGATTGGTACATCCATCTAAATATTATTATTTTCGCTACATTCATCTTACGTATGTTATTTTATTACCATCCAACATTCACTTTCGTAAAGCATAGCCGACCTTATTACACTTTTATAAAAGAAAAAGAACAATTGAGAAAAAAAAATCATTAGGACTTAATACAAATGTGATTAAAATTGACCTTAATTTAATGATGGTGATCAGCTTTCGTTTTTTGTATTGAAGGCACTGAAGTCGTGGCGCTTACTCCATCCTAATAAAAATTCGTCATTTTTGTACTTATAAAAGGAAAATAATTGGGTGACAGGTCTATCCTCAGATTATTTATTTTTTTTGGCCAACCCACAGTGATGTGAACTTGAGTGGGACATGTATTAATGTATATATATATATATATATATATATATATATATATATATATATATATATATATATATATATGTGACGCATGTAAGTAATTAAAGTAATTAAATATATATGTATTTGAGTGGTTAGGATTGTTTATGGCTTATCCACTGGGCAACTCGTGTACGGATGCATACAACAATAATTGAAGCTTAAAACAGACTTCTTTAATTGTAACTTAGAACATCCAATTCTTATAAACTCATCCGATAACTGACTAATTTGTCTCAAGTATACAATTTATTATTAGAAACGTTGAGTCACTAGTAGTTTCGTTTTGTAATTTTAAGGTTAATGAGACTAGTCAGAGTATTTGAATACTTATGATTACCAAAAAAAAAAAGTCTCCAAGTATAAAGGATAATAATAATATTTAAATGTGGGTTCTTATGACTCACTAGCCTCACCTAAAGTTATATATATGAGTTCAATGTGACCACTTTAGTTAAGTTTCATGTATCTACTATATTTAGTTCGGTATGTATGTCTACTGAACGTCAATAAGCAAGTAATTGTTCATATATATAGTGAGTTTATAATTGAAACAAAATTGTCACTTAATGAGGTGGGGTGCTCCTCGTAGGCTTATATTAAAAAAATTGTATACAGAGGTGGAGAATAAATAAATTAGCAAGAATAATAAAATGTCATTATTGTTGATCATCCATAACTTCACCTATGTTGTACACTATGTGCGTTACATAGCCGGTCCCAAATCCTAATAAAGGAGGAGAACTCTGATGTCCATTCTTCATACTGAAAAATAGGTAAGATCCTTAAAGTAATTTTTCATACTCGAAAAGTGGGGGAAGGAGGCCCCAAGCTCATTTTCTATTCTTGAAAAATGGAGGAGGGTTGCGATAGACTGACAATCAACGTAAACCTTTTGTCACTTTTCATGAAATGGATCAAACATATTTCATATGGTATATGTAGATTAAGAAAAAATATATGATATGGTACCTAGAGATGTTCTTTGGTGGGTTCTTGAAAGAAAATGAGTGAGTGTATGCTATATACATATACACTATTAAGGATATGTATGATGGAGTAGTAACGAGTATAATGACATTTGGAGAAACTACAAAAGAATTTCTCGTTACGATAGGACTACATCAAGGATCGATTTTAAGCTCATATCTATTTACTTTAGTTATGAATGAACTAACTAGACATATTCAAAAGGATATACCATGGTGTATGCTATTTGCAAATGATATTGTCTTAGTAGATGAAACAAAAGATTGAGTAAATAAGAAATTAGAACTCAAGATGAATACATTAGAATCTAAAGGCTTTAATTTGAGTAGGACGAAAATTGAATACATGCACTGTAAGTTTAGAAACATTAGACATCGAAATGATAGAGTGGTAAAATTAGGGGAAGTAGAAGTTCCTAAGGTGAACCACTTTAGATACATAAGATCAATGATACAAAATGATGGTAATATTGAAAATGATGTCACACATAAAATTCAAGTTGGATGGAAGAAATAGCGTAGTGCAACAGGGGTGATTTGTGATCGAAATATTCCTACTAAGTTAAAAGGAAAATTTTATAAGACTGCAATTAGGCCAGCTATGCTCTATGAAAGTGAATGTTGGGCAGTAAAACAACGACAATTACATAAAATGAACGTAGCATAAATGAGAATGCTTAGGTGGATGTGTTGTCAAACTCGTAAAGATAGAATAAGAAATATAGAAATTCAAAGACAAGTATGAGTAGCACCAATTGATACAAAGGTCAGAGAAGGACGGTTGCGGTGGTTTGGTCACCTGCAAAAATGGCCTACAAATGCCCCCGCTAGAAAACTTGACTCAATAGAAACTGTAGAAATTCGACGAGGTAGGGGTAGAACAAAGTTAACATATGATGCATTAATTATTAGAGTTTTGAATGGTTTGGAAAGCTCACCATCAATTGCACTTAATCGAGCACAATAGAAAAGTTTGATCCAGCTGACCCCAATTAATTTGGAACTAAAGCTATGTTGTTGTTGTTGTTGTTGTTGTTGTTGTTGTATTCTCGATCATCCATTTTGTGTTTGCCTTTTATTCTTGACCATCTATTTTGTAGATACAAACTTTTTTTTTCCTCGGTCAAACCTAGGAATTGTTGATTTTTCTACAAGTAGTCCGCTTGCAGCACTTCTCCGCAAACTCGTAAATCTCCCACAACTTAACCGCCTCAACTCATAGATGTGGGGTTTGAACTCGAAAAGTTTAGGGACTAATTGAAAAGAAATCATCACTTAATTATATACTTTATTGTAAAGTTTTATTTAATCAATAAAATTATTATTTCGATCCACACATCTTCAACAATAATAACCGTACGAAGGTAAATTCTCTATCCATGAATCTAATCAAAAAAGAAACCACTACAATTGGTAAGAAATGCGGCATAAATCGCGAAACACCATAAAACCTTATTTAAGAAAAAAAAAATTGTGGAACTGTGCGATAATAAATGGTTCAATTACTTTTTGGAAAAAAAAAAAAAAAAGTCCAATTACTAGCATTAGCAAATATGATCTGGCTGAAACTGGTACCGTACTGGTACTGTAGCATTAAAGATTTTTGCCACGTTAATGTTTTAATTTGTTTTGTTTTGTTTTTTTTTCCTGTTTTTTTTTTTGAAGAAACAACATTAATGTTAAATATAGACACGCAGCAACTGATATTTCGAGGCTTCGAGTCCCTTTCTTTTTGTTAGATGCATCTTGGAAGACTTGGATCACATATTTATTTTGCACAACTACAAAAAAAAATATTTCTCCAAAAAAAGAAAAGAAAAGAAAACAACACATAAATATGCTTGTACGTATCTACTGTCTCATTTGATGGCAACATAGCATTTGTATCGTATTAGTGACAACATTAGACCCGCAATTAAAATCTATATAGTTGACAAAATTAAGCATTCAATTAGCCTGACAATGGTCTATAAATCAGGGACTTTGAACAGACATGAATGACTGATTCCACTAACATAAGTACTCCTACTCATGAATACTGGCCAACCGCTAGGGCAACGATATTTTGTCACCCATTGCTTGAAATGTACGATCGATTTTCAAATGTGCACCGCACGACTAATAGGAGTGTGACCTTGGTGTCATAAGATAACATATAGTGTTAAAATTCTCACCGTCCCGCCACACACTAGTGTGCAAACCCGTATATCTTATCCGCAAGCATCGATGCTGTCTCCAACTTAATCGCATTTAACTTTTATAGGTGTGGTGTTTTATCTTAAAATGTCTCGATGCTAGTTGGGAAGAGTAAATCAATTATACAATTCATTTTGAAGTTTTGAATCATTTAATAGATGTGGGACTAACTTTTTGGTCCACACATCTTCAACACTCTCCCATGGACCGAAATTCACATAATCTAGAGGATTTTTTCTCTCGAGTCTCATCCGAACCATGGGCTTCGATATCATGTTAAACTTCTCACGATCGTGCCGCACACATGTGCGCAACCCCGTGGATTTACCATGTGAAAATTCTCAAAGTCGCGCCGCACACACGTGGGCAAGCTCGTGGATTTCTTTCGGTAGCACCGATACTGTCCACAACTTAACCACATTTAACTCTTGTAAGTGTAGGGTTTGATCTCAAAAGACATCGGTACTAATTGGGAGGAGTTAATCACTTATATACTTCATTTCGAAGCTTCATTTAATCAATGTAAGGACTAACTTTCAGTCCACACATCTTCAATAGTTATCCATAGACTAAAAGTCACATGATTCATGAGGCTTTTTCTCTCAGGTCCCATTCGAACCATGGTCTGTAATACCATGTGAAAATTCTCACGGCGGCGTGACTTATTCATTGGTCATGTGATTCGGTGTTATTGATCTTCCTCGAGCCATTTTTTTTCCGGATTCGATGAAGATCAATGGTGCAAAACTAGTGATATGATGGATATTATAGTGTTTCATTTTTTTTTCCAAGACTAGAGTGTTCCAATTCAATTAGTTTAATGTAGCACGGACTCTTAATAAGAGGCATCTAGAGAAAGAGAGAAAGTGACCTGAATTTGATCTCCAATGTTAACAATGAAGGCATGGGGAAAAGGCTTGATGGTGACCCAGTGACGTTCGCCGCGACGGACTTGAAGGCCGGGAACGTAGGCGTCGGGGAGGAGAAGAGTCATGCCTCCGGGATCAGAGTGAGAAGAGAGGCCGAGGGTGAGGCCTGGCTGAGGACACTTTGGGTAGAAATTCACTCTCATGCATGCCCCTGTTTCCTCCCCTCCAAAAGCTCTTTGTAGGTACCCCTCCTCCAATCCCAAGTTCACTGACAAAATCTTCATCAATTTCCCACACAACTTCACCACTTCAAAGCTATACTCCTCAATCACCTCCCTATGTCACAAATCCAACAAAATTAATAACTTTTGTAGAAAAAAAAATTTAAATCAATTTGGGAAAATCTTGGTTTAATTACTACGTCTATAGTACTTTTTTTTTTTTTTTGGGTATACCTATGTATATAGTACTATATTTTTGTATGTATTCGAATGGTGGAGATGTGAATTCTAAATTATGTATATATAGCAAGGAAAATACTAGAATGACAACAACAATGTCACTGCAAGACACATTAGCTCACAATAGTGTTTCATGTGACTTCGATCTGTGTGTTATGCATTGAAATTTATGCATCTCTGCACATCGAGTCACGTATAGATAGCTCTTGTGAGTTAATGTGTCTTGTGGTGTGACATGTTATTCTAGCACTTCTCTAAGCGGACTGCGTACCTGGCGGATAGTGGGAGGGCAGGCCACTTGTTAGGATCCTTGAGCGAGCGAGGAAGATAGTGGAGATAAAAGTAGTCATTCCAATCAAGAATCGCGCCCTTGTCGATTCCTAACCGACTTCCATACCCTTCATAAGTCCTCGGTGAATTCGCGTAAACTTGCTTCTCCTCCACAGGCAACTTGAAGAACTGCCTCCAATCCTCCAGTGCTTGGGTCATAAGCTCAGGCCTCACCCCATGGTTCACGACTTGGAAGAACCCCCACTCTCTACAAGCCACAGAAATTTGATCCATGGTTTGCCTTTTCAACTCTTCATCTTTTCCACCCAATAGCCCTCCGAGATCAATGAGTGGGATGTTGTCCTCCGGATCATCACAGCCGTCCATTTTGTTGGATGATGATGGCCTCTCTGATGGTGGCTTCACATACCTCTCAGGAATACAAGGCAGCCCACTCTCTGATAGACTTTGAACTCTGGTTATTGGCTCGGGCCAGCAGTCTTCTTCTGGGCAATTCATTGATGCTCTCTCAAAAAAATTGCAAATAAAACAAGCTCTCAATTAAGTCTTAACATATGCGTATATTTTGATTGCTCATTTGTATATATATATATATAAAAGCATATGCATGTGTTCCTCATCTATGTGCATATAATTAATTAATTAAAGAGAGTCAAGTGGCGTACGATGGAGGGTATAATTAATTTAATTAAGTGGTGTTTATGATGACCTGATCGAGCATCAAATTAGGACAACGTGTTTAATAGTGCATGTGTTGTTGGGCTATCGAAGTAACTTTATACTGGTAGATGGGGAGGGGTCGTTGTCTACAACTACAATGGTGTTTATGTGGGATTTCTAGCTTATGACAAAGGGCCGACATGGAGAACAGCATGGGCTGAAGAGTAGAGTAAAAGCCCATTTCGGCGCCGTGAACAACTTGGCTTGCAGCTGCTCTAAAGTCAGTCTAATTAAGCACATGCAGAGTTAGGGATGTACAAAAGGGATTTCCCTTCTTTTTTTTTTGTCTTTTTTTTTTTTTTTTTTTTTTTGTCCCCAATGTAATTGCATTGATATAATGATAACAGTTACATTTATGATACGCTGGTAACGCTCGATCTCCATATGAAAAATGGAGGCGATGAGCCTCACCACATCACCACATCCACCATCGGGGACTTTTATAAGGCATAAATGATGGGGAAGAAAAGTCAAATACAACTAAGAGAAAAGCACTGACAAATGGAAGATACCCTTTAGAGGGAACCCGATCAAAATAACTAAACACATACAAACCCACCAACGAGAAATAAATCTCAACAGCAATGGCCACGCTCAGGCAAGAACGAAACTAATCCTAAATGCTACAACAACTTTACTAAATACAAACCCTATCCTTAATTAAAATGCTTACAAAAAGATAACAAGTTGAAGAGAGACTACCAAAGACCCTCTTCTTCACAATTTAGCTTCACCACATCATTATGTAGCATCCATTTACCAACTCTTTCAAAAGATAGAATATAGAAAAGAAGGCAAACTAGATCCGAGAGTAAAAAGTACAAAACGCCGAAAATAATAGTGTTGTGAGAATTGACAGTATCACTACAAAATATTGTGTGTTTAGCGACATTAATTTAGTCATTTAACGACATTAATTAGTGTCTCTAAAAAATTTACCCACGCATCATAAAGTGTCGCCACTTGTGTTGGTAAAAGTGATGTCGCCCCATTTTTTGCGATGCAAAATGTATGCGTTGGTAATATTTATTTAAGACACTTTTGAAATAAGTGTCCTTAACGTGTGGACGTTTTTTTATTTATGTGTCTTTAATTTTAGGACATTTATTTATTATGCGTCTCCAATTTGAAGACACTATTTATTTATGCATCCCTAAATTGGGAACATTTGTAAGCTTAGCGTCGTTAACTTGACAATACTTATTCACTTAATGTCTCCAATTAGAAACCCATACACACTTAATGCCCTTAAATTAACAACACTTGTGCACTTAATGTCTCCAAATTAGCAATCCTTAAACACTTAATGTCCTCAAATTGACAACACTTGTGAACTTAATGTCTCCAAATTAGCAACAATTACACACTCTTAGTGTCTTTAAATTGACAACATTTGTGCACTTAATGTCTCCAAATTAGCAACCCTTAAACACTTAGTGTCCTTAAATTGACAACACTTGTACACTTAATGTCTCCAAATTAGTAACTCTTACACATTTAGTGCCTTTAAATTGACAATATTTGTGCACTTAATGTCTCCAAATTAGCAACCTTTATACACTTAATGTCATTAAATTGACAACACTTGTGTATTTAATGTCTCCAAATTAGCAATCTTATTATTATTATTATTATTATTATTATTATTATTATTATTATTATTATTATTATTATTATTATTATTATTATTATTATTATTATTATTATTATTATTTGTAGATATAAAAACAAACATAAAGAAAGACAAATGAAAACAATTTATATACTTTTCAATTAATTTTCAATTCAAAAGAGAACTACAATACATTCTCAAAAATATATTTTTACTTACAATGATATCAACATGTATACTAAAAAGATAGAAACTTTCAACTATGCAAAGTGAAAGTATAAGATGATATTTTTGAATTGATATGTTCCTCTTTCTCAACATTACCATCGCACCAAAAATCTTATGTTCAACACTTTTCTACAACTGCGAAACAAACAAAATCAACTCAAACACAATTAAATCAAGATATATATGAGTCAAAATCATGAGGTAGTCAATATCATCTTAAACCACTTTTTCAATATACATAATGAATTGAGCAAACTAACATACATAAATACACATATGTAATTTTCATGAACATCTCTCCACTTAACAATAAACAAACATAATACCAAACAAGCCTTGAGTCAAATTGTAAACTCTCCAAACCAATAAAAATGATATATTAATTACTAGACATACATATACGGCTAAAATCTCTATAACTTGAAAATGTCAACTATACATGCAAACAAACTTGTCTTAATCCTTCAATGTAAATATACATTCATCATTGCATTTTTTTTTCTTTAGTACTTGCATGTTTTCAAAGTAATTAAAGGAAAAAGTCTAATACACATGCTTTCAAAGTAATTAACAATAGGGCCTAATCAAATAGTTAATTAGGACATGATTTAAAAATCAACTGATTACAATAAGACATCACCGATCAAGATCAACATATTATTAATTTGCTTGACATGAAACTGATTATTTTAGATTAGCAATTGGTTCAAGTAAATTGCAGGAGATAAAAAGAAACTACTTGCTATTTTAATAAACATGAAAGTTTAATAAAAAAAATTAAGAAATTTAAGAAATTCACAAACCTAGTCATTAATGAAATTGACATTGTTTTCAGGTGTTGGAGAAATATCACCCAGAAACCCCCTAATAGTTCACAAAAGAGAGTTAAGATGGAATTTAAGAAATGCACAAACATCATTGGAAAGCGAAAGAATGGTTGAAATGAACATCCAACCTGTGAAAATAGCTTTTGAAAGAATTCCATATTAATGCGAAACTCATCCATATCCCATGTGATATTGTTCAACCTTCTTTCATGTTCATTTGTGACATCGTTTAACCTTTATTCATAGGCCTTAGTCACACTGTTCAACTTTTCGTCATAGTCCATTTTCATTGCGGTTGATTTTCTCTCGTAGTCCTCCTTCATACTCTCTATCTTTGCCTCATAAAGGGAATGTATATTCTCCATTTGGTGTTGAAGCCTATCTACTTCAAATTGAGATGTCATTCTTTTTTGTTGTAGTGCACCAGAAAGTTCTGTAGGTGTGACCCCCAATCCATAGCCTCTTACCATCCCATACTTGTCTTCTTTGAAAACCGAGGCAAATACAACTTCTTCTATATCGTAAGCACTATGATTTTCCACTGTCGCAACATGTTTTTCAACAAGACTGATCGCTTTCTCTGCTAATTCTTGTGCCTCTCTATTGATGAAATTCCAATCTTTTCGTTTATGGGTGACAAAAAAAAACTCTACTCTCCCTGGCCTTTTCTTTTGGGTCATCTCCTATGGCATCATTAAACAAAAAGATTAATTAATTTCAAGACTGAATATATATTAAGTAGAAAGTAGTAGATAACTCACATAATCGTGTCTAACTCTAGCAAAGCTTTTGCAATATAGAGGTGATCAAATAAATCAAAATAAATATGTATTCAGACATTAAGGAAAATAAGAAATTCACTGTGAATGACAGCATGAGAGGGTTACCTATCCATTGAATAAAAACATTAAGGAAACATCTTTTTCAATCTCTTCTTTCTATCTCATTATATCAACATTTATTTTTTTGGATACCAATCTAATTCATGAAATAACATATCAATTTACCTTGGTAAAATTTATCAAAGCTTGCTTATCCTCCTTAGGCATCAACCTCCAATCCGTCCATTCAACGGAACAAAGTTCCTTTTTCCTTGCAATTGTTCCCAACCATCCACCTAAAATCCATCCTCCTCTTTTAATTGGTTGTCCATACTCATTAAACTCAACCACAATTCTTTGGCCTTCAGGCAAACTAGAGACGTCCTTAGCGCGTGTGAGTCTTCGCTTTTTTCTCACAATCCCTTGATTATCTATAAAAATTCACAATTATACATAAAAAAAAAGAAAGGAATCATATAATATTTACTAACATTGGCATAGCAAATATCATAGTGTCATAAACAAGAAGACAACTGGCGCCATTGCCGGGGACTTTGTCTTTACTCTGAGTTTAGGTGTTAGTTAGTTATATCAGTTTAGTTAATTTATTTATCTTGATTAGTTTGTTTTAGGTAGATTAGTAGTTTTTACGTTTTTTTTTATTACGTTTATTTTTAGTTTCTTTACGTTTTTAGTTTCTTTTTTTACTTTTTACGTTTATTTTTTTTATTCTGTTTACTTTTTACGTTTATTTTTTTATTTTTTATTTTTTTTATGTTTTGTTCTGTTTACTTTTTTTATTTACGTTTTTAGTTTCTTTAACTATTCTGCTAGTTTATTTACTTTTTTTTTATTTTATTATTATTTTATTATTATTTTATTACTTTACTATTTTACTTTGTTAGTTGGATTAGTAACTATTATTATTTTTTCTTTATTAGTTTGCTTTGTTTATTTATTTATTTATTTATTTATTTTTCTTATTTTATTTTGTCTGTCTAGTCCCTTGCTCTTAACATGTATGCAGGCAATATGTCGAGTTCCACCGACCAGAAACTTGACCGACTACTCTTCATAATGGAACACTTCTTATCCTCTTGTAAAGTGTAAGTCAACCCCGACATGGACTCCTCCTACCTCCATAATTATGGTCGATACGAAGATTCACATTATTATAATGTGAATGGGGTAGGTATGCCACAAAATAGATATCAAAATATTAACATGAATTCTTTTGTGCAACAGGTCGAGGTTTGCGAAATTTGTGGAGATTATTCTCATTCCGCACATAATTGTTCATATAATCCACTGTATGAGAATTACCACTACTCTAGCTATGCACCGCCACAACCTGACTTCTCTGGACTCAGGTCACACACACAAGCTCCTCAACATGAACGAAATCAACGGTGTCATCAAAGCCTCTCCTTGAACGATATGATGATGCAAGTGATGGAAAGTTTGCCTGAAAATTGGCGAACTCGCAATAATATCGATTTCAGTTTGCTAGCCTTGACGGACGTGCAAACTTCCTTCACTATTACCCTAGAGGAGGATGTGAGTGATCATACGTTGACAAATCTTGAGGTAAGAAAGGATATACAGCCGGAAGACTATGTGATGGAAATATCAAAAGAATGTGAAGTCTTTCAAATTGAGCCCAAGATTGTCATTGCCTTAAATGAGGGAGAAAATGAGATGAAAATTGATGTCGATTCAGACAAGCTGAAAATGCAGCAGATAGAGAGTAAGGAAGACCAACCTCTGGTGTTGGTACGACCACCCACCCTCCCATACACATATGGTACACCTTATAAGGGGGTGGAAGTAAGGGAGCGTTTGCAGATCTTCTACACTGCCGACACCTTTGTGTTGGACGATCCTGATACGATTGATTCATTCGTGTTGGAAGTTCTGGATGAGCTCCTAAATCTGAAAGAGGGCGTGCATGCTTCATTGCCCAATTACGTAGATGCGCCATTCATTGTCGACATCTCTAAAGGAGAGGGCATCACGTGATCAATCATCCTAAGTCTAGCCAAAGACTTAAAAGAAAGGCGGTTCGTTGGGAGGCAGCCCAGCTTTATTTTTATTTTTTATTTCTTGCATTTATTTTAGTTTTAGTTAAGTTTTAGTTATTATTATTATTATTATAGCACTCTAATTTGGTTTCTTTATTTTTTTTACAGGTAATAGAGGGTTGGAGAGATGAATTTTGTAGGTTTGACTTTGGATTATTCTTTTAGCATAATTTGAGCATTTCTTTTTAGGAATTAACAAATTTTAAAAATTTTAGGTGTTTTGAGACTTGGTTGGGACATACCTAACTTAAGTCGCCGCATCTGTGGCGGGTTTTTTTTAGAAAACCCAAAACCCTAAATCTCATTCCATCATCTTGTTGATTTCACCCTTAGTTGAATAACTTCGGGCTCGCAAGACTTGATTGGAATTTTTTTTTGAGTTAATTCCTATATTTGCTAGTTCTTGCTCTTGTTATGATTATTATTTTTTTTAGCATCTTTAGTCTCCCACATATGAGGGATTTAGTGCGTTCACTAGTTTTTAGAAATTTTTTGTTATTCCTGAATTTGTATCATTTTCTAATCCTTGTTCTTCTTCACCACTATCATTTTCTTTTTGTCATATGGATGCCTTGACTTGTTTTGAACCTTGAGGACAAGGTTCAGAATAAGTTTGGGGGTGTTTTAGGGATTATGGATTGTTTTGGATGGAATCTTTTGCGAAAGACCGCAGGTGAGATCGTTTAAGTTTTTTTTTTATGCGGTTATATGCAGATATTGGATGGTAATGGTGGTGTTTTATATCATTTCTTCAATTTCTTTCATTTCTTGTCCATTCACATTCTTTTCTCATTTCATTAGGATTTGATACACTTTCATGTATATATTTAGTATGTTTTATTTATTTAGAGTCACCCGAAACTTTGTTCATGCCTTTGGTTGTGGATGAGTAAATTACAGTTGCCTTTTAACTTGAAACTTGAGAAAATTAAGAGAAACACTTAATCAAGTTCGTAGCTCTGCATTTTTATGAATTCATGATTAGAGACTTAGATGATGGTTGGACTCAGTGTTAGATAACGAAAATGAGTAAACGGTCAAATTTATGCAAGTTGTATTGTTTTAACCCACATTGGGGGATTTGCTTGATTATAGTGAAAGTGAGAAGTACTAACAGGAGTTTTATTAGTGTAGAGTGTCCTGCAAGTTTCCACAGGAAATGGAGCAGAGAAACTTGTGGTGGGAAAAAGTGAGAAAAGCGGTCCGCAGGAAATGGAGCAGGGATCGTATTACTTGAAAAAAGAAAAAAATTTGAAGAAGAAAAAAAAATAAAAAAGAAAATAAAAATGAATAAAGGCGGAAGTTATGAAACTCCTCAAATAAAAGATTTAGTTCGAGTGCTTTCACTATATTAAGTAAGAATTTGAACTTGCGTGCTTGAATGTATAGACTAATAAAACTTGTGATTAGTTGACGGCCTTTGTATTGACCGATTCTATGTTTTGAAAGTGAGATCTTAATTGTGTTTGACTTGCGAGGATTGACATATCTTAACGCTGAAATTTTCCGAGTTACTTGTTAATTTGGTGACTATGTAAACCAAAGGAACTCCATGAATTTGGGTCGGCTATAGGATTAGTTGAGTCAGTGCGTTATTATATTAGGAGTCTAGTTTAGTTTGTGTTGTCATTTACACATTTGCTCGGGACGTGCAAAGTCCTAAGTTTGGGGGTATTTGATAAGTTAGTATTTTTATATATTTAATAGTCTATTTTAGTATATTTAATTATTAAAAGTATTTAAAATATATATTTAATTATATTTTTCGGTCATTTTTAGGTGAAATGGAGTGCACGGTTGAATTAGTGGCGGAAAAATACTCAAAATGGAGTATTTATTTGCACTGATCGGATGCCGGACAGTTTGCCTCGAAATACGCGTTGCGCTATGGGTCGAATAGCGGACAGGGTATTCCAGCCAATCAAAGCACACCACGTCAGCGAGAAAAGCCACACTGGAACAATCAGACGCTGCCACGTGGATATTGAACAACAAGACCGTCATCACAAGCCAGCGCGACCAATGAGGATACGCCACGTCAGCTAGCGGAAAGCCAGCGTGGACCAATCAGAGAGCGCCGCGTCAGCCAACGAATCCACGTCATTCACAAGCAGTTTTCCTTGCGTTTCAGAATCCGTCGATCTGCCTCGAGATCCGTGCTCACACAGACTCCCAGATTTTCGCCGTACTCGCGCGAATTCTTCGTACACAGTTCATAGTCCACGTGGCGCGTTCCTATTTGCCAGATGCGTCCAATTGACGTGTTTCGGTCAATAGCATTCTGCCATGTGGCGATGAGTCAGCAACACACAACAGAACGCGTTGATTTCCAGCGAATGGAGCGGCGACAAATCAGAGGCGGTGCAGCAGCGGCCCAATCTGGTATAGACACGTGGAGCGGCAGTGAAAAATCAGCGAATAGCGTTTTGACACATGGCAGAGTCCGAATTTTGATCAAAAATAGCCATACGATGCTCCTCGACGCACGAGTCACGTACCTAACCCCTAAAATTAGTATCCGAGACTAATTTGGAGTATTTTTTATATATTAGGACCTGAATTAATTAGTATAATTTTAGATTAATTTTTAGTATAGATTTTTGAAGATGATGTCCGGCTAATCAATTTCTTGCTTATGTCGAAGGGGAAGCCAATCGGGATCATGGATTCAAAGCATATTATGTGAGATCTTTTATTTTATTATTTTATTATTTAATTAATTTAATTTCTCCTATTTCATTGTTGTTAATTTAATGATTATGATTTAGATCTATGGTATGTATGTGGCCAATGCATGCTTTTAGATTGACAATCTACTGTTATTTGGAATATTAGTATCCGTGTAATTGTGCTTTTAGACCAATAAAGTAACAAAAATTCACCCGTTTGCCGTAAAACCCTTTCGGTATTTGAATGTGCAACAATTGAATCTAGGTTAAATCGGGAGCGGACGCGATTCGGTTATCTAGGATTAGTGTTTCCATAGATCCATATTACTGCGGTTAGTGTGTTAAACCTGATTGGCGGATGTCTAGGGTTATACATTAATTAGGGAAGTAGTTAGTGGTGGATGTCCTGGCTATCGAGATTAGGGGAACTAGGAATTTCTGGCGGTTGTTGATTTTTTATAGCTAATCTAGGAGAATTAAATTAATAATTTTTTGGGAAAGATTAAAGACCATGATTGCTATTGAATCTTGATTCTGATTTGTGGAACTGGAGATTTAGGTATTATTTAGGTATTAATTAATTATTAATTAATTGGTTTAAAAGTAGTTAGTTATTTTATTTAATTAGTTTAGTTAGATTAATTAGTTTAATTAATATTTATTTGAAAACCCCCATATTTAGTTAACTTAGAGTAACTCAAGTCCTGCGGATTCGACCCCGTATTTACCACTACTACACCCTTGTGGTTGGTAACTCTTTTACAGGTTATATTTGGCACGCACGACACGCGTCAAATTTTGGCGCCGTTGCCGGGGATCAAACCCGGGTCACCCGCGTGACAGACGGGAATACTTACCACTATACTACAACGATGTCAATTGGACGCGTCTGGCCAATAGGAATGCGCCACGTGGACGAAGAACTGCGTAAGAAGAATTCGCACGAATACGGCAAACATCTGGGAGTCTGTGTGAGCACGAATCTCGAGGCTGATCGACGGATTCTGAAACGCAAGGAAAACTGCTCGCGAATGACGTGGATTCGTTGGCTGACGTTGCGTATCCTCATTGGTCGCGCTGGCTTGTGATGACGGTCTTGTTGTTCAATATCCACGTGGAAGCGTCTGATTGTTCCAGAGTGGCTTTTCTCCCTGACGTGGTATGCTTTGATTGGCTGGAATACCCCGTCCGCTATTCGACCCACAAATAACGCGTATTTCGAGGCAAACGTCCGCATCCGATCAAAGCAAATAAATACTCCATTTTGAGTATTTTTCCGCCACGAATTCAACAGTGCACTCCGTTTCACCTAAAAATGACCGAAAAATATAATTAAATATATATTTTAAATACTTTTAATAATTAAATATACTAAAATAGACTATTAAATATATAAAAATACTAACTTATCAACAACAAACAATTGATATTTATCTTTTACTTCTACATCATCATATAAGTCATTTTCAACCTCATCTTGTGTTTCATTGTCATTGCGTTGATCTTTACTTGGTGGTTGAGTCTCATCACTATCAAAGCTTTGTAAATCTTCATCTGTTTTTGATAAAACACAATCTATAAGATGCTTTTTAGTCATATCTAACAACCTACACACAAGTCACAAATCAATTTGATCAATTAATTCTATAATTGCAATTGAGAAGTTGAAAAAAATACAAAAGTATAAAATAAAACTATTTTTTCAAAAGTGATAATAAAAACAGTCAAAGATAGCTAAATAATAGATTCTGAAAATTAAATATGCAAGTGAGAAAGTGACAAAGGAAATTAAGCATATACAAATGGAACATGCATGGTTGCCCATATGAATTGTAAAACAATAGTCAGTAATTAGCCAATCAAAGAATTTTAAGTTATATTAATCAAAATTAGGAAAGATAATTAAGAAATTATTGAAGTCAAGGTTTAAGTATCTGATGCACTGTAATTGACAAAATATCAGAAACTTGGCTTCTAAGTAGAAATTAATTTAGGTTTTTTCAAACATCCGTAAGGATAGATAGAGAATGAGAGACTGCTTAACTTCAGCATATATTGCCTTTGATGCTTACATATGGTCCAACCAAATCAGTTGTATTGATTAGGACCCACCGAGTATAATTAGGGTTATTGAATCTTATCAGGTGAGAGCTATAATTAGGCAAGACAATCAACTTAAATCAAGTTGATTCATGAAGTGATTTGTCACCAAATAACAAATCCTATGAGTTTGCTAAACATTTGATTCATGAAGTTCAATATTTACATGTTGGCCAACAATAACATTATACTTTTAGTACAGCTAATAGAGAATCGGAAAAAAAATGTATTGGCATTGACTGATAATTTAGTTATGCATAGTTCTTTTACCTCTCCAGCTAAAAGAGAAAAGAAAGACCTGCAGTGGCAAATACTCTTACTCCTCAGAATTTTGCTAGTTGAATTGCAAAAGCACCAGTCGCACTTGCTCTTCCATGAACCTGCAACAAGTCAAGTAGACCTTTCACAGTTCAAAAATAGAAATTATTCATTCATTCATCAGTTGCAAAGAAGTCCAACAATGCATTTCCCATGCTTTCCCACAAGTCGCAAATTAATTAATCATTCATTCATCAGTTGCAAAGAAAAAAAAAAACTCTTTTGATTGCTCTTTTTGTGTAGTTTCACTATTTCCTTGCTGATGAAGTTTCTTGAACTACTTGACGTAGGAAACTTGGGGAACTTGCTTCTTGTTATTATCACTGTAGTTTGCAAAGAGAAGAGTAGTCCTTTGGAGATCCAAATGTCTGCCAAGAATATGGAATGGCTTATGCTTCACTCTCATTAGAGGAAACTTGGGGAACTTGATTCTTGTTATTATCACTATAGTTTGCAAAGAGAAGAGTAGTCCCATTGGAGATCCAAATGTCTGCCAAGAATATGGAATGGCTTATGCTTCACTCTCATTAGCGGTATGATCACTTACATCTTTTTTTTCTAATAATCCCTAAATATGTTACAATTTTGTACAACGGTCAACTGTAAACAATATTAGTTGAATGTAGGTTGTACACTTGCTTGAACTTTGTAGTTTATTTTTATTCTGCACATTTAATGCAACTTAGCATTAATAAATTCAAGCAATTTGGCATGAAGAAATTTTGTCTGTGTCCATCTATATCATGTATCCAGGTTGGTGTTGTTTATCTGTGGTCTTACGTTACAACATCGTGCGGATTTTTTCTATTCCTAAGAATAAAGGAATCGAAGTATTTCTTTGAATCCTCGAAGTTATCGCAGCGGCTATAAGGAAGCAGTACTTCCTTCTATAGATTTCTTAACCGCTAATGATTATGAAGATAAATTTACACTGCCATATAATGTTTCTGAGGAAACATTGCAGGTCTATTCTTGCAATTGAAGACAACAAACAGAGAACGAGACCCGTATACTCTCTCAATCATTTAACAACCAAAGAAATAGAGACACTTGCATAAAGATATAAAAAATTGACCTGAAATTTTTATTTAACAATTAAATTTTGCTAATGCAGCAACGAAAGACCCGTATACTCTCTCGATCATGTACAACTGAAAAAACGTAAGCATAAAGTTTTTAAAAATCTGAACTAGATCCTACAGGATTTCATAATAAGCTAATGATAATTTGAAACAAGGGCATAATAAGATGTATCCTAGTTTTTTTATTTATTGTTTTTTTGTAGTTAGCTATGCATGGCCGACCCCAGTTAATTTGGGACTGAGGCTATGTTGTTGTTGTTGTTAGCTAAGCATGTCTTCTAATTTGCAGCCACCTTCTGCAGATACCAATCAACGATTTATAAGAGGAGATATGCACGGTACCATAAAACACCTTATATGGGGAGGGTGAGAGCAAACAATACCTAGCTCTTTAAAAAAAGATATAGAAAGAAATTATGATAGGCATGAAGAGTAGTAACAACAAATTGATAGTACAAAGAAAAAGAAGAAATGTACATGCCCAGAGCAACTAAAGGACCAATATTTCACTAAAAAAAACACAACCCTTACTCTCTAATACACACCTAGCTCATAGTTTATTGCTTTTCATGATTAATTTGGCATCTTTTACTTAATTACTTAAGAATCTATAATTTCTTAGTGTAACCAAAATTGTCTCTACAGAATTTTTCTTATGGCACTTGTATACTGCCTTTTCCTGTTGTTTTACCTAAGAAGAATGATAATTACAGCTTTTTCGACTTGTAATGGGTTTCAGTTTTTTCAAAGATTGGATGTCAATTGAAGCTGCTTAAGTCGAAAAAATCAAGATCACAAAAGCATGAAAATTGTAGTTTGTTTCATATCTATGGCAATGGTGGCAAAGTGAACAAAGAAAACGACAATGCATTTCTCATGATTTCTCAAAGCCATTCAATTCATAGCTTAATTACAATCAATATCGATTCAATCATCTAAATCAGGAAATAATTGAATGAATTCATGAATCATGACATACCAAATTGAAACACAAAACCTCAATTAATAAAAAAAAACAAACAAACCAATTGTACAACCCTCACAAACCCTAACTAAAAAACTAACTAACTAACTAACGGTGATCTCCAATGGAACCATCGCGACGCACCTGAGAGAGAGAGAGAGAGAGAGAGAGAGAGAGAAAGAGAGAGAGAGAGAGATCGAATCGTACCTGAGCGAGAAAGATGAAATGCTCAATTGAAATCAACGCAAATCAACTCAAATAAACGCAACTAGAGCACCTGAAACGAAAAATTTCAAGTTGGATCTGTATGGCATAAAACATAATTCGTGAACGAGTCTTGAATTCGAACGAAGAAATTGAAGAAATTGAAGAAATTGAAGAGAGTGCAAGAGATCGAATCGTACCTGAGCGAGAGAGAGGAAATGCGAATCAAGAGCAGAGAAGGACATCTTGAGGCTGGCTATCCAAGTGTTGTTTGATGAGGCTGAGAAGGACATTATAGGCAGCACGAGTCTCCTTGGTCTTGGCCACCGCGCCGCTATCGATGCCGCGTCGCCGCCGCTATCGCATAAACGTCACACCGACGCTGCTGCATCAACCACGCCACTACCGTGCGGACCTGCTGTCGCGCAACCACCAGTCGTCGCACTGCTGAGACGTCGATGCCAACGTAGCTGTTGTTGCTTCGTCCACGTCATCGCCGCTTGAGTCGCTGCACCGCTGGTGCGGTCGCGTCTCGCCGTTGGTGTCTTTGCCCCCACCGCGCCAGTCACCGCTGCGCCACACAGCAGCCGCGATGCGATTGCGTTGCGTTCATTGACGCCGCCACCGCCATCGCCCGCAAGCAGCCGTTGAAGCTGCGCCTGCTGTCGTCCGCCACTGCTTATGCCATCGACATCTCGCCGCCGATGGTCGTCCCTTCTCGAGCTCCTCGCCGGCATCCCTCCCTCTTTCTCTCTCCCTCTCTTCTCTCCTGTCTCTCTTTCCTTTTTTCTTCTATATCTCTCATCTTTCTCTCTATCTTCCTTCATTTCACTTCTTATCTGATTCTCCTTTTGAGGAACCAAATATGTCCTCGTGATTCGTGCGAGTGGTACTCGAGGCATATCCAAAAACATATTTATTCACTTATTTTCTTAAAAAATTATACAACATGCATCTCAAAACACTACAAATATTCATTATCTCGGCGCTCGCGCCACATGCATCACGAGGCGCATCCAATGTACATTTTACTTTATTTTATTTTATTTTAATGTTTAAGTTTAATGTGACCACATTACAATCACTATAGTCACATTAAGCCACTACCTCGGTCCCACGTCAACACGTGACTAGAGGCGCGTCCCCGTTCATGTTTCGGCTCACCGAATCTCCCGCGTATACCAATCTCAAATTGGATATTACTAAATAATACACACATCACGAAAAATATCATACATCGGTGTCTCCACTCGAGATTTTGACATAGTATTCCAACGAGTGGGTCCCGCATACGACCCTGACCTGGCACGTGGCACAAGTCAAATTTTCGGGTCGTTACAAGCAGGGCACTCAAACCTTAGTAATGGAGTTAGCGACATAGAAATCGTCGTCAATCTTTGGTTGGACTAATTGAGCTCAAACGCATCTGAATTTGGTGTTGTAGTTGTTGTTTTTCAGGTTCACATCTGAACAAGCCGGTGAAGCAAGAGAGAGAAGAGATTATGGTACGATGGCTGGGTCGAGACCTGGAGAGGATTCATGGGTGCGGCACCCAAGCGATTGAGTCGCCTGAGCACCGTGTGGAATACATGTGGTTGTATGGGTTGTTGGATTTGGACTTGAATGATCCAGATTTGGCTCCCCTTCTTAAGTGAATAACTAGATTGGATTTCGGTTGTGTATTGAAGTTATGTATGTAGTGTGGCTCATTTTACAAACATGTTTTTAAGTGAAACCCTTTTATCGGCTTGAATTAGATAAAGAAGTTTGAGTTTATAGACTTGATTTCGATTAGATAAAGGAGTTTGAGTTTAGAGATTCAACAACACTTTGTAAATTATGTATCTTTAGATTTAAAATCTAACAACACTTGTAAGTTATGTGTCTTTAGATTTAAAATTTGACAACACCTGTAAATAATGTGACTTTAAATTTAAAACTTAACAACACTAGTAAATTATATGTCCTTAGATTTAAAGTCTAACAACACTTCTAAATTATGTGACTTTATATTTAAAGTCTAACAACACTTGTAAATTATGTGTCCTTAGATTTGAGATTTAACAACACTTGTAAAATATGTGTCTTTAAATTTAAAACTTAACAACACTAGTAAATTATATGTCCTTAAATTTGAATCTTGACAACACATGTAAATTAGGATCCCCAAATTTAAAATTTGGTGTCACTAATTTACCAAGCTTCTCTAATATAGGAGACACTTATAAATTATGCGTATTTAAATATTGAAATTGATAACACTTATTGTTTGTATCATCATTTTTAATTTTAGTAACACTTATAAATTATGTGTCTTTAGAATTGAAACTTGACAACACTTTTAAATTAGTGTCTCCAAATTTTAAATTTGGCAACACTTTTTTAACAAGTGTCCTTATTTTAAGACATTTGTACATTATACGTCTCGAGATTTTGAATTTGACGACATTTTAATATCAAGTGTCCTTAATTTGGAGACACTTGTATTTAAGCGTCTCAAAATTTTAAACTTGGAAACGCTTATATATCATGTGTCTCTAAAATTAAAATTTGAAGACATTTCTTATTAGTGTTGGCAAAAAAATGTTGCTATAGACCTACTTTGTTGTAGTGTATGTCCTCCTCCTCCAGCAGCACCTCCATCGCCTATCTACCATCGGATTCCTTCAATCGAGTCTATTTCGAAACTCAATGGATCAGGCCAGATAAAGACCTTTTACCACCTGATCTCTCAAAAGCTCACTTCTTCGCGCTTCCCTTGTATAAATTGTCAAATCTTTTACACTGAAGCCCCTTTTCTTAGCAAAAAAGACGAGAAGAACGGAAGAAATAAAAATATAATAGAAAAGAAAGAAAATGGAGAAAAGGAAAAGGAAGACACAACTACTATAAACCTAAAAACAAAAGAGAATGGAGGCATTGAGAGGGCCGACCAGCGACAACGGCCGCCGGCCACACCAGGAAGAGCAAAGAAGAGAAACTAGGACTTAGGGTTTTCTAGGAGACGAAGTTTTTAACCTTTGACAGGGTTTTTTCCCCTTCCCATTACATACTTATTATACATAGTATATATATTATTTTAAGGGTAATGCTATTTGGACATAAGAGTCTAGACTCAAGATATTTATTTATTTCAAAGTCATCTTTCAAAAGTTGGTGTTATTATTGAAACACCCTGGAGAAATTGGGGGAGTGATCTTGCCCATGTTTTCCCATTCGAGCCATCTCCCATGTAAACATTTCGACTTGCACAAAACCTTAAATGCTGTGGAAATCTCTCTGATTCCGTGGACAAATAACGCATCAAAACCGAAACTCATTGAAATCACCTCGAGTTCCCGCATTGTTGACCAGCGTGTCGATCCTCCAAAACGTGTCTTACACCTTCCACACCGACACTTCGATTGCACCCCCATGGAGACCAACCTAGAACAAAGAAGTCGTTACAGGAATGACAAATGACCACCACTCGCGTCATCTCCATTAACGAAACTCGTCGTCCTGTGCAACCATTGTTGTTGTTGTCGTTGTCGTTCTATTGTCGTTACAGAATCATGGAGGACCACCACCACCACAATCATCACAGACCACCACCATCTTCATCGCCCTCACCTTATCGGCGGCTGCTTTCAAAGCGAGGAATGGTTCACTGATGAGGCGACAAAGCTTTCGGGCGTGAGGTAAGTTCACAAAAATTTGGGTTTTATCTAGCATTAGTTTTAACCCTCTTTCGGCTGTAGCAATTTTTTCAGCACACCGTAATTTGTCGAACAAAATTAAGGTCCCATATGTAGGATCCGATGGGTGCTATGGAATCTTACCTTAATGAGGTTTAGTGTAGAAAGATCTCTACATCTTTTGATCTTTCATAGAATATACATAGAAGAACCTCCCGATCGAGTTATGTTTGATTCGACTTAGCATCTCCATTAATCGACTAATGCAAAAACTTTTAAAGGATTTTGCTGCAATTGCTTTTTCAAACAACAATTAGTAAGCGAAAGATGGCCTTTAATTAGTTTATACCATTGTGAGCCAATGGATCAGTTTACGATTTGTTTATACATTTAAACAAGAGATGATTTATGATTAGTTTATTTTATACCCATAAGGTAGTACTTGACTTATTTGATTTGCATATGATTGTAGCCAATTTTGAGCCTTCTCTTTTCATTTAGTACTCAAAAACTTGCAAATCATGTTATGAGAGGGTTGTGATTGTTGCAAGATTTATTAGGGGAAATTTAAATGTTTGGTCGAGCATTGTCACTGTTAATTATACTTGACATGATTTGCATTCTGCAAAAGTTGTTTTTTTTTTTAATGGGTTGTGCTATAAATTGAACATTTTTTTTCCTTCAATGTATTTGTAAATCCTTATTTTTTTCTATAAATAGATAATGCCTCAAATATAACTAGAGAGATTAAAAATCTCAAAACTTTAGTTTGTGACTCTCTCAAACTTCATTCCCTCCAAATTATGCCTTAGCATTAAGTCAGATTTTGTACAATCGTTTTGCACTAGGTACTTATGAGTTGGTATTTTGTATGGTATATGTATTAGAATCGAGGAATTTCATAGACAATGTAGTATGCAGATAATAGATATATTGAATTGAACAAGTGTCCACTGTTTTCAATCTTGATAATATTTTTTAGTTAAGTAATCTATCGTTCCACAAATATACACACACAAAGATGAATTTGTTTGACTCTATATCACTATTTTTATTTTAGTGTTTTATGAGATCAACACAATATAAGAAGCAACTACCAGTGAATAACCTTTTAGTTGTTGTCGGTTTTGTTGTTGCTTATATAAATATAGAGGATTCTATTATAGCATAGATCCTGTTGTTTCTAGCCTATGCATGGGGAGTGAAAGAGTTTTAATGCAATAAATCTCAAAATGAAATAAAGCATAAAATATGATACAATGTCAATATGCGGTTTATTTTCAATATCTGCATGTTTGCGTAGGCATCCCTTTTCTTGAACTGTTTTTTTTTTTAGTTGATTTTGTTTGTTTGAAAAGATAAAAATATTTTTCAATCAAAACAACTCTCATTGCTTGTTATCTCTTATTGTTAGTTTGCTCTTAGCATACACTTGGAAAACCATGTTATTGAATGCTTTTTTATTGTTGAAGCTCTTTGAATCATGTTGTTTGACTTAAATTGTTTTTTTTTTTCATTTGAAAAGATTGTTTCTTTTTCAGTGGAATGTTTTTTATTGTTGAAGCTCTTTTAATCATGTTGTTTAACTTGAATTTATTATCACTAGGCAAAAAAGGGCATTTGGTTTCTCATATCATAATGACTTTTATGTTGACTTATTGGTATTTAAAAATGTGACGGCCCCAAATTCCGAGGCAAACCGGGCACCGCCACATCGCCGGACACGTCACAAAGCCATGCCACGTCACCTGCACACCTGTCTGTGAAGGCCCACGAACTTACCATCTAATACTCCAACTTAGTAAATTTTGATATTTAAATGATTATTTTAGCAAAATATACTAAGTTATAAAGTTTTATAACTTAATTCATTTATTTTGATTTATTTAAGTTATTTTAGTAGCGGAAGTCTTAATAACATGCATATAATTAATGTAAACAAGTTATGCGCTATTTAACAACCTATGGGGTGGAAACCCAACAAAAGGATACCATGTATATCAGTTAAGGCGACGAAAAAGTATAATAGGCGTCAATATACATGTATCAGGTGAAAGGTCTCCCAAAACAATCCCAAAAAATATATATACGTAAATACAATCACCACGAGTAAGCTAGTGTTGGCGCTCCAAATAAGAGGTAGTCGCCAATCACCGCCTTCCCTCGGCTCATCGTAGGATCTGTAACTTACCACCAACAAACAATGACAAGTTCCATGTGAGTAAATCCCAGAGAAATTCAGTTAGTATTCACTAGAAATCCAAGAAAATGGCTAAAATTCATGCATATAAGGGCTCTGTTTGGCAAGGCTAGTTGATATTCTAGCTGATAGCTGATAATCTAGCTGATAGCTGATAATCTACTATCTGATAACTGAAAGCTGATAATCTAGCTGATCAACTAAAAACTATTTGGAATGAGCTGATTGATTAGCTGATAAATGCAAAATGACAATAAAGGACATATGACACAATTAAGTATATTAATTATATAATCATATAATTAATTGTTATAAATAACTCTATATTTTATTTACAAAATATAAATTAATGCCATAAAATAATTTATATTATTTAGAAAACTAAATTATGTATGTCCATAAATGCTTACATGAAAATAACTCTATATTAATTTATAAGAATTCGCAAAAAATAAACACATGTAAATAAAATATAATAAAAGACTTGGATAACTATACATATACCTAACGCTGTTGGGTTTTAGGGTTTATACTCAACGGAGATTACAAAACAATTTTGACAAAAATCCCAACAGGATCCGAATCTAGTTCCATTAAAAATGTTTAAACCATGAAAACTTAATCATACCTCAGTCGCAATATACCTTTTTGAAGGTTGATCGATCTTTAAGGCGCTGCCAACGACGAACGCCCTCTACCAGTAATCCACACAAGAACGGCGACCGAGATTCGAAGTGCTAGCTTCGAGAAAATACCAAACCTTTTTGTTTCTCTCCAAAACGATCCAGATCATACCAAAAAACCCTAATTTGTTTCTAAAATGAAATTAAAGTTTTGGCCTTTAATCTTTCGTACGTGCTTTCTAACTTAAATCGTCTATTTATACAACCCTTGTATATAGACAGTTAAGTAAATTACACATATACCCCTACTTAAAGAAGTATAAGTGTAATACACCACAAGAACGTTTCTGTCATAAGTTTTATCATATAAAATTCATTTTTCTGAACCATCTTAAAATCTCCAAAACCCATTCTTAGTGTGCGACCCAATAGGCTCATACAACGTTGGCTATGTACCAAAACACATTTTGGTATACAAGTCATAAGCGGCCTCTAGCAAGACATTATGACTAACCAAGTTGTACGAATATCAAATCGATACAACCTATTCAATAGGTTATATAACATCTTTTTGTCGCACGATATCCTTTTGATCAAACATAAGGCGTGGAACTGTCATCCAACATGTTCAATCGTACTAGTGTCGATCTCTAGGTAGATTGAAAACATCCAAGTGACATTGATCAATATCAATCCACTAGATATCTCTCTTTATATGAGAGGGACAAATTCTATCTTGATTACACAACTTCATCACATTACTTACACAATAACCAATCACAACCTTTATAATCGTCCGGTTAAAGACAATGTTTGATTGTGTCAAATCATTGCATTCCTAATGTTGAAGTCTATGGTAATCTCAAGTCAGAGGACTGAAAAATTATACCTATCATGAGAAACAGCTATGACTTAATCCATGTGGTGTCCTCATAGCGGGTCGATCTAATACTTTGTTCCCTAACAAGTACTCATGATCTGGATTTGTATCCCTATACGTATAATCATCATATGATCATCAATCAAGACTCACACTAGTCTTAATTCATTATAGTTCCCAATATAATGATCGACTAGGGACATTTAGGATATTTCTGTAAATACCCATGGATCTTATTATAATGTAAACATGCAAATTAATTATAATAAACAACAAATGAAATCCTCTATTTTATTAATTAAAAGTATTCATAAGGACAGTTAATGGATTGACCTAGGGCAAATGCCCCAACAAATGCATCATCCATAATTGAGAAACAATGTTATTGCAAATATTTTTCATTTCTAGAGAAGTCTCTCTATAACTTCCACGATTGATGTCGTCATCAATAACATCTGGAAGCTCGTCAAGAGGTACATAATTTGGATGTTGTGCAATGATGTTGAACAAGTCATCATCCAGTGCATTTTTTCGTATATAATTATGCAATGCAAATGCAGCTATTATGATGTCAATTTGAGTTTGTACACTAAATTGCGGCATAACATTAAGTATCTTCCATCTCTTCTTCAATACTCCAAATGACCTTTCGATGCAACTTCGAAGAGATGAATGTGCACGATTAAAAACTTCTTTTGCATTGTTGGGAGCAATATTTTCAAACCGATTTTGGTGGTATCTTGTTTTGAAATATGGCACTAAATACCCTCGCCTATCCGGATATCCTTTGTCCACCAAATAATATTTGCCTATTGAAAGAGAAAAAAAATGGCATTACATGATTTATAAATATCATATGACAATAAGGTAAATTCGAAAGTATTGGTACCTTCTGGCGACTTTGAAAAGTTTAACGATGGAGTATTAATTGCATGGAGGAAAATACGTGAATCATGTGCTGATCCCTCCCATCCAGCTGATATAAATGTGAAGCACATATCAAAGTCACATGCTGCCATGACATTGAAAGACGTGAAAGTTTTTCTCCCCTATAACGCATTTGATCTGCCTCAGGAACACATGCAACAATATGGGTACCATCAATACATCTTATGCAATCCTGTTGTATTAAATTTAAATGGTTATATAATGTGCAATCAAATTATAAAATAGTAGGTGACAAATATTTTTATGTTGTCTTACCTTGAAATAAGGCATATAGCGTTCATCGTGAAGGATGTGAGACGGTATGGATTGAAATGTATGATCAGTTGGTTTTATCATATCACGTGCAAAACCCTTAAAGCCATTGCTTCTACCGGTAATAACTTCCAAGACCTCATGAAATGATCTACTTATAGTCTCACCAGAACGTTGAAAACACTCTCCTAAATCCCTATTAGAGGCACCCTTGGCTAATGCATATCCAAATATACCTACTTTCTCTATAATTGTTACTCTGCTTCGTTCCAAACCATATTTTAATTCTAAATCATTACATAGTTCTATGGAAAGCTCTTTTTCCATCCTAAAATTGTTCTTACTTCGAGCATAATGTCTGTTTAGAATTTCCATCATCCAAGATTCTCCTGTTTGAAGTGAAGACATGCATGATTCTTTATATATGTTTTTGTAATAATGTGTAGCAGCTATAGCCCATGTCGTGTATCCGGGTATAACAATAAAACCAAGTCTTTTCATTCTCTACCTTTGCAATTCTTCGATATCCATGATATACCTGATATGCATAAATAACATGTAACTAAAAGATATATGAAATACGTTTAAAACGAAACACACACACATAACTAAAAGTAATTTACATAGGTTCATAACTCTCGAAAATGCATGTCAATTTATATAAATTGAGAACTAAAACATAATCCAACTCCAAATACAAATAATAAATGTAGAAAGAAGGATGTCTAAAAAAATAAATGCAGCAAAGAAAAAAAAGGAAAACATATGCAAATAATACAAGCATGATCTAAGCATTCACTAATTCCTACGCATAAAATCTAGCCAAACTTTCCTATTGTTAGCATCTTTCATGTTCACAAATATCTTTCTTTTGTCTTGTCTGAAATAAAGTCATGCGCAAAGCACCACAAATCGCTACCCTCCTCTAAAGTGCCTTCATTAACCATACGACCAATAATACTCATTCCAGTGTCAATAGAACTATCTGATACAATTTGAGATCTTGCATGATTTTCCGTTTCATGATTTCTAATGCCTCATTAGAATTAGAAAGCAAAAAGTTCAATGAAGCAGCTAGTATTGTAGATCCCCCTCCTGACCGTCTCCTTTTTTATTTAGGTTGAACAGACTTATAAGGTTGGTTTGTAGGCCTCATGTTGCTATCACCTTCTCTAGACTCCAAGTTGGGAACTTGATTCCTACTAGAACTTTGATTGGTTCCTGAGCACATTTACGAACTCTTACTTCATTAAAAAATTCATTGAAATTGTTGTCCGAGTCGAGTAATTGGCCATAATGGCTATATTCAGAATACGCATCTTCAAAAATATTTCTTGTAGCTTTATTCATGTCATTTTCATTTGCACCAATTTCTTCATTCTCTTTGGCCTCCTCAACATTCATAGCCATGTTTGTCGGTGGGTCCATAGAGGGTGAAACATTATCCCATCCATTTGCACAACTATCATCGAATAGTTGAGCCCATAAATTCGAAAGTTCTTGGCCGGGTGATTTGTTGAGAAATGCTTTAACTTCAGGATTTTCCTACAACAAAGAGAGTTTATACTAATGAGTTTGTACTAAATCAATTTTCTTTATTATTATATTAATTAATGGTATGATTATAACAAAGAAAAAACTAACCGCAATTTTTTCTCCCACTACTCGTTTGAACAACTCAGTTGTCCCGTTGTAGGGTCCCATCCTAGGCCAGTTTCACTAAGCAATAAAGTTTTCCAAAGCTTCCATTGCTTCTTCATATGATCAAACTTGTTCTTGCAAGAGGCAATCGACACTTTTATCTTTATTTCATCTTCCAACATCTCGCTAATTTTGTTCCATTTAAAATTACTTCCACGCCCATTGTGCATTATGTACTTGAGGCAAACTTGACAGAAAATATTTTCATAACCTTTCCATTTAAATACTTTTACTCCTTCCATATCATCATTAATCAAAGCCATTTATAGCTATAATCATATTTAACACCAACAAACATAAAAGATAGTTGAGAAAAAAATATTTATAATCATTACAACTAAAAAGAACAACCGCAATTCTATAAATATACATCAAAATCCATATCTTTCAAAGCAAAAAACAATATGGACTATATACTTCATAAGCTAAAAAAACTTTCAAAGACCCACACCATTATCCACATCATATTCATGTTGACTACACTCTACCAGTTGCAGTTGTTAAAAAAAAAAACTCCACCAGTTGTGTTTTTAGTTAAAAACTAGCTCGATGGGGCATTGTGTAGTTCGACCAACCAAACAAGCAACCAAAAAAATAGGAAAAAAATTCATGAGATGAGACACCTCAACAGTTGAATTTCTCAAAAGATGGGCCACCTCAACAGTTGCATCCACGTATGATTAATGATGGGCAGAAGGTATCAATTCTTAAAACTATATTTCTATTTTATTTTATGCTCATCATATGGCACATGATTCAAAACTCTAATTCTATTTTATGCTCATCAAATGGCGCAATTCAGTTTTGCATCTATCACCCTGCGGCACAAAGCATATGCATCGAGCATTAAAACGAACTCTAAAGAGGATGAACTCTAAATAATATCATTGCAAAATTCATTGAATAGGCATCGAAAAAAAATCTACTAAACTATGTTCATCAAAAAATCTACTAAGCCGAAGAAGAAGATATCAGGGAGATCACCAATGAAATAAAAAAAATTATAGAACTAACAATTGATATCTTACAAATATGGTCCTTCAACCCAAGATTCTAGTCTCTAATGCCCGACTGCCAAAGAGAAATAACAAAGCCTGAACGATTGAGAGATAGCCAACTCTCAAAGAAAAAGAAAAAGAAAAAGAAAAAGAAAAGCAACACTGGAAATCCCTAACGTGATATAGCAAATCTGTTTGTATTTATCCCAATTTGGTTTCTAATTTCGTGAGTTACTAATATTCGCGAGTTTGTTTAAGTATTTGTGTATTTTGTTTTCATTAATTTGCGAGGGTGTTAATTTATTAATACCGTAAAAATAAGGGTATAATCACGAGAAAATATCCAAACGATGGATTTTTGGTTCAAACGCTACTAAGAGTAGCATTTCAATTGGGAGCCTATCATCTAGATTATTTTTAAAATAAGCTACAAACCAAACACAGCTTAACAAATAGACTAGCTTATCAGCTAGCTGATAAGCTAGTTTGTGCTTTCCAAATAGAGACAAAGTAAATGAACAGGAATGTAAAGCATGAATATAAGTCGTGAGATAATCAAGAATATGGAACACGAGTGTGGTGTATAGCTGCCGAGCCCTGGGACTAAATACTAAATCAAGAAGGCCCTGGAGGTGAGGAAATCCACATCCCCTCTTCACGATCGAAATGAGGAACTCTGTTGGTCGGAAGGTAACTTCCGCCCAACGCCTCAAAAGAGAGGAAATTTGTGACGGAGGTGGGCCTCACGTCAACTCGTTCTCGAAATCATCGACTCGCTGAGAAAAATCTCATGCGTAGTCTAGGGTATGACCAACACAGTAGCAACAACCAAATCGTCATCAACGAGAGAGCCAAAAAGGGGTCACACCGTCCCTTCGACCAAACACAAACACGCGCGAGAATAGAGTAATAAGAATGTTGAACTGACGAAAAGAAATACGAAATAAACATTTACAATGAAAATAAGTAAATTCTAAGCTGATTTTCTCGTGGGTTTACTTACCTCAACGCATTCGAAACGTCCCGCACTCGCCTCGAGATACGTATCCAACACCCGACTATAGTAGCCTAAGTCCCTGGTGTCCAATTATACAATTTTTATCATTTTAGAGTTTCATTAATTGAATTATAATGTGATACCAAACTTTGAGATAATAACCTCTATTCCAAAAATTTAATATTTTGCACACTTTTCGAACCACACCGGGGGATCGATTATTCCGGCAATGCACCACCATTCCGCTGCCGTTGTCGCGCCGATGTCGGCCCCGCCACCGGCTCGACACCACTGCTGTCGTGCCGCGCGTCGCTGCTGCGCCGCGTCGACAGCAATGTCGCGCGCCGCTGCCGGAGCTCGACCGACTCCGCTGCTGACTCTCTCCCTCTCTCTTCCTTTCTCCTCGCTGTTCGGGGACTTGGTCCTCACCGCGAGCCGCCCCGTCCACCGCTGGAGCGGCCGTCATCCGCCTCTACGCCGCGCTGCTGCCGCCTCTCATTGCCTGGCCGTTCGCGTTCGCCGCACGAGCCGCCGTGCGCGGCCGGCCGCACCTTGCCGCTGGCGCGCTCTCTCACTACCACTTCTTGGATCCTCTCTCGCGCCGCGCTGCTGGTCCGCGTCCAGCTCGCCCTCGCCGGAGCTGCTCTCACCGCCACCGTCCCTCTCCATCTCTCTGCTTCTCTCTTTCATCTCTTTCTTTTCTTTCACTCTCTTCCAGATTTAAAGGAGAAAGAAATAATATATATATATATATATATATATATATATATATTGAAAGAAAAAGACAAAGTGAAATGATGAGGGATAGGTTGATGTGATGTGATATGATGTGTGATGTGATATGACAACTCAAACCCGTACCACCCCGTACACCCGCGTTACGTGCACTCCGCGATGTCGCACACTCTCGTCACTACACTAGCACAACGCGACTAAGCGAAATTCTTAATTAACGCGACGCGAACTATTAAATAATAATAAATAAGATTAAACACTCACTATACAAAAATAACATATTTCCCCGATTAGTCGTGCCATAGACTTTTCAACGACGTCCACGTGGGTTTGAGCTTATGATATTAACCCGTAATTTATCAGGTAATCGGGATCGATTAAAATGGGTCGTTAAAATCTTCCCAACTAAAAGGTATTTCGTCCCGAAATTCAAATTTAATCAAATCTTTACCTTGGAACAAGTGGAGTATCGCCTTCGCACGGTGGTCTCTCTCTCCGTAACGAGGCCCTTTGAGGGAGAAACCTTTAAGTAGACCAAATCATTCACATCATAACTCAGCCCGTCGCGGTATTTGTTCGCATACTCCTTTTGTCTGTCTTGAGCAGCCTGTAACCTCCGATGAATCAGCCAAATTTTCTTCGTGTGATCTACAACAATCTCAGACCTAATTGCAGCTACGTTATTGGGCTCTGCCCAGCAAGAAGGAGATCGGCATGGTTTCCCGTATAGCGCGACTCGAATGGTGGCATCCCAATACTAGCCTGATAGCTATTGTTATAGGTAAACTCACCAAGTGACAAAAACTCCTCGCTTAACCCTCCAAACTGTAGCACACATGCTCTGAGCATGTCCCAAATGATTTGAATAAGTCTCTCAGACTACCCGTCAGTCTGCGAATGAAAAGCCGCGCCGAACCGCAATCTGGTACCATACTGTTCCTGCATGGCCTGCCAAAGTTGCCAAATAAGTCGACTATATCTATCTGACACTATAGATACGGGCACTCCGTGCAGTCTGATAATTTCTCACCCGAAGAGCATGTTAAGCTGTGGAAAACTATATTTCATGGAGGTTGGGAAAAAATGCGATGATTTCGTCAGTCGATCCACGACTACCCATATGGCATCGCGCTTGCTTAAGTCGTCGGCAACCCACTGACGAAGTCCGTGGTGATGTGTTCCCATTTCCACTATGGGATGGGTAGTGGCCGCAACAATCCTTCAGGCTTCCTGTGCTCAGCCTTAACCAGCTGACACACCTCACAACTCCTCACATACTGGTTGACTTCTGCCTCCATCCCTGACCACCAAAATAACTATCACATATCACAGTACATTTTGGTCATGCTGGGATGCACTATGTACCTGGAGTTGTGAGCCTCCTGAAGAATACCATCGCGTAACTCTGCCACTGCCGTAACCAATAATCTACTTGGGTGTATCAAACACTCATTAACGAACTCGCACCAATCTGGGTAACCTAGACTCTGTGTCATGTCCCTGAACCTCGGATACATCACAATGGCTCTCTGACATTTCAAGACGCCTGGAATAGATACTTTCAACCCTCACATCTGCCCGCAAATATGTGCCTCTGCAGTATCTAGAACCTCTGACAGACTCATGGCTGTTGCGAACTCTAGGTTGTGCGTTAGACAGCTCTACACATGAGTCCCCAATTAAAGCGATAAATAAGCTATTACTTATCTCCCTGCATCAGTACGCATACCAGTCCGGTGCCACAAGAATCATAAGAATAGTCAAGTCTTTGGCTGGCTCGGTAACACCAACAACGGTGCAGAAGTCAACTTCTCATTCAACTCGATGAATGCAGTTTCACATTCACTGGACCAATAAGAGATCGCATCCTTCTTGATCAATCTAGCCATCGACGCTGCGATTTTTCGAAAAGTCTCGTACAAAGCGTCGATAATATCCTGCCAATCCTAACATCTCCTGATGTCTATCGTGGACTCTGGTGTAGGCCAGTCGATGACAACATGAATCTTACTCAGGTGCACTGAAGTACCTCTGTCGCTGATCGCGTGTCCCAAGGGCTTCACCTCTGAACGCCAAAACTCAAACTTACTGGACTTGGCATACAATCTGCGCTCCATCAGTCTTTAGTCGGGGTCCTCAAATAAAATAATGGACCCGAAGTCGCTCGCTTCCAGCTACATCCATCGCAAGGTACTCATGTGTGAATCTCTTCATGTTTTGCGCCACCGTCCGGCCACCATGCCTCAGCGTCAAGAACTCATCTCTCAGTATCAGTTGAATCTCGATCGTGATATACATGTCATAGAAGAATTTCTTAAACTTTTCCCAAGTACTCGGCTCTCCGTGGGCGGCTGTGTGGGCGATTTACCAAACTGCAGCATTTCCCCTGAGCATGAATCTGAAAATCCTATCTCGCATGGTGTTGTGAGTCCTCAAAAGTCCGTGACGTTTCTCGTGTGAACGGATCCACTTCCCAACCACCTCTAGGTCTCTGCCTCTATGATAGTAGCCTGACTCAACACGAACGAACTCTCTGGTCAACTTCATTTCAGCTGATAAGAAGGTCTCGAATGTGATCTTCAAGGGTGGAATCGGCATCGGTGCCACGGTCGGCGTAGTCAGTTTTGTAATGACTGCTAGCTGTATCTCGTGAGCGAGGTCGCCGGAATAGTCGAATGCGAGAACTGTTTGCTCTACAGTAATAGTGGCGGCGAGTGTGGCAGGGGCCAATATTGTCGCTACCTACGCTCGAAGCAATCGAACATCTCCTCGAGCTGCAAACTATGAAGTGTGACCGTGTCGCGGAAAGTCTGATCCGAGTCGGCAGGTGTCGAGCTGCTCGTCTAGCCTCCTTCATTAGTATGAAGAACTAGTCGTCCATCCATGTCGAATTTGCAAATCGCGAACGTTCGTATCAGCCTCGTATATGCATATATACACATATATACTAGTACACATCAAAATATATAACGTATAAGCCTTGGCACTTCCCATCCCATTATCGATTCCCAACTACAGTTCTAAGTTAGGATCTTCGGGTTTCCACATCTAATGTTTGTTGTTAAGTTTTATTCGGTAGTATTAAAGTTTCCCCTAGGTTCGCCTGAACCTAGGCTCTGATACCAACTGTGACGTTGGTATCACAATGTCTTAAGCTATAAGATTTTCAAAACTTTCCCCTAGGTTCGCCTGAACCAAAGCTTTGATATCAAATGTGATAGCCCCAAATTACGAGGCAAACTGGTCTCCGCCACATAGTCGGACACGACACCAAGCCATGCCACGTCACCTGCACACATGTCTGTATCGGCCCGCGAACTTACCATCTAATACTCCAACTTAGTAAATTTTGATACTTAAATGATTATTTTAGCAAAATATACTAAATTATAAAGTTTTATAACTTAATTCATTTGTTTCGATTTATTTAAGTTATTTTAGTAGCGAAAGTCTTAATAACATGCATATAATTAATGTAAACAAGTTATGCAATATTTAACAACCTATGGGGTGGAAACCCAACAAAAGGATACCATGTATATCAGTTAAGACGATAAAAATATATAATAGGCGTCAATATACATGTATCAGGTGAAAGGTCTCCCAAAACGATCCTAAAAAATATATATACGTAAATACAATCACCTACGAGTAAGCTACTAGAGGCACTCCAAATCAGAGGTAGTCGCCAATCACCGCCTTCCCCCGGCTCGTCGTAGGATCTGCAACTTGCCACCAACAAATAATGACAAGTTCCAGGTGAGTAAATCCTAGAGGAATTCAGTTAGTATTCACAAAAAATCCAAGAAAACGGCTACAATTCATGCATATAAAGTAAATGATCAGGAATGTAAAGCATGAATATAAGTCGTGAGATAATCAAGAATATGGAACGTGAGTGTGGTGTATAGTTGTCGAGCCCTGGGACTAAATACTAAACCGAGAAGGCCCTAGAGGTGAGGAAATCCACACCCCGTCTTCACGGTCGAAATGAGGAACTCTATTGGTCGGTAGGTAAACTTCTGCCCAACGCCTCAAAGTAGGGGAAATTTGTGACGAAGGTGGGCCTCACGTCAACTTGCTCTCGAAATCATCGACTCGCTGAGAAAAATCTCACGTGTAGTCTAGGGTATGACCAACACCGTAGCAACAATCGGATCGTCATCAACGAGAGAACCGAAAAGGGGTCACACCGTCTCTTTGACCATACACAGACACACGCGGGAATAGAGTAACAAGAATGTTGAACTGACGAAAAGAAATGCGAAATAAACATTTACAATGAAAATAAGTAAATTCTAAGCTGATGTTCTCGTGGGTTTACTTACCTCAACGCATTTGAAACGTCCCGTACTCGCCTCTAGATACGTACGCAACACCCGACTATGGTAACCTAAGTCCCTGGTGTCCAATTATACAATTTTTATCATTTTAGAGTTCCATTAATTGAATTATAATGTAATACCAAAATTTGAGATAATAAATTTTATTCCAAAAATTTAATATTTTGCACACTTTTCGAACCACACCGAGGGAACGATTATTCCGGCAACGCGCCACCATGCCACTGCCGCTGCCGGCGCCGCCACCGCCTCGCCACCACTATTGTTGCGCCGTGCGTAGCTGCCGCGCCACGCCGATGGCGATGTCGGACGTCGCCGATACCTCACGCCGCCGGCGCCCCTGCATCGCGCCGCCGCCGCCGCCGCCGAGCGCGCGCCCAGACCTCGCTCTCTCTCTCTCTCTCTCTCTTCCTTTTTCCTCGCCGTTCGCGGCCTAAGTCCTCACCTCGAGCCGCCCTGTCCGCCGCTGGAGCGACCGCCGTCCACCTCCGCGCCGCGCCGCTGCCGTCTCTCCTTGCCTGGCCGTTCGCGTCACCGCACGAGCCGCTGTCCACGACCGGCTGCTGCTGCCCCTGCTGGTGCCTCTCCTCACCGCCACTGCTGGATCCTTCTCTGACGGTGCTGCTAGTCCCCGTCTGGTTCGCCAACGCCGAAGCTGCTCTCACCGCCACCGTCCTTCTACATCTCGCTGGTTCTTTATTGCTCACTCTCTTTCCTCTCACTCTCTTTTCTTTCTCTCTCTCTTTTTTTTTCTTTCTCTCTTCCAGATTTAAAGGGGAAAGAAATAATATATATTTTTTTGAAAGAAAAAGACAAAGTGAAATGGTGAGGGATGGGTTGATGTGAGTGATATGATGTGATGTGATATGACAACTCAAACCCATACCATCCCATACACCCGTATTACTTGTACTCCGCGATGTCGCACACTCTCGTCACTACACGCGCACAACGCGACTAAGCGAAATTCTTAATTAACGCGGCGTGAACTATTAAATAATAATAAAATAGTTAAACACTCGCCATACAAAAACAACATATTTCCCTAATTAGGCGTTCCATAGACTTTTCTACGACGTCCACGTGAGTTTGAGCTTATGATATTAACCCGTAATTTATCAGTTAATCGGGATCGATTGAAATGGACCGTTACAAGAAAAATGGCATTTTGTTTCTCGTATCATGCTGACTTATTAGGTCATTGAATATATGTCTTAAATGCTTAGGCACGTTATTAGTGATTTGAAGATGGATGATTGACAAATAGCAAGAGTAATTGCATTAAGGGACATATTTGGTTCTAGTGATAGTGGAAGCTCATCCTATGAAAATTTTGGTTGTGAAAATAACACAATTTCTTTGGCAGATGAGATAACGAGTTTGAATTTAGTTCAAGAACAAGATCTCAACATTAGTTCTCATCCTCTTCCTGTTGTCGGATGATGTTTGATAGGGTAGATGAGTTGCTGACAACTTATCAAGACCATGCTAAGGAAAAGGGTTTTTCCGTTGCAATAAGATCTAGTGTTAGAGATACAAATGAAAGTGGTCATTTAAGTATGTGTCGATTTCATGTGATAGGGGACGAAACACATACATTAAAAAGCACTCTAAGAGGAATAATTGCACTGCTAAGGTTCGTGCAGTCAGACAAGTTGATAATTGTTGGTCGGTGTCAAAGATTGTTGTTGAACATAACCATGAATTAATTCCTAAACTTTCACGTTTTATGATTGGTCATCAAAAAATGAGCGTGCACATGAAACACCAGCTAGATACGAATGACATAGCAGGCATCAGGCCTTGTAAGAGCATGCAGATGCTTCAAGTTCAATCAGGTGGTCTAGAGAACCTAGGATGTACTCCTAGAGATTGTCGCAACTTCATCGATGCAAAGAGGAGACTAAGATTAGGAGAAGGGGATGCAGAAGCAATTCGAAAGATTTTTATAACAATGCAAGAGAGAGACATAAACTTTTTTCATACCTTCTAGAATGATAATCGTAGTAGGTTTTTAAATATCTTGTAGATTCATTCACACAGTAGAGCAGCATTCGATTGTTCTCCGACATAATGAGTTTCGACACTACATACCTTGTGAATAGATATAGAATGCCTTTTGTTACAATGGTTGGAGTAAACCATCATGGTCAATCCATACTATTAGGATGTGCTCTAACTTCTCATGAGGATGTCAAGTCTTTTGATTGGTTGTTTACAAACCGATACGAGCTATGGGAAATGTATATCCTCGTTGCATTCTAACTGACCAATGTAAGAGCATTAAGGAAGTTGTTAGGAAAGTTATGCCTTAATCGATTTACAGATTTTGTTTGTGGCACATCATATGTAAAGTTCTAATGAAGTTCGAGAGTGTTCCGAATTATGAGAGTACGGAGAAAGAGTTCAAAAATGTAGTTTATGACAGCCTGAGCATTGAATCGTTTGAAAACAATTGGAATGAGTTCGTTAGAAAAAATTATTTGGAAAATCACTTGTGGCTGAATGATTTGTATACACAGAGGGAGAGTTGAGTTCCAGTTTTCTTGAACAATAACTTTTGGGCTGGAATGGTGTCTACCCAGAGAAGTGAATGAATGCATGCTTTCTTTGACAACTACATTACGTCTAACAGCACATTAAAACAATTTGTTGAGCAATATGAGGTGAAAATTACGGGCAAGATTCAGAATGAGTTGACAGTTGATTTCGACTCGAATAATGAAGTGATGAAGTTGCATTCAAGATTCCATTGGGAAAGACAATTCCAAGATGCCTACACCAAAGATATCTTCAAGAAATTTCGAAAGGAAATCACGGATATGATTTACTGCCATTTGGATCCAAATAATGAGATCATTGCTTCATCTATTCCTGGTGTTGAGAAACTTAATATCAAGGAATGTAGTATCACTAATTGGTATTGTAAGGACTTTTTGTATACAGTGGAATTTAGAGCAAATGGGCGGTACTTTGATTGCACCAGTAGAAAATTTTGATTTTTGTGGCCTCCTTTGTAAACACATCTTCGAAGTAATGAAAATAAAAAACATTACAAGGGTTCATGAGAGATATATTTTGAGGAGATGGAGGAAGGATGTGTTAAGAAGACATTTGAGTCGTATACTCGGGAGGTTATCCGCACATGATAGATGAATACAAGAAATTCCAAGAGATTGAGCTTGCACTTCATGATGTTGTTGACTTATGAAAGAACAATCCTACGAGCATGGGATTTCTTACGAAAGAAATGGATGCATTAATTGAAAAGATACGTAGCAGTGATATCCAAGTGGATCAAGCACAACATATAGATAATGATGCTTCTATTCAAGGTCCTAATTATGCTTCTATTCGAGATCCTAATTACGTTCGTTGACGAGGGAGGCCTACGTTGAACCGTTTCAGATCAGTCCGAAAAAGAGGAAATAGTAGTCATGGTCAGCAAAATGGCCCAAGGCATGGAAGACGATCAAGGCATGGTGGGAGAAGGGTAATAAATTATGTCACAATTCATAATAGTGGAGAGGTTTGTCAGGCCTAATTTCTCTAACCAGTTGAATGATGTATTTTATTTTATTTTTTGAACTTCTGTGGAGCTTATTTTATGAAATATTCACATTTGTTTCAAGACATCATAGATTTGAATGAGACATTTATAGAAAGTCAAAACATCAATGCGCCGAGACTGAATAGGAGTCAAAGCCAGCCAAACGACCCAAGGCGTGGAATACAATCATGGCGTAGTGGGCGAATGCCGATGACGTTTCTCACAGTTCATAACAGTGCAGAGGTTTTTTAGGCTTACTTTCTTTGACAAATTGAATAATGTATTTTAATAGTTTTGGTACTTTTGTGGAACTTATTTTATGCAATATTCACATTTGTTTCAGGACTGTGTAGATCTCAATGAGCTAATTATAGAAAGTCAAAAGAACAATGGATGGAAACTGATGCATTAATTGAGATAATTTCGATTGTTTTCCACATTTTCAGTTTATTTTTGCCTCATATTTCAAGTTGCAATATATGATCTCATGGGTCATATATTCATCTATGTTATCTCATATTTCAAGTTGTATTTGCAATCTGCAATCACAACTTCGTGTGGGTTTTTATTTTTATTTTTTGCCATTGCCTATGTATATAATTTTAATATGATTTAGTCATGTTTGAGTTATAGCTAACTACAATATTCGGTACGTAAGCTAGATGATGATTTGATTATATTGCTTATGCTAGCATCCTTAATTATGGTTCTGCACTTCTGCTTATCATTTATCTATTCAACTCATGATAGTTTGGCATATGTGCATCTATGGCTGGTGATCCATTTCAGCTGATTCCTTTTACATGTGTCTAATACTACTTTTGCTACAATCACTAGGATCCTTAATTCTTTTACTTGAAGACAAACAACATGTTCTTTAATGATATGTATAAACTTGATTTGATTCAATGCACCGATTTACAAATTTTATTGAATTGTACTTGTTTTGTTTTTTCTTATATTGGTTAAAAATCCAGGTTGATGCGCAAGTAGAGTAGCATCTATGAGTGTCACCAAAAATATAGTGCAGTTCTTCAACCCTCAAGCTTGAACTTGACGTCCAACAGTGACTTCAAGCATTGTACATACTCGTCACATAATTGTTGATTTCTTAAGGAATTGTTAGGAACTTTGTGATTAATATGATTTTTTAGCTTTAAACCATTCTTTTTCATCTTGAACTTAATTATTTCTTCTTGTTAATTGCTGGAAGATAGCATAATTTCAATTTGTTATGGTTGCAGGTCCCATTACCTCCTCGACGACCTAGGAGTTATGTTCATGAAGATGATGAATCCTTGCAACCCTGCAAACACCAAAAGCACAGTAAGCACTCACCTAGGCGTAAGCGGTCGTCAAGTAGAGATCCCCGTTCTGAGTGAAGAATCATGGAGCAGTAAAGACTTGGAACAATCTTTAAATGTACTATGCTAGTAAAGTTCCCCTTGATAGGAGCCTTTGCCCTCCTATCTATCATCTTGTATGATTTTTCTTATGCAGAGAAATTGACATCTCACATTTGATAGTGTTAAAAACACCACTTTTTTTTCTTGATAAAAAGGTTGTATTCAGTCTATTTTTTGGAAGCAGTTAGTCAGTCAAATTGGCATCTCATATTTTATATTGTTATAAATCATCAAAAAACTGATTTGATATAATATGAGAAACACAGATCTTCAGACTATTTTTTGGAAGCATTTAGTCAGTCAAATTGATTTCTTGTCATGTTCATGTATCTTTTTGTGTTTGTTGACACAACATCACTCATAAGTGCACCCACACAAATAAACTAAACAAAAATGAAAGATGATACACACTCTGGAATATTTGTGTCCCCAAGCGTGAATAACAAAATCGGAAGGGACAAGGCTTCCTTCCTTAATGGAGGTTGAATAATGAATGCAACACCAGCAAAGCAGTTTCACATGACTACATGGCAAAATATAGTTCCCAAATCCAACAGCAAGAAGAAGACAGATATAAAGCCAAAGTCTCAACCAGATAAGAAAGGATAGGAATAGAAGGCATTGATTAATTTTGGTAGTAATTGAGACTTTGCAAGTTGTGACTTCCTCTTGTATTTACATGATTTAGAAGACAGGTCCTTAGACATGATGCGACCAGAGTTTCGCCGAAACTTATCATCATATACGCATTTTGGTAGGTTGCTCTCAATTCTCTTCTTTATTTCTCCCTTCCCTTACTTTCATACTCAACATATATATTTGTCGATGTAAATTAATCTTAGGTACAACTACTCACAATTGCTAAATTACAAATTTGATCCTCAATTTTACACTTTGCAGGAGTTTCTCTTTAAAGGTTTTTTTTTCCTTTTCTTTAAAATTGGTTGTTCCTCAACTGCATAAATAATATAAAGACAGTAATAGAACTAAAAAAAACCATAGAGAGCTGTAGAAGAAGCACATTGTGATGATGTAACCCATTAAAACTTGCATTTTCATTTCAAACTTGCAACTACAAAATAGGCTATAAGGCATCAAAACCTCATTGAAAATACAACAAAAATCACGAAAACATGAACTAAATGGCACTGGAGGCGGTAGTGTCAGAAATGACAATTATTTCTTTTGCATGGGGGTCTTCTTCATCTCTTTTGCAGCATCGCGAAAAATATCATAACAAGTAACGAGTGGTTCGTCATCCAAGATAACAGCTAGCAGTGTTTCCTCACCAGTCAATGCGAGAATCTACATCATTAGTTTCTTCATCTCAGCATGAAGGGTGTCAAACTTGTCTTCCATTTTAGAGAAAATATTCTTCATGCATTTCGGAGATGGAGTGGACTGCGAACATCCGTCCTTGGCGGGAGTACCTCAATCCATTTTTAGCAAATTAAATTAAGGGAAAACCTTCCTTGCCTTGCTATTGACTTCACTTCTTGTAGACCTTTATATAGAGGAAGCGATTCATCTTCAACCCAGACGATTCATATTCTGCATTCATGGTTTTGCCATCATCGGCCCACATGATTCTCATCTTCAGCCAACTTGATTCTCATCTTCCCAATGTTCCTTCACATCTATATAACCTAGGAATCATGCCCATCACATCTTGTTTGTTGAACCTCATTAAGAGAGGTTTTAATCAGGACCTCATCAGATTGGTTTTTTTTTGTGAAGGTTCCTGCAAGAATAGATGCAGGAAATGAAAATCAACTATTAGGAAGAAAGTTACGTTGTTAAACTGTAGAAAATTGTATTAGGAACAGGAGGAATAGGGGAATGCCCATCTATTTGTGGCATTTTCAGATTGTTGTAAGTGTACAGGCAATTTCTTCATGTCAGATTAACTCAAATCTTTCAGCTTCTTGTTCTTTTGGTGATAGATTCGTTTATCGCAATTTCTTGGTGACTCAAATACTGTAATTCTATATGTGAACGTGATGGAAGGACCGAAGAAATCAATTTAATTTACTTAGACATAGCATGTGCACTTCTTAGTTATCTATACTTTTAGATACGATATGGATATACATGTGGTTTTTTTTCCAGGAAATGATATTAATTATCATTATGAAAAAATGTTTGTAGGTACAAGATCTTGCCGCAACACAGTTACATGACACTTCAAAGCTCTTTTAGCTAAAATATGAGCTTTGTCATTTACATCCCTATTTATATGGTTAGCTAAAAACTTGTTTACATTTGACATCATAGACTTTGTCATACAAAATAGGATGAAGTTCAGCAGATGCTAACTCTGATCAAGTCCATGAGACGCAACCTATCATGATATAAACAACGTTAAACATTTTCTTTACCTATAAATATAGAAAGCATGAAAGAAAAGGAGTGAAAAGCTAAAGCACCAACAAACGGTCCATATAAATGTCATTAACAGAGTGAGATCATGGATCCATCTCTTATGAAATAGTCCACAAAACCAACCTACCCTAAGCAAAAGTCAAAATGAAGCAGAGAAGGAGTTTTTGCAACTTACTATATACGTAACTGCTGATAACGCTATTCATTTAAGTACGAAGGCTTTCCCCTTTACATATCAATGTCTTGCCCCCAAAGAATAGTTTAGAATACAAAAGGCACATTTATAATTAAAAGAAGTCATAGGTAAACACCTCCAACAAGCAAAGCAACTCTACCAAAAACAGGAAGGAGCATTTAGTTGTTTACAGAGGAAAAAGCAATTTCCTGGAAAAAACAATAGCCACACTATTGATAAAAAGACAAAGTTTCCCAAAAAATAGATAAAACAAGGAACTAGCTAATATTTCTAATAATTATATACTAAAAAAATTAATGTTCGCAACATTACCCATTTCTAATGATATAGTGGTGGTCTTTGGATGCTAGGTTTAGCCATAAAGTGATCGTGAAAGGGTTGGCACCCAAATACACCATCCAATTGCAATTAGTACAATCAATTTTAATATAAAACTTTGCCTTTTCGTTGCCTTTGGTTCGTGATACAAATATCAACTGTTGACCTTAATAAATTGTTCTCTGCTCGAAGCTTGACGACCTCATCCACGTCAACGTGGTTACTTCTTTCCTCCATCAAATTTGCAATGGTACCCATAAGATCATTCAAAATGAAAGTCACGTACTCTGAAAATTTATCGTCAATCCAAGAGAAATAGTTGCAACCATACAAAATTTATAGAGCAAATTAAATTCAAAATGCTGATAACACTCAAATTTATGGAACAAACAATTTTATGATAGTAAGAAGTAGAAGCTACAAAGACCCTTGGGCATAATCACTTTAATTTTCAATAAAAAAATCACTACCTCACGACGAACACGACCACAAGAGTAAAACCTTCTACCAGGGTGACCACACGTCCAGGAAATTTTCACCACACATGGCCTTGAACAATGGCACATCACCTCCGTCTCTGTCACTATGAACTTCTTGTGTGGCATGTGGAACTCTGCAACGAAGTTCTTTATTTGAAGAAGATATTTCTCCAACATCATTCAAACTAGAATTGCAATATGAGGAGGATGTAGTTGGCATCTTGAAGTTAAGCTCCTCAAAATAAGAACAAAAAAAGATTAGGGAAAATGGAACACAAAACAAAAAAGAAGAAAATAAGACGTTCATAACAACGCAAGAGTTATCTATTCATGAAAACAACTTAAAATAATTAATGCTAATTTAAACAAGCCAATGTTTTTTTATGTTTCCTCAAACATTTGAAGTTAATCTCCTTTTAAAACTCATTTGCAAAACTTAAAGTACTAGGAAAATAAGTTCAAATAATTAATAATGATCAAATCCTTTCCGTGAGGTGAAATCAAAACATAGCAATATACAAACGCATTGGTCATACTCATTGTATCGAGATTTCACCAATGTAAGACCTATTTTCCAAAAAACTAAATCAAGCATGCGTTTAACAATAAGAAACTAGAGTTTCATGAGACCTTTGAATTCACGAGACCTTTGTTTCAAAAACTTTGTTTAGGACATGTAGAGTCTTTTTTATGCATTTCAACAAATACTTGGTGTACAATAGCAAGAGTTTCACTTAATTTAACCTACATTGATCTCAAGTTAGCAAAATCGCTTTGACTTGTTCATATACCATTTCCAAAAAAAGACATGAACCACACTTTCTAATTAATCCACACCAAAATCATCAACAACTACTATAAGTTTAAAGATTGAACTTGTATTTGAATTTAAACATAATTTAAAACCTCACCAGCCTTCAATGGAGTCCTCAACTCCAAATCTAGTTGATATTTCAATTTCAACCATGGAGTATTAACTCACAAGGCATCAAATCCTTGAAATCTCCATGATTTTCTCCTAAGAAACTATTTAATCATTAGGGAACCTATGTATGATTTGCTCATTAAATTAATAATCTTCTATGATTTTCTCCGATATCATTCAAACTAGAACTACAATATGACGAGGATGTAGTTGGCATCATCAAGTTAACCTCCTCAATGTTGCAACTGGATTTTATTTTTAAAAAATATTACTTCAAGCTTTCAATAGTAAAAACCTAAAATCCCAACGCAAGATTAGGGAAAATGAAACATAAATAAAAAAATAAGAAAATAAGATGTTCATAACAACGCAAGAGTTACCAAGGCACTGCAACCCCAAAAGAAAGAATGCGGGGAGACTGACATCAAACACACAGACAATTAAAACTAAAAAAATTTCAACAAAACCTTAAATCCCTCAACAACCATTATTCAATAACAGATCCAAAACACACCAGCGCCTACCTCTATTGAAGGTCAACACCTCCACTGTCCTTCCTTCTTCAAATCTAAAGCCTCTGTTATTCCTTCTTCAAATCTAATGCTACACCCTTCCTGCCTTCTTCAAAGTCGAAGCCACATTGTCAAGGAGAACAAAACAACAACAACAACAACAACAACAACAACAACAACAACAACAACAACAACAACAAAGACATCTGAAGTCAAAATCTAGGTCGATTTGAGACTCACTTTCAATTTTCAACAATCTATCGATCGATCAAAAGAAATTGAGAAGGCAAACCTGTTCTTTAAATCCAACGCCTCTATTCTTCCTTTTCCTCCAGCCAACCCTTTCTCTCTTTGTAACTTTTTTCTTTCTTCAAAAAAACCTAGCGAACAGAGACAACGTAGTTTAAGTCCTCATCAATTCTCTCTTTTCCCGGTGTTATTGGTGTAACACCATGTTCTTCTTTGTTGTGTGATGTTTGATAAAAAAACCCTAAACCAAAAAAAAATTTGTTGATCCGATTTCAATAAAGACTCAATTTTTTTTAGCACTACACCTCAATTGTTTATGAGGTCACCCCAAAATATATGTAAATTGGTACACTTTTGGGTGCTCTCATAAATAATTGATATGCACATAGCGCAGCTCTTTTTTTCTTTTTAGTTCCCCTCTCTAACATTTTGGCGCCAAGTCGTTCCTATTAATTTTTTTAGCGGCAACATCTAAGACTATTTTAAATATTTGTATTGTTAAATAGGAGTAAAATATGTTGTTAAATAATTGTTTTAGTGAATTATTTCACTACTGGTGTTGAACGTTGTGTAATTTCAACTTTTCAGAAACTGAAAGTTGTTAAATATAGGGTCGTAAAGAATGTGGGGAGACTGACATCGATAGCTCTACTCACACTATCGTTTATTAGCTAATACGTGCTCGCGCATTTGTCAAGAACTTGACAAGGCGTAGCCACACCTTGATCTCTCCATACAATGACATCTTTGTTATATGGTTATTATTATTACTATTGTTATTATTTATTTATTTATTATTGTATACTCATGTCAATGAGCTATTATTATATGAGGTCCTCAGTGAGGCGGGGAGACTATCTAGCAGCGAAAGCTTATTCGTACTTAGTGTGTTTGTTATACATGTCACGGAGCTCTTGTATTACCGTCAAAAAAGAAATATTCGCACTATTACAATTATTAGTAATTATAATTACAAATTATTATTATTATTATTATTATTACTATTGTTAGTATTATTAATAAAATAAAAATATTATTATGTAGCAAGGTAGGTGTACTTAGTATGTTTGTTATACATGTCACGGAGTCGCGAGGCAGGGGTACTTGGTGTGTTAGCTCTTGTATTACCGTCAAAAAATAATATTCAGACCATTACAATCATTATTAATTATAATTACGAATTATTATTATAATTACTATTGTTAGTATTATTAATAAAAATATAAATATTATTATGTCACGAGGTAGATGTACTTAGTGTGTTTGTTATACGTGTCACGGAGCTTTTGTATTACCATCAAAAAATGATATTCGGACTATTACAATCATTATTAATTATAATTACGAATTATTATTATAATTACCATTTTTAGTATTATTAATACAAATAAAAATATTATTATGTCGCGAGATGGAGGTATTTGGTATGTTTGTTATATATGTCATGGAGCTCTTGTATTACCGTCAAAAAATGATATTCGGACTATTACATTCATTATTAATTATAAAAGGATTTATTATTATAATTACTACTGTTAGTATTATTAATAAAAATAAAAATATTATTATGTCATGAGGTAGGGGTACTTGGTGTGTTTGTTATACATGTCAATGAGTTTTTGTATTACCCTTATATGTTTTTGACTAATTATTTCTTTTTGTAAATTTAAACCTTAGAAATTGATTCTTTCTAACTATATATGTGTATCACCATTTTTTGTCAACTATCACCATATTATTATTGTAATAATGAACTATTATTATTATTATTATTATTATTATTATTATTATTATTATTATTATTATTATTATTATTATTATTATAAATTAATGTATATTACTATTATTACTATTGTTATTTTAAATTATTGTTATTGCTATAATTATTATTCTAATTAACAACATATTATTACTATCGTTACAACAAAAGTTAGAAAATTTAACTATTGATTCTAACTATATATTTATGGATTAATTTACATTTAATCTAATTGGAAAAATTTAAATTTCTTTTTCTATCGATATATGTATGTACGTAATTAATGTATGACAACACAATAAAGGCTTTGTTTGACAACACAATAAAGGCTTTCTTGGGAAAGACCATTTTTCTTATCTCTTTTTTAGCCTCCATTTAATAATGATTTGAGTTTTTTTTTTTTTTTAAAAAAATTGAATTTTCCCTCTAAAAATACAACAAATTGAAATATTGTTGTAGAACCCTTTAACTTTTGTAAAAATCCTTGTAACATCGCTACGAGTCTAGACTCTTGAGTCTATGTAGATTAATTGTTATTTTAAAAAATGATAAATCTACTTGGACTCAAGTTCAAACTCATAGTAAGGTTTTAAAAAAAATTTGTAAATATTTAAAGCGTATCAAAATATTTCGTCATTCAAATAAATCTTCTCCTTATCCTACTCGCTATCCAAAACAAAGGCAATTTTATTCTCGTCCATCCCTTGCTGATATTCTTCTTAAAGAAAAACTTAAAAAACATCAAAAATTTGATGGTAATGCAATCTATGATTGGAATATTGATGGTTTAAATGAATATCAAATTCTTCGGGTAATTTATCAAATGCAAATCTATTCAAAAGCTTTCCTAATTAGTAAACATTCAGATCAAACAATTTCCCTTGCTATTAGTGTTGGCTTTACAGGTCAGTTATATGGCTGGTGGAATCATGCCTTTAATGATAACATAAGATCAGTACTTCTTGATTCAGTTGAAAAGGATAATAATGGTAATATCAATTTAGATCTTTATGGACGACCTATACCTAATGTAGCTGAAACACAATTAGCAAATATCTTATGGTATTTTATAGGAAAATTTTCCTCCCTAGATGAAAGAATTCGAGATCGATTACAAAGTTTAAGATGTCGAACAATGAATGATTATCGCTGGTATAAAGATACATTTTTCTCTAAAATTTATCAATTAACAGCTCATGATGGTACATTCTGGAAAGAAAGATTCATTGCTGGACTGCCTCCAGTATTTGGTGATAAAGTTAAAGAATTCATTAAAGCTCAAAATAATGGTGATTTAAATTGGACTGCACATTCTTATGGCGATATTATCCAATATGTTCGAACATGTGGAATTGCTATTTGTAATGATATGTGTCTAAAGCGCCAACTTCATAAAACTAAAGGATCATTAAAACAAGATTTAGGAAGACTCTGTTATGAATTTGGTCATGATCTAGATATCACACCTTTAGTATCTCATAAATCTCATAAACGAAGGATAAAGCGGCCTACATTCAAATCATCACCTACCTATTATCAAAATCTCGTCGTCCTAAGCACAGATTTACAAAACGGCCTAAACCTTCTCTTCTAAACTAGTTGCCAATAAAACAAATGTGTGTTATTATTGTGGTAAACCTGGTCATTATGCTAATAAATGTCATGTAAAAAATTATAAAAAGAAAATTCATCAAGTTCAGACCGATGACTCTTCCGAAGAAGCTATATGCCATTGTGCAGACAATATAGTCAATACCTTTTCCTCGTCTTCTGATACAGAAATTAATGTCTTAACTGCCCAAGAAGAATTAATCCTTGAAATAGATCAACAAATTCAAGACCAGACTTTAAAACATAAGTATTTTACGCAAATCATTCAGTCTTCACAGCATTCAAATCCCTCAACGCATCCTGATTCATTTCGTTCTATTCATTATAACTTTTCTAAAAAAACAAAATAATTTTCAACAACAAGTTCAAATTGATCCAAATAAATATTCTTTTGCAAGCCTAATGAACATAGTCAATAAGCGTCCTCAACAATCTACAATTGAGTCTTTACAAACCGACATTAATACATTAAAAGATGAAATCAAAAGTCATAAACAAAGACTTACTCAATTAGAATCCCCTAATGCTAACATTTTCCCTGATTTCCCTGATGATGATAATACTGATACGCCTAATAACATCTTCATAGAAGCACTTACTCAATATGTTCATCAACGATGGTTTACTCCCATTACCATCTCTATTAAAGACTTTACCCATAAATGTCATGCATTAATTGATTCAGGTGCCGATTTAAATTGCATCCGCGAAAGGCCTATTCCATTACGATATTGTGAAATGACAGCTAGTCGAATATCTACAACTAACGGTGCTAAAACTCATATTAAGTATAAAATTCCTATAGCACATATATGTCATCAATCAATCTGTATTCCTACCTCTTTTATTATTGTTAAGGGTTTACAGCACGATATAATATTAGGAACTCCTTTCCTTCAACACATACAACCTTTTTCAGTTTCCAATACAGGAATTTCTGCCTCTATAAATAATCAATCTATTCAGTTTCCTTTTATTCAACCTCCTAAAATTAAGTATTTAAATCATATTATAAATCAAATTGATTATAAAGAATCTCAGCTTTCATTCTTACGATCTGAAATCAATTTTCTCAAAATTGATCAACTCATTCAAACCCCATCTTTTCAAACAAGACTCAAGCTATATCAAGAACAATTAATTCATCAATGTTGTTATGATATTCCATCTGCCTTTTGGAATCGTAAAAAACATATTATAACTCTTCCATATATAGAAACTTTCAATGAAGTTCATATTCCTATAAAAGCAAATCCTTCACAAATGAATGCTAGTCTTCTTTCGCTATGCGAAACCGAAATAAAGGATTTACTCGCAAAACATTTAATAACTGCTTCAAAATCTCCATGGAGTTGTACTGCTTTTTATGTTGAAAATGCGCCTGAACTTGAGCGTGGCGCGCCCCGACTTGTTATCAATTATAAACCACCAAATAAAGTCCTCAAAACTATTCGTTGTCCTCTGCCAAATAAATATGACTTAATCAAATCCACTACCACTGCTATAATATTTTCCAAATTAGATTTAAAATCAAGATTTTGGTAAATTCAAATTCATCCAGCAGATCGCTATAAAATCGCTTTCAATACACCCTTTGGACAATATTAATGGAATGTTATGCCTTTTGGCCTAAAAAATGCCCCTTCTGAATTTCAAAAAATTATGAATGATATTTTCAATCCTTATAGGGAGTTTATTCTTGTATATATCGATGATATTTTAATTTTCTCCAATTCAATTGATCAACATTGCAAACATTTAAATACATTCAAACCCATTATTATTAATAACGGTTTAGTTGTATCTCAAAAGAAATTACATTTTTTTCAAACATCAACAACCTTCTTAGGATTCAAAATATCAAATCATACAATCACTCCTGTAAATCGTGTCATAGATATTGCAAATAAAATCCCTGATCAATTAACAAATAAAAATCAATTACAAAGATTTCTTGGATGCCTCAATTATCTTTCTGACTTCTATCAAAATGCGGCCATAGATAGAAAACCTTTACAAGAGCTACTTTAAAAAGATACTAAATTTAGTTGGACTACAATTCATATAGCTGCCATACAAAAAATAAAGCAAAAGGTAAAAGTCCTTCCGTGCCTCTATTTAGCAATGCCTTCTTATTTCAAAATCATTCAAACAGATGCTTCTGACATTGGTTATGGTGGTATTCTCTTACAACGTCCTCCTGCTGGTAAAGAACAATTAGTTTGTTTTACATCAAAACTTTGGAATCCAGCTCAAAGAAATTATGCCACTGTCAAAAAGGAAATTTTAGCCATAGTACTTTGTGTTCAAAAATTTCAAGCAGATGTTTTAAATCAAAATTTTTTGATTCGTGTTGATTGTAAAGCAGCGAAAGAAATTCTTTTAAAAGATGTGAAAATTTTGGTTTCAAAACAAATATTTGCTAGATGGCAAGCAATATTAAGTATTTTTTATTTTGATCTTGAATATATTACAGGTGCACATAATGTTTTGCCTGATTTTCTCTCTCGAGAATTTCTTACATCTTCTTATGTTACTTGATTTTCTCTCTAGAGAATTTCTTACATCTTCAAATATTTTGTTTCAAAAAATCTTTGAAGGTTAATTTGCCAATGTGGTTCATGGTTGACTGGTGGAAAAAACTTGGTCCTAATATTGATTATCTTCCTGCTGAAGCTCTCAAAAAACATGAAGCTGAAAAACTAACCCTTTTTCAATTTCTCCATAAACATTCCATTCCTTGGATTCTCAAATGGCAATATGCTCATCATAAAGTCACCAATGTTGAAAACATAACTTATACCTATCTCTCTCAAGACATTCAATGTAAATGGTGGGATAAATTTAATTGTTCCTCCATTGACATTTTCACATTACCCCATACACCTAAAAAGGATTAATTTCCCTCACTACCAAAATCTTCTTATAAAGACGCCATTAATTTATCTTCATCCAGTATCCAACCTACAGTGAGTCTAGTCTCTCCAGTTACTCCTGACATAGGTCAAGCCATTCTCCTCCAACTACAGCAAATACAAAAATCACAAAGTTTATTTGAAGATAGACTACTACAAGTCGAATCAAAATGTTCTTCATCAAAAACTAGATCTTATTCAGACGATAATATCAATTCTCATGATTCAAATACAGCAAGAATGTGATGAGACTTCTAGCGAGATCTCTTCAGACTCCAGCAATTCAACAATCGATGGTTGATTACTTCTCTAATGATTTATACCATAATGGTGTTGAAATTTATTGGAATTCGATTCTTCGAAAACATGAATTACATATCTTTGCCTGTCAATCCATCATATGGGATCAAGATGAAGCACGTTCTCTCCTGACGTTATGGTATCTCCTCCAGCAACCACAAATCTGTGTCTACATAACATATCCAGACATCTATCGCTACACCAACCTTGTTCATTATCACTTATGGTACATACTGCGGATCGAGCCTATCCGATACTATTGTACGTACATCAATCAATGAAGATTTCCCCATATCAAGATGATCAAGAATCTTATCCAGTTATCATCATATCTTACTTTTCATAAAGTAGTAATAGTATTGTCGTTAGTGGACTGTACTGTTTTACTTTTACTTTTATCTTGTCAGTCTTTAATTAAAGTTTGCTTTTACTTTTGTCACATCGGTCTGTATTTAGTGGTGACTTTCAATTGTCACTTGTTGTTTGTCGTTTATAGAACTACCTTTCCACGGTAGTGCGTCGAAAGTCTATATATATGTGTGTTATGTTAGTTTGAAGGGTATCGAGTTGTAAGAGTAAGCAAGTTTGTTCTTGTTTAAATCTCTACCAAGTCTTGTTGTATTTCCAGTCTTCAAAATAGATAAATATTATTATCTTTCAGACAATCCTTGGTTTTACCTCTCAAATCAATCTTGTGATTTTAGAAATAATACTAATGATCTCCATCTAATTTCCATTTGTCATAAACTTAAATATCAATTCAAAAGACAACCTGTCAGTTACAATTTTATGTTCGGACGTCAAATTTACTCAATATGTTCATCAACGATGGTTTACTCCCATTACCATCTCTATTAAGGACTTTACCCATAAATGTCATGCATTAATTGATCCAGGTGTCGATTTAAATTGCATCCGCGAAGGGCTTATTCCATTACGATATTGTGAAATGACAGCTAGTCGAATATCTACAACTAACGGGGCTAAAACTCATATTAAGTATAAAATTCCTATAGCACATATATGTCATCAATCAATCTGTATTCCTACCTCTTTTATTATTGTTAAGGGTTTACAACACGATATAATATTAGGAACTCCTTTCCTTCAACACATACAACCTTTTTCAGTTTCCAATACATGAATTTCCGCCTTTAAAATAATCAATCAATTCAGTTTCCTTTTATTCAACCTCCTAAAATTAAGTATTTAAATCATATAATAAATCAAATTGATTATAGAGAATCTCAGCTTTCATTCTTACGATCTGAAATCAATTTTCTCAAAACTGATTAACTCATTCTAACCCCATCTTTTCAAACAAGACTCAAGCTATATAAAGAACAATTAATTCAACAATGTTGTTTTGATATTCCTTCTGCTTTTTGGAATCGTAATAAACATATTATAACCCTTCCATATATAGAAACTTTCAATGAAGTTCATATTCCTACAAAAACAAATCCTTCACAAATGAATGATCTTCTTCTTTCGCTATGCGAAACCGAAATAAAGGATTTACTCGCAAAACATTTAATAACTGCTTCAAAATCTCCATGGAGTTGTACTGCTTTTTATGTTGAAAATGCGCCTGAACTTGAGCGTGGTGCGCCCCGACTTGTTATTAATTATAAACCCCAAAATAAAGTCCTCAAAACTATTCGTTATCCTTTGCCAAATAAATATGACTTAATCAAATCCACTACCACTGCTATAATATTTTTCAAATTTGATTTAAAATCCGAATTTTGGCAAATTCAAATTCACCCAGCAGATCGCTATAAAACCGCTTTCAATACACCATTTGGACAATATCAATGGAATGTTATGCCTTTTGGCCTAAAAAATGCCCTTCGAATTTCAAAAAAATATGAATGATATTTTCAATCCTTATAGGGAATTTATTCTTGTATATATCGATGATATTTTAATTTTCTCCAATTCAATTGATCAACATTGGAAACATTTAAATACATTCAAAGCCATTATTATCAATAACGATTTAGTTCTATCTCAAAAGAAATTACATTTGTTTCAAACATCAACAACCTTCTTAGAATTCAAAATATCAAATCATACAATCACTCCTGTAAATTGTGTCATAGATTTTGCAAATAAATTCCCTGATCAATTAACTGATAAAAACCAATAACAAAGATTTCTTGGATGCCTCAATTATCTTTCTGACTTCTATCAAAATGTGGCCATAGATAGAAAACCTTTACAAGTGCTACTAAAAAAAGATACTAAATTCAGTTGGACTACAGTTTATAAAGCTGCCATACAAAAAAATAAAGGAAAAGGTAAAAGTCCTTCCGTGCCTCCATTTATCAATTCCTTCTTATTTCAAGATCATTCAAATAGATGCTTCTGACATTGGTTATGGTGGTATTCTCTTACAACGTCCTCCTGCTGGTAAAGAACAATTAGTTTGTTTTACATGAAAGCTTTGGAATCCAGCTCAAAGAAATTATGCCACTGTCAAAAAGGAAATTTTAGCCATAGTACTTTGTATTCAAAAATTTCAAGCAGATGTTTTAAATCAAGATTTTTTGATTCGTGTTGATTGTAAAGCAACAAAAAAATTCTTTTAAAATATGTCAAAAACTTGGTTTCAAAATAAATATTTGCTAGATGGCAAGCAATATTAAGTATTTTTTATTTTGATCTTGAATATATTGAAGGTGCACATAATTTTTTGCCTGATTTTCTCTCTCGAGAATTTCTTACATCTTCTTATGTTACTTGCATATAGATAGACATGACTGATAAAGGCAAATCCGTATACAAATCTCCAACATCAAATCGTTTTTCTCCTTTATACCCATCAGAGACTAGTTCATCCGTGTATAAATTTACAAATCGTCATCTTCTTCTCCTCCTTGATGCACATCTTCTTGATAAATCACTTGATGCTCAAATAAATTTAGTCATGCCACCTGGCCTCCATTTTATCCCATCTCGTCCTCATACTACTATAAAATTTTATGAAAGCCTCATGACATCAACTCAATCAGTACATATTGAGCATTTTACAAGACCAAATTCAGATGAAATTGCTTACTTGAAACTAAAAATTCAAAAGGCTTTGTCAAGTGTTGAATGGTGCAATTCACAACAGTCTTCTATCACACACAGTCCATTTCTCTATCAATTAATGACTCTCATTAAAGATAAACCTCCAGTTTATGTCAATTATAAAGATTATATAGATGCACGGCGCAACATTTTATTTTATAAAGATCCTAAAACTAATCATTCTTGGTATATCACATTCAAAAAATCTTTTAAGGTTAATTTGCCGATGTGGTTCATGGCTGACTGGTGGAAAAAATTTGGTCCTAATATTGATTATCTTCCTGCTGAAGCTCTCAAAAAATATGAAGCTGAAAAACTAACCCTTTTTCAATTTCTCCGTAAACATTCCATTCCTTGGATTCTCAAATGGCAATATGCTCATCATAAAGTCACCAATGTTGAAAACATAACTTATACCTATCTTTCTCAAGACATTCAGTGTAAATGGTAGGATAAATTGAATTGTTCCTCCATTGACATTTCCACATTACCCCATACACCTAAAAAGGATTAATTTCCCTCACTACCAAAATCTTCTTATAAAGACGCCATTAATTTATCTTCATCCAGTATCCAACCTACAGTGAATCTAGCCTCTCCAGTTACTCCCGACATAGGTCAAGACATTCTCCTCCAACTATAGCAAATACAAAAATCACAAAGTTTATTTGAAGATAGACTACTACAAGTCGAATCAAATGTTCTTCATCAAAAACCAGATCTTATTCAAACGATAATATCAATTCTCATGATTCAGATACAGTATGAATGCGATGTGACTTCTAGCGAGAGCTCTTCAGACTTCAGCAATTCAACAACCGATGGTTGATTACTTCTCTTATGATTTATACCATAATGGTGTTGAAATTTATTGGAATTTGATTCTTCGAAAACATGAATTACATATCTTTGCCTATCAATCCATCATATGGGATCAAGATGAAGCACGTTCTCTCCTGACGTTATGGTATCTCCTCCAGCAACCACAAATCCGTGTCTACATAACATATCCAGACATCTATCGCTACATCAACCTTGTTCATTATCACTTATGGTACATACTGCGGATCGAGCCTATCCGATACTATTGTACGTACATCAATCAATGAAGATTTCCCACATCAAGATGATCAAAAATCTTATCCAATTATCAGCATATCCTACTTTTCATAAAGTAGTAATAATATTGTCGTCAGTGGACTGTACTGTTTTACTTTTACTTTTTATCTTGTCAGTCTTTAATTAAAGTTTGCTTTTACTTTTGTCACATCAGTCTGTATTTAGTGGTGACTTTAGATTGTCACTTGTTGTAGTCGTTTGTAGAACTACCTTTCCACGGTAGTGCGTCGAAAGTCTATATATATGTGTGTTATGTTAGTTTGAAGGGTATCGAGTAGTAAGAGTAAGCAAGTTTGTTCTTGTTTAAATCTCTACCAAGTCTTGTTGTATTTCCAGTCTTCAAAATAGATAAATATTATTATCTTTCAGACAATCCTTGGTTTTACCTCTCAAATCAATCTTGTGATTCTAGAAATAATACTAATGATCTCCATCTAATTCCCATTTGTCATAAACTTAAATATCAATTCAAAAGACAACCTGTCAGTTACAATTTTGTGTTCGGACGTTTGTAACTGACAAGTTGTCTTTTGAATTGATATTTAAGTTCATGACAAATGGGAATTAGATGGATATCATTAATATTATTTTTAGAATCACAAGATTGATTTGAGAGGTAAAACCAAGGATTGTCTGAAAGATAATAATATTTATCTATTTTGGTTTTTGTAGAAGGCTCGAGACGGGCTAATTGAACATTAATTCGGTCAAAAAATTCTGAGGAATAGGGTTGTTTTGGAGCAAATGCCATAAGAGAAGGCTTTGATGCACTGGGGGGGTAAAAAGGAAGTAGTAGAAGGTAAAGCAGAAAAGGAATATGTAGAGGTAGAGGGGAGAAGCGAGTGCGTAGTATGGGTAGTAGGACTTTGAGGAGATGATAAAGTAGAGAGATAAAGATTAGTATAATTATTTTGTTCAATTAAATGATTGAGATCAGCACGAGAGGCAAAGCCATCTTCAGGAATTGGTGCTTTGAAAGGACTGGCTTTAATAGTATCTTTAACCTTGAGAGGAGCTAATGGAGGATGATTTTGTTTAACTTTTTCACCTGAAGTAGTTTCCCATACTGTATTAATTTTATGAATAATAGCGGGACATTATTGAGCTAAGTAATCAAAGGAAGGAAGATTAGATTGAAGTTGATGAGGATATGAGAAGTATTGTTCTCAAATGACCGCCTCTTGAGACATTGTATAAAGTTTACAAAAGATAGGGTGTAAAGGATGTGAGATAAAATCTTGTTTTAATTTATTGTAATCAAGAAAAATTTGTTCATCGTTATTAAGGATGTCACTAGAGATCATATGAATATGATATTCGGCAAAATCATTTATGCTTACTGAATCCAAAGCAGAGGCTTTAGGTGATGCATAAACAGGATAAGCAATTCCAGTAGGAATATTAGATGGATGTCGAGATGAAGAGGGTATTGATTCAAAGGAACTGAGAAATTGGAGGTTGATGAAAGGTGAACTTCATGGGACTTGGTAATAGATGAATGAGGAACAAATATAATATCTACTTTTCCATCGTCATGTGTTATTATTTGATGAACGTCTTGCGTGATTTGCCTAGGTGGGGCTTCATCTTTAATAGACCATTGATGAGGGATATTAATATCTTTCCAATGAACATTCAATTGTTTACGATCAATTTTTGTATTTTTTATATTAGTTAGGAAAAGTGTGGTAGTTCCTCTTTGGAGGTTGTGTATGCCACATTAGGAATAATTGTATGCATTAATTTATAATAAATTCTATAGACAACAGCAACGTTGGAACAAGTTCCTTTCATTTCATATCCTTGAGAATAAATTCCTAGCATATCAGCTTGATGAGCTATATCGTCTTGAAGACTAATTGTAAAATTAGGAAAACAATTAAAATATATCGGTCCATCAGCAAGGCTGCCTTCTATTAATCCTAATACTGAATCTTGAAATTTAACATGTCGTTTATCTCGAACTGAAACAAGAATAGATGTATTTCGGCCTAACATAGTTAGAGGTTTTATGGCAACTTGGATTAAACCAATATGTAAATACTTATGAGTTTCTCGGTATTGCTGAATTTTTTCAGGAGAGATTAATTGAATTTCTTGTCCTTCTTCATGTATGGATTGAGTATCTTCTTCTAACTTGATAATAAAATCTTGTTTTTTAGAAAAAGATCCTTGACTATAAACACTAGCAAGTTGAATTGGTGGCATTTCCCAATTACTCAGGGATTGCTCAATTTGAGAAAAAGAAACTTCATTGATATTTTTAAGATCAATAGCTTTCATAGGTTGCAAAGGGATTGAAGAGTTATCAGAGGAAGAAGAGCCAGATTCAAACTTGAGTGAAGATGATTTATTTGATAAAACTCTTGATAGCTTTTTTAAAACTTTACTCATTTGGAAAATATGGGTTACACACACTTGGTCAACGATTTATTGCTAGACTTATGAAGATAATTGCTAGACTAACAACGAGACTAGAAAAGTGATTTGTAAAACCCAGATTAACAAATAAGCAACGTTTAAGAAAACTAACAATGAGAAAACCAAACAAACAATTCACTGATGGCAATACAATATAAATTTGATCTGAATATACTTAGAGGGGCTCTGATTGCTTTCTGGTGATCTATGGCTCTGATACCTATTTGACGTCCGAACACAAAATTGTAACTGACAGGTTGTCTTTTGAATTGATATTTAAGTTTATGACAAATGGGAATTAGATGGAGATCATTAGTATTATTTCTAGAATCACAAGATTGATTTGAGAGGTAAAACTAAGGATTGTCTGAAAGATAATAATATTTATCTATTTTGAAGACTGGAAATACAACAAGACTTGGTAGAGATTTAAACAAGAACAAACTTGCTTACTCTTACTACTCGATACCCTTCAAACTAACATAACACACATATATATAGACTTTCGACGCACTACCGTGGAAAGGTAGTTCTACAAACGACTACAACAAGTGACAATCTAAAGTCACCACCAAATACAGACTGATGTGACAAAAGTAAAAGCAAACTTTAATTAAAGACTGACAAGATAAAAAGTAAAAGTAAAACAGTACAGTCCACTGACGACAATATTATTACTACTTTATGAAAAGTAGGATATGCTGATAATTGGATAAGATTTTTGATCATCTTGATGTGGAGAAATCTTCATTGATTGATGTACGTACAATAGTATCGGATAGGCTCGGTCCGCAGTATGTACCATAAGTGATAATGAACAAGGTTGATGTAGCGATAGATGTCTGGATATGTTATGTAGACACGGATTTGTGGTTGCTGGAGGAGATACCATAACGTCAGGAGAGAACGTGCTTCATCTTGATCCCATATGATGGATTGATAGGCAAAGATATGAAATTCATGTTTTCGAAGAATCAAATTCCAATAAATTTCAACACCATTATGGTATAAATCATAAGAGAAGTAATCAACCATCGGTTGTTGAATTGCTAGAGTCTGAAGAGCTCTCGCTAGAAGTCTCATCGCATTCATACTGTATCTGAATCATGAGAATTGATATTATCGTCTGAATAAGATCTGGTTTTTTATGAAGAACATTTTGATTCGACTTGTAGTAGTCTATCTTCAAATAAACTTTGTGATTTTTGTATTTGCTATAGTTGGAGGAGAATGTCTTGACCTATGTCAGGAGTAACTGGAGAGGCTAGATTCACTGTAGGTTGGATACTGGATGAAGATAAATTAATGGCGTCTTTATAAGTAGATTTTGGTAGTGAGGGAAATTAATCCTTTTTAGGTGTATGGGGTAATGTGGAAATGTCAATGGAGGAACAATTAAATTTATCCTTCCATTTACACTGAGTGTCTTGAGAAAGATAGGTATAAGTTATGTTTTCAACATTTGTGACTTTATGATGAGCATATTGCCATTTGAGAATCCAAGGAATGGAATGTTTACGGAGAAATTGAAAAAGGGTTAGTTTTTCAGCTTCATATTTTTTGAGAGCTTCAACAGGAAGATAATCAATATTAGGACCAAATTTTTTCCACCAGTCAGCCATGAACCACGTCGACAAATTAACCTTCAAAGATTTTTTAAATGTGATATACCAAGAATGATTAGTTTTAGGATCTTTATAAAATAAAATGTTGCGCCGTGCATCAATATAATCTTTATAATTGACATTAACTGGAGGTTTATCTTTAATGAGAGTCATTAATTGATAGAGAAATGGACTGTGTGCGATAGAAGACTGTTGTGAATTGCACCATTCAACACTTGACAAAGCCTTTTGAATTTTTAGTTTCAAGTAAGCAATTTCATCTGAATTTGGTCTTGTAAAATGCTCAATATGTACTGATTGAGTTGATGTCATGAGGCTTTCATAAAATTTTATAGTAGTATGAGGACGAGATGGGATAAAATGGAGGCCAGGTGGCATGACTAAATTTATTTGAGCATCAAGTGATTTATCAAGAAGATGTGCATCAAGGAGGAGAAGAAGATGACGATTTGTAAAATTATACACGGATGAACTAGTCTCTGATGGGTATAAAGGAGAAAAACGATTTGATGCTGGAGATTTGTATACGGATTTGCCTTTATCAGTCATGTCTATCTATATGCAAGTAACATAAGAAGATGTAAGAAATTCTCGAGAGAGAAAATCAGGCAAAAAATTATGTGCACCTTCAATATATTCAAGATCAAAATAAAAAATACTTAATATTGCTTGCCATCTAGCAAATATTTATTTTGAAACCAAGTTTTTGACATATTTTAAAAGAATTTTTTTTGTTGCTTTACAATCAACACGAATCAAAAAGTTTTGATTTAAAACATCTGCTTGAAATTTTTGAACACAAAGTACTATGGCTAAAATTTCCTTTTTGACAGTGGCATTATTTCTTTGAGCTGGATTCCAAAGCTTTCATGTAAAACAAACTAATTGTTCTTTACCAGCAGGAGGACGTTGTAAGAGAATACCACCATAACCAATGTCAGAAGCATCTATTTGAATGATCTTGAAATAAGAAGGAATTGATAAATGGAGGCACGGAAGGACTTTTACCTTTTGCTTTATTTTTTTGTATGGCAGCTGTATGAACTGTAGTCCAACTGAATTTAGTATCTTTTTTTAGTAGCACTTGTAAAGGTTTTCTATCTATGGCCGCATTTTGATAGAAGTCAGAAAGATAATTGAGGCATCCAAGAAATCTTTGTTATTGGTTTTTATCAGTTAATTGATCAGGGAATTTATTTGCAAAATCTATGACACGATTTACAGGAGTGATTGTATGATTTGATATTTTGAATTCTAAGAAGGTTGTTGATGTTTGAAACAAATGTAATTTCTTTTGAGATAGAACTAAATCGTTATTCATAATAATGGCTTTGAATGTATTTAAATGTTTCCAATGTTGATCAATTGAATTGGAGAAAATTAAAATATCATCGATATATACAAGAATAAATTCCCTATAAGGATTGAAAATATCATTCATATTTTTTTGAAATTCAGAAGGGGCATTTTTTTAGGCCAAAAGGCATAACATTCCATTGATATTGTCCAAATGGTGTATTAAAAGCGGTTTTATAGCGATCTGCTGGGTGAATTTGAATTTGCCAAAATTCGGATTTTAAATCAAATTTGAAAAATATTATAGCAGTGGTAGTGGATTTGATTAAGTCATATTTATTTGGCAAAGGATAACGAATAGTTTTGAGGACTTTATTTTGGGGTTTATAATTAATAACAAGTCGGGGCGCACCACGCTCAAGTTCAGGCGCATTTTCAACATAAAAAGCAGTACAACTCCATGGAGATTTTGAAGCAGTTATTAAATGTTTTGCGAGTAAATCCTTTATTTCGGTTTCGCATAGCGAAAGAAGAAGATCATTCATTTGTGAAGGATTTGTTTTTGTAGGAATATGAACTTCATTGAAAGTTTCTATATATGGAAGAGTTATAATATGTTTATTACGATTCCAAAAAGCAGAAGGAATATCAAAACAACATTGTTGAATTAATTGTTCTTTATATAGCTTGAGTCTTGTTTGAAAATATGGGGTTAGAATGAGTTAATCAGTTTTGAGAAAATTGATTTCAGATCGTAAGAATGAAAGCTGAGATTCTTTATAATCAATTTGATTTATAATATGATTTAAATACTTAATTTTAGGAGGTTGAATAAAAGGAAACTGAATTGATTGATTATTTATAGAGGCAGAAATTCATGTATTGGAAACTGAAAAAGGTTGTATGTGTTGAAGGAAAGGAGTTCCTAATATTATATCGTGTTGTAAACCCTTAACAATAATAAAAGAGGTAGGAATACAGATTGATTGATGACATATATGTGCTATAGGAATTTTATACTTAATATGAGTTTTAGCCTCGTTAGTTGTAGATATTCGACTAGCTGTCATTTCACGATATCGTAATGGAATAAGCCCTTCGCGGATGCAATTTAAATCGACACCTGGATCAATTAATGCATGACATTTATGGGTAAAGTCTTTAATAGAGATGGTAATGGGAGTAAACCATCGTTGATGAACATATTGAGTAAATTTGACGTCCGAACATAAAATTGTAACTGACAGGTTGTCTTTTGAATTGATATTTAAGTTTATGACAAATGGAAATTAGATGAAGATCATTAGTATTATTTCTAGAATCACAAGATTGATTTGAGAGGTAAAACCAAGGATTGTCTGAAAGATAATAATATTTATCTATTTTGAAGACTGAAAATACAACAAGATTTGGTAGAGATTTAAACAAGAACAAACTTGCTTACTCTTACAACTCGATACCCTTCAAACTAACATAACACACATATATATAGACTTTCGACGCACTACCGTGGAAAGGTAGTTCTACAAACGACAAACAACAAGTGACAATCGAAAGTCACAACTAAATACAGACCGATGTGACAAAAGTAAAAGCAAACTTTAATTAAAGACTGACAAGATAAAAAGTAAAAGTAAAACAGTACAGTCCACTAACGACAATACTATTACTACTTTATGAAAAGTAAGATATGATGATAACTGGATAAGATTCTTGATCATCTTGATGTGGGGAAATCTTCATTGATTGATGTACGTACAATAGTATCTGATAGGCTCGATCCGCAGTATGTACCATAAGTGATAATGAACAAGGTTGGTGTAGCGATAGATGTCTGGATATGTTATGTAGACACGGATTTGTGGTTGCTGGAGGAGATACCATAACGTCAGGAGAGAACGTGCTTCATCTTGATCCCATATGATGGATTGACAGGCAAAGATATGTAATTCATGTTTTCGAAGAATCAAATTCCAATAAATTTCACCATTATGGTATAAATCATTAGAGAAGTAATCAACCATCAGTTGTTGAATTGCTAGAGTCCGAAGAGCTCTCGCTAGAAGTCTCATCACATTCATGTTGTATTGTAATCATGAGAATTGATATTATGGTCTGAATAAGATCTTGTTTTTGATGAAGAACATTTTGATTCGACTTGTAGTAGTCTATCTTCAAATAAACTTTGTGATTTTTGTATTTGCTGTAGTTGGAGGAGAATGGCTTGACCTATGTCAGGAGTAACTGGAGAGGCTAGACTCACTGTAGGTTGGATACTGGATGAAGATAAATTAATGGCGTCTTTATAAGAAGATTTTGGTAGTGAGGGAAATTAATCCTTTTTTGGTGTATGGAGTAATGTGGAAATGTCAATGGAGGAACAATTAAATTTATCCCACCATTTACACTGAGTGTCTTGAGAAAGATAGGTATAAGTTATGTTTTCAACATTGGTGACTTTATGATGAGCATATTGCCATTTGAGAATCCAAGGAATGGAATTTTTATGGAGAAATTGAAAAAGGGTTAGTTTTTCAGCTTCATGTTTTTTGAGAGCTTCAGCAGGAAGTTAATCAATATTAAGACCAAATTTTTTCCACCAGTCAGCCATGAACCACATTGGTAAATTAACCTTCAAAGATTTTTTGAATGTGATATACCAAGAATGATTAGTTTTGGGATCTTTTCATTCTTGGGAAATGGAGGAGAGTTGCGATAGATTGACAGTCAGCGTAAAAATTTTGTCACTTTTCATGAAATGGATCAAACATATATAAACGTTGGGGCATTCCCACCTAGCGACGCGCTGCATCGGAGCCCGGATGTAGTGAGAAATGAGAAAAGGTGTGTTTCACATCGCCGCCTAGGTGTGAAGAAAAATGAGCAAGGGTTCCCACACATGGGACGTGTGTGGGTAAAGAAGCTAGTCCCTTCACATCGTCGCTCGGATGTGAAGAAAAATGGGCAAGGGCTCCCACACAAAGGACGAGTGTGAGTAAAAAAGCTAGTTCTAAACAAAAACAAAAACAAAAACAAAATCATAGATACGAACACTAGATCTTTTAGACAAAATATAAATAGAAAAGAAAAATAAATACAAAGGGGAGAAAAAATTCGTTTAGGAACATGGAACATAGGAACACTTACGGGGAAGTCAATAAAACTGGTAGATACCATGATTAGAAGGAGGCTCAATATTGCTTGCCTACAAGAGACAAAATGGGTAGGAGAAAAGAGTAGAGAAATAGGAAGCACATGGTTTAAATTGTGGTACACTGGTATAGATAGAAAATGCAATGGAGTAGGAATTGTGGTGGATAATGATTATAAGGAAAAAGTCGTAGAGGTTAAAAGAATGGGATATAGATTGATTCTAGTTAAATTAATTATTGGAGACGAGAAAATTAACATACTTAGCGTATATGCACCACAAGTAGGATTAAGCGATAGCATCAAACGCAAGTTTTTGGATGATATGGATGGATTTATGCAGAGTATACCGTTAGATGAAAAGGTTTTTATTGGAGGAGATTTAAATGGGCATGTCAGGCCAAGTAGCGATGGGTTTGAGAGAGTTCATGGAGGTTTTGGTTATTGTAATAGAAATGAAGAAGGAGAATCAATTTTAGAATTTGCTTCAGCATATGATCTTGTCTTAGCAAATACTAGTTTTAGGAAGAGGAAATCGCATATAATTACTTTTAGTAGTGGTCATAACAAGAGTCAAATAGATTTTCTTTTAACAAGAAAAATAGATAGAAAACTATGTAGAGACTACAAAGTAATACCTGGTGAAGCACTTACTACCCAACATAAGTTAGTAATACTTGATATTAAGCTAACACAACGGAATAATATGAATAAAAGTGTTAGCGACCCTAGAATAAAGTGGTGCAACCTAAAACATAGTAAACAAGTAGAGTTAGGAGAAAAATACTAAAGGAAAATGTTTGGAATCTTGACTTAAATGCTAATACAATGTGGCTAGAAATGAGTAGTTGCATAAGGAGGGTGGGATCAAACATATTAGGTATATCTAAGGGCTTTGGACCTCCAAATAAGGAAACATGGTGGTGGAACGAGGATGTCCAACGAGCAATTAAGACTAAAAGAGAGATGTGTAGGAAAATACCTAAGTGTCAAGATGAAGATGCGTACAATCAATATAGAGAAGCTAGAAAACAAGCTAAAAAAGTAGTTAGTCAAGCTAAAACAAATTTCATGGAAGATCTATATTCAAGGTTAGGTAATAGAGATGGCGAAAAAAATATATATATATATATAGGCTAGCCAAATTAAGAGATAAAAAGAAACAAGACCTAAGTCATGTAAGATGTATTAAGGACGAAAATCAAAATGTTTTAACGCGCGATGAGGATATTAAGCAGAGATGGAGAAGTTACTTCGATAGTTTATTTAATGATGGCCAAGTTGATACTATAATAGATGAAAACTCACACCAAGAAAGAAATGTAAACTATACACGCAATATTAGAATTGTAGAAGTTAAAGAGGCATTGAAAAGAATAAAAATAGGGAAAGCATGTGGCCCAGATGAAATACCCATAGAGGTTTGAAAATGCTTAGGAGAAATCGGATTGACTTGGTTAACAAAACTTTTCAATAAAATTTTAAAATCAAAAACGGATGCCAATGGATTGGAGAAGAAGCACGCTTGTGTCAATCTTCAAAAACAAAGGAGATATTCAAAGTTGCTCAAACTACCGGGAAATTAAACTTATGAGTCACACTATGAAACTGTGGGAGAGGATAATTGACAATAGGCTAAGGAGAGAAACAACAATATCAGAGAACCAATTAGGTTTCATGCCTGGGAGGTCAACTATGGAGGCGATTTTCCTTGTAAGACGATTGTTAGAGAAATATAAAGAAAAGAAAAAAAATCTTCATATGGTATTCGTAGATTTAGAAAAAGCATATGATAGGGTCTCTAGATATGTTCTTTGGTGGGTTCTAGAAAGAAAAAGAGTGCATGCTAGATGCATAGACACTATTAAGGATATGTATGATGGAGTAGTAACTAGTGTAAAGATATTTGGAAGAGCTACAAAATAATTTTCCATTACGATAGGACTACATCGAGGATCGGATTTAAGCCCATATCTATTTACTTTAGTTATGGATGAACTAACTAGACATATTCAAGAGGATATACCATGGTGTATGTTATTTGCAGATGATATTGTCTTAGTGGATGAAACTAAAGATGGAGTGAATAGGAAATTAGAACTCGGAGGAATACATTAGAATCTAAAGGCTTTAAGTTGAGTAGGACGAAAACTGAATACATGCACTGTGAGTTTGGAAACACTAGACATCGAGATGACGGTGTGGTAAAATTAGGGGAAGTAGAAGTTCCAAAGGTAAATCACTTTAAATACCTATGATCAATCATACAAAATGATGGTACCATTGAGAATGATGTCACACATAGAATTCAAGCTGGATGGAAGAAATGGCGGAGTGCAACAGGGGTGATTTGTTATCGACATGTTTCTACTAAGTTAAAATGGAAATTTTATAGGACCGCAATTAGGCCAGCTATGCTTTATGGAAGTGAATGTTGGGCGGTAAAGCAACAACAATTACATAAAGTGAACGTAGCATAAATGAGGATGCTTAGGTGGATGTATGGTAAAACTTGTAAAGATAGAATAAGAAATATATAAATTCAAAGACAAGTAGGAGTTGCACCAATTGATACAAAGATTAGGGAAGGGCGGTTGCGATGGTTTGGTCACCTGCAAAGACGGCCTACAAATGCCCCAACTAGAAAACTTGACTCAATAGAAACTGTAGAAATTCGATGAGGTAGGGGAAGACCAAAGTTAACATGGGATGCATTAATTAAAAGGGATTTGAATAGTTCGTAAAGCTCACCATCAATTGCACTTAATCGAGCACAATGAAAAAGTTTGATCCATTTAGCCGACCTCAGTTAATTTAGGATTGAGGCTATGTTGTTGTTGTTGTTGTTGTTGTTGTTGTTGTTGTTGTGTATATATATATATATATAAGTCAAATAAAAAAGAAAGTTAAGAAGCTACCTCCTTTCACCATTCTAATTTTTTAATTTTCTCAATTTTCTTATCTTTCAATATTTATTTATTTCTATTATTGATTGTCCCAAAAGATGTAATTATATATTATGTATGCATCTATTAATAAAAAGTCGGAGAAGAGAGAAAGTTAAGAAGCTACCTCCTCTCACTATTCTAATTTTCTAATTTTTTCAGTTTTTTTATTTTTTGCTATTTATTTATTTCTATTATCGATTGTCTCAAGAGATATAATTATATATTATTTGTGCATCTATTAATAATTAATAATGGTTATATTATCGATGAATGAATTAATAGAATAAGTACGTTCTACTCAAAACTATGGGCAAATACATGGAATGAAATGTAGTACAAGTTTTTTTAAAATCATGAGCAGATACATGGAATTCAGTATAGTGTAAGTTTTATTCCCCCTATAAATTTCACCCCCATCTATTGTTCTAAGCTGTAATTCTCCTACATCCAATTTGATGAAATTTTGGGGAGTGCTTAGCCATCGTCTGGGTTTTTTTTTCTCTCCAGGTGTACATTTTTATAGGGTTCCTTACGATTGAAGGGATGCACAAGAACCATGGGTTAGCTTATGCACGATGGTTTCCCCATAATTTTGTAACTTTTCTGCTTTTGCTTATATATATACTTCCATTTGATCAAAAAAAAAAAAAAGAACCAGAAAAAAAAGTACAATTCCACATAGTTCATTCATTTCATTTTTATACATTTACTAAAAATGAAAATACTAGAATGACACCCCTAATAACACCTTAGGTGACGCCCTTATGACGTGGCAAGCGGGTCCTACGTAAAAATAAGTGTGCGCGAAATGGTTCTTAGTGCATAACACGCGTTGTGTGTATCTCGAAGCACACATGACGGCTTCGATGAATGTAGGCCAACACGTCACACCACATTTTTACGTAGTATCCACCTGCCACGTCATAGGGTGTCACTCGAGTTGTCATTTAGGGTGTCATTCTAGCATTTTTCTATCAAAATATGGTGTTGTTTTGAATTCAGCACTTGAACGAAAGGTTTAAATGTTTACCTTTACTAGTGTAATTTTTAGTATTGGGCAAATGATATAGTCATAACCTAAGATATCGATGTGAACATTTAGTTAAGGACGTAAAATAATTTAACAAACCTTTTATTATATAGTTTCAATAACACAAGCACGAAGCGTAGGGAAACAACTAGTTTTGTAATAGAGCTCAAATATATACTCATGTCATGAAAACTGCATGTTCACCATTAGATTACTACAAAATTTTAATTTAATGGTAAATAATGTTGCATATTTAATGTGTTTTATATTAAATGCATAATAAATGTCATATATTTAGGTTTTATTGCAGCATCACATTTTATATATACTGTATTAATTTTGAGTTTGTTGTAAATTGAGTTGGAACTTGCTGAGGACTAAATAAGGAAAATAGAAGACTAAGAACTTCTACTACTACAAAGGAGAAGAGAAAAAATGAGATAGTAGGAATGAGAAGTTCTTCATTCAACTTGGTGTGTGAATTACAATGTGGTTGACACCCTTTATATAAGTCATTTAGTGATGATGATAATTGTACTTATACAATGTGTACAAGTTATACATACATTACAAGTCATACAACACTTCACAAGCAACATAGGCAATACATGGAAGAGTTGGTGTATATTGGAGATGATAACAAGTTACATGAAGTGTGAGAGCCATGTTTGATGTTATAATTCAATGTGAGAACCATGCTTCACAATATAGTCATCCACATGCACAAGTGTTCATCCATTTCATAACACTCCCCCTTGAATGAAACTTGTTGAACGAATGTGTCTCGTTAAACTATAGAAACCCCGTGGGAAAAATCTAGTACAGGAAAAGAGTATAATATTGCTTTGTAGTATAATATTTGTTGATTGCCTCATTAAAAACTTTTCTAGGAAGACCTAGTGGGACAAAACCATAACTAAGGAAATGAGTGCAACACTTTGATACACTTAAAGAGAATATAAATATACCTCATTAAAAACTCTACTAGAAAACCCGGTGGGAAAAAATCTAGTTAGGAAAAAGAGTACATTAATTGCTCTCATAAATCTCTTTTTTTATATGGAGTATAATAATGTTAGGATTGTCTCATTAAAAACCTTGCTAGGCAATTGGGATAAAACCATAACTAATGAAAAAAAGAGGACAATGCACTAATCAATAACTCTTTTTTATTCTCCCTCTTATGTTGACATGAGTGAAACATCTTATTATTTTGCGACAAACCTTTGCAAACCCAAGACTTTCTTTTCGAATAAATGATATGATGGACAACTATTTTATTTGGAAAATACTTGATTTCTAAATCAAGGCTAAATCTTATTTTTCTCAAGATCTTCCATCTTAAATTCCCTTTTCATTGATTTGAATGATATAATGATGTCGTCGTGATTTCTCATAATATTTAAATCATCAATATACAATGATATTATAATGAAGACATAAACCCAAAAGATATATTAAATACTTACTAAAGAATTCTTATATCGTCAGTATTTTATTTATTTTTACTCCTACCTTATTTTTTAAGGGTTTGTGTCATTCGAACCAGCTTGTCTTTTACGCCTTAAGCGTCTCGTTGTTTCTCCTACATTTATTTGCACATGGACATCACTTTCTCGCGAACTTTTAATGCTGAAACATACAATTGTCACTCTTTTATATATAGTACTTGCATCAAACAATTGATTCATAACTTATTGCTAATGAATGATCCTTCGAACTTTAAGTTCATATTAATTTATACATGGCTCATAATACAACAAATTTGATGTAATTTAATGTGTTTCAAGCAATTCCACGTCATTCCTTTTGAGTTGGCTTATATCTCCCCATAATGATGGGAGAATTGTTTTATCAAACTGACAATTAGCAAAACTTGTTATAAATAAATTCCATGTTAGGGACCCAAGATCTCTTATAATATGATTGATGGAGAGTTAAATCAATATAAGTATCCTATTGATATTCCTTAAGATAATCACCAGTTCAATAAACAATGTCCATGCAAATTTATGATATTTTCGCATAATTGATGATTTTAGAAGATCACATAGATCTTTCCACATTATGAATATTATTTAATTTATGATGACATTTGTTTTAATGTGCCTTATATATTCCAAAAGTTAAAGCCATGAATTTTATACTCAGATTAAATCATAATCATATAGAGAAATTTCTTGTTATTTTGAGTAAGCTTATTTTGAACAATGCATTAACAATATAATTGTTGTACCATATATTGTCTGAACGTTAGTCTCAGTTAAGTTCAAATATATATATATAATATGCATGTAGTACAATACACAAGCAATAAACTCATCGCTTATATTTAGCTCATGATTTGAACACATCTCGATGTGCCTATTTTATCGAGCCATTTTCAATGATAAAATTCATAATTTTTCCTTTGATTTTGAAGGCATGGTAAAAGTCATAAAAATACTCGGGTATATATATATATATGACAATCTTTTGGCAAAATAGCCTTTCATTTGTGACAAAAAATATCATAGTGATGAGCACTCAATGTCAATAATTATTTGTCATTTCTAGTGGTGCACCACTTTTATTCTTACTTTTAGTAGAATTATCAATACGACCTTTACCAGATCTTTTCATCTTTTTCACGTCCATAAATTTGTTATTGCAATCATGATCATAATATGCAACATATGCTTCTTAATTTGAAGTTGAACCAATTGTGCGAGATAGATATTATATTTTATCTCATTATTTTACTCAGCTACCATGAGACAAGATATCAATCCTTAATTTTTGTTGGATTGACGTGCACACTCAATATTTGTTGCAGCAATAAATCGATGCGGGTCACATAACCTTTTTATTGTCTCATCAGTCATATTTCCACAAAACCTCAACATAGAGGTAATTAAGATTGCGGAATTATAATTGATATTTGATTGATTAAATTTTATAGCTTGAAAACCAACCACTCATTTTGAGCTTTTTGGGGCATTATCTTTTTTGATATTTATATATATATATATATATATATATATATATATAACTTCATAAAGATAAAAGATGTAAAGTGGAATATTCAATTTTTAAGTCTCTAAAGAGACATTGACGATGATTGTGTACAACATACAGTATTGCATAAATGCTAGTTTTATTCATAATTTGTAATATTTAATTGTCATGGCAAGAATTATAATAAGGTAACAAATTTAACAATAGTTGATTGATATTTTGAAAGTAGATTTAATATAAAATAATTTTCTCTTTTCTTTTATGTAAAAAACATAACATATAATTAAGTATATGTTCACAACTTGATTCATTAATAAACAAATGTATTATTCGTATGAGTTGGTGGGACAACCTTCAGGTTGGGTATTGAGACAAAATCTACTTAATATCATGCCTTCTCGAACGGGATAACTCGTCTCCCTTTCTTTACCGAGGATAAAGCTTACCCACTATCAACTCAAATTTATAGTATTGTTTGTATTATAAAATCAAGGATAGAGTATAACTAATCATTTGTAGTATAGCGATAAAACTAGTTATGTCACATATTGACATTTGATTTCTGATGTAGAAGATCATACAAAACGCAACTACAAAGCGTACTTTTGCAGTAGGTGATGTTATATGCATAGTATATGAATAAAGTATACATATATAAGTGATGCATGTAATAAAAGAAAGCAACCATGATAACATGGAAATGAAATTGAACTTGTTTAAATTAACAAAAGTTAGACCTTTCTAGCTTTGTTTTCTTAGCAAGTCTTCTTGAACTTCAAGATCTTCTTTATACTAGAGCAAGCTCGTGCTGATAATGTGTTGTAAATTGAGTTGGAACTTACTAAGTACTAAAGAAAGAAAATAGAAGACTAAGAACTTCAATAGGAGATTATTAGCTGGAGATTATCTCAATAATGCGAAAAATATCGTAAATTTGCACAAACATCCTTTATCGAACTGAATTTTTTTATTAGCTAGAAATTATCTTAAGGCAAATCAATAGGAAACTTATATTGATTTAACTCTCCATTAATTATATTATAAGATGTCTTGGATCCCTAATAGGGAATTTATTTATATCAAGTTTTGTCAATTGTCACTTTGATGAAGCAGTTTTCCCACCATTAGAGGGAGATATAAGCCAATTCAAAAGAAATGACGTGAAATTGCTTGAAACACATCGAGTTCCATTAAATTTGTTGTATTATGATCCATGTATAAATTAATATGAACTCGAAGTTCAAATGATCATTCAATAGCAACAAGTTATGAATCAATTACTTGATGCAAGTACTATATACAAAAGAGTGGCAATTATATGCTTCAACATTAAATGGTTCATATAGAGAAAACGATGTCCATGTGCAATAAAATGCACAAGATGTCTAACCCATCTGAACATGAGGGGGAGAATCAAAATGAGTTATTGGTTAGTGTATTGCACTTTTTTGCCATTGCTATGGTTTTATACCACTGAGTTTTCTTTGCAAAGGTTTTTAATGAGACAATTCTAACAATATTAAAACTTTGTATCTAGATTTGATTAGTGTATTGCACTCTTTTCCTTTCGCTATGATTTTATCCCACTGGGTTTTCCTAGCAAGGTATTTAATAAAGCAATCTAAACATTATTATACTTCATATAAAATAAAATAAAAAATAAATTATAAGAGCAATTAATGTGCTCTTTCTCTTATACTAGATTTTTCCCATGGGGTTTTTTAGTAGAGGTTTTAATGAGACATTTATGTTATCTCTAAGTGTATCAATGTGTTGCACTTTTTTCCTTAGCTATGATTTTGTCCTATTGGGTTTTCCTAGCAAGGTTTTTAATGAGGCAATCAATAAATATTATACTACAAAGTAATATTGTCACGACCCCAGTTCCCCACGACACTGGGCCCCGCCCGGCCTAAACCCACGTGGACTGCATGACACGTGACACGTATACTTTACGAGTCGTTACAAATATTATGCTCTTTTTCCTGTATTAAGTTTTTCCCTATAGAGTTTTTTTCTAGTAGAAGTTTAACGAGACACATTCTTTCAACAAGTGTCATCCAAGGGGGAGTGTTATGAAATGGATGGACACTTGTGCATGTATGTGACCACATTATGAAGCATGGTTCTCACATTGAATTGTAACATCAAGCATAACTCTCACACTTTATGTATTTTAATTTGTAATCCTCTCCAATATGCACTAACTCTTTCATGTATTGTCTATGTTGCTTGTGATGTGTTGTATAACTTATGGTAAATGTATAACTTGTACACATTGTATAAGTACAATTATCATCATTACCAAATTACCTATACAAAGGGTGTCAACTTCATTATAATTCATACACCAATGTATGAATAAAATCTCTACATTTTCATCTCTAGCTCTTTTCTCTCTTGTCTCATCTTCTCTACTTGTTTTGTTAATTCTTAATTTATATCTTTTGTACTTTAGTCTCTATTAAATTTAATTTAAGTTGTAGTTGACTTATAATTTAGTTTACAACGGAGTTCATGATTTTATGTTGTTTTGTTGCAAAATTCCCAGCTGATGATTTCAATCAACTTACTAATCAAATGAAAACGATAGCGTAATCATGATGGGACATGGGCGTTGTTGGGAAGCGCGACATCGCACGCACTCGGTACGTTTGGTGATGTTTTCTCCTACCATTTTCCGATCCAATATATAACGATAAAAAGATTGTGAGATCATGAGAGCTGTCAATCAGGTGGAGTTGCCGACATGAAACATCCAAGTGATCGAGGACTTTTAATTTGGTCACGTGTTGGAAATAATGGGCAAGATATAGTGGATAGGATAAGAGAGATGATGACATCACGGAAACTTATAGTATAAAATAGGGGGCTATTCTATAATCTATACATGTGAATTTAATTATTCAATGCCAACGACCACTCAGCTAGTTGACATGCGGTTCGACACAATTAACCTGCTAGCGTGACTTAATGTTGACATGTAACTCACGCACTCGATATGTACTATCGATACGCCTCAACCTCAAAATGCATGCACAAGATATATCGCAAGGGAGCACAGCGCACGTTGGCGCCTGTTGGTACTAGAGCGTGTTAACATTTTCAATTTTATAAGAAGCGTGCGGACTAGGGCTGGCAAAATGTGTTCGATCTTATTTGTTCAGTTTTATCCGGTCCCATTTTAAATGGAACCGGACAATCTTTTTTTAACAAATATACGAGTTCGGATAATGTTTTATGTCCGTTTAAAAATACGGGACCGAATCTGGGCAAAAGTTTTTAAAAAATGGATACCCGTTAGTGATTAATTTGAAGGGCATATTTGTAATTTCACTATGAAATTAACCTAATTTCACTCTCACTGCCTCACTCACTGGTTCACGAATCACACTTCACAGTTCACACAAGCACGGAAGCACCTCACGGTCCTCACCTCTCACTCTCACAACTCTCACCGCCATCTCTCTCAGACTCTCACGCTCTCTCGACTCTCTCTCACCAAACCGGCAAACCCTCTCCCACCCTCTCGCCGTCGCCAGACTCGCCGTCTCGCGCTCGCCGTCTCGCACCGCTAGTCAGCCTAGTCGGGCGTTGCCGGCTCCTCCATCGCTTCGTCTCCCATTTCTCCCACCGACTCGACGGCGCCAAGCAATTCCTCGAAAACGCCCTCCTCTCTCACTTCCCTCGACCGCGGCGCCACCTCCACCACTCCTCCTTCGCCTCCTTGTCCTCCCACTACCAGCACCTTCACAGCCTCACAGGTATTGATATTAATTTGATTAATTGTTGTTATGAGAATTAATTCTTGTTGTTTTCCTTAACGGGTATGTTTATTTTTGAGAGTACAAAAATGGGTTTTGATTTAATTTGGTTATGGTGAATGTTTTGATGTTGAATTTGGTGGTGTTGTGCATTTGCATATGAGAACCCTAGCTTTCAGTCTTGCTTATCTCATATACGACCTGATGTGTTGCCTCTTTGACAGCCATTTTAGTGTTGAAAACTCTGTCCATCATTTGGTCAGCATTGTTGGTATTGGGGCTGGCCTTGCTTATCAACGGGTGAGTATTGAATTTTTCGAGTGATGTACGTTCTGATGTGCGTTCTGTGATATACGTTTTTTAATGCAATTTGTTATGGTGTCAACTAATTGGTGACTTGTAGTTGTAGACTTGTAAGTTGTAGTTGAAGGTTTTTTTTTAAATAATTGATAAATAAAATATTTAATCATATTTAAAAATAAAAAACGGACAAAACGGGAGCCGTATGTTTTACAAACATACAGGACTGGACAAAAAAAATATTGTCCGTTTAAAAAACGGGACCGAGTCCGAGCACCAAATTTAATAATTTTAAAAATGAATGTCCGGTCTCGTTTATGTCCGTTCTCGGATTTTTGCCAGCCCTAGTGCGCACAGCCCCAACCAACAATTTGAGGTCCCACATCATCCCGCCTTTGTTTTTGCGTGCATGGTTTACTAATTAAGCTGCACCACCACTTACTAGGTCTCTACACACCTAACATTGTACGCTATCATCTTTATAATTACTACAAATCCCTTAGTCATCGAGAAGTTATTTAAAATGATATCTAGAAACGCAACCCATATATACAATTAATATTGAGAAATAGAGAGAGTGAGAGGTATAGCGTCTAGATTCATCCTAGTTATATATATATATTGTTTTCATTTCGTTTTCCTAGCTACACTTGTCGAGTACCAAACAAACCTATCAATTTACACCAAAAAAAATAAAATAAAAAATCAACCTATCAATAGTTATTTATCAGTCTGGTCCAACATATATAATATGAGTCCGCGAATTGATTTTAATATTTACGACTTTTGAGTATAACATGCATATAGTAAATTCAAGGGGTGTTTTCTCTTAAAGTTAAAATTAATTTGATGAGGAGCTAAAAAAGATTCGTATACCCGCGGAAGTGAACTTGCTAGTTGAAATGTCGTTAGGTTACAAATATTAATGCACCTTGCACCACCTCTTCAAAATTTTCAACTGAAAAGCACAACCTTGTCAAAGTCCCATTAATTAAAATCTTGCAGCTACTTGAAAGACTATTCAATACGCATTTTGCGCACTGCTATCCAAATTTTTTAGCTTAAATTTTGTTGATTAGAAATAAACAATGTCTTGCTTCCACCAAGGTTCGACTTATGACTTTTTACTCTCAAATCTCGTATCAAGCCATTGGGGCACCCTATTGGTTTGTACCCAAATCTCTTACTTAAGTATCTAAGTTTAATTTATTTGTTGTAAATTCAACGTAGATTGGCAAATTTTCATATTCCTTAAACATGGTCCAAAACTCGTAGAGAAGAACTTGAAAACAAGACGAAGTGACCCTTTGAGGTGTTGTCTTCACCCAAAAAAAAAAGAAAAGAAAACGATATTTCTTGATTTTTCGACCAGTTCGGAGTATTAGATCCATGAAATTGATCTTGGAGTATTAGATCCATGAAATTGATCTTGATTTTACAAGTGAAGTGTTATAATCCTTTTGTAGTGATTGTCTTGGACTCTGTGGGGGTAAGGCCCATCAGGCTACTGCCTTTAGACAACAAATTAGAAAGTCCAAGTTTAATAGGCCCACCCACCCTTTGTGGACCTCGAACTTAAAAGTTTAGTGGCCCTTCTCCAGCTCTAAGGGTGTTTACCCTAGCATAGAAATAGATCCTTGACGACGACAACAACAACATAAAAATAAATAAATAAATAAATAAAAATAAAAAATTCACCAACTTAGACACAATAAAAGATCACCATGTCTCTTAATTAGTAAGTTGAATTTGAGTATGGAAACACTAACATTGGGACTCGAGCCAAGGAGAACTAAGAGTAGTCGAATGATACGGATATCGGGTGATTAAGATAAAAAAGAAAAAGGAAGCGGCTATTCACACCCCACTTTTTGCTTCTTGTACCCTATTACTTCGTTGTATCTCATTTTTAAATTTTTTTATTGCATTTACTTCACTATTTGCAAAATTATTTTGAAACTACCTCACCCTCAACAAATGTTATTCCATCTCCTACCTTCACCCCAGTACTCATCAATCCTCTCAATTTCTCGATTTTAGTCATCGTAGAACACTTGTACTCGGTCACCAAGTGTTGTAGGAGTGTTTTTTCGTTGACCAAGGTCGGATCTTGTCATATCGTGTTCTAGAAATGAAGAAGTGTCGTTCGCCGATTTTGAACACATAGGGGTCGAGACCTCTAAAAATGTATCGGCTCCGACCGAGGCCTCTAAAAATGTAAAGGGCGACTTCAACAGAGACCTTTTGGAGGTTCTTGCCGACTCCGACTGAGATTGCAAAAAGAACTCGGCCTTAATGGGTGACATAAGGATCCAACTGAGACCTCTTCATAGGTGTGTCGGAGACTTCTTTAAAGGTGTCGGCCCTGTGTGTTCGACACCTCTTTAAAGGTGTCGACCCAGTGTGTTCGACACCTCTTCAAAAAGGTCGTCCTTGTGTGACTGACACCCGCGGGCAATAAGAACGAAAAAAAAAAAAAAAAAATCAAAACTCTTAAAAAATAAATAATAATGACAAAAAATAGTGGGTTTTGCTCGGAATTGCTTGATATTTTTTATTCTATCAAAATTTTACACCTAAAATGCAAGAATCAACCCCCAAATCAAAGCATTAAACCCAACAACAAAACCACAAATAATAGTGACTCAAAAAATTGAAAAACCCTGAAAAAAACTCTCAAAATCGACACTGAAAGAGATGAGGAATGCACCCACGGCATCGAATCAATCTGATTTTGCTCAGATTTTGTCGATTTTGAGTAGGTGGTGATAATAAGATTTGAGAGGGGTGACAGGGGTATGGGTGAGTGGGGTGAGTAGGGTATGAGTAAATGAAAACCCTTTTATATGGAGGGGTAATTGAGCCATTTCACTAGGGGTTGAAAAAAAAATTCAAAAATAAAGTATGAAAGCAAAAATTTAGGTGTGAATAGCTGCTTCAACAAAAAAAAAGAAATAGATCTAATACATGAAACAAAAATCATCAAGAAATTGATTACATACAATCAAAAGTTAAATAGAATCATAAATGTATGTGTTAGAGATCACAGTACTACTACTACAAGTTCTTCAGCTCAAGGTCACAGTGGTACATCTCATGTTCACGAGACAGGGGAATTTGGTCACGATAGCACGATTCACTCGGTTCATGTTAATGAGACAGGGAAGTTTTGATCTGTTGTAACAAATTGTTAATTAAGTTCGGTAAGTCTCGTTAGTTTGTTAGGATAGTTAGGAGGTTATGACAGTTGTGAATTTGTTGTAAAGTCATTGTAAATTAGTTAGGACAGTTAGGAGGTTGTTGTAAGGTTGTTATTTCAGTTAGGCTGTTTGTATGAATGTCTATAAATAAGACAATCCTTGTAATCATTTGATCATTCAATACAATCTCGTTTTTCTCTCTTTTGATTGTTGTTCTTGTTGTTCTTCTTAGTGTGATTAGTGTATTCACTCATTAGTGAATACTTTACATGGTATCAGAGCTGGATCGACCTACAATGGCGGAAGGAAGCTCATCTGAAGGAGACTTTGGCAGTCTAAGCACATTTGCTGATGTTACAGCAATAGCCAAATCTCTCAATTTCAACTTACCAACGAAGCTTGATGAAGGTAACTATATATATTGGAAAGTGCAAGTTAAAGCTGCCATTAGAGCTCTAGGATTGGAGTTTTTCATTGAAAACAAAAGAGCTTCAGTTACAACAGACTCATCTATAACAGATGAAGTCCTAAGTAGGTGTGACAATCTGCTTATGGTTTGGTTGTTTTCAAACATTAGCAAAGATGTTATAGGACATGTCACATAATGTGAGTCCTCTTTTGAGATTTGGAAAACATTGGAAAGTTTGTTTGCTCAATCATCTATGGCACGAGTTCTTCAACTCAAGAAGAAGATGAACAATGTCAAGAAAGGTTCATCTTCAATTTCAGAATTTGTTCTTACTATTAAAACAATAGTTGCTGAATTGATATCAATAAATCAAGTGATTACTGAATCTGATATGATTCAATCAATATTAAGTGGTCTTGGTCATGAATTTGATCATGTTGTTGTGTTAATTGCTTCTCAAAAAGCAAATATGTCATTACAAGATGCACAATACATGTTGATGATGCATGAGCAGAGAATAGAAGACTTAAATCAAGGTTCACAAACTGATATGAACAATTTCTCAGCAAATTTTGTTGACAGTAGTGACAAGAAGTCACAAGGTATGAAAGGTAGTTCTATACACTTTCAAAATAGATCTAACAATGGTTTTCGATGTGGTTTCAAGAATCGTGGAGGAAAGACTGGAAATAGAGGAAAGGTTTTTTGTCAATTGTGCTATAAACATGGACATATGGCTCTTCAGTGTTATCACAGATTTGATCAATCATTTTTTGGTCCTCAAGGCCAGAATTCTGCTCAATCCAGACGTCCTGTTACACAGTCTCACTATCAAATGCCTCAGAATGCTCAAGCAATGATCAACCAACAAATGATCCATCAACAACCAGCTCCTCAAGCAATGATCAATCATTTTCAAGGCATGATGGTGACTCCTGAGAATGTTGTTGATCCAAACTGGTATATGGACAGTGGAGCTTCTAGTCACATGACATCTGATGGATCAGCTCTACACAATAAAACTGAATACAAAGGTGATCAGTTAGTTACTGTTGGTAATGGTTAGTTGTTAAAAATTTCTCATACTGGTAATGCTGTGATTCATTCAAATTCAGTTCCTTCTCTTCCTTCTCTTCAACTAAAAGATGTTCTTCTTGTTCCAAAAATAGCCAAGAATCTTATAAGTGTTTCAAAGCTTACTTGTGATAATAATGTCATTACTGAATTTACTCCTTCTTCTTTCTCTGTTAAGGACAAGAATTTGAAGACAACATTGCTTCAAGGAGTGCTTCATAATGGCTTATATTATCTTCCAAAGGCTAGTTCTTTTCCATCTAGTTCTGTTTCTTCTGTTTCACCTGCTTATTCACCTAAGTCTTGTACTACTTCACTTGTGAGTTCTGTTACTACTGATGTATGGCATGCCAGACTAGGACATCCATCTAGTTCAGTGTTACAAAAAGTTTTATCTTCATTAGACAATACTATAAATAAATCTTGCATATCCTTTTGTAACTCTTGTAAAATAGCAAAGATGCACAAACTTCCTTTTCAGTCTTGCAATATAACTGCTACTAAACCACTTGAGCTGGTTTACTCTGATCTTTGGGGTCCTTCTCCATTGCTGTCCTCTCAAGGTTCAAGGTATTACATAGTTTTTGTTGATGCCTTTAGTCGTTTTACATGGTTCTATCCTCTCAAGTTAAAATCAGATGCATATGCTGCTTTTCTACATTTTATTAAACAGGCTGAATTACAACTTAACTCTAAGTTAAAAAAATTTCAATCTGATATGGGCCTTGAATATAAACCAATTGAGAAATTTTGCAATGCATCTCGGTATTATTCATCGTTACTCTTGTCCATATACACATCAACAAAATGGAGTTCCCGAAAGAAAACATAGATCTATTGTTGAGATGGGACTTACTCTTCTTGCTCATTCAAAACGCCCTTTTCATTACGGGAAGAGGCATTCATAATCTTGTTTTTCTTATAAACGACTTACCATCTGTTGTTCTTGGTTTTAAGTCTCCATATGAGGTATGTTTTTGTAAACTACCCGATTATTCTTACTTTAAATCTTTTGGTTGTGCTTGTTATCCAAATCTTCTTGCCTACTCTCATCATAAGTTCAATTTTCGATCTTCTAAATGTGTCTTTATTGGTTACATCCTAGGCATCATGGTTACAAGTGCTTACATTCAAATGGCAAGATTTATATCTCACGAGATGTTATATTCAATGAAGAAGACTTTCCTTACTCTAATATTTTTTCGTCTAATCAAACTTCATCCTCTTCTTATTCTAGTCTTCCTTTATCTGCTATGCAATATTGTCCTATTTCTTCATCTTCACAACATTCTGTTTCAAATTCTTCTTCATTAGATACTTCAAATTCTCCTCTTTCTAGTCTACCACCAGCCTCTACTCCTGTTGTTTCCTCAGCTCCTACTGATCATTTTTTATCTTTTGTTCCTACTGAATTACCTACTGCTCCACAGCCTTCTATTACCAAAACTAATATTAACACTCACCATATGCTAACTAGAAGTAAAACTGGTGTTTCTAAATCAAAGGCACTAGTTGTTACTTCTCCATATGCCTTGATACATTCTCTAAATGAACCTACATCTGTTAAAGTTGCTCTTACTGATCCAAAGTGGTATTCAGCTATGACTGATGAATTAAAAGCATTGGATAATAACAATACTTGGACATTGGTTCCTCCATCATCTGATATGAGTATTGTTGGTTGTAAGTGGGTTTTTCGAGTTAAAACTACACCTACTGGTGCTATTCAGAGATATAAGGCAAAACTGGTTGCTAAGGGGTTTCATCAGATACCTGGACTAGGTTTTGGAGATACTTTTTCTCCTGTCATTAAACCTTCCTCTCTTCGTATTATGTTTACTCTTGCTGTTACTTATCAGTGGCCTATCAAGCAGATTGATGTGAATAATGCTTTTCTTAATGGTGATCTTGATGAAGAAGTATTCATGAGTCAACCTGAAGGTTTTGTTAGCAAGCAATATCCACATTATGTTTGTAAACTAAACAAAGCCTTATATGGTCTCAAGCAGGCTCCTCGAGCATGGTTTTCTAAGCTGAAAATAGCTTTACTTGATTGGGGTTTTAAAAATAGTTCAGCTGATGTTAGCTTCTTTTTTCAAAGGACCGAATCTTCTGTTCTCATGCTTCTAGTATATGTTGATGATATTCTCATTACTGGTTCCAATCCATTACTAATCCAGCAACTTATTACATGGTTGAATTCCAAATTTTCTCTCAAATCTTTGGGTGATGTGGATTTCTTTCTTGGTTTTGAAGTTCACAGAGACTCTACTGGATTATATTTGTCTCAACATAAGTACATTCTTGATCTTCTCAAGAGGACTAACTTATTGGATTCTAAACCAATGTCTTCACCTTATTCTGTTGGAGTTAAACTCAGTGCAACTGAAGGAATTCCTTTTTCTGATCCTACATTGTATAGGAGTACATTGGGTGCTCTGCAGTATCTTACCTACACTCGTCCTGATCTAAGTTTCATAGTTAATAAACTTAGTCAGTTTCAACAACATCCTACTGATCTTCATTGGGCTGCTGTCAAACGAGTTCTTCGATTTTTGAAATCTTCTCTTGCAACTGGCATTGTTTTTCGTCCTGCTTCTTCTTTGTCAATTGAAGTTTTTACTGATTCTGATTGGGCTGGTGATGTTGATGATAGACGTTCTACAAGTGGAGTTTGTGTTCTTCTTGGTGGCAATCTTATTACTTGGTATTCTAAGAAGCAATCAGTTGTAGCACGATCTAGTACTGAGGCTGAATATCGTGCATTGGGTTTGGGTGTTACTGATATATTATGGACATCATCTCTACTTCGTGAGCTTGGTTCTCATTGTTCTACCAAGCCTATTCTTTGGTGTGACAATACTAGTGCTCGGGCATTGGCTTTGAATCCTGTTTTTCATGCTAGAACCAAACACATTGAGATTGATGTTCATTTCTTAAGGGAAAAACTTGCAACTGGTCTTGTTGAGCTTCGGTATATACCAACTGATCATCAATCAGCTGATTTGTTCACCAAGGTTTTGTCTACTCCTCGATTTCATTTTCTTTCATCCAAACTGAATCTAGTTCCTTCTCATAGGTTCAGTTTGAGGGGGCATGTTAGAGATCACAGTACTACTACTACAAGTTCTTCAGCTCAAGGTCACAGTGGTACATCTCATGTTCACGAGACAGGGGAATTTGGTCACGATAGCACAGTTCACTCGGTTCATGTTAATGAGACAGGGGAAGTTTTGATCTGTTGTAACAGCTGTTAATTAAGTTCAGTAAGTCTGTTAGTTTGTTAGGATAGTTAGGAGGTTATGACAGTTGTGAATTTGTTGTAAAGCTATTGTAAATTAGTTAGGACAGTTAGGAGGTTGTTGTAAGGTTGTTATTTCGATTAAGTTTGTTTGTATGAATGTCTATAAATAAGACATTCCTTGTAATCATTTGATCATTCAATACAATCTCGTTTTTCTCTCTTTTGATTGTTGTTCTTGCTGTTCTTCTTAGTGTGATTAGTGTATTCACTCATTAGTGAATACTTTACAGTATGTATAGAATCATAAATGTGTATATGATGTTTCATAGTTTTTTTGGGAGTTGAACTCACAACCTCTCAAAACATTGCCTTTTGGCAAGTGATATCGCTGCCATCTCACCTGAGATACTTTGGCATCGAACCCCAACCTCTTACACAATTATCTCATATCATATGAGTCACCCACTTGATTGGTCATTACCTGAGGTATATAATCCTCTACAAGGACACCTAATTAATTATAGTGGTCCTTTAATTAGATGCACTTGAAACACGTGTACACACATCTTGATGCAAAATTCAAAGGACCGCAAGGTCCACAACTAAGTGTTAAATGCAGGTGTAAAAGTCGGTCGATCAATCATTTTCCATTCTTAAAACACATAGAGACATTGTAGTAATTCCATGTTGTTGCGAGGCCCAAAGTAGAAACTAAGACCAATTAAATTCCGATGGGTTGACCGAACGATAAGTGGAGCTCAGAATTGTGTGTTTTAGGCGCACGGTTTCGATCAGGTTCAATTTTCAGCTATGTCACGATTGTCTAGACCACTAAGGTACACTCAGACCGATTGCACCTGGGTCTTGTAGAAATGGTCAAGCCCGCCTAGATACATACATATCAAAAAATAAAAATAAAAATAAAGGATCAATTACAACAGAAACCTTACTCAGCTGTGATTTGATCATTTGCATTTCATTAGTATGTATTGAAACAACTAGTTAGTGCTTGAAATTAATATATATATATATATATATAATTTCTCATTCACCTTTCTAGTTCAAACCACTTTTGTGTAATGTCGTCTTTTCTTCAAGATATGAATAAAATGCACATATTTAGATTTCCCCCGACCTCGTAATGTCGTCTTTTCTTCAAGATATGAATAAAATGCACATATTTAGATTTCCCCCGACCTCGCAATGACCGAAATCTTGTCTACGAGGTAGGAAGTGTTTCCCCTGAAAAAGCATACATATTTAAACTATATACATGTCAAATAAAGCTTTTAATAAACAATGTTTGCAATTAAGATTTTGTTTTTCCGCCCCCCCTTGATCGAGGGGTAATTTTATTCCTACAACAAGCTTACTAACGTATCATATATAGTAGATCCACAAAAATCGAACATTGTTCATCCCGATGGAAACAGAGTCGGTATTAAGTATTTAAAGGCCCAAAGCGAAATTATAATTTGAAGTCCCTAAAAGAAAATGCTTATATAACTCACAAAGACACACACTTATTAGTGTCCTTTGATTTTTTGCATTGATGTGTGATGTATGCACCTCGATATGTATTTAAGGAGCACCGACAAGAATGCATCTTTAGCGCACGTGTTTTGTAGGTTACATTAGTATTACCTACCTGCCTCTCAATTATAAATGTGTGAAAAATAAAAAACGAATCCTTGCGAACTACGTAAAATGATGCAAACCACTCAAGAAATTGCAATTGATGCCCAAATTTCTCAAGCCATCTTCAGAATATTTAAAATTAAGTTATGAAAGTTAATCATATATACTTGAAAAAAAAAGAGAGTAAAGTCTAGCTATACTAACAAAATTCAAAGGAGAAAATAAGTTAGACCGACAAAGAGAATAAGTTGAAATAAAAAATTAAAATTTATTTTGAAAAATACATACATAATTAATTTGCTAACTAATATATAACATTATATCACTTACTCAGCAATAACTTTTTTAAAACAATTAACAATTAAAAAAAAAAAAAGAAACATAGTAACATACCATCAAATGCAAGGAAACATGTACGTTGCATATAATTTTATCTAATTTGAAAAAATAGAAAATAGTAAATATTGCAATACTTCACACCACTATTTAATATATACTTAGGTAAATTGCAAATTGGTCCCTCAACATTTATTATAATATGCACTTCAGTCGCTGTGGTTTCAAAAATATGCACTTTGGTCCTACCAAATCACTCTTTATTAAATTACGCATAACAGAACTACCTGAGAAAATGGGTGAAGCAAGCGACGAAGCAGAGATATAGGTGGAGGTCATTAGCAAACGAAGATGAACAAAGCTCAGGCGCGAAGACAGAGCAGCCAGTAACATGAAGATGGATCCAGGCAACACAAAGACGTAGCAGTCGAAAAGGCTAGGGGAAGAGGTGTGAGCATCACGGAGTATACACGAAATGCGTGTTTGAAGTTGGAGTTGGAAGATAGTTTTCTTCTATGGTGCGTGGAGTCATTGGAATGGTTTATACTCAATCTGGAGAAAGGAAGAATGACGGATTAGACGTGAACGTGCAACAACCATGATGATACAGATCATTGCCCACTTTATGGGATGTGCACTAAAGATTCATAAACTATATTCAGGGAGTTGGTAAATGATAATCATTCTAAAGGGCAGAGAACCTATGGCTTGGCGAAAGTTGGAGAAAGGTGTAGCTAATTTCATTCGAGGGAAATCAACAGCTTGCACAAACCCTATCAATCCAAATGAGGATAGGACCAGGGGGGAACAAAGAGATACATTACCATAGAGAGCAACCTGACATTGAGGAAAACATAATTCAAGAAAGACGCCTGACATTAATGGGGCCAGAGACGGACCAAATCAGAGTGCACACATCGACACAAGCAAATAATAAATCTGTGAGGGTCTTGCCAGCGGTGGAATGTAAAGTAGCGTTGTTCATTTTTGAAAATCGATAGACTACGTCATGGGAAGAGATTGAATGGAGGCTGGCAAATGAAGTGAGACAACAGATAAAACTCCGAGTCGTGGGTGAAGATCGATCTATACTCATACGTAAAGATGGTAAGGAAACAAAACTGATTCACGAGAAAGGCTACGAGATGTGTCAGAATCTTATATACCGCATTCACACAAAGAATCTCGATTTCCATGGAGTGGAAAGGAAATGGGGAGGGACATATTACTGGATCAATATATAGGGCTTACTGTTAAACATGTGAAATCCTTTTGCGTTTCGGATGATAAGAGATCGATTCGGGGGTTTACTTGATGTGGCACGTAGTTCATATGACCGTATGAATTTGGGATACACCTTAATAAAAGTCAGGGGTAACGAATAAGATTTTTGCCAGAAGAAATAATGGTCCCTTATTGGGGACGAACAGTCAAATTGTGCTTCCATCTGGTTGAGGATCCGGAGTTGGTCCCCGACGAGCGTGTAGAAGAGTACTACATACATGGAAAGAAAGGGAGACGAACTGATATGAACAACGAGCATTCTAATGACACAGCGGCGGGATTGAGTTATTGTTTCAGCGAAACAAGTAATGACGACAGGAGGGGGGATGGAGGCCAGGTCAGAACTTTTACAAGTATAGGAGTATTCAAGATGCCTCATGGCGAAACATTAATTGAGACATAGACAAATGGAGTGGCATTAATGGGCAACAGACCTAAGCATAAGAAAGGGGTATTTATGTGCCATCACAATCGTCAATGATGCCAGTGGAGTTAGAGGGAGATCTTATAGCGTTTAAAGTTGCTCCTTACTAATCCCAGGAAATTCGAACAACCAGAATGAAGGGTACAGGAAAGGTAGTGGTGATTGACACTAAACCACCAAATATTGGATAGGGAGGCCCATCGAGGTCGCATATTAGCATAAAGGCCTTAAATCAGGAAGCCCATGCTTATGATACGTGACTAACCCAAAGCATTTGGGATGATAGTTTTGTTAAGGAGCTATGTGAGATAACGGGTCAATATGACGCATCGCTAGCCCAAGTCAATCAACCGAATGCCCAAATGCATGAGCAAAATATAGAACGAAATGCCCACAAGCCCAGCCACAGGGATGGACATCTCCAGAATAAGAGGAACTAAATCTCGCTGAGTAACGACCCAGATCTAACATTCATAAATACATTAGTGGAGGAAACTAGGAAATACGATAGCTCTAAAGAATTTCTAAAGTGCATCAGCCTCAAAACACTGCACACATTCACCATAACACGGGTCCCTTATATTTAGGTAACGATAATGACTCTGCTAGTTTGGATAAATCAAATATGATTGCATTGGCGTAAGTTAGGTCTGATGAAGAAAGATATATAATCACCAAACGACCAAAGCAATCGGTGGAGGCACAAATTAAATTTAGAAATGGGGAAATTATGGGCCAAAGTAACAGAGTGAACGATATTGAACATCCTAGAAGGAGTCATGTTCTAAGGAAGAGGAACTGGTGACAGAGGAAATGTAAGAAACATATGACGTAACAATACCTATTGATGAATATAATAGTGATTCTGAGAAAGGATGGGGCTCGACTAAAAGCAGTGATTCGGATGAGGTGGAATCTGTATGGAGGATGTTCATAACCTGAACATGGATGAGAATCTTCTTTCATGGAACTAAAGAGACCGGGGCATGCTCATAACTGTAGATTGAACATGGATGAGGAAACCGGCAGAAGGAACAAAAACAATTAATGATATAAACTCAATACAAACACTAATAGAATTCGATGAGGTGAATATACTAGACATCACCCCATTGGCGATTGACACCGCTTTCATGAATAGCAATGGGATCATGGTAACAAGGAGAACACTTACCTTAACAAAACGAGAATAAATGTAATGTCCCGAAATCTCCAACCGTGTTTACTTGCTTAAACAGCTTAACGACCTGTATTGTGGGACCCACACCGTGATATGTCGATTGACCGAGGCAAGGGCTAATGTATATTTTATTTTTGTTGTGATGTATGCCTAGTGTATTGTATATGTGTAGACTATTAAGTCAATTTATACGGGTGTGTAGGTAACGAAATGAGTGGGGACGTACCTCTAGTAGCGTGTTGACGTGGGATCGAGGGAGCAGCTTACCAGGGTAAGTTTAATTTATGTGAGTTAAATATCTATTTATGTTGGTTTAATAAGTGGCTAATGTGGTCACATTAATTTGAATTAATGTTAATGTGCCTAAAGTTGGAAGATTAAACAAGCACATGATGTGCATTGAGATACGCATAAACTCATCATGAGACATTGTGTCCACATGTTGAGTCACTCAAAGGTGACTTGAGGGACAAGTGGAACAAGGTGGGCCATAAGATGAGCCTCAAGACACATCTGCACATAATGATCAATGACCACCATTCAAACAACAACAACAACAACAACAACAACAACAACAACAACAACAACATAGCCTCAGTCCCAAATGACCACCATTCAAACATATCAACATAATCAAATTAACCATTTAAGTCAAAAAATCTTATCTTTTCATCACAAAAATCAGTAGGAGAGGAAGAAGAAAAAAAAGAGGAGCTGCTGGTGTGAATTTGTAGAAGGAGAAGTGTACAAATTATTAGTGGAATTTTGGTGGAGAAGAAATTGTTCTTCAAGTGAACTAAGTTCTCCACTCCATGCACTTGGTAAATTCGTGTAAATTGATGTTGTCGTTTCTGTTGTGGGTTGGGACAGGTGTTAGGGACCTCATGTAACATGTATGATGGTCCCTAAGTCGAAAACATGGCCTACGTGTGGCAAAAACTTGAAATTCAAAGTGCAGAATTATGGGTTCTGCTACACATAACGCGCTAGATCTGTGCATTAGCGCGCTAATGTCAAAAGTTAGTGTGCTAAAATTGATTAGCGCGTTAGTCAGCCGAGGTAGCTCGCTAATGTGGCAATTAGCGCGCTATTGTTCATAATTAGCGCGCTAATTACCCAGCCAATACTAAAAATCAGCCAAGTCCAAAAATGGTCTAAACACTATAAATGGGTCCAAATACACTCTAACATATGTCAAACACCTCCAGGGAACTTAGGGGTGATCCCAAGAGTTTGGGCACGCATTTAGAAGTGTCGAGGGATCAGATAGGCTAAGACAAGCGTGTGAATTGTAAGTAAAGCTGTGAGAATCTTATATTTCATTTCATACACTCTTATTGATTTATTGGTCTATTTATAGACATTGCTATTTGTAATCTCACATCATGTTGTTCTTGTTTCTATTCATGATTGAATATTGGGACATGATGTTTTGTGACGTGTTTCATTGATTCCAATTCCTATTTTTGATGTCATTTTTTACATAAAAAAATTGATGAAAAGCATGTTATTGGGCTTTGCAGCCTAACTTGTTTTGGAATCCTAGAGAGTTGGAATGATTTTTCTTTGAAACTAAAATAGGGATTATCTAGTGTTAATTGCACGAGAGATGCACAATTCACGGGACATGGGTCTATAGGGGTTTCGGTACTCACCACTACACTTGCCCGACACACGAAGTTATGGACTCGGGGTGATCAGCAAGAATGAGAAAGATGACGTATATGCGTAAAGAGCGGCTCCGCTTTTGGGTATGAGATATGTTGAGCGCAACTCCATATAGTAGTGGAAAAGGTTTGGTGATAGGTTCTTCCCGCCGACTGGACGTAGATCATCTCAACTTAGCCTGTGTCAGTCTCTACATTTTTAACTATGGTATTTACTTGCATTATTTGATTTAGCTATTCTTTGCTATTTATGCTTTTAAATACCATCATTTTATTTTGGAAATGTGGCAAAGAATTCTCTAGTTATTACTTAAATATTATTATATTCATCGTCTAGTTTGTGACGGTGGGTGTAGATCCGTCGAGCAGCAGCAGGCCAGGGAAGGAGAAGATCGACGTTTCCTCTGAGCAGTTCGACGACTCTCCTCACTCATTTTGTATGTCTCGACTTTTGTTGTATTATTACTTTTTATGTCACTTTGGGTTGTACATTAGGTTGAGTTACTAGTTCCATATATATACATACATTTGAAACTGTATTTTCTTGGTTTTCCACATTTAGGATTTTGGATAATGAAAGCTTTCGCATAACATGATAAATGAATCTTAATTAACTTTAACTGTAATAATATCTTGTCACATGTCATTGAGGAATACAGGGACGAAAGACTAACTAATACATAATTAAGTCTTATGTGATTGGGATTAAGACTTGATTATAGGATTAGGCCGGGTGGTGCCCTGTTTTGTAGAAGGGGTCGTCACAACAAAGAAGAATACATTGCACAGTTATATACACTACACCTGATAGGAGGCCACTGCAATAATTCCCCACCCTTATTAAGCAGTGACATGACCCAAAAGTTCCAAATGAAGATCATGATATGGAATGTTCGTGGACTAGGTGCAGCAAATAAGCGTAGATTGATCAAAAACGTTGTGGAAAAAATAAAGGGGACATCTTTATATTGCAAGAGACAAAAGTTGAGGTGGTGGACAAAGCTTTAGTGGCAACAATATAGGGAAGTAGGTTTAAGGTTGGGTGTGTTTACCATCCATGGACCGACGAGGAAAGTGGTTATAGTGTGGGATGTCCGCGGATTAAGTGTCAGTAATAGTTTGGTGGTCAGTTTCTCAGTCTCAGTTCTGGTGACAGGGGAAAGTAGGACTGATTGGTGGGTATCTGGGTATGCAACCCATATAATACGAATGGAATGAAAGATTTTTGGTAGGAGTTGGAGCGCTTTACGGGGTGTGTGCAGATCGATGGGAGTTGGCCCGAGATTTTAATGTCCCAAAATTTTTGGATGCGAAAACGAGGAGATTTGGAATCACTACTAGCATGAGAGAGTTTGATGAGATTATTCGAGAGATGGAGCTTATAGATATGCCATTTTTGAATGGCCAATTCATATGGCCGAGTTTTAGAGAGAACTCGATCTGTGTTAGACTTGATCGCATTATGGTAACCCAATAGTGGGAGGAATAATTCTCACATAGGAGACAATTGTTAAGGGAAAGACTAACATCGAATCATCATTCAGTCATTTTAGAGATGGGCATTACTAAATGGGGTCTTACTCCATTTCGTTTCAAAAATGTGTGGCTTCAACATAGCGAGTTTGAACACAAATTTTGCGAATGGTGGAATTCTAGTGGGAGCTTTGGAGGTCGGGGCTATTCATTTATGAGGAAATTATAAAAGTTAAAGGAGAATATCATTGCTTGGAACGAGCTTGAGTTTTGTCACTTGCAAACACATAGGAATGACTTAATACAAAAGATATCCTTCCTAGATAGCGAAGAGGGATAGACAAGCTGGAGTATGGAAAAAAGGGAAGATAGGAACAAGATGAAACAAGAGGTAGATCATGTGCTCCTGATGGAACCACTCGCTCATCAAAAGTTGAAAGTTAAATAGGCCAAAATGAGGGACGCTAACACTCAACTCTTTCACAAACTGTTGAGCATAAGGAAAGGATAGAAAATGATAGATAGGATCTTAACTAGTTCGCGCGAATTCATTAAAAATCCCGAGGTGGTGAAAAAAATATCATTGATTTCTATGAGAAACTATACACCAGTCCTATGAGGAATAGATGGACAGTTCAAGGTGTGGAGTGGAGAGCAATTGAACAAAATATGACAACTTTTCTTGAAAGAGAATTTACAGATAAAGAAGTGTGGAATGCGGTGTGCAGTTGAACGGGTGATAAGGCCCTGGGTCCTGGCAGCTATACAATGGTGGTATACAAGGAATGTTGGAGAACGATCTAAAGGATGAAATCATAAGAGTTTTGAAGGAATTCTATCGAAATGAAGTGGTTAGTACATTGATGAACAACATCCACATTTGTTTGATCCTTAAAAAGTCTAATACGGGACATGTATGAGATTTTTGACCCACTAGCTCGATCTCATCCTTATATAAAATATTATCCAAAGTTCTTGCATTGCGATTGAGAGAGGTCATAGGATATACAATTGCTTGAGAATAAAATATGTTAGTTCTGGGGCTTCAAATGCTTGACTTAGTCCTTATTGCTAGCGAATTTGTGGAGTACGTAAAGAAGAAAAGCAAGAAAGAGCTAGTTATCAAGCTCGACTTTGCCAAGGCTTATGATTTTGTTGATTGAGACTTTCTAGAATTTGTGTTAGAAATGAAGGGTTTTGGGGCCAGACAGAGAAAATGGATAGGGAGATGTGTGTTATCAGCTAACTTCTCTGTCCTGATCAATTAAAGGCCTATAGGTAAATTTAAAGCACAACGGAGCCTTTAATAGGGTGATCCTATGACGCCATTTATATTCTAGCTCATCGCGGACATACTTAGGAAGATGTTAGATACAGCCAAACAACACCATATGGTTATATAGAGGTTTGAAAGTGGGTCGGGAGGAAGCACACATAGCACATCATCAATTTGTAAATGATATTTTATTATTTGTGGAAGGTGATAGAGAAGCCACAAAGAATACAATGAGAGTAGTGCATACATTTAGTGCTATATCGAGATTACAGCCGAACTTCCACAAGTCGTTGGTAGTAAGAATTAATGTAAATGATAATGTAGTAGCCTTAATAGCATGGGACATCGGATGCAAGGTGAGGGAATGGCCATTCAAGTACCTCAGCATGTCGTTGGGTGGCGATCCAATGTTGACTACTTTTTGGACTCCAATTATCTAAAAAATGACTAAAATACTTGATGGGTGGAAAGGGGGATGTCTATCGAATGAGGGAAGATTAACTATGATTCTATCGGTACTAGAAGTTTTGTTGTCATTCTTTGTCTCTTTATCGAATGCCAAAATGAGTGGTCGATTATGGGGAGAAACTAATGTGATGGCAAAAAATGGGTTTGAACTCTTCATACTCCATTAGTAGTGTTAGATCTCAAAGAAGAGACTAAGAATATTGCATTAATATATCCTTTCTTGTGTACACGGTACCCTATATATATACGGGTCCAGAATATAAAGAAAGGAAAGTTTACCCACAAAGACAACTACAGGATATACGTGATATTTTGTTTCCTTAACCGCTAGATACAATATTTTGTTTCTTTAACAGTAAGAAGCAATATTTAGTTTCCTTAACACCCTCCCTCAAACTCAAGTTGGTTCATGAAAATCAACTTGAGTTTATTAACCAAAGCATGAAAGTGACTCAGAAGATGCAATATTTGTGTCTCGCACAACCAAAGGTCAAACAGATTGTTGCGTCTCGCACAACCAGATGTCAAACAGATTGTTGTGTCTCGTACAACCAGAAGATAAACAAATTGTTGTGTCTCGCACAACCAGAAGACAAACCGGACAAATCGGATTGTTGTGGCTCGCACAACCAGAAGTCAACAGATTGAATAAATCGGAGGCAGGCTGAATGGTGACAAGGGCACTAGCGGCGAGTATCGAGATGGAAGCAGCGCGCGCGAGAAGCGGCAGCGGCGCGGATCTGGAGGTGGTGCAGTTGTGGGGAATGCAGACGGGCGATGGGGTTTCGGTTGGCGTAGCAGCGGTAGGCGGGGTAGCAATGGCGACAGTGGCAGGGACGACCGACGGCGGTGATCCATAGAGAGAACAACAGCTTCGGCGAAAGAAAAAAAAAAAACCATGAAGCGGTCGTCGACTCGAAAGTCGACCGACTTAAAATTAGAAACCAAGCTCTCGATACCATGTTAGATTTCAAAGAAGAGACTAAGAATATTGCATTAATATATCCTTTCTTGTGTACACGGTACCCTATATATATATAGGTCCAGAATACAAGAAAGGAAAGTTTACCCACAAAGGCAACTGCAGGATATACGGGATATTTTGTTTCCTTAACTGCTAGATACAATATTTTGTTTCCTTAACAGCAAGAAGCAATATTTAGTTTCCTTAAGTAGCATGGGAACAAGTGACAAAACCAAAAAAGAAGGGGCGCTTAGGTGTAACTAGCTTAATGGAAAGAAATAAAGCAATCTTATCGAAGTGGATATGGAGATTTCAGGAAGAGAGAAATGTTGTAGGTGCAAGTCATTAGTGGTATCTATGGTCGAGACGATAGATTTCAACCTACCAAATAATCACCATGAAAGCGAGTGCTGAATGTACTCAGTTAATTATGGAAGGGGTGCGGTATAAAGTGGGAAATGGACAATAAATACACTTTTGGCATGACTGTTGGAAAAGCGATAATGTTCTTTTGTCAGGAATTCCCATTAATCTATAGCCTTACAAGGAAACCTACGGCCTTTATATCTTAATTGATAGATGGGAGTTCAACATGGAGCTATATAGTGGGAGCTCGTGACGTTTAAATGCAATGGAAAAAGCCAAAGTGGATCAGCTGCGAGCAATAACGACGGATGTACTGATAGGCCCCATTTGGTTGATAAATGCATATGGAAGTGAGACAATACAGACTGTTTCTCAGTTAAATATGCCACTAATGTCATGATGTCTAGTGGAGTCTAAATGAACTATGAGACCTATAATCTAATTTGGCACGTTGCATCCTCACCGAAATATAAGTTTCTTACATGGCTAGTTTGACTGAAAAAGATTAGTGTTGCAAAAGTGCTTCAGAAACGTTGACAAAATCTATGTATATCCCTTCATCAATGCGTTTTATGTCGACGAGACGTGATAAGTCGGTATTTATCGGTATTTAATAATTTATTTTAATATATTTAATTATTAAAAATATTTAAAATATATATTTAATTATATTTTTTGGTCATTTTTAGGTAAAACGGAGTGCGCGATTGAATTCGTTGCGGAAAAATACTCAAAATGGAGTATTTACTTGCAGTTATCGGATGTCAAACAGTTTGCCTCAAAATATACGTTGCGCGGTAGGTCGAATAGCCGACATTATGTTTCAACCAATCAGAAGATGATACGTCGGCAGTTCGCAACACCGTGGGTGCCACGTGTCACGCGTCTGTTTGTCCACATCGTCGCCGCGTCAGCAACACAAAGCCAGCGCCACTAATCATGCGTCGCCGCGTCAGCACCACAAGGCCACGTCACACAGCGCCATTCCTTTTCTCGCACAGCCTTCGTCGATATGCCTCGGGATCCGTGCCCGCACAAACTCCCAGAATTTCAGTCGAACAACGCGATTTTCTTCTGTGCCACGTCATGCCATGTGGCATTCACTCATTCGTCCAGCGTGTAACATTGACGTGTCTCAGCCAATCCGGAAGCGCCACATGGCGCTGAGTCACCACAAACACAACAGAACGCAAAGTTTTCGGCGAATGATGCGGCGACACATCAGATGTGGTGCAGCAGCGGCCCAATCCAGTGCAGACACGTCAGCGCGGCAGGAAAAATCAGCGAATCATGCTCTGTGACACATGGTAGAGTCCGAATTTTGATATCTAAAAACACCCCTACGATGCTCCTCGGCGCACGAGTCACCTCTCTAACCCCTAAAATTAGTATACGAGTACAATTTGGAGTATTTTTATATATTAGAAAACTAGGTATTATTAGAGAACAATTAATTAGTATTCTTTAGAGGTTTTAATTATTAATTTTTAGTATAGATTTTTAAAAATGATTTCCGGCTAATCGATTTTTTGCCTAAGTAGAAAGGGAAGCAAGTTGGAATTATGGATTCAAAGCATATTATGTGAGATCTTTTATTTTATTATTTAATTAATTTAATTTCTCCTATTTTATTGTTGTTGATTTAATGATTATGATTTAGATCTATGGTATGTATGAGGCCATTGCATGCTTTTAGATTAACAATCTATTGTTATTTGAAATATTAGTATCCGTGTAATCGTGCTTTTAGACCAATAAAGTAACAAACATTCACCCGTTTGCCGTAAAACCCTTTCGGTTCTTGAATGTACAACAATTGAATCTAGGTTAAATCGGTAGCGGTTGCGACCCGGTTATTTAGGATTAGTGTTCCCACATATCTATATTATTGTTGTTAGTGTATTAAACCTGATTGGCGGATGTCTAGGGTTATACATTAATTAGGGAAATAGTTAGTGGCGAATGTCTTGACTATCAGAATTAGGGGAATTAGGAATTTCTGGCGGATGTCGATTTTCTATAGCTAATCTAGGAGAATTTAAATTAATAACTTTTTGGGAAAGATTGAAGACCATAATTGCTATTGAATCTTGATTTTGATTTGTGGAACTGAAGATTTAGGTGTTAATTAATTTTTAATTAATTGTTTTAGAAATTAGTTTAGTTATTTTATTTATTTAGTTTATATAGATTAGTTAGTTTAATTAATATTTATTTCAAAACCCCTGATTTTTCTTTTCTTTTTTTGTTTTAACCTAAGAAAGACAACCAATCTCTGTGGGATCGCTTTTGCCACTATTCTATAAAATAGTTGGTTTAGGAAACTTTACTTTATTGACGTGTTCGGCGCGCGTCAATTTTTGGCGTCGTTGCCGGGGATTGGTATTTTTCTTTCTTTAGTTTATTGTTATTTTTATTTTTATTTTTATTTTTTTTTTTTTGCCTATCTAGTTCCTTGCTCTTAACATGTATCCAGGCAATATCTCGAGTTCCACTGACCAGAAACTTGACCGAATAATCTCCATGATGGAACATCTCCCTCCTCTGGTGAAGTGCAAGTCAACCCTGCGATGGACTCCTCCTACCTCCATAATTATGGTCAATAGGAAAACTCACATTATTATAATGTGAAAGGAGTAGGCATGCCACATAATAGATATCAATATTTTAACATGAATTTTTTTGTGCAACAGGTCGAGGTTTTCGAAACTTGTGGAGACTATTCTCATTCCGTACATAATTGTCCATATCATCCACAGTATGAGAATTATCACTATTCTAACTATGCATCACCACAACCTGACTTCTCTGGATCCATGTCACACCCACAAGTTCCTCAACATGAAGGAAATCAACAGTTTTATCAAAGCCTCTCCTTGGAAGATATGGTGATGCAAGTGATGGAAAGTGTGCCAGAATGCTAGCAGATTTGCAATGAGATTCGAAAACTTGATTTTAGTTGTCCAGGCTCTCGAAGGACTTGGTAACTGACTTAGATCAATATATTGTCAGTCGACAAAGAAAAACTGATGAAGCAGAGTTGTGTAGTACACAACCAACTTTTAACCCAGATGAGGATGTGAGCGTTGATACGTTGACGAATCTTGAGGTGCATGACGTTACATAGGTGGAAGACTATTTCATAGAAACATCCGACGAATGTAAAGTCTTTCAAATTGAGCCATAGATTGTCATTGCACTAAATGAGGGAGAAGATGAGATGAACATTGATGTCAATTCAGACAAGCCGAGGAAGCTGCAAATAAGGAGCGAGGAAGACCAACTTCTGGTGTTGGTACAACCACCCACCTTCCCATGCACATTTAGTACACCTTATAAGGGGTGGAAGTAAGGGAGCGTGTACAGATCTTCTACACTGCCGACACCTTTGTGTTGGACGATCCTGATATGATAGATTCTTTCGTGTTGGAAGTTCCGGGTGAGCTCCTAAATCTGAAAGAGGCGTGCATGCTTCATTGCCCAATTACGTAGATGCGTCATTCGTTGTTGACATCTCTAAAGGAGAGGGCATTACGTGACCAATCATGTTAAGTCTAGCCAAAGACTTAAAAGAAAGGCGGCTCGTTAGGAGGCATTTTTTTATTTTATTTTATTTTATTTATTTCTTGCATTTATTTAGTTTTAGTATAGTTATGATTTTTTATTTATTATTTTTAATAACACTCTAATTTGGTCTCTTTATTTTTCCAGGTGATGGAGGGTTGGAGCGTTAAGCTTTGTAGGTTTGACTTTGGATTACATTTTTAACCTAATTTGAGCATTATTATTTTTTTAGGGAATTAACATGTTTATAGAATTTTAGGTGTTTTGAGACTTGGTTGGGACATACTTAAATTAAGTCGTTGCATTAGTGGCAGGTTTTTGAATAGACCTAAAACCATAAATTTCATTCCATCATCTTGTTGATTTACCCTTAATTGACAGACTTCGGGCTCGGAAGACTTGATTGAGATTTTTTTCAGTTAACTCCTATGTTTACTAGTTTTTGCTCTTCTGATGATTGTTTTTTTTATAGTTTCCTTAGTCACCCACACAAGAGAGATTTAGTGCATTCACTAATTTTTAGAAACTTTATATTATGCATGACTTTGTATCATTTCCTTCATCTTATTTTTATCATATTCTTTCACCATCTTGTTTGTTTTATATGTTTAGACGCCTTGACTTGTTTTACACCTTGAGGACAAGGTTTGGAACAAGTTTGGGGGTGTTTTAGGGATTGTGAATTGATTTGGATCTTTGCGAAAGACCGCAGGTGAGATTGTTTAATTTTTTTATGGGGACATTGGATGGTAATGGTGGTGTTTTATATCATTTCTTTCCGTTCTTTCATTTCTTGTCCATTCACATTCCGTTCTCATTCATTAGGAATTGATACACTTTCATGTATATATATATATGCATTTAATATATATATATATATATATATATATATATATATATATATATATATATTATTTAGAGTCACCCGAAACTTTGTTTATGCCTTTGGTTGTGGATGAGTAAATTACAGTTGCCTTTTTAACTTGAAACTTAGAGAAAATTAGGAGAAACACTTAATGAAGTTCGTAGCTCGGCATTTTTATGATTTCATGATTAGAGATTTAGATTATGGTTAAACTTAGTGCTAGATAATGAAAATGAGTAAACGGTCAAATTTACGCAAGTTACATTATTTTAACCCAATTGGGGGATTTGCTTGATTATAGTGAAAGTGAGAAGTACTAACATGAGTTTTTTTTAATAAATAAAAAATAGAGAGTCCTACAAGTTTCCACGGGAAATGGAGCATGGAAACTTGTGGTGGGAAAAAGTGCGAAAAGCGGTCCACAGGAAATGTAGCAGGGATCGTACTATTTAAAAAAAAAAGAGGTTGATGAAAAATGATGAAAAAAAAAAAGAAAAAAAGAAAAAAAGGTGGAAGTTTTGAAAACTCCTTAAATAAAAGATTTAGTTCGAGTGCTTTCACTATATTAAATGAAATTTGAACTTGCGTGGTTTAATTGTATAGACCAATCAAACTTGTGAGTAGTTGATGGCCTTTGTTTTGACGAGTCTATGTTTTGAAAGTGAGATCTTAATTGTGTTTGACTTGCAAGACTTGACATATCATAACTCTGAAATTTTCTGAGTTACTTGTTAATTTGGTGACTATGTAAACCAAATGAACTCCATGAATTTGGGTCGGGTACAGGATTAGTTGAGTCAGTGCATTATTATATTAGGAGTCTAGTTTAGTTTGTGTAGTCATTTACACCTTTGCTCGGGACGTGCAAAGTCTTAAGTTTGGGGCTATTCGATAAGTCGATATTTATAGGTATTTAATAGTCTATTTTAGTATATTTAATTATTAAAATATATATTCAATTATATATTTTGGTCATTTTTAGGTGAAACGGAGTTTGCGGTTGAATTCGTAGCGGAAAAATACTCAAAATGGAGTATTTACTTGCAGTGATCGGATGTCGGACAGTTTGCCTCGAAATACGCGTTGTGCGGTAGGTCGAATAGCCGACAATATGTTTCAACCAATCAGAAGATGACACATCAGCGGTATTCGTCACGCGTCTGTTGGTCCACAGCGTCGTCGCGTCAGCAACACAAAGCCAGCGTCACCAATCACGCGTTGTCGCGTCAGCACCACAAGGCCACGTCACACAGCGCCATTCCTTCTTCTCGCACATCCTTCATCGATATGCCTCGGGATCCGTACCTTCACAAACTCCCAGAATTTCGGTCGAGCAGCGCGATTTTCTTCTGTGCCACGTCATGCCACGTGGCATTCACTCATTCGTCCAGCGCGTAACATTGACGTGTCTCAGCCAATCCGGAAGCGCCACGTGGTGCTGAGTCACGACACACACACCAGAACGCACAATTTTCGGCGAATGATGGGCTACACATCAGAGGCGGTGCAGCATCGGACCAATCCGGTGCAGACACGTCAGCGCGGCAGGAAAAACCAGCGAATCACGCTATGACACATGGCAGAGTCCGAATTTTGATCGAACAAAACCCCTACGATGCTCCTCGGCGCACGGGTCACCTCCCTAACCCCTAAAATTAGTATACGAGTACAATTTGGAGTATTTTTATATATTAGGAAACTAGGTATTATTAGAGAACAATTAATTAGTATTCTTTAGATATTTTAGTTATAATTTTTAGTATAGATTTTGAAGATGATGTCCGGCTAATAGATTTCTTGCATAAATCGAAAGGGAAGCAAGTCGGAATTATGGATTCAAAGCATATTATGTGAGATCTTTTATTTTATTATTTAATTAATTTAATTTGTCCTATTTCATTGTTGTTGATTTAATGATTATGATTTAGATCTATGGTATGTATGAGGCCATTGCATGCTTTTAGATTGACAATCTATTGTTATTTGGAATATTAGTATCGTGTAATTGTGCTTTTTAGACCAATAAAGTAACAAACATTCATCTTTTTAGTAAAACCCTTTCGGTTCTTGAATGTACAACAATTGAATCTAGGTTAAATCGGTAGCGGTTGCGATCCGGTTATTTAGGATTAGTGTTTCCACAGATCTATATTACCGTGGTTAGTGTGTTAAACTTTGATTGGTGGATGTCTAGGGTTATACATTAATTAGGAAAATAGTTAGTGGTGGATTAGTATTTTTATATATTAGGAAACTAGGTATTATTAGAGAACAATTAATTAGTATTCTTTAGATATTTTAGTTATAATTTTTAGTATAGATTTTGAAGATGATGTCCGCTTAATCGATTTCTTGCATAAATCGAAAGAAGCAAGTCGGAATTATGGATTCAAAGCATATTATGTGAGATCTTTTATTTTATTATTTAATTAATTTAATTTCTCCTATTTCATTGTTGTTGATTTAATGATTATGATTTAGATCTATGGTATGTATGAGGCCATTGCATGCTTTTAGATTGACAATCTATTGTTATTTGGAATATTAGTATCCGTGTAATTGTGCTTTTAGACCAATAAAGTAACAAACATTCATCCGTTTGCCGTAAAACCCTTTCGGTTCTTGAATGTACAACAATTGAATCTAGGTTAAATCGGTAGCGGTTGCGATCCGGTTATTTAGGATTAGTGTTTCCACAGATCTATATTACTGTGGTTAGTGTGTTAAACCTGATTGGCGGATGTCTAGGGTTATACATTAATTAGGAAAATAGTTAGTGGTGGATTAGTATTTTTATATATTAGGAAACTAGGTATTATTAGAGAACAATTAATTAGTATTCTTTAGATATTTTAGTTATAATTTTTAGTATAGATTTTGAAGATGATGTCCGGCTAATCGATTTCTTGCATAAATCGAAAGGGAAGCAAGTCGGAATTATGGATTCAAAGCATATTATGTGAGATCTTTTATTTTATTATTTAATTAATTTAATTTCTCCTATTTCATTGTTGTTGATTTAATGATTATGATTTAGATCTATGGTATGTATGAGGCATTGCATGCTTTTAGATTGACAATCTATTGTTATTTGGAATATTAGTATCCGTGTAATTGTGCTTTTAGACCAATAAAGTAACAAACATTCATCCGTTTGCCGTAAAACCCTTTCGGTTCTTGAATGTACAACAATTGAATCTAGGTTAAATCGGTAGCGGTTGCGACCCGGTTATTTAGGATTAGTGTTTCCACAGATCTATATTACTGTGGTTAGTGTGTTAAACCTGATTGGTGGATGTCTAGGGTTATACATTAATTAGGAAAATAGTTAGTGGTGGATGTCCTGACTATCGAAATTCGGGGAATTAGGAATTTTTGTCGGATGTCGATTTTCTATAGCTAATCTAGGAGAATTTAAATTAATAACTTTTTGGGAAAGATTAAATACCATAATTGCTATTGAATCTTGATTTTGATTTGTGGAACTGAAATTTAGGTGTTATTTAGGTGTTAATTAATTTTTAATTAATTGTTTTAGAAATTAGTTTAGTTATTTTATTTATTTAGTTTATATAGATTAGTTAGTTTAATTAATATTTATTTTAAAACCACTATGGTGGATTTGGGTTGAGATGAATGGGTAATTGGACAGAGATATGAGATTCTATTAAAAATGCAGTGGCCTCCAATTTGCTAGGTTATTGGGACTTCAAGCATGTCACATAGTCTGATCTCAATAGGAAATGGGCAAGATTATTGTGAGAAAGCAATAGTGGTTCAAGTTTTGATATGGGATTCGTAAAGGATGGGTGCAGACATATGTAGTTCGGGGGATAAAGCGTTGTATTTTTATTTTTCCACTTTTGTATGTCCCAAGCCACAGGAAGACACGGGTTCAACCTAGTTGATTCGATGTGACTGTGACACCACATTGATACGATATTTTTATCAATGACTCGTAATCGATGTGGGGGAGTTGAGGTTTTAGAAGGGAACAACTCATTTTTCCCTACTACACTGGTAGAGTTTTTTTTTAACTTTATTTATGAAAACACATTATGTCTCGTCATTGTATCTATCATAATTCGTTACAATTGGCCTATAATAAATAAAGTCTCGTTCATGTGAAAAAAAAAAAAAAAAAAAAAAAAAAAAACTTTGGTCCTTGTACTAGTTAATCAAAATCATCCATGTGTTAGTGTTAAATTAAAACAATAAATCTATTTGGACTCATGAGTCCGGACTCATAGGGAGGTATTTAGAATTTTTGTAAATATTTAAGGGGTATCAAAGGAATTTTACAAGTGATTATGGTTGCTTCATTAATTGTTGGAGGATGTATTTGAAATTAAAAAAAATTTTGAATCCGAACTCACGAGTCCAAATAGCACTACCCAAATTAAAATATTATTATTATATTGCTTTCTGACTTTGTGTCATTTTGTTTTACCAACAATAAATGTTAAGCTCTTACAAATTCTCTCTCTCCTAACCAATTTTTTTAAACATGAGACATAAAAATTATCAACTTTAGTTCCTTACCTATATGTGCGTATGTATATTTGTTTATTTGTTTAAAAGTCTTGCACATATTTTAATTAAATTGATAAAATCATAACTTGAAAAAAAAATCAAAATGTAAGTATATATTATTATTTGATAATAGAAAAGGACAATTCATATTTTGTAGAAAGCGATCGGGTGCTTGACAATCAAAATATTAAAATCATAATGATTTTTACATTAAAATATAAAAAAAATGCAAAAACGTGTATAAGCTTAAGGAACCAAAGAAAAAAAAACTATTAATTAAATTCTCACCTTATGTTCCCGATTTATAACAACAACAACAACAACAACGACAACAACAACAACAACAACAATATAACCTCAGTCTCAAATTAACTGGAGTCGACTACATGATCAAACTCTTCAATTTTGCTCGAACAAGTGTAATTTGTTATGGAACACCATTAACAACCATTAGATTTTAATTCAACATTTAACGCACAACAGGGGTTCCATGATATGTGTATATATATTTGATCGAGTTCTATAGTAAAATTCCCCATATTTTATTTTTTTTACACCAACTCAACCATGATTTAGAAAAAAGTTGTCAGAAAGGAGCTAAGTGCATGTTTTTTAAACCACAAGGACATAAGTGTATATTATGATAATTGTTAGCCCCTTGATAGCATGACCACTCACTTAACGCCCCGTGATAGTAATCCTCGTGATCAATTTGTGTTTTCCTCTACACTTTCTAGATAGTGGTGAAGAATTACTTACATGGGGTGCTCGACAGCATTTGGTATATCACTGATCCGATGGATGTTGATGCATTCATTTTGAGTGTATTATCAAGAACTTCCAGTTGCTTCCGATTTTTTCGATACAACATAATGCTGAAAAAATAATTATGACATTGTTGGTATATAATTTTAGAAAATAATAGGTAATAAATATCGACAACAGGTTTGTAATTTTTATTTTTATTTTTTTGGTAATAGAACAGGTTTGTAATTAATCAAATTTATTCATGACCTAATGAGAAAGAGGCATAAAAATTACTTCGAAGTTAATTACCTAAATTTCCAGAGTTATTACAGTAAATGAACTATTAGGCAAAAAAAAAAAAACGAATAGAATATAAATCAATACTTTATATTTGACGAGAGAATGAGATGGTATGAATTGTATGTTCTCAAATTTGCCCATATTATGATGCATTTCTACGTGATTCAAAGTACATCGAACAATCCGCAACCATTGCGTATGTGGTTGATGTCTCAGGTTAACCTAGCAAAACTCGAAGATCAGTTAACTATAATAATTAAATAGGTTTAGTTTCCGACAAAAAAAAAAAAAAAAAACTAGGCTTAATCAAATTACTTAAATTATTAACGTGCCTAAGTATTGGACACCATTGCTAATTTGCTAGGAATAAATCAATAATAACCCTTACTACTTGTGATAAAAAAAAAAAGAAAATAATAAACCTAGAGTATATATATATACTATATATAATGTCAATCCTTCTTGCCATCCTATTAGTCTAAAATTTATCATAATTCTAAGAATGCCCTCAAATGCATCTTTTTAATTCGCTCAAAACAACTTTAAAAAGTAAATAATGATGACATTTTTGGAAAAAAAATATTTTTAGCTAGTTTTAAAAATGGAAATGTATCTAAATTTTCTTATTTCACTCAATTTTTTTCAAATTATTTCAATAAAAATTACATATTTAAAATATGTTCAATTAAATCATCAATTCATATTTCTGCAGCACATTTAAAGCACTTCTATTTTTCATGCCTTCCGTGACAATTGACTATATATATTTAAAATAGAAGCAAGAAAAAGAAATAAGTGCAAAAATTAGAAAAAATAGAAAAAATAGTAGTAAATAGCATACCTCTATGTAGCCCTGACCACATTGGTTCTTAAAAATGAAACAAATTATTTTGCAATGTCTATAACTGGCTTGCACTAAGCGGTACATGCAACTATATAACACTTTGAGAAACAAAAATTTGGAGGGCTATAATTAAACCTGATTTCCTAATAAACTTTTTATTCCATAGTCCATATGGGACTATTCACTTGTTCAAAATTGTAGGGGTTGATTCAAATTAATTCCTCTTTGACGTTTGCTTTAATATGTACATAGGCCCCTCCAGTATACAGGGGTTTCAATTTTTTGTTAGGACCTGACTCCATTTTTTCGGCCCGAAAAAAAAAAAAAAAAAAAAAAAGGTTTGGACAATGATTTTTTAAATTCGGGTTGTATACGAGCAAGGCTATAATGCCCAAATTGAAATCCGGGCTGAATCCGAATAAATTCCTCTAAACTCGGACTCGACTCAAATTTACCTTCTTTGAAAATATAGTCATACATGGTATAATTCACAAAAAAAAAAATGAGAATAAATATATTAAACTACAAAGTACATATAAAAATATACTATATATGTTAAAAATGTAATATATATGTTAATTTCGAAACTTGCCTAAATTGCTTAAGATAACATTTGTTCCGTCTTTTCACAATGTTATAATGTCTTAAAACTTAAAATAATAAATACAACTTGGACTTGTTTAGATATTGTATTTATAACAATTTTATTACTTAAAAAAAACTTTTAAACATAAAAATAATTAAAAAAAAACTTAACAAATTCGGATAATGGGAAAACTCAATTTTAAAGTAAATTGGATCTCAAAAGGCACTTTTGTGCAAATTTAAAACCGGATCGGTGTGGCAACATATATGCTCGTTTATGTGAAAGGCGGCCTAGGCCCGGATCTATCAGAATTCAGAACTGGGCCAGCGTCTTACTTGGTTCCAGCTGGGCTTTTGTTGTGAAGTGTAGCTAGGAGACGCCCAAACAAAGTTTTACTTATGGTTTTTTGTCCACCATGCGTAGATTCATAACAATATGTGACACAATTGTTGAGCTTAATTAGATGTTTAAACAAAGATCATACAAGTATGTGAATCACAATCCATTCTTGACAAAAATTTGGATACATATATCACAATTCTGATGAAGTAATTAATTCAACAACAAAGCCTCACTCGCAAATCAATCGGCTAAATCATACATGGATCAAACTCTTCTGCCCTGCTCAATATGTTGAATGAAGTAGAAACAACGATGCTCTTTCAACTGAGAAGCTATCTGTTAGCTTTTCATTCAGAATTGCATATTGAATATTTTTCCTTTAATGATATTGATGGAAATGAAATGGCAATCAAGAGGAATACACCTTTACAGCTGATCAGTAGATGGAATAATGGAACTGAATCTCCATGAGAGAAGAAGCTTCTCATTTATAAGGAATATTTTCTTGAAAAATAAAGATAATGTTGTGCTGGTAAAACAAATACAAAATCTCAGAAAAGCATTGCAAGCTTAACTTGACAATAAATATTCGTGAATGAAGAAAGACTATTGCCAATTCATTCCTAGTTGTGAGTAGAGCTATTGCAGTTCAGTTTAGCTTTTTGTTTGAGGACCCGAATAGATCGGGATCTGTTTGATAGAACACAATATCCCCGGCATCACTAACAAAGTGATCTTGTCTCAAACTTCTGACAAAAATTTTAATTAAATGAAAAGGTAGAGGCCATGATTTCTCCGGCTCCCTGTAGTACTTGCCAAGGACAGGCTTTGCTGCTTTGGTCTGCAAATCAAAGTATTAAGAAACAAAAGCTTAGTCTTTACTGTAAGAGACATTATCATAGTTTTGGGGAAAGAGTTAATAGGAATATACTGACCGCTTCAACTAGATGGTAGTGTGGAATTTGGGGAAAGAGATGATGGATGACATGAGTCTCAATGTTATGATGGATGTTATTTATCCATCCATAATCGCGATCAATAGTCGTAAGCCCTCCTCTGAGATAACTCCATTCCTGTCCAATATAAATGAGAACATAAAAAAAAAAAAAAAAAAAAATCCCAATGCAGCTATACTTCCAAGTTTACAAAACCGATTGTATTCTCTAATGAATTACCGATCAATATGGATGATGTTTTTTAACTGCAGTAACAAAATAAGTTGAGCAAAAGTATGTCATACATTTCCGCGATACCAAGGAAGCTTTTGCTGGTGACCATGATGATGCAAGTAAGTAACAAAATCCAACCACATGACAAATATCTGCATAAAACAAAGGGGATTTGAGATGAAAATTGCTAGTGTCAGAAAGAATACTACTTTCTTTACTCATCTTTCATGTTTAATATCTACTTGATTTGAATTCTTAGTGAACCTACCAAGTAAGGAACAACATAGAGCTTAAATATAGTAATGGGACCCCATATGCAGGATGAAAACACAAGCAAGGTCACCATTATAGTCCAACATAAGGTGGAGGTGATCACATCTTGTCTCTCACTGGATTGGAACAAATCACTGTCAGGGCTGAAGTGAGAGCCTGACTTTCCTGGCGTTCGGAATAACTGTATGCCGAATTGAACAAGTTTCAAAAGCAATTCAGATTTAGATGCGCAGTCAAAAGTTGCGTGTATCAATAACTAAGTGAAGAAGCTCACCAGGTAGACGGGGTACGCCAGCAAGGGGAATGGTGCTGTAAAGCGTACTTTTCGACTTGTGTCATTCATGCTCTTGTAGATCTTCTCGGACATCTAAGAAGAAAGAGAGAGAGAGAAATGCTTTGAGATTGCATAGAAGAAATCGATAAGTTGCAATCTTTCATTTGCAGAACATACTACAAAAAGAGGAGAATTCTCACCGGGTGCCACGATTCATCATTTTCGACATGCCCATGGTTTTGATGATGAGTTTTGTGGCTGATCCTCCTACATTGTTCATCAAAGAATAGTGTTGTGAGGTCAACTGAAAATTCATCAAAGATTTTTTTTTTCAAAATATAGAACTCGCACAAAAGGAAAGACTATCGAAACCTATAGCATCTCATTAAACTCCACTTGGATCTGTTCTAAGTCTCTACATATGAATGAAAACAGACTATTTGTTCCACTGGTTCATTAACTTTCCTTGTACTATGTTACCCGGACCACTTTTACCCAAAGTAACTGTGCCTTACACTAAAAAAATTTGGACACCGAAAAAGGAAATTAATAATAATGTTCCTAATATCAAATAAGAAATGGAAGATAAGAAAGAATATAGCTTTGTAGGCTAGTATGTATACATTGTATGTATACCTAAGCATATGTGTCTAAGCTTTTACACTTTCTGCCGAGTCCCTATGTCCTCAAAATAGAGAATACCTAAATCCGACCTTTAGACACATACCCACACCTGACACCCGTACACGAGTCCAAGTAGCATAGTTCTTATACTGTACAATGAAATTTGAAACCAAATGGAATTTAAACTTAAATTTATCTTAATCATGAAAAAATTGTAGCAGTTTTAATAGAGAAGGGTCATGACAGAAAGGCAAGTTAGTGATACTTAGTGAATGATGTAATATACCCATATAACCACAAAACTCAAAGCTCAGTTCCTAATCAGGAAAGATCATCTTTATTTACATTTTTATCACAATAGTAGCCTAAATATTACAATATGACTTGTAATCACATACACCACTCAAATACTCTACCTAGTAATTGGTAATGTATCAAAAAGATTTTAATACACATGAAATTTATATCACAAGATGATAAATTAGAGAAAGATAGTTGAGAATAGATTCTATCAACGTTAAAGTGAGCAAAGGAGAATATTGCTTTTGGCATGATGCCATGATCCCTAAAGTAAGGCAACATCTTTTGGGTAATTCAAGAAGCCCGGTATATTATGAGGTCAATAATAAATCATAAATGCCTCAAACGGTGGAAAGCACGTCATTCAAAGCACATCTGATAGCAATTAAGGAGTTCACATCAATTTGTTTAATGCATCTGATGTCAATGTATATAGCACAACTCAGTTACTTCAATCAACTTCAATGCTATAAAAAAAAATATTATAAAAAGAGAGAGGGTACCATCCATGGTAGGGAACAAGTATGAACGAGTGAAGCAAATGCCCAACCATGCTGTTCAGTCTCTTGTTATCAGAGAAGCTCCCGTGCCCACTACACGAAAACAAAAACAAAATCCAAAAAAAAAACAGACAATAAGATTTATATCTCAAAATGGGCAATGCATATTCAAATTTCAAATCCCCAAAAAAAAAAAAAAAAAAAAAAAAACCTATAAAATTCAATAAGATTATCCTACCAGTCATGGCCAAGAACAAAGAGAGCCCAAAACATGGTGCCTTGAAAAACCCAATAAAAAGGCCACAAGAGCCAGTTGTCGAAGCAAGCAGCAGCCACAACCAACACAAGAACAAGAGCAACATCTCTGACCACATAGCACAGAGATCTCAAAGGGCTCTTCACCCAACAATGCATTGGAATGGCTGCCCTGATCTCACCTATTGTGAATGGTGGTGGTGCTGATGGATCAAAATCAAGTACCCCATTAACAGGCTCAACCCCATTGCCCTTCTCAATAAAAGGGGACCTTGGTTTCACACTAGTTGTTGTTTTACTACTAGTCCAGACTAGGGTGTTGGTTAGATCTTTGATGCCTTTTTTTGTGTAGAGCCAAAGGAGTGATCCCAACCCACATTGTGATGATGGGATTACCCTGGAAGCCATTTCAGATCCAAAATGAGAAGAGCACCAGTAGTACCATATATTTGACAGATTTTTGAATCATATATAATAATAATAATAATAATAATAATAATAATAACTACACTGCTCCATTTATAGTGGAGGAAATCAAGAGATTGTACATGGACGAGGCCAACCGTGTGGGTGAGGGAAATAAAAGCACTCTAGAGTAGCGTAGATCAGGGGCGTGACTCAAACATGTGCCATCATCATATATTCTTCAGTCTATAATTAAACTTGCGCATGAGTTATTAATAATTTAAGAAAAAATTAATAAATTAATTTATATAAATATATTGTAATATTTTTTATAATTAAAATTGCAATTCACAAAAATCAACCCATGTAAAAAATATTTATTTATAAATTATTGAAGTAACCATTCATTAAAAAAAAAAAGAATTCAAATGAACTTCATTGTTATTTCAGTGTCGTAAACAATATATATAAATAAAGTTGCGGTAACCAAATTGACGGTGTAAAATTCGAAAAGAGGCTTAATGCATTGATGAATAATTCATTAATTAGACTGTTGTTTTACTGTTTAAAGTTGGATTTTACATTTTTCAAAAATATGGGGGATGAATATATCTTCAAACAATAAATAACGCAAATATATAAATATTTTAAATAAAAAATAGAAAAATTGAGAAAATCTTAAAAATGAAATAGTGGAAGGAGAGAGCATGTGAAACTTTCTCTCTCCTTCAACTTATTTATATACTAGTTATTTCCCAGCGCTTCGCACATGTGTCAGTAAAGACCTTTATGATTTATATGTATAAAAATGGACAAAAAAATAGGAAAGTTACAAAATGATGGGTGTTGTAGTTGACCCATATGTCAAGCAAAAACTATATATAACAAATAATAAAATAAAAATCGGCGTGCTCGACCCTTTACATAAGTCAATCCATGGTACTTGTGCATCCATTCAAATACAAAAAAAACCCTACAAACATATGCACTTGGAGACCCAAACAAAAAATTAGATAATGGCCAAGCACTCCCCAAAATTTATTCAAACTGGATGCGGGAGAATTACAGCGTAGAAAAATTGATGAGAGGTGAAATTTATAGGGGAAATAGAGCTTGCACTACACTCAATTCCATATATCCGCCTATAATTTTTAAAAGTTTTTACCACACTCCATTCCATGTATTTGCCCATGATTTCGAGTAGAATGTACTAATTCTTTTAATCAATTCATTGATAATATAACCATTATTAATTATTAATAATGCACACATAATAAATAATTATATTTTACAACAAAAAAAAACATAAATATATAAATATCTATTTTTCGTTTTAAAAAATATAGGGGGATGAATGTACCTTAAAACAATAAATAGCACAAATATATAAATATCTTAAAATTAAAAATTAAGAAAATTAAGAAAATCTTAAAAATGAAATGGTAGAAGGAGAGAGCTTGTGAAACTTTCTCTCTCCTTCAACTTTTATATATATATATAGATATGGGGATATTCTACGATGGAACTCAAATATATACACATGTCATGGAACCCTCTCAAAATGTGTTGTGCATTAAATGATTTATGCATTTATGACATCTCGATTAATGTATTGGATTATAATACAATGATTGTAAATAGTGTACCCATGACATGGATATATATTTGAACTTCATTGTAGAAGCGCACACACACACACATATATATATATATAAATATATAGACTAGGGCATGTACCCTACTTTTGTGTTCGGCCTCTTGCTCGGTTTTGAACTTAGTGGCTGGAACTTACATTTATTGAAAAATTTACTTGCATGTTTGGTTGAAGTTTCTCAACATCTATTTTCCTTCGTGGGAAATGTTAGGGTGACCCGGGATAGAACACTTGGGATGGGCACTCGATGAAGGTGTCTATCCATTCATGCATTGAGATATGTAATGTTTTATTCTGGGCCATCTTAGTATTTTCCTTCATTTATATGTAGCATACTTGTTAAAAGGTACATTCTTTTGTCTTTAAAAAAAAGGTACATTCTTTAAAAAAAAATGTACTTTCCCTCTAGAGAAATGGAGGTCAGGCGATTTATTTTTTGTCTAATGATCAAAAAATCTTAACCTTTATTAGTTATATATGTTATGTTCTAACATTTGGAATTTATCAATTACTAATTTGGTTCCTGCTTTTTCTTTCGTAATATATATATATATGTCCTCATAATATTTTTTTTCAATTTTCTTATTACATCTTTCAAGGATCTATTCGTACGTATACATTAGAGTTCAAATATTGATGTTTCATTGATTTATAAAATTATTTTTACCAGTTCTTATAAACTTAATTTAAATATGAAGATTAAAAGATTTTTAGTATAAATTGCTTAATGTGGATGATCATGAAAAAAAAGTTAGAAGTTAAAGTTGATTTACAAAAAAGATGCCCTAAATTAGTTGAAGATATCATTAATAATAAATCAAAAAAATTATGATATATTAATTGATACAACTTGTAAAAGGTTATGATAATTTTTCTTATCATTAGGCCCTAAGTCAAATACAGGAAGTTGTCGCTTCTTAATTATGAAGTGCACTGCTCCCCTTTACTAAATATGGTTTGAGGACCGCTAAGGGCACCCCACCTTTTCATGAAGGCACCCAACTTATTTGTAAAAATTCCAACAAAAATGGAAAAGACCATTTTGCCCCTGTATATATAATGGTTCAAACCCCTCAAATCATTTTGACAAGGAGTTAGGGCACCCCACCACCAAGCTTGAACCACAAAGCCACATTGCGTTTGGCGAAGAGCTGATCGATTCTTGCGGATTGACATCATCTGACAGCGAGGTAACAATGTTTGACAACCATATTCGAGTTTTTTAGAACTGTTTAGTTGTGTATAACTGTGAAAATGATGATTTGTTTGTCAACGTAGGGTTTGATAATTTCTTCAAATTTGAAGTTGTTTTCCACTATATAATGGAGGATTGTAATGCTTCGGTGCCAGATGAGGTCGTCCTTGAGGTAATTTTGCAATTTTTTTGTGTTTTTTATGCTGTTGGGAGAAGTTTCTGTCTGGGTGCGCGATTGTTTCGGCCTCGCAGGACCGAGATGTATAGTAATGTCTCGGTCATAGAGGACCGAGAGGTTTCACGTAGGTCACGACCGGTACGACCGAGCCAGAGTATTGAGTAACTATCGGTAGTACATGAGCGAGACTCGAAGAAAGTTTCGGACTGTACAACCGAGAACTGTTTTTTTTTGGGTTTTTTGTGATTGTCTTTGTACATTTTGGTTGATTATAATGTTACACTTGTTTGTATTGCGGTAATGCCGATATCTAGTAATTTTCCGACTATAAGGACACTTTTACACCTTCTAAGCCATTCCCCTCTCGAGAAGCGGATATTTCATGGCTTCAAATGATTGGTGGTGAGAACAAGTTTGTGTTAGTAACGAAGCGCTCGGATGCGGGGCATTAAGCGCGAGGGGAAGGTGAAAATTGCCTTTGAGAGGTCCGGGACATATAGGGGACCGGCTCGAGAGAGTAGGGAAGGGGAAAGCGGCAAATTTTTAAAGAAATCAAGGAATGATGAAAAGGCGAGGACTCACACTAGTACGAAGAAATGTGGATGCCCTTTCCAAATTATCGTCAAGGAAAATGCGACTCCTTATGGTATGTCACCGTGATTTGTGGGAGGCACAATCACGACACCGCAGAAGATTGGATAAGGGGAGGAGGAAGTTGAGGATGCGGGGGAGGACCGAAAGTGAGCGGCTCGGGGAGATTAGTCCACCTTCGTCTTTTGTGGAGTGCGAGCGGGAAGTTGAGGATGCGGGTGGGAGGACACCGGGGTCTCCAATCGGAGGCACCCCAGTGTCGAAGAGAAAACACGATGATGACGATTCTTCGACGAGACGGGTGGAGAGCGGATTTGAGTCCTCCCACTCCACAAAGAGGCCTCCACTTCTAGGCAGAAGAAAGATAAGGTTGTTTCACAAATGCGTCGTGCCAGTCGACGCACGCAAAGTGGATCTAACATGGCTTATGGTCATTGCTTAGAACCGGATTGGTTGCCACATGTCGAGGCCATTATCGATGTGGTTTCCGATGGAAATTGTGGATATCGGTGTATAGCCTCTGAGCTTGGACTTGTCGACGTAGACGGGTGGAGGATTGTGCGTAGAAGGATGTACGATGAGATTATCGGGCATGAAGACCTTTGGCGGAAAGTGTTTGGCTTGAGTTTCGAGACTGTCAAGAATGCGGTGCATTGCCCAGAGAAGCAAGAGGGGGCATCTTTCAAAGAATGGTTGACACTTCCAGACATGGGATTGTCAGTATCCACCGCATTCAATGTCATTCTCGTCAACCTCTCGCATGGGAGTGCCTCCACATTCCTACCTCTACGTAGTACTTCACCGTCGTCATTGAACAACAGACTTATCATTGCAATGGCAAATGAAAGGAATATCCATTGGGATAGGGTAAGTTCTATGATTTTTTGTGAATTGGTTTGTTTCCCCCTTAATCGGGTTTGTGACAATATCTTCTATGTTCTATTGTTCACTTTGACAGGTGCAGTTGCATGTGAATGCACCGCTGCCATCCTTATATCCATCGTAGGATCGGTACGTTGAGGACTGCGCCAAAGGTTGGCGAGATGGATTCGTTTTTCGAGACATCGCGCCCATTGCAACTGCTGATGATGAAGCCACCATACTTGTTGTAGATTTAGATACACCGTAGGTTAAAGCTTGTACCTAGAAACCTTGATGGCTAAACATTTAAAAATTTTGCCAATTCCTCCGAATGTTCTATGTATATGCAAATGTTGTGCTGTATTTTGATTGTTTTTTACTTATGGATGGACCCTTTTTAGAGTCAGTTTGAATGTTACGGAGATTTATAATTAATTAAGTTTCGGTGCAAATTGTCGTGCTGGATTTTCAATCTTGTATTGTTAGTTTGACATACCACAAATTTATTTTACAAAAAGTAATGTTCAAATTCATCCATTTATGATGTCTCGGTCAAGCAGGTTTGTGAAACAACCCATATTTTCGGTCACCCATGACCGACAAGTAGTCCAATATATCGGTCGTTTACAACCGAGTCCAATAGCAAGTTATCGGTTATACACCACCGAGATGGATTGACCATTTCAATTCACCTTACTCTCGTCTTATGACGACCGAGCCTCCTGAGACCCTCTCGGAAGTGGACAACCGAGTGTATGACAAAATTACCGGTTGTACACCATCGACGCCACATTACCTATAACTAATTGTAGCTCTCGTCATGTCACGGTCGAGATAACGACAGTATTCTCGGACATGCGTAACCGATACGCTGTCAACTCTTCCGGTCTACGTGGCCGAGACTGCGAGTTCCCAAAAATATTAGCTTCTGTCTCGGCCATGCTTGGCCGAGACAGTTGACACCGTCTCTGGCCTATGTGGCCGAGAACCGCGATTTCTCAATTTTTTTACAATTGAACAAACCGCCACACACACATTACAACTACTCTACCAAATGTAACTTAATTAGACGATCTTCAACCGAGCCCTAATTTGGAGACGAAATCGGCTCACACACCGGACCCTACAAAATGCAGAAACCTCGAACAACGAAGGAGAAACACACGGTGAGGGACGGAGAACACGATTTCGTGGATTCCTCTCACTGGTCGGTTCAAAACAAATGGATTCTTCCACAAGGAGTTCGGTGAAGGTGGTGGTGGTGGGTGGTGGGGTGCTCAGGGGTTTGCACGAGGGTGGTGGGGTGCAGATGGATTTCCACGAGGGGTAGTTTAGGTATTTCGGGTCTAATTTTTGGGTGCCCCGGATAAATCGGTTTGTGCCCACATTAACTAGGTGCCTTCATTAAATGGTGGGGTGCCCTTAGCGGCCCTATATGGTTTTGGTATCAGATGATCGTTTTAGTCTGAATTAAATCCACATTTAATATGAAGGAAATACTTTTCTCACAATAACATATGCAACATTAATTAATTGAGAGGAATTTGGGACTGAGTCTTTGAAATCCACATTTAATGTCAAGGATATGCTCATATGCAGCACTTTTTTTTTTTTTTTTTTTTGTAGGTCATGACATATGTAACATTAATTCTGGAAAATAACAAATATTTCGTAATGTTCCACGAAAAATGAAATGTTCTAAAGAAAATAATAAATTTCATGAAAAAATGATATTTTCATGTGTTGATAGTCATAATTTTCTTCCGGAACATTTTATCACAATTGTCAATTTTCCATACTAAGCCATATATTTTTTCCATCTATTATATTGGGCAAATTGAGTTTTCTATTGAGAAATGTGAGTTTTCATATTAAGGCACATTAAAATTTTATTTTAAATATGAAGATTAATATATTTAATATATATGGTATGTTTTCATATTTATTTCAAAACTTATTTTTAGTGACTTTTGTGGGAAATTTTTTTATATGTGCAACATATATATATATATATATATATATATATAGGAAGATTTTCTTATAAACATTTTTTCAAAAACACTTTCTTTAGAAATGTTCTTTTCTTATAAAACATTTTCCTTGTAATCAAACGGGGCCTAAGAGATATTGCACTGGTCCATTTTGTTAGTTGCATGATGTATCAACTTATAATTCATTGGAATCGTGAATATATGAATTTGTTTGTGATTGTGTTTGATCAGTAGTCATTCAATGTCTTTTTGCGTGACGTTATATGTCACTCCCTTTGCTCCATATTATCTATCACGTTAAATTTTTTTCTTGTTCCACAATATGTGTCACATTAAGAAATCAAGCGTGCATTTATGGTCTTTTTTTCAATTTTACCCTTAATTTAAAGTTATGTCATTAATGCCAATTAGCGGTTCCACATTAATTTTCATAGCAAAAACTTAAGAAAAGTAGGCTATTAATGATGAAAAATTTAGTCTCAATGTCTATCTTGTAAAGACTTTCAATCATTACTTTAATTTTTGTGTACAAACCTAAATGTGTAAGATAATATGAAACATAGGGAGTACATGTTGTTAATTAAGTCTGGTTGAAACTTTATGGTGTCTATACATTATTTTTTTATGTCGGATGAAACAAAAGCATCACGTACAAACAAAAAATCTATTTGGACTCTTTGAGTCCGGACTCAAAGAGTTTTTCATTAATAATTTAAGATATTTATCTAAATAAAAGACCTAATTATCTCTACCCAAAACATCAACAAAGAATTTAAATTAAGAGTATTTATGTCTTTTTGGTTGTTTGAGTTCGAACTTTTAAGTCCATCTAGCACTACCCACGTACAAATTAGGTATATGAGAATGTGAGAGATCTGTGGTGGTGGTCCATGCTTTTCTAATTAAGTTAGCCAACTTATTGGGCATCAGGGATGCATGTGACCAACAACTAATTTGATTTTCTATCTCTGGTTAAAACCCTAGTAGCCGCCGAGACTACCAAACCAGATCTGGGGTGCCGGTGTTGCAGCGGCTTGCCATGATTACCGGCCCCCCCCACCTCCGTCTCCTCTATACCTTCTCTTCTCATCCTTCCCTCTGCCTTCATCTAGCCACTCATTCCTCTTCTTCCCGCCCACCACCACCACCACCACCACCATTTCTTGGTTTTCTTTTCATCTTTTTCTAATGTTCAGTAGAAGAGGAAGGGAAAGCGGAGTCAAACGTGCTAGATCTGTAGAGGATTGATAGGAGGTTTTTGGGATAGTTGCTGGCGCTCTTGGTTCCCTGGCTCACCAGCACCGTCGAGTGTGAGCATCTCCGATCAGCAGCTGCGGCCATAGCCGATAGGATCTTGTGCTTCTGCAGTGGCGTTTTTTATTGGCTCTAGCTTGTTGCGATGAGGATGACGATGACTCTGGATGGTAGGTTTTCTCCTCTCTTGACGATGTAATTGTCGTTGTCCGCAAGAATGATCTGTCTTTTTGCTTTAGCTGTATTGTTCTATGTTTTTTTTTTGGGTAGCTGATTAGGGTTTTGTCTCCGCCGTGGAGCGGCCTTCTCCTTTGTTGGGTTTTTTTTGTTGTTATTATGTTGTCCCGTTCAGTTGTCGGGTTGTTGCCTTCATTGCGAAGATGTTGAACTGTATAATCTATTCCTATCCATGTAATAAATTTTTGTACCTCGATTTAGTGATAGGAACATTTAAAAAAAAAAAAGGGATGCATGTGAGAATGTGCGCTGTGCAGCTTTAGTGAAAGTCAAAAATTGTTGTTTAATATGTTGATCATAGAGATCGATATCATTTTTGAAGTTTAGTTAAAGAACCTCAAATAAAATAATATATTCAGGCTTATAAAAAAGTAAGTTACAAATTAAATATATACATATATATATTTATTGGGTATAAAAAGATACTCATGACATGAGAACTACTATAATGACTAACTGTTTAAATTAAATATAATACATAAGTTTAAAAATTGTGCAATCTATTAACTTTGTAAATTAATAATTAATGCATATAAATATAATGTTGGGAATTCACGCACATATGTACACACAGCGAAAGCAATCATGCACTAGCGCTAAAACACTTAAACTTTATTTACTTAGTAAATTTATATTAACTTTGTGTACATGACACATTAACCTTGGGTTCTTTACATAGATCTAAATTCTGATTGGACTCAACTAACTAACATCAATCTTATTTTGACTTAAACAATTAACTTACTAATTAGTCAAAAACTAAAATACTAACTCCTAATTAGATTAGGATATGGAGTTTGAGCTAAAAACTCATCAATCTCCACCTTGGCAAAGAACTTCACCAACTCGAACAATCATCCAATCTAATTGTCGTAGCTACTGCGGATAATAACGAACCACACAAACATTCATTAGCATGTGCAATCAATCATCTAAAACTTGACCAAACTTCAACCACTCAGCTGCGCAGCAACACACACAATCACACTAACTTGGTTAACCAAACACGTAAACGTGTGCACACAACCACACGTGCACACACAAACTGCTCCACCCAAACAAACATCTTTAATCAAAGAGATAAAACTTAAAGGATTACACTAACAAAGCCATCTTCACTCTGAGCATCGCGATAGACATCATCATCAAAAACATAAAAATTTCTTGTACCCTTATTTGCAACATCCTTCTTAATAATAGTATTAGACTCACCCTCTTTCTTCTTTGGACAAAATTTAATGATATGTCCTTTTTCACCACAATAATAACATACTCTTTCCATCAAAGGCTTGAAATCTCCACCATATCTTTTACCACAACTATATTTCTCATGTTTTCCCTTGCCTTGAAAAGTCAAGAGTTGAGAAGTGTTAGAAACGAAGGATTTCTGGCCTTCAAAATCTAACTTTTCCGTAAAAGTCAAAGCAATTTTGACTTGCCCTTCTGTAAGATCATCTCTTCCATACAATAATGAGTTGAAGAGATGTCGACGTGTAGATCGCACCCCAACATAGCAAGACAACTGCCTTGTCAACTGAACTGGCAACCTCCCGGATATTGGCGAGATCTCTAACTATCTTATTAAAATCTTCAAAGTGTTGAAGTAGAGTCATACCTTCCTTACGTTGAAAAGTGAAAAACTGTTGCTTTACAATCAATCTATTGGTGAAACCTTTACTCATATAAATTTCTTCTAACTTGTTTCATATGTTCGCGGTAGAAGTTTCTTCCATAACTTCATATACTACATTATCGGCCAAACAAAGACGAAATGAACTACTAGCCTTTGAGGCTATGACACTCCACTTTTTTTCATCAATTTTAGTAAGTTTTTCTTCGTTCAATGCAAGCCCAAAACCTTGTTGAGTAAGCATATTCCTCATCCTCAATTGCTACAAGGTAAAGTTTTGCTTACCATTAAACTTTTCAATAGTATACTGGACATCTTCGCTTGAAGAATCCATCTTAACAAATCTACCTTTCTTTTGTGATTTATATGTAAACGTACAAAATTAAGAAAGCAAAGAAATTGATTTCTCTAATGAAATTGAAACAAACTGATCTCTTATTATTTCACTAAAGACAAAAAAATTAATGCAACAGAGTAAAAAATTCTTGTCTTGTAGTGAAAAAATTTAATGATCAAAACTTACACTTCAAACTATGATCAGAACAATCAAAGCACATTTTCAATTCTTCACAACAAACAAACAAGTTTTGCACTCAGACGTAAGAGAACCTGCCGATCATTCGATCACGCAATCTCATAAGAACTCTATGGACTCCTTGATCTCAACTTGGCTTTGATACCACTTGTTGGGAATTCAAGCACATACGCACACACAGCGGAAGCAATCATGCACTGACGCTCAAACACTCAAACTTTATTTACTTAGTAAATTTATATTAACTTTATGTACATGACAAACTAACCTTGGGTTCTTTATATAGATACCCGAAAATCATACTTGTAATCCAACTAGAACACTAAAACATTATCCAAAAACAAATCTAAATCCTAATTAGACTCAACTAACAAACATCAATCCTACTTTAACTTAAACAATTAACTTACTAATTAGCCACAAACTAAATTACTAACTCCTAATTAAATTATGATATGGAGTTTGAGCCAAAAATTCAACATATAATGCACAGATAATTATGCCAATTAATTACTTATTCAACCTAAAAAATGTACAAGTTTGACTAAACATAAAATAGATTGATGGAAAGTGAAAACAAAAATGTAAATCTATTTTTTAAAAACAAAATAGAATTTATTTAGACATACTACTATTAATTAATACCAAACTATATACACTACAAAAAAACATCAGATCAGAAACGAAAATTTCCGTATCTGATTAGCATAAATTCCGTCTCTAATTCAATTCTGCAACAAAACAGAGACGAATATATTCTGTCTCTTAAATCGTCGTCGCTGATTCAGTCAGCAACGGAAATGTGTTTCCATTTCTGATTAGAGACGGATTAGAGACGGAATTTAGAAACGGAACAGAGATGGAATAGAAGCGGAACAGAAATGCAAATTCTTTTAAATTGTACAATTGTAATTGCATTCCGTCTCTGATCCGTTGCTAATCAGAGACGGATCAGAGACGGAATGCAAAATTTCATCTCCGATCCGTCTCTGATTAACAACGGATCAGAGATGAAATTATTGTATTCGGTCTCTATTCCGTCTCTGATTAGCAACGGATCAGAGACGGAATACACTAATTTCGTCTCATCCGTCTCTGATTAACAACATATCATAGACGAAATTATTGTATTCCGTCTCTGATCCGTCTCTGATTAGCAACAGATCAGAGATGGAATTATTGTATTCCGTCTCTGATCCGTCTCTGATTAGCATCGGATCAGAGACGGAACTATTGTACTCCGTCTCTGATCTGTCTCTCATTAGCAACGGATCATAGACATAATTATTGTATTCCGTCTCTGATCCGTCTCTGATTAGCAACGGATCAGAGACGGAATACAATAATTCCGTCTCTGATCCGTTGCTAATTCATGAACTCCATTTCTAATCTGTTCCTATTTAGTATCAAAGTCTAGTTTTGTCCAGTTGGGCGCGTCTATTCCTCGAAAATTAGAGACGGAATAGCAACGGAATCTCTGAATTCCTTTGCTAATCCGTTTCAATTCCGCTTTGTTTGGTTTTCAAACCTAAGCTCAATCCAATTGGTTCTCCATAACCTCTAAACCTGAAAATACAACCATATGACCTACTCCATCGCCTGCACCCCCTCCAACAACTCTTTGGGGGTGCTAACATCCCCCAAAAAAGTAGAACTTGACATACATACATTGACAATATATATCAACAACAAATATTCAAATGAGAGAAAAAATGTACAATTCGACATTGAAAAAGATTTATATATCCACGAAAGCTTGTCAAGTTTAATAAATGTTCCAAATTTCTAAGTATGCACAAAAACCACCAATCCTATTGTTCAACAACCACCAAAAAAAACTTCAAATCCTCTAAATATGCACAAAAGAAGTATCAATCTAAAAGTAACAATAACATAAACTACTCTGGTACTATGTTCCATAAAATATAAAATTCATCCAATAAACGCGAAGTGTATGTCACTGGTTTCAAGAATTCTTTAGAACTCTTCGTTGTATATGCATGGGCGTTGACCCAATAGAAAACATAAGAAAATGGTTTCCATGACACAAACAAAAAGAATGGAAAGATTATCTCAAGACAACGCCATTTCTTTTTTGTGAATTGTTTTATCCAATGTCTTAGCTTACATATTTACTTTTCCATTCTACTTCATGAAACTAAAATCAAAGCCAAATTACAAGCTCCATTAAAAAGGCCTTATACAATCTATAACAACAGTGCTAGGACAAAACTTTTACATGAAATTCAACATCATAGATAAGTAAATAGATCATGTACATAGCTACTTAGTTAACTCAAAAGGGATAGCAAAAGAGGGGGAACACAACCATATATCAAGTCGGGTGCAACTTTACAATGAGATATATGCACTAATGGATTCGGGATTACCATTTCCACTCAGCGAATGAGATTGATCCCCAGAGCTTGATATAAAGATACCCTAAAGAAAAGAAAAGATTAAGAAAACTGAGATGGAAAGTATATGACGAGGTCAATACTCAATAGAAAATACTGCCACATCTACAAGAGGAAACAGTGTGGAACTCAATAAAGTTAAAAACATGCTGCCTAGCTCGCTGAAGCTCTTGCTCAAGTTGGGTGATAAGTTGGTATTTATAGGTATTTAATAGTCTATTTTAGTATATTTAATTATTAAAAGTATTTAAAATATATATTTAATTATATTTTTAGTCATTTTTAGGTGAAACAGAGTGCGTGGTTGAATTCGTGGCGGAAAATACTCAAAATGGAGTATTTACTTGAAGTGATCGGATGCCGGACAGTTTGCCTCGAAATACGTGTTGCACGGTGGATCGAATTGCGGACAGGGTGTTCCAACCAATTAGGTGATGCCACGTCAGCAGTCTCCAGTTGGCGCAACCAATCATGCGTTGCCACGCGATACCACATCAGCGGCGAAGCCATGTCACACCGCAAGCAATCTTCTTCACGTTTCAGCCTTCGTCGATGTGCCTCGAGATCCGTGTTCGCACAAACTCCCAGTTTTTCGGTCGACTCCTGCGCGATTCTCCGAGCCACGTGGGTGCGACGTGGCGATCATCCATTCGTCCAGCGTAGCTCTTTGACGTGGTCCGCAATCGGGATGTGACACGTGGCGCCGAGTCGCAAGAAGCAACAGAGCGCGCGAACGTGGCGGCGACAAGTCGAGGCGGTGGCGACGTGGACCTATCGAAGTCGACACGTGGAGCGGACCCGATTTGCGCCAATCGGCTATTTACACATGGCGAGTCGGTTTTCAAGCTAAAAACACCCCTAGGATGCTCCTCGACGCACGAGTCACCTCCAAAACCCTAAAATCGATCATGAGTACGATTTGGGCTATTTATATATATATAACCTAGGTATTATAGACAATTAATTAGAGTTGTAAATAGATCAATTATTAGTTTTTAGTATAGATTTTTGAAGATGAAGTCCGAGTAATTGATTTCTCGCTAAGTCGAAGGGAAGCGAGTTGGAATCATGGATTCATGGCATTCTTTGTGAGATCTTTTTATTTTATTATTTAATTAATTTAATTTCTCCTATTTCATTGTTGTTGATTTAATGATTATGATTTAGATCTATGGTATGTATGTGACCAATGCATGCTTTTAGATTGATAATCTATTGTTATTTGGAATATTAGTATCCGTGTAATTGTGCTTTTAGACCAATAAAGTAACAAACATTCACCCGTTTGCCGTAAAACCCTTTCGGTGTTTGAATGTACAACAATTGAATCTAGGTTAAATCGGGTAGCGGTTGCGATCCGGTTATTTAGGATTAGTGTTCCCATAGATCCATATTACTGCGGTTAATGTGTTAAACCTGATTGGCGGATGTCTAGGGTTATACATTAATTAGGGAAGTAGTTAGTGGCGGACGTCCTGGCTATCGAGATTAGGGGAACTAGGAATTTCTGGCGGATGTCGATTTTCTATAGCTAATCTAGGAGAATTTAAATTAATAACTTTTAGGGAAAGATTGAGGACCATTGAATGCTATTGAATCTTGATTCTGATTTGTGGAAATGGAGATTTGGGTGAACTTTTCATTCTTGATATTAATTTTTGTGAACTTTTTATTATTGCTTGTTTAATTAATTGTTTTATTGATTTTCTTGAAAACCCCCATATTTAGTTAACTTAGAGTAAACTCAAGTCCTACGGATTCGACCCCGTATTTACCACTACTACACCCTTGTGGTTGGTAACTTTTTTACGGGTTATATTTGGCACGCACGACACGCGTCAAATTTTGGCGCCGTTGTCGGGGACTTTGTCTTTACTCTGAGTTTAGGTGTTAGTTAGTTACATTTCTTTAGTTAATCTATTTATCTTGATTAGTTTGTTTTAGATAGATTAGTAACTAATTAGTTACGTTTTTTCACATTTTTTTTAGTTTTTCTTTTCGTCACGTTTTTTTTTTTTCGTTAGTTTTTGTTTTTGTTTTTCTTACTTTTTTTTTTTTTTTACTTTTTACTTTTTACTTTTCCTTTTTTTACGTTATTAGTTTTCTTTTTACTTTTTACGTTTTTACTTTATTACGTTTTTTTTTTTACGTTTTTAGTTTTTTTTTTTCTGTTAGTTTATTTACGTTTTTTTTAATTTTTTTATTACTTTATTAGTTTACTTTGTTAGTTAGATTAGTAATTAATTTTTTTTTTCATTAGCTTAGTTATAACCCCTGAATTCTATTTTCTTTTCCTCTTTTTTTTATTTTGCCTATCTAGTCCCTTGCTTTTAACATGTATCCAGGCAATATCTCGAGTTCCACTGACCAGAAACTCGACCGAATGATATCCATGATGGAACATCTCCTCTCCTCTGGTGAAGTGCAAGTCAACCCCGCGATGGACTCCTCCTACTCCCATAATTATGGTCGATACGAAAACTCACATTATAATAATGTGAATGGGGTAGGTATGTCACATAATAGATATCAATATTTTAACATGAGTTCTTTTGTGCAACAGGTCGAGGTTTGCGAAATTTGTGGAGATTATTCTCATTCCGTACATAATTGTCCATATCATCCACAATATAAGAATTATCACTATTCTAACTATGCATCGCCACAACCCGACTTCTCTGGATTCATGTCACACCCACAGGCTCCTCAACATGAAGGAAATCAACAGTTTCATCAAAGCCTTTCCTTGGAAGATATGGTGATGCAAATGATATATCAAATGAGAGAAAGTGCGCAAGACCTTCGACGAGCTAGTCATAACATACGACAACTTGATTTTAGTTGTCCAGGATCGAAAGACTTGGTAACTAACTTAGATAAATATAGTACCACTCTTCAAAAACAATTGATGAAGCAGAGTTGTGTAGTATACAACTAACTTTTAACCCAGACGAGGATGTGAGTGTTCATACGTTGACAAATCTTGAGGTGCATGAGGATATACAGATGGAAGACTATTTGATAGAAACATCCGACGAATGTGAAGTCTTTCAAATTGAGCCAGAGATTGTCATTGCATTAAATGAGGGAGAAGATGAGATGAACATTGATGTCAATTCAGACAAGCCGGAGAAGCCGCAAATAGAGAGCGAGGAAGACCAACTTCTGGTGTTGGTACAACCACCCACCCTCCCATGCACATTTGGTAAACCTTATAAGGGGGTGGAAGTAAGGGAGCGTTTGCAGATCTTCTATACTGCCGACACCTTTGTGTTGGACGATCCCGATACGATAGATTCATTCGTGTTGGAAGTTCTAGATGAGCTCCTAAATCTGAAAGAGGGCATGCATGTTTCGTTGCCCAATTATGTAGATGCGCCATTCGTTGTCGACATCTCTAAAGGAGAGGGCATCACGTGATCAATCATTCTAAGTCTAGCCAAAGACTTAAAAGAAAGGCGGCTCGTTGGGAGGCAACCCAACTTTAATTTTCTTTTATTTTATTTATTTCTTGCATTTATTTTAGTTTTATTATTATTATTATTATTATTATTATTATTATTATTATTACACTATTATTATTATTATTATTATTATTATTATTATTATTATTAACTAAATTTGGTCTCTTTATTTTTACAGGTGATGGAGGGTTGGAGCGTTAAGCTTTGTAGGTTTGACTTTGGATTACATTTTTACCATAATTTGAGCATTATTTTTTTTAAGGACTTAACATGTTTTTAAGATTTTAGGTGTTTTGAGACTTGGTTGGATATACCCAACTTAAGTCGCTACATTAGTGGCGGGTTTTTGAGTAGACCCAAAACCCTAAATTTCATTCCATCATCTTGTTGATTTTACCCTTAGTTGACAGATTTCGGGCTCGCAAGACTTGATTGGAATCTTTTTAGTTAACTCATATGCCTACTAGTTCTTGCTCTTCTTATGATTGTTATTTCATAGTTTCCTTAGTCACCCACACATAAGAGGTTTTGTGCGTTCACTAGTTTTTAGAGACTTTTTGTTATGCATGCATTTGTATCATTTTCTAATCTATGTTCTTCTTCACCACTATCTTTTTCTTTTTGTCGTATGGATGTCTTGACTTGTTTTAAACCTTGAGGACAAGGTTTGGAATAAGTTTGGGGGTGCTTTAGGGATTGAGGATTGTTTTGGATGAATTTTTGCGAAAGATCGCAGGTGAGATCGTTTAATTTTTTTATGCGGTTATATGCGGGTGTTGGATGGTAATGGTGGTGTCTTATATCATTTCTTTCATTTCTTGTCCATTCACATTCCATTCTCATTTCATTAGGATTTGATACACTTTCATGTATATATTTAGTATGTTATTATATATTTTAGAGTCACCCGAAACTTTGTTCATGCCTTTGGTTGTGGATGAATAAATTACAGTTGCCTTTTTAACTTGAAACTTGGAAAAAATTAGGAGAAACACTTAATCAAGTTCGTAGCTCAGCATTTTTATGATTTCATGATTAGAGACTTAGATGATGGTTAGACTTTGTGCTAGATAACGAAAATGAGTAGAAGGTCTAATTTGTGCAAGTTGTATTGTTTTAACCCACATTGGGGGATTTGCTTGATTATAGTGAAAGTGAGAAGTACTAACATGAGTTTTATTAATGTAGAGTGTCCTACAAGTTTCCACGGGAAATGGAGCAGGGAAACTTGTGGTGGGAAAAAGTGAGAAAAGCGGTCCACAGGAAATGGAGCAGGGATCGTACTACTTGAAAAAAAAAATTGAAGAATAAAATAAAATAAAAATGAAAAAAAAATGAATGAAGGCGGAAGTTGTGAAACTCCTCAAATAAAAGATTTAGTTCGAGTGCTTTCACTATATTAAGTAAGAAATTTGAACTTGCGTGCTTAAATGTATAGACCAATAAAACTTATGATTAGTTGATGGCCTTTGTTTTGACCGAGTTTATGTTTTGAAAGTGAGATCTTAATTGTGTTTGAATTGCGAGACTTGACATATCATAACTCTGAAATTTTTTGAGTTACTTGTTAATTTGGTGACTATGTAAACCAAAGGAACTCCATGAATTTGGGTCGGGTATAGGATTAGTTGAGTTATTTATTATATTATGAGTCTAGTTTAATATGTGTTGTCATTTACACCTTTACTCGGGACGTGCAAAGTCCTAAGTTTGGGGGTATTTGATAAGTTGGTATTTATAGGTATTTAATAGTCTATTTTAGTATATTTAATTATTAAAAGTATTTAAAATATATATTTAATTATATTTTTGGTCATTTTTAGGTGAAACGGAGTGCGTGGTTGAATTCGTGTCGGAAAATACTCAAAATGGAGTATTTACTTGAAGTGATCGGATGCCGGACAGTTTGCCTCGAAATACGCGTTGCGCGGTGGATCGAATTGCGGACAGGGTGTTCCAGCCAATTAGGTGATGCCACGTCAGCAGTCTCCAGTTGCGCAACCAATCCTGCGTTGCCACGCGATACCACATCGCCAGCGAAGCCATGTCACACCGCAAGCAATCTTCTTCACGTTTCAGCCTTCGTCGATGTGCCTCGAGATCCGTGTTCGCACAAACTCCCAGTTTTTCGGTCGACTCTTGCGCGATTCTCGAGCCACGTGGGTGCGACGTGGCGATCATCCATTCGTCCAACGTAGCTCTTTGACGTGGTTCAGCCAATCAGGATGTGACACGTGGCGCCGAGTCAGCAAAAAGCAACAGAGCGCGAACGTGGCGGCGACAAGTCAGAGGCGGTGGCAGACGTGGACCTATCAGAAGTCGACACGTGGAGCGGACCCAGATTTGCAGCCAATCGGCTATTTACACATGGCAGAGTCGGTTTTTCAAGCTAAAAACACCCCTAGGATGCTCCTCGACGCACGAGTCACCTCCAAAACCCTAAAATCAGTCATGAGTGCGATTTGGGCTATTTATATATATATATATATATATATATATATATATATATATATATATATATATATATATATATATAACCTAGGTATTATAGAAGAATTAATTAGAGTTGTAAATAGATCAATTATTAGTTTTTAGTATAAATTTTTGAAGATGAAGTCCGAGTAATTGATTTCTCGCCTAAGTCGAAGGGGAAGCGAGTTGGATTCATGGATTCATGGCATTCTTTGTGAGATCTTTTTATTTTATTATTTAATTAATTTAATTTCTCCTATTTCATTGTTGTTGATTTAATGATTATGATTTAGATCTATGGTATGTATGTGACCAATGCATGCTTTTAGATTGATAATCTATTGTTATTTGGAATATTAGTATCCGTGTAATTGTGCTTTTAGACCAATAAAGTAACAAACATTCACCCGTTTGCCGTAAAACCCTTTCGGTGTTTGAATGTACAACAATTGAATCTAGGTTAAATTGGTAGCGGTTGTGACCCGGTTATTTAGGATTAGTGTTCCCATAGATCCATATTACTGCGGTTAATGTGTTAAACCTGATTGGCGGATGTCTAGGGTTATACATTAATTAGGGAAGTAGTTAGTGGCGGACGTCCTGGCTATCGAGATTAGGGGAACTAGGAATTTCTGGCGGATGTCGATTTTCTATAGCTAATCTAGGAGAATTTAAATTAATAACTTTTAGGGAAAGATTGAGGACCATTGAATGCTATTGAATCTTGATTCTGATTTGTGGAACTGGAGATTTGGGTGAACTTTTCATTCTTGATATTAATTTTTGTGAACTTTTTATTATTGCTTGTTTAATTAGTTGTTTTATTGATTTTCTTGAAAACCCCATATTTAGTTAACTTGAGTAAACTCAAGTCCTGCCCCGTATTTACCACTACTACACCCTTGTGGTTGGTAACTTTTTTTTACGGGTTATATTTGGCACGCACGACACGCGTCATTGGGTTAGCTTTACTCGGCTACTCTCAAGCTGTTGCACATATGCCTTTAAGATAAAAAGTTAAATGAGTGAAGTCTTTGTCAGAGAGCATGTAGACTGATAAATTATGCATTAATATATATGCATACATAGTCACTGCTTCCTATTATTCGTGCAACAAGTTTGAAATCATGGTTTTAAAAATTGACAAACTTCCCTAAATTATGTCAATTTTCAAAAGAGGGAAACGAAACTCATGTGAATGGAAAAAATGTCAAACTTCCCCTAAAAAATTTTGACATAATTCGGAGAAGTTCAGCATAATTTTGGGGAAGTCCTCTAAATAGGGGCAAAAACTGCAAAACTTCCATGACTAAGTAGAAGTTTCGGGGAAGTTTGGGAAGTTTATGGAAGTTTCAAAGAAATTATGCATATGGTACTAAAACCAATCTAACATGAAAACTCACAAACAAATTTTACTAGTTGCCAAAACATTTAACTCACAAACAAATTTTACTAGTTGGGTACATTTTTCTGTTTGAAAATTTATAATTTACAAAACTAAAAAACATATTATGTCCTTTACAGAGTATAAAAGTAAGATAAAGCATAATCTAGTTTCTACACCAATGTTCCTCTCCAAAGTCCAAACTCAAAAGGGATAGCAAAAGAGGGGGAACATAACCATATATCAAGTCGGGTGTAGCTTTACAATGAGATATATGCACTAATGGATTTGGGATTATCACTTCCAATCTTCTAAATATGCACGAAAAGAAGTATCAATCTAAAAGTCATGTAAACAACCGCAAAAGTTATCTACAAAAGCAAAAGTATAATCTCAAAAGTTATACAAACAACAAGAAAAATACCTAAGTATCACCAAGCTGCTCATCTTTCGTAAGTCAATCTTGCATCTCTCGCTCAATTTTGTCCCGTTGTTGTGGTGGATCGGCGGGATCTATTTGCGGCAGCTGTTGCTGGTCATGAGGTGGTGGTGGTGGTGGTGGTGGTGGCTGTGGCTGAGATAGCACCAGGATCTGCATATCTCCTCTTCTTTCTCCATAAAGACCCGAGACCGTAGACATGTCATTTGGAACACTCACCCGCCACATTGAGGTACACCGCCTGATCATCCACCGGCTGGTCTGGTGTAGTCTGGGTCAGCTCCAGACGTCTCCTCTGGAGCTTAGCCTGCATGGATCAACAATAAACAACTTACATGATATGCTTTAAAGTAAACTTAATCCTATTTAACATTTCTTCTATACTTACATAGAACCGCTATGATCTAGTATCGATGAATGTCACCCCGTCTTGATTTATGGTGTGGAGATGCAAATACAATTCATTCACGGTAGGTGGCGTCTCGGATGTATTAGTCTGCATATAAGACCATTTATAAAAATGTTAAATATGTCAATTAGTAGTAGGTCGGCGAACTCATATTCGCCAAACACAAATCAATTGCATAGTGAACAAGTGTATAAATGTAAAAAATAAACTAGAATGTAAAAAACACTTACCAGTCTTTCAATGGTAGTCACAAAAGATACCGAACCACCACCGTGATTCGAAGGTCCAGTCCTAGGTCCTTCGACCTCAGTGTTCCTATTCGTTGACGCTTGCCTAGACCTGGCAAGAAAGTCCTCGCTCTCCCAGTACTCCAAGTATCTTCTCCATGCCTCATCTGTAACAAAGTTTGGTTGAACACGATTCTTCTTTAACTTGTGCATCAATGTAATGTACCTTGTGCCTGCATACGTGTCGCACGCCGCACGAATGAGATCCTCGTGAATCGCATCATCCCATCTAAAATATACCTATAAAATGGCGATTGCAATTGTTACGAGACATTGAAAAACTAGTATAAATCCTAAGACATTTATTAGTCCCGCGCGTTTCCATTGGCGCCGTAGTATCTTTATGATGATTCGGTACCGACTTCCAACAATACCCTTCTGGAATCATCCATCTTTTGAAAACTTTTGTCATCCTCCATGAACAAGAATGAGAAGGATGCAACTCCCTGTGTTTCATGAAAATGCATAACATCTTAAAAACTTTTTTAATAATTTACATCGATAATTAGAAGTACATATGTGAATCAAATACAAACTTACGTATTATTGGCAATCAGTGTGATCGGGATCCGCTGCACACGAGGGGGCTCGGTTCCTGTCCTCTGAGGTGCCCGCGGAGGGCCTATCACCTGCAAGCCTGCTCTACCATCATAAGATGGGGATGATGCTGGTGATGTGGTGGCCGGAGGCGCATGCCTCATCGGTACTGGAGTGTCATGTCTCGATGTCGGCGATGGTGACTGCAACGGACAATTTGGTATAGTTCTAGATGATGATGTTGATGGTACATGCAACGCGGATGGTGTGGAAGGCGAAGGTGACACTGAATTTAACTCATGCTCGAGTGAATGAGAAGTCGGAATCGATAATATAGGAATCGACCCACGACATCGACCGCCACGACCTCTTTGACCCCCTCGTGTGGCCTGACCATGAGGCCCAATCGGTATTTCGGTTCCAGAGGTCTGTTCTGCACCTCTTACGACTGGACGATGTCCATCTAAAGGTATCCCTCGACTGCCCTGAGGTAATGTGTGCCCTCCAAGCGGGGGGTGATCACTGCCCGCCATGAAACCTAACAAAATACCAATAAAATTTTAGAGACCAAATGCGTTCCAATAAAAGTAATGAACTATTTATTCAATGTCCAATAGCCTGAGATTAAGAAAAAAAAACCCATCAACATAACATTTGATTGTGAATGGGCAACTTGCAGTTTTCCATACAACCACATAAAACTTCATAGTTTGACAAGTGAATCTCAACATGACAATATCAAGCTTGCCATTCGAGATAACGACAATTGAAAGCGAAAGCATAGACTAAATACCAACACACTTCCCCTAATAATTGTGACTTCTAACAAATAAATTAGAACTTACAACCAAAGAAAGCACATGTCGAAAGTTTCCAACCATCTTAAAGAAGGGTATATTTCAAACGAAGGAAACCAACAATGGCGTCCTGACTAAGAGCAATATTAATAATCAATAAACATGTAAGACTAACACATCAGTTCACTATGGAGAATTAGTACTTATTCTTGCTTTGCAATAATTATATATGTATCAGCATACATACAAGAATCATGTACATCAGCCAATATTTAGAGAATCAACTCGAGAATCATATGGTTGTTTGAAAATGCATGAACAATAAACTAGTATAAAATTAAATGCATGAACAAGAGTCTTACTAAGAGCATGAAACCCATTATGTTTTATAACTTTATAAAGAAAACAACATAAATCAGATCATACAATGATATAAACAACTTATGAATAACTGACAAAGACATAAGATTCAAAAGGGCAGTTATAACCGAGTGATCAACAATTAAACTTTCAAAAGTAAACACTATTGTGAATGGAAAACTTGTAGTTTGCCATACAACCATATAAAGCAAGTCAAGAACCGGAAAATGCAGAAGAGGTGGCCATGCATACAAGTCTGATGTCACTAACTTCCTCAATCATAAGCCAACAAATCTGAACTAACTTTTCTTTACTTTCATGTTTCTTGACAACTTTTCTTTTTGGTGGCCCGTGATCAGTATTCCAAGACAACAACCTTGACTAGTTTGAACTACCACGTAGGTTTTCTCCATACCCAATGCTCGAACATGAGGTTTATCAACTTCACCTCTATAGTAAAGTTTCAAAATTTTTGACACAGATTAAGATAGTCTAGAATAAAACAAAAGAAAAAAGATTAGGGACTTTGACAATGTAGGACAAAATTCTTTACTGGTCTTTCGTTCCTTCAAAAGACCAATAGTCTTAAAAAGATGGAAATCTAGGTGGCCAGGAACCTAACTTAACAGAAAATAGTGGGGGAAATCATGCTTCTGGTGATCAGCCTAGAAACCAAAACCAACATACTCAATAAATTCAACAACAGTGAACTAGGCACAAGACTAGTAAAGAAATGAATGCAATAGAGAGTAACATAAACTGTTTAGGGGCACCAATTCTTCACAACAAAATTTAAATTTTTCAAACTGGCTAATGACTATAATCTATAAGAGTTCTATAAGAGTTACAACTCCAAAAATTGAAAACTAGAATATATAAGAGTTCTCATTTCATGCATACAGTCCTATGAAGATTCGAGAGCAATATGACCTTTAAGTATTCAAAGAGAATCAAACAAAGGCTCTTCTACATTAACCAAAAGTTATAGTATTCCCACTTGAATGGAATCAGACTTCTCAACAAAGAATATCAGAAGATGAATAGCAGAACATAAAAATTCAGTGGAACATTCAGAAACATAATTGCAACATGAAATTGGAACATTAATCCATCATAATATCCACATATATTAATATTAAAGCCATATTAATAATAAAATTATGGGGGATTAATATCTTGTTTTAGATTTCTGTTTCCCTTGTTGTCAAGTGTACACAAACCACCACCATATTAATTGGAAGCAAAAGATGCCTCTCAAAATACCATTAAAATATCGTAGAAGTACTAGTACCATATCCAAAATAGTGAGAAAGTAAAGAAGACTCATGTACTACATCTTCCAGATTGTCAAATGTTTAGTTTTAACATGAACAATTTTCCTAAACCAATAGCCATCAACAATAGGAGAATCACAGGCAAGAAAATGCACAAAATGAAGTGTAAGACTTTGGGTTCCATCCACAATTTAATTTTTACCTACCAATGATCAAAGGCAACTAGAACAACATAACATGTATGCATGACCACCTCTTCTGCAACAACTGAAACTATAGAACCCAACCTCCTTGCCTGCAACAAAAAGGCCTAATTCTTAGCAAGTCCACGCCAATACCGAGACGAGATCCTGCATTTGCCAACAAAGAACAAGGGAGTATATCTTATAAGCATAGAATAAATGCTCAATCGGATCACATGTTCCAACATATACAAATACTGATTTATGAAGTCGATTTTTTAACGCATGTTGATGTGCTCGCGTATATCTTAATTCCTAGCTGAAGGGCTCCAACAATTGTGTAGCGAATGCATATATCAAAAAGTATGTCAGACTATCACTACCATCATTATGTTATTCAAATATAGCTAAACAACATAAATGTAGATTAACTGAGAAAACTCAGGTACTTTAAGAAATTGAAATCTATGATATATGATTTCTTGATGGACAAATAATGGCATTGGCAATTCGAGATTGAAATTGAGGACCACCAACACATAAAAAAGCAAGTGAAATTGAAAGTTCTACTCATGAATGATAAACCACACAGATTCCAGGATACCAGTGGCATTAAGCGTCTTTATTATAAAAGTTTCAAGACAAAGCAATCGGTCTTAGACTCACAAATGAGTTATCCTAATCACAAGGGGAAACAAAAATTTATCTTCCGTTCAAGCTGAGATACAAAAAATTGAGAATTGAAAGGCACAAGAGCAACCCCTTTTTCAATCATATTTCCCTATCATGCATTTTTATATTTTCATTTCGTTCTTTTTTACTCTATTTTGCTTTTTTTTTTTAAAATTTTTTTTCGTTCGGTTCTCAATTTTTTCAACTATCCACACAATCGACACCCAAATTACATAGAGGAAACGATTATACTAGGATTATCAGCAATCATAGATTATCATAATAGTGCATGGCACGCATACAAGTGATTAATTTAAAAACCAGCCCACCCAGCAGGTTGGGAAGGCTGTTTGCGACGGCTTAGGCTGCCCGATGTTTTTGGTCAGATATCTTTTAGTGCCCGATTGCCTCCCATAAGTGTATTTCTACACATCCATAACACCATAAACACACCACGCCACCCAAAATGACCAAGTAAAAGTCATACCACTTAGACATAAACAAGACCTAATGTCCACAAATCAGTACCCACTTGCGACCCATAAATGTTCTTCCACTTAGACACCGAAATCATAAATATCATTACAACTAGTAGTACCCCGAATATATACCATTAATGCACACACTTGCATTTACAATAGGGAATGTGCACAACCTATGTCTTAGTACCCTCACGTTAGTTCTCAAAAGACCCCAAAACACCCATACACACATCCCACTCTCCCCTGTAAATCATTTATACCAACGCTGAAAAACCCATACATGAAAACACGCAGTAGAAACCATAGAGTGAACACCTAAACGAAACCATAAAGGGATTTAATGAAATTCACACCTAACTCTTCCATGGTTTTATCAATCACACCTAAGAACACAAAGAATCTCCGAACATAGGTAGAACATCCTACTGAAACCATAGAGGGAGCTTTCTCTCTTTCTAAGATGCCATTTGCACCAACAGATTAAGTATAAGGATCGAAAATCAACAGGGATCTCATTTCCTTAAATCCATCCCCTTCCCCTCCTACTCTAAACAAGCAGGAGAACTCAGTAGTCAAACAACTCATGGAGTATGGAATTCTGCTGAGCAAAGCCAACACAGAGAACAAGGGAAACACATCACCCAAAAGAAACATAATTGTTAACACAAAGACCATAATAACAACTCCTTCGATGGTCTTTGCGTTAACAATTCTGTTTTGTTTCGTTTTGGTTTTATCATTTTGAGACCCAAAAACGAAACAAAATTGGGACCATTGAAGGAGGGATGCGACCCCAAAACGAAACATAATTGTAAGACATTTATACGTTAATGAAACTCCTTCGACCTCATGTGGTTGTGCAAATCGCCCCCACAGTCATTACCTTCGAAACGTGCCTCCAAACTCCTTTCTCCCATCAGTGTAACACCCATTCAAAAAAAAAAAAAAAAAAAGACTAACAACTTAGGGTGTTACCTTGACTAGTTCGGAGACGGCTTAGGGTGGGGCGTAGGTTGGCGACGGCTTAGGGATTCGAAGGCTCAATCTCCAGCAGCCGGCGACGGCAGAGCCGACGGTCTCGTCGCAGCTGCAATCGCAACGACGATAGAGATTTAGAGTTTGGGAGAGAGATTTCGGCGAGAGAGAGAGGTGAGAGAAAGAGAGCTGTGAAACGTCAGAGATGACCGATGAGAGAGCATATCGGTGTTAGAGAGAGAGCAGAGAGCGGTGAGCACAGAGAGAGAGAGAGCGAGAGAGAGAGAGAGAGAGAGAGAGAGAGAGAGAGAGAGAGAGAGAGAGAGAGAGAGAGAGAGAGAGAGAGAGAGAGAGAGACGGTGAGCGTAGATGACCGATGAGAGAGCGGTGACCGGTGAGAGCAGAGAGTGGTGAGCAGTGACCAGAGAGAGAGCAGAGAGCGGTGAGCAGGCGGTTAGCGGTGAGAGAGAGAGAGAGAGAGCAGAGTGCCAACAGAGAGAGAGAGAGAGAGATTTGGGAGTTGTTTTGGTCGATCGACTTTTTGGGGGGGCCTAGAACGAAGCACGCACAAATCTCGAGATTTGATGAACGGTTATAAAAAAAGAAAGTTTTGGTGGGAATGTTGGCGCCATTATTTAGAGACGGAATTTAATTCCATCTCTATTCCCGTCTCTATTTTCGTCTCTATTTTCGTCTATGATCTCTCTCTATTCCATCTCTAAATTATTTCGTCTCTAAATTATTCCGTCTCAATTCCGTCTCAAACCATTTTTTTTAGCAACTGAACTAAATTCCATTGCTAATTCTATTTCTAAATATCCATATTTTTGTAGTGATACTTATATAATTAGGTGGAACAAGCTATGAAATTATTAAAAATAGAGAAAATAAAAAATATACTTTAAAATTAAATTTAAGTAAGATTCCTCCATATATATATGTTTCTCGATCTTTTATAATTTTTCTCACAATTATTTTATTTAAGAATTCAAGCATAAAATGATAATTAAACCCATATTAAATTTAAAATGATAAATATATTATTTGAAATGAGTTTTTTTAATGATAGACGTATTGATAGATAACATACAAAAAATAACTTAATATACAAACTAAATTTCTATGATGTTTTAATTACTAAAATATAAAATCTCAACCACTTTAACCCGTTTGTTATTAACATAATTTGAGCTTTTTATGTCATAAAAGTATATAAATTTATTTAATTTGAAAATAAGTTAAGGCCCTGATTGATTGGAAGGAAAAGAAAAATATTCCAAGAGAAATGGTGAATTTCATGAGAAAATGGTTTCGTTTGATAAGCCAAAATTTTCTCACGAAATATTTTTCACAATTGCCAATTTTTTATATTAAGACTTATATATTTTTTCACTTATTAAGAAAGGCAAATCAAATTTTGTTTTGAGAAAATGAGTTTCTATATTAGGACTTATATCAAATTTATATTTTAAATATGAAAATTAATATATATATATATATATATATATATATATTAAGTTTTCTTCGATTATTTCAAAATTTGTTGTTGGTGAGTTTGAGAGAAAAATTAACTTTTTATATGTGCAATCAAACTCATGTAAGAAAATTTTCTTTTAAATATTTGCTTGGAATTTGGAAATTTTCAGTACGAAAATGTTTTTTTTTTTTTTTTTTTTTTTTTTTTTTTTCCTACGGAACATTTCTTTGCAATCAAATAAGGCCTTAACGGTAATAATTAGTTTTCATCATTATTTAGAGACGTCCAAACACATGCATATATTAACAACTTAGTCAAAAAAAATGATGTGTTAAAAATCGAATGAATTTGAAAAGTATAGGCCCATAACAAAAAAATGGTAAATTAGAAACGAAATTAGCAACGAAATCTTATTCCGTTGCTAATAAATGGTTAGAGACGGAATTGAGACTGAATCAGTCTGAGACAGAATAGAGAAAGATTAAAGACGGAAATATAGACGTAATATAGATGAAATTAAATTCCGTTTAAAAAAAATGACGCCAACTTTTCCACCAAAAGTTTATTAGTTTATAACCGCCCATTACGTCTCGAGATTCGTGTATGAATCGATGAAGACGATTGAAAAATAGAAATGAATCATTAAAATCCTAAATCATAACTATTTCTCTCCTCCTCGAACTCTCTCTTCCTCCTCCAACTCTCGATCCCTTCCCTCCCAAACCCTAAAATTTCAAATCACTCATTGTTTCATGGTCTCATCTGATCTTTGCACCGCCAACTCTCTCTCATCGAACTCTCTCTCCTAAACCTTGAAATTTCTGCTCAATCTTCTCCATCGTCAAATCCTCTCTTCATGGTCTCATATGATATCCGCATTGTCAAGGCCAGTCGCGACTTTGTTGGTTGGGGTTTGAGTTGCTGTTTGCCTTTGCGATTGAAATGACGAGTTTTCGTTGTGTCTACCGGAGCTCGTGTCGTCTATCTATCGTCGCTTCTTTTGAAGCCCTCGCCGTCGTACATTGGGCACCCATGCGAGATAATCCCTCCATTGAAATACCCTTTTCAGAGTTTCCCTTGTTTATTACTAGTTTGTAAGATTTCGATGAGTTTTTGTGGTTCAGTTGGTGAAAGCTTATTTATGTTTTAATGGGTATTCTGCTTTTCTTATTTTTGGAGATTTCATTGGATGTCCAGGTTAGATAATCCTCCATTGAAATACCTTTTTTTGACTTTTTCTTGTCTCTCACTAGTTTGTGAGATTTTGATGAGTTTGTGTGGTTCAGTTGGTTATAATTTGTTGTTGCTTTGATGGGTATTCTGGGTTCTAGTGAACATTTTTTATTGGTTTAATATACATCAAGGCTTATGTTAACAAGCCTGTTCGATCCCCGCAATTATAAGAATGTCGTATTAGGATTTTTTTTGGAGCTACTTTGATGTGTATTCTAAGAGCTCCAAGTGGTTTATGCATCTATTCACACAATGAGTTCGGTTAGGAACAACGAAGAAATGTACCCTCAAAACTAGAGAAAACATGGCTACTTTGAATAGTGCTGCGAAGTTAGGGTTCTCTTTGATTGGAACTTGGAGGAAAAAATAAATTAGGAAAAGGTTTAGTTTATAACTTTATATGACTATGAATTTGTAACTATACTTTAAAATTTCAAAGTGGAACTTGTAAGTCTCTTTGACCTGATATTGCTTTACGTCATTGTTTTTTTTTGTTGTTTTTGTACAATTCTCTTATCTTATCCAATATTTGCTTGAAATTATATAAGTCCTCTTATTTGAAAATTCTCTCTCATTCTTTTACGTTTTGTATATTAATGTTTGTAGTTCATCTAGTGGATGTTTTTTTTACTCCTTTAAGAGATCTCATTCGATTAGTTTTGTTTATTTAATTTGTTGGTTTTAAGCAGTAGCAATATATTGCAAATTTCTGGCTTTAGTAGTATGACTGCCGAAACCTTTGATATTGTGGATGTGAGTAGAGCTGATAAATCATCAATACAATATGTTCTTGCATCTGTCTTTTGAAGAGTAGTATGCGTGCGCATCTCATCAACTAATTAATATAAATTTGACTAAAAATCAATTGACCAAAGTTGTTAAGCCTCTATTTGTTTAAGATAAGCAGTTTTCCTTTTTTTGCGAACTCCATTAGTGGCAACTGAAATGCAGACTAATACCTTTACGAGAAAATCAAAGCATTCATAACATAAAAGTGATCAAACAAACCAAGTGGAGTTGAATGATTTGGTTTATGGTCACCTATGTATGAGGTTCAAGGTTCGAGTCTCTCAGTGTGCAAGTTTGAGAGGTATTAAGTTAATTAGTTTCTTATTATAAAAATACATAGTAGAGATTAAACAACATTTTATTGGAAATCAAATAGTATGTTAGAATGGATAAGTAGAAAATTAATGGTCATTCTGCACCTTTAATAAATATGAGGACTTAAATGTGATGTTTTTACTAAAATTTTACCTTTTAAATTTGGACCTTGTAAACCAACTTTAAGAATGCATTTTTCGGTATAGTTTGAAATACTTTCCTTGTTGATGCCAAAAGAATTTGTCTGAGGTATACTAGAATAACAAGCAAGTAAAAGTGGATTGAAAAGTCAAGTTAATAAGGAAGCATGTTTATGATTTTCAAACATATTCATATAGCGTGGTGGTCTAAAAATAATATTTATAATCCATACAATGATTGACTTACATGTGAGCTACAAGCCACCTAAAATTTTATTCTTAGCATGATTACATCTATGTTGGATATATCTGAATGATTATAATTTATAGTATTACAAGTTCTTTTCGTCTTCATTTTTGATTTTATGTCATTTAAATAAAATATATATAGTAGTAATGGTCTTTTTAGACACTTTATTTCTACTTTTAGAGTTTTACTTTTTCCTTTTTACTTGTGTATGAGATTGGTTTCTTTTCTAGCATTATCATATTTATTTAGATTGGTAGCTCATTTTTTCACATTTTTGATTTTCAGGGTTCAAGTTTGATTGTGCAGCAGCTGTCAATGATGGACTTGCACTACTGGGAACTTCTTCACTTAAAGGTACTTGTTCGATAAATATAGTTTCTTAGAATTCTATATAAGATTGTATAACAAAGTTTTTGTCTATATGGTTGTTGTGAATCATTTGGGCTGTTTGTATTGCAAGCCTCTCTAAGGGCCACTCGGGCATTCATTAAATCTTTATTTCTTTTTCCTTGTTCATTTATGATTTTTTTTGCAAGTAATTGCTTATACCTTTGATCTTTCTATGCAGGAAGATGTACATCGAAAGTAGAGTTCTTAAAATCACAAAAAGGAGTAGTAAATCTTAAGGTACCCCTAAAATCTTGCAAAAATAATGGGCCAGGTTGCATTTCTTTTAATCAATGGTCTTGAATTTGACTTTTAAGAGTGGGTTAATCAAGTTATTATATATGCATCCACACTAATTAACTTTCTTAGCATTAAAAACATATAAGTGCATTGATTTAACTGATATCAGGCTAGTGAAACTCATTCTGACTTATGAGGAAGTAATTTTGCAAGTTCTAGTATGCATTCAGACTCTTTTGAGACAAAATGAAGCTATGCATTTACAAAGTATTTTCACTTATTTGAACACCCCTGTGATTCTCTCAATTACATTCTTATATTGTTGCATTAAACATGCATTGCCCTGAAAATGTCCCATTGTTTTCAAAAGAGCCTATATATAACTTTCTTATAGTTTTCTAAGTAATTGACAATGGTGAGTTTTTTTTAATCTTGTCAATTTTTGGAAAGTTAATCTTAGTGTTACCAGCACTGAACGTTTTACCCTGTAATGGATGTTGCTAGGATCAACCTATTTACGCAATCTTGCTTTTCCATTTGGAGATATGGCTCTCTTTATAAGTAGTTTCTCTTAAAAGGAATGATAAATGGAAAATGTGATGCTTATTTGTAAGTATAGCCATGGGAGAGGTAGTTCAATTCTTCTTGTTTTAATGCTAAAAGCTCTATGTTATTAATGCTTTGATCTCAATTGTTAAAGGACTAAAGCTAAGTCAATAGTGTGTGTGTTGTTTCTGCTTTGTTTCAGTGTTTGTTAGGACTTGTTGTCTTTGCTATCTTTGTTTGAATTGAATGAAAATTATGTCTCCTAAGGAACTTCATGTATTGACTATGACGTTATATTTAATGTTTAATATGAGTTGAGTTTCTTTCTTGTTCCTTATTAGCTCTAGTACTCTCTACCTATATATGTGTTTAATTGGCAAAGGACCAAAGCAAAGTTAATAGTAAAGAAACTTAAAAATAGGTTCCTAGCCTCATCATTTCCAAAGAAGATTCTAGAAGTAAAAGTTTTAGAGAGAGTTATTACTTTCTATGTATGATTATTATTGCTTTCTATATTTCTTCAAATCCATAATTTCTCTCATTCGCTTCCAATATAATATCGAGTTCAATAATCTCTCATTCGCCTGCTTTTTTCAGGTGCATTTTGGAGTTCTCCCCAAGAAAGCTACTCCGATTCCTCATTCTCTTTTAGTTTCGGTTGATTGGGCTGGACACTCTCCAACATTCCATCCATTCTCTCTCTTTTAAAGTATTTCCTTCATCCATCCATTCATTCATTTGAACCTGGAAGATCTCTGTTTGAGGACTTCGATTTGGTGGACTTCGATTAGAGTACTGGCGAGTTCTTGATTTCACTATAATGGCGGATTTTGATGAGATCAATTCCATTTCACTTAGATTTAAGAGGTTTGGTAGGACGTTAAATTGAATTGGTTTTGGTTTTGGTTTTGATGTAGAGGAGCATTAGGGAAGTGGCTGAGCTATACGGATACGAGAAATCCTTGCCCGTAGTCGATGCGCTTCATCTTTTGTCTGGATTACATTCTATTGCTCTAAGTGCTTTGGAGAGGCAAGGTTTTGTGCTATATTTCTTTGTAATTCACATTCTTTGATCTCTTCATGCCATATCTTCTTCATGTATTTGCTACTATATTTGGTTCAAATTTGTTTCACTGTTCACATTTGATGTATCACCTCTATTTTGCAAGGTTTTTCAATTATTTCTCACAGTTTAGATGACTTTGTGAGTTACCTTCTTTGATCATTCTTCGCAGTTGTTGTTTTTTATGATTTGGAAGCTATTTTGGAGTAATATTTTAGGGGGTTTTGTTGTTGGAAAGTTAAGGATATGGAGTTGAAGAAATTTGGAGGAGATTTGCTCCAATCCCAATTAAATCAGAATCGACAACCTACCTCATCAGCCATGAAAACACTAAGTAATAGGCCTAGTTTTACAAATCAGTCAAGACAAATACTAAACAATGCATTGGTGGTGCTACATTTGTGATTATACAAATCATGCTTTCCTCTCAAAAGCAATATTCTATCTTAACAAAATGAACTAAAAATACATTGAACAAAATTAAGTTGAACCCAAACGTGTCCTCACTAATCTTAGAACACACCTATTGTTGGTCTTGCCAATCAAGAATCAACTATATTCCTAACAGTACTACTACTGTAATTAATATTCCCACTAAGTGAATTAATCCCATATGAAGCAGTGCACATAGTACTACAATGATGATGAGGAATATCGTTAGTAGTAGTACTTGAAAATGTGAACCTTAAGTTGTGTATATATGCGTGTGTATAGATAAAACAACCAAAAGAGTAGGTATAGATGAATAGTACCTTCAATTATATATTTTTTACTACTAGCTAGGGTTCTTAAAACTAGGATTACTCTTTGAGTTGATTCGACTATTTCACTTAAAACGTCAAAAGATTGGAACCTCTAACCTTAATGAGGTATAAGTGAACAACTAATGGGTCCTAATGTAATGTTTTTTTTTTTTTTCGGTTATTCCACTTAAAAAGTCCTAAGATTTGAATGTCTAAGTCTCTAACCTTAGGGAGGTAAGATTGAACAACTAATGGGTACCAATTAACAAAACATACACCAAAACAATGTTTGTTATATTGTTAGATTTTTTATTAAGTTTTTTTTTGTACATTATTATGTTAAGTGTTAGCTTGTTACTAAAATACTATTCTTAATGCTTTGGTATATGTATGTACCTATTGGCCGTCATTGGTGTATTAATTTTTTTCATTTAAAAACTAAGGCCAATCAAAACTATATGTACTATTGAAAGAATATGATTGGCCATCTCTCTGTTCACTTCATCAAAATTATTATTAAACTAGCAAGAGAAACCACCCAGCATTCTGCTTTTGTTGCTCTCCATTTACTTTAGTGATGAAATGGGCGAAAAGGACAAGAGAGGGTAGGGTGTTGTTTTTGTTTCCTTTTAGGGTTCTTTAATTGGTTCATGATCATTGAATAGAGAGAAGTCCTACTTGTCAAAAATAAATAAGGGACCATTTGTTATTATTGGCTTTGAATAGTATAAGCTGATTGTATTAGCTAGATACATAGTCAATAACTAGCTAGTGTGGAATGTAGGAAACATTAAAGTTATAATTCCTCACCCTGAGAGAGCGTCCTTGCATCCTACCTACCTACTAATCCACTTTGCAAGTAATTGCTTATAATTTTGATCTATCTATGTAGGAAGATGTATATCGAAACTAGAGTTCTTAAAATCATGAAAAGGAGCAGTTAAGCTTAAGGTACCCCTTTTAAGAAAACTAATTTAATTATACTATTGTATTGTTACCATTATGTGTGTTTGTGTGTTTTTCGTTTCTTTTCAATTTTGGTACTAAAATAATGAAAAATACAACAAATACCATCAACTCATGGTAACAATAGTGGAAAAGAAGACTTAAAATAATGTGAATAGATGTAATTTGAGCTATAATCGATTTGAATGTTCTTGAGGGCTCGTAGATGTGCGTAGGAGAGAATTGTTTCAACTTGTGTAAATTGTGAAGTCTGTGGTAGCTGCCATTTTTGATCTTATAACTAAACTAGTTGATCCATGCTAACTGATGGCTTGATTTTCAAATCATTTAGATCCATCGTTTGATTTGTTGAAATTAGATTGTGAAATGACCTTTTATTCTATCTTTCTCTATATTCTTTCGATGCTATTCCATTATTTTATTTGTTGAATATTGATAGCTCTTTAGCTGGTATGGAATGTTGTATGAGTTGACAAATAAGGTGAAATAATGTATATGCATCAAGTTTTGAGGCTTTGCAATGCACGGTTTCTTTTGTGTCACCCTTGTAGTTTCAAGTTGTGATGTAGCATCAAGTTTCAAGCAAATGTTATTTTTCTTCCTTTGTTTGTTTTCGAGATTTCTGCTTTATCTTTCATGTATCGTTGATGCTTTCATTGACATGGGGTATTTGTTGAAAATGAATTACTAGGAGCTTTGATCCTATGTGGTATTTTTATGCCATTTATAACTTATGAGTTATGATTTCTTGAACTCCTTGTTGCTTTTATTCTTACGAACAAGTATCCTACTTTGTTTGGTATCAGTCCTAGGAAGAGCTAGGTCTTAGGAAAGTAGAAATCAACAAATGGAATTAAAGCCATAAACATACATGAAGTTAGACACATTTTTCCTGAGATTAAGAGTATTAAATTCAATCCACAAATACGCATGAAGTTAGAACTCAACAAATGTAAAGTTTGTTTTGTTTTATGTTATTTGTATCAAACCACTTTTATTCAATGCATACAAACAAAGCTTTTTGTTCATGTAGTTAGTGAGGTTCTCAAATTCCTCATTCTACTAAATTGTATAAGTTGGACACACAAGTAGACCTGTACCATCGGAAATTATTAAACTAGTTATTTAATTTAATTGCACAATTACAATAGGAATGTCATCTACAAGTCGAGACTAGATGTACAACCATCTCAACAATAACTTCATTCGAATTGAATTCACGGCGAGGGTTAAAGAATTCATAGCATTTGCTAACCAACATTGTCTTACCTGCCAAAGTGAAAGGAAGATTAGATGTCCGTGCAATTATAAGAAATGTCGACTTGTACTGTGCTTGAATGTCAAAAAGGTTGAACACCATATATGTAGGTGCAGATTCGTTCTGAGATATCACTATTGGTACGAACACTGTGAGAATGGAGATCAAGAGCTACCAAACTTATATCGATTTGATAACCATATTGATGATGCTGATGGGGAGGTTTTGATAGGACCACTAGATGCTACACAATGTGGTAGGTCCAAGTCATAATTAGAATCAAGTGGAAGAATCACCAAACCCCAAGCACAAGAACAATATGACATGATTGAGGCTAGTAGCGAACAATTGTGGCCGGGGTGCGAAACCATGACAAAGTTGTTTGCAATATCAAGATTACTTGCGATCAAGTCAGAACACCATATCTCAGAACGAGGGTATAATGAAATCATAAAATTCATGAAGGATTGTTTGCCAACCGACAATTCATTGGTTGAAAATTTTTATGCCACTAAAAGACTAATGTGAGGTCTAGGTCTTCTAGTTGAGAAAATAGATTGTTGTGAGGACCAATGTTTGATTTATTGGGGAGTGGACTTTGAATTGACATCATGTAAATTTTATGAAAATCACGCTACATTGCACATCGACGAGGTTGTGGAAGGAACACCAAAAAATGCCCTTGCAAAAAAATGTACTACTTCCCTTTAGGCCCTCGATTGCAACGATTGTATGCGTCTGAGTCAACGACAAAACATATGCGGTGGCATAGAGTGTTCCTCGCCAGAAGATGTTATGCAACACTATTCTGATTTGATTGCTTGGAGGCATTTTAATGATGTCAACAAAGACTTCGCCGCCGAGGTTCTGAATGTTTGTTTAAGATTGTGCACCGATGGCTTTCACGTTTTTGGGATTTAGGAAAATTGTACTATTCATGGCCCGTAATTTTGACTTGGTACAATCTTCCACTGTCGATGTGCATGAAATATGAGTTTATGTTCTTGAAGGTTATCGTTCCTGGACCGACTAACCCAAAACAAAAAACCCGCTTGTTCCTTTAGTCGCTTGTGAAAGAGTTGCAAGATTTATGGAACAACGGGGTGATTACTTACGACGTTTCCACAAAGAAAAATTTTCGTATGCGAGTGGCCCTTTTATGGACTTTAAGTGATTTCCCTACGTATAACATGTTATTTGGTTGGAGCACACACGGTAAGATGGCTTGTCCATATTGTATGGAGGATACAAATGCCTTTCAATTGCGAAGTGGTAGAAAGACATCGTGGTTCGATTGTCACCGTCGTTTCTAGTCGAAGAACTCACCATTCAGGAAAGACAAAAATAATTTTCTTAGAGGCAAAATCGTACTAAATGATGAACCACCCCCTTTGCTATCCGGTGAAGAAATTTTGGCAAAAATTAAATCGTTGGGCTTGATAAAGGTGACATAAATTGGAGCTGATTCTGTGAATGTGAGGATAGTTAAGACTTCGATGGAGAAAAAGAAACATTTTCTGGGACTTGCCGTATTGGAAGACAAACTTGATCAAACACAATTTAGACGCCATGCACATCGAGAAAAATGTTTTTTAAAAACATATTCAACACTATTATGAGTGTACCGAGCAAAAGTAAGGACAATGCAAAATCGAGACAAGATATTCGTGAATATTGTCACCGACCTTTTCTACACATGATTCGGCGACAAATACTTACATCCTTGGATGATATGCTCTCGATAACTCAAAAAATCAAAAATTGTGTGAGTAGGTTGAAAAGTTATGTTTTCTTGACTGTTATGCTTCGAATCTTGGTCGATGTGTAGATCCAAAGAAGTTGTGACTGTTCGGCATGAAGAGTCATGATTGTTATATTTTCATGCAACGCTTGATACCAATTGCATTCAAAGAACTTCTCCCAAATTTGGGTTGCAATTAGCGAGCCGAGCCTTATTTTTGATCCCTGACTGCAAAAAGTGTCAGTCTCAAAGATATAGAGGTTTTAGAGTCTGAAATACCTAAAGTCATTTGCAAGTTGGAGAAAATATTCCCTCAAAGCTTCTTCGACTCTATGGAACACCTACCAATCCACTTGGCTTACAAGGCCCATCTGGCGGTCCAGTTCAATTTCGATGGATGTATCCATTTGAAGAGGTAATATATTGAGTTCCTAAAATTATTTTTCCATTCAATACAACAACAACAACATAGTATCAGTCCCAGATTAACTGGGTTCGACTATGTTTTCCATTCATTAAAGTTTTAAATTAACATCAATTAAACTTCGATTGGTACCTTAAACATTTGAAAAATAATGTTCGGAACAAAGCGAAGGTTGAGGGCTCAATGTGTAATGCTTATTTGGTAGAAGAAGTCACATCATTTTGTTCTTACTACTTCGAAGATCACGTATTTACGTTGCACGACAAAGTGCAACGAAACGACGATGGTGGTATCGGGCCCACACCACATTTTGTGGGCAATTTCTCAACTTTTACTTATCTTGGTCGACCCTTGGGCAAGTCAAAGGAGTGGTACTTAACAGAGCATAAATATAATGCCGCTCATTTATACATATTGCTCAATTGTCTAGAGATTGCTCCTTACATCCAGTATGTCCGTCACTTTCATTCAATAATTTAGCATATTCATTATTCATCTTTTACTAAGACATGGTATTTACATGTTCATTTCTTATAGGATCTTTATCGATGAAATCACTCAAGGAATGGGAGAGTCGGAAGTCGATACTAGTCTAGAGCTCAACTTCCCCATTTGGTTTCAAACATATGTAATGTTATTACGATTGTAGGTTATCGCTTTGTTTATTTCTTTCATAAATAATGTGTCTTAACTTTCTAAATCTTCATGAATATGCTTGAAATCCCATCATAGATGATACGCTTGTTGATCTTCCAGTTGGTCCTAGTCGATCTTGCAATGTTTACCCTAGTTACCTAGTGAATGTGTATAAGTTCCACTCTAAAACATATGACGTTAATAGATCGACACAGAACAACGGTGTTTTGGTGAAGGGTTCTAACTACGCCAATGTTTCCCATGACTACTATGGAGTACTAAAAAAGGTTTTAGAGATTGAAAATATTGGCCTCAAGCGTGTGGTGTTGTTTAAGTGTGAATGATATGACTCTAAACCGAATCATGGTGCAAGGACTCATCCAACACTTAAATTAGTAGAGGTTCATCAAAGTCGAAGATATAAAACTACGAGCCATTTGTCCCTGCAATGCAAGTCACTCAAGTGTAGTACCTTTCGTACCCTTCTTTGAGGAACGAGCGACAAGAATGGCTAGTAGTTTGTTGCTGTCAACTTAAATTTGTCGACAAGGAAACGAACAAAGATGATAATGACCAAGGCTCGATAGATATTGCATTCCAATATGGTGAACGCACCACGTGTGTAGTCAACGATGCAATTCAGGATTTCAACAATCTGGATGATCCAAATGGGGCCAATGTCATTATTGAAGTGGGTCCAAGTCAAGAAGACAATGAATTCATTGTCGATAGTGGAGATGATTCAGAAGAAGAATCATCAACTTCTAGTCATCAGAGTGAATTTGAAATGGATGACAACGAGTAATGTATGTATATGTTATGTCAATGTTTGATCTACGTTACGTGAACTTTCTAAACCTTTCTTCATGATTGTTTAAGATTGGTGTTTTTTAAGTTTTATGGCTCGCAGTGATCAGCCCCTACTTCGAGGTTGCACATTACCTGAGGGCGGTCGAGGGATACCTTTAAGGGGTCCTCGTCCTATCGAAAGAGGTGCATCATAGACCCCAGGAACTGATATACCGACTGGACCTCATGGACTGGCCACACGAGCGGGTCGAGGAGGTCATGGCGGTCGAGGTCGTGGGTCAGTGTCACCTTCGCCTTCCATATCTTCCGCGTCGCCTGTACATTCGACATCTTCATCTGGAACCATACCAAATCGCCTATTGCAGTCACCATCTGTGACATCGAGACATGACACTCTTATACCGATGATACTTGTGCCTCCAGCCACGACATCACTAGCACCATCCCCATCCTATGAGGGCAGAGTAGGCTTGTAGGTTATAGACACTCCATAAGCACCTTAAAGGACCCCCCCTCGCGTGCATAGGATCCCAATCACAATGATTGCGAATAATACGTAAGTTTGTATTTGATTAATTAATGTATTTCTAATTATCCATGTAAACTATTAAGTAAGTTTTTAAGATGTTATGCATTTTAATGAAACACAGGGAATTGCATCCTTCTCATTCTTGTGCATGGAGGATGACGAAAGTTTTCAAGAGATGGATGATTCCAGAAGGGTATTGTTGGAAGTCGGTCCCGAATCATCATAAGAACCACTACTGGAGCCAATGGCAGGCACGTAGGACTAATAAACGTCTTAGGAATTTATACAAGTTTTCCAATGACTCGTAACAATTGCATTTGCAATTTTATAGGTATATTTTAGATAGGATGACACAATTCACTAGGATCTCATTCGTGCGGCGTACGTCACGCATGCAGGCATTAGGTACACCGCATTAATGCATAAATTAAAGAAGAATCGTGTCCAACCAAACTTTGTTATAGATGAAGCATGGAGGGAATAATTAGAGTACTGGGAGAGCTATGACTTTCTTGCCAGGTCTAAGCGAACGTCTATGAATAGGAACACTGAGGTTGAAGGACCTGGGACTAGACCCTCGAAGTACGGTGGTGGCTCGGTGTCTTTTATGACTACCAATAAAAGATTGGTAAGTGTTTTTATACTCTTATTTATTATTTTATTTCTATACTTGTTCACTATACTTTTGTTTGCTTTTAGTCTTGTTTGTTTTTTTTAATTTCTTACGTATTGATGCTAGTTTAACTCATTTGCATTATACAGATTTCATTCACTTCAGTTCATTTTATATCACTTTTATACAATTGATTAGTGCTTGGCATATATAAATGCAGTGACATACTAGTAATTGACATATTTAACATTTTTATAACTTTCATATGCAGACTAATACATCCGAGATGTCACTACCGTGAATGAATTGTATTTGCATCTCCACATCGTAAATCACGACGGGGTGACATTCATCGATACTAGATCTGAGCAGTACTATGTAAGTATAGAAATGTGAGCTAAATAGTAATAAGTTTACTTAAAAGCATATAATTTAAGTTGTTTATTGTTGATCCATTAAGCTAAGCTCCAGATGAGACGTTAGGAGCTAACCCAGGCTATACCGGACCAGTCGGTGGATGATGAGGCGGTGTACTACAATGTTGCGGATGAGTGTCCCAAAGGATGTGTCTGCGGTTTCGGTTCGTTAGGAAGAAAGAAAAGATATGCAGATCCTGGTGCTAGCATATGCTAGATGTCGGACATGGTGCCATGCTTAGAGTTCGATAGTGTTGCTGAGTAATTACGACAAGTTGTGGCGTTTATGCAAAGGCAATTTGAGATGACCATGGACAGAGCAGGCATATCTCAGCCACATCTAACACCACCACCACTTCATGAGCAGTAGCAGACGCAAACATATCCCACTTATCCACCATAGCAACAGGATAATGTTGATCAGGAGATGCAAATTGGCTTATGAGAGATGAGCAACTTAGGGATACTTAGTTATTTTTATGGTAGTTTGCGCAACTTTTGATATAGTAATTCTTCTTTTGTGGATATTTAGAGGATTGGGGTGCAAAAGGGATAAATAATTTAATGATACTTAGATATCTTTTATAGTGGTTTATAAAAATTTTAGATTGATAGTTCTTTTTGTGCATATTTAAAGGATTGATGGTTTTTTATGGTTGTTGTAGAATTGGTGGTTTTTGTGGATACTTAGGTATTTGAGACATTTATTATACTTGACAACCTTTCATGGATATATAAATCTTTTTTAATGTCAAATTGTACATTTTATTTCTCATTTGAATCTTTGTTGTTGATGTATGTATGTCAGATTTTGCTTTCTTAAGGATGTTATCACCCCAAAGAGTTATTGGAGGGGGTGCAGGTAATGGAGCGGGTCTTATTGTTATGTTTTTTGGTTTAGAGGTTTTGGAGAACCAATTGGATTCTTCTTAATAGTGAAAAAATAGGCGTACAAACGAAATTGAGACGAATTAGCAACATAATTTATAGATTCCATTGCTATTCCGTCTCTAATTAGCGAAGAAATAGCTACGACAAACTGGGTAATACTCAATTTAGACATGGAATAGACACGAATCAGACAAGAAATGCATGAATTCCGATCCGTTGCTAATTAGCAACGAATCAGAAACGGAATTCATGCATTCCGTTGTTGATTCGTTGCAAATTAGCAACGATCGGACACAAATGTTGAATCTATGAAAATCGACCCTAAATGAAATGTTGAATACGTGAAAATCGACCCTAATTTCTTTGAGGCTGAATTAATGTTATTATTGTTGAAGCTATTATTATTATTATTATTATTATTATTATTATTATTATTATTATTATTATTATTATTATTATTATTATTATTATTATTATTATTATTATTATTATTATTATTATTATTATTATTATTATTATTATTATTATTATCATTGTTGTTATTGTAACAACTCATTTTATTAACACTGTTATTTATATCGTAATTGCAAACATGGACGTCAGCTTAGATCCAAGTGGACACCGCGGGTAGACTAGGACACAAGTCAGCCTAAGTATATTAGTTGATTGTGTGTTGGATTGCTTATTTGCGATGCAATTTATTAAATTATTTTTTAAATACATCGCATATATGTGTGCATGTTGAATAACGATATCGCGCAAGGGCTGTGTGACGGGTAGTCGCCTCAAAGTGCGTGTCAACGCGAGTATCGAGAGGCTAAGTATGGGTACACTAGAGAAACTCCACAAATTCATGAAATATGATTATGAAATCAAATTGAAATGGGTAATGTAACTATAGGCTAATTAAATTAAATTCGAACAATAGGCTATGACGTGCCTTGAAATACGTTGCGAGACACAAGGCACTGGGTATCTAGTAACCAAAGGTTAGTGAGACCATGAGTTGGTTAATTTTGAGAAATAAAATACTAACCATATGATTTTAAAAAAGATTAAGGTAATGCGATATTAATGGAATAAATATGCACTATAGTTGCATGGAATAAAAAGGGACCTTGATATGGACATCTAGATCATTACTTTAAGTTACTCTAGGAATGGAGTGTGCTATTGGAGTCATCAGGAGGTGTAGGACAACATGCTTGTGAACCACATGATAATCCTTAAGATACGTACACACACTTGATCAAGACCAAACACACACATATATATATATATATATATAAGAAATGGTTGCGTGTTTGATCAAAACCACATGAAATTTATGCAAATATGTGACAATCTAAGGAAAAAGAAAGGATTTCCAGCTGAGACTCAACACCTTTAAAAATCAACTCAAGAGATCTAAACCTAGGTAATCACCTCCTTCATCTTCTGCACTTTCCAATGAACCTAGTTTTTGACATGTTTGATGAAATTCGAGTTTTGGTGATTAGGTATCTGATTTCTAGTGAAAAATTGATGAATTACATGTTGTTAGACCATAAATATAGAGAATCGATTACTGGTTTAGCTAAGTTTGATGATTTTAATGAAATTGGAGAGTTGACATGAATGCATAAATTTTGAGGAATTTGGGTTAGATTGAGGTTCCGGGGTGTTTTAAGGGTTGATTAAAGTTAATTATATATAGGAAAGATATTAGAACCAAGAAGGTAGCTAATTGAAAGGGTTAGGACATAATTCTTGACTTGAGAATTCTGTCCTAGAGCACAGATAGCGCGCTACCTGGAATAGTTAGCGTGCTAATCATTCTAGGTTGCTAACTGTTCTTCATTCCAAAGAATAGTAGTGCATTACATAACTCCCTTAGCGCGCTACCATTAGATAGCGTGCTAAACATGTCCTTTAACGCGCTAACTACATATCAAAATGGATTTTTAAGGGTTGTTTTGGTGATTTCTCATATAATACATGACTAAACTTTAGGATATAACCTGAAACTATACAAATCTGACTTTAGGGACTTGAGGAAATCGTAGCTCGCTACCGAGAGCTTGTCAGGTCGGATATGGGAGTCCGGGGAGGTCGGAGAGCGATGTGAGGTTTGTAAAACCCAACTAAAAGACTCTAAGTATTTGAATCTATTTTTACATTTCATTTCTATCATTCCTTGTTGTTCATTACTCTATTTCGATACTTGGACGTGGGTTGAAGTTACTTCCTTGAATTTCCTGATTGTGTGTTCACGATGCACTGGACTATAACATATGTGACCCGACCGACTTGAGCTTGCCCTTGGTGCACGTGTCAGTGACTCAGCAGATTTGGCACGCGCTACGAGAGACCAAGTGTCGGGCCAATCGAGCACGACTATTGGTGGAACTTGGTGACTTGAAGTACAGTCTAGTCCATCTGGAGCTAGCAGACACATTTGATAGCTTGTTTATTATCTATTCATGCGAGGAGTCCTTTACAGTTGTCTGTTTTTATATTTCACATGTTTACTTGACAGTATTCCTTGCATTTCCTTTACTTACTAATGCTCAGAGGAGTACTTTAGGATTTTACTTACTGGAATCGTCATCTATTTTTTTGGGATGATTGAGTGTAGATCTTAGTACCAGTAGGGGCATGGGGATCTTAGACGACTACATCTGATTGCCCACTGTCGAGGACCTACTCGTACGTGTTTATTTTTGAGATTTTGTATATTTTGGGTATTGGGAGACTTGAGATGACACCGTACATATATATACCTTGTTTGAGGTATTGTCTCTTATATATAGAGTACTTTACAAGGTTTTCCACAGTAGGATTTACTCTTTTGAATAATTTTTACCATGCTAAATTACTTATACTAATCATATTAATTGAGGCTTTTGCTGATTTATATTAACTTGTAAGAAACAACCCACTAGTATGGTTAAGCATTAGAATAAACTACGAGTTAAGTAACATTTAAAATAGTTAAATAACCACAAAGAATAAGTTAAGAAAATAAGGATAGTCTACTAATTGATTTGATAATACACACGTGGACCTGATTTGCGAGACATGAAGAGGACGGGCAGGCGCCAGACACGTGTAGTTGGGCCAGTTGGCAAGGAGTACACGGAGACACATCACCCCGGGGCGGCAGGGCCGCCACATTATTATTATTATTATTATTATTATTATTATTATTATTATTACATACAAAATAACGAAATATATGGTGTCAGTGCCACTAATCAGAAACATCATATTTATACATGCAATTTAAAAACTATATATACGTCATCAATAACTATGTACAATCTAGTATTTTTGTTAAAGAAATAATGATCTTTAACTTTGAGAAAAAAAAGTAAAAATTGTGGTTCTTTCTTGCTGTAATTAATAATGCATTGTGATTCTCAGAAAAACATAAAATAGCAATAAAAACTAAAAGGAATTCAAAAAATTATTAAAAGAAGTCAAAAAACATTTAAAGAAAATTAATCAAGATATGTAATCTTATTCAATATATACAAGCTTTCTTTTTAATAAAGAATATACAAATTTTTTTTAAGCCCAAACAAGCAATATATATATAAATTTTTAATACAACGTGATATTTATATTTGTCAAACTAGAATATCTTAATTTAATAAGCATCGATAATAACAAAAATTAGTAATTTAATACTTAATAGGTACATGATTATAAACGAAAATAAAATAATATTCTTATTTTTGACAATAAATAATATTGTTATGTTGAAAATCAAAATAAGAAATTAAGTTTAAGTGTATCATATTTTTTTGATGTTAAAATATTTTATTTTGTTATTATATCTTTTTCACAAACGAAATATACATCATAATTTGAATAAAATGTTAATGTTTTAAATCATCTAGTACTCTTTAACGGCCCAACAATGTCCATCCCACAATTTACTTTGTGCAAACCAAAGGATTTGTGCAAACCACGTGTGGATGGGGGCACCCCATAAAACTATTTTTATTCCCGAAATGCCCATGCCCTTGTGCACCCCACAATCTCGAAATTCCTTTCCCCCATCATTGCGAAGAAGAAGGAGAGAACCCCTAGGCCGATCTTCACTCAAGGCAGTCGTTGTTGGTCATCATCTTCGCATCCACTCGGTCAATCTTTGCTCTCCCATTTCCCCTAGGTTTTCCTTCCAGGCAGTTAGCGCAGGTGTTTGTGTTGTCGAATTGCGCCACAGCCGGCTTCATCTTCACTTAAGTCAAGTTTGTAAGGTAAGATTTAGTTTGATTTTCATTCAAATTTGTATTCTTATTGTTATATATTAGTGGTTTGTATGTGTTTATTGTGGTGTATGGTTGAATTTGAATGTGGTTATTATTTTGATCTTCAAAACTAGGTCGAATATGGTGGTCGATTTGTGCTTTTTTTTATGGAATATGATTTTTTTTTGTCAATTTTGGTTGTCGTGTATGTGTTGGTAACTGTTTTTGAGCGAATATGATGGACGATTTGTGCTTCATTGATGGTCCTCACTGGCTTGGTAACACAGGACCAAATAAAAATGCATTGTTCGGCTAACGCTAATCGAGTAAGGGGTGTTTATTCGATTTAAGATGACCTAACTGCACTTGAAGTATTAGGCATGTCTTGCTCGGTTGTGGGTGACTGAATAGTGCTCTTTCATTCGGTCCATAGTAATCGACAAACACAATAAATTTTGTAAATTGGTTGTTCGGTTGTAGCTGACCGAACCAAACATCCTTTTGAAATAGTTTGTCCAATACTTGGATGATGATGGGAAATGGTTGTTTGTTCAATTTTCTGATTTCGTGGAGCAATTTAAAGTTGGTTTGTATCTGTTTATCATTGTTTGATCAATTTTGAAGGTCATTCACAAATAAAATTGCAAACTATACTCACTCGGTTTACCATTACCGAACAAGTATGAGTTGCTCTGTAAGTTAGGGACGAACTAAGTATTATAGGTCGATTATGCACAACCGAACGATAAATTTTAACTAGGTCAATGTCCATCGAATAGAGTGTTATTTTGAGAAATTAGTCATATAATGATTGAATATTAATGCTTGAGTAATATATGTGTCATTGTTATAGGCATGGTACATACGAAGATGATTGAGGCGCCCAAGAAGAACGAACAAGAGAAAGAGAAGACTGCAAAGATGGGGGATCAAGTGGGGATGGGAGCTCAAACCACATCTTATAGGAAAAAGAAGGAGCTGTGAAAGGGTACCGGGGAGAAAAGATGGTGACTTAAATGACAGAGTAGGCGCAGCACAACCCTCGGATTTAACAGGCCAACAATTGGCAATTCATATGAGCTAAGCAACTTCAATTGAACCATTTTCTCCCAAGGCAAATGAATCAGATTAGACAGATGGAAGGCAACAAGAAAGTGATGAAAATAATGAATAGAGAACTAAAAAATGATGAAAATGGCAGTGAAACTGATGAGGAAGATGGAAAAGATAGTGAGTAGGAGATGAGGAAGGAAATGGAAGTAAAGGAACAAGTGATGGAGGACGTGTCAATAAGTGGAAACGAAGATGATAATGAGGAAGAAGAGAAAGGAAGTAAAAGTGGGGGAAATGATGAATAAGGTGAAAGTGAAAATAGAGAAGAATCTGAAGAAGAAGAAGTGGTTGAAGTGAGGCCCAACGCTCAGGCCCGTTGCAAGGCAAAATCGGGACCATCTGACAAAGTGACAGCTGATGACAGTTCCAAGCCCTTTTCAGGTGGGCTAATAAATCAGGAGTTGTTGAAGAGTTTCAACAATCATGTCGCCCCTGCCATATGGAATAACAAGATATATTTACGTTATTTTACATTAAGCAATAATTTCGTGTAATTGTGATATGAATATTTATTGATGTTCATTTTGAAAAAGTTCGACTTAAGTTATTTCTTTCTGAAATTATTATTTATATTTTTGTGCTATTTCAAGAGCGACTATTGCTTAGATGCATGAATCATGGCCTTAAATTGTCACAATGAGACTTAGAGAAGTGTCACCCAAACAACAGTCGACTAAAGAGTATTATTAAAACGTATGGGTTTAGTGCATTTCCACTTCCTTTCAGTGAAATGTCGATCACACTAGCGGGTGTGAGCATGTTGTTGCATATTCCCGTTATGGGTAAAGTTGTTGACTGTGACACCATCTCCAAGAATGAAGCTACTGAGTTTGTGAGTTCGACTCGGACGAGCAGTTAAACAAGGATCTGAAAGTGAACAAAGCCTGGCTGAAGGGAAATGAGGAAGTAAACAAACATCATCTATGAAAGGGAAGGGGAAGAAGATTGCAATGACCAAGGTTCAGTGCACCGCTAGAGCGTACCTTTGGTGCCTGGCTGAAGGGAAATTAGGATCCACTCTCTTTGTTCATAAGACATCTACGCTAGTCCCTATTAACCTGCTTAAGCTGGTTGAGAACTTGGATGAGATCCATACATATGTTTAGGGTGATGCAACTTTGGCTTACTTATATCGCCAACTTAGATAAGCAACTCGGGTTAAAGTATGCCAGTTCACGGGATATTTAACGTTGCTAAAGTTGTGTTTGGTATAAATTTATTTAAATTGGGTTTTGTCTTTTTCACTTTAAATGATTTCATTTTTGTAATTGCTTTGTAGGGTTGGGTGTACAAGCATTTCAATATTCATTTTCATGAAGCACACGAGAACCACAGGTACGTTAATACCCTCCCTCGTGTCTTTAGGTGGGACGTGAAGGTAGGGCAGGGCCATAATGCAAAACATGTCCAAAAGATACGCCGAGCCTTTGATAAATCCCGATCGAATATGGTTTGTGCTATCTCCCTAATTATTGCTTTCTTAAATGGTTTATATGTGTCATTTGTTTCGTTGAATTTTTGATTGAATGTTGACGAAATTGTTAAAAATACAGTGAAAATGTGTTCAATGAAAAAATCCTTGGAAATATTACACGAATGAATTGTTTAGTTGACGAACGAGGCATCAACCTGTCGGTCATCCCTAACCGAGTAAAATTCTATAGTTCGGCCTATACTAATCGATCAAATACTTTGTTCAACTATTTTTGAAATTGTCACCTTTATGTTATTTTTAGGTTACGTGGGACCCGTATTTGACTATTCGGTCATATGAGGATATTGCTGAGTCAACTTTCTATAAAGGAAAAATGAAATATTTTGGGATAGTCAAGTCATACAACCCATATAGATTCTTACGACAAATGGGTAACGTGCAAGGTATCCTAAAAAAACCATGCACTCCATTCGAGCCCAAAGAGGGAAAGTGGCATAAAGTTACATCGTCGAGTATAGTTTCCAACCTGAGAATTGAGAGTCATGGCAAGATCACTTACTAGTGGCAAGATCGATGAGACCATGCGCGATAGTTACGTGGGATACTAATGATGATTATATGGTCTGGTTTAATGACATCTCACACCCATTCAATGAAAATCTAGAGAGGACCACAGTCGGTAACGAAGAAGATGTTGACATCTATGATGTATATTTTTCCGAGCTTATAATTTGAGATTTCAAATATTATTGATATGAATCTTGTTTCATTGTTTGTGTAGCATGTCCGACAAGCTGTCGATGTCATAAAGGCTTGGAAGGCTTTTCCACTTCGTGAATCAGATAAGGCATTCGCGGTAAAAATGGTAGACGATGCATTGAAGCTCCTCATGATGTTTGGTTCTCCTATACCCTCCCAACTTGTAAGCAAACCAACTGAAGGTGCTTCATCTTCGAAGCGCAAGGCAAAGTCATCGGCTCCCCCCTTTCAAGAAAAAAAGGCAAGAAGACGAAGAAATGATTTGTAGTTTAAATGATTATTTGACTTGTACTGTACATGATTTTGCAAAGGACTTAATTTGTTGTTGTATAGTTAACCTGGGTTTGTATAATACATTGTGTTTAGTCTAGTTTAGAACTTAAATAGGCTTGCTTTGGACTAAAATAGCGGTCAACTGCGCTGCTCAGTCGGATTGAACTAAACTATAGTCGATTGATCGGCAACCAATGGTCGTATATATACATATGTGTGTTTTTGCTCGGTCAACAACTACCGAACAAAATATTAAACTCTTTGAACTTGTTGTTCGGCCCCATGTGACCAAACTAACTGTATTTGTTTAGTTCACTAATATCGAGTAAATCGACACTATTCGGTCAGTATAGGCCGATTTATCATTGTTAGTTAAATTAAACAATTTGTTTGGTCGGTGTCGACCGACTAGTTGGGTGTTTAGTCGTATTCTAACGACCGAATAGAACAAATCTATATGAGATTAAAAAATTTAACATAATAATAAGGAAGGCATTTCATTAATTTAACTGCGTACACTAAGTTTGTATAAAAAGAATTTGGTGTGTGAAGGACATACGAAACAAAATAAGTTAAAAAAACTTTCCAACTATACGGCATGCATTGGATGTACAAAAAATGATCATGTCCAATACGACGGATGACATCTTCTATACATGATTATAAAATCTATGATGTGAAGGATATACAAAGAATCAATGCCATATGGGCATAAGTAACATCAAGGTGTACCTAATTCAACGTTAATAGGAAGACCTTCTCGAGAATGCATACGTGATAGTTGGTTTTCTCAATTCAAATTCTCAGCCTATAGTAATGCCTGTAACGGCTCAAAATCTCTAACTGTGTTTAATTCCTTAAACAAGATCAATGACCTATACCGTGGGACCCTACACCGTGATATTTCCATTGACCGATGCAAGGGCCGAGGTATATTTTATATTTGTTGTGATGTATTGTCTAGTGTATTATAGATGTGTAGACTATTAAGTCGATTAATCAGGGTATATAGGTATCGAGATGAGCGGAGACATACCTCGAGTTACGTGCCGACGTGGGATCGAGGTAACGGCTTATAGGGTAAGCTTAATTAATATGAACTAATGTTGGTTTCATAAGTAGCTTTAATGTGGTCATATGTAATGTAACATTAATGTGCCCAAGTTATTGAAATAAAACAATAATTACATGTTGTGCATCGAGGCACGTATTGCCAAATCAAGAGATCAAATGAGTTAACTATTACACTCATTTAATCATGACTTGAAAGACAAGTGTGTCAAGGTAGTCCACCAGTTGAGCCTCGAGATACGTGTGCATAAATGATCAATGGCTATGGTTTAAACATATCTAATTAGTCAAATAGATATATAAGTCAACAAGTTGATTTCTTATCCTCATCAAAAATCGGTTTGGCAAGGAGGAAAGGAGAGAAAGAAGAGAGTTTCCTAGAGTGAATCTTGTGGAGGTGAGGATCTACAATTCAGTGAGGTTGGGCGAAAAAGAAGAAGTTCTTCAAACTAAGTAACTTCCCCACTCCATTAAGTTGATAAAGTCATGGAATATGATGTTGTTAGTTGTTTTTTTTATGTTAGGTTTGATGTTAGGGACCTCTTGTAGTGTGTATGAGGGTCTCTAATGTGTTAACAAGCGAAGACTCAGAATTCAAAATGCTAAATTCTAGGTTCTGCTGAATATAGCGCGCTAAGTAGACAATCTTCCGCGCTAATATTAATGAGCGTGCGAGATATTTGAATTAGTGCACTAATGTCAAAAACCAGCGCACTAATCCAAATTAGCGCGCTAGAGATTTAAGGTAGCGCGCTAAAGTTGGAATTAGCACGCTAATATCATAATTAGCGCGCTAATTGCCTAGACATTACAAAAATAAGCAATTTTCAAAAATGGTTTAAACACTATAAATGGTATTAAAACTCTAAGTAGAGGTCTAAACCCACTCTAAAACTTATCAAACAACTTAAGGGAATTAAGGGGAGATCTCGTGAGTTTGGGGATACGTTTTAGAGTGTCGGGAGGCCGGATAGGTTAGGATAAGCTTTGTGACTTGTAAGTAAAGCTATGAGAATTCAATATTTCGTTTCATTGACTTTTATTGTTTTATAGTCTATTTGTAGACATTGCTACTCGTAATCTCTCATCATGTTGTTCTTGTGTCTATTCATCTTTGAATATTATTGACATGATGCCTTGCGAAATGATTCATTGATTCCAACTTCTACTCTTGATGATATTCCTGATAAATAGTTGATGAAAAACATGCTATTGGGATAAGTTGGAATGGATTTAGATTTGTATTCTATTTCCTTGAGCTTTGCAGCTTAGAGTAGAAGTTGGAATCAATAAGGCATGGGAAATAGAATACACGGTTCATTGATAAATAGTTTATCTGGTCTTTGAAAACTAAAGTAGGGATTATCTGGTGTCCATTGTAGGAGTGATGCACGGTTCACAGGGACATGGGTCTACCAGGGTTTCGACACTCATTGCTACACTTGCGCGGCACATGAGGCATGTGACTCGGGGTGGTCGACAAGAATGAGATAGATGATGTATACACTTAGAGCGCAGCTCTGCTTATTTGTATGGAATATGTTGAGCACAACTCCATATAGTAGTGGGAAACGTTAGGTGATAGTTCTCACCGCCGACCTGAGGTAGATCATCTCAACTTAGCCCGTGTTAGTCTATACATTTTCAATTGTAGTATTTACTTGCATTACTTGATTAAGCAATTCTTTCGCTACTTTATGCTTTTAAATACCATTCTTACATTTTGGAAATGTGGCATATAATTCTCCATTATTACTTAAATATCAATATACTCACCATCTAGTTTGTGATGGTGGGTGAGGTCCATCGAGCAGCAGCATAACGGGGAAGGAGAAGATCGACAACTTTATTTAAGCATTTCAGCGATTCTCCCATCTCATTTTTGTGTGACTCCGCGTTTGTTGTATTATTACTTTTATATCTTGAACGTATATTTTTGGGTTGTATAGTGGGTTGAGTGCATAGTTACCCATTTTTTAGACTCATATATCATATTGTGTTATTACCTTTATGATATATATACATGCATGTGATGTTGTGTTTCCTAGTTTTCCACACTTAGGAATTTGGAGTAGTAAGAGTTTCTTCATAATCTTTAAAATATGTGATAATATTAAAATGACAAAAAGTTTTAATTAACTTTGAAATCTAATAATATATAAACACGTTTATTAAAGAATATAGGGACGAAAGGCTGACTAATAGTAATTAAGTCTTATGTGGTTATATTGAGGCTTGATTACGAGATTAGGCTAGAGCCGTCACAGTTGGTATTAGAGCATAGATTTGGATAACTATATGGTGTAAGGTAATAAAATACAAACGTTAATTATGGAAACCATATGACCTTTGCCTAGAACTCATTAGTTAGAAAGTGAGTGAAAGTGAGATAGGGATTTCTTATATGTACTTGTTGAAACCACACCCAAGAGGGGTGAATTGGGTGTATCGAGAAGTTATTGCCTTTTTAATATAATTCAACAATAACGATGCTACATACTCACTCAAGAAAAAGTATGAATGCAATGCAAGATGAAAGAGATAGAAGAGATTGAAAGATACACGCAATTTATAGTGGTTCGATCTAATGATCTACATCAACTACCTAACCTCCCGGTTAGGATTTTCAAGCCCCCACTTATATTGCCAATAAGTGTTACAACCTAAGCATACAAACCTAGAATACATAATCGCCAATTATGACTTCCTACCTAGCCGCAACTAGGGTTTATGCCTAGCCTTAACTAGGTCTTTCCTTCGACTTTGATTTGACTAAGTCTTACAATCAGGCACTTCCAATGAAAAGATTCAAATAATCAAATTCCCTTTACAAAGTAAAGCGATACAAGATTCAAACACAAGCAAGTCTTTTAGAGCCTAACCACTCAATGCATGCAAGTATGAGAACATATGAGAAATACAAGTATATCGGTGATTTTGTGCAAATCTTTAATATGAAATGGTTTCAAATGAGTCGATTAAAACAAATTTGGTTTCAAATCTAAATAACAATAAGTTTGATAAGAATCAAGTTTAAGTGCAAACTCTTGTCTAAACTAGTCCTAGGGTTTAATAAATCAAGTTTAAGTGTAAAACCCAGACAAATGTGTTCAAAAACATAACAAATGATTTCCACAAGTCAAACATACAAAAATGTGAAATTTAAGCACAAGAAAAACTAGGAAATCGAACTTTCTTACAACCCCAAGAATGACTTGAAAAATAGTTCTAGAGTGGATGTTGTAAGCTTTAGTATGCCTCAATAGTGCTGGTTTCGATGGTGATTTAGTTGCCTCAAAAGATTACAAGTGATAGCACACAAAAATCAAGCTTCTTCTTTGAAAACAATGAACACAATTTGAGTTTCTTGCTTGACAAGACAATGAAATGGTCTTGGTGGTTTAAGAATGTTCTACATTCCTTTTTAACAATTTTTGATCGTTCTATAGATCTAAGGGCTCAAATTTGATCATCTATTCAAATTAAAGGGTTATTTCCAGCTTTATAAAAAAGCTGTCAAAAAGGCAATTAGCGCTCTAATATTAGGACCTAGAACGCTAATCCTCTAAGCTAGCACTCTAACATTGAAATTAGCACGCCAATGTCACTTTTAACGCGCTAACTGTCAGGGGCCTCAAAATAAATATTTTTGGACCTAGAGTTAGTTACCCCTTATCGCATCCGGGACTCTATCAAACCTTTTATAACATGTTATACATGTTTGTTAAGGGTCATAGAACCTATTTAGGTGGTCCATATGTTTTCACAAATCCCGAAAATAGAAAATCCCGATTTCATGACTTACATAGGGGCTTTTCTACAAATACACAATTTTCTTTTCAAAAACCTTTCAAAAAAAGTTTTCATTTCCGAGAACTTCCACAATAGTTTTTAAAGTACAATGTGAATATATAAAGCATGGTTTCACTTAGTTTGAGCTTATAAGACTGATTCAAGTGGTGAGTTTTATTTAAAACTCTTAATGATCACTTGAAATTTGAAAATCTTGTTATGTATGAACTAATGCATTAGGCTTGAGTAAATGAACCTTTGTACCTTACATTAATGTTACAACATGTAATATGATCTTTCATCTTCTTTTCCTCGTGTGGATCGAATCTTGAACTTTTATGGCTTGAACACTTGAGATGTGATGTTCTACAAATGTTGACTAACTGAAACACACTTGATAAGCTTTTTAGTATACTTTCACTTTGTTTGTTTCCATCAAAATCTCGGGTGAAGTAAAAGTGACTAACCACTTAGTCCAACAATCTCCCCCTTTTGATGATAACAGATAATGTGAACTTGACAATAAAAAATGAAATTCACGTGTATTCATATTTGTAGTGCGATCTCAATCAATCTCAAGTTCAATGCATACATTTATCTCAAGAGCAACACATACATTTCTCCTATTTTTGATAACATAAAAAAGTGGGGCCAAGCTCCCCTTTACAACAAGCATAACCGAAAATGAGCCTCGAATATAACAACAACACAGTAGGTGGAAGACTCTCCCTCACTACATGCATATTACAAGATATAAACATGTATATCAAAGAAATTCATTCGCATGCAATCAATAAAGGGTAGTGAACAAAAGCATAACAGGAACTCAGAGATACACACTTTTTTTGTGATTTTAAACACTGCAAATGAACATTAACATAGTTGTGGCCTAAACGGCTGAGTATACATCATAGCAAATGTACATCATAACACAGAAAACTAACATAGATGAGCCTAGTGCTCTCCCTAACTATGCTATGCCTAGATAATCATCCTAATGAGATGATGTCTGATGCATAGAACATGAGGCAATGTCATCTCGTGCTGGCCTGGTTGGCAATAGATGGCCTTCTATGCGACGAAGTCGATCAACGTGATGCTCGATGCGGGTGTCGATGATTGTGAAGGTCTGAGTCATGTACTCATGCATATAATGCAACTGCGCGGAGAGATACACCGTTGATGGAGACATCTCGGGAGGAGAGGCAACGCCATAAAAAGTCATATAGTGTGGACGCCGATACTGCTGCGACTGCTGGTGTGGAGGTGGTGGAGCCGCAAAGTCCTGGTGAACCTCATCATCACCATGAAGGAAGAGAAAGCTATAGTCCAGGCAGTCTCTCTCATCAAAAGAAATTGGAGGATCGATGGGAAGTGGGGACTCATATCCCTCATACTGCCGACCATTTGAGATATCTTCCTCTTGAATCCATCTCTGCTCATCACGGATATATCGGTACTTCATTGCCTTCAAAGCGGCGTGCGCACATGGTGCCATAGGCAGAGAGTGGACGTCCTCCTAAACTAATATCCATTTGGGCTAACTCCAAATAAGAAGTGATGATGTGGGCGTACGGGAGATGTCGACTGAAGCTACACGTGCTAGTCATGTCGCCGATGATAAGGTGTGGCAAACTAAAATGGATCTCACGAAGTAGGTGCCCGCGGACAAACATATCAAGCAAAGTGACGTAGTTCTTACTATCGCCACGGGGAAGAATAACCTTATGCAAAACTTTGTAAAGTAGGTGTAGCACAAGCTTGAAGTCAGTGTCAGTAACACCAGATGGATACACGGTGAGTTCCCTATCAGACCATGTGAAAAAGTTTAATACCTCAAGTCGATTAAACAACCAGTTAAGGAACTTGTGTACAACAGTAGTAGTAGGAGGATGCAGAGGAAGGTCAAACCATTGAGCGAGGCTCTCCGGTGTAATCTCAATAGTCCAACCATCGACAGATGACTGAATGATGAAGTTATTCGCGGTTGCGAGATTTGAATAAAAGACTCAACTAATGGAGGATTATAGTCATCCTTATACTGACAGAAAGTAGCCGCTCCGATTTGGGGAGGACCTATCGTATTGGGAGATGTGTCTTATCGAAGAACGCGAGATCAACAACGGCGGGTTAAAGATTTTGGCATTCGTAAGCCGTGGGCTGACTGACGCTAAAATAGACTTTGACTTGTATAGAGACTTGGGCTGACCTTCTTTTTTGAAGGGCATTGGCCGGAACGGTGGCAAAGGTGTCACTACGATGACTAGAAGACCAAGTCTCGCGATGAGATGACGATTGGGAGACAGTGTGGGCGGACTTGGACTCGCTACTCGATGATGAAGACTCGACAACACGATGCATGGGGGGACTACGGGAGGACGACGCACGGGCAGTACAGATAGCGGGACGGGCAGTGGTTCGATGGGTCGACATGTGTACAAACTCAATAATGGAGACAACAATGGTAGGCTAACCTAGAGCTAGGAAGTAAAAGAAAACTCCCAAATTGACAAGGAAAGTAATGGAATGTACTTAGGAATCGTGAAGATTCGTTGGAAAGGATGATATACCCAAAAGGAGAGGAATGTGTGAAAAGAAGAGGTTAGGCTAAGAAAGACAGTGATATATTAGTCCTGGCCAAACGACATTAGCGCGATAATAACATAATTAGCGTGCTAATGATGCTGATAAATGATTTGGGCCAGGGACGATTAGCGTACTAAGTATTTAAATTAGCACGCTAATTAGAGACAATTAGTGTGCTAACTTTAAGACCTATCGTGCTAATTGCTCTCTGGAATTTGAAAATTAAATTTTTGAGTTTTTGACGGACAGCTCCGATTCACCTCATACTTCATAGACACTTCACTAACAACATATAAATGGATTGGAATAATTAAAACATGTGTAGAAGGTCCGATTCATGAAACATGCCTAATTTACACTTAATCTTAGAAAATTGGTCTCTGGGCAATGGCTTGGTGAAGATATTAGCTAGTTAGTCCTTCGTGCGCACGTGGATTAATTTAACATCACCCTTTTGAACATGATCGTGAAGGAAATGGTGCCTAATCTCAATGTGCTTAGTGCGGAAGTGTAACACCGGATTTTTTTATATGTTGATTGCACATGTGTTATCACAATAAATTTCAGCACAATCAACTTGGATTTTGTAATTCTCAAGTTGTTGTTTCATGTACAAGAAGTGAGCACAACAATTTTCGGCAGCCACATACTCGGCTTCGGCCAAAGACAAAGCAACGAAATTTTGCTTTTAGCTAAACCATGATATAAGTGAATCTCCTAGCAAATGACAAAGTACTTTTCCTATCCACTAGACTCACCGCATAGTCGGAATCAACAAAGCTTCGGAGTTCGAAACTTATGGCTTTGTTGAACCACAATCTCAAATCTTGTGTCCCACTATGATAACGAAATATACGCTTGACACATTTCAAGTGAGATTCCTTAGGTTTAGATTGGAATCTAGCACATAAACACACACTAAACATAATATCGGGCTTACTAGCGGTCAAGTATAGGAGACTACCAATCATGCCACGGTAAAGTTTAGAATCTTTGGATTTTCCTAATTAGTCTTTTTCCATTTTGACGCTGGAGCTACTCACATGCTTTCAAATTTTCAAATTTGAATTTCTTTAGCATGTCCCTCACGTACTTCACTTGGTTTATGAAAATCTCATGTTTGGATTGCTAAATTTGTAAGCCTAAAAAGTATGTTAGTTCACCCATCATGGTTATTTCAAATTCATTGGTCATCAATTATGAGAATTCATCACATAAGCATGTATTAGATGACCCAAAAATAATATCATCAATGAAAGTTTGAACAAGTAGCATGTCACGCTTTTTAATCAAAATGAACAAAGTGGGATCTAACATTCCTTTCTTGAACCCTTCGTTAAGAAGAAATGCACTAAGTCAGTCATACCAAGCTCGAGGAGCTTGTCTCAATCCATACAAGGCCTTTTGAAGATGATAGACATAACTTGGATGATCATGATCTTCAAAACCCGGTGGTTGTTCTACATATACCTCTTCGTTGATGAAGCCATTTAAGAATGCACTCTTAACGTTCATTTGGTATAATAAAAACCATTGTAGCAAGTATAAGCAAGCAACATCCGAATCGGTTCTATTCTTGTTATCGGTGCAAAGGCTTCATTATATTCAATTCCTTCCTCTTAATTATAGCCTAGTGCAACCAACCTAGCCTTGTTCCTTACAATTTCACCTTTGTCATTCTTTTTGTTTCTAAAGACCCATTTGGTACCTGTGATAGTATGGTCCTTAAATCTAGGTACTAGTGTCCATACCTTATTCCTAACAAAATGACTTAGTTCCTCTTGCATAGCCATGATCCAAAACTCACACCTAAGGCAGCATCTATCTTAGTGGGCTCCATGTGTGATACAAAAGCTATGTGTCCCTCATCTCGATGCAATGATGACCTAGTGGTTATTCCTTTGTTTGGATCACCTATAATTTGTTGGAAGGGATGGCCTATAAGAAGTCTTGAGTTCTCATGTGTATTAGGTTCGGGTTCCACTCTCACCTCAACCTCTTGACTATTGGATGTTTGGCCTCGGGTGACATCATCATCATCATCATCATCATCATCATCATCATCATCATCATCATCATCATCATCATCATTATTATCATCATCATCATCATCATCATCAATCCTTAATTTGTTCAAGGTATGCATCATTTTCACTTTAAGATCTACTTCATCAAATTTGACGTGAATAGACTCCTTTAGAGTTTTGGTTGATCTATTGAACACCCTATATGCTTTGTTATGCATGGAGTAGCCTAGAAAAGTGCACACATTTGACTTTGGGTCAAATTTGTCCAAATAATCCTTATCATTTAGAACATAGCAAGTGCAACTGAACACCTTGAAGTAACTTATGTTGAGCTTTGACCTTTCCATAGTTCATAAGGAGTCTTTTTCACTTGCTCTCAGACATTTACCCTATTAAGAACATAGCATGTCGTGTTCATGGTTTCGGCCCAAAGGTGCTTAACTATGTTCTACTCATTTAGCATGGTCCTACACATCTCTTGGACGGTCCTACTCTTTTTTTCTATAATTCCGTTTTGTTGTGGTGTCCTTGGAGAAGATAATTGGTGTGTGTTTCCTTGTTTAGCACAAAACTCCTCTAAATTTCTATTGACAAACTCACCACCCTGATCACTCCTAATGATGGTGATTTTATACCCTTTCTCATTCCCAACCAAAGCATAAAATTCCACAAACAAATCAAACACTTCATGTTTATGAGCTAGAAAATAAACCCATGTATACGTAGTAAAGTCATCAACAATGACAAAAAAATATGATTTACCTCCTAGACTTTGTGTTTGGGTGGGTCCGAACAAATTCATATAGATAAGTTCCAATGCTCCGGTCACATCACCTATTACTTTCGTCTTAAATGACGATTTCACTCGCTTACTAATGATACAAGGTTCACATTCCTTGTCTTTCTTATAAGTGCATAAACCCTCGATAAGATCATGCTTGGTCAATTTGGACAAGTTTTCCACGCTAGAATGTCCTAGTCTACGGCGCCACAACCATGCATCACATTCACTTTGAGCACTTAAACGTGAAATATTTTGCATATGCATCTCATCAAAGTTAATTGATAAGTCAATATTTATAGGTTTTTAGTAGTTTATTTTAGTATATTTAAATATAGAAAGTCTCTAAAATATATATTTAATTATATTTATTAATCATTTTCAGGTGAAACGGAGTGCACAGTTGAATTCGTGGTGAAAAATACTCAAAATGGAGTATTTACATGCATTGGTCGGACGTCGGACTATTTGCCTCGAGTTACATGCTATGCGGTAGGTAGAATAGTAGGTCAATAGACCAATTACATGTGGCAACATACTATTGGTCCAACTCGCTTCAACATGCCACATGTCAGCCGTCCATTGTTCCAGCTCACCAAGCATTCCATGAGTTTCCAACAACGTGCAACGTGTCGCTTCTTTATTGGCCCAGCTCGTTTCACCAGCCACGTGGCTCCAATTAGGTTCTTCTATTTCATTAATCAGTGCGACGCGTTACAGTTCAGTTGGTCCAGCTCACCAGCAGTCTTCTCACTCACTTTAGCCTCAGTCAAATACGTTTCGAGATGTGCATCAGCACCGTCTCCCACGTCTTTGCCGATTCCGCGCGAGCCTTTTTCATCGCCTAGCGTGCCACGTGTCGCACTCTCAACTACCCGAGACGCCATTATAGCCAATTTGAACCAATCAGAAGACGCCACGTCAGTGCGCGCAACACTCTCAACCAATGCACTGGGACATGTGGCAGGACAACATTTTTTTACCAAAAAATAGCCATATGATGCTCCTCGGAGCATGAGTCACCTCCTCAACCTCCAAAATTAATTTCTCTCACCTCCTGGGACTAGTTTTTAGTAGTTTTATATATTAGGATCTTTAGGTATTATTAGAGAAGATCGACTATTATGTTTTTAGTATCAACTTCTCAACTCCTTGCCTAGATCAGAGGAGAAACAAGTCGGGATCATGGATTCATGGCGTATTATGTGAGATCTTTTCTTTTATTATTTAATTTAGTTTAAGTTCTCCTATTTCATTGTTGTTGATTTTAATTAACATGGTTTAGATCTAGGTTATGTATATGGCCAGTGCATGCTTTTAGGTGGAAAACCTATAGTTATTTGGACTATTAGTATCCGTCTAATTGTGTTTTTAGACCAATAAAGTGACGAACACTCACCCGTTCGTCGTCAAACCCTTTCGGTTCTTGAGTGTGCAACAATTGAATCTAGATTAAACTAGGAGCATATGTCATTTGGTTATTTAGGATTAATGTTCCCATAGACCCATATTATTGTGGTTAGTGTGTTAAACTTGATTGGCGGATGTCTAGGGTTATGCATTGATTAGGGAAGTAGTTAGTGGCGGATGTCCTAGCTATCGAGATTAGGGAAACGAGAATTTATGTCGATGTTGATTTTCTATAGCTAATATAGGATAATATAAATTAATGTCTTTTTGGGAAAGATTGAAGACCATGATTGTCATTGAATCTTAATCTTGATTTGTAGAACTGTAAACCTAGGTGTTACTTAGGTATTTATTAATTGTTTTGAAAATTAGTTTAATTGTTTTATTTTATTTAGTTTAGTTAGATTAGTTAGTTAAATTAATATTTATTTTAAAACCCCTTATTTTCTTTTTTTGTTTTTTAATCTAAGAAAGACTACCATTCTATGTGAGATCGACCCTTTGCCATTATTCTACAAAATAATTGGTTTATGAACTTTATTTTATTAACGCATTCGACGTGTGTCATTAATGACATAAACATTCTTATCTCTATATGCAACAAATAGAGTTTCATGCTTCACATTCCTAACGGTGCATTTTGATGATTCAAACATGATGGAAATTCTTTGTAACACAATTGACTAATGCTAAGCAAGTTATATTTCAAACCATCAACATGATAAACGGAATGGAAAGTAAATCGTTACCAACAGTTCCAAGGCATATAAGCTTTCCTTTGCTGTTGTCCCCAAATGTGACCTTTCCACCATCATTCCGCTTTAATTCACTGAATTGATGTCCATCTCCGGTCATATGTCTTGAACACCTAATATCCAAGTACCATGGGGTGCTCTTCCTCGCATCCTATACAATGAAAAAAACACTAGATTTTGGTACCCAAACACCTTTGGGTCCAAGAAAATTAGTATCATAAACATTCTTAACTACTTATGCTAGTCTACCCATTTTGGCCTTTTGTAAAGCACATTTCCCAACATCATGAGACCTATTGCATTTTGAGCATCTACGGGCATCATCTAGCAATTTCTTGTAACTCAACAAGTTTGCTATGTAGCCTATGCCTCTCTTGTTGAGTGCACGTCGCTCTGCTCCCAACATCATGTCAACATCTCTCTACCATTGGTGAATTTGTGCACCATACTAGTCAAGTCCTATACTTCCATGACTAAAGCATCTCTCTCATTTAGGACTTCATTCAAGTCGCTTTAGAGATTATTAATGGTCTCATTTTGTGACTCAATCTCAATAATTGCTATGATCAAGCTCTTTTTGAGTTGTTGGGACTTTTTGACCTCCTTTTCTAACTCTTTCCTAAGCTCATCAATATTAGGAATATCATCCATATCAACAACATCATCAAAATTGAAATCTTTAAAGTTTACCTCACTTTGTGCTATAAGACAAAGTACCACTTTCTCACTTTCCGATTTAGATTCGGAACTTGATGAAAATGAATCATCTCATGTCGCCTTGAAGCTTTTCTTGCATTTCTTCTTGTCCAACACCTTATTGGACTTGTATTTCGCTCGATGTGGCCTGGTTTGTCACACCTGAAGCATATGGTCTTACTTGACTTTCCTCTTTTGCTTCCACTCTTGTACTTTTTCTTGTACTTGTCTCGCTTGTACATAGCCTTGTTGAGCTTTCTTGAGAGCATGGCTACTTCCTCCTCAAAATCATTGTTATCACTAGATTTCTCATCTTCAATGATTTCGACCAATGGAGCCGATGGGCTATCTGCTTTTAAAGCAATCTCTTTTCTTGAACTCTTAGTACCACCACTCAATGCTTCCAATCTAGCTCAGTCCTTTAGTTCAAATTCATGGACCGTTAGCTCTCCAAATAAAGCATCAAAAGTGTACTATCCAGGTTTTGCGCTGATTAGATAGCATATTTCTTGGCATCCCATTCCATAGGCAAGCCTCTAAGGAATTTGTATATCGAATTCTCTTGATCATAGTTCTTTCCAAGACTTTTGATCTCATTCAAGAGCTTAGTGATCCGAGTGATGGTGGTGGCTATGTTTTCATCGGAGCCAACTCAGAAAGTCTCTAATGCTCCTTAAGGATTCTCAACTTTGTCTTCTTAACTTGAAGTGTACCTTTGTAGTGCACCTCAAGCTTTTCCCACACTTTCATGGTCGTTTGACAAGCACTAACTCGGTTGAATTCGTTCTCACTTAGTGCGCAAAACAAATGATTCATGGCTTGATCATTTGAGAGTTCAGTCTTGGTCTCCTCGGCGGTGTATTCTCTTAAGGGCTTGTCTGGTGGAGTGTACCCATTCTCAATTGAGTCCTACAAAAGTCTATTTTGCTCCCTAATGTAGACTTTCATCCTTACTTTCCAATGAGCATAGTTGGTTCCATCAAAATATGGAGGCCTACTCAAGGAGTTGCCTTCCCTAAGGCGAGCCAGATCTAAAGTTTGCATCCTTGCACAAAAACACTCAAAGATACATAAGTAACACTTTAAGCAATAACCCGCTCTGATACCAATTGAAACTACACCCAAGAAGGGGGTGAATTAGGTGTATCGAGAAGTTATTACCTTTTTAATATAATTCAACAATAACAATGTGATATGTTCACTTACGCGCAAGTACGAATGCAATACAAGATTAGGAAGATAGAAGAGATGGAAAGCGACACACGACTTATAGTGGTTCGATCCAATGATCAACATCCACTACCTAACCTCCCAAGTTAGGATTTTCAAACCCCCATTTATATTGCCAATAAGTGTTACAACCTGAACATACAAGCCTAGAATGTCTAATCGTCAATTAGGACTTCCTACCTAGCCGCAACTAGGGTTTATGCCTAGCCTCAACTTGGTCTTTCCTTCGACTTAGATCCCACTAAGTCTTTCAATCGGCCACTTACAACAAATAGATGAAAATAATTAAGTTCACTTTACAAAGTAAAGTGACAAAAGATTCAAATACAAGCAGGCATTCTAAAGCCTAACCACTCTAATGCATGCAAGTATGAGAACAAATGAGAAATGCATGTATATCACTAATTTTATGCAAATCTCTAATATGAAACCGTTTCAAACGAATCGATTAAAACAAATCCGATTTCAAATCCAAATAAAACAAGAAGTTTGATAAAAATCAAGTTTAAGTGCAAACTCTTTTCCAAACCAGTCCTAGGGTTTAATTAATCGAGTTAAGTGTAAAACCCAAAACAAATGTGTTCAAGAACACAACAAATGATTTCCACAAGTCAAACACATAAAAATATGAAATTTAAGTACAAGAAAAGCTAAGAAATCAGACTTTCTTACAACCCCGAGAATGATTTGAAAAACAGTTCTGAAGTGGATGTTGTAAGCTTTAGAACACCTCAATAGTGTTGGTTTCGAGAGTGATTCAGTTGCCTCGAAATATTACAAGTGATAGCACAAAAAATCTAAGCTTCTTCTTTGAAAACAATGAGCACATTTTGGTTTTCTTACTTGACAAGACAATGAAATGTTCGTAGTGGTTTGAGAATGTTCTACATTCCTTTTTAACAATTTTTGACCGTTCTAGAGATTAAAGTGCTCCTATTTGATCATCTATTCAAATTAAAGGGTGATTTCTAGCTTTATAAAAAAGCTATCAAAAAGGCAATTAGCGCGCTAATATTAGGACCTAGCAACATTAGCAAGCTAACTCTTAAATTAGCACGATAATATCACTATTAACACGCTAAATGTAAGGGGCCTCAAAATAAATATTTTTGGCCCTAGAGTTAGCGACCCCTTATCGCATCCGGGACCCTACCAAACCTCTTATAACATGTTATACATGTTTGTTAAGGGTCATAGAACCTATTTAATTGGTCTGAATATTTTCACAAATCCCGAAAATGGAAAATCTCAATTTCATGACTTACATAGGGGCTTTTTTTGCAAATACACAATTTTTCTTTTCAAAAACCTTTCAAAACAAGTTTTTCATTTCCGAAAACTTCCACAATGGTTTTTAAAGTACGATGATAATATAAAAAACATGGTTTCACATAGTTTGAGCTTATAAGACCGATTCAAGTGGTGAGTTTTATTTAAAACTCCAAATGATCACTTCAAATTTGAAAAACATGTTATGTGTGAACTAATGCATATGGCTTGCGTAAATGAACCTTTGTACCTTACATCAATGTTACAACATGTAATATGATATTTCGTCTTTGTTTCCTTATGTGGAACGAATCTTGAACTTGTATGGCTTGAACACTTGAGATGTGATGTTCTACAAACGTTAACTAACTAAAACACACTTGATAAACTTATTAGTCTACTTTCACTTTGTTTGTTTCCATCAAAATCCCGGGTGAAGTAAAAGTGACTAAACACTTAGTCCAACACTTGTTAATTGCTACATGTATATATATACATATGCATTGTGTCACGGAGAAGCTGATTCGCATTCGCTATTTATTGCAGACCCTGATGGCTGATAAATGAGGGGGAGGACGTGTAGAGCCTAGTGGCAGTCAGCCTCCTACTTTTACGAAGGATTTACATATGCTATTTAATTTAGCGACAGCTCAGGGCCAGCGGTTGACTAATTTCATCGCCTTGATGACAGGTCGTTTTACTCCACCAGCATCGACATCAACGTTTTTGACTACTACACCGATTGTACAGACGCCAACACTTCCTACTATGGATTTAGCAGCGCCGATGGTGCATACTATTCCAGTCGTGATCACACCAGTAATGGAGACAGCTGAGGTAGTATCGTCTCCCATGCCTGCATCCTCTAGCATGTCAGTTGAAGTTTAGCTTGTGAAGGACTTCATTAGGCTCAAGCCGCTTACTTCGATGACGTACAAGATTTCTATAAGATGGAGAAATGGATTCTTTCTCGGAGAAACTTCATATGACATTGAAGATCGAGGATAGACTTCGGGCATAGATCTCATCGTACACTCGATCGAGATATATATATATATAGACGCCGATGTATGGTGGCGTTTGACAGTAGCTACTAATGGAGAGTTTGAGACATGAGATTCTTTTAAGTTAAAGATCTATCAGCAGTACTTTCCGCCTTCAGTAATGAAGAGGTTGAGAATAGAATTCATGGACTTGAGAAAGGGACAAGAGGAGCCTATGATGTAGTATATGGACAAATATGATTATCTGAGACAGTTTGCTAGAGACTTGGTGAGAGATGAGTTCGAGGATGTGTACCATTTCGGTGATGGACTTAGGCCAGACATTGGGTATTACGTAGTCAGTTCAGGCGCTAGGACACTCACCAAGATCTACGAGTGAGACCTATCATATGAGACATTATTTGAGCAAATTCGATGATGGCAAAGCACCAGGCCCAGTTTTGTCTGCAGAACAGGTCATGGAGTATGAGAGGATGAAACATAAAGGTAAGGGTAGAAAATAGAGCAGAGGTTCTCAGGGGTCGGGGTTAGCCACTCACCCACTGGCTGTCCCTCATATATTTTCCATTGCCCCAGCATAGAGCTATGTAGGCAAACTTCCTTTACCACCTCCCATCAGGCCAGCATTGCCACCTCCCATTCGACCAACGTTACCAACTCCCACTGTTCTTGCATTTCCCGCCTCACATGCTCTACGATAGCAACCACAAGATGGCAGAGGTCGAGGCCAAAATACTAGACAAGGACAAAGACAGTCGCAAAGACAAGGTCAGGTTAAGGCTCAGGGTTAGCACAAATAGCTTGCATGCTATAGATACGGAAAGGTTGGACTTTAATGAGAGAGTGCCCGCATCCACAACAGCCTAGGCATAGCAGGCCTGAGATGAGGTTCACATAGTAGCCCAGCCAGACGTCGATGCCATACGACGTCTCATTGAGGGTATGATTTCCATTTGTGGTGGAGATTTATATTCATTATTTGATTCTTGATCTACCGTATCTTTCATTGCTAGTCACATGGTAGACATCCTAGGTTTGAAACCTGTTAGGCTTAGAGTACATTTAATTTTGAGTAGTGCGGTTGAGGATAGGGTTTACCCTAATAGTCTTGTTGATGGATGTCTGATTAAGATAGATAAGGTAGAGTTACCCATCGATTTTGTGGTCCTCGAGTTTTTAGAGTTTGACGCAATTTTAGGGATGGATTAGTTAGCACTTTACCACGCTCATATCGACTGTTTCAGTAAGACAGTGATATTTAATATCCCAAGGCGTCCGACATTCACTTATAGAGGTAATTCAACAAGGATGGTAAGTACGAGAGGTTGACCTATGACTAGTGACGAGATAGAGGCATTAATCTCGGTATACACTATACAAGAAAGTTGAGGACCTGGGCTAAAGGACATACCAGTTGTTAGGCAGTTTCTTGATATATTTTTGGAGGATTTACCTAGTTTACCGCCACCGCGAAAGATCGATTTCATTATTGAGTTGGTACCATGCACTAAACCGATTTTCATACCACCATACCAGATGGATGGGTTTCCTTTACGAAGGTTGATCGATCTCTAAGGCGCGCCGCCAACGACGAACGCCCTCTATCGCCGATCCACACACGAACAGGGCCGAGATTCGAAGTGCTATCTTCGAGAGAATACCAAATCTTTTTGTTTCTCTCCAAAACGATCCAGAGCATACCAAAAACCCTAAGTCGTTTCTTAAACGAAAAAGGAGTTTTGGCCTTTTGATCTTTCGTTAGTGTATTCTAACTTAAAGCGTCTATTTATACAACCTTGTATATAGACGGTTAAGTAAATTACACATATGCCCCTACTTAAAGAAGTATAAGTGTAATACACCACAAGGACGTTTTCGTCATGAATTTTATCATATAAAATTCATTTTTCTGAAACATCTTAAAATCTCGCAAAACCATTCTTAGTGTGCGACCCAATAGGCTCATACAACGTTGGCAGGGTACCAAAACACATTTTGGTATACAAGTCATAAGCGGCCTCTAGCAAGACATTATGACTACCCAAGTCGTACGAATATCAAATCGATACAACCTAATCAATAATGTATATAACATCCTTTTGTCACACGATATCCTTTTGATCAAACATAAGGCATTGAATTGTCATCCAACATGTTCAATCGTACTAGTCTCAATCTCTAGGTAGACTGAAAACATCCAAGTGACATTGATCAATATCAATTCACTTAGACTAGGCCTTTTAACAGTCTAACACATCGAGGGATCCACTGGATATCTCTCTTTATATGAGATGGACAAATTCTATCTTGATTACACAACTTCATCACATTGCTCACACAGTAACCAATCACAACCTTTATAATCGTCCGGTTAAAGACGACGTTTCGTTGTGTCAAATCACGGTGTTCCTAATGTTGAAGTCTCTGGTAATCTCAAGTCAGAGGACTGGAATATATACCTATCATGAGAAACAACTATGACTTAATCCATGTGATGTTCTCATAGCGGGTCGGTCCAGTACTTTGTTCCCTAACAAGTACTCGTGATCTTGATTCGTATCCCTATACGTATAATCATCATATGATCATCAATCAAGACTCACACTAGTCTCAATTCATTATAGTTCCCAGTATAATGATCGACTAGGGACATTTAGGATATTTCTATAAATACCCATGGATCTTATTATAATGTAAACATGCAAATTAATTATAATAAACAACAAAGGAAATCCTCTATTTTATTAACTAAAAGTATTCATAAAGACGGTTAATGGATTGACCTAGGGCACATGCCCCAACATCTCCCACTTGCGCTAGGGCCAATCATATATGCATCTAATGCCTAATGATCTAACATGACCATCATGTTTTCCTTGTGGAAGAGCTTTTGTCAATGGATCCACAACGTTGTCTTCGGTAGGTACTCTGCAAATCTTTACGTCTCCCATCTCAATAATTTCTCTAATGAGATGAAAACGCCCGAGTATATGTTTGGATATGTGGTGTGATCTAGGTTCCTTGGCCTGTGTTATTGCCCCGTTATTGTCACAATACAAACAAACAGGGTTAGCAATACTTGGAACCACACCTAGTTCGAAATGAACTTTTTGATCCAAACCGCATCCTTTCTTTGCATCGGACGCCGCAATATACTCGCTACATTGTAGAATGCTGCCACGATCTCTTGCTTCGAACTTTTCCACTTCTTTTACACCCCATTCAAAGTAAACACATATTTTAGATCTGCGATCTAAAATCATCTATATCAGTTTGAAAACTTGCATTTGTGTAACCATTTACAACTAGATCATTTTCAAAACCTCCATAGACCAAGAACACTTCCTTAGTCCTTCTTAAGTACTTAAAAATGTTCTTTCTTGCTATCCAGTGACTCTCACCCGGATCCGATCGATATCTGCTTGTAGTGCTCAAAGCATATGATACATCGGGTCGAGTGCATAACATGGCATACATGATAGATCCAATAGTGATGCATATGGAATCTTTTTCATACGGTCTCGCTCATCATTTGTCTTAGGACATTGAGTCTTCTTGAGACTTATCCCATGAGACATTGGCAACAATCCTCTTTTAGAGTCTTGCAAAGCGAACCTATTCGGACCTTGTCTATGTAAGCACTCGACATAGACCGATTAGCCTCTTAGATCTATCCCTATAGATCTTTATCCCTAGGATATAGGCCGCATCTCCTAAGTTTTTCATTGAGAAACACTTCCCTAACCAAGACTTGACATTACTGCAATGTTGGGATGTCATTTCCAATGAGTAATATATCATCAACATACGACTAAAAAAATAACTACACTCCCACTGACCTTCTTGTATACACAAGGCTCATCTTCGTTCTTAATAAAACCAAAATCTTTGATTGCTTCATCAAAACGAAGATTCCAACTCCGAGAAGCTTGCTTTAATCCATAAATGGATCTTTGAAGCTTGCATACCTTCCTAGAATTCTCAAGACGTACAAAACCTTCGAGGTTGTGTCATATACACGTCCTCAAGCGACTTTCCATTAAGAAATGCTGTTTTTTACATCCATTTGCCATATTTCATAGTGATAATATGCAGCAATGGCAATTAAAATTCTTATGGATTTAAGCATGGCGACTGGCGAAAAAATTTCATCGTAATCAACACCTTGAGTCTGCTGAAACCTTTTGCTACAAGTCTTGCTTTAAAAGTATGCACTTTGCCATCCATGTCCAGTTTTCTTCTTGAAAACCCATTTACATCCAATGGTCTTACCACCTTCTGGTAAATCAACCAAGTTCCAAACTTGGTTATCATACATGGATTGCATCTCAGAGTTCATGACACTTAGCCATTTATCTGAGTCTGGTCCAGACATAGCCTCCTGATAAGTGGTGGCCTCATTTTTGTCTATAAGCAACACATCACGACTATCAGTAACGAGAAATCCGAATCTCTCTGGCTCATGTCTTACCCTACTAGATTTATGTGGGCCTTGTGTCACTTGTGGAGGTTCAACTGGTTCGAACGTTGTTGAACTTCCAAGATGCGATTCGAGTGTTTACCCGTGATTCTTGAACTTCTTCAAGATTTATTTCTTTCCCACTAGTGTCTTTCGAAATAAACTGTTTTTCCATAAAGGCACCATACCGAGCAACAAACACTTTGTTCTCAGCGGGATTATAAAAGTAATATCCTTTTGTTTCCTTAGGATACCCCACAAATAAACACTTGTCGATTTAGGTGCTAGTTTTTTTAGACTTGTCGCTTTACGTAAGCCTCACAACCCCAAATCTTAAGAAAAGACAAACTAGGTTCTGTTCTGAACCATATCTTATATGGTGTTTTATCAACCGCTTTAGAAGGAATTCGATTTAGAGTGAAAGTGCAGCTTGTAATGCATAACCCCAAAAGGATAATGGAAGATCTGTATGACTCATCATAGATCGAACCATATCTAATAAGGTTCGATTTCTCCTTTCGAAACTCCATTCCATTATGGAGTTCTTTGGTGGAGTCAATTGGGAGACAATCCCACAATTTCTAAGATGATCATCAAATTCTTGGCTTAAATACTCACCACCTCGATCTGATCGAAGTATTTTGATAGTTTTACCAAGTTGATTACTCGCACTTCATTTTGAAACGTTCGAAACATCTCAAATGATTCAACTTTATGTTTCATTAGATATACATAACCATATCTGCTTTGAAATCATCGGTAAATGTAATGAAGTATTGATAACCTCCTATAGCCATTGTGTTTATAGGACCGCATACATCGATATGTAATAGACCCAATAAATCACTTGCCCTTTCACTTGTGTCCGATAAAAGGGACTTTTAGTCATCTTGCCCATAAACAAGATACGCACGTTTCATATGTTTCTAAATCAAATGAATCTAGAAGTCCATCTTTATGGAGCTTCGTTATGCGTTTCTCATTTATGTGCCCGAGACGACAATGCCAAAGATAGGTTTGATTATATAAATTACAATTTTCTTCCTTTTCTTTTGGGTGTTTTGAAGTAGGAACAGGCTGGGGCTTGACTTGTTCCATAGGCTTTGCGACAGGTGCAGCAACAGCCTTGGCAACTCTAGCCTTGCCTTTGCCTTTCTTCTTCATTCCCTTTCCCTTTTAGACCATCAACATATTACTAGAGGGTTTCTTGATATTTTGTTCAAATAGCTTTTGAGCATCAAATGCAACTCGAAATTGATTTCTCCATATTATTCATATTGTAGTTCATCACAAATTGTGAGTAACTTTCTCGGTAATGAATTCAGGGATCATATCCGTAGCCAACTCTTGGCTTATGGGGAATCCGAGTCTATCAAGCTGGTCAACATAGCCCTTCATCTTCGAACATGAGGACTAACCGACGCACCTCGGTCATCTTGCAAGAATGTAGGTTTTTGACTGTCTCGAACCTTTCTTGCCTAGCTTGTTGTTTGAACATTTTCTTCGAGCGTTATAGCCATGTCGTAGGCTTCCATTAGTTCCATGTCCTTCTCAAGTTCAGGGAACCATAGTTGCCGGCATAATACATGCAACATCAATAGAATTGTTGACATGCTTACTATGCGCATCCTTCACACTTTCTTAGCATTGGTGGTGGGTCCTCGGGGATTGGAGCATCCAGGACATACAACTTGCGTTCATGCTTAAGAACAATTCTCAAGTTTCGAACCAGTCAAGAAAGTTAGTCTCAGATAGCTTATCCTTCTCAAGGATGGATCGCAGTGACAGGGGATTATTGTTACTTGAAGAGGCAATTGATCTACAATAAAGATTATGCGAAGTTTATTTTAGTATAGAAGAATAGACTCCCACTAAATTAACAACCCTCCTAAAACGTATTGTTTATTTAGGGGACTAAAATCCATATTTCACCTAATTCTGTGACAGCTATGGCATGAAACACAGAACTAGATTATTTAGGTATGTAACAATTACCAATTACATCTTATGTAATTTTTAGATCATTTTATGAGATATGGGACATCTTATGTCTTAGCATGTTTTTATCTCATCATTTGCCTAAAGCTCAAAACTATTTTGATGGCTTTATTAAGTCGGACCATTTGAAACATTGAGGTAACTCTTACCCAAGTTGTCTCACCAAGATAACACAATACACTCATCTATGGCTGAAACTATATTAGTGTGATCGAGGCCTTGACAAGTGTTTAAAATGGATGGCACGAGACTTAAAATTTAATAGAGGGATTTTATTCAGTTTTAGTGATTTTATGGGTTTGAGACCCATCCCTCTTGATGTTTTATTCACCAAGTCTCTTGGCAATCCTTTAGTAAGGGGATCTGCCAAGTTTTGACTAGATTTCACATACTCAATCGTGATAACTCCTCTTGTTGTCAAAGAAATCAATTCTCTGACACAACTATGTCTCAGTCCAATATGTCTGGATTTACCGTTGTACATTTGGCTATAAGCCCTTGCCAATGTGGCCTGACTATCACAATGGATAGAGATTGGAGCTACCGGTTTAGGCCACAATGGTATCTCGTGTAATAATTCACGTAGCCATTCAGCTTCTTTTGAAGCTGAGGCCAATGCAATAAACTCGATTCCATGGTAGAACCACCATTAAAGTTTGCTTCTTTGAAGCCCACGAGATTGCACCTCCAGCAAGTGTGAAAATCCACCCACTTGTGGATGCATGATTTTGATCTTTCACAATCCAACTTGCATTTGAAAAACCTTCTAAGACCGAAGGATATCCACTATAGCATAAACCATAGTTAATTATTTTCTTCAGATATTTCAAAACTCTTCGAATTGCAAACCAATGCAACTCGCTTGGATTAATTGTAAATCTACTCAACTTGCCTACGCCAAGGCAATATCCGGCCTAGTGCATGTCATTGCATACATTAAGCATCCAATTAATCTAGAATACTCCAGTTGTGAAACTGGATTGCCTGTATTTTTCACTAGCTCAATACTTGAATCTAGTGGGGTAGAAACAGGGCCACAATTCAAGTGATTGAATATATTGAGAACTTTCTCAATATAATGAGATTGAGTTAGAGTAATACTCCCTTCATCTCTTACAATCTGAATTCCGAGTATGACATCAGCTTGCCCCATATCTTTCATTTCAAACTGGCTTGAAAGAAACCTTTTGGTTAACTGAACTTGTTCCAAGTCAGTTCCAAAAATCAACATGTCATCTACGTAAAGACAGATAATGACACCATTTCCTTTTCCATCAAACTTGCTATATACACATTTATCATATTCATTTATTTTGAATCCAAAAGCAAGTACAACCTGGTCAAATTTTTGGTGCCACTATTTTGGTGCTTGCTTTAAACCGTACAATGATTTTCACAATCTGCACACTTTATTCTCATGACCGGGCATAATAAACCCTTCAGGTTGTTCCATGTATATTTCCTCATCCAACTCTCCATTTAGGAACTCTTTTTTAACGTCCATTTGGTGGATGATCAGCTTGTTTATACCTGCAATTGCAATAAGCAATTTTATAGTAGCAATTCTAACTACTGGTGAATAGGTATCGAAATAGTCTATTCCATGCTTTTGGGTGAAACCCTTAGCAACCAATCTCACTTTGTCTTTTTCAATGGATCCATCAACTCTTCTTTTCTTTTTGAAGAGAAATTTTCATTTAATGGGTTTACACCTAGGAGGTAGATCAACTAGCTCCCAAGTGTTATTTCCCATTATTGAATCCATCTCATCATTTAATGCCTCTTCCAGAAAGATGCATCTCTTTCTTTCATTGCCTCCTCTACTGTTTGAGGATCAGCATCCGTATTAAAACAATACGGAATTTGTCTAGTTACTGTTTCTCTACTTCCTTCAACTAGGAATGTATAGAAATCAGAACCAAATGACTTAATTTTTCGAGCTCGTTTGCTCCTTCGAAGTTCAGGAACTTCAACTAATTCTTTGTCATTTTCAATTTCTATGACTTCCTTCCCTTTTTGGTTTTCTTCAGAAATACTTTTGGTGATAGATTTAAATCTTGTCTGGTCAAAGATTGTATCCCTTTATTCAATTACAGTGTTGACTAAATCGAATTATTAGGCTTAATTACCATGAACCTATATGCCTTACTGTGTTGTGCATATCCAATAAATATGCACTCCACTCCCCTTTCACCCAATTTTCTCTTTTTGGGTTCAGGTACTTTTACTACTGCTCTACAACCCCAAACTCTTAAATAATTAAGATTTGGTTTTCGCTTATTCCAAAGCTCATATGGGGTAACTTTATTCTTTTTTGGTGGAATTCTGTTCAAAATATGGCATGCTGTCAGCAATGCCTCTCCCCAAAATCCACTACTCAAACCAGAGTTTAATAGCAAAGCATTAACCATTTCGGTTAAAACACGATTCTTACGTTCAGCTACACCATTTTGTTGTGGTGTGTAAGGGGCAGTAGTATCATGGACTATTCCAGTGGATTCAAAGTACTTTGGATCATAATACTCTCCTCCCCTATCAGACCTTAAACATTTTATAAAGGTCTTACATCGCAATTCAGTTTCTGCTTTATAGGCCTGAAACTTAACCATTGCCTCATTTTTGGAATGCAACAAATAAACATAACAGTACCTACTATAATCATCAATAAATGTTATAAAATATTTATTGCCTCCTATTGATAATGTACTATGTATGTCACATACATCAGAATGTATTAAGTCCAGCAACTTTGAATTTATTTCAACATTAGGAAATGGATTTCTATTTATTTTTGTTTTCATGCATATATTGCAATTTCCTTCATATTTATCAAAATAAGGCAGTAATTCCAGATTTACCATATCATATAATTTTCTGAAATGAACATGTCCTAATTTATGATGCCATAAAAATGAAGGAGACTCAACAAGATACGCGTAAACAACATTCTTATTAGATAAAGCGATTACATTGAGCTTAAACATGCCCTCATAAGCATAACCCTTCCATACATATATCCCTCCCTCGAAGAGTACAAATTTGTCAGCTTCAAAGACAAGCCTAAAACCAAACTTATTCAAAAGACCACCCGACACAAGATTTTTCCTCACTTCTGGTGCATAATACACGTTAGTGAGTGTTACAATTTTTCCAGAAGTAAACTTCATATCAACACTACCTATGCCTTTAACAGGGACAGTAGCATCATTTCCCATGTACAAGACAGTATTTTCATCTACTGCCTCCATGGTCTTGAAGAACCTCTTGTTCTTGAAGACATGTCGAGTAGCACCAGAATCAACCCACCAAGCCATATCATTTTCAACGATGTTGATTTCAGATATCATACCAATGACATCATCATTGTCGTTACCCGCACTTTTGGCAGCGCCAGAGGAAGCATGATTTTTTCCTTGCTTCCTCTTCCAATGATAACATTCGGACTTGAGGTGGCCATCTTTTCTGCAGAACCAACAAGTGACTTTCTGTTTCCTTTGATTCTGATTTTGGTTGTTCGGTTTTCCCAAACCAGCAGGCTTTTTGAAGCCACCAGGCTTGTTAGGCCTGTTCGGGAAGGGCTTTTTGAACTTAGCGTCTTCCATCACATGCACCTTTGAAATCCCCTGAGCATTCTGCTCTTTTTCATTTTCCTGCATGCGACAATCCTCTTCTACACGAAGATGGTTAGCTAGTTCATCAAGAGTTATGTCCTCTTTTTTATGCTTAAGAGTTCGTTTGAACTCCTTCCAGGATGGGGGCAGTTTATCAATAATAGAAGACACAACAATTGTTTCATTCATGACAAGATTGTGTTGAGAGAAATTATTTCTAATCCTCTCAATTTCACGAAATTGTTCCATGACAGACCTATCGTCAACCATTTTAAAATTAATAAACTTTGATATAAGGAATTTCTTACTTGTCGCATCCTCCTTATGATACCTTGCCTCTAGTTTCTCCCACAGCTTCTTGGCAGAGGGGACGTCATGGTAGAGGTCGAACAGTGAGTCCTTCATGGCGTTCAGAATGTGACCTCTGCAGGTGTGGTCATCCGTCTCCCATTTTTGCCTCTTCCTGATCTGCTCTACAGTTTCATCGTCGGACTCCATAGGTTTTGGTGTATCCAGAACATACACCAAATGAAGCGCCACCAGCAGGAAATGTACTCGCTTCTGCCACCTCAAGAAATCGCCTCCATCGAAGCGATCCAGCTTCACAATGTTAGCCGACAATTCTTTGATTGACGCCATTGCAACGATAGAAAAATTTCTTTTAGATTGTTAGAACAGAGGGACTTGCAATGACTTCAAAGCATGTAACACTGCCACTTTCCTAAAGGAGATTTTGCTCTCTATACTGCAAGAGTCAGCAAATATCCTAAAGGATACGATGAAGTAAACCCACCTTTCACTTTGCAGTAGTGAAAGATGAAAACAAGAGCAATTGCTAGTGAATTTCGAGATGATTTCTTCCTCCCCAAACCTCCCCTCTTATAGAGCACTGGTCATGACCAGTTAGAGTGAAAATGGGGTAGTGGAGTAGTCGAACAATCAAGCATTGATGCAATGGAGTAATGGAGCAGTCAAGCATTGATGCAATGGAGTAGTGGAGCAGTAATTCCTTAATGGAGAACAGTTTCAACTGCACCCACTCAGCCACTCTACTAACTACCCATTTAATCTCGAAAATGGTAAAAATTAATGGTAAAAAGTTTTACCTATGGTTAGCTTACACACATATGCACGCACACGCACGGGCCTCGTGCCAAGTGCTAAGTGCGCCTATAAAAGCGCCTAAAATCCGCCATATGCGCCGAGCTGCGCCCACGCGTGGCTCACCTTGCATAGCACTTGTATTTTATTTTACACACACTATGGTACAAGAGTACATATATACTCTTTAAACTTGAAGTTCCTAACCAATGTGGGACTAAACATTTATTTTGAAAATGTTCAACAAGAAACGTGGGCAAACTACCTGAGACGTGGATGGACCTAGTCAAGGTGGTTCCAAGCGGTTGAGTAACTACCTTGGTCATGGGCAGAGGCCATAATCAAGGCACAACCAAGGAAGTCCCGAATATATGGAGCATGTTGCAATTGACCCTGTAGTGGTGACGGTTATGGAACGATGTGGCAGCAAGGGAGCAAGGCAGTTGGGTAACTGCCTTGACCACAAAGGAAGTGGTGTTTTACTTGGTCTATGGATCGATGTACACAGGACATGTGTCCTAGTTGGTTATGTAACTACCTGTTGGCTGGTCTATAAAGCCAAGAGATCTAAGCTTGGGGAAGCATAAAGTTCCAGTGTTGTATTCCCAATTGAATGCTTAGTAAAACATTTCTTTAGTGCCATTACTTGTTGTTCATTATATTCGAGCATTAGTTGTGCTGAACTAAGGTGGCCCTTAGGCAACACAAGTTTGATTGAGAGAGAAAAATTTCTTAGAGAAAAATCTCTCTTTAATTGGCCCTGTGACACTAGGTATGGTCTATGGAATTAAAAGAGAGCTCGTACAACTCTAAAAAAACCCTGATGCATCAGGGATATATGGCTAATACAGCTAGTTTCCAATATCACAAAAATAAACAAGTCAAAAAGAAATACAAGTGTACTTACCCAAGAGGACTTCCATAATCTGTCGTCAACTCCCCAAAATGATAGGAGAAAGCATGTACCTGCTTTATTGTGAAGAGAATTAAATTGTGGATACAAATGCATAAGTGATATTGGAAATTACTTTGATGGTATAGTTGGTAAGTTACTTTGGACAGGTAGAAGGGAGCCTTCTCTCAATAGTCAATATTCTAACAGCAAAACTTGTAAACAAATTGAACTGTATATTCATTGTTTTAACTTTCTCAATGACTTTTCCTCTCTTAATAATATTTTTTCTTTGTTTTTGTGAAAGAGCTTTAATAAATTTTAGCACTTCAGGTTCTTTACTTCTTTCCATTTACTATTTAGTTCCAGTTTCTATTCTTATTTTTATTTATGTAGTTTATTAACATCATAGGACTCTACAAAGCTCTTCTCTGTACTTCTTTTAGAATAAACAACATAGTGAAAAAGATGGCAAGAAGAAGGGAAAAAAGAAGTACGCGCTTAAAGAGAAACATCCATCTTACTTATCATAGTCATATAGCTTTGAAATTAAAGACAATGAATTCTAGAGAAACAAATTAATAAAGAGTTGAATGCAAGGGGGGGGGGGGAATTGAAAATCAGACAAATGTGAGAATCAGAGTTACGTCATAGGGAAATATGGAGCTGCATCTTGAATTCCGTCGTGCACTCCCAATCCCAAAAGATGATCTTGATCATAGGGAAATATGGAGCTGCACCTTGAACACACAAAAAAAGAAGAAAAATCACTTGAACTAATAGCAATCAATTCTTCCCTTCAATCTTGCCTCATTCGCGCGCTCCTTCGTCTTCGACCAATTGATCTCTCTCAATTTAGAACTTTCAAAAAGACAGACATAAAGTAGTGTAAAGTTAAGGGAACATGAGGAACATAGATGATCATAACATTGGGGGAGTCATGGTCATCATCAGAAGGCTTGGTTTCAAGGTTGCTGTCCTTCACCTAACCTTACTGTTTAGGTTATATAGTTTCCAAAGCTAGTGAGGACATATATGTGCTTCACATATTTATATGCACATGATGTTGATCATCGATTAATGCACACATATTAGATGATGTTGATGTTAAAAATGGTTGTTGAGGGGGGTGTGGTTGCGAATGTCTGGTGGAGCTGCTTATTGAGTCATGGCCTCTACCTCTATATCAAGTCCTTAAACAAATCATATACATCGTATACACAAATCAGAAGGACAACTTATGAACTTGACACTTAGGTAATGTTTTGAGGGATAAAATTAATAACTTCTTTTTGGAATGAGATTGAAATCTTGTTACCGTTTAAATCCACTAATTTTATTTTCAAAGGAACAACTTTTAAACTTGACACTTAAGTCATTGATTAATACAATAAATTAAAGCGTACATTGTTTAACTTATTGTTTGGTTGTGCATTTCAACGAAAAATGATATCTTATTTAGTCATTACTCGTTCTTATTGAGTCATTACTCATTCTTATTGATCAGCCTTAAACCATATTTGAAATAGTATGATTTAGTGAAATTAAGCATATATTTAATTTATTGGTGTACTTTAATGTATTTCACTCGGTATTGCTTTCTCCTCTTTAGTTTGTTTTGATGAATTGATTAATGAGTAAGCCTAGTTTGTGTAGTTTATGTCGTTTGTGTGATTGTGTCTTCGTGGGGATTCGAATGGGAACTCAAATGATGTACTAGCATTTTACATTGGAGAAGATCGAACAGACGAAGATGCTTTCAAGGTACTGATCATTCTTTTACTTTCAAGGTACCGATCATTCTTTTCCTATAACTTGGCTGTAACTTTATATCTCCATTGATTGATTGAACACTGATGCAATGTTAACAAATAATGGCATCGTGATTCATCTTATTCCTAGTGATATGCAGAAGAATGAAGCTACCCTGTTGAAGTGTATATAATAAATCAAGGCATCTCTTCATTTTTGAGTTCTATCCAGTATTTTCTATTTTTGACATAAGTTTATAATGTCGAAAACGCTTTTAGGCTCCATAGTAGCACAAGCATACATGCATGTTCTAACTTTAGCTTTTTTTTCTTAGCTATTTTTGACATAAGTTTGTGCAACTAACAGGTGTGTACTATGCTGGAAGTCATGGTATGGATATAATGGCTCCAGTACTGCCTCTAACTGCCAGGAATGTCAAACATCAAATTAGAATTGATGATAAACAGGTAACCATGCTACTTATGCAATATATATTTGTCAGTGCATAAATGGATCGAATTTATCGATAATATCAATATTTGTTTTACAAAACAGGGGTTTTCTTCTTGTAGGGAAGTGGTGTGCTCTTCCAACCAGCCAAAGAGTTCTTACCAATAATCCAAGAGGTCTTTGTTTGTCAAATTTCATATGTTAGGGAGAAGCTCAGTTACTCCTCTTATTGATTTTTTCACATGTAATCTGACACTATTCATTTCATGTATAACAGACAATAGATGAATTGGAGGGAAAGACCAAATGTATTCATGGTGTCATTTTAGAAAACAAAAGGTTCTGTATCTCTGTACGCTTCAGGCGAGTTCGTGAAGAGGTATTAATTTCTCAAACAATTATGTATGAGACCTTTTCTTTTTTCTTTTCGTCATACTGCCTTACCAAAGCATGGAGAAGAAACTTGTTGCTTTCAAAAATAGAAAGAAAGGCAGGAAACTTTGTAATATAGTCATTATGTGTTTTTTTTTTTAGCTTTCTAATTGTTATCACTTCTAATTTGTTCTCATTTTGTGACATTCTATTTGTAGCTTGTGGATGGAAAGTTTTCACAACACATGATACGTACTTGCTTTTCAAACATCTGTGCTAAGTAGGCACTAAGTAAGTTGCATTGAACTTCTTGCAGTATTTGTAGTATTTGTATTCGGATAATGATTGTTGTTTAGCGTATGCTCAACATGATATGTGTATCAACGCAACATGTGACATATTGAATTACTTTTAGGAGACCAGTCATATTATTCATTAATTAATCCAATATGTTGTATTCGGATGAAGATTAGGGATTTTTTTCCAAAAGTACTATATTTTTAACTTTTAAAGAGGGAAATAGGGGGCCTTTTTTTTATTTCGCCACACTAAGCAATAACGCCTTCTGAGAAGGCGTTATCCTAGGCAACGTGGTTTCGGACGCCACGTGGAGCCACGTGGCGTCCGAAACAATGATAGCGCCTTCGGAGAAGGCGCTATCGAATTTCGGAATGTCCACGTGGCTCCACGTGGCGCCGCGTGGAGCCACGTCGCTGCCCAAACACGATAGCGCCTTCTCCGAAGGCGCTATCAATGTTTCAGTATATCCAACTGTGTCCACGTGGATCCACGTGGCGTCCACGTGGATCCACGTGGCGTCCACGTGGACACAGCTGGCCTTGGTTATTGGGGTGCACTGATAGCGCCTTTTGAGAAGGCGCTATCGCACCGTCTTCTTCTTTCTTCTTCGAGACGAAACCGACGCGAGAATCTCTGCGTCGTTTCGTTTATGGATGCGAGGGGAGGGACAGGGGTAGGGGAGGTAGGGGTCACGGGATTACTAGTAATCCCGTGACCATACATGATCGATCCTCTACACTATATAAGGAGGGGACGGGGAGCTCGGGACGGGGAAAGCGAGGAGAGTGTATTCGTTCACAGCGGCGGAGGACGTAGCAGCGGCGGAGGAAGGTCGACGGGAGCTGAGCAGTCGGAGAGCGGACAGACGCAGGGGAGCAGGGAGCGGCAGAGGTGAGGCGAGAAGAAGAGGCGCCGCACCGTTGCGCTGGCAAGAAGGGCGGGAGCGCGGGAGGCGCGAGCAGCGGCGGTGGTGCACCGATCGGTCATCGGAGGAGAAGGAGGAGGTCCAAGGAAGAAGGAGGAGGAGGTAGGTACGGGAGTTTTTGTTGTTAGTTAGTTTGTGTTTTTAGTTTGTTTAGTTTAGGTTTGTGTAGTTTGGTTTAAGTTTGTTGAATAAGTTTAGTTAGTTTGGTTTAGTTTGTTAGTTAATTAAGTATGATTAAGTTACTTTGATTAAGTTAGTATAAGTTTGTGGAATTGAGTTTTTGTTGTTATGTTTGGTTTAATTAAAATACGTTTGTTTAAGTTGAGGTAGTTTGTTTGTTAAGTTTGTTATAAGTTTGGTTAAGTAAGTAAATGTAAATTATTTGTTATAAGTTCATTTAAGTTTGTTAATAAGTTAATTAGGTATGTTTAACTTAATTTCCTATGTTTAAGTTAGGTTAGTCATTCATGAAGTTTGCTTAAGTTAGTTTAGGTAGCTTGGTTTTGTCTAGTTAGTTTGTTAAGTTTGTTAAGTTTGTCATAAGTTTTGTTAAGTGAGCAAACGGATTTTACTTGTTATAAGTTAATTTAAGATTGTTAAGTTAGTAATCACGTATGTTAAACTTAAGTTGCTATGTTTATTTAAACTTAATTTGCTATGTTAATCTTAATTTGCTATGTTTGTTAATAAGTTTACATATGTTTTACTTAATTTCCTATGTGGAACTTAGGTTAGTCATTTATGAAGTTTGTTTAAGTTTGTTTACGTAATTATGTTTGTTTAACTTATTATACTTAATTTAGTGATGCACTTAGTAGGTTTAGTTAATAACGTTTAGTTAATTAAGTTCGGTTGGCGTATTTTAGTTAATGAAGTTCATGGAATTTTTTTCGTAAATTTAGTAAACCATAACAATGTTGAATTGCGAATTAACACCTACCTGCATGGACGCTAATAAGAAGCTAGAATTAGTATGCGACTTGAAAGTAATAGAGAGGCGCCAGTGTAGTTACGGCCAACCCTGTTGCATATATCTTTCAACGCATGATTCCCCCATGATAGCCCTACCGCCAATACACAAAACGCACAAACATACCGTGATGCACTTAGAGCACTTTCAATATTGAATCGCAATTACACTAAACACATGCACTTAGAGCACTTTCTATTTTGAATCGCAATTACACTAATCGCAATTAAACCTTATATATAGTACATTAAGCTCATTTGGACTTTGAAATCGTTCCTATCCACGACAGCTTTCATGAACCCATCTACAATTTTTGTTAGCCGATTGCTTTCACTCTTTTTGGTCTACAATAATGAAAATACAAGGTATTGCAGAATATACCAAGTGTGCGGCGGAAAACCGATAGGAAACAAGTAAGTTCGTTAATTGAGGACCTCTAGTCGATTTTGTATAATGTGTGAAACAACTTATGGTCGTAGATATGTTGAGTTTGACTAATTTTCGTTGTGATTTTTTGTGTTAAAAATTAGTAAATACTTATCGCTATGGTTTTGTACAATACTCATTTTGTTTTTCTAACCTTCTATATAGTTGTACTGCAATGGATCCAGGTCCTTCAGATCCATCATCACTTGCAACTCCAATCTACTCACGATCGATCGACGCGAACCTGGAGAGGCGAGGTAAGGCCATTTTACATGAATGCGTCATTTTTACCACAATATTGTATCAAATACATACTTTAATACATTATTGTTTCGTAGGTTTACGAAACAATGCGCGTACGTCGAAGACGTGGGGTCGTTGTTCGAACGATGCAGTTTCATTCGAGGATGATCCCATATCTCCGTTCCAGTGGGTTCTATGGGATATCCCGGTAGCATTTTTCACCTTGATTGGGCTCTAATTATCACGTTTGTAGAGAGATGGCGCCACGAGACGCATACTTTTCATATGCATTGTGGGAGTGCACGATTACACTCCAAGACGTGCAGTGCGATTGGATTACCTATTGAAGGTATGCTCGTGATCGGAACGACAGACGCAGACTATGCCGACGTCTGCGAGAGGCTACTTGGGCGAACTCCGGTGGAGATGACATCGTAGGTTGTAAACTTAAGGTCGATTGGCTTGAGCGTAACGTTCCAGCAATAGATGATGAAAGCGATGAGGAGTCGGTCCAACGTTACGTTCGATCGTACATACTACAACTCATCGGTGGTTGTCTTTTCGCCGACAAGTCCAATCGCTTCGTACATTTGATGTTCCTACCTTTGCTTTGGAGGATTTCCAAGTAAGAGGCCAATATAGTTGGGGAGTGCATGTTTGGCTTATTTGTACGGGGAGTTGTGTCGCGGATCTCGCGCAGGGCACATGAGGTTGCTTGGCGCCTCCATTCTTGTACAACTGTGGGCATGGGACGATTTCCATTCATAGCACCGCGACGTCGCGTGCGTAGCTAGAGCTCAACAAATAACGGTGGATGGCCAAAATATGCTTATGGACGTTCCACTCGGACACAGGTCCATGCGTTGTGATTTCTCATTACTTTGCAAATAATTCTTGTCCATGTTCATTTATCATAACTTATTGTTTCCTACACAGATGGCTCGATGCATTTTCGGTTTCACATAATGCGACGCACGTCCTATCGGCATACCGTGATGCACTCGACGCTCAGAGGCATGAGGATGATGTGGTGTGGCAACCATATAATGAACTCATGGCCTCTCTTCCCGAGTACTGTACAAATGGTCAAGGCAGTTGGCTCTCGACGTGTCCCCTGATTTGTTTCCACATTGTGGAGTGGCATCGACCTGAAAGGGTTATGAGACAATTCGGCATGGTACAAGTAGTGCCACCTAATTGTGCCTACGACGCCCAACTGCACCGCATCGAATTGCGTGGACATCATCATTCAAATTGGGTGACTTTCCACGCAAGCTACATAAACATGTGGGAAAATCGTGGGGACACCATTGCAATACAATGAGCTCAATGAAGGGCATGACCATCAAGACTACATGACGTGGTATCGATCGGTCACTAGGAGATTTATAGGACACGACGGGGCGTTACGTGACTACACGGTAATCTGCTAACTATTAATTTTCCTCAAACATTTAATATTATATATTGCGTGATTTGAGAACTTATTTTTTATATTTCAGCGTAACTTGGTGCATCGACTTAGGCGTGTGTTGATTGAGGATGGGTACGAGCAAGGTCTTGCTGCCCTTGATGAAGGGATTAAAATTTTGGACGAAGACGAACGACAAAGGTCTAATCTTTCGCATGATAGAACTGACGTCCAACAAGACGTAGATGAGGATATTGAACAAGAAGAGGAAGAAGACGATCAAGGCGAACCAAACATAGAGGTGAGAAGAAGACGAACACGACCGAGAGACGTGCGGGAACGCACCGGGACGTCCTCGTCCCCCACGTCCATCTACTCGGGCGAGGTTGCTTTGCAGAGAGAGTAGTAGACCTTCTCCTCCAAAGACGTTCATCTCGTTCGAGAGTGAGTAGAAGAGATAATGTTGGCGAGAGTAGTCATTCTTCTCATGGGTATATACCAAGATCTTCCACACCCCTACCGAACCTCATATGTTTGTACCCAGGCCGCCGAGCGTGAATCTTCCTCCTTACCATTTTGATCCGTACGCACCTGGGCCTTCGTCTTCATACGTGGATCCACGCGGAATGCCTCATCATCAAACGTATCCATCACTCCCTCCATACATGCCTAGTCCATACACTCCTACTCCGTATAATTACAATATGGCGTATAGCGGAGACCCTTCATTCATGAACTTGTTGACCATGCCGCAGCCGCATGTTCCATTCCCCCAACCCCATGCAGGAAGCCGGTATTTCGGGATGGTTCCACCTCCAATTTTTGGTAGCATAAGTAGCAGAGGTGAGTCGAGTCAAGAACCAGAGGAAACGCAACAATCTACTCGACTTGATTCATCGCAAGACCAGCTACCTCAACCGGATGTACAACCACATCGTCCAACTAGACAAAGAGTACGTCCGGTTTGCTTCACTGAGGAACAACGTCAATGGAACCGCCGAAATAGACCTGCATAATGAGTTTACATGATGTCATAGTGATTTGTAAATAACTTCTATTTTGGGTTAACGAAGTACGTGTATTCAACCTTATCATTGAATAAACTTATTTCTCATGTTTTTCATATTACGTGGAATTTCGTATATGTGATTACTCTTCAATAGTTAGTTTAGTTTGTTAAGTTAGTTTAGGTTATATGTTTAATTTAACTTAAGTGGTTAGCTTAGTTAGTTAGGTGTCGGTGGTTAGGTTTTATTATTTTAGTTTGGTTAGGTTAATTAGCTTACTTAGTTTTGTTTAGGTGTTGAGGTTATGTTTGTTTAGTGTAGTTAAGTTAGGGTATGTTCGTTAGTGTAGTTTAGTTAATTTAGGTTACGTACTTTGGTTAGGTTAGGTTAGTCGAGTTTAGTTCACAAGTAACTCTCGAGCTACTTGGATGTTTGTGTAGTTTCGCTTTGGTGGTTACCGTGGATCGTTTTTGGTTGTTTGTTTAGTTAGTTAAGTTAGTTATTTTACTTTACTTAGTTTGTATTGTTTTGGTGGTTAGGTTAGTTAGGTTAGTTAAGGTTAGTTACGTTAGTTAATGTTAGTTACTTTAGTTTGGTTAGTTCCATTTAGTTAGGTGGTGTAGTTTGCAATTAAGCTAGTTAAATTTGTTATTTTAGTTTACTTAGTTTGTATTGTTAGGTGGTTTGGTTAGTTAAGGTTACTTAGTTTAGTTTGTTAGTTAGTTTAGTTTCGTTATGTTAGTTAGTTAGTTACTTAGTTTAGTTGAGGTTAGTTAGTTACTTAGTTTAGCTCAATTTTGTTAAGTTAGTTTAGTTTGGTTAAGGTTAGTTAGTCACTTATTTTAGTTTACTTTGGTTAGTTACTTTGGTTTTGTTAAGTTAGTTTAGTTAGTTTATTCAAGGTTACTTACTTATTTAGTTTAGTTTGGTTTGGTTAGGTTAGGTTAGTTAAGGTTAGTTTTGTTAGTTAGTTGGTTAGTTAGTTAGTTAGTTAGTTAGTTTAGTTTGGTTAGGTTATTTATGGTTAGTTAGTTTAGTTTAGTTTAGTTTGGTTAGTTTAGTTTGGTTAGTTAAGGTTACTTAGTTTAGTTAGTTAGTTAGTTAGTTTGGTTAGGTTAGTTAAGGTTAGTTAGTTTACTTTACTTTGGTTACTTAGCTAGTTAGTTAGGTAGTTATTTAGTTTAGTTTGCTTTGGTTGGATTAGTAAAGGTTTCTTACTTTACTTTAGTTAGTTAGTTAGTTAGGTAATGTTAGTTAGTTTAGAATAGAGAGTTGAAGGTTGAAACCAATATATTTAAAATTTGTTTTTTTTTTTAATACAAATATAAACTCCTTGTATGGTTATTCAAATTTGGTTGTAATTGTCGAGATCGCTTGACGACGACGACAGCCGGCACAAGGCGAGGACTTGAGCGATCGAGAATGTCGCGGTCCAATGCGAGGAGGACAGATCGGTGAGTCGGGTTGGTGATTTTTGGTGACGTGGCGCGACGTGGCAAGCATTTGTACAGATATAGCGCCTTTTGAGAAGGCGCTATATCCGTACATAAGTCCGCCACCTCGCCGCCACGTCCCACCTCATTCCCTCAGTTTTGCTCAATAACGCCTTTTGAGAAGGCGTTATTGAGTGTGTGTATGTGATTGGCGGAATTCGCCTGACCAAAACTATCTCAATTTGATTAATTGCACATGATTTGCAGGGTTAGCTGATTCAATAAAAAAAAACACTTAATATTTAGAAAAAAATTAAATTTAATGTGGAAATAGTGCCATTTTTTCTTTTCTTCATGAAGTGATGATTTGAACTTTGATAAAGGTTGTGTCAAAATACTTGCTCATAAAAGGAAATATAAGTAATGTAGTACTGATTAAATTCTTGACCAAAACTAAATTTGATTAATTGCACTGATTCCGTAATGTTTTTTAATATCTAGCAAATTAATTCTATTTGTTATTTTTTCTAAGTTCATGAAGTGATGATTTGATCAACTTTCCTAAACTTATGTATAGGTAATGTTGTTTGTCTTGTCCTCCGCACTTTGCCTTAATCTTTTTTAATGTTCTATTGTTATTTTAAACTTTGGAAATCAACCATCCTTAAACTTTGTTGTTAACAATGATACCCCATCTCTCTAGAGATGCTTTGGCTACTATCCATTGTTGTTAACAATGATCCAGCCCAACTCAACTATTGTTAAATATCACCTAAATCTTCATTAATATCACCTAAATCTTCACCAATAATGGAGAATGGAGCACATGTAGGTTTGCTACAAAGTCTAAAAGTAATTAAGTCGATTTTCTACAATGAATCCAATCAATCACTAATTAATAGTGAGTCTTTGTAATGTTGTCACAGGGTTCGCCCAATGTATTTGATTAGACAATGTGAGTAGTTATGTTTGTGTGATGCTGATTTAATTAGAAGTATGGTCTGAGAAGTTTAATTAATTGGTAAACTAACTTTGTTAGACAAAATGGATGTGATGTTTTAATTTGCGTTGGGATATGTTTGTTGCTTGTCGATTTGTTGAATAATGTTGATGTTCATTTTTATTTTCAGGATTTGATAATATACACTCTGCTATTTAAAGAATTTGTGTAGTGGCTATTTATGTACCAGTGAAGGAATGCTAATAGAGTTTTTTGTACACATTGTATATTGATAAATTTGTGTAGTTGTTTGTCGATTTATTATTGACTAATGTTGATCTACTTCTTTATATTATAGTGGCAATTATAAAATATTTTATTCTTCTTTTGTACACATTTATGTACAATCTTGATATTATACAAATATGTTTCATATAAAGTTAACATTTGTAGATTTTTTTATTGTTTTGAAATATAGAAATTCAAAGACAAGTAGAAGTAGCACCAATTAATACAAAGATTAGGGAAGGGCGGTTGCGGTGGTTTGGTCACCTGCAAAGATGGCCTATAAATGCCCCAACTAGAAAACTTGACTCAATAGAAATTGTAGAAATTCGACGAAGTAGAGGTAGACCAAAGTTAACATATGATACATTAATTATTAGAGATTTGAATGGTTTGAAAAGCTCACCATCAATTGCACTTAATCGAGCACAATGAAAAAGTTTGATCCATGTAGTCGACCTTAGTTAATTTGGGACTGAGGCTATGTTGTTGTTGTTGTTGTTGTTGTTGTTGTTGTTGTTGTTGTATTGCTTTAAGAAGTAAATTATTAAAAATTTAATTTTAAATATTAGCGACAACATCTACTATCCCTAATTTGTCACATATCTGACGCTAAGCCTGACGCTGATTTGAGTCAGCAACAAACGCATTTGACAACAGATAATCAAATCTATTGCTAACTCTAACTAGCGACAATGAATGTCTGTCGCTGATTTGTTGCAGTGCAATTTAGTAACAAAATTGTACAAACTTAGCAACAGAATGGTATGTCACTGATTTGATTTTTTCTTGTAATGTGAGTTTAGAAATACTAGACATCGAGATGAATGAGTGATAAAATTAAGTGAAGTAAAAGTTCCTAAGGTGAACCACTTTAGATACCTAGGATCGATCATACAAAATGATGATAATATTGAGAATGATGCTACACATAGAATTCAAGTTGGATGGAAGAAATGGTGGAGTGCAACAAGGGTGATGCGATCGAAGTGTTCCTACTAAGGTAAAAGGAAAATTTTATGAGACCGCAATTAGACTAGCTATGCTCGATGGAAGTGAATTTTGAGCGGTAAAATAACAACAATTACATAAAATGATTGTAGCAGAAATGATGATACTTAGGTGAATGTGTGATAAAACTCATAACGATGAAATAAGAAATATATAAATTAAAGACAAGTATGATTAGCACCAATTGACACAAATATTAAGGAAGGATGGTTGTGGTAGTTTGGTCACCTGCAAAGACGGCCTACAAATGCTCCCCACTATAAAACTTGACTCAATAGAAACTGTAGAAATTCGACGCGGTAGAGGTAGACCAAAGTTAACAAGAGATGTATTAATTATGAGAGATTTGAATGGTTTGGAAATCTCACCATCGATTGCACTTAATCGAGCATAATGGAAGAATTTGATTTATATCGCCGACCCCAATTAATTTGGGACTGAAGTTATGTTTGTTGTTGTTGTTGTTGTTGTTGTTGTTGTTGTTGTTGTTGTGTCCCTTAATGACAAAAGATCTACACTTTTGACTGAGGGTGGGCAAACCGCCAAACCGAGGGTTCACGATTTGATTGTTTCGTAAACCACCACCAAACCACAACCAAATCGGTCGCGGTTTGCGCGGTTTGGTCAGTTTGGTTTTACGATTTTCCTGCGACACATTTTTAACAAAAAAAAAACTACCACATACATTCCATACAAGTCCATACATGTCTATCAATAGAATTTACGACAAAATATATATCCATACATGACTATCCACCAATAACATGATAAAATACACAAACTCAATCAAAATTATGAGTCTATGTTTGTGACCAAACCGCCTGGCCTAAACCTACGTAGATCCCTAGTCAACTCTCGCAAGGTCAACACAAGCCTAGTTAGCCTTACTATGCCATTTCGTCATTAGTTTTGTATTTTAATATTGATTTATTAATTTTACAAAATTTAAATTAGTAAGCAACGTAAGGAAAATAAATGAAGCAATTTAAATAACTCTAAAGCATTTAAAATGGGACAACCTAGATGTGGAACCTTGTAATATATATCATGTATACATACAATGGCAAAATGAGCATATACATGTATCTAAGCGTCGCTCAACCCCAATATCCTAAAGTTTTACAAAAACATCAGAATGTATATATATAATACAAAAACCTAAAATATTTGTGAGCCTTCAGAGGTAGTCACCAATCACTGACTCTTTGCCATTGCTAAAGGAGGGCCCTACAATTGTCACCGTGAAATGAGACAATTCCAGTTAGTAAATCTAGATGAGTCTTAATAGTACTTCAAGAATTAAATCAATAGTCGATAAATCATGCTGGAATATAAAAGAATAAGAAATAAAGTAAGTGCATGATAAATAGACTGGAAATAAAAGCAATGAAAGGAGAGTGTCGTGAAAACAAAAAAGAAGTCAAGTGTCACAAATCTATCGAGTTGCGATTATACCGCCACAAGCTCGACTTCCTATAATTGTGGTAACGCCAACAGATTCAAAATTGTCGTGAACGTAAGGGTATCAATGGCGCCTCGAATACCTCACCTCCCATCCACGACCCAAATCCAGTAACTCGAGGTATGGTTTCGGTTGCGAATCAGTCGCCATACCCAGAAGGTTACCTTCCAGACTCACTTAGCCCTTAGACACTCTAAGTAGGAATGAAATTTCACAAATGGGCATAATTAAAGAAATTAATTCAAGAAATAGAAAAGAACTACTGATAATGCTCCTACTAGTTTACTTACGAATAACAATGTAAATTGCCTAGTCACGTATGTCGCTCGAAGTCCGTACTAGCATCATGCATTTGACACGTCCGAATTCCCTAAATTATTTCATGATTTCTATTAGACTCAATTACGAATTTTATTCATACTTTATTTCGATTACACACACGTTACGAGGTCGATCTCGATGCGAATCACCTTATAAAAACATTTTTCAATTGTTGCATGTATTTCGAGACAAAATCCTAATCATGGTATTCACGATTGGATCCCAACACCGATTCGACAAAATGTCGAATCGGTAGTGTAGGTCTGTGATTTTAGATCCAAAAACCCAATTTAAACATTAATTTATTTTATCCTATTTTCTTTCCATTAATGCCACAATTTCTAAAAATATTGAGTTTTCAGGTTATGACTGCATTAGCAGCGCCTTGGGTCGAGTCAAGTTAGTTGGACTTCGGCTCGGCCAATTCTCTCAAATTTGACTTTTATTCTTTTTCTTCTTCACCAAGTAATTATTGTATTATCTTATTTTATTGATTATTATACATAAACTATACTAATACATACATATACACATAAATAAATGTATTAGTATTGCATATACATACATATATATATATACTAGTTTAAGGTACGTGCTACGCACGATCGTACCCGCTCGCTAAGTTTAATTTAGCCGAAATGACCAAATTACAAATGAATAAAGTAGATAATGAACATTTTAAAGTAAGCAATTGAATATTCAAAATTTATAATTCAAAAAGAAAAACTATGCATCCTAATAAAAATCTGGATAAAAGAATCACATTTCCGTTGATATTGATTTGCCATTAGCATCATTAGCATCATCCCTGAAAATAAAAAAGTTTAGAGTTAGTATACCACATTACATTTATTTAGCAAAAATAATTAATATGATGAAGTATTTATTTAATTAAAGTTGAAATAACTTACCTGATCAAATAGTATTTTATTGCGTGTATAGAAATGTAAACTATACACGCAATATTAGAATTGTAGAAGTCAAAGAGGCATTAAAAAGAATGAAAATAAGGAAAACATGTGGCCCAGTTGAAATACTCATAAAGGTTTGGAAATGCTTAGGAGAAATTAGATTGACTTGGTTAACAAAACTTTTCAATAAAATTTTAAAATCAAAACGGATGTCAATGGATTGGAGAAGAAGCACGCTCGTGCCAATCTTCAAAAATAAATGAGACATTCAAAGTTGCTCAAACTACTGGGGAATCAAACTTATGAGTCACACTATGAAACTTTAGGAGATGATAATTGACAATAGACTAATAAGAGAAACAATAATATCAGAGAACCAATTTGGTTTTATGCTTGGGATGTCAACTATGGAGGTGATTTTCCTTGTAAGACGATTGTTAGAAAAATATAGAGAAAAGAAAAAAAATCTTCATATGATATTCGTAAATTTAAAAAAAAAACATATGATAGGTCCCTAGAGATGTTCTTTGGTGGGTTCTAGAAAGAAAAAGAGTGCATGCTAGATACACGGACACTATTAAGGATATGTATGATGGAGTAGTAACGAGTATAAAGATATTAGTAGGAGCTACAAAAGAATTTCTCATACGATAGGACTACATCAAAGATCGTCTTTAAGCTCATATCTATTTATTTTAGTTATGGATGAACTAACTAGACATATTCAAGAGGATATAACATGGTGTATGCTATTTGCAAATGATATTGTCTTAGTGGATGAAACAAAAAATGGAGTGAACAGGAAATTAGAACTCTGGAGGAATACATTAGAATCTAAAGACTTTAAGTTGAGTAGGACGAAAATCGAATACATGCACTATGAGTTTAGAAACACTAGACATCGAGACTACGGATTGGTAAAATTAGGGAAAGTAAAAGTTCCTAAGGTAAACCACTTTAGATACCTAGGATCAATTATACAAAATGATGGTAACATTGAGAATGATGTCACACATAGAATTCAAGCTGGATGGAAGAAATTGACAGAGTGCAACATGGGTGATTTGTGATCGAAATATACCTACTAAGTTAAAAGGAAAATTTTATAGGAGCGCAATTAGGCCAGCTATGCTCTATGGAAGTGAATGTTTAGTGGTAAAGCAACAACAATTACATAAAATGAACGTAGCATAAATGAGGATGCTTAGGTGGATGTGTGGTAAAACTCGTAAAGATAGAATAACAAATATAAAAATTCAAAGACAAGTAGGAGTAGCACCAATTGATACAAAGATTAGGGAAGGGCGATTGCGGTGGTTTGGTCACCTGCAAAGACGGCCTACAAATGCCCCAACTAGAAAACTTGACTCCATAAAACCGTAGAAATTCGACGAGGTAAGGACATATCAAAGCTAACATGGGATGCATTAATTACGAGGGATTTGAATGGTTTGAAAAGCTCACCATCAATGACACTTAATCGAACACAATGAAAAAGTTTGATCCATGTAGCCGACACCAGTTAATTTGGGACTGAGGCTATGTTGTTGTTGTTGTTGTTGTTGTTGTTGTTGTTGTTGTTTACTCGCATGCGAATCTTCCAAATAAGTGCTATTTCTCTTATTTTTAATTTCTTCATTCAGAATGTCTCTTGATTTGTTTGAGGCTTTTGAATGACATATGTTTGTAACTGTGTAACCTTCTTGCCCTTTATTGAAATTGAAAGAAGCTAGTTTTACAACGAATGTAAAACTTCTTCCTACAATTTTCTTAAATTCATGTGGAACATTATTTTTGAGTCTCGTATCCTAATTCAAATAAAAAGAAAAAAAAATTACAGGTCACACAATCTAAGTTTGTTGAGCCAAGCAACAACTACACCCAATACAATCACAACTGCAAATCTCTTCCCACATAGCCTCTCCAAGGGCTCTTCACCCAACAATACTTTGGAATGACTGCTCTGATGTCACCCATTGTAAATGGGGGTAGTGCTGATTGATTAAAATCAAATATCTCCTCTCCCCCATTGTTCTTCTCATCCTCTCTAGTGGTCTTCTCAACAAAATCATTGTTAGTAGAAGCAGAGATTAACCTTGGTTTCACACTGCTTTTGTGGTTTTGTTGCAGCATGCTCTTGCAAATCAAATAATGACTAAACGCTCCATTTAACTCTCTCTATAATTGTATACAGTGGAAACACCCAAGATTAATGCATTTTTGCAGGGAGGGGGCATGTCTCCTATGGAATAGTCAAGTATAAACTTGGACATAGAGATACAAGCTATTAAAGTACATCAGCAGAGGGACTAGATGGGATTAAGTTTTTGTTCCCAACATAAATCATGGGTAAATCAATCTAGTACATGAATAGATATTAAACTTTGTATGTTTGATTAAGGAGCATTGAGTATCATGGTTTTAATAAAAAAAAAAAGTATCATGGTTTTCACCTTTAGTGACTCAGTGACGATCTCACGAAATAACATCCATTTGTTAGCGACAACATACTCCAAAGTGTATTATGATTTACTTGTTTATTTAAAACTGCGAGGCATATTTCTTAATTTAGTACAAGCATGGTCTCTTGAGTTTTTGTGATGTTAGGTACATGTATTCTATCAGGGGAAAAAAAAAGCATCAATTATAGATTAGCTAGGTTGATGAGATTAGCAAACTTATGGCGCACCTGTAAAGTTAAAAGCAACGTGAGAATATGCAAGCCTTAATTAGTTAAGAAAAATTGTTCTTTATATCAAGCTCTTTTTTTGTGCTTTTCAGTTCTAGGTCTTGAGCAAGTAACAGGGACTCAATATCAAACAATATGTATAAATCATTTATAGTATTTATGGACAATGCTAGGGTGATCTATTTTGGACACCCGGTTGCTAGTGTCCCTTCAATACACATCGATATGTGTGCGCACAAACATCGATGTGCAAATCAGTGGACACCAACAACCGCGTGTCTCAAAACGGGTCACCAAATCATTTTCCTTTATTAATACCAAGACATAATATATTGTGAAGGTGGTTTTCCAAGATGAAAGAGAAACAAAGGAGATAAAATGAAAAAAAAAAAAAAAAAAAAAAAAAAAAACATTGACTTCGTTTATTTGATCCAGCTACAAACATAGAATTCACAATGCTATGTGTCAACAAAGATACAACAGAAAGAGTGAAAGACAACTACTTAACTATAAATAATAGCAAGATAAGAGTACTGTACAAGAAAATCAACTGCCTTGGTTCCCTAATAGCAAAGCTGGAACGCATCTTCAAATCCGCTTAATCTTTACTTTCAAATCTTCACTTAGAAACTAAATCATTTATCCATAGTATGATTTTTAAAAGAAATCAATATTTATCCATAGGTATCTCCAAGTTCTCGGTATTCATTCAGCTTTCTTCAATCCCAAGGTTTAATTTTCCTAAAGAAACATGCAAGGTCGTGAAAGTTCAGAGTGGCAAAGCAGGCAACCAATATCATGAGATGCAGCAAGAACAGTAGAATTGAAATATTTAAGTCCAACTAACAATGCTAAGACCATTGTAGAGAAGTCTAAGTGATAGCTAGAGAAAAATGATTACATCTCTAAGAAATAATCTGAATGCAAATGAATGAAACAAATTAGACAAGTTTGCTTCTTCAAGTATGATCCTTAATGGTTCTACGTATACTTAAGATGAAGGAACAAAAAAAAAAAAAAGAAGGTTTTGTTGTAAATTGAGTTAGAACTTGCTAAGAACTATAGGAGGAAAATAGAAGACTAAAACTTTTACTATTATAAACTACTACTACAAAGGAGAAGAGAAGAAATGAGATAGTTGGAATGAGATGCTTTCATTCAACTTTGAGTATTTTTACAATGAGGTTAGCACCCTTTATATAGGTCATTTGGTGATGATGATAAATGTACTATATACAATGTGTACAAGTAACACATACACCCCATGTCATACAACACATTACAAGTAATTTGACAATACATGGAAAAGTTTGTGTACATTGGAAATGGTTACTAGTAACATCAGTGGCGTACCCACATGGGCCTTGCCCTGGGCTGTAGCCCAGGGCAAGGCCCAAAGAAGTCCAAAAAAAAAAAAAAAAAAAATAGTATTTAAAGCCCAAACAAAAGCCCAAAAAAAAAATTTAGTATCTAATGTTCTCCAGAGACCAGACGGTCCAGACTTCATTTGCCTCCTCCGCTCCTCGACGCGACGACGGCTCGACCTCAACTCAAGCAAATCTCTTTCCTAGGGTTTCCAAATTTCCAATCGATCAAGATTCAAGGTGAGTTCATCTTTTTATGATTCTATCTCTTCAGTTTTTGTTGTTGATTGATCGTTGTCGGCTGCCATCTCTTCAATCTCTTCGTTCGGTTTCTTCGATCGTGTTGTTGATTTTGATTTTGTTTGTACAAAATTCTGGACTGGTAAGCCTACATGCCCGAATCGGCTTCGTTCGAGTTCGTTTTCGTCGTCGCGGTTTTTGTCAGGGTAGGAAAGATAGGGAGAGTGCGGGGAGGCGGTGAAATTGGAGCCTTTGGAGTTTGGAGGTTATTGGTTAAGACTAGGTGTGCTGAGGCATTGAGGTTTTTGTCGAGGGGGAATTTGTCAAATAGTACTCGAATAATTCGAGTCGAATTACCGAGACGAAATGTCTGCTTGTTTTAGCTAGGCATGTTGAGAATGACTGAATGAGAGAGGGGAATTGCAGCTGCATTGCTTCATTTGCTTGTTAGTTATGTTTCTTTTTAGATCTCTTCTTGTGAGCAAAATTCAGTGATATGGAGAGTTGAAAAGTGAGAAAATAAAGTGAGCAGAATTAAATTCTACTGTTTCATTTCTGAAACATTTGGTGTAGTCTTTAGTTGAAGTTGAGAGAAATAAAGTGTTGTTGTGATGTGGCCTTGTTCTTTTGTGATGATTTTGATTTTGTTTTTGTTTTGTGCAGGTGATTACTAGATTTGTCTTTGATAAATGAACGATTTATTTCAGTTTTGTTTCTGTTTTGAATCTCTTCTTGAGATGTGATCTTTTGCTCTTGCTCTTGCTCTTGTACGTTTGATTTCGATTTCAATTACGTTGCGATTATTTTTATGTTTCACATGTTTTTTTATATCTTTGATTATATACTATTTAAATTGATTGAATTAGGATAATAAAAAATGTTTGCATGACTTTAATATTTAAGGAGACATTTTTTCTTTTAAGGATAGCATACTTGAGCAGAATTAAACTCTATGGAGCGTCCTGGTAACAAAAGAACGAAGACAATTTTTTCCTTTTTTAAATCAAGTGGGGAGGCATCTAAGGTTGACAATCTTTCTCCATCAGTTGTTGAGGCTTCATCTCGTGAGGAAACGAGACCTTTAGAATCTCCAACTCAAGAAGTTTATAATGATTCTAATTCTCTTGAAAGAGATCCGGGCTTGCGTACTCCAATACGGCAATATTCCTTCAATGAGAGAGATGAGATTAGACGAGCATATATAAAGATGGGCCCTTATCAACCTAGGTTGGCAGAATACCCACGAACTCTATTCGGAAATCAATATCGTCGCTTTCAACCAAAATGGTTTGGAGAATTTCAATGGTTGGAGTATTCTCCTTCAAAGGACGCGGTATTTTGTTTCCCGTGTTACCTTTTTGAAAATGGTAATACACCTCACCGCACATTAACTAATGGGGGACTTAAAAATTGGAAGAGAGTTAATCAAGGGGTTAATTGTCCATTCTTGGTACATATGGGAAGCATCAATTCGCCGCATAGAAATTCTCAGTACACAATCTGTTGAGAATTTGTCGAATGTTACTCGACACATTAACGGGGTGATAAATGCACAAACTTCGAGGATGTTCGAAAAAATCGGTTGCGGCTTAAGGTTACAAGTGAGGTCATTCGATGGCTTAGTTTACAAGGTTGCGCGCAGTTAGAGGTCATCGTGAAGGTTCAACTTCGAAAATCGAGGAAATCTCATAGAAATGTTGAAGCTTATGGGTAGATTAAATGTTAACATTGAGGACGTTATACTCGACAATGCTCCAGGGAATGCAAAGTACACCTCACCAAATATTCAAAAAGAGATTTTGCATATTATGGCTAACATGGTGAGAAAAAAATTCGTGAAGAAATTGGAGATAGAAAGTTTTGTCTATTAGTTGATGAAGCCAAGGATGCGGGAGGCAAAGAAGAAATGCCAATTGTGTTGAGATTCGTAGATGGTCAAGGCTCAATTAAAGAGCGTTTTTTCGATATTGTCCAAGTCGAAAACACCGCTGCTTCAACACTTAAGAAAAGTGTATGTAACTCTCTTGCTCGGTATAACTTACTTATAGATGACTTGCGTGGTCAAGGATATGATGGTGCTAGTAACATGCGTGGGGCATGGAATGGGTTGCAAGCTTTATTTCTCAAAGATTGTCCATATGCATATTATGTGCATTGTTTTGCTCATCGACTACAACTAGCATTAGTTGCAGCTTCTAAAAAGGAACCGTCGATTTGGTTACTTTTTCAAAGTTGTCTTCTATTGTTAACCTTATAGGTTCTTCTCCGAAACGCCTTACTGAGTTGCAAGCCTTTCAAGCTGTAGAGATTGCACGTAAAGTAGCTAGTGGTGAACGTGAAACTGGTAAAGGAGCTAATCAAATCGGAAGTTTACAACGAGCAGGAGAAACACGGTGGAGCTCTCATTTTGATTCTATTTGCAAAGTGATTGATATGTATTGGGCAACGATGCAAGTGCTTAAAAAATGGTTAGTGATGGATCTACGATGATATTCGTGGTGAAGCAAAAGGTGTTTTAATGATGATGGAAACTTTTGACTTCGTATTCATGTTGCATGTAATGCATAGAATTTTAGGAATTACGATATGCTTTGCCGAAACTTGCAAGAAAAAACTCTAGATATTCTCGAATGCAATAGATTCAATTGCCACAACAAAAGTACTTCTTCTAAAATTACGAAATGAAAGCTTTGATCACCTTTTGATGTGTGTGAATTCGATTTGCATAGAGTATGAAATCGAAACACCCGATATGAATGCTTGGTACAATGAGGGCACAGTCGTTCTTGTCAAGAAAAAGTCTTGTCACAGTTGAGCATCATTACCACTTTGATATGTTCAATTCCGTGATTGACTACCAATTGGAAGAGTTGAATTACAGATTCAATGATGATGCATTGGAAATCCTTAAGTTGAGTTGTGCTTTACAACCAAATGATCAGTTCAAATTATTTGATGTTGATCAAATATGTATTCTTGCAAGAAAGTTCTATCCTGCTGATTTTAGTGATCAAGAAATGCATCATTTGAGATTTCAATTGGAGCATTATGAGGTTGATGTACTTCACCACGAGTGTTTTCAGAATTTGTCATCAACTTCTGAGTTATTGCAGAAATTAATTCGAACAAATAAGTCGCATCACTACAACTTGGTTGAGAGATTGATTCGTCTTATTTTGACTCTACTCAGTATCCACGACATCAAGAGAGCGAGCATTTTCAGCTATGAAGCGTATTAAGACCGATTTACTAAATAGAATGGAAGAAGAATTCTTGGCAGATACTATGATCATTCATATTGAACGAGAATTCGCTCAAAATATCGATATAGATGAAGTAATTGATGAATTCGATTCTTTAAAGCAAAGGAGGGCACAACTTAAATAGGTTATTTTTCTTCATATTCTGATTTTTATATAATTTATTATTTAAGTATTATTTTTATTCTTTACCCACCAATATAATTTATATTTGATTCTATATTGTTTGTGTTTGCAGCTGATACACTTTTCATTGATCGAGTCATGTTTGTGACAAGTGGACAACAATTTTTAATTTAAGGTACTTCAGTTGAACTCATTATCTATTGATTTGGTTTCGATTTGATCTATTACAAGTGTTTGTGTTGAAATGTTTTTTTTTTCTTTGTTTAATAGTTTGTGGCTTAATTTATTCGATAACCATGCTAATTTTATGTTTGTCATGGATGCATATATATATATATATATATATATATATATAGTGGTATATTTTATTTAAAGTATACATAATAAAATATAAAATTAATAAATTAAAAAAATTTTGTAGCCCAGGGCTATCAAAAATCCTGGATTCGCCCCTGAGTAACATAACAATACATTGACAAGTTGAGGTACTATTAAGTGAGAAATACAAGTTACATGACTACACAATATGTTGGTGTACATGCATGGTCATCCATACTCCAGAATACTCCCCTTTGGATGACACTTGCTTAGATATTGTGTCTTGTTAAAACTTCTACTAAGAAAAACCCTGTGGGAAAAAAATATAGTAAAAGAAAAAGAGTAGACTATTCTCATAAAATATTAAGATAAGTATAATATTGTTAAGATTGCATCATTAAAAACCTTTCTAGGAAAACCCAATGGGATAAAACCATAGCTAAGGAAAAAAAGTGCAATACACTAATCAATAACTCCCCCTCATGTGAACATGGGTGAAACTTGTTCAGTTTCTTTACTTGCAATGTCCTTAAGTTTATGCAAGCCAATACCATATGTAAGCCAATACCATATGTAAGCCTTTAAATGTCGTAGTTGGTAAGACTTTTGTGAATAAATCAACAAGATTATCACTCGATCGGATTTGTTTGACATCAATTTCACCATTCTTCTGAAGCTCATGTGCATAAAAGAATTTTGGTGAAATATGTTTTGTTTTGTCTCATTTTATGAATCATTCACTTAATTGTGCAATGCATGCTACATTATCTTCATATAATATGGTTGGAGAATCTTTTATTGAAGGCAATCTACATGATTCTTGAATATGTTCAATCATGTTTCTCAATCATACACATTCACAATTTGCTTCATGAATTGCAAGTACTTCAGAATGATTAGAAGAAGTAGCAACCATAGTTTGTTTTACTGACTTCCATGATACAACAGTATTACCACATGTGAATACATATCCCGTTTGAGAACGGGTCTTGTGGGGATCAGATAAAAATCCAACATCAGCATAACCTTGGAAATTCAATTTTACCCCTCTCGAATAAAATAAACCTATGTCACTTGTTCCTCGAAGATATCGAAAAACATGTTTAACATCATTCTAATGTCTTCGAGTTGAAGAAAAGTTGTATCTTGCAAGTAGGTTGACAACAAAAGCAATGTCAGGTTTTGTACAATTTGCAAGATACATAAGTGCACCAATTGCACTTAAATATGGTACCTCCGGACCAAGTAGCTCTTCAAGTGATCCGACAACCATTGGAGAACTCAATGGATGTGCATTGTCCATATAAAATATTTTTAATATTTTTTCAATATAATTTGATTAATGTACAAGTACTCCACTTGAAAAATGTTCAATTTGCAAACCAAGACAAAGTCTTGTTTTTCAAATTCTTTCATCTCAAATTCCTTTTTCAAGTATTCGGATGTTCTAACGATGTCATCGTAGTTTCCCACTATATTTAAATCATCAACATATACATAAATAATCACAAATCTTGTTGATGATCTTTTAATGGAGACACATGGGCAAAACGGATTATTTACATATCATTCTTTAAGTAAATAATCAATAAGAGGTTTGTACCACATTCATCTGGATTGTTTAAATCCGCACAAAGACCTTTGTAGTTTTATAGAATGCATGTTATGAGGTTTTGATTTTATTTCTTCAAATATTACAAATCCTTCAGGGATTCTCATATATATCTCACTGTCTAGGGATCCGTATAGATATGTTATAACGACATCCATTAAATGCATATCAAGCCATTCAGAAACTGCAAGACTTATCAAGAACTGAAATGTGATTGCATCTATAACAGGAGAATATGTTTCCTCATAGTTAATGTCGAGTCTTTGTAAGAAACCTTGAGCTACAAGTCTTGTTTTGTACCTTGTAAATTCATTTTTTTCGTTTCTCTTTCGTACAAATACTCATTTATATCCAACATATTTTACGTCATCTAGTGTTTGAATAATCGGTCCAAAAACCTATCGTTTCCTTAACGAGTCTAGCTTTGTTTGGATAGCCTCTTGCCATTTTTGCCAATCAAGTCTTTTTCGACATTCGTCCACTAATCGTGGTTCTGGATCATTATTATTTTCACATATTTCAAAGGACACATTGAAAGCAAATATTTCATCATGAACAATTTTATTTCGATCCCAAATCTTACCATCGTTTAAATAATTTATTAAGATCTTATTATTTTCATCTTTTTCCTCTTTTTCTAGAGGCAGTTGTTCCTTGTCAGAATCAACTTGTTCTGACAAATCTTTATCAAATGATTCTTGTGCTTTCTCAGAAGTATTTTGATTTGTATTTATTTTTACTCTTTTTTCCTCTTCAAGGAATTGTATCTATTGAACCAACTGGTCTTCCACGCTTTAAGCGTTTCGTTGGTTCTTGTTCATTTTGTTGCATAGAGACATCAATTCTTGCAAGAGCATTTACAGCTGGAATATGTGATTTTGTCACTTGTTTTGCATCATTAAATGCATCAAGTAATTGATTTGTGATTTGTTGCAAATGAATGATCTTTTGAACTTCAAGTTCACATTGATTTGTGCATGGGTCATAATATGATAAAGTTGATGCATTCCAAGCAATTTCACGTCATTCCTTTTGAATTGGCTTCTTATCTCCCCCTAATGGTGGGAAAATTACTTCATCAAAGTGACAATCAACAAAACGTGTAGTAAATAAATCACATGTTAAGGGCTCAATGTATCTTATAATGGACGATGAGTTAAATCCAATATAAATCCCAAGTTTTCGTTGTGGACATATCTTAGTTCTATTAGGAGGTGGTATAGGAACATACACTACACAACAAAAGTTTTTCAAGTGTGAAATATTTGGTTGTTGACATAAAATGAGTTGCATGGGGGAATGTTCATGGTATGCAGTAGGCCTATAACGAATGATAGATGCTGCATGAAGGACTGCATGTCCCCAAACTGAGGTTGATAACTTAGTTCTCATGATTAAATGTCTAGCAATTAATTGAATGTGTTTGATCAGAGATTCTGGCAAAATCATTTTGGGTATGCACGTGTGGAACAAAATGTTTAATGGTAATTCTTATAGACATGCAATAATTTTTAAATGCTTGAGATTGAAATTTCCCAGCATTATCATGACAAATGGTCTTGATTGGGTTGTCAGGGAATTGTGCTCTTAACTTAATGATTTGTGCTAAAAGTCTAGCAAATGCAACATTGCGGGTCGAAAGCAAACAAACATATGACCACCTAGTTGATGCATCTATCAAAACTATGAAATATCTAAATGGTCCACAGTGAGGATGAATAGGTCCACATATGTCTCTCTGAATGCGTTCTAAGAAAACCAGGGATTTCACAACAATTTTACTTAGGGATGGTTTAACTATCTATTTACCTTGAGAACAACTAACACAATTATAATCACCAGCTGAAAATATTTTGTGACTCCTTGAAGGATGTCCATGCGAATTATTAATTATTTTTCGCATCATTGATGATCCTGGATGACCAAGCTGGTCATGCCATAAAATGAATGTCTTTGGATCATTAATTTTCTTATTTAAGACGACATTCGTTTCGACATGCCTTATATGAGTAAAATATAATCCAGAGGATAAAATTGAGAATTTTTCTAACACTTCTTTTTTCCCATTTGAAACCAATGTGGCATAGAAAAATTATCTATTATTTTCGTTCATGGTTTCAATGTGATATCCATTTTGTCGAATATCTTTAAAGTTGAATAAACTTTTTTTGGATTTTTCAGAGTATAAGGCATTGTCAACGTGAATTGTTGTTCCCTTATGCAACATAATATTTGCTCTTCCATAGCTATTAATCAAATTTGAGATGCCAAATATTGTTTGAACATTAGCCTTAGCTAAGTTCAAATTAGATAAATATTCTATGTTTTTAAGGATTGTGTGGGTTGTAGCACAATCAGCAAGATATATATCGCTCTTATTTGATTCATGATTTGAACACATGATTTGGTGATCCATCTACACAAATAATGTTTGGCAAATTAAAAAAGAGACATATTTCATTCATAATAAGAAACTAATACATATAACTAATAAGCATAACAAAAACTAGTACATAAAATTATTAAAAATCGTTACATATGATCATTAAAAATATCGAGATTAGTGTTTGTATCATCATGAAAATTCGGGACATCCATATAATTGATGTCCGACGAGCCATCTCCGACAGTGAAGTTCACCTCAACTATTTTGTCTTTCTCCTTTAAGGAGGCTTGATAAAGATCAATAAAATGTTTAGGCGTGCGGCATACATGAGCTGATATTAAACATGGTGGAGTTATCCTCACTGACTATTTTGAAATCTTATAGCTTAAGATTCAACCAGTCGTTTTGAGCTTTTGGAATATCACCGTTTTTGGTGATCAAATCGCTATTTCAAGCTTAACCACAAGGTGAGATGATCTTTTATAGTGAGATACTTACTTTTAGACCTTTATGGAGATGATGGCGAATGAATATCAGTGTTTCGCACGGTCTTGCATTGATGTTTCATTTCCTTCTATAATAGTTTCTCATAAATCTTTAGCTTGGAGATATATCTCGACATCCAGTTGTCATGACAAATAATTATTTTCAGTGATATCAAGAGCAACAAATTCAAGTTTTTGAAGGTTTACCATAGTCTGAAAATATGTCAAGAAATAGAGTAAATAGTTTTTTCTATTTTTATAAAATAAATAATATACGATTAAATATATGTTCACAAATTGATTATTAATATGCAAAATGTACTATTTGTATGAGTTGGTGGGACAACCTCTAAGTTGGGTGGCGAGATGAAGTCTACTTAAAATCATGCCTCATCGAACGGGATAACCCGTCTTCCTTTCAATGTTTAGCTTTACCGGAGACAAGACTTACTCACTATCAACTCAAACTCATAACATTATTTGCAATAGAAAAAATCAAGAATAGAGCATAATTAATCGTTTGTAGCATAGCGAGAAAACTAGTTATATCATATATCGACTTTTGATTTCTGATGTAGAAGATCGTACAAGACGCAACTATAGAGCATACTTTCGCAATCGGTGACGTTATAATGCATAGTATATAAATAAAGTATGCATATAGAAGTGATGCATGTAATAAAAAGAAGCAACCATTATAATATAGAAATAAATTGAATTTATTTAAATAACAAAAGTTACACCTTCCGAACTTTGTTTCCTAAACAAGCCTTCTTGAACTTCAACATCTCCTTAATGCTAGAGCAAGCTCGTGCTGATAACGTGTTGTAAATTGAGTTAGAACTTAGTAAGAACTAGAAAAGAAAATATAAGACTAAAAACTTTTACTACTATAAACTACTACTACAAAAGAGAAGAGAAAAAATGAGATAATTGAAATGAAATGCTTTCATATTTCATTCAACTTGGTGTGTTTTTACAATGAGGTTAACACCTTTTATATAAGTCATTTGATGATGATGATAAATATACTTTATATAATGTGTACAATAACACACACCCATGTCATACAACACATTACAAGTAATTTGACAATACATTAAAGAGTTGGTATACATTTGAAATGATTATAAGTAGCATGACAATACATAGACAAATGTAAGTACTATTAAGTGAAAATACAAGTTACATGACTACACAATATATTTGTGTACATGCATGGTCATCCATACTCCACAACAAATTTCATATTATAGAACAATTTTGCTATATTAAAGAAAACCAAAATAACGAGAAGTTAATTACAGCTATGTACAGGTGTGTGTTATACCTTTTTCACTTGTAGACTATCTGCATGACTTGGAATGTTAATTAACTATATTTGAGATTTAGTATGGGTTAAGATTTTGCCCACTGACCCCAGACAATTGTTTAAGATTTGTCAGAGCGTCTTGAGCAAGCCTCTTTGTATTCTGATTACCGTGTCTAAAAGCTTCTACCAACGCCCTAATTAAAGTCTGATCCATTGAGAGTCGTTGTGTGCGGTTTTCTGTTCTCAAAATTCTTTCCACCAACCAAACTCCTCTCTCCTGAAGCACCCCTGGCCTGGCCTCAATGAACAAACGGATTATTTCGTCGACCACACCTAGATTTTCGAGCTCGCCGACAGCTTGATTCAGATTGCAAGAAGCATCATTCATGAGCGTGGATAATGCCTCTAATGAAGCTACCTGAACATTGGTGTCATTGTCGCTTAAAAGATCAGCTAGTGGCTTTATGCAATTGCTAACCAGCAAGCAGAACTGGCTCTCCTCCTCGCATGACATACTGTGTATCGGACATGTCAGTGGCACCTTTGGCACCTTGCTGCATGAAAAGAGAAAGGAAGAGAAGAAACTGCAGGAAGGTTGGGGGTCCAAGTCTGATGAAAAAATCAATGCACTAATAGACTCCGATAAATACTTCAACCCCAATGCAGCTCTTTGTTTAGCCTTTGGTTCCACCGAAGAGCTCAGCTGCTGCCGTAGCAATGTCATAAGCTGATGATCTCTAACTGTACCCATGATTATTGGGTCAGAACATCTTAAGAAATGCAGAATGAGACCAAGAAGCCCTTCTACCATACTCGAATTAGAACTAGAAGTTCTTCCACTGGAGCTTTGCTTCATCTCTTTCAAAGCAATGATTGCCCATTGCATAATGCTAATTCCTAGAATTGTTTTCACCTCTTCATCTGTAAGCGGAAGGTTGGAAATTACGCTTGCTGCTTCACATCGCTCTACATCTGAAGCTTGTCCTTTCAACAACTTATCTTTCAACTGGAGAAGGTGGTTAGATGCTTTTAGTTCATCAGCCATAACTTGCCCCAAACTTTCGGAAATTATTCTTGTAAGCATTAGAGCATGTACTCTAAGATCAATGTTCGGGTTATCAAGAAATTCTAGTAAGGTTGCGATGCCATTACATGAATTTATGTTGTTGGCTACTGATTCTGCAAGAAAGAGAAGAATACACAAATAAATAATGAATTTCCAAGAGAAATTGTTTCTAGGATAAAAGAATCAGAAAGGATGGTTGAAAAAAAAGAGCATTTACTCATTACGGAGTTATAAATTATAATATTTGAATTTGACGCTTAGTAATGCAATCCAGAAAATATGATTGCTTATTGCTCACATGGTTCAATTTAAGTTTACACTCAAAGGCCATCTTTGTGATTTAATTCTTTCTTCTTATATTATTTAATAGAAAGCTCAATGTAATCAGCCTGACCAACAAAAAATATTAGTAAGTGCCCACAGGTTTTAGATACTAATACTCCAGTTTCAGAGAAAAATAATGAGAATTTGGAAACATTCATTCTCAAATTTTACAAAAATGAAGTGAATTGGGATGAGAACTAGCCTAAAACACTTCTATATATTAATTTGATTAGCCATCAATCCCCTACTTGGTTTATGTTCAAACAGGATCTACCCGGCTAGAACACTAGTCTTCTCTAGCAAAACTCTCCTGTCAGAACACTAAATAAGACCAGTCACGTGACATCTTCCACTAGTGTAATAAGAAAAACTACTAATAAACAACAAGAAATATAAGTTAAAGAGTCAATTTAATAATGAGAAGAACTAATAATAATAAATTAGAAACAGAAACTAGACTACGTTTAGTAAGAATTTGATCAATTTAGAACCACACCTGATGCTTGAGGAGAAGATGCTACTCCCCAAAGAATCCGAAGAACAGCAATTTGACCTTTTGTTGATGCAAAAGAAAGAAGTGATAAAAGATTAGAGACTATTGATTCTGACTGCATTGACATCCCTTCCTGGTTCACAATTGCTAATTCCCAATGCCCAGGCTTGGAAACTATATTTGCAATTGTCAATGCAGCTGATTCCTTTGAATCTTGTGCCACTTCTTCACATTTGAAAAGAACTTTTGTAAGGGCTACAAGCACACCTGAATCAACAAGAATAGTTGCATTGTCATCCAAGGTGGACAAATTATACAATGCTTGCAGGCTTGCTGTTCTTTCATCTGGCTTGGCCAGCATGTCAACAAGTGTCTTGGCAGAGCGCCTTGCAATTTGTTCTTTGCAGTTATTTGTCAATGCCATCTTTCCCACCAATGAAGCCATCTCTATTCTTAAAATATCTGAACCTGCACGTGAACAAAAAAGACAGGATTAAATAAAATACTGTTTAAATACATTTTAAAAATATTTTTAAGGCCTCTTGTAATATTAATTAAGCTTAATAGTCATTCGTTAGCCCATATTTACAGTTATATCTTTTGGGTTTGAACAATTACCTAAAATGGTATCAAAGCCTTAACCATAAGATTTTTGGTTCAAGTTTCTCAATTAGCACTTGCATAGTTGTTCGTCATTTGCATATTTGGGATTTTCTTCTCTCTTTTGGCTCAAATGCAAAACAAGGTCACATGTGAAGGAAGATATTGAAGTTATTTGACATTCATTGTTGACCCCTACTTCACAAAAAAACAGCTTTTAGGTCAATCCACAGCAGGTAATAGGAGCAAACTGCTAAACAGTATAAAATAAGATTGTAGGGGGATTGAAAGCGTAAAGATTAACGAGTGATGTGTGCAGCGCGAAGCTCACTTCTTTCTGTTTGTCACATTATTTGCTTTATAAGATTTGAAAGCTACAACACCATGTTTGATTGAGTTTTAGAAGTTTGATATTACTTGACAATGTGAACAAAAATATTTCAAATCATAAAATGCATATCTTGCATTATGATTTGTGACACACGACTAAGACTTGAATTTCTAGCTTCACATAAACTCCTCGAGCATATTTGTATAAAAGTAACCTTTTATGCATAAACCTCAAAATCGAAGTTGCAAATCACCCTGCGATGATTACCAATTCTAAGGATAAAAACTGAGGTCATCAAGCCCATACTTCCCATCCTCTATAACTCACGATATTTTCAACAATACAACATACCATGCAACCAAGAAGAGACATAAAAAGATAGAAAGAATGAAATTGTGTATATTAACTGAGTTCGATTCAATTACAAATATAGGCAGTTGTGGTTTCTCTTTATAAGAAAAAGGGACAATCATCATGCACCCAAGAAGAGATTCCACTTAGGCCTCAAGCTAGCGGTGGTCCTTGACTATTGGTCACTTCCTTCTACAAATAAAATTCAATTAAATTCGTGTTAAAAAAAAGCTAATGGCTTGGACATCAAAAATTTCTGTCAAGTATGAAGCACACATGGGAGAACAGAAACGCTAAAACCATTTACAAATCGTGACACCACAATAATGTTGCGTTCACTAATGTTGTTAAGGATAAAAGAGTCAATACCATGTAAGGAGTCACAAATTGTGAAGCTATCACTAATGTCGCTTTCTTGTGTAGCTCCATTGGACAAGCGGAGACACAAAAGAGAGACTAGGGGGTAGGGATTCAAGAAACAAATCAAGCTACCATTAATGATAAGTATTATATGATATAGTACTGGCGGGGAATAGAGGCAATACCATGATGTAGTCGATCAAGCAAAGGCTCAAATCTTCCCGCATTTGCCAAATGTTGGACATTCCCTTCCACCTTTTCCATTGTCTTCAAAACTTCTTCAGCTAAATTACATAAAGAAGGATGTTCCAAACTTCCAGCCATGCTTAGCAACAGAACAAGAGCACCTTTCTCACATGCAATCTTTATGCAACATGCTTCGTCCCTAGAGAACTCAAGCAATAACCTAACAGCATTTTCTCTCTCGCTTTCTGAGCGTCCAATTAGACCATGTACTGCAAACTTAATTACTCCCTCTTCAAGCATTTTTAGCTAAAGAAAAAAAAGAAAAGAAAGCACATCAATTTTCTTTATTAATATAGCACATATCACTTTAATTTAAACCATAAGGTCAATCTGTCCTAATAAGCAGATGCCTAAAACGACTTAAAATATCAAAGAATACAACTGGTAGAAGAAAAACTTATTGAATATCTTATAAGCAAGAATTTAAACGAGAAACATGTCCAATTAATTTGTTCCAAAACAAACTTCGAATTTAATATCTTGGATTAATAACTTCGCTATGAAAACATTTATGGGAAGTTGAGGATAAATAGAAGGCATTAATAGAAAAGCTATGAAAGAATTGAGGAGTTCATGCGATCTCACTAAGGCTAAAGGAAATCATGATAAATTTAGGGGAAAAAAGAATTTATCAGGTTGATCAGATTAACACGACACTGAATCGAGTGGACAGGAAGAGTTTGATCCATGTGGCCAACCCAACTAATTTGGATTGAGGCTTTACAAAAGTTGCATTTGAATGGAATTTAAAACCTCGCGTCGAAATATGTGGTCAACAAGACACAAATTTCCATATTATCTCGAGAAAATCCATAAAATATTTCAAGTTACGGTTTTATCTCTATAAAAGATCAAGTACCACGAAAATCAAGACAATGATCAGGTAACATGATTTTCTTAAAATAGCAAGGATCCTTAGACACGGTTGTTGGGATTTAATAAACTTTCTAGGCTACTAACACGAACATTGGTCCAAACAAACCCAAGAAATGATCAAACAACATCTTATGTCAACAAGCTACCTAGGATTTCAATTATTAGCATTTGCTTGTTAAGGATTCATATATTTTTCTATCTTCTTTATTACTTCAATATCCATTCTTGGGCTCCTTACTTGATATCTTTGACTTTAAGTGCAAGTTTTTATGTTCACTTGGGGATCACGCCCACAACTCAAGTCCAATCTCTGATTGATATAAACAGCACAGAAAACCTCAACAAGGACACAACTGAAAAGATTAAAGATTTCAACTTTCTTTGAACTAGAAAAACAACGTCGATTTAGCATTTGAAGTTTTTCATGAGCTTAGTCGATTTTAGTTAAATCAAGGTCAAATAGATAAACAAACCATATCTGCAATATAAAAAAAGCCCAAAAAAACATCGTGTAGAAAAGAAATAGATGATATTGTCAACCAAGGTTATTTTCAACGTAGCCGAATGTTGAAAAGAACAAACACTTGGCATTATTGTGATTTCTCTTGCAATTCTTGTTTCTTTGAAAGGGCTTATAGCTCACTTTTACTCCAAAAATGGACTAATGAAAAAGTTGAAAGGAGCTTAAACGATAAACCATTTGAAAGACAGATTTAATTAGACTAGCTAAGAACTAATACTCGTAGATATTTCCATCGCTTTGCATGTGCACATTGTTTCAAGGAGAATGGGGCACCGAAGGGTGTAAAAAAACTAAAAAGAGCTCTGGACATCTATTTTCAGCTTTTCTTTCAATTTCTGTACTCTATCTGGTGGCATCTTTGCAGTTTTATATAAAGTGTTGTTGAAGAGTAAATACTTCAATGCAACTTATTGGGATTCATTCAATCCTAGAGCCAATCTCATAAACACCCTATTGTGTAGTCACGGTTCTAAGAGAAGGCGAGGAAACGTGCTTTGAACATGCTAGAAGTCAACAGATCATACTTCATTGTTACTAAGCTCAGTTTTTAACAACATTTAAACTATAAAATACAATAACAACTTGAAATGCTAAAAACTATGTCCAGAGTTTTTTTTTTTGTTTTTTTTTTTTTTTTTTTTATAGACGTTTAGTTTCTCATGGCAAATAACCAAACCTTGCAATTGCGTATTGTTAAATCCTATCCGATGAGATCAAATATAATGAGGCGATCTAGGTAGCAATTCTTTTAAACTACTTAGTTTGATCTGTTGTGACCCTTGGCTGTTCAGCCCTTTGGGTATGTGCAAGAGTTTAGGGTTTATGCTAAAAAAGTTATCAACTTTTTGTTTCACTATAACATTTTCTTCCAATTGTAGCCATATATAAAAGTCTCAATCCCAAATGTGTGTTTGATCCAGTTCATAAAGAGTGACAAAAACTTTACGCTGGCTATCAACCTACCATGACCCTCCCCTACTATCCAGTTATGGAATCTATGGATAATGGACTTGGGACCCCACCTCCTTTATCCAGACTATCAACCTATCGTAACTCTCCTCCAATATTCAGTTATGGAACCTACGAATAATGGACTTGGGAACCCTCTTCCTTTATCCAGACTTGAGGTCAGCTATGTATGCAACATGTTCTACATAGGGGGAGTTGTTGTAACCATATCTATATCCTTATTCTAAGCAGGATTAAAAATTAGCAAACACGAGATCCTTCCAAATAAAGCATACAACCAAGGAACAACTTCTACAAAAACTTAAATGGTTTTTCCTTGAAAAAGTGAAAAGAGTTTCTATTTTGAAAGAATGTTGCAAACAAATCTTTTCTTTGTTGTCTATAAGGACATGCAATATAGTTTTTTCTCAATGAAGTATAATCTGTTGTCACATTTGAGATTGTTCTTCTTCCCACATATTGGAAGGAAGTGAACAGTAGGATTTTCAAGAACAAGAATGATGGCAGTCAATGACTGGGGGAAGAGGCGAGACAGTTAGGAGCTAAGTGGGTGGCAAACTTTAAAATAGAAGCAAGATATTCTATAGTGTGTCGGAAGGGAGGTTGGGTGACATAATGCAATTGAACATTTGCAGGGGGATAGTTCTTGAAAGAGTTTTTGGTAGTTGAAATGCTTAAATCATCATGCAATGCATGTATTCACCATGTTTGATAATTTAATATGATTTTCAGTTTATCTTCTCAAAAAAGAAAAACAAAATGCTTTTCATAGGCCCTACTTTGTTCAAAATTATTCTTTGTTTCCTAGATTAACGTCTGACTTTAAGTCTTGCAATTCTTACATCAATTTTCAGTTATCACAAGCAAATACCAATCAAACTGAAGAAAGTGATGTACCTTGCTTTCTTCATCTTTGGCCATGCTTAATAGCGTTAAAAGTGCTTTGCCCCTCAGATGTGACCCAATACTCTTAGAAGAGTTCTTCAACATCTTAACAATGAAACCAACAACCCCTTCATTCCTTATTTTATATCTACCTGAGGGAACAACCTCAGAGATCTTGTAGATATTATTCAACACCCTCTCTACACAATCTGCCTGAGAATTCTCCTCACTGAGGCACGACACGGCAGAGCAGATCTGAATATCAATATTTCTATAAACCCACTCCTCAATGGCACCAGCAAGGCTGATGTTCAGCTTTTGCCCCAAAGAATTGAGCACTTGCCCCGTAACAGGACAAGTTGGATCACGACAATCTTCAATGCATCGTTCAAACCAATACTGAATGGCAGCGCGTTCATATGTTTGAGAGGATTCCAGGACTACTGGTTCCTTCATCACCTCCTTCGTTAACGGGCAAATGAAGTTCTTGAATGGCTGAATTTGTGCATCATCATCGAAATCAAGTTCAAGCCCTTGACTAGCAAAGTTTGTCTTAACCAAAAAATTATCGAAAAACCTCTCTAGAGAAAGTAGAATTCTTCTTTCATCTGGGGAATTCGACTTAGAAATATCATTCTTCAAAAGCTTGATCTCCTCCTCTAGCTCTACAAGGTTTTCTAAATCAATCCCCAAAACTCGCGCTAAATCCATGATTATGGCGCTCTGCACTGCCTTATTGCTTTGCCTGCCTTGTAACTCTTTCTGCAACGTGCAAGATACCCTAGCTTCACTCTCCGTCACCTAGAAAATCAAATCTTCGATGAAAACAGAATACAATGAGTAATATCTTAGATACTTTGCTCAAACCTACAATCAAAAAAATTCAAAACTGGTTATGTTCAAAACCAAGATACTACAACAAAGCCTCCATCTCAAATTAGTTCAAGTCGTAACTCGATTAAACTGCAGTTTTTTAAGATTGTCTTCTTTATAAACATTCAATCAAAAAGGATATTAATAAAGAAAAACTAAGATATTAAGATCAAACATTTCATCAAAATTTTCCCCAAAAACAACAACAAAGCCTCAATCCCAAATTTGTTGGGGTCGACTATATGGATCAAACTCTTCTATTCCGCTCGATTTAGTGTAACTAATCAAAATTATCCCCTAAAAATTGAGAATGGAATTGAAGTTCAGGGTTTAGGGTTTCTTGCTCAAAATTGAGCATGAGGACACCAAAGCCTCGATCTCAAATTAGTTGGAGACTACGCTCGATCGAAAATCACAGTTGTTTAGTATTGTCCTCTTCATAATCATAAACATTCGATCAAGAAATGAAATTTAAACAGAAAACTAAGACATCAAATTATCTAATTAGGGTTTATGGTTTAGAGAATTGAAGTTTAGGTTTTACTTTAAACTGCGCTTGCTTCATCTCGGCTGACAAATCCGCGGCCTTCTTCCGCATCTCCGGGAACTCGACTAACGCGAAATCCATCAGCGACAGCCATCCACCGATTGCGACCGCGCGATCGCGAAGAACACGACACAGAGACTCGCAGTTGATCAACACGTAAATTCTGCTCTTACTCCTATAAACAGAGAGAGTCTCGACTGATTTGGTAAGATCGGCAGCAATCCCTCGCAGCGCCGTGTGCATAGCGGCGGCGGAGGAGGAGATCGCAGGTGATGATGATCCGAGGAGGAGCTGGAGCCGCCTGGCGTAGCCGGAAAACCGCCTAGGGTTTTCCGAGGAGTAGAGCTCGTCGTGGACGGTGCAGAGGGAGGAGAGTGTGGTGGCGATTGTGTGAGCCTCCGGCGACGGCGAAGAGGTGTTCGGCATCTTTTTGCGGCGGTGGCGGTGGCGGTGGCGGTGGCGGTTGGGAGGTGAAGCGGCTTTATGAGGGACACAGCCGAGAAAGTCAGCGGCGACTAGGGAAATCAAAGTCAATTTGGTTATCAAGTTTAACGGTAAATAAAAAAAAGGGGAAATCTAATGATTTGGTCTTAGAAACTTTGTGTTTTTTATTCTTTTGATAATGAACTTTTATTAATACACATTTGGTATTTGAACTTTCACAATAATTCTACATTTAGTTCTTACACTATTTAAAGTATTAAATTCTACTAACGTGGGTAACAAAAGTATCGTGTGACTAGTCAAGAAGAGTAAAGTGGTTTATATTATTAAACCGAACGACTCACATCGACCAACAAAAGTTAAAAAAAAAAAAACATTAATTCTCTCCCAAAATATAAAAAAACTAAAAGTTCAAGGACAAAAAACATAAAAAATTTAAAAGTTCGAGGACCAAATGTACAATAATGAAAGTTCAGGGACCAAATGTACATTAATAAAAGTTTAGCAACCAAAAGCATACAAGACTCAAAGTTCAAGGATCAAAAAATATTTTTTACCTAAAAAAAAACTAAATTACACTTACCAAGACTAGGGAATGTGATCGCTTTTACCTCTTTGTTTGGTAATACTAGCTGATAGACCTGTTCATAGGCGGGCTCAGGCCTGAGCCAATCAAGCTTGGGCCAAAGAACCTTAGCCCAAGCCTAACCCACCATACATACACACGGCCTATACATAGGCCCAAGCTCACCCTATATAAAAAATACAAAACCCAAGCCCGGTCAGACCCCACTTAATTAGGGCATCTAACCGACCTAGATTACCTTAATCCACCGATAACCCATCAGCCTTAACCTCATCATCAATAAATCATTCAAATTCTATTAGAGTAATTATCAAATATGATTCTAAAGCAAGCACAAATGGATTCTAAAATGAATTTTGTACCTCGAATTTCTGTAAAGATTAATTATATAATCCTCAAAAATTCGTACAAATTTTTCGCCAGCATTTCCTCTATTTCTAAGCCTACACCGAAAATCTTGGCCTTCATAAATCTTCAACAGACCTGATCAACTTGGTGGAAATGTAGAAGGACTCACAATCCACCCCAAAACAATATATTTATATTTCACAAAACTATTCATTCATTCTAATCTAACTCAGGTTTTCAAAATCCTTAAATTATCATTACCTTAGCTCCACGACATTTCAATCCATCCTTAAGCCATTAAAACAATTCCAATCCTTCCCAAAATAATTCATCGCTTTCAAAAGAGATCCTAACCTCACACGAACCCAAAAACCCATTTATACAATATTTTATAGTTAAAAGTAATACAAACATAGAGAAAAATGAATTGAGTACATCACCAATAATTGGAAAGCTTCCCATTTCCCTTATCACCATTAGAACCTGTCATTATCCAATTATAAAATTCAATAATGTCAAATAAGTAAATCTCACACTATCCAGTACACCTGTAGTAACCAAATACATAATAATCCAAGAAATTTAAACAAGAATATAATTCAAGGAATTTAAAACCAATCGTGAATCTATCCCGTTTCTGTTATTATAACAACTCCAATCCATAAACATAATTTTCTCGAATTTTTGTTTTTAAAATAAATCTCATTTTTGTTGACTGACCAAAATCAGAAGATGTCTCTTCCAAAACTGGTGGGTAAACAATAATAAAGATTTATGCGTGGAAAGAATAACCGTATGAGTCTCATTCCTTGAGTCTATCAAAGTGATCTGATTCAACGTCACCTCATTATAATCACGTGATGCAAAGTATTAATAACTCTAGCCCTTCAAGTATAATATAGTTCTACCATGTACACAGCCGGATAGAAACTACATGTTTTTACCCTGTAATACACAGTCAGGTAGCTTTATATACCCCGTTTTTCACAGTCAGGTAAACTCTGCATATTTCTACCCTGTAATACAGTTAGGTAGACCCCTATACTAAGACTCGAAACGCCTTATTCTTCCTAACCATGTATGCATGTACGACCACAATGCAATATCAAAGATAAATGCAATTTATACGAAAATATAATCATAAAATGTAAAAGGTTACCAAGAGATTTACTTAACCTTACAACCGCGATACCAACGCTTCCTTGCGCTCTAAATCATTTACCTCGTTCACATGAGATTCCAATAGCAGTCCTATAATTCATTCATAACTCCAATAAGATTCCTCGACCATTCCACAAGTTTTTTTCCAACCAATTACACTTAAACTGTTCGAATCACGTCCCAAAACCCCATAAATATTTTCAAAATAAATTATTCGATACCTGGATTCCATTTTCAACTCAAAATTATTGTCCGACATCGAAAATTACGTTGTCTACGCTTAAATATCAATTTTTCAATTTATTGTATATTTTTCGATCCAACCTCGACCCGAAAACCTCGAAATTATCTCCGAACCATATCCTCGAATGTTCGGATTCCAATTTTGACTTCAAATTGTGATTCAGAATAAAAAAAAAATATTACCCAAGAATAGACTATAAAATAATTTTCCATATGACATTTTTTAGTATCGCAACACGCATTAAAAAAAAAATACCAAACAAAAATCCCCGAGAAAACCCCAGAAATTCTCATTTTCCACAAATGTACTCAATTTTCATTAATTTGTCCAAAAACCCAATTTTCTCAATTTTCTTTATTTTTCAGGTATTTATTTCATTTTTTCTAATTTTCAACTTTTTCTATCGTCGTAGCACGCTTTACGAAACAACACTCGGCGTACCGACCCCCGAAACTTTCAATTTCCACTTTGTTATCAAAATTATATTATTTTGATCAATTCCCCATTTTTCAGAGTTTTTCAGGAGTTTATTTACTTGTTTGTCCTATTTTTAAACCATATATATATTTACCTATCTTATATATGATGAAAATACCCTCTAAGATTCGCTTGAGGCCAAAATAACTTCATTGATAAATTTGTCCTTCAAAAGAGTCTATCAACTTTTTTTCATCCTTTGTCCTTTTAAAAAGTAAGGGTAGAAATATCTTATTCTAAAAATAAAAATAAATCAGATTGATAGATTGGTTGATGAGACAAAACGTGGAGAGGGGAGGATTTTAAGGGATAGAGAGAGGTAAGATTGATACACAAATGTTTCCTTCTATCCTATTTCTCTTTGCAGTACTACTTGATTTAATTTGTGTTCTTCATCATGATAAATGTTCTTTATATGGTTAAGGATTCTTGAATTTTACAGTGAAGTATTTATTATTGATGATGATACGATGATTACAAGATTTGCTTAGATCGATGCAATGATTACAAGTTTCTTGAATTTGTTAATTAATTGCTGTTTATGAATATTATACTAGGTAGATTAATCTTGTATCTTTGTGATTCCTGATTATACTAGCTAGATTCTTGAATTTGTTAATCAATATCGGTGTTTATATGTGATTACAAGATTCTTGAATTTATGCTTAATCTTTGGAGTGCTTAATTATTACTGTGTGCTGTACAGAGAAACATACCGCGACAGAATGAGATCGAGCTTTTGGCCTTGGCCATGGGTACTGTATACATTTGTTTAACCTTCTTCAACAGGGGAATCATCAGATATATAAGGCCTCATAGGCTGCATAATAATTTTGAAAAGTCCCCACGGTTACTTTCTTGATGGCCATGTAGGGTATTATACAGGGGGCTCTTATTTCTCTATTTTTATTTTTTGTATAAATTTTGTGACTAATGAACTTTTAGATCAATTGCTATTATATGTTTCTTATTTTTATATGTACTATTTTTTGGTTTTATTATAAATTTTTCATATTTTTTGAATCTAAAACAAATACAATAGAGTCGGGTAATAAGAAAACAAACTTCTAGCGATAGATATTTAAGGAAAGCGTATCTATAAGATATAAAGAGATTGGGAGAAAATATATAGCTAGATAGAGTGGGCTTTAATTGCTCTTATTGAATAAAAATATAGTCGGACACCAATATAGTTGACTTTAGTTGGTTTACGTAACTGTTTTTTATTTTTTATTTTTTTGTTTATATCACTTGATATCCAAACTCTTGAGTTGGATGATCACATTAAGGGTAAAGCGCTCCCTATATATTCGTGGAGTCTCGAACTTGATATATTCTCTTAATTTGTTGGAGTGTCAAATCATTCCAGCGCGCTAGTCATTGGTTAAGTAACTCACTTTTCACACATATTGTGCAAGTCATACCTAACTATTGAACACTTCGAAACAGATCAATGTAAAAATAAAAAGATAATAACAAATAACTGGCAAACATTTAGGTCAAGAATTAGTAATCTATTCATTTATCAAATATTAAAAATCCACAAAAAAAAAAAATGGTGTTTTCACTTCAAATTACACTTCTTATAAATAAATAAATTCATGAAAAAGGCATAAAACTTTGTCTTATAGTGGTTTAATTTCAAGATAAAAATAATCAATGAGATATTGATATTCACTTTTAACAAGAAGGCAACAAAAATAGTTGTTTCAACTTTGATTTATTCAAAGTTTTATTATGCTACATGTACAATTTATCACATATTTTACCCAAATAACATGCCTTCAAATCTAAACTTCCTAACGTTGAAAACTTCAAAACTTCTATAAAAAAAATTTAACTAGATACAAAATTCTACACCTTCATCTTCTTCTTTCTTTACTACTATTCTTATTAGTATCTATTCACATTAGCAATTTAAGTTTAGTTTTTTGGGTGGATAGTGAGATAAGTTTTCATTTCTTATAAAACCACAACACACCACTATTGTTTTTTAGTGACAAATCAAATAGTGTAAACACCACCATTGTCAAATCAATATCATTACAATATAAGTACATATTTCATATTTTCTCTTGAGTTTTGTATCTGATAGCAATTAATATATGTAAATTTTTTTGGCTATTAAGTTTATGTAAATCTTATTTAACTCTCAAAAGTTTAGATTTTGGTTGATCACAACAACTATTTTTTTTCATTATTAGTTGTGTGTATTTTTTGGACAATCTTTTTTTAAAATTGATAGTTGTTTGATTATTACATCATTATAGAATAACAAATTAATTCTCGATTTTTATGTGGGTTAAATCTCAGTTATTTTCATGAATTTATTAATATTTAGCCTCATTAGCATGTACTATCATTACTTCCAATTTTTCAAACATATTAATTATCATCATCATTAATTAAAAAAATGTATATCTTAAGTCCTCAAAAATAAACAATTATTTTATAAAATATTATTTATCAAAAACCATTATTAGGACATATATTTTCATTTAACTAAAATTTTAACCCTTTGACAGAAAAAACTAAAACTTTAACTCAGCACCTTTCATATTCATGTTTGTTTTATTCACATCTTATACAAATATAAATATTCCTCTCAAAATCTTCTCAAATTAAAGTGAAATTGTTAAGATGACAGTGAGACTCTATCTATCGAAAAATATGATTTTGAGGAGGTCTTTTAGTAAATCTTAACATTTTCTTGGGAATAATGATTACTTTTCTTTCTTTTTTAGGTTATTTATTGTTCTTTTGAGCACGTCTATAAAATATAATTTTTTTGCCTCCATTTTCATGCACTTTTTAAAACCTATAAAATCATTTACATGAACTTTAAATCTTATGATTTTTCAAAGTATTTTAAAATAGGATTTTCCAAAATATTTTTTCAATATCAGCTTATAAATTAATCCATGATTGACTCATTGACATACCTTTCTTAAATCAACTTTAAGTTATAAATTAACTTTTCTTGCTTATTTTCAATTTCACCATCAATTACATGATTTAATTTAATTACTTACTAATCGGTTTAGTTTTCATGATCTTTAGTGTAGACACAAGTTTTATATGACTTTGTAAAAACGAACTTTTTTTTTAATCTTATATAAGATATACATATTTTTAAAAAAAAAATTAGTGGTATGCATATGTAAGACATATTTATTTATTACAATAAATTTCCCATGAATCTATCAATTTTTTTAACATTATCAATTTTATTTTTACATTCACGTTTCTAATGTGGAGGGTGTCAACACACAAAGACACACTTTGAATGAAATGCAAATTCTTAGGCGTACAACGTGTCAACGTATCAAACATCGCTATCAAACATCGCATGCAATCAATTGAAGCAAGAGAAAATATACTTTCTGAATGGTGCCAACAAAAAGGACCTTTAACATCTAATCAAGTACAACATTGTGAAAGACATAATTTCTCAAATAATGATGTTCAAGACGAAGTACGAGAACATTTAAATTTTACTTTATTTAAAAAATGTTTAATGTTTTTAACTATTATATTTAAGATGTTAGGATTCTCTAATAGTTGCATCATTTTTTATTTATTATATAGGTATAGGAAGATTGAGATTAACTGAGTTGCGAAGACAGGCGCGACTACCAAATCAAATAAATTACTCTACCATTTTAAGACCTACATTTAGGGGAATCTTTAGGTACCACAATTGTGGAAGAAACTTTATAGAAACAGAAAAATTTATTAAGTTAACATTGCCAAGTCCTAAAACGTGTCCATTTTGTGGCGCAAAATTATTTGTCCATGAAAATCCTGGAGTTTATTATTGTAGTGATAAAGTAGACTTGCCTCGCCCTACCGCTCCTCAAGAATTAGTAGATCTATATTTAGATCAAAGTGAAATAGGGAAACACTTTAGGCAAAATATTCGATCATATAATCACGCATTTTGTTTTATGACAATAGGTGTTAATCTCGACGCAAACCTAGCAAATGGAAGAGATGCAGTTTTTTCTTACCGTGTACAAGGGACAATACATCATAGAACTGGTAGTTTATTACCTACAAATGAGTCATGACCTAGATATCTTCAAATGTATTTGTATGACACTAAAAATGAAATGTAGAATCATATTCAAGAAAATGGAATACTAAGAATTGAGATGTTAGAAATGATTAGAAATATATCAAATACTTTTAACCCTTTTGTCCATACACTTCATCAATTAGGCCAACGAAATGACCTTGAGAATTATAAGTTAGTTATAAAGGAATTAACTATAAATCGACGTGTACACGAATTGCCTACAGCCACACAAGTAATAGTAATTTTAATAGGAATGAATGATATTGATAACTCATCATACGAGAGAAACATTGTCATTCAAACAAAAACTGGAGAGCTTCAAAACGTTCGTGACAATGTTAGGTTTTATGACCCATTACAATACCCATTATTCTTGTTGTTTGGCTAATATGGATGAGACTTAAATATCTACAACAACAATCAAAGAAGGATTAGTTGTCTATCGTACTACTCATAAATACTGTAGGTATTTATTCATTTTTATATTTTTAAATTACTTTAGATATAAAAATATAAATAATTACCTTCTATCATTATATTTTAAAATTACTTTATATATAAAAATACAAATAATTACTTTCTATCATTTATTTGTAGGTCTGCACAACTGAGATATCATTGTTTTTACTTGGAGGACGATTACTTCAGCAATACGTTGTTGATATGAATGTGAATATTGAAAGTATGCAACTCCAATTTTTGAAGAACAATCAAAGTACTATAAGGTCAGAGTTATATCGAGGTCTTCAAGATGGTAGAGCTACTGGAGAAACAAATGCAGGTATATATCATACCAATTATTTGAGTATATTTATTTTTACTGTACTTTATAAATGCACATTTTTCTATACAAAAAAAAAATTAAATTGTGCATGTTGTGCTTAACATTGTAGAAAATGTTAGAAGTAGAACAATTCTACCATCATCATATGTTGAGAGTCTAAGAGATATGCACCACCGATATCAAGATGCTATGGCTTTGGTACGAAGGTATGAAAAACTTGATTTATTTATAACTATGACATGCAATGCATGTTGGTATAAAATTACTAATGAGTTGCTTCCTATACAAAAAAAAACATAAGATAGGCCAGATTTAACAACTAGGATATTTCGTTCTAAATTAGAATAGTTGAAAATTGAACTATTCGTTAAAGGTGTACTAGGCAAAGTTATTGCGCTCGTGCATGTTATTGAGTTTCAAAAGAGAGGATTACCACTCTTATATTTTAAATATTCTAGATGAGAATGATAGGATAAATAACCCTGATGACTATGACAGTTTAGTTAGAGCAAAAATCTCAAGTTTAGAGACGAAACTCAATTTTTACAATGCTGTCATAACATACATGATGCATAACCCATGTGGTACTCTACACCTGAATGCAATATGTATAAAAAATAATAAATGCAAAAAAGGATATCCACGATCATTTTCTTTTGTTACCTTACAAGGTAATGATTCATATCCTATTTATCGAAGACGTGACAGTGGTACACTGGTCACTATAGGTAGGCATATTTTAGATAATAGGTGGGTTGTTCCATATAATCCTTATTTATTGTTATGTTATGATTGTCATATTAATGTCAAGATTTGCTCAAGTATTAAGCCAGTTAAATACTTATATAAATATGTTTACAAAAAATCTAATCGTGTTTCAATAGGGATAACAAATAGACCAGATGGAGAAAACGAAGTTGATGAATTCTTGAGTGCAAAGTGGATATGTGCTCCTGAATCATTGTGGAGGATATTTAAATTCCCTTTAAGTGGAGTTTTTCCATCTATTATAGGTTTACAAATTCATTTACCAAATCAAAAACATATACAATCCAATGAAAATGAGAATCTTAACAGTATAGTAGAAAATGAGCGTAGATCAAATACAATGCTTACAAAATACTTCACAAAAAATGTAGTAGATCTTAGAGCCCGACGATATCTGTATAGTGAGTCTCCTGAACAATATTGGTGAATAAAAGTAGTAAAAATGGATATTAAGGAGAAACCAAAGAAAGGTAATTGGAAGAATTTACACAGTATCCCCTACTGAAGGTGAACGGTACTACTCGAGGTTGTTGTTAAATCATATTAAATGTTCATTGTCGTTCGATGAATTAAAAACCAATAATGGAGTTTTATACAACATATTTAAGGGATCTGCAGAAAAACAAGGCATACTTGATGATGACAATGGTATAGAAATTGTTTAAGAGAAGCAGCAAGCTCACATGTCTAATAGAAGATTATGCAAGTGTCAGTTCCATGAATTCGATAGTAAATATTTCTATTCAAATAGATTGTTGCTTGATAGATTTGAATAAAATCTTGTCACAATACAATAAAAAACTTAGCGATTATGATCTACCCCTTCCAACTATCTCATCATCGAATATTAACTTATTGAATCTAATTATTGATAAAATGTCAGTTTCAATTCCAACTAGTGACTTGAACTCTATTACACAACTAAATATAGAGCAAAACATAGCTTTCCAAAGAATTATAAAATGTGTAGACACTAGAGAAAAATGATATTTTTTATTGATGGACTTGGTGGCACCGACAAAAACATTTTTATATCGACGATTTTAGCTGATTTACGAAGTAAGAAACATATTGCAATCACCACATCCACATCAGGAATAGCTGATGCTAGATTAGCTAGAGGTCATACTACGCATTATAAATCCAAAATTCCAATTTCCTTATATTCAACATCGACTTGCTATGTTAGTAAACAATCTGAACTAGCAAAGTTATTACAATAGTCTACTGTTATTATTTGGGATGAAGCTAAGATGGCACATAGGCATGCTTTGGAGGCTCTACATAGGACATTACGTGACATTATGGAGAATTATAATTTATTTGGAGGAAAAATCACAATATTTGGAAGAGATTTTTGTCAAGTATTACCGATGGTTATGAATGGTACTAGAGCTAAACCTGTAGATGCTTCTGTAGTTAGGTCTTCATTTTGGCCTTTAGTAGAGAAAATTCGTTTAATAGAAAATATGCGTTCAAAAACAGATCCAGCATTTGTAAAATTCCTTTTACGTATAGGCAAATGGAGATAAAATTTTTATTATTGATGACATGATAAAGTTACAAAATGAATTAATGATACCTTGACGTGGTCAAGAATCGATACATGATTTAATAATGTCTATATATCCGTCCTTCGAAATTGATACAAATGACATTAATAATAAAATTATTAGTAGTACAATCTTGACACCAATGAAGTTGTAGATGAAATAAATAATAAAATAATAAATACGTTTCCAGGAGAGTCGACCATTTACTATTCATTTGATAGTGTCGAAAAAGATACAATGTATCTATATCAACAAGAACTTTTAAATTCGATATCTCCTGGCGGTTTACCACCTCATAAATTGATTCTTAAAGTAGGATCTCCAATAATGCTTCTTAGGAATTTAGATCCAAATTTATGATTATGTAATGGCAGGCTCCTAATATGTAAAGTATTCCATAGAAATGTTATTGATACTGAGATCGCAACTGGCCAATACTCGGGTACTCGAGTATTTATACCACGGATATCGCTCAAATTGTCTGAAAATATGAAATTGCCTTTCACTCTAATACGGAAACAATTCCCTGTTAAATTGTCATTTGCTTTGACAATTAATAAATCACAAGGTCAAACGATTTCTAATGTTGACATATACTTACCAGAACATGTTTTCAGTCAAGGTCAGTTGTATGTCACTTTATCTAGAGGAGTATTGACGAGGTCAACTAAGATTTTAGTAAAAAATGGAAAACTAAATAGAACAATAGGTACACGCACACTAGGAATGTAGTTTATAAAGACATTCTTCAAATTAGTGGATCTAGTTTAGTACTAAATTAATATTTGTTGTTACATTTTCACTCGTTCTATTGTTATGATTGTGCATTTAAATATTTGTTGCAATTATTTTGTTGCATTTTTGCTATTATCTATTTCTCATATAAATTGCATGTGTAGTAGGCAAAAGTATCTTAACATTTACACTTTTTAAACAAATGTATCCCAATCTATAGTAAACTCTTTAATTTCATATGTTAGACCTTCACACTACATCATTTAACTTTATTTTTGGGAAATATTTGCGAAAAAGTTTATGTGTCAAGAAGTTTTTGCCTACCAACCCTCTTTTTTAACTTCGCCAATGGAAATCAACATTCATTGCCGGTCCTAAGCTCGGAAAAGGATGAGGGAAAAAGGTTTAATTTCATGTCATTATATATAGTACGAGAAAAATAATATCTTTGCCTCACGTGCAGAGCACGTGCCCGTTGACTAGTATATATATATATATATATATATATATATATATATATATATATATATATATATATATATATATATATATATATATATATATATATAGGGTTTAAAGGGGGAAGGGGAAGTCGTCCCCTTCCTCCCTCAAGTCCTCTATAAAACAGAGAACAAACAATTTTTTTTTATTCTGGGGTTGGGTCAATCCAACCCCAGCGTTGGTTTAGGCAGGGGAGACGACCCCTGTGTCATATCTTGTCGTCTCCCTCCTCGGACGAACTTCTCTTGCAGTTCCTCCGAGCTCCCAACACCAACCACCATTAACGACTCAACAACAAAAACTCGATAACAACAACGAACCCCAGCCTCACATTGGTTTCCTTCTCCCTTGATCTTTCATTCTCCCTTTCGATCTCTCTTTTCTTTTTCTTGGCTTCCATTCTTCTTCAAGATCAGTTCAAGAAGATGATGATATATATAAAATTTCCTCGAGATTCATATTGCACGAATCTTGAGGAAAATCTAATGCTTTCTTTTATTTTTATCCTTCTCGAGATATGTAAACACGTATCTCTCGAATGTCATCCAATGGTTATCAGCTAACCCATCAAACTTAACAGGTTAATAATAAAATTTCTCGAGATTTGTGTGGAACCAGACTCGAGACAAATCAAAATATAATTTCAATCAAATTAATTTCCTTGGAGATTGGATGGAATGCATCTCGAGGCGTCACCAATTGTCAACCAACACACCACCCATCCAACAATTTTATTTCTCGTCACTCGTGCTACACACATCTCGAGGCACATCCAATGTATTTTATTTAGTTCAAAACTGTAGGATCCATTTATATATTTAACTTATATATATATATCCATGTATTTTCGTGCCCAAAAACTTGTCACGCGTGCCAACGACACCCGTCGGGCATGCACACTATTGTACATCCTACACGTGTCACCCTCGACCCCGCGTAACAATAGGCGCCCACTAATTTATTAATTATTTTATTTAATTTTGTGTTTATTTATGTCCAAATAAATTCTCGAAAAATACCATAATTTTATCAAAAATTGGAAAATTTACCAAAATGTTTTGAAAAACTTATCTTGCACGCAAATCGAGGTGTGGGACCCACTCCAACTCGTTAAGTCTATTTAAAATTCAAGAATTTGAATTTTTAAAATAAACCATAATTTTTCTCGAAATTCTAAATAAATGTTTAACTCAACATTTTAAGTACCTCGGCACCCATCTTGACACGTATTTTGAGATAAAACTCCGTGAACCACCGAATTTAATCAACCGACTTGAATTTCGTAAAATAACATAATATATATATATACACGACACTAAGCAAACATCACAGAATAATAAAATTAATTATAAATATCTAATTCACCGGTATTTTAACTCCCAACTTGCGGCCAAAACCATAATAAGGCTCCCATAATCCCGGATTAACCGTAATTACCGGTTTCAAATTTTCGAGATTTGACAAGCCCAATCCATCAAGCCTATATATAAAATATTTAATATTAAAAAAAACATTATTTATTTATTTAATAAAAAATGTAGAGACTTTTTCGATGCCATGTATGTTTATATATATATATATATATATATATATATATATATATATATATATTATATTCAAATGTTATGCAAAAATGAGAAGTAGCTCAAATATTAAATATTTACTAATGAGCATTGGGTCCTAGGATCAAATCTCATCTCTACCACTAATTATTTTAAAATATATTAGTTACTAACTTGTATTCGGGTCGTGCTCCAGTCGTGCTTGGACTTTTTAAAGTGGTCTAAGCTCAACCCACATTAAAGCGGGCCTTAATGGACTTGAGCCTGAGTCAGGCTTTTCTTAGAAATGTCTATCCAAGCCCAGTCATTTATTCACGGGTTTGGGCAGGCCGGCCGGGTACCCGAGCCCATGATTAGATCTACTAGCTGATAATATAGTTGACAACTGATAATCTAACTGAAAGCTGATAATTTAGTGGATAGCTGATAAGCTCATAGCGAATATCTAAAAGATGATAATCTAACTGAGTAATTAAACTGTTTGAAAAAAAATAATTGATTGAGTAGCTAATAATTGTTAAATGGCACAAAAGGACATATTATTTGTTCATTAATTTATTTTAAATTATATGTATATACCCATGCAAGTAATATTATTTAATATTATATTACATGTATAAATATATTAATCAAAAAATTCTATTTGACCAATAATTTGTTTGTTCGAGTGGTAAAGAACTAGTGTTCCTTTAAGTAAGGTCTTGAGTTTGAGCCTTGCAAATGAAGAAAATTGAATTAAGAGGGTCACCCCTTGAATGACGCCCAATAGTACTTCGGCATAGATTAGCCAATGTAGTTAATGCTAGACACAAGGTGTGAAAGTAATAAAAAAAATTGAGATTTTTTGTACAATTATATACATAGAAATATATGTATACATTAAAAAAAAGTTAACACCAAATGGGCCCAAATACAAAAAGGCTGAAACACACATTAATACAACATGGATAAAAAATATGTTTAACGCAATAACAAAAATCCAAATTTACTTCTACAAAAAAAATCGGAATTTACAAGTCGGGCAAATAAATAGGGGTAGAAATAGGGCAAAAAAATGTAATAAAAAAAATGTAATCCGGTGTTTTGAGGCTAAACGGTACCTCAACTAGCAAACAAACACAACTTATTCATCGAAGTAGCTTATAATCTAGTTGATAAGCTAGTTTTTCCTTACCAGACAGAGCCTACATCATCTACTGAAATAGTAGAGATACCAAGTGGAATAAGAAGATGCTGAAGTAACTCACTTTGTACACCCACTTTAGGCACTTAGTGGGCCCAAGTGGGTAGGCCTATATGGGCGTCCAGTCTTGTGACACACCTCGAGGTGTTACGCGCGTAACACCTTGAGATGTGTGTTTACATTCTTCGAGGCGTATTATATTGAGGGACATTCACTCGAGCCCACTAGATGCCCAAAGTGGATGTTCAAAGTGGGTTACAAAAGCATTTTCCAATGGAATATGATGAACATGATAAGGCCCCAATAAATAAAACGTTACAACAGTATCATAGGTGTGAGTTAAGTGAATCAACAAGTTTGTCGCAATGAAGGTTGTGTGTTGATGTAACGACCCGCTTTAGGTAATCCCGATTAACTGACAAATCACGTATTAGGACCTTAAGCTCAGACCCACATAGACGTCGCGGAAAAGTTTAGGGCATGTCTGACGAAGTAAAATTTGTTATTTTTATGTGGCTCGTATTTATTTATTTTATTATTCTTTAATAATTTGCGTCACGCTAGTTAAGAATTACACTTGGTCACATTGTGCGCCTGTAATGACGAGTGTACGACGTCCCGGTGTGCGCGTAACACTGGTGTATGGGGTAGTTCGGGATTTAGTTGTCACATCGCATCACATCACCCATCAATCACTTACCCACACCATGCCTTACTTTCTCTATCATTTCTCATTTAAAAAAAAATCTCTCTCATCACCCTGCCTTACTTTACCCAAGCTCCCTCTTCTCTCCCCCTCTCTTCCAACTCCCCATCACTAAGCTCTCCATCACTCTCTCAACTCGATCGCACACTCTCATGGTGCTCTCTCCTCTCGGTGACGCTCGCGAAGATCTTCGAATCGAGGTGAGTGTGTTGATTTTTGTAAATTTTTTGGTGGAGAAATTTATACTTTAATGGTGATTTGGTTGATTATGTTGTGGTGTTGTTGTTGATAATGTTGTTGTTGTTTTATTAAAAAACAAAAATAAAAAATATGGGGTCTTTTTTTCCTCCCTCCAAAAATGATTTGGAGGGGGAAGGGGGTAGCCAGGTGAGCCGGGCCTGGTTGCCCAAGCCCAGGCCCAGGCTCAGGACGGGTCGAGCCGGGCCAGCCCGGACCCGGGTGGCCCGGTTGTGCCGAATCGGGCCCAACCGAATTAGGCCCGGTTCGGGCCATAATTAAAAATAAAATAAAAATATAGGTTTAAATACGATAAATTTTAGAAAAATAGGAAAAATAGCTAGAAAATTTTGGAAAAATCTAGAAAAATTAGAAAAATATATAAAATGAGAAAAAGATAGAAAATTAGTTTTCAAGGTTTTTTCAGGCGTTTGACACCCCGATATAACTTGAAAAGTGTGCCAAAAATTAAACTTCTTGAAATAAAAACTTCGAATTTTGGTCAAACATTATAAATTAATTTAATGTGACTCTAAGATAATTAAAGTGGTATAATAGGATACCAGGTGTAGCATCCCCTAACCTGATTAGAGCAATACCCGGTATAAAACCCTAATTAAGCTCATATTACCCTTACCAGACTTAACTAGAGCCAGCAGCCTTACCACCTATACTTGATAAACACTATTGTATATCGATTATCGAAATAAAAGAAATCATATACGCAACATAAATTTAAAACCTTTTCGATAACCAAAATAAGATATATAGTATTTAAAACAAGCTGAAATAAAACTCGGTTATACACATCTCCAATCCCATATGATATTACGAAATAGTAATTCAACACCAATATATAAGACCAGAGAAAATCATTACGTCAAAAAGAAGTTCAAGACTCCTATAACTTCTCCATCCTGTAGTCGTAGCACTCGTCAGATCTACCTGTAATGTTAATTGAGGTAAGCGTTCCAACTTGCTCAGTTAGTAGAGATTCACACTAATCATCAACATTCCATATAATATTCAAGGATAACATCCAATAACAATACGCACCAATGATATCTAACAATAATATGGAAAGCATATAGACTTAATACATAATCAGATGCAAAATAAGTAATTTAGACCATTACACTGTAATCCTTGATTATTTTATAAAACTAGGACCGATTACCCACTAACGCCATTAATACGATTGCTTAGACCAACATATTGGCTGATATGCTCTCTAGTCCATCCATTAACGCCCAGTGGTTCTATCCCAAACCCTCTAATGTGTATGTAATCCATGTAACCTATTGAATTGAGCAGAAGTTATATATAGGCCGAGAACGGAACCCATATTCCATAAACCTATTCTCAAAACCAGGAGATATAGTAAGGTCACGGTACACACTGTTTTCCATTTATTGAAATCCATCACAATGTACATAATCCCCATTTCATTCTAACAACTATATGAGCTATATATAGTAAATAGCTAGACAATATTGATAAATAAGTGAATCTGTACTTACCTCGGTCTAAGTCTTTGTTTCTCAAACTCCCTAAATTTCCTGTCATCTCACTCTTCCTTGGTGTTCCTCGACCTATCACCAATCATTTGGGATCAATATAGGTTCATTATACTACATTTAGAAATCGTAGACCAGTCCCTAAGTCCCCTGAAAATTATTCATAAAACACAGCACAGTTGCTGATTTCAAGGGTCTGGTAGCGCGCTGCATGACATGGATAGTGCGTTATCCATAAGTTAGCCATCTTCCCCAGTACTCATAGCGCGCTATGGCCAGTGCCTAGCGCGCTATGCGCACTAGTCCTGCAATAGCAGCGTACCTCTGCTCATCCAAATCGATCCAAAACGACTTTTAGTGAGGTGAGTGACTATAATTAATCAACAAACATCAATAATTATTGAATTCCTAGCATCACTATCAAATTGAACTTTAATAAACACAAAAGCAATTCATACCTACATGATACTTTCAAGCTGTTGATTCAATTAAGCTCCTCAACCTGATCGAATTCGGCTTCCTGAACAATCTCCCTTCGATCTGAATCGAAATCGACTCTCCTCATCTTCTCGATTGATCAAGTGATTTCCATAAGAATGAATTTTTATTTTTTTATAGATGAGTTTTCCTCGAGATAAGCATCGTGCTATCTCGAGACCAATCACGTGGTTGATGCGTTAAAGAGACACTCCTTATAGCGACACGAATTTTGACACAAACACTTACGCTCCATTCGAGACGATCCAATAATCCATATATTTCTAATATTCTTTTATTTTCCAATATATATATATTTATATATTTTAAAACATATAAATATATATATCGCATATTATTCACCAATCAACTTACCAGACATGCTTACAAGTGTCCTTGAGCGTGCACACTCTCGCAGTGACTCCCTTGTTACACTTGGTGTCCTGGTAAACCATTATTTATTAGGTATTTTTCGTTTTATAGGCTTGTGTATAATTTCCGTATTATACGACAACCTATATATAAATTAATATAACAATTCAAACAAATGTCATATATCATGCAAACGCACGCACACGCTATTAGAGGTACGCCGAATTTAACCAAGAGCCTAACTCAAGTTAATTAAGATTTAGATTAGTACTAATCACCAGCTTAAGGTAATGAGTCATCACAGCCTCCCCCAATTTAAAGCAATTTCGTCCTCGAAATTCAAGTAATCTGAAATTACCTGCAGTTTCGAAGAGAAATGGGAACGGTTTCTCATACTTCAGTTCTCAGGTTAGTTCCTAATCTTTGTGAAATCCCTATTTCACTATAACCAAAGAAATCTCTTTGGTTCTCAGCTTTATAAAACCTTAAGATCAAGTAACCCATTTGACTGCTCTTCATAAGATAAGTCTTTCCAAAAATCATATTCATTCCAACTAATCATTGGAATAAACCGAGTCTTCGTTTTATGAAACTTTGACACGTGGAAGACATTTAACTCTGCCTAGCTGAGGAGGCAACTTTAACCTGTAAGTACTAGGATTAATCCGTTCCTATACTTTGAACGACTCAATACAGCTTGAAGCTAGCTTACTTCACAATCCAAACTTACATAACTCCTCTCATAAGTGAGACTTTCAACAAAACATATTTGTTCTTTGAAAGCTTCAACCACCTATGATATTTATCGGCGTATCTTTTTTGTTTCAGTTGTATTATATTCAAACGTTGGCTAATCTACTACATTTCCTCTATGTAGTTCTAAATTAATCTCGGCTCCAACAAACTTGCATCTCAACCCCTGTCTAGACATTCCAGTGAATGACATGGTTGACCATACAAAGTTTCAAAGGAGCATTCCATTCTAGCTTGACAATTATTTTTATAAACGAACTTACACAGAGAAATGTATCTCTTCCAGTTATTATTAAGCTTCAAGACACAAGCTTAAAGTATATCCTCTAGCACCAAAATCAATTACTCCAGTTACCCATCGGTCTACCAATAGTATAACATAATGAGGTTAAGATCAATTCCATAGCTATCGTAGCAATTCACTCCATCATCTGGATGTGAAATCTCGAATCTCTATCTGAAATAGTCAACACTGAAGCACCTTGAAATCTAACATCTCATGTATGCATACTTTGTATAATCAGTCAAGAGGATTTCACATAGAAATTGGCAAGAAATGCACAGACTCCATCAACTATTAACTACAATTTTTACTGTATTGTGCTTACACTAACTTAGAGATAAATTGGAAACAAAATCCACCGATCTACGTTCTCATTTACATTCAAGAGTAGGCAGCCAATGCAATAAACCTCCGGGTTTCTTATGCTCAGCACTCACTTGCTGAAATATCTCATATCTTTTCATTATTCCCATAACTTCATTTTTCATCCTAGATTAACAATAAATAAAGGTACCTCATTACATGATATTCCTTACTGCTATCTGAATGAATGCAGTAAAGAGATCTATGAGATTTTTGTAGCATTTCCTGCCTCACCTGCTTTTGAATTGGAATCCATAATCTATCTTTGAACTATAACGTAACATTATCAGACACTGACCAATCATGATAATCTATACTAGCTGTTAGCCTCTAACGCTCTATATAATCCTGATTAGCTTTATGACAACTAATCACCACTAAATCTTCTCCAATTTAGTTTGAATTTGAACTTAAAAGATCATATTAGTGGCTCCAAAATTAGCTCTCTCAGTTGATGACGTGTCAACTAAACTTACACAAATCATTATCACTATTATTTCCCTATGAAGTCTGACTGATAAACTCTATTAACAACTACATTTTCTCCATATACTTTAGTCGCAATTGTATAATGACAGTCTGATAACACCTTTCTATGTAGTTCTAAATTACCCAGGCTCTAACAAATTTGTATCATTACTTCTCGTCTCACACCGTTTAACAACAAAGTAAAACATACAAAGTTTTTAAGGTAAATACCTCTATTCTATATATAGCATGTTAAAATTAACACAAGAGAACTCACAGTAAATATTTCTTCTTGTAATTTATACTTTCCAAGTCATAAGCTTTGAAACTATATTTTCTGGAAACTATGGTCAAGTTTAGATATATTGTGTTAAGATTGAGAAAAGGTCCATCCCAGCTATTATAAATCTCTTCCCCCCTGAGAAGTAGATTTTCAGTTCCTTACTGAAATAATAATACTAGTTTTCCACAACTCTCAACTCTTCTACACACATACATTTCGCTCACTTTTTCACCAGAATTTAAACCATATTATTGGTAAGAAAATTTCAAACTCAGTCAATTTTACCATTATATCAATAACCTTCAGTTGTCACCACAACTTAGGTTAATTCATAACGAATTTCTGCGCATGAAATATCATTCATATAAGTAAGAACAATATAACCTCCCAGGTTAAAATCATTCAGCTTTTACCTGCTGATATATTTCATATTTCTTTATAAAATTGACACCGTCAATTTTTTTTATTTCGGGTCACCAACTATTCATTTTCATCACAATGAATTTCGGACTTCACCTGAATAAATGTATTAAAGAAATCAATGAGATTCTCACAACATTCTTGTCTCACTTTTTGTTTGAAGTTCTAAGAACTTTCCTTATATGCTCAATGTTTTGATCTGAGATCATCCTTTCCAACATCAATAATTAGTAGTCATCATTGACCTACTTGATAATCTCAATCAACTTCTTTCAATAATACATCACTCATTTCAATCGTTATTAGCTAAATTTCAATCTGAGCTCTAAAGAATAGACTCATAGTTAATGATCCAGACAATTTAGTTGATGATGTGCCTATGCAAGACTTCCATTTGGTCATCAGTAAATATCTCACCTAAGAGATATTACTGAGCAACTTTTATTATAACTATAACCTTTGTCTTTTTCTTTTCAAAGCATTGTCAACGCAATCACCTTGATGAGCGATGTTTCCGAGTGAATTCCTAATAGTTAAGAAAGTCTTAAGGTAACTTTCTTACCTTCTATTTCTATCACTCTAACAATTTCCATTTTTCAAACTTCCACAGTTTGAAATTCGTTACTTACTCTTACACCAGTCTACTGGTGCCGTATTCTTAGGTTGTCTTTTAATGATTCCTATAAGATTCTGATTAATATCAAAGAATGACTCCACAACCTTTCTTCTTAATTTACAAGTGTTGCCTTTCCATATTTGGTGCAACTACCAAATTAGTTATCCCAAGATTATCAGTCTCTAATAGTTCTTCTCCTAAATCTGGAACTATTTATATATAGCTAGAAATATGAGTTACAATTTTGTTTTATTGTGTCACCCACACATTCTTACCTAGATTAAAAGTCTTAGGATGAACCTATAACTTCTTTCACAATTTAGGTTTTGTCAAGCAAACATTATACTCAAACTATATTTTCACTTTCCTCCAAGGCATCCTTGTATTCAATTTCAACTTATAACTGTAACGACCCATTTTATAAATGTCTCTTCAATTTACCTACATAGATGCCAGCTCGGATCCACATGGACGTTGCGGTAGGCTAGGACACACAGGGACTTAGGTATGTTAGGTATGGTGTGTTGGATGCTTATTTGAGGTGAAATTTATTGAAATACACCCCGGGGTGGCGAGGGCAGCCACAATAACTATCGCACACTTGAGTTAACTGAATAAATTACACAACAATATCACAGATCCCCAGATCAATCGTTTGTAATATTCAATTATTTGAATTTTACTTTCCTCTTTTTACCATTACGTTGAATATAGGACAACCTCATATTGTCTCAATCACAGTCAAATCCCCTGATTTACTGTTAGTATTCAACACTCTTACAATTTATTATCTTTTGAGACTTAGCACTAGCAGTTGCAAAAATCTGGTCTAAACCAACTTACCATTAGCAATTTATAATTCTATACGGTAATTGCTTGTGTTTTTTCTAAGTCTTCAAAGATTCCATGCTATTATTGATAACACAATAATAACTTCATTAAAATAAGGTTTTTTCTTCACTTGACACCCTTAATTTATGAAAATAGCATGAGTTCTAGTAAGTTTTAATGGTTTCCACCATCCACTTAAAATGATTCAGCACCAGCCTGGAATCATCTTATAAAGATATATATCGTTAGCTTTGATCATTTCACTGTGAAAATCAAATCTCAACTACCTCTTGAGAACTGTTGATTTCATTTTTTTTCAGAAGGAGTTGTTAATTCTGAGTAATGAATACTTATTTCGACTACTACACATTAATCCTTGAATTTCCTAAATCCTCAGATTCACTAACCACTTATTCTCCCCAATTTATACTATACCAGTCTAATAGATCAAACTAGGATATCTTACCAACTCACTGTTATATTCCGGATTTAACTTTCTTTTATTAGTAAATCAATTCTTATTCCAATATGGATTCACACCATGAATGGAATATCAACATCATAACAACTTATGAAATATAACTGCATTAGCGGTTTCCTAACCTCCATTAGGCTTTTATCATTTACAACTGATTTTTTTACTGGATAACTTTCATTACTTCCATACTAGTCTCAATACTAGTATTAAATCACCTCTCAAAGTGGTCCGCCATCTTTGAGTTTCATCAAAAATCATTTTGTATTTCATTATTTTATAATTTCTATTCTCTTAATACACACCTCAAGATCTTGATCCAATCAATACGTCTTCACTGTATTATTTGTCTAATAATATAAGTTAGAAGAAAGACCACTGAAGATGTTACTTGGAGAAGAGTTTTATTTCAACTTTGTAACTTTTCGTATATCTTTCCTTTTTGTCTATCTCCGAGGTTAAGACTCCCCGGAGCTCTTACCTTCAACATATTCTCATATCATGAGAAATAGATGGACTTCGACCATCTTATTATTATTTAGAAAAGATAATTCTTATATCTACTACGTAGTATAGTATACACAACAAATAACATATTTCAATATTTTATCTTTTGGTTACCCCCTAAAATCATGATAAAAACCATTTATCAAACCCTAAGCTTATTCATAACTCGAGACCACTCTTCGAGTTGATAAACTTAGCTTTCGTTATTAGGGTAATCATAGTACCTTAAACTTTTAAAGTAAGCTAACATTCACTTTGAACACCATCCAAAAGTGAATGTATGGTTAAAGCCTTGTCCATGATACCCAACTGTATCACTGGTACCATCCCTAAAAAGGATAAACCATAAACTCTGACACCACATGTATCAAAGTTATTCAACCTTAACTGCCCTAGGGGCAATTAAGTAATTTTATAAACCATAAACAAATTAAACTTACTATATAAATCAATTTGAAACCCTGACCCCTTTTTGATTAAAAAAAATTAACTATGGAGAGAGAAAAAGGAAATTTGGGTGCTGGAAGTCTACTTTAAGGAGAACCCTAAATCGAGGTACACACATCTCACTCATCCTCTTAATCTTATTTTAAATGAATATTAAGCTTGAATTCGATAATACAATGGTGGAGAATCACATTGTTTAGTGATTTGTAAAATCGACAAGGCGATTGAAGCTACCGGCGACGACCTCACCGTCACCGCCATCGGTGACTTCGTTGTTGTCGCCATCAGCGACTTTGCTATCGCCGCCTGCGGCAGTGTACCAACACAGTTTAAGAGAAAGGGAAGGGGTGGTATCATAACCACCCCCAACCTCATAGTCGTCCAAGTTGTGTGCTGCTAAGGGTATTGTTGCGCCCCTGGCCAGCATTGGCTTGGGGCTGTCGATTGGCGCCTAGTGCTGGTCGATGCTGGGCACCACCACCAGTGGTCAGGGACTCACTGCCGACCATACACACAAAGGGCCTATTAAACTAGGAGGCTGCCGATTGGCGCCTAGTGTCGGTCGATGCTGGGCACCACCACTAGTTGTCAGGGAGGGGTTTCCCCTTCCCTGCCGACTATACACACCAGGGGCCTATCGACCCCTGGTTCTCAAACCAGGAGCCAACGACCCCTGATTTGGTCAACACAATTAATATATATATATATATAAATAGAAATAATATATATATACATATATTAATATATGTGTGTATAATAAAGTACAATATAATAAAGTACAAAAATATGTATTATAAATAAATAAAAATAATTACTTTCAAATGGGGCACTACCAATTTTTTAGGGAGACCAATCAGGTCCCACACCTCGACCCTCGCATCGGGCGACGGAGGACCTGCGGGACCCACACAAGTGGATCCCAAAGATCGATAAAAGAAAGATTTAATTAATTTAAATTTAAAACAGTTATTGATGATACGCATTATGGTGGTATAGTGTCGCGCGAAGGTTCAAATAGAGCCTCTAACGAACCAGGAGTTGTTATAGACGTTGCCGCGAGTCAAGATAAGTGGAGAGCTTGCTCAATTATCAAAATATGGCTTGATATTAGTTGTGTTACTAGGACATGTTTTTAACTAGAGACTTACGGAATGCGTTGCATCATGCTATTAGCTTGGGTCTACGTATCTATGGAACGTGAGTGCATTTATTTTCCTTTCTTATGATATTCATTACCACATAATGTTTGTGGAGTTCCCACTGAGGGCATTATTAGCAAGTATTATCTAATGCCTTAGGAGGTTTGTGGTGCCACTAAAGGCTATTATTATTTATTGCCCCAAGATGTTTATGGAGTTTCCCACCGAGGCCTTTACTTGTCTAATTGAATTCATAAGTGTATCACTTAGGGACCGAAATTTTAATATGCTTTATCAATCATGTTGACGTGATTTATTAATGCTTTATAAATCCATGCGAAACCTTGTTTTAAATGCTTTATTCAATTTCAATTCATGCTAGCCTTGCATGCTTATTAAGTATTACTTGCGTATTTGATGGTTGAGCGAGTTTTCCGCATTACTAAGCTCCGTTGGTTCTTTTAGATCACCCTACTTATATTTCAGGACCATACACATTGGCGTTAGATCGAGACAAAGGCGAGGAGATAGCTTGAAGCCTCTTTTTTTGATGTGAGGCTTATAATGATAGTATCTATTTAATTGATTTTGAAATTATCGAACTTGGGTTGTATATAAATAAGTTTTTCGAGTAGAATGAACCTTACTCGTATTTAGTTTAAATGATTTGATAGTATTTGAATGACTTAAGTTGTTGTAAGGATTTGAAAACACAATGATAGTTTAATAATACACCATACGAATTTTCCTTTATTTGATTCCACAAGTATTTATCCATATGCGCTAGTTTGATATTCCGCAGGTTGTTTTAGGTATGCCAGACCGCTTGCTCGGGCCCTATTCGATTATTGGACCTTAGAGGCGGTCTGGGCCGGGTGACCTATCTTTAGGTCGGAGGAGGGTCATCATATTTGGTATCAGAGCCTATGTATTAGAACCTAGGGAAACATTAGGTTAGTGGAACCTAAGTTTTTAGAACCTTTAAGATTTAAATGTCTATTTTAAGTTAGACGAATCAATGGTATGGGACATTGGTCTAACGCCAACTTAACATACAAAAATGATAAATCCTAGGATGGGATGGGATAAAAGAAATCAGATAAAAGATTTATTATGTTTATTATTTGTTGCCTTGTATATATAAATATATTGTTAGATATATAGATAATTGTATTCCCTATTAGTCTAATTGTCTCTAATGGTATCCGCGAGTGGATAAGAAAATTGAGTTCCATAAGACAGTGGAGGGAATGACAATGAACGACCCAAGGAAATCGAAGTGAACTCATTGGGAGAGAACCTGCACGTGTTTCAAGTGATATTTGCAACGACTAATGTGAGAACGAATAAGCTTTGATTGAGAATTACATAGTGTGATGCGCATATATTTAATATAGTGTAGCAAATAAAATACTTAAACAAGAATCATGAGACTTGGAAGTGCAATGAAACACCACGCTATATAAGTAAAAGGAAGTAGCAACGTGGTCACACTTCAAAGAAGTAACTTTGACACTTGAGACTCTATTTAAATAGTTAAAAGTCACGATACCTTGTTTATAAAAGAAGATCATCAATCCTAGTAAGGATACAAATAAATTTTGGTCTTCAACAACAAAATTAAATTAGTTTGACTAGGAAGCTAAACTTGAAAACTTAATTTGAGATAGGAAATACACATGTACTCTTAAACGTCTAACTCTTCATTAAATATTTGAATCAATGGTCTATGACTTGACTAGTTGGTCATTACTATGATTTGACATTCATTGTTACATGCAATCTATTTTTCTCGAAAAATGAATCTTCGATTATAATGGACAATAGTTTTATGGTGTTTTGAGTTGATGTTTATCAATTTTTAAGGAAGAACTCTATTTGTTTTACAAGATTTTAAAGCATAACCAAGTGTAAAAGAAAACAAACTATTTTTCTTGGTGTTTTAAAAATGAAGTGAATAGAATCATGTGTATTTTAAAGATTTCTTGTCATAACTTCACTTCGGTGTTTACAAAATAAGTTTTACTTTGATTCGATAAGCATGATTGAGATTTCTTGAATGATTGGTCTTATAAAATGTTAGACCCAATTCGGGTTGTATGAAAGAGTGTTTTGACTTAATTATAGGTTTAAACCTAAGTTATTATCTTATGGTGTAAATAAAAACATTCGTGTGGTTATGATGTATTTTTAAGTCGCATTGCCCAATTGATTTGAAAAGATATTTACAATTACTCAAAACCCGATTATGGATTTAGATTTTTCCTATGAAAATGAGTTTAACTAAAATTTTGATGAAAATGCAAGACTTTGGAAAAAAAATCCCTATTCAAAGTTTACTTTTTGATAAAAGAATCATGTTTTCCCTGAATTTTAATTGATCATGTACAAAATAAAGTTAAACTTAAACCAACTACCAATTAGATGAATATCGAAATTGAGGATCCCAAGTTGAGGGATGTATTTGACAAGATTGTCATAAGTGAGGATCATGTTGCCAAGTAAAGATTTATAAAGGTTGAAAGGACCCAACACATATGTTTAAAATAAAATAAATCCAATGATAGGTGAATCATTAAAATTTGGGATACCCAGCTAAAAGACTATTGTTGGTATGATTGCCCAGTAATGAACACGTGAACTAATGACTATTGAGGCAAAGTGGGACCTAACATGATTGCAATGACAGTTGAATGAAAATAATATCGAGGAATAAATAATGTAACTAATGTCACTTAGCCTAAGTTAACAATGAGCCGATTATTAAAATTGGGGATCCTAAGATAGGATTGACTTATGGGGAAACAAATAAGTTAATATGTGGTATGAAAAAAAGACATTATGAATCCAAGAAAGAAAACATTAACTACGATAGCTTTTCGTAGTCATAGGATTTGCAAGGGAATACCCCGTTCATGAACTCAGAATTTCAAATCAAAATGGTGACGTCACGAAAAATCATAATAAGTGCTTGTGAAGAGTAATCCAGAATTTCTCGATAAGAGTGAAAGTTATTGCAAGAACCCAAACTATAAAACTAGGCAGTTTTGAGAAAGATGAAGGATCGAACCAATGATAGGCTGACAATTTAAAATTGGGGATCCTAAGCTAGGATCAACTCTGTATTAAATTTATATCGTGTAAAACGAACAATACGATAACTAAGAAGGATGAGAAGATATCTTAAGCTAGTTATGAAATATGTATCTCTAGGTGGAGGTGAGATTTTCTAAATCCGACACTTTTATGAATTGTTAAACAAAGTTTTGCTAGCACTTGAGAGCCTTAGGATTTAGTGTAAACTTCAAAGTGAGAACCCTAACCAAATGGAATAAGAGAATTTGAAATGCAACCTAAATGGAAAAGTAATAGGTGTACACTAACGACCAAGTGTTAAAGATATTGGCAAGTGGTGAGACACGAAAATTTTAAAGGTTGACACCGTAATTAGTGATAATATAAGAGTTTAAAATGATAACCGATTTTGTTGGTGAAGTAAACTCGAGCATTTCTTCGGATGAAAGCAAAATTTGTGAACGCGTATAATTTGGAAGTCAGGGCACCCTTGGTTCAAATTTTTAAATGGCATGATGTGCAAGTTATACTTGTCTAAGTACTAAGTACATAGTCATGTACATTTATTTTGAAGTATCCGAAGAACAAATAAAAAGTGCGACAGTAGTAACACACACGAGTAATAAATTGAAACGTTGATGGTGAATTATGAACTTAAAATATTTGGATCGTAGTGAGTTACAAGTACTTAATGACAAAACTCGAGACTTGTGTTATATATTCTTAAGAGATGATATAAGAGGTAAACTACTATTGATTTTTTAGTGAGAGAAGTTCTAAATAAACTTTAAGAGCTAAGAGTTAACTCGGGAGGACAATAGGAGATGATTTTGCAATAAAATGTGAACCTTGACTACGTCAAAAGAATTTAAAATGTCCACACAGAATCGTGAGAGTTAATTGGTATGAAGACGTGATGCGAAAAGTCTCCAAAAATTCGAGTGATTACGATAGGAGACCATGGTATGGAACAGAAATTACGAAATAATAAAATAAATACAAATAAGTATTGAAAGTTGCTTAGGGATAACAACATTGATGATCATTTCACAGCTTACCAAGGGTGGAAGCTTGGTGTGTAAGTAGACGGTTAAATGTGATGGAGAAGTTATGAGGTAGACCGTTAGCCAAGAGCTGACTTGAATTATGAACCCACAAAAAACTAACGTTGATAAACGAGTAATAACAATGATGTTAAAGTATAATCCCAAAAAGGAATACTATGACTGCTCATTTGTAGCCTCCACAGATACGTCGTAAGGACATGATGAGTCGTTCATTGATATGTGTAACCGAGATGGTGTGCCAGTGTTCATAATATAGCAAACAACTATCCTTGTTCCTACTACTAGTTGGCGGTATGGATTTGCTGCCAAATAGGCAGAGATAATTTTTTTGACACAGATAGGCACCAGATCACATCTCAGTATGGTTCTCTCAAATTGCTGGTTTGACTACTTGGGTGCATTTCATGACATCAGTGGAGATTTTAATGGAATGCCCAGAAATGTGTGAACATATAAGAACTTGGCAGGTAACTAAGGTATAATGACTTTATCACAAATTAATCTTACTATATAAACCAATTTGAAACCCTAACCCCTTTTTTATTAAAAAAACTAACTACGGGGAAATAAAAAAAAAATTGGGGTGCTTGAAGTCCAATTCAAGGAGAACCGTAAATCGAGGTGCACACATCTCACTCATCCTCTTAATCTTGTTTTAAATGAATATTAAGCTTGAGTTCGATAAAACAATGGTGGAAAACCACATTGTTTAGTGATTTGTGGAATCGACAAAGCGATTGAAGTTTACCGGTGGCGGCCTCATCGTCGCCGCCACCGGCGACTTCACAGTTGTCGTTGCTGGCAGTGTACTAGCACAGTATGAGAGGAAGGGAAGGGGTGGTATTATGACCACCCCGACCCTCATGGTCATCGAAGCCGCGGGATGGCAAGGGTGTTGTTACGCCCCTAGCCAGCCCTGGCTTGGGGCTGCCGACCGGCGCTGCGCTAGGCACTACCACCAGTGGAAACCCCCTCCCTGCCGACCATACACACCAAGGGATTTTTGGCCCATGGTTCTCAAATCAGGACCCAATGGCCATTGGTTCTCAAACCAGAAATAGCCCCTGATTTGGTCAACACCATTAAAAATATATATATAATATATATATACATATATTAATATATGTGTGTATAATAAAGTACAAAACTATGTATTATAAATAAACAAAAATAATCACTTTCAAATGAGGCACTACCTAATTTCTTAGGGAGACTGACCGGGTCCACCCCTTGACTTGCGCATCGGGTGACAGGGGACCTAGGGGACCCACACTGGTGGATCCTAAAGATCGATAAATGAAAGATTTAATTAATTTAAATTTAAAACATTTATTGACGATATGTATTATGGTAGGTATAGTGTTGCGCGAAGGTTCACATCGAGCCTTGAGCGTACCAGGAGTTGTTATAGACATCACCGCGAGTCGAGGTAAGTGGGGAGCTTGCTCAATTATCAAAGATGGCTTGATATTAGTTATATTACTAGGACATGTTTTTAACTAGAGACTTGTGAAATAGGTTGCATCATGATATTGGCTTAGATCTACGTATCTATGGAATGTGAGTGCATTTATTTTCCTCTTTTATGATATTCATTGCCCTAGGATGTTTGTGGAGTTCCCATCGAGGGAATTATTAGCAAGTATTAACTAATGCCCCAGGATGTTTGTGGTGCCACCTAGGGCTATTATTATTTTTTGCCCCAAGATGTTTGTGGAGTTTGGCACTGAGGGCTTTACTTATCTAATTGAATTCATAAGTGTATCACTTAGGGATAGGAGTTGGAGTTGCCTTATGTTGTACTTTTGTGAAGAGGGACATGCATCGGTGACGAATTGGATGAACTTACTATTAGTTTGAAGGGACTAACGAGAGGGCACATAAGGCCAATGTGTCATCTAGTAGTTGCTATCACTTCGAGGGTTGGTAAATCACTCAACGGATTCTGGTCAATAACTAGTATGCACCGAATGAGACCATGACTTTATATTATTATAAATTTATATAGTATCTCTCTTTCGTGAACCTTACGCATGATTACGAGCTTTGATTTTAATATACTTTATTAATCTTGTTGACGTGGTTTATTAAAGCTTTATAAATCCATACGAAGCCTTGTTTTAAATGTTTTATTCAATTTCAATTCATGCTAGCCTTGCATGCTTATTAAGTATTACTTGCATATTTGATGGTTGAGCGGGTTTTCTGCATTACTGAGCTCCGTTGGTTCTTTTAGCTCACCCCACTTACATCTCAAGACTATACACATTGGCGTTTGATTGAGACAAGAGAGAGGCGATAGCTTGAAGCCTCCTCTTTCGATGTAAGTGTGACGGCCCCATATTCCGCTACCTCGGTCCCACGTCGATGCGAGACTCGAGGCACGTCTCCGCTCGTCTCGGCACCATTTTACCATGCATTAAATTAATTTGTTCAACCTTTGGTATAAAATTCTTAATACAAACATCAAACCAAAAATAACATACCTCGGTGTCGACTCCCAAGGTTTGAATTTGTGTATCACGACAAGTGGGTCCCACGCACGACCCTGAAATACACGTGGCACGAGATAAAATTTTAGGATCATTACAGTAAGCCTTATAATGATAGTATATATTTAATTGATTTTGAAATTATCAAACTTAGGTTATATATAAATAAGTCTTCCGGGTAGAATGAACCTTACTCTTATTTAGTTTAAACGATTTGATAGTATTTGAATGACTTAAGTTGATGTAAACCTCGGTTATACAAATCTCCTATCCCATATGATATTACAAAATAGTAATTCAACACCAATATATAAGACCATGGAAAATCATTACATCGAAGAGAAGTTCAAGACTCCTATAACTTTTCCATCTCGTAGTCGTAGCACTCGTCGGATCTACCTGTAATGTTAATTGGGGCGAGCGCTCCAACTTGCACGATAAGTAGGGATTCACACTAATTATCAACATTCCATATAATATTCAAGGATATCATGCACTAACAACATGCACCAACGATATTTAACAAGAATATGAAAAACATATAGATTTAATACATAATGAGATGCAAAACAAGTAATTTGGACTATTACACTGTGATCCTCGTTTATTTTATAAAACTAGAGCCGATTACCTACCGACGCCACTAATACGATCGCTAGACCAACATATTGGCCAATGTGCTCTCTAGCCCATCTATTAATGCCCAGTGGTTATATCCCAAACCCTATAATGTGTATGTAATCCATACAACTTATTAAATTGAGCATGAGTTATATATAGGTCGGGAAGGGAACCCATCTCCTATAAACCTATGCTCAAAATTAGGAGTTATAGCATGGTCAAATTACACCCTTGAAGGGTCACCAAAGATTTGGGATCAAGGGGAAACTTGCACTGAGATTCATCGAGTCTTTTAAGATAGTCCGACGAGTTGGGGAGGTCGCTTATCAGTTGAGATTACCGAACCAGTTGGCAGGGCTCCATGATGTTTTTCATATTTTTATGCTGAGGTTAGCCAGATCAGGACTGAGATCGATGGTCGATATGACTAGGATTGAGGTCAGACCGGATGCGACATACGAGGGGCAACCCATTGAGATAATGGATCGTAAGGTACAAACTCTCAGAAGGAAAAAAAAACTACTTTGCACTCGTTCGATGGCAGTATCATAAGAATGGGGTCTCACTTGGGAGAGAGCGTATATCGTGCGAGAGCAATACCCTCATTTGTTCCAAGGTAAACATTTAATTAAATTTGAGTTTCGGGACGAAACCCATTTTAGTTGGGAAGATTTTAATGACCCGCTTTAACTAATCCTGATTAACCGACAAATCATATATTATGACCCTAAGCTCAGACCCGCGTGGACGTCGCGAAAAAGTCTAGGGCACGCCTAACGAGGTAAAATTTGTTATTTTTTAGGGCGCATATTTGTTTATTTTATTATTATTTAATAATTTGCATCGCGCTAGTTAAGAATTACATTTGGTCGCGTTGTGCGCATGTAGTGACGAGAGTGTACGATGTCGCAATGTGCGCGTAACGCGGGTGTATGGGGTAGTTCGAGATTTACTTGTCACATCACATCACACATCACATCACATCACATCACCCAACAATCGCTTACCCACACCATACCTTACTCTCTCTCCTCTCATTTTTAAAAAATCTCTCTCCTCACCCTCCCTCTCTTTACCTGAGCTCCCTCTTCCCTCCCCCTTTTTCTTCTTCTCTTCCAACTCCCTATCACCAAGCTCTCCATCACTCTCTCAACTCGGTTGCACATCTCTTGCGGTGCTCTCTCCTCTCGGTGACGCTCGCGAAGATCTTCGAATCGAGGTGAGTGTGTTGATTTTCGTAAATTTTTCGATAGAGAAATTAAGACTTTAATGGTGATTTGGTTTATTATGTTGTGGTGTTGTAGTTGATAATGTGGTTGATTTTTTATAAAAATAAAATAAAATTGGGGTATCTGGAGAGACGAAATCGTTTATCCAAAAACGATTTGGAGGGGGAAGAGGGTAGCCAGGTCTACCCCCACCCCAACTAGGCTGGGCCTGGCTACCCTCCCAGCCAGGCCAACCCAAACTGGGTGACCTGGTTGGGCCAAAACTAGCCCGGTTCGAGCCCAACCCACCCTAAATAAAATAGAAATAATTAAAAATAAAATAAATATAGTTTAAATACAATAAATTTTTTAAAAAAATAGGAAAAATAGTTAGAAAATTTTGAAAAAATCCAGAAAAATTAGGAAAAATATAAAAAATGAGAAAAAGATAGAGAAGTAGTTTTTAAGATTTTTCAGGCATTTGACACCTCGGTATAACTCGAAAAGTGTGCCAAAAATTAAACTTTTTGAATAAAAATTTCAAATTTTGGTCACACATTATAAATTCACTTAATATGACTCAAAAATAATTAAAGTGGTATAAATGGAAACTAGGGACTTACGAGACCATAGTTGGGTATCGGGTGTGCATCTCGAGGCGTGAGCAGGACATTTTGGAGAGATATTTGCGGTTACTTGTGGTAAGTAAACTCACGAGAAAGTCAGCTTAGGATTTACTTATTTCCTTCGTAAATTTATTTATTTCACATTATGTTTTGCCAGTTCGACTTGCATGTTTACTCTATTCCCGCGTGTGTCTGTGTCTCGTCGAAGGGATGGTATGACCCATTTTTCGACTTTCTCGTCGATGACGATCCGATTGTTGCTACAGTGTTGATCATACCTTAGATTACGCGTGAGATTTCTCTCAGCGAGTCCATGATCTTGAGAGTGAGTTGGCGTGAGGCTTGCCTCCATCACAGTGTTTATCTCTTTTGAGGTGTTAGCAAGAAGTCTACCTTCCGACCGATAGAGATCATTTCAACCATGAAGAGGGGGCGTGGATTTCCTCGCCTCCAGGGCTTTCTCGGTTTATTATTTGCATCCCAGGGCTCGACAGCTATACACCACACTCGCTTTCCATATTCTCGATTATCTCACAACTTATATTCATGTTTACCTTCCTGTTCATTTACTTTATATGCATGAATTGTAGCCGTTTTCTTGGGTTTCTTGTGGATACTAACTGAATTTCTTTGGGATTTACTCACTGGAACTTGTCATTGTTTTTGGTGGGAAGTTGTAGATCCTACGACGAGTCGGGGGGAAGGTGGTGCCTGGTGACTACTTCTAATCCGGAGCGCCTCCACTAGCTTACTCGTAGGTGTTTGTATTTATATATATATACTTTTTTTGGGATAATTTTGGGAGATTTATTTCCTGATACATATATATTGACACATGTTATATTTACATTAATTATTGCATATTATTAAGACTTCAGCTATTAAAAATAACCTAAAAAGAATCAAAATAAATAAATTAAGTCGTAAAACTTCTTAACTTAGTATATTTCGACGAAATAATCTTTTAGACAACGAAATTGACTAAGTCAGATTACAAGATAGTAACTTCGTGGGCCATCATGAACGGATGTGCAAGTGACGTGGCAGTGCCCGGTTTGCCTCGAAATTTGGAGGTGTCTCAGTTGAGTTTATAAGTGGTAGTAGAAATAGAAGTTGTAAGGTAGATAAGAATATCTTAAGTTTTGATTATAATTTGAAAATTCTTATGAGTTTGGGTTGAGAGAGTTTTAAGATTCTTCTCTAAGTTTTTTGATTCTTCTTGTTATTTTTGTTTGTCGATTAAGCAATAAGATTTTAAGATGCTATCAGCATGTTGTGCTAGTCAATCTCCAAATCAAGACTCAACATCCGATTTGCTTTTCTTCCTTTGAGTGTGTTGCACTCATCTGAGCCCCCTCACTTTGCTTGAACAACTATTTTAATAATTATATTATAATACATAACAAAAGTCTCCATTGATTTTTAGTTTTAATTTCACTAAGAGATTATTGCTAATAAAGATGATCAATATAGTCCATGTGTCCTTTCTAGAGCTTATGCACGTAAGAGTCATTTGATAAAATAGTCATTTGATGAGTCTAGTCTAAGGAACTCGTAAAAGTAATAGATTGACTCACTTCAAGTAATTTTATTAACATATCAAGATAAATTTTTAAAGTTTAGCGAAATAAACTAGCTGGAATATATGAAAAAATTTATTTGAAACTTTTTATAATTGCCCCCAGCTCGGGGCTGGTTCCGCCCCTGTTTGCTGGAATATTCATTATGTAATGAAGACATTGTACCCCACACATGAGGTTTTACAAAGATTTGTAGTTTTTACATTAGAAAGCTGACTTCTGTAACTATATTGTTATGAAAATTTTACATTTTTGTATAATCATCCTCCGTAAAGGACTCGATAAGGTCATAGTGAGGATTAATTCTATATTCTATTCTAGAAATCTGTCAGTTAATACACGGAAAATATGATTGAAGACAAACTTCTAACTTTCGAAGATTGCACATTACAATCATGCCTTGTTCACTTATACGGAATATTACGCCAAACAGCTTTATGAAAGCATTAATACACCTGATAAATACCTTTGCTGACCCAACTGATTTGTATAGAAGTATAACACAGTAAACATATAAACTTCCTTTACTCCGAGTCTCCGGCGGAGAGGATGAGGTTTCGGGATTCAAAGCTATAAGCAGCAACGCTGTTTACAGTCCGGGGATGGGAAACTGGGTGGTCAGTGCCTCAACTCTGCGCTGTAAATCTGCAACCCGATCTTTTAGAGAGAATTCAGGAGATTCTACGAAGTTCATGAAGTCCTGAAGCTTTGAGCCTTGAACAGCCTTCTTTGCTTCGAGGGCAATCTGCACACCCTCGTGAATGAGGTCTGCGGTAGCTATGAATTCCTTTTCAGTGAACATTCTAGTGCTCATGGCAGGTGTTCCAATGCGAATTCCACCCGGGACTAGTGCGCTCTTGTCGCCTTCACAATACAAGATGGCAAAGTATAAGCGAAATCAAAGAGTATCAATAAAAGGAGAGCGGAAGAAGAGAGAGAGAGAAGTAGATGCACTCACCGGGCACCGAATTCTTATTGAGAGTTATGGAAGCCAGGTCCAGGATTTTCTCAACTCTGGCGCCATCAATGCCCTTTTGCAGAACAGATTGTTAATCAATAACAAAGATATTAAGCACTACTTGAAAATTATCCGAGGAATTAGTCTTACATGATGAATTAATAATACTATGATACTTATTATAAAACTCGCAAAATACTTTCCCAACATAAAGTAAATAAAATCTTATCACAGTGTGTTAGTTATGGGGAAGCAACAAGTTAACCACCACCAACACCAACACCACCACCACCAAGAAAGAAAATGAGAAAGAAAGAATATCCGATGCGAAAAACTCAAGACTAGCAAACTCACCATCGGCCTCAAGTCCACGAGAACCAAATGATTATCACTCCCGCCGGAAACCAAGTCATATCCCAACTCAAGCAATTGACCGGCAAGAGCTTTACAGTTAGAAATGACCTGCAAAATAACTATCATGCTAAAACCCTAAACTAAAACCTAATATGTCGAAACAGATGATAACAAGAGGATTCATTTGGAGAATAGCGATGATATACTTGACCCTGATAAGCTTTGAACTGAGGAGATTGAGCATGTTTTAAGCACACTGCCAAACCTCCGATGGTGTGGTTATGAGGACCACCCTGGAATTTAGAATAATTGGTTATTGTCTTCGTTTTAATATTTTTAAGAATGGCACATCCACAAGAAATTAAAGGTCAAGCTCGAACAAGTGAATAGTAAACAATTCACATCAATTTCCCATCATCTGGTAAAGACTTGTTCGACTAACCTGTAGTCCTGGGAAAACAGCATTGTTAATGGCAGATTCCAAATCGACTCCCAGGACTGCGCCTTTCTTGAAGAAGATCATTCCACCCCTTGGACCTCGTAACGACTGCACAAAATATCTAGATGTTAAAATTGACACACAGAATAATTCAAGAAAAAAAAATAAAAATAATATATATATATATATATATATATATACACACACTGAATATGCTCATGAAACACTGAATATGTTAGTGCTGATAATGATAGAAAACTTTGAAACACTGAATTGTCAACAAAAGTTTATGAAACTATAGTATCCAGCATCCTCACTCAACTATCACCAATGTATGTTAAAAAACCTGTAGAACTACGCAACAAGAAGCTCAACAGGCAGAGCAACCCCTTGCAATTATGAACATCTTTATGGTAATATAAAATGGTTAAATTTTGCTAGATCGCTAATGAGGATGAATAAAATGGAAGGTTCGGATTTGTAGATACAATAGGCCTTCAGGCCAAAGTACTACAGATTAATTGAAGTAATATTAAACTCATTTAGTAAGCAAGTGTAACTGACAAGTTTTCAGAGTAGACAGTGTCTACTAAGAGCAATAGAACAAGGGATTTGGTATGGAATAGCATAAGCTGCAATATTACATTCACTTTTTTCCCAATCTCCCCATGAATTGAATAATTAAAATAGACAAAAACAATACCTTCCTCATGCAATGCATCTTAAATTCTCATGTCATACCTTGTGGGTTGTTGTTGTTACAATATCACAATAATCAAAAGGATTTGCAACCACTGAAGCGGCGACAAGACCACTTATATGAGCCATGTCCATCATGAGAAAAGCACCTACAACATCTGCTATCTTCCAAGAAAAAAAAAAAAAAAACACAAATGGGACTGGTTAGAGTTGCATAGCATTAAAAGGCATCTTTTTCACTATCAAGAAAAGTGGGTTTTGAGGTACAAAAAAATATGATAAATATATACCTTCCTAAAACGAGGATAATCAAAATCTCGAGGATAAGCACTAGCACCAGCAATAATGAGCTTTGGTCGAAAAAGAATCGCCGTTTTCTCAAGCATGTCATAGTCAACAAAGCCTGCACACAAATTTTGGCAAATTCAACAGAAATGTAAAGTAAAACTAAGAAATCAAACAATAACCTCGTAAAAATGATTAAGAAAAAGACTGCAGCACCTGTAGATTCGTCAAGACGATAAGGCATAGATTCAAAATAAATGGAAGTGGCGGATACTCGTCTCTTGGCAGTCATGAATCCATGTGACAAATGCCCTCCATGCGGTAGGTCCAGACCCTATCAAATTCTTTCCCTTAAAATTAATACATATCCAGTCATGAACATAGGATTGATTGCTTAAAAATAAAAAACTCAACCCACCATGATTCGATCATGAGGACTGAGAAGTGCCGTATAAACCTCAAAATTAGCAGGAGAACCCGATAAGGGCTGCACATTGACGCCCCACTTCTCTCCATCTAGGTGAAATGCAGCCAAAGCCCTTTCTTGACAAAGGGTTTCGAGTTCATCAATGAACTCATTACCACCATAGTACCTAAAAGCACAAAATTCAGAATAAAAACAAAATCGATTAATCCAACAAAACGCCCCACTTTTCGAAAAAGATAATCACAACAATCACCTCTTCCCAGGCAATCCTTCTGAATACTTGTTCGTAAAGCACGACCCGAGTACCTCCATCACCGCCCTAGATGTAAAATTCTCTGAAGCAATGAGCTCCAAACTCTTAAACTGTCTCTCCTTTTCTTTCCCCATAATTGTTTTCACTACGGGATCTGCTTCGCTCAGTCCATAATCCACGAAACCACTAATATTGCCTACCAACCAAATCAAACACCCCCCGCAAATCAAAATCCAGCCTCATATCATTGAACAAACTCAAATCCCCCAAAACCCGAAATTCAAACATTAAAAAAAAAATCTATTACCATTCACATCTCACACCAAACCAGTAGTAATACCGAAAAAGATTGAAACTTTACATTCAAAAAGAACAAATCAAAACTTTTGCAATATGGGTAATTTTTGTTTCATCAGTAAAGATAGAAAACCTGAAGGTTACCATCAATTCTCACACCAAAACAATACTAGTACTGAAAAAGATTGAAACTTTACATTCAAAAACAACAAAATCAGAACTTTTGCAATATGGGTAATTTTTGTTTCATCAGTAAAGATAGAAAAACTGAAGATTACCATCAAATCTCACACCAAACCAATACTAGTACTGAAAAAGATCGAAACTTTACATTCAAACATGACAAAATTCGAACTTATGCAACATGGGTAATTTTTGTTCTTCGATTACCATCAAATCCAAGCTCGGGCGCGGGCACGGACGCTGAAGATGGTGGGCGGCCAGTGATCAAGCTCCCTTCAATGCAAGAAACTCGAAATGGGTTCGCCGAATTAAGGCTGAATTGGACTGGAGAGACGCCGCAGATGTTCAATTCGGGCGAAAAGGAGGGACATTTGGTCCAACTGGGCTGTTGAACAGCTCCCATTAGAGCAGCACCGCTGTAGCTCTGCATTGTCGTCTTCTTCTTCTTCTTCTTCTTCTTCTTCTTCTTCTTCTTCTTCACTTGTGTGGTTCTCTGCTAGGTTTAGGGTTTAAGGGCTTTATATCTATCCCGCCCAAATTGGCATTGTCGTGGAGGAGAAAAATTGCGGCTTTTAATTTGGGAGGTGTGTGTGTGTGCGCGCGTGTGCGGGTGTTTGTGGTTTTTTTTTTTTTTTTTTGGAAAATACTAGAATAATAACAGCAATGTCACACCACAAAATATATCGGCTCACAAGAGTATTTCGTGCGACCTCGACCTACATGTTACACATTGAGATTTGTGTATGTCTGCATCCCGAGACGCACATGAATGGCTCTTGTGAGTCAATGTGTTTTGTGGTGTGACATAATATCGTCATTCTAACCCTTTTTTTTTTTTTAGAATTTTTCTTTTTCGATTTGCTGACATGGTATGAATTTAGGGTGTGTTTGATAGCAAAAAAAAAAAAATCTTCAATGTGAAAAACTTTTTTTAGCAAATCTTTTTGAGAGAATTTTATAAAGAAAATTTTCTCATAGTTGTGTGATTGCACGAGAAATAATTTTCTTTTATGGTTCAATCTGTGTGCGCATCTAAATCATCGTCGATATCGGGCGGCTCAACGATGATGTTGGTGACGAAGCCGGAGACGAAGAGAGAAAGAAATAATGTATATCCGCGAAAGAGTAGCAAATACCAAGTTTGTATGGGTGGAAGAAATGATCAGTTCGTGAGATAGATTGAGAGATTTTTAATTTTCCACACTAAGACGAGAAAATAAATGAGAACAATAGAGGAATGTGGTTTTTTTTCTCATTGCAGTTACAAAACTATCAAACGATAAAAAAAACGGTTACACAAAAAAAGTAGATAATTTTTTATGATTTTTTTCATTTTCTTTACTATCAAACACGGGCTTTTTTTTTTTAATTTTTTCTCAAGATTTTGTTTGATTGCAAAATAAAAATGAAAAAAATCATGAAAAATTACATGATTTTTTAATGTAACCATTTTATATGGTATTTGATAGACTAATAATCGGATAGATTCTTTTCTCTTATTTCTACATAGAAATTCGAGATTTTCTCGCTAGTGAATTCATTTTCCACTCAAATTCGGACTCCTTCTACAAGAACTCGTCTTGTTGCAATGATCTCCTCTCAAACCTCTTCCTTTATAAACTCCAACGTTCTCCTCTCAATTCTCTCTGCGATCTCTTCCTATATTGTTGTTCAACAATCTCCCTTGATATTCTCAATTTTGCCCTCTGCTATCTTTTCCCATCTTGCTTCTCAACGATCTCTTCCCATCTTGATTCTCGACAATCACCCAACTCAAGGCCTTGATATTTTAAGTTTTGCCTTTTCGTTGCTGTTGCAGCTAGCGACTTATTGGAGTTGAGGATTTTTGGAAGACTTTGAATGCACATATAGGTATGTTATACAACTAATCTCAATTTTAATGTGGTTTCTCACTCAACATGTAATCATACAAAATAATGGTAACATTGAAAACGATGTCACACATAGAATCCAAGCTGGATGGAAGAAATGGCGGAGTGCAACGGGGTGATTTGTGATCGACATGTTCTCACTAAGTTAAAAGGAAAATTTTATAGGACCGCAATTAGGCCAGCTATGCTCTATGGAAGTGAATGTTGGGCAGTAAAGCAACAACAATTACATAAAGTGAATGTAGTAGAAATGGGGATGCTTAGGTGGATGTGTGGTAAAACCCGTAAAGATAGAATAAGAAATATAGAAATTCAAAGACAAGTAGGAGTAGCACCAATTGATACAAAGATTAGGGAAGGGCGGTTGCGATGGTTTGGTCACCTGCAAAGACGGCCTACAAATGCCCCAACTAGAAAACTTGACTCAATAGAAACTGTAGAAATTCGACGAGGTAGGGGTAGACCAAAGTTAACATGGGATGCATTAATTAAGAGAGATTTGAATGGTTTGCAAAGCTCACCATCAATTGCACCGAATCGAGCACAATGGAAAAGTTCGATCCATGTAGCGACCCAGGTTAATTTGGGACTGAGGCTATGTTGTTGTTGTTTGTTTGTTCTCACTCAACATGTGTATTTTTTCTTTTGTTTATAAGATGCATATCAAAACTCATTCTACTTTGTGGCTTTATTTGATGCATTAAATTCTTTCTTAGAAAATGTTTGATTAAATGCTTTTATAGGATTGTTGTCTATAAAGTGTTTGATTAAATGCTTTGTTGATTTCATCTCAACTAGTATTCAATGCTAGAAAGTTGTATATACTAATAAGAACAAGTAAATTTAAAGGAATGACATAGTAATTCATTTTAAGTGGTGCCCAAAGCAAGAATAGATAGGTAAAGGAATAACAGAGTAATTAAGTGGTACCCAAAGCAAGAATAGATTGATTATGCAAGGAAAACATAGATGTCGGTCAGCAGTAAAAACTTGGGACTATCTGAATATGAATAATTCTTCAAATTTTTTCCTCTTTCGACAATCATTGACTTGCTCATGCTTGATTTGAAACTTCGATGATGCAGCAACCATGCTGCAAATTGGATAAGCTCCAATTGGACATGTAAAATGTAAATTTAGATAAAGTATAAGGTTTATATAAAATATTAGAAAAAAAACACAAAATATGATCCATTTTGATCACTTCTCTTTCGATGATCATGTAGTTTCATCAATATTCAATAGTTAATGATCCTGTATTGATGGGCGACGACACTCTGTTTGTAGAGTACATGTGTAAGGGTAGTTTGATGGGTAAGGTGAACCTTTGGGCATGATCATGTGAGTAAGAGGAACGGTAAGCTAGCGATTAGTGAGATGTAATGAGCTCACAGCCTTTTGGGTTAGCTTCTAATGTATATTCATTTTTTTAGTGATTTTGTGGGTGGTTTGATTTACTTCACTATCTTATTGTTTTGTTTTTATCCATTGTGACGGAGCATTTGAGGTTTTTTTATTTATTTTTATGTTTATTTTATGGGTTCTCTTTGGGCAGCTTTCATTTTAATATTTCTTGTAAACCCATTCTTTGCATTTCAATTTGTTTGTATATCATATAATAAATGGAGTTTTGCCTCATTTCATGAAAAAAGATGATCCTGTATTGACAATGTTGATCATGCAATTGGATATGCTACAATTAAAAATCTCTTCTCACCATGCAAGTGTTACCATTGAATGAACTCAAAAGTTCTAAGTTAAGTAGGGATAGACAAGGTAGCGTTACCTTTTGAGGATAATTAACAAAGTTCTTTGACTGCATAATTAAGATCTTCAGGTTCATGCTGGTTGTATGCACAATATGGGTAACACATACAATTTGCTTTACACCGAGTGAGAATATTAGTTCGTGTGGATTGCATTATAGAAAATTATTTGGACATCCTCTCTGGTTTTTGGTTTCTTGTTTCATCAAGTAGCTCGTTGGGGTGTTTTACTGATAGGCAAGGCAGTGGGTATTTTTTGCTAGTATAAAAGTGTTGGGTTACCTAATTGATGAGTTGGGGAGCTGAATATAGTAGCCCATTTTTTGTTCCTATATTTTACAGTAAACCCCATTTTTGTGTACTTTATTTTTGCACATATTTTACACACACACACACACACAAAGTGTCAACTCATTTTCATAAAAAAAGATATTGAGGTTGATCGAGCTTTCTAATGTAGGCTAACATCTTACAATGGCTTGGCCTAGCTAAGGAGTGTAATGTCTTAAGACTCCTAACTCAAACATGTTAGTTGTTCAAACATCAAGAATTTCCATTGATTTCTATAAGAGAATTTTCATCTAATCTCCTAAAACTTATAATGAATCAAGTAGTATACTCTAGAAACTTTTAGAGTTCTAATGAAATTTCCGTAAAGTAAGAATTAGATTGATTAATTTTCATTAATTACTTTTTTTTAGTTGATATTCGAATGAGTTCTTTATCTGAATATATTTGTGATAAACACCCAAATGGGCACTTGATCAATAAGCATCACATGATTCTTTTGAAGAAAAAAAGGTTTTACCCATGGTGAGAAGTATGCATTTTATATGACTTCATAACTCATCGAAATGATGTTTAATCCTTGTTAGGAAGCTTATAGTTTAGAGTTTGTTTTATGGATTGATATACTGTCATGCCCTCTAAGTTTACATTTACTTAGATGGCTAATGAAGAATATAGAAAAAAGCAACATCTATAATAATGATGATGTTGCCACTCGATTATGACGTCGTAACTCATTAAACATACAACCTTGAGTGAACAGAGATGAAGAAAGGAAACTAATATTAAAGCATTTTTACAAAGAGTCGGACAAAAATTGTAAGGATCAATTGCGATAGAAACGAGTCCATTCAAAAAGCTTTGCAGAATTCTTCGTACACATGGGCTAGTTAACGGACGGAATGTAAAAGTAAAAGAACAAGTAGCTATATTTTTGCTGATAGTTAGACACAATAATCGAAATAGACGAACAAATTTTGAATTTATTCGTTCTGGTGAAACAATTAGCCGTTACTTCCACGTTGTTACAAGAGCTCTTATTAGTATGTACAAAAGCGTAGTCAAGCTTGCAAATATAAATAACTCTCCACAAGACAGAATCAAACCCATGTGTTTGGTATCAATATTTTGAGGTAATGGGTTTGTTTAAGATATTTGTTTAAGTTTGTCCTGTAAATAGCATAATAATAAATTATAATAATTTGTGGATATAAACTAAATAAATATTAATATTAGGATGCAGTCAAAGCATTGATGAAAATCATTTCCTATGTATGGTACCGATTGAAGAGCAACAAAAGTACCGCAATAGAAAAAGTTTTACTTCCCAAAATGTCTTAGTGGCATGTGCATTTGATATGAGATTTACATATGTACTTGCTCGTTGGGATGGCTCGCTCTTATGATGGTCGTATATTTAGAGATGTTGTTAGGCCAACTCGAGTGGATATACTAACTATACTACCAGGTTAGATACATTTTGTATAACATTTGTATAAGTACTATTGTTTTTTTTGTCGTGATACTTTCAACTAATTACAACTACTATGATATCATTTTAATGTAAGAAAATATTATTTGGTTGATGTTTGGTTCCTTAATGTTCCTAGATTATTAGCACCTTATCGCGGTACAAAATATCACTTAAAAGATCAAGTTGGTCATACACCTAGAAATGGAAGGGAGTTGTTCAACTTTCGACATTCATCCTTGCGTAATGTAGTAGAAAGAACAATAGGGCTTCTAAAAGACGATTTGTATTTTTACGACACAAACCATTTTATGACGTTAAAACTCAATCAAATGTCATTTTAGCATGTTGCACGATGCACAATTTTTTGAGAGAAGAAGATCTTGAAGATCTATGTGAAGATAATGAGGATATTTATGAAGATGAAGATGATGATGATGATAGCGCACAAGAAGATAATATTTCTATACATCAATCTCCAATTTGGATAGCTAAATGAGATGCATTGGTCGAGTTAATGCGAAATGAGTACCACTAGTCTAGACAAGCGTACTGCTAGTTTTAGATGAAATGATATATAATGTTGAGCATATGAGTTGGTATATAGTTTGTATGAATTTCTTATTACTTCAAATTTGATTTCTTTGAAATTTTTCTTCATTAGTAGATTGTCATATGTAGACTTATGTTATATCATCATATATAGTTTGCCATTTTTTCGTTAAAATTATATACAATTTTAGTATCATATAAAAACAGAGATGGAAGAATCAATTGGGAGCGTGAAAGTAGCGTCAAAGGAGAAAGTGAAATGAAACAACCGCATGGATAAGATCATGTTTGAAATTATTTTGGAAGAGTATGGATTTGGCAATGCTTCAGGTAATTCATGGAAACCTGAGGTGTATACTCGAGTTTGCCTGGAGTTGCTATAGCAATTAAAACAACAAGTGTACCCAGCCAATGTGAAAGCTAGAATCAAAACATTGAAAGTCAATTACTTCTTTGAAAGGGAGGTAATATCTCAAAGTGCGTTAGAGTGGGATCCAGATATACGGCTTGCCACGACAGATATTTTGATATGGAAAGAATATTTTCAGGTACGTTTTAAGTTTTGTTGGAATATACAATTGTATTAGTGATGTATATTAACTAATTATATCTCTTTGTGTGTTGGTGTGTATGTTTGTATGTAACAAAAACATCCAGAAAAAGAGTCATATCGCAGGAAGTGTGTGTCATATTACGATGAGCTATCCGTCATATTTGGAGATGATCAAGCGATTGGAGGGAATGCAATGACTAACAACGAGGCAAACGTAGAATTGCCTTCTTTGGAAGAAATGAGTGAGTAAACTTTTTAGAATAAGTAATTTGACTTTGAATGATTAATTCTTTTGCCCGTAAGATCCTGCAACTTTCAACGACTCCCACGATTCATGACACCTCTTGATTCTTGCTGTGAAGTAGGTATACTGGCAGCACTACATAATTACTGTTATTATTTTTTATTACGAATTGTTATTATTTTTTTAGTAAATAAACAAATTGTGCATTTTTAGAAGAAATAATCATGTCTTATAATTATTGTTATTATATTTTGTAGGCAATATCGAGAAATTATTCCCAACTAAAGAAGAAAAAGATGAGGTGAATCGATTGTCATCTAGTTCAACTCGTATGACATCAAATGGTCAGAGAATTAAAAGGAAGAAAAATAGTAGCGTTGATATTACTGAGCAAGGACTAATTGCAGCTGCTAACAGACTAGCAAATGCATTTGCATACAGACTGTGCACATATTTAAAAAAGAGCTTTGTAGTATTCTTGAAATAAGTCGAGAAGACGTAATGCGTGCAATGCTTTTATTGGGAAGTGAAATTAAGGATGCAAATATATTTTTTCTGTTGGATGAAGAAGAAAGACTAGGTGATTTTATATTTACAGAGGAAATTTTAGATTACTTTTAGAAGCAAAAACGTAAGTTTTTTTTTGAAGAATGCTGAAACAGTATTTATTTTCTTACATTTGTTTTAGTTATCAATTAATTAAATTATGATTTTTTTGAGTTCATTAATGGTTGTAAAGATAGTCGTTCTTGATTTAATTTCTGTGCGTAACCTTGATTAATTATTCTCTTGATTTAATTTCGGTTCAAATTCGTGGGACTATAGAAAAAGCTAGTAGAAAAATTAAAGAAAAACTCATTAGTTATCAAACAGCAGAAAATTAAAAAGGAAGATTTTCTTACGTGCAATCAAATAACAATGAAAAAAACTCTTTTAAGAAAATTGTCTACAGATAATTTGTTGTAAATAATTTTTTTCTCATTGAAAACTTCTTCGCTATCAAACACACCCTTAGTGAAATTTGTAGGATGTATCGAAATCAATCTAAAATGAAATCTTAACACCTCAATAGGGAAGTAGTTAGAACTACAAGTTGTATTGCGAAATTATGTTATATAATCGCTACTTGCATTTTATATGTGAAAATAACTATTTTAGAAAATTATATTGTGATTATCATGTATTACAGTAGTTTCGGTATGTGTGTTTCTAACACCTTTAAAAGGCAATTAGAGTTTTAAACATTTATTATGAAATTCTATTTACTTTTATACACGTACAATTTTTTGTTCTTCCTCTAGTCGAATTAAACTACCTCGAATTATTTCTAAGTTTTAAATGGGTGATTTACAAGGCAAAGTTTTGAACCTTAGACATGGGTACCTTGACCAAATAGGTGGGTCCATGTATCATAGGTTCTATGACGACCCCAAACCCCACAAACTGGGCCCCTAGGCCTAAACCTATGTGGACCCTCGATCAACTCCCACAGAGTCAATGTAGGCCTAGTCAGCCTCTTATCCAAGTTACTGAATCATTAGTTGGTTATTATGTTTATTTTTTATTTTAACAAGTATAAAAGTTTACGCAGCGAAAATGTAAAAATATTTAAAGCAACTTAAATAAGTAAACACCAATTGGGACATGCCTAAGTGTGGAAATCTGGCAAAAGTAGATCTCATGTATATATATGTATCAAACGTCTCTCAACCCAAAATGAAACCCCAAGGTAACCCAAAACATAAGTTGATATCAAATGTAGTTTGAAATATTAAAAATAAACCTACTATAGTAACAAAGAGGAGCTAACTCTGAGGGAAGCTCAGAGGACATCGCCGATCACAGGCTCCTTGCACACGCTACTAGAGAAACCTACAATTGTCACTAAAAGAGAAGACAATTCCTATGAGTAAATCCAGAAGAAGTATACGAATAATTAAATTAAACGATAAATGAGTCCATAAATCATGTTAGAAAGAAATTTAGTGCTAAAAAGAACAGTAAAATGTATGATAGACAGAGTACAATAACCAATGGTAGGGACCAAGTGACCCTGAAGCAAATGATAGGGAGTAAGTAGTCCTGAAACTCTACATATTGGCTCAAAGCCACTTAAAACATGTAAGTGTCTAACACTGGTGCGGCGAGTCAAAGCCACTTTGACCGCGTCCGTGACCCCCAAATTCCAAACCGCCTTCCTACCTGCCACGTCGCATCCCACGTCAACTAGCCTTGCCACGTCAAACCGCTTCTCCTTGACGCCTCGTGACCTAACGAGTTGGTTATACTTTTTCAACTAACCCTAGTTACGCTAACTAACTTTTACATAAGTATTAATAATTCAGTTAGCCAGTTATTTAATTTATTAGGTTATATTATAATTTTATAGCGAAAGTCTTTTAATGAGTAACTTATGCAATATTTAATAATCCTAAGTAGTGGAAAACCTGGCAAAAGACACCATGCATATATCAAGGCAAGATAAGTATAGCAAAAGTTCCATATACATGTAATCAATGTTCTATGGTCCCCCAAAACCCATCAAAAGTAAAATAAATACATACCGATATCACACATGAGCTGGCTCACAATCTCAGAGGTAGTCGCCCAGTACCTCCTTGCCCTTGCCCTTGCTCGTTTAAGGATTTGCACTCAGTCACCCAACAAATAAAGTGACGAGTCCAGTGAGTAAAATCCCAAGAAAAGTCCACACAATATTCATGAAATAAAACTATAAACTACAAGACATGCGAATATAACATATGGCAATAGTAAGTCATATTCCCATGAATGTAGGCAACATACGACAAGAAAAAGCAGTAGTGTAAAATAAATAAACAACATTTACTAATTAAATAAGCTTGGAAATAAAGCAATAATCAATAAACATCCATATAATCACTAGAAAACCCTGACTTAAATCAATAATCAATAAACATCTGTATAATCACTAGAAAACCATGACCTACACTAGCTAGTAATCGGTAAATCAAATAGGAACCACGTATATACTTACTGGCTTACAATGACTAAACCTCAACTACAGTTATCGGATGAGCCCCTCCAAACGGTATTTCAAGTCAAGAGAATACCTTAAATCTCTCACGACAGTCGTAGATATATTCTACTACTATCGAAACGAGCACTAAACACAAGTAATTTGTGCAAGCGATTTAGCCACAACAAATATATACGCAAATCGAATAGGAGTGAAAACTCAATGCGATATCGATAAATCAAAACCATGAATTATGTGAAGCATTCTCAATGGTTTTACGCACCTCAATTTGCGCTCCAACTTCCCCTAACTCCCGTATCTGACCCGACTAGCTCCTCGATACCTGAGATATGGTCCCTTAAGTCCCTGAACTCCAATTTTACATATTTAGTATGTTTATAGGTGTTTAAGATATGTATTAAGTCAAAAATCCCAAAATAACCATTTACGTTCAGTTTATGTCTATTGCTAGCGCGCTAAAGGAATAACGTAGCGCACTATGTGATGGTAGCGCGTTAGGCGAATGATGTAGCGCTTTATTGTTCTTCATCCTGAAGAACAGTAGGAAACCCATAATGATCAGCGTGTTAACCGTTCCAAGTAGCACACTACCTAGCTTTGTGACAAAATTCTCAAGTCGAGAATTTTTATTTCCCTTACAATTTACCTACTTAAATGTGACGGCCCCAAACTCCAAGGCAAACCGGGTACCGCCACGTCTCCAGACACGTCACCAAGCATGCCACGTCACCGCACACTTAGTTTTGACTACCCGCGACCTACACCTTTATACGTACCATATTCACCTTAACTTAATATTTATGAAAGTTTTATGGATATTCACATTAAATTGACTAAGTTAAGTTGTTCACGATTTATCAAATTATTATAAATTAACATTTAAGCAGAATTCTTTGAAGCATGCAAACACGGTAGAAATAAAAAGTTTGCATGGTATGATTAACCCTATAGTGTGAAAACCCGGCATTTGATACAATGTATATCAAGAGCAACAAAAATACAAAAGGTGAGCATATACATGTATCAGGTGTACAAGTCCTTCCCAAAAATTTCATAAAATAGTAAATAGATACATACAACCACTTACGCAAAAAGTGACGGCTCTCTTAACTTAGACGTAGTCGCCTAAGACGCCCTTGCCTCTGCTCGTCGCAGGATCTGCGATTTGTCACAAAAAATAATGACAAATCGCAGGTGAGTAAATCCCAGAGAACGTTATCTAATATTCATGAATTCTAATGAAACGACTACAGTCCATGTAATTTAAATAAATGACAAGAATAAAATATTCGCATGAAAACAAGTCGTTGAGAAGTTAAATTTGGACACAAGTGTAGCGTGACAGAGAACCCTGGTCGACATTCGGGAATCGTCGTAGCTAAACCGAGAGGAACCATTGACGACCACCTCGCCAAACATCTCACGGTCGAATGAGATGAACCATTGAACGGGAGAGGCCCCATCCAAACATCTCTCGAGAGGAACCATCGACGTAAACTTAGGTCTTCGTCAAACATCTCTCAACCTACGGGTTTCGCGGAGAATAATCACCGCGTAGCCCTAACATGACCAATTACTCGAATAGCGCGGGGTAACTAACCCCGGGGTGTGAGTCCGTGCCATGCCCGACCCCGTCGACAAACATACATACACACGTGGGAGTGGATGAACAGTAAATGAACAACAATGGAAAGCACAATGGAATGATTTAGAATGCAAAATAAAGTAAGTGTCATAAAAGAATTTTAACTAATTTTCTCGTGGGTTTACTTACCTCAAACAAATCGCAAAATGCCTTTGAAATGTCCCGCATTCACCTCGAGATATGTACCCGACACCCGATTATGGTAACCTAAGTCCCAGGTGTCCAATTATACAATTTTTATTATTTTAGAGTCTCGTTAAATGAATTTACAATGTGAGACAAAATATTGAGATTTTTGTTTCAAAAAGTTTAATTTCGGCACACTTCTCGAGTTATATCGGGATGCCGACGCCCCCAAATGTTCTCAAAAACTACTTTTTTATATTTTCCCATTTTATTATGTTTTTCTTGATTTTTTTGAATTTTTCCATAATTTTCTAGTTATTTTTCCAATTTTTTTATATTTATTTGGTTTAAAAATATATTTTATTTATATTTTTAAGATTTTTAATTAATTTAGGGTGGGTTGGGCCCGAACCGGGCCCGGATCGGGCTAACCAGGGCCACCCGGGTCGGGCCGACTCGGCCCGACCCGAGTCTCGCCTGCCCAACCCACGTGGGCCTGGGCTGCTAGGCCCACCGGCCTAGGCCCATCTAGCCTTCTTCTCCTTCCTCCCTCCTTCCCGAACGTTCACAGAGGCTCTTTTTTTAACAGAACAACAACAACAATACCACCAACCTTGATCAATGGAGGTCGCCGCCGCGCTCGTCGTCCGTCGCTGGTGAGGCCCATTGTCTACGTCGCTGCTGCTGGAGTCCGTCGGGGCCGCTGTTGGAGTCGTCGTCCGAGGCCTTTCTACCGCCTTCCTTAGCTCAAACTACGTCGCTCCTCACTGCCGGCGCCACCCTCACCACCACCTCTCTCTCTCTCTCTCTCTCTCTCTCTCTCTCTTTTTTTTTTTTTCTCTCTACCCATTTAAAAGAGAGAAAAGAAGAAATATTTTTTTTTTAATTTGGAGAGGAGAGGGAGTAATGATGAGTGATGGAGAGGGAGTAATGATGATTGATGTGATGTGACAGCTAAATCCCATACTACCCAGTACACCCGCGTTACGCGCACACCTCGACGTTGCACACTCTCGTCACTACACGCGCACGACGCGACTAATAAAATGTCAAATAATGGGACGCTAATTATTTAATATTAGTAAAATAAATAAACACTCACGTACAAAAATAATAAATTTTACCTCATTAGGCATGCCCTGGACATTTCGTGCGACGTCCACGTGGGTCTGTAATTTGTCAGTTAATCGGGGTTAATTAGAGTAGGTCGTTACAATCTTCCCAACTAAAAAGAATTTTGTCCCAAAATTCAAATTTAATGAAATCTTTACCTTGGAACAAGTAGGGGTATTGCTCGCGCAAGGTACTCTCTTTCCCAAGTGAGGCCATCGTTATTATGATACTGCTATCGAACGAGTACAAGTGATATTTCTTTCCTTCTAAGGTTTGTACCTTGCGGTCCACTATCTCAATAGGGTGTTCCTCGTATGTCGCATCTGGTCGAACCTCGATTCTAGTCATATCAACCATCGGTCTCGGTCCTCATCTAGCCAACCGTAACATCGAAATATGAAAAACATTATGAACTCCTGTCAATCGACTTGGCAATTTCAACTGATAAGCGACTTTCCCAACTCGTTTCTCAATTTGAAACAACCCAATAAATCTTGGTGCTAGTTTCCCCTTGATCCCAAATCTCTGATGACCTTTCGATGGAGAAACTTTCAAGTAGATGCAATCGTCTACCTCGTAGCTCGGCCCATCGCGGTACCTATTTGGATACTTCTTCTATCCTGTTGGGCAGCCAACAACCGTTGACGAATCAGTCTCACCTTCTCTGTATGGTCCACCACAATCTCAGGCCCCACGGCCGTTTTATCCTCGGGATCTGCCCAACAAGTCGGTGATCTACACGGTCTACCGTACAGGGCTTCAAATGGTGGCATCCAAATACTGGACTGATAGCTGTTGTTGTAAGCAAATTCACTAGCGGCAAGTACTCCTCCCAAGACCCACCAAACTGCAACACACATGCCCTGAGCATATCCTCGAGTATTTGTATTAATCTTTTTGACTGCCCGTTTGTTTGAGGATGGAATGCAGTGTTAAACCGTAATTTAGTACCAAACTGCTCCTGCATAGCTTGCCACAATGATGATGTAAGACGACTATCTCGGTCTAAAACAATCAAAATTGGTACTCCGTGCAGTCGTACAATCTCTTTTTCGAATAATATGCTCAATTGTGTGAAATTATATTTCATAGAAATTGGTAGAAAATGAGTTGACTTCTTCAACCTGTCCACGATCACCTATATCGTCGTGTTTACGATCACCTATATCGCATCGTGTTTCATTTGTTGTTTATTATAATTAATTTGCATGTTAGAATTTGTCCCTCTCATATAAAGAGATATATCTAGTGGATTCCTCGATGTGTTAGACTGTTAAAAGGCCTAGTCTAAGTGAATTGATATTGATCAATGTCACTTGGATGTTTTCGGTCTACCTAGAGATCGAGACTAGTACGATTGAACATGTTGGATGACAATTTCATGCCTTATGTTTGATCAAAAGGATATCGTGTGACAAAAGGATGTTATATATACTATTGATTAGGTTGTATCGATTTGATATTCGTACAACTTGGGTAGTCATAATGCCTTGCTAGAGACTGCTTATGACTTGTATACCAAAATGTGTTTTGGTACACTGCCAACGTTGTATGAGCCTATTGGGTCGCACACTAAGAATGGTTTTACGAGATTTTAAGATGATTCAGAAAACGAATTTTTAAGTGATAAAATTCATGACAGAAACGTCATTGTGGTGTATTACACTTATACTTCTTTAAGTAAGGGTATATGTGTAATTTACTTAATCGTCTATATACAAGGGTTGTAGAAATAGACGCTTTAAGTTACAATACACATACGAAAGATCAAAAGGCCAAAACTCTATTTTCGTTTTAGAAACGACTTAGGGTTTTTGGTATACTCTGGATCGTTTTGGAGAGAAACAAAAAGATTTGGTATTCTCTCGAAGCTAGCACTTCGAATCTCGGCCGTCGTTCGTGTGTGGACTACTGGTAGAGGGCGTTCGTCGTTGGCAGCGCCTTAGAGATCGATTAACCTTCAGAAAGGTACATTGCGACTGAGGTATGATTAAGTTTTCATGGTTTAAACGTTTTTAATGGAATTAGATTCGGATCCTGTTGGGGTTTTTGTCAAAATTGTTTTGTAATCTCCGCCGCGTATGAACCCCTAAACCCAATAGTGGTATCAGAGCCATCGAGTTCGATTCCATTAAATTCATTGCATGTTTTCTTCTGATATATACATGATATATGATTGAAAGCGTGTTAATAGTTGATGTATATGTGATATACATAAGTTTTCTGTGAGATTTATTATCATGTTTTGTGTATATGATACATATATTCGTGATTTAATTGAAATTTGTTTCGTACATGCTAGTAACCATGTTAGGTTAATTTGAATAATTTTAATGAATTGAGTTTCGTGTTCTATGATGCATGACACCATTAGGTTCGATTGGGATAGTAGTTAATGATTCAATTACATGTTTGTGATTATTTGGATGATGATCGAAATTGCAAATAATTAATTTTCGAAATTATTTATTTATAAATAATTAATTTTCGAAATTATTTATTTATCTTGTTATATCTATTTTGTTATGAAGTTTCTATTTTATAAAGATAGATAACAAATTAGAATATTAGATAAATATCAAGAATCTTGTTATTGGTGATATACTAGGATTCAAATATCTTAAATCCAAATTAAATAATTAATTTTCGAAATTATTTATTTATCTTGTTATATCTATTTTGTTATGAAGTTTCTATTTTATAAAGATAGATAACAAATTAGAATAAGAGATAAATACCAAGAATCTTGTTATTGGTGATATACTAGGATTCAAATATCTTAAATCCAAAATAAATAATTAATTTTCAAAATTAATTATTTATCTTGTTATATCTATTTTGTTATGAAGTTTCTATTTGATAAAGATAGATAACAAATTAGAATAGGAGATAAATATCAAGAATCTTGTTATTGGTGATATATTAGGATTCAAATATCTTAAATCCTAATTGGATTAGGATAAGATGATTAGTTAGATGTGGGCTCGAGTTAATTAAAATGTTTTAATTGACTTAATTTCGGATAAATTAAGGGGTTAATTAATAATAATCAAATCAGCGAAAATTATGATTTTCTATAGCGAATTTTAATTTTCGGAATTGAGATTCGTCTTATTATTAAAAAAAAATGAGGGCGCCCCACTCTATTTCGTCCATTGATCGGCCGGCGGATCATGCCTCTAACTAATCTTAGCGTACGGAAATTCTTTTGTTGGTGAAAAATATATAAAAAAATAAAATTCCAAATTGTTTAGTGATTTAAGAAATAAATAAAATATATGATATTTCATTGTTTACGTAAAATCACTAAAACTTAATAAAATCCCTCTATTAAATTTTAAGTCTCACGCCATCCATTTTAAACACTTGTCAAGGTCTCGATCACACTAATACAGTTTCAGCCATAGCTGGGTGTATTGTGTTATCTTGGTGAGACAAGTTGGGTAAGAGTTACCTAAATGTTTAAAATGGTCCGACTTAATAAAGCCATCAAAATAGTTTTGAGCTTTAGGCAAATGATGAGATAAAAACATGCTAAGACATAAGATGTCCCATATCTCATAAAAGGATCTAAAAATTACATAAGATGTAATTGGTAATTGTTACCTACCTAAATAATCAAGTTCCGTGTTTCATGTCATAGCTGTCATAGAATTAGGTGAAATATGGATTTTAGTCCCCTAAATAAACAGTGTGTTTTAGGAGGGTTGTTAATTTAGTGGGAGTTTATTCCTCTATGCTAAAATAAACTTTGCATAATCTTTATTGTAGATCAATGACCTCTTCAAGTAACAATAATCCCGTCACTACGATCCATCCTTGAGAAGGAGAAGCTATTTGAGACTAACTTTCTTGACTGGTTCAGAAACTTGAGAATTGTTCTGAAGCATGAACGCAAGTTGTATGTCCCGGATGCTCCAATCCCCGAGGACCCACCACCCAATGCTACGAAAGTTTGTGAAGGATGCGCATAGTAAGCATGTCAACGATTCTACCGATGTTGCATGTATTATGCTTGGCAACTATGGTTCTGAACTTCGAAGGACATCGAACTAATGGAAGCCTACGACATGGCTATAACGTTGAAGGAAATGTTCCAACAGCAAGCTAGGCAAGAAAGGTTCGAGACAGTCAAGAACCTAAATTCTTGCAAGATGATTGAGGGTGCGCTACTTAGTCCTCATGTTTTGAATATGAAGGGCTATGTTGACTAGCTTGATAGACTAGGATTTCCCATAAGCCAAGAGTTGGCAACGGATTTGATTCTGAATTCATTACCAGGGAGTTACTCACAATTTGTGATAAACTACAATATGAATAATATGGAGAAATCAATTTAAGAGTTGCATTTGATGTTCAAACTGCTGAACAAAATATCAAGAAACCCTCTAGTAATGTGTTGATGGTCCAAAAGGGAAAGGGAATAAAGAAGAAAGGCAAAGGCAAGGCTAGGTTGCCAAGGCTGTTGCTGCACCTGTCGCAAAGCCTATGGAACAAGTCAAGCCCGGCCTGTTCCTGCATCAAAACACCCAAAAGAAATGAAGAAAATTGTCATTTCTGTAATCAAACCTATCTTTGGCATTGTCGTCTCGGACACATAAACGAGAAACGCATAATGAAGCTCCATAAAGATGGGCTTCTAGATTCATTTGATTTAGAAACATATGAAACATGCATATCTTGTTTACTAGGCAAGATGACTAAAAGTCCCTTTACTGGACACGGTGAAAGGGCAAGTGATTTATTGGGTCTAATACATACTGATGTATGCGGTCCTATAAACACATTTGCTAGAGGAGGTTATCGGATTTCATTACATTTACGATGATTTCAAAGAGATATGGTTATGTATATCTTATGAAACATAAAGCTGAATCATTTGAGATGTTTCGAACGTTTCAAAATGAAGTGCATAATTAACTTGGTAAAACTATCAAAACATTTCGATCAGATAGAGGTGGTGAATATTTAAGCCAAGAATTTGATGATCATATTAGAAATTGTGGGATTGTCTCCCAATTGACTCCACTAGCAACTCCACAATGGAATGGAGTTTCTGAAAGGAGAAATCGAACCTTATTAGATATGGTTCGATCTATGATGAGTCATGCAGATCTTCCATTATCCTTTTAGGGTTATGCATTACAAATCTAGAGCTTTCACTCTAAATCGAGTTCCTTCTAAAGCGGTTGATAAAACACCATATGAGATATGGTACGGGAAGAGACCTAGTTTGTCTTTTCTTAAGATTTGGGGTTGTGAGGCTTACGTAAAGCGACAAGTCTCAGAAAAATTAGCACCTAAATCTGACAAGTGTTTATTTGTGGGGTATCTTAAGGAAACAAAAGGATATTACTTTTATAATCCCACTGAGAATAAAGTGTTTGTTGCTCGGTATAGTGCCTTTATGGAAAAACAGTTTATTTCAAAAGACACTAGTGGGAGAGAAATAAATCTTGAAGAAGTTCAAGAATCACGTATAAACACTAAACCGCTCCTGGAAGTTCAACAACGTTCTGAACCAGTTGAACCTCCGCAAGTGACACAAGGCCCACGTAAATCTGGTAGGGTAAGACATGAGCGAGAGAGATTCGAATTTTTCATTACTGATAGTCGTGATGTGTTGCTTATGGATCAAAATGAGCCCACCACTTATCAGGAGGCTATGTCTGGACCAGACTTAGATAAATGGCTAAGTGCCATGAATTCCGAGATGCAATCCATGTATGATAACCAAGTTTGGAACTTGGTTGATTTACCTGAAGGTGGTAAGACCATTGGATGTAAATGAGTTTTCAAGAAGAAAACTGACATGGATGGCAAAGTGCATACTTTTAAAGCAAGACTTGTAGCAAAAGGTTTCAGGCAGACTCAAGGTGTTGATTATGATAAAACTTTTTCGCCAGTAGCCATGCTTAAATTCATAAGAATTTTAATTGCCATTGATGTATATTATGACTATGAAATATGACAAATGGATGTAAAAATAACATTTCTTAATAGAAAGCTGCTTGAGGACATGTATATGACACAACCTGAAGGTTTTGTACATCCTGAGAATTCTAGGAAGGTATGCAAGCTTCAAAGATCCATTTATGGATTAAAGCAAGCTTCTCGGAGTTGGAATCTTCGTTTTGATGAAGCAATCAAGGATTTTGGTTTTATTAAGAATGAAGATGAGCCTTGTGTGTACAAGAAGGTCAAATGGGAGTGTAGTTGTTTTTCCGGTGCGTATGTTGATGATATATTACTCATTAGAAATGACATCCCAACATTTCGAATGTCAAGTCTTGGTTAGGGAAGTGTTTCTCAATGAAAGACTTAGGAGATGCAGCTATATCCTAGGGATAAAGATCTATAGGGATAGATCTAAGAGGCTAATTGATCTAAGTCGAGTGCTTACATAGACAAGGTCTTGAATAGGTTCGGTTACAAGACTCTAAAAGAGGATTGTTACCAATGTCTCATGGGATAAGTGTCAGCAAGACTCAATGTCCTAAGACAAATGATGAGCGAGACCGTATGAATAAGATTCCATATGCATCAGCTATTGGATCTATCGTGTATGCCATGTTATGCACTCGACCCGATGTATCATTTGCTTTGAGCAATACAAGCAAATATCGATCGATTCAGTGAGAGTCACTTTGGATAGCAAAAGAACATCCTTAAGTACTTAAGAAGGACTAAGGAAGTGTTCTTGGTCTATGGAGGTTTTGAAAATGATATAGTTGTAAATGGTTACACAGATGCAAGTTTTCAAACGATATAGATGATTTTAGATCGCATCTGGATATGTGTTTACTTTGAATGGGGGTGCGAAGGTGGAAAAGTTCGAAGCAAGATACCGTGGCGGATTCTACAATAGAAGTTCTGAGTATATTGCGGCGTCCGATGCGGCAAAGGAGGCGCTTTGGATCAAAAAGTTCATTTCTCGAATTAGGTGTGGTTCCAAGTATTGCTAACCCTGTTTGTTTGTATCGTGACAATAACGGGGCAATAGCACGAGCCAAGGAACCTAGATCACACCACATCCAAACATATACTCGGGCGTTTTCATCTCATCGTAGAAATTATCGAGAGGGAGACGTAAAGATTTGCGAGTACCTATCGAAGACAACGTTGCGGATCCATTGACAAAAGCTCTTCCACAAGCAAAACATGATGGTCATGTTAGACCATCAGGCATTAGATGCATGTATGATTGGCCCTAGTGCAAGTGGGAGATGATGGGGCATGTGCCCTAGGTCAATCCATTAACCGTCTTTATGAATACTTTTAGTTAATAGAATAGAGGATTTCATTTGTTGTTTATTATAATTAATTTGCATGTTTACATTATAATAAGATCCGTGGGTATTTATATAAATATCATAAATGTCCCTAGTCGGTCATAATACTGGGAACTATAATGAATTAAGACTAGTGTGAGTCTTGATTGATGATCATATGATGATTATACGTATAGGGATACGAATCAAGATCACGAGTACTTGTTAGGGAACAAAGTACTGGACCGACCCGCTATGAGAACATCACATGGATTAAGTCATAGTTGTTTCTCATGATAGGTATATATTTCAGTCCTCGACTTGAGATTACCAGAGACTTCAACATTAGGAACACAGTGATTTGACACAATCAAACGTTGTCTTTAACCGGATGATTATAAAAGTTGTGATTGGTTATTGTGTGAGCAATGTGATGAAGTTGTGTAATCGAGATAGAATTTGTCCCTCTCATATAAAGAGAGATATCTAGTGGATCCCTCGATGTGTTAGACTGTTAAAAGGCCTAGTCTAAGTGAATTGATATTGATCAATGTCACTTGGATGTTTTCAGTCTACCTAGAGATCGAGACTAGTACGATTGAACATGTTGGATGACAATTCCATGTCTTATGTTTGATCAAAAGGATATCGTGTGACAAAAGGATGTTATATATACTATTGATTAGGTTGTATCGATTTGATATTCGTACAACTTGGGTAGTCATAATGTGTGACGGCCCCAAATTCCGAGACAAATTGGGCACCGCCACGTCGCCGGAAACGTCACCAAGCATGCCACGTCGCCTGCACACTTAACTTGACGGCCGACGAACTTACCACCTAATTCTCCAACTTAGTAAATTTTGATACTTAAACGATTATTTAACAAAATATACCAAGTTATAAACTAATTTATTTATTCTGATTCTCTTCATGTTATTTTGAATAGCGGAAGCCTTCATAATATGCATATAATTAATGTAGATATGTTATGCATTATTTAACAACCTATGGGGTGGAAACCCAGTACATGATACCACGTATATTATTTAAGGCGACAAGATGTATAATATGCCTTAATATACATGTATCGGGTGAAAAAGTCTCCCAAAAATGTTTCCAAAATATATATATATATATATATATATATATATATATATATATATATATAAATTCAAACACCTACGAGTAAGCTAGTGGAAGCGTTCCAAATTAAAGGTAGTCGCCAATCACTGCCTTTTCCCGGCTCGTCGTAGAATCTGCAATTTGTCACCAAAAACAATGACAAATCCCAGGTAAGTAAATTCCAGATAAATTCGGTTAGTATTCACAAGAATTTCAAGAAAACGGCTACAATTCATGTATATAAGTAAATGAACTGAAATATAAAGCATGAATATAAGTCGTGAGATAATCAACAATACGGAACGCGAGTGTGGTGTATAGCTGTCGAACATGGGACAAAAATTAAACCGAGAAGGCCCTGAAGGTGAAGAAATCAACACCCCCTCTTCGCGGTCGAAAGAGGAAACATGTTGATCGGAAGTTAGACTTCCGCGCAACGCCTCAAATGAGAGGAATCTGTTGAACGGTAGACCCCGTCCAACACATCTCTCGAGATCACCGTCCCGTCGACCATACACAAACACACACGGGAATAGAGTAAACATGAAAACTGAACTGGCGAAAAGTAATATGAAATAAATAATTCGCACGGAAAATAAGTAAATTCTAAGCTGACTTTCTCGTGGGTTTACTTACCTCCAACGCCTTTAAAATGTCCCGCACTCGCCTCGAGATACGTACCCGACACCCGACTATAGCCTCCTAAGTCCCTGGTGTCCATTTATATAAACTTAATTTATCATGAAAATTTACAACAACTTCCTAAAACTTTTTAAGACAAATTGTTTATTTTGCGCTTTTCGAAGCAAACCCCCGCAAAAAGTCGCGTCCAAAATATCCAAATATTTTATTTTTCATATATTCTATATATTTGGTCGCAATATGATTTTTTCCATAATTTTTCTCATTTTTCTGGAATTTTCCATGATTTTTTCCAATTTTTTTCTCTTTTTCCCCTTTTCTCTGTTTTTTACTATAGCACTGGGTCGGGTCGACCCAAACGAGTCGGACCCGACCCGTTCGGCCGTCCGGGTTTGATTGGGTCGGGCCCGACCCGCCTGATCGCCGCCCGCCCGAGTCCAATGGCCCCGCTGCCCTGCGTCCCTGCCCGATAGGGTGCACACGCGCGCACTTTCTGGTTTGAGAACCATAATTTTTTGTTTTTTTTTTTTTCAACACAACACAACAACAATAATCCGAACATCAACACCACAATCGATTCAAAGAACTGAAATTCGAAGAGAGAATGAGCGAAACTCACTTGATTAATGGGGTCGAGCTCGCCACCGCCGAGCTCGCCACCGCTGTCCCGCCGAGCTCGCCATCTTCTGTCCCGCCGAGCTCGCATCCGTCGCCCCCGCCAAGCTCCTCGCCGAGCTTCCTCTCTGGCAGTCACTCACCCTCTCAGCTCTCTCTTTCTCTCTTCTCTCCCTTCAACGTTTCCTCTCCTCCATCTCTCTCTCCCGTTTTTAAACAAAAACACTTTTTTTTGTTATTTGGTGAGAAAGGACAAAAAGCAATGATGATGAATAGTTGATGCGACTTTTGATGTGATGTGTGATGTGATGTGACAACTCAATCTCATACTACCCCGTACACCCGAGTTACGCGCACACCGCGACGCCGCACGCTCTCGTCACTATAAGCGCACAACGCGACTAAGCGAAATTCTTAATTCACGCGGCGCGAACTATTAACAATAGTAAAATAATTAAATATTCGCCACACAAAAATAACATATTTCCTTATTAGGCGTGTCATAGACTTCTCCCACGACGCTCACGTGGATCTGAGCTTATGATATTAATTCGTAATTAGTCGATTAATCGGGATTAATAAAAGCGGGCCGTTACATAATGCCTTGCTAGAGACTGCTTATGACTTGTATACCAAAATGTGTTTTGGTACACTGTCAACGTTGTATGAGCCTATTGAGTCGCACACTAAGAATGGTTTTGCGAGATCTTAAGATGATTCAGAAAAACGAATTTTTATGTGATAAAATTCATGACAGAAACGTCCTTGTGGTGTATTACACTTATACTTCTTTAAGTAAGGGTATATGTGTAATTTACTTAACCGTCTATATACAAGGGTTGTATAAATAGACGCTTTAAGTTACAATACACATACGAAAGATCAAAAAGGCCAAAACTCTATTTTCGTTTTAGAAACGACTTAGGGTTTTTGGTATGCTCTGGATCGTTTTGGAGAGAAACAAAAAGATTTGGTATTCTCTCGAAGCTAGCACTTCGAATCTCGCCCGCCGTTCGTGTGTGGACTACTGGTAGATGGCGTTCGTCGTTGGCAGCGCCTTAGAGATCGATTAATCTTCAGAAAGGTACATTGCGACTGATGTATGATTAAGTTTTCATGGTTTAAACGTTTTTAATGGAATTAGATTCGGATCCCGTTGGGGTTTTTGTCAAAATTGTTTTGTAATCTCCGCTGCGTATGAACCCCAAAACCCAACAGTTTCCATGAAGTATGTGGTAATCCACAAACGAAATCCATCGTAATGTGTTCCCATTTCCACTGAGGGATGGGCAATGGCGCAATAACCCTCCAAGCCTCCTATGCTTAGCCTTAACCTGCTGGCACACCTCACAACCCCTAACATAGGCGCGACGTCTGCCTTCATCCCTGACCACCAAAATAATCGTCCATATCATGATACATTTTGGACCTGCTAGGATGCACTGTATACTGGGACTTGTGAGCCTTTTGGAGTATTCCATCGCGTATCTCTGGCCCTTCTGCTAGAATCCATAACCTCCCTCGGTGCCTCAAACACTGATTCACAGACTCGCTCAAATTTGGATGATCGGGACTACGTGTGTCATCTCACGTATCTCGAGTACATTTCATCAGCCCTATGACACTCTAACACTCGCGGAATAGAAACAGACGGTACACCAATCTGTCCAAAAATTTGTGCGTCCGTTGTAGTAGGAACCTTTGTCAAGCTCAGTGTTGCCACCACCTCAAGTAAATCATACTCTTGCATCATATGGCAGACAACTATCTCAGAATCTGGTCCTCTCCTCCTCAAAGTATGCTACGACATTTGCCTTCCCAGGGTGATATTCGATGGATAAGTCGTAGTCCTTTAGCAACTCTAACCAACGTCGTTGTCTCATGTTCAGATCTTTCTGAGTGAATAAGTATATCAAACTCTTATGACTCGTATATAATGTGAACCTCTTACCGTATAGGTAATGTCTCCATACCTTTAGTGCAAATACGACTACTGCAAGCTCCAAGTCGTGCACTGGATAATTCCTCTCGTGGGTCCTTAACTGTCGGATAGGTAGGAGATTACGTCGTCTCCCTACATCAGCACACAACCTAATCTTGTGCCGCAAGCATCAGTATGAACTGTCAATCCCTTACCCGGCTCTGGCAACACTAGTACTAGTGCAGTAGTTAGTGTCATCTTCAACTATGTAAATGTGTCCTCGCACTCCTTTGACCAATTGAAAGATACATCTTTTTTCGTCAATTTAGTCATCGGCGCGGCGATCTTCGAAAGTCATTCACAAATCGCGGATAGTATCCTGCCAACCCTAGGAAGCTCATGATATCTGTCACCGTCTCAGGTGTCGGCCAATCTATGACAGCATGGATTTTACTCGGATCCACTGATATACCTCTGTCACTGATCACATGTCCCAAGAATTTGACTTCTGATAGCCAAAACTCGCACTTACTCAACTTAACATACAATTTGTGCTCTCAGCGTCATCAATATCTGCTTGAGATGTTGTCCGTGATCTTCGCGAGTCTTGTTGTAGATAAATATGTCATCAATGAAGACAATGAAAAATTTATCCAAGTACGCTTCAATACTCTGTGCATCAAGTCCATGAACATGGTCGGTGCATTTGTTAGTCTGAACGGCATCGATGTGAACTCAAATAACCCATATTTGGTGCCGAATGCGGTCTTAGGTATGTCGTCATCCCGAATCCTGAGCTTATAATAACTCGACCTTAAGTCGATCTTAGAGAAGACACAGACTCCGACCAACCGGTCAAATAAATCGTCGAATCTTTGGCAAAAGGTAACGATTTCGTACTGTCACCTGGTTCAACTTCCTATAGTCAATGCACATCCTCAAGGTACCGTCCTTCTTTTTATCGAATAGGACCGATGCTCCCCATGGTGATGTGCTCGGTGTATAAACCAATTCTTTTCTAAATCTTTCAGTTGAGTCTTCAACTCCTCCTCCTCCTTCCGTGACATCCGTGCGGCTCGCACTATCTATCGGTTGTATGCCTGGTACTAATTCGATAACAAACTCAATCTCTTTATGGGGCAATCCGGGTAGATCTTCCGGAAAGACATCGAAAAACTAACTGACAATTGGGACATCTTCGAGTCTAACCTCTGGGATCTCGGTTGACTCTACTATCCCTGCAAACACTTCCATATCTAAGGTCGTCTCCAATCTACCCCTAGTGGTCAGTAGTATACTCGCATCACCCGTGAAAATGAACTCTGGTATGTCGGGGATCCGAAAATTCACTATCTTACAAAAACAATCCATCCGAAGCGTGACATGAAGCTAACCAGTCCATGCCCAAAAGTGCATCGAACTCTAATGGCCCGTTCGCTTCACATTTTAGTGAATCCTAACACATGTGATTAATTTTGATGGGACTAACACATGAGTTTAGATAGTTTAGTCCCATTTGTGTATCTTGTTTGGTTGGGAGTTTTAAGGTTGGGATTAAATGAGGTTGTACATGTACATTTACCAAAATACCCTTGCATAAATAATACATCCTCACCTCATTTTCACACATTTTCGCCTCCACTGCTTGAATGTCTCATGGCCTCCATTACTTGAACGAATCCATGCCTCCAAGCTCGCACCTCACCTGCGTCAATGAATCGGCTCCCCTGGTGAAGAAGACGCCTCCTCACCTGGCCGATGGTACGCCTCCGTCTCGCCTCTCCTCACCAGGTTCATTCACGCATCCTTACCTTGTTCATTCACGGGTTCATCCTCTTCTTCCTTCCTTCCATCGCGAGGTAGGAGTTCGCTACGGCTATGATCTCCTACACGCATTCGCAGTGAAAGTGGCTACATCTGAGGTAAATTTTACTTGATCATTGATGAGAGTTGTTAACCTACAATAACACAGCATTAGGGTTTGGGTTGTTGTTGGTGAGCTACTGATGTGTTATTGTTACGGTTAAGGTTAAATTTCGAATGAAGAATTTCTGACCTTCTTTGGATCAAGAGAATGTAACTAGATGCATTTATTATTCTTTCTAAATGGCAGGAAAGAATAAGTTAACGATGCATAGGAAAATCTCTTAAGCGATACTTCATAGTATGCTTCAAGTCATGATAAAATTGAACTGGAAAGTGAAAAATTGAAACACAGCAAAAGAATAGTATGCACTGTCTTCATATCATTTACAAACTTTTCCAGAACATTTAAGTTCAGCAAATATTTGATTACACATGATTGTAATAACTGGCCCAGCCCCACACAAGAAACTCCTTTAACTAACATTATGTGGTGAGCAATTAAATATTTCTAACATTGGTTCTAGTTTAGTTAAATCGAACACTATTGTTGCTGATCTTTTTCATCTTAATCATGTTCTTCATGTGCCTAAAATTGCAAAATATCTTACTAGTGTGTCTAAATTTACTCGTGATAATATGAGTTCACTCCCAATTCTTTCTTTGTTAAGGACAATTTATTGAATAGGGTCTTGCTCAAAGGGGTCCTTATCTCTACTGTTGATCTTTGGTTAGTTACAGTTAGGAACAATTAAATATTTCTAACATTGGTTCTAGTTTGGTTATATCAAAAACTATTGTTGCTGATCTTTTCATCTTAATCATGTTCGTCGTGTGCTTAAAATTGCAAAATATCTTACTAGTGTGTCTAAATTTACTCGTGCTAATATGAGTTCACTCCCAATTCTTTCTTTGTCAATGACAAGGCATTGAAGAGGGTCTTGCTCAAAGGGGTCCTTATCTCTACTGCTTGTGTCCAACATCTCTTCCAAGTCCTGGTCATTTTCTTTCTATTTTGATTACTTCTTGTAATAATGCATTGTCTGTTCATACTACTGCTAATACACATTATATTTGACATGCTCGTCTTGGTCATCCTTCTGTTTATATTTTGAAAAATATTTTATAATTTTTGAACTCTATTTTATTAAAAATGTGTTTGTGTTTTTGCTATTCTTGCAAAGTAGCTAAAATGGGAAAATTGTCTTACATGTCTTGTCCTGTTACTGCTACACTCCTCTGGGGCTTGTATATTCTAATCTTTGGCGACCTTCTCCTTATCTTTCTTGTCAAAGTTCTCGTTACTATGTAGTCTTCGTTAATGCTTTCAGTCGAATTGCTTGGTTTTATCCAAATGAAAACCATTTTGATTTCAAGGTTGCTGGAGAAGAGAAGGAGATTTTCAAGCTATAATTCAACCACTTGAGCTCAATTGGATGATTAAAACCTATGTAATCTTCTTCTCCATCATCTACACTTTCATTTAAACCCATTTTAGTGCAATTATGATAAAATTGTTGTTCTAAGGTGATTTTAGTTACTGTGTTGGAGTTGATTATGTATGGAGAGGGTATGAAAATGTTTAGGTAGCCAAATTGGAGGGGAAATATAGAATTCTCGACTTGAGAATTATGTCCCAAAGGCCACATAGCGTGCTACCTGGAACGGTTAGCGCGCTAATCGTAAATAATAGCGTGCTACATCCTTTCCATATCACTTTATGTTATTTACATAGCGCACTAACAACAAACAGAAACCGAACATAAATGGTTGTTTTGGGATTTTTGACTTAATACATATCCCAAACTTGTACAAACATACTAAACATGTAAAATTGGATTGTATGGACTTAGAGGACCCTAGCTCGGGTATCAAGGAGCTAGTCGGGCCGGATACGGGAGTTCAAGGAAGTCAGAGCGCGGATTGAGGTGCGTAAAACCTTTGAGAATGCTTCACAGAATTCATGTTTTTGATTAATCGATATCGTATTTCATGTGTAACTGTTGTTGGGCACGCAATTTTCACTCCTATTCGATTTGTGTATATATTGATTGTGGCTAAATCGCTTACACAGGTTACTTGTGTTTAATGCTCGTGTCGACGGTAGTAGGATATACTTATGACCATTGGGAGGGATTTAGTGTGTTCCCTTGACTTGAAATAGCGTTTGAAGGGGTTCATCTGGTAACCGTAGTTGGGGTTTAGTCACTTTAAGCCTGTAAGTATATAGGTGGTTCCTACTCGATTTATTGATTACTAGTTGGTATAAGTCAGGGTTTTCTCGTGATTATATGTATGCTTACTGATTAATGCTTTATTTCTGAACTAGTTTAGTTGATACTTGTTGTTTATTTATTTCACGTTACTGCTTTTACTTGTCGTATGTTGCGTATATTCATGTGAATATGACATACTGTTGTCAGGTGTCATATTCGCATGTCTCGTAGTTTATCAGTTTTAATTCATGAATATTGTGTGGACGTATCTTTGATTTTACTCACTGACTCGTCACTATATTTGTTGGGTGACTAAGAGCAAATCCTTCGACGAGTAAGGGCAAGGGCAAGGAGGTACTGGGCGATTATCTCTTAGATTTTGGAGCTAGCTCATGTGTGATATCAGTATATATTTATTTTACTTTTATTAGGTTTTGGGGACCATATAACACTAATTACATGTATATGGAACTTTTGTTATACTTAACTCGCCTTAATATATACATGGTATCTTTTGTCGGGTTTTCTACTACTTAGGATTGTTAAACATTGCATAAGTTACTCATTAAAAGACTTATGTTGTAAAATTATAATATAACTTGATAAATTGAGTAATCGGCTAACCGAGTTATTAATACTTATGTAAAGGTTAGTTAGCATAACTAGTTTAGCTAAAAAGTAACAACTCGTTAGGTCACGGTTAGCGGGCCATGAACAAGGCTAGTTGACGTGGGATAAGTAACGGGTAACAAGGCACTCGTTTGGGGTTGTCATATACGAGGCGTCCCTCACCGCCCCGGGTGACGTGTCTCCGTGTACTCATCGCGGTGTACCATGATGTGAGATTCAAGGCTAGTATAAATGACAAATGCGTTGTAAGTAAATGCATAAAAATATTAATTAATTCAACAAATCCTACCGTAAAAAACCCCGAAAAAATATTGTATTATACTATGTAAAGTAACTACGCAATGTCATATCACTCCCCGAGTTCCCCAAAAGAATCAAAATATCAAAATAAAAACACACGTAATTTCTCAACCGGGGAGGTGGTCGCGTAAGATCATATACTTGTACTAGGATCTCGCACTCAATCATCGCAGAAGAAAATGGATGACGATCGGTGGCGGCGTAGACCTACGACGCACCGACACATGTAGCGCTCCTCGAGTCATTATCCACCGAGCACTCCTGATACATATGTTATGGTCTAGAATGCATAGACACGCATTGACACACAACGGAAAGTCCAGTGGGATAATTAACCAACCGTGCAAACAACGATAAGATAAGATATAGGAAAAATCACAAGGAATAACGGAAAGGAATGGAAATACGAAAGCAAAATAAATACTCAAGAGTTTTTTCATTGGGTTTTACAAACCTCACAACGCGCTCTCCTACCCCGTAATCAATCCCCGAGTCCAAGTCCACAGGGTCCTTGGTCGCCAATTGATCACCCGTGTCAACTTATGTCCATTTATCAATAATTTCATTTAGCATGACAATTTTCAACAATTTTTAGGCCATATTGCCTATTTCACGTTTTTCGATGCAAAACCCCGCAAAAAGTCGAGTCTGAAATATTCGAATATTTTATTTTTCATAGAAATTCATAAATTTCTATTTATTTTATGGAAATATATTTTTTTCAGAATTTTCTAAATTTTTTCCAGAATTTTCCAAATTTTTTTCCCAAATTTTTCCTTTCTTTTCTCTTTACTCTTTTTTTTTTTTCTGGTTTTACCATTTGGCTCTGGGTCGGGTCGACCCAGACGGGTCGGACCCCGACCCGGCCCGGGTTTGGTTTGGGTCGGGTCGGCCCAACCGGGTCGGACCCGACCCGGCCCTGGACCAGAATGGTCCAAGCTCGGCCCATGGGCCGAGCTTGGTAGGGGGGTGCACACACTCGTGTGTGCACCTTTTTCCCCGAATTGAACTACTGGTTCGATCGGGAAGAATTTTTTTTTTTTTATCTCTTCTTCTCCAGTGATGGGTTGGGGTGGCTCTCCACCCCAACCCCGGTGGAGCCGATGGCAGGGGAGGCACCCCCGCCATCCCACCGTGGCCATGGGGTCCGACCTCCATGGTCGAACCCCACTCTCCACCCAACTGTCACCCACCCGAATAAAAAACAATCACCACCCAAACTCACCTCAATCTCGCGTCCCTGCTGCTCCTCCTCCTCTCATTCTTCCCAGTTTCTCCTTCTCTTCTCCTCTCCGCGCTCCTTCCCTCTCGGCCTCCCAATTTTGATCGGGTGTATGTGTGAGAGTGTGAGAGATAGGTGTAGGTGAGGTGAGAGAAAAGGTGATAGTGAGGTATGGATAAGGATTGAAATGTTGACTTTTTGGCTTGACACCAAATCTTGACACAGCTGGGACACTCGCTCATTTTTCGGGCGTTTCGACGCTCGATTTCTCGTCCGGACCGCGATATACGAGTACCGCCACGTCACTAGCCGCCTAATACCATTCCATATTAGTTACTTTGTCAAATTTTTATATAATTTGTGTGTTTTAGTTTCCCCGACCTAATATTCGGTCCCGTCAACTACCCGGTACCCGCGTCGACACGCATATCGAGGCGAATACGGTTCTCACAATCTCGCACGTATTTTGATGCAACATACACACATGCGATGTATTTCAATAAATTTCACCGCAAATAAGCACCCAACACACAATACCTAGCGTACTTAAGTCTCTGTGTGTCCTAGCCTACCGCGTCGTCCACGTAGATCCGAGTTGGCGTCCACGTCTGTAAATTGAAGAGACATTTACAAAATGGGCCGTTACAAGTGCCCTACGTTTTGATATGCATCTCAAGGCATGCCAATACTTGATGTGCCCAATTATTTTGAATTAGCCTAAAGTTTGATTTTCCATTTTATGTTATATTCATCTTGATTCTTTTTCATTTTATTAAAGTTAGTATGATAAAAATTAGTGTACCCGTACTATGCATATTCGATACCCACGTCGACTCACTTTATGAGGCAATAACCCGTCATACTATCTCACTAGACATAACATTATATTTGCAAACATGTAATGATTTATGCCATACTAAATGAAATACACCGCAATAAAAGCAACCAATCCGACAATATATAACTAGTACTTATCGGGCAAGCCCCTGGCCTATCTGCGGCATCCACATGGATCTAAGCGGGCATCCTAATCTGTAAATATGTAATAATAATGGTGTTAATAAAATTGGTCATTACAGTACTTGTAATTGTATCATAGTTTGCATTGCATTTTATTATTTTTAGTCATGCATATATAGAGAGAGTGAGGGAGATAAGCTTGTTTCAAAGTCTGGTTTGCTTGAAACTAGGTTTCGGTTTACCTTTTATATCGTCTAGTGAGACTAGCGAAGTCTAACATCGACAAGTTATGTTTGTATTTCATGATCTCTTAATATTGTCTATGTACTATTTTTGGAAGATAACATCTGATTATAGTTAAAAGACAACAATAAAGTGGATTGCATGTCATGTTGACACATATATCTTGTTGTTTATTTAGAAATGCAATTATATGTCTTCATGTATCAGACTAACAATTGCAGGAGTACAGATCAATGTAGGAATTTATTTAACTAACATCTTCGAGTTATTTTTTATGGTGTTAGATTCTATATAAAGACAATGGACGAATGGATAAGATTCAAAGATTGTGGTGATTGTTATTGAAATTTAAAGTAAATTATTGTTTTAAATTGTTTAAATATATTGTTTTGGAGTTCTTGGGTTAAGTGTAGGGCGTGAAGTTTCATTGAATGGTTATAAGAGTCTCCTAAACTAGTTCAAAATACGTAGAGAGTTTATGTTTCAATTTTGGTCTATTTGAAATTGTATAGTTGTAATTAAGCTATCTGAGACTATAAGTTAGTTCATAAATTTAACTTTGTTATATATTGCGAACCGCGAGGAGTGTGAGTCCTTTTAGGTCTCTCCTCAATTCTGCTATCTATTAGGTGAATTTTCTGGCATGCCACTTTTAGGGGAGGTGCTGCCGAGATTTTATTTAATACAAATATGATTTTTTTTATTTGCTCCAATTGAGAAAAATCATTAATTGAGTTTCATTGAGGATATAAATTTAGTTTTAGAGCCTTATAAATGATTGAAATAATTATTATTTTGAGACCAAAGTTGAAATAATGGATTTGGCTGACTAGATTATTAAAGGATTAATATAACTTAGGTCGGTCAGTCATCTTAATAACTAGGGGGCTAAAACTTAGACTCATATGATCTTGCCTAAGTCACCTCAATTTAATTCAATCTACCCAAACCTTGTCGTTATGTACTAATTCTATACTCGACGTACGCACACATTCCTAGGTGAACCTCTACCGAAAGTCAACAACTATGGAGAAATAGATAAGCAGCATTGTTCATTAGATATAGGTAAATAATACACATAACAACAACAACAACATAGCCTTAGTCCCAAATTAATTGGGATCGGCTACATGGATCAAACTTTTTCATTGTGGTCGATTAAGTGCAATTGATGGTGAGCTTTCCAAACCATTCAAATCTCTTCTAATTAATGCATCTCATGTTAACTTTGGTCTACCCATACCTCGTCGAATTACTACAATTTCTATTGAGTCAAGTTTTCTAGTGGGGCATTTGTCGGCCGTCTTTGCAAGTGACCAAATCATCGCAACCACCCTTCCCTAATCTTTGTATCAATTGGTGCTACTCCTACTTGTCTTTGAATTTCTATATTTCTTATTCTATCTTTACGAATTTTACCACACATCCACTTTAAGTATCATCATTTCTGCAACGTTCATTTTATGTAATTGTTGTTGCTTTACCGCCCAACATTACTATAGAGCATAATTGGCCTAATTGTGGTTCTATAAAATTTTTCTTTTAACTTAGTAGGAACATTTCAATCACGAATCACTCATGTCGCACTCCGTCATTTCTTCCATCCAGCTTGAATTCTATGTGTGACATCATTCTCAATATTACCATCATTTTGTATGATTGATCCTAGATATCTAAAGTGATTCACCTTAGGAACTTCTAATTCCCCTAATTTTACCACTTCATCATCTCGATGTCTAGTGTTTCTAAACTCACAGTGCATGTATTCAATTTTCGTCCAACTCAACTTAAAGCCTTTAGATTTTAATGTATTCCTCCAGAGTTCTAGTTTCCTATTCATTCCATCTTTTGTTTCATCTACTAAGACAATATCATATGCAAATAGCATACACTATGATATATCCTCTTGAATATGCATAGTTAGTTCATTCATAACTAAAGTAAATAGATATGGACTTGAATTCAATCATTGATGTAGCCCTATCGTAATGGAAAATTCTTTTGTAGCTTCTTCAAATGTCTTTATACTCATCACTACTCCATCATACATATCCTTAATAGTCTCTATGTATCTAGCATGCACTCATTTTCTTTCTAGAATCCACCAAAGAACATCTATAAGGACCCTATCATATGTTTTTTTTTTCTAAATCTACGAATACCATATGAAGATCTTTTTTCTTTTCTCTATATTTTTCTAACAATCGTCTTACAAGGAAAATCGCTCCATAGTTGACCTCCTAGGCATGAAGCCAAATTGGTTCTCTAATATTGTTGTTTCTCTCATTAGTCTATTGTCAATTATCCTTTCCCAAAGTTTCATAATGTGACTCATAAGTTTAATTCTACAGTAGTTTGAGCAACTTCGAATGTCTCCTTTGTTTTTGAAGATTGGCACAAGCGTGATTCTTCTCCAATCCATTGACATCCGTTTTAATTTTAGAATTTTATTGAAAAATCTTGTTAACCAAGTCAATCTAATTTCTCCAAAGCATTTCCAAACCTCTATGGGTATTTCATCTAGGCCACATGTTTTCCCCATTTTCATCTATTATAATATCAACTTGGGCATCATTAAATAAACTCTCGAAGTAACTTCTCCATCTCTCCTTAATATCATCCTCACGCGTTAAAACATTTTGATTTTCGTCCTTAATATATCTTACATGACTTAGGTCTTGTTTCTTTTTATCTGTTAATTTGACTAGCCTATATATATATATATATATATATATATATATCATATATATATATATTGATTACCTAACCTTGTATATAGATCCTCTATGAAATTTGTTTTAGCTTGACTAACTATTTTTTAGCTTGTTTGTACGCATCTTCATTTTGATACTTAGGTATTTTCCTATACATCTCTCTTTTAGTCTTAATTGCTCGTTGGACATCTTCGTTCCACTTCCATGTTTCCTTCTTTGGTAGTCTCAAACCTTTAGATATACCTAATATGTTTGATCTCTCTCTCCTTATGGAACTACTTATTTCTAGCCACATTGTATTAGCATCTAAGTCAGATTCCAAATATTTTCCTTTAGTAGTTTTTCTCTAAACTATACTTGTTTACTATTTTTTAGATTCCACTACTTTATTCTATAGTCGCTAACTCTTTTATTCATATTATGTCATCGTTTTAGCTTAATATCAAGTACTACTAACTTATGTTAACTAGTAAGCGCTTCACCAGGTATTACTTTGTAGTCTCTACATTTTTTTCTATCTATTTTTCTTGTTAACTATTGACTTTTGTTATAACCACTACTAAAAGTAATTATATGTGACTCGCTCTTCCTAAACTAGTATTTGTTAAAACAAGATCGTATGCTGAAGCAAATTTTAAGATTGATTCTCCTTCTTCATTTCTATTATGGTAACTAAAACCTCCATGAACTTTCTCAAACCCATCGTTACTTGTCCCGACATGCCCATTTAAATCTCCTCCAATAAAAACTTTTCATCTAATGGTATGCACTGCATAAATCCATCCATATCGTCCCAAAACTTGCGTTTGATGCTCTCGCTTAATCCTACTTGTGGTGCATAGGCGCTAAGTATGTTAATTTTTCATCTCCAAAAAAAAATTTAACTAGAATCAATCTATCCCTCATTCTCTTAACCTCTACGACCTTATCCTATAATCATTATCCACCACAATTTCTACTCATTTCATTTTCTATCTATACCGGTGTACCACAATTTAAACCTTGTGCTTCTTATTTTTCTACTCTTTTCTCCTACCCATTTTGTCTCTTGGAGACAAGCAATATTGACTCTCCTTCTAATAATAGTATCTACTTGTTCTATTGACTTCTCTGTAAGTGTTCTTATGTTCCATATTCCTAAACAAATTTTTTCTCCTCATTGTGTTTGTTTTCCTTTTCTATTTCTATTTTGTCTAAAAGATCTAGTATCTGTATCTATGATTTTGTTTTTGTTTTCATGTTTGTTTTGAACTAGCTTCTTTGCCCACACACGTCCTTTGTGTGGGAACCGTTGCTCATTTTTCTTCACATCCGGATGACGATGCGAAGGAACTAGCTTATTTACCCAAACACGTCCTATGTGTGGGAACCCTTGCTCATTTTTCTTCACACCCAGGCGGCGAAGTGAAACACACCCTTGCTCATTTCTCACTACACCCAGGTTCCGATGCAGCGCACGTCGCTAGGTAGGAACGCCTCAACGTTTATATATGTTTGATCCATTTCATGGAATCTGACAAAAGTTTTACGTTGGTTGTCTACATATCACAACTCTCCTCCATTTTCCAAGAATGAAAAATAATCTCGGGCTTCCCTCACCCACTTTTCGAGTATGAAAAATGAGTTTGGGACATCCCTTACCCATTTTTCGGTATAAAAATAGGTGTCAGAGTCCTCCTTTATCCGAACTTGTGACCGGCTATGTAACGCACACGGTGTACAACGTAGGTGGAGTTAGATAAATAATACACAACATCAAACAAATATAAAATACATCGGTGTCAACTCCTGAGGGTTGACCAAGTAAGCCATGTCATCATAAGTCCCTATCAGAGTCTTGCGGTGACACTTGGCAAGAATTAGAAATTTAGGGTCGTTACAATAACTCCCCTAAGGGTGGGAAAAATATCTCTCACCATTGAGTGTAAGTTGAGAGATAACTTGCAGGGAAGTTGATCAACTAAACAAGATTAGTTCCAACTCCCCTCCAAATTATGTCCCGAGAGTTAACTCCACCCCTAACCAAACATGGCCTAAGTTTTAATACATACATGGCTCTGTTTGGTTCATTTTTTAACAATTTTGTGGTTGAGAAGGGTGATGTGTGTGTAGACAGGAATGATATGGTGTGTGGGAGGTGAAGACAAAATTGTAAAAAATAAAATATCAAGGTGTTTGCTTATAGTGAATGTCCGTAGTAAGTCACTTTAGCACTATCCAAATTAAATTAATATAGTTCTAAAATAAGTTGGGCTGAATTAGTTGTCAAGTGCATTTGTATATGGCGTGACACTGTGACCTATTGTCTTTTTTTTAAAACAAAAATATATATATATATAGTCGAATTAGGACATACACTAGTTATAACTTGTAACTTTTTAGTGAATCACCTTGACGCATACAATGGCTACATACTGGTCACAATCTGCTAGATAGATTTGCAATCGATGCGTGTTGCGAATATCAAAGTATAATCCAATGGAAGACAATTAAATCAACAGTCTCAAATAAGATCACAATTGAGTAGGCCTTCTAGTTTCTAACACTTACTGTAACAGCATAGATTTTTGTTGAATTAGTGAATCACCTTGTACATTCAGGAATTTAGAGTTGAGTGAATTTTAGCCAATACAGGGCACAAGTAAGACCAGCTCATTCAAAGTTTTGAACCCAAAAATTACAAGACCCATACTCTATGTAGCTTCCAGTCCAAAAAAATGCAGCTTCAGAAAACTGAAAAAGAACCAGAAACCCAGTAGATTGACATGTCGTCGCTGTGGTGTGACTATGTGTATGCTTCTGTACGTATATTATTTACACTTGTAAAAATCTCACTGTAAGTCCAGCTTGATTCGGAAAAAGACGCCTATGCAGTGCATAATACTACTCCTCTACTTCTGCTGTCGCTTATTCACATTTAGCCTTGTCAACTACTTCTCTACTTCTCTATATTTTCATCCATGGAAGGAGATATCTGTACGTAATCATCATGATACCTCTTCTCACACATGTCGGGCATGATCTAAAATTCATTGTCCTTCTCGCTTGAACTCCCACATTCCTTGTGAACTCCCATGCCGTTTCCTGTTGTCTCCACGGGTATCTTCAAAGGAAAGAACCGTTTCAAAGAGCGATCATATGGTAAAGGAGGAGAGAAGTAATCTAGCAGTGATGGTTCCAATATCTCAATGGTTAATTACCTTAGATTCATTCCCACCATCCAAAACAATCCCCTGATCTTGTGCCGCGGTTTCATTTTCCTTCTCACCCAAAGAACTTCCACATTGCTTGTGAATTCTCACGCCTTCTCGTGTTGTTTCATCAGTTGTCTTCAAATGAAAGAATAATTTCATAGAGTTAAAAATGAAACAATCAACATGGTTAAGGAGGAGACAAGTAACCTAGAGATGATACCATCTTTATGCTTACCTTAGATTCATTCTCACCATCCAAACCAATCCCCATACTTAGTGCCACCGCTTGGTAGACTGGAGATAGTGTATTTGCCAGGGTAAGCAGACAATCCCTGTGAAGCAAAAACTTCATCAAGGTTGAGCCAAAAACCCAAACATGCAACTTCATCAAGCAGTAAAAGTTTAGAAGACATATGAAGGTTGGAATTCGGATAGATATGAAGTATTGATTGATTGAGAAACCAGATCTAAGATAAGATAGAACTCCCCATGTCAAAGGGACCAAAGTTCCCAAACGAAAAAGCTAGCAAAGCTTGTTGAAACCGTTATCTATGCGTATAAGCATGCAGAGTTTTCAGGGAGTAATGGGAATTTTTTTTACACAAAGTAATGGAACTCAGAATAAGTCATTTCATTTGTTTTTATAATTGGATTAAAGATCATGTGCACCAAACAATTAGTAATCTGCTTTTTATTTCCCAAGACTTAGTTTTGTTTAATAGGTTACTGCATTGTGAATTTCTGATTTCTGGAAATATTTGCAACCAACATAGCCTCAATCCCAAATATTTGCAACCATTTAATGGAAATATAATTGGTAATTTGGTAATCGAATGCAAACTTTACCTACAAGTCAAAAGTCTCCATAAATAGGAAAGATTTCAGTGAAAAAATGCTTACTACCCATAGGCAGCTGCCATGACACTTGATGCAAAAAGTATCATATAATGTTTGCTGTTCAAGAATAATGCATCATTTGGGAATTCTTAAAGTAAAAATCAAACAACAACAATAGCATAGCCTCAGTCCTAAATTAACTGGGGTGGGCTACATGGATCAAACTTTTCAATTGTACTCGATTAAATGCAATTGATGGTGAGCTTTTCAAACCATTAAAATCCCTCCTAATTAATGCATCCCATGTTAACTTTGGCCTGCCCCTACCTCGTCGAATTTCTACAGTTTCTATTGAGTCAGGTTTTCTAGTTGGGCATTTGTAGGCCGTCGTTGCAGGTGACCAAACCACCGCAACCGCCCTTCCCTAATCTTTGTATCAATTGGTGCTACTCCTACTTGTCTTTGAGTTTCTATATTTCTTATTCTATCTTTACGAGTTTTACCACACATCCACCTAAGCATCCTCATTTCTGCTACGTTCATTTTATGTAATTGTTGTAAAAGGAAAGGGGATGAATATTTGATGGTCGCAACATGGTTAAAACGTTACAGAAAAGGAGTTGCCATAAAGTTTGTTATTCATGGAGACAACAATCCTTCCAAACCTTTTAAGCAAAAGATTTTAAAATCTTCAAAGCATTGAATTTAATTGATCAGCCATTATAGCGGACTAATGATCTCCAATGATGAAACGCTCTTTCTAGTTCAAGGCTCTAATACCTCTTAATGCAGGTTCAGTGTGCCGAGAAATGGATTCTAAAGTTTATTCTGAAGAAAAGGATTCTAGAGACAGAAAAAAGGCACAATCAGAACATTTTAGCCACTTGACATAAGGGTCTAAGGCAATTTGCGCCATGACAACCTTCCTCTTCGTACGAGTGAGGAACAGGGGAAATTGGTGATTCATTCTCACCGATTAGTTTGAAGGTTCTGCCAATTATTATGTCCCTAACTCCCTAAGCATTGTCAAATAGAATAGTTAAGAAAAGAACGCCAATCTTCAAAGACATAATCACTAATATGAATCAGAACATTTTAGCCACTTGACATAAGGGTCTAAGGCAATTTGCGCCATGACAACCTTCCTCTTCGTACGAGTGAGGAACAGGGGAAATTGGTGATTCATTCTCACCGATTAGTTTGAAGGTTCTGCCAATTATTATGTCCCTAACTCCCTAAGCATTGTCAAATAGAATAGTTAAGAAAAGAACGTCAATCTTCAAAAACATAATCACTAATATGAGCAACTAAAGTTGCACACAAAATCAGAAACTGATAGTAGGTTGAGATTCCGTGGTGTGAGGACAGGGAGATTAAGCCCATCACTAGAGTAAACATATATTTGACTGGATGGCATACGTCAAGATGATCAAGAAGGGACATTTATAAATGAAAAACCAATGCAAGAATTCAAAGAAGTTCTTTGAAATCCATGCAAAAGATGCATATACTTTACTCCCAAAGCACTATTACTAATATAACGAGATACTTTTATTTTGTTCTATAATTTGGATCCCAAAAACTAATTTCTGAAATCTCTGGAATACCAAACACCAAGAGACACATGTTACCAAATCTGAAATACAACATCTAATCTAAAAATGTAAACAGTCACAAACTCTTCCAGTGCACTTTTTCCAAATGTATAGATCATAAATGAATAACGAACAAAGAACAAAACATCAAAAGAGATGTAAAGCGAATAACTTATCAAATCACAACTCTTACCTGTCAGCGATATCAAACTGAGCCGCAAGATGTGAAACGACAGTTTGCAACCATGAATCGCACTGAAGCGCGATCTGCAAAAGCCAGTCACTAAGCGGCACCGTGTCATCTAGCTTGCAATTGACCCCCGGAGCAGGCTCAGGATGGTCCGGAGGAGGCACATCTGAAGGTGAAGGTGGAAAAGTCACTTCCCAGGCTACACCATCAGAATCGACACAAAGCAAGCAATCTATCTCTAAACAACAACAACAACAACAACAACAAAGAAGATCTACAGTTTAGTTAAACACTCAATTGAATTAGATAAACAAGGACAACAATGCGGTGCCCAAATCAAGAACCAAAACCCTAAATCAAGAACATCAATCAGTCTAACTTACCAGGATCACAAAGGGCCACAAATTTCTCCGCATCTGAGACCAGGAAGACAGAAACCCGATGAAATCAAGCGAAATAGAGAAAACCCAGATGAAATCAAGCGAAATGAAGAAAATCCAGATGAAATCAAGCGAAATGAAGAAAACCCAGATGAAATCCAGCGAAATAGAGAAAACCCAGATGAAATCAAGCAAAATAACGAAAACCCGGATGAAATCAAGCGAAATGAAGAAAACCCAGATGAAATCCAGCGAAATAGAGAAAACCCAGATGAAATCAAGCAAAATAACGAAAACCCGGATGAAATCAAGCGAATTAGAGGAAACCCAGATAAAATCCAGCGAAATAGAGAAAACCCAGATGAAATCAATCGAATTAGAGAAAGCCCAGATGAAATCAAGAAAAGTAGAGAAATCCCAAATCGAGAAAGAGAGGAAGAAATGCGAATACCAGCAGTGAGAGCTGCGATGAATCCACTTCTTCGATAGCATATTCCCACGAAGTGTCGGTAGACTCGGCTGAGTGAGCGAGGCGAACCCATCTGAAAATACTAACCAAATCACTCAACCAAACTCTCTCTCTCTCTCTCTCTCTCTCTCTCTCGGTGGACCCACTCTCTCTCTCTCTCTCTCGGTGGACCCACGAACTCTGTATTTATTAGCGAGCCAAAGAGGGGCGGCACGGTGGAGCTGCCACGTGTGTTTCTAACGAACTTTCAGTTACGACAACTATTGAAATATTGGTACTAACTTTCATTAGTGTACTTTCTATTTGGTCTAAACTTTTGAGTGTTATATGCATTTGGTTCTTAAATTTTGAAATTTATTTATATTTTTTGAAAAAATTAATTTTTTTAGCTTTTGTTGGGCCATGTGAGTCATTCGATTCAATAATATAAACTATTTTACTCTTTACATGATTAGTCGCGCAGTACTTCTGTTACTTACGTCGGCAGAATTTAACACTTTAAATGGCGAAAAAATTAAGCGTAGATTTTTGTGAAAGTTCAAAGACAAAATGTGTAGTAATGAAAGTTTATGAGACAAAAAGTGTAAGAAACACAAAGTTTAAGGATCAAATAATGAGTTTTGCCTTTTTTTTAGAATCAATTAATTTCACAAAAAAAATACTAAAATGACACTCAAGTGACACCTTGTGACGTGCGTGTGAGGGTCTGCATACATGGGAGTCATGTGAGCCATTGTGTGTGTTTCAAAATAAATGTCGCGTGTGTTATACACCAAAAAGTATTTTACACATTTATTTTTACATGAAGCTTATATGCTATGCCGCTGATGTGTTATTCTAGCATTTTTCATTTCACAAACGAATTGTTCCTTACTAGGTATAGGTTCCATCGGTCCATAAAGTGGATTCTGTAATAGGTTTGAGGTGCTTTTTGGATCATTGTTGCGGAATGGTACGCTTTAGGTTAGAGATGTCCGCCCAAAAAAAAAAAAAGAAAAAAACTTCTCGAGCAGTGTGTTGATGCAAGACTAAGTTGGGGATGTGATGTATGGGTTCCTAACAATAAAATCACATAGATGTGACCACTTCTAATAAAAAAATAATTAATTAAATCAATGGAATTAAACATATATATAATGATAAACTAGCTGTACATCTCAACCAAATTATTGAGATGATAGTAAGTGTTTCCTTCGTGTGGCTAATCTAATTAATTTTGCAATAAGACTTTTTATTCGGTTTCCGCATGATTTCAGGGCAAATCCATATTGACTAATTCACATTAAGACATGATCAAGCTAAGAATTTGTCGTTGCTGTTGGTAAAATATCACTTAGCAATAATCAATTGGGCCTAATAGTAAGAGCGTTGGTATTATTTTTTTTATGAAAGAGAGTGTTTGTATTAATTAAGTGAGGTCTTGAATTTGAATCCATCCCCATTATTAGAGTCTGCCCATTCCTTACAATTTGACTGCACCAATATCAGCTCTATTATTTTATTCTTCCTCTTCACCCATTTTCTATAGTAATTTTTAGAACATGTATATAGCTATTGTTTTTTAACCGTATCTACATAGCATTCGTCAGGACACTATACTATTGAGCCAACATAAACCTCTAGTCCCAATGTTTAGTGTCTAATAAGGAGCCCGTACAAGAACTTTTACCAGACTATATTCATGCATCATGCCCTTCATAGAGACTTTCTTGTTTTACTTCAACGCCTACGTAGGGGAAGCAACAATTAATTATATGTTATGAAGCATTATAAAATCAAATGCAAACGTTGCATTAAGTTAGCTTCTTCAGTTGTACGCCTCCTAGAGTCTTGAAACTTGTACAAAACATATATATATAACGATGAAGATTGAGTTGAAGGAATGAGACTCGACATGCCTTAATTGAGGTCTTCAGTTCAAGCCTCAAAGTTAATACAGTTGTAGCATAAGCCGGGTCAAATTAGTTAAGGGCAGTCTGCTCCAAATAGACGAGACCATCCAACGAAAACGAAGAAATTAAAGTACTGCAAACAATAAAATTAAATTATGGCAATCTTCCTAAAAAAATAAAAATAAAAATAATAAAAAAATGGCAATCAAATAAGCATGTGGGAAGGGCTGATATTCTTGACAGCTAAATTATGAAGCAGATAGCATTATGCATTGACTAACTGCAATTAATATTCATGTTAAAAAACATGAGAAGGCCAAAAAACCAAAATACAAAGAACAACCAAGCAGACAAAATTATATGGGGCAAACCATCAAAAGCTAAGCTTTTAGATGCTAACAGATATATTGTACATCTAATTACAAGAAACCTTACAATCAGTCAGTTGAGTGGAATTCTTGCAGGAAGGCACACGCCGAGTGCTAAATCTTTGACATACATGCCTTCGCAATTTTGAAGTTTCAGAAGTGTCCGTGAAGAATTCAGAGAGCATCTTTTTTGAGCCTCTGTTAAGCACCCGCCTAAAATGTGCTCCAACCAATCTTTTATAGCACAAATTCCATTTGATATCCATGCAGCAGCGAGCAATTGTTCCATAACTTCGTAATCGATCTCCAGCAAAACTTCTGAACAAACTGTACTTATAAGGATGCTGCTTATCTCTTTCAATATATTGTTGGCAAGCGTGTCAAAATCAAATGGCTTGAAGAGTAAAGTTCCATCCATTTGATCGATGAGGTCCTCTAACCAAAGTTTTGAGTTTTCAGATATACACTCACTGTCACTGCTCTTAGAATCTGAACATTCTTGCTCCATCTCCTCTATGGGTAGGTTCAAATCCAGGCACTTGGATGTCTTGGGTGGTGGTTTCATAAACTCCAATTTCTCATCATGCCCTTCTAAGTCACCAATTCCTGATCGTTTCCGTTTGTTTAATTCAAAGGAACCTTTTCTTGATGTTACTCTGACTTTGGAAGTTGGGTCTCCTATGGATTTGACTTCAGGAATGCAGTCAATCAAAATCTGCATTTCCAAGCGTCGAGCTTCTGAAATTCTCTCCTCTTTAAATTTCGCAAGGTCCTTTTCAAAAGAGGTACTCTCCTTATTATCCTTCAAGACCCCGGCCGTTGTCAAGAAGATTGAATTATTGATGCTAATCTCTCTTCCACGTGTATCTTGAAATTTGCCAGTTATAATAGCTTGGGACAAGCTTCTCTGAGCAAGCAAATCTGCCTTGTCGATGTTTTCAAGAAAAACGACTGAAGGAGGTTTCTTAATAATTTCGTCCGCTATGATGTCAACAACTGTCTTCCCTCTATGTTTGACATCATAACCGCTAATTTCATGGCAATCGAGAATTGTGTTTGAATGAGTACTTCCATTCTGAGGACTTAGATCAACACATATAAGGTTATGCCTGCTGCCAAAAATTATCTCTGCAAGGGCTGCAGCTATTTTCTTCTTTGCTATCCTATCAGGCCCAACGAAACTGAACCATATATCTTGTCTCGTACTTGGCCTACGACGCCTTTCATCGTTCCCTGTTCTGCACCTAGCTATAGTTTGACAAATCACATGAATGGCTTCATTTTGCCGACCAACCTTTTCAACTAGGCATCTGTAGAGTGCTTTGAAATCTTTCAGTTCAACCTGACTGCTTAAGTCAGGAGAACAACCAGATGAAGATCGAATTGACGGATTCAAAATATTAGAATTGAGCGCATCGACCTTGGAAGGAAGGCAACCTGAGATGTCCATAAGCCTCTCTTTATGACCCTGAAATGAGGGTTTATTAAGTTCCTCAGTGCTGCTAGGTGCATATATCGTTCCCAACCCCAAATCTGTAGCAACTGACACGGGGGAGGAAGGTGACATGTCACGGCTAGGATTGCTCAAGCGAGAGGTACTACATTCGGGTAACTGATAGGACTGCAACTGAAGGCCTTCACTCTTTGATCGCCTTCCCTCAAGTTCAGAAGCACTATTATCACTCCTAGCTTCGGAAACCACTGGCTTTGGAATCTCCTTTTCCATTAAAGGAAACTTTTGCAACCCTGTTGACATGATCGGGAACACATTTTCACAGGCGGTTCCCTTTACGGTCTCATTTACACTACTACTGATGTGGGTATCAACTTTGACAACAAACGGGAAGCCTGTGGTACTATGAAACATTGGAGATCTGACCTGATAACTCCCTGCTTCTGAGACAGAGACAGAGGGCCTGTGGTTAAGCCGTCGACAAATATCAATCCACTTCCTTTGCAAACCAGCAATTTTAGCATTTAATACTGTACCATCATCTTTGGCCTGCACTGAAGGGATGGATAACAGTTTTTTACATGAATAATGCAACTTTTCAATTCAATTCAACTACATATAATAATTATCGATATGGTGGTTCATTAACCCAAAACCATAGGTCCACATCCATTGAACAAGGAAATTATGGTCAGCAAGGAGAATCAAGATAATTTTGTTGCGATTCACACCTTTGCAATATTTAGGTCGATGTTAGCATTGACCTCGGCCATCTGCAGCCATGAAGGCACATTTTCTTGGTACTGATCAGCAACTGATCGACTGCATCCACCACTCAAAATAGTGGAGACTTCCTGTTCATATTTCTCATTGCATGCTCTACAACGAGATAGTGATTGGTACGGGCTGCTGCTGAATGGTTCCTTGAAATCGGAGGGAGAAGAGAAAAAACCACCAAAAGGTACAAATGACTCCATCAAGCTGAAAGAATATCATGATCACAGAACTGTGAGACCCAATTGGCATGAACGGTCGGAGGGCAAGGCAGACATCCCCCTTACATTCGAGATTATTATAAAACCAAACAGATCTAAGGGAACACAGTAAATTCTACGAGAATCACAAAGTGAGGTTGTGTACTATAAAACTGGCATTAGCAAAACAGGAGAGATCAAATTGAAAAATTCAAGACACATGAGCTGATCTCAAGCAGCAGGGATAGATACATTAAACCAAAACCTTGAGTTCTTCTCAAGACTCTCATTGATAATAATAAATGGGCCCAGTACCCTAACTCAATCTTAGGCCACCAAATAGATTTACAGCCTTCCCTTACTGCTATCAAACAGCAGTTAAGAAGACAAATACAATAGCACCCAAAAAAAAGAAGACAAATACAATATAAAAATGTAGAAGGAATAGTAAGGAGAGATACCACAGCCTCATTGGTGCAATTATTATAAAAAAAAGGCAAAATTTGCACTACTGACTAGACAAACTACCGCTGTGTGGATGATAGAGCTAATATTTATTCATTTGATGAAATTTCTTCATCCTGTTAAGAGCCATGGAAACAAAGAAACCCGTATGCATCTTCAAGGCAGAAACACCAAGGAGAGATACTATAATGTATTGTCTCCACAAACACAATTTCATTCTGTAACTTCGACTATAATATGTGATAGATAACTATGAAAAGAAAAAGAAGCCACATTCGTTGACCAAAGACTTCAAAAAGAGAACAAAAATTGTTTCACCAAACTAAAGTTACTAAATAATTCAACATTCAACAACTCAAGTCAACTGCTATAAAAGCAAAGAAAGACAATACTTGGACTAAAATCCTAAAGAAAACATTTTTTTTTTTTAAGAAACGATAGGAAACTCGTGCAAAAGAGCACATACCCCAAGCACAAGGCTCTCATCGTGGTAGGATCCAGGAACGGGTGACGAACACAGCTTTATTTCCGCAATGCGGATAGGCTGTTTACAGACTCGAACCAATTGAAACAAATCATGAGTTTTATGTAATGATAATAAATCAGATCACCAATTGCATCATACAAGTCTCATAACCCTGACATGATAACTCTGCAATTCCAGATCAATATAGAATCCAGATAAGATAACTCAGTACCTATACAAGTATGAGGTTTGAAACCTATTCATTAAAAGAAGAAGAGTGGACATGACTTAAGCGGTTTAAACACCTATATGAATTTATACTCGGAGATCAGTCACAACGCTGTAGGAAGTAAGAACCATTATGATGAAAAGGAACAACATCTAATTATTCATCACCAAAGTGCATATCAACAAATTCCAAAAGAACAACAAACCACAAACATACGAGAAAAAGAAAAGATCACAAAAATTGTTTTCTAGTGCAAAATACGATTCCCAGGAAGTAAGATCATTTACTTGTAGTCCTATGGACCAAAAATAAAAAATGAAGGAAGCAAAAAACTGCATGCCCTGCAAATTAATTTCTTCTTCATACGAAATGAATGAAGCAATTCAGTTACACTCACACCTTACAAAAACTGTTCGAAGAAGCCTATTAAGTATCATTCCATTATCACCAAAACCATCGTTCCATCAACATTTAGTACGTTAAAGAAGAATTAACCAAATCAACAACAAATCATATAAGAGGGAACTATGAAGGCTCAAGAGATTTTGTCCGATGATCTATCAGGAGATCGAGGCTTTTCCATGGGCCTTTCCATACAGCCTAATATAAAGCAAAATTTCACCATTTTCCACCACTTTATATATAAAATATCTTCATGAAACTTCTTTATCAGCACTTTTCCTAGTAATTGAATATAGAGTTAGCTCTTCAATTTACAATCTCAAATTAGACCAAATAAATCCTATCAATGAGATTTGGTGGCACTCAAGTACTCCAACCCGCATCGACCATATTGAGTTTTCTCTTATCAGAGATCTAATAAGCTAATCAAACTGTAACCCATGAAAACATGTAAGACCTCCACAAGAACAATATACCAAACACTCAAAATAGATCACTATAATACAAACCAAGCAATTGGGCAATGAAAGCACAAATTTGAAGGACCAAAGTAGTAAAAATCAGTTCACTAAAACGCGCATACCTTGGCGGTCGAGAGGGAAATCCCCCATTGACTGACGAGGGTGATCTAACAGAACCGGTGATTGGCAAAAGCTGCAAATCCCAATCCTTTTCTATCGATGGAAAGCTATTCAAGAACTTCAAATACGCCTCGTAATTCGCCGTAGCTCCAATCAACCACAATTTCGCGCGATTTCGCTCCAACAACTTTGTCAATTGAGACACTACAAAGCTCATACGGTCCATCACAGCAACAGCAGCAGCAGCAGCAGCAGCAGCTCCACCACCACCACCACCATTACTACCCACCAACAATACCTTCAAATCCCCAAAGCTCACAACCACCCCACAACTCTCCACCATCCGATCAACCTCGTCGATCCTCGACCGCAACAACACTTCACTCCCACTCCCCACAAACTCTCCCACCTCACTCTCCACAGACACAAACCTCACCTTCCCAATTACCTCCCCGGCAAAACCCCTGTCTCCAACGCGGCGGCGAACCCCCTAACCGCCTCCCCCGCTAACCCCCCAACCAGCAACGGATTCCTCTCCTTCTTCCTACACATAATCTCCCCAATCCTCCTACAATTCTCTCCCCCAATATCACCCCCAGTCCCCGACACCGCCGCCGCGGCAAAAGGGAAACTGAAGCTCCTCCTCATGAAAACCCCCTCCGTCTCATCGAAATTGCACAGAAACATGGGCGGGCGGCGGGGCCTCTGGAGCCGCATCAACGGCGGCGGCCGCACAATCGCCAGCTTCACGTCGCAGCTCCGAAACCCCGCCTCCCCGAAAACCCTGCTCACCACCGGATCGTCCAGAATGGAGAGTATGAGCTGCTGCAACTCCACCTTCACGCATGAAATCGACGAAGACGGAGAAGTCGCAGAAGAGGAAGACGGTTGCTGAGGCGGAGGCGGAGGCGGCGGCGGCAGTTGGTGGTGGTGGTGGTAGAAGTGGAAGGCGTCGGGGTGGCGGCGCTGGTTGGCCTGGGATCGCTTGATGGCTGCCATGAGGGAGTTGGAAATGGGTGGCTGGTGCTGTTTTTCAGGACCATCATCGGAGGAGGCGGCGGAGGAGGAGGAGGAGGAGGGGAGACGGTCGAGGGCGGCGGAGAAGCAGAGGTCGAGAGCGCGGAGCTGGAGGCGGGGGAGTAGGCTGCGTTGCGGGCGCGGGAGCAGGCGTCGCGGAGGGCGGAGGAGGTGGGGAGGTGGAGGAGGGCGAAGAGGGCGTGGAGGAGGTGGTCTGAGGGTGGCTGCGCCGCCGTGCCACGCTCACCGCCTCGTCTAAAGCAGCTGCCGCCTCCGGTGTCAAGCATTGGCGGGCGGTGGGGACAGGTGTGGGCATCGCCGCCGGAGGATGTCAAGGGCATAAATAATACTCCTCCCCAATTCTGTTGGCGCGATGATTGAGACGATTGCTTGCCAAAACTCAATAAAATATTCGGCCCTCACCTTTAAATATTTAAAAAGAGAGAGGGAGAGAGAGAGAGAGGGGGGGGGGAGGGGCTGCCTACGTGGCGATTGAGTTATAGACTGGTGAGTCTGCTTTCCATGGTGGCCGTTGATGGTGGTCGTGAGTTGGGTGATTGGACGGCCTTGTGGTACGATGTCGCATTTTATGTGGCACTGCTCAGCCAAATACGCGGGACACTATTTGTTTCGTTCAACATATAGGAAAATACGTTTTAAAGTGGTGGGTTTGACAAATAGAAACTTAGGTGTTATTTTATCATATCCTTTTCAATGCCTTTTCATCTATGGTTTTTGTGTCAGTAGAATGAAATTAAGAAAATTTGGCTTAACAACCGGTGGTTTCAGCAGGGAGGGACTCGGTTCTTTTTAAAGTATAGTCTCGATTTGAAGCTTAGTAGATGAAGTAGATTAATCTAAACTTAATTTGAAAAATCGCGAAAGGTAATAAATGATGTGTAAATTGGGGCCAGATGTCACACGCATCCATGAGACCATTACCATCTTCAGACTAAAAAACGGTTTACAGATTTTTGGGTTTATTAGGAACTATAGCTATTAATTTATTGCTTATGATCTTAATTACTTAAGTGAATAAGCAACAAAAAAAAGGAAAGAAGGTGATGCTTATGAAAATCGCAATTATAAAACATTTGAAGTTGTGGATAGTTTTAAATGCCACACATTTTACAACAACAATAACATTTAAATTCCATGGTAAAAAAATAAAAATCAATCCCAAATTAATCGGGGCGAAATTAAAAAATATCAAATGAATACCAAAATTATTTGTTTAGTGACACATAAGTAATAAAAATGAAGATTATGTACCAAACAAGCATTAACTCACAACTTAAAAAAAATAAATGAAAGGAGCTAGAATAGTAGCGTAACTTTCATAAGACATGCATACAAGTGAGTAAGTCTCTTCGATGTGTCTTGAGATGCATGTGCATATGTATCTCAGCAAGAATGAAGAGACTCAGAGACATCGTACCCGACCTACATTGCATGCTCGATTTGCATGTCACACTAGCATTTAATTCTTAAATGAAAACTATAGTCTATAGATTTGCAGATCACTTGGGTACTTAAAAAGTGAAACCCCATAAAAGGAATAAACATTATTTGGGCAAAACCAAAACAAGGCAGGGAGATGACTAAAATGGAGTTGATCATGAAACACTCAACACCGCATCAATGATACGGCCACGTGCCAGTCACTGGCGTGTCTAGTACAAATTATGAATAAAAGAAAGCGACACGTGTCAATCAAAAGGAGGCAGGACGAGGGGCACCAAATAGTTTAGAGGGGAGCATTGACATAGCGACAACTATGTGCGTGTAAATATCTACACAATCTCTACTAATGCTCACAGTGCGTGGGAGGTCTAGCTTTAGAGAGAAAGAGATGGGTGTGCCGTGTGGACTGGACTGGGCTTATAATGCGGTGGACCAAACAAGTCAACTTCAAACACACAGTGTCAGTCAGTCAGTCACTTAGTGAGAAAAAGTTTAGGTATTTGTAGAAGTTTAGAGAGAGGAATAATGATAAGTGATGAAGTGGTGGTGGGGTTGCTGGATTATGAGGCCCGGTCTCATTGCCACACACGTACCCATCATTCTTCTCTCCCCCCACTCCCTTCCTTATCATGCCTTTCTAATTTCCTTACGTTTTATAATAAATATAAATATAATTGCATAATTTATTACAAATATTTTATTTTCGTATTAAGATTTTTTTTTATATTCATATTTTATTCAACACCATATATAACTAGTATATGTACAAAAAAGTCATGTCATCATTATAGGAGGAGTCTAATTCGCTTGCCTACAAACTTTAAATTTCCAAAAAAATAAAGCTTCCAACAAAAAAAAAATTAACTTTTAACTAGAGAAAAAAAAAACTTCTAATCAAAAAAGAAAACTACTTATGATAAATATTTTATTTTTTATCAAGAATTGTTAATGGTAAAGTTATCTAAACTTGAATATTAAAAATTTATTCAAATTAAATAAATGTCAAAAAGTTTTGAAAGGAAATGTTGCGATGGCTCCACTATATAGTATTTAGCTTCGTCCCTTTTTAAAAAAAATATAACTAAAAACATTAATTGACGACCTAGTTATTAAGTAAGATCATTTTAATAATATTATGTTATGAGTGTAACATAAAGATATTATTTTAAAAATAGAATTTTAATCCACTGGGTTATTTAGAGAGTTTAAATTTAAATATTTATAAATTATTGTATTAAATAAATAAATATATAAAAACTTGATTATCCTTAAAATGGAGGCTTGGAATTAGAATTTTTTTTGTGGCATGCATGAAAAAAGAAAAGTAATTTTGAGACAAAGGAAACGGTAGTTGCAAAGTCAATGTAAAGAATATTGATTATTATTTTACTTAATTTTTTCTATTATATATTTATATATATTTCGTTTCTTATATGGTGTTTAGCATTTACCCATATTCAGACATTGTCGGTTTGTATACAGGGGGTGACCCTTCCAACCCAATTTTCATCTATGAAACTTGAACTCGAGAATTTGCTTAAAAAAAATTAAGTACTTTATCACTCAGACTAATTGATCATCGATTAACATCCTTTACAACCAACATCATTTTAATCATAAACTTCACATATAAATAAGCACGTATATAACCAACTAGTGGAGCTATTAATAATAATAATAATAATAATATAATAATAATAATAATAATATAATAATAATAATATTAATATTAATATTAATATTAATATTAAATTAATATTATTGTTATTTATTATTATTACTACTACTAAGAATCTTCCAACTCTTAATTAAACAAAATCTTATTATTCGTAGGCTTTAATTTCTATCTCCAAAGAGGTTTTTGATGGCATGGTTTTGCTTTTGGTTTCTTCTCATTTGTCATTTTTTCCTTTCCGTCACTTCATTTTATATTCAATTCACACTATAAAAAAATATTACTTTTTAAAATAAAATATTCAATTCACACTACAAGAAAGTTTACTTTTTCAAATAAAAAAAAAAAAACAAATCATGTTGTTGTACAATTTGTTAAAATTAAATTTATAAATTATTACACATTAATTTTTTAACTTAAAGTATTTTTGTCGCATATTGATTACATATTAATTAAATAAGTTTTAAGAATGTATATAGAGTATAACAACATTTTTAAATATTGTAAAAAACATTTTTTTTTCTTGTACTACAACTTCTTCAATAAATGTCGTAAGAGGTAGTGAAGGTTGCAGATCTGACCTTAGGCCATAGTCATCAACTAAGAGAATAATCTTTCCAAAACGAAATAGTGGAAAATCATCAAGTGTACATGTGTTGTTCGCTTATCATTTAAGCTCTTCAAGTAATAAGCTAGTTGATAGAAACTCAGATATATCCTTCCGCTAAAACATTTTAGTTTTTACAAATCCTTTTTAGGCAAACTAATCTCAAGAAAGTCAACCCAACGCTTGCAGATCGATGAACTCATAGAGGATAAAGTTTAACAACTAAAGACTTCAAGCGGTACGTGTGATCGTGACTAACTATAAGAAAAACTATTTTATACAATACATAACAAAGTTCTTATTAAGGATGCAGGTGGCGGCGAAAAATCTCTATTCTTCCACGGAGATATGCATCGATGGGGCAGAGATTCCCTACCAACAAGCCCCCACGGGTCGGGGTGAGGAAAATCTCATCCCTATTATTAAGGGCGGGGCAGGAGCGTTATGCCCCTTCCCACCATGGAGAATCCCACTTCGCCTAATGGAGATTTTTCACGGGGATCTTGAATATTTTTCGGTGGGAATTGCGTCAAAATCAATAGATCTTATATTTCTCGTTTTTGTATGGTGAATGTTTCACATAAAATTTGAAAACGGACTACAATTGCAAAGAAAAAACTTTTAACTAATTCCAGTGGGGGCAGGGATTCTCGTTGGGTGGGGAATGGGGGTTAGAATCCCTGCCCCGCCACAAGTGGGGATGAGATGGGGATTGCTAATGTGAAACATGATTTTGAGTGCGTTAAGTATGATTTAGTTAATTATTTAATAAAGTAATTGATGATTTAAGGCTTATTTAGTGTATTTTTGGGTGTCTTAGGTTCAAGGGATAACGAGACCAGACGACAAGCAGACAACGTGAAGAAATGAAGAAGAAGAATGAAGATGCGGGACCTGGCGTAACATGGGCGCCATAGCACTGCCACAGCGCCAAGTCCAGGGAGTGTATAACATCCTAGCGCTACATATGCGCCACAGTGCCACCATAGTGTCAGGTCGAGTTTTGTTACATATCATGGGCGTTGTGCGGGCGCCATAGCACCGTCACAGCCAGTAAATCTGAGTTTTGCCTATTTTTAGGATTTTAAACGTATTTTTGTTAAATCAAAATACCCTTCTCTATATATATAGTTAAGAGAGAAGAATCATCATCTCTTTATTTTTGAAGAACCAAGAAGAACGTGTGAAGATTGAAGAAGAGTGATACAAAATCTTGGATTCTATATTCATTATAGGTTTGATTTCATGTTTTCTTGATTTCTAATCATGAATTGTGTTGAATTTAACCCACTTATGGGGTAATCTCTTTTGTTCTAGGGATCTTTGGATCCTAAATTGTTTGATTTCAATGTGATTATATTTGTTCTTTCAATTCAATATTTTTTATTTGTGTGTTCTTGTGTGCTATGCTATACTTACCTTGATCAAGTAGGTGTAGATTCAAGAGTTTAAGAGTCATCATGACCATTGGGACTTTTGAACCCGAATTAGGGGAAACACAACCTTAGAACATATGACGCGTCGACCGATGGTCATTGACTAGGTAGGCAATCGAATTTGGTTTTTAATGCGGTATCTCATTTACGCTATTCACGCTGACCGCCGAGTCCGAGTTAGATGTTAGAATCTCCATCACCGAGAACTCGAGATGGAGTAAATTGTAGGAAATTCGCCTATCATTGCATGAATTGGGAGACTTTATAATTAAATTGGATTCGAAGAATACAATTTGGGTGGATTAGATTTCATATGATATTTTCTTCAAAAGCTTAATACCTATTGTAATTACTTACAATTAGTTAGATTAAATTAATTAATAATTTATTTTTACAAAACCCAACATTTAAGTGTCTAACTCTATTTCTTAGACTAAATATTAGCACATAACTGTTCTTGTGGATACGATATTCCCGACACCAACACGAGTTGGTGCCATTATTACTTTGACGTTTGCCGTACATTTGCGGTCACTGTCAAGTTTTTTGCGTCGTTGCCGGGGACGGTAGCTAATTTTAGTTTGAATAGGATAGTTTGTTTAGGATTTTTAATTTTTAGCAATATTTGTTTATTCTTTTTGTTTAATTTCAATAACAATCTACACTTGATCTTCTCTTCACTTTTGTTTCAAGTTTTAAATCTATGTAAAACAAAGAGGAGATCGAAGTGGAAGATAATGACTCTGAGCTTGATTTACTTTTCCTAAATTATAATGATGATACGTAGGAGCAACAACAAGAGGCTAATAATATGGCTGCGAACCAAGGATAAGAGGAGAGGCAACAACCTCTTCGGGGTCATTTCAAGCCGGACATTCAAGTAACTTATAATGGTGTGATGAGGATTCCAGTGAACAATCGTCCATTTGAGCTCAAACCGGGATTGATTAATTTGGTGCAAAATAGTCTTTTCAATGGTTTGCCTAATAAGATCCAGTAGTGCATGTGGAAATGTTCTTAGAGAAGTGCGACACGGTTCACATAAGTCATGTCCCAAAATAAAACATTAGGATGCGACTTTTTTCTTTTACACTAACGGGGAAAGCAAAGGCATGGTTTCACAGGCTTAATCAGGGAAGCCTTACTTCTTTGGATGATATTAATGAAAGATTCCTTCAAAAGTTTTTTTCCTTTAGTGAAGGTGGCAGAACGGAAGCAGGAAATTAACTCTTTCAGGCAAGATGAGACAGAATCATTGGGAGAAGCTTGGGAAAGATTGAAAGAGTTGTTGAGGAAGTGTCCGAGGCACGGATTAGAAAAATGGGCTTAACTGCAAATCTTCTACTATGGCATGACTTCGAACACAAGGACTATAGTTGATGAGGCGCCAAGAGGTACCTTGCTCTTTAAAAGCGAGGACAATGCATGTGAGTTAATTAAGATGATGTCTATGAATTCCTTTCCGCAACCAAGAGCACAACCATCATCAAATAAGGCACTGGGAAGGTTTGAGGTTGATACGCAAACGACGATAATGGCTTAATTGTCAAATTTATCTAATCAGATGGCTAAGCTTCAACAAGGACATACTAATCAACAACCACAAAATCCTCGGCATGTGCATCAAATGTCTTCGGTGGCCAACCCATTAGACCAAACACCTCAAATTGAGGAATATGAGGAAGTGAATTACCTGCATAATCAAAATTACGTGAACAACTTTAAGCCAAGGGCTCCGGCTCCAGAACGATATTATCAAGGAATCAATTCCAACTCAAGTTTTTCGTATGAAAATCCAAACAATGCATTGCAAGCAACTCCACCGGGTTTTGGGAACCAAATGCAACAAAGGCAAATTCCACCAAAAGAACAAGCCTCTTTCAAGGCAATTGAACAATATTTATTCATACTGAAAGGCTTGAGAAGAATGAGAAAGAGATGGAGGGAGTAAAGCACACTATGGATGGAATGAAACAAACTTTGAAAAGAATAGAAGATGAGAGAACTTAATCAATGAAAAACATAAAGCGAAAAATTGGGCAGTTAGTGATAGCTTTGGATTCTCGTCATGAGGGCCAATTCCCAACTAATACGGTTGTGAATCCGAGGGAGAACGTCAACACAGTTCATTTAAGAAGTGGTAAGACACTACCTGAGCTAGTTCAAATGAAGCCAGTGGAAAAGAAATAAACTGAGGTGATTACAATTAAGCAGGGTGATAAGCCTAATGAGTATGAGTGTAATAAATATGAGGCAACTAAGAAAGGAGATGAAGTTGAGCAGAGTGATTTGCATGATGATGATATAGCTGAGAGATCTGAGGCAAGCAGAAATGACAAAAATATTGAGAAGGGTAGTTCAACAAACCGGGAGGTAGTGCCGAGCAAGATTACATTCCTAGATAACCCTCCCGTTATTACTCCACCGCTACCTTATCCTTAGATGTTCAAGAAACGGAAAAATCAAGAACAATTCAAAAATCTTCTTGATATGTTCAAGAATTTGCAAGTTAATATTCCTTTTGCCCATACTCTCAAGCAAATGCCACACTACACCAAGTTTTAGAAAGACATCATTGCTCGAAAAAAGGAAGATTGAGGAATTTGAAACAGTGAACTTGATTGAGGAGTGCAGTGCCATCCTTCAAAGAAAGCTCCCATATAATTAAAGGATCCCGGAAACTTTACCATACCGTGCACCATTGGAGTTTGCTTATTTGATAGGGTGTTGTGTGATATTGGAGCTAGTATTAATTTGATACCCTTAACTGTCTTCAAAAAGTTAGGTTTGGGGGAGGTTAAACATGTGAACATGACATTGCAATTAGCGGATCGCTGCTTGTCTTATCCTAAAGGTGTGATCGAGGATGTATTAGTGAAAGTGGATAAATTTATCTTCTCAGTCGACTTTGTTGTACTAGACATGGATGAGGATGACGAAGTTCCCTGTGATGGCCCCAACTACAAATAAGGGCACCGCCCGGCCTAATCCCTTAATTAAGCCCTAATCTCCCCTATAGGACCTAACAAAGAACTAGTCAGCCTTTGTTAAACACCTACCATTTATGATACCACATATAAGTAACTTGATTATTATAGTGACTAACTTATGGTTGTCTATAAATCAGAGTTACTTAAATTTTTTTTATCCAACCAATTATTTAGCGGAAGTCTTATTAAGTTACTAGTGGAAATGAGATCCTAAGGCCTAACCTTTCGTGGAAAAACCAGGAAATAGTGATCACATGCATATATAAACAAAAATGGTGATATATATAAAATGTGTCTAGTCCTATATTTCTATCACTCAACCCAAAAGCAAAATAGCACGTACATAAAAAAATGTAATACAAAAGAATACAAAACATACAAAAGGATGTCGTAGCAGCCCTCCACCGGCTCAGAAGTAGTCACCAATCTTCTCTTCGCCTGGTCTGCTACTTGGCTGATTTGCACCCACCGTCACAAACTAGACGGTGAGTACATGAAATTATTTAAGTAATACTGAGAGACATCGATCCACATTCCCAAATAGGCAACATGTATCAAATGGCATAATTGACATATAAACTATGCTGAAAGAAACATCATGCAAAGAAATACTTGAGTTAACCAAATATGAAACTGACTCAAGGCTAAGTAGTAATGGATTAGGGTCGGTCGGTTGTGATCTACATCACATCAGCCTTTCCACTACAATTTGAGCTATGCTCTATAACATTTCCTTTCAAATTGAGCTCTATATCATAATGTCAAAAGGTCGTACTTACGATTACGCCTTTCTATTCCAAGTGAATTAGTCGTCACCGGAATGTATACTTGCTAACATACCCGAGTTTTAAAACTCGTCATGTTCACCGAAGTTATTCTTGCGCCAATAAACCCCGAGGTTCGGTTACCTCGTTCAAGGCACGTTACCCCGTGTGTCATGCAAGGTAGTGGAGAAATTCCCTAACATCCCGACAAGTCTAGTGACCCCCGTATGAAAGCTGAATTTCTATCATCAAATGACCCTAACCACAAGAACCACTTTCATATTCAAAAATGACACAACATTGGAATCCAAGATATTTAATAGCATACTAATGCACAAAGGATTAGAGTCAAAATAAACAAACTATCCTAATAGCATGCTATATCACTGAACAATACTATGAATTTCCATTTTTGGTAACCGTTAGAGCTTTCATTAATGTGCAAGAAGGAGAATTGAGACTACGAGTGAATGAAGAAGTAATTTTGTTCAATATCTACAATACTATGAAGTTCCCTGATGCAATTAAACAATGCAAGAGCATAGAAATGGTGGATAGAGTTTCAGAGTGTGTGACTGAGCTATCCGAGAGCAAGCACCAGATGATCCTTTAGAGAGATGTTTAGTGCGAAGCATCACCGCTACCCCCACTAGTGACTACATACTTCATGAGACAGTGGAAGAGTTGGCAGCTTTGAAGTTAGTGAAGTTCCACCAACCGTTTGAGCAGTTAGAACTTGAGCCCGAAAGTGCAGTCATTGAATCAAGTCTTCAATTGAAGCCTCTGCCTGAGCATTTGCGTTACTCATACTTGGGGATGAGTCTACATATCCAGTGATTATATCTTCTTTGTTGACCAAGTTGGGGGAAGATAAGCTTCTTCATGTTCTGCGTGAGCATAAATCGGCTTTAGGGTGGACTATTAAGGACATTAAAGGAATTAGCCCATCAATTTGTATGCATAACATTTTGATGGAGGAAGAGTATAAGAAATCTGTGGAACCTCACTATCGCTTGAATCCAGTAATAAAAGAAGTGGTGAAGAAAGAAATTTTAAAGTGGTTAAATGCAGGAATTATATATGTCATTTCCGACAGTTCATGGGTTTCACTAGTGCATGTTGTCCCTAAAAAAAGGGGTATGACTATAGTTCAGAATGAGGAAGGAGAGACATTGCAGACAATAACGGTGACAGGATGGCGTGTGTGTATCGACTACCGAAAGCTGAACAAGGTGACACGAAAGAATCATTTCCCATTGCCATTTATTGATCAGATGCTTGACAGACTAGCTGGATTTGATTATTATTGTTTCCTCGATGGGTACTCAGGTTATAATCAGATTGCTATTGCACCGGAGGATCGGGAGAAGACTATTTTCACTTGTCCATATGGTACTTTCGCATTTCGAAGAATGCATTTTAGTCTTTGCAATGCACTGGCGACATTTCAATGGTGTATGATGGCAATTTTCTCAGATATGGTGGAAGACATAATGGAAGTTTTTATGGACGATTTATCAATTTTTGGGACATATTTTGACTTGTGTTTGTAGAAACTTTCTTTAGTACTGAAAAGATGTCAAGACATTAACTTGGTGTTGAATTAGGAAAAATGCCACTTTATGATCCATGAAGGGATTGTTCTTGGTTATCGGGTATCATCGTTGCAATTGAGAAACTTCCAATGCCTCAAACTGTCAAAGATATTCATAGCTTCTTAGGGCATATCGGGTTCTATAGTCATTTTATTCGAGATTTCTCGAAAATCATGAAACTTTTATCTGGGTTGGTTGAAAAAGATGTTCCCTTTATGATGACTGATGAGTGTGTGAAAGCCTTTCACATTTTGAAATCGACATTGATTTTGGCGCATATTATGGTTGTCCCTGATTAGGATTTCAATTTTGAAATAATGTGTGATGCAAGTGATTTCGCTATGGGGGCTATTTTGGGTCAAATGAGAGAGAAGTTCTTCCGTGCTATTTATTATGCGAGCAAAGCATATGATCCGGCTCAGCAGAACTACACTACCACTGAGAAAGAACTATTGGTCATAGTGTTTGCATGCGACAAATCTCGACCGTACATTATGGGTTCTAAAGTAATAGTGTTCACGGATCACTCGGCCATTCGTTACTTGTTTGCCAAGAAAGATGCAAAGCGTGGTTGATTCGATGGGTTTTTTTGTTGCAAGAATTCAACCTCGAAACCAAGGATAAGAAAGATAGTAAGAATATGGTGGACGATCACCTCTCACATCTCCCGCATCAAGAAGCGGATACAAAGAAGGCGGTTCATGACACTTTTCCTAATGAGAAACTTTTTAGAGTGGACGTTCAACGAGATATACCATGGTCTGCAGATTTCATGAACTACTTGGCTTGTCGAGTTTTGCCTCCCTATTCGAGTCCATCCGCACAAAAGAAATTTTTTAGCGATGTAAAGCATTATCTACGAGATGAACCTTATTTGTTTCGACAGTGCAATGATGGGTGGGTACGACGATGTGTTCTCGAAGATGAGTTTATGAGAATTTTAGAGTGATGCCACTTGTCTCCGTTCGGTGATCATTTTGGCGTTCAATGTACAGCGGTGCTTCAAAATGGTTTCTATTAGCCAAGTCTTTTCAAAGACACATATATCTATGTGAAGTCTTGCAACGAATGACAACGGACCGGAAATACTTCGCGACGACAAGAATTTCCTCAAACTACTTTTCAAGAGGTAGAATTGTTTAATGTATGGGGGGTTGATTTTATGGGTCATTTCCCAATGTCTCATGGGAAGTAATACATCCTTGTTGTCGTTGATTATGTTTCGAAATTGGTTGAGACCATGGCAACGACGAAGAATTATGCGAAATTTGTCATTGGTTTCTTGAAAAGAACATTATTTTGTCAATTTGGGACACCTCGGGCTTTGGTGAGTGATGAAGGGACACATTTTTGGAATAGAGCATTGGATACGATGCTCCGCAAGTATGGCGTGCGACACAAAACATCATTGGCATACCATTTTCAAACTAATGGCCAAGCCAAAGTGAATAATCGAGAGGTGAAACAAATTTCGGAAAAGTGCATAAATTCTTATCGTAAGAATTGGGCATTACATCTTGATGAATCACTATGGGCATATCGAATGACGTTCAAAACTCCAATTAGGACGTCTTCGTATAGATTGGTTTATAGGAAGACATGTCATCTACCGGTTGAGATGGAGAACAAGGCGTATTGGGCATTGAAGAAGTTAAGTTTCAATATCGAAGCCGCCGGTGATGCTTGATTACTTGAATTGATGGATTTAGATGAATTTCACTTCCACGCATATGAGAATGCCAAGTTGTATAAAGAGCGAACGAAGAGGTGGCATGATCAAATGATTGAGCATAGAACTTTCGAGCCGGGACAATTGGTATTACTCTACAATTTGTGGCTCGAGCTATTTTTGGGTAAGCTGAAATCATGGTGGTATGGACTGTACAAGGTCGTGCAAACTTGCCATATGGAGTGGTGGAGCTTCAGAGTGATGATGGGAAGACATTTAAAGTCAATGCTCAACGAGTGAAGCTTTATTACGGTGCGAACGTGCGGCTAAGCGAGTTTGCCGCTAGGGCAAATAGTGCTTATGTGATAGGCGTCTAGCTAACAACGTAAAATTTAGCGCTACTAGGAGGCACCCTAGAGCTATCTTTTTTATTTTTTATTTTTTGGAATTTTAGTTGTCAAACAATTGGATTTGTTTGCACAACTAATTTGGTGTATTTATATGATTTCAAGTTGTTCTCCATTTGCCGGGTGATTTTTCATCGAAGTGGACGATGTCGAAAAAACCAATAGAGGAAGTGGTCAAGCGCATCACCGCTAGCTCGTGCATTGAATTCAATTCGTTATTTAGTTTGATCATTTTCAATTGTTGAATTGTGTTTCAAACAATTATTAATTGGTGTTTGTGTGATTTTGTAATGATTACATGGGGTTTATGCATATGTTAGGGGTTAAAATTGTTTGATTTTGTCAAATTAGTGTCTCCCTAACCTTAGCGGAGTTGGGCGCCACAGCACCAGCTCAACGCCCCAAATTGTTACGCTCCTGGAAGTGGCGTTGTGTTGGCGCCACTGCGTCGCCACAACGCACTACTTGCTTAGCTTCTGGATGTGGCACTGAGCTGGCGCCACATCGACAACTCTGCAACCTTATATGTATTCTTTAGATTTAAAAAAAAAAAAAACAATTAGTGGCGCTAGGCCTGATGCGGTGCCAATGCACTAATTGAACACTCGGCTATTAGGACGCTGGACTCCCATTTCTCTCCTCTCCCACATCACAAACCCTCTCCTAGCCGACCCTGCCTCCCTCCCCATACTCTTAACTCTCCGCCATCACCAATCTCTCCTACACTTCTCCGAATCAACCCACACTAATAGACGAACATTAGATCTATTTGATTTCTACTTTTTTTGGTCTTCCATTATGGGTGTTTTTGAGTTGTTGTTTCAACCTCTACAAGGTATGCATTCAAACTATTTTTACAATTTTTTTATCCATTTGTTACATGATTTATTGAAGTTTAGTTGGATTACCATGTGCTCTTGTGTTGGAGTTGATTTTATGCACTAATTTGGGATTTTTAGTTGTGTTCTTCTCTTGCGTTCAAGGTTTTTCAATAAACGCCTTAATGGATTTTTATTGATCAATCCATCTACATTGTTTCTCCTTGACATTATATGCCCTTGTGTGGGTATGCCCATTGTGTTTAAATTGATTGGTTTCCTTGTTGACATATTGTTCATTCATGTGGTTGTGTGTTTCTTTTTCATGATCATGTTGGTGCTTGTTAAATAGTTCTTCACCACTAGTCACTTTGCACAGGTATTTGCATGGGTAGTATGACCATGAATTGAAAACTTTTTTTGTTACGACTTTGCACCATGCCTTTTCACTTAAGTTTGGGGGGGTCGTTATGCTCTATTTGATATATTTATATGTGCATGTCGTCAACAAGCATAATGTGTTTTTCTATCACAATCATAGTTGAACTTACTGATTTTATTTTATTTTTAGGATGAGTACCTCACGTGCATCTCGCTCTAAACTACTGACTGTCCAACCCCCATGTTTTCGTCGTTTGGTGGTTGTTTCTGCTTCTAACTCTGACTCTGATAACACCGCCGTTGAGTATTACTAGGATAAAGGGGCGGAGGCTCATTACAAGAACTACACCTCCTTAACAATAAAACCTGGGCGTGTATTTACGGTGTCCAATAAATACAAAAAGCATATTTTGGACATTGTGTAACATCATGGTTGGCACACTGCAGCTATTGGGCGAACCATTGATAAGGTCGTGATATCTTATGAACTCACTATGGAATTTTATGCCAATGGATACCACTCATATCCTAACCAGAAGGTATGGGTGAGGGGCGTCGACGTCTATATTCCTGGTGCATATGTAAACAAAGCTCTGGGTTTAACACAGGACCCGACAAAATCTTACTTTCCATGGTCCCCTAAAGATTACACCCATCAACAAATAGCTGATATTATTTGTGTTTTGGGGCGCGTTGTGTGGAAAATGAGTAAGGACGGCCTTCATGATCAACAATTGGTTATAGGAAATTTGAGGCGGTCCACCAAAGGTTGGCTCCACTTTATTTGTTCCACCTTAATGTCGATGGGGAATACAAGTGAGATCACACTAGAGCGCGCTACTCTATTAGCGCATATCTCGGCTGGTGATGATGTTTAATTTGGTGAGGTCATCTCTCGTTATTTGATGAGTTTTCTTCGTGGGCCACCTTTAAAGGTGTTGTATCATCCTTGGATTATAAATCGCTTGTGTAAGCATCAGATTGTCCATTTTCATAGTAATGAGTGCATATGGAGGTTGAACCCCATATTCGATGCCACATTAAGGCAATGTGGGTCACCTCCAGGTTACATTGATTCAGATGATGACCCTCAAGAGCAATAGCCTGGACCTTCGAGTCGACCACAACAAAGTTCGCGCAGGCAAACACCATCACTGGCAGTGTAATTTGAAGCACCGCACACTGAATAGGGCAGAGACGACCCTTAACCATTAGCATAGATTCCCCACAACCACCAGCAACAACATTGCACTCTGGATGATCATTATTTTCGCATATTGGAGAAAATGAAACGTGATCAACGTATTAAGCATCAACAACAGCGTTCATTTCCGCGGGCAACTGCTATGCATTTGGAGAGGATGACACGCTACCAGCGACACATGTTTCGCCACCCACTTATCGTAATTACCCGCTTCCACCTTTGGTTATTTATTTTGGTGCACTATTTTTTCAATCAGGGGAGTTTTTGTTTTCATATCCTATCTCATTTGTTTTTGTTTTGTTTATCTTCTTTTTGCTACTTTTTAAATTATTAGCTTTTGTTAGTGTATTGTTTTCATGCATGCCCACTATCATGTTTCATTTTAGGAGTATTTAGAGTTCATTGAGGGCACTGAACATCTTAAGTTTAGGGGTGTTTCATATTTATTCTGCAAGTATGTACATGTCACTTCGAGATATTATTTTAATTTTCTTTCCTTTTGTGGCTGAAAATCTATGATATACTCTTGATCAAGCCAATGAGACAATATACCTGAAGAAGAGTAAATGGTACATACCTAAGTGTTTAGCTTGGCTAGATCGGGGTTTCTCCAGAGATGTCTGGTATAGGGAATGACTTATGCCAATACAAAAGGGATAAACTTAAAGTATGCGGGCTTTAATGAGGATTTGGGGATTCTAGAACTTATTCTAGAGCCACTTGAGACGATAAATTCTGAACTAAAAGGATTGAGGAGAGGAGTTAGTTTGGATTGAGGAGAGGAGTTAGGCCATGTTTGAATGCTTTACTCAATATCTTATACTTTTTTCCTACACATTACATTGCTAGTACCCCGTTAAGCCTTGATTACTATAAATTCTTGACACCCTTCAGTGTTCCAAGCTAAAAAAAAAACTTTAGCCTGCCTAAAAGTTAGATTGATGAACAACCCTTATCTATTATGGAAAGAGCTAGTAAAGTTTGAGAGAAAGATGAAATCCACCCAAAAAAAGGGAATATCAAAAGAGAATAAATAAATCCAATAAATAAAGTCAGAAGAAAAAGGAAAATATGGACTGTTGTGATGAAAAAGAAGAGTTATGAGTGAACTTCTTAGTGCATGTTAGTGATATACTTTTTGAGAGTTTATTCTTGTTGAGAGCTCTATGTATGTAAGGAAAACGTTTGTGTATTCTATTTAACCTTGTTTGAGCTTAAAAATCCACTTTTGATACACTGAGTTGTGGCCCCATTACAACCTATCAAAGACCTAAATATTATTGTCCTTTTAAGTTTGATAATAGTGGAGAGCGAAGCGAGAAATAAGCTTATGGAATCTCATGGAAGTTGATGCTTTAAATGAAGAATTATTAAGGTTTCAAATCCTTTTAGTGAACTCTCTTGAGTAGTTGTGGCTAGAGTTTCAGAACTGCACTTGGGTTGTTGAAAGCGAGATCTTGTGAAGATTAGATTGAAAGGCTGGGTTCGTCGGCAATTGAAAATCTTTAGATTGAGTCAATATATGGTTTGAATATAAGATTGGAAGACACCACTAAGGTAAGTTGAGAAGTGAGAATTGTAAAATGTGAAAATAAATTTATGTTTGCATACTTAATGTTTTCCTACTATGGATGATGCCTTTGATGTTTATTTTGTTGGTTTGAAGCAAATTGCATCTCTTACTGTGTAGTTCTTTCTTAGAGACTAGGAAAATCTTAAGTTTGGGGGTGTGATGCGAAGCATGATTTTGAGTGTGTTAAGTAGGATTTAGTTAATTATTTAATAAAGTAATTAATGATTTGATGCTTATTTAGTGTATTTTTAGGTGTATTAGGTTCAAGGGATAATGAGACTAGACGGTAGGTAACGTGAAGAAATGAAGAAGAAAAGTGAAACTACTGGACCTGGCGCTGCATGAGTGTCATAGCGCCAAGTCCAGGGAGTGTATAACATCCGGCGGCTGCGTGGGCGCAACAACCCCACCATAGCACCAGGTCGAGTTTTGTTACATATCATGGGCGTTATGGGGGCGCCACAACCAGTAAATCCGAGCTTTGCCTATTTTTAGGGTTTTAAATGTATTTTTGTTGAACCAAAATACCTCTATCTCTATATATATATATATATATAGTTAAGAGAGATAAGGATCATCATTTTTTGTTTTTGGAGAACCATGAAGAACGTGTGAAGATTGAAGAAGAGTGATAAAAAATCTTAGATTCTATATTCATTGTAGGTTTGATTTCATGTTTTTTTACTTTCTAATCATGAATTGTGTTGAATTTAACCCACTTATGGGGTAATACAGTTGCAACTAGGGCACTTGTAAACAGGACAGCTGCTACTGAGGCAATTGTAAACTTGACAGTTGCAATGGGGCATTTGTAAATAGGTAAGTTGCAACTGATTCAAAAAATATAAGTTTCTAAATAATGTAATTTCTATTTTGAATTTGGGTCCTAAATAATCTATGAAAAGATTTTTGGCAACTTTCTAAACTTAATTGTGAAGAGAAGATCAAAATGTCTATGTTATTTTGGAATTTATAAAGCTCACATCAACATTGCTTTTTGGAAAGAACACAAGTATATATTAATGATTATGTTATGTTATTCTTCTTGTGGGTTTTTGGTTTAGCAGTTGCAACTGACAATTCTCTTGAACTTTTGTTTTCTTTCCTTTCTTTATTGATTTGTAATTACCAAAGGGATCTTGGAGTGAACCAATCGAGGGGACTTGACATTACCAAGGTGGTCTTGGGGTGAGAGTTTATTGTGAGGATAAAGGAGATTGTAGCAAGCTTGGTGATGGATCACCGGTTAGGGTCTTCCGTAAACTTGTAACTCTTTATCATTAATGGAATTTTCACCTCTGGACGTAACCCCGCAGATGCAAGTCTTGAACCGAACTGCGTCAACATCTCTTTATTTTATAGTGTGATTATTTTTGCGTACTTACCGTTAGTGATTCATAACTTACAATATTTTTTGAGGAAGAAATGTTTAATTAATTGTATAAAGTAAAACACTCAAATTATATATACTGATTTTTCTCATATATTTCAATTTTCATGTATACCCACACACGCGATATATATATGTATATATATACTAGTTTCGTAACACGCAACGCACGAATGAGCGCGCGAGAATTTAAATTTAATTTAGTAGTGTAAAAAGTAGCATGATAGATTGTCAAAGAGATTAGACAAAAGTATTGTGCAATAAATTTTAATGATATCAGTAATATTAATAATAGTCAATTAAGACAAAAGATAAATAATCTTTATTTGAGATACTATTAGCAAGAAATTTTAGCTATCAAAGAATCTCTAATTGAGATAAGTGAGAGATTTGTGAAATCAAAAATTGAATGGTAAAATTGTAATTCAAAGTAACGGTTGAAAGTTGTTGTATTCATACTTATTAAGTATTAGTGTGTGTGTATATATAAATATATAATTGGTCTATTAGTTTTGAAACTTCAATTAATGAAAGTTTTCTTATAAATAAAACTAGCAACTAATTTGATAACAACAAACAATGCAAATATCCCCAAAAATGATATGCAAGAGAGGACGTACATTGAACAAATTCACTAGTCCTAATCTCATGAAAGATATTAATATTGACTTTTCATAACAACTACTGTGTTTAATTGAATGATTGCTTTGCTGCGAATCAAACAATCCAACTTTAAGCAATTTTAACAAACTTGTTTAATCAAGTACTCTTACAAATCTCACTTTTAAGCTATGTTCTTATTTATTTATATATTGTAGAGATAAGTACGTAAGACTTTGACTTCTTATATAGAAAACCTCAAGGATTTATTTTGTTTTTTTTTTTTTTTTTGTTTTTGTTTTTTTTTTTTTTTTTTCTATAGCACTCGGTATCCAACATAACCAACTACTTAAAGTTCAACGCCGATCTGCCCAGTAAAGAGTAAAATTCTCCCAACAGCGGTTTAACCTCAACATTTTGTTACTTAAATAAAGTGAATTAACTCACCAAAAAAAAAAAATGAATTAGATCCATATGTATTAAAATTATCACTGTCTAGTTAATCAATTAAAAACCTTTTTCCATATCAAGCCGTTGATGACTAATGACATGCAATTGAATTTAAACAAATAAGATTAGCGAGTCAATATATCTTTATTATAGGACAATTGATTTTATGTCAAGATGATTAATAAAATTTCTATTTTACTTTCAAGAAAAAAAAATTAAAAGCCTTTTTTTAATCTAAAAATTAAAAGCATTTCCTATACAATTAGTATTTTTAAGCTAATACGTTGCTTGAACGGAATACTTGATTAATGTGTTATTGAGTTTTCTTAACTAACTTAGTTGTGATTGGCCTATATAATTAGCACCTACACGCAAAAGACCTATCACTTACATATGGAAAATAGCCATCATATATCAACTTCTCAAAGTGCAACAACAAAGGTTCTTCCTTATCAAAATTGGAGAAAAAAAAAACTTTATATATATATGGTACAACTACCATGAAAACCACAAAATACTTACGTCGTGGGAATCATATTTACAACTATTGAATTCTAATCTAACATATTATATATTTCATGAGTTATAAATGCACAAAATATTTAATGCACAATACATTTCGAGAAGTTCTCATTACACAAAACTTTATATATATAGTACTCTTTCATGATCCTAGTTAGGGAAATGCACATGCATTGCGCATATTCCTCACAAAATAAGATTTCAAAAAGAAAGAGAAGATCGATCGAGAACAAGAACAAATGTATAAAAGTAGAATAAACTTTTTTAGAATAGACCATTTTAAGCTTTTGATGGATGAGTTAATAATATGTTAATTATCTAAGAGGATTACTTGTATTGAAATCTTTAAAAAAGTTACAATCTCATGTTTCTTTTTTTTTTCATGTAAAGATTATTAATGCTCATAATTTCTAGTTCATGCAATAATATGCTTGCTTTTAGTAGGGCCAAAAATGTCCAAGTGAACCTTTTCTCCTTTATAATGATCGTGACCAGTAGTTCAACAGTTTTGTCTCATCTAATTCATGAGGTCTCATGGCTGATGAAGTTGTCACAGTATATATAAATAAATACAAACTATGCAAAATTCATATCGAATCAATGTATTTAATGAGATGCGTAGGGCCTATAATACAAATTATATAAAAGCTACGCAAAAGTAATAAAGTAATGACACTATATTTATAAATTCCCATGTGCAACATACATAAAGATTATGGTTTTTTTTCTATAATTTCTTCTTCAGGAGTCTTGCTTCAATCTTTCTTTCTTTCTTTTTTGAATTCAAGTATTGTTTCAATCTTTGTGCCAAACTAATTAATTAAGATCCTTGTTGAAGTCTATCATATCATCTGATGTTCTCTGTTCCTTATTTCTACTAATCAGTTAGTTGAAGCTGATCTTAGGATATATACATAGTTAATTCCTATCGTTGCTGTCATATCTATCTTATAGTATCAACATAGTTAGCTTGTATTTCTAGTAGTTATCTTGTAATCAGTTAGTTGATTGTCGATCTTGTTCTTATAAATTAGCAAATCATCAATGAGAAAAGTTAGTCCAATTCATTCAATTGTGTTCATAATCTTCATGGTATCAAAGCCATGGCGAAATATGGAAATAAGATCCAGGGACTCACCTCTTCTTCCTCCAAAGAAGTCTCCTCATCCTCACAACCACCTTCATCTTCTCCCATCTCGGATCCTTTTTATGCTCACATCACAAACCATAAGCTCAATGGCCAAAACTATTTGCAAAGTGGTCTCAATCGGTCCTTATGTTCATCTCGTGGGAAGAGCAAAGATGATTTGCTCTCTACGAATCAAGAATTGCCCCAAAGGAAGATGACCCCGCTTACAAATCTTGGAAGGCCAACAACAATATGGTCATGTCATGGCTCATCAACTCCATGACTCCTGAAATTGGTGAGAATTTCCTGCTATATGCTACAGCTGCTGAAATCTGGGAAGCTGCCAAGATCACATTCTCAAGTTCTGAGAATACATCAGAGATCTTTGAGACTGAAAGCATTCTCCATGAACTCAAACAAGGTGATCTTTCAGTGACACAATATTATAGCTTGCTAACCCGACATTGGCAGAAAATTGATCGTATAGACACTCACAAGTGGAAGTGTCCGGAGGATGGAAAACTATACAGATCCATTGTCGAGACTAAGAGGGTATTCAAATTCTTGTCGGGACTCAACAAAGACCTTGATGAAGCTCGGGGTAGAGTCCTTAGCACTAAGCCATTGCCTTCAATCATGGAGGTATTCTCAAGGATGATCGATACGAAGAGAGTAGGCGGAAGATCATGTTGGAAGATTCTACAACACCAAGTGCAACTTCTGAAGGCTCTGCACTCTCCATATTAAGTGACAATCATGCTGCTAGAGTCTCCACTACTAGGAAGCAAAGTAAACGACCTTATCTGCGATCACGCAACAAACCAGACACATTCGTGACACTTGTTGGCAAATCCATGGGAAACCACTGATTGGAAGCCTCGAAAAGCTTCTTCCGATCCAGATTCTCGGGAAATCTCGTCTCTGCTCCACTGTTCAAAGCAAAGGATCAATTAGATCTACTACAAAGTCTGATCAGCCAGTCTCAACAAGCCTCTCAGAATTCTCCTACAAATGGCAATGCTCTTATGATCAAAGGAGGTACTATCCCTATGGTTTCTCTCTCTCACAAGGCCTCTACATCCTCTTGGATTGTAGATTCAGGAGCCACTGACCATATGACTGGTAATCGTGATTTGTTCACCTCCTACTCCCCATGTCCAAAGTCTATATCAGTTATTATAGCCGATGGTTCCACCTCATCTGTTGTAGGCATTGGAACAGTGACAATCTCATCTTCTTTACAACTCAACTCTGTGCTCTATGTTCCCAAGTTGGAGTGCAATTTACTATCTGTTCATAAGCTAAATAGAGATTTGAAATGCCTCACTCAATTCACAGATGACTCTTGTGTTTTTCAGACGTGGACTCGGGAAGATGATTGGCGTCTTGAATTACATCTGATTGTATCTTCTCCAACAACCCTCTCCTTCACATTCATTGCTGGTCTCAAATTCCAATAAGTTAGATAGAGAAATCATGTTGTTACATTCTCAACTTGGTCATCCTAACTTCATGTATCTCTCTAAACTATTTCCTTCATTATTTACAAATAAAGATATTCATTCTTTGAGTTGTGATGTGTGTCAATTGTCTAAGCATACTAGACATTCATATGTGCCAAGTCCTTATAAACCATCTAAACCATTTACAATGATTCACAGTGATATTTGGGGGCCTTCCAACATCCCAACTATCACAAATGCACAATGGTTTCTCTTATTTGTTGATGATCACACAAGGCTCACTTGGGTTTTTCTCATGAAACATAAATCAGAGGCCCGCCATCTCGTAAAACAGCTTTCATGCCATGATTCAAACTCAATTCCAAACCAATATACAAATCTTTCACTCGATAATGGACGTGAATATTTCAACTCCATTTTAGGTGATTACTTCAACACTCATGGCATTGTACACACTAGCTCTTGTGTCAAAACACCACAACAAAATGGCATCTCGAAAGAAAAAACAGACACCTACTCGAAGTTGCTCGCTCCCTCATGTTCACCACACATGTCCCACAACAATATTGGGGTGAAGTTCGTCCTCACCGCAGCCTTCCTCATCAATAGACTACCTTCCCGAGTCTTGAATTTTGCTACACCTTGTCAAACTCGCTCCACGCTTTTCCTCATACACAACTCCTTTTGAACATCCCTCTAAAATTATTTGGCCGCACCGCATTTGTCCATCTTTATGATCAAAGTAAGTTAGCTCCTCGATCCTTAAAATGCATTTTTGTAGGCTATTCTCCAACTAAGAAAGGATATAAATGTTATTCCCCACCTTTGCGAAAATTTTTTCACACTATGGATGTAACATTTATTGAAACCAAGCCTTTCTATCCTAATTCTTCGATTCGGGGGAGAAATTACTGTTCGAATCTCAAAATCGCATCTATGTGAGGGGAGAACAATAGTGTAACATACTTTCCCACAAATTTCCAACTTGAACATACCAGTTCGTTACAATCAACTCCATCGATACATTACGACTCAACCTCATGACCACAATCATCCGCCTCAACTCCACTGTCAAATGAAAACCATGAACAAGGTATGTCTAATCCAAATTCCTCTCAAAATTTCGAGACTATACCTGTTCATGAGATGCCTACTTGTCTTGCGAAGAACCGAGAGAGCTCATATACCATATCGATGAAAGATTTCATCTATTATGGCAAGCTTTCCTCGACATATAGAGCTTATGTTTCTAACATTGATAAAATCAACATTCCTAGAACAGTTCATGAAGCTCTAGCATCACCAGAGTGGAAGAAGGCAACTTATGAGGAGATCAGGGCATTGGAAAAGAACAATACATGGGAGATCACTACTCTACCACCTGGGAAAAGAACAGTTGGATGTAAATGGCTATTCAATGTGAAGCACAATGCAGATGGTTCAGTTGAGAGACTAAAGGCTCGGTTAGTTGCAAGAGGGTATACTCAGACTTATGGGATCGACTACCAAGAGACATTTGCTCCAGTTGCCAAGCAGAACACAATTCGAGTGCTACTCTCACTAGCTGCAAACTTAGACTGGCCTCTTCATCAACTTGATGTGAAGAATGCATTCTTGAATGGAGATCTCTCAGAGGAGGTTTACATGGACATTCCACCAGGTTTTGAGGATCGACACTCAAAAGGGAAAGTCTCAAAGCTTAAGAAATCTTTGTATGGATTAAAACAAAGTCCTCGAGCTTGGTTCGACTCGGTTCTCAACAGGTATTAAGAGAAATTGGTTATTCTCAAAGCCAAGTGATCATACCTTATTCTCTAAACATGACACCGATGGAAAGATCACAATCCTAAGTGTATATGTTGATGATATTGTTATAACCGGTGACAATGGCAGAGAGATTATCGAGTTGAAACAATTGTTAGCTATGGAATTTGAAGTGAAAGATCTTGGACAAGCTTGAAATACTTCTTGGGAATGGAAGTCTCAAGATCTCATAAAGGAATTTCAGTGTCTCAACGTAAGTATACTCTGGATATCTTGGAAGAGACTGGCATGATCAGGTGCAAACCATCAGAGACTCCCATGGAGCCAAATTTAAAGCTTGATGCCAAGGAAGATGAAGCTGATGTGGACAAAGGACGCTATCAACGACTTGTGGGAAAACTGATTTACTTAGCAAATACCAGACCAGATATTGGTTTTGCTGTAAGTTTAATCGGTAGGTTCATGAGTCATCCCAAGGAATCTCATATGGAAGCTGTTCTTAGAATTCTGCGATATCTCAAGGGAAGTCCAGGGAAAGGATTGTTCTTCACGAAAAATCAGAGTAGAAGTATTGATGTTTACACTGATTCTGATTATGCTGGATCTCAAACGGATAGAAGATCTACCTCTGGTTATTGTTCATACGTTTGGGGAAATTTGGTTACTTGGAGGAGCAAGAAACAATCAGTTGTGTCACGGAGTAGTGCAGAAGCAGAATATCGAGCTCTAGCTCATGGAATTTGTGAGGGTCTCTGGTTAAAAAGGGTCCTAAACAGTCTTAACAGATCATGTAACGACCCTGTTCATCTACATTCTGATAATGAAGCAGCCTTGAGTATTGCAGTTAATCCTGTCCATCATGATCGCACAAAACATATTGAGGTGGATCGTCATTTCATCAGTGAGAAGATTGACAGCAAGATTGTCGATCTACACTATGTTCCTTCGAAACATCAAGTAGCCGATATCCTCACAAAGGCTCTTCCGAAGATATCATTCCAGTCATTATGCAGCAAGCTCAACCTCATAAACATTTATGCTGTTTAGCTTGAGGGGGAGTGTTGAAGTCTATCATATCATCTCGATGTTCTCTCGTTCCTTATTTCTACTAATCGTTAGTTGAAGTTCGATCTTAGGATATATACATAGTTAATTCCTATCGTTGCTGTCATATCTATCTTATAGTATCAACATAGTTAGCTTGTATTTCTAGTAGTTATCTTGTAATCAGTTAGTTGATTGTCGATCTTGTTCTTATAAATTAGCAAATCATCAATGAGAAAAGTTAGTCCAATTCATTCAATTGTGTTCATAATCTTCATGGTATCAAAGCCATGGCGAAATATGGAAATAAGATCCAGGGACTCACCTCTTCTTCCTCCAAAGAAGTCTCCTCATCCTCACAACCACCTTCATCTTCTCCCATCTCGGATCCTTTTTATGCTCACATCACAAACCATAAGCTCAATGGCCAAAACTATTTGCAGTGGTCTCAATCAGTCCTTATGTTCATCTGTGGGAAGAGCAAAGATGATTTGCTCTCTGAATCAGCAATTGCCCCAAAGGAAGATGACCCTGCTTACAAATCTTGGAAGGCCAACAACAATATGGTCATGTCATGGCTCATCAACTCCATGACTCCTGAAATTGGTGAGAATTTCCTGCTATATGCTACAGCTGCTGAAATCTGGGAAGCTGCCAAGATCACATTCTCAAGTTCTGAGAATACATCAGAGATCTTTGAGACCGAAAGCATTCTCCATGAACTCAAACAAGGTGATCTTTCAGTGACACAATATTATAGCTTGCTAACCCGACATTGGCAGAAAATTGATCGTATAGACACTCACAAGTGGAAGTGTCCGGAGGATGGAAAACTATACAGATCCATTGTCGAGACTAAGAGGGTATTCAAATTCTTGTCGGGACTCAACAAAGACCTTGATGAAGCTCGGGGTAGAGTCCTTAGCACTAAGCCATTGCCTTCAATCAGGGAGGTATTCTCAATGATCAGATACGAAGAGAGTAGGCGGAAGATCATGTTGGAAGATTCTACAACACCAAGTGCAACTTCTGAAGGCTCTGCACTCTCCATATTAAGTGACAATCATGCTGCTAGAGTCTCCACTACTAGGAAGCAAAGTAAACGACCTTACTGCGATCACTGCAACAAACCAGGACACATTCGTGACACTTGTTGGCAAATCCATGGGAAACCAGCTGATTGGAAGCCTCGAAAAGCTTCTTCCGATCCAGATTCTCGGGGAAATCTCGTCTCTGCTCCACTGTTCAGCAAGGATCAATTAGATCTACTACAAAGTCTGATCAGCCAGTCTCAACAAGCCTCTCAGAATTCTCCTACAAATGGCAATGCTCTTATGATCAAAGGAGGTACTATCCCTATGGTTTCTCTCTCTCACAAGGCCTCTACATCCTCTTGGATTGTAGATTCAGGAGCCACTGACCATATGACTGGTAATCGTGATTTGTTCACCTCCTACTCCCCATGTCCAAAGTCTATATCAGTTATTATAGCCGATGGTTCCACCTCATCTGTTGTAGGCATTGGAACAGTGACAATCTCATCTTCTTTACAACTCAACTCTGTGCTCTATGTTCCCAAGTTGGAGTGCAATTTACTATCTGTTCATAAGCTAAATAGAGATTTGAAATGCCTCACTCAATTCACAGATGACTCTTGTGTTTTTCAGGACAGGGACTCGGGGAAGATGATTGGCAGTGCTGAATTACAGTCTGGATTGTATCTTCTCCAACAACCCTCTCCTTCACATTCATTGCTGGTCTCAAATTCCAATAAGTTAGATAGAGAAATCATGTTGTTACATTCTCAACTTGGTCATCCTAACTTCATGTATCTCTCTAAACTATTTCCTTCATTATTTACAAATAAAGATATTCATTCTTTGAGTTGTGATGTGTGTCAATTGTCTAAGCATACTAGACATTCATATGTGCCAAGTCCTTATAAACCATCTAAACCATTTACAATGATTCACAGTGATATTTGGGGGCCTTCCAACATCCCAACTATCACAAATGCACAATGGTTTCTCTTATTTGTTGATGATCACACAAGGCTCACTTGGGTTTTTCTCATGAAACATAAATCAGAGGCCTGCCATCTCGTAAAACAGTTTCATGCCATGATTCAAACTCAATTCCAAACCAATATACAAATCTTTCACTCTGATAATGGACGTGAATATTTCAACTCCATTTTAGGTGATTACTTCAACACTCATGGCATTGTACACACTAGCTCTTGTGTCAAAACACCACAACAAAATGGCATCTCTGAAAGAAAAAACAGACACCTACTCGAAGTTGCTCGCTCCCTCATGTTCACCACACATGTCCCACAACAATATTGGGGTGAAGCTGTCCTCACTGCAGCCTTCCTCATCAATAGACTACCTTCCCGAGTCTTGAATTTTGCTACACCTTGTCAAACTCTGCTCCACAGTTTTCCTCATACACAACTCCTTTTGAACATCCCTCTAAAATTATTTGGCTGCACTGCATTTGTCCATCTTTATGATCAAAGTAAGTTAGCTCCTCGATCCTTAAAATGCATTTTTGTAGGCTATTCTCCAACTAAGAAAGGATATAAATGTTATTCCCCACCTTTGCGAAAATTTTTTCACACTATGGATGTAACATTTATTGAAACCAAGCCTTTCTATCCTAATTCTTCGATTCAGGGGGAGAAATTACTGTTCGAATCTCAAAATCAGTATCTATGTGAGGGGGAGAACAATAGTGTAACATACTTTCCCACAAATTTCCAACTTGAACATACCAGTTCGTTACAATCAACTCCATCAGATACATTACAGACTCAACCTCATGACTGTCAATCATCTGCCTCAACTCCACTGTCAAATGAAAACCATGAACAAGGTATGTCTAATCCAAATTCCTCTCAAAATTCTGAGACTATACCTGTTCATGAGATGCCTACTGTCTTGCGAAGAACTGAGAGAGCTCATATACCATATCAGATGAAAGATTTCATCTATTATGGCAAGCTTTCCTCGACATATAGAGCTTATGTTTCTAACATTGATAAAATCAACATTCCTAGAACAGTTCATGAAGCTCTAGCATCACCAGAGTGGAAGAAGGCAACTTATGAGGAGATCAGGGCATTGGAAAAGAACAATACATGGGAGATCACTACTCTACCACCTGGGAAAAGAACAGTTGGATGTAAATGGCTATTCAATGTGAAGCACAATGCAGATGGTTCAGTTGAGAGACTAAAGGCTCGGTTAGTTGCAAGAGGGTATACTCAGACTTATGGGATCGACTACCAAGAGACATTTGCTCCAGTTGCCAAGCAGAACACAATTCGAGTGCTACTCTCACTAGCTGCAAACTTAGACTGGCCTCTTCATCAACTTGATGTGAAGAATGCATTCTTGAATGGAGATCTCTCAGAGGAGGTTTACATGGACATTCCACCAGGTTTTGAGGATCGACACTCAAAAGGGAAAGTCTGCAAGCTTAAGAAATCTTTGTATGGATTAAAACAAAGTCCTCGAGCTTGGTTCAGTCGGTTCTCAACAGTATTAAGAGAAATTGGTTATTCTCAAAGCCAAGCTGATCATACCTTATTCTCTAAACATGACACTGATGGAAAGATCACAATCCTAAGTGTATATGTTGATGATATTGTTATAACTGGTGACAATGGCAGAGAGATTATCAGGTTGAAACAATTGTTAGCTATGGAATTTGAAGTGAAAGATCTTGGACAGTTGAAATACTTCTTGGGAATGGAAGTCTCAAGATCTCATAAAGGAATTTCAGTGTCTCAACGTAAGTATACTCTGGATATCTTGGAAGAGACTGGCATGATCAGGTGCAAACCATCAGAGACTCCCATGGAGCCAAATTTAAAGCTTGATGCCAAGGAAGATGAAGCTGATGTGGACAAAGGACGCTATCAACGACTTGTGGGAAAACTGATTTACTTAGCAAATACCAGACCAGATATTGGTTTTGCTGTAAGTTTAATCAGTAGGTTCATGAGTCATCCCAAGGAATCTCATATGGAAGCTGTTCTTAGAATTCTGCGATATCTCAAGGGAAGTCCAGGGAAAGGATTGTTCTTCACGAAAAATCAGAGTAGAAGTATTGATGTTTACACTGATTCTGATTATGCTGGATCTCAAACGGATAGAAGATCTACCTCTGGTTATTGTTCATACGTTTGGGGAAATTTGGTTACTTGGAAGAGCAAGAAACAATCAGTTGTGTCACGGAGTAGTGCAGAAGCAGAATATCGAGCTCTAGCTCATGGAATTTGTGAGGGTCTCTGGTTAAAAAGGGTCCCAAACAGTCTTAACAGATCATGTAACGACCCTGTTCATCTACATTCTGATAATGAAGCAGCCTTGAGTATTGCAGTTAATCATGTCCATCATGATCGCACAAAACATATTGAGGTGGATCGTCATTTCATCAGTGAGAAGATTGACAGCAAGATTGTCGATCTACACTATGTTCCTTCGAAACATCAAGTAGCCGATATCCTCACAAAGGCTCTTCCGAAGATATCATTCCAGTCATTATGCAGCAAGCTCAACCTCATAAACATTTATGTTGTTTAGCTTGAGGGGGAGTGTTGAAGTCTATCATAACATCTGATGTTCTCTGTTCCTTATTTCTACTAATCAGTTAGTTGAAGCTGATCTTAGGATATATACATAGTTAATTCCTATCGTTGCTGTCATATCTATCTTATAGTATCAACATAGTTAGCTTGTATTTCTAGTAGTTATCTTGTAATCAGTTAGTTGATTGTCGATCTTGTTCTTATAAATTAGCAAATCATCAATGAGAAAAGTTAGTCCAATTCATTCAATTGTGTTCATAATCTTCAATCCTTGTATTGAAGGAAGGGTTTTATTCTATTTTTCTTTCGTTACAAGGGTTTTTATATTTTCAAATTTCAATGTAGAAGTAAATCCCTATCAATGCATAATGTCCATAAATACATATTACATGAAATGATGAAGCCAAAAATCTCTTGGCCCATTAAGAGGCAATTTGTCCCATTTACATGATCACGAGGATCTCCTAATTAATTTGGGATTGATTGAGGCTATGACCTCGTTTGGTTCGTTTTTACCAACTTAATTAGTGCGGACGTAGTTAACTCACAGTGAAAAATCATATTTTCATGTTTGGTTCAATTTAAACTTGCGGAGAAGTTGCAAATTTTTAAACAATAAAAATATGAATTGACATAAATATCATTTAAACAAAAGAAATGGATATGGATAGTAAAAAAAGTAATTAATGATGGGTAATTGTGTATATAAACTCATGAGAGATAACCACCTTAGGGGGTATGGGAAATATCTCTCACCCTTGATGGCCCGTTCACTTCACAAATACAATAGTCTAGTGTGTATGAGATTAAGTTATACATGGGATTGTGGCTTAAGTGAAGTGATTAGTCCGGTCACTTATTTAGTTGGGTGTATTCAGCTTGGGATTAAATTTTGAAGGTTGGTAGAATGACCATCATGCCCTTCAATTCAGATTAGGATTAAATCTTTGGAGGCCGGGGGTCATGTCGATGAGGGCGGCACTGGGGCGAAAGGTGAAGAGGGTGCCCGTGGAGGTGGAAGTGGACGGAGCGGACGCGGGAAGGGCAGGCGATGATGGCGAAGACGACGTCGAATTGGGCGGTGAGGGCGGCGGAGGAGGGGGCGAAGTGGTGGCCGAGGTCAATGAGGGGATGAGCTTTCGATTGGGTGCGGGTAAAGATGGTGAGGGAGTAGCCGGCATGGATCAGATAAGAGCACGTAGACTAACCCATCATGCATGAGCCAATCCACCCTACGCGGGTGGTGACGGTGATGGGCTCGGTGGCAATGACGGTGGAGGTGGTGGACATGGTCCAGTCGAGGAGGGAGAGTGTGATGGCTGGTGAGGCTGAGGTACAGCGGAGGAGAGTCCTGCTGAAGCGGTGGACATGGTGCAATTGATATCAACGATTTTGTTTAAGAGGGAGGGGTACTTTAGTAATGTTTCTAGCCCAAACATTGAGACTACTTGGTGACACTAAAAAGGATGGTTTAGTTTAATCAATTGTATTGAGCATTAAATAGTCATGTGGATTAGTTAATCCTCCAAGTGAACACCGGAGTAAACTAGTCTAGTGTGGCTAATCCGACCTAAAAAGGTGAAGCGAACAGGCCATGCGAGCTTGGAGATAACTTGCATGGAAGTCGAGTAACCAAATACGATTAGTTCCGACGCTCTTGCAAGTTATCTCCAAGGAGTTCACTCCACTCATAACGAAACAACTCCAGGCCTACATTATTATTGTTGTTGTTGTTATATAGGATCACGATGAGTAATTACAAGCTTCCTGACATTTAGTGAGCGTAGTAGGCCCAACAAGTCCACATAGCTATTTTTTTTATTTCGTATCATGCATAAATTACATTGTTATATTAATACTACTAAAATTTTGTTTGGGATTGTATATTCTTTATATAATTTTTTATATTTAAAAGTGATTAGATGTGATTGTAAATAGATCAGGAAATATAATAGTTGGAGCGCATGGATTACGAAATAGAAGGCCCAAGTGACAAAAATGGAAATTGACTAGAGAGGGAAACGAAGGGCTGTGTAAAGGCTTGAATATAATTCGTCGTTATTTCTGACGTGATTGCAAATATGTCTGACAGCTCGGATGCTCATGGAACTGACACGCGCCGAACGCGTCAATAAAGTAAAGTTTCATAAACCAACTATTTTGTAGAATAGTAGCAAATGGTCGATCCCACAGAGATTGATAGTCTTTCTTAGGTTAAAAACATCAAAAAAGGAAAATGGGGGTTTTAAAATAAATTAATTTAACTAATTAATCTAACTAAACTAAATAAATAAAATAACTAAACTAATTTTCAAAACAATTAATTAATATCTAAGTAACACCTAAGTCTACGGTTCCACAAATCAGGATCAAGATTCAATTGCAGTCATGGTCTTCAATCTTTCTCAAAAAATTATTAATTTAAATTCTCCTAGATTAGCTACAGAAAATCGACATCCGCCAGAAATTTCTCATTCTCTTAATCTTGATCGTCAAGACGTCCGCTATTAACTATTTCCCTAATTAATGTATAACCCTAGATATCAGCCAATCGGGTTTAACACACTAACCACATTAATTTGGGTTTGTGGGAACACCAATCCTAAAATAACCGGATCGCATCCGTTTCTTATTTAACCTAAATTCAATTGTTGCACACTCAAGAACCGAAAGTGTTTGACGACAAACGAGTGAGTGTTTGTCGCTTTATTGGTCCAAAAGCACAATTACACGGATACTAATGGTCCAAATAATTATAGATTGTCCGCCTAAAAGCATGCACTAGCCACATACACATCCTAGATCTAAACCATAATCATGAAAAGCAACAACAATGAAATAGAAGAATTTAAATTAAATTAAATAATAAAATAAAAGATCTCACATAATATGCAATGAATCCAAGAATTTAAATTAAATTAAATAATAAAATAAAAGATATCACATAATATGTCATGAATCCATGATCCCGACTTGTTTCCTCTTCGACCTAGGCAAAGATTTGATTAGCCGAGCATCGTCGTCAAAGAAAGTCGATAACAAAACAATAATAATCGTCGGTGTTCTCCGAAAAATAAAACATAAGTTCCTAATATGTAAAACTACTAAAAATTGGTCTCGAGATGTGAGATAAACTAATTTTGGGGGTTGGAGAGGTGACTCGTGCGCTGAGGAGCATCGTAGGGCTATTTTGGCTCAAAAATAGTGTCCGCCACGTGTCGCAGCGCGATTGGTCCGCCTGCTGCTATGGTGCTGAGGTGGCAGCGTTTGATTGGCTGAGAGAAGTGTTGATGACGTGTTGTGCGTAGGTGAGAGAGCGCCACGTGACACACATTGGAGCGGAGTGAAGAATTGCACGACTCGGTGAAAACCTGACAGTTTGTGCGGACGCGCATCCCGATGTTGATCAACAGCTACTGTGCGAGGAGAAGAAGCAATTTTGTTGCTGTGATATGTAGATGTTGATGTGGCGCTTTCTGATTAAAGGAGAGGATAAATCGCTGAGGTGGAGTAGTCTGATTGGCTGAAAGCGCTGCTTGTGACGTGGTTGGCGTAACACTAAGCATGCGAACTGCTGACGTGGCAATACGTGATTGGTCGAGAGAAGATGTGCGCTGATGTGACAACTTCTAATTGGCTGAAATATGTTGTCTTCAATTCTACCCACCGCTCAATACGTAAATCGAGGCAAACTGTCTGGCATCCGATCACTACAAGTAAATACTCTATTTTAAATGTTTTTTCGCCACGAATTCAACGCGTACTCCATTTCACCTAAAAACGACCAAAAAATATAATTAAATGTATATTTGAGATACTTTGCATAATTAAATATACTAAAATAAACTATTAAATATATATATTTACATATATTGACTTATCAGGGACCCACAGTTAGGCTTGACAGCTCACTTAATTTCCTTGAGAATACTCACTCTGGACTCGTCATTTGTCTTTTTGTAATAGCTTGAGTGTAGATCCTAGTACGAGCCGGGGCAAGGGCAAGCTATCGGAATACAGAGACGTTTAGTCAGACTTGTACATTTGTATATACATATTTTGTTTTATTTTGGTAGTTGGGATTGTGAGTGATACCCTAGGACTCTATACTGTTGATATTTTGATACATTGAGGTACATTTTTGACCTACGATGATATATGGGTTTTCCACACTAGTTATCTGAGTTACATGCAAGACTTAATTGCTTAGTAGATGAATTAATATGATAAAAAACTTCCGCTGTATTTTATTTGGGATTAATATGATATTAGAGACAGATGATGTGAGGCCATTAACAATTGTTGTTTATTGAGGTTCATAATGACTAAATGGTATATGAGATGGCATGTGGGACACAGCTGACGCTGGTAGGCCAGGTTGTGGGCCTGTATTAGCCCCGTGGCGGTCCATTTGAAAAATGGGCCATTACAGATTGGGTCTGTTGAAAGGCTTTATCATCAACTTCCAAAAAGCGTATTTTTTTAATAGAATACTAGTTAGGCCACATGCTTCGCATATGTTATATGATTTTCTTTTTAATTTTATTGTTTAGAGAGTATTTTTCTACTAAAAAAGTAATTTATTTTTTAATAATTAAAAATTAAGACTTTGATAAAATCAAACTAAATTTATAATTTTGTGTCAAGCTTTTATAATTTGATCATGAACTTTAAGTACGTCTTTTTTTTCTAATTTTAATAAGATTTTAGAAGTAATATGATTGATTAATAATTCATTTACTTATGGACTGGTTATTTGTCAAAAATAATACAATACAATTAAAAAAATACTTCCACACAATGCATATTTTTTTTGGAGAAAATATATAGCATATTGTAGTTAATTAATATATACAATCTTATTTGATTTAGTTCTTGAAACATTTTAATATTGTAACTATTAACTTCACTTAATCATTTCTAAACCAAAGCAAATATCATATATTCTATGACAAAAAGAAAAGCAAATATCATATACATTTGTTAATCAAAAAGATTAAAATAATGTTTTATGGATAAAAGATACTAAAGTAATGTTTTATATGGAAAATGAATAGGTTACATAAATAAATTTGCTATACACATGTAGTCCCTAATATTTTGCATTGTGATCAATACATGTGCATCTCAATATTATTAAAGAACCCTAATTGACATTATTTAGCAGACGTGGGTATCAAAGTATGTCACCATAATTATCATTGTCTATTAACCATATTCCATATAATAATATGTAAAATCTGAAAAAAAAATGTTAAAGCATTTTTTATGTAAAAACAAAAATGGAGGGCAGAATTGTCTTTCGTGTCAAGACAAAAATGAAGGGCAGAATTGGCGTGCACTGGACAATAAACAATGTCAAAACTCAGAAACTCAGAAATGAAGGGCAGAATTGACATTGACTGTATAATAAACAGAGTCAAAACTCATCTTTCTAATATAGATGAGATATTTAGAGTAACTAGTACTTTGGCTCAAATAATTCCAGACTTAATTGAGGAGGGAATGGACCATAAGATTGACAAATTTATAGCCAAGAGTTTTAAAGCATGGTTTCAAAATCAAGAACTCTAGTTTTCGAGAGGAGGGACCAAGTGATTTCACTGCAACCCTAATTTTATTAGAATTAGAATTAGCAAATTACAATTTTTCTTATAAGTGATAGAATGGCCATAACATCGTTGATGAAATGGAAAAAACATCACTTGCCAAAAGACGAAGTTTGGGGAGGTTGAGAATTCGATTCCTACTTAGACCCAATTTAATTAGATGGAAAAGAAAAACGTGCCAAGAAAATAATAAATTTCGTGAAAAAATGACGTCTTTTGTGTTTGATGGCCAAAATTTTTTTTCGCGAAACATTTTCTCACAATTGTTAGTTTTTCATATCAAGACTCATATATTTTTTCCACTTATTATAGTGAAAAAATTGAGTTTTCTTTCGAGAAAATGAGTTTTCATATCAATACACTAACTTTATATTTTAAATATGAAAATTATTATTATATTAAATATATATGTAATTTTTTATATTTATTTCAAAATTTGGTGTTGGCGAAATTTGAAGGAAAACTTTTAATGCACAATCAAGCACATGTAAGAAGATTTTTTTACGAATATTTACTTGAAAAAACTTTCTTAAAAAATATTTTTTTAATTAGATGGGGCCTCAAATGAAAAATAAAAATAATAAATAAGGGCAAGAATGAGGAAACTACAAAAGTACAATTATTTTTAGTTTAAATGAAGAAAATAAGGATAAGTTTTTTTTTTTTTTCAAAAATAGGCAATATCGCTTATTTAAAAGGCGCTATTAGGTGGGTATATTTTTTTGCTGACGTGTTCGGGCCACGTATGACGGCCTTACATTGATAGCGCCTTTTGAAAATGCGCTATCATTGTATGGCCGTCCTACGTGGACAGTGAAGTGGACAGTGATGTGGAAGGCAATTGTATAAATAGCTCATTTTGAAAAGGAGCTATTTATACAAAATTATACACTCTATGAATAACTCCTTTTGAAAATGAGCTATCAATACAAATTCTTTTCCCCATGAACGACACGTGCATATGGAGATGGACGACCCGCGCCACTCGCGTATCTCGAGGTAGACAACCAATGTAAACAACGCGCACGCATATTGACGTGGACAACACATGCAAACGTCACCCATGTATGCCGAGGTGGAGATTTCATGCAAATGTCAGGCACATCTGTCGAGGTGGGCGGCCCATGCAACCTCGTGCAACTTATGCAAACGTTATGCATGTGTCTCGAGGTGGTAAAACCAATGCCAATGTTACACATATATCTCCTGGTTGACAACACATGGAAACGCCACGCACGTATGTCGAGGTGGACGAGCCATGAATATCCACTACAGACCATGGACCCATACAAACGTCACACACGTATCGCAAGGCGGACAACCCGGGTGAGTTGCATGCTTACTATGGATATGCATGGCTGACCCACCTCGACATACGTGTATGACGTTTTCATGTGTTGTCAACCAGGAGATACGTGTGTGACGTTAGCATTGGCTTTATTACTTCGAGAGGCGTGCGTGACGTTTGCATGAGTTGCACGAGGTTGCATGGGTCGTCCACCTTGACAGACGTGCTTGCCATTTGCATGAAATCTCCACCTCGACATACATGGGTGACGTTTGCATGGGTTGTCCACGTCGATATGTGTGCGCGTTGTTTACATTAGTCGTCTACCTCGAGATACGCGAGTGGTGCGGGTCGTCCATCTCCATATATATGCACGTGGTGGTAATGGGGAAAAGAATTTGTATTGATAGCTCATTTTCAAAAGGAGTCATTCATAAAGTGTATAGTTTTGTATAGATATCTCATTTTCAAAATGAGCTATATATCTATACACATTGCCTCGCCACCTCACTGTCACCTCACAACCATGATGCCAACTCATAAGCAATAACGCATTAATAACGCATTTTCCTAAGGTGTTATCACATATTTTTGTAAATTAAAAGTAAACTACTCTATTTTATAAAATAAAATGTAAATGTCTCCACCTTTAGAAAAACACCCAAGAATGAGAATCGAAATTGAGATGGACCCAACAATTTTCCAAAATATATGCTGGTTGCAAAGGTGGTCCTTAATGGGACCAATCTTAAGTCACTTTCACCTCTTAAAGGTACTCTCCATCCAACACCTCAAAGGGTCAGAAGCTCAGCTCCCCCAAAAGCTGAAAACCAGTGACAGCTTGTTTTGGACACACACAAAGGGGCACTAATAACTTGCGCACTCCGAAAGCAACACATGCAATTTATTTATTTTTTGCTATTTTCACATACATTATTGTTTCTGTTATTATTATTTAAAAAAAAGAATAAAAATCATTGTGAGTTGAATAGAGAAATATAAAAAGCTGCACATGGAAGATCATGTAGATTTTCTAGTTACTTTTTAGTAACATAGTTGTTGCTCTAAAAGGAATCCCCAGCTTTTGCACAAACAACATCTTTTCCTTTCCACTGCTTCCCCTTCAAGACAGACCAGACATTAGACAGTCTGGGGCCTTGTTGCCTAGACACATGAACAACCACCTCCATTAATTATTTCTACATCACAACACACTAATTATTGTTCTTAACACACAGTAAAAAAAAAGGATGTGCACTCTGCGAATATCTAGGAAATCTAAGGGCTACAACATATTATGAGTGGACAACCATCAAATAAAGGTTCCTTTTTTCTTTAAGTGGATCATTATTCCTCCACTTTTTTTTTTTGATGCATAAGCATCTAATTTAGGATTTTTGATGTGATGTTCTTTTTGTAATTATTTTATTAGAATATTTATACAAGATTTTATGCTTTGTATATATCTCCATATCTCACTCCTGTAAACAAAAATATTCACTTTTGTCTAATATTAGTAGCGATAAAAATCATTGAATATATCCATAAACAATATTATACAATTACAAATCATCAACTTATTCTGACAACCACTAAAAAACTAACTATTACAGATTCCCTAAAAAGGGCACTTGAAAAAAAAAGATATGGACCCAGTACTACAGAAAAGTTTACATCACAAATCAATTTGACTTCTACCACATGGGAGCCCCACCAGAGGTTGAGTCAGATATTTTTCAGCCAAGTGGGTTCCACATGCACAGATTTATTATTTTTTAAATAAGTAAGATAAAGCATAATAATGTTATTTATAGTGTAGAATTTGGAGTTTTTGCCTGATTAATAGATTTTGGGGAAAAAATTCCCAGAAAAACACACCCACCAAACTATTTCCAAAACTAACACACTTGTAGCCACGTCAGCACACGCCACGTCCACTCACGCGCCACGTCCCGTTGTGATTTCGGGTGACGAAGTGAAGTCGTGACCTGAAGTCACGACTTCACTTAAATTGAAGTCGTGACTTCGATCACGACTTCACTTAAAGTGAAGTCGTGATCCGAAGTCACGACTTCACTCCCACAACTACCCGAAAAACATCCCGTGCATCTGGTTTTTTCTTCTCTTGGTTTCTTGCTCTCCTTCAACCCCAACGTTGCTCCACTCTTCATCCCCTCAACTCCACTAGATTGGCTCCATTGTTGGCTCACTTATCTCCATCATCAACTTTAGATCCAAACCCCAACCGACTCGGATTGTAAGATCAATTTGTTTTGAGATTATATGTGTTTATGCTTCATGTTGTTTGTCTTATGTTGGATGTTAAATTTGTTGTTAGTTTTGTTGTCTCCGGGCCTTCATTATTTGTTTTAGGGGGTCATTTTATAGGGTCGTTGTTTTAGGGGGCCGATTTTATATGTTTTAGGGGTTGTTTTTAGGGGTTGTTTTAATTTGTTATAGGTGACGTATAAATTTGATTTAGGGGCTGATTTTATATGCACTTTGTATATGTATTTTGAGCCTAAATTGATTGAAGTTTCGTCATGGCATGCGTTCTCTTTTCTATATAGTTAGTTTTTGCCAAAACTCTAAAGATGCAACGACATAAGTAATTTCATTTGTAGATACATTGAGATGGAAGAATATATGAGAGACTAAGAAAAAGTGATGAGTCGAATCCAATATCTAACACCAATTCAATTAGGGTGCATAACCAATTATATTAAGGTCAAAGAGTAAGTTTATATTGTACTTTTGATATGGTATTGATTGATATGGTATTGATTGATATTGTTGCATTCACTTCTTTTGATCATGTTTTATATTCTACATATATAGATTCAATAATGAATGATCGAAGAGTAAGTTTGTTGTGCTATATGAATGGGGACATGGTCGATGGACCATCGTGAATTTCATACACTAAACCGCCCGTTCGACATCTTGAGCGAACATGGGTTTAGTGGTACGAGGAATTTATGAGTTTTGTCTATAATTCTTTGGAGATAGACAATGAAAAGATGATATCGACCATCACATATCGATATCCAAGCGTACATCGGTAGTGGTACGCCAACTACGTCCCTCAGTGCGAATAGATGATGAGGCGAGTCTCAAAGATGTTTGGGAGATTGTGGCGGAATTACCACCACCAAAATGCATGGAGTTTTATATCGATTTGAGAACGAGAGATTCGTATAATAGTACAAACCGTAATATGGCGTTAGATTATGTGGCTGGACCTAGCACTCAACCAAATATGGAGCAGAGTCATTGTGCATCGCCCTTCATGACTGGAAATCCCGAGATGAACGAGGATCCTTGTTCCTGTGATGAGTTGAACACTAGTGAAGACGGAGACTATTGCGGTAGTGACGAAGGTACTAGTGAAGATAGTAGCGATGATGATACGAGATGATGAAGGGTTGATGCACATCATGTTGATGATGCCATGATTCGCTACACATTAAATCGAGTAATTGCCGATGATGGCTCATTATCTTGTCCTCCAATTCCGAGCGAGCTTGGGAACGATGATTTTTTCGACGAAGAGGCTGCTGGAATTGATGGTGCGCCCGTTGGTGTACGTGAATTTGTCGTACCTTCTCCCCGCATTTATGGAATTGAATAGCGAGGCATTGCAACCCCTCAATGAGAATGCTATGATCCCTTTAAGGTCTATATGGAATGAGGAGCAAAATTTCAAAAGGGCATGCGGTTTAAAAAAAGGTTATGCTGCGAATTTCCATCCCATTCCGCACGAAGATTATTGGCCAAACGCCAGACTTCCATACTCGTTACTGGCTGATCCATCTCGAAAGCGAGTTAAAAAAGGTCGCCCTCAACAACGACGTCTCCGCACAGAGATGGATTGGAGAAGCAACCAGAAACAGCCACGTCATATGCAGCGTGAAACTGAATGGAGAGAGACCCCAACGACGCTGCGATGTAGTTTGTGTAAGCAGGACGGACACAATAGACGCACTTGCTCTCGTCGTCGGCAACAACAACCACCGAGTGCCTCATAGTGTCTCATTCAAGCAATGAACATTTACTTGAGCTAGCTATGCCTCTTGTCTGTTGAGGGTCATGATTGTAACTTAAATCTTATATTTTTTCATGAATTCCATTTAATTTATCCATGTTGAACAATCTCCATAGTTTTTTTAACCCTTTCCTACCTATTCATTTTGAGTGTGTTTCTTTGTTCTTGTTTAAAGCCAACTTTGTGGTGGTTTTATTGTGTCTTGGAATTCCATTATAGCAGCTTTATGACCGTTCTAGGAATCCAGAAATCAAAATTCAAAGTTCAAGCTTGATTTCCAAAAGTCGAAATTGCAGTGAGAGAGCAATTAGCGCGCTAATACGTGGATTAGCGCGCTAACCCTACTCTTAGCGCGCTAATGACAAGATTAGCGCGCTAACCTGCGGGACCTCGAATTTTGCTTTTTCCTTTGTGTTAGCGACCCTTAAAATTGTCCCAGACCTAACCAACCCTTATATAACATGTTATACATGTTTATTATGAGTCATTAAGCTTACTTGGGTGGCCCTTGATAATTTTATAAACCCCGAAAACGGAAATTCAAAGTTTCACAACTTATTAGGGGCTTTCCAAAGAAATTTTCGCTTTTCTTGTTAAATACATTTCAAATACGAGTTTTCCCTTTTCAAAAACATTTATAATGCTCTTCTAATAGGTAAACGACCATTCACACATAATTGATGTATGCACCAACTAATGCATTTGGCTTGCGTGAAAGAATTTGTTTACCTTACATTGATTTTACAAATTGCGGTTTGGACTTTTCATGTTCCATAATTTGTAATGATGTCCCCTTGAAGCGCGATATGGAGCCTGGGCCTATAGATGATTCGGTTTTGAGTTCGCAAGCTCTCCATAGATCTACCCGAGTATGGCACAGGCCGGTATGACATCTTGCCGATTTGCACTACACCATTATATCGCGTCTATATATTCTACAACTTGTACCTTATAACTCGTATTTTCATAGGAGCCTGGTATATTGACTATCGACGGAATTCTCGCACACTACATCGGTTGGTCGAATTGGATGAACGAATCGTCGAGCATCTCCACGCATCTCGCTTTTTACGGGACGGCGCGAGTAGGTTTTATCTCAATTGATTGGCATCTAATCACCGCTTCTTGTAGAGAGGTGGAGACCGAAACTCACACGTTCTCCATTTTCCTGTTGGCGAGATGACTATTACCCTTCAAGATGTACAAATTATCTTAGGGTTGCCCGTGGATGGATTTCCTATCACTGGTCGTGTTGAGCAAGATTACAATGCCTTATGCTTGACACAACTAGGATTTCCATTCCCTGAAAATAACAGGACCGGTGGCCGGATTCAAATTCGCCAACTGTCACGATGGTTTCCAAACCTTCCAGGACGTGCAACGCTACGCAAGAGCGTACATCCTACAACTTCTTGGCGGAACTTTATTTGCTGACAAGTCTAACAACCTCGTGCACATCACGTATTTGCAATTTTTGGAAGACTTTCGAAGCGGGGGACAATACAAGGTTGGGGTAGTGCAACTCTGGCTCACCTATATAGACAGTTATGTCTTGCAGCTGACATTGATGGAGCAGAGATAGCAGGACCGGTCATTTTATTGCAATTGTGGGCATGGGATAGGTTGCCTTTTCTCGCACCAATTATGGGAAACCACATTAGAGATGACATGATAGACAATGAAGAATTATTTCCACCTCCTCCGTTTGGTCATAGGTAATGATTCTTTTTAAACATTACAATTTCAATTTGAGCATATGTACAACCCATTTTTCATGTATGCTCTGTTTTTGTTTGTTTCATTTGCAAAGGTGGAGGCATGCGTTGGAGACCACAGGAACATCGATGCACGTGCCGACGAAATACAGAGAAATGATTGACATGCAAGGACCGGATGAAGTAATAAATATACTTAATCATTCTCTCCAACAAGCACTTATGTCGACATCTTGTTGATGACACCGTTTTATTCAATTAATGTTATTTTCCATGCTACAGGTTGTTTGGGAACCGTATCCGGAAACATTGATAAGTGACCTGCCAGCATATTGTAGCAGTGGTCGAGCAATTTGGCGAACGATGGCACCTTTGCTTTTCTTCTGCGTTGTCGAACCGTACAATCCGGATAGAGTAATGCGACAATTCGGTATGAAACAAAGGATACCTAATTTACATAGCACAAGTATGGAACTACATAAGATTGACTTGAGAGGAAAACAGAAAAGGATTGGAGTGCGAACATAGTGCTTATGTTTGCTTGTGGAACGAACGTGCTTCCAACTTAGCAACTCGATGAAATATTAGACGAGCCTTTGACTTTTACGACCCGTATATGCAATGGTATCGTCGCATTACACGTCGATTCATGTCTCGTCGTGGAGCTATTCTTTGAGGCATTGGTAAGTGCAATTTCATTTTTCCCCTCCATGAAGTTTCATATTGTTGTTTTCATTTTACTTTCACATACAAGTTCTTAAATAGTTTATATGTAGGCACATGGAATGACATCGATCCATCGATTGACATTGGGTGATGACGTGTCGATTGCACGCATTAGAGATGTAGTCGCATCGACTTTGATCGCAAGATTTGTACAGATTATCGCATGCATAATGTGCCCACATCATTTGAAGCCTCTCATCATACTTCTCACGATGATACGCGTTCGAGGCATGACACTCCAAAGGTATACGTCATCGGTACCTCTCAATGAGCGTGACACTCCACATACTCCATCCGTTCCTCCCTACATGGCATTCGACCATGGAAGTCGTTCCATCTTCGCGCCATTTCAATACAACTCCAATAATGATGAATTTCTCTCGAGAGTACAAGTACACATGAAGGTGGAATACGTGAAATCGATGATATTCGAGAGAGAAGATGCTCAAAATCCTAGTGATATGGGCCATCGAATGTCCCATTAGCGTTGAATCGTAATGTTCGAGTTGTAAAGAGAACACGTTGTGGACCGGGAAGTCATTATTTGGGGTCGGAGTAGGACTTGTGTGTAACAATAACAAGACTTCTTTTATTATTGCTTTGTACTCAATCACTTTGCAATTTTATGTATGTATGTTATGTTTGGATGTATGTATGTACTCATGCTTGTTTTAGTACTTCTATTTTAATGAATTGTTTTTTTTTCCTTTCTTGCATTGTTTGATATAACTTTTTCTTTTCCTTCGCTTTAAACACTCCAAACATATTTTTCCAATTAACATTTCATTAATTGTTTAGTTATTAACTTCGCCTTTGATTTTTATGATGTTAAGTCATTTTAAATAGCCATTATCATTCTTTGAATGGATTATGTCCAACTCTTTTTGGATTTTCTTGTGTATTATTTCTCGCTCTCTGTTTTTTTTTTTTTTTTAACCTCTCGAGTGGAAGTCGTGACTGCAAGTCACGACTTCCACTGTGGGGAAGTCGTGAGTGGAAATCACGACTTCCCTTAACGTGATTTCCACTCACGTTTTCCCCACACCCAGTCACTCCCTCAGTCCCATGTGGCATCCTACGTGGCACTAAGTGTGTTATATTGGGAATTATTTAAGCAGATGTGTTTTTCTGGGAATTTTTTCTCCAAAATCTATTAATCAGGCAAAAACTCCGTAGAATTTTACAATAATTTTTCTTGTGTGCTTTTAATCAACAATAACTAATTACCATATAATGGATATTAGGGGTTGGGTCGCGACACGAGCCACTCTAAATGAGTTAAAATTTGACATAAATGAGTTTGTTTAACAAACGGGTTAACACTATCGGACACAATTAAAATGTGGGTCATTAACATATTAAATTGCTTAACTTGATAATGACACGTTTGTCACAATTAAAGAGTAATGTATAAATAATAAGTAGATTATAATAAATAGATTAATACAAAATTACTTATTTAATAATATGTTAATCACACGATTTATTTTTTATTTGCACATAAATATTTTATCATAATTTATTTTATTTTTAAAGAAAATATTTTACTTTGATATATTATTTATGTATTACATTTTATTAACTACTTATTATCAAAAATGTTATAAAATTTTCCCCAAAATAAAAATTTAGGTTTTTCTTTGGAGGATCCTTATAAGTTTTTTATATGTTTTTTGAGAAAAAATTTATATGTTATTTGCTATGAGTCATTTCGTCTCTATTGTTAAAACTTATATAAGACTTGAATGACAAAAAAATAAAAATTAAAGACTGCAATTCCATTAGACTTTATTGGCCATTTAATTATGTTATGTTCATTTAAATTTATTTACGTAGATATATTTATAAAAGTTGTAAACAAGTTACAAAAGTTTAATAAAATATATAATAAATGGGTAACAAGAATACCCGACAGGTTTAACACGATCCATTTTGATACGAATACGATTAATACGATTAATAAATGGATCGGGTTCGGATTTGCCTTATATATGACACAATACAGACACTCTAAAACGAATTGCCACCCCTAATAGATATGTTGACTAAGGTTGAGCTAGCTATCTATGATGGAAACAAGTTAAGTTTGAATCTTGTAGTTTATTGAAGGGGTATGTTAAATGCATACACACAATGCCCTTACATACACCAAATTCTAAGATTTGACATATTTACCCTTACCCCAAATGTGTACACGTGTGCGCACACACACCCGCCACTTCTGCCTTCCATTGCCGCTATTGCCTCCACCGTCGCCCTCCACCACTGTTGTCGCTCCCTCGCCACCTCTAGCATCGCAAAACACCGCCCTCAACCTTAAACCATCATTAATACCTCCAGTCTCTCCATTATTCACTAACATCACCACCTCTGCATCGCCCTCATCTCCCGCCACCGCACTTGCCACTCGCCTTATCCATTATTCATCCCTATCGTCGTGTTCGGTCATGAGTACTCGAACACGATGACCATGTTCAGCCCGAGTGGTCGAACATCTACACGTATATTCAGTTTGGGTGGCCAAACAAGGCCATCGTGTTCGGTCATGAACACGGAGAACTAAGAGAGAATGAAAGAAATGGGGAGGGGGAGGCCGAGAGAGAGAGAGAGAGGGAGAGAGAGAGAGAGAGAGAGAGAGAGAGAGAGAGAGAGAGAGAGAGAGAGAGAGAGAGGGCGGACGCTAGGCAATGGCGACGGGTCAGAGGCGGTCAATGGTGGACGAAGACGGCTGGTCGATGGTGGCAGTGGGCTGAGACAAGGTGGTGCGCGTGTGTGAGGGAGATAAGGATATTTTGGTCAAAAGCAAAAAATGATATGTGTAAGGGCATTGTGTGTGTGCATTTAGCAAGCCCCTTATTGAATCATGAACACTAACTACATATATGACCATTTAAATATATACTTCTTTATTAAGTTTTATTTAAGAGATGTGAGGCTAACTTTCGATCCATACATCTTCTATACTCCACCTTAAACTGAAATTCATGATCTAAGGGTTTTTTTTTTTTTTTTTTTCTTACAAGTCTTATATTCAAACCACGTGCTCTGATTCCATATTAGAATTTGTAGGATGAAATTCCTAAGTGCAAGTTTACATAGGAGCAAAGAAGAGTGTGAATGAGTAAAGGCTTAAGGTTTGGAGTAGAGGCTTCACCAAAATACCAAGATAATAATGATGTCTCCAATCCAAACTTATAACTCTCTTTTATTTACTTGAATACTCAATGTTGAGCTATTCTTAACATACGGCCTTACATGAAGAAAGATATGCTAGTTAAAAAATAAAACAAAAAAAAGTAAAAAAAAAAAAGAAGAAGAAAAAGTAATTAGCCATATCATTTCTAGTAACTAATAAGATAAATGAGGCATCACTTACTAAAATGAAATGTTGAGGTAATTAACTCATGAGTTCGACTCAGAACTGTGCCACCTTCTTGACCTATTCGTTAGGACCTTCTCACCTTACCTATTGGTCCACTCTTTCCATTTCATTTTTCCTTATTTTTCCTTCATCGGGTTCCCGCGTCACTACTTAATGACTTGACCCGTTACCTTGAGTAGATGACTAGTATTAATTTGAATCCTAATTAACTCGAGTTAAACTCATCGTACCTCGATTAGTGTGCGTGCGAGGCGATGACATGAATGTAATATGTTTGGATCATGTGATAGTTAGTTAAATACACTATAGGCTATTAACATAAATTAATATAAGCCTATATGTAGCATCTTCTAACCGATTAGGGCGATACCCGGCGTGAAACCCGAATTAAGCCCTATTAATACACTAGACTTAAGTAGAGCCAGTAGCTTCTCTTTTTATCTTCTAATAAACACTACCATAAATTGAATATCGATGTAAAAAATTGAACGCAATGAAAATTAAAAACTTTTTTGATAATTAAAACACGATATATAGTATAGAATTAAACCTGAATAAACCTCGGCTATATAAAAATCTCTCATCCCTTTTGATATTACAAAACTGTAATGTAATACAAATATATAAGACAAATGAGATTCATTACATCGAAGAGAAGATCGAGACTCCTAAATTTTCTCTATCATATAGTCGCAGCGCTCCTCGGTATTCCAGAAATATTAATTTGGGGTGAGCGCTCCAACTTGCTCAGTAAGTATGGATTCTCATAGCCACAACATTCCATATAATAACCAAGAACATCATGCAATATCAATATGCATCAATGCTAACCAACAAGAATATGGAAAACTCATAATTCAATATATAACGGATGCAAATCAAACTGTCAACGGCTATTACACTGTGATTCCCATTTTATTTATAAAATTAGGGTCGATTACCCATTGATGCCATTAATGCGATTGCTAGACCAACACATTGGCCGATGTGTTGTCTTGCCAATATATTAACGCCCAATGGTTCTATACGAAACCCTCCAGTGAATATATGACCCACGCAACCTATCTAAGTGAGTAGGAGTTACATATAGACCGAGAGATCAACCTCGCATCCTATACAACTTGGTCTCATTCTTAGGAGTTACTCTCATGGATCACATTAGACATCATTTTTGTTAATTAAAAACATCACAGTGTACATAGTCCTCCATTTCAGTCCACAAACTACATGAACTATATATACTAACATAGCCAAACAATAATGATAAATAAGCGAATCAGTACTTACCTCAGTTCAGGTTTCTGTTCTAAATTCCCTAAGTTTCCGGTCACTCATGCTTCCTCGGTGATCTAACACCTATCACAAACCATTTATGATCAATATAGGTATAATCCCTTGTGTTTAAAGCCTCTAAGTCAGTCCCTAACACCTTAGGAAATTCTAAGTAGATTTCAGCACAGTTGTTGTTTTCAGGGTGGAAGCGGGCTCCCTCACTTAGTGGGGTGCGCTCTAACAACTAAGTTCATCCCAACTGATGAAGAGAGTGCGCTCCTCTGCTAGGTGGAGTGCGCTCCACCTTGCACTGCCTCGATTGTGAACAGTGCAACGACCACTATTCCACTACCAAATCTCCAATACAACCTCAAATACTCTCCCTAATCATCAGGGAGGACCTCTAGTCAGGTAATAAACCATTTCCTATCAACAACAACAACAATTCATAGTGATTTCATCACTTACTTTCGTATGGAACTTCAAAAACCTCAAAAACTAGACTTACCAACGTAATAATCTTTAGAGTTCAAGTTGTTTAAGCTCATCGATTCATGTTGAATCAACTCCTGGATTGATCTCCTCTAGATCAAACCCTCAACTGCTCTCCTTCTCACTAAAAAATGATCGATTGATGAAATGATGATATGTTTGATAGTTTTGGATTTTTATATATAGATTTTCTCGAGATATGCATTACGCTATCTCGAGGTTGATCAAGTGCTTGATGTGTTAAAATGACACTCCTTAAAGTGACACACATTTTAACTCCATCAACACTTACGCTCATCTCAAGGTTGATCAAACGATCTATATTATTTAAACCAAACTTATAGTTATATATATCAAATATATATATACTTCGTGTATTTTCTCGCCAATAAATCTACTTGACATGCTTATGAGTATTCTCGAGTGTGCACATTCATTTCACGACTTTCTTGTCGCACTTGGTGTACCAACTATTTATTGTTTAATTACTTATTTTTAGTTTATAGGCTTGTATCATTACTTCTCGTCCCACACCAATTGACGATGAAGTAAAGTATACCAATTTTTTTTTTTAGGAAAACACCTCAACATTTATAGCCTGACAATGTCAATTCTAGAGAACTCACAGAGTAAAATATTTGTTCCAGTAATTAACATCTTCCAAGTCACAAGCTCAGAAATTATATTCTTTGGAACTAAAATCAGCTGTTGTAACGACCCGAGAATTTGACTTGTGCCACGTGTCAGGTCAAGGTCGTTTGTGGGATCCACTTGTCGAAATGCGTATGTCCGAATCTCGAGTAGAGATGCAAATTGTTGAGAAACGTATACGCGGAGAATTTAGGGAGCCGAAACACCAACGGAGATGTGCCTCGAGTCGCGTGCCAACGTGGGATCGAGCGCGCCAACTGATACGGGAATTAGAGTGACGACTCAAGCGAGGCGGTCTCACGAGTTTTAACGGCATCACTCGAAAAAGTTTCACGGTGGTACGAATCTCGGAGCAGCAAATATTCATGACATTTTGGCCACACCAGATCGTATGAGGTCGAGCATCGTATCAGTTTCGTTATTCGGCGAGGCCGATGTTTGGTTGTGCACTATGGTGGTGTCGATTTGGACGCTCGGGAGTGCGGTCGATGTTATGGTGAGTGAGAGCGTGGGAGTACACGCATCAGAGTACCAGTCGCATTCTTGACATTGCCACATTCAGTGCGAGGGTCCGGAGATGATCAGAGTATAACGAGGGTTAGACGGTCGCGACAAAGAGAGCAACCTCATAACGTATGTAAAACATTGAAAAACATTAATAACTCAACTGTAAAATGTAGAATGTACTGATAATGATGGATTTGAAGACTGACTAGGCTCTCGTTGACCTTACGAGACTGGCTCGGGGGTCCACGTAAGTTTAGGCCTGGCGGTGCCTAGTTCGTGAAAAAGTGGGGTCGTCACGGCTGTAGATATATAAGATTGAGAAAGGTCTTTCCCGATTATTATACATCTCTTCCCCTCTAGGAAGCTAAACTCTCGGTTCCTCACCGAAATAATAATCTTGGCTCTCTATAACTCTCAACTCTTTCTACACACATATATCTCACTTATTCTTCCACGAGAGTTTAAACCACCATATTGGCAAGAAATTTGCGGACTCTATCAGTCATATAATTACAACATCAACAACCTTTAGTTATCATCACAACAACAACAACAATAACAACATAGCCCCACTCCCAAATTAACTGGGGTAAGCTATATGGATCAAAATCTTTCATTGTGTCGCTTTAGTGCAATTGATGGTGAGCTTTTCAAACCATTCAAATCCCTCCTAATTAATGCATCCCATGTTAGCTTTGGTCTGCCCCTACCTCGTCATATTTCTACAGTTTCTATAGAGTCAAGCTTTCTAGTTGGGGCATTTATAGGCCCTTTTTGCAGGTGACCAAACCACCACAACCACCCTTCCTTAATCTTTGTATCAATTGGTGATACTCCTACTTGTCTTTGAATTTCTATATTTCTTATTCGATCTTTACGAGTTTTACCACACATCCACCTAAGCATCCTCATTTCTGCTACATTCATTTTATGTAATTGTTGTTGCTTTACCGCCCAACATTCACTTCCATAGAGCATAGCTGGCGTAATTGCGGTCATATAAAATTTTCCTTTTAACTTAGTAAGAACATTTCGATCACAAATCACCCCTGTTGCACTCCGCCATTTCTTCCATCCAGCTTTAAATTCTATGTGTGACATCTACTTCCCCTAATTTTACCACTTCGTCGTCTCGATGTCTAGTGTTTGTAAAATCACAGTGCATGTATTCGGTTTTCGTCCTACTTAACTTAAAGCCTTTAGATTTTAATGTATTTCTCCAGAGTTCTAATTTCCTGGTCACTCCATCTTTTGTTTCATCTACTAAGACAATATCATCTGTAAATAACATACACCTTTAGTTATTATCACAACTTAGGTTAATTCTTTATAAATATTTGAGCATGAAATTTTTTTCATGTAGAGCAAGATTAATATAACCATTCATGCTAATATCACCCAGTTTCCACCTGCTGATATATCTCATATTTCTTTATTAAATTGACATTGTCAACTTTTCATTCCAGATCACCAACAATTCATTTTTATCACAATGATTTTGGATTTCGCCTGAATGAATATTCTCAAGAAATCCATGAGATTTTCACAACTTTCTTGTCCCACTTTTTATTTTAAGTTCCATGAACTTCCTTTGCATGCTCAATATTCTGATCTAAAATTATCTATTCCAAATATCAATAACTAGTAGTCAAACCTTGACCTAGTAGATAGTCTCAATCAATTTCTCCAACAATGCATCACACAATTAATCATCATTAGCTCAGCTCTAATATGAGCTTCAAAGAATAGACTTATAGCTACCAATCCAGACAACTCAACTGATGATGTGCTTGTGCATGACCTCAATTGTTCATCATTGCATATCTTATTTAAAAGATATTATTGAGCAACTTTTATTAAAACTACAACCCTTATACTTTTTCATATTCAAGGCATTGTTAACATAATCAACTTAATGAGTGATGTTTCAGAGTAAATTCCTAACATTTAGGAAATCCAAGGTATCAATCTTACTTTCTATTTCTATTATTCTGACAATTTTACTTATTAAACTTCCATAGTTTGAAATTCACTGCTTTAACCTTAAACCAATCCACTAGTTTTTGTACCTCCAGATTGTCTTTCAATGATTTTTCTAAAATTCTTAATAATCACTAAAAATGATTAAAATAATCTCAACAAACTTTCCTTTTATTTACAAATGACGCATTCCATATTGGGTACAACTACCAAATGTTATCTTGAGATTATCAATCCCAATAGTTCTTCTCACGATTCTTGAACTTTGTATAGAAGTATAAGCTACAGTTTTTCTTTAATGTGTCACAACACATTCCTATTTGAATAAGAAGTCTTATGATGGACCTCTAATTTCTTCCACAGTTCAGGTACCATCAAGTAAACATTGTAGTCAAACTATATTTCAACTTTCCTCCAAGTCCTCCTTGTATTTAATTTCAATTTACAACATTCTCATACTTGAGTTAACTGAATAAATTACACAACGATATTAAAGATCCCTGGATCAATCGTTTGTGATATTTAATTATTTTAAGATTACTTTTCTCTTTTAAGTTAATTGAATAAATTGCACAATGATATTAAAGATCCATGGATCAATTATTTGTAATATTTAATTATTTTAAGATTACGTTTCTCTTTTACCTTGTGTTGAATATATGACAATCCCATATTGTCCTATTTCCAGTCAGATCCCTAGATTTGCTGTTACTATTCAACATTCATACAATTAATTAACCTTTGAAACTTAGTATTGACACTTGTAAAATCTGTCTGAACCAATTTACCATCAAAATTTACAATTCTATGTGGTAATGCTCGTTCATCCTCTAAGTCTTCAAAGATTTCATGTTATTATTGATAATAAAATAACAACTTAATTAAAATAGAGTTTTCAAAATTCAACACCCATCATTCATGAATATATCATAAGTTCTAGTAAGTTCTAATGGTTTTCACCATCTATTTAAAATGATTAAGAAACCGCTTGAAATCATCTTTAAATATATCCTTAATTTTGATTATACCACTGTGACAACCAGATCTCAACTAACTCTTGAGAACAACTGATTTCACCTTAATGGATATTCATTCCAACAACTATACATTATTGTTTCGATTCCTTAAATCCTTAAATTCACTGACCATTCGCTCTCCCCAATTTAGACTATACTAGTCTAAAACATCAGACTAGGATATCTTACCAACTTACTACGATGCTCTAAATTAAACTATCTTCAAACTTTACCAGTTTAATATTCTCAATTTCCCTTTTCATTTCCTGATAATTTGCTTGTCATTCCAAAATGGATTTACACCATAATTGGAATTTGTACTTCATAACAACTTATGAAGTAGAAATACATTAGTGGTTTCTTAACCTCAATTAGACTTTTATCGATAACCACTAATTTATTTACTGAATAACTTCCATTAATTTTCTACTAGTCTTAATACTAGTATTAAATCATATCTCAAATTGGTCTACCATTCTTGAGTTCCATCTAAAGTCATTCATTATTCTATTGCTTCATATATTTATTTCTCCTAATATATGTCTCAAGGTTTAGATCCAATAGATACTTCTTCACTGACTATTATTTATCTAATAATATCGGTAAGAACAAAGACTACTGAAGACAGTTACTCGGAGAATGAATTTAATTTCATCATTGTAAGTTTTCCTTATGTATTTCTTTTTTCAAACTCCTCATGGTTAAGGTTCTCTTGAACTCTTACCTTCAATTCTTACTCATATCATGAGAAATCGATGGACTTCAACCATCTTATTATCGTTCATAAAAGATATAATTTTTATATCTATCCAATAAATATAATATAACACAACAAATAACATATCTTAGTTTTTCTTTATCTTTTGGTTACCACCCAAAATCACGATAAAACTCTTTATCATACCCTAAGCTTATTTATAACTCGAGACAACTCTCAAAGTTAATAAACTTAGGTTTCAAGTACTAAGGAATCTGTTATCACTTACTTCGAAAACAATTCAAAAGTGAAAACAAAGTCAAAGCCTTGTCCATGATACTAGATTGTATCAAAGTTACCACTTATATTCATAAGTGATAAACCTCGGACTTTGAACCTGGCTTTGATATTAAGTTGTAGCATGCCTTAACCCGATTAGGGCGATACTCGACTTGAAACCCTAATTAAGTCCCATTAATTCGCTCTAGACTTAATTAGAGCCAACAACCTCTCATTCTATCTCTTGATAAATAATAACGTATATCGAATATCGATGTAAAACAAATATTGAACGCATCGGAAATTAATTTTTTTTAATTAATTAAAACACGATATACAATATTAAATCAAATCGGAATAAACCTCGATTATATAAAATCTCTCATCCCTTGTGATATTACTGTTGGGTTTTGGGGTTCATACGCAGCGGAGATTACAAAACAGTTTTGACAAAAACCCCAACAGGATCCGAATCTAATTCCATTAAAAACGTTTAAACCATGAAAAACTTAATCATACCTCAATCGCAATATACCTTTCTGAAGGTTGATCGATCTCTAAGGCGCTGCCAACGACGAACGCCCTCTATCGGCAGTCCACACATGAACGGCGGCCGAGATTCGAAGTGCTAGCTTCGAGAGAATACCAAATCCTTTTGTTTCTCTCCGAAACGATCCAGAGCATACCAAAAACCCTAAGTCATTTCTAAAACGAAAATAGAGTTTCGGCCTATTAATCTTTCGTGTGTGTGTTCTAACTTAAAGCGTCTATTTATACAACCCTTGTATATAAACGGTTAAGTAAATTACACATATACCCTTACTTAAAGAAGTATAAGTGTAATACACCACAAGGACGTTTCAGTCATGAATTTTATCACATAAAATTCGTTTTTCTGAATCATCTTAAAATCTCGCAAAACCATTCTTAGTGTGCGACCCAATAGGCTCATACAACGTTGGCAGTATACCAAAACACATTTTGGTATACAAGTCATAAGCAGTCTCTAGCAAGACATTATGACTACCCAAGTTGTACGAATATCAAATCGATACAACCTAATCAATAGTGTATATAACATCCTTTTGTCACACGATATCCTTTTGATCAAACATAAGGCATGGAATTGTCATCCAACATGTTCAATCGTACTAGTCTCGATCTCTAGGTAGACTGAAAACATCAAAGTGACATTGATCAATATCAATTCACTTAAACTAGGCCTTTTAACAGTCTAACACATCGAGGGATCCACTGGATATCTCTCTTTATATGAGAGGAACCATCTTGATTACACAACTTCATCACATTGCTCACACAGTAACCAATCACAACCTTTATAATCGTCCGGTTAAAGACAACGTTTGATTGTATCAAATCATTGTGTTTCTAATATTGAAGTCTCTGGTAATCTCAAGTCGGAGGACTGGAATATATACCTTTCATGAGAAACAACTATGACTTAATCCATGTGATGTTCTCATAGCGGGTCGGTCCAGTACTTTGTTCCCTAACAAGTACTCGTGATCTTGATTCGTATCCCTATACGTATAATCATCATATGATTATCAATCAAGACTCACACTAGTCTTAATTCATTATAGTTCCTAGTATAATGATCGACTAGGGACATTTAGGATATTTATGTAAATACCCATGGATCTTATTATAATGTAAACATGCAAATTAATTATAATAAACATCAAATGAAATCCTCTATTTTATTTACTAAAAGTATTCATAAAGACAGTTAATGGATTGACCTAGGGCACATGCCCCATCAATTACAAAACTATAATTTAATACAAATATATAAGACAAGGGAGATTCATTTCATCGAAGAGAAAACCAAGACTCATAAATCTTCTCTATCCTATAGTCACAACAGTCCTTGGTATTCCTGAAATGTTAATTTAGGGTGAGCGCTCCAACTTGCTCAGTAAGTAGGGATTCAGGTAGCCATTAACATTCCATATAATAGTCAAGAACATCATGCAATAACAATATGAACTAATGTTAACTAAAAAGAATACGAAAGCATATAATTCAATATATAACGCATGCAAATCAAACTGTCGATGACTATTATATGCGGTTCCCATTTTATTTATGAAACTAGGGTCAATTACTCACTGACGTCATTAATGCGATTGCTAGACCAATACATTGGCCGATGTGCTATCTAACCAATCCATTAATGCCCAATGGTTCTATCCCAAACCCTCTAGTGAATATGTGACCCATGCAACCTATCTAACTAAGTAGGAGTTATGTATAGACCGGGAGATCAACCCCACATCCTATACAACTTGGCATCAGTCTCAGGAGTTATTCTCGTGGATCACATTAGGCACCGTTTTCATTTATTTTAAAACATCATAGTGTACATAGTCCCCCATTCCAGTCCATAAACTACATTAAACATACATACTAAGATAGCCAGATAATAATGATAAATAAGCGAATCCGTACTTAACTCTGTTCATGGTTTTCGTTCCAAATTCCTTAAGTTTTCAGGTCACTAATGCGTCCTTAGTGATCTAATACCTATCATAAACCATTTGTAATCAATATGTATGATCCCCTATGTTTAGAGTCCCTAAGTCAGTCCCTAAAGCCTTAGAAAGTTCTAAGTAGATTTTAGCACGGTTGTTGTTTTTAGGGGTGGGAGCGCATTCCCTCACGTGGTGGGGCGCACTCCACCAACTGGGTTCATCCCAACCGATGAAGGGAGCGCGCTTCTGCTAGGTGAAGTGCACTCCACCCTGCATTGCCTCGATATTGAACATGAAAACAACCACTGTTCCATTACCAAATCTCCAACACAGCCTCGAATACTATCCCTAATCATTAGGGAGGACCTCTAGTGAGGTAATAAACCATTTCCAATCAACAACAACAACAATTCAGTGAGATTTCATTACCTACTATCGAACTGAACTTCAAAAAACTCGAAAAAAAAACTGACCAATGTGATGATCTTTGGATTTTAAGTTGTTTAAGCTCCTCAATTCATGTTGAACAAACTCTTAAATTGATCCCCTCCAGATCAAACCCTCAGTTGCTCTCCTTTTCACTTTCGAATGATCGATTGATGAAATGAGGATAAGTTTGATGGTTTTTGATTATATATATTGATTTTCTTTGAGATACGCATCATGCTATCCCGAGGCTGATCAAGTGCTTGATGTGTTAAAATGACACTCGTTAAAGTGACACCACATTTTAACTCCATCAACACTTACGCGCATCTCGAGGTTGATTGAACGATTCATATTATTCAAACTAAACTTATAGTTATATATATATATTTATATCAAATATATATATACTTTGTGTATTTTCTTGCCAATAAACTCACCGGAGATGCCTACGAGTATTCTCGGGTGCATACTAAACAAACACCAATTCATCACACAAACACAAGCATACGCTAATCGAGATACACTGGACTTAACCATAAGCATAACTCACGTTAATTATGATTTAGATTAATACTAATTATTAGCTTAAGGTAACAGGTGGTCACACTATAGTTGGAAAGTAAATAATTAATTAATAAATTACCGATACACCTAGTGCAAAGAAGGGGTCGTGGAATGAATGTGCACGCCCGAGATTACTCGTTGGCGTGTCTGGTGAATTTATTGGTGTTAAAATATATATGTATATATATTTTTATATAATTGATATATATATATAAAAACTCGTTGTTTGATTTAATTAATGTGGATTATAGGATCGCCTCGAGAAGAGCATAAATGGAGAATGTGTCAAGATGTGTGTTATTTTAGAATCAGTGTCACTTTAAGACAATGTCCACTAGATTAGTCTCGGAACCACTCAATGCTTATCTCGAGGAAATTCATATATATATATATATATATATAAATCACATTACTTTAAACTTATCTCACTGTTTCATCTATCAAACAATGGGAGAAGCCGATGAGATTTTGATATGTGGTTAGGAGTAATCAAGAAAGGAAAGAAAGGATCACCACAACTAGATTAAGTCATTATCATAGTTGAATTCTTTGTTGGTAAGTGTTTTCATTAAGTTATTCAATCTTGGTTTTGAAGTTTTAGTTAAATTGATGATAGAAGTCTCATTATTATAATGATTGGTGATGGGAATCGATATAAAACCTCATTAGAGGCCCCCCTGATATTGTGGGGGAGGTGTGGGATGTGTTTGTAGTGAATTGGTGATCGAACAAGGGTTGCTACCCTGTTCTTTATTGAGATGCTCAATGGTGAAGCACGGTCCCTGCAATAGGGAAGTGCGCTCTCTTCGTAAATATTAATGAACCCATATGATGGAACGCGCTCCCCAAAGCAGAGAACGCGCTCCCACATCGAAAAACAACAACAATGTTGAACCTTCCATAGTGATTTATGATCTAGGTGTTCTAAACTTGGAGTATTAGACATATATTGACCTCAAATAGTTTTGATATGTTCTCAAACACCAGGAGAGGTTCAAGTACCCCGAAACTTAGTGAATTTGAAATGAACCTTAGTCAAATTCGACGAAGATAAGTGGGAATCATATTCTTATCAATTATGCTTTGTAATTTAGTATATTTAATTCATATAGTATTATGGACTGGGAATGGGGCAACATACTATGATTTGACTGTTATAAATGTGAAAATTTCTGAAAATGATCGATAAGGTGGACCATGATCGATGATTGAAAAGGTTAGCCTAGAAATGGATTCCACATTTTATCCTAATGAATGAAGAGGTTAGTATGGAAATAAATTCCACCATTTTATCCTCAGTTAGCCAGAGTTTTACCTTACTCGCCATTGTCCAGTTATAGTTGGTAGCTCAGTCAAGCTTGAATAAACCAACAAAATCTCATTTCGCCCAAATTATACCCAAATTATAAATCACGAATATGGTCCCATACTACCTATTTGACTTGCATTTGGTTATTTATTGTTTGTATCAATTTCAATTATTGAATAGATATGTTTTGGATTCATATTGCTATTCATTGATATTAGTTGATGATTGATATATTTATGAGCATTGCTTAATAAACAAGTTGGAGCGCTCACACCCCTTAACATTTTAGGTTTGCAAGTTGGCGCTTCAACAAAAGGGAAAAAAAGGCTTAGGAGTTTTATTGTCCTCTTTGTGATGTAATGAGCGTTCCTTGTATATATATTGTTTGAGTTGCATTGTTGTAATATAACATGATTGGGAGGTTTTGTAATTGTGTTTGGTTTTGATAAACTCTAGATTTATGTATATTGTTTGTATTATCGAAAAAGTTTTTAATTTTTTCACTGCGTATATTTTGATTCGATATCGATATATTGGTCGAGTTTATTAGGTACGAAAAATAGGCTGCTTGCTCCAGTTAAGTATAACTTGTGCATGTATCGGGGCTTAATTAGTGTTTCTGGCTAGGTATCACCTTAATCGGAGGAATAGGAGATGCTACAACTACTGCTGACGATCTTGTTTTTTTATTAAGTTTTTAAAGTAGAAGAAGATGAGACAACAAGATGAAGTTGTGGGTCTTCAAATTCAGCAATGAGTGTGTCTCAATGCGGTGGCTAGAGTTTCACGAGTCTAGTTTTTCTTCATTTGGGCTATATAGATTTAGGGTTTTTGTCCCCTTATTAGATTAGTATTATTCATTTACTAATTGTTTTATTAAATAACTATTTGTTTTTATTTGTTGGGAGTTTTATACTTTCTTCCCTTGAAGTTTGATTTTTTTCATTGTTGGATTTTTTTTTGAATTTAGGGTTTGTTGGCAAGCAAATGGAGCTAATTATATAATGAGACGAGTTTCCTATACATATGCAGGCCAAAAAAAATGGCCTAAAAATTGATTTTAAATGAAAGTATAAGAAAGTAATCTTCACCATTTTATTTCTATAAATCAAAATTAAGAGCAAAAGAAGAGTAATGATATACATGAGTGGAGGGGTGGGGCCAAAGGAACAAGAAACAATGAAATAAAGTGAAGCTTTTATCTCCTGTTTGATGGTACGTCCACTTGTGATTGTGAAGACTCAAATTACTTTTAAGTAGCACTGAACATGTTCAACGTTCCATTCCTTCACCTTTGAAAAAGCCCACACATAACAACGCACTCCTGCTCTGCCCAACTTTTCATATAAAGGCAAGGGTTCTTCTTCTTACCTGCGTGCCCTTTTTCATATCTCTCTCTTGATCATAAAATTTGGCCTCACATGTACTTGTCTATCTTTTTAATTAATTTCTTGGTCAATTATATGTAGTTGTTTATGCACATGTAATCTAATTTTTATTTTTTCACCCTAATTGCTAGCTTGTTAAACTTTTATATTTGACACCAATCAATTGAGTGACCCAATAGTTTAGTGAATTTTAGAGTAAAAGGACATGATTTTGAACCTTTATGGAGTCAAATTGTTTCTTTCTTAATTATATACAAAATAAAATAAAAAAACTTCTATATAGGACAAAAGCAGTTGGTATCTAGCACTAATCATACTGACTAGTGCATGTTCGGGCATAATCAAATTCCTTGCAATAAATAGTGATCCCGCTTCAATTTACTTCATCCATGAACTCTAAAATTGAGACCTCAATTAAGATAACCACATATCAAGTCACTTGCTAGCAGAACCAACTAGTTGTGGTTTTTTCATTACAAGATTACCTCGGGATTTTCAAATCTTTAGAACATCTCCAATGATAAATGTAGATTGAGACTATGGATTGGTGCTACCCTACGGATTTTGGGAGAATGTCTATCTTATGCTACATCTATTTTTACTTCATAGACATTTAACCCAAAAAATGGACTTTCATACACAATATGGATTGAGACTTTTTTGGCTTTTTATTTAATTTTTAAATGGAACGAGACCTTTGTTTTATTTTTCTTTTTAATTTGTATAACAAAAAAAATGATTATGTAGTAGTGAAGAGAATGTCTTTCACAATGCTAAAAGTAGACATTGAGGTAGACATTCTCTGTTTTGACTAACTGCCATATCAGTGAGACATTCACCATTCGTGCTTCCATTGGAGATAGGGTTGCAAGTGGGGCAGGGCGGAGTGAGGATTGAAGTTACCGTCCTTATCCCCACGGGGCACGGGGCGAGGACTTATTCTCGCAAATTCCTCGAGGGGAGAATTTTGTCGCCTCACACCCCGCCCCGCATGGATCCCTATAGAGCAGGGAATCCCCGCACCCAATCAATTTCATATAAAAATGTCTATTTTAATCTCACGATCCCCACGGGGCGGGGAAATACTCAGGCCCCATCAATTTTATATAAAATGTCTCTTTTAATCTCACTCTTATTGGTCGTTTTGCCACTTTAACTACTTTCTCAATTTCTTTTTGTAGAAACTATTTTTCTCAAATTTAAGGATTAATTTAATTTTGTTGTTGATGTTGTTATGTTGATTAAGTTACAAATTATAATAATTCATTAAATATATTAGATTTGTAAAATTAATATGAAAAATATTTTCAATAATGTTCTAAATATAATTTGATATATCTTGATGATACATTATATATAGTTAGATTGGCTTAATAATAAAAATGAATTTTATGGTTAGAGATCTTGAGTTTCATTCCGTACATTACAAATGATTTTAATAAAAAACTTTTTTCAGTAAAAATATTAAAATTGGAAGATTTTATGCGAGGACGAGGCAGGAGGTGGCGAGTCCCCGTAGGGTACGGGGTGTGGGCAAGAACAATCCCCATCCCTGTTTTGCCTTGTGCGATGGGGCAAAATTTCGTGCCCCACCCCGGTGGGAGCAAAAAGCATAGAATTTGGGTCCATGTGGAATGAGAATTACATGCCCACTTACAATTTTTTGAATCAAATGTCTATTATATTTTAGTTGGGTCTATTTTTATTCCAATCCTCAGTAGAGATGCTCTTACTGAAGTGTTGGGGACAACACCTCGACGTTCGCTATAAAATTATTTATTTTGGAGGTGCATTTAGGTGATTGAAGAATACACATATTTATTTTCCTGACACATGAATGTATATATTTGTTATAATATTTGTGGTGGTAATAAGCATTACGTGCACATTTGTGTATTGAGCCATGTCGTTGTCTGAGGATCTAAACCACGCTCATCTCAAAAGACATAAGTATAATATTTGAAAAGCTAATATCAACTAGTCAAATCAATAATGCCATATAATTGAATTGGAGATGAATCCAAACTCCCCATATATCAACAGGTCCACGTGTTAATATTACAGGCCGTTTTAAATATTGAACCCCATCTTTCAATTTTATTTATTTATTTTTGGTTACAACATCTTTCAAGTATTACTTATCAAGTTAGTTATTTGATTGCCTTTGTGAATGGAAATATGTAGAGGTTTAAATTTTGTATCCACGGTGGTTATACCTGCATTAATTCTATGTACATCCTCATATGTGTGTTAAATAATATCCAAATCTAATGGTACGGGAGGGAAATCGTTCATGAATTATGGATTAACATCGTAAACAAGAATTCTCTCTTTTTCTCCAAAACTCAAATTCTTCTTCTTGATTTACTTTTGTGATTTTTATTTTTGAAACACAGCCGATCCTCTTATTTGATCAAATAAGAGGATCGGCGGTGGTTCCAATCAAATCCCTTGTACATTTTGCTTATACAATAACAAACAGATCTATTCAAAATTTGTGGAGATTGATCCATCTTTATTGCGGTGCTTATTCATCAACGGTGTTGCGTGAATTTGTGCGGCGTTGGATTGATCTTGTCTTTAGTTTTATTTTATAGTTAGTTTTCTTACCTAGTTGGGAGTCATTGATTTGTCTTCTCTTTGTTGAGAAGTTTTAAGTTTTCTTCTTCTTGTTGGGAAATTTTGCTATTCGTTTTGTAGTTTTATGTATTATCATGAGTTTCAATGTTGTAAAGCGCAGTTCCTGATTATCAAACTGTTTTAATTTCGCATTTACAACTAATTAATGACAGTTTGTTTGAACAAACAATCAATATGTTTGATTCTATGTCTGGTCCTATCTTATATTGAGCCATGAATGATTAATGAAATTCCTCTTAAAAAAACATCGTAAACAAGAATTATATATGGGTATTGAATAAAATTAGACATTACTTTTTCTTTCTTGACAACAAAATTAGATGTTACTTCAATAATTAATTTAGGAAGTGGCTAACTAGGCCTCACCTTTTGATGAGCAGAGCCCATTTTCAAATTTCATTTTTGGCCCTAGTGAAATGACATTTTCGCCTGCATATATGCATATAAAAAGGTTTTTCTTACCATACCCCACTCTGCACGAATGGAATTCCCACCCTTTCCGAATCACCCCACTTTCGACCCCTGGCACACCAAATAAGGGCGAAACCACACAAAAAATTTGATAAATTCGTTCTCGAATCGTTTCCTTCCGTTTGGTGTTTTTTTTTATTTGGGTCGTTTAGTGGTTATTTGACTATTCTAGGGTTATTGCATTTTTCAATTTTTAGGGCATCGAGTTTGAAGTTGATTCACGCATTGTAAGGGAAAATATGTTGAAGGAATCATGAAAATGAAGTAAACTCGAACAGTACGAGATATTTTTTTGTGTTTATCATGATTTTTTCGTCTGGTTGAAAGTTGGATTTTTTTTTTGTGTGATATCGCAAGTGATGTGCCGACACAGAAGACTGAGACATACAACATGCATTTCGGTGTGTCCAAAAATAAATAGTTCATAGCAGTCATATAAGTTTGAGACATGCATTAGGATTGCGACATATGTTGGCCGAGACCCATAATGCCCATATCAGCTTTACGTGACCAAAAAACACTTGTAAGTCTCGACCTTTTTTTTTGCGCCGAGATGCTACCCGCGCTCCATCGAATTGCTCACTAGACCCCACCCTAACAGACACCACTAGAACCCACTTAAGTGTTTCAATCGAGCATCTCTGATATATACTCATGATTTTGCGGTCTAAGCGCCGATATGGTAGTCATACCCCCACTAAATTGTTATGTGTACTCATCTACTTATTCTATACAAGAGTATTAGAGGAACGAAACACAACCTTTGTTAACTTAGCGGCTACACATGATTGATAGGCTTTCATAAGTCTCAATTTGGATGGACTAAGATCAATGAAAGCATGTTAGTTGAGTGTGGTCGATACCTTCCCAAGCCTATAGGTTAAACCTGGCCGAGACTCTTTACAACATTTCAACACATCCAACTAAAAACCTAGAAAAACTTATCGATCTAATAGACCAAAAAATGAAGATAATCGCGGTGTTCCCTTACATAGATCCAGTGGGTTTCGAGTCGAAAACACTCCTAATGTACCGACAACTTCAAACGAGTTTTCAATAAGGCCAAAAGAACGAAGAAATTAGGGCGTGGTGATGAGTTTGGTTATGGGGTATGATGGATTGTGAAGGTGTGTTGGATATGAGATTTGAATCGTTGACACTACAACAAGAAAGACATTTAGCGATGAAGATTTTCATTGCTAAAAGTCAACTTTTGTCGCTAATGATCTTTATGTGAGATATAAAGTTTTGTCTCTAGCTTGTCGTTATAGTGTCGTCCCAATAAGTATTTAGCAAGAAAATTTGTATTTTCTTGCTAAAAATCATAATTAGCAATGGATATTTTTTCTCGTTAGAAGTGACTTTTAGCAATGGAAAATCTTCTTACGAGAAGTGACTTTTAGCAATGAAAACGTTATTGCTAGAAGTGACTTTTAGTAATGGATATCTTTCTTACTAGAAGTGGCTTTTTGCAATGGAAATTCTTCCCTTACTAGAAATGACTTTTAGCAATGAAATATTTTCTTGCTAAAATACTAATAATGGTTTTTTTAATTAAAATATATCAATATTATTTTTTATTTTTTATTTTTCAAATTGAATGTATAAGCCGAAAATAAGGATCAAGGCTAACAAAAAGATTGCATTAGTGAAATGAATTCTTACAAACTAAATAAAGATTATACAAAAGGTCTCTCAATGATTCCTTAAAATACCAACAAATCTATGAAAATGCGCTTCTTCATCTACATCGCCTCCATTACTCTCTTCTCGACTCCTTTTTGCCTCTAATAACTGTATAATTAGAATTTAAAGCCAACTCATATTAATAGTCCTTTCAAAGATATATTTAGTACTCAACTTTCAAGTTCAAATAAATAGAATCAGAGAAGAAAATAACACTTTGGTCGTGGATAACTCCATCATGAATGATTCATGTAAGTTCCTAACGGGATGATCATAGACCTACAACAAGATGCAAAATGAAATCTTTAACGCTGACAAATAAGTAAATAGATTCTAATGAAACTTTCACTTTAAAATCTATGCTTAATCAAAATTATCATTTATAATGACAACAAGTTCAAGTAATACATGTGTAGAAACTAACTCTACACAAATAAATAAAGATTTAAGAAGTCAAACGTTCTCCCTATCTCTATCATTGAAGATCTAACTCTATTAATAATAAATTATTGCTTAAGATAGCTTTCTAGTGATGGAAAATAATTCTCTCACTATGGCTTATATTTAACAACAATTATTACTTACTGCTAAAATCTTTATTGCTAAATGTGTTATTTAGTGATGATTAAATCCATTGCTAACAAGTTGTTACTCTATAGTGATGGCTACAAATTTTGTCACAGTAGACCATATCTAACAACAAAATTTTGTTTTCGCTAAAATATTTTTGCTAAACGGACCCCATTATTACTTTGTACCCCAATTTTGGTTCTTTAACTAAATGAACCCCACTTTTTGACGGATTTCTAAAATCACCACTGTCTTCAACGAAAGAAAACACTCTTACCTCCCTCTTTCACTCGATTCGAATCCCAAATCTGAATTCATTAATACTCATTTTCTCATTATTTAGGTCAATCTGAGCATTATATTGAGGTTGATGGTGCATGAGGAAAGGTCATATCGATCGAACCCCCACCAAATACGTGCTTGGTAGAGGTTGAGGAAGAAGGAACCACCGCTAGAGTCGTTGCGCAATCTAAGTTGATTGGGCAAGTTTTTAGCATTAAAACGTTAGAGGTTTTGATCGTAAGGAGATTTCACTTCTTTTGGTAGTATTTTTGTTGATTTCGACCAATTCGATTTGCGTGTGGACTTAATTGGGTTTTAGTGGAGTGTCTCAATACAAACGGCCTCACAGGGCCGAGATATTGAAATGCGCTATGACCACGTCCAACCGAGTGGGATTCTTACTTTGAAAATATTGTAACCGAGTGTTGTTCCTTACTTTTGAAATTATATGACCGAGATCAATATAAGGTTTCGGTCATCGATAACCGTAACTGTCATAGAGCTTTCGATTTTATTTGACCTCGATTTTATTTGACCGATACTCATGCCAATGATATCAGTCATGTAGATTCGAAGGTCATGAAATTTACATTTTTGTTACATTTCTTGGGACCGTTTTGGGTGTTGTTGTAGTGGGAATATATTGAGCATGATTTATTTCGTTTTTAGGTATAAGGAAATAAAAAGTAAAGTAGGGAGATCTATCACTATTGGGCGGGGTGGGTGGGGTGCACGGAGTACTAAGGCTGGTGATTGCAATCGTAATGGCCCAAGTGGAGGCTGCCCATTCTGAAAGAAAATGCCCGACTTCATCGAACCGAAAGAAGAAAGTGGAAGAAAATAATCATATCCTTAAACGCCAACGGGTATAGCGGGCAAATAAAGCTGGAGTCGAGTATGGGGGTGCAACTTTTTCAGTTGGGGATAGAGGTGCACTCATAGTTGGGGTGGTATTAGGGAAGATATTGAGTTTAGTCATTGTAATAGTCCAAATTTCTAATAATGGATTTTATCTATAATTAAGGGCTCGAAAATGGGTAAATGAACCTAACACTTGGCATAAAGACCAAGTAATGTATTGTTTGTGGTACGATATATGCTTGGTGCATTGTATATATGTAGACATAGTAAGTCACTCCTACTTGTGTATAGTGGTCGAGATGTGAGCGGAGACGCACCTTGAGATACGTGTCAGTGTAGGATCAGGGTAGAGAGTGACGTGGTAAGCTAACTTAAGTTAATGTAGCTTATTTAGTTAAATTAGATAAGACTATAGTTGATTTACATTAAATGTGCCTAAGTTAGCAAGTTAAAACAATAACCACTTGATGTTCCTTGAGATATGTGTTGACACATCAATATACCAATTGAGTTTCAAATCGGTGTTAGCTAGATGGAGATAGTGGAAAGTTAATGGGAATTGTGGCAAGGAGTAAGCCATTGGATTATTCTCGAGATATGTGTGTGTATGGAGATCAATGACTATAAATCAACCTTATCCCATTTATATATATAAGATTGTAAAGATCAACTCATGCAAACCATTTCATTTCATTTCAATTGAAAACTTGCTAAAAAAGTAAAGCTGGAGAGGAAGAATTGAAGGAGAAGAAAACTAGTGAAGAAGGAGATTTGGTGAAGGTGTTGAGCAAGTGATGGTGTACTACAACTTGATAAGCTGATTTACACCATTAACTTAATTAAATTATTGAATTTATGATAAAATTTGAGTATGGCTGTTGTCGTGGGTGTTTTGGGGTCTTTGGAGGTGTAGTACAAGAGATCCCAAAGCGACGGAGTTAGCCATGTGTGGAGAAAACTCAGAATTCAAAGTGTCGGATTCTAGATTTTCTTGAAATTAGCGAGCTACCAGTGTGTAGCACGCTAATCAGGTTGACTATCGCACTAATGAGATCATTAGGGCGCTAGACATTCTACCCAGTACGTTGGTGCCTTGACAACACAAAATCTGTAATTTTCTAACTGGAAATTAAACACCTTAAACAAGTTTAACACCCTAACTAAGGGTCTAAACACATTATAAAATATGTCTAATGGTACCAGAAGCCTAGGGAAGAGACTCGGAGGTTCAGGTACGTGTTTCGAGGTGTCAAGAGGCCAGATTAGCTAGAAATTTTACGTAAAGGTAAGTAAACTGATTGAGATATTTCTCTCCGTTTCATGTATTGATCTTGCTGCTTGTTGAAAGTTGTGTAAATTGTTATACTTGCTTGAATTATTATGCCATGATTTGTATGTTTACTTAATTGTATATTTTAGTTAAATTATAATATATTTGTTTAAGTTTCATGATATGGCTTGGGGTATACGCGACATACAAGGTATGAGACTTGGGGATGTCTGTATAGCTAATTAGTTCGTGTCACGGACCTACCATATAAAGTTGATGAAATGTACAAGCGGTGACCAATTAGGGTAGTACGAAGTACTGTGTGCCGACCTATTACATGAGGTCGATATGTCGTGTTTCAAACTTAATAAGGAGAATGTCTAATGATATGCGATGAACAATAAGGGTAATACCAAAATACTATTGGCCTGTTCAGTTCACGTTTATGGGAGACCCAAGATCATGGGATTAGTTTGCACTGGGATTAACACGTAGGTTTAGGTATTAGTCCATTTTAAGTATTTTGTTCAGATAAGAGTATTAAAGGTGAGATTAAATGTAGTAGCAATAGGTAAATTTACTAAATTGTCACTCTATTTAAGTTACATCTCCAAATAAAAAACCTTAACCGTGGCTTCTCCCCATTCGAGTTCCTGTATCAAGAGGCCATCTTCAGTTTAACTACCATTCACTGTCTTTTTGTTCATAATTTCCTCTTCATCTTTCTCATCTCTCTCTCTAAGTGGTGATTGAATTGGGTGATTTTGTTGGTGACGATTCAAGGTGATTGAATTGGGTGATTTTGTTGGTGACAATTCAAGGTGAGTTAATGGTGGATACTCAAGATTTTGGTTTAAGAACTGTGGTGTATAAGTGATTGTGTGCGTTATGTGCGTGTAATTAAAAGAGACGATTACTAATTTTGGTTTTGAAGTCAAGTTGAGATAGGTGAGATAGAAAGAGGAGATGTTGAGAAAGGCCAAACTGAAAAAAACTGATTTGATTAAAAAAGCTCTATTTAGTGTTAATCTCCGCACACCATCTAAATCGACTGTCTTTCATAATTCGACTCTTACGATTTGGTTAAAGAGGGAGGGAAGGGTAGTATGGTAATGTTTGAAGCCCAACCATTGGGACTAATTAGTACTACTAAAAATAATGGTTTACTTTAGTCACCTGTATTAGGTATTAAATAGTCCCATGGACTAGTTAATCTGCCAAACGAACACTGACTTAGCCAATCCAGTGTGGCTAATTCGACTTAACACCATGAAGCGAACATGCCATATGTGTATGGACCTATTATATGAGGTTGTATGTCGTATTCCACAACTAATAAGGAGAATGCCTAATGATAAACGACAACCAATAAGGGTAATAACAAAGTACTATTTGTGCATACCTATTATATGAGATCGATATGCCGTGCTAAATAAATGACTATCCAAGGTCTATGTCATTAATACCAAAGGTCTATATGATCAAGATGGTATTACTGAGCTAATGTGTTAGGTACACAATTTAATATGTGTGGTTCATTAGAATAATTCGTTAATGTTATATTGTTTTGTAATGTGTTTGTGTATCTATAGTTATTGTTGTATAATGAATGTATGTATTATGAAATGTATCTCTTGTTATGTTGTGAAATGTTCGTAAATGTCTCAGTGTTACTTTATACATTACTGTACTCACCTCCTTTTTATGACTGTTGGTACTGATTCATCGAGTAGCAGATCGGGTAAGGAGAAGATCGACGACTACCTCTAAGCCAGTAGAGAGTTACTACCTTTGGTGTAGGTTTTTAGTCTTATTGTGCGACTTCTATATGTCTTTCACACATTTTTGGGATGTATACTATGGGTTGTGAGATAGTATACTAACCAGACACATGTTGATATATAGTTATCGTCGTTTTATTATATATATGCATGTGATCTTTGTTTCATGGTTTCCTCAATTAGGTTTTATATGAATGACTTCCGCATAATTGTCAAGACTTCTGCTCAATAATCTTTAAAATGTATAAAATTTTAATTAACTCTAAAATAATATTTAGTTAGAAGAGTGGCGTAAGGTTTATTAGAAAGGCTAACTAATACATTGTTAAGTTCTACATGGCTAAAATTAGGGGTTAATGATGGGATTATATTAAGGGAGGGGCCGTCACAGTTGTACACCATAAGGTGATACTGCAGATATTAAGGGTGTAGAGAACTCCACCGATACATCGACATCTGCGGAAGACAAAATGACCACTTCATTTCCTGGTGGCCTATCGAATTTATCGCTCTTACACTCACTTCAAAATCAAGTCTTGCTAGACATTTGGAAGAACAGATACGTATTTGTATGCATTCGGTAATTTGTGAAATGTTTTGGTTCATTATAATCTAACTTAGACGTGATTTGTTTTGTAGGCTTGAGGATTCCTAAAGTGCATCAACCATTGTTCTTAAATTTCGGTTTGGGAGAATATCCAGGGATATCCTGAGAAATATAGGTTGAAGAAGTTGATTGAGGACTCCAGCTTGGCACCTTTAGGTTATATCTCATATGATGGAAGTAACAGGGTGTTAATCTCTGATATTATTGAGAGATGACATCCTAAGAATAACACATTCCACATTCTATTTGTTGAAATGGCTATCACTTTAGATGACATGCAGATTTTCTTAGGGTTCAGGTTACCGAAAAGACAGTTGTTTTTAAGACTAGAGAGCACATTGATGTCACATCGATGGTAAGTGATTTGTTGGGGGTTTCAATCAGTGAAGTTGATGAAAAGATTAAGACTATGTTTGGCTTCACTGTTAGGTTGGTGATAAGTGATTATTTAGACTTATATATAGGGTTAGTTTAATAGTATATTTAGTATAAATATCCTTAAACGAGCTCCAATTCATGGTGTTATTTCATTTTTAGGTAATTAAGGTGTAAAGGAAGAAAATGACCAAAAACGAGAACAAACAAAGCAAAAACTCACAAAAGCATGGTTGGTGTCGTTGCTATATATGGTGGCGATGTGGAGTACCAAGGCATAACGTGGGAAGGAAATGCAAAATGTGGGAGACCACAAGTGGAGAAAATGAGTCTGAAGGTTTGGCATAGTTGCGGTGATGTGGACATACAAGGGAGGACGCCGAGACAGGAGGGACAATGCTAGGTGGAGAGAAGAGAAAAGTTTCACACACAAAGGTTCAACACAGTGGTGACGCTGTGGCTTAACATACACGGTGCCAGAGCATAAGTAACAATACCAAACTCAAGGAAAATAGTTGAAGTTTTATTTCAAATTAAATTGTAAAGTAGGGTTACTAATTGCTATTAAGGAGTATAAATATGTATTAGCACATGGTAAACAAACAAGATATCAACCATTAGCCACCTATAGAGTAAGATATCATAAGTTTACTTTGGTTTTAAGTATTAAGGACTTCTATATGGAGAAAACGTTGATGAGTCCGAATTTACAATTCAAGTTTGGTTTCATTAGTTTCATTGAAGGTGATATATTTATATTCATCTTTGATTTACAATGATTTCAATTATAAACTTTAATGTGTGTGTTTCAATGAAGTGTGAATAGTTGAATGCTGTGCTATGAACATGAATAGAAATTGAATATAAAAAGTGCAATTGTAAGAATTTGTATTGATTCTGAATATATTGTTTAGACATCTTGATTATGTATTTAATGATATTAGGTTTTTGAAGTTATCATGACAATTGAAATTTTTTAAGCCGGACATGAACGGTACAACTGTAAAATACACAACATCAAGTGATAGTTGTTGATTAGGGAATTATGAATAGTACACTTAGTTGGTTATGTATCAAAAGATTTGGGGCATTAAAGCAATGTGGAGCTTACGTTATTCACACTGATAGGTGGAGTTCTAGTTTGCACATTAGAATCATTTCCGTCACGAAAGTGGGTTACAGTGGATTTGAATGAAATCATATATTCTAATTAGGCATTGTACGCAACATATTGAGATGTAAAAGTGGTTGAAAAGCAAAATATTAAATTACCTAGGTGAAGTTGTAAACTAAGATATCCTTAATATAAGAGTTAAAGTAAAGTTTACATTGTTTTGTTAGATAGATTAGCTTAGTATAAAACCATTTAAAAAGAGATTTCCTTAGCAATAACTCAAAGTTAAATAGGCAATTAACTATTGCAAAAACCTTTTCTGAGGATGATATCTTGATATACGTAAGTTGATTGCACTATTACTACAAATGAGCCGTTATACTTGCAGCATGCATCAATTGGCATGGTTAAAAGAGTGATTTTCAGTCCCAAGTAAAGGACATGAAGAGGAAGAGGAGAAGAGTCTAATGGGAAGAAAGAAGACTATATATATCATCCCATTGAGTGCTTGGTCATAACCTATATCCTATAGCTATTAGGAGTGACCTTTTTTGCGAGCAAGTCTAGTAGAAGAGTCGCACAAGGTCACTCAAATTTGCGGATTCATGACATTGTTTGAGGTCAACTATTGAAATATTTACTTTAATTTTTTATTACTTAGTTCATAACATTATTTTGTGCAGGGTAGGCTGTATGATCGCGTTTTGTTCATCGAGCTGTGTCTACATAATGACTATGAGGTGGGAATGCCCCACGTGATGAAGTGGCACCATAAAAATAAGCCAAGGCTAATGTTGGATCTTCTTATAGCATTTAGGAAGAGCCTTGATAACACGCAAAACCATGAGGTGATGATCTTACACTACACCCCAAAAATATCTTAATTTAATATACAAAAGGTTTATAAATATTTTTTCTCTAGGTACTTTGGAATACCACTAAGAAGGGTGTACCTCCTGTCTACGAAATGATCTTCTATGTAGGTTCAATGAAGTATATCGATGTCATTAAACTACGAAATCCTGCAAGGGTGTTGAGGCATATGGGACATGTTCAAGGCATTCCAAAAGAACCATACCGATCAATTTCTGCTAATAGGATTAGCCTAGCCCATGTGTACTCAGTGAAGTAACCCCCAATCTTAGGAGGATTAAGAGGGTCATCTCATTTCTAAAGAGAGATGCAGTGGAAGGGCCAACCATCAATGGCAAGCTACACATTAAAATTTCTTGAATGGTTATGTTTGTAAGTCACCCATTTGCTAAAAATCCGAAACATGTAACTAGGGGAGGGGTAAGGAAGATGAGTAATTTTTAGTAGGAATTTGATTTATGTTTTGATATATTCATCTTAATCTCACGTTGGGTGTATGTTATCATTTATTTACTTTATGACCTTGCCTTTATAGCGTAACCGTCGGACATTTAACATTGCATTGCGGTTTAGATCTATGCCGAGGGACAACATTACAACTAACAATGCTATCGTAATGATTGATGTGGTAATCGCCTTCTTATCTGGTGTTAAAAAGGAAGAGATGACCACTTTCATGACCACCCTTAGTGATAAAGGTACGACATCAACTGGCGTGGTATGATTCATGGGACATTTATCCCACATAACTCAAAACCCAGAGAGGTTTAGATTAAAATTGTTGTGTTATTTCTCGTACACTTGTAGACAAAATTTAGATTGTTTTAGTTTGTGTTTAAGTTGTCATGTTGAATTTAGGTATTTTCTCACTGTTATGGTGTTGAAGTTTCGTTTGGGAACTTTTTGTAAACTATGTTTGAATGTTCTTGATTGTTGTTGGTAATCTACTTGTATATTTGTTTGTTTTGTTTGGATGAAACTGTCTATTAGACTTGCAGGATTGAAAGGTATAGTGTAATAACGACCAGACCATTCCAAACCCATTTCGAACATAGTGGTTAGATGTTGTCGAAAGTGATAAACGAATTTCGATCGCAAATGGCCATAACACACCACTACTAATAATAATTGGGGTTTTTTTGAGTAATTTGGTAGGGTTATGTGTAAATGTTTGGTCAACAAAATTTGATAGGTATAGCTAACTTACGGTGACATTGTATCGTAACATAGTGACTTGGAATGGTCACCTTGCTCCCTGCCTTATTATTTAAAAAAAATTAGGGTATAATCAGTAAAATAAGTTATATATTGGGGTACATGTAGCAAAATGGTTAAGCCTAACCATTTTGTTTTCAACACTTACGAACAACAACGGCAATATCTTTGTCGACCAATTCGATTGAAAAGCTCCATAACACATCATTTTACAAAATTAGTGGGGTAACACTTGCAAAAGAGTGGGTCACATGCCAAAAACAAATATACATGGCCAAGATATTTTGTAAGTGATGAAAAAACATAACCAATAATTTGTAAAAAGCTTCGGTCAACCCGCTTCATACTTCAACATTTAAAAAGTAGTCGAGCACCAATAGCAAAATAATAGATTATGGCTAAAATAGTTATACATAACTGTAAGTATGTGAAAAGTCTCAACGAATCATAACCGTTACATATTAAACCAATTCGGTGCTACTGCTCCATGTTGTATTATTTTAAAAAGGATGGGATACAAGTAGGAAAGTGCGGGGTACGTAGAGTAAAATGTTCATAGGTATCTGTAATCTTTGATCAACTTACGAAGGTCGTGCTCCGTAGTGCATCATTTTTAAAAACAAAAGGGTACGGGTAGCAATATATTGGGGTATGAATAGAAATATAGTTATACGCAACCATAAGTTTTATTGGTAACGGAGACTTTTTGCCGTTACTTGTTAAAATGTTTCGATCGTGTTGCTCAATTGTACATCATTTTGTAAAATAGTGGGATACAAGTAGCATAAAGTGGGGTACGGACATTAAAACATCTATACGTGGCCGAGAAATGTTGTAACTTTTAGAGACCAGTAACTAATACCTGGTAAACAACTTCAGTTGTCTTGATCTATGTTGCATTATTTTAAAAATAGTAAGGTATAAGTAGCAAAACATGGGGTATGTAAAAGGAAACGATTGAAGAAAACCGTTGATTGTTCTTAACTTACTGAGATTAATGGATTTTTTTCCAAAAGTACAACAGATTTTACTTTTTTTTTCCCAAAATGAGGGCCTGTTTTTTTTTCTCAATCTAGGCAATAACGCCTAATGAGAAGGCGCTATCACCATGGGTACATTCATTTGATGATGTGGCCACGTGCCACGTGGCTGAAAAACACCAATAGCGCCTTCGGAGAAGGCGCTATTGCATTTTGAACCTGTCCACGTGGACAGGTTTGGGGACGTGGGGGGATGCGCTGAGAGCGCCTTTTGAGAAGGCGCTATCAGCGCATCCCCATCATCTCATTCCCAAAATCGACGCAGAGAATATTCTCTGCGTCGGTTTCGGTAGGGATGCAGGGGTAGGGGCGGTAGGGATCACGGGATAGTAATCCCGTGACCAAGGAGGTAAGGAGGTTGGTGTATATAAGGAGGGGTGGGGGAGGAGCTCGGTGGAGAGAGACCAGAACGGGAGGAAGGAGTGACGACCACACCCCAGCCGCGGCGGCACCAGACGCGAAACGCAGAGGAGGTAGCAGCGGCGGAGGAAGGAGGACGAGCAGTTGAGCAGGGAGGAGAGCGGACCTGCGGCAGGGGAACGCGGAGCAGAGCTGGGAGGTCCGCGGCAGGGGAGCACGGAGGCGTGACAGCTGATCAGGGAGGAGGCGTTACTGTGGCAGGGGAGTGAGGAGCAGCGGCGGGGGGCACTAGACGTCTCAGCGGAGGAGAAGGGAGGTCCGGTGAAGGAGGAGGTGGTATTTCTAATTTGGTTTAGGTATGTTTATTAATCGTTTTTAGGTAGTTTGTTTAGTTAGTTAAGTTAGTTTAGTTTTGTTAGTTTGTTTAGTTAGTTAAGTTAGGTTAGTGTAGTTAGTTTGTTTAGTTTAGGTATTTAGGTTAGTTAAGGTTCGGTAATTTAGTTTAGTTTAGTTTGTTTGTTTAGTGAGTTCGGTCAATTAAGTTAGTTTATATTTGGTCTTTAGGTTAGTTAGTTAGTTAATTAAAGTACTTTGTTTAGTTTATTAAGATGGTTAAGTTTGTTGAGGTTCGTTTGTTTATTAATTGTTTTTAGCTTAGTTTGTTTAGTTAGTTATGTTTGTTTAATTTAGTTAGTTTGTTTAGTTTATGTATTTAGGTTAGTTAATGTTACTTAGGTAGTTGAGGTATTTAGGTTAGTTTAAGTTTATGTATTAGTTTGGTTAGTTTAAGTTTATGTATTAGTTTGTTCAAGTTACATAGGTATGTCTAAGTTAGTTTAGTTACTTTGTTTAAGTTAGTTTAGTTAGTTTGTTTAGGTTAGTTTAAGTTTATGTATTAGTTTGGTTAGTTTAGTTTAGGTAGTCGAGGTATTTAGGTTTATTTAGGTAAGTTAGTTTAGTTAATGTAGTTTGTTCATTCAGTTAGTTTTTTTAAGTTAGTTTAATTACTTTGTTTAAGTTAGTTTAAGTTTATGTATTAGTTTGGTTAGCCTAGTTTAGGTAGTTGAGGTATTTACTTAATGTAGTTTGTTTAGTTGCGCACGTTTCAAGATATGTTGCTGAGAGTAGCCTAGTTTGGGTAGTTTAAGTTTGGGTAGCCTAGTTTAGACTTTGAATTCGTTGCGATCCACTAAACTTTCATGAACACATCTATAATTTTTTTGGTTTTTTTTTTTTGGATATGTTTACTTTTTATTAGGTTATTTTAGGTTGCGTTTGGTTCACATAGTTTGGTCAATTTATTTTAGATTAGGTTACGTTAGTTAATTAACTTACTTGAGGTTAATTTTCATTTATTATTTGGGTACATGTTTACTTATAGTCGATTTATTATACTCATTTTCTTTTTCTAACCTTCTTTTTAGTTGTACTGCAATGGATCCAGGACCTTCAGATCCATCGCTGTTGCAACTCCAATCTACACACAGATCAACGCGAACCTAGAGGGGCGACGTAACATGTTTTTCCTCAATACGTCAAATTTACACCTATACTGTATCAAAAACATATTTTAATACATTTTCCATTTCAAGGTGTACGAAACAATGCGCGTACTTCGAAGGCATGTGGTCGTTGATTGAACGATGCAGTATCATTCTAGGATGATCCCATATCTTCGTTCCAGTGGGTTTTATGGATATCTCGGGTAGCATTTTTCAGCCTTGATTGGGCTTTGATTACTGCGTTTGTAGAGAGATGGCGCCCTGAGACGCACACATTTCATATGCATTGTGGGGAGTGCACTATTACACTCCAAGACGTGCGGGTACAGCTTGGATTGCCTATCGAAGGTATGCCTGTGACGGGAACGACAGACGCAGACTATGCAGATGTCTGCGAGAGGCTACTTGGACGAACTCCTGGTGGAGGTGATGTCGTTGGTTGTAAACTTAAGGTCGATTGGCTCGAGCGTCACGTACCAGCAATAGATGATGATAGCGATGAGGAGTCGGTCCAACGGTACGTTCGCTCGTACATACTACAACTAATCGGCGGATGTCTTTTCGCCGACAAGTCCAATAGATTCGTACATTTGATGTTCCTACCTTTGGAGGATTTCCAACTAGCTGGACAATATAGTTGGGGGAGTGCTTGTTTGGCTTATTTGTACAGGGAGTTGTGTCGCGGATCTCGCGCAGGGGCACATGAGGTTGCTGGCGCGTCAATTCTGTTACAACTTTGGGCATGGGACAGAGTTCCATTCATAGCACCGCGGCGCTTGCGTGTTTCTAGAGCTCAGCAACGAACTGTGGATGGCCAAAATATGCTTATGGATGTTCCACTCGGACACAGGTATGAAAGTCGATTTATCATTACTTTGTATAACAATCTTGTCCTATTTCATTTATCCTAACTTATTGTCTTCTACACAGATGGCTCGATGCATTTTCGGTATCTCAAAGTGCAACGCACGTCGTTTCGACTTACCGTGATGCACTCGACTCGCAGAGGCATGAGGATGATGTGGTCTGACAACCTTATGCAGAACTCATGGGGTCCGTTCCCGATTACCGTACAAATGGCCACGGAAGTTGGCTCTCGACGTGTCCCCTTATTTGTTTCCACATTGTGGAGTGGCATCGACCAGAAAGGGTCATGAGACAATTCGGCATGGTACAAGTAGTGCCACCTAATTGTGCTTACGATGCCCAATTGCACCGCATCGAATTGCGTAGACATCATCATGAAAATTGGGTGACTTTTCACGCAAGCTACATAAACATGTGGGAAAATCGTGGGGACACCATTGCAACAGCGACACTGAATGAAGGGCATGACCATCAAGACTACATGACGTGATATCGATCGGTCACTAGGAGATTCATAGGACACGACGGGGCGTTACGTGACTACTCGGTAATCTTCTAACTCTTACTTTTCCTCAAACATTTAATATTTTATATCTGATCATTTTTTGAGCTCTTATTTTTTGTATATCAGCGTAACTTGGTGCATCGACTTAGGCGTGTGTTTATTGAGGATGGGTACGAGCAAGGTCTTGCTGCCCTTGATGAAGGGATTAAAATTTTGGACGAAGATGAAAGACAAAGGTCTAATCTTTCGCATGACGGAATTGACGTCCAACAAGACATAGATGAGGATAATGAACAAGAAGATGAAGAAGACGATCAGGGCGAACCAAACATAGAGGTGAGAAGAAGACGAACACGACTGTAGAGATCGTGCGGGAACGCACCAGACGTCCTCGCCCACCACGTCCATCTACTCAGACTGAGATTGCTGCAGAGAGTAGCGGACGTTCTCCTCCATCACGTTCATCTCGTTCGAGAGTGAGTAGAACAGAGAATGTTGGCGAGAGTAGTCATTCTTCTCATGGGTACATTCCTGCATCTTCCACAGCCCAACCAAAACCTCAAATGTTTGTACCAAGGCCGCCGAACGTGAGTCTTCCTCCTTACCATTTTGATCCTTACGCACCTGGGCCTTCGTCTTCATATGTGGACCATGGAATGCGTCATCATCAAACGTATCCATCACTGCCTCCATACATGCCTAGTCCATATACTCCTACTCCGTACAATTACAATATGGCGTATAGTGGAGACCCTTCATTCATGAACTTTTTGACCATGCCGCAGCCTCATGTTCCATTCCTCCAACCCCATGCAGGAAGCCACTATTTCGGGATGGTTCCACCTCCTATTTTTGGTAGCATCGGTAGCAGAGGTGAGTCGAGTCAAGAACCAGAGGAAACGCATCAATCTACTCGACGTGATTCATTGCAAGACCAAATGAGAGTCAACGACCTCAACCGGATGTACAAACACATCGTCCAACTAGACAAAGAGTACGTCCGGTTTGCTTCACCGAGGAACAACGTCAACGGAACCGCCGAAATAGACTCCGCATGATGAGTTTACTTGATGTCATGGTGATTTGTAAATAACTTATATTTTGGGTTCATGAAGTACGTGTATTCAACCTTCTCATTGAATAATCTTATTTCTCATGTTTTCCATATTATTATAATGTCGTAGATTTGATTACTCTTCAATAGTTAGTTTAGTTTGTTAAGTTAGTTTAGGTTATATGTATAATTTTACTTAAGTGGTTAGCTTAGTTAGTTAGGTGTCGGTGGTTAGGTTATATTAGTTTAGTTTGGTTAGGTTAATTAGGTTACTTATTAAATGTAGTTTAGTTTAGGTGTTGAGGTTATGTTTGTTTAGTTTCGTTTGGTGGTTAACGTGGATCATTTTTTGGTTGTTTGTTTAGTTAGTTAAGTTAGTTCTTTTACTTTACTAAGTATGTATTGTTTAGGTGGTTATGCTAGTTAAGGTTAGTTATGTTAGTTCATGTTAGTTAGTTTAGTTTGGTTAGTTCCATTTAGTTAGTATGTTTAGTTTGCAATTAAGCTAGTTAAGTTAGTTATTTTAGTTTACTTAGTTTGTATTGTTAGGTGGTTTGGTTAGTTAAGGTAAGTTAGTTTAGTTTGTTAGTTAGTTTAGTTTCGCTATGTTGGTTAGTTAGTTAGTTAGTTTAGTTGAGGTTAGTTAGTTACTTAGTTTAGTTTGGTTTTGTTAGGTTAGTTTTGGTTACTTAGTTTAGTTTATTTTCGTTAGTTAGTTAGTTACTTACTTTGTTAGTTAGTTAGTTTAGTTAGTTAAGGTTACTTACTTTAGTTTGTTAGTTACTTTAGTTTGGTTATGTTAGTTAAGGTTACTTAGTTTACTTTGGTTAAGGTTAGTTATTTATTTTAGTTTGGCTTGGTTACTTTAGTTAGGTTAATTAGTTTAGTTTAGTTTAGTTATTTACTTAGTTTAGTTAGGTTAGGTTAGGTTACTTAAGGTTACTTAGTTTAGTTTAGTTTAGTTAGTTAGTTAGTTAGTTAGTTAGTTAGTTAGTTAGTTAGTTAGTTAGTTAGTTAGTTAGTTAGTTAGTTTAGTTTGGTTCGGTTAGTTAAGGTTAGTTAGATTAGTTTAGTTTGCTTAGTTAAGGTTAGTTAGTTAAGGTTAGTTAGTTAAGGTTAGTTAGTTTAGTTTGTTAATAAGTTTAGTTTGGTTAGGTTAGTTAATATTACTTAGTTTAGTTTACTTTGGTTACTTAGTTAGTTAGTTAGTTAGTTAGTTAAGTTAAGTTAGTTAATTAGTTATTTAGTTAGTTCAGGTTAGTTAGTTATTTAGTTTAGTTCAGTTTGGTTTGATTAGTTAAGGTTTGCTAGTTTAGTTTAGTTTAGTTTAGTTAGTTAGTTAGTTAGTTAGTTAGTTAGTTACTTATTAGGTTAATTGGTTAGGTTAGTTAATGTTAGTTAGTTTAGAAAAGAGAGTTGAAGGTTGAAACCAATGTATATATATGCCTATTCATAATTGGTTTCATTTTTATACAAATATAAACTCCTCATATGCATATTCAAATTTGTTTGTAATTGTCGATATCGCTCGACTACGACGACGACGGGTAGCGGCGACGGACGGAGCGGCCTAGGACGACGCGGTCCTGCAGCTTCGCGTGACGGCAAGCGGCGGTGGCAGACAGTTTATTAAGTCCATTTGGTGACGTGGCAGTGACGGGGCGGTGACGTGGCATTGACATGGCGGTTGCGGACAGTTTGTTAAGCCCAGTTTAATTAAGTCTAGTTGGTCTGCCACGTGGACGCCACGTCAACTCCTCCTCAAATACACATTTAACAGATAACGCCTTTTCAAAAGGCGTTATCAGTTAAATGCGAGTTGGAGGTGAAGCTTCGTCCACGTGTTTGCCTCATGTACATATAACGCCTTTTCAAAAGGCGCTATCTGTACAAACCCAAGCCACGTGGACGCCATGTCACCTCCAACCAAATCACCCTACACCCAATAACGCCTTCCCAAAGGGCGTTATTGCCTACTCCCGTAATAAGAAAAAACCTCCCTATTTTGTGAATTAAATTGTAAAAATAGCCTAGTTTTGGAAAAACCCCGAGATTAATGACTCACAATTACTCTTTTATAGTATCAAACTTTTATTCAATTCCTACTATGACTTTAGTTTTCTTTTCAACTCTGACCTTGATACTATTATCTTCACCGGAATTTGCATTGCAGTATATCTTTGAGTTGTATTTACACTCGAACATCTTGCTTAGTCAAGCTTCCATCATAATTGCGGAATTCACTTAGCTAACTTATATTCTGTTTTGACAATATACTGCCACGAATGATTGACCGACCCAAACACAATAAATTAAAGTCTAACAATCTCTTCCTTTAGGCGTAGATTGGTCAAAAGCAGTAACTAGCAAGATAACCAAATGTTTTGAGGAACTTCATAAAATGTAGTGTTACTGGTTGATTAAAGTAAAAACATATCAAAGTAAAAACCCAAACAATTTTTGTCATAAGCCAATAAGTACATCCGTAAAATACAATTTTAAAATATAAAGGTTCATGTAATTTCAATCATAAAATACCAAAAACTTAACCTTCATTTCTCTTACTCATTCACTCCCTCTCTTTGATTAAACCACGTCAAAGATATTACAGAAATATGAAAATCGGCCACCTTAATTGGTAAAGCTTGGCATCAGCATTGTCCAGCTCTTCTTGCAGTGGACACATTTGTGCAACAACATCATATTTATATGTTCTTGGATATGTAATACGATCCAAGAAGCAATCGAACAACGATGGGTGCGGGGACAATCCTAGTAAGTAATTCAAATCAAACAATAAATGAGTCCATAAATCATGCTGAAAAGAAATAAAGTGTTGAGAAAGAACAGTAAAACACCTGATAGACTGATTGCAATGTATATGGTAAGGACTAAGTGACCTGGAAGAAAAGAGTAGGGAATAAGTGGTCCTGACACTCTACATGTAGGCTCAAAGCCACTTAAAATGTGTAAGTGTCTAACACTGGCGTGGGAGGTCAAAGCCGTTTTGACCGCACCTAATCTGTTTGACATTGTTGGCTCGCTTGAGCTGCAGTTCGAGAAAAATTCAAAAGGGAGCTATAGACTTAACCTGATGCTCAACCACGATGGAACTCGAATACCTGAGAGGAGGCACGACATATAATGAATGCTCAATAAGAGGACTCAGACCCATCGAGAAGTCGCAAGAGCTAGTTGGCTACTCAACCCGCGAGTAGACATTACTGACCTTACCACTTAGACCCTCAGTCACTCGCTAAGGGAGGAATAGCCTAATAATAACCATCATTTCATCAAATATAGCAAGAAAATGAAAAGAATTAATATTAAATTTTTTACTGGTTCACATACCTTAATATGCAAAATACCAAATAAAATCACGGCTCCCACATATATCAAAATACGTACTCGATACCCGGCACTAGTCTTCAAGGCTTTTAATATCAATTTACAATGAATTAGGTGAGTTTAAGCCTATTTGATGTACTTTATATTTTTAAATCCCAAAATAACTCAAAATAGGGAAGTTATAGCCTTCACATGCTTTTAGAGGAGGATCTCAATGTAAAAATCTCTGAAAAACCTCCAAATTCACTTTTCTTCAATTTTTTCTCACTGTTCTTATTTTTTCCAATTTTTCCCTAATTTTCTTGAACTTTACTGATTTTTTTTTATTTTTCATGATTTTAATTAATTAAAAATATATTTTATATATTTTTTAATATTTTTAAATAAATTGGGGGGTTTTGGGCCCCAGAATTGGGCATGGTTTGGCAACCCAATACAGGCTCAGTTTACCTTTTTGGGTTGGGTCTGGCCAATGCCACGCCCAGTTTGAGGTCCGCACGCATGCTATATGCGTGAACGCGTCCTCCTCTACCCTCCTCTGATCACTAATGCGATCTTTATTTTTTTTTTTCTTTTTTTTTTCTTTCTCACTTTCTCCATTAACATCAAAACTACAAGTATAAAAAAATTCCTCAACAAACAAAAACTAAATATAATTTGATTCCACAAACAAACTTGATGAAGCAAGACTCATATAAAAGAAATCAAATGAGAGGGGATCGCATCTTGATTGAGAATTCTTTAAGCTCCTAAGTCCAAATTTGCACATCAACATTACCTCTAACGTAAATGAATCTTACTCATCTCTCTCTTTTATACTCTCTCACATACTCACTTAGGGACACACACATACACACAATACTCCAAATATGTGATCTTAAATATTCCCAAACTTGTGGGTTTTTCTAAGCCACATCAACTATTTTTTTAGGGACTCAGACATATTTTATTAGGATAAAAACATTAACTTCAATTACTTTAGTAATTGAGATACTCTCACCATTTAGCTTGATATTTAAATTAATAAATTTCATTTGAACCTAAATTCCATTGATCTCGCCGACCTATAGAAACCCCATAAACACATGTCGAGGACTATGCTCACTCGTTAATTTGAGAACAACGTCAATAAAGTCGCGCGTGCACAAACAGATAAATGTAAAATATTCAAGGCATCACGCTTAAATAAAATTATTGAATTATTACCTCGGTGTTGACGCTCGAGTTCTAGCCGAGTCGCTGCGTAGGATAAGCCACCACGTCACGGTCCTATTAGGTAATTGGCTGGGATTAGATTTATTAGGGTAATTACAAGTGTACCAAGCCAGTATGGTAACCGCATATTCGATATCTCATCAATATATCCAGTAGAAGCCTGAGATCGAGATGTTGACCGCCTAGGTGAAACAAATAGGACTGAAGTAGCCCGACCCCATTTGTAATGACCTATTACCTTAAGCTAGTGATTAGTATTAATTTAAATCCTAATTCATCTGAGTTAGGCTTATGGTTAAGTTCAACGTACCTCGATTAGCGTGGGCATGTGTTTGTATGATGATTAATGTTTGCTTGGAATGCTTAATGAATCTTATATGTTGTGGGATTAATAGGAAATTAATACAAGCCTATAATTAGATAATAATTAAATAAACAATAAATATATGGTATAGTATTGCGACAAGGGGGTTGTGAAATGAATGTGCACATCCGAGAACACTCGGAGGCATGTCCGGTGAATTTATTGGCAAGAAAATACACAAATTATATATATATTTATATATATTTGGTATATACATATATATAAGAAAATCATAAGTTCAATTTGAATTATATGGATCGTTTGATTAGCCTCGAGATGAACGTAAGTGCTTGTTGGTGTTAAAATTTGTGTCACTATAAGGAGTGTCATTTTAACACATTGACCACTTAGTAAGCCTTGAGATTGCGTGATGCGTATCTCAATGAAAATCCATATATATGAATCTAAAACCTCAAGTTTATCCTCATTTCATTCGATTGATCGAGAGAAAAGGAGGAGAGTAATTGAGGGTTTGAGGTTTGATTTTCAGGAACTTATTGAGAGAATAATTTCTAGTCGAAATTGAGGAGCTTAAACAACTTGACATCTAGAAATCATCATGTTGGTAAGTTTGGTTTTTGAGTTTTTGAAATTTAATTCAATAATAGTAATGATATCTATGTGAATTATGTTGTTTGTTGACTGAAAATGGTTTGTTACCTCATTAGAGGTAATCCCTAATGATTTGGGAGAGTATTTGATGATGTGGTGATGATTTGGTAATGGAATAGTGGTTGCTGCCTTGTTTACAGTTGAGATAGTGATGGGTGGAACGCGCTCAAGTAGTAGAGGGGCGCGCTCCCTTCATCAATTGGGATGAACCTAGATGGTGGAACGTGCGATACTAAGTGAGGAAGTGCGCTCCGACCCTTGAAAATAACAATTGTGTTGTGTTTTACTTAGAGTTTTCTTATGCTTGAGGGACTAACTTAGGGGTTCTAAACATATGGTAATAGACTTAAATTGATCACAAATGGTTTGTGATAGGGTATGGATCATAGGGAAGAGTGAGTGACCTAGAAAAAGTTAGAGATTTGATAACGAAAACCTAAATCGAGGTAAGTACGGATTCGCTTATTTATCAATGTTGTCTGACTATCTTTGTATATGTAGTTCATGTAGTTTATGGACTGGAATGAGGGACTATGTATACTATGATAGCTTTCAATAAACGGGAAAATGGTGTTTAATGTGATTCATGAGAGTAACTCCCGATTTTGAGAATAGGTTTATAGGAGATGGGTTACCTTCCCGGCCTATATATAACTCCTACTTAATTCGATAGGTTGCGTATATTACATACACACTACAGTGATTCAGATAGAACCATTGGGCATTAATAGATTGGCTAGATACCATATCGTTCAATATGTTGGTCTAGCAATCGCATGAATGGCGTCGGTGGGTAAATAAAATGGGAATTAACATGTTGTAGTCATTGATGTTAGATGTATCTGTTATTTATTGAATTATATGATTTCCATATTCTTGTTAGTTAACATTGATGCATATTGTTATTATATAATGTTCTTAATTATTATGTGTAATGTTGAAAGCTATGTGAATCCCTACTTACTGAGCAAGTTGGAGCGTTCACCTCAAATTAACATTTAAGGAATACCGACGAGCGTTACGACTACGGGATAGGTAAGATTTAAGAGTCTAAATCTTCTCTTTGATTTAATGCGTTTTCCTTTGTCTTATATATTTGGGTTGAATCACGGTTTGTAATATCACAAGAGATGAGAGATTTGTATAACCAATGTTTATTCCAATTTGATTTAGTACTATATATCGTATTTAATTACCGAAAAAGTTTTCAATTTCCGTTGTATTTGTTATTTGTTTTACATAAATATTTGATTTACAATGGTGTTATTAGGTGTAAAAGGAGAGGCTGCTGGTTCTAGTTAAGTATAGCGGGATTAACATGGCTTAATTTGGGTTTCAGGCCGAGTATCGCCCTAATCGGCATATGTGATGCTACAGCTTGGTATCAGAGCCTATGTTAAATGGCTTTTTTAACATTTGATAACTCCGATATAGTTTGATATCGAAGATTGTTTAGAGCCTACTCTAAAGATTAAAGTGATATACTTTGGTATTATAGTCTATTTCAGAATATGACTTTATTACTAGGAAACAGGTGATAACTCGGATATAGTTGGATATCAAAATTTAATGTTATAGGTTCTGAGATACCTTGGGACCACAACCCAAGTTTATTAATTCTGAGAGTCATCTCGAGTTATGAATAAACATAGGATATGATAAACAATTTTTATAGTGATTTTGAGGGGTAACCAAAAGATAAAAAAACTGAGATATATTATTTGTTGTATTATACTATATCTATGTTATAGATATAAGAGTTATGCCTTTCTTGAATGATGATAAGATAGTTGCAATTAAACTTTTCTTCTATTAATTGATCTTAAAGGTCTTTGTTCTTGCTGATATTATTAGACAAATAATAGTCAGTGAAGAAGTATCTGTTAGATCTAGAGTTTGAGACGTGTAATAGAAAATAAAATTTATGAAATAATAGAATACGGAATGACTTTAAGTGAAACTCAAAGATGGTATATCATTTTGGGAGGTGATTTAATACTAGTATTGAGACTAGTTGAGAATTAATGGAAGTTATTCGATAAATAAATTAGTGGTTATTGATAAAAGCCTATTTGAGGTTAGGAAACCACTAATGTATTTATATTTCATAAATTGTTATGAAGTACAAATTTCATTTATGGTGGAAATTCATATTGGAATGACAAACAAATTGTCAGATAATGAAAATGTGAATTTGAGAATTTAAACTGATGAAAACTAAACGATAGTTTAATCCAGAATATAGCAGTGAGTTGGTAATATATCTTAGTACGATATTTTAGACTAGTATAGTCTAAATTGGGGAGAGTGAGTGGTCAATGAATATGAGGATTTAAGGAATCCAAAAAATAATTTATGGTAATAAGAATGAATATTCATTGTCTGAGATTGACAACTTATTCTGATAATAAGATGAAATCAGTTGCTCTCAAAAGTTAGTTGAGATCTGGTTGTCATAGTGATATGATCAGAGTAAGGATATATTTAAAGATGATTGGAGGCGGTTGCTGGATCATTTTAAATGGATGTTGGAAACCATTAGAACTTACTAGAATTCGTGTTATGTTCATAAATGAAGGTGTTAACTTTTAAAACCCTATCTTAACCAAGTTTTTATTGTGTTATCAATAATAATAGGGAGTCTTTGAATAGTTAGAAGATGCACGAGCAAAATTGTGGCTTATACTTCTAAATGTATAGTTTGAGACTTGGGAGAAGAACTATTGTGATTGATAATCTCAAGATAACTATTTGGCAATTGTACCAAATATGGGAAGACATCGCTTGTAATTAAGAGGAAAGGATTATTGAGAATCTTTTAATCATTATTAAAGATTAATGAAAATCTTAGAAGAATCATTAAAAGACAACCTGGAAATATAAGACCAGTGGATTGGAGTAAGGTTAAAGTAGTGAGTTTCAAACTGTAGAAGTTTAAAAAGTGAAATTGTCAGAGTGACAAATGAAGAAGGTAAGATAGATACCTTAAATTTCTTAAATGTTAGGAATTCACTCTGAAACATTACTGATTAATGGTTATTGTGATGAAAATGCCTTGAATAGGAAAACGATAAGGGTTGTAGTTATGATAAAAGCTACTCAATAATAACTCTAAAGTGATATATGTATATATATATTGGTGACTAATTGAAGTCCTGCATAGGTACATCATCAACTGAGTTGTCTTAATTTTTATCTACAAGTTTGTTCTTTAGAGCTCAGATTGGAACTGAGCTAATTGTGATAAATTGAATGATGTATAATCGGAGAAATTGACTGAGATTATCTAGTATGTCAAAGTTGACTACTAGTTATTGATATTCTATATGGATAATCTCATATCAAAACATTGAGCATGTAAGAGAAGTTCTTGGAACTCAAATAAAAGTGATGCAAGAATATTATGAAAATCTCATGGATTTCTTTAAAAGACTCAATCATGTGAGATCCAAAATCATTATGATATGAATGGATTGTTGGTGACTTAGAATGAATAATTGATAGTGTCAATTTTATAAAGAAATAGGATATACAACAGGTGGAAGCCAAGTGATATTAACCAATAGGGTTTTATTATTCTTGCCTTATATAAATGAAATGCTATGCTAAAAAATTTATAATGGATTAACCTAAATTGTGGTGACAACTGAAGGTTATTGATGTTGTAATTGTAGGATTGATAGAGTTTGAAAATTTCTTGCCAGTATTAAGGTTAAGTTCCTGTGGAAGAGTAAACGAGATATATGTGTGTAGAAAGAGTTGATAGTTATGGAGAACCAAGATTATTATTTTGGTGAGGAACTGAAAGTTTGCTTGTCGGTGGGGAAGAAATGTATAATAGCTGGGAGGGATCTTCCTCAATCTTAACACAATATATCTGCAACTAATATTAGTTTCAGAGAATATAATTTCTGAGCTTATGACTTGGAATATGTTAATTACTGGAGGAAATATTTTACTATATGAGTTATTTGGTACTGATATTATTAGGCTTTATATGACATTGAAGTGTTTTCCTTAAAACTTTGTATGCTTTACTTTGTCATCAATCGGTGTGGGACCATAAGTAATGATACAAGTTACTTAGAGCCTGAGTAATTTGGAACAACATAAAAATGTGTTAACGTACTGTCAATATGCAATTACAACTCAGATATATGGAGAAAATGTAGTTATTGCCAGAGCTTCTCGGTTTAGACTTCTTGGAGAAGTATCTATGACGATGATTTGTGTAAGTTTAGCTGACACATCCTTAACTATGAGAGCTAATTTCATTGCTACTAATCTGTCCTTCTATGCTCAGAATCATACTGAACCGGAGATGATATAGTAGTAATTGGTTGTCAAAAAGCTAATCAGGATTATATAGTGCGTTAGAGATTAGAGATTAGTGTAAATCATCCTGATTAGTTAGTTTCTGACAATAGTGCATTATGGTTAAGAGATAGATTATGGATTCTTGCTCAGGATTTGTTGAGGTAAGAGTTGCAATGTGAATCTCATAGATCTGTTTACTATATTCATCCAGGTCACACTAAGATGTATCGTGATATGAGGCGTATCTATTAGTGGCATGGAATAAATATTGATATTGCTGAGTTAGTAAATATATGTTGGCAAGTTAAGGCTGAGCATAGGAAACCAAGAGTGTTGTTGCATTCGCTACCTATTCCCGAGTGGAAATGGGAATATATATCGATGGATTTTGTTTTTAGTCTACCTTTAAGTCAGTATAAGCACGATGAGGTATGAGTTGTAGTTAATAGTTTGACGAAGTCTGTACATTTCTTGTCATTTTCCATGCGAGATCCCGTTGATCAATTATGTGAGGTGTAGATGTATCGAGATTTCAAGGAGTTATAGTGTCGATTATTTTGGTTAGAGGTATGAGATTAACATCCAAAGTGTGGAGTGAATTTTAGAAATAGCTGGGAACTATTATTAACCTTAGTGACGTATACCATCGATAGGCTAATGAGCCGCCAGAGTAGTTTTTTTTTGTGCTAGAGGATATCTTTCGAGTTTGTGTCTTTAGGTTTGGTGGTAACTAGAAGAAATACATTTCTCTATGTGACTAATTCAGAACTACACAAAGATAGTTCAACAAATTAGCCAACGTTGACTACGGCACAACTAAGAGAAGAGATACGTCAATAAACATTATTGTTTGGTTGAGTTTTTATAGGATGATTTTGTCTTGTTGGAAGTCTCACATATGAAAGGATTGTATAGATATGGGTTGTGAGGTATGCTAGCTCCAAGGTGCATTGGACCATTCAGAGTACATAAAAAGGACTGGTCTTATTGCTTACAGGTTAGAGTTACCTCCTCAGCTAGCTAGAGTTCACAATGTCTTCCATGTATCTATGCTTCACAAGACATAGGCTCTATTCACTCTAAAGATTGATTGGAATGAATTTGATCTTCATGAAGACTTATCTTACGACGAGCGATCAATTCAGATATTTGATCGAAAGATTCTGAGGCTGAGAACCAAAGAGATTCCTTTGGTTAAGGTGAAATGACAATTTCACGAAGACGAGGAACTAACCTAGGAGCGGGAATCTTATACGAAGAAATAGTTTCGATTTCTCTTCAAAACTACATGTGATTTAATGTTTACTTTAAATTTCGAGGATGAAATTGCTTTAGATTGGGATGACTCTAACGACTTGTTACCTAAAGCTAGTGATTAGAGTTAATCTAAATCCTAATTAACCCGAGTTAGGCTCATGGTTAAGTTTGGCGTACCTCGATTAACATGTGCGTGGGTTTATATGATGATTGATTTTGATTGGGATGCTTAATGAATTTTATAGATTATGGGATTAATATGAAATTAATACAAGCCTATAATTGGAGAATAAGTAAATAAACTATAAATAGCCAGTACACTGAGTGTAACGAGGGGGTTGTGAAATGAATGCGCACACCTAAGAACACTCGTAGGCATGTCCGGTGACTTTATTGACAAGAAAATACACGAAGTATATATATTTATATATATTTAATATATAAATATATATAACAAAACTAAAAGTTTGGTTTGAATTATATAGATCATTTGATCAGTCTCGAGATGAACGTAAATGCTTGATGGTGTTAAATTTGTGTCACTTTAGGGAGTCTCATTTTAACATATTAACCACTTGATCGGTTTTGAGATAGCGCGATGCATATCTCGAGAAAAATCTGTATATATATATATATATCTAAAACCTCAAGTTTATCCTCATTTCATTCGGTTGATCAAGAGAAAGAGAGGAGAGAAGCTGAGGGTTTGATCTTTAGGGACCAGTTGAGAGAGTGATTTCCAGTCAAAATTGATGAGTTTAAACAACTTGAAACCCATATATCATCATGTTCGTAAGTTTATTAGTGATGAATTATGTTGTTTGTTGATAAAAAATGGTTTATTACCTCACCAAAGGTCCTCTCTGGATGATTTAGAAGTGTATTTGATGATGTGGTGATGGAACAGTGGTTGTTGCTCTATTCGTTGTCGAGGTAATGCAGGGTGGAGCGCTCCAAGTAGTAGAGGAGAGCGCTCCCTTCATCAGTTGGGACGAACCCAGTTAGTGGAGCGCATCCCACCAAGTGAGGAATCGCATACCCACCCCTGAAAACAACAACCGTATTATGTTTTACTTAGAATTTCCTGAGGTCTTAGGGATTGACTTAGGGAATCTAAACATAGGATATTAGACTTATATTGATCTCAAATGATTTGTGATAGTAGTGGCTCATCAGGAAGAGTTAGTGACCCATAAAAGTTAGGAATTTGATATGGAAACTAAACCGAGGTAAGTACGGATTCGCTTATTTATCAATGTTGTTTGGCTATCTTAGTATATGTAGTTCATATAGTTTATGGACAGGAATGATGGACTATGTACGCTGTGATGGTTTTCAATAATAAGCAAAATAATGTTAATGTGATTCACGAGAGTAACTCCTGATTTTGAGAATATGTTTATAGGAGATGGGTTACCTTCCCGGTATATGTATAACTCATGCTTAATTCGATAGGTTGCGTGATTACATACTCTCTAGAGGGTTTCGGATGGAACCATTGAGCATTAATGGATTAGCTTGACAGTACATCGAATAATATATTGGTTTGCAATCACATTAATGGCGTCGGTGGGTATTCGTTATAAATTAAATGAGAATCACAGTGTAATCCTTACTTACCGAGCAAGTTGGAGAGCTCATCCCAAATTAACATTTTAGGAATATCAACAAGCGCAACGACTATGAGATAGAGAAAATTTAGGAGTCTTGATCATCTCTTCAATGTAATGAGTTTTCCCTTACCTTATATATTTGAATTGAATTACAATTTTGTAATATCACAAGGGATATGAGATTTACGTAATCGATGTTTATTTCTATTTGATTTAGTACCGTAAATCGTATTTAATTATTGAAAAAATTTAAAATTTTTGTTGCATTTATTATTTGTTTTACATCGATATTCGATATACAGTGGTGTTATTAGGTGTAGAAGGAGTCTAGATTTTAAACTTTTCGATAAAATCAACGATATACTGAAATTGGCATATATCTCGATCGTAAAACCATGTCCTAACCTTGTTCAACTCAAAATAAAAATTCAATACAATATATAAATAAGGGGAAGTTAATTCACCTCCATCAATCTCTCCATCTAGATTTCTCTCCCTCTCTCTCGCATTTCCATCTCTCACTCACACACACACACACACACACACACACACACACACACACACACACACACACACACACACACACACACACACACACACACACACACACTCTCTCTCTCTCTCTCTCTCTCTCTCTCTCTCCCTCTCTCGAGTTTTCGAAATTTCTCTAGTTCGAATGAGGCAGTTTGTGTTTTGATTTGAAGTCAAATATGAAGTTTCTACGAATCTTAAGGCAAATCTAATTGTTCAATTCTTTTTTATTTATGTTTTATTTTTCTCGCGATACATGTTACGTATCTCGAGGCTGGTCTTGTGGCTATCAACCAACCCATCCCACTTGATCGACTTAGCTATGATCAATCACAATTTTATCTCGATGCCAATTCAAAAGTCGAAAAATAAAGTCACATTCATTTTCCTTAAAATGTGGTTGCCCGCATCTGGAGGCGTGAAAATATTAACCAAAATACCAATGTCGAACCACATTTATCTATTCGATACTCACACTACATGTATCTCAAGGCGAATCCAAAGTACACTTTAATTTGATTTAAACTTTATGATTCATTTATATATAACTTTGTATTTTCGCACCTATAAATTTGCCATGCCCGCTAACGACCACCATCGGGCATGCACACTATAGTATGTCTCACACGTGTCACCCTCGACCTCACTTGTCACTAGTCACCCACCAATTATTAATTAATTATTTATTTTCAATATATATTTATATATACGATATATATACGCCTATAAATTCATGCGTTTATAATTTCGCCATGCATGCCAATAAGTTCACTCGGGTGTGCACGCAACCCACGACTCTTGTTTGTCACACTTAGCCCACACACGGTATTAGGCGTCGTATAATTTGTCAATAATTCAATTATAGACTAATAATTCAATTATTTTCAATAAATATATGATACACATCAAATAGATACCAAACAACATGCACATACATGCAAATGCTAATTGAGACAAGTCGGTCTTAACCACGAGCCTAACTCGAGTTAATTAGAATTTAGATTAATGCTAATCACCTACTTAAGGTAACGGGTTGTTATAGTCTCCCTAATTTAAGACAATTTTGACCTCGAAATTAAAGGAAACATATACGTTCCCAGTGGTTTTGAGGAGAAATAGAATTTGCTCTTCCATTTGTAACTCTCGTTCCCTAATTATCTCTTTTTTCATGACATAATTATTTTACTATAATCTGAATCTTCAAAGCCTTTCTATAGATGAGATTTTTAATATACAACAAAATTGTCTTTTGAACTGTCCAATAATCTTGATGCTTGACTCCTCATTATCTTTATTTTTACCAGTTGTAGATATAAATCACCTAGTCTGCTATAACCTTTTTATAGCTCTTAATTGTTACATTTTTCACAAAAGCAATATTTCCAATCTTAGTTTTGTATATCAATGAACAATAAGATTGAACATATTCAGCTTTATCATTCAATGATGTAATCCACCTGATTACCTTTATTACCAAAACGCACACAGAGGAATCTATTTTCTTTCAGTGGTTAACGTCATGAGACACAAGCTCAAAGTATTTATTCTTAAGTACTAGGATTAGCAGCTCAATTTCTTCATCAAAGCAAAGAAAATATTTTGTACTGAAATTGAGAATTGTTTTTAGCTATATATAACTTCTTCCACCGCTGGAAGCAAGTCTCGGATCTCTGTCCGGAGATTCAAACACTAAAACACCATATCATCTCACATTTTCATATACATATATCTTGCTCAATCTGTCAAAAGAATAACATAACATCGCTGACAAAAATTTGCAAACTTGATCCTTCTATCAACTACAACTCATACATCATTATGCCGACGCCAAACTCTAATTAATTTCGTTACATAGCCACCAGTTATATTATCTTTCTACCATCAGATATAGACAAAAATTTACTTAACCCTTCAGATTTTTTTATCCGGTCTCAATCTACTGAATAACTTTCATATCTCTTTATAAATTTAACACCATACATCATCACCTCAGACAATCCATTATCTTCGTGTTTACCTCAATACGATATGAAATTGCGTGTATAACCAATATAAAGAGATCCTAGTGACCATCAAAGTAATCTTTGCCTAAAATTCTTTTCTGAACTCTTATTTTCATTTTAGAATTTAATGTGTTCTGCACAAATTCTCTTGATAGTCTAATCTGGATATTAATCCTTGATAGACAAATTTTGAAATATCAAGTGGTTCTTATTATACTTCTAAATCACCTTATCACCTACTTAATCAAACACTTGGCTCAATTTCAAATCTGAGATTCAAAGAACATATATTTAATTATTAATTCCAACAACTCAATTGATGATGTACCTACTGGACTTAATTTCACAATCATTATTACTCATCTATCTCAATAGATAATACTTAGAAGTTCCTATTATAATTACAAATCCAGTTTCTTTTTTCTATTCAAAGTATTGATCACATCAATCACTTTGTGTGGGTGATTTCTCAGAGTGAATTCATTATATTCATGAATTTAGGTTACTCACTTTACCTTTAATTTTTTTCACTTTGACAATTATACTCTTCAAACTTTCATAGCTTGAAGATCTCAAATTCTCATTGCACCGTTCATTAGTTTTTGCACTTCTCATTTGTCTTCTAGTATTTCCTCTAAGATTCTTTAATCTTAGGGATAACTAAAAGCTCTCCAAAATCCTTTCACATAGATATATCTGTATTTCAAACCCTACGATGAATGAATGAACTTGCGTGACCTATTCAATAGAATGGATTCATAAGTAAATTGAGATCTATACTCATATATTATAATCTTAAGTCTCATCTTTAAGATTTATTATTGAAATTCATTTCATTCATTGTTTGAAATATATTTCAACCTTTTATTGTATAAGTGATGCCTTAAATTATTTGGTACAACTACCAAAACAGTTATTTCATAATAGTCCCTCTCAAACTTCCTTGAACTATATAATGATATAAATCACAATCTCTTACATCGTTGCATCAACGCACAACTACCTGAATAAATGTATTAGAATAAATCTATGATTTTTCTATAATCCAGGTATAATCAAGCAATTATTATAGTCCAACTACATTTCAATTTCATTTCAAGGCATCCTTGCGTCGTTGATAACTTATCACAATCTTACTCTTGGGCCAATTGAATATACAACAAAAAGATACCACAAATCTTTGTATATGTGGTTTGTATTATTCAATTATTCCAAGATAACATTATGTTTTATGATTCTGTGTTGAATATAAGACAATTCTCTAATTGTCTCGATCTTAGCTAAGTCCATTGATTCGTAATTAGCATTCAACACATATTTGAGTGACATACATTTGAAGCTTAGTACTTGCATTAGCAATTTTAGTATAAACTAATTTATTGACATGGCTCATAATTATGTGATATTGCTTGTGCTTTTTTTAAGTCTTCAAACCATTTTTATATTATCATTGGCAACACAATGATAATTTTACCTTAATAGAGTTTAAAAAATCTATATTTTTCATTTATGAAGATTGCATGAGCTCTTATGAGTTTTCATGGTTTCCACCATGATTTTTAACATGAACAAGCTATTGCCTAACATCATGATCATATAGTTCTAATTCTGATTTTTAATTTAATGAAAACCAAATCTCAACCAACCTTTGAGATTAATTGATTTCACGTAATAAATCCAAATGAGTTGTCGATTCTAGGCAATGAATATTCAACCTTGATTTGCTTAAAATTAACTCATCATTAGAGTTGAGCTCTTAAACTCAAACTATGACAAAACTCCAAGAGAATCTGAAAAACAAATCTCTTGAAACTCTTAGTCACAATCTTCATTCATAAAATTTGAATTCTCATTAAGAATCTATTAAATTTCTATAACAAGTTCAAACCATTTGAATCTTGAATAATAACTTATTCATTCATAGATATTCAGAAATTTATACAAGCTTCAATTAACAGTAGCAGCTAGTACCAACCTCTTGATATACTGCTTACTTATTCACTCCCAGTATCGTAAAATATTCCTTAGATAAATTGATATCTCATTCTCCCTAATTTAGACTATTCCAGTCTAAAAGATCGGAATAGAATATCTCACTTGCTCATTACCATGTTCTAACTCATACTATACTTGTTCTTACAAGTTTCTTAACTTTCACCTTCAATATGTGCAATTCCATCACCACTATACTATCAGCTTCTTCTCATTATTCCAATATATATCAACAAAATATATGGAGTCTTATACTTCATATAAACTTATGAAGTATGACTAATTAGTGGTTATCTAACCTCAACTAAGTTCTTATCATCATTTACCACTAATTTCCTTATTGAATGATCTTTAATCTCGTTTAACTAGTCTCGATACTAGTATATATTTGTTCAAAGCGAATCATCACCTTTGAGTTTCACTGAAGGTCATTTATTATTTTATTCATTTCTTAATGTCAATTCTCCCAATATATGTCTTAAAGTCCATGTTCAATCGATCCTTCTACATTGATTATTATTAATCAAAGAATATATCAGTGAGAATAAAGACCATTAGAGATTATCCAATAGGAGACAAGTTCATTTTTAGTTTTTATAAAATTCTCAATGTCTTTCCTTGTTCCATATATTATTTAGATTCAGGTTTAACGTCAATGCTTTCTTTTTATATAATGTTTTCACTATCTTTTCTTGTTATGATGTCCATGAAGTCCAGGTTTTCCAAGAACCCTCACCATCTATTCATTAGATTCCAAAATAAAGATGGGAGATAAGACCTTTAAGATAATGCATAGGACAGACATTACATGTATATCTATTGCATAAATATAATACATCACAACACATAACATATCTTAGCCTTTTATTTTTCATTACCCCCCAAAACAACGATAAAAACTGTTAATAATGTCTTAAGCTTCTTCGTAACTCGTGACTACTCTCATAGTTAGTAAACTTAGGTTATAGTACTAAGGTATATCAGAGCTTGTAACCTTAGATTTTGATACCAAATTGTATATGTGTTATCACTCATTTCCAAGTAATAAGGTTATACTCTAAAGTAGGATCTGATACCAACTTATAGTATCTCATATCCCAATTAGGGTGATACCCAGCTTGAAACCCTAATTAAGCCTCGACACACCAGTCAGACTCAATTAGAGCAACAATACAGTTGTTCTTCATACACGATAATCACAATACAATATATCTTATGTCAAATAATAATTAAAAACACAGCGGAATTAAAACTTTTTTAATAAAATTAACGATATACTAAAATCGGCACATATCTCAGTCGTAAAATCATGTCCCAACCTTGTTCAACTCAAAATAATAATTCAATACAATATATATAATTCACCTCCATCGATATCTCCATCTCGATTTTTCTCATTTTCTCTGCGT